>LR990667.1:17676498-23512362 GCA_905147715.2 Xestia xanthographa
GTCCTTCTCAGACAGGTCTGTGCGAACTGCTTGCAGAGCCATGTTGTTCACGAGGATAGTCTGAGGCGGTTCTGTGGGATCACTTGTCCTTATTATATTTAAAACCAAATGTATCCTACTTATTATAATGTCCAGTATAGAAAATGATAATATAGGCGAATAGTGGTAAATTTGTGTGTTAAATTGGCGCTATCTGATACATTTGGTGTATGGCTGCATTACACTTGATCGCTATCTGTCACACTTGTACGGCGCGCACCCGCCTCCCAAAAAACTGCATTAAAAACCGTCTAAAACTGTCTCCTCTAGAGCTTATTCCTCTGTGTTCAATTCGTTACTAAATTCCTCAATAATAAAATCGAACATCGCAACACTACTCCATAGACAATTTGCCGAAAAAAAAAACTTTCATTTGACAGACGGTGAACACTCGAATTTACCTGCGCAGCAAATGTCGTGATAACTCTGGTATTTTTAATGGTAGCTGATACTATTATATATCAAAATTATCCTTGTGAACCGTGCTTTATTATTTTGTCAACGTTAATTCGTTTTGTAATCTCGAAGTTGCAATATTTCACCCGTGAAAAAGTAGTTATTACCTATAGTGATTGTGTAGTGTGAAGAAATACGTGATTTAGTGACTAAAACGTGTGTGAAATGGGAAAAACAGTGCTTAATTAGTGAGGTGATTAGATTGTTCAACTATCTACACCAAAAAAACATGTGGGTTTGTGTGTTTTTTCATCCAACACCGGCTGGCAAAAATTAGTTCCCAGATGTGAACAAACAGTGAGTATCTAGTTTCATAAGTATATTTAGATATGATGCTATTGAGCTATAAATGAGATTGTGGTCTTGTTGGAAAGGAAATATAGTCTAGTTTATTTCTTTAATGTTAAAATGGATAAAAAACTAAGAGAAAACTGATATTTCTAGCGAAATATCAGTTTTTGTAACTATTTTTTGCTATACATTATGACTTGGAGTATATAATTAAAGTATTTTATTTTGATTTCTAGATAAGTAGATTCCTTATCTAATCAGCTTGACAACAATATTTTTGAAATTGCTCTAGGACTTGTAGTTTTTGAGCTACAGGTGTTTTTATCGGATCGGGCAGAAAATGTTTTGAAAACTTGCAAAAATTTTTGCATGTGAGCGCTTGGGGTATTTGCAATCCGCGCGCTTAGCGTCGGAGAGGTTAGCAACAAACATTCATAATATATGTAGTTTACATGCAGTACCTGTTTTTCTGACGTGTATGTCCATATAGCATTTGGATGCCAATAACTCGCCACCGGCGTAAGTCTGACATTCCCATAGACTACCCATATTGTTTTCAACCTTAAACCATTACAAGATATAAAATTAATAATTCGCTTTTATTTTCTAGCTCTTTAGTAGATAGATACATATTTCAATTAGTAACTTACATTCATACCAAATGGCAAAACAACACTGATGTTTCGATCCTGATAGTAGTCTCTACAGTATCTGTAACAGATTTTAGCATTAATATCCTGTTAAAACTTGTTATACTTTTATATAAATTCTTTTGAAAGAGTCCTTTTCCTTGCAACTTGCTTGTATTGCTCAATGTTACGACCTGTAGGGCTATTACGTATCTTTCTGATATCCAGTGACTATCAAGCTTCAGTTGTACACCAAACTTTGATGACAACCGAGAATGTCATAATGAATGTATTATATATAATGTATCTAAATATATTATATATATTATATATAATGGTATTATATATCACACTGAGTGGATATCACTTTACGGTGACTAACAGCCCGGGTACGGTGCTCTTCGCCTCAGCAGTTGACCACTCTATTTTTATCGACTATTATGCGGGCTATTTGATGTCCAATATGCTTACATAATCGCAATAATATAATTATCTTGATTATCTTGATAATTGACCATCCGCCACGATGAGCACTAATGACGTCATGTTTGCGCGATCGCGACTGCGAAACTAACCTTTTGACAGACAATTGATGGAAACTGAGCCCAGTTATCATCATTTCAAACTGTCAACATAGATTCCTAATAGCCCTGCTGGTAATAAGTCTTCTAATAATCTGTATAGTTATTAAAAATCTATGGTTACAAATGAAGCACCTACTCTTTGTGTGCATCTGGATTGGGGGTCCATTTTTTAAATCCTTGACATCGATCCTTGAGTAAAAAACTTAAAGCAATAGGCCATTTCGTATACGTGAATTTAAATAGTTGAAATAACTAGGGCCCTCCAATCCAGAAGCTTACGTAAAGTGGCCTATTCTTAATCTCAAAAAGTACTATCTCTGAGTTTATCATTTCTAACAGACTTCTAAAAAAGGAAGTTCCTCAATTCGACCGTATAATATATATATTTATTTTTTACGAGTGTTCGCGGATAACTTCGTCGTTTATAAACCAATTTATATGATTCTTCTTGTTCGATTATTTTTGTTGGAAAGAAGATATCCCAAGGGTGGTACCACGATAAGGAAACCAGGGTCTGATGATGGCATCCCAGAGAAATCGAGGGTAAACTCGAAAATCGTACTGGTGACTAGTGCGTTTGTTAATTTTTCACTAAGTATTTTAAAGCAGTACTATTAAATGCAGGTTTGGAGTCGATCTGATGATGGAGCCGAAATACAGCCGAGGGAACTCCTCAACTATTTCCAGCAATTACCTGGTGTTTGGGCTTGACTAATTTGTATTGATGAGAAATTTACACCTAGATGGGTAACGACTGTCATTAGGGGTCTAATGATGAAGACGAAGGACAGTCACGGGAACTCCTCAATGTTTTACAGTAGCTACCTTGTGTTTGGACTTAATTCATTTCTATTGATGAGAACTTTGCACCCATATGGGTTATAAGTCTGCCATTACAGGACTGATGATGGAGACCATAGACAGACGAAGGAGTTCCTTAAAGATTAACAGAAGTTACCTTTTGTTGGGCTTACTTCAAATTGAAGTTTGCATAGCAAATATTTGTATAGGATACATTACAACTAAAGATGGAAAAATAAAAACTTTTTTGCAAAAATTAAAACCGACTTATAATAGCTTCAGAAGTCGGCGACAAAAAAACTAAATCAATCAAACAAAGGTCACCCACTTTTGAGCTAAAGTTATTTTTCACTTTTCAACCGACCTCCAAAAAGAGGAGGTTCTCAATTCGACTGTTTTTTTGTTTTTTTTTTTTGTGTTTGTTACCTCAGAACTTTCGACTGGATGAACCAATTTTGACTATTTTTATTTGTTTTTTTTTATTTTATTTATTTTTATTTTTATTTGAAAGCTAGTGCTTTCCGTGTGGTCCCATTTAAATTTTGTAACGATCTGATGCTGATCTTCGGAGATATACAATGGAACTCTTCAAAAATAGACAGCAAATCCGTAGCTATTGCTGGAATCACTTGGATGTTTATTGTTTATACAACATCATGACGTTACATCACGCCTGCATGCTCTGAGGGGGTACGCAGATGTGTACAATACACCCAGATTGGATAAGCTACCATGACATGTATTGTTAACAATGTAAAATAAATTCATGGTAAATATTTGTTTCGGAACAATTAAAAATGGAAAAATAAAAAAACTTTTTTGCAAAAAATAAAACCGACTTCAAAAAACGCAAAAAAGATAAAAATAACTTTAGCTTCAGAAGTCGGTGGCAAAAAAAAACTGAACCAAACAATAAGTCACCGATTTCTGAAGCTAAATTTATTTTTCATTTTTTTGTGTTTTTTGAAGTCGGTTTTAGTTTTTGAAAAAAGTTTTTTTTGTTTGTTTTTTTTGTGAAGTCGGTTGTATTTTTTGCAAACAAGTTTTTTATAGTTAATTTTTGATAGCATAACCTAACCCTCTCTCTCTTATGTGACGCAAACGAGGTTGCGCGGGTCAGCTAGGCTAGTTCTTAAAAAGTACTAAGTATCTCCGAGTTAATAATTTTTATTGAGATTTAGACTATGTCATTTTACGCAAGCGTCTGGATTGAGGGTGCAAGTTATTTGATCATAACTACTTTGATTCACGTAAAAGAAATTCATGGCATTCAGTTTTTACAATTTTTAACTTAATTCCATGTAAGACTTATTTCGTTTATCAAGGATTTAAAAAATGGGCTTCCAATCCAGATGCACACCTATTCGTGTGCATCTGGATTGATATCTTCCTTACAATTCTTACTTCGTACTTTACTTACAATAATTCTCCGACGTTTCCCCGAATTTGCAGTTGTTCTCCTTCGAGAACCGTGAATCTGTTATTTTCTCTAAAATCGTCGTCACACATTATGGCGCGTGCATTTGCCGGTTCAGTCGGAGAATCGATGTCAAATGAAATTTTCACGCCTTCTGTAAAGAATTAATTTAAAAGTTGAATATCTGTACCGCCCACAGATATATACGCAAGCGCACCTTCTTCAAGTGCCCGGCTGACTTTTCACGAATATTTAATAAGCTGGCAACATTTTTTGATTGCACTTTATTTAATCTTAGGACTAATTTTAAATAAGTCTCTTGCAACATTACGTAACAGATTCTTTCTTATGTCGGCTGCAAAACCGTGTCTAAATTGGTAGTCTAATTTACGGGTCAAAACTCGTGTGAAACAGCAGGAAATTAATGATTAAATTAATGTATTTTAAAACTTTCAGAGCTTTGTAAATCTTTAACTAAATACACAACCTTTCCTATTTTTTTATGATAGTGCCCTTGCACCATGTAAATTATGTTTTGTTCACAATTTTTTTAAACAATGCTACTTCATTTATCTTTAATTTATTTGATTTATTTTTTACGTGTGGATTAGTTTGCAAACACTGTTGTTCCCGCACACGGTTAAGTACCTAACACAGATGACAAGGATGACGATGGTGGCGATGATTTCGGATTAATAATGTCTAAACGTGACCTCAACTTGTGACCGTATACCAATTCCGCAGGGGACAACCCTGTAGTAGTGTGAACAGAATTCCTGTAATCCATCAGATATTTTAGTAGTCTTAAATTAGCCGCATTTTTTGTAATTTGAGAGGAAAGACAAGATTTGATTCCTATTTTCACAATTTTTACAAAACTTTCGGCTTGGCCGTTGCTAGGCGGGTGGTAGACCGGTGAAGTGACGTGATTAATTCCATTTGTTAAGCAAAACTGTTCAAACTCTCGCGAACAAAAAGATGTAGGTAACATTATCACTTACAATCGCTTTTGGTATTCCGAATATTGAAAAATAATCACATAGTATAGCAATAACCGCAGTAGATGTCGTAGCAGAATTCATAGTATATACTTCTACCCACTTTGAGTAGGCATCCACTGCTACTAAGTACATGCAACCGTTAATTGGACCTAAAAAATCGATGTGTATCCTATAGAACGGAGCAGCTGGAAACTCCTACAGCGCGGGCGGCGCGCGCGCAGGGGAGGGGCGCAAATGAATGCAGACATCGCATGAATTTATCATTGTTTCTATCGCAATATCTATACCGGGAAACCAGAATCTTGAGCGTGACTCAGCCTTAGTCTTAAGGCGGTTCCCCGAGCAAAATTAGCAACTCTATTTGTGGTGGTTCAAACTTCGTTTGAAATACTGTTAGAATAAAGTTCTAATCAGCTTGCACTACGAAGTGGTTGTTACGTCAGTCACTGCAGGCCGAATTGTGCGAAATGTGTGATAAAATCAAATTTACGTCTTTTGGAAAAAATAAAACGACAATTATGTTCATTATTAAATTGCCTATCCATTAGTATAAGTAGCAAATCAAAATAATGGTTACTTTACGAGGAGTAGCATTTTATAAATCATTATTTCTCATTTCTGTAGTTTCGCGTGGTGTGTGAGGGGATTTATTAAACATTAAGCAACTTAAAAAAAAAATGAAACGACAATTTTGGAGTCAAGAATATCATTATCTTCCTGCCCTTACCCCATGTTACTTGTGGTCGGCGCAACACGTTTTCTTCTTCCATTCTCCTCTGTCAACCGTCACGCAATCATTTACACCTTTTTCCTTCATATCATTCCTCACACAATCCACCCATCTTTTCCTTGGCCTTCCTCTCCCTCTCCATCCATCAACATTAATATTCATCACTCTTTTAGTCACATGCGACTCTTCCCTCCTCATCACATGAATCTGAATCTATACAGTTTATCGGTATAAGTTGTAGATTAAAACGAGAAATAAAATCTCTGCCTAACACCGGAGGCCCTCCGTCACGAAATACATAAATATGTATATAGTTCGTCTGACCTGCGTTACACACCGGCAATCGAACTGTACCTAAGCAAATAATCCTTTTTCCATTGTACGTCATTGGAAAAATTAAATTAAAATCAAGTTAAAATAAAATAATTAAAATCAAGGATCTTGAACATAAAAACATAGACCTGCAAAATAAAAATAAAAATCTCGAGCTAAGAGTAGCTGTTCTAGAGCAGGAAGTTAGGAACTTCGAGCAAAAAACCCTAACGTCTACCTTAGAAATCGCTGGGGTACCTGAAACAACCACTGAAGCCTTAAAACAAACTCTTGAAGTAATCGCCGACAAACTCGATATGGATGTAGGCGACATAAAATCATTCCAACGCTTAACAGGAACAAAGGAACGACCAGGGCCAATTTTCCTAGAGATGAAAACGAAGGTAACTGAGATGAAGTGGGTTGAAGCTGGAAAGTCAAAATGTCTCACCCTAGGATTATACAAATAAAAATGCAGGAATAAAATGGGTACACAGTATGTTTATACGAGTGAAAGACAAATAAAACAAAGACAAATAATGCGCTGTGATGTGTGTTATGTGTGTAGGAGATGATGTGGAGGTGAATGTGTACCTATGTGGTATGTGTATGTGTGAGTAGTGGGTCCAAAATATAAATATACATCCAAAATATAAATCCACACTTAATACAGGTGGAGATTAATTATTATTTACGGTTTTTTAATACAATATACAGGTTTTTTTTTTTGGTATCTAACCCTGCGACTAGTCTTGGGATCGGAATCAATGTAGGACATTAACTTCCATCAGCGCCATAAATATCATAGCGTAATATAAATAGTACAGTCTCATTGATTGCGTCATATTTTCCAATTCCTCAAGACAAAGCGTTTTTACATTCGCAGTAGGTTAGTGGGTGTTAAGTTCTTTATTGAGAAGATTGTATAAATGGGATGATTGCCTAGAGAATTGTCTTTTTGCGAATGTAGACTTTACCGACACACAACGTCACAGGCGCGCCCAATGTCACGTGGCACCGCGCGCCGCACCCGGGCCTCGCCTACGCCCGATTGGCCCGATGCTTCTTGTATTTATCCCGCACCTTATGATGGGGCGGAGTTTAGCTGCCAAATCACCGATAAGTTGGTGGAGTTGGTGTAGCTTGTTCTGCTGGAGCCACGCCTGCGCGTGCGCCGATTTGAAAATAAAGTGTAAGGACCCCCTTTACACTGCTTGTTGCGGCCGTGTTGATTGAATTACCAGGATAGTACGAGAATCATATCACCCGTAGCTATAGTCCGCTGCTTGCTTGAGTTGAAACTCCTTGTTTTGATGCACTCCTATTTTTTACTTCCAATTAAACTGATTGTAATTTTAATTAAATATTATTTAGACCGACACATACGGGTTATGAGCACGTCTGCATTGTGAGGTGATCTGGGGGGAAGAGGATATCACAGTAGAGATAGGCGCAGAGAAAAACGTTTCATTATCGAAAGTGGTACCCTACCCAAGACCCACTAAAGTTGTGTCACGCCAGGAAAAATATTTACCCACTTTTATTTAATTATTTAATAAATGTTATATATAATCTATGGCTGTATAAAAATAATACCTTGTCCACAGCGCCACCTACCGTTAAGTTTTAAATGAGCTTGTGAATAAAGCTGTGAAAATTTCAACTGTATAGCTATCACGGTTCATGCATGAGATACAGCCTGGTGACAAACAGACGGACGGACGAACAATGGAGTCTTAGTAATAGGGTCCCGTTATTACCCTTTGGGTACGGAACAGTAAAAATGTCTTGAGTGGGCGAAACAGTTTCATTTGTGTGAGAGAGCTAGCAATATGCACGTTGCGGCGAATGAGTCTTCATGTGTTTTTGAGTATTTCAATGCACGGAGCCCTCTGTTTCTCTGTTTGGAGAATAGGCCACACACATAAATTGTAGGTAGCAGATATTAATGAAACGTATATAGATTTTTTCCTTATAATCTCTAGATTACAGTGGTAATATTAGGTAAGCCATGTCATGTCTAACCGAAATGATGAGAAATTCGAAAATGAATCCACACACATACAAGTTGCTGCACCTCTGTAGCAGTCTCTGAAAGTAATTATATTCGCACATTGCGTTGAAATCTTACTTTTTATGAAATGCGAGAAAATCGCAGAAACACTTTCACGAAAATCGAAATAATTGAAAAAAGTAGGTAAATGTCAAATGAAGTTGTCGGTAAACCAACAAAAAGACGGAGGATTTACAACGTTCCGTGCCATGATGATTTTTTTATTAATAAAAAAAAAAAAAAAAAAAAAAAAATTTAGCGTAAACCTTAAAAAATAGCATTAAAAAGCTAACAACTATTAGATACACTTACCATCACGTTGGAACTGATGTGTGGTGTAGTCCCAGGTCACGTCGTATCCGGGTGGGGTGTAAGTGTAAATGTGTTTTGTGTTGTGCATGTGAAGTTAAGTCAGATTCGACGGTATTCCAAAGGACGCCCACAGCGCGTACCGTCGACTGCCTGGTCAAACCTTTTTATTGAAAGGAACAGCAAACAGTTACATTATGAGGACTTACAACTAGTTTAACAAAATAGAAATTTGGTTATAACGTAACCCACAACGCTGTCCACAAGTAGACACAAAGTTTAAAAAAAAAGAGATAATCGCTAGGAACATTGATAGCAGTACGTGAAAAAATTACTTAATTAAAATAAAATGGTATAATAACAACTTTTAGAAAATTTGTTTACGGTGAAAGTATAAAGATAGATAACATGATTATATAATACTAGCTGTTGCCCGCGGCTTCGCCCGCGTGAAGTTCGGTAACTGTCCCACTGGATCATACTAAAGGGGTAATAGTGTCCTCCATGTTAATCCAGGTTATAAACTATAATCATCACAATTATTATTATCACAATCACCATCACTATCACAACCGCCATCATTATCACAATCACCATCACTATCACTATCACAATCACCATCACAATACCCATCACCATCACTATCACAGCCACCATCATTATCACCAATTATCATCATTAACACAACTACCATAATTACCACAATCATTATCACAATCACCATCACAATCACCATAACAATCACAATCACCATCACAATCACCATCACAATCACCATCACAATCACCATCACAATGACCATCACAATCACTATCACAATTACCATCACCATCACATTGACCATCACAATCACCATCACAATCACCATAACAATCACTATCACCATCACTATCACAATCACTATCACCATCACTATCACTATCACAATCACAATCACAATCACAATCACCATCACAATCACAATCACAATCACAATCACCATCACAATCACCATCACCATCACAATCACCATCACAATCACCATCACAATCACCATCACAATCACCATCACAATCACCATCACAATCACAATCACCATCACAATCACCATCACAATCACCATCACAATCACCATCACAATCACCATCACAATCACCATCACAATCACAATCACCATCACAATCACCATCACAATCACCATTACAATCACCATCACAATCACCATCACAATCACCATCACAATCACCATCACAATCACCATTACAATCACCATCACAATCACCATCACAATCACCATCACAATCACCATCACAATCACCATCACAATCACCATCACAATCACCATCACAATCACCATCACAATCACCATCACAATCACCATCACAATCACCATCACAATCACAATCACCATCACAATCACCATCACAATCACCATCACAATCACCATCACAATCACCATCACAATCACCATCACAATCACAATCACCATCACAATCACCATCACAATCACCATTACAATCACCATCACAATCACCATCACAATCACCATCACAATCACCATCACAATCACCATTACAATCACCATCACAATCACCATCACAATCACCATCACAATCACCATCACAATCACCATCACAATCACCATCACAATCACCATCACAATCACCATCACAATCACCATCACAATCACCATCACAATCACCATCACAATCACCATCACAATCACCATCACAGTCACCATCACAATCACCATCATAATCACCATCACAATCACCATCACAATCACCATCACAATCACCATCACAATCACCATCACAATCACCATCACCATCACAATCACCATCACAATCACCATCGCTATCACCATCATTGTTATCACAATCATTATCATCGTAATCACAATCGCTATCATCATTATCACAATCACTATCATCGTAATCACATCCATTATCATCGTATTCACAATCATAATCATCACAATCTCCATCCTCGTCATCACAATCATTATAATCGTAATCACAATCATTATCATCGTAATCACAATCACTATCATCTTAATCACAATCATCATGATCACAATCGCCATCACTATCTCAACCACAATCATTATCACAATCACCATCATAATCACAATCGCCAACACTATCACAATCAAAATCACAATCACCATCACAATCACCATCACCATCACCATCACAATCACTACCCTCGTTATCACAATCATTATCATAGTAATCACAATAATCTACATCATTATTACAATCACCATCACTGTCACAATCACAATCACAATCACCATCACCATCGCTATCACCATCACAATCACTGCCACTTTCACAATCACCATCACAATCACCATCACCATAACAATCACCATCAAAATCACTATCACAATCACCATCATCGTATCACAATCATTATCATCGTAATCACAATCATTATCATCTTAATCACAATCATCATCATCATCACAATCTCCGTCCTCGTTATCACAACCATCGCTATCACCATCACAATCACCGACACTATCACAATCACCGTCACTGTCACAATAACCATTACAATCACAATCACTATCACCATCATCGTTATCACACTTATTATCATTGTAATCACAATCATTATCATCGTTATCACAATCATCATTATCACAATCATCATCATCGTAATCACAATCATTATCATCATAATCAAAATCATTATCATCACAATCATCGTCATCATTATCACAATCAACAACAACAACAGCCCATAACGTCCACTGCTGGACATAAGTCTCTCCCATGATGGGAGGAATTTGCCGTAATCTCCACGCTTGGCAGGCGGATTGGAGATCGCAGTGATGAAAGACTAACAGAAAACGCTGCTGCCCATTCTCTGGTCTACGGAGGCGCAAGGTGTTCTGCCTCAGACATTAGTCGCCTTATACGACACCCGTGAGTGTAATGGGTTGGTTCTATTCTACTCTGCCGGATATCACACGGCACATTCTACTCTGCCGGATCACAATCATTTCACAATCATTATCATCTGGATCTCAAAATAAATGCCATTTTCGTAATCAGTACCCCTGATAATCTCGGTATCGACACCCATATTGATTTTTAGACTTTTCAACCCTATCGTACCCCAACAGGGAATGGTAGTATTTCAGGTCTGCCACATTCAATCTTAAAATCGTTGTTTTTGTAATACACCCGACCCTATTCACCATAAAAACAATACCTATGTTAAATTTCTGGCTTTGTTACCCCATTTCCCCCTTTAGGGGTTGAATTCTGAAAAAAAAACTGAAACACAAACGTTAACTCATTTATCGATAGGAGTACTCCTGTTAAGTTTCGAATAAAGTAGTCTAACTAATCTTATTTCCCCACGTAATCTTTGGACTCCCGTTCCAACCCCTAAGGGGGTGAATTTTGAAAAATCCTTTCTTAATGCACCCTTAAACCTCATAAAGAACCTTTGTGCCAAATTTGGAATTTCTAGACTCAGCGGTTTGGGCTGTGCATTGATTTTTATACTTTGTCACCCCATTTCCCCCTCTTCGGGGATGAATTCTGAAAAAACCTGAAACCTGTTTCTAATCATTTATCAATAGGAGCACTCCTGTGAAGTTTCGAATAAAATAGTCTAACTAATCTTGTTTTACCCATACAAACTTTGGATTCCCGTTTAATCCCCTTAGGGGTTGAATTTTGAAAAATCCTTTCTTAGTGCACCCCTAGACCACATAAGGAACCTACTTGCCAAATTTGAATCTCTAGACTCAGCGGTTTGGGCTGTGCATTGATTTTTATACTTTGCCACCCCATTTCCCCCTCTTAGGGGTTGAATTCTGAAAAAACCTGAAACCCATTTCTACTCATTTATCAATAGGAGCACTCCTGTGAAGTTTCGAATAAAATAGTCTAACTAATCTTGTTTCCCCATACAAACTTTGGAGCCCCGTTTAACCCCTTTAGGGGATGAATTTTGAAAAATCCTTTCTTAGTGCACCCCTAGACCACATAAGAAATCTACTTGCCAAATTTGGAATCTGTAGACCCAGCGGTTTGGGCTGTGCGTTGATAGATGAGTCAGTCAGTCAGTCAGTCAGTCAGTCAGTCAGTCAATCAGTCAGTCAGTTTCTTCTTTTATATATTTAGATTACTTTAGTTAGGGGAACTTGTTATATTTAATAGGGAACAGCGAATGAGGCTTTTAAATTTACTTATTGTGCAATTGAAGATGTCAATGTTTACAAAGGTACTGTTATATGTGTCAACCATACGGCGGACAGGTGAGCGCAGGCCTGAATTCAATGGTCAATGTCCAACTAAATCTTATCCCGGTTAGCCAACCCAAGCGGGGATCCACAATAGTTCAGCACTAAATTCAGGAAGTTACCGGCGTCCAAACGACACAAAAGCCGGCTACTTAACCAACAAATTATTCGCGGTCACGACCCAAGATGGCGAAATGTCTCAATTTTCACTCAATTATCAACAAAATATCAAACACCGATCAAGATTGTATCGGATTAACATTAACTCAAAGTTTCAATCAATAATTGCCCGACAACAGCGTGCATCAAAAAAAGACAACGGAAGCGAGTTTCTTCCGAACCAAGATGGCACTGACAACCAAAACGTCATCTGTCAAACGTCATCTGTCAAACGTCAAAAAACTGCGTTCGGAAACTTGTGGGATGAAACAAACGGACAATCTTCAATTATTTTTTTAGTATTGTATTTTTTACCGAACTTGTAGGTATCTTGATTAACGGACTCTTGGCTGGCAGTAAGCCAGTAAATTATTGTTTTTGAAACTCCATGTTAATTTTAGAATGGAATGTGAATGAGAGGGATCCCTTTTTTTTGCATAATCTTCTTTTTCCTAATATATTTTGGCATAACTGTTTTGGCATAATTTGTTTTGCCATAATAATACTTTGCCAATTTTTTTTTTGGCATACTGTTTATGTTGGCATAATCATCTTGAAGGCTAATTTGTTTTGGCATAAATTGAATTTTGCATAATGTTACTAGGCATAATGACTATTAGCATAATAGTATTTAGGCATACAAATAATATAAATACCGGAATAAAATTTGAGTTATTTTTACGTATTTATTTTGAATTAAAAAATCATTAAGTTGTGCTACAAAAGTTAGTGACAGAAACGAATCGCTTCAAAACCGACTCCACGTAGTCTTGTCTGCCCTACCCCTAGAGTGTTATTTAAAATCGCGTAGGCACGGAGGGGCAAGGCGGCCTGCGAGCTGAGGAGCAGGTGGTTCTAACAATCGCCACCGCTGCTGAGGCTGGCCGGCGAAGCCGGCCAGCAAGCCGAAGCCGCGGTGGTGAGCGTGAAGCACATCTGCGACGATAAGGTCGCATGGGCCCGCCGGAGCCCCGCAGCGCCGGAGCCGTGACAGAAACCATGCCTGTTGCATGCTTGCTTGCATGCTGCATGCTTGCCTAGTGCATGTTGCATGCTTGCTTGCATACTGCATGCTTGCTTGCTTGCTTTATGCTTGCTGCATGCATTGTGCATGCTTGTTTAAATGTTTGCAAGCTGCATGTTTGCTGCATGCATGCTTCTTACAGGGAAAAATCTCCCATATGTTCAAAACAAATATGTTATATATTACCTGCTTCGAAAAGATGGATTTTTTCCAATCGTCAAAATAAATTTGTTGGCGACAGATCTGGCAACCCCGTTGCTAGGTCTTGTTGTGTGGTAGTTGGCTAGCAACGGGGTGGTTTACCTATATTTTATTTTCTAAATATTGTGATTTAATATTAATTACACCTAATTTAATTTGGTGCCTAACAAAATTGGTATATCCAATTAGGGTATGCCTAACATTTTAGGATTATGCTTCTTTGTTATGCCTATAAAAAATATGTTTTAGTATCATTATGCGTAAATCAATTTATGCCTAACAATGCTATGCTTAATCATTATTATGATTAGATAAATTGTACTTAAAAAAATTATGCGTAAGCTGTTATGCGTAAATAATGTTATGCGAAAATATAATTAGTAGTAACAAAAGTATGCCAAGTTATATTAGGTCTTAAAATTTTATACAAATGGATAGGGAACCGAATGAGACCGTACTCATCGCCGTACATTTTTCAACGATGCGCGTCATAATTTTGCATAATAAAACTACATGACTAACGATTTTAAATATAGTGAACTTATAACTGGGTAGCTATATCAACAACTAAGAGAAATAATCGCCTTCTACTATACTATTGTACCATACTCTTACCTAAAATAAACTTAACACTTAGTGCATCTTAGTGGAACGCGTTTCTCTCAACTAAAACCTTCACGACAAATCGGTGTACGGAGTCAACTACTGCAGCCCGCACAGAATGTTTAATCCAACATGATTTAAAAACTGTAATTACTAAATACAAACATAAAATCCCACACTATACTTCTACAACATTACTAAGTACAAAACGCAACGTGCATACTTTTTCTGCGTCGCGATTAAGTGTCACAGACTATAAAATGGCTGTTTAAGGCTCCAAAAATATATTATTAGTATGGTACCTACTATCGATACCATGAAAGTACGTGATATATTTTAAAGGAGAATAAAGTCCGCGATATTCGTATTATTTTAACGTTTCAATTACTGCTACATTTTAAATACGTACACGTTGAAAACGAACGTGTTTTACAAGCAATCAGGTTGTAAATAAGTAAAAGGATAACTTAGCTTCAGAAATGTCTGCTCCCTAGGCAGACAATAAGTCAAGCTATGGCGTTGACGAACTTCCTCCTACATTAATGAGACAATGTGCATACGAGTTAACTCTTCCATTCTACAAACTACTAAACCAATCCTTCGAGGAAGGTACTTTTCCCAACCTCTTGAAAAAAGCCCTTGTAAAGCCAATACATAAGAAAAAAGAAAAAACTGATCCAAATAACTACCGCCCAGTCGCTCTCCTACCAACTGCATCAAAATTATTTGAAAAAGCCATGTGCCGTGTCTACGCTTATTGTGAAAAATACAACATAATTATTTAATGACTGTCAAAATGGCTTCCGAAAAAACCGATCTACAACCCTCGCCGTCTATAAATACATCCAAGAAGCCCTCGATATTATTAACTCCAAGAAATATGCAATAGGATTACTGCTGCATATGACGAAAGCTTACGATAGAGTACAATTCGACATCTTACTAAACAAGCTTTATGGCATAGGGATCCGTGATAAATGTCATGAATGGTTCGCGTCGTACTTACAACACAGAGAGCAAGTAGTGGAATTGGAATATTTTAACAAAAAAACTAATCAAATAGAACTGTTCCGATCTGAAACCATACCAATAAATGCTTCAATCTCACAAGGTAGTGTAATAAGCTGTTTCCTATTCTTAGTCTACATCAATGACCTCCCGAAGCATATCAGTGAACCTTGTGTTTTGTTTGCGGATGATATATCTATTCTTGCTTCATGTGAAACTGATCTCAACCTTAATGATAAATTAAATTCAATACTTGACGCTACAACTCATTGGATGATGGAACATAACCTAGAAATAAACTATGATAAGACTGTGGTGCATCGTCATTAACGACTTGTATGTAGGTCAACAAATCCAATAGCGAAATAAATCATTATTCATTTTAGTTATGTACTAGCGCTCGCCGAAATCATTTGTTTTATTTAAATGACTCACAACACCTAATAAACACGTACGCAGTAGGTACACTCACATCTGGTGACCCCGATATCGAACAGTAGTGACACGCGCCGCGATAAAAAATAAATAATTATTCATTTTTAGTTATAAACTAGCGCTCGCCGAAATCAGTTGTTTTATTTACATGACTCACAACACCTAATAAACACGTACGCAGTAGGTACACTTACACCGTAAAGACGCGTAGTGCTTTGCCGAAATTAAAAAAAAAAAACATTCACCTGAGACTATTGGCATTGAACCAATTTGGACTAAGTTTAAGTATAGTTATTTGTGGCAATTTTCATTCCCGCACACGTGCGGGAAAGTGGAAAAAATCGCACGGGTGTGAAATACATTGCATGTTGTAGGTACCTAATCGTAGTGCGTTATGGACCAGTTTTCGAGGAAGTGTATTGATTTTTTTTTTTACAATTTTTGTCTGTTGTCTGTTTGTTCCGGCTAATCTTTGGAACGGCGGGACCGATTTTGACGGGACTTTCACTGGCAGATAGCTGATGAAATAAGGAGTAATTTAAGCTACTTCTATTTTAGATAAAATCTATACAGTAACCCTCCTTCTGGTGCAGTCGGGTAAAAATATATAAAAGAAGAAGAAACTGACTGACTGACATATAAACGCACAGCCCAAACCACTGGGTCTACAGATTGCAAATTTGGCAAGAAGGTTCCTTATGTGGTCAAGGAGTGCATTATGAAAGGATTTTTCAAAATTAACTCCCTAAGGGGGTGTAAAAGGGCTCCAAAGTTTGTATGGGGAAACAAGATTAGTTAAACTGTTTTATTCGAAGCTTAACAGGAGTACTCCTATCGATAATGAGTAAACATTTGTGTTTCAGGTTTTTTCAGAATTAAACCCCCAAGAGAGGGAAATGGGGTGACAAAGTATAAAACTCAATGCACAGTCCAAACCGCTGAGTCTAGAGATTCCATATTTGTCACATAGGTTCCTTAAGAGGTTTAGGGGTGCACTAAAAATGGATTTTTCAAAATTCACCCCCTAAGGGGCTGAAACGGGGGTCCAAAATTTACATGGGGAAATAACATTAGTTAGACTATTTTATTCGAAACTTAACAGGAGTACTCCTATCGATAAATGAGTAAACATTTGTGTTTCAGGTTTTTTCTGAATTCAACTCCTAATATGGAGAACTAATATGGAGAAATGGGGTGACAAAGTCTGAAAATCAACTCATAGCCCAAACCACTGGGTCTAGAGATTTAAAATTTAGCACGCGTAGGTTTCTTATGAGGTCCAACGGTGCACTAAGAAAGGGTTTTTCAAAATTTACTCCATAAGGACGTGAAACGGGAGTCGAAAGTTTGTATGGGGAAACAAGATTAGTTAGACTGTTTTATTCAAAACTTCACAGGAGTACTCCTATCGATAAATGGGTAGAAATGGGTTTCAGGTTTTTTCAGAATTCAACCCTTACAGGGTGAAATGGGTTTGGTATTGTTTGTCTGGTGTATCAGGTCAGGTGTATTACAAAAACAGTGATTTTAAGATTTAACGTGACGGACCTGAAATACAATCATCCCCTGTTGGGGTGCGATGGGGTCGAAATGTCTAAAAATCAATATGGGTGTCGATTCCGAGATTATCATTGGTGCTGAATAAGAATATGGCATTTATTTTTAGATCCAAAAGATCGCGGATTTGACTTCTATACAGGATTATTGTTGATTTATTGTGATGATTGTGATAATGACGATGGTGATTGTGATAATGATTGTGATAGTGATAGTGATTGTGATTGGATTAGTGATGGTGATGGTTGCTGTGATAATGATGATGGTGATGGTGATTGTGATTGTGATAGCGATTGTGATGATTATAATTATTATTGTGATGATTATGCAATTTGGCACATAGATAGTTTATAACCTGGAATGTGGTGAATAGTTTTAAATACCTTGGGCATGTTGTCACCAGTGACCTACGCGATGATGGCGACATAGAGCGTGAGCGCAGGGCGTTGGCGGTGAGGAGCAATATGCTCGCCCGTAGGTTTTCTCGCTGCACGGCAGACGTCAAAGTTAGTTTATTTAAGGCGTTCTGTCAGTCCTTCTACACGAGCGACCTGTGGGTGTCATATACGAGCCGAGCCTACAACGTCCTGCGCGTACAATACAACAACGCTTTTAGGATGCTGTTGCGGTTGCCGCGACGTTGCAGTGCATCAGGAATGTTTGCTGCAGCTCATACGGATGGCTTTCACCCATCATGCGTAAGAAAGCGGCTTCCTTACTGCAACGCTTGCGTAGCACTGGGAACAGCATCCTAAAAATGATTGTTGGCAGAGTGGACTGCCCCATCCAAAGACATTGGGTAAAAATAAGTATAGGTTTATGTTAAATTGAATTAAGGACTAATAATAACACTAACATAGCATATAAGCACAATCTGTTACTAAAACCACTAACAACGTATGGGCTGTTATAGGTCTGAAATAAAGATATTTTTTTATTTTTATTAACATGTAGGATACTATTTATCCCTTTAGTATGATCCCGTGGGACAGTTACCGAACTTCACGCGGGTGAAGCCGCGGGCAACAGCTAGTATTTAAATAAAGAAGGCACATTTAAAACATTATGCTCAATAAAATATTGTTTGCAGCTATCGGTAACCTTTAGACCAAACTAAGCCCTATGGCTCTAAATCACCTTTTTTCGAGACGTAAATAACATTTGATTATTGATAGTTTCCTCACAATATAACGCCAATTCTTAAACCGACAATAAAACCGCATTCAGTAGGTAGGTATAATGGGTGCAAGTTTGTAGAGCGCGTAAGCCTAGGAATTGTTTATTTATATTCAAAAGCTTTGTTTATTCTTTTTAATGGAGATGTTTATCAATTGTTACACCTACAAATGTTAAGTCTAATTTTGTATAAAACTAATAGGTGAATATCAAAGCAGCAAATTTTACGTGTCCACGTTGAGAATCAAGGTGTAAAGTGATAGGATGTTTCTTATTTTTTTTTATAAAAAAAAAACTACGTTACTTGGTGCAACTAAGGCCGCATTTTTGTTGTTTTATGTGTTTACTGCTGTTGCCCGCGGCTTCGCCCGCGTGAAGTTCGGTAACTGTCCCACTGAATCATACTAAAGGGATATATAGTGTCCTACATGTAAATCCAGGTTATAAACTATCTATGTGCCAAATTTCATAATCGTCACAATTTATTATTACTATCACAACCACCATCACTATCACAACCACCATCAATAACACAATCCCCATCACCATCGCTATGGCCATCACAATCACCGTCACAATCACAATCACAATCACAATCACCATCGCAATCCCCATCACCATCGCTATCACCATCACAATCATCGTCACTATCACAATCACTATCACCATCACAATTACAATCAAAATCACTATCACAATAACCATCATCGTTTTAACAATCATTATCATCGTAATCACAATCATTACACAATCACCATCACTATCACAACCATCATAATTATCACAATCACTATCACAGTCACCATCATAATCACAATCACCATCACTATCACAACCACCATCATTATCACAATCATTATCGCAATCATCATCGCAATCATCATCGCAATCACCATCACAATCATCATCACAATCACAATCACCATTACAATCCCCATCACAATCACCATCACAAACACCATCACTATCACCATCACATTTACAATAAAAATCACTATCACAATAACCATCATCGTTTTAACAATCATTATCATCGTAATCACAATCATTACACAATCACCATCACTATCACAACCACCATAATTATCACAATCACTATCACAGTCACCATCATAATCACAATCACCATCACTATCACAACCACCATCATTATCACAATCATTATCACAATCATCATCGCAATCATCATCGCAATCACCATCACAATCATCATCACAATCACAATCACCATTACAATCCCCATCACAATCACCATCACAAACACAATCACAATCATTATCATGATAATCACAATCATTATCATCTTAATCACAATCACCATGATCACAATCGCCATCACTATCACAACCACAATCATTATTACAATCACCATCACCATCACCATTACTATCGCCATCACAATCACCATCTCAATCACTATCACAATCACTATCCTCGATATTACAATCATTTTCATCGTAATCACAATCATCTTCATGATTATCACAATCACCATCACTGTCACGATCACAATCACTATCACCATCACAATCACCGTCACTATCACAATCACTATCACAATCACTATCACAATCACCAACACAATCATCATCACAATCACCATTACAATCACCATCACAATCGCCATCAAAATCACAATCACCATCACAAACACAATCATTATCATCGTAATCACAATCATTATCATCGTAATCAAAATCATTATCATCGTAATCACAATCATTATCATCGTAATCACAATCATTATCATCTTAATCACAATCAAAATGATCACAATTGCCATCACAATCGCCATCACAATCACAATCACCGTCACAAACACAATCACAATCATTATCATCGTAATCACAATCATTATCATGATAATCACAATCATTATCATCTTAATCACAATCACCATGATCACAATCGCCATCACTATCACAACCACAATCATTATTACAATCACCATCACCATCACCATTACTATCGCCATCACAATCACCATCTCAATCACTATCACAATCACTATCCTCGATATTACAATCATTTTCATCGTAATCACAATCATCTTCATGATTATCACAATCACCATCACTGTCACGATCACAATCACTATCACCATCACAATCACCGTCACTATCACAATCACTATCACAATCACTATCACAATCACCAACACAATCATCATCACAATCACCATTACAATCACCATCACAATCGCCATCAAAATCACAATCACCATCACAAACACAATCATTATCATCGTAATCACAATCATTATCATCGTAATCAAAATCATTATCATCGTAATCACAATCATTATCATCGTAATCACAATCATTATCATCTTAATCACAATCAAAATGATCACAATTGCCATCACAATCACAATCACCGTCACAAACACAATCACAATCATTATCATCGTAATCACAATCATTATCATTTTAATCACAATCAACATGATCACAATCGCTATCACTACTACAACCACAATCATTATCACAATCACCATCACCATCACAATCATCATTACAATCACTATCACAATCACTATCCTCGTTATCACAATCATTGTTATCGTAATCACAATCATCTTCATCATTATCACAATCACCATCATTGTCACAATCACCATCACCATCGCTATCACCATCACAATCACCGTCACTATCACAATCACTATCACAATCACCACCATCATCACAATCACCATCAAAATCACTATCACAATCACCATAATCGTTATCAAAATCATTATCATCGTCATCACTATCATTATCATCTTAATCACAATCATCATCATCACAATCGCCATCCTCGTTATCATAACCATTGCTATCACAATCACCGTCACAATCACCATCACTGTAACAATCTCAATCACAATCAATATCATTGTTATCACACTTATTATCATTGTAATCACAATCATTATCATCGTAACCAAAATCATCACCATCACAATCATCATCATCATTATCACAATCATCGTAATCACAATTAATATCATCGTAATCACAATCAAAATCATCATCATCACAATCATCATCATCATTATCACAATCATCATCATCGTTATCACAATAAATCAACAATAACCCTGTACAGAAGTCGAATCCGCCATCTTCTGGATCTCAAAATAAATGCCATTTTCGTAATCAGCACCGCTGATAATCTCGGTATCGACACCCATATTGATTTTTAGACATTTCAACCTAATCGCACCCCAAGACCCTAACAGGGAATGATGGTATTTTAGGTCCGCCACATTAAATCTTAAAATCGTTGTTTTTGTAATACACCTGACCCAATTTACCATACAAACAATACCTATGTTGAATTTCAAGTTTTGTTACCCCATTTCCCCCTTTAGGGGTTGAATTCTGAAAAAACCTGAAACACAAATGTTAACTCATTTAGCGATAGAAGTACTCCTGTTAAGTTTCGAATAGTCTAACCAATCTTATTTTCCCGTGTAATCTTTGGACCCCAATTTCAACCCCTTAGGGGGTAAATTGTGAAAAATCCATTCTTAGTGCACCCCTTGACCACATAAGGAACCTACTTCCCAATTTTGGAATCTGTAGACCCAGTGGTTTGGGCTATGCATTGATTTTTATAATTTGCCACCCCATTTTCCCCTCTTTGGGGTTGAATTCTGAAAAAACCTGAAACCAACCCGTTTCTACTCACTTATCAATAGGAGCACTCCTGTGAAGTTTCGAATAAAATAGTCTAACTAATTTTGTTTCCCCATACAAACTTTGGAGCCCTGTTTAAACCCCTTAGGGGGTGAATTTTGGAAAATCCTTTCTTAGTGCACCCTTAGACCACATAAGGAACTAATGTGCCAAATTTGGAATCTCTAGAATCAGCGGTTTGGGCTGTTCATTGATTTTTATACTTTGCCACCCCATTTCCCCCTCTTAGGGGTTGAATTCTGAAAAACCCTGAAACCAGTTTCTACTCATTTATGAATAGGAGAACTCCTGTGAAGTTTCGAATAAAATAGTCTAACTAATCTTGTTTTCCCATACAAACTTTGGAGCCCCGTTTAACCCCCTTAGGGGGTGAATTTTGAAAAATCCCTTCTTAGTGCACCCCTAGACCACATAAGGAACCTACTTGCCAAATTTGGAATCTGTAGACCCAGCGGTTTGGGCTGTGCGTTGATAGATGAGTCAGTCAGTCAGTCAGTCAGTCAGTTTCTTCTTTTATATATCGACGCAAGAAAGCAATCTTGTAGTATCTCGAAATGTGGAACTTTACACCAAAGCCAAAAAACTATTTAAAAAAATCATAACTCGTAAACTAGCTGAAACCGAGAGGTAATTTTTGGAACACATTATTTAGATAAATAATCAGGAAAATTCAAGTTTGGTGGCTTGTCCCAGTTCCATTGTTTGATATAATTGCATTCACCAAAGTAACAATTTAAGGTATCATAAAAAATAAACAATTTCCTTAGTAGTTAGTTGTTAGTTGACGCGTTCAGTAAATTAGGACAAGCAATAGAAATATCTAACAGATCGATACCCGAAGTAATACGCGCACTTATTAAATATGTTTGCATTTACGGAAACCCCAAGAAAATTTGTTGCGATTCTGGCAGTGAATTTAGCAACGAATTATTGAAGGAATTAATGATAATGTATCACATACAATTACATATCAGTACACCTAATAACCCAAATTCAACAGGCATAGTAGAGCGTTTCCATTCAACTCATCATCATCATCTGCCTAGCCTTTTCCCAACTATGTTGGGGTTGGCTTCCAGTCTCACCGTTCCCATTCAACGTTTCTCAGCGTTTCCATTCAACTATCATAGAAATATACCGTTTAGCTAAATACGATCGAAAATGCACTGATGCAGCCTCCGTTATGGCCTACTCAATAATAGCTTATAATCATACCATACATACAACGACAGGTTTGACACCATTCAAAGTTGTTTTCGGTCATACTGATTCAAATTCTTTATTAAGTGCGAAACTCGAGAAAAACTATACACAACAGCTACTAAAAGATCATGCCAAGCGTACTAAACGTCTCTATAGTTACATATCAGATCAGATGACATCAGCAAAACTAAAGATAAGAGATAGTAAGGGTGGTGAGACAAGTAAAAAGTTTGAAATAGGTGACGTAATTTATGCTAAAGAGGTTAATAAAAGATTAAGTAAAGACAAGCCACGTTATAGAAAGGCAACTGCTAGCGGTAATGTATAACAATGTAATCGCTGTTATAATTGGACCTAGAAACACAAAAGTCCCAATTAAAAATATTAAACGTCCTCCGCAGGTGGATCCTCACGCCATTGGCAGTAGCGCAAATCACATGGGCCCTTCAACTTCAAAAGGTTGAGAAAAACCCCGGTGTCCTTCCCGTGAGAAAAGGACAGGCATTCAAACAAGTAGATAAGTGGTTAATTATAAAAACTTTTAAAATTAAATAATTTAGGTAATGATCTAGAAATAAGTCTAATTAAGTATGATGAATTTAGTAGAATAGTAGATGTTAACAAACCTTACAGCCATGAGTTTTTAGGCATTCGGACTCAAACAGATTACCTAAGGGATAGGACTATGGAAAAATTCCAGCAATTGGTACCATCTACAATTCTACAAGATTCAAGCGAGGACTAATTGATCCACTTGGGTCTATAATTAAAATCATTACAGATAATTTAGATCACAGTGATGCGATCCGATATGATTCCCTCATTTCTCACTTAAAAAACAATCAATTAAGAGATAGAAAAATTACTTTGGTCTCCAAAATGTTAGATGGTTTTGTTAACAGTACAGAAATCTTACACAACAATACATTCATTTTGGATGAACGTTTAAAACGGATTGAGGAGATTAGTTAAAAACTTAATTGAGTGAATTTCCCGGGACCGAAAATTGCGTGGCATCAATGAAATTGGTACTAAAAAACATAGTTATGATGTTCTCACATTTTTTTCCGGTTAGGTGAAATAGTAATCTATGTGTAGCACTAAATATTTTATTTAATTGGATTAATGGATACTCCAAAAAAATTAATTAAACCTCAAAATCTTTCATTGCCGTGTTTGTCCACACTTCACCTTGTTGTGTATTATTCCTCATTGATAAAAATCTATTGGTTATTTATATTAAAACCTAGTTTTATTTGATACATGAATAGTTAAAGTATTGTTACGGAATACATTTATTCAAATATTTAAACAATACAACGAATGGTTAATAAAAAATCATTTGTCCCAGAACTACCGTTCATCGCCGTGTCCTAATCATGTTCAAGGATATTGTTTTACCTACGACTTGCGTCCCCCCTCCCGGTATGCTAAACGTTGCATATTAGTGCTGCCTAAGTGATCAACGTGGAAGGACGTACACACGTGCCTGCGTTTTCGCGCCATAAATATAAGTATTCAATTTTTATGTTACTGGACATTTTCTCTTTCATCGCCGTGGATAGGTATAACTATATATTTGAATAAGTTTGTCTTCATGAGTAAGCATTCGATAGAACACCATTTCTCATATGTAAATTTAAGTGTTTATTTCTTCGAATAGTTAATAGATTTTTTGTTATTTATATTTTTTGCCTTGATTTTCATCGCCGTGCTTTTATTGCCGTGGTTTTCGTGGCCGAAATTTGCTATGGCAATGAAAAAAAAGACACGGCAATGAAAAAAATTTCATTGCCATGCCTTGTAAAACAATTTAGTTTCATTGCCGTGGCCAGGTATTTCATTTCCGTGACTTGTGTTTTCATCGCCATGGTATGATTAGGAGAAAAATTTAGTACTTGTTATTTTGAAAATGTATCTTACTTGCTACAGATCACAATATACGTTTTCTGAAGAAACTATTTTGTTTTGTCAAGTGCAAAAATATATCTGATCATGGCTGTCTCCGAGAGGGAAAGGCAAACCCAGACAGATTGTGTATGGGAGTAAGATTTGGATAGATATTACAAAAGGAAGAATGGGAGTATGTATAAGAAAAGAAAGACTGTAGTATTAAAGTCTCTATGTAGTGTTGCGAGTGTAATTCAACAGTCTTTGTTTACTTATTGTACTCTCATTCTTTTTTTGTAATATCTCCTTACCTAAATTTTACTCCCATACAAGTGTTGGAATCAAGACAAAACAGTCATAAACAGTCATTTTTATTCAATTGATCTGTCTATCTAATGAGATAGACAGATGAAATTAATGATGAGATGAATTAAAAAATATTTTATTTAATGAAATAAAATATTTTTTAATTTCCGTGGATTGATTCTTTCATTGCCATGGCACAGTTCTATCATTGCCGTGGACGCTTGTTTCATTGCCGTGCACGCATGTTTCATCGCCGTGGCACGAAATTTTTAAATCCTGATATATCGTTAGTTTTTTAAGTTATCTGCTAGACATTAAGCAAGAATATATACATTATCAAAAACTTTAATAAAAGCGTTTTTAGTTTTTTTTAAACTTAAGATGAAAAAAAAACACGGAAATGAAGATTTTATAGGACCTGTTGAAATTCACTCAATTACTAAAGAAGAAAGTTCTATTTACGCTACTTATATTTTAGGAATGTTTAATATTATTGTTTTTAACTAGTTTTAGAACCACTAATATAATTTTAAGTGAGATTAAAACAGCCTAAGCCTTTAGTAAGGTGTCTGTACTGCATCGAGCGATTGTTCATTCTACTGAATTATTGCACATATTACAATCTATAGCCAAGACAGAAAACCTGTTATATACTGTTAATGAAAATAATTTAGTTAAGTTTGAAGATGGTATTACTATTAAAGCTTATATTAAGCAAAACCAGATCACGTTCAGTTTCAGTTTTAGAGATTCCACTTATTGAAAACAGTACTTATAGTTATCTTAAACTTTACTCCTTACCTGTGATTAACACAGATTTAAAAGAAACTGTAATAGTCGTTCCTAAATATCCCTACCTTTTGCTGAAAGACTCAGATTACATACCAGTCGTGAAAGCCTGTGCACAGATTGCAATAGATGAAAAATTTTTATGTACCGATGATGATGTGTTGACCCATGTAGAACTATTTTGTGAAGAACAGCTGATGAAGTTCCAATCTAATACTACAGCATGCGAGCAGCACGCAGTTGACATTAAAGATTTGAAAGTTCAACGAATTGGCCGTGAAAGTTGGATTTTATATTCAAAATATAACATTATAGCAAGCAGAAAATGCTATGATGACGTCGTGAGCCACGAGTCTCTACAAGGAACATATATAGTTACTCTGGACGATGCTTGTACGTTTAACGTCGGGCACATACATCTACGAAAACACCAATTTTCTCCTACACATCTGAATAACCCAACAATTTCAATCGTTATGCTACCAGAATTGAAGGCTGAAAAACGCATCAATAGTGTCAGTGCAGTGAATATGAAAGGTATAAATCTAGATGAGCTGAAAGAATTAGCTCAAGTGGTGAAAATGAGCAAAGTGAAACACAGTGAAAATTATAGTGCGGTTAACACGAAAACCATTAGCTTAGGTACTGTAATTCTATATGTAATTCTACCTTTAGGATTTATAACCATTCTTGTTTTTAGATATAAAATCAAATTGTTAAAGTGTCAGCGAAATGATCAGAACCTTAACAATTCTGATAATTTCGTTCTTGAGGAGGGAGGTGTTATGCATCCTGAACCAGAACGCGTGATCATCGTGAGAGCGTAAAATGCACCGTTGCAGTTTAGGGTAGTCCCTCTGAAACCTTCCATGCATTTTGTTAACTTAGCAGATAAGTAGCGTTGAGACACACATGTAGCGACTAGGTTTAGTATTGAAAATTACATTGGAGCATGCACTTCTGCTCATAAGTAACTCTACTCTTTTATTTATTTAATATAAAAACGCTCCCCAAAAACTTGACTACTGTAGGGGGGGATCCCTGCACTTAATGATGATACCGGGGCGATTCTATTGGGATGATGATGAAATAAAACCAACCACCGCGAATGTCCGTTGAACACTGATTTATTGATTTAATGTACTTACACAAATTAGCTTAGTAATAGGTACGAAATGCTGAGTGCACAGAATGCACGGCGCGTGAGTATGAAAAATAATGTGCGGTTCCGTACATCCTGCCCGCAATCAGACAACTGACATGATTGATTAACAGATATTATTAA
This sequence comes from Xestia xanthographa, assembly GCA_905147715.2. Lineage (NCBI taxonomy): Eukaryota > Metazoa > Arthropoda > Insecta > Lepidoptera > Noctuidae > Xestia > Xestia xanthographa. Next base: position 17,704,689 of record LR990667.1, read on the forward strand.
AGTAAGTGGCAGGTAAAATAGTAAAATGAAATTATATGTATAGATTGCTAATGATACAAATGAGATAAAATTAACTAAACGACTATTCTACAATACACATGAGCGAGGTAGCCCCGTCTACACCACTGATTGTGAACACTTCACTACACTTTTTCACTGATTGCGCTACACATGATGACCAAAGCTACACTGATGTACAACACAGTGAAGTGATGAATGTCGTGAATGCTCAGATTTGTAGATGACTGTTCCTTAACCTCGTCAATCTGAGCCCTTAATTTATTCCATATGAGATGATGATCTTCAGCCTCACTGAAGTTCTCTGGCGCAGACGTTTTCATGATTTTGTTTGGTACGGACACCTCTGGGACTTCAATGTGATGGTGAATATTTAATGATTGATGAAATTGTTATGAGCATAGATACTGAAGGTCTCTCCTTTCAATGTGCAACCTTGACCTAGGGTAATAATCCCGTTGCCGACAAGGTTCACCATTGTGATTCCGTTGGCGCAAATAATGCGAGTTTGGCATTCCGAGCAACATGTATACAACCAGCTGTTTGGCCTGTGTAATTTGATCCATTGCTCGTCACATGACGATTTTACGGAGTGGCATAGTTGCCTTTTATTGAATATTTTGATTTCGCAGATTGATTGCTTCATGTTTAGATTGCAGATTGGCATGTTTAATGAACATAACAAGACATCGTTAGGAACATGCGTACATGATTGTAGGTCTGCTTCTGATAGGAGAAATGCTGTATCCTTGCGCAAATTGTACGCTATGAGCGGTACTGATGGAATGAGATGATAATATTGTGGTCCTCTCTTTTGCGGAATAGATATGATTTTGTTCAACTCAAACAGTTCGTTGTTTAGGAGTGGAACCTTGATCTCAATGATTAAGTAGTTAGAGAAGACTCTAGCCGAAACCTTTAGTAAACGGTACCGTTCGCGACAAGTGTCTAGAAACAGTATTTTAAATAGTGTAAAGAAAGAACGTTCGAGAAAGTACGTTACTACAGTGTGTTCGTATTTTGATTTCAAGTGCTTTCTGTTATTACTAGTTTTAAAAGTAAGTAGGTACAACTTCGCTCCAGAATAGTCTCGTCACAGGTGCGCGTACGCAAGCTATTTATAAAAAACACCGACAATTGTTATAGTAATTTCGACCGTACGCCGAGGGCGTTAAGTACCTACTTCCTTAAATCGTTCAAGTTGTTTATCATCCTTTTACTAGTAGTTTCTTTTGTATTTTTTGTTAATATTTTTATGAATAAACGTTTATATAGCGAACAATACTACATCGCTAGAATATTCGCGAATCTTTTTTGTGTGTCTGCTGTTAGTATAAAAGCACAGCGCAGGCGCCGCGAAGTGAGTAGTAACATCACTGCCCGACCCCAGCCCGACATGCTCGATGAGCCAATTAATGATCCGACCCAGCCTGTTGTTGTCCCTTGCTGCCCTCCTGTCAATGACCCACTAAGCCGATGCCCGAACCCCACAGGGGGTGCCCTTAGTGACGGTTCATTTAATGTGTAATTCCTGTTAGTTTGTAAGCCCTGGCTGGGGGCCTTAAAGTAATTTTTGGCCACCACAGGATTGTCCGGTTAAGCAGTCAAGCAACCGTCTAGAGTTGCAACTGCGAGTGGTCCCTCCTAAAAAAAAAAAAAAAAAAACCGCGAAGTGAGTTCGTTTTCGACATTGGAACACTTAGTTTGTTATCGACATTCGAACAGTGAGTTTGTTTTCGATATTCAAGCAGTCAGTAAACAGTTCGTTCTGATTATAGTTTCAGTTCAGTTTTTCCATTTAATTCGTGTAGTATTGTACGCTTGTAGTGTTTACCATAGTCAAATATTGTTTCATTTCTTCTCAACCTACAGTAATAGTGCAGTGTTTTTCAAACCCACCTCTCCGTTCCACGAAGGTAACGTTTACACCCGGAACCTTCGGTACAGGGCGGTTAGTGGCTCATTTTGGCCCCGTTATAGTATAGATTCCCAAATACGAGTCCACCCGTCTGGAACAGGTACAAATCCTTGACATTCCTCAAGTCCACAGGTATCGTAAGTTTACCATTCAGTCGACTGGAGATAGTGCTCAGCTGATACGATAATTGCTCCGGTGACAGCAAATGACTGTCAATTCGCCCGTGTGAGATATCTGTAACGGTTCCGATTAGCGTTTGCTGAATCCAACGAATATTTGTGAGAATTATTGTAGCTGCCAGTGCTGATGAGGTTATGTAAAGGCTATCTTCATTTGCGAGACGTACCTTGTTCACCTCAGATGATATATTTTGTAGATGTTGCTTGATAAATGAAAATTGTTTATTCATGATATCCTCGTTACGGCGTACGATGTTGAATTCTGATTCTAAGATGCTTGTTTGATTTTTTATAAGGTTCTGTAGATGTGCTTCATTGCGACTGATCTGTTCGATGTCACCCCTAGATTTTTCAGCAAACCTTTCGTCTAGGACACCGAATAAGGAGTTGGCAATATAACTCACGCCATCTATTATGCCTCTCTTCAGCCTCTTTGGACTTTCATATTTAAGTAACATATCATAATGTTCAATGTCACTTATTTCATGCTCTAATTGTTGAGTGATACTGTGATATTGTTTACTTGCCTGAGTTATGCATAATGACTTGATATGATTAACGTAACTATTGATGTCGGCTAAGCCTTTCGAGTAGGTCGTCATATTGTAGTAGACAACTAGACGCCATTCGTCCTGGATGTACTGAAGATTGGATATTCTATCGAAGAAAATGGCTTGATTCTAATCTAATGACGTCACATTATACGCTTCTTGATTGGGTATATTTTCCGCTGAAGTTGATGATAGTAACATAAAAAATAGTAATAGGAAGCTGGTGAATAGATTCTTCAATGAAACGTTGTTGCGAGGAAGTCGCTTTCTCTTGCTTCGCTCGTCTGATTTATTTTGATGGTTGACATTTTCATCTTGACTTGTATCCTCGTTTATGGGTAACAACACAAGTCTGGTCACAGGACGTTGAATGATATTATTTTTGGTTTTTAAGCTGACTACCCTTACATAGCCATCTCTACCAGGATGAACTGCTTGAATACGCCCTAGCGCCCACTTGCCAGGTTGCAAGTTTTCGTCCTTGATAAGAACGACATCATCGACTTCGAAGTTCCTACTTGGCTTACGCCATCTTGATCTAGCCTGCAGTTGCTGTAAATATTCGCTTGACCACCTTTTCCAAAGCTGTTTGTTCATTGATTGAATGAGTTGCCACCTTGTTGACTGGTTTATGTGATCTGGATCAGTCTGTGGTCTAGATAGAAGCGGGCCGCCGATCAAGAAGTGACCTGGCGTAAGGGCGTCGTCTTCAGGGCTCTCTGTCAACTGACAGAGATGTCTTGAGTTCAGACATGCCTCGATTTGATAAAGAAGTGAAGTAAATTCCTCGTAAGTGAGTTTCTGATCTCCAATGATGCGTTTCAGATGATATTTGAGGCTTTTCACCGCAGCCTCCCAAAGACCGCCTGCACTTGGCCATGCAGGAGCGTTGAAGTGCCACTTTATGTTCATGTGATTGATGTTATTGAAGAAATCAGTATTGATTGTGGCTATGATATCTTGATACTCCTTCTTTATGATACGGTTGGCACCTACGAAATTCGTGCCATTATCACTGTAAACGTGACTTGGTGTTCCACGTCGGGCTGAGATTCTACGAAAGACTGCTAGAAATGCCGGAGTACTGAGATCAGAAACTAGCTCCAGATGAACAGCCTTGGTAGACAAACAAACAAACAGCAATATAGCCCTTAACGGTTTTGATTCCACGTCCCTTATTAGCCTTCAGCTCGACGTGCCCGGTAAAATCGACACCGGCGTGAGAGAAAGGTCGTGATGGGGTGACTCGTGGTTGTGGAAGATCGGCCATGATTTGTTGATATTGTGTTTGAGTAAAGCGCTGACACTTAACGCATGATCTCAACTTCCTTTTGACAGTACGGATTCCACTGATTATCCAATACCTGTCTCTGATGTATGAAAGTGTCAGCCGCGGGCCTCCGTGTAATGTGGTAATATGAGCCTGATCAATGATTAAATATTTGAGACGACTGTGGCTTGATAATATGATAGGGTGCTTTGATGAGTCGTTGATGCGTGCGTTTTTCAGGCGTCCACCCACTCTAAGGATACCCCGTTCGTCTATGAATGGATTAAGACATGATATTTTGCTTCTTAGATGCACATGCCCCTTTTGATTGATGAACAATATATCTTCATGAAATTGTTTTAATTGATCATCTTTAATAATGATATTCAATGCATTGCCCATTTCTGATGACGTTAAAACATCTGATTTTGATGTGTGTTTGCGTCGTGATTGCGTAATAAAACGCGATACCCAAGCGACGATTCTCACAATGCAAGTTAAGGAACTGTAGTTCTGTAATAACTCGTATATCAATGAAATATGATTTTGATATAAAGCCGTATTTACACTAGGCTTCTTGGTCTCCAAATCTGGTGATTGATATGAGGTGGTAGGAAGAGTGCTTTGTTCTAAATTAGTTATCCATTTCGGACCCTGCCACCACAACGGATGGCTTGAAAGCTTCCTTGACGTTAGACCCCGAGTAGCGCAATCTGCTGCATTCTCTTCGGACCTCACATGATGCCAATTCGTGGATGGAATGATACTAGTGATTTTGTTGATTCTGTTAGCTACGAATTGTTTCCACTTGTTCACGTCGCCTTGGATCCACCCTAAAACTATCATCGAGTCTGTCCAGGCATAAATCTCCACATCTTGATTTGATAATGATTCCATGACTTTCTTGGTAAGTTGAGATAGTAGTAGCGCACCACATAGCTCTAGTCGTGGTAATGATACCTTTTTTGCCAGTGGTGCTAACTTTGTTTTTGCTACAACGAGCGTTGATGTGCGCTCGCCCTGGTTGTTCTTTGCTACTACATACACAACACATGCGTATGCTTTGTCGGATGCGTCACAAAATCCATGGATTTGATATGATTGGTTTGTGTTGCCGAGATAACGTGGAATGATAAATTGATCTATGATGTTAAAATCATTCTTGATTTGAATCCAGTCATCTTGAATCGGTTGCGGAACTTCTTCGTCCCATGATAAATGTGATGACCATGCATTTTGAAAAAGCAGTTTTGCTCTGATTGATAATGGTGACAGCCAGCCTAAGGGGTCAAATATCTTTGAAATTTCCGAGAGTAGCTGTCTCTTTGTGACGCGTTTATCGTGATAATTCAATTGATTTTGAATGCTAATGCTATCCGTTGATGAGTTCCGTCTTAATCCAAGTGTTTTTCTTGTTTCCGAGTACTTGAAGTCTAAGGGGTTGTTGAGTTGATCTGGTGATAGATCTACCAGTAGGTCCGGTACGTTACTGGACCATTTCCGGAGGTTCATACCAGCTCCCTTCAGCGTCTCAATGAGTTGATGCTGAAGCTCCTTCGCTTGTTGAATGGTATTTGCTCCACTGAACAGATCATCCATATAAAATGATTGATTGACTTAGGGCTGACGAAGCTAGAGGATACTTGTCGGCATCGTCTACTGCCAGCTGTTTTAGCGTTCGCAACGCTAAATAAGGAGCGGCCTTAGTACCGTACGTTATGGTAGTAAGATGATATTCGTTAAGTATTTCTTGAGATGATTGCCGCCAAATGATTGATTGAAGATGACGATCGGATTGCCTGATAATGATTTGGCGAAACATTTTCTCTATGTCTGCCGTGATAACGAAACGGTATGTTCTCCAAGTTAAGATTAGTGTCATGAGGTCTTTTTGTAGATTTGGTCCGCAGCACATGAGGTCATTTAGGCTTTTTCCTGATGTTGATTTCGCCGACGCATTGAAAACGACTCTAAGTTTTGTTGTTGTTGAATCTAATTTCATTACGCCATGATGTGGTAAGAAGTAGGCACGTTTTGATTCGTCGACATTATTAGCCATACACATGTGACCCAGTTGTTGATATTCCGACATAAACGTTTTATAATTTTCTGCAAATGATTCGTTATTGCACATTTTTCTTTCCAACTGTTTGAATTGTGCAATAGCCTTAGATTTAGATGATCCAAGTTGATTTTCATATTCGGGCTTCATGGGTATGCCAACCTCGTATCTACCAGTATCCAAACGACGAGTAGCTTGCTGATAAAACTCTTCACAGTACTGCTTCTCACTGGTAAGGGGTGATGATGTTTCTACGTCCTCTATCTCCCAATATTTTGATAGATCTGATAAGTCATTCGTTGCGATATGAAAGTTAAATGTGCGAACATTGCCAGACAGGATCCAGCCGAGTGCGGTCTGTTGCGCAATCGGAGCCTGTGCTGGTCCTTTGATGAGACCGTCCATGATAATTTGAGAATAGATACTCACATCTGTCATGATTTTCAAAAATATTATGTAGGGTTTCAAAGATTTTAATAATTCGTTTTATATTTGAGAAATGACAACACTGCCTAGCCGTCAATGTTGAAGCGGGAAGGGGTAGTTTAGAAAACATGACACTCGACCGAGAGAGCTCTGTTCATTGGGAGAAATTGTGGTGTTTAGACTAACAGTCGAATCTATGTCTGATAAGTGTTGTAATTAATGCATTTTGTATAAAACGTGAAGTAATGTAGAATTGTGTAATACCAAATAATTTGAAAAGAGTAACCATGGAGTTTCTTGCCGGTTCTTCTCCATGGAAGCCACCAACCGAACCGTGCACCCTTGTCGACGTTCTTAAGTGCCCATCCAGGCCTATGTGGAATGAAATACTTGGATTTGAATATACTGAAGAGTTGATTGGAGCTACAGTGGTTTTTATTACACATCCAAGAGAATATCAATTGGCTTAGACACGTTGTATTCTGGATCTGCTAATTGAAGATGCTGAATATGAGGCCATGATTGTTTTTTGAATGGTGCACCAGGCAAGCAACTAGTGACTTTAGACAGAACCAGTGCTTCTGTAGTAAAATGATAGTCACCGTAGATAGATTGACAGTCGATTGATACCCGTCCTTTGCTCTGTCTAGTACCAGCACCTATCCCTGATACTGATGCGTTGTATCGTTGACGCTGCAACCCTAATCGCTGAACAGCGTTTTCCGATATTGATGATATTTGTGATCCCTGGTCTAGAAGTGCCCTAAGGAACATGTAGCTGCCGTCACAACACTTGACTTTGATTGACAGCGTGGTCAAAAATAACTCTTCGTCATCCCCTGCGACATGATTAACGTTAGGGTGGTTGTTTGATGATTTTGATGACGAAGCGGTCATTGGAGACGATGATGATGATGAAGTTGCTTGAAGAGCTGATTTTGATGATGAGATACACGTTTCATGGAGTATTGTATGATGATCTCCTTGACAGGTTTTGCAACGTTTCGTCGAAGTCCATTGATTTCCGTCGTGACTGAATAAACAATTTCGACATATATTTGATTTCGACACCAATTTCAATTGTACGTCTGATGTCATTTTCATACATTTTTGGCACGATTTCAAATTGCGAGCATGATTTGAATTGCATACAGTGCATTTCGAAGTTTGCGTAATGATGGCCTGATTATTTTTGTTAGCAAAACCTTTATTATAGTTTTGCTTATTATGCGATTGATTTGGGTTCCGCTTGCTTGATGATAAGGGTTCCTTATTGGTTTTAATGGGCTCAAGAGCAGTAAATTTACTCTCGAGATAAGACATTAACTCCTCCAGCTTTGGTAGGTCACGAGGATTTCTGCGTGCTTCTTTGTACCCAGCATATGTTTCTGGGTCCAGTTTTTTGCAGAGTAAGTGAACCAACAACGGGTCCCATGTATTCGTATCAACACCGAGATTGTGAATCGCGTGAATACATTCGGTTGAGGTATCATATAAACTTTTGATGTCTAATGATGTTTGCCTTTGGATGTTAGGTTGATTAAGGAAGATTTCGATGTGATTGGTGAAAAGAAGTTGAGTGTTATTGTACCGATGTAGTAAGATATCCCACGCGGTATCGTAGTTATCTGATGATATATGGAGATGATGAATGAGATGCTCTGCCTCACCCTTCAGTTTGCCCTTAAGATGCTGCATCTTCTGAGCTTTCGTGATCGAATTGTTGTTATGAATTGTCTCGGTGAACAAGTCATAAAATGTTGGCTATTGTGTGTAGTTCCCGCTAAATGACGGTATATCAATGTGCGGGGTTGATCTCTCTAAATGAGATGTTGATGAGATTTTCTTATTCAGCTCTCTTTTGATGTTTTTGTAGGCCAATTCATGATTGTTGAACTCCTCGTCATATGATAAGTCACCTCCAGCTAGGATATGATCGATTTGCAAATGTTGCGTATCGATCATTGTCCTTTGCTTGGATATTTTTAAGCTCATCTTCAAGTTCCCATTTGTCCAATATCTGATCAATCTTGATACCATTGACCAGCCGAGTGAATGCCCTAAAGTTCGTGCGTTGCAGCGATATTAGTTCGTCTAACATGCCATCAGGTTGAGTTGATTTGTTTGATTTGCCGTAAGACGAAATGAGATTCCGTACAGTTTGATAATGATCTTTGCCCTTTAGATACGTGTTGTCGAGGAAATAATCGACTGCCGCACCTTTATGCTCCGATATTTTCTTATGATTTTGTTCGAACTCTCCCCAGAGGTTGTCTATCGCGTCTAAACGTTTCCTGAGGTATTCCGTAGTTTTACGGGAATCAGAGTCCTTGCTAAAGTTGACCTTGATGGTAGTAAAATTGGCGATGATTTCCGATTGACGGGCAATAAGATGTAGGTAGGTAAAAGGAACAGTCTTACTTGGAAATTTGACGATCCACGTGATGACAATGCTGATTGCGGACGTTGAACCCTCGCGCCACCCGATGATGAGCTCCACGGAGCCTGATGATGATGGTGATATCACGCCGTGATTTGCTTACCACGACCGTGCTGTTAGCCTAAGCTCAAGTCAAGCGTAACTCAAGTCTAGGATGATTGAGTGAAAAAGAGTTTCTCACTGGTTTGATCACAGAACCACGTTCGTGAAAGTTTGCCACTGAGCTGTGCGCGCGCTAGCTCAAAGTGCCGCGACGAGGTCCTGATGCTAATCTCGAAGGACCAAAAATAAATGTAGGGGATCCCTGCACTTAATGATGATACCGGGGCGATTCTATTGGGATGATGATGAAATAAAACCGACCACCGCAAATGTCCGTTGAACACTGATTTATTGATTGAATGTACTTACACAAATTAGCTTAGTAATAGGTACGAAATGCTGAGTGCACAGAATGCACGGCGCGTGAGTATGAAAAATAATGTGCGGTTCCGTACAACTACATTATAAATAATTTTAAGTGTTTAATGTTGAAATTATACACGTATACGTATATTAGTAAAGAGTAATATGTGTTTGGTCCTAAGACGGAATGTTCAATAGGTTAGGAATTAATACCGTGTGACCGTGTTTTGTGGCACCTCGAAGAATCAGCCTTATACCCTCAATTAGTGAAGAGCAAGGGCTAGAAAGAATTCTTACCGTACTGCGTTTGGGCATCTATTTTTGGATATAAAAATAGATGACTCATTATAATAACTATTGCACTTAAAAACCCAATCATACTGAAAGTATTGTAAAAGTGTATATAAAGCTTTCACTTAATCGTGGTGTGACTTAGCAAAAACAACTTGATTTAATGTTTAAAAACTGAGATCACTTTTGCACACACGCACCGGACAATAACTAAAACTTGCAAGGGGCAACCGGCAACTTGCCAATTTATAAATAACTAGCGGACGTCACGTGGTTTCACCCGCGTAGTTCCCGTTCCCGTGGGAGTATGGGGATAAAATAATATAGCCTATGTCACTCAGGGTGAATGTAGCTTTCTAATGGTAAAAGAATTTTTGAAATCTGTTCATTATTTCCGGAGATTATTTATTTTTTATTTATTTATTTAATTTTAAAGAAAGCTTACAGACTATTAACAATTTTAAATATCATGCATAAGTAGTGACATTTGCTAATTACAAGCTTTCACATGTATTAAATTAAATAATTACCCCCTACATACAAACTTACAAACAAATGTTACCTCTTTAATAGACAAGTCAGTGTTGCTAACTTTATTTTTTAGAAGATCGTACCATAGACTAGAAAAACTCGTATTTTTCCAACATTTCAAGAAAAAAAATTGTACGTAATGAAATTTCAATAAAACAATGTAAATCATTTTAAAACGGAATGTAATTATAATTTTGAATCAATGTGTATCATTTAGGAAACAAACGAAAAGAAAACAAAAGTAGGTATGTATATACCTAATTTCTTCAGGTTAAACTCAAAAAGATACCAACCGTAATTTGAAATGAAACCCACATGAAAGCAAAAACACCAACACGTATTTACAATAAAACTCTCTAGCAAACAACACGAAAAAAAAAAAAGAAAGTTATCAGCGTCGCGTCGTACGTACATATTTTACTATCGATTGGCTTAGATGACTGTGTCAGATTGTACGAGGATTCCCATGCCCGTATACATCCAGCTGGTTTCATTTAAAAAAGTAGCAAATCTCAACTGATTATTCTCAAATTCATATTTTTTTGCGTTTCACAAGTTAAAATCGAATTTCGTCAAACCATAATCAACTGATCATTTACTAAGAATTCCTGAACGAAGCTAACACGTTCCAATTCACATAAAAAAACCGGTACTTTTCCAAAACTCATAATATTAAATAATTTTATTCTTGTAAATTTAAAACAGACTTAAAAAGAAAACTAATTTTAAATAACAGCGTTAATATCAACAAATGTATGTTATTAAAGTTGCTATTGCAATTTAGTAATTTCACATTTGACGTCTTTGTATGAACCGAATCGTGAATCGGTGAATGTCAGTGTCAAACTGTTCGATATTGACTGACACAAGTTTTATTAGAATTCTGATAATATTTTTATTTAAACTTCCCATTAAATACATTCAAAAGGATAAAGACATGAAAAATAGATCGCCAAACTATATTTTAGAGGAAAAACAAAATCTTCTTTCAATAACAGCAAAGTAAGTGCATAATAACCTATACCTAATGTTTACCTACTATAATTTATAATTTTAGGTTTAAAGAAACTTTATTCTCAATAAAGACAAATGTCACTCATCATCATCATCATCATCATTCATCATTTCAGCCCGAAGACGTCCACTGCTGGACATGGGCCTCCCCCAAAGGAGGGTTTTTGCCATAATCGCCACGCTTGGCAGGCGGGTTGGCGATCGCAGTGCGGTTGTTACAAAAGCACAGAGAACGCTGCTGCCCATTCTCTGGTAAGTCCCTGAATGGCACTCACTTGAGAACAATAGGTACTAGATTTAAAATTACATAAAGTTCGTCGCCATTAGTTACAAACTAGACTGCACGCATTCAAATTTTAAGTTTATCATTGGATATTTGGTATTTAGATTTTTGTGATTATTGCTTCAGATACCAAATTGTAATAGAGTGCAAAAGGACAGGAGCATACTATATTTAAAAGAAACAGGAACCGAAGTCCATTGCTAAAGATTACAATAGCCACTGCACGACTGGGCCTAGGAATGAAACAAAGCAAAAACATTTTATTAATGATATTCTATTAAAATATTATTAGAATATCATTGCATTTCATAATAATATAAAGCTTTGTGCAAGAAAAGATTCTACAAATGAGAATGAGCATAAAAATGTGTCAACTAATGGAAATACATCGTTACTGTGTTAGCGAGTTTCACGTGTATAAAAAAAAATAAAAAAAAAAACATACAATTCATATTTACACTTTTATTTGGTAAAATAATTTTGCACTATTGAGTTTCTGACCGCAAAATTTTCGGTAAATAAGTATTTGCCAATTGAAGTTATAGGTAAAAGGTTCATCATCACAAGTCATATGCAGACAACACATGCCACAATCACCTTCAACACTTTTGGGAGTTGCAGTTCTGAATGTAGGCATGGAAATATTCTTTTCAGAACACCAAAACACCTTTCAATTGTGTTTTCTGTTGATATCTGGGCTCTGTTGTATGCTTCTTGGGATGGAGAGGCAGGGTTCAAAAAGGGTGTCATTAAATATCTGAGACATTGGTGACCACTATCTCCGACAATAAAGTATGACCCAAATCTGCCAGCTTCAAATTGAACTGCAAGCGGTGAGTCATTCCAAATCGTAGTGTCGTACACGGAGCCTGGCCAACGTGCAATGACACTTGTTATTTGTAAGTTTGCCATCACAGATGGCTTGAAAATTAACAGAAAAATAACCTTTCCTGTTCCTATACAGCTCAGCTCTAAATGTCTCCTGGTGAATTAATTTTCACTTGTGTGCAGTCAACAGCACCAATGACTCTCGGGAATCCAGCAATGTCAAAAAATCGTGCCACTACTGATGGGCTCTCCTGTGCAGTGGGCATACGAACATATGCCGTCTCAATAACGCTGTCGCACTAGTCACCCTCTCTACCACGCGGCACACCAACTGCTAGGCCATCAGTAGTGGCACGACATTGCTGAATTTCCGAGAGTGATAGGTGCTGTTGTCTGCACACATGTGAAAATTAATTCACTAGGAGCCATTTAGAGCTGAGCTTTATAAGAACAGGAAAGGTTATATTTATGTTAATTTTCAAGGCATCTGTGATGCCAACTTACAAATAACAAGTGTCATTACACGTTGGCCAGGCTCCGTGCACGACACTACGATTTGGAATGACTCACCACTTGCAGCTCAATTTGAAGCTGGCAGATTTGGGTCATACCTTATTTCGGAGATAGTGGTTACCCATGCCTCGGATATCTAATGGCACCCTTTTTGAACCCTGCCTCTCCATCCTAAAAAGTCTACCACAGAGCCCAGATATCAACACGGAACACAATTGAAAGGTGTTTTGGTGTTCTGAGATGAAGATTTCCATGCCTACATTCAGAAATGCAACTGAAACTACCAAAAGTGTTGAAGGTGATTGTGGCGTGTGTTGTTCTACATAATATGACTTTACATCTGGATAACTACATAGTGGAATACAATGAGCATTTACTAGAAGAAAGTGATGATAAACCATTAACCTCGAGTGGCAAATACTTACCGAAAATTTTGCGATCAGAAACTCAATAGTGCAAAATTATTTTATCGAATAAAAGTGTAAATATGTATTGTAATATGTTTTTTTTTTTTTTTATACAAGTGAAACTCGCTAACACAGTTACGATGTAGTTCCATTAGTTGACAATTTTTATGCTCATTCTCATTTGCAGAATCTTTTCTCGCTCGATGCTTAATATTATTATAAAATGTTTTAGCTTTGTTTCATCCCTAGGCCCAGTCGTGCAATGGCTATTGTAATCTTTAGCCATGGACTTCGCTTCCTGTTTCTTTTGAATATATTATGCCCCTGTCCTTTTGCACTCTATTACAGTTTGGTATCTGAAGCAATAATGATCATAAATATCTAAATACCAAATATCCAAATATAAACTTAAAATTATAAATAATAGTAGGTAAACATTAGGTATAGGTTATTATGTACTTACTTTGCTATTATTGAAAGATGATTTTCTTTCTCCTCTAAAGTATAGGTTTGGCGATCTCTTTTTCATATCTTTATCCGTTTCAATGAATATAATGGGAAGTCTAGATAAAAATATTATCAGAATTTCAATAAAACTTGTGTCAGTCAATGTCAAACAGTCTGACAATGACATTCACAACTTACTACTTTTCTTAAATCAGAAACCGGCTGATAGTTAGATTCCAAATTTACATGCCCGATTGAATACCCATACAAACCATCCTCTTGAATCACTCTATCTATTGCTGAAAACTGCATTAAAATCCGTTGAGTAGTTTAAAAGATCTAAACGAACAGACAGTGGTAGGGACTTCATTTTACACTATGTAAATATATGATGCTGCTTGCCTAGGTTCCTATATTTTTTACCTTTTAAACCTTTTTCAGGGCTAGAGTTTGGACAAAATTTTGTTTTCGCAATGATGATTGGTCTTCAGATTAATCATTGGTGAAACTTTACAAAAAGCATAAGATGCAAGGCGGCAATCATTTTGAAGATTCATCATTTACTAGCAGTGCCGAAACAAGATTGAATAAGTTTGCCATTCCAACAGAAGCTCAAAGTATTTTGGCCCAGTTACGAGATGAACAACCACCTAAAGAAGCATATAAAACTCAAGTGAGTATTGTTTAGGGATGCCGATACGATCGCTGTTGCTCAATACGCCTTTTTGCCAATACGACACCGATACCCATAAAAAATATCGGCGATACCGATACACTTATTGAATTAAAAAAATGAATGTAAAATAAATAAAACACAGGCCAGGTTATTTAACCAATCGTAAAGATATGCATGGAAAAATTTATTGAAAGAAAGTTAATCAATATAATTAAAATATTTCAGTATCAGGAGACTACACAGATGCAGACCGATGTGGATGTTACGGCCAGTACCTAGTACTTCGCAGTGTTCAACCTCCATAGTACTCTTCAATGAAAATAACCTTCAGAGCCTAGATTTAAGCAAGTTTATTGAATGTAGTAATAATATTTTATGCGTAGATTAATTAATATTGTTTTTCGTTTATGCCAAATTTTGTGACATATCAAGTTGTAATATTTGATCTTCAATTGAATGTCTATCACGACGAAACATAGCAAGAGCTTTTACTATTTATTAGATCCTGAATGTATATACCTAGGTTTAACAACAATATATTATTCTGATGCTGATTCTGAATGAGCATGATAGAAGTTGTTCGGGTCTGAGCTATTGTGATGGACAACTCAATGAAAGCCCTGACACTTGTCTTAATAAAGCTACTTATATAACACTAGGCTCCCGCCCCGGCTTTGCCCAGGTTGAACAATTGTCATCATACAAAAATAAAAAATAAACTGTTTTTTTTTTTTTTTTAATAAAATTTAATTCCTGTCCACCAATAAAAACCGAACGAGTGAATATTACAACAGCACAATTCAATTCAACAACCTAGATAGGAAGCAGGTAGCAGACATAAATTTGACGGTGCATGCACGCACACAAGTGCATTGATTCCCACTAGGTTTATGATTTAGGATTTTTTTAACAAATTTTCAAATGAATGCTATTATTTTTTTTATTTTTCGACAATTATATTTAAAATGCACTTTTGGTTTGTTATCTAGATCTTCATTTTAAATTTTGGCTAGTCATTGAATACTAACCCTGTATAATAGCCTGTCCTATCTGCAATAATGTGGATACAGTACCCAAACGAATTAATAAGTTTGTTTATGCACTGAAACAGATTAGAAACATAACAAACATTAAAACGTCTATAACAACATATCATGCATATGTTGAATCAGTTCTACGCTATGGCTTAATTATGTGGGGAAACAGCACTGATCAAAATAGAGCATTTGTCGCACAAAAGAGATGCATAAGAGCATTATGTGGCCGACGAATCTTGCAGGCCGATGTTTAAGAAACTTGGTTTGTTACCGCTGCCGTCCCTGTATATTTTTGAAATTTGTTTGTTTGTGTGGAGGCATAGAGAATTGTTTGCGAAAGCAAGCGATGTGAATTCTCGCAGCAGGTGCGACCCCTACAGGTTCGAGTTAGATGTCCTACCAAGGCTTGCGAAATATAATAAAAGCTGTATGTTTATGTGTGTCCAGGTATACAATGGAATACCAAATGTATTAAAAACATTAAATACAAGAATGTTCTCTGGTAATAGTTTTTACAGTGTTAGGGAGTTCCTGGAACATAAATCGCATGACTGATTGTTTCGTTATGCATGTATTTGCACGCTTATATCTATTAAGCAAAACATGTTTGTTCATATTATTAACATTACATTCTTTTATAGCATGTTTTTAGCAAGTAAATGATTATTATTCCGTTTATTCATTTACATCCTTATCTATCTACATTTTTAAGTATTTCTCAAAATAAAACGATACAAAAAAAACACTTAAAAATATAAAAAAATAGTAGTCCGCCGGTGTCGGGAGCAGGGTCCAAGCCACCGGTGCACCGGAGGTTCCTGTCTCTGCAGCCCTAACCACCGCGGTGGTTAGGGCTGCAGAGACAGGAACCTCCTCACAATGCGAGCCGTATCGAGGAGTACTGCCTTCTGAATCAGGCCCTTGATCCAACCGCCTAAAGAGAGCTTCGATAGATGGTCATCGAAGCTCTTGGCTATAAGGCTGTCACGACAATCGGCACAACGATAACCGAGTTCATATTCCACATGCCGCGAACCTCGTGTGCCAGCCAAGTCGAGATATTTTATTTGTTTCTCTTTCTCAGCTTTCACGAGGTTCTCGTCATGCGGAATGGTAACATCGATTATCATTACGCGGCGCGCTGATCGGTCCATCATCACTATGTCAGGCTTATTGGCGACAATAGTCCTGTCAGTAATGATGGACCGATCCCAGTACAGCGTGACATGGTCATTTTCTAGAACTGGGTCGGGCACATACTTGTAGTACGGTACCTCAGATTCCACAAGTTTATATTTCAAGGCAAGTTGCTGGTGTATAATCCTGGCTACTTGGTTATGCCTGTGCAAGTACTCGCCGTTAGCCAGACGAGAACAACCAGAAATAATATGTTTGATGGACTCACCCGGAAAGTGGCATGCCCGACACACGTCAACCGTCCCGTCCTTCATAATATATTTCCGGTAGTTGTTCGTCAACATAACTTCGTCCATAATCGCACAGACAAAACCTTCAGTTTCCCCAAAGAGGTCGCCGAAACGTAACCAGGACACGGACGCTAGAAAATCTACATCGGGCCCATGAAGAGCCCGGTAGAAGCGCCCGTGAAGCTCTTTGCCTTGCCATACTTCCTTGCGGTCATCGGTGGTAAGTACCTCAGGTCTGTGCCAGTTCTCTTTAGCCATGGACAGCGGGGTGAGTCCCTTGTCCACTACGACCACATCTCGGTGCATACCCACCTCGGCTTTTAAAAACTATTCTCTGAGATTGCACACCTCGCGATTGTGGAGGGTCTTCGCGTTTAAAAAGCCTCGACCTCCGCACTTCCGCGGGATGTACAGTCTCATAACCGATGATCGTGGGTGATGCATCCGGCTTTCGGTCAGCAGTATACGAACTCTTTTATCCAGGGCGTCGAGTTCGGTCTGAGTCCATTTAAGTATGCCGAAAGAGTACATTAAAACCGGCATGACCCAACCATTGAAGGCGCGCACCTTGTTCCCACCTGAAAGAAGACTATTTAATACCTTTCTCAGGCGACCGAAGAAGCGCTCCCTCAATGATTGCTTCATGTCAGTTACATTAATGCCTAACGCTTCCGACATACCCAAATACTTATAGGTTTCGGATGAGGAAAGAGATTTCAGGTGTATGGAGTCCGAGAGTTGAAGTCCCTCGGACTCCATAATCTCCCCTCGCTTTACATACATGACTGCACATTTGTCCACACCAAATTCCATCCTGATGGCGCTACTAAAAGTTTCAGTTACTTTCAGTAGCTCCATCAGTTGCAATTTGTTGGGGGCAAAGAGTTTCAGATCATCCATGTAAAGCAGGTGAGATATAACCTGACCATCCTTCCTCAACCGGCAGCCTAGGCCTGAATTCTCCAGCAATGTATTTAGAGGATTCAGGGCTAAACAGAACCAAAGTGGATTCAGACTGTCGCCCTGGAATATTCCCCGCTTAATCCATACAGGCTCATCGCTCCCCTGGATCTGTCAACATCCTGGATATCGAAGGACCGTCTTCCATTGCCCCATACATGACTCAAGAAAGGTGCGTAGAGTTGTATCTACTTTGTACAACTCCAGCACCCTCATGAGCCACGTATGTGGCACCGAGTCATAGGCCTTCTTATAATCTATCCAACATGTCGACAGATCTTGCGAGATCGACGAACCTGTTGGCTAATGGCCATGTCGATGAGGAGTAGCTCCTTAGTACCGCGGGACCCATTCCTACATCCATACTGAGAGGCTGACATGATGGAGTTTTTGTCAATGTGTATTAATTTTCATTCTCAGAATGGATGTAAGAAGCTTGTAGATCGTCGACAAACACGTGATCGGTCTATAATTTTTGGGTTCCGCGGGACTACCTGACTTATGGTGCAGGTGGGTAACGCCTGTTGTTAAAAACTGTGGGACGGACACGGACTCTAAGGATGACTGGAATTGCGATGCCAGGCAAGTGTGTGAACTACTAAACCATTTGAGCCAGAAGTTGTGCAGTCCGTCCGGTCCCGGGGATTACCAATTTGGTAACGGACGAACTGCTCTGGCTACATCTAAAGGTGTTAATTCAGCCTCAGTATGACAAACGGGTACCGACCAGATGCTGCGCCAGAAAGAACTCGTGGTGGCATCATCCGGGCGGCACACGTCTGTCATATTTTGCTCGGGTCGCTCCCAAGCTCTGTATACCCACCTCTCATCGCTCTGGAACATGCGATTCTGTGAATACCGATCAACCCGCCGCTTATACCTCCGAATACGGTTCGCCCATGCATAAACTTTCTGCTTCAGGAAGTCGATACGCTCTGTGGCACGGGACATGTTTTCTTGAGGACTGATTTCAGTCCCCGAGAATGCCCGCCTCACAAAGCGCATCAACCGTGGTCGTGTATTGCCCTCCCTGAAGCAGTATAGTTTGCCGATGAGTACCCTGGCCCCGTCGATATGGCGCTCGATCCTGCGCTGCCAGGCTGGTACGGCTAGTTTTGGTCGAGTAGCTACGTCACAATTTGGAAACTTGACATTAGCTAAACGACATGCCGCAACAGCCCCACAGAACAGGATCGAGTGTGTATCAACGAGGTTCTCGCTACTCTCGAATATATGCTTCAGTTGCGAGTCCAAGGCACACACCAACGCCCTATTTTTCTTATGCATGGGTAACCGTGGTAATCGGGGCCTAAGTTCGGTAGGAGTGGACCGATATTCACGAAGCGCATCCTCCAGAGCGTTCCTCAATCGGTCGTTGCACTTGCTACTTACCGTGGCAACCCTATCATCCTCCTCTACAACAGCAGGGATCGACCGCGGTAGGGTTACGTTAATATCTGTCACTTGCACCGCGGTTTGTGTCGGAGTTAGGATGATAAGGTTGCTCAGTACTTCTGAGCGCAGCCTATCAAGCGCGGCGTCGTCCAACCTGTGGTTGCGTTGGATAACCCGCACCTGATCCGACAGTCGTTGGGCCGAGACGTTGACGGTTGGTTAAAGATCCTGGAACAGAGACAGCATCCTAACACGGTACGCAGTGAGGTTAGTTCCCCCCTCTGTAGACCCGTAGTATGCGCGCCTGACGTTCTCGTTCATTGATTGAGTCCATTTCATGCGCTGCACACAACCACCGGTAGCGGGGACCCGGCTCGGTGCCTGTTGGCCCCTAAGTCCCAAGCCCTTCGGTGGCCGGCCTCTGCCTGCACGACGTACAGGTGGTGGCGACGTCGGCGGAGAGAAATAATCGTCGCTCGAGCTCGAACTGCCGCAACCGGTGACACTGGTGATCCGAGGTCCGGCGGCGCACTATGGGACGAAACAGTATTTTCCATCTCAAAAAGGGTTCGGACAAAAGTCGTGTTACTGAAACCGATTTGATTGTTTTATATTCTAAGATGATAGAGCTATCCGATATAATAGTAAAAAAAAAAAAAAATGTTTTAGGTATTTAAAATGACACCCAAACTTTATACTTTGATATTCTATTTCAACTAGATTACTCATTATGGAAGTTCAACTTAAGATATTTTCTATGTTCTTCAAGGAAATACATAAGTATTATACATTTTTAGATTGCTCAAGATCTTTAGTTTATAACGAAGTTATGTTTTTATGAGAATTAATATTTATAATTTTTTTTATTTAATTTTACGTGTCATAAGGAAATTTTCCGTCTTTTTAATTTTCAAGTTGAGGTTTCCTTGTTATCGGTGTCTGCCGGTGTCGAGTTAAGGACATTTTTAGATTCCTTAACTATTCAGAAATACAAGGAAATAAAAAAAAAGTTGAGACATTGCTGCGCCATTTCGAGCTAGAACCAAAAATGTCGACCGAAAAATATTCTCACATAATATTTTTTTTTTGCGGTGATCAGTTTAACCACACTTATCATAAAAATTATGATGCATAGTTCTTATATCTTGAGGTAATTATAATCAGTATTGGTTACTGCATTTCTGTGAGAACTGTTTTCATCAATTTTCTCATTGGTTTTGCACAAGTCACTGAAACTAGGGTCCTATAAATACTCGGGTTTTCAGCGTGTTCGTCAAAGTCTCCGTATACCTTCCCTCAATAACTGTAAATTTGCTGTAAAAAAGAGTAAAAACAAAGGTCAAAATGAGTGAATTCGTTTGTTTTCGACGCAATATATGTGCTCAGATAATAAGTGGTAAAAGTACTTCAGATATTGAAAAATATTTGTTGGACAATTTCCATTTATCAACAACGGATGTGAATACGGTTATGCAAAGTAGGTATACAAAAAAAATTGATAACAATTTGTAACCAAAAATGGGTGAAAGCTCATAGAAAACAAGATCGTTTCGAGAGCCAAAACACAAATTGGTTAGTAGGTATCATTGAATTTGTGCAGACCTCAACATCTGAAAATTCTGACTTGAATACATGTGGAGATCGTAGTAGACCCACAAAACTATATGACGCGTGTTCGGAGAGTACCTACAAAAAGACGTAAAAACATGGAATTACTTCAGGGGAATGGAATGGGGCATGTGTATTACGCTTATGTATTATATTTATAATGTTTGTTTTTCATGACTTTTTTTTTGTTTAATCTTATGTAATTAGGTAGGTATTAACTTATAAATAATTTTAATTTAACCTAATGTAAGCAAACAATTATTTTTAATAATTTAATTGAACTTTTGTATGAAAATTTACAACATTTTATTTTAGTATTTTTTTACTCAATAAACATAGTTTTTAAAGTAGCAATGTTTTCATTATCTATTAGCATAAGTATTCAGGAATACGTATATAAAATTTCAATTTAAAATATCAAGTAACAAAAAAGTTATAGATTTTTGAGATGGAACGCACCGTTTGGTCCCATAGTGCGGCGGCGAGGCGGAGCTGAGCGACGAGTCCGGAGTTGGTAGGCGTGCGCGTCGTGCTGCTGCTGCTGCTCTCGTTAACATCATTTATGGTCGTCGTTAATCATCTACACATTTATTTGTATCTTCGCATAATTAATTTTGCGTTTTTTCTTTCATGACATCTGTCATTCATTGCCATAGTTCATTGTTCTTCATATTTCTATTAATTTAATGAAATGGTGGAGGTTTTAATTTATTAAATAAATATATTGTTTCATATTTCTTTCGGATACAGAAGAACAGCCAAAAATGCAGTGTTTTTTTCAAAAAATATACGAAATAAATTGCGTGTTTTATAAAACGACGTATATGTCATCGAGAGTTGCCAGAGTTATGATTATTATTATTATGTACCTTTCAAATATTGAAAGACATTTTCAAATATGTGCAGTGATTCCGGAGATAAACTTCCACATTTACATTTTCATTCAAAATTCGCACTCTCTCTTTTTAATATTAGTATAGATTAATAAATTATTATGTTGAGACAGATTATTTGATGTAAAAAAAAATACAAGTACTAGGAACCATCAGCAGATTTTTTTGTGAGAATCCCTCTCACAAAAAAATCTGCTGATGGTTCCTTAAACTAATTTTATTGCAAGATAAGCAAAAATAAATAAACATTTTATACAAAGAAAGTGAATCAATATGAATTAAATGTTTTAGTACCACCACAATCGTAAAGATATGCAAGAAAAATAAACATTTCATAGAAGGAAAGTTACTCAATATTATTAAAATATTTCAGTATCAGGAGACTACACAGATGCAGACCGATATGGAATTTACGGCCTTTACTTCTCAGTGTTCTACATCCATAGAACACTCAAATGAATATAACCTTCAAAGCCCAGATTTGACCAAGGTAATTCAATAGTAGTAATCATAATTAAAGGTAGAATAATATTTTCTTTGAATAGACCAAATTCATTATTGTTTTAGAGTCTAGATAAATATAATTTATGTTATTTTGCTGTTGACATAGATATTTATTTGGTAATTGTTAGATTATAATTTTTTCAAGTACTATACATAATAATTATAATCAGTATATCATAACACTAGCGACCCGCTCCGGCTTTGGTCGGTACCAATTTAGAACAAAAAAATCACAGATCTCGACTCTACACTACCTTCGGGTACATTGAAAATGCACTGAGGTAGGCTTTTCATTTTGTACGATGCATAATATAATAGATTAGACGTAGGTAATAGATTTAATGGGATCCCTTTTTTTTGCATAATCTTCTTTTTCCTAATATACTTTGGCATAACTGTTTTGGCATAATTTGTTTTGCCATAATAATACTTTGCCAATTTTTTTTTTGCCATACTGTTTATGTTGGCATAATCATCTTGAAGGCTAATTTGTTTAGGCATAAATTGAATTTTGCATAATGTTACTAGGCATAATGACTATGAGCATAATAGTATTTAGGCATACAAATAATATAAATACCAGAATAAAATTTGAGTTATTTTTACGTATTTATTTTGAATTAAAAATTCATTAAGTTGTACTACAAAAGTTAGTGACAGAAACGAATCGCTGCAAAACCGACTCCACGTAGTCTTGTCTGCCCTACCCCTAGAGTGTAATTTAAAATCGCGTAGGCGCGGAGGGGCAAGGCGGCCTGCGAGTTGAGGAGCAGGTGGTTGTAACACTCGCCGCCGCTGCTGAGGCTGGCCGGCAAAGCCGGCCAGCAAGCCGAAGCTGCGGTGGTGAGCGTTAAACACATCTGCGACGATAAGCTCGCGTGGGACCGCCGGTGCCCCGCAGCGCCGGAGCCGTGACAGAAACCTTGCCTGCTGCATGTTGCATACTGCATGCTTGTTTGCTGCATGCTTGCTTGCATGCTGCATGATTGCTGCATGCTTGCTGCACGCATGCTTGCTGCATGCATGGTGTATGCTTTTTTAAATGTTTGCAAGCTGCATGTTTGCTGCATGCATGCTTGTTTGCATGCTTCTTACAGGGAAAAAACTCACATATGTTCACAATCAACTATGTTTAAAACAAATATGTTATGTATTACCTGCTTCGGAGAGATGGTTTTTTTCCAATCGTCAAAATAAATTAGTATATCCAATTAAGGTATGTCTAATATTTTAGGATTATGCTTCTTTGTTATGCCTATAAAAATTATGTTTTTGTATCATTATGCGTAAATCAATTTATGCCTAACAATGTTATGCTTAATAATTATTATGATTAGATAAATAATGCTTAAAAAATTATGCGTAAGCTGTTATGCGTAAATAATGTTATGCGAAAATATAATTAGTAGTAACAAAAGTATGCCAAGTTATATTAGGTCTTAAAATTTTATGCAAATGGATAGGGAAAATCATATCTTAAACTAAACCTAAATCAAAGTTTTTTTTTTTAAAGAAAGTAGGCGTACTTATCTTGATCAAGCCGTCAATATTTTAGTAAAAAACATTTTGTTAAGGAAAAAAAAAATAGTTATATAGCATAATTCTAAGTTTGGTGGCGCGTCCACAAACTGTTTTTCTGGAGATGACCACCACTTAAACGAAACTACACTAGTTTACTAGAAATTACTAATTTTATTTGTATTCATCGCAGCTAAGCGCGCAAAATTGCAAATACCCCAAACGCTAACATGCAAAAATTTTTGCAAGTTTTCAAAACATTTTCTGCCCGATCCGATAAAAACACCTGTAGCTCAAAAACTACAAGTCCTAGAGCAATTTCAAAAATACTGTTGTCAAGCTGATTAGATAAGGAATCTACTTATCTAGAAATCAAAATGAAATACTTTAATTATATACTCCAAGTCATAATGTATAGCAAAAAATAGTTACAAAAACTGATATTTCGCTAGAAATATCAGTTTTCTCTTAGTTTTTTATCCATTTTAACATTAACGAAATAAACTAGACTATATTTCCTTTCCAACAAGACCACAATCTCATTTATAGCTCAATAGCATCATATCTAAATATACTTATGAAACTAGATACTCACTGTTTGTTTACATCTGGGAACTAATTTTTGCCAGCCGGTGTTGGATGAAAAAACACACAAACCCACATGTTTTTTGGTGTAGATAGTTGAACAATCTAATCACCTCACTAATTAAGCACTGTTTTTCCCATTTCACACACGTTTTAGTCACTAAATCACGTATTTCTTCACACAACACAATCACTATAGGTACATATAATAACTACTTTTTCACGGGCGAAATATTGCAACTTCGAGATTCCAAAACGAATTTACGTTGACAAAATAATGAAGCACGGTTCACAAGGATAATTTTGATATATAATAGTATCAGCTACCATTAAAAATACCAGAGTTATCACGACATTTGCTGCGCAGGTAAATTCGAGTGTTCACCGTCTGTCAAATGAAAGTTTTTTTTTTTTTCGGCAAGTTGTCTATGGAGTAGTGTTGCGATGTTCGATTTTATTATTGAGGAATTTAGTAACGAATTGAACACAGAGGTATACGCTCTAGAGGAGACAGTTTTAGACGGTTTTTAATGCAGTTTTTTGGGAGGCGGGTGCGCGCCATACAAATGTACTAGATAGCTATCAAGTGTAATGCAGCCATAACGCAAATGACCTAGATAGCTGCGGAGAGGGTAGTAGATTCTCCATCTAATGACATTTTTATTTTTATAATTATACTTTATCCAAGTGAAAATCTAAAAGGACTGTCCGCGTGAAATTTTAAATTTTGGTGGGAGTAGTGTAATCATTAATTGACTCGTATAGAATGAACCTAGATGGACGACGCAACCAACGTTGAATTCGTTTTTTCAGGCACTCCCGCACAGCAGTGACAGACGTGTGCCATCCCGTTGTGATTTCCCGCCAAAAACGTATTGTTAGTCGTTTTGTAGTAATCGGACAAAAAACCTGCAATTTTGGTGTAATGTTTTAAAAACGTTTTAGGCTAAGTCAAAATCAAAATCAAAATCAAAGCATTTATTTCAAATAAGCCAGTTACAGGCACTTTTGAATTGTCGAAACAAAGATACACAGTACAGTCCCAGTCACAAGACATAAAAACTGTGAAAGTACTGTAGTTGCCCATTCCCTAGCGTAGATCTCTATGGAGAAGAACGGGCAAGGAACTCCATGGACACTCTTTTAAATCAGGATATTGTTACAAAATTTTGGTTAC
Source organism: Xestia xanthographa (assembly GCA_905147715.2). NCBI lineage: Eukaryota > Metazoa > Arthropoda > Insecta > Lepidoptera > Noctuidae > Xestia > Xestia xanthographa. The sequence continues at coordinate 17,730,052 of LR990667.1, forward strand.
ATCATTCACGTTGAGATGGTATATTATGTGAGAACAATGTAGCAAGATGTGCACGGTAAAAGTGTCCACAGCAAAAACACACAAACAAAAAAAATACAATTCAAAATAATTCATTCAAATAAGCCATGGCAACCAAGAGATGACCAGTCACAACTGACAGCGCCTGTTCACGGACATGACGCATGGATCAGCACCATTAAACTCAACCATTTTGAAGGGAACTAAATGATCCGACACATGCGCCACCATCAGCGAGACAATTGGGTGAGCATGACATACTCTAAACCGCCAGGGCACATTCAAGTCCAGAAAAGACGTAGGTTTCCAGTGAATGATAGCTTTCTAGTACATAGTACTCACACAATATAGGCTATGCATTTATATAATACTAAAGAGATTGAATCTATGCAATGCAAAGATAGTTGTACAATCTTCAGCAGCTCCAACAATACAATTTAATGCTATCAATTTATGCGCCCCTGTCCTTGTGGAGCAGGACCAGCATTGAGCCAAGCATTTTTATCAGCGATATAATCGCTCAACTTGTAATATGCTTGCTTACATAGTGTGCGTTTAATGCATGTTTTAAATTTCGTCTCATTCAGTTCAAGAATACTTTGTGGAATTTTACATCTCAAACAGTACCCCAAGAAAGATGAGTCTACTTTAGCGAGTCTGAAACCTGGCTAAACTAGTTGGCCCCTATTTCTAGTACTGTAATTATGTCTGTCACCCCTTTTACCAAAAAAATGCAGATTTTTTCTGACGTACATTATTTTTTCGTAGATGTATTGACAATGTACCGTCATGATGCCAATATCTTTAAACAGTTCCCTTAGAGAATCGCGCCTACGAAGATTATATGGCTCTGATGACTCTTTTCTGCAGAATAGACAGACGGATAGACTCAATATCTGCAGCCCGTCCCCACAGCAAAATGGCATAAGACATTATACTATGAAAGTCACTAAAATAAACCAGTCTAGCGGTATCTACATCAGTATACTGACGGATTTTTCTAATGGCATAGGCTGCTGAACTTAGCCGCCCCGCAAGAGATGTCAAATGAGAACCCAACTGTAGCCTTGAATCAAGCGTAATCCCCAGGAAAACCATTTTATCTACGAATTCAAGTTTCTCTTTATTCAATATTATATCACAATCACTACTTTTAACATTCGGTAAAGCAAATCTTATGCATTTGGTTTTTTTTTTCATTTAATACCAAATTGTTTGCTGTGAACCAATTTAGGACCTGACGTAGGGCATTATTTACGTCATCTAGATTTTGGGCACGCCTATTTATCTTAAAAATTAGGGAAGTGTCATCAGCAAATAACACCATATTTTGAGGTTGGTTTTTCAGTAAAAAGGGTAGATCATTTATATTACTAGAAAGAGGATAGGACCCAATATTGAGCCTTGTGGAACTCCCATTTTTACTTTTAACCCCTGTGAATTAACACCATTTGAACATGTTGTTATCTATCATGCAAATAAGGTTTTACCAAACTAAGTGCAAGTTTACCCAGTCCGTAATGCTCAAGTTTCAAAAGTAATGTGTCGTGATTTACGCAATCAAACGCTTTGGAGAGGTCACAAAAAATTCATAAGGCGTCTTGAGACTCTTCCCACGCAGTAAATATGTGCTTTAATAAGGTTACACCAGCGTCAGTTGTACAACGTCCCTTGGTGAAGTCATACTGTTGATCATGTAAAATTCTGTTGGTGTTAAAATGATAGAGCATTTGATTAAGCATTACCTTTTTAAAAACCTTGCTAAAAACTGGTAACACGGATACAGGTCTATAATTATTAGTATCTTTACTGTCCCCGGATTTGAAAAGAGGTATGACTTTACTGTATTTCATTAAATCAGGGAAAACTCCTTGGTCTACACATAGATTAAAAATTAAAGCTAAGTAAGGGGCTATAGTCTCAAGTATGGATGTACAAACTTTGACAGACATTTCCCATAGATCTTCGGTTAGTTTGATTTTTATTTCTCGGAAAGTTTTAATAACAATCATAGGGTTAATGTGTTTAAATTTAAATTCAACCAGGCAGCCAGACACATTTGCCTTTAGTAAACCAATTGAGAGTTCAGGTGAGGAAATAAGAGCCTCCGTTGTTTTTAGTGGTATATCGGTAAAGAAATTTACAAATTCTTGAGCTACTTCCTGATTAGAGCTTTTAGGACCACATGCTGTATCTAATGTGTAGCTAGTGTTACGTATTTTCTTCCTGTTAGTCTCGTTATTTATAACTTTCCAAAATGTATTTATTTTATTTTCTGCTGTTTTGATCTTGTTGCTAATGTGCAGTGCTTTAGCAACCTTGCATGTATTTCTAAAAAAAATTGAATACTTAGCAAAACATACTTGTTAAAAGTTTCAGTGTTTATAAAAGGCTTAAGGCCATAAAGCTCAAATAGTCTTTCCCTACTTTTTCTAATACCTCTAGCCTCTTGCCCAATCACTAAATATGAATTTAGGGCAAATACTTTTTGTCTTCTTTTCAAAAGTTTTATTGAATTCCGTGTGAACTATTGAAAAGAAACGATCATACAATTGATCTATATTAATATCATCAAGGCTCATAACGCTTAACTTGTTCTGTAGCAAAATAACATACCTATTTAATCTGCTAAAAGTTATAGGTCTAAATTTAATTTTAACTTTTTGCAATAGGGGTGTATTACACCTAAAGGTTACAGTTTGTCCGCTATGGTCAGAGGGCAGACAATTTACTATTGCTTTATCTAAGTAATCACAATTGCCGAAAATATTATCTATATAAGTAGCAGAAGTTGACTCTAGTGGGTTCTTTAAAAGTGTTGGTCAAGTCAAATGACTTAAAAAGATTTAATAAGCGACTGCTATTTTAACATTCTTCTAAAATATTTATATTAAAATCACCACAAATAATTGTAGATATGTAACTGGCTGCAAGTTTTGCCATCACATCTTCCATTATTGATTCAAATAAGGAAAAGTTTTGACAGTTTGGGGGTCTATACACACACACAATTTCATGCTTATCTAGCTCAACACAGGACAGTTCAACGCAATGTTCAACCGAGAGACCTACTATGTCATTACGTTGCATATATTTAAAACAATTTTTTATTAATATTAGGGCACCTCCACGAAGCATAGATTTACGGTTAAAGCAGCTACCCACCATATAGTTCTCATAATTTATAAGCTTTTGGTAATCCTTAAACCAATGTCCAGTAAAACAAATAATGTCAAACTTACTATTTTCTAAAAACAATTTAATTTCTAATAATTTGGAAGAAATGCCTTGGATATTTTGGTGGAATAATTTCAAAGTGTTCTGCTGTGGCCCTTTTTTACTAAGTAATTGAGTGCAAGAAGATACGTTGGTAGGATTAACAATATTGTTAATCGTACCTCCTGTTGTCTCATTTTCTAGTTTAAATTAATATTTGGAGTGAGGCCGGAGACTCCCGTGCCATCCTCAGACAACAAGACCCTATCACTAATACTTATATACCCTAATTGAGAATTATCCACGGTGACACATGGATCCTCCTCAGTACAATGTTTGTAAACATTTATAACACTAGTGCTATATTCATTTAAAGTCACCTGTACATTAGTATTACTACTAATAGTCGCAGTGTTAATAATAGAACTAAACTTAGACATACTATTTATGTCTGTGTGAATATTATAAGCTAATAGCCGAGCTATTTTGTGTCTACATCGAATAGGTAGATACACCTTACCCCGTGTCGACTTCAGTTTACCAACAATAGTGTTGATATCCAGATATATAAGTCAGTCACTATAGTGACCTACTAAAAAATGTACATGGTTATTTAACATATGTATATAATTGTTTTTTCTATTACCCAAATTTTCAAAAAATGGAAAACCACACAATATTATTTTGTTACAATTAAACTTCAACAACTCTGAAACACAGTCAGTGATGTCTTCCTTTTTAATCTTAGAACTATTACCAACACATATAGTAATGGTGGTACTAGGATCACAAACAGTCTTTGTTACTGATGCCATAATCTGTTTGTAGGTTGATCCTGGCATGCAATAATTTTGGGTACAATAACTCGGGTTATTACTGATTAATTTCCCTAACCCTCTACCTATACTATCAGAGAACATAACTGAAAGATTAGAACCAAGACTATTAGGTGAGACCAAATTACCTAAGTCAGGTATTGTATCTTGGGTGGAAATACAGTCCTGAGTACTCACAGCTAGGGACGGGTCCTCCGTTGCCTCAAGCTGGAGGGCATCATTGCTGGATTCCCTCTGACAAGTACACTGAGTGTTGCTGAGAGTCAGCGAGTCCACTTTGTCTACCAATGCATTTGTAGCAAGAATATGCTCTTTAATTTGATTTTCCGAGCATTCATATTTATTACATAAAGATTTCAGTGACTTATTATGAGCCTGTATTTCTGATTGTAAGCGCTGAGTGTCAATTTCATAAATATTTATACTATCTCCCAATTTAATCTGATAGTTATTTAATTTATTAACTAGAGAAACACGTTCTTTCCTTAATTGAATATTTTTGGAAAGGTATTTTTGTTGTTTCTTGTATTTATTACATTTTTTAATTATTCTATTTAATCGTGCATATTTCTTAATTTTATTTTTACTAATTTTGTGGTTGTAGTTATGCTTTAGTAAGGAGTCCTCTGTAAGGTCTATTGTTATAATGGAATGAGGGTTGCAATTTGTATTAACTAATTCATTATACAAATGTTCAGTTTCCATAGCCTGAGTATGATCCTTTTCCTTTTTCAAATTTAAAAGTTTGACATTTGCATGGACTAATTCATCCTCTAGGTCCCTAATTTTACATAAAGCCTCCTCATACAAGTTGCTACAAGAGTTGAACCCATCCGTGACCGCCCTTAGTTGATCCCGTTCATTGACAATATTCAAGAATTCCTGATGAAGGTCTGACTGTTCGTTCGGACTGTTCGTTCGGACTGTTCTTGGTAGTAAATTTTTGTTGACTGTTGGTAATTGTGTTCTAAGTGAACGTGACATTAATAATTGTGCTGGAGATGGTAGATTTCCTCTAGGTGTATTTCTGAATTGAAGCAAAGCCAGATACACCTTGGTATGTAGGGACTTGACGTATTTAAGAGCGTTCCCCATTCCCAAATAAAATTCTTAAACTCTGCCGAATTAAATGGTGGCCCATTGTCAGAGAATAACTCAACTGGAATACCATGTCTGCTAAAGATACTTTTAAGACTAACAATTACTGTTTTGGCATTAGTACTTGCCCCTGTCATTAATTCAATATAATTTGAGTAATAATCTTGTACTTCTATGTATTTTGTAGATTTATAATCCATAAAGTCAACATCAACTTTTTCCCAGGGAAGTAATGTAACAACATGTGAAAGGAGTGGTTCTGTAGCATTTGAGCTTCTATGTGACAAACAAATATGACTGAACAATGTTTTTATATCAGTTGACATAAATGGCAAAAATCAAAATCAAAGCATTTATTTCAAGTAGACCAGTTACAGGCACTTTTGAATTGTCGAAACAAAGATGAAAATTAAATGTAGCTACAGTCCCAGTCACAAAACATAAAAACTGTGAAAGTACTGTAGTTGCCCATTCCCTATCGTAGATCTCTATGGAGAAGAACGGGCAAGAAACTCCATGGACACTCTTTTAAATCAAAATGTTGTTACTAAATCTTGGTTACATCATTCATGTTAAGATGGTATATTATGTGAGAACAATGTAGCAAGATGTGCACGTTATAAGTGTTCATAGTAAGAACAAAAAATACAATTCAAAAATAAACATTCAAATAAGCCATGGCCAAAATACATGTCCTCTAGCAAACGCTTTTGACCTTTCAATTCCCAGATGATCACTGTGTATTATTTTCAAAATCTCTGGTCTGAAGTTTTTAGGAATGACTATACTGTTGCTTCTAAAAATTAAATCATTTTCTGTATGTAAATCTAAACTATACTGCCAATGCTCATGCAGATCTATGTGAATTTGAGTTTTACTTGATGGCCATCCTTCTTTACAGTATTTTTTCAAAATCTGCAGACTTTCATCTTCATTAGTGCCTCTGAATAACCACTGTAGACGTTTTAATGACACTAGTAATGACTTAATCAGTAAATTTACATGAACAATGATAATTTCATTATCTAATTCATCTGAACTTGTTTCAGAGAGTGCTGCTCTTGACAAGGTATCAGCAATGTACATGTGACTACCTTTCTTGTAAACTACATTTAGACTTTAGGGTTGTATTTTCAACATCATTCTTTGGAGACGTGTTGGAACTTCGACTAAAGGCTTTTTAAATAATGGTTTGTCTCTACAGTTACAGTTTGTCCATATATAAATTGATGAAACTTTAGGCAGGCAAAAACTATTGAAAAGAGTTCTTTCTCTATCTGAGCCATTTTCTGTTGCGTACCTGTTAAAGTTTTTGAAGCATAATATATTGGCTGTTGATTTTGTAACAACACTGCTCCGACAACACTCTTACTAGGATCACTTTCTGCGACAATAGGACCATGAACATTAAAATGTGACAACACTGGAACTTGACATATTAATTGCTTCAGACGACAAGCTGTTGTTTCATGATTGACAGTCCACTGCCAATCAGTCGACTTTTTTAATAATTGACGTAGAATGTCTGTCTCGCCTGCCATATTTTTAATGAAAGGACTTAAATAATTAAGAATCCTTTAGACAGGTAGGAGAAGGCATCTCTTTGATTGCTGTCACTTTGTCTGGATCAACTGAGATTCCATCCGCTGAAAAAATATGACCCAGATATTTAATACTCTCCTTGGTGAATGAACATTTTTCTTTATTAAACTTGACATTACATTCCTTTGCTCTTTGAAATACTATTGCTGTATACTGCCACTCCTGGTATGTCAGCAAACATTTCAGTCTTAGCTTACCATGTTTTAATGAAAAACACTTTGCATTTTGCAAAACTTTTTCAATCAAACTAAAAACAGTATAATTAGATATTTAATAACGAAGGTACCTAATGATAAATAAGCACACAATTTTTTTTTTTTTTTTCTTATATATGTATAATCACATACATTTAAATCTTAGATATTAGTTCCAGGACAATGACCGTTGTTTATGTATTGTATTTGTGTTGTTACTAGCTAGTTTTTAAATACTTTAAATTGTAATCTGTGGAGAACGTTGTGGGTAGCATAATTGTTTTAAAATTTAATATTTAAATTCATTTATTTCTTTTATATACATATTTTTAACATTTTTTAATATTTCTTAATAAAACTACATAAAAAAACATTTAAAAATATAAAAAAACAGTAGCCCACCAGCGCTGGGAATTATATTTAAATTATTGTTACGAATTCTTATTGTGCTACTGTTTGTTTTTCCATAGATAAATAAATAAATTGACAACTGAGATATTATTTTATTCCCATCACTACTTACTACACATATTGAACTATCTCTGGTTGCGGTACGAGATACAATCGATACCAATATTTTTTTTGGTATTTGTAATTTATTCAAATGTCATAACTGCGTGCGAACCTAGCAAAATATAAAGCAATAGGCTATCTTTCACCCACAAAAAACTTCAAAATATATGTCATTGTTTTTTTGGAAGATTTAAATATTTTCAAAACGGTATCTTTAGGCGACTGATTAGGTCTCAAAGGCACGCAACGGTAGGTTAGTTTCGAGATCTTTTAGGTCTCCAAAACACCAGCTGAAAGTTCTTTGAAAATGATGGCGCAGGGAACGTGTTACTGCGCATACATTTTCAACTTGTACGTACGTGAAAAAATTATGACATTCATATGTGAGGTTAGCTTTTGGGGCAAAGTGACTTTGAAATAACTCTATATGCTTGTCGTATGTAGTGTTATCCTCGTCTTTTCCAAATGTATTGGTACGCCTTTTTATATGTTTGTATGCCTCATTTATATATTTGTACGCCTTTTTCACCAATGCCATGTAGAAATTAAGCTACTTTTCTGCCATCGCTTTCTACATCCAATCAAGACGCACGTAAATAAAATTTAAATGACTGCTACCATTTTTTCCATTGTTGAGCCAAGTTGCCATTCATCACCATGGGCTGCGGACTGGACATTCCAGAAAGTTTCGTAAGCGTTTGTTTTTCAGACATGACGCCGACTTTTCACACGAGCATCTCACAATGAATTTAATCGATTACGAACCCAATCTCTGACACCATGTTTTAGTAGGTGTACTAAGTAAATTAATACAAGAATTAATTAGACTTGGTTTTATTATTGGTATGACATATAATTAGACCGCCATCTTGGCTACCCGCTTTTAAATAAATAAATAAAAAATGTTTCCTTTCCATTTGCGGTGTATACAACCTACATAGTACCACTTAGAGAGCCGCAATTACAGACACCCGATCGGGCACGACTGGGGACACTTTTGTGTTAGTGTCCTTTAGAAAAATAAATTAAAATTAATAATAATAGTTCTTACCATACTGCGTTTCAGCATCTATTTTCGGGTATAAAAATAGATGCCACATTATAATAACTATTGCACTTAGAAACCGTGACATACTGAAAGTATTATAAAAGTGTATTATAAAGTTTTCACTTAATCGTGGTGTAACTTAGCAACAAAAACTTGATTTAATGTTTAAAAACTGTGATCACTGCTGTAAGTGTACTGTGCACTGACAAAAACTTTTCACCACCACGTTGTCACGTTGCGTTTACGTACCAGTGTTGCCAACTTTATTTTTAGAAGATCGTACCATAGACTAGAAAAGATCGTGTTTTTCCAACATTTCAAGAAAAAAATAGTACGTAATGAAATTTTAACAAAACAACGTAAATAATGGGTCATTCTTCGAGGTGCCTCAAAACACGGTCACACGGTTTTAATTCCTAACCTATTGAATTTTCCGTCTTAGAACCAAACACAGATTGCTTTTTACTTAGATATGTTTAATTTCAACATTAAACACCTAAAATTATTTATAATGTTTATAAAAATAAACATCTAATGTCAAAAATGGAAACAAAATCGGTGTTCTTCGCGTGTCACACTCAGTTCTCGTTCACGGCAAACTTTGATAACTTTAGTATTCAACTCTTAAGCGCTGAAATGCGATGGTGTTCTTTAATGAATGGTGTGTTTAACACCGATTTTACTCGCCCCAAAGGAATAAACCTGTATTATACTATTACTGACTTTTTATTGTTATTCCATTTACGGTATCTATGGGTCGGGATACACTTATGCAATTTTTTTTTCAATTTTTTTCTGCGGTAATTTCCAAGGGTTTTCCCTATAACACTTTTGTTCTTTGGAAATTTTCCATTTTTTATTTACTAGAAAAATAACGGAATACAGTATTACAAATTAAATTATGTGGCTACATTTCGGTAAAGTAAAATGGTAAAGTAAAAAATCCTTAAATGAATAAGAAAATCCATTACGAGTCCTTAAAATATTTTATAAATTTTATAAAATCTATTAAATATTTTTAAACCCCATAAAAACCCCTAAAACATTCTAAAAACGAATGAAATTAAAAAAATCTAATAATGTTAAAGTAAAATACCTTATTTTAAAACTCCCATTATTTAAAAAGATATTTTTCCATTACAAAAAAACATTACCCTAAAGTTTGCTTGTCGTCGCCCCTGAGTTACGCTTCACCCAGGACCTACCATCAGACAGGTTTCGACGCCTACTATAATATTCGTTCAATCACCTAATGGCTATCTCTATCCATTATGAAGTTACAGCCCTTTCAATTTTAGGGGAGGTTAGGGAGGGAAGGAGAGGGTATACAAATTTCAACGCCCCTCAATAGTTTTAGGTTAGAATCAAAAGTTTTTTCATTTGTAAAAAAGGGTTGAAGAGGGGGGGGGGGGGGGGTGAAGGGGGAGAAGGGAGAGAAGGGGGAGTTTTGAAAGATGATTTTGACTAACGCATTGCCCCTTTATATGAATCTGAAAAAAAAATGTTCTAAGTCTTTCAACTTCCGAGATCCACCTAAAGGGGGGAGAAGGGGGGCAAAAGGGGGGCAAAAGGGGAAACTTTGAAAACTGGTTTTTACTTTTCCAAGCCTCTTCTATACGAATCCGTAAAAAAAAAAACAAAATACGGGTCTCTTAGTTTCCGAGATACGATATGGAGGGGGAGGAAGGGGGGCGAAAAAGGGAAATTTGGCACTTTTTCCGTACTTGCAAGAGTTACTTGTTTACGAATCTGTCAAAATATACTCACCTCCCCATCCACTATCTGGGAGAACAATTAGGTGAATGAGTCAGTGAGTGAGTGGTAATGGAGCTTTTTTACTGTAAAATATTTCAGCAAAATTGGTTGGCAGCAAAACTGGTTAACGCGATTACAGGTTTATTAACGTAAATTTTGTGATAGAAATTTTCGGTAATGCACTGTTACAGTTAAAAATTAATGAACAAATGGTTTATTCAGCAATAGAAAAAAATAAATTTGACGAAGGGATTACAGACTTAAGAGGTAAGCACACCAATAGACCTCGTGAAATGAGCTCCAGCACGTAATCGAGTACTGAGAAGCATATTTAATTATTTCCCAAAGTAGAGTCTCATTAAACCTACAAGAAAAAGGTCAACGCGAGAATATTTGTCACAAGACCTCAACAAATAAAAATTGTATCGTTTGTACACTGATGATGAGACTGATCTTTCTTCTTTCTTTCTTTCAAAATTATGTTGAAGTTACGATGGCGATACAATATTTTCATGGGCCTGCGCTCTTAAGAGGAAATTAAGCAAAGCCTACTCTCCCAACTGGGCATTTATTATAACTAATTAACTATGTAATAAAATAACACATTATGTACAAAATATATAAAAAAAGTTCAAACTCCTGTTAAAATACTTATAGCAATTTGTCGCTCCCGTGTCACGTAACTAACACTATACTGGAATACCACGGCTGGTGCAATCCGGTCGAAACGTCGGGCAAATATTAAAGGTAAAAATTCGCGAAAATACCCGTTTAGATGTGTTTTATAATGTGTTTTGATCGTGAAAGTTTAAAAAAGACAATCACTATACTGGAAGTTACTATGAAGCTTGGAGCTCCGCCGGCCAGGCAAACAGTCGTCTAGCCTAAAACTCATTGATAATTTTACGCACACAGCGGCATATTGGTGCATATTTTCGTATGTATGAACCGCACACATATAAAGAATGCGGTCATTTTAGGGTGGTAACTCCTGCGATTGTAGCTGGGCTGTGATTGGCTGCCACAACACAAGGCCAGGATTCAAGGTCGATGTTCTTTAGCCTGCGAAATTCATTTTTTTTTAACGTTTTTTTTTGCAATTTGCAGGCCAGTGCTAGGTTGTATGTTGATTAAAATAAAGATTACCGGGCGTTATTGGCGCGTATTATTATTATAATAATTCATAATATTATTGTTATTATATTTTTCTTCATGGGTGTCGTTTTCGAGGTTTTTGGTGTCGCTGATAATGAAAATGAGGTCAAAATGGAAACCCGAGATAGGGAACGTGCACAACGACGGTGCTGCCAACTGGCGTCGCCAATCCGAATCTTGTGCTCTATTAATGCTTGACATTGACTTTTCTAACAAGTAAACAGAATTAATTTTATAGTGAAAATTAATTAACTAATCCTAATGCATTGTTGCATTTCTGGATGTAGGTACCAATACATCCACAAAAATGAAAATAAATCAATTAGCGTAAAATTCTATTACTTTCCAAAGAATGTAGGTACCATGTTTTGGTGAAAAACGCAAAAAAATGGATAAACGCAGTAAATAAAAATATTTGAAAACAACTTATTTTTGTTACACTGCATTGAAAAGGCCCTCAAAATCAACCGTCTATGCAAACATACCAGAACCATTTATACTTCACCATAGACGTGTTCTACTAGACCGCACTAAAGTTCGCACCGAATATCCCTCAACAGTTAATCAAAGACTCCACATGTACTCAGAATATAAACATGGTTATACCCACAATAATGTTTTTAGTTGGCTGCACTCCTTTGGTTTTTTAAGTTTTGTATCTAAATGCTACGGACTGCATTTTATTGATTGCTTCATCAAATGATTGTGAACTAATTGATTTAATAGAGCCTGGAGATACTGTTCTCACTGATAAAGGATTCCCTTCCATTATAACATGTGTTGAAAATAAGAAAGCTATCTTAGTTATGCCAGCCACCATGTCTTCATACACCACAATTTTTATCAGAAAGTAAACGAAAGATATAAAATTCATATTATTAAACATATAAATTACGCTGACGATCGTTATTGATAGACCGGAACTCATATTTTATACCTTTTAGCATATTCAAAAATAATATAATTGAAAAGACAATATTGTCTAAGTAAATTGAAAGCACGATGAGAAGTGATAAGTTTCCTTTTCTGTCCGCATAGTGTCTCTTTTGTCGATTAGTGCTGCCACCTATAGTTCCTGCACGTTCCCTATAGCGCCGACGAAAATTTTCGGTTTTTTCTTCATGGGTGACGTTTTCGTGGTTTTCGGAGTCGCTGATAATGAAAATGAGGTAAAATGGAAACCCGAGATAGCGCCGACGAAAATTTTCAGTTGTTTCTTCATGGGTGTCATTTTCGAGGTTTTTGGGGTAGTTAATTATGAAAATAAGGTCAAAATGAAAATCCAAGATGGTGCCGACGAAAGTTTTTAGTTTTTTCTTCATGGTTGTCGTTTTCGAGGTTTTTGGGCTAGTTAATAATGAAAATGAGGTCAAAATGAAAATCCAAGATGGCGCCGATGAAATGTTCTTTTTGCTATCATTATTTCGTGGCCTACCCACCGTGGACGACCACTGCACGTCACTGCATATTTTACACAAAATTTAACTACTCATTTTTTAAGCCAAAAAAGATCAATGTTCTACGTGTTATAGGCATTTTCCATCATAAACGCAAGTACCCTGTGTACAATTTTAAAATTTTTGACGTTCTACGTAAAAAAGGGTTGTAACATATACGGCAGTACATGAGTAATGGAACGCACTGAAATTTACCTAGGTTTAAGATGTTATGAGAGGGAGCATGGGAACGCGCCACACAGCCGAGATACTGGCTGAGGCATCAAGGAATATTGTAATTAGAATACGACTTTATTTACTACAAATAAATGTTCTTTACTTATCAGCTTGGCAGCAGCTTTAATTAATAAAAAATACATGGCGCAGCCGACAGAAGAACCGTAGCAGAAAAATATAAGTAAGATTTAAAATTTCATTGGCAAGGAGGTTATGACCACGCCACAGACCCCGCCGGTTGAAGAACAAGAAACAATGGCGGGTGTAGAATACAGAATGCCGGAACCCATGCGGTTAGACTTGCAGGGAGATCTGCTACCTAAATGGGTAAAACAATTTAAACAACAATTTCAAATATTCCTGACGGTGGCTGGATTTGATAGAATTTCGGAGACAAGGAAGGCGGCCATTTTTCTTAATAGCGTTGGACACGAAGTACAGGACCTTTTCTCCAATGTATTAAAGACAGAGGAATCGACGAAATATGAAAAAAATCATAAACTGTTGGATGATTATTTCAAGCCAAAACAGAACGAACTCATAAGTACTTACAGCGAGTAGCGAGCAGCGCAGTACTTAAACGAAATCAGGAAGGAGAGATCTTCGATTTGTTTTACACAGAAATAAGAAAACTGGTGAAAAATTGCAATTTTAAAGAACAAGAAGAAATAATGCTCAGAGACCGTATTGTGTTAGGTGTACAAGATCTAAAATTGCAGATAATTTTTTTAGAAATAAGCAAACTAACACTACAAACAGCAGTGGATATGTGCAGGGCTTCAGAATTGCCAAATAATCACAGTAAGATGATGCAACAGCAGACAACGATATTGGATATTGTCCGGAGCACAGCAACCACTGATGTACAACAGTCAGTGGGTAACTACTAAAGTTAAGTATGCTTCTAATAAGGACTCCAAAGATTCCTACAATTGTAAAAAATGTGGAACAAGGCACGGGCCAAGAAATTGTCCAGCTTTTGGAAAAATATGCTCAAATTGTCAAAAACCTAACCATTTTTAAAAAGGGTGTAAAGTGATAAAGGAAATAAGGGTGTCTTATAGTGATAGCTAAGGGGATGCAGATAATAATGTACACAATTTGTGACCATGAAAAAGGTGTCATAACATTGGTTCTCATAATAACGTTAAAAATAAAGTGGATTCTAACATTAAGAGTAGAAAACAAGAATGTGGATTTTAAATGTGATACTGGGGCCCAAGTGAATGTCTCGTCAGTAAGAGACTTAAAGAAAATTGTCGATGATGACACACCTAAATGATCTGAGACAAATATAGTTTTAGAAGTATTTGGGGGAACACATTTATTTCCAGTAGATAAAACTGTCTTAGAGACATATAATAAAAGTGGGAAAATATATGACACAGAATTTGTAATAATTAAGGAAAATCATAAACGTATCCTGGGCTTAAGCTCACTAAGAGATTTAGAAATTTTAAGAAATGTTAATAGCATTAAAAGCAAAGATATGATTATTAAGAAATATGGTGAACTTTTTCAAGGTGTCGGACAATTTGAAACTCTGCTGGAGCTACACACTCAGCCCGGAGCTATACCAGTAGTACGACCACCGAGAAGAGTCCCTCATGCACTACGGGAGCGGCTTGCTGCAAAGCTGAGAAACTTGGAGGATTAGCAGATTATTGAGAAAGTCGAAATGCCAGAAAGAAATAATATTATTGTTATTTCGTCTATTCATCTAACATCTTATTTCTTACATTTTTAAATATTTCTTAAAAAACATTTAAAAATATTATAAAAAAATAAAAAAAATGTAGTCCGCCGGTGTCGGGAGCAGAGTCCAAGCCACCGGTGGTTAGGGCTGCAGAGACAGGGACCTCCTCACAATGCGAGCCGTATCGAGGAGTTCTGCTTTTCTGAATCAGGCCCTTAATCCAACCGCCTAAAGAGAGAAATGAATACTTATTGTTATTATTATTAGGCCGATTATCGTGACGGCCAACGGTTTTATGGCTTAAAGCCTCGACGACCATCTTTCTAAGCTCTCCTTAGGCAGATGGATCAAGGGCCTAATAAATAAATGAATTATAAGCCAAGATGGTGTGGTCGTTCAAAACAAAAGTAATTTATAGAATACTTATTTACCTGTAAGTTGATCCGATGCACCTGGTATAGTAGATACCAGGTTTACACTTTCTGCAGTTGCTGCCTCTGGAAATGGTAAATAGGTATTTATTATAATCAAAATCTAAGTTTCTTTGTTTTTTTTAGATGCAATTGTCACTAATACAGGATAAAAAAGAGATTTAGTTAAAGCAATTGATATTTCTAATAATGATGATAATCAATCGGCACATGAGGTTGTCGACATGTGGAATGTGAACTCGGCTATCATTAGGCCGATTGTCGTGATGGCCAGCGGTCTTATGGCCTAGAGCCTCGACGACCATCTTTCTAATCTCTCCTTAGGCAGTTGGATCAAGGGCCTAATAAATCAATTAATTAA
The DNA here is from genome assembly GCA_905147715.2 of Xestia xanthographa. Classification (NCBI taxonomy): domain Eukaryota; kingdom Metazoa; phylum Arthropoda; class Insecta; order Lepidoptera; family Noctuidae; genus Xestia; species Xestia xanthographa. The sequence goes on from LR990667.1 coordinate 17,745,648, forward strand.
AAGCCAAGATGGTGTGATCGATCGAAACAAAAGTAATTTATAGAATACTTATTTACCTGTAAGTTGATCCGATGCACCTGGTATAGTAGATACCAGGATCACACTTTCTGCAGTTGCTGCCTCTGGAAATGGTAAACAGGTGTATTAGGTATTATAATCTAAATCTAAGTTTCTTTGTTTTTTCTAGATGCAATTGTCACTAATCCTGTGATAAAAAAATGAGATTTAGTTAAGGCAATTGATATTTCTAATAACGATGATAATCAATCGGCACATCCAGAGCAGATTGGAGAAATGGCAACAGAAACTGGAGAATGTTGGCTTGAAAATCAGCAGAAGTAAAACTGAATGAAAAACATGTTCTGCGATTTCGGCGGTCTCTCCAGTTCTGGAGCCATAGCGTTAGATGGCGCGCCTCTTCCTGTCTGCTCCTACTTTCGGTATCTCGGTTCACTCGTGCAAAGCGATGGCGAAATAGATCGTAGTGTAAATCACAGAATTAACACGGGATGGATGAAATGGCGGCAGGTCCCCGTGACCTGCCGCCATTTCATCGATAGGAACAATCTGCGACTCCCGCATTCGCCTTAAGTTTAAGGGGAAGATTTATAAAACAATAGTTAGACCTGCTGTCTTGTATGAATCAGAATGTTGAGCCACAAAAGGGATGAATGAAAGGCATTTGCATATCGTGGAGATGGGATGCTAAGGGGGATGTGTGGTGTTACTCGAATGGATAAAGTAAGAAATGAGTATGTAAGTCGAAGTCTGAAAGTTGCACCGGTGACTGAAAAGTTGTATGGTAATCGGTTGTCGTGGTATGGGCATGTGATGCGGAGGGATGAGGAAAATGTCGTGAGGAAAGTTTTGAGTATGAATCCACATTCATACTCAAAACTCATGGGTTTATGAGTAGAGGAAGACCAAAGAAACGATGGATGGACTGTGTTAAGAATGATATGGCAAGAAAAGAAGTGTCTGATGAGATGACGAAAAATAGAGAGGTGTGGAGAAAGAAGACATGCTGCACCGACCCCAAATGAATTGGGATAAGGGCAAGAGATTGATGAATCAATCGGCACATGAGGTTGTCGACATGTGGAATGTGAAATCTGCTATCATTAGGCCGATTGTCGTGACGGCCAACGGCCTTGTGGCCGGGAGCCTCGACGACCATCTTTCTAAGCTCTCCTTAGGCAGTTGGATTAAGGGCCTAATGAATAAATAAATAAAAAGCTAAGATGGTGTGATCGTTCAAAACAAAAGTAATTTATAGAATACATATTAACCTGTAAGTTGATCCGATGCACCTGGTAGAGAGAGAGTAGACACCAGGTTCACAGTTTCTGCAGTTGCTGCCTCTGGAAATAGGGATATTAGGTATTATAATATATATCTAAGTTTTTTTGTTTTTTCTAAATGCAATTGTCAATATTACAGGATAAAAAAATGAGATTTAGTTTAGGCAATTTATATTTCTAATGATGATAACCATTCGGCACACTAGGTTGTCGTCATGTGGAATGTGAACTCTGCTGTCATTAGGCCGATTGTCGTGACGGCTAACGGCCTTGTGGCCTAGAGCCTCGACGACCATCTTTCTAAGCTCTCCTTAGGCAGTTGGATCAAGGGCCTGATTCAGAAGGCAGCACTCCTTGCATTATGAGGATGTTCCTTTCTCTGGAACCCTAACCACCGGTAGCTTGGATCCTGCTCCCAACACCGGCGGTCCACGATTTTTTTTATATTTTTAAATTGTATGTAGTGTTTTAGAGAAATACTCGTATTTAAAAATGTTAAAATATGCAGATAAATGAATAAAGAAAATGATAATCATTATGTATGAATTATTCACATTAGGTACTTACTTGGTATAAACAGGTGAGGAATGGCTAGGGCATTTTATCACCTATTTCGATTTTTGTATTTGTCTGCGAAATGCTTATCGCTGACTTTTTTTTATTATAAATTTGAAGGTCTGTCAGTCCACTACAGGAGTCTTTGTTTCTAATTCTAACAATAAAAAGATATTTAAAAAAATATCCAATCGTATTGTAAACTAGACCACGGTCTAATTAATAATATCTTGATTCACATCTTAACACTTTCGCTAGGCTACCAAGACTCACAGCAAAAGTAAGATAATGTGGAAAGGACTTATTATTTAAGTATCATAAAATCTAACATATTCTAAAAAAAAAAATATTGTTTGTATCGTGTATTGGGTCAGGTGTATTAGAAAAACAACGATTTTAAGATTTAATGTAGCGGACCAGAAAAACCATCATCCCCTATTGGGGTGTGATAGGGTTGAAATGTCTAAAAATCAATATGGGTGTTGATTCCGAGATTATCAGGGGTGGTGATTACGGATATGGCATTTATTTTGAGATCCAGAAGATGACGGATTCGACTTCTATACAGGGTTATTGTTTATTTGTTGTGATGATTGTGATAACGATGATGATGATTGTGATAATGATGATGATGATTGTGATTACTGTTGTAACATCATTGCTTAGTTTTTAATTAGTGTGCACACCACTAGATATTATCTATGGTTCCGGTTTCTCTAGCTATGGACTGCTACGTCTAATTCCATCTGTGAAACTACTATTCAACTGTCTTTTATTATAATGTGTACCTCGTGTTAATAAACCAAGTCTACTCAGCGGTAGCTTTGATTCAAACAAACAAAACAATTACGATGATAATGATTGTGATAACAATGATATCGATTGTAATAGTGATTTTGATGGTGATGGTAATGGTGATTGTGATTATGATAGTGACAGTGATAATGATAGTGATTTGTGATTGTGATAGTGATTGTGAAAGTGTCAGTGATAATGATGGCGATTGTGATGATTATAATTGTGATGATTACGAAATTTGGCACATTGATAGTTTATAATAAAAAACCCGAAATATATACTTTTTAGCAAGAGACTTCGCCGCTCAGAACAAATATAAACACTGCTGGTCAGCCATATTGATGCGAGTTTAGCACTAGTAAAGCTAACATCAATTGCAGACGGATTCCGTCTCGGGTTGTTAACAGTTGTAAAACAACCATAATTTAAAATACATAAATCCTAGTCATCAATGATATTAATGAAATCATGACCTCTGCCCTTAGTGGATAGACAGCCAAATGCAATGTGGTATTCATTAAAGTCACCATATAATATGGGCTTTGAAAGGTCATTAATAATACTACTTAATCTATTCATCCGTATATGTCCACTAGAAGGAGGACAGTATACACACAGAATAGTCAAGGGATTCGCCAGTGGTCCAGAGCTGACGTCTCCACTACAGCGCTTCAGACGGACTCCGGAGGAAGTTTTCGGTAAAGTGAACCAACTTGGGAGTACTTGCCGAAAACTTCCGCTCGCGCGGATCGCCACCACCTTCGCTTTCCCTGTGTTCGCGCAAGTGCTCAGCACCGGTGCGAGCACAGGGGGAGTCACCGACGCTGCCCGGCGCCCTTGGGCGCTGCCTGCGATCGCGAGCCCACATACCAGTAGAAGCTACTTAGAAGAGGATGTCCGGCGCCCGTGACTCGTCTGGTCACGGTGACGTCGACTACGAGGCTCGTCTCTGGGCGCTGGAGCGGACGGTGTCGATGCCGAACATCGGCTTCGTGCTGCCCGACCCAGCGCCGCCGGGTTCCCCCCCCCCCCCTCGTAGTGAGGAGAGGAAGACGACCGGCAAGAAGAGATCGTCCGAAGCCCGGGCGGAGAGGGAAGGGGCTGCGCGTGCTGCGCCGGCGCCACCGCTGAGCCAACCGCACGCCGAGTCTGTGCGCCCGTCCGCGCCCCACCCGGTTCCACCTCAGACAACCGCCCCCCCACTGCCGCCGCGAACACCGGCCGCGAGCCGCAACTGCGTGCCGCTGCACCCACGCATGTGGCTGTACGCGATCCCGCGCCGCCCGTGCAAGAACCCGCGATTCCGTGGCGCGCACCCGCGCCCGTGTCGCCCACACCGCTGCCACGCACCTTAGTGGCCACCACAGTACCGGCACCAGCGCCACCTGTGCGCCCCGCCGTGTAACACCACGCTGCCACGGCTGCACGCCCCGCCGCGTCGACTGCGCCCTCCGGGGCCGCGTCCGTGGCGAGGCTCTCTAGCCGGGACCCTAGGCTGGCACCGGGAGCGCGGGGTTATGGCCCCGACTGCCGGTCGGATTCACGGCCCCAGCGACGTCGCCGCAGCACAGACGAGTCCGAGGAGGAGGCGAAGCGATATTGCCTCAACCCGCCGCAGCAACGCGACTGCGTACCGCCGCGGGGGAGGCAGGTCACCGCAAGGTCACCCACCTTTGCGGAGGCCACCCGCCGCACGCCTCCTTCCTCAACAACACCGACACCGAAGATTCCAGGGACGCAGCATGGGGTGACATGGCCCCCCGGGACTCGGACAACACGACCGCCAGCCAGCCCAAGCCGAAGCCGCAGAAGCGGCCTAGGTATCCTCCGCTTGTGGTGGACAAGCTACCAGGATGGGCCGCACACTTCAGGGCCCTCAAGGAAAAGCTGGGCCACCCCCCCAGTGCCCAACCATTTGGCACTGGAATTCGCTTCACTCCAGAGAGTGAAGTTGAATATAGGGTGCTCCAGCGCTACTTGACTGGCCTGGAGAAGGAAGATGGCACATCCTGGTTCGCTTACTCGCTACAGGCGGAGCGAAGCTTCAAGGTGGCCATCAGGGGGCTGCCCGTGGACACCACCCCTTCTGAAATCGAGGAGGAGCTCCACGCGTTGGGGTAGGAGCCGGAGTACGTTCGCCACATCAAGGCGAGCCAGGGACGACCCGGCTGCGTATTCCACGCCGTACTGAAGAAGACGCCTGAAGTACGTAGGATATTTGACACCCCCGTGTTCCTATACATGAGAGGTGTCAAGATTGAAGCCTGGCGGGGCAAACGTGGGCCCGCCCAGTGCCACCGGTGCCAGAAATGGAGGCACTCGTCGCACCACTGCCACCGACCGCTCGCCTGTGTCCGCTGCGGAGAGGGGCACTCAGCGCGGGACTGTCCCCGCCCACGTGACGCACCACCTACGTGCGTCAACTGCGGGGGCGAGCATCCCGCTAACAACATCAAGTGCCCTTCGTTCCAGGCGGAGATAAGGGCGAACAGGCGAGCGGGCACAGTCACCGCCATCACCGCCTCACGACGACCGCCTACGGTTGCCGAGAAGCCAACAGATGTGGCCGCCACTGAGGCCCACGGTGAGTCGCTGATGGCGGCGGCCAACAGGCCCACCAAACAGGGGAGAAGCTCCCCCTCCTCGAAGCGGCGGAGGGGAAAGAAGAGGAAGCGGGGCGGCAAGGGTAAGGTACCCGCGCCCCCCACCGCACCTGAGGGAGAACAACCGGGCGACCTGCCTCCGACCCTGGAGTGGGCTGTGACCTCGGCTGCGGTTCCATTGCAGCCCAAGGTGAGGAAGACCGTTGGGCCGACAGCTGGCGCCGGCATGGCGCGGCCCCCGGCCCAACCACAAACAGAATACCGTGCCAACAGAGGCACCACCAGCGCAGAAGCCGAGAAGAAGGAGTTCATAGCCCGCGCCATCCAGCTGTTGATGGACCTGATCGGTGCCATCAGGCAGGGTCGAGACATGGAACTGGTCGTTCTTGACGGCCTGGCTGCGTTTCTCTTCTTGTACAGTGGATAGGCCGTCAAGGATGACCAGTGGAGCGTCCGCGACCGGCATCGCATGGTCACCCCCCCTCCGTCGCCTTGACCCAGGTAAGCTGCTCCCCGCTACACGCAGCTTACCTGCACAATATGACTCCACACACATCACTCACACCCAGCTGCGCGACTTGTTCTAAGTTAATATAGGCAGGGCGCGCAGCTATAACCACACATGCACGCCTCTACACTCACGTAGACACATGCGTGGACGGTGTTACACATACAATACCGCCCACACACACACGTCGTTACCGCAGCCCGTACCACTGCCGGCTAGCTCTGGTTAGTGGGGCGGGCGGGAATCACACATACAGCGACACCGGCACGCTGTCGCTGGTTGTCTCCCGCTGGGCTTCCCTCGGGTAACCAGGGGTCTCACCCGGCGGAGACGGACCGCCGGGGCACTGTGAAGAAAGCAGCGCTGTGCAACAGCGCTGTGGCGCGCCTACAGTCACAACACAGCAACCACACACATCGCCCACCAAGTTTTGGACAATGTCCAATCCAAGGACGGGTCCGTTTTTACGGACCGAGGTATGGCCGCCGCGGTCAGAGGGCATAGCCCTGATACCACCTGCCGCGCCCCCTTGCGGGGGCGCAGCGAATTCCATCGTCGTAGAATAGTCAAGCTACCATGTACAGTAGATAAGGAGAGAGCAACAGTTTGAATGTCTTCATAAAATCTAGTGTTTAAAACTTTGTACTTTAACTTCAATCAGTATTGCTACACCATTATGAGTATTTTTGGATTTTTTAATATAAATATTATATCCAGGTATTCTAATCTTTAAACATGTTTCATTAAGTAAGCAAATGTCAATACTTTGTTTTTGTAAGAATTTAATCAAAAAGGGTTTTTCACTATTATCAATTTGAATGTTATACTGAGCAATACGTAGCTTGGACAGTGTGACTTGGATCTAATACTTGAGATTTTAAGTAGTGTTTCTTTAATACTATTTACGGTGGTAGGCGTAGTATCTCCCTTATTACCCAGTTCCACCAACGTCTGTACCAGGGCCATAAGTACATCGTTGTTGGCAACTATTTGGGCTTTGATGTCTACTCTAAGAGGGCGAGGGATATCTTTAGATTTATTTACACTATGTACAGTATTATTTACAGATATTTAGACTTATTTACAGATGTATGTACGGACTTATTTACACACTTATTTACAGAATCAGTTGGTTTCATTTTTGGAGGTAACTGCAACACTCATGTGTTGTTTCGTCAATGTAGCACTTGCTTAGGTAATCTTATTTTTCTTTTAAAAAATTTTGTTTTGGACATAATCTAGAAATTGCAAGATGAGGCCCGCTGCAATTGCAACGGCAGATCTCTGTTGGTCTATCACATTCTTTATATAAATGCTCACCTCCGCAAATCGTACATCTTTGTTTGCCATTGCTTAACCTAGCAGAGTGGTTAAATTTAAAGCAACGGAAACATTGCTGTAATAGGGGTACTTACATATTCAAAAACTTGGTATGAAAACAAATCATATTGTATATTGTCCGGAAGAATATTGGATAGAAAAGTAATGCTAACTGTTTGTAGTGGTACTCGCTCCTGTCCTACCTTCTTTGTGAACCTTCTTACAGCTATTATTTCATAAATTGATGATAGTTTGGTGTATAGTTCTCGGTTCGAAATGTTTGCTGGTACAAATCTAATTATACCTGTTTTTTTCTATTTGCGCAGCCAGAATAAATGCTTTCAAGCCATGTTTGTTAAGAAAAGCGCTGTTGTTAATAAAGTTATTGCAGCAAAATAGCAGTAATATTTAAACAGTATAATACGTCTAATATACTGTTTAAATATTACTGCTATATTATTTGCGTTTATTCGTTGTACACCCCTTTTATTTCGCTGGAGAATATATGATTGAGATAGATAGGGCTCTTATTGCCTATTCTACCCTTATTGTTGTGCGTGTATTGTTGGTAGCTTCAATGAACACTTTAAAGTCTAAATAAGTGGCATTTTCTGGATAATAATATAAACTTTTGTGGTAAACGGAATGTAAGAGTGAGCGAAAGGGATGAATATATCTGGAGTGAGAGAGTGATATGTTAAAAAAGATGGCGTAAGACTGTAAAACGACGAAGACGTGTGCTAGACTTTTAATTTAAAATAAATTCAGTTTGTTCACAAATCAACTTGTTTTACTCTGAGCCCACATTCCCACAAATTTTGGGGGCTCGTCCGGGATTTGTGCGGCCCAGAGTCACAAGAAATTAAAATACGGAAAAGACCAGACGCGGCGTGTGCACGTGCTAACGGTGGTAGTGCACGTACGGTGTTCGAAAAAACGACGATAAGACGGAAGACGAAGGCGATATTTTCTACGACACGGCGGCGGATCACCTGCCTACCAAGACGAAGACGAGGACGAGAATGACGGACAACGGTAGTAAAAGTGGTGGCTCACAGGCAGCGGCGGCCATGTTTTACAATTTCGATGGTGGTGTCGCTCAATTTGACGGCGAGGATAAATCTTATTCCTCCACCAAATGGACCCAAGACATCGAGGATAACGCGGAAGTATTTAACTGGACGTCGCAGCAAAAGCTGATAATTGCGCGGCGGTCTCTTATCGGCACGGCGGGGCTGTGGCTCAAATCTGAAAAAGTGTTCAAGACGTATGAAGACCTTAAAACGGCTTTAGTGAAAGAATTTCCTGAAGCAGTAAATTGTAAGGAAATGCACGAACTGATGGCAGCGCGTAAAAAACGGCGAGCTGAGAGTTACTATCAATACATGCTCACAATGAAAGAGTTGGGGAAGAGAGCTAAATTTCCCGACTACGTTGCTATTCAGTATATTATCGACGGCATCGAAGACCTACAAATAAATAAGACTATACTCTACGGCGTTACGACGTACAGCGCTCTCAAAGAAAAAATATTAATCTACGAAAAGATGAAAAGTAACACGAAGAAGGAGAGCCGAGTCGACCCAGCCGCTGAAAGAAAGAAAGAAGCATCCACGCATCCCAGTTCCATGCGGCGTTGTTACAACTGTGGAGAGAAGAGCCATTTATCCAGTCAGTGTGCCAACGGGATCAAATGTTTTCGTTGCAACGAATTTGGCCATATTGGAAAACAGTGTCCTACGATTGGCGAAGGCAACATGTCGGTAAAACAGACAGCATTGCAACAACGTGAAGTTGGTAACAGTCGAGGAGCAGCGGGTGCGGCACAGTCGGTAAAACAGCGATCGGCTATGTTCGGGACTTCGGCCGGTCCGACCAATCAGTGCGCATGTACAAGCGGCCATGATATTAACGGTGGATATTTGAACGATGCGTCAAACACGGTGACAATTGCGTCAAACAATGAGGTTATGCAAATAAATCAAAACAAAGACTTAGCTATTAAAAACGTACGAAAACCGGTGAAATCCATAGAAGTGGCAGGCAATCACAGTTCTATGGCATTGATCGACTCTGGAAGTGACGTAAATCTCATATCGGCAGAGCTGTGTGCTAAACTATTTAATGTTGAGTTCAACGTCGGCGGGCTAATGCTAACGGGACTAGGCCGTTCACAAGTGCAGTCGTTAGGTAAAATTACGACGGTAATCGTCATTGACGGACAGTGCTACAACGATGTTACATTCCATATTATACCTAGAGACTGTATGCCTTACGATTTAATAATAGGTCACGAGTTTTTAAGGAGTGTGACTGTGATTATGAGCGATGGATGTGTGTCCATATTCAGAGATGAAAGTGAGTGGTTAAATAAAGTAAATTGCATTACAGGTGGCACAGAATCTCTTTTAGAGCATATCAGCAACCCATCAATAAAACAGGAGGCTTTTCGGTGTGTTGATATGTACCGTCCAGTTCAAGTGAAGGAAGCCCCATTGGAGCTCAAGATTGTGTTGAAAGACGATGTGCCAGTAGCACAACGGCCTCGACGATTGTCATATATGGAGCAGGGTATTGTAGAGAACCAAGTTGATGAGTGGTTGAAAGACGGCATAATAAGGGTAAGTTTCTCTGAATACTCTAGCCCATTAGTGTTGGTGAAGAAGAAGGATGGGACAACTCGGGTATGCGTTGACTATCGGCAGCTTAACGCAAAGATTGTGAAAGACGAGTATCCTCTTCCTATTATAGATGACCTAATTGACAGGTTATCTCAAGCAAAGGTGTTCAGCGTTCTTGACTTGAAGAATGGATTTTTCCATTTGAAAATGAGTGAAGAGTCCATACCTTATACTTCATTTGTTACCCATCACGGCCAGTTCGAATTCCTAAGAGCACCGTTTGGGCTTTCGGTCAGTCCAAAGTATTTTATGCGGTTTGTTGACATGATTTTTCGTGAGCTATTAACTCAGAAGATAATGATGATTTTTATTGATGATATTATAATTCCAGCTGTTGATGAAGAGCAAGCATTGCAACGACTGAAGCTAGTTCTGGAAACAGCTGCACAGTATGGACTGGTGATTAATTGGAAGAAGGTAAAGTTGATACAGCGTGAAATAGAGTACTTGGGCCATGTGATTAAAGACGGTGAAATACGCCCAAATACAGAGAAGACGGATGCCGTGGTCAGATTTCCAGAACCTAGGACAAGTAAGCAACTTAAAAGTTTTCTAGGATTGACTTCTTACTTCCGGAAGTACATAGAGCAGTATGCAGTTATTGCCAAGCCTTTAAATGATTTATTGAAGAAAGATGTGGACTTTGTGTTCGATAAGAAGCAACAAGAAGCTTTTTATATATTAAAAGAAAGATTGTCTACCAGCCCAGTATTAAAAATATTTGATCCATGCCTAAAAACTGAGTTACATACAGACGCCTCCAGCATAGCTATAACAGCTATCCTTATGCAGTATCACCCTGATACTGGCTTGCACCCAGTTCAATATATGAGTGTTAGGACTAACGAAGCACAAAGTAGGTACTCAAGTTACGAACTAGAAGCATTAGCCATAATAGAAGGTGTCAAAAAGTTCCGCCATTATTTATATGGAAAACACTTCAAATTAGTAACCGATTGTCAAGCATTTCAGCAAACCTTGATGAAGAAGGACCTGACAGCAAAAGTAGCTAGATGGGTGATTATGCTGAATGAGTATGACTTCGAAGTGGAACATAGAACTGGAGAAAAGATGCGGCATGCAGATGCACTCAGCCGTAACCCCTATGTGGCCGCGGTTACGTCCTTGATTGATCAAGTAAAGCAGGCGCAGGATCAAGACGACGGCGTAAGAGCAATCAAAGAGGTACTGAAAGAAAATTCTTACAAAGATTATTTCATGGATGGAGAAATACTCTACAAGGGCCCTGGCAAATTGTTGGTCATACCTAAAATTTCGGAAAAGGAGATTACAGGGCGAATCCATGGTAATGGACATTTTTCAAAGATAAAGATGAAAGATTTAATATGTCAAGACTACTGCATAAAAGATCTGGATAAGAAGTTGGAAGAATTTATAATAGCCTGCATTCCATGTCTGTTGGCTACAAGGAAAGAAGGCAAGCAGGAAGGGTTCCTCAACCCCATTGAAAAGGAAAGTATCCCCTTAGATACCATGCATCTAGACCATGTTGGACCATTGACGGAGACCAGAAAACAGTACAATTATATTCTTACAGTAATTGATGCTTTCACTAAATTTGTGTGGTTGTTCCCTACAAAGAGCACATCCAGTGCAGAGACACTGAATAAATTAAGAATACACCAGCAAATATTTGGAAATCCCAGAAGAATTATAACTGATCGTGGAACAGCATTTACTAGTCATGATTTCCAGGAGTATTGTAATGAAGAGAATATTCAGCATGTTACAATAACCACGGGTATACCAAGAGGAAATGGTCAAGTAGAAAGAGTTCATCGAATAATAATCCCTATGTTGACTAAACTTTGTATTGAAAACACAGGCGTGTGGTATAAACATGTGAGCAGAGTTCAAAGAGCATTGAACAGCTCATTCCAGAGGAGCATTACTACCTCACCCTATAATTTATTAATTGGCACCAAGATGAAGTGTAAAAAAGACATTGAAGTTTTTAAATTACTTCAAGAAGAAACTGCAAGACAGTATGAGAGTAATAGAGAAGAGTTACGTCAAAAAGCGAAAGAGCAAATACTAGCTGTGCAAGAAGAGAACAGAAAGTATTATAACAAGAAAAGGAAACCGAGTCATAAGTACCAAGTAGGCAACCTAGTGGCTATAAAGAGAACCCAATTTGGTGCAGATCTCAAGCTGAAGGCTAAGTACCTAGGACCGTACAAAATTACCAAGGTTCATCCAAATGATCGCTACGATATGGAAAAAACTGATAGTGCGACTGAAGGTCCCAACCACACTTCAAGCTCAGCTGATCAAATGAAGAGGTGGCCATACGGAAGTACCTCTGAATAATTATGCAGGTGAGTAGTTCAAAGGGGTATGTAATGGTGATGTATGGTGTGCAAGTGCTTAGCGTTATGTTATGTAGTCTAAGTTATGTTATGTAGTTTGAGGTTATGTTTGTGTGTATTTAATATTCCTAAATTGTAAAGTGTGTAACTTAAAATAACGACTACTAAAACTACTGTGTTAAAGTTAGGTATTATGTACCTAGTAAGTAAGATAGAGGTGTTTAATGCGGAATGAATGAGAAAAGCAGTGTCTGAGGACAGACAAGAGAGCAGGACGGCCGAATGTGGTAAACGGAATGTAAGAGTGAGCGAAAGGGATGAATATATCTGGAGTGAGAGAGTGATATGTTAAAAAAGATGGCGTAAGACTGTAAAACGACGAAGACGTGTGCTAGACTTTTAATTTAAAATAAATTCAGTTTGTTCACAAATCAACTTGTTTTACTCTGAGCCCACATTCCCACACTTTTATAGTCAGGTTTTATCAAAGACATTATCTTTTATAGTCAGGTTTTATCAAATACATTCTAATATATAGAAGAACGTTTATTTTTATAAGTGAAGTCTTAAGCGACATGGCCTCCGTCGAGCAAGCGCCTACGACACTTGAATAGTTATTGTAAGTTGTCTAGTTATACTATTGCTATTGAATTATTGTCAGGCGTATTCCACCTGAAAAATTGAAGTGACTATTAGATTTGAAAGGTATTTTTTTTAATAAATAATAATAAGTAGGTCTATTTTATAGTTCATCACACTTATATTTATCTCAGACACGAATCATCCATTAAAGTGGTGAATTTGAGCCGATTACATGGCCGTGCTCGGCCACAGAAAATGGTGTAGGTAACATAACTCATGAAAGAATGTGGTACTATTATTTCTCTTGCTAGTACCAAATCCGTACACTCTACTGCCATAACCACGACCTTGTTCAGCATTGTAGCCGGGCCAGAACTGGCCAGAACGGAACACAGTTTATTTCGCCACTTTGCAATTTTGTAAACAAATGACTGTCCCTAACTGTTAGGTAAGTCAGAATCTGTTTCACAAGCACCCACATTAATATAGATACGTAAAGCTATAATTAGCGTCACTCATAGCAAACAGAACAATTGAATAATATATTTTTTATAATTACTGAGTAGACTCCCATTGTGTGCGGGATAAATAATGGACGTGCTTGCCGTCCGAATTGTGTTGGAGCGATTCCAACACAATGCGGAAAATTCGCTTGTGTCTCAAAACCCTCGGATATTTTTAAAAAATCTTCACGGGACGAATGTAAATTTAAATTTTCGTCGTGCTGAACAATCACATGGTACACCAGTGTTACATTTTTGAGATTCCTCGTCATTCTTGTAACAATCTTTGTTTGGTTTTTTTTTCTGTTTTTCTTAAAACAATTTCTTTGTTTGTTTTTAGCAATATTTTGTTTTATTATTGTTATTATTTATTTATTTCAACCAACTGTGGATCATAGGTTCAATTATAAAGAATTACAAATAACAAAATCAACAGCACAATTAATATTAAAATCACTATTCAAATTATCAACTAAATTAAATCAAATTAAAATCACTATTCAAATTATTAACAGAATAGAGAAACGAGATTAGAGAACGTTTTGTGTTGAGTAACTTTGAAACACACTTAGTTAGCTAATTTAATGTTTGTTTCACATTTAGTTGTTGTGTTTTGAAATTAGTATCTACTTAATTCTTTAATGTTTGCATGCCCATTTAATGGCGAAATGTGTCATTGCACTACATTATTATTTTGGCCATCTTTTGTACCACATTTACTGCAAATAAATAATTTTGACTTTGGATAAAATGCTTAAAAAACTAAGTGTACGAACACAGTAGCCGCTCGAATCGAGCGTGCGGCGGGGCGGCGCGTGCAGCGTTCATGTCAAACACATGCATTTATTCTAGAGGTGGGCAAAGTGTATCATTTTTGAGATTGGAACATTTGCATCCCGATCAGTGAAATGATCCGGATCACTAATAAATTTCATTTGGCTCATTTGGATCATCGGCTCAAAATATATAAAATATCAACGTAAAACAATACCTTGTGTTAGTTGTTAGTGCAAACAGTTTATGCATAAACGACCGTATAGTATTTGATACGGAAGCACCTTAATGGTCATTTTTACGTGCACGGATAACGGTAAAAGAAAATCTGCGAGAGTATGAGTGATACACATCTGATTTGGTATCTCTTTCTGACTTGTATAGATTGTAATTTTGTCGCCCGCTTACTCGAATCCGCGAATCTTTATAATAATTAAGTAACTCAGTGTGTCTCAGTCTCTCTTTCTCGCCCGCCGCGACGCGTCGCTCGCGAGGCGACTGAGCAGTGTCAGTCGCCTCGCGAGCGACGCGTCGCGCGCGGAATGAGAAAAAGTAAAGAAATGTTTCAGATCCAAATGATACGTTTGAAACGTTGTTACTGAACCAATCTTTTGAATCACTTCAAAGATCCGGATCAGTGAGTCGGTTCCGTAAAGAAGTTACACACGCCTAATTTATACGTGAGTGGCCTGAGTAGACGCCCGCCGCGCGGTGGCTGCAGCGTGCGTGTTTGCGTCTTGTGGGGCGTCCGGCATCGCGTCGCAAGCGAGTTCACACCTGTTTGTTTCGGAGCGGCGGGTGGCGAGACGAGCGTGCGCGCGTTGTCGTTTGAAGAAATTATAATCTCACCAAAAACATTCTGTAAAAAACTAGCCAAGTGTCGATGGAGCTGCTTGTTTATCTCTAAAAAGTAATGAAATCTAGACAAAGTCGTGCCAAGTCTAAGGTTCCTTACTGCGATTTCTTTATTATTATAGTTAATGTTGTGTGACTTGGCCGTTGAACATACTTTATACGTGTACAGTGTCGACCAAAAGTCGATAGGCAATCTCACAAAGCAATAGCTTGACGTTTAGTTTGACTTACGACCTTCTACTTTCAAGAAAATAGACATTGTCATTGTACAAGTAAATGTAGTCCAAAATTTCAACATTAAAATATAAGTCAAGATGGCCTAGTGGTTAGGCGCGTCCACATCTAAGAGTGAATCAGTAAGCTGTGAGTTCAAATCTCACGTTGTTACTTTAGACTTTTTGTAAGTTTTTACTCGATTGGAAGTAATTGGACAGAAAAATATTCTCGCTTTGTTCACACATTTCGTAAAGTTAGAAGAAGGTAGATCATAGAAAAATAAGTCAAGAATTTATATTTCTGTGAGGTAAACTTGAGTTTTATGAATATTTTACTTGATCGAAATGAACGTTGTCGTTTGGTTGTGTTAAATTTGGTAAGTGACGTGTGGTTTAATAGATAGCGGTATTGTTGTTGGTATTTCTCAAAATGCAGGAAAAAATTGATATTGAGGCGAGGGCGACTAATATTATCGTGCTGCATAAAAGTGGTCTTAATAGAACACAAATATCTGAACAAACCGGACTAATGTGAGTATTATATTTATGAATTATTGTAACAAAGTTTTATTAAAAATTAAAACCTACTTTGTTATTGTTTATTTATTTGGTGACATATGGATTAATAAATTGATTTTAAATCCATCATGAGGCATAAAAGATAAATAATTAGTGTTAATTATTGGATTTATAAATGCAGAGTGAATGATAACTTCAGTATTTTATTATAGTTGCCTAACATCATTTTTTTGTTTTTTTGTTTTAGAGGAATACTATGAGTCAGATCAAAAGGCCTTGCTAGTCAACAATGAAGTGGAAAGCCGTCGCTTATTAGCGATGCGCAGCGACGACATAATATATGGTTGGCAAATAAGAAACAAATGGTTTCACACCTACGAGACACTTTGTAGAATTATTTGACACCTCATCGCAAACTGTTCGCCGTGCCCTCCTTGCTGAAGGCTTGTATCACGAAGACCAGCTAAGAAGCCCTTCTTGACAGAAAGAGTTATAGAAGAACGATTACGTTTCGCACGGGATTATTTAGATTTTTACTGGAATACTACCATGAGAAGACTCAAAACACTGAATTTTTAAATCAAGTCAAAAGGGCAGGCTTCATTTATGGCCCAAGAATAACACTCTGCTGGTCTGACAAAAACATAATCCCTAATACAGACTCATGTCGAATTATGGTTAATATGTGGGGATCATGTGGGGATGGATAAGTGCAACAGGGCCAGGAGAACTGGCTTTTATTCCTCCGCGCGCCAACAGTTCTACTTAATTATGTAGAAGTATTAGAAGACGTCATGCTACAAAATTAATCCCTAGATGCTTTAGTTTTAATTATATGTGTAACAAAATATTTAGTGAATATTAACTTATCCGTAATTATATTAATGATCTTAAATTGAGGTTTAGTTTCAATCTTCTTTTCTTCGGGAAAATGAACACTTAAACTATAACCTCAATACGAGTTACATTTATTGTGACGTCACTAAAAAATATTTTCATAAAGTCAGTTTAAAATTATTTATATTATTTTTCAATAAACTCTGCTGATTACCGATACCTATAATAAGTGGGTATCAACTATATGTTATATTTGTGTGATTAGAATATCCTTTCCTTGTTACTTAAGTATGTTATTATGAATTGAAAGTAAGTGGGTATACCGTATACAATAAAAAATCTTATGATCGGTTACAAGAGAACTTTTTTACATCTAGGTAGGAATGTGACGTTACAATTATCATGAAAGTTTCTTAATTTTATAAATAAATAAAACGAATAAACATTTTTGTTATCATTCACCACGACTTTTTTATTTCCACCTTCCAACACCGAACAGCTAAAATAATAAATAAATAGTTGAATAATAATACTATGTTTTTTTTTTACTAATATTTAACTTATTCTTATAAAAAATAAATAATGAACCAATAACGAATGTTACCAAGAAACAAAAACCCCACACGTTGTTAACAGGATTCGAACTCGGATCTCTTTGATCGTGAATCCTACTGATTACCCCAACAGCTATCAACACAAATGGTAAATAGATGTGAATTTTAGCTATCCAATGGTAAGAACAGGTCACTACACAAATAAGGTTTGCTGCGTGTATAATAAAAGAAACGGAAATATATTCTTATGTTTCGTGGAGTGTGACGCGCGACATGCGATTGGGAGAACTCCTCTGTGGCTGTGGTGTGTGTACTGTATTGAGATCACTTACACATACAGACACACGAACGCTCGACCGTGCGTTCACAGCAATACAATCCTTAGCGTGCTTCTGCACTTATGAACGCTTACTGTACAAGTCAATTTTGTTTACACGCAATGTTATATCTGTTGTTAAGCGAGATAGTAGCCCATACTGGTATTGGTAATTGGACGCTAGTGTTTCATTTTTGGGCTGTTGTTGATTATGCAGCACATGCCTTCAGCATTGACAATGCTGACTTCTGCTCTCTTTTTTTTGGAGCATCAAATCGACCACCGATCGAACATAAAATAGACGTACAGGCGGACTTCATCAATGATTAGAAGTCCATCTGTACTGGATTTTTTTTTCACTGTTTGTTTCAGGCTCGCCTATACATAAGTATTATTGAAATACGCAGCTTTATCAAGCCTATATGGTGTCATAGAGCACCTGGTTTTGTACCCTTGTGTACCCTTCAACAGCCAAGTCACACAACATTAACTATAATAATAAAGAAATCGCAGTTAGGAACCTTAGACTTGGCACGACTTTGTCTAGATTTCATTACTTTTTAGAGATAAACAAGCAGCTCCATCGAGACTTGGCTAGTTTTTTACAGAATGTTTTTGGTGGGATTTCACTTCTTTTCGTAGAAACGTGGGCATAGTTTTCCTTTAACTTTATTTATATGCGTATTAAAAGCAGAAGGGGAGGCATCCGCCCAGCTGTGGGACGCTATAGGCTAGATTAAATTAGATTAGAAGATGTGTCCTACTACGCTGGATTTTTGCAATGACAGTCGATTTTTTTATGTACCAATAGTAGAAGGGGGCATTACCATATCTCTAATACAGCTGAGACCAGCTGAGGGCTCTGCATCAGATACTTCAGACCTTCGATTTTTGACATCAAATGAAGCGGCCCACCAAGTTGAATATTTTTTGTAAAGGCGGTATGTCGATCTCTAATAGTTTGGTTGGGCTCTTGTGTTTTCTAATCAGGGTCACCAGGTACTCCAGATCTTCGATTATCCTAGTTTTATAGTTTTGCCTTTATGAGGCTATTAAACCCTAACTCTGCACCAAATTTCGGCTCTCTGAGTTTATGGGAAGTACTAGTTCTATTCTGATGGGTTCCCTATGTGATGATCATGAGTGAGTGAGTGTCATAAATACGAAAGTTTGCTTTCGCTTAACTTCGGAACTAAATGACCTACAGACTTGAAATTTTGGATTTTAAGTATGTGATTATAGTTTACTGGATGACGAAAATTTCTGCATTCTAGTCTTACCCAGGGGTTCTCAAATAGGGGCCTGAATATGCGGCGAAATGGTTCCAGTAAAGGATGGTACGGCAGTGTTTGCTTCGCGCTCGACTTGGCGGGGGCACTACCGTGCCCCCCGATATGAGTACAAAATAAACCTGAAATATGGTTATCTATTCACTGTTTATACAAAAATAGAATAGTTAGAACAAGAGTGTGGAGATAACTAGCATAGCAATAAAACTGGGAATTTAAAGTAAATATATCGATTTATTAACAGTAAACGTACTTAAACAAGACAAGTTTAGGTATACGTAGGAAAAATGTTTTTAATTAATTCTATTTTGCCCAAAATAGTCTGAAAACTGCTGTCGTATATTTCTCGCGGCCGGCGGATTCATCCGAACCACCCCGAACGCAGAGCGTGCACTATGGCCACTCATTGAACGCGCGGTCGGCCACTCGACGCCCCGCAGAACGCGCCGCCCAACGCTATTACACTCAGGCCGTACACTAAGAATTAGTTTTATTTGTATTTCAGTGTTACAGAGCAAAAACGGTGAAAACGGCAAGAGATGTGAACTGTGTGTGTGATGTGTGCGTTGTAAAAATAACTTGAAAAATACTCCCCCTCAGGGTCAGGAGGCACTAAAAAGAAGTTGTACGTTTAATTTGACGAAATGAATATTCTTGATAAGAAATACCAAGTCGAAAATGAAGAATCCATTGCAATGAATCGGGAGAGCCCAACAAATCAACCAATTCCGCCAATGCCAATTCCGTCTAATCAGGACTTGCCAAATCCGTATGTTATAAATATTTAAATTATACCTATATTTATTATTTATGTTGGCAACTATTTACAATTATTTCTAGGAACTTGTATGATTAAAAGTAGCTATGTTGACTTCATGTGATTGGTCGAGACTCTGACAGTTGTCGACGACCAATCACAAGCAAGTAAACTGGCGGGAATGAAAGTAATAGACAACGGGCATTTTGAGAGATAGGCCGGCTATGCTCTGGTATTCGTGTTTTGACCTCAGTGCTAGTCACTTGCCTTGTATAACCAAATCAAACTATTGCTGTAACTATAATAAAGCTGTACTTTAAAGTTATTACAGAGTGTTTTAATATTCAAAGTCCCTGCTTCTGAGTGTTGAACCAGTACGGTTCACATCTCAGAAGTGGGATAAGCAACCTAGTGCTCACAAACGGATCAGGTATACGCTAAAATATTTGGCGTACATAGAAAACGTAAGTGTTCTTTGATCAATTTATTTTAATTGTGCTGCCTACCCTCATTAATGATATCATTGCAATTTGAGATACTGAAGTAAAGAAAGTAGGCTACAAGTTTATTTCTGTAACGTATTTTATTTTTTTCTTTCTCATTTGCCTACCTTTCTTTACCAGACTACTAAATGAGTCGATAGTCTTTTATTTTAATGACTTCAGAATCTGAACTGTATTTACCGTAACGGAGACATTCCGGAGGTTTATACGGTTAAGTCTTGCATGTTTATCTTGCCAGGGTACTCCCTGGAGATGGACATGTTTGATATTTCGGTTTTTAATTTTGAAAAATATAACTGTATTTACCGTAACGGAGACATTCCGGAGGTTTATATGGTTAGTCATGCATGTTTATCTTGCCAGGGTACTCCCTGGAGATGGACATGTTTGATATTTCGATTTGTAATTTGAATCACTGAACTGTATTTACCGTAACGGAGACATTCCGGAGGTTTATACGGTTAAGTCTTGCATGTTTATCTTGCCAGGGTACTCCCTGGAGATGGACATGTTTGATATTTCGATTTGTAATTTGAATCACTGAACTGTATTTACCGTAACGGAGACATTCCGGAGGTTTATACGGTTAAGTCTTGCATGTTTATCTTGCCAGGGTACTCCCTGGAGATGGACATGTTTGATGGTCTATAATAATGTATGTGCAGGTCAATAAAATCTTACAAGCTTATTAAAGCGAGATTTATTAACTCGGGCGTTTCTTTTTCTGTTTATATATTGAAGCCACCAGAACATGGATGAACGTAGGTCTCATTCTCAAAGAGAATGTGATGGACCTAGGCGGACCACCCGTGAGACGCTGACGCCGCCGCTAAGATCTCGTGATGCAACTCGAAGCCGCAGCCGGGGTCGATCACCTAAAGAAAATTGTGGCAGCCGAAACCGTTCGTCGCGGTCCCGGCGGTCGAAAAGAAGCCAATCGCGACTGACGATTAGTCGGTCTCCTTCCCGGCCACGCTATTCAAGAAGGCCAAGTCGTCGTGCTGGTCGCCCCAGGACACGGTCGCGCACTCCAGGGCGGCACGAGACGCGCCGCGAGGAATCCATGCATTCACCAAGCCTTCGTACACCGTCCCGTGAAGAAAGCCATCGAGAGCGTGAGTCAAGTAATAATTTGTTTATTGAGAACTTTATTAACGTGCTTAAGGGTATGAATAATACGAGCGATCGTGATAGATTTCCTGTCTTAAATAACGTAATTCCTGATTTTGACCCATTATGTAAGGAACAAACGGTTGATACGTGGCTTCATAAGGTTGACGAATGTGCACAGATCTATGGTTGGAACGATAAACAAGTAGTCCACTATGCACTACCGAAATTAACAGGGGTAGCTAAAACCTGGTACCAGGGTCTACCCTCACTACTATTTTCCTGGCCAGAGTGGAAGTTAAAGTTGAAGGAATCCTTTCCAACTAGGGATAATTATGCAGACTTACTAACGGAAATGCTGAATAAAAAGGTACGCTATGGAGAGTCATTGGAGATATATTACTATGCTAAAATGAATCTTCTAAATCGTTGCGAAATATCTGGAAAACGTGCAGTTGACTGTGTCATAGCAGGTATAGAAGATCGTGGTGTTAGGTTGGGAGCACAAGGAGCAGAATTTACGGAACCGGAATTACTACTTAAATTTTTGAAGACGGTAAAAGTAGGTCAAGATAGGTCCACAAACGAGCACCAGAAGGTTAAGGATAGAGATAGGCGATCACAAAATAACACATTTATCGGAAATAAAGTAGGCCCCGGTTCCCAGAAGTCGACCGGATCCCGCATGGTCTGCTACAATTGTAAGGAAACCGGTCATCCATTCTATCGATGCACAAAACCGAGGATTCAATGTTCTAAATGTAATTTGTTAGGTCATAAGGACACTGAGTGCCCTGGGACAAAGCAAAGTACCAACGATAAACCAAGGGCAATATTGAAAGTAGAAAACATAGGCGATTCAAGTGCCAAATATAAAATGCCTATTAAAATAAATGGGTTGTTTTCAGAATGTCTCGTTGATTTGGGAAGCGAAGGTACTTTGGTCCGTCTCAGTGAAGCTCAGCGTTTGGGATTAGAATGGAAGGTAGGAGACGTGCCATTATTAAGAGGAATAGGTAACGTGCCATATAACCCCCTTGGCAAAGCTAACGTCACAATCGAAGTGCAGGGTGTAGTAGAAAATCACGTGGAGATATTTGTAGTTGGTGATTACTTAATAAATTGCCCTGTACTACTAGGTCACACTTTCACTGAAAGGCCCTCGGTCAAAATAGTAAAAACAGAATCGGATGTCATCTTCCAGCGGGTTAGTGAGGACTCTGTTTTGATTTGTCCACTTTTATGCATGGAGGAGACGCGTATAGGTCGCGGCGAATTAAAGGCGATCCCAGTTTGCTCGCGTAATTCTTTCTCGGGAAAAATTTACGTGAATGGAACCGTGCGCAATGTTGAAGGTCATGAACATTACTTGTTGCCCGGCGAGTATCAATTAACACAAGGTGCGGGTAGGATTCTCGTTCAGAATATCAGTGACAATCAGCTGATTATAGAGAAGGGTAGTCTTATAACCAGGAGCCACGCTTTAGCTGAGAGCCTACAAATTCAAAAGATAGTTTTTAGTGATCAGTCAACCATAGATGAATCACCAATCAGCTGTGGAGAAAATTTAACAAAGGATCAAAAAGAGTCGTTAAAGATCTTGTTGGATAAATATTGTTGTAATTTCTAGGAAAAATACGACTTAAAGATGTAAAAATTTATTTGAGAGTTGTCACAACCAAAGATAGAATCATAACATACATTTTTTAAATTAGTATTTTCTTCTTCAGCTTATCAGAGAGGTTTAATAGCCATGGAATAGTTTACATTTACAACATCCGCCCTCAATTAAAACTCTCTAGACAAAAAAAAATAGCACATTATCAAAACCTATGCTAAATCCAAACCAGCTACACATCTCTTATGTGCAATACGCCCTAACGGTTTTGTTAACATATCAGCAAAATTCAAATCTGATCTGACGAATTTAATATCTATAATACCGTCAGATACCTTCTCCCGTATAAAGTGATATCTTGTATCTATATGTTTCGTTCGCTCGTGATGGACAGGGTTATGCACTAAACTTTGTGCACTCTGACTGTCGTTGAACAAAGTAACAGTATCGGACTTACCAGTTATTTCCGATACAAATCGTCTTAGGTAACACGCCTCTTTAGCCGCAGCGGTTAGTGCCATATACTCCGCCTCAGTAGATGACAGAGCAGTCGTCTGCTGCTTTTTAGCCTGCCACATTACAGGACCTCCAGCCAGCATAAAATAGTAGCCAGTATTTGACTTTCGGTCCATGCTACAGTTAGCCCAATCTGCATCCGTGTATCCCATAAGGTACTCTCCAGTCTTTCTGTAAGTAAGAGCATAATCTATTGTACCTCTCAAATATTGCAACACTCTCTTTAGTTCAAGCCAATGTTCTTTATTGAACTTTGTGTTGAACTGACTGAGATAGCTCGTCACAAATGCTATGTCAGGACGAGTGTTTACTGCCAAAAACATAAGGGATCCAACTAAACTTTGAAATGGATACTCGTCTTCTCCATTTCCAGTACTCAGCTTCTTCAGGCTTGATGGTGTCTCAACCGTCTTGCACATATCCATACCATATTTTTTCAGCAAACTTAAAATGAATGTTCTTTGACTAATTTTTACTTTACCATCGTCGCTTCTATGGATATTTAATCCGAGATAATATTTTAATTCTCCCAGATCTTTTATTGAAAAAATATTTTTCAAAACATGTTTGACAGTGTCAAATGTTATTTCATTTTGGTAAAAGACAATAATGTCATCGACAAAAACTGCCAATAAGACCAACTCTTTACCAAAAAGTTTCTTATACACGCATGGTTCGGAAGGAGTTTTTTCAAAACCTAACTTCACCAGTGTTTTATCCAACATCCTGTTCCATACTCGTGGTGCTTGTTTGAGCCCGTATAAGGATTTCTGCAGCAGACAAACTTGAGCTTCTTGTCCTTTCTTTACGAAACCTTGAGGTTGTTCCATAAATACTTCCTCTTCAAGATCTCCATTTAGAAAAGCTGTATCAACATCCAAGTGTCTCATTTGTAGATCCATTTCTACAGCTAAAGCAAACAATGTACGGAGTGAAGAATGACGAACTACAGGGGCAAACGTTTCAGTGTAGTCAACACCTTCTACTTGTTTGAAACCTTTAACCACTAGTCTTGCCTTATACTTCACAATATTTCCGTCAGCATTCATCTTTAACTTGTAGACCCATTTACAAGGTATGACCTTCTTATTTCCATTGGGTCGGTCAACAAGCTTCCAGGTTTTTAATTTTAACAAAGAATTGTATTCATCTGTCATTGCCAAAAGCCATCTATCAGCATCATTTGCATTCACTGCCTCGAGATAATTCTTCGGTTCAATAATCTCTTCAGCAAATACCTTAGAGGTAAAGAAATCCGGTTGTTTACGAATCCTAGTAGGATATCTACTTACTTGCTGATCCACAGCTGGCTCTATCCGTTCAGGACTTGTAGGATCCTCTGATTCTGCTGAGTTGTAATCATTTTCATCATCACTACACATAGAATTATTTTCTTGACGAACTTTATTCTCATCCTGCTGCTCATTAATCAAAATGACTGGTTCCGTTTTCACAGATTCAACAGCATTACCTTTTAATTGTGAAAAATGATTTTCAAAAAAATGTTACATCTCTTGACTTCTGGATGCTTCTTGGATTTGTAGAATCCCTGAAATAATAACCATTTGGATCTTCTGAGTATCCAACAAAGATTACTTCTTTAGTCTTCAGATCTAGTTTCTTCCGTTGACAAGCCGGAACTTGTATAAGTGCTCTACACCCAAACACACGCAAATGGGACAAATCACCCTTATTGCCATTCCATTTTTCAAATGGTGTTTTTCTTTCTAGAGCCCGATGTGGTGACCTATTTTTCAAGTATACAGCAGTCTTGAAGGCATCTTCCCAGTACGCTTTGGATAGTGAACTCTGAGCTAGCATGGACCGTGCTTTTTCCACGATGGAACGATTGGTCCTTTCTGCTACTCTATTTGATTGAGGGCTATAACCTACTGTAGTCTCATGCGTCACTCCTTTCGTAGCTAAGTAATCCGCAAGCTCTTTATTGACATACTCCTTTCCGCAGTCAGTTCTCAATCTCTTGATTTTAGCACCGGTTTGTCTTTCCACTAATGCTTGGAAAATACAAAATTTCTCTTTAACTTGTGCATAAGGATAAATCATCCGCGAAAAATCATCTATGAAAATAAGAACATACTTATTACCTTGGAATGATGTCTCAGACATTGGTCCACATAAATCTGAGTGGATCAACTCTAGCTTTGAGATAGCTTTCTTGTATGCAGTCGTCTTGAAAGGTTTTCTCGCCTGCTTGCCTTCAACACAGGCAACGCAACTCGATTTATCTATTTCAGTATAATCTATACCTACGTGAGAATTCTTTAATTGGTTCATACCAATGCGACATAAGTGACCTAACCGTTTGTGCCATAACAGGTACCTGCTCAACGTGTCAGAGTGCACCTCGTACGCAACATTTTGGAGGGAATTAGTTGTACAATCGAGAGTGTACAGTCCACCACTAGCCGAACCATGTAGAATCGCCTCACCTTCAAAAGAAAAATCATTATCTTTATAAAAACTACAACCATTCTTATCAAAAAGTACTACAAAACCTTTGTCTACGACTTTCTTGACAGAAATCAAATTATTAGTAAGTTTAGGTACATACGCTACATCTTTGATGCTATTTACCACATTACACACAGTGTTAATAGATATGTCACCAATACCACCACAGTCGATCTTCTCACCATTGGCAACAGTAACAGTGCTACCTTCTAATGGTTTGATGTCCTTGAACCAATCTCGTCTAGGAGTCATGTGTTTTGATGCACCAGAATCAATAAACCACTTATTTATCTCCAAACACGAAGAACCAAGAGCACTAAAAGTAGTCTCTTTGTCTGATGAACTAACGCCTTTCTTTACCTTATTGCGTAGAGGGCAATCAGGCCGTTTGTGTCCAGGTTTGTTACATTCATAGCATACAATAGGTTTCTTCTTCTTTGTTTTATGAACATCAATTTCGGATCGATTTTTCATTTGAAAAGCTGCAACACTTTCTGTGGAGTCAACCTTTGACATTTCATTCAGTAGCTTCCTTTTAACTAGCTCGGTACTTACTTCTACATTGCTATTCTCCAATGCCATTATTAGAGGCTCGTATTTCGAAGAAAGACCTCCTAATAAAATCGCAGCAATCGAAGCATCTTCAATTACCTTGCCGATGTCAGCCAAATCTTGTGCAGTACTCAAAACAGCGTTAATGTACATTTCAATATTTTGAAATTCATTCAGCGAGAGCCTATATAACTTTCTCTCTAAAGCCAACCTTCTGCCCATGCCTTTATCTTCATAAGCATCTTGCAATGCCTTCCAGCCTTCTAGAGCAGACTTTGCACTCCTAATATGCGTTATTGCAGAGCCATCTACTGTTAAGCATATTTTTGCTAATGCTCTCTTATCATTTCGAGATTTTACCTGTTCAGAGGTGGCATCTCCTTCATCGTACCCATTTATTGTGCACCACAAATCTTCATGAATTAAGTAGTTCCTCATTTTGAACTTCCACGAAGGGTACCCATCTCTATTAGATAGGAGGAGCGAGGGTATTGATGATGATGACCATCTGATCGCTACAGAATCACCACTGGACATCTCAAAAAATAAAAATCTTCGAAAAATATTCAACCACACAAAATAATCTTTTACACACTATTTGTATTAAGATTCACTGTATTTCCTATGAGCGCTTTTCGTGCTGATAACGTGTTGTAATTTCTAGGAAAAATACGACTTAAAGATGTAAAAATTTATTTGAGAGTTGTCACAACCAAAGATAGAATCATAACATACATTTTTTAAATTAGTATTTTCTTCTTCAGCTTATCAGAGAGGTTTAATAGCCATGGAATAGTTTACATTTACAACAAATATAAATATTGTTTTTCTAGCGGTTTAAAAGATCTTGGGTTTACGAAAGAAACTGAAATGGTGATTCAACTGGATGATCCTGATCCTGTCGTTTACCGCCCATACCGATTGTCCTTTAACGAACGCCAACTAGTTCAAAATATGATCAAGGAAATGTTAGAAAGCGGCATTATAAGGGAGTCTAACAGTCCGTACGCGAGTCCTATAGTGCTAGTTAACAAAAAGTCTGGGGAAAAGAGGTTATGTGTGGACTACCGTGCCCTGAATAGTAAAACAAAGAAAGAGCACTACCCTCTCCCTCGTATCGAGGATCAGCTAGACTTATTATCAGGCAGTTCTTTATTTGTTACCCTCGACTTAGCGTCTGGATACTATCAGATTCCAATAGCTGAAGGTTCTCGAGAGAAAACTGCGTTTGTGACCCCTCAAGGTCAATACGAGTACAATAGGATGCCTTTTGGGTTAGTAAACGCACCATCAGTCTTCCAGCGTACAATGAATAAGATCATCCACAATTCACCTGCTTCGTCGTATGCATTGGTATACATGGATGATATCCTGATTCCTGCCAAGTCATTTGATGAAGGGATGGTACGTTTGGAGGAGGTGTTGCGGTTACTGGCTAAAAGCGGTCTAACACTCAAAATGAGTAAATGTAATTTCTTTTATGACAAAATAGACTACCTGGGGTACGAAGTCAGTTCAGAGGGTGTTAGACCAGGGTCGCTCAAAACAGACGCCATATCCAAATTCCCGACGCCGACAAATGTTCACGAAGTTAGGAGGTTTTTAGGCCTTGCTAGCTTCTTTAGGAGGTTTGTCGCGGGATTCGCCTTAATAGCACGTCCTCTGACTAGTCTGTTAAAGAAGGACTCTTCTTGGAATTGGGGTAGTGAAGAATTGGAATCGTTTGAAAAATTAAAACAAACTTTAGTACAAAGACCGGTTCTGGGACTTTATGACCCTAGTGCACTAACCCAACTCCATACCGACGCTAGCAAGTACGGCGTAGCCGGCATTTTAATGCAACAAGACAAGTCTGGGGTGTTCAAACCTATTGCTTATTATAGCAGGCAAACCAGTCCGGATGAGCAAAAACTACACTCCTTCGAGTTAGAGACCCTCGCTATTATTGCTTCTTTGAATAGGTTCAGGCATTACTTACTTGGTATTAGATTCACCATAATTACAGACTGCAACGCCTTGCGTACCACTTTAAGTAAACGCGACTTAGTCCCACGAATTGCTCGCTGGTGGCTGCAGTTCTTAGAATACGACTGCTCGATAGAATACCGCCCTGGTGACAAAATGGCACACGTCGATGCCCTTAGTAGGGGTGCTATAGATGGTAGTCCAGACGTTCATCACGTGTTAGATATACTTTCAGTAGGTACTGACGATTGGCTCGCAACAGTGCAACAGACGGACGAAGACATTAAAAATATCGCGAATATTTTAGGCGATCCCAAATGTAAAGATGCCGTTGACATATTAAAAAATTACAAGCTTGTAAATGGACGAGTATATCGTAAAATTGACGAAAATACTATCCGTTGGGTTGTTCCAAGTGGCACCAGATGGCAACTATTGAAAGCCAATCATGATGATGTGGGACACTTCGGGTTCGACAAAACTTTGGCGCGCTTACAAGCTACTTATTGGTTTCCAAAGATGAGACGATTTGTAAAAAAATATGTCTCAGCTTGCCTTCAGTGCGCACATCACAAGCTGCCAAGTGGTGCCAGGCCCGGTGAACTACACCCCATCCCTAAAGCTATCATACCATTCCATACCATACATGCGGATCATCTCGGTCCATTTATCCGCACCAAGCGTGGCAATACATTCATCCTTGTTATCATAGACGCGTTTACCAAATTTGTTGATATCACCGCTGTGCGAAATACCAAATCTGCCACAAGCATTAGGGTATTCAGAGAGCATTTTAGTTACTTTGGCGTGCCAACCCGTTTGATTACGGACCAGGGCACAAGCTTCACTAGTGGGCAGTTTAAAACGTTTATTCAATCATGTGGTATAAAGCACGTGCTCAATGCTGTCGCTACACCCCGAGCGAATGGCCAAGTGGAACGGTACAACCGCACCATTTTGGCAGCGCTTGGGGCAATGAACCACGACAAACCAAATGGTTTATGGGATGAACATTTACCAGACATACAGTTGGGTATCAATACCACTGTACATGCCACAACCAAAAAGTCTCCAGCGGAGCTTCTTTTCGGGCGAAATCTAACTAACCCATCTGAAGGTTTGTTAAATGACGTAATTAACGAAGTTACGTCTGAGGTCGGGGAAAGCCTGGACGATGTTAGGGCTACGGCCGGTGAACTTATTAGGACACAACAGAGTAAAGACAAAGAACGATATGATAGATACAGGAAAATGGGAATGCGTTTCAAAGAAGGTGATTTGGTTAGAGTAGTAAGAGCCGCGACAGGAATAGAGGGGCAGTCTAAGAAGCTTGAACCTAAATGTAAAGGCCCTTACAGAATTAAGAAGGTGCTCCCCAACGATAGGTTCGTAGTCGAGGACACACCTCTCACAAAGACTAGTAAAAGGTACGAGGCTGTGGTAGCCATTGATAAAATATTCCCATGGATCTGCTTTAACGAACCCGTATCAACCGATTGTGAATCCGAGCGTAATGATTGTGACTCTGAATGTGAAGAGTTGTAGTATTGTACATAGAATTAAATAAGTAGGTAATTAAGGACACTAAATCAAATAAATTGTGTATTTCTAATAATATTATGTACATTTAAAGAACTTAAGTAATTGATGTCATAGTGAAAATTAATGCCAATGTTGGTTTTAAGTTTCGATGATTAATGTCAAATACCGATTCATTGGTTAGAGTCGTGTACTAATGGGTTGGTGAGGGGTGTCAGGTAACGGATGCCACTCATTTTTAGCAATTGTTTATAGATAATAAGTAAAGAGTGTCAGGTAACCGACACCCTAAAGGTTAAAGGTTTTAAGGTTTCGGTGATAAGATGTATAATGGCTGAAATATTTGCAATATTTGCTGGTCAATGTCATGGACTAGTAAATACCGATTCATTGGTTAGTCATGTACTAATGAGTTGGTGAGGGGTATCAGGTAACGGATGCCTCTCATTTTAGCTATTGGTTATAGATAATAAGTTAGGAGTGTCAGGTAACCGACACCATAGGGGATAAATTTTTAAGTTTCGATGATTAATGTCATGTATCATCTAAATTATTCCATGTATTAATGGCTGAAATATTTGCTGGTCAATGTCATGGACTAGTAAATACCGATTCATTGGTTAGAGTCATGTACTAATGAGTTGGTGAGGGGTATCAGGTAACGGATGCCTCTCATTTTAGCTATTGGTGCATCTGTATTTGGTCAAGGTCATGGACCAATACATATACTGCCGATAGATACAGATTAAGTTAGGAGTGTCAGGTAACCGACACCCTAAATGTTAAGTATAAGTATTATCATTAATCAAGGTCGTCGATTAATGAATAAATTTAGATTAAGTTAGGAGTGTCAGGTAACCGACACCCTAAATGTTAAGTATAAGTATTATCATTAATCAAGGTCGTCGATTAATGAATAAATTTAGGAGTAAATCTATTGTACAGTAACTACTATTGAACTATATTTACACAAAGAAAATGTAATGTACTAATTTAATGTTAGTCAAAATTATTAATTAAGGACTTATGAGATAATTTATGTTCATTATGTTACATTTATAATTTATGATGAAAAATATGTTTTAGTAATGCTAACGAGGGACTCGTTGGAAGCCGGATGGCCGAGCTGTTATAAATATTTAAATTATACCTATATTTATTATTTATGTTGGCAACTATTTACAATTATTTCTAGGAACTTGTATGATTAAAAGTAGCTATGTTGACTTCATGTGATTGGTCGAGACTCTGACAGTTGTCGACGACCAATCACAAGCAAGTAAACTGGCGGGAATGAAAGTAATAGACAACGGGCATTTTGAGAGATAGGCCGGCTATGCTCTGGTATTCGTGTTTCGACCTCAGTGCTAGTCACTTGCCTTGTATAACCAAATCAAACTATTGCTGTAACTATAATAAAGCTGTACTTTAAAGTTATTACAGAGTGTTTTAATATTCAAAGTCCCTGCTTCTGAGTGTTGAACCAGTACGGTTCACACGTACGTATAATCAGGACATGCCAGGTCCGTCAAATCAGGACATGCCAGGTCCGTCAAATCAGGACATGCCAGGTCCGTCAAATCAGGACATGCCAGGTCCGTCAAATCAGGACATGCCAGGTCCGTCAAATCAGGACATGCCAGGTCCGTCAAATCAGGACATGCCAGGTCCGTCAAATCAGGACATGCCAGGTCCGTCAAATCAGGACATGCCAAGGTCCGTCAAATCAGGACATGCCAGGTCCGTCAAATCAGGACATGCCAGGTCCGTCAAATCAGGACATGCCAAGGTCCGTCAAATCAGGACATGCCAAGGTCCGTCAAATCAGGACATGCCAAGGAGGTTGGAACCTGAATCACAGACCAGTACTTCAAAAGAAAATTCTACCAACACATCTTTTCGTAATAAAAATGCTAGAAAGAGGAAACAAACCGACACGTCTGATGAATTCGATAAAAAGATGATAACGATGTTCAGAGAAATTGTCAAAATGATTAAATGATGACATGAATTTTTATTTGTCTCTTTTACCAATAGCAGAAAAGTTAACAAGTAATAAAAAAAATGGTATTTCTGGAAAAAAGCAATGGAAATTGGTTATAATTATGGACAATCCATATGAAATAAGACCCAATACTTCACAAAGTTCTCAATATTCTGATTTGACACAGGATTCCATCGACTTATTATAGGGATTTGAGAGTTTCCCTGAAAGTTTTATCATAATATCCCGTTTCACAAAGGCAAGTGATATACGTAGTGCATTCGTGTCCCCGTCCTCCTTTAACAGAATACTCCGATACCCAAATTATTACACCAAGAAAGACAAGTAAGGCCGTGTTCCCACTATGTCGTGCCAATTAATTTATCGTTGGTTTGTAGTTGACAAAAGCCGTGGACGACAGTAATCGCGTCGTCCCATATGTCAACACCTGCATTTAAATACGCAAGCCACGACACTTAAAACTACACGATTATAATTATCCTGTCGTCACGACAAAGTGGGAACGCGGCCTAAAATGTGTCCTACACCAGCATAGTAATAGTACATTGTTACCCTAGAGGTGAAAGTAACTTATTTATTCCCGAGACGGGGTTTGGCGCCCGAACGTTGCGAGGGCGCCAATAGTTCGAGAGACTAAAATAAGTCTTTAACCCGAGGTAAACACTGTGCTTTTCATTACAAATACAAGGAAAGTAAAAATAAAAACATAAATTAGCTAAAGAAAAAATAAGTTAAGTTTAGGTTTTCCGCTTCTGCTTTAGCCTCTTCTAATGTGAAATCAGGCGTTAAATCCATATCTGAATCAGATGAACTCATTTTGTTTTAATAAAAATCTCTGCCTTACGGAAGTTTATACAAAACTCTACAACTCGAAAAAAATATTAAAATCGGATTGCCGCTTTCCTGCCTATTTTTTTTTTTCTGTGGCCGGCCAGCCATTATTTATCATTTTCATTGTTTTTTTAAGTTATTTAAAAAATGATGTACTTGATTACTTACTTTAACATTAATACTTTATGTTATTTCAATTTTATTTTACATCGCGCTGAGTGGCTGTATAGAAAGTTGAAACATGGTTCAATAGAAATGTGAAAATAGATCTAGTTTTTTTTTAAATAATTTGACACCACTGTCAGTTGAAAACGATTCTCCCTAGGGCTGAAAAGTATTACTTTCAATCCGCTCCTCAGGCAACTTAAGACCTACTTTCAGAGTAATGCAAAAACTGTTTTTCTAATTTTGTTAAATAATAAGCTTTATTTCCCCGGGCCCTGCATGGACCCGATGTAGACCTGTCAGCGTCCGTAGACCTCTTCGAAGAAACCAAAAGTTTTGTCTGTACAATTATGGATGAAGTTATGATTACGAATGTTAAGATAAATTGACTTAGGTGCCTTAAAGTAACAGCAAGTTGTTCCACTGGAGGTATCATTTCTTGATATATGGAGCAGTGTTTCAGGTGGTTTCCTAAATTTGATAACAGTTCATCAAAAGTGGTAACTGTCGTTCCAAAATAATTAGATAATGAACTTTTTCTCGTCTTCACGAAGCTTATCAAATAATGTAGAAAATTCGCCATTAATTGCCATTTCTTCAAGAAAAACCACACACAATTTCACAAATTCACCAAAGCGAAAAATGACAGTGAAATCGAAACGCGCGCCGGGGTGACACTGAATTCTGTCTTGGTTAATCACTATTGTCAAAGATAAAAAAAAACATACGTCCGACACTAACACACATAACTATAGAAACATTTCTGATTCTCGAGATCAAGCTGTCACTAAAGTATTCCTGCTAATAAAAATAAATGTTCAGTAAATAGTTTTGTACTCTTCACTAGTCTCTATACAAAGTTTCATGCGTCTGAACCAGTTTTAGAAATACTTTTTCCAGTCCAGCGTAGAGACACCTCGTTTACAAACTGCTCGAACGCTGACAGCGCATCTTCCAGCGACGAAAATTGTATCCCTTTAATCCTTTAATTTGGTGGCCCAGGACCAACCTATGTACGACCCAAAAGGGTCTCGAGAAACTACAAAGATTTGCTTGCGTAGCAATCACCGGCAGCATGAGTACTTCCCTCACTGCTGCCTCACAGGTGATGCTGGGGCTACCACCCCTACACCTCGTCGTAAGACAGGAAGCGGCCATAGCGACTTTCAGTATCGAAGTATCCGGCACCCTAAGCAATGATTCCAGAATCAAACACACACGCATCAGAAAAGATGTAATCAAAGAACAGCCGATAATGGCATCACCCATCGACAGAACCCTGAAGCTCCACTGCTTCCAAAAACACTACAACATAGAGCTCATAGAGGAGTTGTGTGACTACTCAGGTACAAGAGATCTAAGGATTTACACTGATGGATCAAAAACCGACGATGGGACAGGCGTCGGGGTGTTCTCCGACGACCTAAATAAACATTAAGATATCCAAACCACTTGGAATGCTCAACTCTGTTTACCAAGCAGAGTGTGTAGGTATCATTCAAGCGGCATACGCTATAGAGGCCATGGAAATTACGGATACCAATATTCGAATACTCTCCGACAGTGCCTCGGTTCTTCAATCCCTAAAGAGTAATCAGATCACGTCGAGATTAACACTAGAATGCCACAAGGCCCTAGAACGAATCACGGTACTTAACCACAACACGGTAACGCTATAATGGATTAGAGGTCACTATGGATCACTTGGAAACGATGCGGCTGACGAACTTGCCAGAAGAGGATCCAGCTCAAAACCCTACGGATCCGAACTCATTGTATGTTATGATAATGTATTTTGACATTTATTTATTTATTCTGAATTGATTGTGTATTTTTACTTTTGACTTGTTAAAATCAAATTCAATATAGTTTAATTCGATAATGTTTCTAATGTAATTCTGACACATCAAACTCAAACTCAAACTCAAAGCATTTATTTCAATTAGACCATTACGGCACTTTTGAAAGTCAAAAATACAAAAAAGAAAATCAAAGCTACAGTCCCAGTCACAAGGCATAATAACTTGAGAAAGTACTGTAGTTGCCCATTCCCTAGCGTAGATCTCTGTGGAGAAGAATGGGCAAGAAACTCCATGGACACTCTTTTAAAATCAAAATATTGTTACAAAATCTTGGTTACATGATTAATTTTGAGATTATACATATATGTGAGAACGATGTAGAAAGACGTGCACACTAAGAGCATCCAGAGTGAAAGATTAGATTAAAAATGTATGAATAAAGTAATTAAAATGAACCTTGGCAGCTAAGAGATGACCAGTCCCAACTGACAGCGCCCGTTCACAGACATGACGCATGTACCGGCGCCATTCAACTCAACCATATTGAAGGGAACTAAATGACCCGACACACCCGCCACCATCAGCGAGACATTTAAGTGAGCATGACATTCTCTCAGTCACCAAGGCATATTCAAGTCAATGAAAGATAAATAAATGTAAATGGTGGCTGAACAGTACAAAGTACTCACACATGTGCTATGCAATTATATAATACTAAGAACTGGAATCTATACAATGCAAGTATATTTTTACAATCTTCTGCAGCTTCCACAATACATTAACATGGGAATCAATTCTTCATCTTCTTCTTTACGTGTCGATGGACTCAAATAATGCCCGACCAGTACAAACAATTAGTTTGCCCCCCCACCTATGGTTGTGGAGCAGGACCAGCATTTAGCCAAGCATTTTTATCATCAATGTAATCCCCCAACTTATAATATGCTTGCCTACATAGTGTGCGTTTTATACAAGATTTAAATTTCGTCTCATTCAGTTGAAGAATGTGGGGAGGTATTTTATTGTAACATTTCAAACAGTACCCCATGAAAGATGAATCCACTTTAGCAAGCCTGAAACCTGGCTGAACTAGTTGGTCCCTATTTCTAGTGTTATAGTGGTGTCTGTCCCCTCTCTTACTGAATAAATGCCGATTTTTTCTAACGTACATGATGTTTTCATAGATGTATTTACAAGGTACTGTCATGATATTAATTTCCTTAAACAGTTCTCTTAGAGAATCGCGTCTACGTAATTCATAAATGGCTCTGATGGCTCTTTTCTGCAGAATAAATATAGACTCGATGTCTGCAGCCCGTCCCCATAGTAAAATACCGTATGACATAATACTATGAAAATAACTAAAATAGACCAGCCTCGCGGTATCAACATCAGTAAATTGACGGATTTTTCTAAAAGCATATGCTGCTGAGCTTAGCCGTCCTAAAAAGCGGTATTACCTTACTGAATTTCATTAGATCCGGGAAGACCCCTTGATCCACGCACAAATTAAATATTGAGGCTAAATACGGCGCTACATACGTCTCAATAATTGAGGTACAAGCTTTGATAGACATACGCCATAGATCTTCCGTTAATTTGATCTTGATTTGCTTAAAACCTTTTATGACTGTTATGGGGTTTATATGCTGAAATTTAAATTCATTTGGACAGGCTGAAACGTTCGCTTTCAATAAATCAATAGAGAGCAAGGGAGAGGAATTTAAGGCTTCTGTAGTTTTAAATGGGATACTGGTAAAGAAATTTACAAATTCTTGAGCAACTTCATTGTTGGAGCTCACAAGGCCACGCGATGTCTCTAGTGTGAAGTCATTACCTTGTTTTTTATTTCTATTTGTTTCACTGCAGTTGATGATTTTCCAAACCGTTTTTATTTTGTTGTCGGCTGATTTAATCTTGTTGCTAATGAATAAGGATTTGGCTACCTTGCAAGTGTTTTTAAAAATTTTCGAGTAAGTAGCAACATATTTATTAAAAGCTTCAGTGTTGATGTAAGGCTTAAGGCCGTACAGCTCAAACAATCGTTCCCTACTTTTCCGAATACCCTGTGTTGCCCAGTCACTGAAAATAAACTTTGGGCCAATAGTTTTAGATTTCTTTTTTAAAGTATTATTAAATTCGGTGTGCACTACCGAAAAGAATTCTTCATAAAATACATTTGCATTGTTTCTAATATGACCCGGTATACTTAACTTGCTAATTAAATTATTATTAAATTTGTCTAGATTGCTGGGTGTTATTTGTCTAGTTTGTATCTGAATTCTTTGTAATTGTCTATTGTATGCGAAAGTAACCGTCTGACCACTATGATCTGAAGGCAGGTAATTTACGATGGATTTATTTATGTAATCGCAGCAACAAAAAACATTATCGATACAAGTAGCAGTATTTGTCGTAATTCGAGTTGGTTCTGAAAACACATTTGACAAGTTAAATGATTTAAAGAGACTTAAGAATCTACTGCTATTCACATTATTCTCTATGATATTGACATTAAAGTCACCACAGATAATTATTGGTTTATTACCAGTTACAAGTTTTGCCAAAGCATCTTCCATTACTGACTCAAAGATAGAATAGTTCAGGTAATTAGGGGGTCTGTAAACGCACACTATTACATGCTTATCTAGCTCAACACAAGACAATTCAATGCTATGTTCAACCGATAGATCGACTATATCATTACGAGACTTAGATTTAATACAATTTTTTACTAGGATTAATGAACCCCCACGCATCTTAAATTTTCGGTTAAAGCAACTGCTCACATTGTAATTCTCATAATTTATTTGCATTACTTCATAATCTTTCATCCAATGTTCAGTAAAACAGATAATATCAAACTTAGTTTTTTCTAAAAATAGTTCTATTTCTAGTTCTTTGGAAGAAAGTCCCTGAATATTCTGGTGAAACAATTTTAAGGAATTCTGCTCAGCCCCTTTTTTACAGTTATTTGATTGAGAGCTAGAAGATACCTCGAAGTTGACGAGATTAACTAAATTGTCACTCGTACCTTCTATTGTCTTATTGACTAGTTTAAATCTAAGATAATACTATTTGTATAATTACAATTAGTATAATTACTAATTTCCGTAGACCTATTTACAAAAAACTGCGACATACCACATATGTCTGAGTTTATATTAAAAGCTAATAGCCGAGCTATTTGACGTCTAAAACTAATAGGCAAGTACGCATGGTTTCTGGTTGACTTCAATTTCTGAATGAAACTGTTAGTGTCGAAAAATGTCAACCTGTCACTATAATGACTAACTAGAAAATGCAAATGATTATTTATGGCATGGATAAAATGGTTTTGCTTGCTAGACAATTTCTTAAAGTACGGGAAGGAGCACAGAATTACTCTCTTACAATTTAGTTTTAATAGTTGAGTGACATTGTCCGTGATATCAAGTTTAACGTTAGAACTGTTACCTACAAGTACAGTTATAATGGTATTAGGATCAAATTCCTTCCGAGTTATTGATGTTATTATCTGGTTGTAAGAAGCCTGAGGAGTACAATAATTTAGAGAAGAATGACTCAGATTGTTACTAATTAACTTGCCTAACCCTTTTCCTATACTATCTGAGAACAAAATGGAGCAGCAACTGTGTGTATTACAAGAAGGGGGAGAACTACTATCTATTTGACCTACCTGTGATGAACCTTGTACAATATCTGGTGAATTTTGAATGGAGATACAGTCCGGAACACTGCTCAGCCGGGTCGGGTTCTCCGTTACCTCGGGTAAGAGAGTGTCCGGGCTGGATTCACTTTGTGATGTACATTGAGTGTTGTTGAAGGTCATCGTGTCTACACAGTCTGCATTACTATTACCGCTATCAATTAATTCGTTTGCAGCAAGGATATGTTCCTTAATTTGTTTTTGAGAATTTACATACATAGAATAACATGACTTTAGTTGACGCTCTAAAACTTGAATTTCAGACTGTAAGTTTTGAGTGTCTATTTCATAAAACTTCTTACTATCTTCTAATTTAATTTGATAATTATTCAACTTTTTTATGAGGAAAACACGTTCTTTTATTAGTTGAATATTTGTGGAACTGTGTTTTTGTTGTTTTTTAAATTTCTTGCATTTTTTTATAATTCTATTTAGTTTTGCATATTTCTTTATTTTATTTTGGCTTACTTTATAACTACTACAATTATATTTCAGAATAGAATCTTCAGTAAGATCTATTGTTGTTAAGAAACTACTACAATTATATTTCAGAATAGAATCTTCAGTAAGATCTATTGTTGTTAAGAAATGTGGGTTGCAATTTGAATTTAATAATTGATTATATAGGTGATCAGTTTCCCTAACCTGAGTACATTCTCTTTCTTTCTGAAACTCAATAATTTGTTTGTTGGCATGAAGCAGTTCAACTTCTAAGTCCCTAACCTTACATAAAGCCATTTCATAATGGTTACTGCAGTCGTTGAAACCATCTGTGACCACCCGCAGATTGTCCCGTTCCTCAACAACATCCATGTATTGTTGGTGCAGGTCGACTAGCTCCCGTTTCAGGCTTGTGTTTTTGTGATCGACCTTCTCGATTTCAACCTCATGTTCCTCTCTATCCAATAACAGCTGTTGACATTTGCTGTTTGCTTCCTTAAGTTCATCAAGGGCCGTTCTCAACTTAGCCTGTAACTCCTGGGTAGTTGCCTTACGGGTCATCACAGGCATGGTTTCAGGGAATAGAACTGAAAGTAGAAGTATAAAGAATGGTGAGAACTAATTGGATGGACAAAATTAGGAAAGCTAAAAATGAAAGAAGAAAATGAGAATAGACTGGAATATGTGATTAATAAATTGGTAACTGTGGTAGGCTTATGAGTCTTACACAAAATACTTTAATAAGATTATTAAATTAAGTTAAACTTTAAATTGATTTCATGTCTTTAACTTTTTTATGAAGTGGGTAGGACTCTTGGTTTAAAATTATTGGACTTATTTGAATAATAATGCCAAAAATTATTAAAGAATAACCAACATACTTTTTTGTTGTGTATTTAGTTAATTAAAATATAGATAGCAAGTACATTTACTTATTACAAACTACACAACTACATAACTAACAAGTGCTAACTGACACAGAACCTAACTTCAACTACAAAAGAGTGCCAGATTAGTCAGAATAATGAACTTAGTGCTGCAGAGCTTTTAATTGGTTAATATGAGCTACTTATTAGACATTAAAACGAAACAATTATACTCCCCAGATAGATCCGCAGGTACATCAGCTGTTCGTGTTATAGGTTACCGGTTGAGTTAGGAAACCAAACACTACGTGTTACAGTGTATTTTTCCGTGAAAACAATAATCTTGGGTATTAATACAC
Source organism: Xestia xanthographa (assembly GCA_905147715.2). Classification (NCBI taxonomy): domain Eukaryota; kingdom Metazoa; phylum Arthropoda; class Insecta; order Lepidoptera; family Noctuidae; genus Xestia; species Xestia xanthographa. The sequence goes on from LR990667.1 coordinate 17,785,398, forward strand.
TTAATAGACATTTAATTATAATAATACAAGTTTTTTACACTAAAATATTAATTAAAACTAATTTAAAATGACGGAGCTAAATTTTGACATGTCACTCAACCAGTGTTGCCCTATCATCAATTATTTATGTGTTTGTATTTGTGTCTATTTTTGTTTTTAAATAATGTTTCGAATGTAACATGTAATTCTGCAATTTCAATTATAATGTGTTTGTATTTTTGTTTTAATATGGGTCTCGGACCTAAAATAAATTATTTTATTTTATTTATTGTGCCCATTCCTTTCAAGCAGCTGAGAAGCTGGTTAAAGGATCACACTGAAAAATTGTGGACCTCGACACCAGGATGTAGGCAATCCAAAGAAGCTATGCCATCCCTGGATACAAAGCTGCTGGACACTTTTCACTGAAATAAACACTTCCACACCCTAGGAATCACTGACAGTGCCCTGTGTAGAGCAAGCATGGAGGCGGAGGAAGCGGTGGTGCATGTGCTCCTTGAGTGCACTGGTGTTACCAAGATTCGCGAGGAGACCCTGGGTACACCAAGATCCCTTGCGGATGTCCTGATCTGCTTCTGGAGGGAGTTGGGCTGGTTGGAGTAATCGGCTACCATGGCTCACGCACAATGGTCTACTTCAAGGAGTAAGTGCGGAAACCTAAACCCCATGATAGATAGATTCCTTTGAGCTGATTTTTTATTTTCGGGAATAAAAAGAAGTCACGCGGTGCTAGGTCAGTGCCTCAGGGCTGTGAGGAAGGTGACCGACGTGCTGTCCAGGAAGTCCCTCGTTTTGAGCGCGGTTTGGGAAAGCACGTTGTCGTGGTGGAGCAGTAGCCCGCGGAGCCCTGTGTATGATCGCTTGTTGCTCACAATAGAGAAAACTTTTGACAAGCATTTGGTGGTTTATCATTCAGCGTTGATGCTTCTTTGGTTCCCTAAAAAAACCGGCCAAGTGCGAGTCGGACTCGCGCACGAAGGGTTCCGTACCAATTATTATAAAAAAAACCGGCCAAGTGCGAGTCGGACTCGCGCACGAAGGGTTCCGTACCAATTATTATAAAAAAATCACGTTTGTTGTATGGGAGCCCCCCTTAAATATTATTTTTATTCTGTTTTTAGTATTTGTTGTTATAGCGGCAACAGAAATACATCATCTGTGAAAATTTCAACTGTCTAGCTGTCACGGTTCATGAGATACAGCCTGGTGACAGACAGACGGACAGACAGACAGACGGACAGACGGACAGACGGACAGACAGCGAAGTCTTAGTAATAGGGTTCCGTTTTTACCCTTTGGGTACGGAACCCTAAAAATTGACCCCAAGTAGCCAGTCAAATTGAAAAAGCTCGCGATCAAAATCTTCCACCCACTTCTAGATCGCTTCACTTTGGTAGGCGTTGATTCGTTTTGAAACAAACCGTCGACTGGCGCTTCGTTTCTGGATCGTATTGATAAATCCAAGATTCACCTGTAATGATATCGTAAACACGCAGACGAGCCTGCTTCAAATTTGTTTATAATATCACGGTACCATTCCACACGGGCCTGCTCCTGAGCATCGGTGAGGTTGTGCGGCACCCAGCGTGAAACTATCCTCCTCACGCAAAGGTGCACTTGTAGAATTTCGTGAAGGCTTTCCGTTCCAACCTGCAGTATGTGCTGAATCTCTTGATTCGTAACTCGCCTAGTGTCTTGGGATTAAATGTTTCACTGCTATCACGTTTTCTTCCGCAACAACCGTCAAAGGGCCTCTTTTTTCATCCCCCAAAGTTAGTCGACCGAGCTTGAATTAGTTATACCAACGATACACAGTTTTAGCCTTAGAAGGGCCTTCAACCATGAATGCCATTTGGATTCCATCGTACGATTCGTCCGGTTTCAGGGGACACTTGAAATCGTTAAAAGTCATAGCGTGAAAATGTTCCCGCTGCATATCTAAATAAAATAAAAAAAAACACAAAAAAAAATGGAGTAACTTTACGCAAAAATTATCGCTGGGAAACGACTTCTTTTTGGGGTGAAAAATCACGTTTTGCGATAGAACTCAATGTAACCCATTAAAACATTTTACTGATGGACTCATGTAATAGTAAACGGCTTAAACCTATCCATTTTTTAATAAGTCACGATAATTAGCTCTCAAACAATGTGGAGGGACATTTTGAAATTGGAACGTACCTATTTTTACTGAGGAAAAAAACATGTTTTCAAAATAGACTAGCCAGTCTCTCATGCATTAAAACTTTTGTTCGCAATACTTTCTGCGTGGCGGTGTTGCTTTTAGCTCACAGCTGCTATCGTTGTTGATAGATGGCATTTTTTTAGTGTTAGGCCACGTTCCCACTATGTCGTGACGATAGATTTATCATTGGTTTTTAGTAGGCAAAATTCGTGAACGACAGTAATCGCGTCGTCCTTTATGTGAACACTCTATTTAAATTATTAAATATAAAAACCCAAGATGCTCAGTTTCGAACAAAAGTATCACTCGAACTGTCACCAAACACTCACCACTACAACCCACTACTTTATAAGTAGCAAAACATATTTTTTGTAAATTCAACCTTAGATGTTTTTACAAAGCAGTGTACAAAAAACTTCGATCTACAATTAGCAACTAGATATCGTGTCACGTGGTGTCATGTACAAAATCAAAGCTATATGCTGTCCACGTGACAGATAAATTTGTTTACCTACTAACAAACGGAGAAAAATGTTTTAAAACAGTTTTAAGTGCAACCTAATTACAACCATGGCACTTAGTAATAAAGTCACAAATCTTCAAAAAATAATATAATAAATATGTTTGAATATAAAACACAAATAAATGTTAATTTGTTCAAGAAAGTAAATATTAGTTTTAAATAATCATGTTTATCTATGATATTCTATTTATAAACACAATTTGAATATATGCACGACTGGGGACATATATACACGATGCGGGTATTGAAGTGCTACAAAAATATTAACGCCTTATAGACTCATCATTACTTTGGCGAAATTAAAAAAAAAAAACATTCACCTCCGACTATTGGCATTGAACCAATTTGGACTAAGTTATCTGTGGCAATTGTCAATCCCGCACACGTGTTGGAAAATGAAAAAAATACATTGCATGTTGAACCTAATCTTAGTGCGTGTATTGAAAAATAATTAATAATATGAACGTAAAGTTTAGTTGTTTACTTTTTATGTTTTGGGCATGTAATATCTGTAAGTGCCTCCCAGATACGTCATCACAATACATTCAGTTACTGTGAATGCGTTGCATAGCAGCAGATTCGGCGCGGGACCTTTCGTCACATACATCGGTCGTTAAGACAACCTCTTAGTCCCTACTCCCTTTTTTTCCGTATCCAGACATCGATACTACGGGAGCCGCCGATATGTACTTTATGTGAGTTGCACAAATTTCTTACAGTCGGTCGCTATTTGCCGCCTACAAAATATTCACCCACGATCATCGCGATCTATTAGGGGTATCGAACCTCTGGGCAACCGGTTGTCTTCTCGCATCGCGCTGAGGGACGCTACCCGAAAGTTAGAGTTAGATAGCTTAGAAATATTTATGGCAGATCAAGATGATATGATCGATAAAATTGATAAAGCATTAAGACTAGTACCAGAATTTGGGAGTAATAGCAACACTCTAATTCGATTTTCATCACTATGTGACCAGCTCTTTGCGAGCTATATTAATCCAGCACCTGGTCATGAACTAACCAACTTAGCATTATTAAATGGTATATTAAATTAAATCTCCGGGAAAGCCGCTAGAACAGTAGTAACAAATGGTGTTCCCCGGGATTGGAACGGTATTAGGAATACGTTAATTCATAATTTTTCAGACCATGGAGATGAGTCTGCTTTGTGATCTATCGTTGCTATCTCAAGGAACAGATACGCCTCAAGTATTCTATGAGCGCGTGTTAAACCTTTTAAGCACCATCATGACATACGTAGAAATACACGATGCTGTCGCTACTACCGTCGCGTCGAAGCAAAAAGAACTTTACAAAAAACTAGCTTTGGAGACGTATCTACGAGGCTTAGCGGAATCTTTTGGATCTAGGATTCGATGCATGAGGCCTCCTTCCCTGAAGAAAGCATTAGAATATGCCCAAAAGGAAATGAACGTTGTTTACCTTTAACAAAAAATTATACCTTCAAGTAAAATGTTACTTCCAATATTCCCAAATGTGCTAACTCAGTATCCTCAGATATATACAGGGTGGAATTTTGTAATGCCACCTGGAGGGAAACTACTCTTAATACCGGAGATAGCAAATTTTACTCAAAGGAAACATTCCTTCATTTTTAAAAAGAAATTAATCTGCATTCAAAGATTTTGAAAATTCGCGTGCCACACTCGGGAATCGAACCGTCTAAATTCCAATAAAATAACACCCTGTACTTTTATGGCACCAATCGATAGGGTCAATCAAAAGGATCAAATCCCTCTAACAAACATGATAAATTAAATGAAAGGAAAACCATGAAATCTTAAGTTATAATTCAATGAATTTTCAAAACATTCCAAGAATGGAAGAAAAAAACTTGTTGCGCCGACCCCAAATAACATGGGATAAGGGCAGGAAGATGATGATGATGATCTGTTTCTCACCAGCGCGTCGCGCAAACTAACTGAGTCCCCGCCCGCGCATGGGAATGACGTAAAGCTAGCGTGTAGGTATGCTGGCATCACTTTCTCGTGTTCGGATTTTGTTATTTTGTGGTACCTACCATTGCCAACTGACTCCGATTGCCTACATCTCCCCTACACAAATTGACACCACACCTCAATCATGTCAGCGCCTGCATGACAGCTTTCAAAGAATTACCATTGAGAATAGAGGCAAAGGAATCGTCATTCTGCCTTAAAATGTTATAAGAAACTAGTTGACCCACGCAACTTCGTCTGCGTCACATAGGAGAGAAAAATCTCACAAAAGGAATAAATTTTCCCCGTTTTTGCAACATTTTTCATTTATGCTCCGCTCCTATTAGTCGTAGCGTGATGTTATATAGCTTATAACCTTCTTCGATAAATGGACTACCCAACACTGAAAGAATCATTCAAATCGGACCAGTAGATCCAGAGATTAGCGCGTTCAAACAAACAAACAAACACTGCAGCTTTATAATATTATATAGTATAGATATGGAATAAACTCATAAAATTATAAAATATGTATATAGTTTTACTCTATTCCTTAAAATACTTAATGATAGACCTTAAATATAAATTTTAACCCCTTAAAACTCTCAGTCGAGATTGATCGATTATGATTAAAAGAATTTGTTCCAAGCCCTAATTCGTCTACAAAACAGTGACGGGAGAATACAGCCTAGAGTTCGTCGACGACCACAACTACGCTAGTGAATACAGTTTTAATCAGCGCTACACGCTTGATGGATCTCAAGGCTGTCTCGACGACGAGCTCGTCGCAGCTTACAGCCATAAAATTGTCTTTTAGAGAATAGCAGTGCAGGTCGTCTCCGTAGGTTAACCCATACCCATAGTTTCACCTGAAAATCCAAAGTCGACAAATTTTCCAAAGGAAGCCCCGAAAAATGCCCCCAAATAGAAATTAATATGCAGGGGAAAAGACAATTGCCTTTTTTTTAAATTAAATGTTAGGCCCGACTTTCCACCTTTAAAATGTTTAATTGATACAGGAGCTAACCAGTCGTTCATAAGTCCTGAAACTGTGGCAAGGTACTATCCCGACTATGAACCTACCTATGAACCATTTATAGTCGCTAACGTGCATGCATCTACCATGAATTAATTATAACTGAATCAGTATACCCTGTTTCGAAGAATTTAAAGACAACAGTCGATTCAAATTGAACAAATTATACAGATTCCACGATTACTTTGACGGACTAATAGGGTGCGATCTTCTTAAACGGTTAATAAATCAAAGTCAAAATCAAAATCAAAATCAAAATCAAAATCAAAATCAAAATCAAAACCAAAATCAAAATCAAAATCAAAATCAAAATCAAAACAAAATCAAAATCAAAACCAAAATCAAAATCAAAATTACAACCAAATTTTTTTTTAAATAATGCCTTAAACATACGATGATTTTACAAGTTTTTGCAAATAATACCTAGTTCAGAACTTAATAAGTGAATCAGAGTGCACATCTATGACCTCACTGCAGCTGTTCAAAAATTTACATAAAGCACAGACGCGCCGCCCGAAAGATCCCCACCAACAAGCGTGGGGGGATCCGGGGCAAGGGGCGGGGGATCTCTGGCTCCGTGAGGTCCAAGAGGTCAGAAAAGCTGGCCGAGGAGGGGCGCCACCCGGGCAACAGTGCTCCCGGGTCGGGTGACGAGGCGGGTGCACCTGGCAACTCCGAGGCGGAGCGTAAGGCCAGGTTCGCAAAGGGCGGTGGAAGCCACGTGGCGTTGAAGATGAAGACGTCTTCAAAACTCAGGGCCATACCCGGGGCTACCGCCTCCATCATGGCAGCGGCAGAGACCAACTTTGCGGGGCCTTCCCCTCCTCCTCCTCCTCCTCCGATAGGTCGAGAGGAGTTGGCTTAGCTGCGGGCGGAGGTGGCCCACTTGAAGGCTGCCACGGAGGATCTCCGAAAGGAAAACGCCAAACTCCACACAAACCTGGTCAGTCTGCGTGAGGCTGGCTCCCGAGTGGTGCCTCCAAATGGGGGTGGGCAGCAGCGACAGAACCAGCCTGTGCCGGTCGAGAACCAGGTCCTGGACCTGGTTCGGCAGGAGCTGGCTTCCCTCCAGGCACGGTTCTCCGTCCTGGAAGGAAGGGTCCTGCGCTCCCCGCTGGCGGCAAGTAAGACAGCCACGGCTCGAAGGTGGCCTCGTACGCGGTGGGTGCTGCGGCTGCCGCACCCGGACCGGAGCCGTCCAGCCAGCCCTCTGGCAGGGCTGTGGGGGCCTCCCCCGAAAAGACGGCTCCGGCGAAACCGACGCGCCGGCCAAAAAGGCACCCAGGAGGAGAAAGGGCAAGGCAGCTGCACAGGCGGTAACTGTGCCGGCGCCAGTGCCAGTGGCGAGAGGGCCAGCGCCTGCGGCACGTCAGCTGTCACCACCGCCGCCACCGCTCCCCCAGCCCCCTACATGTCCCACAGCTGAAGCCGGATGGCAGGTGGTCGGGGAGAAGAAGAAGGGACGAAAGGCGGCCAAAAAAGCCCAAAATGTGGAGAGGCAGCGCCAGTACAGGGCGCGAAAGATCGCGGCTAGGCTCCGCGCCCCGAAGACCGCAGCTGCAGTGATCACACTACAGCCGGACGCGGAAAAGAGGGGCGTGTCCTACCGCGACCTTCTGGCGAAGGTGAAAGAGGCGGTGAACCTCAGCGAGCTTGGGATCACCGGGGGCCTCCGGCTTAAAGTCACCGCGACAGGGGCTCGACTGCTAGAGATCCCCAGTGAAACCAGCGGCTCGTCCGCTGACGCTCTGGCTGAAAAGCTCAGAGCGTCCCTACACGCGGACGAAGCCCGAGTGTCCAGGCCCGTGAGATGCGCAGACCTGCGCATCCTGGTTCTGGACGACTCGGTGACCGAGGAGGAAGTGGTGGCTGCCGTCGCCAGGTCCGGAGGGTGTCGATCAGGTCAGGAAGGGTGCCCTTTGCCCGGACTCCACGGGTATGCGAAAACTATAGTGGAGGGCCGAAGGCTACTGGTGGGCTGGGTTTCAGCGCAGGTGAAGCTGCTGGAGTCCAGACCTCTGAGGTGTTATCGTTGCCACGTGGGACATTACGTGTCATTTCACTGCGCCTCGGAGGTCGACCGCAGCGGCCTTTGTTTCCACTGTAGTCAGCCCGGGCACGTGTCCGCAGCTTGCTGCGCCACGCCGCACTGCAGTGCATGTGCGGCGGCTGGCAAGCCGGCCGATCACCGGGCTGGGAGCCAGGCCTGCGCTCCGCCCACCAAGGCCACCTGAGGCAGGGGACCCTCCGCCACCACCACTACCGGCATCACCGCCGCAGCCGCAACTGCCGCTGCTGCCATTGTCACCGCCACAGAGGGGCCCTCACAGGGGGCCAGGGGGGAGGAAGCGGTAATGGAGTGCCATAACGGCCCCATTACGCTTCCTCCAAGCGAACATCAACCACCGCGCCTGCGCTCAGGATCTGTTGCTCCAGAGCATGGCGCAGTGGTTGATTAACATCGCTGTGGTTGCTGTGCCGTATTTTGTCCAGCCCAGGGAAGACTGGCTGGCCGACCTCCCTAGCGGCGTCAGCGTGGTCTGCTATGCAGACGACACGCTGGTGCTGGCACAGGGGGGGTCGCAGGAGGCAGCGGCCGAAGTAATGACACGCGGGATTGTGATAGTCGTTGAGAGGATCTGGCAACCGGGTCTCGAGGTGGCATAGCACAAGTCCGAGGCCATGTGCTTTCATGGACCTTGGAATGCGCCACCTCCGGGATCCTCACTGACGGTAGGAGGGGTATCTATCGGCGTCGAGTCGACGTTGAAGTACTTGGGACTTGTCCTTGACAGCCGGTGGAACTTCGTAGAACATTTCCGACGATTAGCTCCCAAACTGGAACGGACTGGGGCTGCCTTCAGGCGGCTCCTGCCCAATCTGGGGGGGGGGTCAAACGCCTCCTGCCGGAGGGTCTACGCGGGAGTCGTGTGGTCCATGGCCCTTTACGGGGCCCCGGTGTGGGCGCGTTCCTTGAGGCTGCGTGCCGCCCACCGCCTGAACGCGCCCCGAAAGGTGGTAGCCGTAAGGCTGGCCCGTGGGTACCACACGATCTCCCGCGGGGCGGCGAGCCTCCCTGCCAGATTGGCGCCATGGGATCTAGAGGCGATAGTCCTCGCGCGCCTACATTAATGGTGCGCGGAGGCGCTACGCTGGGGGGAAACTCCGCTGCCGCGGCAAATTGTCACTCAGCGGACAAACTTCCGGCGGGATCTCATGGCGACATGGAGAGAGCAACCCCTTGCAGGGCACGCCACGATAGTGGCGATAAGTCCCCTCTTTGAGGAGTGGCTTGAGAGACTCCACGGCGTCCTCACCTTCCGCCTGACGCAGGTCCTCACCGGACACGGTTGTTTCGGGAGGTTCCTGCACCGAATCGGGCGGGAGGAAACGCCCGGATGTTTCCACTGCGAGGATCGACCGGAGGACACGGTGGAGCACACGGTGGAGGTGTGCCCCGCGTGGGTGGAGCACCGCCGTGTCCTCGAAGCGAAGATTGGTGGCGGCGACCTCTCGCGTCCGGCCCTGGTGCAAGCCATGGTCCGGAGCGAGACGGAATGGGACGCCGTCACCTCCTTTTGTGAAGAAGAAATTCTAGAGAAGGAGGTGGCGGAACGGGAGAGGGAGAGAACTTTTCAGCGTCTCGGCCGTTAATGTATTGTGGCAGCTGCAGAAGATTGTTAAAATGTACTTGCATTGTATGGATTCCGATTCTTAGTATTATACAGCGTGGAGATTTCAATACGACAATAAATTAAACTTCGTATACCTTAGGACGTTTCCAGTCTACCTACATAAATTCGTTTGAAAATATCCAGTAGTTTAGTCACAGGAGATTATTTTTATTTTTAACATTTGCTACATGATGTACATATTTGTTATTAAGGAAGCACAATAGATCAAGTCGACTCAAGACCATGCCGCTGTTACCTCAGGTTATTGAACCAATATATTTTATAAATGGTGTTTTATTTTGTTTCCAGTTTTTTGCCATTTAGTTTTTTTGTTTATTTTTTTTAATTTTGGTGTTAGGATTTTTTGATGGTTTAGAATTATTCCTATGAACTAGTATTGTCCGTGTTTTCATTTATTGTCGTATTATTGTCTCCACTCTGTATAGTTGCATAGCACATGTGTGAGTGCTTTGTTGTGTTCAGCCACCATTTACATTTATTTATCTCTCATTGACTTGAATATGCCTTGGTGGCTGAGAGAATGTCATACTCACTTAAATGTCTCGCTGATGGTGGCGGGTGTGTCGGGTCATATAATTCCCTTCAATATGGTTGAGTTGAATGGCGCCGGTACATGCGTCATGTCTGTGAACGGGCGCTGTCAGTTGGGACTGGTCATCTCTTAACTGCCAAGGTTCATTTTAATTATTTTATTCATACATTTTTGATCTAATCTTTTACTCTGGATGCTCTTAGTGTGCACGTCTTTCTACATCGTTCTCACATATATATGTATAATCTCAAAATTAATGATGTAACCAAGATTTTGTAACAATATTTTGATTTTAAAAGAGTGTCCATGGAGTTTCTTGCCCGTTCTTCTCCATAGAGATCTACGCTAGGGAATGGGCAACTACAGTACTTTCTCAAGTTATTATGCCTTGTGACTGGGACTGTAGCTTTGATTTTCTTTTTTGTATTTTTGACTTTCAAAAGTGCCGTAACGGTCTAATTGAAATAAATGCTTTGAGTCTGAGTTTGAGTTTGAATGCAATTTATTTATTTATTTAAATAGAACGGCCGAAGCCAATTACACTATTTAATTAACATATAATTTATTTAACACAGTCATGCATTCTTCTCACAAAAATTCAAACATTCTGACAGTATCACCTTCCATTCAGTCGCAAACATATCTAGATCTGTGTTCGAGTTCAGGAGAGCGTTAATAGCGGTTAATGTCCGGGGAATAGGTGACTTGGAGTGTGCCACAGTACGGCAAGTTGGAACAGCCAGTAAGCGGTGTTTCCTGCCACGACAGTAATTGTCTGGGACAAATAGCTTGCAGATGTCATTATGCAGATCAGGAACATCAATAATACCCCAAAGAATTTTAAATATTGCAATCATCTGATCGCGCGACCGTCTTACTTCTAGAGAATTGAAACCTAAACAACCCAACAGGAATTTAGTGGGATACAAGAAGGGATAAAACCCGTGCAAGTGCTTGTAGAGGTATCTAAGGAATGCTTTTTGAACTTTTTCTAAAGCTAACGCATACTGCTTTTCAAAAGGACTCCATACGCACGCACTAGACTCCAGCTTACTACGAACCAATGCCCCATAAACAAGCTTGATAACGTGGGGGTTGTGGAAGTCACGACAGTTCCTTAAAACAAAGCCAAGGCGCCTGAAGGACTCCTTAGCAGTGGATGTGATGTGGTCATGAAAAGTAAGCTTACGGTCGAATATGACTCCCAGGTCTTTCATGGAATCAGTTCTTGTAATTGTATCTCCATTTAGTTTGTACAGAAAGTTGACTGGGCGCCGCATTCGACCGAAAGACATCACGTAGCATTTTGATTGATTGAATTCCATTTTATTTTCCAAACTCCACTTATATACTGAATCAATGTCTGATTGCAGAGCTTGGCAATCGCGCTCAGATGTTATTTCATGATATAGCTTTAAGTCATCAGCATATAAGAGGGCTCTAGCATTCGCAACTACATCTGGGAGGTCATTGATTACCAAAATGAAAAGGAGAGGGCCGACTACCGAACCTTGACTCACACCCGAGCGAGTGTGGTATGGGAGTGACTCGTACAGACCCAATCTGACAAATTGTTGTCGGTCCCGCAAATAATCTGCAAGGAGCCGTAGAAGCCCTGGAGCAACACCTATCGCACTGAGTTTTGACAGCAAGATGTCATTGTTGATTCTGTCGAACGCCTTTTGAAAATCAAAGTAAAGAACGTCTACCTGGCGTCTGCGGTCAAGACTAGTAGAGATATAATTAACTAGTGTAAGTAAGTTAGTATTGTCGGATCTTTTTTCGCGAAAGCCATGCTGCTCATTGCACAGGTACTGTTTTACTTGCTTATAAATTCCTTGGTGTAGGACATTCTCGAAAACTTTCGCGGGAGAAGAAAGTATCGCTATTGGACGAAATTCATCGACTGATGATTTATTTGCGGATTTCGGTATGGGAGTCACACGTGATATCTTCCATTGTGGCGGATAAACTCCAGATTTTAGTGCCAAATTAAAAATGTGGTTTAGGGGCCGAATAAGAAATTCCTTTCCCTCTTTTAAGAACCACGGAGGAATATTATCAGGACCAATAGAACTGTTGAGTTTTATTTTATTTATTCCGGTGCTTATATCACTTTCGGTGAAGTTTAGTATATTAATGTAATTACTAATATTGGAGTTGCTTGGATTAGCTATATTCTCGAGGTCTAACTTTGGTACTTCAGCTTGGAAGACGCTCGCGAAATATTCTGCGAACGCTTCAGCAGCTGCTACACCACTGTGAATTTTACCTTTGTGGGTTACGTTAGGCTCAAACCCGCCTTTTGATCTTAGGTTAGAAATATGCTGCCAGAATTCTTTGGGATTTTTCTTAATGTTCCCTTCGATGCGCTTAATGTAAGTATCATAAGCAGTCGATATACGAGACTTTAGGTTAGATCTATACTCAGAGAATTGCTTATATATTAAATCACAGTTACTTTTTTTCCAGGCGGAATGTAATTTCACTTTTTTTCTGGATGTCCCGAATGATATCCGAAGTAAACCAGGTAGGATATCTTCTAGTTATCTTTCGGTTTCGGCGTTTTTTAGGGATACACGCGTCAAATAAGCTGTAAACAATATCATAGAAAACTTGAGTGCTAGTACAAACGTCATTGGATGATGTCACTGCATCCCAAGATACCTCGGAAAGAAGTTCGTAAAGCAGATTGCGATTACATTTTTTGAAATTCCAATCCCTACTACGGTCGACATTACTGGATTCAAGTTTTTCACTTTCATCAGATGACTGTAACTGTACCTGGATGTCCAACGGCGGATGGTACGCATCAGGGGGCACTAAACCTTCAACTGCTGTTACTGAAACGTCATATAGGTTTGCGCTTTCCTGAACTAAAACAACATCTAACATTCTCCCATGCATGTTCTCAACAATATTTCTTTCACACATATTAGAAAATGTTAGAAAATAACAATAATAATTGCGAACATTTAAGGAAGCACTGTTTAAGTTTATATCACCCAAAATGATAACTGTTCCATTTAAGTCATTTATAAAACTTTCCACTTTTGTAAACCAGCTCATATAATCACTGTCAGTGGCACTTGGTTTTATATACACAACGCACACGTAAACAGAGGAACCATGCCACGTGAAACTCGACCAAAGATCCTCACCACAGTCTGTCTCAAGTTCGCGTCGACGGCGCAGGACTATGGGGGTGCGTGCCATAAGCAGCACGCCTCCACAAGGTGTACCTCTATCACGCCTTAACACATTCCACTCACTATTGACGAGTTCTGTATCTTCAACCGAGGTATCCAAGAAAGTCTCTGTGGCCGCTATTAAATCTTGTTCGGTTATGTTCAGATTGTTGCGCCACATCCGGAGCTTTGATTTAATCCCACGAACATTCTGGTATATACAATTAATTTTCGTAGCTCTGGTGCTTGCTCTGAAAGCTGCTGTAGGGCCGGTCACAGTACCAGCACTATGCTGCCTTGTCCCTCTGTGTAAGCCGCTCGTGAAAGGGCTGTGGAGCAACTTCACGCCGGCTATTAGACTGGACAGGGGACGGTTTCCTATAGTTGATCCAAGCCTTGATTGTTGCATTTACCGGCCACACATCTGCGGAATAGCAGCATTCATAGCATGCAATGGTAACGCCAATTTTGTATGACTTGTAGTTTCCTTTCGGAGTTAATTCATCAACGGTACAAGTATCGGCGCCACATAAAGTGCGAAGGTAGTCTCTAATTTCATCGGCTGTAGACTCCATGTTCCACAGGTGTAAGTACTTACGGGCTTCTACGGCCCTTAGTGATGTTACACTAGGGCCAGCAGCTCCTTGAATTGACACTGGGCGACGATTTTTAGATTTCTTTGTTACTCGCGTCCATTCCTGGGAGTCTAATGCTTGTGAATTAGAAGAGGCAGTCTGCGCCACCATTTCAGCTGGCGCAGAATCGGTATTGGGCTCACTTGAGCTGGCACAAGGGGGGGCTGGTTCAGCTGGTTCAGAGAGAGGCTCAGTTGAGATGTCCTGCTCGGTACTGGGTGCGGGTGCAGATGCTAGTGGCTTACTGTGAAAGTTTTGTTCCATACGATGTAGTCTAGTGCTCAGTTCCGTGATAGTGTGCTGCATAAAAGAGTTTTGAGTCTTCAGGTTCTCCATAGTTAATTTAACCTCTACGTGCTCAGTGACAATATCCCCAATTTGAGTTTTTACAGCATTTATAGACTCTTTTGCGTTTTTGAGTTCCTGTTTTACTGATCGAAGTTCCTCAGTCATTAATACGCTTATGCTATCATTGATTTTTAAAAGCATACTGCTGAGCTGATCTTGCAGTACGTCTTGTACAACATTACGGATGTCATCGGTTGTCAAGGTATTACAGGAATTTGGGGGCGAGTGCAGTGCTTGTCTCTTAGCGCCTCTCACGGCAACGTTAGCATTGAACCGAATAGGCGTATTATCATCCCTGGGCACTTTAGGATTTTTGCTAGAGCAGGTCGGGCAATTCCAAGCATTGGAGGCGAGGAGCTCTTCGTCGTAATTTGTTAAGCAGGCAAGGTGAAATGCTTTTTCACAAATCGTGCAATTACGATAATTTCCTTCATCCAATCCACCATCGCAGCATCCCCAAATCATTAATTTGTCCGCCAATGTAGACATTATTAACCGGTATGCAGTAATAAATACGTGTAATCACGGTAATAATCACCCAAAGCGTAGACTAGCGAAAAAGTAGGCGAGCGTTAACTCGCGGTCAGCCAGTTGTGTATCAACAATACGCTAAGTGACACGGAATGACACAGAACGCGATTCTTTCCAACTAGGGGACACCGAGCGCCACCGTGCACAGTGGGCGGAGCGCGATACCGCTACGTTTGACACAGAACGACACAAAACGCGACTCTTTCCAATTAGTTAACACTGTGTTTTTTCCTTGAGTTCGTTATTTGAAATTTGTTGGTAAAAATGGTTATAACTTGAGAACCACTTTTATTTTTAAGTTCGGTTTTCACTATTATAGAGTACACTTGTAGTGGAACGTCACAGTATATTTTACTAAGAGGTTTATTCCGGTTTTGCACGTATCTCGAATTTAAAACACGGAGCTCGTTTCGACACGGCTCAATCGAACGAACGCATGTTGTGTGTGCAATGCAATGCAATGTATTTTAGATCGGCTTAATGAGCTAGAAAGACAACCTCGCCCTACGCCATTCGTGTCGCTGCCAGCCACAGTTCGACAGGAGCCTGCAAGAGTGGGGCCAGAACCGAGCACGCCACCAGGTACACCGCCATGGCTGGCGTGCCAGCGTAGCCGGTCGGTTGCGCGTGATGACCGCAGCTTCGCGGGCGCAGTCGGCGAGCAGCACTGTTTCTACGGAACAGGTGTCCACAGACGCATTGGTAAATGTGATACGTTCCATCAAACACTCGGTGAGAGCTAACCCACGTTACTACATCTCTAATTTTGATCCCAATCTACATGACGTTGAGGTATGGTGTGAAGAGGTGGACAGAGCTAAGGTAACAAATTTGGACTGACTATAAATGTTTATCTCGGATTGGTAATTGCTTGAAAGGGGAAGCTCGTATGTGGTTAAATGAGTGGGTCACAACTGATCGCAGTTGGAGCAATTTCAAACGTGAATTTAAACCTCTTTGTCCCAAAAAGCCTAATTCAGCTAACATTCTGTTTGACGTAATGAAAACTACTTTAGATCAGTATGCTACATACAGTGACTATGCGCGACGTTCATTGCTCCGTCTGCGAGTCGTGTCTGGCTTGAGTGAGGAATTGATCTCTACTATTATTATTCGAGGTATCACCGATCCACAAATTGGAGCAGCAGCTACTAACGCGAAATTAATTCCGAATGACTTAGTAGAATTCTTTTCGATTTAAGTTACGCCGAACTCTTCTAAAAGTCCGTCATCTATAACATGATCACGAAATAAACGCGATAATTCTAAATTCAAGCGGCCCTCTGACGTGAATAGAAAACGACGATTTGATACCGGAAAATGTTGTTTTGCTTGTGGTTTACCTGGCCATGTGGCCTAGCCGTGTGGTATCCGGCAGAGTAGAATAGAACCAACCCATTACACTGACGGGTGTCGTATAAGGCGACTAATGTCTGAGGCAGAACACCTTGCGCCTCCGTAGTCCAGAGAATGGGCAGCAGCGTTTTCTGTTAGTCTTTCATCACTGCGATCTCCAATCCGCCTACCAAGCGTGGAGATTACGGCAAATCCTCCCATCATGGGAGAGGCTTATGTCCAACAGTGGACGTTATGGGCTGTTGTAGTGTAGTTACCTGGCCATGTGCAGGCTTCATACTGCAAGAAGCCTAAAACTGATAACACTCATAGTTCAAACCTTAGCGCTTCTAGTAATGCAACGTCTAGAACAGAAATTTGTTCTTTCTGCAAGAAGCCAGGACATCAAGTGGAAACATGTTTGCTAGGATGAAATCTGAAACACGCAATAAAGCTAATGTGAATTTTTGTCGTGAGATCGAAGGTATGCGTGATAGAGACATACTTGTTGCTGTGACCCAGGGTGTGCCGGTTGATGTTTTAATAGATAGCGGTTCAACCATATCACTTTTATCTTCGTCTTTGTTAAAACATTTTGACTGTCCGCGGAAACCTGCTTTTTGCGTCTTAAAAGGTATTGATAGCCAAGAGGTCGAGTCCATACATTTCGTCACATTACCAATTGAGTCCGGCGATGTTACTCTTGAAGTTGATTTGTTTGTGGATGATGCTTTAAATTTGAATACACCGATAATAGTGGGCACGGACGTCCTATATCGTAAAAAAAAAAAAAAAAATGTACACGTACTCGTGAGCGTCAATTTATTACTCGTAATAGCTGTGATCAGAGTACTGTGTTGGCTGTTGAGTCTAGTGAACAACTTCCTGTAAATACAGAATTAACTGGTGATGATTTGGAGAAATTGCTAGATTTGATTAAATAATTTTCGTCACATTTTATTGCTGGTACAGCGGTTTCAACCGTTTAAACTGGAAGCATGTCCATCAGACTCAACAGCAACACACCGGTTAATTATTTGACCGTACCGGCTCTCACAAGCAGAAAGTTTACGTGTTCGGACAAATATAAAAGACTTCTTAGAAAAAAGCGTAATTCAAGTCGGAATCGGTATATTCTAGTCCTATACTGCTTGTTACAAAAAAAGATGGGTCAGATCGCTTATGTGTCGAAACTTAACGAGATCACCGTAAAAGACCGATTCCTTCTCCCGCTAATAGATGATCATATCGATCGGTTAGGGCGTTATAAATTCTTCACTAGTCTCGACATGGCAACGGGATTTCACCAGATTCCAATGGCGAAGGATTCTATTCCGCTGACGGGTTTGTGATGCCAGAAGGGCATTACAAATATTTAAAAATGCCCTATGGTCTAGCGAATGCCCCCGTGGTTTATCAAAGAATCTTCACAAAAACTTTACGACCTCTCATTGAATCTGGTAAAGTCCTGCAGGCCTATTACGTATCTTTCTGATATCCAGTGACTATCAAGCTTCGGTTGTACACCGAACTTTGATGACAACCGTGAATGTCATATTATTGGTATTACGTATCACACTGAGTGGATATCACTCTACGGTGACTAATAGCCCGCTTCGCCTCAGCAGTTGACCATTCTATTTTTTATCGACTATTATCCGGCTAAGTTGAGTAGCGCCCGTAGAGCGTTACAATACTCGGTTTTAGGGAACATTTTATAATAAGCGGTTTATATAACATGTGACCTTACTGACAGTGACATTGTTATTGTAAATAAATGTGTTTACTTGTAATAACTTCTCCAATTGTTAAAGGAACCGATAATGTATGACTTAGAATGTGTTAAGTTGTTGTGCAAACCTGTATAATTGTGGTAACTCGTAAGATTCGATAAGTCATCTACCGGCTGTCAACTTTTGGACTGTGAATTTGAATTCTTCGAACCTGTGGAGTACTCTGTTTAATTTACGTATTAATGTTGTATAATATAGTATAAATACATACTATAACATCACACAGACACCGAGCAACGTCCCAGTAAACACCAAGTACGTTTACGTCTCATTTTGGCGCGTGACTGAAATCAGAACTAACGATACCATTCGTTAGCTTCTGATTGGTATAAAAACTAATATTAATACAATAAAATGAATAATTTAGAACATCACAAGGTATTTATACAACAAAAGACGTAATGTTTGCACAGAAATCGGAATCGGTGTATATCACACTAGCGGACGCCCCGCGGTTTTACCCGCGTAGTTCCCGTTCCAGTGGGAGTACGGCAATAAAATATAGCCTATGTTACTCAGGGTGAATGCAGCTTTCTAATGGTGAAATATTTTTTTAAATCAGTTCATTACTTCCGGAGATTACCCCCTACATACAAACTTACAAACAAATGTTACCTCTTTATAATATTAGTATAAAAAAACCGTATAAAACACTACCTATAAGTAACGTCTATCATGATAGCAACTTCAAACTCAGTTGTCATAATCGCAATATTAAAATTATTGATACGGAAGCGTCTGTCAAAATGAGTTACGGTGACTATCAGCCACGATGAACACCAATGACGTCATATTTGATCGCGACTGGTCATACATAATACAAAACTAACCTTTTGACAGTTATTTGATGCACACTGAGCCCAGTTACTATCAATTCGAGCTGTCAACAGAGATACGTGTTAGCCCTACTGGTGTACATTGACGATGTACTATTATGAGTGAGTCAATAAATGAAGGGCTTACGTACGGCTACGTGAAGTTTTAGTGACCCTCACAAACGCTGGGTTTTTGATTAATTTAAAGAAATGCTCGTTTTTGTCAAGCAGTCGAGTATTTAGGCCGCATTATCAGCAAAGCGAGCGTATACATAAAGTGAAGGTCCTAGCAGAATCCCCTGTATCCAAAAATAAACAGGTCCGTCAGTTCCTTGGCCTTGCCGGATACTTTCGTAAATATATTGCTGGTTTTTCTTCGAAAGTAGCTTGCATTGCGGTTTATTCCCGGTCGTCCCCACCTCGTCGTCCCCACTGGGGTACGAATGGAAAAAAAAGTTTCATTCCTCCCCAGTGGTGACGATTGGAACTTTTTATTTCTCACTCGTTCCGTTAAAGACCGAGAGTCAAAATGCAGTACTGGGGATTTCAATAAGAGATTTCACGGATCGTTAAAATGTTTTAATTAAGACTTTCTGACCAAGAGCGAACAATGTTTTTGATTAAAAGTAATTTAAAAAGACTCAGGCAATTAGTACAGTATTTGTGAATCACAGGTAATCAACGAATTTACAATAATTCTCTCAAAATAATGTATCACAGATAATCAACTTATTTACACAAATTCTTACAGTTTTAAGTATCACAGCTATTAAACTTATTTACAAAAATTCTTAGTTTTAAGATGCGTATCACAGATAATCAACTTATTTAATTCGTTCTTAAATACTAAAATTCTTACCTTATTTATAAAAGTACATTATTAATAAATTTATTAGTTACACATTTAAAAATCATGTTTTGTATACCACGATAATATTCACAG
Organism: Xestia xanthographa; assembly: GCA_905147715.2. NCBI lineage: Eukaryota > Metazoa > Arthropoda > Insecta > Lepidoptera > Noctuidae > Xestia > Xestia xanthographa. The sequence goes on from LR990667.1 coordinate 17,804,915, forward strand.
CATAGTTTTACAAAGAATAATTTTGAAATAATAATAATTTGTTTAATTACTCTACAAATCTATCGAATTATTTATTATTTAATTATCTATTCGATAGATATTTACCGAAATCCGTGCAACCGTTTAGGTGCAAAAATGTAACACACAGACACTTTCACATTTATAATATTTTTATGGATAAAAAGTTACCAGAAAAAAAACTTCTGATTTGACAAAAACAAAATAAAAAAAAACTTTTTTTTGGAATTAGCATTGGCAATAGGATATTACACCCATTTTTGAAAAGTGTCTCAATTAGATTCTATAGTGCTAATGAACCACTAAAAAATCGTTAAGTGCCATAAAAGTGCATTAAAATTTTGCATTTTCTTTCGCGCGTAATTTGACGAAAACACTGGACGCAGTGGACGCCATATTGCTCTATAGTCATGACGTCAGTTGGTTATGTAAACAAATGCAGTGATATTTGAAGTTGACGGTTGACACTTCTAAGTTTACATAGCTGTATGACGTAGGTAATAACATGGCGACTACTCTAATGGTGTTATGAAACAGTTTAAAAAAGCTGAAACCTTTGAATGAGAGGTTTTCCTTATGAGTAAAAAAAAAAAGGCCGGCCGGTGCGCACTCGTAGCTCGAGCGCCGCCTCCGCGACTGCAGCTCCCCGCCGGGCGCCCGGCGGCGTCCGCGCGGCGTGATATTCTCGACACTAAGCTATCTCAATCATACATTTTTATATTTTTTCTCATATAGAGTAAAATACCCTAATGTGGCTGCGTCACCTGCACACGTTTCATCCACATTCCGTGTTTCGTACGGGATTGTTCTCCTCATAAATGGGGAAATCAATCTCCTCATTCGAGCAGATGGATGGAGCAGGCACGTCGTATATTGGAGGACCAACCTCCTCATAGACGTGTTGTGCGATTTCCGCAATCTCCCTGTCACACTCTGCCCGAAAGAGCAAATTGGAATAGAACGGGTCGTAACGGTTCTGAAAATTTCAAATCATGTTAATGTATGTTAATATCAGCACTTCGTCCGCGATTTCGGTTGCAAAAATGTTGATAGCTTGGCTATATGCATGATATGAATATAATTTATAGCCTATGCACTCACGAATAATGTAGCTTTCTGCCAGTGAAAGATTTTTTTTAAAATTAGATAATTAGTTTCGGAGATTACCCCCTACGGAGTCTGGATTTGCGCCCGGTTGATGGAAATAGGCTCGCTTAAACATAACTGGTGAAACATAGGTGTATTATAAGATACATAAGTGATTAACCCCTCGGGAATTACAGGCGTGATGCTATGTTCAAGTTATAATCTAATAGATGACGAACACTGTCGATTTACGCTGGGAGTAGTATTGAGGTTTCGATGGTATTCGGTGGAACTTAGGTGACGATGTGAAGTTTCTACTCATCCCCGACTTTATGATCACAATCATTGTGGTTATTGTGATTTTTCTAACGATGGGGCCGTGTCCACCAAGAATCATCTGTTAAGATTATAAGAATAAAGTATAAACTTACTGCAGTTACTGGTAACGCCTGGGTTGTGCCGGCACGGTTGCTTTTAATCCAAGTCACAATACAAATCACGATCAATGCTAACACTACTCCCAATGTAGACAAAATGATAGTAGTGGTGTCTGTAGCATCTGGAACTGAAACATAATCCAATGTTATTATTTACTACCTACAAGGTGGAGCAAACTTAATCACCCTGAAGATGTTATATTTTTTGCAAATGGCGTCGTACCTTATTATGAACCAGACAGCTGCAGAATACAAATAGAAAATGTAGCGCTATAGTCCGCAAGAGCGTGGAATAATAATTTTGAAGAAAGCTTTTCCTGGTCGCGTAATTTCCCATTTTGGTGATTTGGCTTGGCAAGCAAGATCACCCAATTTATCCGTCCCAGACCAAGAAGAAAAAGCCAAGAAGCCTCAAACAATCGAGGACTTTATTTTAGGAGAATATTTCGAACAGTTATCCCTGGAAATCGTGCGGACAGTCATGGAAAATGCGATAAAACGGGTACAATGTGTATTAACACAAAATTAAAGGTCCAAATAAAGATTTCCATTACTCAATTTTATTTTTTTATGTAGTAAAATAGTTATTCAAAAATAAAATTGGATGATTAATAATGCGCCACCTTGAGATAAGGTGGAGCATCATTTTAGATTTTCTATTCTGAATGAAAAGTTAGTTGACATCCAAATCTATTTATAATATATCCTTAATCACGGTAGATATCCCGTAAGTGGCAGTGTAAGTTTAGTTATAATCCGTGAAAACTTAAAACGGTGTTTTTTTCACCAACAACAAAAGAAAACAATTCTTCTGTTGTTAGTGAAAATTCGCTACAGATAATGAGCTTACCAGGGAACACAGCTGTTCTAACGCTGGAAGCAGTGCTATTGCCAAATCTTGCGTGGATCCGCACGTAGAAGTTACCTTCGCCCTTCACGTCTTTGAACAACCCTTCTGATGCATTCTGTATAATTATATTGTCACGATTATTATCATCATCATACATTATATTATATCATTAATTTTATTATTATTATATTATATTTATAGTTTACTTTTATGCACTAATTATACAATACTTTAAGAAATAACACTGCTGTACCTAAATGTACTTTTGTAATACCTACTTTTTAAATAAATTATTCATATTCTTACATTTACCTATTTGAGCTATTAATATTATCTAATTTAAATCTCAAAATATAAGTCAAAATATAAGTATAAGTAAACTTCCAGTGGTTTCAATCCAGAGATAAACTGTTGGTATAGTTTATATAGAGAAGGAGTGCAGAATGCTAATGTTTTATTAAAGTTATGCTTAAAAAAAATGAACATTATGCTCGAATTTCGACCACTGGGCGACCAATAGTATCAGTAATTGGGAAGACGTAGTTCTAAAGGAAATGTTTGTTGTACGATTTTATTGTATTCTAGATTCCTGTGTCTTCAGTTGTTACCAATAGTTTTACTACACTGCACGCTAAAGCAGGTCTAGGAGACTATTTAGTGCAGTGAACAATTTATTCATTTCTGTGTTCCAAACACCACTGAAATGATTTGTATCTAGTCACACTCACCCCTGGAATCTTAATCGTATGGTTGACTTGTTTATCTGTATGCAGGGTCACAGTGTAGGAGTCGGGCAGAAGACGCGGTATCCTCCAACCCACATGCACCTCCCAAGTGTCAACTGAGTCTTTCATCGCTTCCACGGTTATGTTTTGTGGCTTCTCTGGTTTTATTTCCTCTGTTGAAAGAAGAAGAATAAACAGGTATACAGGTACCAATATTACACCTGCCTTTCGTAATGGATCACTGGGATGATACAGGTTAACCCGTGATCCATTTTAACAGGTGATCCAATTTTGGAACAGCAACATTGTTTTTTTTTTAATATTATTATAGTAAATCAGTATTATTTTTTTACGTAGTGATAACATTGAATTGGTTATCTGTCAAATTCCCGCGCCGCAAATTGCATTAGGCGCGCAGTATGATTGTTTGTTATTGTTTTGTTGTGAGTAATATTGACAAGAATGGCGTCCCACAGTCGGTAAGTAAAATGTATTTGTGTTTTTAGTAAAATTACCAATTTTCTTACAACTTATAATTTAATTTAGTTTTATTTATTAGTTTAGGAGGAGACAAATTTTGCAAGATACGTCTATTGTATTGTATTGTAGGTATTGTAGGAGATCCTCCTCAATCAGAGATGGCTCAAATATTTTCCAGGTGATAGATATTTGAGTATAAGTAGATGAGTCAATGGTCCCATACTTTAGAAGACATCTAACTAAACAACATAGTCACGTAAAACCTATAAGATTCACCTACAATGTATAGGCTATTGGTACTCGATTGGGATAGCTTATTTATGGAGAACCATATCAAGAAGCTAGCACCGGAAACACTCATCCATATTATAACAAAGGGTTCTTGCAAACTATTAAACGTTTTATTCTAGAACGTACAGTTCATTCATACATCACATAGATAAAGTAAAGGTAGGTATGGCACTAGTAAATAATCAATATTATTTTGTTATCTGCATTCATATAATAACATCCTGACGTAACAAAATAATCTAACTGCCAAAGAAAAAAAAATTAAACATGAACTTAATGTAACATCTAAATTCTAAACATACTTATTATAACACTAAACTTTAGATATGCCTATTTGGTATAAAAACTTATAATGTTTATTAGCACTTAAACTCTTTGTGAAAATAACTGCTGGCATTTCCAAAGTTGATACATATTTAATTTCAACTTTCTTTTCGGAGACACATTCTCTGACAAAGTGATGTCTAATATGTCAATATGTTTGGTACGCTTACTGTTAAATAACGGATTAGTTGCTAACTTAGTAGAACTTTGATTATCACTGTACAAACATATTGGCATACTTTTATTTGGCACAACCAATTCATTTAAAATATTCTGAAGATATATTGCTTCTTTGCAGGATTCAGATAGAGCCATATACTCCGCCTCTGTACTGGATAGTGCTATTGTTTTTTGTTTTTTAGACTCATAAGAAATTACAGAACCTGACATTAAAAAACAAAATCCAGTATATGACCTCCTATCCAAGGTGCAAGATGCCCAGTCAGCATCAACAAAACCATACACATTACCATCTGTCTTTTTATAAACTAAACCATAACTTTTAGTTTTCTTTAGGTATTTCAACAAACGTTTTAAATGTTTCCAATCAGTTTCATTAAAGAAATTATTGTACTGACTTAAAAAACTGACAGTACAAGATATGTCTGGCCTGGTAAGCACAGACAAGTACATTAAACTGCCAATCAAGTTTTGATAAGGATAATCTTTAACAGGTTTGTTTACTTCCTTTTCCAGTTTTAAGTTAATTTCCATAGGTGTTTCAGAACAAGAACAATCTGTCATATTGAATTTCTTTAGAATATTTTCTATAAATTGCTCTTGGTCAACAGTAATACAATCTTTATGAACCTTTACTTGCATTCCAAGACACTGTTTCATCTGACCTAAGTCTTTTATTCTAAATTTTGTTACCAACTCATTAATCAATATGTTATATGTATTCTGACAATAATAGAAAACAAAAAAATCATCTACATAATTATAGTGCTACATAAATCTTTACATTTTTATCATTTGTTACAAACAAACATGGTTCATAGTTAGATTTTTTATATCCTAACTGTTTAAGAATAATCTAAACATAAGAGTTTTGTATGAAGTGGCAACATTTATAGTTATGTTTAGTTTTTAAGTACTGGCAATATTAGTAGTCTTAAGAATTTTTACTCGCTCTCGGTGTCAAGTAACTTTGGCTCGTGTAATTATAATTTATTAATTTGGAAATACAGCAAACTAAAACAAATCTAGCATTTTATTATACATGCTAAGTGGTCCTTCGTAACCAGTGAAAAGTTGAGCGGTGTGTGAATCGGCGTATTCAAGTTAGCGTGCGTGACTCGGCGCCGGCGCGCGCCATTGTTCATGTGCGTCGAACAATTTTGCGAGAAATCTATAATTTCTTTGCTGAAATACAAGAAGAATCGCGAGGATCACTGCAAATTTCACAGAATTATATACAGTTGTGGATTGCAAATCTATAATTTTGCAGCACATTGGAAAATTGAGCCATTGTTCGTGGTCGCCGGGCAAATTTTTTGCGGGAAATCTATAATTTCTCAGCAAAATACTGAGGATTTCCGGAGATTTCTGCATATTTCACGGGAATTCATTCAATTTAAAGTTATTCCTGTTGTGAAAAAGCAAATCTATAATTCTGCATCACCTACCTACACCCATTAGAAATATCATTCCTACCAACAAATTGGGCGGGAAACGGTCGAGTCGTCAGATTACTACGTCACATCTCTATAGTCTGTGGTTGAACAGCTGTCAGTGCTGTCAACGCTGTCATCGAGGTTACCGGTGGTTGTTGGTAAACAAACACCAACTCCTGTCTGCAAAGAAGTTCGTCCAGTGTTTACGGTTAATAAAAAGTGCGCGAATACGTAAAGTGAAGTGTTCTTGTGAGCATAGCTTGTGAGTCAAAATCAAAATCAAAATCAAAGCATTTATTTCAAGTAAGCCAGTTACAGGCACTTTTGAATTGTCGAAACAAAGATGAAAATTAAATGTAGCTACAGTCCCAGTCACAAGACATAAAAACTGTGAAAGTACTGTAGTTGCCCATTCCCTAGCGTAGATCTCTATGGAGAAGAACGGGCAAGAAACTCCATGGACACTCTTTTAAATCAGAATATGGTTACAAAATATTGGTTACATCATTCACGTTGAGATGGTATATTATGTGAGAACAATGTAGCAAGATGTGCACGGTAAAAGTGTCCACAGCAAAAACACACAAACGAAAAATACAATTCAAAATAATTCATTCAAATAAGCCATGGCAACCAAGAGATGACCAGTCACAACTGACAGCGCCCGTTCACGGACATGACGCATGGATCAGCACCATTCAACTCAACCATTTTGAAGGGAACTAAATGATCCGACACATGCGCCACCATCAGCGAGACAATTGAGTGAGCATGACATACTCCAAACCGCCAGGGCACATTCAAGTCAAGAAAAGACGTATTTTAGTGCGTTTGTGCGTAATCTATCTTATTTACCATGTCGACGGAGGAGGAAGTGCTTAAAAAGTTGCGTCTCGCCAGAGCACAACAAAAAGGTACTGTTACGCGCATCGACAACTTTATAAATGATCACAAGCGCGTATTGAAAAACTGAACACAACTTTTCGAGACCATGAGAGAACTCAGTTAGATATTTTATCTTATGATGATAAAGACAAGGAAAATGTTGCTATTTTGGAGGATAAATATTTTGACATTATCTCAAAGTTAAATACAGCTTTAAAAAACTTAAGTAGGTACATCTGAAGCAAAACAATGCTCGAATGTTTCAACTTCAAAATTACCTAACATTGATATCCCGATATTTGATGGGAAGGATTTTACAAAATATACTCCATTTATTGATTTGTTCATGGCGGTTATTGATAGAAACAGAGCACTCTCAGATGTGCAAAAGTTATTTTATTTGCGCAAATTTTTATCTGAAGAAGGATTGGCTGTTATTGTTAACCTACCGCTTGTCAATGAATCTTATAAAGAGGCTATTGAGCTTTTGAAAAAACGTTTTGAAAATAAGTCAAGATTAATATTTAATCACATAAATATATTATTGCAATTGCCTGTAATGCAGATAAGTACAGCAGCCTCTATAAGGTCTTTTACATCACAGGTGCAACAACAATTGTATGCACTTAAAAACTTGCAGGAGCCTGTTGATCAATGGGATATGCTGTTAATTTCGATCCTATCTAAAAAATTAGACTTGTATACCAATCGTGCCTATCAGTTGGACAGGGATATAGATACACTTCCAACCATGGATGGGTTTATATTTCATTTTTAGAGAAGCGCTCTATAGCGTTCGAAGATAGCTGTAATTCGGACAATAAGAAGAATTCAGTACAAAAAGTGAGCAATGTTGTCACTAAAACTTCTAGTTCATGTTCTTTTTGTGGAGGCATGGCACATGCGTTGCATTAATGCCCTAAATTTAAAATGGCTTCAATAGAAGACCGTATAAAATTCATACATGACAAAAAATGTTGTACTATGTGTTTAAAAACTCACACTGGTAAGTGTAAGTTTTCATTTACCTGTAAAACTTGTAAACAGGGGCACAATACACTCCTGCATAAAGACAGTGATCATAGCCCACAGGCTTCAATATCACTGCATTCTGTCAATTTAACCATGAATACCCTATTGCCCACCATAAAGGTTAAGTGCATTGACTATAAGGGTTCCGAACTTTATGTCAGAGCATTACTTGATTCAGGAAGTCAAGTTTCACTTATTACCACACATCTTGTGGAAAAATTGCAAGTAAAGCTTAAGAACCAAAATACCAATATAGTTGGCATAGGGAACAATTCTAATCAAATCAACAAATATGTTGACATTACCATCAATTCTCCAGTGAAAAATGTACAATTAAAAATAAAATGCCATGTTGTAAACTAAATAACAGCAAATTTGCCTCAAAATCATTTTGATCGTTCAAAGTTAAATATTCCCAAACACATCCAGTTATCAGATGATGAATTTAATGTACCAACAGAAATATCCATGCTTTTAGGTGCTGATTTTTATTTTAATATTTTAATTGATGGTCAACTTAAAATTCATAACGGTTTATTATTGCAAAATACTTTGTTTGGGTATACTATTGGTGGAAAGCAATTTGTTGACGATCATAAAAATAATTTAGTTACAAACTTGGCTATTTGTGATAGTAATAAATTAGAACTTGTAATGGAACAGTTTTGGCTCACTGAGATGATTCCCCAGTCAACAACAAGAGGCTGTAATGAATTTAAAAAATGCTTCCAGCAATCTGTTAAACTTGAAAATGACAAGTTTTGTGTTGATATGCCCTTAGCTTCCAAAATGGAAGAGTTGCAGCTTGGGGATTCGTTCTCAGTGGCTCTTCAAAGATTTCTATCACTGGAGAAACGATTTAAACACAACCCTGTATATTTAGAAAAATATAAGAGCTTTATTGAAGAGTATGTAACATTGGGGCATGCTAAAGCGGTGGATATAGGCAGATATGATGTCCAAAATGGCACTGTTTATTTTTTAGCACACCATGCTGTTCTAAATGATGCGAGTCTGACCACCAAACTACGCGTGGTATTTGATGGTATGGTATTTGATGGTAGCATGAAGTCTCGAGCTGGTGTATCACTGAATGATGTTATTTTGAATGGTCCAGTTGTCCAGAGTGAACTCTTTGATATACTCCTACTTTGGAGAACATATTTATACACACTCACCTGTGACATTCAAAAGATGTTTCGAGGAATTCTTATTAACCCTAGCCAAACTTGTCTCCAAAACATTCTATGGCGTGACGATCCATGCAAACCCATCAGCTGTTTGCAGCTCCAGACTGTCACGTATGGATTAAAGACTTCTACCTTTTTGGCTACTCGTTGTCTGATAGAGCTGGCTCGTAGATATCAAACTGAATTCCCACTTGCTGCTCAAGCCATGTTGTTGAACACTTATTGCGATGATGTCATTTGTGGTTCTGATAGTACTCATGATCTTTATCAGCTAAAACATGAACTTATTGCTCTTTTGCAAAAAGGCAGTTTCACACTTCATAAGTGGTGTTCAAACTACCCCAAAGCCATTAATGATCTCCCCAAGGAGTACAAATGTTTTGAAAAATTAGACATCAACAAAAACAATATTGTCAAGACATTGGGTTTAAAATGCGACATTTTAAATGATACATTTACTTTTACCTGCCCAATAATTGACAATGATGATAACAAGACCAAACGGTCTATTCTGAGTTTCATTGGCAAAATGTTTGACCCGCTAGGCCTCATAGGTCCTATTATAGTTGTGGCAAAAATTTTCATGCAAACTTTATGGGCGATGAATTTAGACTGGGACAAAATATTGCCCCAAGAGCAGCTCAATGTTTGGGATAAATTAATTAAAAACTTAGCTTTAATGAAAACAATTACTGTGCCAAGATATGTAAGTTCATGTGATGTGGATATCATAGAGTTGGTGGGATATGCTGATGCGTCTATGAAAGCGTTTGGAAGCTGTCTTTACCTAAGAACTGTTAAAGCAGATGGTTCAGTTTTTGTTAATCTATTGTGCTCTAAGTCCCGTGTTGCCCCATTAAAAAAAAATTTAACAATTCCAAGACTGGAATTAAATAGTGCTCTCCTTCTCTCGCAATTAGTGAATAGGGTGTACAATATTTTAAAATGTAGATTCCCTAGTCTCACTGTTTACTTATATAGTGATTCTCAGATAGCACTAGCATGGATTAAATCTAAAAACATTAAGTCAAACCCATATGTAGCTAATAGGGTAAATCAAATAAAAATATTAACTTCACACTTTCAGTGGTCTTATGTCAGTACAGCTAACAATCCTGCTGATGTTCTATCAAGAGGTTGTGACCCATATAAATTAAAATCAAATATGCTATGGTGGCATGGTCCTACAGAATTGTTAAATAAGGACTTTAAACACTCTGTAAATAATGTTGTGTTCCCCATTCCTTATGAAGCTGAAACAGATATAGTAAATAACATATGTGAAGTCAATGAACTTTCTTCTAATAAAGATGAATCAGTTTTGAGTGATTTAATTGGAAAAATATCAGATTTTAATAAACTTCCGCGAATTGTTGCCTACATATTGCGGTTTAGACAAAATTATTCCAAAAACATTAATAAAATGGATGGTCCCTTGACAGTACAGGAGCTTCGTGGTGCTTTGTTGGCGATTATTCGTAGTGTTCAAAGAAAACACTTTCCCAAAGAAATAGAGGGTCTTAAAAAAAAATTACCTATCAAATCAGGATTATCAGGTTCACATCCTTTTTTGGATCAAGCTGGTGTGCTTAGAGTTGGTGGCCGTCTTCAGTGTGCGAAGGATATGGCATATGACAAAAAGCATCCTGCCATACTTCCTAAATCTTGTAATTTCACAGATATCCTAATTCGAAATGGACATCTGCGTTTGTTCCATGCGGGAGCTAGATTGGTGTTGAGCTCACTTTCGCAACAATTTTGGCTTATCAGTGGCATACGTGAAGTCAAAAAGGTAGTAAACAAGTGTGTCAAGTGCTTCCGCTTAAAGGCTGCAGCTGCACAGCAGCTTATGGGTTCTCTCCCACAAGAAAGGATTACGGCTATTAGGCCATTCAATGTGGTTGGGGTGGACTTCTGTGGACCCTTTAATGTAAAAGCTTCTAGAATCAGGAAACCATTAATCACGAAAGGCTATGTGGCACTTTTTGTGTGTTTTGCTACAAAAGCAATCCATATGGAGCTGGTCAGTGATCTCACCACTGAAGCCTTTTTAGCATGCCTCAAACGTTTCATTTCTCGAAGGGGAATGCCAGAGAAAATTTTCTGTGACGATGCAAAAACATTTAAAGGCGCTGCCAATGAGTTAAATAAATTGTATAAATTGTTTATGTCAAAAACTCATAAAGATTCTGTGAATAATTATTGTACTCCTAATTCTATTAAGTTTAAGTTTATCCCTAGTTACTCTCCAGAGTTTGGAGGTTTATGGGAGGCAGGGGTCAAAAGTTTTAAGTACCATTTTAAGAGAATTGTTGGAACTGTTGTCTTAACTTTTGAAGGTTTGTATACTGCTATCACGAAAATTAAAGCTGTGCTTAATTCAAGACCACTCCTTCCCATGAGTTCAGATATTTCTGATTTTAAATATTTAACGCCTGGCCACTTCCTCATAGGAACTTCTATGATGAGTTATCCTGAAACTGACTTATCGAATTATTCTATTAATAATTTAAGATTTTGGAATGTTTTATGTAAAATTAAATAAGACTTTTGGAAAGTCTGGTCCGGGGATTATCTTACACAGCTGCAAATCAGGCCAAAATGGCACCATATTAATCCAAATTTAAAAGAAGGAGACCTAGTTATTCTTCGTAGTGATAATACGGCTCCAATGACATGGCCCATGGCAAGGGTTGTGAAGACAATACCTGGACCAGATGGTATAGTCAGAGTGGCAGAAATTAAGCTGCCAAATAATAAAACATATGTTAGATCTCTAAGAAAATTATGTCCATTACCGATAAATTAAATTAAGTATATATTATAATACTTACTACTACTTATTGTACTTATGTAAGACTTGTTGCTTCTAAGCAGAGTTTAATTGTTACAGCATTTATTATTTGAAGGCCCCGGCCCAACTATGTTTAAGAATAATCTAAACATAAGAGTTTTGTATGAAGTGGCAACATTTATAGTTATGTTTAGTTTTTAAGTACTGGCAATATTAGTAGTCTTAAGAATTTTTACTCGCTCTCGGTGTCAAGTAACTTTGGCTCGTGTAATTATAATTTATTAATTTGGAAATACAGCAAACTAAAACAAATCTAGCATTTTATTATACACTAACTGTAATAGATATTCTTCTACTCTAGTGTACCATGCTATAGCTGACTGCTTCAAACCGTAGACAGCTCTCTTTAATTTTAAAACTTTATTCTGACAATTTTTCATATCTGAGCATGCTGGTATTTCCATATACACTGTCTCATGAAGAAAACCATTAAGAAATGCAGTGGGTACATCAAGGTGATTAGACTTTAGCCCTAGTTCTACACTTAACGCTAACAACAATCTTAGAGTAGAATATTTCAAAACTGGGGAGAAGGTCTCATTATAGTCTATACCCGTATATACATATGTTTCTGAGCAAAGCCCTTTGCAACTAACCTTGGCTTAAATCGCACTTCACCTTCACTGTTAAACTTTTTCTTGAAGACCCACTTATTTTTCACAACCGTACCGTCTTTGGGCCTATCCACTAACTCCCAAGTGTCATTATCTTGAAAGGATTTTAGTTCATCTTGCATTGCACACTGCCACTGTTCTTTTTCATGTCCACTTATTGCATCACTAAGAGATATTTGATCATCTGACATCTCTACACACATGTTAGCACTCTAAAAGTCTGGCTTGCGCCTAACACGTTTTTCTGGTACACGCTTATCACACTGCTGAAGAACGAGATTCCTATCTTCTTGTGACACAGACATGGTGTCAGCATAACTGTCATCTGTGTCACTTGATGAACTATCAGGAACAGATGTCTCATCATTCTGATTATTTTCATCCAAAATTCTGGGAGGAACCAAATCAGCTGATCTGTCAGGTTGTTTTTTTCTCTTCAATAACAATAGATGTTGTTGAACTGTCATCTAATTTTTCCATGACAACAACATCTCTGGCTACAATGACATCACGGGAAGTAGGATCAAACAAGCGATATCCTTTGACATTCTCCGAATATCCAACTAAGTACATTTTCTTTGCCTTTTTATCCCATTTTTTTCGCTTTTCCTTTGGAATGTGTACCATTACGGGACTGCCAAAGATCCTTGGGTGACTCAAATCCGGCTTTCTGCTTGTCCATACTTCATAGGGAGTTGTATTCTGATCTAAACCTGCTGCTGGTGAACGGTTTTTAATGTAGACAGCTGTATTGACAGCTTCTGCCCAATTTTTTTTTTCAAATTGGGCATCATAAAGGAGACAACGAGCCTTTTCTACTATGGATCTATTGTATCTCTCACATAGTCCATTTTGTTCTGGTGTATAACTGTTCGTTTTTTGGTGAACTATACCACATTGCTTTAAATAGTTTGTCATTTCCGCTGAGCAAAATTCCCCTCCATTATCAGATCTTAATATTTTTATTTGTCTTGATTGTTGGTTCTCAACAAGCTGTTTATACTGTTTAAAATATTTAAATGACTCATTTTTATTTTGAAGGAAATATACATTGCACATTCTGCTGAAGTCGTCCACAAACTACAAATAATATCTTGCTTTACCAAGAGATATATTTTCCATAGGCCCACACAAGTCAGTGTGAATCAGCTCCAGTACTTCCTGACTTCTGGTAGTGCTGTGAGGAAACGGCAGCCTTGTTTGCTTGCCCTCGCAACAAACTATGCAACTGGCCTTAGTGGTATCACATTTTTCAAAACTAACATCTTCAACTGCTCCGTTTTTCAACTTATTCAAATCATTAGCATTGATATGGCCTAACCGCCTATGCCAAGTCGTGCCTGAGATTTTTACTGCTGCTGCTAAGAGTTGTTCTGCCTTCACAACATTTAATTCGTATACACCATTTTCCAAAATTGCTTCACCTACGCATTCATTGCGGGGATTGTTTATTAGACATCCATGCTCGTTAAACATCACTTTGTTTCCGCTCGCAATAATTCTACTCACTGATAGTAAGTTAGTGGTGAGGTTAGGAACACATAAAACATTGTTTACATTTATAACAAACTCCTTACCACCGACACATGTCGTGATCTGCAGATCTCCTGAGCATAAAACTTCCACGACCGTTTGATTTGCAACTATAATCTCCTTAGTCTTGGGTTGATAGCAGACATTAGACAATAAGTTAGCATTCGACACTATATGTGTACTTGCGCCGGAATCCAAGTGCCAGTATGATTGACTGAATTCTTTAGTAAGAAAAACTGCACTAAATACATTTGTCTTCGTTTTTTCTGCTAATTTTACGGTTTTATTGATTTTTAAAATGTCCAGTCTGTTTACATTTATAACAACGAATTATTTTCTTCCGAGCCATATTACTTCCATTATTATGGAGAGACGATGATGTTCCGTTCACTCCGTTTATTCCAGTCGTTCCGCCGCCATGTTGCGTTTTATTATTGCTACCAACAGTACGTCTGTGGAAATTCTTGGCTGCAAATGCATCTTCTGACTTAACCTCAAAATCTGCACTCATGTCTTATAACTTTGTTTTGATGGCGTCCGCATTTATGTTGATATACCAGAATGCTCTATGGCCATTATCATTGGACCAATTTTTTCCGGTAATCCTGCTAACATAAGCGATCCAATCCACTGGTGGTTAATTTCAAAACCTGTACGAATCTGCAGTTTCTGTGCTGTTTCTGTGAGCTGGCTGCCATAGCTGGTCATAGATTCGCAATTTTCTAGGCGTATACTTACAAGATTTCTGAGCAAACTAATTTTCCGTGAATATCCAGAGTCGTCGAACATATTTTTCAATGTCTTCCACAAGTCGTATGTTGTTTTTGCCTTTTTGATATGCACATAAAGGGAACCGCCGATGGTCAATATTAGTTTTGCTTTCGCCTTCAAATCATCTGCTATCTGAGCTTGAGTAGCCACTGACGATAAAGGTGCTTTAATGGCATCCGCCATTCCTTCCAACACGAGAACGTTTTCCGCCGCAAAACACCAGTCATCATAGTTTTCACGACCTTTTAATTTCGGAACGTTGCTTAAGTAATTTGTAGACATCTTTATCAAGCACACTGAATTTGAACAGTACTTTTTACAATTACTTTTGAAAATTATTGGGGGACTGGGCCAACAACCTATTATAACAAAGGGTTCTTGCAAACTATTAAACGTTTTATTCTAGAACGTACAGTTCATTCATACATCACATAGATAAAGTAAAGGTAGGTATGGCACTAGTAAATAATCAATATTATTTTGTTATCTGCATTCATATAATAACAATCCATCCATCGAAAAAATGTGGCAAATGTGCGGTTGCTTTGCATTCTAGATGCTCAGTAGCATTTCATACAACCCCGTAATGTTACAGCATATTTAAATATTGTATTTTTTTATTACTATACTTGTCTGAAATAGTCTTTTACAAGCTTTTATTTACTATCTATTCCGTTTCCTCTAAAAAGAAATTACATTAGCTTATTTTCCCACTATTCCATTATTGGATCGGTATTGTAATTCGAAAGGTCATTGACCGATATTTTTTTAATAATATCCACAAGTTGCTTTTCCTAATAGTATATTCATATGTAGATATAAAAAAAACCAGACCAGTATTTAAAGTGTTGAGAAGATATGGTAAGTGTTTTTGTTGTTGGTAAAAAATTCACTAGAGATGAGAGGCTTACCAAGGAACCGAGCTTTTCTAACGCTGGTGGCAGTGACATTGCCAAATGCGATTGTAAATTTTGCTTGGATCGACACGATGTAGGTACCTTCACCCTTCACGTCTTTGAACAGCACTTCTGATGCATTCTGTATCATTAAATTGTCACGATTATAATCTTCATCATACATTTAAAAGATTTATTATCAGTATCGTTTTTTTTCAGTTGAAGATCATAAGCATGGTTGCCTTGACAGTCAATCTAATTCATAAAGAATGAGCTAACTGTACTGTTCCTGAATTTAGTAGCAGTAATTCGGTAGAGTTAGTGCAAAGGAAAAGGTTAGTTGTATAATTTTATTGTATTCAAAATTCCTGGGTCGTCAGCTATTACCAAGAGTTTTACTACGCACACTAATGCAGGTCTAGGAGACTATTAAGTGCAGAGAACAAAATTGTTCTCTGCACTTAATAGTCTCCTACAAGTAGTTCCTAGTGTTTGGAACACTGAAATGAATAAATATTTATTTCAGTGTTCCAAACACCACTGAAATGATTTGTATCTAGTTACACTCACCCCTGGAATCTTAATCATATGGTTGACTTGTTTATCCGTATGCACTAATTATACAATATTTTAAGAAATAACACTGCTGCACCTAAATGTACTTTTGTAATATCTACTTTTTGAATAAATTATTCTTATTCTTACATTTACCTATTTGAGCTATTAATATTATCTAATTTAAATCTCAAAATATAAGTATAAGTAAACTTCCAGTGGTTTCGATCCAGAGGTAAACTGTTTGTATAGTTTATATAGAGAAGGAGTGCAGAATGCTAATGTATTATTAAAATTATGCTTAAAAAAAACGAACATTATGGTCGAATTTCGACCACTGGGCTACCACTAGTATCAGTAATTGGGAAGACGTATTTCTATAAGAAAGGTTTGTTGTACGATTTTATTGTATTCTAGATTTCTGGGTCTTCAGTTGTTATCAATAGTTTTACTACACTGCACGCTAAAGCATGTCTAGGAGACTATTTAGTGCAGTGAACAATTTATTCATTTCAGTGTTCCAAACACCACTGAAATCATTTGTATCTAGTTACACTCACCCCTGGAATCTTAATCGTATGGTTGACTTGTTTATCTGTATGCAGGGTCACAGTGTAGGAGTCGGGCAGAAGACGCGGTATCCTCCAACCCACATGCACCTCCCAAGTGTCAACGGAGTCTTTCATTGCTTCCACGGTTATGTTTTGTGGCTTCTCTGGTTTTATTTCCTCTGTTGAAAGAAGAATAATTAACAGGTATACAGGTACCAATATTACACCTGCCTTTCGTCAATAAGGTATGTTGTTAATCCGTATAATCCCAGTGATCCATTTTTGGAACAGCAAAATTGTTTCTTTTTAAATATTATTGTCGTAAATCAGTATTATACTTTTACGTAGGGGTAACTGAATTGATTATCTGTCAAATTTGCGCGCCGCAAAGTGCATTGGGCGCGCAGTTTGATTGTTTGTTATTGTATTGTTGTGAGTAATATTTACAAGAATGGCGTCTCACAGTTTGTAAGTAAAATGTATTTGTGTTTTAGTAAAATTACAAATTTTCTTACAAATTATAATTGAATTTAGTTTTATTTATCATACATAATATTAAAATTAAAATATTTTTGGAGAATTTAGTGTTTATGACTTTTTTCCGATACCGTTCCATTTTTCAAACAATAGGAACATATACCCTGTTATTATTGAGAAAATGTAGGAATACATTTGGCTCAGCATTGTGTGTTTGCTATTAATATTTTGTACTCGATTGTGATAGCTTATTTATGGAGAACCATTGTCGCGAAAGATGCGATTATCCAAACGAAATGTGAGTGAATCGAATGATTATTATCGCTGGTATCATCTGCTTGTCGATGAATATGAAAAAATGACAGTTGAGAGGTTAGGGTAGATTTTAGAGAGAATAAAAAAGGAGGTTAAGTAGAACACGAGAGGATCGTGTGTGAGTGAACGGCGAGTGGAGAAAATTACAAGAGGTAACGAAAGGAGCGAGCTGGCCCCCCTGGTGAGTTGCACAAAGTTGATAAGAGTTACCTGGGGGTGTATATCGAGAAATTACGTAAGAGTGATAGGTATTTCGGAGGTAGAGGCAGGCTGTGAGGGGAGGTATGGAGGCCTGTGGGACCCCCCAGGGGGGGGTCCCCCATAAAGAGACCCTTAGTCTCGAATGTTTGTATATATGAACGATGATGGTGACTAGCCTTTCCGCGGTGAGAGGAACATACCACTTGCGTGGCTCTCGGGCAGGTTAGTGGCACCAGAATCATATCATAAAGAAAAAAGGTGAACTTCTCGATATACCCCCCTGAGCCAATTTGTCGTGTAAGTATCAGCACCTGAGGTTCTAGAACCTGATAAGGCAAACGTCACGACAAAATGGTGGAGATGCTGGGATATGAGCCCAGGAACTCCTACAGGCGAAGCATAGTATGACTAGAAACCCATGAGCATGAAATCTTCCTAAGTTACTAATCAGTAAGATAAGGTAGGTACCTAACTCAACTATGACTTTATGTACTACTATGAGAATGTGGTACTGAGGAACGAGTTCCCTCTCCTTATCTCCATCTGGAGCAGTGATTCCCAGAGTGGTCCACGTGGACACCCGAGTGGTCCACGAGGTCGTGACAAAAAAAAAGGGGGGTTTGGGGAACCTCTAATCCAGAGGGTGGGTCACTAGAAAGAAAACGACGTGACATCGCTTGAGCTATTGAGGTGGTGGTCACTAGGAAGAAAACGACGTGACATCACATGAGTTAGTTATTTAGGGCCGATGGTCACTAGAAAGAAAACGACGTGACATCGCTTTAGCTATTGAGGTGGTGGTCACTAGAAAGAAAACGACGTGACATCACATTAGTTAGGTATTTAGGGTCGATGGTCACTAGAAAGAAAACGACGTGACATCGCTTGAGCTATTGAGGTGGTGGTCACTAGAAAGAAAACGACGTGACATCACACGAGTTAGGTATTTAGGGCCGATGGTCACTAGAAAGAAAACGACGTGACATCGCTTGAGCTATTGAGGTGGTGGTCACTAGAAAGAAAACGACGTGACATCACATGAGTTAGGTATTTAGGGCCGATGGTCACTAGAAAGAAAACGACGTGACATCGCTTGAGCTATTGAGGTGGTGGTCACTAGAAAGAAAACGACGTGACATCACATGAGTTAGGTATTTAGGGCCGATGGTCACTAGAAAGAAAACGACGTGACATCGCTTGAGCTATTGAGGTGGTGGTCACTAGAAAGAAAACGACGTGACATCACATGAGTTAGGTATTTAGGGCCGATGGTCACTAGAAAGAAAACGACGTGACATCGCTTTAGCTATTGAGGTGGTGGTCACTAGAAAGAAAACGACGTGACATCACATTAGTTAGGTATTTAGGGTCGATGGTCACTAGAAAGAAAACGACGTGACATCGCTTGAGCTATTGAGGTGGTGGTCACTAGAAAGAAAACGACGTGACATCACATGAGTTAGGTATTTAGGGCCGATGGTCACTAGAAAGAGAACGACGTGGCATCAATAGAGGTAAAGAGACTGGTAGGCACTAGAAAGAAAACGACGTGCTATCATGATTGCTCTTTGATGTCGCCTAAAATATGAGGTAGATAGATACTTAGAGCTGACATAAGATTTGTTATTGTATGTACTGTGTGAGGTACATGATGAATGTATGATTGTATGAAATTATTGTTTAATGAACGACGGCAGATGTTACCTTCAGCACAGAGAAATTAAAAAAGAAAAAAAAAAAAAAAAGCATTGTACCTACTGTCTCTCTCTCTCTCTCCCTCTCTCTCTCTCTCTACGATTGTAGAAACAGTTCGATACAATAAATCGAATCATTAAGTCGGTACCTAGTATTAATCCAAGCAGTAGTGTAGTACCTATTGTTAGTGTTCGTTGTTATTAATTTATTAGTTGGTATTGTATTAGTTTTGTTTATTTAAGTCGTGTTATGTATTTTGTGTGTAAATAAATAAATAAATAATCGATCGACATATTCGACTCGATTCAATGTTGTGTTTTTTAGTGGCAACACTAATGTTGTACTGTCTTGTTGTTTTTCCGTTCACCGCTTATCGTTCGCGTTCGTATGAGAACAAAGCGTAAATGAGAACAAAGCGTTTCTATTGGTTAGTGTTTGACTTTATTTGCGGTGTCAAGAAAGGTATTCGTACGTGATTGGCTCACAAGAAACCGATTTGAAAGAACCTGTAGCAGACATAGGAAACTAACTTTTTACTTTTACCAGTAAATTTTTTTTTCTTGTACCCACTTGTTTGTTTGTTGTGTAAAATCAAATGCCGGTTGTTAGTTATTTCTAGAATTTTATTAGTGCTCTGAATAATAGGTAAAAACACAGTGATAAAGATCGCAAGGGTATTAAAAAGTGTATTGCATAAGTTTATTTACGCTTTCGTGATTTAATAATAGAGAAGATTTAGTATTTAGTTTTTTTTGTAGATTTAGTTTCATTGGTGCTTGTACGTGGAATTCGTTGTTTCCTAGCCGGCCGCCGAAAACTTGAAAGTAAGTGTGACGCAAGTCGAATCTAACTTGAATCTAACAATGTGATGTGAAATAAGTAAGAAAGTGTTGACCCAGGATCATCTTAGTTATAATTTTTTCGTATGTTGACTTGCAGTCGGCGCCACCATGGAAGCAATACTTTTACTACAAGTACAGAAGCGCCTTGACGCCCTGTCAAAAGGCCACATAGAGGCGCGCGAACTGCTTGCCCAAATCTCGGACGTGACAGAGGGAGTGCATGAAATGGATTTCGTCGGGGCCACGCTTCGTCTCAGGCAGCTCATTGAGTTGTATGATAAAGAAGCAAACCGCCTGACACCTGTGGCTACGAGCGAAGCGTCCGTCAACCTGCTAAATGAAGGTTTCCAAGTACAGATGGAAGCTGAAGCCACACTTACCAATATGACAATATACGAACGTTGCCTAAAGGAAAAGGTGACTCCAAACCAAGAAATGCCTACACCTGGTTCAACAACAAGATTACCAAAGCTGGAACCTACAAAGTTTAGCGGCGACATACTGCGTTTCACAGAGTTTTGGGACAAATTCGAATCTAATATAGGCAGTAAAACTCTCCGCAACGTAGATAAGATGGCCTACCTAGTAAGTTCCTTGGAAGGCAGAGCTCGTGAAACAGTAGAAGGTCTTCCAGTTACTAACGAGAACTACTTCATAGCCGTAGATACTCTGAAAACCAGGTACGGTTCTAAAGACAGGGTGGTTGATGCCCACTACAAGGAAATCACTAATATGCTCAAGTGCTCTGACAACGCAGAGGAGGCTCTTCGAAGCCTAGATAACATTGAAAGGCACTTGCGCGTATTACAATCTCTGGGCGAAAACATAGAAAGTAACCACCTGAGATCTATAATAATGGAAAAGTTTCCAGAGAGAATTTTATATGAAGTCAATGTGAGATTAACTGGAGCGAAGTCAGTGTCAGGCATCCGAGAGGTGCTCAGAACGGTGCTGACAGCGATGGAGTCATCACAGAGCAAGTTGTCAGCCGCCACCTCTCCATTCACACCTATCACAACATCAACTGAAGCTTTGTATGTCAAGACATCTGACAAGCCAACCAAACAAAGGTTTAATGAACGACGTCAGCAAAGAAGTTTTAGCTCTGACGCAGCCAGCTTCAATGAGAGGAATAGGAAACGAAAGTTAGACAGAGATACTCAAGTCCCGAACAAACTGATAAAACGCGCTTGCATATTCTGTGATGAAGATCACTACAATGATGAGTGTGGTAAATTCCAGGATATACAAGCTAGAAGGATCCAGCTAAAGGAACGATGCTTTAACTGCTTTGGAAAGGGCCATCAGGCCAGAGAATGTAGGAAATTGATACGTTGCTATCATTGTGCAGGCTCTCACAATCGCTCCTTGTGTCCATCGAAGAACAGCAGAGCGGGTAACGATAAGCCAAGTGATCAAGTAACTACTGCAATGTCTAAGCATGTCATTAACTCAACATCCTTTTTACAGACAGCAACAGCACGAGTTTTGAGCGAAAACGAGCTACCACTGTGCAGAGTACTGCTTGATTCAGGTAGTCAGAGAAGTTACATCACGACAAACTTAGCAAAACATCTAAACCTTACCCCGGACGAAGAACATCTGCTGATGATATTTACCTTCGGATCAGAGAAACCAGCTCAGACCCTGAGCCCATCCGCTAATATCACAATTGAAACAAAAAGAGGAGTCCAGAAGTTAATCCGAGTTAATATAGTTCCTCACATTACTGATAGAATAGCAATACCGAATGTAAGCCACACGGATCTGGTAGATGTATTGGCAGATGATGGATCAGCTGGCCAAGCCGTAGATATTCTCATTGGCAATGACTATTACTTCTCATTTATCAGGAATGAAAAAATTATGATTGATGACCATCTTCACCTAGTCAACACGGATTTCGGATGGATAGTATCAGGCCGCCTGGAACAACAAGATGGAAGGGAAGTTACTCTCTCCGCAGTAACATACCATCAGAGTGGTTGCGAGTTTTCTTACTACTCTGAACCTGACCTGCCATTACGAAACTTGGCTATTAAATTTTTGTGGACCTTAGAAAACATTGGCATAACCGACTCCGTTAAGGCAACCAGAGAAGAAGAAGTTGTTCAACATTTCAATAACACCATTAAATATCAATATGGCAGATATTATGTGAAGTGGCCTTGGACGCAATCACATCCAAGCTTACCTACGAACTATGGCCCTGCATATGGCAGACTGAAGGGTTTACTATTGCGAGCAGACAAAGCTACATTGGATGAATATAACAACATCTTACAAGAACAGATCCAAGCAAACATAATCGAAATTGTAGAACCTGAATCTGATACGACTTGTCAAACAACTCCTCCGATACATTATTTACCACACCATATAGTCAAGCAAGCTGGTAAACGCGGACGTATTGTGTATGATGCTTCAGCAAAGGCGAAAGATCATCTTAGTTTAAATGAATGTTTGTATCGAGGACCCTGCTTATTGCAAGATCTAACAGCTTTACTTGTTAACTTCAGAATTTATAAGATAGGAATTCTAGCAGACGTGGAGAAGGCCTTCCTGCAAGTAGGCCTACAGACAGAAGATAGAGATGTGACCAGATTTCTATGGGTGAAGAATATTGAAGAACCCTTGACCTATGACAATATTCTACACCTGAGGTTCTGCCGGGTGCCATTTGGCATAATCTCTAGCCCATTTCTACTAAATGCAGTAATACGCTACCACATTTCAACCACAAATCCAGATCTTCTAGGGAGCATAGCTGACAAATGCTATGTAGACAATCTAGTGACAGGTGCCAACACCACTGAAGATGCTGTCAAACTCTTTGAGGAAACTAAAAATTTGTTTCAACAACTATCCATGAACATCAGAGATTGGACGTCAAACGATTATGCGCTCATGGAGAAGATACCGATGAAGAGTAGAGCGAAACTAACAGATGAAACTAAGGTTTTAGGCCTAGTGTGGAACAAGGAAGAAGACACACTGCGGCTAAATCTTAAAGATAACATCCTTGACCCGAGTGAAGTCACTAACAAGAGGCAAGTACTAAGAGTGTTAGCCTCAATCTACGATCCATGTGGATTTGTAGCTCCACTTTTATTACCGGTGAAACTCTTTCTGCAAGAACTATGGAGAAGAGGCTACAAATGGGATACACCACTGTCGCCAGAGCTTCATGAAGAATGGGGAAAGATTTCTTCCACATTGTGTGATGTGAAGGATTGTACATTTCCCCGCTACACAGGATTCCATAGTTGTGTGAACGAAAGGAACATTGAGTACGAGCTACATTGCTTTACCGACGCCTCCAACCACGGGTATGCTACAGTGGCGTACCTGCGTGCTGACGATGGACGCAACGTGAAAACTACACTGCTTATGTCCAAGACCAGGATAGCTCCGCTAGAGAAAAGGAAAGGAGACAAGAATGAATCAACGTCAAAGGCTCATACCAGTCCTCCCAAAAATAAAAAACCACTTACAATACCACAAATGGAACTGCTTGGTTATGTTATAGGAAGCCGATTGATAGCCTACTTAGAAAAGACACTGGTATTACACATCTCCAAACAATATCTCTGGACAGATAGTCTCGTCGTCCTCAGTTGGGTCAAATCGAACAAACTGTTGCCTCCTTTCGTCGCAAACAGAGTAGACGAGATAAAACAGAATAGGAACGTCGAAAACTGTTATATCAACTCAAGACTTAACCCGGCTGACCTTGCGACCCGGCCTGAACTTTGGCATCAGAAGAAACACACATGGTTGCAAGGTCCTGACTTTCTCCTGGCAAATAAAAACTTATGGCCTAATGATAGGCACCTGGAAGATCATCTGTCGACTCTCTCTGCTGTTGTGGAGGGTCTGGAAGAGCAGCCTCCAGATCTTACTGAAGAAAGTGACCGCAAAGAAGAAGAGAGAGACATGGCAGAAGCAGTCAAAGACAATCTGAATAAGGACAGACCGGAGATGCCATTGATTGCCATTATGGCAGAGCGAACTAATAATATCGACTCTGAAGTACGAGAGATAAAGGAGATCCAATCTAGATACTTTTCAGAAGAAGTCAAAGGAAAAGATTCTCATCTTACAAGAAATCTAGGATTATTCATAGATGTAGACGGTCTTTTGAGATGCGGAGGTCGCATGATGCATGCTGATATGGCATACGACACGAAACATCCAATCTTGCTACCAAGAGAATGCGAGTATACTACGAAGGTTATCAGAGAGACCCACAAAAAGAATTACCACGTAGGAGTCCCACATACATTGAGTATAATACGCCAAAAATACTGGATCCCTAAGGGTAGAGCACAAGTACAAAAGGTCTTAAGACGATGCCCGGAGTGCATCAAGCATGGAGGTGGTCCCTACAAGCTACCGACGACACCAGCATTGCCGCCAGAACGCGTGAAGTACAGTGCACCATACGCATTCTTGGGAATGGATTATTTCGGTCCAATGATGGTGAAATGCGAGAGTGGAAATGAAAAGAGATGGATTTGTCTTTTCACATGCTTAGTGGTACGAGCGGTCCATCTCGAGGTAGTAGAGAACTTGACCGCCGAAGAATGCTTACTTGCTCTTAGAAGATTTGTGGCCTCAAGAGGAGTACCAACGCTAATCCTCTCTGACAATGCCCTGCAATTCAAACTTACATCTGAACTTTTGACCAGCACGTTTTGCGTAGAGAAAGAGATTAAGTGGAGGTTCATACCGCAATTAGCGCCATGGCATGGTGGAGTGTACGAAAGATTAGTCGGCGTTGTGAAACATTGCCTGAAACGAACACTGAGCAAACATCTACTGGGTGACAGCGGACTACAGACAGTAATAAAAGAAGTAGAAGCGGTAGTCAATACAAGACCGTTGACATGTGTAGGTGCCGACGTAGAGTACGTACTGAAGCCAGCGGACTTCCTATCACTGGGTAAATGCTTGACCATGAACTTGTCAACGGATATTACCATAAACTCCGACACAGTGACTAAGCGAGACCTTATAGAAGGATGGAAGCGAGGTCAGAATATCGTAGACGAGTTCAAGGAGATGTTCATAGGTCAATATTTACCAAGTTTAAGAGAACGATACAAAAATAATGTAAAACAACCAAGAGTGACAACGGGCAAGACACCACGTGTTGGGGATATAGTCCAGATCAAGAGTGAAGCAAGAAACAGACAGAACTGGAAAGTTGGCAAAATAACATCGCTTGTAAGGAGCGAAGATGGAGAGTGTAGAGTGGCCCGAGTTAGAGTAGGAAATACCGAGTTCACCAGATCGGTTGGCCACCTATACCCACTAGAAGCTGACATGGATGATGTCACAGAGTCAGATGTACCTTCAGAACTAATTCTAACCGAGAGTCATGATAGCAGAGAGCCTGTGATACAAGAAACGACACCAGTTATTTCGAGCCCGAGAAAGATCCAAGAACAACCAATGGATCTAGACTTAATAAAAGAGAGTTCTGACAAACCTAACGAGAAGGAGGTTGTCATACAGGAGAGTGAGGTAGGAGAGAGAGAGATCAGTAAACCCGAGAAAGATAATAAAGACGCAGAGGTGGTAGAACAACTGACTACCAAGCTCAGAAAGTAGAGACGACAGTGAAGAGATGGAGATTCATAATGGGAGTGATTTGAGCGAGACACAAGAAGTCAAAGTAAGGCGAGTCGCTGCAGTCAAAGCGAGAGAAAAGATTGCAGAGTGGACTCGTCAGCTTTTCGCTTTGCTATAACAATCTTCGTCTTCCTAGGGAGTGTCGCGAAAGATGCGATTATCCAAACGAAATGTGAGTGAATCGAATGATTATTATCGCTGGTATCATCTGCTTGTCGATGAATATGAAAAAATGACAGTTGAGAGGTTAGGGTAGATTTTAGAGAGAATAAAAAAGGAGGTTAAGTAGAACACGAGAGGATCGTGTGTGAGTGAACGGCGAGTGGAGAAAATTACAAGAGGTAACGAAAGGAGCGAGCTGGCCCCCCTGGTGAGTTGCACAAAGTTGATAAGAGTTACCTGGGGGTGTATATCGAGAAATTACGTAAGAGTGATAGGTATTTCGGAGGTAGAGGCAGGCTGTGAGGGGAGGTATGGAGGCCTGTGGGACCCCCCAGGGGGGGGTCCCCCATAAAGAGACCCTTAGTCTCGAATGTTTGTATATATGAACGATGATGGTGACTAGCCTTTCCGCGGTGAGAGGAACATACCACTTGCGTGGCTCTCGGGCAGGTTAGTGGCACCAGAATCATATCATAAAGAAAAAAGGTGAACTTCTCGATATACCCCCCTGAGCCAATTTGTCGTGTAAGTATCAGCACCTGAGGTTCTAGAACCTGATAAGGCAAACGTCACGACAACCATATCACAGTTTTACAATCCTTACAGTTGCGCAACAAATGTACTTCCGTGGAGCAACGGCGGGGATCTTGCGGGGGGTTGGGCGACGCGGTACGCGCTCTACGATCTCGCGCAGTTCATAGCCTTGGACGTTTAGGGCCGACGCGTCTGTGTAAATCGTTGTTAATACTATTAATAATCGTTATAATATAACTTGAATATAATGGTGTACACTTGTTGCGTATACGGGTGTGCCTCGACGAGCACCAATAAGGATAAAAATATAAAATTTCATAGATTTCCCCGTGACGAGAGGTAAGTTTATCTTCCTATAAATTCGAATTAGCTACCTAACCAAATAACCATCTAGTACCTACTATTACTATTTTCGTTTAAATTAGTAATACCTACCCGTCGTATATCTAGTACTAAAACGCCAAGTAGGTACGTAAAGACAGACCTTATGCCTTAGCCCTCCTATACCTACACCGGTATATCAAAAGAATTGTTACGCGTTCCATACATGTTGGATAATTACGAGAGCAATTTGAAAATGTGATTTTTTGTTTGTTGAGATATCTTGATGATTTTGGTACCAAATGAAAGGTCTAGGTCTAAAACCATTTTATCCGTTTGAATCATGTAAATTGGTCCACGCGTTTAGGAGATAATAATGAGTACCATACCGTAGGTATAGTAAAAATATAAAAAACCTTAAAGTACTTAAAGTACAACTATATTAAAGTAATATAGGTACCATAAACTTGGATCCAATCCACGTCTTTTTTTGTTTTGTAAATATTTAGTTTTAAATAGTGTTTAAAATAGTATATAAGTATGTCTTGTAAATTAATATTGAATTAATAATGTAAATAAATGATTACTGTTGAGGATAGTTTCAATGAGACTACTCAACCTTGTTATTATGAATTTGTATATTAATTAATGTGAGAAGGCACAGCATTACATTTATAATGGTGGACGCACGATCGCGACATAAATATGCGTTTATTCGACCGGTGTCTGTTGCCAACTAAAGATGGCGCGCGCGCTGCCGGCGACCGCGTCCTCTTCCCCGCACTCGCCCCGCTGCTTCCGCCGTCGCGTTCATATTGAATAATATTAATAATGCGAATGCGCTTATGGGCGCGTTCATACTCCGCGCCGTTGAAATCTTTTCAACTAATTTTGATCAGCCACAGGTAAGGGGCATATTTTATTGATTGCCCGTTTGATAGTGCCGGTACTAGTATGGATATCCGCTACTCTGCAGATCCCGTCGGTTCCTGGATATAATTTAGTGACGCGACCCATACGCCAGTGGAGCGGCATCAAGTTGTCCTCTTTTAGTATAATAAGATCTCCGACATTGATAGGTTTGCATCCCTTCTTCCATTTTGCTCGACCTTGTAGTTCCGCCATGAACTCCTGTCGCCACCTCTCCCAGAACCGCTGCCGTATTTCTTCGATGAGCTGGTATCTGTTGGGTCTAGACGTTTTCACAGGTAGTGAAGGTACTGACATCAGCGGACGGCCGATGAGGAAGTGCCCGGGGGTTAAAGGATTGGTATCAGTGGGGTCTGACGATAGGGGGGAAAGAGGTCGGGAGTTGAGGATCGCTTCTATTTGAGTAAAGAGCGTCGCTAACTCTTCAAACGTGAGGGAGGCATTGCCAGCTACGCGTTTTAAATGGAATTTCGCGGATTTAACGCCGGCTTCCCATATTCCACCAAAATGTGGAGAGTATGCCGGAATAAACTTGAATTTAATAGCCTCGTTAGCTGCATAATCTGAGACTGCATGAACGCTAGACTGGATCACCCTACCCAACTCATTGTTAGCGCCAACAAAGTTCCTTCCGTTGTCGCAGTAGATGGTATGTGGCTTGCCGCGACGCGACACAAACCTGCGGAGACATGATATGAAGGCCTCAGTGGTAAGATCGCTTACAACCTCTAAATGTAAGGCCTTAGTAACTAAACAAACTAATACACATAAATAGGCCTTTGTGATACGATTACCTCGTCCCTTTTTGGATGAAATCATAAAGGGCCCAGCAAAATCAATCCCACAAGAATTAAAGGGAAAGTCTGGGTTGACTCTAACACTCGGCAAGTCGCCCATTAAAGGTTGTGCAGTCTGACCTTTCATTCGAGTACAGACAACACACTGTCTAATAATAGTGCGAGCTAAGATCCTGCCACCTACTGGCCAAAATCTCTCGCGAACAGCCGACAAAAGCAATTGTGGACCTGCGTGCAATAAATGTAAATGTTCATATTTCATTAAAAGTTTAGTCAAATGATGTTTAGCATCCAGTAAAATTGGGTGCTTTTTGTCGTATTGACAATCAGACTGGCTTAACCTGCCACCCACTCTTATTAAACCATTGGTATCTAACCTTGGATTTAAGGATAGCAATTTACTTTTGTGATGCAGTTCTAATCCATTTTGAAGGTTTTTTATATCATTTGCAAATGACTCAGATTGACTAACTTTAAGCAATTGTATTAAAGAGTTCTCTAGTTCGTTAGCTTGCAAAGGTTTTTTTAATTTTAACTGTGTGCTTTTACAATTATTAATAAAGCGTAAAACATGTGCATAAACTCGTTTAAGTCTAATATAACTCGAATATTTTTCAAATGGTATTGATGGACAGCTATTTTTGAATGTGTCATCAACAGAGACTAATACTTTGACTTCTGGCAATTTTTTAAGTGTTATGTGAGGTTGAGTAGGCCACTGGTTCTGTTTCAGGAACAAAGGACCTTCCCACCATAAAGATGATGACTGCAGCTGCTGTGGGTCTACACCCCTAGAAGCTAAATCAGCCGGGTTTAACTCTGTAGGAACATGTTTCCATTCAAACTCTTTTGTGATTTCATTAATTTTGTTGACTCGGTTACGTACAAACGTCGGTAAGACTTTGCTCTGAGTTTTCAGCCATCCGAGTACAACTGTGGAATCAGTCCACATATATTTTTTGGTAATATTGCATGGTACAGCCTGTAATACCTTTTCACTAACTTGAGCGCCTAACAGAGCAGCACACAACTCCAAACGTGGGATGGTGAGCTCTTTAATTGGAGAAACTCTAGTTTTTGCACAGAGTAACCTTACTGTAACATTCTGTTTACTATCTTCAGAACGCATATAAACACACGCTCCATATGCCTGCTGACTTGCATCTACAAAGCAATGTAGCTCCGCTGACTGAGATTCTAAATTATTATTTAATACATAACGAGGTACTACAATATCAGATAAATGATGCAAGTTTTGAATGAAATTAAACCATCTTTTTGCATAAGGCTCAGGTACGGGATCATCCCAGTTTAATTTTGCAATCCACAATTGTTGCAATAAAATTTTTGATTTTATAATACAACAACTAACTAACCCTAGTGGGTCAAACACTTTACATGTTGTTGAAATAATAATACGTTTAGTAACCTTTGTAGTGAAGTCAATTCCACTTGGGAAACGCAACTCATCAGCCTTAGGCGACCATTTTAGACCCAAGACATTAGCTTCGTCATGAAAATTAAGACAATTAGATGATTCGGATATGCCACCAAGGATACGAGAGTTTGTGCGAAATTTGCGTAATGGGAAACAAGCTGAATTTAAAGTTTCAGTGACATTTAAATAAATATGTTTTAATTCCTCTTCAGTTGAGGCACCTGTGTTAAGGTCGTCAATATAGAAATCATTCTTTATGATATTTGAAACAACCTCATCCTGACATTTATCAGCCAGCTCAACCAGACACCTAGTAGCTAAGAATGGAGCTGAAGCCATTCCATATGTCAACGTATTGAGCTGTAAAATTCTAATAGGTTTATCAACATAATCCCTCCACAACACAAGCTGCAGGTGCCGCTGTGATTTATCTAAAGCTACTTGTCGATACATTTTTTCGACGTCTGCTGTTAGAATAAACTTATGTATTCTAAAACGAATAAGAATCGAGAATAAGTCACTCTGCACCGTGGGACCAACTGCCTGGATATCGTTCAAAGATTTTCCTGAACTGGTTTTAGCTGAAGCGTCAAATACTACTCTCAGCTTTGTGGTATCATGGTGTTCCCGAATGACACAATGATGGGGTAAGTAACAACCAAACTTTGGCTTTTCGATTTCACTTAAATGTCCTAACCTACTATATTCTTGTATAAAGTCACTATATTGTTTCTTAACTTCAGGGTTTTTATTTAATTTATTTTCAAGACTCAAGAAACGTTTAATTGCAATAGGAAACGATTTGCCAAGTGCTTGCTCTGGGGCCTCCGTTAGCGGCAGCATGACTGAAAATCGTCCTTCTGGTAAACGACAAGTGTTTTTTATAAAATGGGACTCGCAATATTGCTCATCAATTGAATAATTATTTGAACCTGAAGGTAATTCTTCTACCTCCCAGAAATTTTGTAAAGAGTCATGAATATCCTGAAGTGATACCATTTTATTATTTTTTACTAAATTACAATGTATGTTATTATTATAACTAAAATAACCTTCACCAATAGGGCCAGCAACTAGCCACCCTAAATGGCTATCCTGTAATACGGGCTTATTCACACCTAAGACTATTCTATTAGTATTTACAATTTCAAAAAAGTGGTCTGCACCAAGTAAAATATCTATTTCGGCAGGCTCATGAAACATAGGATCTGCCAGAACCACCCCATTGGGCAATCCCAAGTGCTCAACATTTACTTGAACGCTGGGTAATGTTCCTGTAATTTTAGGAATTATTAGGCAGTTGACAGTTATATTAAATGAACTAATTCGAGATTTTAACATAAACTTGCATTGTTCTGTTATTTTACATGCTACATTATTTATACCACTAACATTAAAAGAATTTATTTGATTTGCTTGTAACCCTAGCCTTTCTTTTAGATTTTTTGTTATAAATGAAGACTGGCTTCCAGTGTCCAGCAATGCACGCGCATGGTAAGTATTACTGTTATATGTATTCATTATTTCAACTTGTGCAGTACATAATAAAACTTGGCCTGGCGAGCGAGCTGACAAACTGACAGGAAGAAGACTAGTTGATGGCTGAGTGGCTTCCGTCCTTTCTGTGACAACATTAGCAATGGTACTGTTGTTATGCAACATTGAATTATGTTTTTCCTTACAGGTCCGGCAAGAACTATTCAATGGACATTCTGAATTGTTGTGACCACTACGAAGACAGTTTGTGCACAAGTTATGCTTAGCCACTTCAGACAGCTTCTCATTCAAACTCAAAGCCTTAAATTTATGACACTGATGCACATAATGTGATTTGTTACAGATAAAACATTTTTTAGTTTGAGAACCAACCAAAGTAGTTGTTAATGACTTGACAGATTTATTTTCCTTACCATGATTTGAATCTTTATTATCATAATATCGACTACTGTTAGCTGTCTCTAAGACATTTGCTCGATTATCTAAAAATTTTACAAATTCTTCAAGAGAAGGCAGGTGTGTTAAATGACCTTTATGTTCCTCCCATTTGCTTTTAGTTCTAGGATCTAACTTTGCTGAGACCAAGAATATAACTAGAGGATCCCAGCCATTTGTGGAAATTTCTAATATATTCAAAGCATATAAATTCTTTTGAATCTGATCCATCAAATATCTTAAAGCTTTGAAAGATTCCTTTTGGATTGGATTGATACTAACTAAAGCCTGCAAGTGATTATTTATAAGAATATTTTTGTTATTGAATCTGTCACATAAAGACTTCCATGCAATTTGATAGTTGGCTGCGGTAAAGTCTATGGACCTCACTATAACACTAGCACTACCCACTAAAGAATTTCTTAAATAATGAAACTTATTTATTAGTGGTATTGAATCGTTATTATTAATTAAAGAGTCAAATGTATCTCTGTACTCTAGCCATTTAGAATATTTCCCATCAAAAGATGGCAAATTAATGGTTGGTAGTTTAACCGAGTTGCTCATATTGTTGCAACTGGAGTGTACAGATTCACAGTTTTCTTTCTTATCTAATGAACCGATACTTATTAATTCTTGTGTAAAAGAAATTATGGAGTAGAATTCCCTTTCTGTACAATCACGCTCTGAGACTTGTTCATCCATATTAGGAGCGATCTCCTCTATCTCAGATTGTATAGTATCAAATTTAGACATTAACTCTTGTAACTGTGTGAGTCGCAAAGACAGCTCTCGCACTTCTAAACTAGTAAGACTAGAAGCTTTCTCAATTTGGAATTTACATAGGAAATTTTTTAACACTGTTAATCGACTACGTATACCACCACGTCTGCGAATTAATGTTTTTATCTCATTACCCTCCACATTAGGAGAGGCAATCGTATCGTCCGGCATGTTTGAAATTTAAATACACTAGGTACTAAAACAACACGCTCGAAACAATGAGTTGGGCACACGGAACTACGTAAGTAGGTAATAAATTGTGCAATCCCACCGGTTAATCCAGTCCAGCAGTCAAACAGCTCAAACCAATAGCTGTCGCGAGCACGTTGGCAGCACGTGGCAGCAAGCCCGCCGCCGTGCGCGTCGGGCGCAGCGTGGCGCGAGGCACGAAGTAGGTACTTGAGCGCGGGCCGTGGACACGGACCCGGATACGTTCCACACAACGCCGCTGGCGCCGATAGTTCACCGCACAGCGAAGACCCACGCAGCGAGCTCGTTGGCAGCACGTGGCAGCAAGCACGCACAACGCCGCTGGCGCCGATAGTTCGCAGCACAGCGAAGACCCACGCAGCGAGCTCGTTGGCAGCACGTGGCAGCAAGCACGCACAACGCCGCTGGCGGCGCCGATAGTTCGCAGCACAGCAGAGGAAGACCAACGTTCACACGAAGGGTTGAACCGGAGAGTGTGTTGCTTCACCGACGCACGCGTACACGACGGGTTGACCCGGAGAGTGTTCAGCTTCACCAACGAACAGCCACCGCCGCCATCATACGAGCAGAAAGCGCGTCGGTTGGCCACGTGTATTTTCTTGACTGGTTCTTATATGTTCACGGTCGCCATATGTTGAGGATAGTTTCAATGAGACTACTCAACCTTGTTATTATGAATTTGTATATTAATTAATGTGAGAAGGCACAGCATTACATTTATAATGGTGGACGCACGATCGCGACATAAATATGCGTTTATTCGACCGGTGTCTGTTGCCAACTAAAGATGGCGCGCGCGCTGCCGGCGACCGCGTCCTCTTCCCCGCACTCGCCCCGCTGCTTCCGCCGTCGCGTTCATATTGAATAATATTAATAATGCGAATGCGCTTATGGGCGCGTTCAATTACAAAATCACATTTCTTTTATTATTATTTTTTGACAACCCTTACACGCTTACGACTCAGAGCCTAAGTACCTACACGCGTGGCGGCATCGTTCAACATCAAAGGCGTTTCCCAACTGTATGCATTGTAAAACTGTGACCATATCAAGGAGCTAGCACCGGAAACACTCATCCATCCATCGAAGAAATGTGGCAAATGTGCGGTTGATTTGCATTCTAAATGCTCAGTAGCACTTCATACAACCCCGTAATGTTACAGCATTTTTAAATATTGTATTTTTTTTTTATTAAACTTGTCTGAAATAGTCTTTTACAAGCTTTTATTTACTATCCATTCCGTTTCCTCTACAAGGAAATTACATTAGCTTATGTTCCCACTGTTCCATTATTGGATCGGTATTGTAATTCAAAAGGTCATTGACCGATTTTTTTTTATAATATCTACAAGTTGCTTTGCTTATTAGTATAATCATAATATGTAGATATAAAAAAATGGACCAGTATTTAAAGTGTTGGGAAGATATGGGAACAGTTGAGTGTTTTTGTGTTTATGTTTTTGTTGTTGGTGAAAATTCACTAAAGTCAAGGGGCTTACCATGGAACCGAGCTTGTCTAACGCTGGTGGCAGTGA
The DNA here is from genome assembly GCA_905147715.2 of Xestia xanthographa. Lineage (NCBI taxonomy): Eukaryota > Metazoa > Arthropoda > Insecta > Lepidoptera > Noctuidae > Xestia > Xestia xanthographa. The sequence goes on from LR990667.1 coordinate 17,839,432, forward strand.
CATTGCCAATTGCCATTGTAAATTTTGCTTGGATCGACACGAAGTAGGTACCTTCGCCCTTCACGTCTTTGAACAGCACTTTTGATGCATTCTGTATCATTAAATTGTCACGATTATAATCGTCATCATACATTTAAAAGATTTATTATCAGTATCGTTTTTTTTCAGTTGAAGATCATAAGCATGGTTGCCTTGACAGTCAATCTAATTCATAAAGAATGAGCTAACTGTACTGTTCCTGAATTTAGTAGCAGTAATTCGGCAGAGTTAGTACAAAGGGAAAGGTTAGTTGTATAATTTTATTGTATTCAAAATTCTTGGGTCATCAGCTGTTACCAAGAGTTTTACTACGCACAATAATGCAGGTCTAGAAGACTATTAAGTGCAGAGAACAATTTATTCATTTCAGAGTTCCAAACAGCACTGAAATGATTTGTATCTAGTTACACTCACCCCTGGAATCTTAATCGTATGGTTGATTTGTTTATCTGTATGCAGGGTCACAGTGTAGGAGTCGGGCAGGAGACGCGGTAGCTTCCAACTCACGTTAACCTCCCAAGTCTCGAGGGAGTCTTTAATCGCTTCCACAAATACGTCGTGTATCTCTGGCACCTTAGATGACTCTATTGAAAGAAGAATAATAAACATATTATCACGTCTGAAAGCCTGTTAAACAGGAAGGGTTAGGTACCGATAATTACCACCTGCATTTCGTCAGTTAGGTTTGTTTAAGACGCAGCTCTTCGATACTCGCAATTACAGACACAATTAAAATAACAATTCGCCGGGTCGATCGGGTACGGCTGGGGACATACAGGTTAATGTAGGGGTTTTTGATAACGCCTACACTTGGATGATAAATGATATGTGACTGCTGATAAGGATATTCCCAGAAAAATCGCGTTATAAATTTTCTGGGCCTAGCCGTTACACGAATCAGATATGTACCAAAAAATGTACTATTTTGACATGTGAAAGTGTAAGTTTAGTTATAATCCGTGAAAGCTTAAAACAGTGTTTTTTTCACCAACAACAAAAGAAAACAATTTTTCTGTTGTTGGTAAAAATTCGCTGGAGATAAAGGGCTTACCAGGGAACACAGCTGTTCTAACGCTGGAAGCAGTGCTTTTGCCAAATCTTGCGTGGATCCACACGTAGAAGGTACCTTCGCCTTTCACGTCTTTGAACAACCCTTCTGATGCATTCTGTATAATTTTATATTGTCTCGATTATTATCATCATCATACATTATAATAAATCATTTAATTATTATATTGTAGTTAGTTTACTTTTATGCACTAATAATACAATACTTTAAGAAATAACACTGCTGCACCTAAATGTACTTTTGTAATATCTACTTTATAAATAAATTATTCTTCTTCTTACATTTACCTTTTTGAGCTATTAATATTATCTAATTTAAATCTCAAAATATAAGTATAAGTAGACTTCGAGTTGTTTCGATCCAGAGGTAAACTGTTTGTATTGGTTTATATAGAGAAGGAGTGCAGAATGCTAATGTTTTATTAAAATTATGCTTAAGAAAAACGAACATTATGGTTGAATTTCGATCACTGGGCGACCACTAGTATCAGTTATTGGGAAGACGTAGTTCTAAAAGAAAGGTTTGTTGTACGATTTTGTTGTATTCTAGATTCCTGGGTCTTCAGTTGTTACCAATAGTTTTACTACACTGCACGCTAAAGCATGTCTAGGAGACTATTTAGTGCAGTGAACAATTTATTCATTTCAGTGTTTCAAACACCACTGAAATGATTTGTATCTAGTTAGACTTACCCCTGGAATCACAATCTTATGGTAGACGTATTTATCTGTAAGCAGGGTCACAGTGTAGTAGTCGGGCAGGAGACGCGGTATCCTCCAACCCACATGCACCTCCCAAGTGTCAACGGAGTCTTTCATCGCTTCCACAGTTATGTTTTGTGGCTTCTCTGGTTTTATTTCCTCTGTTGAAAGAAGAATAATTAACAGGTATACAGGTACCGTTATTACACCTGCCTTTCGTCAATTAGGTATGTTGTAAACCGTATCATCCCAGTGATCCATTTTTGGAACAGCAAAATTGTTTTTTTTTTTTAAATATTATTATCGTAAATCAGTATTATTTTTTTACGTAGGGGGAACACTGAATTGGTTATCTGTCAAATTCGCGCGCCACAAAGTGCATTAGGCGCGCATTTTGATTGTTTGTTATTGTTTTGTTGTGAGTAATATTCACAAGAATGGCGTCCCACAGTCGGTAAGTAAAATGTATTTATGTTTTTGGTAAAATTACCAATTTTCTTGCAAATTATAATTTAATTTAGTTTTGTTTATCATACATAATAGTAAAATCAATATTTTTTTTCGGACAATTTAGTTTTTATGGCATTTTTCCGATACCGTTCCATTTTTCAAACAATAGAAACATATACCCTGTTATTATTGAGAAAATGAAGGAATACATTCAGCTCAGTATTGTGTGCTTATTGTTTTAGGTTTAGGGGAAATTATATAATTTCGTATTTAGAAGATGATGATGTGCTGGAAGAATCTACGGATATCAACTGCTTGTCTCGGCACCAGTTATTAGCGGAAGCAGAACTTAGGGCCAAGGTATCTGTAAAGGGACGGGTAGAATAACAATAGCTGCAAGATTCTCAAGAGGAAGAGCCCATTCCAAGCACATCACAAAACCTACCGCCTCAAAAAAAAGTAAGCGCACAATTTCCAGGAAATGGCGAAATGTGAATATTTCACTTTGGGGGTATGAAGAACAGGGTGTAAAGCTCTTCATCCCCAGTGAAAATATGCCCCATAGAGAGGTGCCGTAGAGGTGCGCCGTAGAGAGGTGCGGAAGTGTGGAAGTGGTCTGCCCCCAACAAGGCAGTGAGAGCCTTGAACAGGTGGCTCTCGAACTGGCCTGTTGGGGGTAGACCACTTCCGCACCTCTCCACAAAAGGCAGAAAAGTAGTGGACACTTCCTAGTGTTTTGGAAGATTTTCATAATCCACTGAAATTTTTGAGTTGTTTTATGATAAAAAGATGATGGAACTATTGCGTCCATAGACAGAACAGAATGAAAAACAGGAGGGACACATCAATTTCAAAGTTAGTTCTGACAAAATCAAGCGATCTAAAGGTATTCTATTATTGTCTGGATACAATGGTGTTGCTGGTGCTGGTGTAGCGGCTTGTATGTCAAGAAATAGGTGTGAAGAACTACTGTGATTTTACCACGCTTGCGACAAGACTACCCTACTACCAGGAGACAAATTTTGCAAGTTACGTCCTTTGTGGGATCTCCTCAATCAAAGATGGCTCAAATATTTTCCAGGTGATAAAAATTTGAGTTTAAATGAGTCAATGATCCCATACTTTGGAAGACATCCAACTAAACAACATATTCATGTAAAACCTTTAAGATTCGCTACAAAGTATAGGCTATTTGTACTCGATTGGGATAGCTTATTTATGGAGAACCATATCAAGGAAATAGCACCGAAAACACTCATCCATCCATCGAAGAAATGTGGCAAATGTGCGGTTGCTTTGCATTCTAAATGCTCAGTAGCATTTCATACAACCCCGCAATGTTACAGCATTTTGGAATATTGTGTTTTTTTTAATTATACTTGTCTGAAATAGTCTTTTACAAGCTTTTATTTACTATCCATTCCGTTTCCTCTACAAATAAATTAAATTAGCTCATGTTCCCACTGTTCCATTATTGGATCGGTATTGTAATTCAAAAGGTCTTTGACCGATATTTTTTTTATAATATCTACAAGTTGCTTTGCTTATTAATATAACCATAATATGTAGATATTAAAAAAACAGACCAGTATTTAAAGTGTTGGGAAGATATGGGAACAGTGTTTTTGTGTTTTTGTTGTTGGTGAAAATTCACTATAGATAAAGGGCTTACCAAGGAACCGAGCTTTTCTAACGCTGGTGGCAGTAACATTGCCAATTGCCATTGTAAATCTTGCATGGATCAACACGAAGTAGGTACCTTCGCCCTTCACGTCTTTGAACAGCACTTCTGATGCATTCTGTATCATTAAATTGTCACGATTATAATCGTCATCATACATTTAAAAGATTTATTATCAGTATCGTTTTTTCAGTTGAATATCATAAGCATGGTTGCCTTGACAGTCAATCTAATTCATAAAGAATGAGCTAACTGTACTGTTCCTGAATTTAGTAGCAGTAATTCGGCAGACTTACTACAAAGGGAAAGGTAAGTTGTATAATTTCATTGTATCCAAAATTGGGTCGACAGCTGTTACCAAGAGTTTTACTACGCACAATAATGCAGGTCTAGGAGGCTAATAAGTGCAGAGAACAATTTATTCATTTCAGTGTTCCAAACACCACTGAAATGATTTGTATCTAGTAACACTCACCCCTGGAATCTTAATCGTATGGTTGACTTGTTTATCTGTATGCAGGGTCACAGTGTAGGAGTCGGGCAGGAGACGCGGTAGCCTCCAACTCACGTTAACCTCCCAAGTGTCGAGGGAGTCTTTAATCGCTTCCACGAATACGTTGTGTATCTCTGGCACTTTATATGACTCTGTTGAAAGAAGATTACTAAACATATTATCACGTCTGAAAGCCTGTAAAACAGGAAGGGTTAGGTACCGATATTACACCTGAATTTCGTCAGTTAGGTATGTTTAAGTCTTATTGTGTCACAAATTCTGTCCTTCCCCAACCTAGGAATTGAAACCAGGACTTCATATTTTGCTGTAGTAGTTGAGGCCACTAGACCAACGACGTAGTAAATACTAACTACTTAGGACATTGAAATTAATTTATATTGGGATCATGGTTTATCTTGTAGCTGTTGCTTCATTGTTACAATTAGCTAACAGAAATCAGATTCAGATGGTTACATCCATGAATATGCCATCTTTAACTTACAGTGCAGATTTTTATAATTTTTATTAAGATCCACTGGTTGTGGGGAAGGGCGTCGCTAGAGTGATTCGCCCGTGGTCCCGGTCAATTAGTCCCTGGAAGGGACCACGAGTATTTTTTTGCTCGTGTTTCATTCGAGAAATATATACTGCCAAATTATATTGTACTTAGATATTTGAATGGGCGGCATGGGCACTGGGCCGTAGGCTGACGAAGGAGGCCGGCGGGCGGAGGCCTGGCACTTCGGGGATAGAAGTCAAAGAGTGTAATTTAATATGCGAGCGAAGCGAGCGCGCGTCACGAAGAAAGAAACCTCCGTGGTCCCTGCCAGGGAATACGAGAAGGGACCACGGGTGAAAAAGGGTCGCTAGCTAAGAATGGATGGATATGAATAAATACATTTGTTCTAAGCATTTAAAATGAAATGCAATATTCACTTCCTAAATATTAGCACTTCAGATTGGTTAGATTAATATTAATACTTGTTTTAAATAGAAATAGAAGTTACTAATTTTGAACGGGTACGATTTAAGCTGACGCCAATTTAATTGGTTTAGCTTTTACTAAATAATAGGGTTTGTCAGCAAAATAGTAGATTTGTCACCAAAATGTAGTCGCAAACTATATTAAAACAATTTCATAATAAAATACATTATATTCATTCATGTTTAATATCAAGTATCAGATAAATACTGGTGCAGCAGCGGTGAAGGCTTTTGTGGCAAGCAAGCTGATTGATGAGATACAAAGACTTTCTCGAAGAATTTTTAGGTAAAATAAAAGATGCGTATAGTCCAAAAGCAAAATTGAATGTATTCGAAAATATGTCGTGTACAAGAGTCAAGGAGAGGGGTCGTCGGGAACAATATTAACCAATTGCGCGAGTGAAAGGCGTGTGACGTAGGTCGATAGGTCTGTTCTTACACCGAGATGTCGCCCTTAGTCTTGAATATAGAAAAATAATAGGATTGGGAACATGCCCCCGGCCTTGGAAGCAATAATGACTTTCAATGATTTTCAGTAGCAGCATCCTGGTCCACGTCTGGTAGTAAGGGACAAATCTTGGTGAATGCGCGTCTCACCACACCCGATGACGTCTGTATGGAGGCCACACGAGATATGCCATCCTTTCCTGGGATAGTACGAACCGAACGAAAATATGTCGTGTACAAGAGTCAAGGAGAGGGGTCATCGGGAACAATATTAACCAATTGCGCGAGTGAAAGGCGTGTGACGTAGGTCGATAGGTCTGTTCTTACACAGAGATGTCGCCCTCAGTCTTGAATATAGAAAAATAATAGGATTTGGAACAAATATGTTTGAATTTATTTAATAGGTTAGTCCTGATAACTTTACAATCAAATTAACTGACTATGTACGTTCGGTACACCATTCATTCATTCATTCATCCATCATCATCATCGTTATGACAATCATCGTCATCGTTATCACAGTCATCATCATTACCACAATCACCATCATCATAATCATCATCATCATTTTCATTGTAATCATAATCATCTTCGTCATTATCACAATCATCATCATTATCACAATCACCATCACTCATAATCACCATCACAATCGCAACCACAATCACCATTTCTATCACAATCACTATCACCATGACAATCGCCATCACCATGACAATCACCATCACCATCATAATCACCATCACTATCACAATCACCATCATCGTAATCATTATCATCATCATCATTATCACAATCATCGTCATCATTATCTCAATCATCATCATCGTTATCACAATCATCACAATAAATCAATAATAACCCTGTATAGAAGTCGAATCCACCATCTTCTGGATCTCAAAATAAATGCAATATTCGTAATCAACACCCCTGATAATCTCGGTATCGACACCCATATTGATTTTTAGATATTTCAACCCCATCGCAACCCAACCGGACATGATGGTATTTCAGGTCCACCACATTAAATCTTAAAATCGTTGTTTTTGTAATACACCCGACCCGATACACCATACAAACTACCCATTTTGGTTTTCAGACTTTGTCACCCCATTTCCCCCTCTTAGGGGTTGAATTCCGAAAAAACTTGAAACCCGTTTCTACTCATTTATCAATAGGAGCACTCCTGTGAAGTTTCGAATAAAATAGTCTAACTAATCTTGTTTCCCCATACAAACTTTCGACTCCCGTCTTACCCCCTGAGGGGGTAAATTTTGAAAAATCCTTTTTATTGCACCCCTTAACCTCATAATAAACCTATGTGCCAAATTTGGAATCTCTAGACTCAGCGGTTCGGGCTGTGCATTTTTAGACTTTGTCACCCCATTTCCCCCTCTTAGGGGTTGAATTCTGAAAAAACCTAAAACTCATTTCTACTCATTTATCAATAGGAGTACTCCTGTGAAGTTTTTTAATAAAATAGTCTAATTAATCTTGTTTCCCCATACAAAATTTTTCACCCCCCTAGGGGGTGACTTTTGAAAAACCCTTTCTTAGTGTACTCCTAGACCACTTAAGGAACCTATGTGCTAAATTTGGAATCTCTAGACTCAGCGGGGTTGAATTCTGATAAACCCTGAAACCCATTTCTACTCATTTATCAAAAGGAGCACTCCTGTGAAGTTTCGAATAAAATAATCTAACTAATCTTGTTTCTCCATACAAACTTTGGAGCCCCGTTTAACCCCCTTAGGGGGTGAATTTTGAAGAATCCTTTCTTAGTGCACCCCTAGACCACATAAGGAACCTACTGCCAAATTTGGAATCTATAGACCCAGCAGTTTGGGCTGATACGTGAGTGATTTACGTTGATATGTGAGTCAGTCAGTCAGTCAGTTTCTTCTTTTATATATTTAGATAGATAATAACGCTCCCCAAAAACTTGACTACCTACCCAAAAAGTCAGTAATAACTTATTAGATTCAGATCTTTTTGGACAAGATTACAATTCCAAATGTAAGCAAGAAAGTCACTTAAATATCATTGTTAATCCAGAAACCAAAACTCGCCTGGAAACTTTTAAAACTAAACTTTTGTCTGAATTACCACTATTGTCAACTAATGATGATCCTAATCAATAATATAACGATTTTTTCAGTATGTATTGCACACAATTTAATACCACGTTTATTCATAAGACAATCTCGGTTAATAGTAATTCTTCTTTCAACGACTGGGCCACCATTGGTATTCATAAGAGTCGAAAACGACTTTATGAGCTATATGAAGAGACACTGTAGAATTTCAGATATTCCCCTATCTACTACTAAATCGCTAAACTCAAACAGCTGACTGCTGCTGCCGAGTCTTTACTAAGGGAAAACGTTTCAGTCTGTGATTCCGATTTTTTTTTTAATATGTTACCTGTAAAGGTATAATTATATCAAAATGTTCACACCCTAAATGTTAAAAATACCTCTGATCTATGGGGTCATTTAGTGGACGTTGCTAAATTCATTATAAGCATTGTAGCTCCTTCTTTAGCAGTAATATTTAACGATTGTATTGACCGCGGTGAGTTCCTGATCTAATGAAATATAGTAAAATGATACCATTGTTTTAATCGGGATCAGACCCCAATAATTATAGACCTTTTTCAATACTACCCACCTTTAGTAAAAAATTGTGAAATTTATTTTGGCACATAAACGCAAAGTTTTTTCAATAAACATAAGTTTTTGCTTAGAAAACAGTTCGATTTGCAAGGGGTCGTTCAACTACTGATTGAACTGTGTGATTCAGAGAGTTGATGTAAACAGGAAAAGGTCTCCCGGATCAGTAAGAATGGGCAATGGTAATTTCTGTTGCCCCAAGGCTCAAATCTTGGTCCATTTTTAGGGTTCCGTACCCAAAGGGTAAAAACGGAACCCTATTACTAAGACTTCGCTGTCTGTCCGTCTGTCCGTTTGTCCGTCTGTCTGTCACCAGGCTGTATCTCATGAACCGTGACAGCTAGACAGTTGAAATTTTCACAGATGATGTATTTCTGTTGCCGCTATAACAACAAATACAACTGTTATCAAACCGCCATACAACAAACGTGATTTTTTGATAATAATGGTACGGAACCCTTTGTGCGCGAGTCCGACTCGCACTTAGCCGGTTTTTGTTTCTTATTTATTTAAATGACTTGCCTTACCTCATAAAGGATAATCATGACAGTATTGTTTGCACACTTCTCTTTTATTTAAACTCAAACGTCAGCAGTTAGTTACGAATGATGTTAATAGCGCCCTGGCAAAAGTCATTAATTGGTTTAATGTTAATAATTTACTCCTAAATGAATTAAGTAATTTAATGTATTAAGTTTACGATACCCCATGTAAGACAAGTGGAAACTACTGTACTAATAATAAGGATGAAGAGTTGAAACCGGAAGATAGTACAGTGTTCTTAGGCATCATTTTGGATGCCAAGCTTCAGTTGGGATCGCATATAGACAAACTGTCGAAAAAACTTAGCTCTGCAGAATACGCTGCTAGAAGAATTCGTGGTTTAACTGATTTAGAGACAGCCCGTTTAGTTTACTTTAGTTATTTCCATAGCGTGATGTCGTAAGGTATTCTCTTATTTTATTTTATTTGTTAGGGACAAAAACAGTTACATGCCAAGCTTAACTAGAGATTCTTAAATTTAGCATAATATTATGAATTACATTTAAACACAATCTATTCCATATTTATGTTACTACACATGTAACCCAAAACATCGTCCACGAATTCACAAAAAAATAAATAAAAGAAAACAGACATAATTGTGTGCATCGTAAAAGCCTTGTAAAAGAGAGGGAAAAAAATAAAAATAATATCCTACTTATGAATTTAATAACTCTATTGCTCTTGCCTTGAAACGATCCTTGGAATGAGTAAATATGTCAAGCTCCATGAAGTGAGCGTTGTACGAATCAACAAGGCGACGAAGAGGCACGCGCTCCCCAACGTTAGTCCTGCACGAGTTCGTGTGGAATAGTCGAGGCACACGTACCCCACGAAGCATGACAGATCTAGATCTGTCATGCTTCGTGGGGTACCATTATAGGTCTGTTTTAATACCATTATATAGTACCTAGGTACTATATAATGTAAACTATTTGACAAAGGAATGCAGTCGAATCTATTATTGCATATACCATGCAGCATCATTACACCCAAAAGTAATCGTCTAGACTGTAGACTAAGAACATTGTAACGTTTCAGTAATTGCTTTTAAGAGACTTTAGGACGATAACATTTATATTATTCATAGAACGTAAATACTTTTTCTGCACAATTGCGACGGCGTATTCCAATTGCGACCGAATTAGGGTTTTATATAATATTAAGAATGTAGAGGGTCTCACAAAGCTACTTAAAAATCTCATGACCAGTCTTTACATCTGAAAAGCTTTTTTTACTATATTGTCAATATGAGTATCAAAATGCAGACTAGAGTCGAGCGTAACACCCAAGTCCCGGACAGACTGTACTTCATTATGACTTGTCCTGTTTATTGAATAATTAAATTTGATTTGATTTTTATTTTTACTGAATGAAATTGTGTAACATTTGGGAAGACTTATAAATTATTCTCTTGTGGTGCAATGCCGCCGATATTCAGACAATAATTGTTTTGCAAAAAAAGGCAAAGCGTTCAATTTATAAATTAAGTCCCAGATACTTCCTCAGAGGAAAAAATTAAGAGATTAATATTCTTACTGTGCGCTCTCAGTTTATTTATGAAAACCTTTTGTACGCACACATAAATATTAATTTGGTTAAGAAATAGTGATTTCCACAACATGAATACGAGTAGGGTTTGGGTCCCGGGACGTCTCGTGCCTCGAAGTCCCGGGACTTTTCGTAATTTTAGTTGTTTCGAGTCCCGGGACTTTCGGGTCGAGACTTGAGACGAGACAAGATTGTCGAAAGTGTTATGTAATCCTTTATTATTTTCAAATAATTAAAGGAACCTAGCTAACCAATTGGCCGCGCGGGCCCCCTCGCGTTTTTGCACATAAGCGCGGCGTATTCATGTAATTAGACACCTTATATAAAAACACTTGACGATCGCAAACTACATTATTAATATTTATATAAAATTTACAGTGAATAGTGGAATAGTTATTGAATCAATTTAACCAAAAATTTGGTTAAATAATTTTAATTTGATAATATAAATGAAAGTAGAACTTGAAAAACAGTGATGAAAATGGATATTTTGTTATTAAAATATTAATTTGATGAAAAATTATTACATTTTTATGTATCTTTTTTTTATCAAAATAAACTAGATTATATTTCCCTAGCTTTAAAGCCTTAAACACAATTAAACTGACATCTGTTGAAAACGAGCGAGTGTTCTCCTTCTCCTCCTCTCCTGATTATTTAAAAGACTGATTTATAGGTCTGTTTTAATATTATTATTATGCAATTATGAAACAAATCTGTGATTATGTAAATTAACTCTGTTGTACACTACACACACTACAACAGCCCATAACGTCCACTGCTGGACATAAGACTCTCCCATGATGGGAGGAATTTGCCGTAATCTCCACGCTTGGCAGGCGGATTGGAGATCGCAGTGATGAAAGACTAACAGAAAACGCTGCTGCCCATACTCTGGTCTACGGAGGCCCAAGGTGTTCTGCCTCAGACATTAGTCGCCTTATACGACACCCGTGAGTGTAATGGGTTGGTGTAACTCTGTTGTGATTATGACCAATGACGAATTACTAGATAATAGTCAAGTTATTAATAATTTGTATGATTTTTAACTAAGTTCGTTTTATAACTATAAGATTTAACTGCTTAAAACTGAATCTGTGTGTGATTAAAAGAAATAAAAAAGCAATTATTAAGACTGAAATTAACGTTAAAGTTATTAAGATTCAATTTTCTGTTTAATAATTTAATGTTGTTTTTTACATAAAAAGCCTTTTAAAATGCGTTTCACCAGAAAGTAAGGAAATTAAAATTCTTCAAAAAAGGCAACCCCTCATAATCGGCGAAAATACGATAGTTAGAAAGGTAGGCTAGTTACAGATTCTTGACTTGTTGACGTAGCGAGGATCGAACTCGAATCGCAGGGCAGTTGATCGTTATTCATTTAAGTCCCGATGCGCCGCTAGCGAGCGCTAGTCGTTAATGTTCAATAGCCAAGTAGCTAAAATAGCTGGCTTGCTAGCTGGCTATTCAACCACAAATAGCCGGCTAGCTAAGCTATTGAAATTTCAGCTAGTTACCCATCTCTAGCGCTTATGATCTAGATTCTAGATCAACAAGGCAGTCCTGTATCGTGGGTGCATTTTGTAGTCACATCTCACGGACAGTCAGACTATATTTGATTAATATAATATGTGCATTTCATTAACATCGAAAATAAGGAAAGCTTTACTTACCCCGATTATAAACGGTCACGTTCGCAGCCAAGCTAATAGTCATTAGAGATAACGAGAATGACAAAACGAAGGAAATTTTTAACTGCATGTTTAAGTTAATAAAATAAAGTAACTTTGTTAATACGAGTAATACGAGCTTTCGTGCAACTACAAACTGAAATCAGTATTAGGTGTTACTTGCCGCTTTTATATTCCTCCTATATTCAATAATGTCCTCCTAATAATTTTATTGTCCTTAATTAGTCATTCATATCACATTAAAAGCTAAGTAGGTACCTACAAGCGATAACAATGTAGCCAACTACTGTCATGAAGTCACGTAATTTTAATGCATGCATATTAACCCGTGTTAGCAAATAAACAAAATGTGGAACATTGACGCCCAATATTTCCGTACCTAACTACAAGGTTCCTAGGTATGGTCCAGTACAAACAAAATATTGCTGTGACGGAGAGAACAAATATTCTAATATTCCGGCTTTCTTAGGGGTCCTTTTACACCCATTATTATAACAACGAGTCCCACATGTTCACCCGCTTGCCCGACTCCTAAAAGTCCCTTGTAGAATAAAATAGAATAGAACTGACCGACTAGTAGTTATAGAGATTAGCGATTAGCGCTTTCAAACAAACTAACTCTTCAGGTTGAAGAAGTCTGCCTACTACACCGTACCATACCAGGACCGTGCTAGGAACGTGTCATGCAAAAGGATATTCTTGTCTCTAAGTATGAGAATATGCCTAGTATACCTTTCCGTCACCGACCAACACCGTCGTGTGCCATACACGTAGCGTATCGGCACCGGCAATATATTTTCACCAACAACTTTGTTAACGCTCCGTGTATGGCACGCGTTGTTAGTAGCAGACAGGAGGATGATCCTACTCATCCTGTCTACAATACTCTAATCATTGATACGGGTATGAGGTGGCTTTTCATTACCAGGAACGAAAACATTGAAAATGATTATTATAACAGTTTTAAAGCAAAGCAGAGCTTTATTGGTTCAATAGTGAGGGCTAATTTGTTAGAGTCGCTCGAAACGTGGTCGCTCAAAATTGGCCTCATCAGAAGGCTTAAAGTCACCCAAAGGGCAATGGAGAGGGCTATGCTCGGAGTTTCCTTTCGTGATCGAATCAGAAATGAAGACATCCACAAGAGAAGCAAGGTTACCGACGTAGCCCAAAGAATTGCCAAACTTAAGTGACAGTGGGCAGGGCACATTGCTCGCAGAACGGATGGCCGATGGGGCCGAAAAGTTCTGGAGTGACGACCGCAAACCGGAACCGTGATACGTTGCGTTGGAAGGTCTATCACTAGGTGGAGCGATGACCTGGTGAAGGTTGCGGGGTCCCGCTGGATGCAAGTCACACGGGACCGGTCAATGTGGTGACACTTGGGAGAGGCCTATGTGCAGCAGTGGACGTCTTTCGGCTGAAATGATGATGATGATGATTCGTTCGGGCAAATAATACTATTGTCTCATAATTACACATTATACATACTTATTTACGCAAAATTAATACTGAAACTGTTAGCCTGCGTCATTCCAGTGCTGGGCAAAGGACTGAATGATTTCCAGTTATAAATATAAAATTAATACAGCTGATGCGAATTTGTGCAAATTATAAATACGGCGAATAAATATTTACATATGGTGATTTAATTCGCTAACAGGTTGTGTAGCATTCGGCTACATGAATCCTCATTTTTTTTTAATAAAAAGTAAAAGCTTACTTATATTTCTTCTTTTCCTTCTTGATGTTATATTTTTTTGGAAATAGTATTGATAAAAAAGCGAAGTTCTTTGTCATCCTGACGGTTTTGATTCGCTTGTGAGACTTGAAGCAGTGATGATACTTTGAAGAATTAACTCTAAAATTCTTGTCGTTCAGAATGTTTTAATGCTATCATGTTTCTCCAAATAAAAAGTTATCAATCGTATTGTTTTCCTGATACGTATCTGCCTTTCCCTCATGATTTTCTCTTGGTGATTTACTTAGTTTGGGTTTGTTCATTTCATTTTTTATTTTTTTCTCTTTGCCTTAGGTTCATCAGAACTAGTGTATATCTCTGGGTGTATAATCTTTTCAAAAGCCATGTCGATCGACTGAACTATATCTGGAGGCCGAAGTCTTATTGTATAAACCAATAGGCAAACTAACAACTGCTGCTACATCCATTGTATTCTATATCATCACGACAGTAACGAGTTTTAGCGCATATTCATTGTTACTTCCTCCACTACGAAGTCCACGAGAAGACGGTACCACGGTGGGCATTGCCATCGCCATAACGACTTTCTCAAGGGTATTTAAATTATCTTCGCCACGACGACTTTCCCAAGGATTTCTATAAGTACAGTTCTAACGTGTTCATCAGTCAAAAACATTTCACAAAATAAGTGTTATATAAGTTTATTATTAATATCAGAGATATATCAGGTATAGTTTTCTTTATTTGTCCTGACCGAAGCTTCAGCCAAGGCCCGATATAAGTTAAATAATATCAGACAATTTCAGTCTTACGGCGAACGTTTATCCTTTTTTCAAGAAATTATTTATTTTATCCTTTACTAATCTTATTATAATCGAATAAGTCATATTACTACTGTTAATATTATTAATAGTTTATTTTTAAGGTTCCATAGTCCTGACAAGGTACCCGTATAGTTTCGTCATGTCCGTCTGTCTGTCTGTCCGAGGTTTTGCTAAGACCCAAATGAGCTAAGAGTAAAATAAAATTTTGGAAAATATTTTTTTTAGGGTAGCTCCCCCTACATGTGAAGTGGGGATGAATTTGTTTTCTTCGTCTGTCATGTGGGGTATTGTTGTATAGGTCTTTTAAAATGACTTAGGGGTTGTTAATACTACTTTTCGATTGAATGCTGCATTTACGAAATATTAAACTGCAAATGTTTGTTCCAGTAGGGCGTCCCCCCCCCCTCTAAAAGCTAAACCGTTAGCTTGAAAAATCTGGGAAAATTCATGATGATAGTGCATTTTATGAACTTTAAAGGAAAATTATAACTATAGCGGTTAAGATAACTTTATTTGTTTAGCAGTAATAGTCGTTGAACTTTGGTGTTGGATAATTAAAACCGGTGCACAAAAGTGGAGACAAAACTAATCCGTCTAACTATATACCCATATCTGTACTGCCATCAATATCAAAAGTAATGGAAAGATTAATAAACTCACGTCTCTTATCTTACCTTAATAAAATGTCTACGGAAGACGCAGTACTGGCGCTTGCCTCCGCTGTAACCAGTCAAGTGGACAGCGGAGGCAAGTGCCTTGCTGTCTTCCTAGATCTTCAAAAAGCCTTCGACACAGTTTCTGTCGTCACACTGCTGGATAGACTGGAATCAATTGGAGTAAGAGGTATTCCCCACGCCTTGCTCAAAGACTATCTAAGCAAACGCAAGCAAAAGATTAAGTTAGGCAATACCATTAGCTCTGAAGAGATCGTCCATTTCGGAGTAGGTCAAGGCAGTGTGCCCGGACCGACATTGTTCCTTATATATATAAATGCTCTATGTAGCATGAAAATTGTGGATGTACGCATTCTTTCATACGCAGATGACACTGCTATAATGTTCAGTGGTGACACCTGGAACAATGTCCAGTTAACTGCTGAGCGTGGACTGGCAAGAATAGCAGCCTGGCTTGACCTTAACCTCTTAACCTTAAATACTACTAAAACCAACTTCATTTGCTTCACAAAGTATAACACCTCTCAACCCCCTCCAGAATTCAAAATTAAGATTCATAAATGCATTTATCCTGTAAATCCAATCTGTTCATGCACAGAAATCAATAGAGTAGAATCTACCAAATACCTAGGTATTATGGTTGATCAACGATTATCCTGGCATAACCAAACTGAATTATTAATGAAGCGAATACGGAAATTAATCTGGACTTTCAAAACATTACGACATGTCACCTCGAAAAAGATCCTGATACAGATTTACATCTCACTTGCCCAGTCCGTCCTGGCTTATTGCCTACCTGTCTGGGGAGGTGCCACAAAGATTAAATTCTTAGACCTCGAGAGAGCTCAGAGGTAGCTACTGAAAGTTATGTATTTTAAACCCTTCAGGTTTTCAACCGAGAACCTTTACCGGATTTCGGATCTTCTGACCGTTAGAAAGCTTTACGTACTTAATATAATTCTAACTAAGCATAAAACTCTATCGTTCAACCCACAGAAGACAAAAGGCAGAAGGAAAAACACGGTTGCTCCCACTGTGTCGGTAAAGTCTACATTCGCAAAAAGGCAATTCCCTAGGCAATCATCCCATTTATACAATCTTCTTAGTAAAGAACTTGACATATACCCACTAACCTACCGCGAATGTAAAAACGCTTTGTCTAAATGGCTTAAGTTAAAAACCTATGACGAAGTGGAAAATATGGTGCAATCAATGAGACTGTAAAATTTATATTACGCTATGATATTTATGGCGCTAATGGAAGTTAATGTTTTACATTGATTCCGATCCCAAGACTAGTCGCAGGGTTAGCTACCAAAAAAAGAATTACCTGCATTGTAATTCAAAAAAAAAAATAAGAAAAACGTAGATAATAATTAATCTCCACCTGTATGAAGTGTGGATTATGACCCTTACCCCCACACTTACTCTCACCCACTACTCACTCTCATACACATACTACATACACATTCACCTCCACACCATCTCCTACACACATAACAGCGCGTTATTTGTCTTTGTTTTATTTGTCTTTTACTGATATAAAAATACTGTGTACCCATTTTGTTCCTGCATTTTTAATTGTATAAGTTCATTTAATACTATGATCAGGTTTAATAACTTAAATACAATTACATAACCTGGGGCAGGGCGGAGCATCCTAAAACAAGCATACTATTTGCTTAAATGGATTCTCACCATTGTAACTAGATTAAGTTATTTAAGTTGAAGCAATAAACTTTTTTTTTTTTTTGTACCGAATACAAAATCCTTTAAAGTGACTAAGATGAAGTAGTTGCTTGTTTATAACGGGTAAAGATTTGCATTGAAAAACAATCTAAATTAAAAAAAAAAAAAAAAAAAAAACATAATAAATGATCATAAGTTTAAGTTTACCAACGGATTCGTTATACATTTTGATAATGGGCTACTATAGAACCCTACACTGCGCGTGGCCCGACATGCACTTGGCCGGTTTTTTTATTTAATATTTAGTTGGTGCTGTCTTATTTGTTTGAAATATTATTTTTTTTACATTTCGATGTAAAAAATGTTAAAATGTAACGATTTATTTGATTGTTGTTAGAAAAGGGGGCAAGCAACGAAAGTGGGTGAAAAGCGAATAAAATAGTACATTATGATACAAGTGGAGAAAGTTTTTTATTGCGGACGAGGCGGAAATAACTCCCGAACCGTAGGCGAGGGTGTTTTGAGCCGAAAACTGCAATAACAAATGTCCACGTGTATCAAACGACGTTTTTCAATACAGGCTTTTAAAGAAATAAATAAAAGAACGGCAATATTTTTCTCATGAATTACTATGAAACTATGATTTTAATTTTCTTTTTTTTCCGCGCTTTGCTTTCACCAGGTTGAAGGAGAAGCAAAGGTATGAAGCCGCTAAACAGCCTAATATAATATATATATAAATAAAAAATATATATTTTTGAATTTACAACACAAATAAATGGTAATTTCTTTATAAAAGTAAATATTAGTTTTTAGTAATCATGTTTATCTATGATATTCTATTTATAAAAACAATTTTAATATTCAAAAAATATTTATGCCGTAGAGACGCTTAGTGCTTTGCCAAAATTAAAAAAAAAAACATTCATCTCAGACTTTAATAGGCATTGAACCAATTTGGACAAGTATAGGTATAGTTAGCTGTGGCAATTTTCATTCCCGCACACGTGCGGGAAAATGGATAAAAACACACGCGTGTGAAATACATTGCATGTTGTACCTAATCATAGTGCGTTATGGACCAGTTTTCGGGGAAGTGTATTGAAATAGTACATTTTGATACAAGTGGAGAAAGTTTGTTATTACATTCGAGGCGGTATTATAACACCCAAACCGTAGGTGAGGGTGTTTTTGAGCCGAAAACTGCAATAACAAATGTCCATGTGTATCAAACGACGTTTTTCAATACACTTTTGAAGAAATAAAATAAAATAACGAAAAATATTTTTGTCACGAACTAAGAAATTATGATTTAAATTTTCTTTTTTTGTCGCGCTTTGCTTTCGCCAGGTTGAAGGAGAGGCAAAGGTATGAAGCCGTTACAGCCTAATATAAAAAATAGATTTATTTAATGTTTTTGAATTCAGAACACAAATAAATTGTGAATTTGTGTATAAAAGTAACTATTTGTTTCTAATAATCATGTTTATCTATGATATTCTATGTATAAACACAATTTGAGTGTTCAAAAAATATTTATAGACCGCCGGAAAGACGCGTAGTGCTTTGGCGAAATTAAAAAAAAAAAAACATTCACATATACTATAGGCATTGAACCAATTTGGACTAAGTATAGGTAAAGTTATCTGTGGCAATTTTCATTCCCGCACATGTGCGGGAAAGTGGAAAAAACCGCACACGTGTGAAATACATTGCATGTTGTACTTAATCGTAGTGCGTTATGGAACAGTTTTCCAGGAAGTGTATTGAAAAATAAATTTGAACGCTTTATCATGAAAATATTCCTTCGCCATGCCATGGACTGATGGAAAACTCAAGAGACTGGCATTGCTACGCTGGTTTGCTTTACTTATACATACATAGAAATAAAGTTCACTAACCCGCATCATTTCTTCAAATACATAATTCCAAAAACAGAAATAATGACATAAACTTGTCCCGAAACGACCTTTATCGTGATCCTTGACTTTTTCTAGTAATAAAAAGCGATTCATAATGTATTGTCGGGGGGTATCTGCGCAGATAAATTATGGAAAGAGCAATGACCTTAAATTCCTACTTATCTGGCGCAAGCCAATAATATTCAACAACATTACTCAGTTAAAGCTGTTTTAGGAAAGTGTATAGCCATAATAGTATTATCATCACCGTGTGTCACCGGTTCGTTGACTTACCACTAATGAGCCAATGAATGTTTGATAATTAAAATGCATTAGCGTTTTACCCCGTTAGGTAAGTAACACAATTACTATCCTGTTGTTCGAATAAAGAAAACCACAATTAAAATATTATTGAGTCTATATTATAATTTTTATTTTCTATAATATTTACATTATTTACATACTAAATCTATAATAGAAATAAAAATATTTACAAGTATCAAAAAGGGTTACAGGGCGTCGAAAACTTCGTCCACATCGCTGTCAACAGTAAAAGTGCCCAGAAGGCTGGCAGCATTGCCACGTTGGATGGCAATGCTGATTTTTTGGCCAAAAATAGGCCCGCCCTCTGGTCACGTAAAGAGTCGACCAACCATTTGGCAATTTCTCGAAAAACTAGGTGGGCACTCGGACCGCATGGCCCTAGTGTTTCAACCCCAAACGGCTCAAACACATAATTACCAATTACATTATTGTATTTGCGCCGTTTGTCTATATTTATTCTGCAAAAAAGAGCCATCAGAGCCATATACAGGTGGAATTTTTCAATGCCACCTGGAGGAAAAGTACTCAAAATACTGGAGAAATTTTACTCAAAAGAAACATTCCTCTATTTTAAAAAAGAAACCAATCTGCATTCACACAAATTTTTCGAAAATTCGTTTGCCACACTCGGGAATCGAACCGAAAAAATAACATTCTGTACTTTTTTGACATCAGTCGATTATAGAGTCAATCGTATGGATCAATTCGCTCTAACAAACATGATACATGAAATTAAGGAAAAACCATGAAATCTTAACTTATACATTCAATCTTTCGCCACGAAAACTGAGCCGATTCAATTATAAATGGATATAGGATACAGGAAAAAATCCTAGTGTGGGGCAAGTGGCAACGTCTTTAAAAATAAAACCGAATGAAATTGAATTTCATTAAATGACTGCGCCAGAAGGAGGGTTATCTTTTTCGAGAGTATGTATGTAAGTAGGTATGTATGTAAGTATGTATGTATAATTGTTTGGCACGTTCTGCAGCCTGAACGGTTCGATGGATTTTAGCTTGAGAGGTGTCGTCAGATTCGTATTTACTGTGAGAGTGACACTGCAAAATAAAAATATAAACAAAATGACGTATTTTTGGCGCCATTGTTTAAAATTTGTAAAAGAAACAGCTGAACTTATAGCATATGTTAATGCCGATTGGGCAAGTAATACTATATATAGATCGCAAATCATATACAGGATTTTGCTTTGTTATGTCTGGATCAGCTATTTCTTGGGAGAGTAAGAAACAGAGAACGGTAACGTTGTCAAGCATGGAGTTAGAGTATATGGCTATAGCTGAGGCCAGCAAAGAAGCTATATATTTGAGATCTCTGTTATATGAATTTACTGGTAATCTGTGTACTGTGAAAATTCATAATGACAGTCACAGTGCACAGAAGTTGATGGCAAATTATGCATGTCATAGAAAGAGTAAATTGATTATAATACACATGTAAACGGGTATTTTCGCGAATTTTTACCTTTCATATTAGCCCGACGTTTCGACCGGATTGCACCAGCCGTGGTCGTGGGAAGACTGAAGTATTGGAGGTACCGCCACAGCAAAGCGAAGGTGTTTATTCAACTACCCTCACTTGATCTTCATAAATGTTAATTAGGGCCGGTTCACACTAGGACAGCACACTACACTAACAGTGTCCGCATACTGAGATGATTTCACTTGACAAGTGCACTCTTAGTGATCTCTGGATTCCAAGCGGGAGAGAGTCTGAAGCCGTCTTCGCGATTGAAATTAGGATACTTCTTGATCTCAATCGCTTCCCGAACCATTCTCTTATAGTAGTGCTTCTCACTTGCAAGGATTTTTGGGTTGTGTAACTCCATCCAGTGTTTGGGTCCTGAGTCTATCACATGCTCCGCTATAGCGGACTTGTTTGTTTGTCGATTTTTGACCGCTGCTATGTGTTCCTTGACCCTTTCAGCGACTGTTCGCTTCGTTTGGCCTATGTAGGAACGGCCGCAGCTGCAATCGATTTTGTAAACACCAGGAACCTGGAAAGGTACTACATCCTTAGGTGTACGCAGACGCTTAGCCACTTTATTGAATACTTCATGAAAAGGTTCCCAATTTTGTCCGTAACTCCTTTCACATAAGGCATGAATGCTGGCTGTCTTGTTACATCAATGTGTTTTTGCTTTTGCTTGCGTCTGCTATCTGGATGCCACCCATTAGTCTTGTACCCGTTTCGTTTAAGAACCTCCTGAACATGTTCCAGCTCTCCGGGCAGATGTTCAGGGTCACAGAGGTCATAGGCTCTGTTCATGAGAGAAGAAACTACTGACTGAAGATGTGCTGGATGATGATGTGAGGCAGCATTCAGATACCTGTCCGTGTGTGCCGGTTTTCTGTACATAGTATGCGACAAGGTTCCATTGGACTTAAGCTTTAAATCTAAGAAGGCTAAAGATCTGTTATCCTCCATCTCATACGTGGGTCGATCTTCAGAGGCATTTTTTTCGTGTCGGGCTGGATAAACCCATTTTAAAATCGAAAAACGTTTTCAAAATATTTTTTTATAGTTAATTTGGTTTCTGATCTACGTGATACAAGGCTAATATTATGAATAAGTTTATTATAAATATTTAAAAAAAAATCTTAAACTGTAAAATCCTGATCGCTCTGGGTTGACCCAACACCCGATTGAATGAAAAAAAAATCTTTAACTTTTTAATGAGAAGGATCATAATGAAAAAACTTATTTAGATTACATAACAAATAGTTTATCTTCATAGTAATATTTTTTTTTTAGTTATACTAACTATACTTTTGCCACAATTTGAATTTAAAATCATGACCGGGCATTTTATCTCATCGCTCTGCGCTGAGGTATAATATCGCGCTCATCCCTAGTTACGCATTATAGACACTCTATTCCCCTTCCGCGGGGCAACGCCAGTAGTGGTCTAACCATCGAGGAGGATACCTGTGTGCCACGTTCCCGCGTTCGAACATTACGAAGGTAAGTTTATGATTGCTCTGGATTTGGTTCTCGAATTTTATTATTGCTATGGCACGTTATTTAAATTCAATAGTAAGCTTGTGAATGTGTTTGTTATGTGAATTAAGTGATCGTTATGATATTTTTTTTATGAGACCTAATCACAACTTTCTACTGCTTTTAAATTCGGCTAAATTTATGATTTTGTGACTTTTTCTGATCGTTATGGCTCCGATTGCTCTGTCCAAAAAGACCAGAGCGGTGATATTTTGCATTAATTGTACGTTATAAATCTATTTTAAGTAGTAGTACCGGACTTTAACAATGACAAACGATGAACTATGCATAGAACCTTTAATTTATAACCTTTCCTGGCTTTCTTTGGATAACCTAAACCCATAAACAGATTTTGACGTATTTTACCTTGATGATACCTTGCATTTAGCTACCACAACTGTAACCCCTTCTCTAAAATTTAATGGCAACTATTGTTGCAGATTAAAATCATGACGAAATAAATTATTTATTGAAGAAAAACGTCTTAGGAAGAAATTGAATGACCAAGACAAAAAATGTTCTATCAAATTGACTATGAGAATTTAATTACTCCAAGTTTTCCGAGGTAGTTTATCGTCGTTGCATAACGATAACACCTTGACAAAGGTTGCTGCAGTAGAACATTTACCCGACTCCGACTCCGATGACTATTCAATTTTCTGAGCTTTCAATTAACCTTATTTTCTTAGTTTGTTGATCAAATAAGCCTTATAGAAATTGTATAATTTTTTTACTTGTTGTGAAAAATTGTAACATTATAATTTCAAACAATAATTTAATCTGATCTGATCATCTGCATTGCATTTTACTTTGTGTTGTTCTTTTTAATTCTTTATGTTCCACTAAAGATATAGTTAAGGAAAATGTGATTATTACAAATCTCTTAGATAATCTTGTAAATACTGTTATTTTAGTCATGATTCTAAGTCCTAATAAGCATTATGATTACAAATAGTTACGTCTATAATTGTTTATTTTTAAGAATTTTATCATGTTATTTATAATCGTTAGTTTTCTTTAATTACTTTTTAAAAACTAATATTTAATGAGTCTAAGTCATTTGATAACTATTAAATACTGTATTAATAGTTTATTTCAAAAGATTTTTAATTTTGTCTTATTTACCTAGAAGTGATTTAATTAAGTCAAAAGAAATGAAACAGCCAAAAGTTGTTTTTTTTTTAATAATTATGTTAATTAGTTATTTTAGCGATTATTTTATACAAATGATTCCTTTTTATATGTATGACTGATAATATGCCTTGCTTTTTTCTAAAATAATACATTTCTATTACATATAATCTTGTACACGTACACTGAATATGACTGAAAATGGCTAAATAAATAATATTTTATCAATATTTATTTTGTTATTTCACTGATTATCACCATTTATAATCGCTCTGGCACCAATTATGATTGCTCTGGTCGCGAAATTTTTGGAACTTAAATATTTCCATAACTGACTGTGTAAATTTAAGGCCAATAGTAAAAATATACCATTTGAATATAATTATTTTTAATGAGATACATAATTACAATTATATTTCAATATCTGAAAAGCACCAGAGCGATCACACGAATACGCCCGTTTTGGAGATTAACCCACGTGAACCTTATCTTCGGGGGTATGGAGTTAAGATGTTCTGTCAGTTGATCAAGTTTTTGTTTACCTCCATTGATAGTGCAGAAAACATCATCGACGTACCTTTTCCAGAGTCTTATACCGTGAGCTGTCATGTTGATCATAGTCTCAAAGTGCTCCATCCAGATATTGGCAAGTACAGGAGCTACAGGACTGCCCATAGCTACGCCAACAATCTGGAGGTAATGTTGCCCCTGGTATAAGAAGAAATTTCCGTCTAAACAGTTCTCCAGAAGACAGATATACTGGTCAGGAAGTTCATGATCACACAATCTCCAATCTCCCGAACTCCCAAAAATCCTTGCAAATGAGAAGCACTACTATAAGAGAATGGTTCGGGAAGCGATTGAGATCAAGAAGTATCCTAATTTCAATCGCGAAGACGGCTTCAGACTCTCTCCCGCTTAGAATCCAGTGATCACTAAGTGCACTCGTCAAGTGAAATCATCTCAGTATGCGGACACTGTTAGTGTAGACTAGTGTGCTGTCCTAGTGTGAACTGGCCCTAATTAACATTTATGAAGATCAAGTGAGGGTAGTTGAATAAACACCTTCGCTTTGCTGTGGCGGTACCTCCAATACTTCAGTCTTCCCGCGACCACGGCTGGTGCAATCCGGTCGAAACGTCGGGCTAATATTAAAGGTAAAAATTCGCGAAAATACCCGTTTACATGTGTTTTGATCGTGAGAGTTTAAAAAAGAGTAAATTGATATTAGATATCATTTTAAAAAAAGATGCAGTTAGCAATAAAATTATTAATTTAGATTATTTCCCAACAACTTATATGCCAGCTGATGTGCTTACTAAAGCTTTAAATTGTGTGTAAAGCATAACAAATGTATAGAAGGCAAATGTATAGGTATTAGTTTAATAGAGGCAGAATGTTAGTTAAAGTGAAAAACAGTTGTTTTGAGAAGTTTTGTTTATTTGCTGTAGTTGGGGTGTTATAAATATTAATTATTAATACTAATTATATTTAAGGAGATTTACTGTACCCTTTTTACTTGCAATAAAGATTTTTATATTATATTTATATCACAAGAGTTGTGTTTGCACGTAATTCGGAAATATATTATTAAAAGAAACAGAATAAAACCAAGTCTGCGAACCAACTGTCAGTCATTTATTTTTCTTAAGGAAACTAACACAGAGTATTTAACATGTAGGTTATATACACCACACGTCCCCTCTTAAGAAAAGAACCATTTCTTTTCAATCAACATAAAACAATTACTACCATTACAAAAAGAAAAAGAAATATAACTGCTATTCTCGTTAAACAAATAAAAAATACAATGAACTAAACAAATCATTATACCCGATAATTCTTTTTACCCAAAGTACAAGTGCGCTTTGGACGCATACAAGAATTTTCAGGAGTCTGAACAGTATCAGGAACCTGACCTGGTGTTGACAATGGTCGTACACCTTGATCTTGGGTTTGAGCACAAGAGGTATCTTCCGGGCATCTAGTAATTTCCTTACTAACCTGGCTATCCCCGCGTTCTGAGTCGTCATACTCATTACCCATGTCTACGGAATGCCGTATAGAGGTACCAGTCCTCTTTTCAATGGGTAGCAGCTGATCAATGTGCCTTTTGCACTCCCTACCATCGTCACACCGCACTCGATATGTGAGCGGTGCCTCTCTTCCAATGACCTCGGCCGGCGCCCATTTATCAGCGCTCTGCCGGTAGTCTCGTGCTAGTACCCGATCCCCGGGTGCAGCGTGGCGGTCAGTGCCCGGGCTGTGGCGCGCAGTACGAGCTGCTGCCTCCTCGCTGGTGCGCTCGGAACTCGGCCGCAGCACGTCTAGCCTACCCCGGAGCTGTCTGCCAAGCATCGCCTCAGCGGGCGCGACACCTGTAGTCGCGTGTTCGCAATTCCGATGTTGGAATAAAAATTTACTGACTGCCGTATCCACGTCAACGCCCTCATGCGTAGCCTTTTTCATGGCACGCTTTACTAACTTCACTGCGTTCTCGGCTGCTCCGTTACCCGCCGGCCGATAGGGACTAGTGATCGTATGAGAAATTAAATTACTTTTAAAGAAATTTGCTACTTCGGTCGAACCAAAAGGCGGTCCGCCGTCGCTCACTATTTGCGAGGGGAGACCGAAACGAGCGAACAATTCCCTAAGTTTACCTATTGTCGCCACAGCATTTGTGCCAGACATTTTCTGCACTTCAATCCACTTACTATGGGCATCAACCGTGACAAGATAATGTTTACCTTGAAATTCACCGAAATCAATATGCAACCTTTGCCAGGGGCGTGCTGGAAATTCCCACGGATGTAGTAAAGAACGTGGGGGAGCATCACGCTGCTGACAACAAGCACTACAATTTTTCGTGATAGTCTCAATTTCAACATCCAATGTGGGCCAATAAACATAACTCCTAGCTATATTTTTCATCTTAACTACCCCTAAATGCCCTTCATGCAGTTCGACCAGGACTGGTTTTCTCAGAGGCTCCGGTATGATCACTCGGTGATTATATAGAATACAACCACGATCCAAAGCTAAATTATCCTTTCGATGGAAAAATGGTTTTTCAGACTCTGACGTTACCTTTGAAGGCCAACCCATTATAAGATATTTTTTAATTTTATTCAAAACGTTGTCATTCTGGGTACAAGAAGCCACCTCTTTTGCACTTATTGGAATTGTTTCTTCAACATAATTTACATAAGATACCAAACCCAAGTCATCACAATGTTTACGTTCATAAGGTAGTGGCAGTCGGGATAATGCGTCGACATTACCGTTTTGACTTGATTTGACAAATTCAATCTCAAAATCATAAGACGCCAGTCTTGTGGCATACCGTTGCAGCCTACTAGCCGCCGTTTGCGGTAATCCAAATTTAGACCCAAATATAAAAGTTAAAGGCTTATGGTCCGTTTTGATAATGAAATGGCGACCATAAATATATTGGTGGTGTTTAATAACACCAGCAATAATTGCGAGCGCTTCCTTGTCCAACTGACTGTACGATCGTTCCGCCGCATTTAACGTTCGTGACGCGAAACAAATTGGACGCTCGTCCCCGTTCGGAAACCGATGTGATAGCACACTGCCGATACCATACGAACTACTATCAACGGCTAACACTAAAGGTAGGTCAGGGTTATAGTGTACCAAAACCTTACTACTTAGAATCGCTGCTTTAATATCATGGAAAGCCTTTACACAATCTGCTGACCAGACCCACACACTTTGTTTGCGCAATAGACTATGCAAGGGATGTAAAATAGTACTCATCTGAGGTATGAATTTGGCATAATAATTTATCATACCTAGGAAAGATCTGAGCTGTGTCAAATCTCCTGGTGGAGGTGCATCCACAATGGCTTTAATTTTGTTTGGATCTGGGTGCAAACCCTGCTTATCAATAATGAAACCTAAATAAGTTATGCTTTCTTCCATGAAACTACATTTCTTTAATTTAATTCGCAAACCAACCTCACGTAAACGAGACAACACAGCCCTTAGATTAGCAATGTGTTCTGACCTGGTGGCACCTGTGACAACCACATCATCCAAAAACACTGCAGTGCCCTTCAAACCCCTTAGAGTTTCTTCCATAAATTTTTGGAATTTTTCGGGTATGCAAGTCAAACCGAACGGTGTGCGAAGGTAAACAAAAGTGCCTATATGTGTGGTTATCGCAGTGCAAGCTCGCGAATTCTCATCTAAAAATAATTGTTGATACGCGTTAGTAAGGTCGATTTTAGAATACAGTTCGCCGCCACTTAACGCGGCAAACAACTCCTCGATTCGTGGCATAGGGTACGGATCGCGAATTAACTTTGGATTAATGGTAACTTTATAATCTCCACATATACGAATCTCACCCGATTTCTTGATCACCGGCACAATGGGTGTTCCATAATCTGAATAGTCCACTTTACGAATTACGCCCTCTGCCTCGAGTCGTTGTAACTCTAATTCAACAGGTCTTCGTAACGCTAGCGGTAATGATCTAGCTTTCATAAATACAGGCGTCAGGTCGCCTAACCTTAACACAAATTGTTTGGTACATGTGCCGAGACCTGGGGCAAACACGGTAGGGAATTCCTTTTTTAAACTATCGACTAATTTGTCATCCACTAAATTTAACATCATTTCGTTAATGGTTATGTTATCAATATTTAATTTACTCAACCAAGATCTACCCATTAAAGGCGGTCCACCATTTTTAATAACAAACAGTTTTAAGTCTCTCGCCGAGTATGCCCCGACCTCCACGTTAACCATAATATAACCGACCACTTCAATCTTAGCGCCGTTGTAAGAATGTAAACAAACATCCTTAGCAGTTAGCGGCAACGCCTTGAAGTGTTCGTCATATGAATGAGTGCTTATTGCAGACAACTTACTGCCAGTGTCCAGTTCGAACGTCATCGCCTTACCGTTGACTTTTACGCTTACATTGTATGGCTGATCCTTATTGTTGCGTACATTCAAATTAAACAGACCTGACTCCAAATCACTGTCACTATGATCCATAAAATGTTGCCCTCCCCTCGACGAACGCATTTCGTCCTGACGGGGATTACGTTTGCACATTGCTTTGAGATGTCCTTTTTGTCCGCATACGTCACAAGAATAATTTTTATACCGACACATGATTGCACGATGGCCCTTCCCGCACCGCCAACACGATTGTTGAGATGCGCGTTGCGAATCATCTGCAGGCGCAACAGGAGCGCGCGGTCCCGGCGTGCCCTCGCTGCTGCTGCTGCCACTGTTGCCGTTTGCAGCGTGCGCCCTCCCACGTCCGGCTCGTCCCGTTGCAAGCCTATGCATTGGCTCAGGCGCTCCGGTACTAGTCGACGTTGCAGGAGCAGCTACGCTGAGTGAGCCACTCGCTTGAGCGTGCCGGTCAGCCGCTTCCAATGCCAAGGCCAGCTCCACCGCTTTCTTGTACGTCAGTGTCGGCTCGGCAAAAAGTCGCGATCTCATGTCATCGCTCACAAGACCAGACACGAACTGGTCTCTAAGGTTTTCTTCAAGACCCGTTTTGAAGTTGCACGTGCTGGCCAAATGTTTGAGGACTTGCAAATAATCGCTCAGACTTTCACCATTATTTTGACGTCTCAATCTGAAAACATGTCGCTCCGCTATTTCCGAGCGCTTTGGTTCGAAATGGTCGCCGACTATTTTCACTAACTCTTGAAAACTTTTGTTTTCCGGATTATCCGGCGCACAAAGATCGCACATCAGATCATACGTAGCTTGACCCACTAGAGTCACTAATGTAGCTACATGTAATCCTGCCTTAATTTCGTTGAGCGCCATGAACTGTTCCACACGTCGGATGTATGCCAACCATTTTTTATTCGATAAATCGAATTGCTCGATTTTTCCGATCGGCATTCTGTGTTTAATCCTCGTCGCCAGTTGTGTTTGCACGTAATTCGGAAATATATTATTAACAGAAACAGAATAAAACCAAGTCTGCGAACCAACTGTCAGTCATTTATTTTTCTTAAGGAAACTAACACAGAGTATTTAACATGTAGGTTATATACACCACAACAAGTAGGAAGCGACGGGTGCGAACGACCCATTATCTATGCGTCTAGGACGTTAACAGCAGCCGAGAAAAAATATGCTCAAATACAAAAAGAGGCAACAGCAATAGTATTCGGAGTAAAACGTTATCACCAGTATTTATATGCCCGAGCGGTGCCTTTCACCTTGCGCACGGACCGCAGGCCATTGTTGAGCATCTTCAATCCATACCGCGGTATACCGGAGGACGCTAGTACTATTATGTATTCTGTGCCGGAGGCATCTGCTAACCGACTACAGCGGTATGCAATATTTTTATAAATAAAAAAATAAGTAAAAATAGGTAAATATAAATATTTAGACAAAATAAGGTTACCGGACTCAACATACACATAAGTACGTCAGTGACGCGAATAACACAACAAGCTGGCTCGACCACACCACTGCCTGGCTACTGAGAGCGCGTACAGCGCGATAAACGATATTGTCATAGACCTAACAACAGATTGGACGGATCACAGACCGCTGACGGTTGAGTTACAAACGAAAGACCTGACGACCTACACTAATATAACATTAGCAGCTCGACCACCATGGACCTGGAAAGCAGACTCGTCTAACATAAATTATGACACCTCATCGGTGACAGAAGAAATTAATAATCTGTTATCAGGAAATATTAGACCATCTGTATAACTCGCTGGTAAATATAATGCAGAAATGTGCCTCCTGCTTTAAATCTTCGAGGCACAAAGCTAAAAACAATATTGTACCGGGATAAAATATTTACGTTACGGAAAAATATGCCGCCTCGTGACGGTCACTTGCTCTGTGGCACCAAACCGGTTGCCCCGCCAGCGGCAGCGGGCCTATAGCCGAGAAACGTAAACAAAAGCGTTCTGCATTTAAACGCGCTCTTAATTATTGTCAACGAAACCATGATCAGATTATTATGGACAAGATCGCGTTAGATATGAAACACAAAAACTTTGCCAAGTTCTGGCAAAATGTTAACAAGGTTATTAAGCCGTCGACGCAATATCCATCACACATTGACGTCATAACTGACGATAAGCAAATAGCTAATAGTTTCAACAAGGTATCCTGTCAACCTGCACCCGCGAAGCAACATAGTAGTACAACAAGGGTCACTCATGATGAAAGATTTATAACAATATCTGTACAGGACTGGACATAGCGGATGTTGTGAAACAAACAGCCGGCGGTAAATCGCCAGGGTAGGATGGATTGACTATCGAACACATACGATACGGAGGCCTAGGGTTGTACCATGCACTATCGATTCTCTTCACTGCCATCTTGAAATCCGGATACGTGCAGAAGGCCCTTACAGTTATTGTTCCAATTTGTACGAACCGAAGAAAGAGCATCTCCAGTGCTAGTAATTATCGCCCCATTGCACTTGCTAATATTATAGCCAGATTGTTAGAGAAGATTTTACATAAACAAGCTGCACCGTTCATTACATCTTCGGACAGCCAATACGGCTTCAAAAGCCTCGTATCTACCAGTACTGCTATCTATGTACTCAAACAGGTTGTAGGATATTACAAGAGTAGAAATACTTCTGTAATAGCCTGCTACCTCGACCTCAGCATAGCTTTCGACCGCGTTGACCATGATCTGCTGTGGCAAAAGCTGTTAGACCGTGAAGTTCCCAGCGAAGTGGTGCGGGTACTGGAGAACTGGTACCACCAGCAGGAAAATCGTGTCCGATGGAAGAACGAGCTATCGATGCCCTCTGGCCTTAAGTGCGGAGTGAGACAAGGTGGAAGCATGTCCCCAGCCCTTTTCAACGTCTACATGGATGGGCTATCCGATAAACTCAATCAAACGGGTGTAGGATGTTCGATTAACGGGACCCTGGTCAATCATATTTCATATGCTGATGATATGGTTATTCTGGCTCCGTCGATATCAGCGATGCGAAAACTGTTGGCAGTATGTGAAAATTACGCCACAGACCACAACATGATGTACAACCCGGACAAGTCAGTGTACATGGTGTTTGATAGCCCAAACAATTGGCTGGATCTGCCGCCACTTCAACTGTATGGCACGGCGCTTGAGCAAGTCAACGAAGTTAAATACTTAGGTCACGTAATAACTGCAGACCTCTTTGACCACGCCGATATAGAAAGACAGCGACGAACGATATCGGTGCGCGGCAACATGCTCGCTAGGCGGTTTAGCCGCTGTAGCGACGTGGTGAAGGCCCAGCTATTTACCAGCTACTGCACAAGCGTCTATACAGTCGAGCTGTGAACAAACTACACCAAGGCTGCACTGAGCGATATGGGAGTGCAGTATAACGACGCGTGGCGTGCCATGTTTCGACTGCCTCGATGGTGCAGTGCGAGCGCCATGTTTGCAGAGGGCCGCGCGCCCGGCTGGCAGGCGCTGCTTCGGAGCCACTCGGCCGCCGCACGCAGCGCCATACTTCGATCGGCCAATTCCTTGGTGGCCGCAGTACGAGAATGGTACCACAGTCCCCTACATATAAGCTGGCAGTCCTACCACAAGCCGATTACGTAGTTTGGTACATTTGAGACACGTGTGTGTGTATTGTCTATGTGTTTTGTTTATTTTATGTATCTTTTGTTGTATGTGGATTTTTATAATAAAATTTTCATTTCATTTCATTTATCAGCATACAATTACGTTATCGAAAATGTTAGCAGTAAAAATAACAGCGCAGATTATCTGTCTCGCGCTCCGGTAGGTTGTGAGTCATCGTCAGCTGGCAGCGCAGGGCCTGGCGCCGGCGGCGGCGGCGGCGGTACAATTATAATATTACCGTGCCCATGCCTACAGTGCAGTGGGGTTCCTTCTATCTGGCAGAATCTTGATACTCCGAAATTTATTTGGCATAACACACTTGGCATAATCTTCTTTAGACGAATATTTTTAAGGCATAAAAATTATTTAATATAGTTATTGTTTAGCCGAATTTTTGTATTTCCGAATTTACTATGGCATACTTTTAAGATGGCAGAATTTTATTTGGCATTAACATAATAACCTTTGGCAATGTTCAAATTTCGCACAATTTCACTTGGCATATTACGAAGATGGCAGAATTTCATTTGGAATAATTGTATTTGGCATTATTCTATAATATAGCATTTTTAACCAAACATTTAAATATTGTCTTAAAAAGTAATATGATGGGCTACAAAAGTTAGTGACAGAAACGAATCGCTCCAAAACCGACTTTACGTAGTCTTGTCTGCCGTACCCCTAGAGTGTAATTTAAAATCGCGTAGGCGTGGAGGGGCGAGGTGGCCCGCGAGTTGAGGAGCAGGTGGTTGTAACACTCGCCGCCGCTGCTGAGGCTGGCCGGCGAAGCCGGCCAGCAAGCCGAAGCTGCGGTGGTGAGCGTTAAACACATCTGCGACGATAAGCTCGCGTGGGACCGCCGGAGACCCGCAGCGCCGGAGCCGTGACAGAAACCATGCCTGCTGCATGTTGCATGCTTGCTTGCATGCTGCATGCTTGCTTGCACGCTACATGCTTGCTGCATGAATGGTGTATGCTGGTGTGCATGTTTGCATATTGTATGCTGGTTTGCATACTGCATGCTTGTTTGCATACTGCATGCTTGTTTGCATACTGCATGCTTGCTGCATGCAAGATGTATGCTTGTTTGCATGTTTGCCTCCTGCTTACAGGAAAATAAAAACCACATGTTCACATGTGTGAATTTTCTGTGATGTGGATGTGATAGATGAGTCTTTCCATTGTTATGCATAAGAAATGTATGCTAAAAGATGATTCTAACTGTAAACTTTCTGAGATATGATAGTTCTGCTTTTAGTGACTACCGATATAAAATTTATGCCAAAAGATGATTCTGGCTGTGAACTTTCTGCGCTAAGATGGTTCTACTTTTAATTCTTATGCATATGAAATTTATGCCTAAAGATGATTCTGCCTTACAAAATTATGAGTTTTGAATGTATGATAAATGAGTGTCTGCCAAACGATTTTCTGCGAAATGAAGTTTATGCTATCCGCTGTTATGCAAAGTAATATTATGACATAAAAAGTTCTGCTATAAAGGGTGGACCCAGTGCAGTGCGATGCGCCAAAGACTACAATGTATAATGAATGAGTCATAGTCAACATTTTGACCTTGCATTTATTACTAGCTTCTGCCCGCGACTTCGTACGCGGATCCTGTTGCTTATTCCAGCGACCACGGGGTCGTCAAAATCGAAAATCTGAAACGTCTGATGTCGAATTCTAAGAGCACGGGGACGGGAAAACAACGGGATGCGCGAGACGATTCGAGACGTTCCAGATCTTTTATTTTTGTAAGTCAACAGGAAATGCCCATCAGACTAAACAACTTTTGCTAAGACAAGGTGTTCAAGTTTCCAAGATAAATTATAGCCTGCCCAGACTTAATACCTATACAAAAAAAAAACATTCAAATCCGTCCAGTAGTTCCAAAAATTAGTGTGTACAAACAAACAGACAAACAGACAGATTTTTTTTATTCGTGCTCTATTACTGTTTCTAAACCTCCCTCAATAATTATTTTTTTAATATATTCAATGTACAGACAGTTTTTTTTACGGTTTTATTATATGTAATGATGATAATGCGATTCGTTTCATGCAGCTGTCAAAGTATACAGGTCACACTTAGTGATTATGTAGTCGCACATATACATCCGTTTTTATTTAAGAAAATTATACTAACGCGAACAATTAAATCATGTTTGTGTATGGGATGCTGTAACGTATTATTTATTATGTACTGTTCTAAATCTAGAGAAAGTAAAATTATTATTTAGATTGGCAAGTTGCCGCTTACGTTTTTCCACAAAGAAGTTTGTCAGTGCGTGTTGGTGCATGTGTGCGAAAGTGATCACAGTTTTTAAACATTAAATCAAGTTTTTGTTGCTAAGTTACACCACGATTAAGTGAAAACTTTAAATACACTTTAGTAATACTTTCAGTATGTCACGGTTTTTAGGTGAAACAATTAGTTTAGTGTGGAATCTATTTTTATACCTAGGTTTAAAAATAGATGCTGAAACGCAGCATGGTAAGAATTACTATTGTTCTTTCTAGCCCTTGCTCTTCACTAATTGAGTGTATAACCCGGTTCATATGGCGGCGCTTATCATGTTCTCTCGCTCGCATACTAGTGCCGTCTAAACCAGCGTTGCCAGACCTACGGACTTTAGGTCTTGTCTACGGACATACGGATTTTAGTCGCAAATCTACGGATTTTTGTTCGATTTCGTCCACCCGTTCCAAACAATAGTATACAATTCAAATTAAATAAAATTGTAAGTGTTCCCGCAAGCGCCTGCAGAAACTTTCATAGCTACAGTTGAGGCTGCGTGGATTATTGCTCATCATTTTATTTTTTAACTTTTGTTGACCGGCTACCTACGTAATTTATTCACTCAATAAACTTGCACATACACATCAATCAACGAATTTTTCATTATTCCCGAAATTATACCTGGATCAATCCCTCACATGGTTCTACGAGCCTAGATTGTGGAGATTTGAAGAATATTTACCCCAATCAGCGAATTGTTAAAAGCGGATTGAAGAGAATTGGTGGACATCAAAAATCATAGTGGACGCCCGGTGTGGCCAGTGGATTCTGCTCGTCATTCAGAAGAACATTGGAATTTGCGTGGTCTGGATGCTTAATAGCTGAGAGAAGGCGTATTTATTACTAAATTTGTGTACCCAACACTCTATTTAACAGGTATAATTAGTGTAAGTTAGCCGTTAATAGCCAGGTTAGTACGAAATACCTATTGTCATTTTTCTTTGTTCTGTGACTGGTTACAAATTGTAATACAATTATCAACTGATCAGTAATTATTGTTAATTTTAGTTATTTATACATTGTTAAAGAGTAGTTATTTTTAGTAACTGCATTATTTTACTTACGTTATCACGTTAGTTAGCACAGATAGACAATAGACATAATAAAAGTACAATAAAACCAATACGTATGGTTTAATATAAATTCTTAATTATCTAAATATATAAAAGAAGAAACTGACTGACTGACTGACTGACTGACTGACTGACTGACTGACTCATCTATCAACGCACAGCCCAAACCGCTGGGTGTACAGATACCAAATTTAGTAAGTAGGTTCCTTATGTGGTCTAGGGGTGCACTAAGAAAGGATTTTTCAAAATTCACCCCCTAAGGGGATTAAAAGGGGCTCCAAAATTTGTATGGGGAAACAAGATTAGTTAGACTATTTAATTCGAAACTTCACAGAAGTGCTCCTATTGATGAATGAGTAGAAATGGGTTTCAGGATTTTTCAGAATTCAACCCCTAAGAGGGTGAAATGGGGTGACAAAGTCTAAAAATCAATGCACAGCCCAAACCATTGAGTCTAGAGATTCCAAATTTGGCACATTGGTTCCTTATGTAGACTAGGGGTGCACTAAGAAAGGATTTTTCAAAATTCACCCCCTAAGAGGGTTAAACGGGGTTTCAAAGTTTGTATGGGGAAATAAGATTAGTTAGACTATTTTATTCGAAACTTCACAAGAGTGCTCCTATTGATAAATGAGTAGAAATGGGTTTCAGGTTTTTTCATAATTCAACCCCTAAGATGCCGAAATGGGGTGGCAAAGTATAAAAATCAATGCACAGCCCAAACCGCTGAGTTCAGAGATTCCGAATTTGGCACATAGGTTCTTTATGAGGTTCAGGGGTGCATTAAGAAAGGATTTTTCCAAATTTACCCCATAAGGGGTTGAAACGGGGGTCCAAAGATTACATGGAAAAATAAGATTGGTTAGACTAATCGAAACTTAACAGGAGTACTCCTATCGCTAAATGAGTTAACATTTGTGTTTCAGGTTTTTTCAGAATTCAACCCCTAAAGGGGGAAATGGGGTAACAAAACCTGAAATTCAACATAGGTATTGTTTGTATGGTGAATTGGGTCAGGTGTATTACAAAAACAAAGATTTTAAGATTAAATGTGGCGGACCTGAAATACCATCATTCCCTGTTGGGGTCTTGGGGTGCGATTGGGTTGAAATGTCTAAACATCAATATGGGTGTCGATAACGAGATTATCAGGGGTGCTGATTACGAAAATGGCATTTATTTTGAGATCCAGAAGATGGCGGATTGATTGTGATTACGATAATTGTGATAATGATGATGATGATTGTGATGATGATGATTTTGATTACGATGATAATGTTTGTGATTACAATGATAATAAGTGTGATAACGATGATAGTGGTTGTGATTGGGATTGTGACAATGATGGTGATTGTGACGGTGATTGTGATTGTGATAGCAATGGTTATGATAACAAGGATGGCGATTGTGATGATGATGATTGTGATTAAGATGACGATGATAATGATTGTGATAACGAATATGGTGATTGTGATAGTGATTTTGATGGTGATTGTGATGGTGATGGTGATGGTGATTGTGATAGTGATTGTGATAGTGACGGTGATTGTGATGGTGATAGCGATGGTGATGGTGATTGTGATTGTGACAGTGATGGTGATTGTGATAATGATGAAGATGATTGTGATTACGATGAAAATGATTGTGATAACGAGGATAGTGATTGTGATAGTGATTGTGATGGTGATTGTGATAATGATTGTGGTTGTGGTAGTGATAGCGATTGTGATCATGTTGATTGTGATTAAGATGATAATGATTGTGATTACGATGATAATGATTGTGATTACGATGATAATGATTGTGATTGTGTTTGTGATGGTGATTGTGATGGTGATTGTGATGGTGATTGTGATGGTGATTGTGATGGTGATTGTGATGGTGATTGTGATGGTGATTGTGATTGTGATGGCGATTGTGATTGTGATGGTGATTGTGATTATGTTGGTGATTGTGATTGCGATTGTGATGGCGATTGTGATTGTGATGGCGATTGTGATTGTGATGATGATTGCGTTGGTGATTGTGATAGTGATTGTGATGGTGATGGTGATTGTGATAATGATTGTGGTTGTGATAGTGATGGCAATTGTGATCATGTTGATTGTGATTAAGATGATAATGATTGTGATTGTGTTTGTGATGGCGATTGTGATTGTGATGGTGATTGTGATGGTGATTGTGATGGTGATTGTGATGGTGATTGTGATGATGATTGTGATGGTGATTGTGATGGTGATTGTGATGGTGATTGTAATGGTGATGGTGATTGTGATGGTGATTGTAATAATGATTGTGGTTGTAATAGTGATGGCGATTGTGATCATGGTGAATGTGATTAAGATGATAATGATTGTGATTATGATGATAATGATTGTGATTGTGTTGGTGATGGTGATGGTGATTGTGATGGTGATTGTGATGGTGATTGTGATGGTGATTGTGATGGTGATTGTGATGGTGATTGTGATGGTGATTGTGATGGTGATTGTGATGGTGATTGTGATTGTGATGGTATTGTGATGGTGATTGTGTAATGATTGTGTTTACGATGATAATGATTGTAAAAACGATGATGGTTATTGTGATAGTGATTTTGATGGTAATTGTGATGGTGTGATGTGGTTGTGGGAAACAAGATTAGTTAGACTATTTTATTCGAAACTTCACAGGAGTGCTCCTATTGATAAATGAGTAGAAACGGGTTACACGATTTTTCAGAATTCAACTCCTAAGGGGGGAAATGGGGTGACAAAGTCTAAAAATCAATGCACAGCCCAAACCGCTGAGTCTAGGGATTCCAAATTTGGCACATAGATTCTTTATGGGATTTAGGGGTGCATTAAAAAAGGATTTTTCAAAATTAACCCCCTGAGGGGTTGAAACGGTGGTCCAAAGATAACATGGGGAAATAAAATTAGTTAGACTACTTTATTCGAAACTTAACAGGAGTACTCCTATCGATTAATGAGTTAACATTTGTGTTTCAGTTTTTTTCAGAACTCAACCCCTAAAGGGAAAAATGGGGTAACAAAGCCTGAAATTCAACATAGGTATTGTTTTTATGGTGAATTGGGTCGGGTGTATTACAAAAACAACGATTTTAAGATTTAATGTGGCGGACCTGAATTACCATCATTCCCTGTTGGGGTGTGATGGGGTTTAAAATGTCTAAAACTCAATATGGGTGTCGAAACCAAGATTATCAGGGGTGCTGATGTTGAAAATGGCATTTATTTTGAGATCCAGAAAATAGCGGATTCAACTTCTATACACGGTTAATGTTGATTTATTGTGATGATTGTAATAACGAAGATGATGATTGTTATAATGATGATGATGATTGTGATGATGATGATTGTGATTACAATGATGATTGTGATAACGATGATGGTGATTGTGATAGTGATTGTGATTGTAATAGTAATGGTGATTGTGATAGTGACGGTGATTGTGATGGTGATTGTGATGTTGATTGTGATGGTGATTGTGATTGTGATGGTGATTGTGATGGTGATTGTGATGGTGATTGTGATGGTTATTGTGATGGTGATTGTGATGGTGATTGTGATGGTGATTGTGATGGTGATTGTGATGGTGATTGTGATGGTGATTGTGATGGTGATAGCGATGGTTGTGACAACTAGGATGGAGATTGTGATGATGATGATTGTGATTACGATGATAAAGATTGTGATAACGATGATGGTGATTGTGATAGTGATTTTGATGGTGATTGTGATTGTGATTGTGATGGTGATTGTGATGGTGATTATGATGATGATTGTGATAATGTTGGTGGTTGTGATAGTGATGGTGATTGTGATAATGATGGTGACTGTGATAGTGATGGTGATTGTGATAATGATTGTGATAATGATGGTGATTGTAATAATGATGGTGACTGTGATAGTGATGGTGATTGTGATAATGATTATGATAATGATGGTGGTTGTGATAGTGATGGTGATTGTGATGATAATAATAAATTGTGATGATTATGAAATTTGGCACATAGATAGTTTATATATAACCTGGATTAACATATAGGACACTATTTATCCCTGTAGTATGATTCAGTGGGACAGTTACCAAATTGCACGCGGGCGAAGCCGCGGGCAACAGCTAGTCTAAATATATAAAAAAAGAAACTGACTGACTGACTGACTCATCTATCAACGCACAGCCCAAACCGCTGGATCTACAGATTCCAAATTTGGCAAGTAGGTTCCTTATGTGGTCCAGGGGTGCACTAAGAAAGGATTTTTCAAAATTCACCCCTAAGGGGGTTAAACGGGGCTCCAAAGTTTGTATGGGGAAACAAGATTAGTTAGACTATTTTATTCGAAACTTCACAGGAGTGCTCCTATTGATAAATGAGTAGAAACGGGTTTCCGGTTTTTTCAGAATTCAACCCCTAAGACGGTGAAATGGGGTGACAAAGTCTAAAAATCAATGCACAGCCCAAACCGCTAAGTCTACAGATTCCAAATTTGGCAAGTAGGTTCTTTATGAGGTTTAGGGGGTGCATTAAGAAAGGATTTTCAAAATTTACCCCCTAAAGGGTTGAAACGGGGGTCCAAAGATTACATGGGGAAATAAGATTAGTTAGACTACTTTATTCGAAACTTAACAGGAGTACTCCTATCAATAAATGAGTTAACATTTATGTTTCAGGTTTTTTCAGAATTCAACCCCTAAAGGGGGAAATGGTGTAACAAAGCCTGAAATTCAACCAAGGTATTGTTTTTATGGTGAATTGGGTCGGGTGTATTACGAAAACAACGATTTTAAGATTTAATGTGGCGGACCTGAATTACCATCACTCCCTTTTGGGGTGCGATGGAGTTGAAATGTCTAAAAATCAATATGGGTGTCGAAACCGAGATTATCAGGGGTGCTGATGTCGAAAATGGCATTTATTTTGAGATCCAGAAGATAGCGGATTCAACTTCTATAAAGGGTTATTGTTGATTTATTGTGATGATTGTGATAACGATGATGATCATTATTATAATGATGATGTTGATTGTGATGATGATGTTTGTGATTACGATGATAATGATTGTGATTACGATGATGATTGTGATAATGATCATCATGATTGTGATGATGATTTTGATTACGATGATAATGAGTTTGATAACGATGATGGTGATTGTGATAGTGATTGTGATAGTGATGGCGATTGTGATAGTGACGGTGATTGTGATGGTGATAGCGATGGTTGTGATAACGAGTGTGTGAGACTGCACCAGCAGACTCACGATGTCCGCGATTACGCGGAGCCCTAATCAAAATAATACTTGTCCAATCGACAAGGGGAAAACAACTATTAGGTACACTTACCCATCACGTTGGAACTGGAGATGTGGCGTAGTCCCAGGTCACGTCGTATCTGGGTGGGGTGTAAGTGTAAATGTGTTTTGTGTTGTGCATGTGAAGTTATGTCAGATTCGACGGTATTCCAAAGGACGCCCCACAGCGCGTACCGTCGACTGCCTGGTCAAACCTTCCAAGATCACACACGTGGCACTTTCCAGTCAATGTCCAACTAAATCTTATCCCGGTTAGCTAACCCAAGTGGGGATTTACAATAGTTCAGCACTAAGTTCAGGAAGTTACCGGCGTCCAAACGACACAAAAGCCGGCTACTTAACCAACAAATAATTCGCGGTCACGACTCAAGATGGCGAAATGTCTTAATTTTCACTCAATTATCAACAAAATATCAAAAACCGATCAAGATTGTATCGGATTAACATTAACTCAAAGTTTTTATTCAATAATTACCCGACAACAGCGTGCATCAAAAAAAAACGGAAGCGAGTTTTTTTTCCAAACCAAAGATCCCACGGCCAACAAAAACGTCATCTGTCAAACGTCAAAACTGCGTTCGGAAACTTGTGGGATGAAACAACGAGGATGGAGATTGTGATGATGATGATTATGATTAAGTGATAATGATTGTGATTACGATGATAATGATTGTGATAACGATGATGGTGATTGTGATAGTGATTAGATTGTGATTGTGACAGTGATAGTAATGGTGATTGTGATAGTGATGGTGATTGTGGTAGTGATAGTAATGGTGATTGTGGTAATGATTGTGGTTATGATAGTGATGGCGATTTTGATCATGATGATTGTGATTAAGATGATAATGATTGAGATTACGATGATAATAATTGTGATTACGATGATAATGATTGTGATGACGAGGATGGAGATTGTGATGATAATGATTGTGATTACGATGATAGTGGTTGTGATTACGATGATAGTGGTTGTGATTACGATGATAATGATTATTAAAATGATGATAGTGATTGTGATTACGATGATAATGATTATTAAAATGATGATAGTGATTATGATAATGATTGTGATAGTGATTATGATTGTGATGGTGATTGTGATGGTGATTGTGATGGTGATTGTGATGGTGATTGTGATGGTGATTGTGATGGTGATTGTGATTATGATTGTAATAGTGATGGAGATTGTGATTGTAATAACAATGATAATGATTGTGATTACGATGATGATGATTGTGATTACGATGATGATGATTGTGATAACGATGATGGTGATTGTGATAGTGATTTTGATGGTGATGGTGATTGTGATAGTGACGGTGATTGTGATGGTGATAGCGATGGTGATGGTGATTGTGATTGTGACAGTGATGGTGATAATGATGTAGATGATTGTGATTACGATGATAATGATTGTGATAGTGATAGTGATAGTGATTGTGATTGTGATGGTGATTGTAATGGTGGTGTGACGGTGATTGTGATGGCGATTGTGATAGTGATAGTGATAGTGATTGTTATAGTGATAGTGATAGTGATGGTGATTGTGATAATGATTGTGGTTGTGATAGTGATGGCGATTGTGATCATGATGATTGTGATTAAGATGATAATGATTGAGATTACGATATTAATAATTTTGATTACGATGATAATGATTGTGATGACGAGGATGGAGATTGTGATGATGATGATTGTGATCACGATGATAGTGGTTGTGATTACGATGAAAGTGGACAACCACTTTCATCGTAATCCCAAGATTACGATGATAATTATTATTAAAATGATGATAGTGATTGTGATGGTGATTGTGATAGTGATTATGATTGTGATGGTTATTGTGATTGTGATTGTAATAGTGATAGAGATTGTGATTGTATTAACGATGATAATGAGTGTGATTACGATGATGATGATTTTGATTACGATGATGATGATTGTGATAACGATGATTGTGATTGTGATAGTGATTTTGTCGTTGATGGTGATTGTGATAGTGACGGTGATTGTGATGGTGATAGCGATGGTGATGGTGATTGTGATTGTGACAGTGATGGTGATAATGATGAAGGTGATGATGGTGATTGTAATGGTGATGTGACGGTGATTGTGATGGTGATTGTG
This sequence comes from Xestia xanthographa, assembly GCA_905147715.2. NCBI lineage: Eukaryota > Metazoa > Arthropoda > Insecta > Lepidoptera > Noctuidae > Xestia > Xestia xanthographa. Next base: position 17,882,455 of record LR990667.1, read on the forward strand.
ATAGTGATAGTGATAGTGATAGTGATGGTGATTGTTATAGTGATAGTGATAGTGATAGTGATGGTGATTGTGATAATGATTGTGGTTGTGATAGTGATGGCGATTGTGATCATGATGATTGCTATTAAGATGAAAATGATTGAGATTACGATGATAATGATTGTGATGATGAGGATGGGGATTGTGATGATGATGATTGTGATTACGATGATACTGATTGTTAAAATTATGATTGTGATAGTGATTGTGTTAATGATTGTGATAGTGATTGTGTTAATGATTGTGATAGTGATTGTGATAGTGATTGTGATAGTGATTGTGATAGTGATTGTGATGGTTATTGTGATGGTGATGGTGATTGTGATAGTGACGGTGATTGTGATGGTGATGGGGATTGTGATGGTGATTGTGATTGTGATGATGATTGTGATGGTGATTGTGATGATGATTGTGATAATGATTGTGATAATGATGGTGGTTGTGATAGTGATGGTGATTGTGATGATAATAATAAATTGTGATGATCATGAAATTTGGCACATAGATAGTTTATAACTTAAATTAACATGTAGGACACTATTTATCCCTTTAGTATGATTCAGTGGAACAGTTACCGAACGGCACGCGGGCGAAGCCGCGGGCAACAGCTAGTTAATTATAAATTCACTCTAAAGTTAGTGTATTTTAATCGTGTACATATTTCAGGCTGCATCATTAATTGTAATTGTATTTAAATCGTTGCTACAACTTTATTTATACATTCCAGGTTGATTGCACCAGCTTACGCAATGCCAGAGGTTAAGGAATTAAATAAGGACAATAAAGATATGGAATACTAAAACATAACTCCCGCCTGACCACCACTAAGCTAATTTTTGCTTGCACTCGCAACATAGAAACGCTCTATAGCCCCGCCCCGTTGACTTTGTATAAATATAATGAATGACAAGATACCGAATCGGCCAAGCGCACTGACGACGCACGCCAAACTAGAGTTATTGTTATTTTGCGCGCCAAAGTTGAGGCTTTCCTAATAGGCCCAAACTTTAAGGGGGCGTGGCTCGGCGGCTCCGCATGATTTAAGCGAAAAAAAATTAAACTGGTCAGGCGGAAAAGACCCCCATAGTACGTCAGAAAAAATCTGCACCTTTTTGGTAAAAGGGGTGACAGACATAATTACAGTACTAGAAATAGGGACCAACTAGTTCAGCCAGGTTTCAGATTCGCTAAAGTAGACTCATCTTTCATGGGGTACTGTTTGAGATGCTATAATAAAATTCCACAAAGTATTCTTGAACTGAATGAGACGAAATTTAAAACATGCATTAAACGCACAATATGTAAGCAAGCATATTACAAGTTGAGCGATTATATGAAAGATTATATGAAAAATGCTGAAGAATGTACATGTACTACTATCTTTGCATTGTATAGATTCAATCTCTTTAGTATTATATAAATGCATAGCCCATATTGTGAGTACTATGTACTAGAAAGCTATCCTTCACTGGTAACCTACGTCTTTTCTTGACTTGAATGTGCCCTGGCGGTTTAGAGTATGTCATGCTCACTCAAATGTCTCGCTGATGGTGGCGCATGTGTTGGATTATTTAGTTCCCTTCAAAATGGTTGAGTTGAATTGTGCTGATCTATGCGTCATGTCCATGAACGGGCGCTGTCAATTGTGACTGGTCATCTCTTAGTTGCCATGGCTTATTTGAATTAATTATTTTGAATTGTATTTTTGTTTGTTTGTGTGTTTTTGCTGTGGACACCTTTAACGTGCACATCTTGCTACATTGTTCTCACATAATATACCATCTCAACATGAATGATGTAACCAAGATTTTGTAACAATATTCTGATTTAAAAGAGTCTCCATGGAGTTTCTTGCTCGTTTTTCTCCATATAGATCTACGCTAGGGAATGGGCAACTACAGTACTTTCACAGTTTTTATGTCTTGTGACTGGGACTGTAGCTACATTTAATTTTCATCTTTGTTTCGACAATTCAAAAGTGCCTGTAACTGGCTTACTTGAAAATAAATGCTTTAATTTTGAAAGATCTCGTTAGGAAACGAGCGAGTTACAAAGGAAACCGAACATATGTGAACATATGTGAGTTTTTTCCCTGTAAGAAGCATGCAAACAAGCATACACCATGCATGCAGCAAACATGCAGCTTGCAAACATTTAAACAAGCATACACCATGCATGCAGCAAGCATAAAGCAAGCATGCGTGCAGCAAGCATGCAGCAAGCATGCGTTCAGCAAGCATGCAGCATGCAAGCAAGCATGCAGTATGCAACATGCAGCAGGCAAGGTTTCTGTCACGGCTCCGGCGCTGCGGGGCTCTGGCGGTCCCACGCGAGCTAATCATCGCCGTAACTGAGGCTGACCGGCTCCGCCGGCCAGCCTCAGTTACGGCGGCGAGCGTTAAAACCACCTGCTCCTCAACTCGCAGGCCGCCTCGCCCCTCCGCGCCTACGCGGGCTTAGATTACACTCTAGGGGTAGGGCAGACAAGACTACGTGGAGTCGGTTTTGCAGCTATTCGTTTCTGTCACTAACTTTTGTAGCACAACTTAATGAATTTTTAATTCAAAATAAATACGTAAAAATAACTCAAATTTGATTCCGATATTTGTATTATTCATATGCGTAAATAATAATATAATAATATTGCTGAACATTACACACAGCGCCATCTAGTGCCACACTAAGCTAAGCTTGTGTCGTGGACACCAGATAGTTGATATACTACATAGATACTTTTTGTTTGTAAATACATACTTATTATACATGTAAACATCCATGACTCGGAAACAAATGTCCATGCTCATCACACAAACATTTGCTCCGACCGGGATTCGAACCCGGGACCCAAAGAACGTAAGGCAGCCTCACTACCGCTGCGCCAATCGGGTCGTCATACGTAAATACTATTATGCTAATAGTCATTATGCCTAGTAAAATTATGCAGAATTCAATTTATGCCAAAACAAATTAGCCTTAAAGATGATTATGCCAACATAAACAGTATGCCAAAAAAAAAATTGGCAAAGTATTATTAGGGCAAAACAAATTATGCCAAAACAGTTATGCCAAAGCATATTAGGAAAAAGAAGATTATGCAAAAAAAGGGATCCTGTTTTTAAGCACCATCTCTTGAGTTAATAACATAGACTTAATCATTTGAATCATATGATAATTATGATTAAAATGATTGAATGCAATTGTCAATTCAATTTTTTTTTCATGCCTGTAAAGACATGACGTCAGCAACGGTTATAAAATACTTAGTTGATCTGTTCTCCACATTTGGCACGCCAGCATACATACATTCCGATAGAGGGACGTCGTTCTTGTCGGATGAGCTCAAAAAGTACCTGACGTCACTTGGTACTGCGTGCAGTCGCACTACTCCATATAACCCACAAGGGAATGGCTTGGTTGATTGCTTAAACGGAACCTTGTGGCGTACGATCCAGCTGTATTTTCGCTCCAACAACGCTGTTATTAGTGACTGGGAGAAGGGCTTGTCTCCAGCCCTACATTATTATTAGATCCTTGCTTTGCACGGGAACTAACGCCACTCCTCACGAGCGCATGTTCAATCATCGTCGGCAAACCGAAAGTGAGTGATGTACTCGTCATTAATGTTGATGCCTAGGCCTAGCCTTCTCCAGTCCAGAACCTTGAAGGCATCCTCCAGTGCAGCGGTGAACAGTTTCAGAGATATGAGGTTTCTCTGTCTCACACCTCGCTGCAGAAGGATAGGTTCCGGGACTTGGTCCTGAAGTCGGACTGACATGGTAGCGTTTTTGTACAAACTTTAAACTCGTTTTGCTGCGTCTTTTGTTAAGTAAACTGCAGATGTGGGAAGTGGTTCCGAGCTTTGGACGAGGCAGTCAATCTGTTTTCAACTAAGATCGTACGAGGTCCTTTTTCTGACCCCGATCATTTTTACTCGCCGAAGCTCGCCCTGACCTTGTTTATCTAATTTTTTACCTTTCTTGTAACATTATTTTATGTTACATTTTCGTATCAAGTTAACTGCTAGCTTTAATTACTTGATATTTTAATAAATTTAATCGTCGCTTATTTACAACTTATTTTTGTGTATTACTTGTTCACGCGGTCGCGAATCCGCACAAGCTAATATTTGAACATGATGAAAAATGTTAGTTATTCACTAGATTTTATGAACCAATGAATGAACAATGTACCTATCCCAATACTGGCGGCCTAAAGATCAGAATCAGAAGTCTATTTTTAAAACTATACTCTCAATACATGAATCTTATGGCATAAAAATAAATTACTTACATCTATCTATATCTATCTTCTATACATATAATAAATCTGTAGAAAAATCGTTTTTGTGCACCGAAAATATTTGGAAAAAAAAATTGCCAGGGTGAATACGATAACCAACAGAAATCATTTCCAGCGGTTTTGGATTTTTTGTATGTTTATGTGTTTGTCTGTTTCGATGATCAAGCATCACGTAAAATTTACGGAACCAATGAAGATAACTTTTATACATAAAAATTGTGAGTATCTTGAGGTATTATTTAGTTTTTATTTCATCGTAATCGGATAATTCTATCAAAAGATATATGAATTTAAAGTGTTCAAGAAGAACTAATCATCAAATGTAAGATGCAGCGACATCCATTGTACTGAAATGGTACTAATGACTAAAAATGTGTTTAAAATTTACATAGCATGATTTCCATGCATTATATTTTAGCAGTTTAACATCTTCGTCGATAGATGGCGTTGTTCATTTTACTCCATTTCTGAATCGCGGTGATAAGATTTTCCGACCCCTCGCACGTGTCAGTTGCCTTTTTTTTTTTTTTCTTTTTTTTTTCGGATGGGAAATCATCAAATAACTCCTCCCGCTCTGGGCAGAGCAGGAGGGAGTGTCAGACTTTTACTGACTAAAACCCATCCATGTTCCTTCATCACCCTTTGTGTTCCGGGGCCACGGTATCTCTTTCGAACAGTTCCGCAACCCCGGCAGGCATCGGTCCTTACGGACCCCTTCCTTTTTGCTGACTCTCTTTGAGGCGCGCGTGGAACACGAACGCGCCGTCGACACGGCCTGTCGTCATGAGACGGACGGACGGCGAGCTAGCCCATAGCCCACCGGCCACAAGCCCGCGCCTACGGTGGCCGGGGGCCACGTGGTGGTGGCCCCCGACGCCCGGGGCGGCTCCCGCGGCGGCCGGGACGTTGAGAGGTTCTCTCCTTCTCACGTTCCACCACCTCCTTCTCTAGCATTACTGCTTCGCAGCAGGAGGTGACGGCGTCCCATTCCGTCTCGCTCCGGACCATGGCTTGCACCAGGGCCGGACGCGAAAGGTCGCCGCCGCCGATCGCCGCTTCGAGGACACGGCGGTGCTCCGCCCACGCGGGGCACACCTCCACCGTGTGCTGCACCGTGTCCTCCGGTCGATCCTCACAGTGGAAGCACCCGGACGTTTCCTCCCGCCCGATTCGGTTCCCGAACACACCGTGTCCGGTGAGGACCTGCGTCAGGTGGAAGATGAGGACGCCGTGGCGTCGCTCAAGCCACTCCTCAAAGAGGGGACTTATCGCCACTATCGTGGCGTGCCCTGCACGGGGTTGCGACAGTCGCTCTCTCCATGTAGCCATGAGATCCCGGCGGAAGTCTGTCCGCTGAGCGACAATTTGCCGCGGCAGCGGACTTTCCCCCCGGCGAAGCGCCTCCGCGCGCCATTCATGGAGGCGCGCGAGGACTATCGCCTCCAGATCCCATGGCGGCAATCCGGCAAGGAGGCTCGCCGCCTCGCGGGAGATCGTGCGGTAGCCCCGGGCCAGCCTTACGACTACTACCTTTAGGGGCGCGTTCAGGTAGTGGGCGGCTCGCCGCCTCAATGAACGCACCCACACACGTGTCAGTTGCCTCAAGTTTAGTATTTGAACCGACAAAACAACAGGAGGAAGTTCACAATTCAACGCGTATTTTTTTTTTTTGTCCACGATAGAGAGAAGTCCGATATACACTAATGCAGGAGCGGAGTATCAATGATAAATGTTGCAAAAACAGGGAAAATTTATTGATTTTGTTTGAGTTTCCGTTGCGAGCGCTGCATAAACGGTTAAAGTTACGCAACAATCATGTTTGAGGGAATATTGTTCCTCTTAAAAAGTAAAAAAAAAACGATCCGCGGTAGCATAATGTCTATCTTTTAGGGTTCACACTCTCTCTAACCCTCTCTCTCATGTGACGCAGACGACGTTGCGGGGGTCAACTAGTGTTTTAATAAAAACACGTAAATGACGTTTGTCCAGTGAATGCACGGTCGTTCATTTACTCAAACACAGAGTATTTTTATATAATTATATGGATATCTCAAACGAGTTCTTCGTTCCAATGCTGGGTCACCTAATAATTTACTTAAAACTGGCTAAAATTGCAGTGAAATCGATTTGAGACTTATAGCATAACAGCTATTCTTTAATCAAATTATTAAATAACTTATCTTACATACTTCAATTACGGCTACAATTTGTTAACAAAAAGTTGCGTCTTATCCGAGTTCTAAATTCTTGCTAGAACTATTTGTTCACACAGTTACAACAACACTAAAAACTTTAAACGCTCGACATTTTAAAACAAACAGACGTATGAAATAAATATTGCCATTATAATGGCAAAAGGAGTTGCAATTATGAAAAAAAAATACTACGTCGGGTAGAAATATCATATTTCTTAGTTTTTGGAAAAAAGTCCGATTTTTCATTCACTGTTCGTTCACTGGACCACCTACCCTATATCTATATTATGCAGACATTCAACTTTTAATTCTTTACAGAAGCCGTAGTAAATACGTTTACGATCGGAACTTCGACTGAACCGAAAAATGCACGTGCTTTAATGTGTGACGACGATTTTAGAGAACAAAATAACAGATACACGGTTCTCGAAGGAGAGCAACTGAAAATTAAAGTGAATGATCCCGATGTCGGCAAATTATTGTAAGTAAAATACGAAGAATAGGTGCTTTATTTGAAGCCATAGGTTTTTAATAACTATACAGGTCATTTGAAGACTTATTACCAGGTCGTCATATTTAAGTAACATTAAGCAAATACAGTTAGTTGCAAGGAAAAGGGCTTAATTTTTGGAGTGAGTAACCGTCGCTTTCAGGCAGCCATACACGCTAGGGTATATATCAAGGTTACCTGACGAGTGTACCTGTACAGGTAAACGTGTCAGGTACACCCTAGCGTGGCTACCTTTAATTCGATGACGAGGTGAGTTGTTTTAGAATAACAAAAGTATGGCTATTTGAGCGACAAAACAATTAAACGAATTTGACCACTATTTTCCTGCAGACGTTCGGACCTAGGGCCGAATCTGCTATTAAAATAGTGTCACAATGGTCTATCATTGATTTCATAATTTATTGTCGATTTTGACAAGTTTGGTAATCTACTATATAATGGCGTCATTATGACTTTCCAAGGATCAACCACTGACACTCCATTGAAAAAAATGGCATAGAATGGTAATCTCGTACACAATGAAAAATGAATGACTGACTTACGCGGTAATCTGTTAAAATTTTGACAGTTCCAGCTGAAATTTGCTGAAATAGCAACATTTTGTATTGCAATAAATATAAGCTTATTAAGAGTCCTGTTACATTTTTTACGCAAATTCATGATTTTTGACGCAGTAATTCTCAGCAACAGTAAGATATTTTAACTATTTGCTTAAGAATAACGATAGTGCCATTCTCTTTCTTGTAAGTTGGAGTTACACATTTTCATTTTTCTTTTCGTGTAATTTACTATAAATATTTTACGAACTCAGTTTGCAAGAAAAACCGTCGGCGATGGAACTTTGACGCTCAAATTCACATTGTTTGATTCAATTCTGATAAAAGCTAAAATTACTGAAAGATAAGTTGAATGTTTTACTTGTTTATTGGAGTTCTAGAATTTCTTTAAATTCCTTGAGTATTCACGGATAAAATCGTAAAGAAAGCGTAATTTAAGCCATAAATGTCTTGATTCAGCGTCCGTTATATTCCAAATAAATTAAATTTTATCAAATAAATTAATATGATATAAAACTTCGATCTACAATGAATACGTTTCATTAGTTTTCGTTTGTCAATATATTAATAATAATATTGATGGTTTTCCCGCCATTATTAGAAATAGATGTGCATCCCTGATGACGTGTTCGCGGCAGCACCAACAGTATTCTCAGTGTATTCGCAGATTGGTGGGATTCCCCGATGGTGCGGAGATGGATGCGGCTCCATGCTGAATTGTAATTGTTCATTTTCATCTGTGTCTGTAGAACTTAAGTCAAATTCTTACTAACCCTATGGACTCTGGTCTGAAATAAAATCTTTCTATTCTATTCTATTCTATAATAAGACAAAATTACAATAAATAAAATTGAAGTACTATAATTCTGCGTCAATTCAAGTCGCTCCTCAGTCTCATGTCAGTCTCGTCTCTAATTTTCGTCAATAACAATCGACAATCATCCGGAGATCGCTATTATTATCGACTCGTGTACGCTGATCGAAAAAATTTGATCCAGTGAGTAAAAATCAAAAAAATGCGAAAAAAATGTAATAGGATAATGTGTCTTAGAGATAATTTATAACACATAAATGATCATCAATAATCCGCGTTACACATAACTTAATGTTTTTTTGCTATTTACGAACTTCTTACTACTTCAGGTTGCTTAAAACACTAATAAATCATATGTAAAAATATATATAAATGAAATCTGGCATGATTAGATGTTCTTTAATTCTGTTTTTTCAAAAATCATTTTAATTAACACGATTTTATAATAATGGCAATACAACAATGTCATTATAACACAATTCTATTACGAGACCATTGACCGACCAATGATCGACCATGATGAATTTAGCAGACTACGAACTTTTACCAAAATGACGATGGCATCGATCAACAATTATGAAATCAATGATAGACTATTGTGACACTATTGTAATAGCAGACTCGGCCCCCTGTACGTTTAACTTTCGGCTTGGTGGTGTAATATAATTTTCATCCCTTCTATTCGAAAAGTGTCGTTTTGTTCGCCGTTTAGCGGGAGCAAAGTAGCTCTTTTCTCCACTAGACTTTTTAGCGGGCAGTAATGAGATTTGAATTTGGAACATGAATCGTTCATTGAAATCGAACGAAAATTGTATAGATGACTGGCTGCAAGTGTTTGCTGTACGGTGCGGGGGTCAGCACGCGCATTGTTGAAAATATTAAATTAAGAGTTGCAGATAGTTCGCCCATGCCGTTCTCACCGCGCTCTTCTACATCAAAGGAACCTTTTCCTGAGCACCAGCCAGATACTGAGATTACAAACACTCAAAATACTGGGTGACTTTTTTATCACTTTCCAAAAAAAAATGGGTATATTCGGTGAATGGAGTAGAAGCTTAAAGCATAACTAGTTTTGTTTTTCTATTTCCACAGTTTAGAAAAGAATTGATCCCTCATCAAAAAACGCTACAAATTTTAAGTAAACTTTTCATATTAGAACAAAGAAAGAGTAATTAAAAAACAAAAATGTATAAATAAATCCACAACTATATCAATCCCCAAACAAAATACACACAGTGACAATAAATTTTCAAAATTTTGCCAGTGCCATTTATATTTATATCTATTAGATATAAATATAAATTTGTAATTGACCTTTTTTACATTCATGTCATTTTTTTTATTAAACTTATTCATTAATTACTTAAAAGTGTCTCTTATTTATTTTCTCATAGAACGAGATGAAAAGTAGAGTATATGACTCGAGAGCAAACATATTTTTCCCTCAGGCGATGTACTTTGAATCCCTCGCTACGCTCAGGATTCTATTTTAGAATCCCTCGCTATGCTCGGGATTCTATTCTAGAATCCTTCGCTTCGCTCTGGAATCAAAATAGCACCCTCGCCGTAAAAATACTATTTTGCTCCCTTGTCATACAATCTACTATTTCATCCCTTCTATTCGAAAAGTGTCGTTTTGTTCCCTTTTTAGCGGGAGCAAAGTAGCTCTTTTCTCCACTAGACTTTTTAGCGGGCAGTAATGAGATTTGAATTTGGAACATGAATCGTTCATTGAAATCGAACGAAAATTGAATAAATTACTGGCTGTAAGTGTTTTCTGTACGGTGCGGGGGTCAGCACCCGCATTGTAGAAAATATCAAATGAAGAGTTGCAGATAGTTCGCCCATACTGTTGTCACCGCGCTCTTCTACATCAAAGGAACCTTTTCCTGAGCACCAGCCAGATACTGAGATTACAAACACTCAAAATACTGAATGACTTTTTTATCACTTTCCAAAAAAAATGGGTATATTCGGTGAATGGAGTAGAAGCTTAAGGCATACCTAGTTTTAATTTTCTTTTTTCCACAGTTTAGAAAAGAATTGATCCATCATCAAAAAACGCTACAAATTTCAAGTAAACTTTTCATATTAGAACAAAGAAAGAGAAAATAAAAAACAAAAAATGTAAAATATCGAATTTGACATGAAACGAAAAACAATTTTTTTTTATTTTTATTTTGAATTAAAAAAAACTGAGTGGCATTTGCTTCTCCTCCGTTCACCTATTATACCCATTTTATTTTGAAAGTGATAAAAATGTCATTCTGTATAAATAAATCCACAACTATATCAATCCCAAACAAAACACACACAGTGACAATAAATTTTAAAATTTCGCCAGTGTATTAGATATAAATATAAATTTGTAATTGACCTTTTTTACATTCATGTCATTTTTTAATTAAACTTATTCATTAATTACTTAAAAGTGTCTCTTATTTATTTTCTCATAGAACGAGATGAAAAGTAGAGTATATAACTCGAGAGCAAACATATTTTTCCCTCAGGCGATGTACTTTGAATCCCTCGCTACGCTCAGGATTCTATTTTAGAATCCCTCGCTATGCTCGGGATTCTATTCTAGAATCCTTCGCTTCGCTCTGGAATCAAAATAGCGCCCTCGCCGTAAAAATACTATTTTGCTCCCTTGTCATACAATCTACTATTAAAAGTATATCAAGTTTTAACATGCTATTAATGCTAAAATCTGTTACAGATACTGTAGAGACTACTACCAGGATCGGAACATCAGTGTTGTTTTGCCATTTGTTATGGATGTAAGTTACTAATTGAAATATGTATCTATCTCATAAAGAGCTAGAAAATAAAAGCAAATTAATTTTATATCTTTTAATGGTTTAAGGTTGAAAACAATATGGGTAGTCTATGGGAATGTCAGACTTACGCCGGTGGCGAGTTATTGGCATCCAAATGCTATATGAACATACACGTCAGAAAAACAGGTACTGCATGTAAACTACATATAATAAGATTGTTACTAACGGCTCAATGGATTTGGATATAATTTAGCACATAAATTGACCACTATTCGCCTATATTATTATTTTCTATACTAGATGTTATGTCTTTGGTTTGACGTTTGTCTGTAGAGGTTTCATGGACAACGAATATTGATTCGGATCTCACAATAAATAATATATAAATAAATATTTATTCTCGGATTGTCACCTATAATTAAAATCAGGGATGTTACGAAGCTTCGACTCCGACTCCGATATTTCGGAACTTCCGATTGATTTTACACCTCCGGATCCGACTTCGGTTCCGATACTTTTAAATCGGAGGTTTTATTTTAATAGGGTATTACACCCATTTTTGAAAAGTATCTCAATTAGATTCTATAGTGCTAATGAACCACTAAAAAAATCACAAAATGTTTATTCAATCGTTAAGTGCCTTATATATGCATTTAAATTTTACATTTTCAAATTTCGCGCGTAATTTGATGAAAACGCTGGACGCCATATTTATCTGTGGTCATGACGTCAGTTGGCTGTGTAAACAAATGCAGTGAATTTTAAACACCTACTAACGCTATCAACTAGCTTTTTTAAGTGTAAGAGAGATAAAGGGCATTACCTACTTACATCGAAGTTTTAACATTCCGTAACTCAGCAGAACAGAAATCGGGATTTAGAGCAAAACTTTCTCCGATTCCGGTTCCGATAAAACCACCTCCGTAACATCCCTGATTAAAATATACGAATATCAAAATGTACGTTTGATTATCTATTATTGGCGACGAAATAGCCGAAGTTAAAAAGCTAAACACATACCATCCTCATAACGAGAAACATTCAGAAGGATTAAAAACTATATTAATAAAGAATTACAGTTTTCTATTGAAGAAATTGCAACACGAAAACACACAAAGCACTGAAAGTTAATTTTACCAAATTCCAAGTGCTTCAAAACGAAACTGAAAATGAAACTAAGGACTGTGAACTACCTCCAAGCGAACATCAACCACTGCGCCTGCGCTCAGGATCTGTTGCTCCAGAGCATGGCGCAGTGGTTGATTAACATTGCTGTGGTCGCTGAGCCGTACTTTGTCCTCCCCAGGGAAGACTGGGTGGCGGACCTTAGCGGCTCAGTGACCATAGTGTCGTCGGCCGCCGCCGGTACCCCGACCCTTGAAGGTGTCAGGAGGGGTCGGGGGTGCGTAGCAGCCCGGTTCGGGGAGATCGTAGTGGTGGGAGTATACTTCTCCCCGAGCCGAACTCCAGAGTTGAGTGTTGACGTCGGAAACCATTCCCTCCCCGTGCTTGTCCTCGGGGACTTCAATGCCAAGAACTTGGCTTGGGGTTCTCGTTACACAGACGTGCGGGGAAGGATGGTGGAAGACTGGGCCCTGGAGAAGGGCCTGGTCGTCCTAAATCGGGGTTCTGTCCCCACGTGTGTGCCGATGCGGGGCGAATCGGTGGTGGACATTTCGTTCGCTAGCCCCGCTCTGTCGCCGCGTGTCGTTGACTGGCGTGTCATGGATGGGGTGGAGACCTATTCCGACCACCGGTACATCCGGTTCGACGTCTCCACCCAGAACTCAAGCGCGCCGGTCCAACAGGCCCCGAGTGGTCCGCGTTGGGCGCTGAAGCAGCTGGACCGGGAGCTCCTCCTGGAAGCCTCGATCGTGCAGGCCTGGGTGACATCACCGGACAGGCCTGCCGACGTAAACAATGAGGCAGGGTGGTTCCAGGAGGCCATGTCCGACATCTGCGACGTGGCAATGCCCCGCGTTCGGCCAAGAAGCGCCCGGCGTCAGGTGTACTGGTGGTCGCGAGAGCTAACGTCTCTGCGCAAAGCGTGCGTCGCTGCACGGCACCTGTACGCCAGGCATCGCAGGCTCCACATCCGCCCACCAGATGCGGCAGCCATTGAGGCGGAGCTATACGAGGGGTACAGAGCGGCGAAGACCGCTCTCCGCGAGGCTGTCCTGCGGGCCAGGGATCTGGCCCGCGAGGAGATGCTGGGGACTCTCGACAGAGATCCGTGGGGGCGCCCTTACAATTTGGTGCGGGACAAACTCCGCCCCTGGGCCCCCCCACTGACGCAGAGTCTCCGGCCTGAGCTCGTGGAGGACGTGGTGAGCACTCTGTTCCCTTCGCGAGGGGAACACCCACCCCCGCCTATGGCTCCGCCGCCTGCGGTGCTGGAAGCGGATCATCAGGACGACGACGACGACACTCCGGAGGTGACTGGGGTAGACCTGAGAGTGGCGGTACGCAGGCTCAGTGCCAAAAATACCGCCCCGGGACCCAATGGCTTGCCTGGCAAAGCCTGGGTCCTGGCCTCGGAGGCTCTCGGGCCCCGACTGGAGGGGCTCCTAAGCGCATGCTTGGAGAGAGGCCAGTTCCCGCTTCGTTGGAAGACGGGGAAGCTGGTCCTCATCCGGAAGCCGGGGCGCCCTGCGGACTCTCCGTCCGCATACCGGCCCGTGGTGCTGCTCGACGAGGTGGCAAGCTCTTTGAAAGAGTCATTGCAAACCGCCTCGCCGAGCACCTTGCGGGGACTGGGCCGGACCTTGCGGAACACCAGTTTGGTTTCCGCAAGGGGCGCTCTACGGTGGACGCCATCATGCGCGTGAGAGCCCTCACGACGGGGGATGCGGTGTCCAGGGGTGGGGTTGTCTTGGCGGTGTCTCTCGACATCGCCAACGCCTTCAACTCCATGCCCTGGAGCTGCATTAGGGAGGCACTCCGGTATCACCGGGTGCCAACCTACCTCCGTCGAGTGGTCGGGGACTATCTGACGGACAGAGCCGTCATCTACCCTGGTCGCAGCGGAGAATGGAACCGGCGAGAGATGTCGTGCGGTGTTCCGCAGGGATCGGTCCTAGGGCCGCCCTTGTGGAACATCGGGTACGACTGGGTGCTGCGCGCCGACCTCCCTAGCGGTGTCAGCGTAGTGTGCTACGCTGACGACACGCTGGTGCTGGCACAGGGGAGGTCGCACGAGGCGGCGGCCGAAGCGATGACACGCGGGGTTGCGATAGTCGTTGAGAGGATCCGGCAACTGGGTCTCGAGGTGGCACTGCACAAGTCCGAGGCCATGTGCTTTCATGGGCCTCGGAATGCGCCACCTCCGGGATCCTCACTGACGGTAGGAGGGGTATCCATCGGCGTTGAGTCGACGTTAAAGTACTTGGGACTTGTCCTTGACAGCCGGTGGAACTTCGTAGAACATTTCCGACGTTTGGCCCCCAAACTGGAACGGACTGGGGCTGCCTTCAGGCGGCTCCTGCCCAATCTGGGGGGGCCGAACGCCTCCTGCCGGAGGCTCTACGCGGGAGTCGTGCGGTCAATGGCCCTTTACGGGGCCCCGGTGTGGGCGCGTTCATTGAGGTTGCGAGCCGCTCACTATTTGAACGCGCCCCAAAAGGTAGTAGCCGTAAGGCTAGCCCAGGGGTACCGTACGATCTCCCGCGAGGCGGCAAGCCTCCTTGCCGGATTGCCGCCATGGGATCTAGAGGCGATAGTCCTCGCGCGCCTACATAAATGGCGCGCGGAGGCACTACGCCGGGGGGAAACTCCGCTGCAGCGACAAATTGTCGCTCAGCGGACAGACTTCCGGCGGGATCTCATGGCGACATGGAGAGAGCGACTGTCGCAACCCCGTGCAGGGCACGCCACGATAGTGGCGATAAGTCCCCTCTTTGAGGAGTGGCTTGAGAGACGCCACGGCGTCCTCACCTTCCGCCTGACGCAGGTCCTCACCGGACACGGAGTGTTCGGGAGGTTCCTGCACCGAATCGGGCGGGAGGAAACGCCCGGGTGCTTCCATTGTGAGGATCGACCGGAGGACACGGTGGAACACACGGTGGAGGTGTGCCCCGCGTGAGCGGAGCACCGCCGTGTCCTCGAAGCGGCGATCGGCGGCGGCGACCTCTCGCGTCCGGCCCTGGTGCAAGCCATGGTCCGAAGCGAGACGGAATGGGACGCCGTCACCTCCTTCTGCGAAGCAGTAATGCTAGAGAAGGAGGTGGCGGAACGTGAGAGGGAGAGAACCTCTCAACGTCCCGGCCGCCGCGGGAGACGCCCCGGGCGTCGGGGGCCACCACCACGTGGCCCCCGGCCACCGTAGGCGCGGGCCTGTGGACGGTGAGCTATGGGCTAGCTCGCCGTCCGTCCGTCTCATGACGACAGGCCGTGTCGACGGCGCGTTCGTGTTCCACGCGCGCCTCAAAGAGAGTCAGCAAAAAGGAAGGGGTCCGCAAGGACCGATGCCTGCCGGGGTTGCGGGACTATTCGAAAGAGATACCGTGGCCCCGGAACACAAAGGGCGATGAAGGAACATGGATGGGTTTTAGTCAGTAAAAGTCTGACACTCCCTCCTGCTCCGCCCAGAGCGGGAGGGGTTATTTGATGATTTCCCATCCGAAAAAAAAAAAAAAAAAAAAAACGGCCTGTGAACTAAACAAAGAAATAGATTACAGGTTCGAAGTTGAATAATTATACACTAAATTACGTTCAGAATTCCTCCAAATACAAAAAGAAACTGAGATTACAATTGTGCCTTCAAATAGTGCAACGGACACACAGTTAATTTACGAATCAGCAATGACAAACATAGAAAACCGTTTCGTATGAACTTTCAGCCGTTTCAAGAGAACGAAACTTTCATGAACTTTACTAAACGGTTAAAGGTTTTCTTCATGCTGAACAATATCACAGATGGTAAGGTGAAAGTGTACGTACTACTTTGCACGATTTCGCCAGATCTACACGAAATGATGTTATAATATACGCTCTCCAGAAGATTCCTTGAATATGACTTTCGAAGAGATTACAAAGATTTTAGATGATTACATTGATCCTAAGCCCAGTATTTGGACAATGTGACACTTATATGTGACATTTATATCTTGCATGCAACAACAAGAGGAAACTGTGGTCACATACGCCTCCAAGCTTAAAAAACTATCTGAAAATTGTGAGTTCAAATGTCATAACTGTAAAAAACAAACTTCTGATAGCTTTCTGTGCCTACAACTCATACGAGGGTTAAATGATGATGAAATTCGGACTAAAATTTTCACAATTGGTGCAGATTGCCACTGCTACAGAAATGGGAAAGAATGAAAACGCAACAACGTCCTCAGATATTCAAAAACCTAACACAATCAACAAAATAACAACCTGCAGCTAAAACATCTGATTGTAACCCTACATCACCTGTGCATAAAAAGGTAAATACAAGATTCCCAATAACCATTAGAGATCTTAAAAGAAAATGTTTTCGTTGTGGGAAAGATGACCACAGAGCAAACGAATGTGGAGCCATCAAAAGCACTTGCCGAAACGGTCAGAAAATAGGCCATCTAGCACGAGTCTGTTTACAAAGATATACCAACCCTCATCAAATAAATGAATCTTCATGTAACATTAGTCAAGACAGTTTTGCAGATATCAACTTAGTTGAAAGTAAAATATCGCAGAAATATACGATTACTCTGAAAATAGAAGACAAATCTGTTTGAATGGAATTTGACACCGGTGCTACTTTATCTTCAATGTCACTAAAGGATTTCAAAAACATGAACATACAAAAGAAACTTTTTAAAACAGAAATTAAGATGAGACCATACACTTTAGAAATCAATAGACCCATTGGAGTAGCATATGTCAAATGTTTGTACAACACTCAATTGTTTTATAGAAAACTATACATTATTGATCAAAATGTCGACCCAATTTTCGGTAGAAGGTGGATGAAAGAACTACATGATATTGATATAGCAGATATAAGAACAGTACAAACTATAATTCATTGTAACAATCTAGAACAATTGTTAGAAGGATTCTCTTCATCCGTATTTACATCGGACCTACGAAAAATTCCAAATCACAAAGCTCATTTAAGTTAATAGGAAAATACTCAGCCGATCTTTATTAAACCACGAAGAATTCCATACGCATTGGAACCGAAAGTTGACGCAGAAATAGAAAGACTATGTACACAAGGTGTGCTTACGAAAGTTGACCATGCCGAGTGGGGAACATCTATTGTTCCAGTAGTAAAACCAAATGGGAGTATTAACATCAATTAATTGAGAACCTTTCTTGGGATAGCCTATTATTATAATAAATTTATAAACAATCTGGCCTCTATTACAAGTCTTCTAAACGAGCTACTAAAAAAAGAGCTATCTTTACATGGTCCCTTAAGTGTGAAGAAAGTTTAAAAAAAATAAAGGAAGACATTTTGAGTGAAAGGGTTTTGATTTATTTTGATCTTATAAAGCCACTAATACGCTAACACGCGCTAACACTAACACACACACACTCCTACACTAAGACGCTTCGTCTATAGGGTTAGGAACAGTGCTTTCACATAGATTACCTGACAGTTGTGAACGACCGTTGTTGCTTTTGCTTCTAGATCTTTATCAAACAATGAGAAGAAGTACAGTCAAATTGATATAGAAGCTACAGCTATCTACTGGGGCCTTAAAAAGTTCTTTTACTACTGTTACGGTCGAAAATTTACTTTAGTTACCGATCACAAGCCACTAACATCGATCTTTCACCCGCACCAGACGCTACCAGCGATGAGCACGATCAGACTTTTTCATTACGCTCATTTTCTATCCGGATTCAATTATGAGATAGACTACAAAAGTTCTGCAAGCAATTCTAATGCTGATTACTTATCCAGATTTCCAGTAGAAACAGTTTATGATAATAAAAAAGATCAATACTCACAATTCCAGCTACAACAAATATACAAAATCGAAAGTAACCCAGGTATTATAGCCCGAGAAACAAAAGACGACAACAAATTGCTTCCCTTGCTACAAGCATTAAAACAAGACGTACTTTGAGAGAACTCGGGTATAATGACAATGAATTTACGCTAAAAGATGATTGTATTTTGAAAGGTACAAGAGTTAATATTCCTTCTACTTTACGTTCGCAAATTCTTAATGAATTTTATACCTGGACACACTGGGATTTTAAAAATGAAATTATTAGCACGCAGCTACGTTTACTGGAAAAACATGTACAGACACATTGAAAACAAAGTAAATCATGTCGAGCATGCCGGTTAGAGCAAAACCAACCAGCAAAAGCTCCTTTACACCATTGGGAAGAGCCAACTGGCCCTTGGCAACAAAGCCATAGCGATTTCGCTGGCCCAGTGTCTGGTTATCAATTATTAATTATATTCAACGCCTTCACAAAGTGGGTTGAAATAATTCCAGCCAAAGTTTATTCGAAAACTTAAAGAAATATTTTCCACTTTTGACGCACCAGAGAAAATTTTTGAATTCTTGTGATATGAATTGCCGGCCGTTATCTGAAACGATATTATCGTTTCAGATAACGGCCGGAAATTCATATCACAACAATTCAAATAAATTCTCTCAGATTATAACATAACTCATAAAACCATTGCACCATACCATCCAGCCACAAACGGTCAAGCAGAACGCACAGTACAGACTATAAAGAGAGCTTTACGATCTATGGAGGGGGAGAGCGGTGATCTAATTGACAAACTGACTACTATTAAAACACGTTTGAGACATACGTCAAGCTTCAGTACCCAGAGCCCTTATCAGTTGATTTTTGGCAGGGCAGTAAGGACTAGGCTGCACGCCATGCTGCTCAAAACAGAGAATTCCACTCATCACCGGACATTGCCGGATAATTTACGACAATTCAAACTGGGAGACAGGGTACAAGCTAGGAGTTCCTCGTCATGCGGATCAGAGGTGGACATTCGGTAGGATCCTGGTCTCGTCTGGGACATTTACACTATGAGGTGCTTAAAGATGACGGCAATGTCTGGCGCCGCCATCTTGACCAGCTGTTGGCAGTACCCCAAGTGCAGCAACTGGAATCACGGCCGAAGGCTGTTATGTCTTTGGTTTGACGTTTGTCTATAGAGGTTTCCTGGACAACGAATATATCAGGATTGTCACTTATAATAATTAAAATATATGAATAGCAGAATGTACGTTTGATCTTTTAATGAATACTGGACATTATAATAAATAGGATACATTTGGTTTTAAATATAATAAAGACAAGTGATCCCACAGAGCCGCCTCAGACGATCCTCGTGAACAACATGGCTCTGCAAGCAGTTCGCACAGACCTGTCGGAGAAGGACGTGGACTTTACTACCGAGTACCAATACGCAGACGGCGATGTAGTCAACGTCACTTGCGTCAACTCCATGGGAACAGGGAACCTCACAATGAACCTAACGATAGCAGACATGCTAAGCGGTAAGTTTTAACATATATTTTTTTTACCATGATTGTATTATCCTATTTTAAAAAAAAAATGTAATAATGACCACACACAAGGAGGTTCACTAACGCTCTGGTTAAAAAAGGCATTTAAAAATCAAATAATGTATGGTTAAGGGCCCAGTCCGAAAAATTGCAGCCAGTCGAAATATTTGGGCTGGTTTACTGTTTTATTGACTAAAGTCATAATGAACTCCCAGCAAACATTTTTGTCATATAATCAAACATTTACATGACCTTGAGTCTTATTAAAGTTATTTTACAGTATTTTTTTTTAACTCTTCGTCATGTACTGGTGCATTATTTGTCCGAATAGTCATATAAATTTTTAGTCGTATTATAATGTCGTATAGACGTTATTTCGATTTATTTTTACAATCGTCATATAATAGCGTCTATGACGACATCTATAAAACTTACATATACAACTTTTCGTCGTGTAAACGTTTTCGTAGTATAAACGTCTGAATACTGTCAATTTTGTCATATAATTACTTTTTAAACATCTGCTAAACGAATAATAATTGTTTAAACGTAGTATTTGTAACCATTATATATAATTCGAATATGAGTATTACGAACGACCTCTATACATCCTAAAGTATCACAAACATGATAATACGACCGCTATTAATTTAAAACTCATATTATAGGTTTATAATAACCTTTTATACCACTTCCACTATTTTGGAATCAAATTTATCATATTTATTTGGTACAACATGGATCTAAAAAAGTGGAAAAGTGTTAAAAGAAGTGGTGCATTCAAAAGAAAAGTTAAAAACAATTATCATTCGCATAAAGCACGTACTTTAATACAAAGTAATAGAGCTCAAGCTGAGAGTGAGGAAAATGGGAAGGGTTCCGTATCACATTTAAATGCAAATTTGACTGATCAATTTAACCAAAATGCTACGAGTATACCCTGCAGTTCATTTGCCGAAGTTCAGAACTCTTGTTCATTTATCGAAGTTGAAGACAGTTATTCATCGTCCGAAAACGAAGATAATATTGATAAATATTGATTCATACAACTCAAATATATATTTTGCTCCGCTTATTCATACATTTAAGAAATAGGTAATAAAAAGGCAGTAAAAATTGTTCAATTTTTTTAATTATCCCCAGGAATGTAATTAACATTTCAAGTCATCCAAAATGTGACACTTATAATCCTATAAGTCAATTAATATTAAGCAAAGCTTTGAAATATTACTAGTTATGGAAAAACTTAAATCACTTTTATATCCATAAATGTAAATTAAGAGGCGGTTTACAGTCCACTAGCGCTGCCAATTGAAAAATATCTTATCTAGTAAATAGAATAAAAAATAAAAAATATGGTCTATTATTAGTGGAAAAGGCAATAACGTAATTTTATAACACATTGTCAACACTTGAAGTATAGCTATTTAGCTAAATCGTGCATTTGAAACAAATAAGGCCGTTTTTTATTTGAATGCACGATTTAGCTAAACAGCTATATTTCAAGTGTTGACAATGTGTTATAAAATTACGTTATTGCCTTTTCCACTAATAATAGACCATATTTTGTATTTTTGATTCTATTTACGAGTTATGATATTTTTTCGATTGGCTGCGCTAATGGACTGTAAACCACTTCTTAACAAAATCAAACCTTCATTTAGTTTGCCATATTGGAACATCTTATGTAGCTAATAATCTCACAACAGAATATACAAAATTACTACCCAACAGGTAACTTATACATATAATTGTTAAAACGAAAAATAACACTTTGGTAAATTATTTAATCGCATTTAAATCCGGTAATGTGCGTTAATCGATACAAACCTATTTTAAACTTTCGATATTAGAAACTTTTATCTTCTTAAAGAACATACAAAATCGCAACATAACAAAAATCAAGTTTAAGTTGATCACTAGAAGTTAACAAAATCCTTTTATCACTTTTTATTATATAGGAATTATTTCGCAAGTGAAAAGAATACAAAATTACCATTAAAATTATAGCGTAATGTACCTTAATCGATACAGACCTTCTATTTTAAACTTGCGATATTAGGAACTTTTATATTATTTTAATTATCTAATAACGTCATTAAAAATCATAAAAAGTAAAATGTTACAAATAGAACAATCGAAATCGCAACATAACAAATAATACAATTCAATTATGTAATCTTTTTAGTTGCTAAATTATTTTACAATTAAGAAGACTTTAAGTTAACACAGACCTTCCAGATTCTGTTAACTAGAAGTTATTATCTAATTATTTCACAAGCGAAAATATTACAAAATTAACATTTTAAAAAATACAGAAAAAAAAGTTTGTATGATTATCTGACTAATTACAATATTCGCATTCGTCTTCTGGAAAATGATTATAGATAGCAAAATATTTGCAATGCGGGCACCAAAATAAACCGTAACGTAATAATTTTTTTACGTTGTTGTCTGTTAAAACAAAATGTAACGGCCGTCTATTTCCACGGACTATCTGGAAACCACATCCATAACATCGAGAACAAAAGATAAAATGAGTTAATGACCACGGCCATTTCAAATTTGCGCTTATCATTTCGATGAAGTCCATCTTTGTTAAAAACTTATCAACATCCGCATAATTCATCATTGTGGGGTTTACCTAAAACAAAAGTTTTATTTAGACATAACTAAGTTCTAAGTCACGTAAATCCTTCTATTCTTAAAATATAAATTCTTTGAACTAAGTTAGCTGGGCCTTTATTATTTTAGTATTGATCCCTAAATTAACATTCATGGCGTACACATTTACAAATGAACTCGCAGTTTATAGGTCGGGAAGTTATATAGTTGTCTTATAACGCAGTCACATAATAAATTATTAATAAAAATATGTAAAAACCTTAAAATTTTAAAAGCGCATTAAAAATTTGTTACAAACTTACCTCACATTAATCAGTAAACTTGATTGCACAATGGTTTACAACTGATGAAATGGTTTTATCACCTCAAATAACAGAATAAATGCAAAATTAACTCAGCAGCTGTCAAAAACACGTTACTTCTAAATTAAATTAGTACACTTCTAAAATCGTTCAATATAATCTTTAAATAACAATAACATAACGATTACATCATATGAAAGTCATATTGTGTGACACGAAGTCGAATACACGCCACTAAAGCTATCATTACATGACGTGTAGTCAAATCGCCGACGTGTATATGACTACTAAGCGACTAAGTAGGTATTTATATGACTGTTACATGAAACTCTTAGCGCTTTAAGTTGAATAAAATGGGCCCTAATGCCATCGAGTAAACGTCCTTATGACATTTATACGATTATACTAAATAACATTAAGTAGCCACCAACACGTCTACTCAACGTCGTAAATGTTTATTGGGCTGTGCCTACCCTGCCTAGGTTGGTCTGTGGATGGGTGACCACCCATTATATACCGAGTTTTCTCCATGCCTCGGGAAGCACGTTAGGCCGTTGGTCCCGGCAGTCATTTGTAGATCTTTGACAGTCGTTACAGGAATGGTTACAGGTGTCAGTGGCCGAAAAAGTCTGACAACCAGTCTAACCAAGGGGTATCGTATTACCCAGTACTAACTGGGTTGTGGAGGTTAGATAGGCAGCCGCTCCATGTAAAATACTGGTATTTAGCTGCATCCGGTTAGACTGAAAGCCGACCCCAACATAGTTGGGAAAAAAGGCTAGGCAGATCATCGATCATCTTGTCTTCAAAGATCATTTTGTCTGTTAAGATAGTCGTATGATAGAGAAATAAATAAAATAAATTAAAATAATTAAAAAATATATTTTTTTAAATTAGATTTTTCCAAATATCTCGATTTTTGCTCTAAAAAATACATAGTTTCTCTCCATAGATTTGTGTTATTATTCGATTTTTATTGAAGGGCCAATGTTAAATGACACGACAAAATGAAAATAAAAACATTAAAATCAAAGTAAACTGAAAATTATTAGTATACCAAAACACCCATAAACCCACCCACCCATAGTTTATGTACTTACAGAAACTACTGTCATATTTCCTCAGTGATCGCCTATAGGTCGAGGTAGAAGACCGTCGGAATATCGTCAATTGTTTTCCGGACTTCTCACTCGCACAATCATGCTATCGCGATCATGCTATGTCATGCAAATAACAAAGGGGTTCAATTTTATCTCTACAAACGCTTGAAGACACAAGCGCGAATGGATACATGCGGGAATATAAGATTCCATACGATGAATCGAAATAAAAATCAAAAGCTCAAAATCGGCACGAAATGACATGTATTGATTTTTTGTTTGTTTTTGAATTTGCTTTATTTAAAAACTAGCTGATGCCCGCGGCTTCGCCCACCCGCAAATTATATACTAAAACCTTTCTATTGAATCACTCTATCTATTAAAAAAAACTCGCATCAAAATCCGTTGCGTAGTTTTAAAGATCTGTAAGCATACATATGAGACAAACAGACACGGCGGCGGACTTTATTTTATAATATGTAGTGATAGTGGTAACTATTTATAAATAACTAATTGTATACATAGTTAACAATCTGTCTGTCTGTGACTCTATCAGCATCACAGCACTAGCTGCTGCAAAAGTATATCACCGACTGATATTGCATCGACTTCTAATTAGGAATTGTTAGGAGCTTGCAGTATTGCAACAACTGCCTAGTCCTGACAAGGAACTCTTATAGTGACTAAGATGAAGTAGTTGCTTGTTTATAACGGGATAACAACTGAATACCTTTAATAATCACAAAACACTTCAAACTCAATCTCAAATACACTACTGATCACTATTCGCTTAGATATCGCACAAACTTACTAGTTCACTTCGATTCGCTTCGTACTGTAGCCAAAATAAGACTGCCGCTCCCGCAAACATGTCCGCTATTTATATGGTGACCAACCCTTCTAGAAAGATCCACGACTTACTCGAATTATTCTAGACAATTACATAGTCGGTCATTGTCTTTTCACAACTTGTACAAAATAAAGTAGGAACTTTATGCCTTCAATTTGATTTCATTCAAGACAATTCCTATACCTACATCATTCGAGACTCGTCCTACGTACCAACCTACTACTACTACTACTCAATTACAAGTAGGTAGATACCTACCTACTTGTAATTGTAGGTATGAGTACGACGTAACAATATAACGGGCTACTACGGAACCCTACACTGCGCGTGACCCGACACGCACTTGGCCGGTTTTTTAATTCTTCATCTTCATCGTCATCATCGTCACATCGTCTATTAATGTTCTCACTGCTGGGACACAGACCTCCTCTCAATGAGAGGGAATGGGCTATAAACCACCACACGGGCCCAGTGCGGATTGGTAGATGTCACATGTCTTCGATTTTTTTAGTTCTAGGACACGCCGCCCGGTTTACTCACGATGTTTTCCTTCATCATTTTGAGAGCAGTGGTGAACTGGTGATGGAATAAATTACACAAAGTAATGCGCCTGTCTGGGTTCGTAGTCGTTCTTTTTATTTACCGTTGAAAAATCGCACCCCCCACCGAATAATATGGTAATGTGCTATTACGATAGTTTACGTTTTATTGCATATTCGATATTTATAGCATTGATTACACCTTGTAATTTTTTTTCGTAATTTTTCTATGCATATTTGCAAAAGTACAATAATTTCAATGGTCCCATAATGGACTTAACAATATTATTCCTGAAAAATCTTAACACACTTTTTGCACTAATAGTATCGTAACAAGTTGTTACAGATTATGCAATCTTTAACTTTTTCGGTAAGCGACGATTACCGTTTTATTCGCGTAAAAAACGCATATCTTGTTCCACGGTAAGTGTAATACAATTATATTCGTGTATTATTTTAATTCACAGGATTTGGTAATGTTGTTTTACACAACATGACAGAGACCTATTAAAATCGTAATGTCGTTCACTGTATCATAATAGTTAATATTCTTAAAGCAAGCGGTTTGTACAATAAAATATTACGATGGTGTCGGTACGTAATGAATGAATACAGTATTATGCATTTGTTATCCATTGTGATTGATGAGTAATTTTTTTTTTTTATGAATGGCATCTCGCAGTTCAACCTAGGAGGTTGTCGTCTGCTTAACCCGACTATCCTGTGGGTGCCTTGAGTGTCAGGCCTCCAGCCAGGGCAAAAGACTTACAAACTAAGCGACTACACTTAGAGCGTCGCTGGGGGAGAAAAGCAATCGAACAGGCTTTAGGGGTTGATTTTGAACTACAAGCTCAGGCACGTGGGCTGGCTCGAGCAAGTGTCGGAGGGGGCATGGATCGGGACGTTGTGACGGTCCTTGATGGCGAGGACGGAATGACGGCTGTTTGCGTCTGCGCTTCTCGAGCGTAATAGTTTCCCTACTGATCTCCTGGAGGTGGGTGGTAGCGTCATCGGGGGTGGCTCGTATCGGGTGGCCGATGCGATTAGAGGATTACGTTACCTTGTAGCAGAATCGAAGAAGAGCTTAGAAAAGCGTTTTATAAACTGAAGGATAGTGGGCATTCTAAGCCTATGTGTAGACCATTAGGTCATTGCGGATATAGTAAGGGGCTCCCGTGACTTAGCGTGAGAACCGGTTCTGGAGTCTCTGGATCCTATAGATATATATAGCCTTGGTATACAGTACAAACAGGATACCAGCGTATGTCATGATGGGACGGATCACCGCGGCATAGAGGCACAACATGCACCTGAGAGACAACTTACTAACATAAAATTGAGCCTACCTATAGC
This sequence comes from Xestia xanthographa, assembly GCA_905147715.2. NCBI lineage: Eukaryota > Metazoa > Arthropoda > Insecta > Lepidoptera > Noctuidae > Xestia > Xestia xanthographa. The sequence continues at coordinate 17,908,905 of LR990667.1, forward strand.
AAAAGCGACTCGGTCACGAGCTGCACTGATATGCGGCCCGAAGGACAGATGGTCGTCGAGTATGACTCCTAGATATCTGGCTTGCTTCACCCAAGGGATAGGCTTACCGTACAGAGTGATCGGGCTGGGGGAGGTGGAATTGATACGCGGTTTAAAATAAAGAACCGCCTGAGTCTTATCGGGGTAGCCTTAATCCTGCATTTCCGGATCCAAGCATGTAAGACGTCAGCTGAGGTTTGTAGGTTCTTGGCCATAGCATTCTTAGAACGACCAGTGTAATAGATGGCCGCGTCGTCCACGAACAGGGCTAACTGAGCTTTTTTGCTTCGACAGCACGTAACAGCGTAAAAGCGTGAATATAAGCGGGGAGATGGTGGCTCGAATGGAGTGACTCCTCGCCCCATTTGAGGTGAGGAGAGAGCTTTCCCGCTATCGCAATAGCAGAAGGTGCGATCTGACTGAGAGTCTCGTAGGATGAGCACGAGACAGTCTGGCACTCCTAGTTGGTACAGCATGTACAAGCCGTTGCGCCAGACTTTGTCGAAGGTTTTTGCTATGTCGAAAAAAATCCCGCCCGTCATCGCTCCAGCGCTCAAATACTCAACGATGCTGTGGACCTGTTGGATACACGAGTGTTTGGTCCTGAAACCGAATTGCTCGTTGGAAATAAGACTCTTAGCCTCGGCATAGTCTTTATGTCGTTTATAAATAAAGGCGAAAACCCACAGCTGCGCACGGAGAGGCAACGGAGCTTCGCTTTGCAAGAAAATGTATGTGAATGTGACCACCGTAAGCCACGGACACGCTGTACATGACTTGACGTCATTAGTACATGCGTAGCTTGTTTGAATAAGGCGCTCACATAGGTAGCTCATCGCTATCAATGGCGCTGTGCATGCGGTCCACAGTATACACGAATACCCATGGCCATACCGCAGTGGGCCACGCACGCTACAATTGTACATAGTCGTGGGCGTATAGTATATACTGCAGTTGATACGTAGACCCACGTTATCAAACAAATGAATCCACGCAGCTAAAATGCACCACGTGCCCGTGCACAGCGTGCACCGCGGCGGGTTTGCGCCAGTCTTTTTAATGCCGAACGCATACAGAAGACTGATAGGCCAGTAGCTACATGGTTCCGCCTTGGGCTTACCGGGTTTGCGGATAGGTATTGATAACAGTGGCCTCTTTCCATACCTGGGAGAAGATTCTTTTTCTCAAGGCGTCATTAAAGATGGCTTCCATTGACACTATTATTTGGGCGGGGAGGAGTTTGAGCACCTTATTGGTGATTCCATCAGAACCGGGTGCTTCCCGCGGCTAAAGCCTTTTTATGATGTCATGTACTTCGTCGGGTATGACTGGAGGCACAGGATCATTGGGGTCTTTTACGGGAGTGAGAGCGGATCTACGTTCGACATCGGCATTCACTATGGCGAGGTGACATTTGTCTACTGGTTGAGAGCTGGGAGAGCATTGAGACTCCAGGCTGTCGAATGCGACGCTCGGGGCGGATAAGAAGAAGCATCGAAGCCTCGACGGTGGCACGCATCTTTCTTTGCATTTTCCAGAAAGCTTGGTGGGTGGGTTCGAATTGGTTAAGCACCTTGTCCTATCAAGTATAACGATGCCGCTTATGCGCTTCCTTACAACACGCTCTGTAAGTTGTGCATGTGAGCTTTGTAAGCATCCCAGGGTAAGTTGTCGTAGGCACGGATAGCTGCGTTCTTCTAGTTTATCAGTTCACGTACGTCAGCGGGTAGTCTCCATAACTTCATAACTTTTCACAAATTCGCAATTATGTACTCGTATGTATCGTCAATCAATTTGTTTGCAAGCTGCTTAGCGACAATTAGTACTACCTTGTCTAAAAGCTGCATTGTTTCTGATGAATTTGAATTGTGTTTGCTAGGCACCCAATCACAATAAAATAAAATAAATTAAATTATCCAGCATTATTATGAACTTTCCCTAATATTGCTAAGCTACTGGCAAATCAAATAATAAGTTTTTACTGTGTTATTTAATAAAACATGATATTTGCAACATTACATTACTGTTAATCTTTTGACACTACATATCGACGAATATTATTGTCATGTTATATTACTGTATACACTATCGCTTGGATAATATCGTAATATCATATTGCCGGCAGGCTTTTCGGTACCGAATTTCAACGAATAATACCGTAACGCATTAATACTAACAACGATATCATTGAGGTTACACGCGAATAATATCGTAATGATGTGTTGCGCACTATTATTTTGTCTTACAATATCAGTAACATTACTTTCATCAATAACTTTGTTTTGTTATACTATTGCAAAAAAAAATCATACAGTAACACAGATTGCAAAAAATTAGCTTTGTTTTGATGTATAAATGGCTATCGTAGGATTCACCCATGCTGAGATATATGCATAAAACAGTTTTTTATTTTTCCTGTAAAATTTAGAATTGTCGATTACCGGTTTATTCGGTGGGGGGTGCGAAATTTCTATCCCCCACATAGAATTTTTTCAGCGGTAATTAAGGAAACTGAAACTGCGGACATGCCTTATGCCATTTAGCAAATAAACCATTATTTCTCGAACATTGGTAAGCTATTGGCAGACAATATCATAAAAAAACCGAAATTTCTCACTACCCCCTTACACCATCGAAACACCCCCTGCGCGAGATTCTATGGTCCTACTTCCTCCGGACGACGCTGAAGTAGAGGCAGTCATTAACAATCTAAAAAATGATTGTGCCACAGGATGGGACTCTATTCCAGCTAAACTCCTAAAACTGGGTAAAGAAGTGCTAGTTCCACCTATTACAAAACTTATTGAAGCCTGCTTTGAACAAGGTGTTTTTCCTCGGATCTTTAAGAAATCCCTAATTACACCAGTTCACAAGGGAGGAAATCAAGCCGATGTACAGAATTATAGACCTATCTCAGTTCTGTCAGCACTATCAAAAATATTGGAAAAATTATTGAACCGTAGAATCATGAAATACCTAGAGCACTGCAAAATAATTTCGGATGCACAATTTGGATTTAGGCCCGGGAAAAGCACCGCAGATGCAGTTAATCAACTCGATGATTATGTGACTGGAAAACTCGACGCAAAGCAGAAATGTCTTGGTGTTTTTCTGGACCTAGCCAAGGCGTTCGACACCGTCTGTATTCCAACCCTTGTGACCAAGTTAGAGCATGCTGGAATCCGGGGAAAGGCTCTGGGAATATTTACAGACTTTTTCAACGACCAATAAAACTAAAATCATGTCCTTCCATCCACGTCAGAAAACCTCTTTAGACTTAACATTTATTTACAACGACGCAAAAATTGAAACTGTAAAAGAATTCAACCTACTCGGCTTATCCATAGATACACATTTAAATTGGAAATCACATTTTAAAAAAATCAGGTTAAAGCTATCAAAATTTGCCTATGCCCTCCGTGAAATAAAAAAATCCACAAATCTCTTCAACTTTCTGGTTAAGTATTATGCCTATGCATACGCATGGTTAAACTACGGCGTAATATTATGGGGAAATAGTACAGACGCATCAACACTATTCATACTACAAAAACGACTGAATAAAATACTAGTTAACATAGATAACACAGACAGCTGCAAACCCCATTTCCAAGAACATTAACCCTACCTTGCATATATATCTTGGAAATGTGCAAATTTGTTAGAAATAATCAAAAACTCTTTACTACACGCGAAAACATACAGACTCGCTACACACTACGACACAAAAACAGACTAAACCAACCAGGTTCAAAGCTAAAAATTCACTCCACAAGCACTTTAGTAATGTCAGTTAAAATATAATATAATAAACTACCTGATGAAATTAAAAATGAACAAAAATTTAATATCTTTATAAATAAATTAAAACAATTTCTAATCTGTAAATGTTATTATAACGTACATGAATATTTAAATGATAAATTTAATAAATAAACAGTAATATCAAAAAAAAAAAACGCAATAACAATTTATTTATAATTATATATAATTATATAAGCATATAAGCACAATGATTGCTGAGTCCACATGTCAACAACCTCGCGAGCCAAGTCAAGATACTTGATTTGTTTATCTTTCTCTTTCTCGGCTTTCACGAGGTTCTCATCATGTGGGACCGTTATGTCAACAATCATTGCGCGCCGCTCTGATCGATCCACCACCACTATATCAGGCTTATTGGCTACAATAGTCCTGTCAGTGATGATGGATTGATCCCAGTACAACGTGATACAGCCATTATCGAGAACTGGGTCGGGCACATAACTATAGTAAGGCACTTCCGATTCCACAAGGTTGTATTTTAGAGCAAGTTGCTGATGGATAATCCTGGCTACAAGGTTGTGTCTATGCAGGTACTCTCCGTTAGCTAGACGAACACCCGGAAATAATGTGACGGATTGATTCGCCTGGACGGTGGCATGCCCGACATATGTCAACCGTGCCATCCTTCACAATAAATCTCCGGTAGTTATTCGTCATCATAACTCCATCCATTATTGCACAGACAAAACCTTCAGTTTCTCCGAATAGGTCCCCGGAACGTAGCCAGGCTACGGATGCTGATAGGTCTACATCGGGCCCATGGAGGGCCCGGAAAAAGCGTCCGTGAAGCTCCTTACTCTGCCATACCTCCCTGCGATCGTTAGTGTCAAGCACTGGAGGTTTGCGCCAGTTCTCTTTAGCCAAGGAGAGCGGGGTAAGGCCCTTGTCCATCGTGACGACATCTCGATGCATTCCCACATCGGTTCCTAGGAAATATTCCCTGAGGCTGCATATCTCGCGATTGTGGAGACTCTTAGCATTTAAAAAGCCTCGACCCCCACACTTCCGCGGGATATACAGTCTCATAACCGAAGAACGTGGGTGATGCATCCGATACGCCGTCAACAATTTACGGACCTTCGTATCCAAGGCGTCTAGTTCTGTTTGAGTCCATTTGAGTATGCCGAAAGAGTACATCAAAACCGGCATGACCCAACCGTTGAAGGCACGCACCTTATTGCCACCTGATAAAAGACTATTAAGTACTTTTTGCAGGCGGCCAAAGAAACGCTCCTTCAACGATTGCTTCATGTCAGCAACATTGACGCCCAGCGCTTCCGACATACCCAAATACTTATAGGTTTCGGTTGCTGAGAGGGATCGAAGAGTTATGGAATCTGAGAGCTGGGTTCCCACAGATTCCACAATCTCCCCTCGTTTTACATGCATGACCGCACATTTGTCCACACCAAATTCCATCCTGATGGCGTTACTGAAAGTTTCAGTTACCTTCAGTAACTCCATCAGTCGCAAATCGTTGGGGGCAAACAGTTTTAGGTCATCCATGTAAAGAAGGTGAGATATAACCTGACCATCTTTCCGCAACCGATAGCCTAAACCTGAATCCTCCAGCAGTGTGCTTAGAGGATTCAAGGCTAAGCAGAACCAAAGCGGACTCAAACTATCGCCCTGAAATATACCTCGCTCTATCCTTATCGGCTCGCTATTCCTCTGAATCTGCCGACATCCTGGATAGCGAAGGACTCCATCCTCCATTGCCCCATACATGACATCAGGAAGGTGCGCAGAGTTGCATCAACTTTATACAACTCGAGCACCCTCATGAGCCATGTATGTGGCACCGAGTCATAGGCCTTCTTATAGTCTATCCAACATGTCGACAGATCCTTTTGGGAACGGCGAACCTGGTGACTAATGGCCATATCAATGAGGAGTAGCTCCTTAGTACCACGGGACCCGTTCCTACATCCATTCTGAGAAGCGGACATGACAGAATTGTCATCTATGTGTTTGCTAATTTTAGTTCTCAAAATGGATGTAAGAACTTTATAGACTGTCGGGAGACAGGTGATCGGTCTATAATTTTTGGGTTCCGCAGTACTACCCGATTTATGGAGCAGGTGGGTTATACCTGTTGTCAGGAACTCTGGCAGCGACCCAGACTCTAAGGCTGACTGGAACAGGGTCGCCAAGCGAGCGTGCGACCTTGTGAACCATTTTATCCAGAAGTTGTGCAGCCCATCCGGCCCTGGAGATTTCCAGTTAGGCAACGGACGGACTGCACGAGCTACGTCTTGGGGGCTGATAGTAATTGCCCCCATTTCTGATATTGGATCGCATGCTCGCTCAATCACCCGAGTCCATTCACCCTCGGCATGGCTGACAGGCACCGACCAGATGCTGCGCCAGAACGAACACATTGCATCATCATCCGGCAGGTGCGTGTCAGCCACACCTTGGTCCGGTCGCTCCCAAGCCCTATAAACCCACCTTTCATCTTTTTGGAATGTGCGATTCTGAGTGTATCGGTCCACTCGCCGCTTATACCTACGAATACGGTTTGCCCATGCATACACTTTCTGCTTCAGGAAGTCGATGCGTTCTGTGACACGGGACATGTAGTCTCGAGGGCTGATATTAGTCCCCGAGAACGCCTGCCTCACAAAACGCATCACTCTAGGGCGAGTATTGCCCTCCCTGAAGCAGACCAGTTTGCCGATGAGTGCTCTGGCCCCACCAATACGTCGCTCAATCCTGTACTGCCATGCCGGTACGGCTGGTTTTGGTCGTGTAGCTCTGTCAGAAGGAAATTTGACATGAGCTACACGACATGCCGCTACAGCCGCACAATACAGGATTGAGTGAACATCGGTGAGGTTTTCGCAGTTATCAAAATAGTTTGTGATATGTATGCGAACGGGAAACAAGTGAAACGACAGATAGCTGGTAGCACACTGAGTTTATTTGACAAGCGACACAACTTATATAGGGGTGGATGCAACTACCCTCATATTAACCACGAATATACAACATTCCTCCCCATAGCTTGACAACATAAACATGATAATATAATTAACTTAGTAAAATTGTTTATAATCGACCCTAGGTACAGATCGCAGCTTTTTCCCGTCACTCCTTTGCCTTTCTGGCTGTGGGGTCTGGCCTGAGCCTGCCTCAACGAGGGGTTCATCATGAGTCCCGTCTGTTGCCTCATAGAATTCGTCGTCTTCCTCTTTGGATGTGCCAGTCGGTGTTTCTGTATCCATGATTCCTTTGCTCACACTATTTCCCTCCCCTCCCGAGTCTGACTCCTTGTCGTCCACTGGGGGTGTTGGGTTTGGTGGTGAATTTCCTTGTGAAGTGATGTCTTCGACTTCTATTGGGCAATCCTCTGACCGGTGGGAAACTGCTTCTGTACCTTTATATGCTATTAATTGATTTTTATGTTTTTTCACATTACAAGAAGTTATATAGTCCTTTACAATATATATAACTTTCCCCATTTTTTTAATTACTACACCTTTATTCCATGACCCTTGCTTATTTATGTTGTTTTTCTTATACAAAACATAGTCACCAGCTTTGAAATATTTGCAAGCTTTGTTGCCATTCTTAGACTGCAAACACTGTTTGTTTTCGACGTTTCGAGTGAGAGTGACAGACGCCGGTGGAGGTTGGTTAGGTTTGATTAAATCTAATCGCGATCGCAGTTTGTGTCCGAACACCAACTGGGCAGGTGAACAGCCCGTTGCCGAATGAACAGAATTTCGATAGTCAAATAGATATTTAAATAACTGGTTGTTCAAACCTTTATTATTGCTATTACTTAACATACAAGATTTAATTCCCTTCTTCACTACCTTCACGTAGCTTTCTGCCTGCCCGTTACTGGCCGGATGATACGCCGGTGACGTCACATGCGATATACCGTTTGATGTACAAAACATTTTGAATTCTGCAGAAGTGAACTGCGTGCCATTATCACTGACTATGGTATGCGGTAAGCCAAATCTTGCCATATATTCATACAATTTATTAATCAGTGAACATGATGATGTGCTTGTCCCCATATCATACGCTTCTACCCACTTTGAGTACGCATCTACAATCACTAAGTACTGTTACGATTTCCCAATGCTAAAGGAAACTCTTTCATTCTTAAATCCTTAAAGAGCCCCGGAGAAGATGGAGTTACTAATGATGTACTTAAAACTCTAATGGAACCACTATCCCCTATTATTACAAAATTGTTCAATAATATCTTAGCATATGAACACATACCTGCTGAATGGGAGACATCAGTTATAACATTATTGTATAAGAAAGGAAATCCTGAGGACATAGGAAATTATAGACCTGTAAGCTTATTACAGACTACGTACAAAGTATTCACGCAAGTACTGCTTAAAAGAATTCTGCCGACTTTAGACTCCAATCAACCTAAAGAACAAGCTGGTTTCCGCCCAAGGTTCTCTACAGTCGATCATATATTCACTGTGACACAAATCATAGAAAAGTATGAAGAATACGGGAAAAGGCTCTACATTGCTTTCGTTGATTATTCCAAAGCATTCGATTCAATAGGACACTTAGCTCTGTGGAAAGCCCTAGAACAACAAGGAGTACCACAAAAGTATATTAATATATTAAAGGAAATTTATAAAAGAGGTAAAGCCAAAGTCAAGTTAGAGAGAAAAGGAAGACCTTTCGAAGTACAACGCGGTGTCCGACAAGGTGACCCGATATCACCGAACCTCTTTACTGCTCTCCTCGAGACCATTTTCCGTAACTTGGAATGGGACTCGGTGGGGATCAACATTAATGGAGTAACATTGAACCATTTACGCTTCGCGGATGACATAGTACTAATCTGCGACAACCACACACATCTAGAATACATGCTACAATCTTTAGATGAAGAGAGTCGAAAATGCGGATTGACCATGAATCCAGACAAAACTCGCATAATGACCAACGGAGATAACAAACCAGTTAAAATATTATCGAAGGAAATAGAATACGTGGAAGATTATGTATATTTAGGCCAAAAAATCACTTTCAAGGAACAAACTGCAGGCGAAGTAGAGCGTAGAATAAAACTAGCTTGGAAAAGATATTGGTCATTGAAGCACATTTTCAAATCCAAACTACCAATCAAACTAAAGAAGAAAGCATTCGAAACTGTCGTGTCTCCCACACTCCTCTACGGATGCCAGACCTGGGCACTAACAAAAGATACTATTACTAAACTACAAGTCTTCCAGCGGGCAGTCGAAAGAAGTATGTTGGGATTGAAACTGCGAGACAGAATTCGAAACTCTCAAATCAGAATCAACACCAAACTGATAGATGTAGCAGAATTAGCCTGTAGGCTAAAATGGCGATGGGCGGGTCACGCGGCGCGGGCAGACGACGGACGTTGGAGCGAGCGAGTACTGCACTGGTGGCCGCGCGGCGAGGCGCGCCGCCGTGGTCGCCCACGCCGCCGTTGGAGTGACGATGTCGCGCGGGTTGCGGGATCCACTTGGACCAGAATAGCCAAAGATAGAAAATTATGGAAATGCATGGAGGAGGCCTTTGCCCAACATTGGGTATCCCAAAACTAAAAATCAGTTCCAATCCTTATAAATTTTTATTATTATTTTAATTAAATTATTATGTTATCTGTCATGCTCGTATCTATATTTATTGAATCAATTGTTATTCACATTTCGAACGTGTAATGTACTTATAATGAGACTTTTATTGAATCAATTGCTATTAATTAGTTTATTTTATTTTATTATTATGTGTCAGATTGTAAATGTATAATGTGACAATTTAATGGAATCAATAGTTATAAAATAATGTATCGATAAATTCACAATTATATTAATTTATAAAATAATGAAATTAAATGTAAAATTAAGTCAAACGATAGATTATTAAGTACTGGAATATAATTTAATGTCAGGAATGCTACATAAATTAAGCAACTCTATGATATGTTTTGTTAATGCTAATAGTTCTTTTTTGTTGCATGTGATTCTAACACTGCATGACATAGTTTTATTTCTTGAAAATGTATAATGTAAAAATGAAATATCCTTAGATACTTTGGGAAATAAATGGCTTTATTATTATTATTATTATTATTATTAAAGGAAACTCTTAGTAATCAATAATAATTGATTACTAGGGTTTTCTCTTAATTATCATGTCATCATTTTAAAGGCGGTATTGCCTCCCGCACCCGCGGGGCACCAGTCTCTTCCCGATCGCCGTACCGTGACCATCTCGTTTCCGTGTCTGCCAGTTCTTTAAATTATTATTGTACAAGGTCAAACCCCAAATTAAACCTTTACTATTTCCGTTAAACAAGTGTTTTTTTTAAAACGGTATTTTCGGGGTCCCATATAACATTGGTGGCAGCTTAAGGGATTTTAAAAAATTAAATCCTCGGAACGCCTCAAATCGTGTCGTGATCGTGTCAGTGAAAAGTGCTATCCAATCTCACCTCCGTGTCGCTGTATCCTGCTGGTCTCACTAGACCCTCACGCTGTATCCTGCTGGTCTCATAAGACCCTCACGCTGTATCCTGCTGGTCTCATAAGACCCTCACGCCGTATCCTGCTGGTCTCATCAGTCAGACCCTCACGTGCCCTGGTGGGCATACTCCGAACACCTATCACTCACCTTGGGTGATCTCGCCTGGCTACGAAATGATTCGTGGTGCCGTCATAGTCGCAGTGTTCCTGTAAGTACTTACCGTTTCCGTGTTGTGAAAATAGTGCAAGTGTCTTAAACTGCAAGTTTCACCATAATTCCAAACTATTTCAAATTCTAAAGTACTATATAACATTCAGTTAATTAAATTGTCCATTTGTACTATTCCTAATCATAAAGTTCCGAAGCTCCGAGACTAGTGCAACATTCCTTTCTTATCGCGAATTCTCCGTACCTTGCGCGCTATCTTTTGTTTTGTCTACCATGCCTAAAGACGAGTCTAGTGACATGTCCACAAAGGAAATAGACATGAACTTCATTAGCAAATTTATAAATAAATTCGACGGAAACCGCGAAAAACTGAATGCATTTTTAAATAATTGCAGAAATGCAATAAGCCTTGCATCATCGCTTCAGCAAAATATAGTATTAAAATACATTTTGAGTCAACTCGAAGGCCGTGCTGAAAGTGCGTGCTCAATCAAAGAATTTGAAACCTGGCAACAGCTAGAGGAATTCCTAAAAAATCAATTCGGCGAGAAAAAACATTACGCTGCACTACTCTCGGACCTCCAAGATTGCTGTCAATCTAACAGCGAAAATGTTAACCAGTTCGCACTACGCGTAGAAACATGCCTAGCCAAACTGTTAACTGAAATTAATATCTCAATCCCTACAAAAAAGAAAGGCGAACTGGCTGGCCGTGTCGCTGCAATGCAAGACCTGGCATTGCATACATTTATCAGTGGCTTAAACTCTAGATTGTCGACTGTAGTAAGATGCCGTGACCCTGAAACATTAAACGAAGCCATTGGCTTCGCTATGTCCGAAGAAAAGATTATTCAGACCATTTCTAAGCGTTCAGCGTCAGCAACCAATACTAACTCACCCAATCAAGGACGTTGGCCTCAACGCCGATTCCAACAAAACCGAAACCAACAGCAAAGTTACCCAAATGACCCCAATAATCAGAGACCATCTACTTCAGGTCCTCCGGTGTGCCGGTATTGTAAAAATGTTGGCCATACCATTGAAGAATGCAGAAAACGAGAGTTCAATAATAATCGTTTCAGAGACCAAAATAATCAAAGACAATTTCCAAAGCGTTACCAAAATAATCAAGGTCAAATTCACATGGTAAATAATGACGAAGGCTATGACTATATGGAAAATACTCAGGTTAAATCAAACGACGATTTAAACGAATAAAGGGCTCACGGCGGTGTCTCGTGAGACCCACACTTCAAATTACCAAACAATGCCATATCAAAGACACCAATACTATATCCGCTGTATCCTCTGTATCCCCTAAGAATAGGGACTCGCGAACAAATCGCAACACTGTATCCTCTGTATCCCCTATAAATAGGGACTCGCGAATAAATCGCAACACTGTATCCTCTGTATCCTCTGTATCCCCTATAAATAGGGACTCGCGAATAAATCGCAACACTGTATCCTCTGTATCCTCTGTATCCCCTAAAAATAGGGACTCGCGAACAAATCGCAACACTGTATCCTCTGTATCTCCTATAATAGGGACTCGCGAATAAATCGCAACACTGTATCCTCTGAATCCTCTGTATCCCCTAAAAATAGGGACTCGCGAATAAATCGCAACACTGTATCCTCTGCATCCTCTGTATCTCCTACATCCACTGTATCCCCTACATCCTCTGCATCCGCTGTATCCTCTGCCTCCGCTGTATCCTCTGCTCCCGCTGTATCCTCTGCTCCCGTTGTATCCTCTGCTCCCGTTGAATCCTCTGCTCCCGCTGTATCCTCTGCTCCCGCTGTATCCTCTGCTCCCGTTGCATCCTCTGCTCCCGTTGCATCCTCTGCTCCCGTTGAATCCTCTGCTCCCGCCGAACATAAATCCGATCCTCCAATACCTGAAACAAAAATCTATTGGTCAAATTAATATTGGTCCATTTAAGAAACGCTTACCTCACATCCTTGTCTATTCCTCAGTATCAGATACTACCTTATCTCTTCTCGTAGATTCTGGCGCAACTGTAAGCCTACTGAAACGATCTTCTATACAAATACCAGTTGATATCTCAACAGAAATAATCTTTTTGAAAGGCATTGATCCCATTGATCAAGCTTCACCAACCATGGGTCATTTTCAGCTGAAATTAAAAGTAGATGATAAAAATAGTATCACGCATAGATTCCACATAATACCCCGAATCCACTTACCTTATGATGGTATAATTGGCACTGATATGCTAATCGCCTTTGGCTGCACAATTGACTACACTCGCGAAACCTTGAAAATAGGTAAATACGAAATAAAATTACATTTCAATGAACCAACTTATATAATTCCTCCCAGGTCTGAAACTGTCATAGAATGCTCCGTCTCCAACCCTGAGGTGAAAGAAGGGCTCGTACTAGATCAATGCTATCACGAAGATTTACTAATTGCTAATTGCTTAGTTGCAGTCAAAGAAAACAAAAGAATTAATTTATCAGTAATAAATACTTCTGAAACTCCTATAACCTTAAAGTCAAATCTAGATATCACACTAATTCCCATAAGTTCTTTAATCAATCCTATTGATACAGTAGACGCTCATACAGTTTGCCATCTCAAAAATACCAACTCTTACATCCGAACACAAGAAGTATTAAACCTCCTTAGAATCTCTCACCTCAATCCTGAAGAAGCAAATGCTCTTCACGATGTTTGTTCTGAATACTCAGATATATTCTTTATCCCCGGTGATAAACTGTCTCACACGAATGCACTTAAGCATAACATAAAGACGAGCGATCAAAATCCAATTAATGTAAAATCATATCGGTTCCCAGAGGTACACAAACAAGAAGTCAATAAACAAATTGACCAAATGCTCGACCAAGGAATCATAAAACATTCAGAGTCTCCATGGTCTTCTCCAATTTGGATTGTCCCAAAAAAGATTGATGCATCCGGACAACAAAAATGGCGTATAGTTATCGACTACCGAAAACTTAATGATGTCACCATTGGTGATAGCTACCCCATACCGCAGATATCCGAAATTTTAGATCAGTTGGGTCAGAGTAAATACTTCTCGACCCTTGACCTCGCATCTGGATTCCATCAGATCTTAATTAATGAAGAAGACGCTCCTAAAACAGCGTTTAGTGTACCTCAAGGACATTACCAATTTACAAGAATGCCATTTGGCTTAAAAAATGCACCCGCTACTTTCCAACGATTAATGAATACAGCCCTCACAGGCCTCCAAGGTATACGGTGTTTTGTATATCTTGATGACATAGTAATATATTCTCATGATTTGAATTCTCACATCGATAATCTTTCATCAGTATTCCAAAGGCTTAGAGATTACAATCTAAAACTACAACCCGACAAGTGCGAGTTTCTCCGACGTGAAGTCGCATATCTTGGCCATCAAATAACTAAAGATGGTGTAAAACCTAACCCTGAAAAGATAAGAGCAGTAACCCAATTTCCTACTCCCAAATCTCCGAAGGACATTAAGTCCTTCCTCGGACTTGTATCTTACTATCGCCGTTTCATTGCTAACTTCTCGAAAATTGCAAAACCTCTAACTCAACTTTTAAAAAAGGATGTTCCCTTCCTTTGGGAAAATCAACAACAAGTCGCCTTTGACGAACTTAAGCACAAACTTACCTCTGCTCCCATCCTCATTTATCCAGATTTCTCTGCCCCTTTTATTTTAACGTGTGATGCTTCTAATTATGCCATCGGTGCCGTACTTAGTCAAGGTCCAGTTGGTAAAGATAGGCCAATAGCCTATGCCTCTCGGACCCTCAACAAGAGTGAATCTAACTACAATACCACTGAAAAAGAACTCCTTGCTATTTTGTTCGGTTGTAAAACCTTTCGCCCATATCTCTATGGACGAAAATTCCTGATCATTACTGATCATAGGCCATTAAAGTGGTTGTTTAATCATAAAGATCCTAGTAGTAAATTACAAAGGTGGCGCCTGAAACTAATGGAGTACGAGTACGAAATCGATTATCAGAAAGGAAAACTGAATGCCGCTGCTGACGCCTTATCCAGATATCCTGTAAATCCAATTCAACCATCAGACTGTGATCCTATTCCGTCTACTTCTAACGAAAACGCAGATGTTTCATCACCTCCATTCAGCCCTCTAACTCTCGAAGATCTTGATATCCAACTACCTCCTGGTTCGCTAGACCTTGACGATAAACTACCTTCTGTAGACCTTTTAGAAAACAATGATTCACCACCAGATATGGATGACCCTTCTACATCATCTAACAAATCCCCGAATCTCACAACAAATCCCCTTCGCGACGATAATTATAGCAAATTCCTGAAAACAATGAGCAACAAAGACTTTAATAGTAATGCTAAAATCATAGAACACAACGAAAGCATCCTGAAAACTAACTGCAAAATCATTGTCATACCTACTTCCATCGATCTTGATGAATCCAATCCTCACGTAGAAGAAATCTTGAGCAACCTTGAAAACTCCAAGGAACTATTAGATAGGGAAAGAACTCTCTACTCTTCTATCTCTTTCGATCATAAAGGAAAATTAATATATTTCCTATTCACTAAAGTATACCACTTTCATAACAGTTCTTATGAAGACATTTATAAAAGTATACTAAATCTCCGATCCGACTTATTACATAATCCTACTGACCCCAACCTAAACTTAGCCATTACTGATTTCCAAAATCCTTTCGACAAACACATCTGGGCAAAAATATACAACATGTTCTGCTATATCTTTAACAATACTCAAGTATCAATTTATATTTATCATAATACTATTATTTACCCTACACCCTCAGAGATACCTAAAATACTACGCGAAAACCATGACATTCCTATTGCCGGACATTTAGGATCTACGCGAATGTTTCACAGAATAAAAGAAAGGTATTTCTGGAAAAACATGCGGTCAGATATCGAAACATATGTAAAAAATTGCTCCCAATGCCAAAGTAATAAAGCCCTAAGACAAATTAATAAATCACCGATGCAAATAACTACCACTTCCACTAAGCCATTTGAACGACTCAGCCTCGACCTTGTGGGTCCTCTTCCGGAAGCTGGCCTTACTAAGCTCAAGTTCATTGTTACATTACAGGATGACCTCACCAAATATTCCCTTGCTTACCCTATCACTAATGCGACTGCAGAAGAAACATGTGAGTGTCTGGTGCACTTTATTTCTGTTTTCGGCATCCCGAAGTCTATTTTAACTGACCAAGGCACAAACTTCACCGCAGATTTATTTAAAAGAACCTGCAACTTCCTGAAAATTAAACAAATCTGGTCTTCCCCATACCATCCTCAAACTCAAGGTGCGCTTGAACGCAGTCACTCCACACTCAAGGAATACCTTAAATCTTATGTCAATGAAAATCATTCTGATTGGCATAAATATGTCTATACTGCTATGTTGGCATACAACACTTCTACTCATTCCACTACTAACTTTACACCATACGAGCTTCTCTTCGGTCAAAAGCCTTTTATCCCGGACTCCGTCTATGAATTACAATCAGACCTTACATATCCAGAATATCTGAAGTCCCTGCATCATCGCCTAAAACTCTCACGCGAAAAAGCCATCGAAAACATTCAACGATCTAAAGAAAAATCTAAACAGTATTATGACAACCATTCGCGACCTGTTCAGTATAAAGTCGGAGATTACGTGTATCTCAAAAATCATGTACGTCTGCGTAAGGCCCTTTCGCCAATTTGGAAAGGCCCGTATAAAGTAATAAAGATCAATGGCAGAAGTACTTTAACTTTACTCATAAATAGACGTCATGTGACACATCACTATGACGAAGTCAAACTAGCTCCTAGATCTATAACGTAGTCCTAGTTATATACTTAATACTAATTTTAATTATATTCTATTACAGTAATTCTGCGCTGGGTCAGGAGTTCATTACGTCCTTGACGAACAGTCCTGGCATCTACTTCGACCCTTTAGGTTCCTTAAGTTTATTTGATAGTCACCTTAGTATAGTTATTCCTTATGATGTTTCCTTTATTAATCCACATATTCTAAACCTTCGTCTTATTCTCGATAAATCCAAGCAAGTATGTGACAATGGTAAAATCTTTGATTATTTGGAATGTACAAATCTCTTTGAACCATTGAACACTCGTTATAATGACATAGCCCATGATAACGAGGCTATCTTTCACCTAACATCTCGTCAGTCGAGAAGGTCTGCACTTCTAGGATTCGTAGGCACTTTATCAAAGAAACTATTTGGCACAATGGATGAAGACGATGCCATCCGATACGACAATGCCATTAGAGAAGTAGAAACAGACCAAAAGAAACTAGCTCTTCTAATGAAAGAAAATATATTAGTCACAACTTCTTCCCTTAGATCTTTCAATGAAACTCTGTCCATAATTGAACTAAATGAAAAGCATCTTAAAAATGCAATTGATGGATTGTCCCAAGATATTCCAATTCTGACTCATGCTTCAAGAGAATTAGGTATTAGGTCTCGCATGCTGGAAATAACTTCCATGATAGAAAATAGTCTCCTAGCCTTGTCCTTCAAACTCGAAGACCTAATTAACTCTATCATGTTTAGCAAATCTAATGTCTTATACCCCACTATCCTAACACCTAAGGAACTTTACACCGAATTAATCGATAATTACAGATTCTTACCCGAATCTAAACAATTTCCAGTTCCTTTAAAACTCGACAATATGCATACTATTTTAAATATATCGGAAATATCTAGTTACTTTAGTAAAGAAAAAGTGGTATTTACTGTTAAAATTCCTCTCATTAACCCTATACAATTAAATATATATCATAACTTACCTTCACCGGTTCCTCATGATAAAAATAATCCAGAGTCATACTCGACCATCATTCCATCATCCAAATATATTGGTATAAGCAGAGATAGGTCAATGTACTGTAAATTAGATAACCTCGACTATTGTAAAATAATTAATAATTACCATTACCTTTGTGAAACATCAATATTGTACTCCTCTTCTGCGATGCCTTCCTGTGAAACGGAAATTATTACAAAGGTACTTACCTCAATTCCTTCGATTTGTGAAACCAAATTTATTCATGGTCACATTAGCATCTGGCAGCCACTACGCCATAATAGGTGGTTATATGTAATGACAGAAAAAACTAAAATAAGTATTGAATGTAATAACTCCCAATCTACTGAAATAGAATTTAGTGGAAATGGTATATTGTACTTACCTTCTGAATGTGTTGCCTATTGCAAGGACACTCGTTTAACTCCGCATGAAAATCGTAAGGTTCAGTTGAAAACTATTGTTTCTAATTTTAATATTTTAAATGATTCATGTTGTAATATTGTAGCGTATAATAATATTGTATCAAACTTACCTGTAGTTAATCTTAAGAATGTTAACTTAGATTCCTTAGCTTATGATAATCCTGAAATCCTGAAAAGCCTTAACAATATAATTGAAAAACCACATATTGTTTTATATCAAAAATATTATTCAGGTATTACCATTGTAATTATAATTTCTATTGTGTTCTTTATTATATATAAGGTGTATAAAACTGGCATACACAAGAGACTAATGAAATCTAAAGAAACTAGAAGTCCTGAAAATAATGACATTGAATTAGATGACATTCAACCCTCAAACATAAACACGGGGCCCTCTCTTCGAATCGGCTGACTCACGTTTATTTAACTTAAACTTCACTTTAAAAGGTGTAGTTTACTCTAAATCGGGGGGCTGTTACGATTTCCCAATGCTAAAGGAAACTCTTAGTAATCAATAATAATTGATTACTAGGGTTTTCTCTTAATTATCATGTCATCATTTTAAAGGCGGTATTGCCTCCCGCACCCGCGGGGCACCAGTCTCTTCCCGATCGCCGTACCGTGACCATCTCGTTTCCGTGTCTGCCAGTTCTTTAAATTATTATTGTACAAGGTCAAACCCCAAATTAAACCTTTACTATTTCCGTTAAACAAGTGTTTTTTTTAAAACGGTATTTTCGGGGTCCCATATAACACGAACGAACGATTATGTATGGGGCCGAGAAAGTCAATATGTATACGATAGAACGCCTGCGGTGAGTGTGGCCATAGCGCTGGCGGCGCACGCGCTGGTAACTGTCTCAACTGTAAACAAACCTCACAATCCGCAATCAATTTTTCTACCGCGTTATCTATTCCCGGAAACCAAAATCTACTGCGCGCTTCAGCTTTCGTTTTTACGATTCCTAAATGTGATTTATGTAGTTCCGATAATAATTTAGTTCTGAGTGTTTCGGGTATTACTACTTTGTGTCCTCGCATAATACAACCGCCTTCATAAGACAGCTGGGTTTTACATAAAAAATATGGTTTGATTAATATATCTGATAACCGCTCAGGCCACCCATTAACAATATATGATAAGACTTTCTTCAATATTGCATCCTTAATAGTTTCGGTGTGAATTTCGCTACGCGTAACTGGTAAACTGCCATCGATAACGAAATTAACATACGATGCGCGATCTTCTACCGGCACCAAACTACCGTCGGCTTTGTAGCCGCACCCCCCTCGTAGCGGCGTTGACTCATAGTCTGGTAGACTGGCGCGCGATAGATAATCGGCGCTGTTATCAGCGCTGCGTATGTAATCAATGGAGTAATTATAACCACTAAGAAACATCGCATAACGTTGCAGCCTATTTGCAGAAACTTCTGGAATTCCCCGGTATGGCCCAAAAATAGATAAAAGAGGCTTGTGGTCTGTGCGAAGTACAAACGGAACCGCCCTCCCATATAAATATTGGTGGAAACGTCGCACACCGAATATAATTGCCGTAGCCTCTTTTTGAAGTTGTGAATATCGCTTCTCTGCGGAATTCAGTGTTCGAGAGGCAAACGAAACTGGACGTTCCACTCCGTCACTCCCTATCTGTGATAAAATAGCACCTAACCCACTGGGCGATGCGTCTACCGTTAAAATAATTTTGGCATTCTGATCGAAATTTGTGCTAGAACCTGATTTGATGCTAAACATTGCTTAATTGCCTTGAATGCTTGATCATGTATGTCCTCCCATTTCCATGTATTGCCTTTTTGTAACAACGAATAAAGCGGGGTCAAGATTGATGACGCGTTAGGGACGAAGTTCCTATAATAATTGACTAACCCTAAAAATGACTGCAGCTTATTCACGTTTGTTGGAGTAGGCGCCTCAACGATTGCTTGGACCTTTTGTTTTGATTTACTTAAGCCATTCTTATCAATGGTATAACCTAAATATTCTATTTGATTCTCAAAAAACACACACTTATCTTTACGTAGTGTTAGTCCCGCGTCCTGTAGTCTTTGCAACACCGCACTCAATCTCTCTAAATGTTGTTCTTTAGTATGTCCCGTTATACAAATGTCGTCAAGCATGCACATTACACCGTCCAACCCTGATAATAAACACTCCATTGCCCGTTGAAAAATAGCTGGGGCGCTAGCAAGACCAAACACTAAACGCGTATAAACAAACAACCCACGGTGAGTATTAATACAAGTTACGTTCTGAGATGCCTCATCCAGGACAAATTGTGAATAAGCTTGTGTCAAATCTAACTTGCTAAACTGCTGTCCCCCGTGTAATTTTGTAAAAAGTTCTTGTGCCGTTGGTAACGGATACTGTTCTACAACTAGCTGCTTGTTTACGCTTACCGAATAATCTACGCACAACCTAATTGACCCGTCTCGCTTTAATATAGGAACAATAGGCGATGCGTAATCAGAGTACTGAACCGGTTTTAGTACACCTATACGTACCAAACGATCGAGCTCGTCGTTTATTTTATCTTTAAGTGCGAATGCTATAGGGCGAGCTTTGAAATAAACCGGTTTCGCGTCATCTTTTAATTGTAGTTTTACCCGATACTTTGTAAATTCACCTAAGTCGTCTGAGAAAACAGATGGATATTTTAGTTTTAACTGTTCGGCAATGTTATTTGACTGACAATAATTTATTTGCAACATTTGTAATTTGAACAAACAAATAAAATCTCTGCCCAAAATTGGGGGTCCACCATCACGTATCACTCGCACATTTACTACGTGTGTTTTGTCTATATATGTAATAGGTAATTGCACTATTCCTAGACAATTGATGATATGACCTGTATACGTAAATAATCTATCCGACGTTGATAATAACGGAAACATTTCGAAATATATTTTGTACATTTTCTCAGATATCGCTGTGACTGCCGACCCGGTATCAACTTCAAACTTTAGCTTCCTACTTTGTATCGAAACTGTTACCGTCATAGGTTCGCCGCTTCGTGAACATATTTTTTTTGACTTACCGTCATCGTCACTCTCGCTCGACCCGCCAGTTCCTACAAAATTAATTTTTTTGCACATTCTACGTAGATGGCCTTTTACGTTACACTTTTTGCATGTATAGTTAGCAAACCGACACTGAGACGTTTTATGATTTTTGTAGCCGCACACGGAACACTTTTCTTTGTTAGCACTGGGTTCGTTTGTGGTGACGATCTTGAATAGCGCTTCGCTCGACGGCGGCGCCTGCGCCGACGCCGATGATGATGCTGCTGCTCCCTTCCGTGCACTGCGCACGCTCTCCGCCAAATCCACCGCTTTTGCCAATGTCAACTCCTGAAGGTCACGCGCGAAAAGCTTGTCCTTCTCCGGTCCCGGCAGCATACCCATAACAAACCGATCACGCAGCGCCTCTTCTACATTCAGAAATCCGCAATGTGTAGTGAGGCCACGAAGCCTCGCAGCCCACTGTGGGAATGTTTCTTCTTGACCTTGAGTAGCAGCATAGAAATTATACCGCTCACCAAATCCGCATTTCCTTGGTGTGAAGTGACTGTCGAGAAGTGTGAGAATGTCTTCGTATGGCGTCTGCGTTAGCTCCTTCGGTAACGCCAAATCGGCCGCCAGTTTGTAAGTGCTGTCAGTGAGTGCACTCAGCAATATTGCCCGTCTTTTCACTCCCTTGGGATCCTGTACGTTGTCAACATCGTTCGCAATGAACCATTGCGAAATGCGTTGTTTATAGTTTTGCCATGTATGGATGTTGTGGTCAAAACTCGATAATATTCCAAAATGTGACATTTTTTACACGTTCTTTTTTTTTTTCGTAATCGCGGGTAAGTACTCGTCGCCACTGATATGTATGCGAACGGGAAACAAGTGAAACGACAGATAGCTGGTAGCACACTGAGTTTATTTGACAAGCGACACAACTTATATAGGGGTGGATGCAACTACCCTCATATTAACCACGAATATACAACAGTTTGATAACTGCGAATCCAGAACAGCCACCAGCGCCCTATTTTTGTTATGCATGGGCAAACGAGGTATGCGTGGTCTCAGGTCTGGTTGCATGAACCGATATTCCCGAATCGCACTCTCCAAAGCACTCCTCATTTCTACATTGCACTGGGTACTTACATTAGTAACCATGTCATTACTCACGTCGTTATCGCAATTTGGTATTATGCTTGACTGTGGTGGAACCACATCCTGCGACGGCGTGGCAATGACATGGTTACTCTGTATTTCAGTCCGCAAGCGATCAAGTACGGTATCATCCAACATACGATTACGCTGGATGACCCGCACCTGATCCGATAGTCGTTGTGCCGACACGTTGACAGCTGGCTCAAGCACCTGAAACAGAGAGAGCATCCTAACACGGTACGCAGTCAGGTTGTTTCCCCCCTCTGTAGCCCCATAGTATGCGCGCATGACATTTTCATTGATGGATTGCGTCCATCGCATGCGCTGCACACTTCCGCCGGGAGCTGGGACCCTATCAGAGGCCGGTGGGCCTCGAGGTCCTAAGCCGTCCGGTGGCCGGCGTCCTCCCCGTCGACGAGCAGGTGGTGGAGTCGTGGGCGGAGAGAAATACTCGTCGGTCGAGCTCGACGCAACTGCCACGGCCGGTGTCACAGCGCTCACGATGGGGCTGGGTTCCGGCGGCGGCGAGGCGGAGCTGAGCGACGAGTCCGGAGGCGGTAGGCGTGCGCGACGAGCAGCAGCTGATCTTGTCAACATTGGCGTTGTTTCATTTCGTTACTTATTTTGTTGGATGGTTTGATGGTTTGACGCTTTCATTTTTACATAATATGACATATGTCAACGGTCACAGATTTTCTTTATGTTTCTTGTTATAAAAAGCAGATCTCACGTTTTAATTTTTATGGGTATTGAAGACTATTATAATTATAAAAAGGGAACTGGTATCTGGTTGTTTAAAATAATATCTGTAGTAAATAAATTGCAGAAAATTTGTTGAATGAAATTTCAACGACTTGTTGACTCTAGTGTTGCCAGCTTATTATTATTATTCGTATTATTATTATTAGTTAAACATATCAACAGTAAATTAATGCTTAAATCTTTTTCTTTCAGATAAGTTTAACACTACATATCTATCATCACACAAAGCTATTGGATTTGCTGCAAAATTACGGTCTGACCACAACAATAGTTATATGATATGTACTCATACGGATATGGAAGCAATTGACTACACCAAAGTTATGGTGAAGTTTGTCTTGCAAACAGAATTCAGTAAGTTTTTTTATTTTCCCCTCCCCCCCCCCGCCTATTTTTTTCTAGTCATAAATATAGTAAATTACACTCAAAATAACGTGGCGTTCTATTGATAAAAGAATTTCCAAAATAGGTTTAGTAGATCAAGAGATTACCCCCTACAACCTCACAAACTTAACTTTATTATTAGTATAGAGTATACCTAGATTGAGTGAGCACAGTCACAGGCAAACATTTCATGCAAGATCAAATTAAATTAGCTAGAGAAACTCGACAGGCGTGATGTTATCGATCGATAGTTAAACAAGGTAAAACAACAATCAAATATTTTTGAGTCCTCTTTTTTTGGTTCAATGTCCTTCGATAGTGTATTCACTTTATTTTCTTACTCAAATTGCTGACGTAGCTCACAAAGCAGCCAAACTTAAATGAGACTGGGCAGGCCATATCTGCCGGATGCCGGCAGAACTGTGGCCCGTATATCGCAAAGCTAGATCCCTGAGACAGCTAGACGGGGTCGCGGCAGACCGACGAGAAGATGGCGGGACGCCTTGGATGGCTTCCTCGTTAATAGGGAATATGCACGTAATTTTTTCTTCACTTGTATCAATAAAATACAGTACTATCAACCCATGAAAAGTAGTCAACCCGCCATAGTTTTCGCGAGAATTTTGACAATAGCTCGTGCGTAATTATGCCGTTGTTAGACATTATCTTTGAATTTTTTCAACTAATAGGTATCTTGTGGACTACCTATATCTAGGCTTCTATCGAAGCAGAAAATAAAATTTTGTAGAAACAAATTCAGTATAAGCCTCCAAAAATTGCTGTTTTGCACAACTTTTACCTCAACTTTGGCCGTTCATAATGTACTTATAAATTGTAAAAGTAAAGAAAGCATCCTGATAAAAGCCTTGCAAATGTAGTGGAGATTCTAGATAACAAATATTTATTTCACATACTTGTAAGACTAATTCAAAAAAACGTACTTCCTGGAACAAGTTTTATAAATTTTTGGAAATATTATTCGTTCAATGTCCTCGCGTTAGGCGGTATGAGGTGCGCGGGAGGAAAGTAGTGCGGGTTCGGGGCTAGGTAAGACAGGGGAGTTGAAAGAATACCACTGCTGTGGCTCTGGATGAAACAACAAGCTTTTCGACCATGCTCGCGTTGACGAAAGGCGGGCCGGGAACCCTCTTAAAGTTAAGTTCAACTACTGCTTGTCGCACAAATATAATACAAAACTCCTGCAATTTTCTACGACAGTTCAAACGTCCGTAGCTGTCACGGCCATGATGTGACGTTATTATTCACAATCTGCCTTGTTTACATCATTTTTTTTTGTCCTCAATAAAATAGTTTTACTAATTGTATGTGCTTTATTCAAGTAAAAAATGCTATCATCATTCATCATCATTTCAGCCGAAAGACGTCCACTGCTGGACATAGGCCTCCCCCAAGTGTCGCCACATTGAACGGTCACGTGCGACTCGCATCCAGCGGATTCCCGCAGCCTTCACCAGGTCATCGGTCCACCTAGTGGGAGGCCTTCCAACGCAACGCCTTCCGGTTCGCGGTCGCCACTCCAGAACTTTTCGGCCCCATCGGCCATCCGTTCTGCGAGCAATGTGCCCTGCCCACTGCCACTTAAGTTTGGCAATTCTTCGGGCTACGTCGGTAACCTTTGTTCTCTTGCGGATGTCTTCATTTCTGATTCGATCACGCAAGGAAACTCCGAGCATAGCCCTCTCCATTGCCCTTTGGGTGACTTTAAGCTTTCTGATGAGGCCCATTGTGAGCGACCACGTTTCGGTCCCGTATGTAATCACTGGCAACACACACTGGTCATAGACTTTCGTCTTGAGACACTGCGGTAGGTTGGACGAGAAGATACCGCGCAATTTCCCGAACGCTGCCCAACCGAGTCGGATTCGACGATTGACCTCTTTCTCGAAGTTAGACCTACCTAACTGGACCGTTTGTCCCAGGTACACATAATCGTCTACAACTTCGAGAGTAGAGTCTCCGATCTTGATAGGAGTGGGTGTGACATGGGCATTCAACATGACCTTAGTCTTGTCCATGTTCATTTTTAGACCCACTCTTCCGGAAGCTCTACTGAGGTCATCGAGCATTGTACTGAGGTCCTCCATGGTCTCAGCCATTACCACTATATCATCGGCAAACCGAAGGTGAGTGATGTACTCGCCATTGACGTTGATGCCTAGCCCTCTCCAGTCCAGAACCTTGAAGACATCCTCCAGTGCAGCGGTGAACAGTTTCGGAGATATGACGTCTCCCTGTCTCACACCTCGCTGCAGGAGGATAGGTTTCGAGGCTTGGTCCTGAAGTCGGACTGACATGGTGGCGTTTTTGTACAAACACTTCAACACCTCGATGTACCGATAGTCGATTTGGCACCGTTGGAGAGTCTGCAGTACAGCCCAGGTCTCGATCGAATCGAAGGCTTTCTCGTAGTCCACAAACGCTAAACAGAGTGGCAGGTTATACTCTTCGGTCTTCTGTATAACTTGCCGCAGCGTATGTATGTGGTCCACGGTGCTAAAGCCTTTTCGGAAACCGGCTTGTTCGAGTGGCTGGAAATCGTCAAACCTGCGCGCGAGACGATTCGTGATGACTCTAGAAAACAATTTGTAGACATGGCTTAGAAGTGAGATGGGCCTATAATTCTTCAGCCGGGCATTGTCACCCTTTTTGAAGAAGAGCACCACCACACCCCTGCACCATGCCTGTGGCGTTTTTCCCTCAAGTATGACGGAATTAAACAGCTTCTGAAGGGCCTTAAGTACCGGTTTTCCACCCGCCTTCAGGAGTTCGGCCGTAATTCCATCATCACCCGGTGCCTTGTTGTTTTTGAGCTGCTTCAGAGCCATCCTAATCTCGTACAGGCTGACGTCCGCGATGTCTTCGGTATAGTGTCGGGTCAGTCTAGCTCTTGGGTCGTTTGCTAGATCTACGACGGGTTTACTGGTTGACGTGTACAACTGTCCATAGAAGCTCTCGATCTCCCTCAGAAGCTCCGGTTTGGCGGATAAGATCCTACCATCGTCGGTCTTCAGTTTCGTGAGTTGGCTCTGCCCAATAGCCAGATCCCTTGCAAATACTTTGGAGCCTTTATTCCGCTCAATCGCGTCTTTAATACGCTCGGTATTAAAGCGGCGGAGGTCGCTCTTCAAGGATTTAGAGATCCGTCTATTGAGCTGCCGGTATTTACACGCCTTTTCTGAAGACTGCAGGATCATCTCACGCCGCTCCTTCATGAGCTTGAGAGTGTGATCGGAGAGCCTCTTGTTCTGATCTGTACGACGCGCCTTGAAGAACTTAGACCCGGTCGTATGGACAGTTTCCACGAACCCATCGTTGTATTCGTCCACTGAGCTTCCTAGGCACTCGAAACGGTTCTGGAGTTCAAGCTGAAAGCTCTCGGGGTTTTGGATTTGGATCTGTGCTGGACGGAGCGTAGACTTCATCAGTCGATACCTTTCAAGCTTGATATTGATGTTCAATGTGCCTCTTACCATGCGGTGATCGCTCCCGGTTTTCACCGAATTGATCACAGAGATATCATTGAACATTTTGCTTCTTGGTTGACATGATGAAGTCGATCTCATTTCTAGTTGCACCATCGGGGCTCTGCCAGGTCCACTTCCTGTGCTCACGCTTTCTGAAGAAGGAGTTCATCATATAGAGGCCCTCCTTCTCCATAAAACTAGCCAGTTGGTGACCCCGGCGATTCCCATGTCCAACTCCAAATTGCCCCACCTGCAGCTCATCCCCGTCTCGTTTGCCCAGTTTCGCGTTGAAGTACCCCATGACAACTGTGAAATGAGTTTTGGAACCATGCATGGCTTTAGATATATCCTCATACATGGTCTCCACTTCGTCGTCGGGGTGTGCCGAGGTCGGGGCGTAGACCTGTATGACCTTCAGCGAATATCTTGAGGATATTCTGAGTATCAGGTACGCCACCCTGGTCGACACACTCTCGATCTTCACCACGTTGTTCACAAGGGACTTGTGGACGATAAACCCAACACCACCCTGGGACTGCCGGTCACCCTCTTGGAAATAGAGCAGGTTGCCGGATTTCAGGATTATCGTGTCCTCCCACGCAAAAATGCTATAACAATATTATAATAAAATTTCAGTGAAACTTTAAGCACTTTTTAACTAAAAGTGTTTTTTTGACACAATGAACTTTGACGTCAATACCGGCGTTATCGAGGACGATGCGTTTTGAGAGTGCGTTCCGTTTCACCAAAAACATGCTACATAAAACAGTAAATTGTAAAATAAGTGATGTATTAGAAACTTAAACAAGTGTACCACAATGTTTATAAGTGCCAATACAAGGCATTTTTCATAAATAAAAAGAGTTTTGTATTTCATGCATATTCCCTATTGGCGAGAAGAGGCGAAGCATCGAGAAGAGTGGGAAGAATCGGGGAGGTCTTTGCCCAGGCTGTAGGACAGTCAAGACTAACAAAAAAAAAAAGAGTTTAAAAATCCGTTTGTATTGTTGTGTTTTGACATACCTATCATATCAGTAAAGATTATTCGTAAAGTAAAGAGATGCGAACTGTTGAGAAACAAACATCCCATTTCTCCACACTTCATCAACCCGGAAGAACAACTGCAACCCGGATTCGAACTGCAGTGGTCAATCTAGAAATCACTTAACCGATTGAGGTTGGCCGCTGTAGATATAACCTGCCCAAATGGAGTATCCTCGATCCATCCTAAACAATATGCCCCTGTGGTACCCCTCTGCACGATATTCCCCACTTACTGTCCTGCCCAGCCTGCACGAGCACTTGCACGTTTCAGGATTTAATCGAAACAAATGTTAGAACTGGTCTAACACCACTTGAGTTTCATCGACACGAAAAGAAAAAGTAGAGATTCCACAAAATATGGATTTTAAACTGATATTTCTAGTAACTTCGGGTCATTTACCCCCAATGTTTTTAATAAATGAAAATATGGTTTCTTCTTGTTTAGATATCCAATTATCCATACCCATGACGTCTGTCAAGTTTCGCTAGATAACTTAATTTGTCCCGGAATATGAGACGCTTTCGTCTATACCATACAAGCTTCAATAAACGAAGCTATTTGTAAATGGTGCGATTTATTGTGAACTGACAATGTAATGACTTCTGTTTTTGTTTTATAGATATTGAAAAAGAAGAAAACAGCTGGCAGTTTCTTCATTATGGTAATGTTTTCCTCATTGTTTGACTTTTAATTTTAGTACCTATAAATATGTAAAGGTC
Source organism: Xestia xanthographa (assembly GCA_905147715.2). Taxonomy (NCBI): domain Eukaryota; kingdom Metazoa; phylum Arthropoda; class Insecta; order Lepidoptera; family Noctuidae; genus Xestia; species Xestia xanthographa. The sequence continues at coordinate 17,937,298 of LR990667.1, forward strand.
TATTTTCATTTATATACCTATATTTTATTATACACTTATATTATTTGATATATATGTATAGTATTTTATATATCTTTGCAGTTTATCGTAGTATTAAATAAAATTACCGACAAGCTAGCAAGAAAAGAACAATTAAAGCACCCACACATCCACCATTTTATTTTTAAAACATTTTAAAAGAAAACTTTAATTAGAAAAACTTCAGTCCTATGTACCATTATCGAAGCCGAGTTAGATTTATCGCCGGAACAGTATGCTACTTCATTTACAAATTGGTTTAGAATAGTTTTTTTTTTAATATTAAGTGGTCCAGTTTAAACGAGGCGGAAATGGTGAAAAAATTCAAAAGAAAAATATAGGATAACCTCAGTCGATTGAAAGGACGCGAGCTAGCAGATAAAGTGCCTCATTAATAAAGTGCTGAAGTCTTTAGTGCTGCCTTAAGCGGAATTATCTTACCTACTAGTTTGTAAGTGTACAGCGATCCGATGCATCGGACATTAAACCAGGGACTCAAGTCTACTATTTTTCATTTCAACACGATCCCATTGTCATTTTGCTAAAAGTTCGTAATCTGCTTAATTCATAATGGTCGATCATTGTCGTGTTGCCGTTATTATAAAACCCGTTAGTAGAATTGATTTTCGAAAAACTACTACTAAATTGAATATTTATTTATGCCAGATTTCATTGATTATATTTTTACAAATTATTTATTAGTGTTATAACAATCTGAAGTAGTAAGAAGTACGTAAATAGCAAAACACATTAAATTTATGTGTAACGCGGATAAATGTGAAACTATGTAACTCAATATTTTATCTTTATAGCTGTCAAAGTCAAATGTCAAAAATTTAGCTTATTTATCAGATTTTTTTTTTTATTTTTTTTATTTTAAGGAACAGCAAACAGTTACATTATGTAAACTTAAAACTAGTATAACAATATTTGCATTTTGCTAATAATGTAACCCACAACACTGTCCACGGGTTATCATGATAATATTTAATAAAAAAAAAAACAATAATCGCCAGGGGTGACAAAACAAGAAAGTATAAACTAATAAAATGAACGAAAGATGACAAATAATAAGTATACAAACAAGACAGATTTAAAACAATAATTTGAAGATGATTATATTTATCTATTAACAAAAAGTATTAATTTTCTTCTTTTCTAATTTCCTTTTCTAAAGTTCTAAAGATAAGATTTTTGAATTTTCCTATTGGGCTATTAAAGATGTCAATATTTACAAACGTTTTATTGTGCAAATCAACCATGCGGCGGATGGGCGAGCGCAGGCCGGAGTTGGTTCGGCAGGAGGGTATAGCAAACAGCGTACCTGCGCGCACCTGACGCCTGTGGAAGGTTCTAGGCACTGCATAGCAGATCATGTTATTAAGGTTTATGCAGTTGAATTTATTTCTCACAATTTTGTATAGCGTGAGAGCATCAAGGTATTCTCTACGGCACTTTAATGATAAAAGTTTGTACTTGCTGAGTAACTGGGCATAAGGTAGAAAAGATCTGTGGCACCTGTAGTGCATAGCACGTAGAAATTTGTATTGTACATTTTCAATAATTTCTGTGTATTTCTTATAATAGGGGTTCCATATCGAAACCGCATACTCCAATTGAGATCGGACTAGGGCTTTATACAAGCATAAATAAGATGAAGTTCTTTTAAAGTTAAGGGTCGACCGCATAATAAATCCGTACATCTGATAAGCCTTGTTTACAATTTTATAGATATGCAGGTCTAAGCAGAGTTTCGAGTCAAATATAACACCCAGATCCCTAATAGAGTTCAACCTAGCGAGTGGTGTTTGACATAGGGTGTATGTAAAATTAATAACATTCTTTTTTTTGGTGAAAGTAATGCAATTACACTTCGGTAAGCTTAACTTGAGCTTATTGTTGGCACAGTAGTCGGACAGTCGGTCCAGGTCCTGCTGGAAAAGAGTACAATCTTCAGCAGTTTTCACTGATTTGTACACTTTCAGATCGTCTGCGTACAAAAGGAACTGAGTATGCTGAAAACATTTCCCTATGTCGTTGACAAATATGACAAATAATAAAGGCCCAAGGATAGAACCCTGTGGAACACCAGATGTTAACTTGGTAATGCTCGACCTGTATCCGTTGATTACAACACTCTGGCAGCGGTTCGTGATATAAGATGCGAACCAACGCAATAAGTTTCCTCTGATTCCATTGAAGGCGATTTTATTAAGTAATCATTCGTGATCCACCTTGTCAAAGGCCTTGCGAAAATCTGTGTACACAGTGTCCACTTGTTCATTAGCGTCAATGCCATCAAACAAGAAACTAGAGAAAGATAGAAGGTTTGTTGTAGTAGACCTATGTTTGACAAAGCCGTGTTGTTCCTGTATGATGTTATGGTGCAACAATGGGTATATTTCGTTATGAACGAGTTTCTCAAAAACCTTCGACAAGGAGGGGAGGATGGATACTGGACGGTAATTTTCTACGTTATTTTTGGAACCACTCTTGTGTACAGGTGTGATATTAGCGTATTTCCATCGGTTGGGAAACACACCTTCGGTGATACACTTATTGTAAATAATACTTAACGGTTTATAAATGCAAGCTGCAGTGTTCCGAAGAAACAGTGCTGGTATTCCATCAGGTCCAGGCCCTTTGGAGGGATCCAATGACTTGAGTTCTTTCAATACCTTTTCCTCGCTAAAGTGTAATTCAGTGGTAATATCGCTAGTTAAAGAAGTTTCTGTTGTCGGTTGCCATTGTGATGGTAGTGGAGAAGCAGGTTCGTACACTGAGTAAAAAAAGTCAGAGAACATATTACAAATTACCTCTGGCTTGCTGGATTCTGTATTATTATAGTTAACTTTTGCTGGAATAACTGGTTTGTCCGATCAGATTACCGCTTAATGTCAGTCATTCATTTTTCATTATGTACCGTGTACGAGGTTAACATTTCTTTCAATGGAGTGTCAGTGGTTGACCATTGGAAAGTCATAATGACGCCATTTTATTAGTAGATTACCAAACTTGTCAAAATCAACAATTATGAAATCAATGATAGACCATTGTGAAACTATTGTAATAGCAGACTCGGCCCCCTGCTGTTCACAATCACGAAACTCGTCATCTACAATATGGTATCTTGGCTGATTTTTTATTCACGCCTTCCGTCTATTTCGTGAAACGATCATTTTATTGTATTGGCTGAAGAAAATCGGGACCACAGAATTAGGTACTATTATTGGTATTGACGGAATTAGCAAGAAATATTCAATTTTTATAGAAAAAAGAAACACGATTTTTTTATGCTTTTCGACTTAACACTTTGATAGCAGAACTTGTTTACAGGGTTTGGAAGATTTTCGTATGAAGCGTGGCTTTCCTGTCGGAAGTAAGGCAGGCCACGGTTTTACTTTTATTTTATTTTCAAAGTTTCGGCCACGCATAATAATGATCTGTATTAATCTATAGCGGTATGAAGATTAGGCCGTAAAATTCATCATCCCCCATAGAATTGGGAGGATCCTCCGATCAGCAACTGTTATGTCTGTTGGGCTACCGCCCGACTGTTGCTGTCAGGTTTTTCTATAAATATTCTTCTGTATAGTCTTTAATCACGGATAACTTTAACTGCGCGATTTAGAATTGCGATGTCAGTTCTTGATTCCTGTCATAGATGGCGCTGCAATACTTTTTGTACTGTGGTACTTTTTGTAGTGCCGTTACAAATAACAATAGCTGGATATCTCGGACACGTGCCGCTTTAGAAGACTATTCGCGTTAGAAGGTTGGCTGCTTCTTTTTCTTTAACCGTCGGCCACAGTGCAGGTCTCTGATCCAAATCTCTCCACTTTTGTAAGCTTCGTTTGTTTGTTGCGGAAGTCACAGAATATTCCTCTGCACGAATGAAGCGCAGGCCACATCGCCAGCTATATAGGACTATCGAGCTCTTTCGGTAGTTCGCAGTGTGAACCAAAGTATGAATAGAGGTGAAACGATGCCTCGCCCGGCGCACTCGCTCGCACGCTAGCTGGCGGTGTGGCCTGCGCTCGAACCGAGATAGTGCGCTTCCTCGCGAAGCGGACTATCTCGGGTCTAGCGCTATGGCGCTAGAGCGGGGGAAATAGCCGAAATCATAAAAAATGCATTTATTAACTTAACTTACAGATAAATATCCATTACACTTGGAACTGCCATCAAACGGTACGGTGATGGAACTCATCAGTGACGCGCTCAAGGTTATTTTCTATGAGTTTGAAGCTGACGAGGCATTGTGTATAAAATGTTTCTCTCCTGCTTGGTCGGTAGGACAACTTACTTACCTACAGTTCAACGATTCTGGTATGTTATGTTTGATTTTGTGTTCGTAAAATTATATACATATGTACATTATTTTATTATTATTGATGTGAAACATCTATAGGCCCGGGTAAACCAAAAAACAAATGAAAAATTCAGGCAATCGAACCCGGCCTGAACAATCCCGAACATTACCGACCTGTTGAAACAGCATAAGATCTACATATTCGCCATTGCTTACAACAAGCCAGCTGGTCCCGGGGCATAGAGCGCTAGGTCACAATCTCGTGACTTCGAGTTCGATTAAGAGTAAGGGTTTTCTTTTTGCGAATCGAGTTATTTTGTTTTTATTTTATTTGTGTTTGTTCTTTATATTGATTTTTTTAAGCATTTTACTTGTAAAAAATAATTTCGATGTTTCACATCTGCCAAGCGTCCCGCGACGCTCACTTTTTTATGTGTGCGCACTTCAAATGTGATTTATACGAAAATTTTGCATACCTGCGTTAAGGTCGAAGCGCCATGGTAGCTCGCGAAATTTAAATTTTATTAAGTTTTTGGAAATTTGCAGATGTGTTTCTTATTTCATCGACAGTGTCAGGTTGTATGTTGATGAAAAATGAATCGACTGACACTGACCTGGAAATTGCAAAAAAAATTAGAAAATTTGAATTTCGCGTTCTACCGTGACGCTTCCACTATCACTGTTTGTCCTGTGACAGACAGACGGACAGTTCAGTAATCGCAATTGTTATGGATTGATCTGGATAGTGGATCTGTTTAGTTTGAATGGGGGACCCACCCCCATTCCCCCCCCCCCCTCAATTCTTGGACCGATTTATGGTTAAAGAAATTTATTTCTCAATAAGAAATTACAGTATTTCACTTACTTGAGAACATTTTGGAACTTAAATATAGTAACTTTACACTAACTTTGACATACAAACTAAATAGGTAGTTTTTCTTTGTAACAATTTTCAAATCTATAAAACAAAATGAAATTTCGTACGCAACTAACATTTACAAAACACAAAGTTTACATATTATTTTATTTTTTTCATCCACCCGCAAAAGAAATAGTTACTGTGGTCGCAAATAATCATAACAGCTATGGAATGCGAGCTCGGTGCCACATTAAAGGCAACGCAGCAGTAGGGCAAGTTTGTTTAAAGTAGTGTTTGATCATTTAGAATGTGATTTTTTAATTTAGTTTTGAAAATATTAAACGAGCTCGCATTTTTTACCTCTTTAGGTAGCTTGTTATATTGTTGCACTCCCGAAAAAATAATTGTTCTCTCACCATTGACTGTCCGCACTCGTGGCAGTAAAATATGATCCTTCCTACGACTGCTACGATTATGTATTTGATGTATTTTAGTGAAGTGTATTTGTGTGTGAATGGACTTGTTTAGAATTTTTCTTATAAGTATGCTGGTACAGTATGTGTGGAGTTGTTTGATATTCATGAGTTTTGTTTCCCTGTAAATTTTAAATGTAGGTGTAAGGTAATCATAGTGGAATAGCAGTTTAATGATTTTATTTTGAGCAATCTGTAAGTCCTTTAGATTAGTTTTTGGCGCATTGCCCCAGATTTCAATGAGATACATCAGATGTGGCTTCACTAGAGAGTTGTAAATGGTCTGGCGCACTCGAAGAGGAAGACAATGGACAACATTGCGCAATGAGCCCAAAAGTGAAGAAAGCTTGGATCTAATGTGTTCAATTTGTATTTTCCAGTTTAACTGACTATCTACTCTTAATCCAAGGTATTTTTCGTGTTGTTTTTGCTGTATTATTTCATTATCAATGGTCAATTTTCAAATTTTCGATTGTTTCTTATTATTTTTATGACACTGCCCAGTAAAGACAGGTAACTTACTGCTCAACATATTTTCACAGCTCAACATATTTTCACAGCACAATTATCGAAGAATTCAATAAATTTTATTTGTAAATGATTTATGCAGTGGTTTTTTCATAAAACTTCGATTTCCCAAAGGCCTTTTCGTATTGCTTTACGCGCGCCTTTTACTGTGAATTTTCGTGCATCTCACTGAATAATGTTTCCCCCGGTGCGGTGCGGGAGGGGGACACGCGATATTGACATGTCCTTTGTTTGATAGAAGAACAAGAACTATATTTCTGTCCTTTTCATTTCATGCATGACGTCAGTGACGTGTCGTTTGTTTTTCGCTGAAGTTGAAGGGACCGTGCGTGCATTTTTATTGCACTCCTATAATGTGTGCGTTTCGTTGGCGCAACCACGGCGTTTTTTTTTTTAAAAACTATGTCAAGATTTTGTAAAAAATTGAATTTAAAATTGAATTAATTAATTTCAATTTTAAATTTCACATTCAGAACGTTTTGAAGGTTATAAGCGACACCGTACTACAGCTCCTGAAATATAAACCTAGGATTTTTTGTGTATTTTGACAAATTCAAATCTTTGTTTTACAAAATCTTCAGACCTCTGCGATGCTTTTTCAGCGAGATATCGGCGATAACGTGTTTTTCACCGTTCCTATGGCGCGGCCATGGGGTTTTAGTTTTACACCTCCTAAAATTATAAACCTAGGACTTTTTTTCATTTTTTTTACAAATTCAATCTGTTATTTACCTAAATTTCAGGTATCTGCAACGCTTAGTTTTTAAGATTTCCGTGGCCGCGCGGTTCTCCGCGTTTCGATGGCGTGGCCACGTTCAAAGCCTTATAACTTTTTAACCATAACTTTGACAAATTCAAGGTTTTGGGAAATTTGAACCAAATTTTACATATTCTTACAAAATAATTCCATAGTAATTTAAAAAAAAAACGTCGTGGTTGCGCCATCGAATAGCACACCTTATATGCCCTATAATATGGTGTAGCAACCTACTTATTTAGAAACTTTATACAGGGTGTTTGGCTTATGGACCAACACAATTTTTCCAGGGATTCGGGAGGTCACTAGCTAGGTTCTCGCCATACACCCTATGTCCTAAATGTCATGGTTGGTTACATTTATTTTTTATTTTTTTCAAATGCAAAAAATACCCAAAATGTTTCCTTTAATTCCATATAACTTTTTCGTTTGTGAGTGTAATCGCACAAAATAAATTTTGTTGTATTCTCCAAAGTCTTCTTAATCTTAATACATCTTTGTTTGATAGAACTGGTTTCAAGAAAATTTCTTACGAGCTACCAAAGTTATTTTCTTTTTTTAAATGTATGAAATTGTACAACTTCAAAATTTATTATTAAACATACTAAAAGCCATTTTGAACTTATCTTTATTTTAAAAAGTTCTTTAGTTGATACCCTTTCTAACTGTATGCTACATGTCACAAAGAACAATTCATTAAGTAGTCAAAATGTTAGTTAGGAGAGTCAGGATTAAGAAAAGACTTATAAATGTTATTATGTTTTTATAAACTAAAGTTATAAATCTTGTTCAAATTTGATTTAAATTAACCGAATATTACTCATACATCCTATGTCCCAAATGTCAGGGTTGGTTACATATGTTATTTTTTTTTTATTGAAAAAAATACCCGAAATGTTTCCTTTGATTCGAAATAACTTTTTCGTTTGTGTGTGTAATGGCACAAAATAAATATTGGGTTTATTTTATTCTTTTTAGCGCATTTGAATAAAAGGTCACACGAAATTATTATAAGAAAAAGTTATTTGTAAAGATATATATTGTTAGCGAGTGTTGAGCGGCGTCGAATAGCATTTGTGCATGGTGTAACTTCGTTTTTGTTCGGAACGGTTCGGAACGCTGTGTGTGTGCGTACGAACTAGACGTGCGTGAAGACTAGCGTCTAACTGCTCATCATTTATTCTGATCATCATTTAGTTGAGCTCCTTGAGTTATAAGTCGAGCTACACGTTAACTGACAAATGCTTGCACTGACTGGACAGGTCCACTCAAATCTGTATGGTTCTTTCTTCAAAAGACCATCTCAGGCACTAATCTGCATAGTCCTCATGTGAATTGAGCAAGATTATGTCTGGACTTTAAAAGAAACTACGACCTCTGAGTTTGTTTCGGCTGTTTCTTCTCAGAGTAGTCAGGTACGAAACACCAGCCCCATCTAGTTTAAAAAAACCGGCCAAGTGCGAGTCGGACTCGCACACGAAGGGTTCCGTACCATTGACTATATTTAGTATTTGTTGTTATAGCGGCAACAGAAATTATTATCATCTGTGAAAATTTCATTTGTCTAGCTGTCACGGTTCATGAGATACAGCGTGGTGACAGACAGACGGACAGACAGCAAAGTCTTAGTAATAAGGTTCCGTTTTTACCCTTTGGGTACGGAACCCTAAAAATGACGCTTAAAAGTGTTTGTAAAAACCAACTTGCAAAATAAACATCATTTATCATTCATCACTGATAATAGTATCAGTGATGACGCCTGACACCTGGCATCGTGCACGATGCCAGGTGAGACAGTGTGCTTTTTGGTCACGCCCACCAATGAGTTCGAGCCCGTGCGTTGTGTCACCTTAACCTTGTTATGTTCATAACAAGGGTAAGTGAGTGAGTAAACATATTTTTTTAGCGTCTGCTAGTGAATTCCCGTCACCTCGACACCGATAAGCACTTGTTTTGCCGTCATTTATGCCTGTGTTTTCCTTCGGTGACTCACGTACTATATCTGTGGTAGTTAGTAATGTTTTGTTTCTTTTTATAACTTTGATGACAGCCCCAGTATCAATGATATTATATAGTAAAAAGAGGTAGATATCGCACTAGCACGCACAAATTGTTGAGGACAAAGTAACACAATTGTTGCACTTTGATTTAGTCGGGTTATAACAGCGAGCGAGGTAACGTGAGTGCGCGGCGTAACAAAAATGCCAAGTTGTGTATTCCGAAAGTGCAAAAACTATGGTGCCAAGAAAAATAAGAGTTGTGGAGTGACATACCATAAGTAAGTATAATAAAATATATCAATTTTGTATTTTTTTCACGAGTTATTCCTCATTTTCAAATAAATTTCGTATTATTGACATGATGGTTCGAAAAGGATAGAGAATAGGATAGCAATCTGCTGCGTGACAGAGACAAATAGCATCCGTCATTGGTGGTCATAGATTAATCAAACAGAAGCGAAATGGCAGGCACAATATATAGCGTTGCGGTTTCAATTTTTTATGATTAAAATTATATAGAATGAGATTAGTAATAACGGCCTGTCATATATTTTATTAGTAAAATTGGAATGTACGTAGTAATGTACCTAGATAAAACATATTTTCTCATAATGTTTTACTATTGTACAGATTTCCAAGTGATGAGTTAATAAAAAATAAATGGGTTAGCATAGTTATGGCGGAAAGAAGTGAACCTGACTAGTGACCTAGTAAATGTAGCTTAATTTGTTCGGCACATTTTAAAGAAGATGATAAATATATGACTCCAAGATAGGAACCATAGGAACACCTTGTTAAGACGTCGTAAATACAAAAATCCTTGTTTTCCTTTTAATAAATAGAATTCAATTTTGTTTGTTGTTTTATTTAAAACATCATTCATTACCAATATAAGAAATATACCACTATTGTCACAGGCGCTTGTGTTGAAGTATATTATTAATTATTCAAAATCCTACACATTTATTTCATTTTTATGAAAGTCGCCAACGTAACTAACAGCTACTACGTACTGCGAATATAAATAAACTATAAATATTAATAAATTGTCTTTAGAAATTTGATACAAATATTCGATAGTATCTAAAATATAATATAAGTATATTGTAAAAAGATTAATTTTCCTTCGCAGTAGCTGTATATTGGTAACTAAAAAATCAATCTGCCTAGCCTTTTCCCAACTGTGTTGGGGTCGGCTTCCAGTTTTACCGGATGCAGCTGAATACCAGTATTTTACATGGAGCGACTGCCTATCTGACCTCCACAACCCAGTTAGTACCGGGTAATACGATACCCCTTGGTAAGACTGGTTGTCAGACTTTTCGGGCCTCTGACTACCTAACGACTGTCAAAGATCTACAAATGACAGCCGGGACCAACGGCTTAACGTGCTTTCCGAGGCACGGAGGAAACTCGGTATGTAGTGGGCGGTCACCCATCCACAGACCAACCTAGGCAAGCACGGCTTAACCTAACGATCGACCCGAGCGGCTGTTATTATTTAGCCACGAGCTCCTACTCACGTAGTACTTGAACGGCCACAGATACCCGTAGAACCTATGTTTTACGTACAGTCGGGGTCTTTTCCGCCTGACCATTTTTTTTTTTTTTCGCTTAAAACATGCGGAAGCGCCGAGCCACGCCCCCTTTAAGTTTGGGCCTATTAGGAAAGGTTCAACTTTGGCGCGCAAAATAACAATAACTCTCGTTTGGCGTGCGTCGTCAGTGCGCTCGGCCGATTCGGTATCTTTTAATTCATTATTTCTATACAAAGTCAACGGGGCGGGGCTAGAGAGCGTTTCCATGTTGCGAGTGCAAGCAAAAATAAGCTTAGTGGTGGTCAGGCGGGAGTGACCTCGATAGTACTTATATCGACATTCAACTACAAACGACATCAATTTTGAGTTACGTCATCCTTGTCGCAAGGCCTCGCAAGTGAACGATGTCTGTAATAGATTGGTTGTGCGCCGCTAGATGACGCTACTAGTATGATTTTTCTTGACGGTCGATACTACCTACACGTTATAACAAATAATAATTAATAATTATACCAAGCGTGCACCCCACGCGCTTGCCTATTGTTATACCGTATTCAATGTCTCTTCTGTGGTGAATCGACAAACTCTATGATACTCTCGTGTACTTCAAGCGCAACACACTAAAACTAGCTATCTCTTTCTATCTTATACGTTCCGTATTATCTATCGCTGTCGTAGTTTTAGATTACTGTATACATTTAAGTTAGTACTTATAATAACAACGCAACGATATCTGAACGCCATTCAGTATGAACATGGCGTATCTTTCTTTATAATATCATTGCCCAGTATGATAAAAGTAGGTATTTTACAAATCACTGCACATATTCGTATTGATGTTTTGAATTCTCTTCGCTGACTTAGTGTTCCAAACAAATAATTATGTCTGCGCCCGCGTCTCTGTTCATCAGTGTTGCCAGTGAAAGTAATGGTGGTTACGTGGGGTGTAGATGTAATTATTATTTTCTTCGTTTTTAATACTTCACTGTATTTGTTTATTCGTTTACACTTTATTTATTTTTTATTCTAATCCGTATCTGACCGTGGCATTACTTTGGGCCTTATCAGAATATCAGAGCTTTCTTTTAATGTCACAACACCATGCTGAGATGGGGCCTTTTGGCCTCCTATAGGACCAACTTCGTTTCTTTTTTGTTACTTGCAACTGTTATATTATACTGTAGTTATAGTTTACTTTTATGCACTAATTAGACAATTATTTAAGAAATAACACTACTGCACCTAAATGTACACTTTTGTAATATCTACTTTTTAAATAAATTTTTATTCTAATTATTCTTATTCTTTTTTCTTTTCTCTCTAGTTTTATTTTTTATATTAGTTATACTTACTGATAATTTTACCATTTTATTTTTGAAGCGACTTGCGTTACGTTGATGTATTGTAGAAAATTACGTTTAAACGTATAGTGATTTTTGATTCCGCTATGGCCATAGAGGTAGGAGGTCTGTCTTCGGTGGTGGACGAGAAGGAAAAAGGGAATGATTTTATATAAAACAAGCCTTTTATAGGCAACATGAATGAAGTTGTGAACGGAAGACCAAAGAGGCGCCAGCTGAACGCGGTGGCGGATGGAGGCGGGAGCTCGTATCGAAGTTTACTGTTCTCGTTGACAGATGCCGCTGGTGGCGAGCAATAGTGCATCAGGTTACGCTCCCAGGCGCCAGGTGGCACTGGTGTGAGTGTAAACAGACTTCAGAAAATGAGCACTTTTCACAATATTTTTTTGGGTACCAATCGATCCCATTACCTACTTATAAGGATCCTTAAACACTATCGCCAAACTGAGATTTGAGAACTAATTGAGTATTATTCTACAACTGATTTTTAGGGTTCCGTTCCTGAAAAAGAAAAAACTGAACCCTTAAAGGATCACTTTGTTGTCCGTCCGTCCGTCTGTCTGTCAAGACTCTTTACTCGGGAACGCGTAAAGGTATCGTGTTGAAATTACCTGTGTTGAATAAACCATATGCTACAGTCTACAGTCTCTTGAAGCTGTGTAAAAAAGTTAACTTAATAATGGTACGGGCGTTTGTGTCGCAAAAAACGTATATTTCGAAACACTCAAGGGAATCAAATTTCATAGGATACTTTTCGTTGGCCTAGAACAATTAAATTTGGCTTAGGTCCCGTTCCCACTATGTCGTGACGACAGAATATAATCGTGTAGTTTTAAGTTTCGTGACTTGTGTATTTAAATGGAGGTGTTCACATATAGGACGGTGCGAATACTGTCGTCCACGGCTTTTGCCAATTAAAATCCAACGATAAATTAATCGTCACGACACAGTGGGAATGAGGCCATATACTGCAAATACAGGGAAATATTATAAAACAATAAATTTGTAATTAAATCATCTGTCTGTCAAGACTGTTTATCTCGGGAACGCGTGAAGGTATTGAGGTTAAATAAAAATCATATACTCAAATCTACAGTCCCTTGATGCTGTGAATAAATGAAACTTATAAGATAACGTAAAATAAAAATACGGCCGTTTATGCCGCAAATAACGTACTTTCAAGGGAATCAAAATTTATAGGGTACTTCCCGTTGACCTAGAATGATGAAATTTGGCAAAAAAGCAATGTCTTACAGCACATGTAAAGGAAAATCTGGAAACCGTAAATATGTAGCTTAATAACCAAATACCTACAAGTTTATACGGAACCCTCGGTGCGCGAGTCCAACTCGCTCTTGGCCGGTTTTTTATGATGGATAGACTGGCCGTCCGGTGCTTAACAATAAATGAGGAGTGTCTGTTCAAAAGGTCATATTTCAATCATAAGCAAATTTTACAAGAAACAATAAAAATGATTTAAATTGTTTAATGAAATAAAATAATAATTGTTATTATTGTATTTAACGCAGTTATTGGCTTATTGACATTTAAAATGTAAATTTAATTGTTGTTTTCTTTACTATATTCCTTTTTTTTAATAATTTTAATTTGGAAATAGGACTTTATAATCGGAATTAAAAGATAATAAGTCTTTTTAATCAGAATACTCTAGGAAATGACCTTTTGATTGGTTAGTTTTGGAAATCTGCCTTTTTGATTCAAGTATATTTCAATTGATAATGAAATCATTTTAATAATAAAAAAAAAAATTCTTTGTTTTTCTTAATACACTCAAAAGTCCAAAACAAAAAAAAAACACAATAAGGAAATACGCAAGCGATGCGCGACGCTATTAATGTTCCACAGAGCAGTACATTTTTTAACTAAATGTCTAATTTTTTTCTTCGAAATATGGCTTATACAGAGACATAATGTGTCTAAAAATTCTTTAATTTTGTCATTCCGACCAATATTGGGCCCATATTATGCCCATTTTGGTCGGAATGACAAAATTAAAGAATTTTTTACTTTAGATATACGTCCTTTTCGATCAGAATTTTATCAAATTTTAATATGGATGGGATTTAAGTTGCAGTTTCGGGAAAAAAAAAAAAAAAAAAGAAAAGTGAATTATATCCTTTTGAACAGACACTCCTCAAATAATAGCATAGAAAATAATAGCACTTCGAATTTTTAGATTATTACAGTTAAATCGAATTTACTTTTCCTTTAAGGTACATGCCAGGGAAAAGACTGCTATATTTATGAACTACTGCATATAACTCGTAAAGACCACGATAATACCTTTTCGTGTTATATAAAAGAACAAGGACATGTGGAATATACAGAAGACATAGTGATTAGAGAGATCAGAGTGATCTTCCGCTGGACAGGTCCTATCAACCAGACTGAAGTCACACCACCAAGTAAGTTATGTTTTGTTTATTTAAAAAAAAAGTATTTCGTGATGGGGGGCGTGGGGGGGGATGGGGTATGGGGAGATGTGGGGTGGGGGGATGGGGGGGATGGGGTATGGTGGGATGGGGGTATGGGGGGGTGGGGGAATGAGGGTTGGGGTTTGGGGGGAGATGGGTAGCATAGCAGTAGTCAAAACTTTTTGATGAAATATTCATTCATTGGCATTAAATGAACTTAGAGGGTTGTATTAATGATTTCTGTAAATACATACGGGGTTTGACGCAGAATGTGCACTTCTCAAAATAGCACTTACCAACATGAGCACTACTCAAAATGAGTGCGAATTTTATCACAGTGGATCAAAATAAAAACCGTTTGCTTACTATAAAGGGTGCAAAACACTTCTTAACGAAGCCGAAAGGCACTTGTTCTCCTCGTCATTGCGATCACGATTTTGTTCTACACCATACCTGCATGACCACGAGAGAGAATCGACTGAAACACTGCCCGAGTGACATGTCAAAATTTTGTTCCTTATTTTAAAATTAAAATTAAATAGTAATTAAGTTAAATTAAGGTGTAATCATATGTAATATCGTATTTTAAATGTGTAAATACCCAGGAAACATATTTTCCTGTTAATTAATAAAGGATTCGGTTGTACAGCGACGAAACGACGTTACCGGTAACCTAAAACCAACAGCTGATGTTCGGACTACGGATTTATACGGGGAGTATTTGTTTACTTTTATATTTAGAATAGCACACAATCGTCCCATAATCGTAACTTTACAACACGTCCACGCCAATTCTAGTATAGTTTTTGTTTTTTTGCTAATTTCCTTCTAAGGTTCTAGATTGCATTGTTGACAATTGTCATTTCGTAAAAAGTAAAACTTTAACGATTTATACTTGCTATCAATCTTTTCAATATTAGTTAAATATTAAGTTCGTGATAGTTATTTCATTAACGTCTTGAAGTAATATTGTAATAATCATAAGTTTTTAGTCCAGGCAATCTACCCACATGAAAAAGTAAAATCTTAAGAAAGTAAAATTCTCATTGAAGCAATAAAAATAATTATTCAGTAAGCTAATTTAATTATTGTCAAGCTAATATAGCAGCCTACCTCATTTCTTTGAGTAACACAAACTTTTTCCCTGTTTTTTCCCCTTTTTTATCTCTAAATTCTCTTCATTGGTCTATCCTATTAGTTCTCACCGTTTCTTTATTTACAATTTTCAGTAACCAATCCGGAAACCATGCCTGTGATGACCCGTAAGGCTACTGCTCAAGATATGGAGCTAAAATTGAGAACGGCCCTCCAAGAACTTAAGAACTCTTAACTCCAATGCCAGCAGCTGTTGCAAGAGAGAGAGGACAGTGAGGAGGAGGTCATTAACGTAAATAGCAAAAACTCGAGCTTAAAACGGGAGCTAGTAGACCTTCATCAGGAATTCTTGAATGTTGTCAATGAACGGGATCAACTAAGGGCGGTCACGGATGGGTTCAACTCTTGTAGCAACTTGTATGAGGAGGTTTTATGTAAAATTAGGGACTTAGAGGATGAATTAGTCCATGCAAATGTCAAACTTTTAAATTTGAAAAAGGAAAAGGATCATACTCAGGCTATGGAAACTGAACATTTGTATAATGAATTAGTTAATACAAATTGCAACCCTCATTCCATTATAACAATAGACCTTACAGAGGACTCCTTACTAAAGCATAACTACAGCCACAAAATTAGTAAAAATAAAATTAAGAAATATGCACGATTAAATAGAATAATTAAAAAATGTAATAAATACAAGAAACAACAAAAACACCTTTCCAAAAATATTCAATTAAGGAAAGAACGTGTTTCTCTAGTTAATAAATTAAATAACTATCAGATTAAATTGGAAGATAGTATAAATATTTATGAAATTGAAACTCAGCGCTTACAATCAGAAATACAGGCTCTTAATAAGTCACTAAAATCTTTATGTAATAAATATGAATGCTCGGAAAATCAAATTAAAGAGCATATTCTTGCTACAAATGCATTGGTAGACAAAGTGGACTCGCTGACTCTCAGCAACACTCAGTGTACTTGTCAGAGGGAATCCAGCAATGATGCCCTCCAGCTTGAGGCAACGGAGGACCCGTCCCTAGCTGTGAGTACTCAGGACTGTATTTCCACCCAAGATACAATACTTGACTTAGGTAATTTGGTCTCACCTAATAGTCTTGGTTCTAATCTTTCAGTTATGTTCTCTGATAGTATAGGTAGAGGGTTAGGGAAATTGATCAGTAATAACCTGAGTTATTGTACCCAAAATTATTGCATGCCAGGATCAACCTACAAACAGATTATGGCATCAGTAACAAAGACCGTTTGTGATCCTAGTACCACCATTACTATATGTGTTGGTAATAGTTCTAAGATTAAAAAGGAAGACATCACTGACTGTGTTTCAGAGTTGTTAAAGTTAAATTGTAACAAAATAATATTGTGTGGTTTTCCATTTTTTGAAAATTTGGGTAATAGAAAAAATAATTATATACATATGTTAAATAACCATGTACATTTTTTAGTAGGTCACTATAGTGACAGACTTATATATCTGGATATCAACACTATTGTTGGTAAACTGAACTCGACACGGGGTAAGGTGTATCTACCTATTAGATGTAGACACAAAATAGCTCGGCTATTAGCTTATAATATTCACACAGACATAAATAGTATGTCTAAGTTTAGTTCTATTATTAACACTGCGACTATTAGTAGTAATACTAATATACAGGTGACTTTCAATGAATATAGCACTAGTGCTATAAATGTTTACAAACATTGTACTGAGGAGGATCCATGTGTCACCGTGGAGAATTCTCAATTAGGGTATATTAGTATTAGTGATAGGGTCTTGTTGTCTGAGGATGGTACGGGTGTCTCCAGCCTCACTCCAAAAATTAATTTAAACTAGGAAATGAGACAACAGGAGGTACGATTAACAATATTGTTTATCCTACCAACGTATCTTCTTGCACTCAATTAGTTAGTAAAAAAGGGCCTCAGCAGGACACTTTGAAATTATTCCACCAAAATATCCAAGGCATTTCTTCCAAATTATTAGAAATTGAATTGTTTTTAGAAAATAGTAAGTTTGACATTATATGTTTTACTGAACATTGGCTTAAGGATTACCAAATGCTTATCAATTATGAGAACTATATGGTGGGTAGCTGCTTTAACCGTAAAACTATGCTTCGTGGAGGTTCCCTAATATTAATAAGAAATTGTTTTAAATATAAGCAACGTAATGACATAGTAGGTCTCTCGGTTGAACATTGCGTTGAACTGTCCTGTGTTGAGCTAGATAAGCATGTAATTGTGTGTGTGTACAGACCCCCAAACTATCAAAACTTTTCTTTGTTTGAATCAATAATGGAAGATGTGATGGCAAAACTTGCAGTCAGTAATAAATCTACAATTATTTGTGGTGATTTTAATATCAATATTTTAGAAGAATGTGCAAATAGCAGTCGCTTATTAAATCTTTTTAAGTCATTTGACTTGACCAACACTTTTACAGAACCTACTAGAGTCACTCCATCTTCTGCTACTTGTATAGATAATATTTTCTGCGATTGTGATTACTTAGATAAAGCAATAGTAAATTGTCTACCCTCTGACCATAGTGGACAAACTGTAACCTTCAGGTGTAATACACCCCCATCGCAAAAAGTTCAAATTAAATTTAGACATATAACTTCTAGCAGATTAAATAGGTATAATATTTTGCTACAGAACAAGTTAAGCGTTATGGGCCTTGATGATATTAATATAGATCAATTGTATGATCGTTTCTTTTCAATAGTTCACACGGAATTCAATAAAACTTTTGAAAAGAAGACAAAAAGTATTTGCCCTAAATTCATATTTAGTGATTGGGCAACTAGAGGTATCAGAAAAAGTAGGGAAAGACTATTTGAGCTTTATGGCCTTAAGCCTTTTATAAACACTGAAACTTTTAACAAGTATGTTGCTAAGTATTCAAACATTTTTAGAAATACATGCAAGGTTGCTAAAGCACTGCACATTAGCAACAAGATCAAAACAGCAGAAAATAAAATAAAGACAGTTTGGAAAGTTATAAATAATGAGACTAACAGGAAGAAAATACGTAACACTAGCTACACATTAGATACAGCATGTGGTCCTAAAAGCTCTAATCAGGAAGTAGCTCAAGAATTTGTAAAATTCTTTACCGATATACCACAAAAAACAACGGAGGCTCTTATTTCCTCACCTGAACTCTCAATTGGTTTATTAAAGGCAAATGTGTCTGGCTGCCTGGTTGAATTTAAATTTAAACACATTAACCCTATGATTGTTATTAAAACTTTCCGGCAAATAAAGATCAAACTAACCGAAGATCTATGGGGAATGTCTGTCAAAGTTTGTACATCCATACTTGAGACTATAGCCCCTTACTTAGCTTTAATTTTTAATTTATGTGTAGACCAAGGAGTTTTCCCTGATTTAATGAAATACAGTAAAGTCATACCTCTTTTTAAATCCGGGGACAGTAAAGATACTAATAATTATAGACCTGTATCCGTGTTACCAGTTTTTAGCAAGGTTTTTGAAAAAGTAATGCTTAATCAAATGCTCTATCATTTTAACACCAACAGAATCTTACATGATCAACAGTATGGCTTCACCAAGGGACGTTGTACAACTGACGCCGGTGTAACCTTATTAAAGCACATATTTACTGCGTGGGAAGAGTCTCAAGACGCCATAGGATTTTTTTGTGACCTCTCCAAAGCGTTTGATTGCGTAAATCACGACACATTACTTTTGAAACTTGAGCATTACGGACTGGGTAAACTTGCACTTAGTTTGGTAAAATCTTATTTGAATGATAGACAACAACATGTTCAAATAAATGGTGTTAATTCACAGGGGTTAAAAGTAAAAATGGGGGTTCCACAAGGCTCAATATTGGGTCCTTTCCTCTTTCTAGTACATATAAATGATCTACCCTATTTACTGAAAAACCAACCTCAAAATATGGTGTTATTTGCTGATGACACTTCAATAATTTTTAACATAAATAGGCGGGCCCAAAATCTAGATGACGTGAATAATGCCCTACTTCAGGTCCAAAATTGGTTCACAGCAAACAATTTGGTATTAAATGAAAAAAAAACCAAATGCATAAGATTTGCTTTACCGAATGTTAAAAGTAGTGATTGTGATATAATATTGAATAAAGAGAAACTTGAATTCGTAGATAAAACGGTTTTCCTGGGGATTACGCTTGATTCAAGGCTACAATGGGGTTCTCATTTGACATCTCTTGCGGGGCGGCTAAGTTCAGCAGCCTTTGCCATTAGAAAAATCCGTCAGTATACTGATGTAGATACCGCTAGACTGGTTTATTTTAGTTACTTTCATAGTATAATGTCTTATGGCATTTTGCTGTGGGGACGGGCTGCTGATATTGAGTCTATATTTATTCTCCAGAAAAGAGCCATCAGAGCCATATATAATCTTCGTAGGCGCGATTCTCTAAGGGAACTGTTTAAGGATATTGGCATCATGACGGTACATTGTCAATACATCTACGAAAACATAATGTACGTCAGAAAAAATCTGCACCTTTTTGGTAAAAGGGGTGACAGACATAATTACAGTACTAGAAATAGGGACCAACTAGTTCAGCCAGGTTTCAGACTCGCTAAAGTAGACTCATCTTTCATGGGGTACTGTTTGAGATGCTATAATAAAATTCCACAAAGTATTCTTGAACTGAATGAGACGAAATTTAAAACATGCATTAAACGCACACTATGTAAGCAAGCATATTACAAGTTGAGCGATTATATCGATGATAAAAATGCTTGGCTCAATGCTGGTCCTGCTCCACATGGACAGGGGCGCATAAATTGATAGCATTAAATTGTATTGTTGGAGCTGCTGAAGATTGTACAACTATCTTTGCATTGTATAGAATCAATCTCTTTAGTATTATATAAATGCATAGCCCATATTGTGTGAGTACTATGTACTAGAAAGCTATCATTCACTGGAAACCTACGTCTTTTTTTGACTTGAATGTGCCCTGGCGGTTTGGAGTATGTCATGCTCACTCTATTGTCTCGCTGATGGTGGCGCATGTGTCGGATCATTTAGTTCCCTTCAAAATGGTTGATTTGAATGGTGCTGATCCATGCGTAATGTCCGTGAACGGGCGCTGTCAGTTGTGACTGGTCATCTCTTGGTTGCCATGGCTTATTTGAATGAATTATTTTGAATTGTATTTTTTTTTTGTTTGTGTTTTTTTACTGTGGACACTTTTACCGTGCACATCTTGCTACATTGTTCTCACATAATATACCATCTCAACGTGAATGATGTAACCAAGATTTTGTAACAATATTCTGATTTAAAAGAGTGTCCATGGAGTTTCTTGCCCATTCTTCTCCATAGAGATCTACGCTAGGGAATGGGCAACTACAGTACTTTCACAGTTTTTATGTCTTGTGACTGGGACTGTAGCTACATTTAATTTTCATCTTTGTTTCGACAATTCAAAAGTGCCTGTAACTGGCTTACTTGAAATAAATGCTTTGATTTTGATTTTGATTGCGATCAGTTTTTTTGCGACCATTCCTGGGAACTTTCTAGTTTACTTTAAACACCTCCACCACCCCCATGCTATTCAATCTATCCATCATCACAATGTTTTGAGTGCGTTACATTGAGTTCTACCACAAAACATGATTTTTGACCCCAAAAAAAAAGACCGTTTCCCAGCAATAATTTTTGCGTAAAGTTACTTAGTTTGATGTACAGAATAATTGGTTGTCGGCTTCGTGATGAGGTCTTTTACACCCTGTATACATTTGTTTTATTATTCTGCAGTATTATTAGCACGATAACATTATAATCACGGAAGATAACCTGTAAGTGACATTTTAAGTTTATTTTTTTTACAATAAACTTCCGAGCCATATTCAAGCACTAAGTCTAAATAAATTCAAATCGTTCATAAAACGGAAGTTATGCCTGAAAGCCTATTATCATGTTAATCACTATCTCGAAAATAAAAGATAAAAATTTCGGACTTCGCTTGTTTATTGTTGATTCCTTTCTTTTAATGAATGAATTGAATTTGAATGATTTGACATGTACTTTATTATTTTTTACTTTATTTTTTTATTATTTTATGTGACATTTACTGATTTAACATGAATACTTATTTCATTAAGTATTTTACTTTTTATTATCATTGTGACATTTATTGATTTTTGTGATTTTTATTTACATTCATTTTGAAAAGAACTTGTTATTAATTTATATTTGATTATTGTGAATGTGGGGACCATGTGGGTCACATTTTTTTTTTTGTTTGATCTTTTTCCCACAACTGTCTGGCAGTTTGAGTACTATAAGCGACCTACCCAAATGTCCTTTCTTTGGTATTGTTCGTCGTTTCGTTGAGCTCCTTGAGTTATAAGTCGAGCTACACGATGAGCGATGACTGACAAATGCTTGCAATGACTGGACAGGTCCACTCAAATCTGTGTGGTTCTTTCTTCAAAAGACCATCTCGGACACTAATCTGCATAGTCCTCATGTGAATTGAGCAAGATTATGTCGACTTCAAAAGAGACAAACTATGACCTCTGAGTTTGTTTCGGCTGTTTCTTCTCAGAGTAGTCAGGTACGAAACATCGGCCCCATCTGTTTGTAAAAACCTACTTGCAAAATAAACATTATTTATCATTTATCATTATCATTTAACCTAGATGGCATAAAACAGTGTACGATAGATAGCATTATGTAATTTATAGTTTGTTTTAA
This sequence comes from Xestia xanthographa, assembly GCA_905147715.2. NCBI lineage: Eukaryota > Metazoa > Arthropoda > Insecta > Lepidoptera > Noctuidae > Xestia > Xestia xanthographa. The sequence goes on from LR990667.1 coordinate 17,959,427, forward strand.
AATGTTACGCAAAACCGTAAACAAAAATATATCAAATTTGATAAAAAATATAACAAACTTTTAGTTAAATCATAAAATAATGATGTTACAGTGCCAATCTTCAAAAAAAAGATTATTTTCTTACAATTCTTCGATTTCGTAATTTTGTATTTTAATTTTATGTTATAAATCTTTTAGTTCTAGTTTAGTTACTGTAAGTGATTGGTTTTGAAATACAACCGTTGTAATAAAATAAATAAATAATTACTAAGGTTGTTGTGATCGGAAGGATGGATAACTCAAACTCGTATTGACAAGTAAAAATTTTCAAATTGTAATTTTTTGCAGCTATTAAATAATAAATAAATATCGCTGGAAATTACACACAGCGCCATCGAGTGCCACACTAAGCACCGAGGCTTGTGTCGTGTGTTGTAACATCACTATTTAGTTAGTTATTAGTGTGTACACCACTAGATATAATATCTATGGTTCCGGTTTATACCTGTCACTCCGGCACTGCTATGTCTGATCCCGCCTGTGATACTCATACTAAACTGTCTTTGTATATATGTAATGTGTTCCTCGTCTTAATAAACCAAGTCAAGTCAACCAAGCCAACGGTGTATTTAATTCCAACAAACATAACATGGTGTCAGAAGTCGTCTCGAGTGCCGTCGTCGCCGACAATGATGGTGGTTATGACCAAAGCCTACGCATGCACTTGAAACAACTCCATATTTCGTCGGATCCAGCAAATAATAATGCGGAGGCGTGGAAGAGATGGTGGCAGCAGCTGAAATTATATTTGCTAGCCACAGGCCTAGACAAGTCAAGCGAGAAGCGGAAAATTGCCATTCTACTGCATTTAATTGGAGAACGTGGCCTCAATATATTTAACACATTTAACCTCAAAATTGATGGGAGCACACTCAACGAAGTCAAGTCCAAATTCGACAAAATCTTCGAGCCATGAAGAAATGTGACGATGTGTAGATACCTATTCTTCACACGTAGGCAGGAAAAATCCGAAAACATCGACGAATTCCTCACGGATTTGGAAAATAAAAGCAGAGAATGTGAGTTTGGCACGCTCAGGGAGTCGCTAATTAAATATATTTTTATAGCAAACCTCAATATAGATTTGTCACATGTACGTCAGAGGTTACTGTGTACGGTAGGCAGAGACAGTAAATGAAACCAATGACTGCTGAGACTATACTGGCTTTATTACAATAATAATATGGTATATATGGTGTCTACAATGACAAAGACTATAATTATGTAGAGGGAACCTTACACCTCCCCCTTGAAAGAAAAACAAAAAAAACAAACCAAAGGTACATTTTTTTTTCCAAATTAATAAAATAAAAACATAAACATAATTAAACTACATAGAATGGTACAGTTTAGTGCGGTTCTTATGTATTTAATTTAATTTAATTCAGACACAATGATCCATAATTTTGTTAGTAGGTACACAAAAAACATAATGTAAGTAATAAGAAATCAGAGACACATAAATACACACTACATACTACTATGAATACTAATTTTACCAGCAAAATAATATAAAATTAACACAATAATTTGATATATCAAATAAAATTTAAAATGTCAAAAAATTTAAAATAAAATAAAAATAAGAATAAATAATAATAAATAAGGTCATTCAAAAACTATTATACTTTAATTACAATTACATGATTAGAATAAAACTTGGTATTACATCTAGCTTATTTTTTTTCATAATTTCCACATTCGGAGACATAATTATTATCTCTTACTACCACGTATGGTCCTGAATATACACTGTCTAATTTTCCACCTACTTCATTTCTAACTAAAATTAAATCGTTAGGACTATACGTTACTGGTCTGCTGTTTTTATCATACTTTTCTTTTCTTTGTATTTTACTCCTAAGCAAATTGTCTCTAGCCTCTTTTTGTGATAATTGTAACCGAAACTTCAACTCTAGCGGATAATTATCGTAGTTATATAATGGCTCTACTACATTGAAACTTAAGTTACTTGGAGAGGGCATTTTTTTCCAAAAATCAGTTCATGGTTGAGGTTTGGGTTCGTTCCCGTGGGATTTGTTTCAATGAAGCGACTTGCGTGGTTACATTCGTGTATTGAAGACTATTTTTACAGTAATGTGGTGGAAACCGCTATGTGCATAGCGGTAGGACTGGTAGGTCTGTCTTCGTGGGTGGACGAGAAGGTAAAAGGAATGAGTCTATACAAAACAAGCCTTATATAGGCGGGGTGAATGAAGTTATGAACGAAGTTGTGAACTGGAGAACGAAGAGGCGCCAGCTCAACGCGGTGGCGGATGGGTGCGCGAGCTCGTAGTGCTGGTTTCTCCCTTCGTTGGTAGATGGCGCTGGTGGAGCGCAGCAGTGCATCAGGTTGCGCCCCCCAGGTGCTAGGTGGCGTGAACATCCCCCCGGCCTTGGGAGGATTGCTTCCAAGATGGTGTCCAGCATGGAGTCAGGCGTCGCCACCCACAGGCTGTGGTGGCAGCGGTCAGATCTTCGAGAAGGCCCGCCTGATCGTCCCGGCAATTGTTCGGATGTCAGCCACTCGAGCCACGCCATCTCTCCCTGGAAATATATGGAGAATGCGCCCTAGTCGCCACTTTAACGGTGGCAACTGGTCGTCCTTGATGAGGACGAGACTCCCCAGCTTGATTTCTTCCTGCCTGGTCTTCCACTTGGTTCGTAGCTGCATCTCCGACACGTACTCAGTGGACCAGCGCCGCCAGAAATGCTGCCGTAGCTGCTCAACGCGTTCGTAGCGTGTCAATCTCGAAGGTGGCTGGTCTGTAACATCTCTCAGAGGTGGCGACGTCAACGGTCGGCCAATGAGGAAATGGAAGGGAGTGATAAATGATAAATGATGTTTATTTTGCAAGTAGGTTTTTACAAACACTTTTACACGTCATTTTTTAAAACTAGATGGGGCTGGTGTTTCGTACCTGACTACTTTGAGAAGAAACAGCCGAAACAAACTCAGAGGTCGTAGTCTCTTTTAAAGTCCAGACATAATCTTGCTCAATTCACATGAGGACTATGCAGATTAGTGCCCGAGATGGTCTTTTGAAGAAAGAACTATACAGATTTGAGTGGACCTGTCCAGTCAGTGCAAACATTTGTCAGTTAACGTGTAGCTCGACTTATAACTCAAGGAGCTCAACGAAACGACGAACAATACCAAAGAAAGGACATTTGCGTAGGTCGCTTATAGTACTCAAACTGCCAGACAGTTGTGGGAAAAAAACAAACAAAAAATAAAAATGTGACCCACATGGTCCCCACATTCACAATAATCAAATAAAATTAATAACAAGTTCTTTCCAAATGAATGTAAGTAAAAAAAAAACACAAAAATCATTAAGTGTCGCAATGATAATAAAAAAAAAGTTAAATAAGTACTTAATAAAATAAGTATTCAGGTCAAATCAGTAAATGTCACATAAAATAATAAAAAAAAGTAAAATAATAAAATACATGTGACACACAGTGAGAGGAGTAAGGTAAGAAGGGTCTGAGGAAATGGGTGAAAATTAAATCGGACGGGAATTTAAGAACAGCTTCGATCTGTGTCAAAGCTGTGGAAAATTCCACGCACGTTAAACGCTTGGCCCACTATAGCCTCAGGTGATACTTGCATGACTGTACCCCACTCTCCCATAGGCCGCCAAAATGTGGAGAATAAGGAGGAATGAAACGAAATTCGATGTTGTGATCGGAAGCATAATAATTAATGATAGCTTCTGATCCCTTTTCCAGAAACACAGGAAATTCCTTTTCGGCGCCGACGAAATTCCTGCCGTTATCGGAAAAGATAGTGCAAGGCTTACCTCGCCTACTAATAAAACGTTTTAATGGTAAGATATAGTCATCTGTAGAAAGACTAGTTACGAGTTCCAAGTGCATGTTCGGGTCGTAAAACAAATGCAAAGACAGATGTAGGCTTTAGTCAATCTAGAACCTCTGCCTTTTCTAGATAATACGAAGACTGGCCCCGCATAATCTACACCGGTTCGCATAAACGGGTAGCCCGGGTACAGACGCTCAGGAGGTAAGTTACCCATGATGGGTGATAACGTCTTACCCCGTATACGTGTGCACCACGTCACACATTTGTGTACTATCTTTCGAGCTAGATTTCTAGCGTTCAATGGCCACCAACACTCACGCAGCTAGTAAAAGGCCTTGTAAGTCTTGTAACGCATGTAATAAACGTACATTTTCGAATCTAAGTAAACTAATAGTAAATGGATGCCGGCTACACAATAAAACCGGATGTTTCTTGTCGTAGGTAAAACTAGACGCATTATCTAGTCTCCCGCCAACCCGAATTATTCTATGTTCATCTATAAATACATTAAGACTAGAAACTTTGTTATATTGATTACAGCTTCATTGAATAGGAATATTACGTACTAAGTCATTTAAAATATTTATCCGGAAAGGAATGCCTTTGTACGAGTCTAATTAGCATTCTTTGCGAGGAGCTCAGCTCGCTAACTGATAACAAACCGGTTTGCCGGCCGCTTGGATCAGCTGACTTGATGCGTAAATTATGAATAAATCTAAGTACGTAAGCACCTATTCGTATGATTTTAGTGAATGACGCATATTTCTCGAACTTAATTATATCCTCGTATTTGGAAAGAGGGTAAGCAGGCTTGTTTGTGTTTTACCTCTGGTAAGCTATTATATGTGTCGGAATTATCGCATCTGACTTGATCGAAATAGTGTAAACGATTATGTAAATAAGACGTATTATTTTTTTGTATATGATTTTAAATGTGAGAGAATTAAATTTATTATTATATAATTATTCGTATAAAATGTATTAAAATGCAACGTATATTATATATATATTATTATTATATTCACAACGATTAACGATGACTGAAATAACTAATTAATTAAATGATTTAAGTCGAGCTTAGTGATTGCACTAGCATCGAAAACAACGTGTGACTAATTGCTAACTTGAACATGTGACCTGTGTCACCATGTATACGCATAGATTTAGTGTAGAAACGTATAATCCTTTCATCACCTATAAAGGAACGCATGATGATGAGAGAATATTTGAGTCACTAACTCGGACATGTGACCTAGGTCGTTATGTATTCGCTTAGAGTTAGCGTAAAACGTTTAAAATTTGTAAACATTCGAGTTTACGTTTTGAGGTTAAATGTCAGTTGTTCGCTAACGTATAAGAATTGCCCAGCGTATCTGATGCAGCTTCTCTTAGCGGTGTACGAACCGAAACTCTACATCTTCATCACCTATTAAGGGAACGCATGATGATGAAGTAATATTTTCGAGTTCTCAAAACATTCTTAGTTGTTTGTCAACTCATGACTGAGATGGCAATGAACGTGAGTTGGTTTCGGGTTCCATACGAATACTGGACCAGATAATAGCCATCCTAATTTTGAGTTTTGTAGGAATGGACCACTAGCTAAACGTATTTTATCTGCTTCCAGAAGATCCCAAAATCTATCTGCGCCAATTAGCAGGTCAATATCCGAACTAACGTTGAACGTCGGATCTGCCAATTGTAAAAACTCCGGTATACGTATGTGACCGACATCGATGTTTATTGTTGGCAGACTGGAAGTTATGCACGGTAGTATTATGCAACGAAGTTTTGTATGAAAATCGCTAGTTTTTGAACGTATTGTGACATTGCATGAATGATGCGATTGCGAGACTGATTGTCCCACACCTGATATTTGAATAGTGGACTTTATTTGTTTAGATATTTTTTCCGTAATAAAACAATTTTGACTTCCGTTGTCTAATAACGCTCGAACCGTATGGTACACGTTTTTATCATCCGTTATCTCAATTAACGCCGTAGAGAGTAAAATGTATTTATGAGTTTAAATTCGGTTCAGCGCGCGTCGCATACGACTGTATGACTGGAGTCATTGGAATGCAACGTAGTTGTTTGGTTGTGCGCGTGAGCTGCCTCATCACGCGATTGGGAACGCACACACGCACTGCTGCTCCTGTCGTCCAAGTGTAGCAAGCTGTTATGTTTATGTTGGCATTGCTTACACGGCCCGAATTTGCACTCGCTGATTGCGTGACCCGTTCGTAAACAATTCGCGCACGCCTTGTTTTCGTTGACTACTCTTATTCTATCTCTCACGGACATATTAAGAAAGGTTATACATGTGTATAACGAATGTTCTCGGTCGCACAGAACACACTTGGGTATATCCCTTTTATAACTAGTGTCACCGCGGTTATTATGATAGCGTATCCATTTGATAGATGAATAGCTATGTACAAGGTGTGAACTACGCTTCTCGCTTATGGTTTGATTTTTATTATTGTGAGGTAGCTCTTTTGCTTTGACGTGGTTCGCGCTAATCATTTCTAACGTGTCCGCACGGTTTCCAAGAAATTTGATTAAATCGCTTAGTTTGACCTTCTCGCGTGACCCTAAGCACGTGGCTCCTATGTGATAAATGATAAATGATGTTTATTTTGCAAGTAGGTTTTTATAAACACTTTTACACGTCATTTTTTAAAACTAGATGGGGCGGGTGTTTCGTACCTGACTACTCTGAGAAGAAACAGCCGAAACAAACTCAGAGGTCATAGTCTCTTTTAAAGTCCAGACAATCTTGCTCAATTCACATGAGGACTATGCAGATTAGTGTCTGAGATGGTCTTTTGAAGAAAGAACCATACAGATTTGAGTGGACCTGTCCAGTCAGTGCAAACATTTGTCAGTTAACGTGTAGCTCGACTTATAACTTAAGGAACTCAACGAAACGACGAACAATACCAAAGAAAAGACATTTGGGAAGGTCGCTTATAGTAGGTACTCAAACTGCCAGACAGTTGTGGGAAAAAAAAACCAAACAAAAAAATAAAAATGTGACCCACATGGTCCCCACATTCACAACAATCAAATAAAATTAATAACAGGTTCTTTTCAAACGAATGTAAGTAAAAAAAAAAATCACAAAAATCATTAAATGTCGCAATGATAATAAAATAAAAAAGTAAAATACTTAATAAAATAAGTATTCATGTCAAATCAGTAAAAGTCACATAAAATAATAAAAAATAAAAAAAATAAAAGTAAAATAATAAAATACATGTCAAAAAAATTCAATGTCAGAGTGTACAAAAGAAAGGAATCAATAATATGTGGCTTTCCCATTCTCGTTCCGTGGATGGGTCCAGCTTACTCACCACTAAATAAATTATTAATGTATCCCAATTGACTGTAGGTTCGTTTAATGAGCTTAGGGCGCGCAGATTACGTAATATTTTATCTATTACTTTTCGTATCTGCGTTGGTGATTCATGTTTTAACGTTGGGATATTATGCAATGCTTTAACGTGATTATTAACTAGCTGTTGCCCGCGGCTTCGCCCGCGTGAAGTTCGGTAACTGTCCCACGGGATCATACTTAAGGGATAAATACTATCCTACATGTTAATTTAGGTTATAAACTATCTATGTGCCAAATTAACAAAATCATCACAATTATAATCATCACAATCGCTATCACAATCACCATCACTATCACCATCATTATCACTGTCACAATCACAATCACCATCATCATCGTTATCACAACAACCATCACTATCACTATTCTTACCACAATCACTATCACTATCACAATTATTATCATAATCACCGTCATCGTTATCACAATAATCACAATAAATCAACAATAATCCTGTATAGAAGTCGAATCCGCCATCTTTTGGATCTAAAAATAAATGCCATATTCGTAATCAGCACCAATGATAATCTCGGAATCGACACCCATATTTGTTTTTAGACATTTCGACCCCATCGCACCCCAACAGGGGATGATGGTATTTCAGGTTCGCCACATTAAATCTTAAAATCGCTGTTTTTGTAATACACCCGACCCGATACACCATACAAACAATACCAAACCCATTTCCCTCTTTAAGGGTTGAATTCTGAAAAAACCTGAAACCCATTTTTACCCATTTATCGATGGGAGTACTCCTGTGAAGTTTCGAATAAAACAGTCTAACTTATGTTGTTTCCCCATACAAACTTTCAACTCCCGTTTCACCCCCTTAGGGAGTAAATTTTGATAAATACTTTCTTAGTGCACCGTTAGACCTCATAAGAAACCTACGCGTGCTAAATTTTAAATCTCTAGACCCAGTGGTTTGGGCTGTGAGTTGATTTTCAGACTTTGTCACCCCATTTCTCCATATTAGGAGTTGAATTCTGAAAAAACCTGAAACACAAATGTTTACTCATTTATCGATAGGAGCACTTCTGTTAAGTTTCAAATAAAATAGTCTAACTAATGTTATTTCCCCATGTAAATTGTAGACCCCCGTTTCAGCCCCTTAGGGGGTAAACCTCATAAGGAACCTATGTGACAAATTTGGAATCTCCTGACTCAGCGGTTTGGGCTGTGCATTGATTTTTATACTTTGTCACCCCATTTCCCTCTCTTGGGGGTTTAATTCTGAAAAAACCTGAAACACAAATGTTTACTCAATTATCGATAGGAGTACTCCTGTTAAGTTTCGAATTAACTAATCTTGTTTCCCCATACAAACTTTGGAGCCCTTTTTCACCCCCTTAGGGAGTGAATTTTGAAAAATCCTTTCTTAGTGCACTCCTTGACCACATAAAGAACCTACTTGCCAAATTTGGAATCTGTAGACACAGTGGTTTGGGCTGTGCGTTGATATGTCAGTCAGTCAGTCAGTCAGTTTCTTCTTCTTTTATATATTTTTACCCGACTGCGTCTGAAGGAGGGTTACTGTATAGATTTTATCTAAAATAGAAGTAGCCTAAGTTACTCATTATTTCATCAGCTATCTGCCAGTGAAAGTCTTCTAAACTAACTAACCTTTCAGGGGTGGAATTGTGAAAAACGCTGAGACACGTATCAATTAATTTTTAATCATCAGCCTAAACACAAAGTTTGAAGATCCTAACTTTAAAACCGACGGACTTTCATACACAACAGCTTCATCCCCTTTTTAACCCTTTGGGGGTAGAATTATGAAAAACGCTGAGACACGTATCAATTGATTTTTAATCATCAGCCTAATCACAAAATTTGAAGATCCTAACTTTAAAACTGACGGACTTCCATACAAACTTCCATCCCCTATTTAACTCCCTTAGGGGTTGAATTTCTAAAAATCCTTCCTTATTCCTTGTCTACATTATAAAGGAAACCTCTGTGCAAAATTTCAGCTTTCTAGGTCCAAGGGTTTGGGCTGGGCGTTGATGAGTCAGTCAGTCAGTCAGTCAGGCCTTTTGTTTTTATTTATATAGATAGATAGATGAGTAACCTCTCGTTGTGATAACGGCTTTCTAATAACTCCCACGCGTGAATATAGTTGGCAGGACTGAATTCCAATGCACCTATCACTTGTAAAGCGCTTCCACCCAGGGCTGACCGTAAATAATGAAATTTTTGTATTTCATCTAAATCGGAACGATTATGGATCATCGTAATATGTATGAATGCTTAAATTCCAACCAGTGATCGTATGATCCGTCGAAGGCAGGTAATTTGATGTCCGGTAATTTTCTGTTGACACGTGGTTGAAAATCTGTCCGTACAGCTGATGCACATGGAACTCCGCTAGTTTCCGCGTTTTTTATTAGGCAATTCGCACTTGCTATGGCTGTGAAATAGATTGCTATGGCTGTGAAATAGATTGTTTCTAATGTTTCTATGTATTGCGAATTCGCGGCTACTTCCGATTCGGGCAGGAGTAATTCTATTTCGCTTTCTACGTTATCGAATTTATCGTACATTTCACTCACGGCTTGAACGCGTAAGGTTAATTCTACTACCTGTAAGGGGCTTAAATTAGCTCCCGTAAATGTATCTACATAATTTTTAAATTGGGTTAACCGACCCTTGATATTACCCCTACGTTTCTTTAATTCGGAAAGTACGTCATCTACTGCCTTAACCGACATTTTGGCGTCCTAAATGAGTGTTGTGTGGTGTGGTGTAAGGTTAACTCACCACATGCAAGGATCACCGGAACCACGTGGCTGGCACTTGCGTCTGTAACGTATAAAACACAGCTTTAACACAAATTGAAACAAATTCTAGAACGGATGGGACGGGAACAGAGACCTGACCGCCGTTTCTTACGTGTACGCTCTTCCCTCTTGTGAAATGGCTGCCGGTCCGCTGGTATCGGCGCTGCACTCGGTCAGCGTCGTCGTAACGTTTTCAGCGCCCGGCTCCTTGGTTGAAGGTCCAAGTTGTGGTGTCGTCGCAACGTGGTCGACAACGTTAAACGCCTGGCAACATGGAGTCTTCTTCCGGCTCGCAGGATCAAATGGTTGAGGTTTGGGTTCGTTCCCGTGGGATTTGTTTCAATGAAGCGACTTGCGTGGTTACATTCGAGTATTGAAGACTATTTTTACAGTAATGTGGTGGAAACCGCTTTGTGCATAGCGATAGGACTGGTAGGTCTGTCTTCGTGGGTGGACGAGAAGGTAAAAGGAATGAGTCTATACAAAACAAGCCTTATATAGGCGGGGTGAATGAAGTTATGAACGAAGTTGTGAACTGGAAAACAAAGAGGCACCAGCTCAACGCGGTGGCGGATGGGTGCGCGAGCTCGTAGTGCTGGTTTCTCCCTTCGTTGGTAGATGGCGCTGGTGGAGCGCAGCAGCGCATCAGGTTGCGCCCCCCAGGCGCTAGGTGGCGTGAACAGTTCATATAGTGTAAATTTGGTCTCACTATGTAACGAGGTGTTGTACGAAAAGCACCAAAATGGGAGCCATTGACTCCACATTTCGGGGTGACTGTCACATTGGATACGAAGAAATGAACCAAGATGTTTGTGTGAGTTTTCTAAGGCTCCTATAGATTGGTGGTGATAGGCTGTCGAGTTCATTTTATTAATGTGTAGGAGGGCACATACCTCTTTCATGATGGAAGATATAAATTCTGTGCCCCTATCCGTTGCAATCTCCTGTGGTATACCATAGCGCAAAATGAAATTATTAACAAACGATCTAGCTACCTCTGTTATTATTCTGATATATATCTGATATTATTATTATTATTATTTTTAGTAATCAGTGGACAGGCTTCGACGTATTTTGATAATTCGCATTGTATCCTTAATCTGTACGTATAATTATTGTTATCTCGATATATTGGTCCAACAATATCTAAATATATTTTTTGGAATGCAGTTTTTGCTGTAGATGTAATAACCATCGGTTCTTTTACGGGTATTGAGTGTTTATGCCTTTGACACTTATCGCATCTCTTCACAAATTGATTGACCGGCTTTTCTAAGCCTGGCCAAAAATAATATTTTTTGATATTGCTTAACATCCTCCTCATACCTGCGTGACCACTGGTTGGCAGGAGATGGAAGTCGTTTAAAATTACCTTTTGGTCATCTTTTCTTCTATTCTTACTACATCTTTTAATATACACACTCGCGGAATAGTAGCACTACCGCTTTTTTTTTATCTCGTTTAATAACTTTTCTAAAAAAATATTGTTTGTTTTAGTTTTTACGAAATATATTTAGTTTATACTTTTTTGTTTACACGACGTATCGAGTTCTCTCACAAATTCGGCTGGCGTAATTTGCGATAGAGATTTTTTGTATTTTATGTAAAGCGTTTTCATTTCAGGAATATAGCAAAATGTTCTACATTCATAGGTAATATTTTTTAATTTCCGCATGGCATCTAACTTTCCATTTCTCTATAAATATTAACTCCGTGTGATCCTTTGGTTTGACGTAAGCCTCCACAACTTTTGGTTGGTGAGGCCAGTCGTTGCTATTGGTCACGGAGTCTGTCCTAGTCTGCGCTTGCTTTTGTTTTTGCGCTCTTGTCATAACACTTACTAATTTTTCACTCATCTCTTTTAAATCTTTAGATGTCAAGCTGATTCGAGACAAGGCGTCTGCTGCTGCATTATCTGTACCTTTATATATTCAACACTATAATTATATTCTTCAAGTAAAAACCTAAACTTCATTAACCGGCTTGAAGGGTCTTTCATGTTAAATAAATAAACTAGAGAGAGGCCTGTGATCTGTTTGAATTTTGAATGGTTTACGGTTTACCATAAAGGTATGGTCGAAAATGCTTTGTCGCCCAAACGATTGCTAGCAGTTCCTTTTCTATTGTTGTATAGTTTTTTTCTGCCTTGTTTAGACTCCTACTACCGTATGCTACGGGCTTAAGATCTTAGACAAAATAGCACCGATTGCATAATTTGATGCATCGGTTTGTATGACAAACTGATTTTGCTGAGAAAAATTCGGGTATTGCAATACAGGTGGTGAAATAATACATTCTTTTAATACTTGAAATGCTTCCTGACAATTACTATCCCATACGAAGGGTACGTTTTTCTTGCACAAATTATTTAAAGGGTTTGCCTTCTTTGCGAAATTCGGAATAAATTTTCTATAGTAATTAACAAAAGCAATGAGCCTTTTGACTTCATCGAGGGTTTTTGGCTGTGGATAGTTTTTACTACATCTATTTTTGATGGATCTGGTAATACTCCATCACCAGAAACCACATGACCTAAATACAATATCTGTTTCTTTAAAAAATCGCATTTTTCCGGATTTAACTTCAGATTTACGTTTCGCAAACATTCAAATACCTCTTGTAAGTTCTTATTGTGAGTATTTAAACAGTTTCCAAAAATGATTAGATCATCCATATAGATAAAGAATTTTTCATATGTGAGGCCCGCCATGGCCATATTCATCATGCGCGAGAATGATCCTGGGCTAGTTTTCAATCCCATAGGCATACGCACCATCTGGTACTGGTACTGTCCTAAGCAAAACGCAGTATATTTCCTGCTTTGCTTTTCTAATTTTACGTTATAAAATCCATTATATAAATCTAAGTGTGTGAAATATGTACTGCCTGATAACGCATCTAATATTTCTGACATGTTTGGAAGGGGATATTTTATCATCCTCGATCAAATTATTTAGTTTACGGTAGTCTATGACTAATCTTAATTTCTTCTGGCCGCTGTTGTCTGTCTTTTTTGGCACTAATAGTACCGGACTTGACCAACTACTATTACACTTTTCAATAATGCTATCCTCTAATAATTTATTTACCTGGGTTTTTATTTCGTTCTTTTGTGAATGTGGTAGCCGATAAAGTTTTGTAAATACCGGACTAACGTTTGGTTTTAAAGTAATACTATGTTCGTAAATATTGGTAGTCAACAACTTGTCTCCCGGTAGGTAAAAAATATCCGAATATTTGGCACATAAATTCTCTATTGACACCTGTTCTGCTTTAATGAAATGTTTTAAATTTAATTGTGAAAATAACCGCTTTACTCTTTCAGCGTTCGTATTTGTCTTACGAAACGAACATATAGTGTATTCACATAATTTATGAACTGTCGGCTCGATATTTGTTAAGGTTATTGTGGATTCCGTAGTATTTAATATTCGAATTGGCATAAGACCATTGCGTGGATTAGCTATAGAACTTGCTAAAAAAATACCTTCACCCAATTCTTTTGCACATATCACGCATTCTTCAGTCAAATCTGTTTGGATATAGTGTATTGATTCACTTCTAGCTGGTATTTTCCAATTGTTTTTATAATTCTGCACAAAAGGTAAGTTATGTTTCGTAATTTGGTCTGTTGTCAAAGTTAAATTATTATTTTTAAAATCTATGATCGCGCTATATTTCTCTAGAAAATCTTGTCCGATGATACCATGCGCTTTACATGGCAATGTATAAAATACACAGAACTTGTGGTTAAAATTTTGGTCATGGCTACGCAACTGTAAATATGTTTATCCGATTGCATGGACTTTTCCACCTATTCCGTTTATGATAATCTTCTCGTTATGGATTGTAAGTTTTTGCTCGAGCGCATGTTTATACTTTAAAGCTGAAATGGTACCGCCCGTATCAAGGAACCAAGTATATGACACGTTATTTACTGGTAACTTAATCCAACAATTACTATTGGTCGCTAAGATAATGTTATTGTTCACGAAAAAACTTATTTTCCTCGATATCATTTTGTAATTGATTTTCATTTGTTTTTCCATCTGTATTTTTATTTGATTTTTCACTGTCGGCTACACGCATACGTTCGTTGCGTACCCACTGATTTTCGCGTCTATAATAATTGTTATACCTACCTCTGGTTTGCCAAGGTCTCCGACTAAATACACCTCGTGTGGACTGCTGCGGCTGCAAAATACCGCCACCACTGCCATTGGGAGTTTGACCTTGATAGTTTGGATTGCGATTTCCTTGGTTTGAGTAAATTCTGGTGTCGTAGCCAGCTCGTGATACACGATTGTGGTTTTGTCTACCTCTGTAATTATTAAAATTATTACGATACATACCCATAACGTCTCCTGATGTAGAGGCTGTCTCTGTTTCTTCGTTCTTGGCAGCTTGTATTGCGTCCTTTAGGAATGTGTAATTTCTAGCTGAAATAACAGTACTGAGCCTACGATTACGGAGCCCATCCGCAATTTTTTTTATTGCAAAAATTTCGTTAACCGGTTTTAATACATTGTAACAATCGGAGTTGCCATTGGATTGCGTAATCGTAAGTTCTGTAAACAATTCTGTTATTTCTTTTCCATAATCTTGAATGGTTAAATCATTTTGTCTAATCTGTGTGTATTAGGTTGGGCAAATGGTCCGGAAACTATACAAGGCAATAAGTAAGATATAAATATATATCTGTTTCTTTGTTGTTATCTACAAGATGAGAATTCCTTATCTGGCTGTGTATTGAATCCTTATCTAACCTTCCACATACCTGCCTTCGTAAACAATTCTTCAACCTGTAGATCGACATCTGACAACTTTCTTTTGTTAAAGGATAAGAATTAATTTCCTTCAACTTAACAAACAACTTTAATCTTAATATTTTTGAAATCTCAAAACCTAGCGCTATCGGTCTATAGCACATTATGCGAAGTGCACGTTCTGCGTCAAATCCGTGCGACTTGGGTTAAATGCATGTCTGGCAAATTGCAAAAAAAACGTAAGAACCATAAAATTTCGGGGGCTACGGCACTGTAAAACCAGCTCAGGGGGGTTACCTTACCATGTCCATGACGTCTTAAAGCAGGATTGTTTTATTATCATTCCAGTGAGGGAAAGCGACAGCGCTATGCAGGGTGTCTAGCGCCATCTCTTTCCCACACTGGAATAAGAATAAAACAATTCTGCTTTAAGACGTCATAGTAGGACATCAGCGGGCCTAAAAAGGCCACTTTAGCAGAATCATAAAGTATTACACTTTAAAAAAATTAAATCTTTAAAACGGACTTTATAGTCATGATTATAAAGTCCATTTTAAGAATTTACATTTAGCAGAATCATAATTTAATTCACTAAAAAATTAAATTCTTAAAACGGACTTTATGAGCATGACTATAAAGTCCATTTTAAGAATTTACATTTCTTAACGTGATTCATATTAGGATTCTGATAAAGTGGCCATTTTAGACCCCCAGGTGGCCTACCATGACGTCTAAAAGCAGGATCGTTTTAATCTTGTTCCAGTGTAGATAAGAGACGGAGCTATAGAGGACGTCTAGCGCCATCTGTTTTCCACACTGGAATACAATTCAAACAATCCTGCTTTAAGACGTCATGGTAGTCCACCAGCTCGTACAGTGGATGGTTCTTCTTCGGAAAAAGAAGCCAATATGAAGGGTTATGATCATGACATGACACCGTAGTGCCTAAACTATTCATCCGATTTTGATGAGTAAGGTGTCAATCGATGCGTTATTATAGCCCGAGTAATATAGGCTGCATTTTATTCTGTAGTCTGGCTTTTAGTGGTAGTGGTGTCGATTCTGTTGTGCACAAACTAAACTTAATTTAGGCTATTGTTATATTTTTCTTTCTAATAAAACGAGAAAGAGACGGACGTAATTTAGAGCTGTCAAATTTAGTTGGAACTAATATTTCCATACAAATGAAGGGTGCACGTAAAAACATGTCGACTATAAACATGGTGAACTCCGGTGAAGCGCAAGGCATAGACTAGTTTGACATCTATAACTTAGTTCATAGCTATAGCCGTCCTTTTGTCGGACTGCCTTTTAGTAAAAGATAGCAATAGTCTAAATTAAGTTTAGTTTGTGCACAACAGAATCGACACCAGTGTACCACACAAATTCTTGTGCACTAAACTAAATAAACCCACGTTTTGTTTTTCAGTTCCGGTCATGCTCGTGTTCATTGTGTGCGCTCTTGGCGTCCTGATCTTCATAGTGTCTGTGAAAGTGTCGGAAGGCCTTAAGCGATGCGTCTATAGACAGCAGTTGAAACAAGTGGGGAAAGAAGAAATAAACAGTGAAACACGGTAAGTTTTCACCTTATATGGACAGTCGGGGTCTTTTCCGCCTGACCATTTTATTTTTTTTCGCTTAAAACATGCGGAGGCGCTGAGCCACGCCCCCTTAAAGTTTGGGCCTATTAGGAAAGCCTCAACTATGGCGCGCAAAATAACAATAACTCTCGTTTGGCGTGCGTCGTTAGTGCGCTCGGCCGATTCGGTATCTTTTCATTCATTATTTCTATACAATTTCAACGGGGCGGGGCTAGAGAGCGTTTCTATAAAATAAGCTTAGTGGTGGTCAGCACTAAGCTAATTTTTGGTTGCATTCGCAACATAGAAACTTTAAGGGGCCGCCCCGCCGGCTCGGCGCCTCCGCATGATTTAAGCGAAAAAAAAAAAAAATGTTCAGGCGGAAAAGACCACGATAGTACCTACCAACCCCTTAAAATCATGTCAATGTGTTTTTATACAATAAATTAATAAACGGTTGAATGAATGATTATTTTTACTTTCAGCATAGCAGCACCTTATTTCGAGAACATCATAATAACACGTCCGAAATACCTACGGTGATCCAAGTGGATTAAGAGATCACTACACTACACTTATATCACTGCGCAAACAAAAACATCAAGTTTAAAATAAGTTTACGACGTGTTAATTTCGAAGAAGCTCTAAAACATATTCAGCAACAAAACTCAGCAGAATTACTATTTTATAACGACCCTGGGGCCTAAGTCTGCTACCATTGATTTCATAATTGCTGAACGACGCCATTGTCATTTTGTTAAAAGTTCGTAGTCTGCTAACTTCATAATAGTCGATCATTGGCCGGTCAGTGGTCTCGTAATAGAATATTGTTTGTATTGCCATTATTATAATACCTGTCAATAGAAATGATTTTCGAAAAACTAGAATTAAATTTGAACATTTATTCATGTCAGATTTCATTTATATATATTTTAACATATTATTTTTTACTGTTCTATGCTATCTGAGGTAGTAAGAAGTTCGTAAAAAGTAAAAATCTTTAATTATGGTGTAACGCGGATTAATGTGAAACTATACAATTCAATAATATTTTATCTGTTTAGCTTTTAAAGTCAAATGTGACATTACTGCTTACGGTGTTTTGATTTATTTTCATTTATGTGTTTTAAATTATCTTTATTATAGAAGTTATATTTATTGCAATACAAAATGGTGCTAATTGAGCAAATTTCGACTTGAACTGTCAAAATTTTTGCAGATTACCGCGTAAGTCAGTCATTCATTTATCATTGTGTACGAGATTACCATTCTATGCTATTTCTTTCAATGGAGTGTCAAGCCCGCCACACTGTTCCCAACCACTGTAACTCCTGAAAGCCAGAATCAACAGTGGCGACCACCAGAAAAGCGCCGAGACAATGAAGCTCGACGAAGTCCCAGAGAATGAATTTAACTGTCTTGGATCCCGCAACGAACTTAATCAGAAAAGTATAGCGGAGGAGTAGGAAAATCTGTAATTTCCACTTCCCTCCATATCAGCAGGAGACACAAAGAAACAAGGCCAATAGGTGCAAAGGGACGTTCACAACTGGGATGATGGAGTGTCAGTGGTTGATCATTGGAAAGTCATAATGACGCCATTATATAGTAGATTACCAAAATTGTCAAAATCAACAATTATGAGATCAATGATCGACTATTCTGACACTATTGTAATAGCAGACTTGAGGCCCTGAACTACTGACTGACCTACTCATTATAAAGCTCACTGAATCTATTAATCTTAACATTACTCATATTAAAATCCCCAGCAGCAAATTAAACCTTGGGTTACCCCAGTTAAACAACGTTGCATAAACAATCGCAATAAACTGTAAAAAAAAACGAACGACCCACATAATGAAATACATAAAATAACGTGCAACCGATACAGAAATCACTGTAATAACCTCATTAAAAAACTAAAAAGAAAATACGATAGGGATTTACTTGCAAATTCAATCTCGAACAGCAAATTACTATGGAAAATGTAAAAATCATAACGTACACTAACAAATCTAAAAGTGAGAACATCGAACTGATAAATAATAAACCCTCCCCCCATTGAATCGGCAAATTATGTTAACAATTATTTAGTAAATATCGGCAAACAACTGGTCAAGCAAATCCAGCCAAGCTTAAATAATAATGGCCTCTCACTTCACCCCCTATCAACACAATTCAACTCTTTTGTTATTCTGGACACTGCCCCCAATGAAGTGGAAAGAACATTGATGAGCCTAAAGTCAAATAGTGCCCCTGGCTGTGATAATATTTTGACAAGATTTTTAAAGTTCATTAGCAAAGAATGTGTCCCCAAGCAGAGGTTTGCAAGATGGGTAATAACCCATCTTGCAAACCTCTGCTTTAGAGACGGCATCTTTCCGGACCCTCTTAAACAATTGACTATTACTCCGGGCGAAGTATTATATTATCTATGCTCCGGTTCACAAGGGTGGGGGCAGAGAAGATGTCAACAATTACAAACCCATATCTGTCCTTCCAGCTATATCCAAATTACTAGAAAATCCATTAAACATTAGGCTTCTTAAACATCTAAATAGAAAATAATATCCACTGAAGATGCTTTAACAACTCTTAGCTCACATATCACTAATCATCTTGATAATGAGGACAAATATTGACCATCTTCTTGGACCTCAAAAAGGCATTTGATACCGTCTCTGTCCCAATCCTGGTGAACAAACTTGATAAAATAGGAATAAGAGGAACCCGACTCGATCTTCTGAAAGATTATCTTTCAAATAGGAAGCAGAGGGTCAAGCTGGGACAATACAGCAGTGATGATACAATGGTATCATATGGCGTACCTCGTGGCGGGTAGCGTTTTGGGTCCCAGCCTATTCCTAATATACAGGAATTATTTATGTAACATGAATTTGTGAAATGCTAAAGTGTTTTCTTAAGCCGATGACACGGCTATTGTATTTTATGGAAAATCCTGGGATGATGTTCTGCAAAGAGCTTCCACAGGTATGGCTCAAATCACTAAATGGCTAAATAACAACTTACTCACTCTAAACTATTAACCGTGTTTGGGTAGATTACAATGTGCAGTGGTCTGACCATTTCCCATTCTTTTTGTTGAATGTAGTTTGGGTAGGCTAATTTGTAAAAAGGAGGCTGTCCTTACTTCGACCAATAAAATCATATGGGGGGAGCAAACGGCAGATCAAATTGGGTTTTATCATGGTCAATGTCATTCTCAGCTTCGGGAAATCGACTTTCCTGAAGAATTGTCACAGTGCTGCGACGGTAATTATAATAATGATACCCATAGGACCTTGTTAAAAGATATGTATGTCAACCTTATATCTATCCTGTCAGATGCTGCCCTGCCATTGCTTCTTATGAGCGCGGGGGAACCCAGAGGATGGGTGGATATATAGCAGGATGGAATAAACACGTTGCTGGTTACCACAGGGAAGCCTGACTGAAATTTTTGTTATGGGTTCAAGCCGGTAAGCCTAATAGGGGCCAAGTGTACTCCAATATGTGCGAGAGTAGAACAGCATTTAAAAAACAGCTAAATTGGTGCCAGGATAGGCAGGATCAGATAAAGATGGACATCTTGGCCTTACGTAACACTGACAATGATTTTAAGTTGTTTTGGAAGCAAACGGGGAAAATGAACGTTAGGCCTGGCTTTCCTGTGAGTGTGGATGGGGTCAGTGATCATGACGTGATCGCTGATCTCTTTAAAGATCATTTTAAAATAACGCCACATTATTATCACTTTTTAAGGCGTATTGCCAGTCTTTTTACTCGAGCAGTTTGTGGATAAATGGATAAATTACTCTCAGCGGGCTGCTAATATTGCTCTTCGTGTATAACAACATTTTCAGGATGCCAATGCGGTATTTTAATTAACGCGGTACGGTAATTTAGTTTAATGTGTTTTATGGATTATAATGATCTAAAATAAATAAAGTAATAATAAAAAAAAACAATAACTAACACAATTACTTTTTTTTCAACACTAATAATAAAAAAAAAAACAAAAAAAAAATAACAATTAGGTACAGAGTTTGTTTATTCTTAAATGTTTTTTTAAGTTGTTTTACTAAGAAATATTTAAAAATGTTAAGAACATGTGAATATAAATGAATAAAAAAAAAAACAAAAAAAAAATAACAATTACAGAGCTAAGTTTACATACCACGTATAAAAAAATGGTTGTCTGTAAAGTCGGTTTACGGACGATAATTTTACGTGCTCGTCATTTTTCATGATATTAGTACCTATATATATATAGTAGTATATATAGTAGACGATATATATATATTTATTATATATATATATACCTTATATATATATTTTAAGTTGTTAGAAAACATTTTATGTTGTAATGTAGTGTATTTCCTTATGTTTACGGGGTATTATTGTCTTTTTTGTGTTAATTGAATAATTATAATAAAACGATACAAATTTACTACTTTCTGAATTTTTCCTTTGTTTTCATCCAACTACCTATCTGGATGCCAAATTTGATTCTAGGTCATCTGGAACTGGTTTAGAATTTTGATCTTTAGGTCATAAAAATGACGATTTTTGAACGTTAACAATCTAAATAACCGTTTGAGGTGTGTTTATGAAATGTGGAGCGCATTTATCTCGCAAGTTTCAGTACCTATATGAGCCAAATTTGACATGTTTATGTAAAGTAGTTTTTGAGTTATGAAGGAGTCAAAAGTGGCTCCAAATGGTTCGTGTGATATTACACACGGTGATAGGGTTGCCAACCATACTTTATAATGAAGTATCCTACTTTATTTTTGGTACGTATATGTTTCATCCCATAAGTTTCCGAACGCAGTTTTTTGACGTTTGACAGATGACGTTTCAGTTGTCAGTGCGATGACGTTTCAGTTGTCTGTGCCATCTTGATTGGGAAGAATCTCGCTTCCGTTGTTCGTTTTTGATGCACGCTGTTTTCGTGTAATTATTGATTGAAACTTTGAGTTAATGGTAATCCGATACAATCTTGATCGGTGTTTGATATTTTGTTGATAATTGAGTGAAAATTGAGAAATCTCGCCATCTTGGGTCGTGACCGCGAGTAATTTGTTGGTTATGTAGCCGGCCTTTGTGTCGTTTGGACGCCGGTTTGACCAGGCAGTCGACGGTACGCGCTGTGGGGCGTCCTTTGGAATACCGTCGAATCTACATAACTTACATGCACGACACAAAACACATTTACACTTACACCCCACTCAGATACGACGTGACCAGGGACTGCGCCACATCTCCGGTTCCAACGTGATGGGTAAGTGGACCTAATATTTGTTTTCCCCTTGTCGATTGGACAAGTATTATTTGATTAGGGCTCCGCGTAATCGCGGACATCGTGAGTCTGCTAGTGCAGTCTCACACATATACTTTATACTTTTGCATACAAATAAAGTATATGAAAATACTTTATTTCCAACCTTTACTGTGATGTGTAAAACAAAACACTCATTGTGGGTACTTACCTATTTAACGTGTACTGATAAATAAGTAAGTACCCACAATGAGTGTTTAATAAGTTAATACGTTAAAAAGGATGATGGAAACGATTTATACCTAATTACTGAACGAAATTTCGGATGTCAGATGTGATGTGAATGTGACAGGACAGTCGACATTCTGACATTTGTCTGTCACTATCAAAATTGTCCGTTGTTTTTGTTTATAATTAAATAATCCATTATAAAGTAAATATTAATGCTTAAAATGACGAGTAATTCTGATAGTGATACACCAACACCAGTGGCCCCTAAAAAAGCTAAAATGACCAAAGTCATACAAAAGTATAAACCTAAGTGGAAAAAACGATAACAAATGATCTTCAAAATAAAAATCACAAAAATACGTATCTAAGGCAATAATTTGAAAAATACTTTTTTTCTTTGAAATACTTTATTTTTTTCCTATTCAAACCATTCTATACGTTTTTTTGTCAAAAAAGTTGGCAACCCTACACGGTGCTGCTCGCCAGTTGTGTTTGCTTGAACTTATGCTTCACACGCTACCGCGTGTCTAGATTAAGTTTTATTTACTTCATTACGATTAAGCCTATAGTTCCACATAGGCTCTCTCCTCTTTTTTGCTACAGGTTTTATGCCACGTGATACGGGAAAAGGCTAGGCAGATGTTGATGTGATGCTGCACTGAGGTTTTTCTTTGGTTCTTATTGTAATGTTTTGGAAAGGAAAACATAAATTATACAGCATCATGAAAGTTTCCAAAAATGCATTATAATTGAAGATCAAACGAACTTACCAAGTGAAGTTCGATCCCAATTATGCGAGCAGCTTCATTCGACGCGATTTACATTTAACATGGTGTAGTAGCGCCATCTACCGTAGGCCTTGCACGATGGTTTAAAGTTTATTATTTTTATTTTTACCCCACCACTGCGCACTGCTGTCGTAGCGGACCGTTCTGACAGTAAATTCTCATTTTGTTTAAAGGTTACAAATATTTATTTTGGAATCGTTACTACAATAACGGGATGGGTTTAATTATTGAATTGATAAATAACATAAAAGTTGGGTGGGAGTAGGTAAATCGCGTCGAATGAAGCTGCTCGCATAATTGGGATCGAACTTCACTTGGTAAGTTCGTTTGATCTTCAATTATGCTTCGCAGCTTCATTCTTTGCGATTTACATTTAACATGGTGTAGGATGTTTAGAGCAACGGTTCCAAAATAAACACAAAAAACAATGTTTAATCAAAGTAAGTATTTTTTCTAGAGCAAAAATAAAAAGGTTCATAGTACATACAATCATTCTAAATAATTTATTGTTTTATTTATAATCAAAGTGTACATTAATTTGTATACTTATAACTATGCAGTATATATAACAATCTTTTGATTACATTATATTTGAGAAGAATCAAGCAATAATTCAGCGAACTGATTATAATTTACAACTTCTCTATTGTAGAAGCGAGCAAAAGCCGATGACGAATCAGTCCATCCAGCAGTCTTTTTACTTTTTACTCCTAATTTATTTGCCTTTGATGTGGCTGCATGTCGTGTACTGTGCGCGTTAAATATTGAAGTGTCTACGCCACTTTCTTGTAGCGTATCCTTTAACCAGTGACTAATAGTTTGAGAAGTAATGTTTAAATGTGGTTTTTTGAAACTTAGAAATAAACTATTATTGTTATTATTCTTACGTAATACCTTAGTTTTATTCAGATATGCTTGTAAACATCTAGCTGGGCAGATTTCTGGACGTGTATTATAAAATGGAAGTCTTAAGATCGGGGATTGTAATAATAATTTCATTGGGATTTGTAATTATATTGTTAATTTTAATTACAGATAAGGTTTGTACACGATGTGCGGTCACAAGAGCAAATTAATGCTACAGTTTTTTTGGAGAGAGTTTTCAAATCAAGGTTTTCATTAGGCCATTTTTGGGCTAAGAAGTTCAAGACAATATCAGGATCCCAAGTAACAATATTTATACTTTGGATTTGTTGGCCTTAATTTGAAAGCACCCTTCATGAAACGTTTAAGTCTTTCATCATCTAAATTATGACCTAATAATAAAGATAAAGCGGATTTGTACGAGTTGATTGTTCCATACTTCGCACCTCTGTCAAATACCTCTGTTAAAAAGTGAATAACTATCGGTATTGAAGCACAAGTGTGATCATAGTTATGTTTTTGACAGTAAATAATCCAGGCTTTTATGCAGCCGTCGTATTGTTTATAAGTGTTACTTGACAAAGATGCTAACATTATTTCTACTGATCTTGGTGATAGAAATTTGTTTAATAGAGTCTGCCGGATAATCTCGCGGAAGCCAACGTTAAGGTTTGATGCAGACTGTGGGTTGATCTGTAAGGAGATTTTAGCAAATTACAATCAGGTGGAAAGTAAGTAATTTGAGATTGACATATTTTATTAAATAACGGAAACCAAGCTTGAGTTGTCCAGTATGGGATAACAACTATACCCTCCGCTTCATCGGATATGATTTTTTGAATCGTTTTTAGTATCATTGAAAATGGTGGAAAGGCGTAAAAGTTTAAATCTGTCCATGAAATGGTGAATGCATCAATAGCCCACGCATCAGGATCATTTTTCCAGGTAATATAATATGTATTGCATTTAGAGTTACAACGGCTGGCAAATAAATCTATATTTGGTGATCCTAACTTGTGTTTTATTTCCTCGTATGCGTAATATCCTAATTCCCATTCAGTATCCTGAAACTTTTTTCGAGACAACATATCAGCTTCTTGATTATCTTTAGTGTTAATATATGATGCAAAAATCAAAATACGTCACCTTTCACACCATTTCCAAATATTACGAGTCTCATCGTTGAGATGTGGGTATTGTACACTGCCCATCCTGTTAATATGTACATGAAATCGCTGTAACATTGTCGATTCTTAATAACAGCTCACAATCAAAAAAATTACTGGCAAAGACTTTTAACCCGAAAAATGCGGCCTTCAGCTCTAATTGGTTAATGTGTAATTTCGTTTCATTTTCTTTCCAATAACCGTATGATTTATCGCCATCACAATATGCACCCCACCCGGTGGATGAGGCATCGCTGAAAATTTCTTTTATATATTTATTGGTTTTAATATTAGAATAACCAAAAGCCACATTGTTTAGCCACCACCTAAGATCTTCCCTAATAAAGTTAGGCAATATAATTGTTTGATTGTAACTTCATTTTCTAACAAAGCATTAAATTTGCATTGCTCAAATAATTTTGTACGCATCCAAGAATATTGTATCGCAGGACAGGCAGATATTATATTCATTCCTTGCCCGTGGTACTTATTATTATATATACAGACCAATTGTTCTAGCAAAATCGCGTAATTTACATTTACGAATGTCTAAATAAAGATGAACATTATTTTTTATTTTATCTTTCATAAGATCTTTTTTAGGAGTCTAACACAAAACCTAAGAACTTGCACTTAGTACTAGGTATTAAACAACTTTTATCCTTGTTTATAATGAACCCATTTTTTTCTAAAAATGCACAAGTGTGTTTCACATTAACATAACAGTCTTTATAGTCTTTTCCGATACAAAATATATCGTCTAAATAAATAACTGAAATCATATTTCTGGACCTCAAATGCCACAGGCTTCATAATTTTTGTGAAAACGTACGGACCGGTGCACAATCCAAAAGGTAAAAAGTTAAATTCAAAAAGAGTTCCATTATAGTTAAAACGCAAGTATTTTCTATGACATTTAGCGACATTAATAAAAAAATATGCATCTTTTAGGTCAACCGAAGCCATGTAACATTTTTTAGTTATTAGTTTAATGGCTGTCCTGTAATCCTCCATTTTAAAATGATTAGTTTTTACAAATTTATTTAAGAGTTTTAAATTTAGGATAAAGCGTTTATCACCATTTGGCTTAGGTACAAGAAAGACACTCGATATGAATTCGCCCTCCTCATGGGAACATTGTGAAATTGCATCGATAGCAATTAATTGTTTTTAACCGACTTCAAAAAAAGGCGGAGGTTATATGTTCGTGTGTATGTATTTTTTTTTTTTTTTTTATGTATGTTACCTGATTTCTCTCCCATTTGTGGACCGATTTTCAAAATTCTTTTTTCATTTGATAGAGTACACTCCTGAGGTGGTCCCATTTTAATTTGGTGAAGATCTGATGCTGACCTTCGGAGATATACAATGGAACTCTTCAAAAAGAGACGGCAAATCTGTTGTGATAGCTCCAATCGGTTGGATGTTCATTGTTTATACAATATCATGACGGAACATCACGCCTGTATGCTCTGAGGGGGTACGCAGAAGTGTACAATTTACCTGATTTCTCTCCCATTTGTGGACCGATTCTCAAAATTCTTTTTTTATTTGAAAAAGTATACTGCTGAGGTGGTCCCATTTTAATTTGGTGAAGATCTGATGCTGATCTTCGGAGATATACAATGGAACTCTTCAAAAATAGACGGCAAATCTGTTGTGATAGCTCCAATCGGTTGGATGTTCATTGTTTAAACAACATCATGACGTAACATTACACCTGTTTGCTCTGAGGGGTACATAGATGTGTACAGTACACCCAGATTTCGACAGTTATGGCATGTTATGTTCCATTTATTGGGGATAAGCCTATTACCATGACATGTATTGTTAACCATGTACAATGAATGCATAGCAAATATTTGTAAGTATAGGATATTACAACTAAAAATGGAAAAATAAAATAAAACTTTTTTGCCAAAAATAAAACCGACTTCAAAAAAAACAACAAACAAAAAAAACACAAAAAGAAAAGGACAAAAAAATACACTAAAAGAAAAACAAAAAAAAACACTAACACAAAACCACAAAAAAGTGAAAAATAACTTTAGCTTCAGAAGCCGGTGAGAAAAACACCAAATCAATCAAAGGTCAAGTTTCAGAAGTCGGTGACAAAAACACTAAATCAATTAAACAAGGTCACCGACTTCTGAAGCTTGACCTTTGATTGATTTGGTGTTTTTCTCACCGGCTTCTGAAGCTAAAGTTATTTTTCACTTTTTTGTGGTTTTGTGTTAGTGTTTTTTTTTTGTTTTTCTTTTAGTGTATTTTTTTGTCCTTTTCTTTTTGTGTTTTTTTTGTTTGTTGTTTTTTTTGAAGTCGGTTTTATTTTTGGCAAAAAAGTTTTAACATAATCGTAATGCTCCTGTTCTGATTTAGGCATAGAACATGGACTGTCAAATCTGATCGGAGTGGATGTAAATGGGATTTTGTATCTCTTTATCCATGACCGTATGGTAGGGTCATTTGTAATTTGAGACCACTGTAAATAGAAATATTGCAAACGTCCAGCGTATTGCATTACCTGAGTATTTATCTGCGATAATTCTTCCTGGTCGGTGAAGACGTCTTCGGCGGAGGGGGCGGCTGACGCGAATAGTTGAAGCCGCGCGTCTGACGTGCCGGCTGTCGTCCTTTCGATGATTCGCTTGTTTTGTTCGGTGGTTTCCTCTGTATTGGCCCCCTGAAGTTTAAATTCCGGTTCCTTGACGTGCCCCTGAAGTTCGAACTACTTTTGCTAGTAGACGCTATAGGATTGGTCTTTTGCAGAGATCTCCTGTTTTTTGGACAAACTTAGCGGTTCTAAGTTTCTCGGTTAAATCTTCTCCAAATAAGTACTTGTCACGATTCGTGTTAGCAAGAACATCGCGTAAACTGGTATTAATAGAACTCATAATTATACTACGTCTGGTTCTACCATCAATAAAGTGGCTGTCGCAAAGAATGCGGCAAGCATCACTAAGAGGCTGCAGAAGTGTTTGCTTAGAGGTCTCATTTCGTAAAATCATTTCAGTAAGCTGAGCTAATGCGGCTAATGCGACGCCAATTTGATTTTGCTTTTGTAACAAAGTGGCGTCTCTTCTGGATAATTCTATCCAGAAGAGACGCCACTTTGTTACAAAAGCAAAATCAAATTGGCGCTAAAGCATCCTGAAGCTAAAGCAGCTACTCCAGATATTCATCTGGGGTAGCTGCTTTAGCTTTAGGATTTAATAACGGAGCTACAAGAAAGTTACAGTTAGCCGGTATAAGATATTTTTTGAGAAGCGGTTCTTTGAGTTCTCTAGGTAAACCTTTAAGCAAGATATCTTGCCAACGGGATGCGATATCTTTATGAATATTTTTACCCAGCGCAATGTCTGGCTGTGGTGGTTCTCCTAAGATCTGAAGTACATCTTCTTCTAGCTGGGTATCCTCCTCTGGAACGCTTGCGGAAAATGGATCGGGAGCAGAGGACGGTCCTGGTTGCGGAAGCACCGGTTCTGCATTGGTTTGTTCCAAATTAGCAGATTCATAGAGTGATATTTGTGGAATAGGAGAAATCAAGCCAGGCAGATATAAGGATTCATTCCTGTGGTTGAATGGCGAAGCTTCAAGATCGGTTGGTGACATCAAGGGCAAAACTTGCTCTTCGATTTCCGAATCTATGGGACAAATAAAAAAATTGTGTTATTTTAACCCTTAACACACTTACATACATAACCGTCAACGACGGCAATTGATTCGAGCATTAACCGCCAACGACGGTAATTGATTCAAAAATTAACCGCCAACGACGGTAATTACACTTTGAAAAATGTAACCGCCAACGACGGTAATTGATTCAAACAATAACCGCCAACGACGGTTATTATACTTTGAAAAATTTAACCGCCAACGACGGTAATTATTTATGCAATATGTAATAATTCTGATATTCTCCAAAGAAGAAAAAATCAAAAGCAATTGGTACCACGTCAACGACGATTATAATAACGTTGTATTTACTTACTGCTATCATCGGATGAAATAACGCGTCTTCGCCGCTTTAATTTCCGTTCCAATTTTTTAATCTTCTTTGTGATCCTACATTCCTCCTCTTCTCGATGTTTCCTTTTGTTTCCCATATTATTATAACTAAAATATTATTTTGACTACCAAAAGTATCTAAAAAATAACGCAGTGGCGACCGAATACGTGCGAAGGCTACAGCACGATAACACAGAATGAGGATTTATTTACTGTCGGAACGGTCCGCTACGACAGCAGTGCGCAGTGGTGGGGTAAAAATAAAAATCATTAACTTTAAACCATCGTGCAAGGCCTATGGTAGATGGCGCTACTACACCATATTAAATGTAAATCGCAAAGAATGAAGCTGCGAAGCATAATGCTGTGCTATATAGATTACTAGCGGACGTCACGTGGTTTCACCCGCGTAGTTTCCGTTCCCGTGGGACTACGGGAATAAAATATAGCCTATGTTACTCAGGGTGAATGTAGCTTTCTAATGGTGAAAGAATTTTGAAATCGGCGCAGTAGTTTTTGAGTGTATTCATTATAAACATACACACACAAAAATACAAATCTTTCCTCTTTATATTACTAGTGTAGATTACAGTAATTTGTCATAAAGATATCAGAAAAGTTATAATATAATTTTTGAATTTTTGGATATTTTCTTTATAGTCACGTCTATTTGTATTTTTTTTTTATTTAATAATTTTACTACTTTCGCTGTGGCTGTGGTGTGTGTGTTCTCAGAGGCCGAAGTCAATCTCATCAGATTTTACAAGAAGGTTTTTTTTAAATATTTTAACCGCTATTAATGGTACGGACCCACCGTACCCCTGGCCGTACCCCTGGTGGTACATTGGGTTTTTTAAAGTTAAACGATACCACCAGGTAATAGTGTTGTATATTTAATCATTTATGGGCGGCATGGGCACCGGGTCGTAGGCCGACGAAGGAAGGAGGCCGGCGCGGCGTACTGGGACCGGCACTTCGGGAACAGAAGTCAAAGAGTGTTATTTAAATATGCGAGCGAAGCGAGCGCGCGTGATGGAGTCGTAGCAGCAGTAAGTAGGTACGTAAGACTCGATTCGATAAATCTGACAGTTTTTCTCGACAAAATGAGTCTTTAGCGAATCGAATCGATGTCGCAAGTACGTAACTATTATTTTAACGGTCGGTTGTTATAACTCTAAAATTTTAACGAAAATGCTAGTGCGAAACGTCATTTTGACAATTGAGATCGAAATTTTACGCTGTCGAGCTCCGTAATTTATCGAATTTAGGACTTATGGTTTTATTGCTGGAAGATGAGGAAGAACGGCAGCATCATCACAATGTGATGCGTATTCGGAGACGACATCTCAGAGACACGAACAATGCTCTGGAAGTTCCAGAACATTTTGGTTGTCTTTTTCGAGTGCCTCGAGAAGTGGCAGTCATTTTAATACAAGAGATACTAGGTAGATATACGGAGGACACGATTCACTGGATTCCCTGTCCATATCGTGCTGGTAAGTACCTACCTACTGTTTCAGATTTTCACAGCCGTACGGTTTTATGCAGTCGGGACTTAGGGAGCTGCCAAACGTGCATTGGGCAGGAGTACAATCTAGCCCTTGGCCACACAACTGTGAGCAAGGTTGTGCGAGAAGTGTCGAGGGCAATAGTTCGCCGCCTCTTCCACACCTACGTGAAGTTCCCAGGAATTGCAGCTGAAAGGAGAGCCATCGTGGAAGGATTCCAGCACTGGAAAGCCAGATTGACCTCTCATATGGGTATAAAAAACCGGCCAAGTGCGAGTCGGACTCGCGCACGAAGGGTTCCGTACCATTATCTATACATTAGACAAAACGGCAAAAAAATCACGTTTGTTGTATGGGAGCCCCCCTTAAATATTATTTTTATTCTGTTTTTAGTATTTGTTGTTATAGCGGCAACAGAAATACATCATCTGTGAAAATTTCAACTGTCTAGCTGTCACGGTTCATGAGATACAGCCTGGTGACAGACAGACGGACAGACGAGAGAGTCTTAGTAATAGGGTTCCGTTTTTACCCTTTGGGTACGGAACCCTAAAAATCGAAACGGTACTACAGAATTTAACACACAGTTTGCGAGTACTTATTCATTTTCCAATTTACTTAGGTGTATTGACTATTATTTATTTAACAATCTTAAGTCACAGAAAAGCCGTAATTAAATCTTCCAATATTTCTTTCAAGCTATAGGTATAAGAATTAGAATAATTTATTTAAAAGTTTTACAAAAGTGTACATTTAGGTGTAGTGTTTCAGAACATTCTAATAACTCATTCAGAGGATATATTTATTCCATCCCAGTATCTAGGTACCCAACAATGTTCACAATCAAGTTATAGCTACTCATACAAGTATGACAAATTAATTTTCCTTAACTGTTTTAGGTGTGCGATGTTAACGATTCCCAGGGTCGAGCTCGAGCCCTCTTTGTATTCGCACTCTAGGCCCTTGATTTAAAATCCCTCCATTAGCAACATTAAAACCTTCATCACAGTACTTATTATGACTGTCTCTGTGAACAGTCAGTCTACTACTCAGGTAGTAGAGCACTCGCCTGCTAAATCAGAGGTTATGTGGGTTCAATCCCCATAGTAAACATTAATTTGTGTTCGGCCTGTGTCCTTGGGGAAGGTACATTAAGCTCTTGGTCCAATCATTATTGTGATAGGGCTCTCCCTCCACCCATCAATCCTGGGATGTAATAATCATCGGTAAAAAGCAGGTGTACCAAGTGTCGACTGTGACTTGATTCACAGTTTACACATGAGAACACCTCTGACAACCTGTACAGGGTGGACCAGTAAAAAGAGTGTTTTTTTTGTTTCGGATGGGAAATCATCAAATAACTCCTCCCGCTCTGGGCGGAGCAGGAGGGAGTGTCCGACTTTTACTGACTAAAACCCATTCATGTTCCTTCATCGCCCTTTGTGTTCCGGGGCCACGGTATCTCTTTCGAACAGTCCCGCAACCCCGGCAGGCATCGGTCCTTTCGGACCCTTTCCTTTTTGCTGACTCTCTTTGAAGCGCGCGTGGAACACGAACGCGCCGTCGACACGGCCTGTTGTCATGAGACGGACGGATGGTGAGCTAGCCCATAGCCCACCATCCACAGGCCCGCGCCTACGGTGGTCGGGGGCCATGTGGTGGTGGCCCCCGACGCCCAGGGCGTCTCCCGCGGCGGCCGGGACGTTGAGAGGTTCTCTCCCTCTCACGTTCCGCCACCTCCTTCTCTAGCATTACTGCTTCGCAGAAGGAGGTGACGGCGTCCCATTCCGTCTCGCTCCGGACCATGGCTTGCACCAGGGCCGGACGCGAGAGGTCGCCACCGCCGATCGCCACTTCGAGGACACGGCGGTGCTCCGCCCATGCAGGGCACACCTCCACCGTGTGTTCCACCGTGTCCTCCGGTCGATCCTCACAATGGAAGCACCCGGGCGTTTCCTCCCGCCCGATTCGGTGCAAGAACCTCCCAAACACTCCGTGTCCGGTGAGGACCTGCGTCAGGCGGAAGGTGAGGACGCCATGGCGTCTCTCAAGCCACTCCTCAAAGAGGGGACTTATCGCCACTATTGTGGCGTGCCCTGCACGGGGTTGCGACAGTCGCTCTCTCCATGTCGCCATTAGATCCCGCCGGAAGTCTGTCCGCTGAGCGACAACTTGTCGCTGCAGCGGAGTTTCCCCCCGGCGTAGCGCCTCCGCGCGCCATTCATGCAGGCGCGCGAGGACTATCGCCACCAGATCCCAAGGCGGCAATCCGGCAAGGAGGCTCGCCGCCTCGCGGGAGATCGTGCGGTACGCCCGGGCCAGCCTTACGGCTACCACCTTTTGGGGCGCGTTCAGATAGTGGGCGGCTCGTCGCTTCAAAGAACGCGCCCACACCGGGGCCCCGTAAAGGGCCATGGACCGCACGACTCCCGCGTAGAGCCTCCGGCAGGAGGCGTTCGGCCCCCCCAGGTTGGGCAGGAGCCGCCTGAAGGTAGCCCCAGTCTGTTCCAGTTTGGGGGCCAAACGTCGGAAGTGCTCCACGAAGTTCCACCGGCTGTCGAGTCGACTTTGAAGTACCTAGTACTTCAAAGTCGACTCGACACCGATGGATACCCCTCCTACCGTGAGTAAGGATCCCGGAGGTGGCGCATTCCGAGGCCCATGAAAGCACATGGCCTCGGACTTGTGCAATGCCACCTCGAGACCCAGCTGCCGGATCCTCTCAACGACTATCGCAACCCCGCGTGTCATAGCTTCGGTCGCCGCCTCGTGCGACCTCCCCTGGGCCAGCACCAGCGTGTCGTCAGCGTAGCAAACTACGCTGACACCACTAGGGAGGTCGGCGCGCAGCACCCAGTCGTAACCGATGTTCCACAAGGACGGCCCTAGGACCGATCCCTGCGGAACACCGCACGACATCTCTCGCCGGTTCCATTCTCCGCTGCGACTGGGGTAGATGACGGCTCTGTCCGACAAATAGTCCACGACCACTCGACGGAGGTAAGTCGGCACCCGGTGATACCGGAGTGCCTCCCTAATGCAGCTCCAGGGCATGGAGTTGAAGGCGTTGGCGATGTCGAGAGACACCGCCAAGACAACCACGCCCCTGGACACCGCATCCCCCGTCGTGAGGGCTCTCACGCGCATGATGGCGTCCACCGTAGAGCGCCCCTTGCGGAAACCGAACGTGTGTTCCGCAAGATCCGGCCCCGTATCCGCAAGGTGCTCGGCGATTTAAGTATTTATTACTCGCCATGGGGATCTGCAGGTACCCTGGCGAGGAGTGCACTAGCGACTGATTTGTTCCATGGAACACCCGTCGGCCATACATCCACTCGCGGTGCGTCGCCACTTGGGATTCGGGGTAACTTTTTATAGAGGTTTTCTACCTCGCGGTCCGGGCGGTTAAGCCAAGACCCTCGGTCCCCTATCGAAGCCGCGAGATGTGATCCACAGCACTTTGACAGCCGGATTACGAGATTGGCGGTGACAGAGGAGGACGCATGCTTCTCTGTCTGCTCGGAGGCAGGGTGAGTGCACACCGAGCCCGCCCTCATTCCTCTGCTGTGCCCTCTGCTTTGCAGAGGGTCACGCAGAGGAACGCACCGTTGGTCCTGAATGGATCCTACCCTTGTCAGAATCATTAGCCGCGGCGGTCACATTCCCCGGGGGATAAAAGGAAACTCTCATTTCCTCTCATTCCCCGGAGAAGGATACAGCCGCGTCCAGGGTGCACCGGCCCAGCAGCTGCTCTTCCCTCCAGACGTATCGAGAGGGACCAGCAGCCGCCAGACACACGTGGAGGACTTCTGACATCGCACTCCGTAAAAAAGAGTGCTCAGGCTTAATTTCGTGCAAGCGGGGTGAAGAAGGCGCGTACGTACATTTGATAGCTTTCTAACCGACTGAATGCGCCGCCCTTGGCGCGGGCTTTGAGAACCCTGAATGCCCCCGCGCCCCTTTAAACGTGTACGCCTCCTCCACTGAATTCAAAATCGCAATGACATGTCCACTTGTCCAGTCACATGGTGAGCAGCGATGGCCCAGTGGTGGCGACCCCGACTTACAAACAGTAGTCGTGGGAACGAACCCAGACAGGAGCATTACTTTGTGTAATTTATTTCATCACCACTGCTCTCAGAACGGTGAAGGAAAACATCGTAAGGAAACCGGCATGTCCTAGAACCAAAAAATTCGAAGACACGTGACACCTACCAATCCGCGCTGGGCCCGCGTGGCGGATTTCGGCTCGCAACTGCGTCAGCGAATCGCTTCACTGAAGCGTCGGGTGCGCGGCAGCCCCAACAGCCTCGTGGCTACTGTAGCCGGCAGGATGGATGGCCAGATAATGTGTCGCTGGGTGTCGGCACACAGACCGTCATCCAGATATGTATTATAGTTGTTTTAGTTAGTAAGTGCCAAGTTTGTTTTTTTTTTTTGTTTTTTTTTTTTGTGTTTTTATTGAGTATGGATCTATGGTCTGAGAATAAAGATATTATTATAATAATAATTTAGGATCGGTTTTAGCGATAAGACCGCTCATTGTGTCACCCCTTGTAAAATGTTTTACTTTTGTATGTGTAATTTTTATGGTGTGCATAATAAAGAGTATTCTATTCTATTCTATTATAGCCCATCCCTTCACATAGAGAGGAGGCCTGTGTCCCAGCAGTGGGAACATTAATAGGCTGATGATGATGATGTCCAGTCACTTGTGCTTCCAATTATCGACTATGCTCATGTTTGTTACTCTGATCTATCCCAAGAACTTTTAAATAAATTAGATCGTCTACTCAACAATTGTATTCGCTTTATTTTTGGCCTACGTAAGTACGATCACATCTCTTCATACCGTTCTCAGCTTAAGTGGCTGCTTATCCGACTAAGGAGATCCCTCAGATCTCTCTGTACGCTTTTCACTATTTTGACCGATCCATGTGCTCCCGATTATTTAAAAGAATGCTTCAAAGTGTTGGGCAGTTCACACAGTCGTAACCTTGGAGCTTCCAAAAACCTACTCCTTGAAATTCCCTCACACCGTACTGGTTTTATGTTCTTTAAAACTTGTGATATTAACGTAAAGTCTAGTTTATGTGAATTCTCATTAGAATCTTGCTAAAATCTTGTTAATTGTATGTCCCACCAAGCAGACCCACCGGTGGGTCTCCGAATACTGATGTGTCTCCCAAGACCTACCAGTGGGTCCTCTGAGATTTTATTGTCTTCAAAGACCCACTCGGACTAGTAGAAAACCGCGCTCGCTACGCTCGCTTATTAGATAACACTCTTTGAATTCTGTCCCCGAAGTGCCGGGCCGTAGGCTCGGTGCCCATGCCGTCCATAAAGGATTATTTGTAATTGTTTTCTTTCATACATTTAAGTTCCTGGTTGGTCTCACGGGATATAAGACTAAATAGTCACATAGGTCCTACCAATCAGTAGGTAAATGATAAATTATGTTTATTTTGCAAGTAAGTTTTAACAAACACTTTAACACGTCGTTTTTTAAAACTAGATGGGGCCGGTGTTTCGTACCTGACTACTCTGAGAAGAAACAGCCGAAACAAACTCAGATGTCATAGTCTCTTCCAATTCACATGAGGACTATGCAGATTAGTGTCTGAGATTGTCTTTTGAAGAAAGAACCACACAGATTTGAGTGGACCTGTCCAGTCAGTGCGGTCTTGGGAGACACATCAGTATTCGAAGACCCACCGGTGGATCTGCTTAGTAGGTCCTTGAAGACGAAGCTCTATGACTAGAGGCGGGATTTAGGGACATGTTAGAAAGACTAAGTAAGAACACGTCGGCAAGGTTTCTACAAGACTGAACAAAGCCCAATGACTTCTCTTCTGACTGAAACTTTCTGCCAAACTACGTGTCAACCTATATTATAACAATGTAACTTGTGGAGATGAATAAACGTTTTCATTATTATTATAATTGATCCGCAACAATCGTCATTATTAATGTCAGCCTTATTCCACCTACTTCTGAGTACGGGCGTTAGGATGTTTGAGGGCTATGGTCTTCAACCAGTGCGTACTGCCCGTTACGATACATCGTGCTGAAATTTGGATCCTGATGATCAGGTCGAACATTTAAAAAAATCTTGTTTTACGGGGGATCGAGGGAACAGTGCGGAAAATTCTTCGTTCGTGTTAGGGCAGATTCTGGTTAAGGCATATTATTACCTATTAGGGCAGATTTTTGTTACGACAGAAGTACATAGCCGCGAACCGGAAGACGTTGCTTTGTAAGGCCTCCCACTAGGTGGACCGATGACTTGGTGAAGGTTGCGGGAATTCGCTGGATGCGAGTCGCACGGGACCAGTCAATGTGGCGACACTTGGGGGAGGCCTATGTCTAGCAGTGGACGTCTTTCGGCTGAAATGATGATGATGATGATGACAGTCATAGATTTTGGGTGATTTGAGGACTCATTGTGAAGGACGGCACGGTTGACATGTAAGGCATGCCATCGTTCAGGCGAATCAAGCCGTTACACGCTTGAATAAGCACGTGTATACACGATTGATATTTTAAAGCGGAAAATGCGCGCGTGTAAGCGCGTAAACCGATACGAGTTTATACGCTTAAAAATGTTGCTAGTCTGAAACCGCTCTAAGACTGTGGATGTTGACGACTTAAACCAACCTTTCAAAGGCCTGAATGAAAACTAAAAGAAACAAAAAAATCTCAAATTGTCAGTGTCAAAATATGACAGTACTACGATTTTATAAACAAATATAATTTTTTAGAGATTTTTTCTTGATTTACTATTAAAGGATTAAAATCGTACGTCGATATATAGTTAATTAAATAGAAATGGCTAAAAAAGATGATAAGAAGAAAGATCCTAAAGGAAAGGAAAAGAAAGGAAAAAAAGTAAGTATACAGTGTTTGGTGCATCGTTTGCCAAATTGAAATGGTCGACTGGGGGAGTCATCTGCTATCCTTTCAGACCCCTAAACACTATTCATGCCCTGTAGATTTTTTTTCATCGAGTTTTTATTATTTTATTAAAAAAATACCCAAATTTTACATTCAAATACAAATTAAAAAAAAAGTATAAGTCGTAGACTCTAAATTTTAATTTTGTTTAGATGTGTATTGTATGACAGTATTTTTGATATCAAAATGAGTGACATCTAGTTTTTTTTTAATTTACTCGCAAAGTTTCGGACTTCAATTAAAGATGTCCATGTTAGAGCTATTTACATGGCTATAAAAAAAAAACCAAAAGCGACCGGGATCTTCCAACTTCCTCAAAAATTGTCTAGTCTATCCTCTTGCTAGTGATGTGCCACATGCCATAGAAATCTTTTTACAACTTTGTGAATTCGCTAGAATTGTGAATCGAGTCACAAAATACTAAATTCCAAATTCTAAAGAAAAAAAGTCTTTGTGCGTAATTGTTAATTGAGACACAGGTAAAATTTGTTTACTCACTCTCGCAAAGTAAAATCTATCTTCTATCTCTTTCTTGCATAGCGTAAACTAGTTTGAACAAATGACGAACTGCCGCCGACGCCGTTAATCTGTCATAATTTTAGTCGAGACATCACTGCCTCTGCTACCTGACGTGTGTGCTTAGTTCACCGTACTCCGCGTTTTTTTTCATTTTGTTACTTTGTTTTGTTGGTTTTTGTTACGTTTTAACTTTTGGTGTTATTGTTAAACTTTGTTGACTTTTTGTTGTTGCAATGGCGACGTTTTCTAATGAAGAATATGCTGACATCATGATGGCTTATGGAGCCGCCCATGGTGTCGCTCGTGCAGCGCAACGACTTTACCAGGAACGCTTTCCTGGTAGACGATTACCTGGCCGCAGAGTCTTCCAAGACACATACCGACGCATACGCGAGACTGGCAGTGTCACTTTTCATGAACCAAGGGGCCATATTGTGCGACATAATGTTGAAGTGGACGAGAGAATACTGGCACAATGCTTTTTTCTTTTTGCCCCCCCTCCAAGAGTGATACGAGACAGATTTTAACCTTATAAGAGTGAGATAATAGATTTAATAAGTATTTCAGGTATCATTTAAGCAAGAATATTTTTTTAAATCATAATTTGGAATTGTAGTATTTTGTGACTCAATTCACAATTCTAGCGAATTCACAAAGTTGTAAAAAGTTTTCTATGGCATGTGGCACATCACTAGCAAGAAGATAGACTAGACAATTTTTGAGGAAGTTGGAAGATCCCGGTCGCTTTTGGTTTTTTTTTTATAGCCATGTAAATAGCTCTAACATGGACATCTTTAATTGAAGTCCGAAACTTTGCGAGTAAATTAAAAAAAAACTAGATGGCTAATGTCACTCATTTTAATATCAAAAATACTGTCATACAATAAAAATCTAAACAAAATTAAAATTCAGAGTCTACGACTTATACTTTTTTTTAAATTTGTATTTGAATGTAAAATTTGGGTATTTTTTAAATAAAATAATAAAAACTCGATGAAAAAAAATCGACAGGGCATGAATAGTGTTTAGGGGTCTGAAAGGATAGCAGATGACTCCCCTAGTCGACCATTTCAATTTGGCACACGATACACCAAACACCCTAAGAACACACGAACACGAAGTCATTCAAATATTTACCTAATTCTTTTAAATCTCTTTGATAAAACAGAATCTGGCCCACTGACTGACTGATAAAGAGCGATCTTTGCAACTAGTAGCGTTCCACATAAACATATAAACTCACAACTTTTCTCCAAGGGGCTGGGTAGACACAAGGTCGTCTTTACCTACTGCGCAGGGTGTGTGTTGCACATGGGCGCAGCGGTCCTACGGGGCGCCGAGCGCCGCTCGCTACGGAACCCCACACGGTGCCTTCCCAAAAATGTTTTTACCCGTGTACAGTGGGCCTCGCTCACCGTGAGCTTACCTTCTCAAATTTGGCAAATGTTTCCAACCAAAATGTTTTTTTGAACTTTGTACTTATGTCTAAATGAGGTCGTAATTAGAATAAAGTAATTTCAAAATTTGGACATTGATGATGTAACATCTATTATTATACATGTTAACATGGGTAGGTTTCGGCTTGTTATGGTAAACACCAGAACATCCTGTACCTATAATTCTAACACATCATGGTATCCAAAACCGACAAATTTCTTCTTCATCTCCAAACAATAGTGATCAATGGTCAATTATCTATTGGGGAAATTGGACAGTTTGGGTTACTTGTACTTTGTACCCATTCCATTTTGACCGCGCGCTTACTAGGGGGTGCTAGGGTAATGTTTGCACACGGGCGCTACATGGGCTAGAGACGCCTCTGGGTAGACATAAACTACAGAACGCTTGTCACGATTATTACATACTCCTGTCGCTTCACGTTCATACATCTGGTCAGTACGCACTGCGATTGCAACTACGACACACCCGATCTTTCTACAGAACATCAGCATAAGGTCAGCACCAGCAGTGTATGAACTGCTAGGGAGTCCCCTGTCAGCACTACCACTCACATCTGTACTGACCTATCTACTCAAGATGACCTAGGACACAATCTAGTCTAAGGGTGCTTACATAAAGAAGCAGGTTTCCGGTACGGGCGAGCCGGTACCGATCGGTGCAGGGTTCACTTGCATATAGTTTAAACCTGCTTCTTTATAAGCGAGCGCATAAGATAACATAGAAATGAATACTTGCACCGATCAGTACCGACTCGCCCGTACCGGTAACCTGCTTCTCTATGTAAGCACCCTAGGACAGATCTATAGAGAACTTGGATTTACTTAGTAGCGTTTGGCGTTTCATCATAAAATTTGCCATCTTTCTTGACAGCTCGTTGTGTCAGCAGCGTGGGGTTATTGGGTTCGATTCCCGAGTCTCTTATATTTAATGACCCGACACACGCGCCGCCATCAGCGAGACATTTGAGTGACCATGACATTCTCTCAGCCACCAATGCATATTCAAGTCAATGAAAGATAACTAAATGTAAATGGTGGCTGAACAGTACAACTTGAGTATAGATTGAAAGGTCTAACATTCTAGCAAGTAAAAGTTTTCCAGTCGAAAGAGGTTCTAGGCAAACGTGCTCCATCCTAGGCGACAAATCATCCCTTCACACCATTGTGAGGGCCAAACGCAAACCTATCTAGTACAAAAAAAGGTCTCCCCAAAACTTTTTAAAGAAGGTTTTAAATAACAAATTTCTCTTCTTTTTTCTTTTCAGGAGGAACTTACAGGTAAAATATAAAACAATTTAGTAGGTATTCATCTCTAGGTATGGCCTTAAAGGATCCCCGGTTGAGTGGACCTGGAGTGGAGACCGCGTACGAGCTGAATGAACCTCGTTGCTCCATTTTGCCGTGATGTGTACAACGCTTCAACGCGGCAATGTTGTGAAAGAAATAACGATGAAATTATTAATAATTGACTGCCTATCTGACCTCCACAACTTACAATCCCCTTGGTGAGTCTGCTTGGTAAAACTTCTGGTATTCTAACTACCCGTAACGACTGACAAAGATCTACAAATGACAGCCGGGACCAACGGCTTAACGTGCTTTCCAAAGTACGGCGGGAATTTGCTATGTATTAACTCGATGGTCTCCTACGACAGACTGACAGACTGCTACTGAGAAATTCCAGATGGGAGAACCCAATAACAATTTGCCCTACCCGGGAGTCGGCCCCAGGACCTTATGCGCAGCGACGGACTAACGAAGCAGTCTACGATACGACAAACGTGGCGTTCAAAATTGACACTCTCTTTTAACTACACATTTAACCACGAGTGCCATAAGAAGAAGTAATCCTAACTGTTACAGAGTCTGTTTTGGAGGAGGTGGTGCTAACCACGACCGACCTGGAACCCGAACTAGAGGAGGTCCAGTTCACTGATACCTCGTACACCAGCGCCTCGTTCGAATCCTTACCTCCGATTCCTGAAGGTAACCGCCTTTGAACTTCTTTATGGTTAGCTAGGAGTCCGATATAACCCTCCGTGCTTCCCAAAGGCACAGAATAGATAATAGTACTAGCGTACAGAAGTTGCACTCCTTTGATCTTGAAGAAAGCAAGATGCAGTAATGCTAGAGAAGGAGCTCCTTTGATCTTGAAGAAAGCAAGATGCAGTAATGCTAGAGAAGGAGGTGGCGGAACGGGAGAGGACGAGAACCTCTCAGCGTCCCGGCCGCTGCGGGAGACGCTCCGGGTGTCGGGGGCCACCGTAGGCGTGGGCCTGTGGACGGTGGGCTATGGGCTAGCTCGCGGTCCGTCCGTCTCATGACGACAGTCCGTGTCGACAAGCAGGAGTGTTCCACGCGCGCCTCAAAGAGAGTCAGCAAATGGAAAGGGTCCGATGCCTGCCGGGGTTGCGGGACTGTTCGAAAAAGATACCGTGGCCCCGGAACACAAAGGGCGATGAAGGGACATGGATGGGTTTTAGTCAGTAAAAGTCTGACACTCCCGCCTGCACCGTCCAGAGCGGGAGGAGTCATTTGATGATTTCTCATCCGAAAAAAAAGGACCAAAAAGGCTACCCGTTTAGAGGGTTACTTTTTAGGGTTAGGTGAAAAACATTAGAGAGCAAAGGTCAACCAAGCATTCTGTACATTATACTAAATTACAACGCAAAAATTGTTGCTGGGTAACGAGTTTTTTTAGGGTGAAAAATTACGTTTTACAGTAAAACTCATACGTAACGACCACAAAACATTGTGCTAATGTTTGCATTAAATAATACGGGGGTCGTGAAGGTATTTCAAGTTATAACACTAAGGCGACTACAGGAGCTAAATTAGCAACTCTATTTGTGGTGGTTCAAACTTCGTTTGAAATACTGTCAGAACAAAGTTCTAATCAGCTTGCACTACAAAATGGTTGTTACGTCACTCACTGTGGGTCGAATAGTGCGAAATGAGTGTTTTTTTGCGATTTACAAAAAATCAATTGATTGGACTAAAAAATAAAACACTATCATGCTAATATGATGCTTGTAGAATTATTTGCTAAAAAATCAGAATGATCGCATTATTTTAGTATGGTTTTACTCGATAAAAGAGATTTTTAGAGATATGTTCGTGATTATTTTATCGAGTAAAATTTGTTGCATTATGTTTTCAAAACACTATAATACTGGCATATATTCTGAAGAATAACATATATTTTTCTGGTTTTGTTTATGTCAGTGAATCATATGCATTTTTGCATTACAAAACTCGCGTTTAGCTCCTGTAGTCCCCTTAATAAAATGTATTATTTTTTAAAACTTGTGTAAAAGTTTGAACTTTGACCCCAACTCCTTAATTGGAAGGTTCCCAGGTATAATCCAGCACAAAAAATTGATCGCAATGGCGGGACGAGTACCTTTCTGCTTCGTTAAGGGTATTTTTACCCGACTGCGCCAAAAGGAGGGTTATGTTTTACACCTTATGTACGCTTAAACCTGACACAACCATCTGTATCAACAAAATACTGTTCTGTGACGTCAGTTATATCAATACCACGTTACCATGGCAGCCGACAGACTTAGTCGTGTAACGTGAGTGGAGCTATAATCAAATAAAAAAGTATTGAACAGTATTTCACAATAAATTGCTTTTCAATTGAAAGCGGGGTAAGTAAGGTTTGCTTATTACCATTTTATGTTTTTATTATGCGATACTCTGATGGTTTAAAAAATAATTGACTTGTTCGACGATAAGAAAGGTCGTTTGTAGGTCAATAAGGAAAATTCGGACAGTATTTTGATGGATAATAAGGGTGAAGCCTGTTCCACATCTGACTGCGAATATGAACAATCAGCACATCATATTTTATGGGAGTGCAGTCTTTGGCAGAATGAACGCAATATTATGTTGGATAGTGTACAGGTTACATCCGGAGTTATTTACTATCCAGACCTTGCAGAAACTAGAACAAAATTCCATGCGTTCAAGCGTTTTTGCCATACCTATTATTGGAATCAAATATAAAGAGCTTACAACTTAGGACCCATTTAATGTTAATATTTATCCGTGGTGCTAGGCAAATGGGCCTATCCCAGTTGTAAACGTCCCTTTGTGCCTATTGGCCTTGTTTCGTTCTGTCTCCTGCTGATACTTATGGAGGGAATTAGAAATTATGGTTTTTTCCTACTCCCCCGCTATACTTTTCTGAATAATTTCGTTACGGGATCCAAGACAGTTAAATTCATTCTCTGGGACTTCGTCGAGCTTCATTGTCTCGACACTTTTCTGGTGGTCGTCACTGTTGATTCTGGATTTCAGGAGTTACAGTGGTTTGGGAATAGTGTGGCGGGCTTGGGTGAAGACTGTGTGAAAGATGATATAGCTAGAAAAAAGGTGATTATTGGAAGTCATCATCATATCAGTCCGGAATCACCCACTGCTGGGATTTTTTCCTACTCCCCCGCTATACTTTTCTGAATAATTTCATTGCGGGATCCAAGACAGTTA
This sequence comes from Xestia xanthographa, assembly GCA_905147715.2. Lineage (NCBI taxonomy): Eukaryota > Metazoa > Arthropoda > Insecta > Lepidoptera > Noctuidae > Xestia > Xestia xanthographa. The sequence goes on from LR990667.1 coordinate 18,003,097, forward strand.
AATTCATTCTCTGGGACTTCGTCGAGCTTCATTGTCTCGTCGCTTTTCTGGTGGTCGTCACTGTTGATTCTAGCTTTCAGCAGTTACAGTGGTTTGGGAATAGTGTGGCGGGCTTGGGTGAAGACTGTGTGAAAGATGATATAGCTAGAAAGGAGGTGATTATTGCAAGTTACCATCATATCAGTCCGGAATCACCTACTGCTGGGTATTGGCCTCGCCTTTCTTCTGCCACACTTCCCGATTCTATGCTTCCATTATCCAGGTGTTTTCCGCGACTTTGACGATATCGTCAACCCAACGAGCTTTAGGACGGTACTGGTTTCTTTGGACTAACCTTGGCAACCACTCGGTCAAAGCACAAGAATTATAAGGTCAAAACCTTGCTCCATCGGCTATCTCCGCGTCTGACCAGTAGGCCAAGCCAAGTTACAAACGTTTCATATCGATTCTCTTTCTACAATCGTAAACGCCTCGGCGTAAGTGATTGTAGAAAGCGCTAAATTGGTAGCCAAGTTGACAAGACTCAGTCGATCGCTCGTTCTCTAATGTCTGTAGAAAAAACCTACACTTTAAAGAGTATAGCGATCAACATTGTAGAAACGATAACATTCTATTCTATCATTTTGAACGATGTAAACTTGTCTACGTATTTTCTATTCGTTAGTGTTGATCACGTGATTTACCGTTGAGATGATGTCATTCTCATACATTTAGTTTTCTACTAGCGTTAACGATTGTAGATTGTCAACTTGGCTAGAGGTGCTGGTCCACTTGAAGCGCACCACCCACTCCCCGACGTGCCGTAGACTTTCGTCCGAAAGTAAAAATCCGGGTTTGTGGGACTGTTCGAAAGAGATGCCGTGGCCCCGGAACACAAAGAGCGATGAAGAAACATGGATGGGTTTTAGTTAGTAAAAGTCTGACACTCCCTCCTGCTCCGCCCAGAGCGGGAGGAATCATGGTCAATTTAGTATTATGGTCACGTATTTCGGATGGGAATGCGTGGTGTAACGCGAATGGATAGAAAATAACATCATTCGATCCTCAACACGCTCGTGGAGACCAACACTGGATTGGACATGTTTGCTGATGAATGGAAAACGATAATCATCATCATGTGCCTGGCCTTCTCACAGCTATGTTGGGGTCGGCTTATAGTCTTACCGGATGTAGCTGACTGATCTGACTTCCACAACACCGAATTTTTCCATCGGTTTTTGTTTTATCTGCTGTTCCATACATTTTAAAATAAATAAATATCGCTGGACATTAACACATAGCACCATATAGTGCCACACTAAGCAACGAGATAGTTGATATACTACATGGATACTTTTTGTTTGTAAATACATACTTATTATACAAATAAACATCCATGACTCGGAAACAAATGTCCATGCTCATCAAACAAACATTTTGCTCCAACCAGGATTCGAACCCGGGACCCTAAGAACGTAAAGCAGCCTCACTACCGCTGCGCCATTCGGGTCATCGTTTTTTATCATGTAGGCCCATCGGACTTCTGCAGGAAACGGCAATTTTTTTTTTAAATAATATTTTTAAATCTGTGTGACCGCTAAATTCTTCCAAACTATATTTTGATGCGGTTTTCACCATTTAACCAAAACTTACCCATTTTTTTCACAGAAACCAAAATCAAGAAGAAGCCGAAAAAGAGGAAACTTGGGGTGAGCAAAAATAGTCATTATGTAGGTGTGTGAAAATTCAAGTTCCTCTGCGCTTCGGAAAGTATATGCCCCTTTAGCCCGCGCTGTCAGTTGTAGATCTTTGACTTTATTGTACACCATTATTTTAACAAAACGCCTGTACCTAATCACCGCTGGGTAGGAAGAGGTGTACCTAAAACACCTGTTAGTAAGTTATTGAAAATGAGTTATTTATAATTTTTGAATAAGTTATTTTAAATTTAAATTTCGCTGGTTACCCTGGCGCTTCGACTTGCATGCTATTTAATAAAGGTTTTAATTTATTTAGTATTCATTTATCTACTTTTTATTTATCCGCTTATGAATTATTTATAACGAAAATAAACGCGTTAAATTTTATAAATTGACCTTTGGCGTATAGATATTTTGGAAAAACTACTGGATGTATCTTCTCAAAATAAATTATTTAAATTTATGAATAAAAATTATCTGTCCCTGTATGGTTTCACATTTTACATTTTCATACTACAGAAGTTATTTATTTACGCCCACAGATGAGTTAAAATTAATATTGAAATATGACAGTTTCGACGCTCATAACTTCCAAACCAATATTATTTTTCCAATTTTGCTTCCATACACAGTTGAAACAATTTTTAGGTTTGAACCTACACCGTCAAACAAACAAGTAATCACCAGACTACGTTTGTATGGAAGAATTACCGAGTTGTGTAACCTTAAGGGTGTCTATAAACAATGGTCTTACCCCTACCGTTCAACCACAAATTTAAACTCAAACATGATTTCCGTTTACAGGAAGCAGAATCTTCAGTGATATCCAGAAGATTCAGTAGCGAAATTTTCCGCTGGTCTGAAGAATCTCTTAAGCCACCTTACCGTTTGTATTTTTTACACCCGTATCTATAAACAAGGCCTTTTGGCTAATTGAGTAAACGAATTTTTAATCTATATTTCAGTAATTGCTTGAAGTCAGAACTGTCAAAAATTCAAATTATGCTTCACTTTTTTTTGACGTTTCTGTTGATGTTGCCTAAGTAAGGCCAATTTAATAGATCACATTTGACACTTCATCAAAATAGAACAACGTAACCTTGTAACTACGGCTGGCATAAAATTTTATTTATTTTTTCGAAGTTAGAACTGCAACAATTGCTTAACTTTTTTCAATTACGATTATATATTTATTGCAAATTTGTAATAATGACATTAAAGAAAGTAACCTTTACTTTGAACAGCTGTTAAATGTGATCTAATAAATTGACCCTAATTTAGTTTGTTGATTATTTAATCCAAATTTTGTTGTTCAATATGTTAAACAAAAACCATTTTGAGCCTAACTACCTACGTTTTAATTAAAAATTCTTTTAATCACCAGATCATTTACTCCAAAAACCAAAAGAACCAGAACCTGAAAAAAAAGGAAAGAAAGGCAAGAAGGGAAAGAAGAAAATAGAAGAAGGTATACCTGAGTTTGAAAAAGTAAGATATGAAACTATTTCAATCCCAACCCTTTCAGCAAGATACATAAATATACTAGCACTACAACACATACCGGATGTCTTTTTTTTTTTTTTTAAAGTCATAGGTACGTAAAAGAAAAGTAGAAAGTAGTATATAACTATATTAGGCAAACGGAGTAGAAGCTTATGGCATACATACAATGATATTCTAACAAACAGATATGTTATACCCCTACAAAACCACCGAAAAAAGTGTGCCGCGGGGCAGAGCCAGCTCACATACACGCAGTGACGCAGAATAAAGGAAAAACAGGCCAATTGGCTGGTTTTCGAGTCTTCACGATTGCGCGCTCACAACATATCTGTATAGTAGAATATCATTGCATACATAGTTTTTTTTTCTTTTTTCCACAGCTTAGAAAAAAATAGATCTATCATCAAAAAACGCTATAACAAGTAAACTTTTCAGATTAGAACAAAGAACGAGAAATTTTGCAAAAAAAAATATCGAATTTCAAATCATACGCAATATACGCGTATGATTTGAATTTCGATATACACGCTACACACTAATATATACAGGGTTAGTTTTCAATGACCGGCCAAATTTTTAAGAGATGGTTTAGAATCGATAATATATTCGACATATTGAAAAAAATAAACATTTTTTAAAATAAAATTATATTCCTGTCCACTATTTAAAAGCGGACGTATGGATATTGCAACAGCACAGTTCAGTTCAACAACTTAGGTCACACATAAATTTGGCGGTGCATGCACGCACGCATGCATGATTGGTTTTAAACCTTTTTTAATACGTTGACCACCACGTACGCACGATATGTGAGGAGCTTCTGTCAAAAAAATCTTCAGTTCATATTTTCTAGAGTCTTTTAAATGTCGAAACCTATAACGTTTGTAGAGTTTCACTAATTAATTAAATTTGACCTTGTATACGTCTCAGGATTCTCTACACTTGCCAAACACCAGCACGAGAATAAACAAAAGCTAAATATACGTAGCTTCTGCAAAACTGCACGCATTGCCAACTCACCAACATACATAAAAGAAAATCAATCTATACTCACGTAAAGCCGATATCAGACACTACACCCTTGTAACCGATTCACTCAAGAGACAGCTCATTTTAGTTGTAAGTATAATAAATATAATATTATAAAGAGGTAACATTTGTTTGTAAGTTTGTAGGTTTGTATGTAGGGGGTAATCTCCGGAAGTAATGAACCGATTTCAAAAATTCTTTCACCATTCGAGAGCTACATTCACCTTGAGTGACATAAGCTATATTTTATCCCCGTACTCCTACGGGAACGGGAATTACGCGGGTGAAACCGCGGGACGTCAGCTAGTTGTAAATAATAATGGACGTTGAAGTTTTGAGTATGAATGTGGATGGGTATAAGAGTAGAGGAAGACACGATAGAAGAAAGAAACGATGGATGGACTGTCTAAAGAATGATATGGCTTGAAAGGAGGTGTCTGATGAGATGACGAGTGATAGAGATGTATGGATGAAAAGACATGCTGCGCCGACCACAAATAAATTGGTTTATGGGCAGAATAATGACGATAGGAATGGACGTCCATCTGCTCGTTTAATTCTGTTAGACGAGTGAAGGTTGCCGAATCCCAAAATCCAACGTCATTGGTTCACTTGAAATTCACTTTTGATTCACTTTGAGTTCAGACGTTTCAATTCGAGTGAACGATACCGACTGAAAAGCAAAAATAAACGAAAAGTGTAGTCTCGACAGAGTTAACGACAAAATTGCTAACTTTAGATTGCTAATTACTAACTAATTTATTCGGGTGCAGTGATGATGCTTGCGAGAAACGTATCTTGGATGTAGAGACTTGCTTTACACGCAAGCATCATCATTGCAACCGAATTAATTCGTTAATCTAAAGTTAGCGATTTTGTCGTTAACTCTGTCGAGACTGCTTGATATAGGTTAAATCACAAAATTATCTTCATCATCATCCACTGCTTAAATTCCGGTTATTCCTCTCTTTGTTTGTGTCAATTTCCACGCTCCTGTGATACAGGTTTATGTTTCCGATGGCAACAATGTCGTCTTCCCATCTTCCCGCTGGCCGATCCACCAACACTTAGATATTTTTCCCGTTAGGTCGGGTCACCACTTATCTTTACCTGTCATCACCGCGTCTTGCTAGGTTTTTCGCTCAATCCCAATCGAAAATCCTTTGCATACCTACCTACCTAAAGCCGATTTCAGACGCTTCACTCGAGTGAGCGATTAACTATAGTTGGCGCCAGTTAAGATGATGATGATAATAGCGGTCATCGACCCACCTACATTTATTATACCTTCTTAACTTTGATAACCAAAAATAAGCCTGTTCAAGGCTTTCAAGTCTCGACAGAGTTAACGACAAAATCGTTCACTTTCGATTGCTAATAACTAACGAATAAATTCAGTTGCAACAATTATGTTTGCAAGAAACGCATCTTGGACACTGAGACTAGCGTTATTCGCAAGCATCATCATTGCAACCGAATTTATTCGTTAGTAATTGGCAATTGAAAGTTAGTGATTTTGTCGTTAACTCTGTCGAGACTGCCGGCCCAAGTCTGGAATCGTCATCTATCGTGAATCGTGACCTTCAACATTTTTTGTAATGAAAAACGATACATGGTTTATTTGTTTTGGTTCGTACGAAGAGAAAGGGCAATGACCGCCATTCTCATTTTAACTGGCACCAACTATAGGGAAACTGGTCATTTTGTTTCATTTCAAGTTCACAGAAAACCGAAAAAAATACGTTGAAATATACGTTCAGCAGCTTCTTTCATTTCGCTTCTCGATCATTCGTTAAGCGCGTAAGATAAACTAACATTCGCGGATCTATTCCATAGTGTATTCCATTTTTAGGGTTCCGTACCCAAAGGGTAAAAACGGAACCCTATTACTAAGACTTCGCTGTCTGTCCGTCTGTCTGTCACCAGGCTGTATCTCATGAACCGTGAGAGCTAGACAGTTGAAATTTTCACAGATGATGTATTTCTGTTGCCGCTATAACAACAAATGCACTAAAAACAGAATAAAATTAATATTTAAGGGGGGCTCCCATACAACAAACGTGATTTTTTGATAATAATGGTACGGAACCCTTTGTGCGCGAGTCCGACTCGCACTTGGCCGGTTTTCATTTTTAATTCATTTCACGTAGATACTTTTCACTTCGAGTGAATGATTCCGAATGAATGGTATGAAAACAAAAAGTGAAGCGCTTTATATCGTTCTAACCACAACGTACCCGATTTTATTTTTGTAATTCCTTCGTTCCCCTTTCCAGCCATAAACATGTTGTTTTTATTACTTTTTACACTGACAATAATGATAAAAAGTGCAATAAAACCTACCCCTTTGACAATTCAGAGCATTTTAATACAACCTTATGGCTGAAACGCACGCAGATTTCGTGTTCCGATCAAAAAACAGCCCGTTTTTTTAGTCAGTTGGATGTTTTTACTCGATAAAGTTGTTCCGTTGAGGTGATCAAATAAATAGTAACAAGGTTTTAGGGGAGAATAATTGTAGTGTTCTTGAAAATTGTGCTTTCAGTTTAGGAAATGAATGAATTAGTAAGTGTTATGAATTAAACCAATGTTTTTTTTTTTTTAAGTTCTTATGTTCTTCCTTAAAAGTAATTACTTACTATATTTTGACGAGAGAGGCCAAAGTATTGGGCTATAGTAAAAAAAAGCAGTACCGTAATACCTTTAAATAATAATAATAACGAGCGTAATTTTGAGATGGGCGCATTTTACGTCGCGACGACGTAAAATATTTATGTATCCGTGTTCCATGTTATGTGTGTTGATCTGTGCGTGCTAACGTGTTTTCACCCTTACATTAGAATAAAATAAATAAATATCGCTGAACATTACACACAGCGTGCCACACTAAGCAACGAGGCCTATGTCGTGGACACTAGATAGTTGATATACTACATACATAATTTTTGTTTGTAAATACATCATGACTTTGAAACAAATGTCCATGCTCATCACACAAACATTTGCTCTTACCGGGATTCGAACCCGGGACCTAAGAACGTAAGGCAGCCTCAATACCACTACGCCATTCGGGTCGTCAAGCGTCGGGGCGTCCGTCAGCATAATAGTAATACAGGGTGTTAAAGTAGTCGCGTGCCATAGCTTAGGGGTGAGTTCAGTATCGATAAAGGAACCCGTAAAAAATAAAAAATAAAATACATTTAAGTATTTTTTTTAAAACTTAAAATTAGTGTGTTAGTGTGAACACCGTTATCCTTGAAACCAGTGCTTTGATTACATTAGTAGAACATAAAACCATTGAAAAAAGCAACCTTTTTTTAAGAAAATCCACTATTTTCCTCAAGATCATTTCACTGTAATGGGCTTGGAAACAGCTGACCACCGAACTGGCGGGCACTCGGGGTCATCGACCGCGCCACAGTCAGCTGTTGCTAGAGCGAGCGCGCTATTATATATTGTATTATCTATGGAGCGCGCATCGGAGCGCGCGCCGTGCGCCGAGCCGTTTGTTTCTCGCGCGTATATTGAGTGAGAGCGGGTGATAGCCTACAACACGTTCAATAGTAGGTAAGTAATAATAATAATAATAAATTGTTTATTTCTCACCACAAGCCAAAAAATACAAACAATGTTTAGGCACATATAAGAAGTAGCCAACGATTTTTGGTTGTGGATCGGTGGTGCCTGTGGTAGGTAGTAACACCTAAGTAAGTTACACATTTGATAGCTTACATCTGGTATCACAGCAAATAACAAAAATTTTAAACGATTAGTGAGCTTATTAGAAAAAGAGACACAAGAGAGTATTACAGTAATTTAAGTAAAACAATTAAAAAGTTAAAGTACAAACGTTGATGGTTTTTATGAATGTAAGTTTGTGTGTGCGTGAGTGTATGTGTGTGTGTGAGTGTATGTGTGTGTGTGTGTGTGTGTGTGTGTGTTGGAGAGAGTGTTAGAGGATGAGTCTGATTAGACTAATACGTTAAAGAGCTTCTGTGGCAGTATATGTATAAGTAACTAAAGCATTAAAAAAAAAAAAAAAAACAATTTTAATTCTAAACGAAACGAGGTTGATCTTGCAATTTTTTGTTGTTTTTTTTTTTCCTGGGTTCCTTTAACGATACTGAACCTACCCCTAAGCTATGGCACGCGATTCCTTTAACACCATGTAACAGCCATTGCAATATTACGGAAAAAAACTACATAGGTATTTTAATCTCTTTTTTGACTCTCAAATATTGTCATAGCCAAAAGCATGGAAGAAAATGGCCAAGAAGGAACGAGACGCGTGGATGGCACAGAAAATAGACGAGTGGAGGATAGAAAAAGAAGCCGAAAAGTTAGTTCGAACCCTATTGACCTATCCTATCCTAGTAGATGCACTTGTGAGCCCGCTGTCACTAAAGTCAAGTTTAGCAAAGCGTAGTTAGATAATGCTTTAGAGCATTTAAACAGAAAGTGCAACGTTGCAAATAGCTGTCAAAAATATTTCGCTGTTTTAATTAATTAACACTCGCGCGCCGTCGACACAGCCTGTCGTCATAATGAGGGGTTTTACACGGGTCGATTTTCCCGGAAACCCTCGGTTTACACAGGTGACTAAAACCGCACGATTATTGCCGCGCGGCGTAAATCGACCGTCTAAATGGCAATACGGCTAGGTTGCATTGCAAGTGACTTAAGCCGCAAGCCCCAAAGTTGGGAAGCATCCGACTTTGGCCGCGCGGCGACCGGCCGCATGCGACTGGTGACTAAAATCGACCGTGTAAACGATCAGTTAGGCGATCGTGAGCGAGTCGTGTACGCGATCGCGAGCCGCATGAAGGAGTGTATTTCTATTTCAATTCAGGCACAAACAGGTATACTGCTCAACATTTTCGGCGGAAATGACCGAGCCGCATGCGATTTTAGTAACCTATGTAAATGAGCTAGCGATACGGCTTGGTGAGGCAATTTGTGAAGCGACTAGCCGTACGGCGTAATACGACCCGTGTAAACCCCTCAACGGACGGACGGCGAGCTAGCCCATAGCTCACCGTCCACAGGCCCGCGCCTACGGTGGCGGCGCCCGGGGCGTCTCCCGCGTAACCCTTCGGGGTATTACAGGGAGGTGTTTTATGTTTAATTCTGTGTGCAGACAAGCCAAACTGGCGGGTGCAAAGGAGAAACGTGCCCAGTTGGAGAGAGAGAGAGTCGCAGCGATGGCCAAAGAAGTCGCCGAGCAGGAAATAAGGAGGGATATCCTGCAGAAGGCCGTGAGCCTGTTTCAAAGTACGTGAAATCTATACTATCTATACTAATATTATAAAGAGGTAACATTTGTTTGTAAGTTTGTATGTAGGGGGTAATCTCCGGAAGTCATGAACCAATTTTAAAAATTGTTTCACTGGTAGAAAGCTACATTATTTGTGAGTGCTATAGGCTATATTTTATTCCCGTACTCCCACGGGAACGGGAACTACGCGGGTGAAACCGCGGGACGTCAGCTAGTCATCAATAAATGTCCTGACCGTTTTCGATCACGGTGGCCAATCTTAAACTTAGCGAAGATTAGCCATCGGCGCAGGAAATATTATACACACTGGCCTGCAAAAATAAGTATCACACTTTTAAAATTGCAATAACTTTTTAAGTACACAAGATATACTTTCGAAACAAAAAGGACTCGAAAAAGAGTTTGATTTTGTACATAAATACTAAAGTAAAGCTGATAAAAATTGCTATAAAACGTTTTTTTTTAATTTTAAATCTGTAACTTCTATAGTTTAGAAAAAAATAAAATTTTAAAAGTGTAATACCTACCTAGTTTTGCAGGCCAGTGTTGAAAAAAAAACAACATAAAAATCAAAATCATCAAAAAAAATCTATTGATATGAATCATCTATATCCAATATTATAAGTAAATTTTGTTTGGAGTTTGTATGTAGGGAGTAATCTCCGGCACTAATAATCCAATTCTAAAAATTATTTCACTTGCAAAAAGGTAAATAATTCATGTGTGCTATTATAGGCTATAAATTATATTAATATCATGCATATTAGCTGAGCTATCACAATTTTTGTGAATGAAGTGGCGGGCGAAGTGTCTTGCTCTTGTAGGTCTTGCTACGATAAGTCGGTCTTGGTCTTGATCTTGCAAAAATATAAGAACAAGACCAAGACTGCAAGACCAAGACCGTTTTTGGGCAACACTAAACACTAGAGAACTAGGGCCCAGCGCAGCGGTGTGCGCTGGGCCCTAGTTCTCTAGGCGCAGCGGAGCGCATTTCAAGACAACAATTTAACATAAACCTTAACCACCTTGATATACGGTCAATATAAGAATAAATTCGCACGCGGTACTCGGAGCACCCTCAAGCTACTACAAGAGCATGCGCGCGACCGTATATCAAGGTAGTTAAGGTTCATATTAAATTGTTGTCTTCAAATGCGCTCCGCTGCGCCTCCTGCGGTGTGCGCTGGGCCCTAGTTCTGTAGTGTTTAGTGTTGCCCAAAATCGGTCTTGGTCTTGCAGTCTTGGTCTTGTTCTTACATTTTTGCAAGACCAAGATCGACTTATCGTAGCAAGACCAAGACCAAGACTGAACCCTGCAAGACTTGAGCAAGAACAAGACTAAGCCTGCAACACTCTTGCGTCTCGCAGTTAAGTCAAACATGGTTACGAATATGACGGTGTTCTTTATTAAATAGGAAACAAATAAGTTTTGGTTTCAAAGATAATAGAGATCAGGATAACAACAAAAACTAAATTATTTTTAAATTTAATTTAATTATTTTGTTAAATTTTTTTTAAGTGTGCTACGATATCGCATTGGGTCTAGCCTGTAAGGATATTTGTATGTTTAGAAAAATAAATAAATAAACAATTAAGTTTACTTTTATTAGCATAACTATTTTATTACAACATAAAAAAAAGTTTATTTATTTATTTAGAACCTACGCTTTTAATAAGTTTTAAAAGCATGAATGTCAAGTCGGTCGTGTCACATTCGTTATCATTCGGTAATGTTCGGGATTCCGGGTACCAAAAAGTTTACTGGCGCGACTCGCGAGACGATTATTGGCTAAATTTGAATTGGAGAAAGAGAGACAGCAAGCATTAATTGTATGCGTTTGTTTCGTGTTGTACTCGTAAGTATGTTGTTTGACGACCCGAGTGGCGCAGCGGTAGTGAGGCTGCCTTACGTTCTTAGGGTCCCAGGTTCAAATCCCGGTCGGAGAAAATGTTTGTGTGATAAGCATGGATATTTGTTTCCGAGTCATGGGTGTTTATATGTATAATAAGTATGTATTTACAAACAAAAAGTATCTATGTAGTATATCAACTATCTGGTGTCCACGACACAAGCCTCGTTGCTTAGTGTGGCACTAGATGGCGCTGTATGTAATGTCCAGCGATATTTATTTATTTTATTTATTACATTTTCTGCGATCACGGAACGCGCAATATAAGTTGAAATATAAAGTTTGAAATTATAAACATCAATTATTTTATTTCATAAATAAGCTGGTTTTTTTTAAAGTGCGATAGATAAACAATAGGTGCTTAAAAATTCCTACAAACAATTTTCATTCGTCACAAGCCACAGTAGATATCAAAAAAATGATATGTCTGATACATTTTAATGTAGGTATCAAAACTTTTAATTCATGTTTTAGATGTTTGTACTGGTAATTAAGTCTAGCTGACGACATATTTTATTGGTTAGAAGTATCAAGTCCAGATGAAGATGAAAAGTATATGTGATAATTATTTTAACCGCTACCTGTTTGTGAAGAGTTTAGGATAGCCAGTACATGTACAGAAAATCATTAAAGGTACCTATCTACATAGAGTTAGTAATAACGTTTAGGTACTAAATTGCGTCACTTTTTTTATTATTGTCAAGTTAATTTTATTAATGTGGTGGTTCACTATGCCTATGTCAATTTAAGCTCAACATGTACCTACTCTGTTACGTTGTTCTAAGATTTAAACTAACGTGTTTATTATATAGCAATACGCTAATAGGTATTTGAAAGTAGTCTAGTCTAAGTAGTAGAGTCTCGCAAGACTTGCGAGACTCTTGCTGCAAGACCAAGACCAAGACCAAGACTGAGAGCGCAATACCAAGACAATGATCAAGACCAGGTGTATTGACGCAAGACCAAGACCAAGACTGGCTAAAGTCTCGTCTTGGTCTTGCATTTGGGCAACACTACTAAGTAGTGTTCTATATGTTCTTCTCTCTTTCTGGTTGTATCTGCGAGAAAGAAATATCAATACTATAAGTTTCGTTAATTTATTTGTTTTAGGTTACGAAAGGCAAAAGATGGCACTAGAACTCAAAAAGACTCAGAATGCAGAGGTATGCAATCTTTTTATTATTTCCAAAAAAAAAACTTTCAGATTTTCTGCACTAAAAAAAAGGGCTTGGAAGAATTTTGTACGAAGCCTGGGTGGCCTAACTTCCAAGATATGAGCTATCGAAGTTAAACTCCATTCTCTGATGGCATCTTCAGCACAATTTTGATTTCAATCGTTATAAAACAGCTATAAACAAAACCACTTGCTTTGATCCTTACATACTCTATTTGCCTCGTCTACGTAAAAGGTCATTCTCTCATTTGCCTCGTCCACGTAAAAGGTCATTCTCTCATTTTCCTCGTCCACGTAAAAGGTCATTCTCTCATTTGCCTCCTCCATGTAAAAAGTCATACTCTCATTTGCCTCGTCCACATAAAAGGTCATTCTGTCATTTGCTTCGTCCACGTAAAAGGTCATTTTCTCATTGGCCTCGTTCACGTAAAAGGTCATTCTGTCATTTGCCTCCTCCATGTAAAAAATTCGTTCTCTCATTTGCCTAGTCCACGTAAAAGGTCATTCTCTCATTTGCCTCCTCCATGTAAAAGATCATTCTCTTATTTGCCTCGTCCACGTAAAAGGTCATTCTCTCATTTGCCTCCTCCATGTAAAAGGTCATTCTCTCATTTGCCTCGTCCACGTAAAAAGTCATTCTGTCATTTGCTTCGTCCTCGTAAAAGGTCATTCTCTCATTTGCCTCCTCCACGTAAAAGGTAATTCTGTCATTTGCCTCGTCCACGTAAAAAGTCATTCTGTCATTTGCCTCGTCCACGTAAAAGGTCATTCTCTCATTTACCTCGTCCACGTAAAAGGTCATTCTCTCATTTGCCTCGTCCACGTAAAAGGTCATTGTCTCATTTGCCTCCTCCACGTAAAAGGTCATTCTGTCATTTGCTTCGTCCTCGTAAAAGGTCATTCTCTCATTTGCCTCCTCCACGTAAAAGGTCATTCTGTCATTTGCCTCGTCAACGTAAAAGGTCATTCTGTCATTTGCCTCGTCCACGTAAAAGGTCATTCTCTCATTTACCTCGTCCACGTAAAAGGTCATTCTCTCATTTGCCTCGTCCACATAAAAGGTCATTCTGTCATTTGCCTCGTACACGTAAAAGGATCGTAGCAGGTGGCGTCCTGTAGTTTCTGAGTCCGCGATAAAACGAACCCAGTTTATTTATGTATGTATTCTAAACCATTGTTAATTTCCACAGTGGCAACAATATCTTCGCTGTGACGGTCTCCCAGATCCTCGAATCGTGACTGAACTGAACACTTTCCTTCATGTATGGCAACTGAATCCGATTGTAGATGATAACGAGCTTGATAAGAAGTTTATTCAAGTTCTGCCGGTTTGTATGCTTTTATTAAAAGTAGCGTCTTTTTTATATTTATGGTATAGTCTAAGATCCCTTGAAGAACGACCTTCACCGAGCTGGTTATTGGATGAAAAGTGTTTTATTTCAAATTAAATATGTCAAAAAATATATTGCAAATGGGTTGTCTAAAAAATTTCAGTTCTGGACTGAAATTTTTCAGTTAAAGTTAAGTTGAATATGATTAATTATCAATTTATTTTTTAAATATATTTTTTTAACTTTTCTCTGGTTTGCTTAATAGACAAATTCCATACCAATTGAAAGTATGAAGCCTATAGAATATATACAAATGTTAGGTTGACCGGTTAACCTAACGTTTGCATATTCTATAGGCTATAGAATATGCAAAAGTTATGCAGCCTATAAAATGTGCAAATGTTAGGTTAACCTAACGTTTGCATATTTTACAGGTTTCATACTTTCGATTGGTATGGAATTCGTCTATTAGCCAAACCAGTGAAATGTTGAAAAAAAAATAAAAATAAAAAAATATTCTGGACTGAAATTTTTTAGACAACCCGTTTGCAATATATTTTTTGACATATTTAATTTGAAATAAAACACTTTTCATCCAATAACCAGCTCGGTGAAGGTCGTTCTTAAAGGGATCTTATACTAGTAGTTTTTTGGGTAGTTTATGGCAAAAAAAATCATAGAAACAAGACACAATATGACCGACTTCCAGAAGTAATGTTATTTTCCACTTTGGTGTTTTTGTTTTGTTTTTGGAAAAATATTTTTTTCTCGTCTCCTAGACGATTTCATGAGCTAAATTAGCAACTCTATTTGTGGTGGTTCAAACTTCGTTTGAAATCCTGTTAGAATAAAGTTCTAATCAACTTGCACTACAAAGTGGTTGTTACGTCGGTCACTGCGGCCGAATAGTGCGGAATCAGTGTTTTTTTGCGATTTACAAAAAATCTATTGATTGGACAAAAAAAGTACATACACTATGATACTAGTATGTTGGTTGTAGAATTATTTGCCAAAAAATCAGAATGATCGCATGTATTTTAGTATGGTTTTTACTCTTTAAAAGAAATTTTTAGAGATAAGTTCGTGATTTTTTTTATCGAGTAAAATTAGTTGTATTATGTTTTCAAAACACTATCATACTAGCATATATCCTGAACAATATCATATATTTTTCTGGTTTTGTTTATTGCAGTGAATCATATGCTTTTTTGCATTATAAAACTCGCGTTTAGCTCCTGTAATGACCTTAAGGGTCGTAGCGTGTATGCTTGGATGTTAGTCTTATTTATTTATTTATGTACACACAAAATACGTTGTCGTATAAGTCTTCTTCATTAATTGGGAAAAAAATCTTATCTAACTGGTAGTTCCAGCGATTAGCGCGTTCAAACATACAAACTCTTCAGGTTTTGCCCACGGGTACGCTCGGGTTTTGATCGAAAATTATACCACGAGAAAGTTTTAAATACAGCCTATGACACTCCGGGATAATGCAGCTTCACATTACTGAAAGAGTTTTCGGAATCGGATCAGTAGTTCCGCAGATTATTTCTTACATCCAAACTTACAAACTTTATTTTTTTCCAACTTAATATTATTTTTTAATAAAAGTAGCCGCACTCCTTATAACATCAGCTATCAGCCAGTAAAAGTCCCGTCAAACCGTTCTAGCCGTTTCGGAGGTAAGCCGAAACAGACAGACAGACAAAATTTTTAATGAATGTTCTTCTGTAACGTATATACTTTCACATGCCCATTCCCAACTATGTTGGGATCGGCTTCCAGTTTTACCGGATGCAGCTAAATACCAGTATTTTACATGGAGCGACTGCCTATCTGATCTCCACAACCCAGTTAGTACCAGGTAATACGATACCCCTTGGTAAGACTGGTTGTCAGACTTTTAGGGCCTCTGACTACCTAACGACTGTCAAAGATCTACAAATGACAGCCGTGCCGTTAACGTGCTTTCCGAGGCACAGAGGAAACTCGGTATGTAATGGGTGGTCACCCATCCACAGACCAACCTATGCAAGCACGGGTTAACCTAACGATCGACCCGAGCGGCTGTTATTATTTAGCCACGAGCTCCTCTTTCATTCGGTATTTTTTATTACTTTGCATTCAAAAGCTGTTATTTTGAAATAAAAAACAGGAAGTTTAATTTTATTTATTTGTATAGATGAGTAATGTAAATGTTGTTCTTTCAGATACTGGAAATGTTGGAAATATTAAGACTGAACAACAGACAGTTCACTAAAAGACAAGCCGATAATTATGATGAGGTAACCATAGATAGTTTTTTTTATTATAATATGGGCCTGCTCTTGACCTCGATCACGCCTGATGGAAAGCGATGGATGAGGTCTATGATGGAACGAGCGTGCCCAGAAGATACTTTCTTTCATTAACCTTTAGGGACATAAGTAAATCAGCCTATAATATTCTCACTCCTAGGACAAAAACCTCCTCCCCTTTCTGGTCATCCATCATCTGCCTAGCCTTTTCCCAACTATGTTGGGGTCGGCTTCCAGTTTTACCGGATGCAGCTGAATACCAGTATTTTACATGGAGCGACTGCCTATCTGACCTCCACAACCCAGTTATTACTGGGTAATACGATACCCCTTGGTAAGACTGGTTGTCAGACTTTTTGGGTCTCTGACCACCTAACGACTGTCAAAGATCTACAAATGACAGCCGGGACCAACGGCTTAACGTGCTTTCCGAGGCACGGAGGAAACTCGGTATGTAATGGGTGGTCACCCATCCACAGACCAACCTAGGCAAGCACGGCTTAACCTAACGATCGACCCGAGCGGCTGTTATTATTTAGCCACGAGCTCCTCCTTTCTGGTCATCCAACCGCTCGAAATAATCTAAACGTAATGTTTTTTCCAGGTCCGTTCAGGCCTAAGGGCCCAACTTTCTCACGCCATTCAAATGGCGTCCTACACTCTCCTCCGAGATATTGAGAAGAACTTGACTGCAGAGTCTACCAAGCTAGCGACATACCAGAGAGAGTTCAAGGGTCTGAGACTGAACATCTGGGTCGCGATCAAGTGGCCTACCAGGAGAATAAGGCCGAACGAACCAGAGCGGTAAGCAGCATGGATTAAAGCCGGTTCTTCTCCATGGAAACGACCAACCGTGCACCTTTATACAGGGTGTAAAAGACCTCATCACGAAGCCGTCAACCAAGCATTCTGTACATCAAACTAAGTAACTTTTCGCAAAAATTATTGCTGGGAAACGACTATTTTTTGGGGTGAAACATCATGTTTTGTGGTACAACTCAATGTAACGCTCTCAAAACATTGTGCTGATGAATGGATTGAATAGTACGGGGTCGTGGAGGTGTTTAAAGTAAAAATCTTACATTAAGAACTTGAACTTTGAACGGCCTGAGACACAGGTTTAATTATACCTAGATCAGGCAGGTCGCTACCTAACATTTGAATTCAACATTATCGTAGCCAGAAAAACGGGCTTTCCATCTCCGCAACCGTCAGGCAAACAGAGCTCTCGCCTCTCAGTGTCTCGTGGCGGGGCGTTGACGTGGAGCATTGCTCTCAACCACGCTACTTGGGCGTCACCCTAGATAGATCTCTAACTTATAAGTACCACTGCCTGAAACTTACTGCCTCAGTCTTGCAGTAGCTGCGTTTCGATGCAGACGTGTTGCTGACGCGTATTAACTTTCGTTCGTCATCGCGGCGGCGCAAGCCGTCGCTAGTTATTTTAATCGCCATGGTTCAACCACTTGTGGCGAATGAGCTACTGGCGTTCCTGCAGCAGAAGTTGGATGTGATGGACGAGGTGTCCGCAGTCCAAATCTGCGCTACGAACTTCAGTGAGGACGACATCGCAGCTGCCAAGCTGCTGCTGTATCAGTTGCTCAACAAGAGAGACCAGATGGTGTCCCGCCGGCGTGACGGGACTAAGAAAAGTATTCAGGACATCATCACGCTGCTAAAAGTGACCGACCCTGACGACGTGCCGACGTTCGTGGCGAAGGACTTACACAAGCTCCCACCCGTCACATTCGACCACGTCGATGTTACTAGCCTGTTGAAGGACATCGTTCTTCTGAAGGCAAGTCTAGTGGATGTGCAGAAGAAGTTAGATGCTTCCCAAAATGCCGTGGCCGAATTACGCAACGAACTCAATGAGTGGCGTCAAAAGGCAACGGTATCTGGGTCACCGTCGGGTGCATCGAACGTAAACTTGCGTCGCGGAGCTGGCCTCGATGTATCGTCGGCTAGTTTCGCGTCAGCAGTTTTGTCGCCGTCGTCACCGAAGAAAGCAGAGTCTGCAGAATGCGCTCCTCTTGCGCCCCACTGCCCCGCTCCCGTCCCGCTGGCACCTCCACCCGCCGCCGCAAGGCCGCACGACGCGCTCCCTGTTTCTGCAGCGCCTGCAAAGTCTCGACATGTTCCTGGAGATTTCGCTAGCGTAGTCGCAGGCATAACTACTCCCACTGGGAAGCCAGTGCCTGAAAAGGTATCGATTCGGGCTGATGATGGTTTCGTGACGGTGGTGAGGAGGAAGCGTCGCCAACGTACGAACAAGAACCGCTGCGGCACGGCTCCATCGGAGCCCAACGTGCCTATTCGTGCCGCGAAGCCGAACACACCGGTGTACATCTCCCGCCTACACTACACCACTACAGCGGAGAACATCGTGGAGTACGTGCGTCAGAAGACCAAGTACGTGGCGAGAGTGCAGCTGTTGGAGTCGCGCCGCAACGTCAACTTTAAGGCGTTCGTGGTGCGAGTGCCAACGTGTTATCTGCACCTCGTCTTGGAGGAGGACTTTTGGCCGCAGGGAGTGGTGTTCCGTCGCTTCCGCGGGCAAGTGCCACATGAACGCACGGTGACATAGTGCACAAGTGAAGTGATACTAACGTAGTTTTAAGGTCCTTTATACTAACACAGTTTGTATTTTATCACATGTATGTTAGTCTGTAAGGTATTTATCTATGGGCCAAAGTTGCCCGAAAATAAAGGTTTTATTATTATTAAAACAAAACACAAAGTCGGGACTAGAAATAACGTTCTTCGCCGCCTCACATCCACAAGCTGGGGTGCATCGCCACAAGTTCTCCGCACGACCGGCCTATGTCTTGCTTTTTCTGCTGGGGAGTTTGCATGCCCAGTGTGGCACCGTTCAGCCCACGCAAGAGAAGTTGACATAGCGCTGAACGATACTTGCCGCATTGTAACGGGGTGCTTAAAACCCACCCCTCTTGCGATGTTGTATCCGTTGGCAGGTATAGCCCCACCAGACGTTCGGCGCGAAATAGCTAGTCGCATCGAGAAGGGAAAACAGGAACGAGATAACCGCCGGATACATTATTGAGAGCAATTACACAACATACAGATAACAGTAGCAGGGAGCATTACAGCTAATGTACAAAAAATTAAATGCAATAAAATAAAAATAAATACAAATTAAGAGAATAAAAATTATGAAGTGGTGTTTTGATAAGTTTGTGAATTTGTTTGTGAGTGTATAATGTGGGTGTAGTGGTTTAGTGAATGTGAATACGAGTTGTGCTTGTGATGTTTTGTGTGCGTGGGTGTGTAGTGCATGTGTATTTTTTTATTTTTTTTTTTTTTTTCGGGGGTAGGTGTGAAAAAAGTACAGACGTTTTTATAAATACGGAATTTAATTTTAATTTTAATTAATTGGAAAACTGATCTATTTTACATCAGTAATAAGTTTATAGCAGTTATATAACTAGTACTCACGTTTGTGGCACATTTATGTGACTTAAACAAGTTATATAAACCACCTGCCAGCTGTTACACTACACCATAGTAGGTACAAGTTTATAAGCACTTCACAACACAAAATGTCACAATTTGCCAAAGTCCTGGCTGCACAAAAAACCCTGGAGGAAAACTTTCTGAAGAAAATGAGTGAACTTGAGGCCCAAATATAGTGTGCCGGGCCCGCCAAGGATACAGTGGCAAAAATAGCGGAGGAGTTTCGTGGTTTCCGGGAGCTTGTATTCTCCATGCTTGGGCTGCTGCGAAGCCAAATCAATGAGTGTGCCAAACAAATTGATGGCTTAGAGACCAGGCACCGGCGGAAAGCTTTGGTTTTCCAAGGGCTTGCTGAAGCGGACAACGAAGACTGCACGGCTGTCATCCTGGATGTCTTAAATACCAAGCTCGCACTGAAAAACATCTCAGCATCTTCGATTAAAGCCTGTCACAGACTGGGGGCTCTCAGCAAGGAACATCACAGGCCTATCCTTGTCAGGTTTGCCAGCGTAGATTCAAGGTCTTTGGTTTGGAAGGCAAAAACAGGCTTGAAAGGTTCCAAAATGGCTGTGAAGGAGTTCCTGACCAGGACCAGACAATTTGTCTTTGGCAAGGCACGGGAGCACTTCAGCATGAGGTCGTGTTGGACACAAGATGGGGTTATCTTCATAAAGGCTCCTGATGGAAGCAAGCACAAGATAACTTCCTTCGATGAACTGAAGCCCTTGGTAGCCCAGTACCCCAAGGCACTGGACATGGCTCCTACTGCGCGTGGAAGAGGTGGCGGCGCTGCTGGGAATCTGCAAAACACAACGGGAAAATAGGTTGGAGTATTTGATTTGTTGGTGTTTCTCGATTAATAGTTTTTAGATTCATTATCTTTACTTACTTACCAGTTTATATTTGTCCCGTCTTATTGTAGTTATCTTGTTTACTTTTGTTTCTTTAGTTTGAATAGGTGCATAGGTGTATTTAGATACCCCCAACTGTGTTTATTTTCATAAAATACTTGAGTGGTTTTGTTTTTGCATAAGTCAGATAATCAGATTGACGTTTAGAAAAACTTAAGTGACAGTGACGTTTCAAGTATACGTTTTGAAATATACCTGTTCTAGATGAATAATTTGAGCTACACACACAGATTATATTATTATAACGTTTCGTTCCACGTGCAATCTCTCATAATTTGCAGTTGGGTGTATCTCCTTCTTTTTCTTTAATTAACTTTTATAATTTCACTTGTAAAATAACTCTATTCTTGTCTTTTATGTCTCGGAGTGACGGCTTTCTCTTTTCCTTTGTATGTTGCTGTGTTTAATAAACCGGTACGGACATATCGCCCAACTCTGATATACCTACTTTAGCACATTTTGTCAGAGTCCGTTGTCCAGCACCTCTTTTGACCGAACCTCTATCCATCACCAGTGCTATAATTTTATGCTTGTTTTATAAATGTTGGTGTTAGCTGGCGGGTGGTGCAGATTTGTGCACCTGTTAGTGATAGTTTGTTTTAGTGATAGCTTAATTGTATTTTTTTCCTATTTATTTGTATAAGTATTTATTTATATTTATTACGTATATTTATGTCAAACAATGAAACCTTCTTCTCCGCGGATGAATCTGCGGCTTCTTCAAGCGATGGAAGCTTTTGTTCGTTCAATGATACTCTTGCTGATTTTTTGCAACAAAAATTTAATGATGCGTCTAACCGGTTGGTGAATGTGTGTCACATTAATGCTCAAAGCGTTCCGAGCCACTATAGTGAGCTTTACGACGCATTTAACAGCAGTAATGTTCACGCCATCCTGACCTCCGAAACTTGGCTCAAACCACATCTCCTATCCACTACTTACCCTCTTACTGGTTTCACTCTTATACGGAACTAGCTGTTGCCCGCGGCTTCGCCCGCGTGCAGTTCGGTAACTGTCCCACTGAATCATACTAAAGGGAAAAATAGTGTCCTACATGTTAATCCAGGTTATAAACTATCTATGTGCCAAATTTCATAATCATCACAATTTATTATTATCATCACAATCACCATCACTATCACAACCACCATCACTATCACAACCACCATCATTATCACAATCATTATCACAATCACCATCAATAACAAAACCACCATCATTATCACAATCATTATCACAATCACGATCACTATCACAGTCACCAACATTATCACAATCACCATCACTATCACAACCACCATCACTATCACAATCATTATCACAATCATCATCACAATCACCATCACAATCACCATCACCATCACAATCCCCATTACCATCGCTATCACCATCACAATCACCGTCACTATCACAATCACCATCAACAACACAATTACCATCAAAACCACTATCACAATCACCATCATCGTTATCACAGACATTATCATCGTAATCACAATCACCATCACAATCACCATCACTATCACAATCACCATCACCATCACAATCACCATCACAATCACCATCACAATCACCATCACAATCACAATCTCGATCACAATCACTATCACAATCACTATCATCATTTAAACAATCATTATCATCGTAATTACAATCATCATCATCACAATCTCCATCCTCGTCATCACAACCATTATCACTATCACTATCACTATCACTATCACTATCACTATCACTATCACTATCACTATCACTATCACTATCACTATCACTATCACTATCACAATCACCATCACTATCACTACCACTACCACTACCACTATCACTATCACTATCCCTATCCCTATCACTATCACTATCACAGTCATAATCACAATCACAATCACCATCACAATCACCTTTACCTCACCATTTCAATCACCATCACAATCGCTATCACAATCATTATCATCGTAATCACAATCCCTTTCATCATTATCACCATCACTGTCACAATCACAATCCCCATCACCATCACAATCACCGTCACTATCACAATCACTATCAAAATCACCATCACCATCAAAATCACAATCACCTTCATCGTTATCACAATCACCATCACAATCATCATCACAATCACAATCATCATTTTAACCACAATCATTATCACAATCACCATCATTATCACTATCACAAACACCATTACTATCACTATCACTATCACAATCACTATCACCATCACAATCACCATCACAATCACCATCACAATCACCATCACAATCATTATCACAATCACTAACCTCGTTATCACAATCATTATCATCGTAATCAGAATCATCTTCATCATTATCACAATCACCATCACTGTCACAATCACGATCACCATCGCTGTCACCATCACAATCATCGTCACTATCACAATCACCATCACCATCAACATCACAATCACCATCAAAATCACTATCACAGTCACCATCATCGTTACCTATCACAATCATTATCATCGTAATCACAATCATCATCATCACAATCTCCATCCTCGTTATCACAACCATCGCTATCACCATCACAATCACCATCACTATCACAATCGTCATCACTATCACAATCGCCATCATCGTTATCAAACTCATTATCATCGTTATCACAATCATCATCATCACAATTATCATCATCATTATAACAATCATCATCATCGTTATCACAATCATCACAATAAATCAACAATAACCCAGAATAGAAGTTGAATCCGCCATCTTCTGGATCTCAAAATAAATGCCAATTTCGACATCAGCACCCCTGATAATCTCGGTTTCGACACCCATATTGATTTTTTAGATATTTCAACCCCATCGCACCCCAACAGGGAATGATGGTAATTCAGGTCCACCACATTAAATCTTAAAATCGTTGTTTTTGTAATACACCCAACCCAATTCACCATACAAACAATACCTATGTTGAATTTCAGGCTTTGTTACCCCATTTCCCCCTTTAGGGGTTGAATTCTGAAAAAACTTAAACACAAATGTTAACTCATTTATCGATAGGAGTACTCCTGTTGAGTTTCGAATAAAGTAGTCTTACTAATCTTATTATAACCCCGTTTCAACCCCTTGGGGGGTAGTTTTGAAAAATCCTTTCTTAATGCACCCCTAAACCCCATAAAGAACCTATGTGCCAAATTCGGAAACTCTAGACTCAGTGGTTTGGGCTGTGCATTGATTTTTATATTTTGCCACCCACTTCCCCCTCTTAGGGGTTGAATTCTGAAAAAACCTGAAACCCGTTTGTACTCATTTATCAATAGGATTACTCCTGTGAAGTTCCGAATAAAATAGTGTAACTAATCTTGTTTCCCCATACAAACTTTGGAGGCCCGTTTACCCCCCTTAGGGGATGAATTTTGAAAAATCCTTTCTTAGTGCACCCCTAGACTCTATAGAAAACCTATGTGCCACATTTGGAATCTCTAGACTCGGTGGTTTGGTTTGGGCTGTGCATTGATTTTTATACTTTGCCACCCCATTTCCCCCTCTTAGGGGTTGAATCCTGAAAAACCTGAAACCCGTTTTTACTCACTTATTAATAGGAGCACTCCTGTGAAGTTTCGAATAAAATAGTCTAACTAATCTTGTTTCCCCATACAAACTTTGGAGCCCCGTTTAACCCCCTTAGGGGGTGAATTTTGAAAAATCCTTTCTTAGTGCACCCCTAGACCACTTAAGAAACCTACATGCCAAATTTGGAATCTGTAGACCCAGCGGTTTGGGCTGTGCGTTGATAGATGAGTCAGTCAGTCAGTCAGTCAGTCAGTCAGTCAGTCAGTTTCTTCTTTTATATATTTAGATGATAGGATTGGTAAGGGAGGGGGTGGTGTTGCCATATACCTCCGTAGTGACTTTCCATATAAGATACTTGCTTCTTCCTCTTCACAATATTCTGCTTCTGCTGAGTTTATTTTCCTTGAAGTCTGTGTCAAGGGAGCCAAAACTGTTATTGGTGTCGTTTACTGTCCCCCCACTATTGATTACTTCACTGAATTCGAATCAGTACTTGAATCCTTGGGTTCAGAGTATGCACATCACATCATCATGGGCGACATCAACACTAATCTACTTGCCCGTACCGCCCCTCGATCCCGTGAACTCCTCCATCTTATAGAGTCGGTTAGTCTGCACGTGTTGCCGCTCCAACCTACCCACCGTAACACTGCTGGTGATGACACCTGGCTCGATCTGATCCTCACCTCGAATCCTTCCCTCGTATCCTCCCATGGTCAACATGACGCTCCTGGGTTTTCTCATCACGACATGATTTTCCTTTCATATATCCTGAAACCACCCAAACCCAAGGTTCTGTACAGGCGTTGTTTTGCGCGGATGAATGTTGAGGAGCTTAAGAAGGATGCATCCTTGATTGATTGGGAGCCTATGCTGGAAGCCTCTTCGGTTGACGACAAGGTTGCCATATTTAACGATGTTGTGGCCAACCTCTATAATGTTCATGCTCCCATCAAAAAAGTTAAACTTAAACGTCCTCCTGCCCCATGGATTGTGCATTGACAAGAGGGATACGAATGGCGTTGCGACGTAGGGACCGAGCATACCGTAAATTTAAGAGGGATCGTACTGACGAGAACTGGTCATTATACAAGGTTGCAAGGAATAGATGCAATCAGATGATACGCAACAATAAACGCCGCCACATTCTAGATAATATAGCTTCTTCCTCGTCTGCCGATATTTGGAAATTTCTTGCAACTCTGGGTATCGGCAAACCGCGAAATTTAGACCTTCCTAACTCTGTTGACCTGGACGAGCTTAATCGGCATTTTTCTGCCGCTTCCTCCATGGATCGCTTAACCAAGCAACAAACTTTAACCTTAATTTCTGGTCTAACGTGTCCTAATATTAACCACTTTTGCTTTGTTCCAGCTGAACCGGGAGAGATCAAAAAGATCATTCTGTCCATTAAGTCGAAAGCAGTGGGTTGTGATAATATCACTCGTGGTATGATCATAACTCTTCTGGATGATCTTCTACCAGCTATTACCCATATTGTGAATTTTTCCCTGTTTTCCGGAGTATTTCCTTCCCTGTGGCGCAAAGCCCATGTTTGTCCGCTTCCCAAGGTCCCTAATCCCTCTCTTTCTACCCATTTCCGTCCCATTTCGATCCTTCCCTTTCTATCCAAAGTGCTTGAGGCCTGTGTCCACAAACAATTCTCCAATTTCGTTCATCTGAACTCACTCATCAGCCCACTTCAATCTGGATTCAGGCTCGGGCACAGCACTGTTTCCTCCCTACTTAAAGTGACTGGCGATATAAGGGCAGGGCTGGAAGACACCAAGGTAACGGTACTGGTGCTAGTCGATTTCTCGAATGCCTTTAATACCGTCAGTCACGACATCCTTTTGGCAATTTTATCCCATGTTATGGTCTCTCCCGGAGCACTGGAATGGTTCTCCTCTTACCTTCAGGAACGCCAGCAGTCAGTTCATGTTGGGGATCCCTCGTCATGTTGGTGTGATTTGGAAACTGGTGTTCCTCAAGGCGGTATTCTTTCTCCTCTTCTGTTTTCCATTTTTATTAATCTCCTTACTTCTGAGCTTCAGTGTGCGTATCATCTGTATGCCGATGACTTGCAGTTGTACTGTCAGGGGAGGGTTGATGAAGTGCAAGATCTAATCGACAAGCTAAATAGGGACCTGTTGGCCATAAAAACCTGGTCCAGTAAATTTGGTGTGGCAGTAAATCCGAATAAATGTCAGGCTATCATCGTTGGGAGTTCTCGCAGTCTGAGCAAGTTGGATGGTACAACCTTGCCACCAGTTCTTTTCGACGGTACGGTTGTTCCATTTAGCACTGATGTAAAGGATCTTGGCTTGCACATCGACAGCACTATGAAATGGCATACTCAAGTCGCTCGGGTCAGCCAGAAGGTTACTGGTTCGTTGCGGGCTCTGTACCGTTTGAAAAACTTTTTACCCTCAAATACGAAAACAATGCTTGTACAGTCCTTAATTTTTCCTATCATCGATTATGGTGATGTGTGTTACTTTGACCTGAATGCAGATCTCCTCGACAAACTTGACCGTCTTCTAAATAACTGCATTCGATTCGTTTTCAATCTGCCCTTACGTCAGCGTAGGGAGCAAAGGGCGCTAACCACCTTGTTTTCTTTTCTTGTTTCTCCCACTTCTCCTAGTTACCTTGCTCCCCACTTTCAGTACATTTGTGCCAACCATACTAAGAGTCTGCGATCATCGCAAAACCGTGTTCTTCACTGTCCCTCTCACCGTACTGACTTCATTCACCGTTCATTCTTTGTGCAATCTATTTCTCTGTGGAATGCGCTTCCCCAGGAAATCAGGATGGCAACCAATCGTTTAGCTTTCAAAATTAAAGTTCGAGAGTACATTCGCAAGAAGCTGGCAGTTTCATCACAGCGGTAATGTTTTCACTATTGTTTGTCTTTTTATTTTAATCCGTGAATATCTATTTACAGTAATAAATAGTTTGATATATATTTATAGTATTTATATATATATTTATAGTATTTTATATATCCTTCTATTTTACCTTATTATTAATTAAATTATTTTCAGATGTACACCTACCACTGCTTGTCTCTGCATCACCCAAAGGTTGACTGGTAGAAAATGCCTATGGCATTAAGTCCGCCTCTGTACTTTGTGCTTGAAGTGTTAAATAAAGAAATAAATAAATAAATAAAGATTATACTTCTCTGTAACTGTATAACAATTTCTCCGTATCGTCATAAGTAAGTGTAAGGAGCCATTTTGAGACCTTACGCCTGCATTCAGTTTTCGTTACTGGATAAATTGTAAGCAACTTATTCGCAAAATTATACAGACGTGGCCCTTGGAAGAAGAAGAAATATCGGCTAAAACTCGTCCTAGCCGGCCTAGCTTGGCAGACTTGATGAAAACGCCTACATTATAGGACTGGATTACGACTACTGTAGTTCAGGGAGGCATGTTGCCTAAGTATAGTAGCGAGAATGTATAATTGTCTAACCGTTAAAACTTCAGCTTGTTGAAATAGATCTGTCGTAGGAAAAAGACGCGGTTTGAATAGACTGTTTTTTAGGATAAGCCTTTGAGCTCTTTCTAGTTTAAGGAGGTGTGTTTTGGCCGCTCCACCCCATGAAGAGATGCAGTAGCTGAGGACAGACTGACATAGCGCAAGATAGACAGTTCGCATGACTTTGGAGTCCGCCACGTGCCAAAGATTTTTAAAGACAAACGTTAGCTTGCGGATTCTCTTGGAGACATTACTAATATGTTCGAAGAAGTTTAAGTGGTCATCTATTATTACACCCAGGTATTTAACGGATTTAGATTTATTAATATGTGGACAGTTACAAGTTAAGACTATTTGTTGGGGACAAGAATGTGCGATTAGTCTATGTGATGGGATGGGAGTGTTCCGTAATGAAAAGGTTAGATAATCAATCAGCAGAACATCTTCCCCCTGGACAGGAACTGCAGTGGCCAATCTGGAAATCTCTTAACCGTTTGCGGGCCCAGGTTGGCCGATGTAGAAATAATGTGGCCAAATGGGGTATCATCGACCCGTCCCAAATACGATGTCAGTGTGGAGCCCCTCTGCAGGATATGCCCCACCTCCTTTCTTGCCCATCCTGCACAGCCACCTGCACCTTCCAGGATTTAAACGAAGCCAATGACAGAGCTGTGCAAGTGGCTACATACTGGTCGGGTATTGTGCGAGGTAGCACATTTACTGTTGGTGTGGTGAGGAGTAAAACCACTGATGAACTGCTTGCTTCTTTATTGGGAAGAGTGTTTCCTTAATACTATCTTGCCGACTACTGTGTCGGTCGAACAAAATGGCCCTATTTTTATACAATTTTTCCTAAGTAATTGACCAATCAAATTCGTTAACAGATTTCCAAAAAACGCGGGAAAAACTAAAATCCAATGAAAACAAGGCAAAAAAGCGGGAAAACATTGTGCAAGTTACCTTAAGTACTACGAAACTTGACTGTAACGAGAACCGCGTGACAATATTCGCGTTTTTCACTAACGTTTTTCTATGAAAACCTATATAAAACTATATGTTAACGAGATCTATATAACAAGAACTATCATACAAAAATATAAAATCACCAAAAACATTACATAATAAACTTATATACTCCTAACACTAAGTCTACTATGTACACGAACAAAAATGCAAGAATCCTTGTTTCATCCCACAAGTTTCCGAACGCAGTTTTTTGACGTTTAGTTGACGTTTCAGTTGTCAGTGCGATCTTTTGGTTGGAAAAATGGTCGCTTCCGTTTTGTTTTTTGATGCACGCTGTTGTCGTGTAATTATTGATTAAAACTTTGAGTTAATGTTAATCCGATACAATCTTGGTCGGTTTTTGATATTTTGTTGATAATTGAGTGAAAATTAAGACATTTCGCCATCTTGCGTCGTGACCGCGAATAATTTGTTGGTTAAGTAGCCGGCTTTTGTGACGTTTGGACGCCGGTAACTTCCTGAATTCAGTGCTGGACTATTGTAAATCCCCACTTGGGTTAGCTAACCGAGATAAGATTTAGTTGGACATTGACTGAAAAGTGCCACGTGTGTGATCTTGGAAGGTTTGACCAGGCAGTCGACGGTACGCGCTGTGGGGCGTCCTTTGGAATACCGTCGAATCTTACATAACTTCACATGCACAACACAAAACACATTTACACTTACACCCCACCCAGATACGACGTGACCAGGGACTACGCCACATCACCAGTTCTAACGTGATGGGTAAGTGTACCTAATAGTTGAATAGTTGTTTTCCCCTTGTCGATTGGACAAGTATTATTTTGATTAGGGCTCCGCGTAATCGCGGACATCGTGAGTCTGCTGGTGCAGTCTCACACATCTGGTAGCAGAGCGTGGTTTAATTGTTAAATTCACCACTTATTGTCGAGTTAAAGTATTGAGAAGTCTGATATGTTGCCTGTCAGCCTGACTCAAATTAAACATAGTTAACATTGATTGTTTGACATAATATGTTATGATATGTAGTGTCCCTTGTGGCTTGTACTTTAATTTGTTGTTGTATAAACAAGGTATTGCTTGTACAGGGTCGGATTTGAACTTGTAATAATTCAAACTAAGTTTTATTATTTGGTTTAAATTGTAGTTTGGGTCCGGGAAAATTGTTCCTGGTGATTATTTAATTGAATTTAATTTGCTTTATTTGATATTTGTCCCAATGGCTTCATTGAAAGCTGTAAACCAAGCCATTGGTGGATTGACCTCGCAGCTAAGATGGTTTGCCTCTGCTGCTGCAACCGCTGAGCGTCTAGACCTGGAAGAGGCCACGCTTGCCCGGTATGAGCAGTTGAATGCGAGATTGAGTGCGGTTGACACTTTGTTTGCTCGCTTCAATGAATTGATTTTGGACTTGGACCTGGAAGCATTGGGTCAAGCAGCCCGTGATAAGGTTGTTGCGGATTATGACCAGATGTTGAACCTGGGTGACATAATAAGTATGCGCGCCCGGGAAATTTTGAAGAGTCGGGACCCTGCCCAGGTCAAAACAGAGACCTCTGTTGTTGCAGGCCCTGGACTTTTGGGTAGACTGCCTACCCTGGAGCTGCCACATTTTGACGGTCACTGGGACCATTGGTTAAGCTTCAGGAACCTGTTTGAAAGTTTGGTTGATTCGCGCTCTGACCTCCGACCGGCCCAGAAGTTGGCTTATTTGTTGTCAGCCCTAGGAGGTGAGGCTCGAGCACTTGCCGGTGACCGACTCGGCCTATCCCACCGCTCTGGAACTTCTATCCCGACGATACCAGAACAAACGTTGCCTGGCTGATGTCCATATTGACCAGATCTTGGGGTTGCCGGCCATCACCAGAATGTCAGCGTTGCGTGCTGACCTGTTGAATCCATTGCTGGCAGCAACCAACGCCTTAAAACGATTGGAGTTGCCGGTGGACTATTGGTCCTATCTTTTGGTGCACATAGTGTTGCAGCGGCTTCCGTCAGATTTGAGGTCCCGTTTTGAGCAGAAGTATGGTGGGGATAGTGCCACCCATCTTCCCCCTTTTGAAGACCTCGTCAAATTTTTGGAGGATGAGTGTCGTTTCCTCGACAACGCTCGTGGTGCCACGGGGTCAAGCCAACCGCCCTCTCGGCCGAGGGCCCAGGGACGGACTAGGACTGTCGGGCCTGGTGATAGCCGCCCTGCCCCCCGTTTTGGTGGCACCCAGAGTAATCCTGCTTGCGGCTATTGTAAGGCCACGGGACATGGCGTAGTCACTTGCGCGGCCTTCTTGGAGTTGCACGTGAGTGCCCGCCGCCGAGTTGCCAATGCACGCCGTCTGTGCTTTTCTTGTTTGGGGAATCATTTTCATCGGGATTGCCCCAACCCCCGCCCTTGTTCAATTTGTAGGGGTTCACATCTTGAAGTTTTGTGCGCCAACGCGAACCGCTCTGACAGACCAGCCTCTGATGGGGGTTCGCGCAGGGGGGGGGTATAATGGAGATGAGCACCGGGCTCCTCGCTCGCCGGTTCAGAATCGAGGAGGGGCCTGCAACTTTGACCGCCGTACTCCACCCCCCGCGCCAGTTGATCGGGAGCCGCACGACCGCCGATTGACCTCCCCTCGTGAAGGCGATTATGCAGCTGCTGGTAGATGACATTGGCCAAACCAGCACCACCTTCCCTCCCCTCCGTTGGCGAAACGTCCCCGTTTGGAGACGCGCCCCCCGCCACTCAGGCGTCAAGTGGGATATGCCCCTCCAGCGTTGGCGCGCGGCTCGGGACATCGCGCGGACGAGGAGTTTGATTACTATCCTCATCGGGATAGACCCCAGCCTGGATGCGGCGATCGGTCGCCGCCCAGGTTATTGCTAGGAAATTGGCGCCTGTCCCGCTAACGTACCTCCCCAGATCGACACGGTTTTGTTGCCAACGGCATCGGTCAGGGTCTGGGGACCCACGGGGGACTCTGTTGTGGTCCGTGCCATTTTGGACACGGGAGCCCAGGGTTGCCTTTTGTCGTCTTGGTTAGCGGGTCGGGTGAGCCTGGATGTCCGTGCCTTTTCAGGCACGATTAATGGAATAGGCGAAACACCTATCCCGACTGTTGAGGGACAAACCTTATTTGGGCTCACTCCTGTGAGTTGTTTGGACCCTAAGTTTTTTCCTTCGGCTATTGTTCTGACGAGTATTTTGGGCTGTCATCCCCAACGTCAGCTGTCGCCTGATATTGTCCGGTTGACGTCAGGCCTGGATTTGGCTGACCGCCGGTTTGATTCCCCTAATACAGCTCATTTGATATTGGGTTCCGATGTACTAGGGAGAATATTGTTGGGTAATATGAAAGTCTTGCAGCCGAACGGTTTGGTGGCTGTCTCGACCATCTTTGGCTTTGCGGTGATGGGCCCAGTGTTGAAGGCTGCCCCTCCACCTGAGCCTGATTTTGCGTTGGCGTGTGGCTCCGCTCTCTCTGACGCTGTTCAGAGGTTTTGGGAGGTTGAGGAGCCACCGCAAGTGGCCCGCTTGAACCCGGAACATGAGGAGTGCGAGTTGTTCTATCAGAACAACACAGGTCGACTCCATTCCGGTCGGCTCGTAACACGGTTGCCTTTTGTTGCAGTTCGACCACCTCTCGGCGAGTCCAGACCTAAGGCCGAGAAGAGATTGTTGGCGATGGAGCGCCGTATGGCCAGGGATCCGGTGCTGTGGCAGAAATATTTAGATTTCATGCGTGAGTACGCAGACTTGGGACACATGTCGGTGTCAAATTTGGATTGGCGCTCAGTTGAGCATTACTTTCTGCCGCATCACGCGGTCCTCAAGGCATCCACCGGTAAGCTGCGCACAGTGTTTGATGGGTCTGCGCGGACTTCCTCTGGTGTCTCTTTGAATGATTGCTTGCACTCCGGCCCCAAATTGTTGAGGGACCTTTGTGATGTCATCACGTCTTTTCGTCGTCATCAAGTAGTCTTTGTGGCTGACATCAAAATGATGTTCCGGCAAACGGTTATTCAACGGGATGACAGACGTTATCAGTTGATCCTGTGGCGAGAGAATCCCCGGGACCCCATGGTTGTTTATGAGCTCAACACGAATACGTACGGCCTTCGATCGAGCCCTTTTGTTGCTATTCGTTCGCTTTGGGAGCTCGCGGACCAAGAACGCTTGAAGTTCCCTCGGGCGTCCGCCATCTTGAAAACGGACTTGTATGTTGATGACGTCTGCACTGGGGCTTCCACGGTTGAGGAAGCTATCCTGTTGCGTGACGAGTTGGTTCAAATTTTGGATTCCGCTGGCTATGAGTTGCGTAAGTGGGTGTCCAACTCGCCAGCACTGTTGGAAGATGTGGAAGAGGATCATAAGCAGGATCCCCATTTGTTTGAAAATGCTGACAACCCTGCTATGTTGGCCGTTCTCGGCGTTCAGTACCGACCAGTCCAAGACACCTTTACGTATGATGTCGATTTGGAGTCACCACACACTTGGACTAAACGACTGGTATTGTCTACTGTCGCGAGAACCTTTGACCCGAATGGTTGGATATGCCCGGTATTGTTTTGGGCGAAATGTTTTCTCCAGCGCCTTTGGACCGCAGAACTTGGTTGGGATGAGCCACTTCGGGAAACCCTTTTGGAAGATTGGCTCCAATTTGTATCCGCACTTCCTGCGGTCAACGAGGTCGCGTTACCACGCGCTATCCTCCCCCCTGGGAACTATACTGCTACCCTTCATGGGTTTTGTGACGCATCTTCGCACGGTTATGCAGCTGTTGTTTATCTGCGCACCGTCAGCGCGACAGGCCAGGTGAAGTTGTCACTGATCATGGCCAAGAGCAAGGTGGCCCCCCTCCGGACGGCATTGACCATCCCTAAGCTTGAGTTGTCAGGGGCGGCGCTTCTTGTGCGTCTCTTGAATCACGTTGCTCAAACTTTAGGTGGATCTGTGAACATTCGGAATTCTTACGCCTGGACGGACAGTCAAATTGTTTTGTGTTGGTTAAAGACGTCCGTCCACTCCTTGGAGGTCTTTGTTGCGAACCGAGTGTCACAGATACAAAATTTCGAAACGCCTTTGGTTTGGAGGCGCGTGCCTGGAGACTTGAACCCCGGCGACGTAGCCTCACGTGGGTGCATGGCCCCCCGCCTGATTGTGCACCCCCTTTGGTGGGGACCGGATTGGCTGACTCGCTCCGAGGATGATTGGCCTCGAACGCCAGTTTTGATGTCGGATCCTTTGCCCGGGCTTAAGGTGCTCGCTGTTGGGACGAAGGACCCTCCGTTTGATCCTGATATTTTGTTGAATCGATACAGCTCCCTCGACAAATTGTTGAACGTTACCTCGTGGATCAGGCGTTTTGGTCACAATGCTAGGAATCCAGGGGACAAGCGCCTGTCACCGGTTCTCTCTCCTCAAGAGCGACAGGAGTCACTCCTCCTGTGGGTTCGCTCTGTGCAGGCCGTACACTTTGAGAAGGAGATCGAGACCTTGAAGTCCGGTAGAGTTAAGTTGTCGGGAGCCGTTAGTAAGTTGAACCCCTTTTTGGATGAAACGGGTCTTTTGCGTGTTGGAGGACGGTGGAGGCACTCTAGCCTTCCTTATGGGGTCCGTCACCCCCTTTTGTTGCCCAAGGCGGGCCATTTGATTAAATTGTTGGTGACTGATCGTCACATTAAGAACTCGCACGCCGGTTGCAATGCGCTGTTGGCCATTCTGCAGCGAGAGTTTTGGATTTTGTCGGCTCGTCGTACCATTAGTAGCATCGTCTTCCGTTGCATACCGTGCTATCGGACTAAGGCCCCAACGATGCAGCCCCAGATGGGAGACTTGCCTGCTGATCGTGCCAATGAGGCGAGGCCCTTTGCAGGCGTAAGAACGGACTTTGCTGGTCCCTTTTCGATAAAGACGTCTACCCTTCGCAATAGTAAAATTGTCAAGGCTTATTTGTGCGTATTTGTCTGCCTGTCAACTAAGGCAGTGCACTTGGAGCTGGTATCCTCCCTCTCGACGGAGGCCTTTGTGGCAACTTTGGATAGATTAACGTCTCGCCGTGGGTTACCTTCTCTGATCAGGTCTGATTGCGGTACCAACTACAAGGGTACAAGTAACTATTTGAAAGAAGTGTATGACTTTCTTAATGAGAGCCAGGTTGACATTGGTAACAAATTGGCCCGTCGAGGGGTCACTTGGTTGTTTGACCCGCCAGCCTTCCTCCATTGGGGGGGTATTTTTGAGGCCGCGGTGAAAGCAGCAAAGGGACTCTGGCGGAGATAGTTGGGAGACACCGTTCTCACCTTTGAGGAATTAGCTACGGTATTGTGTCGCATTGAAGCGGTACTAAATTCGCGTCCATTGTGCCCGCTCTCTTCGGACCCGAACGATTTGGAGGCTCTAACCCCGGGCCATTTCTTGATTGGACAGCCACTTGTCGCTCTGCCTGAGTACCCTTTTGTTGATGTGAGCCAAAATCGGCTATCGCGGTTTCAGTTGGTGCAACAGCTCACTCAGAGCTTTTGGAAGCGTTGGAGCTTAGAGTATCTGCACATCCTCCAGCAGCGCGTCAAGTGGACTGATAAAACTCATCCGCCCAAGATAGGAGACCTCGTCCTTATTAAGGATGCCAACCTTAAGCCTTAAGCCTCTGTATTGGCGCAGGGGGCGCATTCTCAATTTGGTGGCTGGCACCGACGGGGTACCTCGTTTTGCTGAGGTTTTGGTGGATGGATCGGTTATGAAGAGAGCGGTCACAACCTTGTCAAGACTGCCAATTGATTAGCGGACGGGACGGCCCGTCCGGGGGGGGTAGATGTTTCATCCCTCAAGTTTCCGAACGCAGTTTTTTGACGTTTGACAGTTGACGTTTCAGTTGTCAGTGCGATCTTTTGGTTGGAAAAATGGTCGCTTCCGTTTTGTTTTTTGATGCACGCTGTTGTCGTGTAATTATTGATTAAAACTTTGAGTTAATGTTGTTAATCCGATACAATCTTGGTCGGTTTTTGATATTTTGTTGATAATTGAGTGAAAATTAAGACATTTCGCCATCTTGCGTCGTGACCGCGAATAATTTGTTGGTTAAGTAGCCGGCTTTTGTGTCGTTTGGACGCCGGTAACTTCCTGAATTCAGTGCTGGACTATTGTAAATCCCCACTTGGGTTAGCTAACCGGGATAAGATTTAGTTGGACATTGACTGAAAAGTGCCACGTGTGTGATCTTGGAAGGTTTGACCAGGCAGTCGACGGTACGCGCTGTGGGGCGTCCTTTGGAATACCGTCGAATCTTACATAACTTCACATGCACAACACAAAACACATTTACACTTACACCCCACCCAGATATGACGTGACCAGGGACTACGCCACATCACCAGTTCCAACGTGATGGGTAAGTGTACCTAATAGTTGAATAGTTGTTTTCCCCTTGTCGATTGGACAAGTATTATTTTGATTAGGGCTCCGCGTAATCGCGGACATCGTGAGTCTGCTGGTGCAGTCTCACACAATCCTATTAAAATATAGACTTAAGCTATGTGCAGACGTTTATATACTATTCCTTATGTGCCTATTTACTATCTTATAGGTCCCTATGTACCCTATACACTTATATATACCACTATACACTGTCATTATTGTCCTGCACACAAACACTAAACTTATCGGTTTATTTATCACTGTAATAACACTTTATATACAGTCTGTGCAGAGTCTATGTATCACTATTATTACTTCACTATATATTTTCACTGTCCCGCACAGGTATTATTTGAGTTATCGACACGCAAAGAAGAACATTATCGTTACTTGCAACTGTTATATATATTTTAATTATAGTTTACATAATTATATAAAACTACAAAGCCACTGACTCACTCACTCACGCATTGACATGTCGTTTCTCGGAATGGGTGAGAGATGGGTTAGGGGTATGTTTTGCAATAATGTATAAAACCATAGAGTGAGTAGAGGAAAATTATAGAGGAGATTTAAATCCAAGACGGCGGGCGAGTCCATTTCCGGTTTCGGAGAAGAAAAGATTTGGACGAGTTTCGACTCATAGGTCCCATTCAAAATCTAGAATGATTTTAAAAAAAGTAAAAAAAAAATAAACAAGATGGCGGCTGCGCTGGGACGTTTTGAAATCTTCGACTTTTTGCACTAAACTTTGACGAATTGTTTTGTTCTACCGATTTCAAAAGTTGGCAACACCAAGTAGAACAGTCGGTGGGTTATATACTTGAGATTTCAGAAAAATTGAGACTTTTCAGAAAAACAAAATGGCGAACAGTGTGGTCGCCATCTTGTAAAAAAATGAAATTTGCGACTTTTTTGAAATCCATTTTTCGGGTAGTTGGCAAAATCCGACGGTTTCGAGTTGTACATAGCGGTTGTGTGTTTTGTCAAGAAGTGTTGCCTGAAGCAAAAAAATTTCCCATTTTTTGGGGACTTTCCCAGATTTTCCCCAAAAACATGAAAAGTAGAAATACCGACATTTTGAATAGAGACTTTGACTAGCTGGCAACATTGGGGTCCCCCAAATGACATTTGACTATTTATAATTGTTCTCCCAGATGGTGGATGGGGAGGGGGGTATTTTTTGACAGATTCATAAACAATAAGTAACTCCCGCGAGTATGGGAAAAGTGCCAAACCTCCCCTTTTCGCCCCCCTTCCTCCCCCTCCCTATCGTATCTCGGAAACTAAGAGACCCGTATTTTTTTTTTACGGACTCGTATAGAAGATGCTCGGGAAAGTAATAACCAGTTTTCAAAGTTGCCCCCTTGCCCCCCTTTTTATCCCCTTTAGGTGGATCTCAGAAATTGAGAGACTTGGAACATTTTTTTTTCAGATTCATATAAAGGGGCAACGTGTTAGTCAAAATCATTTTTCAAAACTCCCCACTCTCCCCCCCTTCACCCCTCCCCCCATCGTATCTCGGAAACTAGGACACGTAGCGGCTTTTTGATTTTTACTGTAAATTATTAATGAGGATCGTTTAAATTTGTAAACGGAGGGTATCCTCCCCTCCCCAACCTCCCCTTAAAATAAAAGGGCTATAACTTCGTAACGTTCAGAGATAGCCATTATGTGTTTGAACAAATATTATAGTAAGCGTCGAAACCTGTCTGATGGTAGGCAGGTTCTGAGTGGAGCGAACCTGCGAGACCGAGTGGAGCGAAGGGGGAGGTGGTGGCGAGCGAAGCGAGCCGGCGACCTCCGCAGCGTAACGAAGGTTGAGTGGGTGAAGCGTAACTCAGGCTGACGACAAGCAAACTTTAGGGTAGTGTTTTTTTATGGGACTGAGTTTTTAAATACGGTTTTTTACTTTAATTTTAATTGGTTTTTATAGGTATATTGATTATAGGGATAAAGTTGGAACTTTGTCCCTATAATCAATATCTCTGTTAATAGAAAGTTCCTAGGTATGGTGTAGAACAAAAAAATAATCACAATGACGAAGAGAACAAATGCCTTTCGGCTTCGTTAAGAGGTGTTTTACACCCTTTATAAAATATTTTGATTTGATTTGAATTTTGAAAGAATAGTTTGCTGTGGCATCTGCATCACCAGTTACAATCACGAAGATATCAACCAAGTAGACTTCTGAAGTCACAGGCTTCCTCTCTCTCCGTGAGAGAAAGGGTCCGTGGAAGTCACAGTCGAAAATGTTTGGTTCTAAGACATGCCGTTTTCCTCACGATGTTTTCCTTCACCTTTTTGGGAGCAGTGGTGGTGAGAAGTGGACCGAATGGTTGAAACCTTTGTTGAGGAGCGGGACAGTTCAAACTAAGTAACAAAAAAGTACCCTCGGCTTGAAATCCATCATATCCTTTTTCGGGTTCCGTACCTCAAAAGGTAAAAAAAGGAACACTTGTCTGTCTGTCTGTCCGTCCGTCCGTCCATCTGTCACCACCGATTGTCTCAAGAACGGGTGAACCTAGCATGTTGAAATTTATACCAGATACTAAGGTCTATAGTCCCTATTAGGTGTATAAAAATCAAGGTCTGAGTCAACATGATAAAAAGGTATGGGCAAATTTAGATTTTCCCAAAAACTTGTAAGACCTTGCTTTTAACCAAAATTGACAGTTCTAGGTCAACCGGAACGGGAAGTACCCTATAGGTTTTGGATCGAAAACCTATATGGTAGTACCATTACCATTACCATTTCAGGGTAGCCGCCTTCTTGCGAACGTCCCCTAATACTTGTTTTGTAACGCAGGTTGTTGAACGTGGTGTTTAGAATTCTGCCTGAAACTTTTCTCCTAAAACTTTATATTACTTGCAGAGAACCGGTGACATTGTCCTTCCCCTCCATGAAAGTGTCAGTTACACTGCCCAAAACAATAGACGGATCGTGTGTGTGCGTGCGCGCAGCGCGGTCAATGATCGATCTTCTTAGCGAAAGTTCTAGATCGTTCGCCTTGCTGTTTGATATGCCTAAACGATACGAAGGTACGTGTGTTTTTCTTGTTTTGACCGCGGCTTTGCCCACGTGGCAATCGAAAATTATCCCAAGGGAACGTAGTTCCGGAAAAACGCTCTGTGTAAATTGTAACTAAATGTAATGCACTCAAAACATTGTGTTGATAGATGCATTAAATACAGGGTGCAAAAGACCTCATCACGAAGCCGTCAACCAAGCATTCTGTACATCAAACTAAGTAACTTTACGCAAACATTATTGCTGGGAAATGACTTTTTTTTTGGGTGAAAAAACATGTTTTGTGGTAGATCTCAATGTAACGCACTCAAAACATTGTGCTGATGGATGGATTGAATAGTACGGGGGTCGTGGAGGTGTTTAAAATAAAAGTCTTACATTAAAAACTTATAAGTATTTTAAAAAAAAAACTTGTCAAAAAGTTGGAACTTTGACCCCCAATATCTCCGTAACTAGAAGGTTCCCAGGTATGGTGTAGAACAAAAAAATGATCGCAATGACGGGGAGTGCCTTTCGGTTTCGTTAAAAGGTGATTTACACCCTTCATGTAGTATACAGTTAGTACAGGGACACCTTTATTATGAAGGTTTGTTAATTATAACATTAAAAATTGCATAAAATCGAAGTGTGAAAAAGTCGGAACTTTGACATTTAATGTCTCCGTAATTAGAAGGTTCCCAAGTATGGTCTCAAAAAAATGTTCGCAATGACGAGAAAAACAGGTAACTCTTAGCTTCGAGGGGCTTTTTACACCGTTTATCTCAACTATAACTATTGTGTGGAGACTTTTACCCAGCGGCCATCGTGCATGCAGCTGACGTGACCCGCCCAGTCCCATTTTAACCTAGCAGCCTTCTTGCGAACGTCCATTGTGGCCGTTTTGGAAGACCGACGGAACTGCCGAAGTCAGCGCAGAAAGAGTTGGCGAGACGATCTGGGATAGAGATACCACGATAAGAGCACATGGAAGGAATTGGAGGTCTTTGCACAACAGCAGGACAGTATAGAATAAATAAAAAGACAATCGGGGCAGTCTTTGGGGACTGCCGATAGAAGCGCAAACAAAAAGTTCACAGGCCCCACCCCAGTCGTAGCACTGGTTATGTGGTGCTATGCCGTAGCGGATCGCCTACGAGTGCTACGAAGCGTGACCGCACGATACGTCAAGTGACGATGAGTTCAATGTTTTCCTTCACCCAAAAACTGATCAACACGCATAAAGAAGTTTTCATTTCAAAAATCTGTACTATAGGTCCCACATCTAGGCCGAAGTCTTCGGAGACTATGGGAATGATGTAATGTTTTGTTACAATGTTTCAGATATGTTCACATTTAACGTAAAGGAGTTGCTGGACAGTCAGAGAATAAAGAAGGAGCAGGATGCTGCGAGAATCAAGTTCTATAAAGACCTTATTCTCAAAATTCGGGAAACGGAAGCGTTTATTAAAGCTAACGTGTGAGTTATTTATAGTTAACTGGGTGTTGATTTTCGCGGCTCGCGTTATGGTCGAAAATTATAACACGGGAACGTCTTTACGATTTAAAACTTTGAACGATTTAACTCAAGAACTACTCAATCGATTTTAAAAATTATTTCACCATAAAGCTACATCTTTACCGAATAACATAAATTATATTGATATCATGCAAATTAGCCGAGCTATCACAATTTTCGCGGACGAAGTCGCGGGCTAAGTGCTAGTATAAAATAAAGTCGCTCTCGCTGTTTGTACGCTCTGATCTTTTAAACTACGCAACGGATTTCGAGAAAGAGAAAGAGGTCAATCGTCGAATCCGACTCGGCTGGGCTGCGTTCGGGAAGTTGCGCTGTATCTTCTCGTCCAACTTACCGCAGTGTCTCAAGACGAAAGGCTATGACCAGTGTGTGTTGCCAGTGATTACATACGGGACCGAAACGTGGTCGCTCACAATGGGCCTCATCAGAAGGCTTAAAGTCACCCAAAAGGCAATGGAGAGGGCTATGCTCGGAGTTTCCTTGCGCGATCGAATCAGAAATGAAGACATCCAAGGTTAGAGAGAGTAGGCAAGAGAACCAAAGTTACCGACGTAGCCCGAAGAATTGCCAAACTTAAGTGGCAGTGGGCAGGGCACATTGCTCGCAGAACGGATGGCCGATGGGGCCAAAAAGTTCGCGAACCGGAAGACGTTGCGTTGGAAGGCCTCCCACTAGGTGGACCGATGACCTGGTGAAGGTTGCGGGAATCCGCTGGATGCGAGTCGCACGGGACCGGTCAATGTGGCGTCACTTGGAGGAGGCCTATGTCCAGCAGTGGACGTCTTTCGGCCGAAATGATTATGATGATGAAACTAATTTCAATGCAGTTTTCTAAAATAGATAAAGTGAATAAAGAGTTAGATTTATTTGTATAAATTACCCACATTAGTATCCACATTGCACCCGTGCGAAGCCGGGGCGGATTCGTTAGTTTTATATAATAGTCTGCATTCTTTGTTTATCTGACATTCTAGTGTCTGTAATGGTTCTAATTAAAATAAATGCTTTTAGTTTGTGTTGTACCTGAAAGGAGCTTGATACATGTTTTCGGCAGCTTACTTTAAAAATGTATAATTTCCTTTACAGATTCTTAAATACGGATAAGCAGAAGGATGAATTGGACAACTTGAATATGGCAGAGCCACCATACATGCCTTACTGGAGGGACCAGATCGCTTACGAAAATGGTAAGTGGTAGAAATTAAAAAATCAGCAGTCTTCATCTTCGTTTCAGCCGAAAGACGTCCACTACTGGACATAGCGCTCCTTGGGGAGGCATATGTCCAGCAGTTGACGTCTTGTGTCGCCACTTGTCCCGGTCCCGTGCGACTCGCATCCAGCTGATCCCCGCAACCTTCACCAGGTCATTGCTCCACCTAGTGGGAGGCCTTACAACGCAATGTCTTCCAGTTCGCGGTCGCCACTCTAGAACTTTTCGGCCCCATCGACCATCCGTTCTGCGAGCAATTTGCCCTGCCCACTGCCACCTAAGTTTGGTAATTCAAAACTGCTGTCGCTCCTTGTAAAATACTGGTTGTAACAAATCTACTTGATCCTATGAAAATAAATGGATATAAGTTTGTTCAATTAAAAATTTAATAGGAAAAGGTATTTACGGGGAAGATAAAAAATACAGCTTATTATAAATGACCTACCTAGCACGCACTCTAGGATAGAAGGTAGTTTTATAGTTGACGCACTTAGTTGGCGACAGTTCAGCACTGAAGGAGAGACAGGAACAGGCGTTAGCGTAGCGAGTTTGACTCACTGCTTGACGTCTGGCCCTAAGAACTACACTGGTGCCTTCCTATAGAGCTGACCTGGTGCGTGACTGAGAACTCCACAACACCCTTCCAGCAGAGGTTTCCTCAAACTCGCTACCCTAACGCCTGTTCCTGTCTCTCCTTCAGTGCTGAACTGATTTTTCGCCAACTAAGTGCGTCAACTATAAAACTACCTTCTTCAATCTATCCTAGAGTGCGTGCTAGGTAGGTCTTCTATAATTAGCTGTATTTTTTATCTTCCCTGTAAATACCTTTCTCTATTACATTTTGAATTGAACAAGTCTGCTTATATCCATTTATTTTCATAGGATCAAGTAGATTTGTTACATGGTACTGAGCTGCATCGGGTCAGACTGGAAATCGCCCCATTATAGTTGAGAAAACGATGAGTCAATACTCAAGCATTACTTAAAACAAGACTCAAGCGATTTAAGTAGTTGCATGCATGCACCTTTGATTGTTCAAATTCGTGTGCTAAATAATTATCACTTGCTTCGGTGAAGGAAAACATCGTGAAAACAGCATGCCTGAGAGATATTTCTCGGCGGCATGTAAAGCTAAGTCAGAGGCCCATGGGCGGCGTAAAAACTCTGACATCAGGTCACTATCAACCTCGGCAAGAGCGTCTTAACCTGAAGATTGATTCAGATCAATCTTGAATCTTGGGGGTGTTATTGGTGTCGATTCTGTTGTGCACAAATTACACTTAATTTAGGCTATTGCTATCTTTTACTAAAAGGCAGTGCGAGAAAAGGACGGCTATACTATGAACTAAGTTAGAGATGTCAAACTAGTTTATGCCTTGCGCTTTACCGTGTTTTTAGTCGGCATGTTTTTACGTGCACCCTTCATTTGTATAGAAATATTAGTTCCAACTAAATTTGACAGCTGTTAATTACGTCCGTCTCTTTCTCGTTTTATGAGAGAGAAAAAGATAGCAATCGCCTAAATTAAGTTTAGTTTGTGCACAACAGAATCGACGCCAAAATTTAGCTACAAGTTCTTCCTTGGTAGCTAAATAAGTATGACTTAGTAATAAAAAGAAAAAATCAATCAAAATCAAAGCATTTATTTCAAGTAGGCCAGTTACAGGCACTTTTAAATTGTCGAAACAAATATGAAAATTAAATGTAGCTACAGTCCCAGTCACAAGACGTAAAAACTGTGAAAGTACTGTAGTTGCCAACAACAACAAACAACTCAACAACAATAACTTCAACAATAACAACTCAACAACAACTTCAACAATAACAACTCAACAACAACTTCAACAATAAAAACAAAAACAGCCCATAACGTCCACTGCTGGACATAAGCCTCTCCCATACAACAACAACAACAACAACAGCCCATAACGTCCACTGCTGGACATAAGCCTCTC
The DNA here is from genome assembly GCA_905147715.2 of Xestia xanthographa. Classification (NCBI taxonomy): domain Eukaryota; kingdom Metazoa; phylum Arthropoda; class Insecta; order Lepidoptera; family Noctuidae; genus Xestia; species Xestia xanthographa. The sequence goes on from LR990667.1 coordinate 18,046,809, forward strand.
CCATGATGGGAGGAATTTGCCGTAATCTCCACGCTTGGCAGGCGGATTGGAGATCGCAGTGATGAAAGACTAACAGAAAACGCTGCTGCCCATTCTCAGGTCTACGTAGGCGCAAGGTGTTCTGCCTCAGACATTAGTCGCCTTATACGACACCCGTGAGTGTAATGGGTTGGTTCTATTCTACTCTGCCGGATACCACGCGGCATACACAACAACTACAACTTTAACATTATAATGTTTTGTCCACAGAGCATGCCTACCAAATATATCTCAAATCGTGTGTATGTAAGTCCAGGACTGGCGAACTAAACTTGAGGAAATATAGGTGAGTTAACATAACATAGCATCACGACTGTAATTCTCGAAGGGTGAGGCAGAGGTGGTGCCTAATAGTACACCCACATTTTCCCCAGTTATGTTAAAGTCTATTGTAATAGGGGGTGAGCCTATTGCCATCAACCGGGCACAAATCCTCACTCCGTGGGTGCTACTGATGGAAAAACCCTATAAGTTTTTTTAGGAGCAGCGGTGGCCCCATGGTGACGGCCCCGACTTACGAACAGTGAGTCGTGAGTTCGAACCCAGACACTACACTACTACAACAGCCCATAACGTCCACTGCTGGACATAAGCCTCTCCCATGATGGGAGGAATTTGCCGTAATCTCCACGCTTGGCAGGCGGATTGGAGATCGCAGTGATGAAAGACTAACAGAAAACGCTGCTGCCCATTCTCTGGTCTACGGAGGCGCAAGGAGTTCTGCCTCAGACATTAGTCGCCTTATACGACACCCGTGAGTGTAATGGGTTGGTTCTATTCTACTCTGCCGGATACCACACGGCTAAACCAGACAAGCGCATTACTTTGTGCAATTTATTACATCACCACTGCCCTCAAAACGGTGAAGGAAAACATCTTGAGGAAACCGGCATATCCTAGAACCAAAAAGTCAAAGACATGTGACATCTACCAATCCGCACTGGGCCCGCGTGGTGGATTATAGCCCATTCCCTCTCATAGAGAGGAGGCCTGTGTCCCAGCAGTGGGAACATTATAGACTGATTTAAAAAAACACCCAAGATAATAAACACTTCAATTATAAACACGCTTTCACGCTATCATGCGAAAGAAAGCGGCTTCCTTACTGCAGCGCCTGCATGGTAGTGACAACAGCATTTTGAAGATGATTGCTGCTAGACCGGACTGCCTCTTCCAGAGACACTGGGTGGGGACCGTCTTAGGACTAACTAAATAAATATTTAAGAGTCCTATTACATTTTTTAGGCAAATTTTTGATTTTTACTTCCTGGATCAAATTATTTCGGTCGGCGTACACGAGTCGATAATAATAGCGATATTTGGACGATTGTCGATTGATATTGACGAATATTAGAGACGAGACTGACATGAGACTGAGGAGCGAGCTGAATTGAGAATTATAGTAGGTATTTTAATTTTATTTATTGTATTTTTGTCTTATTATATTGACAAACGAAAACTAATAAAACTTATTCATTGTAGATCGAAGTCTTATATCATATTAATTTGTTTGATAAAATTGAGTTTATTTGGAATATAATGGACGCTGAATTAAGACATTTATGGCTTAAATTACTATTTCTTTACGATTTTTTCCGTGAAAACTCAAGGAATTTAAAGAAATACTAAAACTCCAATAAACAAGTAAAACATTCAACTTATCTTTTAGTAATTTTATCTTTTATAAGAATTAAATGTAACTATGTGAATTTGAGCGTTAAAGTTCCATCGACGACGGTTTTTCTCGCAAACTGAGTTCGTAAAATATTTATAGTAAATTACACGAAAAGAAAAATGAAAATGTGTAACTCCAACTTACATAAAAGAGAATGGCACTATCGTTATTCGTAAGTAAATAATTAAAATATCTTACTGCTGCTGAGAATTACTGCGTCAAAAATCATGAATTTACGTAAAAAATGTAATAGGACTCTTAAGTTGTAAACACTAACAATACTAACCTAATTACATAAGCACCATTGTTACCTAACACTAAAATACTAACAAAGTTATGGACTGTAGTCTGAAAATAAAGGTTAATTTATTTATTTTTATAAACACTTCGTTGTTTCAGGATTTGTGGAGGTGTCCTGAATCTGGATCTGATCGTTACCCCGCCACAACCAAAACGCATGCAGTACGGGGTAACGCTTTCCACATGTAAGTTTTGACATTTTTTTTACGTTGATTCGTCCAGAGGTAACGTGTAACAAAAATTACTTCGTTGTGGGGGTCATGGCAGATAATGACACACTATACCGGCACCGCTCCAACCCAGCAATTAACTTGCCATTCAAATTAGAGCATTTAATCGTAGGTATGTCGTATAATATATTTCATAATGTCAATATAAAAAAGCCCACGGCGAGCAGTGAGCGTGCTTGCCGCTATCATACAACCCGAATCGCAGCCTGTGCGCTGCAAGCGAGCGGACCGCATGCTTACAGCGCTCCGACTCCGAGTCGCCCGTGAAACAACGTCGGCCAAAATACCATAACAATAATTGTGTTCGCGGTGACAGCACGCTTACACCACGCGGCCGGCGCGCTGACCGCGAGATTACACCTCGCGGATGGCGCGTAGTTAGCGCGCTGGCAGCTAGCCGTAGCCTAAATTCGAGGCGATGTCGTGCTGCAGCTGTGCAGTTGCGGTGCCGGTATTCTGTGCCGTGACCTTTAAATTACACCCCCCTCCCCCTCGCGTGGTGACATACAGGTATGATTACAGGGTGAAACGGTCACCGACGCACAATCGCTCGCCACGTATTCACTACATCAGTGTTTTTCAACCATTTTCATGACGCGACCCCCTTAGTATGAAAAATATTTGGCGACCCCCCGACCCTTCGTTTTTGTTCATTTATTATATTATATTACAAGTATTAAATCCATACAAATTTTGAATACATTTGCTTAGGTAAATAGGATTCGGATAAATATTTGTAGGTATTTAACACATTTTTTTTTTGGAATTCTATTTAATTCGCAATGTAGCAAAAACGGATCCACGATAGGAGAAATTAGTTAATGACAAACAAGCGAAACCTCAATAAGATTAATGAGTACTATAGATTTTTATTTTGTTAATTTGTACGAACATACAAATGATTATATTCTTTAGTTATCATTTTCTTATTAAATCTATCTTTCCTTTTATTTATATATATATCTATCCTTTTCTTTCCTTTCTTTTTAAATCTATCTATCGCGACCCCCCAGGGGGTCGCGACCCACAAGTTGAAAAACACTGCACTACATCATTCTGAAATTCTGAACCAGGCTGTCGTTATTTAAAAAAAAAAACTGCTCTTTCTTGCAAAAGTGCAATGTACGGTCGACCAAGCTATTTGGTTTACAATTTACAATGTTATTTGCATGTTAAAAATTGTAAACCAAATACTCCGATCAGAGAAACAACAGTTGTTGTTTCTATGATCTGTGACCCAATAGCTTGGTCGACCATATATACGGTCAAAATGCATGGAAGGGCAGATTTTTTTTTCTTCTTTGCCTATCATGCGTCCCACCGTTGGGCAATGGCATCCTCTTTCTCTTTCAAAATAATTACCGATGAAAAATTTTTTTGGGGTGGGGTCAGAATGATGTGTCGCTGTCTCTTCTATCCTGTATAGCTGCATTCGGTTAGACTGGAAGCCGACCACAATAAAATAAAATTAAATACACACACACTGCGGTCATTTGAATTTGATGTTTCGTTACAGTCACCTGTGACTGACATGGCTTGAACAGATAGTACTCCGTAGCGTAACGAAGGTTGAAAGGGTGAAGCGTAACTCAGAGGCGACTATATACATACGGAAAAAATATTTGAATTCTCATTTTAAATTTCGCGCCACGCCAAAACGCTCTGCAAGTATGTAAGTACTACGCACGCATACGCATTTGTATTGATTCTGACCTAAAACCATTGAGGGGCGTTTTGTTTAATAATAACGTTTAATAATAACGTTTATTGTGTCCAAAAATAATACACAAACAATTTGGGTTTGGAGTCTTCAATTAAGCAGATTATGCCTGTATTAGAGGACTCCGCTCCTTCACAACAGTAGGTACTTACTTAAAACACAATAAAAACAGTACATGGGTGCAGTAAAACAAGCTAACAAAATATAATTATGTGAACATGAGTGAGTGTGTGCATGAGTGTGTGTGTGTGTGTTGTTGTGTGTAATGAGTGTTAAGGATGTGTAGATGTATGAATATGTGTGTGTGAGTGAACGTGAAGGTATGGGAGAGTCTACGTATGTGTGTGTGTGAGCGTGAGCGGGTCGTGTACATGTATTAAGGTGACACAGCACACGAGCTCGAACTCATTGGTGGGCGTGGCTAAAAAGCACGCTGTCTCACCTGGCATCGTACCCGAAGGAGATAGTATCAGTGATGAGCAGTTAGACGCTAGTCTTCACGTGCGTCTAGTTCGTACGTACACACTCAGCGTTCCGAACCGTTCCGAACAAAAACGAAGTTATAATACTTTCGTCTGAACTTTTATTTTAATGCGCTAAAAAGAATAAAATAAACTTTTTCTTTAAAACTTTTACTATCAACTTATAACGTCATCGTCACTTCACAATTCGCGAGATTAGTGGCAACAATAATATTGTATAACTATATTGTTTGTTATTGTTGGCCTGGGGTCACGATGTCCAGGACGCTTTCCGCCAGGTCTGCTAATCCCTCGAGAGAAATAAATAGCTGTGAAGCCAGCAGAGTCTGGACGTTGGTCGGCAGACGACTGCTTTATATTGTCATCGTGGTACTGTGGATTTCCTTGGCCTGATAAAGTTTAGGATTTCCTTTTCAGGGCGTATCACGTCGGAGTCTCCAATTTAGTGGTTGTTGTACACTAACTAAATTAAATTAAAAATGTTCATAATTCTATATCAATTTAGTCAACACAAGACAGAGAAGTGACAGATCAGAAGAAAAGTAAAAATTATATCGTGAAGGTTTTATGTATATAAAGTTTCTAAATAAGTAGGTCGCTACACCATATTATAGGGTGTGCGTTTCGATGGCGCGACCACGGCGTTTTTTTTTTTAAATAACTATGCCATGATTTTGTAAAAATTATGTATGTACGTGGTTCAAATTTTCCAAAACCTTAAATTTGTCAAAGTTATGGTTAAAAAGTTATAAGGGTTTGAACGTGGCCACGCCATCGAAACGCGGAGAACCGCGCGGCCATGGAAATCTTAAAAACTAAGCGTTGCAGAGACCTGAAATTTAGGTAAATAAAGGATTGAATTTGTAAAAAAAATATAAAAAATCCTAGGTTTATATTTCAGGAGCATACGTATGGTATCGCTTATCACCTTCAAAATGTTCTGAATGTGAAATATTTAATTAATTAATGAATTTAATTTTAAATTATTTATTTTTTACAAAATCTTGCCATAGCTTAAAAAAAAAAGAATGCCGTGGTCGCGCCATCGAAACGCACACATTATAGGAGTGCAATAAAAATGCACAGGCCCTTCAACTTCAGCGAAAAACAAATGACACGTCACTGACGTCATGCATGAAATGAAAAGGACAGAAATATAGGTCTTGTTCTTCTATCAAACGAAGGACATGTCAATATGGCGTATCCCCCTCCCGCACCGCACCGGGGGAAACATTATTCAGTGAGATGCACGAAAATTCATAGTAAAAGGCGCGCGTAAAAAAATATGAAAAGGCTTTTGGGAAATCCAATTTTATGAAAAAACCACTGCATAAATCATTATCAAATAAAATTTATTGAATTCTTCGATAATTTTGCTGTGTCGGTACCGACTTTGTTTTGGAAATTTGACACTTCTTTTATTACTAATTTACGCCCAAAGTTACGTTAAAATTGGCAATAAAAATGAATCTTTGGTAGCTCGTAACTTTTGAATGCCTTTTTATTTTACTATTCTGTTTCCGCACAGACACAATTAATAATGAGACAAAACGATATCATGTTTAACTTTAGATGTACCATGTCAAACAGTGGAGTAATAGTCCCCCGAAATTTGTATGGAAAATATGTTGTGCAGATCAACCTTAAGTTACGTTTTGTAGGAGGGCTTCAGTATTTTCATATGTCAGTGGTTTTATCCAGTCAATTAACATTTCCTTACATATATGATAAGGTTTTGCATATACGAAAATTTCCTTATTTATTTTGTTATACAATTGAGCTGATCGTTTACTGAATTGCATAGATCCGAATTTGGTCTTGGTTATAGGTATTTGAACTATATTGTGTTTCCTTCTCCTAGAGAGTATATCCGAGTTGTAAGGTAAGGTTTTGTGCTTTTTTAAAGTTGTTTGAGTAATGTATAATTTCCTAACTGACAATACATCACTTAGTTTGTAAAGGTTCTCTGTAGAATATCTCCTTTTTTTAAAGTACATTATTTTGAGCAGGGCTCGTTGTGCTCGCTCTAATTGGATGAATTTAGATTTTGCTGCCCCACCCCAGACAGGAATACAGTATATCAATATTGATTGCGCAAGAGAAATATAAATTTTAGTGAGCACATTTCCACCCGGCTTTCCGCTACTCTGTATAGACTTAGGCAGCACGTGACGCAGGGTCTTAAAAATCCAGTTTAGCTTGCGGACTCTATTTGCAACTTGCTCAAGATGGGGGTACCAGCTCAGTCTCTGATCCAGCATTACCCCCAAATATTTTGTGCTAGAGACTCTGCCAATACTAGAACAGTTACAATTATCAACATTAGTACCATCGCAAGTGTGTATAGTGATACGAAAATCGCCGGTTGGTTGAGTACGGTTGCAGATGCAGAAACTTATAAAGTTTGTTTTGGAGGTATTTAATGTGAGAACATTAGCATTGAGCCAATTCGCAACCAGGGACATTCCTGTTTCAGCACTTAGCTGCACATCATGCCATGTCCTGCCACAGAAGATGACAGCTGTATCATCGGCGTACGACAGGACTTTGGCATTAGGAATTTTCATGTTACACAGGTCGTTTATGTATAACAAGAAGAGCGTTGGACCTAATACACTTCCTTGGGGGACGCCGTATGATACATCCGTGACATCACTTATATGTTGACCCACTTTGACACTCTGCTTCCTATTTGAGAGATAGCTCTTAAACAGATCAAGCGCGATATCTCTAATACCCAACCCGACAAGTTTTGTATACCCTCCCCTCCCCACCCCAACATCCCACAAAATTTAAAGGGTTGTAACTTCATAACTGTTAAAGATACCGGTGACGGACATGACAGTTAACGTGTTAACGAAGCTGAAAGGCACTTCTTGTTCTCCCCGCGTCATTGCGATCATTGATTCTACACCTTACCTGGGAACCTTCTTATTACGGAGATATTAAAAGTCAAAGTTCCAACTTTTTGACAAGTTTTTTTTTTTAATACAAATTTTAACTGCACGATCTATAAACACCTCCACGACCCCCGTACTATTCAATCCATCCATCAGCACAATGTTTTGAGTGCGTTCTTTTGAGTTCTAACACAAAACATGATTTTTCACCCAAAAAAATAAAAGTCTTTTCCCAGCAATAATTTTTGCATAAAGTTACTTAGTTTGATGTACAGAATGCTTGATTGACGGCTTCGTGATGAGGTTGTTTACACTCTGTATAGTTGGGGAAAAGCTGGGAAGAAGGTAAGTGGGGAAATGCATAGTCTACTTGCGATTCGGAGAACATCCCTGATGAGCTACAAAATTGGGGCAGCCTCATAAGCACCCTAAACGCATTATTAAATTAATAAATATCGTTCAGCGCCATCTTTTGCCACACTAAGCAACGAGACTTGTGTCGTGGATACCAGATAGTTGATATACTACATAGATATTTTTTGTTTGTAAATACATACTTATTATACGTATACACAAAGAGTGTAAACAACCTCATCACGAAGCCGTCAACCAAGCATTCTGTACATCAAACTAAGTAACTTTACGCATAAATAAATTATTGTTAAGAAATTACTGTTTTTTTGGGGTGAAAAATCATTGTTTGTGGTAGAACTCAATGTAACGCACTCAAAACATTATGCTGATGGATGGATTGAATAGTAAGGGGGTCGTGGAGGTGCTTAAAGTAAAAATCTTACAATAAAAACTTTATCTCCGTAACTAAAAGGTTCCAAGGTATGGTGTACAACAAAAAAATGATCGCAATGACGCGTCATTGACGGGGAGAACAAGTGCCTTTCGGCTTTGTTAAGAGGTCTTTTACACCCTTTCTACACATCCATGACTCGGAAACCAATGTCCATGCTCTTCACACAAACATTTGCTCTTACCGGGATTCGAACCCATTTAATTTGCCTCACTACCGCTGGGCCATTCGGGTCGTATTATATTGCACACACACACACGTTTATAAGCTCCTCGTTTAGAAAAATGTGCAATATTTTCTGAACAAAATTGTCTTCACTTCAGTCGTACAACGTGCAAACCTGTGGGCCAACATTAATTATATTCGCCCTCACAAACAACGTTCAAATGTTGTTGTTGTTTTCAAATATTGTTTTGTAAATGTCATGTTTTATTGCCATGTTATTATAAACATCACACGTTTTCATCGGGGGTTAAAAAAGAACAGAAATTGAAAAAGAAAAACCATTTAAAATTAATCAAAGATTTTATTTACAAGTAGGTACTTATAATTATGCCAAGTTTCAACCTTAACCGTTTTACATACCTAAGAATCTTCTTAGACAACTTTTGATCCAACTTAAAAAAAAATCAGTGTCTCTATATCTACAAAAATCTTCGTACAAACTACGCATTTGTCATCGCTCGTTCTTAGGTCTTCTTCAAACTAAAGTACATTTGAAACGAGGCAAAGAAAAGATGCCAGAAATTAAACAAAAATGTTTTAAGAACATGTTGCAAAACATGTTTTGTAACATGTAATACGGGGTTACACTTTCCACATGTAAGTTTTGACAAATGTTTTACGTAGATTCCCAGAGGTAACGTGTAACAAACATTAACTTCGTTGTGGGGGTCATGGCAGATCATGGCACACTATACCGGCACCGCTCCAATCCAGCAATTAACTTGCCATTCAAATTAGAGCATTGAATCGTGTGTCGGATAATAGATTTCTTAATGTCAATACGAAAAAGCCCACGGCGAGCAGCGAGCTTGCTTGCCGCTACCATACAACTCGACTCGCTGCCCGCGCGCTGCAAGCGAGCGGACCGCATGCTTACAGCGCGCCGACTTCGAGTCGCTTCAAACTAAAGTAAATTTGGAACGAGGCAAAAAAAAGATGCCAGAAATTAAACAAAAATGTTTCAAGAACATGTTACAAAACATGTTTTAATGTTTGCTAACAAAAATTCAAACTTATTTCACAACTCCCACATAAAGTTTGAGAATGCTCTCTTTCTCATCAAAGAGTTTAGAATGCTCTCTTTCTCATCAAAGAGTTTTTGTATCATTCCTTTTTTTTAAACTTATCATGCAGATCAATTTAGGGTTTTCTTAACGTCATGGAGTCTAAGATTTGTGGAATAGGCTCGCCCCCTTCTACGTGGGACTTAAACATGACTGGCGAAATATACTGTACTATTAGGTACACTTCTGCTCACCCGTTCGGGGATTACAGCCGTGACGGTATGTTAGATCAATCTTATCGTTCTTAAGCTAAAGACACATTCTCTTGTGGTTTGGTCTTTTGGGCTATAAGAGTCTTCTTTAGTCTTTTCCAGAATATAGGTCTTTCCGATTCGTCTTTTGGCCATACTATGTAGGTTTTGGTCAACATCAGGTAATGGAGTGTATTTGGTCGGAGTCGGCGGGGGATGTCTTCTAAAAGAATTAGTGTTAAGTCTTCTCTGCGAGTTTCTAGAAGCCTGAAATTAGGAAAAAAGGGTTTGAGATAGACAGCTTGGTTTTGAGTTGCCTCCGTACCTCGGAAAGCACGTTAAGCTGTTGGTCCCGGCTGTCATTTGTAGATCTTTGACAGTCGTTACAGGTAGTCAGTGACCCGAATGTCAGACAACCAGTCTTACCAAGGGGTATCGTATTACTCAGTACTAACTGGGTTCTGGAGGTCAGATAGGCAGACGTTCTATGTAAAATACTGGTATTCAGCTGCATCCGGTTAGACTGGAATCCGTAGCCTAGGCAGATGATGTTTACATAACTCTAAAACTGGTATACAGGTGTATAAAAGCTTACCTATGTTGTGCCAAGTGCATCTCAAACTGACACCACTGACTAAGTAGGAACCGCTGCGAAAGGATCAGCATTATGGACCTGGAGCGATCCATGCAGGACACTATGTTCTCCAGGATTGAGAGACCCACCTGGAATGGCAAGACAGAGTCTTCATAAAGTAGTTTGCTGCGTTAATGACCTGCATGTAGACTAGGTAGCAGGGGTGGCCCAATCAAGAGCAAATATGGTGCAGGTTCTTTGAATAGTTACTTCATCACCATAGCTCTCAATACTGTGGATGTTGTTGGGTATTAGAGTAGAGGAAGACCAAAGTAACGATGGATGGACTGTGTGAAGGATGATATGGTAAGAAAAGAGGTGTCTGATGAGATGACGAGTGATAGAGAAGTGTGGAAGAAGATATGCTGCGCCGACCAGTAATGAATTGGGATAAGGGGAAGAGAATGTTGATGATAATGACCTAGATGATAATGATAAGGAGTACATCGTAAGGAAATTGGCATTTCTAGGCCTCTACCAACCCGCACTGGGTCCCAATTCCTCCTACAAGGAGAGGGCCAGTGTCCCAGCAACATAGGAACATTATAAAAGGAAATATGCATACATTTTTTTTTTCGATATGGAATGTTAAAGTACTATAAAAATAATGACAAAAAAGCGAAAACAAGACATAAATCGGCCAAACAACACAAAAGTTAAAAGCCATTCAAACTTTTGTTTTTATCTTTTTCTAGATAAACGGAATTTAGTATGGATTTTGTACGTCGATGCAGCGAATGATATCATTCGCTTTATCGGATTTCTCTGTCTAATCAGCAGTTTCAAATGGGTGCGCCAAAGTTCACCTAAATTTTCAACTCCGATAATTGGAAATCCGAAAAGGGATGAATGAAAGGCATTTGCATGTCGCGGAGATGAGGATGCTAAGGGGGATGTGTGGTGTTACGCGAATGGATAAAGTTAGAAATGAGTATATAAGAGGAAGTCTGAAAGTGGCGCCGGTGACTGAAAAGTTGTGTGGTAATCGGTTGTCGTGGTATGGGCATGTGATGCGGAGGGATGAGGAAAATGTCGTGAGGAAAGTTTTGAGTATGAATGTGGATGGGTATATGAGTAGAGGAAGACCAAAGAAACGATGGATGGACTGTATAAAGAATGATATGGCAAGAAGGGAAGTGTCTGATGAGATGACGAAAAATAGAGAAGTATGGAAGAAGAAGACATGCTGCGCCGACCCCAAATGAATTGGGATAAGGGCAAGAGAATGATGATGATGAATTGGAAATCCGAAAATGTTCTTCCTAACATTTTTCATCCTAACAATCACAATTCCTAACTACTCTGTCTCTAATGTTCATAATTCCGAAGCATTCAACTTCATAATGTCAGTAGCAATAAACATCTATTATACTTTTATTTGTTTTCCTATATAATCTCAACATATAGAAACAAAATAGAAGAATTCTACCAAAAATTACAAAGTACTGTTGATACTGCTCACAAAAATATAATAATAATGGGTGATTTTAATGGACAAATTGGGGAATGTCAAAGTGGCGAAGAGTACACTGTAGGAAGACACGGTAATGGAAACAGGAGCAAAAACGGAGAAAGATTGGTTAACTTCGGTTTAGAAAACAAACTAAGTATCTTGAATAGTTTCTTCAAAAAGAAGAAGAATAAGAAATGGACGTGGACTTCCCCAAATGGACTCTTTAAAAATGAAATCGATTACATTTTGACCAACAAACCAAAATTATTTAAAGATCTGTCAATTTTACATAGTTTAAATTTTAACTCTGACCATGAAATGATTCGTGCTACGTTACGAGGGATATATACAAAGAAAAGTCGAAGGCTGCATACTGAATCGGTACCCTATATGAACAATAAAAATAACGCAGAGATAATGAACAGCTTAAAAGAAATTCTAGAGAGAAGGGAAGAAAAAGAATACAATAAACCAATTGAGGCGACATATTGCGACTTTGTAAATACTCTCAAAACTGAAGCCCGAAAAGTGTCTACAAATAATAAAGTCATACTATCCACCGAAACAATTAAATTACTTAAAGAAAGAAAATTGCTTTTGCAAGGCAAGAAAAACAAAGAAACACGAAAAGAGATTGCAGAAATAAGTAAAAATATCAACAAAAATATAAGGAAAGACAGAAAGCAAAAAAGGGCAAACACTTTCCAATATCATATAAAAAAAACAGGCGGAGTAAAGAAAGCGTTCAAAGAATTAGAATCGAAGAAGAATTGGATGCCAAATATGAAGGATAAACAAGGAAGATGTAATACAAAAAGATCAGACATATTAAATATTGCTACGGAATATTATAAGGAACTGTATAAAAGTAAAAATAATAAACTTGCTATGACTATGACAGAGGACACGCAAGATACTGAACCTATACCGCCTATTCTAAAAGAAGAAACAGAAAGAGCTATTACTACGCAGAAGTTAGGAAAAGCAACCGGTCCTGATCAAATTACCAATGAACTTTTAAAAATATCCATGCCAGTAATTGTCCCTAAATTAACCAATTTGTTTAACGAAATAATAACAGCAGAAGTTATCCCAGAAGATTGGACGAAATCAATGATAGTTTTGTTGCACAAAAAAGGAGACAAAGGAGATATTAACAATTATAGGCCAATAAGCTTAATGTCTAACATATATAAGGTCTTTTCTAAAATACTATTGTTTAGACTAACTAACACCCTTGATGAAAACCAGCCAAAGGAACAAGCTGGATTCAGGAGCAAATTCTCGACTATTGACCACATACACGTCCTACGCCAGATACTTCAAAAATACAGAGAATACAACAAAATATATTATTTGGCTTTCGTAGATTTCAACAAGGCGTTTGATTCCCTAGAACACCACTACATATGGGAATCATTAGAACAACAAGGGGTCCCTAAAAAGTATATACGCATACTAAAAATCATTTATGGGAAAAGCACAGCACAAATAAAACTAGAAAGGGCAGGTGAAGAGTTCCCAATAGAAAGAGGAGTTCGTCAAGGTGACCCTATTTCGCCGAAGATATTCTCAGCTGTATTGGAGTTGATCTTTAGAAGACTGGGTTGGGATAATTTAGGACTTAACGTGAACGGAGAAAAATTGAGTCATTTAAGATTCGCGGATGATTTAATACTTTTCTCCGAAAGCCCGATAACTTTGGAAAAAATGCTACAGCAATTATCAGATGAAAGTGCAAATGCAGGGCTCACAATGAATTTAACAAAGACAAAAGTAATGAGCAATTCCTCACAAAATAAGGCTATTACAATTAATAATCACCAGTTAGAATATGTAAGCGAATACATTTATTTAGGACAATTAGTATCACCGACAGAGAGCATGCAGAAAGAAATTGAAAGAAGAATAGCAAACACTTGGAAGAGATTCTGGTCGTTGAGCGAAGTAATGAAAAATAAAGAAATGCCTATGGCGGAGAAACGAAAAGTCTTTAATGCTTGCATACTACCATGTCTTACATACGGATGCCAAACTTGGGCCTTAACTGAACAACAACAAAATAAATTAAATATATGTCAGAATGGGATAGAGAGAAGCGTATTGGGAGTAAGAAGAAGAGATAAAATACAATTAAAAAAGATCAAAGGAAAGACTAAATTTGGGAAAGTACAATCAGTATGCAGAAAATTGAAATGGCGTTGGACGGGACATATGTTGAGGGAAAAGAAAGACAAATGGACCAGATTAATAACGGAATGGTACCCTAGAGAAAGCAGAAGAAGTAGAGGAAGACAGCCAAAGAGATGGGAAGACGATTTGAAGCAAGTGGCTGGGCCAGAATGGTTACGTACAGCAAAGGACAGAAGCAAGTGGAAATCCTTAGAGGAGGCCTTTGTCGAAAGACAAGCTGTTAAGAGGGGAAATAAGCCGAATGCCGAGAATATGTTTTAGTTTAAGTTAATTTATAGTTTTCTTATTTCCATTGTTGTAATTTTTTAAGTACAAGTTTAGTAATGTTTGGTCAATTATGTTAACAGCAATAAAGGCTTATTTTATTTTATTTTATTTTTTTATTTTTATTTTTTTATAATCTCAACATAACCATTTTTTACACTATTATTCAAAGTCATATCTTTTTTGTTTAGATTTCTTTTTATTCATAATAATCAGTATTATATGCATTAATTTTGCGTAACTTTATTTTTACATAACATGTATCACTTATAAGAATAATAGTACCATACACAATAATAGGGGGGAAATATAATGACCACCAAAATTAACTTTGTGACCACTAACATCTATCACCTAAAATATCAATTGATCACAAAATTTAGTAAATTGAGCACCAAATTTTAACGAGGTGGTTGATGACAAACTAGTTTTGCCTAGGCCGACTTGGGGCACCCCGACACGGATAGATTAGGTTAGAAGGGTATGGCGGGGTCGAATGAGCGAGCGAAGCGAGCGAATAGACCCCGCCATACCCTTCGTGGTTATTTTTTTATAAACCATTCAGAAGTAGGAGCCCCGCGTAGCGGGGCTCCGTCGACCGGGTCTCCCTCGACTTGGATGCAAGAGAGACACTCTGACCCGAATTTCATTCCTTTAAGACAAAAATCAGTGAAACGACCTTTAATCATTCTAAACAGTTGGTTTTTTAGACATAATTATCTCAGGTATAGTTATAGTAATAAGTACGTTATGTAAAGCATACCCCCAAATATAATCATACCCTCAAAATAAAACTATAAATATCATCTTCTACCCACATATATTTTTTATTACACTTGGTAAATGTTTCTTTCTGAGTATGAGTGAAAATATTATGGTAATTATGTTTAGGGATAAAAGCGTTAGGATAAAAAACAGTAGGAGATTAAATATATTCACATTAATGATATTATTAATTACAATTTTCGGAAACATGAGTGTTATGAACATCGCCGGTAGCACTACAAATAGTATGAATGAAAACTTTAGGATGAAAAATTTTTGGAAGAGTGATCATTCGGATTACAAATCGTTAGGAAGAACAATTTCGGGTAAAGAACTTTAGGTGAGCCAATATGGACCCGTTTCAAATGCTTATAGCTTAGTATTTTTTATAGATATTAAAAAAATATTTTCACTTTGCCATTTCTGATGTTAATCCGCTTTGTTTAGAGTGATAAAAAATCATGCATATACCCTATTGTTAATTGTTCTATGTATCCGTTATGGCAGCGGTCGGCAACGCGCGGCCCGCGGGCCACATGCGGCCCGAGACCTATCTACTTGCGGCCCGCGACTGCTTTGTAAATGAAAGTTTAATTCTTATCGTTAAATTTAATCAGCGTTCCTTGGGGCTGCCTCGCCTTGCTTTTACTTTGCCTTCGCCACCCCATTGGAAATGTGACCCGCCCAGTCCCATTTTAACCTCTCAGATTTATCGCCAACATCGGCGATGCCTGTCTTGAGGCGTATTGTGGTGTTTCGTAATCGATCGGTGACTTTGATGCTTAAAATTCTACGCTCCATGGCTCTTTAGCAAATAGATAGCTAGGTTGTACACCTATTAGGTACCAAATTATTATATGTGGAGCCCGCCTTTATCAATTTTTTTCACTATGTGGCCCTTGCCTGCCAAAAGGTTGCCGACCGCTGCGTTATGGGAATGAAACTACCAGCCGTTCGCTGTGAATTCTATACCTATACAGTTTTTATTTTTTAAAGTTGTCAAATGTTATGGCCGTTGTGTAATGTTGTGTTACTCGTATTTCTATATCATTACCAGTGATAGGAATAGGTAGTGCTTATTAGCCTAAACTTCGAAGAACAGAGACAAGAATCGGAGACTTCCTTAGACCACAGAATAGATAATAGTACTTGCTTAGACTGTATTTTTTTCCGGGACATCACGTAAGTACCTACATCAAAAATTAATGTTATTTGGAATAAGTAATTGGTCTATGTTTACCTAAAGTTTGCGACTAGACATAACATAACACAGTCGTTACAACCATCAAAATTTCTGAAAGTTTTCTTTTTTAAGAACATTTTGGAAACGTCTTTTTCATCATAAAACTATGAAACGCTATCTTTGTCAAGGAGCCGTATACGTTTTGAAGTAAATATCTACTTTCTAGCTCACTCTCGGCCACGTTTGTTGAAATTTCTAAAGTTCAAGTGATTTATTATTTCAAAAACAAAAGGTTTTTGGATTTTATCTTACTAAAATATATTTCTGAAGTATATTTCAAAATTCTAAAATAATAGCCGGGTTACATTGTTTAGTAACACACTTAAACTTTAAAAACATCATTTAATCTTTATTGCAACGAAAGTACAATGGGCGGACTTTTATGGCTGCGCATTTAGTTATCTACTCTTAGAATTAACAAAAAAAAAACTCGTCGTGGTCGCAAATATAGTCTAAGGAAGTCTCCGATTCTTTTCTCTGTTCTTCTTCAAAGTTTAGGCTAATAAACACTACCTATTCCTATCACTGATCATTACCCACCTTTAACAGTTCATTACTGAAAAGTCAGACTGTCCTGTGGCCCTAGCTAGAGATTTGACGTTTTTCGTCAATTTTAATATTAAATAAATTATGCTCGTTTCTCATATAATATTTTCATAATTTTAACAATTTATTCATATCTATGGATGTTACTGATTGTGCTTATTACCAACAATTTAACTGAAATGCTGTAGGATAATTTTATTTTCGATTCAAAAATTGACGTATTTATGTTACGTGTACACCGCGCGTACGGGCCTCTGCTGACGGGCGTCTGATCAAACGTAAGCGAAGCCCACGATTTTCACTCACGCCGATTGTGTCCTCTATCTGATATAGAAGTGCACAAACGAACGCGCATCCCGCAGTAGGGTCTTTCGATTAATCATTGTTCTCTGACAAAGAAACCATGGATGGACTTTATGGATGAAATGGCAAGAAAGGAGGTGTCTGATGAGATGGCGATTAATACAGAAGTATGGAGAAAGACAATCATGGTACGCCGACCACAAATTAATTGGTATAAGGACAGGGAATTGATGATGATCAGTGATAGGAATAGGTAGTGCTTATTAGCCTAAACTTCGAAGAAGAACAGAGAAAAGAATCGGAGACTTCCTTAGACTATATTTTATTATGCGACCATGGCGAGTTTTTTTTTGTAAATTCTAAGAGTGCGTACCTAAGAGAGCGTATCATAGTTTTATGATGAAGAAGTCGTTTCCAAAATGTTCTTAAAAAGAAAACTTTCAGAAATTTTGATGGTTGTAACGACTGTGTTATGTTATGTCTAGTCGCAAACTTTAGGTAAACATAGACCAATTACTTATTCCAAATAACATTAATTTTTGATGTACTTACGTGATGTCCCGGAAAAAAATATAGTCTAAGGAAGTCTCCGATTCTTGTCTCTGTTCTTCGAAGTTTAGGCTAATAAGCACTACCTATTCCTATCACTGATGATGATGAATCATTCCTCTCTAGCTCACACGCACCAGCAGGGCTATTATGTATCTCTGTTTACAGCTCAAAATTATATAACTGGGCTCAGTGTCCATCAAATAACTGTCAAAAGGTTAACTAGTTTCGTATTATGTATGACCAGTCGCGATCAAATATGACGTCATTGGTTGTCATCGTGGCTGAAAGTCACCGTAACTCATTTTGACAGACGCTTTCGTATCGATTCTTCTAATATTGTGATTATGTAAGCATAGTGGACATCAAATTGATGACAACTGAGTTTGAAGTGGCTTTCGGGAAAGACGTTACACCGTACCCGGGCAGTTAGGCACCATAAAGTGATATCCACTCAGTACGATACGTAATACCAATATTATGACATTCTCAGTTGATATCAAAGTTCGGTGTACAACCGAAGCTTGATAGTCACTGGATATCAGAAAGATATGTAATAGGCCTACTGCTGCTAACATCCACACATTTTTGGTAATCATCAAAACCGTTACTCACAAGAAAATCCCTCTCATGGAGACAAGCGCTGATGCTACACTCGGCCTCCATGTGAGGCAGCAAATGATCCAGCACCCAACCTCGGTCCTCGTTACAGTAAGATACGAACACGTCGTAGTTGAAGATCGTATTGTCTGGAACAAAAATCGTAAAGTAATAATAGGCAGAAACCATAGAGCAACACCTGATACGATCCTTAAGTACTCAGTTTGTCTCGTCTACGTTCATACATCAGGCCAAGCACGCCGGTTGCGACTACGCACTTGCCGAAGAACTTCACCAATAATATCAGTGTGTGTTCTTCTAGGGCGTCCCCTCCATTCACATCTGCCTTTTAAATACCTTTTGTAAGTTGCGTTTCGCTCATCCTTCCCACATAATCAAACCATTTAAGCATTTTCTTTTCAATGGGGATGGCAATTGTGGAACTTATAGCGCTAGCATAGTTTGTACCAACGGTGTGTTTGTGTTTGTTTGTGTTGTTTGTTTTGTTTGTTTGTGTGTTTTGTTTGTTGTTTGTTTGGCCCGCGGCGTCATCGCGGTGTGTTCGCCACGCACTTGTTACGAACTCGATGTGGCTAAAGTAAGCAGTCGCTTCATGTAAAACCAGGTATTAAGCTAGATCTATTTACACTGGAAGCCGACCCCAACATAGTTATATGTTATGTTATGTTTTGTATCTAATATGGGTCAATGACCTGAAATAAATGAATTTTATTTTATTTTTATTTTATTATAGTCCGCTAGGCAGATAATGATATGAGCATGCCAATAGCACCTCTTACGTATTTTGAGTTTATAGCAATCTACACTAATGTAATAAAGAGGAAAGATTTGTATTTTTGTGTGTGTGTGTGTATGTTTGTAATGAATAAACTCAAGAACTACTGCGCCGATTTCAAAAATTCTTTCACCATTAGAAAGCTACATTCACCCTGAGTAACATAGGCTATATTTTATCCCCGTACTCCCACGGGAACGGGAACTACGCGGATGAAACCGCGTGTCGTCCGCTAGTCTACATCTACACTATCTACATTAATAATATTATACAAAGCAAAGATTTGAATTTTTGTTTTTTTGTGTTTGTAATGAATAAACTCAAAAACTACTGCACCGATTATAAAAAATCTTTCACCATTAGAAAGCTACATTCACCTTGAGTAACAAGGGCTATATTTTATTCCCGTACTCCCACGGGAACGGGAACTACTCGGGTAAAACCGCGTGACGTCCGCTAGTCAATCATAAACATCTTTTTCGGATGGGAAATCATCAAATTACTACTCCCGCTCTGGGCGGAGCAGGAGGGAGTGTCAGACTTTTACTGACTAAAACCCATCCATGTTCCTTCATTGCCTTTTGTGTTCCTGGGCCACGGTATCTCTTTCGAACAGTCCCGCAGCCCCGGCAGGCATCGGTCGTTGCGGACCCCTTCCTTTTGCTGACTCTCTTTGAGGCGCGCGTGGAACTCGAACGCGCCGTCGACACGGCCTGTCGTCATGAGACGGACGGACGGCGAGCTAGCCCATAGCCCACCGTCCACAGGCCCGAACATCTTCTTGTCCTTGTACTTTGTTACTTAAGGTCGGCGCAACACGTATTTTTCTTCTATTCTCTTCTGTCAACAGTCAGGCTAACGTTTACTCCTTTTCAGGGTTCCGTGCAAAAAATGAAAAAAAACGGAACCCATATAGGATCACTCGTGCGTCTGTCTGTCCTTCCGTCTGTCACAGTCAATTTTCTCCGAATCTACTGGACCAAATCAGGGGAAATTTGGTAGGATGGTGTACTCCTATGACCTAAACACAGATGTGCAAAGTATTTTTTTTTTATATAAGGGTCATTTTCAACATTTTCGTATTTTTTTCAACCCAGTAGTGACTGGGGTTGTGGAGGTCAGATAAGCAGTCGCTCCATGTAAAATACTGGTATTCAGCTGCATCCGGTTAGACTGGAAGCCGACCCCAACATAGTTGGGAAAAGGCTAGGCAGGCAGAAGGGTCATTTTTGGACAAATTAAAAAAATTAAAAGAATATAATATTTTTGCAAACCTTAGTGTGTCATATATCAAATGAAAGGGCTCGTTATGAGAATTTCAAATATATTTTTTTAATTTATTATTATTGTAGAATGGTGTCGATTCTGTTGTGCACAAACTAAACTTAATTTAGGCTATTGCTATCTTTTACTAAAAGGCAGTGCGAGAAAAGGACTGCTATATCTATGAACTAAGTTAGAGATGTCAAACTAGTTTATGCCTTGCGCTTTACCGTGTTTTTAGTCTTGTTTTTAGGTGCACCATTCATTTGTATGGAAATATTAGTTCCAACTAAATTTGACAGCTCTAAATTATGTCCGTCTCTTTCTCGTTTTATTAGAGAGAAAGAGATAGCAATAGCCTAAGTCTAGGTTCTGCACAACAGAATCGACACCAATACATAGTTTTGATTTTATTCATGAAAGAAGACGAAAATTGAACATTCCCCCCTGATCTCCGAAACTACTGAGCCTCAAATTTTGAATAAAATACAAAATATTGTTCATTGCTTGCAGATTACAGGAAAATTTATAAGAATTCTATAAATTGAAAATAAAGCGGTAAACTGAATATAAGACTTTGGCATTGTACGGAACCCTCTCCACGAGAGTTCAACTCGCACTTGGCCGATTTTTCTTTCATATTATTTGATGGATGGGTCGTGTGAGGACACACGATCCATCCATCAAAGCATTCAATCAATAAACAAAATATCAAGAAACTTACGCTTACTTACCATCAACGGCATCCTTCTCATTGATCAAACTCAACATTGCAGAGTTCCTCATAGTTATAAAGAAATATCTAATATGCCTTCTGAAAACATATACAATGGCTAGAGGCACCAAAGCACAAGGTATTGCCAGCAAAGCTAGAAGTTTGTTCCTTCCTTGCTGGAGCTGTTGCTCGTAATTTGCATCTCTTGCTGCCTTACCACAGCTGAATACATCAGCAATTGGTACAGTCCTACTCTCAGGTATCATCAGACATTGGTAAGTATCTGGCGTATAATCAACGAAGCGAAATCTTCCTGATGGACCAATATCTTCAAAACATTGCTCATCGCAGTCTTGCAAGTCGACTTTAGTTCTGTTAGTTATAAAACTGTTGAATATTTTGTACCCGATATGGTGTAGTTGGCCTCCAGGTATACTTATAAGAGTATCATTATGCATCAGTTCATTCTTAGCCGCCATTTTGTAAAAATCTTTAGCATGACAATTGCAGACCAAGAAGTTCCCTGTAATGGCTACATAATCTACGTTCATAAGGTCTTCGATCATTTCTTCAGTTATTATGTTTATATTGTTGTTACTGAGTGATAGAAATTGCAGTTCAGGCATTAAAGCATATGTTGTGTCGAACCACGAGTTTATCCTGTTTTTATTCAAGTCTAGGATTTTTAGACTTCTCAACGTTTTTACCGTCGCATCGCGTACATTAGTGATTTCGTTGTTGGAAAGTTGTAGTATTATTAAATTGATGAAGTTCTCGAATATGTCCATTGTTTGTAAACCAACTTCTTGTGCATATAGAAAGACCAAACTTTCTTCGAGCCCCCTCAATGCATTACTGAGATTTAAAATCCCATTATTGCCAGACACATCTAGAATTTGTATAGATGTTTTATTAAAAATTTCCTGGGTAAGATTATTTAACCCAGTATCACATAACGACAGACTTCTCAGATTTTTTCCAAGGCTCTTAATCATTCCAAGATTTCTTTGCGTCAATTTTGTATAAGACATATCTAAAGAGACTAAATTATCCAAATGTTGAAAGGCGTAGTAGCTATCTGAGGCTAGATTCTTCGGATTGCCATTCTCATCAAATGCTTGGTTCCTGCTGAAATCTAAGTGGACTAATCTGTCAAGGCCCACAAAGGCAGTTGAGTCTATGTAATGAATTTCATTCTCGCCAATGTAGAGTGCAGATAGCTGGTTCATACCGTGAAATAGATTTGGACCGAGGACTTGTATGGAGCATGCTCGAAGATCCAGCTCTTTGAGTTTAGGGAATGTGACTTCACTAAAACCGGAAGACCAGACGCTTGCAGCTGGAAATAGAGAAACAAAACCATTAAATATAGAGATCCGAATCAATAAGAGACACAGAGAACCGGTTGGTATTTTTTCATGATAAAATAATTTGCCGTGTAATTAATTTTCAAATCAAGTATGAGGTACACCCACATTTAGCCAGTAATGTTTAAGTTTCATATAATAAGGGGCGATGCGTGGCTTCTACTAATAAATTCCTGGTGAAAAAACCCAATAACACTTTGCCCAACCTGAGAATCGAAGCCACGGCCTCATGCTCAGCAGGTTGGGCTTGCAACCACTACACCAATGTAGCAGTCAATTTAAGGAATAAACTAGAAGTCTTTTGTATGAAACAAAGGGTGGAAAATACTATAATGACCACCAAAAATAACTTTGTAACCACTAACATCTATCACCTAAAATAGTAACTACAGTACTTTCTCAAGTTATTATATCTTGTGACTGGGACTGTAGCTTTCTTTTCTTTCGGTATTTTTGACATTCAAAGGTGCCGTAATGATCTAATTGAAATAAATGCTTTGAGTTTGAGTTTGAGTAAATTGAGCACCAAATTTTAATGAGGTGGTTGATGACAAACTAGTTTTGCCTAGGCCGACTTGGGGCACCCCGACACGGATAGATTAGGTTAGAAACCCTTCTAATTAATTAATTCGCTCGCTCATTTGACCCCGCCATACCCAGTGCGGGGTCGAATGAGCGAGCGAATAAACCCCGCCATACACTTCGTGGTTATTTTTTTATAAACCATTCAGAAGTATGAGCGAGGCTCCGTTGACCGGGTCTCCTTCGACTCGGATGCAAGAGCATAACAGTTCAATTTCTGGTGGTCAATTACTAAAAAAAAATTATTTTAGTTCTAATTTCACGATAAAATAGGAATTAATTTTGGTGATCATTTACTAATTTCGGCAATCAAAAGTGATTTTTGCCGTTAGATTTAACGAAATCTGGTGGTTCGTTAATTGTATGCCAAAACAAAGGCGCTCTCGCTGTCTTTACTCTTAGATCTAACTAGCTGACGTCCCGAGGTTTCACCCGCATAATTCCCGTTCCCGTGGGAGTACGGGAATATATAGCCTATAGCACTCACGAATAATGTAGCTTTCTACCAATTAAACAATTTTTAAAATTGGTTCATTACTTCCGGAGATTACCCCCTACATACAAACTTACAAACAAATGTTACCTCTTTATAATATTAGTATAGAAGTATAGATAAACTACGCAATGGATTTTAATGTAGTTTTCTGCAATAGATAGAGTGATTCAAGAGGAAGGTTTATATGTATATGTTGTACCCGTGCGAAGCCAGCCCGCTTAGCATGAACGCCGTAGACACGAAAGAGAATCGACAAATCTTTTGTTCATCTGCCATTTTGAAGATTCAAGGACAGATGAACAAAAGATTTATCGTTTCTCTTTCGTGTCTACGGCGTTCATGCTAAGCGGGCTGGGCGGGTCGCCCGACACGAAAGAGAATCGATAAATCTTTTGTTCATCTGTCCTTGAATCTTCAAAATGATAGATGAACAAAAGATTTGTCGATTCTCTTTCGTGTCGGGCGACCCGCCCAGCCCGCTTAGAATGAACGCCGTAGACACGAAAGAGAAACGACAAATCTTTTGTTCATCTGTCATTGAATCTTCAAAATTCTAGCGGGCTGGGCGGGTCGCTAGTTAAGTAATAAATAAAAGTTGAATTACTTTGTGTCTGCGGTGAATTACTCAGGTTCATGAGGGTAGTTCCACTGGCGTTGAATGTCAAACCATAATGTTCACCAGCGGTGCTCATGCCTAGAAACAAGTTGCCAAAAAGAGTCATGTACTCTAATGTTGAAGCTAGGGGTCGCAACTGGTTGTCCCGCAGTTGGAATATCTGGAAAAAAATACATTAATACATCATTATCTGACATCATCATCTGCCTAGCCTTTTCCCAACTATGTTGGAGTCGACTTCCAGTGTAACCGGATTCAGCGGAATACCAGTATTTTACATGGAGCGACCTCCACAACCTAGTTAGTACTGGATTATACGATACCCCTTTGTAAGACTGGTTGTCAAACTTTCGGGCCACTGACTACCTGTAACGACTGTTAAAGATCTACAAATGACAGCCGGGACCAAAAGCTTAACGTGCTTTCCGAACCACGGAGGGATCTCGGTATGTAATGGGTGGTCACCCATCCACGAACCAACCTAGGCAAGCACGGCTTTACCTAAAGATTGACCCGAGCAGCTGTTATTATTTAGCAACGTCGCTGACAGTACACAATGTACGGGACGGGACGGGGCGGGATGTACCGTTCACTCTTTTTAATGTAAATACTTTTTCGCCCGACTTAAGAGGGTACAGGGCCTGCGAGTAATTTAAAAAATAGGTATTTGAAGAATTTATTGCGGTCGCGCTGTGTCAAGCCTGCCCCCGTAGAGTGCGATAGAGACAACTGCAGGTCAGACCGATTATACCACAAAAATTTAACAAGTTCGAGGTTTTCCTCGAAAATTGAGCCGATTCAATTACTTTTGGCGTTAAATTTTAAGAAAAGGTATGTCTAGGTTGCTTCTGTTGAATACTTTTCGAATTTGGTAGTCCTCTAATCACGGCCCTAAAAATGGGTAATTTGGAAGGTCATATTTTCGTTACTTATTTGTTGGCGAAAAAAATTAATGACAGGGACATGTCTACAGTAGACATTGAATAAAAAAAAGATTGCTCTAGACTTATAGAGGCATTAGTCAGGAAGAAAAAAGAACACGAAACGTCAAATTCGTCAAAATTTCTATGGAGAATCGTAGCCCATGTCCTTCATAACTACAAGACTACAGGTACTACAGGAGCTAAACACGAGTTTTATAATTCAAAAAAGCATAAGAATCACTGCAATACAGAACAAAACCAGAAAAATATATGACATTCTTCAGGATATCTATTAGTATGATAGTGTTTTGAAAACATAATAGGTACAACTAATTTTACTCGATAAAATCACGAACTTATCTCTAAAAAAATCTTTTAACGAGTAAAAACCGTACTAAAATACATGCGATCATTCTGATTTTTTGGCAAATAATTCTACAAGCAGCATGGTAGTGTTTTATTTTTTAGTCCAAACAATAGATTTTTTGTAAATTTCAAAAAACCACTCATTTTGCACTATTCGGCCCGCAGTGACTGACGTAACAACTACTTTATAGTGCAAGCTGATTAGAACTTTATTCTAACAGTATTTCAAACGAAGTTTGAACCACCACGAATAGAGTTGCTAATTTAGCTCCTGTAGTCGCCTTAAGTACGGTGGCACATCTAACGATTCTAATCTTAAAAAAATAATAATGAGGAAGTCTGTATTTGATTTAATCAAACACAATACAGGCATCCATCATTTTGTTCGTCATACTGACATATTAAGTACAAAAATAAGTATTCACTTTTAATCCAATATTATCTTTATTTGTTTATCTAAATGAGGCGTGCAATTTATAGCGAAAATTCTCTAATGTCTCGAGTTCGTTAGTACTAACTTACTATCAGCTTTTGATATTGCCATCGACACAAAACTGTCCTCACATTGTTCTTTTATCTATTTGTTATACAGCTTTATTCAGCCTTATTGAGACATCGCTTAGTCACGTGAGGTTTTTAGGCCACCTTATAGCCCCCTCTTCCCCTTGGTGATACGTCATGAGTTTTTAGGCCACATTATAGCCCCCTCCTTCCCCTTGGTGATATGTCATGAGTGTTTAGGCCACCTTATAGCCGCGTCCTTCCCCTTGGTGATACGTCCTGAGTTTTTAGGCCACCTAATAGCTCCCTCCTTCTCCTTGGTGATACGTCATGAGTTTTTAGGCCACCTTGTAGCCCCCTCCTTCCCCTTGGTGATACGTCATGAGTTTTTAGGCCACCTTGTAGCCCCCTCCTTCCCCTTGGTGATACGTCATGAGGTTTTAGGCTAACTTCTTCTTAGCATCACGTGTATTTTTTATTATAGAAAAGTTCATGTAGCTTTAGAAACTGTTTTATAAGAAATCTTTTTACAAGCTTTTTTAGTACTAATATGCTTGCTTGGGTTTTTAATTCATTCAGTGTTCAAAAAAGCACAAAATTTATTTTAATTTGTGAATAATTAAAGCATTCGAAGTTATTTCGTCTCACGAAAAAAAAATACTCGATTGTCACATGAACCCATCCCCTCCCCATCGCTAATATTTGTTGTCTTTCGCTAAAACCCTTTCCCTGCCTCCCCTCCCCCCCTGCCTCGACCCTTGGTTGAGCAGGCCGCGATGCTGAGCCAGTAGTTTTAAACCAGCCCCTAATTAATCTCACTCAGATCCAGCTTGTCCATATGCTGCCCTCCACAGCTACGCCCTAAACCGAGGCCAAAAATTGGCAGAGATTGAGCACGCCTAATAGAAACTGGCAAGGCATTCCATAACCGAACTGCTTGAACTGTAAAAGACTTGTCATTGAAACTGGTGGAATGCATCGGCGGCATCTCTAGTCTTAAGTTTTCCGATGACCTCAGATATCTATTATGTGTGTCATGAAGGAACTTGAAACGTTCTTTAAGATAAGAGGGTTTATATATTCTATGCCCCTGACTGGAGGCCTTACTGGAGGCCACAGGATAGTTCGGTTAAACAGAAGCCAGCCTCATAGGAGCGAGATGCTATTACCAAGAAATAAAAAAATACCTCCCACCTGATCGGACCTCACGTAGTCACGTAATTAAAAAACGACGCCCTAAGGCCTTTCTTTTTTTCGAATGGGAAATCATCAAATGACTCCTCCCGCTCTAGTCGGAGCAGGAGGGAGTGTCAGACTTTTACTGACTACTTAAACCCCATCCATGTTCCTTCATCGCCCTTTGTGTTCCGGGGCCACGGTATCTCTTTCGAACAGTCCCACAACCCCGGCAGGCATCGGTCCTTGCGGACCCCTTCCTTTTGCTGACTCTCTTTGAGGCTCGCGTGGAACACGAACGCGCCGTCGACACGGCCTGTCGTCATGAGACGGACGGACGGCGAGCTAGCCCATGGCCCACCGTCCACAGGCCCGCACCTACAGTGCAGACCGTCTCCCGCGGCGGTCGGGACGTGAGGTTCTCTCCCTCTCAAGTTCCGCCACCACCTTCTCTAGCATGACTACTTCGCAGAAGGAGGTGACGGCGTCCCATTCCGTCTCGACGGCTTAGGGCCTTGGGGTACGGATAACCACAGCAACTTGACACCAAATTAGCCTATCAAAATGGGGTGTGAGTGTGTCTTTTCAAATCGTTTGAGTCATATAGACTGATATAATGATAAAACATACTTGAGATAAAAAGATAACACATCGTTTGGTTACTGACGAAATAGATAGCAGCTGAACAGATGATACTATTAGGGGCGACATAAACGTAGACACTTTTGTATCTTGTGTCGGATACAAGCTACCAATGAATATAGGTCGCGGCACGTAACTCTAGCGCTGAACGAAACGTGGAGGGGATAACTGCGCATGTTTTACGACTGGAGAGCCAATCGGCGCAACGCACGCCCCAAGACATTCTTATTTTTTACTTCTGCGCAATAACGGTCAGCGCTAGAGTTACGTGCCGCGACCTGTATTTGATTTCTATATAACCAGTCCAAGCACTTCGCTCGCGACTTCGTCCGCGAAAATTGTCATACCTCTGCTAATTTGCATGACATCAATATAATTGATAGCCAATGTTACTCGGTAAAGATGTAGCTTTCTAATGCTGAAGGAATTTTTTAAATCAGTTGAGCAGTTCTTGAGTTAAATCGTAACAAACAAACAAAAATTCAAATATTTCCTCTTTATACTATTAGTTTATATTTTTAATATTAGTTTTAAATATGAAATCAGCCACTCCCTGCGCAGACGTAAACATTTTTAGTATACACTTGACACATACTCGTTGCCGATCAAAAAGTGTTCGGTGTCGGTAAGAAACTAAAAGTTGTCAGTTGCAGACACAAGCAACATTAACAAAATATTTCCTTACATTTAGTGAGCTGCGCTACCGATCGCCCCCACCGGACCCAGCAGCTACGGTTACCAATGACCCTGCAGGGCTATTTCGTATCTCTGTTGACAGCTCTAAATGATAGTAACTGGGCTCAGTTTCGATCAATTAACTGTCAAAAGGTTAGTTTCGTAAAATGTATGACCATTCGCGGTCTAAAAATGAACATGGACAAGACTAAGGTCATGTTGAATGCCCATGTCACACCCACTCCTATCAAGATCGGAGACTCTACGTACACTCGAAGTTGTAGACGATTATGTGTACCTGGGACAAACGGTCCAGTTAGGTAGGTCTAACTTCGAGAAAGAGGTCAATCGTCGAATCCGACTCGGTTGGGCAGCGTTCGGGAAATTGCGCGGTATCTTCTCGTCCAACCTACCGCAGTGTCTCAAGACGAAAGTCTATGACCAGTGTGTGTTGCCAGTGATTACATACGGGACCGAAACGTGGTCACTCACAATGGGCCTCATCAGAAGGCTTAAAGTCACCCAAAGGGCAATGGAGAGGGCTATGCTCGGAGTTTCCTTGCGCGATCGAATCAGAAATGAAGACATCCGCAAGAGAACCAAGGTTACCGACGTAGCCCGAAGAATTGCCAAACTTAAGTGGCAGTGGGCAGGGCACATTGCTCGCAGAACGGATGGCCGATGGGGCCGAAAAGTTCTGGAGTGGCGACCGCGAACCGGAAGACGTTGCGTTGGAAGGCCTCCCACTACCGATGACCTGGTGAAGGTTGCGGGAATCCGTTGGATGCGAGTCGCACGGGACCGATCAATGTGGCGACACTTGGGGGAGGCCTATGTCCGGCAGTGGACGTCTTTCGGCTGAAATGATGATGATGATTCGCGATTAAATATGACGTCATTTTGACCGACGCTTTCGTATTGATACTTCTGTTATTTCGATTATGTAAGCATAGTGGACAACAAATTGATGACTAACCGAGTTTGAAGTGGCTTTCGTAAAAGACGTTACACCGTACCCGGGCTGTTAGTCACCGTAAAGTGATATCCACTCAGTGCGATACGTAATACCAATATTATGACATTCCCGGTTGTCATCAAAGTTGGTTGGTTGGTGTACAACCGAAGCTTGATAGTCACTGGATATCAGAAAGATTCGTAATAGGCCTACTGGAGTAACAACCGGTGACTGTGTCCAATCGCCGTTACAGGACAGGTTCTGTGATTGTGTGCCGTGTCGGCAACAAAAAGTGTCCACGTTTGCGCAGCCCCTTTATAGATCTCGGATTCACAAGATAAAATTGTCTTTTTTGAGCCCTGAAAATGATTCGATGAGGCGCATGCGTATACGAGAATCGGAATTTCTTGTCATGGAAAATCAACAATTTCTTCCATTGAATAAAATAACAAAATTTTCATTAATTTCATCAAATCAATGTTATACTTTTGATAAATAAATCAGTTTTCAAGTCTGGATCTGTGCACGGTTGATGGCAATAGGCTCACCCCCTATTACAAGGGATACATAACTAGTGAAATGTGGGTGTTGTATGTTGGTGTCGGTCTGTCGTTGTCGAAAAATAAATTCAGGAGACAGATGTAGCAATAAGTTTTATAATTATATATATTCGATTTTAAGTTAAGTTTATAATTTTAAGTTAGTATGCTAAACGAGCGCTTCTCGCCATCAAACTGTAAAGTTTGGCCACTAAAAAACTGTATAAAATAACTTGTTTTTGTGTAAGTGATTTAATAAATAAAAAAAATTGATAGGTATCCCAGCTTCATTAAAGGTAACGTTAGGTACTGTTTTAGACTTTCACGGTTTTTCACTACACTTATAGTACTTACGGGATAATATCCGTGTTTTTTTTTTTATGAGCTCCCGATATTTCGACGGTGTTGCAAGCATCATGATCGTGGGAATACAATACAATATCGGGAGCTCATAGAAAAAGAAAAGTGTAGGTAATGTTATGTTTGTAATCGTTTTTAAATAATTTGAAGAATACACTAGGTTGGTGTAAACTTTTATTTAAATCGCCTAGCCTGAGAGATATTTCTCGACAGCATGTAGTATGTTTGGTCTGTACTCTGTACCTAGTACAACTTTTGAAGCAAAATGTCCCCACAAGTTTATTTTTTTTCATGTCAATAGCATATTTTATTTTACCTATGGTTAATTGTCAAATTTAAAATAATTAATTTTAAGCACCTACTTCCAATTTTAACTCTTTATTCTTGACTTATTTTTTTGCAAATTTTTATAATGTAATATATCTAAGCCGGATAGGTGATCTGTACCGAAGGATTTTCCTACTTCAGAGACTTTCTCTTTATACCAGCGCCTGTAATTTCTAATGTCGAGATAAATAAAGTTTATTATATTATTTTCTAGAAATTAAGGCCTCTTCGGCTATGTAAGATCACTTCCATCTCTTGACATTAAGGCGACTACAGGAGCTAAATTAGCAACTCTATTTGTGGTGGTTCAAACTTCGTTTGTTATTATAAACAAAATACTGTTAGAATAAAGTTCTAATCAACTTGCACTACAAAGTGGTTGTTACGTCAGTCACTGCGGGCCGAATAGTGTGAAATGGGTGGTTTTTTTGCGATTTACAAAAAATCTATTGATTGGACTAAAAAAATAAAACACTATCATGCTAATATGTTGCTTGTAGAATTATTTGCCAAAAAATCAGAATAATCGCATGTATTTACCCGACTGCGCCAGAAGGAGGGTTATGTTTTTCGAGAGTATGTATGTAAGTATGTATGTATGTATAATTGTTTGGCACGCTCTGTGGCCTGAACGGCTCGATGGATTTTAGCTTGAGAGGTGTCGTTAGATTCGTATTTACTTACCTACTGTGAGAGTGACACTGGGTATATCAAAGTAAAAATAAAACAAAACGGCGGATTTTTGGCGCCAAATTCAAATGTTTAGCACGCTTTGCAGCCTGAATGGCTCGATGGATATTAGCTTGAGAGTTGTCGTTAGATTCGTATTTACTGTGAGAGTGACACTGGGTATATCAAAGTAAAAAAAATGCTGATTTTTGGCGCCAAATACAAATGTTTGGCACGCTCTGTAGCCTGAACGGCTCGATAAAGGGCTCATCATGAGGATTTTTAATTAGTGTATCTAAGTAACTAAAAAGTTTAAAATAAAAAAAAAAAAAAAAAAAACCCGACTGCGTAAAAATAACTAATAACTATAGATAAAAACAGAAAAGAATAAAACAAGTTCCGGAGACAGAACATATTTACTGCAACAGTCGGGACCTATTAAATAATCTAGACCAAAATCATTACATCCAATATGGGTCAAATATGTTCATAGGGCATGCAGTGCTAACCTGTAAGAAATTGTTACACTAACCTTAGATAATGGTAGATAATTACTCGAAATATTTACAGTGTAAACAATTGTTGGTGGCCTACCAACAATTGTTTACACTGTAAATATTTCGAGTATATAAAGAAAAATAAAATAAAAAAATAATCTGGGGAGGTTCGACACAAAAAAGGTGGGAAAACCCGGATTTAGACTTACCGGTGGTACTCTGTTAAGCTGGCACCTGGCAAGGCTGAGGTACTTGACGGACTGCGTCGGTGACCGCTGCAGGTTTAGCTTCTGGTGGAGAGTCTGCACCGGGTTGGCCACCGTCGACAGATCTATAGAGTTCCCCTTATCACCTGGAACGCAGAAATTCAACAGATTGGATATATCTGAGGGGAAAATCTATCTGGAGCAGCGGTGGCCCAGTGGTGGCGGCCCCGATTTACGAACAGTAAGTCGTGGGTTTGAACCCAGACAGGCGCATTACTTTGTGTAATTTATTGTATCACCACTGCTCTCAAAAACGGTGAAGGAAAACATCGTGAGGAAACCGGCATGTCCTAGAAACAAAAATTCGAAGACATGTGACATCTACCAATCCGCACTAGGCCCGCGTGGTAGATTATAGCCCATTCCCTCTAATAGAGAGGAGGCCTGTGTCCCAAGCAGTGGAAACATTAATAGGCTGATGATGATGAATAAGGTTGAAAAGTAATCAGTGATTTCTAATCACTGTCACAACTACATCGTGTATGACGGAACGGTAAACCAACCATAATTGTCCTAATTCTTACCTGGGCAGGGCATAAGCCTTCCAGTTTCGTCGACCCAGTTCTGTACATCGGTCATGTAGCCGGTCAGACATTTTGGAGCCTTCGGCGGTGGATGAGCTGATGAATAAACGAGGCAGCAGCTTAGACTGGAACATAGATAAACATACAGGGTGTAAATGGACTTGTAGTGTTCACTATCACTACTTATCACTATCACTGGCTCACTACTACACGCCGGCAAGGGCTCAAGCACACGTCCTACTCTCACCGTGTCTGTCGTTAGACTAACCGATTGACTGCGATCCCCTCCCTCGTGTACATGAGACAATGTATTATATCTATTGAATAGATACAAACACTACATCCCTTGCTTTTTATCTAATTGTATTTATTGTAAACGTAATCAGTGTTGTTAAATAATCATACTACAACTACTACAACTACAACAGCCCATAACGTCCACTGCTGGACATAAGCCTCTCCCATGATGGGAGGAATTTGCGGTAATCTCCACGCTTGGCAGGTGGATTGGAGATCGCAGTGATGAAAGGCTAACAGAAAACGCTGCTGCCCATTCTCTGGTCTACGGAGGCGCAAGGTGTTCTGCCTCAGACATTAGTCACCTTATACGACACCCGTGAGTGTAATGGGTTGGTTCTATTCTACTCTGCCGGATACCACATGGCTAATCATACTGAATTACTTATAATAATTTACTTATACAGTCAACTGTTTCAATGAAAATGCTTTACCTACTTTCTCAGGGTTTTTCCAGTTACCCCATTTGAGCATTACCTTCGATAGGCTCCCCTAAGTGTGGAGTAGCTGAATAGTTTATTAGACCTTTTGAAGACGAAGCCGTCAACTAAGCATTCTGTACATCATCATCTGCCTAGCCTTTTCTCAACTTTGTTGGGGTCGGCTTCCAGTCTAACCGGATGCAGCTGTTTATAATTAAAATTATACATTTTTTAGTACTTTGACTAGTATAATTAAAATTATATAATTAAAATTATACATTTTTTAATACTTTGACTATGCTGACATTATTTCTTTTGTTTACTCTTTTATTGTAGGTACGAGTAATTCTAATGGCATATCACTTATTTTATTTTTTTAATTAAATTTATATTTTAATTTTATTGGTAGCATAACGATGACTTAAATTTATCCAGATTATTATTGTTTTAATTGCAAATTTGACGATGTACCTGACTATAATCTTATTAATTGACTTCACTTTAATTTCTGTTTTGTTTTGTTGACATTGTTTTGATTTTATTAATATTTTACTGTATACGTTATCCTACGATTTGATCCTGGATTCCAATCACAACTCTTAAAATAACATAATAAATCAAATTATTTATTATTTTTCAGATAACGGAAGTGATTTTAATGAGATTGTCTTTTTCAGAAGAATCATTCATAGCATAGAATAAACAAATGAGTCATCGTCTTATCACGTTGCACTCAACTTTGCACTCAATATTCAGTATCTAGTAAGCTTTTGAATTGATTGACGATGTGTATAGTATTTACGTATTATACTTACTAACCTCCTAACGAGTTTATTTGGAAATGATTGCACTTATGATAAGAGGAGAATAATGAGCAAAATAAAACTTTTTTGCAAAAAAAAAAAACAGACGACTTCCATAAAAAAATGGAAAATCGTCACTATCACTACATATTATAAAACAAAGTCCCCCGCTGCGTCTGTCCCTATGTATGCTTAGATCTTTAAAACTACGCAACGGATTTTGATACAGGTTTTTTTTAATAGATAGAGTAATTCAAGAGGTTTTAGTATTATAATTTACGGGCGGGCAATGTCGCGGGCATCAGCTAGTAAATAATAAATGAAGTAGGTAAATTGGTTCCCGCTTTTTAGTTCGTTAGTTCAAGTCGGGTGTTTTTTTTGCAAAAAGAGGTTTATTTTCATTTTATCCTTTTTAGTTGAAGCATTCCACGCAAATTCTTGTCATGTGTTTATTTTACATTGTAACTAGAAGATAATAGGAGATCATCAACATTACGAATATGTATTATAGAAGCTACTCATATCCAAGCAAACATAATTAAATTTGTATGGGACTACCACGCAAGCTTCCTGTACCACATAAATAAAGAGAATTACGTAAATCGTTCCATAATTGACAGAAATATCGTTGAACATACATTTATAAACAAATAAAATAGGCGAACATAGAACATCCTTTTTTTAAGGATGACTAAAAGGCAAATCAGAATCAGAACTTTATTTGCTATGAATGTAGTATAAGATGTAAATAAAATGTATGTTTTGGTATGTGTGTAAATGCGAGATGATCAAATCAAATCAAATCATAATGCTAACGGAGATGTATGATGTAACGCGAATTGACAAAAAATAAGAAATGAATAGATCTGAAAAGTTGCGGTTGTCATAGTATGACAATACATAATTATGAATGAATGAATGAATGTCTATTTATTCAAGTATCCATGACTCAAAAGCTGTTAGTAAAACTTACGAGTCGACTATGTTAGTAAGCACTGATCAAACAAACAACACAACAAATAATGGTGGATCACTGCTGCGACAACTCATGAGTAATTACACAGCAGCGACCTACATAAACACAGTCCAGGCGACGTGCAATCATGCTCAAGATACTGTTGGTGCTGCCCCACACCCGCGCACTAGGGAGGGGCACACCTTTTACGCATTGTTGCGTAAAAACAATCCACATGCGCATCTGCGAACATCCCCGACGCACTACAGAAGCGGGGCAGCCCCACCAGCATCCTAAACGCGTTATTATACTGAACGCGGAGAGCACTGTACGATCTTTGCGTACACCTAGCCCGCAGGCTCGACGTGTAAAAAGAACTACAATACGCTCGAAAAAGCGTGAATTATGATGCGGGGAATCAGAAAAAGGCCTGAGGAAAGTTTTGAGAATGAATGTGGATGGCTATTACTGCTATTAGAGTACCGGAAAACCAAAGGAAAGATGGGAGGACTGCGTGGAAGAGGAACGCCCGTGAGATGACGACTAACTGAAAGTATGAAAGACGAATTCATGCTGCGCCGACCCTAATTAAATTAAGATAAGGGCAAAGACCGACGACCAGTGATCCACATTAGCCTTAGATCGAAAGATTTGGAAAACATGAGGAATTTTTTCCCAGAGCCGGCAGTCTCGACAGTGATAACGACAAAATCGCTAACTTTCGATTGCTACATTATAAAACACATGTAAACGGGTATTTATCGTGAATTTTACCTTTAATATAAGCCCGACGTTTCGACCGTATTGCACAGCAGTGGTCACGGGAAGACTGAAGTATTGGAGGTACCGCCACAGCAAAGCGAAGATGTTTATTCAACTACCCTTGCGGTTTTTATTGTTAATTACTAACAAATAAATTCGGTTGCAATGATGATGCTTGCGGGTAACGCTAGTCTCAACGTCCAAGATGCGTTTCTCGCAAACATAATTATTGCAACCGAATTTATTCGTTAGTAATTAGCAATCAAAAGTAAGCGATTTTGTCGAGACTGCCAGCCCAGTAGTGGGATGAAACTAGCTATCAGTAACAGTAAGAGCAAGAGAAAGGTAACTCTTTAAGATTACAATGATTTGGGTTATTTACTTTGTTGTCATACATACGTAACATATGTACATG
This sequence comes from Xestia xanthographa, assembly GCA_905147715.2. Lineage (NCBI taxonomy): Eukaryota > Metazoa > Arthropoda > Insecta > Lepidoptera > Noctuidae > Xestia > Xestia xanthographa. The sequence goes on from LR990667.1 coordinate 18,082,899, forward strand.
ACATATTGATGAATGGAGAAGGAGAGGATGACCAAGGAAAAGATGGATGGATGACCAAGGAAAAAGGAGTAAATGATATTGTGACGGATGACAGGGGAGAATGGATGAAAAAAAAGGGTTGCGCCGACCCAAAGTAACATGGGACGAGAGCAGGAAGATTATGATGTAGCCATACCATTAAAAAAACTTTTTGCAAAAAATAAAACCGACTTCAAAAAACACAAAAAAGTGAAAAATAGCTTTAGCTTCAGAAGTATCTGACTCTTGTTTGATTGATTTCGTGTTTTTGTCACCGACTTCTGAAGCTAAAGCTATTTTTCACTTTTTTTGTGTTTTTTGAAGTCGGTTTTATTTTTAGCAAAAAGTTTTTTATTTTTCCATTTTTAGTTGTTCCCAAATACTTGCCATGAATTTATTTGGCATTGTTAACAATACATGTTATGGTAATAGGCGTATCCCCAATATATGGAACTTAACATACCTTTTTTTTTCGGATGGGAAATCATCAAATTATCGCTTTGGGCGGAGCGGAAGGGATTGTCAGACTTTTACTGACTAAAACCCATCCATGTTCCTTCTTAGCCCTTTGTGTTCCAGGGCCGCAGTATCTCTTTAGAACAGTCTCTTTTGCTGACATCTCTTTGAGGCGCGCGCGGAACACGAACGCGCTAACTTAACATACCTAACTGTCGAAATCTGGGTGTATTGTACACATCTGTGTACCCCCTCAGAGCATACATGCGTGATGATACGTCATGATGTTGGATAAACAATAAACATCCAAGCGATTGCAACATTCTCGGCAGATTTGCCGTCTATTTTCAACCGACTTCCAAAAAGAGGAGGTTCTCAATTCGACTGAATTTTTTTTTTTTTTTTTTGTGTTTGTTACCTCGGAACTTTCGACTGGGTGAACCGATTTTGATGATTCTTTTTTTATTTGAAAGGTCGTGCTTTCCGTGTGTTCCCATTTTAATTTTGTGAACATCTCATGCTGATCTTCGGAGATATACAATGGAACTCTTCAAAAATAGACGGCAAATGTGCCGTGAATGTTGCAATCGCTTGGATGTTTATTGTTTAAACAACATCATGACGTAACATCACGCTTGTATGCTCTGAGGGGGTAGGTAGATGTGTACAACACACCCAGATTTCGACAGTTAGGTATGTTAAGTTGGTGCGATCGTGTTCCGCGTGCGCCTCAAATGACGTAACATCACGCCTGTATGCTCTGAGGGGATACGCAGATGTGTACAATACACCCAGATCTCGACAGTTCGTTCGTGTTCCGCGCGCGCCTCAAAGATGTCAGCAAAAGGGACTGTTCTAAAGAGATACTGCGACCCTGGAACACAAAGGGCTAAGAAGGAACATGGATGGGTTTTAGTCAGTAAAAGTCTGACACTACCTTCCGCTCCGCCCAGAGCGGGAGGGGTAATTTGATGATTTCCCATCCGAAGAAAAAGATATGTTAAGTTATATATTGGGGATACGCCTATTCATCATCAGCCTATTAATTTTCCCACTGCTGGGACACAGGCCTCCTCTCTATAAGAGAGAATGGGCTATAACCCAGCACGCGGGCCCACGGATTGGTACTTGGTAGATGTCACATGTCTTCGAATGTTTTGGTTATAGGACAGCCGGTTTCTTCACGATGTTTTCGTTCACCGTTTTGAGAGCAGTGGTGATGATATAAATTACACAAAGTAATACGCCTGTCTGGGTTCGAACCCACGATTTGCTGTTCGTAAGTCGGGGCCGCCACCACTGGGCCACCGCTGCTCACGCCTATTACCAGTCAAATAAATTCATAGCAAATATTTGTTTAGGAACAACTAAAAATGGTAAAATAAAAAACTTTTTTGCAAAAAATAAAACCGACTTCAAAAAACACAAAAAAGGGAAAAATAACTTTAGCTTCAGAAGTCGGTGACAGAAAAAAATATAAATCAAACAAAAGTCACCGACTTCTGAAGCTAAAGTTATTTTTCCCTTTTTTGTGTTTTTTGAAGTCGGTTTTTTGAAGAGTTCCATTGTATATCTCCGAAGATCAGCATCAGATGTTTACAAATTTTAAATGGGACCACACGGGAAGCACCAGCTTTCAAACAAAAAAAGAATTATCAAAATCGGTTTACCCAGTCGAAAGTTCTGAGGTAACAAACACAAAAAAAAATACAATTGAATTGAGAACCTCCTCGTTTTGGAAGTCGGTTGAAAATTAATAACACAGCGCGGGAATCGATCCTACAATACAACCTACAAATACAGAACAAACGCACTATTAGTCTATTTACCCTACTGCGTCAGAGCCCAGGTAATGTTTTTAACATGTTGGCAATACTTACATGATTACCCACAAAATCATGTTGTCTCATCAATTGCCAAAAATACCTCTCACTTCGTCATCCTCAAAAATCACTCTTAAGCACTCATTGTCCCAAAAATCACTACACAATATCACAACACCGAAAATCCAAACTTTTAGAGTATCTGTGTACAATAACACACACTTTTACAAAAAAAAACACAGTTTTTATAATATTTACGTATTAATAAATTATTATTGTGTTCTAATATTATTTGCACGAGTTTTAGGACCGATAATGTACTGTAATCTAACAAAATACGATAATATTCGTATCTTATCAAGTTCGGTCAAAGACAAGGATCCGGCGCCATTTTGAATTTCCGCGTCTATATGAATAATTATGACGTCACGGTGGTCTTGTCACCTAGTGGTTGGGAAGATGGCTAGTGATTGTAGGGCCCGATTCCTGATTGCAAAAGTGTTGTTTATTTATAAAGGGTGTAAAACACCCCTTAACGAAGCCGAAAGACACTTGTTCTCCTCGTCATTGCGATCATTTTTTTGTTCTACACCATACCTGGGAACCTTCTAGTTACGGAGATATTGGGGGTCCAACTTTTTACAAGTTTTTTTAAACACAAGTTTTTAATGGAAGATTTTTACTTTAAACACCTCCGCGACCCTCGTACTATTCAATCCATCCATCAGCACAATGTTCTGAGTGCGTTACATTGAGTTCTACAGCAAAACATGATTTTTCACCCCAAAAGAAAAAGTCGTTTCCCAGCAAACTTTTTACAAAACTTTTTTTCAAAATTTCTCTTTCTTTGTTCTAATATAAAAAGTTTTCTTGAAATTTGTAACGTTTTTTGATAATGGATCATTTTTTTTCTAAGCTATGGAAAAAAGAAAAAAAACTAGGTATGCCATAAGCTTCTACTCCGTTCACCTAATATACCCATTTTTTTTGGAATGTGATGTGATACAAAAGTCATCTGGTATGCCTGTTTCGGATCGGACAGGATTTTTTATATTGTTTAAAATCTTTTTTGTCCTCAGTGCAACTTCCAAAAGGGTTGAAACCGCAGAGGTATCAGGTCCAGTACCGCGCCCCCCAGCCCCCGGCGCCGGGGGTCACTCGGACCCCCGAGGAGATCGAACTGGAGATCAAGGAGCAAGAGACCCAGTATGAGAGGCTGGCTATGGTGTTTATTGAGTGAGTTCTCTTCTTCTCTCGGATCGGCTAGAACAGTGATTCTCAAAGTGGCTCCCCAAAGTAAATAAATATCGCTAGACATTACACACAGTGCCATCTATATAGTGCCACACTAAGCAACGAGGCTTGTATCGTGGACACCAGATAGTTGATATACTACATAGATACTTTTTGTTTGTAAATACATGATACTTAATATACATATAAACATCCATGACTCGGAAACAAATGTCCATGCTCATCACACAAACATTTGCTCTTACCGGGACTCGAACCCGGGACCCTAAGAACGTAAGGCAGCCTCATTACCGCTACGCTATTTGGGTCGTCGAAGATTACATAACAAAAAAAATTTTTTTTTTTTTTTTAATTTTTATAATATTTTTTGTAATATTTTGTATTTGTAGTACTTTAAACTCGTGCAAATATATATTCTGACACAATAAAAAATATTATTAATTTATTTTTATTAATATTTTTTTATCAAAATTATAGATTACAAAATATTTTATAAAACATGTAAGTGGGGTCCACAGGAGACCCGACGGGGGTTTACGTTGGCGTGAAAAAAAAATGGGTGTTCACAAGTTTTAAGTCCACGAAAATTTATCTGGTTTCGATACTAAAGAACAAAAATGTTGGCTTGGCTTTATCTGTCAATCTAAATTATGCTATTCAAAAAAGTAAAAAAAAAAACAAATGTATCGGTGATTTATTGACAGGTTGTATTTCGGTGAAAACGGTCGTATTGAGACTTAAAAAAAAGCTTTAGTTTTTAATTTTCAGATTAAATAAAATATCTTTTGAGCTACGGTTCTCATACAATCCTAGCAGATAGCGCAAAAATATATGTATTACAAATTTCTTGTCTTTTGTAGTCCACGGGTTTGAAAAAAATGCAGCACCGGTTCCACCGAAACCAGAAAATTTTGTGAACTGAAATTGAAAATTTACCTGGTATGGGATTTGAAGTGGGAGCATATAACAGCATTCTAGCGTCCCCTTTGTCGGAGGAGGCTAGAATGTTGTGTCGGTTGTTGTATGAATACGAATAGGTCATGATTATAATAAGGACTGTGCATTACACATTGTTTAGTGTTAAGTTGTTTAATGTAGTTGTTACGGGGGTGACATTATCACTGACTGATAAAAAAAATAAAGATTAAAAAAAATAAAGATTTAAAAAAAAAAAAAAATTGAGACCAGAAAAAAAAAGTTTGGGAACCTCTGTTCTAGAACGATAAAAATAATGGTTGTAAAAAGACCGTCAACGAAGCCGAAAGGCACTAGATCTACCCGCCATTGCGATCTAGCTAACAAGTACTAGTAGTGGTAGTAGTAGTGTAGTTGTAAGTACTGTTAATTTAACCATTTTTAATTGTGTTTTGTCCTGTGCGCGGGCTAATAAATGCTTTTTCTTTTTTTCTTTCTTTCAAGTATACCCACATCTCGCCAGTTATGTTTAAGGCGACTACAGGAGCTAAACGCGAGTTTATAAGGCATACAATTTAACGAACCACCAAATTTTGCAAAATGTAGCGAAAAAATCACTTTTATTTGCCAAAATTAGTAAATGATCACCAAAATTAATCCCCATTTTATCGTAAAATTAGAAACAAAAATGTATTTATGACCACCACCAGAAATTGAACTGTTATGCTCTTGCATCCGAGTCGAGGGAGACGTGGTCAACGGAGCCGCTCCTATTTCTGAATGGTTTATAAAAAAATAACCTCGAAGAGTATGGCAGGGTCTCGCTTCGCTCGCTCATTCGACCCCGCCATACCCTTCTAACCTAATCTATCCGTGTCGGGGTGCCCCAAGTCGGCCTAGGCAAAACTAGTTTGTCATCGACCACCTCATTAAAATTTGGTGTTCAATTTACTCAATTTGGTGATCAATTGATATTTTAGGTGATAGATGTTAGTGGTCACAAAGTTATTTTTGGTGGTCATTATATTTTTCCCCGTTTTATAATGCAAAAAAGCATATAATTCACTGTAATAAACAAAACCCAGAAAAATATTTGATATTCTTCAGGATTTAAGCTAGTACGAAAGTGTTTTGTAAACATAATACAACTAATTTTATTCTATAAAAAAATCATGAACTTATCTCTAAAAATTTCTTTTAACGAATAAAAACCATACTAAAATATATGCGATCATTCTGATTTTTTGGCAAATAATTCTACAAGCAACATATTAGCATCTTAGAGTTTTACTTTTTTAGTCCAATCAATAGATTTTTTGTAAATCGCAAAAAAACACGCATTTCGCACTATTCGGCCCGTAGTGACTGACGTGACAACCACTTTGTTTGCAAGCTGATTAGAACTTTATTCTAACAGTATTTCAAACGAAGTTTGAACCAACACAAATAGAGTTGCTAATTTAGCTCCTGTAGTCGCCTTAAGTCCCATGTAGTACAGTACCCGGCAACAAATATTGCACATCGACCTTTGGAAAGAGACAATCGGCTAATTTCGGCTTCGTAGAGCGTTATCTCTGTCGCACACTACCTATGTGACGTTTGTCAGTCGTTGTTCATAGATACCGGACTGTTAATTTCGGCTTCGTAGAGCGTTATCTCTGTCGCACACTACCTATGTGACGTTTGTCAGTCGTTGTTCATAGATACCGGACTGTTTGTATTTCGTGCGAGAGAGATAGCGCTCTACGAAGCCGAAATTAGCCGATTGTCTCTTTCCAAAGGTCGATGTGCAATATTTATTGCCGGGTACTGTAGAGGGGTGAGCCTGCCATCAACCGGGCAGAAATGCAGAGTCCGATGGCTGCTACCGAAATTTCTGATGGAACAACCCAATAACACTTCGCCCAACCCGAAAATCAAACCCTCATCTAAGCACTAGACTAACATTATAATATAGAAAAACTCGACAACTGTCGGGATCCGGCCTTGACAATCGGGGATGAGGAATTCTACACCCTGTCCGGTATACCCGGCCTTAAGTAAGTTGATCTGTAAGGTAATTATCTTACAGACTAACTTACTTAAGGCCGGGTATCTGGCTGACCGGGTATCCTGCCGGCCGGGTAACCTTTATTTTCAGGCTACTTTGGCCCATAGATTAATTAATCTATGGGCCAAAGTAGCCTGAAAATAAAGGTTTTATTATAATTACTAGCTGGTGCCCGCGGCTTCGCCCGCCCGCAAATTATACTAAAACCTTTCTTGAATCACTCTATCTATTAAAAAAGAGCTCTTGAGAGAGGAACCTCCTAACAATACGTGCCTTGTTCAGAAGTAGTGCGTACTGAATCAAGCCCTTGATCCAGCTGCCAAGCGAGAGCCTCCTAAGATGTTGGTCGAGGCTCTTGGCTATTAAGCCATTGGCCGACACGACTATCGGCACAATGACTTCTGTATTCACGTCCCACATGTCGACAACCTCGCGAGCCAGATCTAGATATTAGAATTGTTTATGTTTCTCTGCTTTCACGAGGTTCTCGTCATGCGGGACCGTTATATCAACAATCATTGTGCGACGCTCCAATCGATCTATCACCACAATGTCAGGCCTATTGGCAACAACAGTCCTGTCAGTGGTGATAGGTCGATCCCAATATAACGTGATTATTACCACTAACGTTAACGAGAACAGAATGTTATTATTAATTATTAATTAATCTATACTAATATACTAATACTAATCTATACTAATATTATAAAGAGGTAACATTAAAATTTGTTTGTAAGTTTGTATGTAGAGGGTAATCTCCGGAAGTAATGAACCAATTTTAAAAATTGTTTCACTGGTAGAAAGCTACATTATTCGTGAGTGCTATAGGCTATATTTTATTCCCGTACTCCCACGGGAACGAGAACTACGTGGATGAAACGGCGGGACGTCAGCTATTATTAATTTTATTATACTTCTAAAGTAGAGGCACACATAAAAATACAGATCTAAGGTGTCTACTGTCTACCCCTTCCCGCAATACGGCCGTGAAGTTACTCTGTATCCTTTTAACCGATATCTTGTTGCAGTCTCCCCCATGATATAATATGGAACGAACCACCAGTAATTGTCCAATGGCAAGAGCAACGCAATATCTGGACAACCAACTTTGTGAACGATTATAAGTTCAATGAGGACAAGCTTACTGTACAGTTTAGGACTGGAGTGCTTTGTGAGTATATTTGTGTCTCTCCTCACGATAACTTAACGTCACATCACGCCTGTAATACCCGAAGGTTAAGGCAGAAGTATACCTAATAGCACACCCACATTTTGCTAGTTATGTCTAAGAGCATATACTACCTCAAATTAGCAACTCTATATTTGGTAGTTTACAACAAGTAATAAAGTTCTAATCAGCTTGCACTACAAAGTGGTTGTTACGTCAGTCACTGCGGGCCGAATAGTGCGAAATTAGTGTTTTTTTGCGATTTACAAAAAAATCGGACTAAAAAAATAAATAATTGTAACGCTCCAGTATATATTGATAGTCGCCATGTGTACATGGTATAGCCATGTATAGCCATGCCAAGCCAGGCCATGCCATCGCCATTAGAAGCTAGTTGTCAAAGCGAGCCAATAAGAGTGAATGGCGGGAAAACGAAACATTCCTGACATTGAGCTGTCAAATGAAAAAGAAAATAACTCTCCAAGTTTTTTAAAATAAATAATTGTGATTAACAGAGGAAAGAGTATTACTGCTACCCGTTTCATAATATAAGACCTGCTTTATAGTTAGTTCAGTTAGTATAAAAAGTTTCATGATCTAATTTGAAGTATTTTATGATTGCCAGTGGTTTATTGTTCGATTTGGAGGTAACTTTGGAATTTCTTTCTATCGAGAAAAGTTTATGGAATCGTGTTTTCGCCAAATATAAGACTTAACATTAATCCTCAACTTTATCATATATAAATATTGCTGGACATTACACACAGCGCCATCTAGTGCCACACTAAGCAACGAGGCTTGTGTCGTGGACACCAGATAGTTAATATACTACATAGATACTTTTTGTTTGTAAATACATACTTAATATACATATAAACATCCATGACTCGGAAAAAAATGTCCATGCTCATCACACAAACATTTGCACCGTCCGGGATTCGAACCCCGGACCCTAAGAACGTAAGGCAGCCTCACTACCGCTGCGCCAATCGGGTCGTCTAAATATATTTATTTCAAAATGAATGCTGCAGTATTTTAGGCGTAACGGAAGATCATGCTAAGCCATTTGAGGTAGTATAGGCCCTTATTAAATCCCATTACAATAGGCTCGCAGGTCTAATCAAGCTCGCAAGTCAAACTCCGTGGTTGCTACTGAGAAATTCCTGATTGAAAAACCCAATAACAGTGTTTGCCCGACCTGGAAATCGAACCCAGGACCACTAGAGCAACGAGGCAGTCAACACAGCATAATCAGCTTATAATGTTCCCACTGTTGGGACAGAGGTATCCTCTCTATGAGAGGAAATTGGCTCTAATTTTTCACGCGGGCCCATTACGGGTTGGTATTCAAACTTTTGGTTTAAAAAAAACATCCTATTCGCAGTCAGTCCTATTCACAGACGGTCCCATTCGCAGATCGTCCCGTTCGCAGTTCGTCCCGTATTAATTATATTATTAATTTATAAGTCATCAACGTTCCAACGTACGTGTTCTGTATGGTGTCGGACGTAAAGAATAGCACCATCCCAGATCTTCCCGTGGGTGTTATAAGAGGCGACTAAGGGACTTACCAGAGAATGGGCGGCAGCGTTCTCTGTGCTTTTGTAACAACCGTACTGCGATCGCCAACCCGCCTGCCAAGCGTGGCGGTTATGGCAAAACCCCCTCTTTGGGGGAGGCCCATGTCCAGCAGTGGACGTCTTTCGGCTGAAATGATGATGATGAAGTCATCAACTGCGAATGGGACCAACTGCGAATGGGACGAACTGTGAATGGGACCAACTGTGGATGGGATGAACTGCGAATGGGACCAACTGCGAATGGGACCAACTGCGAATGGGACTAACTGCGAATATGATGATTTTTGAAAGCGGGACGAAGTGCGAAGTGCGCATAACCCTTTACATGGAGCGACTGCCTATCTGACCCCTCATAAAATTGGGATAAGGATAGGAGAATGATGCTGATATATTTTAAATGTAATAATAACATTTGTTACAGGGCCAATAGGCATTGCAACATTGAAATACAGCAATATGCCATACCAAGCGTTTGATATTAAACCAGACCCCTGGGGGTAACTAATTTTATACATAATTATGTAACATAACGCATAGTAATCTCTGCACGGATAGGCAGGGGAGTACAGAATACAATACCTAGGCATGACGAAAGTATCAAAAATAGGCGACAATAGGCTAGTTTGCACCATCAATAAATTGCAAATCTATTTAGTCTGTCAGTTACACGTATTTTTTGTTTTTGTAAATCAATGAATATTGACAAAGATAAAACGCATCAAAACTCGGGAGTGGGGGCTCGTGACGTCAGAACTAGCTAAAAGTTATACCAAGGTGTGACGTATTGAGAATTTTAAAAGCATTGTATCTTCGTCAATTTTGGTTTACGTAACAAAAGAAAAAATACGTGTCAAATATTTTTTGATAATCTAACTGACAGACTAATTGGTTTTTTTTTTTGTCGTCTACCCTATTTGATGCAATTTTCCCTCACTCATACTTAGTCAAATACCGTCAAATACTCACGGCTTAGTGTGAAATCACATTTGACAGCATCGGTTCATTCATGTTACTCCTTATAACATCAGCTATCTACCAGTCAAACTCCTGTCAAAATCTGTCCAGCCATTTCGGAGATTAGCTGGAACAAACAGACAGACGGACGGTTATCTACACTAATATTATAAAGAGGAAAGATTTGTATTTTTGTGTGTGTGCATGTTTGTAATGAATAAACTCAAAAACTACTCGACCGATTTTAAAAATTCTTTCACCATTAGAAAGCTACATTCACCCTGAGTAACATAGGCTATATTTTATCCCCGTACTCCCACGGGAACGGGAACTACGCGGGTGAAACCGCGTGACGTCCGCTAGTAATTAATAAAAATCATTAAAAATCTGTTATTTTGAAAAAACAAACAGACACTTCAATTTTATTTTGCATAATCAGCCCATAGTTTTCCCACAGCTGGGACACACAGCCTTCGGAATTGGCTAAAATCCACCACGCGGGCCCAGTGCGGGTTGGTAGATGTCACATGTCTTCGAATTTTTTGGTTCTAGGACATGCCGGTTTCCTCACGATCTTTTCCTTCACCGTTTTGAGAGCAGTGGTGATGAAATAAATTACACAAAGTAATGCGCCTGTCTGGGTTCGAACCCACGACTTACTGTTCGTAAATCGGGGCCGCCACCACTGGGGCACCGCTCCTCTCTTATTACATATTTATTACTTAATTTTATTTATTTTGCACTAGCTGATGCCCACGGCTTCGCCCGCGTGCATGTCGGTTATCGCGACTAAAAGTAAAGCTCCCAAATGGGCAACAGATATCATTATATTTTAGCCAATGTATACAAAAAACTTGACAAATTATACACTAAAACCTTCCTCGAGAACCACTCTATCCATTGGTGGAAACAGCATGAAAATCGGTGCAGTAGTTTCTGAGAATATCGCGAACAAACAGACTGACGCGGCGGAGGACTTTGTGTTCTATACTAATTTTATAAAGAGGTAACATTTGTTTGGAAGTTTGTATGTTTGTAAGTTTGTATGTAGGGGGTAATCTCCGGAAGTAATTAACCAATTTTAAAAATTGTTTCACTGGTAGAAAGCTACATTATTCGTGAGTGCTATAGGCTATATTTTATTCCCGTACTCCCACGGGAACGGGAATTACGCGGGTGAAACCGCGGGACGTCAGCTAGTATTTAATATGTAGTGATAGTGATGTATCTATAGATGACGATAATCCAGTCTAACCTCCATCATCCAACAGGAAAGGCGTCTTGGTAATAGTGACAGGGGTCAACGTGACAGTGACATTTCTTTGCATCAGTAACTACGTGAAACTGAAATCGATCACCAATGCGTCCACGCAGGCACTCTCTGAGCACTTCAATAAGAAGTATACGGTGAAGAGGCTGGTGCAGGTTAGTGGTGGATTTACAAGCTGTAAACGTACCCTGACTACTGACTATTAATTGACTATTGCTGGGAAACGACTTTTTTTTGGGGTGAAATATCACGTTTTACGGGAGAACTCCATGTAACGTACTTCAAACATATATGCTTATGGAAGCATTTGATAGTAAACGGGTTATCGAGATATTTAAAGTAAAGTTATGTAACGTTACGTAAAGTAACATTAAAATTTAGTAGGTACTTAATTTAAAAAAAAATGCAAATTTGACCCCCAATATCTCCGTAACTAGTAGGTTCCCAAGTATGGTGTAGAACAAACAAATGATCGCAATTACGGGGAGAACAAGTGGCTTTCGGCTTCGTTAAGAGGTTTTTACACCCTTTATTTAGCATCTTAGCATCAGATTGGGTCATTTAGGGCTACCGCACACTATAGACAAGACTGTCTTTGGACAGACAATAACCCTACTAGTGCGTGTGATAATACATAGTCTGTCTCGCTCGCACTAATAGGGTAATTGTCTGTAGACAGTCTTGTCTATAGTATCCGGTAGCCCTTATTGGCTATTTTGTGGATTGGATCCTTTTCGCTTCACTACGTCCAACTGTGGTAGAACTGGTACATGATGATTAATTTTCTTACAGCTCATGCGCGAAGCGTCTTGTGACTTCTTCCCAGACTTCGATGGGCACACGCATGTTGAGATGTCTTCTCGCAAGGAGTGGGTGATGGAGAGGCACACTTACCACTGCATGGCTTTCATGTCCAGAGCCTATAACTTTCAGTCGAGCCGGTAAGAAACGTAATATCCAGGACAGCGTAATCGCCGAAGAGAGGAAAAGGTGTTCCTTTTTTTTTTGGATGGGAAGTCATCAAATGACTCCTCCCGCTCTGGGTGGAGCTCAAACTCAAACTTAAAGCATTTATTTCAATGAAGGATTTTCTTTTTAGCTCTTCCCTAGTCGCTGGATAGATGGCGCTAGGAGTTAGTATGAAAATTCACGGAACGGAACCTAAAAAAACTTATTTTTACAAAGCGCGAGAAAACTAGGTTATATTCGGAAGGTTATAGGCAAATGAAAGTGTCAGTCAACGAGAGTATGTGACGCGACACAATGTTTTTTTTTTCAAGCGTTTTGGCTTTGGCACCAACTATCATAGTAAGTTCAACGCCATCTATAGAGTTCTTGGAAACTAAGTATTTTTTTTAATACTTACCTCAAAAAAAAAACCTCTCATTAGACCATTACGGCACTTTTGAATGTCAAAAATACTAAAAATAAAATCAAAGCTACAGTCCCAGTCACAAGGCATAATAACTTGAGAAAGTACTTTACTTGCCCATTCCCTAGCGTAGGAGGGAGTGTCAGACTTTTACTGACTAAAACCCGGCCATCCATGTTCCTTCTTCGTCCTTTGTGTTCCGAGGCCACGGTATCTCTTTCGAACAGTCCCGCAACCCCGGCAGGCATCGGTCCTCTTTGAGGCGCGCGTGGAACACTCCTGCGCCGTCGACAAGGCCTGTCGTCATATAAGACGGACGGACGGCGAGCTAGCCCATAGCTCACTGTCCACAGGCCCGCGCCTACGGTGGCCGCGCCCGTTGCGTCTCCCGCGGTGGCTGGGACGTGATGTTCTCGGAAAGGTGTGCCAAGGGGTCAATTCACACCGAAGTGACAACGGCCAGCAGCGTCTAGCAACAACAACAACAACAGCCCATAACGTCCACTGCTGGACATAAGCCTCTCCCATGATGGGAGGAATTTGCCGTAATCTCCACGCTTGGCAGGCGGATTGGAGATCGCAGTGATGAAAGACTAACAGAAAACCGCTCAGAAAACCGCTCTGTCCCGCCTCAGACATTAGTCGCCTTATACGACACCCGTGAGTGTAATAATGGGTTGGTTCTATTCTACTCTGCCGGATACCATACGGCTAAGTTGTCAGCGCGTCTTTCAAACGATACGATATGTATTTCCTAATGGAGATAAAGCATAAAATGGTTTGACAATGAAACTGCGGTGCCGACCGCTGCCATTTTGGTGAGAATTGACCCTAATAGTATACACACACATTTCGCCAGTTATTATTTGAGTCCCATGTAAAAGGGGCAAGCCTAATAGGGTATTACACCCATTTTCCGACGATCCGATTGGCGCAGTGGTAGTCAGGCTGCCTTTCGTTCTTAGGGTCCCGGGTTCGAATCCCGGTCGGAGCAAATGTTTGTGTGATGAGCATGGACGTTTGTTTCCGAGTCATGGATGTTTATATGTATAATAAGTATGTATTTACAAACAAAAAGTATCTATGTAGTATATCAACTATCTAGTGTCCACGACACAAGCCTCGTTGCTTAGTGTGGCACTAGATGGCGCTGTGTGTAATGTCCAGCAATATTTATTTATTTTATTTATTTATTTATTTATTTTTGAAAAGTGTCTCAATTAGATTCTATAGTGCTAATGAACCACTACAAAATCACATTAAAAAATATTCAATCGTAAAGTGTCAAAAATGCATTTAAATTTAGCATTTTCAAATTTCGCGCGTAATTTGACGAAAACGCTGGACGCAGTGGACGCCATATTGCTCTGTGGTCATGACGTCAGTTGGCTGTGTAAATAAATGCAGTGATATTTGAAGTTGACAGTTGACACTTCTAAGTTTACATAGCCGTATGACGTAATAACATGGCGACAACTATAATGATGTTATGAAACAGATTAAAAAAGCTGAAATATTTGAATTTAATTTTCAAATTTAGTTTTCTATTTTATAAACTAAAACTAACGTTTTCCAACTGCTTTTTGCCTAAGCTATCTCAATAATATGTTTTTAGATTTTTTTCTGATAGAGTAAAATACCCTATTGGCGGGCTTAAATCCAGACCTCGTGGCAGCTACTGAGAAATTCCTGATGTAAAATACAAATAACAATTTGCTCGAGCAGGGAATCGAATCCTGGACCTCATGGTCAGTGGTCGCGCTTCCGATTACTAGACCCATTGATCAATGATGCTTGTCCTAGGTGGAACCAAGGCGCAGGCTATCGCACCATCATCATGCAAGCACGAGAAGCGGTGGACACCAAGAGACCTGTAACTATATATTTTCATGCTATTATTAGTTAAGGGGACTCAGGAGCTAAACACGAGTTTTATAATGCAAAAAAACATATGATTCACTGTAATAAACAAAACCAGAAAAATATATGATATTCTTCAGGATATATGCTAGTATGATAGATAGTGTTTTGAAAACCTATTACAACAATTTTACTCGATAAAAAAAAAACACGAACTTATCTCTAAAAAAATCTTTTAAGGGCCTATACTACCAAAGGCGAAAATTTGATTATTTAAAGAATAAAAACCACTGATTTCACACTATTCGGCCTGCAGTGACTGACGTAACTACCACTTTGTAGTGCAAACTGATTAAAACCTTATTCTAACATTATTTCAAATGAAGTTTGAAGCACCACAAATAGAGTTGCTAATTTGAGGCTCTTAAGACTATATACAAGTACCCGACAACAACTGTCGGGCAGTAGCCCACCAGACATAACACCCGTCTGGTCGGAGGATCCTCCCTTTTCTATGGGGGATGAAGAGCTTTACACCCTGTTCTTATACCCTCAAAAAGACATGCTGCGCCAACCACAAATAAATTGAGATAACAGCAAGAGAATGATAATCCCCTAATTTCCACTTCTGGGACACAAGCCTCCTCTCTTTAAAAGAGAGTGGGCTATAATCCACCACGCGGGCCCGTTCTGGTTGGTGAGTGTCACATGCCCACTAATGTTTAGTCTTAGGAGGACATGCTCACGATGTTTTCCTTCACCGTTTTGAGAGCAGTGGTCAGGCCCGGACTGGCCATACGGGCAAATCGGGCAAATGCCCAATGGGCCGGACACCCAATGGGCCGGCGTGGCCGATTGGCGGTCGAATTACTTAAAAAAAATATAGAAATTCATTAAAATAACGTCTTCTATCGTCGCCGCGTCGATTCGAGGACCTAATTCAATTTACTCGGGCTATTCACTAATCTATAGACTAATGAAGTACCCCTAAACAATTCTAACTAGTCCAAGGCAGTGTCAAAAAATTTTTCGAGCTCGCTTTGCTCGCTCTTGTAGGCTACTTCCTCTTGAATCTTGAAGTAAGTAGCCTGTATAAAAGGTTGAAATATTTCTAAATTGTCCAAGGGTGTTAAAATTTTCGAGCTTGCTACGCTTGCGCTTGGAGCCTTAGCCTTTTTGTTCTTAAATTCTCTACCTAAATCGATTAAGTAACATATATTTCTGGATAAAAGAACAAAAGCTGGCGATGCCCTTGTTGATTAGTAGTTTTCCTTTCTCTGAATGGAGGGCCGACCGTCTCTGAAATGCCCGAGCCGGTTTCAAGTCCCAGTCCGGGCCTGGCAGTGGTAATGAAATAAGTTAGTAAGTGACAGAAAAATAAATTCTCTAAAATTATTCAAATCCATAACTGCACGTTGGTAAGTCAGGGTCATTACCACTGGAGTACCAGTGCAGCTGAGAATAGGCTAGTTTCCACCATTAAAAAATTGCAAATCTATTTAGTCCGTCAGTTAGAGTATTGGAAAATAATGGACACGTATTTTTTGTTTTTGTAAATCAATGAATATTGACAAAGATAAAACGCATCAAAACTCGGGAGTGGGGGCTCGTGACGTCACAACGCACTATAAAGATTTACTATACCACGGCGTGACGTATTACAAATTTTGAAAGCGTCGTATCTTCGTCAATTTTGTTTTACGTAACAAAAGAAAAAATACGTGTCAAATATTTTTTGATAATCAACTGACGGACTAATTAGATTTTTTCAAGATTTTTTGATTTTTACAAGCCTAATGAATGGATTCTGTGAGGAATGAAATGAAAGAGAAAGCAGTAAATGATGCCGTGACGTCGGACAGGGCAGAATGCAAGAAGAATACGTGTTGCGCCGATCCGGAGTAACATGTTGTGTGTGTGTGTGGTTCTTTCTCCAAAAGACCATCTCAGACAGGTCCTCATGTGAATTGAGCAACATTATATTTGAACTTCAAAAGAGACTATGACCTCTGAGTTTGTTTCGGCTGTTTCTTCTCGGAGTAGTCAGGTACGAAACACCCGGTCCCATTTAGTTTTAAAAAATGACGTGTAAAAGTGTTTGTAAAAACCTACTTGCAAAATAAACATAATTTATCATCGGACAAGGAAGATGATGAACCTTAAATGTTTTTTCGTTTGCAGACTAAACTCCAGTTGTTATCCATCAGTCCTGACCGACTGACCATGCTCAAATGTACAGAGTCTACTCCAGAAATTTCTTATGAATCTCAAAAAGGATTACCGGTAAGTTTAAACCTAAAGGGTGTAAAAAACGTCTTAACGAAGCCGAAAGCACGGTCCGAAAGGCATTATTACAGGATAGGTAATAATGCCTTTCGCAATATGGTAGGTAATAAGTCCTTTCTTTGGTATTGTTCGTCGTTTCGTTGAGCTCCTTGAGTTATAAGTCGAGCTACAAGTTAACTGACAAATGCTTGCACTGACTGGACAGGTCCACTCAAATCTGTGTGGTTCTTTCTTCAAAAGACCATCTCAGACACTAATCTGCATAGTCCTTATGTGAATTGAGCAAGATTATGTCTGGACTTCAAAAGAGACTATGACCTCTGAGTTTGTTTCGGCTGTTTCTTCTCAGAGTAGTCAGGTACGAAATACCGGCCCCATCTAGTTTTAAAAACTGCCGTGAAAAATGTGTTTGTAAAAACCTACTTGCAAAATAAACATTACCCAATAACGCCATTTTATTCTCTTTCCAGTTCTTCCCCTGCCTCTTCACGTACAACATGATGTATGGCTCCGTGGACGCAAGACGAACCACCTTCAATATGAAATACAAGATGGTGGAGACTGTTTTCGAGCTGTTACTGGAAATTAAACCTTGTAGTTATTCTTAAATATTTTTTAATACTGTCCTTTCATCGTTATTTCAACTCTGGCAGCACAACACCAACCTTGTATTTATGAGAATAAGGCCTCGTGCAGACGAGCAACACTTTGCTGTCGACAGAGCCAACTTCAGAAGTCGACATAGGCAACTGTGTTTACTGTCGACACGTGAACAGCAAACGCCGATCAATGGCCATAGCTACAATATGAGCGCATCGCGCGCGCTGCCTTGTCAGTCGACTTCATTATAGTATGACTGAATTTGGCTCTATCGACAGCTAAAGTTGGCTCTGTTGACAGCAAAGCGCTGCTCGTCTGTTTGACGCTTAATATTATTCTGCTGAAGCGGCCAATTTAAACACCCTGGTCATTTTTAGTCGCTGGAGGCCAGTAACAAAATAGCACTGCGTTCTTGAGAGATGCTTTTCAGAGGAAATTAACTGTGAGAGGAGTGTGTATACTGGTCTGCATATTAACATGTAAATACATACTAATATACTTAAAATCGGTTAGAAGTGAGTGTGGAATTCTTTATTTATTACCTACCTATTCCCATAAAGCCATTATTAGGCAACCTACCCTGGCAAAATCGCTGGGGTGACCTCATGGTCCTACTAGTTAGTCATATAAGTATGACTACGAGGATATACTGTATACCATGTGCTCTTTTTTATTTTTGCACCTTCTATGGAAGAAAAGGTAACACCTGGCAGATGTGAAACATCGAAATTATTTAGTACAAGTAATATACTTTAAAAAAAAAGTCAATATAAAAAACAAACAGGAAAATAAAAACAAAATGACTCGATTCACAAAAAGAAAATCTTTATGCTGGAATCGAATTCGAAGTCACGAGATTGTAACCCAGCGCTCTGTGCCTCGAGACCAGCTGGCTTGTTGAAAATCATGGCGAATATGTAAATTTGTCGCCAAATATCAGAATTTGCACAAGCAAGTACGAAATAGGTACTTTACTTAAAGTATTTCGTACTTGTTCGAACTATGTACTTAGTTTGAAAAAATAATAAGTAGGTACTTTTAATTACACACCGACTGAATCTGTAACTTGGCGACGCATTGTGACTAAATAGCGAAATTTGTAACAAAACAGATCTTCGATAGGTGCCCTAGTTTTTGAGATGTGGCCAAGCTGGGGAGACTCTCCAGATCGGCCACTTATAAACCCTTATATCTTTTGAACCAGTGACAAATTCTGATATTTGGAGGCAAATTGCGACTAATTAGCGACCCGAATAGCGCAGCGGTAGTGAAGCTGCCTTACGTTCTTAGGGTTCCGGGTTCGAACCCCGGATTCCCGGTAGGAGCAAATGTTTTTGTGATGTGCTTTTGTATCCGAGTCATATGTATATAATAAGTATGTATTTAAAAAGAAAAGTATCCATAATATATCAACTATATCTGGTGTCCACGACACAAGCCTCGTTGCTTAGTGTGGCTCTAGATAGCGCTGCCTGTGTGTAATGTCCAGCGATTTTTTTTTTTTCATATTAAATGGGGAAGGCCCAAGCTGATTGTAGATGGCGCGTCCATAGCTTAGACCCAATCTGACCAATTTGGTCAAAATATTTTGAAATACAAAATGACATTGGTGTCGATTCTATTGTGCACAAACTAAACTTAATTTAGGCTATTGCTATCTTTTTCTCTCTAATAAAATGAGAAAGAAAAGGACGCAATTTAGAGCTGTCAAATTTAGTTGGAACTAATATTTCTATACAAATGAAAGGTGCACGTAAAAACATGCTGACTAAAAACACGGTGAAGCGTAAGGCATAAACTAGTTTGACATCTCTAACTTAGTTCATAGCTTTATAGCTGTCCTTTTCTCGCGCCACCTTTTAGTAAAAGATAGCAATAGCCTAAATTAAGTTTAGTTTGTGCACAACAGAATCGGCACCATTGACAGATTTTCAACCAATGACGATGTTTGGTAGGTACAAGCTATGCTAGCGCCATCTATACTAATATTATAAAGAGGTAACATTTGTTTGTAAGTTTGCGAGTTTGTATACTATAAGTAAGGGTAATCTCCGGAAGTAATTAACCAATTTTAAAAATTGTTTGACTGGTAGAAAGCTACATTATTCGTCAGTGCTATAGGCTATATTTTATTCCCGTACTCCCACGGGAACGGGAAATACGCGGGTGAAACCGCGGGAGCGGGACGTCAGCTAGTTAGTTATACAGTTGCCTTTCACAAGTCAGTGTCAGTCACACCAACTTCACCCACTGCCTCTGTTTGTGCCAAGCTCCGCACGCTCTTATCCCAGCCTCACCCAGGATGACGTGACCACTACTGGTCCCAAACTGTATAATTAGAGGTTTTCTTTTTGTAAAAAAAAACATAGTTTCCAAGAACTCTGTAGATGGCGTTGAACTGACTACGTTACTTGGTGCCAAAGCCAAAACGCTTGGAAAAAAAAACAATCGGGGCAGTCTTTAGGGACTGCCGCTAGAAGTGAAAACAAAAAGTACACAGGCCCCGCCCCAGTTATAGCACTGGTTATGCCCCGCGCATGCCTATGTGGTGGTACGCCGTAGCGGATGCTACGAGTGCTACGGAGCGTGTCCGCACGTTACGTTACGTGAGGATGAGTTCAATGTTTTTCCTTCACCCAAAAAGTGCTCAACGCGCCTAAAGAAGTTTTCACTTCAAAAAACATTGCGTCACATCACATACGCTCGTTGACTGACACTTTCGTTTGTTTAAGTTTCCGAATATAAACATTACATCCAAGTGAAAAGATGTGACGTTCCGTTCCTTGCAGTAACTTACCAAGTTCAGCGCCATCTATCCAGCGACTAGGGAAGAGTTGATAAAAAAAATCTCTCATTGCCTGTAATCCCAGAAGGGTTGGCAGAGGTATACCTAATACCTACACCCTAATTTTGCCAGTTGTTTAGTCCCAGGGGGCGATCCTATTCCCATCAACCTTACCGTAGCCTTTTGACCGCCACAACATAAACGCACGCGCGTGCACTCCACGCCAAGCCACAAATTTAACCTACAATTTTGCCCTATATTGGTGTCGTTTGGCGTTTCAAGCCGTGTGGTATCCGGCAGAGTAGAATAGAACCAACTCATTACACTCACGGGTGTCGTATAAGGCGACTAATGTCTGAGGCAGAACACCTTGCGCCTCCGTAGACCAGAGAATGGTAAGCTTTCTTTTAGTCTTACATCACTGCGATCTCCAAGCCGCCTGCCAAGCATGGAGATTACGGCAAATTCCTCCCATCATGGGAGAGGCTTATGTCCAGCAGTGGACGTTATGGGCTGTTGTTGTTGTTGTTGGCGTACCAGGGCATGCGCTTGCTTGTCAGGTATTTGTGACAATGGTGGTGGTTCAAAGGGTTAAAGCCAAACTGCCAGCTAGCGACCAAGCCCGACCATTCGTTTCTCCTCTTTTCATACTTCGGTTTGGCATTTTCTGTAATTCGCAGTGTGAACCGAAGTATAAAAAGAGGTCAAACGATGTTCACCTGGCTCGCTTTAAACAAAAATATTTAATCAAACCTCTTTGGCCCAGCGCACACCACTGGAGGCGCAGCGGAACGCATTTCCTTAAAACGCGCGGGCGGATCCGCGGGCCCTGAGGGCGCTGAGAGCCCTTGAGCGGAGATACGCGCGGCGGCGCGCAGCTACTCCGAGCGCGCCCATTAATAGTGCTGTTCGATACTTTGTACAGACAACGCTCTCGTAGTGCGACGGAGCGCGGCGGCGGAGCGCAAAGCAGCATGGCGGCGACTGGAGCAGTCGCGCGCATGCTCTTGTAGTAGCTTGAGGGCGCTCCGAGCACCGCGTGCGAATTTATACTTATATTGACCGTATGTCAAGGTAGAATTGTCTTCAATTGCGCACCGCCGCGCCTCTAGCGGTGTGTGCTGGGCCTTTGAATTTGGAGGGTTAGTTACAATGCATTGAAGGAATCACCTCAGCTCAAGTTTGACCCAGTTCCCTATTCTAGTTCACAAACAAATGGATGATAGTCTGCTCTTGTTGGAGACTCCTACACACCCTTTTTCAATCCAAAAAGTTGGCAACGTCAAAAATACCTGACAAATATTTACCTATTTTAATTACTTTGGCAATTGTGTCGATTCTGTTGTGCACAAACTAAACTTAATTTAGGCTATTGCTATCTTTTTCTCTCTAATAAAACGAGAAAGAGACGGACGTAATTTAGAGCTGTCAAATTTAATTGGAACTAATAGAACAAATGAAGGATGCACGTAAAAACATATCGACTATAAACACGGTGAAGCGCAAGGCATAAACTAGTTATCTAACTTAGTTCATAGCTATAGCCGTCCTTTTCTCGCACTGCCTTTTAGTAAAATATAGCAATAGCCTAATTTAGGCTATTTTTAGTTTAGTTTGTGCACAACAGAATTGACACCAATATTACTGCATGGAACAAATATAGTTAACTAGTGAACCAGAATATTAATAGTGTATTGCAATTAAAACACTTAATTTTAATGTTATAACCGTTTTAAAGGCATTTTAAAGTTTCCAAATACTTTTTTTACATCTAAAACTGGTTATTCGGTGTTACCTTATTATTTATTGCATTTCATAATCAAGTTCTCTAGTTAGTCCGGGGTTGCGGGACTGTTCGAAAGAGATACCGTGGCCCCGGAACACAAAGGGCGATGAAGGAACATGAATGGGTTTTAGTCAGTAAAAGTCTGACACTCCCTCCTGCTCCGTCCAGAACGGGAGGAGTCATTTGATGATTTCCCATCCGAAAAGAAAAAAAAAAACGTCTCTAGTTAGCCATGTCTTATTTCCATACACTACTATTGCCAAATAAATCAAAATGGCGAAATATTTGACAGTTAATTGCGACGTTGCCCACTTTCTGTATAAACGCTCTTATAATGACCAAGAAAGAAGTCAGTTCTCTCTCTCTCTCTCATACATCGCTCCAGGGAAATAAAACACAAATTATTTCTATAAACAATTTATACTATTTTTATTGTATCGGATAAAAAATAACTAAAAACTACTAATAGTAAAAAAGAATACAACGCGACCTTTGCCTACCAACTCATGAAAAACTTTTATTTTTACAAAAAAAAAAACATGAATTTTCTTTTTTAAACAATTTTCATTTCGATTTTTTTACTTTTTTTTTAATTTATTGGCAGTATGGTATATACAATTTTATATAATAATCTATATCTTTATTGCGCCTTTCTTTTGCGTGCGAGTTTATCAATATCGATTTTTTATCGATAGTCAGGACCATTGCTGTTCGCCAAATTAAAAATGCGTCCATACATGTGTCGACATTATAGTATTCGTACATATTTGATTAAAAATGTTAGCTGTCGATTTTGATTTTAAAAAATATACCTATCGACATAATGTAGCCAATATATTACTTTATGTGAGCGCACACAAAAGTACAAAGCGTTTACCGATTGTATAATGTAATTTAAGACTCAGTTTTTTGATAAAAAATATTTATTGAGTCTAGATTTTTTGGGCCAAAAAAGTACTTTACCCCACTAAGCGACCTGAGATACAGCTGTAAGGCCACGAATTGTAACTGCAAAACAAACATTTTCAATACATTTTTTTAACATATTTCATGTGTTGGGATATTTCGAGGCCTGAAAACTGTCCCCAGGCCAAAACTACAAAAAAATACCGCTAATTATACATAACCTAACTCCAAAGTCACATTAAATTAAAACAAATGTTCAAATGTGATTTTGAATTTAACAACTAAGGCCTGACTTTTTTATCACAAGCGTAATCACAAAAAAATATATAAGAAAGACCGCTTCGAGTAGAAGAAATAGGCTCAATGTCACACGATCGTTTTAAATTAGGAATTCGAATTAAAAGTCAGGCCTTAGTTTAGACCTCACGGCAGCGGAAAACGCGATTTTAAAATAAGAATATTATGTGAAGTTAGACGCGCCTACCGCTTACCGTCAGGCCACAAAATAGAAAAAGGGTACATTCCATGGCCTCAAACTTCCTCTATATAAAAAATTAGGGTATTTTTTACACATATTATATTATTTTAAGGTTATAGGGTACGATTTAAGGAAGGTTTTTAAACAGTTATCAAGTTGTAATAAATGCTTGACGTTTAAAATAAAATAAAATTAGATATGAAAGAAATTAGGGTCAATTCAATAAATTAATAATTTACCCCCCACCATTAAATATCATTTATGTCCCTTTTGTTAATTAAAATGCCCCTCAAAATTTAACTCTTTGACGCCTAATTACTCTCATATTTAAACCGTATTTTAATTCTAGAGAACTTCAAAGTTAATTGGAATTACCCTTTTTCTTTATTAATAATAATTTATAACAATATCTAAACTCCACGAATTTGTATGGATTCTAAAACATATGAGTTCCATAGTTGCTCAATTCAATGGATGATAAGCCCCACTATATTAAATAAAAAGCAAGATTATTAATTGTTGTTTTTTTTTCCTTTAAATTAAAAGCTAATAAATCTACAACGAATAAAGTATTTTTATTTTTTACTTAATATTTACAAGAATAAATGATTTAAATGATAGTATGTGTTTACGTTCCGTTTTCAAGGTGATTTCAATTTTATACAAAAAAAAAATATTATCTACACAGTTATTGCGTACGCAAGTGCTCATTTTTTTTTTACATTTAAGTATTTTTTTTATTAAAAAATTGCGAATTTTTAAGTTGGCAATACCGTAAATCTTAATTCAGGAATATATTATCTCTTTTTTTTTATTTCACGAAGGGTGAGAAATACCCCGAGGTATCAAGTACCCCAAATGGCCCTAAATGGGGTGAATTAGTTAAGTGATTAAAGCCCCAATGGGGTGGAATAATAATACCACGAGAAGGTAAGCAGTACACCAAGTGCTTTCAACATTAAATACTCCCATAACGAAGAAATGTGTTACGATTTCAAAACTATCCTTCGTAAAAATATCGACGGTGGAAAATTCATCCCTCAGTTTAGTACCCAAGGTTGAAAATCCGACAATGTGGTCAATGTTCCTTACAATTTATGTCAGACTAGCGGACGTCACGCGGTTTCACCCGCGTAGTTCCCGTTCCCGTGGGAGTACGGGGATAAAATATAGCCTATGTTACTCAGGGTGAATGTAGCTTTCTAATGGTGAAAGAATTTTTGAAATCGGCGCACGAGTTTTTGAGTTTATTCATTACAGACATACACACAAAAATACAAATCTTTCCTCTTTATAATATTAGTGTAGATTTAGATTTCCACTGTTCCTTTCCCAAATCTGCTTAAACTGTACTCAGTATTTAAGTCAGTGATATTGATAATAAAAGAATTCTAACCAGCTCGACTAACAACTAAATTATGTATAAACACGTTTTGTCACTAAACTAAATCACTCGACTAAATTACTAGTACAGTTTGAACATTTTTTTATTCCTTTTCACACTTTTTTTCGTTGTGTCGAAACAAGCTATTGATATGTTACAGTCAAAACTGTTAATCGGTCAAAACCACTTTTAACTCGTGTCAGTCAAAATCCTTATTAATTTAAAATGCGTTTTCTGCATTAAAAATATGTTGTTTTAGAACGCCTCAGTCGTTACCTAGTCCTAGAATTACATGAAGTTTTTCAAAGATTTACAAAAAAAACCTAACAACCTAATAAGATTCAAAGTAAATTTTAGTTATTGTTAACACCGGTCAAAAGTAGTTTTGACTAGTTTTCACCAGTCAAAAGTAGTTTAGACTGATTAAGAGTTTTGATTGTGACAGAAACAAATTGTATCGTAATAATGCTTGGTTAATACAATGAATGAAGGAATTGTCGAGTGCAGTTAGAAAAAAAAAACTTTTTTATGTCTTTTGTGTGAAAAGGCTAGACAAGTATTTTTTAACCAAATGGAAAGATATTACATGAGCAAAGTACGAAATTTTATAAAGCAAAAAAAAGAAGGAATTTAAAAGTTAAGAAATATTAGCATTTTAGTGTTTTTTATACATACATAAATATCGTAAGACGTAATTATAGATAATAATATAAATGTTTAAACCACGTAATTTGGGCATTTTTTTCAATTTAATAATTAAGGGAAATATATCAATATCATAACTTGGTAGCTAAATTAACTAATAAACAAGAGTTTAGTACGATTTAGTTTTTGCGTGCCGCTAAGAACTGCATCTAAAAGAAATTCAGTTTATTTTTACCCAACTACGTCAGAGCTATAAAGGAGGGTAATGTTTTTAAAATGATTAGAAAAACTAGTTTCGCAGTTGTGACTGTAGCTTCGCTTATTTTTTTTGTTTTCTTGACATTCAAAAGTGCTCTAATGTACTATTGTGGTCTTTTCCGCCTGACCAGTTTAATTTTTTTTTCGCTTAAATCATGCGGAGGCGCCGAGCCACGCCCCCTTAAAGTTTGGGCCTATTAGGAAAGCCTCAACTTTGGCGCGCAAAGTAACAATAACTCTCGTTTGGCGTGCGTCGTCAGTGCGCTCGGCCGATTCGGTAACTTTTCATTCTTTATTTCTATACAAAGTCAACTGGGCGAGAGAGCGTTTCTATGTTGCGAGTGCAAGTGAGTGTCGCTTAGTGGTGGTCAGGCGGGAATGTCCTCGATAGTACACTAAGTCATGTCACCATCTATTGTTTTTTAATGGAATCACCGCAATCGCGATCAGGTGATCAAAATGTTTACTAAAACTAAAAAAAACGTTACTAATTTGCAAAAGTTGTTCAGTATCACTAGTCCGAGTTGTCAATGAAGTTGTGCATTCAATAAGTTACATCTTGTATTTGTTGAAAAAAACCGACCCGGAGCATTTCGGCTTTCATTCGGCTTGTGGTGATCGGCAAACTGTTCGGCATCTAACGTGTGACTGACACTGACTTGTCCACCATCAGGGATTTTAATTTTGATAACACAAAAATTTAGTCGCTAATTAGTCGAAATTTGTCGCCAAATATCAGAATTTGTCTGTCATTGGTTCAAAAGATATAAAGGTTTATAGGTGGCAGATCTGGAGAGAGTCTTCCCAGCTTGGCCACATGTATATCTCAAAAACTAAGGCACCTATCGAAGATCTGTTTTCTCATATATTTTGTCGCCAATTAGTCGAAATTTGTAGCCAAGTCACAGATTTAATCAGTTCTTAGTTTAGAACAGTGTTTTTCAACCTTTTTCATGACACGACCCCCTTAGTATGAAAAAATATTTGGCGACCGCCTTGGTTTGTTACAAATATTAAATCTATACAAAATTTTATATTTTTAATGTTTTTAACACATTTTTTTTTTTAAATTTGGAATTCGATTTAATTCTCAAATTATCAATGTAGCAAAAACGGAACCACGATGGGAGAAATTAGTTAATGACAAACAAGCAAAACCTCAATAAAATGGATGAGTACTAATAGGTTTTTATTTTGTTAATTTGTATGAACATACAAATGTTTATATCCTTTATTTAACATTTTCTTAAGGCGCTGTTAACACCAAAATGGCGCACACTGTCTATTTGTATGGGAGAAAACGAGACGTCACTATTACCGGCCAGGTTTTAGAAGAAAATAATGAATAAATATTGAAATTAAAAAAAAGTGTGGATTATTTGTGAAATATGACTCGTTAGCGGTTTAGGTATGAATATGTTGACTTCATGTTTTTAATTGCAGACCCATACGTCAAAAAAATAAAGACATAGGACCGTTAATGATAATTTTAAGACCAATCTTTGCTATTATTTTCTATCGAGCCGATTTCGTCGAAATATGTATCGAGTCCGTCCAAGGTCTTTGAAATATGATCAATATTAGCATTTTTTTTTTTGCCGTGCTAGAACAAATCGTTTTTCTTAAAAAACTGCTTAAATAACATCAATTTCAACAAATTAGGTGTTGTCAGCCCCTTAATAAATCTATTTTTCTAGGCTTTATTCTTTTGTTTATTGAGGTAGTTTTCGCGACCTCTTGCGACCCCCCTATAGAGGCTTCGCGACCCCCAGGTTGAAAAACACTGGTTTGAAAGATCTAATGAGTTTAATTAGTATGGTATAGTTCAAGAAATAGATCGTAAGAATTTAGAGAGTTCATTCGATCTAGCTACTGGACTATACCTTACTAATTGAACTCAAAGTCCTGAGCCAGTGTCAATGACACTCGTCACAATTATAGCTAGATCGAATTGCCGTCCAGTTTTGCCGAAACATGGTTTTTAGAAACATTAGTAACACTCTTGGTGAGGTGTAAGGTACTGGTATTTGTGTATTTCTGCTTTATAAATGTGTTAAGACGGTTTTTGTCCAGTAATGGACATTTTCTGTAAATAATTGATCAATATACAGTAGTATATATACGTCAACAGTTTTGTATATAAGCAAGTATAAGCAACAAAGTTAACTAATATTCGGTTTTAACGAAAACAAGATAAAATAATAGTTCGTTCTCGTTATTTTCATATTATAAGAAAATATTCTGTCAACTAATGTAATTCTGTAATGTCCAGCGATATTTATTTATTATTTATTTAACTAATGTAATATAAAAAAAAAAACGAAAAAAAAACAGCTTTTAAATAATAATTGTGTTATATTGATATATTTACACTGAAGATATTGGCGACATTTTGATTTTATTTATAATCAAGTCTTTAAAAAAATCATTTAAGAAGTTTCTACTTCAATTTTCAGCCTATTTCCACTCGAGGCTTAGTTAAAAAATATGCCATTTCATACATCGAACGCATTTTCATTCACGTCATATCCTGTTAGTCAAAACAACGACTGTTTCTATAATACGTCAGTATTTCCGTGTGTTTAGCAAAATCTAAGCTAATCCGTTAAATTAGATACAATGGAGAACACTTTTGCATTTTTTTAAAAGCAATTTCTAGAGCAACCCAGAGTCACTCTGACGCCACCAACCTTTGACCAAACATTGGAGAGCCAAAGCCAATATCAACACAAATGTTTGACGAGTTGTTCCGTAACATCTGCTTTGGACAGATCCGCAGACTCTGGCGCAGATTTCCCTCTTTGTAAGATCTCTATGGTACTTCTGGAGTCGAGCTGTTTCATATGATTATCCGTTAAATAGTGAGAACACTTTTGCAGTTTTTGCATTTTTTAAAGCAATTTTTAGAGCGACCCAGAGTCACTTTGACGCTACCAACCTTTGACCATGATGCTAAAGCCAATATCAACACAAATGTTTGAGGAGTTGTTCCGTAACATCGGCTTTGGACAGATCCGCAAACTCTGGTGCGGACTTCCCCCTTTGTAAGATCTCTATGGTGCTTCTGGAGTCGAGCTGTTTCATATGATATAGGAGCTTGTTCGCTGATATAGCTTGCAGTGGCCTGGCGACGTTCAAGCTGGTGTTTTTCAACGCTCTCGCGAGGGTTTTGAGGAACTTCGACCATTGTCGTTCATTTGATGTCGCTTCTGGGGTGTTTACTAGTATTGATGCCTTTTCTAGGAGGGCGCAGACGCAGCTGAGGGTGAACTGGAAGAAATAAAATTGGTTGGTGAGATTCACCCCTATGGGGGTAGTTAGTAACAACGGAACGTTACCTACTACGATAGTACATACTCATCTCCACTTAAAGTACACACACACACACACACACACACTCACTCACGCACTCACTCACGCACTCACTCACTCACTCACTCACTCACACACACACACACACACACACACACGCGCGTGTACGCACGTGTCGTGTCTCGTACATACTCATCTGCCTAGCCTTTTCCCAACTATGTTGGGGTCGGCTTCCAGTTTTACCGGATGCAGCTGAATACCAGTATTTTACATGGAGCGACTGTCTATCTGACCTCCACAACCCAGTATCTACTACAGTTATCTTACATTAAAAACTTGTATTTAAAAAAAACTTGTCCAAAAGTTAGAATTTTGACCCCCAATACTTCGTAACTAGAAGGTTCCCTGGTATGGTGTGGAACAAAAAAATGATCGTAATGACGAGGAGAACAAGTGCCTTTCGGCTTCGTTAAGGCGACTTCAGGAGCTAAATTAGCAACTCTATTTGTGGTGGTTCAAATTTCGTTTGAAATACTGTTTGGAACTAAATATTTACATAATTAATTAAAAACTAAGTATTAAATAAAATAAAATAAATAATACTAATAATATACTGTTAGAATAAAGTTCTAATCAGCTTGCACTACAAAGTGGTTGTTACGTCAGTCACTGCGGGCCGAATAGTGCGAAATGAGTGGGTTTTTGCGATTTACAAAAAATCTATTGATTTGAATAAAAAAATAAAACACTATCATGTTGACATGTCGCTTGTAAAATTATTTGCCAAAAAATCAGAATGATCGCATGTATTTTAGTATGGTTTTTACTCGTTAAAATAATCTTTTAGAGATAAGTTCGTGATTATTTTTTATCGAGTAAAATTAGTTGTATTATGTTTTCAAAACACTATCATACTAGCATATATTCTGAAGAATATCATATATTTTTCTGGTTTTGTTTATTGCAGTGAATCATATGCTTTCTTGCATTATAAAACTCGCGTTTAGCTCCTAGTCCCCGTAAGAGATGTAACAAATGTAATACTCACAGATGTAGTGAGAGCGTACGGCGTCCTCGCCGGGTCGAAGGCTTCCGCCAACAGACTGCACGACTCCAGAATGGGCGACCAGCCCGATGTGGTCTGTATGTAACTGAAACAATAACATATTGTGTTAATTATTATGACAACCACCTGAGAAGCCTTGTTTATAACAAATAGCTGATGCCCGCGGCTTCGCCCGCTTCACAAATTTTGTACTAAAACCTTATTTTTGAACCGTCGTCTCTCCGTGCCGCAGAAGGCAGGGCGCGCAGTACTTTGGCCCCCAGTCCCCGCAGTGGGACGCTGGTATAACTTACTTCGTATAGTGCGGCGCTAAGGTAGCCAGGCTCCCGTCGTCTCTCCGTGCCGCAGAAGGCAGGGCGCGCAGTACTTTGGCCCCCAGTCCCCGCAGTGGGACGCTGGTATAACTTACTTCGTATAGTGCGGCGCTAAGGTAGCCAGGCTCCCGTCGTCTCTCCGTGCCGCAGAAGGCAGGGCGCGCAGTACTTTGGCCCCCAGTCCCCGCAGTGGGACGCTGGTATAACTTACTTCGTATAGTGCGGCGCTAAGGTAGCCAGGCTCCCGTCGTCTCTCCGTGCCGCAGAAGGCAGGGCGCGCAGTACTTTGGCCCCCAGTCCCCGCAGTGGGACGCTGGTATAACTTACTTCGTATAGTGCGGCGCTAAGGTAGCCAGGCTCCCGTCGTCTCTCCGTGCCGCAGAAGGCAGGGCGCGCAGTACTTTGGCCCCCAGTCCCCGCAGTGGGACGCTGGTATAACTTACTTCGTATAGTGCGGCGCTAAGGTAGCCAGGCTCCCGTCGTCTCTCCGTGCCGCAGAAGGCAGGGCGCGCAGTACTTTGGCCCCCAGTCCCCGCAGTGGGACGCTGGTATAACTTACTTCGTATAGTGCGGCGCTAAGGTAGCCAGGCTCCCGTCGTCTCTCCGTGCCGCAGAAGGCAGGGCGCGCAGTACTTTGGCCCCCAGTCCCCGCAGTGGGACGCTGGTATAACTTACTTCGTATAGTGCGGCGCTAAGGTAGCCAGGCTCCCGTCGTCTCTCCGTGCCGCAGAAGGCAGGGCGCGCAGTACTTTGGCCCCCAGTCCCCGCAGTGGGACGCTGGTATAACTTACTTCGTATAGTGCGGCGCTAAGGTAGCCAGGCTCCCGTCGTCTCTCCGTGCCGCAGAAGGCAGGGCGCGCAGTACTTTGGCCCCCAGTCCCCGCAGTGGGACGCTGGTATAACTTACTTCGTATAGTGCGGCGCTAAGGTAGCCAGGCTCCCGTCGTCTCTCCGTGCCGCAGAAGGCAGGGCGCGCAGTACTTTGGCCCAGAACGTGCGCAGGCGGCAGTGGGACGCGCACACACGGCTTATGAACCGACATATCAGCGTCTGTGAGACAACAATGAACATTATATTAAATACTAGCACTTCGCCCGCGTCTTTGTCCGCTAAAAACGTGATAGCTCGGCTAATATGCATGATATAAATATAACTTACTAGATGACCCGGTGAACTTCATATCACCTACATATATTTGTTTAAAATATGGTCAAAACTTAAGCCGAATAAAACGAATTAACACACAGCACACACTACAGAAAAATCAAATGAAGCACAAATTAACATCAAAACGGAAATTCGTTACTTCATCAATCTCGTATGAAGTAAGTTTTCCAGATATAAATATGAAACCGCCTAAGAATGTAAAGAATAGGAAATTATCGAAGCCGAGCACTTAATCTGAAACAACTATTTTGTATTCCAACAAAACAGACCAAAAAGATCGGACCTCTCACTACAGCTACGAAACACACACACTTCTGAACACACTTATAAATATTTGACAACCAAGTGACACTATTTTGTATTTTAGTGATTGGACATCTGAAGTTTACCATACCGACAGTTTGTATTGGAAAATTAAATTGTCATTTTTAGTATTTTTGTTTACTTATTATTTATGTTTCTTACCGTTTAAACCTTCCTTGAACTTCCACAAATATTTCAAGATCAAAATTAGCCAAATCGGTCCAGCTATTATCGAGTTTTAGCGAGACAATCGAACAGCAATTCATTTTAATATATATATATATATATATATACGTAGATAGCCTAAAGCACTCACGAAAAATGTAACTTTCTGCCAGTAAAAGAATTAAAAGACTTGGATCATTTGTTCCGAAGATTATCCCCTACATACAAACAAACAAACAAAGGAGATCATTCATTTTTCACTTTTAAAGCACACGTGTACAATACGGCCGATATATCTTGGCGAGTCTGAACATAGGCTCTGCGAACTTTAGCGCATGTACACTCGTGAAGAAAACTGTTATTGTCCTTATTTTTTATAAACCAATGTACGAATAAAATAACCATAATATGCTTTGGTTGGCATATTTGGCGAATAATATAAGTGCCTACTGACACTTGCAAATACCGCACATAGAACAAACTTAACACTAAACAAAAAAACTAAACAATAATAATAACCAATAATAAATAATTCACAACAATAACAACGAAAACTTTTATAACCGACTGTACTCAAGACAGAGATAGTGACACGAAAACGACACCAATGCTAACGTGTGAGTGAGACATATTACCGTGTACCGAGCATTGCCAAATAAGCACGAAGCTTCACGAAGTAATCAAATAGGGATGTCCAATACGCGTTCCTGAGGGTGCTGTTTAATCGATTTTTATTCAAATCGATTAAATTAAGTCAAAAAATATATTTATTTTAATTTTTTTAAGGAGGTTTTAAATTTTCTCAAATAGTCGTTACTCAAGTAGTCGTTAATAGATAACTGATATTTTATGTAAATCATGTCTTTCAACCGAGAAAAAAAAATTAATAAGTTTTTTTAAATTTCAATCGAAATCCCTTATATTCACAAACAAAATACACTATATTTGTAAATCTATTTCGTTTAATATCCTAAATAAACAAAAATCAGTTAATTCTAAATAAAACTAATCGATTACGATATTAGATTGAATAAAGGGTCGATTGTGTTTATGTATGGTCAATCTCTAGCCTAGACCACCGCCCCCCGCACGTCGCCTCATGCCACCATTTGGTTCCTCAAAACAGTGATTGCGCAACCTTCTGCGCGAAGTTCGGACTCGCCAAGATACGTCGGCCGTATTGTAACGCATTATTTTTTACTATGGCGTCAAAGTCGGAAACTATTAGGAAACCAGCATGCCTGAGAGATATTTCTCGACGGCATGTAAAGCCAAGTCAGAGGCCCATGGGCGGTTTTAAAACTGACACCAGTAGGGCTATTACATATCTCTGTTGACAGCTCGAAATGATAGTAACTGGGCTCAGTGTCCATCAAATAACTGTCAAAAGGTTGGTTTCGTATCATGTATGACCAGTCGCGATCAAATATGACGTCATTGGTTGTCATCGTGGCTGATAGTCACCGTAACTCATTTTGACAGACGACTTATATTATTTCGATTATGTAAGCATAGTGGACATCAAATTGATGACAACTGAGTTTGAAGTGGCTTTCGTGAAAGACGTTACACCGTACCCGGGCTGTTAGTCACCGTAAAGTGATATCCACTCAGTGCGATACGTAATACCAATATTATGACATTCTCGGTTGTCATCAAAGTTCGGTGTACTATCGGAGTCTTTTCCGCCTGACCATTTTAAAATTTTTTCGCTTAAATCATGCGGAGGCGCCGAGCCACGCCCCCTTAAAGTTTGGACCTATTAGGAAAGCGTCAACTTTGGCGCGCAAAATAACAATTACTCTCGTTTGGCGTGCGTCGTTAATGCGCTCGGCCGATTCGGTATCTTTTCATTCATTTTTTCTACACAAAGTCAACGGGGCGGGGCTAGAGAGCGTTTTTATGTTGCGAGTGCAAGCAAAAATGAGCTTAGAGGTGGTCAGGCGGGAGTGTCCTCGATAGTACAACCGAAGCTTGATAGTCACTGGATATTAGAAAGATACTATATAGGCCTACAGATTAGCCACTATCATCATCTGCCTAGCCTTTTCCCAACTATGTTGAGGTCGGCTTCCAGTTTTACCGGCTGCAGCTGAATACCAGTATTTTACATGGAGCGACTGCCTATCTGACCTCCACAACCCAGTTAGTACTGGGTAATACGATACCCCATAATAAGACTGGTTGTCAGACTTTCAGGCCACGGACTACCTAACGACTGTCAAAGATCTACAAATGACAGCCGGGACCAACAGCTTAACGTGCTTTCAGAGGCACGGAGGAAACTCGGTATGTAATGGGTGGTCACCCATCCACAGACCAACCTAGGCAAGCACGGCTTAACCTAACGATCGACCCGAGCGGCTGTTATTATTTAGCCACGAGCTCCTCTAAATTTTCAAGTGACATGCAAAAAACATTCAGCAATAATTAAAAACAAAACATACAAGATTAAATAAAAAAATACATGATTACCAAAAACAATATATAATAGCATTTTTTTTTATATAGAAAATTAGAATTATAAATTAAAGTTCGTCTACTGAGTACAAATTTCTATCCAACTGAAATGCTTTTAGCTTAGACAGTGTAAAACAAGATTTTTAAGTCCGCTGGCAGTCTATTAAATATTTGTACAGCTTGGTAATGAGGGCTATGCTTGACAATGTTGAAATTAGGTACTAGTTTATTTTTAAAATCCTTTCTACGAGTGTTTTCCCTGATATAATATTATGATACGTAATAGGCCTACAGATTAGCAACTAACCACACGTTAAAGAACATGAGTTACTCACCCGGCCTTTCCTAACAGAGAGCATCTGTTGCACTCGGTCGCTGTGCAGTACGCCGGCGAACATCTTGTTCACTAACTCCTCTTTATCTTCGTCCAGAAGGTTCTTCGTGGGTGCCGGCTTCTGATTCACTGCTAAGTTCACCACCTGCGGGGACAAAAATTATCCTTATCATCATTTCAGCCGATAATAATAATATAAGCAGTACTTCTGGACACGGCACGTATTGTTGGAGGTTCCTCTCTCAAGAGCCCTGACCACCGGCAGCTCGGACCCTGTTCCCAGCGCTGGTGGGCTACTGTTTTTTATATTTTTAAATGTTTTTTATTGTAGTTTTATTAAGACATATTTAAAAATGTTAAAAATATGTGTATAAATGAATAAATGAAAATAATAATATAATAATAAAATTTTATTCAAAAAATATCCTTATATTTTTTTAATTAAGAAAAATTGTAAACCTTAAAAAAACCTTTAAAAGTTTACAGTTTTTCTTAAATCTATGTCACGTTAACCCATGCTTTGAACCTGAACTAGGTAATCCTGTGTTTCAGGCGATTTGAGGTAACATTAATTGATTAAATAATCATAATTATTGGTACCAATGTAAAAAGGTAGGTATATATCATTATACTATTTTAACTTAGCTAATTTAAAACTAACAATAGAACAACGATGGACGTCCACTGCTGGACATAGGCCTCCCCTAACCCCATGTCCCGGTCCCGTCGGACTCACATCCAACAGAACCCCTCCATCTTCACCAGGTCACCGCTCCACCTAGTGGGAGGTCTTCCAACGCAACGTCTTCCGGTTCACGGTCGCCACTCCAGAACTTTTCGGCCCTATCGGCCATCCGTTCTGCTAACAATGTGCCCTGCCCACTTAAGTTTGGTAATAGGGATGATGACTGACTAAAAAAAGTATAATTCTGTTGAATCCTTCAGTTAGATTATCGAAAAATATTGGATACGTGTTTTTTGTTTTATCAAATTAATAAAACTTGTCGAAGATAAAACGTGTCAAAGATCATGAGTGGGGGTTGTGACGTCACACGAGTTTTCGACGCACTGTATTCTGTCGTCTTCATTTTTTGTTTACGTGAAAAAATAAAAAATTGTGTCCAATATTTTTTATAAATCTTATCTGACTAATAGGGAATATAAATGTTATTCTTTCTTCACTTAAATACACACACAACAATACAAGTGTTATCAACCCAAGAAAAGTATTAAAAGTTAAGTTCAACTACTGCTTGTCGCTTAAAAATAATATTAAACTCCTGCAATTTTCTATGACAGTTCAAACGTCCGTAACTGTCGCGGCCATGATGTGTCGTCATTTACCTCAATCTGCCTTGTTTAAATCTTATTTTTTGGCGTTACTATAGTAATTTTACTAATTTTATGTGCTTTATTCAAACAAAAATTGCGATAACGATATTTTAATAAAATCTTAGTGAAACTTTAACTACTTTTCAAATAAGTGCTTTTTGACACATAGACTTTGACGTCACTACCGGCGTTATTGGGGACGACGCGTTTTGAGAGTGCGTTCCGTTTCACTAAAAACATGCCACATAAAACAATAAACTGTAAAATAGGTGATGTTTTAGAAACTTAAACAAGTGTACCACAATGTTTTATGCGCCCATACAAGGCATTTTTAATAAATAAAAACGCTAAATTAAAAATTTTGAAAAAACCCACGACGGTTAAAAAGTATAAAATAATTTAAAAAACCTAACTTAATAAAAAACCCACGAATATCCGTCGATGGCTGCATGAAATGAGCTAGTTTTGCAGTTTTATACTAATTTGAATAATTGGATATTTTTTAGCGCTATACTTACTACACCCTTAATGGGTAGGCCGTGCCACTACAGTCCCGACCTAGTTGCATTGAGCTATTACTACTACGTATAGAGAAGACAGCGCGAACAAAATCTGTGCTCCGTTCAAACGCAGCCAGCTGGCTACATCCCACTCAGTCGCTTGCTCGCTCTTGAGCGCTTTAAGTGTTGTTTGTTAATTAAGCAATAAAACGTGAAAATTCAACAAATATGGTTACCTGTGTGTTACGATATTGCAGTAATAATTCAAGCAACACGACAAAGTATAAAGGAATAACTTTCCAACGGTAAGTAACTAGATAATCATTTTTAAAATTTAATTCGAGCAAAATATTTAGCGGACGCCATTTTGCGTCATTTGTCATAGACTAAAAATTTAAGAAGTGACATTGGGTGTGTAACAAGACGTCGTGTAGATAGTATTAGCTGACGTATATTTTTATAGTGGAAAATAATAATCTTACACATTTAGAAAAGAATAGACTTTGGTTATTAACTGAAGGTAATATCATGAAAGAAGAAAATCAATTAGCTAAGTAGGTACTTACCTAATTGTTTTTTTAGATTGATTTTAATTGATTAATTGTTTGTACAACTAAAGGTCTGAAATAAAATTATCATTTATTTAGGAATACAATACAATTTGTTTAAGAATGAGACTTCCCATGACCCTGACTGAACCAGTTAGTATAGGTATATATGCCAGAATATATTATTTGTTCCGCAGAGTAAAGTCAGTTTATACCTAAAATCGATATTTTAATAAAAATTGTAAGTCAAACAATGTGCACGTAAGAGAACCTCTCAACGTCCCGGCCGCCGCGGGAGACGCCCCGGGCGTCGGGGGCCACCACCACGTAGCCCCCGGCCACCGTAGGCGCGGGCCTGTGGACGGTGAGCTATGGGCTAGCTCGCCGTCCGTCCGTCTCATGACGACAGGCCGTGTCGACGGCGCGTTCGTGTTCCACGCGCGCCTCAAAGAGAGTCAGCAAAAAGGAAGGGGTCCGTAAGGACTGATGCCTGCCGGGGTTGCGGGACTATTCGAAAGAGATACCGTGGCCCCGGAACACAAAGGGCGATGAAGGAACATGGATGGGTTTTAGTCAGTAAAAGTCTGACACTCCCTCCTGCTCCGCCCAGAGCGGGAGGGGTTATTTGATGATTTCCCATCCGAAAAAAAAAAAAAAAAAAAAAAAAAAAGGGGTACCCAATGAAATAGGCAGAATATAAACAAAGTGTCGCCTCTTAACGGTGATATCGCATCTATGACTCATTAGCCGCCCCCGCGCGCCCCGCACTGCCGCGCTTGTTGCACAAATTTTGTTCGCGCTGTCTTCTCTATACGTAGTAGTAATAGCTCAATGCCTAGTTGATGATGATAGTTATTTTTTTACGATGAAATTTAAAAGTGATGGCAGCCCCCGACGGATATTCGTGGGTTTTTATTAAGTTAGGTTTTTTTTAAACATTTTATACTTTTTAACCGTCGTAGGTTTTTTCAAAATTTTTAATTTTGCTTTTTATTTTAAACTTTTTAGAGAGCATCAAAATCGGACTCGTAGTTTTGGAGAAAAATGGCAACATGGATTTGCACAAACAAACATCCTCTCACCCCAAACGTATATATCGTCTCCGTTCCGTCGTGGGTAAAAATACTGGTATTCAGCTGCATCCGATTAGACTGGAAGCTGACCCCAAGTCGGGATAAGCTTTTATAATTTTCGGTTTCATTTACTAAAAGGTTTATTTTCTTGTTTTCAGTGCATTTTTATAAAAGATTTATACAAACAAACATGGCATTTGTGGACTATAATAAAGCATTTGACTGCCTGGAACATCAGTACATTTGGGAAGCCCTGAAAAATCAAGGAATAGAAAAGAAATATATAAGGTTAATAAAAAATGTATATTCCAACAGCAAGGCACGAATAAAACTAGAAACAGAGGGGGAAATTTTTCCAATACACAGGGGAGTGAGGCAGGGAGACCCACTCTCACCAAAACTTTTTTCATCCGTGCTAGAGGAAGTCATCAGGAAGATGGAATGGGACAACATAGGGATTAACATAAATGGAACACGTTTAAATCATTTGAGATTCGCAGATGACATAATACTTATAACAGATAACCCAGAAAGCCTTAAAAACATGCTACAAGATTTGTCATGTGAAAGCAAAAAAGTGGGACTAACAATAAACAAAACAAAGACCAACATAATAACAAACGGATCCCAAATAAGTATCACAGTTGTTACGTACCGTTCTCTTTAATATTAGGTATTACCTACTATACCTATTTATTCTTAGGAATTTTGAATTTTCCCCCACAACTAGTACTCAGGCCTTTGTGTGTAGTAAAAAGGATGTGATTTGATTAATTTGTCGGCTTGCTCATCGCCTATTCGCTAAGCAATCCGATTGGTCTACGAAGGGCGACAGTGGCGCCACTCACACGCGTGGTTCTGCTGAACTTGTGCCGATCGTGTCTACTCGTAAAATAACGTGCTCCGCGCAAGAAAAACTTTTCTTCTAATAAGAAGTGGTCCTTCAATTATTTTCTCCTACAACCCCTCCAAGACACGAACAATAGCATTGACCAACACCTGTGGAAATATATTATGTGAAGTGTGAGTTATAGCTGGATTTAGGACGACTGTACACGCCGCCTGGCCCATGAGGTGCGCGAGGCAGTGGACGGGAGTTCGCTGGTAAGTTTTTCGAATTCACACCCACTAACTCCTACACATAATTGTTTGGCCCATCGAACCGGATTTGAGTGCTTGGTGTGGGGTTAATTTTCCTTTTTCATTGTTCATTTTGCGTCGTTACGCGTCCAAAATGGCGGACTTAGTTCAACAAGATATTTTCGAACGCGAGATCATTCTTGATGATCTCCAACGTACGTTACAGTTCATAGATTCAGACGAACAACAGTTTAGGTCACGCTCAAAAGAGTTAACTTCGCAACAAAGAAAGTTCTTCAAACTTCAAGCAAAAATAGAAAAAGTTTTGATGAAGTCCAATAGTTTCCAAAGTACGTCGCCCGAGCCAAAAATATATTTTGCGCCCGAGTGATACACTCTACTTTTCATCACCCGCTATGAGAAAATAAAAGGCGCCTCATATTTTATTCACTGTCACTTGAAGAACTCATTTTTCAAATCAAAACCATGAATTTCTAACAATTAGTGAAAATTTACGAAAACGCGGGCTGTAGTACGCGCGTTTTTAATTTGATTTCTATTTCAGCCGATTCAGCCGGCGGCGGCGGCGCGACTATGGGCCGTCGTACCAGCCAGTTTTTATTCAAACAATATTTGCGTTCGATTTCTTTGGCGCTGACCATTAAGATGTTCCAAATTCAAAAAGTGCGCGGCAAGGATAATTGTGGCGCACTTATAAAGAGGATTAAAAACTCATTACTGCCCGCTAAAAGTTTCTTATAGAAAACACCAACTATGGGTGCACTTAAAGGCGAACTAAGTCGTCCTTTTCGAATAGATGGGATGAAAAAGAGTTTAGTATTTCTTGCATATTCCCTATTAGATTTTTTTTTGTCATCTACCCTATTCTTCCGGATACGTCGGTAATCTTAGTTCTCTTGCAGATTTCTTCATTTCTGATTCGATCGAGCAAGGATTTGTTTCTTACCTGTCTCTTGTCGATGCTCTCGGACTTGGGACTATCCTGCTTGGGTCTCCGCTGCACCGACTCGATGTTCTTCAGGAACAGATTCGACACATCTTGCTCGATCTCCGCTTCTTTCTGGGCCGCTTCTAGCTGTTTCTGTTTTTCTTCTCTCTCCTAAAATGGATTAAATACTTTATGTTAGAAAAAACTTTGTATGACTAGAAAATGGTGTAAAAAACCGAAAGCCGAAAGGCACTTGTTCTCCCCGTCTTTGCAATTTTTTTTTTATTCTAGATCATACCTGGAAACTTTCTAGTTACGGAGATATTGGAGGTCAAAGTTCCAACTTTTTGACAAGTTTTTAATGTAAGATTTTTACTTTAAACACCTCCACGACCCCCGTACTATTCAATCCATCCATCAGCACAATGTTTTGAGAGCGTTACATTGAGTTCTACCA
The DNA here is from genome assembly GCA_905147715.2 of Xestia xanthographa. Taxonomy (NCBI): domain Eukaryota; kingdom Metazoa; phylum Arthropoda; class Insecta; order Lepidoptera; family Noctuidae; genus Xestia; species Xestia xanthographa. The sequence continues at coordinate 18,123,807 of LR990667.1, forward strand.
CAAAACATGATTTTACACCCCAAAAAAAAAGTAGTTTCCCAGCAATAATTTTTGCGTAAAGTTACTGTTTGATGTACAGAATGCTTGGTTGACGGCTTCGTGATGAGGTTGTTTACACCCTGTATTTGTGGTTTTCGTCAAATTACGCGCGAAATTTGAAAATGCAAAATTTTAATGCATTTTTATGGCACTTAACGATTGAATAAAATTTTTGTGATTTTTTTAGTGGTTCATTAGCACTATAGAATATAATGGGGAGACTAAGGCAAAGTAAATCTCAGATGGCGCCACCACAGCTAGTCTCAATCTGACCAATGAGGTAAAGCTATTTTGAAATATAAAATGACATTACCACGTTTTCAACCGATGACGATGTTTGGGTACCAGCTATGCTAGCGCCATTAGTTCCACAGTTAGCCTCCCCATTGAGACACTTTTCAAAAATGGGTAAATACCCTATTGAGTGTTTACCTTCAATATAAGCGCGTTAGATATCGCCAGCGGGTCGTTCAGCTCTTCTAACCTCAACAGTATCAAGTACAGCGCCTCTATGTCTAGTAGCAACTGTTTCGTCCTTTTCATTTCTCTTGGTACCTGGAAAACGCAAATAAAGAACGTTTAAGGCGACTACAGGAGCTAAATTAGCAACTCTGTCTGCAGTGGTTCAAACTTCGTTTGAAATACTGTTAGAATAAAGTTCTAATCAGCTTGCACTACAAAGTGGTTGTTATGTTAGTCACTACGACCGAATAGTGCGAAATGAGTAGTTTCGATCGATTTACAAAAAAACTTTTGCTTGGATTAAAAAAATAAAAAACATAAGACCTGCTTTATAGTTAGTTCAGTTAGTATGCAAAGTTTCATGATCTAATTTTAAGAGTCCTATTACATTTTTTAGGCAAATTTTTGATTTTTACTTCCTGGATCAAATTATTTCGGTCGGCGTACACGAGTCGATAATAATAGCGATATTTGGACGATTGTCGATTGATATTGACGAATATTAGAGACGAGACTGACATGAGACTGAGGAGCGAACTGAATTGAGAATTATAGTAGGTACTTTAATTTTATTTATTGTATTTTTGTCTTATTATATTGACAAACGAAAAATAATGGAACTTATTCATTGTAGATCGAAGTTTTATATCATATTAATTTGTTTGATAAAATTGAGTTTATTTGGAATATAATGGACGCTGAATTAAGACATTTATGGCTTAAATTACTATTTCTTTACGATTTTTCCGTGAAAACTTATGGAATTTAATGAAATTCTAAAACTCCAATAAACAAGTAAAACATTCTACTTATCTTTTAGTAATTTTAGCTTTTATAAGAATTGAATGTAACTATGCGAATTTGAGCGTTAAAGTTCCATCGTCGACGGTTTTTCTTACAAACTGAGTTCGTAAAATATTTATAGTAACTTACACGAAAAGAAAAATGAAAATGTGTAACTCCAACTTACAAGAAAGAGAATGGCACTATCGTTATTCTTAAGCAAATAATTAAAATATCTTACTGCTGCTGAGAATTACTGCGTCAAAAATCATGAATTTACGTAAAAAAATGTAATAGGACTCTTAAGCACTTTTTGAATACCAGCGGTTTATTGTTCGATTTGGAGGTAACTTTGGATTTTTTTTCTATCGAGAAAAGTTTATGGAATCGTGTTTTCGTCACACATAGTACTTAGCATTAATCCTCAACTTTACCATATATTTATTTCAAAATTAATACTGCAGTATTTTAGGCGTAACGGAGGATCATGCTAAGCCATTTGAGGTAGTATAGACCCTAAAGATAAATATTGGAAGTTAGAAGGCCTCCCACTAGGAGGACCGATGATCTGGTGAAGGTGGGAATCCGCTGGATGCGAGTCGCACGGGACCGGGACATGTGGCATCACGTAGGGGAGGCCTATGACCAGCTGTGGACGTCTGATCCGCTCGATGCGAGTCGCATGGGACCGGGACATGTGGCGACACGTAGGGGAGGCCTATGTCCAGCTGTGGACGTCTGATCCGCTGGATGCGAGTCGCATGGGACCGGGACATGTGGCGACACGTAGGGGAGGCCTATGTCCAGCTGTGGACGTCTGATCCGCTGGATGCGAGTCGCATGGGACTGGGACATGTGGCGACACGTAGGGGTGGCCTATGTCCAGCTGTGGACGTCTGATCCGCTGGATGCGAGTCGCACGGGACCGGGACATGTGGCGACACGTAGGGGAGGCCTATGTCCAGCAGTGGACGTCTGATCCGCTGGATGCGAGTCGCACGGGACCGGGACATGTGGCGACACGTAGGGGAGCCTATGTCCAGCAGTGGACGTCTGATCCGCTGGATGCGAGTCGCACGGGACCGGGACATGTGGCGACACGTAGGGGAGGCCTATGTCCAGCTGTGGACGTCTGATCCACTGGATGCGAGTCGCACGGGACCGGGACATGTGGTGACACTTGGGGGAGGCCTGTGTCCAGCAGTGGACGTCTGATCCGCTGGATGCGAGTCGCACGGGGCCGGGACATGTGGCGACACGTAGGGGAGCCTATGTCCAGCAGTGGACGTCTGATCCGCTGGATGCGAGTCGCACGGGACCGGGACATGTGGCGACACGTAGGGGAGCCTATGTCCAGCAGTGGACGTCTGATCCGCTGGATGCGAGTCGCACGGGACCGGGACATGTGGCGACACGTAGGGGAGGCCTATGTCCAGCTGTGGACGTCTGATCCACTGGATGCGAGTCGCACGGGACCGGGACATGTGGTGACACTTGGGGGAGGCCTGTGTCCAGCAGTGGACGTCTGATCCGCTGGATGCGAGTCGCACGGGGCCGGGACATGTGGCGACACGTAGGGGAGGCCTATGTCCAGCAGTGGACGTCTGATCCGCTGGATGCGAGTCGCACGGGACCGGGACATGTGGCGACACGTAGGGGAGGCCTATGTCCAGCAGTGGACGTCTGATCCGCTGGATGCGAGTCGCACGGGACCGGGACATGTGGCGACACGTAGGGGAGGCCTATGTCCAGCAGTGGACGTCTGATCCGCTGGATGCGAGTCGCACGGAACCGGGACATGTGGCAACACTTGGGGGAGGCCTATGTCCAGCAGTGGACGTCTGATCCGCTGGATGCGAGTCGCACGGAACCGGGACATGTGGCAACACTTGGGGGAGGCCTATGTCCAGCAGTGGACGTCTGATCCGCTGGATGCGAGTCGCACGGGACCGGGACATGTGGCGACACGTAGGGGAGGCCTATGTCCAGCAGTGGACGTCTGATCCGCTGGATGCGAGTCGCACGGGACTGGGACATGTGGCGAAATGATGATGATGACGATGATAGATAGAGGATTTAAGGGAGAAAAGGGGAGGCCTTTCTCCAACAGTAGGACACAATAACAACTTAAGTGGCAGTGGGCAGGTCACATTGCTCGCAGAACGGATGGCCGATGGGGCCGAAAAGTTCTGAAGTGGCTACCGCGAACCGGAAGACGTTGCGTTGGAAGGCCTCCCACTAGGTGGAGCGGTGACCTGGTGAAGGTTGCAAGAATCCGCTGGATGCGAGTCGCACGGGACCGGTCAATGTCGACAATGTGAATGTGATGTCGTGTGTGTTGTGATGTTGTCAATGTGTTGTGTGTCTAACATAGTTTTAAGTTGCTTATACTAACAAAAATTGTTATTATTATGTATTTTTAGGTTAAGGTATTTATCTATGGGTCTTTGTTACTTGAAATAAATGGTTTATTATTATTATTATTAATGTGGCGACACTTGGGGGAGGCCTATGTCCAGCAGTGGACGTCTTTCGGCTGAAATGATGATGATGATGATTTTATTTTATTTTATTTTATTCAAGAGGAACAGCAAACAGCTACAACATAAAGTATAAAAAAAGAGATACATATAACATTTGAACAATATTGTAGCCCACAACGCTGTTCACAGATTAACTGTGGAATATTTTAAACAATTAATTGAAACGCTAGGGTAATATATAATACAAAATAATATTAAAAACTAAACTTTCTTAACTATCATGTTTATATATACAGGGTGGAATTTTGTAATGCCACCTGGAGGGAAAGTACTCTTAATACTGCAGATAGAAAATTTTACTCAAAGGAAACATTCCTTTATTAAAAAAAAAAATTAATCTGCATTCAAAGATTTTGAAAATTCGCGTGCCACACTCGGGAATCGAACCGGCTAAATTGAAAAAAAATAACACCCTGTACTTTTATGGCACCAATCGATAGAGTCAATCATAATGATCAAATCCCTCTAACAAACATGATATATTAAATGAAAAGAAAACCATGAAATCTTAACTTATAAATTCAATGGGACAACATAAAGCACTTTTACTCAAAGGTCCGATCCAATTACTTATGTTAGAACCTAATAAACAATTATCTTTTGACTACATTTATTGATTAAAATGACAAGAACTATTTAGATAGGAAGATAACAATTTGCACAAACAAACACGTGCAAATTGAAATCTTTTTTCTTCAATTGTAAAGGTCCATCCTTTGAATAAAATTGCTTTATCGTAATAAATTTATCCCATTGAATTTATAACTTTAGATTACATGGTTTTCCTTTCATTTAATTTATAATGTTTGTTAGAGAGATTTAATCCTTATGATTGACCCTATCGATTGGTGGCATAAAAGTACAGCATGTATTTTTTTGGAATTTAGCCGGTTCGATTCCCGAGTGTGGCACGCGAATTTTCAAAATCTGTGAATGCAGATTAATTTCTGTTTAAAAATAAAGGAATGTTTCCTTTGAGCAAAATTTTCTATCTGCAGTATTAAGAGTACTTTCCCTCCAGGTGGCATTACAAAATTCCACCCTGTATATGATGGGACACAATATACCTCAGTAGGATGCGTGGTGCTGGCGACGCTAGAGGCGCGCGACATACGCGAGGGCGCAGTCTCGCTGCCCACCAGCTCCACGTCGATTATCTTACGCGGGGCCGTTACGCTGCCACACTAGAAACAGAAACAAAATTATATCAGTATACTAAATGGTGTAAAACACCTCTTAACGAAGCCGAAAGGCACTTGTTCTCCTCGTCATTGCGATTATTTTTTTGTTCTACACCATACCTGGGAACCTTCTAGTTACGGAGATATTGGCGGTCAAAGTTCCAACTTTTTGACAAGTTTTTTTTTCAAATTCAAGTTTTTAATGTAAGATTTTTACTCGATCGATCGAAACATCTTGAATTCGTGGGGAGAGTGCTGAAAAGCATAAGTTTTTAAATTAAAACTTATTAAAGCGTGTTGAGCACTTTTTAGGTGAAGGAAAAACATTGAACTCATCGTCACTTGACGTAAGCGGTCACGCTTCGTAGCACTCGTAGGCGATTCGCTACGGCGTAGCACCATATAGGCATGCGCGGGACTAGGGAATGCAGTCCCGCGGATCCGCGATCCTGCAAATGCGGGTCCCGCATAAAATTAGCGGGATTACAAATGCGGGATAACACGTGCGGGACCCGCAAGATTTGCAAGATTCTACGGCACGAATGCACGATAATAGGGGTATCCCCAAATCGAAGTACGTATCTGTGAGTCGAGAGACGAGTGAATGGGAATTTCTCTCTGTTCTGTGTGATCTGTGTGATTTAAATGTAAAAGATGAAAGTTTAAACACGTTATGTATACTTCGAAAACAATTTCGGAAGCAAGTGCCCGAATCTCATTTTTATTTTATTTTTTAAACTTTAATTCACCTATCATAATTTAGAATTTTTGACATTATTTCTGATCAAAATTCAATTATACTATTTGTTTCTTCTAAGTAAATTCTATTGTTTCATTTACTGACTTAGAAAATAATGTTGTGGGCTAATAATTCTAAAATGTTGTACAATCTTGCAAATCTTGCGGATCCGCGGGACAGATGGTCTTAATCTTGCGGATTTTGCAAAATTATCTTTTGGGTGCTGGATCGCATTCCCTACGCGGGACCCAACCAGTGCTACGACTGGGGCGGGGCCTGTGTACTTTTTGTTAGGGTTCCGTACCCAAAGGGTAAAAACGGAACCCTATTACTAAGACTTCGCTGTCTGTCCGTCTGTCTGTCACCAGGCTGTATCTCATGAACCGTGACAGCTAGACAGTTGAAATTTTCACAGATGATGTATTTCTGTTGCTGCTATAACAACAAATACTAAATATAGTCAATGGTACGGAACCCTTCGTGTGCGAGTCCGACTCGCACTTGGCCGGTTTTTTTCACTTCTATCGGCAGTCCCCAAAGACTGCCCCGATTGTTTTTTTTATGTAGTTTACCTGTAACTTGCCGAGAGAGTTCTCAAACTGCGTGGGTACGTAAGTGCGAGGGGTGCCGCTGTCTTCACTCGTCGAGTTGTGTCTGTTGGAGTTGTGGCGCTCCCGGTGCGTGTGCGTCTCTTGTTTTACACCTAGAAACAATAAGAAAAGAATAACTGTCTATGTGTTATTAGTATGGGACCAATCATTTTTAATAAAGTACTCAATATCATTAGAAATTACACAATTAAACATTTTAAAAAGAGACTGACGTCACTATTAATTGCAAAATTCTATTATTCAGTAAATGACTTTTTAAATGACACTGACTTGTAATGTAATTAACATTGACATACCTAATGATCTTATTTTTTTAATAATTCTCCGATTATTTTTCAAATTGTATGTAGTAGATTATTTTTTTTTATATTATGAAAAATCATGTTTTGTGGTAGAACTCAATGTAACGCACTCAAAACATTGTGCTGATGGATGGATTGAATAGTACGGGGGTCGTGGAGGTGTTTAAAGTAAAAAACTTACATTAAAAACTTGTATTTAAAAAAAAATACTTGTCAAAAAGATGGAACTTTGACCCAGTATGGTGTAGAACAAAAAAATGATCTCAATGACGAGGAGAACAAGTGCCTTTCGCCTTCGTTAAGAGGTAATTTACACCCTTTATATGGAACTGGCAAAAAACAGGACCTTCCAGGAGTAGATATTTCAAGGTTCGTCAGTGTACTATTCTCGTTAATGCTAAATACAGAGAAAATAAATTGTGAGCCGTCACGGGACACCTAGCAGATGTGAAACATCGAAATTATTTTGTACAAGTAATATGCATAAAAGAACAATTACGACAGGAACTAAATATGGCTTAGTGAAAAAATAAAATATTACTATTTTTTCCCTGAAAACTATGACTATTTATTTAATAATCATTTATTTTCATTAAAAACAAAATGACTCGATTCACAATGGGATCGAACTCGAAGTCGCGAGATTAAAACCCAGCGCCCTGTGCCCCGAGACCAGCTGGCTTGTGGCGAATATGTAGATCTTATGCTGCTTCAACAGGTCGGTAATTTTCGGGATTGTTCGGGCCGGATTGACAACTTGACAGTTGGCGACGCGTCGCCACGGCATTTTTTGGTTTTACGCACGCCTAAGATGTTTCACATCAAAAGTAAGAAAATTGATGATGACGTACCTCCACTATAAAACGGATGATTCTGTTGATTCGCCTTGTGCGCCTCTTTGACGCCTGCCTTTTCTTTACTTGCTTGTCGCTCTAAGAACACCTGGAAATAAATAATATGCTTTTCACTTCTCATGCTCTGAAAGTGCTTGTTTGTGCAGGATATACGCTGCACAAAATCGATTTTTGTGCACAAGGGCATTAACGTATCTACTCATAAATGTATCTATATTAAGGCAAAGAATATGAGCCATACTGCCAAACGCAATAAGAAGTTCATAGATAGAATTGGTTATTTTATAATATTTACTTTAATTTATTTGCCTTATGTGTTTTTTAATTTTTAAGACATCTATACTTCTATACTAATATTATAAAGAGGTAACATTTGTTTGTAAGTTTGTATGTAGGGGGTAATCTCCGGAAGTAATGAACCGATTTCAAAAATTCTTTCACCATTAGAAAGCTACACTATTTGTGAGTGCTATAGGCTATATTTTATTCCTGTACTCCCACGGGAACGGGAACTACGCGGGTGAAACCGCGGGACGTCAGCTAGTAAAAGATAAAAAAAAAAACAAGTACCTACGGTAGGTTATTTAATTAATTTAAGAAACTTTTTATTACAAAATTAATTGAATAGTCATTAGGCTTGGGCTACAGACCTATACAGCCTTGTATAGGTCTGTAGCCCAAGCCTAATATCAATGTCGTAAGATTTCAAAAAAATAAAGCGGCGGGAAACAGCTCTTGTTTTTTGTGCGTTTATTAATTTCTTCAATTTATACTACTGTTTTATTTCCTCGCAATCGAAGTGACAAGCAGAGTTTATAACTCGTCCACAAAGCCATTTTATCCTCGGCATTACTATCAGCCCTCGCCTTCGGCTCGGGCTGCTAAAAGTCTCGGATAATAAAAATGGTTCGTGTTGCGAACTTGTTGTAAAATCTACTATTAAATTTAAACAGCAAGGGACTACATTTTATCATTTTAGGGATGATGACTGACTAAAAAAATATTATTCTGTTTAGTCCGTCAGTTAGATTATCGAAAAATATTGGACACGTCTTTTTTGTTTTATCAAATTAATAAAAAATGACGAAGATAAAACTTGTCAAAGATCAGAAGTAAATATGTAAATGTACTCAAATGTGACGTCACACGAGTTTTCGACGCACTGTATCGTCTTCATTTTTTGTTTACGTGAAAAAAGAAAAAATATGTGTCTAATATTTTTTGGAAATCTATCTGACGGACTAATTAGATTTTTTTTGTCATTTACCCTATTGCGTAACTTGTTCTAAAATGTGAAAAATAGTTTTTTCTGATTATTTTCTATTATGTACTAATTAATATTTTAAGTTCTCCCATATGAAAATTACACGAAACACGAGATACATACAAATCACAATTTAACATAGGAATTTAAAAATAATAATAAAAATAAAATAATAATAAAATAAAATAATCTATACTAATACTAATATTATAAAGCTGAAGAGTTTGTTTGTTTGAACGCGCTAATCTCAGGGACTACTGGTTGGAATTGGAAAATTCTTTTAGTGTTGGATAGTCCATTTCTTGAGGAAGGCTATAGGCTATATAACATCACGCTACGACCAACAGGTGCTGAGCAGCGAGGGTGAAACCGCGGGGTACAGCTATAGTTTATAACCTAGATTAAAACATAAGATTTATTTTTCTTTTTATCCCGGTAGTGAGATGCCACGGGACAATTATCAAACTTCACGCGGGCGAAGCCTGGCACAAGCTAGTAATAAATACAATGGCAACATGTGTGTTTGTTGAGCTACTCACCGTGTAATAGAAGTCGTGTATGTACGGCGTGCCGGTGTTAAGCTGTAGCATCTGAATGTTGATGAGCCACTGCTTCTCTCTGAGCGTCATGAGGCCCGCGTAGTCGTCCGTGTCGCTCCCACTTGCGTCGTCGCCGTTTATTGAGTGCCTGTAACAGATATAACGTGGTTTAATGGGAAGATACAGGCAAAGATAATCTAAGATGGCGCCACCGTAGCTGGTCTCAATCTGACCAATGAGGTTAAGGCTGATGCTTAAGGATAGTCCGCGAAATTCAAATTTTCTCACGTTTTTTGCAATTTGCAGGCCAGCGCTAGGTTGTATGTTGATTAAAATATTGTTTGCGACTGTAAGACGTATGTAGTTACAGAATTATAATCATCAAAATCATCAATACTCGTACAACCCTCCAAGTTCATAAAGGTGCAGGAATGATTTTGACCTTGATAAAGTCATTTTTCCACCTTTATGAACTTTAAGGGTTGTATTGATGATTTTGATGAATATAAATCTGTAACTACATACGTCTTACAACCGCGAATAATATTTTAATCAACATACAACCTAGCACTGGCCTGTAAATTGCAAAAAACGTAAGAAAATTTGAATTTCGCGGGCTAGTTGGCATTCACCTTAAGCTATTTTGAAATATAAAATGACATTACCACATTTTCAACCAATGACTATGTTGGGAACCATCTATGCTATAGTTGGTGCCAGTTAAGATGAGAATAGCGGTCATTGCCCTTTCCCTAATGTCTCTTCATACGAACCAAAACAAATAAACCGTTTTTTATTAGAAAAAATGTTGAAGATCACGATAGATGACGATTCAAGACATGAACAGGCTTATTTCTGGTTTTCAAAGTTGAGAAGTTTAATAAATGTAGGTGGGTCAATGACCGCTATTCTCATCTGAACTGCCACCAACTATAGCGCCGTTAGTTCTACAGTTTCCTTCCCCATTAGTAAATGACTTGTGGTTTACCTAACTGACTTTTCTACACTAATATTATAAAGAGGAAAGATTTGTATGTTTGTAGTAAATAAACTAAAAAACTACTGCGCCGATTTCAAAAATTCTTTCACCATTAGAAAGCTACATTCACCCTGAGTAACATAGGCTATATGTTATCCCCATACTCCCATGGGAACGGGAACTACGCGGGTGAAACCGCGTGACGTCCGCTAGTAGAAAAATTAAATAAGTAAGACTTACCTATTATTATAAGTTCCATTCACCCTCTGATTACTGAACATCGGATGACTAAACTGACTATTAGTATAAACATTACTCCTATTATTCAACATAGGATGATGATTTGCGTTATGAAAACTATTATTAAACTGCAACATCGGATGAGTATTCTGAATTAACTGAACCAAATTCTGCGAAGTCAATCCCTGATTCTGATTTTGCTTCGAATTGTTGTAAACACGACTTTTCTGCACTTTCTGATCTCTCTGCTGAGTTGTTTTCTGTGATTTGTTTTGTGGTGAGATGTTGAGCTGATTCTGATTCATATGGTTGCTGTGCTGGTTGCTAGGCGACTGTTTTATGTTGTTGATTGGTTGCGTTGGGTTCTTTATTAACATTGGTTGATTCATCATCATGTTTGGTTGGGTTATTGGTGGCTGGTCCGGTTTTGTTGGCATTGAGGGCTGAAAATAGAAAATACATAACATATCATACATACATAACTACCAGACATCTATGTTCGTCAAAAATAATATGTATAAATTTGACCGAGTAGGTAGTCAGCGTCGAGCTGACCGGCTACAAACTGTTGGATCTAAAACTGCTTTATACAAGAACAGTATTTTCGTAATGGCTCCAAAATTATACAATAAATTGCCAAAGTGTATCAGAAGTGAGGAAAATGTCAGTCATTTAAAAAAAAAACGTTGTTCCTGTTTCTAGTTGAAAAGACGTATTACTCGATTGAAGACTTTTTAAATGACAAATTGTGACTAAATTTAATTTTCTTTGACATTCTTAATAATTAATAATATAATTCAATTACTTTATTTTATGCGGCTCATGACATTTTTAATTGCTTCATTTCTTTTATCCTAGACTTTAATAATTATGATAGTAAAAATAACCTGCTTACTAATATTATATTTGTATGCCGATTAATGGCCGAACATACAGATCAGCTAAAATGTATAAATAACACCTTTTTGTACTTATGTTCACAAATAAAGATTGATTTGATTTGATTTGATTTGATATCATCACGCTTTTAATCACCGAAGGGTAGGAAGAGATTTTCTCCATGTAACTCCTCTTTGATGAGTGAATATAAATATGCCAAAAAAATATATGTTACTTATTAGACTCTAAACTTTAATAGGGTAGACGACACACCAATCAATTGAGATACTTTTTAAGAGCTGTCAAAACGCGGTTCTCTCATAGATTTTGTATGGCAATAGCAAACTGTGACGTCACTGTTTATTCAACTCAATGACTCAACTATTTATTAATTTCAAAGCAAGTAAAAATCGAATTTGGCAATTGATTGAAAATAAATCGGGTTTTCAGGCCCAAAATAAAGTGTTTTTTTTAGAGATTGGTTTCTTGGAATTATTGTTTTGTGGTGTCATCTACTCTATTGGTGCAAAAGGCTTGTGTCCTGAAAAAATCTAATTAGTCTGTCAGTTAGATTAGCAAAAAAATATTTGACACGTATTTTTTCTTTTGTTACGTAAACCAAAATTGACAGTGATAGCCTAGTGGTGTGACCGTTGACCTACCAAGTCATAGGTCTCAAGTTCGAACCCAAGACGCACCTCTGATTTTTCGGATTCATGTGCGTATTGTATAATTATCACTTGCTTCGGTGAAGGAAAACATCGTGAGGAAACCAGCATGCCTGACAATCGTGAAAATCCCTTGCAAATACTTTAAGAGCAAAAAAGGCGGCTAAAAGTTCCAGGTAATTTATATGTTGTTTTTGCTCTGATAATGACCACCGGCCACACGCCGTCTCTGAGCCACACGCTGCACCCCACCCATGAGAGATATTTCTCGACGGCATGTTTAGCCAAGTCAGAGGCAGAGCTATTGCACTCCGTGTGTAGGCATGAGATAATTACCTACCGCTTCGCGCATATTGAATATGCAAGCTCTCTAGGGCTGTCGCGCTCCAGCCGTGCGTAACTACGTACGTACGCCGCGTTAATTTTTCGCGCTCTTTTGATCTTGCGTCGCGTACCTACCTACTCGTACTTCGTGGTTGTTAACTGTCTGATTTATTGGTCATTAATCATTACTAGTGAAAATGACAAGCCGGATAAACTGTTGCTGTTAATAAATGTAGAAAAAAATTGTCTTTTTATATAAATTTCACTGCTCCATGTCCATGCTTCCCATCAGAGTTTATTTTAAAATTACATATTTGTTAGATTTCGCATTTATGCTGCTATTCAATTTAATAAGTAATCGTAATTTTAGAGAAGGCAAGATATTTATGAGACGTTATAATAGAGTAAATCAATTGTAATTATAAAAGTTTTAATTAACATTTAAATAATAATACATTAAAGTACAAAAATGTTGGTAGTATTTTATTTTGAGTACTTGAGGCAACCCTACCGACTGACCATTAAGCAGTGAGACGCCGAATAAAATACGCTAACGCGTCACGTCAAGGCACAATTTGGATTGAGCGGGCTCAGTTTAGGTATTTATAATGTCGGCTTTCTTCAAGATCAAAGGAGTGCAACTTCTGTACGCTAGTACTATTATCTATTCTGTGTCAGAGGCCCATGGGCGGCTTAAAAACTCTGACACCAGGTTAGATACTAACCACACGATAAAGAAAGAAAGACCAAAATTGACGAAGATACGACGCTTTTAAAATTCTCAATACGTCACGCCTTGGTATAACTTTTAGTGCGTTCTGACGTCACGAGCCCCCACTCCGGAGTTTTGATGCGTTTTATCTTTGTCAATATTCATTGATTTACAAAAACAAAAAATACGTGTCCATTATTTTCCAATACTCTAACTGACGGACTAAATAGATTTGCAATTTATTGATGGTGGAAACTAGCCTATTGAAATAATTCTAACTTTATTACTACTACATGAAAAAAATATTCAGAGTGAAGCATTTTTTCATTATTTTTTTCTACAATTATATTTCTCACTGTTTTCTTCACAAAGTCATTGGCATTTTGATCTAATGATTTATTAGCCTACAATTAAAATATAAACCACTCATTTCGCACTATTCGGCCGCAGTGACTGACGTAACAACCACTTTGTAGTGCAAGCTGATTAGAACTTTATTCTAACAGTATTTCAAACGAAGTTTGAACCACCACAAATAAAGTTGCTAGCAGATACCCCAGCCTTAAGCAGAGTCGTAAGCCGTGTGGTATCCGGCAGAGTAGAATAGAACCAACCCTTTACACTCACGGGTGTCGTATAAGGCGACTAATGTCTGAGACAGAACACCTTGCGCCTCCTTAGACCTGAGAATGGGCAGCAGCGTTTTTTGTTAGTCTTTCATCACTGCGATCTCCAATCCGCCTGCCAAGCGTGGAGATTACGGCAAATTCCTCCCATCATGGAAGAGGCGTATGTCCAGCAGTGGACGTTATGGGCTGTTGTAGTAAGCAGAGTCGTACCAAGTAATACTAGTACACCAACATTTTGAGTTACGTTTAAGTCCCATGTAATTGTAGGCGAGCCTATTGACAACAACCAGGCTCAAATCCAGACTCTGTGGCTGCTACTAACAAATTCCTGATAGAAAAACCCAATAACACTTTGCCCGACCCGGGAATCGAACCCATAACCTCATGCTCAGGAGACGCACTTCCGATCACTCGACCGACGTGGCAAATACAAATCTAGTACCACACTAAGCAACGAGGCTTGTGTCGTGGACACCAGATAGTTGATATACTACATAGATACTTTTTGTTTGTAAATACATACTTATTATACTTAGAAACATCCGTGACTCGGAAACAAACGTCCATGCTCATCACACAAACATTTGCTCTTACCGGGATTCGAACCCGGGACCCTAAGAACGTAAGGCAGCCTCACTACCGCTGCGCCTTTCGGGCAGTATACCAAAATAAATATAATTAAGTTCAATACTTACACGAAAATTAGGGTTATACTGAGGCATAGTGGAGTTAAAATTCTGCCTTTGCATATTTATACCAGGAGGTGGAGCGATCATCCTTGGAGGTTGACCCATCATATGCGGAAACTGATTCATCCCGGGAAACTGGTTGCCATTCGGTATCATCTGATTCTGACCCATCTGGTTATGATTCTGACCCATCTGGTTTAAATTCTGACCCATCTGGTTATGATTCTGACCCATCTGATTGCTAGGAAGATGATTACTCATTTGGTTCATACTCTGACCCATGTTTTGTCCCATCTGATTAGGATTCTGGCCCATCTGGTTCACATTTTGTCCCATTTGTGACATATTTTGACTCATCTGATTCACGTTTTGACCCATTTGATTCATATTCTGACCCATCTGATTAACGTTTTGGCCCATTTGATTCATACTCTGCCCCAACTGCCCCATACTTTGCGTCATATTTAAATTCTGTCCCATTTGATTTTGACCCAACATCTGGTTATTTTGTCCCATTTGGTGAACACTCATATTTTGGGTCAACTGACTCATCAAATTACTCCCAGGTCCTATAGGGTTATTGGGGAACTGGTTACCAATTTGGTTGTTCATAAAGGTGCCTTGACCCAAAGGGTTGACGTGGTTGTGTAGTTGGTTGTTCTGACCCATTTGGTTCATGAGTTTGCTGAGTGGTTGGTTCATTTGATTCATGCTGTGGGACATGGACTGTTGTGGTGCGAATGGAAGAGGTACCGGCGCTTGTAAGCCCGGCGGCCTTTGGAGTATTACCGGGGGAAATCTTGGCTGGAAAATAAAGGATTCATAGTTAGACTTCACAGTTATCAATAAAACTGCTGTTTTTACCCATATAAGTGCAAACAATCTATCTGATGCTAATTTATACTAATTTGCTCAACACTTGACACAGCAGTCAAAGAAATACTCTGATTAGACTGTGGAGGAAAAAAGCCGGCCAAGTGCGAATCGATTGTTGCGTAACTTTAACCGTTTATGCAGCGCTCGCAAAGGATTCTCTCAAAAGAGCATTCATCATTGATGATCCGCTCCGATTAGTTGTAGCGTGATATTTTAATAACCTATAGCCTTCCTCGATATAATAACTTTTTTTAAAGCCGGTCAGGCGATTTAAGTTATCTGGTGAGCTCATTTTTAGTCAGTAGTACCATTTTAGTACAATAGATGTCGCTGGATCTTACAATTTAGGATTAGTTCTTGAACACTTTAAATTCATGTATCTTTTGATAGAATTAACCGATTACGATGAAACAAAAACTAAATAATACCTCTAGATACGCACAATTTTGATGTATAAAAGTTATCTACATTGGTTTCATAAATTTTAAGTGATGCTTGGATCATCGAAACAAATAAACAGACAAAAATTCCAAAAATGCTGGAAATTAATTCTGTTGGTTATCCTTTAAGGGCCTATACTACCTCAAATGGCTCAGCATGATCCTCCGTTACGCCTAAAATACTGCAGCATTCATTTTGAAATAAATATATGGTAAAGTTGAGGATTAATGTTAGGTCCTATGTTTGGCGAAAACACGATTCCATAAAATTTTCTCGATAGAAAAAAAACCCGAAGTTACAGTACTCCCAAATTAATAATGCGCATGCAAATCTTCGCCAATTGTCGTATTCCCGGAAACACCCGAATCATTGAATCGGAGAGAGCCCTAAACAATGCACTTGTATTTTGTACCTTGTTCGAAAGAAACAGAAGTCAATGTCATATGTCAAATCATGTGAAACAATTGAAAACAATTCGGGCGGTCGGCGGCTGTCGCCGGTCAGTCAAAGGTCCGTCAGTCGTCTTTATATATTGGTGGTGACTGCACGTGTTCTCTCTGTGTGGAATTATATAGAGCTGCCAGCTATTACACACCCTTCTTGGTTTTGTTTTCAAAGGTGAATTTAATTTCAACTTTAATTATCTTACTCAAATTGAAATAGTTTATTTTGTAAAATAGGTAAATATACTAACATTTTTCACGTTTTTTAATATTAAAAATATCTACGTTGAATACATATTAAGAACTGAGATTTTAATGATTAGATTTTAATGTAAACCTGTGTTTGAAAACCATTTTTTCTTCCTCTAGTATAAACCTTGTGTTATTTAAAACCTTCTTTTCTTCCATCATTACACCAGCTTCAGTATGAAGAAGTAAATCAATTCAACAAAGATTGTAGCATATTCGCAATCGTGTCGTTTTCCTCGCTATTTACTTACATCGAATTATCGATTCAATTTAGTTACTGATAAATCAATATTTATCTCTTTTAGCACAAAACACATAATTCTACTAAATTATGCATGAAGAAAATGCACTTAACCACTCTATATACATATCGTCTTCCGACGCTCGGGGAATACGACCGTTGCCGAACAGTGGCGAAGATTTCTATGCGCATTATCACTTTGGGAGACCTGTACCTCCAAATCGAACAATAATCCGCTGGTATTCAAAAAGTACTTCAAATTAGATCATGAAACTTTGCATATTAACTGAACTAACTATAAAGCAGGTCGTATGTTTTTTATTTTTTTCCAAAAGACGAAAATTTATTTTATAAAGAATAAAAACCACTCATTTCGCACTATTCGGCCGCAGTGACTGACGTAACAACCGCTTTGTAGTGCAAGCTTATTAGAACGTTAGTCTAACAGTATTACAAACGAAGTTTGAACCACCACATTTAAGAGTTGCTAATCTGAGGTAGTATAGGCTCAACACCCTGGTAATTTTTTTCGAAATATTTTCGATGTCCAAAACGATTTTTCTACAGATTTATCATCTGTGTAGATTAAAAGCACAGATGCAAAAAAAAACTAGCCTACCTCACGTCAAGTAATAAATAAAACTCACTACTTGAAATAACTATAACGAATTGATTTACCAACTAACCTGGAAGTAGTTCTGATTGAAGGAAGGTTGCTGCACCTGTTTCTGGCGCAGCTGCCGCTCTAGCTCCTCGACCGTGCACACATTCTTGAGCCCCGGCACTGGCTGCGAGGGAAATGAACTGTTATTCACCTGAAGATAAGAATTATTATGGGTTATTATAAGTAACTAGCTGACGTCCCGCGGTTTCACCCGCGTAGTTTCCGTTCCCGTGGGAGTACGGGAATAAAATATAGCCTATAGCACTCACGAATAATGTAGCTTTCTACCAGTGAAACAATTTTTAAAATTGGTTCTTTACTTCCGAAGGTTACCCCCTACATACAAACTTACAAACATAGAAACTTACAAACAAATGTTACCTCTTTATAATATTAGTATAGACTAGTACTTCACCTGCAACTCCGTCCGCAAAAATTGTGATAACTCGGCTTGTATGATATAAATATAATGCCTATGTTACTTCCTGATAATTTTTTAGCTTTCTATTGGTGAGAAAATGGTAAAAATCGGTCCAGTAGTTTCGAAGCTTATTCGGTACAAACAAACAAAGAAATCTTTCCTCTTCATCTACATCTACTACACTTTAAAAAGGAAAGATTTGTATGTTTGTATGTAACGAATAAACATAAAAACTACTGGACCAATTTCAAAAATTCTTTTTCCGTTTGAAAGGTACATTATCACTGAGTAACATATACTAAATTATATTGATATCATGCAAATTAGCCGAGCAATCACAATTTTCGCGGAAGTGCTAAACGAACTCAGAGGTCTTAGTCTCTTTTGAAGTCCAGACACAATCTTGCTCAATTCACATGAGGACTATGCAGATTAGTGTCTGAGATGGACCAAGTGGTATGGTATAACCCAGTACTAATTGGGTTGTGGAGGTCAGATAGGCAGTCGCTCCATGTAAAGTACTGGTATTCAGCTGTATTCGGTTAGACAGGAAGCTGATGTTGGGATCAGCTTCCTGTCTAATAGTCTGTAAAAGGCTAGGCAGATGATGCAGGGAGTGATACTCACAGTAGGTGCGGTAGGGAAGATAGGATCATGCCTCCACACACTAGAGCCGAAAGCCCTGGAGTGCGGGGCGTCTGTCTCGTCCAACACTAGCTGGGAGAGCGATGCCTCTGTGAACAAAATATTGGGTGTCAGCATGACATAAAATTACTGTGTCCTTAACATGAGAGTTGAAAACGGCGTCTGGGATGAATTAAATATTATATAAACATCATGCATTGTTGGAAATATTGTTTAGTTTTAAACCGATAGATGGCATTGTTAGGTTTTCTGAATTGCGGTGTCAAGATTTTCTGAGCGTTGACTAGGCTCGCGATGGTTGTAATTTCTAACAAGTACCAATACACAGTTATAACACCGTGTCGTCGATTACTGCTATACCATTCATCTATCATGGGGTATGGGTTTCCGCACTTAGTCCTTGAAGTGGACCAATGTGCGTGAGCCATGGTGGCCGTTACTCGAAGCAGCCCACCTCCCTCCAGAAGCAGATCAAACTTCCCTGTCTCCTCAAAGGATCTTGGTGTACCCAGGTTCTCCTTTTGAATGTTGGTAACGCCGGTGCACTCTAGGAGCCCATGCGCCACCGTTTCCTCCGCCTCCATGCATGCTCTGCACAGGAGACTGTCAGTGACTGGTATACCATTACCTTGTTACGATCGTGAGTGCTGCAGAAACAGTATGGTATAGTGAAATGTGAAAGGTTGTCCATTTTGGTCCTTCGAGCCGGATAGATTTATCTGGAGTTTTTGTGATACATTCTTGGCTGGGCAAATCCTCTAAGGATGAGACAGAGGAGGACCCAATAGGACAACCACATTTCGCCAGTCTCAAAATCTCAGCCAGGTCAGCTGCTAATGTTACAGCGAGACGCTACACATACAGGAGGGTCTTACCGAGCTGCGTGTTAGCGAGGTCATCGATGCCGCTGCTGTTGTGTCTGCGACTGCTCTCCAGCTGTTCGGCCAGCTGCTCATGTTCCACCTCCCAGTCGAACTCGTCAGCTGGAATGTAACACGAAGTTAGTTATACAGGTTTTAAAAAGATACATCGTCGCATAGTTGTCATTTCTTTAAATTGTATGTAAAGCACTGGTACATAGGCGATGATATTGATAATGCACGTTCAAATTCGCGTTAAATAGGTAATGGTGTCGATTCTGTTATGCACAAACTAAACTAAATTTAGGCTATTGCTATCTTTTACTAAAAGGCAGTGCGCGAAAAGGACGGCTATAGCTATGAACTACGTTAGAGATGTCAAACTAGTTCATGCCTTGCGCTTTACCGTGTTTTTAGTCGACATGTTTTAAAGTGAACTTTTCATTTGTATTATGGACATATTAGTTCCAACTAAATTTGACAGCTCTACATTACGTCCGTCTCTTTCTCTTTTTATTAGAGAGAAAAAGATAGCAATGGCTTAAATTAAGTTTAGTTTGTGCACAACAGTAAGTACCATTATAATGTTTTGTAAATCTAACTAAGTTACATTTAGTCCAACTTATTGCTGAGAAAGGATTTTATAATAAATAGCGCTGTTTATTCGTAGCAACGACTAATCGATGACCGTTCTAGCGATTTGAAGACTATCAGGGTAAGCCCCGGTATTTAAAAGGCTACTCAATGTACAGTCAACAAACCAAATAAGTAACCATGGCCGAAATATATAGTTGGAGTTTTCTTAGAAACGATGGATGTTTTCGAATGAAATGAAATTGATAGAAATATTCAAAGACGTGAAATAGTTTCTAAAAAAAACTGCAAGTATATCTGACGACAATCAAATGGTTACTTATTCATTTTGTTGACCGTACATACAATTCTGTTATCATATCTTGTCAACCTAATTACAACAAACGATATACTTTACAAATTATGTTGATCAACCATTAACACATTGTTATAAGAATATTTTAAGTGTAGTGTGAAGTTTAATTACGGGCTCATTTACGGAGACGCGGCGCGTTGTGCGTTGCGGTCCGAAATAAATTCAAACAAATGACGATGTATGATAGCATTTACGGCGAAGGGATTTAATGCGCGTTTGCTTGAAATTCAGCTGGACTAGTGGGCAAGCCTGCAGAAAATATCGCCGCGCCGTCCGCTGCGCACGCAGTTTTCAACGCGGCGGCGGCGCACGCACCTTTACGGCTCGTACACATAAACACGAGACGACATCGCATCGTGCGAATCTACGTTTGACGTCAATCTATAACTGCTTATATTTTTACTGTGCTTTAGAACAGGAAAATACCGACAGTTTGACCAACTCCAAGAAAGTTATTTGACACACACACAACAACAACAGCCCATAACGTCCACTGCTGGACTTAAGCCTCTCCCATGATGGGAGGAATTTGCCGTAATCTCCACGCTTGGCAGGCGGATTGGAGATCGCAGTGATGAAAGACTAACAGAAAACGCTGCTGCCCATTCTCTGGTCTTCGGAGGCGCAAGGTGTTCTGCCTCAGACATTACGAGCCTTATACGACACCCGTGACTGTAATGGGTTGGTTCTATTCTACTCTGCCGGATACCACGCGGCTTGACACTTGACACACACACACCATGATCAAATTTTGTCATTAATACAGAGATTTGTCAGCCTAGGTAGAACTTAAAGGCTTATAAATTATAAGAATCTAGAATTAGTATTTGAAGCATGATATTAGCAAATGTAGTAATGTCCATGTAGTAGGTATTTTTTATAGAAAACACGCTTATCAACAGAATTTTGTAATTGAATAGGTATATACGTTTTATTTATAGTCATTTTTAATAGTAAAATTCTTATAACAGATAACCATTTAAAAATAATAATTTTCATCACTCGTCTCAAAACGTTGTTCACACCAATTTCGAGAAATATTATTGAAATACCAAACTTTTGGTCGATGAAATCAATATTGTGCAGGCTGGTCATCGTGGTCTCACACGCAAATGGCCGAGGGGTCATAAGGGGTCGTCCTTTAATCATGTTAGGCTCAAAAAGCGGGGGAGATCAGAAAATATCACGATTAATCACTATGAGGGGATAGAGTGACAATCACGTGTATAATTTCGTGACATAAAAAAAATGGAAATATGTGACGTATATTTTTTTACTAATATCGGATTGAATTTAATAATTTTAATTGAGATCATGTCATTTTGACTGTTTTTTTTAATTGTTTCCTTTTTTACCCGACTGCGCCAGAAGGAGGGTTATGTTTTTTTAATTTGTGATCGCGTCAGAACAAGAGCAAGCGATATTGTATCAAAAAAATCCAAAATTAAAGTTCACGTGACACTGAGAGGGGGAGGTGGGTGGCCTAAAACCTCACGACGTGTCACCGAGAGAGAGGAAGGGGTATAAAGTGCCCTAAATTCTCACGTGATTAAAGGATGGCCCCTTTTTTTTCCTGGGAAATCATCAAATGACTCCTCCCGCTCTGGGCGGAGCAGGAGGGAGTGTCAGACATTTACTGACTAAAACCCATCCATGTTCCTTCATCGCCCTTTGTGTTCCGGGGCCACGGTATCTCTTTCGAACAGTCCCGCAACCCCGGCAGAAAAGGATGGCCCCTCAACACTTTTCTAAAAAAAAATAGTGTAAAATCTACCACAATAAGTAAATGTTTTGTAATGAAAATGTAGTTGATAAGCGCATTTCCTGTATGATCAAGCCCCCTGAAAACCCCCAACGATGACAAAGATACAATACTCACAACCTTGACCGAATGTCTCGTCGTTGAGAGCATCATATTCATCCTCCGATGGCTCGATGCCTCCTTCGTCGTCATTTAAGTTCTGGAACCAAATAGAGAGGCGATAAGTAAGTAAGACCTAGATCAGAGCTATTGCACTCCGTGTGTAGGCATGAGATAATTACCTACCGCTTCGCGCATATTGAATATGCAACTTTTAAAGGGCAGTCGCGCTCCAGCCGTGCGTAACTGCGTACATATGCCTCTTTTGACCTTGCGTAGCATACCTACCTACTCGTACTTCGTGTTTGTTAACTGACTGATTTATTGATCATTAATCATTACTAGTGAAAATGACAAGCCGGATAAACTGTTGCTGTTAATAAATGTAGAAAAAAATTGTCTTTTTTATATAAATTTCACTGCTACATGTCCATGCTTCCCATCAGAGTTTATTTTAAAATTACCTATTTGTTAGATTTCGCATTTATGCTACTATTAAATTTAATAAGTAATCGTAATTTTAGAGAAGGCAAGATATAAGTATATGAGACATTATAATAGAGTAAAACAATTGTAATTATAAAAGTTTTAATTAACATTTAAATAATAATACATTAAAATACAAAAATGTCGGTAGTATTTTATTTTGAGTACTTGAGGCAACCCTACCGACTGACCATTAAGCAGTGAGACGCCGAATAAAATACGCTAACGCGTGGCGTCAAGGCACAATTTAGATCGAGCGGGCCCAGTTTAGGTATTTATAATGTCGGCTTTCTTCAAGATTATCTATTCTGTGCCTAGATGGCTATACGAGTAGAGGAAGAGCAAAGAAACGATGGATGGACTGTGTGAAGGATGATATGGTAAGAGAGGTGGTGTCTGATGAGATGACGAGTGATAGAGAGGTGTGGGAGAAGAAGATATGCTGCGCCGACCACAAGTAAATCAGTGATAAGGGCAGAAGAAAGATTTTGTTGGCTTTGGGCCTGTAATACCAAAACATTTAGTTTTAAACCTATTGTTACGTCCTACGAGAACATTCTAGATTACGAGCGAGTCTCGAATGTCCACTATGGAACTGTTAAGACGATTCGAGTCAGAATGTTCTACTATAGAAACATCTAGAAGATTCGAGAAAGTTGTGGAAGTTCCTCGAAGGACAATAGGCATGACGACAGTATCAAAAAATTGCAAATCTATTTAGTCCGTCAGTTAGAGTATTGGAAAATAATGGACACATATTTTTTGTTTTTTGTAAATTAATGAATATTGACAAAGATAAAATGCATCAAAACTCGGGAGTGGGGGCTCGTGACGTCAAAACTAGCTAAAAATTATACCGAGGCGTGACGTATTGAGAATTTTAAAAGCGTCATATCTTCGTCAATTTTGGTTTACGTAAGAAAAGAAAAAATATGTGTCCATTATTTTCCAATACTCTAACTGACGGACTAAATAGATTTGCAATTTTTTGATACTGTCGTCATGCCTATTGTCCTTCGAGGAACTTCCACAACTTTCTCGAATCTTCGAGATGTTTCTATAGTAGAACATTCTGACTCGAATCGTCTTAACAGTTCCATAGTGGACATTCGAGACTCGCTCGTAATCTAGAATGTTCTCGTAGGACGTAACAATAGGTTTAAAACTAAATGTTTTGGTATTACAGGCCCAAAGCCAACAAAATCTTTCTTCTGCCCTTATCACCGATTTACTTGTGGTCGGCGCAGCATAATCATGTCAAAAAATATGCAATTTTTTGAAAATCTATCTGACGGACTAATTAGATTTTTTTTGTCGTCTCGCCTATGACCCGCTATGGAATTGTCTAGAACATTCGAGTAAGTTCTGGAACCTTCTTGAAGGATGGTGTTTAATATGGGACTGTGAAGAATGTTCGAGAAAGTCGTGGATCTTTCTCGAAGGATCTATCGCCATATAAATAGCCGACGTGTTTACTGGAGAGTCAGTCTGATTTTGGCTACACAAGAAGCGAATCGAAGTGAACTAGAAGTGCGATATCTAAGCGAATAGTGATCAGTAGTGTATTTGTGATAGAGTTTAAGTGTTTTGTGATTAATAAAGTTATTTAATCGGTGGTAATTAATTTATCCTATACTCAGCTCGTCACACTATACACG
This sequence comes from Xestia xanthographa, assembly GCA_905147715.2. Taxonomy (NCBI): domain Eukaryota; kingdom Metazoa; phylum Arthropoda; class Insecta; order Lepidoptera; family Noctuidae; genus Xestia; species Xestia xanthographa. The sequence goes on from LR990667.1 coordinate 18,148,038, forward strand.
ACGACCTCTCGGGCGCAACCGACAGTTCGCGCCGAAACGGTCATCGAGTCAACACATACTTATGATGCCACCAAAATTTTCTTCAATGGGGAGACACAGGCAAAGATAATCTAAGATGGCGCCACCATAGCTGGCCTCAATCTGACCAATGAGGTTAAGCTATTTTGAAATATAAAATGACATTACCACATTTTCAACCAATGACGATGTTGGGAACCAGCTATGCTTGCGCCATTAGTTCCACAGTGTGTCTCCCCATTTGAGCGGTTTTGGCAACAGCTTTATTTGATTTCTGAATGATGTAACATCTTGCAATAGCGTTTTCTAAGTAGGGCTGAGTCAATCGCTTCGAGACTAATTAAAAGGAAATCGGTGACTTAAAAGGAAATTAATAATTGGTCCAATCATACTTTAAACCTATAGCATTTTACTTAGTAGTAATTATAATCCACTAGCGGACGTCACGCGGTTTCACCTGCGTAGTTCCCGTTCCCGTGGGAGTACGGGGATAATATATAGCCTATGTTACTCAGGGTGAATGTAGCTTTCTCATGGTGAAAGAATTTTTGAAATCGGCGCAGTAGTTTTTGAGTTTATTCATTACAAACATACACACAAAAATATAAATCGTTCCTCTTAATAATATTAGTGTAGATGTAGATTTAGAGCAAATTACAGTCGTGCTGTTTTTTGCAAGACCGTCATCATTTGCCTAGCCTTTTTTACCCGACTACGGCGAAGACAAAAGGAAGGGTCATGATTTTAGCAGTCTATGTATGTATGTTCCTTCGTAGCGCCTTAACTATTCATCCGATTTTGATGAATATAGTATCATGATTTTCAAATATGTATTATTTACATACTAACTCTATAATAGAAATAAAAATATTTACAAGTATCAAAAAGGGTAATAATATTAATTTAATATGTATTAAATAATAAGATCTGCTGTGATCTATCTAAACAAATATTATTTAGAGTTTTAAAGACTTTAATAATTCGTTTTATATTTGAGAAATGACAACACTGCCTAACCGTCAATGTTGTAGCGGGAAGGGTTAGGTTATAAAACATGGCACTCGGCCGAGAGAGCGCTGTTCATTGGAAGGAATTGTGGTGTTAAGACTAATAGTCGAATCTATGTCCGATAACTGATAAGTGTTGTAATTATTGCATTTTGTATAAAACGTGAAGTAATGTAGAATTGTGTAATACCAAATAATTTGAAAAGAGTAACCATGGAGTTTCTTGCCGGTTCTTCTCCATGGAAGCGACCAAACGTAACCGTGCACCCTTGTCGACGTTCGTAAGTAGCCCATCCAGGCCTATGTGGAATAAAATACTTGGATTTGAATATACTCAAGAGTTGATTGGAGCTGACGTGGTTTTATTACAATAGTGTCAATCGATTCGTTCGTACTTTTTTTTTTGGGGTGAGAAATCATATTTTACAGTAAAACTCAATGTAACGCCTTCAACACATTGTGCTGATGGATTCATTGAGCAGTAAAAGGGTCATGGAGGTATTTAAAGTGACATGAACAACTTGTATTTAAAAAAAAAAAAACTTGTGAAAAAGTTGGAAGTTTGACCCCCAATATCTCTGTAACTAGAAGGTTCCCAGGTACGGTGTAGAACAAAAAAATGATCGCAGTGACGAAGAGAACAAGTGCCTTTCGGCTTCGTTAAGGGTCTATTCACACCCTTTATTTCGGACAACATTGAATGTATGATTTCACTTCTCTTCCCACAGTTTCAACAAGAAAAACCCACAAATAAGAACATATACAAACAGTTATGTTTCACTGTGTTTCACTGTAATACTAAAGAGATGAATTAAATGGGGCCAGTGTTGTCACAACATGCGCTGTGAATAACAATGTCAAAGTGACCCAGATATCACAAAAACTCCATTTGTGTCACACATTAATACAATGTTTTTGCTTGTTTAACTTTGTATGCTGTGATTTTATGACTCTGAGACCATTTCTTTTTTTTTATTCATTTCATTAATTCAACAACAATTTACATTGTGTCTGAATGATATACTCACATAAAAAAAGTTTAAAAACACACAAAAAAAATATATTACTTGATTAATCAGAAATTATTTTTATTTATTCATTTCATTAATTCAACAACAATTTACATTGTCTGAAAGATATACTTACATTAAAAAAATAAACACCTAAAGAAAAAATACTTGATTAATCAGAAATAGAAAAAAAAACAATAATAAAACCAAGTCAACATAACAAGAAATATAATATCCATTAACTAATTACCTAAAATTCATTAAAATATTTAAACATTTGTCATACATGTAACATAGTAGACCTGTATTCTCCAGCCGGGCAAACCCCGCTACAATATTGCCAACTTCTCTGAAAAGATGTTAACATTGGTCCCAGTTTTCATTTGTAAGTATTTCTGCTTGTTTAATTTTGTATGCTGTGATTTTATCTGCTCGTCATGACTCAAAGAGCATTCTTTTTAGGGGACTACCCCATCACAATGTTGCCAACTTCTCAAAAAGCATGTTAACTTTGGTACTAGTTTTCTTTTGTAGCTCTTTGACAGTCGTTAAATGTAGTCAGAAGTCTGAAAGTATTACCAAGGGTGGAGTGTTACCCAATTACTAATATCATAACATATACTTCGGTAACCCAGGTACTCCCCGCGAAATTGTCAGCAACATCACATCAAGGCGCTTCTGGCCGTCTCGGGGAGTTAGGGCGGATCGAGCGAATTTGACGTGGAATTGTGGACACCGGCTCGTTATACAATACAATATACCTACCTCGCTAGGCGAGCAGTGTTCATTCACAAGTTTGTAGATATAGTACTTATTTTGTAAAATTGTACTTTTTATTGCTTTGTTTTGAATAAATAAAATAATAAAAATAGGGGGGAAATATAATGACCACCAAAAATAACTTTGTGACCACTAACATCTATCACTTAAAATATCAATTGTTCACCAAATTTAGTAAATTGAGCACCAAATTCTAATGAGGTGGTTGATGACAAACTAGTTTTGCCTAGGCCGACTTGGGGCACCCCGACACGGATAGATTAGGTTAGAAGGGTATGGCGGGGTCGAATGCGCGAGCGAAGCGAGCCATACCCTTAGTGGTTATTTTTTTATAAACCATTCAGAAGTAGGAGCCTCGCGAAGCTGGGCTCCGTCGACCAGGTCTCCCTCAACTCTGATGCAAGAGCCAGTTCAATTTCTCGTGGTCATTAACTAAAAAAATAAATTTTTGGTTCTAATCTCACAATAAAATGGGGATTAATTTTTGTGATCATTTACTAATTTAGGCAATCAAAAGTGATTTTTTTTGCCGTTATATTTTGATAAATCTGGTGGTTCGTTGATTGTATGCCATAAAAATATATGGAGGTTGAATAGGCAGTTGCTCCATGTAAAATACTGGTTCAGTTGCATTAGATGAGATACGAAGCTGACCCTAACTTGTTGAAAGGGTAGGCAAATGATGAATACTAAACCATCAGTCTGCTTACTATATTCTCTGCCCATCCAAATGGTTTGTTTCAAATAAAAAAAAGATAATTTCACATCTGAGAGTTAGAATATACTTTATCGTATAACAAAATTGTCATACTGCTATTTTATAAATAATAAAGTTAGCAGCGAAATTATGTCTTTGAAATTAAGTACCTAACTTTAACATGAAATGGATTTTTTATTTGCTAGAATTGTAGAAAATTCTTCTTTCTTTTCGAACTTTCCTCTTGCATGTCTGCTGGAAGAAATTTCTAATGAAATAAGCAGTACCTTTGGTGTGTACATACATAAATAAATAAATATTATAGAATAGCTGTTCCCTTAGTGCAATGCACCTTTCCAATGCACTTTACACACTACCTACCTACCTACCTATATTACCCCTGCTACCTACCCTACCTCATTTGAATAAACAATTCAAATGATTATCAAGATTCTTGAATTTATGCTAGCCTAGTACTTTTGGTGACCAAAAAGACGATTTTAGATAGTTTCACAGCTTAATCGGTACAAGAGAATCCTTCCTTTTTATATCTACACCTACACTAATATTATAAAGAGGAAAGATTTGTATTTTTGTGTATGTGTATGTTTGTAATGAATAAACTCAAAAACTACTGGGCCGATTTCAAAAATTCTTTCACCATTAGAAAGCTACATTCAACCTGAGTAACATAGCTTATATTTTACCCCCATACTCCCACAGGAACGGGAAAAAGCAGGTGAATCCGCGTGACGTCCGCTAGTTATTATTATAAATAGTCGAGTTAAAACAAAACATTTTAACTCTTTGCTAAATATACATATTAATTGTTGTTTTAAATAATTCTAATAAGATTCACAGTCAATATTTAAGTGGTCAAAATAACCTATTTATTTCATATTTTATTTACTTAAGAGGAAACTAATAGTACCTATTTCTTTCAGTCACTAACAGGAGTAACTCCTACCCAAGTTAATGTCGTATGCATTCAAAGAAGCTATAAGGTTTTTATCAGAAAAAGTAAATGAGATCTGTATAAATAAGGAAGAGTTTTTAAATGTGTTAGTACAGGAGATGAAAGTAGTTCTCACTTATAATAAAACTTATTAAGTCCATGCTTATTATTTTGTAGAGTTGAGACCCTAAAGGAGAGACCTCAATGTAGCAGTGGGTAGGCTAGTATAGTAATTAATAATTCTTCAAGTAGAAGTACTTAACTTAAAATGTTGCTATACATAACAACCACAACATTGTATTAACTAAACAAATAGTTTCTTTGGTAGTTATCAAGCTCTTGCATACAAAGTAAACTGTGTCTTATCATGTTGTTACTGTGCAATACATAGTTATATGTAGTGTGCAATTACCATCACATATGGCCAATAAAATAACTTATTGGAAGAATGAAATGCACCTTTGCCCTTAAGTTGAACTGTATCTGGACCGGTAAATATGTAAGAACCTGTATGAATATAATACGATATACAAACACCATTGCGTATTTCTAAACAAGGATGACTCAGAAACCACTAAAAATATACAAGTCAAGAAAACACTATTTCATAATGTTAAAACAGTTCTAAGCACACATTTTGGCGCGCTTTACATGGACAGACGAGCAAAGGCGTATTTTATGGGTATAATCTAGACTATTACGTGTTTTTCCCAAAATTGTGAGCGGAAACAAATAGTGACAAGTAGAAATCTGAAAAAACATAATTATAAAATGACGACAATACGACGCTTTTCATGTTTATTATGCTTTATTGAACTTCTCTAATGGTGTTAGTCGTCCTAAATTGATATATAACCCGTAAATAGAGGGTAGAAAGTGGTAATACTTGATTGTACAGAGAAAAGCAGCATTCTAAGTGGCGTGCTGGCAGTCCCAAACCTCACAGTTTTAGGGTTATTATATATCAAATAAATTGCCTTTTTCGGTAGAATAACGTTCAGACTCACCGATAACGAAGTATCGAACCCGAAGAAAGAATCTGCCATTGGAATTTTTCATATATCATGGACACAAATGACATGACTTGTCACGGTACATATGTCGCAATGGCGAAGGCGGCCATGACATTTTGGTTGGGCCAGTGCTGTGCTTACACTTACTAAAAAGTAGTGACGTGCTAATCAACTTATTTTACATTGAACTAAGATTACATTCTCGTTTACATCGCTTATGGCAAGGTCTCTAGAATAGTTTTATATCGTTAAAAAAAGCACTTTACTATACAAAAATTAAGCCCACTTTGGCTCATTGATCACCCAGGCAACTTCGGCAACCAATGAGAGGTTTTCCTTTTGAGGTTTTAAAAAAAAACTTAATTTCCAAGAACTCTATAGATGGCGTTGAACTTACTATGATAGTTGGTGCCAAAGCCAAAACGCTTGTTAAAAAAAACATTGTGTCACGTCACATACTCTTGTTGACTGACACTTTCATTTGCTTAACCTTCCGAATATAACCTACATTTCTCGCGCTTTGTTAAAATCAGTTTTTTTAGGTTCCGTTCCTTGCATTATCATACTTACTCCTAGCGCCATCTATCCAGCGACTAGGGAACAGCTAAAAAGAAAATCCCTCATTATAATATTCCAGCACTCTGTCAGTCTCTGGCACTCCAGCAACCATTCTAGGATTAGACTCCTCTCTCTTCTTTTGGGTCACTTACCCAAAGGGTAAAAACAGGACCCTATTACTAAGACTCCACTGTCCGTCTGTCTGTCACCAAGCTGTATGTCATGAACCGTGATAGTTACGCAGTTATACTTTTCACAGAATATAATGTATTTTGGTTGCCGCTTACAAATTCTAAAAACAGAATATATTAAAATGAATGCACCCATATTTATTTATCTGTGAACGCAACAACAAATATTGTTTTCATAATAGCCGCTATGCGCCGTGGCGCCACTATCAATGCAAAATTGTATTCCTAAATTATGTGAATAAATCGTCGTCCATCTTGCAAATCGTGGTGTGTCTCATTTCCAACACAAAACCCAAATAGAATCCTTAAACCTCTTCCAAAAGAATAAAATAAATATCGGGGGCTCCCATACAACAAACGTGATTTTTTTGCCGTTTTGTCTAATGTTGTATAGATAATGGTACAACCCTTCGTGAGCGAGTCCGACTCGAACTTGGCCGGCTTTTTTATCTTTTCTTGCTCTACACTCGACTTTGTGACAATATCTCAGTCTCAGTGTAGTCCAGAGTATAGTAATAAATGTCTAGTCTGTGCCTTAATATATTTTTCATGTCGGGAACACTTGGAAACATTGTCATGAAAATATGTCAATGTCATACATAAACATTGACTTGACATTTGACATAAACTGGAAGTTGTCATTCATTTTGTCAAAGTCAGAACTTGTTTAAAATTTATTGTGATGGAGATCTGATTAATCATTGAAGTTAAAAAAATATCAAGACGAGTCATAAAAACATAAAAGTGATGTATTAAATTCTATGCGCTTATTCGTACAGAAGTTGTAAAAACAAAAATAAAATTTGTCACACAATTTTCGTTTTGATAAACAAAATTTCGCGAAATCTTGCAAGTATTTTCAAGTAAGTGTAATTTAATGTACTTTGGAACGAATTATCGCATTTCAACATCAATAAAATACCGGTGAACGTGCTAAATCATTCATTCATATAATTCTTAGTCTTGTTATTGTGTGCAAAAATATATAAAATGAACGAAATTATTGAACCTTTGATATTTTATTTCTTATCGAAGGGAGGGAATTTTCTTAAAAGAGGGACATCTGGGTTAGAGTACCTATCTTATTATATTTAAAAAAAAGTGGAATGATGTTGGTGGTAAATTGTTTACATTAAGTTCATAGATCTTTTTTTATTCTTCTATACATATAATATTATTCTCTTCCGTTTGTCATATAAATCGTTAATTATTTGTATAAGTGCAGGAAGATAAAATACATCTTGCCATTTGCAGGAAAATTTTATAAATTAAAACATTTATTTTTTGATAAAATACATCTTGCCATTTGCATGAAAATTTTATAAATTAAAACATTTACTTTTTATAAGATAAAATACATCTTGCCATTTGCAGGAAAATTTTATAAATTAAAACATTTACTTTTTATAAGATAAAATACATCTTGCCATTTGCAGGAAAATTTTATAAATTAAAACATTTACTTTTTATAAGATAAAATACATCTTGCCATTTGCAGGAAAATTTTATAAATTAAAACATTTACTTTTTATAAGATAAAATACATCTTGCCATTTGCAGGAAAATTTTATAAATTAAACATTTATTTTTTATATCTAATTCATTTTCCTCGTGTTGTTTTTTTTATATTTATTCATTTTCCTTGTGTGCATGGAAGACTTAATCTTGTTATTTACATCAATTTATAATTTATAAAGCTAGTAGAATATAAGCTAGTAGAATGTTCAAATACAACTATTTTCCATAATGGATAGTCAAAAGATGAAAGTATCTATAAACATTTGCTTCACCGAGGACTCAAACCCAGGGCACTATGCTAGCAGTCACACTTGTGACAACTAGGCCAGTCAAGTGAACGTCTGATTCACAAAGGAATTAAAAATAGTTTTTTATTAAAAACTAGCTGTTGCCCGCGGCTTTGTTCGCATGGCAATTTTGAAGTGTATCTAAGTACGAACAGAAACCTTTTAAAATCAATATTGCTTACCTCCCATAACATACGGCGTGATAATATGTAGCCTAAAGCCTTCCTTGTTCTTTACAAAGAACATTTTTTCTGAATTTCAATTCAATCTATCTAGTAGTTTTGGCGTGAAGCCGTACCATACACACAGACAAACAGACAAAAGTCCTAAAATGTCACTTTTTGTCATCAGTTACGTTTTTCTAACAAAAGCCACTTCTTTTTCTCGAAAATTCTCAATGTACAGTTTTTCTTTCGTTACTGTTTTACTACAATGTATAGATGAAACTCATAGGTGAAGGTTTAATAGATTGTAGATTTAAAAATTCAAATATATACAATAATGACTGTATGCATTTAAGGGCCCGTGCACAAAATTAAGGCATTTTGAACATTTTTGATCACTACTTGTGGGAAAGGCAAGAAGAATTTGAACCTTATTTATTTTTATTATAAGAGACAGGTTCTTCATCTTGTCGACTGCTTGAACAATTTTTTAAAATAATGTATATATTAATGGCAATCACCCATATTCAAAACCCCTTTTCCGCAAAAGTAACGAGCGAGTGATGTTTGTGGTTCGCTGAACAAAGAACTACAAAATATTCTGAACATTAAAAAATATGAATAACATCATTATATGGTCTACTCGTAACATAGCAAGAAACATTATTGATTTCAATACGAAAAATAGCAGAAAAAAAATGTTGAAAAAACGTAATTTGTGGAAAACGTCGGGACAAATAAGTATTTTTTTCTATACCTTAGAAACACTTTAAAGAAAATTAAAAAAATAATTCTTAATCTCAAGGTAGCTTTTTAATAGAATCTGAATTTTAATTTATAAATAAACAATAACTTCATTTCGTAAATTAAATGCAAAGTGAACTATATAATCGACCGCGCAAACTCGATCCCGTCAGTAACGAAAGGGCTCTCCCAGCGTGAGCACGTATCACTTTGCTTCGCAAGCGCTCCCGAGTTATTACGTGAATATATTTCCGAGATATACGCAGACTACCACATTTCGATCCAGTATTTATATTAAAATTATTAAACTTTTTGATTGTATTAAGATAAGAGTTTTTTTTGACGTTGGTTGTTTATTAAGATTTATTTCGTCTTCATATTATTTAAAGTTAAGTTTCTTTGTTTGTACTTAATATGTTGTATGTAAGGGTAATAATCTGCGGAACTACTGATCCGATTCCGAAAATTCTTTCATTTAGGGGATTTCACTACTTCATATACTTCATTGGTTTTCATGGTAACCTACCTACAATTTGATTTTAAAATAAAGATAATTTTCTATTTTGGAAGTGCGATTTGGTAGAAATCGTCACGTAAGAAAATGCCGTATGTTGTTGTGTGTGTGTGTGTGTGTGTGTGTGTATAGTAGGAGGTATACAAGAAGGGTATGGCGGGGTCGAGTGAGCGAGCGATATTTTTCTTCATAGGTGTCGATTTCGTGGGTTTTGGGCTTGGTGATAAAGAAAATGAGGTCAAAATGAGAATCCAAGATGGCGCCGAGGAAAATTTTTGATTTTCCGTCATGGGTGTCTCTTTTATGGTTTTTGGGGTTGCTGGTTACGAAAATGAGGTCAAAATGCAAATCCAAGATGGCGCCGTGGAAAATTTTTGATTTTCCGTCATGGGTGTCGTTTTTATGGTTTTTGGGGTTGCTGGTTACGAAAATTAGGTCAAAATGAAAATCCAAGATGTCACCGAGAAAATTGTTGTTTTTCCGTCATGGGTGTCGTTTTTATGGTTTTTGGGGTTGCGGGTTACGAAAATGAGGTCAAAATGAAAATCCAAGATGGCGCCGAGGAAAATTTTTGATTTTCCGTCATGGGTGTCGTTTTCATGGTTTTTGAGGTTGCTGGTTACGAAAATGAGGTCAAAATGAAAATCCAAGATGGCGCCGAGGAAAATTTTTGATTTTCCGTCATGGGTGTCGTTTTCATGGTTTTTGAGGTTGCTGGTTACGGAAATGAGGTCAAAATGAAAATCCAAGATGGCGCCGAGGAATTTTTTTTGATTTTCCGTCATGGGTGTCGTTTTCATGATTTTTGGGGTTGCTGGTTACGAAAATGAGGTAAAAATGAAAATCCAAGATGGCGCCGAGGAAATTTTTTGACTTTTCGTCATGGGTGTCGTTTTCATGGTTTTTGGGGTTGCTGGTTACGAAAATGAGGTCAAAATGAAAATCCAAGATGGCGCCGAGGAAATTTTTTTGATTTTCCGTCATGGGTGTCGTTTTCATGGTTTTTGGGGTTCCTGGTTACGAAAATGAGATCAAAATGAAAATCCAAGACGGCGCACAGTGGATCGTCCCCATACAAGAGGTCGGACATAGAATGAAAAATTAAAAAAGTATTTAATTTAAAAAAAATATATACAGTTGCATTCCTCTATTGAAGAACAACAAAAAATGTTACTACGCTTTTTTTATTTGACCAGCACTTTAGGAGCTATTCGATGAAAACTGTTATTTTTGTATGGAAACGAACACAAAAATGTCTGCATCTCATGATTCCCTCCTTGTTTCGATTTGCGGTTTTCACTACTGTCTTTTACCTATTTTATGCCACGTTTTCTTCAAGGACACATGGTGCCCGCAGAGCGCCCCTTTCGAGATATTTTGCCTATAGTAACTATCTTTGTTATTGTATTACTGATGGAATGGAGGTACATTAAGTATACTTATTACTGAGAATTAGTCATCACTAAGTAGTTCTTTAAATAACAGGTGCATTTGTGAGTACTTTAATGACTTATTAACGCTTTTGTTGCAATATAACAAAAGCGTTAATGAGTCATTAAGTAACGACTACCAGTACTTGCTTAATCTAATTATTTATTATAATTACTAAGAATTACACATAAGAAGTTAAATGAAGAAAAGGTGCATTAGTGAGTTCTATATGTATATTGAGAAAAAAAATATCGGTAATGAGTTGTGACATCGCATTAACAATAACAAATCAAAAAGAAAAGAAATGTTTTATGATGTTGATGAATAAGAAAATACGTATTTATAATTTTTTTATTTATATAATATAACACTGTAAAATATATTTAAATCTTTAAATAAATTACACTTAAACCTATAATAATTTATAAATAAAAAATAAAACAATTACTAATAACTAAATTGTAAATATTGATTATAATAAAAAATAAATAAACTAATACTACCTTAAAGTTACTAACAATTATATTACTATAAGACTTAAACTATATTTTCTTCGTCTTCATCAATAACGACATCATGATCATTATTGTCGTCATCTTCTTCAATGTCACTACATTCCGAAACTGCTCCAACTATTGTATCTGTTGAAATGTCAATAAGCTCCAATTCACTCTGGTCATGTATGAGCAAATCGTCCAGTTCTCTAAATGAAGATTTTTTAACTCTATTGGGCATCCTCGGTCGTAGGCTCGTTAGAAGAGGATCGGAAGATAAAAGAAGATTATGAAGAATGTCTTCATTAGTGGCGATGCTACTGTGCTTTCGCGTATGAGTTTCTCTAAATTTACAAAAATCCTTGTTTCTTGCTTCAGATGCTTCCTCAGACAAAAAACCTATAGGCACTACTGATAGGTGTTCCACTATCTGCGATCCATGAATCAGCAATTTATGCAAACTTGATGGCATGTTATACCATGGATATAACTGTACGAAGAAATTTGCTGTTTCATCACAATATAACTTGAATTTTTGGATTTCAAGTTTTTCGCCTGAGGAAATGCATTGCAAAATTACAGCGAGTCTTCTAATTAAATTGACGTCTAATTTTGTAATTTCCGCAGTCGTTTCAGGGTTTGCAAAAAACCTTCTAGCAGTATTTCCAGTGTTTGTATTGCCACTACCCTGCTTTACAACATCCAGAAGTAAGCCTGTGTTTCTTCGGAAAGCAGCTTGAATAGCTTCTTTCTTATCTTTAACAATTCTTTTATTATCGTCACCTTTTGCTTGCCATGATTTTATGTCCATTCTGTAGGCAATGTGTAATAAACACTCCATAGACCGAATCCAAGCATGCAACGAACTAAATCCATGCTTGTATAAATCTTCGTTCACAGGTTTAGCTCTCACTTCTTCCAAATTATTCATCTCACTTGGGCGAGCTTTGCACAAATTACATACTGCTGCCGATGTTCCCGATATGATTGAATGTACCTTACCATCAATGGTTAACCACAGATTGTGCGTAACAGTAGCATTGCCGCAAGCAGTTGGGTTCAGTTCACGAATCTCGGTCTCAAATATATCCATTTCAGCCTTTACATTTGCTTCCGTTTCTTTCATAAACGTAAATGAAATCGGACGACAATATGTGGTTGACGATGGCCGATCATTCTGCCACATTGTGTTTCCACTAGAAGTCACTAACTTAAGAGGTACAAGACTTGCCATAAATACACTGGATAAATCTTGTTCACTTGTTGTTGTTCTTTGATGATAAATGCTTTGACTTGAAGCTCCATCAAAACCCCATTTACTGTGAAGCACAAGTTGTTCACCAGCATCAAAATTCGGTTCAAGTGAATCGATCAGCCTCCTAACTGTGAGATCAAGGAGGGCTTGGAGTCGTATCTTTGCGGAAGTATCAGTCACAGTTACGTCTTCTTTTGCCGGGTAACACTTGAGTTTTTCTTTCACTAACATGTAATAGCTTGGGTATTTCGCATGACCTTCTTTAAAACTAAAGTCCCTAAGCGTGATGTAACGCCACTTGGATAACTGCATGTGAACGTAAAGAGCAAGTGCTTTGTGAGTAGGAACTTCACGAAGCAAAGTATTCTGTTTAGTTTCCAGGACATTCAGAACGGTTGAGACATGTTCAGGATTTCCCAGCAAATGCTTCATGATTCTGGCCACATCATTTTTTCCGGCAGACTTAAGTGCACTTTCAACAGTATGTAAAAGCTCATCTGGACGACTGCAACTAGCCATATTTTCATCAACACGTCTTCTTTTCTGTCTACTGGATAAATCTTCAAAGCGTTTTCGAGGAGATTTAAATGTTGAAGTTGATGCATCTGATTTTGATGGACTGATTACCTCTTCTGTCTCATCTTTAGCTTCTTCAGTGTGAACAATATTTTCCTTAAAGCAATTTGGCCAAATGATATCGGAACTTAACCACTCTCTGTTCTTGTCCATGAACTTGTCGACTGTCCTTCTTGATTGCACCCATTTGGAGTAAACCCGATAGCAAAATCGTCGACACCAGTTCTTTAGATCCGACACATCATTTTCACTTAACTGGACGTTACTATTCGACTTCAATGTATTACATAAATTTTCATAGTCACGAAGATCTTTATGATTACGAAGAGCAACATAAAGATCAAGATAAGTAGAAAACCCACGGAAAGCCATAATGACAACACTTGGTAGAGGTTGAAATTACAACTGAATAATATTTGCAAAACACACTAAAATATATAGGGCAGCAAGTTGCAACTAGTAATGAATTTGATAAGCTAATGATGACATATGAGCCAATCACAATGCAGAGCTTAAGGGCTGTTAACATGGTAATTACAATAACTAATTAGATTAAGCAGGTACTGGTAGTCGTTACTTAATGACTCATTAACGCATTTGTTATATTGCAACAAAAGCGTTAATAAGTCATTAAAGTACTTACAAATGCACCTGTTATTTAAGGAACTACTTAGTGATGACTAATTCTCAGTAATAAGTATACTTAATGTACCTCCATTCCATCAGTAATACAATAACAAAGATAGTTACTATAGGCAAAATATCTCGAAAGGGGCGCTCTGCGGGCACCATGTGTCCTTGAAGAAAACGTGGCATAAAATAGGTAAAAGACAGTAGTGAAAACCGCAAATCGAAACAAGGAGGGAATCATGAGATACAGACATTTTTGTGTTCGTTTCCATACAAAAATAACAGTTTTCATCGAATAGCTCCTAAAGTGCTGGTCAAATAAAAAAGCGTAGTAACATTTTTTGTTGTTCTTCAATAGAGGAATGCAACTGTATATATATATTTTTTTAATTAAATACTTTTTTAATTTTTCATTCTATGTCCGACCTCTTGTATGGGGACGATCCACTGTGCGGCGCCGAGGAAAATTTTTGACTTTCCGTCATGGGTGTACTTTTCATGGTTTTTAGGGTTGCTGATTACGAAAATGAGGTGAAACTAAAAATCCAAGAAGGCGCCCAAAAAATATTTCGGTTTTATTGTCATGGGTGTCGTTTTCATGGTTTTGGGGGTTGCTGGTTACGAAAATGAGGTCGAATGCAAATCCAACATGGCGTCGAGAAAAAACTTCGGTTTTTCCAACGTAGGTGTCATTTTCATGGTTTTTGAGGTCGCTGATTATTTTATTTTTTTTGCTTCCTGGGTGCCAGCTTAGATTTTCATTTTGACCTCATTTTCGAAATTAGCGACCTCGAAAACCATGAAAACGACATCCATGACGGAAAAACCAAAAATTTTCCTCGGCACCATCTTGGATTTACATTTTGACCTCATTTTCGTAACCAGCAACCCCAAAAACCATAAAAACGACACCCATGACGGAAAATTAAAAAATTTCCTCGGCGCCATCTTGGATTTGCATTTCGACTTCATTTTCGTAACCAGCAACCCCAAAAACCACGAAAACGACACCCATGACGGAAAACAAAAAAACTTCCTCGGCGCCATCTTGGATTTTCATTTCGACTTCATTTTCGTAACCAGCAACCCCAAAACCCATGAAAACGACACCCATGACGGAAAATCAAAAAAATTCCTCGGCGCCATCTTGGATTTTCATTTTGACCTTATTTTCGTAACCAGCAACCCCAAAAACCATAAAAACGACACCCATGACGGAAATACCAAAAATTTTCCTCGGCGCCATCTTGGATTTTCATTTTGACCTCATTTTCGTAACCAGCAACCTCAAAAACCATGAAAACGACACCCATGACGGAAAATCAAAAATTTTCCTCGGCGCCATCTTGGATTTTCATTTTGACCTCATTTTTGTAACCAGCAACCCCAAAAACCATGAAAACGACACCCATGACAGAAAATCAAAAATTTTCCTCGGCGCCATCTTGGATTTTCATTTTGACCTCATTTTCGTAACCCGCAACCCCAAAAACCATAAAAACGACACCCATGACGGAAAAACAACAATTTTCCTCGGCGCCATCTTGGATTTTCATTTTGACCTCATTTTCGTAACCCGCAACCCCAAAAACCATAAAAACGACACCCATGACGGAAAAACAACAATTTTCTCGGTGACATCTTGGATTTTCATTTTGACCTCATTTTCGTAACCAGCAACCCCAAAAACCATAAAAACGACACCCATGACGGAAAAACAACAATTTTCTCGGTGACATCTTGGATTTTCATTTTGACCTCATTTTCGTAACCAGCAACCCCAAAAACCATAAAAACGACACCCATGACGGAAAAACCAAAAATTTTCCTCGGCACCATCTTGGATTTACATTTTGACCTCATTTTCGTAACCAGCAACCCCAAAAACCATAAAAACGACACCCATGACGGAAAATCAAAAATTTTCCTCGGCGCCTCTTAGATTTTTATTTTGACCTGATTTTTGTAATCAGCAACCCCAAAAACCATGAAAACGACACCCATGACTTAATAACCAAAAATTTTCCCTGGCGCCATCTTGGATTCTCATTTTGACCTCATTTTCGTTATCAGTGACCACTTAAACCATGAAAACGACACCGATGACGGAAAAAACAAAAAATTTCCTGTGCGCCATCTTGGATTTTCATTTTGACCTCATTTTCGTAATCAGCGACCCCGAAAACCATAAAAATGACACCCATGATGGAAAAAACAGAAGTTTTCCTCGGCGCCATCTTGGATTTTCATTTTGATCTCATTTCGTTATCAGCTACTCCTTAACCATGAAAATGACATCCATGACAGAAAAACCAAAAGAAAAAACCACCTTCAAGTAATAACAGGGATATGTTATGTTTACCCTACAGAGCGAACCTCAGTGGCCATTAAGTCGCGCTAAAGTCCATTCGCGCAAGTGTCTTGGCGCGCAAATGTCCGTTCGCGCATAAGTCTAATCGAGCAAAAGTCCATTCGCGCAAGTGTCCAGGCGCGCAAAAGTCCGTTCGCGCATAAGTCCGTTCGCGCATAAGTCCAATCGCGCAAAATTCCATGCGCGCATTTGTCTTTTCGCGCAAGTGTCTTTCGCGCAATAGTCCCAGATCCAGAAAAATTAACTTGTCCTATAAAAAGTTTGTACGGAACCCTCAGTGCGCGAGTCCAACTCGCACTTTTATTTATCATTTTGTAAAATGTTTATATGTATCTAAATTCTTCTAATACAAAATTATACCATTTTTATTTTGATTGTGATAAATATACAGTAGACACACATTCCAGACTTTTATTTCTAAACCGTACTGACTTTATAATTATGTATCATAAAATAATATCGTCTACAAGATCAAAATGGTTTAAGCGATCACTACGCTCGATCTTCACCCGTGTGTGCGTGTATCTGCATGAACAATGCACACTAACATAGGATCGCAACGAATTTGCCTAAACTCTAGCGACTGAACTTTGTGCACGGACTCTTAAAACTAGGGTACCTAACCTGGGTAGGGTAGGGTAACTAATAGGGTAGATGCATGATTTATTTTTATCACTCTAAACAAAGCGTCATCAGAAATAGCCAAGTGAAATTATTTTTTAAATATCTATTAAAAATACTAAGTTATAACTATAAGCATTTGAAACTGCTGATTAGACAGAGAGATCCGATACAACGAATGACGTCATTCTCTGCATCGACGTACAAAATCCATACTAAATTCCGTTTATCTAGAAAGAGATAGAAACAAAAGTTTAAATGGTTATAACTTTTGTGTTATTTGGCCGATTTATGTGTTGTTTCTGCTTTTTGTCATTATTTTTACAGTACTTTAACATTCCGTATCGAAATAAACAAAAGAAAATTTATGTATCTTCCCTATTCTATCATGGGGTATAAATAGGTTTCCGCACTTAGTCCTTGAAGTGGACCATTGTGCGTGATACATACAATTTAAATAAAATTAAAGTGTCTATTTATAATTTTAAATTAGCAGCTTTTTACTGAATGCTTAAGAAAGTACAAGTTTCTTTTGTAATTTTGTCTGTTTGTTCCGCTTGATCCCCGAATGTCTGGACCAATTTTGACGGAACTTTTACGGGCAGAACTCGGCGGAAGCAGCTTTATTTAAAAAAAAAAAACAATTAGGGTTCCATGTAGAAAAAAATGAAAACCATTGAAATTGTTAACAAAATCCAATTCAAATAGAAAAGCTAGTAAAATTTTATAATAATTTCACGCGGCCGATTGTCGCAAGCGAAATATCCTTTGAAGCAAATTTTCAACAATAAGTATAATATATTATATATAATTGTGGACTCAGCGATCATTGTGCCGATAGTCGTATCAGCCCATGGCTTAATTCGTGGGTTAAGAACTAGAGGAGCGTAAGGGCAAAATGACAACTTCTCAGGGGAGCCGAAAAACAATTCAAATTTACCTACCGTTATCAAGCTCTTAGGTATATGGCAAAATCTATAGTAGTTACATTGATTTATATAGTAAAGATACGGTCGTCCGAACGTTCGCCGAACGCGGTCGCCATACAGAAACACTAACGCCATCTATTAGAACTACTATGAACTACAATGTCAATCGGCGTGGTCTGCCCCTAGACGTAACCTTCTAAGAGCGGGTATTTTTAACCGACTTGAAAAAAAGGAGGAGGTTCTCAATTCGTCGGGATATTTTCCCCGATTACTCACTCGAAGACGGCTGGACCGATTTGATTTTATACTGAGATTTTATACTTCAAAGTTGGTCCCATTGTCATTTGGTCACGATCTGATGATGAAATCTTGGAGATCGAGGGAACTCTTCAAATATTATAGGCACATCTATAGCGATTTAGGTATTAATAATAAATAAATTATTTTATACATATAAAATTAATTTTGATATGAATTATTAAATCTTTTCATTTCATCGGCTAAAACGCGCGCCGCTGCAAAGTTATGTCTAACTTTTACGCGGCTTCGCGTCGTCTTTGCCAAACGTTGAGACAAATACGAAAGAAAATTGTTTTAAATAATGTTAGAAGTTGATATAATATTTTTTTTTAACTTACCGGTGATAAGAAATGTTATCATTTATTTTATTGTGCTTTTTGTCGTAGTTCACGCATCCCTTCACGACACAACTTGGCATTTTTGCTTGTAAAATTTACGACCGCTCCCGAAGACAGCCGAACGCGTTCTATAGTTGGTGCCAGTTAACATCGGAATAGAGGTCATTAACACCTACCTACCAAGTTTTTGATCACAAAGCGATAACGACACTTACTAGTTACCTAAATCGACCAATAAGCGATACTTTGCTACATCGCTAGCGTATCATAATACCAGTCGGCTAGACATACAGGGGTCGAGAATCTTGTGTTGTTCCAATTCGAATTAATTATTATTTTTTGCTAGAAAACTAATTTTATGCTTATAAATTTACGTGTGACGTAAACGCCCCCGCACCGTGACCATAATGTGCTGCACACCTGACGCGATGAGCTCGTAAAACGAAAACGGCATAAGATCAGAATTGTATTTTTTTGTGATGAGATAGTTTTTGTGATGTCATAATTATATTTAGAATACTTATGGTTTTTCCGTCATGGGTGTCGTTTTCATGGTTTTCGGGGTCGTTGATTACGAAAATGAGGTCAAAATGAAAATCCAAGATGGCGTCCAGGATTTTTTTTGGTATTTCCGTCATGGGTGTCGTTTTCATGGTTTTAGGGGTCCCTGAATATGAAAATGAGGTCCAAACGAAAATTCTAGATGACGCCGAGGAAAATTTTTGGTTTTTTAATCATGGGTGTCGTTTTCATGATTTTCGGGGTCGTTGATAACGAAATGAGGTTAAAATGAAAAACCAAGATAGCGCCGAGAAAAAAATTCGGTTTTTCCGTTATAGCCGTCGTTTTCATGGTTGAAGGATAAAGAAAATGAGGTCAATAATTATTTATTTTAATTAGGTCATGAATAGTGAAATGGATTCAATGATTTACCTTGCCTTTGGTTAAATCTGATTTCAACAAATCATTTTCATTTTCATTATCAGCGGCCCCGAAAACCATGAAAACGACACTCATGAGGGAAAAACCAAAAAAAGAAACACCTTCATGTAATAATAGGCGTGATGTTATGTTTACTCTACAGAGTAAACCTCAATGGCCATTAAGTCGCGCAAGAGTTCAATAGTGCAAGTGTCCATTCGCGCAAGATTCCTTTCGCGCATAAGTCCATTCGCGCAAAAGTCCATGTGCGCATATGTCTTTTCGCGCAAGTAGGTGCGCGCAACAAGTGTTCTTTGCGCAAATGTCTTTCGCGCAAAAGTCTCAGATCCTAATTTTAAGATGTATAATAATATATTTACTTTATTACAATTGTCTCAGTAAGTTAAAATAGTGTTAAAAACGAAAATAAAGTTTTTGAATCAATTAATTTCGTAGGGTACGTTTGCTCGATTTCTTAGTTTTTTGGGTTGTGCACTGTGTTTTGTATGTGGGACACAGTGGATGTATTATACGACTCGAGCGATATCAGTTTTGCGACAGGTTTGTACGGATGGAGCGACAGTATCGCTAATATTTAGATATCGGGATGAAAGTCGGAGCAATGACCTCTATTCCGATGTTAACTGGCACCAACTATAGTTTAGTTCGCTATAGGGAACACCATTTTGGGACCACGTTCGAGGCGTCATTGTAACATGCGGTCCACCCAGTCCTTACGCAGTAATATATATGTCAATGAGTAGTTAGATATCTGATTTTTACTAATAATAAAGCTTTATTTATCTGCTACAGAATAGTGTAACCTTTTGGTCAATCATAAAACGATTTCATTTTAATAAAAAATATTTTTCAAAAACTGGTTGACATAAGTCATTTTGGCTGTTACATAAATTCAATAATGTGTGAAAGCAAAGGAACTTCCGTTAAAATGGCTTTAAAAATAATAACAAAAATCTTCTAAAATTAATAATCTCTCGTGGCTTCTTTAAAAATGTAATTAAAAATAATTAGTCGTGGTCGACCTGCAAATGGTTGTAAAAATCATGATATGTTGAAGGAATAACTCCAGATCGACACAGCTCTTGCAAATCGTTGTACTTATCTGCTGATATAGCTATTGGACCACTGTAAGCTTTTTGCAAAATTACTCTCGACGAGGTTGCTCTTTTGCCCCTTCTGAATACCTTAATTTTTTTTAAGCTTTCGCTGTCCAAGTCATATTTAAAATAGATATGTTCTGGGTCATCCTTGCGATATTGAAGCCATTTGATTTTTAACCAATTCACAGTCTCCTCATCAGTATCTATTTTACAGTTCTTAATCATAACAGTTTTCAGTTTCTTCAAATTATAAAAATCTTCCTGTCCCATTTCTTGTACTTTGTAAGGATTTCTTCTTGACGCAGATCTAATAATAGTGTAGTAACTGGACGGATCAAAAATTGGTATACTTTTCTTGGCCAGCTCTATAGTAGCATGAATGTTATCAACTTTCGGATATACCGGAAATAAATCAAAAATATTTTGAACCAGCCCGCTTAGCATGAACGCCGTAGACACGAAAGAGAATCGACAAATCTTTTGTTCATATGTCATTGAATCGACAAAATGACAGATGAACAAAAGATTTGTCGATTCTCTTTCGTGTCTACGGCGTTCATGCTAAGCGTGCTGGTTCAAAATATTTTTGATTTATTTCCGGTATATCCGAAAAAGCCACACAATTAGGGCTTGCAATATCCGTTCATTTTTACTATCCGGATAATACGGATATCAAAATTTTCACTATCCGGATTATCCGAATAATACGGATATTTTTTAGTTTTTATTCTAAATAAAACTAATACACTTTTGTAACACGTTTTAATCAGTCTCTCAAGCAAAATGACAATGAAATAATAAACTATACCAATATTTCAAGTAACAATTACCTAAGAAAACTAGTTCACTCTCTAAAATTATACAATAGAAAACCCGATACCGCACAAATAATTTGTGCGGTATCGAGTATTTTTTTTTTCTTCTCATACTTATAACAATTCCAATTAAAAAGGAGATCTTACATTTATCACACAATCCTAATCAAATCAACCTATTTAAAACATAATAATTAAATAAAAATATCACTTTAGAACAAGAACTGGTTTTAAGTGAGAAGCGACCGTGCGTGCGATACAATACAATACAATCTTGAAAATACGTGCAGTACCTATGGATGTAAGTTTAACTTTAACAAGTGGTCAATGTTGTTATGATCTCTGTCACTAATTTGAATTATTGTGTTGTGATTTGACTGATTTGTGAAGAGAATAAACACTTGCAAGAGTGATTAGCTCTATATTAATAGTACATTATGGCACAAGTGTGTAATGTTGGTGATTACCGCTGAGGCGCTATTGAGACCCGAGCCGTAAGGCGAGGGTCTTAAGAGAGCCCAGCACGGTAATCATTAATACACACGTGTATCATACAACGTTTTTCAACACACTTGTGAAGAAAATAATACTAAAAAATAATGTCATTTAGTAGATAAAAGATATTTGTCCTTGGAGTTTTCAGGTAGTAAACTTTCCATAACGTTAAGGGCTTCACATCTTATATCGGGCGGTGTACAACATAAATCATTTTCTTCATAACTAGTACTTGTAGACATTTTAATTAATAAATAACTATAATTTCAACAGTGAAAACGAGTTGTGAAAAATGTTTCGCAATGGCGGGTAAAATTAATCAGTTTTCCTATACGCGCGCATGAAACAATGGCGATCGGCCATAGACTAAAATAATGATGTTTTTGCTTTTCGCGGATAGCTTTTCAGCCACGTACAAAATGGGGAATTCAAAGTTAGAAAACAAAAGTTACATTTGAGTGAAAGTTTTATTTATTTAAAACGTACAAGTTTAAATTATCTATTTAAATACGAAGTTGCATAAAATGAGCAAGCAATAGGTTACATTAATTTATTTGTACTATTTATTGAACATGATTTTTTGTACCGAAACTTTTTTAAGAATAAAGCAACAACCACCTCAACTTATTAAAAAAAATACCCTATAACTCACTTGTGAATAATAGTAATTCTTGTGAATAAAAGTCACAGTTTGATTATAGGTCTCATTACGTACCTAATTGTAGTAAAATTAGAGCCATTTTATGAGCAAGTGTGTTGAAAAATAATGTAATAACAGTTATGCACTTTGCAGATTACAGCTTTTTATTTAATTTTTAAAATAAAAATACAACTATCCGTATTATCCGAAAAATCCGGCTAATGATGCAAGTAAAATCCGGATTTGAAAATCGGCGGATATCCGGATAATACGGATATCCGGATATCCGGATTGCAAGCCCTACACACAATACAACATCAAGGCAGAAATATAATTATTTCGGCATTGACTTGCGCAAGTGTCAGACATAAAAGTGATCGGCTTGCCATCTGCTTTTTCTGTCATGTATTTGAACAAGATGATCCAACCTCATTAGCACCTTTATTACCAACACCTTCATTCCAGCAATAACATGTTACTTCCCTCTTTTCTTTGCCAAAATCCAATAAAGTACAGTTATACCACGGTACTTAATATTATAATACAGTACTCCGACTTCATACAAACGGACGAAACGCGAGCTATACCTACGCGCCTCGATCGCGGGGTGCGCCCGGGGCGCAGACAGTCACGGCTGGTCACGGCTGTACCGCAGGGCCAACGGACGGTGTGTTGTTTTTTAACAATAACCGCGCGATTTTTTCTCTAAAAATCAGTTAATATGACGAGTAGGAAGTATTGTGCTGTTTTTGGTTGTATGAATTCGTCAATAACGCATCCAGACATAAGTTTTATTAAATTACCTGGAAACTCTGAAAGGTAAGACTATAACATAATTTTACTTACTATTAGGTAGGTACATAATGTGTGTCTTTTTAATGGATAAGTATTTCCTTTTATCTCACAAAAAAAATGTGTTTGGATTAATACATAAATCGAATAGAGTAACGGAAAGTTATTGAGACGAGTGAAAAAGGTAGTTATATGCGGTTCTGAATGAATCATGATACGGTAGGTACCTACCTACTTACGCTTGTGTTAAAACTTCGGTGCATGTGTGTTTTGTTAGTTTGCATAATTCCAAATTCTAAATAAATTTGTTAGTTTGCAAATCTACCAATCAAAAAACAACACGCATTTTTATTGAACACTTCCTATTCAATATACAAAGTATTTCATTTGAAAGCTCAGAACGGCCTTCATCAGAATCCATCTTGCAACGGGGATGTGGGTAGTCCAATCAGATTAAAATAAACGATTTTCTTATAACATTAAAATAATTCTACATTTGCGTAAATGATAATCACTAATATTCTGATCAACAATAGTCACTATAAAATACACTATGATTAAGGCGATGGATAGCGATTCGTCGAAAACTTGGTGCGCTCGCGACCGCTCTCAAAGAACTGAATTCTAAGATGGCCGCCCCGCTACCACAGACTCGACGCTACGCTAGAGTGACGTTGACAACCTGTCACTCTTGACAATGACAAATGCTAATGTGCGCCGACACGGCCAGACTGACATACGACCGTCCTCGGGCGTTATTGTATTCCTGGAACAAACAGTGTCTAATCACCAAGACATCTTCTCGTCCGTCCTGCTACACACAGGACTTTACATGGATTTTCGATTGTAGCGTCAAACACAGAGTCGATCATATTAAGACATTGAAATGAACAAGTGCATCCCTTCAACCAGCCCGTAATGGATCTGGCCCGGACGACACTGCCCCCATCAACTTGTCAATCAACAACAACACATCTGGACCGGACGAGTGCATCCCTTCAACCAACCCTATTGGGTGTGGCCCGGACGACACTGTCCCTCCGACCAGGATAGACTATAAGGATATTACTTCTGGATCGGACGAGTGCATCCCTTCAACCAACCCCACTGGGTGTGGCCCGGACGACACTGCCCCCAGCAACACATCTGGACCGGACGAGTGCATCCCTTCAACCAACCCTATTGGGTGTGGCCCGGACGACACTGTCCCTTCGACCAGGATAGACTATAAGGATATTACTTCTGGATCGGACGAGTGCATCCCTTCAACCAACCCCACTGGGTGTGGCCCGGACGACACTGCCCCCAGCAACACATCTGGACCGGACGAGTGCATCCCTTCAACCAACCCTACTGGGTGTGGCCCGGACGACACTGTCCCCTCGACCAGGATAGACTATAAGAATATTACTTCTAGATCGGACGAGTGCATCCCTTCAACCAACCCTACTGGGTGTGGCCCGGACGACACTCTCCTTTCGGCCAGGCAATTCTGGATAACACAGTGCTTGCAATAACCAACAGACTCATTCAAGACATAAAACATACTGACGACATACCTATGATTGCGGAATATCCAGTTCGTCCCATATTTCAATTTCGTTATCTACATCCCATGTCACAGGATCTGAGTGCGCACTGACACTGTCGGAATTGACGGTAATAGAAGAGCATGCAGTCAAAGTGTCACTATCGTTTGTGGATAACAAGTAATTCCTAGCATTTTCTACATCTTCTGGCACCGACTCGGCCTCATTATAATTCAGTTAGAAGCGATTTCAAGCAAACCTTCATATCCGTGAGGTACTGAGCATAAATTCTCGTAGGCATATTTATAAATTCCATGAGAACTATCTAACCTTTTTTAATTCGTACCGACCGCACCCTTTGATGCTTTGCAAATAATGCACGAGTCAATAATTTTCCGCACGCATTTTGACATTTCGGGGAACCAATACTGCTCATAGCGTTTAACTAAAGCTTTATCCTTTCTTAAATGTTGTAACTTATTATGAACATGATTTAATAGCGTCCAAATTAAAGACCGGGGAACTACCGGCAACCAAGAAACTGTTTTATTACAAACGATTTTTCTAAGGATACCTTTCCTAACGTCATAAGTTTGTGTAACATTCTCCGGTAAATGACCGTTCGAACATTTCTTTATGTCCTGAATTTCAGAGTCACACTTTTGCTCGACAGACAACCAACCTGCGAGCAACTTTACGAACTTAACAGTTTTCTTTGCAGGAGTAGAACTAGGAAAAGCTTCGAACTTATCTGAACAATGTTCTGCAGTTGCGATCTCAGGTAGGTGCGCATGCGCTAATCACACACATGTCCACACGACGTTGCTCAGGAGCTGCGCCCACTGCACCACCGCTGCTACTACCGCTATTCAAATTCGGGTAGCCTGATGTCCTTACTCGAACCTCCTAGTATGTCTCGTGTGATGGTTACCCTGCAAACAAATAGTCCACGACAGAAATTTGTTCCACTCGGTCACTCCTGACCAAACTCTAGATTCATCGGGTCGGTGAAAGTAAAGAACTCCACTGTTCTGTTTTAACCAAATCCTACTCTAATAAAATCAAACATCATAACATCACACCTGTAATCTCCGAAGGGTTAAACTAAGGTGCACCCAGTAGTACACTCACACTCCGCCAGCCATGCCCAAGTCTTATGCAATAGGGGGCGAGCCTATTGCCATCAACCGGCGCAAACCCAGACTCCGTGTCGGCCACAGAAATTCCTGATGGAAAACCGAACAACACCCTACCCAACCGGGGAATCGAACCCAGGACTTCATGCTCAGCAGTCACGCTTGCCATCACAAAACCAACGAGGCAGTTGACTAATTCAAACACGGTTAAATTGGGAATAAACAAAAATAGGTCAACCGTTGGGCCATGTACCATAGTCGTTCGATTCAAACTTTAAAACTCTACTGCAATAAAAACTTGGCATCTTACAGAAACCATCAAGTAAAACCTCTAATGCCACGTCTCTCTAGCCGACCAGCAATCGCATTGCTCTCACATCCATCAAATGGATCTGCCATGTGCATCACCCACTGACTACACACTACGGTCTTTCCAGACCCCGACCTCTGCCAGAGCTAAACACGCATCGCGTCCCACGGACCACGACTACGTAATAACTACTGGTTCGGTCAAACACACTACTAGTATAACCGAAAGGGTACTAAAACAGTGGTACACAACGTATGCAACGCACACACTACGCATGTAACGCACACACTACGCAAGCTACGCACGGACTACGTATGCAACGCACACACTACGCAAGCTACGCATGGACTACGTATGTATCTCATACACTACGTATCCACTACGTACGCACTACGTATGCACTACGTTTACACTACGCATCCACTACGCACGCACTACGTATGCACTACGTTCACACTACGTATGCACTACGTATGCACCCCATTATAGCTCCCCGCCCTACAGGTGCCACACAGGCTTACAAGTGCCACATAGGCTCAGGTTGCCACACAGGCTGCTACCGCTTAAGCTTGCTCAAAATCATCAAATCCTTATCAACATCGACTGGTACGTGACCCACTGGCATCTTTCTTAGCATACCCTGTGCATATTTGTAGGTACCCTTTTTATTCAAAGCTTTCAGTTTTTAACGATCGTTGTTATCAAAATGAGTGGAAGCACTACCTTTGGGTATTTTCTTCAATTGACAATTGTGAGCATATTTATACTGGCAATTACAATTTAATGATTGCAAAGTGTATCTGTCCTACCAATAATAAACTTGTCGGAAACAATTTTCCTCTCTCTCTCTCTACATTAGACTCTACATCAGACTCTACATTAGACTCTACATCAGACTCTACATCAGACTCTACATCAGACTCTACATCAGACTCTACATCAGACTCTACATCAGACTCTACATCAGACTCTACATCAGACTCTACATCAGACTCTACATCAGACTCTACATCAGACTCTACATCAGACTCTACATCAGACTCTACATCAGACTCTACATCAGACTCTACATCAGACTCTACATCAGACTCTACATTAGACTCTACATTAGACTCTACATTAGACTCTACATTAGACTCTACATTAGACTCTACATTAGACTCTACATTAGACTCTAGACTTCTAACACCTCTTCAACTTTAAATGGTCCTTTGAACTTTGGATCCAGTTTCAATTGATTTCTCTCCTCATTTTCTATTAAAACAATCACCTACTACACATTTCTGAATCTTAGCCTTTGTACTGTCAAACCGATTTTTGTCATAATTGGAACTCTCAACTATATTCCGCGATGCCTGCTTTCTCATTGCAAAAGGTCCGATCAACATTGGAAAAGGCCCGATCAAAAAGTTAACAATTCTGGTACTCTCTAGCATAATTCGTAAGCAATGCATACTCAACTCGTAAAACTTTCATAAGTGCTCTGTGCACCGACACAGACAGAAATGGCACCAACGATTCCCTACACACCCATCGCCACATGTTACTCATGAGGTGTGGTCCAACAGACCCATCTCCATGTGTTACTCATAAAGTGCGGTCTAACATTTTCGAGTATGAGTGTTAAAGCTATTCTTAATCAGATTCTCACTGCCAATATAATCAACTATGACATCTAATTCTAGAGGAACTTGGTGGTCGGGGATATTTCTCACACAGGCTAAAATCTTCGAATTACCATTTACTGAACCTTGACCAACACCAGTTATAGTAACGACAAGATAAATATGCTCACTCTTAAGTCTAGACGAAACAGAAAAGCACTCTGCTCCAGAGTAACAATATGAAAACGACTCACCAAAGTACTTTCATATCCCAGCTCGACGAAAGGTCCACTCCCTTCTCCACCAACAGCACTGGACCTGCCTGCTGTGCAGCGACTGGCAATGTAGCCATACTTGAAGCACACCAGTGAGCTGCTGCTGCTGGCTTGTTGTCACTGCCCAACGCCTGTTGCAGCCGGCACAGGCAACAACTTCCTGACGGCGGTCGTCTTTGTCCGAAAATTCGCCTGTTCGTGTCCTTGTTTGCCGCATACGTGACGCTTGATTGGTGGCGGTGATGAAAACTTCTGACGTATCTCGTTGCCACCGTCAGTGCGTATATTTTTCTTTTGTTTGTGACTGCTCAGGTTAATGTAGTCGTAAATGTTTCGACGTACACAAATCTGGCCTTGAACAATTCTTTAAACTGGATTCCTTCCACTGCATTCACAACAAGAAACAAGGCAGCGATGACACACCACGAGCGCGCATTGTCTTTACACTTTTCCTGGTTAGCACTGTCACTTATACCATGTGGGGCGTTTGAGTTGCATCCCACTTCTGATGAAAGCTCAGAACGGCCTTCATCAGAATCCATCTTGCAACGGGGATGTGGGTAGTCCAATCAGATTAAAATAAACGATTTTCTTATAACATTAAAATAATTCTACATTTGCGTAAATGATAATCACTAATATTCTGATCAACAATAGTCACTATAAAATACACTATGATTAAGGCGATGGATAGCGATTCGTCGAAAACTTGGTGCGCTCGCGACCGCTCTCAAAGAACTGAATTCTAAGATGGCCGCCCCGCTACCACAGACTCGACGCTACGCTAGAGTGACGTTGACAACCTGTCACTCTTGACAATGACAAATGCTAATGTGCGCCGACACATTTATTTATATAAAAAGGATATTTACAATCACAAAACTAAATAGAAACAGAAAGTAGGCAAATGTAATTAAAATGCTGGAGATGGGCAGCCCTTACGCATGTTTACGTACCGCGCGGCTGTAGGCATTTATTTCTATCATGCGGCCGAGCACAGGTCCCCGCGTCGTATTTTCGTACGCAACCAGCTGGGCCGACCTAAACTTTGGGTCAAATTAACGTACAGTAGTATTAGACGCGAAAGTGAATTAGACCAACAGAGATTTATTACGTGCTAAAAGAACGTATATAGCTTTACGATCGTTACGCTCGTAATTTTTTTGGACAAAATAATGCCAAGATTATTGTAAGTAGAAACACTTCATTTTGGCAATAAACAAATATCTTTTTTTTTATACGTTTTTGTTGTACTAAGCAATCTACACACTACATCGATCCAGTTTTTTGGCACATCAAAATATGGGGATTAAAAAAGCAAATGGCGAAAAAATTTTTTTTTTGTATTTTTGCCCTTTCGCTACTCTAGGTCTTAACCCACGAATTGCCAAGAGCCTTGACCAACACCTGAGGAGGCTCTCTTTAGGCAGCTGGATCAAGAGCTTGATTCAGATAGCGGTAGGTACTCCTGGACACGGCTCGTATTGTTAGGTCTCTCACTCTGGAGCCCTGACCGCCGGTAATTTGGACCCGGTTCCCGATACCGATGGGCTACAATTTTTTATATTTTTTAAAGTTTTTTAATTTTTTTTTAAATTAATATTAAAAAAAAATAACGAATTTGTTTAAAAATGAATAAAGGATAAATAGTAAGTATAATATATATTGCAACATTTTCGTTTGGCTATAGCTCTGGTCTCCGCCGGCTGTGGTACTTGTTGCAATAGTGTGAATTGGAAATCACTGTAGGTATAGCTTACAGTGAGATTTGAGATATATTTCAATTCTATTGGAGTTAATTTTGACCCCCTTGGTAATCAAGATAACCATGACCTAGAATATTTAGATTGAGACAAAGGATAAGTTTTGTCCCATTAGTTCATCCCCATAGGATTTCCAAGCTCAACACATGCGAAGCCACATACAAAAGCTAGTGTATTCTATAACACAAGGTCTTCGTATTTAATTATAATTTATGTACATAATAATTTATAACCACACAATTTGAACTGTTGGGGTCGACTTACATTAACACTGACTCATATGGTACCAGGGGCGTAGCTACCACCGTATCAGCCGCATCAATTATATGGGGGCCCCGAGTAACAACCCAAGTAACACATCAAAGCAGTATATCGGCCGACTTACAGCATTTCTGTATCGTTTTCGCATTTTGAATTAGTTCTATGATGGCATTACAAACGTTTATACGGCTACTGTAATGCTTATTTGGGCACAAATTATACGGCTTTAGATCATAAATAAGTTCACAATTCGTTGTTTAATTGCATTACAGGCGCATTACATTAGCATTAGTGTGACCAAATAAGTTGCGAATCGCATTATAGAAACATTATTACGGTCAATGAAGTTGCCAATCGCATTACAGAAACATTATATTAGCAATATTATTGATAATGAAGATGTTAATTGCATTACAAAAGCATTAAACTAGCATTAGATTGTTCTAAAAGAATGATTGAGGCTATCTAAGTGTTCACAGTTAGAACTTAAATAAACCCTACATCATTGCAAAAACATCTCTAATACTACGGTACAAATGTTATAATACAATTAACTATGTCAAGCAATATATTATGGACGAAGACGGTCAAAACTGAGTGAATGACACCATATTTGTTTGCATCAAAACAAAAATTATAATCCTGGATACGTTTTTGACTCTTTTCTTATTTTATGCCTGTAAATATTATTCGCAATGTAGTTTACTGTAAATGTCTATATAAGTTTCATTGAAAATTTTCACGCGCCTTCGTTATTTTGTGGTTTTCATATAAAATGTGACATAAAAATATGTGTGAAATGCCCAAAACAATTGTGTATTCCTAGTATGGAACGAATTTTGCATAATTAACATAATAGTATTGGTTGAGCAGTATTAAATAAAGTTATATTATTATGATATAGGTCTATTGCTTTTATAAATAGGTCCAAATGATAATATTTTTTGGTTATAAAATATTTACAAAATGGTGTCGATCTATAGCAGCCAGGTGAGCCCTTAAAAAGGCTAATTAATGCCACCGGTAGTATCAATACTCACACGTGAACAATTATTAAGCTAGAGGCCAGAGAAAAGACTTTTGATGTGCCACTGTAATACCATCTATACTAATATTATAAAGAGGAAAACTTTGTTTGTTTGTTTGTAAGGCTCAAAAACTACTGGACCGATTTCAAAAATTCTTTCATTATTAGAAAGCTACATTCACCCTGAGTAACATAGGCTATATTTTATCCCCATACTCCCACGGGAACGGGAACTACGCGGGTGAAACCGCGGGACGTCCGCTAGTTGTCTATAAAGTAGCTCTATATGGGTTCACCGGTATACCAGTAGACTTGAATTATCCATAATGGAGAAAAATCAGACACAGATTCGAATGACATAGGCATGGTTGGACCCCGGACGACCGTAGTTCAAAATCAAGAAGAAAAGAAAATAAAGAAATCCACCCTAAAAATGGCTTTTGCTTTTCCCCAATATGGCCGACAAATGGTTTTACGAATACAGTGAAATGAATGTATATACAGCTTTATGCATTACAATAACTCACGTGTATTTGATTAAATACCTGATAGCTGTACAACAGAACTCCGTTGAACTGTATAAATGCAAGCATTACATTGATTCACGTTGATGCTGTTCAGCGGTACTAGGCTTTTACTTACCGCTTAATAGTGCTATTACACAACAAAGGGCACTAAAAACAGCTCAAAGCTGTATAACGGATTTACGGTGCATTATAATGGTACAAGTTTATGCTATTAAGCGGCAATAGGCATTATCGTACTACTTAAAAATGCTATTGTAGATCCAAACGCACTAAAAACAGCTTAAAGCTATACAGCTGCCTTGTGGTTTGCTGCACTCAAACTAAAGGCTTTACAAAAGCCTTTTCATATGCCGTTATGCAACCGTTATACATCGTAAAGCATCATAATGGTTTTGAAATACCAATATAAAGCGTCAAGATGTTCGGTGAACTCAAATAAGAGTTTATACGGACCTTAAGTTCTAAATAAGTTTACTATTCGTTTGTTAAAATGCTTCCTGTGTTACTTGGGAAGGGCCCCTGATGAGGAAAAAAAAGCACAAAACCTCCCAACCTCAAATATTCTTCTTAATCAAAGATAAAACGAAAATATAACTTATCGCGGTCCAGAAAGCTCCAATTTTTCGAGTTGACGCTTCGCCGCACTCGGGATCAAAGGGCTCCCAATAAAACTGACTTTATTTTATTTTTCCATCTTTAGTTGTAATGTATCCTATACAAATATTTGGTATGCAAACTTCAATTTGAAGTAAGCCCAACAAAAGGTAATTGCTGTAAATCGTTGAGAGATTCCGTCGACTGTCTATGGTCTCCATCATCAGACCTGTAATAGCACTTATAACCCATATGGGTGCAAAGTTCTCATCAATAGAAATGAATTAAGTCCAAACACAAGGTAGCTACTGTAAAACATTGCGGAGTTCCCTTGACTGTCCTTCGTCTTCATCATCAGACCCCTAATGACAGTTATAACCCATCTAGATGTAAAGTTCTGATCAACACAAATTAGTCAAGCCCAAACACCAGGTAATTGCTGTAAATCGTTGAGGAGTTCCCTCGACTGTCTTTCGGCTCCATCGTCAGATCTACTCCAGACTTACATTAAATAGTAGTGCTTTAAAACACTTAATGAAAAAATTAACAAACGGACTAGTCACCAGTACGATTTTCGAAGGTTCCCCTCGATTTCTTTGGGATGCCATCATCAGACTCTAGTTTCCTTATCATGGTACCACCAAAAAAAGAATCATCTAAATCTATACTAATATTATAAAGCTGAAGAGTTTGTAATATTATAAAGCTGAAGAGTTTGTTTGTTTGTTTGTTTGAACGCGCTAATCTCTGGAACTACTGGTCCAATTTGAATGATTCTTTCAGTGTTGGGTAGTCCATTTATCGAGGAAGGCTATAGGCTATAACATCGCACGCTACGATTAATAGGAGCGGAGCATAAGTGAAAAATGTTGCAAAAACGGGGAAAATTTGTTCCTATTGAAAGCTTTTTCTCTCTTATGTGACGCAGACGAAGTTGCGTGGGTCAGCTAGTCGGTTCATAAACGACGAAGTAATCCGCGAACACTCATAAAAAAAAACATATACGGTCAAATTGAGAAACCTCCTTTTTTAGAAGTCGGTTAAAAAAAATATACTTACAGGGAATAGAATAGAATA
The DNA here is from genome assembly GCA_905147715.2 of Xestia xanthographa. Taxonomy (NCBI): domain Eukaryota; kingdom Metazoa; phylum Arthropoda; class Insecta; order Lepidoptera; family Noctuidae; genus Xestia; species Xestia xanthographa. Next base: position 18,181,326 of record LR990667.1, read on the forward strand.
CTCTTTATGTAGGTACACCATAAAAATTACAGATACAAAAATATAAAACATTTTGCAAAGGGTGACACGATGGGCGGTCTTATCGCTAAAAGCGATCTTTTAAAGACAACCTTTGGATGGATTAAAGGGGGAAAGACAATACTGCAGGGTAGCCTGTGGTGCCCCACTTGGACTAGCTACGCCACTGTACGGTATCTTAGGCCGTAGGCGTGCTATACACACATGCACACACACGTGGAAGCTAGTGATAATGCCAAACTTGTAGCCAAGTTGCAACTTAGTGTAGATTGCCATCGACACGCTAAGAAAAATAGATAAAAACTTTATTAAAGAGATCTGGGAAAATGTTAAACAATAGAATATATTTAATCTAAAAATAAATGTAGGTATTATTCATCTAATTAATGTTTTTTAGGGGCAGCGCAGACGACAGACTTTTCGTGTTCGACTGACAAAAACTCTGCGACAAATTTTGCGTGATTGATGTTTGACTACTTTTTTGTCAACTTTACTTTTTGTCTTGTTACTTTGTACAGTTGGATCCTTTCCATCAGTAGATCCTTATATCACCATCTGCCTAGCCTTTTCCCAACTATGTTGGGGTCGGCTTCCAGTTTTACCGGATGCAGCTGAATACCAGTATTTTACATGGAGCGACTGCCTATCTGACCTCCACAATCCAGTTAGTACCGGGTAATACAATACCCCTTGGTAAGACTGGTATCAGTAGATCCTTATAGTGGACAAAAAAGTAGTCAAACACATCATGCACGCATAATTTGTCGCTGAGTTTTTGTCTGTCGCAGACTTATACGCACAAAAAGTCTGTCGTCTGTGCTACCCGGAGATCTTATGTTTGTTACATCACATGATAACTTCATTCAGTTTTTATTTTAAATGTGGGTATTATTTTTATAAACAAAAACCACTCGGCGATGTGCCTTTGCGAAGCTAAAGACGGATCCGAAGCGCCATGTTATCTTGTTATAATAACACAATAGTACATTTTGATACAAGTGGAGAAAGTTTGTTATTGCAATCGAGGCGGAATTATAACACCCGAGCCGTAGGCGAGGGTGTTTTTGAGCCGAGAATTGCAATAACAAATGTCCACGTGTATCAAACGACGTTTTTCAATACACTTTTGAAGAAATAAAATAAAATAACGAATAATTTTTCTGTCACGAACTATGAAACTATGATTTAAATTTTCTTTTTTTTCGCTATTTGGTCTCGCCAGGTTGAAAGAGAGGCAATGGTATGAAGCCGTTAAACAGCCTAATATAAAAAAATAGATTTATTTTATATTTTTGAATTCAGAACACAAATAGATGTTAATTTGTGTATAAAAGTAACTATTAGTTTTAAATAATCATTTTTATCTATGATATTCTACACACATCAAAAGTATCTAGGGATCAACATATATTTTTGCAATAACTTTTCTCCTGATTGATATTAATTAAAATTTTCTTTAAGGATTCATCAAATAAAGTGTTTTCGTTTGTCACAGTAACGATAAACCAAGTCACCTTTGCATTAATAAAGAAATTTGCCATTTTCCTAATAAAGGGATTTTTGACATTTGAACCACTAACATTAAAGTTCGAAAAAATGACTGAAAACACAGTTTTCTTTAAAATTTTATTGGGTAACTTAAACAATTAATAATCCGTGTTTCTACCGCGAACACTAACAACACAAGAACATCGGTTTGGCATACTCAAAATGAGTTCATCCAAATCACGCTGTGGAATGGCCGCCCATGTTCGTTGCAACAACAAAAAAAGGTCTTCTTGCGACTGGATACCCTCCATATTCGGCAGAGCTCTTCTCTGTAGCATATCCCATGCATGCTCAATCGGGTTCAAGTCTGGCGACTGAGCAGGCCAGGGCAGAACATTGATGTTAGCTGCGGCGAGAGTCTGTCTTACAACTCTTGCGGTGTGCGGTCGTGCATTATCATGCATTAACTGAAATAAGGGACCGATTTGCACTTGTAGAGGAACGATGACGTCTGATACAATCGTCTCAGCATAAATTTGAGCGTTGAGGTTGCCTCTGATCCAAATCAACTCAGTTCTTCCGCCGATCCAAATACCCGCCCATACCATGATGGTTCCACCACTATAAGGATGGACTTCCTGGCAGGATTTTAATCGCTGTTGGCGTCCAGGGGTTCTCCAGTGTCGTATACGTCTTGTATCCGGTCTCATACCAAAACGAGACTCATCAGAAAAGCACACGAAACGCCATTGTTCTTCTGCCCAATTTCTGTGTTCAAGAGCCCATTGATATCGAATCCTACGATTGTGCATTGCTATAGGTGGTACCCGTAGCGGTCTTCGGGAATGAAGGTTCACTTCATGCAAGCGGTTTCTGACTGTTTGGTCGCTAATTAAGTTCCCTGAAGAGTGATGAAGCCTCACGGCTAACATCATGGCGGTTATTGTTGGAGCTCTTCGAGTTAAGATTTGAATGTATCGGTCTTGTCTCCGTGTGGTGCAGCGATACCGTCCTCCATGGCGCTCAGCCACGGTACCAGTGCTTCGGTAACGTGTCCAAAGTCGACTGATAACACTCTGACTTGTATTCAGAGCTAAAGCTACAGTACGTTGCCGGGAACCAGCTTCTATCATTCCCACGGCTCTGAGCATTTCTTCCCTGCTTAAATGACGTCGCCGCTCCATAATAACGTTGGTTTTAATCAGTAGTAGGGAAACAGTAGCACTAATAATGTCTTCAATGCGTTGTATGTTTTTATAGGGAAAATATTGACAGCTTATTTTCATCTTTTACTCGAATTTGATTGAGAGTTCCTGATTCAAATTATGAAATGCACCAAAAAGGATCCATATAAATTTATAAAATCATAAATTTATTACAAAGCCACATCTCAATCTCAAGAAATCCGCATAAAAATGCTTGATCCCTAGACACTTTTGATGTGTGTATTTATAAACACAATTTGAATATTAAAAAAATATTTATGCCGTAAAGACGCGTAGTGCTTTGCAAAAATTAAAAAAAAAGCATTCACCTCAGATTATAGGCATTGAACCAATTTGGACTAAGTATAGGTTTAGTTATCTGTGGCAATTTTCATTCCCGCACACGTGCGGGAAAGTGGAAAAAATCGCACGCGTGTGAAATACATTGCATGTTGTACCTAATCGTAGTGCGTTAAGGACCAGTTTTCGAGGAAGTGTATTGAAAAATATGGTTTGTAACCAAAAGGTGGAGCGGCCTCCACTTTACAGGTCGCGGCACGTAACTCTAGCGCTGAACGAAACGTGGAGGGGATAACTGCGCATGTTAAACGACTGGAGAGTCAATCGGCGCAACGCACGCCCCAAGACATTCTTATTTTTTACTTCTGCGCAATAACTGTCAGCGCTAGAGTTACGTGCCGCGACCTGTACATAAGATGTTTGCCACGACCAACGGATAACATGTTTGTTATGGTAGCCGTAGCCTGCATTGAAGTGGGGTTAAATGAACTTAGAGGGTTGTATTGATCATTTGAATGATTATAATTCTGTAACTTCACACGAGTTACTTGCGCAAATCATATTTTAATGAACAAGCAACCTGACACTGACCTGCAAATTCAAAAAACGTAAGATCTATATGAATTTCGAGCGCTACCCTGGCGGTTCCACCTTAATGAGTGCTAGGTATAACGACATAGTATTACTGACCCTGTGTTAAAGTTGTAGGTACTAACACAAACAAGCACTTTAACATTGAGTAAATTATTTAAGGGGACTACAGGAGCTAAACGCGAGTTTTATAATGAAAAAAAAGCATTATGTTTCACTGCAATAAACGAAACCAGAAAAATATATGATATTCTTCAGGATATATGCTAGTAAGATAGTGTTTTGAAAACATAATACAACAAATTTTATTTTTTTTATAAAAACAAATCACGAACTTATCTCTAAAAAAATATTTTAACGAGTAAAAACCATACTAAAATACATTCTGATTTTTTGGCAAACAATTCTCTAAGCAACATATTAGCATGATAGTGTTTTATTTTTTTAGTCTAATCAATATTTTTTTTGTAAATCGCAAAAATCCACTCATTTCGCACTATTCGGCCCGCAGTGACTGACGTAACAACCACTTTGTAGTGCAAGCTGATTAGAACTTTATTGTAACAGGATTTACCACAAATAGAGTTGCTAATTTAGCTCGTGTAGTCGCCTTACTGATCACTGCTTTCAAAAACGGCGAAGGTTATCATGGTGTGTGAACAACATGTCAGAACTGAAAATCGAAGACATTTGTGACATACAATAAACTGCATTGGTCCCGCGTTATTATGACCCACGCGCTTTCACAGAGGGGCCTGCCTGTGTCCCAGCAGTGGGAAAATAATATTATAATTATGCTAGAACAAACAAACAGCTAGTTTCCGTTTCCGTAACTCTGTCTGTATTCATCATCATCATCATTTCAGCCGAAAGACGTCCACTGCTGGACATAGGCCTCCCCCAAGTATCGCCACATTGACCGGTCTCGTCATCTCGTGCGACTCGCATTCAGCGGATTCCCGCAACCTTCACCAGGTCATCAGTCCACCTAGCCTAGCCTTTCAACGCATCGTCTTTCGGTTCGCGGTCGCCACTCCAGAACTTTTCGGCCCCATCGGCCATCCATTCTGCGAGCAATGTGCCCTGCCCACAGATATGCCCTGCCCACTGCCACTTAAGAACCTATACTACTTCAAATTAGCAACTCTATTTGTGGTGGTTCAAACTTCGTTTGAAACACTGTTAGAATAACGTTCTAATCAGCTTGCACTACAAAGTGGTTGTTACGTCAGTCACTGCAGGCCGAATAGTGCGAAATGAGTGGTTTTTACTCTTTATAAAATCAAATTTTCGTCTTTTGGAAAAAATAAAAAAAACATAAGACCTGCTTTATAGTTAGTTCAGTTAGTATGCAAAGTTTCATGATCTAATTTGAAGTACTTTTTGAATACCAGCGGTTTATTGTTCGATTTGGAGGTAACTTTGATTTTTTTTCTATCGAGAAAATTTTATGGAATCTTGTTTTCGCCAAATATAGGACTTAACATTAATCCTCAACTTTACCATATATTTATTTCAAAATTAATGCTTCAGTATTTTAGGCGTAACGAAGGATCATGCTAAGCCATTTGAGGTAGTATAGGCCATTAAGTTTGGCAATTCTTCGGGCTACGTCGGTAACCTTGGTTCTCTTGCGGATGTCTTCATTTCTGATTCGATCGCGCAAGGAAACTCCTAGCATAGCCTTTTAGCCTTCGGGTGACTGACTTCTGATGCGGCCCATTGTGAGCGACCACGTTTTGGTCCCGTAATATGTAACTGTATTGTGTCTTTTATTTTATTTTCAGGAGAAATGTCTTGTCTAGCTCAAGTATTGCAAGGCAAGTTAAAAGGAAAACAATGTGAGACGTTCTACGGCAAGAAATATTATAGCTTTGAGGGAATACCATACGCTAAACCTCCAGTCGGCAGGTTAAGATTTAGTGTAAGTAATTATTTTTGGAATATTTTTCCCCCTCGTCTAGTGGTCGAAAGCGCGACTGCTGAGCGTAAGGTCCTGGGTTCGAGAGCAAAAGTGCTATTGGGTTTTTACATTAGGATTTTTTCTTTAGCAGCCACAGAGTGTGGATTTGTGCCCAAACAACAACAACAACAGCCCATAACGTCCACTGCTGGACATAAGCTTCTCCCATGATGGGAGGAATTTGCCGTAATCTCCACGCTTGGCAGGCGGATTGGAGATCGCAGTGATGAAAGGCTAACAGAAAACGCTGCTGCCCATTCTCTGGTCTACGGAGGCGCAAGGTGTTCTGCCTCAGACATTAGTCGCCTTATACGACACCCGTCAGTGTAATGGGTTGGTTCTATTCTACTCTGCCGGATACCACACGGCTAGGGATTTGTGCCCGGTTGACGACAATAGGCGCGCCCCGTATGTTGATCTTTAAGGTTCTTCATTCGTGTCATAAATGGCGCTGTATTACTTTTTGTACTCAGTGCCGTAAATAGGGCGGTGCCACCGTTGCCCAGGCACAGGGCGTAGACTCTGAGGGTCGTAAGAATGGCCAGACCAGGCAGGGCTATTATTTTTTCGGTTTGCTCCTGATAAGTTCCCGCTGCGGCCCTAGTGCTCGATTCCAACAGATACACACATCAAAAAAAGTTTGTGATCACTTTGAAAATTCGAAATCTTTTTGTTACCTACGTTTTTATAAAAAAAAAACTAGCGGACGTCACGCGGTTTCACCCGCGTAATTCCCGTTTCCGTGGTAGTACGGGGATAAAATATAGCCTATGTTACTCAAAGTGAATGTAGCTTTCTAATGGTGAAAGATTTTTTTAAATCGGCGCAGTAGTTTTTGAGTTTATTCATTACAAACATACACATAAAAATACGAATCTTTCCTCTTTATAATGCATGTTAGCGACGCCGACGAATTTGATATTATTGCTGAGCTTTTATTAATTATAGTTATTATATTTTGCCACACTCATAATTATATTTGCATTTTATATTAATTAATTTAATTTCCGACTCATTATTTTTTATGTGACATTGACTTTGATTTGATTTCTTTGACATTGTAATTCTGATTTGTTGACATTGTATTTATTATTATTTTGTTTATATTATTATTGTTAAATTCTTATGTTATTCTTCTTGTGTGATTTGTGATTGTGTTTTTGTGATCTCGTGTTTCGTATGATATGGGAGAACCGGAAATAAATGTTTTTTTTTTTTTTTATAAGTAATATTAGTGTAGAAGTGTAGATGAAAAATAGTTTTATTTTTTAATTTCAAACAGGGTATTTCTATTTAAAGAAAACACACAAAGTTTTTTTCTTGATAAAGTTCAATTTAAATAATTATATCAGCTTAATATGCTAGTGATCACTAACTTTTTTTGATGTGTGTATTTTCGAATAGCAATTTATTTATGATTAAACGAACTTACCTGTATGTGAAGTTCGATCATAATTATACGATGGCTTCGTCCGAAGAGATTAGCATATAAACACATGTAGTAACACGTACGGTGTTGCCTTTGCGCACTGAAAGTCAAAAGCCCTATACCTAAAACTAAAAAAAAATACGTTTATTTTAACATTTTTAGGTGAGGGTAGACATCAAAGAGCATAATAATAATATAGGAGGTACTCGTATTTCCTTTGCTCGATTGCATGTTCTATTGCTCATTTAGTTCAGAGCCTAGATTCTCAATCCCCGTTCTTGATATTTCAGGAAAAAGTCAGGGTATATTTATTTTTGGGGAAAAAGTAAATCTGGGAGGGTGGGTTGCTAATCTCTTCGGACGAAGCCATCGTATAATTATGATCGAACTTCACATACAGGTAAGTTCGTTTAATCATAAATTATACTCAGCTTCGTCCTCGAGATTAGCATATAAACACATGTAGAATTTGAGAGCTACTGAAATATCAATGAAACACTTTTGTGTAACAAGGCAATAAATTTTAATCAGTAGGTTTAATCTTAAATCGTAATTAATGATGATTATTTATATAAGGTAATACATATTCTTTATGACAGTAATTAATTAAATAAATAATTCTGCTTACAATAGAATTTTTATAAACTGAGAAATTAACTTATATTATATTATTAACATGAAACTTTAATAAATAATTACTTAATTGTTATTACAATTGTTTAATATTGATCTTGCAAATAAATCATCTTCCGTAATAGGTACATTTCTATTATAGAATTTTATAAAAACCTGAGACGAACCGCTCCATCCCGCGGTTTTTCTAACTGTTTCTAAGTTAATTCCTAATTTGTGGGCTTTAGATGTGGCAGCATGTCGGGTGCTGTGGGCTGTAAAGATAGATATATCTATGCCACATTCTCCTAGCGCCGTCTTCACCCACCGACTCAATGTTTGTGCCGAAACTAATTTATGTGGTTTTCTCACACCGATAAATAGGCTATTTACATTACCACGAAGTGAACTAGTCAGATCGAGATACGCTAAAAGTGTCAGGACTGGGCAGATTTCCGGTTTTTCACGGAAAAAAGGTAAAATAAGATTTGGCTGTACTGTTCCTACCTTTGATGTTTTTAAAATATCAGGTATTTTAATAGTGATCTTATCTGCCTGAATTTGAATATTATATATTTTTGCTAACGTTTGCATTCGGTGTGCAGTAACTAAAGATAACAAAGTGACTAATTTACGTGAAAGTTTATCTAAACCCAAGCTATCGTTAGGATACCAAGAAGACAAAATGTTTAGAACTATAGATGTATCCCAGGTTGTGTTATACTTGGGTAAAGGTGGTCGAAGTCTGAAGACACCTTTAAAGAAACGTTTTACAGCTTCACTATCACTGACTTTTTCAATCAGAATTAAGGCTAAGGCCGATCGACAACTGTTTAAAGTCCCATATTGGGCACCTGAATCAAACAATGTTGTTAGAAATAAAATTGCATCATTGATTGATGCCCCAAAAATGTCGATATTTTTAGATAAACAAAAATTATACCATTTCTTAAGGCAGGTGTCATATTGTTTTATAGTTGTATCGGAGAGGGAAGCCAACATTATGCCAATTGCAGGTGGTGGAACATTTCTTCTCAACAACGAGTCCCGGACAAGATACCGGCAGCCAGGGTAAACCGAGGGTGTGTATTGTTGTTGCTGGAAGGTGATAAAATTATTTGTTTATTTGGATCGAAATACAAAACAGGTGATACAAGAAGTTTTTTGAATAGAGGTACCATGGTTGGGTGGGCCATAAGGGAACCACTACAATACCAGTAGCTTTGTCTTTAACAATTTTTCGGAGCGTTTTTAGTAGATACCATTGAAAAAGGAGGGAATGCGTAAAAGTAAATTTGTGACCATGATAAGGTACATGCATTTATGGCCATAGCGTCAGGATCTCTGAACCAGGATATATAGTTACAACATTTTTTGTTAACACGACTTGCAAAAATGTCTACTTCAGGAGAACCAAACGTGTTCGTTATCTTGTAAAAAACTGAGTCGCTCAATTCCCACTCAACATCTGGATGAATTCTACGTGATTCCGCGTCGGCTATTGTATTATCTGCCGAACGAATGTATGATGCATATACAATAATATTCCTAGATTGACACCATTCCCATAGTTCTTTTGTTATGCGTGTTAAATGTGGATATTGTATGCCTCCCATCCGATTTATGTAGGATACGGCAGTAGTATTGTCAACGCGAAGTAGTATTTGACAACTTTTCATTTTTTCTGCAAAAACTTTTAAGCCAAAAAAGGCGGCAACGATCTCTAAATAATTAATATGATGTGATCGTTCGTTTACTGTCCATGCCCCACTAGCCGTCTCTTTTCCACACGCCGCGCCCCACCCCGTAGTCGAAGCATCACTAAATATTTCTAAGCAGTATTCATCATATTTAATTTTACTAATAGGGTTATTTAATGCTTTAAACCACCAATCAAAGTCTGACGATAAATATGACGGTATGTTCATATAATTGTCGTAATTCAATGGGTCATTTTTTAGATTTAAAAATTTGCATCTTTCAAATTCTTTTGTGTATAGCCAACCGTATTCGACTGCAGGGCAAGCAGAACACAATAAACCCACTAAACTTGCAAAATCTCGTATTTTACAGCGTGACATAATTATTTTGAAAAGTTTTTAATTTATTTTTAATTTTAATGGATTTTTCTGTAGGTAAACCTATTTGAATTTTTTTGTATCGATTATGTAACCAAGATATTTACATGATGTCGTAGGCAATAAGGTGCATTTATCTTTATTTATAATAAATCCTAAGGCTGTCAATAGTTGCAGAGTTACCGCTATATTTTCTAAACAATCATCGTAAGAATTGCCAATAAGCAACAAGTCATCTAAATATATACTAGACACATAACCGCAGGATCTGAGCAGCCTGACAACCGGTTTCATTATCTTAGTAAATACATAAGGTGCCGTGTTTAGGCCGAACGGTAACACATTAAATTCATACAAAACATTGTCGAATTCGAATCTAAGATATTTTTTATGATCATCGTGAATTTTTATTAAAAAATATGCGTCTTTTAAATCTACTGTTCCCATAAAATTATTTTCCGACACAAGTTTAATTGCTGTGCGTAAGTCTTCGAGCTTAAAATGTTGTGTTTCTATAAATTGATTAAGATTTTTTAAGTTAAGTATGAATCTATGTTTACCGTTGGACTTAGGTATCAAGAATATGTTTGATAGAAACTGCCCGTCACAAGGACTGCAATGAGTGATAGCACCAGTGCATATCATTTCGTCAATACATTTTTTGAAATGTTGTTTTTCTGATGTTGAGTAGATTCTTTTACTAGGGATAGTATACTGTATTGCACTAGCTGAAAAAGGTATTTTATATCCAGAAATCCATGAAAGAACAGTCGGATCCGAAGTTAGTTCTGACCAGGTGTCATAAAAAAGTGCCAGTCTACCAGCATAATTGCTTACCCCGGTAACATCTAGCGACGATTGCGGTAGCTGCCCCGTGCTGCGGGCGTTGTCTGCTGCCGACCTCGATATGACCCGCGCGAGGTGCTCGCGGGCGGATTTCTCTGTGCAGGCTCCCTCGTCCTCTGAGTCCCCGTTTGCCTGCGACTCGGGGGAGGAGCCCGCCAGTTTAAATTGTTCCGTTGTTGGAACATTGATTGAGGTGGAGTCGGCGCTGTCTTCGCTCTGTTGATGGGTGGCCTAGAAATGGTGGATTTTAATTCTGCTCCAGTTTTTGTTATCGTTTTTGCCATTTTTAATGTTTCAGCTAAGTCTGATCCGAAAAGGTGTTTGTCAATTGTTGTTTTTTGTATTTGTTCCTTTATCTCTTTTTTTAAATTGTTTAAAATGAAGTTTCGGCGGAGTGTTGAGTCCGAGTGTTGATTGTCACACAGGAGGCGTACAGTGTCCATCATCATTTGTATCAATTCCGTGTCTTTGTCCTCTTTAGCAATCATAAGAGTAATAACATTACTTAGGCATGAAATGGCACAACCTAACTGTTTTTGTTTCATCTCAATACCCTTATCTCTCTTTAAGACAACTTCTGATATGGCTGCCTTTATTTCTAAATTCAGTACCGGTGAGTCAATTAGCTTGCAATTACTAGGAGGTAAGTATCTTTCAATAAGTTCCTTGCGAAGTTCGCTAGACAAGCCCTTAGTAGCCACATGCTGTAGCCGAATAGCCAGGTCGGTCTGAATTTCTTTGCCGTAGATCTTTTCCACAGACGGATCCTCTCCAAATATTTCTAAAATTTTCGGGTCCAGCTCGATGCTCGGATGTGTGTCAGTTGTAATAAGGACTTCAGTCAATGAAGAAGGGATCTGTGGCTGTGAAGTGCTTGTGGATGGAATTGGGTCTGCAGCGCTAGTTGAGGGAACTGGTTCCAAAGCATTGATCGAAGGGGTGGGATCTCCCGCGCTCATGGATGGCTCATCATGATATTCTGGTTCCAATTCCACTACTTCTTCAAAAGGTTCATCGTCGTAGTATCGACATCGGGGAGAGGGTGTGTCCTCTGTAATGTGTAATTAATACAACAATAAGCTAAGCGCGCGCAGGTGGGATGGTGTATCTATGGATATAGACACGTACCGCGTACGGCTTAGTATATATGGTGAAGTGACAATCCCAAAGACTGCCCGCATCATCATAGCTTCACGTATACTAATAAAGTAACAGTTCTTTTATCTGATCGCAATATTAGCCTTGCACGTGATATAAATTGACCGACGTTCTTAGATATATTATAACGTTTATAAATCCGAAGTGTTAACCCCAAAAATTAACCGCAGCGGAATTTGATAACGCAACCTTGATGTGAGAGAGAAGAGAAAAAAATAAAATACACCTGACTAACCTCTAGCACGGTAATATTAGGATACAGTAGTGTAACTCGGCCGCATGATAGAAATAAATGCCTACAGCCGCGCGGTACGTAAACATGCGTTAGGGCTGCCCGTCTCCAGCATTTTAATTACATTTGCCTACTTTCTGTTTCTATTTAGTTTTGTGATTGTAAATATCCTTTTTATATAAATAAATTAAATACTTTGTATATTGAATAGGAAGTGTTCAATAAAAATGCGTGTTGTTTTTTTATTGGTAGATTTAATTAAAAAAACTTGTTTTTGTTCGAAAAACAAATCGGGCTTATAAATTTGCGACCGAAAAATATTTGCGCCTCGACTGAGTCGTACGAAATGCTTTATTGTTAAATTTTAAAGTATAGGCACCGAAGTTTTAACACAAGCGTAAGTAGGTAGGTACCTACCGTATCATGATTCATTCAGAACCGCATATAACTACCTATTTCACTCGTTTCAATAACTTTCCGTTACTCTATTCGCTTTATTTATTAATCCAAACACCTTTTTTTTCGTGAGATAAAAGGAAATACTTATCCATTAAAAAGACACACATTATGTACCTACCTACTAGTAAGTAAAATTATTTTATAGTCTTACCTTTCAGAGTTTCCAGGTAATTTAAAAAAACTTATGTCTGGATGCGTTATTGACGAATTCATACAACCAAAAACAGCACAATATTTCCTACTCGTCATATTAACTGATTTTTAGAGAAAAAAACGCGCGGTTATTGTTAAAAAAACAACACACCGTCCGTTCGACACTGCGGTACAGCCGTGACTGTCTGCGCCCCAAGTGCACCCTTAGATCGAGGCGCGTAGGTATAGCTCGCGTTTCGTCCGTTTCTATGAAGTCGGAATACTGTATCATAATACTACTGTGCCTCTAGAATCCGACGCCGATCTTGTCTCACGCTGAAGTTTCTTCTCCCATCTCTTTAACTTTTTTGTAATATAATCATAATCGTGTTTTCTTTTTCTTTTCCCCATGACACTTTTTTAAACTTCACTAAAACTCACTTAACACAACTTATGCACTGCTAATAAATGATTAGAAAATTGTGTGCGCTCCGGCAGAGCACTGAACTGTGAATGAGCAATAGAACATGCAATCGAGCAAAGGAAATACGAGTACCTCCTATATTATTATTATGCTCTTTGATGTCTACCCTCACCTAAAAATGTTAAAATAAACGTATTTTTTTTTAGTTTTAGGTATAGGGCTTTTGACTTTCAGTGCGCAAAGGCAACACCGTACGTGTTACTACATGTGTTTATATGCTAATCTCGAGGACGAAGCTGAGTATAATATTATGCTACCTTCCATTAAGCATTACCGCTAGCTATTATAGCTAGGGTACCTAAACGCTTTTGTACTACTTGGATGTAGCGCTCGCCAGCCACTGCCGTGGCACCACTCGCGTGGTTTTGGTCATCTATGGTTCTAAGTTTCAAACCTTTTTTCCAGGGCAGCGAAAACTATTGCATTTTCTGCTGCCCCAGACTAGTTGCCGGGACAGTTCTAACCTAACCCATTTGGTTGGTGTGCCCTAGTAATTAAAACGATACATCTAAATTTATTTAGGTACTACTTTATGTACTGTATGGTGTCGGACGTAAAGAATAGCACCATCCCATAGCTTCAAGTGGGTGTCGTAAGAGGCGACTAAGGGACTTACCAGAGAATGGGCAGCAGCGTTCAAACTCAAACTCAAACTCAAAGCATTTATTTCAATTAGACCATTACGGCACTTTTGAAAGTCAAAAATACAAAAAAAAAAAACAAAGCTACAGTCCCAGTCACAAGGCATAATAACTTGAGAAAGTACTGTAGTTGCCCATTCCCTAGCGTAGATCTCTATGGAGAAGAATGGGCAAGAAACTCCATGGACACTCTTTTAAAATCAAAATATTGTTACAAAATCTTGGTTACATCATTAATTTTGAAATTATAGATACACACATCAAAAGTGTCTAGGGATCAAGCATTTTTATGCGGATTTCTTGAGATTGAGATGTGGCTTTGTAATAAATTTATGATTTTATAAATTTATATGGATCCTTTTTGGTGCATTTCATAATTTGAATCAGGAACTCTCAATCAAATTCGAGTAAAAGATGAAAATAAGCTGTCAATATTTTCCCTATAAAAACATACAACGCATTGAAGACATTATTAGTGCTACTGTTTCCCTACTACTGATTAAAACCAACGTTATTATGGAGCGGCGACGTCATTTAAGCAGGGAAGAAATGCTCAGAGCCGTGGGAATGATAGAAGCTGGTTCCCGGCAACGTACTGTAGCTTTAGCTCTGAATACAAGTCAGAGTGTTATCAGTCGACTTTGGACACGTTACCGAAGCACTGGTACCGTGGCTGAGCGCCATGGAGGACGGTATCGCTGCACCACACGGAGACAAGACCGATACATTCAAATCTTAACTCGAAGAGCTCCAACAATAACCGCCATGATGTTAGCCGTGAGGCTTCATCACTCTTCAGGGAACTTAATTAGCGACCAAACAGTCAGAAACCGCTTGCATAAAGTGAACCTTCATTCCCGAAGACCGCTACGGGTACCACCTATAGCAATGCACAATCGTAGGATTCGATATCAATGGGCTCTTGAACACAGAAATTGGGCAGAAGAACAATGGCGTTTCGTGTGCTTTTCTGATGAGTCTCGTTTTGGTATGAGACCGGATACAAGACGTATACGACACTGGAGAACCCCTGGACGCCAACAGCGATTAAAATCCTGCCAGGAAGTCCATCCTTATAGTGGTGGAACCATCATGGTATGGGCGGGTATTTGGATCGGCGGAAGAACTGAGTTGATTTGGATCAGAGGCAACCTCAACGCTCAAATTTATGCTGAGACGATTGTATCAGACGTCATCGTTCCTCTACAAGTGCAAATCGGTCCCTTATTTCAGTTAATGCATGATAATGCACGACCGCACACCGCAAGAGTTGTAAGACAGACTCTCGCCGCAGCTAACATCAATGTCCTGCCCTGGCCTGCTCAGTCGCCAGACTTGAACCCGATTGAGCATGCATGGGATATGCTACAGAGAAGAGCTCTGCCGAATATGGAGGGTATCCAGTCGCAAGAAGACCTTTTTTTGTTGTTGCAACGAACATGGGCGGCCATTCCACAGCGTGATTTGGATGAACTAATTTTGAGTATGCCAAACCGATGTTCTTGTGTTGTTAGTGTTCGCGGTAGAAACACGGATTATTAATTGTTTAAGTTACCCAATAAAATTTTAAAGAAAACTGTGTTTTCAGTCATTTTTTCGAACTTTAATGTTAGTGGTTCAAATGTCAAAAATCCCTTTATTAGGAAAATGGCAAATTTCTTTATTAATGCAAAGGTGACTTGGTTTATCGTTACTGTGACAAACGAAAACACTTTATTTGATGAATCCTTAAAGAAAATTTTAATTAATATCAATCAGGAGAAAAGTTATTGCAAAAATATATGTTGATCCCTAGATACTTTTGATGTGTGTATATGTGAGAACGATGTAGAAAGACGTGCACACTAAGAGCATCCAGAGTGAAAGATTAGATTTAAAATGTATGAATAAAGTAATTAAAATGAACCTTGGCAGCTAAGACATGACCAGTCCCAACTGACAGCACCCGTTCACAGACATGACGCATGTACCGGCGCCATTCAACTCAACCATATTGAAGGGAACTAAATGACCCGACACACCCGCCACCATCAGCGAGACATTTAAGTGAGCATGACATTCTCTCAGTCACCAAGGCATATTCAAGTCAATGAAAGATAAATAAATGTAAATGGTGGCTGAACAGTACAAAGTACTCACACATGTGCTATGCAATTATATAATACTAAGAACTGGAATCTATGCAATGCAAGTATATTTTTACAATCTTCTGCAGCTTCCAAAATACATTAACATGGGAATCAATTCTTCATCTTCTTCTTCACGTGTCGATGGACTCAAATAATGCCCGACCAGTACAAACAATTAGTTTGCCCCCCCCACCTATGGTTGTGGAGCAGGACCAGCATTTAGCCAAGCATTTTTATCATCAATGTAATCCCCCAACTTATAATATGCTTGCCTACATAGTGTGCGTTTTATACAAGATTTAAATTTCGTCTCATTCAGTTGAAGAATGTGGGGAGGTATTTTATTGTAACATTTCAAACAGTACCCCATGAAAGATGAATCTACTTTAGCAAGCCTGAAACCTGGCTGAACTAGTTGGTCCCTATTTCTAGTGTTATAGTGGTGTCTGTCCCCTCTCTTACTGAATAAATGCCGATTTTTTCTAACGTACATGATGTTTTCATAGATGTATTGACAAGGTATTGTCATGATATTAATTTCCTTAAACAGTTCTCTTAGAGAATCGCGTCTACGTAATTCATAAATGGCTCTGATGGCTCTTTTCTGCAGAATAAATATAGACTCGATGTCTGCAGCCCGTCCCCATAGTAAAATACCGTATGACATAATACTATGAAAATAACTAAAATAGACCAGCCTCGCGGTATCAACATCAGTAAATTGACGGATTTTTCTAACAGCATATGCTGCTGAGCTTAGCCGTCCTGCAAGAGATGTTAGATGAGGACCCCATTGTAACCTTGAGTCGAGCGTGATTCCCAAGAAAACCGTTTTATCGACAAATTCTAGTTTCTCTTGATTCAATATTATGTCACAATCACTACTTTTGACATTTGGTAGAGCAAATCTAATGCATTTAGTTTTTTTCCCATTTAGTACTAAATTATTAGCGGTAAACCAATTGTGGACCTGCAGTAGGGCGTTATTTACGTCATCAAGATCAAGATTAGTGGCACGTCTGCAGTGCCGGTTTTAGCACTACCAGCGCCCTGGGCGAGATTTCTAGCGCGCCCCCTAACTGCAATTTTAAACCCAGACGAAAAAAAGGTAAAGGATAGGAATAATGAAACGACCATTCATTAAAAAAATTAACATTTTTTTATAACTAATAAAAAAATATTTTCTACAATGCTCGTATATTTGTGTTAAATTAAGGTAATTTTATTATTACACTCAGAAAGCGAAATAGGAGTACGAGCGAGCGAAGCGAGCTCGAAAATTTTTGCTTTCTGGCTCGGATGGTTTGGTTTTTCTATGTATTTTCGCTGCCGTTAGGGAAGCGAAAACCCCTTTGCACCCTGCTGCCAGCGCCCATGGAACGAACATTTACGTACTTACGTACTTCGCAGTGGTTATGATCCCGTTTATATTCAGTCAGATATCGAAGGGGGTCAAAACCCAACTATCCCCCCCTGTTTCTAGCCTTTCTATATCGGCGAACTCTTTTAGTAAGTTATCAAAGTCGATATTTTCAGCAATTTCAGATTGAGTCAATCTAGATTCTAGATTGACAAACTTGGCAACTTGGCGACGCCGCCGGGCGCGCCGGCGGGTGCGGGCGCGGTAGACTTGGCGAGTTCGTGTTCACATTGGCCAACATTGGCCACCAGGCGTTTGCGCGAGTATGATGTAGCGACAAGTTCAAATTTTTGAACTTACCTGACGTCGCGAGTGAATCGCGCGCTCTCCGCCGCTAGTTCGACGTGAACATACACAAACATCTCACTCTCATGCGTTTTATAATGTCGAGAGCGCGCCACGCGCTCCATTCGCTAGCTTGCCCTTGCCCGCTACTTAAACCGCACGTGCGTTTAGTACGTGAACACTTGGATATTAAGCCATATGTTGATATTTCGTGAACGCGCTTGCAAAAACGGGGATAATTTATTCCTTTTGTGAGCTTCTCTCTCTTAGGTGACGCAGAAAAAGTTGGGTGGGTCAGCTAGTTTAGGATATTCACGAGTAAGTAGGCCCCGTAAGGGAAATGATGGGGCGCCAGCGGCGCCCCTTCGTTTCCGGCGCCCTGGGCGGTCGCCCACCCTCGACCCCCCCCTAACGCCGCTACTGCACGTCTGTTTATTTTAAATATTAAAGAAGTATCGTCAGCAAACAACACCATATGCGGATGGTTGTTAAATAGATGGGGTAGGTCGTTCTCTGTGCTTTTGTAACAACCGTACTGCGATCGCCAACCCGCCTGCCAAGCGTGGCGATTATGGCAAATGCCCCCCTTTGAGGGAGGCCTATGTCCAGCAGTGAACGTCTTTCGGCTGAAATGATGATGATGATGAAATAAGTTTAAACAACTGCTACCAGTCGCACCTAAGTATAGCCAGCTAGAACTATATGTAACCGTAATTCGGCGTTTACCCGTAGAATAGATATTTGTCAGTCGTTGATTGGAGTCAGAAGCCCAAAAGTCTCTCAACCAGTACTAGCAAGGAACATCTTACGCAGTAACTAGGTTGTGGAGTTCAGATAGGTAGCCGCGGTACTTTTATACAACCCTATAAGCTTGAATTGCCCTTATAACATCATGGGCTTCCCGTATTGTTGACCGCTAGGCACACCACTAAGCCAATAGCCACTTCTTGCAAGCTGCATCAGGTTAGACCTAGGCCGACCTTGCGCCATAATTGGGACAAGACTAGGTAGGTGATTTAGACAGCACTTTATGATATAAGTGCGGGAAGTTGAAAATTACAGCCGAGGCGAGCCGTAGGCGAGGGCGACAAGAAAGCAGAGGCTGTAATTATCAAAGCGCACGTATGTCGTTCATACGACGTTTTATAACATATTTGCGAGGAAATAAATAAAACTCGGATTTTCTTAAGCGAATAAATCTTTAATCACTTGTTAAAGTAGTTATAAAAATTTGAACAATTTGTAAAATTGATTATTACGTTGCCAGTTGGCATTTTTAATGTTGTCAAGTTATTATTATTATATTTTATCTCCCAAAGTTAATTTTATTTATAAAATGTCGACCACTTTTCTGACCTATAAACTCTTTGCTAAGATTTAAAAAACTACCGTTCTTTTTAGACGGAGCATCTTGATAAACCGTGCGTTTTACATTACAATAACGCACAAGTACGTAATGAGATACAATACTATATTAAATTGGTGAAATAAGAGACCATTTACGAGCAAATGTGTTTTAAACTAATATAAACCTTATTTTCAGGACCCAAAAGAGCCAGAATCCTGGGAAGGGGTCCGTGATGCGACCAAGCCTGGCAATAAATGTTGCCAGCTCAACCCATACACTTCATCCACTATGGAAGGCTCAGAAGACTGCTTGTATCTAAACGTATACACTCCAAGTTTACCTAGCGAAGAAGCAAAAAGCTTACCTGTTCTATTCTTCGTTCATGGAGGACGTTTCATTTATGGATATGGAGACTATTACAAACCTGATTACTTCTTAAAACATGACGTTATAGTGGTCACAATAAATTACAGATTAAATATATTAGGGTTTCTGTGCTTACATATACCGGAAGTCCCTGGAAATGCGGGATTAAAGGACACAGTATTCGCCTTGCGATGGGTTAGAAATAACATTGCTAACTTTAATGGGAATTATGACAATGTTACGGTTTTAGGAGAAAGTGCCGGAGCGGGAGCCGTTTCCAACTATATGACTTCGATTATGGCTTCAGGGCTGTTCCACAAAGTGATAGCGCAATCAGGGAATTCTATAGCAGACATTTACATGGTTGAAGATGATCCATTAGCGAAAGCAAGGGAAGTCGTTTCGCGTTTAGATCGAGATGATTTGAACGGGGAAAGAGAGATTTACGAGTTTTTCCTCGAAGTTCCCGTTCAAGAACTTATAGTAGCATTTAGCTTGGCAGAAATAGCCCGCCCACCGTCTGTGATCCAAGCCTTCTTTCTACCTGTCGTTGAAAGAGAATTCTCCTGTGTTGAAAGATTTTTAGACCAGTACCCCAGAATAGATATAGCCCGCAATCAATATAACATCGTACCAGTTCTGACTGGCATGAATTCTCATGAAGGAGCCCTGTTCTTGCAAAAAGACGGTCAAGGAAACGTAGAATTCGAACAAGATTTTTCCTATTTCATTCCACAATATCTAAAACAATGCGGTACAGTTCAAGTGCCTGAAATTAAGTCGAAGATAATGAAGTTCTATTTTAACAATGGGGAAATTGATCAAGCTGCAAAGTTAGAATATGTGAACATGGTTTCCGATATATACTTTCAGTTTCCACTAATGTTGTTACCTGAAATGTTGTGTAAATTCAGTAAAAACATCTTTGTGTATAAGTTCCAGTATTATGGTAATTTGCATACGAGAACGATGAAGAATTTGGGGTTACGAGGGGCCAGTCATGGTGATATGATACAGTACCAGTTCTATAGGGAGGCTAAGCACGAAAAATGCAACCAAGCTGACTTGAAGATTATTAAGATGTTGGCTGAAGCTTGGTGCACTTTTGCTGCAACTGGGTGAGTTCGGAAAAGCGTTTTTTTGATGAGGTTTTTTACACTGAGTCATGTACAGTGCCATCTATCATTTTTTTGTGGAAACTGGCCTAGAATAAATGTCATTGTTCCGTCAAGGTGAATATCATCAATACAACCCTCTATGTTCATATAAGTCGAGGAACGATTTTTTCAAGGTCAAAGTCATTGCTAGACCTTTATGAACTTGGAGGGTTGTGTTGATGATTTTGATGATTATAATTCTGTAACTACATACGTCTTACAATCGCGAACAATATTTTAATAAACATACAACATATCACTGGCCTGTAAATTGCAGAAAACGTAAGAAAATTTGAATTTCGCGGGCTGGTCGGAGCATTCATATTTAAAGGGGCTGCCTCAATTTTGTGCTGTAAAACAATAGGGTAGATAGCAAAAAATCGAATTAGTCCCTCAGATAGATTTCCAAAAAATATACGTAATATAATAATATAAAATAATAAACAAAAAATAAAGACAATGCAGTGGGTCGAAAACTCGTGTGACATCACATTTGAGTACATATTGCTACGAGCTGGGTATGGGATAAATTAATTACTACCGATTAAACAACAAATAACTTAAATAATCACAAAACACTTATTCGCTTAGATATCGCACTTCTAGTTCACTTCGATTCGCTCCGTTGTGTAGCCAAAATCAGACTGCCGCTCCGACCACGGAGAACTCGCTGCATCCCAGCAGTGGGCTGCGGCTGGCGGGGTATGGGCAGCGCCCTTTGTGCCGCAGAATCCAGTTGTGCCCGTAAACGTACGGGCACCGTCAGTGGGGCGGCCATGTAGGCCTCGGCCAATGGCGAGCGCGCTTGCGCCGCTCGCCTGTGTTTTAGTGTCTATTTGTGTCGGTAGAGGCGCCACGGTGCTAACCGTATCTTCACGCCGCCTCGGCGGTCTGTCACCGCTAGGTGGAACTCCCGGTGCCCCGGGAGAAGCCCAGCGGGTGATGACCAGCCAGAGGCGGCTGGGGCTGCCCCTACCGGGCGATGGGCCCCCGCCCACAACGTTATCGAAGCTAGCCGATGCGCTCCGGGCTAAGGGGCCATGTATGTATGTTTGAGCGGTATTGTGTTGTGTACACCGCTCATGTTAGCGAGTAGATAGCGAGCCCGCGTCGCTAACCATCGCGTGAGTCATCTGAGTGTGGAGTCATGTGGGTACGAGCTGGGGGGTGAGCGCCGCGCCTATATTAACTTAGAACGCGGCTTTTCACCGATGTGTGAGTAATGTGTGTGGAGTCTATTTGTTTGAGTATGTCGCGTGTAGGTGAAGCGACATACTCGGTGGTCAATCCGGTGGGGTGACGTCACACGTCCGTCACAAGATCACGTGGTAGGCGCCTCGGGAGGCGCGGGGGGCGCCCCGCGTCAGGCGGGCGCGTGTGCTATGGCGCTATCTGCGCGATGTGGGGCCAGGCAGAGGCGTCGGCGCGCGCGAACATGTTGGACGCGAGGCGCCGGCAGAAGTCCTCCAGGCTCTCGATGTTGAGGTCCCGCTTGACGACTGTGTTCCTCACGTAGCGAGGGGCGGCAACAATCTTCCTCAGCGTGATGCTCTGCTGGGCTTCTAGCGTCTTCTTGCTCTTCTCGCTCGTGAGGGCGAGCCAGGCTGGGGCGGCGTACGTGAGCAGTGGGCGGATGTACGTTTTTTACACGCCCAGCTTGGCACGCAGCGGGAGGCGGGACGAGAGCACTGGGTGCAGCAGGAAACGGGCGCTCCTGCATCTTGCGACGACCGTGCGGACGTGTGGCGCCATGGAGAGCCGACTGTCGATGGTGACTCCTAGGTACTTGGCCTCACCATGCCACTCGACGTCGGCTCCCTGTAGTTTCAAGGGTGGTGGCTTCTTGCAGCCGCCGACAGTCAGTGCCTGTGTTTTTCCCACATTCACCGACAACCTCCATTTTGACAGCCATTCTGGCAGAAGATCTAGCACGCGCTGCATCTTGACGGCCGCGTGGTGCACGTTGAGCGAGGTGGAGAGGTACGCGGCGTCATCGGCGTACAGCGCGAGCGTGGTGTCCGGGGTAGTGGGGATGTCGTCGGTGAAGCATGAGTAGCACCACGGGGAGACACAGCTGCCCTGCGGCACTCCAGCTGCGATGCGACGGGCGCTTGATATCGCGCCGTCTACCACCACCCTGAAAGTCCTGTCCGAGAGGAAAGAGGAGACCACCTGAAGCAGTCG
This sequence comes from Xestia xanthographa, assembly GCA_905147715.2. NCBI lineage: Eukaryota > Metazoa > Arthropoda > Insecta > Lepidoptera > Noctuidae > Xestia > Xestia xanthographa. Next base: position 18,203,851 of record LR990667.1, read on the forward strand.
ACGAGGCGCGTCTGTCATTGACAGTTTGTACAGCAGACCGGCATGCCACACTCTGTCAAACACTTTTTCCATGTCGAGGAATACTGCAACTGCCCGCTCCTTCTTGTTCAGCGCCGCCGTGAGCAGGTGCAGTACCCTCGACAGCTGGAGCGTCGTTGAATGTTCCGAGCAAAACCCAAACTGCTCGGGGCGTGGCTTCACGTGATGTTGGAGGTGTCGCAGCAGGAGCTGTTCAAACACCTTGGAGATGCAGGATAGTAGCGTGATGGGCCGGTAGCTTTCCGGCTTCAGGACGTCCTTGTGAGGCTTGGGCAGCATGATGACGCGCCCCTCCTTCCACGCAGCCGGGAAAACCCCGGTGCGTAATATCCCTGTGAACAAGCGCGCTAGCGCCGCTACCGTTCTGTACGGCAGGTGGCGCAGCGCGGTGTTGGTGATCTTGTCCGCCCCCGGAGCCTTCTTTGGCTTTGTTCTCAGGATGGCGCGTCTGACTGCACAAGGTGAGAAAAAGATTGGGTCTTCATCGTGAGCTACCGGCGAGGCGAAGTACTCTCCAAGGTGCCTCTCGACTGCTGCGATGTGCTCGGTGTCGTTGGTTGGGTTTGGCTGAAACTGACGCTCCAGGTGTTCAGCGAAGATCTCTGCGCGATCTGCTGCAACATATCTTGGCGCCCCGTCGCTGTGGCGAAGTGGACGTACCGGGGCTGGGGTGTTCGTAAGTGTCCTGCACAACTTGTGAATCGACGGCCAGTCTCCCTCGGCGGCGTCGATGCGTTCCTCCCAGCCCGCGGCGTGGAACTCTTGCAGCTTGACCCTGACCTTCTCCGCTAGACGGTTGAGGTCACGCTTCATAGTGGGGCATCCTGTGTCTTGCCACCGCCTGCGTAGGCGCCTCTTCTGGGCGACTAGGTGCTTGATGTGGGCGGGGAGGGGCTTGTAAACAATCCCCCCCGGCGGCGTCGGCATTGTTGTTGTCGCCTCTTTTAAGGCGCGCTGGATGCAGGCGGTGACCTCTTCCGCAATCCTCTCAACGTCTGCGGCGGTCTCGCAGGGCCAAGTGGGTGTGGTGGTCTCCAGCTTTTCCTTGAAAACGTCCCAGTCCGTGATGCGACGTGGCGCAGGAGGCGAGAGTCTTGTCGGCATCTCCGATAGGACGACGAGTACAGGTTGATGGTCCGATTGTAGCTCGTCGTCTATCACCTGTTGGGTGAGCTGGCAGCCGAGGCCCTGGTGGATGACGATGTCCAGCACGTCTGGAGCGCGCGCCTGGTTATCGGGGTAGTGGGTTGGTGTGTCTGGGCCGGACACCGTGTACCCGTGGGCCTCCGCGTCCGGGAGGAGTCGTCCGCCCCAGGTGTTCTGTGTCCGGCTGTTCCAGGCCGGATGCTTGATGTTGAAGTCGCCGGCAAGGAGTGTAGGGTTCGGCGACTGCAGGATGCTTCTCAGCTCCGTGAGGCTGAAGTTGGTGCCAGGTGGGTGGTAGGCCGCGTAAATGTTCATGTCCTTGCCGGCGACATGGAGTTGGACTCCCAACGCCTGGAAGGTCGTTGGGGTGATCTCTGGGAGCGGCTGGTGGACGACCCTTCGGCTGACCAGCACCGCCAGTCCGCGGTATATGATGCCGAGCGGCGACTTCTCATCCTTCCTGTAGATGAAGTATCCCGGGAACCTGATCTTGTCCGCAGGCCCCAGGAGTGTTTCACATAATTATGAGCGCCACGTCGATCCGTTGGTCCCTGAGGAGGAGGCGGAATGGGGCAGCCTTTTTCCTGAGGCCGCGGGCATTCCAATGCAGTATCCTCAACGAACTAGACATTGTATATAGTAAGTAACTCCGTCAGTCCGTCGAGGATTACGGCGCCCGCGTCCTGTCCCTGTCTTATGGCCCTGATGAGGTCCATTAAGAGCTTGATGGCGCAGGCCGTGATTTTCTTCTGGTTGTTGTGTTGCTGGCCCTCTCTCATTGAGTGACCAGCCTGTGGCAGATTGTGCTGCCGCTGCTCGCGAGCGCCAGCTGGGTGTTGCTGCTTCTGTTGTTGTTGTTGTTGCTGTTGTTGTTGCTGAGGTGGCCTTGTCTTCGGTAAAGCGGCGGCCGGGGCCGCGCTTGCGGGGGGAGCGGACTTCTCCTTCCGCTTCCCCTTCCTTGGCTCACTAGCGCCAGCAGCGGCAACAGTAGGAATCACAGTTGTTGTTTTTTGAGAGATGGCAGTGGGCTGCGCCTGCGCCGCGACAGGGACAGCGCCCTCTGTTGTTTGGGTCGCGGGGGGCTGGGTCTTCTTCCCCCTCTTCTTTCCCCCGCGCTTCTTCTTTTTCCGCCTCGAGGCAGTGACATCCGTGGTGGGCCCGTTAGCTGCCGCCATCAATGTGGTGCTGGGGGCTTCGTGGTCCTCCACGTTGGCTGGGAGCCCCTCTCTGGGCCGGCGCTGGCTCGCTGTGATGGCGACAGTGCCCGCCCGCTTGTTCGCGGCTTCCTTCTTGAACACCGGACACCTGGTGCTGCATGCTGGATGGTCGCCCGTGCAGTTGGCGCAGGTGGCCGGCTCTTCTTTGGGGCGCGGGCACTCACGCGCGACGTGTCCCTCGCCGCAACTCACGCAGGCGAGCGGGCGGTGACACTGGTGCGAGCTGTGCCGGAACTTCTGGCATCTGTGGCACTGTGCGGGCCCACGCTTACTTCTCCAGGCTTCTATGCGGATGCCTCGCATGCACATGAGCGTGTCGATCTCATAGATCCTGCGGGTGTCCATCTGCCTCTTCAGCACTACATGAAATATGCAGCCGGGTCGTCCTCCGCGTGCATTAATATTGCGCACGTACTCCGGCTCATACCCCAGTAGGCTGAGCTCCTCAGAGATGTCGGCTGGGTCCGTGTCCGCCGGCAGTCCCCTTATGGCCACCTTTAGGCTACGATCCGCCCTCAGTGAATAGGCGAACCAGCTAGTGCCGTCCAACTTTTCCAGGTCCGTCAGAGAACTTTGGACCACCCTGTATTCGTCCTCGCTTTCAGGGAGGAACCTGAATCCCCCCTTGAAAGGTCGGGCGTTCGGTGGGTGACCCAACTTTATACAAAGTGGGCGGCCCAGCCGGTTAGCTTCTCCACTAAAAGCGGAGGGTAGCGTGACCTCTTCTCCTTCTTGCCGCCTTCTGCGGTCGTGGTGGCGCTAGTGCCCTGTGTCGGGGCTGCGGCGGATGGTGGCACTGTGCGTGCGGTGTCTTGTCCGGTGGGCTGGCGTCGGGCGTCGGGCCGCTTCAGCGAAGGTGGGCGATTCAGTGCACACTCGCTTGGCCTCTTCAGCGACCTCGCCGTCGGAGCTTCTTGGTCTATGCTGGGCCCTGACTTCAGACCGGAAGTCATGGTCGAGGGCCAGCGCGTCTTCGGTGCTCATCTCGCTGTTGTAGTCGTCATCGTCAACTACGAAGCACTGACTACCCTCGGTGTCCGACAGGTAGGTCGTGGTGAGCGGGCGTCGAGTAGGATGCCGTGGAGAGGTCGCTCCCTTCCCTCGACGAACACGGAGAGAGTGCGGCTGGGGAGTCCCGGGCAGAGGCTCTCGGTGGTGGCGGCGACATGGCGACATCAAGTGCGGCTGCTGTGGTTGCGGCGGCTGAGCCAGCCAGCAAGCGGTGAGGCGCGGGCGACGCGTTGCGCGCGGCTCGGCCCGTAGCGGCGGCGGCGGCCGAGCGAGCGCTCGCGGACGATAGCGCACCGGGTCGCGCGGCGGTGTGAGCGGGCGGCGCGGGGCGAGGCGCGGCGGCGGTTTGTTGCGCGAGCGCCGGACGGGGCGCAGGCGAGGATGTAATACGCGCGCTTGGTGCGCTAGGGCGCTCGGCAGAGGCGGTGGTGCGAGCGGCTGTTGCGCGGCTATGGTTCCCCGCGGGCCCCGGGGCCTGGGTTGGCACGGGACGGGTCGCGGCGGGTTTGCCCGGCGCTGTTGGTTGACGCTGAAGTCTTGGGTCCTTGCTCGCTGTCTGCGTCTGGGACAGCGGGGTAAGCAATGGTGGCGATGGGGTGCGGTAGGCAGCTCCCGTGGTGTCGGTGCTAGCAGGACGGGCGCCGGGCGGCGAGCCCCCAGTGTACGGGAGCGACGTCTCCCGGTCCCCGGGCTGGTGCTTCGTGGCAGGCGGTGGCTTCTCCTTGTCCATATCGATAATTTCGGTGTCTCTCTTGATGAGACACACCGCAGCCCTACGATGAAATTTGTAGATGTTGATTATTCCATCGGGCAGTGGAATATTCCGTCGCGATTAGTAACCGTTGGCGACGGTTTTTTCCTATGTTCGGAAAAATAACGGGCTCGGGCGGTAGGTCGCGAGCGCGGTTTTGGCGTGTACCCACAAAAGCGATGATTTTTCTGTGGGGACAGCCAATCACAGAGCGCGCCGAAACAAAGGCGCGCGAGTATTGTGCGCGGTCGCGGTTTCGCGTAACTAGGTCACGTATGCGTGTGGTCATGCGTGTGTCAACAAGCAAATCCGACTGCCGCTCCCGCAAACATGTTGGCTATTTATATGGCGACCAATCCTTCGAGAAAGATCCACGACTTACTCGAATTGTTGTAGACAATTCCATAGTGGGTCATTGTCCTTCCACAACTTGTACAAAAGAAAGAAGTAAATACTTTATGCCCTCGGCGTAGGGTCGAAATTACAATGACAACTTACGATGTTCTTTTATAGGTTGTTTGCGAATTTGTACCTACATCATTCGAGACTCGTCCTACCTAACTACTACTACCTACCTACTTGTAGGTACCTACTACCGTAACAAGTAGGTACGGGTACGACGTAACAATATTTTCATCAAATCTGACGTCTGGCTCTGGTGGGCTACTGCCTGACAGTTGTTGTCGGCTTTTTCTATACAATCCTATGTCACGAATAACTTTAACTGCGCGATTTAAAATTTTGAAGTTAGATCTTCATTTGTGTCATAGATGGCGCTGTAGCACTTTTTGTACTATATTCAGTTGCTTTATTACTTTTTGTAGTGCCGCCGATGTATGTGTGACTTATTTTCTCTAAATCTTCCATTTTTCAGAAAACCAACGTGGCAAGACCAAGAAACGGAATGGCTGCCTTACTCAAAGGAGGGAAAACATGTTTTGATCATAGATCAAAAGATACAGTGTGTAAGAAACCCAGATTTAGACCGGCTCAAGTTCTGGTTAAGTATTACTGGTGAAACTTCTAAATTATAATTTAAAAAATTGGGTTTAAATTACAAATATGCTAGAAAAAGTATGCGCTTCGGGATTCTTCGGAAATACGAACGCTCGCTGTTTTAATATAGAGCTGTTAGGTACAACCATGGAAATGCTTGCCTTTTATTGTAATAAAATGATCGCAAAATGCAGTAGATGACACACCAATCAATTGAGATACTTCTTAAGAGCTGTCAAAACGCGTTTCTCTCATAGATTTTAACCCAATGACTCAACTATTTATTGATTTCAAAGCAGCTAAAAATTGAATTTGGCAATTATTTGAAATAAATCGGGTTTTCATGCCCAAAATATGGTGTTTTTTTAGAGATAGGTGTCTTGGAATTATTGTTTTATGCCATAAAACAATAATTCCAAGACACCTATCTCACCATAAAATTTATAGTGTCATCTATCCTATTATAGGATTAACTATTCTTCAAAACGTTTGGGCGGGAGATGTCAACCTTTAGCCGTAGTGCAGTACTACAGTTCTGAGTTATTGTTACTTTGGCCTTGAGTGTCTCTAACACAGCGATTTTATTCTGGTTACTATAAAGTAGCTAGTGGGTTGCCGCTCCCAGAAGTAAAATATCTGTAAAAGCCGTGAATGGATTGTATTCTATTGCTGTTAAAACCTGCCCGTTTTTTAATACCATAATCACTCTCTTTTCAACCTGTGGCCACACAATGCCGAGTGTAGGTCTCTTCCAAATCTCTCCACTTTTGACAGTTTTGTGTCACGGCTATCCGGTTTCTTCCGGCTATTTTAATGAGATCGTCTGTCCACCTAGTTGGTTTTCTTTGTAATTGTACCCTGTGCATTCCAAAAATAACTTTGGCGTTACAAATGGCTATCTGTGGCCGGAGTAGATAACCTGAGAGAGAGTAAATTTCATAAAAACACCTAATAATGGTGCACTACAAAAAGGCGACAGTACAAAAGTTACTGATATACCCGTTTCACACGACGCCAGAACAGTGGGCAGCAAGTACTGCTACTGTTTGAACGGACAGAACATAGGGGCTCTACTGTCTAACGTTTCGTCCGTATATCCGGATATATCCGTCTCTCTCGCGCACGTCTGCAGATGAGTGAGAGAGACGGATAGACTCGTGACAGTAACCAAGACAGAACAGTTAAGAGCCTGCAAATCTATTTTCTCGGGGCAGTTTGCTCCCTCCACCACCTTTCTCGGTCGTCTTGTCTTGTGGCTGGACTCGTGTGAACGCGAGGGCAGTGCAGTGCAAAGAGCAGGACAGCGCGTGCAGGTCCCGACTTGCTTTGCTTGCGGATTGGCGGACACTGACACATACTATACCCTATGCACTGACAACGGCATGACATTATCAAAATGGCGGCTGCCATTGTCGTCGTCGACGCTCTATCGCTGTCACTCGCGGACTGTCCTATATTTAAACGCTAGTCCTTCCAAACTGTTCTGCCCTCGTGTGAAACGGGCATTAGCCTGTATCATCCCACTGCTGGGCAAAGGCCTCTCCTCGTGACTTCCAAGTCTTTCTATCTAGGGCTAATGTGGACCATTGGTCGTTGGTCCTATCCAGCTCATCCCGCCATCACTTGCGAGGTCATCGTGGTTATAAAGGACAAAAGTTAGTCTTGCGTTCTTGCTAATTTGGAAACACGGAGAATATCGAAGCGCATACATTTTCTGGTTTAGTTGTACGTGTGTAGGTCATTTTGTCTTTTATGCTTTGTAAAATGTATAGAGCGCTGACATTACTGAAAATAGTTTAGGTATCCGATTCCACTGAAATACAGAATGGCATATATTACTTAAAAATAAAAACCGGCCAAGTGCGAGTCGAACTCGCGCACGAAGGGTTCCGTACCACCATTATCTTTGCAACATAAGACAAAGCGGCAAAAACCACGTTTGTTGTATGGGAGCCACCCTTAAATATTTATTTTATTTTAATTTAATTATTTGTTTTTAAAGTGAATATTATTATACAACAATATTCTGTGAATATTTCAAGCGTCTACCTGTTGCTGTTATTAATTTCGAGCATAAAACGGGAAAAAAATCACGTTTCGTGTATGGGAGCCCCACTTAAATAATTATTATATTCTGTTTTTAGTATTTGTTGTTATAGCAGCAACATCTCTGAAAATTTCAACTGTCTAGCTACCACGGTTCATGAGATACAGCCTGGTGACAGACAGACCAACAGTGGAGTCTTAGTAATAGGGTCCCGTTTTTGCCCTTTGGGTACGGAACCGTAAAAAGTAGAAACTAATACAAAGCCTCTCAGGCCCGAAGGATCCATATTCGGTACAAATAACGAACATGCCTTGAGCCCCGCTGTACCGAATACGGAACAAATCTAAAGGGTTAAAAAAACATTTTTCAAAAATAACTTCCAACTCTAAACCGTTTGCAATTTTTTTCACTCTATGTCCAACTAGTAGTCGATTTAAACGATACCAAACTTTAGTAACATTCTAAACGGGGCATCACTATAAAAAAAAAAGAAGCGCGTCAGTCGTAAAAACGTCAGTTTATGTAAACATTGGGGTGCCGCTCGAGTGATTTATTGTGTTTTTGTTTAGTTAAGTGGTTGAAAACTTTGTGAAGTGAATGTTTATCACCATACTATTGTGTAATGCTACTTTGTAGCAAGATATTTACGTAGAACAATGAACCAAAATTATTTTGTGAGCCAACAAAATTTTCGTCGAGCGATATTTTGGTCAACATGGCGTGAACAATTGAAAATGTGAATTTGACTGTTATAAAATGAAATATGGTCTTGGAAACAGCAAAAACAAGGTAAGTAATAACCATAATTCATATTACTATAAGAATAAGCATACATATTCATATTTATATAGATTTCAAGTGTTTTCAAATCGAGGTCAATGACAATAAAATGACAGTTCGCCGTATACGAGTTTTTTGTTACAATCTAGTTGAAATCTGATTAGAATGTATCAGTAAGACTCTTATATGAATTATGTATTAGGTTACTTGTGTATTTGTTACATTGGTTCTAAAGTTTCGTGTAAATTGAATCAGTATTTTCACCAAAAATAAATAAAATACGGAGCGCGGCAAATTCTCATATGTCATCTATCTCATATCCTTTGTTTATAATACTGAAGTGGTTTACAAGTGTTGTTTATGTAATAAAACACAAGTATGTTTCAAAACGATTCTGAGAATGTTTACGGCTTAAGATAAGACCGACTATAAGGCGAGCGATAAGAGTTTCAAGAGCCGAGGTCGGGTGACTCATGCGATGACGTAATGCGGCTGTGACGGCGGAGCGGGAGGGGAGTTAATCGTTTTTTTGCGCGGCGTCTGAGAGGTGGTGAATGCTCTAGGGTAGTCCGCGAAATTCAATTTTTCTTACGTTTTTTGCAATTTTCGGACCAGTGCTAGGTTTTATGTTGATTAAAATATTATTCGCAGCTGTAAGACGTATGTAGTGACATAATTATTTTCATCAGTATCACCCCTCCAAGTTCATAAAGGTGGAAAAATGACTTTTTCAAGGTCAAACTCGTTCTCGCACCTTTATGAACTTGGAGGGTTGTATTGATGATTTTGATGAAACTAATTCTGTAACTACATACGTCTTACAGCCGCGAATAATATTTTAATCAACATACAACCTAGCACTGGCCTGCAAATCACAAAAAAAACATAAGAAAATTTGAATTTCGCGGGCTACCCTGAAGCATCAGCCTTAGTAAGAGCTATTTCTATCTCTCAATAAAAAAGCGAATAAAAACCTAAGCTGTAGAACGAGGTTAAATTAAATTATCTAGCGAAACTCCGCAATAAGGTAACGCACACACACATACGTTTTTGTATCATTCAATATATTTTTGTTAATTATTTAAATATTTTATCTGTGATAGTACAAGTACCTAAATTATGGTGTCGATTCTGTTGTGCACAAAATAAACTTAATTTAGGCTATTGCTATCTTTTGCGAGAAAAGGACGGCTATAGCTATGAACCAAGTTAGAGATGTCAAACTAAGTAGTTTATGCTTTACGCTTCAGTGTTTTTAGTCGACATGTTTTATGGCACCCTTCATTTGTATGAACATATTAGTTCCAACTAAATTTGACAGCTCTAAATTACGTCTGTCTCTTTCACGTTTTATTAGAGAGAAAAATATAGCAAAAGCCTAAATTAAGTTTAGTTTGTGCACAACAGAAACGACACCAATAACTACAGTCTGTAGTTATTTTACCTCTTGATCAGCTGATACCCTAGTGGTGTGTGTGACCGTCAGACTACCAAGTCATAGGTCTCCAGTTCGAACCCTAGGCACGCACCTCTGATTTTTCAGATTCATGTGCGTATTGTATAATTATCACTTGCTTCGGTGAAGGAAAACATCGTGAGGAAACCAGCATGCCTGAGAGATATTTCTTGACGGCATGTTAAGCCAAGTCAGAGGCCCATGGGCGGGGTAAAAACTCTCGACACCAGGTTAGACTAACCATTCGATAAAAAAAGAAGATCTCTTAATTTCGCGTCACTTTTAATTAGGCACTTTGGGGGTATGAAGAACAGGGTGTAAAGCTCCTCATCCCCCATAGAAAAGGGAGGATCCTCCGACCAGACGGGTGTTATGTCTGGTGGGCTACTGCCCGACAGTTGTTGTCGGGTTGTATAGTCTTCAGTCGCGGATAACTCTGCTTGTGCGATGTAGGAATCCTCAGTTAGTTCATCGTTCGTGTCATAGATGGCGCTGTAGTACTTTTTGTTATATGTTGTTTTTGTAGTGCCGCGTGCCGCTACAGCACTTACCATACGATAAAAAAGAAGACCTCTTAATTTCGCGTCACTTTCAATAGAGATGATTCCTGACTATAGTCTGTCAGTTAAGTTATCGAAAAATATTGTAATTTGGACACGTGTTTTTTCTTTTAACAAATTAATTAAAATTGACGAAGATAAAACGGGTCAAAGATCATGAGTGGGGGGGGGGGGGCTTGTGACGTCACTTTCCGGTAAAAAAATGTGTTCAAATGTGACTGACGGACGTCACACGAGTTTTCGACGCACTGTATCGTCTTCATTTTTTGTTTACGTGATAAAAGAAAAAATGTGTCCAATATTTTTTGGAAATCTATCTGACGGACTAATTAGATTTTTTTTTTGTCGTCTCGCCTATTTCACAGTGATATTCTCGTTATAATAACATCATGGTGATTTGCTGTGGTCAGAGGTAAAATGACAACGCAATGTTTTTTAATCACGCATAATTTACCAGTGCAAAGTTTATTCCATTGTTACTTAATTAAAGAAGAATTAACAATAGTTTTTAATTATTTTTATATAGGCCTACTGCTTAACGACGAGACGCTTACAGGGTGAATTTTTTCAAGTGGGCGTGGAAAGGCAAATCCGAAACTATGAGGTTTAGCGTATTTAATTACTTCCCACGAGGTCTAAAATGGCCGCTTCAGCAGAATCTTATTAAGAATCACGTTAAAAATTTAAAATTCTTAAAATGAACTTTATGATCATATTCCTAAAATCCATTTTAAGAATTTTAAATTTTTAACGTGATTCTTAATAAGATTCTGCTGAAGCGGCCATTTTAGACCCCAATTGATTCTTAATAGCGACGCTATCGAATGTGTAATATTAGTGTTTTTTTTCCAAAATCAATGGGTTTCCTGGTTAGGAATATTATTTTTCAAAAATCCAATGATTTATAGGGTGTAAAACACCTCTTAACGAAGCTGAAAGGCACTTGTACTCCTCGTCATTGCGATCATTTTTTTGGTTCTACACCATACCTGGGAACCTTCTAGTTACGGAGATATTGGGGGTCAAAGTTCCAACTTTATGACATTTTTTTTTTTTAAATACAAGTTTTTAATGTAAGATTTTTACTTTAAACACCTCCACGACCCCCGTACTATTCAATCCATCCATCAGCACAATGTTTTGAGTGCGTTACATTGATTTATAACAAAACATGATGTTTCACCCCAAAAAAAAAGTTGTTTCCCAGTAATAATTTTTGCGTAAAGTTACTTAGTTTGATGTACAGAATGCTTGGTTGACGGCTTCGTGATGAGGTATTTACACCCTGTATAGGCCTACTGCTTTACAACAAGACGCTATACAGGGTGAATTTTTCAAGTGGGCATGAAAAGGCAAATCCAAAACAGAGGAATAGTGTGATCCTTTATAGCAACGCTATCGAATGTTTAATAATACAGTTTTTTTTTTAATCAACGGGTTTGCTGGCTATGAATATTGGTTTTTCAAAATGATGCAGTTTTAGTTTTCATCAAAAGTCTCCTTTCGAGTAATTTTCGCCATTCCTCATAGTTTTAGCTATCCACGCCCATTTGAAAAATTTACCCTGTATACCTACAGCGTAAGTATTCCTAATTATTTTGACAAAAAAAAATGGAAAATTATGTTTTATAATTTTTAGTTATTACGTAGGTATCATGTTATTTTTTACTAGAAATAGTTAATTTATCAATAACCAAAATTGTTGTGGTAGAAAGGTTTGGATTTTTATAATAAAATGTTAAAACAGATATTGTTTTATTTCCTATATACTTGCTATTCAAAATCAAAGCATTTATTTTAAGTAAGCCAGTTACAGGCACTTTTGAATTGTCGAAACAAAGATGAAAATTAAATGTAGCTACAGTCCCAGTCACAAGGCATAATAACTTGAGAAAGTACTGTAGTTGCCCATTCCCTAGCGTAGATCTCTATGGAGAAGAACGGGCAAGAAACTCCATGGACACTCTTTTAAATCAGAATATTGTTACAAAATCTTGGTTACATAATAATTCATGTTGCGATGGTATATTAATGAGAACAATGTAGCAAGATGTGTATTTGTTTACTTATGTGAATGCAAGTGTTACATTATTTACATACTTACATTACTTCACGCCTATCATCCCCGAAGGCTTATAATAGGGGGGGTGAGCCTATTGCCATCAATCGGGCACAAATCTAGACTTCGTGGCTGCTACTGAGAAATTCCTGATGGAAAATTACACTAATACTTTACCCAACCTAGGAATCGAACCCAGGCCCACATGCTCATCAGTCACACTTGCGACGACTATACCAACGAGGCAGTCTTGTTACGTTATCTACACTAATATTATTATATTATTATGAGGTCACATTTGTATTTTTGTGTGTATGTTTGTAATGAATAAACTCAAAAACTGCTGCGCCGATTTCAAATATTCTTTCACCATTAGAAAGCTACATTCACCCTGAGTAAGATTTATTGTAATTATATATAAATTGAATAAAAATAATTGTAAATAATAAATAAAAGATAATTTTATAATTATTTTTTTAGGTTAATTTAATGGTTTAAATATTTCATTAGAGGCGATTCTCGAAACATAAATAAATAAAACTAATATAGGCTCTATTTTATTCCCGTAATCTTACGGGAACGGGAACTACGCGGGTGAAACCGCGTGACGTCCGCAAGTTTAAAATAAAACCATAAAAAATTATATAACATAGTTTATTTACGCATAATAATTATACAAAAATATAATTCTAATCTATTCATTATAATTAAAATGGAAATGATAAAGACTAACAATTATATTGGCACATAATATCTACACTATAGATATAGAATACAATTTGAAAGAAATAATCATATAAATATAATTTCATGGCCTGGATTTTAGATATGGCCTGGAAAAAAAATGTCCGAAAACCAAAATTTCAAGACTTGTTGTATCCACTAACCCGCATAGTATATTTCGGCCCCAGAAGGGCCCTGTGTCCCAGCAGTGGGAATGTTATAACGGTTGATAAAGCACATATAGTATAATTCCAGGGCCTGGATTTTAAAAGTGGCCCAACAGGACGAAGTCTGTAGAAATTCAAGGCCAATTTGAAAAAAAAAACAAAATGCTGGAAAGATATCGCCGACTTAATCATCAAACTAATAATAACACTAAATATCAATAACAATAAACTAATAAACATAATAATAAGACTACAATCTGACTAAATTAGTAAATAGGTAAGTATTAATTAATTTTAGAAATAATTTCACATACCTAAGTACATACTTACCGCAATATTTGAGGACTTAAGAACACGATTTAATATTTTAATCTTTTCAAAGCGTATATTAATTTATTATCAAACAGAAGATCACGCATGTATCACCGATGGATTGAGCAGATAGGTGTATGTTAGGACATATGCTTTATGGAGCGGCACATAAAATCTATCAAGCAGCATTGTGCCCACGAGACTGATTGCGACCCACTTCTTCTCATAGGCTGTTTCCTAGCTATGGGAAGATTATAGCCACATTATGATAATTTTTCGAAATCCAGAAGCCAGGGTGCTACTGAGTCAGCAAAAGGAAGGGGTCCGCAAGGACCGATGCCTGCCGGGGTTGCGGGACTGTTCGCAAGAGATACCGTGGCCCCGGAACACAAAGAGCGATGAAGGAACATGGATGGGTTTTATTCATTAACAGTCTGACACTCCCTCCTGCACCGCCCAGAGCGGGAGCGGTCATTTGACGACTTACCATCCGAAAAAAAAAAGGGTGCTACTGAGAATTTCCTTTGAAAAAGCCCAATATAACTGTATATCGGCGGGAATCGAACCCAAACAAACACCTTACAGAATCAAGAAAATATTATATCGTCTACCCAAGCCCTTATAGTTCCAAAATTAAGCCTGCGACAGTGCGAAATCCTTGAAAGTTAAACGACTCCAGGAAAAAAATTCAACATTATAAATAAAATAAATTATTATGGCATAAGTTTTCGAAAAGCCACGAATAAAATAAGATTTATTTTTGGGAATATCAACAATACAACACTATATGACAAATACAAGATATAATATACAATAATCAAGGAAGACAATATATTCAAAAGAGGAATATTTGAGAAACCTACTCTCATTTACAAACAGATTTTTGTATCGTCTGCCTAGCCTTTTCCCAACTATGTTAGGTCGGCTTCCAGTCTAACCGGATGCAGCTGAATACCAGTATTTTACATGGAACGACTGCCTATCTGACACGGTATCCCTTCAGGTTTCAACGGATGAAATAAACTAGTATGTATAACAAGAGTAGACTTATTATACAGGGTGTAAAAGACCTCATCACGAAGCCGTCAACCAAGCATTCTGTACATCAAACTATACTTAGTTTGATGCTTTACACAACAATTATCGCTGGGAAACGACTTTTTTTGGAGTAAAAATGTTCTCATTGTGATAATGGATGGATTGAATACTACGGGGTCGTGGAGGTATTTCTTTGTAAATCTTACATTAAAAATATATATTTAAAAAAAAGTTGGAACTTTAACCCCTAATATCTCCGTAACTAGAAGGTTCCCAAGTATGGTGTAGAACAAAAAAATGATCGCTTTGACGGGGAGAACATGTGCCTTTCGGCTTGATCGCATGATAATGATCGCAATAAAAGAAAGAAAAAAAAATGACGGGGAGAACAAGTGCCTTTCGGCTATGAGTGTTTTTACACCCTTTATATCCATTTAAGCATAGGATTACATTGATATCGATTCTGTTGTGCACAAACTAAACTTAATTTAGGCTATTGCTATCTTTTACTTAAAGGCAGTGCAAGAAAAGGACGGCTATAGCTATGAACTAAGAGATGTCAATATAGTTTATGCCTTGCGCCTTCACCGTGTTTTTAGTCGACATGTTTTTACGTGCACCCTTCATTTGTATGGAAATATTAGTTCCATCTCGATTTGACAGCTCTAAATTACATCCGTCTCTTTCTCGTTTTATTAGAGAGAAAAAGATGGCAATATCCTAAATAACACCATTGTAAGTTAAATAAACTTGAGATCTTATGGCCTCGATGATATTATGTTCAGCTGGGGACTACGGTAAGTTGATTCTTATCATTGATTTAAATAAGCAATGCCAGTTATCACTAGCGACACCTAAATGACATAACACCACCCCTGTTATCCCGGAAGGGTTGGCAGAGGTGTACCTGATAGTACACCAACATTTTGTTAGTTATGTTTAAGGGGACTACAAGAGCTAAACGCGAGTTTTATAATGCAAAAAATCACATGATTCACTGCAATAAACAAAACCAGAAAAATATATGATATTGTTCAGGATATAAGCTAGTATGATAGTGTTTTGAAAACATAATACAACTAATTTTACACGATAAAAAAAAATCACGAACTTATCTCAAATTATTTTTTAACGACTAAAAACTGTACTAAAATACATGCGATCATTGTGATTTTTTGGCAAATAATTCTGCAAGCAATATATTATCATGACAGTGTTTTATTTTTGTAGTCTAATCAATTGATTCTTTGTAAATCGCAAAAAACTACACTTTCGCACTATTCGGCCCGCAGTGACTGACGTAATAACCACTTTGTAGGGGCAAGCTGATTCGAACTTTATTCTAACAGTATTTCAAACGAAGTTTGAACCACCACAAATAGAGTTGCCAATTTAGCTCCTGTAGTCGCCTTAAGTCCCATGTAAAAGGGGGCCGCGTTTTGCCATCAACCAGAATCCGAGGCCAAGCATCATAAATTAATGCTGTAAGAATTTGAGTTCAACTTTAAATGTCTAAACACATTATGCCGAAGGTACGCGACCGAAGTTCGCCATGATTACGCCTGCAATGCTATTTGAATTACTAACGACACATAATGCCGAAATTACGTTGCGTTATAGCGTACAGCCGAACTTCGGTCGGTTGTAAGTTCGGCGGCAACGTATTCTGTAGAGCGATTCGATTCTGTAGATTATACGCGACCGAAGTTCGGTGCGATTGCCGACGAAGATCCGGGGTGGGGAGCAGCGGGAGGCAGGCATGCCCGCGCCCTGCGTATTTGCGCAAGTTGGGCAACTGAATTTAGCCGCGTAAGTTCGGCACTTATGGTGTGTCATATCAGCCAAATACGTCGGAACGTAAAATCAGCCGCGGAACTTCGGTCGCGTACCTTCGGTATAGTGTGCTTAGACATTAAAAATCTATTAGTGTGCTTTAGATCAGTGCAAATGGGTGTTAAACACTGCCTATACTAAAAGGATAATGTTTAAGATAAAAACACGAACGCTATACAATACGTATACATATTTAAATAAGTATGAAAAGAAAATGTTCAATTTATATTTTAACATGAATTACGAATGATTTAAAAAACAAACTGATTTTTTATACAAATCGAAAATTTACTGAAATATTCTTAAAAATTAATGTGGGAATGTTAATAAATACTGTAAAATTAGAAACTAGTTTAGTGACTAATATCTACAGACTAATTTTTTGATATTTTTTTTAAATTTTGGAGTGAATGATTTTGATATAGGTTTCTAGTCTTTTGTAAAACAAATACTAGGTTTTTCAGTCTTAAAAAATTACCTTTTTCGTTTTTTCTTCTATGGAAATGATATTTGTGTTAAAACTAACTAAAAAAATACTTTTTTAGTGAATGTGTTAATATTAATTAAAATGGAATGTTTGTAATACTGTGCAGTAATGAAAAAAGCTTTTAATTTCTTTAAAGGCAAAACACAAAGAACCAGCTTTTCAAATTAAGAACAACGCCATTTTTTCACCCACTCCAAAATTTAAAAATAAAAACATCAAAAACATCATGGGCTCTGTAAACAAAGCCAGTTCGAGTCAGTCACTCACTATCATTACAGTTTCATGCGAAAATGAACCGTATTTGTATGACGTTAATATCTAATACGCCTACAAGATTTTGCGTTTCATAGAAATATGAACTTTATTTTCATACAAATAAGGTTTACTTTACTTAGCTTAAGTTAAATTTAAATTAGCTAGCGAAACGTGACAAACGTGTTGAGTATCGATAACACGTCTGTGAAGTTACAGCAGTTAATTTATTTATCCCTGTGAAGATCTCAGCCGCAGTGACTTATAAACTGACTCACTGAACTGACCTGGCGTCAGGAGCCCATCACAATCATGACTATCTTACTTCTTACCTCCTAGCGACTCAAAGAAATTCACAAATTTATTGACTCCAATATTCTTAGGAAGATCATCTTCTGGTGGGTCATTCGCCCTAATAACGTCTTTAGGAGCCCCATTGGAACGAGCAACCATCTTAATTTCATTTGATGGCCTGGGAGACACCGGTTTCCGTTCACCGTTTAAAGCCTTTATCGGGACTAACTCTTCAATTTTCGCGGGTTCAGGTAAAACTTCGCTAATTTTTACGTTATCGACTTCGTGTCTTTCCGGGACAACTTCGTGTCTTTCCGGGACAACTTCGGGAGTTTCCGCCACGACTTGGTTGTTCTCTGGAACGGGTTCGGGACTTTCCGGCTCGACTTCGGGAGCGTCAGTGATAAATATGTTGTTTTCTGTCACCACTTCGTGGTTTTCGGGTTCGAAGTCGGTTTTACCTGTTACGATTTTGTGGGATTCGGATACAACTTCGTTATTTTCGGTGATAATTTCGCTGGACTCTGAAATGAAGGTAGTGGACTCTGATACATGGCTAGATGAGTACACAGTGACACTCTCTGTAAAAGATTCCACGATTTTCGGTTCCGAAGATTTGATTGTAGTTTCTACAATATTGATCCTAGGGTGTTCCCAAATACGGTAGTATTTGCTGTAAAGGTCGTCCCAGAATTCCATCTTTTCTTTGCCCGGGTTGGTTCCTATGGACAGCTCTTGGCCTATGTTCAGGTAGTAGAGGTTGTCTTTGGTTACTGGCAACCAGGTTACTGTTATGTAGTGGTTCTCGTCGGGCGTCGGGTTTCTGTAATTGAGAAAAGATTAGTTGAGCTTGAGATGTGCAAAACGAAATACATATTTTTTTTGTCTATACTAATATTATAAAGAGGAAAACTTTGTTTGTTTGTTTGTAATGAATAGGCTCAAAAACTACTGGACCGATTTAAAAAATTCTTTCGCCATTCGAAAGCTACATTATCCACGAGTAACATAGGCTATATTTTATCCCCGTACTCCCACGGGAACGGGAACTACGCGGGTGAAACCGCGGGACGTCCGCTAGTGTTTAATAAAACTAGGATATAAATAGGGAATATGCAAGAAATATAAAACACTTTTTAATAATTAAAAATGCCTTGTATTGGCCCATAAAAACATTGTGGTACACTTGTTTAAGTTTTTAAAACATCACTTATTTTATTGTTCTAATTTATTGTTTTATTTAGCATGTTTTTGGTGAAACGGAACGCACTCTCGATTATGCTGGTAGTGACGTCCGTAGCGTGAGCTTTAAGGTTCCGTCGTTCGACTAGTCGGACATAACCCGGGCGGAGAGTGCACGTACCCTTAAAGAGTTCATCTACTTACTGATAATTTGGTGGTTTTATTCTAAACCCTAACTAGTGTTTCTAGTGAACACCACATTGGCGAATGCAAATTAAACACACACTTGGTTATTAAACACACACACTCTACTTAGACTACTCATTCTTTTGAAGAAATCCATTAAAATTCGCCTGCAAAAAACAAGATGTGGAGAAAAAAAAAGAACACATTATAACACACATGTAAACGGGTATTTATCACGAATTTTACCTTTAATATAAACCCGACGTTTCGACCGGATTGCACCAGCCGTGGTCGCGGTAAGACTGAAGTATTGGAGGTACCGCCACAACAAAGCGAAAGTGTTTATTCAACTACCCTCACTTGATCTTCATAAATGTTAATTAGGGACGGTACCACTAGGACAGCAGACTACACTAACAGTGTCCGCACATACTGAGATGATTTCTCTTGACGAGTACAGTTTACATGTGTGTTATAATATGTTCTGATCGTGAAGGTAAAAAAAAGAAATTCAAGAAAGATGACTCACCCACTCTTAGCGAAGTTAGTCCACAGCCTCAACATTCTCTCCCGTATCTTAACATCTAAAGTCGTAGGCTCAACATCCTTCTGCAAATCATTCTTGAACAGATACCCCAAATCATCCATATGCATCGATTTCCTCAATCCAAAACTGTTCAGCACTTTCAAAGAAATGTTCAACTCCCCAACAAAGTCAAATTTGTAGTAGTAAATGGGTTTTTTGGATACGTTGACTAAGTATTGGACGTATCTGTGTGTGTCTATGTTGATCAAACGGTCTGAGAGTAGTTCGAAATATTCTTCGAGGCTTTCGACTCCTGTATGATTCCCTTCGAAGTATAGCTTCTTGATTTGCTCAGCAATAGCTATAGCTTCTTCAGAATTCCTCTCAATATTTAAATCTTCTGGAATGAATTCTTGTAAGTCGTCTGTCTTTCTTTCTAAAGCGAATTCTAAAGAGGTTGAACCTATCATGATTGGAATATCAGCAACTCTTCCAGATGTTAGCAAGTCAATGAAAGATTCTGTAACAACGGCTTCAACTCCTGGGAACTCCTTTTCAACGACTACACCAAAAGCGTTAAGCACATTAGGGAAAGATTCCATCGGGCTAAGCTTCTCATGGGCATCCACAATGTCTCTAGCAGAAGTAGAGTTTAGGAAGTCCAGGATCTCTTCAGGATCGTCTGACTCGCATCCTAAGACCTTGGCGAGACTACGAGCAGATTCTAGCGGATTTTTCTGAACAGACCAATGGGCTAACGCAGTACCAGACTGAATTATAGCTCTGCTGATCAAATTCTTGGTTAGCGGACTAGCTGTGAGAATAGAAACTGATGCTCCACCGGCAGACTCCCCAAAAATAGTTATACTTCCGCTGTTGCCACCAAAGTTATGGATATTATTCTTAATCCACCTGATAGCCTGGACCATGTCTTTCAAACCGGCGTTACCAGGGACCTCAGGGGTGTTCAAACTCAGGAAGCCAAGCACACCGCACCTATAGTTCAAAGTAACTACTACTACATCTTTTTCTACCAAATAATCAGGTCCATAAAAGTTAGAGTTACCCGAACCGAACTTAAAACCTCCTCCGTGGATGTAGACCATGACTGGCAGGAATTCTCCGTCTAGGTTAGGAGTGTAAACGTTGAGGAAGAGGCAGTTCTCATCGCCGGTGTACTCTTTATTTTTGAACATGTCTAATTGCGCGGAGACACTGCCTTCGGCGGTCGCTTCGCGGATACCAGTCCATGGTTCTGGGGGCTGGGGTGCCTGAAATTAAGAAAAGAAGCGCGTTAATTGTTGTATTGTAACCAATGATATTCTAGTAAACAGATATGTTATGAGCGCGCAATCGTGAAGACTCGAAAACGGCCCAATTGGCCCGTATTGCCTTTAGTCTGCGTCACGCATGGCGACTAGCGATACGCTGCTACGAATTTTGTATAAAAATGTAAAAATGCCATCGTGCATGTTCAGAAAGTGTACCAAAGTAAATAAAACACAAGGGATCTCATCGCACCATGTAACTACGCAATATACGTATACGATTGTAACCGTTTGTGACGGAAACGTGGTGAATAGTGATATTTATTTCGTTAAAGTTGATGGTGCATTCCTGTTGCCAAGCCTACTGCCAAGTCCAAATTAATGGGGACAGCGGGAAAAATAAAAACCGTCGTCTCGTTGTCCCCACTAACCTGCCTTACTAGTGGGGGGACAACGAGAAGTCTGTTATTTTGTTCCCTCTGTGCCCACTGCTTCGGCCCACTGATGAGGACAACCAGTCTATAAGTGTATTCCCATTTTCGCCATTGCCATACGCCTAGAAGATTAGTCCAGAACACAACATCCAGAACATAGAACAAGTGCCTTTCGGATTCTTTAAGAGTCAATTCACACCGAGACGCAATAATCTTTCTTTTCTTTTTTATTTAATAGTCAATATCTTGAACCACGGATGGATTGTGTGAGGAATGTTCTGAAAGATAAAGGAGTATATGATAGCGTGACGGTTAACAGAGGAGAAGAAAGGAAAAAAACGTGTTGCGCCGCCCCAAGTAACATGGAACAAGGTCAGGAAGATTATGATGAGTTAGCTGACTGGCAAGGTGGACCGATGACCTGGTGAAGGTTGCAGGGATCCGCTGGATGCGAGTCACACGGGACCGGTCAATGTGGCGGCGCTTGAGAGCTTGGGATAGGCAACTCCTTGAAATAAAAGCGTACATTTATGATCATAACCACAATGCTTATTGTGGATAAATGATATTTGAACTCCTGAATTGTAGCTTCCAAAGGCACTGTTCTGGTTTACGAAACCCTCTTCATTTTGCACTTTTGATTGACACATGTTGATTTTCTTTCAATAATAAATGATGTTTATTTTGCAAGTAGGTTTTTACAAACACTTTTACACGTCATGTTTTAAAACTAGATGGGGCCGCCGGTGTTTCGTATATGACTACTCTGAGAAGAAACAGCCGAAACAAACTCAGAGGTCGTAGTCCCTTTTAAAGTCCACACATAATCTTGCTCAATTCTACATGAGAACATGAGGACTATGCAGATTAGTGCCTGAGATGGTCTTTTGAAATGGGCTTTCAACTCGATGATACTCCCTCAGAGAACGATTTAGATTAAATGCGCACATGATTGACTGATGTGCGCTCAAGTGGCAGGGTCGCCATATAGGACGGGACATTAAGGAGAATGAAACATCTCAGATGCCGAGTAAACACTGAATATAATTTTGGTGTATTCATACATCTTATATTCCTCCCTCACACAGGTAGAATATAATATACTTATCTAGTACATCACAATGCCTATGTCCAGCAATGGACGTCTTTCGGCTGAAATAATGTTGATGACGGATGAGTTATCTTTAAATCGCCGATACAACACGTACGGAAAGAATGACTTCTTCAATTTACAGCATTGAGCCAACTTCAAAAAAGGCGTATATTCTCAACTTGAAGGAGCAAAAATTTCTCATTTTTTCTCCCGTTACAGTTACATAACCAACTCTATGACGTGTAAGTAAGATGCTGTTTCTGTTATCGTGTTTAC
This sequence comes from Xestia xanthographa, assembly GCA_905147715.2. Taxonomy (NCBI): domain Eukaryota; kingdom Metazoa; phylum Arthropoda; class Insecta; order Lepidoptera; family Noctuidae; genus Xestia; species Xestia xanthographa. The sequence goes on from LR990667.1 coordinate 18,225,984, forward strand.
CCATAGATAGGTGAGATACAGATACTAGTTATCACTGTGCCAGTGTAGCAACTGAATAATATTTGTTCACCTGCAATGTGGAATGAAAAATTCATTTTTTTTCAGCGTCTGAGAGAATATATGTTTTGTATTGGGTTTGGGAAAATACTGTTTATGGTCGCATTTTGAGATTATTTTTGAATTTGATTTCAGATCTAGCTTAGCTGTATTTTATTGACACAAAGCCAAAATTCATTCGTTCATTTTAGGCGAAAATTAGTACTTCTTGAACGTCAAAATAACTTGAAACTGTTTCCCCAATCATTATTAAACACAGACTAATAATATTTACATACTAACTCTATAATATAAATAAACATTATTAATAATAAATATTATTTACAAGTATCAAAAAGGTTTTAGTATTTCCCCAATTAAGTAATTTCTTTCAAGGTCTACCTTCAAAATATCCTAGGGTTTAAGCTGGAGAGCTTATGTGGCGATACACTCTTACCAACAGTAATTTGAGTTCGAATCTTTGTGAAAACATGTTGCGAACGGCCGCGGCGTCAAAGAAAACTAGTAATAATAACTTGCCTACTTTGGACAACCTCTGTGTTGACTCCATCAGTTCCTTACTCCCTAGCCAGAGTAATCATATTGGGTGTCGTAAGAAAAACTGTTGACTGAGCATAGGCATGGATGTTTATATGTAGGTATAATAAGTAGGTATGTATTTACAAACAAAAAGAATCTATGTAGAATAAAGGACGAAAGACACTTGTTCTCCCCGTCATTGCGATCATTTTTTTGTTCTACACCATACCTGGGAACCTTCTAGTTACGGAGATATTGGGGGGTCAAAGTTCCAACTTTTTGACAAGTTTTTTTTTAAATACAAGTTTTTAAGTAAGATTTTTACTTTTAACACCTTCAAGAATCCCGTACTATTTAATCCATCCATCAGCACATTGTTTTGAGTGCGTTACATTGAGTTTTACCACAAAACATGATTTTTCACCCCAAAAATAAAGTCATTTCCCAGCAATAATTTTTGCGTAATGTTACTTAGTTTGATGTACAGAATGCTTGGTTGACGGCTTCGTGATGAGGTCTTTTACACCCTGTATACATCGATCATTTTTTATTAGTGATCGATGAGTATACAGGGTGTTTGGCTTATGGACCGACACAATTTTTCCAGGGATTTGGGAGGTCACTAGCTAGGTTCTACCCATACACCCTATGTCCTAAATGTCATGGTTGGTTACATAAGTATTTTTTTTTTCAAATGAAAAAAATACCCAAAATGTTTCCTTTAATTCCAAATAACTTTTTCGTTTGTGAGTGTAATGGCACAAAATAAATTTTGTTGTATTCTCCAAAGTCTTCCTAATCTAAAAAATCTTTGTTTGATAGAACTGGTTTGAAAAAAAATTCTTACGATCTACCAAAGTTATTTTCTTTTTTAAATGTATGAAATTGTTGTACAATTTCAAAATTTATTATAAAAAAAAACTAAAAGCCATTTTGAACTTAGCTTTATTTGAAAAAGTTATTTAGTTGATACCCTTTCTAACGGTATGCTACATGTCACAAAGAACAATTAAATGTTAGTTAGCCACTTCGCAGCTAAGCGCGCGGATTTGCAAATACCGTAACCGCTCACATGCAAAAATTTTTGCAAGTTTTCAAAACATTTTCTGCCCGATCCGATAAAAACACCTGTAGCTCAAAAACTACAAGTCCTAGAGCAATTTCAAAAATACTGTTGTCAAGCTGATTAGATAAGGAATCTACTTATCTAGATATCAAAATGAAATACTTTAATTATATACTCCAAGTCATAATGTATAGCAAAAAATAGTTACAAAAACTGATATTTCGCTAGAAATATCAGTTTTCTCTTAGTTTTTTATCCATTTTAACATTAAAGAAATAAACTAGACTATATTTCCTTTCCAACAAGACCACAATCTCATTTATAGCTCAATAGCATCATATCTAAATATACTTATGAAACTAGATACTCACTGTTTGTTTACATCTGGAAACTAATTTTTGCCAGCCGGTGTTGGATGAAAAAACACACAAACCCACATGTTTTTTGGTGTAGATAGTTGAACAATCTAATCACCTCACTAATTAAGCACTGTTTTTCCCATTTCACACACGTTTTAGTCACTAAATCACGTATTTCTTCACACAACACAATCACTATAGGTACATATAATAACTACTTTTTCACGGGCGAAATATTGCAACTTCGAGATTCCAAAACGAATTTACGTTGACAAAATAATGAAGCACGGTTCACAAGGATAATTTTGATATATAATAGTATCAGCTACCATTAAAAATACCAGAGTTATCACGACATTTGCTGCGCAGGTAAATTCGTGTGTTCACCGTCTGTCAAATTAAAGTTTTTTTTTTTTTCGGCAAGTTGTCTATGGAGTAGTGTTGCGATGTTCGATTTTATTATTGAGGAATTTAGTAACGAATTGAACACAGAGGTATAAGCTCTAGAGGAGACAGTTTTAGACGGTTTTTAATGCAGTTTTTTTTTAGGCGGGTGCGCGCCATACAAATGTACTAGATAGCTATCAAGTGTAATGCAGCCATAACGCAAATGACCCAGATAGCTGGGAGAGCCAGGATTAAGAAAAGACTTATAAATTTTAATTTGTTTTTATAAACTAAAGTTATAAATCTTGTTCAAATTTGATTCAAATTAACCCAATATTGGTATTCTTTTCATTTGAAAAAAAAACCATATGTAACCAACCATGACATTTAGGACATAGGGTGTATGGGTAGAACCTAGCTAATGACCTCCCAAATCCCTGGAAAAATTGTGTCGGTCTATAAGCCAAACACCCTGTATATCAACTATCTGCACGCTTAGCATGACCATCGTAGACAAAAAAAAAATCATTCGAATCTTTCAAATTCAAATCTCTCTTTCTTTCTTCATTTTTTTCTTTCTTTCAAATCTTTTGTGCATCTGTCATTTTGTCGATTCAATAACAGATGAACAAAAGATTTGTCGATTCTCTTTCGTTTCTACGGTGGTCATGCTACGTGGGCTGGTATCCACGACACAAGCCTCGTTGCTTAGTGTGGCACAAGGTGGCGCTGTGAGAATATCCAGCGATATTTATTTATTTAAATCTCCTCAAGTTGCCCCAAGTCAGGTTAAATCTCAAAATACTTTGAGGTTCAAACCTCATAAAAGTATTTTGACATTCAACCTCACTTGGTACAACTTGAGGAGGTTTATATGCATGGTTATTAATGCCAAAAATCCGGGGAGCTAAAAATACCGAGTAAAGTAATCCTTACCTTGAATCTCAGGGATCCTAGGGGCGGCTTAGCATAAGGGATGCCCTGGAAGCTGTAGAAGGCCTTCCCGGAAGGACTGTTGACCACCTTGCCTTGCAGCTGACCTTGCTCCACACTCACTACTGGCGCTTCTGTCATCCTGCCCCCTCTGAGAAGAAAATGAGGTATTTATTAAAAAATGCCTTGACTAGAGGCGATGTCTTTTTGCAATGCAGGTTCACCTAGACAGTTAGCATTTCTGTATGTCGTCACGCGGTTTCACCCACGTAGTTCCCGTTCCCGTGGGAGTACGGGAATAAAATATAGCCTATGTTACTCAGGGTGAATGTAGCTTTCTAATGGTGAAAGAATTTTTTAAATCAGCGCAGTAGTTTTTGAGTATATTCATTACAAACACACACACACAAAAATACAAATCTTTTCTCTTTATAATATTAGTGTAGATATACAGATCAAATCAGAAGAAAGTCTGATTTTTAATTAACAAATGCATACCGAAATCAATGAAGCCGTTCTTGTGGTAATCGCACAAAACAAACAGATAGTCTGATAACGAAATTGCAAGATATAAATCGCCAATACTTTATGATAAAATCAGTACCTACAGTAATCTATACTAATATTATAAAGAGGAAAACTTTGTTTGTTTGTAATGAATAGGCTCAAAAACTACTGGACCGATTTAAAAAATTCTTTCACCATTCGAAAGCTACATTATCCACGAGTAACATAGGCTATATTTTATTCCCGTACTCCTACGGGAACGGGAACTACGCGGGTGAAACCGCGGGAAGTCCGCTAGTTAATAAATATTTTATTATTGCCTTGTCAGCCTTGTGTGAGATGGGTTTACCCATGACGAGTAATAGAGAAGTGTCAAGCCTTTTCCCAACTTTGTTGGGGTCGGCTTCCAGTCTAACCGGATGCAGCTGAATACCAGTATTTTACATGGAGCGACTGCCTATCTGACCTCCACAACCCAGTTAGTACCGGGTAATACGATACCCCTTGGTCAGACTGGTTGTCAGACAACGACTGTCAAAGATCTACAAATGACAGCCGGGACCAACGGCTTAACGTGCTTTCCGAGGCACGGAGGAAACTCGGTATGTAATGGGCGGTCACCCATCCACAGACCAACCTAGGCAAGCACGGCTTAACCTAACGATCGACCCGAGCGGCTGTAGTATGGAAAAAGATATATGCTGCGCCGACCGCAAATAAATTGGGTCCAAAAAGTGGGTGGATAAGGGCAGGATGATCGAATCGGAATGATGATGAAGAAGAGAATTTGAAGATGAATGAATGAATGAATGTATCTTTATTCAAGTATCCATCACTCAAAAGCAATTAGTAAAACTTACGACTATGTTAGTAAGCACTGATCAAACACTCAACAACAACAACAGCCTATAACGTCCACTGCTGGACAGTGATGAAAGACTAACAGAAAACGCTGCTGCCCATTCTCTGGTCTACGGAGGCACAAGGTGTTCTGCCTCAGACATTAGTCGCCTATACGACACCCATGAGTGTAATGGGTTGGTTCTATTCTACTCTGCCGGATACCACACGGCTCAAACACTCAACATAACAAATAATGGTGGATCACTGCTGCGACAAACCATGAGTAGCGACCCACACAAACACAGTCCAGGCGACTCGCAATCATGCTTACGATACTGTTGGTGCTGCCCCACACCCTGCGCACCAAAGATGCGCACCTTTTACGCATTGTAGCGAAAAAAACAATCCACATGCTCATCTGCGAACATCCCCGACGCACTACAGAAGCGGGGCAGCCCCACCAGCATCCTAAACGCGTTATTATACTGAACGCGGAGAGCACTGTACGATCTTTGCGTACACCTAGCCCACAGGCTGCACGTGTAAAAAGAAGTACAGTATGTTCGAAAGAGCTTGATCTGCGAGCGTGATGAGTCGTGCGTTACATGCGTTTAGATCCAGCGTTGTCTGTCAGTAAGATAATTTAAGATTTTTCTCCAACTTGAAACGATAAGTGAGATATAAAAAACACGTTTCAACATCTTTTAACACGAGTATGTTCCTCGTTAATCATCGGCTTATGAAATATTTCACGTTATTTATTTGATATCCAATAGATAAACAAATATAGTACACACAATTCATTAAGATAGTGTACCTAGTATCAGACATGACATATTTAAATCATTAAAGGCCTGATAAGCAAATGAATAAAATCTGCTGTCAAAACAACATAAATGTGTTCATCATTCATCATCATTTCAGCCGAAAGACGTCCACTGCTGGACATAGGCCTCCCCCAAGTGTCGCCACATTGACCGGTCCCGTGCGAATCGCATCCAGCGGATTCCCGCAACCTTCACCAGGTCATCGATCCACCTAGTGGGAGACCTTCCAACACAACGTCTTCCGGTTCGCGGTCGCCACTCCAGAACTTTTCGGCCCCATCGGCCATCCGTTCTGCGAGCAATGTGCCCTGCCCACTGCCTTAAGTTTGGCAATTCTTCGGGCTACGTCGGTAACCTTGGTTCTCTTGCGGATGTCTTCATTTCTGATTCGATCGCGCAAGGAAACTCTGAGCATAGCCCTCTCCATTGCCCTTTGGGTGACTTTAAGCCTCCTGATGAGGCCTATTGTGAACGACCACAAACATGTGTTGCCACCGATGATACCGTGGAAGTGGCGAAGTCCTCCTCCCCCCGACCTTTGGCCGATCTGAACCAGCCCCCGATGCTGAGCTAGTATGTTAAATCACCCTTAAATATTGATCTCACTCAGCTCCAGCGAGGCAACGCCCTAAACCGAGCCTCGTATCCAACAGAGGGTGCCCTTCGCGCTTTCGCTAAGATATCGCTTATAACCTTATTGCCCCTGGTTGGAAGCCTTACACTCAAGCCACCACAGAATAGTCCGGTTAAGGGCCATATATGCCTCAAATGGCTTAGCATGATCCTCCGTTACGCCTAAAATACTGCAGCATTAATTTTGAAATAAATATATGGTAAAGTTGAGGATTAATACTAAGTACTATGTGTGACGAAAACACGATTCCATAAACTTTTCTCGATAGAAAAAAATTCCAAAGTTACCTCCAAATCGAACAATAAACCGCTGGTATTCAAAAAGTATTTCAAATTAGATCATGAAACTTTGCATACTAGCTGAACTAACTATAAAGCAGGTCTCATGTGTTTTATTTTTTTAGTCCAATCAATAGTTTTTTGTAAATCGCAAAAAACACTCGTTTCGCACTATTCGGGAGTGACTGACGTAACAACCGCTTTGTAGTGCAAGTTAGAACTTTATTCTAACAGATTTCAAACGAAGTTTGAACCATCACAAATAGAGTTGCTAATTTTAGGGTTACAAGGGCCTTAAGCAGAAGCCAGCCTCATCGGTTGACCTGCGAATGTCATAACAAAAAAAATACCTTGGCAGTGGCGAAGTAACCTATAATAACTTAATAGTCCCGCTATGGTTCCATAAGGAAAATTCGCGACTCCTTAAGCCCCCCGCTGATCATCGTATCGATATGAAAGCTGTATGGCGTGTAATCTACCTAACGTTAAGTGGGTACTTTAACTAGGGAACGAGGTCGGGTAGTCGTTGAAATTCGGGAGTGTTCGCCACAAAATCTTGATAAAAATACAAAATCATCAACTGATCTGTTTTTGAGAAAGTGAGTCTGTTTTTTTTATAATCGGAGAAAATTTCTGCGCTCATGGGTCATGTAATGTAATCTTGGTAAAACTTGGTCTCGATATCCTCCTAACGCCGTGTGTTTGTCGATTGAACACAATAAGACACAATAAGTCACATGTTACACCATATCAAACCCATGACTTTTCTATGATAAGTATACCTACTTACACGAATATTTTGACACAAGTGCCTCACTCACCGAATTTCACAGATAAATTTTTAGAGTAATCCCCACAGTACCACTTCAGTCAAATGTAGTTGATATACTAAGGTTTTATCGCATCGAATTGAATAGTATTTCGTAATAGTGTTGTAGTTTTGTAAAGGATAATGATGAATTATTATCGGTCAGATTTTAGTTGAATCATGCCGGGGTTGCGGGACTGTTCGAAAGAGATACCGTGGCCCCGGAATACAAAGGGCGATGAAAGAACATGGATGGGTTGTAGTCGAAAAAAGGAAGTCTGAAAGTGGCGTTTATGACTGAAAAATTGGGTGGTGATCGGTTGGCTTGGTATGGGAACGCGCGTGATGCGGGGTAATGAGGAAAGTTTAGAGTATGAATGTGGATGGGTATAAGAGTAAAGGAAGACTAAAGAAACGATGGATGGACTGTGTGAAGGATGATATGGTAAGAAAGGAGGTGTCTGATGAGATGACGAGTATTAGAGAGGTGTGGAAGAAGAAGATATGCTGCTCCGACCACAAATAAATAAGGCAGTAGAATGATGATCCATCCATCTGTCTGACTCGTCTTGAACAAACAAACAACAGTGGGCCCTAGTCACGAGGTCACGATGCGCGACGCTTAGATGCTTCCCAGGCAGCACAAACCTTCTGAGTAAGTTTTGTTTAACAGCAGTCCTCTAGAAACTAATTGCTGAATAAGACTACCATAATTAGCTGATTTGGCGCTTACTCAGACGTTATTCAAGCAATTTGGGCACAAAATTATTCTGCTAATAGCTGTGTAATAGCAACGTAACTGATGAATAAGTTTTGAATAATTATACGACAAGCTGAGTATCGTCTGGATAAAAGCATTTCGTTCTTTTATACAAGTATTACAGCTCTGTTAGCCAGATGATGAATGAATGATGAATGAACTTTATGCTTATGTCCTTCAAAGCTCTGATATTCAGATGATACACAGCATTTAGCTTATTTCAGTATATTTTTATCAAGTACTATTCAAATTAAAATTAAATTGACAAATACCGAACAATTAAGTTAGGACTGTGACAGCAGAAGTCAAGCTTTGGCCAAATTATTGTACCGATCGGTAAGTAAATAATTTTACCCTTATTTAATGCCTATAGAAATAAATTGTAGGTGCGCATGCAACTTTACCGTGTATTTACATATACATTTCGTGTAAAATTTTCACGCGCCACCTGATAAGCCGGGTTTTTGAGAAATAAACAACATTTCGTCAATTGGTTTGTTTTTGCGAGTGAAATATTTTTTATGAATTATGCAATTTATGGGTTAAAAAATAACTTTGTAATAATTTTAAAAGAATATTATAACGATTTCGTTATTGAAATTGAGTATTTGAGTATAAAATTCCACTTATTTAATAGGTTATGTTATTCATTATTATGGCGACTCTCATTCTGACTAAAATCTGCTTGCACAGCGGCTTCTCGTCTTATGTCTGCCTATAAGACCTTATGTATCCACTTAATAAGCTGTTCTCTGGTTAAAAGTGATCTTCACACAACATATTTGCGATAACTGTTCTATAATCACACTCATTCGTACTGTAAATCAAACTATTAGGATTCAGTCATTAATACTGAAAACCCTTATTGATATTGATGTTTTTTATATTTTTTTATTATTGATATTTTTCAGAAAACATGCCGTTTAAAATTGTGTCAACTCGTCGAAGAGGCAAGGTAGAACTATGTACTGTTCCGGAAACATGGGAAGTCAAAGGAATATTGCGTTGGCCTAAGATGTACGGTGATATACTCGCCAAAAATGATAGTACCCAGCCCCAGTCAGATTGGTTGACCTATAATTGTGTAGTGAAAAGAAGAAACTACCGTACATACGAAGAAGCAGAGGATGAATTAACAAAAATGTTAGACAGAACTATTATACATATAATAATAGAGAAATATTTTTATTTATGGCCCATTGTTTTAAGTTATTACGAAATAATAAATTCTTTTCATATTCCGTTTCACTTTTTTACAAAATTATTAGAACTCTCATCACTATCTTCAGACGCCTGAATTGATTTATAATCTTCAAAAAAAGTAGATTCATAGTCATTTCTTACGGAACCCGTTTCTATCGATTGTGGTCGCACTAGATTTGTACTTGGATCAAATGAACTGGAAGAACTTATTGTCTCAGTCGTTTGTTTGGCACAAATAGAGTTTTTTATGTTTTCATAGTCCCGCAAGCACTTTCTTCGTATGCCTCCTGTTCTTTTTCTATTTTTACATGAACTGGAGTACTTTTAAGCAATTTTTTTGAAAGGGAGAATTTTTCACAAGCCCTCAATTGCAGCGCCGAACTCAGTCATATGTCACTACTAGCCGGTAAATGCTTACTAATGTTGCAGAATAGTTCTTCTAGCTTTAAAAACGTCTTCTTTTCGTGAATACCCAGCAAACTTCTGCATAAGAATCTGTTACTATTGCTTTTACCACAATTAGCTACACATGAAGGTAATTTCGTACTTAAAGCGGTATAAAGTAGTTATAACAGCTATCATAATTTCTGTTAAGTTACTAAATGCTTCATAACAGAAACAACACCAACTTTATACTGCAGCTGAATAACTGTCAAAATGTGATGTGTAATACAGCTAAAAGAGAACAGAACCAAATTATCCAGTATCATGCTTGCTAATGGAATTTTATACCAGTGTTATACAAAAGATTGCACACACTCTTGAGTAACAGGTCTGTTTATGATGACTATTCAGCTTTAAGAAATAAAATCGGCATATTACATAACTAACTCATCTAAAAGCATTATTATAGCAAAAAAAAACTTTAATACAGAACTTGGCAATACACTCGGCTTGTATACATTTATAATAAAGCTTAAGCCTGCATAAGGTTAAATTGTTGGCCAATTATCTGACTTGTGTGCTGCCTGGGATTACTCGGTAGATGGGGTAGTAGAAGAAGATGTTGGACTGAACACCCAGAACTAGTCATAGAAGAGGAGGCGAGCATCGAACAAGGTGGCCGACCTGGTCAGAGGGAAGAGTCGGATGTAGGAGGCCCAGGACCGGATAAAGTGGCTACAGGTTTAAGAGAGAGGGAGGCTTTAACTCTGGATACGGCTTAGGCTCAGTTCACACCGAGACGCGATGCGGCGCGACGGTACTGGAAGAGGCCAGTTATTTGACGTGTGAGTCTGACGCATCGCAATGAAATATGTATCTTTTGGTGTAGTAAATAAAGTTATATTTTGAATCACTTTATTAAAATGTGCGCGCAGTGTCGCGTCACGTCTCGGTGTGTATTGACCCTCAGGGGCCGCCTCCACGAGCGAGAGAATCACAGCGATATTATCGTCGTTGCCACGGCTTTCTATACACTCTCTTTTGGGCTGTCTCCACGACCGAGAGAATCGCGGCGATATTTTCGTATAGAAAGACGTTGAATCGCCGCGATTTGTTCGCTTGTGGAGACGGCCCCTTAGTCTACTATGTAAGCAGTAATTTCAGCACAGTGTTGAAAGCCATATAACTGATAAGCGACTCTAAAATCAGTACGTCTCGGAGTTGCCATTTTAAATATTAGGTAAATTATTCCTACTCTGAGCACTAAACGCTTCGATCGTTGACTCTTAGGAAAAAGATCTTAATCGCATTCATCCGATAAATATAGGGTTGCCATACGTCCCGTATATACGGGACTGTCACCGTATTTGATCATCCCGTCCCGTATTACTACTTGTCCCGTATTTGTCCCGTATTTCGACAAAATACGAAACAGGTTGTCGGTAGAGACCATTGAATCCATATTGATTTGTCATTACAATTTTAAAATGACATGCGCCCAGTTCTATGATTATATAAAAAAAGAAAAAGAATTTATTGCAAAAGTAAAATCAACTTCAAAATAGGTATGCCTGGGCAAAAAAATAAATACCTGAGTAATTTTATGTTAATTAAAAAAAATTATTTACTTAAGACTTTGAATAAAAAGTATGATTCAATAATTTTTGTTTAATTTATTTTACAGTTTTGATAAGTTTGAGATCAGAGGGAATCTGTTAGAAAATACATTTGTTTGTTTCTTCTCGCTATGTAGGAAGGTACACATGCGTGCTATGATAAGTAGGTATGGTGTAGTTGAAAAACCCCGTGTCGGTGTTGAATGTGTTATGTACGATTATGAGTTTTGGGTATCGGAAGAAAAAACGTCCCGTATTGGTTCCCAGAAGTTATGGCAACGCTAGATAAATACCGATAAGATCACTTCGAGATAGTTGACCCAGTCATCGGGGCAAGCCAATAGGACATGACTAACGTTTTGAGGACAAGAACTTTTCTTTTACAACTTCGTAGTTGGAAGGAAGTTTGAAAGTTGCGCCAGTTACAGAAAAGTTGAAAGGGAATCGACTGTTTTGGTATGTACATGTGATGACTAGGGACGAATCGCATGTGACTAAAAGAGTGATGAATATAAATGTTGATGGATGGAGAGGGCGAGGAAGACCAAGGAAACGATGGATGGATTGTGTGAGGAGTGATAATTATAAAGAAAAAAGATGTAAATGATTGCGTGATGGTTGACAGGCGAGAATGGTGGAAAAAAAAAGTGGTGCACCGACCCCAAGTAACATGGGATAAGGGCGGAGGTTTATGATGATAGCTGTAAGGGGCGAATGGTAGAAAAAAAAAGTGGTGCACCGACCCCAAGTAACATGGGATAAGGGCGGAGGTTTATGATGATAGCTGTAAGGGGCGAATGGTAGAAAAAAAAAGTGGTGCACCGACCCCAAGTAACATGGGATAAGGGCGGAGGTTGATGATGATAGCTGGAAGGGGCGAATGGTAGAAAAAAAAAGTGGTGCACCGACCCTAAGTAACATGGGATAAGGGCGGAGGTTGATGATGATAGCTGGAAGGGGCGAATGGTAGAAAAAAAAGTGGTGCACCGACCCCAAGTAACATGGGATAAGGGCGGAGGTTGATGATGATAGCTGGAAGGGGCGAATGGTAGAAAAAAAAAGTGGTGCACCGACCCCTAGCAACATGGGGCAGGAGGTTGATGATGATCTGGAAAGGGCGAATGGTAGAAAAAAAAAGTGGTGCACCGACCCCAAGTAACATGGGATAAGGGCGGAGGTTGATGATGATAGCTGGAAGGGGCGAATGGTAGAAAAGAAAAGTGGTGCACCGACCCAAAGTAACATGGGATAAGGGCGGAGGTTGATGATGATAGCTGGAAGGGGCGAATGGTAGAAAAAAAAAGTGGTGCACCGACCCCTAGCAACATGGGGCAGGAGGTTGATGATGATCTGGAAAGGGCGAATGGTAGAAAAAAAAAGTGGTGCACCGACCCCAAGTAACATGGGATAAGGGCGGAGGTTGATGATGATAGCTGGAAGGGGCGAATGGTAGAAAAAAAAGTGGTGCACCGACCCCAAGTAACATGGGATAAGGGCGGAGGTTGATGATGATAGCTGGAAGGGGCGAATGGTAGAAAAAAAAGTGGTGCACCGACCCCAAGTAACATGGGATAAGGGCGGAGGTTGATGATGATAGCTGGAAGGGGCGAATGGTAGAAAAGAAAAGTGGTGCACCGACCCCAAGTAACATGGGATAAGGGCGGAGGTTGATGATGATAGCTGGAAGGGGCGAATGGTAGAAAAAAAAAGTGGTGCACCGACGCCAAGTAACATGGGATAAGGGTGGAGGTTTATGATGATAGCTGGAAGGGGTGAATGGTAGAAAAAAAAAGTGGTGCACCCACTCCAAGTAATATGAAACAAGAGCAGGAAGATTACGTAGGCTCACGTTAACCACTTCTTAGCTTCCCGATGCAACGAGGATATAAATAAAGCTCGAATAACGATGATGATTATATTTTTGGCCATGCAAAAGTTCCTTGTACAAGCTATAATAAGTGAGACGACAAAAAAAGAACTAATTAGTCCGTCAGATAGATTTCCAAAAAATATTTGACACATTTTTTTTTTTTGTTACGTAAACCAAAATTAACGAAGATATGACGCTTTTAAAATTTTCAATACGTCACGCCTTGGTATAATTTTTAGCTAGTTCTGACGTCACGAGCCCCCACTCCCGAGTTTTGATGCGTTTTATCTTTGTCAATATTCATTGATTTACAAAAACAAAAATTATGTGTCCATTATTTTTCAATACTCTAACTGACGGACTAAATAGATTTGCATTTTTTTGATCCTGTCGTCATGCCTATTGTATAATTTGGGCTAAAGACTTCAAATCTCACCTTATACGCATTCGGAAACTGCTCAAAAGCTCTCTAGATGTAGAATCTAGCCTGAACCTTCTAGGCAAGTTTCTCGTACCCTCTTCTTTAAACTTCCAGTCATAAATATTCACATTTCTAGTAACATCCTCATTGAAAGTGTCTAAAAAACCGGACCAACTGTCGTTGTGTTCGTATTTCCGAACGAAATTAGCAAGTTTTTTGTTTACCGGTTTTTGCCCGAGGGCTAGAAGTTTTGATTCTCTTGCTAGAAGGTAGCGTAACGCTGTCCTTTTTAATATTATCAGTTCTTCTAGAGTTTTTGCCATATATATGGAACACTTTTTTAAATATAAACAAATTAATCAATGCTATAAAATTACGTTAACACCAACATCTTTTTCGCAATTCAAATCACGTCGTAAGAACTTCCAAACTCAAAAAATCACGGGGATACTTTTCCAAAGACAATAAAATCACATTTTCTTAAACGATACCGCTGCTAAACAAAGGACACACGGCAAACAGCCAGCGAGAGAACTGCGTGGAAATTTCAAGACCAATTATCAGTGTCATGACGTGATGGATAGTGCAAATTAGTTTGAGGCACCCACTGAATGGTTTTACATAATATATAGATAGCTGTTATATACGTGGACGTAGTAAATAGCGTTATGTAAACTTTGGTAGAGGTGATGGGAATGTTTTTCAAGGTACAGTATTATTGATTTTCACTGCTTTCAGTGTTTTTTGATGTGAATAGTAATTAAATCTCCATTTATTGATACTGGTATCGATTCTTTTGTGCACAAACTAAACTTAATTTAGGCTATTGCTATCTTTTACTAAAAGGCAGTGCGAGAAAAGGACGGCTAACTAAGAACGAAGAACGAAGTTATAGGCAACTAGCTAACTAAGTTAGAGATGTCAAACTAGTTTATGCCTTGCGCTTCACCGTGTTTTTAGTCGACATGTTTTTACGTGCACTCTTCATTTGTATGGAAATAATAGTTCCAACTAAATTTGACAGCTCTAAATTACATCCGTCTCTTTCTCGTTTTATTAGAGAGAAAAAGATAGCAATAGCCTAAATTAAGTTTAGTTTGTGCACAAAATCGACACCACTATCGAAGTATCCTATAGTTCTGTTATTTTGGTTTCATACACAGATAAGCAGCTTCTATTTTCTGGGAGAGGGGGGGGGGGGTCCTCATGGATACTCTCCATCGTCGGAGCATGGAGTCGGACTCAATGCTTCCTATTATCTTTAATATTAGCGGACGTCACGCGGTTTCAGTTTTCACCCGCGTAGTTCCCGTTCCCGTGGGAGTACGGGGATAAAACATAGCCTATGTTACTCAGGGTGAATGTAGCTTTCTAATGGTGAAAGAATTTTTGAAATCTGCGCAGTAGTTTTTGTTCATTACAAACATACAAATATTTCCTCTTTATAAGCAAAGCAAACAAAGACATTACATTCTAAGCAAATAAAGATCTGATTCTGATTCTGATAATATTAGTATAGATAGTATAGATTAGCAGTTAGAAGACAAGAGCAAAGATAGGATGGATGGACTGTGGCGTGTGAAGGATGATATAGCTAAAAAGGAGGTATCTGATGAAATGACGAGTAGATAGATAGAGAGATAGAGAAGTATGGAATAGGACGAAATGCTGCTCCGATTCTAAATAAATTGGATTAAGAGCAGAAGAATGATGAAGAAGACAAGACCAGAAAAGCCTGAACGCACTGTGATTCTGTTCTGCAAACAGTGCCACTCTTGACATAGACAAGCAAAAATGAGTCTTATGACGTCACTGATCGTCAGGTGCATGCCTGACACAGTCATGCTAAGCTGGACTCCCATTGTTGCAACCTTGAGACGCACACCGCACCTTGTATACTACTACTACAACAGCACATAACGTCCACTGCTGCACATAAGCCTCTCCCATGATGGGAGGAATTTGCCGTAATCTCCACGCTTGGCAGGCGGATTGGAGATCGCAGTGATGAAAGACTAACAGAAAACGCTGCTGCCCATTCTCTGGTCTACGGAGGCGCAAGGTGTTCTGCGTCAGACATTAGTCGCCTTATACGACACCCGTGAGTGTAATGGGTTGGTTCTATTATACTCTGCCGGATACCACACGGCTATCTCAGGTCTACAGAGAGTCTACGCACCTTGTATACTTGTTACTTTATTTTATTTGAAGTATGTCATGGTGTTACTATACTTATTTATTTCGTAAATATGTTTTTCCTTTAGTATTTTGGCACGTTGTTTTTATAATAAGGTAAATTGTATAATTTGTACTTCTGTGTGTTGTGCTGTCTTTTGTGTGCACTAAATAAATGGTTTATCTATCAATCTACTTACCAAGAAAATTAATCATGAATTTTCAATGACATAACCGATTTGTAATGCTCTAACCACATAGTTATTAGCTTATCTGAACTCGCTACAATGATATTAAACCAGCTGTATTCTTCAAGGTCGAATAACCTAAATAAATGTAAGAACGACGACATCAAGCATTATATGGCCGGTATTACCTGAACTCTTAAAAAAATTGGTATCTCATTCTAATGGAGCTCCGAAAGATAGTATAACTATAAGGGCATATACCCGAGATGATCTTCATGAATACTGGAAATGGAATCTATAACTTTGAGTTATGGGAGTTTCTTGCCAGTTCTTCCTCGTAGAAGAAACAACCAACACGAACCGTGCACCGTGCATATTTTGACGTTTAATTCATAAGCACCCATGTAGATTTATGTAAAATATAATTTTATTTTAGACGAAGGAGACTAGTCTCCACGACACAGGGAATCCTAGTGTGGAGGCTAGTGATATTTCAACTTGTGTAATGCTGTCTTAAACAATAAAGCTTTTGTTATTATTATTTTTTTGTAAATTTATCCGAATGGCTAGGAGGTAAGATAGTAATGATTATAAGCTCGTGGGGTTAGCGATATCGTGAAAGTCGCGGGAAACACCTGGATCAGGGACGCACAAAACCGGGAAGTGTGGCGGAAGAAAAACAGGAGGCCTATTCCCAGCAGTGGGTGATTCCGGGCTGATTCGAAGAAGATAACCTCCAAAAACAAAGGCTTTTACAGAGAGAAAGGAGAGCTTCACACATCTTCGGGTTGGCATGACTCGGCACAGCCGTTCGGGGTGTTTGGGATGTTGAAAGAAAGAAAAAGCATTTATTAGCCCGCACAGGAGAAAACACAAAGTAAAATGGTTAAATTAACAGTACCAATAATAAAAAAATAATAAACAAAGAGAAAAAAAAAAACATGAAATGAAATTGGTCCTGTACGAGGCCAAAAGGCCTCGGCCTATCTCAGCATGGTGCTGTAACATTTAAAAAAAAACGTCACAGCGCTGGTATTCTGATAGGGCCCAGAGTGATGCCACGGTGTTGCTGTTTTCAATGTTTGTCTGTCTGTTTGTTTCGGCTTATCTCCGATACGGCTGAATCGATTTTGACGGGACTTTTACTGACAGCTAGCTGATGCTATAGGGTCTAACTTAGGCTAGTTTTATTTTAGAAAAGTATTTAGGGTTCCGTGCTTAAAACCCTTGAAATTATTAACAGAATCCGACTCAAACGGCTGATCTTCGAAACGGCAGGACCGATTTTGACGGGACTTTTACTGGAGATCACAATGCAAGATGTGAAATGCTAGTGTTCAGCTGCATCCGGTTAGATGGAAGCCGACCCCAACATAGTTGGGAAAAGGCTAGGCAGATATGTGTATATAGATTATATATACAGGGTGGAATTTTTCAATGCCACCTGGAGGGAAAGTACTCGAAATACTGGAGAGAGCAAATTTTACTCAAAGGAAACATTCCTTTATTTTTAAAAGGAAATAAACCTGCATTCACAGATTTTCGAAAATTCGCTTGCCACACACGGAAATCGAACCGACTAAAGTTCGAAAAGTTCACAGTTCCGACTAAAGTTCGAAAAGTTCACAGTTTCGCAAAGTTCCCTTAATTTAATTTAACATGTTTTTTAGAGAGATTTGATCCATATGATTGACCCTATCGATTGATTGCAAAAAGGTACAGATTGTTATTTTTTCGAAATTTAGTCGATCCATCCCGGGTTGGATGCCAGCGTGTGGCAAAAAAAAAATCGAAAATCTGTGAATGCAGATTTGTTTCTTTAAAAAAATCAAGGAATGTTTGCTTTGAGTAAAATTTGCTCTCTCCAGTATTTCGAGTACTTTCCCTCCAGGTGGCATTGAAAAATTCCAACCTGTATATATCGATTATTCCCGATGTCCACCACTTGTCTGGCCACCACTGGGGGACAGCGAGACAACTTTAAAACATTATTCTCGCTGTCCACCACTGGGGGACAGCGTCACAACTTTGTAAATTATTTCCATTCGCCACCACTGGTGGACATCGACACGGATTTTTTAACATTCCCTATGGCCGCCGTTGGGGGACAATGGCACAACTCTTTTGATCCGATTCCCACTGGCCATCAATTTAAATTATTTTATCTAGAGACCATTTGGTTTTATGTTGAAATTACTTTTATCCAATTCTAATGCTTACGTAATAATAATGACATAATATTTCTTTCCTTGTATAATATAGTTAATTTAATTAATTATAGGTAATTCATTAAAATTAAATTTTATTTTCTTGCTAATGCTTATTATTATTATCTATTGATACTATTCACTTCATCAAGATATTTACAAAAAGTATTGCTATGAGGGAAAGTACAGACGCCAGCACATCAAGTTACTACAAACTGTAAAATTTTCTTATTTGATTTTGAACGAGTTACTTTCAACGTTTTAAGGTTTAAAATCATTTGGATAAATTTGACACTTTGGTATAACTTGATGTGCTGGCGTCTGTGCATAACGTTAAAAAGAGACAAAAAATATATCTATTCTACTCTGCTCCTTCTACTTGCGCAAACGCAGCATGCGTCATTATAACTACGTCATTAGTGCACTCGTCGCTCCCATAACCAGCCATGTCCGATTTAAATACTAGTGGTTCCAGTTCATCAGGAAAAGTGCATTTAACATATATAAATAGAAAAGGCGGGACAATTTTATTACACGGAGGATATGAATATATAATAAAACGAAAACATAAAAGTGGTTTAATAATCTGGGAGTGTACTAACAGGAAGAAGAACAAATGTAAAGGACTTATCAAAATCAAGGTAAGTCCATAATAATAATACAATAGTAGGTATATCACACCTTATTTAGTATTCATTTTGGAATTGTTTATTGTTATGAGAAACTAATAAGTACTTATTGTATTTTGTTTAACTATGTGGTGTTTAAGACTTTTGAGTAGTACCTACATTATGTTTAATTCAAGAAACCCAAATGGGTCTTGTAAAGGCCAATTTGATATTGTGAGAAATTATTATTGTTTATTGTTTAACTACTTAAGTGATTTTTAAAACTGTTGATTAGTACATATCTGTAGGCCAATTTTTAGATATTGTGATAAATGATTATTGCCTTTTTGTTTAACTACATATGTGATTTTTAAAACTGTTGATTAGTACATATCTGTAGGCCCAATTTCTAGATATTGTGATAAATTATTATTGTCTTTTTGTTTAACTACTTATGTGATTTTTAAAACTATTGATTAATTTATAATATTTAATTTTTATTCCTCCGTCGAGGAATAGGATAATAAAACTGTGATTATGATTGTAATGTTCTAGTCGATTTTAAAAATTGTAGCCTGTCAACCAGCTGTGGAAATTAAGTCGGTTAATTACCCACTTCAATAAAAAATGAGCAATCAAACCTATATTATATAATACTAAGTAGTAGGATCATTTTTTAATACTTGAGTGAAACATTTAATAAAAGTTGATTCAAGAATATGACTATTATTTACCTACCATATAATTTATAAATATTTAAATTAGTCTTACCCTTAGCCCTGCTAAAAATCGAATCCGTAAGTATATTAAGCTATCCTTTAACGGTCTCTAGATTAAACAATTTAAATTGATGGCCAGTGGGAATCGGATCAAAAGAGTTGTGCCATTGTCCCCCAACGGCGGCCATAGGGAATGTTAAAAAATCCGTGTCGCTGTCCACCAGTGGTGGCGAATGGAAATAATTTACATAGTTGTGACGCTGTCCCCCAGTGGTGGACAACGAGAATAATGTTTTAAAGTTGTCTCGCTGTCCCCCAGTGGTGGCCAGACAAGTGGTGGACATCGGGAATAATCGGTATATATGCTATCACAAATCAAGATCAGTGTCAGAGATCAGTTTATACTAGAAGGAAATATTTATATGTATGTTTTAGTGTGTGTGTACAGATCCTGACTGTCCGTTTAGCACCGTTTAGAAATACAAATCATGTATATTATGCAATGTAGGTTTACAGTACGCAAATTGAATGTTTGATGAGTTCGATTGCCTTTTAATGGAGTCGAAAATTTTGAATCCATTTATTTTATACTTCCTGGTTACTTAGGTACTTAAGAATCAGAAGCAAAAGCTAGAATATAAGCACAAACGAATAGAGAAGCTCTTGTCTAGCATGTTATTAGCGCTAATGTAATTATTAAATAGCTTAGTTTAAAAAAAAATATTTACAAGTAGCTTAAATTTCAATTAGTAAGTCGTGAGTTCCTCACTGGTTGAAAAGAAAAATGGTAAGGTATAAAGGAAGCATCAATGCAAAGCAATGGGACAGAATAAGTCAATTAAAAAAGTAGTGCGTGCATAATTTTCAACTATTTGTAAACACAATAGCTGGTATTACAGAGGAGCTCGTGGCTCAATAATAACAGCCGTTCGGGTCGATCTTCGTGCCTCGGAAAGCACGCCGATGGTCCCGGCTGTCATTATTAGACCTTTGACAGTCGTTACAGGTAGTCAGTGGCCCGAAAGTCTGACAACCAGTCTTACCAAGGGGTATCGTATGACCCAACACCAACTGTGTTGCGGAGGTCAGTTAGGCAGTCGCTTCATGTAAAATACTGGTATTCAGCTGCATCCGGTTAGACTGGAAGCCAACCCCAACATAGTTGGTAAAAGGCTAGGCAGATGATGCATAGCTGTTATTACTACCACGCCTTACAACTGTCATCTTGCGTTTGAGGTATTCGATTCCAAGCGCGTCGGTGGCGCATGCGCATAACGCTAATTAGAACACATGTGTGTAACTACCCTCATCAGTTAGTAAAATTTTAGTACGTTATACAAGCGGTTATTCGATTTCAAATGTTAGTTTTAGTAACTTTTCAGTTTTAGTTAGTACACAAAACAGTATTAGTCAGTTTTAGTTCGTACACAAATAAGTTTTAGTTAGAACACCAATCAGTTTTAGTCACAACGGTTAGTTTAGTCTGTAACTAAACGTAACTCACCGGAGGTCATCTAAAAAGTCGTTGACTGCTGTTATCATTGTTGATGTAGCTGGAAAGAGAGAGACAGACACATTTTAACTACTTTCTACTTCTACACATTCATTTCTACAGCTAGGCACCACATTCTACAATACAAGGTCAAACATTAGCTATAGTCTCCGCCAGATAAGTAAGTATTAAAGGTCATTAACCCGCATACATTTATTCAAAAACATAATTCCGAAAACAGAAATAATGACATAAACTTGTCCCGAAACGACCTTTATCGTGATTCTTGACTTTTTCTAGTAATAAAAATCGATTCATAATGTATTGTCGGGGTACCTCTACCTACGCAGATAAATTAAAGAAAGAGCAATGACCTTTAATTCTTATTTATCTGGCGGAGACTATAGCAAAACAAAAAAAAAAGGTGATGGGCCGGACGGCCCAAAAAAAGGAAATTTTATTTTAAGTTTTTAAACTGTCATGGTCACTATAATTATAATTAACTTTTGAAACGGGATATTTACCATGTTTTTGTTGTGAGTTCCCGATATTTGGGCGTTATTGCAAGCACCACGCATAAACTGAAGTTATTACGGATGGGAACACCCACCACAACAATATCATCATCTGACTAGCCTTTTCCCAAGTTTTATTGGGGTCGGCTTCCAGTCTTACCGGATGCAACTGAATACCAGTATTTTACAGGGAGCAACTGCCTATCTGACCTCCACAACCCAGTTAGTAGGTACTGGGTGATACGATACCCCTTGGTAAGACTGGTTGTCAGACTTTTTGGGCCACTGACTACCTGTAACGACTGTCAAAGATCACAAATAACAGCCGGGACCAACTGCTTAACGTGCTTTCCGATGCACGGAGGAAACTCGGTATGTAATGGGTGGTCACCCATCCACAGACCAACCTAGGCAAGCATGGCTTAACCTAAAGATCGACCCGAGCGGCTGTTATTATTTAGCCACGAGCTCCTCGACCACCACAACAACAATAAACATGGTAAATATCCCGTTTCTAGTGTTAATGATAATTTTTATATTATTTTGTGTTTTAACATCGATATCCAATACCCACGTACCTATAAATCCTATAATAATACAATTATAGTATGTGGAGTTTCGCTAGCAAATTCAATTTGACCCTGTATACTACGTTTTATAATAAAAATTATAATTACACAAGCTTCTTAATTAATAAGTGAAGTGGGGTGAATCGGGACTCCCTGGGGAATGGCGTGTGATTCACCCCGTTGAAATTCTGTGCCAACTCTGAACAGATTATCAAATTAGAAAATAAAAACCAGCCAAGTGCCGGTCGGACAGCGTGGTTCCGTACCATCGTAGTAGTTTAATTTTTAATTTGTTGTTTTGTTATGGAGCGGCAACATAAATACACATTGATTGACCACCATACCCAGCCAGGAGCAACCCTGACCCGGACTGGCCGGATACATCAGGGGGCACGATTTTGTAAGGAAAGACATACTCTGGTATGGGAGAGGGAGAGGAAGCCCGACCAACCGCAGTCGGGCACAATCAGCCGACTATGCAGCCTAGAGCCAATATAAGAATAGTGGTAAAGACAGGAACAATCCACAGGAATGAGCATTGGTGCTTTGACCTTCGTTTCATTGGTCACTTCTAGCATTAAATTGGAGAATCATGTTCGTTTCTGGTGGTTGCGATTCTGTTAGACGACCCGATTGGCGCAGCGGTAGTGAGGCTGCTTTACGTTCTTAGGGTCCCGGGTTCGAATCCCGGTCGGAGCAAATGTTTGTGTGATGAGCATGGACATTTGTTTCCGAGTCATGGATGTTTATATGTATGATAAGTATGTATTTACAAACAAAAAGTATCTAAGTAGTATATCAACTATCTGGTGTCCACGGCACAAGCCTCGTTGCTTAGTGTGGCACTAGATGGCGCTGTGTGTAATGTCCAGCAATATTTATATTAATTTATTCGTTTTTGACGGCAACAGAAATACACATTCTGCGAAAATTTCAACTGTGTATTACGGATCATGAGATACAGCTCGCTGACTGACAGATAGACGGACAACGGAGAGGGTCCGTTGGTTACCCTTCGGGTACGGGTACGGAACCCTAAAAATTACAAGTCCTTGTTGGAAGCAACCTAAAATCCTAACACGTTTAAAGTTTACTCCTGGTTGGATTCGACCCTGCATCCCTTAGTTTTACCGTTAGTACCACGGGATACCGTACTTCTTCATAAAATAAGTTTTCAATGCGACATACTTCTACAAATCGAGCCAAAAATATTCGTCCCTATCTTACAACGACATCATCATTGTGCCCAATTCATTTGTGGTCGGCGTAGCATGTCCTCTTCCTCCACTCCTCTCTATCACTCGTCATGTCATCAGACTCCTCCTCTCTTACCATATCATCCTTCACAGAGTCCATCCATCGTTTCTTTGGTCTTCCTCTACTCTTATAACCATCCACATTCATACTCAAAACTTTCCTCACGAGATTTTCCTCATCCCTCCGCATCACATGCCCATACCACGACACAACGTATTAAGGGGACTACTGGAGCTAAACGCGAGTTTTATAATGCAAAAAAGCATATGATTCAATGCAATAAACAAAACCAGAAAAATATATGATATTCTTCAGGATATATGCTAGTGTGATAGTGTTTTGAAAACAAAATACAACAAATTTTACTCGATAAAAAAAAATTACGAACTTATCTCTAAAAAGTTCTAACCATACTAAAATACATGCGATCATTCTGATTTTTTGTCAAAGAATTCTACAAGCAACATATTAGCATGATAGTGTTTTATTTTTTTAGTCCAATCAATAGATTTTTTGTAAATCGCAAAAAACCACTCATTTCACACTTTTCGGCCGCAGTGACTCAACCACTTTGTAGTGCAAGCTGATTAGAACTTTATTCTAACAGTATTTCAAACGAAGTTTGAACCACCACAAATAGAGTTGCTAATTTAGCTTCTGTAGTTCCCTTAAGCCGACCCTAACCTAGTTGGGAAAAGGCTAGGCAGATGATGAGTCGCCTTATGCTAAAACACTACCCCTACAATTCGAAGGTAACGGTGCTGTAAGAGGTGTCCGCATTTCCGCAATGTCTAGACTTGCACTTAGTGACGTAATAAAAGTAGGATGACGTCACATTGCGACTAACCTAGATACATGTAAACCTAGTTCTGCTAACAGAGGCTAGACTTGGCACCTTGGTCAAGGAGGTGGAGAACTGTGAATCAATAGTCTTTATTAACTAGCTATTACCGGCGACATGCGATCGCGTGAATCTATACAAATGAAGTTGAAGTATCTGTTTGTAATTTCAAAATAACAGTTTTTTTACTGAATGCATACAGGGTGTCAACAGACTCTTCGCGAAGCCAGCAACCAAGCATTCTGTACATCAAAATAAGTAATTTTCCGCAAAAAAATATTGCTGGGAAACTACTTTTTTTTTTGGGTGAAAAATCACATTTTACGGTAAAACTGTATATGTAACGCACTTAAAACATTCGCTGAATAGTACGGGGGTCGTAGAGGTGTGTAAAGTAAAAAGATAGAATAACTAAAACATATGTGGAAACTAGATTAGAAGCATTTGAAGCCTTGTGGAACAAATTCACGTCAACTCACGAAATTATTATACAGAACGTCACAGACGCGCAGCGAGAATCTGATAAGTATTTTCTAAATGATGTTTATGATACCATTGAAGAAACCTACATTTTTCATAAAACTCAATTAAAATTGGTTGCCTGTAAAGTCGGTATACGGGCGAAAGTTTTACGTGACAACGACTTTGAGTGGTAAAATAAACTTTTTATGTCTGTCTCTCTCGCTCTTAGGCGGGCTCTCACTCGCTCTCATTGTGAGCGCATAACGTGAGCGGGAGCGTAACGCAGTTTCTTGAAGTGTCACCCGGCAAACCAATTTATAAGACGTTGTCACGTCAAAAAAAAATGTAAAAAAGTTGGAACTTTGCCCCCAATATCTCCGTAACTATACGTAGAAGGTTCCCCCAGGTATGAGGTCTAGAACTAAACGGACGGACAACGAAGTACGAACGATCCTCTATAGGTTCCGTTTTTTTCCTTTAGAGGTACGAAGGCCTAAAAATGATCGCAATGACGAGAACAATAAGTGCCTTTCGACTTCATCAAGGGTTTATTTACACCCTTTTTTTCGGATGGGAAATCATCAAATGACTCCTCCCGCTCTGGGCGGAGCAGGAGGGAGTGTCAGACTTTTACTGACTAAAAACCCATCCATGTTCCTTCATCGCCTTTTGTGTTCCGGGGCCGCTTTTGTGTTTGAGGCGCGCGTGGAACACTCGCGCCCCTGTCGTCATGAGACGGACGGACGGCGAGCTAGCCCATAGCCCACCGTCCACAGGCCCGCGCCTACGGTGCACGCCCGGGGCGTCTTCCGCGGCGGCTGGGACGTGCGTAAGGTTCTCTTGCTCTCTCCCTCTCACGTTCCGCCACTCTATCTACACCATTTATTAAAAACACTCTGGAAAAGCGATCAGACGCAAATCCAATTGTTTTAGTGCGAATTTTCACAACTATATCATCCCTAAACATCACGATCTAACCACGTGAGGTGAACAAGCATCCCGTTGACAACCTGAAGCCGTATACAAACCCATAATCTGCTTAGCTGCTATTGCGTATTTAACTGCCTACTTACTGAAGAGACGTTATAATAGATCTCTCTCTCCAATAAGACTGAGTTCAATAAAGGAGAGTGGGAAACGAAAGTATGGGGGTACTGGGCCCACCCTTCAATATTAAGGTTTGATATAAGTACCGTTGGATAGGGATTTTTAAGCGGAACATTAGTTACTAATAAAACTATGGTCAAATGTTAGTACTTTCGGAGATACGACGTCTTTAAGTCGTCTGTCTCATAATTTTTTATGGATATTTATAATAGAATAGTAATAATACACGTAGGTATTTCACTTTAAAATATTGTGTTATCGCGCTTGTCCGATCACCGAAGTTAAGCAATGTCGGGCGCGGTCAGTACTTGGATGGGTGACCGTCTGGGAACACCGCGTAACTTTGGCTTTTTGTATTTGTTTTGTTACTAACTTCAAATAATGAATTTTGTTGTACAATTCTTGCAAAACTAGACCCGCTTTGCTTATTAGGATCACTTATGGCAGTTTATTAGGTAGTATAACTCCAAAAGCACTCACTTTTAAAGTCGTTATACCACGGTAATATTATAATGTTATACCAAGTTTTATTCTGCATAAAAATACCTATTGATTCATGAGTATCTTATTGCTATTGAGAGGTAGGCCCACCGTTACTCATTGTCCTTTTCTATTGGTACTCAAATGGAGTTGGGCAGGACACCTAGCAAGATGCGGTGATGGCAGATGGAGTAAAGCTGTGACCGAGTGGCGTCCAAGGAATGGAAAGAGAAGTGTTGGTCGTCCGCTGACGAGATGGGCAGACGATATTGTTGCCATTGCGGGAATATCCTGGATGAGTCTGACACAAGAGCCTGGAGCTTGACAAACAAAGAGAGGCCTATTCCCAGAAGTGGGTGAAGTCTAGCTGTGGATGATGAGGTATTTAGATAATAGTTTGTCCCAAGTATTGACTGCCTCTCAACGCGCAGCTCAAACCACTGGTCGGATCTGGCTAGTATGATGCATAGTCTCATAGAGATAGCTATTATGACGCAGGCATCTAATAAGAAAGGATTTTGGAAAATTCAAAGCCTAAGCGGATGAAATAGGTTAGAAAGTTTGTATGCAAATCGGATCGGCTAGTAAATCTATATAATCATTTAACGTTCTCAATGCTGGACACAGGCCTCCTCTCTATGAGAGGGAATGGACTGTAATCCACCACGCGGGCCCAGTGCGGGTTGGTAGATGTCGCATGTCTTCATAGCATAAGCGTTCCACTGCTGTGACAGAGGTATTCGAATAAATACCACCTTGAATTTATGCAAGCCTAGTACTTTTTGTTTGGTATCCACTAGAAAGACGATTTTAGTGGCACCAACATCTTCCTGATTCTGTTCTCCTAGTAAATACTTTCTTTTCAAATTCGTGTCTCGTAACAAACCTTAGTGTGCCTGAGAGAGACAAAAAATCTAAGTATAGAAGTTTCCTTGTAACTGAGAGGTGACTGTATGAATCGGGAGGGTTGCCAAACGGGATGTAACCATCCACTATGAGAGGGAATGGGCTATAAGCCACCATGGACCCAGCACGCGTTAGTGAATATCGAGTCTTTGAATTTTTAGTTCTAGGACATGCCGGTTTCCTCACGATTCATCAACCGTTTTGCGAACCTCTCGAATGTCCTTATAAATTCATCCTTGAAACATATTACACTTACACCTGTTCTTAGAATATAATTTGTATTATTTTATTAGCCTTTAGTAGACATAACAGACCATTGTTCCTCCAACTTTCGTTCACAGCAGACGTATATCAAATTATACAATGCTGTCACACTATTGTTTGGGTTCTCTTGTATTTAATTTAATGACTCATTCCAGTGCATCGCGGTTTTTGCGCCTTCGTCATTGGAGACCATTGGAGACACATGTTCTTAGTTTGAATTTTGTTTTATTTTTGGTCTTGTAATCGGTTTGGCGTTTATTTTGAGAGTGCGATGGAATATGTCCTTTTTGGTTAATGAAAAGGGCACTTTGAAGACGGGGCTCAAGAAAGCCATTCAATTTGTGGAAGAGTCATTCGTCAATGTCATTATGGTGCGCTCCATTTCACAAGGATGAGGTCCGTGTCCTGGCAGTTAAAACGTTATGGGCATATTTCAAAGATGAAAAGGACAAGTCGGGGTGGACCCGTCCGTTTAAAAGGTCATGCACTAATAATCGTGATCCATACTTTTTATATTAATGCGAAAGATAAATCTGTATTTTACTTGTGTGACAAGCCCGCCACACTATTCCCAAACAACTGCAAGTCCTGAAAGCCGAATAAACAGTGGCGACCACCAGAAAAGCGCCGAGACAATGAAGCTCGACGAAGTCCCAGAGAAACTACACACATCAAAAGTGTCTAGGGATCAAGCATTTTTATGCGGATTTCTTGAGATTGAGATGTGGCTTTGTAATAAATTTATGATTTTATAAATTTATATGGATCCTTTTTGGTGCATTTCATAATTTGAATCAGGAACTCTCAATCAAATTCGAGTAAAAGATGAAAATAAGCTGTCAATATTTTCCCTATAAAAACATACAACGCATTGAAGACATTATTAGTGCTACTGTTTCCCTACTACTGATTAAAACCAACGTTATTATGGAGCGGCGACGTCATTTAAGCAGGGAAGAAATGCTCAGAGCCGTGGGAATGATAGAAGCTGGTTCCCGGCAACGTACTGTAGCTTTAGCTCTGAATACAAGTCAGAGTGTTATCAGTCGACTTTGGACACGTTACCGAAGCACTGGTACCGTGGCTGAGCGCCATGGAGGACGGTATCGCTGCACCACACGGAGACAAGACCGATACATTCAAATCTTAACTCGAAGAGCTCCAACAATAACCGCCATGATGTTAGCCGTGAGGCTTCATCACTCTTCAGGGAACTTAATTAGCGACCAAACAGTCAGAAACCGCTTGCATGAAGTGAACCTTCATTCCCGAAGACCGCTACGGGTACCACCTATAGCAATGCACAATCGTAGGATTCGATATCAATGGGCTCTTGAACACAGAAATTGGGCAGAAGAACAATGGCGTTTCGTGTGCTTTTCTGATGAGTCTCGTTTTGGTATGAGACCGGATACAAGACGTATACGACACTGGAGAACCCCTGGACGCCAACAGCGATTAAAATCCTGCCAGGAAATCCATCCTTATAGTGGTGGAACCATCATGGTATGGGCGGGTATTTGGATCGGCGGAAGAACTGAGTTGATTTGGATCAGAGGCAACCTCAACGCTCAAATTTATGCTGAGACGATTGTATCAGACGTCATCGTTCCTCTACAAGTGCAAACCGGTCCCTTATTTCAGTTAATGCATGATAATGCACGACCGCACACCGCAAGAGTTGTAAGACAGACTCTCGCCGCAGCTAACATCAATGTCCTGCCCTGGCCTGCTCAGTCGCCAGACTTGAACCCGATTGAGCATGCATGGGATATGCTACAGAGAAGAGCTCTGCCGAATATGGAGGGTATCCAGTCGCAAGAAGACCTTTTTTTGTTGTTGCAACGAACATGGGCGGCCATTCTACAGCGTGATTTGGATGAACTCATTTTGAGTATGCCAAACCGATGTTCTTGTGTTGTTAGTGTTCGCGGTAGAAACACGGATTATTAATTGTTTAAGTTACCCAATAAAATTTTAAAGAAAACTGTGTTTTCAGTCATTTTTTCGAACTTTAATGTTAGTGGTTCAAATGTCAAAAATCCCTTTATTAGGAAAATGGCAAATTTCTTTATTAATGCAAAGGTGACTTGGTTTATCGTTACTGTGACAAACGAAAACACTTTATTTGATGAATCCTTAAAGAAAATTTTAATTAATATCAATCAGGAGAAAAGTTATTGCAAAAATATATGTTGATCCCTAGATACTTTTGATGTGTGTATTTAACTGTCTTGGATCCCGCAACGAAATTAATAACAAAAGAATAGCGGAGGAGTAGCAAAAACATTATTTCCAAGTAATTCTGTCTTTTACCTTCACGCCTAATCCGCTGAACCAATCGATATGAAAGAGATGTAACCCGGAGAAGGACACGGCAAGGCAGTTTACGTTACGTGAA
The DNA here is from genome assembly GCA_905147715.2 of Xestia xanthographa. Classification (NCBI taxonomy): domain Eukaryota; kingdom Metazoa; phylum Arthropoda; class Insecta; order Lepidoptera; family Noctuidae; genus Xestia; species Xestia xanthographa. The sequence continues at coordinate 18,255,647 of LR990667.1, forward strand.
AGGTGGCAGTTATAAATTGTCGAAATTCGCCCGACACATTTTCAACCGACTTCCAAAAAAAGGAGGTTCTCAATTCGACTGTATTTTTTTTTTTTTTTTTTTTTTTTTTTTTGTGTTTGTTACCTCAGAACTTTCGACTGGGTGAACCGATTTTGACAATTCTTTTTTTATTTGAAAGCTGGTGCTTCCCGTGTGGTCCCATTTAAATTTTGTGAACATCTGATGCTGATCTTCGGAGATATACAATGGAACTCTTCAAAAATAGACGGCAAATGTGCCGTGAATGTTGCAATCGCTTGGATGTTTATTGTTTATACAACATCATGACGTAACATCACGCCTGTATGCTCTGAGGGGGTATGCAGATGTATACAATACACCGAGATTTCGACAGTTAGGTATGCTAAGTTGGCGCGATCGTGTTCAGCACGCGACTCAAATAACTTAACATCACGCCTGTATGGTCTGAGGGGGTACACAGATGTGTACAATACACCCAGATTTCAACAGTTCGTTCGTGTTCCGTGCACGCCTCAAAGAGATGTCAGCAAAAGGGACTGTTCTAAAGAGATACTGCGGCCCTGGAACACAAAGGGCTAAGAAAGAACATGGATGGGTTTTAGTCAGTAAAAGTCTGACACTCCCTTCCGCTCCGCCCAGAGCGATAATTTGATGATTTCCCATCCGAAAAAAAAAGGTATGTTAAGTTCCATATATCGGGGATATGCCTATTACCATCACATGTATTGTTAACAATGCCAAATAAATTCATGGCAAATATTTGGGAACAACTAAAAATGGAAAAATAAAAAACTTTTTTGCAAAAAATAAAACCGACTTCAAAAAACACAAAAAAGTGAAAAATAACTTTAGCTTCAGAAGTCGGTGACAAAAAAACGAAATCAATTAAACATGAGACACCGACTTCTGAAGCTAAAGTTATTTTTCACTTTTTTGTGTTTTTTGAAGTCGGTTTTATTTTTTGCAAAAAAGTTTTTTTTCCGAGAGAATGGCTAAATACAGGGTGTAAAAGACCTCATCACGAAGCCGTCTCATATACTCTCTCACTCATAGACTCATCTGTTTAAAATGCTACGCTCCATCGCTCTTTAGCAAACCTTTTTTTTTTTTTTTTTTTTTTTTTTCGTATGGGAAATCATCAAATAACCCCTCCCGCTCTGGGCGGAGCAGGAGGGAGTGTCAGACTTTTACTGACTAAAACCCATCCATGTTCCTTCATCGCCCTTTGTGTTCCGGGGCCACGGTATCTCTTTCGAATAGTCCCGCAACCCCGGCAGGCATCGGTCCTTACGGACCCCTTTCTTTTTGCTGACTCTCTTTGAGGCGCGCGTGGAACACGAACGCGCCGTCGACACGGCCTGTCGTCATGAGACGGACGGACGGCGAGCTAGCCCATAGCTCACCGTCCACAGGCCCGTCTTTAGCAAACCTTGAGTTTGGACTTCTGAGCGTCCGTCAAAGTCAAGTCTAGGCGCCATAGGTTAGGATAGGCATGTTAGGGTGTTGTGTTCCACGCGCGCCTTTCTTGGACGTAGCGGGGGGAGTCCTACACCTCACTCCCCCCGGGACGAGGCCCGCAGGTCAAACGGGCCAGCACTAGTCTGGGGCAGCGGAAGTCGCATAAGTTCCCGCTGCCCCCCGACTCAAGTGTGCGAGGGAACACCGGTGTGGTTTTAGTCAGTACGAGTCTGACAGACCCCTCCGCTCTCCCCAGGGCGGAGGACATCCATTGAGGATTTCCACATCGAGAAAAAAAAAAAAAGGCATGTTAGGGTAGGTCACACTTTTTTTTATTAGAGTCTTTGTTCAAGTTACTTATTCTTTTGGCCTCATTTATATTTTAAAATTGATTTAATTATTTTTTTCTAAAACATTAAAATGATGATGATGATGATTTGATGTTCATATATACATAATTTACAGACATTCAGACACGATGTAAAAGTCGTTATTGAATAAATGAATTGAATTGAATCAATTTTTTAGCATTATTTATATCACCTATGATACCTACCTACCTACATTTATTAGGTACCAAATTATTAAATGTGCGGCCCGCCTTTATCAATTTTTTTCACTATGTGGCCCTTGTCTGCCAAAAGGTTGCCGACCGCTGGTGTAGACCAAAAAAATGATCGCAATGACGAGGAGAACAAGTGCCTTTCGGCTTCGTTAAGAGGTGTTTTACACCCTTTATTAAACTAAAATTGCAAACAAACAATGGGCAAGTGTGGTTATCATGGTAAGCAGACTGATAGCAAGATCAAAAACTTCAGACACTGTGGAACATTTTGCTCTTTCACTAATTTACAATGGCGAATGAGTCATTTCAATTTGAAACATGAAGCATGAAAACAAAACTAACTAAAAAGCCACGGTAATACTGCAGTACATACAATAACCGGCAAAAATCCCACATAACTGTATATCTAAGATAAACATTCAATAAGATAGTGGAGGAGCAGATAACGTCAAGAGATTATCATCTGAGTGAATCGTGAGAATTGAGCAGTTCTTGCCGGGCCACTTCAGAAAGTTGGCAAGATAACGAGTGTGACGTCAACTTTCTAGGCTGTGAATAGCGTCCTCATATTGATCCTGGCAACGCTGTGGACTTTATGACCTGCAATTCTACGAAAGAGTACGAGAAAAGTTTCAGCTTCAAACCGTTTAGTTTTATATGAAACTAGCGGACGTCACGCGGTTTCATCCGCGTAGTTCCCGTTCCTGTGGAAGTACGGGGATAAAATATAGCCTATGTTACTCAGGGTGAATGTAGCTTTCTAATGGTGAAAGAATTTTTGAAATCGGCGCTGTAGTTTTTGAGTTTATTCATTACTAGCGGACGTCACGCGGTTTCACCCGCGTAGTTTCCGTTCCCGTGGGAGTACGGGGATAAAATATAGCCTATGTTACTCAGGGTGAATGTAGCTTTCTAATGGTGAAAGATGTGGTGAGGTGGCCTTGCACTAGGTGCACCGATGACCTGGTGAAGGTTACGGGAATCCGCTGGATGCGAGTCGCACGGGACCGGTCAATGTGGCGACACTTGGGGGAGGCCTATGCCAGCAGTGGACGTCTTTCGGCTGAAATTATGAAGATACATAACACGATCATGCCTGTGATATTGACAGTTGTGAGTGACATTTACGTTTAAGTCACTGTCAAATATAAAATGTAGGGGCAATTTCATTGCCATCAGCCGTGCACAAATCCTATGCTACTACTGAGGATTTACAGATGGAAAAACCCAAAAAAACTGCCCGACCTGGGAATGTAACCCAGGACCTCATTTTCAGCAGTCGCGCATCATCACGACCGTAAGACGATACTATCACATTAATTATCTACACTATCTACATCTATACTATATAATAATATTATAAAGCTGCAGTGTTTGATTGTTTGAACGCGCTAATCTCTGGAACTACTGGTCCGAATTGAATGATTCTTTCAGTGTTGGGTAGTCCATTTATCGAGGAAGGCTATAGGCTATATAACATCACGCTGCGACCAAAAGGAGCGGAGCATAAATGAAAAATATTGCAAAAACGGGGAAAAATGTATTCCTTTTGTGAGCTGTTTCTCTTTTATGTGACGCAGACGAAGTTGCGTGGGTCAGCTAGTCTACACTAAAGAGGAAAGATTTGTATTTGTGTGTGTATGTTTGTAATGAATAAACTCAAAAACTTCTGCGCCGATTTCAAAAATTCTTTCACCATTGTAAAGCTACATTCACCCTGAGTAACAAAGGCTATATTTTATCCCCGTACTCCCACGGGAACGGGAACTACGCGGGTGAAACTGCGTGACGTCCGCTAGTAGTTTATATCCAGCATTGGGTTATAGAGCTTACGACCGGATCGATGATCTCCAAGATTTTGAAGACAGGTAATAAGAACCAGGTGATGGAACCTCTTAAGACTAACAGCTAAAAGATCGATGGCAATCTTATCTCATTATGAACGATAACTGAAGTACATTGACTTTCTTATCACACTTTGCGAATAAAAGGAATTTAGAATGTCATGCTCACTCAATTGTCTCGCTGATGGTGGCGCATGTGTCGGATCATTTAGTTCCCTTCAAAATGGTTGAGTTGAATGGTGCTGATCCATGCGTCATGTCTCTTGGTTGCCATGGCTTATTTGAATGAATTATTTTGAATTGTATTTTTTTTTTGTTTGTGTGTTTTGCTGTGGATACTTTTACCGTGCACATCTTGCTACATTGTTCTCACATAATATACCATCCCAACGTGAATGATGTAACCAAGATTTTGTAACAATATTCTGATTTAAAAGAGTGTCCATGGAGTTTCTTGCCCGTTCTTCTCCATAGAGATCTACGCTAGGGAATGGGCAACTACAGTACTTTCACAGTTTTTATGTCTTGTGACTGGGACTGTAGCTACATTTAATTTTCATCTTTGTTTCGACAATTCAAAAGTGCCTGTAACTGGCTTACTTGAAATAAATGCTTTGATTTTGAGATAACACATTTTTTTGGCTATATTTACATAATCGTACTTTTGACACTCTCATATTCGTGGTTATACGATAATAGCACTAATTGTTATGGCAACATTAGTAACAGACACCATATTTCATACTTATAAATTTTTCGTGTTTCCTCCGTACCTCGGAAAGCACGTTAAGCAGTTGGTCCCGGCTGTCATTTGTGTGTTAGATCTTTGACAGTCGTTACAGGTAGTCAGTGGCCCAAAAAGTCTGAAAACCAGTCTTATTAAGGGGTATCGTATTACCCAGTACTAACTGGGTTGTGGAGGTCAGATAGACAGTCGCTCCATGTAAAATTATGGTATTCAGTGTGCATCCGGTTAGACTGGAAGTCGACCCCAACATAGTTGGGAAAAGGATACGCAGATGATGATAAGGATTTAACATTTACTAGTTTTGTTTTATTGATTTCCACGACACTTAAGAGCCTATACTACCTCAAATTAGCAACTGTATTTGTGGTGGTTCAAACTTCGTTTGAAATACTGTTAGAATAACGTTCTAATCAGCTTGCACTACAAAGCGGTTGTTACGTCAGTCACTGCGGCCGAATAGTGCCAAATGAGTGGTTTTTTTGCGATTTACAAAAAATCTATTGATTGGACTAAAAAACAAAACACATAAGACCTGCTTTATAGTTAGTTCAATTTGTATGCAAAGTTTCATGATCTAATTTGAAGTACTTTTTGAATACCAGCGGTTTATTGTTCGATTTGGAGGTAACTTTGGATTTTTTTTCTATCGAGAAAATTTTATGGAATCGTGTTTTCGCCAAACATAGGACCTAAAATTAATCCTCAACTTTACCATATATTTATTTCAAAATTAATGCTGCAGTATTTTAGGCGTAACGGAGGATCATGCTAAGCCATTTGAGGTAGTATTATAAAGCAATGACGAACTATGCAACTAGATCGGGCGCGAACCGATTGCGACCCGATTGGCAAAAATACTAGCTATTGATTGAAAACCGAATAACACTTTGTCAGATCTGTGGATCGAACTCAGGACCTCGTGGTCCATCGTCGGAGGTCACCACGTGGCCCCCGACCACCGTAGGCGCGGGCCTGTGGACGGTGGGCTATGGGCTAGCTCTCCGTCCGGCCGTCTCATGACGACAGGCCGTGTCGACGGCGCACGAGTGTTCCACGCGCGCCTCAAAGAGAGTCAGCTAAAGGAAGGGGTCCGCAAGGACCGATGCCTGCCGGGGTTGCGGGACTGTTCGAAAGAGATACCGTGGCCCCGGAACACAAAGGGCGATGAAGGAACATGGATGGGTTTTAGTCAGTAAAAGTCTGACACCCTCCTGCTCCGCCCAGAACGGGAGGAGTCATTTGATGATTTCCTATCAGAAAAAAAAAGGACCTCTGGTGATGGTATATCGTGTTTTAAGTGCCTAACTTGGTGAGACCGTCGAGAAGTATCTCTCAGGGATGCTGGTATTCCTTACAATGTTTTCCTACACCGAAGCAAATGATAATTGGGTATATGCATGATCTTTTTTTATTACTCTAAACAAATCGTATTAACATCAGAAATAGCAAAGTGAAATTATTTATTTAATATCTATAAAAAATACTAAGTTATAGGCATTTGAAACTGCTGATTAGACAGAGAGATCCGATACAGCGAATGACGTCATTCGCTGCATTGACGTACAAAATCCATACTAAATTCCGTTTATCTAGAAAGAGATAGAAAAAAAAGTTTAAACGGTTATAACTTTTGTGTTGTTTGGCCGATTTATGTCTTGTTTTCACTTTTTGTCATTATTTTTATAGTACTTTAACATTCCGTATCGAAATAACAAAAAGAAAATTTATGCATATTCCCTATTTATACAATACGCGCAAATCCGAAAAATCAGAGGTACCAATAAAGTAATCACAATTAATTATGTTAAGTTGTAGCTAATAACCGCATACCGACCGTATCATCAGGAGATAGTAGTCAAGCAGGAGCTTATCATTAAAACAAAAAGTTACCGACTCGGCCATCGAATCCTGTACAACTTACATAAGTAAGACTTTTACTTTTTAAATGTACGGCACCGAATTCACTGACCTTGCAGTATGAAGCCTTTTGGTAGTGAAAGTTTTGCGACAAGTGCCAGCCGAAGTTAAAAACATGTTACATTGCTGGATGTCGTAGGGTTGTCGCGGTGCCAAAATTATTTTCTTGCCGACTAAGTTGTCAAAAAGTTTGTCTTCTGTTCTTCCAATAGGCTAGTTTCCACCATCAACAAATTGCAAATCTATTTATTCCGTCAGTTAAGAGTATTGGAAAATAATGGATACGTAAATTTTGTTTTTGTAAATCAATTAATATTGACAAAGATAAAACGCATCAAGACTCGGGAGTGGGGGCTCGTGATGTCACAACGCACTAAAAATTAGTTTGATGTACAGAATGCTTGGTTGACGGCTTCGTGATGAGGTCTTTTACACCTTGTAGATTCTGTGTCAACTGTCTACCTATTAGAGATCATGAGATACAGGCCCCTGACTGACAGACGGGCAGACAAACAGTGGAGGTTTAGTAATAGGATCCCGTTGGTTACCCCTCGGATACGGACCCTAGTTGATTTTATTATTTTTTATTTTTTACTTTATTATTTTATTTTATTTATTCGGGAGAACCAACAATTACACATTATTTAATACAAAAAATAGAATACAAAGAGTCATGCAAATGTGCAACCAACAACGTTCTCCACAGATACACAAAAAAACAAAGACAATGTTGATGAAGTAAAAGTCGGACAGAATAGATTGCGTAGAACAGATTTGGAATTGCGTGAGATAAAATACAGATAAATTATAGGATAGGATACGGAACCCTAGTTGATTTTATTATTTTTTATTTTTTACTTTATTATTTTATGTGACATTTACTGATTTGACATGAATAGGTACTTATTTTATTAAGTATTTTACTTTTTATTATCATTGTAACATTTAATGATTTTTGTGATTTTTATTTACATTCATTTTGAAAAGAACTTGTTATTAATTTTATTTGATTATTGTGAATGTGGGGACCATGTGAGTCACATTTTTTTGTTTTTTTTTGTTTGATTTTTTCCCACAACTGTCTGGCAGTTTGAGTATAGTACTCAAGCGACCTACCCAAATGTCCTTTCTTTGGTATTGTTCGTCATTTCGTTGAGCTCCTTGAGTTATAAGTCGAGCTACACGATAACTGACAAATGCTTGCAATGACTGGACAGGTCCACTCAAACCTGTGTGGTTCTTTCTACAAAAGACCATCTCAGACACTAATCTGCATAGTCCTCATGTGAATTGAGCAAGATTATGTCTGGACTTCAAAAGAGACCATGACCTCTGAGTTTGTTTCGGCTGTTTCTTCTCAGAGTAGTCAGATACGAAACACGGAATGAAAAGTAGCAATCATCATCTGCCTAGCCTTTTCCCAACTATGTTGGGGTCGGCTTCCAGTTTTACCGGATGCAGCTGAATACCAGTATTTTACATAGAGCGACTGCCTATCTGACCTCCACAACCCAGTTAGTACCGGGTAATACGATACCCCTTGATAAGACTGGTTGTCAGACTTTTTGGGCCACTGACTACCTAACGACTGTCAAAGATGTACAAATGGCAGCCGGGACCAACGGCTTAACGTGCTTTCCGAGGCACGGAGGAAACTTGGTGTGTAATGGGTGGTCACCCATCCGCCGACCAACCTAGGCAAGCACGGCCTAACCTAACGATCGACCCGAGCAGCTGTTATTATTTAGCCACGAGCTCCTCTATTGAAAAGTAACAAATTAAAGTTGCTTGAGACAGTGACAACCCTAACACCGATATTATACGAGATACCGTTCAGCATATAAAATAAACGTTACGTATTGACAAATCATCTATATTAAAATAAAACGGTTAACGATCTGTCTGGCTATTGATATTATGACTGTGTATATTAATTTAATCTTCGTAATTCGGACATTTCTGTTGGAAAAACTCAAGACCATTTAAAAGATACCTACGTATACAAGGTGTAAACGGGCTCTTCACGAAGCCGGCAACCAAGTATTCTGTAAATAAAACTAAGTAACCAGAACTTAGCTATTTATTTTGGCGCTTTCGGTAGCGTCCAAAAACAATTTTTTTAAAGAGTTACTTAGTCTGGATTCCCTAAGTCAAGTTAGAGTAATTACTTCAATTTTAGTACTTAATTATTCATAATCATTTTTATGCAATAGACCCGAATTTGAAAGAAGTAAGTACCGTCAACGAAACTAAAGCTAACTTTTGACAGTTCGAACTTCACGCAATTTACTAAATCTATACATATAATAAATCTGTAGAAAAGTCATTTTTGTACATTGAAGAAATTGAAACAAAAAATTGCCAGCGTGTGAAAAGATAAGTAACAGAACCCATTTCCATCTTTTTTGAAATTTTTGTCTGTTTGTCTGTTTGTTTGTGCGCACATCACGTAAAATCTACGAATTCAATGCTGACAATGTTTATACATAAAAATTGTGTGTAACTTGGGGTATGATTTAGTGTTTGTTTCATTGAAATCGGTTAATTCTATCAAAAGATATATGAACTTAAAGTTTTCAAGAAGAACTAATCATCAAATGTAAGATACATACATGCAGCGACATCTGTTGAACTAAAATGATACCAATGACTAAAAATGTGCTCACCACAGTCATAACTTTTAAATCGACTGACCAGCTTTAAAAAAAAATTATAGCTTATGTAATATACTTTAGCAGTTTAACATTTTGGTCGATAGACGGCGTTGTTTATTTCACTCCATTTTCTGAATTAAATGACCCTCGCCCGTGTCAGTTGCCTATTTTTTGTTTTTTGTTTTCGGATGGGAAATCATCAAATGACTCCTCCTGCTCTGGGCGGAGCAGGAGGGAGTGTCAAACTTTTACTGACTAAAACCCAGCCATGTTCCTTCATCGCCGTTTTGTTCCGGGGCCACGGTATCTCTTTCGAACAGTCCCGCAACCCCGGCAGACATCGGTCCTTGCGGATCGGCCCTTCCTTTTTGCTGACTCTCTTTTAGGCGCGCGTGGAACACGAACGCGCCGTCGACACGGCCTGTCGTCATGAGACGGACGGACGGCGAGCTAGCCCATAGCCCACCGTCCACAGGCCCGCCCCTACGGTGGCCGGGGGCCACGTGGTTGCCCCGGAAGCCCGGGGCGTCTGCCGCGGCGGCCGGGACGTTGAGAGATTCTCTCCCTCTCACGTTCCGCCACCTCCTTCTCTAGCATTACTGCTTCGCAGAAGGAGGTGACGGCGTCCCATTCCGTCTCGCTCCGGACCATGGCTTGCACCAGGGCCGGACGCGAGAGGTCGCCGCCGCAAACGTGTAAATTGCCTCAAGATTGGTTTTTTAACCGACGAAACAAAAAGAAGGCAGTTCTCAATTCGACGCGTATTTTTTTATATATGACCACGGATAACTTTTACAGAGAAGTCCGTACATGGTCCTTTTGTTTGTAAAAAGCGTAGGTACATCTCAAAGTTGGTCCCATTTATAATTGAAAAATCGTATTTGGGCTAATTTCTTGCACCTTTGATGAGAACTTTCGACCTAGCTGGAGTATGACTGTCATCGAGTGTCTAAGGATGAAGGAGGTGGCGGAACGTGAGAGGGAGAGAACCTCTAAACGTCCCGGCCGCCGCGGGAGACGCCCCGGGCGTCCGGGGCCACCACGTGGCCCCCGGCCACCGTACGCGCGGGCCTGTGGACGGTGGGCTATGGGCTAGCTCGCCGTCCGTCTGTCTCATGACGACAGGCCGTGTCGACGGCACGTTCGTGTTCGACGCGCGCCTCAAAGAGAGTCAGCAATAGGAAGGGGTCCGCAAGGGCCGATGCCTGCCGGGGTTGCGGGACTGTTCTAAAGAGATACCGTGGCCCCGGAACGCAAAGGGCGATGAAGGAACATGGATGGGTTTAGTCAATAAAAGTATGACACTGCCTCCTGGTCCGCCCAGAGCGGGAGGAGTCATTTGATGATTTCCCATCCGAAAAAAAAAAGGCTGTCGAGGTAAGCCCTTTTTTGGAAAAACATAAGTAGATTATTTTAGCGATTAATGCAAATATATCGAAGAAATTAAATTGTTACCCACTTGGATCTACGTAGGTATATATCTACTAATATTATAAAGCTAAAGAGATTTTGGTTGGTTGAACGCGCTAATTACAAGAAAACTTTTAGTGTTGAATAGTTATCGAGGATGGCTATAGGTTATCTAACATCACGCTATAATTAAAAGGAGCGGAGCATCAATGATAAATGTTGCAAAAACAAGGAAAATGTATTTCTTTCGAGAGCTTCCTTTGCGGGCGCTGCATAAACGGTTAAAGTTGCGCAACAATCATGTATTAGAGAATTGTTCCTTTTAAAGCGTTCTAAAAAAAACCGCGATAGCATTATGTCTATCTTTCAAGGTTGACTCCACTCTCTCTAACCCTCTCTCTCTCACGTGACGCAGACGAAGTTGCGCGGGTCAGCTAGTTACAGAATAAAAATCGTCTTCTTAAGTTATTACTTTTGCTCAAGTTATCACTCTAAATTGTTATCTAGTTACGGGGGTAAGAAGTTCCTGATTGAAACACTCAACGACAGCCATACCATACCAATGACCTTTAATTCCTACAAGATCTAGCGCAGACTATAGTTTGGCGCTTTCGGTAGCGTCCATCTGTTCCTGTAGCGATCAAACATCAGGACACGAGCATAAACCAACGACGACGCAGAGATTCCCAGAAATCCCTGGATCACGCTCAGCAGACGCGCTTGTAACTACATACGAGGCTGTCCAGGTGTCTAGCAAAGGGTGTAAAACACCTCTTAATGAAGCCGAAAGGCACTTGTTCTCCTCGTCATTGCGATCATTTTTTTGTTCTACACCATACCTGGGAACCTTCTAGTTACGGAGATATTGGGAGTTAAAGTTCTAACTATTTGACAAGTTTTTTTTTTTAATACAAGTCTATAATGTAAGATTTTACTTTAAACACCTCCACGACCCCCGTACTATTCAATCCATCCATTAGCACAATGTTTTGAGTGCGTTTTTGTCATTGAGTTCTACCACAAAACATGATTTTTCACACCAAAAAAAAAAAGTTGTATCCCAGCAATTATTTTTGCGTGAAACAGACAGAATGGTTGGAGGTGGCTTCGTGATGAGATCTTTTACTCCCTGTAGATCACCAGAATAAAACCGCAGCACATAACAATTCAGTAATTCAACAGAACACGTAATTTATTATCAAAAAGACTTCATCATGACATCACTTCTAAATTAAAAGACGGCGCAGTAAGCGCAGAATAAACAGTTTTTCTTTCTTATCTTTCAAATCTCGTTAAATGATCTCTCGTCAGTTCTCCAAGTAAAACAGATCCTGACAGCTGACTTAAGAATCTGGCAAAACCAGAAGCTCATTTAACGCTTGCAAACAAGAATTTGTGGGGTATAACAACAACAACAGCTCATAACGTCCACTGCTGGACATAAGCCTCTCCCATGATGGGAGGAATTTGCCGTAATCTCCACGCTTGGCAGGCGGATTGGAGATCGCAGTGACGAAAGACTAACAGAAAACGCTGCTGCCCATTCTCTGGTCTACGGAGGCGCAAGGTGTTCTGCCTCAGACATTAGTCGTCTTATAGGACACCCGTGAGTGTGGGTTGGTTCTATTCTACTCTGTTGAAAATAGGTTGGAATCGTCATGCGTCTCATAGAGTTTGTATTGTAAGTAGTCTTTGTGACTGTTACTAGGTAACAAGTTGTTTATAATTTTGTGTGTGTCAGATAGATAATTTCTAACTGTGAATGTCTTACTTTAATACAATGATCTTATTTAAACCAACTGCGTGTTAACTCTGTTGTTTAGCTCCCTTTAGTACACTAATTTACAACAGGTTATGGGCCCAGACCGTAGCCTCGTTGATACTAAATTTTAGGGACAGTTATAAGTATTGAGAATAAAAATGACGTCGCAAAATACGACACAAATTTCCAAGTTGTCGGGGCAAGAAAATTACTCTACATGGTCTTTTTCAATGCAAATGCTCCTTATCGACAATGATCTGTGGGATTGTGTGCAAGATACGTTCAGTGCAACCTCAAATGAGTTGGTGAAGCGTGATGCTAGAGCAAGAGCCAAAATCTGCCTGATGCTTACGGAAGGCATATATCCCCTTGTGACGGAAGCAAAGACGGCACGAGAGACTTGGCTGGCACTAAAAAATGCCTATGCGGATGCTGGATTAATGCGGAGGCTTTCGTTACTGCGAAAAATGTTTCGAATCAAGCTGGAATCGTACCCAAGTATGGAAGCCTACGTCACGGATGTTCGAGCGATTCATCAGCAGCTGCGAAGCATTGGTGCCGGACTTGACGATGAGTTTGTTGGAATAATAATGCTGGCGGGATTGACGGACAACTACAATCCGTTAGTAATGGCCATAGAGCATTCCCGCTCGACAATTACCTCAGAACTGGTCATATCAGCACTTCTGAAGGAGGGTCAACGTCAAGAATCGAATGAGGCCCCAAAAGATGATTCGGCACTAGCATCTAGCGCTGGTGGTAGTGGAGTAAGAGACCACACTAAAGAGATTGTTTGTCACTTCTGCAAACGGAAGGGCCATTTCAAGTGGCAATGCAAGCAGTTCAAGGCCAAGAAGCCGGATAAGAAGAAATCAAATGCGAATTCGGCCATGATGACCACTGTGAACGCGAACTCAGACTTTTTGACCTTGTTGTCATCTGTAGGCAGCAGTGATAACTGGGTGTTGGATTCAGGAGCCACGTCCCACATGACACCGATGAAATCCCTCTTGAACCCCACGAAATCTTGCTCCAAAACGATAACTTGCGCGAATAGCGAGAAAATTGTTTCGACTTCGCAAGGTTCTGTGGAGTTAAACCTGCGTCATGGGGAACGTGACACTGTAGTGAAGATGAATGATGTTCTTCACATTCCTGAACTGATTACAAATTTAATGTCTGTAGGAAAATTTGCAGATGCAGGCAATATTATTGTTTTTGATAAAACCAAATGTAGTGTTTTTAACAATAATGTAAAAATGGACGGTAAGGCATTGTTTACCGCACCGCGCCAAAACGGACTTTATGTTTTAGGTTCCGGTTGTATTCAGGCGACAGCTCTTTTAGGGGAAGACAATCAGGACAAGTTTGAATTATGGCACCGGAGATTGGGCCATTTGTCTCCCGCGCAAATGCACATTTTGAAAAGAATTGTCAAGGGCCTAGATTACGGCAAAAAGGGTGATGGAGCCCCTTGTGTTCCTTGTAGTCAAGGAAAGCAGTGCGTTAAAAAGTTTCCTAAACGAAAAAAGTCTTTTAGAGCCTCCGGCATGCTGGACCTAATACATAGCGACGTAGCTGGTCCAATAGATGTGGAGACTTGGGGAGGAAACAGATATCTCCTCTTGTTCATTGACGACTTCAGCCGAAAGGTTTTTGGTTACGTCATGAAGACAACGACTGAGGTGTTAGAAAAGTTCAAGGAGTTCAAGTGTCTGGTAGAGAACCAAACCGAAAGGAAAATTAAACGGTTTAGAAGTGATAACGGTACTGAGTATACCAATAAGGAGTTCCAGGCTTATTTGGTCAAATGTGGAATTACACACCAGACGAGTGTTACTCATACTCCTCAACAGAATGGAGTTGCGGAAAGGACGATCCGCACCATTACCGAAAAGGCGAGATGCATGCTCCATGACAGTAACCTAAGTAAACGGTGCTGGGGAGAAGCGGTGGGGACTGCGATATATTTAAAAAATCGCTCACCCACGTTAGCAATCGCCGGGAAAGTTCCCGAAGAAGTTTGGACAAATAATGAGGTGGATCTTACCAATTTAAAAGTTTTTGGGTCCACAGCTCAAGTACTTGTGAAAGATAATAGCCGAAGGAAATTCGACTCCAAGACCCGAGAGCTTATCTTCGTTGGGTACAGTGAAGTACAAAAGGGGTACAGATTTGTCGACCGGGTCAATCCACGCCGCGTAATAGTTGCTCGCGACACCGTGTTTGACGAGCGGTCAAAAGTAATGAAGGAAATTAAACCCCTTGAGCGCAGTGCACAGGTTTCGAGGGAGAAACCGAGGCGAGAGTATACAGAGGTACCAATTTTTAGTGAGCCAGCTACTGCTCAAGGCACTTCTAGGACTGTGCCGCCTGAGGATGGCCCAAGCCAGAGTAATATGGTTATGTCACCAAATTCATCGCCCACTATTGCTGAAGAAGATTTTCACGACTCTTTCGAAGAACCGTCAACAGAGCCGGTTCAAGCTGTAGAGGTGCCTGAGGAATGGCGTTATCCTCTAAGAAATAGAGTGAAAAGAATAGATGAGGACATGATATACAATTTCCATGTCATGAATGCTCCTGACCCGATTTCAGTTATGGATGCTATGGAGCGTTTTGATAAAGACCTGTGGAAGAAAGCTATGAAGGAGGAATACGACTCACTTGTGGAAAATCAGACTTGGGAGCTTGTCGATCGTCCCAGAGACGTTAATGTCGTCAAAAATAAATGGATTTTTAAGTTGAAAATCGGGGCAGATGGAAAGGTTCAACGGCATAAGGCTCGCCTTGTTGCCAAAGGTTACTCTCAAAAGTTTGGAGAAGATTATACCGAGACCTTTGCTCCTGTAGTCAAACTTTCTTCCATTAGGCTTCTGTTGGGATTATCAGCAGAATTGGATTTAAATGTACACCATATTGACGTCACCACAGCATTTTTAAATGGTGATTTAGATGAGGATCTGTATATGGAGCAACCTGAATCTTTCATAAAGAAGGGAAATGAAAAGAAAGTGTGCAAGCTGAAGAGAGCCATCTATGGCCTCAAACAAGCTGCACGTTGCTGGAACGTCAAAGTACATGATCACATCATTAAAAATGGTTTTACAAGATCGAAGTATGATCCGTGCATGTACATTAAAAGGGGGAAAGATAATACCCTGATTGCAATAGCACTTTATGTCGACGACTTCTATATTTTTGGAAGTTCAGTGGGGGACATAGAAATAGTCAAACAGACAATCGCTAAAGCGTTCAAAATTAAAGATTTAGGTGAGGCCAAGGATTGTCTAGGAATGCATATCACGCGATCCAATGGGCAGATATCCCTATCACAGGCAAGCTTCGCCAAAAAGATTCTAGAAAAATATGGAATGCAAGACTGCAAGCCTGTAGCTACTCCAATGGAATTGAATCTACGACTTGCAAAGGGGGAAAGGTGTGAGGATTTTTCTTTCCAAGAAGTAATAGGATCACTCATGTATTTATCCTGTGGCACAAGGCCTGATTTGACGTTTGCGGTCAGCTATTTGAGCCAGTTTAATACATGCTGGAATGAACAGCACATGACTGCGCTCAAGCGGGTGCTCAGGTACTTAAAGGGCACCGTGGACTTTAAACTAGTCTATGAAAAAACAGGCAAACCCCTGGTTGCGTACTCGGACGCCGATTGGGGAGCCAACGCCGATGGGCACTCATTTACTGGTTATGCCCTTATATTCGGTGGAGGTGCTGTGTCCTGGCAAGCTCGCAAACAGCGATGCGTAGCCTTAAGCACAGCTGAGGCTGAATATATAGCCATCTGCGAAACCTCAAAAGAACTAGTCTGCGTTAAAGGCTTATTAGAAGAGCTAGCTGGATTCAACGACTGCGTTACAGTGTTCAGCGACAGTCAGAGTGCAAGTAAATTAGTGTACTCTTCTGCGATTGGTAGAAGGTCGAAGCACATCAACATACGCTACCATTTCATAAGAGAGTTGGCTGAAACCGGTGTGATTCGTATAGAATATTGTGAAACGAACCAGATGCCTGCTGACTGTCTCACTAAAAGCCTGGCTTGCATTAAGCTAAAGTATTGCATGGAGCGCATGGGGATTCAGTGGGGGTGTTGAAAATAGGTTGGAATCGTCATGCGTCTCATAGAGTTTGTATTGTAAGTAGTCTTTGTGACTGTTACTAGGTAACAAGTTGTTTATAATTTTGTGTGTGTCAGATAGATAATTTCTAACTGTGAATGTCTTACTTTAATACAATGATCTTATTTAAACCAACTGCGTGTTAACTCTGTTGTTTAGCTCCCTTTAGTACACTAATTTACAACATACTCTGCCGGATAACACACGGCTAAAATACTACTACTAAAAAACCCGAGTACTGGAAAATCACGCTCTATATAATATTCGGGGTTTACAAGGTAACATCGACTCCTCCTATTGTTGAAGTCGGTTAAAATGTAGCCTATGTTCCCCGGGCCATAATACCCCTATGGACCTTGTTGTTCCCAATAAATAAATATTTGATTTGATTTGATTTGATAATAACGAATCGATTGACACCATAATCATCAAAATCGGATGAATAGTTTTGGCGCTACGGAGGAACGTACGTAAATACAAACAAAGGGTGTAAAACACCTCTTAACGAAGCCGAAAGGCACTTGTTCTCCTCGTCCGTCATTGCGATCATTTTTTTGTTCTACACCATACCTGGGAACCTTCTAGTTACGGAGATATTGGGGGTCAAAATTACAACTTTTTGACAAGTTTTGAATACACCTCCACGACCCCCGTACTATTCAATCCATCCATCAGCACAATGTTTTGAATGCGTTACATTGAGTTCTACCACAAAACATGATTTTTCTCTCCAAAAAAAGAAACGTTTCCCAGCAATAACACAAAGCACAAAGTAGTGGTTACGTGGAGTGAAGATGTAATTTTATTTTCTCTATTTGTTCTACCCATGTTCGTATTATTTTTTCGTTTACACTTTATGTATTTATTATTTATCCGTGTCTGACCGTGGCATCACTCTGGGCCCTATCAGAATACCAGCGCTGTGACGTTTTTTTTTTAAATGTTACTGCATCATGCTGAGATAGGGGCCTTTTGGCCTCGTACAGGACCAATTATTTCATTTCATGTTTTTTTTTTTTTAATTTTTCTCTTTGTTTATTTTTTTTTTAATTTTTACTATTGTAAGTACTGTTAATTTAACCATTTTTATTTGTGTTTTGTCCTGTGCGGGCTAATAAATGCTTTTTCTTTCTTTCTTTCTATCAATAATTTTTGCACAAAGTTACTTAGTTTGATGTACAGAATGCTTGGTTGACGGCTTCATGATGAGGTCTTTTACAGCCTGTATACATACACACACTAAAATCATAACCCGTCGTTCTGGCTTCGCCGTAGTCGAGTAAAAGAGTACTTACAGATCTGCAGGAGAAAACCTGAACGGTTAACATAACCAAAACTCGAAAACGAAACATTTATTTCAACTAGCTGGTGTGGTCTTCGTCATGAAATTATTATAAAAATTTATTACTTTCCAATTTGTATCGGAATTTGTTACCAATTTCAAAGTCACTTTATTGCACGGAACCCTAATTCTATTTTCTAAAATAAAAGTAGCCTTAGTTAATCCTTATTACATCATTTATCTGCCAGTAAAATCCCGTTAAAACCGGTACAGCCGTTTCGGAGATCAGCCGGAACAAACAGACTACGGACAAAAATGTCAACAAATTGTCTTTTTATGTACCGTATTTAAATACTTTCTTAAGCATTCAGTAGAAAGCTTAAAGTTATTTTGGAATTATTTAAACATTTTCAGGCATTTTTGAAATGTCAAAGAAGGATGAAAAAGTTTATTGTTTCAACTTAAATAACTTATTCTAGTTACAATTAAATTTAATTACTAATTTGTGTAATTTATTTCATCACCACTGCTCTCAAAACGGTGAAGGAAAACATCGTGAGGAAACCGGCATGTCCTAGAACCAAAAATTCGAAGACATGTGACATCTACCAACCCGTACTGGGCCCGCTTGGTCGATTATAGCACATTCCCTCTCATAGAGAGGAGGCCTGTGTCCCAGCAGTGGGAACATTAATAGACTGATGATGATGATGATGAGTTACAATGGGAAGAATCTATTTAAGCAAATAGTATGCTAGTTTTAGGATGCTCCAGGATTCAGTCAAAAACATAAATGCTCCAGTCGCAAGGCATAACAATTGTGTGAAAGAAGCGAAGTTGATCATACCAAAGCGTAAATCTCTATGGAGAAAAACGGACATGTAACTCAATGGACTCTAAACATAAAATTTCAGACATTTAGTGTTAGAAATCAAATAAACCACGTAAGTTATTATCAAAAAGACTTCACCGTGACATCACTTCTAAATTAAACGACGCAGCAGTCTCGGTAAAAGTTCCGCCGTCAGTCGCGTTTCGAAGTAAAAGTTCTAGCGTTAATATTTATTTACTTTCTTGTTTTGTAGATGCACCGTCATTGGCATGCATGCGTTGAGACTTGAGAGCATACCGGATTATAGCTAGCTATTCATGTTTTGCTGTAGATTTGTTTTTTAATGATCTTTGGGAGGTCAATGGACGACAAGATTAGAGGTTTAAATAACCTTTACGATTGGCGAAAATAAGACCGAGATTTAAGGACATTATTTGGTATGTGCTTCAGTAGGCCTATTACGTATCTTTCTGATATCCAGTGACTATCAAGCTTCGGTTGTACACCGAACTTTGATGACAACCGAGATTGACATAATATTGGTATTACGTATCGTACTGAGTGGATATCACTTTACGGTTACTAACAGCCCGGGTACGGTGTAACGTCTTTCAAGAAAGCCACTCCGAACTCAGTTGTCATCAATTTGTTGTCCACTATGCTTACATAATCGAAGTAATATAAGTATCGCTACGAAAGCGTCTGTTAAAATGAGTTACGGTGACTATCAGCCACGATGACAATCAATGACGTCATATTTGATCGCGACTGGTCATACATAATACGAAACTAACCGTTTGACAGTTATTTGAAGGACACTGAGCTCAGTTGCTATCATTTCGAGCTGTCAACAGAGATACGTAATAGGTCTGCAGGATAAGTAGGTATAATCAGCCGTTATACTCCCTCTATGTAATTCACCATCCAATGCGGATTGGTAGATCTATATCACATGACTTCGAATTTTTGGTTCTTTGAAGCACTTTTTAGGACCCCCAACATTTTGCATTTGTAAAGGCAGATGTGAACGACTAACACCGTCTGCCACTTCCGTCCCTAAAATTCAAATTCGCGTCGACGCTTGTTTAAAGGTAATTACTCCATATAGTTATCTACACTAATATTATAAAGAGGAAAGATTTGTACTTTTGTGTGTGTGTATGTTTGTAATGAATAAACTTTAAAACTACTGCGCCGATTTCAAAAAAATCTTTCACCATTAGAAAGCTACATTCACCCTGAGTAACATAGGCTATATTTTATCCCCGTACTCCCACGGGAACGGGAACTGCGCGGGTGACACCGCGTTACGTCCGCTAGTCTATACTTCTATACTAATATTATAAAGAGGTAACATTAAAATTTGTAAGTTTGTATGTAGGGGGTAATCTCCGGAAGTAATGAACCAATTTTAAAAATTGTTTCACTGGTAGAAAGCTACATTATTCGTGAGTGCTATAGGCTATATTTTATCCCCGTACTCCCACGGGAACGAGAACAACGCGGGTGAAACCGCGGGACGTCAGCTAGTAAATTATAAAGAGGTAAAATGTCTTTATAAGTTTGTATATAGGGGGTAATCTGCGGAACTAATAGCACGAACTCTAAAAATTCTTTCACAGAATGCTACATTGCATTTCGCAGAAAGTTACATTATTCGTAGGTGCTGAAGGCTATACATTATATGCAAATTAACCGAGCTATCACATTTTTTTTCGGGCGAAGTCACGGGCGAAGTGCTAGTCAAGAATTTGGGCTATGCAGCCCAAATTCTGATGATAATTCTGATGATTTTTGTGGTTTAGGAAATTATCATTTTAATGCTAAAATGATAATTTCCTAAACCACAAAAATCATCATCTGCACCTGTTCCCAACTATGTTGGGATCGGGTTCCAGTCTAACCGGATGCAGCTATATCTGTAGAATATCTGTATTTTACATGGAGCGACTGCCTATCTGACCTCCACAACCCAGTTAGTACTGAATAATACCGATACCCCTTGGTGTCAGTCTTTTTGGGCCACTGACTACCTGTAACGACTGTCAAAGATCTACAAATGACAGCCGGGACCAACGGCGTAACGTGCTTTCCGAGGCACAGAAGAAACCCGGTAAGTCATGTGTGGTCACCCATCACCTAGGCAAGCACGGCGTAACCTAAAGATTGACAGTCCTAAACCACAACCAAAAAGAAACTGACACTTTTTTCAAAGTCTTTCCGTCGCTAAAAGACAATTTAACGAAATCGCAGTGCAAGTACGTAGGAATAGATTCGATAAATCTGACAATAAATTATTCTCGACAAAATGAGTTCTTCTTTGTTATAAAGTCATTGTGTCGAGAATGACTGTCAGATTTATCGAATCGATTCCTACGTACTTGCCAGCTGAGACGGTTTGAATTGCATTTGGAGATCCACCCTTTTAAAAAGAAATATCATCATCTTCCAATTTCTCTGCGATGTTACTTGAAGACTTAAACATACATATTAGCCATTATTAGGCGCCACTTAACTGCCTACCCACGAAGGACAGGACTTGAACATACACGAACGTACACCAGACGGGATCGGAATGTTAATAAAGATTCATTAAAATTCGCATACACTCTGTCAACGACATTTTGTCAGTCGTGGCGTCCTGTGAGTCATTCCTCCTAAGCTTACTAAGGCTATGGGAATTAATACCATATGGTGTGGCTCTTGTATTTTAAAATGTCATCTTTCATTTACTGTTGTCGTTATGAGACGCTTTTATTTAATTCGGGCTATGCTCGGAGTTTCTTTGATCGAATCAGAAATGAAGACATCTGCAAAAGAACCAGGGTCACCGACGTAGCCCGAAGAATTGCCAAACTTAAGTGGCAGTGGGCAGGGCACAATTGCTCGCAGAACGGATGGCCGATGGGGTCGAAAAGTTCTGGAGTGGCGACCGCGAACCGGAACACGTTGTGTTGGAAGGCCTCCCACTACGTGGACCGATAACCTGGTGAAGGTTGCGGGAATCCGCTGGATGCAAGTCGCACGGGACCGGAAAATCATCATTTCAGCCGAAAGACGTCCACTGCTGGACATAGGACTCCCCCAAGTATCGCCACATTGACCGGTCCCGTGCGTCTCGCATTCAACGGATCCCCGCAACCTTCACCAGGTTATCGGTCCACTCCAGAACTTTGGGTAGATTGTATATGGCCAAAGAAAAGATGACCTTGAAGGCTGAAAGGGGAGAATCAAAGAAAAAAACGGGTTCCACCTACCTCAGGTAATACGGGAAAAGAGCAGGAAGATGATAATGATAATAACATAACTTTCCATAAAGAAAACAGGTCGGGCAAACAGTTGGGTATTGTTTTTTCCATCAGTAATTCCTCAGTAGTAGTAACCCAGAATCTGGATTCTTGCCCGGTTGATGGGAATAGGCTAGCCGCCTATTACATGGTATTTGAATATAACTGGCGACGTGGGGGGTGTACTACAGGTATACTTCTGCCTAAGCCTTCGAGAATTATAAGCATTGGTGCAAGTCTCAATCAAAGGCAATAAATGATTAACCTTATTCATCAACTAGCTTATTCCCGCTGCTTCGCCCGCGGATAAAAAGTATCCCATGAGTTAATCCAGGTCATAAACCATCTGTGTGCTAAATTTCATCTAAATCCGTTCATTAGATTTTGCGTGAAAGAGTAACAAACATACCCACGTACTTCCCAACGTGTATGCTCCATCTGGTGTTAGAAGAAAGTTTTTGGCCGCAGGATGTGGTGTTTCGTCGCTTCCGCGGACAAATTCCACAAGTATGCACAAAACATCGTGCAAGTGAAGTGCAAAAATAACAAAAATTGTTATTAGTATGTATTTTTAGGTTAAGGTATTTATCTATGGGTCTTTGTTACCTGAAATAAATGGTTTATTATTATTATTACTTACATACTAACTTTCGCCTTTATAATTTCAGTGTGATTGAGTTCGCTATACAGTAGTAATGTTACTATTTTATAGTCAGTGAGAAGTGACATTAATTAAGCACGACCAAGGAGCGTGGTTGCGTGATAAATCTTCGCACAAGTAGTGACAACGTCCTTTATTTTAATTATTGACCGTAATTATTAAGTAAAAAGTTTGTTGGTTTGCAATTACATCTCACGGAAGGCTACTTGGCTCATTTTACTGATGCTGCATTCTTTAATTCTCTACATAATCGATCTACTATTTTACAGCTTGAATGTTCTTCTAAGATGAACCAAGAGCCTCCACGACTGACGATATTAAGGCTATGTATCCCATTGAAATAAATATATGGTAAAGTTGAGGATTAATATGACATGTGTGATGTGTACACATAGGACATGTGTGACGAAAAGCGATTCCATAAACTTTTCTCGATAGAAAAAAAATCCAAAGTTACCTCCCAATCGAACAATAAACCGCTGGTATTCAAAAAGTACTTCAAATTAGATCATGAAACTTTGCATACTAACTGAACTAACTATAAAGCAGGTCTTAGGTGTTTAATTTTTTTAGTTCAATTAATAGATGTTTCTGTAAATCGCAAAAAACCACTCATTTCGCACTATTCGGCCGCAGTGACTGACGTAACAACCGCTTTATAGTGCAAGCTGATTAGAACTTTATTCTAACAGTATTTTCAAACGAAGTTTGAACCACCACAAATAGAGTTGCTAATTTTAGGAACGCTCATTGCACCGTCGACAGCGAGCCAACCGTCAATGTTGCTGAATATGCAATCAAATCGAAAAGGCTTAACAACAGGCAATGTGGTCAAACGGTCAACAAGAATGTCGTGGGGACGACACGAAAGAAAGCGCCATAATGCACAAACAGAATAGGACCAGAAAACAGGCTGTTAGACACCAAATCAAAGACAGTAAAGAGTTAAAGGTGCCACAACAACAACAACAACAGCCCATAACGTCCACTGCTGGACATAAGCCTCTCCCATGATGGGAGGAATTTGCCGTAATCTCCACGCTTGGCAGGCGGATTGGAGATCGCAGTGATGAAAGACTAACAGAAAATGCTGCTGCCCATTCTCTGGTCTACAGAGGCGCAAGGTGTTCTGCCTCAGACATTAGTCGCCTTATACCACACCCGTGAGTGTAATGGGTTGGTTCTATTCTACTCTGCCGGATACCACACGGTTAAAGGTGCAATTGGATATAATATGTAATTGGATGACTTTACATTCATTATTATTTTAGGAAATTAGAATAAATGTAAGCCGCCCCATCGCTAGCCAACCAACCACACAACAAGCCCCTAGCAACGGCGTTGCCAGATCTGTCGCCAACACAGGCAGTTTCACAGTCTGCTGTTGGTGTCGTGTTTTCGCCCGGAGAAGTCTCGGTAATGGATGGTCTGGTCACACTGTCCCCAGACCGATCTTCCGCTGTTCTTTTCTAATTAATTTTAATGCATGCTCTAAGACAGTTGAATCGTTTCTCCGGGACTCGCCAAGCGTCATTGTATTTACAGAATTACTGTCATCAAAATCATCAATACAGCCCTCTAAGTTCAATTAATCCCATTGGATGAGTTTTTCATAAATTAGTTTGCGTGTTATGGTCGCGAATTTTAGCCTACACTGGTGGCCTACCAAGCAGGACTGTTTTAATCTTATTCCAGAGAGAGAAAGAGATGGCGCTAGACGTCCTCTATAGCTCCGACACTTTCTCACACTGGAGTGACATTAAAACAATCCTGCTTTAAGAGGTCATGGTAACCCTCCTGATTTGCAAATTGCAAAAAAACATAAGAAAATTTTAATTTGCGTGGCTTCCACCTTGGAATTGCAATAGTTGAGGATAGAGTGGGGTTTCTGTCAAAAACAAAAACCTTGAAAATCGACCTGTTTGACTATAAAACAGGCTGTCTAGCAGCGCAAATAATACTAGCCAGGTTCTCAAGGCCAGTAACATTACCGGTAAGGGATACGATATAAATAACCTAAGCGGCGTGGGCGCATGAAGACTGGACAGGTTTCCTTGCAACCGGGACCGGGTCAAACCTGAATGGATGCGTTTGGCTAAGAACGGTAAAGATAATTGTGGAGATGGAATATTTGGGATGGCGATTGAGGGATTTTCTTTTTAGCTCTTCCCTAGTCGCTGGATAGATGGCGCTGAACTTAGTACGTTAATATAAGGAACGGAACTTAAAAAAACTGATTTTAACAAAGCGCGAGAAAACTAGGTTATATTCGGAAGGTTAAGCAAACGAAAGTGTCAGTCAACGAGCGTATGTTCGTTGACTGACACTTTCGTTTGCGTTTTGCGTTTTGGCTTTGGCACCAACTATCGTAGTCAGTTCAACGCCATCTATAGTGTTCTTGGAAACTAAATTTTTTTAATACCTTAAAAAGAAAACCTGTCATTAATTGGTAATCTTTTGTATACTGTCAGTGTGCCATGTCTAAGAACTTTCATACTTATTTTTTTTTTCGTTGAGTCAACTTTATGGTTCTTTTTGAATTAGGTTAAGTAACTAGCTGTGGTGACAGCCTGCTAATGAGAGTGAAAAGGTTATTGGGGTTTTAGGGCAGATATTTTGGGGGTATTATGTAATTTCGACGTTCAAGAAGTGCTGATAGCAGCAGCATTTGAATTCATGACTTTTAATTTGGATTTATCTTAAATCTTTCCACTTCCTAAGATATTTCGTTGTGTTTTTTAATGTTATTTGGTGCTCAGTATATAGTCGACCAATTAGCATCGCCGCCAAGTGACATCTAAGGATAAACAGATCTAGCAGGTCATCATATAGAGACAAAATTTGAAAATTTCATATGCCTGTCTTTCATCACACCACACCTTTCAAACCAAAATCCAGTAACGCTGCTTAGCGGTAGAAATAGTTTTAATGGTTCCCTGGAAGAACTGCTGCCCGTCAAACGATTATTACCTTCAATCTACCCTCTGTAAAAGCTCTACAGTAACGATTATATGGAGCACATCTAGCTACTACAAATTTCTTGAATAGATTTTCAATTTTATCACTAAAGCATTTTGGTCAAGGGTGATTGGGAAAATTTGACCGTTTCGGGTAGTTCGTCTTTACTATCGTCGGTTCATCATTGCCGGCTTAAGTTAGATCTCTTCATCTCTCCTTTTCATGTCATTTCTCATTCATCATCTGCCTAGCCTTTTCCCAACTATGTTGGGGTCGGCTTCCAGTACAACCGGATGCAGCTGAATACCAGTATTTTACATGGAGCGACTGCCTATCTGACCTCCACAACCCAGTTAATACTGGGTAATACGATACCCCTTGGTGAGAAGGGTTGTCTGACTTTTTGGGCCACGACTGTCAAAGATCTTCAATTGACAGCCGGGACCAACAACTTCACGTGCTTTCCGAGGCACGGAGGAAACTCGGTATGTAATGGGCGGTCACCCATCCACAGACCAACCTAGGCAAGCACGGCTTAACCTAAAGATCGACCCGAACGGCTTTTATTATTAGCCACTCTCTCATTTCTCATTATAGACAAGGATAGAATTACAATGATGGTGGTTTCAACTTCTTAGCATAAAGTTAATTTGCAAGGCGAAATAAACTCTAACTGATTAAGCACTATTTAAGCAGTGTGAATGTGCACTGGCGTTCCTCATTATCACACAGTTTAATTGTTTCCCGACGGAGGGATAGTTAATTATTATACAGGATGTTTCGCTTTTCAATGCAAATAATAAGAGCTTGTAAATAATAATAATAATAACCTCAAACAGCGCAAATACAATAATTTAATGTGTTTGAGCCGTTTGGGCTTGAAACAATAGGGCCATGGGGACCGAGTGCCCACCTAGTTTTTCGAGAAATCGCCAAACGGTTGGTCGACTCTTCACGTGACCAGAGGGCGGGCCTATTTTTTGGCCAAAGAATCAGCATTGCCATCCAACGTGGCAATGCTGCCAGCCTTCTGGGCACTGGGGCGTATTATCCGGATAATCCGGATAGTGAAAATTTTGATATCCGTATTATCCGGATAGTAAAAATTAACGGATATTGCAAGTCCTACCTGTAACCCTTTTTGATACCTACTTGTAAATATTTTTATTTCTATTATAGAGTTAGTATGTAAATAATGTACATATTATAGAAAATAAAAGTACCTAGCTACTACCTAGTAGCTTGGGGAAAAACTTGGATTGGCACAAGAAAAGATAGGCCTAAACCCAGCAGTGGGTAAGTTCGGGCTGTGAATGATGATGATGATGAATAAGAGCTTGATTATGTAGAAGCTCATGCAGAGGTAAAATATTAGCCATAGCCAGTGAGCAAGGTGGTAGAACTAACAAT
The DNA here is from genome assembly GCA_905147715.2 of Xestia xanthographa. Lineage (NCBI taxonomy): Eukaryota > Metazoa > Arthropoda > Insecta > Lepidoptera > Noctuidae > Xestia > Xestia xanthographa. The sequence goes on from LR990667.1 coordinate 18,282,592, forward strand.
TCGGAAGCATTTGACAGATGGGCCTATACTACCTCAAATGGCTTAGCATGATCCTCCGTTACGCCTAAAATACTGCAGCATTAATTTTGAAATAAATAAAGGTATGGTAAAGTTGAGGATTAATGTTAAGTCCTATGTTTGGCGAAAACACGATTCCATAAACTTTTCTCGATAAAAAAATCCAAAGTTACCTCCAAATCGAACAATAAACCGCTGGTATTCAAAAAGTATTTCAAATTAGATCATGAAACTTTGCATACTAATTAAACTAACTATAAAGCAGGTCTTATGTGTTTTATTTAAGAATAAAAACCACTCATTTCGCACTATTCGGCCTGCAGTGACTGACGTAACAACCACTTCGTAGTGCAAGCTGCTTAAAACGTTATTCTACCAGTATTTCAAACGAAGTTTGAACCACCACAAATAGAGTTGCTAATTTGAGGTAGTATTAAAGAACCTGGCAGCGTCGCGGTAGCCCCAGAATCAGATGGTGTGACGTGTGACGTCAGCGTAGACGTAGCTGGAGTCTGAACGCTTACCAAAAGAATTGGGTCCCAAATAGCCAGAGAGAGAGAACAATAGAAAGGGGGAAGGCCTCCCTGCCTTTAGCTTGCATTGTAGTGTAAAACAAATTCGGTCCCGCTGTCTATGCTTAGATCTTTTATAACTACGCAACGGATTTTAATGCCGTTTTCAACAATAAGTTTATATGTATATATATGTTGCACCCATACGAAGCGGGTCGCTAGTAGTCGATAACAATGATAAATGTGACATCAACCAACCGCTTGATGGATCACTCCTCACAGTAAAGATGCCTGTATCCCAGATTAAAAAGCTATAATCATTTTGTAATTACAGACATCTCAATTTTATTTATTTTTGTATGGATGTATTGATTGTGTCTGCTTCGAAAGAGGAGCTCTTGGCTAAAATAATAATAACTGCCGCTCGGGTCGATCTCTAGGTTAAGCCGTGCTTGGCTAGGTTGTTCTGTGGAGGGTGACCACCCACTACACGTACCTCGGAAAGCACGTTAAGCCGTTGGTCCTGGCTGTCATTTGTAGATCTTTGACAGTCGTTACTGGTAGTCAGTGGCCCTAAAAGTCTAACAACCAGTATTACCAAGGAGTATAGTATTGCCCAGTACTAACTGGGTTGTGGAGTTCAGATAGGTAGTTGCTCCATGTAAAATACTGGTATTCACCTGCATCCGGTTAGACTGGAAGCCGACCCCAACATAGTTGGGAAAAGGCTAGGCACGTGATGACAGATTGTAGGCGAATTTTACTAGGAAGGTGCTTATATAAAGCGCTAGTGTCTAGCTATCGATCGAAAAGCATTTGCCAAGTTTTATACCATTTTTAACATTCTTAGAGTGTAGCACCAATAAATTCATTTTTATTACGACACAATATTGTAGATTCACACCCGACTAATAGTCGAGTCTTTTGATCTAAGTGCACTCGACAATGTTGGCGTTAGGGTAGACTACTTCTCACTCTTATGACCTAAGTCTTAATCAGGGGGAGGAAGACGAGCAGGGGGGGGAAAGAGTGGGCAAAAGCGGTTTGGTGGATATTGCTTTAGTATCTTCGAATTGTTTAGCTTAGTACACATGTAAACGGGTATTTATCGCGAATTTTACCTTTAATATAAGCCCGACGACGTTTCGAACGGATTGCACCAGCCGTGGTCGCGGGAAGACTGAAGTATTGGAGGTACCGCCACAGCAAAGCGAAGGTGTTTATTCAACTACCCTCACTTGATCTTCATAAATGTTAATTAGGGCCGGTTCACACTAGGACAGCACACTACACTAACAGTGTCCGCATACTGAGATGATTTCACTTGACGAGTACACTTAGTGATCACTGGATTCCAAGCGGGAGAGAGTCTGAAGCCATCTTCGCGATTGAAATTAGCATACTTCTTGATCTCAATCGCTTCCCGAACCATTCTTTTATAGTAGTGCTTCTCATTGGCAAGGATTTGAAATACCCGTTTACATGTGTATTATAATGTGTTCTGATCGTGAAAGTTTAAAAAAGACAATTGTTTAGTTTAGTGTCTTTGAAATTTTGGTTCTAAAACATGATGGCTTCTTCACGATGTTTTTCCTTCACCGTTGCTTGCATTCCTACAACTCGTTCTATACGTATCTCTTTTGCTAGATTTTTCACCTTCTTATAATCCGGTTGAATTGAAATTGTTTCCACACACGGTAGATCTGATAAAAATACAATTTTTGTCGATTCGCTGGTTGAGATTTGAATAGAGAACATCATCATCTGCCTAGCCTTTTCCCAAAAATGTTGGGGTCGGCTTCCAGTCTAACCGGATGCAGCTGAATACCATATTTTACGTAGAGCGACTGCCTATCTGACCTCCACAACCCCGTTAGTACTGGCCTACTGGGTAATACGACACCCTTTAAGATTAGTTGTCTGACTTTTTAGCCACCTGTAACAACTGTCAAAGATCTTCAAATGACAGCCAGGACCAACTGCTTACCGTGCTTTCCGAGGAACGGAGGAAACTCGGTATGTAATGGGTGGTCACCCATCCAAAGACCAACCTTGGCAAGCACGGCTTAACCTAAAGATCGACCCGAGTGACTAGTTAACATAAAATGGTTTGACGATGTAATTGGAAGTTAAAAACAAGGACTTATTCTCTCAATGCAATCTTCCCTTTACATCTCTCTCACAAGTCGTTAACTTAAAACATCCTGTACAAGTAATGTTTATAATTATTGAATGAACTGATAGGATTTATTACAAAGCAATGACCGACTTTATCATGTCAACTTGATAGAGTACAATAAGAACAGCGGATGTTATAAATTAAAACCTCTTTTGTTTTGTAGAGATTCTTATTTTTACACGTAATCCGCCTATTACCTATGTTCCCACTGCTGGGACATAGGTCTCCTTTTTGTGAGGGGGAATAGGTCGAAATCCACCATACAGATCCAGTGCAGATTGGTGGATTCACATCTCTTTCAATTTTTCTGTCACTTAATTAAGTAGGTAAAGTTGGTGCCAGTTAAGATGAGAATAGCGATCATTGCCCTTTCCTTAATATCTCTTCGTACGAACCAAAACAAATAAACCATGTATCGTTTTTAATTAGAAAAAATGTGGAAGATCACGATAGATGCCGATTCCAGACTTAAATAGGCTTATTTTTGGTTTTCAAAGTTAAGAAGTTTAATAAATGTAGGTAGGTCAATGACCGCTATTCTTATCTTAACTGGCACCAACTATAGTCATTTGATTTTTTAAAGTGACAGGCAGTGGGAAACTGGGAATACAGTTGCACTAATGGCAATATTAAATCATGAGTTAAGTTGCAAGCTTTGGCACTAGCAATAACGACAATGCCTACTGCAAGGGCATTTTAAGTGACGAAGCATGATTTTTAATCGCACTATTTGTTCATTTAATAAAGTTCAAATAATTAAGCAATTGGTCCCAGCTGTCATTTGTAGATCTTTGACAGTCGTTACAGGTAGTCAGTGGCCCAAAAAGTCTGACAACCAGTCTTAACAAGGGGTATCGTATTACCCAGTACTAACTGGGTTGTAGAGGTCAGATAAGCAGTCGCTCTATGTAAAATACTGGTATTCAGCTGCATCCGATTAGACTGGAAGCCGACCCCAACATAGTTAGGAAAAGGCTAGGCAGATGATGATGGTCAACGACCGCAGGTATTTCGTTACTACTACAAAGTACATCTACAATTCTACATACAGGTAATATATCTACTATAACTAAATATATCTACTGCTAGCGGACGTCACGCGGTTTCACCTGCGTAGTTCCCGTTCCCGTGGGAGTACGGGAATACAATATAGCCCATGTTACTCAGGGTGAAGGTAGCTTTCTAATGGTGAGAGAATTTTTGAAATCGGCGCAGAAGTTTTTGAGTTTATTCATTACAAACATACACACAAAAATACAAATCTTTCCTCTTTATAATATTAGTGCTTTGCCGAGAGGAAAAAGACGGACAGGGATAAAGTGACATATTTTTAGCCTTTATCCTGTTATTTATCTTAAAACACATAACATAATTGCGTATTTAAATATAATTCCAGGGTACGTTTATTTATTGATTTATAAAAGGTCTCAGTATGTCCAGTAATATCCTTCGTTTACTGAAATCTAGATCTAGTCTAGAATCTTTGTATGATCACAGATACGAATCAGGATTTCAGTGTGATATCTAGCAAATCACACCGGTCCAGCATAGTGGATTATGGTGTACCATTTTTTCGGATGGGAAATCATCAAATGACTCCTCCCACTCTGGGCAGAGCAGGAGGGAATGTCAGACTTTTACTGACTAAAACCCATACATGTTCCTTCATCGCACTTTGTGTTCCAGGGCCACGGTATCTCTTCCGAACAGTCCCGCAGCCCCGGCAGGCATCGGCCCTTGCGGACCCCTTCCTTTCGCTCTCTCTTTGAGGCGCGCGTGGAACACGAACGTGCCGACGACACGGCCTGTCGTCATGAGACGGACGGACGGCGAGCTAGCCCATAGCTCTCCGTCCACAGGCCCGCGATTATGGTGTACCCCACTCACAGATATGAGGTCCAAATCCCTGTACAATCATTATTATAATTATCATTCTCTTCCCCTTATCCTAATTAATTTGTGGTCGGCGCAGCATTTGTTCTTGTTCCATACTTCTCTATTACTCGTCATCTCATCAGACACTTCTTTTCTTGCCTTATCATTCTTAACACAGTCCATCCTGTAGGTAGAATCATCATCATCATCATCTGCCTAGCCTTTTCCCCAAATATATTGGGGTCGGCTTCCAGTGTAACCGGATGCAGCTGAATACCAGTATTTTACATGGAGCGACTACCTATCTGACCTCCACAACCCAGTTAGTACCGGGTAATACGATACCCCTTGTTAAGACTGATTGTCAGACTTTTTGGGCCACTGACTACCTGTAACGACTGTCAAAGATCTATAAATGATAGTCGGGACCAACAGCTTAACGTGTTTTCCGAGGCACGGAAGAAACTCTGTATGTAACGGTGGTCACCTATCCACAGACCAACCTAGGCAAGCACGGCTTAACCTAGCGATCGACCCGAGCGGTTGTTATTATTTAGTCACGAGCTCCTCCTCCTGTAGGTAGAATCATTATAATGATATCAATTTGGTCAACAGATTTTAATGGTAAAACCAGAAAATTTGCTAGTTCCCAGTTAGGCCATCCAACACATACAGAGATTGACAAAAACTAGATGCAGATTAAGGATTAAGCCAATCTGTCGTCATATTCAAATCTTTGTTATTTGATTACGAGAGAAATGACAGCAGTAGACAAGCTGATCATAGACTTTATCAGGATTTCAGGATCAGCTTTTCTATCAACCTCAGTTTGTTCTACAATACAATTTTGTTTGGTCTTTCTATCATCATTATCTTCTTCTTCTTGCTCTTGTTCCATGTTACTTGGGATCGGCGCAACAAGTTTTTTTCTTCCATTCTCCCCGTCACGCAATCATTTACACCTTTTTCCCTCATATCATTCCTCACACAATCTATCTATCTTATCTTTACCTTTGTCTTCCTCTCCCTCTCCATGCATCAACATTTATATTCATCACTTCTTCGGTCTTTCCATCATTGTCTTTTTAAATGATTCTCCCCCCAGCATTGAACCCAGCTACACAATGAGGTTCATAAAACTAAAATATTGAATAGGCTGCACAAACACATAGAATAGCGTCATTATTTAACATATTGTTTATCATACAATCGTCACTACGGTCTTCCTCTGATTGTGTTTCAAAAGGATCTGTTAAATCATTGTTTATTTTTGTACTATAGTATTTACCTGGATACGCTTGGGGTTTTCAGGTTGAATATCTGATAGTCTAATATCATCATTGTTCTGCCCTTACCCCAATTTAATTGGGGTCGGCGCAGTATGTGTTCTTCTTTCATACTTTTCTATTAGTTCGTAATCTGATAAGTCACTCCTTGATCTGGGAACAACTGGCTTCGCTTTTGGAGCATTTCGCATTTCTACACCGACTTTCGCCAGGATTGACAAACTTTTCGGTAGATTGTCATTTCAATATTTTGTTTTATTTTCCGACGTGTCTTTCGCTGATAGAATGACCATTTTTCTAGGTCACTTAAACTCATTTAAGCACACTACTTGCTTTTGCAAACGCACGTCATCCAACTCGGAACTCTCATCCATCTACAGGCGGTTTTCAAACATACACTGCACGACCGCGCGGACGAGCGGTGCTCAACGCTTGTCTGCGCGGCGCACCTCAACAAAATCTTCGCCGCCTGCGCCCAACAGAGCGCGGACGAGCGGTTCCTGAGATAATCACATTAGGGGAACAAGAGCATAGCTCATTTCGTGATAAAAATAAAGGCAGTCGGACAGCCAGTAAGATAGCAGCGGAGCTAATTGCCCAGGGTGCAGTGGACAGTGGTCACCGGATGTACATATTTAAATCGTTACTAGTTGAGGCTACTTAAATGCAGTACACCTGGTCTTTAATTCGCTGTCACTACTCACTTAGCAAGGTACGCGACCGAATTTCAATGATATCTTTTGCCACCCACAGACTGGTACGGTCCTACCACAGGACATTTTATTTGTCAAATTCGTTCTGTTCCAAGTCAGTACTATATATTTTTTTGCAGGGCCTGTCTACTTTGTTAGTATTTTATCAAAACGGTCCTAAAAGTTCCATCATTTTTATTTACAAAAATCGCGTGTCACTATGTTCGTAGTTCGTACACGTCATTTTGTGAATGTATATGATTGGTCCCAGCTTGAAAAATACAGTTTTGGACCCGATAGGTGGCGCCGTGCAAAGCAAGGGCGGGTCGCTAGGGGTCTTACATTTTTAATAACATCTATTTGAAATTCGAACGGTATCTTGTTCGAATCCGGGATGATTTAAAAACAAATGAGTTCGCTTTCGGAGTCTGTGAGATCACGAGTGAGTGAGTGTGTGGTTCGGAGTGTTCTAACGCTATCCCAATAACGTACCAAATTGATGATGACGCTATCCAGCTATCCATCAAACAAACATCACATCTTGAATGAGTATTTTATCACCTATGAGTGTATGGCAGTCACCGACAAATCTTTGAATTACGTTTCGATGAATAATTTTATTATATCGATAAAATTCTGAATCATCGAAGGTATTAATTCAAAAACCAATGTTTTGTGCACACAATGGTTTTATATGAGGTTAAGTTTTGTGAGTCATTTTTGCAATATCTTTTATTCGTTCCAAATCATTGCCAAGAAAAATGTATAAACAGCATTTATCATGAAGTCATTCGATTTATTTTTAGGTGATGCATCGACAACCCTTATAACTCGTGACTTAGAAAGAAAATAAGTATCTTAAAACCTTCCTGGCTACTCAATCAGGGTATGCAGGACTGAAATGATCCAACAAACAGATACCTGCTGTGATCGTTGACTATACTGAATCGTTTCATCAAAAGACAAAAATATTTTCTTAATTACTCAGATAACGTCCAAAGGATTGCACTTACAAAAACTAAGGCTAAATAGCTGGATTAGATCGAGTATATAGACTATAGATTTTTCCACACCAAAATTGTTACACAGCTCCTTCAATAGTATGGGCACTGTCAGCAACCAAAACTGCTGAGGGCGGCGAGACAGAAGATTCTTCGGAGGCCAGAAAGAAATACAACCAAAATTCGAAGATTCTTCTTAACTTTAACACCAGACAGAACCACGTCGGTCAGTATCAAGGCAAGGTCGACCGTCGACCATCGAATCCAAAACGGACTCGCATGCATTTTTGGTTTAGTCATACATCCGTGACTCATTCGCATACGTAAGGCATCCTTTAATAGGCAGACGACCCCGTGAAGGCCAGCGAAGGTTACAGGTAGCCAATGGACACTAGGTGTTGGGCAAGACACAATAGAATGTAAAATGGCTTCGGTATCAATTCAGTGGAACTTTTTTCAACAGACTTGACTTACAAGATTGGTGATCATGATTATGATGCAGTTTTTATAATCATCATCTGCCTAGCCTTTTCCCAACTAGTTTGCAGCTGAATAAAATTGTTTTTAATATGGAGCAACTTCTATCTGACCATCACAACCTGCAGTACTGGCAAATACGATACCTTGGTAGACTTCATAACGAGGAGGGTTTGACGTCTTGCAGTAGTATTGTTTTAATGTTATTCTAATGTGGGAAAGAGACAGAGCTCTTCAGGATGTCTAGCGCCATCGCCTTTCGACAATAATAAGATTAATATAATAGGTACTGCTTTCAGACGTCATGCATGATAGGCCACTTGGTACAGATGTATATGCAGGTAAATCTCTGGGTTCCAACACAAAGAGAGATTGTATAGGTATTCTATTATACGAGTACTCAATACCACAACACCGTGGAAGTATATGGCCGTATAGATACATACCAAGTACATAAACGTATGTATGTAAGCAGTCAAGTGTAGTATACGATGAAGCGTGAATGATATTACTGTAATCGATATAAAAACGTTAGTGTTAGAGTTTCTGGTATCTTGTGAGATGTGTCGTCGAAATATTTAGCTTTCAGCTAATGATTCTGACTATACTATACGATTTGTTGGTGTTAAAAGAACCGTATTTTATTTATTCCTTTAGTTTAGATTATTGGCAATAGGCAATTTCTTTACTAAATGTATGCGGAAGTTTATAACAGAAAAATTTTTGTGTGTCTGTTTTTTGCTAAATCAAAATATTTTAATGCTAGACCGATTTTGACGGGACTGGCAGATAGCTGGTGTCATGAGGAGTAACTAAGGCTAATTTTACTTAAAAACAAGGATTAGGGTTCATCATCTGCCTAGCCTTTTTTCCTATGTTAGGATCGGCTTCCAGTCTAACCGGATGCAGCTGAATACCAGTATTTTACATGGAGCGACTACCTATCTGAACTCCACAACCCAATTAGTACTGGGTAATATGATACCTCTTGGTAAGAAAATGATATTTTTATAATAATATCACGCGGAAGAAATTCGCGGGGCACAGCTAGTCTTCTATAAAGACAGAGAATACCTCTATCATTAGAATATTTACTTACGTAATATTAAAAAAAAAAAAGCCTATTTATACTAATAAAAAATCATATTTAAAAACTAACTACGCATAATGAAGTTCACCTATTCTGTTTCTAGGTAGGCTTTTGCCACGAATAGCCAGGCTCCTTTATTAATATTTTACCGGAGTAGCCTTCAAACAATAATGGTTTGACCTTTAAAATTTCATGTGGGTGTTAAGGGCGAGCGAGGTTATACAATGCTGTAATTTAAGTATTCATTTTGCAAGAAACTTCGTAAGGAGTTACTTTAGTTTGAGTCGAGGGTTCCCCAGGGCACTGTGTGTGTTCTTGTGTTATTTACTTTTTATTGAGGAGTTTTAAAAAATGGTCCTATTTCTTTCAGTGTGAATTCATTCTATTTGAGAAGGTATTTTTTAAAGGTTTATATGTTTATAACTGGAGAAATATGGGTGTTCTTATAGGTTAACCTCTGCCTAACCCTTCGGGGATACACAGGCGTGATGTTATGTTAATTGTTTCCTCGTATAATGCATCGTATTCAGAATTCATATCGTATTTTAGTCATTTTGATAGGCATACAATTAACGAACCACCAGATTTAGCAAAATGTATCGGCATAAAAATCACTTTTGATTGCCAAAATTAGTAAATGATCACTAAAATTAATCCCCATTTTATCGTGAAATTAAAACCAAAAATTTATTTTTTTAATTAATGACCACCAGAAATTCAACTGTTATGCTCTTGCATCCGAGTTGAGGGAGATCCGGTCGACGGAGCCCCGCTTCGCAGGGCCCCTAGGTACTTCTGAATGGTTTATTAAAAAATAACCACGAATGGTATGGCGACCCTTCTAACCTAATCTATCCGTGTCGGGGCACCCCAATTCGGCCTAGGCAAAACTAGTTTGTCATCAACCGCCTCATTAAAATTTGGTGATCAATTGATATTTTAGGTGATAGATGTTAGTGGTCACAAAGTTATTTTTGGTGGTCATTATATTTTCCCCCATTTAGATATTCTAAGCAATTGTTTTAAAATGTTTATTAGATTCAAAGTAAAAGATAAATACGACATCAACTTAGGATGACCTACATTTTGGAGAAATCAGCAAATCACAATTATATTTCATCCTAAGTGAAAAGGGAACTTCTTACGCGGTAGCGTAAATTGAACTTATAAAGTACAGTTTGCTTTATCACCCCAAATCACTATTTATTTCGGGTCGCCGTAGTAAGTTTATTTCTTCCATTTATCTCTATTAGATGTGATCACAGGGTTTCCCACATTCTTAGCCATTTTTTATCATTCAATTTAGACTTTAGTATCTTAGACAGACAATAGTATAGACATTGTAGCAGTGAAGAGCAGCGGTGGCCCCGTGGTGGCGGCCGCGACTTACAAACATTCATGGGTTCGAATTCGAACCCAGACAGGCGCATTACTTTGTGTAATTTATTTCATCACCACTGCTCTCAAAACGGTGAAGGAAAACATCGTGAGGAAACCGGCATGTCCTAGAACCACATAATTTGAAGACATGTGACATCTACCAATCCGCACTGGGCCCGCGTGGTGGATTATAGCCCATTCCCTCTCTTAGAGGAGGCCTGTGTCTCAGCAGTGGGAACATTAATAGGCTGATGATGATGTAGCAGTGTAGCACCAATCGCACGACTCTTTACCAATGGGCTTCGTGTAACCCAGTACTGACTGAGTTGTGGAGGTCAGATAGGCAGTCGCTCCATGTAAAATATATTCAGCTGCATCCGGTTAGTCTGGAAGCCGACCTCAACATAGTTGGGAAAAGGCTAAGCAGATGATAATGATGATGAATGTGACATCGACCAACTTGCACTGGGTCCGCATGGTAGATTGCATCACTCACTCTTACAGGTCTTTGCATGTGTCCCAGCAGTGAGAATAGGCTGATTATGAATGTATGTAATCTAAGTAAAGCAGACAAACGGCCACAGAAAACTGAGTTAACCTTCCACGTTTTATTACTTACACAAAATGTGAAAAATACCTCGCAAGGCCGTGACACGTAGAAGTGACAATGATTAAGTAATCCTAAAATACATATGTACGTTTGGAAACTTTACGTTCTTTCACACCAAATTATTATCTACAAGCGAAAGTGGATTTATATGTCTGTGAAAATACCGGTTTTTCAATTCAGTCTCCACACAACCGAATGACGGTTTTGGTTTACATTTGTGTGATGATGTATGTGAGTGACAACGCCAGTGTACGTCCTAGAAGGACATACAGTGACCTTATTGGTGAGGTTCTTCAAAAAGGTCAGGGGCGTAGTACTCGCAACCCGAGTATTAACAGGAGCCCTACCTTCTAACGTCCGTCCATCCCTCTCACTCGCTCTCATCTCATCTGCAGACGTGCGCGAGAGAGACGGATAGAGACGGATGGACGGACGGACGTTAAAGAGTAGGGCCTCAGATGTATGAACGTGGATCCGTACGCAAAATACGAGCTTTGAAGGCGAACACCAATCCGTTATGTATCAATATAATGAACGTGGACGTGTTAAAAAGGGTAAGTATGGAGTATCCTAACAGGTAGCGTTCTGTGGTTTCTGCTTACCCCCGTGGGAAAAAGGCGTGAGTTTATACAGTACCTATGTATGCTTATATAATCTGCAAGCTATAGGGACCCATTCATATTTTAATATTATAGATACGAAAGCAAATCCGTCTATATTGTATGCTTCTTTTTCACTTCTTTGAGGCCGTCGTCTCCACGAGCGAGAGAATCACGGCGATATTATCGTCGTGCCACGTATTTCTATACACTCTACGTCGCGATTCTCTCTCTCGTGGAAACTGCTCCTGAGAGTGTATAGAAATACTTGGCACGACTATAATATCGCCGCGATTCTCTCGCTCGTGAAGACGGTCGGTCCCTTTGGATCACACTAGCGATTCTCCAAGTAAAATACCTACTGGTTAGGTTGGAAGCCGATACTAACATAGTTGGGAAAAGACTTAACAATCTAAGACGACAGTACATTCCCTGGGATAAAATCAGAGCCGAGTACGAAGCCGCTTACAAAACCCAATACTTCAATAAGGGTCGTATTCGTAATAACACGGGTGAAGTAAATACTATTAATACAACAAACACAGCTACTACAGCCTGTCACCCGATACTCGCATACGATACCGCCCGCGCCACCTACGCGTCGCCGCAAAACCTTGGAGCTACCTTAAAGTACGGAGCAGGGAATTTGGCGAATGAGAGAAAATTTTGCAAAGTATTTTGTAAAATATAGTAACATAACACCACGCCTATAACCCCCATTTGTGTCCGGTAGATGGCAATAGGCTCGCCCCATATTCATTATTTTCCTGCCCTTATCCCATGTAACTTTGGGTCGGCGCAACGCGTTTTTTCTTGCATTCTCCTCTGTCAACCGTCACACTATCATTTACTCCTTTTTATTTCATATCATTACTCACACAATCCTTCCATCGCTTACTTGGTCTTCCTCTCCCTCTACATCCATCAACATTTATATTCATCTCTCTTTTAGTCATATGCGATTCGGCCCTCGCCATCACATGCCCATACCATGGCAGTGGCTTCCCTTTCAACTAGTGTAACTTTCAAACTCTACTCGCGGCTTCATTCCATGGGTCTTAAACATGGCTGGTGAAATGTGTTTCGTTTGAAATCTACTTAAGTGAAGCGATAGGCATAAGAAAAGAGAGGCCTATATCCAGTAGAGGGTGAATTCAGGCTGTGGATGATGATCAAGATGAAAACTTAGAGGTTTTGGCAAGATGTGATTTGCATAGCCTTCATTAGGTCCCTTATTTGAGGTAGATTCGATCAACTTTGATCCGTACAAATCACATAAACTATCTTCACAATCAGGGGAGGCTTGTATTACCATTGTAGGAAATAAAATGTAAATTAAAGGTAGGGTCCTGATAATCAGCTAAGGCCAAGACAAGTCCGCGGGAGACACACCGGGCGTCGGGGGCCACCGTGGCCCCCGGCAACCGTAGGTGCGGGCCTGTGGACGGTGAGCAATGGGCTACCTCGCCGTCCGTCCGTCTTATGACGACAGGCCGTGTCGACGGCGCAGGAGTGTTCCACGCGCGCCTCAAAGAGATGTCAGCAAAAGGAAGGGCCGATGCGTGCCGGGGTTGCGGAACTGTTCGAAAGAGATAGAAGAACACAAAGGGCTAAGAAGGAACATGGATGGGTTTTAGTCAGTAAAAGTCTCACAGTCCCTGCCGCTCCAGAGCGGGAGAGGTCATTTGATGATTTTCCCATCCGAGAAAAGAAAAAAAAAGGCAAAGACAAGTGGCTTTCGGTAATTTCTGTAACGTGTTTTTCAATAAGATTAACATAAGTTTTTAGTTACTTTTGTCAATCCACTACAGTGTTCATCATCATTACCGCTCACTTTGTCTAGGGTGGCAGCAGGACTGACCGCCCTGTGCGCCGGACGTATGCACCATTAGCTCGGACGAAGTCTTACCATGTTTTAAATACGTAGTGCATTTAACTGCCACCCGTGAAATCTATTTTAAATGAAGTAAGACTCGCGTTACGTCAATGAAAACACACATAAGGCTTCTATACGTATATAAAAAACAAAATTACACCTAATATAGTTTCTGTGCAAATAAAAAGAAACGCTTTTAAAATTAGCATAGCACGATAAACGAATGAATGTTACACGGTGACTAATTGTGCCCGATTTTCAAGGACTTATGTACAATTTATATGCTCTCATTTCAATTAACCTTGCTTTTTAATCAAGAAAAACCTTTTCCTGACTGGAAAACCTATAGCATAGCATAATCAGCCTATAATGTTCCCACTGCTGGGATACACGGCCTCCTCTCTATGAGGGAGAATGGGCTATAATCCACCACGCGGGCCCAGTGCGGGTTGGTAGATGTCACATGTCTTCGAATTTTTTGGTTCTAGAACATGTCGGTTTCCTCTCAATGTTTTTCTTCACCGTTTTGAGAGCAGTGGTGATGAAATAAATTACACAAAGTAATGCGCCTGCCTGGGTTCGAACCCACGACTTACTATTCGTAAGTTAGAGCCGCCACCACTGGGCCACCGCTGCTCTGGAAAACCTTTAAAATATGTAGGTATATTGTCTACCCAGCTTTTTCCGAACTCGGTCGGCTTCCCGTCTGATCACAGCTGAATACCAGTATTTTACATGGAGCGACTGCCTACCTGACCTCCACAACCCAGTTAGTACTGGGTAATACGATACCCCTTGGTAAGACTGGTTGTCAGACTTTCGGGTCACTGACTACCTGTAACGACTGTCAAAGATCTACGATTGACTTCTGCAACCTAGTTGCTGGATGACACAATATCAATCTAGTCACATAGGCAGTCGCTCCATGTAAAATACTGGTATTCAGCTGCATCCGGTTAGACTGGAAGCCGACCCCAACATAGTTGGGAAAAGGCTAGGCAGATGATAGTCCCAGAACAACTACAGTCCAATAAAAAAAGTTTTTTATAAATCTGCGCATTCTATCTCGTCGAAAAAACACCGAGTGATACATTGAATAAGAATTTCTCGTTTCTTATCAAAGTTACGGTCAAAGTCCTTGTAAGTATGTAGCGCATTAAGTAGCTAGTTTATTTTGTTTTAAACACTGCTTTGGTTATCTTGTACTAACAATAACGTAAGTAAGTATTGAATAAGTAAAGGACACACTTCGCGTGACAAGAGGGCTGGCTCTTTCTTTGGCCAAAGAATTAGCATTGCGCGTGCATTGAGTTCTATCTACCACAAAACATGATTTTTCACCCCAAAAAAAGTCGTTTCCCAGCAATTTTTTTTGCGTAAAGTTACTTAGTTTGATGTAGGTACAGAATGCTTGGTTGACGGCTTCGTGATGAGGTCTTTTACACCCTGTATAATGTAAATATATTATGGTTTATTTTTAACCAATGTAAAATGGAATGTATAAGTAAAGCATGTTTTTTTTTATATTATTGGCTGGCAATATGCCCACTTGATTCTAAATGGTTATGAACATCAGTCTAAAATATCAGAGGGTAAGGTCAAATACGTTGCTATGTCAGAAACAAAACTGCAAAATTTCATGTAGCTAACATGAATACTGCAAAAATTCAAACTAAACAGAACATAATATCACCAGAACTGGATAGGATAATCGAAAATCGATGCCGTCTGTAAGATATTTTTGTCTCAAGTACTAACGCCTTGTGACCTAGACTTACGCTGACCTTATTTAGAACGTTCTACAAAATTTCCAGGTAATATTTTCTTTTTCTTGTACTGTACTCTTGCTTTCCTGCCAAATTTCTTGCTGCTAGGTCAACGGGAGGTGCCGTATAGGTATTCAAGCAAGAGTTAGTAAATCATTAAGGGCCTATACTCCCTCAAATGGCTTAGCATGATCCTCCGTTACGCCTAAAATACTGAAGCATTAATTTTGAAATAAATATATGGTGAAGTTGAGGATTAATGCTAGGTATTATGTGTGACGAAAACACGATTCCATAAACTTTTCTCGATAGAAAACAATTCCAAAGTTACCTCCAAATCGAACAATGAACGGCTGGTATTAATAAAGTACTTCAAATTAGATCATGAAATTTTGTATACTAACTGAACTAACTATAAAGCAGGTCTTAGTGTTTTATTTTTTTTAGTCCATAAATAGAATAGATACTACGCTACTACGCTACGATACTATGCTATTTCTTTATTAATAATTTTATTTTAAATCGCAAAAAGCCACTCATTTCGCACTATTTAGCCGCAGTCGTAACAACCGCTTTGTAGTGCAAGCTGATTAGACTTTATTCTAACAGTATTTCAAACGAACTTTGAACCACCACAAATAGAGTTGCTAATTTTAGGGTTAGAAGGATCTTAATTGAGTAGACGTAGAAACTAGATGTTTCACCCCTTCAAGGGACCACAGACCTCAAGGTTTGGTATTAATTCTAACCAAAAGGGTGTTGATAGACAGAAATGGTCAAGCAAGAAAGATCTTTTAATGCTCCAGGGTAGCCCGCGAAATTCAAATTTTCTCACGTTCAGCAGGCCAGTGCTAGGTCGTATGTTAATTAAAGTATTATTCGCGGCTGTAAGACATATGTAATTACGGAATTATAATCATCAATACAACCCTCCAACATCATAAAGGTGTAGGAACCAAAAAAACATTTTAATTATTACAATTCTGTAACTACATACGTTTTACAGCCGCGAATAATATTTTAATCAACATACACCCTAGCACTGGCCTGCAAATTGCAAAAAACGTAAGAAAACTTGAGTTACGCGGGCTGGTCGGAGCATTCACCATAAGGGGTTTTGCCGTACGCAGCTCTAAAAACGAAAAGGATAATCAAATAATCGATGTATTCCACAAGTTATTCATATCTGAAACTTGAATACTACGCCAGGAGACGCCCTGTGACCCAGACAAACATTGACCTCATTTAAAACGTCCTACAAAGGTTAGGTGCGCATATACACGGCGCACGTGCTAAAAGATGCATTAATGTGGAAAAACAAAGGACTTATATATGTAATATGTAACGATCAATACCGATTTACGCCGTTGTGTTGGTACTCTGCTTATCTCTAGGGGCTGGCGTGCGTGATGTTTCATGTTTTAAGTAATGGAATGTTTAATAAAATGTTCTAAAAGGTCAGGTGGGTAAAGGCTACCGCACACTTGCGACAAAACTGTCATGAGACAGACTATTTCCCTACTAGTGCGAGCGAGGGATAAATAGTATGTCTCGTTCGTACTAGTAGGGAAATAGTCTGTCTCAAGACAGTTTTGTCGCAAGTGTGCGGTAGCCCAAATACTCCCAGCTGGCTCGCGTGTGTGAACGAGGACGAACTAAAAGGAACGTGAGTATCGTAGGGGGTAGTTACTGCCTACCCCATGGGAAAAACGCGTGGGGTTGTATGTATGAACGATTACAATTTATTATTTTCAGTAGACAGAAGGACTTCATGGTATAGGCTTTATAGGCCAGTGTTTTTCAACCTTTTTCATGCCACGACCCCCTTAGTATGAAAAAATATTTGGCGACCCCCTTCGCATTTTTTTTCATGTATTTTATTATGTTACAAATATTAAATTTATACAAAATTTTACATTTATAAATGATTTCAACACATTTTTTTTTAATTTGGTAAGTATTCGATTTTATTCTCAAATTCTCAATGTAGCAAAAACGGATCCACGATGGGAGACATTAGTTAATGACAAACAAGCGAATCCTCAATAAGATGGATGAGTATTAATAGGTTTTTATTTTGTTAATTTGTATGAACATACAAATGTTTATATTCTTTAAGGCTTTATTGTTTCGTTTATTGAGGTAGTTTTCGCGATCTCTTGGGACCCCCCTTTAGAGGCTTCGCAACCCCCCAGGACCTCGCGACCCCCAGGTTGAAAAACACTGCTATAGGCTATTCCAAACCAAATAACGTAATTTAGCTGCAAGCCATCGAATTTATTCATGACGAAAATCCTTTTCTATTACGTCCAAACCAATACTTAAAATTCCTAAGCGGCTGCATCATACACTCTGAACATATGGTAGCGTATCTCAGACAGGCTGTAACGGAGAAAGAGTGATAAAAAGAACTAACTAAAACGGTTGTCACATGCGTGTTTTGAACATGACGTCATCAACTATTTCTGGCTGAATGTAATGCATTTATTATATGGCCAGATGGGTGGTAGCTCGTGGCTAAATAATAACAGCCGCTCGGGTCGATCTTAAGGTTAAGCCGTGCTTGCCTAGGTTGGTCTGTGGATGGGTGACCACCCATTACATACCGAGTTTCCTCCGTGCCTCGGAAAGCACGTTAAGCAGTTGGTCCCGGCTGTCATTTGTGATCTTTGACAGTCGTTACAGGTAGTCAGTGGGCCTAAAAAGTCTGACAACCAGTCTTACCAAGGGGTATCGTATTACCCGGTACTAACTGGGTTGTGGAGGTCAGATAGGCAGTCGCTCCATGTAAAATACTGGTATTCAGCTGCATCCGGTTAGACTGGAAGCCGACCCCAATAAAACTTGGGAAAAGGCTAGGCAGATGATGATGAGATGGGTGGCAAGCAAACCAGGGGGGAATAGCACAAAACGGAGGAGGCATAATGTGTGTAAAAATTGTGTAAAAATACCTAGGCACTTGTTCTCCCCGTCATTGCCGTATTTTTTGTTCTAGACCAGAGGTTCTCAAACTTTTGTTTCTGGTTCAAAATTTTCTGGTTTCAGTGTACCCCTGGTGCATTTTTTTCAAGCCCGTAGATCAAAAAAGAAAAGCAATAAATTTGCAATAATATTTGTTCGCGCTATCTGTTAAGATTGCAATGAGGGCCGTGTGTGTGGCTCCTAAGATATTTTTGGCAAAAAAAAAAAAAAACAGAAAATTAAAATCTTAAAGCTTCGAAATGCTGTTTTTAAAGTCTCATTAGGTCCATTTTCACCGAAATATAGCCTGTCATAAATCACTGAAACATTTGGATTATTTTTTACTTTTTTGAAAAGCTTATTTTTTTCTGCCTACATTGATAGATAGTCAAGTCAACATTTTTGTTCTTTAGTATGGAAACCAGATAAATTTTCGTGGACCCCCGCCACTTACAACTTGTGAACACCTTTTTTTTCACGGCAACGTAGAGCACGTCGCGTCGGGTCTCCCGTGGACCCCTGAGGACCACTTGGGAATCACTGTTCTAGACCATACCTGGGAACCTTCCAGTTACGGAGATATTGGGGGTGAAAATTCCAACATTTTTTCCCAGCAATAATTTTTGCGGAGTAACTTGGTTTGATATATTTTATATGCTCGTTTGACTCAACATCAACAGTAAGTGAATTCAGGCTGTATGTAGTACATGATGATTAAGCTATAATAATCACCATACAATATACGTATCCGGCAGAGTAGAATAGAACCAACCCATTACACTGACGGGTGTCGTATAAGGCTCGTAATGTCTGAGGCAGAACACCTTGCGCCTCCGTAGACCAGAGAATGGGCAGCAGCGTTTTCTGTTAGTCTTTCATCACTGCGATCTCCAATCCGCCTGCCAAGCGTGGAGATTACGGCAAATTTCTCCCATCATGGGAGAGGCTATGTCCAGCAGTGGACGTTATGGTATGTTGTTGTTGTTGGAAAAAAACCTATCATCTATTTTTAGATAAGAATACTTTCACAGTCCTGAAATATTAATACCTAGCAGCTACTCTGTGAATTAAACACGAGGAAAATACGCGTATATTATATATTTATATCCTTAAATGCAACGGCATGGGTTGGGTACATTTTGCGCTGGTGATTTTGCTATACCTTGCAAATCAGAATAGAGGTATTTATCCTCGTTTTATCAATATTTGCTTTTTATAACGTATGTATAATAATGGTATTTGAATACGGTCGAGGGAATCCGTTTGGTACGGTCAGCACAAAACCGGTAATTGTGGCTATGGTTTAGGGAGGCCTATTCATTCATTTTTCATTTCATTTATTCAATAACAAATTACATTGTGTCTGAATGTGATACCTACATAAGAAATAATTACAAAAATAAAAAATTGAGCAAAATAAAATATACCTACCTACACACAACGACGTATTCATTGCCTACACACAATATTGTCCAACATTGGGTGGTTTTCGGCTGAATTTAAATGGTATGGATGGACGCAGTCTGTTAAATACTCCTATTTCACGAGTACCAAATGCAATAATAATAATAATAAATCATTTTATTTCAGGCATTGCACGTAATCACATACAGTTCACCCATAGCAGTTACAATACGAATATTGCAATAGAATCTTCGTTTTAAATGTCTAGTGGTCAGTCTTAATAACTTTTTGATTCGTATCTTTCTAATAAGCAATGTGCAGTTTTTTATACTTTATAATTTTATTGGGAAATTAGGGACAAAACTGTACCCAGACCAGAGTATTTTCGATGGGTCAGTGAGGAAACCAGCATGCCTGAGAGATATTTCTCGACGGTATGTAAAGCCACGTCAGAGGCGGCATAAAAACTTTGACACTACCGTATTCACAACGCTTCGATTCGACAAGTCGTATAACTATCTCGCTCGCTTTCATAATGCCAAAAAAGATAGACAAACGACTTGTCGAATCGAAATCGAATCGAAGCGTTGCCAATGCGGCAGCTGGTTAGGCGCTAACCATACGATAAAGAGAGAGTGAGGCATTTAAAACACTATTGAGCCTCTCTCTCTTAGCCGAGGCCTAATGGAACTGGAAGATGCAAAGTATCACAGGTAACACAGGCATCCAGCATTAAATACACCTGGTTTAGAAATGAATGGACTGTCGTATCTAACGCAACAATAATTTCTTATTTTAGGAGTAGTTATCTCAATGTCAAATACGTTTTAAACTGAGATAGGCTAAGTGACGAACGAATTAGTATTCATTTGTCTATATTCTTATCAACGTAACAGCATAGCTTAAAATAGTACTTAATAATTCCATGCCTAAATGTGACTTTCAATAATAAAACCATTTAGAAATCTCATTCTCAAAGATGACACTGAATAAAATGATTGCATCCATTATATGTCTTCGTTTTGATAACAAAAAAAAAACAATAAGCTATCCAATAAGAATCCAGTTTGATGACGGCATCTGTTTTCTCGTTAGTTGGGGAGACAGATGCATTTATAAAGGGGTTTACATACTTTTCGGCGATCGACGTTATGCGTGTTTTTATTTTTTTTATTTCGATTTGTAGGTATTTTTTTAACGAATGGATAATAATGGCATAGACGAGTAGTAGAAACCTAGAAACTCGAGAGTCTGACAACAAGTCTTACCAAGGTCAGATCGGCAGACTCCATGTAAAATACTGGTAATCAGCTGTATTTGATGAGACTGGAAGCTGACCGCCTACATAATTGGGGAAAGGCGACGCAGATGATGGATGGCCGAAGATTTTATTTAGAGACTAGCAGAAGGAGAGGCCTATGTCCAGCCGTGGGCTAATAGTAGCATGATAATAATGATGATTTAGATATCGTTTTTGTTGCAAGTTTTTATTCCCTAACAACAGTTTTGCTGCAAATATACATTTACGGGTGTTAAATTATTATATCAGAAGGAAAAATATATTAATTGTGGAATGTTTAAAAATATCAACTTACCTCAATGCCCATTGTTTCAGTGGTTTCAATTAAATAAAACATTACGCTTTATTATATTATAAACATCGATTGTATCATGAATAATTCTAAAATTTTATTTTTATTTAATTTACAAAAATATATATTTTTTGATTTGTTAAAAAAGAACACTTCCCTTGCCTAAACCCAGAATTTTCGAATTTTTGGTTTGATTTTTAGCTTATTATTTTAATTCTACCCTCTTTTTAAATGAACACAGTACCTACTTAGGTGTAAAAATGTACCGGCTATTTTCTACATACTCGAAAGATGAATAAAAAACCGATCTCTCTTTAGTTTACTTTTTTCTGATCCAAATTAATTAGACTTACGTACATAGTAATAAAATTCATGCTTACAAGAATCGTGTTGGTATATCGCAATGATTGTATTCATAAGCGTTTTAAGTTTAACAAGGCGCATTACCCGATATAACCCGATTCGCTATGCAGTAAAAATAAAGTTTGTAAAACAAAAGCGACCGAGAAAACCTGTTTGCAAAAATCTCACGATTTCGCGCGGCCGACCCGGTGCGTCGGCTAAGTTTTTTTATTTCTTTTTTTACACACATAATGCTAGCTAAAGCACTTGGAAAACACTAAAGACGCTGAAATTTTAATTATTATTTTAACACTCACCTGTAATTTTAACTGGCACGAAACTAATCCGTATTTTAATTCAATAAATCGCTAAAATTGCAATTCACCAGCGCACACTCGTGACCCCAGCGGACATTAGCACTGACGGCGATGCCAACGTGACAGATGACGGCAGACAGCGTTTTAGTTATTATGTTGGTAGCACGGTTTGCCGACGTGAGCGTGAGAGGCTGTATTTCTGGCAAAACCACGATAAACTTTTTTTTTTCTATTTAATATGAATAATAGGCATATTAAAACACAGTTTTTTTTTCAAGCAATAACAATGAGTTTGCGACTATATAGAAAATACATACAAAATTCTTATTACATTCAGAGTTCAATGAACTCGTGAAATGAGCACAGCCATAAAACTAAGTGCGTTCCAGACCTACGTCAGCTAAAACGATATCTTGCACATTCGATTCTCCCCTGGCGGAGTAAAGTAATGGCGGTAACTCACATCTGAAATCTGTGAATAACAACGAGTCAGGCAGTCTGTCTATGTTAAATTTGTTCAAGCCAACGAACCAATATAGATATTATGCTATCTCGTCTAGGGTTTTGTAACCCTGGACAAAAATGCGTATTATTTTGTCCTTACATATCCTGACATAGAACACTGAAAAAAGTTATAGGGAACGTGCAGGAACTATAGGTGACAGCACTAAATCGACAAAAGAGACATTAGGTGGACAGTAAAGGAAACTTATCAGCTGTCACGCAAAATTATCTCTTCAATTAGATTGTTTTTGAATATGATAAAAGGTATAAAATATGGGTTCCGGTCTATCAATAATGATCATCAGCGTCACATGAATATTTAATATTATGAATTTTATATGTTTCGTCTACTTTCTCTGATGAAAATTCTGGTGCATGAAGAAATGGTGGTATAAGGGTTTATCGCCTGGGGTAATATCACTTCCCGTAAACCCCTACGCGAGCACTCGCACTGGCTGGATATCCGAAGGATGCGGGTCGTCTAAATGAAAGTCCTCTATGCAGGTTAAGTTAGTTCACGTTTATTTCTACCGAGCCCCTTAAGACGACCTTACGTTCCGACCAGTGCGCAGTAACTGGCCGGCCATTCATTCGTCTCACTCGCATACATTTTTGCTTATCAAGCGTTCTGCCTTTCGCGCTTACATTGTGTCCCTACAGTGGCATGAACAGCTTTCTTATTTTCAACACATGTTTTAATGGAAGTGAATCCTTTATCAGCGAGAACAGTATCTCCAGGCTCTAAAAAATCAATTAGTCCACAATCATTTGTTTTCTAACAATCACTAGAACGCCCTCCGTAGCATTTAGATACGAAACTTATGAAACCACAAGGAGTGCAGCCAACTAAAAACTTTATTGTATAGCCATGTATTGTTTATAATCTGAGTACATGTGGGTGGACTCTTTGTTTAACTGTTGAGAAATATTCGGTGTGAACTTCAGTGCAGTCTACTAAAACAAATGTGTTCGCCTAGTGAAGTTTAAATGACACTGGCATGTTTGTTTGGATGGTTGATTTTGAAGGCCATTTAACTTTTTCAATGCAGAGTGAGAATGCGTTCCTGACAGGTCGCGAGTATTAGTATTATTGGTGATGTTATATTACTTAGAGCTTATCTATCTTACCTATTATTACCCTTTTTGTCCTATTATCAAATAATACTATTAAAAAAGATATCACCTTAACGATTATCAATAAATGTTATAATTTCACGCTAAATTTTTGTACCATCTGACAGACGTCAGGAACGCATTCTCTCAGCGGCCAACAGAAATGCAACAATGCATTACGACTAGCAATAATAATGTTCACTAATAAAATTAATTTTATTTACTTGGTAAAAATGTCAATGTCAAGTATTAATAGAGTTCAAGATTCGGATTGGCGACGCCAGTTGGCAGCACCGTCGTTGTGCACGTTCCATTCCTTTCCAATGTTCTTTTTGCTGAATTAAAATTTTAGAGTAAATGATTTCAGTTTCGAAATCCTGCAAATTCTTTATCCCATATAACAAAAAGATAACTATCGTAGTCTTGACACTGATCTTGATTAGAATTATAATATAAATTATTAACATTAACATTTAAAAAATATAAAAAAAATTGTAGTCCGCCGGTGTCAGGAGCAGGGTCCATTATTTATTATTTCTTCTACGCATCTTAAAAAGTAGGTGTTTGATGAGTGTAAGTGTCTAAGTGAAAGTCCGACTTGTAGTAAAACTTATATCTCAATCAAACAAACACAGATAAGGAAATGGTGAATAGCACATAAAACTAGTTAAAACAATACAGTTTAATTAAATAGCGTGTGATAACAAAAACATGTTTGTTTCGACGACGAGTAAGAAGATGCTGTGGGAAGCACCCGACGAAGCACAAAAAATGTTGCATTTTAGCTTACAGAAAATATTACTTGACCCCACAAAACTATTTAACATTTGGATTCAAAGGGTTCTTTGACAAATTTTAAATACGCACGTGAAAATGTGTCTTCTTATCATATCACTGCTATACAAAACATGTATGCACTTCTATGATATTCTAATAAACAGATATGTTATACACCTACAAAACCACCGAAAAACGTGTTCCACGGGGCAGAGCCAGCTCACATACACGCAGTGACGCAGAATAGAGGCAAAACAAGCCAATTGGCCCGTTTTCAAGTCGTCACGATTGCGCGCTCACAACATATCTGTCTAATAGAAGTCTGGCCAACGAAAGCTGTCCAAGAAAAAAGGCGGGAATTTTAAAAAATCAAGAGCTGTTAACCCTGGCTATGCTTAAACGTTGTTGATACTATTTATTATTCAGCAAGTAAAGTCTTTTTTATTTATGTTTTATGAGCTGTAATTTTCGAGTGTAATGAAGAATATTAAATAAAAGAGTAGGTACTTTTAATTCTGCCTTTTTATTATTTTCAAATAGTTCATAATTTTATGTTCACGTTTCCACGTCACCTGTGAGGTAGTGTCCTTAAAATTCGTTTATTTTGTTTCTTAAAGCTGAAATATCAAAATTATCCAAATTGGAAACTGTTGCTGAATGTGGACGATTTTTCCCCGGAGTATTCCACTGTCCTTGATTGTTAGACCCTTCAATTTAAATTCTTCATAATTATGGTCTTCACACTTACATCTGAAGGGAACAAATACAATAAATTATGTAACAGTATATTATCAAATAATCAGTCATTATAGTAAAAAAACCATAATAAAATACAGATAGTAGAGTTTATTATTTAATTTAGCCATCCATACATTATCATAAATGTTTAAACCCTTCGAAGTAACTGTTAAAAATCTATAATTTCTAAAGTAATACCTGTCATTGAAGATATCTTTACAAAATAATGAGATTCACAGGTCGACATTTCATTTTTTTTCGAGTTTTCAATTTCTTTACTGCTTCCACAATTTTAAGTTTTGCCTCCTCGTTGTTAATACTTCCTGAAAAGTAGATAGACCGTGAAAAATATTGCAATTTGTTATAAATAGTCGAAAAGTATTAAGGTATTTCATTAGAAAATTCAATAAACTAACCTAAAAATGAAATGATTGAATCCAGTCGTAGTATTTTCTCTGCAATTTCTGATTCATATCACTTTTTATGTCTTTAAATTTGTCAATCATAGTAAATAGAAGCTTCCTCGTCGAACTTTTGATTGTTTTCGGCATTATTTTAAACAAAACCAATAAAATTATGAAACACGTAAACACAAGATAACTCAAGAAACGTAAATATGTCAATTTTGACAGTCCTAAATTATTGCCATATCAAAACTTCTGAAAATATGTCATGGATAGCTTTCGTTGGCCAAACTTGTATCATGTATTTGTATCATGTTTTTACGCAAAAAAAATCTATTTACAATTTTTACAAAAAATGAACTTTGCTGATATATGTGACCGAATTGTTAAATAGTGCCGATGTGTATACCTGACATTATAAAAATAATGCTTCAAATGTAGACGAAAGCAGCAAATGAGCTGGAACGCGTCAGAATTTTTGTTTTGATTTTTGAACGCCAGCGGTTTTCAACCGCCATTTTTCCAGTTGAAAAAAGGAAAAGAACGCGTCATGTTAATCTAAAAAACAGTTTTGTTTCAATTTAATTGTTGCAAAAGTGAAGTGCAGTAAATAACTTTGATAAACAATCATACTTATTTTAGCCAGTGGTTGGTTTTTATTTTATGTACCTAGTTTTTATAATATTCACGTTAGACTATAGCAGGCATAAAAAGCTGCGAGATACATCAAATTCGTAGGACTATTATCTACTTCTAGTTTATCTTTCTTTAGGTAATCTATTTAGCTGAATTTAGCTGAAAAGATGGATTCCGTTACTGACCGCTTGAATAAACTGAGGGAAGAAAGGATGGCAAGAGAAAGGGCGCGTATTGAAAAGGTAAATTGCTTCAATCATAATTTTCATAAATTCTTGCTAATTTACAGATTTTTTCGCCGTTGAGAACTATTCAGAACAAGGTATTGTGCTCAGATGTTCATGCATTGTTTTTGTTTTTCTCCTTGAGTGACAAAACTATACTAAAACAAATGTTTAGATACCTACTACTTAAGCTAATCTAAAAACGAGTCACACATTATGAATAAATAAATAGGTAGGTACCTAAAGTAGATCTACTAACTTGCCTTCTGTCTTTTTCATCAACTAGTTCATTTTGCAGATTGTTGAGTCTGATAGGACACACTGCAGGCCAATCTTATATCTTCTCATGTTTGCAGTTTGGTTAATTGGGGCCCAATGCTTTATGAGTCTCAACTCATGTCGCCATTTTCTTTTGGACCGACAGCATCACTAGTTCATGTTGCAAATATTTAATTAAAATTTTGTTTATTAATAGGCCAAGTCAGAAGCCCATCGGCAGTATAAAAACTCCAGGTTAAGCACTAATCACACAATAAAGAAAGTAGATACTAGTGCACCCTTCAAAGTGTCTAATATTCTTTTGAATATATATATCACCATCTTATCTCAATCAAAATGGGGTCAGCACAGCATATCTCGTTCTTCCATACTTCTTGTTTGAGATGTCCGTTTCAAAAATACTAATAAACTTTGGTACTATTTCAGCTAAGAGAACTGAATCTCAAAAAATACAGCAAGGAGGAGCCAACTAAAAACTCAACATCTAACTTTTCTACTATCAAAAAATCTGTCAAATCAGAGATTAACTTAAAAACTAACTCTACCGGAGCTGTTAAAAACAATTTCCATGTCAACGGCACTACAAAGAGACCGATTTCAGTACCAACACTTAAGCCATTGAACAAAGATTTGACGAAGCCTAAAACAGGCACAAATGTAACTGAAACCGACGGAAAAGGTGTTAAATCTAACATTCCTAAATCTTCTGCTTCAAATGTTACAAAGAAACTTGCTACCAAGCCTGCAAATGCTACTAACACGGACAGAAAGCTTTACGGAACAACAACTATGGGCAAGAAAGTCCAAAATAATGATAAAAAGGTTACACATGTCAGTCATTTACCTAAATCTGAGAATAAAGTAAATAACACAGCTTTCAATGGTGAAAAGAAACAAAACTTTCCTATAAGAAAATTTGAAGGTGACACAACCAATTTAAAATTGCGTCAAAGTCTTGCGGTAACTAATAATAGGCCTCAACCAAAGGTGGGTAGAAAGTCTATGATCCCGCAAAGTGCTTCTAAACCTACATCGCAATGCTCTGTCTTCGAACGTTTGTACAAACCGAAAACAGTCTCAAACACTCATATTAATGATGTTGAAAAACTTCATAACGATCCGAACTATTTGAAGAAGATCATTCGCAATTCGGGAATCATTTTGAATAAGCGTCACACTGTATTTGAGCACACCAAACCGAAAGTAGCGGTTCCAGTCCGTCGTTCTATATCCGCTGTACACTTCAAGCGCATTGGCAAGCAGGAACTCGGCAATTGCATTCATAAATGGTCGTCTATCGGTGATAAGCTTAACAACGTACATCTTAAACACGTGAATGAAGATGAGAACATCCAAGTTGATAAGGTTGTCTCCGCAGTCAAAAGCGAGAGAAAGAAAGTCACGTTTATGACTCCAATGGGCAACTTCAATACTCCAAGACCGGAGGAACTTCAAGGGAGATTGAAGTCTTGGCTTCAAAAACGCGGCAAATCTCTAGACTCCTACCACCATTTGCAATGTTTTGGTCTCCATCATCTACCGCACAGCATTAAATTCGATCAGAAAGAATTTGACGAAGAAAACAAAGAGAATATTGCCCTAGAATCTGATAGCGATGATGATTCTTACACGGAGAATATGAACGATGAAGTTAAGGGTACCGAAAAATGGAGAACCGCTAGCTGTGTTAGTGACAGCGTTGATTTCAATGAATCGCATGACAATGACACTACGATGACTTCTAGCGATGTTGTTAATGTTGATGATGTGGTTATTGGGGCACTGAAGGACCTGACTGAGTTGCTGAGAGAGGTAAGAACCTTGTTATCAATTTTAAATATTTCTATCAGTTTCAAGCCTCACTAAACCGCGAAATTGAAGCCAAGATGACTGAAAAAAAAAGGGAAGACCTTCCTCTGGGTTTAAAATTCTCAGTAGTATCTCAGCACAGGTTATTGGATAGGAGCAAAGTGTTTTTGGGCTTTTTTTTATTAGAAATACTTACTGATATCCCAGAATCTTGATTGTGCCTTGTTTGTGAAAAAAAAACTCCTCTATTGTATGAGACTCATCCCCTCGTATCGGGTAATTACAGACACAATTATTAAGCCATGGAATTATGGAGCCGTGTCCTATCCGGCAGAGTAGAATAGAACCAACCCATTACACTCACGGGTGTCGTATAAGGCGACTAATGTCTGAGGCAGAACACCTTGCGCCTCCGTAGACCAGAGAATGGGCAGCAGCGTTTTCTGTTAGTCTTTCATAACTGCAATCTCCAATCCGCCTGCCAAGCGTGGAGATTACGGCAAATTCCTCCCATCATGGGAGAGGCTTATGTCCAGCAGTGGCTGTTATGGGCTGTTGTTGTTGTTATAAAGCCATTGTGTCTTGTGTAGATCTACGTTCTGGTATCATCATCATCAGTCTATTAATGTTCCCACTGCTGGGACACAGGCCTCCTCTCTATGAGAGGGAATGACGTTCCATACAAAGGGTTATAACTTCTCATTTATCATATCATCTTAAATTTGTAATTTCTCATATCTATGTTGATTAAACCCCTCGAAGAAAACTAGGCGTGATATTAAATAATATCCAATCTCTTTCCAGGGTTTCGACTGGGAACAATGCGCTCGTTGGCTGCGCGCCATTCGGGAGAGATACCCCTCAGTGCCCAACACAGCTGCGTACTGGGAGTGCCGCGCTGCCCTGGAGGACCGGAGGGGAGACTTGCCGGCCTCTGTGCAATGCTGGGAGGAGGCCATTGCTAAAGGGACTGAGGTAATTCATAAATAAATATCGCTGGACATTACACACACCGCCATCTACTGCCACACTAAGCAACGAAGCTTGTGTCATGGACACCAGATAGTTGATATACTTATTTTATTTAATATTTAGAGCACTCACGCTATTACAATTTGGTTTTAGCCAAACATCATAGATAGATACTTTTTTTTTATTACTTACTAGCTGACCCGCGCAACTTCGTTTGCGTCACATGAGCTACCTACCTACCTACCTACCTACTGCGTACCTACTACCTACCTACCTACTACCTAGCTAACTACTACGTACCTACCTACCTACTTACCTACTGCCTACCTACTATAAAAAAAAGTATCCTATGTCCGTCTCCTGGTTCTAAGCTACCTGCCCACTAGTGCCCACCAATTTTTAGCCAAATCGGTTCAGCCGTTCTTGAGTTATAAATAGTGTAACTAACACACTTTTTTATATATATAGATTATAAAATTATAAGTATAAACATCTATGACTCGGAAAAAATAACAATGTAAACACTGATCTACTTAAATAAAAAATAAGGAGTTTTGTCACAAACCTAAACATGCACACGACTGATGAGCTAATTATACAGTCATATTATACCTGTATATTTTGTATACTTTCTTATGTGTGACTTTTTACTAGAAAAATAATTTATGACAACATTTTTAGGCCAATATTTTAATCACTGAGCCAAATTTGCTATTTTTTTTAGTGTTCAGTAATTCAAATATTTTTGTGTAAGTTAAAAAAGACAAGTTCAAAGAATTTTAGTACTTCGTATATTCAGTCTTCAATATTATGGGTACCAACCAGTGTGACAGGCACATAATATATTTCAAATCGAAATCTAAGCATTTATTACAGGCAAAAGTTCCTGTAATAAATGCTTTGATTTTGGTTACAAAGACAACAATAAAATGAAGCTACAGTCCCAGTCACATAGCATAATTACTGAAAGTACTGTGGTTTATTTCATCACCGCTGCTCTCAAAACGGTGAAGGCAAACATCGTGAGGAAACCGGCATGTCCTAGAACCAAAAAATTCGAAGACATGTGACATCTACCAACCCGCACTGGGCCCGCGTGGTGGTATAGCCCATTCCCTCTCATAGAGAGGAGGCCTGTGTCCCAGCAGTGGGAATATTAATAGGCTGATGATGATGAGTGTGACAGGCACATAATATATTTCAAATCAAAATCGAAGCATTTATTACAGGCACTTTTGCCTGTAATAAATGCTTAGATTTTGATTTTAAATTTTTATTATCTAAACAAAGACAACAATAAAATGAAGCTAGTCCCAGTCACATGGTATGATAACTGAAAGTACTGTGATTGCCTATTCCAAAGAGTAGATCTCTATGGAGCAGAATGGCAACTTTCGCGGATGGTGCATATGCAATGCCTCTAATATTGCAGTTGTCTATAGTCAGTGATGTCCACTTCGTCATTTCATCATAATATTCTGTCTTGCCTTTTCGGAGGAGCTCGTGGCTAAATAATAACAGCCACTCGGGTCGATCTTTAGGTTAAGCCGTGCTTGCTTAGGTTACTCTGTGGACGCGTGATCACCCATTACATACCGAGTTACCTCCGTGCCTCGGAAAGCACGTTAAGCTGTTGGTCCCGGCTGTCATTTGTAGATCTTTGACAGTCGTTACAGGTGGGCAGTGGCCCAAAAAGTCTGACAACCAGTCTTACCAAGGGGTATTGTAGTACCCAGTACTAACTGGGTTGTGGACGTCAGATAGGCAGTCGCTCCATGTAACATACTGGTATTCAGCTGAATCCGGTTAGACTGGAAGCCGACCCCAACATAGTTGGGAAAAGGCTAGACAGATGATGATTCTGTCTGTCCTTTTCCTAATTATGTTGAGGTCATCTTCCAATCTAACCAGGTGCAGCAGAATAATGCCTATCTGACCTCCCTAACTCCCCAATTTCTATATCTTTCCAGCATTCAGTAGTAGAAGCTAACTTGGACCAACTGCTGGACAAATTCATGCAGCTAAAGATAAGTCCCAGCGGCAAGCAACGTCAGGCCGACCCAAAGCTGGTTGACGTCAAGAATGTGTTTAAAAGCACTATCATCAGATTTGCTGTGCAGCAGGCTAAATTGTGAGTATTATGTTGTCTGTCTATGATCTCTAAGTTAAGCCATACGGGATATCATCCGTGATTGTTCATCATGGAAGATATCACATAAATGAACGTAAAAGTTTAGTTTTAAACCGTGAAAGCTTTTTTAAAACATTGTCCATGAGTAATAAATAATTATTTAGTTTTGTTGCTGTTCAAAAGTGGAAACATCAGGTGTTTCATGAGGATGGGCTATTATCACCCCCGTCTGTTATTTAGTATAACACAGACTCCAATCAGTTCCAGATTTATCTGAACTTAGGTATAGGCTATGTTCAACAGTGGAGATTTTTGTGATGAATATACCAAACTGAAGAATTACCGTTAAATTCACCAGTAAGTTATACTGGTCTCAAGAATCAATCGTCTTCAGGTACCAAGATGTGTCGGAATATTGGAAGACTTTCAAAGAAATGATTTGGAGGTCCTACAATAAAGAAACTCTTGACCTAATCTGTCCGTTGGCTCATGGTGATATGTGAAGGTGGGCGAACCAACGTATTTTTACACGTCATATCGCGAAGAATGTGAAAGGGTTAATTAGAGATGTAGGTACATTATTGTATACACCCACATTTCGACAGTTATGTTAATCAGAGATGTAGGTACATTATTGTATACACCCACATTTCGACAGTTATGTTAATCAGAGATGTAGGTACAATATTGTATACACCCACATTTCGCCAGTTATGTTAATCAGAGATGTAGGTACATTATTGTATACACCCACTATTCGCCAGTTATGATAATCAGAGATGTAGGTACATTATTGTATACACCCACATTTCGACAGTTATGTTAATCAGAGATGTAGGTACAATATTGTATACACCCACATTTCGCCAGTTATGTTAATCAGAGATGTAGGTACATTATTGTATACACCCACTATTCGCCAGTTATGATAATCAGAGATGTAGGTACATTATTGTATACACCCACATTTCGACAGTTATGTTAATCAGAGATGTAGGTACAATATTGTATACACCCACATTTCGCCAGTTATGTTAATCAGAGATGTAGGTACATTATTGTA
Organism: Xestia xanthographa; assembly: GCA_905147715.2. Taxonomy (NCBI): domain Eukaryota; kingdom Metazoa; phylum Arthropoda; class Insecta; order Lepidoptera; family Noctuidae; genus Xestia; species Xestia xanthographa. The sequence goes on from LR990667.1 coordinate 18,315,219, forward strand.
TACACCCACTATTCGCCAGTTATGATAATCAGAGATGTAGGTACATTATTGTATACACCCACATTTCGACAGTTATGTTAATCAGAGATATAGGTACAATATTGTATACACCCACATTTCGCCAGTTATGTTAATCAGAGATGTAGGTACAGTACTCCCAAATTAATAATGCACATGCAGATCTTCGCTAATTGTCGTATTCCCGGAAACATCCGAATCATTGAATCGTAAGAGCTCTAAACAATGCACTTGCATTTTGCACCTTGTTCGAAAGAAATAGGAGTCAATATCATGTGTACACAATCGAAAACAATTCGGGCGGTCGGCGGCGGTCGCCCCGGTCAGAGGTCCGTCAGTCGTCTTTACATATTGGTGGTGACTGCACGTGTTCTCTCTGTGTGGAATTATATAGAGCTGCTATTACACACCCTTCTTGGTATTGTTTTCAAAGGTGAATTTAATTTCAACTTTAATTATTTTATTCAAATTTAAAAAGTTTATTTTGTAATATTATTCTGGAATGATCAGTGCTGTAAATACTTTTGAACTGAGATTTTAATGATTAGATTTCTAAGATTTTAATGTAAACCTGTGTTTGAAAACCATTTTTTCTTCTTCTAATATAAACCTTGTGTTATTTAAACCTTCTTTTCTTCCATCATTACACCAGCTTCAGTAAGATACTTGAAAAGTACCTACTATAAAAGTTTCGAAGTATCCAACAAAGATTGTAGCATATTCGCAATCGTGGTTTTCCTCGTTATTTACTTACATGGAATTATCGAATCAAATTTCGTTACTGATAAATCAACATTTATCTCTTTTAGCACAAAACACATAATTCTACTAAATTATGCATGAAGAAAATGCACTTAACCACTCTATAAACATATCGTCTTCCGACACTCGGGGAATACGATCGTTGCCGAACAGTGACGAAGATTTCTATGCGCATTATCACTTTGGGAGACCTGTACATTATTGTATAATAATAATAATAATAAAATAGTGTTACGTCGTACCCATACCTACAATACAAGTAGCTTCTAATAGTAGGTACCTACAACTAAGTAGGTAGGTAGTAGTAGGTATGTATCGAATGATGTAGGTACAAATTCGCAAACTACCTATAAAATACATCAGGAAGTTGTCATTGTAATTTCGACCGTACGCCCAGGGCATAAAGTACCTATTTCTTTCCTTTGTACAAAAGTTGTGGAAGTTTCTCGTAGGACAATGACCTAGTATGAATTGTCTAGAAGATTCTGGATCTTTCTCAAACGTTCGGTCGTCATATAAATAGTCGACGTGTTTGCGGGAGCGGGCAGTATCATTTTGGCTACAGTACGGGACGAATCAAAGTGAACTTGTGAGTGCGATATCTAAGCGAATAGTGATCAGTAGGTTGTTTCATCGGTAGTAATTAATTTATCCCATACCCAGCTCGTAACAATTTGGTGCCAGAAGTGAGGGATAAATTATGCCAGTTCTACCAAAGGACAACACGGACGGTATCCGTACCAGGAGTCAGCGACAGCAGGACATGGACCAAAGGCGGTTTGGAGACTCTCCGACACAGACACCGGGTGGAGTCCAGCCTACGTCAATGCCAGTCGCTGGTCCATCCGGAGTTTCTCCAGCATCAGTAGCGCCAGACTTGTCAGCTTTAATGGCGCTGCTGCAGGAGCAGGCTCGCCGTCAAGAGGAGCAGGCTCGCCGTCAAGAGGAGCAGTCTCGCCAGTTACAGGAGCAGTTGCAACGAGATAAGGAGGAGCAGGCTCGCCGCCAAGAGGAGCAGGCTCGCCAGTTACAGGAGCAGTTGCAACGAGATAAGGAGGAGCAGGCCCGCCGTCAAGAGGAGCAGGCTCGCCGTCAAGAGGACCAGGCTCGCCAGTTACAGGAGCAGTTGCAACGAGATAAAGAGGAGCAGGCTCGCTGTCAAGAAGAGCAGGCTCGCCGTCAAGAGGACCAGGCTCGCCAGTTACAAGAGCAGTTGCAACGAGATAAAGAGGAGCAGGCTCGCCGTCAAGAGGAGCAGGCTCGCCGGCTGGAAGAGCAGTTGCAACGAGATAAGGAGGAGCAGGCTCGTCGTCAAGAAGAACAGATGATCCTCATAAAGGATCTTCATTCAACTTTCGGCAAAGAGCTGAAGGTAATGAAGGATCAGGTTCACCAGCACGAGAATCGCATCTCAGCGGCCGAAGTGCAGATCACTGGGATGAAGAAGGCTTTGGGAGAACTGAAGACTGGAGGTGTGACTGTGGCTTCAGTAGTTCCTGCACCTTCAGCGCGGGGCTTTAAGGTGCCTCCATTCGATGGAACATCTTCGTGGTCGGCGTATAAAATTCAATTTGAGGCCGTTATGAAGGCGAATGGATGGACAAAATCTCAAGCCATGACCGCGCTCACTTTGGGCCTCCGAGACCAGGCCCTCAACATTCTTGAAGCGCTTGGCAAGGATGTGACCTATGAACAGCTGCTGGAGGCGTTAGAATCCAGATACGGCGACGCGCACCTGGAGCACGTATTTCGTGCTAAGTTGAAGGATCGTGTCCAGCGTAGTGCCGAGAACCTACAGCAGTGGGCTCTGGAAGTTGAAAAGCTGGTTCGGAAAGCATACCAGTCTGCCCCTGCACTGATCGATGGGATTCTGGTACAAGCGTTCGTTGATGGAATACGTGACTTAGAAGTTAGAGCCGCTGTGAGACTTGGGCATCATGAAACATTGAAGGACGCCTTAGCCCATACTTTAGAAGTAGAGGCAGTGAGGCAAGACCACCGAACGCACCGCGTTAGGGAGGTTGTAGCATCACCTGTACGCGAGCGCCCGCAAGGGTACAGTCCTAGGTGCTACACTTGTGGAGAAAGGGGTCACCTTCGGTCAAGCTGTCCAAAGCGCAACACCCCGCGAGAAGATCAGCAAGGAAGGGTGGCTGAAGTGACTGCCCAGCCACAGCAGGGAAACGAGTAAATGCCAGGACTGGGGGGCGGGTGCTGGCTGGTATTGAAAGAGCCCCGAGAATCTTGATCTCGCAAGCACATGACGGGAACAGCCTGACCATCAGAGGCGAAGTCAACGGAACACCATGCAAACTGACGTTGGATACTGGAGCTTCTTACACGGTCGTTAACTCTCACCTAGCAAGTCGGTTTCTTGGGGACTACTTTGATAACCACGACCGTATACGATTACTAACAGCTACCGGTCAGCACATAACCGTCCGAGGCAAGAAGGAGGTGGAGTTAAAATTGGGTGACAGATTTTACAAGCACAATGTCACCGTGGCCGACATAGTGGACGATTGCATCTTGGGCTTGGATTTCATGCGGAAATATCGTTGTGAGATCGACGTTGATCAAGGAGTATTGAAATGTGGTTCAGAGGAAGTCTTCATGGAAGGTGCACCATCAGGGAAAGTGTACTGCTTGAAGGAGATTGTTCTTCCTCGCAGATCAGAAACGATTGTGCCAATTAGTTTACCACGGAATTCTGGACAAAAAGATCGAAGTGTTCTGATAGAAAGGGTGAACAATGACTTTCCATGGAAGTCAAGGCCAAAAACGTCTCGGCAGTACGCATACTGAATCCAAGTGACAAGGAGCAAGTGATTAAGAAGGGCACCTTAATCGGCACTTGCGAGGAAGTAGCTTGGATGCGTCAATTGCAAAATCTGCCTACCGGAAATAAAATTCGTAGTACAAAGTTTGACGTGTCAACACTTTTGGAAAACTGCGATTTATCAAAAGAAGAAATGGACAAGGCTAAGAAGATGTTACTTCAGTACGCCGACATTTTCTCTTCAAATGATGCTGACATAGGGAGAACTGGACTAGTTCAGCATAAGATTAATACGGGTAACGAGTTACCAATCCGTCAGCGACCAAGAAGACTGCCAGTTGCACGTGAAAAAGAGGTGGAAACCATGATGGAGGGAATGATGAAGGACGGTGTTATAGAGCCTTCATCGAGTCTATGGTGTTCTCCTGTGGTCCTGGTAAAGAAAAAGGACGGCAGTATGCGCTTCTGTGTGGACTATCGACGACTGAACGATGTCACGAAAAAGGACAGCTATCCGCTGCCTAGGATCGATGACACACTGGATACGCTGACTGGTATGAAGTGGTTTACCACACTTGACCTGAAAAGTGGCTACTGGCAAGTAGAAATAGACCCCAAGGATAAGGAAAAAACTGCATTCTCAACAGGGAAGGGATTGTGGCAGTTTAAAGTTATGCCATTCGGATTGTGCAATGCTCCTGCAACGTTTGAAAGGCTGATGGAGCAAGTACTCGCCGGATTGATTGGAGACGCATGTCTTGTCTATCTAGACGACATAATCATCGTGGGCCGTACATTTGAAGATCACCTTAAAAACCTCAACCAAGTGCTGTCGAAAATCCAAACAGCAAATCTTAAGTTAAGTCCGAAAAAGTGCTCGTTTTTCAGAAAACAAGTGAACTTCTTAGGACACATAGTTTCGGGGGAAGGTGTTCAAACAGACCCAGAAAAAGTAATCGCCGTCAAGGATTGGCCAGTTCCGAAAGACAAGACACAGGTCAGAGCATTTCTGGGTTTGTGCTCCTACTATCGAAGGTTTGTCAAGAATTTTGCCGACATTGCAAAACCTCTGCACAAACTCACTGAGGAAAAGCGGCAATTCTGTTGGGACGAGAACTGCGACGTTGCATTTCAGGAATTAAAGAAACGTCTGTGCAATACGCCTATCTTGGGATATCCTGACACAGAAAATGACTTCATAGTTGACACAGATGCAAGTAATACTGGAATTGGGGGCGTGCTGTCTCAACGGAAAGGAAACCAAGAGGTTGTGATAGCTTACTTCAGCAAGTCTTTATCCAAACCAGAAAGAAATTACTGCGTTACAAGACGGGAACTACTCGCCGTAGTAAAGACATTGCAGCACTTCAGTAAATATTTGTTGGGACGTAAATTCCAATTAAGAACTGACCATGCTGCATTGAAGTGGCTATTACAGTTCAAGAATCCAGAAGGGCAAGTGGCGAGATGGATTGAGCTATTGCAAGAGTTTGACTTCGTAACTGAACATCGCAGTGGAAGAACTCACGGTAACGCAGACGCCCTGTCGAGAAGACCTTGTCCTGAAGACTGTAAGCACTGTGCCCGGCAAGAGACTAAGGAAGTAGTGCCCGTGAGGATGCTTAGAATGGATCTCAGCGATGAATGGAAAGAAACCCTACAGCAGGCTCAGCAAAATGACTCGGACATCAAACCGATCTTCGAGTGGATCAAAGCTGGTGCTCCTAAACCCAAGTGGAGTGATGTGGCTGCGATGAGTTCCATCACGAAGAGTTATTGGGCGCAATGGAACAGCTTGGTGATCCAGGATGGAGTCTTGTGCCGTAAATGGGAAAACGCTCGAGGGGACAGCTGTCATCTACAAATGGTTGTCCCTAAAGCTAAGGTACCGGATGTTTTACGGCTGTACCATGATGGATGTTCGGGAGGACATATGGGGGTAAAAAGGACTTTACTAAAAATTCGAGAACGCTTTTACTGGATCCACTGTCGAGATGATGTGGAGGACTGGTGTCGCAAATGTACCAGTTGTGCGGCCGTGAAAGGACCCCAAACACGCACCAGAGGAGCATTAAAAGTGTACAACGTTGGAGCCCCTTGGGAACGGATAGCACTAGACGTTGCGGGACCATTTCCAGAAAGTGAGAGCGGAAACAAGTACTTCTTGGTGGTCATGGATTACTTCACAAAGTGGCCAGAAGTCTTCGCCATTCCTAATCAAGAAGCTACAACTGTCGCAGATAAATTGGTTCAGGAAGTCTTCTGTCGTTTTGGAGTACCCTTAGAAATACACAGCGATCAAGGAAGGAATTTCGAATCGCAAGTATTTCAGGAGACTTGTCGATTAATGGGTACCCACAAAACCAGAACCACCTCTTACCACCCACAATCTGATGGAATGGTGGAACGATTCAACCAAACGTTGGAAAGATATCTGGCAAAAGTCGTGGAAAGCAGACAAAGGGATTGGGACAAGCACATACAGCCGTTTCTTCTGTCCTACCGCAGCGCAGTCCACGAAAGTACGACTGTGACGCCCGCCTTCGCGAACTTTGGAAGGGAATTACGGTTGCCTGCAGATTTAATCACTGGAACTCCCCCTGATGCTCCACGCAGTGTAACAGATTACGCAAATGACTTGCGTAACAAGTTGAATGATGTTTATGAGCATATTAGACAATCCGGCCAACAGATGTCTGAGAAGATGAAGACCCGTTATGACCGGAAGGCAAATAGTAGGGGTTTCGACGAGAGTTCACTGGTGTGGTTGCATAACCCAGTACGGAGCAAAGGGAAGTCTCCGAAATTACAAGCAAACTGGGATGGACCATACCGAGTCGTGACTAGGATCAACGATGTCACCTACCGAATACAGAAGGGTCCACGAGGTGCGCCTAAGATTGTCCATGTAGACCGATTGGCGCGATACTACGGGCATAATGATGCTCGGGACGAGCATGTCTAAGGAGGGGGCAGTGTTACGTCGTACCCATACCTACAATACAAGTAGCTTCTAATAGTAGGTACCTACAACTAAGTAGGTAGGTAGTAGTAGGTATGTATCGAATGATGTAGGTACAAATTCGCAAACTACCTATAAAATACATCAGGAAGTTGTCATTGTAATTTCGACCGTACGCCCAGGGCATAAAGTACCTATTTCTTTCCTTTGTACAAAAGTTGTGGAAGTTTCTCGTAGGACAATGACCTAGTATGAATTGTCTAGAAGATTCTGGATCTTTCTCAAACGTTCGGTCGTCATATAAATAGTCGACGTGTTTGCGGGAGCGGGCAGTATCATTTTGGCTACAGTACGGGACGAATCAAAGTGAACTTGTGAGTGCGATATCTAAGCGAATAGTGATCAGTAGTGTACTTGTGATTGAGTTTGAAGTGTTTTGTGATTATTAAAGTTATTCAGTTGTTTCATCGGTAGTAATTAATTTATCCCATACCCAGCTCGTAACAATAGTTTATTACCACAAAGTTCAAGTACATTGCACTGTTTACAGATTAAAGTTCTTAGTTAGCATTCGAAAATAAGTACAATAGGTTCAACCCTGTCCCCTAAACTAGGCTAGGCCTGTATCTTAGGGGGCAGTGTCCGGCTATGAGGTATGCTTAAATAATTCTATTGTGGCAGACGTGCCAGTGGACTGTGTCAAGTGGGCGCTTAGATGATCTTGTGGTAAATTTTATATGAGAGTGAGAGAGTGAAGAGTGAATGATGTAAATATGTTTGATGATTGTGAGTGGGGAGTGTATGGGGTGTTTTGTGCTTGTCGTGTGTGGAGTGAATGAAGTGAGTGTATGTTTGTATTGTGTTTTGCGTGTTTTGAATATGGGAGAGTACAGCGTGGGTGTGAGAAATAGGTGAGTGACATAATGAGTGAACGTTTATTAGGTGATGTAAGTTAGAAGTGATTCCGTATTATGGTAATCTTGTATTAGTAGCCATTCCATTACTGTACGTTTTAGTTTAAACCTAGGGAGACCGAGAATGTTTAATTTTTTATGAACTTGATTATAAATGTGCGTACTTATGACGTAAAATTGGTGTCTTGCAAACTTAGTTTTATGTTGGATGCTGGGAATTATATGTTTACGTTTTTTGGGGTCGGGAGGAGCCAAACTACCATGTGTCCTAAGAATTGATTGAAGCACAAATAGCTGTCGTACAGTCAAAACCTTACAGTCTGCATAAAGTTGCGCTGTTGGATATCTGCGTGGTTTCTTTGTCATAACTTTAAGGACTGCTCTTTCTGCCCTTTCAGCCCTTAGGAGACCTGTCTTCTTGGCTCCACCCCACACATTGATGCAGTACCCTAGCACTGATTGGCACAGAGCAAAATATACCATTTTAAGAATATTATGATCAGCTGACCCCCTGAGTGATTTGAAGATAGAGATAAGTCGCAATGTTCGGGTGGTGAGTGTGTCTAGCCCGCTTAGCATGACCACCGTAGACACGAAAGAGAATCGACAAATCTTTTGTTCATCTGTCATTAAATCGACAAAATGACAGATGAACAAAAGATTTGTCGATTCTCTTTCGTGTCTACGGTGCTTATGCTGCGCGGGTAGGTGTTTGTCCCATCTTAGTCCGTTGTCTATATGGATGCCGAGGTATTTAACACTGTCATCTCTTCTTAATTTTGGACAGGAGCAACATGTTAGGGGACTTGTACATGAGCTTGCCGCTATGGAGAAAGTACTTGATGGTTTCAAGTTGCAGCGGATAGCGAAAGGAACGTATAAAGTTTTAGACAAATTTAATGTCAGTAGATTGGAGTTAAACCAACGCATGATTCTACTTAGGGCAGATTCAGCATTGCTTTTAACAGCTTCCCAAGAAGGACCGTGGACAATAATTGCGGTGTCATCTGCATAGGTATATATGTTGCAGTTAGAGAGCGTCATGTTGCAGAGATCGTTTATATAAATTTGAAACAATGTTGGCCCTAGTATGCTACCTTGTGGTACGCCGTAGGTCACTAACTGCTCGTCACTTAAATTGGAACCAATTTTGACTTGTTGACTACGGTTATTAAGGTAGTCTGAGAAAATCTCAAGCGCCTTACCACGAACACCCAAAGATTCCAACTTTGAGATAAGTTTGGGAGCAGAAACCGTGTCAAACGCTTTAGAAAGATCTATGAAAATTCCCAGGCATTTCGTCTTTTCGTCGAGTTTTTTAGCAACCAATTGCGTAAGATCTAGTACCGTGTCTTCAGTTGATACTCCTGAACGAAAGCCGTATTGGTTGTCGGCTATAAGATGAAATTTGTCTAGGAAGTTTCTAAGTTGCTTATTAAGAATTTTCTCAAAGATTTTTGAAAGCGGTGTGAGGACCGATATGGGTCTATAATTGTTGACACAGTTTCTGTCCCCTCCCTTGAAAATTGGGTGCACAATAGCTTTTTTAAGAGCATTTGGGAAAACTCCTGTCTGAATGCAGAGGTTAAGGATGTAGGTTATAGGTGGAACCAGGATATGACGATTCGTTTTTAATAGCGATGTCGTGATACCGTCCCAACCTACGGCACAGTCACTGCGTAGCTGAAGTATAGTTGCTTCAACGTCACTTTCGTCTATTTCAGCAATGACAAGCGAATTACAAGGATTACTTGTTGTTAAAGTTTCGGGGGAAGGACTGCTGATGGATGTAGTTTGATTTTGTACAATCTCGGATGCCAAGTTTTTACCAACATTGGTGAAAAAAGTGCACACATTGTTAATGGAAGAAGTAGGAGTGTCACATAATTTCAAAAGTATGTCTGAACTATTTCGTGTTGGGCGAGTGTTCGTGATTTTTCGACAGTTATGTCTTAAGAGGGAACAATGGCTGCGATTCTCCATACAAATGAATTCTCTAAACAAATTGTAAGTTCATTCAAATAAGTAAATAATGTCAAAAGTATAAAATAAAAAGATAAAAAAGAGAATTAAAAAAAATCAAATAAAATTGTATTCAAATACATCTGGTCATTAGAATAATAATCGAAATACAATCATGTCAATAAGATAACAATCAAAAATAAAATTAAAGTCAAATAAATCATGTCACTAAAAAATAATTATCAAAATACAATCATGTCAAAAACAAATAATCAAAACAAAATGTCAATTAAATAAAATAAAATAAAATTCAAAGTCAATTAAATCATGTCATTAAAATAATAATCCGAATACAATCATGTAAAAAGAAATTAAGAATCAAATACAAAATGACAACAAAATAAAAAGAAAAATTAAATAAATAAGTAAAGTTAGTAAAAGTCGATCCATTTTGAAGTAATCATAATAGTAGCATTTTTGAATTAATAGTTTTCTGACTCAATTTAAAAATATTTTTCAATACACTTCCTCGAAAACTGGTCCATAACGCACTACGATTAGGTACAACATGCAATGTATTTCACACGCGTGCGTTTTTTTCCATTTTCCCGCACGTGTGCGGGAATGTAAATTGCCACAGATACTTATACTTAGTCCAAATTGGTTCAATGCCTATAGTCTGAGGTGATTTTTTTTTTTTTAATTTCGGCAAAGCACTACGCCTCATTAATAAATATTTTTTGAATATTCAAATTGTGTTTTTAAATAGAATATCATAGGTTAACATGATTATTAAAAACTAATAGTTACTTTTATACACAAATTAACATATATTTGTGTTCTGAATTCAAAAATATAAAATAAATCTATTTTTCAATACACTTCCTCGAAAACTGGTCCATAACGCACTACGATTAGGTACAACATGCAATGTATTTCGAACGCGTGCGTTTTTTCCAGTTTCCCGCACGCGTGCGAGAATGAAAATTGCCGCAGATAACTATACCTATACTTAGTCCAAATTGGTTCAATGCCTATATATATAGCCTGAGGTGAATGTTTTTTTTTATTACGGCAAAGCACTACGCGTCTTTACGGCATAAATATTTTTTGAATATTAAAATTGTGTTTATAAATAGAATATCATAGATAAACATGATTATTAAAAGTAATAGTTACTTTTATACACAAATTAACATTTATTTGTGTTCTGAATTCAAAAATATAAAATAAATCTATTTTTTATATTAGGCTGTTTAACGGCTTCATACTATTGCCTCTCCTTCAACCTGGCGAAAGAAGAGCGCGAAAAAAAAGAAAATTAAAATCATAGTTTCTTATTCATGACAAAAATACTTTTCGTTATATTTTATTTTATTTCTTCAAAAGTGTATTGAAAAACGTCGTTTGATACACGTGGACATTTGTTATTGCAGTTCTCGGCTCTAAAACACCCTCGCCTACGGCTCGGGTGTTATAATTCCGCCTCGAATGCAATAACAAACTTTCTCTACCTGTATCAAAATGTACTATTGTCATCGTTCCCTTCTAAACTCCATGTAATGGAGGGCAGTTTCCATCAACTCGAAGCTGTCTCTCTGGGGGTCAATACCATGAGTTGAACCACGCAGAAACTTGCAGTATTTAAATTCACTGTCAGTTCTAGACAGAATATCTGGTAGATAATGTTTATTTTATCTGGTATTTGATATAGGTATATGTATCAGGATGGTGTGAAAATAGTTCTTTAAAATATTTTTTAAATTTTCAGACCTGCATAAACGTTTTGGGACTACTGTTAGTACAATTAGAATATCTAATCATCATTGTAGCATCATACATATTAGCCCATAAAATGCCCACTGTTGAACTTATTTAATCTATACAGGGTGTAAAAGACCTCATCACGAAGCCGTCAACCAAGCATTTTGTACATCAATCTAAGTAACTTTACGCAAAAATTATTGCTGGGAAACGACTTTTTTTTTGGGGTGAAAAATCATGTTTTGTGGTAGAACTCAATGTAACGCACTCAAAACATTGTGCTGATGGATGGATTGAATAGTACGGGGGTCGTGGAGGTGTTTAAAGCTCAAATCTTACATTAAAAACTTGTATTTAAAAAAAAACTTGTCAAAAAGTTGGAACTTTGACCCCCAATATCTGATCTCCGTAACTAGAAGGTTCCCAAGTATGGCGTATAACAAAACAAATATCGCAATGACGGGGAGAACAAGTGCCTTTCGGCTTCGTTATGAGGTGTTTTACACCCTTTATTAATATTGCCTCAAAGCATTGTGCTAATAGATGGACTAAATAGTACGGGGGTCCGTACTATTCAATCCATCCATCATCACAATGTTTTGAGTGCGTTACGTTGAGTTCTACCACAAAACACGATTTTTCACCCCAAAAAAAAGTCGTTTCCCAGCAAACATTTTTGCGTAAAGTAACTTGCATGATGTACAGAATGCTTGGTTGACGTCTTCGTGATGAGGTCTTTTACATAGTATAACTACACACTTTTTCTTAATAATAAGTCCTAACAACTTAATAAATATTCCTTTGCAGACGCCAATCAAACCAATTCGACACAACATCAGCACCGAAGTACACGGTGACCCCGGTCCGACGCAGCGGGAGATTGAGCATGCACCAAAGTGCCAGCAAACGTACCCCATTACAAGTCTGTACGTCCGTCCACCAGGCCGACGAGCTAGTACTTGGAGAAAAACCTGTGTTCGTACCTAATGGCAGTCTTTATGGGACTCCTTAAGTTGGGTAATGACCTCTTCCGAAGACGATTCTAACCTCGAACCGCGGTGGCAATATCATCATCTTCAGTTCAGCCGAAAGACGTCCACTGCTGGACATAGGCCTCCCCCAAGTGTCGCCACATTGACCGGTCCCGTGCGACTCGCATCCAGAGGATCCCAGCAACCTTCACCAGGTCATCGGTCCACCTAGTGGGAGATCTTTCGCCTTAGGAAGAGTTTATTGTTAAATTTCTAGAGTACAGACATTCTTGCTGGCCGAGCATAGAATAGTTAGCAAATGGAGTACTAATGTGGTAATAAGCAATGTATATGACAAACAACACACTGCAAGCTACTCATCTAATTATCTCCATACTTGCCTGTAAAAGTTATAGTTACATGAAACGACTCTAGACAAAAAAAAATGCTTTTCAGTATTCCATTTGTTGATTAGTCTGTGGTTTTCTTTATGGCTCTTAGGGTCAGCTCACACCAAGACACGACGCGACGCGACGCTGCGCGCAGAACGACTCAAAATACCTATAACTTTATTTACTACACGAAAAGATACACATTTCATTGTGAGAATTCAAAATACGTTGCACCATGCAGCACTGCGCTTCGACAAAGAAATGTGTATCTTTTAGTGTAGTAAATAAAGCTATATTTAGAGTCGCTCTGCGCGCAGCGTCGCGTCGCGTCGCGTCTCGGTGTGAACTGACCCTTAAGTTGAAAATTATATAGTTTGTGGGTCTACTCGACAGGGCTGTCGTAATTTAATGTACGATGATCATGGAATAACTAAATATATCATATAATAGTAGAATGGTGGTTCTGACTCTTTCTTTCAGCTTTTCATGGTAAAAAACCGGAAAATTCCGATCAAAAATTAAAATCATAGTCTCTATTCATTTATGAGAAAAATATTTTTCATTCTTTTGTTTTATTTCTTCAAAAGTGTATTGAAAAACGTCGTTTGATACACGTGGACATTTGTTATTGCATTTCTGGGCTCAATATCACCCTCGCCTACGGCTCGTGTGTTAATTCCGCCTCGAATGCAATAACAAACTTTCTCCACTTGTATCAAGATGTACTATTGTTTTAATTATGTTAAGTGTGTAAATATAATGTTCGCTTCTGGATAAGCAGATTGTAAACAATTTTATTTTCTTATCACCAAAAATGTACGCTTAAAACGTTATGTTAATCTTTCTTTTCTCTTGCTATGTTATTTTCTAGCGAATAAAAAAGACTTATATTTTAATAATTTGTGTTGTTTTATTCTGTACATAGTCACCACTTCATCATTTCAGCCGAAAGATGTCTACTGGGTGGACAGTCACTAGCACCAATATGTAAACACTTTCCTAAATTTAAAAGCAATTTTCGCGAGAAATGACGATTGTAACTTGGAGATAGGATCTTTTTCATAAAAATATGAGTTTCAGAATATTATGTTCATAACAACATGAAATTTTAATCAGAACAGTAGCAGAAAAACTCTTTTAAAAGTTGTTAAATGTTTACATATTGGTGCTCGTGACTGGATTGACCGATTTCGTGCGACTCGTATCCAGCGGATTCCCGCAACCTTCACCAGGTTATCTGTCCACCTAGTGGGAGGTCTTCCAACGCATCGTCTTCCGGTTCGCGATCGCCACTCCAGAACTTATCGGGCCCATCGGTCATCCGTTCTACGAGCAATGTACCCTGCCCACTGCCACTTAAGTTTGGCTACGTCGGTAACCTTGGGCAACAATATTGCCTGCCTATCTCGTCACCGCACGACCAACACTTCTCTTTCCCACACAGCCGGTTTGGTCCAGCCATTCTGACGTTAGAATGGCTGGCCACTTCCTCGTAATAGTTTTCCCTCTTCAGCGACGTACACATTATTTGATATCTGGTACCAAATAGTACAAAATAGGTACTAACACTTGGTATTGCTCAAAGTTCCAAAATCTCTCTTAGTACGGCCATCCTGACTCTGACCCAAGCTACCTATTCTTCACCGATTTCAAACTTTACTGATTTGAGATTCTAGAATCGTTTCAAATTTTTTTGTCTAGAGAGTATTCCATTTGTTGATGATTCTGTGGTTTTCTTTACGACTCTAAAATATAAAATTGTATAGTGTGTGGATGTATTGGCCGAGATTGCCGTCATTTAATATATGATGATCATGGAATAACTAAATAGGTACCTAGGTACATCATGGGGTAGAACAACATTAGAATGGTGTTATAAAAAACAACACTTAATCCATCATGGAACTGTGTGTGTGTGTGTGAGTACCTGCCCTGTTGCGCTTTGCGTTATTGCAAATCTCGATAAGGAAAAACGAGTGAACTTGAATTTAGTAAATTTTATTTAGTATTTTCTTTATTATCCAGCATTTGGGATTTAATATATTTTCTGATAATATTCTAGAATATTTACATAAATTGCAACAAGTGCCCTCTGTTGCTCAGTAGCTGTACCACTACTTCTCTACTGAGAGTTGTTCGCACGGAACAGAAAAAACAGTGGAAGTGCTAAGTAGGCGTGGCACGCGTGTCACAATTATGCGTTGTTACGCATAACCGATCCCAGTCGCGTTCTGACATCGCGTCGAGTTGCTAGTCTCGCGACAAATTCATATCTACCTAGCTATGCCGTATTGTTCCGTTTTAGAGTGCAAAAATGATAGTAGGAGAAAAAATCTTAAAAATGGAGGTATTCCGTATCATCGGAAAGTACGATTTTCATTGTTTTCTAATAAAAATCTTGTTTTGTTTCAATTTACTAATAGTTAATAGAACAGTTAGTCAAAATCAACTTTATGCAATTAAGAGAAAGTTTATTTTGGATTGATTTTTATTGTCGAAAGCACTTCGCTACTCAAGTAGTGATGTGGTCAAGTCGAATATTGAATTTGTCGATTGATATCGATACAAGGAATACATAAACAATGTTGTTTCATTATTTATTTAGTTTTACATTACAATACAAGTATAAGGTCGCCTTCATTCATACCCGAAATGTATTTTTAAGTAAATTTCGTGTCCCAATTTAAGGTCGCATAAATGCGATGAAGCAAAAATATAATCAATGTTTTAAATAGTAACATAATTATTATAATTTATTAATGATTGAAACTTTGCATTGATCACTAATTAGACATCAGTAGGTCCTTTAAAATATTTTAAAATATTTTTAGGTTTCCCAAAGACGCAAGCATCAAAGAGAAATGGATAGATGCAACGGGTAGAGTTAATTAGATGCCAACCAAATCAAGCACGATATGCTCTGAACTTTACTATTTTCATTACGTTGCAGTCTTTATGTAAAATTTGAATATACAAGTATTCATGCATACATACAGCACTTTTATTTAATTTTAAATTTACCTGTCTGTTTGTCTGTCTGTGTGTCTATTAATTAATGGTTTAAAATGAACAGCGGTTTGTGTACCAAATAAATAAATGTACTCCCAACAAATCTTATTTATGCTAATTGAACAAAATATCGGGTATCTATCGATATCGATAAAGAATTTCAATGTGCTACGTGGTTTGGCCTTGACCGAGTAGCAGCAGAATTCGATCGATCACGCAAATGTCAACCGTATGTATAAGGCAATTAAGTTGATAATTGCGACCCTTGAGAATAGCGCCATCTATGGTCGAGTAGCGGAATTGAATCGTCAATCGAATCTTAGTGCGATTATAGACCGTAAGTACGTTTTGCCGTTATAGCAAAATAAATCTTATTTGTAAAACATCAGGGTTTATTTCCAAATCTGTGATGTAGGCTAATTTTGACTAAACTTAAAACTACAAATCAAACGAATTGTTTCTTTGTAGTGCAGTATATGATTATCGGTTTATTTGTGTGAGTTTGGCGACAGCGGTTCCTGTAGTAATTTTGGTGCATTGCACTTCCACTGTTTTTTCTGTTCCGTGGTTGTTCGTTTATCGATTTTAGTCGAATTTTTTTCACGCTAAGTCGCAAATAATAAATATCAAAAACGTAATTTTACTGTTCTGTTAATCATTTTATGTCGTTCAAGTGTCAATATGGGACTATATGTTATTGGTTCGCGTATAAGTATTTGAATTACTTAAAAAAGCTATCAAAGATTATACTCGCTCAGCGATTAGCGATGCTCGCTTGGCGGTCAAAATTCATTTTAATATATTCATAGGTATCATTGTTGTTGGGAAGAGAACAAGTGCGTAGTACGTGCAGTGTTGCGCAGGACTAGCCGCTCAGACCAAGGGTGCGAGTAATCGCCCGTCGCACTCGCACACTCGCTTATAGCCCATCTACAAAACTATGGGAACTACATACTCGCTTCCCGCTGCTCGTCAACGCGTTTCTAGTTTCCAGCTCTACTCGCTTCTAGCTCATGGTTGGCGGTAGGACAACTGCCTAATGTCCCGCATGTAATAGAGAGCGAGCCTATTGCCATCAACCGGGCACAACCAACCTCCAG
Source organism: Xestia xanthographa (assembly GCA_905147715.2). Lineage (NCBI taxonomy): Eukaryota > Metazoa > Arthropoda > Insecta > Lepidoptera > Noctuidae > Xestia > Xestia xanthographa. The sequence continues at coordinate 18,331,852 of LR990667.1, forward strand.
ACTCCGTGGCTGATATTGAGAAATTCCTGATGGAAAAACCCAATAACACTTTACCTGACCTGATCCTAAAAATGATTATTGGCAGAGTGGACTGCCCCATCCAAAGACACTGGGTCAAAATAAGTATAGGTTTATGTTAAATTGAATTAAGGACTACTAATAACACTAACATAGCATATAAGCACAATCTGTTAACTAACAACGTATGAACGAAAGGTCTGAAATAAAGATATATTTTTTTTTTAACTCTTTTTTGTGAAGAATCCATGGGGTTTTAATATTTTTTATATTTTTCTTCTACCATAAATAAGCTATAATCCTGCAAAGTAGGTAATGCTGTTTTGACATTGTAGTTTTTGGTATTTTTCATCTTATACTAGTTTGAATTCCTTGAGGAGCTCGTGGCAAAATAATAACAGCCGCTCGGGTCGATCTTTAGGTTAAGCCGTGCTTGCCAAGGTTGGTCTGTGGCTGGGTGACCACTCATGCATACCGAGTTTCCTCCGTGCCTCGGATAGCACGTTATGCAGTTGGTCCCGGCTGTTATTTGTAGATCTTTGATAGTACTAGACTAGTACTATCACAGATCTACAAATACGTGTACAACTATTAAGTAGTTGTACACGTAAACCAGTCAATCCTCTGTAGATCTAGCAAACCACCCAAGAGCTAGACTGGCCCGACACTACCGAAGGATGTCAGTCTGTACGAGATTTAGATGGCTCTGAAACAGCTTAAAAACAACAAGGCACCGGGTGATGACGGAATTACGGCCGAACTCCTGAAGACGGGTGGAAAACCGATACTTAAGGCCTTTCAGAAGCTGTTTAATTCCGTCCATACTCGAGGAGAGAACGCCACAGGCATGGTGCAGGGTTGTGGTAGTGATTCTTCAAGAAGGGCGATGATGCCTGGCTGAAGAATTATAGGCTCAACTCTTTTCCATATCTACAAGATATTTTCAAGAGTCATCATGAAACGTCTCGCGCGCAGGTTTGACGATTTTCAGCCTCCCGAACAAGCTGGTGTCTGAAAAGGCTTTAACACCGTGGACTACATACCTACATACGCTGCGGCAGGTTATACAGAGCCTCGCCTCGCCTCGCGTCTCTCTCTGTTTAGCGTTTGTGGACTACGAGAAAGCCTTCGATTCGATTAAGATTTGAGCTGTATTGCAGTCGGGTTAATGGTTATCGGTACATCGAGGCGTTGAAGTGTTTTTATAAAAACGCCACCATGTCAGTCCGACTTCAGGACCAAGCCTCGGAACCTATCCTTCTGCAGCGAGGTCAGAGCCGTCTAGCCCATGTAGCGCCCGTGTGCAAACATTACCCTAGCGCCCCCTAGTAAGCGCGCGGTCAAAATGGAATGGGTATAAAGTACAAGTATCACATCAAGTTACCACAAACTGACCAATTTCCCCGATGGATAATAATACTCTATTGTTTGGAGATTAAATTTGAAGAAGAAATTTGTCGGTTTTGGATATTATCATGATGTGCTGTTCTCAGTGTTTAGAATTATACAAGGTGTTCTGGTGTTTACCCTAACAAGCCAAAACGTCCCATTTTAACATGCCTTGCTTTGCTGTAATTATCAAATATAAGAAGAGCTCTAGATGCTATACAAAATGTAGGCAAAGCGGAGCTCTTTTTGCGATGGTCATTGAAAGTGCCGCGGCCAGCCAACGCGCGCGCCGAGTGGAGCTCCGTAGCGAGCGGCGCTAGGCGACCCCTAGGACCGCTGCGCCCGTGTGCAACGCACACCCCGCAAACTAGGTAAAGACGGCCCTGAGCGAGGTGTGAGACAGGGAGACGTCATATCTATGAAACTATTCACCGCTGCACTGGAGGATGTCTTCAAAGTTCTGGACTGGAGAGGGCTAGGCGTCAATGTCAAAGGCGAGTACCTACATCACTCCCCTTCCGTTTTCCGACGATATAGTGGTCATGGCTGAGACCATGGAGGACCTCAGTACAATGCTCGTTGACCACAGAAGAGCTTCCGAAAGAGTGGGTCTTAAAATGAACATGGACAAAACCAAGGTCTTGTTGAATGACCATGTAACACCTCTCTAGACTCTACACTCGAAGCAGTAGACGATTATGTGTACTTGGGACAAACGGTCCAGTTAGATAGGTCTAACTTCGAGAAAGAGGTCAATCGTCGAATTCGACTGGGCAGATTTCGGGAAGTTGCGCGGTATCTTCTCGTCCGACTTACCGCAGGGTCTCGAGACGAAAGTCTATGACCAGTGTGTGTTGCCAGTGATTACATACGGGACCCAAACGTGCTCGCTTACAATAGGGAACGTGCAGGAACTATAGGTGGCAGCACTAATCGACAAAAGAGACACTATGCGGACAGTAAAGGAAACTTATCACTTCTCATCGTGCTTTCAATTTACTTAGACAAAATTTGTCTCTTCAATTATATTATTTATGAATATGCTAAAAGGTATAAAATATGAGTTCCGGTTTATCAATAAAGATCGTCAGCGTAATATAAATGTTTAATAATATGAATTTTATATCTTTCGTTTACTTTCTGATAAAAATTGTGGTGTATGAAGACATGGTGGCTGGCATAACTAAGATAGCTTTCTTATTTTCAACACATGTTATAATGGAAGGGAATCCTTTATCAGCGAGAACAGTATCTCCAGGCTCTAATAAATCAATTAGTTCACAATCATTTGATGAAGCAATCAATAAAATGCAGTCCGTAGCATTTAGATACAAAAATTAAAAAACCAAAGGAGTGCAGCCAACTAAAAACATTATTGTGGGTATAACCATGTTTATATTCTGAGTTCATGTGGAGTCTTTGATTAACTGTTGAGGGATATTCGGTGTGAACTTTAGTGCGGTCTAGTAGAACACGTGTATGTTGAAGTATAAATGGTTCTGGTATGTTTGCATGGACGGTTGATTTTGAGGGCCTTTTCAATGCAGAGTGTAACAAAAACAAGTTGTTTTCTAATATTTTTCTTTACTGCGATTATCCATTTTTTGCGTTTTTCACCAAAACATGGTATGATAGTAGTATTCTTTGGAAAGTAATAGAATTTTACGCTAATTGATTTATTTTCATTTTTGTGGATGTATTGGTACCTACATCCATAAATGCAACAATGCATTATGATTAGTTAATTAATTTTCACTATAAAATTAATTCTGTTTACTTGTTAGAAAAGTCTATGTCAAGCATTAATAGAGCACAAGATTCGGATTGACGACGCCAGTTGGCAGCACCGTCGTTGTGCACGTTCCCTATAGGCCTCATCAGAAGGCTTAAAGTCACCCAAAGGGCAATTCTCGGAGAAGTTGGAGAAGGCTATTCTCGGAGTTTCAAAGAGAACCAAGGTTACCGACGTTACCGACGTTCGTGTGACTCAAAGAGAGTCAGCAAAAGGAAGGGGTCCGCTAGGGCTGATGCCTGCCGGGGCTGCGGGACTGTTCGAAAGAGATACCGGCGAGGCCCGGAACACAAAGGCCGATGAAGGAACATGGATGGGTTTTAGTCAGTACAAGTCTGACACTCCTTCCTGCTCCGCCCAGAGCGGGAGGATTCATTTGTTGATTACCCATCCGAAAAAAAAAAGAGTGGGCAGGGCACATTGCTCCCAGAACGGATGGCCGATGGGGCCGAAAAGTTCTGGAATATCGACAGCGAACCGGAAGACGTTGCGCGTTGGAAGGCCTCCCACTAGTTGGACCGGGAATCCGCTGGATGCGAATCGCACGGGACCGGTCAATGTGGCTACGCTTGGGGGAGGCCTATGTCCAGCAGTGGACGTCTTTCAGCTGAAATGATGATGATGATGACATCTATTGTTTACCATTATTTTAATGCATGAATTAATTGTTACAATAACAGTTTTATGACTACCAATCGTCTCTTTCTACAAAACCTATTTAGGTGCATATATTTTTTTAACCGACTTCAAAAAAGGCGGAGGTTATATTATGTTCGTGTGTATGTATTTTTTTTTTTTTTTTTATGTATGTTACCTGATTTCTCTCCCATTTGTGGACCGAATTTCAAAATTATTTTCTTTTCATTTGATAGAGTACCTACACTCCTGAGGTGGTCCTATTTTAATTTGGTGAAGATCTGATGCTGACCTTCGGAGATATACAATGGAACTCTTCAAAAAGAGACGGCAAATCTGTTGTGATAACTCCAATCGGTTGGATGTTCATTGTTTATACAATATCATGACGGAACATCACGCCTGTATGCTCTGAGGGGGTACGCAGAAGTGTACAATTTACCTGATTTCTCTCCCATTTGTGGACCGATTCTCAAAATTCTTTTTTTATTTGAAAAAGTATACTCCTGAGGTGGTCCCATTTTAATTTGGTGAAGATCTGATGCTGATCTTCGGAGATATACAATGGAACTCTTCAAAAATAGACGGCAAATCTGTTGTGATAGCTCCAATCTGTTGGATGTTCATTGTTTAAACAACATCATGACGTAACATTACATCTGTTTGCTCTGAGGGGTACATAGATGTGTACAGTACACCCAGATTTCAACAGTTATGGCATGTTATGTTCCATTTATTGGGGATAAGCCTATTACCATGACATGTATTGTTAACCATGTACAATGAATGCATAGCAAATATTTGTAAGTATAGGATATTACAACTAAAAATGGAAAAATAAAATAAAACATTTTTGCCAAAAATAAAACCGACTTCAAAAAAAAACAACAAACAAAACTTTTTTGTGGTTTTGTTTTAGTGTTTTTTTTGTTTGTTGTTTTTTTTTTGAAGTCGGTTTTTTTTTTGGCAAAAAAGTTTTATTTTTCTGCAATGGAATTGAAGGTGGTGCCGATAGTAACAATTTAAGTACGAACAAAATCCTTTACAATGGCGTATGCCATAACTCTGTTGGACACTGAGCCCAATTTGACTCATGGTCCTTTACCAATTACCATGTAGGTACCTACATAAAGATAAATAAAAAAGTAAAAATGTCGCTAACCTGTAAAAAAATATATATTTATAGGTACCTATATAATATATATGCGATTTTGGCGCGTCTGATTGAACGACGATAGGTAACTGAAATTGCGTTAGTTAGCTCGCTACCAGTTATATCATTGGAATCGTTATTAAATTAGCTAACTGGTTATGTATGGTTTAGTATAGTTTTTACCTTGTAATGTATTAGTAATTGTAATGTGTGTTCAATGTGAGGGAATAGGTACCAGTTTCTTGTGTAAAGATAAAAAACATTATTTCAAAAAGTTGTTGTTTTATTTCAACAAATACACATTATTTCACATAAATCAAACAAAAGAACAGCACTCTTCATACATTTTTTCATCTGACAAGCTTTACAATATCATGACGTCATTTACGAGTGCCGTGTTCCAAACAAAAGAATGGGTTTGTTTACGGTTCTATTCTAAGAACACGCCTAGTGGCCTGGCTCAGATTTTAATAATAATGTTTAGTTCACAGACTTGTACCTACAGAGTTTCAGCAGGTGTAAGTTAATAAGTATAAAATAACCAAAGCAGTCAGTAAAAAACACCCACTCAAACATTGCATCACAGTTTATATTCTGTTGTCTCAATTTGAAATCTAATTTCTACATGTTGAAGATATTTACAAAACGTTAGGCATATAAAAATGCATGCTGCCTTAGAAAAACATTACACAAATCAACAATCAAAACTAACAATTTCAGTAAAAAATCACAAACAAAACACAAGTACATGAACATAGACCATACAAAATATGGATGTGGCAAATACTGTCACATTTAAACAAGAAAAAATTAAATTGAAATCAAAAATATTTTACATAACTTTTTGTACATAATATTATTATTTCAAGTCTTTTAAAGTGTATATTATGTTTACATTATATAAATTAAAAAAAAAAAACAAAAATTAAGCATCATTGCAATAGACGAGAATCTTTTGGAAAAAAAAAAACAAAAAAATAAATAAAAAAATGCTCGGGCTTATTAGGTAAAATTCGCGATAAATACACGTTTACATGTGTTTAAAAAAAAGCAGTAAAAAAGGCATCAACATCACCACCGCGTCAGAAGAAGAACCATTAGATATCACGTTACACCGTCACAAACTAAAATTTATAAAAAAAAAGTAAAAAGTAAACCTTCCTTGGCAGTCGGGTAAAAAATTAAAAAGAAATCAAGAAGTAGTAGTAGTGTTTTTTACAACAATAAAAAACAAATAAGCTCTACACACACAACAATAATAAAATAAAAAAAGACACAAAGGCCGGAAATAAAGGATACAACGGCGGATGAACAATAACACTATTCGCACAGTCAATGAAACGAACAGGGTGTGGTACAAAAAATTGTTGAATTGTTATATAATAGCATATTATGATACAAGTGAGCTAAGTTGCTCATTATACACGCGAGGCAGTGGGTTGCAGCCCGAGCCGTAGGCGAGGGCGTAAATCAGCCGAGTGTCTAGTGAGCAAGTTGCTCACGAGTTTCATATGCACTTTTTCAACACACTTGCGAGGGAAAAACAAACATGTATTGCTAAAATCGTTAGTTATTTACCTCACAGCAACAAATTTAATGCGATACAAACAAAATATGGGAAATGGCGCGCAAGCTTTTTTTTTTTTGCGCGCCAAATGTAAGGTGATACTTATAGCCATACAGCCTACTTTGAAATTATAATTTTAGTGATAAAATACAAATACATTTCACCTATAACAAATTATTGTAAATTATAAATAATTTGATAATAATATTTTTTTTTTCCGTCATGGACACATTAATTATTTATTCCAAAAATGTACCTAAATGGATTTTCAGCGACATAAAACCTCTTTGTTGTTACAAAAAAAAAAAAACTGTACTACCCGGTTAAATTAAAAATGCTCTGTGTACTCGCATATTATTAGCAGTTAGGTACTAACTTAACATTGTAGGCATAATTCTATTATGCACTAGTGTGTAATATTATTATGCACATGTGTGTAATAGGTTGGTTTATGGCCTTAACAACGATGTAATAAGGCTCACTTTACGAGCAAATGTGTTGAAAATACAATATAAAGGGTGTAAAACACCTCTTAACGAAGCCGAAAGGCACTTGTTCTCCTCGTCATTGCGATCATTTTTTTGTTCTACACCATACCTGGGGACCTTCTATAGTTGGTGCCAGTTAAGATGAGAATAGCGGTCATTGCCCTTTCCCTTATATAGTTACGGAGACATTGGGGATCGAGGTTCCAACTTTTTGACAAGTATTTTTTTTTAATACAAGTTTTTACTGTAAGATTTATACTTTAAACACCTCCACGACCCCGTACATCCATCCATCAGCACAATGTTTTGAGTGCGTTACACTGAGTTCTACCAAAAAACATGAATTTTCATTCAAAAAAAAAAAAAGTCGTTTCCCAGCAATAATTTTCGCGTAAAGTTACTTAGTTTGATGTACATGTGAATGCTTGGTTGACGGCTTCGTGATGAGGTCTTTTACACCCGGTATAAATACATACAAAGAAATATTATGTTTATAAATACGTATACATTTTACATAAACTATAAATTAATGAATGGGTGGTGTGACAGAAAACAGTTTTTAATACATAAAGGTTTATTGCAACCGACACAGAATGTTTGGATCTTTTTTTTACAAATGATACAGGTTCGTCGGGGACGGCGTGCAGTGGTTGGGTTCAAATCGAATTCATCGATTCGATGTATCGCCGCTTGGAACGGTTCTCCGACGCGCGGCGTCGATACATCGAATCGAGGTTTCTGTTTGGTTGCAATGGGAGTGGGAATGGGGCGGTGACAATGCCGAGAAAGAAGGGATTTGACGAGGGTAATACGAAAATTTCGATGAGATAGAGAAGTAGAAGAGTGGCGATAAATGATGAAAGAGTTTAATACGGAGACGTTGAGTAATCTCCTGAACAACTTTTTGTACCACACCATTGTTCGTTTTCGCTCGACCGGATACATGGCCAGAAGCTGGTCTTTTTTATCCACCCCACCCATCATGATATTGTAGTCCAATATCAGGGTGGGTTTGGTGGAACCCCGGATTGTTTGGACGGCGTTGCCATGGTACGTAGAGATCGTAGCCACACGGTTATGATCTTTCCATACCATGACATCGACGTCCCCCGAGGTAAGACCAAACATCTGACCCTGGCGCATGTTCTGCTTGGTCAGATCATGCAGGGCCTGCGGAACAAACTTACGATTGGTGCGCAGGGTCCCTGCACAATCAAAGCCCAAGGACTTAAGTCGTCTAGCGAGACATGGCGAATTGTAGAAATTGTCCATCCACAATGTGTATCCCTTATGCTCCAGACCTTGGATCAGTCGCAGCACTGTTGACGGTATAGGTGCCTCTAATGGATCTTCTAACTGCTGCGGTGGAGATGTGTTTTTATGAGCTTGAATCTCAAACCGCCAAAGGTAGCCGGTTTGAGATTCACAAATCTCGTGAGTCTTAATGCCTCTTTTCGCAGCTTTATTTGGAATGAGCTGACCGAGCTTGCACATCAAAAGACTCTCGTCTAGAACAATGTTCTGCGCTGGAGTATAAATTTCCTGAAATTTCTTGTTTAAATGTGACAATATTGGCTTTATCTTGAAAATTTTAGCCTCTGAAGTCTCCAGGTTTAGCCCACACATGCCATCGCTGTCGTTGAAGTGCAAGAACTTGCTTATCAACAAAAACCTGTCGATTGGCATGTGTGCGTTAAAACCTGGAGTACTAAATATGTCAGGGTTGTGGGTAGAAGACCAGTACTCTTATAGCCGAGACTTTACAACAACGCCCATCGCCAATAGCAGCCCGAAGTATGAGTACAATTCATCGGCGTTAGTTTCACGCCACCGTTTCAGGCGGCTGTTGGGACGGAGCGACTTGCGACTGTTCGCCTCGTCTACTACCCGCTGAGCGTACTTATTGGTCTCAGAGGCTATGTACTCCATAATTCGACGATCCCAAATGTCAAGGAAAATTTCATATGGGTCGTCCCGTGGAGTTGTCGGACCTACGTTAATTTGCGAAAAAGTTTCCCTCCTCGATGCAGGTGGAATCGGGGAATTCGGAAACTCTTTCCATTCAAAATCATACCACCTCCTAGCGGCAGCAGGCGCTCCGGGCTCGGCAGGCGCGTCGTCATCACCACCGTCTCCAAACTCCTCGTCCAAGGGTGTTTCCATCACGCTTAGCAGCGTCCTGGTCAACACTTTTGGAAGCGCCACCCCCTCCTCGTCGTCGCCGCTCTCGTCGGAACCTGGGTCGCTTCCTGTAACAAATGATAGATTGGTTTCAAATCGGGTGGAAACCAGAAGCCACAGCCCATGGGCGTGCGCTCCTAGGAGACAATTAGGCAAAGCTTACCCTATCAACTAGGCATTTATTATAGCGCCGATGATTATAAATAAGATAAATAAATAAATATCGCTGGAATATTATTATCATTATTTCGTGGCCTACCCTCCGTGGAGAACCACTGCACGCCACTGCCACAGCCCAAACTAAAATCAGCAGGTACTTACCATAATGGAGGATTTCCATTTCGTCGGCACCCTCCAGTTTCCGACGATAACGACGACGTGATGCTGGAGGTGGCGGAAGAAGTGGAGACGGTGATGAAGGAGCTGACTGCTCACACACCACGAGCCTGGAACAAACGGAGTGTTGTAATAAACACATATATTTAGAGATAAGTTCGTTAGATTTCTTACAAAAATGGCGGTGAAGGTGGCGCCGCGGCTTCGTCTGACGCCAGGTCTGAACTAGATGGACATTTTAAAACATGTTAAAACTTGCTTGCAAGTAAGTATTACAACTAACTACACAAGTAGAACTACTTACGGTTGCCACTTGCGCTCCCTTCTCGGGTGCAGGGGCGTCTCCAGACCCTTGCCTCTCGGCACCTCCTCAATATCCATCACATTTAGGCTAAAATTCAAAACAATTCAATTGTAAGTGTATGTGTGGATAAAGTAGAAAAAGTCCTTCATTGTCACTAGTACCTTTAACAGTTCCATGATGGAACTAGTGTTGTTTTTTATAATCACTAGTTCCATTTTGAAAGAATCTGAAAATAATGGAACTAGTGTTGATTTTTTTTTATCACTAGTTCCACTAGTAAGATTAACAGTTCCATGCTGGAACTACTGTTGTTTTTTATAATCACTTGTTCCATTTTCAAGAAATCTGAAAATAATGGACCTAGTGTTGATTTTTTTAATCACTAGTTCCACTAGTAAGATTAACAGTTCCATGATGGAACTACTGTTGTTTTTTATAATCACTAGTTCCATTTTCAAAGAATCTGAAAATAATGGAACAAGTGTTGATTTTTTTTATCACTAGTTCCACTAGTAAGATTAACAGTTCCATGATGAAACTACTGTTGTTTTTTATAATCACTAGTTCCATTTTGAAAGAATCTGAAAATAATGGAACTAGTGTCGATTTTTTTTATCACTAGTTCCACTAGTATGATTAACAGTTCCATGATGGAACTAATGTTGTTTTTTATAATCACTAATTCCATTTTGAAAGAATCTGAAAATAATGGAACTAGTGTCGATTTTTTTTATCACTAGCTCCACTAGTATGATTAACAGTTCCATGATGGAACTAATGTTGTTTTTTATAATCACTAGTTCTATTATGAAAGAATCTGAAAATAATGGAACTAATGTTGATTTTTTTTACCACTAGTTCCACATTATTATTTTAGGCACTTGTTAAATTTGTTAAGGGTGGACACTAGAGGTAAAAACACACTACAACAGCCCATAACGTCCACTGCTGGACATAAGCCTCTCCCATGATGGGAGGAATTTGCCGTAATCTCCACGCTTGGCAGGCGGATTGGAGATCGCAGTGATGAAAGACTAACAGAAAACGCTGCTGCCCATTCTCTGGTCTACGGAGGCGCAAGGTGTTCTGCCTCAGACATTACGAGCCTTATACGACACCCGTGAATGTAATGGGTTGGTTCTATTCTACTCTGCCGGATACCACACGGCTAAAGGGTTAATATTGCATAAAAACGAACTCTTCAATATTGTATGGCCCCGGGCGCTCGTGAAGCAACCCGCAGCCTCGCACCACCACCCCCATATCCTCGACGTCACCGCTCTCGTCAGAACTTGCGTCGCTTCCTGTAAAAAAATTACATTGGTTTAAAATCGGGTGGAAATCAGAAGCTACAGACCCAAACCACAGATAATATAATACTCCCAAACCAACAGTTTCTTACCATAATAATTGGCAATAGCATTCGCATTATATTCGTCCCGCGGGACCTGACTAGAGTGACGAGGTGCTTGTGGAGGAAGTAATGGAGACAGTGATGGACATGGCTGCTCCTCATAATTCGTAAACCTGGAACAAAAGCAGTGTTGTAATAACCATATAATTTGTACATTGCAAACATAACTCTTCAATACCCACAATTACAGACACAATTAAAATATCAATGCTTATTATTATTATTATTAGTTAAAACAGAAATAATTAAAACAAGAAATACACAGTTCGGAGAAATGTAAACAAAAGGTAAAACTTGCTTGTGAGTAAGTATTACAACTAACACCCACAAGTAGAACTACTTACAGTGGCCGCTTGCGCTCCCTTCTCGGGTGCAGGGGCGTCTCCAGATTCTGGCCTTGCGGCATGTCGACCGCATCCCTCACTAACTCTTCAACATTGTACGGGCCCGGCCGCTCGTAGTGGAACCCGCGACCTCCGCGCCCTCTGCCGCGATCCGATCTGCCGCGCGTTCGAGGTCGTCGTCTGCATAAAATTTAAAAAAAGGTTGAGGGGCGCTACGGCGCGAGGATTTCGAAAAAAAAATCGTTTATTTTCTCGATTCTATCGTGTAAAACACCTAAATATAAGGCTAAAAGTCTCTTGGTGTTTTTTGACTCCGACTAACCGTTTGTCGTATAGTCTGCGCAAGATTATGTAGGAATTAAAGGTCATTGCTCTTTCCTTAATTTCTCTGCGTAGGTACCCCGACTATAGGGAACGTGCAGGAACTATAGGTGGCAGCACTAAATCGACAAAAGAGACACTATGCGGACAGTAAAGGAAACTTATCAGCTGTGTCACGCAAAATTATCTCTTCAAATATATTATTTTTTAATATGATTTATGGTATATAATATGGGTTCCGGTCCATCAATAATGATCGTCAGCGTAACATGAATGTTTGTTAATAAGAATTTCATTTGTTTCGTCTACTTTCTCTGATGAAAATTGTGGTGCATTATAAAATGGTGGCATGAACAGCTTTCTTATTTTCAACACATATTTTAATGGAAGGGTAGCCATTATCAGCGAGAACAGTATCTCCAGGCTCTAACAAATTAACAATCATTTGTTATAAAGCAATCACTAGACACCCTCCGTAGGTCCGTAGCATTAGACAAAACTTACGAAACCACAAGGAATGCAGCCAACTAAAAACTTTATTGTTTAACCATGTTTATAATCTGAGTACATGTGGACTCTTTGTTTAACTGTTGAGGAATATTCGGTGTGAACTTTCGTGCAGTCTATTATAACATGTGTTCGCCTAAAGAAGTTTAAATAGTACTGGCATGTTTGCTTGGACGGTTGATTTTGAAGGCCATTGAACTTTTTCACTGCAGAGTGTAATAAAAACAAGTTGTTTTCAAATATTTTTCTATACTGCGTTTATCAATTTTTTGCGTTTTTCACATAAACATGATAGGAGAGGTACTATTCTTTGGAAAGTAATAGAATTTTATTATTTTACGCTATTTGATTCATTTTCATTTTTGTGGATGTATTAATACATCCAGACATGCAACAATGCATTACGATTAGCTAGAATAATAATTTTCACTAATAAAATTTATTCTGTTTACTTGGTAAAAATGTCAATGTCAAGTATTAATAGAGTACAAGATTCGGATTGGCGACGCCAGTTGGCAGCACCGTCGTTGTGCACGTTCCCTATACATTATGAATCGTTTTTTATTACTAGAAAAAGTCAAGGATCACGATAAAGGTAGTTTCGGGACAAGTTTATGTCATTATTTCTGTTTTCCGAATTATGTATTTGAATAAATGTATGCGAGATAATGACCTTTATTTCCTACTTATCTGGCACAGACTATAATAACGATCATGGTCCTGCTCCACATGGACAGGGGTGCATAAATTGATAGCATTAAATAGAATTGTTGGAGCTGCTGAAGATTGTCTCTCTGATTGATCTTTGCATTGAATAGATTCAATCTCTAGTATTATATACTCACAAAGCCCATATTGTGCGAGTACTAGAAAGCTGTCATTCACTGGAAACCTATGATTTTTCTTGACTTTGTGCCCTGGCGGCTGCAGAGGGTATGTCATGCTCACTCGAATGTCTCGCTGATGGTGGTGCATGTGTTGGATCACTTAATTCCCTCCATAATTTGCCATGGCTTATTTGAATGTTTATTTTTGAATTGTAAGTTTTATTTTTACTATGGACACTTAACGTGCACATCTTGCTACATTGTTCTCACATAATATACCATCTCAACATGAATGATGTAACCAAGATTTTGTAAATTGTTACAAAATCTTGGTTTTATTTAAAAGTGTCCTAGCCATGGAGTTTCTTGCCCATTCTTCTCCACTATCTACGCTAGGGAATGGGCAACTACAGTAGGTACTTTCACAGTTTTTATGTCTTGTGACTGGGACTGTAGCTACATTTATTTTTTATCTTTGTTCGACAGTTCAAAAGTGCCTGTAACTGGCATGCTTGAAATAAATGCTTTGATTGATGTCGAAGGGATACCAACAACGCGCGAGCCGAGCGAGCGAAGCGAGTGGTGCTGCGGCCGCGGCCGGCGAGCGCTACCTCGATTGGTCGCAAAAATTTTCTCTCTTTTTAGCGTTCCGTACCCAAAGGGTAAAAACGGAACCCTGTTACTAAGACTTCGCTGCCTGTCCGTCTGTCTGTCACCAGGCTGTATCGCATGAACCGTGACAGCTAGACAGTTGAAATTTTCACAGATGATGTATTTCTGTTGCCGCTATAACAACAAATACTAAAAACAGAATAAAATTAATATTTAAGGGGGGCTCCCATACAACAAACGTGATTTTTTTGCCGTTTTGTCTAATGTATTGATAATGGTACGGAACCCTTCGTGCGCGAGTCCGACTCGCACTTGCCGGTTTTTTTTTTCATAGTGCCCCATGACGACTAACTGGTTGGGAAAGTTTTTAGAAAAGGAAGTACTAGAATACGTAAAAAAATAGACTTACACTGGCGCCGAAGATGATGGCGAAGTCGGTGGTGAGTGTGGTGATGGGCGATCGAGCGGTGTTCGCGACCGGGCCCCATGTCCGCATCCGCGTCTTGGTCTTCGAGTGCGGGGACTGCGAGGAAAAATAAAAAAAATGCAATTAAATGCTATTAAAACATGCCTGACAACCAATGATAATATATAGTAAAAAGAGGTAGATAACGCACTAGCACGCACAAATTGTTGAGGACAAAGTGATACAATTGTTGCACTTTGATAGCTAGCTATCTCTTTCTATCTTATACGTTCCGTATTATCTATCGCTGTCGTAGTTTTAAATTACTCGCAACGATATCTGAACGCCATTCAGTATGAACATGGCGTATCTTCTTTATAATATCATTGCTGACAACAGACAACGGGGGGTAGGGTGCTTACATAAGTAGCAGGCTTCCGGTACGGGCGAGTCGGTACCGATCGGTGCAGGGATTACTTGCATATAGTTTAATCCTGCTTCTCTTTATGTGAGCGCATATAATAACATAGAAACGAATACCTGCACCGATCGGTACCGACCCGCCCGTACCGGAAACCTGCTTCTTTTATTGGTTAGGTACTCATTCACCCCTAGGCGAGAATTAGTACCCGCTGACAAATCATGGGCTAATTTATTAGGCAATTAGCACAAAATGTTCGTCGATGACGCTTCAACGGTTCTAACAGTTAGCGATGTTCGTTGAATTAACTATTTCTGCCCGAAATCTTTATCAATTACACTGTTGCAATCAAAAAATGTTTATTACTTACCCAGGCATGACGAAAACACACAAATCACACAATAAAAACTGTTTTAGCTCCAAAAAATAGCGGCAACAAACTATACTAAGTCTATGCAACAAACAACCAGCGCGCGTATGTTTGTCTGTCAAATGTCAAGTGTCAACTCACTGTCAGTCAGCTGTCAGTTTCAGTGCTGCCAATAAAAAATTCTCGATTCCCCGACTCAGTGTTGCCAATTCCCCGAAATTCCCCGATTCTTTTTGATTAATTTTCCACATAATCCACAAAATGATATTTTTGGAATAAAAATACTGTACATACAAAATTTGTTTAGTATACCACTCAAACTATAATAAAATACTATACTTTAAAGCAAAATTAACTCTTACATCTATATACATCGACTTCATACATATTATTCAAAACAAAGGTACAATAAAAGTTTTTAATTAAAGCTATATAGGTCCTTATTTTATTTGGAATAGTACTGATAAAAATAATGTAAAATCATGTTCGAATGACAGTTTTTAAGTTGTAAGTTACCGGACATAAAATACACACATCAACACGATCTAGGGATATTTTTAAAAAAGCGAATTACTATCAATGTGTTAATTATATAGATGACATGTATATATTTAAAAGATACGTTATTTAATATTCTACCATTTTTTAATAATGGTTAAGGTATAGATTAAAATTTCAGGATTTTATGGAAAAAAAATGAAGCATAGACGGAAACCGTATAGAATGAACTTTTAATTTGTGAGTAAAAACTGAAAAAAATAGAAAAATCATTTAATTTGTGTTTATAAACTTGAAGTTAGTAGTCTGAGAAAGCGCCCATGATGTTCATAACACATCGGCAACGATTCGGCATGCTCAGAACAAGGTTGTCAATGTCTTGCTGCGGAATATTGTCCCATGTCCTTCTGAGGTGCGCAAAAAGTTGATCTTCTGTAGCCAGATTTTCAGGAACTTCCTTCAGAGCTCTTCTTTGCAGCATATCCCACGCATGCTCAATGGGATTTAGATCTGGCGATTGAGCAGGCCAGTCTAAGGCCCTAACATTATGTGTATGTAACCAAGCTGCTACCGTTCTCGCCGTGTGTGCCCGGGCATTGTCGTGCATGAGCAGGAAATCTTGCCCCATTTGTGTTCTGTGGGGCAAGATTACGGGCCCCAGCACCTGTTGGACGTATCGTTCTGCCGTCATATTGCCCCGCACCCAAACGAGATCCGTCCGTCCTCCAAGACGAATTCCTGCCCAAACCATAATTGTTCCTCCTTGGTATGGGTGAACTTCCTGAGGGTTCTGCAGACGGCTCCATCGTCCAGGAACTCGCCAAACACGCGTCCTTCGTGAATCTGGATGGAAGCCGAACCTGGATTCATCCGTGAACAGCACATTGGACCATTGGTCACGGCCCCAGTCCACGTGGTTCCGAACCCATTCTAATCGTCGTCCACGATTGCCTCTCCGTAAAGGTGGGACCCGGAGTGGTCTACGAGAGCGTAGATTGCTTTCATGCAGTCGCCTTCTTACAGTTTGGTCACTCACAAGCACTTGGTGTTCCACTCGCAGCCTTTGGACCAATTGAGTCGCCGTTGCATTTGGTTATGCTCGCGCAGTAATTTGCAAAAATCGGTCTTGTCTGGGGGTAGTGATGCGACTTGGCCCCCGGTGCATCTCCGCTACTTCACCTGTGGCACGATAGCGTGTCCACAATCTTGAAATTACATTTTGATGGGTCCCTATGGCCTCAGCAACATTACGCTGAACAGATCCAGCTTCCAGCATTCCCACAGCTCGTAACATCTCCGCCCTCGTCAAATGTCGGCGTTGCATGGCTACAATACCTCAATTTTAACTTTATCTTTCGTTTAAAAATGAAAAAAAACTGTAACTAAACGTAATTCGTATTCTTTTCTAAATTTCGCACAAATGAAAATTCCCTCTCCTATACATCAAGACATTTTTATGCCACCGAAACAAAAGAATTTTCAAAAATTTGAATTTGGAATTAGTCTGAGATAAACAAACAAATCGGTGTATAAAAGATTCCAATGCGGCCAGTACTTTTCGAGTTATTTAATTGAGTATGAAATATCCCTAGACCGTGTTGATGTGTGTAGTTTTAGCCCATGGAAAAAATTAGCCTGGATTCCCCGAAATTACCCGATTTTTGTCATATCCCCTGCTCTCCCCGCGCTAACCCTCAATTCCCCACAAATCGGGGATTTTCCCCACGATTGGCAGCGCTGTCACTTAAGGTGAATGGTTCGACCAGCCCGCGAAATTCAAATTTTCTTACGTTTTTTGCAAATTGCAAGCCTCATAAAGGTCTAGCAATGACTTTGACCTTGAAAAAATCATTTCTCGACCTTTATGAACTTGGAGGGTTGTATTGATGGTTTTGATGATTATAATTCTGTTACTACATACGTCTTACAATCGCGTCCAATATTTTAATCAACATACAACCTAGCACTGGCCTGCAATTTGCCAAAAACGTAAGAAAATTTGAATTTCGCGGGCTACCCTGGAGCATCAGCCTTAAGGTGAATGCTTCAGGGTAGCCCGCGAATTATAGTTATGTCACTACATACGTCTTAAAGTCGCAAACAACCTGTTTTGTACCTGCATTGCACTTTGTTTTGAATAGTTTATATGAAGTCTATAGATTTAAGAGTTAATTGTATTATAATTTATAGTATTTTATTAAAGTTTTAGTACTTTTATACAAATTTTGCATAGACAGTATTATTATTCCAAAAATATCATTTTGTGGATTATGTGGCAAATGAATCAAAAAGAAGCGGGGAATTTCGGAGAATTGGCAACACTGAGTCGGGGAATCGAGAATTTTTTATTGGCAGCACTGAGTAAGTCGTGTTTCATTCATTTTCGTTCCCCGAGCCGTCGTGTCGGTGACAGCTTGAGTGACAGATTCAAGCAAGATATTTTTTTCGAATTTCTGTGCCTTTGTGCGGGCCAATTTCGTTCCCAGTTCGTTGTGTTTGTACATAAAATAATAGTTAAAAGTGTTATTCTAGTTATAATTTTGGTGATGTGCTTGTGCTATAGGATATAAAAGAAGTTAGCTGTGGAACAGCTGATTTTGTTGTGATTTCCAATTTTGGTAAGTAATGTAATTCTCTTAAAATAAATTACGATATTACGAATCATCAACACAATACAATGAAAAGCTTCATCTTTTCTTTAGTAAAGAGTAGGGTAAAGTGACCTAATTCTGGCACCCCACTAATTATTGGCACTTCTGTGATTTAACCGTTTTTATAAGAAAACATCTAATCTCACGGTGTTGCAACTTATTTAAATAGAGTAGTAGAATCTTGAGCTATCACACTGGCAACACATAAATAAAAAAAAGTTACAATGGCGTCGGAAGGATAGCAACATCTGAGCGTATCCCAATCTGATCAGTGAAAACAATTTTTTTGTTAAGGTAAGAGCTTTTGTAATACCATCAAATCTTAGTAATAAAGTGCTTTATACTGTTATTTATCATGAAAAGCAACTTCAACACATATTATTCTACCTTTTTGTAAAGTTTTTTCCAAGAATTTAATCATTTCTATTATTTTATCCAGGTGCCAACAATTGGTATTAAAAAATGACCAAATTCTAATTTATTGGCACTAATGCCTATAAATGGTTTTTTGGACTTAATATTTTCAGAGGTTTATTTAGTGAATTATATTATTCGTGGACCACCTCATTTTGCATCATTAATAAATACATGATAAAAACGATTTATTCCAAATCTTGGCACCGGTGCCAACTGCAAAATTACCAATTATGACCACACGCCAATAATTGGGCTTAAGTGTGCTAATAATTGGTCATCTTACGTATGGTATGGTTTTATTTTCAGTTCTGTTTTTCAGCTCCTTTTGTGTTGATATCTGAAGAGTGGAGTTCTATAGAGAGCGAAAAATTACGCGTAAAACAAGAAAAAGAAGAAGGCATAAAGAGAAGAAAAGAAGAAAGGGAAAAAAAGAAATTAGAAGCAAAAACTAAACCGACAAAACCAAAGGTACAAGACTCTAAGATAAGAATTAAGAAGGACCTCAAAAGAGGAAACACAAATGTGCAAAAACTTATGCTACCAGAAAAATTCAATACTTCTGCTGATTTGTCGCTAATACCACCCATACTTGCAAATGAAGACTATACACCAGATAATAAACAAGAAGATAAGGAAAATGATACCGACTACGCCAATTTGACTCCTGAAAATAAAGAGAAGAAACAAAACAAGATTTTATACACGGCAGCAGATATAGAGAAGTTTTTGACTGAATTTGAAGATTAGACCTATTATCACTAATTTAGAAATTTAACTACCCAGTTCCTACTATTGATCTCTTACGTTTAAGATATTGCCTAGTGATAAGATATAAATGTACACCTACCTTATTGTTGTCTGTCCTAAAATTTTTACTTAATGTTGATTTTGATACTATTTTATTATGAACCAAATGATTGCTGAGGAAAGCTATGTTTCTAAGTCAAAACATATGTAGGTACTAAATGATTACTTATTTACCTATTAGCTTTTTTTTACTTCATCCTTGTTTTCATCCTTATATATATATTAAACAGTCTGAATGCCAATAAATGGGACTAGGCCTATGCAGATAATTGGTCAAAGTATGCCAGTAATTGGGAAAATAGTGTTATTTTTTAAAAGATACAAAAACGTTATTAAAGCGGTATCTAGCAGATGTTTCATTTGTTTATAGACGTTCACTAACTATTTTTCTACCATTTACATATATTTATTTTTCTGGAAACACTTCATAAAGATAGTTTTCACGATTTCTTTGAACAGGGATCCTTAAAGTGCCAATAATTGGGTATCTTACCCTATCTTTAATTTTTATTATTTCAACGCAACATTTTTTATTGCACAAGTTTCTGCAAAAAAAGGTTGTTTCCGATTTCAAGTTCAATCATCAATGAAAAGAAGTCCGCAAAGGTTGTTGCTATGGACAATGCACGTAAAAAAGGATTCGCCTAGCTCTATGGATTTTTTGCTTAACTTTTTGCAAGTTTTCAAAAAAGTTTTTCAAACGTGTTCTAACTTCTTAATACTTTTTACTTGACTGTGTGAGAAGGCGGGCTTTGGTTTTTTAAAAGGTCGCCGGTCGTTAGATATTTGGTGATTATTATATTAATTTACTATTTTTCCGCTTACGAACTCTATTGCAATTTATTACCTGCTCAATATATCTATCTGTAGGTACAATCATTACGTAAATGCTCGTAAATGCATGCTCGCCATAAACAGTTACATTCATGGGCTACCTATACGGTGACCTACGTCGGCACTTCTTATTGCACAACTTATTGAAAGATTTCTGGGAAACAGAAATAGGTACTCTTCCGATGAGCGATCAGCGAAGTCTTTAATGTCGAAGTTTATTTTATGCATCTGATGTGTAGTGTGTCTGTACTCTGTAGTTTCTGCTTTTTAGGGTTCCGTACACAAAGGGTAAAAACGGAACCCTATTACTAAGACTTCGCTGTCTGTCCGTCCGTCTGTCCGTCTGTCTGTCACCAGGCTGTATCTCATGAACCGTGACAGCTAGACAGTTGAAATTTTCACAGATGATGTATTTCTGTTACCGCTATAACAACAAATACTAAAAACAGAAAAAAATTAATATTTAAGGGGGGCTCCCATACAACAAACGTGATTTTTTTGCCGTTTTGTCTAATGTAAGTATAGATAATGGTACGGAACCCTTCGTGCGCGAGTCCGACTCGCACTTGGCCGGTTTTTTTAGGGTTCCGTACCCAAAGGGTAAAAATGGAACCCTATTACTAAGACTTCGCTGTCTGTCTGTCCGTCTGTCTGTCACCAGGCTGTATCTCATGAACCGTGACAGCTAGACAGTTGAAATTTTCACAGATGATGGTCCCGATTCCCTTGTTCACAAACTAAACTAAATTTAAGTTGAATGCATCTTTTTATTTCTATTTTATTATGAAAAGGACAGAAGATAAATATTAGTTTAATCCTGTCAAATTAGTCAGCACCTGACGTAATTTGATGAAATTTTAGTAGTCAACTTTTTAAACGCGTCTAAAACTTGTATGGCGCTGATTAATTTGACAGAACTTAACTAAAATTGATCTTCTGTCCTTTTCTTAATGAAATAGAAAGAAAAAGATGAACTGAACTTAAATTTGGTTTAGTTTGTAAACAAGGGAATCGGCACCGATGTATTTCTGTTGCCGCTATAACAACAAATACTAAAAACAGAATAAAATTATTTCAAATAATGGTACGGAACCCTTCGTGCTCGAGTCCGACTCGCAGTTGGCCGATTTTTTTTTAAACATAAGTAGGTATTGCCTTTTTCCCACCAGTTATTGTTCCTAGCCAACTGTAGGCACTCTTCCATGTTTTATCATGATTCCCAAATTCACGTGTGGCTGTTGGCAAGACATCCAAGGCAGGTATGCCTTGGATGCCTTGCCAACCTATGACTATTAAAAAAATTCCATACCTACTCTCCTAATTAAAAATCTCTCATTTAGGTATCTAGTCGTCTGCCGAGCATCAGACCCAGGACCTCGATCCTGGGTCTAATTCTCAGGTCAGGCAAGGTGTTCTTGGATTTTTTCATCAATAATTTCTCAGTAGCGACCACGGAGTCTGTATTTGTTTAGTAGACTCGGCCGTATTACCTACCTTTATTATTTTTTTTCGGATGGGAAATGACTCCTCCCGCTCTGGGCAGAGCAGGAGGGTGTGTCAGACTTTTACTGAATAAAACCCATCCATGTTCCTTCATCGCCCTATGTGTTCCGGGGCCACGGTATCTCTTTCGAACAGTCCCGCAACCCCGGCAGGCATCGGCCCTTGCGGACCCCTTCCTATTGCTAACCCTCTTTGAGGCGCGCGTGGAACACTCCTGCTTGTCGACACGGCCTGTCGTCATGAGACGGACGGACGGCGAGCTAGCCCATAGCCCACCGTCCACAGGTTCCGCCCGTATTACCTACATGGGACTTAAAATATACCTTACTGGTGGAATGCAGGTGTACCTAATATTAGGTACACCTCTTCCTAACCTAACCTAGCGATGCGCGATGGCGAGAGGTTTTATTCGATTGTTTCGATTGTTCGAACATCTCAATGGTTCTCGATTGTTTCGACTTGGGCTCGAGTCCGACTCGGTCTGTTATTGCAACTGGCGCATCGGCCATCGCGCGTTCATTCGAGAGTTGTTCCTCGATGGTTTAGAGTTTCGCGAGTTCTTGACTTGCGTTGTTATGCGAATTCAAACTGCCTAATTCTTTCAACAAGAGCAATCGAAAATAATCAAAACCTCTAAAATAGAAGTAGTTAAAGTTTACGTACGAATACTTAAATAGCTCGAGTCTAGCACACTCTCGCCTTACATGCACTTCGGCTCTATGCATTCAATCGACTGACCCTGGTGATCGATCGAGACTCGTTAGAGTGACTGATTCGAAAACTAGCAGTCGATTGCGTTGACTCGAAACAATCGAAAAACATCTCGATTGTTTTGAAAAACGGCGAGTCGATGGTCGACTCGATGGTTTACTTTAACGACTCCGATTCTCTCGATTGTTAAAACATCTCGGAATCGCCCATCGCTACCCTTCGGATAAGCGTGATGTTATATTTATGTCAAACAATGCGTTTCACTCAAATAAACGACCGTAACTTCATCAAGGTGAACGCAGACCTAGCCGCACCGCAGTCGCCGCATTCGAATTTTTCGTATAAAGTTCTATGCAATCTGTTTTTTTTTTATTATTTATTTATTAAATTAAAGTTTACAACAGTCTTAAATTTATTACAATGCCCCACAAAACCGTTTTCACGGTTTGTCTGCGGGAACGGAACACGAACGGAACACGATTACATGATATCGGAACGGAATAACTACTTTAACTACAGTACATAAATCTAATATAATAATTACTGTGTCTGTGTGCAATCTGTGTCTATGCCTGTGTGCGAGATTGCATAGAAGAATTCGAATGCGGCGACTGCGGCGCGTGCGGTGCGGCCAGTAGGCCTATTACGTATCTTTCTGATATCCAGTGTCTATCAAGCTTCGGTTGTACACCGAACTTTGATGACAACCGAGAATTTCATAATATTGGTATTACGTATCGCACTGACTGGATATCACTTTACGTGACTAAATACATAATACGAAACTAACCTTTTGACAGTTATTTGATGGACACTGAGCTGAGCCCAGTTATTATCATTTGGAGCTGTCAACAGAGATACGTAATACTGGGGGTCTAAAATGGCCGCTTTAGCAGAATCCACGCAGAATCTTAGTCTGAATCACGTTAAAAATTTAAAATTCTTAAAATGGACTTTATGTCCATAATCATAAAGTCCATTTTAAGAATTTTAAATTTTTAACGTGATTCATATTACGATTCTGGTAAAGCGGCCATTTTAGACCCCCTGGTCTGCGTTCACCTTTAATATTGATTTCGCCTTTACCACGTGTCTAACTAATTTTAATTTCACTTTTGCCATCCATTGGTGCCAATTCTGTTGTGCACAAACTAAACTTAATTTAGGCTATTGCTATCTTTTTACTAAAAGGCAGTGCGAGAAAGGACGGATATAGCTATGAATTAAGTTAGAGATGTCAAACTAGTTTATGCCTTCCGCTTTACCGTGTTTTTAGTCGACATGTTTTACGTGCACCCTTGATTTGTATGGAAATATTAGTTCCAACTAAATTTGACAGCTCTAAATTACGTCCGTCTCTTTCTCGTTTTATTAGTGAGAAAAAGATAGCAATAGCCCAAATTTAGTTTAGTTTGTGCACAACAGAATAGACACCATTGTCTTCTAATAAGTTTGCGTGATTAGCCATAATGTAGCTCTTGATGCTATCATAATTATTAATTTAAATCTAACATCAGATGACAATGACATGACAATGGCTACGAGTTCATTGTCATTTTTTTAGAGTTCCGTAGCGTGCCGTGCCAACAGCGGGTCCTGTTACTAAGACTCGGGTATCTGTCCGACTGCCACGTCACAGGGCTGGGCTGTAAGAGGCTATTGAGCTGTATCTATTGTCCGTATTAAGTTGACACATGAAATTTTTACAGAGTACCTACAGGGTGTAAAAGACTTCATCACGACGTCAACCAAGCGTTCTGTACATCAAACTAAGTAAAATTATTGATGGGAAACGTTTTTTTTAGGGTGAAAAATCATGTTTTGTGGTAGAACTCAATTTAATGCCCTCAAAACATTGTGCTGATGGATGAATTGAATAGTACGGGGATCGTGGAGGTGTTTAAAGTAAAAATCTTAATTAAAAACTTGTACCTACCTATTTAAAAAATAACTTGTCCAAAAGTTGGAACTTTGACCCCCAATATCTCCGTAACTAGAAGGTTCCCAGGTATGGTGTAGAACAAAGAAATTATCGCAATGACGAGGAGAACAAGTGCCTTTCGGCTTCGTTAAGAGGTGTTTTACACCCTTTATTTAGGTAGTTGGTTGCGCTTAAAAATAGGTGCGCGCTGAAGAATACCTCATTACTAGAGGATGACTGCTATAAGACTATTACATCAAATAATAATAAAAAATAAAGAAAAAAAATTAGAGGTCAACATACAGTAATTATCTGTGTTTTTTTACGGAACCCTTTGTGTGCTCCGACTCGCACTTGGCTGGTTTTTTATTTTAAAGTTGAACGCTGGGCTCTCTCACAGAGAAGAGGCCTTTAATCCATCAAAAAAAGATCACTGTTAGCGATAAGACCGCCCATTGTTGTTGCTTAATTACAATACGATATCCCTTGGTGAGACGAGGAGCTCGTGGCTAAATAATAACAGCCGCTCGGGGTCGATCATTAGGTTAAGCCGTGCTTGCCTAGGTTGGTCTGTGGACGGGTGACCACCCATTACATACCGAGTTTCCTCCGTGCCTCAGTTGGTCCCGGCTGTCATTTGTGATCTTTGACAGTCGTTAGAGGTAGTCAGTGGCCCAAAAAGTCTGACAACCAGTCTTACCAAGGGGTATCGTATTACCCAGTACTAACTGGGTTGTGCAGGTCAGATAGGCAGTCGCTCCATGTAAAATACTGGTATTTACTGCATCCGGTTAGACTGGAAGCGACCCCAATAAAACCTGGGAAAAGGCTAAGCATATGATGAGACTGGTTGTCAGGATTTCGGGCCATAAGTCGAGTGGACCCGCGGGTCCCGCCTATGTGGGATCAGTTGACTAAAGAGCCCTACCTATCTACCTGTAACGAAGTCTTGTCAAAGATCTGCAAATTACAGCCGAGACCAACGTGCTTTCCGAAGCACGGAGAATATGGGTGGTCCTGTAGCGCTATTACGTATCTTTCTGATATCCAGTGACTATCAAGCTTCGGTTGTACACCGAACTTTGATGACAACCAAGAATGTCAAAATATTGGTACGTATTACATAGAGTGGATATCACTTTACGGTGACTAACGGCACGGGTACGTCTTTCACGAAAGCCACTTTAAACTCAGTTGTCATCAATTTGATGTCCACTATGCTTACATAATTGTAATATTAGAAAAATCGATATGAAAGCGTCTGTCAAAATGAGTTACGGTGACTATCAGCTGCGATGGGCACCGATGACGTCATATTTGATCGCGACTGGTCATACATAATACAAAACTAACCTTTTGACAGTTAATTGATGGACACTGAACCCAGTTACTATCATTTCGAGCTGTCAACAGAGATACGTAATATTAATATTGTTGGCCATACGAATTTTTGTTCGGTGCGGGAACCAAACCCGCGACACGCAGCACAGCAGCCGCCGCGCCACGAGCTCCTCGTATGGTGTACAAGTACATAATAGAGTGTATTTCTAACCGATTATTTTATGTTGGTAACAAATAATTGCAAAATATTATTCAGGCATAAAATTACAATGTAAATTACTTACATCATAAATAATTCGGTCGTGAATACGCGTGATCGTGAGTCATTATTTCTAGTAATATTAACTTATATCTCTATTGTTATTGTCCATGTGTATTTCCATGTCATAGTACAGTATCAGTACATAGCGACAACAATAATGATGAGTACTACACTACCACTACCTAAACAATGGCCTTGAACCAAATAAAACAAGGTGTAAACGGACTCTACAAGTCTACACGAAGAAGTCAACCAGCATTCTGTTAAGAGTGCGGCGCCATCCGCTCGCAACTGCAATTCGAAGCGAAGCCAAAAAAACGTTGAAATATTGTTGTCTCTGTTTCACACTCCCCGGTCCGTTGCGTAGCCGCGCGTGAGCGTGTGTGAATAGAGTGTACCTATGCGTGTGTTAATAGTGTTTGGTGTTTACCTTTTTAGTAGTTATCATGTTCATTATTTGCTTTATTTTTGTTAGTTACTTTGTGCAATCGTTAGTATATGTGCAGAATAGTAATGCGTTTTTAGGAAATCTGTCTACAATGTTTTTATCTCAAATGTTAGATTAACTCAAAATCTAGGCTTTGTTGAAAAAAAATCTGGGTTACTTACTACTCTTTCTATACCACTAATGTTGGTAACGAATAAGTATACGGTTCGCCTGAAAATCTGAAATAAAAGTACGTACTGCGGGTCTAAAATGGCCGCTTTAGCAGAATCCACGCAGAATCTTAGTATGAATCACGTCAAAAATTTAAAATTCTTAAAATGGTCTTTATATTTATGAGGTTAAAGTCCATTTTAAGAATTTTAAATTTTTAACGTGATTCATAATATTACGATTCTGATAAAGCGGCCATTTTAGACCTCCTGGTGGCTTAGTGGTGGCGGCCCCGACTTACGAACAGTGAGGCGCGGGACAAATACAAGAGCGGGCGGCTTCCTATTCTATTCAAATATCATACAAAATGCATGGAAATAAAGTGCAATTTAGGCTACACGGTATATCATTGCGCTGACGAGGATGTGACGATATACCGTGTGTTGTATTTGTCCCACGCCCATAGACTTAGTACTTATAATACTGCCCGCGCCTAAGTCGTAGGTTCGAACCCAGGCAGGCGCATTACTTTGTGTAATTCATCAACTCTGCTCTCAAAACGGTGAAGGAAAACATCGTGAGGAAAGGAAACCGGCATAAGTATCCTAGAACATAAAAGTAGGTAGGCAGTAGGCAGGCAGAAGGCAGGCAGTAGGCAGGCAGTAGGCGGGCAGTAGGCTGGCAGTAGGCAGGCAGTAGGCAGGCAGTAGGCAGGCAGTGGGCAGGCAGTAGGCAGGCACTAGGCAGGCAGTAGGCAGGCAGTAGGCAGGCAGTAGCCAGGCAGTAGTCAGGCAGTGGGCAGGCAGTAGGCAGGCAGTAGGCGGGCAGTAGGCTGGCAGTAGGCAGGCAGTAGGCAGGCAGTAGGCAGGCAGTAGGCAGGCAATAGGCAGGCAGTAGGCAAGCAGTAGGCAGGCAGTAGGCAGGCACTAGGCAGGCAGTAGGCAGGCAGTAGGCAGGCAGTAGGCAGGCAGTAAGCAGGCAGTAGGCAGGCAGCAAGCAGGCAGTAGGCAGGCAGTAGGCAGGCAGTAGGCAGGCAGTAGGCAGGCAGTAGGCAGGCAGTAGGCAGGCAGTAGGGAGGCAGTAGGCAGGCAGTAGGCAGGCAGTAGGCAGGCAGTAGGTAGGTAGGCAGTAGGTAGGTAGTAGGTACTCATCAAGACGAATCAAACGAGCCCGAACTCGAAGCGGTTGCGTCGTTTTATTACGGAGATCCTTTGGCCCCCCTTTCAGCTTCATCATCAAACCCTGATTACCATTTAGGACCAATTTACTCTTCAAGATCAATTAAACGAGCCCAAACTCGACGGGATTATGTCGTTTTATTACGGACTTCCAATGGCCACCTTCCAGCTCCATTATCAGACCCTGGATACCACCTAGCACCAAAGTACTCGTCAAGACAAATCATACGAGCCCAAACTCGATGGGGTTATGTCGTTTTATAACGGAGTTCCCATGGACACCTTCTAGCTCCATCATCAGACCCTGACCCTGAAAGACAAAGTACTCGTCACGACGAATCAAACAAGTTCAAACTCGATGGGGTTACGTCGTTACATTATAGAATTCCTATGGCCACCTATAGCATTGTCACGCGATATACCTACAATAAAGCGTGCAAAATTTCAGCTCAATCGGTAATCGGGAAGTGGATCAAATTTTACTTGCAAGATCTGATTACTTACAGATTACAGACAAACATCGGGACACGTGAAACTATATCAAAGCTTGTAAAATAAAACATAATATTTATTTAGTCGGTAGGTACCTAGGTACCCTTATGTTATGATTATGAATGAAACCTACTACTTAGTCGGACATTTGAATCCCAAACACATCTAATTCAGTATGTACTAACCCAGTGTAATGTAATTTCGATTATGAACGAGAAAAAATATGTGTAGGTAGGCAGGCATTTTCTTGGTCTGAGTTTAAAAAAATGATAAAAACAAAAAGGTAGGTAGATACTTACTGTGAGATACATCCCATCCCAACGTTTGGAGTCTATGTTGCTAACCTTTATATAATTATGTTTATGTAGGTACCTGTTTTGTAACCTAAATTTAACCAAATCGTAAGCAAATATCGCAGTCCGTAAACAAAACAAAAGTCGTAATAAAGTAGGTAGGTAGGTTACTCGATTCCAAATCACAAGGCAAATCTAAATCAAAATCCGTAGCATAGGTCAAGAAGTGTCAGAAATATTACGATACAATTGGCAAACAAATACGCACTCACAATGCAATCAAGTAATCGTCTAACATTGACGAACGAATTGCCCGGCCCGGCCGGGTGGCGAGGTGCGCACGCACTCATTTACATTTGTCACTATACTCAACACATCCAAATGTTCTGTCCCGCGCCCCGCGCCCCGCCCCAGCTCAATGCTTGATGCGATGGCACGACTTCCGATGAACATTTGTGATTAATTTGAATGTGTGCCGTAATACCAAAAATGATGAATGAAAACTCAATGCTTTTCCATTATTTTTTTTATATTATTTAACTTAACAATATAAGACATGTTTCCATTTGAACAATGTTACAAATACTACCGTTTTTAATATAGAACAGATGAGATGAAAACATCGTATTTATACTGTAAAAATGTGAGATATTCAATTTGATTGCATTTCGCTCTTGATAAGTATTTTGCAAAAAAAAAACAATGGAAACCTAGGTAATTACCATCTTGTTCCGAATAACATCATATTAAGGTGGAAATATGCTCAGACTGAAAATGATTTTGGTATTACGTTTGTATGGACAAATTCATGCTCCCCGGCCCCTTAAGGGCCTATACTCCCTCAAATGGCTTAGTATGATCCTCCGTTACGCCTAAAATACTGCACCATTAATTAAAATTAATATAGGTATGGTAAAGTCACCGTCCCGTCGTCTTCTCCCGTCGTCCCGTCGTCATAAACCCGTTTCTATACGTTTTATAATGTGTTCTGTAGGCCTATTACATATCTTTCTGATATCCAGTGACTATCAAGCTTCAGTTGTACACCGAACTTTGATGACAACCGACACTATGCTTAAATAATCGAAATAATATAAATATCGATACGAAAGCGTCTGTCAAAATGAGTAACGGTGACCATCAGCCACGATGACAACCAATGACGTCATATTTAATCGCAACTGGTCATACATAATACGAAACTAACCTTTTGACAGTTAATTGATGGACACTGAGCCCAGTTACTATCATTTCAAGCTGTCAACAGAGATACGTAATAGCCCCACTGATCGTGAAAGTTTTAAAAAGACAAGAAATCTTGTGTCTTTCTTCGTTATTGAATACCAGAGCTGGACAAAGAATCCTCGGATAATCGCAGCTGTAATTATTCACAAAACTCGAGCCAAGTGTGACTTGTATATTCACAAAAGGATTCCGAAAATACAGCAGGAACAAAGATCGTGTGAATGTGACGTAGGTGGAGGAGGGTCTTTAAATGTTTCGATTCTTGATTTGAATATCAGACAATAGCATTGCCCTACTGTACCAAATTAAATAAATAAATATCGCTGGACATTACACACAGCGCCATCTAGTGCCACATTGAGCAACGAGGATTGTGTCGTGGACACTAGATAGTTAATATACTACATAGATACTTTTTTGTTTGTAAATACATACCTACTTATCATACATATAAACCCGTAAACAAATGTCCATGTTCATCACACAAACATTAGCTCCAACCGGTATTCGAACCCCGGGACCCTAAGAACGCAAGGCAGCCTCACTACCGCTGCGCCATTCAGGTCGTCAAATTGAAGGGGGATTTTATACCCCGTCAGTTCCCAGTGTGATTCCGGTGCTCCTGACCGAACTATTTTTATTGGAGTGGCCAGTGTCATACATAAATGGTATCCTGCACGGGCGTAGCCAGGTTTTTAGTAACGGGGGGGGGGGGGGGGGGGGGGACAAAAAAATAAAACTACGGAAAGTGCATGAAATAACTTTTTTTTTTATATGAAAAACATAAAATAGGTAACCGCGTGACGTCCGCTAGTCTATCTATACTTCTATACTAATATTATAAAGAGGTAACATTTGTTTGTAAGTTTGTATGTAGGGGGTAATCTCCGGAAGTAATGAACCAATTTAAAAAATTGTTTCACTGGTAGAAAGCTACATTATTCGTGAGTGCTATAGGCTATATTTTATTCCCGTACTCCCACGGGAACGGGAACTACGCGGGTGAAACCGCGGGACGTCAGCTAGTTAGTAATAACATAGTTTGACACTCGCCATTGATGTTGATATCTTAACTTTTCGGGGGAAGTTTGAAGTTTTGAACCTCCAAAACCCTCCCCGTGGCTATCCTACGTGTTTGACTACTTCATTGGTGTCGTGATCCCAACCACGACTGCTGACCAAGCGGTCCTGGGTTCGACTCTCGGGTCGAGCAAAGTGTTATTGGGTTTTTCGTTCAGGAATTTCTTAGTAGCAGCCACAATCCATTTTAGGGTTCCGTACCCAAAGGGTAAAAACGGAACCCTATTACTAAGACTTCGCTGTCTGTCCGTCTGTCCGTCTGTCTGTCACCAGGCTGTATCTCATGAACCGTGACAGCTAGACAGTTGAAATTTTCACAGATGATGTATTTCTGTTGCCGCTATAACAACAAATACTAAAAACAGAACAAAATTAATATTTAAGGGGGCTCCCATACAACAAACGTGATTTTTTTATAAAAATTGGTACGGAACCCTTCGTGCGCGAGTCCGACTCGCACTTGGCCGTTTTTTTTACTTCAAATAAGAAATAGAGTTCCGAATGCAGCGTAAATTCCGCGGCTCATGTTACGTGACTCAGCTTAAAAAATTACGCTCGTTTGTCCCCACCCCACCCTTAGATAGAATACCAATCGGAAAGATGAAAGGGCCGTAAATACACGGTCTGCTAATGACATAGTACCTTGTTAAGGCGATTACAGGAGCTAAATTAGCAACTCTATTTGTGGTGGTTCAAACTTCGTTTGAAATACTATTAGAATAAAGTTCTAATGAGCTTGCACTACAAAGTGGTTGTTACGTCAGTCACTGCGGGCCGAATAGTGCAAAATGAATGTTTTTTTTAAATGATAAATGATGTTTATTTTGAAAGTAGGTTTTTACAAACACTTTTACACGTCATTTTTTAAAACTAGATGGGGCCGGTGTTTCGTACCTGACTACTCTGAGAAGAAACAGCCGAAACAAACTCAGAGGTCGTAGTATCTTTTAAAGTCCAGACATAATCTTGCTCAATTCACATGAGGACTATGCAGATTAGTGCCTGAGATGGTCTTTTGAAGAAAAAACCATACAGATTTGAGTGGACCTGTCCAGTCAGTGCAAGCATTTGTCAGTTAACGTGTAGCTCGACTTATAACTCAAGGAGCTCAACGAAACGACGAACAATACCAAAGCGATTTACAAAAAATCTATTGATTGGACTAAAAAAGTAAAACTCTATGATGCTAATATGTTGCTTGTAGAATTATTTGCCAAAAAATCAGAATGATTGCATGTATTTTTGTATGGTTTTTACTCGTTATAAGATTTTTTTAGAGATAAGTTCGTGATTTTTTTAATCGAGTAAAATTAGTTGTATTATGTTTTCAAAACACTATCGTACTAGCATATATCCTGAAGAATATCATATATTTTTCTGGTTTTGTTTATTGCAGTGAATCATATGCTTTTTTGCATTATAAAACTCGCGTTTAGCTCCTCGCCTTAAGGGCTATATATCCCTCAAATGGCTTAGCATGATCCTCCGTTACGTCTAAAATACTGCAGCATTAATTTTGAAATAAATATTTATGGTAAAGTTGAGGATTAATGCTAAGTCCTATGTGTGACGAAAACACGATTTCATAAACTTTTCTCGATAGAAATAAATTCCAAAGTTACCTCCAAATCGAACAATAAACCGCTGGTATTCAAAAAGTACTTCAAATTAGATCATGAAACTTTGCATACTAACTAAACTAACTATAAAGCAGGTCTTATGTGTTTTACTTTTTTAGTCCAATCAATAGATTTTTTGTAAATCGCAAAAAACCACTCATTTCACACTATTCGGCCGCAGTGACTGACGTAACAACCGCTTTGTAGTGCAAGCTGATTAGAACTTTATTCTAACAGTTTTTCAAACTCTATTTGTCAAATAGAGTTGCTAATTTTAGGGTTAGAAGGGCCTTAAGTGCCATCTGAAATGTAGCCACTAGCCAGCCATTGACAGTTAGTGGGCATCATTCCAATTCTGATACAAGAATTTTCCTTATTCAAGATATTATTCAAATAAACTTTTTCCTTGATTGACGTTTCGAGGTTATGTTTTTTTACCGTATTTCTACGTTTAAATAGTTTGTATTCCATGTTTGTGGTAACTGTTGCTTAGTAACAGATTGTTTTCTAGCTAAACTTAGCTTTCACGAAATCACGAGTAGCAATAGGCATATGCATCTACATCTACACTAATATTATAAAGTGGAAAGATTTGTATTTTTGTGTGTGTGTGTATGTTTGTAATGAATAAACTCAAAAACTTCTGCGCCGATTTCAAAAATTCTTTCACCATTAGAAAGCTACATTCACCCTGAGTAACATAGGCTATATTTTATTCCCGTACTCCCACGGGAACGGCAACTACGCGAGTGAAACCGCGTGAAGTCCGCTAGTAGTAAATAAATACGGCGTCAATGTACACTTGAATAGCTTGGTTCAAACTTAATGGCGGCTCGGAAGTTAGCTGCAAGTGACGGTCTGCGCAGGAATAACGCTTTACAACTGCCCGACCGACTTTTATTTGCAACTTCTATTTTTTACTGCCTAGTTGGTGTAGTGTTCGCTAGCGAGACGGATGCGTGAGGTCCTGGTTTCAATAGGGAATATGCATAAATTTTCTTTTTTTTTGTTTCGATACGGAATGTTAAAGTACTATAAAAATAATGGCATATAACCATTTAAACTTGTGTGCATAACCCTAGCAAAATGTTGTGCATTTGAGAGATGAGACCATAAAAAATAATTAGTGTATCATGAGGAGCAATTTTTTTAATAGTAGCAAAATTTGTGTGAATTGTAGTTTTAAAGTTATTTGAGAAAAACACATTTTGCTGGAGTAACGTTAAGAAACGTTATCCTGGCAAAATCGATTTTCAAAAATTCGTTCAGCCCGTAACCAAATACATGATTAGATAGCTTTTGTTGCATAGTAAATGTTTGTAAATAGCAAAATTTGTGTGTGGTATGGTTCTTGAGTTATTTAAGATTTTGCTGCGGTAACGTTTTGGGATTTCCCAGATCTCGAAAACGGCTCAACGCAGAAGATTGAAAAAAAAACCAATAAGAGACCTTAATTTGTTTAAATTAGTTTAAACATTAGTTTTTGATTTGGTTGTCGTAAACCAATGGAATTAAATGGTTTCAAAAATCAGATAAAAACGGATTTGCAAGTAAACCAAAACACTTATAACCAAATAAACAGCTGTCAAAAATACTTATGGTAGACACGTATCACGTCAAGTAAAATAGATTATGTAACTTTATACGATATGAAGATAAAAACAAAATTGATTAATTTAGACTGGTCGTACTTTAGCGATGAAATACGCAGTTCCCAAAACATTAAGAAACGTGGCATACTTTAAACTAATTAAAATGATTCATGAACATCAATTCCTGTTAATTTCAGCTTTCAATTACGGCTGTGATGAAAGTTATATCTAAATCAAGAATATGTCAGAAATTCTCTAATAGCCGACCAAATTAAAAAGGTCACGTAAAAGCGGCCGCACCATACGTACGAGTAGTCTTCGCAAATTAGCAACTTAGTGTCCGATATTTTGTACAGTTAAGCAGAAAAACGTTTTACGTGTAACCGATTTTTTAATGTTCGAAGTGCAGGTACCATAATACACATTTTCTACTAGTTTTCTATTTTATAAATGAAAATCATGTTAATTAACAGTAGTTTAACAATTTAATGGATCATAAGTAATTATTTAAAGTCAAGTAACTTTAAAAAGGTAAGTAATAATCTCAGTAAATAATTTATAGTGTGATTTTGATTGACGACGCGTGGTTCACACGTTGATCACCTGTAACTGTCACATGTAATGTTGAAATAACCACTAAGTTACACGTTACAAAGCTCATGTTTAAATGCCATACTGCGAGTCGAGGGGAAATGAAGTCCACCTACCTACCTACGTATTTAGTAGGTGCCTATCTCCGTCTTAAGGAAAATTGTACAAACTATGAATCAACATTGTATTTTAAGTTTAAGCATTGGTACTTGACAAACAGAAAAACATTTACGCCAAATATTAAAATTAAGTACGTACGTAACTTATCTGAGATTTTTTCCTCAATATGTTAATGCTAAGGCAAAGATATACAATAATTTGTATGAGACTGATTTTTAAATAAAAATAATGAACACCATGACCAGCAACCTACGCAACAGTAACAACAACGTACGTACGCAACTGTACTAACAAAACATCCATATTATCCCATTCATTTAAGATGGTTACGATTATGTATAGTGCGGCCGCTTTTTCGTGACCTTTCCGATTTGGTCAGCTTATTAGAGAATTGCTGACATTTTCTTGTTTTTGATATAACTTTCATTACAGCCGTAATTGAAAGCTGAAATTAACAGGAATTAATGTTCATGTATCATTTTAATTAGTTTAAAGTATGCCACGTTTCTTAATGTTTTGGGAACTGCGTATTTCATCGCTAAAGTACGACCAGTCTAAAATTAATCAATTTTGTTTTTATCTTCATATCGTATAAAGTTACATAACCTATTTTACTTGACGTGATAAGTGTCTACCATGGGTATTTTTGACAGCTGTTTATTTGGTTATAAGTGTTTTGGTTTACTTGCAAATCCGTTTTTATCTGATTTTTGAAACCATTTAATTCCATTGGTTTACGACAACCAAATCAAAAACTAATGTTTAAACTAATTTAAACAAATTAAGGTCTCTTATTGGTATTTTTTTCAATCTTCTGCGTTGAGCCGTTTTCGAGATCTGGGAAATCCCAAAACGTTACCGCAGCAAAATCTTAAATAACTCAAGAACCATACCACACACAAATTTTGCTATTTACAAACATTTACTATGCAACAAAAGCTATCTAATCATGTATTTGGTTCCAGGCTGAACGAATTTTTGAAAATCGATTTTGCCAGGATAACGTTTCAAACGTTACTCCAGCAAAATGTGTTTTTCTCAAATAACTTTAAAACTACAATTCACACAAATTTTGCTACTATTAAACAAATTGCTCCTCATGATACACTAATTACTTTTTATGGTCTCATCTCTCAAATGCACAACATTTTGCTAGGGTTATGCACACTTTAAACTTTTGTTTCTATCTCTTTCTAGATAAAAGGAATTTAGTATGGATTTTGTACGTCGATGCAGCGAATGACGTCATTCGCTATATCGGATCTCGCTGTCTAATCAGCAGTTTCAAATGCTTATAACTTAGTATATTTTATAGATATCTATACTTCTATACTAATATTATAAAGAGGTAACATTTGTTTGTAAGTTTGTATGTAGGGGGTAATCTCCGGAAGTAATGAACCAATTTTAAAAATTGTTTCACTGTTAGAAAGCTACATTATTTGTGAGTGCTATAGGCTATATTTTATTCCCGTACTCCCACGCGAACTGGAACTACGCGGGTGAAACCGCGGGACGTCAGCTAGTTAAAAACATAATTTCACTTTGCTATATCTGATGTTATTACGCTTTGTTTAGAGCTATAAAAAAAACATGCATAATTATATTATATCCTATTCCCAGGTCAGACAAAGTATTATTGTGATTTTTCCATCAAGAATTACTCATTAGCAGCCACGGAGCCTGGATATGTGCCGATTGATGGCAATAGGTACACTTCTGCCTAATCCATCGAGGATTACAGGCGTGATGTTATTTTATTTTTTTATACCCGACTGCGCCAGAAGGAGGGTTATGAAAGAAAGAAGAAAGAAAAAAAAAATATTTATTTATCACAGGCACATGACATGCATAAAAAAATGAAAATAGAAACAATAAACATAACAAACATTAATTGCACGTCGTGAGTGTGATAAATGGGTTACCACTCAGCATGATGCTGTGCTATGGGGGCCCACAACACAGCGCTGGTTTTCAGTGGTCACCCGTGAAAAGAAAAAAACGTACGGAAGACAACATAGGTGGGACTTATTTAAATAGTTGATAAAAATTTTCCTGAAGAGATATTCCGGTTTGCTTGTTTTTATGATACCGAACATCAAAACTGCTAAGTGTAATTTCCGCCGTGTGTTCATTCAGATAGGGTGTGATGTGATGCCTCCGGGGTATGCTCAAGCAGAAACGAGCACATGCATTTTGTACTCGCTGTATTAATCGTTCAGTACGTGAAAGTAGACATGGCCCGTAAACAGTGTCGCAATAATTCAGTTTGGACAGTACTAGGCTATCCACCATTCTCTTCCTTACTGCGACACTAAGGAAATCCCTCACTCTGTACAGAACCTTTAGTCTATAAAAACAGTTTTTTACTACGCCATTTATATGTTCCTCAAAACGTAGTTCCGGATCAGTAATTAGCCCAAGATTACAAACGATTTCTACCCTTTGAATACTTTCTCCCATAATTTTGACATCTGGTTTAGCAGAAAGGATTGATTTAATTTGATTCTTGCTCCCCATGATCATGAACTTAGATTTTTGTGGGTTCAGTACTAGAGAGTTCTCCCTAGACCACATAGCAATTCTATCAAGCTCTTCATTGAGGGTACGTATGGCTGCTGCTGTGTTACTGGCGTTAAGGCTAGGTAGTTTTGCAAAAGTAGGCATTTAGCGCTGTAGGCTACGCGCGAAATACTTCGCGTGGACACAGCGCGTCAGAGAACTCGCATGACTCCGCGCGGCGACACAGTACAGAAATATGCAGTAGGTTATGTAATATTACTTGACTTTTATGAAATATTTTTTTATGATCAAAATTTGTTACTCGTAGTAGCGATAAATTAGAGCTTCGATATAAAATGATTGTCTATAAAATATTAGAATATAAAATAGGTAGTCATAATTGGGCAGTTGGAATAACTAATTGAAAATAAACAACCAGTTCGCAGGTTTGAGAACTGTAAAGATAAAATTTTGATTTGTTTATGTTTTCGTATTATTGTTTTTTTTTTTTCAAAATAATTGTATTTGAGGGGAAAGTATTTCAATTTCAACTACGGTTATTTACTTCAAAGATAAATTTGCACAAAAAGAACCTAGGGTGTCAAATAAAATAAATTTATAAAAGAAATCTATATAATAATATAAAAATTAAAATTAATTGCTGTTCGTTAGTCTCGCTAAAACTCAACAATAGGTCAATGTTTGTATAAAAGATAAAAAATAGGGGGTAGGCAGTAGGTAGGTGGTTGGTAGCTAGTAGGTTAGTAGGTAGTAGGTTAGGTAGTGGGCAGGTAGGTACTGTAGGTAGTAGGTAGATGGTAGGTAGTAGGTAGGGAGATGGTAGGTAGTACGTAGGTAGGTAGGTAGGTAGGCAGTCGGTAGTAGGTAGGTAGGTAGTAGGAAAAGGCGCACTGCAACGCATGCTGGGCACAGCTAGTTTTACATATAGCTGAGTGTCATCCGCGTATACATGGTACTTGCAGTTCTTTATGCATGTCGTTATGTCAGCACTATATAATATATAGAGGAGCGGCCCGAGCAGGGATCCCTGGGGAACTCCCCTTGATATTGTTATGTTTTTCGAGAGTATGTATGTAAGTATGTGTATGTATGTATAATTGTTTGGCACGCTCTGTGGCCTGAACGGCTCGATGGATTTTAGCTTGAGAGAAGTCGTTAGATTCGTATTTACTGTGAGAGTGACACTGGGTATACCAAAGTAAAAAAAAAAGAAAATGGCGGGTTTCTGGCGCCAAATTCAAATGTTTGGCACGCTCTGCAGCCTGAACTGTTTGATAAAGAGCTAATCATGAGGATTTTAAAATGGTTTATCGGTATATCTAAGTAACTGAAAAGTGTAAAATAAAAAAAATAATTTACTTAAGTATAAAAAATTAAAAAACCCGACTGCGTAAAAAATAACTCTACATCATCTGCCTAGCCATTTCCCAACTATGTTGGGGTCGGCTTCCAGTTTTACCGGATGCAGCTATACCAGTATTCTACATGGAGCGACTGCCTATCTGACCTCCACAACCCAGTTAGTACCGGGTAATACGATACCCCCTGGTAAGACTGGTTGTCAGACTTTTTGGGCCTCTGACTACCTAACGACTGTCAAAGATCTACAAATGACAGCCGGGACCAACGGCTTAACGTGCTTTCCGAGGCACGGAGGAAACTCGACCGCCCATTACATAAATGGGCGGTCACCCATCCACAGACCAAACTAGGCAAGCACGACCCGAGCAGCTGTTATTATTTAGCCACGAGCTCCTCGTAAAAAATAACGCGTAAAAAATAACTAACAATTTTAAATAAAAACTGAAAATAATACAACAAGCTCAGGAGACAGGACGTATTGACGGCAATAGTCAGGACCCATTAAATAATCTAGAGTACTAAAATCATTACATCCAATATGGGTCCCGACTGTTGCAGTCAATTCGTCCTGTCTCCTGAACTTGTTGTATTATTTCCAGTTTTTATTTAAAATTATTAGTTATTTTTTACGCAGTCGGGTTTTTAATGTTTTTTACGACTTTGTGCAGTCACGAGCGCTAATGTAGATCTACAATAACCTCGCGACTGTACTGCCAATAACATTAAATCTGCGTCAACACAGTTTCTAATGTACTTACTTAAGAGCCTATACTACCTCAGATTAGCAACTCTATTTGTGGTGGTTCAAACTTCATTTTGTAATACTAAATAAAGTTCTAATCAGCTTGCACTACAAAGCGGTTGTTACGTCAGTCACTGCGGCCGAATAGTGCGAAATGAGTGGTTTTTATTCTATAAGGAAAAAATAAAAAACATAAGACCTGCTTTACAGTTAGTTCAGTTAATATGCAAAGTTTCATGATCTAATTTGAAGTACTTTTTGAATACCAGCGGTTTATTGTTCGATTTGGAGGTAACTTTGGGATTTTTTTCTATCGAGAAAATTTTATGAAATTGTGTTTTCGCCAAACATAAGACCGAACATTAATATTTATTTCAAAATTAATGCTGCAGTATTTTAGGCGTAACGGAGGATCATGCTAAGCCATTTGAGGTAGTATGGGCCCTTAAATACATTAGTGTAGGTAAACTGGATAATATTTAATTAACAGTATCCTAATAGACATCAGTATTCAGTACACATCCCTTACAAGAAGATACTAAACAAATAGTAAAGTCTATTAAGGCTAGGTGGCCCCGAATTTAAGTTTTTTTAAAACAATCTGAGACAAAGAATATAGTGTTTTAAATTAAAAAAAAAAAATATGTATTAGTTAAGGACCTTGTCTAGTCAAAATCGCATTCAGTTGCAAGACCTGATGAACTTCACTCGATAGAAAAAAATCGCAAAGTTGCCCCTTTTTATAACGTTTTTTTTCAATATTATGACTATATTACTGATTTTTTACATTTAATTTTTGTACTATATTAAAGAAACTAATTAGTTATAGACAAATTCGCAGAGTTTGACTTGATAAAATGATTTTCTTAATTACTACGATTAAATATGAATTAAAAAAGCCCGCGGCGGCTCCGACAGGCCCGTTCAGTCGCGTGCTGGCGCTCATGGACGACGGACCTGTGTCAGTTTTTTCCGCGACAACTTCGCGCACCTTATCATCTGTTTTTGAGAGTTTTTTTGTTAGTTATAATGGGCAATAACAACGCAGGCGAAAAAAGTCGTGCAAAGCAATAAGAGAGAAGAGAATAAGAAACAAATAGAAACATATCCACAGTATAAAAATTGGTTGCCTGTAAAGTCGGTATACGGGCGAAAGTTTTACGTGACAACGACTTTGAGTGGTTAAATAATTTTAATGTGAATGACGCGTGCCTTTCACTTTTTATGTCTGTCTCTCTCGCTCTTAGGCGGGCTAACCATGCCCGAGTGGAAGGGACGCGTGCCTCTCACTCGCTCTCATTGTGAGCGCATAACGTGAGCGGAGCGTAACGCAGTTTCTTGAAGTGTCACCCGGCAAACCAATTTATAAGACGTTGTCACGTCAAAATATCAGTACTACTAGAGAACCCTAAGATTATTGATAAAATTAAATCATATTTTGTCTATATCGATATGTAAAATGGGGTGAATAGATATGCAAGGGTGAATGGAAACGAAACTTTGAAATGGATTTTAAAGTTGAATTCACGTGATATGTTACCAACAAGTACTCTATTTTATTAACTAAATTATACTTATTTGTTTAGATACCTTGTTGGCAAAATACAGTATTGATTCAGCGTTAAAATCCATTTCAAAGGTTCGTTTCGATTCACCCCTGCATTTCTATTCACCCCATTTTACCAGTACTTCATTTACTTTTTGTTATAGGTCAGTGGGGCAGCCTCAAGAATTGCAACCGGCAATTTTAAGATGACTAAAGTACTATCGAGGACACTCCCGCCTGACCACCACTAAGCAAATTTTTGCTTGCACTCGCAACATAGAAACGCTCTCTAGCCCCGACCCGTTGACTTTGTATAGAAATAATGAATGAAAAGATACCGAATCGGCCGAGCGCACGGATGACGCACGCCAAACGAGAGTTATTGTTATTTTGCGCGGCAAAGTTGACGTTTTCCTAATAGGCTCAAACTTTAAGGGGGCGTGGCTTGGCTCCTCTGCATGTTCTAAGCAAAAAAAAATTAAAATGGTCAGGCGGAAAACACCACGATAGTACATGAAAATATTTAAAACTAGCTGTGCCCGGCATGCGTTGCAATGCGCCTTTTCCTACTACCTACCTACCTACTACCGACCGCCTACCTACCTACGTACTACCTACCTACGTACTACCTACCATCTACCTACTACCTACTTACTTCCTATCTACTACCTACAGTACCTACCTGCCCACTACCTACCAACCACCTACCTACTGCCTACCCCCTATTTTCTATCTTTTATACAAACCTTGACCTATTGTTGAGTTTTAGCGAGACTAACGAACAGCAATTAATTTTTTAATTTTTATATTATTATATAGATTTCGTTTATAAATTTGTTTTATTTGACACCCTAGGTTGTTTTTATGCAAATCTATCTTTGAAGTAAATAATCGTAGTTGAAATTGAAATACTTTCCTCAAATATTTTGAAAGAAAAAAACAATAATACAAAAACATAAACAAATCAAAATTTTATCTTTACAGTTCTCAAACCTACAAACTGGCTGTTTATTTTCAATTAATTATTCCAACTGCCCAATTATGACTACCTATTTTATATTCTAATATTTTATAGACAATTATTTTATATCGAAGCTCTAATTTATCGCTACTACGAGTAATAAATTTTGATCATAAAAAAATATTTCATAAAAGTCAAGTAATATTACATAACCTACTGCATATTTATATACTGTGTCGCCGCGCGGAGTCATGCGAGTTTTCTGACGCGCTGTGTCCACGCGAAGTATTTCGCGCGTAGCCTACAGCGCTAAATGCCTACTTTTGCAAAACTACCTAGCCTTAACGTCTTTGTTTCTAACTAGCTGACGTCCCGCGGTTTCACCCGCGTAGTTCCCGTTCCCGTGGGAGTACGGGGATAAAATATAGCCTATGTTACTCAGGGTGAATGTAGCTTTCTAATGGTGAAAGAATTTTTGAAATCGGTTCATTACTTCCGGAGATTACCCCCTACATACAAACTTACAAACAAATGTTACCTCTTTATAATATTAGTATAGATGAGTGCCATTCCAGCCTAAACCTATATCAACTTTAAGAAAGTGTAATTTAAGTCGATTTCAGAATGACTAGTGACTGTAGAAGTCTTATACACGTTTTAAAGAGTATCTGCTAAAATTAGCAACTCTATTTGTGGTGGTTCAAACTTCGTTTGAAACACTTAGAATTAAGTTCTAATCAGCTTGCTCTACAAAGCGGTTGTTACGTCAGTCACGGCGGCGGGCCGAATAGTGCGAAATGAGTGTTTTTTATTTAATTGTAGCCTAATAATTCATTAAACCAAAATGCCAATTGTACACTTTGTGAAGAAAAAAGTGACAAAAATACTAAAACTTAATGCCGTTTAGGAGTAGTTACGAAATATCAAAGAAAAAGAAATTCCTGATGGAAAATTCCCAATAACAATTTGCCCGACCCGGAAATTGTACCCAAACTCGGCAGTCGCGCTTGTGACTACAAGACCAATGAGGCAGTCTTTCGTTTGTCGTCTCATGTTTATTTACATGTCTGGAAATTAAATAGCAAACGAAGTGTAGGTAGGTACTTTACACGTCGGGGTTTCCCGCCGTCATTGAGGAAAATGATTCGCAATATTTTAATGAAATTCACACGAAACGCGGTCATTGGAATCAAGTACTGGTATCGTATCCTCTTCCTTGACGGTTAAATACGATTATGTCATCATCAGCATCTGCTTAGCTTTTTCCCAACTATCTTGGGGTCGTCTTCCAGTCTAACCGGATGCAGCTAAATACCAGTATTTTACATGGA
This sequence comes from Xestia xanthographa, assembly GCA_905147715.2. NCBI lineage: Eukaryota > Metazoa > Arthropoda > Insecta > Lepidoptera > Noctuidae > Xestia > Xestia xanthographa. The sequence continues at coordinate 18,375,156 of LR990667.1, forward strand.
GCGACGCCTATCTGACCTCCACAACCCAGTTAGTACTGGGTAATACGATACCCCTTGGTAAGACTGGTTGTCAGACTTTTTGAGCCACTGACTACCTGTAACGACTGTCAAAGATCTACAAATGACAGCCGGGACCAACGGCTTAACGTGCTTTCCGAGGCACGGAGGAAACTCGGTATGTAATGAGTGGTCCCATCCACAGACCAACCTAGGCAAGAGATCGACCTGAGCGGCTGTTGGGAAAAGGCTAGGCAGATAGATGATGACGATTTAAAGTAGAAAACAAAAAAATCTCTCAGGCCCCTATGTATCTCCCGACTAGGGTTACCAGGGCCTAAAATCGAAAATCCGGTCTTGGAGGATAAAAAATCCTGATTTTCGACAGAAAAGTTTGGTCTAGCCTAAAGTTTATCTACGGTCAAACAAAAAACTGAATTTTTTATTCAAAGTTAAAAAAAAAACAATAAATCATGTTCAGTAATCAAAAGTTAAACGTAAAAGTGTTAATTATATTTTTAAGGACTAGAAATAGCTGTTAAAATTTGGTTTTGACCGCAAAAATTTGATTGGAGAATAGGGTATATGCATGATTTTTTTTTATCACTCTAAACAAAGCATATTAACATCAGAAATAGCAAAGTGAAATTATTTTTTTAATATCTATAAAAAATACTAGAAGTTATAAGCATTTGAAACTGCTGATTAGACAGAGAGATCCGATAAAGCGAATGACGTCATTCTCTGCATCGACGTACAAAATCCATACTAAATTCCGTTTATCTAGAAAGAGATAGAAACAAAAGTTTAAATGGTTATAACTTTTGTGTTGTTTGGCCGATTTATGTCTTGTTTTTGTTTTTTGTCATTATTTTTATAGTACTTTAACATTCCGTACCGAAATAAAAAAAACAAAATTCATGCATATTCCCTATTGCTCACACCTATAATCTTTCCAGTTTTACTTCGTAAGTACGATGGCTCTAATAGACTCCACTGATAGTCTGTTTCTTTCTTTCGTCTGGCATGAGTCGAAAAATCCGGTCTGGCACAAATTTCGGGCGAAGTCTGGTATTGGCATTAAAAATCCGGTCAAGACCGGATTTATCCGGTCAGATGGTAACCCTACTCCCGACTCAAAGGTTAATCTTTAAATGAATAAGTTGAAATTTAAAAGCGATGACCAATGAGTGAACAGCTGAACAATTAAGGCAAATGATCTTAAATTGAATGCGTACTACAAATGAATGAGTAGGTACTTATAATCACAGAACATTTAAATGTTCTGTGCTTATAATAGTATGATGACCAAGACCGACCACAGTTTTTATTTCCCCATAGTTTATTAAACAACCAAAACATGAGTACCTATGGTAAAAAAAACGGCTAAGTGCTAGTCGGACTCAGGCGTGATGTGATAAATGATAAATGATGTTTATTTTGCAAGTAGGTTTTTACAAACACTTTTACACGTCATTTTTTAAAACTAGATGGGGCCGGTGTTTCGTACCTGACTACTCTGAGAAGAAACAGCCGAAACAAACTCAGAGGTCATAGTCTCTTTTAAAGTCCAGACAATCTTGCTCAATTCACATGAGGACTATGCAGATTAGTGTCTGAGATGGTCTTTTGAAAGAAAGAACCATACAGTTTTAAGTGGACCTGTCCAGTCAGTGCAAGCATTTGTCAGTTAACGTGTAGCTCGACTTATAGGAGCTCAACGAAACGACGAACAATACCAAAGAAAGGACATTTGGGTAGGTCGCTTAGAGTACTCAAACTGTCAGACAGTTGTGGAAAAAATAAACAAAAAAATATAAATGTGACCCACATGGTCCCCACATTCACAATAATCATATAAAATTCATAACAAGTTCTATTCAAAAAGAATGTAAATAAAAATCACAAAAATCATTAAAAGTCACAATGATGATAAAAAAAAAGTAAACTACTTAACAAAATAAGTATTCATGTCAAATCAGTAAATGTCAAATAAAATAATAAAGTAAAAAATAATAAAATACATGTCAAAACATTAAATGTTAGAGTGTATAAAAAATAATAAAATACATGTCAAAACATTAAATGTCAGAGTGTATAAAAAAAGGAAAAGAAAGGAATAAATAATAATGTGTTCTGGTTCCGTACCGTATACCATCGTAGTAGGGGAGGTCCTCTTTAATTTTTATTATTTACTAGCGGACGTCACGCGGTTTCACCCGCGTAGTTCCCGTTCCCGTGGAAGTACGGGGATAAAATATAGCCTTATGTTACTCAGGGTGAATGTAGCTTTCTAATGGTGAAAGAATTTTTGAAATCGGCGCTTTAGTTTTTGAGTTTATTCATTACAAACATACACACAAAAATACAAATCTTTCCTCTTTATAATATTAGTGTAGATGTAGATTTTTATAGCGGCAACAGAAATACACATACGGTGAAAATTTCAACTGTCTACCCATTACGGATCATTAGATACAGCCCGCTGGCAGGACGGACGGACAGCGGAAGGTTAGTAATAGGGTCCCGTTGTTTATTTACCCTTCGAGTACGGAACCCTGAAAACGAAAGCGAGGTACGTGCTCGCCAAATACTTAGTAGTAGGTGGCCTACCTGATGTTAACTGGGTGAACCCAATATAAATAAATGAAATAAGTAAGTAGTTTGTCCTGAGAATGGTTTTCCTAAAATATTAAATAGTAGGTCTATCGAGCAAATAGGTATTTAACTTTACAATAATTTGTGTGGCCACGTAGGTACCACTATAAAACCCGAATACTTGGACAATCACGCTCTAATTAAATTCGGAGTTTAAGGCGCTGTACCTAGTCAAAATAGGCTTCACAAAACAGTTCTTTTAGCCAAATGTATACATTTAAGAGCAGCTAAAAAAATATATGTTAATCTTGATCATATTTATGGGTGGACCATTGTGTTCAAAACACGTTTTCGGTAAATTTTCTCGATAAAATAAAAACCATAAAATAACCATTTAAATTGAAACTGTAGCAATTGTAACTGTATTATTTATAAACAAATCTTGATAATATTAATAACAGTGATGTAATATATAATAATAAAGGGAACTGTTGTTTTTATTTATTCTTTTTATTTATCACTTTTGTTTATTTCAATATTTATTCATTCTTTTCTTCTAATTCCTGGCCGCCCAGTAATTGGTAATAGTGACGTCTCATTTACTCCCATACAAATAGACAGTGTGCGCGATTTTGGTGTTGACAGCGCCTTAAGAGGATAGTATAGCGGCTGCCACTTTAAAAAATAGGTATTTAGAAAAACTCATGCTATCGCTCGCGACACCTACCCGACCCCCGATCGTGCGATAGAGAGCGTTGCAGCTCGCGACTGACTGTAAGTATTTTTTATATGAAATTTGTCTCTCGGGAGAAAACGTTTTTCACATACTAAATCACGACCAATCTCTTAGATTCTGGTGTCAATCGTTTCAGCATATTATATTCTAGGTTTCTAGGGTTTGCTTTTTTTCTAAAGCTTCTTTGTTTTTAAAATAAAAAGGTTTTACTTCAATGAAGATTTTGTCATAAAAATAGTAACTCTTAGGCGCCTGTAACTTTCAAACTATTATAAATTTTGAAAAAAAGAAAACCTATAAACCTAGTTTTTTACTGTGTCAGAAGCATTCTAAAAAATCATTGAGATAGGATAACATTTAGGGGTAGGAAAACGTTTTCTCTTTTTGTATGGACGAGCGCTCGGTAGACGATAGTCTTAAAAGATAAAATCCTATTGTTGAAGTCGGTTAAAATGTCTAAGCTACTCGGACCATAATAACGAATCGGTTGACACTTTCATCAAAATCGGATGAATAGTTTAGGCGCTACGGAGGAATATATATGTAAATACAAACATACATAGAAACTGGTAAAATCAAAACACTTCATTTTGGCGTCTTCGTAGTCGGGTAAAAAACCCAGACGCCTACAAATAAAGTACCTACCTAAGTAGGTAGGTACCTACCTTTTTTTTTCGGATGGGAAATCATCAAATGACTCCTCCCGCTCTGGGCAGAGCAAGAGGGAGTGTCAGACTTTTACTGACTAAAACCCATCCATGTTCCTTCATCGCCCTTTGTGTTCCGGGGCCGCGGTATCTTTTTCGAACAGTCCCGCAGCAAGTACCTAGCTACCTACCTTTGTTTAACCGACTTCAAAAAAGGCGGAGGTTATATGTTCGTGTGTATGTATTTTTTTTTTATGTATGTTACCTGATTTCTCTCCCATTTGTGGACCGATTTTCAAAATTCTTTTTTCATTTGATAGAGTACACTCCTGAGGTGGTCCCATTTTAATTTGGTGAAGATCTGATGCTGACCTTCGGAGATATACAATGGAACTCTTCAAAAAGAGACGGCAAATCTGTTGTGATAGCTCCAATCGGTTGGATGTTCATTGTTAAGTTATTGTAATGCCAGTCTAAAGGTTATCATGCCATGACTCATGGCATTTTAACTTTGAACTTGAAACATTAACATAGTAGGTAGTATTACCTAGTTCACTGATGGTCAGCCACTGTTCACTCTTATGTCCTAAGTAATAAGGTTGATGGTCAACTGTCATTGAACTTGGTAGTAGGTAAGGTACATACTCTTAGCAACAATATAAAAACACGTGGCTAGAGGATCGATAAGTACATGATGTATTGTTTGTATATGTTATTTACACTAATAGGCAGGCAGTCGCTCTACGACGCCACGTAAAATACTGGTATAAGCAATGATATTATAAAGAAGATACGCCATGTTCATACTGAATGGCGTTCAGATATCGTTGCGGAGTAATTTAAAACGACGACAGCGATAGATAGAAAGAGATAGCTAGCTATCAAAGTGCAACAATTGTGTCACTTTGTCCTCAACAATTTGTGCGTGCTAGTGCGATATCTACCTCTTTTTACTATATAATATCATTGGGTATAAGTACTTGGCGTCACGTAAAAAGAGCGGAGTTTGACGGCGAATGTGCACAAAGCAAAATGTGCACTTGACGCGAAATGTGCACAAAACAAAATATCATCGGGGATTACCTCGCTCAAATCCTGAAAATACCGTGGGTTTAAAGAAGTTTGTAGATGAATCCTTTTGTGCGTTTTCAATATAAAAAATATATTTTAAACTAAAGGTCATCACAAAAACATTGTATTGTTTAAAATTTTAATAAACTTACTCAAATTTTATCAAAAATCGTAATAAATAGGTCCTTTTTCAACCTAAATTGAAAATGTTCTCTGATAACGGCTCAATAATTCGGCATGAATTTTATACCAAAAAATACGTAATGACGTATTTAACAATGTGTATTGATTTTTTTCTCTTATTTCTTTTAATATTTTAAAATATTTTATAAAAATCCGAAATTTCGCGAAAAGCACTACGTCACTCCTGCATTCGTCCCTCTCTCTCGTCGTTTCGTCGTAAGTTAGTACGGGGCAGCATGCTCAAGGTCATTGGGCAATGTAATGCCCTTAATGTTCCCACTGCGGGGACACAGGCCTCCTCTCTATGAGAGGGAATGCTATAATCCACCACGCGGGCCCAGTGCGGGTTGGTAGATGTCACATGTCTTCGATTTTTTTGGTTCTAGGACATGCCGGTTTCCTCACGATGTTTTCCTTCACCGTTTTGAGAGCAGTGGTGATGAAATAAATTACACAAAGTAATGCGCCCGTCTGGGTTCGAGCCTGCGACTTACTGTTCGTAAGTCGGGGCCGCCACCACTGGGCCACCGCGCTGCTCTCAAGCAAAATGTGCACTTGATGCACTTCGCAAAAATGAGCACTACTCAAAATGAGTGTGAATTTTATAACAATGGGTCAAAATAAAAACCGTTTGCTAACTAATTATTTTATCACTTTGTACGATTTTTAGCACGATACCATACCTATAATTGATGGCTTGTTTCAAAATTTTAGTCAAAATCCAAAAAAAAATTTTTTTATAGAAAATACAACAAACTTTTAGTTAAATTCGGAATATGGTCAAAATAGGAACTAACATTTTCTATAGTACTGGTGTCGATTCTGTTGTGCACAAACTAAACTTAATTTAGGCTATTGCTATCTTTTACTAAAAGACAGTGCGAGAAAAGGACGGCTATAGCTATGAACTAAGTTAGAGATGTCAAACTAGTTTATGCCTTGCGCTTCACCGTGTTTTTAGTCAACATGTTTTTACGTGCACCCTTCATTTGTATGGAAATATTAGTTCCAACTATATTTGACAGCACTAAATTACGTCCGTCTCTTTCTCGTTTTATTAGAGAGAAAAAGATAGCAATATCCTAAATTAAGTTTAGTTTGTGCTCAACAGAATCAACACTATTGTTTATGTGTTCGGTGGAGACAAGTAGCGCCACCCTTCAACGCTATTTTTATTTGACGCAAGTGATACATTATTTATATATGCGGTATTTAGGGCGAAGTTCTCCGAAAAGATAACAGTCTGATTATCTAAAAACAGCTGTTTAAAACACATTTTTGTACATGACAATGTGTTTTAAACAGTTGTTTTTAGATAATCAGACTGTTATCTTTTCGGAGAACTTGGCCCTTAGATGCATCCGATTAGACCAGGGATTCCCAAAGTGGTCGATATCGACTACTTAGGGGTTACACTGTATACGGTTTCAGGGGTCGACCGACACAAACGAAAAGTTATTTTGGGTGTCGACAAGGTCTAAAACTCGACCCCTATTAATTAACATAAGTTAATCTATATTAATATAATATTTTAAAGAGGAAAGATTTGATTTTTTGTTTGTTTGTTACGATTCAACTCTAAAACTACTCGACCGATTTGAAAAATTCTTTCAGCAATGGATAGCTACATTATCAGCGAGTAACATAGGCTATATTTTATCCCCTTACTCCTACGGGAACGGGAACTTTTGTTAATTAATGACTCACACTTGGCCGTTTATTTAAAATTTCTGAAGTGTAGGAACACTACAGCAAGTGGACCCATGGTCTGGTCGGGACATTACTGCATTCACAAATAATGGTACCTACCTACTTCAATATCCATCATAATAAATTATCATTCCGTCTAGGTTCTTAGTTTCAAGTACCTCTTACTAAACAGCAGTTATTTTCATAACTTTCAATTACTAGAATTAAAGCCTTGAAGGCCGACTGACGACTGACGAGCGCCCATTATGTTTGTATAACATTCGTTTATGGTTTATGTATCTATTAGGTACGTTTCCGATTTTCGTACGTAGTATATAAGTATGTATTATGATGTCAGATGTACAATTTTGACAGTCGTCAGTGACCCGAAAGTCTGACAACCAGTTTTACCAAGGGGTATCGTATTTTTTTTTTTTTTTTTTAATGAGTTATCTACCGCAGACGTGGTGGTCCGCGCTCTTATTTAAATTAGTTACATTGTTTGCTTTCTTTTTTATCTTAATATTTAATCGTGCTCCGACATTGGACACGTTACATTATAATTAACTTATAATACCTAGTAACTTAAAATCTACGTGAGCCCATCATTTTTTTTTATTTTTTATTATTATTTTTTTTTTTTTTTTTTTTAATCATACACATGCTCATGCACAATATTTTTTAGAATGTCCTTTTTTTTTTTTCAGGCTTAACAATTATTTACTTAAGTACCACTTATTAAAATTAAATACTCTGATTACACAATTATTTCTTTATAGGACTAATAACTGCAGGGGTATCGTATTAGCTAGTACTGACTGGGTTGTAGAGGTCAGATAGGCAGTCGCTCCATGTAAAATACTGGTATTCAGCTGCATCCGGTTAGACTGGAAGCCGACCCCAACATAGTTGGGAAAAGGCTAGGCAGATGATGATTAAGTATGAACGTGGAAGAAGTAATGTAAGGATTGCCGCAAGTGGTTTAGGGACTACAACAACAGCCCATAACGTCCACTGCTGGACATAAGCCTCTCCCATGATGGGAGGAATTTGCCGTAATCTCCACGCTTGACAGGCGGATTGGAGATCGCAGTGATGAAAGACTAACAGAAAACGCTGCTGCCCATTCTCTGGTCTACGGAGGCGCAAGGTGTTCTGCCTCAGACATTAGTCGCCTTATACGACACCCGTGACTGTAATGGGTTGGTTCTATTTTAGGGACTCATCATCTGCCTAACCTTTTCCCAACTTAGTTGGGGTCTGCTTCCAGTTTTGCCGGATGCAGCTGAATACCAGTATTTTATATGGAGCGACTGCCTATCTGACCTCCACAACCCAGTTAGTACCGGGTAATACGATACCCCTTGGTAAGACTGGTTGTCAGACTTTTTGGTCCTCTGACTACCTAACGACTGTCAAAATCTACAAATGACAGCCGGGACCAACGGCTTAACGTGCTTTCCGAGGCACGGAGGAAACTCGGTATGTAATGGGTGGTCACCCATCCACAGACCAACCTAGGCAAGCACGGCTTAACCTAACGATCGACCCGAGCGGCTGTTATTATTTAGCCACGAGCTCCTCTATCTCGCTCTTCTATTTTAGGGACTACTTATACTTATTCTCAGCTTACACCCATCCGACCAGCGCGCGCGACGCGTACCCGTCTCATACAAAATCGTTGTTTTCTATGGGCATAAGCTGAATAGAGATGAATAAGTGTGAGTAATGCCCATCGATAGAGTAGCGATGCAAATGTGCGTCAACATCGCTTTTGTCGCGCGTCGCAAAATGCTCTAACGCGCGATAGCAACAGTGTAGATGTACGGTTATGAAACACGCGACAGCATCACAACAAAAACCGGCCAAGTGCGAGTCGGACTCGCGCACGAAGGGTTCCGTACCATTATCTATACATTAGACAAAACGGCAAAAAAATCACGTTTGTTGTATGGGAGCCCCCCTTAAATATTAATTTTATTCTGTTTTTAGTATTTGCTGTTATAGCGGCAACAGAAATACATCATCTGTGAAAATTTCAACTGTCTAGCTGTCACGGTTCATGAGATACAGCCTGGTGACAGACAGACGGACAGACAGCGAAGTCTTAGTAATAGGGTTCCGATTTTACCCTTTGGGTACGGAACCCTAAAAAGTTACTATGGGTGCTCCACGTTTATACAGCGTGATACTACATGCGTGATGCGTGTTTAGAACTTTAGATCTCAAGATCTCATGTAAGACCATATTTTTATTTGGACCCTGAACTCTGCATACGACCTCTGACTTTATTTTGATCAATCTTCTCATCCACAATAAGTTTTTTTTCTTCAAATTATTTAAATTAACTAGTTTAATTTCCAAGGTGTCCCCATAAAAACAAGAATTAATTAAAATGTCGTTGACACTGTCAAACTAGGCGACGATATTGTTTTTATTTTGGAAAGATACTGACTCCAATTTGCAGATTCTGTTGCATAAAACTAACTAAATGAACAGTTTTTTTTATCATTTGTTGAAAAAGAGAAAGCCATTGCACACTATTTGATAACAAATTCGGTTTAATTAACTGTATTATTAGGTATTTGTTTTAATTTAGGCTATTGCTATATTTGACTAAAATATATTGCGAGAAAAGGACGGCAATGGTGTCGATTCTGTTAGAATAGAATAGAATAGAATATACTTTATTGTACACCAAAATCTTAAAAATACTGCTTACAATATTGCTTAATCTATGGCTTAATCTATTGCTTTATCTTCTGTTGTGCACAAAGTAACCTTAATTTAGGCTATTGCTATCTTTTACTAAACGGCAGTGCGAGAAAAGTACGGCTGTAGCTATGAACTAAGTTAGAGATGTCAAACTAGTTTATTATGCCTTGCGCTTCACCGTGGTTTTAGTCGACATGTTTTTACGTGCACTCTTCATTTGTATGGAAATATTAGTTCCAACTAAATTCGACAGCTCTAAATTACGTCCGTCTCTTTCTCGTTTTATTAGAGAGAAAACGATAGCAATAACCTAAATTAAGTTTAGTTTGTGCACAACCGAATCGACACTAAAGCCATTGCACACTATTTGATAGCAAGTACTTAGGTATATTATTGTTTGGTTCTAATGTCGGTCAACTGATACTGTTAGCCTGCGTCATCCCACTGCTGGGCAAAGTCCTCTCCCTATGACTTCCAGTTGTTTCTATCCAGGGCTAATGTGGACCACTGGTCGTTGGTTTTATCCAGCTCGTCCCGCCATCTTCTACGAGGTCTGCCGCGACGCCTTCTGGCTGTGTCAGGGCTCCAGAAAGTGGCTATTTTGTCCCACAGCTCATTGGGCATGCGGGACACGTGGCCAGTCCAGTCCAACTTCAGCTTAGCGGCTTTTTGAGCAACGTCAGTAATTTGTGTTTTGGAGCGCAGTGTGGTGTTGCGTACACGGTCGGTTAGTTTGACGCCTAGAATAATGCGCTCCATTGCACGTTGGCAGACCTTGAAAAAAAAACTTTGAATAAGTACTAACTGAACTTACTATAAAGCAGGTCTTATATTATATTTTTTCAAAAAGACGAAAGAATAAAAACCACGCATTTCGCACTATTCGGCCTGCAGAGTGACTGACGTAACAACCGCTTTGTAGTGCAAGCTGATTAGAACGTTATTTTAACAGCATTACAAACGAAGTTTGAACCACTACAAATAGAGTTGTTAATTAGTAAAACTAGATATAATAATAGTTAACGGCACTGGAATCACGGAAGAGTCACAGAGCTATGCAGTTGCTATGTAGGAAATAAAAGTGACGGGGGACCTTGTGACGTTACAGCCATTTGATATTATTTATTTATTTAAGGATCTCCAACAAAAGATATACCTACAAAAAGCATTATTAGTTAAAGGAAGACACAAGGTATTAGGTAGGTGTACTCCTTCACTTATAGGAGACCACAACATGCACAATAAAGTTAATAAATTAAGCCCTAATTAAAATTAAAATAAATTATGTCAGTGTAAGAATGATAAAACAAATTACAAATACATTATAATACACATGTAAACGGGTATTTATCACGAATTTTTACCTTTAATATTAAGCCCGACGTTTCGACCGGATTGCACCAGCCGTGAACGCGGGAAGACTGAAGTATTGGAGGTACCGCCACAGCAAAGCGAACGTGTTTATTCAACTACCCTCACTTGATCTTCACGCAAAAAACTCCTCTCTCCCCCTCCCCCCCCCCTTTACTCTTCTTTTCGCGAAAATACCCATTTACTTACATGTGTATTATAAAATTACAAATAATTTAGGTAGAATTTGGAAACATAGAGGAATTAATAATATGATTAATATTGATAATAGTTATTTATGCAACTGTTGTATAATGAGGGTATTAAAACACGAATGTGGGTTTATCACACGAGGCGAAGCCAAGTGTGATAATAGTATCACATGAGTGTTTTAATACCTAATTATGTACAGTTGCATACAAGACTTTATCTACATCCATGAAATTAATCCTCCATAAAAGGTTCTGAAACCTTTTGTAGTGTTGTAAGAAGTCTATGTAAATTCATGGAAAGTTTAATTGCTGAGTATTTAATACAAACAAACCATGTATAGGTAATAATATAATTATTTACATGTTGGATTGTGCTATTATTAAAATGCACAAAGCTTGTATCACTCATTTTTGTAAACAACAAAAGTACATAATGCAATACTAATATCCAAATATCGAACAAAAATGGCGGGATACGACGGGAATTCGAATTGACTTAAGTTTTTTTTTTTAATTACGGCGCTGTGGTAGTGAATCGCACATGCTAGACAATGTTCTTTTTTTAAAAACGAGTTGCATAATGAAATTCAGTACAACATTATAACACCCGTTTGGGTGATATTTAATGGTTATTATGACACTGGCTGTTTTAATGTTGGCCATAAGCTAACTGTTTCAGATACTTTTATAGAGGATTTATAGCCTGGGTGTAGATAATAGTACATTTTGATACAAGTGGAGAAAGTTTGTTATTGCAATCGAGGCGGAATTATAACACCCGAGCCGTAGGCGAGGGTGTTTTTGAGCCGAGAATTGCAATAACAAATGTCCACGTGTATCAAACGACGTTTTTCAATACACTTTTGAAGAAATAAAATAAAATAACGAATAATATTTTTGTCACGATCATAGTTCGTGACAAAAATATTATTCGTTATTTTTTTTTTTTTTTTTTTAACTATGATTTAATTATTTTTTTTCGCCGTTTGGTCTCGCCAGGTTGAAAGAGAGGCAATGGTATGAAGCCGTTAAACAGCCTAATATAAAAAAAAGATTTATTTTATATTTTTGAATTCAGAACACAAATAAATGTTAATTTGTGTATAAAAGTATTTATAAGTTTTGAATAATCATGTTTATCTATGATATTCTATTTATAAACACAATTTGAATATTCAAAAAATATTTATGCCGTAAAGACGCGTAGTGACTTGCAAAAAAAAAAAAAAAACATTCACCTCAGTCTATAGGCATTGAACCAATTTGGACTAAGTATAGGTATAGTTATCTGTGGCAATTTTCATTCCCGCACACGTGCGGTAAAAGTGGAAAAAATCGCACGCGTGTGAAATACATTGCATGTTGTACCTAATCGTAGTGCGTTAAAGACCAGTTTTCGAGGAAGTGTATTGAAAAGGTAGTTACAACATTCATCGTGCAATGAAGCCTAGATTTACCAAAAGCGTAGAAACATCATCATCATTATCTTCCCCTTATTCCAATTCGTTACTGGTCGGCGCATCATATCTTCTTCTCCCACACTTCTCTATCACTCGTCATCACGTCAGACACCTCTCTTACCATATCATCCTTCACACAGTCCATCCATCGTTTCTTTGGTCTTCCTCTACTCTTATACCCATCCACATTCATACTCTAAACTTTCCCTGTAAAACTGGTTGTCATTATCATTAGCCTCCTTGGGGTCGGGGGACTTTTGGGACCGGGACCGCGGTCTCGGATTCCCCCTAAATGTTGCCGGTATCAAAATAATCATTGTTAAACAAACGATCAAGCTTTCATCATCATCATTATCAGCCTATTAATGTTCCCACTGCTGGGACACAGGCCTCCTCTGGGCTCTGGGCTCCAATGTGCTATAATCGACCACGCGGGCCCAGTGCGGGTAGGTAGATGTCACATGTCTTCGAATTTTTGGTTCTAGGACATGCCGGTTTCCTCACGATGTTTTCATTCACCGTTTTGAGAGCAGTGCTGATGAAATAAATTACACAAAGTAATGCGCCTGTCTGGGTTCGAACCCAAAACTTACTGTTCGTAAGTCGGGGCCGCCACCATTGGGCTACCGCTGCTCCCCAAGCATCAAGCTTTCAGATTGAGATAATTAGAAGTTTTATTTAATGCCGGAAACCAGTCTTGAAATGCATTTGTCACGTATTTTATTGATTGTTAATTAGTTTTAAAAGTAATTACTTAACATTATCAATGCTTCCGCGTACTTAATACATTCTTTAAATAAAACTTTAATTATTTCTGCTTTGGTCTCGTGCAAACAATGTAGCTTATTCTTGCACAAATGATATTAAATGGCGTGATAGTCATCATCTTCCAGAATCCAGCCCTTGTCTCATTCTACTTGTGGTCTATCAGACGTCACGCAATCATTTACACCTTTTTCCTTCACAGTGTACCGACAGACCTCACGTCCCACAAACTCATAACAAACAACACACGCTGCAAATGCGGTGTTTATGGAAAAAAAAAAAGATAATGGCGAAAAATCTCACGTTACTTGTAAACAGTGTCTGTATTCTTGTGTTTGTATCTGCAAGTCTGACTGTTGACATAACATGAGAGACTGCATCCTCGAACGGCTGTAGGTAGTTGTGTTGGTAGGGCAAATTGAGAATGTACTGTCAAGGAATGAAAATTTTAGTCGCCTGAAGATTAAATATGTATAGAGAAAAAGAAGAGTTTGGCGCATGAAGGGTTTTTTACCATCGTAGTAGGGGAGACCTCTTCAATTTTTGTGGCAACAGAAATAAAGGGTGTAAAAGACCTCTTAACGAAGCCGAAAGGCACTTGTTCTTCCCGTCATTACGATCATTTTTTTGTTCTACACCATACCTGGGAACAGTCTAGTTACGGAGATATTGGGGGCCAAAGTTCCAACTTTTTGACAAGTTTTTTTTTTTAAATACTTGTTTTTATTGTAAGATTTTTAGTTTAAACACCTCCACAACCCCCGTACTATTCAATCCATCCATCAGCACAATGTTTTGAGTTTTAGCACAAAACATGATTTTTCACCCAAAAAAAAAGTCGTTTCCCAGCAATAATTTTAGCGTAAAGTTACGTAGTTTGATGTACAGAATGCTTGGTTGACGGCTTCGTGATGAGGTCTTTTACAACCTGTATAGATGCTGTGGCGAGCAAGCGACTGAAGAGTGCACTGCGGCCGGCCGACCGCAGTTTAACGGAGCACACATTTTATTCGCGCTGTCTTCTCTATACGTAGTAGTAATAGCTCAATGATGTGGAGGAGCTCAGAATACAACTGAATACCCTTCCACCTAGTATTTATATTCGGTGACAAGACGGTCCAAAAAACGCCCCAAATCTTCTGTATTTCCTTCTGTTTGACCAGTTTTCACCTACATAATATAATAAACACTGTGTTTCATACTTCGATCAATAATAGTAGGTACTATTGATCGAAGGTTTCATAATAACCGGCGCACGTGCGTCCTCAGTTGAACATTGAACCGTCTTGTCGTTATGTCGTCACTTGATAAGCTTTATGCACGGGTATACTACACGGGTGTACTAAATACACTATTATCTCTTAGTTTCGCTTTAATAAGTTATGTTTATATTATACAGTAGTTGTTGCCCGTGATTTTCTCTCGCGTGAAATTATTATAAAAAAATACTACTTCCCGTTTTGAATCAGATTTTGTTACCAATTTAAAGGGATTTTTTTTTGTGCACGGAACCCTAATTTTTATTATAAAGAACATGCACTAATCAAACCCGAACCTATAACTAAAAACTGCATCAAAATCGGACTAGTAGTTTTGGAGAAAAATGGCAACATGGATTTGCACAAACAAACAATTATCATCTCACCCCAAACGCATATACCGTCTCCGTTCCGTCGTGGGTAAAAAAAATAGATCCTAATTAAGTTACATTATGTAAAGATATATATTATATTTTTTAAATATAATTAATTCAAATACTAAATCAAATACCTAATTGTGAGCAAGAACCTGTGTCAGACTTATACTGACTCAAACCCATCCATGTTCCTTCTTAGCCCTTTGTGCTTCAGGGCCGCGAATCCGCGATATCTCTTTCGAACAGTCCCGCAGTCCCGATGGGAGGCCTTATGCCTCGCACTGCTACTGCAGTACACTACTACAACAGCCCATAACGTCCACTGCTGGACATAAGCCTCTCCCTTGATGGGTGGAATTTGCCGTAATCTCCACGCTTGGCAGGCGGATTGGAGATCGCAGTGATGAAAGACTAACAGAAAACGCTGCTGCCCATTCTCTGGTTTACGGAGGCGCAAGGTGTTCTGCCTCAGACATTAGTCGCCTTATACGACACCCGTGAGTGTAATGGGTTGGTTCTATTCTACTCTGCCGGATACCACACGGCCAAATAATCTGCAGTGCACTGCTAGACTGATAATCAGACACACAGATATTATCTGAGGAAAGCGGTCATACGGTCATCTAAACATTACAGCTTGACTTAGTTTCCTAACCAGTAACTGTCGGAGTTAATCATACTTCGTGCTTATAACCTACTTCTGTTATCAGCGGCAACGTTTAGCAATGTAATGAAGTCAAAGATTATTTATTTGCATGTCCATTGCACAGAGTAGATAAGTTCAGAAAACCCAGGGTGTAAACAGACGTCGTTAACCAAGCATTCTGTACATCAAACTATAGTAAATTATGATAAAAGTGCGGTAAGTTGAAAATTACAGCCGAGGCGATATTGCTAGCCCGAGCCGTAGGCGAGGGCTATAATAAAGCAGAGGCTGTAATTATCAAAGCGCACGTATGTCATACGACGTTTTATAACATATTTGCGAGGAAATAAATAAAACTCGGACTTTCTTAAACGAATAAATCTTTTACTTGTTCACAAATTAGCGATGCGCGCGCATCAGCACTTTTTTTAAGGAAAAGACACAAAAAACAGCCAGTATTATTAGTAAAGTAATAGTACATTATGATATAAGTGCGGTAAGTTGAAAATTACAGCTGAGGCGATATTGCTAGCCCGAGCCGTAGGCGAGGGCTGTAATAAAGCAGAGGCTGTAATTATCAAAGCGCACGCATGTCATACGACGTTTTATAACATATTTGCGAGGAAATAAAATAGAACTCGGACTTTCTTAAGGCTGATGCTCCAGGGTAGCCCTCGAAATTCAAATTTTCTTACGTTTTTGGCAAATTGCAGGCCAGTGTTAAGTTGTATGTTAATTAAAATATTGTTCGCGATTGTAAGACGTATGTAGTTACAGAATTATAATCATCAAAATCATCAATACAACCCTCCAAGTTCATAAAGGTCTAGCAATGACTTTGACCTTGAAAAAATCGTTCCTCGACTTATATGAACTTAGAGGGTTGTTTTGATGATTTTGATGATTAAAATTCTGTAACTACATACTTCTTACAACCGCGAACAATATTTTAATTAACATACAACTTAACACTAGCCTGAAAATTCCAAAAAACTTAAGAAAATTCGAATTTCGCGGACTGGTTGGAGCATTCACCTTAAACGAATAAATCTTTTACTTGTTCACAAATTAGCGATGCGCGCGCATCAGCGCTTTGTTTTAAGGCAAAGAAGACACAAAAAACAGCCAGTATTACTAATAATGTAAATTAATATTTTTGTTACAGATAAGGTTGTAATTTATTGACAAAATTAATAAAATTAAAGAATTGAATGTTTATTTATTATATTTCATCTCCCAAAGTTAATTTTATTCATAAAATGTTGACCACTTTTCCGACATAAAAACTCTTTGCTAAGATTTAAAAAAGTACCGTTCGTTTTAGACGGAGCATCTTGATAAACCGTGCGTTGCACATTACATTACTGCACAAGTACGTAATGAGATACATTACGATATTGAAATGGGTGAATTATGAGGCCCTTTACGAGCAAATGTGTTTAGTAACTTTATGCAAAAATTATTGCTGGGAAACGACTTTTTTTTGGGTGAAAAATAGGATTCAAACATTATGCTGATGGATGGATTGAATAGTACGGGGGTCGTGGAGGTGTTTAAAGTAAAAATCTTACAATAAAAACATGTATTTCAAATAAAAACTTGTCAAAAAGTTGGAACTTTGACCCCCAATAGTTCTGTAAGTAACTAGAAGGTTCCAAAGTTCCAATGTATGGTGTAGAACAAAAAAAATATTGCAATAACGGGGAGAACAAGTGCCTTTCGGCTTCGTTGAGAGGTTTTTTACAACCTTTATACAGGGTGTAAAAGACCTCATCACGAAGCCGTCAACCAAGCATTCTGTACCATCAAACACAGTAACACAACGCAAAAATTATTGCTGTGAAACGACTTTTATTTTGGGGACAAAATTGTTTCACGGTAGGACTCTAATGTAACGCACTCCAGACATTGGGCTGCTGATAGATGCATTATTATCAGTGATCGGAGTAGGTAGATTGAATTGGGGTCATTGATCCGAAACGTATATCCGAAAGGCACTTGTTCTCCTCGTCATTGCAATCATATATTTGTTCTACACCATACTTGGGGTGAAAAATCATGTTTTGTGGTAGAACTCAATGTAACGCACTCAAAACATTGTGCTGATGGATGGATTGAATAGTACGGGGGTCGTGAAGGTGTTAAAAATCTTACATTAAAAACTTGTATTAAAAAAAAAACTAGTCAAAAAGTTAGAACTTTGACCCCCAATATCTCCGTAACTAGAAGATTTCTAGATATGCTTTGATGTACAGAATGCTTGGTTGACGGCTTCGTAATAAGTCCATTTACACCTTGTAGGTATCTCACTATTGCGAGTTCCGAAGCGTGTACTTTTCCGGAAAGATCTCTAGCCTCTAGCCTTCTGAACTTATCGGTCTTGTGTCAACACAATGCTCTACCAACCACAACGTGATACTTACCGAGTGCAATTACTTTCTGCGGCGATAAATATTAATTGCTAATTGTTAATTATTATGTACTTGTAATTGTCTTGTCGTTGCGAATTATGTGACACTTGATTTTATTGGTCAAGTGTGAGAGAGATTTACTGAAGTTTTAAGTGTTTGTAGATGTATAGTTCGTTGCAAGTGATGGTCTGCGCATAAAGTGTTGTCTGCGCAGCTTTACATTAGATGTTCCGAATCGTCATAAAGTTTCAGGCGTTATTCCTGCGCAGACCGTCACTTGCAGCTAAGTTCCGAGCCGCCATTAAGTTTGAACCGAACTATACACACAACTACACACATATCTTCACGGCTGTAATCCCAGAAGGGCTTATCTGGGGTGTACTTTAGTGCCCCCATATTTCGCACGTTTCAAGTCCATGGGACTTGAAGAAAACGTGCGAAATAGGGAGCGAGACTATTGTTATCATCTGGGCACGATTCCAGCCTTCGTGGCTGCTACTCAGAAATTCCTGATGGAAAACCAAAAGCAGTAACCCTGACCTGGGAATCCAACCCAGCACCCTTAGCCAAGTTACAAACGTTTCGTATCGATTCTCTTTCTACAATCGTAAACGCCTCGGCGTAAGCGATTGTAGAAAGCGCTAAATTGGTAGCCAAGTTGACACGACTGAATCGATCGCTCGTTCTCTAATGTCTGTAGAAAAAAACGACAGTTTAGCGATCAACATTGTACAAACGATAACATTCTATTATATCATTTTGAACGATGTAAACTTGTCTACGAACTTCCTATTCGTTTGTGTTGATCATATGATTTAACGATGAGATGATGTCATTCCCATTAATTTGTAGTTTTCTACTAGCGTTAACTGGGTCCGAACCCACGACTTACTGTTGGTAAGTCGGGGCCGCCACCACTGGGCCACCGCTGCTCTCCAGTAGCTATTAATTACTACTTGTAATTATCTTGTCGGAACAAATTGTGTGACACTTGATTTTACTGGCCGATCGTGAGTACGATTTACAGATTTCTTAACCGACTTCTAAAAAAAGAGGAGGTTATGTATTCCACCAGCATCACTTTTTTTTCTTGTATTTTTGGCTGATTTAAGTGCTCATATAACAACTAAAAAAAGAAAAATAAAACCGTAACCGTACAGTAAAAAAAATAACCGACTTCCAAAATAAAACCGCAAATAAGTGGAAAATAACTTTACTTTCGGAAGTCGGTAGCAATACCGTAATTTGCCGACTTCCGAAAGTATTTTTTATTTTTTTGGAAGTCGGTTACTTATTTTTTTTTTGCAAAAGTGTTTTACAATAATTGTTTTTCGAAAAGTTAACAAGGTAGGTATTGAGAATCGCGGTTAGGTAAGACGCCAGGAACTTTTTTCGTAACACTTATTTTTACTTTAAAACCGCAGAACAATATTGTATAGGTACTTATTACTTACTATGTAAAAATAATAATTTACCTCTTAAATAAGGTCCAATAATTTAATATTCTGACTAGTGGTTATGATTATTGTGGCATTGTATTTTAAATTGTGTTTTTTATTTGTGTCATTTGCTGTTATTTGTAGATCTTTGACAGGCGTTACGTTAGTCAGAGGCCCGTACGGCCCAAACTCAACCAAAGCGGAGACGAGCGAAACCGAGAGATGTGCAAGATTCGACCAATCACAGGAGAGACGAGAAACGCGATGTAGATTTCAACTTTTCAACCAATTTGATTGGTCGGTTTTCACACTTATCCTCTCCGCTCCGCTCGTCTCCGCTTTGGTGGACACCGGGCCTAAGTTTGTCAACCAGTCTTACCAAGGGGTATTAGTACCTACCAGTAGTTTATTTGATTATTGTGAATGTGAGGACCATGTGGGTCACATTTTTATTTTTTTTTAGTTTTTTTCCCACATCTGTCTGGCAGTTTGAGTAAAAAAGCGACCTACCCAAATGTCCTTTGTTTGGTATTTCATCGTTTCGTTGAGCTCCTTGAGTTATAAGTCGAGCTACACGATAACTGACAAATGCTTGCACTGACTGGACAGGTCCACTCAAATCTGTGTGGTTCTTTCTTCAAAAGACCATCTTAGTCACTAATCTGCATGGTCCTCATGTGAATTGAGCAAGATTGTCTGGACTTCAAAAGAGACTATGACCTCTGAGTTTGTTTCGGCTGTTTCTTCTCAGAGTAGTCAGGTACGAAACACCGGCCCCGTCTAGTTTTAAAGAAAATACGTGTAAAAGTGTTTGTAAAAACCTACTTGCAAAATAAACATCATTTATCAACTAGGCTGTAGGGGTCAGACAGGCAGTTGCATCCGGTTAGACTGGAAGCCGTCCCAACATAGTTGGAAACAGGCTAGGCAGATGGTAAAAACTAAATAAAATGGAAATCAGCTGCATCCGGTTGGACTGGCTAGCTGGATAATAAAGCATGTCTTCTTCTTCAATACTTCTCTACTCGATACTCGATAGATAAAAAAAAAAACAATCGGGGCAGTCTTTGGGGACTGCCGATAGAAGTGAAAACAAAAAGTACACAGGCCCCGCCCCAGTCGTAGCACTGGTTATGCCCCGCGCATGCCTATGTGGTGCTACGCCGTAGCGGATCGCCTACGAGTGCTACGAAGCGTGACCGCACGTTACGTCAGTCGTCAAGTGACGATGAGTTCAATGATTTTCCTTCACCCAAAAAGTGCTCAACGCGCCTAATGAAGTTTTTACTTCAAAAAGCTTCTTTTCATTGTAATAAAATATACAAATAATTGTTGAGAAAACCCCGTTATATAATATTTTATTGTACACTAGCTGACCCGCGCAACTTCGTTTGCGTCACATGAGAGAGAGAGAAAGAGGGTTAGAGAGAGTGTGAGTCAACCTTCAAAGATAGACATTATTATGCTATCGCGGATTTTATGTTGAACTTTATAAGAGGAACAATTTCCTAATAGGTACATGACCGTTGCGTAACTTTAACCGTTTATACCTACAGCGCTTGCAACCGAAGTTCTCAAAAGAAATACATTTTCCCCGTTTTTGCAACATTTATTATTAAATAATTGTTGAGAAAACCCCGTTATATAATATTTTATTGTACATGTACGTAGACATGTTCAAACACGCTTACATTTAACGCTAATGCAAATAATAGTGTTTTCTCCATACAGTACAGGGCGTACTGATAATACAAAACAAATATTTAACTAAGCTCTCGATCTATAGGTACATTTATCATGATGCAGTGTATTTTAATGTGTTTGTTTTGGTATGTTTTTTTTTAATGATTGTCTTTGCTTGCATTTCACCACTTGTCATGTCATTGTAAATAGTCGACGATGAGACTGAGTCGATGACGAGTCGAATTTAGTGAGTCGTAGTAGTTGATGATTGTCGTATTTTTTTAAAGCGTTACCAGGATTGCATTCATTTATGCAGAACCGTTTAGCACCGTTATAAAAATGTCCAAACAGACAATTACAATAGTTATTTATGCAACTGTTGTATAATGAGGGGTATTAAAACACGAATGTGGGTTTATCACACGAGGCGAAGCCGAGTGTGATAATAGTATCACATGAGTGTTTTAATACCTAATTATGTACAGTTGCATACAAGACTTTATCTACATCCATGATAATATGTATCCGCCATATAAAAGGTTCTGAAACCATAGGGTGTTGTAGTGTTGTAAGAAGTCTATGTAAATTCATGGAAAGTTAAATTGCTGCGTATATAATACAAACAAACCATGTATAGGTAAATAATATAAATATTTACATTTTGATTGTACAATTATTAAAATGCACAAAGCTTGTATCACTAATATTTGTAAACAACAAAGTACATAATGCAATACTAATATCGAACAAAAATGGCGGGATACGACGTGAATTCGAATTAACCTATAAGTTTTTTTTTAATTACGGCGCTGTGGTAGTAAATCGCACGTGCTAAACAATGTTCTTTTTTTAAAACGAGTTGCATAATGAAATTTAGTAGAACATTATAACACCCGTTTGGGTGTTATAATGGTTATTATGACACTGGCTGTTTTAATGTTGGCCATAAGCTAACTGTTTCAGATACTTTTATAGAGGATTTATAGCATGGGTGTAGATAATAGCTATTTATTCACCAAGGGGAGTAAGGCACAGATTACTAATCGAGTGTGCATTTGAGGCCCGACGCGAAGCGGAGGGCCGTGAACCACACGAGTTTAGTAATCTGTACTTACCCTCGAGTGATATATACTGCTTTATACTACACTTGCAAGAAAAGAAAAGAAAAGAAAAGAAAAGAAAAGAAAAGAAAAGAAAAGAAAAGAAAAGAAAAGAAAAGAAAAGAAAAGAAAAGAAAAGAAAAGAAAAGAAAAGAAAAGAAAAGAAAAGAAAAGAAAAGAAAAGAAAAGAAAAGAAAAGAAAAGAAAAGAAAAGAAAAGAAAAGAAAAGAAAAGAAAAGAAAAGAAAAGAAAAGAAAAGAAAAGAAAAGAAACAGATAAAAAAACGTGTTGCGCCGACCCCAACTAACATGGGATAACGGCAGGAAGATGATGATGACGTCATCAAGACTTAAAAAACAAAAACAAAACGCGTTAGTAATGCATTACTACCCTGATTTTCAGGGCAGTAATGAAATTCCATACAACATACTGCCTAGATTTTTGAGAAGGTTTAATGAACAGCTTTCAAGCCTATTATTGGGGTAGTATTGGTACACTTACTAAGCAAGTGTAGTATAAATAAATAAATACACGTGTAATCTCACCACACCCCTCCGCCCCAGTGATATTTCGTAATTTATTTCCGAACCCCCCCCCCCCCTCTTTCGAGCCTCACGTGGTTTAATGGACGACCCCCATACTACACTAATATTATAAAGAGGAAAGATTTGTATTTTTGTGTGTGTATGTTTGTAATGAATAAACTCAAAACTACTGGGCCGATTTCAAAAATTCTCACCATTAGAAAGCTACATTCAGCCTGAGTAATATAGGCTATATTTTATCCCCGTACTTCCACAGGAACGGGAACTACGCGGGTGAAACCGCGTGACGTCCGCTAGTCTATAATAATGCGATCACCATCTTTATATCTTTTGCCCAATAAAAGGTTATTACTCGAGGCGCCTTCTCATGAGACTCGTCGTAGACACATTCACATTCACACGTAGTTAATCTAATAACCCAGTTTGCCTTTTATGGTGTGATTGAAAAGCAAATAATATGGATCCAAATGTTTTGATGATCATAATCATACTTCTTCTTTATCGTGTGCTTAGCACATATTATGATGTCAGAGTTTTTATGTCGCTCATAGGCCATGGGACTTGCCTATAATCTTACTGTTTAGGGACTACTCGCAGTTATTCAGCTTAAGGTGAATGCTTCGACCAGCCCGCGAAATTCAAATTTTCTTACGTTTTTGGCAAATTGCAAGCCAGTGCAAGGTTGTATGTTGATTAAAATATTGGACGCGATTGTAAGACGTATGTAGTTACAGAATTATAATAATCAAAACCATCAATACAACCCTACAAGTTCTTAAAGGTCTAGCAATGACTTTGACCTTGAAAAAATCGTTTCTCGACCTTTATGAACTTGGAGGGTTGTATTGATGGTTTTGATGATTATAATTCTGTAACTACATACGTCTTACAATCGCGTCCAATATTTTAATCAACATACAACCTAGCACTGGCCTGCAATTTGCCAAAAACGTAAGAAAATTTGAATTTCGCGGGCTACCCTGGAGCATCAGCCTTAAGGTTCTATACTACCTCAAATGGCTTAGCATGATCCGTTACGCCTAAAATACTGCAGCATTAATTTTGAAATAAATATATGGTAATGTTGAGGATTAATGCTAAGTCTTAGGTGTGACAAAAACACGATTCCATAAACTTTTCTCGATAGGAAAAAAATCCAAAGTTACTTCTAAACTGAACAATAAACCGCTGGCAATCATAAAATACTTCAAATTAGATCATGAAAATGAAAATTCAAAAACTGCTGCGCCGATTTCAAAAATTCTTTCACCATTAGAAAGCTACATTCATCCTGAGTAACATAGGCTATATTTTATCCCCGTACTCCCACGGGAACGGGAACTACGCGGGTGAAACTGCGTGACATCCGCTAGTAATTTGTTTTTTATTATTATTATTATTATTTAAACCCTGTAATCACTCTTATAATTTACAACATGTAATATAAATATTATGAAATGTCTCGCAACAACATTCATCATTGATAAAATACTCAAAACTAATATTTAATTTTGCTGTCGGCAACACAAATACACCTTGTACAGATAATAATAATTTGTTTAATTAATAAACATTGTAACTAATAAATAATTACTTTGCGAATCCCTGTGTTTGTTTGATAAGAATCTAGAATGTTGGTACACTCCGTACACTATTGTTCTTGCTTAAACCCAGAATTCTTAGGCCTTCCTTAAGCCTGTTATACAACTCATCTGCCTAGCCTTTTCCCAACTATGTTGGGGTCGGCTTCTAGTTTTACCGGATGCAGCTGAATACCAGTATTTTACATGGAGCGACTGCCTATCTGGCCTCCACAACCCAGTTAGTACCGGGTAATACGATACCCCTTGGTAAGACTGGTTGTCACTTTTTGGGCCTCTGACTACCTAACGACTGTCAAAGATCTACAAATGACAGCCGGGACCAACGGCTTAACGTGCTTTCCGAGGCACGGAGGACACTCGGTATGTAATGGGCGGTCACCCATCCACGGACCAACCTAGGCAAGCACGGCTTAAACTAACGATCGACCCGAGCGGCTGTTATTATTTAGCCACGAGCTCCTCAAGCCTCGTTTACAACCACTAAAAGAAATTCCACACGCATAAAAAAACTTAACAATAAAATAACTTTGCTTTCGGAAGCCGGTGATTTTGTTTGTTTCATTGACTTTTTTGCCACCGACTTCCGAAAGTAAAGTTATTTTAGACTTTTAATTCTTGTATTTTTTAGAAGTTGTTTTTTTGGCAAAAATGTTTTTTAATTTTCCCTTTTAAAATTTCTCTTCTTTAATGAGTCTTTTCCCAAGACTCAATTATTGTGATAAGATAGACATAAAAGTGCGTACCTATCCTTTACTTCCCGTGATTACATTTTTAGTGTCGCCAGTGTAGTAACTTCAGAATTCATATTTTTGAGTAGGTAAACCGCCAACCAGTGTGGACATGGGCAATGCCGATGGGCCAACGGGAATCACCATATAAATTAATATCAAGAAACTTTTCTACTTGACTGTTCAAATCATAAAATTGGTCAACGGGGTCAGTTGACCAATTCAAAAAATCACTAGGTCGACTGATCCCGCGGGATCCACCTGTGTGGGACCAGTTTACTAAACACCCCCTATAAGGCGTAAAAAAAAAAAACAAAAAATGAGCAAGTAACATTAAATAACTATGTCGCAACGCAATCAGCATCCCGCTATCTGTACGCAATCTTTGTACTTATTTATCTCAAAAACTACTGTAATAATATTGATAAAGCTATCACTGTTTAGTTTTCGCGGAAAAAAAAAAAAAAATTTAAATTTAAAACTATTTATTTCAAAGAAAAAGCACATTATTTTGGTTAAGCACACATCGCTTAATCTTAATTATGAAAGATTATGTGCGAGTGAGGCGTCTCGCTTGTTTACGTTCAAATAAATGTTGATATAACTGAAATGATTAACTTATTAATTTGTTTGTGAAAGATCTGGAGGAACTTTGAATTGATCTACTGTAAGGTAATATTTTATTAGTCGTTTTTTTTGCAAATTTGTCTTTGATTTTAATTTATGAATTAGTTGCTTAGGGAGTTTATTCAATAGGTTAGGTAACAAGTACCTCCAGGTCCTTCTTCCATATTCATTGTTACATTTCGGCAGATTATATAATGGTAGGTACTCTAGACATCTTAAGTTATTGGGTCTTATTTTTTTACTTAATTTATCAATTTCGTTAGCATATTGTGATATTATAGCTAGTTTTACTTTGTCAAAGACATTTATTATTTTACAATATTCAAATAATTGTTGATAGTTGTCTTTAAATTCAAGCTTTATTTTGTAAGGAACTATAATTTTTAACATCCTAATTTGAGAGGAAGATGTCTGCTCTTTTGACGTTCATCATCATTATCGTCAATATCCTGTTGTTGTTGTTCCTGCAACGAGGCTCAAAAAATAGGGGGTACGTTTAGATGCCAATGTATACGTTTTTACAATAAACTTCCGAGCCATATTCAAGCACTAAGTCTAAATAAATTCAAATCGTTCATAAAACGGAAGTTATGCCTGAAAGCCTACTATCATGTTAATCACTATCTCGAAAATAAAAAGGATTGGGATTAAGCTGCTCCAATTAAATTTGCTCTGTGAATGGCGAAATTTCGGACTTCGTTTGTTTATTGTTGATTCCTTTCTTTTATACACTCTGACATTGAATGATTTGACATGTACTTATTTTATTATTTTTTACTTTATTTTTTTATTATTTTATGTGACATTTACTGATTTGACATGAATACTTATTTCATTAAGTATTTTACCTTTTATTATCATTGTGACATTTAATGATTTTTGTGATTTTTATTTACATTCATTTTGAAAAGAACTTGTTATTAATTTTATTTGATTATTGTGAATGTGGGGACCATGTGGGTCACATTTTTTTTTTTTTTTATCCACAACTGTCTGGTAGTTTGAGTACTATAAGCGACCTACCCAAATGTCCTTTCTTTGGTATTGTTCGTCGTTTCGTTGAGCTCCTTGAGTTATAAGTCGAGCTACACGATAACTGACAAATGCTTGCACTGACTGGACAGGTCCACTCAAATCTGTGTGGTTCTTTCTTCAAAAGACCATCTCAGACACTAATCTGCATAGTCCTCATGTGAATTGAGCAAGATTATGTTTGGACTTCAAGAGACTATGACCTCTGAGTTTGTTTCGGCTGTTTCTTCTCAGAGTAGTCAGGTACGAAACACCGGCCCCATCTAGTTTTAAAAAAAATGACATGTAAAAGTGTTTGTAAAAACCTACTTGTAAAATAAACATCATTTATCCCACACTTCTCTATCACTCGTCATCACGTCAGACACCTCTCTTACCATATCATCCTTCACACAGTCCATCCATCGTTTATTTGGTCTTCCTCTACTCTTATACCCATCCACATTCATACTCAACATTTTTGATAGATAGATTCATTTATTTGCCTGAAATATGGTATTTTACAGATTTTATAACAAATACACAATAGTTCTTCATATTCCGCCAAGTATGTAAATTCGGCATGCAAATTTTGAGACAATGAGGGATTTTCTTTTTAGCTCTTCCCTAGTCGCTGGATAGATGGCGCTAGGAGTAAGTATGATAATGCAAGGAACGGAACCTAAAAAAACTGATTTTTAACAAAGCGCGAGAAATGTTGGTTATATTCGGAAGGTTAAGCAAATGAAAGTGTCAGTCAACGAGAGTATGTGACGTCACACAATGTTTTTTTTTCAAGCGTTTTGGCTTTGGCATAGTAAGTTCAACGCCATCTATAGAGTTCTTGGAAACTAAGTTTTTTTTTAAAACCTCAAAAGGAAAACCTCTCATAACAATGATTGCATCCATGCTGAGATAGGGGCCTTTTGGCCAATTTCGTAACATGTTTTTTTTTATTTTTCTCTTTGTTTAATTTTTTTATTAGTTGTAAGTACTGTTAGTTTAACCATTTTATTTTGTGTGTTTTGTTCTGTGCGGGCTATTAAATGCTTTTTCTTTCTTTCTGTTATTCTAATTTAACAAAACAATTAAATTCCAATGTTAAAAAAAAAACAAGAATTGTCTAAATTATCAAATTATAAATGTCAAATAAAAATAATTCAATTACTAATTTTCTAAAAATCAACTTACAAATGCTAACCAAAGAAGAAGCTTTTCCTCCCTACATTTTCCTAATTTCTCCGCATCACATGTCCTTATCACGATCAGGGTTGCCAACTTTTTTTACAAGAAATAAAGTATATTTAGGTCTGAGAAGGAAAATAAACAGTATTCTAGAAAAATGAACGGTATTCATTTTTTCAAAGTCATAGTGGCATTTCCATTCTTGCTTATATTTTTGTTTAGCCTTCGTCATCTTTGCTTTCTTTCCCGGCGTTGTAGGAGGTGAAGGTGAATCAATTTCACTTTCCATCTTCTGTGTACTAAGAACACTAGTACACAACTTTTTTATTATAATCCAAACAAAAACAAAGATCATACAAAAAAAGTTAGTTCTGAACTTCTGATTAAGAGCGCCAGAATTCGCTGACGTCACTCTTGTTTAGGGTTGCCACCCGTACTATAATATATAGTATCGTACTATATTTCAGTCGATTGTACTAAATATTATAGAAAAATAATATAGTACGAAAAATACTGTATTTTTATCCCTAATTCAACTGTCGCGCTGTTCTTATATTAACAGTGACTGGAAGTCTGGAACGTACCCGCAGCACTGCACGGGGAATTAAGACAATAAATTAAACATTAATGTTAATATTTTGCAGTCAGAAATAATTCTTATTGTAAATGAAATAATTTAAAAAATAAGCGAAGAAGAGGTGTTTTTATCTAAAAACACTGCTGAAAAATGCAATTTTTTTTTTAAAGTACAGATACAAATACGGCAAATTTTATTTAAAATCATTTGCCATCCTCCATTCCTGCAACTTCCGCTTTTACGGAAAGATTTTTTTACATCATTAATGTAAAATGGAAAGAAGAAAGAAATAGAGCATCTATTAATTAATTAAAAATGCATTATTAATTTATTTTAATATTGTATCTAAATTGTTCAAATTTCTATAATTATTTTAAATGCAATAGATCATTGATAGCCAAAGCGAAGAGCAATAACAAATATAGCTACATATAGGTATGGAAAAATAAATAATGTTTTAAAATAAATGAGTTGGTACTTTTTTTTTCCTGAATTTCCCAAAAGTACTATAGTTTTGCAGCTTTTTTGGGAAAAATACTATATTTGTTCAAAAAAAAAGGTGCCAACCCTACTCTTGCTTGACAGTTTCGTAAAGTTTCGTTCAAAAACGAGGGTTGTTGTTGGCGGGGTTTCGGCCAGCTACACTATTATGAAATGACGCATACCATTTTTTGCTAACTTTTTGAACACAATATTTATGGATAATAATGTATGCGTTGAAAACAGTATTTTGTATACTTACCTACTTTATTTTTGTTCAACAGTAAAAAGTATAATGTATAATTCTGTTTTAACAGTATGGTTGACAACCCTAATCACGATAACCGATTACCACACTACTTTTCAGTGACTGCCGCCACTTGTGTTGTTACGTTATGCGTGCAAAATATAGTAAATAAGTAGGTAATCTAATCTCATCTCTATTGAGACTTCCGTCACATTTACTATCTTTGCGATAAACTACGCTAGCACGTGGTCTTTACAAATTTAAGATTCATCTGAAAGGCCAATCTCGTTCTCTCGTGTCGGTAAAAACAATACAGGGTGAAAACGGACTATTCACGAAGCCGAAAGGCACTTGGTCTCCCCGTCATTGCGATATTTTTTTGTTTTAGACCATATTTGGGAACCTTACGGAGATATTCGGGGTCAAAGTTCCAACTTTGTCACATGTTTTTTTTTTTTTAATGCAAGATTTATAATGTTAAACTTTAAATACCTACCTCCTCTTACTATTCAATGCATCTATCAGCACAAAGTAGTGCGTGCGATTGAGTTTTACCGTAAAACGTGATTTTTCACCCAAAGAAAAAAGTCGTTTCTCAGCAAATTTTTTTGCGTAAAGTTACATAGTTTGATGTACAGAATGCTTGATTGACGGCTTCGTGATGAGGTCTTTTACACCCTGTATATCGTTGGTTCAAAGGTAAAACTCATTTAGCGGCATAATTGACTAATGGAGATAATTAAGATTTTGCGTTTTTTTTGTCTAAAAAATCAATAGAATGTTACCAGGTACTGAATTTTTCTGTGAACATGTGAAAGTATGTATTCTATATTATTATTTTTATATTTTTGTGTAAAATCTATTAGTTTGTATGTAAATAAAAAAAAATGTACGTAATGATTTTTTCCTCTTTCTTTTTAGGTAAAATAGTGTATTTAATGAAAAACTTGGTTTAAATCTTACAGAAATATAATTTTAAGAATGGACTTTTTTAATGAAAAAGAGCGTACAATTCTGCCGCCAAAGAATGCAAACGGGTATTAAGAAAGGCGCGTTTTGATCATGTTGGACGAATTGGGGCCAAACTGGCGTCCTACCCTTCGGGTAGCAAGAAGTTTTGGTCCCTGTCTAAGTCGGTCGAGACGAACTTCTGCCGTCCAACGCTGCTTTCTATGCTGAAGCCCGGAACGCTGGCTCATACCGCGCAAGAGAAGGCAAATCTGTTTGCCTCCATCTTTGCCGAAAATTCGCGCCTAGATACGGCCTTTCGCCCAACATACCTCACTGTGGCTCCGCAATGCCGGAGATCTCAATCCACCATAAAAAGGTCCGTAAGGCCCTGTGCAGTCTAGATGTGAACAAAGCCAGCGGTCCTGATGGAATACCCGCAAGAGTCCTGAAGAGCTGTGCTCCAGAGTTGTCTCCTATCTTAACACGCTTGTTTCGCCTCTCTCTGAAAACCAGAGTGGTGCCGGAGTCCTGGAAGCTGGCTAATGTGCAGCCGGTGCCCAAAAAGGGTAACCGTGCCGATCCTGCCAATTATAGACCAATCGCCATTACCTCCATACTGTGCAAAGTGATGGAAAGGGTACTTAACAATAAGCTGCTAGCATACCTCGAAGACAATGCGCTCCTCAGTGACCACCAGTATGGCTTCCGTCGTGGACGTTCAACTGGGGATCTTCTTGTGTATGTTACGCATTGTTGGGGCGAGGCCATCGAGAAACATGGCGAAGCCCTTGCTGTGTCGCTTGACATCTCGAAGGCCTTTGACAGGGTCTGACACGCTAGTCTGTTGGGTAAGCTTCCTGCATTCGGCATCTCTGCTGACTTTTGCAATTGGATTTCCGACTTCTTGAGAGACAGATCGATCAGAGTGGTCATAGATGGCTGCTCATCGGATCATAAGGCCATTGATGCCGGAGTTCCTCAGGGGTCTGTTCTTTCTGCGACATTATTTTTGCTGCACATCAATGACCTGCTACAGCTTGGTGCAATCGGATACGCAGATGACAGCACAGTCGTAGAAAGATACCTGTCCAGTGCAAGAGCCAGCAGAGAAGATACTGCTACTCTTAGAGAGGCCATGGTGGAGCGAATGAATTCGACCCTAAATCTCGTCTCCTAGTGGAGTGACGCCAATCTGGTCGAATTCAATGCTCTGAAAACAAAGGCGTGTCTCTTCACTGCAAAAAGGAGCCAGTTCCAGTTGTCTACCACTTTCCGGGGTGCATCTGTAGCAGTTACTGACCGCCTACAGCTTTTGGGCATGGAGTTGACATCGGATCTCAACTTTGGCGCAACAATCGAGTCAAAAGCTCAGACCGCAACTAAGAAGCTGGGCATATTGAATAAGGTGAGGCGATACTTCACATCTGGACAGCTTTTAAGTTTGTACAAAGCACAAGTCCGTTCCTGTATGGAGTATTGCAGTCACTTGTGGGATGGCTCAGCAAAATACAAGCTTGCTGCACTTGACTCGGTGGAACGCAGAGCTAAAAGGCTTATAGGCGACGAGACGTTGGCAGCTTCGCTTCACAGCCTAGCTCATCGGCGTAATGTTGCCTGCCTGTCGGTCTTCTACAGACTGTACTTCGGTGAGTGTACGCAGGAGCTCCACGACCTGATCCCTCCATCACCCTTTTACCACCGGACTAGCAGACGTACTGCGGCGTACCATCCGCACTTGGTTGACATCCCGATGTGTCGTACTAAGCGCTTCTCCTCCACTTTTATTATGCGCTCAGCCAAAGTCTGGAATTCTCTGCCTGCGTCTGTGTTCCCACCCACATTTAACCCGCCTGCCTTCAAAGAAGAGTGAACAGGCATCTTCAGGCACTCGTTCCATCATAGATCCCATCCATCGCTTTCCATCAGGCGTGATCGAGGCCAGGCCCATATTGTAATAAAAAATAAAAAGTCCGTCAATGCGAGAGCAACTAGTTCTTTACCCCTCTTGTTCCGGTAATCACTCATTATAACAATTTATTAAAACCGATTTTCATGTGAAAAAGAATGTAAAACGTTCAATGTAACCTTCAAACCAAATGTCAATTCACAAGTGACAGATGTCACGATAGAGTAAAGTTCACTAGCAACTTAGTGAGTTTTACATGCTAAACATAACTAACTGACTGACCTACAAGATTTCAGGCAAAATTAATTAAGTGCCAAATGAGTTTTACCTGCAAATGGATTACAGAGGATTTGGAGCTAAAGACTTTTTTCAATTCACAGTTTTGTTATGGAGCACAGTACGCAGTTAGTGATTTTTTCTTGTCGTAGATTTTCTCTTTACAGAAGCAAAAGTAACAAAATCTCATTTTGGGTCAAAATGTCACTTAATGTGTTTTACCCACTGATTTAATAAAGAAGGAGATATGCTACGCAAGACGAAAATGTATTGGAACCCTGTGTCTTCACTTTGCCCCTACCACACGGCAACTACTACACACGCAGTTCAGTAAAAGTAATAGATACGCAGTCGCGCACACACCCGCATTTCTTAAAACTGAACGTACTACACAAGCAATTACACCTTATGACATCAAACACAGCGTGTATTTACCATGCACCGTACAACTTACCCACACAAAAACATCACTCGCTATCGTTGTGTTGTGTAAAAGCATAAGTACGCTAGTGATTGACTAAATTGGAAAGTTATCGAATCTTTCATTTATTATTGTGTAATTTTTTTTTGTGGTCCTGAAAATAATTAAATAATAATAATGTCAGGAATATAATATTATAATAAAAATAAACAATATGTTGCTAAAAAATATATTATGAAGTAAATTAAAACAATAAAATATCCGGTTACGTTGGTTTAGGCTGTCATGGCATATTGAAACAGTAGTTAGTAGCACGAGGATAAGGCATAATATACGATAATTCAAAGCCAAAAACACTCCACCGATTAAACCTGAAATTTAATTAACTTACTTTACGAAAGTTGGTTACGCATTTCTCTACTATGCTGTAAAATAATCAAAATACATAAAAAACATTATTTGACATCGATCTTCCAACCGGGTTAAAACGGTTGACAAATTGAAAAATAAAACTAATGTAGTAATATTTAATTCGTCAATCGACATTGTCGATAGCCTACATTAGTGGATCTGCACAAGCGCATCATTAACTCGTCGCGAGAAGGAGCGGCCGTACTACGTGATTCATCCGCTTAGTGAAATATCGTTTTGTGATTTTTAC
Source organism: Xestia xanthographa (assembly GCA_905147715.2). Lineage (NCBI taxonomy): Eukaryota > Metazoa > Arthropoda > Insecta > Lepidoptera > Noctuidae > Xestia > Xestia xanthographa. Next base: position 18,408,713 of record LR990667.1, read on the forward strand.
ATTGCTTGTTCAGTCACTTAGCGACAAACTTAGGTAGTGGTTAAGGAGTAATGTATTTGTTGCAAAAATAGTACACTCGCTGTGATATTTGAAAACAAACATAACATAGTAAAAGCAACAAATATTTTACGATTTGTTGTTTTTCTTGATTTTAAAGACAAATACAGTAAAATACTTGTACTTATATATGATAAGTAATTCCGTGATCAACAAAGTTTAGGTTTATGCTTCGGTTTTTACAAAAAACCCCTGAACAACACGGAATTGCTATAATTTGTCACGATCGCGGTCGAAAGTACACTAGTTCGCGGAGACGGCCATTTGCCTACGACATGGCCGACTGGACATGTCGCGCGGACACCGACACGCCCCCTTACCACTTCTCCTCTTTTTTAGATTTCTGTGGTTTTACCTTTGAACCGACGATATAATCCTATTCCCGCGGATAACTTTGATTCGGCGATGCAGGTTTTGGCGTGACGTAAGTACGTCCGGATGATACGTAGGCGTTCTTATTCTTATTCTTTATTGCACACAAAATTAAAAAAAGTATACACACAAATTAAAATATATAGCTTATGTACAACGGCGAGCTTTGCGGTACAGCGGCGTTTGTGTGTGCCTATTGAAAAAAATCCCCGATAACGTTGTCAGTAATCCAGGAACTATGATTCACGAAATGTTCATGCATTAATCAACGTTTTTCACAATGATCGGGCGCCACAGATAATGTCAATATTAAATGTCAGTAACTGATAAGAGTGTCAGATTTCATAATACTCAATACTTTTTTTGTGCGATAAGGATACAATAAAATAGTCTCTCCTAATAGTGCCTCGTTTGGTCTAGAGTGGTAGTAAGCACTAATGCTGAGCATGGGGTCTTGGACTCCCGGATTCGATTGCCAGGTCAGGCAAAGTGTTATTGGGTTTTTCCATCGGGAAATCAGCAGCAGCTACGGAGTCAGGAGTTCAGGACTCGTGCCCATATGATGGGAATATGCTTATACTATTAGGCATGTGGAGTTCAGATAGGCTCCATGAAATACTGGTATTTAGCTACATTGGGTTAGACTGGAAGCCGACCCCAACATAGTTCGGAAAAGGCTAGGCAGATGATATTAGGGACACCTCTGTACGGTAAAACTCAATGTAACGCAACACACTCAAAACATTGTGCGCATGGACGCATTTATCCTTCCGCTCTGGGCGGAGCAGGAGGGAGTGTCAGACTTTTACTGACTAAAACCCATCCATGTTCCTTCATCGCCCTTTGTGTTCCGGGGCCACGGTATCTCTTTCGAACAGTCCCGCAACCCCGGCAGGCATCGGTCCTTGCGAACCCCTTCCTTTTTGCTGACTCTGTTTGAGGCGCGCGTGGAACACTCCTGCTTGTCGACACGGCCTGTCGTCATGAGACGGACGGACGGCGAGCTAGCCCATAGCCCACCGTCCACAGGCCCGCGCCTACGGTGCACGCCCGGGGCGTCTCCCGCGGCGGCCGGGACGCTGAGAGGTTCTCTCCCTCTTCCGTTCCGACACCTCCTTCTCTAGCATTACTGCTTCGCAGAAGGAGGTGACGGCGTCCCATTCCGTCTCGCTCCGGACCATGGCTTGAACCAGGGCCGGACGCGAGAGGTCGCCGCCGCCGATCGCCGCTACGAGGACACGGCGGTGCTCCGCCCACGCGGGGCACACCTCCACTGTGTGCTCCACCGTGTCCTCCGGTCGATCCTCGCAGTGGAAACACCCGGGCGTTTCCTCCCGCCCAATACATGCTACGATCTTTACATACTGCTTTCGCCGTGACCTCCTTCAGACATGGTAAAAATACGTATACATACTACATGCAGAACATGCGGTCGTTGACCCCCAAAAACAAACACTTCTTTTTGTTTTCTCAAGCTTTAATTCCTATCTTGGGAAGTTATGCTAGCTAATTCAATTTTACCCCATCATCATCACCATTTCAGCCGTGCGACGTCCACTGCTAGACTTAGGCCTCCCCCAAGTGTCGCACATGGACCGGTCCCGTCCGTTATAACCAATGATATTCTAATAAACAGATACCTATATTATACACCTACAAATCAACCGAGAAAAGTGTTCCGCGCAGCAGCGGCAGCATACATACACGCAGTATAAAGGCAATACGACCCAATTGGGAGGTTTCCGAGTCTTCACTGTTTACGAGAATATAATTGGTTATAACCCTGTATACACATTTTCAATTATGATTTCGGTCTGATTTTATAACTATTGCATAAAATTACGACATAAAGTACTTTCCTGTTTTAGATGATCTAATACACACGTGTTATATTTGTTCACCTATTTACCTCAAAAGATTCATATGAGATGAGGATGACTAATTGGATAGAAATTTAAACAGAACAGTAGGTAGCTATTTTGTAAAGCTAATAACAGACGCTTCACTTTTTGTTCTGTTTTAACGACAAAAAAAGCCTCAATGTTTTGTTATTGTATTCCAACAGCATCTTTTTTACACGCTTTATATTAGCTTCACTTGTATGTTTTCAACCGACTTCCAAAAAAGGAGGTTCTCAATTCGACTGTATTTTTTTTTCTTCATGTATGTACAACGAGTACTGCGTGATTACTGGGCCGATTTACGTGATTCTCTTGGTTTTTATTTGGTAGAAGAAGCCCGCGCGGAGGTCCCATATAAATTTTAATAACTTTGCTTGAGTAGTTTAAGAGTAAGCTCCCTTTAATACGTTTTTAACCGACTTTCAAAAAGAGGCGGTTATCAATTCGTCAGTTTTTTTTTTGTGTATGTTCAGCCTTTTTTTCGCCAATAAAATTGTGAACCGATTTCGATGATTCTTTTTAGGGTCCCGTAGTCAACTAGGAACCCTTATAGTTTCGCCATGTCTGTCCGTCCGTCCGTCCGTCTGTCCGTCCTCGCTTAATCTCTGTGACCGTTAGCACTAGAAAGCTGAAATTTGGTACCAATATGTATATCTATCACGTCGACAAAGTGGTAAAATAAAAATTGGAAAAAAATGTTTTATTAGGGTAGCAGCCCCCCTATATGTAAAGTGGGAAGTGATTTTTTTTTTATTTCAACCCTAACGTGTGATATATTGTTGGAAAGGTATTTAAAAATGAATAGGGGTTTCCTAAAATATTTTTTTGATAATGTCAATAATTTCGGAAATAATCGCTCCAAAAGTAAAAAACAATGTGTCCTCTAACTTTTGAACCATAAGTTTAGAAAATATGAAAAAAATCTGAAAAGTAGAACTTTATAAGGACTTTCTAGGAAAATCATTTTGAACTTGATGGAAACAACAGTTTTTGTACAAAAAAGACAAAAAGTTGTACAAAATAATTTCTGGACTAAGTTTGTAGTATATTCGTATATGCAAGCATTTTTACATAATGGATACCCACCTTTAAACTCATAAGTGGGAACACTTATTGTGACGGACGGGAAACTACGGAACCCTACGCTGAGCGTGGCCCGACACGCTCTTGGCCGGTTTTTTTGTTTTTATTTTCTTCTTGGGCCATCTATGTTGAAGACAAGATGGTCCCTTAATAACTTCTAATTACAATGTAAAATTAATTCATGGCAAGAGTTTTTGTGGGATACGGTATGTCTTTGATTTGATTCGGTATCTCTCATTCAAATTGAATTAGTGAACCGATCCAACGATGTTGGTTTTCGGCGCCAAATGATCGGAAAATAAAATAAAAGGAGCAAATAAACAATATTATTTGTTACCAATTATTATATCTTAAATTAGACTTTATAACTTCAAGATACAAGATAGTTATGTGCAACTGGGAAGACTCTTAGCCGTGTGGTATCCGGCAGAGTAGAATAGAACCAACCCATTACACTCACGGGTGTCGTATAAGGCGACTAATGTCTGAGGCAGAACACCTTGCGCCTCCGTAGACCAGAGAATGGGCAGCAGCGTTTTCTGTTAGTCTTTCATCACTGCGATCTCCAATCCGCCTGCCAAGCGTGGAGATTACGGCAAATTCCTCCCATCATGGGAGAGACTTATGTGCAGCAGTGGACGTTATGGGCTGTTGTTGTTGGGAAGACTCCCGTGCTCTAAGCACCAGTTACTTCCGTCACCAGATATAGATGAACGTTCCTATCTTATTTTGTTGGTCTCGTATGAAGTGGAATAAAACAAAAGTGAACATTCACTATAGTGAACCATTCACTCTAGTGACACGTTTGATATCAGCTTAACATTCATTGATGACCTATGGTACTTTTACCGTGTAGGTAAGGAATTTATTTGTTTTTTATTATTGTTTAGCCGTGTGGTATCCGGCAGAGTAGAATAGAACCAACCCATTACACTCACGGGTGTCGTAAAAGGCGACTAATGTCTGAGGCAGAACACCTTGCGCCTCCGTAGACCAGAGAATGGGCAGCAGCGTTTTCTGTTAGTCTTTCATCACTGCGATCTCCATTCCGCCTGCCAAGCGTGGAGATTACGGCAAATTTCTCCCATCATGGGAGAGGCTTATGTCCAGCAGTGGACGTTATGAGCTGTTATAGTAGTATAGTATACAATAATTAATTGATTATCATTTTAAACTGAAAAGTAATAAAGCGGTCTTCCTCTCTGCATATTTACTAAATTTGCTGTGCCCGACAGGGTCCATAATTGTTTTTATGTTTTAATTTACCACCTGTAATTGTACATCATGGATTAGCAATAAATAATATGACCGTGCAGCCGTGGCATCACTCTGGGCCCTATCAGAATACCAGCGCGGTGACTTTTATTTTTAAATGTCACAGCACCTTGCTGAGATAGGAGCCTTTTGGCCTTGCACAGGACCATTTTGATTGTTTTTAGGGTTCCGTACCCAAAGGGTAAAAACGGAACCCTATTACTAAGACTTCGCTGTCTGTCCGTCTGTACGTCTGTCTGTCACCAGGCTGTATCTCATGAACCGTGACAGCTAGACAGTTGAAATTTTCACAGATGATGTATTTCTGTTGCCGCTATAACAACAAATACTAAAAACAGAATAAAATTAATATTTGAGAGGGGCTCCCATACAACAAACGTAATTTTTTTATAATAATTGGTACGGAACCCTTCGTGCGCGAGTCCGACTCGCACTTGGCAGGTTTTTTTGATAATAATGGTACGGAACCCTTCGTGCGCGAGTCCGACTCGCACTTAGCCGGTTTTTTTATAATAATTGGTACGGAACCCTTCGTGCGCGAGTCCGACTAGCACTTGGCCGGTTTTTTTATTTTTTCTCTTATTTAATTTTATAAAAAAATTGTCATTTCTATTGTATCTTTTTGTTTCTGTTTATCCTGTGTGAGTTCAATAAATACTTTTCTTACTTTCTTTTCTTTCAATAAATGATTTTGACTTCCCTATTTAGGTTAACCATAGGTTATGGGAACAGCACTATTACTTATACCCATGAAACCATGGGCTAGGCTTGTCGAAAATCAATAGCTTACTATAACCATTGACCTTTCTTTTAAGTTAATGGTGAGCCATCGTTTTGTTTTGCTCGATCGATGACAGAACATCAAGCCTATTTACCGAGGGGTGTGGCAGAGGTGTCCGGTGCACGCTCCATTTGCTGGGTATTATTACCACATAATAGAGTTAACCACTGCTCTCAAAACGGTGAAGGAAAACATCGTGAGAAAACCGGAGAATGTCTAATGGAAAATAGCAAATGTTGTACCGATTTACAAAAAAGGAGATACTGGTGACGTGCAGAACTACCGCCCCATTTCACTACTCTCAGTTTTCGCCAAGATTTTCGAATCCTGCTATGTCCTCTACTTACATCACACATCAATCCTCAGCTAGTGACCCAACAACATGGTTTCTGTGTTCGTAAATCTACGACTACTAATCTGGTCCACTACGTCAATCAGTTGAGTGAATGGATGGACTCTCGTACGCAGGTCGACTCGATTTACACTGATTTTAGCAGTGCATTCGACAAGGTGGACCACAAAATCCTCTTAGATAAGCTAGAAAGTTTCGGCATACACACATCAAAAGTGTCTAGGGATCAAGCATTTTTATGCGGATTTCTTGAGATTGAGATGTGGCTTTGTAATAAATTTATGATTTTATAAATTTATATGGATCCTTTTTGGTGCATTTCATAATTTGAATCAGGAACTCTCAATCAAATTCGAGTAAAAGATGAAAATAAGCTGTCAATATTTTCCCTATAAAAACATACAACGCATTGAAGACATTATTAGTGCTACTGTTTCCCTACTACTGATTAAAACCAACGTTATTATGGAGCGGCGACGTCATTTAAGCAGGGAAGAAATGCTCAGAGCCGTGGGAATGATAGAAGCTGGTTCCCGGCAACGTACTGTAGCTTTAGCTCTGAATACAAGTCAGAGTATTATCAGTCGACTTTGGACACGTTACCGAAGCACTGGTACCGTGGCTGAGCGCCATGGAGGACGGTATCGCTGCACCACACGGATACAAGACCGATACATTCAAATCTTAACTCGAAGAGCTCCAACAATAACCGCCATGATGTTAGCCGTGAGGCTTCATCACTCTTCAGGGAACTTAATTAGCGACCAAACAGTCAGAAACCGCTTGCATGAAGTGAACCTTCATTCCCGAAGACCGCTACGGGTACCACCTATAGCAATGCACAATCGTAGGATTCGATATCAATGGGCTCTTGAACACAGAAATTGGGCAGAAGAACAATGGCGTTACGTGTGCTTTTCTGATGAGTCTCGTTTTGGTATGAGACCGGATACAAGACGTATACGACACTGGAGAACCCCTGGACGCCAACAGCGATTAAAATCCTGCCAGGAAGTCCATCCTTATAGTGGTGGAACCATCATGGTATGGGCGGGTATTTGGATCGGCGGAAGAACTGAGTTGATTTGGATCAGAGGCAACCTCAACGCTCAAATTTATGCTGAGACGATTGTATCAGACGTCATCGTTCCTCTACAAGTGCAAATCGGTCCCTTATTTCAGTTAATGCATGATAATGCACGACCGCACACCGCAAGAGTTGTAAGACAGACTCTCGCCGCAGCTAACATCAATGTCCTGCCCTGGCCTGCTCAGTCGCCAGACTTGAACCCGATTGAGCATGCATGGGATATGCTACAGAGAAGAGCTCTGCCGAATATGGAGGGTATCCAGTCGCAAGAAGACCTTTTTTTGTTGTTGCAACGAACATGGGCGGCCATTCCACAGCGTGATTTGGATGAACTCATTTTGAGTATGCCAAACCGATGTTCTTGTGTTGTTAGTGTTCGCGGTAGAAACACGGATTATTAATTGTTTAAGTTACCCAATAAAATTTTAAAGAAAACTGTGTTTTCAGTCATTTTTTCGAACTTTAATGTTAGTGGTTCAAATGTCAAAAATCCCTTTATTAGGAAAATGGCAAATTTCTTTATTAATGCAAAGGTGACTTGGTTTATCGTTACTGTGACAAACGAAAACACTTTATTTGATGAATCCTTAAAGAAAATTTTAATTAATATCAATCAGGAGAAAAGTTATTGCAAAAATATATGTTGATCCCTAGATACTTTTGATGTGTGTATTTGGCCAATTACTCCTTTGGTTTAAATCTTATCTGACAGAAAGGCAACAAAGAGTGGTTGTAAAGGGATATGAGTCAGCGGTCTACCTATCAACATCTGGAGTCCCCCAAGGTTCACACCTGGGTCCTATTCTTTTTTTAATGTTCGTCAATGACATAGTTCTTACAATAAAACACAGCAAATGCTCTATTTTCGCTGACGATTTAAAGATTTACAAAGAAATAAACTCATACCATGACGCCCAACTTCTCCAGAGTGACCTCGATGCGGTTCACAATTGGTGCCTTCAAAACCGGATGTCCCTCAATGTGAAAAAGTGCTACCACATAACATTTACTAAGAAACGGAGACCACTACCAACGTCATATTCATTAAATGGGGTAACACTCGAAAAAGTGAACACAATTCGCGACCTGGGAGTCCACCTCGACTCTAAACTCACATTCACCAACCACATTGACCACATCACTGCCAAAGCTGCAAAAATGTCTGGCTTTATAAAAAGAATATGTCGGGATTTCCAGTCCATCTCAACCTTAAAGGTGCTCTTTAATACTCTTGTGAGAAGTCTACTGGACTATGCATCTCCAGTATGGAACCCTACTTACCGTGTTCATGTAAACAGAATTGAACGCATCCAAAGAAGCTTCACTAGATATCTTCGTTTTTAAAGCTTTAGCTGTCCTCGGGATTCCTCTTATGGTGAAAGACTCAGACATTTCAATATGTGTTCACTCAAACACCGAAGAGACGTAACGGACCAAATCCTACTTTATAAAATAGTTAACGGCTTAGTAAATGCTCCCGAACTCTTGGCGGAAATAAGAATAGCTGTACCTCCACAGAAAACTATTAGATCTGGACGCGAAACAATAACTTTTGCCACCACTGCAAGTCGTACTAACCTTGGCAGCACCGCACCCATCAACCGTCTGATGAAAAACTATAATAAAATTGCCGCACGAACCAGTAGCATCGACATCTACTCTAATCCCTTCCGTCAATACCGCATGAAACTCTTAACCAGCTCGGAGTGTCGAGACGCCGCTGCGATATCAGACACCGGGTAATTAAATGCATCCACTTCCATCTTCTTCTCTAGCAGCCTCTTAATATTTTTTTATTTTTTTGTTCATTATTTACCTGTACATAATCTTTTTTTTGTTTAATAATTCACTATTTCCCACCGGCTTAATGTTATACACAGCCCATCTCTAATTTTATATTTTTAAACTTTAAGCATCTTTCTATTGTATTAGATATAATCTGTATTAAATAATCCTACTTGCCCTTTTATTATTCTGCGAGTGCTGTGCACTTCTATAAGTGAAGAATTCACTATAGCTAAAATTGTTTGTCATTTATATTTATGTATGTTTTAGTGAGTAAGTCGTTGAAGTGCCATAATAATAAATAAATAAATAAATAAAAATGTCCTAGAACCAAAAATTCGAAGACATGTGAATACCAATCCGCACTGGGCTCGCGTGGTGGATTATTGCCCATTCCCTCTCATTGAGAGGAGGCCGTGTCCCAGCAGTGGGAACATTATAGGCTGGTGATGATGATGATGATGATGAATAGAGTTAATTGTTTACTGACAAAGATATACAAATCACCGTATTTGTATATATACATATCTTTGACAGTCCTCAAGAGGAGCTCGTGCTAGTATCAGCCGCTCGGGTCCATCTTCAGGTTAAGCTGCGCTTGCCTAGGTTGGTCCGTGGATGGGTGACCACCCATTACATACCGAGTTTCCTCCGTGTCTCAGAAAGCACGTTAAGCGGTTTGTCCCGGCTATCATTTGTAGATCTTTGACAGTCGTTACAGGTAGTCAGTGGCCCGAAAGTCTGACAACCAGTCTTACCAACGGTGTTTTACCCAGTACTAACTGGGTTGTGAAGGTCAGATAGGCAGTCGCTTCATGCAAAATACTGGTACTCAGCAGCATCCAGTTAGACTGGAAGCCGACCTAGGCCGTGAGAAAATCAATGAATCTATCTGCCTAGATTTTTTCTAACAAATTTGTGGTTAAACTTCCAGTCCTAACCAGTCATACTAAAACTGCAATGTAAAAAAATCGGGGCAGTCTTTGGGGACTGCCGATATAAGTGAAAACAAGAGACCTCCCCAGTCGTAGCACTGGTTATGCACCGCGCATGCCTATCTGGTGCTACGCCGTAGCGGGTGCTACGAGTGCTACGAACAGCTACGAAGCGTGACCGCACGTTACGTTACGTGACGATGAGTTCAATGTTTTTCCTTCACCCAAAAAGTGCTCAACGCGCCTAAAGAAGTTTTCACTTCAAAAACTGAATTAAACAAACAAAAGTCACTGACTTCAGAAGCTAAAGCTTTTTTATTGTTTTTTTTTTTAAAAGTCGATTTTATTAACGATTTTTATTTACTAGACAGAGATAGCGCACTTGTCAATTTTCTTTGTGCTCTTTGGTTTAGACTGTGTAGTGTAGATTTAGCAAAATGTAACGACAAAAAAATCACTTTTGATTGCCAAAATTAGTAAATGATCACCAAAATTAATCCTCATTTTATCGTGAAATTAGATCCAAAAATTTGTTTTTTTATTTAATGACCACCAGAAATTGAACTGATACGCTCTTGTATCCGACTCGAGGGAGATTCAGTCGACGGAGCCCCGCAATATCCACGAAGGGTATGGCGGGGTCTATTTTCTCGGTTCGCTCGCTCATTCGACCCCGCCATACCCTTCTAACCTAATCTATACGTGTCGGGGTGCCCCAAGTCGGCCTAGGCCAAACCACCTCATTAAATTTAGGTGCTCAATTTATTAGTTTAGAATTTTAGATGTTAGTCACAATGTTATTTTTGGTGATTATTATATTTTCCCCCTTATTTATTCTGTGGCTTTGTGCCGTGTGCCATAAATAAATGCCGTCCACGTATTCCACGTAAGCATTGACAATCACAAATAACGGTTTCGTGGAGCCTTTACAAAAATAACCTTGTGGCTTTAGGTACAAAGGTACAATCAGTTGGTTCTGGGAAACCATGAGTGTTACCTATTCAAAGCATTGTCCATTCTTTTATCACGTGGCTGGCACAAGGCCACTGGCCAGTATACATTTAGGCTGAGACCCAACGAACGTAAACGTTTGAGCTGTGAGTCGTGTAAAATGAGTCGCGGAATTTACGCTGCATTCGGTTTCATACTAAAGTCTAAAGCTAAAATAAGAATGGTTCAAACAACGGTGTAGTGGTTAAAAGCTCTTTCAAACTTTTTCACAGTCAAGGATCTCGGCGTCATATTGTAAAACCCGTCATTTTGTAATCTCCCTAGTCAGGTTGTAAACTGTCGAAGTGGAACCGTCAAATTGTCCATGCGGCGGCGCTCACCTCGTGCGCTGTGTAGGGGGGGAAGAAGGGGGTCCCCCTTTGCCCCGTGGTAACACTCCCATGAAAAGATAAATCACCATTCCTGAGAAAAACCGATTAATGTAACCTAACTTCAAAACACTTTATATTCGCCTAAAAAGCGTAGTCGACGGAGCCCCGTAGCGTAGTCGACGTAGCCCCGCTGCATTTGACAATTTAACGGTTTCATGTCGACAGTTTATATTCTGACTAGGCAGATTACAAAATGACGGGGTTTACAATATGCCGCCGACATACAGATGTCTGCCTCAGTAGGTTATTTCTTCTCTTTCGAGAATTTTGGCATCCTGCCGTAGATTTATATCCTCCTGCCTTCGGGTCGTCACACCCTCTGTAAATGGGATTGCCCCAATAAAATCGAGAACCAAGGCGCCAATGGAACTGGAGTAAATAGCACTCAGAGACTACGCTTCCATGATCACAATTTAAGGCCCTTCTAACCCCAAAATTAGCAACTCTATTTGTGGTGGTTCAAACTTCGTTTGAAAAAATTGTTAGAATAAAGTTTTAATCAGCTTGCACTACAAAGCGGTTGTTACGTCAGTCACTACGGCCGAATAGTGCGAAATGAGTGGTTTTTTTGCGGTTTACAAAAAATCTATTGATCGGACTAAAAAAATAAAACAAGACCTGCTCTATAGTTAGTTCAGTTAGTATGCAAATTTTCATGATCTAATTTGAAGTACTTTTTGAATACCAGCGGTTTATTGTTCGATTTGGAGGTAACTTTGGATTTTTTTTCTATCGAGAAAAGTTAATGGAATCGTGTTTTCGTCACACATAGCACCTAGCATTATTCCTCAACTTTACCATATATTATTTCAAAATTAATGTGCTGCAGTATTTTAGGCGTAACGGAGGATCATGCTAAGCCATTTGAGGGAGTATAGGCCCATCTGTCAAATGCTTCCGAATTGTTGGTTCTACCACCTTGCTCACTGCTAATATGTTACCGTCGTACGTGTTACCGCATGATCTTTTACATGATCAAACTCTTATTCATCATCATCATTCACAGTCCGAACTTACCCACTGCTAGGTTTAGGCCTAACTTTTCTTGTGCCAATCTCCACGGCCCTGTGCCAGCTTTATCCAGGTTTTTCCCCAAGCTCTTATATGCCTTCAAAAGCGAAACACCTTTTATAATAATTAACTGTCCCTCGGTCGGGAAACAATTAAACTGTGTAAAAATGCACAATACACTGCTTAATCAGTTAGAGTTTATTTCGCCTTGCAAATTAACTTTATGCTAAGAAGTTGGAACCACCATCATTGTAATTCTATCCTTGTCGATAAATGTGAAATGACATGAAAAGGAGAGATGAAGAGATCTAACTTAACCCGGCAATGATGAACCGACGATAGTAAAGACGCCAGTAAGTATGTAGCCTCTAGTAGCGACGCACGGGTGCAACATATACATACATATAAACCTTCCTCTTGAATCACTATCTATTGCTGAAAACTGCATTAACATCCGTTGCGTAGTTTTAAAGATGTAAGCGTACAGATAGCGGGAGCGACTTTGTTTTATCTATACCATCCAAACTAATATTGTAAAGAGAGAAAATAATGTATTTTTGTATGTTATGAATAAACTTAAAAACTACTGGACCGATTTGAAAAATTATTTAAGCAATAGATAGCTACATTATCAGCGAGTAACATAGGCTATATTTTATCCCCGTACTCCCACGGGATCGGGAACTACACGGGCGAAGCCGCGTGACGTCCGCTAGTACTATGTAAAGAGACTATTAAACGGGCAGTTTGTAATCACGTTCTCGAAAACGGCTCCAACGATTTTGTTGAAAGTTGCAATATGGGGGTTTGCAGGGATGAACAATCGATCTAGCCAGGTCATCAGTCGCTCATTCGTTTTCTCTTTTTTTCACCCGACAAACTGTTACGCAGTTTGGTGGGTGCATAAAATGTACAAAATATTTGTTCCTAATTAAATGCTTTATTTATTATTGAGCAGCCGTGCCAGTGACGCCCCGACTAACGAACTGTAGTCGTGAGTTCGGACCCAGACAGGCGCATTACTTTGTGTAATTTATTTCATCACCACTGCTCTCAAAACGGTGAAGGAAAACATCGTGAGGAAACCGGCATGTCCTAGAACCAAAAAGACATGTGACATCTACCAATCCGCACTGGGCCCGCGTGGTGGATTATAGCCCATTCCCTCTCATTGAGAGGAGGCCGTGTCCCGGCAGTGGGACATTATAGGCTGATGATGATGATGATTTATTATTTACCCGAACAGAACTTGGGCTCGCAGGTACTAATTCTAAACGCTTGAAGAGCTTGAAGCTTAGCCTCTGTCGCATATCTACTCCAAGTTTCCTCGTCGCCAGTCTGGCTTACGGGGCGCGGGTGTTGCGTGCAAAATTTGACCTACTTGTCGACTGGTACCCTGGTAGGCATAGTCTGCCACCTCTGTCCATTGGTTGACCTTTTGTTTTGTTTACTGTCAACTTTATTGAGTTTTTGCGTGCAAAAATAATGGTAGATTTATGTGTGGTTAAGTTGATTGAGGGAAGCGATAAATTATGTTGTATTTCTCAATTAAATAAAGTTAGATAGATGGGAAATACTGTACTTTTTCATAGTCATCATTCTCTTGTTGTACCCTAATTTATTTGGGGACTGGGCGCAGCATTTCTTCCACAAATACGGGGTGCAAAAGTACACATCACGAAGCCGTCAACCAAGCAAGTCAAGTATGGGGGTCTTTTCCGCCTGACCATTTTAATTTTTTTTTGCTTATCTCATGTGGAGGCGCCGAGCCACACCTCCTTAAAGTTTGGGCCTATTAGGAAAGCGTCAACTTTGGCGCGCAAAATAACAATAACTCTCGATTGGCGTGCGTCGTCAGTGCGCTCGGCCGATTCGGTATCTTTTCATTCATTTTTTCTACACAAAGTCAACGGGGCGGGGCTAGAGAGCGTTTTTATGTTGCGAGTGCAAGCAAAAATGAGCTTAGTGGTGGTCAGGCGGGAGTGTCCTCGATAGTACATCAAACTAAGTAACTTTACGCAAAAACTATTGAACTATAATAGGCATGACGACAGTATCAAAAAATTGCAAATCTATTTAGTCCGTCAGAGTATTGGAAAATAATGGACACGTATTTTTTGTTTTTGTAAATCAATGAATATTGACAAAGATAAAACGCATCAAAACTTGGGAGTGGGGGCTCGTGACGTCAGAACTACGACGTATTGAGAATTTTAAAAGCGTCATATCTTCGTCAATTTTGGTTTACGTAACAAAAGAAAAAATATGTGTCCAAAATTTTTTGGAAATCTATCTTACGGACTAATTAGATTTTTTTGTCGTCTCACCTATTGTCTCCCAGCGATATTTTTTTTTGTTCTGGACTATATCTGGAAACCTACTAGTTACGGTGATAATGGAGGTCAAAGTACCAACTTTTTGACAAGTTTTTTTTCAAATACTTGTTTAAATAACCTTTTAAGGTAAAACTCAATGTCACGCACTCAAAACATTGTGCATTATGCATAACCCGTTTATTGTACTATGAAATGCGTTCAAGCACAATGTTTTGAGTGCGTGACATTGAGTTCTACCACAAAACATGATTTTTCACCCCAAAAAAAAGTCGTTTCCCTGCAATAATTTTTGCGTAGTTACTTAGTTTGATGTACAGAATGCTTGGTTGACAGCTCCGTGAATTGTCTGATTTCACCCTGTAGGTATTTGTTTGTTAAATTCGTGTGTCATACCAATGACGTATTATATATAGACACGTCATGAACCAACATCGCGGCGCTTAAAAACGGCGAAAATACTAGAACTACTTATAAGCGTGAAGAAAGAGAAAGAAAATATGACACCGAACGGCGGGATGCCTGTTGCGAGAGGGAGATAAATATACATCTTCAGTCACGTCACAGGATTTATTAAATTATAAACAAACGTAGCGTCGCGCGACAGGTTGGTGCGTAACTAAGCGCGATGTGGCCAATTGGCTTCATTTCATGTTGTCATTTTAGAGTGCGGACAACGTATCTATAGTTTATATATCATTGTGTCATACAATGTTTATTACTGACACACATTTTTTCCAAGCTATCGCGGTCCCTGAATTTATGTAAATACATGCAAATATCTTGTTATTGAACGACGAACCGACGCACGTGACGGTTCATTGACCTCTCTAATTGGAATAAAAAATATAACATTACGCCTGTAATCCTCGTACGGTTGGGCAGTGGTCGCGAATCATATTTTTTAAACATAAATGGACATTGACCTGCAAATTGTCAAAAAATTGAATTTCGCGGATTACCCCGGCGCTTCCTTCTAAGTAAGGAGTATCTGCAGGCCTATTACGTATATCTGTTGACAGCTCGAAATGATAGTAACTGGGCTCAGTGTCCATCAAATAACTGTCAAAAGGTTATGTATGACCAGTCGCGATCAAATATGACGTCATTGGTTGTCATCGTGGCTGATAGTCACCGTAACTAATTTTGACAGACGTTTTCGTATCGATTCTTCTAATATTGCGATTATGTAAGCTTAGTGGACATCAAATTGATGACAACTGAGTTTGAAGTGGCTTTCGTGAAAGACGTTACACCGTACCCGGACTGTTAGTCACCGTAAAGTGATATCCACTCTGTGTAATACGTATACCAATATTATGACATTCTCGGCTGTCATCAAAGTTCGGTGTAGGTACAACCGTAGCTTGATAGTCACTGGATATCAGAAAGATACGTAATAGGCCTGCTGATCATGGTTGCCGGGCCAACATGGTCAGAGATCGCACAGGAAAGGGAAGTATGGATGGAAAAAGGGGAGGACTTTTCCCAGCTGTGGGACAAGAAGAAGGCTAGCAAACAAGAATTTTTGTGGTATAGGTAATACCACTAAAAACCCAACTACTGAAAAATCACGCTCGAATTAAATTCGGGGTTTACAAGGTAAAATCGACTCCTCCTATTGTTGAAGTCGGTTAAAATTAGTGTTGCAACAGAACTCTGCTTCCGCTTCCGCTTCTGCAGAAGTTCCGCAAGCTTTTTCACTTCTGTTTCCGTTTCTGGTTCCGCAGCTTTATAACAGAACTCTAAACGGAGAATACAACGAGGAGCGCGGGGGTGGGGGCGCGTGAACGACTGGACATGACGGAATCGGCGCGTGCGGGGGGCCGCGGCCGTTGACGGGGGCGGTACACAAACGTGTCGCGAGTTTGTTTATCATTCTACTTATTTTCTAATGAAAAAAAAAATGCGTGACGTTTAACGTAAGCTCGTAAATCTTCTGTTGATTTTTTCTTATGTTTGTTTTGTTACTTGTTACTTATGTACCTATTAGTTTTGTGTCTAGTGCAATAATTATGAAACCAAAAACCAGTCCCATTTGGAACTATTTTGTTGAGATTAATGACAATGTAAAAGCGGCCAAATTACTTTTTATTAAATATAATTTACCTCTGTTTAACTTCGAGTACTAAAAGTACAAAATACAAATTCTATTAAACAAATCTGAAAAAAATAAAAATGTGTTTTTTCTTCATAGTATTAACACTTCCGCTTCCGCATCCGCATCCGCTAAGATTTACTTTTGACATCTGTTTCCGTTTCTGCTTCCGTTAAGACACTTCCGTTGCGTCACTAGTTAAAATGTAGTCTATGTTCCCCGGGCCATAATAACAAATCGATTGACACCTTATTCATCAAAATCGGATGAATAGTTTAGGCGCTACGGAGGAACATACGTAAATACATACATACATACATACAGTCATAGACTGCTAAAATCAGAACCCTTCCTTTTGACATCCGTAGTCTATATCTACACTAATATTATAAAGAGGAAAAATTTGTATTTTTGTGTGTATGTTTGTAATGAATAAACTCAAAAACTACGCCGCCGATTTCAAAAATTCTTTCACCATTAGAAAGCTACATTCACCCTGAGTAACATAGGCTATATTTTATCCCCGTACTCCCATGGGAACGGGAACTACGCGGGTGAAACCGCGTGACGTCCGCTAGTCGGGTATAAAGATCAAAGTATGGAGTACGTATTCTAAAAACATGTTTTTTTTTGTTACAGGTATACAAAAATGGCATTGATACTTAATTGATCTACTAAGTACTTAATGTTACGGAGAATTACGAAGATTTACGAAGTCACCATAAGTGCCAAATAATAGTTAAATTAATAGTAACCTAAGTGAACAAATATGGATCCCGGATACTTTGATATTGAAAGGAAACAGAATCCAAGAGAAACTGCAAGTTTTTTATCGAAATTTTGTTACTGGTACGTATAATCTTTTTTATGCAAAAAAAATATACTGAAATGGATCAAACCACTGACTTATAAGGAAACGGAAGAGCTCTTGACACCCACGACATTACATATATTCTCACACAGCCACACAAAACACCCGCACACACACACTCACACGCACACACACACACTCACACGCACATACACACTCACTCAGCACAAAACTATACATAAGCCAATTTTGTCTACTTACCGTTGCGTTGTGCACTGCTGGATGTAGACCTACGTCTTTCAATTAGGCTGTCTAGTCACCTTTATAAGGTCCATCACGTTAGGGTCGTCCTAATAGGCTTGTGTTCTAAAAAAATCTAATTAGTCCGTCAGTTAGATTATCAAAAAAAATTTGACACGTATTTTTTCTTTTGTTACGTAAACCAAAATTGACGAAGATACGACGCTTTTTAAATTCTTAATAAGTCACGCCGTGCTATAATTTTTAGTGCGTTGTGACGTCACGAGCCCCCACTCCCGAGTTCTGATGCGTTTTATCTTTGTCAATATTCATTGATTCACAAAAACAAAAAATACGTGTCCATTATTTTCCAATACTCTAACTGACGGACTAAATAGATTTACAATTTATTGATGGTGGAAACTAGCCTATTCATTAAGTATAGACACTAGGTAGTGACTGGCACAGCGGAGCCTTGGATTAGATCTCCAGGTCAAGCAGGGTCAATGAATTTCTCAGCACCCAGTAGCCCAGAGTCTAAATTTGTGGCCAGTTTATGGCTTTAAGCTCACTCAATACCCCTAATGTGAGTCGTGAACACGACTGGCGAAGTGTAACTGAACTATATCACGATGTTTTCCTTCGCCGAAGCAAATCTATTTAGTCCGCCAGTTAGAGTAGTGGAAAATAATGGACACATTTTTTAGTTTTTGTAAATCAATGAATATTGACAAAGATAAAACGCATCAAAACTCGGGAGTGGGGGCTCGTGAAGTCACAACGCACTAAAAATTATAGCACGGCGTGACGTATTGAGAATTTTAAAAGCGTCGTATCTTCGTCAATTTTGGTTTACGTAACAAAAGAAAATATCATCTTCATCATCATCAGCCTATTAATGTTCCCACACTTCCCACTGCTGGGACACAGGCCTTCTCTCTATGAGAAGGAATGTGCTATAATCCACCACGTGGGCCCAGTCCGGGTTGGTAGACGTCACATGTCTTCGAGTTTTTTGGTTCTAGGACATGCCGGTTTCCTCACGATGTTTTCCTTCATTGTTTTGTGAGCAGTGGTGATGAAATAAATTACACAAAGTAATGCCGCCTGTCTGGGTACGAACCCACGACTTACTGTTCGTAAGTCAGGGCCGCCACTACTGGGCCACCGCTGCTCTTAAAGAAAAAATACGTGTCAAATATTTTGATAATTAAACTGACGGACTAATTAGAAGTTTTCAGGACACAAGCCTATTATACAATAGGCACATGAATCTGATAAATCAGGTGCGAGTCTGGGGTTCCAATTCGAGACCTATGACTTGGCAGTTTGACGATCACAACACTAGACTATCACTGCTATTGCTAGTTTATTTTAAGGGCCCGTGCACAAAATTAAGGCATTTTGAACATTTTTGATCACTACTTGTGGGAAAGGCAAGAAGAATTTGCACCTTATTTATTTTTATTATAAGAGACAGGTTCTTCATCTTGTCGACTGCTTGAACCATTTTTTAAAATAATGTTATATTAATGGCAATCACCCATATTCAAAACCCCTTTTCCGCAAAAGTAACGAGCGAGTGATGTTTGTGGTTCGCTGAACAAAGAACTACAAAATATTCTGAACATTAAAAAATATGAATAACATCATTATATGGTCTACTCGTAACATAGCAAGAAACATTATTGATTTCAATACGAAATATAGCAGAAAAAAAATGTTGAAAAAACGTAATTTGTGGAAAACGTCGGGACAAATAAGTATTTTTTTTCTATACCTTAGAAACACTTTAAAGAAAATTAAAAAAATAATTCTTAATCTCAAGGTAGCTTTTTAATAGAATCTGAATTTTAATTTATAAATAAACAATAACTTCATTTCGTAAATTAAATGCAAAGTGAACTATATAATCGACCGCGCAAACCCGACTTAACCCGATCCCGTCAGTAACGAAAGGGCTCTCCCAGCGTGAGCACGTATCACTTTGCTTCGCAAGCGCTCCCGAGTTATTACGTGAATATATTTCCGAGATATACGCAGACTACCACATTTCGATCCAGTATTTATATTAAAATTATTAAACTTTTTGATTGTATTAAGATAAGAGTTTTTTTTGACGTTGGTTGCTTAAAGATTTATTTCGTCTTCATATTATTTAAAGTTAAGTTTCTTTGTTTGTACTTAATATGTTGTATGTAAGGGTAATAATCTGCGGAACTACTGATCCGATTCCGAAAATTCTTTCATTTAGGGGATTTCACTACTTCATATTATTATTGGTTTTCATGGTAACCTATGGTACCTACCTACAATTTGATTTTAAAATAAAGATAATTTTCTATTTTGGAAGTGCGATTTGGTAGAAATCGTCACGTAAGAAAATGCTGTATGTTGTTGTGTGTGTGTGTGTGTGTAGTAGGAGGTATACAAGAAGGGTATGGCGGGGTCGAGTGAGCGAGCGATATTTTTCTTCATAGGTGTCGATTTCGTGGGTTTTGGGGTTGGTGATAACGAAAATGAGGTCAAAATGAAAATCCAAGATGGCGCCGAGGAAAATTTTTGATTTTCCGTCATGGGTGTCGTTTTCATGGTTTATGGGGTTGCTGGTTACGAAAATGAGGTCAAAATGCAAATCCAAGATGGCGCCGTGGAAAATTTTTGATTTTCCGTCATGGGTGTCGTTTTTATGGTTTTTGGGGTTGCTGGTTACGAAAATGAGGTCAAAAATGAAAATCCAAGATGTCACCGAGAAAATTGTTGTTTTGCCGTCATGGGTGTCGTTTTTATGGTTTTTGGGGTTGCGGGTTACGGAAATGAGGTCAAAATGAAAATCCAAGATGGCGCCGAGGAAAAGGAGAATGCCCATTTTTCTACTGACCGCCGTTGCGCATCAAAACTTTTTGTATGATAGCATAAATTGAATATAAAAGAGGGGTGATGTCGTACTTTCTAAGGAAATAAAACATATCCATTTATTTTGTGGGGGTTTTAGTTGTTCTTTGATTTTCTGTTCAGTTTTGAGGTTAGTTTTGTAACGAAC
Organism: Xestia xanthographa; assembly: GCA_905147715.2. Taxonomy (NCBI): domain Eukaryota; kingdom Metazoa; phylum Arthropoda; class Insecta; order Lepidoptera; family Noctuidae; genus Xestia; species Xestia xanthographa. The sequence continues at coordinate 18,429,262 of LR990667.1, forward strand.
CTTCCACTAAAAGCAGCAGCCCATTACAACAGTATGACTTGAATTGACATAAGACACGAACAGTACGCAATGATAAGTTATTTATAAGCACAACAAACTCAACAACTATCGATGCACAAGTGAAAACAAAAGTTCGGTGTTGTTGTGTTTGTTTGACAAATTGACAGAGACAGTTCACATATCACATTGTGATAGTGTTACCAACAGTCAATATAAATCACTCTGACTGTAACTGATCTGTCAACTAAAGAAAGATTTTTAATTAGCAAAGTAATATTATCTATAGGATGTGAACTAAGAAAATATGTTATTTCAATTGTGCTAATTAAAAATATAAATAACGAGGATAAAGTCATAGTTGAATTTATTTTTAAAACTGAGTGACGGATTATGTCCCAGGTTTTAATAAATTGGCAACATTGATTTTACCGAAATACGCCATTTTAAAAAGTAAGCAATGAAATCCAATACTGTAGCTAATAAAATACAAAATAGTAACCCCACATACGATTTCGTTCAAGTGAATTAAGAGAAGTTAAAAAAATATTTTATAATTTATGAGTTTATTTTTATGGCCATACTCTTTTACTATAAAGCGACTCTGATTGTGGTCAATGTCCTTTTTGATTTTCCGTCATGGGTGTCGTGTTCATGGTTTTTGGGGTTGCTGGTTACGAAAATGAGGTAAAAATGAAAATCCAAGATGGTGCTGAGGAAATTTTTTTGATTTTCCGTAATGGATGTCGTTTTCATGGTTTTTGGGGTTGCTGGTTACGAAAACGAGGTCAAAATGAAAATCCAAGATGGTGCTGAGGAAATTTTTTTGATTTTCCGTAATGGATGTCGTTTTCATGGTTTTTGGGGTTGCTGGTTACGAAAACGAGGTCAAAATGAAAATCCAAGATGGCGCCGAAGAAAATTTTTGACTTTTCGTCATGGGTGTTGTTTTCATGGTTTTTGGGGTTGCTGATTACGAAAATGAGGTGAAACTAAAAATCCAAGAAGGCGCCCAAAAAAAATTTCGGTTTTATTGTCATGGGTGTCCTTTTCAAGGTTTTGGGGGTTGCTGGTTACGAAAATGAGGTCGAATGCAAATCCAACATGGCGTCGAGAAAAAAATTCGTTTTTTCCAACGTAGGTGTCATTTTCATGGTTTTTGAGGTCGCTGATTTTTTTATTTTTTTTGCTTCCTGGGTGCCATCTTAGATTTTCATTTTGACCTCATTTTCGTAATTAGCGACCTCGAAAACCATGAAAACGACATCCATGACGGAAAAACCAAAAATTTGCCTTGGCGCCATCTTGGATTTGCATTTCGACTTCAGTTTCGTAACCAGCAACCCCAAAAACCATGAAAACGACACCCATGACAGAAAATCAAAAATTTTCCTCGGCGCCATCTTGGATTTGCATTTTGACTTCATTTTCGTAACCAGCAACCCCAAAAACCACGAAAACGACACCCATGACGGAAAACAAAAAATTTTCCTCGACGCCATCTTGGATTTGCATTTTGACTTCATTTTCGTAACCAGCAACCCCAAAAACCACGAAAACGACACCCATGACGGAAAACAAAAAATTTTCCTCGGCTTCATCTTGGATTTGCATTTCGACTTCATTTTCGTAACCAGCAACCCCAAAACCCATGAAAACGACACCCATGACGGGAAATCAAAAAAATTCCTCGGCGCCATCTTGGATTTTCATTTTGACCTTATTTTCGTAACCGGCAACCCCAAAAACCATAAAAACGACACCCATGACGGAAATACCAAAAATTTTCCTCGGCACCATCTTGGATTTACATTTTGACCTCATTTTTGTAACCAGCAACCCCAAAAACCATAAAAACGACACCCATGACGGAAAATCAAAAATTTTTCTCGGCGCCTCTTGGATTTTTATTTTCACCTGATTTTTGTAACCAGCAACCCCAAAAACCATAAAAACGACACCCATGACGGAACAACCAAAAATTTTCCTCGGCACCATCTTGGATTTACATTTTGACCTCATTTTTGTAATCAGCAACCCCAAAAACTATGAAAACGACACCCATGACTTAATAACCAAAAATTTTCCCTGGCGCCATCTTGGATTTTCATTTTGACCTCATTTTCGTTATCAGTGACCACTTAAACCATGAAAACGACACCGATGACGGAAAAAACAAAAATTTTCCTGTGCGCCATCTTGGATTTTCATTTTGACCTCATTTTCGTAATCAGCGACCCCGAAAACCACAAAAATTACACCCATGATGGAAAAAACAGAAGTTTTCCTCGGCGCCATCTTGGATTTTCATTTTGATCTCATTTCGTTATCAGCGACTCCTTAACCATGAAAATGACATCCATGACAGAAAAACTAAAAGAAAAAACGACCTTCAAGTATAAATAACAGGGGTATGTTATGTTTACCCTACAGAGTGAACCTCAGTGGCCATTAAGTCGCGCTAAAGTCCAGTCGCGCAAGTGTCCTTTCGCGCAAGAGTCCATTCGCGCAAGTGTCTTGGCGCGCAAATGTCCGTTCGCGCATAAGTCTAATCGAGCATAAGTCCATTCGCGCAAGTGTCCAGGCGCGCAAAAGTCCGTTCGCGCATAAGTCCAATCGCGCAAAAGTCCATGCGCGCATTTGTCTTTTCGCGCAAGTGTCTTTCGCGCAATAGTCCCAGATCCAGAAAAATTAACTTGTCCTATAAAAAGTTTGTACGGAACCCTCAGTGCGCGAGTCCAACTCGCACTTTTATTTATCATTTTGTAAAATGTTTATATGTATCTAAATTCTTCTAATACAATATTAAACCATTTTTATTTTGATTGTGATAAATATACAGTAGACACGCATTCCAGACTTTTATTTCTAAACCGTACTGACTTTATAATTATGTATCATAAAATAATATCGTCTACAGGATCAAAATGGTTTAAGCGATCACTACGCTCGATCTTCACCCGTGTGTGCGTGTATCTGCATGAACAATGCACACTAACATAGGATCGCAACGAATTTGCCTAAACTCTAGCGACTGAACTTTGTGCACGGACTCTTAATTGCAGTATTTTCATGTCTTAATAACGATGAAGGAAAACATCGTGAGAAAATGTCCTAGAACCAAAAAATCGAAGACATGTGACGTCTACCAACTCGCACGGGTCCGCGTGGTGGTGCCCATTCCCTCTCTCATAGAGAGGAGGTCGTGTATCCCAGCAGTGGGAACATTATAGACTGATTATGCATGTCTCATGATTAGCCGTGTGGTATCCGGCAGAGTAGAATAGAACCAACCCATTACACGGTGTCGTATAAGGCGACTAATGTCTGAGGCAGAACACCTTGCGCCTCCGTAGACCAGAGAATGGGCAGCAGCGTTTTCTGTTAGTCTTTCATCACTGCGATCTCCAATCCGCCTGCCAAGATTACGGCACATTCCTCCCATCAAGGGAGAGGCTAATGTCCAGCAGTGGACGTTATGGACTGTTGTTGTTGTTGTTGTTATGCATGTCTTATTTAACGGTTTCGTTTTCAGGTACACACGTTCTATCTTCGCGAAAGGCAGGAAAGGTCAGCTCAGTATATCAGATGTATATAGGTCAGTATATACTTGTGTTTATATGAGAGTGCAATGTCAATTTTTTTATTGTTTTGATTGAAGTATGTCTTTCTTAATTTTTTATATATTTATTTAAGCCTTTCATTTCCCATAAAAATTACATTTAAAAAAAAAAAAAAAACATTGATTTCATCGATTAAAAATAAAATAAAATAAATTTGAAACATTATCATTTGCTCAAACAAAAACATTTCTTTAAAAATAAATAGATTTATTGATTTCATAGATTAAAAGAAAATTTAAATAAAATAAATTTGCTACATTATCATTAGCTCAAACAAAAATACTTAATATTATGTCTTTAAAAAACAGAATAAAATAAAATAAATTGGCTACATATATCATTTGTTCAAACAAAAATATTTCTTTAAATAAATAAATAGATTTCGTAGATTGAAAATAAAATTTAAAATAAAATGAATTTGCTAAATATTCATTAATTACTGTTCAATAAAATTATTTACTATAAATGGGCTTTCTAACAGTAGGCAACACCCAAATCAATGCTTAAATAAAAGCATGAGTGTTCGTGAAAACGTGCATTACTGTTACTACCAGAGGCGAAGCTTCCATACAACTCGATTCCTACCGACCTCTCTTTGCAAAATGGCAGTCAGTATTCATTTGATTAAATTAAACAAATAATAAAGTCACATTAAAGATACCTATGTATTCCGGCTTACATCTTACACAAATTGACCCTTTGCTACTGGTTACTATAGTTGGTGCCAGTTAATATAAGAATAGCGGCCATTGCCCTTTCCCTAATATCTCTTCGTACGAACCAAAACAAATAAACCATGTATCGTTTTTCATTACAAAAAATGTTGAAGATCACGACAAATGACGATTCCAGACTTGAACAGGCTTATTTTTGGTTTTCAAAGTTAAGAAGTTTAATAAATGTAGGTGGGTCAATGACCGCTATTCTCATCTTAACTGGCACCAACTATACAATGTATCTTAAAATGCCAGAGGCAGCATCAGACCAATGAGTGGTTTAGAATTGAGTCGTCTTTGAATATTCGTTTGTCAGTCTGCCATACAGACATGAGATAAAATATTAAAAGTTTTAATTAACATTTCCAGGTGTACACCAGGACACAAAGCGACTCCACGGGGTGATTCATTGGGGGTCCAATGGCAGAAACAGTTGAAGAAGAAAGGTCAGTTTATTTGCATAAACATTGATATACTCGACAACCCGTATTATGCCTGCTTGGTGGATTATTTCAAAACTACAGTACGTAACTACAGTTCTTAATTATTTTAAAACTTCAGTACATAACTACAGTTCTTAATTATTTTAAAACTTCAGTACATAACTACAGTTCTTAATTATTTTAAAACTACAGTACACAACTACAGTTCTTAATTATTTTAAAACTATAGTAAATAACTACAGTTCTTAATTATTATATTTTTTTTAATTGATGATAATTTTAACTTAATTTATTTTTGATGGTCTTTTTAATGTTTAATGATTTCGTTTTATTAAACTGACCTGTAATTCTTGGTAATTATTAATAAATAAACTAAACTAAACTACTGCTAGGATTCTTACGTATTCCTTAATTGTTTCATCCACATTCATATGATATTTCGTCATATGCGCACACCGGTTGCAATTGCCTGTATTTACTGCTAGCTTGTATGGCTTCCTGTATGGTGTCGGACGTAAAGAATAGCACCATCCCATATCTTCCCGTGGGTGTCGTAAAAGGCGACTAAGGGACTTACCAGAGAATGGGCAGCAGCGTTCTCTGTGCTTTTGTAACAACCGTACTGCGATCGCCAACCCGCCTGCCAAGCGTGGCGATTATGCCAAGAACTCCCCCTTTGGGGGAAGCCCGTGTCCAACAGTGGACGTCTTTCGGCTGAGGTGATACTGCTAGCTTGCATCATCCCACAGCTTCTTCTTTACCGTGTGGTTAGTGCCTAACCTGGTGTCGAGAGTTTTTAAATCGCTCATGGGCCTCTGACTTTGCTTTGCTTTGCACATGGCTATACATGTCGTCGAGAAATATCTCTCAGGCATGCTGGTTTCCTCACGATGTTTTCCTTCACCAAAGCAAGTGATAATTATACAATACGCACATGAATCCGGAAAATCAGAGGTGGGTGTCTTGGGTTCGAACTTAAGACCTATGACTTTGCCGGGGTTGCGGGACTGTTCGAAAGAGATACCGTGGCCCCGGAACACAAAGGGCGATGAAGGAACATGGATGGGTTTTAGTCAGTACAAGTCTGACACTCCCTCCTGCTCCGCCCATAGCGGGAAGAGTCATTCGATGATTTCCCATCCGAAAAAAAAGAAAAAGACCTATGACTTAAGGCAGTCCGGACGGTCACACCACTAGGCTTTCCCCTATAACTTCCAGTTCTTCAGATCCAAGGCCAATGCTGAACATTGGTCGCTAGAATTGTCTAGCTCATCCCGCCATCTTTTACGAGGTCTGCTGGGCGCGGCGTTGGCATGAAGCCTTCTGGCTCTGTCAGGGCTCTACATAGTCTTCTTCTTAGCGTGTCGATGGCAATCTAAATTGAGTCGGCCCAGAACTGAGCCACTAGTTTGGCGCTTTCGGTTGCGTCCGTCAGTTCCTGTAGTGAGCAAACAACAGGACATGCAGGACACGATAATAAGTACCCTATCGTTTGTGGAACAGCACCACATTTACACTCCAGGGAAGAGTCATTAAGCACTTTGGCTCATAGCTCATTAGCAGACGTGGCTAGCCCAGTTCCACTTCAGCTTGGCGACAGCTACAGCGTCATTAATCTTTACCTGTAAGGGGCCGCCTCCATGATGAGCGAGCGCATCGCGGTGATTCAACGTATTTCTATAAGAAAATATCGCCGCGATTCTGTCGCTCGTGGAGACAGCCCAAAAGAGAGTGTATAGAAAAACGTGGCAAGGACGATAATATCGCCGCGATTCTCTCGCTCGTGGAGACGGCCCAAAAGAGAGTGTATAGGCAAACGTGGCAAGGACGATAATATCGCCGCGATTCTCTCGCTCGAGGAGGCGGCCTCTAACTGTATTTAGTATAAAATGATTATTGTTTCTTTTCATTTTCAGAAAAAAGCAAGAAGCCATCACTCCTCCGAGCTATAATCCGGGCATATGGCTTGAAATTCATCATAGGAAATATTATATACGCTTTCGTAGACGCTGCTATTAGGTGAGTGCTTTTGACATCCACTTATATACTAAGACCTGTCGATAACATCGTTATTGTTACGAGCTGGGTATGGGATAAATTAATTACTACCGATTAAACAATAAATAACTTTAATAATCACGAAACACTTAAAACTTAATCACAAATACACTACTGATCACTATTCGCTTAGATATCGCACTTCTAGTTCACTTCGATTCGGTTCGTTGTGTAGCCAAAATCAGACTGCCGCTCCCGCAAACATGTCGGCTATTTATATGGCGAAAGATCCACGACTTACTCGAATTGTTCTATAGACAATTCCATAGTGGGTCATTGTCCTTCCACAACTTGTACAAAATAAAGAAGTAGGTACTTTATGCCGTCGGCGTACGGTCGAAATTACAATGACAACTTCTTGATGTCTTTTATAGAGAGTTTGCGAATTTGTACCTACATACATCATTCGAGACTCGTCCTACCTACCTACTTCGTTTGAAGAAAAAATTTGTCATTTTTTTTGTGATTCATTAGCACTTTTCAGAAATGGATGTAATACCCTATAACAAGCCTGATTTGATTTGTCCACAGACTATCAATACCGCTATGCTTAGAGGGCCTGATCCACTACTTCTCACCATCTCATTCCGGAGTGACGGCGAACGAAGCGTATCTCTACGCACTTGGGGTCGTGGGGTAAGTTTACTAATGAGTGACACCAATGTTTTTGAAATGAAAACTTCTTTAGGCGCGTTGAGCACTTTTTGGGTGAAGGAAAAACATTGAACTCATCGTCACTTGACGTAAGCGGTCACGTTTCGTTGCACTCGTAGGCGATCCGCTACGGCGTAGCACCACATAGGCATGCGGGACACAACCAGTGCTACGACTGGAGAGGGGCCTGTGTACTTTTTGTTTTCACTTCTATCGGCAGTCCCCAAAGACTGCACCGATTTTTTTGTCTAAAAAATAGATATTAACTCGAGACAAAAAAATCCGGTTTTTTTTTTAAAGTATCTGTTAAGCAAAAAAAAAAATCCGACTAAGCGACCGCGCTGACATGTGACGTTACGCCGCCGCGCCGCTAGCTGCGAATAAAAATAATTAATTAATTTAATAACAATAACATTGTATAAACAATTAAAATAATAAGTGCAAACTACTTTACAAATCAAATTTTATGAACGTAAACACTCCGCATCACCCGCAATCGGAATTTTTATAGTAATATGTTGATGTGTTGGTGTGACTCATTATACATATGTCATTGAAATTTGTACTTCTATCTATTGGTCTCATTTTCATTTAAATAAACTTGCACTAAATTAAAATAAAACACGCAACTTATGACAATGAAACGATTTGAACACAAGTAAAAGAACAATCATTTATAAGACTTGTGTAATGAGAGGTTTTCCTTTTGAGGTTTTAAAAAAAAACTTAGTTTCCAAGAACTCTATAGATGGCGTTGAAGTTACTATGCCAAAGCCAAAACGCTTGAAAAAAAAACATTGTGTCACGTCACATACTCTCGTTGACTGACACTTTCATTTGCTTAACCTTCCGAATATAACCAACATTTCTCGCGCTTTGTTAAAATCAGTTTTTTTAGGTTCCGTTCCTTGCATTATCATACTTACTCCTAGCGCCATCTATCCAGCGACCAGGGAAGAGCTAAAAAGAAAATCCCTCATTATAATAATTATGTATTTACAAACAAAAAGTATCTATGTAGTATATCAACTATTTGGTGTCCACGACACAAGCCTCGTTGCTTAGTGTGGCACTTGAGTGCGGTGTGTGTAATGTCCAGCAATATTTATTTATTTATTTGATTCTATTTCAGATTCATGGCGCTCAGTGCTAGTTTAGTACATCCAATGTTGCTGTGGTTACTCAATATGGCGATGAAAGTGCGAGTCGCCTGTGGATCACTTATATACAGAAAGGTATGTTTTTACTTTATTTATAACTTGTACTATAATACATTTATGTACTATCAGGGTCTTTTCCGCCTGACCATTTTAATTTTTTTTCGCTAAAATCATGTGGAGGCGCCAGCCACGCCCCCTTTAATTTTGGGGCTATTAGGAAAGCGTTAACTTTGGCGCGCAAAGTAACAATAACTCTCGTTTGGCGTGCGTCGTCAATGCGCTCGGCCGATTCGGTATCTTTTCATTTATTTTTTCTACACAAAGTCAACGGGGCGGGGCTAGAGAGCGTTTTTATGTTGCGAGTGCAAGCAAAAATGAGCTTAGTGGTGGTCAGGCGGGAGTGTACTCGATAGTACGTGTTTAATGTTGTACGTAGACGTAGACGACGATTGAGACTGATTGATTGTTGACGAGAAGTAACTACCATCATTTAGAATCTAAATGATGGTAGTTACTCAATCTACTGGACAGATTTTGATTAAAGATAATAAAAAATAATTGATTGGATTGATACTTGTATGTAAGTATATATTTTTATTCTTATAGATCTATTTGTAGTTTACATACTGGATTAAAAAAATGAAAAAGAAGGATAAGATTATACCTAATGAATGTTGGCCCAGAGGTGACGGCTCCGACTTACGAAAACTTTGTGTGATTTATTTCATCACCGCTGCTCTCAAAACGGTGAAGGAAAACATCGTGAGGAAACCGGCCTGTCCTAGAATCGAAAATTCGAAGACATGTGACATCTACCAACCCGCACTGGGCCCGCGTGGTGGATTATAGCCTGTTCCCTCTCATTGAGAAGAGGCCTGTGTCCCAGCAGTGGGAACATTCTAGACTGATCATGCCATGACTAGGAATGCGTTGGACTTTTTTCATTTTGGTTATAATTTCTGTAAAATACGACCTGGCTCCGAATATTTCGACACCGATATCTGCGGCACGTAAAAACTTGTGTTGGCTGCGACCGGAAACAGAAAACATTTTTTTTTTTACACAGTCATGTACAGCTCCATCTATCGTTTTTTAGTGGAAGCTAGCCTAGAAAAAACCTCATTTTAACCACATGTTCAACGTCATAACGTTACGTGACGTGACAATACGTTTTGAAACAGTTGACCACATATAATAGGCTAGTTTCCACCATCAATAAATTGCAAATCTATTTAGTCCGTCAGTTAGAGTATTGGAAAATAATGGACACGTATTTTTTGTTTTTGTTAATCAATGAATATTGACAGAGATAAAACGCATCAAAACTCGGGAGTGGGGGGCTCGTGGCGTAAGAACGCACTAAAAATTATACCACGGCGTGACGTTTTGAGAATTTTGAAAGCGTCCTATCTTCGTCAATTTTGGTTTACGTAACAAAAGAAAACTACGGGTCAAATATTTTTTGATAGTCTAACTGACGGACTAATTACATTTTTTCAGTAGCATTGGAAAATAATGGACACGTATTTTTTGTTTTTGTTAATCAATGAATATTGACAGAGATAAAACGCATCAAAACTCGGGAGTGGGGGGCTCGTGGCGTAAGAACGCACTAAAAATTATACCACGGCGTGACGTTTTGAGAATTTTGAAAGCGTCCTATCTTCGTCAATTTTGGTTTACGTAACAAAAGAAAAAATACGGGTCTAATAATTTTTGATAATCTAACTGACGGACTAATTAGATTTTTTCTGTACATAAGCCTATTAATTTTCTAATTTTGTTTTCCAGCTCCTCCGTCTAGATCTAACAAAAGGCGGCAAGGCTTCCGAAGGCTTGGCAGGTCACGTGGTGAACCTCTTAACCACGGACGCCCAACGCTTCGACATGGCCTCTCTCTTCATGGTGGACCTCGTCCGGACCCCCATCGAGAGTACCCTGATAGTCTACCTCATGTACAGGCAGATTGGAGTGGCTACGCTCATTGGAGTCGCGTTTTTGATCATGTTTATTCCGTTGCAAGGTTGGTAGTACTTTTATACATGCACTAGCGGAAGTCACGCGGTTTCACCCGCGTAGTTCCCGTTCCCGTGGAAGTACGGGGATAAAATATAGCCTATGTTACTTGAGGTGAATGTAGCTTTCGAATGGTGAAAGAATTTTTGAAATCGGCGCAGTAGTTTTTGAGTTTATTCATTACAAACATACACACACACACAAAAATACAAATCTTTCCTCTTTATAATATTAGTGTAGATAGTGTAGATTTAAAAGGACAGAATCTAAGAAAGCTTATCTGCCATTTACTGGATATCTTCCGTGATTTTCAATGATTGTGAGCTATACAACGAAAACGTATTTATTTGGGAATCATACACACACACACACACACATACCGGATGACTTTTTTATCACTTTCCAAAAAAAAGGGTATAATCAGTGAACGGAGTAGAAGCTTATGGGATACCTAGTTTTTTTTTCTTTTATCCACAGTTTAGAAAAAAATTGATCCACCATCAAAAAACGCTACAAATTTCAAGTAAACTTTTCATATTAGAACAAAGAAAGAGAAATTTTGAAAAAAATATGGAAAATATCGAATTTCAAATCATACTCAATACGCGTATGATTTGAATTTCGTTTTTTTTTTTTTTTTTTTTTTCTCCAAATAAAAGAAGTAAATACTCCGTTCACCTATTATACCCATTTTTTTGGAAAGTCATCGATCAATAATATTTTTATCTACACCCATGCTATAAATCCTCTATAAAAGTATCTGAAACAGTTAGCTCATTGCCAACATTAAAACAGCCAGTGTCATAATAACCATTATAACATCCAAGCGGGTGTTATAATGTTGTAGTAAATTTCATTATGCAACTCGTTTTAAAAAAAAGAACATTTTCTAGCACGTGCGATTCACTACCACAGCGCCGAAATAAAAAAAACAAAACTTATAGGTTAATTCGAATTCACGTCGTATAACGCCATTTTTGTTCGATATTTGGATATTAGTATTGCATTATCTACTTTGTTGTTTACAAAAATGAGTGATACAAGCTTTGTGCATTTTAATAATTGTACAATCCAAAATGTAAATAATTATATTATTACTTAAACGGTTTGTTTGTATTAAATACTCTGCAATTAAAATTCCCATGAATTTACATAGACTTCTTAGAACACTGCAACACCCTATGGTTTCAGAACCTTTTATATGGAGGATTCATATCATGTATTTAGATAAAGTCTTGTATGCAACTGTACATAATTAGGTATTAAAACACTCATGTGATACTATTATCACACTCGGCTTCGCCTCGTGTGATAAACCCACATTCGTGTTTTAATACCGAGGGGTATTTTTTTATTATACAACAGTTGCATACATAACTATTATGACCACCTGGCTGTTAGCAATTTACATTAAGTTAGATATTTTATTCCTTCATGCTTTACAATAAATAAAATTTATTATTATTTTATTAACAATTAAAATGACATATTTACAATAATTTTTCTTCATGCAATATTTTTTTTTCAGGTTACCTCGGCAAAATATCGAGTAAGCTGCGCCGACAGACAGCCATACGGACAGACAACAGAATAAGATTAATGAACGAAGTGATACAGAGCATTGAAGCGATCAAGATGTATGCCTGGGAGAATGCGTTCGTCAAGATTATTGGAAAGGCGCGGAAGTAAGTGTTCGAAGAGTACATTTTTATTATTACAAGAGCTTTTATTTAGTTTCAACTGTCCCGGTGTTTGTTTGTAAGTTAAAGGAGAATGGCGAAGTTGGACCCACGTAATTTAAAAATCAACGGAGCGCCGTTCACGATCTAGACTCTATTAATTATGGTAAAGAGTTTATCAGAGTTCTATATAAAAAAAATGAGTTACTAGATGATGGGTATTAAAAGTTACGAATGATTTTAATTTATATAAAAATAAGTCATCGTGCAGTTACCGAACGCAACGTTTGACATTTACCTTCTTACAACTGAGAAATGAATGTCAGTGTCAAATTCATAGTTTGGGGATCATTCTATTGTTTGTTTGTGTTCAACGGCTACGTGGAATACGGATAAAAACTATTTTATGCCATTCTATTAAAAATAAATAATAACCAATAAGTCCGTGCCTTAAGTTAGGTTATAATCTTGTACCTTTTATATATTTTTCTTCCAACTTCTATAACCTACTTTCCATTTGCTTTTTTGTTAGTTTTAAGTCGTTGATTAACTATTCATAAGTTTCCACAATGTACGCTGCCCATATCACTGGGTCCCGAATTACATGCAATCTCGCCATTCTCCTTTGATCCACTTCCCGGTTATCGATTGTAGTATATTGAGAACAACATGGAACTGATCTGATGATGGAGCTGGTAGGTAGGTAGTGGATAGGAACTCCGATAAAAAAGACATTATCCCATCGAGTTTGGGCTTGTTTGATTCGTCTTGATGAGTACTTTGGTGCTAGATGGTAACCAGGGTCTGATGATGGACTTTGTTACCAGATGGGTCGCATTTTATGCTGACCATTTAGAATTTTAATTTTTGAAAAATACATTTTTTTTTTGCCCACAGGAAAGAAATGAACGTAATAAAAAAAATGTCCTGGCTGCGCGCAGTGATGATATCTTGCGTAAAACTGAACACAAAAGTCGCTATCTTACTTAGCATAATGTCCTACATCTCATTCGGGAACGATTTGACAGCTGCCAAAGTGTTTGTCATATTCTCCTACTACGAAATACTGAAATACACGCTTGTCGACTTTCTCCCTCTCGCAATTACGTTTACATTGGAAGCTTATGTAAGTGTGAAAAGGATGCAAGAGTTTCTGTTATTGCCTGAAGTGGATAATCAAGATGGAGTCGATTTGTTGACTATTGATGAGAAGGTTGTTGCGAGTAATGGCGTTTTTGAGAAGATTGGGAATGGGTAAGTCTTATTCATACCTATTTCTATTATGTATGGCCGGATATTCAGTAAGTATCCGACCAATCGACTATCCATTTCATCTCTAATAGATAGTGAGCCTAAACACTACAAAAAATACTACTAAATAGTAGAGATGAAACGGATAGTTGACTGGTTGGATACTTACTGAATATCGGGTCACTTATTTACCGGAAAGTCAGATATCCAGCATAATATTGCCAGAAACAATAATCGAAACATATAAATAATTAGATTTTTTCTTACGTTTTCTTCCACCTGTTATTTATTTCGTTTTAATCTTTATCGATGGCAGAAAAATAAACTATGAAATTATCGTCTATTAAGAAAAGTTCTTTGGGTTACAGAAAAAAATCTATTTTATAATCGTAATATTTAATCAATACCGTAAACTTTTCCGCCGAATGCTAATTGAATTAGTATCCGCGCGGAAAGTAACATTAAGTTAGACAGACCGGATACTGGATAGTTGCTGAGTATCCGTCCGTTTTCTAATAAACAGTTTTTGACACCTAAAAGTAAGATATTACATCTCCTGTCCCCCCTCACAGCCAGCAAGCGTACATAAAATCAGAAAGCAACCTGGAACATTTAAAGCCTCAAGTTTTGGTTGCTATGAAGGACTACACGGCACACTGGAAGAATGTGGACGATGATAGCGTCGATGGGAAGATACCGGCGCTCGTGGATATTAATCTTACTGTGAGTATCTGTAGTTTATTAAATTTTAGGGAGCCGAGGAGCTCGTGGCTAAATAATAACAGACGCTCGGGTCGATCGTTAGGTTAAACCGTGCTTGCCTAGGCTGGTCTGTGGATGGGTGACCACCCATTACATACCGAGTTCCTCCTTGCCTCCGAAAGCACGTTAAGCCCTTGGTCCCGGCTGTCATTTGTAGATCTTTGACTACCTTTTGTCAGCAACCACTGGCAACCAGTCTTACCAAAGGGTATCGTATTACCTGGTACTAACTGGGTTGTGTAGGTCAGATAGGCAGTCGCTCCATGTAAAATACTGGTATTCGGTTAGACTGGAAGCCGACCCCAACATAGTTGGGAAAAGGCTGGGCAGGTGATGACCTCGGTAACCCAGGTAATCTCCGAGAGATTGGTAGTGCTAGGCAACTGGGCTTATCCCAGTTGTAAACGTCCCTTTGTGTCTAATGGACTTGTGTCGTTCTGTCTCCTGCTGATATGGAGGGAAATGGAAATTACGGTTTTTTCCTACTCCTCAGCTATACTTTTCTGATTAACTTCGTTCCGGGATCCGAGACAGTTAAATTGTTTCTCTGGGACTTCGTCGAGCTTCATTGTCTCGGCGCTTTTCTGGTGGTCGCCACTATTGATTCTGACGCACAAGAGTTGCAGTGGGCAGGGAATAGTGTGGTGAGCTTGTCCGAAAAAAAATTAATAGTTCTAGGTTACAATGATCGGGAAACAGAGAAACTGGCAGTGCATTCCACAGACTGGCGGTTCGCACTATAAGCATAGCGCTTTGTTGGATATTGCTTTGATGTGGAAATTTCACCAGTAGGGATTAGGGTTGGGTGTTGAATCAATGAATCAACTAGTTGAATTCGTCAACGACGTTTATGAATTTAACTCGTGCGTCTCGTTCAATAATCGATTATCGAGAAAGCAAACGCATGGAACTGAGCAAATTAAAAAACTTACGTTGAAAATAACGTCATAGCTTGCGACCGACGGTCATGTCATACAATTTGAACTCTAAGTAACGTGTTACAGAGTTGATTTTCGAATTATTTATTTTAAGAATAGTACTTATGACGATATTGGTGGAATGGCGCGCCCCGCTCGTGCCGCCCGAGAGAAACAGGTTAATACTAATTTGTATGTTTACGCGTTTATAGCTAATTGTATTCTTTTCAGTCAGTCCTAAGCCTGCTGAACAAGTATGAAGGGAAGGTCATCTAAGGAGTAGAACCATCAATCAAACGTTTTCCAATACTTACATTGAATCAATCAAATTGTTTCTAAAATTGAACGTCGCAGCGTTGAATAAAAACCGTTCAATTAAAGAACGGTTTACGTTGCAAATTGACATTAGTAGTAAGTTAACTCGTTGACGAATTTAACTAGTTGGTTAACCAGTTGACAAACGTAAATCAACGTTAACGTTTCGTTAACGGAAAAACCGTCAGCGTCCCATCACTAGTAGGGATGATGACTGACTAAAAAAATATGATTCTGTTTAATGTATAATTTTTTATAATTAAAATTGACGAAGATAAAACGTGTCAAAGTTCATGAGTGGGGGCTTGTGACGTCACATTTGAGTAAAAAAATTAATCTAATGTGACGTCACCCGAGTTTTCGACGCACTGTATCGTCTTCTTCTCCACCATCGTCTTTTTCTTGTTTCTTTTCTCTTGTTTACTTTTATAAATAATTTTGTCATTTCTATTGTATCTTTTTGTTTCTGTTTATCCTGTGTTCAATAAATACTTTTCTTTCTTTCTTTCTTCATTTTTTGTTTACGTGAAAAAAGAAAAAATACGTGTCCAATATTTTTTAGAAATCTATCTGACGGACTAATTATATTTTTAGGGTTCCGTACCCAAAGGGTAAAAACGGAACCCTATTACTAAGACTTCGCTGTCTGTCCGTCTGTCCGTCTGTCCGTCTGTCCGTCTGTCCGTCTGTCTGTCACCAGGCTGTATCTCATGAACCGTGACAGCTAGACAGTTAAAATTTTCACAGATTATGTATTTTTGTTGCCGCTATAACAACAAATACTAAAAACAGAATAAAATTAATATTTAAGGAGGGCTCCCATACAACAAACGTTATTTTTTTACGTTTTGTCTAATTTTGTATAGATAAGGTACGGAACCCTTCGTGCGCGAGTCCAACTCGCACTTGGCCGGTTTTTTTTTTGTCATCTACCCTATTATTTAGACTTTAATCCACTACGTTTTGCCCACAGATAAAACCAGAAACCCTGACAACAATAGTGGGAACAGTGGGGTCGGGCAAGTCGACGCTGCTGCAGGCGATGCTGAGGGAGCTGACTCCCACTAGTGGGCATCTGCATGTCCACGCGGTGTTGGCGTACGCGGCGCAGGAACCCTGGCTGTTTGAGGCCTCGGTGAGTGGTGAAATCCTTACAGTGTAGTAATATTAAAATAATAATAGCCTTGTCGACTAAAACAATGTAATTAGTCCGTCAGTTGGATTATAAAAAAATATTTGACCTGTATTTTTTCTTTTGTTACATAAACCAAAATTGACGAAGACTGAAGAAGATTGTGCGTTCTGACGTCACGAGCCCCCACTCCCGAGTTTTGATGCGTTTTATCTTTGTCAATATTCATTGATTTACAAAAACAAAAAATACGTGTCCATTATTTTCCAATACTCTAACTGACGGACTAAATAGATTTGCATTTTTTTATATTGTCGTCATGCCTATTTAGGTGTTGTTATTAATTTGTTGGCTTAATAACAACTGCCGGTTGGGTCGATCTTTAGGTAAAGCCGTGCTTGCCTAGGTTGGTCCTGGATGGATGACCACTCATTACATACCAAGTTTCCTCCGTGCCTCGGAAAACACGTTAAGCCGTTGGTCCCGGCTGTCATTTGAATAGCTTTGCCAGTCGTAACAGGTACCTAGTCAGTGGCCCGAAAGTTTGACAACCAGTCTTACCAAGGGGTATTGTATTACCCAGTACTAACTGGGTTGTGGAAGTCAGATAGGCAGTCGCTCCATGTAAAATACTAAGTATATCTTATTTTTCAATTTAAATCCTAAAAGTATTTTTCTTTTGTCCAGGTCCGTCAAAATATCCTTTTCGGCCAGGACATGGACCTTCGGAGGTACAAGCAGGTGATCAAATGCTGCCAACTGAAGACTGACCTCGAGATCCTGCCGCATGGAGACAAAACTGTGGTGGGGGAGCGAGGTAAGATATTAATGTCTTATGGTGGAGCTTTTTTTTTTTTGTTTCGGATGGGAAATCGTCAAATGACTCCTCCCGCTCTGGGCGGAGCAGGAGGGAGTGTCATACTTTTACTGACTAAAACCCATCCATGTTCCTTCATCGCCCTTTGTGTTCCGGGGTCACGGTATCTCTTTTGAACAGTCTTGCAGCCCCGGCAGGCATCGGTCCTTGCGTGGAACACTCCTGCTTGTCGACACGGCCTGTGAGCTAGCCCATAGCCCACCACGCCCGGGGCGCGGGACGTTGAGAGGTTCTCTCCCTCTCACGTTCCGCCACCTCCTTCTCTAGCATTACTGCTTCGCAGAAGGAGGTGACGGCGTCCCATTCCGTCTCGCTCCGGACCATGGCTTGCACCAGGGCCGGACGCGAGAGGTCGCCGTCGCCAATCGCCGCTTCACTTGTTCTCCCCTTCAATGCGATGACCATACCTGGGAACCTTCTAGTTACGGAGGTATTGGCGTGCCCTATATAGTGGAGTCTGGAGTGTGGTTAATGGGGTAAATGACGTGCACCAATCAATGAGGGCTATCGTTTTATAGCTCACCAGATGGCGCCACTGTCGAGTAAGGTCCTGTCATTAATTCTATTGTATACTTTAGAGTACTAATAGCTTCATAAAAAGTTTATATTGTTACGTATAACAACATAGTGTTAAACTTCAGATACATATTTACAATATTGTCCCTGAAATTAGCAAGCGATAAACATTTAAAAATCGTTCTTCCTCCAAGTACTAACAAGTTAGATCCAAACTTGCTACTTAAAATCTTCAAGACATAAATAATCAGGATTGCTCAATCTTGACACATCTGACATTTCTGAAGTCCTTACTCTACACGAACGCCTCTAGCGGCAAATTCATGCGCGATAACCCACATTGAGATACTTTTTAAGAGCTGTCAAAACGCGGTTCTCTCATAGATTTTGTATGACAATAGCAAACTGTGACATCACTGTTTGGTCAACTCAATGACTCAACTATTTATTGATTTCAAAGCAACTAAAAACTAACTTGGCAATTAATTGAAAATAAATCGGGTTTTCAGGCCCACATAACGTTTTTTTTAAGAGATTGGTGTCTTGGAATTATTGTTTTATGGTGTCCGTGTCATCTACGGTATTTGCCTCATATGTACGGTTAAAGTAAAAAAATACGTTTGTCACTTTAAGAGCGTTACTACAGAAAGTGGGCAACTTCGCAAATAAAAAATGAATTTTAATTTAAATAATAAATTTTCTTTTTTGTATTTTTGACATTCAAAAGTGCTGTAATGGTCTAATTAAAATAAATGGTTTGAGTTTGAGTAGCTGTCAAATATTTCGCTGTATTGATTAATTTGGCAATACTACTGTATGGAGATAAGAAATAATTATGGCAAACTAGAGAGGTTAAATATTGATTATGAAATGAAATAATTAATATCGTTACACCGAATAATCAGTTTTAGATGTAAAAAATAATGAACCGTCACGGGCCGCTTGGCAGATGTGAAACATCGAAATTATTTTGTACAAATAATATGCTTAAAATAAGTCAATACTTATATTAAACAAACGTAAAATAAAATAAAAACAAAATGACTCGATTCACAAAAAGAAAAGCCTTAGCTGTGCCCCGAGACCAGCTGGCTTGTTGTAAACCGTGGCGAATATTATGTAGATCTTATGCTGTTTCAACAGGTCGGTAACGTTTAACGGGATTGTTCGGGCCGGGTTGACAACTTGACAGTTGGCGACGCGTTGCCATTTCGCCACGACATTTTTTGGTTTTGCCTATCGATGTTTCACATCAAAAAGTATTTGAAAACTTTCCAAATGCCTTTTCTACAACTAAAACGGTTATAATATAACATCAAATTAAGTGTACCTGAATTTTTTTCACACTTGTGTATCATATAAATAATCTATCACATTGTCCGTACTAATTGGGATCTCATTTTCTAGGTGCCTCTCTATCTGGTGGTCAACGCGCCAGGATATCATTAGCGCGTTGTGTGTACCAGAATGCTGATGTGTATCTACTAGATGACCCCTTAGCTGCTGTGGATGCTAAGGTAAGGCGAAAACCTTGTCTACACTAATATTATAAAGAGGAAAGATTTGTATTTTTGTGTGTATGTTTGTAATAAATAAACTCAAAAAGTACTGCGCCGATTTTAAAAATTCGTTCACCATTAGAAAGCTACATTCACCCTGAGTAATATACACACATCAAAAAAGTTTGCGATCACTAGCATAAGCTGATATAATTTTTTAAATTGAACTTTATCAAGAAAAATTCTTTGTTGTGTGTTTTCTTTATATAGAAATACCCTGCGTGAAATTAAAAAATACAATTATTTTTTAATTTAAAAAAAAAAAATTGATTAATTAATCATCATGTAATTATAACAGAAATTTGATAGAAAGAAAAAGACTTTAACCAAACTTAAACAACAATTTATTAATAAAAGGTTAAATCAATATAATATAACTCCTCCCCTGGCTCGAACACATGCGAAGATCCTCCTGGGTATGCTGAGAATCACGTTATCTAGCATTACTTGGGGCAACCTGTCCCATTCTTGAATAGCAGCTTCCCTAAGCTCTGGCACTGTCTGGGGACGTGGCTGATGGTTTCAAACAGCTCGCTTAAGAGCATCCCACGCGTGCTCTATTGGGTTTAAGTCAGGCGAGCCGGCAGGCCAGTCTAACCTTGTGATGTCGTATTCTCGAAGAGCAGCATTGACTCGTTGAGCTCGATGGGCAGGTGCATTATCATCGACCAGTACAAATTGGTGCCCATGGTTTACTCGGAATGGTCTGACAATTCCATCAAAATAGCAACTGCTCTATACATGTCTGCTGTCATGAAGCCTCGGGATCAAAGGCGTTCTAGCTCCAATCATAATACCAGTCCAAAAAGACACCGATTTCCCGCCTTGCTGAACTGTTCCAGTGGCAGTTCTTTGCCTTTCACGGTATCTGGTCTTCTCCAGACACGGACACGTCGGTTATCTGGATGAGTACTGATTCGCGATTCGTCAACGAAGAGACAGTTATGCCAAATGTTTTCTTCTTTATTTTAGGCCAAAGCCTAGCCCACTGCAATCTCAGTCGTTGACGTTGCCGGGAATTCAGAGTAGCTCGCCAAGACCTCCGTGCTCGTAATCCAGCCTGGTGCAAGCAATTCCGAATGGTCTGAGTGCTAACTTCAAGCCCAGAGGCGGCCCGAACTTCTGCTTTTATTTTAGTAGCGTTTATTGTTGGGTCACGGGCTACCAGCAATCTAATATAGCGCTTTTGGGCAGTAGTTAAAGCAGTTAGGCGACCACTGCGGGGTCGGTCAGCTAAATTACCCATCCCGTGGTACCTCTGCAACGTGGTCACGACACAGGATTGGGATATAGCAACTCTGCGTGCTATTTCTCTCGTGGTGTATCCTTCTTCCCTCAAAGTTACTATTCTTGCTCGTAAAACTTCTGATAGTCCTCTTGGCATTTTTTCAATCACAACTTTCCACGAAAAACTATTTTAAATCCGTTAAAATTGACTGAATCAGATTTCTGAATGAGCGTAAGCTAGGACTGAAAGCCCATATGGAAAAACAATTGACTTGTTGTATTGTTTTATATTCTAAATCTATATTTTTAAATAAATAATATAAAAAGAAGAATAAATCACAATATAATATACCGTAACAAAAATATTTCGATTTTTCAAAGTGATCTCAAACTTTTTTTGATGTGTGTAGGCTATATTTTTTCCCCGTACTCCCACGGGAACGGGAACTACGCGGGTGAAATCGCGTGACGTCCGCTAGTGTTTAATAAGAAAACACACTCATGACTATGACCTAAAATTACCATACCACTACCAACCGTAACTGTGTAATAGGCATGATGACAGTATCAAAAAATTGCAAATCTATTTAGTCTGTCAGTTAGAGTACCTATTGGAAATTAATGGACACGTATTTTTTGTTTTTGTAAATCAATGAATATTGACAAAGATAAAACGCATCAAAACTCGGGAGTGGGGGCTCGTGACGTCAGAACTAGCTAAAAATTAAACCACGGCGTGACGTATTGAGAATTTTAAAATCGTCATATATTCGTCAATTTTGGTTTACGTAATAAAAGAAAAAAATACGTGTCAAATATTTTTAAATAATCTAACTGACGGACTAATTAGATTTTATTGTCGTCTCGCCAATTGTCAACACTTCCGAGAATCTAAAACTCATCATAAATGCCTTTTCCTAAATTTATTGGGGTCGGGTTTCAGTCTTACCGGATGCAGCTGAATAACAGTGTTTTTCATAGAGCAACTGCCTATCTGACCTCCACAATCCAGCTCAAATTCTTAGTTGTATTTGGACTCGGTAGGTGCCGCTGTTGTCGACATACGAAATCTACGCGACGAAGTTGCAAGTGAAGAGCTAGATTATTAATACTATACGGGTTAGTTTCAATGACCGGCCAAATTTACAGAGATGGTTTAGAGTCGATTTTATTTTCAATATAATGAAAAATTAAACAACATTTTAAATAAAATTTAATTCCTGTCTACCACTAAAAAGCGAACGTGTGGATATTACAACAGCACAATTTAGTTCAACAACATAGATAGGTAGCAGATTGATTATAATGATTCACACTAGGTTTACGATTTTGGAAGTTTTTAGGACATGGTGTCGATTCTGTTGTGCACAAACTAAACTTAATTTAGGCTATTGCTATCTTTTAGTAAAAGGCAGTGCGAGAAAAGGACGGCTATAGCTATGAACTAAGTTAGAGATGTCAAACTAGTTAATGCCTTGCGCTTCACCGTGTTTTTAGTCGACATGTTTTTACGTGCACCCTTCATTTGTATGGAAATATTAGTTCCAACTAAATTTGACAGATCTAAATTACATTCGTCTCGTTCTCGTTTTATTAGAGAGAAAAAGATAGCAATAGCTTAAATTAAGTTTAGTATGTGCACAACAGAATCGACACCATTTTCATATTAATGCTGTTAATTTATTTTATATTTCTCGACAATAATATTTAAAATGCGCTTTTGGTTTGATATTTAGATCCTAATTTTAAATTTTGGCTGGTCATTGAAAATTAACACTGTATAATCAGCAGTGGGAGCAGCGGTGGCTCATTGGTGGCGGCCTCGACTTACGAGCAGTGAGTCGTGGGTTCGAACCCAGACAGGCGCATTACTTTGTGTAATTTATTTCATCACTTCCGCTCTCAAAACGGTGAAGGAAAACATCGTGAGGAAACCGGCATGTCCTAGAACCAAAAATTCCAAGACATGTGACATCTACCAACCTGCACTGGGCCCGCGTGGTGGATAGCCCAGAGGCCTGTGTCCCAGCAGTGGGAATATTATGGGCTGATTATGCTAATAGAATCTATGTTTCAGGTGGCCCACGCAATATACGAAGACTGCATCAAGAACTTCCTACGAGAGAAGGCGACAGTGTTAGTGACGCATCACGTGCAGTACGCGAAGCATGCGAACAATGTGTGCGTCATGAGATTGGGGACGGTAAGTTTTAGAACTCATTGTTCTTCTTCTTATTTTTTTTATTATTTCGATACGGAATGTTAAAGTACAATAAAAATAATGACAAAAAGCGAAAACAAGACATAAATCGGCCAAACAACACACAAGTTATAACCATTTAAACTTTTGTTTCTATCTCTTTCTAGATTTAACGGAATTTAGTATGGATTTTTTACGTCGATACAGCGAATGACGTCATTCGCTGTATCAGATCTCTCTGTCTAATCAGCAGTTTCAAATGCGTATAACTTAGTATTTGTTATAGATATTAAAAAAATAATTTCACTTTGCTATTTCTGATGTTAATATTTGCTTTGTTTAGAGTGATAAAAAAAAACATGCATATACTTTATAGCAGCCTTTTCCAAAGTGGGCGATAACGCCCCCTTGTGGACGCTGCAGGCCTAAAGGGGGGCAGTAAGAGACCCAGAAAAAATGGGGGCGTTGTGTAGAGGCTTAGGGGGCGATTTATAATTTCATCTAGGAGGACTCTTAGACCGACTGAGCTCTCAACTCTCGACTACAACTTGTGAACATCAACTTATATTAAGAGCGGGCCTAAAGCAAAATCTTCAATCTTTGATTAGATTTTTAGAGTAGTAAATCATGTTCCAATTGGAAAAAAAGTATATGTCAGGAAACTTCATTATGAATGTGATGGTTGACATTAGCGAAAAACATAATAGGATAAAATTTTCTCGATAGAAAACCATCACAAAGTTACCTCTAATTTTCAACATTTTTGGTTTTTATTCTATTTTGGTGCATGTTACTGAACCATAAACTTGATAAATATTATCACTCATGTATAACCTATAGCTGACATTGGGATTTTTTTCAAAATATTTTCTATTTTAAGAGATAACAGACTCAAAGCATTTGGCGCTTACTACATTTTTATTCCGCGCAATACGCAGTCTTCCGTCCCGCGTGACGCGAGCTTGAGACATCAGTTTGTTTCACCGATCACTCGCCGATCAGTTGCCCTCGCTCTGTTGAGACGGGTAGTCTATGTCACTTTGCTCCGCGCCAATTCGCCATTAATAATATCATTGAATCAATTATTTTTTTTGTGTAACATGGGTAACAAGAAAAATACAATTGAAAAGCGATAACTAAAACAGTTGAAGACTCAAATGATGGCTGATTGCCGAAGTCGAAGGTACTATGTATTTTTTACGTGCATAAGCTCATAGTAAACGCAAAATAAACGGATGATTGATTGTTTTTGTCCGAAATTATTTTAAATATATACAACCCGTCCGAATTAACCGGTAGGTAGGTAGTAGGTAGTGGGTAGGTAGTGGGTAGGTAGTGGGTAGGTAGTGGGTAGGTAGTGGGTAGGTAGTGGGTAGGTAGTGGGTAGGTAGTGGGTAGGTAGTGGGTAGGTAGTGGGTAGGTAGTGGGTAGGTAGTGGGTAGGTAGTGGGTAGGTAGTGGGTAGGTAGTGGGTAGGTAGTGGGTAGGTAGTGGGTAGGTAGTAGGTAGGTAGTAGGTAGGTAGTAGGTAGGTAGTAGGTAGGTAGTAGGTAGGTAGTAGGTAGGTAGTAGGTAGGTAGTAGGTAGGTAGTAGGTAGGTAGTAGGTAGGTAGTAGGTAGGTAGTAGGTAGGTAGTAGGTAGGTAGTAGGTAGGTAGTAGGTAGGTAGTAGGTAGGTAGTAGGTAGGTAGTAGGTAGGTAGTAGGTAGGTAGTAGGTAGGTAGTAGGTAGGTAGTAGGTAGGTAGTAGGTAGGTAGTAGGTAGGTAGTAGGTAGGTAGTAGGTAGGTAGTAGGTAGGTAGTAGGTAGGTAGTAGGTAGGTAGTAGGTAGGTATCAAGAAACTTGCGCGAAAGACACTTGCGCGACTGGACTTTTGCGCGACTTAATGGCCACTGAGGTTCACTCTGTAAACATTCACGCCTGTTATTTATACTTGAAGTTGGTTTTTTGGTTTTTCTGTCGTGGGTGACATTTTCATGGTTTCGGAGTCGCTGATAACGAAAATTAGGTCAAAATAAAAATCCAAGATGGCGGCGAGCAAAATTTTAGGTTTTTCAAACATGGGTGTCGTTTTCATGGTTTTCATGGTTGCTTATTACGAAAATGTGGTCAAAATAAAAATCCAAGATGGCGCTGATGAAATTTTTAGGTTTTTCCATCATGGGTGTCGTTTTCATGGTTTACGTGGTCACTGATAACGAAAATGAGGTCAAAATGAAAATCCAAGATGGCACCGAGGAAAATTTTAGATTTTCCGTCATGGGTGTCTTTTTCATGGTTTACGTGGTCACTGATAACCAGTGATAGGAATAGGTAGTGCTTATTAGCCTAAACTTCGAAGAAGAACAGAGAAAAGAATCGGAGACTTCCTTAGACTATATTTTATTATGCGACCACGACGAGTTTTTTTTTGTAAATTCTAAGAGTAGATAACTAAATGCGCAGCCATAAAAGTCCGCCCATGGTACTTTCGTTGCAATAAAGATTAAATGATGTTTTTAAAGTTCAAAATTTATTAAAAAATATTGATTTAGGGTGAAGAGAGTTATATAGAGGATTTGGTATAATTTTTTTTTTTTTTAATATTCTGTATTTTATAATATTTAAGTGTGTTACTAAACAATGTAACCCGGCTATTATTTTAGAATTTTGAAATATACTTCAGAAATATATTTTAGTAAGATAAAATCCAAATACCTTTTGTTTTTGAAATAATAAATCACTTGAACTTTAGAAATTTCAACAAACGTGGCCGAGAGTGAGCTAGAAATACGTTTTGAAGTAAATAGATATTTACTTCAAAACGTGTACGGCTCCTTGACAAAGATAGCGTTTCATAGTTTTATGATGAAGAAGTCGTTTCCAAAATGTACTTAAAAAAAGAAAACTTTTAGAAATTTTGATGGTTGTAACGACTGTGTTATGTTATGTCTAGTCGCAAACTTTAGGTAAACATAGACCAATTACTTATTCCAAATAACATTAATTTTTGATGTAGGTACTTACGTGATGTCCCGGAAAAAAATACAGTCTAAGCAAGTACTATTATCTATTCTGTGGTCTAAGGAAGTCTCCGATTCTTGTCTCTGTTCTTCGAAGTTTAGGCTAATAAGCACTACCTATTCCTATCACTGCTGATAACGAAAATGAGGTCAAAATGAAAATTCAAGATGGTGCCAAAGAAAATTTTTGGTTTTTCTGTCATCGGTGTCGTTTTTATGGTTTTTAGGGTCACTGATAACGAAAATGAAGTCAAAATAAAAATCCAAGATGGCACCGGCATAAATTTTTGATTTTACGTCATGGGTGTCATTTTCATGGTTTTCGAGGAAACTAATTACGAAAATGAGGTCAAAATGTAAATCCAAGATGGCGCCGAGGAAAACGAGGGGTTGCTGAATACGAAAATGAGGTCAAAATTGACCTCATTTTTGTATTCAGCGACCCCAAAAACTATGAAAACGACACCCGTGATCGAAAACCAAAAATGTTCTGGCCGCCTGGGATTTTCATTTTGAGCTCATAAATTTTACACATTCCTCCATTTTTACTTTTTGTTTCTGATTCTTAGTGTATGTCATCAAATTTATTTTTGTTATCAATTTTATAAAATTTTCGATTTTATCTTTTGTGCTTTTTATTATTATTGCCTTTTTGTTCTTTTTATTAACGGGCACAGTATTTTATAAATATTTATTCTACCAATGTTATTAATTTTACACATTCTATAATTTTTGTTATTGTGTCTTGATGTATCAATTTAAAACAATTTTCATCAATGTTTTTATCAATTAGGTATATATCATGTATAGGTATCATTAATACAATCTTATGCATTTTTAAATATTAGCATAGTTATCAATATATTATCTTTATTTTTTTTAATTTCATCAATTTTTATTCGTTACCTATTCAATTTTACCAATGTCATAAATTTTATACATTCTATTATTTTTACTTTTATTATTGATTCTTATTGTACGGTATGTCCTCAATTTTATTATGGTTATCAATTTTATACATTTCTCGATTTTGTCATGTTTGGTGTTTATGAATGCCTTTTTGCTCTTATTAATGGTCACAGTATTTATAAATTTTATAAGTTATTAAAAAATTGAATGTTATTTATTTTATTATTTCATCATTTTACTTTTTGTTATCGTTTTTAATGTACCTATTTATAATATAACATTTTCTTTTTAGTTGGTATTTGTGCAAAAATTGTAGACATTAATATGTGTTTGTTTATGTTGTCGAGCGTATGGCACTCGTGGGCCAAAAAAACAAAAAAAAAACCACCTTCAAGTATAAATAAATAAATAAATATTGCTGGACATTACACACAGTGCCATCTAGTGCCACACTAAGCAACGAGGCTTGTGTCGTGGACACCAGATAGTTGATATACTACATAGATACTTTTTGTTTGTAAATACATACATATTATACATACATATAAACATCCATGACTCGGAAACAAATGTCCATGCTCATCACTCAAACATTTGCTCCGACCGGGATTCGAACCCGGGACCCTAAGAACGTAAGGCAGCCTCACTACCGCTGCGCCAATCGGGTCGTCAAAATAACAGACGTGATGATAAAACGAAATGGAGAAAAAAGTTAAGATAAAATGGAGTACTCAAAAGTCGAAACTTTTATTTCACGACATACAAACAACATAGGAATGTATTGTATAGAAGGTGTTAAAAAATGAATACAAAAAAAAATAAGAAAAAAAAGTGGCTTTATTTAACTGTGTTGCTTGCATATACTACGCCCTACCCGCTACACTACGCAAGCTTGGTCCCACGCTTCGCGCGTCGTAGCGCCGCGGCCGCCCGTGTTTGTTATCGGCACTAATGCGGGTGTAGCGAGACGCGCGGGGGAAATCAGAATTTATCCTGGCGTTAGGCCCGCTCTTAATTAAGAGATCGAGATCGAGAGAAGAATCGGTTATGTTTGTTTTATTTTGAATAAAAGATACTCTGTCTGATTACTATAAAGTTGCGTTTCAATAATCATTCTCATTGGCAGGTGTCGTAGAGTTAACTTGAGCGCCGTTGTGTACTTACTACCTACTGCGCTCAGGTCTCAAGTTAACTCTTGCGGGTTAGAGTAAAAGTCTCGTTTATAATTAATGTTTAATCTCCGCTAATATAGCTCACAATAATAAATTTAATTTGAAGTTATAGTGGTTCATAAGTAGGTGAAAAAATGGGGGTGCTAAAAATAATTTATTCTTAAAGTGGGCAGTAGACAAAATAAGTTTGGGAGCCCCTGCTTTATAGACTCGCCCCCAAAGGACATAAGAGCGGCCAACCCGCCATACTTTTCGCGAGAATTTTGACAATAGCTCGTGCGTGATTATGCCGTTGTTAGACATATATCTTTGAATTTTTTGAACTAATAGGTATCTTGTGGATTATATCTAGGCTTCTATCGAAGCAGAAAATAAAAATTTGTAGAAACAAATTCAGTATAAGCCTCCAAAAATTGCTGTTTTTCACAACTTTTACCTCAACTTTGGCCGTTCATAATGTACTCATAAATTGTAAAAGTAAAGAAAGCATCCTGATAGAAGCCTTGCAAATGTAGTGGAGATTCTAAATAACAAATATTTATTTCACATACTTGTAAGACTAATTCAAAAACACGTATTTCCTGGAACAAGTTTTATAAATTTTCGAACAATATTTTTCGTTCAATGTCCCCGCGTTAAGCGGTATGAGGTACGCGGGAGGCAAGTAGTGCGGATTCGGGGCTAGGTAAGACAGGGGAGTTGAAAGAATACCACCGCTGTGGCTCTGGATGAAACAACAAGCTTTTCGACCATGCTCGCGTTGACGAAAGGCGGGCCGGGCAGGGCCCTCTTAAACTATAAACTTAGATGTATATTAGCTAAATTCTCTATTTTAAAATGCAAAATTCCATATCAAACCCTGTTAATGCTTTACAAAGCCCTGGCCGAATCAACGATATCCTATGGTCTGTCGAGCTATGGTAGAACATATAAGACTCACCTTGACCAAATTTACGCACTTCAACTACGTATATTAAAAGCAATTGTCCCGCATAACATTAAGAAGAAATACATAAACGACTACCGGAAATTGTTTGAATTCTGTAAGATATTACCTATACATGAAAAAACTAAATATGTACTATTAAAAGAAGAGTTTTTTAATGAAAATCTAAAGAAAACCAAGACCGTGAGTGTGAATGAGACTAGGACTCGTAGCGTTCTCAATGCTAAACTGTTACTTCCAAAGTATACGAATTTGCACGGCAAGAGATCACTAAAGTATATAATACCTTACCTTATTAATCAAATACCTATAGCATTGAGGGATACATTAACGCAGAAAAACATAAAATCCAAATTAAAGCAACTTTTTTTACAAAATATTAATACCGAAGATAGATAGGATGCAGATTAATAATATTTAATTAAAAAGCTAAAGTAATACATAGCAATTACCTAGAAAATAACATAAAAAATATTAAATAATAAACTTGCACTTGCACACTAACTAAACGAACAACCTATTAAATAATAAACTTGCACTTGCACACTAACTAAACGAACAACCTGTATATCATTTAAAACTTCCTCCACTACTTCTGTTTTTTATGAACGGACGGTCGGATTGGTCACCGAGGTTCGCTCGTTGGTATGTATCAGATATTATTTCGCCAAATACCCGATGTAACGTGTGTGACTGTTTCTTTATTTTTTAAATAAGTACCTACTTAAGTGGATATAATTCTATATTATGTAGTCGATGATCTTGGTGCACGGTAAAACTCTAATGAGTTTATGTTGGCACCAACAAAAATGTAATGGCGAAATATGGGTGTACTAAGTACCTCTGCCCAATCCTTCTTGTTATCTAAGTATTATATTATTTTTCTCCAGATCGTAGCACAAGGCACATACCATGAGTTGAAGAACGGAGTAGCAGAGTTCGAGAAACTGATCGAGATGGGAGAGAAGGTCAAAGAAGAACAACAGAAAGCGACCACCTATGAGAATGTTACTGAAACTGTCGTAAGTTATAGACCTGTTAAATAATACATAGTACATTACGATATTAGTGCGTTAGGATGGTTATAACATGCGAGGCGGAATTTCAGCCCGAGCCGGAGGCGAGGGCGTAATTGAGCCGAGCATGTTATAACCAATACGCACGTATATCGTACGACGTTTTTTAACACATTTGCGAGGAAACAGAACAAAGAAACATTTCACAATACAAGTACAAAGAATAGAAAATTTGAGAAAAATGGCGCGAGGATTATTTTCTGCCGTGGCTGCGTGAAAATGTTGGCAAAGACGCTAGAGCATGCAGCCAAGTTTTTAAATTACCGAATAAACTGTTTATTTTTTTATTTTAAATAAACTCAATCTGTGAATGCACACTGTTGCTTTCCCGCCATTTTAACAGCGTGCTAGCGCTGCCTACTGACTGGCGCCGCGCGGCGATTAGTTCGAAATTTGAATAGCAACAGTGCGCTGCTCACTAGCTGGAGTCGTGCGGCGGCGATCAGTTCCATATTTGAAATGGCAAATAATACTGTGGAATTTGTATGGACTATAACTTAACTATTTGCTTTGGTAAAACACGCGTTTTTTATGACTCGCTTTACATATTTAAAACCGGTGGAATTACATCAGCTTTACGAGCAAGGGTGTTAAAAATAAATTAAATACATAACATGCCATGCCATGTCATATTAGGTTGCCAGGCAAGATGGGGCGATTTGGGATTTCGGTACGACGTGCTTAAGCGGTGAACAGGATAAATAGGTGTAAGGTTTTTTTTTGCGGTAATGTGTTTGAAACGTGGTGTGAGTTAATTTGATGGACGATTTGAAAACTAGTTTTGATGCATAAATTGACGTCAAGTTCATAACACACAGCGCCATCTAGTGCCACACTAAGCAACGAGGCTTGTGTCGTGGACACCAGACAGTTGATATACTACATATATACTTTTTGTTTGTAAATACATACTTATCTACACTAACATTATAAAGAGGAAAGGTTTGTATTTTTGTGTGTATGTTTGTAATGAATAAACTCAAAAACGACTGCGCCGATTTCAAAAATTCTTTCACCATTAGAAAGCTACATTCACCCTGCATATTATACCCTGAATAGGCTATATCTTATCCCCGTACTCCCACGGGAACGGGAACTACGCGGGTGAAACCGCGTGACGTCCGCTAGTCATACATATAATCATACATGACTCAGAAACATGCTCACCACATAAACATTTTCAACCAGTCTTAGCAAGGGGTATCGTATTACCCAGTACTAACTGGGTTGTGGAGGTCAGATAGGCAGTCGCTCCTTGTAAAATACTGGAATTGAGCTGCATCTGGTTAGACTGGAAGCCGACCCCAACATAGTTGGGAAAAGGCTAGGCAGATGAGTAGCAGCCACTGAGTCTGGATTTGTGCTCGGTTGATGGCAATAGGCTCGCCCCCTATTACATGGGACTTAAACATAACTGGCGAAATGTTGGTGTACTATTAGGTACTTACACCACTGCCTAACTATTCGGGGATAATAGGTGTTCACCGTTGGGTCGGGTAGGTTAGACTCTAACCTACCCGAACCAATCGTTTAAGGTGTGTTTTCATTTCTCTAACGGTTAGAGAAATGAAAACACACCTCGAACGAAGACAAAAAAGTATCCGGCTCGAAGGACCATGGTCCTTCGAGCCGGATACTTTTTTCTAAGCTAAGACATTAACTATAGGCGTTATGTTTATTTCCCCTGGAATATCATAAGTTTCCCTTGAAAAGAATTAACTTAATTTCTTTTTCACTAGGTTTATAACGTAATGGAAAAGGCAGAAAAAAAACGAAGCGTTAGTTTTTATTTTATTTTAATGTGTTGTAGTTTTGATATTTTAGTTGTAGCTTTGTATTTACATATTAGCTTACACGTTAATTATTTGGTATTTATAAAGGGTGTCAAAATAATCTTAACGAAGCCGAAAGGCACTTGTTCTCCTCATCATTGCGATTTTTTTTTTGTTATACACCATACCTGGGAATCTTCTAGTTACGGAGATATTGGGGGTCAAAACTTCAACATTTTTTTAAAATAAAAGTTTTAAATGTTTTAATTTCATTTTAAAAACCTCCATGACTCCTGTACTGCTTAATGTATCACTCAGCACAATGTTTTGATTACGTTACATGGTGTATAGTTCGGTTCAAACTTAATGGCGGCTCGGAAGTTAGCTGCGAGTGACGGTTTTACGGTAGGCGGTCGGGCCTACCGTAAAACGTCATATTTCATACCAACAAAACAAGTCGTTTTTCAGCAACAATATTAGCGTAAAGTTACTTAGTTTTATGTACAGAATGCTTGGTAAAGGGTACGTTTACACCCTGTATGTAGAATAAATTGTGTAAAAGTCGTAAAGTAATAGACATCCTTTGTGTAAATACAAATAATGAAATAAATAGGGTAGATGACAAAAAAAAATATTAGGCCGTCAGATAGATTTCCAAAAAATATCGGACACATTTTTTTTCTTTTTTCACGTAAACAAAAAATTAAGACGATACAGTGCGTCGAAAACTCGTGTGACGTCACATTTGAGTACATTTTTTACTGAAATGTGACGTCACAAGCCACTCATGATCTTTGACACGTTTTATCTTCGTCAA
The DNA here is from genome assembly GCA_905147715.2 of Xestia xanthographa. Lineage (NCBI taxonomy): Eukaryota > Metazoa > Arthropoda > Insecta > Lepidoptera > Noctuidae > Xestia > Xestia xanthographa. The sequence continues at coordinate 18,462,055 of LR990667.1, forward strand.
TTTTTATTAATTTGATAAAACACATAAACACGTATCGATAATCTAACTGACGGACTAAATAGAATCATATTTTTTTAGTCAGTCTTCATCCCTATTATGTTAGACTAATCTTAAATATTTATTCTAGGAACACAGCTACAAGCTCCGATCGCAGCGGTCCATGTCAGAAGCTTCACAGTTGTCCTTCAATCTCGACCTAGACAACAATTTAGACCCTAAATATGAAGGTGAGACTTTACTAGATCTTTTCAGACAACGGACTCTTCAGGAACTTAATATATATATATACGAATATAGATACTTTCGTATGCATTTAGTAAAAACCGGTTATTTTGAAAATACAAACAGATACTTCAATTTTATTTATTTGTATCTGTTACCGTTAAAACCCGTAGTGAAAACGTGTTTTCCCTAGTTAAAACTAGTTTTTACTAACTGCCTTAGTTAGTACATGTATTAACTGATTTCATATCAATGAAAACTAGGTTTCACTAAGGAAAACCCGTTTTGTTGAAATGATTCAAACTTTCAACCGATATTAAAGGAATACGCGTTTTCACTAAAAACGGGTTTTAACTGTAACATATCGATTTCAAATAATTATGAATATATTACACCAATTTACACGACGTAATATTGGTGCCGATTCCCTTGTTTACAAACTAAACCAAATTTAAGTTCAGTGCATCTTTTTCTTTCTATTTCATTAAGAAAAGGACAGAAGCGGCACCATTGTATAGGTGTCCAATAAAAATTCTAAGATTTCTTAAATTAACTAGCCAAACTTTATGGGGTGTTGCCGATAAATTAACTAGCCAAACTTTATGGGGTCTTTGACGATGTAAGCCAAACTTTATGGGGTCTTTGACGATGTTAGTCAAACTTTTTGGTGTCTTTGACGATGTTAGCCAATCTTTTTGGGGTCTTTAATGATAAGTTAACTAGGCAACCTTTTTGGGGACTTTGACGATGCTCTCCAAGCTTTTTGGGGTCTTCGACCATAAATTAGCTAGCCAAACTTTATGGGGTATTGCCGATAAATTAACTAGCTAAACTTCATGAGGTGTTGCCGATAAATTAACTAACCAAACTTTTTGGGGTATTGCCAATAAATTAGCTAGCCAAACTTTTTGGCTTCTCTGGCGATATTTGTTTACTTCTAAATAGCGTATATTTTCTTAAAGGTGAGAACCAAAAGAAGGGCTCAGTGGACAACAGTGTGTACGTGTCGTACATACGCAGCGGTGGTAGTACACTATCCATGGCTCTACTGATCCTGCTGTTTCTACTCGCGCAATTCTTCTACTCATCAACTGATGTGTGGTTGAAGGAATGGTGAGTATTTATTCCAAATCTTTATCCCATTACGAACGACTTACGAACAGTAAGTCGTGGGTTCGAACCCAGTCATGCGCATTACTTTGTGTAATTTATTTCATCACCACTGCTCTCAAAACGGTGAAGGAAAACATCGTGAGGAAACCGGTCCTAGAACCAAGAATTCGAAGACATGTGCCAACCCGTACTGGGTCCGCATGGGGGATTATAGCCCATACGTAAAATATGCGCTTTGACGTGGAGTTGCGGACACCAGCCCGTTATACAATACAAAATCCCATTGAATGACTTTTTGTGGTGAAGTATGTAAGTAGTTTATATTGTCATTGAATGGAAAAAGGCGTGACGGTTGACAGGAGAGAATGGAAGAAAAACACGTGTTGCGCCGACCACAAGCAACATGGGATAAGCAGGAAGATAATGACATTGAATAATTTCATTTCTACCATTGCCACTCGAAAATGGGCATTTTATTTATTTATTTTTTATTTATTATTATTCTTCAACAAATTTACATTTGTGTCGAACAGTGGGTTATAACAATAATAAATGTAACACAAAATTAATTCATTGATAACAGTGAATAAAACGCTCTTTTACTCGCTGAGTGAATAAAAACATTTTTAATTTGGAATAAGGACTAATTATGAACAATTAAAACGTTCCGACAAGAATATAACACTGAATTTCGAATATTGTTCTAATTTCAATCAGTATTTTACATGGAGCAACTGCCTATCTGACCTTCACAACCCAGTTAGTACCGGGTAATATACGATACCCCTTGGTAAGACTGGTTGTCAGACTTTCAGGTCACTGGCTTCCTGTTACGACTGTCAAAGAACTACAAATAACAGCCGAGATAGTAGTAAAGTAGTAGTAAAACAGTAGATAGTACGAAAAGTCACCGACGCACGGAGGAAACACAGTATGTAATAAATTAGTGTCCCACCCATCCACAAACCGACCTTGGTAAGCGTGGCTTAACCTTGGAAGATCGACCCGAGTGGCTGTTATTATGAACCCTTGAGAAATATAAATACTATTCTTATATATATTTTCTCGCAGTGGTAAAAAGTAGAGTACATAACTCGTGAAAAAAAAATTATCTCGGTTCTTGTATCCCTCGCTCTGCTCAGGATTCTACTCTAGAATCCCTTGCTACGCTCGGGATGCTACTCTAGAATCCCTTGCTACGCTCGGGATGCTACTCTAGAATCCTATGCTGCACTCGGGATCCAACTTAGTCCCTCGAATTAAATTCTCTTTTTTTCACTTGTTGTTTAGTCTACTATTATTTACGTTCTTGCACTACCCACATAGTTTAAAAAATAATTGAAACCCTTTTATCATCATCATCTGCCTAGCCTTTTCCCAACTATGTTAGGGTCAACTTCCAGTCTAACCGAATGCAGCTGAACCAGTATTTTACATATTTTACAAAAAAATCTTTATTCTAGGGTAAACTTAGAAGAAGCGAACAGTGCTATAAAAATCGCCAACCAGCCGACAGGTACAACTAATGAAACAGCCGCTCCGCCACCAGGTAAATACAATGTTTTCATTTGATAAATGTGTTTTTGCACTCATAGGACGTTAGTTAAGAACTTGACAATTAAACTCTTAACACACTACTAATCTTTCTATAAAATATAATTCAATCATAATTCTACACCAAGTTACCGGGTCTAAATTGTAGCAAATTAGGTCTAGTATCACACATTTCATGGAATACACCCGATCACCTATCACCATGTATAGACACAATTTTGACAGAAAACATCATGCGGCGATTCCATTACGCTTATTTTCTTGAAAATAAAACCCGACTTCTGAAGCTAAAGTTATTTTTCACTTTTATTGTTTTTTTGAAGTCGGTTTTATTTTTTGCTTAAAAAGTTTTCTATTTTTACCATTTTTAGGGAACTCTTCCATAAAAGACAGCAATCACAACCAATTTGCCGTCTATTATTGAAGAGTTCCCTTGTATATCTCTGAAAATCAGCATCAGATCTTCACTAAACTTAAACGGGACCACCGCGAAATTATATCCTTCCTAATAAATGATAAATGATGTTTATTTTGCAAGTAGGTTTTTACAAACACTTTTACACGTCATTTTTTAAAACTAGATGGGGCCGGTGTTTCGTACCTGACTACTCTGAGAAGAAACAGCCGAAACAAACTCAGAGGTCATAGTCTCTTTTAAAGTCCAGACAATTTTGCTCAATTCACATGAGGACTATGCAGATTAGTGTCTGAGATGGTCTTTTGAAGAAAGAACCATACAGATTTGAGTGGACCTGTCCAGTCAGTGCAAGCATTTGTCAGTTAACGTGTAGCTCGACTTATAAAATATAATAAAAACAGAACCATCAAAATCGGTTCATAAATGGCGAAGATATCGCCGAACATACACACAAAAATAAAATAAATTCAGACGATTTTTGGAAGTCGGTTGAACCAAAAATTCAAAGACACGTGACATCTACAAACTCACACGGGGCCACTCCCTCTCATTGAGAGGAGGCAACATAGACAAGCCTTATTATTACGTTGATTCGACAATGAGGTCCTGATGGATTCTATTCCTGGGTCGGACAAACTGTTATTGGGTTTTTCTATCAGGAATTTCTCATTAGCAGCCGCGGAGACTAATTTGTGCCTTTTTGATGGCAATACGCTCGCCCCTATTACATGGAACTTAAACATATTGGCTACATGTGGGTGTACTTGTTAAGTACACCTCTGCATAACCCGTCGGAGATAACAAGGCGTGATGTTATCTTAAGTTCTACAATGTAACCCGCGAAATTCGTAAAAAAAATAGCTTTATTGATTCCTTACACTGTATGTACATCAATCAATTATTTACATTAATTGTTATTGGTTATTCAATTTTATTAATATGCCCAATTGGCTGTTAGCAATTTACATTAAACTAGCGGACGTCCCGCGGTTTCACCCGCGTAGTTCCCGTTCCCGTGGGAGTATGGGGATAAAATATAGCCTGTTACTCAGGGTGAATGTAGCTTTCTAATAGTGAAAGAATTTTTGAAATCGGTCCAGTAGTTTTTGAGCCTATTCATTACAAACAAACAAACAAAGTTTTCCTCTTTATAATATTAGTATAGATTAGGTATTTTATTCCTTCATGCTTTACAATAAAAATAATTTATTATTATTTTATTAACAATTAAAATAACATTATTTACATTTTTTTTACTTATTAACAAAAAAAATATTTTATAAGAATTTCATCATGCTAATTCTAAATGTAATTTATTATTATTAACAGTTAACATTATTTACATTATTTGATAGCAATTTAAAAATCAATTATCTTTCAGCCTTCGAAGACATACCAAGCAACCGCTTCGGCTTGACCAGAGAGCAGTGCCTATACATCTACGGAGGTCTCATCGGAATCTGTATAGTCTTCACTTGGAACAAGCTCGTCATATTCTACAATACTTGCATCCGTGCCTCCACCAATCTGCATGATAATATGTTCAAGTAAGTTGTCTTTTATCTTTGACTAGCTGATGCCCGTGACTTCGCCCGCCCGCAAATTAGGTATATACTAAGACCTTCCTCTTGAATCACTCTATCTTTTTAAAAAACCCGCATCAAAATCCGTTGCGTAGTTTTAAAGATCTAAGCATACATAAGGACAGACGCGGCGGGCGACTTTGTTTTATAATATGTAGTGATAGTGAAGCTCTAAAGTCTGACCAGTCTTACCAAGGAGTACCAAGTTACTATATGTGGACATGGAGTATCCAATCCATTCATCATCATCTTCCTGCTTATCTCATGTTACTTGTGGTCGGCGCAACGCGTTTTTTCTTCCATTATCCCCTAACAACCATCACGCAATCATTTACACCTTTTTCCCTCATATCACTCCTCACACAATCCATCCATCGTTTCCTTGGTCGTCCTCTCCCTCTCCATCCATCCACATTTATATTCATCACTCTTTTAGTCACATGTGATTTGTCCCTCCTCATCACATGCCCATACCACGACAGTCGATTCCCTTTCAACTTTTCTGTAACTGGCGCAACTTTCAAACTTCCTCTAATATACTCATTCCTTATTTTATCCATTCTTGTCACACCACACATCCACCTCAACATTCTCATCTCCGCTACATGCAATCTTTTTTCACATTAGTATCCAATCCATTCATCGCCATACAAATCTATCTTGGCGAATTTGTAACTATGATCAATTTTATTTATTTGTATGTTTTGACCTTTCAAAAGGCCTTTTTAATGAATTTGATTTTGAGGTTGAAATGAAAAAGCAAAATTTAATATAAATGTTCAAACAATCTTAAGGAACAAACTGATAATTTGTCTAAAATATGTTAACCTATTGAACACCATTGACACATATACGTGACAAGGAAGCGCGTACCCTAAGTGTATGCAACGAAAGAAATATGTGACCAAAAATGCCGTGCCCTATACATACAAAAAAAAAAAAAAAATGAGTGTAATGAGCGGTTTTTTTTTACCTCAAAAAGAGGAACTTATTAAAAAAAAAACTTACGTTTCCAAGAACTCTATAGATGGCGTTGAACTTACTATGATAGTTGGTGCCAAAGCCAAAACATTGTGTCACGTCACATACTCTCGTTGACTGACATTTTCATTTGCTTAACCTTCAGAATATAACCTAGTTTTCTCGCGCTTTGTTGAAATCAGTTTTTTTAGGTTCCGTTCCTTGCATTATCATACTCCTAGCGCCATCTATCCAGCGATTAGGGAAGAGCTAAAAAGAAAATCCCTCATTATAGGTGAACGAAGTAGAAGCAAATTGCATACTTCTGTTGTTTCTATGATCTGAGGCACACTTAGTTATTTTGTTTTTTCTTTGTTGCGATAAAAAAAAAAAACGAAATTCAAATCATATGCGTCTTGCGTATGATTTGTAATTAGATATTTTTCACTTTTTTTTTTCAAAATTTTCTTTCTTTGTTCTAATTTGAAAAGTTTACTTATAATTTCGTTTTTTGATGATGGATCAATTTTTTTCTAAGCTGTGGAAAAAAAAACTAGGTATGCCATAAGCTTCTACTCCGTTCACCCATTTTTTTTGGAAAGTGATAAAAAAGTCATCCGGTATAAACACGAAATAAACAATTAAATAGTTTTGGAATGCCTATTCTTTTTGTAGGTATTACTAGTATTCAGCTGCATTTAGTTAGACCGAAAGCTTAACTTAACATAGTTGGGAAAAGGCTAGGCAGATGATGGTGATGACCTAACTACTGTATCTCTTTCCACAGAGGTGTGACCAGCGCCCCCATGTGGTTCTTCCACCACAACCCATCAGGTCGGATCCTCAACCGGTTCTCCAAAGATATGGGTCAGGTGGACACCTTGCTACCTGTCGCCTTGGTTGACTGTTTAGGGGTGAGTACCACTTACTATCTTCTTCGTAGCGTGTCGATGGCAATCTAAATTATGTCGGCCCAGAACTGAGCTACTAAAGTCTCCGCCAGATAAGTAAGAATTAAAGGTCATTACTCTTTCCTTAATTTCTCTGCGTAGGTACCAAAGACATTCCTGAGCGATAAGCGATTTCTGTGAGGTGTCTAATTAGTGTATTGAGATAAATAGACATTACAACGAGTTGTGAACTTTATAAATGCTTTGACAACTACCCGCGGAGTGTAAAAAACTGCGTAACTTACTTGCAAGACTATAATTATTACGATTGACGATGGAAGATCTTCTTACTTATCAAAATGAGCTGTTGGAAAACCTAAAGAGGGCAGAAAGGAATTATAAGAAATCACCGAGAGATAGAATAAAACGGCCATATTTGGAAACGAGGTTAGAACCAGCAGAACAATTAGGGAAATAATTTAAACATGTGGTCCATTATGAATCGTTTTTTATCACTAGAAAAAGTCAAGGATCACGATAAAGGTCGTTTCGGGACAAGTTTATGTCATTGTTTCTGTTTTCTGAATTATGTATTTGAATAAGTGTGTGCGGGTTAATGACCTTTAATTCCTAGTTATCTGGCGCAGACTATAGTTTGGCGCTTTCGGTAGCGTCCATCAGTTCCTGTAGTGAACAAACAACAGGAAACCCAGGCACGATATTAAGTGCCACATCGTTTGTGAAACAGCACCACATTTACACTACACTATTATTACAAAGAGGAAAGATTTGTATTTTTGTTTGTAATGAATAAACTTAAAAACTACTGCGCCGATTTCAAAAATTCTTTCACCATTAGAAAGCTACATTCAACCTGAGTAACATAGGCTATATTTTATACCCGTACTCCCACGGGAACGCGCTAGTCTACTTACTATTTTTATTTTTTTCGTTGGGTATTTTTGATTACTCGACAGAGCATAAACACTCATTGACGTAAATAACAATGAGGAGCTGGTGGCTAAGTAATAGCAGCCGTTCTGGTCGATCTGTAGGTTAAGCCGCGTTTGCCGAGGTTGGTCTGTGGATGGGTGACCACCCATTACTCACCGAGTCTTCGCCGTGCCTCGGAAAGCACGTTAAGCCGTTAGTCCTGTCATTTGTAGATCTTTGACAGTCGTACAGGTAGTCAGTTGCCCCAAAGTCTGACAACCAGTCTTACCAAGGGATATCGTATTACCCAGTACTAACTGGGTTGTGGAGGTCAGATAGGCAGTCGCTCCATGTAAAATACTGGTATTCAGCTGCATCCGGTTGGACTGGAAGCTGACCCCAACATAGTTGGGAAAAGGCTAGGCAGATGATGCAAATTATCTTATTTAGATATGGATACGTCGATTCCGAGTTTTGCTAGCTAATTCTGAGCCATTTATTGATTTAAATTTTCATTGGCCAATCATAGAAAAGGCACAGAAAGCTGCCATTTTCGGCAATATTTATTCTTTAATTACATTGGGGTAAATTTCCAGTGACCCCAATTTAATTGGGAAAAGGCTAGGCAGATGATCTTCTTAGCGCGTCGATGGTAATCTAAATTATGTCGGCCCAGAACTGAGCGACTAGTTTGGCGCTTTCGGTAGCGTCCATCAGTTCCTGTAGTAAACAAACAACAGGAAATGATGATAAGTGTTATTAGTGTCAATTCTGTTGTGCTCAAACTAAACTTAATTTAGGCTATTGCTATCTTTTACTAAAAGGCAGTGCGAGAAAAGCACGGCTATAGCTATGAACTAAGTTAGAGATGTCAAACTAGTTTACGCCTTGCGCTTCACCGTGTTTTTAGTGGACATGTTTACCGGCGCCCTTTATTTGTAGGGAAAGATTAGTTCCAACTAAATTTGACAGCTCTAAATTACGTCCGTCTCTTTCTCGTTTTATTAGAGAGAAAAAGATAGCAATAGCCTAAATTAAGTTTCGTTTGTGCACAACAGAATCGACACCATAGATCTTTAAGGCCCTTCTAACCCTAAAATTAGCAACTCTATTTGTGGTGGTTCAAAATTCGTTTGAAAATTTTTTAGAATAAAGTTCTAATCAGCTTGCACTACAAATCGGTTGTTACGTCAGTCACTGCGGCCGAATAGTGCGAAATGAGTGGTTTTTTTGCGATTTACAAAAAATCGATTGATTGGACTAAAAAAATAAAACACAAGACCTACTTTATAGTTAGTTCAGTTAGTATGCAAAGTTTCATGATCTAATTTGAAGTACTTTTTGAATACCAGCGGTTTATTGTTCGATTTGGAGGTAAAGGAGAATGCCCATTTTTCTACTGACCGCCGTTGCGCATCAAAACTTTTTGTATGATAGCATAAATTGAATATAAAAGAGGGGTGATGTCGTACTTTCTAAGGAAAAAAAAATATCCATTTATTTTGTGGGGGTTTTAGTTGTTTTTTGATTTTCTGTTCAGTTTTGAGGTTAGTTTTGTAACGAACCTTCCACTAAAAGCAGCAGCCCATTACAACAGTATGACTTGAATTGACATAAGACACGAACAGTACGCAATGATAAGTTATTTATAAGCACAGCAAACTCAACAACTATCGATGCACAAGTGAAAACAAAAGTTCGGTGTTGTTTTGTTTGTTTGACAAATTGACAGAGACAGTTCACATATCACATTGTGATAGTGTTACCAACAGAAAATATAAATCACTCTGACTGTCAACTAAAGAAAGATTTTTAATTAGCAAAGTAATATTATCTATAGGATGTGAACTAAGAAAATATGTTATTTCAATTGTGCTAATTAAAAATATAAATAACGAGGATAAAGTCATAGTTGAATTTATTTTTAAAACTGAGTGATGGATTATGTCCCAGGTTTTAATAAATTGGCAACATTGATTTTACCAAAATACGCCATTTTAAAAAGTAAGCAATAAAATCCAATACTGTAGCTAATAAAATACAAAATAGTAACCCCACATACGATTTCGTTCAAGTGAACTAAGAGAAGTTAAAAAAATATTTTATAATTTATGAGTTTATTTTTATGGCCATACTCTTTTACTATAAAGCGACTCTGATTGTGGTCAATGTCCTTTGGAATTTTTTTCTATCGAGAAAAGTTTATAGAATCGTGTTTTCGCCAAACATGGGACTTAGCATTAATCCTCAACTTTACCATATATTTATTTCAAAATTAATTTAATGCTGCAGTATTTTAGGCGTAACGGAGGATCATGCTAAGCCATTTGAGGGATATATAGCCCTTAAGTCTGACTTACTCTTTATATTTGTCGACAGTTCTTCCTAGAAGTAATGGCAATCCTAGTGGTGGTGTGCCTCGTGAACTGGTGGCTCCTGATACCGACCGGCATAGTGGCGGTGCTGCTGTTCTTGTTGAGGGACCTGTTCCTGCATACCAGCCGGGAACTGAAGAGGATTGAGGCCATTGGTGAGTTATTTGAACTTAGTACCAGAGGAGTATATTCTGTATGGTGTCGGACGTAAAGAATAGCACCATCCCATATCTTCCCGTGGGTGACGTAAGAGGCGACTAAGGGACTTACCAGAGAGTGGGCAGCAGCGTTCTCTGTGCTTTTGTAACAACCGTACTGTGATCGCCAACCCGCCTGCCCTTTGACGGAGGCCTATGTCCAGCAGTGGACGTCTTTCGGCTGAAATGATGATGATGATGACCAGAGAAGCTCGTGGCTAAATAATAACAGCCGCTCGGGTCGATCTTTAGGTTAAGCTGAGCTTACCTAGGTTGGTCTGTGGATGGGTGACCACCCATTACATACCGAGTTTCCTCCGTGCTTTCCTTTAAGCTGTTGGTCCCGGCTGTCATTTGTCTATCTTTGACAGTCGTTACAGGTAGTCAGTGGCCCAAAAAATCTGATAACCAGTCTTACCAAAGTGGTATCGTATTACCCAGTACTAACTGGGTTGTGGAGGTCAGATATGCAGTCGCTCCATGTAAAATACTGGTACTCAGCTGCATCCGGTTAGACTGGAAGCCGACCCTAATATAATTGGGAAAAGGCAGGCAGATGATGACCAGCTTATATACAAACAACACATTAAACAACAACAACGAACAAAACTACAACAACAACAGTAAGGTAGATGACAAAAAAAAATCTAATTATTCCGTCAGATAGATTTCCAAAAACTATTGGACACGTATTTTTTCTTTTTTCACGTAAACAAAAAATTAAGACGGTACAGTGCGTCGAAAACTCGTGTGACGTCACATTTGAGTACATCATAAAGCGACGTCATAAGCCCTTGACTCATGATCTGACGCGTATCTTCGTAAATTTTTGTTAATTTGATTAAACAAAAACCACGTATCCAATATAAGTAATAAGTTCTCACATAATATACCATCTCAACATAAATGATGTAACCAAGATTTTGTAACAATATTCTGATTTAAAAGTGTCCATGGAGTTTCTTGCCCGTTCTTCTCCATAGAGATCTACGCTAGGGAATGGGCAACTACAGTACTTTCACAGTTTTTATGTCTTGTGACTGGGACTGTAGCTACATTTAATTTTCATCTTTGTTTCGACAATTCAAAAGTGCCTGTAACTGGCTTACTTGAAATAAATGCTTTAATTTTAATATTTTTCGATAATGTAACTGACGGATTAAACAGAATAATATAATTGTGTCGATTCTGTTGTGCACAAACTAAACTTAATTTAGGCTAATGCTATCTTTTTCTCTCTAATAAAACGAGGAAGAGACGGACGTTATTTAGAGCTGTCAAATTTAGTTGGAACTAATCGATAATGTAACTGACGGATTAAACAGAATAATATAATTGTGTCGATTCTGTTGTGCACAAACTAAACTTAATTTAGGCTAATGCTATCTTTTTCTCTCTAATAAAACGAGGAAGAGACGGACGTAATTTAGAGCTGTCAAATTTAGTTGGAACTAATATTTCTATACAAATGAAGGATGCACGTAAAAACATGTCGACTAAAAACACGGTGAAGCACAAGGCATAAACTAGTTAGACAGCTCTAACTTAGTTCATAGCTATAGCCGTCCTTTTCTCGCACTGCCTTTTAGTAAAAGATAGCAATAGCCTAAATTAAGGTTAGTTTGTGCACAACAGAATCGACACCTATATCCCTATTATTACAAGACGCCTTACGAAAATGAAGTTCCCACCCACCAGCTCGAAGCCAGTCCCTGAACCACCTGTCGGCGACAGTGTCCGGCCTGACCACCATCAGGTCCGCGCGCCAGCACCAGCGCACCCTGGTGAGAGAGTTCGACAAGCAGCAGGACCTGCACTCCTCGTGCTGGGTGCTCGTGCTCAGCACGACCAGGGCCTTCGGCTTCTGGATGGATATGATCTGCTGTCTCTATCTCGCGTTTGTGACGTTTAGCTTCTTCCTCTTCACTTCTGAAGGTAAGAAATAATATATTCTGTCATAATGTACACAAGGTGCAGCTTGCATCCTGGTCAAAATTCAGGAAAATACTTGTCACAAAAGATATACAGGGTTAGTTTTCAATGACCAGCAAAAATTAAAATTAAGATCTAGGTATCACTATCAATACAAAAGTGCATTTTAAATATTAGTGTCGAAAAATATAAAATTAAATAATAGCATTCATTTGAAACTGTCCTAAAAATGTCCTAAATCGTAAACCTAGTGGGAATCAACGCACTTGTGTGCGTGCATGCACCTGTGTGTGCTAACTGCTACCTATCTAGGTTGTTGAACTGAATTGTGCTGTTGCAAAAAAAATCGGGGGAAAATATAATGACCACCAAAAATAACTTTGTGACCACTAACATCTATCACCTAAAATATCAATTGATCACCAAATTTAGTAAATTGAACACCAAATTTTAATGAGGTGGTTGATGACAAACTAGTTTTGTTTGCCTAGGCCGACTTGGGGCACCCCGACACGGATAGATTAGGTTAGAAGGGTATGGCGGGGTCGAATGAGCGAGCGAAGCGAGTGAATAGACCCCGCCATACCCTTCGTGGTTATTTTTTTATAAACCATTCAGAAGTAGGAGCCCCACGAAGCGGGGCTCCGTCGACCGGGTCTCCCTCGACTCGGATGCAAGAGCATAACAGTTCAATTTCTGGTGATCATTAACTAACTTTTAACTATTTTTGGTTCTCATTTCACGCTAAAATGGGGATTAATTTTGGTGATCATTTACTATTTTTGGCAATCAAAAATGATTTTTTTGCCGTTACATTTGACTAAATTTGGTGGTTCGTTAAACATAAGCCAAAAAAATCCACACGTTCGCGTTTTAGCGGTGGACAGGAATGAAATTTTATTTAAAAAAATGTTGTTTTTTTTTTCATTATATCGAAAATATTATCAATTCTAAACCATCTCTGAAAATTTGGCCGGTTATTGAAAACTAACCCTGTTTAAGCAATCAATTTAAATTACAATACCTGGTCAATGATTAATAAAGCTGCTATTTTAAATTATTTCACAGTATTTCAAAATAACACGAAAGTAATAAATAGAATCACCCATCGCGCGACATGGCTCTGTGTGTGTGAAGGCCCGGTTATAGGGCCAGTTACAGATGGGCTGCGTTTTAATACGGATGGTTTACACTTACCGATTTCCGTAAATAAGAAAAATAAACCTAACCATTTTATTATCGATTCGGGTCGAGAATCATTAGCATAAATACCTCCTTGAATTTGACCAGGATGCACAACGACACCTTGTTTATAAAAAAAAAAAAACAAAAATAAAGATAGTACCTACAGCAAGTAAGTAAACTAAACGCCGTCCCTGGACGTCCATGTCCACGTCCGTGTCAGTGGCAATGTCTTACAACAAGCAAGTAAAGTATCTCTAGCAAAAGCCCAGCATCAGCTGAGCGCGCCTGTCCCGTCCTGCGTTCGATTTCCGGGTCGGGCAAATAGGATAGTTTCCACCTATAAATTGCAAATCTATTTAGTCCGTCAGTTAGAGCATTGGAAAATAATGGATACGTATTTTTTGTTTTTAGGGTTCCGTACCCAAAGGGTAAAAACGGAACCCTATTACTAAGACTTCGCCGTCTGTCCGTCTGTCCGTCTGTCTGTCACCAGGCTGTATAGGGTTCCGTACCCAAAGGGTAAAAACGGAACCCTATTACTAAGGCTTCGCCGTCTGTCCGTCTGTCTGTCACCAGGCTGTATCTAATGAACCGTGACAGCTAGACAGTTGAAATTTTCACAGATGATGTATTTCTGTTGCCACTATAACAACAAATAAAAAAAAAACAATAACATTAATATTTAAGGGGGGCTCCCATACAACAAACGTGATTTTTTTGCCCTTTTTTTTTGATAATAATGGGACGGAACCCTTCGTGCGCGAGTCCGACTCGCACTTGGCCGGTTTTTGTAAATCAATGAATATTGACAAAGATAAAACGCATCACAACTTGGGAGTGGGGGCTCGTGACGTCACAAAGTCACAACGCACTAAAAATTATACCACGGTGTGACGTATTGAGAATTTTAAAAGCGTCGTATCTTCGTCAATTTTGGTTTACGTTATAAAAGAAAAAATACGTGTCAAATATTTTTTGATAATCTAACTGACGGATTAATTAGATTTTTTCAAGACACAAGCCTATTGTTATTGAGTTTTTTCATCAGAAATTTCTCAGTAGCAGCAACGGATTCGATTTGTGCACGAATGATGTCAATAGGCCCGCCCCGTATTACATGGGGCTTAAACATAACAGGCGTAATTTAAGATCGACTACAGGAGCTAAATTAGCAACTTTATCTGTGGTGGTTCAAACTTCGTTTGAAATACTTTTAGAATAAAGTTCTAATCAGCTTGCACTACAAAGTGGTTGTTACGTCAGTTACAATAGTGCGAAATGAGTGGTTTTTTGCGATTTACAAAAAATCTATGGATTGGAAAAAAAATAATAATATGTTGCTTGTAGAATGATTTGCCGAAAAATCGCATGTATTTTAGTATGGTTTTAACTCGTTAAGATACATTTTTAGAGGTAAATTAAAGTGTTTTTTTTTAATCGAGTAAAATTAGTTGTATTATGTTTTCAAAACACTATCATACTAGCATATATCCTGAAGAATATCATATATTTTTCTGGTTTTGTTTATTTCAGTGATTCATATGCTTTTTGCATTATAAAACTCGCGTTTAGCTCCTGTAGTCCCCTTAATCACAACGTAAATGTTTATAATATTTTTTTATTTTTATTTTATATATATTTTTTTATTAACGTTAATAATATTTTTCTATAACAGATACGTTAGGAGGTAACGTGGGCTTGGCGATAACTCAAGTGATAGGTCTCGTAGGCATGTGTCAGTACGGAATGAGACAAACAGCTGAAGTGGAGAATCAAATGACTTCCGTAAGTAGTCCATCATAATTATCATCCTCTTCTATCATTGGTTGCGTTGCTTACCTAATTAAAAATATATTTTTATTAAAGATACGTATATATCTCTTACCTTTCAGTCTGTAATTGTTTGTTCTACGAGATTATGCTAGTACGCTCATAAATTGCTCGTCCACTATTTATGCGAAGACACTGCCTCCTAAGATACAGGATCTTCCTAGTTTAGGAATCAGGGCTCAAATTTTGTATTGACTGTACTGTACTCATCTCTCGCAAACAACTTCTGTTTGCTAATTTTTCTGTACCTTAGTGACTGTTGTGTACAGTCACGATTGTAACTAAGAGAATTAAATCGTTTTTTATAAAAATATGGGTTCCAGAATACGATATTCGTAACAACATTAAATTTTTTTCAATACACTTCCTCGAAAACTGGTCCATAACGCACTACGATTAGGTACAACATGCAATGTATTTCACACGCGTGCGATTTTTTCCACTTTCCCGCACGTGTGCGGGAATGAAAATTGCCACAGATAACTATAACTATACGTAAGTCCAAATTGGTTCAATGCCTATAGTCTGAGGTGAATGTTTTTTTTTTATTTCGGCAAAGCACTATGCGTCTTTATGGCATAAATATTTTTTGAATATTCAAATCGTGTTTATAAATAGAATATCATAGGTAAACATGATTATTAAAAACTAATAGTTACTTTTATACACAAATTAACATTTATTTGTGTTAATAAATCTATTTTTATATTAGGCTGTTTAACGGCTTCATACCTTTGCCTCTCCTTCAACCTGGCGAAACCAAAGCGCGAAAAAAAAAATGAAAATCATAGTTTCATAGTTCGTGACAAAAATATTTTTCGTTATTTTATTTTATTTCTTCAAAAGTGTATTGAAAAACGTCGTTTGATACACGTGGACATTTGTTATTGCAATTCTCGGCTCAAAAACACCCTCGCCTACGGCTCGTGTGTTATAATTCCGCCTCGAATGCAATAACAAACTTTCTCCACTTGTATCAAAATGTACTAAATCAGAACAGTAGGACAAAAACACTTTTGAAAGTTGTGAAATGTTTACATATTGGCGCTCGTGACTGTACTTCATTCAATATGTGTCAAACTTCTATTTTCCTAATAAAGACTATTATTATTATTATTGGTGTCGATTCTGTTGTGCACAAACTAAACTTAATTTAGGCTATTGCTTTCTTTTACTAAAAGGCAGTGCGAGAAAAGGACGGCTATAGCTATGAACTAAATTAGGGATGTCAAACTAGTTTATGCCTTGCGCTTCACCGTGTTTTTAGTCGACATGTTTTTACGTGCACCCTTCATTTATATATGGAAATATTAGTTCCAACTAAATTTGACAGCTCTAAATTAAGTCCGTCTCTTTCTCGTTCTATTAGAGAGAAAAAGATAGCAATAGCCTAAATTAAGTTTAGTTTGTGCACAATAGAATCGACACCAATATCCACCTAGCCTTCTATATTTCAGCACAGTTGTCAGAAAAGAAAAATATATTGTTTTTTTTTTTATCTTTCAGGTTGAAAGAATCTTGGAATATACGAATCTACCTCCAGAGAAACCATTGGATGTGGACAGGGACGCTTTGAAACAAAACCACCCTGATTTGGACTTTGAAAAATGGCCTACTAAAGGTAGGTGGACAATTTAGGAAATATAATTAAAAAAAAAAAAAAACAACGTAACGTATTGTTACGTCGTACAATTACGGTAGTAGGTGCCTACAAGTAGGTAGGTAGGTAGGACGAGTCTCGAATGATTTAAGTACACATTCGCAAACTACCTATATAAGACATCAGGAAGTTGTCATTGTAATTTCGACCGTACGCCCAGGGCATAAAATACCTACTTCTTTATTTTGTACAAATTGTGGAAGGACATTTTTTCACTTTGGCATTGTCTAGAACAATTCGAGTAAGTCGTGGATCTTTCTCGAAGGATCGGTCCCCATATAAATGGCCTACATGTTTGCGGGGGCAGCAGTCTTATTTTGGCTACAGCACGAAGCGAATCGTAGTGAACTAGTAAGTGCGATATCTAAGCGAATAGTGATCAGTAGTGTATTTGTGATTAAGTTTTAAGTGTTTTGTGATTATTAAAGTTATTTGTTGTTTAATCGGTAGTAATTAATTTATCCCATACCCAGCTCGTAACAGTATGTTCTTGCTTGCAATACAATCTGAACTTTGTTGTGTAAGACATTGAGTTGGTTCCAAAGCATGATAATAATGATCTAACGCCTATTTTCACTAAACATCTACACAGGGTGTAAACACCCTCATCATGAATTCGTCAACCAAGCATTCTGTACATCAAACTAAGTAACTTTACGCAAACATTATTGCTGGAAAACGACTTTTTGTTTTTGGGGTGAAAAACCACGTTTTACGGTAGAACTCAATGTAACATATAGCACTCAAAACATTGTGTTGATGGATGGATTGAATAGCGCCGGGGTCGCGGAGGTGTTTAAAGTAAAAAATATATATTGGAAGCATGAATAAAAAAAAAAGTTGTAACTTTGCCCTCCAATATCTCCATAACTATAAGGTTCCCAGGTATGGTGTAGAACAAAAAAATGATCGCAATGACGGGGAAAACAAGTGCCTTTTGGCTTCGTGAAGAGGTGTTTTACACCCTTTATGTATGAAAGACATTTATGTGTCCATTAAGATATTCTTTGGTGCTAGTGAAAATAGATTCTGAATTTGACTATAATATAACGTTTTTTCTAGGCGAAATAGTCTTCGAAGATGTCTCTCTGGAGTATGAGAAGCCTCCAAGCGCGGTTGGCGCGGCTGGAGAGCTACCAACGTACGCCATCAAAGGAGTCAACTTCTCCATCAAGGCCGCTGAGAAGGTCGCTGTGGTTGGCAGAACGGGCGCCGGGAAGAGTTCACTTCTTAGTGCGCTGTTTAGGTGAGATTACGCTTATCATTACAGACTTATACCAGTATACATTTTTACGGTCAGTTATAGCAAGCTTATATGACAGCAAATATACTAGAAGCCTTTAAATGATATAATTTAAACCGAAAATGTTACCGCCATGCACTTCAAGAATTGTGACATCAAGTATTTATTTATTATTTAGTAGGTAATTAATAGTTCTGTGAAGGTGATATCTAACAATCTAAAACTTTGGTATTACTTGCGTGTTGAGTATAACTCAATGTCTGAACTTAAGGTGACACTAGTCGCGGGCTCGAACTCCCTGGTGGGCGTGGCCAAAAAGCACTCTGTCTCACCTGGCATCGTGGCCGATAGAGTGAGTTCAGTGAGATGCTCGATAATTCATAGTAAAAATAGCGCGAGCGCGCGAAAAATATACGAAAAGGCCTTTGGAAAATCGAGTTTTATGAAAAAACCACTGCATAAATCGAATCAAAAACGAATCTTTGGTAGCTCGTAACTTTTTAATGGCTTTATGTTTTACTATTGTGTTTCCGTACAGACAAAATTAATAATGATACAAATGATATCATATTTATCTTTGGATGTACAGTGTCAAACAGTGGATTAATACCCTCCCAAAGTTTCTATAGAAAAAATGTCGACTACTGTCATTTTTTTTTTTTTTTCGTCTGGGAAACCATCAAATGACTCCTCCCGCTCTGGGCGGAGCAGGAGGGAGTGTCAGACTTGTACTGACTAAAACCCATCCATGTTCCTTCATCGCCCTTTGTGTTCCGGGGCCACGGTATCTCTTTCGAACAGTCCCGCAACCCCGGCAGGATTAGTGTCACCTTAAAACTCACTCATCTCTACAGGTTAGGGCGCGTCTCTGGTTCAGTGCTAGTCGACGGTGTACCGGCGCAGACCGCAGGCCTGCGGGCGTGGCGCTCCCGACTGTGCGCCTTGCCGCAGAGACCTGCGCTGTTCGCGGCCACGCTCAGGGATAACTTGGACCCCGAGGGACTGTATAGCGATGCTGATATTTACAAGGCTTTGGATCAGGTCAGTAGCTTTAATAGTAGTTAAATATTGTGTTACTTTTGCTTGTTTAAATGTAAGTAGAGGTGAAGCGACGAAGATGGTGTCACGATCTGTAGGGCGTATCTCTATTGACAGCTCAAAATGATAGTAACTGGGCTCAGTGTCCATCAATTAACTGTCAAAAGGTTAGTTTCGTATTATGTATGACCAGTCGCGATCAAATATGACGTCATCGGTGCCCATCGTGGCTGATAGTCACCGTAACTCATTTTGACAGACGCTTTCGTATTGAGTCTTCTAATATTGCGATTATGTAAGCATAGTGGACATCAAATTGATGACAACTGAGTTTGAAGTGGCTTTCGTGTAAGACGTTACACCGTACCCGGGCTGTTAGTCACCGTAAAGTAATATACACTCTGTGTAATACGTAATACCAATATTTTGACATTCTCGGTTGTCATCAAACGGTGTACAACCGAAGCTTGATAGTCACTAGAGATCAAAAAGATACGTAATAGCTCTACTGATCTAGTTTGCGGGGCGAACATGGCCAGATATTGCACAAGATAGAGAGGTTTGGACGGAGAAAGGGGAAGCCTTTGCCCAACAGTGGGACACATGACAGGCTAAGAAAAAAAAAGTACAGTCAAACCAGTAAGCGTTTGTACTTCGGAAATCTTCGTACTTCCTAATTAGCACGAACGTCGCGTTAAAGTGAGACCTCGAAGACACGAAGCTACAGAGTTTTGTGTTTTCCACGGTTTGTAGCAGTGAACATACGCGCGTTTTTTTTAAGTTTTCTCTGGGTCGGGTTACCTACTCCGGTCACTTTTCATCGCCTGTCACTCAAAAGTTTTAGTTTTTTGAAATTGTACATAATTGTGAATGTATTTTCAAGTCATGGTTTACCAAACAAACAAGTACTTCCATAGTTGTAACAGCTCTATATTAGATCTAATGATCGGTCGAAAAAAGTGAGCTGTCGCGGGATGCCTGGCAGGATGTGAAACATCGAAATTATTTTGTACAAGTATTAAGCTTAAAAAAAAAACGTCAATATAAAAAACAAACACAAAATAAAAACAAAATGCTGGGATCGAACTCGAAGTTGTGAGATTGTAACCCAGCGCTGTGCCCCGAAACCAGCTGGCTTGTTGTAAACCGTGGCGAATATGTAGATCTTATGCTTCTTCAAAGGGTCGGTAATGTTCGGGATTGTTCGGGCCGCGTTCGACCGCCACGCTCGCCACAATTTTTTTATTTCTTTTTATGCCTAAAGATGTTCCACATCAAAAAGACGATAATTACCGAAGCGCATACTTTTCCTGGGAATCTGTACTATCCTTTGATTGTTTTAGTACAGTGAACTTTATTCTCGTCGCCATAAGGTTTGTTCCAGAGATAACGTAACTGTGAATGAACTGTATATAATGTTTTTTTCTGCCATCTCCCCCAGGTTGAACTACGAGAAATGGTGAGCAATATGCCTGCGGGATTGAACACGAAGGTGGGCGACGGCGGCGGGAACCTGTCGGCGGGACAGAGACAGCTGATCTGCCTCGCCCGCGCCGCACTAGCGGGCTGTAAGGTGCTCATACTGGACGAGGCCACCGCTAACGTTGATACTGAGTAAGTGAAAAAGAGAAAAGAGAGAGAGAGAAAGAGAAAAAAGAAGAAAAAAGAAAGAAGAGAAAGATAAGAGAAGAAAGAGAGAGAGAGTTGAGTGATGAATAGGCGAGACGACAAAAAAAATCTAATTAGTCCGTCAGATAGATTTCCAAAAAATATTGGACTCATATTTTTTCTTTTTTCACGTAAACCAATGACGAAGATATGACGCTTTTCAAATTCTCAATACGTCATGCCTTGGTATAATTTTTAGCTAGTTCTGACGTCACGAGCCCCCACTCCCGACAGGTCCCTTCTCGTGAGGGGAGGTGTGGGTCATAATCCTGCGCGTAGACCAACACAGGGTCTAATGGTCTACAAAAATCTACAGGTCAAATTAAATTAGCTAGCAAAACTACTGGGTCAAATTATAATAATTAGTGAAACTGCGCAGATGTTTAAGTTGGCTGGCGGAACTCTTAAAATGATGGGTTAGCTAGCGAAACTCTTGAAATGATGGGTTAACTAGCGAAACACTTGAAATGTTTTATTTTACACGTTTTAGTTCCTTAGATATTTATACCATTTTAAAATCCTCATGATGAGCCCTTAATCAAGCCGTTCAGGCTGCAGAGCGTGCCAAACATTTGATTTTCATTTATTTTTATATTTGTCATTTCGAATTACATTCAGACATAAGTTGCATATATTTTTGTAATCACCTTTTAAAATCCTTCATCTTGATACCACACTCGATGGTATTAGAAGAAAAAAAATATTCGAACTCCACAATATGGCACCCCCCCATTTTTATTTGTTTTTTGTTTATAAATCAAATCAAATCAAATCATTTATTTCTTTGCAAACATGGGTAATTGGTACATAGATGATTTCTTATATAATATAGTCCTCCATATTCTACCGTCGCCTAGGCATGCAAATATTCAATTCTAAAATCAAAGAATTGTATTGATACCGAAGAAATTAACATGTCAAATCATTGGAATTACAATACGAATTACAAACACAAAATTAAATGTAAAAAATCAATAATGTCAATCGGAATGATACGTATGTCAATAAGAAAGTTAAAAAAAATAAAATGTCAGAATAGTAACTGTATGTCAATCATAATAATAATTTGTCAATCAGTACAGCGATTTATCATTATGGAAATCGTCAATTGTGTTATAACATTTCTCAACTAATATTTGGTTTAGAATTATAATATATATATATATATGATGTAGCCACTGACATTCGCGCCATCAAGAAGTCGATATATAATCTATTAAAATCTCTCCATCCGTTGACGAGTTACGAGCGAACAAAGAAACGGACATACATACATACATATAGGTCAAACACATTACCCTTTTGGGCTTCGCCGCAGTCGGCTGAAAACAGTGTGCTTTTATTTTAGCATTGTGTGTGTAAAACTGGGCATTAATTACACATTTTTTTCGTCCACAGCACGGACAAGCACATCCAGCGAACAATACGCACGAAGTTCGCGCACTCAACAGTACTGACCATCGCACATCGACTCAACACCGTGATGGACTACCACAGAGTCATCGTCATGGACAAGTGAGTGTACATCTGTCATTAGTCATCGTCATGGACAAGTGAGTGTACATCTGTCATTAGTCATCGTCATGGACAAGTGAGTGTACATCTGTCATTAGTCATTGTCATGGACAAGTGAGTGTACTTCTGTCATTAGTCATCGTCATGGACAGGGGAGTGTACATCTGTCATTAGTCATCGTCATGGACAAGTGAGTGTACATCTCTCATTAGTCATTGTCATGGACAAGTGAGTGTACATCTGTCATTAGTCATCGTCATGGACAATTGAGTGTACATCTGACATTAGTCATCGTCATGGACAAGTGATTGTACATCTGTCATAAGTCATCGTCATGGACAAGTGAGTGTACATCTGTCATTAGTCATCGTCATGGATAAGTGAGTGTACATCTGTCATTAGTCATCGTCATGGACAAGTGAGTGGACATCTGTCATTAGTCAGCGTCATGGATAAGTGAGTGTACATCTGTCATTAGTCATCGTCATGGACAAGTGAGTGTACATCTGTCATTAGTCATCGTCATGAACAAGTGAGTGTACATCTGTCATTTGTGTTTACCTTACACAGATAGCAGGCTCGATAGTTTAGTGGTCAGAAGTGTGACTGCTGAGCGTGTAGTTCGAGTCCCGGGTCGGACAAAGTGTTATTGGATTTTCCAACGGGAAATAGGGTAGATGACACCATAAAACAATAATTCCAAGACACCAATTTCAAAAAAAAAACTTTATTTTGGGCCTGAAAACCCGATTTATTTTCAATTAATAGGGTATACGCATGATTTTTGTGTATCACTCTAAACAAAGCGTATTAACATCAGAAATAGCAAAGAAAATTATTTTTTTAATATCTATAGAAAATACTAAGTTATAAGCATTTGAAACTGCTGATTAGACAGAGAGATCCGATACAGCGAATGACGTCATTCGCTGCATCGACGTACAAAATCCATACTAAATTCCGTTTATCTAGAAAGAGATAGAAACAAAAGTTTAAATGGTTATAACTTTTGCGTTGTTTGGCCGATGTCTAGTTTTCGCTTTTTGTCATTATTTTTTTGTGGTTTAACATTCCGTATCGAATTAAAAAAAAAATATATATGCGTATTCCCTATTGCCAAATTCGAGATTTAGTTGCTTTGAAATCAATGAATAGTTGAGTCATTGAGTTGACTAAACAGTGACGTCACAGCGTGCTATTGCCATACAAAATCTATATCATTTATTATATAAAAATAAATAAATAACGTCACTTTCTCTCACCAGGGGTCGTGTAGCCGAGTCAGGCCATCCGTATGAGCTGCTAACTCAGGCCCCCCAGAGGAAAGACGACACAGTGACCAGGACCCGAGTATTGAGCAAGAGTCAGGTAAGAACATTACATTAATACTGAGAAAACTAGAATGTGCAGGTATACAAGGGACTGCATTTGATTGGTTCACGAGTTACCCATCTAATCGGAAACAGCTAGTCAAGGTAGATGAGTGTGTGTGTGTGTTTTGTTTTAATTATTGGCAATTGATTAAGTTTTTGGTGACATTTTTGAATATTTTTATGGTTTTTACTTTTTATTTGTTGATTTTTTTTTTTATAATTGTGTTTTTTATTCATTTAATTTGGTTTAGTGAAATAAAAAAACAACTCAACTAATAATAAATAGAAAAAGATACCATTATATTTTTCTATTTATTATTAGTTGAGTTGTGTTTTATTTTTCTGTTTGTTTAACCTATTTATGTAACGCATTCAGTTATTGAATAAATGAAATGAATGAATGAATGAAATGAATGATGAACACGCGAGTGACATGCTTCCCATCGCCTTTGGAATTTCACAGGGCAGCATTCTCGGCCCAACTCTGTTCACCTTCTACATGAATGATATTTTAGACTTGCAACTCAACGACGCCGAAATAATATCATATGCTGACGACACTGTCATAATTTTCCACTTTAAGTCCTGGGAACAAGTGAGGAGTGTCTGTTCAAAAGGTCTTATTTCACTTTGGAAAGAAATTAATTTTTATTTTTCTTCCCGAAACTGCAACTATCCCATTCATTTTTGATAAAATTCTGATCGAAAAGGACGTACATCCAAAGTAAAAAATTCTTAAATTTTGACATTCCGACCAAAATGGGCATATTTCTTTATATAACCGTATGCAGCTGAATACCAGTATTTTACATGGAACGACTGCCTATCTGACCTACACAACCCAGTTAGTACTGGGTAATACGATACCCCTTAGTAAGACTGATTGTCAGAATTTTTGGGCCTCTGACTACTTATAACGAGTCTCAAAGATCTACAAATGACAGCCGGGACCAACTCCCGGAGGAAACTCGGTGTGTATTGGGTGGTCACCCACCCACAGACCAACCTAGGCAAGCACGGCTTAACCTAAAGATCGACCCGAGCGACTGTTATTATTCAGCCACGAGCTCTTCAATTAAACCACTGGCAGTTTTTTTAATGTATTATTATTGCAGGCACCGCTAGCCATTCCGGAGAACTTCACATTCGAGCCGAGCACAGCGCAAAGTGATCCGAATGAAACACTAATCCTCGCTAGAGACAGAATAAGAACGTACTCTGAAAGGTAAGATTTTCAGTTTACCATATAAAAATAACGTACAATTAACGAACCACCAGATTTAGCAAAATGTAACGGGAAAAAAATCTGTTTTGATTGTCAAAATTAGTAAATGATCACAAAAATTAATCCCCATTTTAGCGTGAAATTAGAACCAAAAATTTATTTTTGACCACCACAAATGGAACTGTTATGCTCTTGCATCCGAGTCGAGGGAGACCCAGTCGAGGAGCGGGGCTCCTACTTCTGAATGACTTATAAAAAAATAACCACGAAGGGTACGGCGGGGTCTATTCGCTCGTTCGCTCGCTCATTCGACCCCGCCATACCCTTCTAACCTAATCTATCCGTGTCGGGGTGCCCCAAGTCGGCCTCAACCACCCCATTAAATATTTGGTGCTCAATTTACTATATTTGGTGAGCATTTGATATTTTAGGTGATAGATGTTAGTGGTCACAAAGTTAATTTTGGTGGTCATTATATTTTCCCCCTATAAAAATTATATTTTTTACAAGCTTTTATTTAACTTGCAATGTATGTACATATGTTTGTATGGGTCAAATCTTGCAACTGAATTTTAAAACAGTTTTTAAAACCATTGAGTTGAATATTTGTATACACCGTTTAGTTTCGATGACATTGGTGTCGATTCTGTTGTGCACAAACTAAACTTAATTTAGGCTATTGCTATCTTTTACTAAAAGGCAGTGCGAGAAAAGGACGGCTATAGCTATGAAGTAAGTTAGAGATGATAAAACTAGTTTATGCCTTGCGCTTCACCGTGTTTATAGTCGACATGTTTTTACGTGCACCCTTCATTTGTATGGAAATATTAGTTCCAACTAAATTTGACAGCTCTAAATTACGTCCATCTCTTTCTCGTTTATTAGAGAGAAAAAGATAGCAATAGCCTAAATTAAGTTTAGTTTGTGCACAACAGAATCGACACCAATGTATGTATGGTTAGAGAATTGACGTCATTCTAATTCCAATATGATTTTTTTTTTTGGCGGAATCTGGCGGACTAGTTATTTTTAAGCGTTTCCATGATATGGGTATCAAATGAATGGGTTTAAAAAATTGATTTTGAGAAAAAAAGGATAGAAAAAAAAAGATATCACACGAATGACGTAGTTTTTTAAACTATAATATTTTTATACCAAGTTTTCCAGATAGATTTTTATTTAACTATCAAAAAAGACATGTGGTAACAATTATAACCAATACAACGGCTGAGTATCAATTTAAATAAATAAATATCGCTGGACATGAACACACAGCGCCATCTAGTGCTACACTAAGAAACGAGGCTTGTGTCGTGGACACCAGATAGTTGATATACTACATAGACATACTTTTTGTTTGTAAACACATACTTATTATACATATAAATATCCATGACTCGGAAACAAATGTCCATGCTCATCACACAAACATTTGCTCCAACTGGGATTTGAACCCGGGACCCTAAGGACGTAAGGCAGCCTCACCACCGCTGCGCTACTTGGGTCGTTTGGGTTAAGGTTGTATCCCATGAAAATATGTAATATGTATTACTTGTTACAGATCTGAAGCATCAGAGCCGGACAGCGGCGGCGGCATATTCAGGACGCTAGTGGAGCAGACCGGCCCGGAGACTGCGCGTCTGCTGTACCAGATGGCTGAGGAGGTGAGGACATACTTACCATAGCGTAGCATCATGACATCACTCCTGTAATACACATAGGGTAGGCAGAGGTGGTGTGAGCGACAGCTGAGCATGAAATTTTTGAAGTGAAAACTTCTTTAGGCGCGTTGAGCACTTTTTGGGTGAACAAAAATCATAGGAACTCGCGTGACCGTCACGTACGCTTTTCGTAGCACTCGTAGCCGATCCGCTACGGCGTAGCACCCCTTAGACGTGCGACGGCCACAACCCGTAGCTGTGCTACGACTGGGGGGGGGATAGAAAATGAACACATGCTAAAAAAAAAATTGCACACACACTTGCCACACGTCTTTTATGTATACGTTTTCAGTCTTCGGTTAGATTCCCGGGTCAGACCAAGTGCCATTGGGTTTTTTAACGTAGAAGGCCCTTGCCCGGCAGTGGGACAGAATAGGCTAAAAAAAAATCTCCGTAGCAGCCATGGAGTATTGACTTTTGCCGGAATGATGGCAATAGGCCCGCCCCCTATTACCATTTTGTCCCATACAAACATAACTAGCGAAATGAAATTAAATTTATTTGTTTTCTTTTCAGAGTTACCACAGAATGATGGAGACGAAGAAAACCTCGTGAAAGCGCACAAATTAGTGACTTATTAACTTACTACATTCCTTCCTATGTGCCTTTACACAATGGTCGGCCAATGTAAGCCAATGTCTTGAAAAAACTGCACGTCTTTAAGATTTTTTTAATGTTAATTTTTTCACCTCAAGATATAAGGTCATTTCAAATTAGCTAGCGAAACGCAAACCACGCTAAGCCGAAGCACGAAAACACGCTAGGTATCTTATGGCCTAGTACTAACTGGGTTGTGGAGTTCAGATAGGCAGTCGCTCCATGTAAAATACTGGTATTCAGCGGCATCCGGTTAGACTGGAAGCCGACCCCAACATAGTTGGGAAAAGGCTAGGCAGATGATCTAATTTAGATATGGATACGTGGATTCAGAGTTTTGCTAGCTAATTCTGAGTCAAATTGATTTAAAGTTTCATTGGCCAATCATAAAAAAGGCACAGAAAGCTGCCATTTTCGGTAATCTTTATACCATCAGTATTTGAAATAATATTGTAATAATAATATACAAATTAAATATTAAAATGTAATTAGTACTTATTAGCGTCAATTTCAAAATGCCTTATCATGCCTTAGTGTCAGTAGAAGACGTTTTCATGGAAATTGCGAAAGCGTAGATATCTCTTACACCCGTATCTATATACAAGTCATTGAGTAAAAGTAATTATTTAAGGCGATTACAGGAGCTAAATTAGCAACTCTATTTGTGGTGGTTCAAACTTCGTTTGAAATAACGTTCTAATCAGCTTGCACTACAAAGTGGTTGTTACGTCAGTCACTGCGGGCCGAATAGTGCGAAATTAGTGGTTTTTTGCGATTTACAAAAAATCTATTGATTGGACTAAAAATGTAAAACAGTATGATGCTAATTATGTTACTTGTAGAATTATTTGCCAAAAAATCAGAATAATCGCATGTATTTTAGTATGGTTTCTACTCGAATCTTTAGAGATAAGTTCGTGATTTTTTCTATCATATAAAATTAGTTGTATTATGTTTTCAAAACACTATCGTACTAGCATATATCCTGAAGAATATCGTATATTTTTCTGGTTTTGTTTATTGCAGTGAATCATATGCTTTTTTGCATTATAAAACTCGCGTTTAGCTCCTGTAGTCGCCTTAAGATACGATTTTTATTCTGTAGTGATTGTACTGTCAAAAGTTAGAACTCTTAGCTTTACTTACTTTGACGGTTCTTACATCGTTTTAATTCTCGTATAGTGCATAAGAATGTTTGCATAAGTAATTACTTAAACTCAATTAATTACTTTGACCTCACTATAGATAGGGGTGTGTGAATATTTATCATTAAAACGTTTAAATGTGCTGTTTTCATGCTGTGATTAATTTTACTGAAATATGAACTGGAATCATACAAGTTTAGAATGAATCCACTCTAACATTTGTCGAATATTAGAATCATATGTTACTCTGTATACATTTGTCGAATATTAGAAAGATAATTATGTCAATTTGAATACATTTGTCGAATATTAGAATGATAATCATGTCAATTTGGATACATTTGTCGAATATTAGAATGATACCGATGTCATTTTGTATACATTTGTCGAATATTAGAATGATGTGTTAATTTGGAATACGAAGAACAGGAACCACCATTTTAGATCGTATCCGATTTAGTAATAAACAAACGCTTGTCAATTTAAACTTTACCAATATAGTCAATTTGTATTCTAAATTCAATGTGAAAATCTTAAACAATTTTTGATATCAGAAACCGTTCGTTTTTTTAAAACGCTTTTATAAGCTTCACAAGGAATTACCAACTAATAATGTACAAAAATCTTAGAAGTTAAATTTGACTCACTTGCCGGTTTTCGGCGGAGCTGAAATTTTGCATACAAGTTAAGATTGGATGACAAAAAAAAAATTATATATATATGTTTCAGGTCATTGACCCATATTAAATACAAAACAAAACTTTTGTCAATTTTACAGTCAGCTGATTGAATAATAGAGAAATAGAGTTCATTCAATGACAAAATAAATTAAAATATTAGAAACAAATAAATGTCAAATAAATGTCACAATAATGCATGGTTAGCTAAGTGACTACATTCCTAATCCAATATGGCGGACTAGATATTTTTATGCTTTTATGCACCCCATGATATGGGCATCAATTAAAAGGATTTGCAGAGTAGAAAACGAAAAAAACCGGCTCAGTGCGAGTCGGAATGAAAATATCGGTGCAAAATATAGTAATTAGTCTATGATAAGTCTTCATTTTGTACTTACAAAAGTACTTAAAATTAACATAATTGTTACGGTGCTTACGAACTACATGTAAAAAAAAATCTTATATGCCTAACTAAATGTTTGAAAAAAAATCTTTAGTTTAAATGTTTTTTTTTTTTATCATGTTACGTTGTGTATTTTATAAATATGTGAATTATGTGATACAAAACAATGATTACCAGTATTCTTTTATTGCACTTAAAATTAAAATGTACGTAAATTATTACTTTAACATTGAAAGTTTATTTTTACTCGAATATTTTGTTGATTCTTATTTGGCTAAGATGTTGCGAATTATAATATAGTTTTAATGACAGAGGGAGATATAGCTATAATTTTTTACTAATATTTGACAGAGAATGAACAATTTAGTTGTCAGAAAACACTTCTGTAGAACATGGCCGCTTGTTGCAGTTTTCATAGTATAAAAAAAAAAAAACATATAAATCAGTCGGAGGATCTCGCCGCGCTTGCCTAGGTCGATCTGTGGATGGGTGACCACCCATTACATACCGAGTTTCCTCCGTGCCTCGGAAAGCACGTTAAGCCGTTGGTCCCGGCTGTCATTTGTAGATCTTTGACAGTCATTAAGTAGTCAGTGACCCGAAAGTCTGACATCCAGTCTTACCAAGTGGTACTAACTGGGTTGTGGAGGTCAGATAGGCAGTCGCTTCACGTAAAATACTATTCAGCAGCATCCGGTAAGACTGAAAGCCGACCCCAATATAGTTGGGGAAAAGGCTAGGCAGATAACCTAGAAATTAGTCGCAGTTGCGATTTGACGGCGGCGTTCTAACTGCAGTCAACGATTGCGACAGCTTTGTCCATCTTTCTGAATTGTAATTTATATTGATTTGAGATATTGTTAGATGCAACCAATGAAGAACCTTTTTATTGCCATTTTCCTAATGATGCCATAATCCTTAGGGGACGCTTCCACTAGCTAGAGAATCGCGGCGATATTATCGTCCTTGCCACGTTTTTCTAAACACCCTTTTGGGCCGCCTCCACGAGCGAGAGAAACGCAGCGATATTTTCGTATAGAAATACGTTGAATCGCCGCGATTCGCTCGCTCATGGAGACGGCCCCTTAGGCTTTTCTTCTGATTATAGCGCAATTAGACTTGGTGGTTTGCCCGAAGTCGATTGCCTCAGGAATTCAAATAAACGACCAAGTGTAAAAAAACGGGGTCGAGTAAGCCCGTCTTCGGGCAAATCACGTTCAGAGGTTCTCTAACGTCCGTCCGTCTCTACGACGTTATAGACTAGGGCCCCTGTTTCATGGGTTGACTGGACAAAGTACTATCGAGGACACTCCCGCCTGACCACCACTATCATTTTTGCTTGCACTCGCAACATCAAAACGCTCTCTAGCCCCGCCCCGTTGACTATGTGTAGAGAAAATAAATGAAAAGATACCGAATCGGCCAAGCGCATTGACGACGCACGCCAAACGAGAGTTGATTTGCGCGCCAAAGTTGACGCTTTCCTAATAGGCCCAAACTTTAAGGGGGCGTGGCTCGGCGCCTCCGCATGATTTAAGCGAAAAAAAATTAAAATGGTCAAGCGGAAAAGACCCCGATAGTACGTGTAATAAATGCATCTAGTGTTCGCATTCGAGTAAAGTCTTTCGGGCACCCGAATTCGGGCTAACGACCGAGTGCAATTGCGCCATTAAAGAAATGTGTTGCAAATGTAGTGCAAATCTACGGCTTAGGTACAAAAAAAAAAGTATCTCGGAAATACTATTGTACTTAGGAAAATTTTAATATTATATAATTAGCCAATTTTCTTGAAGTTAATTTAATTATTATGTTATTTTTTTATTTGTTTAATGATTATATAGATAGGTAATTGTGTAAAATATTATGTAATATAGTCCTAAAAATGTTTGTCAATAAAATTAAATAAAATTGTTTGAAAAATATTTGTTAAAACGCAGAAAGAAATGTTTGTTAAAAAAAACAGCGTTTCCTACCCAAAATATAGACTACCTGAAGGCATAAAACATTTTTTTGCGTTTGATGAAATTTTGTACAACAATTTCATTTAGTTTTGTTGCTCTTTTGTTACTGGTCCTGTTATGTACAAACGCGCCACTATAGCGTACCAGAGGTACTTATTGTGATAAAAATATTATAATAAATAAATATATTTTTACCTATTTGCTGTTTCATTCATCATTATCTGTGACAGCAGCCATGATGGAATTAATTATTAATAACTAAGTTATACAACCGACATATAGCGCAAAAGAGTTTGATAACCAGTTTTGCCAAGTATCAGTAACCAGATTATTTAACAAACCACACAGGTCGATTTCCAATCTTAAACAGCGCTTGAAGAAGTCGGTTCATAAATGGATGGCCATCCAAGTTAGGTAAAAATCCGGACCCCTTCGTGCCTCGGAGAGCACTAAAAGGTGTGCGTTACCAAAATATTGTGCATTTGAGAGATGAGAACACAAAAAATACCGGCCAAGTGCGAGTCGGACTCGCACACGAAGGGTTCCGTACCATTGACTATATTTAGTATTTGTTGTTATAGCGGCAACAGAAATACAACATCTGTGAAAATTTCAACTGTCTAGCTGTCACGGTTCATGAGATACAGCCTGGTGACAGACAGACGGACAGACAGCGAAGTCTTAGTAATAGGGTTCCGTTTTTAGGGTTCCGTACCCAAAGGGTAAAAACGGAACCCTATTACTAAGACTTCGCTGTCTGTCCGTCTGTCTGTCCGTCTGTCTGTCCGTCTGTCTGTCCGTCTGTCTGTCCGTCTGTCTGTCCGTCTGTCTGTCCGTCTGTCTGTCCGTCTGTCTGTCACCAGGCTGTATCTTATGAACCGTGACAGCTAGACAGTTGAAATTTTCACAGATGATGTATTTCTGTTGCCGCTACAACAACATATACTAAAAACAGAATTAAATCAATATTTAAGGGGGGCTCCCATACAAAAAACGTGATTTTTTTTGCAGTTTTGTCTAATTTTTTTAAATAATGGTACGGAACCCTTCGTGCGCGAGTCCGACTCGCACTAGGCCGGTTTTTACCCTTTGGGTACGGAACCCTAAAAATAATTAGTGTATCATGAGGAGCAATTTGTTTAATAGTAGCAAAATTTGTGTGAATTGTAGTTTTAACCTTTTGAACGCCATCGCGCCAGAGCGTAAACGCTTCGGCGCCCCTTCCACGCCAAGCCACAAAATCAGCGTAAATACCTACAAAAAATATAGGGATTCCAACATCTTATCGATAACTATCTTATCGATAATTAATCATTGCTTTTCGTTCTATATTTTTTAAATTAAATATTACTTGTTGCAATATTCTTTTATTTAATTTGACCCTATTTAGAAATATACTATCATTAAACCCCAGATACAAAGTACTAAACAATCCTAAAAGTAGACATTAGAACTACAAACGAATAACACAAATAATAATAAGGTCCATCACTAATCTCGTCCGTGACGTCATCCGTTGTCGGGAATACCCGACTGGCGTGGCTGGCACGACTTTGGACAACTTCCTCGCACATGCGCGTAGGGATGTGACATGGACATAATAAATAATAATTGAATAGTATTTAAAACAATTTAATTAGATTCTACGTAACTTGGCAAACTTATGTCATCCCAGTCCTTTTGCTGTCACACTTTTCTAATAACGTTCAGTAAATTGACGTAAGAGTTACTGAACGTTTTTCTTCTGGCACTCGATCAAAAGCGATTAGCCTTCCGAACGCCGCATTTCGTGGGTCGCTAGGCCCTGGTTGGTTAAAATCCACCGGAGGTAACTTGGAGACATCACACCTTAATTCATTTGCGTCCGATATGCTCCGTTGATAATTTGATACCTAATTGCACTCGTTTTAGGTTCCGAAGAAACTTGTGTTTCTGTTGTTTTCTTTGCACAAAGTTGTTCGTTTGGCGATGCTTTCCTTTTACGACTTACATCACTCACTTAGTAAACTTGGTGAGGAAGGTCCGGCTACATCCTCAGGATCAGGAGAAGAAATAATTAACACATAATATAACAAAAATTGTATATATGAAACCTACCCGATAGATTACTTCACTGTTTTTTAGTGTTGCCAACCAAAATGAAAAGTATGATGAACGAATGAAATATGCAATAAATTTCATTTAAGTACTTAAGATTTCCGTGACAACTGAAATTAAACTAAAATAGGATAATTATGTTTTTTTTCAACAATTTTATACTTAAATATTAAGCATTAGGAATATTCAGATACGAATAGTTGTTATAAAAAATAATTGTCGAAGTAATAGTATGCTACTTTTAATAAAATATTTCCATAGATTTGAAATTTAAGTTACCTTACCGACAGCGACAGCTAGTGATAGGTACAGTCATAGATAATACACTATATAATACAAGATAGATGTGCAACTGAGGTTTTCGTTTTAAAAACTGTGTACCCCAACTGTTAGATGGCGTTACTTGTCTCAATGTACCCTCCGCTTACGCTATCGCTCACTAGATGGCGCTTTTAGGTTTTGTTTCTAGTAATAAATCCTTTTATTGAAGAATGATTGTTATTTATTTGTGTGAATTAAATGAATTCTTATGTGTATAAATTAATAGACTATGATGACAACATCATGATTATTCTAGTCTTGCCTTAAATAAAATATAGAATTCGAAACATACACATAAGAATTTACTTAATTCACAAAATAAATAACAATCAGTCGTCAATAAAAGGAAAATCATTCTTCAAAATCTTAAGCTAGGAATGACATCAATAAGAGCCATATCAATAAATGAATGATACATAGAAATGAAAAAATATTTAGTTTTTTAAAGAATTTATTTCCTTTTTTTTACAATGTGTGTTATGATACTATACATACAATACAATACATCCAAAAAGCACTTAACTCGTCGAATTCCACTATACGTATAGGTACACAGCGTTGGATCAATCGTTTACGTATCTTATCACAGGGTCCAAGGGAGAGAGTCCAACGTTTATAATAGCAGATATCAAGAAAGCAAGCACAGTTTTAGATCGTAAAAGAACACAAAACAGATCACCAGAACACCACGAAACAACAAACGTCACTTAAAAAAGTTTTCAAATGTACCCCCACTGTTACTGTGTAATAAATAAACTACTTGAAGTGGAAACGAAAAGGTCTTATTTATTTTGCAATGATATTTTAAAATGTATCTGTAATGTAAAACATGTTGAAATAATAATAATAAATAATACTTTTTTATTAATATTTAGTAATACTTAATTGTACTGTTATCAACTAGCTCTATCTATTGGCAAAAATATAAAACGGTGGCTAAACAAGCGTTCCTAACCACATAGATGGCAGCACTGTCTAAGAAAATTTTGTTTGAAGCCAATGTATGGAAGTTTCACCCCCCTGGGTACAGTGTCAACCAAAAGTCGATAGGCAATCTCACAAAGCAATAGCTTGACGTTTAGTTTGACTTACGACCTTCTACTTTCAAGAAAATAGACATTGTCATCTACAAGTAAATGTAGTCCAAAATTTCAACATTGAAATATAAGTCAAGATGGCTTAGTGGTTAGGCGCGTCCACATCTAAGAGTGAATCGGTAAGCCGTGAGTTCAAACCTCACGTTGTTACTTTAGACTTTTTGTAAGTTTTTACTCGATTGGAAGTAATGGGACAGAAAAATATTCTCGCTTTGTTCACACATTTCGTAAAGTTAGAAGAAGGTAGATCATAGAAAAATAAATTTAAATTCAAATATTTATTGCTCAACACAGTACATTTTATACATTTCTAGATGTTAAGTGAATGCGCAGTCCACTGTATTGTACCAATAAAATAAGTCAAGAATTTATATTTCTGTGAGGTAAACTTGAGTTTTATGAATATTTTACTTGATCGAAATGAACGTTGTCGTTTGGTTGTGTTAAATTTGGTTAGAGACGTGTGGTTTGATAGATAGCGGTATTGTTGTTGGTATTTCTCAAAATGCAGGCAAATATTGATATTGAGGCGAAGGCGACTAATATTATCGTGCTGCATAAAAGTGGTCATAATAGAACACAAATATCTGAAGAAACCGGACTAATGTGAGTATTATATTTATGAATTATTGTAACAAAGTTTTATTAAAAATTAAAACCTACTTTGTTATTGTTTATTTATTTGGTGACATGTGGATTAATAAATTGATTTTAAATCCATCATGAGGCATAAAAGATAAATAATTAGTGTTAATTATTGGATTTATAAATGCAGAGTGAATGATAACTTCAGTATTTTATTATAGCTGCCTAACATCATTTTTTTTTTTTTGTTTTAGAGGAATACTGTGAGTCAGATCAAAAGGCCTTGCTAGTTGACAATGAAGTGGAAAGCCGTCGCTTATTAGCGATGCGCAGCGACGACATACCTAATATATGGTTGGCGAATAAGAAACAAATGGTTTCACACCTACGAGACACTTTGTGGAATTATTTGACACCTCATCGCAAACTGTTCGCCGTGCCCTCCTTGCTGAAGGCTTGTATCACGAAGACCAGCTAAGAAGCCCTTCTTGACAGAAAGAGTTACAGAAGAACGATTACGTTTCGCACGGGATTATTTAGATTTTTACTAGAATACTAAGACTCAAAAAACTGACTTTTTAAATCAAGTCAAAAGGGCAGGCTTCATTTATGGCGCAAGAATAACATCCTGCTGGTCTGACAAAAACATAATCCCTAATACAGACTCATGTCTAATTATGGTTAATATGTGGGGATCATGTGGGGATGGATAAGTGCAACAGGGCCAGGAGAACTGGCTTTTATTTTTTTTTTTTTACACGCGCCAACAGTTCTACTTAATTATGTAGAAGTATTAGAAGTTGTCATGCTACAAAATTAATCCCTAGATGCTTTAGTTTTAATTATATGTGTAACAAAATATTTAGTGAATATTAACTTATCCGTAATTATATTAATGATCTTAAATTGAGGTTTAGTTTCAATCTTCTTTTCTTCGGGAAAATGAACACTTAAACTATAACCTCAATACGAGTTTCATTTATTGTGACGTCACAAAAAATATATTCATAAAGTCTAAATTATTCATATTAGTTTTCAATAAACTCTGCTGATTACCGATACCTATAATAAGTGGGTATCAACAATATGTTATATTTGTGTGATTAGAATATCCTTTCATTGTTACTTATGTTATTATGAATTGAAAGTAAGTGGGTATACCGCTATACAATAAAAAATCTTATGATCGGTTACAAGAGAACTTTTTTACATCTAGGTAGGAATGTGACGTTACAATTATCATGAAAGTTTGTTAATTTTATAAATAAATAAAACGAATAAACATTTTTGTTATCATTCACCACGACTTTTTTATTTCCACCTTCCAACACCGAACAGCTAAAATAATAAATAAATAGTTGAATAATAATACTATGTTTTTTTTTTACTAATATTTAACTTATTCTTATAAAAAATAAATAATTAACCAATAACTAATGTTACCAAGAAACAAAAACCCCACACGTTGGTAACAGGATTCGAACTCGGATCTCTTTGATCGTGAATCCTACTGATTACCCCAACAGCTATCAACACATGGTAAATAGATGTGAATTTTAGCTGTCCAATGGTAAGAACAGGTCGCTACACAAATAAGGTTTGCTGCGTGTATAATAAAATAAACTGAAATATATTGTTATGTTTCGTAGTGTGACGCGCGACATGCGATTGGGCGAACTCTGTGGCTGTGGTGTGCGTAGGGTAGACCGGGGACAGTTGAAACAATTTTACTTAAACCGTGTGTAGTGAAGTATCTATAGTCCCTACATCCTTCGTATTTATATCGCCGAAAGGGTCGTTATCTAGTTACTAAATCAAACATAATCTATATCTCTATTTCGAATAGTTAACCTACAATCACATATTAAAGAAGACCTGGCACATTGGTTATATTGACCCCAGCCTAAGGACGATTGAAACAGTATGTAGGGATAATTGAAACACTGAAATATTTCAGGAACTACTGAAGGTTTTAAATCAATCTTAATAATTTAACTTACCACTAAACTATATAATGAGATAGTGATAAGTCCGTCACCGTAACATTAATTTTTTGAAAATTAAAAATGCAAAAACATCTTCAATCTAAACAACGCAAAATATCTCTTATTTTAATAATTTTCGTGCTCCTAATTGTGTTATTGAATACTATTTCACATTATTGAAAGATTTAATACCCTATTTTGCTGTAATTGCACTTACATGGGGGAGAAAAAAAGGTAATCCAGTGTCATACAAAACAGCTTGTTTCAATCATAACAATGTTTCAATCATGACAATGTTTCAATCATAAAAATGTTTCAATCATAACAATCGTTTATTGACCCGTATAGGTTTGACTTTTCATAGGAAATTTAATTTAAGAAACGATCAACTAAATTAGCTAATATTTGGCACCTAACACCTAAAATATTGGGAATTTATTCCCTTTCTCTCTTTTTTATATCGTGCCAATGAGACTTGATCTAAGCTGAAAATTTCTGCAGCCTGCCTCAACGATTTACCCGATAGCAATTCATCTTATTATGCTTGCTGAAATGCAAATACGTTCTTCGAACTTCTGTCTGTGTGTCTTCTAACGTGTTTTCGTTTTCTGAACGAAAACACGTTACAGACAGTCTTCGGAGTTATTGGGTAGCCTATCAGATGTAATTTTATAATACCTGGTGACCTTGTGATTGTGAGTCAAAGGTGGTTTTATTTTTATCGTAATACCTTTATTTTTAAAAATCGATTTTATATTCTATCAATTATTGACATTTTAGAAAACACAACCTTCTTCTGTGCAGTCGGGTAAACATGCGGAATATGCGGGGACGTTTGAAACGTTTCAAACGTCCACAGACACGTCGTTTCAAACGTACCCATGTCAGATCTTCTACTTCAACACTCAATATTTTGTTATGTATTGATTTAATCATTAATGAATAGTAATAAAAACAAACTTAAATAGATAGACAATACTCCAAAATATTTAAAACTGACAGACAACAAGATTTAAATAGGTAAATAACAAAAAAAATAAAATCGTGAATACTTTATTTTTGGCGCGAAATTCGTCGAGGCGTCCTGTGCACGACTGCGTTGCTCGCTCGCTCGAGCCGTGCTGAACACAAAACCGAACTTAGCCGACGATTCAACGAACGACGTGTCACACGCGTATGTATCATGGTTTCCGAGAAATTGGCGTTGTTTCAATCATGACCTGTTTTAATTGTCCCCGGTCTACCCTACTGTATTGAGACCACTTACACATACAGACGCACAGACGCTCGACCGTGCGTTCACAGCAATACAATCATTAGCGTGCCTCTGCACATAGGAACGCTTACTGTACATCACTAGCTGTCGTGTCTTGACGACTGTGGCGTGAGGTGAGGAAGGACACTTTTTTACGAATTTCGATTAGCAATTTTTGATTATTGTTTTTTCAAGTGAAAATATAACTAATGAATATATCTTTAGGCCATTTTACAATATTTCATTAATGTAGTTATAAATAATAGGAAAAAGGAACACAGAAAACTTAATTTAGTATATTTATTTTGTACTAAAAAAATGTCGATTTCTTGTCGTCTGTAGACGACGGTGGCGTGTTGGGCACGTTTTCATTTGTCGGCTATACACGACCGTGGCGTTCAAAAGGTTAAAGTTATTTGAGAAAAACACGTCATTTTGTTGGAGTACCGTTTGAAACGTTATCCAGCCATATTGTCTAGCTGTCAAGGTTCATTGGAAGACCAGCGTCAGACAGCATCGCTTGTCTGGCATGAATGCTGAAATGGACCTTTTTGGCGCAGCCGTAAGGCACACAGCACATATTATGTTTTCCTCCTTATTTTGTATCTTTTTATATTATTGTACCTATGTGTTCTATAATGGCTGACGTCAAATAAATATTTTTTTCTTTCTTTCTTTCTTTCTGTCAGCCGTAGACCCATGACAGTCGTTACAGGGAATCTGAAACTCAAAGCCCTTGATGAAGAAGTCGATTAACCAGAAGGATCTATAAAGGTTGCAAAAAGACTTAACGAAGCCGAAAGGCACTTGTTCTCCCCGTCATTGCGATCATTTGTTTTCAATACCTACACTCCCTCGAGAACTGGTTCATAACGCACTACAATTAGGTACAACATGCAATGTATTTCACACCCGTGCGTTTTTTTTCCATTTTCCCGCACCTGTGCGGGAATGAAAATTGCCACATAACTATACCTATACTTAGTCCAAATTGGTTTAATGCCTATAGTCTGAGGTGAATGTTTTTTTTTTCATTTCGGCAAAGTACTACGCGTCTTTACGTCATAAATATTTTTACCCAACTGCGGCGAAGCCCAAAAGGAGGGTTATGTGTTTGCCCTGTATGTATGTTTGTATGTATGTCCGTTTCTTTGTTCCCTCGTAACTCCTCAACGGATGGAGGGATTTGAATAGAATAAATGTCGTTAGATTCGTCTTGATGGCGCGAGTGTCACTGGTTACATTATAATAAAAAAACAATTAAAAATCGTGGATTTGGGGTGCCATATTGTGGAGTTCGATTTTTTTTTCTTCTAATACCATCGAGTGGGGTATCAAAATGAAGGGTTTTAAAAGGTGATTACTAGTTATTTATGCAACTGTTGTATAATGAGAGGTATTAAAACACGAATGTGGGTTTATCACACTCGGCTTCGCCTCGTGTGATAATAGTATCACATGAGTGTTTTAATACCTAATTATGTACAGTTGCATACAAGACTTTATCTACATCCATGATATGAATCCTCCATATAAAAGTTTCTGAAGTTTCTGGTGTTGTAGTGTTGTAAGAAGTCTATATGAAAATTCATAGAAAATTTAATTGCTGACCACCATGATAGGTAATAACATAATTGCTTACATTTTGGATTGTACAATTATTAAAATTCAAA
Organism: Xestia xanthographa; assembly: GCA_905147715.2. Lineage (NCBI taxonomy): Eukaryota > Metazoa > Arthropoda > Insecta > Lepidoptera > Noctuidae > Xestia > Xestia xanthographa. Next base: position 18,502,489 of record LR990667.1, read on the forward strand.
AAGCTTGTATCACTCATTTTGTAAACAACAAAGTACCTACATAATGCAATACTAATATCGAACAAAAATGACGGGATACGAAATGAATTCGAATTAACCTATAAGTTTTTTTTTTTTAATTACGGCGCTGTGGTAGTGAATCGCACGTGCTAGACAATGTTCTTTTTTTAAATCGAGTTGCATAATGAAATTCAGTACAACATTATAACACCCGTTTGGGTGTTATAATGGTTATTATGACACTGGCTGTTTTAAGAGGGCTATTACAAATTTTCTTGTTTTTGAGTGTTTTAAGAGTCTAGCACTCAAATATAAGAAAAATTTTGATTTTTATTTTGAGCGCTCCCTAGAGAAATATTCAATCTTTCTCGGGCATATTTTTTTATTTCATTTTGTGGCCATATTTAAACCATAATCACACTTCTAAACTGAGATTTTTGATGTGTGATTATGGTTTAGATATGGCCACAAAATTAAAAAAGATATATGCCCGAGAAAGTTTGATTAATTCTCTAGGGAGCGCTCAAAATAAAAATCAAAATTTTTCTTATATTTGAGTGCTAGACTCTTAAAACACTCAAAAACAAGAAAATTTGTAATAGCCCTCTTAATGTTGGCCATAAGCTAAAGAACTGTTTCAGATACTTTTATAGAGGATTTATAGCATGGGTGTAGATAAAAAAATATATACAACTTATATGTTTGAATGTAATTCGAAATGACAAATCTATTTAATTATAAAATGGTAAACTGACCACCTGACTGGGTGATATATCAACGCACAGCCCAAACCGCTGGGTCTACTGCGTAGTAGGTTCCATAAGTGGTCTAGGGGTGCGATAAGAAAGGATTTTTCAAAATTCACCCCTTAAGGGGGTTAAACGGGGCTCCAAACTTTTTATGGGGAAGCAAGATTAGTTAGACTATTTTATTCGAAACTTCACAGGAGTGTTCTTATTGATAAATGAGTAAAAACGGGTATCAGGTTTTCTCAGAATTCTACCCCTAAGAGTCTTAAAATCAATGCACAACCCAAACCGCTGAGTCTAGAGATTCCAAATTGGGCCCATAGGTTCCTTATGAGGTTTAGGGGTACACTAAGAAAAGTTTTTTCAAAATTCACCCCTAAGGTGTTACAGAATTCAACCCCTAAAGGGGGAAATGGGGCGACAAAGTCTGAAAATCAACATGTTTATTGTTTGTATGGTGTATTGTGTCTGGTGTATTACAAAAACAACGATTTGAAGATTTAATGTATCGGACCTGAAATACCATCATCCCCTGTAACGTTGGGGTGCGATGGGGTTAAAATGTCTAAAAATCAATATGTGTGTCGATTTCGAGATTACCAGGGGTGCTGATTACGAATATGGCATTTATTTTGAGATCCAGAAGATGGCGGATTCGATTTCTATACAGGGTTATTGTTGATTTATTGGGATGATTGTGATAACGATGATGATGATTGTGATAATGATGATGATGATTGTGATAACGATGATGATGATTGTGATAATGGTGATTATGATAATGATGATGATGATTGTGATAATGATGATTGCGATAACGATGATGGTGATTGTGATAACGGTGATGGTGATTGAGATAACGATGATGGTGATTGTGATAACGATGATGGTGATTGTGATAACGATGGTGGTGATAGTGATTGTGATGGTGATTGTGATTGTAATTTTAGCGCCAAATTCAAATGTTTGGCACGCTCTGCAGCCTGGACAGCTCGAAAAAGGACTCATCGTGAGGATTTTAAAATGGTATGATATTATCTAAGTAACTAAAAAGTGTAAAATAAAAAAATAAAATAAAAACCCGACTGCGTAAAAAATAACTTTAAATAAAAAAAAACTGAAAAGAATAAAACGAGTTCAGAAGACAGGACATATTGACTGCAACAGTCGGGAACCATTAAATAATCCAGACATTACATCCAATATGGGTTTTTAATTTTTTTTAAATTATTTTTTGGAATATCAAAATTGTGTTTATAAATAGAATATCATAGGTAAACATGATTATAAAAACGAATAGTTATTTTTATACACAAATTAACATTTATTTGTGTTCTGAATTAAAAAATATAAAATAAATCTATTTTTTATATTAGGCTGTTTAACGGCTTCATACCTTTGCCTCTCCTTCAACCTGGCGAAAGCAGAGCGCAAAAAAATAAAATAAAATCATAGTTTCTTAGTTCGTGACAATAGTACATTTTGATACAAGTGGAGAAAGTTTGTTATTGCATTCGAGGCGGAATTATGTTTTTGAGCCGAGAACTGCAATAACAAATTAATGTCCACGTGTATATATTTTATTTTGTTTTCTTCAAAAGTGTATTGAAAAACATCGTTTGATACATGTGGACATTTGTTATTGCAGTTCTCGGCTCAAAAACACCCTCGCCTACGGCTCGCGTGTTATAATTCCGCCTCGAATGCAATAACAAACTTTCTCCACTTGTACCAAAATGTACTATTGTTCTAGACCGTACCTGGGAACTTTCTAGTTACGGAGATAATTGGTGGTGAAAGTTCCAAAGATATTTTTAAATACATGTTTTCAATGTAAGTTTTTTACTTTAATCACCTTCACGACCCCCGTACTATTGAATACATCCACCAGCATAATGTTTTGAGTGCGTTACATTGAGTTCTACCACAAAACGTTATTTTTCACCCCAAAAAAAACGTTTCCCAGCAATATTTTTTGCGTAAAGTTACTTAGTAAGAGCCTTATCACACTAGCGGATTCAAAGCGGAGCGAGCGTGCAACGCAAACTCAATTTTTTCAAGGCTTTGCAGCCTAACGTTGAAAATTGGGTGCACTTTCACCCTGCTATTGGCAGCGAATTCGTTGCTCGCCCGCTCCGCGCGAATCCGCTAGTGTGGTAAGAGTCTTAAGATGTACAGATGCTTGGTTGATAGCTTCGTGAAAGGTCTGTTTACACCCTATAAGTACAGGGTGTAAAAGACCTGTTCTGAACTGCTGACCTCATCACAAAGCCGTCAACCAAGCATTCTGTACATCAAACTAAGTAACTTTACGCAAAAATTATTGTTGGGAAACGACCTTTTTTTTTGGGGTGAAAAATCGTGTTTTGTGGTAGAACTCAATGTAACACACACAAAACGTGCTGATGGTTGGATTGAATAGTACGGGGGTCGTGAAGGTGTACATTAAAAACTTGTATTTAAAAAAATTAAAAATGTCTATACTTTGATCCTGCAATTTCTCCGTAACTAGAATGTTGGTGTAGAAGGTGGTGGAAGATGGTGTAGAACAAAAAAATGATCGCAATGATGATGATGGGGAGAACAAGTGCCTTTCGGCTTCATTAAGAGGTGATTTATACCATTTATAGACATGGCGGTTATTATGTACGGTGACAAAATAAAAACTCATTGATTTCAAAAGATAATTTATTTCGACCTCTTTTCTACCTTATCATCATTCACAGCCTGGATCTCACTGCTGGGTAATGATTGCCTCTTTTTTTCAGCCAGCCAATCCCACGGTCCTGTGAACTCGGTAGCACATAGCTTCCATATAGCTGGAAGGGTCAGAATATTTTGGGTATTTCTGTATACATTCGAACTACTCGAACCAGCAGGCTTAGCCAAGTTGACAATCTACAATCGTTAACGCTAGTAGAAAACTAATTAAATGTATGGGAATGACATCATCTCAACGTTAAATCACGTGATCAACACAAACGAATAGAAAATTCGTAGACAAGTTTACATCGGCATCGTTCAAAATGATAGAATAGAATTTTATCGTTTCTACAATGTTGATCGCTAAACTCTTTATTAGAACGGTCACCATAGACTAACGAATAGGTTTTTTCCACAGAAATTAGAGAACGGGCGACCGACTCAGTCGTGTCAACTTGGCTACCAATTTAGTGCTTTTTACAATCGCTTACGCCGAGGCGTTTACGATTGTAGAAAGAGAATTGATACGAAACGTTTGTAACTTGGCTAGGGGTGGTGCTCATAGAATCTTAATAAATACGAAAATTGATCACAGTTTATGAGGATGTAGGTTTGTTACTCTTTCACGCAAAAACTCCTCAACGAATTTGGATGACTAACACCGGCTTGGCCACCATCAGGGATTTTAGTTTTGATAACACAAAAATTAAGTCGCTAATTTGTCGAAATTTGTCGCCAAGTCATAGATTTAATCGGGTTTTAGTTTAGAAGATATAATGAGTTCAATTAGTAAGGTATAGTCCAAGAGCTAGATCGAATGAACACTAATTTCTTTCGATCAAATTAGCGACAAAATATGGTAAAAAACAGATCTTCACTAGGTGCCTTAGTTAGTTTTTGAGATAAACATGTGGCCAAGCTGGGGAGACTCTCTCCAGATCGGCCACCTATAAACCCTTATATCTTTAGAACCAGTGACCGACAAATTCTGATATTTGGCGACAAATTTCGACAAATTAGCGACTTAATTTTTGTGTTTTCAAAACTAAAATCCCTGATGGTGGCCAAGCCAGTGTCAGTCACGCCGAATTTGGATGAAATTTGGCTCACAGATAGTTTATAACCTGGATTAATAAAGGAACTTTTGATTCCAGTAGTACGACCCCGTGAGACAATTACCGAACTCCGCGGACATAAGCTAGTCATAGGATAAAAACAAAACAAAAACAAAATCATAATATACACCATTTATTTATTTGGTCCCATTTTAAACATAAATAACATTAAATAATAAATAACGTGTTTCGTGGACGCGCGGATAATAATATTAATATCACTACATAGCGGCTTTTAGCGTATCAAGTGTTGCTACACTTGAAAAAAAAAACTTGTTTTGAAACTCCAATCAGTTATGTTTACAATTCTTTTTTAGTAAGACCCACATAGACATGAGATTTGGCTCGACGCCCTAAACGCCTCACGTAAGGACGCCTTACACCCTAGGTCATAGGATCTCCTCTCCTCTCTGATTCACACATCTCCACACGTCTCCGTTTTGATAGAGTCCGGGTCTAAGTGCGTGACCACATTGGCGTAGACTCGGTTTGAGCCGATTAGAAAGAGCATTAATATCAGCGAAAAAGACCACATTCGCCTTGTTTCGGTTTCGTCGTCGCGCCTTCACACCGCGTCAGACTATTTGCTTTAATAACATTGCTGCTGTCTCCGATCGGCTGAAACTGAGTCCGCTTTAGTTACTGTGGTAGGTGAGAGGTTATGAATGGAGTTTCAACGTAAGTTTTTCCAACAATATACAATTATTTAACAAAATTAATAACGGGAATGTTTTTTTAGTACATTTTATACAAATTGCAGGTTTTCACAGGTTTTTACACAATGATAAATGAACACAAAGTTGATATTATTACATGATTTTATAAAGCTTGGAAAATATCTAAATAACTTTAGAATTCATTCAATACGTTGGGGTCGGCTTCCAGTCTAACCGGATGCAGCTGAATACCAGTATTTTACATGAAGCGATTGCCTATCTGACCTCCACAACCCAGTTATTGCGGAACGCGGTATTCCTTGGTCAGACTGATAGGTCAACAGAAATATTTAACTTTGAAATATGAAAAAACTATCTTCCATTTTCATCAAAATAGTAGATTTTTTCTTCAATATTCCAGACTTCTCACGTTTCACTGAAATTCAAAAATATTGTCCAAGCCGCATGCATACTATAAAAAGTATTGAAATTAAACATTACAAATTGCCTCGAATTAGCTGTAAAATAAAATGTATAATTTACACATTTACTTATACATTCGCAACAAGAATATGACACCGTGTATACAATATTTCATCTATACGTATAATTTATACATTTTTGAGAATTGAAACAGATTTTCTTTTTTTCATTTTGACCGCTAGACTTAGGAATGAGTCTTTAATGAGTTAGACAAAACTATACTAACGTTGGTATCTATAGTAGAGTTGTAGTAATTACTTATGCAACCATTTTTATGCAATACTCAAGAATTTGAACAAAGTAAGAACCGCCAAGAAAGCAAAGCTGAGAATTCTAACGTTTGATAGTTCTAACTTCAAGCAATTACTTTAACTTGTCTATAGATACAAGTGGAAATATCTGGTGTACCCTGGGTACGAGTCACGACATAAATACACACACGAGATAATCTCATGTCGACACGAGATATTCTCATGCTGACACGATATAGTGCTTAGCAGGGTTACGTCAATTCTTATATCCATATAGACCTATTTACTAAATAATATATTCACAATTTGCGCTTTTAGCATTCTAGTAAGAAGCAAAAATATATTTTAAAATTTAATTTTCTTTTAGAATTGACGTTATCCTACAAAGCGTTGTTTTAGCCAATTCGGTCGTTTAACCGGGTTGGCCATTTAGCTAGTTTGGCTATTTAGCCCGGTTCGCTATTTAGCCCAATTCGATATTTAGCCCGATTTGCTATTTAGCCAGGATGGCCATTTAGCCAGGTTCGCTATTTAGCCAGTTTGGCCATTAAGGTAGTTTGGCGCTATTTAGCCAATTCGGCCATTGAGCCATTTAGCCTGTTTGGCCACACACCCAGTTGGCTAAAAGTCTAGCGGTCAAAAGGCTAACAAATTAGGACCAAAGTCCATTATTTACGTATCAAGAGGTAACTAAGTGTATCTAAATAAATAAAAAAGATACTACTATACAAAAAATTGTCATGTCTCTGAGTTTCACAGCCGAACGAAAGAATATAAGATTTTTTTTTGCTAGTTCTAGCACGCGGTTTCACTCGCATACAAGGATAACTACTTTGTACTTCCTGATGGAAGAACCCAATAATAATTTGCTCGACCCGGGAATCGAACCTAGGACCTCATGCTCAGCTGTTGCACTTGCAAGTTGCAACCGCAAGACCAACTAGGAAATCGAAAAAAGAGGTAGTATGCAGGATATTATACAAACTGTTTTTTTTTTATATCCCATAACTCTAGGGTTATATTCTGTAGGTAAAAATAATACTAAAACTCCTAGAATAGGTGGTCCAAAAATGCATAGTTTCGGAGATATCATCAATCATAATTAAATTAGGTCAAAAATTGTGAAAAATTGTAGTATGACGAATCTTTACTTTTGCGAGGTTGCCAAACTTAGCAGTAAAATAAATAGTAAAATAAAATATGTATCTAAGTTTCATTGATAAATACGAGTAATTCATTTTAATTCAAACCAATCATTTAAAGCCAAGAAAATGCAACGTTGTCATATTTCACGTAAGGGTGTTTTACGTTAATAATCGTGACTTTGCCGTATTATTTTGTATAAAAAATGAAAAAAAAAGAAAAAGCATGATAGAAACATAATTCATAAGCCAGTTGATTCTTTGAAATGCTCTCAATCATACCCTAGAGTTATGGAATACAAAAAAAAAAACAGGTTGTATACCTCTCTTATTAGAATAGGGTAGTTGACAAACCAATCAATGAGGGCTATCGTTTTTAAAATCACTAGATGGCGACACTGACGAGTAAGGTCCTACCATTAATTCTATTTTATACATTAGAGTACAAATAACTTCATAAAAAGTTTATTTAATTACGTAAAACAACATAGTGTGTGTCTTCTAGATACATATTTACAATAGTTTCCCTAAAATTAGCAAGCACTAAACATTTAAAAATCGTTCTTCCACCAAGTACTAACAAATTAGAACTTGCTACTTGAAATCTTCAAGACATAAATAATCAGCAATGGCTCAATCTTGACCAAAAACGTGAATATTTGGAAAAATCCGTGATAAAAAAGCGAACACTGTATGACATCTGACATTTCGGAAGACCTTACTCTACACGAACGCCTCTAGCGGAGAATTCATGCGCGGTAGATTGACATACTTTTTAAGAGCTGTCAAAACGCGGTTCTCATAGAATTTGTATGGCAATAGCACGCTGTGACGTCACTGTTTATTAAACTCAATGACTCAACTATTTATCGATTTCAAAGCAACTAAAAATCGAATTCGGCAATTAATTGAAAATAAATCGGGTTTTCAGGCCCAAAATAAAGTTTTTTTTTAGAGATTGGTGTCTTGGAATTATTGTTTTATGGTGTCATCACGACGTGGTGTTATTGTTTTTTGTGGTGTCTCATAGAGAGGAGGCCTATGTCCCAGCAGTGGGAACATTAACAGGCTGATGATGATGATAATGATGGTGTCATCTACCCTATTGGAAGTCTACCCGATGTCAGTATGAGTTGAAGCTAGTTTAATGGAAGACTAGATATAATATGGAAAAACATCAATAAAAAAATGGAAGAAAATCATCATCTGCCTAGCCTTTTCCCAACTATGTTGGGGTCGGCTTCCAGTTTTACCGGATGCAGCTGAATACCAGTATTTTACATGGAGCGACTGCCTATCTGACCTCCACAACCCAGTTAGTACTGAGTAAATACGATACCCCTTGGTAAGACTGGTTGTCAGACTTTTGGGCCACTGACTACCTGTAACGACTGTCAAAGATCTACAAATGACAGCTGAGACCAACTGCTTAACATGCTTTCCGAGGCACGGAAAAACTGGAAAAAATCACTATTTTAAAAAACTGCGTGTGAAGTGTAAAAACATTTTTTTGTTTTTTCTAAATATATTTACGCACGGCTGTGAAACTTAATTTTTAGTAAATTCTGAACTTATAAACACACAAATCTCTTAGACATATATTTTAACTGCAAAATATTAACTTACCTTACTTTAGGCATGTTTTGAACATAATCTTGCAGCCGAGTGATTCTTTGGGAAATTTCCTATTTTTAGACTGATGATTGCTCGAAGAACCACTCAATAAATAACACAAATTTGTATCGTATCTAGAAAGCCCCAACAATAAATATATGTACCCTACAAAATTTGTTCGTCCTAGGTTATTAAAAATAAAACTCTGACCTCACCGAGGCGAATCCCGCTGCGGGATGCGACTACTCACACCTATTCTTAGGGTGGAAGCGCCAAGCTAGTCCGCTAACTTCAAATTCTCTCACCTTTTCATGAAATTGTCAATCAATAGCGTTAAAGGTCGTACTGATGATTTTAATGATTACAATTCTGAACCACATACGTGTTACATACGCAAATCATATTTTCGTCAACATACAACCTAGCACTGGCCTCAAATTACAAAAAACGAAAGAAAATTTGAATCTTGCGGGCTAGTCCATCAGCGTTTTTACCTTAATGATCAAAAAGTCAAAGTAACTTTTGTCTAAGCCGGTGAAAGGGAATTCCTTCCCGTTTCCCGCGCGGGATTCGCCGCAGTCTGAGCAGAGCTTAACTATACTATTAGTGCTCCATGTCTAACGTTGACAGTTTCCTTATAAACTCTGCCCGTTGTGATGGTGTTAGTTCCTGGAAAAGAAATTTATTAAAGTCAGTAAAATATCACGCTTGCGTCGAACGGAAGCTGTCAAATAATATACAATATAAAACCAACCCAAATTCAAATTTCGAAACAGTTATAGTGCAAACCATGTTACTGGTGTCGATTCTGTTGTGTACAAAACTAAACTTAATTTAGGCTATTGCTATCTTTTTCTCTCTAATAAAACGAGAAAGAGACGGACGTAAATTAGAGCAGTCAAATTTTAGTTGGAACTAATATTTCCGTACAAATGAAGGTGCACGTAAAAACATGTCGACTAAAAACACGGTGAAGCGCAAGGTATAAACTAGTTTGACATCTCTAACTTAGTTCATAGCTATAGCCGTCCTTTTCTCGCACTGCCTCTTAGTAAAAGATAGCAATAGCCTAAGTTAAGTTTAGTTTGTGCACAACAGAATCGACATCATTTCCGAGTTTTCTGTATAACGAGACGATGAAAAACACCAACGGAACATTTGTAGAGCACACATAACAATGAACTCACCACTACAAGGTTATTAACAGCCTGTAAGAGCGCGTCCTGGTGTATGGAGCGCAGGTTCCTCTCCAGCACAGAGTTGTCGTCTCCTGCCTGAGCCTCCAGCCACTTGCAGACGGCCTCGTTGTCGTGCTCCCACTGGTGGGACTGTGGACACAAAAATAAAGTATGTTTAAATAATATATATTTCACATCGTAGTATATTTTTTTGTTTTAGCTTGCTCTGTCCCACTGGGACAAAGGCCTCCCTTATAGGGTAAAGCGTAGTTTTATTTATATTTTGAACATAACATCGCGCTTGTAAACCCCGGAGGTTTAGGCAGAGTTGTACCTAATAGTACACCCACACGTGTGACTGACACTGGCTTTGGCCACCATCAGGAATTATAATTTTGATAACACAAAAAAATTGTCGTTAATAGGGTGATGGGAAGGGCATGATTTTTTTTTATCACTCTAAACAAAGCGTATTAACATCAGAAATAGCTAAGTGAAATTATTTTTTTAGTATCTATAAAAAATACTAAGTTATAAGCATTTGAAACTGCTGATTAGACAGAGAGATCCGATACAGCGAATGACGTCATTCGCTGCATCGACGTACAAAATCCATACTAAATTCCGTTTATCTAGAAAGAGATAGAAACAAAAGTTTAAATGGTTATAACTAGAGACCGGATAATATGCATTTGCATATTTGCATATGCATTTGCATATTTAAGCGATTTTCAAGGCTAATAGCATATTTTTACTAATATCTAGTGATGATGCATATTATTGCTATAATTTACAGTAGGTAGGTATTTTTCGAGCGTAGCGCACTCGGCAGCCGCGCGTATTTTGTTTTGGTAGGTACTCAAAAAATGAACTCAAAAGACATAATCTTACCACTGAACATTTGGAACAATACTTGATTGTTAATGTTTACAAAAATATTAAATAATGTCTACTGTATCGATTAACATCTATCAATGGATAGTTTTCTATAAATGTATGCTGATTTTTTAATAAAAAATATAAAACTTAATAGTTTTTTTTATTTTATCAAATAACAATAAATTAAAAAGATACATACATAATAAAGTAAAACATAAATAAGACAAGTATTTACTAACAAAATACTTAAATCTAAAGGAATAATATTTACAAAACAAAAAAAACTCAATGTTGCATATTCTGTCAGTTTTCGTGCATATTTTAGGCATTTTTCATGCATATTTGCATGCATATTTCAAGCTTTTTATGTTGCATATTATCCGGTCTCTAGTTATAACTTTTGTGTTGTTTGGCCGATTTATGTCTTGTTTTCTCTTTTTGTCATTATTTTTATAGTACTTTAACATTCCGTATCGAAATAAAAAATGAAAAATTATGCATATTCCCTATTAGTCGAAATTTGTCGCCAAATATCAGAATTTGTGGGTCACTAGTTCAAAAGATATAAGGGTTTATAGGTGGCCGATCTGGAGAGTCCCCCCAGCTTGGCCACATGTATATCTCAAAAAATAGGGCACCTAGCGAAGATCTGTTTACTCCCATATTTTGTCGCCAAGCAGTCGCAATTTGTCGCCAAGTCACAGATTTAATCGGGTCTTAGTTTAGAAGATATAAATTAATGAGTTCAATTAGTAAGGTATAGTCCAAGAGCTAGATCGAAGAACTCTCTAAATTCTTATGATCTATCTCTTGGACTATACCGGGCACAAATCCAGACTCCGGGGCTGCTACTAAGAAATTCCTGATGGAAAAACCCAATAACAATTTGCCCGACCTGGAAATCGAACCCAGGACCTCATGCTGAGTAGTCGTGCTCGTTTATTTTTTAACGTTTTAATTAATTTGGAATGTTCACTTAATGGGGGCTATCGCGTGTGAATTTGCCGCTAGAGGCGCTTGTGTAGGCTGAGGTCCTCCAAAATGTCAGATGTCATACAGTGTTGGCGCGTTGCGTGATTTTTGATCACGTATTTATACTAATACTCATGATTGTGTTCTAGACTGAGCCATTCCTGATTAATAATGACTTGAAGATTTTAAGTAGCAACTTAGGACCATAATATTGTTAGTACTTGGAGGTAGAATGATTTTTAAATGTTTCATGCTTACTAATTTTAGGAAGAATATTGTAAATATATATCTAAAGCTTACACTGTGTCGTTATACGTAATAAAATAAACTTTTCTATGAAGTTATTGGTGCTTTAAAATATAGAATATAATTATTGACAGGACCTTACTCGACAGTGAAAATCTGGTGAGCTCAAAAACGATAGCCCCCATTGACATCATTCTGTACTTTTTTAGTCTTCAACGTTCTTTAAATAAAAATATTTGATTTCCTAAAAAAATGTCATTCTGTTCCAGGAATCGCTTCGAGGTTTTGCGATCCAGGGTAAACACCATGGCCCATTGTGTATAAAAAAATGGGCCAGCTCAGCGGTAGTTAAGCTGCCTTACGTTCTTAGGTTCCCGAGTTCGAAACCCGGTAGGGACAAAATTATTATGTGATGAGTAGAGACCGGATAATATGCATTTGCATATTTGCATATGCATTTGCATATTTAAGCGATTTTCAAGGCTAATAGCATATTTTTACTAATATCTAGTGATGATGCATATTATTGCTATAATTTACAGTAGGTAGGTATTTTTCGAGCGTAGCGCACTCGGCAGCCGCGCGTATTTTGTTTTGGTAGGTACTCAAAAAATGAACTCAAAAGACATAATCTTACCACTGAACATTTGGAACAATACTTGATTGTTAATGTTTACAAAAATATTAAATAATGTCTACTGTATCGATTAACATCTATCAATGGATAGTTTTCTATAAATGTATGCTGATTTTTTAATAAAAAATATAAAACTTAATAGTTTTTTTTATTTTATCAAATAACAATAAATTAAAAAGATACATACATAATAAAGTAAAACATAAATAAGACAAGTATTTACTAACAAAATACTTAAATCTAAAGGAATAATATTTACAAAACAAAAAAAACTCATTTAATGTTGCATATTCTGTCAGTTTTCGTGCATATTTTAGGCATTTTTCATGCATATTTGCATGCATATTTCAAGCTTTTTATGTTGCATATTATCCGGTCTCTAGTGATGAGCATAATGGGCATTTGTTTCTGAGTCACGGATGTTTATTTGATTGACACGGGTGATTATATTTATAATAAGTACTAGCGACCCGCCCCGGCTTCGCTTGAATTTTATTGTCGCGTCCGTAATTTTTTGCGATTACTCCTAAGACATTCGTTTAAATTATATGCTGTAAAAGAGTAAAATAATGTGCATGAAATGCTTAAAGCCTCTAACTTATTTAAAATGATAAGGATTAATACCTTATTTGTGTAAATAGCTTTCCAATTACCGCTTTATAATTGTATATAAATATTTTAAAGTATTAAAATGGATATAGTATGTATATATCCTTAAGAGATTGACATACGCCAACGCGGACTTTTCTGTAGACCTATATAAGATACACAATTCCACAATACATCATTTTGTTTTATCTCAAAGGCTTTAGGTAGCGTTTTGGTTGAAAGCTCCCACAAATATCATTATATTTTAGCCAGTGTGTACAAAAACTTGACAAATTATATACTTAAACCTTTTTCATGAATCACTCTCTATCTACTAAAAAAAAACCCGCATCAAAATCCACTGCGTAGTTTTAAAGATTTAAGCATACATCATACATAGGGACAGACAGACAGAAGCGACTTTGTTTTGTACTATGTAGTGATGTATTTACAAACAAAAAGTATCTATGTAGTATATCAACTATCTGATGTCCACGACACAAGCCTCGTTGCTTAGTGTGGCACTAGATATTCATTTATTGACTGTGGACTATCATGGGTCACATCATTAGTTGTCTTACCTGCGTCTCCCCCCTATCCTCAGTGAACCATCTCCTCAGCGTGGCGGCAGCAGGTCCCTGCTCCATCTTGTCTGCGGGCTTCACGGCCTCCTGGACTCTTCGCTCCTGTTCGTTCTGTCGCAGTAAGCGCTTGAGACGCCAGTAGAACTGTCGGCGGGAGTCGCGCCACGGGATTATGTCCTGAAAACGGGAGCGACGTTAATTTTATAGTCTGTGCCATTTAAGTAGGGAATAAAGGTCATTGCTCGTTTTTTATTACCAGAAAAAGTCAAGGATCACGATAAAAGTAGTTTCGGGACAAGTTTAAGTCATTATTGGTGTCTATTCTGTTGTGCACAAACTTAACTAAATTAAGGCTATTGCTATCTATTTCTCTTTAATAAAACGAGAAAGAGACGGAAGTAATTTAGAGCTGTCAAATTTAGTTGGAGCTAATATTTCCATACAAATGAAGGGTGCACGTAAAAACATGTTGACTAAAAACACGGTGAAGCGCAAGGCATAAACTAGTTTGACATCTCTAACTTAGTTCATAGATATAGCAGTCTTTTTCTCGCACTGCCTTTTAGTAAAAGATAGCAATAGCCTAAATTAAGTTCAGTTTGTGCACAACAGAATCGACACCATTATGAATCGTTTTTAGGGTTCCGTACCCAAAGGGTAAAAACGGAACCCTATTACTAAGCCTCTCTCGTCTGTCCGTCTGTCTGTCACCAGGCTTCATCTCATGAACCGTGACAGCTAGACAGTTGAAATTTGTATTTCTGTTGCCGCTATAACAACAAATACTAAAAACAGAATAAAATTAATATTTAAGGGGGGCTCCCATACAATAAACGTGTTTTTTTTGCCGTTTTGTCTAATGTATAGATAATGGTACGGAACCCTTCGTGCGCGAGCCCGACTCGCACTTGGCCGGTTTTTATTACTAGAAAAAGTCAAGGATCACGATAAAGGTAGTTTCGGGACAAGTTTATGTCCTTATTACTGCTTTCGGAATTATGTATTTGAATAAATGTATGCGGGTTAATGACCTTTATTCCCTACTTAAATGTCACAGACTATAATCCCGTACAAGATGGCGAGACGAGCTGGACAAAACTAAGGACCAGTTGGTCCATATTAGCCCTGGATTGGAAGAGCTGGAAGTCATAGGGAGAGGATTTTATCTAGTAGTTGGATCATGCAAGCTAACAGTGACGGTAAACGCTTCGATTCGATTTAGATCCGACAAGTCGTCATCATCATCTGCCTAGCCTTTTCCCAACAATGTTGGGGTCGGCTTCCATTTTTACCGGATGCAGCTGAATACCAGTATTTTACATGGAGCGACTGCCTATCTGACCTCCACAACCCAGTTAGCACTGGGTAATACGATACCCCTTGGTGAGACTGGTTGTCAGACTTTTCGGGCCACTGACTACCTGTAACGACTGTCAAAGATCTACAAATGACAGCCGAGACCAACTGCTGAACGTGCTTTCCGAGATACGGAGGAAACTCTGTATGTAATGGATGGTCACCCATCCACAGACCAACCTAGGCAAGTACGGGTTAACCTAACGATCGATCCGAGCGGCTGTTATTATTTAGCCACGAAGCTCCTCGATTCGACAAGTCGTATGCGGTATGTCTATCTTTTTCTGGCATTACGAAAGCGAACGAGATAGACATACGACTTTCCGAATCGAAATCGAATCGAAGCGTTCGTGAATAGCTATGCTGAAATCCCTTACCTACTTTTGGGTTCTGTCGCAACCGGGTAAATAAAGGGTGTAAAACACCCCTTAACGAAGCCGAAAAATACTTATTCTCCCCGTCAATGTGATCATTTTTTGTTCTACACCATACCTGGGAACCTTCTAGTTTCGGAGATATTGGGGGTCAAATTTCCAACTTTTCGACAAGTTCTTTTTTAAGAACCTATACTACCTCAGATTAGCAACTCTATTTGTAGTGGTTCAACCTTCTAGTTTCGGAGATATTGGGGGTCAAATTTCCAACTTTTCGACAAGTTCTTTTTTAAGAACCGATACTACCTCAGATTAGCAACTCTATTTGTGGTGGTTCAAACTTCGTTTGTAATACTGTTAGAATAAAGTTCTAATCAGCTTGCACTACAAAGCGGTTGTTACGTCAGTCACTGCGGCCGAATAGTGCGAAATGAGTGGTTTTTATTCTTTATAAAATCAAATTTTCGTCTTTTGGAAAAAATAAAAAACATAAGACCTGCTTTATAGTTAGTTCAGTTAGTATGCAAAGTTTCATAATCTAATTTGAAGTACTTTTTGAATACCAGCGGTTTATTGTTCGATTTGGAGGTAACTTTGGGATTTTTTTCTATCGAGAAAATTTTATGAAATCGTGTTTTCGCCAAACATAAGACCTAATATTAATCCTCAACTTTACCATATATTTATTTCAAAATTAATGCTGCAGTATTTTAGGCGTAACGGAGGATCGTGCTTAGCCATTTGAGGTAGTACAGGCCCTTAATACAAGTTTTTAATGTAAGATTTTTAAACTTTAAACACCTCCACGACCCCCGTACTATTCAATCCATCCACCAGCACAATGTTTTGAGTGCGTTACATTGAGTTCTACCACAAAACATGATTTTTCACCCCAAAAAATATTTTTTGCGTAAAATTACTTAGTTTAGTGTACAGAATGCTTGGTTGACGGCTTCGTGATGAGGTCTTTTACACCCTGTAGATTAGCTTCAAAAAGGTGAGTGATTTTTCATATATTCTTGCTATCACATGACAATGAGCGAATCATTTTGTTTTTATATAAAAGATATCCTTGCATTTGGCTTTCTATCAGTGAAGATTTTTTGTATTCAGATGAGTAGATTTTGGCATTACAGTTTACCTTACCTAACCACTAAACTAACTAACCTACTCTTGTAACCCCCCCACACCCCTGTTAACTTTACCTTATTATTATAATACTAGCGGACGTCACGCGGTTTCACCCGCGTAGTTCCCGTTCCCGTGGGAGTACGGAGATAAAATATAGCCTATGTTACTCAGGGCTCAGGGTGAATGTAGCTTTCTAATGGTAAACGAATTTTGAAAATTGAAATCGGCGCACTAGTTTTTGAGTTTATTCATAACAAACATACAAATCTTTCCTCTTTATAATATTTTTATTATTATTATTTTTTTTTTTAAAATTCGTTGCACCCCTAATTAAACGAAATAAATAATGAATACTTACAAATATACATCCTTTTTCTAACATCCTCTCGGCTGTGTCGTGTAATTCCGCAAATTGAACCGCGATCTAGAACAAAACGAATCAGTTTTAAAGTGTAAAAATGGAACAATATTGAGCAGGGGTGATCAATGCAAAGGGAATTAATAAACAAAAAAAAAACACGAATGTGAATTACACTGCATTCTGAACCTTATAGAAGTGCTATAAGAGTTAGTTTTCGAGGAAATATATTGAAGTAGTACATTGTTACTTTGTTATTGCATTCGAGGCGGAATTTACAACCGAGCTGTGGGCGAGGTTGTTATGGAGCCGAGAACTGAAATTTTAATTTCCGCAAATGTGGTGGTAAAAAAAAATCGCACGCGTGTGAAATACATTGCATGTTGAACCTAATCGTAGTGCGATAAGAACTTGTTTTCAATTGAAATAGTACATTTTGATACAAGTGGAGAAAGTTTGTTATTGCATTCGAGGCGGAATTATAACACACGAGCCGTAGGCGAGGGTGTTTTTGAGCCGAGAATTGCAATAACAAATGTCCACGTGTATCAAATGACGTTTTTCAATACACTTTTGAAGAAATAAAATAAAATAACGAAAAATATTTTTGTCACGAACTATGAAACTATGATTTTCATTTTCTTTTTTTTTCGCGCTTTGGTTTCGCCAGATTGAAGGAGAGGCAAAGGTATGAAGCCGTTAAACAGCCTAATATAAAAAATAGATTTATTTTATATTTTTGAATTAAGAACACAAATAAATGTTAATTTGTGTATAAAAGTAACTATTAGTTTTTAATAATCATGTTTATCTATGATATTCTATTTATAAACACAATTTTAATATTCAAAAAACATTTACGCCGTCAAGACGTGTAAGTGCTTTGCCGGAATTTAAAAAAAAAAACATTCTTCTCAGACTATAGGCATTGAACCAATTTGGACTAAGTTTAGTTATCTGTGGCAATTTTCATTCCCGCACACGTGCTGGATAGTGGAAAAAATCGCACGCGTGTGAAATACATTGCATGTTGTACCTAATCGTAGTGCAATATGGAACAGTTTTCGAGGAAGTGTATTGAAAAATAAATACCTGGTGATAAATAGGGCTGAGTTCCTTTTCGCGTGCCTTAGCCGTCTTCTCGGCGGTTAATAGTTCTGTTTCTAGTTCCCGGACTCGGGTTTCAGCTGTAACAAAACATCATAAAAATGTATCGGGGAATAATGCCTTAGTGATCATACTGAGGCTAAACAGCATTACTTTTGTAACATCACTACATTAAGTACTAGCGAACATCACGCGGTTTCACCCGCGTAGTTCCCGTTCCCGTGGGAGTACGGGGATAAAATATAGCCTATGTTACTCAGGGTGAATGTAGCTTTCTAATGGTAAAAGAATTTTTGAAATCGGCGCAGGAGTTTTTGAGTTTATTCATCACAAACATACACACAAAAATACAAATCTTTCCTCTTTATAATATTATAGACTACAGCGTTCTATTTCACAAATAGAGAACTAACAATAAGGACAAAAGTGCAGCGTACGAGCTAATGGCTCTACCACAGCGATAGATGAGTTGGGAGAATGTAACTATCTTGTTGATGTGAAACAACTATAGGCGCGGGTAAACCAAAAAATAATTGGAAAATTCGTGGCGAGCGTGGCGATCGAACCCGGCCCGAACAATCCCGAACATTACCGACCTCTTGAAGCGGCATAAGATCTACATATTCGCCACAGTTTACAACAAGCCAGCTGGTCTCGTGTGCCCCGAGACCAACTGGCTTGTGGCTTGAGAGCGCTGGGTTACAATCTCGTGACTTTGTTAGATTCCAGCATAAGGATGTTCTTTTTGTGAATCGAGTCATTTTGTTTTTATTTTATTTTAGATGTTTGTTTTTATCCTGACTTTTTTTTTAGAATATTACTTGCACAATAGTAGATTGTATCATATAAGGGAGTAAAATAATAATTTGTAATTATTAATTAATTAGTAAATTAATAATTCTTTGGTAGAATCCTGAACGTAGCGAGGGATTCAAAGTACGTCGCCCGAGCCTAAAATATATTTTGCGCCCGAGTGATATACTCTATGAGAAAATAGGCGCCTCATATTTTATTCACTGCCACTTGAAGAACTCACTTTTCAAAACAAAACCATGAATTTCTAACAATCAGTGAACATTGACGAAGACGCGAGCTCTTTTTTTTATGCCTGCTAAAAGTTTCTTATGTGAAATTCAAAAAAGACGCGGCAAAGATCATTGCGGCGCACTTATAAAGAGAATTAAAAACTCATTACTGCCCGCTAAAAGTTTCTTATAGAAAACACCACCTTTGGGTGCACTTAAAGGCGAAGCAAGTCGTCCTTTTCAAATAGATGGGATGAAAAATAATTTCGATGTTTCACAACTGCCAGGCGTGCTGCGACGGCTCGCTTTTTATTAGCTCTTATTACTGTGTAAATCATTCTTAGTTTTGGAAATGACGACATTTATGTTGTTGAAGAGTCAGTACCTGCTCTGCCTGCATCAGTCCTGATGAGGCTCTCATCGACGGACCCTCGGCGATCCAAGCCCTTTGAGATGTCCTTGATTTGTTCTTTCAGTTCTGTAACGATAAAATCAGTGATAGAAGCCACATAGTTCCATAAAGTAGACCATAACTTATTGTATTTACAAGTTTATTGTTAAAAAGGTAAAATCCGCGCTTTCCTAATACATTACTAATCTCCGAAATTTTACAATCTGTATAGGATTAAAACGATGCGCAAACACATCGGCCATCCTGTACAGGTCGCGGCACGAAAGTCTAGCGCTGACCGTTATTGCGCAGAAGTAAAAATAAGAATGTCTTGGGGCGTGCGTTGCGCCGATTGGCTCTCCAGCCGTATAATATGCGCAGATATCCCCTCCACGTTTCGTTCAGCGCTAGAGTTACGTGCCGCGACCTGTACGTTGCGATGCCGTATTGTCAAAATCTACGTCATGCAACGCTTATCGCAACATGTGACATTTTATAGTAAGTGTTTTGATAATCAAGAAATATTCAAGGTTTTTATTTATTGAACACTTTGAAAGGCCAGGGTAGCCCGAAATCTAAATTAAAATACGAATCACGTCCGTAATAAATAAAGCCATATTTATTACGGACGTGATTCGTATATACAGAGTTATAATAATTAAAATCATTAATAAGCCAACATAAAGTCTGACACTGACCTGCAAATTGCAAGAATTTAATGTATTTCGCGGGCTACGCCTTTAACAAGTCAACCTTTGGGTGATGATAGAAACTCCACATACCTGCGATCCTAGCTCCAATCCTTTGCAGCTCAGGGTCCAGTCGGTTCATGGTCTTCAGGATATCTCGCTGTTTGAACTTCACCTCCACTATGGCTTCCGCTTCTAGTACACCACCCCTGATAACAAATACAATCAATAATTTACATGTTCGACCTCAACGCACACTATTCCCAAATCACTGTAACTCCTTTGCGCCAGAATCAATAGTGGCGACCACCAGAAAAGCACCGAGACAATAAAGCTCAAGTCCCAGAGAAACAATTTAACTGTCTTGAATCATCATCATCTGCCTAGCCTTTTCCGAACTTTGTTGGGGTCGGCTTCCAGTTTTACCGGATGCAGCTGAATACCAGTACTTTACATGGAGCGACTGCTTATCTGACCTCCACAACCCAGTTAGTACCCGGTAATACGATACCCCATGGTAAGACTGGTTGTCAGACTTTTTGCCTCTGACTACCTAACGACTGTCAAAGATCTACAAATGACAGCCGGGACCAACGGCTTAACGTGCTTTCCGAGGCACGGAGAAAACTCGGTATGTAATGGGCGGTCACCCATCCACAGACCAACCTAGGCAAGCACGGCTGGATTTAACTGTCTTGAATCCCGCAGCGAAATTAATCAGAAAAGTATAGCGGAAGAGTAGGAAAAAACCGTAACTTCCACTTCCCTCCATATCAGTAGGAGATTGAACGAAACAAGGCCAATAGGCACAAAGGGACGTTTACTACTGGGATAGGCCCAGTTGCCTAGCACCACCGATAAATACTAACATTAATGGGTCCCTTTTTTACGGATTCCGGAAATCATCAAATGACTCCTCTCGCTCTGGGCGGAGCAGGAGGGAGTGTCAGACTTGTACTGACTAAAACTCATCCATGATCCTTCATCGCCCTTTGTGTTCCGGGGCCACGGTATCTCTTTCGAACAGTCCCGCCCGATACAGTGCAGGAACCTCCCGAAACAACCGTGTCCGGAGAGGACCTGCGTCAGGCGGAAGGTGAGAACGCCGTGGCGTCTCTCAAGCCACTGCTCAAAGAGGAGACCTATCGCCACTATTGTGGCGTGCCCTGCACGAGGTTGCGACAGTCGCTCTCTCCATGTCGAACACTAATGGGTCCTAAGTTGTGAGCTGTTTAATTTGACTCCAATAATAGGTATGGCAAAAACGATGATGAAAATGATGATGGTCTCACCTGGCCTCAGGGTTGGCATACATCTCCATCCGCAGACTGTTGACGGAGGGGTCCAAGACGGCCCAGGCTCCGCCGCGCAGCTCCCCGCCCGGCGGGATGTACACTATGGTCTCACCTGGCCTCAGGGTCGGCATACATCTCCATCCGCAGACTGTTGACGGAGGGGTCCACGACGGCCCAGGCTCCGCCGCGCAGCTCCCCGCCCGGCGGGATGTACACTATGGTCTCACCTGGCCTCAGGGTCGGCATACATCTCCATCCGCAGACTGTTGACGGAGGGGTCCACGACGGCCCAGGCTCCGCCGCGCAGCTCCCCGCCCGGCGGGATGTACACTATGGTCTCACCTGGCCTCAGGGTCGGCATACATCTCCATCCGCAGACTGTTGACGGAGGGGTCCACGACGGCCCAGGCTCCGCCGCGCAGCTCCCCGCCCGGCGGGATGTACACTATGGTCTCACCTGGCCTCAGGGTCGGCATACATCTCCATCCGCAGACTGTTGACGGAGGGGTCCACGACGGCCCAGGCTCCGCCGCGCAGCTCCCCGCCCGGCGGGATGTACACTATGGTCTCACCTGGCCTCAGGGTCGGCATACATCTCCATCCGCAGACTGTTGACGGAGGGGTCCACGACGGCCCAGGCTCCGCCGCGCAGCTCCCCGCCCGGCGGGATGTACACTATGGTCTCACCTGGCCTCAGGGTCGGCATACATCTCCATCCGCAGACTGTTGACGGAGGGGTCCACGACGGCCCAGGCTCCGCCGCGCAGCTCCCCGCCCGGCGGGATGTACACTATGGTCTCACCTGGCCTCAGGGTCGGCATACATCTCCATCCGCAGACTGTTGACGGAGGGGTCCACGACGGCCCAGGCTCCGCCGCGCAGCTCCCCGCCCGGCGGGATGTACACTATGGTCTCACCTGGCCTCAGGGTCGGCATACATCTCCATCCGCAGACTGTTGACGGAGGGGTCCACGACGGCCCAGGCTCCGCCGCGCAGCTCCCCGCCCGGCGGGATGTACACTATGGTCTCACCTGGCCTCAGGGTCGGCATACATCTCCATCCGCAGACTGTTGACGGAGGGGTCCACGACGGCCCAGGCTCCGCCGCGCAGCTCCCCGCCCGGCGGGATGTATACTATGACAGGCGCTGTGGCTCCGCGGAGGGCGCGGACTATCTCTGCGCCGAATTTCAGGATTTGTTCGTACATGTCTGTGGGAGAAAGATTGTTATTGGTCAGGTGTATTTAGATTATTAGCTCTTACAAATCGGGATAGTCTACAGAGATTAGTTTTTTTTTTGAAGTGATAACTCATGTGCCTCGATTCGGAATGGTAACGAAGGAGTTCGGGAACGAAGAAGAAGTTCCTGAATGACTGACTGACGGGTCAACACACAGCCTAAACCGCTGATCGTAGAGACCTGAAACTTAGAGGGTGTTTTCTTTGTATGACGTAGACATCCGACAAGAAAGGATTTTTCGAAATTCTACCCCTAACGGGGTGAAAAGGGGGGGGGGCAAGGTTTGTATGGGACAACGTGATTCCTTGGTCCAAACTACTTCAAATTTTGCATAAACCTTTTCAACGTATTTCGTATTTTATTGAAATACAACTCCTAACGGGGTTATATTTTGTATAACATTCAGTCGAAAACTAAAATATTGTTTTTATTACAAAATTTAAATTTTCTCCTATTGTTAAAGTTTGAAAGTAAAACTTTAACAATGGGAGACAATTGAAATTTTGTCCCGATTCTCAGTCTAATTGAATTTTTCGTAATTTGGCTTATTCTTATCCACATTTTTAACCCGGCTGTACTCGCTAGGTATTTACGAACATTAACACTCGCTACCGGGTAATAAATACCACAGACTTGAAATGCCATTATTTTCGAAAATACGTTTAAGTTTTAATATTTGACAATGTATTTGTGTTATTGGTACTACTGTCTATAAATAAAACAAAAAATGTAAGTGTTAATGTTTATTTATTTGTCATTAGAGCTTATCCTAAAAAAACAATAAAAAAATCTTTTTTTTTTTGAGTAATCTTACAAAATCAACAATAATTTAAAAAATCTTACATATTTGGCAAAATGGACATTGATATCAAAAATAAACCAGGTACACGCGTAAAATACTAAAAAATAATGATACTTCTAAAGTGAGTGAACATTGAGATAATCAACACTAAACAAACTGTTCTAAATGTCTTCCTGGAAACGTAACTACTTCACTCTATCACGGAACGTCGCTACCGGGTATTTTCTACCCATACTCACTTTACACGTCCTCCATTAACAAGCGCCACGCGCAAACTGGCTGCCCCGCGGAGTGAGGGTGTGTAAGCTATCGGCTCGAAGGTACTTAGAATCTTGGGTTGCCAGAATGCGTAGAAACAAAAATACAACCAATTTTAGAGCCCTGTGGTATTTTTTACCCAGTAGCGAGTACTGCCGGGTTAAGGATGCCTACCTTTCTGTCCACCACTGAAACCTCTCCAGTTGGCGAAGATCATGATGGGTAGATTTTCACGCGAGAAGTCGTTGATGGCCTGTGATGTTTTGTACGCAGAGTCGGGGAACCATACCTGTTGAATGATAAAATAAATGATAGACACTTGTTTTCTGTAGAGGTATTACGTATATTTTTGATCTCCAGTGACTATCAAGCTTCGGTTGTACTATCGGGGTCTTTTCCGCCTGACCAGTTTAATTTTTTTTCGCTTAAATCATGCGGAGGCGCCGAGCCACGCCCCCTTAAAGTTTGGGCCTATTAGGAAAGCGTCAACTTTGGCGCGCAAAATAACAATAACTCTCGTTTGGCGTGCGTCGTCAGTGCGCTCGGCCGATTCGGTATCTTTTCATTCATTATTTCTATACAAAGTCAACGGGGCGGGGCTAGAGAGCGTTTCTATGTTGCGAGTGCAAGCAAAAATGAGCTTACTGGTGGTCAGGCGGGAGTGTCCTCGATAGTACACCGAACTTCGATGACAACCGAGAATGTTTATATTGGTATTACGTATTACACAGAGTGGATATCACTTTCCGGTGACTAACAGACCGGAAACGTAAACGTCTTCCACTTCAAACTCAGTTGTCATCAATTTGATGTCCACTATGCTTACATAATCGAATATTAGAAGAATCGATACGAAAGCGTCGTCAAAATGAGTTACGGTGACTATCAGCCACGATGGGCACCGATGACGTCATATTTGATCGCGACTGGTCATAGATAATACGAAACTAACCTTTTGACAGTTATTTGATGGACACTGAGCCCAGTTACTATCAATTCGAGCTGTCAACAGAGATACGTAATAACCCTACTGGTCGGCATTAACCGGGTTTACCCACTATTTTGGGGTCAGCTTTAATAAGGTAACAAAAAAAAACGAATTAGTCCGTCAGATAGATTTATAAAAAAATATTGGACACAATTTTTTTTTCACGTAAACAAAAAATGAAGACGAAACAGTGCGTCGAAAACTCGTGTGACGTCACACTTGAGTACATTTTTTACCGGAAAGTGACGTCACAAGCTCATCACTCATGATCTTTGACACGTTTTATCTTCGTTAATTTTTATAAATATGATAAAACAAAAACACGTATTCAATATTTTTCGATAATCTAACTGACGGACTAAACATAATCATATTTTTTGTAGTCAGGAATCGACCCTATTTTTCGGATGCATAAGTAACATCAGCATGAATCGGCCAAGTGCAGGTAAGCTACGCTTGCCGAGGTCGATCCATGGATGGGGACCTCGGAAAGCCCGTTAAGGCGGCTCCCCGAGCAAATGACCTTGAGCGAGCAGCTTTTCGGAGCCTACTCCTCTTTATCCAAAAGAAATACCAACTAATAAAAAATACATTCAATTACTACATATCCTTGACTCCAAAATTGTCGTTTTATATTTTTTTTCAAGTTGCTTAATGTTTAATAAATCCCCTCACAACGAAACCATAGAAATGAGAAATAATGATTTATAAAATGCTACTCCTCGTAAAGTAACCATTATTTTGATTTGCTACTTATACTAATGGATAGGCAATTTAATAATGAACATAATTGTCGTTTTATTTTTTCCAAAAGACGTAAGTTTGATTTTATAAAGAATAAAAACCACTCATTTCGCACAATTCGGCCTGCAGTGACTGACGTAACGACCAATTCGTAGTGCACGCTGATTAGAACTTTATTCTAACAGTATTTCAAGCGAAGTTTGAACCACCACAAATAGAGTTGCTAATTTTGCTCGGGGTACCGCCTTAAGCCTTCGGTCAATCTTTGCCATTGTACTCAAATATTCAAAAGCACGAGAGACCGATTACTAGTCTTGCCGAGAAGTATCGTATCACCCAGTACTAACTGTGTTGTGGAGGTCAGATAGGCAATCGCTCCATGTAAAATACTGGTATTCAGCTGCATCCGGTTAGACTGGAAGCCGACCCCACATAGTTGGGAAAAGGCTAGCCAGATAATGATGACAATAAAGGGTGTAAAAAGACTCTTAACGAAGCCGAAAGACACTTGTTCTCCCCGTCATTGCGATATTTTTTTGTTCTACACCATACCTGGGAACCTTCTATTTACGGAGATATTGGGGGTCAAAGTTTATTTTTTTCTTTATCACAAGTTTTTTTTTTCTTTATCACAAGTTTTTTTTTAAATACATGTTTATAAGGTAAGATTTTTACTATTCAATCCATCCATCAGCATAATGTTTCAAGTGCGTTACATTGAGTTCTACCACAAAACATGATTTTTCACCCCAAAAAAAAGTCGTTTCCCAACAATAATTTTTGCGTAAAGTTACTTAGTTTGATATACAGAATGCTTGGTTGACGCCTTCGTGATGGGTCTGTTTACACTCTGTATATTTGTAACATTTTTATAACATTTTTTTTTTTATATTTTCATTTTTTTTTTTTTGTTATGACATACTCACACACCCACTTTAACTCCTGAGGCACACACACTCTCACACGCTGTATTCTTACCTATGTATAGATGTTAAATTGTAAATCTTTAATTGGCTGTAGGATTAGTTAAAATAGTTTAGGTTAAGATTGTAAAGAGACTGAGTTTTGTGATAAATAAATAATTTGATCTCATCATCTTGTGTTCGTTTTACCGAAGACAGCCGACGATTGCCGAAGCACTTACTTTTCCTCGGACAACTGTAAGATAATTACTGTTACTGACCTGTCCAGCCTGCTGCAAGGTCTTGGCTTCGGAATCCAAGTTAGCAGGATCAGCTGGTAGAGTGAGCTCCACCGTTCTGGTCTCTACTGCTATCACTCCTACTGGGATACCACCAAGGCGGGCGCGACCTGGGGACGAATTAGTACAGTTTAGTATAGATTAAAAAGTGGTGTAGATGATTACTAATTTAAATTTGATAAGGCATGGTGAACGAAAAATCCTGCCGGGGTTGCGGGACTGTTCGAAAGAGATACCGTGGCCCCGGAACACAAAGGGCGATGAAGGAACAAGGATGGGTTTTAGTCAGTACAAGTCTGACACTCCCTCCTGCTCCGCCCAGAGCAGGAGGAGTCATTTGTTGATTTCCCATCCGAAAAAAAAAATGGTGCACGACAAATAGTGTTCGAAAATTTATAAAACTTGTTCCAGGAAATAGGTGTTTTTGAACGAGTCTCATAAGTTTGTGAAATAAGTATGTCATAACAGGATGTTTTCTTTACTTTTACAATTTATGAGTACATTATGAAAGGCCAAAGTTGAGGTAAAATTTGTGCAAAACAGCAATTTTTGGAGGCTTACTCTTTGATTCCACAAATTTTTGAAGTTAAAACTTCTTTAGTACTTTTTGGGTGAAGGAAAAACATTGAACTCATCGTCACTTGACGTAAGCGGTCACGCTTCGTAGCACTCGTAGGCGATCCGCTACGGCGTAGCACCACATAGGCATGCGCGGTGCATAACCAGTGCTACGACTGGGGCGGGTGTAATTTTTGTTTTTACTTCTATCGGCAGTCCCCAAAGACTAACCCGATGGTTTTTTTTTATTTATTATATTATTTTATACTATATAAAGCTCGATTACCACTGACTGACTCACTCACTGACAGAATTGTTCTCCCAGATGGTGGATGGGGAGGTGGGTATATTTTGACAGATTCGTAAACAAGTGACTCTCGCGAGTATGGGAAAAATGCCAAACCTCCCCTTTTCGCCCTTCTTCTCACCCCCCCCCCTATCGTATCTCGGAAACCAAGGGATTTGGAACGTTTTTTTTCAGATTCGTATAGAGGAGGCTCGGGAAAGTAAAAACCAGTTTTCAAAATTGCCCCCCTTTTCACCCCCTTTAGGTGGATCTCGGAAATTGAAAGGCTTGGAACATTTTTTTTTCAGATTCATATAAAGGGGCAACGCGTTAGTAAAAATCAGTTTTCAAAACTCCCCACTCTCCCCCCCTTCACCCCTCCCCCCATCGTATCTCGGAAACTAGGACACGTAACGGCTTTTTGATTTTTAATATAAATTATTATTGAGGAGCGTTTAAATTTGTATACGGAGGGTATCCTCCTCTCCCCAACCTCCCCTAAAAATAAAAAGGCTATAACTTCGTAACGGTCAGAGATAGCCATTGGGTGTTTGAACAAATATTATAGTAGGCGCCGAAACCTGTCTGGTGGTAGGTAGGTCCTGAGTGAAGCGAAGGGGGGAGGTGGCGAGCGAAGCGAGCCGGCGACCTCCTTAGCGTAACGAAGGTTGAGTGGGTGAAGCGTAACTCAGCTTTTAACGTTTCTAATGAATTCTTTTTTTTTTTTGAATTAGGTTTTAGAATGTTTTAAGGGTTCGTAGGGGTTTTCATACTGATTTAGGGGTAGTTGTAACGAATTTTCCAATTATTTTAAGGATTCCTATGGATTCTCAAAATTTTATGATGGTAAGGAATACTTCTCAAGAACACGACAACACGCGAGCTGCGCGCAGCTCGCGCACCCACGCAAATACTAGTATATATATATTTGATACAAGCCTAGATATATAGTGCACAAGATACTTAAGATATATGTGTAACAACGGCATTAACACGTACGAGCGTTTGTATGAAAAGTATGGCGGGTTGGCCGCTCTTAAGAGCCTATACTACCTCAAATTAGCAACTCTATTTGCGGTGGTTCAAACTTCGTTTGAAATACTGTTAGAATAAAGTTCTAATCTGCTTGCACTACAAAGTGGTTGTTACGTCAGTCAATGCGGAACGAATAGTGCGAAATGAGTAGTTTTTTGCGATTTACAAAAAATCTATTGATTGAACAAAAAAAATAAAACACAAGACCTGCTTTACAGTTAGTTCAGTTAGTATAAAAAGTTTCATGATCTAATTTGAAGTATTTTATGATTGCCAGCGGTTAATTTTTCAGTTTAGAGGTAACTTTGGGATTTTTTTCTATCGGGAAAATTTTATGGAATCGTGTTTTCGCCAAACATAGGACTTAGAATTAATCCTCAACTTTATCATATATTTATTTCAAAATTAATGCTGCAGTATTTTAAGCGTAACGGAGGATCATGCTAAGCCATTTGAGGTAATATAGGCCCTTAAATAGTCAAACTTAGCAGAAATTAGCAAGTGCAACTCCGTAAAAAGATATGAATGATGTAGCAAACCTTACCAGTAATAACAGTCTGCGCCCAGGGCTGCATGATCTCGTCCCAGGAGCCGACGTCGAAGAAGCCCGCCCGGGCCGCGTCGCCCGCCAGCATGAGGCGCGGGTCGTGAGCAGCGCGGGGCGGGGTCCACTCCACCGGACGGTCGATGGGGTCCGAGACACGCATTATGGGGACCATGCTCATTTTGTCCTGGGGGGAAGAGAATTGTGTTAGCTTTGTGCGTATTTGTCATAGGAATAAAATTTCTGCAAAAAATGGCCATTTTTACCATGAGTAAAAATAAAATACTTAGATCACCAGTGACCGTAAGTTTGGCCCCAGCAAAAAAATACCCATACAGAAAAAAAGTCAGGCTACTGCGACCTGTCGACATGAAATAACCCTAACTTTAATTCCGATACGAAATCACCCCAGTTTCGAACCCTAAAATAATTGAGCCCACAATTTTAACCGCTATCAAAGTGACCCCATACCAACAATGATCTCAAATTTTACGCCTACCAAGATGGCCCCTATTTAAACTCAATGCGACCCCAGTTTTGACCACTTCCAAATAGTGACCCCAATTATGACCCTTTACCAAGAGTGACCCCAATTTTGAACCCCTACCTACCAAGTGACCCCAATATCGAACCCCTACCAAAAGTAACTCTAATTTTGAACCCCTACCAAAAGTGACCCCAACTTTGAATGCCTACCATAAGTGACTCCATTTTTGAACCCCTACTAAGTGACCCCAACTTTGAACGTTTACCAAGAGTGACCCCAATTTTGTACGCCTAACAAAAATGACCCCAATTTTGTACGCCTAACAAAAATGACCCCAATTTTGTACGCCTAACAAAAATTACCCCAATTTTGACTCCCATTTTTTTTTTCAAGTTAGATGTCAGCTCACCTTAGGCACAAAAGAGAGCCACCGTAGCGCGGTCCGCACAGCCTCCAGGTCTGTGGGCGCCACGGCGTGCGACACTCCGTTGTGGTGCATGACCTGCTGGCCGCCCAGCTGGTTGTTGCTGGCGTACACCGCGCGCCCCAGCACCTTGTTCAGCGCCGCGTAGCCCGTCAGGATTATGTACGACGATTCTACTTGGATTACTCTGTGCCCTAGTCTGTGGACAAAGGGTAGGTGTTAGCGTTTGTTATACCATCTCCTTCTAACAGGAAATATATAAAAGAGATAGAAGCTTAGGCTTTCTTTATTGTGTGGTTAATGTTTAACCTGGTGTCAGAGATTTTATGCCGCCCATGGGTCTTGGACTTAACTTTACATGCCGTCGAGAAATATCTCTCAGGCATGCTGGTTTCCTCACGATGTTTTTCTTTACCGAAACAAGTGATAATAGGGTAATAGACAAAAATAAAAAAATCTGTCGTATAGATTTCCATAAAATATTGGACACATATTTTTTCTTAGGATAGGCAGTCGCTCCATGTAAAATACTGGTATTCAACTGCATACGGTTACACTGCAAGCCGACCCCAACATAGTTGATAATGAAGTCGCTTCTCCTTTATTTCCTTACCTGACGACGTATGAACCGATACCGATGGCGCGGCAGGTGACGATGGAGATGGTGACGATGTCCTCGTAGGCCTGCGCGGTCTCACCAGCGATCAGACCCGCGTCGCGCAGGCACTCCACACCTAGACCGTCTTCTTTGCCTATAAGGGAGAATATTTTTAGTAGACAACAGTGGCGAAGGTACCATACAACTCGATTCCTAGCGGATTCCCTTTGAAAAATGGTACAGTCCGTATTCTATACACAATAGGGAATTATGCATGTAAGTTTTTTCTTCACTTAAATCAATAAAATACAGTACTATCAACCCAAGACAATTATTAAAAGTTAAGTTCAACTACTGCTTGTCGCTCAGAAAGAATATTAAACTCCTGCAATTTTCTACGACAGTTCAAACGTCCGTATCTGTCGCGGCCATGATGTGACGTCATTATCCACCATCTGCCTTGTTTACAACTAATTTTTATGGTCTTATTAAAATAGTTTTACTAATTGTATATGCTCTATTGAAGTTAAAATTACAATAACAACATTATAATAAAATGTTAGTGAAACTAAGCACTTTTTTAAAATAAAATAGTTTTTTTGACACAGTGAACTTTGACGTCACTACCGGCGTTATCGAGGATGACGTGTTTCGAGAGTGCGTTCCGTTTCACCAAAAACATGCTACATAAAACAGTAAATTGTAAAATAAGTGATGTATTACAAACTTGAACAAGTATACCACAATATTTTTATGGGCCAATACAAGGCATTTTTCATAAATAAAAAGAGTTTTGTATCATGCATATTCCCAATTTATAGAATATTTTGATACAAGTGGAGGAAGTCTGTTATTGCATTCGAGGCGGAATTAACACCCGAAGCAGTAGACGAGGGTGTAATTGAGCCGAGAACTGCAATAACAAATGTCCACGTGTATCAAACGATGTTTTTCAATACACTTTTGAAATAAATAAAATAAAAGAAAGACAGTTGAAATTTTCACAGATTATGTATTTCTGTTGCCTCTATAATGGTGCATCCACACCGCAGTTACTTTTTTTAGAGCAACGTTTCCAAGTGTTATTTATTGTTAGTATTTGCCGTGTTAGTATATGTCAAGTAATGTTGCCTTTTCAAACAGTCAACACGTGGTAACAATTTATAACATTGTTAGAGAATGTTACCTCAACATCCGGTGTGGATGCACCATAACGACAAATAATAAAAATAAATTAAAGGGGGCTCTACTACGGTGGTACCCTTCATACGCGAGTCAGACTCGCACTTGGCCGGTTTTTAGGGTTCCGTACCCATAGGGTAAAAACGGAACCCTATTACTAAGACTTCGCTGTCTGTCCGTCTGTCTGTCACCAGGCTGTATCTCATGAACCGTGACAGCTAGACAGTTGAAATTTTCACAGATGATGTATTACTGTTGCCGCTATAACAACAAATACTAAATATAGTCAATGGTACGGAACCCTTCGTGTGCGAGTCCGACTCGCACTTGGCCGGTTTTTTACTATAGTCTGCGCCAGATAAGTACGAATTAAAGGTCATTAACCCGCATACATTTATTCAAATACATAATTCCGAAAACAGAAATAATGACATAAACTTGTCCCGAAACGACCTTTATCGTGATCCTTGACTTTTTCTAGTAATAAAAAACGATTCATAATGTATTGTCGGTGTACCTACCGCAGAGAAATAAAGGAAAGAGCAATGACCTTTAATTCCTACTTATTTGGCGCAGACTATAGCTGATCCGATCCGAGGTTGTTCCTTTTGATGTACGGAATCCTAAAAATCAGTGTAGGTTTATCTATGTTCATGTTACTTACCAATAATATCAGTGATCTTATACCGCGACTCGCCTTCATCTTCAATAAGCGTAGTCTTGACTGATCCCAATGCGCCTGGAAACAAAGAAATTTTTAGCTTGAGTTAGATAGATATTATGATTGATGAGATTACCATACCTCGTTGCACATCTTCCAAAATCTCAAGAGGATACGACGCCCAAGGCCCAGCGCACACGCTGGAGGCGCAGCGGAGCGCATTTGAAGACAACAATTTAATATAAACCTTAACTACCTTGATATACGCCTAAAAGTGCTCTTACATGGGCAGTTTTTTAAGCAATAATAGGCTTGTGTCCTGAAAAACTCTGAATTAGTCCGTCAGTTAGATTATCAAAAAATATTTGACACGTATTTTTTCTTTTGTTACGTAAACCAAAATTAACGAATACAGGACGCTTTTAAAATTCCCAATACGTCACGCCGTGCTATAATTTTTAGTGCGTTGTGACGTCACGAGCCCCCACTCCCAAACTCAAACTCAAACTCCCGAGTTTTGATGCGTTTTATCTTTGTCAATATTCATTGCTTTACAAAAACAAAAAATACGTGTCCATTATTTTCCAATACTCTAACTGACGGACTAAATAGATTTGCAATTTATTGATGGTGGAAACTAGCCTATTGCTTAGCAACACTAATGAATCAATTAAGTGGAGCAACAACAATAAGGAATACTGCTTCTAATTGCTTCACATATTTCTCACTTCTTAATTTCGCCAATATGAATTGCCGTATATCCAATCGGTTTGGATTTTTTTGTCAATTTCCTTTGCATCTCGTTTGCACGTATAACTAAGTCTCGTTTTTGCGAGAGGAACTAGCTGGCACGATGGCCAGTCTTTATGTTGCTCCATATAGTATGGTATAGTGTGGCCGTACCTCTAGCAACAGGTTGCTACATGTTGCCATTGCCCTAAATTGCTGGATGTAGTCGTGACGTCATAGATGACGAGAATTAACCAGGATTGAGCACTGTTAGTTGCCCGTGTAAGCGAACTTTAAGGTGACACTAGTCGAAATTTTTTCTATAGAAATTTTGGGAGGGTATTACTCCACTGTTTGACATGGTACATCTAAAGATGGACATGATATCGTTTTGTCTCATTATTAATTGTGTCTGTGCGGAAACAGAATAGTAAAATAAAAAGCCATTATAAAGTTACGAGCTACCAAATATTCGTTTTTATTGCCAATTTTAACGCAATTTTGGGCGTAAATTAGCAATAAAAGAAGTGTAAATTTTTTAAAACAAAGTCGGTACCGACAAAGCACAACTATCGAAGAATTCAATAAATTTTATTTGTAATTGATTTATGCAGTGGACTTTTTTTCATAAAACTCGATTTTCCAAAAGTCTTTTCGTAGTTTTTTTACGCGCTCTTTTTACTATGTATTATCTGGCGGGCACGATGCCAGGTGAGACAGCGTGCTTTTTGGCCACACCCACCAGAGAGTTCGAGCCCGCGACTAGTGTCGCCTTAAGGCTCAATTAATCGAGAATAGGGTAGATGACACCATAAAACAATAATTCCAAGACACCTATTTCTAAAAAAAAACACAAATTTTGGGCCTGATAACCCGATTTATTTTCAATTAATTGCCAAATTCTATATTAAGTTGCTTTGAAATCAATAAATAGTCGAGTCATTGAGTTAAATAAACAGTCACGTTACAGTTTGCTATTGCCATACAAAATCTATGAGAGAACCGCGTTTTGACAGCTCTTAAGAAGTATCTCAATGAGAGGTTTTCTTTTTCATGTATTAAAAAAAAACTTAGTTTCCAAGAACTCTATAGATGGCGTTGAACTTACTATGATAGTTGGTGCCAAAGCCAAAACGCTTGGAAAAAAAACATTGTGTCACGTCACATAATCTCGTTGACTGACACTTTCATTTACTTAACCTTCCGAATATAAGCTAGTTTTCTCGCGCTTTGTTAAAATCAAATTTTTTAGGTTCCGTTCCTTGCATTATCATACTAACTCCTAGCGCCATCTATCCAGCGACTAGGGAAGAGCTAAAAAGAAAATCCCTCATTGATTGGTGTGTCATCTACCCCATTTGTTTCTCTTTTCATCATATCACATATAAACACTTAAAACAAAGCTTACCTAGCTTAGAGTAGGACTCGGGCGTCAGATACAGATACTTGAAGCCACGGTCTGGTCTCTCGGAATCAAGCCAGGCGACGTTGAACTCTGACTTCACTTCCTCGGCGACGCCTATACGTGCGCCAGAGTTGACGCTGATGTATACCTAGAGGAAAGAACATGGAATATTTAATCGATTGACACCTCACCCATCAAAATCGGATGAATAGTTTAAGCACTACGGTGGAACATACTATCGAGGACACTCGCCTGACCACCACTAAGTTAATTTTTGCTTGCACTCGTAACATAGAAACGCTCTCTAGCCCCGCCCCGTTGACTTTGTATAAAAATAATGAATGAAAAGATACCGAATCGGCCGAGCGCACTGACAACGCACGCCAAACGAGAGTTATTGTTATTTTGCGCGACAAAGTTGACGCTTTCCTAATAGGCTCAAACTTTAAGGGGGCGTGGCTCGGCACCTCCGCATGATACAAGCGATTTTTTTTAAATGGTCAGGCGGAGAAGACTACGATAGTACGTAAAATAATACAAACATACAAAGACTGCTAAAATCATAACCCTTCCTTTTGGCTTTGACGTAGTTGGGTAAAAAATGATAATGGTGTCGATTCTGTTGTGCACAAACTAAACTTAATTTAGGCTATTGCTATCTTTTTCTCTCTTATAAAACGAGAAAGAGACGGGCGTAATTTAGAGCTGTCAAATTTAGTTGGAACTAATATTTCCATACAAATGAAGGGTGCACGTAAAAACATGTTGACTAAAAACACGTTGAGGCGCAAGGCGTAAACTAGTTTGACATCTCTAACTTACTTCATAGCTATAGCCAT
Organism: Xestia xanthographa; assembly: GCA_905147715.2. Lineage (NCBI taxonomy): Eukaryota > Metazoa > Arthropoda > Insecta > Lepidoptera > Noctuidae > Xestia > Xestia xanthographa. The sequence continues at coordinate 18,537,993 of LR990667.1, forward strand.
CCTTTCCTCGCACTGCCTTTTTAGTAAAAGATAGCAATAGCCTTAATTAAGTTTAGTTTGTGCACAACAGAATCGACACCAATACATAATTTATAAAGGGTGTAAAACACCTCTTAACGAAGCCGAAAGGCACTTGTTCTTCCCGTCATTGCGATCATTTTTTTGTTCTACACCATACCTGGGAACCTTTTAGTTACGGAGATATTGAGCAAACTTTTTCACATGTTTTTTTTTTAAATAGATTTTGAAAGATTTTATAGATAGACTTTAAATACCTCTACAACCCCCGTATTATTCAATCCATCTAATTACATTGACATCATCACCTGCCTAGCCTTTTCCCAACTATGTTGAGGTCGGCTTCCAGTCTAACCGGATGCAGCTGAATACCAGTATTTTACATGGAGCGACTGCCTATCTGACCTCCACAACCCAGTTAGTACTGGGTAATACGATACCCCTTGGTAAGACTGGTTGTCAGACTTTTTGGGCCACTGACTACCTGTAACGACTGTCAAAGATCTACAAATGACAGCCGGGACCAACGGCTTAACGTGCTTTCCGAGGCACGGGGGAATCTCGGTATGTGTTTTCTATCAGGAACATAGTAGATGACAAAAAAAAACTAATTAGTCCGTCAGATAATTTCCAATAAATATTGGACACATTTTTCCTTTTTTCCCGTAAACAAAAATTGAAGACGATACAGTGCGTCGAAAACTCGTGTGACGTCACATTTGAGTACATTTTTTTATCAAATTTGACGTCACAAGCGCCCACTCATGATCTGGGCGTCGTCAATTTTCATTAATTTGTTAAAACAAAAAACACGTATCCAATATTTTTCGATAATCTAACTGACGGACTAAACAGAATCATATATTTTTTTAGTCAGTCACCATACCTGTTTCTTAGTAGCAGCCACTGAGTCTGATAGATTTGTGGCCAGTTGCTGGCAATAGGCTCGACCCCTATTACAAGGGACGTTAACATAACTGACGAAATGTGTGTGATGTCATTATGTTTTGTAATATTAGGCTTGTGTACTGAAAAAGTCTAATTAGTCCGTCAGTTAGACTATCAAAAAATATTTGACACGTATTTTTTCTTTTGTTACGTAAACCAAAATTGACGAAGATACGACGCTTTTAAAATTCTCAATACGTCACGCCGTGCTATAATTTTTAATGCGTTGTAACGTCACGAGCCCCCACTCCCGAGTTTTGATGCGTTTTATCTTTGTCAATATTCATTGATTTACAAAAACAAAAAAATACGTGTCCATTATTTTCTAATGTTCTAACTGACGGACTAAATAGATTTGCAATTTATTGATGGTGGAAACTAGCCTATTACTTACCCTAGGTATCTTCCGCTCCCTAGCGTACACCGACGCTTTGTAGAACACCAAGTCCTCGCTGGGTCCGAAAGACCCCATGTAGTACGTTAAGTCGTTAGCGATCAGTATGATGTCGCGCCCGTCGGGGCACTCCGGCGTGTACATGGCGAGCCGCCATGCTACCATACCCACCTGGGAAAGAGGAATAACGTGTTGAAGTTATAGAGGATTTGTTAGCATAAGGACAGATTCGCTTTACGCAAAATTCGCGTTACGACAGATTCGCATTACGACAGATTTGCGTTACGACAGATTCTCGTTAAGACAGATTCGCGTTACGACAGATTCGCGTTACAACAGATTCGCGTTACGACAGATTCGCGTTACGACAGACTCGCGTTACGACAGATTCGCGTTACGACAGATTCGCGTTACGACAGATTCGCGTTACGACAGATTCGCGTTGTACACTTTAGAACATTTTGTCTTTTTCAAAACTTGTTTGTATTGATGCCAACTGATAGATTGATACATTTGTTAATTAAACATTGGTTTTATGCGTGGCCACAACTTGACAAAAAAAAATGGCGGATGTTAGATCGGCCAGCACCCCTACCCAAGTTGACAATCTACAATCGTTAACGCTAGTAGAAAACTATTCAAATGGATGGGAATGACATCATCTCAACGTTAAATCACGTAATCAACACAAACGAATGGAAAATTCGTAGACAAGTTTACATCGTTCAAAATGATAGAATAGAATGTTATCGTTTCTACAATGTTGATCGCTATACTCTTTGGTAGGAACGCTCACCATAGACTAAAGTGTAGGTTTTTTCTACAGACATTAGAGAACGAGCGATCGACTCAGTCGTGTCAACTTGGCTATTAATTTAGCGCTTTCTACAATCGCTTACCGCCGAGGCGTTTACGATTGTACAAAGAGAATCGATACGAAACGTTTGTAACTTGGCTAGGCCTACAGGTTTCATACACAAATCTTTCAAGCCGCTTTCACCCAGTTGATGTAAACTTACGTTATTCTGTCCGTGAAGCCTAGTAACCTCGACGACTCGTCTCTCACCGTCAGGTTCCACCACCAACTCAACTACAGTCATCACGTTGTCTGGCATTGGACCTGTAACAAAAATATTTTAAAAATTAGCACCTCTGGTCATTCGCAATGGAGAGACACAGTCAAATATAATCTAAGATGGCGCCACCATAGCTGGTTTCAATCTGACCACTGAGGTTAAGCTATTTTGAAATATAAAATGACATTACCACATTTTCAACCAATGACGATGTTGGAAACCAGCTATGCTAACGCCATTAGTTCCACAGTGTCTCCCCATATAAAGCAAATATGCATATTTTATTCTTATTAGTCAGTCTGACAACCAGTCTTAATTCCAGTACTAATTCGGTTGTGGAGGTCAGATAGGCAATCTCTACATGTAGAATACTAGTAATTAGCTGTATCCGGTTAGACTGGAAGCCAACCCCAACATAGTTGTACAACCCAGTTAGTACTGGGTAATACGATACCCCTTGGTAAGACTGGTTGTCAGACTTTTTGGACCTCTGACTACCTGTAACGATTGTCAAAGATCTACAAATGACAGCCGGGACCAACTGCTTAACGTGCTTTCCGAGGCACGGAGGAAACTCGGTATGTAATGGGTGGTCACCCATCAATAGACCAACCTAGGCAAGCACGGCTTAACCTAAAGATCGAATAAAAAGTACAAATGCAATGGTTTGTTTTACCTTCAACGCTGCCATCTTCGATGCACTCCCGCCATTTCCTCTCAATCATTTGACGGAACATGTCGGGGATATCGTACACGTACGTCGTGCCTTGTGATGTGGCCTGTACGAAACAAATCAAAGAATAGGATTAATAAGTATATAGTCGTCATATCTATGCTTGAAATGTCCATGCATGGCCAATGCAGATCTGAATGGCACCTGAGGCTAGCGCTTCCATTAGGGATATATTACAGGGAACGAAGAAATCTAGATTTGTGACAAATCTATACTTAATATTATAATAAAGAGGTAACATTTGTTTGTAAGTTTGTATGTAGGGGGTAATCTACGGAAGTAATGAACCGATTTCAAAAATTATTTCACCATTAGAAAGCTACATTCATCCTGAGTAACAAACGCTATATTTTATCCCCGTACTCCCATGGGAACGGGAACTACGCGGGTGAAACCGCAGGACGTCCGCTAGTCTATAATATAAATCTTAATCTATAATGTAAATCTTAACAGGCATTAATGACAACACTTTGCTCGAAATGGGTATCGAACCCGCACTGCAAGTAAGTAGCAATCGATAACGATCGAATCGATACGATTCGATAAATCCGACTTTTCGATTGGTTAAAAACTCATTTTATCGAGAATAACTGTCAGATTTATCGAATCGTATCGAATCGAGTGCTACGTACTTGCACTGCCGGTTCTTCATGCTCAATAGTCACGCTTGCGACCAGCTGTCTAAAAAAGCTGTAAAAATATTCGCTATATTTTTCTAAAAGTGTGTGCTCATTTTCTTTTTAGAAATAATAATATAATAATAATAATAGTTTATTTCCAAACAACTTAGTACTATTTTACAATGACAATGTGGCAACAATTTCAATTTAGGCAAAGAAATTAGCATCTGTAGCCGAACTAGGCATAGCCTGTATTTCGGCTATCCGCACCATTCCAATAAAGCAAATGAATCACTTTTGACACGAATTTCTGGTCAAACTCGAAAATATTTATTTTAATTAAATTGATATGCACTTTGAATCTTCAAGAAAACAGTCAGTTAGTCATTAAGTTGGAGCTAGTTGCCCGTTCTAAACTTTATGTAGAAGAACGAGCAAGACATTCCATAGATAATCATTTTCATTGCCCCGCAAAAGTAAACCCAATATTAGCTAACATAGAAATCAAAATCAGTCACTTACCAAGAACCTCTTCTGTTGCAAGTAATCTTTGGTAACATATGGAGTGGAGATCGGTAGACCATGCATCGGACCTTGTCGGGGCCCGAACGATTGGAACATTATCTGTAAATAAATGTTATATTAGTCAATCTGCTGTTATTTATAAGGCTCTGATCTTAAAACAGTTCAAGGATTTAAAAAAAATGGAGTAAAATGGACTAAGTATCGGTATAGTTATCTGTGGCAATTTTCATTCCCGCACACGTGCGGGAAAATGGAAAAAAAAGCACGCGTGTGAAATACATTGCATGTTGAACCTAATCGTAGTGCGATAAGAACCAGTTTTCGAGGAAGTGTATTGAAAAGTAAATAACTCACCACACCAATCTTGGGGTCGGAGATCTCTTCGTAAGTGTAGACGTCTAAGGAGTACCCGGAGCCGTTAGACAGGCACAGTCGCACGTTCTTAGTGGGCGCGCCAGGTCCTGGGCCAGTTACATAACGTTTTCAGTGAAAACAGCCTGTTCCTTTGTCTATGGGCGCTTAAGCTTGTGCAGTCGGGGTCTTTTCCGCCTGACCATTTAAAATATTTTTCGCTTAAAACATGCGAAGGCGCCGAGCCACGCCCCCTTAAGGTTTCGGCCTATTAGGAAAGCCTCAACTTTGGCGCGCAAAATAACAATAACTGTCGTTTGGCGTGCGTCGTCAGTGCGCTCGGCCGATTCGGTATCTTTTCATTCATTATTTCTATACAAAGTCAACGGGGCGGGGCTAGAGAGCGTTTCTATGTTGCGAGTGCAAGCAAAAATAAGCTTAGTGGTGGTCAGGCGGGGGTGTCCTCGATAGTACAAGGAGAAACCTCCACTGACTGATATGGTGAATAGGGTAGATATCACCATAAAACAGTAATTCCAAGACACCAATCATCATCTGCCTAGCCTTTTCCCAACTATGTTGGGGCTTCCAGTATTACCGGATGCAGCTGAATACCAGTATTTTACATGGACGACTGTCTATCTGACCTCAACAACCCAGTTAGTACTGGGTAATACGATACCCCTTGGTAAGACTGGTTGTCAGACTTTTTGGGCATCTGACTACCTAACGACTGTCAAAGATCTACAAATGACAGCCGGGACCACGGCTTAACGTGCTTTCCGAGGCACGGAAGAAACTCGGTATGTAATGGGTGGTCACCCATCCACAGACCAACCTAGGCAAGCACGGCTTAACCTAACGATCGACCCGAGCGGCTGTTGTTATTTAGCCACGAGCTCCTCCAAGACACCAATCTCTAAAAAAAAACACTTTATTTTGGGCCTGAAAAGCCGATTTATTTTCAATTAGTTGCCAAATTCGATTTTTAGTTGATTTGAAATCAATAAATAGTTGAGTAATTGAGTTGAATAAACAGTGACGTCACAGTTGGCTATTGCCATACAAAATCTATGAGAGAATCGCGTTTTGACAGCTCTTAAAAAGTATCTCAATTGATTGGTGTGTCATCTACCCCATTCAGTATAATCATACTAAAATAAGATGACCGGTTCAAGAAATAGCCTTGTGTACTGAAAAAATCTAATTAATCCGTCAGTTAGATTATCAAAAAATATTTGACACGTATTTTTTATTTTGTTACGTAAACCAAAATTGACAAAGATACGACGCTTTTGAAATTCTCAATAGATAGATAAACCATTTATTTAGTGCACGCAAAAGACATAGCACAACACACAGAAGTACAATTAGATGATACAATAGATACGTCACGCCGTGGTATCATTTTTAGTGCGTTCTGACATCACGAGCCCCCTCCCTCCCGAATTTTGATGAGTTTTATCTTCGTCAATTTATAAAAATAAAAAATACATGTCCATTATTTTCGGATGTTCTAACTGACGGACTAAATAGATTTGCAATGATGGTGGAAACTAGCCTATTATTTCAGTAACGTTATGGGAATTCAATAAATTTGATTTGTTTTATTTCCTCACACGCAAAGTATCGCTACCGTGGCGAAACGCACGTAGCGAGCGGCAAGCGCGACGACGAGTTTGATGAACTTTGTAGCTAGGCAGGAAGTGAACAACTGATTTCACGCGTCGTTTGTGAGAGTATTTCTACAATCATTATTGGTTTTTATTTTATTTTAGCCGTATTATTATTAGATTGAATGGAATGCTGCGTACAGATAATGTAATTTTACATTGAAATAAAGGAATAGTAACTGAAATATTTTTTTCCGGAGAAAAATTCTGGTGAAATAATAATCATTATTTATTGCATTCATGTAGTTTACAAGTTGTTACAAAGTATATAGGTTTAATACATGAACCCTGCTAGGGCACAGCAATATAAAAAGTTTAAAGTACTACAGTGTCACAAAAATAAATATACCACTAAAGAAAAATACTAATTTTAACATGTCTAACAGGTGTCCAACATTTGTAATTTAAATAAGTAGCTGTCATAATATAATAAATATGGTAAGAACAATATGATTCAGAATAAGGAGCTAAATGCACCCTTACACTTTATATTGATGATTTGAAACTTACCAATTCGCAGTGTGAATCTAATTTCAGCTTGTAACACCCTCAGTTTCCAAAGACGAGGGCCGTAACGCATCACCATGCCTAACACTGATTCTTCAATCTGTAAGCAAAATAAGTTTTCTGCTAAGAACATAACTCCACGCCTTTAATCCCCAAAGGGTTAACAGTGGTGTACTAACAGTAGACCCATATTTCACCAGTTAAACAGTGGTGTACTAACAGTAGACCCACATTTCACCAGTTAAACAGTGGTGTACTAACAGTAGACCCACATTTCACCAGTTAAACAGTGGTGTACTAACAGTAGACCCACATTTCACCAGTTAAACAGTGGTGTACTAACAGTAGAACCACATTTCACCAGTTAAGTCCCACGTAAGGGGTGCCATGAATCATCTATTGGAATTTAAGAATAAATAATTTAAAAAAAGAATTACAAACTGTGTACATTTAGGAGCAGCAGTTTTATATCTCAAGTAATAATAGTGCTTTTATGTAATTAAAATATATTTAACAATAGGGTAGATAACAAAAAAAAAACTAATATTTTACACATATTTTTTCTTTTTTCACGTAAACAAAAAATGAAGACGAAACAGTGCGTCGAAAACTCGTCTGACGTCACATTTGAGTACATTTTTTACTCAACTGTGACGTCACAAGCCACCGGTCATGATCTTTGACACGTTTTATCTTCAACAATTTTTATTAATTTGATAAAACAAAAAACACGTATCCAATATTTTCCGATAATCTAACTGACGGACTAAACAGAATCATATTTTTTTTAGTCAGTCATCACCCCTTTTGCAAGTAATGATAATGAGGAATTCAAATGTATGGTAGCGACCTGACCGGATACGTTTATTGAAAAGTGTTTCAGGTCAATAAATGATGTTTATTTTGCAAGTGGGTTTTTACAAACACTTTTACATGTCATTTTTTTTTTAAACTAGATGGGGCCGTTGTTTCGTAACCGACTACTCTGAGATCAAACAAAAGGCGATTACAGGAGATAAATTAGCAACTCCATTTGTGGTGGTTCAAACTTCGTTTGAAACACTGTTAGAATAAGGTTCTAATCAGCTTGCACTACAAAGTGGTGGTTACGTCAGTCACTGAAAGAAGAAAGAAAGAAAGAAAGAAAGAAAAAATATTTATTTGCCGCAGGCACACGACATGCAAAACATCGGTACAAAGCTTATACTTAAGACGTTTAACATAATAAAATAATATAACAGAACGTAACAGAAACAAGCAAAAAAAGAACAAAGAAGTTGACAGCTAGCACGTCGTGAGTGCGACAAACAGGTGAAACCACTCAGCATGATGCTGTGCTATGGGGAGCCCACAGCACAGCGCTGGTTTTCAGTGGTCACCCTTGAAAAACGTACGGATGTCAATACAGTGGTATCTTATTACATGAGTTACTAAAATAAAACAGCCAGTAGGTACATAGAATATAACAAAACACAGCGTAAAAAACATAAACAGTACAAAAAACGGTAAGGTACTTTATCAAAGACTGCAGGTTAGATAAATGTTAAATACAAATTAAAATATGACGAGGTTTTTGTCTCGCTCCGACCCCTCCCCCCCGCGCTTCGTCGTCATCATACCTATGCGCCCGGCGCCCGCGCGCGCCGCCGATTAGGGCCCGCACTGCGGGCCGAATAGTGCGAAATGAGTGTTTTTTTTGCGATTTACAAAAAATCTATTGATTGGACTAAAGAAGTAAAACACTATGATGCTAATATGTTGCTTGTAAAATTATTTACCAAAAAATCTGAATGATCGCATGTATTTTAGTATGGTTTTTACTCGATAAAAGATTTTTTTTGAGATAAGTTTGTAATTTTTTTCTATTGAATATAGTAAGTTGTATTATGTTTTCAAAACACTATCGTACTAGCATATATCCTGAAGAATATCATATATTTTTCTGGTTTTGTTTATTGCAGTGAATCATATGCTTTTTTGCATTATAAAACTCGCGTTTAGCTCATCTAGTCGCCTTAAAGTCCAGACATAATCTTGCTAATATAAGCGTGTTATGCGAAAAGTATCCTAATAACTATTACAAATAGCTCTGTTCTTACCTTAGCGGGATCCATGATGACTGTGGGCCCGAAGTTCAAGAATATGTGATTGCAATCCGTCCTCTTAGCGAGTGGGTGCGAGAATGCCACCTCCAACTCATCCATGGCTTCTAACAGTACTCTGAGGAAAAAAACTTCACATTGAAATTTAAGATTTTTGAAAGATTTTTCTACTCATATCTATACGTATAGTGAAATCCCATGACAATTTTATTTCGACGATTTTTTAAATTTAAATCTTTTTTAAGCGCGTTGAGCACTTTTTGGGTGAACAAAAATCATGGAACTCGCGTGAGCGCCACGTACGCTTTTCGTAGCACTCGTAGTCAATCCGCTACGGCGTAGCACCACTTAGGCGGGTGCGGACACAACCCATAGCAGTTATACGACTGGGGGTGCTGGGAGGAGAGGAGGGGGAGAAAGTGGGGAGGGGGAGGAGAGGGGGCGGGATCTTGGGAGTGGGGGGAGGTTGAGGGGCGATGGGGAGGGGGGCAATAAAAAATGAACATTGCACACGCAGCTCGACGATACAATTCACAAGTTACTTAGTTTTCACTTCTATCAGCAGTCCCCAAAGACTTCCCCCCATGTTTTTTTTATATGTTATATGGGTAATCAAAAGCCCGAAAGTTATGCCATCATGGACCAACCTCGACAAAGTGTTGTTACACCTGTAGATACCATGTAACCATGAGATATCTATGGATAATAAAAAGATGGGTATATTACCTCTCTCCCTCATTCTGTAAGTACTCGAAACTGGCCTCCTTGGTGATGAGATCCTGGTGTCTGATGATGGAACGGATGAAGAACCTGTAGTCTGTTACTTCTTGTCCCTTCTTTACCTGTGGAGGAAAATAATAATGGTTAACAAATTAGGTAATATTTTCGTATGCCTGAGTCTGATGAGAAGTGATGTGAATATTTTGTCTCTTTATGTGCCTATCTTTCGCCTCTCTCCCACAGATTTCAAGATCGTCACCTATGAAATACAGTGACTCTCTTACCTTAGCCTTGCCCAGATACAGGTGCATCTTCTGGTTGCTAGTGGGCAGCGCCTCCAGCTCGTAGCTCCTCATGCGGTACAGCTCCAGCTGGAAGGCGGACGCTGGCTCCAGGTGCCGGTAGACTCTCTTACCTTAGCCTTGCCCAGATACAGGTGCATCTTCTGGTTGCTAGTGGGCAGCGCCTCCAGCTCGTAGCTCCTCATGCGGTACAGCTCCAGCTGGAAGGCGGACGCTGGCTCCAGGTGCCGGTAGACTCTCTTACCTTAGCCTTGCCCAGATACAGGTGCATCTTCTGGTTGCTAGTGGGCAGCGCCTCCAGCTCGTAGCTCCTCATGCGGTACAGCTCCAGCTGGAAGGCGGACGCTGGCTCCAGGTGCCGGTAGACTCTCTTACCTTAGCCTTGCCCAGATACAGGTGCATCTTCTGGTTGCTAGTGGGCAGCGCCTCCAGCTCGTAGCTCCTCATGCGGTACAGCTCCAGCTGGAAGGCGGACGCTGGCTCCAGGTGCCGGTAGACTCTCTTACCTTAGCCTTGCCCAGATACAGGTGCATCTTCTGGTTGCTAGTAGGCAGCGCCTCCAGCTCGTAGCTCCTCATGCGGTACAGCTCCAGCTGGAAGGCGGACGCTGGCTCCAGGTGCCGGTAGATCGTGTCTTCGGTGAAGTCGTTGCGGGCGCGGAATGTGAAGAATTTGGGGAATTGGCGCCTGGGAACAGATAGTTGGGTTTAGTGCAGGAAAGCGATTTTTTAACAATGGGTTTCCCCTCATTCTCGCCACAACGATCTGACTTCAGCTTGAAATATTTATATGCAAAAGTTTTGTTTCGTAAACAAAGCTTCTTATTATATTTTTCTGTCACTAGGGAAAGAATTTTGGGTCGTAACGAACCTTTTTAGTGTACAACCAATTCTCCTAATGTTCAAGATAAATATCATTGTTTTGTAAGAAGGCGTTGGCGACGTATTTCTGTTTGCAGGGTTTAAAGTAACATAACACGGAGAGGATAGCGTGGTCTTTTAGGTAGACTCCGCCATCCCCTTCGAACCTAACATGTACGAGTCGGGGTGACCGAAAATGACCGGAAATTACCCTTTTGTCTATTTAATGTATTTCTATTTTTAGGACAGGTAGATTTTGTAGACAAAGTCATTACGGAAGTTTAACGACCAATCAGAAGCGACATTAAAAACTCAGTTGGTGGATTTTGCTTATATATGCGTACGAGTTTGCCGAATAAAAACTTTTTTGCAAAAAAATAAAACCGACTTCAAAAAACACAAAAAAGTTAAAAATAACTTTAGCTTCAGAAGTCGGTGACTTTTGTCTGATTGTTTTTTTTTATCACCGACTTCTGAAGCTAAAGTTATTTTTAACTTTTTTGTGTTTTTTGAAGTCGGTTTTATTTTTTTGCAAAAAAGTTTTTTATTTATCCATTTTTAGTTGTTCCCAAACAAATATTTGCCATGAATTTATTTGACATTGTTACCAATACAATATGTCATGGTAATAGGCGTGAGCAGCGGTGGCCCAGTGGTGGCAGCCCTGACTTACGAACAGTAAGTTGTGGGTTCGAACCCAGACAGACGCATTACTTTGTGTAATTTATTTCATCACCACTGCTCTCAAAAAGGTGAAGGAAAACATCGTGAGGAAACCGGCATGTCCTGGAACCAAAAAATTCGAAGACATGTGTGATGTGACATCTACCAATCCGCACTGGGCCCGCGTGGGGGATTATAGCACATTCCCTCTCATAGAGAGGAGGCCTGTGCCCCAGCAGTGGGAACATTAACAGGCTGATGATGAATAGGCGCATCCCCAATATATGAAACTTCCTTCTTAGCCCTTTGTATTCCAGGGCCGCGGTATTTCTTTAGAACAGTCCCTTTTGCTGACATATCTATGAAGCGCGCGCGAAACACGAATGAACTGACGAAATCTGGGTGTATTGTACACATCTGCGTACCCCCTCAGAGCATACAGGCGTGATGTTACATCATTTGAGGCGCACGCGGAACACGATCGCGCTAACTTAATATACCTAACTGTCGAAATCTGGGTGTATTGTACACATCTGCGTATCCCCTCAGAGCATACAGGCGTGATGTTACGTCATGATGTTGTATAAACAATAAACACCCAAGCGATTGCAACATTCACGGCACATTTGCCGTCTATTTTTGAAGAGTTCCATTGTATATCTCCGAAGATCAGCATCAGATGTTCACAAAATTAAAATGGGACCACACGGGAAGCACTACCTTTCAAATAAAAAAAGAATCATCAAAATCGGTTTACCCAGTCGAAAGTGCTGAGGTAACAAACACAAAAAAAAAAAAAAAAAAAAAAAAAAAAAAAAATACAGTCGAATTGAGAACCTCCTCTTTTTGGAAGTCGGTTGAAAATAAACGCGACAGCACCGTGTTCTTCAAGCATTCAATGTAGGCCGACTTCTAGACTCCAGTAAACCTATTACGTGTATTTTTGATATCCAGTGACTATCACTACTACTAGCTTCGGTTGTACACCGAACTTTGATGACAACCGAGAATGACAAAATATTGGTATTAAGTATCGCACTGAATGGATATCACTTTACGGCGACTAACAGCCCGGGTACGGTGTAACGTCTTTGATTCAACTGTTGATTGAAATAAAAGGAATTGAATTGAATTAATTTACTTATATGTATTGGCTATGAATGAGCTGGTAAGTACAGAAACTAACTACTGTGAGCATTGTCCACCACCATCCGTAGAACCCACACCGGCCCATTCATTGTCTCATGGTGATACAACCATACCGCAGTCCTGTGTTAGTTTACCTTTAGAAATTAATAATTGTTCAGCCAAACAGATTGTCAACAAAGAAATTGTAATTTTCTCTGATGAAATTGGAAAGGATTTAGGCCACTTGTTGACAAATAATTATCCGGGACATTCTATTATGAACTTTTGTATGCCTGGTTGTTCCTTATATGACATCATGAGGAAAATTATTAATTACAACTTCAACCAGGATTCCATACTTATAATATTTCTTGGTAATAGGGGTACTGTGAATAAAGGAGAATTACTCCAATATTATAGATCATTATGTGACCTGAGTTTAAGAAAAATTGTAATGTTCACATTTCCATATAGTAAAAGTTTGCCACAGGAAGAAAATTACTTTAGATATAATATTAATAAAACATTGCATAATCTGTCATTTAATAGTAATGTATTTAATTTAATTGACATTAACAATTATATTGGTGAAAATTTTTATTTGACAAAAGATAGATATCTTGTAGACAGGTGCTATCTTTCAAACTATTGGAAAAGACAGGTAGCTGAGTCGCTATCATACTTTTTTTCTATTACAGCCAAGAATTTGGCTGATCAAGTTGCCTCTGTTGAACAATGCAATACTCAATTAAATCACTGTGCCAATAGTTTGATCATAATGAATGAATCAGTCAATCATTTAAATTAGAACATGGGACAACAGAGACGACCTCTTGCAATATTATAAGGAAGCCAGATAATAAATCAGGCGAATGTTTTGAGAGTTTTAATAGTATCAACCTGGTTCATCAAAATATTCAAGGATTTTTGAACAAAGAATTAGAAGTAGAACTATTCCTGAATTATAACAATATAGATATTCTTTGTGTAACGGAGCATTGGCTCAAATGTCATCAATTAATTTTCAATTTTAGTAATCACCAGGTTGGTAGCTCATTCAGCAGGGTAAATGCTATACATGGCGGCGCATTAATCTTAGTAAATAATCATCTTAAATTTAAAGACCGCAAGGATATTGTCAGCCTATCTGTTGAGCGAACAGTTGAAATAGCCTGTATAGAATTGGAGCAGTTTATTATATTAAGTGTGTATAGACCTCCTTCAGGGTTGTATGATTGTTTTGAAAAGGTAATGGATGAAGTGTTGCATAAAATCTGTATTTCTAAGAAGTCAGTAATCATTTGTGGTGATTTTAATATTAATTTGTTAGAAAATTCTGGGTTATGTACAAAAATTATAAGCCTTTTTCAGTCATACAATCTTGAAAACAAATTTCTCGAGCCTACCAGAATAACCCCAACTAGTGCCACTTGCCTAGATAATATTTACACTGATATTATACCCACCCAAAAAGCAATTATTAACTTAATAGATTCAGATCATTGTGGGCAATTGATCACAATTCCAAATGTAAACAAGACAGTCACTAAAAAGGATATCATTATTAATCCAAAAAGTAAAAATCGCCTGAAAACCTTTAAAACTAAACTTTTATCTAAACTACAACTTTTGTCAGTTAATGATGATCCAAATCAACAATATAACGATTTTTTCAGTATGTATTGCACACAATTTGAAAACACATTTGTCCCTAAGACAATATCTGTAAATAATAACGCTTCTTTCAACGACTGGGCCACCATTGGTATTCATAAGAGTCGAAAACGACTTTATGAGCTGTATGAAGAGCGGACTTATAAAAACACTGTAGAATTTAATTTGTATGTTAAGAATTATTCTAAATTATTTAAAAAAGTTTGTTTCATAGCAAAGTCACGTTACTTGAGTTCAAAAATTAAAAATAGTAGTAATGTAATTAAAATGACATGGAACATTATTAATAGCGAAACGGGAAAGTCTTGCAACCGAAATAGTGACTACAGCCTTGCTATTGGCGATAATATTTTGATTTCAGACACTCAAGTTGCCACAGCCTTTGAAAATTTCTTTGCGGATATTCCCGTATCGACTACTAAATCGCTAAACTCGTCAGCTGCTGCTGCCGAGTCTTTACTTAAGGAAAACGTTTCAGTCTGTGATTCCGAATTTAATTTTCAATATGTCACCTGTAAAGATATAATTAAAACTTTTCACACCTTAAATGTTAAAAAGACCGCCGATCTATGGGGTCATTCTGTGGACGTTGCTAAATCCATTATAAACATTGTAGCTCCTTCATTAGCTGTAATATTTAACGATTGTATTGACCATGGTGAGTTTCGTGATTTAATGAAATATAGTAAAATAATACCATTGTTTAAATCAGGTAGTACATCAGACTCCACTAATTATAGACCCATTTCAGTACTACCCACCTTTAGTAAAATTTTTGAAAAATTAATTTTGGCACAAATGCAAAGCTTTTTCAATAAACATAAGTTATTGCATAAAAAACAGTTCGGTTTCACAAGGGGTCGTTCAACTACTGATGCCGGTGTTGAACTTTTAGGACACATTTATAATGCCTGGGAGGACAAATGCGATGCTTTGGGCATTTTTTGCGATTTATCTAAGGCTTTCGATTGCGTTCTTCATGAAACATTAATCAGGAAACTACACCACTACGGAATCCGTAACGCCTCTCTGGATCTTCTTATTTCATATTTGAGTAATAGGATTCAGAGAGTTGATGTTAACGGGAAGAGATCTCCCGGATCCGTAGTAAGAATGGGGGTACCACAGGGCTCAATTCTTGGTCCATTTTTGTTTCTTATTTATATGAATGACTTGCCTCACCTCATAAAGGATAATCATGACTTAGTATTGTTTGCAGACGATACTTCTCTTTTATTTAAACTCAAACGTCAGCAGTTAGTTACGGATGATGTTAATAGCGCCCTGGCAAAAGTCGTTAATTGGTTTAATGTTAATAACCTACTCCTAAATGAGAAAAAAACTAAATGTATTAAGTTTACGATACCCCATGTAAGACAAGTGGAAACTATTGTACTAATTAAGGATGAAGAGTTGAAACCGGAAGATCGCACAGTGTTTCTAGGCATAACTTTGGATGCCAAGCTTCAGTGGGGCCCGCATATAGACAAATTATCAAAAAAACTTAGCTCTGCAGCATACGCCGTTAGAAGAATTCGTGAGTTAACTGATTTAGAGACAGCCCGTTTAGTTTACTTTAGTTATTTCCATAGCGTGATGTCGTACGGTATTCTCTTGTGGGGCAATGCCGCCGATATTCAGACAATATTTGTTTTGCAAAAAAGGGCAATTCGTTCAATTTATAAATTAAGTCCCAGATACTCCCTCAGACAAAAATTTAAAGAGATTAATGTTCTTACTGTGCCTTCTCAATTTATTTATGAAAACCTTTTGTACGCACACAAAAATATTAATTTGTTTAAAAAATACAGTGATATCCACAACATAAATACGAGGAACAAACACAAATTTGTTGTTCCTGCAACGAGGCTCAAAAAAATAGGGGTACGTTCAGATGCCAATGTATACGTTTTTACAATAAACTTCCAAGCCAAATTCAAGCACTAAGCCTAAATAAATTCAAATCGTTTATAAAACGGAAGCTGTGCCTGAAAGCCTACTATCATGTTAATCACTATCTCGAAGATAAAAAGGCTTGGGATTAAGCTGCTCCAATGAAATTTGCTCTGTGAATGTCGAAGCTTCGGACTTCGCTTGTTTATTATTTATTCCTTTATCCTTTTTTATTTATTTTTTTCCTTTTATATTTTTTTTTTTCCTTTTTTATACAATCTGACATTTAATGTTTTGACATGTATTTTATTATTTTTTATACACTCCGACATTTAATGTTTTGACATGTATTTTATAATTTTTTTACTTTTTTTATTATTTTATTTGACATTTACTGATTTGACATGAATACTTATTTTGTTAAGTATTCTACTTTTTTTTTATCATCATTGTGACTTTTAATGGTTTTTGTGATTTTTATTTACTTTCTTTTGAATAGAACTTGTTATGAATTTTATATGATTATTGTGAATGTGGGGACCATGTGGGTCACATTTATATTTTTTGTTTATTTTTTCCCACAACTGTCTGGCAGTTTGAGTACTCTAAGCGACCTACCCAAATGTCCTTTCTTTGGTATTGTTCGTCGTTTCGTTGAGCTCCTTGAGTTATAAGTCGAGCTACACGTTAACTGACAAATGCTTGCACTGACTGGACAGGTCCACTCAAATCTGTATGGTTCTTTCTTCAAAAGACCATCTCAGACACTAATCTGCATAGTCCTCATGTGAATTGAGCAAGATTGTCTGGACTTTAAAAGAGACTATGACCTCTGAGTTTGTTTCGGCTGTTTCTTCTCAGAGTAGTCAGGTACGAAACACCGGCCCCATCTAGTTTAAAAAAATGACGTGTAAAAGTGTTTGTAAAAACCTACTTGCAAAATAAACATCATTTATCATTTATCATTATCATTTATAGTACATCGGGCATAACACCATCCCCATAGAAAAAAATTGATCAATGTTTATAATTAATATAAAAATAATGTAGTAGTTTAGGGGCTGCTTACAGGTGATAACTAATTCCAGCATTTTTATTATGTAGATTAGATCGATTTTTGCACCATTTCACTGCGCAAGAAGGCATAATTTATAGTTTTAAACTGAAGAAAAATACGCGCTAGGAATGCTTCTATGTTTTTTTCGTTCACCGGTAATAGTCCTACTGGAACACTTTACTCACTTGATAAGCAACATAAAGGTGATCCTCCTGATCCTCTTCTGGTGCAGCTCGTGTCTGTGAGCGCGACAGAAGTTGCCGAAGCGACGCGAGATGGTGCTGTCGTCACTCTCGCCCGAGTCTCGCACTCCGATCATCAGAATGTGGATGGGTTCTAGTGGAGCCTGTGGGAAATGCGTAAAAAAATATATATAACAAGAACTGGAAGTAAAGGGAATGCTAATTTACTAAAAAAAAAAACGGTCAAATGCGAGTTGGACTCACGCACCGAGGGTTCCGTACAAACTTTTTAAAGGACAAACTTAACTTTGCTGTTCGATCCCTAGAATTTAAAATACTAATAATTAATTAATATTATACGATTTACGAAGTATTACTAGATCACTTTCAAACCAATTTTCGGTGGAAGTTTACATGGTACATATATACATCATATATTTTTTTTAGTTTTATCGTTCTCTTATTTTGGAAGTTACAGGGGGGGAGGGGGGCGGGGGACACACATTTTATCGCTTTGGAAGTGTCTCTCGCGCAAACTATTCAGTTTAGAAAAAAAATGATATTAGAAACCTCAATATCATTTTTGAAGACCTATCCATAGATACCCCACACGTATGGGTTTGATGAAAAAAAAAATGTTGAGGTTCAGTTCTAAGTATGGGGAACCCCCAGAATTTATTATTATTATTTTTTCTATTTTTGTGTGAAAATCTTAATGTGCTTCACAGAATACATCTACTTACCAAGTTTCAACAGCATAGTTCTTATAGTTTCGGAAAAAAGTGGATGTGACATACGGACGGACAGACAGACAGACATGACGAATCCATAAGGGTTCCGTTTTTTGCCATTTGGCTACGGAACCCTAAAAACCGTTCAAACGCGAGTTGGACTCTCACACCGAGGCGAGGGTTCCGTAAAAACTTGTAGATATTTTGTTATTAAACTACATATTTCTGAAGTACGTAAGCAAGTCTTGTATTTACATCATCATCATCATCTTTTCAGCCGCAAGACGTCCACTGCTGGACATGGGCCTCCCCCAAAGGGAGGTTTTTGCCATAATCGCCACGCTTGGCAGGCGGGTTGGCGATCGCAGTACGGTTGTTACAAAAGCACAGAGAACGCTGCTGCCCACTCTCTGGTTAGTCCCTTAGTCGCCTCTTACGACACCCACGGGAAGATATGGGATGGTGTTATTCTTTGCGTCCGACACCATTCAGAAAATTGTACACAGACTGTTGTATTTACAACAGAAATTTACCTCAATATCAATATCAGAAGGCTTGAAGTCCATGCCGACATTAATGCTGGTGCTGTCGCGACTCTCGCTGCCTTCCTGCAACGCTGCTAGGTCCTGCAACAAAACATTAGGTTTACGACCACACCACGAAGGTTGAGGAGATCGTGGATTATGTCCGAGCGTAGACCAGCTGGACCTTGAGGGTCGAGAAGTTGGAGTCGCGCCACAACGCGGATTTTAACGGACTCATCATATTGAGACCTTCCTCAAGAAAGAGTTTTGGCCGAAGGGTACATATCAGCGATTCCGCGGAAGGCTACAGACACCACGCAGCGCAACATGACGACGTCTCTTCGTGTATAATAGAGTTTAATTAGGTTTTTGTGGTTTATCTATATATATAAAACAAAGTCGGGTTTGTTACAACACTTATAACTCGAGATCTGCTGGATCAATTTTCATGGTTTTTTTTTGGTTATTCTGTAAGGTATATATGATTTGGGTCTTTTGTTACCTGAATTTAATGATAATTATATTATTATTATTAAACATCAGATCAACTAAACTGCGTCGTTGGTCCGAACGGTCGCAAGCAGCGACTGCTGGGATGAGGTCCTAGTTGCGGTCCTCTATGGGTATTTTTACCCAATATAGGGCTCAATTGGCCCAAGTAAGACATGTTGACTCACAGCTAGGGTCATTTTGGTCCACATTTAATGCTAGTTCGGAGTAATTTTGGTCTATCTTGTCGAGTAATTTTAACCCAAGTTTGGGGCCATGTCAGGTAATTTCGGTCCTCTTTCAGGGGTAAATCTGACACATATTTGGGTTTGTAAGAAGGCGTAGTCGCCCTGTCCATATCTGTTTGCAGGGTTTAAAGTGACCCACGAAGGGGTCGGCGTGGTCTTAGTTAGACCCCACCATCCCCTTCAAACCTAAACCTGTCCGAGTCGGGGTGCCCCTACTCCACAAAGGGGTCATTTTTTACCCCACTTTGGGGTATTTTTAACCAAATTTCCACTCACCTCTCTCCTAACAGTAGCCGAACTGGCGAAGTCATGCACCAAGTCGAGCAGTTCATCAGAGTACTGCACGAACTGGTCGAAGGACTCGAACGAGGCGAGCGCGCCTGTGCGGTGGTGGCACTTCCTCATAGCCGCTGTGTCGCCATAGATCGGCGGGAATGTGGAGTCAACTTACCCAACGTTGAGGTCGTATTGACCGAATTATTGAAATATTTAGACCAGGTGGTCATTGTGACCCAGTTTTGGTGTAACGTTGGGGTATTTTGGCTTGCGTTTTAGGGGTAAATTTGACTTACTTTCGGAGTCACCTCGGAGTCTTTTGGGAATCTCTTAGGGGTAATTTTTATGGTCACCATGGCATAATTTTTAACTTACTTTGGGGTTATTTATACCCAACTTTGAGGTAATAATGCCGCTCTCTTGGGGGAAAAAATTCAGTGTAATTCTCCACTCACCTCTCTCCTAACAGTAGCCGAACTGGCGAAGTCATGCACCAAGTCGAGCAGTTCATCAGAGTACTGCACGAATTGGTCGAAGGACTCGAACGAGGCGAGCGCTCCTGTGCGGTGGTGGCACTTCTTCATGGCCGCTGTGCACAGCTCGGCGGGAATGCCTTCAGCGTCTGTGCCGGATGCCATCTCGATTTCCGATTGGCTGATTGGGATTCTGTGGAATAACGATGGAAGTTAATGGGGTAGATGACACACTAATCAATTGAGATACTTTTTAAGAGCCGCCAAAACGCGGTTTTCTCATAGATTTTGTATAGCAATACCAAACTCTAACGTCACTGTTTGGTCAACTCAATGACTCAACTATTAATTGATTTCAAAGCAATTAAAATTTTGGCAATTATTTGAAAATAAATCAGGTTTTCAGGCCCAAAATAAAGTGGTTTTTTTAGAGATTGGCGTCTTGGAAATATTGTTTTATTGTGTCATTTACCCTATTTGGTTGCAGTGCAGGCAGATGTAACTTTTGGGAATAAAAACGAACACCAAGGGTCCTACTCCCTAACGCTTCGTCCGTATATTCGGATCTATCCGTCTATCTCGCGCACGTCTGCAGTTGAGTGCGAGTGAGAGAGACGGATAGAGTAGGTCCTCAGTTTCTTGTCAACAAACCTGCTATAGCTGTTTTAGGTGTTAGCTTTCTGGAAATTTTTTGACTGCCGTTGGTCTAGCGGTCGCAAGAGAGACTGCTGTGCATAAGTTCCCGGGTTAGATTCCCAGGACGGGCAAAGTGTTATTGGGTGTTCTCATCAGGAATTTCTCAGTAGCGGCCACGGAGTCGGGATTAGTGCTCAACAACAAAAACAACAACAGCCCATAACGTCAACTGCTGGACATAAGCCTCTCCCATGATGAGAGGAATTTGCCGTAATCTCCACACTTGGCAGGCGGATTGGAGATCGCAGTGATGAAAGACTAACAGAAAACGCTGCTGCCCATTCTCTGGTCTACGGAGGCGCAAGGTGTTCGGCCTCAGACATTAGTCGCCTTATACGACACCCGTGAGTGTAATGGGTTGGTTCTATTCTACTCTGCCGGATACCACACGGATTAGTGTTCGGTTGATAGCAATAGGCTGGCCCCCTATTACATGGGACTTACCATCACGCATGTAATCACCGAAAGGTTACGCGGAGGCGTACCTAATAGTAAGAAGAAAGAAAGAAAGAAAAAATCTTTATTTATCGCAGAGACATGACATGCATACAAAATTTAAAAACATAACAAACATAAATAAAAAAAATAAATTTAAAAATATAGTTGACAGCTTGCACGTCGTGAGTGCGATAAATAGGTTACCACTCAGCATGATGCTGTGCTATGGGGAGCCCACAGCACAGCGCTGGTTTTCAGTGGTCACCCGTGAAAAGAATAACGTACGGAAGTCAAAAACAGCATATTTAAATATTTGATTAGAAAAAAATAAAACAAACAGTACCTAAACGTAAAACAACATACAAAACAAAATAAACATTACTTACAAAAAATATAAAGGTATTTGTGGCATATAAACAAAACAAAAACATGACGTATTTTTTTGTCTCGCTCCCTCCCCTCCTGCGCGTCGCCGTCGCGTCGCTTGTGCGCGTAGTACACCCACATTTCGCCAGTTACGTTTTAAGTCCCATGTAATAAAGGGGACGAGCCTATTGCCATCAACCAGGCACAAATCCAAACTCCGGGGCTGCTACTTAGAAATTCCTGATGGAAATACCCAATAACACTTTGCCCTACCCACAAACGGTAGGACAGGCACGAAGACAGCTTCCGAAGATCGGGAGTAGAGGTCCCAGGACACGAAGAACTACCCTGACATCTGGCCCTAAGAGTTATACTGGTGGATTCCTACAGAGCTGACCTGCACCCCTAGCCAAGTTGACAATCTACAATCGTTAACGCTAGTAGAAAACTATTCAAATGAATGAGAATGACATCATCTCAACGTTAAATCACGTGATCAACACAAACGAATAGAAAATGCGTAGACAAGTTTACATCGTTCAAAATGATAGAATAGAATGTTATCGTTTTTACAACGTTGATCGCTAAACTCTTTGGTAGGAACGCTCACCATAGACTAAAGTGTAGGTTTTTTCTACAGACATTAGAGAACGAGCGATCGACTCAGTCGTGTCAACTTGGCTACCAATTTAGCGCTTTCTACAATCGCTTACGCCGAGGCGTTTACGATTGTAGAAAGAGAATCGATACGAAACGTTTGTAACTTGGCTAGGGGTGCTGGTGAGTGATTCTGAGAACTGCACCACGCCCTTCCAGCAGAGTTTCCCTGAAGCTTGATCCTTGAAGTTGTCCTGATAACTGACCTGCATTACTACCCTAACACTTGTTCCTGTCTCTCCTACAATGCTGGACTGATTTGTCACCAATTAAGTGCGTGAACTATAAAACTACCACCTTCATACTTTCCTAGAGTGCGTGCTAGGTAGGTTTTTTTTTATAATTAGCTGTATTTTTTTATCTCATCTGTAAATTCATTCCTTTCTTTATGAAATTTTAATTGAACAAGTCTGCTTATATCCCTTTATTTTGATAGGATCAAGTTAAATATTTGATTAAAATGATTTTATAGAGATTTCTTACGTATTTTACATGTCGTTCACTGCGATCTCCAATCCGCCTGCCAAGCGTGGAGATTACGGCACATTCCTCCCATCATGGAGAGGCTTATGTCCAGCAGTGGACGTTATGGGCTGTTGTTGTTGTTGTTACATGCCAAGATGTGTCCTACCTGTTAGGGTGTCCAGTGGGCAATATGAACTGGAAGTGAACGACGCCCAACTCGCCCGACAGCGCCAGGTGCTGCAGGCACGTGATGTCGTAAGACGTGTACGCCCGCCGGACGTATACTTCTAGAGCGGCGTTGCATACCTGCGGGAAGAAAGGTAATTGTGAATATGCACGTAATTTTTTCTTCTCCTAAATCAATAAAATACACTATTATCAACCCAAGAAAAGTATTAAAAGTTAAGTTCAACTACTGCTTGTCGCTCAAAAATAATATTAAACTCCGGTTATTTTCTACGACAGTTCAAACGTCCGTGACTGCGCGGCCATGATGTGACATCATTTATCTCAATTTGCCTTGTTTACGTCTAATTTTTTGGCCTTAATAAAGTAATTTTACTAATTGTGTGTGCTTAATTCAAGCATAATTGCGACATTATAATAAAATCTTAGTGAAAATTTAACTACTTTTCAAATAATAGTGTTTTTTTGACACAGACTTTGACGTCACTACCGCCGTTATCGAGGACGACGTGTTTTGAGAGTGCATTCCGTTTCACCAAAAATATGCTATATAAAACAATAATTTGTAAAATAAGTGATGTTTTAGATACTTAAACACTCCTAAAAAATCTGCTAACAAGTCCATTTTTAGTAACCACTAGCTTATGTCCGCGACTTCGTCCGCGTGGAGTCCGATAATTGTCCTACGGGATCATACTAGCGGGATCAAAGTAGCCTTTGTGTTAATTCAGAATAAAAGCTACCTTGATACTAAATTTCGTCCAAATCTGTTAAGCCGTTTGAGCGTGAAGGAGCAGCAAACATACACACAAATACACATACAATTTTTTGCCTTTATAATATTATGATATTAGTGTGATTCTTGATCATTTGGGGACTCTTGAGATTTAAGGCTGATGCTGTAGGGTAACCAGAGAAATTCAAATTTTCTCATCAATACAACTTTCCAAGTTCATAAAGGTGTAGAAATGACTTTTTTGTTTTTTTTTTGTTTCTACACCTTTATGAACTTGGAGGGTTGTATTGATGATTTTGATGAATATAATTCTGTAACTACATACGTCTTATAGCCGTGAATAATATTTTAATCAACATACAACCTAGCACTGGCCTGCAAATTGCAAAAAACTAAGAAAAATTGAATTTCACGGGCTGGTTGGAGCATTCACCAATTAAAATAACAGATGAAATAAGCAAGCAAATAGAATCGGTTACTGCGCGCGTTAGAAAGCTTTTATACATTTTTAAAAGACTTCGTTCTATAACTGACAAAAATACTTTAAAGATGATATACCTTGCCTTATGTCAGTCTATATTTAGTTACTGCATAATGTCGTGGGGTTCAGCTGGAAAAACGTTTCTGATTGCTGCTGAACGTGCACAAAGAGCTATCCTAAAAGTCTCTCATAGATTAGGAATCCGTTACCCCACTGATATGTTATATCAAGAGACTAGAGTGCTTACGGTGCGCCAACTGTTTATTATGGCAGTGGTACTCAAGTTCCATAAAATCGCAGCTGCTACAGTGGTTACGGACAAACGCATGCGTAGAAAGCCTAGGTGGAACAAAGTTAACTGCAAACTTAAATTTGGAAACAAAGCATTCTCATACATTGGGCCACATCTGTATGGGAAGGTCAATAACAAGCTTAAAATTCTCCACATGACCAAGTTTGGGTGTAAAAAAGAAGTCCAGGAATGGTTACTCGGACTTAACTATAACGAAACAGAAAACCTACTTGCAATAGATTACTAGCCTTCACACCAACACATACAAACTAACACTCATCGTAACATTCACACCTTGAGTTACCTTTTAGTTTTAGTTTTCTTTCATAATTGGAACCGTTGCATTTGATACCTCTTCATAAACAACCATATTTGTCGAGAGAGACTGGATCCTGCGACACAGGGTATCCTAGTGCAGGATCCAGTGTCACATCTTATTGTAACACTTTTATGAAACAATAAAAAAAAATTATTATTATTATTAAATAAAATTACCTGAATGTTTTCAGAATGACAAAACAAATAATACAGCGCCGCCGCGGCCGCCTTTTGTCTTTATAAAACTTAACTTTGTTTTTATTTTTTAACTTATTGTATTTCTCACCACATAACTTCGAAAAGAGTTTAGCTTGCGAGCAAAGTCACGATATCAAACTATTACTTGACCCTCATACGTCCTTAAATTAACCTATCAAAGAAAGCTTAATTCAAAAAGAAATAGCCTCCAATTAGGCAAATCACAGCGACCTATTACAAAAGCAAAAGACTAATTGAATCAACGACTTAATTAATCAATTACTTCTAGAATCAAAGCATAACGCCCTAGGCATTCCTTTTGATGCGATGAATTTACTAGTAATGTCTTAATTTCTATGCATGAGGAATTATGATTGAGCATTCAATGTATTGCAGTTACTGAAAGCAGCAATAAAGTAACAATATTTCGCTGGGAAAAAGGTTGGATAAATTAATTTTATGTAATCTAAAGGGTGTAAAACACCTCTTAACGAAGCCGAAAGGCACTTGTTCTCCCCGTCATTGCGATCATTTTTTTGTTCTACACCATACCTTCCAAACTTCTTGATACGGAGATATTGGGGGTCAAAGTTCCAACTTTTTTACAAGTTTTTTTTTTTAAATACAAGTTTTTAATGTACGATTTTTACTTTAAACACCTCCACGACCCCCGTACTATTCAATCCATCCATCAGCACAATGTTTTGAGTTCTACCACAAAACATGATTTTTCACCTCAAAAAAAAACTAAGCTTCGTTAAGTCTGTTTACCTCCTGTATTTTTACAGAATCCAGTAAAATGGAGGAAGAGCTAGAATTCAAGCCTTTCAGCGACACATATAGGATGATAACGTTCGCCTTGAGCGTCGGTATGATATATCCAAACAAGAGGACCGAGGTAGCCAGGCTGGCCAGTATACGTAAGTATTCTTGATGAAAGACTGTTCAAACAGAGCCGTCTCTAGCCCATGTAGTGCCCGTGTGCAAACATCACCCAAGCGCCCCCTGGTAAGCGCGCGGTCAAATGGAATGGGTACAAAGTACAAAGCACATCAAGTTACCACAAACTGACAAATTTCCCCAATGGACAATATACTCTATTGTTTGGAAATTAAATTTGAAGAAGATATTTGTCGGTTTTGGATACCATGATGTGCTGTTGTCTGTGTTCAGAACTAAACAATGTTTTGGTGTTTACCCTAACAAGCCAAAACGGTAATTCTATAAATATAAGAAGAGTAGATGCTATACAAAATGTATGCAAAGCGGAGCTCTTTTTACGTTGGTCATTGGTCGTGCCGCGGCCGGTCAACGCGCGCGCCGAGTGGGGCTCCGTAGCGAGCGGCGCTCGGCGCCCTCTAGGACCGCTGCACCCGTGTGCAACGCACACCCTGCACACTCGGTAAAGACGGCCCTGGTTCAAACGGAGGTGAATGCCGAGCGGAAAACGACGATTTTTAAAAAAGAAAACAAAAAGAAAAAAGAAGTTCTTTCCAGAATAGCCGGAAACCCTAATGGAAGGAATGATTTTAGTCTAGATTATTTAATTTTGAATTTTTTTTTTAATTTGATTTATTTTTTTAATTATTTTTTTATTGTACACCTTTTAGTTACAATTACAGCTGTCAAATTTATTTGGAACTAATATTTCCATACAAATGAAGGGTGCACGTAAAAACATGTCGACTAAAACGTCGGTGAAGCGCAAGGCAAAAACTAGTTTGACATCTCCAACTTAGTTAATAGCCATAGCCGTCCTTTTCTCGCACTGCCTTTTAGTAAAAGATAGCAATAGCCTAAATTAAGCTTAGTTAGACACCATTATCTTCTTTTTTTAGCGTTGCTAGTGACATCAATAACACCACTTGCCAGCATGATATTTATTGACATGTATAAATCCTGGATGAGCAAAGACATTGTGAACATCATCAGACATAGCACCGTGGTGGGGCCATTCCTTGGTGGATTTTTTAAGGTAAAAAATAACACCACGTAATCCCGGAAGAGTTGGGCAGAAGTATCCCTAATAGTACACCCACATTTCGACAATAGGCTAGTTTCTACCATCAATAAATTGCAAATCTATTTAGTCTGTCAGTTAGAGTATTGGAAAATAATGGACACGTATTTTTTGTTTTTGTAAATCAATAAATACTGACGCATCAAAGCTCGGGAGTGGGGGCTCGTGACGTCACAACGCACTAAAAATTATACCACGGCGTGATGTATTGAGAATTTTAAAAGCGTCGTATTTCGTCAATTTTAGTTTATGTTACAAAATAAAAAATACGGGTCAAATATTTTTTGATAATCTAACTGACGGACTAATTAGATTTTTTCAGGACACAAGCCTATTATATTTTTAAGTCTCATGTAAGGGCGTATACACGTAGGAAGCTGGCTGCCGGCGCCTACCTGCCAGCGCTTATTGGCACTGGTCCGCGCACTAGTGCCGACCCAGCGTTCCACGTGTATACGCACTAATAGAGAGCAAGCCTATTGCCAGATCAAACGCGCACAAATCCAGACTCTATGGCAGTTACTGAAAGTATTTTTTACTTTGTAGCGCAACGTTCGTGCCAATTTGGAAATACGAATATAAACGAAGCGCAAACTTAATCTAGTTTAACTATACCTACCTATTTCATACCATTGTCCTATTTCAGATGATCCTAATGTTCCACAAGCGAATCCAAGCGAAACAGATCCTAGACGAGGTCGACCGCGACTATTTCCTCACGCACAAATCCAGACTCCGTGGCAGCTACTGAAAGTATTTTTACTTTGTAGCGCAACGTTCGTGCCAATCTCGAAATACGAATAAAATCAAAGCGCAATCTTTATCTGGTTTAACTGTACCTATTTCATACCATTGTCCTATTCCAGATGATCCTAATGTTCCACAAGCGAATCCAAGCAAAACAGATCCTAGACGAGATCGACCGCGACCATTTCCTCGCGCACAAATCCAGACTCCGTGGCAGCTACTGAAAGTATTTTACTTTGTAGCGCAACGTTCGTGCCAATCTCGAAATACGAATATAATGAAAGCGCAAACTTTATCTGGTTTAACTGTACCTACCTATTTCATACCATTGTTCTATTCCAGATGATCCTAATGTTCCACAAGCGAATTCAAGCGAAACAGATCCTAGACGAAATCGACCGCGATCATTTCCTCCTCAACGACTTCTCGGAGACTTACAAGGACATAGCGCGCGCCTCGATCAAGAATAGCCAGATTTACAGCGAAGGATGCTGGGTGATCACCGTCTCCGTTTGCGTCATGACGTTTCCAGTCATGGCTATTGTATTGAATGTCTATAACTTCTTGTTTTTATCGGAACCAGAGAAGTTTATGATACATGATTTGTTGAAGCCAAATGCGGAGCCAGAAGCGAGATTTGCTACGCCGTATTTTGAGGTACTTTTCCAATACCTCCGTCACTGTTTGTATGACTTCGGTCTTTACTTAACTAACTTAGCAGTTGTGGTATCCAGTAAGACTGGAAGCCAACCGGACACAGGTCTGATCGATTTGAAATCCTTTCACTTGTCATAATCATGGTTCATGCAGGATACCCAACCCTTCAGAAGAACTCTTCAACGGTGTACAGCATCTACCTTGTGTTTAGGCTCATACGATGTGTTTTGACAAGCACATGCTTATACAAGCTGGGCGGTCAGGTCATAATCTATAGGTTCTTCAGATGTGAACAATTTTACCCGACTACGGCGAAGAAAAAGGAAGGGTTATGATTTTACCAGTCTATGTATGTATTTATGTATGTTTGAATTTATAAGCCGTGTGGTATCCGGCAGAGTAGAATAGAACCAACCCATTACACTCACGGGTGTCGTATAAGGCGACTAATGTCTGAGGCAGAACACCTTGCGCCTCCGTAGACCATAGAATGGGCAGCAGCGTTTTCTGTTAGTCTTTCATCACTGCGATCTCCAATCCGCCTGCCAAGCGTGGAGATTACGGCAAATTCCTCCCATCATGGGAGAGGCTTATGTCCAGCTGTGGACGTTATGAGCTGTTGTTGTTGTTTGTTGTTGTATTTACGTATGTTCCTCCGTAGCGCCTAAACTATTCATCCGATTTTGATGATTATAGTGTCCATCGATTCGTAATTATGGCCGGGTAACATAGGCTACATTTTAATTTCAACAATAGGAGGAGTCGATTTTACCTTGTAAACCATGAATTTAATTAGAGCGTGATTTTTCTTACTCGTGTTTTTTAGCGGTAGTATACCACACAAATTCTTGTTAAATATTGAAGTCCAACACTTAGTACAAAAATATTGAGTTTAATCTTAGCCACTAGCCCCTCAAATGGCTCAAAACAAACCCTCTTTTTTGGATGGGCAATCATCAAATGACTCCTCTGGACGGAGCGGAAGGAAGTGCCAGACTTGTACTGACTGAAACCCATCCATGTTCCTTCATCGCCCTTTGTGTTCCGGGGCCACGGTATCTTTTTCGAACAGTCCCGCAACCCCGGCAGGCATCGGTCCTTGCGTGGAACACTCGTGCTTGTCGACACGGCCTGTGGTCATGAGACGGACGCACGGCGAGCTATAGCCCATAGCCCACCGTCCACAGGCCCGCGCCTACGGTGCACGCCCGGGGCGTCTCCCGCGACGTGAGGTTCTCTCCCTCTCACGTTCCGCCACCTCCTTCTCTAGCTCAAAACAAACCCTCGTAACACCATTTCAGATCATGTTCTTCTACCAATTCTACTGTGCGATTCTCTACGTGGTCAATTTCATCGGTTACGACGGATTCTTCGGGTTGGCGATCAACCACGCTTGTCTGAAGATGGACCTGTACTGCAAAGCTTTGGAGGAGTCTATGCTAGCTCCTCCGGAAGAGGTCTGTGGGAGGGTCATTGCAGTTATTAAGGAGCAGTGTCGGCTGTTTCGGTAAGATATATTGTTCACTTAAGGGGACTACAAGAGGTAAACGCGAGTTTTATATTGCAAAAAAGCAAATGATTCACTGCAATAAACAAAACCAGAAAAATATATGATATTCTTCAGGATATATGCTAGTATGATAATGTTTTGAAAACATAATACAACTAATATTTCTCGATAAAAAAATCACGATACGAGTAAAAACCATACTAAAATACATGCGATCATTCTGTTTTTTTGGTAAATAATTCTACAAGCAAAATATTAGCATGATAGTGTTTTATTTTTTTAGTCCACATTATAATACACGTGATACGGGTAACGGTAAACGGGTATTTATCGCGAATTTTACCTTTAATATAAGCCCGACGTTTCGACCGAACCACGGCTGGTGCAACCACTTGAAGGAACCCGTGCCTAGTCAAATTATGCAATCACTCGTTACCCGTGGTCCCGGTGGGATATGATATACTGTTATTATGGATTTGTATTTTCTATCGACGTTTTCAGAAGTCCACGAAAAAATCCCTAATGCTATGGAACCACGGGTAATTAAAATTACCCATGGACCCGGTAATGAGTCGACTCACCGGGACCACGGGTAACGACTCGTTCTAACGAATATTTATTTTATTACAGATACGTAGATTTAATTCAAGATACTTTCAACATATGGTTGGGTTTAATATTCATTGCAACCATGATACAGATATGTACCTGCTTGTATCATATTACTGAGGTAAGAGTCATCATCATCTGCCTAGCCCATGTTGGGGTCGGCTTCCAGTCCTACCGAATGCAGCTGAACACTAGTATTGTACATTTCGATGTGGGGGGGGGGGGGTGCCGGGGTTGCGGGACTGTTCAAAAGAGAAACCGTGGCCCCGGAACACAAAGGGCGATTGAAGGAACATGGATGGGTTTTAGTCAGTAAAAGTCTGACACTCCCTCCTACTCCGCCCAGAGCGGGAGGAGTCATTTGATGATTTACCATCCGAAAAAAAAAAAAAAAAAATGGGGGAGGGTCAGAATGATAACCATTTGTATTCGTGGTGCGAGTACCTACTTGCTACCTGCACTTCGTCTTGGCAGAGGACTTTAGGCCGCAAGGTGTAATGTTCCGTCGCGCGTCGCTTCCGCGGACAAGTGCCACACGATCGCACAAAGACAGTGCTCGAGTGAAGTGTTTTTTACTAACATAGTTTTAAGTTTATACATTATCACACTTTGTACTATTATGATATACAGGGTGTAAAAGACCTCTTAACGAAGCCGAAAGGCACTTGTTCTCCCCGTCATTGAGATCATTTTTTTGTTCTACACCATTTGAACCTTCTAGTTACGGAGATATTGGGGGTCAAAGCTCCAACTTTTTGTCAAGTTTTTTTTAAATACATGTTTTTAATGTTAGATTTTTACTTCAAACACCTCCACGACTCCCGTACTATTCAATCCATCCATCAGCACAATGTTTTGAGTACGTTACATTGAGTTTTACCACAAAACATGAATTTTCACCCCAAAAAAAAAGTCGTTTCCCAGCAATAATTTCTGCGTAAAGTTACTTAGTTTGATGTACAGAATGCTTGGTTGACGGCTTCGTGATGAGGTCTTTTACACCCTGTATGTTAGTCTGTAAGGTATTTATCTATGGGTCAAACAAAGTAGCCTGAAAATAAAGGATTTATTATTATTATTAATTTTATTTTCTAGCTTTCACTTTATCATTTATTTTATTTCAGGGCTACGGTTTTGATCTACGCTACATGATATTCGTAACTGGGGCAGTCATTCACATATATCTGCCATGTCGGTATGCAGCCAAATTGAAAGCTATGGTGAGTAATTTAGCTCACAAACTGCCTTCATTCATACAGGGTCTAAATAAGTTTGCTAGCGAAACTTCGCGTCTACTATAGGGATCTATAGACAAACGCGAGCAAATTAACAAATATACGATGACTTTTTTATCTCTTTCCAAAAAAATGGGTGAACGGAGTAGAAGCTTATGGCATAAGTACCTAGATTTTTTTTTTCATTTTTCCACAGCTTAGAAAAAAATTGATCCATTGTCAAAAAACGCTACAAATTTCAAGTAAACTTTTGATATTACAACAAAGAAAGAGAAATTTTGAATAAATAATAATAAAAAAATCTATTCTATTCTATTTCAAATAAACTCTGTTAAATTGGCTAAGCAGTCAGTGGGCATGTATAAACTAAAAACTATCACAGATTTGTCTATTAAATCAATTTTCACAGCCGCGAAACGCATCACAATGTATGTATCACACTAACCGATTTTAACACAGAATTTCTCCATAATATGGAGAAATTCTGTGTTAAAATCGGTTACGGCCTGCCTTTAAGCAAACCCGCCGAATACGCAATTCGAATAATTTTGATTTTTTTATTAATAAGCTGTTGGTAATCTATACAGGGTGTAAAAGACCTCATCACGAAGCCGTCAACCAAGCATTCTGTCTGCACATCAAACTAAGTAACTTTACGCAAAAATTATTGCTGGGAAACAACTTTTTTTGGGGTGAAAAATCATGTTATGTGGTAGAACTAAATGTAATGATCGCAATCACGAGGAGAACAAGTGCCTTTCGGCTTCGTTAAGAGGTGTTTTACACCCTTTATTAATAAAATAAAAAATAAGTATGTCATTTGCTTCTATTCAGTTCACCTATTATACCCATTTTTTTTTTGGAAAGGGATAAATAAAAGCCACCTGTATAGAGTCAGGCGGATGATGGGTCTTTACGGTGGCGCGAGCGCAGGCGCCCATCGCCATCACAGCCTTCATCATATGCTGGCGTTTAATTTGGAGTGTCTCACTAAGAGGTCTTACTGTGATAGGGTCTTACATTGGAGGGATCCGGGGGTCTTGCTGTGGGGCATTAAGACTCCTGTCTAAATGTCAAGGGGTCTAAATATGGTGGGGTCAGCATGGGGAGTCCAAATGTGGAGGAGTCTAAATATGGTGGGGCCAGCATGGGGAGTCTAAATGTGGAGCGGTCAGCATGGGGAGTCCAAATATGGTGGGGCCAGCATAAGAAGTCCAAATGTGGAGGAGTCTAAATATGGTGGGGCCAGAATGGAGAGTCTAAATGTTCAGGGGTCTTAATATGGTGGGGCCAGCATGGGGAGTCTAAATGTGGAGGCGCGGCGTCTAAATATTATGGTGGGGTCAGTATGAGGAATCAAAATATGGGGGTCTAAATGACGGTACTTATATCTCTCGGTTGTCAGTCGGTGGAGACGGCGGTGCGCTTTTACTGCAGCGGCTGGGAGCAGGTGGATGAGCAGAGAGTCAGGAAGATGATGGTGTTTATGGTGGCGCGAGCGCAGGCGCCCATCGTCATCACAGCTTTCAACATGCTGGCGTTTGATATGGAGCTGTTTTCTTCGGTGAGTTTTTCTTAGACATTTAAGACTAGCTTCTGCCAGCGGCTTCGTCCGCGTGAAGTTCGATAATAGGGAATATGCATATATTTTCTTTTTTTTATTTCGATACGGAATGTTAAGGTACTATCAAAATAATGACAAAAAGTGAAAACAAGACGTAAATCGGCCAGACAACACAAAAGTTATAACCATTTAAACTTTTGTTTCTATCTCTTTCTAGATAAACGGAATTTAGTACAGATTTTGTACGTCGATGCAGCGAATGACGTCATTCGCTGTATCGGATCTCTCTGTCTAATCAGCAGTTTCAAATGCTTTTATCTTAGTGTTTTTTTTATAGGTATTAAACAAATAATTTCACTTTGCTATTTCTGATGTTAATACGCTTTGTTTAAAGTGATAAAAAAAAAATCATGCATAAACCCACAGACAACCACACAAAACAGCAACACACAGATTAACCAGCATTCACAAAAAATAAGTGTTAGCTTATGAGAGATTAAAATTAAAAATTAAAATGAGTGGCTATAGAAATGAAATACAATAGTAGACCCTACCATTTAAGAGATTAATTTAGCTTACGAGACAATACAAAGAAAAGACAAACGTGTGGTGAATTTTACTAACTAATTAAAATTAAAAAAAAAGACATAAGATATGATTATTAGTGTTAGAAAAATGAGATCAGAACTATGAAAAAAAAAAAATATTATAACATTGTTAAAAATAAAGAAAGAAGTAGTAATAATAATAATATTAGTGTGATTTTGACGCATTTGATTGGTTGTACTTTTACGCATTCAGATTCTGCTATGACGTTTTTACTCACACTAAAATAATATTGTTTGTTTCAGATCTTACAATCGTCGTACTCAATGTTTACACTATTGAGATCATAAATATTTTTTAAAAAATCTTTATATTTCACGTCTTTTGCAGCACCAGTATTGGATACTCTACTACACTGTTTTTTTTAGTATCGCTTTGCATATTATGTATGTAGTTTAACCTCTCGGTACCCGCGCGAAATAACGGTATATCTCCCTGTCGCACCATGCCGCAACACTTAGTTACGTCATCGCATGCGTCATCGGACACCGATAACGAAAACACTTATCGTTCGAGTTCCAAGAGCCCTTATCTCGAACCGTAAACATTGTCGTCTTTGTTATGAATCAGACTGCGTTTTATAATATAAACAACACTTGTGAAACCACTTCAGTATTATAAACAAAGGATATGAGATAGATGACTTATGAGAATTAGCCGCGCTAAGACCTGTGGCCTTATTTTATTTAATTTTGGTAAAACTACCGATTCAATTTACACGAAACTTTAGAACCAATGTAACAAATACACAAGTAACCTAATACATAATTCATATAAGAGTCTTACTGATACATTCTAATCAGATTTCAACTAGATTGTAACTAAAAATTCTTATACGGCGAACTGTCATTTTATTGTCATTGACCTCGATTTGAAAACACTTGAAATCTATATAAATATGAATATGTATGCTTATTCTTATATTAAATAATGAATTATGATTATTACTTACCTTGTTTTTGCTGTTTCCAAGACCATATTTCATTTTAGAACAGTCAAATTCACATTTTCAATTGTTTACTCCATTTTGACAAAAAATCGTTCGACGAAAATTTTGTTGGCTCACAAAATAATTTTGGTTCATTGTTCTACGTAAATATCTTGCTACAAAGTAGCATTACACAATAATAAGGTAATAAACATTCACTTCACAACGTTTTCAAGCACTTAACTAAACAAAAACACAATAAATCACTCGAGTGGCACTCCAATGTTTACCTGCACTGACGTTCCAACGACCGACGCGCTTCTATATTTTTTTTTTTTAAGTTGCCCGTTTTAAGTTCATAGTGTTTGGCATCGTTAGAATCGACTACTGTCAGGCACCAGAGGTAAAAATTGCCTAACGATTTCGAACCATAGGTTAAGTAAAAATAAGGTTTGAAGTTGTTCGTACGAGGTGGAACGACGGCGTGCCAGCGGGGCTCAACGGTATGTTCGTTATGTGGAATGCATGTCGGCACTCCGGTACCGAGAGGTTAACACAATTTCGATAGAAAATTACTAAATGAATGTAACACTAATTGTTTAATGCAACGTTTTTCTACTTATATCTGTCTAGCCTTTTCCCAACTATGTTGGGGTCGGCTTCCAGTCTAACCGGATGCAGCTGAATACCAGTATTTTACATGGAGCGACTGCCTATCTGACCTCTCCAACCGTTAGTACTGGGTAATATGATACCCCTTGGTAATAACGTGCTTTCCGAGGCACGGAGGAAACTCTGTATGTAATGGGTGGTCACCCATCCACAGACCAACGTAGACAAGCACGGCTTAACCTGAAGATCGACCAGAGCGGCTGTTATTATATAGTCACGAGCTCCTTAAATGTCTACTTATCGCAATAAAAGTTAATTCGCACACAAAAACAGTTTGTTTTATTTTCAAGTGTCGTATCTTCTTACGTG
This sequence comes from Xestia xanthographa, assembly GCA_905147715.2. Taxonomy (NCBI): domain Eukaryota; kingdom Metazoa; phylum Arthropoda; class Insecta; order Lepidoptera; family Noctuidae; genus Xestia; species Xestia xanthographa. The sequence continues at coordinate 18,573,850 of LR990667.1, forward strand.
TTCATTAAGGCAATTAAGGTTACACAAATCGGTCATTCTTCCTTACAAACGTAGTCTGGTGATTACTCGTCTGTTTGACGGTGTAGGATCAAAACTAAAAATTGTATCAACTGGTCTTATCTATCTAGCCCTGTATAGACGCAGAATTGGAAAAAAAATTGGTTTGGAAATTATGAGCGTCGAAATTTTAATATTTCAACATTAATTTTAACTCATCTTTGAGCGTAAATAAATAATTTATATAGCATGAAAATGGAAAAGTGAAACCATACAGGGATAGATAATTTATTCAAAAGTTCAAATAATTTATTTTGAGTAGATACATCCAGTAGTTTTTCCATAATATTTATACGCCCAAAGGTCAATTAATGAAATTTTACGAGCGTCATTGTCGTATACTTATCGTCGTAAATCGTCGTATATTTCACTAAATAAACCAAAACTAGAACTAAATAAAAACTTTACTAATTAGCATGCATATTAACGAGTACGAGCCATCGACTTGTGCACCCTTAACAAGAATTCTTGTGGTATACCACAACTAAAAAAAAATCCGATTACTAAAAAAACCGCTATAATTAAAATCGGGGCTTACAAGGTAAAATCGAATCCTCCTATTGTTGAATTCGGTTAAAACGAAGCCTATGTTACTCGGGCCATAATAACGAATCGATTGACACCTTGTTCATCAAAATCGGATGAATAGTTTAGGCGCTACGGAGGAACATACGTAAATACAAACATGCAAAGGCTGCAAAAATCATAACCCTTCATTTTGGCTTCGTCGTAGTCGGGTAAAAAATGACATGTCCAGGGTCCCCATGGTGGGGAGAAAGTTATACAAGGTATAGTTTTGCATCTTAGTCAAAATTCAGGAGCTTGTCACAAAAGACATAAATAATCAATTTAAATTACGATACTCGGTCAAATCTATACTAACATTATAAAGAGGTAACATTTGTTTGTAAGTTTGTATGTAGGGGCACAGATAATATAATACTTCGTAGGGGGTAATCTCCGGAAGTAATGAACCGATTTTAAAAATTGTTTCACTGGTAGAAAGCTACATTATTCGTGAGTGCTATAGGCTATATTTTATTCCCGTACTCCCACGGGAACGGGAACTACGCGGGTGAAACCGCGGAACGTCAGCTAGTAATGAATAAAGCTGCTATTTGAAATTGTTTAAATTTGACAATGGTGTCGATTCTGTTGTGCACAAACTAAACTGGATTTAGGCTATTGCTATCTTTTTCTCTCTATTAAAACGAGAAAGAGACGGACGTAATTTAGAGCTGACAAATTCAAATTGCAACTAATATTTCCATACAAATGAAGGGTGCACGTAAAAACATGTCGACTAAAAACACGATGAAGTGCAAAGCATAAACTAGTTTGACATCTCTAACTTAGTTCATAGCTATAGCCGTCCTTTTCTTGCACTGCCTTTAATAAAAGATAGCAATAGCCTAAATTAAGTTTAGTTTGTGCACAACAGAATCGACACCAGTATTTCATAATAACATGAAAGTAATAAACAGAATCACCCATCGCGCGACATGTCTCTGTGTGCGTTTATTTGTGTGTGTGAAGGCGTGGTTATAGGGCCAGTTACAGACGGGCTGCGTTTTAATACGGGTGGTTTACATTTACCGAATTCCATAAACAAAAAAAAACCTACACATTTTAGTATCGATTCGGGTCGAAAATCATTAGCATAGATACCTCCTTAAATTTTTCGGATGGGTAATCATCAAATGACCCCTCCCGCTCTGGGCGGAGCAGGAGGGAGTGTCAGACTTGTACTGACTAAAACCCATCCATGTTCCTTCATCGCCCTTTGTGTTCCGGGGCCACGGTATCTCTTTCGAACAGTCCCGCAACCCCGGCAGGTGCAAGCCTGCACCTTGTAGAGTGATTAAGCTACTTAAAAATAAACTTACCGCCGCATTAGTGTGATAGAAGAAGTCGTGAAGGATATCGAAGATGGAAGTCTCAGACAGAATCAGCTTCTGTAAGTTTTCTGGGTGGAAGTCGTGGCCGTACATATCCACTGCTGACAGGAATATGGACTCCATCTGATTGTGGCGGAGCTCGTAGGCTGGTTGGTGGGCTGCGATGAGGACCTGGCGACGAAATGGCAGTTTAGAACTCAAACTCAAACCATTTATTTCAATGGGGGGTATCGTTTTTGAGCTCACCAGATGGCGCACTGTCGAGTAAGGTCTTGTCAGTAATTCTGTTTATAATACTTTAAAGCACCAATAATTTCGTAAAAAAGTTTATTTTATTACGTATAACAACACAGTGTAAGCTAGGTATATTATATTTACAATCATCATCTGCCTAGCCTTTTCCCAACTATGTTGGGGTCGGCTTCCAGTTTTACCGGATGCAGCTGAATACCAGTATTTTACATGGAGCGACTGCCTATCTGACCTCCACAACCCAGTTAGTACCGGGTAATACGATACCCCTTGGTAAGACTGATTATATTATATATTATTATTATATTATTGATTATATTTACAATATTCTTCCTAAAATTAGCAAGCATGAAACATTAAAAAAATCATTCTACCTCCAAGTACTAACAATATTTTTATCTTATGTTGACTTAAAATCTTCAAGTCATAATTAATCAGGAATGGGCTCAATCTAGAACACAATCGTAAGAATTAGTATAAATACGTGATAAAAAAGCACGCAACGCGCGAACACTGTATGACATCTGACATTTTGGAGGACCTCAGTCTACACAAGCGCCTCTAGCGGCAAATTCACACGCGATAGCCACCATTAGACCATTACGGCACTTTTGAATGTCAAAAATACAAACAAAAAAAAACAAAGCTACAGTCCCAGTCACAAGACATAATAAATCAAAATCAAAGCATTTATTTCAAGTAAGCCAGTTACAGGCACTTTTGAATAGTCGAAACAAAGATGACAATTAAATGTAGCTACAGTCCCAGTCACAAGACATAAAAACTGTGAAAGTACTGTAAGAAACTCCAGGCAAGAAACTCCATGGACACTCTTTTTAATCAGAATATTGTTACAAAATCTTGGTTACATCATTAATTTTAAGATTATAATATATATATGTGAGAACGATGTAGAAAGAAATGCACATTACGAGCATCCAGAGTAAAAGATCAACAATTTAAAAGTAATTAAAATGAACCGTGGCAGCTAAGAGATGACCAGTCCCAACTGACAGCGCCCGTTCACGAACATGACGATAGACTCAAATAATACCCGACCGGCGACCAGTATACAGAGTGAATAAGATAGATGACAAAAAAAAAGTCGAATTAGTCCGTCAGATAGATTTCCAAAAAAATATTGGACAAACATTTCTTTTTTTTTCACGTAAACAAAAAATTAAGAAGATGCAGTGCGTCGAAAACTCGTGTGACGTCACAATTGAATGCATATTTTACTCAAATGTGACGTCACAAGCCCCCACTCATGATCTTTGACACGTTTTATCTTCGTAAATTTGTATTAATTTGATAAAACTAAAAACACGTATCCAATATTTTTCGATAATCTAACTGACGGACTGAACAGAATAATATTTTTTTTGTCAGTCATCCATCATCACTATTATATTTACCTGTCTCGCTCTCAAAGCGACTCGGCTATGTTCGGCTCTGTGCAAGGAAGTGAGCTCGTTGAGGGTAGTTGCTAATTCGTCGGTCAGACCAGGCTCGTTAGACCATAGGTGATCGATAAGGAGGGTTACCTGTAGAAAAGAAATTAGTTTAGTTCTGTTAAGTAAATACATGTATATTTATTTTGCATTAGGCTAAGCCCAAACGAGCGTAATTTCTTGAGCTGTGAGTCGCGTAAAATGAGTCGCGGAATTCAGTTTCGTTGAGCTCCTTGAGTTATAAGTCGAGCTACACGTTAACTGACAAATGCTTGCACTGACTGGACAGGTCCACTCAAATCTGTGTGGTTCTTTCTTCAAAAGACCATCTCAGGCACTAATCTGCATAGTCCTCATGTGAATTGAGCCATATTATGTCTGGGGGTCTAAAATGGCCGCTGCAGAATCGTTTTGTGAATCACGTTAAAAATTTAAAATTCTTAAAATGGACTATACCGTTATTGACATAAAGACCATTTTAAGAATTTAAACTTTTTAACGTGATTCATGCTAAGATTCTGCGTAGATTCTGCTATAACGGACATTTTAGACCCCCAGACATAATATAGACTATGACCTCTGAGTTTGTTTCGGCTGTTACTTCTCAGAGTAGTCAGGGTACGAAACACCGGCCCCATCTAGTTTAAAAAAATGACGTGTAAAAGTGTTTGTAAAAACCTACTTGCAAAATAAACATCATTTATCATTTATTAAAGTCCTGTTTGTACCACACGGCGACGCAAAATGAGTTGTACCACACTGCGACGTACTTGGTTAGGAATAATATTATGACACGTCGTAACGTTGAAGTCCCTCCCACAGTGTTTTTCTATCTGATGCTATTGGACCTTTCGCACACTATAGACATTAGTCATTAGTCATTAGTCATTAGTCATTTATTCATTAACAAGTAACTTGTATCTGAATTTAAACACAAAAATTATACAATTACAGTAGTCACACTAAATAAATTACATTTTACAACAATAATTTATAGTAAAAAAATTAAAAATAATCAGTTCACAAATGTCAACATGTAAATGAAAACAATATAGGCAAAAGCTTAAAATTTAAAAATAATAACAATAGAATAATTAACAATAGATAAACTTTATACATTGATATAATTAATTAAAAAATAAGAACCTCAATAAATCCGATTAAATTAAACATGTTTTTTTTTTTACAAAAATAAATAAAATTACAGTTAAAATCCAGCTTAAAATCCAGCTTAAGCTTAAAATTTAAAAATAATAACAATAGAATAATTAACAATAGATAAATTTTATACATTGATATAATTAATTTAAAAATAAGAACCTCAATAAATCCAATTAAATTAAACATGTTTTTTTTTACAAAAATAAATAATATTACAGTTAAAATCCAATTAAAATAAACATTTTTTTTTACAAAAATAAATAAAATTACAGTTAAATAAAATTACAGCTCTTCTACCGCATATAGACACTTATTCAATAGGAATTCCTTAAGTTTTCTTTTGAAGGTGCTACTGTAGACAGCACTTTTTATGTCTAAAGGCAATCTGTTGAATAATTTTACGGACTGGTATCGTGGACTGTGCTTAACAATTCTTAGGTTATGATTAGTGAAGTTTTTGTTCTTCAAGTCCAGTCTACGGGTGCCTTCCCTTATCTGCCGTTCTTTTACTGTCTCATAGTCTTGTATGTATTTGGCCATATTACTTAAAAGTACCAGTACATAGAGACTTGGTACTGTAAGTATGCCTAAACTGATAAAATGTTGTCGGCAACTTTCCCTTTGTGAGATGCGGACCATAGTACGAATTGCGCGTTTTTGTAGTACGAAAGCTCTTCTACTATTGTATTCATAGCTGTTTCCCCAAAAAAGTATGCTGTATCTAATTTTTGACTCCACCAACGCAAAATATACCATTTTTAGCTGTTCTATGCCGATTTCATTTCTCAGGGCTCTCAGAGCGTAGCATGCAGACGACACGGATGCATCAATAGCTTTTAAGACAAGACAAGACTGTCTTTAGACAGACAATAGGGAATATGGATGAAAGACAAAACTCTTTTTATGTATGAAAAATGCCTTGTATTGGCGCATAAAAACATTGTGGTACACTTGTTTAAGTTGCTAATACATCGCTTAATTTACAATTTACTGTTTTATGTAGCATGTTTTTGGTGAAACGGAACGCACTCTCAAAACGCGTCGTCTTCGACAACGCCGGTGGTGACGTCAGTCTATGTGTCAAAAAACACTTTTGTTTAAAAAGTGCTTAAAGTTTCACTAAGATTTTATTATAATATTGTTATTGCAATTTTTACTTGAATAAAGCACATACAATTAGTAAAATTATTCTATTAAGGGCTTAAATTAGATTTAAACAAGGCAGATTGTGGATAATGACGTCACATCATGGCCGCGACAGCTACGGACTTTTGAACTATCGTAGAAAATTGCAGGAGTTTAATATTATTTTTAAGCGACAAGCAGTAGTTGAACCTAACTTTTAATACTTTTCTTGGGTTGATAACACTGTATTTTATTGATTTAAGTGAAGAAAAAATTACATGCAAGCGAGACAGACTATGTATTTCCTTTAGTAATATTCTGTCTAAAGACAGTCTAGTTTATAGTATGCGAAAGCCCTTAGTCTTATAACAAACTAGCTTCTAACTTGTTCCATGAGATCTTAATAACGGGATAAAAAGTATCCTATATTTTAATCCAGGTTATAAACTATATGTGTGCAAAACGTAATCCAAATCCGTTCAGTAGTTTTTGCGTGAAAGAGGAACAAACATGCATACATACCTAGCAAACTTTCATATTCTTTCTCTTTTTTTTTCTTTTTCGTTTTTTTTTCTTTTTGCTTCTGTTTGTCCTGTGTTAGTTCAATAAATACTTTGCTTTCTTTTATATTCATAATATTAGTAGGATAAAATATTAGACTCACCAACAAATTCTTCTTAGCCACTTGGTTATGTGAGAATATAATATTGGAGACCATCTGCATGTCATCCTTGTAACGATCGCGGAGAGCCACCACGCATTTGTCGTACGAACCTGTATAACAATAATATAAATAAATAAATAAAAATCTAACAGGCATGACGACAGTATCAAAAAATTTCAAATCTATTTAGTCCGTCATTTAGAGTATTGGAAAATAATAGACACGTATTTTTGTTTGTGTAAATCAATGAATATTGACAAAGATAAAACGCATCAAAACTCGGGTGTGGGGGCTCGTGTCGTCACAACGCAGTAAAAATAATACCACGGCGTGACGTATTGAGAATTTTAAAAGCGTCGTATCTTCGTCAAGTTTGGTTTACGTAACAAAAGAAAAAATACGTGTCAAATATTCTTTGATAATCTAACTGACAGACTAATTAGATTTTTTCAGGACACAAGCCTATTACACGCGGACGAAGGTTGCGGGGCACAGCTACAGTATTATTAGATCACATTTTGACATCTGTCAGTTTAATCTAGTACTGTCAGTAAAGTTACCTTCTTTTGTCATTATTACAATAAATATGTAATCGTAATGAGAGATTTTTTTTTTAGCTCTTCCCTAGTCGCTGGATAAATGGCGCTGAACTTGAAGTTACTGCAAGGAAAGGAACCTAAAAAATCTGATTTTAACATAGCGCGAGAAAACTAGGTTATATTCGGAAGCAAAGTGACAGTCAACGAGCGTATGTGACGTGACGCAATGTTTTTTTTCCCAAGCGTTTTGGCTTTGGCACCAAGTAACGTAGTCAGTTCAACGCCATCTACAGAGTTCTTGGAAACCAAGATTTTTCTTTAATACTTCAAAAAGAAAACCTCTCATTGAAAAAAGTTAAGCAATGAGAGGAGATTTTCCTTTTGAGGTTTTTAAAAAATACTTAGTTTCCAAGAACTCTATAGATGGCGTTGAACTTACTATGATAGTTGAACACTATTCACTAGTCACTACTGAACACTATTCACTTAGATACCGCACTTCTAGTTCACTTCGATTCGCTTCGTACTGTAGCCAAAATCAGACTGCCTGCCGTTTTTTTTTTTTTCGATATGGCATCTCACAGTTTAACCTAGAGAGGTTGTTGTCTGCTTAACCGGACAATCCTGTGGGTACCTTAAGTGTAAGGCCTCCAGCCAGGGCATAAGACTTACAAACTAAACGACTACACGCTAAGGGCACCCCCTGCGGGGTACGGGCCTCGGCTTAGGGCGTCGCTGGGAGAGGACAGCAAGGGGACAGGCTGGATCTGAGACTGCCTGCCCCGAAAACATATCGTCTGTTTATATGGCGACCGATCCTTCGAGAAACATCCACGACTTACTCAAATTGTTCTAGACAATTTCATAGTGGGTCATTGTCCTTCCACAACTTGTACAAAATAAAGATGTAGGTACTTTATGCCCGCGGCGTACGGTCGGAATTACAATGACAACTTCCTGATGTCTTTTATAGGTTGTTTGCGAATTTGTACCTACATCATTCGAGACTCGTCCTACCTACCTACCTACTATTACCTATTTGTAGGTACCTACTATTAGTAGCTGCTTATGTTGTAGGTACGGGTACGACGTTCTCGACGAACGACGATATCGTTTATCATTGGCTGACTCACCGAGTTGGAAGTGACTTTCCACTTGATAGTACTGCTTCAACAGATCATGGACAGCTGCCTTCATCCTGCCTCGGATACCGTTCCTGATGAAAATGTACATTTATTTCTAGATGTGTATTATTTTAAATAATAGGGAATATTTTTTATTTCTATACGGAATGTTAAAGTACTATAAAAATAATGACAAAAAGCGAAATCAAGACATAAATCGGCCAAACAACACAAAAGTTGTAACCATTTAAACTTTTGTTTCTATCTCTTTCTAGATAAACGGAATTGAGTATAGATTTTGTACGTCGATATAGCGAATGACGTCATTCGCTGTATCGGATCTCTCTGCGTAATCAGCAGTTTCAAATGCTTATAACTTAGTATTTATTATAGATATTAAAAAAATAATTTCACTTTGCTATTTCTGATGTTAATACGCTTTGTTTAGAGTGATAAAAAAAAATCATGCATATATATATATATTATGGTTAATGAGTTTGTAAAAACGTTTAAAACTCTCACTGAAATAAATGACATACTTCGACTTGTGATTTATGTAGTTAACATAACTTTACGCCAGTCCCATGTAATTGTGGGTGAGCCAATTACCATCAACGGGGCACAAATGATAACTTCAGTATCAAGTTAGTATGTCTTACCTATATCTTTGTACTAAAACGACGAGTGCTTGCGTGCTCATGAAGAATACATCTCTGTCCGCCCTCTTTGCTAGGGACGCTGCATGGCTGTAACAGAAATTGCATTATTGTAGACTCATCAAAAAAATACATATTCGACCTGTTTTTTTTTTTATATCCCATAACTCTAGAGTTATGGGCTATCAAAAAGTTTAGTTTAGGGAGTTTTAGTATTATTTTTACCTATAGAATATGACCCTAGGGTCATCTAAAACTCCTAGAATAGGTGGTCTAAAAATGCATAGTTTCAAAGATATCATCAATCATAATTATAAAATATGTATCTAAGTTTCATTGATAAATACGAGTAATTCATTTTAATTCAAACAAATCATTCATATTTACAGCTAAGAAAATGCGACGTTGTCATATTTCATGTAAGGGTGTTTTACGTTAATAATCGTGACTTTGCCGAATTATTTTGTATGAAAAATTAAAAATAAACAAAGGATGATTGAAACATAATTCATATGCTAGTTGATTTTTTGATATGGTCTCAATCATACCCTAGAGTTAAGGGATATCAAAAAACAGGTAGTACGTATATATATCGCTGGTCATTACACACACCACCATCTAGTGCCACACTAAGCAACGAGGCTTGTGTCGTGGACACCAGATAGTTGACATACTACATAGATACTTTTTGTTTGTAAATACATACTTAATATACATAGAAACATCCACGACTCGCAAACAAATGTCACACAAACATTCGCCCCTATAAGGATTCGAAATTCGAACCTGATCTGGTCGATAAAACCTTTCAAACTTTTCTTTTCAAAATACTTTTCATCCATTAATCAGCTCGGTGAAGGTCGTTTTATAAGGGATCCTATACTAAAATGCTAAGCAGAAGATAACTTACTGGTCTATGACGCTGGCAATCTGTTGACTCGGGAACTGCGCCAGCACACTGGTGATGTTCCTCTCGTACAGCGCCATCAGCTTGCGGACCTTCTTCTCCACGGCTATGGGGATACGGCCCGAGGTAGACGATAGGACCTGGTGGAGAAACCATTATTTTATATTAGATAGATAGATAAACCATTTACTCAGTGTACACAAAAGACACAACACACAGAAGCAAAGAAGATATAAAGGGTGTAAAAACACCTCTTAAGGTTGAACTACGCAACATATTTTCCATACAAATTTCGGGGGGGTATTACTCCACTGTTTGACATGGTACATCTAAAGTTTACATCTAAAGTTATACGTGATATCGTTTTGTCTCATTATTGTGTCTGTGCGGAAACAGAATAGTCAAATAAAAAGCCATACAAAAGTTACGAGCTACCAAAGATTAGTTTTTATTGCCAATTTTAACGTAACTTTGGGCGTAAATTAGTAATAAAACAAGTGTCAAATTTCCAAAACAAAGTCCGTACCGACACAGCACAATTATCGAAGAATTCAATCAATTTTATTTGTAAATGATTTATGCAGTGGTTTTTTCATAAAATTCGATTTCCCAAAGGCCTTTCCGTTTTTTTTTACGGGCGCCTTTTACTATGAATTTTCGTGCATCTCACTGAATAATGTTTCCCGGTGCGGTGCGGGAGGGGGACACGCGATATTGACATGTCCTTTGTTTGATAGAAGAACAAGAACTATATTTCTATCCTTTTCATTTCATGCATGACGTCAGTGACGTGTCATTTGTTTTTCGCTGAAGTTGAAGGGCCTGTGCATTTTTATTATTGCACTCCTATAATGTGTGCGTTTCGATGGCGCGACCACGGCGTTTTTTTTTTAAAAACTATGACAAAATTTTGTACATTTTTGAATTTAAAATTAAATTAATTAATTTCAATTTTAAATTTCACATTCAGGACGTTTTGAAGGTTATAAGCGATACCGTACTACAGCTTCTAAAATAGAAACCTAAGAATTTTAGTGTATTTTGACAAATTCAAATCTAGGTTTTACATAAACTTCAGACCTCTGCGATGACTTTTTAGCGAGATATTGGCGATAACGTGTTTTTCACCGTTTCAATGGCGCGGCCATGGGGTTTTATTCTTACAGCTCCTAAAATTATAAACCTAGGATTTTTTTACAAATTCAATCTGTTATTTACCTAAATTTCAGGCCTCTGCAATGCTTAGTTTTTAAGATTTCCGTGGCCGCACGGTTCTCCGCGTTTCGATGGCGTGGCCACGTTCAAACCCTTATAGCTTTTTAACCATAACTTTGACAAATTTAAGGTTTTGGGAAATTTGAATATGCTCTCGAGGGATTATGATTGTGTGCATGGTGTAACTTTGTTTTTGATCGGGACGGTTCGGAACGCTGTGTGTGTGCGTACGAACTAGACGTGCGTGAAGACTAGCGTCTAACTGCTCATCACTGATACTATCTCTGTCGAGCACGATGCCAGGTGAGACAGCGTGCTTTTTGGTCACGCCAACCAATGAGTTCGAGCCCGTAAGTTGTGTCACCTTAACGAAGCCGAACGGCACTTATTCTCCTCGTCATTGCGATCATTTTTTTCTTCTACACCATACCTGGGAACCTTCTAGTTACGGAGATATTGGGGGTCAAAGTTCCAATTTTTATTTTTAAATACAAGGTATTTTTTATGTAAAAAAAGGACAACATAGGAACACGGCCAAATCCTTTTTTTATTTTATTGAAAAAGTAGTTAAATCGGTTAAGTTTTTGGAGAAGTTATCAGGGGACTACAAAACGTTGTTTTTGTGTACTTTTAATTCGTATTTTCTGCTGTTATCTCTTTCGCGCTCTACGCGCGGTCGTTTGGGCACTGCGCGACAGCAATACTTTTTTCACTTCTCATGCTCTGAAAGTGCTTGTTTGTGCAGGATATAATTAAGGATTTAATTTATGTTTTTTTTTAATTATACTGTAATTTAATTTAATCTAACTACTTGACATTTTAAATTCAATGTAAACTCTGTAAATTTTAAATTTGTTATTATCATATTATTTCCATTTCCATTAAATTTTTATTATTGATACAAGTGCTGTGCACACCTTTAAGTGACGAATTCACCTCAAAGCTGTTGAAATATAATCTAATTAATGTAAATGATTTAGTGAATAAGTCGTTGGTGTGTCAATAAATAAATAAATAAATATAGGCTGCACAAAATCGAATATTGTGCACAAGGGCATTAACGTATCTACTCATAAATGTATCTATATTAAGGCAAAGAAAATGAGCCATTCAGCCAAACGCAATAAAAAGTTCATAGATAGAATTTGTTATTTTATAATATTTACTTTAATTTATTTGCCTTATGTGTTTTTTATGACATACAAGATATACAAATTTAAATTCAAGTACCTACGGTAGGTTATTTAATTAATTTAAGAAAATTATAATTACAAAATTAATTTAATAGTAGGCTGTATAGGTCAGCAGCCCAAGCCTAATGTCAATGTCGTAAAATTTAAAAAAAATAAAGCGGCGGGAAACAGCTCTTGTTTTTTCGTGCGTTTATTAATTTCTTCAATTTATACTTCTGTTTTACTTCCTCGCAATCGAAGTGAAAAGCAGAGTTTATAACTCGTCCACAAAACCATTTTATCCTCGACATTGCTATCAGCCCTCGCCTTCGGCTCGGGCTGCTAAAAGTCTTGGATAAAAATGGTTCGTTTTGTGCACTTCTTGTAAAATCTACTATTTCATCCCTTCTATTCGAAAAGTGTCGTTTTGTTCCCCTATTAGCGGGAGCAAAGTAGCTCTTTTCTCCACTAGACTTTTTAGCGGGCAGTAATGAGATTTGAATTTGGAACATGAATCGTTCATTCAAATCGAACGCAAATTGTATAAATGAGTGGCTGTAAGTGTTTGTACGGTGCGGGGGTCAGCACCCACATTGTACACACCATTGTCACCACGCCCTTCTACATCAAAAGAATCAATGCCTTTTTCATCCCATCTATTCGAAAAGGACGACTTGGTTCGCCTTTAAGTGCAAAGGTGGTGTTTTCTATAAGAAACTTTTAGCGGGCAGTAATGAGTTTTTAATCCTCTTTATAGATGTTCCAAATTCAAAAAGTGCGCCGCAATTATCTTTGCGGCGCACTTTTTGAATTTGGAACATCTTAGTGTTCAGCGCCGAAAGAAATCGAACCCAAATATTGTTTGAATAAAGACTGGCTGGTACGACGGCCCAGTCGCGCCGCCGGCCGCAGCGCTGACTGAATAAAAAAAAGAAATCAAATGAAAAACGCGCGAACTACAGACCGCGTTTTCGTCAATTTTCATGAATTGTTAGAAATTCATGGTTTTGTTTTGAAAAATGAGTTCTTCAAGTGACAGTGAATAAAAAACACAATAAAGTGAAAAATAACTTTAGATCTTCAGAAGTCGGTGACCTTTGTTTGATTCATTTAGTTTTTTTTTGTCACCGACTTCTGAAGCTAAAGTTATTTTTAACGTTTTTGTGTTTTGTGAAGTCGGTTTTATTTATTGCAAAAAAGTTTTTTTGTTTTTCCATTTTTAGTTGTAATATCCTATCCAAATATTAGATATGCATTTATTTTACATGTTGAAATTAGACCACACGACTGAAGTAAAAATGTTCATAAAATGAAAACTACTGGGCCAAACTATGTTACATTTTTATAGGACCAAATGGCAACTATTCCGCATCAAACTAAAGAATAATCACGTCAATCGGCTCATAAATATCAGCGTAATCGGTGTAAATACATAAAAAAACAGTCGAATTACCTCCTCCTTTTTGAAGTCGGTTAAAATTATGAGGCGCCTTTTATTTTCTCATAGTGGGTGATGAAAAGTAGATTGTATCACTCGGGCGCAAAATATATTTTTGGCTCGGGCGACGTACTTTGAATCCCTCGCTACGTTCAGGATTCTATTAAAGAATGCCTCGCTACGCTCAGGATTCTACTCTAGAATCCCTCACTTCGCTCTGGATTCAAAAAAGCGCCCTCGCCGTAAAAATATTATTTTTCTCCCTTATGATACAATCTACTATTTCATCCCATCTATTCGAAAAGGACGACTTGGTTCGCCTTTAAGTGCACCCAAAGGTAGTGTTTTCTATAAGAAACTTTTAGCGGGCAGTAATGAGTTTTTAATCCTCTTTGTAAGTGCGCCGCAATTATCTTTGCCACGCACTTTTTGAATTTCACATATTAAGAAACTTTTAGCGGGCAGTAATGTTTTTTTATTCCTCTTTATAAATGCGCCGCAATTATCTTTGCCACGCACTTTTTGAATTTGGAACATCTTAGTGTTCAGCGCCAAAGAAATCGAACGCAAATATTGTTTGAATAAAGACTGGCTGGTACGACGGCCCGTAGTCCCGCCCGAAGGCTGAATAAAAAAAAGAAATCAAATTAAAAACGCGCGAACTACAGCCCGCGTTTTTGTAAATTTTCACGGATTATTAGAAATTCATGGTTTTGTTTTGAAAAATGAGTTCATCAAGTGACAGTGAATAAATTATGAGGCGCCTTTTATTTTCTCATAGTGGGTGATGAAGAGTAGAGTGTATCACTCGGGCGCAAAATATATTTTTGGCTAGGACGACATACTTTGAAACCCTCGCTACGTTCAGGATTCTACTGTAGAATCCCTCACTTCGCTCTGGATTCAAAAAAGCGCCCTCGCCGTAAAAATATTATTTTGCTCCCTTAAGATACAATCTACTATTCCTGAACACCAGCAAGATACTGAGATTACAAACACGACAAACACACAAATCGAATTTCAAATCATAAGAAAACAATTTTTTTTTTTTCGAATTAAAAAAGAGCCTAAGTATGCCATTTGCTTCTACTCCGTTCACTTATTATACCCATTTTTTTTTTGGAAAGTGGTAAAAATGTCATCCTGTATAAATAAATCCACAACTTTATCAATCCCAAATAAAACACACACACACAGTGACAATAAATTTTCAAAATTTTGCCAGTGTATTAGATATAAATTTGTAATTGACCTTTTTTACATTGATGTCATTTTTTAATTAAACTTATTCATTAATTACTTAAAAATGACTCTTATTTATTTCCTCATAGAACGAGATGAAAAGTAGAGTATATGACTCGAGAGCAATCATATTTTTCCCTCAGGCGATGTACTTTGAATCCCACGCTACGCTCAGGATTCAAAATAGCGCCCTCGCCGTAAAAATACTATTTCGCTCCCTTGTCATACAATCTTACAAATGCCCATTTTTCCACTTCTCTCCCCCTTTTTGTTTCCTCTCAATGATCTCATACGTCGTGTTCTTGCCACAGCCGAGGTGCCAGCTGTTTTAGAACCCAATGGCTTAGCAAGCGTTGATGCGATCGGCTAATTTTGAGAAAAGAGTCGAGTTCGTCCCACTATCTTTTCATAGAAATGCGTTCATGCTACATTACTAGCTATCAGGTAGTCACGGCATAAGTACAAATAAAAAACCCGTAAAATAGATTCCTCCATTTGTTGAATTCGGTTAAAATGTAGCTTATGTTACCCGGGCCATAATAACGAATCGGCTGAGTGGCTGACACCTAATTCATCAAAATCGGATGAATAGTTTAGGCAGTAGTCGGATAAAAAGTAATCCTTACCTCCTGCAACTCCAAGAGCGGTAACGAGGGATCTCGCAGACTCTGCATGAACTTCTCAACCACCTCGCGGAGACGAGGAGTGTTGTAGGGCTCCGGGAGACAATAACCTGGAAGAAAAAGAGGTTTTATGTTATGTAAACACTGTTAAAAGCTATAACAACACTTATACTGTCACTTATAGGATTTGTTCCGTGATTATCAATTATCCCGAGCTCCAAAGAATGGATAATCACGGAATAATGGGATCCTTAACGAATCTGGAAGGCACCTGTTCTCCCCGTCATTACGATCTTTTCTTTTTTTTGTTGTAGACCATACCTGGAAACCTTCTATAGTCTGCGCCAGATAATTAGGAATTAAAGGTCATTAACCCGCATACATTTATACAAATACATAATTCCGAAAACAGAAATATTGACATAAACAGAAATAATGACATTGTCCCGAAACAACCTTTATCGTGAAAACGATACATAATGAATTGTCGGGGTACCTACGCAAATAAATTAAAGAAAGAGCAATGACCTTTAATTCCTACTTATCTGGCGCAGACATAGTTACGGAGATATTGGGTTTTTTTTTTTTAAATTCATATTTTTAATGTAAGATTTCTACTTTAAACACCTCCACGATCCCCGTACTATTCAATCCATCCATCAGCACAATGTTTTGAGTGCGTTACAACGCTCTGAGGACAGTGTTGGTGCTACCACGGACCCTGCTCATCATCGATGCAGTTCTTTTACTGATGATGGAGAAGAAATCATCGATGTAAGCGTCCGCAAACATTGCGGAAGCACTGCAGTACCAGGGTTTCCTCAACACTGCCCTCAGCGCGTCATTGTACTGAACACGCAGAGCGTTGTAAGTCCGCCGCGTAAAGCTGATCCACAGACTGCACGTGTAAAGTAATATCTTACCTTGTAGAGTATTTTCTAGCATGGCTCTCAGCTTCAGGTGGGAATGGTTTAGTTTCTCAGAGAGGTTCGGGTTCTCTTCAATAGGGAACTGCCCCTTATATGGAATGGCCGTTGTGACGAGAGATGGGTCGTCCAGTTCTGGAAAGGAAAAAGATGATTATGTTAATATTTCGTTCTGAGGAATCTTTACATAGTATAAAACAAAGTCGGTCCAGTAGGCCTGTTACGTATCTTTCTGATATCCAGTGACTATCAAGCTTCGGTTGTACACCGAACTTTGATGACAACCGAGAATGTCATAATATTGGTATTACTTAACCCACTGAGTGGGTATCACTTTAAGGTGACTAACAGCCCGGGTACGGTGTAACGTCTTTCACAAAAGCCACTTCAAACTCAGTTGTCATCAATTTGTTGTCCACTATGCTTACATAATCGAAATAATTTATGTATCGATACGAAAGTGTCTGTCAAAATAAGTTACGGTGACTATCAGCCACGATGACAACCAATGACGTCATATTTGATTGCGAATGGTCATACATAATACGAAACTAACCTTTTGACAGTTAATTGAT
The DNA here is from genome assembly GCA_905147715.2 of Xestia xanthographa. Lineage (NCBI taxonomy): Eukaryota > Metazoa > Arthropoda > Insecta > Lepidoptera > Noctuidae > Xestia > Xestia xanthographa. The sequence goes on from LR990667.1 coordinate 18,590,875, forward strand.
GGACACTGAGCCCAGTTACTATCATTTCGAGCTGTCAACAGAGATACGTTATAGCCGTACTGCTGTTTGTACACTTAGATCTTTTAAACTAGGCAACGGATTTTAATGCAGTTTTCAGCAATAGAGTGATTCAAGAGGAAGATTAATATAAGCCGGAAGCCGAACCGGGTCGCTAGTCACTATCACTACATATTATAAAACAAGCTCGCCCGCCACGTCTGTTCCTATGTATGCTCAGATCTTTAAAACTACGCAACGGATTTTGATGCGGGTTTTTTTAATAGATAGAGTGAATCAAGAGGAAGGTTTTCCACACTAATATTATAAAGAGGAAAGATTTGTATTTTTGTGTGCGTGTATGTTTGTAATGAATAAACTCAAAAACTATTGCGCCGTTTTCAAAAATTCTTTCACCATTATTTATTTTATTCCCAAGGCTAGACTGTGAAAAATATTGTCATCTATAATCAACTAGCTGATGCCCGCGGCTTCGCCCGCCCGCAAGTTATATACTACTAGCGGACGTCCCGCGGTTTCACCCGCGTAGTTCCCGTTCCCGTGGTAGTACGGGGATAAAATATAGCCTATGTTACTCAGGGTGAATGTAGCTTTCTAATGGTGAAAGAATTTTTGAAATCGGCGCAGTACTTTTTGAGTTTATTCATTACAAACATACACACACAAAAATACAAATCTTTTCTCTTTATAATACTAGTGTAGATAGGCCTAGAGAACGTCGAAACAGGTGCTCGGTTCGGGTTGATCGTTTCCATGGAGAAGAACCGGCAAGAAACTCCATGATTACTCTTTTCAAAGGCTAAGGGCAACAGCGAGACGCCTTTCTCGCTTCAAATACTATCTATTTTGAGCTAGCAATTTTTGAAGTGAAAACTTCTTTAGGCGCGTTGAGCACTTTTTGGGTGAAGGAAAAACATTGAACTCATCGTCACGTAACGTAACGTGCGGTCACGCTTCGTAGCCGTTCGTAGCACTCGTAGCATCCGCTACGGCGTAGCACCACATAGGCATGCGCGGTGCATAACTAGTGCTACGACTAGGGCGGGGCCTGTGTACTTTTTGTTTTCACTTCTATCGGCAGTCCCCAACGACGGCCCTGATTTTTTTTTAAGGTCTCTACGAAAACGTATAGAGCAAAAAGCCTAGTATTTAAACTTACCGAGCGTGCCAATCATAGCGCCCATGTCTAATACGGCACCGGAACGTAAGATCCAGGTCACTTTGCCGGACTCGGGCGCAGCTAGCGTCATCACCATCTTCATCACCTGTTCATGGAAATATAAAGATTTAATACATGCACTGAAAGAAATAGACAATGAGAGGAATAAACTTTTGTAGAACAAGAATTTGTGTGGTCTACTACCACTAAAACCCCGACTAAAAATCACGATCTAATTAAATTCGGGGTTTACAAGGTAAAATCGACTCCTCCTATTGTTGAAGTCGGTTAAAATGTAGCCTATGTTACCCAATATAAGGTGATAACATAAATAAATAAAACAAAAATAAAATAAATAAAAAGCCTTTTATTTCATATAAGATGATATGTAGGCCATAATAATCAATAGATTGACACTTTATTCATCAAAATCGTATGAATAGTTTAGGCGCTACGGAGGAACATACGTAAATACAAACATAACCGTTGTCAGTCCATGAAAGGCCACGGTGGAATATAATAAGCCATGATTGACCATGATGAACCATGATTGACCATGATGGGCCACGATTGACCATGATGGTTGATGATACGACATCACAGTCCATGATAATTCTGGGTTACGAACCTCAATCTCGGCATAGGGCTGCTGATTATCCATCATTATTATTATCACTCATCATTATTACGAGTATATGCCATCATCCACGAGTGTGTTGATGAACTTGCCGGCAGGGGGCGCGCGCAACTTGGACGAGCCCTTCAAACCTATACTTATGAGATAGTTCTATGGTGCTTCATGATATGGAACGTTGGACTACAATGGGCCATGCTGGACCACGATGGGCCATGGTGGACGACGATGGGCCATGGTAGACCACAATGGGCCATGGTGGACCACGATGGGCCATGGTGGACTACGATGGGTCACGGTGAACAACGATGGGCCATAAACGGCAACGGTGGGCCATGATGTGCCATGAACGGCAATGATGGGTCCCGGTGAACTACGATGGGTCATGGTGGGCTACGATGGGTCACGGTAGGCCATAACGGGACATGGTGGCCTTCAACTGGCTTGAGATCTGGTAGGTAAGAATTTCGAACTTCAAACTCGGCATAGGGCTGCCCCTTATCCACATGTCCGCCACCATCCACGTTGATGATTTTGCCGATAAAGGAGGCGACCTTCGACGGGTCCTTCTTCTCAAACACTACTTTCTGGTTGCCTATCACTATCCTATACTTATGAGACAGTTCTATGGTCTTTCATGATGTGGAACGTTGGACTACAATGGGCCACGGTGGTCCACGATGGGCCATGGTGGACAACGATGGGCCATAAACTTCAACTGTGGGCCATGATGGCCCATGAACGGCCATGATGGGTCCCGGTGAACCACGATGGGTCATGGTGGGCTACGATGGGTCACGGTGGGCCATAACGGGACATGGTATTGGTGGCCCTCGACTGGCTTGAGATCTATGTAGGTAAGTATTACGAACCTCAAACTCGGCATAGGGCTGCCCCTTATCCACATGTCCGCCACCATCCACGTTGATGAGTTTGCCGATAGAGGGCGTGACCTTCGACGGGTCCTTCTTCTCAAACACTACTTTCTGGTTGCCTATCATTATCCTATTCTTATGAGACAGTTCTATGGTGTTTCATGATGTGGAACGTTGGACTACAATGGGCCACGGTGGACTACGATGGGCCATGTTGGACTACGAAGGGTCACGGTGGGCCACGGTGAATCACGATGGGCCCTGAACGGCGCCGGTGGCCCATGAACGGCGCCGGTGGCCCATGAACGGCACCGGTGGTCCATGAACGGCCACGGTGGGCCATCATGGGTCACAGTGAACTACGATGGGCTACGGTGGGCCATGATGGGACATGGCAAAATGACAAACCTCAATCTCGGCATAGGGCTGCCCCTTATCGACATGTCCGCCATCGTCGACGAGCGTGTTGATGAGCTTGCCGGCCGAGGGCGCGCGCAACTTGGACGGATCCTTCTCCTTCTCGAACACGACGGTCTGGTTGCCGATCACTATCCTGTACTTGTCCACTTCGTCTCGCAGGTACGTGGTGAAGGACGCACCGTCGATTGAGAGGAGCATACCTGGTAGAAAAATAATCAATAATAAATCTTACTACCAAACCAACACACGCCAAACAAAACCACCAAATATTATTCCCCAATATTATTTAAGTACCTCTAAATATTATGTCTATTGTCTTTTTACGTACAAACATTGGTATATGATGAACTATGGTGACCCATAATAGCCCTAGGTGACCCATACTTCTTAGTCTACTGATCTACTTAGTCTACTTAGTCTATTGGTCTACTTATTCTAGTGGTCTACTTATTCTACTGATCTACTTATTCTACTGGTCTATTTAGTCTACTGATCTACTTATTCTACCGGTTTACTTAGTCTACTGGTCTACTTAGTCTACTCAGTCTACTTAGTCTAGTGGTCTACTTGGTCTACTTAGTCTACTGGTCTACTCAGTCTACTGGTCTACTTGGTCTACTTAGTCTACTGGTCTACTCAGTCTACTGGTCTACTTAGTCAACTTAGTCTACTGGTCTACTTAGTCTAATTGTCTAGTTTAGTCTACTGGTCTACTTAGTCTACTGGTCTACTTAGTCTACTTGGTCTACTTAGTCTACTGGTCTACTCAGTCTACTGGGTCTACTTAGTCAACTTAGTCTACTGGTCTACTTAGTCTAATTGTCTAGTTTAGTCTACTGGTCTACTTAGTCTACTGGTCTACTTAGTCTACTGGTCTACTCAGTCTAGTGGTCTACTTGGCCTACTGGTCTACTCAGTCTACTTTGTCTACTTAGTCTACTCAGTCTACTGGTCTACTTAGTCTACTGGTCTACTCAGTCTACTTAGTTTACTTGTCTAGTTTAGTCTACTGGTCTACTTAGTCTACTGGTCTACTTGGTCCACTCAGTCTACTGATCTACTCAGTCTACTTAATCTACTGGTCTACTCACCGCCATCAGTGAGCTTGTGCACTTCCATCTCCTTAAAGCTGCCGTTCATCGCGAGGAAGTATGAGGTGGGGCCCGACTTGGTCGCTGACACCTTGTATTTAGAGCCGGTGTGGATCAGTTCCACTTCTACCCAGTTCGAGAGAGCGCTGGATCCTTGAATTTGACCCCTGGAAAATACAATATGGTTATAATGTTGAGATATAACTCAAAACTCAAAGCATTTATTTCAATTAGACCGTTACGGCACTTTTGAATGTCAAAAAAAAATTAACTTGAAAAAGTATTGTAGTAGCACTTTCCAAAGCATAGATCTCTATGGAGAAGAATGGGCAATAAACTCCATGGACACTCTTTTTAAACAAAATATTGTTACAAAATCTTGGTTACATTTACATCATTCATGTTGAATATACATATACAGGGTGTAAAAGACCTCATCACGAAGCCGTCAACTAAGCTTCTGTACATCAAAATAAGTAACATTACGCAAAAATTATTGCTGGGAAACGACTTTTTTTTTTTTGGGGTGAAAAATCATGTTTTGTGTGTGGTAGAACTCAATGTAACGCACTCATAACATTGTGCTGATGGATGGATTGAATAGTACGGGGGTCGTGGAGGTGTTTGGATGGGTGCGCCAAAGTTCACCTAAATTTTCAACTCCGATAATTGGAAATCCGAAAATGTTCTTCCTAACATTTTTCATCCTAACAATCACAATTCCTGACTACTCTCTCTCTAATGTTCATAATTCCGAAGCATTCAACTTCATAATGTCAGTAGCAATAAACATCTATTATACTTTTATTTGTTTTCCTTTATTTTCTCAACATAACCATCTTTTACACTATTATTCAAAGTCATATCTTTTTTGTTTACATTTCTTTTTATTCATAATAATCAGTATTATATACATTAATTTTGCGTAACTTTATTTTCACATAACATGTATAACATATAAGAATAATAGTACCATACAAAATAATAAAAAAATATAATGACCACCAAAATTAACTTTGTGACCACTAACATCTATCACCTAAAATATCAATTGATCACCAAATTTAGTAAATTTGAGCAACAAATTTTAATGAGGTGGTTGATGACAAACTAGTTTTGCCTAGGCCGACTTGGGGCACCCCGATACGGATAGGTTAGGTTAGTCTATTCGCTCGCTTCGCTCGCTCATTCGACCCCGCCATACCCTTCGTGGTTATTTTTTTATAAACCATTCAGAAGTAGGAGCCCCGCGAAGCGGGGCTCCGTCGACCGGGTCTCCCTCGAATCGGATGCAAGAGCATAACAGTTCAATTTCTGGTGGTCAAAAATATATTTTTTTGTTCTAATTTCACGATAAAATGGGGCTTAATGTTGGTGATCATTTACTGATTTTGGCAACCAAAAGTGATTTTTTTGCCGTTACAGTTTGCTAAATCTGGTGGTTCGTTAATTGTATGCCAAATAATAGTACGGTATTATTATCCCACATAGATTTTTTATTACACTTGGTAAATGTGCCTTTCTGAGTATGAGTGAAAATATTATGGTAATTATGTTTAGGGATAAAAGCGTTATGATAAAAAACAGTAGGAGTTTAAATATATTCACATGAATGATATTATTAATTACAATTTTCGGAAACATGAGTGTTATGAACATCGCCGGTAGCACAACAAATAGTATGATTGAAAACTTTAGGATGAAAAATTTTAGGAAGAGTGATCATTCGGATTACAAATCATTAGGAAGAACAATTTCGGGTAAAGAACTTTAGGTGAGCCAAAATGGACCCGTTTGGATCCTGCGTGGATCCTGTTCATGGGTCATTATTTTGAAATCTTCTACAGGGTAAATTTTTGAAGTGGGCGTGGATAGCCAAATCCGAAAGTATGAGGGATAGAGAAAAATGCTCAAAGGAGTCTCGAGCCCGATTTTGATGATCATTGAATTTTTGGAAAATCAATATCCCTAGCTAGGAAGCGAACCAGTTGATTTTGGAAAAAAAACAACATACTGTATTAATACACCATTCGATAGCGTCGTTATGCGGCAAATTTAAGGAAAGCCGATTCAGTGCTTATAAATATGCGTTGCAGTATGGTTTTGCGTCGAGATTAATTGCGCTACGCTTCCCATTTTATTAATATTGCAAAATTAATTAATTCGACTGTTTGTAAACAAAAAAAAAAATCAGTCAGTCAGTCTTTGGGGACTGCCGATAGAAGTAAAAACTAAGTAACGAGCTGTGTGCAATTTTTTTTTAAATTTTTGTTCATTTTCAGCTCCCCCCCCCCGGTTTTTTTAATTTGTGTTCATTTTCTATTTTCACCCTCCCCCCCCCCTCAGCCCCCCCTTTTTTTATTTGTGTTCATTTTCTATTTTTTCCCTTCCCCCTGCCCGGCGCACAGCTACGTGGTGCTACGCCGTAGCGGATCGGCTACGAGTGCTACGAAAAGCGTACGTGACGGTCACTCGGGTTCCATGATTTTTGTTCACCCAAAAAGTGCTCAACGCGCCTAAAGAAGTTTTCACTTCAATAATGTAATGAAAAGATAGGGACTTACTTCTCAAGCGCACTCTTGAACTCCTGGAAGTTGGCGGTGATGTGCGCGTCAGCTATGAGGATAGACCCGCAGATTACACCCAACATGATGTCTGGCTTCTCGGATTGCATCTGCAAGTAAAATGATAAGTTATCAGTAAATAATGCTGCAGATATTTTGAATTAGATTGAGGAACGCGCGGCCAGGAAGAAATGGTTTTCTTATACTATTAAATCTATACTAATATTATAAGGAGGTAAAATAGGTTTGTTTGTTTGTATGGAGGGGTAATCTTTGGAACTAATGATCCAATTCTAAAAGTTCTTTCACTGGTAGAAAGCTACATTATTTGTGAGAATAATATAATTGCTTTAACGATTTCGATGAAAGTTGCAATACAGGCGTTTACGGGGCGAAATATAGTTCTAGCTAGGTCTCAAATCTCGGGATTTTTTTTAACTTTCATGAATATTTTATGTTTCTTATTTTAGTTGGTAATGTGATCATCATCTTGGCTAGCCTTTTCCCAACTATGTTGGGGTCGGCTTCCAGTGTAACCGGATGCAGCTGAATACCAGTATTTTACACGGAGCGACTGCCTATCTGACCTCCACAACCCAGTTAGTACTGGGTGATATTACCCCTTGGTAAAGAAACAATAACTTGAAAAAGTACTGTAGTAGCACTTTCCAAAGCGTGAATCTCTATGGAGAAGAATGGGCAAGAAAATCTCTGGTTGTCAGACTTTTGGGGCTACCGACTACCCCTTAGTTGGTGATGTAATTGAGATAATATACCCTATTCGGATCGGGCAGGTATTTTTAACATAATAATGTATTACTAGCGGACGTCACGCGGTTTCACCCGCGTAGTTCCCGTTCCCGTGGGAGTACGGGGATAAAATATAGCCTGTTACTTAGGGTGAATGTAGCTTTCGAATGGTGAAAGAATGTTTGAAATCGGAGCAGTAGTTTTTGAGATTATTCATTACAAACATACACACAAAAATACAAATCTTTCCTCTTTATAATATTAAGTGTAGATTAGAGTAAATTGACTGACCCTCTCAGCAATAAGCGCGTCCAGCCAGGCGGTGTCGATGTCATTGTTCTGGAAGGCGGCCGTCTCCAGCAGAGTGATCAGGTACTCCACCGTAGTACGGAAGTCACCTCGGATGCTGAGCTCTTTGAGAGCTATCACTAGGTTTCTGTGGAAGAGATACAGGATCTAGGTTAGTCTTATTTGTGTCGTAGCGATGTTGCTTCCATATTTCACGGTTTATAATAATAATAACAAAATCGTTTATTTATAAAAAGGGGCACATGTACAATTAAGTATCTTAACAAATAAGGCTAAAGCAAAGGGTCAATTTTTGTCCGAGATAAGCCAGAGTACATTATCTTTAATGTGATTTATTATTTGTCTATTTTTATTTTATTTGGAACAATAAACAAATACATAATAAAGCATAGAGACATAAAACTTAAAATTAACAATATTATGTAATTAGCAGCGTTATTCACAGAATACAAGTAAAATATTAATAACACGCTTCAAAGAGAAGTTAATTAAAAGTACCAAACAATAATCTAAGAGTTAAAGGACAAGATGTCTAATTCTTTGATTGCCACGTGAGTCGAGTTTCGGAATTTTACACGTGTTGCACAGAATAAATCGATGTTAAGAAGTGTTTATTATAATAGGGTATTAACCCATTTTTGAAAGGTGTCTCAATTAGATTCTATAGTGGTAATGAACCACTAAAAAATTCACAAAAATTTTATTCAATCGTTAAGTGCCATAAAATCCATTTAATATTTTGCATTTTCAAATCAAATTTCGCGCGTAATTTGACGAAAACGCTGGACTCAGTGACTCAGTGGACGCCATATTGCTCTGTGGTCATGACGTCAGTTGGCTGTGTAAACAAATGCAGTGATATTTGAAGTTGACAGTTGACACTTGTTTACATAGCCGTACGACGACGTAATAACATGGCGACTAATATAACGGTGTTATGAAACAGATTAAAAAAGCTAAAACCTTTAAATTTAATTTTAAAAAATAATTTGCTATTTTATCAACTAAAATTAACGTTTTCCGACTGCTTTTTGCCTGTGCAATAATATAGTTTTAGATTTTTCCTCTTATAGAGTAAAATACCCTATTGTCAACAAGACGTTGCAACGGTGTTCGAACACCAGCATTTGTTCGACACGCTCTCACTGCAAACAACGGTTGCTTACGCACTGCCGCAAATGTATTCTTCTGGGAACTAAATAAGAAATTCTGTTGCAAATATCAGAATAGTTGTACGTGTTTCTGCAGAGGTCGTACAGGAACACGGTCTCCAAAAACAACCAGTAAGACTTAAAAGATTATATTTTCCCAGTAAATCGACATAAGAAGCAGAAGAATGAAAGCACCTAGAAGTCATAGTTCTTAAAAGTTTCTTTTGTACCATTTCTGGGCAGTTAGAATATTTAACATATAGGGGATTCCACACCGCAACTGCATATTGCATACTGATGTCATGACTGTGCCATTAATCATAGGAAATTAGGAATCGAGTGGTATGGTACCTTCGCCACTGCATTTAGTATGACTTACTCTCTAGCCTGTTCCCTGGTCTCGCCCCAAGAGAAGCAATGCCCGAACTGCGAGTCGGCGAACTCGTGCAGCCCTCCTGACGCCGCCACACTGAAGTAGCCCCACACGTTCTTTGACGACCGGAAGTTCAACTCCTGAACTGTGCCGGACGATGGCTTGAAACCTGGTCACAATGAAAGAGGTAAGTGATTATGTGGAACTAGAAAAATATACGTACAGCTTGGCAAATAATAGTCTGACGCTGGCAATACCGCGTATTCTGTCAAACTCGGCAATGTCATTGGCTTATCACTGCTCAGGGTTGCCAAACTGTAACTAACATACATCATCATCATCTGCTTAGCCTTTTCCCAACTATGTTGGTATCCAGTCTAACCGGATGTAGCTGAATACCAGTATTTTAAATGGAGCGACTGCCTATCTGACCTCCACAACCCAGTTAGTACTGGGTAATACGATACGAACTACATACAATAAGTTACAAAAATGCTGTCTGATCCGTAAAGGTATTATTAGGTATCAAGAGAAGATTCTATGTATATTATCGTTTTAAGGCGACTACAGGAGCTAAATTAGCAACTCTATTTGTGGTGGTTCAAAATTCGATTGAAATACTGTTAGAATAAAGTTCTAATCAGCTTGCACTACAAAGCGGTTGTTACGTCAGTCACTTCGGGCCAAATAGTACGAAATTAATGGTTTTTTTGCGATTTACAAAAAATCTATTGAATGGACTAAAAAAGTAAAACACTATGATGCTAATATGTTGCTTGTAGAATTATTTGCCAAAAAATCAGAATGATTCTGATTTTCTTTTATGTGTTTATTAACCGACTTCCAAAAGGAGGAGGTTCTCAATTCGATTGTTTTTTTTTTTTATGTATGTACACCGATTACAGTAACATTTCTGATCCGCAAGAATCACGTAGATTCTTCTTTAGTTTGATGCGGAATAGTTGCCATTTGGTCCCATAAAAATTTAACATAGTTTAGCCCAGTAGTTTTCATTTTATGAACATTTTTACTTCAGTCGTGTGTGTACGAGTGTTTTGACAATAGAACAAATTTTATTCGATAAAAGAACATCAGAATCATTCTGATTTTTGGCAAATAATTCTGCCAATAAATCAGAATGATTCAGATTTTCTTTTATCGAATAAAATTTGTTCTATTATCAAAACACTATCGTACTAGCATAATATCCTGAAGAATATCATATATTTTTCTGGTTTTGTTTATTGCAGTGATCATATGCTTTTTTGCATTATATAACTCGCGTTTAACTCCTGTAGTCGCTTTAACAAGTAAAACAAAAAGTACCCATTTAAAAAACAAATAGAATGAGTAGTCTTACAAAAAAATCAAAATATTTATTTCACATAGATGGAAACTTATAAAACGTGGGCGTCATACAAAAATCATCCAAGTCCTATGGTCCCCTTACCTTCATCAGGGTTCTCCGAAGTGATCCTAGCAGCGATGACGTGACCCCAGGGTGAGGGGCGCTGCTTGGGCTCGTCGAACTCTATCTGAGAGAGACCCCACGGGGACTCCCCGTACAGCAGACGGATGTCTTTGATGTGGTACAGGGGCAGACCCATTGCGATCTGGAACGAAGGGTGATAATTACGGATCAGATTTTCGGATTTCGGACGTATAAAGGGTGTAAAACACCTCGTAACGAAGCCGAAAGGCACTTGTTTTCCTCGTCATTGCGATCATTTTTTTGTTCTACACCATACCTGGGAACCATCTAGTTACGGAGATATTGGGGGTCAAAGTTCCAACTTATTGACAAGTTTTTTTTTAAATACAAGTTTTGAATGTAAGATTTTTACTTTAAACACCTCCACGACCCCCGTACTATTCAATCCACCCATCAGCACAATGTTTTGAGTGCGTTACATTGAGTTCTACCACAAATCATGATTTTTCACCCCAAAACAAAAAGTCGTTTCTCAGCAATAATTTTTATTTATTTATTTATTTATTTATTTAATTTTAAAGAAAGCTTACAGACTAATAACAATTATAAATATCATGCATAAGTAGTGACATTTGCTAATTACAAGCTTCCACATGTATTATATCTAATTAGGTATGAGTTACTTGCGTTCACCAGTTACAGCAATTTAAGTAAGTAAAGTAATTACAATGTAAACATATATGTTGCGATAGTATACTAAGTATGTTAAGTATGTCAAGTCGTGCAATGTCAAGATCAAAATTAAAAGCTATTTATGATTGTCACCAAAATACTCCTTGTTAAGTATCTTTCTAATTTTGTGTGCGCTAGTGCAGAATAAATCGATTTCCAGGTGTGATGGTAAACTATTGAGAGCTATAACACTACGTATGCAGAAGGCGTTGCGCCTGTACTTAGTCGATGTGAATGGTACTTGGAGTAGAGGCCGTTTTCTTAGGTTGTTCAGATTAGTGCGAAGAAGTATTTTGCTGAGTAGTTCGGGACAATCAACCGAGCCGTTTGCGATGTTCACTAAAAAACAGACATCACTGATATTACGCCTTACCTCCAACGGTAAGAAATGATATCGCTTACAACGGTGTTCATAGTCAACTGAGAATTGCCCAGCCCTAAAGTCCAAGTACCGCAAAAATTTTCTCTGAACAGACTCAATACGAGATTTGTAAATCTCATATTGAGGATTCCATACTTGCGAAACGTACTCAAGGTGGCTACGCACTAAGGAACAATAAAGAACTTTTAATGGTTTTATGTACAGAATGCTTGGTTGACAGCTTCGTGATGAGGTCTTTTAAACCCTGTATACTTGTTTCCCAATTTCGCGGGATTTATCATTTATCATGTAGTAATCCTAATAATAATAAATATTTCTGTTCTATTTAAAACTTGTCAAGAAACTTGCTGGTGAATATTCAAACAGAAATAAAATGTAAAATATGACTGCGATTATAACAATGATCATTTTGATACACAAACTCGGACTCCGTCTCCTTACTAGTCAACACTCAAAACTTGAGGTAAATATAAATATGCATCCAAATATCCGATATCTAGTTACAAGATAGAGTGGCCCGTAATCCACCACTCGAACACAGCAGACAGCACGGTTTGTCATATTTTTTAGTCGTGTTCAAATTTATGCTACTCAGCAAGTATGTTGTTTTATAACTATAGTGTCATGCCAACCCCATGTGGTCTACTTGTCTACTCAGTCTACTGGTCTACTCGGTCTTCTGGTCTACTCGGTCTTCTGGTCTACTCAGCCCACTGGTTTACTCAGTCTACTGGTCTACTCAGTCTACTGGTCTACTTAGTCTACTGGTCTACTCGGTCTTCTGGTCTACTCTATCTTCTGGTCTACTCGGTCTTCTGGTCTACTCAGCCCACTGGTTTACTCAGTCTACTGGTCTACTCAGTCTACTGGTCTACTTAGTCTACTGGTCTACTCGGTCTTCTGGTCTACTCTATCTTCTGGTCTACTCGGTCTTCTGGTCTACTCAGCCCACTGGTCTACTCAGTCTTCTGGTCTACTCAGTCTACTGGTCTACTCAGTCTACTGGTCTACTCGGTCTTCTGGTCTACTCTATCTTCTGGTCTACTCGGTCTTCTGGTCTACTCAGCCCACTGGTCTACTCAGTGTACTGGTCTACTCAGTCTACTGCTCTACTCAGTCTACTGGTCTACTCAGCCTTCTGGTCTACTCGGTCTTCTGGTCTACTCAGTCTACTGGTCTACTGACTTCTGGTCTACTCAGTCTACTGGTGTACTCAGTCTACTTAGTCTACTCAGTCTACTCAGTCTACTGGTCTACTCAGTCTTTTGGTCTACTCAGTCTACTGGTCTACTCAGTCTACTGGTCTACTGGTATACTCAGTCTACTGGTCTACTCAGTCTTCTAATCTACTCAGTCTACTGGTCTACTCGGTCTTCTGGTCTACTCTATCTTCTGGTCTACTCGGTCTTCTGGTCTACTCAGCCCACTGGTTTACTCAGTCTACTGGTCTACTCAGTCTATTGGTCTACTTAGTCTACTGGTCTACTCGGTCTTCTGGTCTACTCTATCTTCTGGTCTACTCGGTCTTCTGGTCTACTCAGCCCACTGGTTTACTCAGTCTACTGGTCTACTCAGTCTACTGGTCTACTTAGTCTACTGGTCTACTCGGTCTTCTGGTCTACTCTATCTTCTGGTCTACTCGGTCTTCTGGTCTACTCTATCTTCTGGTCTACTCGGTCTTCTGGTCTACTCAGCCCACTGGTCTACTCAGTCTTCTGGTCTACTCAGTCTTCTGGTCTACTCAGTCTTCTGGTCTACTCTGTCTACTGGTCTACTCAGTCTACTGGTCTACTCGGTCTTCTGGTCTACTCTATCTTCTGGTCTACTCGGTCTTCTGGTCTACTCGGTCTTCTGGTCTACTCAGCCCACTGGTCTACTCAGTGTACTGGTCTACTCAGTCTACTGCTCTACTCAGTCTACTGGTCTACTCAGCCTTCTGGTCTACTCGGTCTTCTGGTCTACTCAGTCTACTGGTCTACTGACTTCTGGTCTACTCAGTCTACTGGTGTACTCAGTCTACTTAGTCTACTCAGTCTACTGGTCTACTCAGTCTTCTGGTCTACTCAGTCTACTGGTCTACTCAGTCTACTGGTCTACTGGTATACTCAGTCTTCTGGTCTACTCAGTCTACTCCACCTACTTAGTCTACTCAGTCTACTGGTCAACTCAGTCTTCTGGTCTACTCAGTCTACTGGTACACTCAGTCTACTGGTCTACTCAGTCTTCTGGTCTACTCAGTCTTCTGGTGTACTTAGTCTTTTGGTCTACTCAGTCTACTGGTCTACTCGGTCTTCTGGTCTACTCAGTCTTCTGGTCTACTCAGTCTACTGGTCTGTCTTCTCAGTCTTTTGGTGTACTAACCTGCAGCTGCGCGGCGGGTAGGTTGACGTCGGCCACCATCTCAGTACAAGGATGTTCCACTTGCAGCCGAGGGTTGAGCTCCAGGAAGTAATAAGCGCCTGTCGCTGGCTCATATAGGTACTCAACTGTCCCCGCGCTTACGTAGCCCACCATCTTAGCTAGACGTACTGCGGACTGAAAGATAATAATATTGTGTTAGATCTCGGTGGCGGGAAGCGTAGAACGGAATGTCACATGGTAAGATACCCAAAACGAAGCCAAAGGGCCACGTGCCTTTCGGCTTCGTTTCGTTCTCCCTGTCATTGCGATATTTTTATGTTCTAGACCATACCTACGGAGATTTTTGGGGTCAAAGTTCCCACTTTTTTTATACAAGTTTTTAATGTAATTACTTTAAATATCTCCATGATCAGTTTACAATTCAATGCATCAGCACAAAGTTTTGAGTACGTTACATTAAGGAAAGAAAGAAAGAAAGAAAAAATATTTATTTGCCGCAGGCACACGATATGCAAAACATGGGTACAAAGACGTTTAACATAATAATATAACAGAACGTAACAGAAACAAGCAAAAACAAAAAAAAAAGAAAGAAGTTGACAGCTAGCACGTCGTGAGTGCGACAAACAGGTGAAACCACTCAGCATGATGCTGTGCTATGGGGAGCCCACAGCACAGCGCTGGTTTTCAGTGGTCACCCTTGAAAAACGTACGGATGTCAATACAGTGGTATCTTATTACATGAGTTACTAAAATAAAACAGCCAGTAGGTACTACATAGAATATAACAAAACACAGCGTAAAAAACATAAACAGTACAAAAAACGGTTAAGTACTTTATCAAAGACTGCAGGTTAGATAAACGTTAAATACAAATTTAAAAAAAAAAAAAAATGACGAGGTTTTTGTCTCGCTCCGACCCCTCCCCCTCGCGCTTCGTCGTCATCATATGCGCCCGGCGCCCGCGCGCGCCGCTGATTACGCATTTCTCCTCCACGCCTGTTAGCGCGTTGACGTACTTTGCATCTAAGTCAGTGCCGCTACCGGCTACCGGCGGCGGCGCAGCTGCCTCGGTGGCTTGTTCACACACGTGACGCGTTTCGCACGACTTTGTCGATAGCTAGATAGCTACCAATAAGCTGCCTTGCTAATAATATTTCAGGGGGGCCCCCTTCTATCATGGGGTTTTGGTTTCCGCACTTAGTCCTTAAAGTGGACCATTGTGCGTGGCTGCCTTGCTATGTAGATGCTTGCATATTAGTTGAGTGAGTAAGGGAGTAAGGGCCTATACTACCTCAAATGGCTTAGCATGATCCTCCATTACGCCTAAAATACTGCAGCATTAATTTTGAAATAAATATATGGTAAAGTTGAGGATTAATTTTAAGTCCTAAGTCTGGCGAAAACACGATTCCATAAACTTTTC
Organism: Xestia xanthographa; assembly: GCA_905147715.2. NCBI lineage: Eukaryota > Metazoa > Arthropoda > Insecta > Lepidoptera > Noctuidae > Xestia > Xestia xanthographa. Next base: position 18,606,552 of record LR990667.1, read on the forward strand.
TCGATAGAAAAAAAATGCCAAAGTTACCTCTAAACTGAACAATAAACCGCTGGCAATCATAAAATACTTCAAATTAGATCATGAAACTTTTTATACTAACTGAACTAACTATAAAGCAGGTCTTATGTTATTTATATTTTTAGTCCAATCAATAGATTTTTTGTAAATCGCAAAAAAACCACTCATTTCGCACTATTCGGCCGCAGTGACTGACGTAACAACCGCTTTGTAGTGCAAGCTGATTAGAACGTTATTCTAACAGCATTTCAAACGAAGTTTGAACCACCATAAATAGAGTTTCTAATTTGAGGTAGTATAGGCCCTTAAATCCTGCCATGATTTTTCACCCCGAAAAGAAAAACTCATTTCCCAGCAATAATTTTTACGTAGTTACTTAGTTTGATGTCCAGAATGCTTGGTTGACGGCTTCGTGACCCTTCACCCTGTAGTTAGGTAAAAGCTAGACATTATGACGATGAGGACATACCTTCTCCATCTCAATGAACACTTCTGGCTTGGCGATAGCCGCGGGCGCCTCCTCAATGATCTTCTGATGACGACGCTGGATGGAGCAGTCACGACCGAACAGGGAGATAGCGTTACCTGTAATTATAACATAAAAGATGTTTAGAGCAATAATGGTGTCGATTCTGTTGTGCACAAACTAAACCAAATTTAAGTTCAGTGCATCTTTTTCTTTCTATTTCATTAAGAAAAGGACAGAAGATAAATTTTAGTAATGTTCTGTCAAATTAATCAGCGCCATACAAGTTTTAGACGCGATTAAAAAGTTGACTACTAAAATGACATCAAATTACGTCAGGTGCTGACTAATTTGACAGGATTAAACTAATATTTATCTTCTGTCCTTTTCATAATGAAATAGAAAGAAAAAGATGCATTTAACTTAAATTTAGTTTAGTTTGTGAACAAGGGAATCGGCACCAATGTCTGATATGCACAAACTAAACTAAATGTAAAACGAGAAAGAGACGGACATAATTTAGAGCTGTCAAATTTAATTGGAACTAATATATCCATACAAATGAAGGGTGCACGTAAAAACATGTCGACTAAAAACAAGATGAAGCGCAAGGCATAAACTAGTTTGACATCTCTAACTTAGTTCATAGCTATAGCCAACCTTTTCTCGCACTGCCTTTTAGTAAAAGATAGCAATAGCCTAAATTAAGTTTAGTTTGTGCACTACAGAATCGACACCGATGTCTGCTTCTTAAGTGTTGAGTAAGAATTAGGGTGTATCCACTGAAATTGTGCGGAGATGAGCAAAGTGCAGAGAAGAAGAGATGTGCAAAGCTAGGCCGCTCACAGCACGCTGCACACAATAGGCTAGTTTTCACCATCAATAATTGACAAAAATAAAACGCAACAAAACTCGGGAACCCCCCCAGGGGTTCATGACGTCAGAACGCACTAAAATTATACCACGGCGTGACGTATTGAGAAATTTAAAAGCGTCGTATCTTCGCCAATTTTGGTTTAAGTAACAAAAGAAAAAACACGTGTCATATATTTTTTGATTATCTATCTGACTGACTAATTAGATTTTCTCAGTATACAAGCCTATTTACGTCTTTTCTTGTCACCGCTGACCTTGTATTGTATTGTATAACGGGCTGGTGTCCGCAAATTCACGTCAAAGCGCATACTTTGCGTATGAGCTATAATCCACCACGCGGGCCCAGTGCGGGTTGGTAGATGTCACATGTCTCCGAATTTTTGGTTCTAGGACATGCCGGTTTCCTCACGATGTTTTCCTATACCGTTTTGAGAGCAGTGGTGATGAAATAAATTACACAAAGTAATGCGCCTGTCTGGGTTCGAACCCACGACTTAGTCTGCGGGTACGAAACTTGCGACGGCCAGAGCGACGGCGGGGCGGCGCGACGGCGATGTAATCAAATGCATTAAAAACATAAAGCGCTGTGTACGAAACGGGCGACGGCGGAGCGGCGCGATCGAGCGATGCACGGGCGGTGGTAGAGCGGTGGCGGCGCGGAGCGACGAGAACAAACTAGTTTGATTTCGCCGCTCGCGCGGGTACATAGTGTTGCATTTTTATCACAGTAATAATATGGAAATTATGGAAATTGACAATGAAGAGTTTATATCTTTTATTTTATCAAAACCGGCTATTTGGGACAGTAAAAACGATTTATTTTATCGATTTATTATTGATTTATTGGATGAACACCATCTATAGGTAATAAAAATTCTCTCATTAGGAGACTGGGCTCCAATAGTTCTCTTCAACGTGAATTCATGCTTATCACAACACTACGTGAGCGCGACTGCGCGGAAGTTTGTTTCGTACACACGCAAGACACCGCTATCTCATCGCCCCGCCCCGCCGTCGCTCCGGCCGTCGCAAGTTTCGTACCCACAGACTTACTACTTAGGAAAACTTATATAAACTTACCGTACTGATCTGCCAAGAGTTGCACCTCTAAATGGCGGGCAGACTTAGCAAGCTTCATCACGAATATAGGAGAGCCGGGTACTTCAGCTTGTACCTAGAAAAAAATAACATGGTAGGTTAATAAACATATTTTAGGGGGGGAAATATAATGACCACCGAAAATAACTTTGTGACCACTAACATCTATCACCTAAAATATCAATTGATCACCAAATTTAGTAAATTGAACACCAAATTTTAATGAGGTGGTAGATGACAAACTAGTTTTGCCTAGGCCAACTTGGGGCACCCCGACACGGATAGATTAGGTTAGAAGGGTATGGCCGGGTCGAATGAGCGAGCGAAGCCAGCGAATGGACTCCGCCATACCCTTCGTGGTTATTTTTTTATAAACCATTCAGGAGTAGGAGCCCCGCGAAGCGGGGCTCCGTCGACCGGGTCTCCCTTGACTCGGATGCAAGAGCATAACAGTTGCAATTTCTAGTGGTCATAAATAAATTTTTGGTTCTAATTTTACGATAAAATGGGTATTAATTTTGGCAATCATTTACTAATTTTGGCAATCAAAAGTGATTTTTTTGCCGTTACCTTTTTCTAAATCTGGTGGTTCGTTAATTGTATGCTATATTTTAGTAAAAATATTTTAAGAAAAAGAAAATGGTTGTCTGTTAAGTCGGTTTACGGACGATAATTTTACGTGATAACGTCATTTTCATGATATATTAATGATTTTAACTTAAAAAACAAAAATTCATCCCCCTGTTCACCCCCTTAAGGATTGAAATTCTAACAACACCGTTGCACCATACGCCTAGATAATAAATTGTGTAATTTGAACTTCGAAAATTAAGGACATTCCATACACATCTTCATCCCCTTTATTAACTATTTGGGGGGGAAATTATCAAAAACGCCGAGAAACGTATAAATTAATTTTCAATCTTCAGCCTAAACACAAAATTTTAAGATCCTAACTTTTAAACTGACGGACTTTCATACAAACTTTCATCCCCTTTTTTAACCCTTTGGGGGTGAAATTATCAAAAACGCTGAGACACGTATAAATTAATTTTCAATCGTCAGCCTAAACACAAAATTTTAAGATCCTAAATAACTGACAGACTTTCATACAAACTTTCATCCCCTATTTAACTCCCTTAGGGGTTGAATTTCGAAAAATCCTTCCTTATTCCTTGTCTACATTATAAAGGGAATCAGTGTGCAAATTTTCAGATTTCTAGGTCCAAGGGTTTGGGCTGGGCGTTAATCGCAGGATTCATGACACTTTTTCGTGCGTGCAGCCGGTGTTCATCGATTTATAAGACGTTATCACGTTAAAAAACGGGTGGTGTTCGTAAGTGCTATCATAACCATCGCATAATCCCAGGCCTAGAGCGCAGTAGGTCATCTACACTAATATTATAAAGAGGAAAGATTTGTATTTTTGTGTGTGTGTATGTTTGTAATGAATAAACTCAAAAATTACTGCGCCGATTTCAAAAATTCTTTCACCATTAGAAAGCTACATTCACCCTGAGTAACATAGGCTATATTTTATCCCCGTACTCCCACGGGAACGGGAACTACGCGGGTGAAACTGCGTGATGTCCGCTAGTGTGTTATAATTTTTTTGGTAGAACCTAAAACCCACTGCCATATTTTCATCATCATTGAATGACTATTTCAAGAAAAAGTCATTCAATGGGATTTAAATGAACTTGAGTTTTGTATTGATGATTTTATTGAATAGATTTCAGTAAAGCCATATTTATTACTGTCGCGACAACCTTTTCTTTTTTTTTTCCGATGGGAAATCATCAAATGACTCCTCCCGCTCTGGGCAGAACAGGAGGGAGTGTCAGACTTTTACTGACTAAACCCATCTATGTTTCTTCATCGCCCTTTGTGTTCCGGGGCCACGGTATTTCTTTCGAACAGTCCCGCAACCCCGGCAGGCATCGGTCCTTACGGACCCCTTCCTCTTGCTGACTCTCTTTGAGGCGCACGTGGAACACGAACGCGCTGTCGCGACAACCTGAATTAAATAACTGAACTAACCTGTCGGAATGAACTGTTGAAGTCTTCAGGATTATCCACCTTCCTGATACCCTTGCCACCACCACCTTCTGAAGCCTTGATCATCACTGGGAAACCTGGGTGAAGAAAGGAAGATTACTAATGAGGTGGGCAACTGTGGAACTAATGGCGCTAGCATCGCATGAACCAAACATCGTCATTGGTTGAAAATCTGTCAATGTCATTTTATATTTCAAAATAGCTTGTCCTCATTGGTCAGATTGGGACTAAGCTATGGACGCGCCATCTACAACCAGCTTTGACCAGCCTTCCCCATCTACTACTTACTTGTCAAAAGAAAACATTACGATTGATTTCTGGGAAGGGTAAGCAGAGTTAGGAGGTGTAGTCTACCGAGGATTTTTTTTTATACCAATATTTTTCTTTTTTGGGTTTTTCGCTTGGGCTTACGAAAACTAATCATAAATTGATTATTAATAATTAATTGGATTTGTAATTGACTTTCTGGTGACTATGGTTTCCTTTTTAGTTTGTTTTTATTAGAAGTAAATCCTCCATGTACTCCTCTGCCTAGCCTTTTCCCAACTATGGTGGGGTCGGCTTCCAGTCTTAGTGGACGCAGCTGAATACCAGTATTTTACATGGAGCGACTGCCTATCTGACCTCCACAACCCAGTTAGTACAGGGAAGTACCCTTGGTAAGACTGGTTGTTAGACTGTCGGGCCACTGACTACCTGTAACAACTGTCAAAGATCTACAAATGACAGCCGGGACCAACTTTACTGCTTAACGTGCTTTCCGAGGCACGGAGGATTCTCGGTATGTAATGGGTGGCCCATCTATAGACCAACCTAGGCAAGCACGGCTTAACCGATCGACCCGAGCGGCAAATAAATAAATCATTAAGATAAACTCACCAATTTTCTGTGCCGCTTGCAGCCCCTGCTCGGGCGATGTGACACACCCTTTAGCAAACAGCTCCGACGATATCTTGATCTTCTTACTGTTGTACTCGGCTTTCAGTTCTAGAATAACAGAAATGAGGTAAGGTTATAGTCTACGCCATTTAAGAGTCCTATTACATTTTTTAGGCAAATTTTTGATTTTTACTTCCTGGATCAAATTATTTCGGTCAGCGTACACGAGTCGATAATAATAGCGATATTTGGACGATTGTCGATTGATATTGACGAATATTAGAGACGAGACTGACATGAGACGGAGGAGCGAGCTGAATTGAGAATTATAGTAGGTACTTTAATTTTATTTATTGTATTTTTGTCTTATTATATTGACAAACGAAAACTAATGAAACTTATTCATTGTTGATCGAAGTTTTATATCAAATTAATTTGTTTGATAAAATTGAGTTTATTTGGAATATAATAGACGCTGAATTAAGACAATTATGGCTTAAATTACTATTTCTTTACGATTTTTTCCGTGAAAACTCAAGCAATTTAAAGAAATTCTAAAACTCCAATAAACAAGTAAAACATTCAACTTATCTTTTAGTAATTTTAGCTTTTATAAGAATTGAATGTAACTATGTGAATTTGAGCGTTAAAGTTCAATCGTCGACGGTTTTTCTTGCAAACTGAGTTCGTAAAATATTTATAGTAAATTACACGAAAAGAAAAATGAAAATGTGTAACTCCAACTTACAAGAAAGAGAATGGCACTATCGTTATTTTTAAGCAAATAATTAAAATATCTTACTGCTGCTGAGAATTACTGCGTCAATTATCATGAATTTACCAAAAAAATGTAATAGGACTCTTAAGTAGGGAATAAAGGTCATTAACCCGCACACATTTATTCAAAAACATAATTCCGAAAACAGAAATAATGACATAAACTTGTCCCGAAACTGCCTTTATCGTGATCCTTGACTTTTTCTAGTAATAAAAAACTATTCATAATGTATTGTTGGGGTACCTACGCAGAGAAATTAAGGAAAGAGCAATGACCTTTATTCCCTACTTAAATGGCGCAGACTATAGTACAAGTAAAGAATAGGGAATATACAAGAAATACAAAACTTTTTATTTATTAAAAATGCCTTGTATTGGCGCATAAAAACATTGTGGTACAAGTGTTTAAGGTTCTAAAACATCACTTATTTTACAGATTATTGTTTCGTATTGCATTTTTTTGGTGAAACGAAACGCACTCTCAAAACGCATCGTCTTCGATAACGCCGGTAGTGACGTCAAAGTCTGTGTCAAAAAAGTAAAGTTTAACACTAAGATTTTATTATAATATCGTTATCAAATTTTTGCTTGATTATAGCACATAAAATTAGTAAAATTACTTAATGAAGGCCAAAAAACTAGATGTAAACAAGGCAGATTGAGGTAAATGACGTCACATCATGGCCGCAACAGTCACGGACGTTTGAACTATCATAGAAAATTGCAGGAGTTTAATAATATTTTTGAGCGACAAGCAGTAGTTGAACTTAACTTTGAATACTTTTCTTCGGTTTATAATACTGTATTTTATTGATTTAAGTGAAGAAAAAATTACATGCATAATATTCGTATTTAAATTTTAATGATAGACCAAAGTTGAGCGAAGGGAGTTATGTAAGGAGCGATCCATTTATTGCTCCTTTCACATCGGAACTAAACACGGTCTGTAGTTCCTGCATATCCCAAATGGGTAAAAGCGTGTGCATTACCCTGGCAAAATGTTGTGCATTTGAGAGATGAGACCATAAAAAATAATTAGCGTATCATGAGGAGCAATTTGTTTAATAGTAGCAAAATTTGTGTGAATTGTAGTTTTAAAGTTATTTGAGAAAAACACATTTTGCTGGAGTAACGTTTGAAACGTTATCCTGGCAAAATCGATTTTCAAAAATTTGTTCAGCCCAGAACCAAATACATGATTAGATAGCTTTTGTTGCGTAGTAAATGTTTGTAAATAGCAAAATTTGTGTGTGGTATGGTTCTTGAGTTATTTAAGATTTTGCTGCGGTAACGTTTTGGGATTTCCCAGATCTCGAAAACGGCTCAACGCCGATTGAAAAAAATACCAATAAGAGACCTTAATTTGTTTAAATTAGTTTAAACATTAGTTTTTGATTTGGTTGTCGTAAACCAATGGAATTAAATGCGTTGAGCCGTTTTCGAGGGAAATCCCAAAACGTTACCGCAGCAAAATCTTAAATAACTCAAGAACCATACCACACACAAATTTTGCTATTTACAAACATTTACTACGCAACAAAAGCTATCTAATCATGTATTTGGTTCCGGGCTGAACGAATTTTTGAAAATCGATTTTGCCAGGATAACGTTTCAAACGTTACTCCAGCAAAATGGTTTTTCTCAAATAACTTTAAAACTACAATTCACACAAATTTTGCTACTATTAAACAAATTGCTCCTCATGATACACTAATTATTTTTTATGGTCTCATCTTATTCTCTTCATATTTTGCCAGGGCAATGCACACGGTAAAAGCCTCCTAGATCTTTGTAGTGCCTCATAGATTCCTTTAGAAACTTGTAAAATTTTCTAAGAGACTTTTAGATTACCTTAGAGCCTTGTAGATTGACGCTTGATATATAGAAGCCTCTGAGACATTGCTTCCCTAGATCTTTTAGAGCCACCACAGATCTTAGAGGATCTTTGAGCCCCCTAGATATTTCAAAGCCTTATAGATTTTCCCAGAGCCTTTCAGATTATCTTAGAGCCTTGTAGATTGTCTTAAAGCAATATCTTAGAGGCTTCCAGACCCGAGATCTTTTAGAGCCTCATAGGTTATCTTAGAGGCTCTTCGGGTTCGGCTTGTGTCATTTTAGCGCTCCTTTCGAGTTTCTTAAATATTTTTCGAGATTATCGTACGAACCTTTTCAAGACCCCTAGATCTTTGCAGATCCTCTTAGAGCCCCTTAGATTTCATAAAAGGCTTTTAGATTACCATAGAACTTTGTAGATTACCATAGAACTTTGCAGAATACTATAGAACTTTGTAGATTACAATAGAACTTTGTAGACTACCATAGAACTTTGTAGATTACCATACAACTTTGTAGATTACCATAGAAGTTTGTAGATTACCATAGAACTTTGTAGATTACCATAGAACTTTGTAGATTACTATAGAACTTTCTAGTTTGCTATAGAACTTTGTAGATATTCTTAGAACCTCATAATTTTCCTTAAACCTCCTAGATATTCTTAGAACCTCATAATTTTCCTTAAACCTCCTAGATATTCTAAGAATAGGCAAAACAAACTCACCGCTGCCACTCCAAGGCAAGGTGGGTATCTGGGCTGTCTGGGCCACGATGGAGGAAGCGATTTTGTCTCCGAGAGCCCACATAGCCTTTTCAGGGGGTCCGATGAACACGACCCCCGCGCGGTGCAGCAGCTCGGGGAGCTTGGGGTTCTCTGACGCGTGACCCCAACCTGCCCATACGGCCTGGGGAAGAAGGGGGGGTGATTTTAGAGGTGAAGTGACAATGTTTTTAAACTCTGGGATAAATGAAAGGCAGCTGTGTGTGGCTGAGATAAAAATGCTAAGGGGGATGTATAAAATAAGAATTGATTACTTAAGGCGACTACAGAAGCTAAATTAGCAACTCTATTTGTGGTGATTCAAACTTCGTTTTAAATACTGTTAGAATAAAGTTCTAATCAGCTTGCACTACAAAGTGGTTGTTACGTCAGTCGCTGCGGGGCGAATATAGTGCGAAATGAGTGTTTTTTTGCGATTTACAAAAAATCTATTGTTAGGACTAAAAAAATAAAACACTATCATGCTAATATGTTGCTTGTAGAATTATTTGCCAAAAAATCAGAATGATCGCATGTATTTTAGTACGGTTTTTACTCGTTCAATGAAATTTTTAGAGATAAGTTCGTGATTTTTTTTTATCGAGTAAAATTAGTAGTATTGTTGGCTTTCAAAACACTATCATATATCCTGAAGAATGTCATATATTTTTCTGGTTTTGTTTATTGCAGTGAATCATATGTTTTTTTGCATTATAAAACACGCGTTTAGCTCCTGTAGTCGCCTTTAAAGGTTTTTAAAAGTTCGGAATATTGGTAGTAGTGATTTTTACCTGGACTTGCGTCCTGACGGCGATATCCACAATGAGCTCAACGTTGGCATAGTTATTGTTGTTGGAGCCGCCGGGCACCGGCACGTAGTGGTCAGCCATTTTGATGTACTCTGCATTGGCTTTCAGATCCTCTGGAGTCACCTGTGGACGGAAAGATTGAAATTATAAGCAATAGAGTAGATGACTAAAAAAATGTAATTAGTCCGTCAGATAGATAAAAAAAAAATATTGGACACGTATTTTTTCTTTTGTTACGTAAACCAAAATTGACGAAGATACGACGCTTTTGAAGTTCTCAATACGTCACGCCGTGGTATAATTTTTAGTGCGTTGGGACGTCACGAGCCCCCACTCCCGAGTTTTGATGCGTTGTTATCTTTGTCAATATTCATTGATTTACAAAAACAAAAAATACGTGTCCATTATTTACCAATACTCTAACTAACGGACTAAATAGATTTGCAATTTATTGATGGTAGAAACTAGCCTATTACCCAGCAAATACCATTGGATACGTCGAATAGTGCGTCGCTCAAAATGGAATAGTACAATTTCTTTCATGAGTCTATATTCTAGGCTAGTGCCGTACTGCAGCCTTGCGAACTTCAAGGTTAAGCAGCGTTTGCGGCGGTCAATTCCGAGATGGGTGACCATCCATTAAGCCGTTATTTCCGGCTTCTGTCAAGTAGCAACAGAAGTCAGAAACCCGAAAGTCACCTAGTCAAAAACTTGATTAACCTCGTATCTGATCACAATCAAGATAGTCAGTTTCATCAAGTTACTGGGACTTGATGAAACTGACTAACTTGATTGTGATCAGATACGACGGCCACTAAGTTCCATTGTATCCTGTTAAATTGGCAACGGCCCATATAGATTGATAAAACGCTGGGCTGAGTAAAATGTTGTATTATTTTCCAGAATCAGCCGTTTTTGCTTTTTGGGTAAAGTTCTGGGTGTGACTGGGATATTGAAAAATCTTTCAATATCCCAGTCACACCCAGAACTAACTGGGTTTTCGTGGCCAGGTAAGCAGTCGCTCCATGTAAAATACTCGTATCAGCTGCATCCGGTTAGACTGGACGCCGACCCCAACATCGTTGGGAAAAAGCTAGGCAGATGGTGACAAGAATATCCAGACGCAACATCAGTCTGCTCGGAGCATCCTCCCGTTTTAGGTGAAGTAGGTACAATCGAGGACACTCCCGCCTGATCACCACTAAGCTCATTTTTGCTTGCACTCGCAACATAGAAACGCTTTCTAGCCCCGCCCCGTTGACTTTGTATAGAAATAATGAATGAAAAGATACCGAATCCGCCGAGCGCACTGACGATGCACGCCAAACGAGAGTTATTGTTATTTTGCGCGCCAAAGTTGACGCTTTCCTTATAGGCCCAAACATTAAGGGGGCGTGGCGCCTCCGCATGATTTAAACGATAAAAAAACTGGCCAGGCGGAAAAGACCACGACTGTATCTATTGAGGAACTCCACAGCCTGTTCCTCATATCCTGAAGACTCACCATAACAACGAAGCGCACCGCCCGCTCGTTCTTGAACATCTCGTAAGACCATCGTCGCACTGAACGCATGCATTTTACTGCGCCGATACCGTTGTTCGCGATCAGGACCTGTTGGCAAAGAGAACAAATTGTTTTAAAAGAAGAACCAAGAATTTGTGTATCAGTGAAAAAGCAGACTACAGAAAAAACACGCTCTTATTAAATTCAGGGTTTACAAGGTAAAATCGACTCCTTCTTTTGTTGAAGTCGGTTAAAATGTAGCCTATGTTACCCGGACTATAAAAAATCGGAGCAGTCTTTGGGGACTGCCGATAGAAGTGAAAACAAAAAGTACACAGACCCCGCCCCAGTAGTAGCACTGATTATGCCCCGCGCATGCCTATGTGGTGCTACGCCGTAGCGGATGCTACGAGTGCTACGAACGGCTACGAAGCGTGACCGCACGTTACGTTACGTGACGATGAGTTCAATGTTTTTCCTTCACCCTAAAAGTGCTCAACGCGCCTAAAGAAGTTTTCACTTCAATAAAGAATCGATTAACACCTTGTTCATCAAAATCAGATGAATAGTTTAGGCGCTACGGAGGAGCTTACGTAAATACAAACATACATAGACTGTTAAAATCATAACCCTTCCTTTTGTCTTCGCCGTAGTCGGGTAACAATGATTTTCGATAGGGGATTTTTCAGTATGGCAATGGGTTAGCCCCCTATTACTACATGGGACTTAAATACCTGGCGAAATATGTCCGATTGGCCACATGCCCCCTCGCTGTGAGCACGAATGAGCCACATGGGGCCAACGTGGTGGATATGTTTTCGAATTTTTAGTTCTAGGCCATGCCGGTGCTTACAGGAATACGGGTGTGGACTTATGTTTTATAAGACTTACTGTTGGGGTTTATTTGGTCGAGGATTCGTGGTAGAAGTGAAAACCTCAATAACTTTCACAATAATTAGATTTTACTGCAAAGTAGCACACAGAACACGTTACAGTATAGTTTTATGGAGGCAAGAGCAACAGCGTTAAATAAAAAAATTAAATAGCTTTATTGATTCATTACACTGTATAGTACATCAATCAATTATATACAAATTGTTATTGGTTATTCAATTGAATTATTATTATGCCCAATTGGCTGTTAGCAATTTACATTAAATTAGATATTTTATTCCATCATGCTTTACAATAAATAGAATTTCTTATTATTTTGTTAACGATTAAAATAACAGATTTTCTTCGTCCATTTTTTTTTTTTTTTCGTTTTTCTTAACAAAAAACATTATTCTATAAGAATTTCATCAAGCTAATTTTTTTTTTTAATTTTTAATGCAACAGTGTTGCCGTGAACAAATTAAAATAGACATCAGTGTTGTCAATAAACAAAATTAATATTCTGCATGTTAGTAGCAACATTCAGAATGTTAGTAGTAACATTCAGAATATTAAGTGTTAAGAGTAGTCTTAACACTTACACTCGAACTTGTCTTTGAATGAAATTAAATTGAGGAGAGTAGAATCGATATTTACCATTTATACAATTTGCGGAAGCTCAAACTGTAATATTTACTAAGAGAATTTTTGTTTTGTAATAAGACAGTTAGATTGACTAAGAGATTTAGCAGCCACGGAGTCCGAATTTGCGCCCGGTTGATGGCAATAGGCTCGCTCCTTATTACATGAGATTTAAAAATACATAACTGGCAAAGTGTGGGTGTGCTATTAGGTACACCTCTGCGACACCCTTCGAGGATTACAGGCGTGATGTTAGTTAAATGTTTCAATGTGTTATCAACATCATGAAACTTCTCCATTTTTCTTCTTCTTAGCGTGTCGATAGGAGTCCGTGGCTAGATAATAACAGCCGCTCGGGTCGATCTTTAGGTTAAGAGGACGCATTGGAAATCATGGAGTCAATGATCTCAATTTTTGTCAGTAATTACAAAACGAATGAAAATGTAAATTGGTGACCTGATAATTCATGATAAAAACCTTATTTTGTTAGTTTTCAATACATGATTAAGTAACTTTTGTAACAGAGAAAAAAATATCAAACGTACCTCTTTTTAAAAAGAGATTCACATGTTATGGGCAAACGGTACCAATTTAAGCCTCTTAACTTTCTCCGTAGATAAGTCTATACATACTCTTTAAAATTGTAGAAGGAATTTCTGAAATTATCGTTCCCAACTGAATTAAATAACAAAAACCATTTTGTCGTTTACGTCCTTTAAGTTATAAGCTAGCAATCCTCGCCCCGCTCAGACGCCCAGTCCCCCGCTCAGTCCCGAAGCGCGCGTGCCCGGTTTTAGAACGATGCGTCGCCTTAAGCCGTGCTTGCCTAGGTTGGTCTGTGGATGGGTGACCACCCATTACATACCGGGTTTCCTCCGTGCTTTGGAAAGCACGTTAAGCCGTTGGTCCCGGCTGTCATTTGCAGACTTTGACAGTCGTTACAGGTAGTGACCCAAAAAGTCTGACAACCAGTCTCTGTCTTACCAAGGGGTATCGTATTTCCCAGTACTAATTGGGTTGTGGAGGTCAGATAGGCAGTCGCTCCATGTAAAATACAGGTATTCAGCTGCATCCGGTTAGACTGGAAGCCGACCCCAACATAGCTGGGAAAAGGCTAGGCAGACGATGATGAGCGTGTCGATAGCAATCTAAATCATGTCGGCCCAGAACTGAGTTACTACGTATAGTTTGACGCTTCTACATTAAGGGCCTATACTACCTCAAATGGCTTAGCATGATCCTCCGTTACGCCTAAAATACTGCAGCATTAATTTTGAAATTAATATATGGTAGAGTTGAGGATTAATGTTAGGTCTTATGTTTGGCGAAAACACGATTTCATAAAATTTTCTCGATAGAAAAAAATCCCAAAGTTACCTCCAAATCGAACAATAAACCGCTGGTATTCAAAAAGTACTTCAAATTAGACCATGAAACTTTGCATACTAACTAAACTAACTAGAAAGCAGGTCTTATGTTTTTTTATATTTTTCCAAAAGACGAAAATTTTATTTTATAAAGAATAAAAACCACTCATTTCGCACTATTCGGCCGCAGTGACTGACGTAACAACCGCTTTGTAGTGCAAGCTGATTAGAACGTTATTCTAACAGTATTACAAACGAAGTTTGAACCACCACAAATAGAGTTGCTAATCTGAGGTAGTATAGGCTCTTAATGGCACAAGACTCAATATCTCTGAAACGGCAAATACAGGGTGTAAACGTAACCCTCACGAATCCGTCAACCAAGCATTCTGTACTATCGAAAACACCCGCCTGATCACCACTAAGCTAATTTTTGCTTGCACTTGCAACATAGAAACGCTCTCTAGCCCCGCCCCGTTGACTTTGTATAGAAATAATGAATGAAAAACAATACCGATCGGCCGAGCGCACTGACGACGCACGTTAAACGAGAGTTATTGTTATTTTGCGCGCCAAAGTTGACGCTTTCCTAATAGGCTTAAACTTTAAGGGGCGTGGCTCGGCGCCTCCGCATGATTTAAGCGATAAAATTTTTAACTGATCAGGCAGAAAAGACCACGACTGTACAAGTTATTGCTTAGGCATAACATAAGAATCTAACCTTATTAATGGGCTTGGTACCCTGGAACCTCCTGACGAACTCCTCAGGAGTAGCTACCGTGAAGTCTTTCTCTTGGAAGCGCTGGCTGTGAATCACCGTACCCTGGGACATGGACGGCCTGTAACGGAAACATAGAGAATTAGTTCAATAAATAAATACTGCCAAGAAGAATCTTTTTAAATAAATGTGAATAAGATTTTAGAAACTTCGTCGAGCTTCTTTGTCTCGGCGCTTTTCTGGTGGATTCTAGCTTTCAGGAGTTACAGTGGTTTGGGAATAGTGTGGCGGGCTTGTCCCATAAAAAACAAATACATTTTAGAAAACAATGAGAGGTTTTCTTTTTGAGGTATTAAAAAAAAACTTAGTTTCTAAGAACTCTATAGATGGCGTTGAACTTACTATGATAGTTGGTGCCAAAGCCAAAACGCTTGAAAAAAAAACATTGTGTCACGTCACATACTCTCGTTGACTGACACTTTCATTTGCTTAATCTTCCGAATATAACCTAGTTTTCTCACGCTTTGTTAAAATCAGTTTTTTTAGGTTCCGTTCCTTGCATTATCATACTAACTCCTAGCGCCATCTATCCAGCGACTAGGGAAGAGCTAAAAAGAAAATCCCTCATAGATATATAACACGCAAGCACAAAATAACAAAACATTTAGGAATCATATCATTAAAATATAAGGGCTTCGTTTTTTTTTGTAGTTTTGGCAACCCTAAAAAACAATCGGGGCAGTCTTTGGGGACTGCCGATAGAAGTGCACAAAAATTTTTTTTGCAAAAAAAATAAAACAGACTTCAAAACAGAAAAAAGTGAAAAATAACTTTAGCTTCAGAAGTCGGTGACCTTTTTTGATTCATTTAGTTTTTTTTTGTCACCGACTTCTGAAGCTAAAGTTATTTTTCACTTTTTTCTGTTTTGAAGTCGGTTTTATTTTTTTTGCAAAAAGTTTTTTTATTTTTCCATTTTTAGTCGCAATAGCCTATACAAATATATGCTATGCATTTATTTTACATTGTTAACAATACATGTCATGGTAATAGGCTTATCCCCAATTAATGGAACTTAACATATCTAAACTGTCGAAATTTACGTGTATTGTACACATCTGCGTACCCCTCAGAGCATACAGGCGTGATGTTACGTCATGATGTTGTATAAACAATAAACATCCAAGCGATTGCAAAAATCACGACAGATTTACCGTCTGGTTTTGAAGAGTTCCATAGTATATGAAGTGAAAACTTCTTTAGGCGCGTTGAGCACTTTTTGGGTGAAGGAAAAACATTGAACTCATCGTCACGTAACGTAACGTACGGTCACGCTTCGTAGCACTCATAGCATCCGCTACGGCGTAGCACCACATAGGCATGCGCCACCAGTGCTACGACTGGGGCTGGGCCTGTGCCTGTGTACTTTTTGTTTTCACTTCTATCGGCAGTCCCCAAAGACTGCTCCGATTTTTTTTTGTTAGTTTATGGTACATAATAAAGTATTAAAATAAGATGTAACAAAGATTAGGTTTTATGATCATTTTATGTTATTATACTGAGTAAATATTCATTACAAAACTATGTGAAGAACGTAGTTTATTGACGAATCACACACAACATGGGATTTTGATCTAAAGTACAAATTGTATCTACATAGTAGTGGTCACTCTGTGTTCAAAATTCTACTGAATCTTTTCTTTATTTATATGCTGGCATGTTGACTCGATCCTGAAAAATTGGCCAGAAAATATAAAACAAAGAGAAGATTGGAAGAATGGGGAGAAGCCTTCGCTCAGCAGCGGGAGAGAAGACGCAATATAAAATAAAACTTTATGCACTTCTCCAATAAGAACTTTAACCAATAGGGAATATGCATGACATACAAAACTCCTTTTATTTATTAAAAATGCCCTGTATTGGCCCATAAAAACATTGTGGTACACTTGTTTAAGTTGCTAATACATCACTTATTTTACAATTTACTGTTTTATGTAGCATATTTTTGGTCAAACGGAACGCACTCTCAAAACGCGTCGTCCTCGATAACGCCGATAGTAGTGACATCAAAGTCTATGTGTCAAAAAAACACTTTTATTTGAGAAGTGCATAAAGTTTCACTAAAATTTATTTTAATATTGTTATTGCAATTTTTACTTGACTAGAGCACATACAATAAAACACAATTAGTAAAATAATTCTATTAGAGGCAAAAAAATTGATGTAAACAAGGCAGATTGTGGTAAATGACGTCACATCATGGCCGCGACAGCTACCCTCAGCAGCTCACTATCTATAGAAGCATAAAACTAAAAAAAATTGACAGCACTTCACCCCTTATAACGATTATGAAAAATATGATAAAAAAACAAAAACTTAAAAAGCAGTATCTCATATTTTAGCTATATGAATAACTAAATTATAATACGGCTTATGTAAAAACAATAGAATCCTTTTTTTTTTTTTTTTTTTGTGTTCTTGATTCACTACAATCTGTCTCCCTCATGGGACATTCAGCAGTATGTTGGTTGGTGCTATCGCTGGCGCGCTCAGTATGTGACCTGTGTCACATCCTCATTGTTTAGACAGTAGTTTATTTACTGTGATTGGATTAGGTCTTGAGGTATTTTGCGCTTTAATCGTCGCACTTTGTTGTGGTTCTCCATTAGTGACTGAGCCAGAGTATTTGGATGTTGTTGGATTCGTTCTTTATAGGACATGGTATGGCGTACGATTTCGTGCTCCACAGTGGGCATTCGTAGGTCACGGTGTAATAGTTCGTTAGGTACAAACCAGGGCGCGTTGGTTATCATACGCAATGCTTTATTTTGAAACCTCTGTATGATTTCGATGTTTGAGTGAGATGCGGGATGCCATACGTCCAGACGGGCTTTAGTATTGCCTTGTACAAAAGTATTTTGTTCTCAAGAGATAGTTGAGACTTTCGCCCAATGAGCCAGTAAAGTTTTCGTGTTTGAATACCAAGTTGCTTCCTCTTAGTGAAGATATGTTTTTGCCAGGTAAGTCTTTTGTCCAGATGTAATCCGAGATATCTCACATGATCTGCTTGTGGGACTTCAATGTTGTTTAGTGTGACTGGAGGACAAGATCCTCTTCTTAAAGTAAACGCAACATTGATTGATTTTGTTTCGTTAGCTTTTATGCGCCACTTTTTAAGCCAGTGTGATATGTCATTTAGTCCTTTTTGGAGTATTTGTGAGGCAATTTTTGGGTCACTGTGTGCAGCTAGTATGGCGGTATCGTCAGCAAAGGTTCCAGTAGTTAATGATTCAGATGTCGGCAAATCTGCAGTGAACAGCAAGTAGAGTATGGGACCCAGCACGCTACCCTGTGGCACTCCTGCCTGTATCGGACAAAGATCAGACAGTGCTTCCCCACTTTGTACTATGAAGTGGCGCCGCTGTAGGAATGATTTTAGTATTCCGTACAAGTGATCTGGTAGAGCTTTTTTTAATTTAAAAAGCAGACCTGCATGCCAAACGCGGTCAAACGCTTGAGATATGTCCAGAAATGCACTGGTACAGTAATACTTTGCCTCCAGTGATTCCATGATCTTATTTGTTAGTCTGTGCACTTGGTCTACAGTAGCATGTTTACTGCGGAACCCAAACTGATGGTCAGGAATTAATTCTTTTTCTTTGAGTATAGGTAGGATTCGCTGCAGCAGTAGAGATTCATATATTTTGGATGGAATAGGTAGCAGGCTTATGGGTCTATAAGATTTTGCTTCTTCTGGTTGTTTGTCTGGTTTCAGTAGCATTATAATTTGTGCGACCTTCCACTCCATGGGAAAGAACTGCAGTCTTGTCATGGCGTTAAATAGTGACGTCAGAAAAGTAATACCCGATTCAGGTAGTTCTTGTAATATACGGTTTGTAATAAGGTCGTACCCTGGTGACTTTTTTGGGTCCGATTTTTGTATGATTCGGGCAACTTCTGTCTTTGAAAATTTCAAGGGCATTTCCTCCGTATTTTTAGGAGTATTCAAATAGTCAGTGATTTCTGCGGCATCTACTGGAGAGCCTTCATATGGGTGAGGAGTAAAGACTTTTGAGAGGTGTTCTGAGAAGGTTTCAGCTTTCTCTTGGTCTGTCCGTGCCCAGGAACCGTCAGATTTTCTTATAGGAGGAGACACACTAACAGGTCGTTTTAGTCTTCTGGTAGCTTTCCATAAAGAATAGTCTGAGGAAGCAGTAGCATCCAGGCCAGTGAGATAATTATGAAAACCGTCATTACGATCTTTGTCTAAAGTGTGTTTCAGCTGTCTGTTGATGTGATTGAGTTCTTTTTTCACATCAGGGTCTCTGCTTTGCTGCCAGTGCTTCCTTATTCTCCTTTTTTGGATTATTTTATCTAATATATGTCCCGCTACATAGTTGTCCATGCTTCTTTGTGGTAGTGGTGGGGTTGAAGACCAGGCTGCGTCCTGCACACTGCTATTGAAGTACAGAACAGCTTCTGTTATTTCGTCTTCACTTTTTAGACTAACTGGTTCCTCGAATGCTTTATCGATGAGCTCTCGAAATAGGGACCAGTTAGTTCTTTTGTTATGCAGAACGCATTTTTTTACGCATTCTTGGGCGGTAGTGTGTAGTTCTACTATGATTGGAGAGTGGTCTGAGGACAGATCCCAGCAACTCTGGCACGATATATTGTTCTTTACTATTCCTTTGCTGACACAAAAATCGATAACATCCGGGATTTTTCTTTTGTCTGTTGGCCAGTAAGTCGGTTGGCCAGACGATATCACGTTCATATTTCTTGTTTGGATGCATTTAAAGAGTTCTCGCCCTCTGGGTAGAACAAGCCTAGAACCCCAATACGTATGCTTGGCATTATAGTCACCTCCCGCCAATAAATCTGTCTCCAAGCGATTGAAAAAAGTCATTAAACTCCGTTTCCTTGATAGTAAATCTCGGCGGACAGTAGAGGGCCGATACTGTAATGTCACTGATCCAGTCTGTTATTACGACGTTTGTTGCTTGGATGTAGTTTTTACAGTAATCTTGTAGAACATGGTGCTTAATGTTTGACCTGATGAGTATGGCCGATCCTCCATGTGCTTTGTTGTCTGGGTGGTTAGTGTGGTACATGTTGTATCCTGGTATCCTGAAGTAGCTTTTGGATGTGAAGTGAGTTTCTGAGATTAGTAAAACATCTATGTGGTGGATTTTAAGGAATATTTTTAACTCTTCCGAGTGATTTGACAAGCCATTAGCATTCCATACACCCAATTTTAGTGCTGTGAATGTAATGACATTAGAATCATTGAATTAGAAATTATACATACCATGTGGTCCACATTTTAGCGATACTAAATAAAAAACAATGAATAAACTAAAACGCAGTATTTTTGTGATCGAATTCTCAAACGTAACTAATTTTAAGTTACTATTAAGTATCATACAGTCCTTGTCACTTTACACGCACATTGTAGAGATATGTAACTTGTAAAAAATTACACTTTTAACACTAAATTATTTTTAATTACTTCTACGCAATACTTGTTGAAGTTATGTTAATATTGAAATAAACAAGTGATCAAGTATAAAAATCATATCAAACCATTGAAATTTTGATTTGATGATGATTAAATAATTATATTGATAATAATTATCTAAACATTGTTGATGGTTGATAAAACATTATCATGACTTGTTAATTGTGATAAAAAATATAAAAACAATGAGCTCACAAACATTAATTTGTTTTTTTTTATGTTGCTACGTACTGATGGCCTTTCCCAATCTAAATGGAATTATTTATTACGTAGACGATGTAACATTAGCACTTTAGCTGGTCATCTATACCAATATTACAAAGAGCATTGCATTGCATGCCCATGAGATGTTTGCATGCCCATGTGACGGCAGAACGTGGAGAACCTTATTATAATAAGAACAGCTATGTACCTATTACAGGTCGCGGCACGTAACTCTAGCGCTGAACGAAACGTGGAGGGGATAGCTGCGCGTGTTATACGACTGGAGAGCCAATCGGCGCAACGCACGCCCCAAGACATTCTTATTTTTTACTTCTGCGCAATAACGGTCAGCGCTAGAGTTACGTGCCGCGACCTGTACCCATGTTTGCAAAGTAATAAATGATTTGATTTGAGGTAAAATTTGTTTGTAAGTTTGTGTGTAGGGGGGGGTAATCTCCGGAACTGAACCCGAATGGAGCGGTGGTAGTAAGG
This sequence comes from Xestia xanthographa, assembly GCA_905147715.2. Lineage (NCBI taxonomy): Eukaryota > Metazoa > Arthropoda > Insecta > Lepidoptera > Noctuidae > Xestia > Xestia xanthographa. Next base: position 18,627,447 of record LR990667.1, read on the forward strand.
TTGCCTTACATTCTTGGGGTCCCGGGTTCAAATCCCAGTAAGAGCAAATGTTTGTGTGATGAGCATGGAAATTTGTTTCCAAGTCATGGATGTTTATATGTATAATAAAATAAGTATGTATATATAAACAAAAAGTATCTATGTAGTATATCAACTATCTGGTGTCCACGACACAAGCCTCGTTGCTTAGTGTGGCCCTAGATAGCGCTGTGTGTAATGTCTAGCGATATTTAATATTACAAAAAGGTAAAATTTGTTTGTATGTAGGGGGTAATCTCCGGAACTAATGATCCAATTCTAAATATTCTTTCACTGGCAAAAAGCTACATTATTTGTAAGTGCTATAAGTTATAAATTATATTTATATCATGCATATTAGCTGATTTAACACAAACTTTCGTCCCGATTTACCCCTGTGGGTGCCAATTTGGTGGTACCATTTACTTCTTTTTCCTTCATATAATTTCTCACAAAATCCACCCATTTTTTCTTTGGTTTTTCTCTTCCTCTCCATTCATCAACCAAGACAAAAAAATATTATTACTTACTTAAAATACCGAGATAAAAGTAATTGATGAATAAATACTGTAAAGTTGTTTAAACAAAACATGCTCTAAAATAAAAACTTGAATCTTAGGAAATTAGAACCATTAATTCATTGCATTTTTAACACCAGGAATAATTGATTATTTACAGTTAATAATTAATCAGAATTATTTGCACTTGAAATGGACTTATCACAAAAACTTGGGACTAAATATCTCACGACGGTAAACTGTGAAATTAATGACGATATATATTACTATTTACTTAATATTACAGTTATTTTGACTAAGTGTAGTGAAACTACGAAACTAAAGAGAAATCACGGTCCGTGGCATACTTTTAACATTTCGTCACGTAATTCCTACTTTTTGGACCTGCCAACACCAAAATCGGCATCTAAACTAATCTAAAAAATGATTGAAATGTTTTTGCGAAGCGTAATAACTATAATTTACGCTTTAACCAAAGTAGCTTAAAACTATTTTTTTTTCTAACCTGTAAGGCGCATCCGAGTACAATCCATTCAGCCCTTGATACATTTTTATCAATGAAAAATCACTGTAAACACTAATTCACACAATAGAACTGATAACAGTTTTAATTTATTCATTAAAAACAGTAATTTAGTTAGACATTACTTCAAACGATTCAGTTTTGTTTTCCTATTTTGTTTTTGACGTACAGGATTCGCAATCGCAATATGAACTCGCATGACATGACAGATCATACGATCGTGCTCCCTCGCTTGCGCTTATTTATTTACGCGTGTGTGAAAGAGAGAGCAGACTATTTGGTCAAAGTTGCCATAATAAGGAAATTGCAAGAAGGTTGCATAAGAAAATTCTTGTTTATCACAAAGTTAGGGTTGGGAAAGGGTCAACTCGAATCGATAAGATAAAACAATTTGCGTGCATTATTTAATTGTTGTTTGTTGCATATTTATAGAGCAGTGGTTATCTTGCTAATTAAAATATTCATGAATTAGTTTAATTAAAATAAGACGGTTGACGTAGCAGTGGAATTATTGTGAATTCATATTACAGTAATTTCTTATTAGATTCTTATAGCAAGCAGCCTTAGGTACAAAGTCCAAGCTAACGTCAGAATTAATTGGTAAAATGAACCTTCAAGGTTTTTTAAAAACGTTTAGCCTTCAGATAAAAAGATCCTTAACGTTTTGACTACAAGGTTTTTCTCATTCCGATTTCCCTCCTCAAAAATATTGAATACTTGCTAATTATATTCATCAGTTAGTAATTATCAAGTCCAAATATTCCAATTATTCGTATCCCATTTAAAACATACTGTCACTAATACATTATGTCCGTCATCTAGGGCATCTACAATGCTACTAAAGTATATCCATACCATCGATCCATACAGAATAAGCATCCTGGCTGACGTCACGCAAAATTCACGAGATTATGAATAATCATTTCGTCCGAGAATCCGTCTTTTTTAATGGAGGATGAGCAACTGTCCTCCCTGTACCTCATTGACCTCATACCTCTACTCAAATCCTGCGGTGAAACGGGCAACTTAGATAAACTAAAAAGGTTGATGATGAAACATGTTCTTTTAGTTTAACTTACAAGATAATAAACAAAAACAACTTCATTTCATTATTAAGTAATAACGAGTAGAACCTGAAATTCTTGTTTAGTATGGGTTCACGTTCTTCACAGTTTACTTTTACTGCGAAGTTTTTAATAAGATTCAATGACATCAGAGGTAAATTTTTTTTTTTTTTTTTTTTTGTTAATGTAGTCTCGCCCGTCGTCGAGTCGTTGGCCTATGTTTAGGGCAGGCTTATGCTTTCATTATTATTGTATATACCTGCCTGCTCAGGTGTAAATAGCTAAGAGTTTACAAGGTTTACTACTGAAATTACATTGTAACAAAATAAAGGCTTACTGTAGAGGGGTTTAAACTTTTTTGGCCATTTTCATTCAACACATCGATCGTTGCGATAAGGTGACCACTGACCACGTAACTAGGTTTTAGATAACTTTTAGCTAAAAGTTATTTACTGAGGTATATCTCCAGCATAAAGACTGATGGTGATTAATTGGATTTATAAAACTATCAATAATAAATCTAAGTTAATATTATAAAGAGGAAAAGTTGAAGAATCTTTCCATAATGAGAAAGGTGTCGATTCAGTTGTGCACAAACTAAACTTAATTTAATCTATTGCTATCTCTTACTAAGAGGTAGTGCGAGAAAAGGACGGCTATAGCTATGAACTAAATTAGAGAGAGATGTCAAACTAGTTTATGCCTTGCGCTTCACCGTGTTTTTAATCGACATGTTTTTACGTGCACCCTTCATTTGTATGAACATATTAGTTCTAACTAAATTTGACAGCTCTGAATTACGTCCGTCTCTTTCTCGTTTTATTAGAGAGAAAAATATAGAAATAGCCTAAATTAAGGTTAGTTTGTGCACAACAGAATCGACAACAATATCCCTTAGCCCCAAGGCTTTATTAAAAATGCTCCAGAGTGGGATCATTTCCAATCGTAACGCGAGCGAAGCCGCGTGCAAAAGCTTGTCGTAAAGCACTTTTCGCATATCCCAAACACAAACCAAATTCAATTCAGCCACACATCAACATCAATTGCGCCAATCATAAAAGCTAAATTACGACGCGATCCACGAGTTTCATTATAAGATTAGACGAGTGTACGTAACGGGCACTGGGAAAAAAACACTTAGAAAAATATAGCCAAAAAAGTGTTATGTTCGGATATCATTTATTTTCTCGATTCTATCGTATTGTGTCCTCCGATAATTATATAGTGTAATAAAATAAAAATGCTTGAATCACCACAAGAAATATAATAATTAAATTGGAAAAAAAAGGATAATCTAAATCACGATTTATTATTTTAAAGTGGCAGCGACCTTCAATAAAATTCTCTACAACAAAAATTAACAATTAAATGATTTCGTCAATGAGGATGAGTTTTAAATTATCATATTAAATCGATTCTAGTTAAGGCGACTACATGAGCTAAACGCGAGATTTATAATGCAAAAAAGCAAATGATTCACTGCAATAAACAAAACCAGAAAAATATATGATATTCTTCAGGAAATCAGGATATATGCTAGTATCTGCAATAGTGTTTTGAAAACATAATACGACTAACTTTATTCGATAGAAAAAAATCACGAACTTATCTCTAAAAACTTCTTTTATCGAGTAAAAACCATACTAAAATACATGCGATCATTCTGATTTTTGGCAAATAATTCTACAGGCAACATATGTATTAGCATCATAGCGCTCGGGATAATGTAGCTGCCCAGTGGCGTAGCTACAGGGGGGCGGTGGGGGCCACGGCCCCAGGCGGCATACGAAAGGGGGCGGCAGGGAGCGCCAATTTATTAATTTGGAAAATGTAAAAAAAAAATTGAAATCGCGCGCGCAATGTCATGCCATTCTTGCCATAGAAAACGATATAAATGTTGATATCCAGGGTGATTGGTAATTGGGTGCAGGCCTTCAAATGGGTGATACCATTAAACACCTTATTTGCTACAATTTTGACCCCGATAACTCGGGATCCAAACTGTTTTCAGAAAAACATGGGAAGTTTCAAGAAGTTTTCAGAACATGACCTATAAGGCGCTTATTTTCCAAAGGCAGATGTCTTTTTTGACAAATTGGTTTTCGAAGGATACGTTTGTTCATGAGCTATCAGAAAAGGATCAGTTTAACATCCTAAACTGCTTAGATTTCTCACAATCAGCACTTTATAGTGGAGAGAGGTGACAAAATTTAAAAATATCTTTAAACGTTCGATTTCTCAAAAACCACCCAGTTTAAACCCCAAGTTATCGGGGTCAATAAAAAACAAGGGGCGACGTATTTCCAGTCAGCCCCAAGTGGCAAAAACGCACGCTACGCCACTGTAGCTGCCCTTTATGGAAAGAATTTTCGGAATCGGACCAGTTGTTCCTAAGATTACCCCCTTATAATATTAGTACAGAAAAATAGATTGGCTTGGATATGACGAAATTAGTTTTAACCAACCACTCATTTACAAAATAATTAGAATGATGATTTTTGGAGGCACCAAGAACTTATTTATAGATGTATTTTGGGGTCCGCAAAAAGTGCTCTTCACTTAATGCATAGAATAACGGCTTTAAAAAGATAAAACTAGTTTTGATTATTTTCAAGTGTACCTACGTATTGCAATACGACCTTGTCATTCCAATAGAAGAGACCATCTTGTAACAAGTTAATATTTACTCTCATAAGTATCTCTCTAGCATACGCAAGTTACACAACGATGACTTATCATCATCATCATCATCATTTCAGCCGAAAGACGTCCACTGCTGGACATAGGCCTCCCCCAAGTGTCGCCACATTGACCGGTCCCGTGCGACTCGCATCCAGCGGATTCCCGCAACCTTCACCAGGTCATCAGTCCACCTAGTGGGAGGCCTTCCAACGCAACGTCTTCCGGTTCGCGGTCGCCACTCCAGAACTTTTCGGCCCCATCGGCCATCTGTTCTGCGAGCAATGTGCCCTGCCCACTGCCACTTAAGTTTGGCAATTCTTCGGGCTACGTCGGTAACCTTGGTTCTCTTGCGATGACTTATAAATCACAATAACTATTCGCAACCAGATAAGGCGCTGTACTTAGTCAAAATAGGCTTCACAAAACAGTTTTTTAGCCAAATGTATACATTATATAGCAGCTAAAAAAATATATGTTAATCTTGATCATATTTATGGGTGGACCATTGTGTTCAAAACACGTTTTCGGTAAATTTTCTCGATAAAAAAAAAACATAAAATAACCATTTAAATTGAAATTGTAGCAATTGTAACTGTATTATTTATAAACAAATCTTGATAATATTAATAACAGTGATGTAATATATAATAATAAAGGGAACTGTTGTTTTTATTTATTCTTTTTATTTATCACTTTTGTTTATTTCAATATTTATTCATTATTTTCTTCTAAAACCTGGCCGCCCAGTAATAGTGACGGCTCATTTATTCCCATACAAATAGACAGTGTGCGCGATTTAGGAGTTGACAGCGCCTTAATAGTTAAAAGTAAATTCAAGGTAGGTACAAGGTGTGAACGCACGCTTTAGAAAGCCTAAGTATAAACTACGATAAGCTAGCTCTACCGAAAAAAAGTATGATTTACTACGTAAGCCAAACTGAAGCGGATGATAAAAGCTGTATTTTTCCACCGAATCTATTTTTAGACTACCCAGGAAAACCGATAAAAAGCTAGGACTAAACCACTGAGATAAAAAACTAAATACAGTCATCACACAGTTTTTACATGCATACAAAACTTCCTTCTAATAATCGTAGATATAATTACCAAGGCTCATCATTTATGTCAGACCTGTGCAGTAAAAAAATCGATAAATTATACAATCATGTACGCTCGACAACCAATCAAGGTATACAAAACCAGTTTATGCGGATCTCTCATTGTACCGGACATCTACATGATGAGTCTTACATTATAATAAATTACATTATAATAATATTATAATGTAATTTAATTATATAATTATTATATTAATTATATAATAATATACATTAAATTACAATAAATAAGTAACTTTACGCAAAAATTGTTGCTGGGAAGCGACTTTTGGGGTGAAAAATCACGTTTTACGGTAAAACTCAGTGTACCGCACTCAAGACATTGTGCTGGTGGATGGATTGAATAGTACGGGGGTCGTGGAGATGAAAAACATGTATTTAAAAATAAACTTGTGGAAAAGTTGGAACTTTGACCCCGTAACTAGAAGGTTCCCAGGTATGGCCTAGATTCTAGAACAAAAAAAAAAATTGCAAAGACGGGGAGAACAAGTGCCTTTCGGTTTCGTTTAGAGTCTTTCTACGCCCTTTATTCAAAGCGCGGCCATGTTAAACTGGAGATGTATAGGTTGATGTGTCACCGTGTACATATTCTATTTGTATCCTATAAGTAGTTTTTTCTTGTTTCAATGTCAATTTTGGTATGGAAATCAACAGCAAAGTTTTATATAATGTAAGTTAGTGATTTACTCGATCGATTTCAACCAACCCGCCTTACTTTTCGCGAGAATTTTGACTATAGCTCGTGCGTGATTATGCCGTTGTTAGACATAATATCTTTAATTTTTTTTTTTAACTAATGGGTATCTTGTGGACTATATCTAGGCTTCTATCGAAGCAGAAAATAAAAATTTCTAGAAACAAATTCAGTATAAGCCTCCAAAAATTGCTGTTTTTCACAACTTTTACCTCAACTTTGGCCGTTCATAATGTACTTATAAGTTGTAAAAGTTAAGAAAGCATCCTGATAGAAGCCTTGCAAATGTAGCGGAGATTCTAAATAACGAATATTTATTTCACATACTTGTAAGACTAATTCAAAAACACGTATTTCCTGGAACAAGTTTTATAAATTTTCCAACAATATTTTTCGTTCAATGTCCCCGCGTTAGGCGGTATGAGGTACGCGGGAGGCAAGTAGTGCGGGTTCGGGGCTAGGTAAGACAGGGGAGTTAAAATAATACCACCGCTGTGGCTCTGGATGAAACAACAAGCTTTTCGACCATGCTCGCGTTGACGAAAGGCGGGCCGGGAAGGGCCCTCTTAACATAACTTATAATCACCAATATAATCACTCTAATTTTCCCCAGAGGGTTAGATAATGGTGTAACATAACATAACATTACGCCTGTAATCTCCGAAGGGTTACGCAGAGGTGTATATAATAATAATAATACACTAATAATAATAATAGTACACCCATATTTCGCCAGTTATGTATGCTCAAGTCCCATGTAATAGGGGGCGAGCCTATTTCCATCAACCGGGCACAGATCCAGACTCCGTGGCTGCCACTAAGAAATTCCTGATGGACAAAACCAACAACAATTTGCCCGAACCTGTAATTTAACCCAGGACCTCATGAGTCATGCTCAGCTGTCACGAGTTTTTACCAATTATTGAATGGTGTAAGATACCGAATGGTGTCGATTCTATTGTACACAAACTAAACTTAATTTAAGCTATTGCTATCTATTTCTCTCTAATAAAACGAGAAAGAGACGGACATAATTTAGAGCTGTCAAATTTAGTCGGAATTGGAACTAATATTTCTATACAAATTAAGGGTGCACGTAAAAACATGTCGACTAAAAACACGGTAAAGCGCCAGGTATAAACTAGTTTGACATCTCTAACTTAGTTCATATTTATAGCCGACCTTTTCTCGCACTACCTTATAGTAAAAGATAGCAATAGCTTAAGTTTAGTTTGTGCTCAACAGAATCGACACCATAGTAAAACTAAATTTTACCAGTAAGCTTTTTAAGGGGGTGGTATCTGCTAACGAGAGGTTTTCTCCATGTAACTCCTCTTTGATGAGTGAATATAAATGTGCAAAAAAAATATATGTTGCATAATAGACTCTAAACTTTAATTGGTACAATTGAAATAATTCTAACTTTACTATTACTATATGAAAAAAATATTCAAAGTGAAGCATTTTTTCTTTGAAATTTCGTAACTATTCCTAAACTAGTATTTTTTTACACAAATATTTGTCAGTTTTTTCTTCACAAAGTGTACAATTGGCATTTTGATCTAATGATTTATTAGGCTACAATTAAATAAAAAAAACACTAGTTTCGCACTATTCGGCCCGCAGTGACTGACGTAACAACCACTTTGTAGTGCAAGCTGATTAGAACTTTATTTTAGCAGTATTTCAAACGAAGTTTGAACCACTACAAATAGAGTTGCTAATTTTGCAGATACCCCAGCCATAAGTAGTAGGGCGAGCATATTGTCACTGGGCTAATACTGAGAAAGTCCCTGGAGGTTTAGTAAAATCATAATAGAATAATAATACCTACAATATGAATTACGTTTCAATTCGTAAAAATGGTCACAAAACGACAATTCGAGCTACCGGACACTATAGGGAACGTGCACAACAACGGTGCTGCCAACTGGCGTCGCCAATCCGAATCTTGTGCTCTATTAATGCTTGACATTGACTTTTCTAACAAGTAAACAGAATTAATTTTATAGTGAAAATTAATTAACTAATCATAATGCATTGTTGCATTTCTGGATGTAGGTACCAATACATCCACAATAATAAAAATAAATCAATTAGCGTAAAATTCTATTACTTTCCAAAGAATACTAATAGCATACCATGTTTTGGTGAAAAACGCAAAAAATGGATAAACGCAGTAAATAAAAATATTTGAAAACAACTTGTTTTCGTTACACTCTGCATTGAAAAGGCCCTCAAAATCAACCGTCCATGCAAACATACCAGAACCATTCTTCACCATAGACGTGTTCTACTAGACCGCACTAAAGTTCACACCGAATATCCCTCAACAGTTAATCAAAGACTCCACATGTACTCAGAATATAAACATGGTTATACCCACAATAATGTTTTTAGTTGGCTGCACTCCTTTGGTTTTTTAAGTTTTGTATCTAAATGCTACGGACTGCATTTTATTGATTGCTTCATCAAATGATTGTGAACTAATTGATTTATTAGAGCATGGAGATACTGTTCTCGCTGATAAGGGATTCCCTTCCATCCAACATGTGTTGAAAATAAGAAAGCTATCTTAGTTATGCCAGCCACCATGTCTTCATACACCACAATTTTCATCAGAAAGTAAATGAAAGATATAAAATTCATATTATCAAACATTTATATTACGCTGACGATCGCTATTGATAGACCGGAACTCATATTTTATACCTTTTAGCATATTCAAAAATAATATAATTGAAGAGACAATATTGTGTAAATTGAAAGCACGATGAGAAGTGATAAGTTTCCTTTTCTGTCCGCATAGTGTCTCTTTTGTCGATTAGTGCTGCCACCTATAGTTCCTGCACGTTCCCTATAGACAAGACTGTCTTTAGACATACAATTACGCTACTAGTGCGAGCGAAACAGACAATTTGTATTCTCGCTTGCACTAGTAGGGTCTGTGGTAGGAATAAGACAGTGATCTTGTCTATAGTGTGCGGTAGCCCTGGGTAGCCCTAACTGCGTCTACTATAATTCTGATTGACCGGCCATTTTAGACCCCCCGATTTTCAATCACCCAAGACAGCGATAAAAAGTTATTATCAGCACTTTACATCAACGCTATCAATGTCATGTCATTTAAGGAAGGTAAGACGCAAACTACCGACATTGTAATCACAATTTCAAGTTATTATTCAACTATTTTTCCCATAAAGTCACGCCATATTTCATTAACGAAGGTATTATCTAATCTCACAAGCGAAATCCAGCTGTTTTTATTGAATTATCAATTAGTGCGAGTTAATCATCGAATAATCTGTCTCGTGTTTTTAATGTCCTTGTATTTAATTGTTACGATGCATTAATTGATAAAACTGAAATGGGAATGGGCGGGACAATTAATAAAAAAGAAGTATTTCTAAAACTAAAACTCGACTACTGAATGAAGTCTGTTAAAATGTAGCCTATCCTATGTTACCCAGGCCATAATAAGGAATCGATTGACACCTTATTTATAAAAATCGGATGAAACGTTTAGGCATTACGGAGGAATATACGTTAATACATACATACATACATAGAATGCTAAAATCATAACCCTTTCTTTTGGCTTCGCCGTAGTCGGGTAAAAAGGAGAAATGGGCTAAATTTGTAGCTGAATGGTGCCCAGGAGAAGGCAAAAGGAAGAGAGGACCCCCGATACGAAGCCGGGACGACGATCTCAAAGAGTCAGCAGGTCAATGTGGAAGAGGAAAACCCGAGACCGTGAAACGTGGAAGAATATGGGGAGACCTATGCTAAAGCAAAACAATCTTCAGCACAATGTTTTGAGTGCGTTTCGTTGAGTTTTAAAACGTGATTTTTTCACCCGAATAAAAGTATAGTTTCCCAGCAATAATTTTTGCGTAGTTGCTTAGTCTGATGTATAGAATGCTTGGTTGACGGCTTTATGAAGGGCCCGTTTACACTTTGTATACTTAGCTATGTGTTATACTTATTAAAATTGTTAGTATGACAACCGGTAGATAAACTATACAAATAATAAATCCAACATATCATTAGGTAGGTACCAGTGGCGAAGAGTGAAAGTTGAGTCAGGGGAAGCCGAGGAAAAAAATGAGAATAGGTAGATTTTTAATTTTTTTTCGTTTTTTGAGTACGAGTAGGCGTTTCGTGATGCTTGTAAAAAAGTACTGATTGTGTCATTTTTCAATTATGGTAGAGAGTGGTTGTGTTCCAAACTTCTGAAGGGAAGCCGGTGGGAATCGAGTTATTAGGAGCCTGCGCCACTGGTAGGTACTCTATTGGTTTAAGGTGAATGCTTCGACCAGCCCGCGAAATTCAAATTTTCTTACGTTTTTGGCAAATTGCAAGCCAGTGCAAGGTTGTATGTTGATTAAAATATTGGACGCGATTGTAAGACGTATGTAGTTACAGAATTATAATCATCAAAACCATCAATACAACCCTCCAAGTTCATAAAGGTCTAGCAATAAATTTGACCTTGAAAAAATCGTTTCTCGACCTTTATGAACTTGGAGGGTTGTATTGATGGTTTTGATGATTATAATTCTGTAACTACATACGTCTTACAATCGCGTCCAATATTTTAATCAACATACAACCTAGCACTGGCCTGCAATTTGCCAAAAACGTAAGAAAATTTGAATTTCGCGGGCTACCCTGGAGCATCAGCCTTAAATAGAGTAAACATCTCACAACTCTTAAAAAAAATACTAAATGGGATGCGATGACGCTACCTAGGGTAGTTAGGAATAGTCAATTTGTAACTAAGTATTTTACGAAATTGTTACCTATTGTTGTAATTCATAATATTGTCATTAAGTAAGTAAGTAAAATTTTATTTGTTTAAACATGGTGTACATGATAAAAGAGTATTTTACTGGCCGAATTGAAATAAATGATTTGACTTTTAGGTTAACCTCTCTCTCTAACTCATCTATTTACTATTATTCTCGTTTTAAACCAAATATCGGTCACTCACGGATCACGGATATGAAACTCTTCACACAAATCTAAATAAGTAAGTGTAAATAAATGTTTTATTCCGAAAATATGACTGACGCGGATACCTATAATCGCACTTGCAAATCGTAAAGCAAATAATACACTGTTTACTCTATCAAAATTCAAGGCTGACTGCCTCGTTGGTTTAGTGGTTGCTAGAACGACTGCTGAGTATGAGATCCGGGATTTGATTCCCAGTTTGGACAAAAGAGGTATTGAGTTTTTCCAGTATAGCAGCCTCGGAATCTGGATTTGTGCCCGATTGATGACATTAGCAAAAGGTACAAGTTGTAAGCCGTGTGGTATCCCGGAGAGTAGTATAGAACCAACCCATTACACTCACGGGTGTCGTATAAGGCGACTAATGTCTGAGGCAGAACACCTTGCGCCTCCGTAGACCAGAGAATCGGCAGCAGCGTTTTCTGTTAGTCTTTCATCACTGCGATCTCCAATCCGCCTGCCAAGCGTGGAGATTACGGCACATTCCTCCCATCATGGGAGAGGCTTATGTCCAGTAGTGGACGTTATGGGCTGTTGTTGTTGTTGTTGTTGATGACATTAGGCTCGCTTCTATTACACGACTTTAACCTTTCCGACGCGATTTGTCACACTCGTGACATTCTGCACTTCGCTTGAGCGCTATCTGTCACACTTGTTGCACGCGCACCCGCCTCCAAAAAACTGCATTAAAAACCGTCTAAAACTGTCTACTCCACAGTTTATTCCTCTGTGTTCAATTCGTTACTAAATTCCTCAATAATAAAACCGAACATCGCAACACTATTCCATTGACAACTTGCCGAAAAAAAAAAGAAACTTTCATTTGACATTAAACGACGAAATATGGGTGTAATATTAGGTACACCTCTGTCAATCCCTTCAGGAATTACAGGCGTGATGTTATGATATGTCAATTCAGGGCTAGCTATACTATCTGAGCCTTTATACAAATAATTTAACCCGACTCTATCGATAACGCATTAAAAGGTTGATAGTGCAAGCAAACTCAGATTAATTGCACCAGAATTGTGTTTACATAGACCGTATCTAGAATTCTAGATCATTGAATTAGGTCGCTCACTATAACATATTATTTTATTTTGAATACTAAAAAAAATGTTTTTATTTTACAGTATTTTTTATTTTATGTAATTTATAAGTTGATTTTAATTAATTTTATGTGAATGAATTCATTAATTTTCTAAATAATGTATTGAAATAAATAAAGGAGCTTAATTTAATATATATTTTTTAAAGATATTTTCAAAATATATAAAGTAAGTACCTAGTTAAAATGAATAAGAGATTATATATTCAATAGATATTTATATTAAATCTAATTTTGGTTTCGGAAATTTCGTAAATACATAATAAATTATACCTGATGAAACGCAAGTTCATGTTCCATTTAAAAAAATAACGTAAATAAAAGCTTTCGAAAAAAAATATAAAACTTTTATAATTTAAAATAAAAATGTTCAGTATCATAATAAATTGAGATATCGATGAAAATTATTAATCATTCCCATCCCTTAAATAAAAAAGTCGTTAAAAATGTTGTCATTATAATAAAAAATATTTTTTTTAATAATTATGTGGCAATCATGTGTTGCTGATTATTTGTGAGACAATGGTTCATCATATTTATTTGCAAGCATAGAATTATTATTTCAATAGGTAATTGTTTTGCCAAGCATCAAGAACATGTAAATCGATAGCTAACGACTACAAATGGTTGAATGGAAGTTGTAAAATGACAACACGGAAAACTATATTTTTTTATTATTTACGCTAGTAATGACAGATATTAAGGTGGATGCTCAAGGGTAGCCCGCGAAATTCAAATTTTCTTACGTTTTTTGCAATTTGCAGGCCAGTGCTAGGTTGTATGTTGATTAAAATATTATTCGCGACTGTAAGACGTATGTAGTTACAGAATTATATTCATCAAAATCATCAATACAACCCTCCAAGTTCATAAAGGTGGAAAAAATCCTTTTTTTTTTTAACGCGAAGAAGAATATATTTCGAAAATTCATACTCTATTAAAGGACGAACTTCAAAGGAAGACAGTTTGTCTGGAAGCTCATCTTTTTGCCGATGAGAAATCGGTAAGATGCTTTTAAAATTTTCTAAAAATAAGTGTGCTACAACAATTTTGGGGCCATTTGGCGCAGCCGTGAGGCACGCAGTGTCACATTACTTTATTTCTTGTTTAGATTTAAGATTTTTATCTTTTTGTTTTTTTTTTTTTATATTCTTTTTATAGGTAGGGGTGTGCACTTGTGACAAATAAATGTATTTTCTTTTTTTATTTTCCCTAAGCGTTAAGTACAAAACCAGGTAAAATATTTTACAAGCTAGCGTAATTATGTAAAACCGTAGAACTAGGTAAGTAAATCTCGCTAAACTGTCAACAGATTATTTAATTAACTTGCCTGACCTCGTTGAACAAAGTTATATCTAGATAAAGTAGTGTTCGTTTATAATTACTCTTTGACTAGATTGAAACTTATTTAGGCAGACACTAAAATAGGTAATTGACTTTGGTAATTGATTATAGGTCGCGGCACGAAACTCTAGCGCTGACCGTTATTGCGCAAAAGAAAAAAATAAGAATGTTTTGGGGCGTGCGTTGCGCCGATTGGCTCTCCAGTCGTATATCATGCGCAGCTATCCCCTCCACGTTTCGTTCAGCGCTAGAGTTACGTGCCGCGACCTGTAACGGGGCCGATCATCCACTCACTTCTTTATCTTCATCGTGTGGTTGCCTATCCGTTTTAATGCCACCCATGGTCCTCTGACTTAGCTTTACACGCCGTCGAGAAATATCTCTTATCCTGGTTTCCTCACGATGTTTTCGTTCACCGAAGCAAGTGATAATTATACAATACGCACATGAATCTGAAAAATCAAAGGTGCGTGTCTTGGATTCGAACTGGAGACCTATGATTTGGTAGTTCGACGGTCACACCACTAGGCTATCACTGCTCTAAGCTACCTAAAGGTGAACGCAGACCTAGCCGCACCGCAGTCACCGCATTCATCGTATAAAGTTCTATGAAATTTGTGTCTGTGTGCAATCTGTGTCCACGTCTGTGTGCGAGATTACAAAGAAGGATGAGAGGTTTTTCTTTTTGAGGTATTAAAAAAAAAACTTAGTTTCCAAGAACTCTCTAGATGGCATTGAACTTACTATGATAGTTGGTGCCAAAGCCAAAACGCTTGAAAAAATAACATTGTGTCACGTCACATAGGTACTGTCGTTGACTGACACTTTCATTTGCTTAACCTTCCGAAAGATTGATAGTAGGCCACTGAGAATTGAAGCCAAAAACACGCGGGACACATGTCCCGCATCGTACGATCCATACGTCAGTCGCCTAGGAACGTTCCCCGCGTAAACTACGTCACGAGTCCGTGTTTTGATATTTTAAAATGAAGGTTTGTGTTGTGAAATGGTGTAGAAATCACACTAAAAAAAAGGAATGTGCCACTATATATCATTTCACAAGTAAGTATTCAATTTCACTTTGTATTTCTTTGTTACCGCATTTTAAACTTATGTAAACAAAAAGTATAATTTGACATTACTGTCACGCCATATTTGTTGAGTGTTGCCAGGGGCATAATTTTTTTTACCCATTATTTGTAACTTTTAAAAATCTTTTCAGAACGAGAAATTACAAAAGAGTTTTATTTACTTAAACGATGTTTTTTAGGGTTCCGTACCCAAAGGGTAAAAACGGAACCCTATTACTAAGACTTCGCTGTCTGTCCGTCTGTCCGTCTGTCCGTCTGTCCGTCTGTCTGTCACCAGGCTGTATCTCATGAACCGTGACAGCTAGACAGTTGAAATTTTCACAGATGATGTATTTCTGTTGCCGCTATAACAACAAATACTAAAAACAGAATAAAATTAATATTTAAGGGGGGCTCCCATACAACAAACGTGATTTTTTTATAATAATTGGTACGGAACCCTTCGTGCGCGAGTCCGACTCGCACTTGGCCGGTTTTTTTTATAAATGTAAAAGCTTTGGCTCAATTACTGAATTCGAAACGCTGTGTCCATTGCCTCAAAGTCTCATTTAGAGTCAGAGTCAGATTAAGAGTCAAACTAACTAATGCCGGGTCCAGACTGGTGTAACGCGAATGTAACGCTTACGTTTAATTCATGTCAACAATGTGGACGGCACACGAACTCAAAGCGAATTGAAAACGCGAATACTGCGTGCGCCTTTGTGTTCGCGCAAAAAGCCGATGGATCAACCGCGAGCGTTACATGTAATGCTCGCGGTGCCGTCCACACCTAGAATTCGCGTTACATTACACGGTGGATTCGCGTTACATTACGTTAGTCTGGACCCGGCTTTACGGTCGGACTCGGTCAGGTTCGGTCAGACTCGATCAGACTCGGTCAGACACGTTCAGACTTGGTGAGATTCAGTCAGACTCGGACAGACTCAGTCAGATTCGATCGGACTCGGAAAGATTCGGTCAGACACGTTCAGACTTGGTCACATTCGGTCAGAATCGCGTTTTAATTAACTTAGAAACATTTAATTAACTTTCAAGCAAATATCACAAAAAGTCGTAACATAATAATTTCTGATAAAGTCGCACATGACAAATTACACAAAATAAAGAAATAACGTTGAAAATCACCAACCGTAATGATAAAAAATCATGTCATTAGTGTTGATGTTTTTTAATGTTACAGCACCATGCTGAGATAGGGGCCTTTTGGCCTCGTACAGGACTAATTTCGTTTATTTTTATTATATTTTTAGTTCTTTTTGTTTAATTGTTAATAGTTGTACCTACTGTTAATTTTACCAGTTTATTTTGTGTGTATTGTCCTGTGCGGGCTAATAAATGCTTTTTCTTTCTTTCTTTCTTTCTTTTTTCTTTGATGATATATTTTACGCTGAACGTAAAATACTGAAAAATCTCCCACATTTATGGGTAAGTCTCCGCCACTGGTATTACACGCACGTTGCACACAAACGCAAATCCGATACGTAATACACTTCCGAGCGCGGCGCTCACTCACACATTAAAAAAAAGTGGCTTCACTTAAAACGTTCCGTTTTGTTTCGAACACGGAATCTGGACATTTTTTAATCTAAGCTTCCGAATATAACCTAGTTTTCTCGCGCTTTGTTAAAATCAGTTTTTTTAGGTTCTGTTCCTTGCATTATCATACTAACTCCTAGCGTTATCTATCCAGCGACTAGGGAAGAGCTAAAAAGAAAATCCCTCATTCGAATGCGGGGACTGCGGTGCGGCTAGGTCTGCGTTCATGTTAATTACTCACTGCAAAGGGTGTATCGGACGTGCTCAAGTATTGTCAATAGTAGATTATTCGTTTCTAGTCTCATCAATACGTTTACATTGAAACCATCCGTGGTGTGGCGTGGGTTAACAATCTCTTCTTCACTTTGTCAGAGGTTAAAACAATGTCAAACATTGGTAGTAAAAAAATACCCTTCTAACCCTAAAATTAGCAACTCTATTTGTGGTGGTTCAAACTTCGTTTGCAATACTGTTAGAATAAAGTTCTAATCAGCTTGCACTACAAAGTGGTTGTTAAGTCAGTCACTGCAGGCCGAGTAGTGCGAAATGAGTGGTTTTTTTTGCGATTTACAAAAAATCGATTTATTGGACTAAAAAAATAAAACACTTAGGACTTGCTTTATAGTTAGTTCAGTTAGTATGCAAAGTTTCATGATCTAATTTAAGTACTTTTTGAATACCAGCGGTCTAATGTTCGATTTGGAGGTAACTTTGGATTTTTTTTCTATCGAGAAAAGTTTGTTATCGAGTGTGTGACGAAAACACGATTCCATATCGTGTTTTCGTCACACATAGTACTTAGCATTAATCCTCAACTTTACCATATATTTATTTTAAATTTAATGCTGCAGTATTTTAGGCGTAACGGAAGATCATGCTAAGCCATTTGAGGGAGTATAGGCCCTTAATGATATTTATTTATAGATTACTAGAGGACGTCACGCAGTTTCACTCGCGTAGTCCCCTTTCCCGTGGGAGTACGGGGATAAAATATATATACTTAAGTTACTCGCTGATAATGTAGCTATTCAATGCTGAAAGAATTTTTCAAATCGGTCCAGAGTTTTTAAGTTTATTCGTTATATACAAAAGTACAAATCTTTCCTCTTTATAAAATTAGTAAATATAGAAAACCAGTTTCGATCGGTTTTGTTATGACTCATGACGGAGGGCAAACGCAGGTAGGCGGGGTCCCCTGTTTGATTTTGATCTGTTAAAAAAGTAGTTTGTTTTAATATTACATTACACGATTTATCGGGCCCTGCCCGCAGGGACAGGGAAGTGTAATAAGAAACAGGGAGTCAGGGTCCCTAAATAATAAGCAGCGCCCTGCGTGCAGGCGCGGATACAGCGGGGGGCAATGGGTGCAATTGCCCCCCCCTGAACCGGACCAAATACTAATATAAAATTCATAACAAGTTCTATTCAAAAGAATGTAAATAAAAATCACAAAAATCATTAAGTCACAATGATGATAAAAAAAAAGTAGAATACTTAACAAAATAAGTATTCATGTCAAATCAGTAAATGTCAAATAAAATAATAAAAAAAGTAAAAAATAATAAAATACATGTCAAAACATTAAATGTCGGAGTGTATAAAAAATAATAAAATACATGTCAAAACATTAAATGTCAGATTGTATAAAAAGGAAAAACAAAAAAAAATATAAAAGCAAAAAAAAAAAAAAAAAGGATAAGAAAGGAATAAATAATAAACAAGCGAAGTCCGAAGCTTCGACATTCACAGAGCAAATTTCATTGGAGCAGCTTAATCCCAAGCCTTTTTATCTTCGAGATAGTGATTAACATGATAGTAGGCTTTCAGGCACAGCTTCCGTTTTATAAACGATTTGAATTTATTTAGGCTTAGTGCTTGAATTTGGCTTGGAAGTTTATTGTAAAAACGTATACATTGGCATCTGAACGTACCCCCTATTTTTTTGAGCCTCGTTGCAGGAACAACAAATTTGTGTTTGTTCCTCGTATTTATGTTGTGGATATCACTGTATTTTTTAAACAAATTAATATTTTTGTGTGCGTACAAAAGGTTTTCATAAATAAATTGAGAAGGCACAGTAAGTACATTAATCTCTTTAAATTTTTGTCTGAGGGAGTATCTGGGACTTAATTTATAAATTGAACGAATTGCCCTTTTTTGCAAAACAAATATTGTCTGAATATCGGCGGCATTGCCCCACAAGAGAATACCGTACGACATCACGCTATGGAAATAACTAAAGTAAACTAAACGGGCTGTCTCTAAATCAGTTAACTCACGAATTCTTCTAACGGCGTATGCTGCAGAGCTAAGTTTTTTTGATAATTTGTCTATATGCGGGCCCCACTGAAGCTTGGCATCCAAAGTTATGCCTAGAAACACTGTGCTATCTTCCGGTTTCAACTCTTCATCCTTAATTAGTACAGTAGTTTCCACTTGTCTTACATGGGGTATCGTAAACTTAATACATTTAGTTTTTTTCTCATTTAGGAGTAGGTTATTAACATTAAACCAGTTAACGACTTTTGCCAGGGCGCTATTAACATCATCCGTAACTAACTGCTGACGTTTGAGTTTAAATAAAAGAGAAGTGTCGTCTGCAAACAATACTATGTCATGATTATCCTTTATGAGGTGAGGCAAGTCATTTATGTAAATAAGAAACAAAAATGGACCAAGAATTGAGCCCTGTGGTACCCCCATTCTTACTACGGATCCAGGAGATCTCTTCCCGTTAACATCAACTCTCTGAATCCTATTACTCAAATATGAAATAAGAAGATCCAGAGAGGCGTTACGGATTCCGTAGTGGTGTAGTTTCCTGATTAATGTTTCATGAAGAACGCAATCGAAAGCTTTAGATAAATCGCAAAAAATGCCCAAAGCATCGCATTTGTCCTCCCAGGCATTATAAATGTGTCCTAAAAGTTCAACAGTAGCATCAGTAGTTGAACGACCCCTTGTGAAACCGAACTGTTTTTTATGCAATAACCTAAGTTTATTCTTCTATGTTTTCTCGGACACAGCCATGAATGCGGTGACTGCGGTGCGGCTAGGTCTGCGTTCACCTTTAGGTAGCTTATAGCAGTGATAGCTTATTTGTGTGACCGTCAAACTACCAAATCATAGGTCTCGAGATCGAACCCAAGACACGCACCTTTGATTTTTCGGGGTTCTGAAACCCTAGAAATAAAATCCTTAACAATGACCTTAAATGTAATTTATCTTGAACTATTATCTAGCGATGCCTTAATGTGTTGAGCGCTTTGGATTCCTGTCCCATCATTAATTAATTGACATTAGCCCCCATGGCGCCATGTACTAAGTAAAAGAGGCCGGTTTTGATGAGAATTCTTCGGATAACTTTTCATTTAACTTACCTACCTGGCGAAATATGGAAGTACTATTAGATACACCTCTGCCTCACCCTTCGGGGATTAAAGGCGTGATGTTATGCTAAGTAACTTTTTAAACATCTTAGGAGAATGCTCCAACCGGCCGCGAAATTCATATTTTAATCAACATACACCCTAGCACTGGCTTGCAAATTGCAAGAAACGTAAGAAAATTTGAATTTCGCGGGCTGGTTGGAGCATTCACCTCCTGCCCGCGTAGCATGGCGACGTAGAAACGGGGATAGACTCGACAAATCTTTTGTTCATCTGTTATTTTGTCTATTTAATATCGACAAAATGACAGATGAACAAAAGATTTGTCGAGTCTTTCCCCGTTTCTACGTCGCCATACTACGCGGGCTGGTCAAAGTCATTCCTGCACCTTTATGAACTTGGAAAGTTGTATTGATTATTTTGATGATTATGATTCTATAACATCATACATCTTACAGCCGCTAATAATATTCTAATCAACATACAACCTAGCAGTGGCCTGAAAATTGCAATAAACGTAATAAAATTTGAATTTCGCGGGCTGGTTGGAGCATTCACCTTAAGAGCCTGTATTTGCTGTTTTGGTGATATTGGGCGATCTAGATCTCGGTATCTATAAGACCTAAGAGTTCGCTATTTGGACACCATTAAACTTGGACTTATAATCATTAAATCTGTTGAAGCGAAAACACGATTGGATAAAAAAATCACGATGGAAAAAAAAGACAAAAAAAACTCGTTTTGCACTTATTTTGTGTTGGATCTCTGAAACCCTACGGAAGTTAATGATGATTTTAGCCTAATAGATAGGTAACAATATTATCTAACATCGTGTTGACTTAATTTTTTATTTAGACGAAAATTTGATTTTATAAAGAATAAAAACCACTCATTTCGCACTATTCGGCCGCAGTGACTGACGTAACAACCGCTTTGTAGTGCAAGCTGATTAGAACGTTATTTTAACAGTATTACAGACGAAGTTTGAACCACCACAAATAGAGTTGCTAATCTGAGGTAGTATAGGCTCTTAAGGTGGAAGCGACAGGCTAGCCCGCTAAATTCAAATTTTCATACGTTTTTTGCAATTTGCAGGCCAGTGTCAGGCTGTATGAAATATGATTCGCGCAAGTAACACGTTTGTATTTAGTTACAGAATTATTTTCTTTATTCCTTTTAACATCATAGTAGATTATATTTTTAAATATTTCTTAAAAAAAAACATTATAAAAACATTTAAATATAAAAAAATAGTAGTCCGCCGGTGTCGGGAGCAGGGTCCAAGCCACCGGTGGTTAGGGCTGCAGACACAGGAACCTCCTCACAATGCGAGCCGTATCGAGGAGTACTGCCTTCTGAATCAGGCCCTTGATCCAACCGCCTAAAGAGAGCTTCGATAGATGGTCATTGAAGCTCTTGGCTATAAGGCCATTGGCCGTCACGACAATCGGCACAATGATAACCGAGTTCATATTCCACATGTCGCGAACCTCGTGTGCCAAGTCGAGATATTTTATTTGTTTCTCTTTCTCAGCTTTCACGAGGTTCTCGTCATGCGGAATAGTAACATCGATTATCATTACGCGGCGCGCTGATCGGTCTAACATCACAATGTCAGGCATAATGGCGACAATAGTCCTGTCAGTAATGATAGACCGATCCCAGTACAGCGTGACATGGTCTTTTTCGAGAACTGGCTCGGGCACATACTTGTAGTAGGGTACCTCAGATTTCACAAGTCTATATTTCAAGGCAAGTTGCTGGTGTATAATCCTGGCTACTTGGTTGTGCCTGTGCAAGTACTCGCCGTTAGCCAGACGAGAACAACCAGAAATAATATGTCTGATGGACTCACCCGGAAGGTGGCATGCCCGACACACGTCAACCGTCCCGTCCCTCATAACATATTTCCGGTAGTTGTTCGTCAACATAACTTCGTCCATAATCGCACAGACAAAACCTTCAGTTTCCCCAAAGTCGCCGAAACGTAACGAAGACACGGACGCTAGAAAATCTACATCGGGCCCATGAAGAGCCCGGTAGAAGCGCCCGTGAAGCTCTTTGCCTTGCCATACTTCCCTGCGGTCATCGGTGGTAAGTATAAGTACCTCAGATTTGTGCCGGTACAGAATTATTATTATTAAAATCATCAATACTTGCAACCCTCTAAATTTATTTAACTCCATTCATTAACTGTTTCATGGAAAAGTCATTCAATGGGGTTTTGCTCTGTGTTGCAATAAAAACAAGTGAATATTTGCATATTTTGGAAGAATTGCAATGTAGAATCTATTCTGACGAAGACGAACTGAATGTATCTACTACATCTACACCACCCTTACTCACCCCTACAGAGATTTCAAGCGTAATGTTATGTTACGACCGAGTAGTTTTGAATATCAGCCAATCCTTTCCTGACCCAGTTACTTTAACGTTACCCCCGGGGTCAACGAATCAAAAAACTTACTGCAAAGTCCCAGAGTTCGGCGTCCTCAGCAACCGTCCATCCTGCTGTCTCACCTCTGCCGCATGCTGTCTCTCTTCAGCTTCCTCCATGCTCAACGTCATCTGGAACTTGTGGGTAAGGTTCGGAATAACCTCAGTTGGATCCCCATCGTCGAAAGTTTGCTGTTCAGTACTGTCCCCCAGCACAAAACGTTTAGAAGTTCTGCGTTTCATCATTGTGAAGTATTTGCTTACGAATTCGGAGAAAGTGTTCATAAAATCTCACTGTTAGTTCATTTTTTTTTTGTTTTTAGAAACACTGTCACTTGTTTTCACTTTTTTTTAAATGTCACTTTTTTTAAGTGTCACTTTTTTTAAACGTCACTTTTTTTTTAAACGTCACTTTTTTTAATGTCACTTTTTTTTAATGTCACTTTTTTTAAACGTCACTTTTTTTTCTTGGCTCTTGGTTTTAGTTACCTAAAGTCTGATTTGTGGTAGATTGGCTTATGGATGCTGCATGCAAAGATTTTTAAGTTATTTTCTTTAACCTATCAAAAGAAACGTTTTAGAAAAAAAATGTGTTGTCAAAAATGACACGATTTTGTACTAACAGCAACCAATTGCAAGAAAATTATGATATTATTGCGCGTTGTCTCGTCCATCATTAACTTAATATTATTTAAATACATCTACACGTAGATGATTGGAAATATTAATGAACCTAATACTATGTTATCTAAGATAATATTCTAAATTGACGCAGTATGCAAGCGTGTTCATTAGCGCACTAACTTAATCTTAATGAGTCGCCTTTGCCCTGCAGTCTATTAGATACAGGCTGATTCAAAAACGATTAAGAATATTATTTATTTTAATTGCGCCATTAAAAGTCGCTTTTGGACGTCAAATTTTCTAAAGAGTAGAATTATTTCTAGGGGCCTGAAAAGGCCGCTGTATCAGAATCATGTTGCAAATTGTTATTTCACAAATATTATCTGCTTACAAATACCACGCAATTCATCTGCTTGATACTGGTTTGATAGTAGGTATTTGTATAGTTGCCCATTCGCAAATTAATGTAGTTCCGTATGGAGAAGAATGGGCAAGAAAGTCCATCGTGACTCTTTTCGATCCTTAAGAGTTGAATATTTCGTGTTTTTTCCATGTGCGTCTGTCTTTGAAAAAACAGGAAATTTAAATCTGCACGTTGTAGCCGGAAAGTCACAAAAAATGCATCTTACTAATTACTTTGGAATTCGGTATTTAGGAAATTCCGATAAATATATAAATATATTTAAATATATTATATTATTATATACCTACCTCCTTTATTCATTTTAACTACTTACTTTACATATTTTTAAATAATACATTCAAAAATATAAAATAATTATATTTTATTATTATAGAAAATATATTATATTAACTAGCTGTTGCCCGCGGCTTCGTTTGGAAATGTTGATGAGACTAAAAAATAGCCCACAACCTATTCTCAGACCTACCAAATATATAAAAAAAAATCATAAAAATCGGTCAATCCGTTTCAGAGGAGTTCGATAACAAAAACTGTGACACGACATTTTTATATATTAGATAGATTACGCATTAATCCGTCATTTAAGTAATACCTGATGCTATTCTCAATCAAATCTAATGGTAGGTACAGATGCCAGCACATCGAGCTCCCCGAAGCTGTCAAATAACTTTAAACCTAATGTTTTAGTAATAACGTTGAAAATCTATTAAAGAAATTTGACAGATTGTAGTAGCTTGATATGCGGGAGGCTGTACACATTCTGCGTCAAAGACAACCACTTTTTGAATAAATTTACATCAGAAATAAGTTATTAACGCCTCAGAAACCTGTTTCAAATTGACCCATTTATTTTTTAAGAAACACGTGTTATCTTATAAGAATTTTTAATAAATCATGTGGTTTTTTGGAGTCCTATTTGCGTCACTAGAGGATTGGATATGGAAATTCAATATAAACTGGCAAAATTTGAGTGTATTTATAGGCGAGACATACAACTGTGCCTAACACTTCTGGAATTATTAGCGAGATGTTATTTAAATTCTTCTTTGTCTGACCACTAAGTGTACTTTTATTAATATGTTACATAATCTTGATACTTATATGCATATTATTTATTCAAGTACCAAAACCAGTTTGCTAGTGTTTTTGTTTATAAAGTTAATAGGTTAATGTGTTTTGCCGATTCTCTCTGTTCGTTTATATTTTAATTCTATAGTTTTTTGTTCAAGTCCAAAAATATCAAAGAAACTATTATATTTTGTTAAAATTATATATATCGGCGCAACTACAACAAAGAGTCTAGAAAAACTAGAATAATTAAGTTTAATCATTTGATTGTCCCAAAATTAATTTATAAACCATCAGTTGATTACTTTAGAGTTTATTACGATGTCAAATTAATGTCGTTTTTGTAATTTCAATACTTAACCTAAAAACTGTGCACGTGCGCCGAGCCTATAAATACGGCCGCACTGTAGGCGATCGAGTTAGTCTCACTCGCGCCGCCGTACAGTACGGACCTCTCTGTGACGTCGTTACGCTGCCCGTTGAATAAACGAAGCTTATAAATTACTTGTGAAGTTTTCCTTCGAGTACCCAAAATGAGTGATCATCATGAAGACACTTTTTAAAAACACTACGGAGGTCCTTCCTCCGTCATCAGAAGTGGGATTACAAGAACCTCTTACCCAAGCTGGTTCCTCATCAGCTCCACCACCTGATCAACTGGAACCAACCAACATCCAGCAGCAAGAACCTGTGTTGGTCACCAATGCACCATTAGAAGCTGTACTACAATCAAGACCGCAAGCGTACCCTAACCATGGAATGCAGTTGGGAGGGATACCACCACAGTTCCTGATGCAAATGATGGAGACGATGCATAAAATGTCGGAGCGCTTATGTGCTCCACCTAACGAAGCAAAAATAAGGATTAAGGACGTCTATTTACCATCATTCGACCCGGACACCCACATCGGGGTGCGAGAATGGTGCCAGCATATAGATCAAGCGATTGAATCGTACAAGCTTGGAGATTTCGATGTCCGCATGAAAGTCTGCAGCCTGTTGAAGGGGCGTGCAAAAATGTGGATTGATGATTGGATGGTGACTACTACAA
Organism: Xestia xanthographa; assembly: GCA_905147715.2. NCBI lineage: Eukaryota > Metazoa > Arthropoda > Insecta > Lepidoptera > Noctuidae > Xestia > Xestia xanthographa. The sequence goes on from LR990667.1 coordinate 18,653,151, forward strand.
CATGGGAAGAGTTGCGGGAAAATCTCATCACCACGTTTGAACCCGAAAATAGATACTCCCGGGACATCATCATGTTTAGAGAACATGTTTACGATGCAACAAAAGATATCGCGGAGTTTCTATCACGTGAATTCACGTGCTTGGATATTGTGGCGAAGAGTCACCAAAGACAAACTGGGAAACGAACACGCGGTGGAAGCCGTGATTGGATGTGTTAATGACGAACGCTTGCGTATCGAACTGTTGAACGCCAGGGCAACCTCTGTCCCTGAGCTCATCTCAGTTGCAACATCCATACGGAAGAAGCGAAGTCATCCAAGTTCCAGTTCCACAACATATAACAAACGTTCACGATTTTCGGACAATACACCATCAACAACAAGCTGCCGTATATGTAAAAAGACGAACCACTCCACTAACGACTGCAGATTCAAACCTTCGGAGTCTAAACCTGAAGCCAGCAATAAGGATTCAAAAACAACAGCCGCACCTGCCTGTACCTATTGCAAGAGACCAGGCCACACTTACGAAACTTGCTTCAAACGTGAACGTTCGTTGACTTCAAACGTGAACTGCGTAGCAAGCCATAAGCTGGCTCCTATCACCATCAAAATAGGTGAAAGGACTTTGCAAGCCATCTTCGACAGCGGAGCGGAGTGCTCAATTATCAGAGAATCTGTTTCTACAGCCTTACCTGGTCAAAGGAGACCAGTGGTCAATTATTTGAAAGGGATTGGTCAATTCCCCGCACTATCGTTAACCAAACTTACGACTGTATGCGTCGTAGATACCATCAGTGTGGAGCTTGAATTTTACGTATTGCCCGACTATGAAATGTCAACAGACATTTTAGTGGGCATGAACCTGATCCATGACACCAATCTAAGTGTGATAATCACTTCCAGCGGGACGAAGCTAATCCATAACACACTCATCAATCATGTCAGTGACAGTTCCTGTCTCTTCAACAACTTGGACTGTGACCTAACTAATGAAGAGGAAGTCAGGCAACTACGTGGGCTTCTGACTAAATACCAACACCTATTTATCCGTGGATATCCTAAGACTCGGGTCAACACCGGAGAACTAGAAATCAGATTGAAAAACCCTGATAAATTCGTGGAAAGAAGACCATATCGCCTCAGCCCAGTGGAACGAGAGAAAGTTCGCACCATAATCAAAGAACTTCTGGAACATAACATCATTCGTGAGAGCAAATCTCCCTATTCGAGTCCCATCATCCTGGTCAAGAAAAAGAATGGTGACGATCGGCTTTGTGTGGACTTTCGAGAGCTTAACTCGAATACCCTACGTGACCATTATCCACTCCCGTTGATATCCGATCAGATTGACCAGTTGGCAAACGGTCATTTCTATACAAGTCTTGATATGGCGGCTGGTTTCCACCAGATTCCCATTGGTGAAACCTCCATTGAGAAGACCGCGTTCGTCACACCAGATGGACTATATGAATATCTCACCATGCCGTTTGGTTTGAGCAATGCTTGTTCAGTTTACCAGCGATGCATCAACAGAGCCTTGACGTCATTGCTGGGAACAGCTGCACAAGTCTACGTAGATGACGTGTTAAGCAAGTGTACAGATTTCACTGAGGGAATCTCACACCTGGAGCGAATACTTGTAGCACTGCAAGACTCGGGATTTTCTATCAACGCAGACAAGTGCGCTTTCTTCAAACGATCCATCGAATATCTTGGAAACGTAGTTTCCGATGGACAAGTACGACCGAGTCCACGCAAAGTAGAAACCCAGCAGAGTTTGCAGTTAATGTTATGACAAAAGACTTGAACTGGCTCAAAATTGAACAGCGACGGGACGATGAACTGCGACCCATAATGGACAGCCTCGGTGACAATAACCCAGTAGAAGACTATGTCTTGGAGGACAACGTCTTAAAGAGGAAAGTCAATGATCCTGTCTTTGGTCAGCAGCTCAGTACTGTCGTTCCCAAGTCCTTTCAATGGAGCATTATAAACTCTTTTCACACTGCACTAAAACACCCCGGCTGGGAAAAGACACTGCAGAAGATCAGAGAAACTTATTGGTTCAACAAAATGAGCTCTACCGTTCGAAGATTTGTGGATAACTGCGTTATATGCCGAACATCCAAGGGGAGGTCCGGGGCCATTCAAGCCCAATTACACCCTATACAAAAACCAACGGCCGCCTTCCAAGTTATTCATATGGACATAACAGGAAAGCTGGGCACTCCAGATGATCAGCAGTACGTCATAGTCACCATTGATGCTTTTTCGAAGTACATTTTACTGTACTTCAGTACTAATAAAAACCCACAAAGTACATTGGCTGCTCTAAAACGTACTGTGCATCTATTTAGCGCACCGATCCAAATCATAGTTGATGGAGGAAGAGAGTTCCTTGGCGAGTTCAAAGAGTACTGTGACAACATCGGAATAAACATCCATGCTATCGCTCCAGGAGTCAGCCGAGCGAATGGCCAAGTTGAAAGGGTCGTTGCAACCCTCAAGAATGCATTGATAATGATTAAAAATTACGAAGCAGAGCAGTGGCACACTGTACTCGAGGAACTTCAGCTGGCTATGAACTGTACAACCCATCGGGTCACCGGTGTTGCTCCACTGACACTTATTACACAACGAAAGCACTGTGTACCTCCTGAGCTTCTCAACCTGGTGGATATTGACAATGAAACCGTTGATATTGAAGCGCTTACTCAACAGGTGCAACAGAAAATGATTCGTTCTAGCGAACTAGACAGACAACGATTCAACCTACATAAAGCCAAAATCCATCATTTCCAAAGAGGAGATTACGTATTGGTTTAAGATTAAAAAGGAAGACATCACTGACTGTGTTTCAGAGTTGTTGAAGTTAAATTGTAACAAAATAATATTGTGTGGTTTTCCATTTTTTGAAAATTTGGGTAATAGAAAAAACAATTATATACATATGTTAAATAACCATGTACATTTTTTAGTAGGTCACTATAGTGACAGACTTATATATCTGGATATCAACACTATTGTTGGTAAACTGAAGTCGACACGGGGTAAGGTGCATCTACCTATTCGATGTAGACACAAAATAGCTCGGCTATTAGCTTATAATATTCACACAGACATAAATAGTATGTCTAAGTTTAGTTCTATTATTAACACTGCGACTATTAGTAGTAATACTAATATACAGGTGACTTTAAGTGAATATAGCACTAGTGCTATAAATGTTTACAAACATTGTACTGAGGAGGATCCATGTGTCACCGTGGAGAATTCTCAATTAGGGTATATTAGTATTAGTGATAGGGTCTTGTTGTCTGAGGATGGTACGGGTGTCTCCAGCCTCACTCCAAAAATTAATTTAAACTAGGAAATGAGACAACAGGAGGTACGATTAACAATATTGTTAATCCTACCAACGTATCTTCTTGCACTCAATTAGTTAGTAAAAAAGGGCCTCAGCAGAACACTTTGAAATTATTCCACCAAAATATCCAAGGCATTTCTTCCAAATTATTAGAAATTGAATTGTTTTTAGAAAATAGTAAGTTTGACATTATTTGTTTTACTGAACATTGGCTTAAGGATTACCAAATGCTTATCAATTATGAGAACTATATGGTGGGTAGCTGCTTTAACCGTAAAAGTATGCTTCGTGGAGGTTCCCTAATATTAATAAGAAATTGTTTTAAATATAAGCAACGTAATGACATAGTAGGTCTCTCGGTTGAACATTGCGTTGAACTGTCCTGTGTTGAGCTAGATAAGCATGTAATTGTGTGTGTGTACAGACCCCCAAACTATCAAAACTTTTCTTTATTTGAATCAATAATGGAAGATGTGATGGCAAAACTTGCAGTCAGTAATAAATCTACAATTATTTGTGGTGATTTTAATATCAATATTTTAGAAGAATGTGCAATTAGCAGTCGCTTATTAAATCTTTTTAAGTCATTTGACTTGACCAACACTTTTACAGAACCTACTAGAGTCACTCCATCTTCTGCTACTTGTATAGATAATATTTTCTGCGATTGTGATTACTTAGATAAAGCAATAGTAAATTGTCTACCCTCTGACCATAGCGGACAAACTGTAACCTTCAGGTGTAATACACCCCCATCGCAAAAAGTTCAAATTAAATTTAGACCTATAACTTCTAGCAGATTAAATAGGTATAATATTTTGCTACAGAACAAGTTAAGCGTTATGGGCCTTGATGATATTAATATAGATCAATTGTATGATCGTTTCTTTTCAATAGTTCACACGGAATTCAATAAAACTTTTGAAAAGAAGACAAAAAGTATTTGCCCTAAATTCATATTTAGTGATTGGGCAACTAGAGGTATCAGAAAAAGTAGGGAAAGACTATTTGAGCTTTATGGCCTTAAGCCTTTTATAAACACTGAAACTTTTAACAAGTATGTTGCTAAGTATTCAAACATTTTTAGAAATACATGCAAGGTTGCTAAAGCACTGCACATTAGCAACAAGATCAAAACAGCAGAAAATAAAATAAAGACAGTTTGGAAAGTTATAAATAACGAGACTAACAGGAAGAAAATACGTAACACTAGCTACACATTAGATACAGCATGTGGTCCTAAAAGCTCTAATCAGGAAGTAGCTCAAGAATTTGTAAAGTTCTTTACCGATATACCACAAAAAACAACGGAGGCTCTTATTTCCTCACCTGAACTCTCAATTGGTTTATTAAAGGCGAATGTGTCTGGCTGCCTGGTTGAATTTAAATTTAAACACATTGACCCTATGATTGTTATTAAAACTTTCCGGCAAATAAAAATCAAACTAACCGAAGATCTATGGGGAATGTCTGTCAAAGTTTGTACATCCATACTTGAGACTATAGCCCCTTACTTAGCTTTAATTTTTAATTTATGTGTAGACCAAGGAGTTTTCCCTGATTTAATGAAATACAGTAAAGTCATACCTCTTTTCAAATCCGGGGACAGTAAAGATACTAATAATTATAGACCTGTATCCGTGTTACCAGTTTTTAGCAAGGTTTTTGAAAAGGTAATGCTTAATCAAATGCTCTATCATTTTAACACCAACAGAATCTTACATGATCAACAGTATGGCTTCACCAAGGGACGTTGCACAACTGACGCCGGTGTAACCTTATTAAAGCACATATTTACTGCGTGGGAAGAGTCTCAAGACGCTATAGGAATTTTTTGTGACCTCTCCAAAGCGTTTGATTGCGTAAATCACGACACATTACTTTTGAAACTTGAGCATTACGGACTGGGTAAACTTGCACTTAGTTTGGTAAAATCTTATTTGAACGATAGACAACAACATGTTCAAATAAATGGTGTTAATTCACAGGGGTTAAAAGTAAAAATGGGGGTTCCACAAGGCTCAATATTGGGTCCTTTCCTCTTTCTAGTATATATAAATGATCTACCCTATTTACTGAAAAACCAACCTCAAAATATGGTGTTATTTGCTGATGACACTTCCCTAATTTTTAAGATAAATAGGCGGGCCCAAAATCTAGATGAAGTGAATAATGCCCTACTTCAGGTCCAAAATTGGTTCACAGCAAACAATTTGGTATTAAATGAAAAAAAAACCAAATGCATAAGATTTGCTTTACCGAATGTTAAAATTAGTGATTGTGATATAATATTAAATAAAAAGAAACTTGAATTCGTAGATAAAACGGTTTTCCTGGGGATTACGCTTGATTCAAGGCTACAATGGGGTTCTCATTTGACATCGCTTGCGGGGCGGCTAAGTTCAGCAGCCTATGCCATTAGAAAAATCCGTCAGTATACTGATGTAGATACCGCTAGACTGGTTTATTTTAGTTACTTTCATAGTATAATGTCTTATGGCATTTTGCTGTGGGGACGGGCTGCAGATATTGAGTCTATATTTATTTTGCAGAAAAGAGCCATCAGAGCCGTATATAATCTTCGTAGGCGCGATTCTCTAAGGGAACTGTTTAAGGATATTGGCATCATGACGGTACATTGTCAATACATCTACGAAAACATAATGTACGTCAGAAAAAATCTGCACCTTTTTAGTAAAAGGGGTGACAGACATAATTACAGTACTAGAAATAGGGACCAACTAGTTCAGCCAGGTTTCAGACTCGCTAAAGTAGACTCATCTTTCATGGGGTACTGTTTGAGATGCTATAATAAAATTCCACAAAGTATTCTTGAACTGAATGAGACAAAATTTAAAACATGCATTAAACGCACACTATGTAAGCAAGCATATTACAAGTTGAGCGATTATATCGCTGATAAAAATGCTTGGCTCAATGCTGGTCCTGCTCCGCATGGACAGGGGCGCATAAATTGATAGCATTAAATTGTATTGTTGGAGCTGCTGAAGATTGTACAACTATCTTTGCATTGTATAGAATCAATCTCTTTAGTATTATATAAATGCATAGCCCATATTGTGTGAGTACTATGTACTAGAAAGCTATCATTCACTGGAAACCTACGTCTTTTCTTGACTTGAATGTGCCCTGGCGGTTTGGAGTATGTCATGCTCACTCAATTGTCTCGCTGATGGTGGCGCATGTGTTGGATCATTTAGTTCCCTTCAAAATGGTTGAGTTGAATGGTGCTGATCCATGCGTCATGTCCGTGAACGGGCGCTGTCAGTTGTGACTGGTCATCTCTTGGTTGCCATGGCTTATTTGAATGAATTATTTTGAATTGTATTTTTCGTTTGTGTGTTTTTGCTGTGGACACTTTTACCGTGCACATCTTGCTACATTGTTCTCACATAATATACCATCTCAACGTGAATGATGTAACCAAGATTTTGTAACCATATTCTGATTTAAAAGAGTGTCCATGGAGTTTCTTGCCCGTTCTTCTCCATAGAGATCTACGCTAGGGAATGGGCAACTACAGTACTTTCACAGTTTTTATGTCTTGTGACTGGGACTGTAGCATTTAATTTTCATCTTTGTTTCGACAATTCAAAAGTGCCTGTAACTGGCTTACTTGAAATAAATGCTTTGATTTTGATTTTGATTTTGATTTTGATTTTGGTTAAGAATAATCCTCGCAACCAAACCTCGCTTGACCTTAAGTTCAGCGAACCGTATGAAGTCTGTAGAATACTGGAAAATGACCGATATTTGGTAAAGAAAGTTATTGGCAGAGGACGACCTCGCAAGGTTGCCCATGATCAGCTGCGCCGTGCTCCACAACCTGGTGATCAGTTGACCGTATCGGCGGGAAACGAATCGCCTACTAACCGAGATCTTCCGGCAGAACTAAACGAGCCCATCCCGTCGACCTCACGAGAAGAGCTGCAAGTACAGCCAAACCACGATCTACAGGATGAAGGCGACACAGCAGAATAAATAGTAAGTAACTCAATTCAAATATTTCCAATAACTCTACGACAACCTGCGAGAACCCTACGAGAATCTCCGAGAACTCTACGAGAACCTCCGAGAACTCTACGAGAACCTCCGAGAACTCTACGAGAACCTCCGAGAACTCTACGAGAACCTCCGAGAACTCTACGAGAACCTCCGAGAACTCTACGAGAACCTCCGAGAACTCTACGAGAACCTCCGAGAACTCTACGAGAACCTTTTAATAAAATCTCCGAGAACCTAATAACCTTAACAGCATGCTCAAAAGACAAAGCAACGGAAGTTGCTTACAGATGTACTACTCAAAGGAACTTATTTCTCTTCTTTCAGGTCAACGAGAATCGACGAGAACCAACAAAAATCTACGAGATTTCACAAAAATCTACGAGAATCCACAACAATCCACGAGAAGCAACGAGGCTGGTGCAGAGCGCGCACCGCCTGTCAGAATGGCCGTATCGGCGCAACTACAACAAAGAGTCTAGAAAAACTAGAATAATTAAGTTTAATCATTTGATTGTCCCAAAATTAATTTATAAACCATCAGTTGATTACTTTAGAGTTTATTACGATGTCAAATTAATGTCGTTTTTGTAATTTCAATACTTAACCTAAAAACTGTGCACGTGCGCCGAGCCTATAAATACGGCCGCACTGTAGGCGATCGAGTTATTGTTCTTCGATATTGCTAAAGCATTCGACAAAGTTTGGCACAACGGGCTGATATACAAGCTGTATCGGCTCGGTGTGCCAGATCGTCTAGTTCTCATCCTCCGAGACTTTTTGTCGAATCGCACCTTCCAGTACCGCATCGAGGGTGCGCTTTCCGCCCCTCATCCGATTCGCGCCGGTGTCCCTCAGGGCTCGGTGCTATCCCCGTTAATCTTCACGCTGTTCACTAGCGACATCCCAAAGAGCAATACAGCCCAGTTAGCCCTTTTTGCTGACGACACGGCCATTTATTGCTCTGGAAGGAATCCCTCAAAAATCGCCAGCACCCTCCAAACCTCCGCAAACGCCTTAGGCGATTGGTTCCGGAGATGGAGAATAGAAGTCAATCCCGACAAGAGCCAGGCGGTACTTTTCACCAGGCCCCACCGCACTGTTCCCCCGAACCCTAGTCCGATCACCATGTTTGACAAGCCGATCCCTTGGGAGACGCAAGCCAAATACTTGGGGGTCATCTTAGACCAACGCCTAAACTTTCGAGAGCACATAAGGACGGTACGCTCGCGTGCCGCCTTCGCTCTTGGTAGGCTCCACTATGTGCTGAATGCACGCAGCAAATTGTCACTTAAGTGCAAATTGCGTATCTACACCGCGTGCATTCGGCCTATCATGACATACGCGTGCCCCGTGTTCGCGCACTCAAAACCCTACCTAATCCACAGGATGCAGACCCTACAAAACCGTTTTCTCCGAAGGGCTACGGGCTCACCGTGGTACCTTAGAAACGAGCAACTTCACGTAGATCTTAAAATCCCAACCATTCAACAGTTCATGAAACGTCTTTCTAAGAGTTTCTTTGATAAGGCCGAGAAGCATACCAACCCCTTGATCTATTCAGCCGCTCATTATGCCCCATCTAAAATCTCCAAGATTCGCCGCCCCAGGCATACATTACTCATTCCCGATGACCCCACCACCCTCATTCAAGAAAGCTGTAGGGAAAGTAGCACTCTACGTAAAAACAAACACAGATACAAACCGCGAACTCGAAACCGACCCCGCCACCGTGACGTACCGCGAGCGCGACCCCCCTGTAACATCACCGACCGACCCTTGCTCGACGAGCCAGCCCGCGCCGCTGAGCATGTAGCTTCAAATTCCCAAAATAATAATCCGACCCAGCCACCCTTGCTGCCCTCCCTCAATGACTCACTAAGCCGAGGCCCGAACTCCACAGGGAGTGCCCTTAGTGTTGTTCATTTAATTAAAAATCCTAGCTTGTAAGCCCTGGCTGGGGGCCTTAAAGTAATTTTTGGCCACCACAGGATAGTCCGGTTAAGCAGTTTGACAACCTTAACGTGTTGTGTCTGCGAGTGGTCCAATCTAAAAAAAAAAAAACGAGTTAGTCTCACTCGCGCCGCCGTACAGTACGGACCTCTCTGTGACGTCGTTACGCTGCCCGTTGAATAAACGAAGCTTATAAATTACTTGTGAAGTTTTCCTTCGAGTACCCAAAATGAGTGATCATCATGAAGACAACAATTGTGACGTCAGCAATGCTGACGTCACACTTTTTAAAAACACTACGGAGGTCCTTCCTCCGTCATATAAATATTATATTATATATTATACTTTTTGACAACATCCTCTATAAAGTTGTTCGAAATGTAAGAAAATATGTGTACTACTATGTTCGCTACTCGCTTATTTTCTTAATTAGTACTTGCCGATTTTTAAATTAAATTGGTAAATCTGACAGTAAAAGATTTTTGAAAGTGGGAAAACTGCTTAATTCGGCCCTAACCTTTTAAACCAGCGTTTCTTAAATAGGTATCTAACCTATGTATAGTAATTTTAAATATTAGTTTTTTAAGTAAAATCCTTGTACCAAAAAAGGACTAGTAGAGTGTCGTTTATTTTACTTAAAGCAACTTTCATAATTTACCATTTCCAAAAAAAAAATAGAAATCGTGTAATAAATGAGTGCCATGTATGGTTTCTGCCCACTAGTACTGTCTATACAGAATGACTTTGTTTTCACAATAAATATTGCACAATTTAGAGATCAAGATGATGGTATCGTGATATCTACATCTACACTAATATTATAAAGAGGAAAGATTTGTATTTTTGTGTGTGTGTGTATGTTTGTAATGAATAAACTGAAAACTATTGCGCTGATTTCAAAAATTCTTTCACCATTAGAAAGCTACATTCACCCTGAGTAACATAGGCTATATTTTATCCCCGTACTCCCACCGGAACGGGAACTACGCGGGTGAAACCGCGTGACGTCCGCTAGAGTCCATAAATCATAACTTGATTAAAATGACAGCTGCTAAACTAAAGGGACTATTGGCTTTAGTCATATCAAAATAAATAATTACAAATGCATATTTTATGCAGTCAATATTTTACACTATGTAAATATGGGTATTTAAATTAGGGGCAATTAAATTAAACTATACAAAACATAGTCTTAATAAAATTACTATCTATAACTTAATCTACACTAATATTATAAAGAGGAAAGATTTGTATCTTTGTGTGTATGTTTGTAATGAATAAACTCAAAAACTATTGCGCCGATTTCAAAAATTCTTCCACCATTAGAAAGCTACATTCACCCTGAGTAACATGGGCTATATTTTATCCCCGTACTCCCACGGGAACGGGAACTACGCGGCCGAAACCGCGTGACTTCCGCTAGTTATGTATAAGTCCATTCTGGCAGCTGTCATTTTAATCAAGTTAAATAAATAAGAACTCATTATCTCATCTGCCTAGCCTTTTCCCAACTATATTGGGGTCGGCTTCCAGTCTAACCAGATGCAGCTGAATATCAATATTTTACATGGAGCGACTGCCTATCTGACCTACAAAACCCAGTCAGTGTTGGTTAATAAGATACAGACTGGTTGACAGTATTTCGGGCCACTGTCTACCTGTAACGACTGACAAAGATCTACAAATGAAAGCTGGGATCAACGGCTTTTAGAGGCACAGAGGAAACTCGGTATGTACTGGGTGGTCGCCCATCCACAAACCAAATTAGGCAAGCGGGACTTAACCTGAAAATTGATCTGAGCGGCGGTCATTATTTGGCCACGCACGACCTTCTCCAACCAGCCCGCGAAATTCAAATGTTCTTACGTTTTTTGCAATTTGCAGGCCAGTGCCAGTGTCAGTGTATGTTGATTAAAATATTGTTCGCGATTGTAAGACGTATGTAGTTAAAGAATTATATTCATCAAAATCATCAATACAACTCTCCAAGTTCATAAAGGTCTAGCAATGACTTTGACCTTGAAAAAATCGTTCCTCGACCTTAGGCACAGATGAAACTCGGTATATGGTGGTCGCCCATCCACAGACCAACTTAGGCAAGCGTGACTTAACCTGAAAATTGATCTGAACGGCTGTCATTATTTGCCTTTTAGGAACTATAGAAAGAAATCTAGCCATTTCAAGAATCATCTAGCCTATTCTTCTTCAAAAAAATACGTAAATGATAACTCTTCAGGATATACACAAGATCAGATGCAATTTAATCGTTCACTTTAACAATTTTACCCAATTTTCAAGATATCCTAGAGATGATCTAAGCAATCAAAATCGTTTTAAAATGTCGTTAGAAACACTTTAGTAGATATCGTTGCTGTATCTCTTGACAAATTTGGGGTACCTATAATTACCCAATTTTGTTCTTAGTAATATTTATTGTACAAAATGCGCAATCTTGAAGAAAAATTAAACATAATTTAAGTCTACAATTCTACATAAAGAAACAATGAGAAAATTCTCATCATTTAACTTATTACAAACTTACATATATTTTTTATTATTTAGACTTACCTACGTTTACTTCTACATTTTTAATTTAGTTACTAATTAACTATGAAGTTACGTTGATTGTTAATACTGATAAAATGACTGAAAAACTTTCCAAGAACATTAACGCAATTTATTGAAGCATAGATTTCTTAATGGATGAACATTATGTAAAAAAAAACAAGTTGGTTTGCATTTCATCATAAACTAACGATGAACGATTTGTTCAGAAAAATAATAGAAAAAAAAAACTTTACGAATAAAACACTTCGTATTAAAGTTATAAAACAACAACTTTAAGGGGCTGACAACACCTAATTTGTTGAAATTGATGTTATTTAAGCAGTTTTTTAAGAAAAACTATTTGTTCTAGCACGGCAAAAAAAACATGTTAATATTGATCATATTTCAAAGACCTTGGACGGACTCGATACATATTTCGACGAAATCGGCTCGATAGAAAATAATTGCAAAGATTGGTCTTAAAATCATCATTAACGGTCCTATGTCTTTATTTTTTTGACGTATGGGTCTGCAATTAAAAACATTAAATCAACATATTCATACCTAAACCGCTAACGAGTCATATTTCACAAATAATCCATACTTTTTTATAAATCAATATTTATTCATTATTTTCTTCTAAAACCTGGCCGCCCAGTAATAGTGACGTCTCGTTTTCTCCCATACAAATAGACAGTGTGCGCGATTTTGGTGTTAACAGCGCCTTAAGAAAAAACTCTATTTTAGTAATACAACAACAAAAAAAAAAAGATCACGAGAGAAATATCGTCACCTTTTTAGGGGCACTCTGTATACTTACAAGTTTTTAGTCAGTTGGCGCGATGACGTATCGAAACTGATCATTAGGTTTTTTTTTAAGTGACCCGAAACGATGAAAAATATATCTATGTACGTTGTAGTTATATACTTTGTTTATAAGGTTCTGAACCAAAAAAGGAAAAAACGGTATATTAAAATCTCTCGGGCTAATTGTTGTTATAGCGGCAACAGAAATACATCATCTGAGAAAATGTCAACTGTCTAGCCAGACACAGCCTGGTGACAGACAGACAGACGGACAGTACAGAATTCTTAGTCATAGGGTCCCGTTTTCACCCTTTGGTTACGGAACCCTAAAAACCAATGTGTCAGACACGGGCTTAAAAAGGGCACACTTGAGACAAAACTATCTTGAGACTGACTATTGCCCTACCAGTGCGAGCGAGATAGCTAGACTATTTATCTCTCGCTCGCACTATTAGGGAAATAGCCTGTCTCAAGTGTGCGGTAGCCTTTTAAGCCCGTCTGACACATTGATTTTTAGGGTTCCGTAACCAAAGGTTAAAAACGTGACCCTATTCGCACTTGGCCGGTTTTTAAAAAGCTTTCTACCACATCCATACCAATATTATAAATCCAAAAGTAGTGGAATGAGGGCAGGACATTGATGACGATAGGTTCCTTTATTCTCATAGTTTGTCGTTACGAGAGGAGCTAGTGCTTGTCGATTTTTAGGTTAAGCCGTTCTTGCCTAGGTTGGTCTGTGGATGGGTGACCACCCATTACATACCGAGTTTCCTCCGTGCCTCGGAAAGCACGTTAAGCAGTTGGTCCCGGCTGTCAATTGTAGATCTTTGACAGTCGTTACAGGTAGTCAGTGGCCCGAAAACAGTCTTATCGTATTACCCAGTACTAACTGGGTTGTGGAATAAGAGGTAACATTTGTTTGTAAGTTTGTATGTAGAGGGTAATCTCCGGAAGTAATGAACCGATTTCAAAAATTCTTTCACCATTAGAAAGCTACATTCACCCTGAGTAACATAGGCTATATTTTATCCCCGTACTCCCATGGGAACGGGAACTACGCGGGTGAAACCGCGGGACGTCCGCTAGTGTATAATACTGGTATTTAGCTGCATCCGGTTAGACTGGAAGTTGACCCCATCATAGTTGTGAAAAGGCTAGGCAGATAATGATGATGTTGGCACTATAAACATACTCAAGTACGTTTATTTTAGCTGAGTAATGAATTAAGTAAAGTGTAAAGTTAACAGCTATGAAGGTCGATCTATACTGTTTGCTTCCTGAGCTAATACTGATGGTTTGCATTAATAGGTCAGTTGTACAAAAATCAGCTTTAATACTACGACTTAGAGGCGTTGTTAATCCTAACTTCCTAACTTTATATTATATAATATTATTTAAATGCGAAAGTAAATTTGTTTGTTTGTTTTACCTTTTCACGCCGAAACCACAGAAAGTAGGCCCATTACGTATCTTTCTGATATCTAGTGACTATCAAGCCTCGGTTGTACACTGGACTTTGATAACAACCGAGAATGTCATAATATTGGTATTACGGTATCGCAATGAGTGACTAACAGCCCGGGTACGGTGTAACGTCTTTCACGAAAGCCACTTCAAACTCTGCTATCATCAATTTGTTGTCCTTCGAAATAATATAAGTATCGATACATAAGCGTCTGTCAAAATGAGTTATGGTGACTATCAGCCACGATGACAACCAATGAAGTCGTGATCGCGACTGGTCATACATAATACGAAACTAACCTTTTGACAGATAAAATTGATGGACACTGAGCCCAGTTATTGAAGTGAAAACTTCTTTAGGCGCGTTGAGCACTTTTTGGGTGAAGGAAAAACATTGAACTCATCGTCACGTAACGTAACGTGCGGTCACGCTTCGTACCCGTTCGTAGCACTCGTAGCATCCGCTACGGCGTAGCACCACATGGCATGCGCGGGGCATTACCAGTGCTACGACTGGGGCGGGGCCTGTGTACTTTTTGTTTTCATTTCTATCGGCAGTCCCCAAAGACTGCTCCGATTTTTTTTATCATTTCGAGCTGTCAACAGAGATACGTAATAGCCCTACTGATCATTCTGAAATGTAACATTGCGTTGTCAGGTATACAGAAACGGATGTAGAGAATCATTCATCCCGAAAAAAAATATTGTTCCAGAAAAACAACAAAAACGTTCTTATAATAATAGATGGCGCCACGTGTGTCGTAGAGTACAAACCCAATCGATTGTCAAATTCTAAAGTAGCGAGAGCGATGCCGCAGGCAAAAGCTAGAGTCCAATAATTACCACGGTTGTAATACGATCAGAATATAACGTTCCCAATGCTGGGACACTAGCCTCCTCTTTGTGTGGGAGAGTGTACTAGTGGTGTAGTATAACCGGTCTAAAAAGTCCCTTAACGAAGCCTATAGGCTACATCTGGGAATCTTCTAGTTACGTACGGATATAAAGGGTGTAAAAAACCTCTTAACGAAGCCGAAAGGCACTTGTTCTCCCCGTCATTGCGATCGTTTTTTTGTTCTACACCATACCTGGGAACCTCCTAGTTACGGAGATATAAGGGGTTTAAGTTCCAACTTTTTGACAGGTTTTTTTTTTGGAAAAAAAACCTGTAAGATTTTTACTTTAAACACCTCCTCTACCCCCGTATTATTCTATCCATCCAACAGCTCAATGTTTTGAGTGCGTTACATTGAGTTTTACCAGAAAACATGATATTTCACCCCAAAAAAAAAGTAGTTTCCCAGCAATAATTTTTGCGTAATGTTACTTAGTTTGATGTGTACAGAATGCTTGGTTGACGGCTTCGTGATGAGGTTATTTACACACTGTTGAGGTCGAAGGACCATCTCTTCACAATGAGAGGTTTTCCTTTTGAGGTTTTAAAAAAAAACTTAGTTTCCAAGAACTCTATAGATGGCGTTAAACTTACTATGCCAAAGCCAAAACGCTTGAAAAAAAAAACATTGTGTCACGTCACATAATCTCGTTGACTGACACTTTCATTTGCTTAACCTTCCGAATATAACCAACATTTCTCGCGCTTTGTTAAAATTCAGTTTTTTTAGGTTCCGTTCCTTGCATTATCATACTTACTCCTAGCGCCATCTATCCAGCGACTAGGGAAGAGCTAAAAAGAAAATCCCTCATTAAAAAAAACAAGCTTTTACTTTACTTAAAAAAACCTCCATGACGCTTATACTATCCAATGCATCTATCAGATCACCAATGTTTTGAGTGAGTTGACATTGAGTTCTACTGTAAAACTTTCACCCCAATAATCGTAGTCTTTCACCCCAAAAAAAATCGGCGCAGTCTTTGGGGACTGCGACTGCCGATAGAAGTGAAAACAAAAAGTACACAGGCCCCGCCCCAGTCGTAGCACTGGTTATGCCCCGCGCATGCCTATGTGGTGCTACGCCGTAGCGGATGCTACGAGTGCTACGAACGGCTACGAAGCGTGCCCGCACGTTACGTGACGATGAGTTCAATGTTTTTCCTTCACCCAAAAAGTGCTTAACGCGACTAAAGAAGTTTTCACTTCAAAAAAATCGGCAGTCATTTTTGCGTAGAGTTACCTACTAAGTTTGATGAACAGAATGCTTGGTTGCCGGCTTGGTCCGTCACACTTGTATAGGAATAGACTAGTTGTTCGGGCTGATGGGTGCCTTATTTCTTTAAACTTATGGTTGTGCAGTTACATCCGGGTGGACTGGTAGCCGACCCCAACATAACTGTGGAAAGGCTGGGCAGATGACACATTTTTTAAATATTAAAATATTAAATATTTTTGGCATATATACCTTCCTATAAAGGAAGGTATATATGCCAATCACAGGAAGTATTCATACTAATATAATGCGAATGTAACTCTGTTTGTCTACACTAATATTATAAAGAGGAAAGATTTGTATTTTTGTATGTATGTTTGTAATGAATAAACTCAAAAACTACTGCGCCGATTTCAAAAATTCTTTCACCATTAGAAAGCTACATTCACCCTGAGTAACATAGGCTATATTTTATCCCCATACTCCCACGGGAACGGGCACTACGCAGGTGAAACCGCGTGACGTCCGCTAGTTTGTTATATTTTGACAACTAAACGGCAGACGGCTCATCGGATCGTTATGAAGTTTGGCAAGGAGATGGATTGTATCCTAGGGAAGGACACACACATATTTATATTTACATCAAAAATTTTAACGCGAACGAAGTCGTTGCCAATAACTAGTACCTAATAAGGATAAAAGCGTAGGTAAAGTGGGCATTGATCTGTTAATTTTTTTCCTTCCTTAAACTAGCCATAGAAAAAAACAAAATGTGTTATTATTAATATCAACTATGTTTAATTTAAGCAACACAGGGATCCTGTTTGTGGGAGGGAGTTTCAGTATCAGACTATCATGTTCCCTCTGCTGGAACACAGGCCTCCTCTCTATGAGAGGGAATGGGTCTGTAATTCACCAGTTCCACAACGCGTGCCCAGTGCGGGTCACATGACTGTCTTCACATTGTTGGACTTTCAGGACGTGCTGGTTTCCTCACGATTTTTTCCTTCGCCATTTAGAGCAATATTGATGAAGTACCTAATTTGTACTTAAAGTTGCCATTCCGGATTCTATGTTTTAGACATTTGCCGATTCAAAACTATTAATAACACGTGACAAATAATAGCAGATTTGCAACTGTTCAATAAAAATGCTGACTCTTGCAATTCATTAACACAAAACCACACTGAACCTACTTCTAATTTACTCTAACTTCTAATAACTCTACAAGTACTACTAATTTCAAATTGATTTTCAATTTTTCAGGAAATGAAAAAGTAATCATCAAACTTCTCTATTCTTTCAACCTTCTTTCTATAACGTGTGGTTACTGGTTAGTGCCTGACCTGCAGACCTATTACGTATCTCTGTTGGCAGCTCGAAATGATAGTAACTGGGCTCAGTGTCCATCAAATAACTGTCAAAAGGTTAGTTTCGTATTATGTATGACCATTGACCAGTCGCGATCAAATATGACGTCATCGGTGCCAATCGTGGCTGATAGTCACCGTAACTCATTTTGACAGACGCTTTCGTATCGATTCTTCTAATATTGCGAATATATGTAAGCTTATATTGGACATCAAATTGATGACAATTGCGTTTGAAGTGGCTTTCGTGAAAGACGTTACACCGTACTAAAGTGATATCCACTCAGTGCGATACGTAATACCAATATTATGACATTCTAGGTTGTCATCAAAGTTCGGTGTACAATCGAAGCTTGATAGTCACTGGATATCAGAAAGGTACGTACCTAATAGGCCTACTGGTGTCAGAGTATTTTTGCCGCTCATAGGCCTCTGGCTCTACATGCCGTCGAGAAAAATCTGTCAAGCATGGTTTCCTCACGATTCTTTCAATGGAAATAGATGACAGTTGCGCTTGCAACTACTAGACCAGTACTTAGCGTGTACTTGCTCATATCGCATACAATTAAAGAACTACCTACCAGATTTAGCAAAATGTTACGACAATAAAAACACTTTTGATTGCTAAAATTAGTAAATGATCACCAAAATTAATCCCCATTTTATCGTGAAATTAGAACCAAAAATTTTTTTTTTTTTAGTGACCCCCAGAAATTGAACTTGCATCCGAGTCGAGGGAGACCCGGTCGACGGAGCGGGGCTCCTACTTCTGAAGGGTTTATAAAAAAATAACCGGGGTGCCCCAAGTTGGCCTAGATAAAACTAGTTTGTCATCAACCACCTCATTAAAATTTGATGTTCAATTTACCGTCTTACCTTGCCGTGTGGTATCCGGCAGAATAGAATAGAACCAACCCATTACACTCACGGGTGTCGTATAAGGCTCGTAATGTCAGAGGCAGAACACCTTGCGCCTCCGTAGACCAGAGAATGGGCAGCAGCGTTTTCTGTTAGTCTTTCACCACTGCGATCTCCAATCCGCCTGCCAAGCGTGGAGATTACGGCAAATTCCTCCCATCATGGGAGAGGCTTATGTCCAGCAGTGGACGTTATGGGCTGTTGTTGTTGTTCAATTTACTAAATTTGGTGATCAATTGATATTTTAGGTGATAGATGTTAGTGGTCACAAAGTTTTTGGTGGTCATTGTATTTTCCCCCGTATCTTATTAAGGAAAAATCCGTCATTAGATACTGAGTAGTTATGTCATCAGTACTTAAGGTGAAAGCGTCAGGGTAGCCCGCGAAATTCAAATTTTCTAACGTTTTTTGCAATTTGCCGACCAGTGCTAGGTTGTATGGTGATTAAAATATTGTTCGCGATTGTAAGACATATGTAGTTACAGAATTATAATCATCAAAATCATCAATACAACCCTCCAAGTTCATAAAGGTCTAGCAATGACTTTGACCTTGAAAAAATTGTTCCTCGACTTATATGAACTAAGAGGGTTGTATTGATGATTTTGATGATTATAATTCTGTAACTACATACGTCTTACAACCGCGAACAATATTTTAATTAACATACAACTTAGCACTAGCCTGAAAATTGCAAAAAACGTAAGAAAATTTGAATTTCGCGGACTGGTTGGAGCATTCACCTTAATGAAGATAATTTTGATATGTAGGTACTTATCTATAGTACATTTTGATACAAGTGGAGAAAGTTTGTTATTGCAATCGAGGCGGAATTATAACACACGAGCCGTAGGCGAGGGTGTTTTTGAGCCGAGAATTGCAATAACAAATGTCCACGTGTATCAAACGACGTTTTTCAATACACTTTTGAAGAAATAAAATAAAATAACGAATAATATTTTTGTCACGAACTATGAAACTATGATTTAAATTTTTTTTTTTTTCGCGCTTTGGTCTCGCCAGGTTGAAGGAGAGGCAACGGTATGAAGCCGTTAAACAGCCTAATATAAAAAAAATATTTATTTTATATTTTTGAATTCAGAACACAAATAAATGCTAATTTGTGTATAAAAGTAACTATTAGTTTTAAATAATCATGTTTATCTATGATATTCTATTTAAAAACACAATTTGAAAATTCAAAAAATATTTATGCCGTAAAGACGCGTAGTGCTTTGACAAAATAAAAATAAAAAACATTCACCTCAGACTATAGACATTGAACCAATTTGGACTAAGTATAGGTATAGTTATCTGTGGCAATTTTCATTCCCGCACACGTGCAGGAAAGTGGAAAAAATCGCACGCGTGTGAAATACATTGCATGTTGTACCTAATCGTAGTGCGTTATGGACCAGTTTTCGAGAAAGTGTATTGAAAATTTATTTTTTATCCGATAACAGCTAGGATTTATTTAAGTTATGTAAAGCCATTTCTTTAATACTACTGTAACAGTTTAAAAGATCTATAAACTAAAGGGTGTAAAACACCTCTTAACGAAGCCGAAAGGCACTTGTTCTCCTCGTCATTGCGATCATTTTTTTGATCTACACCATACCTGGGAACCTTCTAGTTACGGAGATATTGGGGGTCAAAGTTCCAACCGTTTTACAAGTTTTTTTAGGCAACACAAGTTTTGAAAGTTATAATTTTACTTTAAACCCCGGTACTGTTCAATACAACCATCAGCACAATGTTTTTGAGTGCAGTTTTCCCCCTCGAGGGGGGATTTGTGGAAGAAGTATTTTTTTCGATTCCAGTTTCCCCCCTAAGGGGTATTATCAGGGGGAAATTCTAGACTTTTCTTTTTAGATTCCACTTTTCCCCCTCAGGGGGACTTTTAGGGGGGATTTCAGGAATAAGCCCTTTTCATTGCGTCCTACTACTTTAGAACGAGATTTTTTACCTAAAAACAAAAGTCGTTTCCCAGCAATCATTTTTTGCGTAGAGTTAGTTACTTAGTTTGACGCACAGAATGCTTGGTTGACGGGTTCGAGAAGAGTTCGTTTACACGTGTAAGATATAATTATGTAATAATCTAATATTACTTGTTGGTGTTTTCATTCATAAAACATCAACTAATACAAAATGCAGAAGTGAGGATGGATGTTAACTGTATGAACGTTTTATAATATTTCATGAAATGGATTTGGAAGAAATTTGGCACATACAGGGTGTAAAAGACCTCATCACGAAGCCGTCAACCAAGCATTCTGTACATCAAAATAAGTAACTACGCAAAAATTATTGCTGGGAAACTACTTTTTTTTTTGGGGTGAAAAATCATGTTTTGTGGTAGAACTCAATGTAGCGCACCCAAAACATTGTGCTAATGGATGGATTGAATAGTACGGGGGGTCGGGGGTCGTGGAGGTGTTTACAGTAAAAATATTGCATTAAAAACTTGTCAAAAAGTTGGTACTTTGGCCCCCAATAACTCCGTAACTAGAAGGTTCCCAGGTATGGTGTAGAAAAAATGATCGCAATGACGGGGAGAACAAGTGCCTTTCGACTTCGTTAAAAGGTTTTTTAAACCCTTTATAGTTTAAAGAAACCTCTAATTATTTTCATCTCTAAATCATTTTTTTATAAATTCTAAATAAAAAATACATATAGGTAACCTAGAAAACCATTAAGATACTTTTTATCGCGATAGTACGATTCCGTGGCACGTGGCACAATTACTGAACTACACGCAGGCGACGCCGCGGGTACCAGCTAGTCAACAATAATGAGTCATATCAACAAAATTAAATTTTGTATTGTATCGTTTATCTATTTCTGATATTAATCATTATATTGTTTTTGCAGTTAGGTAAGTTAAGTAGGTATGGTATTAGATTAGATATTAGCCATGTTATCTTCATATATAATACGTAGGTACCTACGCCTTGTCAAGGCTGTTTTTATTTATTTTTATTATTTTCAGTTTAGGTTCAGGTCGCACCATCTAAAATAGGTACTAATTAATATAAAGGGTGTAAATAAACCTTTAACGAAGCCGAAAGGCGAAAGGGGAAAGGGGGAATGACGGGGTTCTCCCCGTCCGTCATTGCGATCATTTTTTTGTTCTACACCATACCTGGGAACCTTCTAGTTACGGAGAGTATAGTTATCGGGAGTCAAAGTTCCAACTTTTTCACAAGTTTTAAAAATACATGTTTTTATCAAATCAAATCGTTTATTTGTGATACATGGGTTACATGGAGGTGTTCATAACAT
This sequence comes from Xestia xanthographa, assembly GCA_905147715.2. Taxonomy (NCBI): domain Eukaryota; kingdom Metazoa; phylum Arthropoda; class Insecta; order Lepidoptera; family Noctuidae; genus Xestia; species Xestia xanthographa. The sequence continues at coordinate 18,674,992 of LR990667.1, forward strand.
AATTACATACAAATAATGTCCATTCCATGATCAGCCACTTCGGCATACAAATTTTAATGTAAGATTTTTACTAACATCTCCACGACCCCCGTACTATTCAATCTATCCATCAGCACAATGTTTTGAGTGCGTTACATTGAGTTCTACCATAAAACGTGATCTTTCACCCAACAAAAAGCCGTTTCCCAGCAATAATTTTAGCGTAAAGTTACTTAGTTTGATGTACAGAATGCTTGGTTGACGGCTTCGTGATGAGGTTGTTTACACCCTGTATAGTTTGGTTAAAGTCTTAGGTGCCGAGCGATTTTCTAAAAGTGCGCTTTTATTAAGGCTTTCATTTTGATCAACAACAACAACAGCCCATAACGTCCACTGCTGGACATAAGCCTCTCCCATGATGGGAGAAATGTGCCGTAATCTCCACGCTTGGCAGGCGGATTGGAGATCGCAGTGATGAAAGACTAATAGAAAACGCTGCTGCCCATTCTCTGGTCGGAGGCGGAAGGTGTTCTGCCTCAGACATTAGTCGCCTTATACGACACCCGTGAGTGTAATGGGTTGGTTCTATTCTACTCTGCCCGATACCACACGGCCAATGATATTTAATTAAACAGATATGTTATGAGCGCGCAATCGTGAAGACTCGAAAACGTGTCAATTGGCCTGTTTTTCCTTTATTCTGCGTCACTGCGTGTATGTGAGCTGGCTCTCCCCCGCGGCACACTTTGTTCGGTGGTTTTGTAGGTGTATAACATATCTGTTTGTTAGAATATCATTGCACACGGCTTATCATTTTGATCAGATGGCATTAACTAATAATTTGAACTTCAAACAATTAGTAAACTCAGAATAATTACTTTTACTGTAATCACTTCGATTTGTTTATAGATACAGGTTACAGGAGGACACAGGTTATAGATACAGGTTAGTGTTAGAGAAAATGGGTATTATTTTAGTACTTACTTACTCTAAATATTGGTTTTATTTTCTGAATGTCTAGTTTTGCCATAAATCTACCTTAAACATACTGGCTATTTAAAAAAATAGTTCAACATTAAGTTTATAGTAAATAAAAGAGTTAACATAATGTTTTAAATTGCTGAGTGTGCAAATTATATGTAGTTACTCTCCTAATAATAACTAACACCACAAACTAGTTAATTAAAAGAAGAATAATAAAAAACAACCAATGACTTTAGAAATAAATAAGTTCAAAATTAAAACTTAAAAAAAAATGACATCCACAAACCAAAAACTCCAGAAAAAAAACAAACGTCAAACGTTTAAATAAGACAAATTTCCCGCGTAAATTCACTTCACAAATACACAAAAAAACACAGAGTAAACACTGTGTCGGAAAACACTACGAAAAAAGTCACACGATGTTACCAATTGGAATGAAATAAGACGTAGTGTCTCCTGCGACGACCGAGTAGTACTGAGGAGGCTTTGCCGCGAAAATTATTTACCTACGTCACACAGTGTTGCTAGGTGTAGGTTCTCAATTATCCACGTATTCAATGCTTTTTTCGACAAAATTATACTTTTTGCAACTTTCAATTAAATAACAGGAAATTAAACTAATGGCGATATTAAACTATGTTCATTAATTCGCTAGGTATCAAATTTCGTATTTGTGTTTTTCCTGTTATCGTTCACGTACACTGCAATTGGCTCGTATAATGGAAGTTATGGTTAAGTAAGTACCTACATTATTATATTCTAATTTGGGTGTAATTTCCTAAATGTAAGTTTATTACTACAAATTACTATTTTTTGATGTCTTCTTCTTTTTTTTCGTGTGGTTACTGCCTAACCTGGAGTCAGAATAAAATGTCTCTTGATTTCCTTTAACTGATCAAATTTTTTAGTGTTGTTTATTATAACCTTGGGAAAATTTACCCCGAAATTTCTCCAAAGATTTCATTTCCCAAAAACTTTCTCAAATTTGAATTTTTTCCCAAGAAATGGGGAATTATACTTTGACGTTAGAAAATGGCCGCTCGGACCGCTTACGTCATTTGACACTTATTGCATTTTGATAACTGGTTATAAAATGTTTGTTCGTTCTATCGATGTTTCATTCAGTCGGCCGTGGAAACTGGAAAGTGAAGTTTTCGTTTTCTAATTTCTGTTTGAAGCTATAGAAGGTGGGTATGACAGTTGGCTGGGGTATTAACTGATATATCAAAGGGTTTAGTGGTCTAGTGATGGCAAGCATTATTCCCGAAGAGGTACTACGATTCCCAGATCATGCAAAGTTTTAATGAGTTTTACCATTAGGAATTTCTCAGTAGCGGCCATTCTTATATGGTAATAGGAAGATATTATTATGCTAGTCCATAACTGAACATGCTCCAACCAGCCCGCGAAATTCAAATTTTCTTACGTTTATTGCAATTCGCAGGCCAGTGCTAGGTTGTAAGTTGATTAAAATATTATTCCCGGCTGTAAGACGTATGTAGTTACAGAATTATACTTATCAAAATCATCAATACAACCCTCCAAATTCATAAAGGTGTAGAATCCAAAAAAAATAAACAGAAAAAGTCAATTCTACACCTTGGGTTTTATTAGGAATTTCTCATCCTGATAAAACCAATAAAACTTTTGCGACCTGGGAATCGAGCAAGTCGAGGACCTCATGCGCACGCGACCACTATAGGATCCACCTAAAAATTCACCTGGGTTTTCTACTTCCGATCTTCGGAAGCTGTCTTCGTGACCCGGGACTTCTACTCCCGATCTCATTAACGAGACACCAGGCAATCAAATTTTAAAAATTGTGGAATTGATTTTCTTTGTCTGCCTGTCAACAGTGACGGATTTACCCTTAATCAAATTAAGCAATTGCCTAGGGCATCACGTCTGGGGGGCATCAGAAGAAGCACAAAAAAAAAATCTGTCCATAGGGCATCACGTCTCACTGTCAAGTCTCACGTCACTAAAAATCACACCAAAAAACGTTTCTAGGACTAATTTGAAAATTCGCGCGTTTAAGTTGACATAGAGTCCGACCTAGAGTCATAAACCCGCTCCCGCTTACCCACTCGCTGCCCGCTAGTGCAGTCGGCAATTCGAATTCATCGGAATTGCGATCACCCAATCACTAACCACCACTTCCCCGCGCTTTTTCTACAGCTTTCCCTAATGTGTAAACAGCCCTGCGTATATTTTTATCGCCTAAGATTACAAATTGCTCAGCGGAATTCTTTTATAAAATTAAAAATATAAAAAAATGAAAAAAGGATAAAGATGATACAAGAAAGGGTCGATAATTTATCGATATTATACATAGATGTGTTAAAAACGTTAGACGTTAATACTATCGTGCGCGAATTCAATGCCCGAAAAAGCCGCAAGGCGCATTTCAATAAATAAATAAATTATACTTTGGTTTTTATTGCTGTCGCACCTACTCCACTTCTAAGGTACGTACATCTAATCTTATTTTACAAAAATCAATTTTACAATTTTTTTGTATTTTTATTTTTTAGGCGGTAGAGGTTTAAAGACCGATTCTAGTTGACATACGGATAGGGCCACAAGCGTGAATTGCATATGGCATCAAGTAGTCATAATCCGTCACTGCCTGTCAATGACATGAACGAGGAGGCACAACATTTCCACTTCCATTCTCCCCTCATAGCCTTCGAGCCTTTCCATAATTTCCATTCACACCATCCAGGTGGAATCGACAGGGTAGCCCGCGAAAATCGAATTTTCTTACGTTTTTTGCAATTTGCAGATCACTGTCAGGTTGTATTAAAAAAAAGCCTTTTATTTCTTGCATTACACAAGAATGAATAAGAATTAATAATGTATGCAATCATAAAATCATATTATACAATTCAATTCACTTGTGTGGTTTTTTTGAGAACATTGAAATTGTTAATAATTTATTATGAATCAATTTATTTTGAATTAATTTATTATAAACTAATTTATTATGAATTAATTTATTATCAATTAAAGAATTACGATTAAAATTAGAATTGTGAATTAAAATTCAAGTTGTATTATGTTGATGAAAATAGAGTCGCGCAAGTAACACGTTACGTATGTAGTTACGGAATCATCATCATTTCAGCCGAAAGACGTCCACTTCTGGACATAGGCCTCCCCCAAGTGTCGCCACATTGACCGGTCCCGTGCGACTCGCATCCAGCGGATTCCCACAACCTTCACCAGGTCATCGGTCCATCTAGTGGGAGGTTTTCCAACGCAACGTCTTCCGGTTCGCGGTCGCCTGCACTCCAAAACTTTTCGGCCCTATCGGCCATCCGTTCTGCGTGAACTGTGCCCTGCCCACTGCCACATGGCCATGGGCCTTACCAGTAAGCTTAAAGTCACCCAAAGGGCAAAGGAGAGGGCTATACTCAGAGTTTCCTTGCGCGATCGAATCAGAAATGAAGACATCCGCAAGAGAACCAAGTTTACCGATGTAGCCCGAAGAATTGCCAAACTTATGTGGCAGTTACGGAATTATAATAATGAATACAACCCTCTACAAGAATTTAACAAAAGAGGACCTAAAATTGACCCCTGAGGAACTATAAATTGGATTTTGTTCTAATGAGAGGTTTTCCTTTTGAGGTTTTAAAAAAAAACTTATTTTCCAAGAACTCTATAGATGGCGTTGAACTTACTATGCCAAAGCCAATCCGCTTGAAAAAAAAAACATTGTGTGACGTCACATACTCTCGTTGACTGACACTTTCATTTGCTTAACCTTCCGAATATAACCAACATTTCTCGCGCTTTGTTAAAATCAGTTTTTTTGGGTTCCGTTCCTTGCATTATCATACTTACTCCTAGCGCCATCTATCCAGCGACTAGGGAAGAGCTAAAAAGAAAATCCCTCATTGCAAGTAAACCCCTGCAGAACAAGCGTTTATGATCTGTTTGCAATTTGGGAAAAAACCTTTGATACTGATGGCCGTATATTTCAGTCGACAAGAGTTTACGTTCAAGTACACTATGATCAATGCAGTCAAAAGCTTTACTATAAAGCCAATTTTGATACGTTCTGGATATTTTTAAAGTAAATTCATTGGGGACTCTAAGATTACCGTCCAAGACACTTGACGCCGCAGGATTGATCCGAAATCTTATGTCATCCCTATTTTGAAATAATTCATAAAATCCAAGCAAAAACACAGTGAAGTAGAAATCCGCAATCAAAACGCCTCAAACTTGAAAATATCGCTATCTATCGCATAAAAAAACGATAGGCTCAATAACGCAAACTTAGAGTAGCTGCAACTTTAGAAAAGCGCCATCTATTGTTCAAAACATTAAAACTTACCTTAAAGTACTTCGTTTCTCCGCCAGAGCGAGCTGCTGCGCCACTGTCATCGGTCGTGGCCTGATTGGCCTCGGGATTGGAGCGCCGGGGAAGGAATCCCGTCCCTCATGAGATGGCCCATCGTCTACATGCTCCTGTTCCACTTCTTCGCCAATCACGAAGTTTGCTGCGGTGCCCTGGAAATAGATGGAGGGGAAAATGAGTATTGTTGATTTGTTTAGTGTAGTAGCATAATCTGTGTATGACGTTCCCACTGCTGGGACACAGGATTCATCTAAGAGGGGAAATGAGAATGCGAAAATACGTAGTTCAAAATAAAAAGTAGGTAATCATGGTAAATATAAAGAGTGTAAAAAACCTCTTAACGAAGCCGAAAGGCACTTGTTCTCCCCGTCATTGCGATCATTTTTCTGTTCTAGACCATGCCTGGGAACGTGGGAACCTTCTAGTTACGGAGATATTGGGGGTCAAAGCTCCAACTTTTTCACAAGTTTTTGAAGTGAAAACTTCTTTAGGCGCGTTGAGCACTTTTTGGATGAAGGAAAAACATTGAACTCATCGTCACGTAACGTAACGTGCGGTTACGCTTCGTAGCCGTTCGTAGCACTCGTAGCATCCGCTACGGTATGCGTGGGGCATAACCAGAGTGCTACGACTGGGGAGGGGCCTGTGTACTTTTTGTTTGCACTTCTATCGGCAGTCCCCAAAGACTGCTCCGATTTTTTTTAATACAAGTTTTTAATGTTATCTATGATTTAAATACCTCCATGAGATGGGCGGGTGGGTAAAAAATGGGAAGGTAAAAATTGGAAGGAAAGGGTAAAATAGGTAAAAAAGAAAAAATACCCTTTTTTACCGGGTATTAATAAAAAATACCGGGTAAAAATTGAGTACTGCCTTTATATTATTTAAATGGCTTTGCCATGAAATGTATAGTGTCTTTATATAATTTAATTGGCTTCGTCATCAATATTACGATCTACCATGTTAATTTTGACCTTGACCATTGAAGACAAATATTGATTTTATGTCCCCAGCCGTTCCCGAAGGGGAACGGAGCATTGTTATTTTTACATGTCTGTAATTGCGGGTATCTAAAGGCTTCTTTACACCGGGGCAACACTGTGCGGCATTGCTGCGTGCTATATATTTGGGCGTGCGTCATCTTGTGGTATGCCACAAATAACGAACACATGCGGCAATTGCGGTATGCGGCAGCCTATTTTACATCGAGGCAACATCATGCCTAGATAATTTACAAAGCATCGTGCTGTAAATTTTATTTGAATGTTTTGGTCTACCAACTTGATTGATCGAGGGGACAAGACACCGTCGATTAAGGCTGATGAAGTAACTTTAGCAGCATGACGCAAGATGTTGCCATGCCTCTCGATTTTTGCCACGATGTGCAACAATTTAAATTATTGTAGCATGCGGCCTTGTAGCATGCCGCAATGTTGCATAGTGTTGCCCCGGCGTAAAGCAGCCTGAGCTACTTAGAATGAAGTTAATTACGTTTCTTTTAAATCTTTAATCAACATTAATTTTCAAATAAAGTAAACTGTTCAGGATAAAAACAAAGATAATAACAGTTAGCTAAATGTTGCCCACTACCTTTAACAAACAGATATTATGTAAAATTCTAAATCCTGAAAACATTTCAAAACTAATAAATACATGAGTAACAATTACTTAGATTTTTCGTTTCAGAATACAATAATTGCAATGCAACCTAAACAGTAATTAAATAAAATATCAAAATTGAACAATTACTTTGATACTCGTTTAACGTATAATATACAGGATGGATACGGTAAACGGGGCAATAAAGAGAACTACCTTCAGCTACACAAAAATAGTCAAAATTTCACGAACTACCTATTACACAAATCAAACTAGAGGCTAGAAAATACCACGTTGGTCAAGGTCATCTAGGCTAGGAAAAAATATATGTAATTTAGACGTATATTATTTAAAGTAAAGTGATATACCTACACTGTTGAGAATGTCAAAATATGATTATTTTTGGATACTTTAGCAGGGTGCAGGCTCTTCTTCAAGAAGGGTGACAATGCCCGTCTGAAGAATTACAGGCCAATCTCACTTCTAAGTCATGTCTACAAGTTGTTTTCAAGAGTCATCACGAATCGTCTCGCACGCAGGTTTGACGATTTTCAGCCTCCCGAACAAGCCGGTTTCCAAAAAGGCTTTAGCATCGTGGACCGCATACATACGCTGCGGCAGGTTATACAGAAGACCGAAGAGTATAACCTGTTTCTCTGTTTAGCGTTTGTGGACTACGAGAAAGCTTTCGATTCGATCGAGACCTGGGCTGTCCTGCAGTTTCTCCAATGGTGCCAAATCGACTCCCGGTACAGCGAGGTGTTGAAGTGTTTGTACAAAAACGCCACCATGTCAGTCCGACTTCAGGACCAAGCCTCGGAGTCGGAAGCTATCCTTCTGCAGCGAGGTGTGAGACAGGGAGACGTCATATCTCCGAAACTGTTCACCGCTACACTGGAGGATGTCTTCAAAGTTCTGGACTGGAGAGGGCTAGGCATCAACGTCAATAGCGAGTACATCACTCACCTTCGGTTTGCCGACGATATAGTGGTCATGGCTGAGACCATGGAGGACCTCAGTACAATGCTCGATGACCTCGGTAGAGCTTCCGAAAGAGTGGGGCTATGAACATGGACAAAACCAAAGTCATGTTGAATGCCCATGTAACAACCACTCCTATCAAAATCGAAGACACTACACTCGAAGCTGTGGACGATTATGTGTACTTGGGACAAACGGTCCAGTTAGGTAAGTCTAACTTCGAGAAAGAGGTCAATCGTCGAATCCGACTCGGCTGGGCAGCGTTCGGGAAGCTGCGCGGTATCTTCTCGTCCAACTTACCGCAGTGTTTCAAGACGAAAGTCTATGACCAGTGTGTGTTGCCTCTGATTACATACGGGACCGAAACGTGCTCGCTCACAATGGGCCTCATCAAAGGCTTAAAGTCAGAGTTTCTTTGCGTGATCTAATCAGAAATGAAGACATCCGCAAGAGAATCAGGGTCACCGACGTAGCCGGAAGAATTGCCAAACTTAAGTAGCAGTGGGCAGGGCACATTGCTCGCAGAACGGATAGCCGATGGGGCCGAAAAGTTCTGGAGTGGCGACCGTAAACCGGAAAACGTTGCGTTGGAAGACCTCCCACTAGGTGGACCGATGACCTGGTGAAGGTTGCGGGAATCCGTTGGATGCGAGTCGCACGGGACTGGTCAATGTGGCGACACTTGGGGGAGGCCTATGTCCAGCAGTGGACGTCTTTCGGTTGAAATGATGAATGATGATGATAACTTTAGCAGGCAGTGTGCGTCCTATATTTATCTACAATATAATGAACTATGAATTAAAATTGGCCTACCTTCTTTTATAGTATTAAATTAACAAAACTTCACACTCATTTACGTCACAATGCCTTTGAAAAAAAAAATGTAAATCGTAAAAGTATATCTCAGACGTAAGACACACAAAAACAAAAACGAAGCGAAGCTATAGTTGACGAAATGCACCCCTCCACGTCATCCCTCATTGGACAGTTACAGTGCTATACTAATTTGTTTTAATCAGAAAACTATGTCCGCCTATGTTGTGCCGACGACAGTCTCAAATAAAATAAATTATAAAATTCTGTATGTCAAAGTATCTATTAAAAATACAATAGTTAGTTTAAATTAAACTGATTTTAATTTTTACCCGGTATAAATTAAAAATGGGAAGGTAAAAATGGGTATAAATGGGTATTTACCCAAAGTCTGGGTTTTTACCGGGTATATGCCCATCTCCATGACCCGTTTACTACTCAATGCATCATCAGCTTAATTGTTGAATGCGTTACATTGAGTTTTACCGTAAACTGTGATTTTTCACCCAAAAAAAGTTGTTTCCCAGTAATAATTTTTGCACAGAGTTACTTAGTTCGTACATAATGCTTGGTTGACAGCTTCATGAAGGGTCTGTTTACGCCCTGTATATAGTTGCGTACAACAACAACAGCTCATAACGTCCACTGCTGGACATAAGCCGCTCCCATGTTGGGAGGAATGTGCCGTAATCTCCACGCTTGGCAGGCGGATTGGAGATCGCAGTGATGAAAGACTAACAGAAAACGCTGCTGCCCATTCTCTGGTCTACGGAGGCGCAAGGTGTTCTGCCTCAGACATTAGTCGCCTTCTATTCTACTTTGCCGGATACCACACGGCTATATAGTTGCATGGCGTGGAGAAAATAAAATAGTTGAAACAAGTAGTTACTTACATTTTCCTTAGCCTCTTCAGAGTCGATTTTCTCAAAGTTATCACTTTCACTAGATGAACAACGGGCCTGATCCTGTTGCTCAGCCATTTTAGTCTCTGGAAGTAAATAAATAAAGTCTATTAATACAAACATAATAAATAGCTTCATCATCATCTGCCTAGCCTTTTCCCAACTATGTTAGGGTCGACTTCCAGTCTAACCGGATGCAGCTGAATACCAGTATTTTCCACGGAGCGACTGCCTATCTGACCTCCACAACCCAGTTAGTACTGGGTAATACGATACACTTTGGTAAGACTGGTTATCAGACTTTCAGGCCACTGACTCCTCAACGACTGTCAAGCTAGGATCTACAATTGACAGCCACGACCAACGGCTTAACGTACTTTCCAAAGTGCGGAGGAATCTCGGTTTGTAATGAGTGGTCACCCATCCATGGACCAACCTAGGCAAGCGCGGCTTAATCTGAAGATCGACCCGAGCGGCTGTTATTATTCAACCACGAGCTCCTAATAAAAACTTAATAAGTTAACAAGTTTAAATGGCACTGGGCTGGTCACAGCAGTCGCATATCGTCATCACACAGTGGGTCCCAGACAGCAGTAATCGGTACCTAACGCTTCAAGCCCAGAAGAAAAGAGCAAACTCGTCTCATAAAGGGATAAGTTGAAGCAGGGTACAGCGGGCCTAAAAAGGCCACTTTAGCAGAATCATAAAGTATTTAACTTTAAAAAAATGAAATCTTTAAAACGGACTTTATGATCATGACCATAAAGTCCATTTTAAGAATTTACATTTAGCAGAATCATAATTTAATTCACTAAAAAAATAAATCCTTAAAACGGACTTTATGAGCATGACTATAAAGTCCATTTTACAATTTACATTTCATAACGTGATTCATATTAGGATTCTGATAAAGCGGCCATTTTAGACCCCCAGACTCTTTGGCCCTGTTGAGCGACAAAAATGGCTTGTAATCAATGGTGATCAAGCATTTAGGCTTTGAAGGAACAAATAATAGGGTAGAACACTAAAAAAATATAATAAGTCCGTAAGATAGGTTTCCAAAAAATATTGGACACGTATTTTTTCTTTTGTTACGTAAACCAAAATTGACGAAGATATGACGCTTTTAAAATTCTCAATACGTCACGCCTTGGTATAATTTTTAGCTAGTTCTGACGTCACGAGCCCCCACTGCCGAGTTTTGATGCGTTTTATCTTTGTCAATATTCATTCTTTTACGAAAACAAAAAATACGTGTCCATTGTTTTCCAATGCTGTAACTGAGGGACTAAATAGATTAGCAATTTATTGGTGGTGGAAACTAGACTAAATGGATATGTGGTCCCAAACTCCCAACCTTGTACAGCACTCATTCATACACCCTAAACAACACAAGAAGTCTCAACTCTCTTGGTTGGGGTTGTAAAATATCACACCTTTACTTAGGTAACATAAACGCCTACTCAAATGTGAATAGCAACAAGTTGCGAGTAAAAACTTTAACGTAATTTGTGTAGGCGCAACGTTACGTATTGTTTTATTTTACTATCTATATTGAGCAGCGGTGGCCCAGTGGTGGCGGCCCCAACTTACGAACAGTAAGTCGTGGGTTCAAACCCAGACAGGCGCATTACTTTGTGTAATTTATTTCATCACCACTGCTCTCAAAACGGTGAGGAAATCGGCATGTCCTAGAACCAAACATTTGAAGACATGTGACATCTACCAACCCGCACTGGGCCCGCGTGGTGGATTATAGCCCATTCGCTCTCATAGAGAGCAGGGCTGTGTCCCAGCAGTGGGAACATTAATAGGCTGATGATGATGATGACTATCTATATTGAAGTAGCTGTTGCGGCGTTAGTCGTCTGCGAGAAATTATAATTTAATTACTACTTCCTTAATTTGTGAAAAAATGGTTTAAGAGTCCTATTAAATTTTTTAGGCAAATTTTTAATTTTTACTTCCTGGATCAAATTATTTCGGTCGGCGTACACGAGTCGATAATAATAGCAATATTTGGACGATTGTCGATTGATATTGACGAATATTAGAGACGAGACTGACATGAGACTGAGGAGCGAGCTGAATTGAGAATTATAGTAGGTACTTTAATTTTATTTATTGTATTTTTGTCTTATTATATTGACAAATGAAAACTAATGAAACGTATTCATTGTAGATCGAAGTTTTATATCATATTAATTTGTTTGATAAAACTGAGTTTATTTGGAATATAATGGACGCTGAATTAAGACATATATGGCTTAAATTACTATTTTTTACGATTTTTTCCGTGAAAACTCAAGAAATTTAAAGAAATTCTAAAACTCCAATAAACAAGTAAAACATTCAACTTATCTTTTAGTAATTTTAGCTTTTATAAGAATTGAATGTAACTATGTGAATTAGAGCGTTAAAGTTCCGTCGTCGACGGTTTTTCTTGCAAACTGAGTTCGTAAAATATTTATAGTAAATTATAGGTACACGAAAAGAAAAATGAAAATGTGTAACTCCAACTTACAAGAAAGAGAATGGCACTATCGTTATTCTTAAGCAAATAATTAAAATATCTTACTGCTGCTGAGAATTACTGCGTCAAAAATCATGAATTTACGTAAAAAATGTAATAGGACTCTTAATAATAATGGACCACGATAGTTCAGCTGTGTGTTTGCACTACTGTCTACCAAAACCAGGCGTTATATTGTGTGATTACAAGCAAATCCATCACACAGTAAGGTGACCTATTATCGAGATAAGGTGACATTACCTCGACAATTCTTTAAGTAATCAAACGTCTGCTTATCGGCACAAAACTGCCTCATTCTTGACCCTCGGAGCAGTCAAAACGCAAAAGACAGTCAAAATAATTATTATGTAAATTATTATGTGACACGGTTAGCGCAGTATCTGAGCGATTGACTGCTGCTGCGTCTCGTGGATTCGATTCCCGCACGCACAGGGCCGTCTTTACCGAGTCTGCAGGGTGTGCGTTGCACACGGGCTCAGCGGTCCTAGGGGGCGCCAAGCGCCCGCTCGCTACGGAGCCCCACAGGGCGCGCGCGTTGGCCGGCCGCGGCACTGTCAATAAAAGAGCTCCGCTTTGCATACATTTTGTACAGCACCTAGGGCTCTTCTTATATTTGTCGAATTACAGTCAACAGCACACCATAGTATTCAAAACCGACGAATTTCTTATTCATCTCCGAACAATAGTTTATTATCCAGTGGGCGAAATTTGTAAGTTTGTGGTAACTTGATGTGCTGTTACATGTACCTACTTTGTACCCATTCCATTTTGACCGCGCGCTTACTAGGGGGCGCTAGGGTAATGTTTGCACACGGGCGCTACATGGGCTAGAGACGCGTCTGCGCACGCAACAAATGCTTGGGTCCATATTGGCTCACCTAAAGTTCTTTACCCGAAATTGTTCTTCCTAATGATTTGTAATCCGAATGATCACTCTTCCTAAAATTTTTAATCCTAAAGTTTTCATTCATACTATTTGTAGTGCTACCGGCGATGTTCATAAAACTCATGTTTCCGAAAATTGTATTTACTAATATCATTCATGTGAATATACTTAAACTCATACTGTTTTTTATCATAACGCTTTTATCCCTAAACATAATTACCATAACATTTTCACTCATACTCAAAAAGAAACATTTACCAAGTGTAACAAAAAAAAATATGTGGGTAGAAGATGATATTTATAGTTTTAATTTGAGGGTATGATTATTATTTGGGGGTATGCTTTACATAACGTACTTATTACTATAACTATACCTAAGATAATTATGTCTAAAAACCAACTGTTTAGAATGATTATAGGTCGTTTCACTGATTTTTGTCTTAAATTAATGAAATTCAGGTTAAAGTGTCATCTTGGGGGCACTATGAAAAAAATACTTAGAAAAGTTTCGCGACCAATTTCGAGGTAGCGTAGTTGGTCACTGTTCTAACCTATATGGATATCTTTGCAGGTACACACCGCTATGAATATATATGACTATAGCGGACGTCCCACGGTTTCACCCGCGTAGTTCCCGTTCCCGTGGGAGTACGGGGATAAAATATAGCCTATACGGATTCGGAAGAATCCCTCTAAGTAATGGTAAAAGAAATTTTGAAATCGGTCCAGTAGTTTTTGAGCCTATTCAATACAAACATACAAAAATACAAAGGTTTCCTCTTTATAATATTAGTATAGAAGTATAGATAACATGTATTTAACAACTTGTACCGTACTATTATTTGGCATACCTAGGTACAATTAACGAACCACCAGATTTAGTAAACTGGAAAATGTGACGGCAAAAAAATCACTTTTGGTTGCCAAAATCAGTAAATGTTCACCAAAATTAATCCCCATTTTATCGTGAAATTAGAACCAAAAATTTATTTTTGACCACCAGAAATTGAACTGTTATGCTCTTGCATCCGAGTCGAGGGAGACCCGGTCGACGGAGCCCCGCTTGGCGGGGCTCCTACTTCTGTATGGTTTATAAAAAAATAGTCGGGGTGCCCCAAGTCGGCCTAGGCAAAACTAGTTTGTCATCAACCACCTCATTAAAATTTGGTGCTCAATTTACTAAATTTGGTGATCAATTGATATTTTAGGTGATGGATGTTAGTGGTCACAAAGTTAATTTTGGTGGACATTATATTTTTTTATTATTTTGAATGCTACTATTATGTTACACATGTTATGTGAAAATAAAGTTACGCAAAATTAATGTACCTATTATTATACTGATTATTATGAATAAAAATAAATCTAAACAAAAAAAATATGACTTTGAATAATAGTGTAAAAGATGGTTATGTTGAGAAAATATAGGAAAACAAATAAAAGTATAATAGATGTTTATTGCTACTGAAATTATGAAGTTGAATGCTTCGGAATTATGAACATTAGAGACAGAGTAGTTAGGAATTGTGATTGTTAGGATGAAAAATTTTAGGAAGAACATTTTCGGATTTCCAATTATCGGAGTTGAAAATTTAGGTGAACTTTAGCGCACCCCAAATGCTTGTATGGCCCACAGTTAGTTGTTCCGGGTCTGACTGTGTACGAGTTTAAATGTTTGTAAATGCTCCCACGATACAGGAGAAATCCCTATTGTGGGGCAAGGTTTAAAAAAATAACATGTAAGTACTGGAAACCATTGAAAAGGGTGTAAACACCTCTTAACGAAGCCGAAAGGCACTTGCTCTTCCCGTCATTGCGATATTTTTTTTGTTCTACACCATACCTGGGAACCTTCTAGTTACGGAGATATTGGGGATCAAAGTTCCAACTTTTTGACAAGCTTTTTTTTAAATACAAGTTTTTAATGTAATTTTTACTTTAACACCTCCACGACCTCCGTATTATTCAATCCTTCCATCAGCACAATGTTTTAGGTGCGTTACATTGAGTTTTACTACAAAACATGATTTTTCACCCCAAAATAAAATCGTTTCTCAGCAATATTTTTTGCGTAGTTACTTAGATTGATGTACAGAATGCTTGGTTGACGGCTTCGTGATGATGTCTTTTACACCCTGTATTTAACTCAAAACAGATATATCTAAGCAAGTAAAAATAATAACATCAAATAATGTCGGAACTCTTTGACAATGCATTCGGAATAGGTACCTACGGAGTTGCCGACAATTCCGACCAACATTCTTTTGAGATACCTATCTTATACCGTGGGACAAAATACACAGCAGCAGAAGTACCAAATTGCGATAAAGGGTGTAAAACACCTCTTAACGAAGCCGAAAGGCACTTGTTCTCCCCGTCATTGCGATATTTTTTTTGTTCTACACCATACCTGGGAACCTTCTAGTTACGGAGATATTGGGGGTCAAAGTTCTAACTTATTCACAAGTTTAAAAAAAAAAAAAGGTTTTTACTTTAACTTTAAACACCTCCACGACCCCCGTAAAAATTATTGCTGGGAAACTTTTTTTTTGAGTGAAAAATCATGTTTTGTGGTAGAACTCAATGTAACGCACTCAAAACATTGTGCTGATGGATGGATTGAATAGTACGGGGGTCGTGAAGGATACATTAAAAACTTGTATTTATAAAATACTTGTCAAAAAGTTGGAACTTTGACCCCCAATATCTCCGTATAACTGGAAGGTTCCCAGGTACCTATGGTGTAGAACAAAAAAAAATATCGCAATGACGGTTAGAACAAGTGCCTTTCGGCTTCATTACGAGGTGTTTTACACCCTTTATGTAGCGCTCGCCGGCTGCAGCACCGCTCGCTTTTATCGCTCAGCTCGCGCGTCTAGCCACAGTTCCTAACCTAACCTAACCCATTCCGTAGAGATGCTCTATGATATTCTTTTGTGATGAGTAAGCCCGCATCACTTTGGCCTAGGGCCAACTAGTTTGGCCTGAAAATCCAGATTGGCCGGTAGCACATCGGGGTGGAAAGGCTATCGACACACAAACGGTTCCCACGTGTTCATTACAGCATTCCGAACCCTCACAAGTATAATTTTAATACGGTAATTAAAAAAAAAACTGTTTTCTTCAAAAGTTCAATACTGACACGAGCAAAATGTATGGAAAAGCGTTTTTTTTTAAAGTGAAAACTTCTTTAGGTGCAATGAGCACTTTTTGGGTGAAAGAAAAACATTGAACTCATCGTCACTTAAAGTAACGTGCGGTTACGCTTCGTAGCACTCGTAGGCGATCCGCTACGGCGTAGCACCACATAGGCATTCGTGGGGCATAACCATTAACCAGTGCTGCGACTGGGGCGGGGCCTGTGTACGTTTTTTTAACTACTTGGTGCAAAATGTCTAAGGTAGCTCTACCGGTAACTGGTTGTGCGTAGAGGTCCCTTGCTCCCTGCAAATGTGTGTGGTCCTGGTCACTCTTAAGTAGGTACACTATAAGCATCAAAATATTTGCATATGCAGGGTGTAAGGTCGACGAAATCTAAGAAGTCCGTTTTGACAGCCGTCCAATCCATAGTAAATTGACAACGCTATCGGAAATTGAACTTTATTACTATTACGCTAACAAATGTCAAAACGGGCCTTTTATTTTTTGAATATTTTTTTAATCTACGGAACTACTGATCCGATTCCGAAAATATTTTCTCCAATGGAAAGCCACATTATCCTCGTGTCACAGACTTTAATTTAAGGTGAAAGCGTCAGGGTAGCCCGCGAAATTCAAATTTTCTTACGTTTTTTGCTATTTGCCGACCAGTGCTAGTTTGTATGTTGATTAAAATATTGTTCGCGATTGTAAGACGTATGTAGTTACAGAATTATAGTCATCAAAATCATCAATACAACCCTCCAAGTTCATAAAGGTCTAGCAATGACTTTGACCTTGAAAAAATCGTTCCTCGACTTATATGAACTTAGAGGGTTGTTTTGATGATTTTGATGATTATAATTCTGTAACTACATACGTCTTACAACCGCGAACAATATTTTAATTAACATACAACTTAACAGTGGCCTGAAAATTGCAAAAAACGTAAGAAAATTTGAATTTCGCGGACTGGTTGGAGCATTCACCTTAAGGCGGTTCCCCGAGCAAAATTAGCTACTCTATTTGTGGTGGTTCAAACTTCGTTTGAAATATTGTTAGAATAAATTTCTAGTCAGCTTGCACTACGAAGTGGTTGTTACGTCAGTCACTGCAGGCCGAATTGTGCGAAATGAGTGGTTTTTATTTTTTATAAAATCAAATTTACGTCTTTTGGAAAAAATAAAACGACAATTATGTTCATTATTAAATTACCTATCCATTTGTATAAGTAGCAAATCAAAATAATGGTTACTTTACGAGGAGTAGCATTTTAAAAATCATTATTTCTCATTTCTGTGGTTTCGTTGTGAGGGGATTTATTAAAAATTAAGCAACTTAAAAAAAACATGAAACGACAATTTTGGAGTCAAGAATATGTAGTAATTTAATGTATTTTTTATTAGTTGGTATTTCTTTTGGATAAAGAGGAGTAGGCTCCAAAAAACTGCTCGCTCAAGGTCATTTGCTCGGGGAGCCGCCTTATACGTTCCCTTGGGAACTAGTTTTTGCTTGCGACGGAAACTATTCCGCCCATAACACGTCGCTAGCAAAAACTAGTTCTCCGAAACTTCGTTCTGAGAGAATAAAGCTAGGTAAAATTAACCTTCTGAACTTTATTCTGTACCTTATTGAGTGCCAGATGGAATTTCTTGATGAAAATCGATAAGATTCCATTGCTCGGCGGGCAGATGCTATTATTGAGGACCCCGGCAATCATGTTAAGTGAAGGTACCTATTGCTTGTACGGATATCATTATAAATTCTAATCAGCCTGATAAATGGCGTAGCATGATCCTCCGCTACGCCTAAAATACTGCAGCATTAATTTTGAAATAAATATATGGTAAAGTTGAGGATTAATGCTAAGTCATATGTGTAACGAAAACACGATTCCATAAACTTTTCTCGGTAGAAAAAAATCCAAAGTTACCAAATAACTCCAAATTCAACAATAAACCGCTCGCTGGTATTCAAAAAAGTACTTCAAATTAGATCATGAAACTTTGCAGCAGGTCTTATGTGTTTTATTTGTTTAGTCCAATTAAAGGATTGTTTGTAAATCGCAAAAAAAAAAACTTTTTGCAAAAAAAATAAAACCGACTTCAAAACACAATAAATTGAAAAATTATTAATTTATTGTTCTTGTTATCTGTAGGAAGTTTATTTTAACAATAACAAAAATTTTTTACATAATTAATTAAAAACTAAGTATTAAATAAACTAAAATAAATAAACTAACAACAAACTATAAAAGGGCATCGAAAAACTCCTCCTCAACGCTGTCAGCTGGTAATGTGCCCAAGAGACTGGCGGCGTTGCCACGTTGTATGGCAACACTTAGCCTCTGACCAAGGTAAAAGCCAGCTCTTGGGTCACGGGAAGCGTCAACTAGGCGTTTTGAAAGTTCTTTGAACAGGCTATGGGCACTCGGACCCCACGGCCCTAGAGTTTCAACCCCAAACGGCTCGAAAATATAGTTACCACAAAGGTTTCTATATTTACGCCGTTTGAGGTTCTCTGCAGCCGCAGCAGCAGCGCCAGCACAGCACGACGAACTTGGAAGATGAGAAGGCGCAAGAGTATCGACGCAAGTTGCGTCCCATACTAAGGGCCTACCCATCTTCCAAGGAAACAAAGACATGCCGTCCGGTCTCTTGCCATCGTCGCGTGCCAAGCCATTAGGTTCTAAAACCGCTGGAACGCCGACGGTGACAAGAGCTCGTCGGATAATGTCGTTTATGTTCGCGTGCCGTGCAAAACGCCCCGCACTTCGGCTGCACGACAGGCCGTGGTGACCGAGGCTGTTGACAGCTTCACCACAGTGACAGCGATGAGGAGAACAGCAGGCGGCACCGAGGCGTAAGGCAGCAGCGAGGCGAAAGGTCGTGTCGTCAAACAATGTGCCAATTGTCGACGACGGCAGTGCGTGAAGCCAAAGACCCGACTCCCATTCACCCACAGCCAGTAGGCGCGCACGCTCAGCAGTAGTAGATGACGAGTTCAGCAGATTGTTTTGAACGATTCTGCAGAGCGGCTCGTCCCACCGTCTCTGGGAGAATGGATGGTCGGGTTCTTCAGTGTTCGGGCAAGCAAGTTTCCAAGCATCGATAGCCTCGGAGAAGCACGGCACATCAAAATCAATCAGTGTGGAAGCCAGGATATTCCTGATTAATTTCTCAGTGCTGTGGACCGAGGATATGAAAGCCGGTAAACTAATACTGGAAATTTTGCGGACGCCGAGTCCTCCCATGCGAATGGGAAGAGTAGCTTGAGCCCAAGCTCGGTCGTCCAAAGCCACATTTAAAATAGATGATAAAGTATGTCTGATTATTTGATCCATTTTGTCCAAAAGGTGAGTGTGCTTCCATAAAGGGGAAGCACGAAGGAAATATGTTAATTTAGGGCCGAAACAACAAAAACGAATTATTGTGATGGCCGAATGTATGTTAATTTGGAGCAATCTTTCAGAAACATCACTGAAATTTTGAATTTTTTCCTCAATAAAATCGGGAAAAGAGTTTTCAAAAATAGGTGACCCGAGGAGGCGAAGAGAGCTTTTTTCTATAATTTTGATGCCAGGGGCTATTGCGTTAAACTTTGAAAAAGTCAGTTGTCTGTCGGTACTGTCCGCTACATATAATTCGCATTTTGAAATATAATAAATATAATTTTGACCTTTTTTGATTCATTTACTTTTTTTTTTTGTCACCGACTTCTGAAGCTAAAGTTATTTTTCAATTTATTGTGTTTTGAAGTCGGTTTTATTTTTTTTGCAAAAAGTTTTTTTATTTTTCCATTTTTAGTCGTAATAGCTTATATAAATATATGCTATGCATTTATTTTACATTGTTAACAATACATGTCATGGTAATAGGCTTATCCCCAATAAATGGAACTTAACATATCTAAACTGTCGAAATTTACGTGTATTGTACACATCTGCGTACCCCTCAGAGCATACAGGCGTGATGTTATGTCATGATGTTGTATAAACAATAAACATCCAAGCGATTGCAAAAATCACGACCGATTTACCGTCTAGTTTTGAAGAGTTCCATTGTATATCTTCGAAGACCAGCATCAGATCTTCACCAAATTTAAATGCGACCATCTCAAGAGTATACTCTTTCAAATAAAAAAATAATTTTGAAAATCACTCCACAAATGGAGGAGAAATCGGTGAACATACATGAAATTATACCACACGACTGAAGTAAAAATATTCATAAAATGAAAACTACTGGGCCAAACTATGTAAAATTTTTATGGGACCAAATGGCAACTATTCCGCATCAAACTAAAAAAGAATCACGTAAATCGGATCATAAATCTCAGCGTAATCGGTGTACATACAAAAAAAAAAAAAAAAAACCGATCGAATTGAGAACCTCCTCCTTTTTGGAAGCCGGTTAAAAAACACTCATTTCGCACTATTCGGCCGCAGTGACTGACGTAACAACCGTTTTGTAGTGCAAGCTGATTAGAACTTTATTCTAACAGTGTTTCAAACGAAGTTTGAACCACCACAAATAGTTGCTAATTTTAGGGCCAGGAATTTTGTTCTAGAATCTAGAATTCTAGACCATACCTGGATTGTGGTGGTGATGGTTTTTAGATAAAACTGGAGATTAAGCTACCACAATTCGTCGATTGAGGGGTGTTCGTGCTTTATTAATTACAGACGTATTCAGACTGGTTTGACGCAGAATGTGCACTTCGCAAAATGTGCATTTCTCAAAATAAGCACTTATCAAAATAAGCACTTCTAAAAATGAGTGTGAATTTTATCACAATGGGACAAAAATTTTTTTTTTTTAATATCATCAAATATTTCCTGAACGTGATAATATTCCCACTGTCCGCTATAGATTTTTTTAAATATCTTTGCCCAGCAGTAACGCAAGCATGTGATGACAGGGATACCAGAGTCTCTGCCCATCGCCTGGCATTTTCCTCTGATAAGTATTAACTACGTCCATACTCTACTCACACAGAACTGTTCTGTGCCTACTAACGATACATTCAAGGGTTATCTTTGAACTGAAAGAAAGGTCATCTTTTACAACATTCTCATCTACTTTTACGGAGTATAATAATTTTTCTTGCACTACAAATTATAAATAACAAAAACGACAATAAAAAACAAATATTTATTCTACCTTTTTCATCACTGCAACGAAAAACAAAACGCGATAAGCACCTGGCAACACTTAAAAACACACCCATGACTCGTGCAACTTTAAAAAAAAAACACTAGTGATGAGGAAGAGTTTATATCCGATATCGGATATTTCACAGTTCGTTATCTAAATTAACGGTTATCGCAGTTCAAATGTCGACACGATGTCAGATACTGACATTTCACGTTCGGGGAACGCATGCGCGTTGTGAAGGTGAAATCGGACGAATGATATCTTCGGAAGTGAAATAAAGGGCAAACGTATGAGTTAGATTGACTTTGAATGACATATGCTCTGTCATTTTCCATTTAATTTAGGTACTTATTTACTAGTTAGATATGGTGCAGCATGGCTGTCTTTGACATATCTACATTTACATATACAGAGGTTGGTACACATTTGTTTACATTACCTGTAGAAATTTTCTTGAAAAAACAAAATGGCCGCGGTAGTTCCCACTATGGCCACGTGCCAGAAAAATTACGTAGTACTTTTTCTTAACTGTTACTAGACATTTTCTTGAAGAAACAAAATGGCCGCGTTAGTTCCCATGGCCACGTGCCAGCAAAATTACATACCTAGTACTTTTTCTTAACTGTTACTTAGTTTAATTATAAGCTTTAAAAGTACAGGTGAACGAGTAGGAAGCCCTAAGGCTTGGTGGGCTGACAACTTTCACAAGGTGTCTGGTATAAACTGGACGAGAATAGCCAAAAACCGGTTTAAATGGCCCTAAATTTGAGAGGCCTAGAGCAGGATGATCTGGACTTTTAAGAGAAGAAATGGTCCTTAGTAGTTTTACCTTTTTGCTCACTATTGAGAGAAATGGAAAGAGAGTAGAGAGACTTTTGCCCTGCAATAAAGGTTTATTAAAATTACAATATGCCCACTTGTCCAGTATCAGTGGTTCGTAACGCTGATGCTACCACTGATGCTGGATGACAGATGGAGAGGGTATAGTCAAAAACACACTTATCTCTTCTATGATGTGATGTGAGTAAACAGAGATAATAACAATATTTAGTTCCATTATTACCACCAACCCTCATTCAATAGGTGTTCAGTTAGTGATAGGCGGTTCCAAACACGCAGTGACCACGCTGAGTTTTCGCATGTGTGGTTGATTGTTTATAGTTTTAATTGGCACTTATTAATTGGTTTGTATAATCTAAAACAATCGTTTAAGATTTGATTGACGACGGAAAAAAAAACATTATTTTGTTATGAAATAGTAGGACACGATGTTTAAAGAAAAATGTATAATAGTACCCGTGTTTGAATTGCATAGTGTTGGATTATTCAATTAGTGATTTTCAGTTAGCAAATAATACTTATTTGATTTAGCACTGAAGTTCGAAGTAAGAACATACTTAGTGGGGTAGACCGTGACACGAAACTCACTGTAGACGGCACGACCATAGCTAGATCCCAATTTGACCAATGAGGTCAAGTTATTATGATATAAAATGACATTAGCAGATTTTCAACCAATCACGATGCTTAGAACCTACTATGCTAGCGCCATTAGTTTTACAGTTGCCATCCCCATTATTAACATAACATGATCAATGAATGGGTACCTATACAGAAAAAAGCGTGCATTAACTACACCAAAATTTCGCCAATTAATGCTCAGGTCTTTTAAGGCTCACAAATCGCTGTAAAAATAATTTTCTGTTATTGTTGGTTTCTTAATACAATTATTTCATAAATCTATTTCGAACAGAGTGTAAAGTTCTTCATCCCCCCATAGAAAAGTTGGGTTCTTCATTTGTGGCAGAGATGGCGCTGTATTCAAATAAAATTAGACTGAGAAACAGTACCTACTTATTGAACTTCAAAATTACCTAATTTTAAAAAAGACTATCCCAAAAACTCTATCTAGAGCTGGATTAAAAAGTGGTGGAACACACCCCCAGCTACAAATCTGTCAATTTTATAATTTCAACGATTAAATATTTTCGGCATTTATAAGATTAGATCCCACGTGAATAAACGTATAACCTTTCGCCAAACACTAGATTAGATATAAATAATCTTATCATCGTGCTATTGTGCCGAAAATGTTCAAGGATGATGTCAATTTACCAACAATGGATTGACTTACGTATGTATGTCAAAAGATTTTATGTACTAAAGGCACTGGCGTCAATGTAGGGCAGCGCAGCGGCTCGTTAAAAATATGTTGTTGGAAATAAAAAAATGGTGGAGAAATAGATTTATTTTCAACGACGCGACGTGTACGTTCTTGAATATAGTTTTGAAAAGAAAAAACAACGCATAATATAAATATAATATGTAAAAGAACATATAAATACCCAAAAAAAATATCTGCGACTTACACGCGAGAATGAACAGCTGATTTTTTAATTATCGATGAAAAATGTGTATGTTATGGGCTTAGAATAATGTATTGAATACGTGTTATTTGTCTTGTACGTCCGTTTTCCTTCACCCTGTACCTATGCCTACTAATTAAACCTAAGCCAACTCTCCCAGCTCTAGTATTGTGTTTTTTTTTCACCAAAATGCTCATTCAAATTTAAAAAAATCTTCATAATTATAGTGGGCACAGTAGTTTATTCAAAATGTTAAAAAAGAGTTACTACTACAATATTGTAGTTACTTCTGACTAACAGTTACTAAGTACATAGCAGCAGTTCCCAACGCAATTTTATTTTATATAGAAGTTTTGAATAAAGCCGTAATTTCCATATTTTGAAGAACATCCGTATAATAAAAACATAAAGTGACAGTTTTAAACAAAACGCAGTCATGATTAATCGCTAACACATTACGAATACCGTACTGTAAGAATGCAACATTACCTTGTATGTTATTTGAGAAAATATAAAACATAAGTAAATAGAAAAAAATATTGAAGCTAATGAATGAGTCTAATCTAATTTTAATAGTAGAATAATCGGTCCTCAAATAATATAATAAGGTTTGTTTTATTTTTCAAGGCCAAAAGGGAATGTGTATAACAAGTTTTATTCATGTAGCCGTGTACATGATGTTACTACACAATACGCCTTGGAAACGTCCAACGAAAAAGCATCTACAACTAAAACTAATCACAATAGTACGAAAGAAACCTCACAACTCACATTTTGATTAAGTAAACAGATAAATTATTCAAAACCTCCCACAATAAATAACGTGCGAATATATTTATATAGACGTCACAAGAACACCGAATTAATTCTAATGTTATTCAGCTACTACATTTTGATTACCGTTCAAAAGTACAGTCCTGTCAACTCCTGTGACAAACGGACGGACAGTCAGCGGAACCTTAGCAATAGAGCCCTTTCGGTACTGAACCCTAAAAAAAGAGAAGCCTCGAAAAGAATAGGAAGTTGTCTTCATATCTTGGTTCTATTAAAGAACAATGAACTCTAAAAAATAAATAAGTAGGTACTACTGTTTCATTATAATAATAGTTTGTTATTCGTAAAATATCATGTTTTTAAATTTAAAAATAAATAGTACGTTTTTTAAATTCATGACGTTTAAGTTTAAACCGGATTAACCGGTAAGTTTTTAAAGGACTGGACCTGTAGGTAATTATTTACTACATTACTAATCACTAACATATTATAGAACAAAGTCCCCCGCCGCGTATGTTTGTCCCTATGTAGGTATGCTTAGATCTGTAGAACTACGTAACGGATTTTGATGCGGTTTTTTTTTTAAATACATAGAGTGATTCAAGAGGAAGGTTTAAGTATATAGGGTGTAAAAGACCTCATCACGAAGCCGTCAACCAAGCATTCTGTACATCAAACTAAGTAACTTTACGCAAAAATTATTGCTGGGAAACGACTTTTTTTTTAGGGGAGAAAAATCATGTTTTGTGGTAGAACTCAATGTACCATACTCAAAACATGGTGCTGATAGATGGATTGAATAGTACGGGGGTCGTGGAGGTGTTTAAAGTAAAAATCTTACATTAAAAACTTGTATTAAAAAAAAAAAAAAACTTGTCAAAAAGTTGGAACTTTGACCCCCAATTATCTCCGTAACCAAAAGGTTCCCAGGTATGGTGTAGAACAAAAAAATGATTGCAACAATGACGAGGAGAATAAGTGCCTTTCGTTTTCGTTAAGAGGTGTTTTACACCCTTTATAATTTATCAAGCGGGCGAAGCCGCGGGCATCAGCTAGTAAACACATATTACGTCAAATAGCGCTTGTTTCCATGGGGTGTAGGCAGAAACTACAGAAGGCCACGTGCTGTGATCCTTACATATTCCTTTCGCCTCGTCCACACCTCTGACCATACCCGGACACCGATTGCGAGTATTACGCACTTGACCTTTCCAAAGAACATCACTAACAAGGTCAGTGTTTGTCGTATACTATAATTATTTGAAAACTAGCTGACGTCCCGCGGTTTCACCCGCGTAGTTCCCGTTCCCGTGGGAGTACGGGAATAAAATATAGCCTATAGCACTCACGAATAATGTAGCTTTCTACCAGTGAAACAATTTTTTAAATTGGTTCATTACTTCCGGAGATTACCCCCTACATACAAACTTACAAACATACAAACTTACAAACAAATGTTACCTCTTTATAATATTAGTATAGATAGAACGGTATAGGAAGACATCGTAAGGGAACCTGAGGCATGTCTGCCGGGGTTGCGGGACTGTTCGAAAGAGATACCGTGGCCCCGGAACACAAAGGGCGATGAAGGAACATGGATAGGTTTTAGTCAGTAAATGTCTGACACTCCCTCCTGTTCTGCCCAGAGCGGGAGGAGTCATTTGATGATTTCCCATCCAAAAAAAAAAGGGAACAGAACAGCCATGTGATAGAACCAAAAAAATTGAACACATGTGACATCTGGCTCTGGGACCACGTGCTTGATCGCGCACGACCTATAAACGGAAATGAGTCCCAGCCCCAGCAGAGGGAATCGTATTGATACTTTTGTGTTCAAATTACCAAGGAATAAAGCTGTCCAAAGGAATGAGCTGTAAATACTAAATTAAAATAAAAAACAACTTTTACAATAAATTCGAATTTCGAATACCTACGTAGTCAGTTCCGTATTTCTATTTTGAATTCATGCACATTTTAATTTAAGGACATATTCAGCAATTTGTAACGTTAGTTTCAAAATATTTTACAAGAATTTTATGTATAAAATGAAAATCTTACATTCGCTGGGTTTTTCAAAGTTATTTTTGAAATAACAGTGAAAATTAATAAATTATACTTCTATAAAATATTCAACGATAATTTGTAAGGAAGTCCGTATTTTCTTCCAATGGCTTCATATCGGGTTTCACGGCTTGTTAAAAATAATAAAAAAGCACCTACATACCTAAGTTAGTCTCGTATATTTTTTTTGTTTGGACTTCGCATAATAATATATATCCTTCGCAAGAAATGAGGAAAAAAACTGTCTCCTATGTGTGCTATAACATCGCTACTACACCAAAAGTGTTTAAGTAAAATCTTTTCCTTATTTGCAAATTATAAGCAAAATGTATACAACGTTGCCACTGCTGGCCTTCTCTATGACAAGTCATCAACATCATCTTTCTGGCCTTGTTCCATGATGCTTGAGGTCGGTGCATCTCGATTTTGTCTTTCTCAGCCAACACGCTATTATTTACTCTTTTTCTAACATTTCATTCCTTATACACATCACCTGAAGTACAAGAGAGTTTTTTTTTTTAGAAAAGCTTTAAGAATGAAACAACATGATCAATGAACCCCAAACTGGGACACCACTGTGTTGTGAGCTCCACTCTCTTTCATCGCATTTGGTCATTTTTAACTAATGACGTTAATTTTATCCAATAAAATGTGCCTCCCCCACGCGGATTGTTAAAAACGTATTATTTACAAAAATTACGATGCATGAATTCCTTGGCCTCAGGAAAAGTAAATATATTCGAATTTCGAACACACTGTTAAATGTTAAAGAGCAAGAACAATATGTGCTATTATATGCAAATTAGTTGACACTGTCGTCAGTTCCTAAGATTATGTTATTCATGTTATAATTTACTACGCGATCGCTTTAGTTTTAATTACGACGAAAACATAATTTAGGAGCAATAATTCAGGGTCTTATTATTGAAACAAAAACTAGAAATATCCAATCCATTCATAATATTAAAACAATAAAGCGACAAAAATCCTAACTGCGTAGTTGTTTTTTAACGATTTAAAAACCAAAATAGGTAAAAAAATTACTCACTTATACTCTCCGCCCACTCCAATAACTTAATAACAATAAAAACTAAAACAAATCCGATACAAAATATAACAGTCAACATAAAATCAAATATACGAAAAATAATCACATCACTACACTGTCACTGCATCTTGCCGACTGATCGAATTTCCCGCCAAACTTTTGACAGCTGCCAACCGCTCACTTCTAAAGCCGAACTAACACTTCGGATGGCACTAATAATTATTTATCGTATTATAATTACGTGACATTATCAACAAACACTTAACTTTATATAAGAAACGTTTAATTGGCTGCTATTTTATTTGTTCACACATAATATGTGCGACCGCGTTTCTGTCATAGCACGATACGCGTGACACTGAAATCAAGCGATGTATGACCTTGTAGTATTATTGTGCGTCTTGCGTGTGCGTGGGTGTGAAGCGATGGAAAGCGCTTTTTTGTTGCTTTGCGTACATTTTATCAGATGATCCCTGAACTTAGATGGTTATCTATGTTCTACTTTTAGAATAGGGCTGTGACGCCATAGAATTTATTTGTTTAATCGATATATTCGCTGGTTAGTATCAGAATATTTTTAGTACTTTGCTGCGACGCCCTAAGCTGAGGCTCGTACCCCACAGGGCGTGCCCTCAGCCCGCTGTCGCTTAGTTTATAAGTTTATTCGCCCTGGCTGGAGGCCTTATACTCAAGGCCAAGCAAGGCACCACCCACAGGATAGTCCGATTAAGCATAAGTAAGCCGCCAATAAGGTTGGCCGGCGATATGCCAATAAAAAAATAGTAAAATAAAAATAATGTTGATAGGTATCTATGGAATGATGAAATAAAATTTAACCTGCATAGTGTAGTGCGAGTCGGACTCACGCAATGGGTTCCGTTGCACCAAACAATATAAGATTTTTCGCTCTCGGTTATTTACACTCCAATATTTTTTTATTAGATACTAGCTTTCGTCCCGCGGTTTCACCCGCGTAGTTCCCGTTCCCGTGGGAGTACGGGAATAAAATATAGCCTATAGCACTCACGAATAATGTAGCTTTCTACCAGTGAAACAATTTTTAAAATTGGTTCATTACTTCCGGAGATTACCCCCTACATACAAACTTACAAACATACAAACAAATATTACCTCTTTATAATATTAGTATAGATATAGATGGGGGAGGTAGGTACCTCCCCCATACCTTTACAAGTACTCTTCTCCTGCACCACCTCGAACCAGCTTTCGTAATGCGCGTCTAGTTCATCTCGCCATCTCTTTCTAGGCCGGTTTCGGGGGCGCCCGCCGCCGTCTATTCTCAGGCATCCATTGGGTTCTTCCTTACTTTAGAAATTAGAGGGAGGAGGGGGGGGCAGTACAATTTGCCGTCTGTTCCCACTAGTTCAGTTGACCAGTTCAGTTAACTGAACTAGTGAGACTTCTTTTCTCGTTTGTTATCTGGTTTCACCTTTTTTATTTGTTTTACTCGAAGTTGTCCAAAAAAAGAGGGACATTAATGTCACCGTTTATTAGTTGCAAATGCAATTGAACATGACGAATATATATGCTTAATTTTCAATTTGTTTTTTGGTCTATGTAACCTTTTTTCCCTGCATTGAACGAACTGCAAAAAACGCCGCATTTATTGTTAAATTTTCAAGAAATAAAGCGACTTGCTGGCAATGACGTATTATATATATAGACACGTCATGAACCAACATCGCGGCGCTTAAAAACGGCGAAAATACTAGAACTACTTATAAGCGTGAAGAAAGAGAAAGAAAATATGACACCGAACGGCGGGATGCCTGTTGCGAGATGATAAATATACATCTTCAGTCACGTCACAGGATTTATTAAATTATAAACAAACGTAGCGTCGCGCGACTGTTTGGTGCGTAACTAAGCGCGATGTGGCTAATTGGCTTCATTTCATGTTGTAGAGTGCGGACAACGTATCTATAGTTTATATATCATTGCTTGCTGGCCTCGGTTTAAACATTGATAGCACGATGCCAACCTTCATGGGACTTTTACTGCAGTGGCTCTATCATTAAAGTAGCACATTTTCTTTACTTGGTTTTCTTTGTTGCTTTGTCGTTAAATAGAAGACGTTATTTTTTCGAAAGGCGGTATTTCATTTATCAGATCAATTAGTTCAAAACTTGTAAGTACCAATTTCTATTTTTAGGGGGTTCCCTATGTCAGATCGAAACACTATTCTGCGAAAATTGTTACATCGATGCTATACATCGAAGCCTTGATAGTGCGACGTTATGTTTGAACTACGCCAGGAAATATTTTTTATTTGTTTTTTTTTTTTTTATCAACATTTTCTGTTTTAACGTTCTGGCAATAGTGTTCTCGCAGGGAGGGATACATAAGTGGTACGTATTTAAAAGTTTTACGAATAACTTTGTAAAAGTTGCCTGCCCGCATCGGAACGCTACCTTCGACAAACTCTCCCAACTATCTAGAGTAGTAGTAGTGTAGTGGGGTCTATCTCGTAGCGCTGACAAGTGACAGCTACCAAACAAAACCATATTGTCTATACGGTTTTCGCATTCGCTCGCCGTCCACCCACGGTCCGCACGCCGTCCACCTGCGGGCCGCGCGCCGTCCACCCGCGGGCCGAGCGCCATCCGCAAGGCGCAAGCTCGCCGGCCTCCCGCGGCCCGCGCGCCGCCGCCGTCTCCAAGACGCAAGCTCGCCGGCATCCCGCGGCCCGCGCGCCGTCTCCAAGGCGCAAGCTCGCCGGCCACCCGAGGGCCGCGCACTGTCCGCAAGGACCGCAAGGCGCAAGCTCGCAGTCCGCGCACTGGCCGAGATAGTCCGGGAGCTCTCGAATGACTGATAAGTGAACCCCGCATTCGCGGTGGGTGGAGGATTGGCAAGTTACCCCACCACACCCTTTCCAGTTTAAATGGAGTGGCAAGTTACCCCACCACACCCTTTCCAGTTTAAAAGGAGACAATTAACGCAGTAGCCATGCTCCAATAAAGATAGAAGCCTGGCGGGGCAAGCGTGGGCCCGCCCAGTGCCACCGGTGCCAGAAGTGGAGGCACTCATCCCACCAATGCCACCGACCGCTCGCCTGTGTCCGCTGCGGAGAGGGGCACTCAGCGCGGGATTGCCCCCGCCCACGTGACGCACCAGCTACGTGCGTCAACTGCGGGGGCGAGCACCCCGCCAACAATATTAAGTGCCCTTCCTTCCAGGCGGAGATTAGGGCAAACAGGCGAGCGGGCACAGTCGCCGCCGTCACCGCCTCACGGCGACCGACCACGGTTGCCGAGGGGCCATCAGAAGTGGCCTCCACTGAGGCCCAAGGCGTGTCGCTGATGGCGGCGGCCAACGGGCCCACCACAGGGGAGAAGCTCCCCCCTCCTCGAAGCGGCGGAGGGGAAAGAAGAGGAAGCGGGGCGGCAAGGGTAAGATACCCGCGCCCCCCACCGCACCTGAGGGAGAACAACCGGGCGACCTGCCTCCGACCCTGGAGCGGGCTGTGACCCCGGCTGCAGCCCCAACGCAGCCCGAGGCGAGGAAGACCGTTGGGCCGACAGCTGGCGCCGGCATGGCGCGGCCCCCGGCCCAACCACAAACGGAATCCCGTGCCCATAGAGGCACCACCAGCGCCGGCCCAACAGCCAGCTTAGAAGCCGAGAAGAAGGAGTTCACAGCCCGCGCCATCCAGCTGCTGATGGACCTGATCGGTGCCATCAGGCAGGGTCGAGACGTAGAACTGGTCGTCCTTGACGGCCTGGCTGCGCTACTCTCCTTGTACAGTGGATAGACCGTCAAGGATGACCAGTGGAGCGTCCGCCACCGGCATTGCATGGTCGCCCCCCCTCCGCCGCCTTCACCACCGGATTGACCCAGGTAAGCTGCTCCCCGCTACACGCAGCTTACCTGCACAATATGACTCCACACACATCACTCACACCCAGATGCGCGACTTGTTCTAAGTTAATATAGGCAGGGCGCGCATCTATAACCACACATGCACGCCTCTACACTCACGTAGACACACGCGTGGACGCAGCTCTTGAGCCCGCGGTAAACGCACACATGGGCGGTGTTACACATACAATACCGCCCACACACACACGTCGTTTCCGCAGCCCGTACCACTGCCGGCTAGCTCTGGTTAGTGGGGCGGGCGGGAATCACACATCCACTGTAGGTGCGCTGTAAGTCGGTGCCTCTGTCGCTGGTTGTCTCCCGCTGGGCTTCCCTCGGGTAACCGGGGGTCTCACCCGGCGGAGACGGACCGCCGGGGCACTGTGAAGAAAGCAGCGCTGTGCAACAGCGCTGTGGCGCGCCTACAGTCACAATACAGCAACCACACACATGGGCGCATGATGCGCCCACCAAATTTTGGACAATGTCCAATCCAAGGACGGGTCCGTTTTTACGGGCCGAGGTATGGCCGCCGCGGTCAGAGGGCATAGCCCTGATACCGCCTGCCGCGCCCCCTGCCGGGGGCGCAGCGAATTCCATCGTCGCCCATGCTCCAATATTTTAACTGTTTGTGTCCGCATGTCAGCTGACGGTCTGTCCACCGCTGCCCACGCAGCTGATTGTCGTTTTCGTTCTTTTGATAATTATTTAAACAATCACTTCGTTTTTCATCCGGCGTACTGTAACTTTATTATACGTGTTTCTTTTACAAGTTTATGCGAGCGGCTGACGCATAATTCCCTTCTCCACCATGCATCTAACGTAAAGTTTCAGCCAGTTTACTATTTTTTTAATGATCGATGGTTTAGACTTTTTAATTTGCAACGCTACCTTCCGGACTATGAGCTTGCTGTCACTGCGAACACATTTGTTTACGCTGTTGTTTCACGACTGCCGAGACCTTTGGAACCCCGTATTTATATTTATTTATTAAATAAACTTTACAAACTATACCTTTTTACATAGGTAGCTTATAATGCGATTCTGTTGTGCACAAACTAAACTTAATTTAGGCTATTGCTGTCTTTTACTAAAAGGCAGTGCGAGAAAAGGACGGATAAAGCTATGAACTAAGTTAGAGCTGTCAAACTAGTTTATGCCTTGCGCTTTCACCGTGTTTTTAGTCGACATGTTTTTACGTGCACTCTTCATTTGTATAGACATATTAGTTCCAACTAAATTTGACAGCTCTAAATTACGTCCGTCGCTCGTTTTATTAGAGAGAAAAAGATAGCAATGGGCCAAATTAAGTTTACTTTGTGTACAACCATTAACTGCTAAACTAGCAATGTATGAAATTTTAATAATACAATTTTCCTTATATTTCCTAAACTACTGAACTAATTTACATAATTCTTTCACAGAAAATGGTTTTAAGTTAAGACCAACCTTTTGACACTAATTTAAACATTTTATGTAAGTATCTTGAAGAAAGCGTCGCTACACCGCGCACCGATCAGATTTTCGCGGACAGGTATTGTAAAAGGCTCACTTTTGCAGTACGATGCTGTAGTCGCGTACTATGGTATAGCAATCGTACTTTATTAGCATGAACAAAATTGTAAGAACTTTGACTATCTGATGACAAAAAATTGATAGTACGCCTGCCAGAATATTGCAGGCAATTTGTAGCGTTAGCTAACTTTGTTGTAACAAATTATAGGCGTCGCCACTGCGCTGGTTACCACCATGCTAAGAAAACCCAAAGAAACCCGAAAAAGACGCCGAGGATAAGAGCCCAGAGCAAGTTTTGATTATGAAGTTATGAGGAAGACTTAAAACTTACATTTAAGTCAAGAAAATAATTATTTCCAAATGTCTGACCTTTGGAGCTGACCAGACTTCTTTTACCAGAGAACAACGTAATGAAGATGATCGCATGAGCAGAACACGGTAACTACGCTAGTTAACAGTAGCTACCTACTGGCTGCTCCAGGGTGTTGTGGGGCAGCTTGCTGTGGAGGACTGTGACCAGCAGTGCAATGTGCTACTGTATACGTCTCCGCCATTGCAAGCCGCTTCCTCTCGTCCTGAGTCCGCCGCATCCATCTCTTGCCTGTCACTCTGACCAGTGGACACTCCAGCCTGATCACCACTAAGCTCATTTTTGCTTGCACTCGCAACATAAAAACGCTCTCTAGCCCCGCCCCGTTGACTTTGTTTCCAAAAAATGAATGAAAGACAATTGTCCGAGCGCACTGACGACGCACGCTAAACGAGAGTTATTGTAATTTTGCGCGCTAAATTGACGCTTTACTAATAGGCCTAAACTATAAGGGGGCGTTGCTGTTTGAATTGCGTCCCCATGATTAAAGCGAAAACATGTTTAACTGATCAGACGGAAAAGAATACGACTGTACACTCTATGGCCAGTTCTGGGTCTCCACTCTAACACTACACCTCCTCCCATAATGTATATGTTACGGCTAATACCCGAAGTGCGGCTACACCTAGTTTTAGCCGGCTAAAACTAGGTGCAGCCGGCCATATGCGGTTAAACCTAGGTGTATCCTCTTATCTTCGGTTAGAACTATGTTAGGGACCTAGCTAAGGACTGAACTCAAACAGTGGACTGTAATTAAAAATGGTATAATCCAAAATAGGTTGTACAATAATGCTGTTGGTAAACTAAGAAATATGCGTGCGCGTCGTCTACAGAGATCGATAGCGAAGTGAGCTAGAGATGAGCGTTGAATGAACGAACTAGTTTATTCGACCGTCCACGGACTGTGAACGAACGGACGGTTCACCAACAATCCGTGGACTAGTCGAATCCGTCGACGGCTCAACGCAAAGCGTAAAGTAATATATAGGCTCAACGGCAGTCGATCAACACGGCTAAACGAGTTAACGCGTAAACGCTCGAACTGGACGAGGACTGACTCAAGAACGTACATACTCGAGTATGAAGGGAACTAGGGAAGTTCAAATTAATATGTACCTACAGCGGCTACAGCACAGAGCAGTCTCTAGTCTACTGCCTACGTCGCCGTCACCGTCGCCGCGTCGTAGACTTCGTTGTAACGTTTATTTGAACGACTGGATAACCAAGTCCACGCATAAACTAGTCGACGAATTCAACTAGTTTATGAACTAGTCGATGAACTTAAATGGACGGTCTAGTTTCGTTTACGCCAAATGCGTCGACGACCCATCTCTAATAGTGAGCCCGTGGCCCGCGTCCCGCACGTCGCACGCCGCACCTCTCGCCGCCGCCCGCCATCGCCCGCTGTCGCCGACAGCAGCCGAAGATTGCCGAGTGGTCGGTGGCGCCCGAACAACTAGGTTTAGCCTTCATCATAGCGGCTAGAACTAGGTGCAGCCACACACCGGTGGTTTTTAGTTCATTAATGAGGTGGTTGATGACAAATTAGTTTTGCCTAGGCCGACTTGGGCACCCCGACACAGATAGATTAAGTTAGACACCTAGGTTTAACCGCATATGGCCGGCTGCACCTAGTTCTAGCCGGCTAAAACTAGGTGTAGCCGCACTTCGGCTATTAGCCGTAACATATATATCTCAATATACGTATACTTGCTTTCTTTTACATTCAATTTTATTCGTTGGATCGGCTCAGTTCTGCTAACGGCGTACGAGTATACTTTGTTCAATGATGGGTTAGAGCCCTAGCACACGGCGTATTCTAAACGCGCAGGCGACGCGCGTTTCAGGAAAGCGCGTTTTCTGCGCCGTAGATGCCGATTTTTGCGGTTTTATAGATTCAAACGCGCGTAAATAATACAAACGTGCGTGTGAGGCGCGTTCGAAACTCGTTTGAAGCGCGTACAAAGGGTCAACTGACGAGAAGCTGACCAAAACGCGGAAGCTACGAGCAACTACAGCGCGTCTGTAGTGTGTCACGATCGCCCCGTGTGCATAAGTTAAAAGGTTGTGTTCAAATCTCGTTAGAAGCGCGTATACGCGCGACATCTGCGCGTCGTCTGCGCATTTAAAATACGTAGGCCCCTATTAGGTTTATTTACATGAGCCCATGAGTAGTTTGACTGGAGTAAACGTTTCAACAGAATGGGCAATTGTTTCAAATTGTTTCAGACACTGACTGAAATGACAGTCTTGATCTTTCATGTGCTTCTTTGGAAGCTGGTCATTGTAATTATACCCTCTAACCGGTATAAGCTACAAGAAAGAATACACCGAAGATCACGGCCTTGTTTGTCGCCATTTGGTTAGTATGATCAAGTTCCTTTGGAATAAAATTAACAAAATTTGAAGTACTATCAAGGGTTGGAAAATAAGATGAAACGCAGTAGTCATTATGAAAAAGTGGTCATTTCGGTAAAGTGGTGTTTTTGGTAAAGTAGACTCTAAGTGCAGGGATTTAAAATAATTTGTGGTCGCGGAAATTGTTTGCGATGCCATACTGTGCCGTATCGGCTGGTATTCCTGAATTCTTCTTGTGTCCGTCTGTTTGTCCGTCTGACTAAATTGACAATGGTGCCGATTCCCTTGTTCACAAACTGTGCCGGACGGGCGTTATCCGCTGATGGCGTGGATACGTGTACCTGGTGCTCTGCCTATACCCTATTACTACCGGGCGCACGCTTGTACTATACTTCGCCGCCAGACGGCGCTGACGTCCTACACCTAATTAACTATAGCTGTGGCTGATCATTCTTCGCTATCTCAGGGCGTTGACCTAACGAGGGAGGATAGGGGTTACTGGGAAAATAAGACACTTATTTAACTTTCATAACTGTACAGGAAGCGATTTCAGGATTAATTCGCGCACTACTTTTTCACTATTTACTTATACATATTTGCCGTACTGATGACTACGATTCTAAGAAAAGTCGAGTTTACTAAGGTACTCCAGAACTTTACTGTAACGAGAACCCTGATTTCGCTTTCTGATTTCGGAAAACTTTAATGAAAATTTGATTATGGAAATGTACAATCTTTCTGCAAATTACAATTTTGAGCTTATGTTTAAACACTTTATATACATCGCCACAATTCCACATAACGTTATTTATGTACAGACATAAAAACAACGAAAATCTTTATTAAAACGTGGAAATTATTTCCAAAAAACCAGACAACTTTTCCAAAAGTGTTTGGATGAAGGGTCTTACAGGCTGAATTACACGAAAACTGTTGCTGTGACTGTAAGTATATAATTGCCATATACTAGACGAGTATATGGTCCATCTAAAACTGTTACTTATTTTTTCGTGTCTGTATCTTTCAGCCTGTAGCGATCCTTCAACTGAAAATCTGTAAGACAATTTTTTTTCTGTTTTTGTCTAATATGGCCGCGCTAGACCGTCATACTCTCGTCTAAGTGGTTCAACTATAAGCTAAGTTATAAAAAATTACTATATCCAGGCCTAGGTCGCAACCTAGGCTACCTGGACCTCGCCAAAGCGTTAAATTATACTAAAAAACTCCACTTGCGAGCTCATATGTGTCTAGCGCGACTGAAAATTACTATCTAACTATTCTAGATTCACTGATGGCACTTTGTTATTTCACTATATTGCCCATACACTGACTCTACACTATTTTTTAACTATTAATCAACACTCTATGTGTTGTATTGGTGACGTTCGTCGCGAACATTTCTCCCGCCGTGTAGTGCAGTGACGACTCGCTGTCATGTCGGCGCGGCGCTACATCATGCCGGCGAGCGACGACCATAGTCGTGACTCCCGCCGTCACGATGCTCACCGCCTGGACGCCCCGCTGTCTGGATCACTTCGGTAGTGGGACGAGTTTCTTCACCGGACGCTTCAAGGTGCCGCCGGAAGTGCGCACCTCAGCAGTCCGGACTTCGCCGTCGCCCCCGGGGAAGACAGCTACTATGCGGCCTCGCGGCCACGTGTTTCGTGGCAGCTGGCCGTCGGCTATGAGGACGGGGTCATTGACCTGTAGACCCGGCCCGCGGCTGTGCGGCTCCCGCCGGTACTGTAGCTCTGGCAGGTACTCTCGTACCCAGCGATGCCAGAACATGTCGGCGAGAATCTGTGAGCGCCGCCACATCTTTTTGCTGTCGATGTCTTGTTCGGTGAAGGTGCCAGGGGTTGGCAACCTTGCTGACCCGCCGAGAAGAAAATGGTTGGGCGTGATGGCTTCGTCGTCGTTGCTGTCCACTGATACGTGTGTGAGCGGTCGGCTGTTTACTGTATATTCCGCTTCACACAATAGGGTAGACAACACCTCTTCGTGCGGGTGTCTCTCGTGGAGGACAGCATACAATGCGGTCTTCACGCAGCGGACGAGGCGCTCCCAGGCGCCCCCCATGAAGGGCGCTGAGGGCGTTATAAAGCGCCACACGATGCCACGGCGACTGGCCTCCCATCGGAAGGCGTCTCGGAGCTCCCTGTCGGCACCGTGCATGTTGGTGCCGTTGTCGGAGTGGATCTCGGCTGGGCAGCCTCGACGCGCAGCGAACCGGCGCAGTGCCAGTACTGCGGAGTCTGCGCTGAGGCTGGCGGCTATCTCGAGGTGGACGGCTCTGGTGGTCAGACATGTAAATAGGGCTACGCACCTTTTTTGGTGTTGTCGACCAACTGTAACTGACAATGGCCCGAAATAATCAAGCCCTGTGTAGGTGAACGGCCTCTGATGATGTGCTAGGCGCGTTCTCGGATGGTCGCCGGTCGCAGGCACGGATGGTTGTGCCTTGCGAATACGACACTGTAGACATTGTGTCAGTATTTTCTTTGTCGTGGGTCGCATTCTGATGACCCAATAATGTTGTCGCACCTCGTTGATGGTGAGCTCTGTGCCGCTGTGCTGTAGGCTCCTGTGAGTCCAGTCTATATACAACTGGGTGATGCGGTGGTCACCGTCCAATATGGGTGGTCGCTTCGCATCATCGGCTATTTCTGTGACGGCGGCGATACGACTTTTCAGTCGTATAATTTTATCTGTAAGTTCTATTCGGAGTGGCTTCAGTCGACTGTCTTTTTCCACGGACTTCCCTTGCTGTAGATTCGCTATTTCCTTAGCGAACGACTGTTGTTGTGAGACCTGTATGAGTAATGTCTCTGCTCTTCGGAGAAGTTCCGCTTCTAGGGGATATCCCTCGACTTGAGTGCCGGTTGCTCTCGCCGTCTTTTTGGGAAGGGTGGTCGCCTTCTTCTGTTTCCTCCAATCCGGATCCTTTTCGGCGTTCTTCTGTGTTCGTTTGTAGAACGTTTTCTCTTTCCTTTTTTGGCAGAGATCTATAAAGCGTAGAACGCAAGCTGTAGCACGGAGTAGTCTTTCCCACTTCGAGAATCGTGTCGGATCCGGAACCACTTCTGTTAGCGCTGGGGTATTGTTGCCCTTGCTTTCGGTGACTGTGTGTGTTTTTTCCTCCCCTGTTTCTGTGTTTATTGGAGGTTTTTCTGTTGGCCATGTGGATGGTTCGTTATACAGGAAACCAGGTCCACTAAACCACTCGTGACTCGAGTCAAAGTGGTGCGGTACGTCGCGAGTAGCGCTGTCTGCTATGTTCATTTTCGTGGGCACCCATCGCCAGTCTTCGACTTTACTGTTTTCTTCAATGGATGCTATGCGATGGGCTACGAACGGTTTGTATACCCGCGATCCTCTTCGTATCCACGTGAGGGCCTGTCTGTCCAGTATGTCACTGATGCGGGTTTATGTTAATGTTTGTATTTTTTCTCACATGACAACACCTTTACTTTTAAATGTATATGTTGCAACACCTTTCTCTTTATCTGTCATGGGTGACGTTCCGCTTAATGTTCAGCTCGTATTTTATATTTTGGAAATTATCTGCTTTTTATAAATTAATCATCAAATTGGTATTGTTTATTGTGATCAATAAATTAATAGAAATTTGTCTGACACAGTACGGTGTATTTATTTTTCTCTGCTGACTCCGCACCCTGCTATTGAAGAAGTCATAAAAGGTTATGTGCCCAGAAGCAAATTAAACAACAGCAGCGAAAAACACCGGTGAGCGACATTCATTTTATTGATCTGCAAAATGCCAATCGATCCTGCAGTAGATCCAGCGATGGGATTGCCTGCCGCCGACGGAAATGTTGGCCTGCCGGCACATGGCGTGGGCATGGGCGGCATGGGCATCAATTGTCCAAAATTGGAAGGTATTTCCAACTATACAGCTTGGAAATTTATCATAAAAATGTTGCTGACATTAGATGGCACATGGGGATGTGTATCCGGAGAGGACAGGGACGTGACGCGGGACCAGCGGGCGCTGGCGCGTATTTGTTTGTCAATCGACACTAGTCTGCATCAGTATGTACGCCAGGCCGCCAACGCCAAGGAAGCGTGGAACAAGTTGGCGTCTGTATTTGAAGACAAAGGCCTCTATCGTCGCGTTTTGTTACTGCGTCAGTTACACCACATTAACCTCGCAGAATATAAAAACATGTCTGAGTACATAACAACTGTCATGACGCTAGTGCAACAATTGGCTGATATTGGTCGTGTCATAGAAGACGGTGAGGTTGCAGAGATCCTGCTCAGCGGTTTGTCGGGGGACTATGATGTTCTGGTGTCCAGTTTAGAGACGGCCTGCATGAGCCGGGAGCTTTCCAGCGAGCTGGTGCGCACACGTCTTCTACAGGAGGAGCACAGGAAAAATGGTTCAATCAGTGATAATAGTGGTATTAGTGCGGCATATGCCACTGGCAGTGTTAAAAAACTTGTGTGTAATTATTGCAAAAAGCCAGGGCATATAAAATCAAAGTGTTTCAAGTTAAAAAGAGACAAAAAATGTGAAAGCCAAGAAAAAACACTTATTGTCACTGCATGCGCTATGACAGCGCGCCATGAGTGGATTGTTGACTCAGGATGTACGGCACACATGTGCAACAACCGAAATTTATTTAAGGACTTTAGAAATAATAAAAGTAAAGTAACTATAGCCAATAATGACCTATTAAATTGTGAAGGTACTGGTAAGATAAATATTTCTTTAAATAATAATTTAGAGGTTGCTGCGGAAGATGCTATGTTCGTCCCTGATTTATCCACAAATCTCCTCTCTGTAAATAAATTAGTTAATGCCGGATATACACTTATATTTAATAAAAAGGGTTGTCAATTTTACAATAAACCTCAAATAATAGGTAATTCTATTGGTTGTGCATCAAACCATAATGGAATTTACAAATTGAATTGTGTTTTTTCGTCGCGTAGAGAATCTGAGCAGGAGCATTCTTCAGTCACTCTGAAGAATGGAGTTCAGAGTGAACAGAGTGCAATGGTAGCTACAGAGACAGTGTCTTTATGGCATAGGCGTCTCGGTCACTTGAGTCTAGGGGGGTTGAATACTCTGCGTAGGAATAACCAGTTATTGTTTCAGGATTCTGAAAATAATTTTGGTGAGTGCATTGCATGCCTGCAGGGGAAACAAACTGCAAAACCGTTTCCTGTTGGCGAGGCAAAGCGTGCTACTCAGCCGCTAGAGATCATCCATTCCGACGTGTGCGGACCGATGTCTGTCTGTAGTTTTGGTGGAGCCAGATACCTACTAACGCTGACAGATGACTACAGTAGGAAAAGCTGGGGATATTTACTTCAGTACAAATCGGAGGTAATGTCCAATTTTTGTAATTTTAAAGCCCTTGTAGAGAAACAAACTGGATTGCGTATAAAGGTTCTCAGGTCTGATGGTGGAGGCGAATACTGTGGCGCTAAATTCGAAGCCTTTTTGAGGAGTGAGGGGATCGTGCATCAAGTCACTGTGCCTTACTGTCCTCAACAAAACGGTGTTTCGGAGCGATTAAACAGAACCATCATGGAGAAGGCTAGATGCATGCTTGAGGAGGCTGGTCTTCGCCGGGAGTACTGGGGTGAGGCGGTGATGACCGCAATATATCTTAAAAATCATTCCCCAACATCTGCCCTAGCGGGATCTGTACCTCAGCAGGTTTGGACTGGTTCATCGTCACTGGACCTCAGTCACCTGCGTGTGTTTGGCTGCATAGCTTATGCCTTAAAACCTGAACCAAAACGTAATAAGTTGGAGTCAAAATCAACAATGTGTTTGTTTGTTGGATATAGTGACACCACTAAGGGATATAGACTTATTAACCCCATGAAGCCCAGACAGATTATTTTAGCTAGGAACGTATCTTTTCTAGAGAATAAATTTTTAAAAGATATTAAGTCAAATAATATGAATAATATTTCTTATAATTTTGACAATAATAACTTAATAAATATTCAATGCAATAATAATTCTAATAATTCAAATAATGTTACTGAAAAATTGAATATTAATGAAAATAATAATTCTAGTCAAATTTCAAATGAATGTGAATCAATTTTGAATAGTTTTGATGATCAGAATATTACTATCATTTCAGCTCCAAACTCAGAGTCTGAGTACTGCACTGGCAATGAGGATACGAGCTGCCAAAGTCCAGCGGCCGAGGACAGCAGCACGTCCACATCCGATGCGTCGTCTACTGAGGGGGATATTGCCGTGGTCAGCCCTGAGGTACCAGTGGCTCCCACTAGCCGTCCCGTGCGTAGTACGCGCGGAGTAAAGCCTATAAAGTATGAGGACTATTCTTTATTAACTCAAGCAGAGTTGGAGCCTCTATCCTATAAGGAAGCCATATCCTCTCCTAATAGTGAGGAGTGGCAGCGCTCTATGCAACGAGAGTTCGATGCTCTCACAGAAAATAAAGTTTGGAAGCTTGTTGACCGCCCAGTGGATCACAACATAGTTAAGTGCAAGTGGGTATATAAAATTAAAAAGGATACTTCTGGTAACTGTAAGTATAAGTCTCGCCTTGTTGCCCGCGGTTTCTCACAACAGTATGGGGTAGACTATGACGACACTTTTTCACCTGTAGTTCGCCATAGCACTCTGCGCACTTTATTTGCGCTTGCTACCGAAATGAATATGTACATTGAGCATTTAGACATTGATACCGCGTTTTTAAACAGCAACTTAAACGAGCGCATCTTCATGGAGCAACCTGAAGGTTTTGTTAAGGATAACAGTAAAGTATGCCTACTATTAAAGAGTATATATGGGCTTAAACAAGCTAGTCGTATGTGGAACATGAAAGTACACAGTTTGTTGACAGGAAATAATTTTTCTCAAAGTAAGTGTGAGCCCTGTGTTTACGTTGAGAAAAATAATGGTAATTTAACAATTGTCGCATTGTATGTGGATGACTTCTATGTGTTTGCTACTGATAAAGCATCTGTAAATGAGTTGCATGCTTTATTACAAAAAGAATTTAATGTAAAAAATCTTGGGCCTATTAAAAATTGTTTAGGCATGCAAGTAACTCGTGACATGTCAAAAGGAACATTGATGTTAAATCAGTCTCAGTATATTAGGACATTATTAGTTCGCTATGGGATGGAAAATTGTAAAGCAGTCTCTACACCCATGGCGCTTAATGTAAAGTTACAGAAGTCTGAAAATAAAGTGCTTGATGATAATGTTTACAAGTATAGAGAATTACTAGGATCTCTAATGTACCTGTCTGTGTGTACGCGCCCTGACATTACTTACGCATGTAGTCAGTTAAGTCAATTCAATCATGACTTTGGTAATGAGCACTGGCTTGCGGCCAAGCGTGTCTTAAGGTATCTTGCGGGAACTTTAAATTACTCCCTATATTTTAATAGGACTGGTAATTTATATATAACTGCTTTTGCCGATGCGGACTGGGCCAACAACTTGTTGGATCGTAAGTCTTATTCTGGGTATGTTATTCGGATGGGTGCTAATACTATTAATTGGGAATCGCGTAAGCAAAGATGTGTGGCATTATCCAGCACAGAAGCTGAGTACTTGGCAATAAGTGACGTGTGTAAGGACTTGTCCTTCTTTAAAAGTTTTCTAGAAGAAATTGTTAGTGTAC
The DNA here is from genome assembly GCA_905147715.2 of Xestia xanthographa. Lineage (NCBI taxonomy): Eukaryota > Metazoa > Arthropoda > Insecta > Lepidoptera > Noctuidae > Xestia > Xestia xanthographa. Next base: position 18,718,358 of record LR990667.1, read on the forward strand.
AGGGTAAAATTGTTTTGTATAATGATAATCAGAGTGCCCTTAAATTATTGCTGGCAAAAGAATATTGTCATAAAAAGACAAAACATATTGACATAAGATACCACTATGTAAAGGATTTAGTTCAAAAGGATTTTGTTAATGTAGAATACCTGTCAACACAAGAAATGATAGCAGATGTTTTAACAAAGCCATTGTGTTCCACAAAACATAGAAATTTTATAAATGAAATGAATGTCAAATAATTGAGAGCGCATTTGTGTAATAGTTGTTAATTATATTATAATTTACTTTTAAATTCTTGACTAGTGTTCATATGACTACTTAGAGTAAGCATGTTGAGTGTGTTTGTTAATTCTATTATGTCTTAACTGAATGTAGAGTCATGTTGAGTAAAAAAGGGGTAGTGTTAATGTTTGTATTTTTTCTCACATGACAACACCTTTACTTTTAAATGTATATGTTGCAACACCTTTCTCTTTATCTGTCATGGGTGACGTTCCGCTTAATGTTCAGCTCGTATTTTATATTTTGGAAATTATCTGCTTTTTATAAATTAATCATCAAATTGGTATTGTTTATTGTGATCAATAAATTAATAGAAATTTGTCTGACACAGTACGGTGTATTTATTTTTCTCTGCTGACTCCGCACCCTGCTATTGAAGAAGTCATAAAAGTTTAATGCTGTGCTCTTTTATGACGGCTGCTGCTACGCGGGTTCCTAACACCGCGGCCTGTAATTCGAGGCGCGGTATTGATTGTAGCTTAATCGGTGCCACCTTCGCCTTTGCCATGACGAGGGTGACATGCTGCTTGCCATCAGCTGTTGTTGATCTCCAATAGACCGCTGTCGCATATGCCATTTCGCTCGCGTCGGTGAATACGTGGACTTCTGTTTCTAGGGCTTCGCTGTATCCTGGATAGCACCTCGGTAGGCTGACGTTTTTCAGCTGTCGTAGATGTTGCACCCAGTTCTTCCACTGGGCGGACAGGTCGGGTTCGAGTACCTGGTCCCAGCTGGTTCCTCGCCTCCATGCCTCCTGAAGTATCTGTTTGGCTCGAATGGTTACTGGGGAGACGAGGCCTAGTGGATCGTACAACGACATGACGATCTTGAGTGCTTCTCTCTTCGTTGGCGCTTCTTTATCCAGGATTCCGCTCGGTAATCGTGCGAGCGTAAGGTTGAAGCCTAGCCTGTCTTCACTCGGTTTCCATATTAGTCCGAGTATTTTTTCTGTGTCTGTCTTCCCGATGTTGACTTCTTCAGTCCTGTTCTGTGTCGGGTCTATATTTTCTATCAATTTTGCGCTGTTTGATACCCATTTTTTGAGTTCAAATTTTGCCTGTAGGTGAATGTTCTTCACCGCTGTTGCTGTTTTCGTCGCTTCTTCGACGGTTCTGTAACTGTCTAGGTAGTCATCCATATAGTGACTCTGTATGATGGCTTCCACCGCTTCTGGTTGAGTCTCACTGTGCTTTTTCGCGTTCCAATTCTTCGCGTATATAGCTGTGCATGGTGAGCTTGCAGCGCCGAAAATTATTGACGTCATGCGGTATTCTTCAGGGGCGCCTTCTCGTCTGTCGCCTCTCCAAAGATAACGAAGGGCGTCTCTGTCCTGTTTACGCACCTTCACCTGCATGAACATCTCTGCTATGTCGCCGGCGACTGCTATCGGATGTTGGCGGAATCGCATCATGACGCCGGGCAGCGACTGTAGTAGGTCTGGACCCGTGAGTAGGAAGTCGTTCAATGACATCCCTCTAGATTTGGCTGCGGCGTCGTGAACTATGCGGAGTTTCTCCGGTTTCATCGGATTGAACACGTCGAAATGGGGTAGGTACCAAGTCCTACCAACTGTACTTGTTTCGGGTGCCCTTTCGGCGTAACCCTTGCTGATGTACGCGTTCATTTGTTCTGTATATCTATCTCGAAGAGCAGGCTTGCTATCGAGCTTCTTTTCTGTTGAGACGAGCCTGTTGAGTGCTGTCCCGTAGCTGTCTGGCATTTCGATATTTTCGTTTTTCCAGAGCAGCGCTGTTTCTATATGGCCGTCTTCTGTCTGTCTGGTATGACGGTCCAATATGGCTTCCGCTTTCTGTTCCGGGTCGGAGTCTGGTCTGCGGGGGTTAATGACCAGCGATTCAAGCGCGAAAAATTCACGCAACTGTTCGTCGAGATCTTCTTCTTTTGCTGTGAGTCTGTTGACGAAATTCACTTGGTGACCAAGTGTTCTGGTTTGCGCGCCGTGTAGAGTCCAGCCCAGTGCCGTAAGTGAGGCGACCGGCTGGTTCTTGGGCCCTCTGCGGACCTCGGTGGCCAGCAAAAGGTGCCAATTATCTTGGCCTATCAGTATCTTTGGCGCGCCGCTGTTGTACGTCAACTGTTGCCTGAGGTCATCCAGATGTTTGCAGTGAGCGATGTCTTCCTCACTGACCGTCTGCGTCGCGAGATTGAGCTTCGGTATGGTGCGCGCTCTGAAGGGCATCTTGTCCTTCACCTGGCTGGAGAGTGTAACTGTTACCCTTCTCGACATGGGTGTGTCGATCACGGTGTCTCCGATGGCGCCTATCTTCAGGGGTTCGATGCGGCCCCTTGCTCCAACTCGCTCCGCGATTTCCTCGTCGATGAGCGAAACTGTAGATCCATCGTCGAGGAAAGCGAACGTGGATGCTTCTCCCGCCGGTCCGACGACTCGTACTGGTACCATCTTGAGGTACGCTTGACTGGCTGTTGCTCGTGAACTGGCGACTATTTCGTTTGAAGCTTCCTGTCTTGGCTCCTCTTCCGTTGTCTTCCTGACGAAGTGCAGCAGTCTATGATGCGTGGCTTTGCACCCCTGTATATCGCATTTCTTCGGCTTGCACTTGTGGTCGCTGCGACGACGTTGCAGACAGCGGAAGCAGAGGCCGTGCTTCTTCGCTAGTTCCCACTTGCTGTTGTTGGATGCCTCTCTGAACTTCTTGCAATCAGACTCTTGATGACCTTCTTTATCACAGATTCGACATTTTGAAGTCGGTTTGTCTGTGGTCGTATGTGCTCTTTGCACAACCCGCTTTCCCGGATTTTCTGTCGAGTGTATGTTCTCAGGTGGAGCGAAGGCACTGCAGTAGCGAGCTTGTTCTGTAATGAACTCGCTGAAAAGTGACAGATCTGGCACTGACTGGTACTTATCTGTGAATGTTCTGTACCAACGTACACGCAGGGAGTTCGGCAGCTTTTCTGTTAGGATTCTCATCAGCTCAGCGTTGACGAGGTAGTAATCCTTTTTTAGTGCTCGCAGAGTCACTATGCCGCTTCTCACCCGACTGGCAAACGTGCAGATGTCTTTCGGTGCTTCGCTGCAGCGTGGCAATCCTTTCAGCCTCTCTGTTTCGGCCTGTGCTATCGAATCTGGACGGCCGAACTGCAGCTCAAGTTCCCTCATGATGTCATCTGGCCTTGCGTGTCCTATGAGCTCTGAACTCACTGTATCCAATGCTCTTCCATGTAGGCACCTCCTGAGTCTTGCTGTATTCTCGACATCGTTGAAATACGCCCGAGTCGTATCATATATGGCGCGGAATGAAAGCCATTCTGTATGTGACCCACTGAAATTCGGTAGGGTCATGATGATCTTCGACGCCGAAGGTTGATTCGATGTCCCTGTATCTGTTTTTTTGTCGGCTAGCGACGCTATGGCGGACGTAAGTTCCGTAATAAATGGACGTAAATCTCCCCCCCTGTTGTCTTTGATCTTCTTAGTTGGTTCTATATTGCTTTGCACGTTTCTATCTGTAGGAACTGTAGGATGTAACGATGGTGCCTGTCTCTGGTTATCTATATCTGTACTGTTGATGACCGCAGGGGGGGGGTTCTGTATTTCTGTAGGGTTCCCCTCGGCGACGTCATCTTGCGGAATCCGCGCTGCGTCGGGCGCTTCTTCCAACCAGGAACGCACGTATTCATCGTTAGAGTTTCTGTCATCCATGTATTCAGCTTCGGAGTCCTCTTCTTCGGCCCTCTGAAGTGCTATTTGTGCAAGCTCCAACTTAATCTTTAGTAAAGCCTCGCGGGCTCGTGAAATTTTTCTGTTTGGTCGCGTCGTCCTGTTTGACGGCGACCGAATCTGTTCGTTACGGGCGTCACCCCGGGTAGTCATCGGTACGGCTCGTGATGATTCCTCATCCTGTATTTTTCGTGCGCTATCTGAAGGCTTGACTGTTCTTTCCGAATTTTCCTTGGACCTGGTTCTCCTGGTAGCAGCTGATGAACCAGGTACGCTTTGAGCCCCCTGTGTAACAGTAGGGCGAATTGCCAGCTGTTCTATAGATGACGGTGATCGTGGCGGCAACTGATGATGAATAGCTGATGCCGACGGTGTCTCTTGGCGTGGCTCAGTGTACGATTTGCCTTGCGATCTTGTTACCGGCATCTTGGTTTCGGAATTAACTCTTAATGTTAACTATTCGCTTCAGTATATAAGTATAATATATGTATATAAGCCTCTCTGTAAACTCTATTGTATAACCTTCCTGTGTAAATAAACAATCTTTACTCTATATCTTCACTGTATAACTATCAACGTAATATAAGTTTCTCTGTAAATTTCTCTGTATAATCCTTCGGTGTAAATAAACAATCTTAACTCTGTTAGCTTCTTATAAACTTAACTTATGTACTTGTGTTATATACTTTCTTATGTACTTAAGTTATGTACCTGCTTATATACTTTGCTTATATACTTGGCTTATATACTTGGTTATATACTCGCCTTATATACTTGGATCTATACTCGCCTTATATACTTGGCTTATATACTTGGCTTATATACTTGGTTATATACTCGCCTTATATACTTGGTTATATACTTGGCTTATATACTTGACTTATATACTTGCTGTTATGTACTTGCTGTTATACATATACTTGCTGTTATATACTTGCTGTTATATATGTACTTGCTGTTATACACTGGCTGTCAAATATATCTGCTTACCTCACTATTTTCTGTCCCTCGTATTATCGTCGTTATATACTTCCACTATTCACTGTCACATAAACTGTTCACTGTTCTTATATGCTGTTATAAACTTTACTGTTGACTGTCACATATGCACTGTTTACTATTACATACGTACTGTTCACTGTATACTGTCACATATGTACTGTTGTTAAACACTTCACTATTTACTATCACTTGTGTACTGTCGTTATATACTTCACTGTTTACTAAAACTTATGTGGTTAAATCGTTATACACGTGACTATTAACTGTAACCTATGTACTTGACTGTGTACATAAGCCTTTTTGTGTATAACGTTGAGGTACTGTTCACATAAGCTTGGTATATAACGTTGACGCACTGTTGACACAAGCTTTGAGTATTTAACTTTGATACACTGTTCTCGTAAGTTTATAACTTCGTCGCACTGCTATTACTTAACTTTTGGAATGTATATAACTTCGATTCACTTTCACATAGGTATCGACACTTCGACGCACTGAGATTCGCGAGAATAATCCGGTTCTGAAGGACCAATAAATGTGCCGGACGGGCGTTATCCGCTGATGGCGTGGATACGTGTACCTGGTGCTCTGCCTATACCCTATTACTACCGGGCGCACGCTTGTACTATACTTCGCCGCCAGACGGCGCTGACGTCCTACACCTAATTAACTATAGCTGTGGCTGATCATTCTTCGCTATCTCAGGGCGTTGACCTAACGAGGGAGGATAGGGGTTACTGGGAAAATAAGACACTTATTTAACTTTCATAACTGTACAGGAAGCGATTTCAGGATTAATTCGCGCACTACTTTTTCACTATTTACTTATACATATTTGCCGTACTGATGACTACGATTCTAAGAAAAGTCGAGTTTACTAAGGTACTCCAGAACTTTACTGTAACGAGAACCCTGATTTCGCTTTCTGATTTCGGAAAACTTTAATGAAAATTTGATTATGGAAATGTACAATCTTTCTGCAAATTACAATTTTGAGCTTATGTTTAAACACTTTATATACATCGCCACAATTCCACATAACGTTATTTATGTACAGACATAAAAACAACGAAAATCTTTATTAAAACGTGGAAATTATTTCCAAAAAACCAGACAACTTTTCCAAAAGTGTTTGGATGAAGGGTCTTACAGGCTGAATTACACGAAAACTGTTGCTGTGACTGTAAGTATATAATTGCCATATACTATAGTTGGTGCCAGTTAACATCGGAATAGAGGTCATTGCTCCGACTTTCATCCCGATATCTAAATATTAGCGATACTGTCGCTCCATCCGTACAAACCTGTCGCAAAACTGATATCGCTTGAGTCTCATAATACATCCAAAGTGTCCCACATACATAACACAGTGTACAACCCAAAAAAATAAGAAATCGAGCAAACGTACCCTACGAAATTAATTGATTTAAATACTTTATTTTCGTTTTTAACACTATTTTAACTAATTGATTTATATACTTTATTTTCGTTTTTAACACTATTTTAACTTACTGAGACAATTTTAATAAAGTAAATATATTATTATACATCTTAAAATTAGGATCTAAGACTTATGCGCGAAAGGCATTTGCGCAAAGAACAGCTGTTGCGCGCACCCACTTGCGCGAAAAGACATAATTATGCGCACATGGACTTTTGCGCGAATGGACTTATGCGCGAAAGGAATCTTGCGCGAATGGACACTTGCACGATTGGACTCTTGCGCGACTTAATGGCCACTGAGGTTTACTCTATACAGTAAACATAACATCACGCCTATTATTACTTGAAGGTGTTTTTTTTTAATGGTTTTTCCGTCATGAGTGTCGTTGTCATGGTTTTCGGGGATCGTTGATAATGAAAATGAAAATGATTTGTTGAAATCAGATTTAACCAAAGGCAAGGTAAATCATTGAATCCATTTCACTATTCGTCATTTAAAAGTGCCTTTGAATGACCTAATTGAAATAAATAATTATTGACCTCATTTTCTTTATCCTTTAACCATGAAAACGACGGCCATAACGGAAAAACCGATTTTTTTTCTCGGCGCCATCTTGGTTTTTCATTTGAACCTCATTTCGTTATCAACGACCCCGAAAATCATGAAAACAACACCCATGATTAAAAAACCAAAAAATTTCCTCGGCGTCATCTAGGATTTTCGTTTGGACCTCATTTTCATATTCAGGGACCCCTAAAACCATGAAAACGACACCCATGACGGAAATACCAAAAAAATCCTGGACGCCATCTTGGATTTTCATTTTGAATTCATTTTTGTAATCAACGACCCCGAAAACCATGAAAACGACATCCATGACGGAAAAAACCAAAAAAATCTTGGACGCCATCTTGGATTTTCATTTTGAGCTCATTTTCGTAATCAACGACCCCGAAAACCATGAAAACGACATCCATGACGGAAAATCCAAAAAAATCTTGGACGCCATCTTGGATTTTCATTTTGAGCTCATTTTCGTAATCAACGACCCCGAAAACCATGAAAACGACATCCATGACGGAAAATACAAAAAAATCTTGGACGCCATCTTGGATTTTCATTTTGAGCTCATTTTCGTAATCAACGACCCCGAAAACCATGATATATACCTATGATAAGTACCTATCTAAATATAATTATGACATCACAAAAACTATCTCATCACAAAAAAATATAATTCTGATCTTATGCCGTTTTCGTTTTACGAGGTCATCGCGTCAGGTGTGCAGCACATTATGGTCACGGTGCGGGGGCGTTTACGTCACACGTAAATCTAAAAGCATAAAATTAGTTTTCTAGCAAAAAATAATAATAAATTCGAATTGGAACAACACAAGATTCTCAACCCCTGTATGTCTAGCCGACTGGTATTATGATACTCTAGCGATGTAGCAAAGTATCGCTTATTGGTCGATTTAGGTAACTATAGTTGGTGCCAGTTAACATCGGAATAGAGGTCATTGCTCCGACTTTCATCCCGATATCTAAATATTAGCGATACTGTCGCTCCATCCGTACAAACCTGTCGCAAAACTGATATCGCTTGAGTCTCATAATACATCCACAGTGTCCCACATACATAACGCAGTGCACAACCCAAAAAAATAAGAAATCGAGCAAACGTACCCTACGAAATTAATTGATTTAAATACTTTATTTTCGTTTTTAACACTATTTTAACTTACTGAGACAATTTTAATAAAGTAAATATATTATTATACATCTTAAAATTAGGATCTGAGACTTTTGCGCGAAAGACATTTGCGCAAAGAACACTTGTTGCGCGCACCCACTTGCGCGAAAAGACATATGCGCACATGGACTTTTGCGCGAACGAACTTTTGCGCGTAAGGAATCTTGCGCGAATGGACACTTGCACGATTGGTGTCTTGCGCGACTTAATGGCCACTGAAGTTTACTCTGTAGAGTAAACATAACATCACGCCTATTATTACTTGAAGGTGTTTTTTTTTTGGTTTTTCCGTCATGAGTGTCATTTTCATGGTTTTCGGGGTCGCTAATAATGAAAATGAAAATGATTTGTTGAAATCAGATTTAACCAAAGGCAAGGTAAATCATTGAATCCATTTCACTATTCGTCATTCAAAAGTGCCTTTAAATGACCTAATTGAAATAAATAATTATTGACCTCATTTTCTTTATCCTTTAACCACGAAAACGACAGCCATAACGGAAAAACCAAAAATTTTTCTCGGCGCCATCTTGGTTTTTCATTTTAACCTCATTTCGTTATCAACGACCCCTGAAAATCATGAAAACGACACCCATGATTAAAAAACCAAAAATTTTCCTCGGCGTCATCTAGGATTTTCGTTTGGACCTCATTTTCATATTCAGGGACCCCTAAAACCATGAAAACGACACCCATGACGGAAATACCAAAAAAATCCTGGACGCCATCTTGAAATTTCATTTTGACCTCATTTTCGTAATCAACGACCCCGAAAACCATGAAAACGACACCCATGACGGAAAATACAAAAAAATCTTGGACGCCATCTTGGATTTTCATTTTGAGCTCATTTTCGTAATCAACGACCCCGAAAACCATGATATATACCTATGATAAGTACCTATCTAAATATAATTATGACATCACAAAAACTATCTCATCACAAAAAAATATAATTCTGATCTTATGCCGTTTTCGTTTTACGAGGTCATCGCGTCAGGTGTGCAGCACATTATGGTCACGGTGCGGGGGCGTTTACGTCACACGTAAATCTAAAAGCATAAAATTAGTTTTCTAGCAAAAAATAATAATAAATTCGAATTGGAACAACACAAGATTCTCAACCCCTGTATGTCTAGCCGACTGGTATTATGATACTCTAGCGATGTAGCAAAGTATCGCTTATTGGTCGATTTAGGTAACTATAGTTGGTGCCAGTTAACATCGGAATAGAGGTCATTGCTCCGACTTTCATCCCGATATCTAAATATTAGCGATACTGTCGCTCCATCCGTACAAACCTGTCGCAAAACTGATATCGCTTGAGTCTCATAATACATCCACAGTGTCCCACATACATAACGCAGTGCACAACCCAAAAAAATAAGAAATCGAGCAAACGTACCCTACGAAATTAATTGATTTAAATACTTTATTTTCGTTTTTAACACTATTTTAACTTACTGAGACAATTTTAATAAAGTAAATATATTATTATACATCTTAAAATTAGGATCTGAGACTTTTGCGCGAAAGACATTTGCGCAAAGAACACTTGTTGCGCGCACCCACTTGCGCGAAAAGACATATGCGCACATGGACTTTTGCGCGAACGAACTTTTGCGCGTAAGGAATCTTGCGCGAATGGACACTTGCACGATTGGTGTCTTGCGCGACTTAATGGCCACTGAAGTTTACTCTGTAGAGTAAACATAACATCACGCCTATTATTACTTGAAGGTGTTTTTTTTTTGGTTTTTCCGTCATGAGTGTCATTTTCATGGTTTTCGGGGTCGCTAATAATGAAAATGAAAATGATTTGTTGAAATCAGATTTAACCAAAGGCAAGGTAAATCATTGAATCCATTTCACTATTCGTCATTCAAAAGTGCCTTTAAATGACCTAATTGAAATAAATAATTATTGACCTCATTTTCTTTATCCTTTAACCACGAAAACGACAGCCATAACGGAAAAACCAAAAATTTTTCTCGGCGCCATCTTGGTTTTTCATTTTAACCTCATTTCGTTATCAACGACCCCTGAAAATCATGAAAACGACACCCATGATTAAAAAACCAAAAATTTTCCTCGGCGTCATCTAGGATTTTCGTTTGGACCTCATTTTCATATTCAGGGACCCCTAAAACCATGAAAACGACACCCATGACGGAAATACCAAAAAAATCCTGGACGCCATCTTGAAATTTCATTTTGACCTCATTTTCGTAATCAACGACCCCGAAAACCATGAAAACGACACCCATGACGGAAATACCAAAAAAATCCTGGACGCCATCTTGGATTTTCATTTTGACCTCATTTTCGTAATCAACGACCCCGAAAACCATGAAAACGACATCCATGACAGAAAAACCAAAAAAATCTTGGACGCCATCTTGGATTTTCATTTTAAGCTCATTTTCGTAATCAACGACCCCGAAAACCATGAAAACGACATCCATGACGGAAAAACCAAAAAAATCTTGGACGCCATCTTGGATTCTCATTTTGACCTCATTTTCGTAATCAACGACCCCGAAAACCATGAAAACGACATCCATGACGGAAATACCAAAAAAATCTTGGACGCCATCTTAGATTTTCATTTTGATATGACATCAGAAAACTAATTCATCACAAAAAATTATAATTCTAATCTTATGCCGTTTTCGTTTTACGAGGTCATCGCGTCAGGTGTGCAGCACATTATGGTCACGGTGCGGGGGCGTTTACGTCACACGTAAATGTATGAGCATAAAATTAGTTTTCTAGCAAAAAATAATAATAAGTTCGAATTGGAACAACACAAGATTCTCAACCCCTGTATGTCTAGCCGACTGGTATTATGATACTCTAGCGATGTAGCAAAGTATCGCTTATTGGTCGATTTAGGTAACTAGTAAGTGTCGTTATCGCTTTGTGATCAAAAACTTGGTAGGTAGGTGTTAATGACCTCTATTCCGATGTTAACTGGCACCAACTATAGACGAGTATATGGTCCATCTAAAACTGTTACTTATTTTTTCGTGTCTGTATCTTTCAGCCTGTAGCGATCCTTCAACTGAAAATCTGTAAGACAATTTTTTTTCTGTTTTTGTCTAATATGGCCGCGCTAGACCGTCATACTCTCGTCTAAGTGGTTCAACTATAAGCTAAGTTATAAAAAATTACTATATCCAGGCCTAGGTCGCAACCTAGGCTACCTGGACCTCGCCAAAGCGTTAAATTATACTAAAAAACTCCACTTGCGAGCTCATATGTGTCTAGCGCGACTGAAAATTACTATCTAACTATTCTAGATTCACTGATGGCACTTTGTTATTTCACTATATTGCCCATACACTGACTCTACACTATTTTTTAACTATTAATCAACACTCTATGTGTTGGATTGGTGACGTTCGTCGCGAACACAAACTAAACTAAATTTAAGTTGAATGCATCTTTTTCTTTCTATTTCATTATAAAAAGGTCAGAAGATAAATATTAGTTTAATCCTGTCAAATTAGTCATCGCGTCTATAACAGCCACACTCACAGCCACACTCAGTCAGTTAATGGTTACTTAAACGGTTCCTTAGTAAAAATAAAAAAAAGTTCACCCTCAGTCAGATAACGGTTCATTAGCGTCCCCTAATGACAATTTAAAATTTTTTTTTTTTTTTTTTAAGTTTTACTAAATTGCAAAGGGGAACAGCTATTTTCATTGAAATAAAATAAAGCAATTGCGATCTTTTTTCTATGGCATTACTGCTGTCAACTGTCAATGTCAAGTAGTATTTACCGAGCGGGAAAGTTTGTGTTGTGAATTTTAATTTCATCTGTATTAATTTACGTTATGGTAAGTTTATAAGCATTTTCAGTGAAAATGTGATATCAATCAAATTCATCGACACACCTTGTGTACTCGAAGAACTTCCGTTCATATTTCTGTTTCAATTAATTCTATGATAGGTAAGTATCTGCTAACCCAGGCAGGGTTTTGTAGCGAAGTACCATAATTTTATTGCTAACATTATTTCCGGTGCAAGTGGTAATCCTCTTTTCGTTGGTTTCCTGAGGTCGGATGCCACCAACGACAATATTACACTTTTTACAGATTCAGGTGTAAATCTATAACTTGCGTGCGTAAATTCCGCCTCGGTCCCGCTTCTCTATATATCTTCTGGCATAATATAAAAACTTAAGAGGGCCCTTCCCGGCCCGCCTTTCGTCAACGCGAGCATGGTCGAAAAGCTTGTTGTTTCATCCAGAGCCACAGCGGTGGTATTCTTTCTACTCCCCTGTCTTACCTAGCCCCGACCCCGCACTATTTGCCTCCCGCGTACCTCATACCGCCTAACGTGAGGACATTGAACGAAAAATATTGTTCAAAAATTTATAAAACTTGTTCCAGGAAATACGTGTTTTTGTCTTACAAGTATGTGAAATAAATATTTGTTATTTAGAATCTCTACTACATTTCTTTACTTTTACAATTTTTAGGTACATTATGAACGGCCAAAGTTAAGGTAAAAGTTATGCAAAACAGCAATTTTTGGAGGCTTATACTGAATTTGATTCTACAAATTTTTATTTTTTGCTTCTAAAGAAGCCTAGATATAGTCTACAAGATACCTAATAGTTCGAAAAATTCAAAGATGTCTAACAACGGCATAATCACGCACGAGCTATTGTTAAAATTCTCGCGAAAAGTATGGCGGGTTGGCCGCTCTTTTCCTTTTTAATTAATAAACGTTCATTAAGAAATCGAATTCGCGGGTAAAAATATAACCCGAAACGTAGATGTCAAAATCAGCCATTAAATATTTAAGTAAAGGTTTTCCTTTACTTAAAATTGTCACTAAGGGACGCTAATGAACCGTTTACTGACTCTTGAGGGTGATTTTTTTTTTAATTTTTACTAAAGTAACCATTAACTGACTCTGAGTGTGGGTGTTAAAACTTGTATGGCGCTGATTAATTTGACAGAACATAACTAAAATTTATCTTCTGTCCTTTTCTTAATGAAATAGAAAGAAAAAGATACACTGAACTTAAATTTGGTTTAATTTGTAAACAAGGGAATCGGCACCATTGTCTACTTGACGTTTGGTAACAATGGGGAATTTACCAGTGACGTATGTCACAACCCTTCAGTATAAATCAATAGATGGCGCTGATAAGTCTTAGGATATTTTTTAAGCGGCGTTCTAGTAAAATCCAATGAAAATAATTTAGGTCAATGGTAAAATCTTTTAGCAAGGCAAAAAATGTCAAACTCATTGTCTATTAATATTTCTTTACTATTCATTGTTGTATATAATAAAATGAGAACTGTAAAGAACCTTTTTTCTGTAAAAATTTGTAACCTAAAAAGTCTACTGTTCTTTTGCATCACTGAACTGAACTACAAGTTTTTGCATGGTTTTAAAGTTAAAATGGTTTTATAACAAATGGTTTTTAAATTTTAAAGTTAGTGAGATTGTGATGGTAAGGTGACGTGACGTGAAGCGACAGTGGCACTGGAAGTTTTTTTTATTATTTCTCAGAACAATGGAGATGGCATCTGTGGAACTAATGGCGCTAGCATCGCTTGTACCAGACATCCTCATTGGTTGAAAATCTGTCAATGTCATTTTGTTTCAAAATAGTTTTACCTCATTGGTCAGATTGGGTCTAAGCTATGGACGCGCCATCTACAATCAGCCTTTCCCATTGTTTTGGCTTGCACTGGCATCAGTCAGTGTTGCTATTTTATTATTTCCAAGATCAGCGCCATCTAGTTCGTTCATAAAAAGTACTGGAAAATTCCCTATTACGCGTTATTTACCTTGTAGTGTGTATTATATTGTTTGGTCAGTTACACTAAACATCTAGTCGATAGGTAAAAATAATAACAGAATGGTTTTTGTAAAGTCAACTCGCCAGTCTTGCTAAAAACAACACTAGTTCCATCATGGAACAGTTAATCTTCCTAGTGGAACTAGTGATGAAAAAAAAACAACACTAGTTTCATCATTTTCAGATTCTTTCAAAATGGAACTAGTGATTATAAAAAACAACACTAGTTCCATCATGGAACTGTTAATGGTACTAGTGACAATGAAGGATGCTATCAGGGTTTTAACAGAAGTTCTAGTTACAGTAGCGTTTTCCTCGTATAGGTGGACTTTAATTTAAGCGGCGCCCACGGTGCCGAAGCTGCAGCCGCCATCACCGGCACCGGTGCACCTAAAGTCGCCGTCTACGCCGGCGCATCCAAAGTCGCTGTCCACGCCGCCCGGCGCGACTGCAGGCGCAAGGTCGTCAAAAGGCGCCGTCGGTCGTCGCCACTGCTGAAATCGTGCCTGTGCCCGCAAAATTCGGCGATGTTTGTGTTCAGGTTTTTTTCAAATAAAATGTACCTATTAAAAATATTGTTTTTGTTTTCCTTTTCTAAACTAATATGGGTGACACTGCGATACCGAAAACCACAAAGCATACAGACTACAACTTTGTTCACACCTGTTGATAGATTCCGCCGTCATTTCTGCGCCTGATCTCGCCTTGCGATGTGCGTTTGTTCCGTTTACGGAGAGTTCATGTCTTTTGTTCCTAGAATGCTCTGTCCCACTGCTGGTCAAGGGCCTCCTTCCACATTTTCCATTTCTTGCGAACCAGCGCGTCCTCCTTCCCGTAAGGTCCTGACCAAAGAGATTAAAAATGTCTTTGGTCCTGACGGAACCTGTCTCTGTTCGTCTCGCCCGTGGCTTGCCACGGGATCCCTTCTTTTTGCACACTTAGTGTTCTTTTTAGGGTTCCGTAGTCAACTAGGAATCCTTATAGTTTCGCTATGTCTGTCCGTCCGTCCGTCCGTCTGTCCGTCCTCGCTTAATCTCTGTGACCGTTAGCACTAGAAAGCTGAAATTTAGTACCAATATGTATATCAATCACGCCGACAAAGTGGTAAAATAAAAATTGGAAAAAAATGTTTTATTAGGGTCAAAAAAAAAACACTTCCCACTTTACATATAGGGGGGCTATATGTAAAGTGGGAAGTGATTTTTTTTTTAATTTCAACCCTAACGTGTGATATATTGTTGGAAAGGTATTTAAAAATGAATAGGGGTTTCCTAAAATAATTTTTTGATAATGTCAATAATTTTGGAAATATCGCTCCAAAAGCAAAAAACAATGTGTCCCCCCCCCCTCTAACTTTTGAACCATAAGTTTAGAAAATATGAAAAAAAATCTGAAAAGTAGAACTTTATAAGGACTTTCTAGGAAAATCATTTTGAACTTGATGGAAACAACAGTTTTTGTACAAAAAAGACAAAAAGTTGTACAAAATAATTTCTGGACTAAGTTTGTAGTATATTCGTATATGCAAGCATTTTTACATAATGGATACCCACCTTTAAACTTATAAGTGGGAACACTTATTGTGACGGAAGGGAAACTACGGAACCCTACACTGAGCGTGGCCCGACACGCTCTTGGCCGGTTTTCTTAATATACTTAGCTTTGGTATGCTATTTTGGTATAATTTGTTTTGCCATAATAATACTTTGCCATATTTTTTTGGCATACAAAGAGATTTAAAAAGAGTTAGCAGACATTGGGACTAATGTCATACTTACAAGATTTTTGATGTCGTACGTCAGTAGCGCTTTAGAGCTATGAATAGAAAAAACAAATATACATTTTTTTTTTAAATATAATTCTGCTATTACACGATAGATCGCACTAGTAACCACCTATGATACCCCGGGTGGTACAGTTTAGGATGCGAACTGGCCATACGGGCAAATCGGGCAAAAGCCCGATGGGCCGGATGCCCGGTGGGCCGGTGTGGCCGGTTGGTGATCGACTTACTTTTGCTATTTAAAAAAAAACATGACAATACATCGATTAAAATAACGTCCTCTTCCTTCAAATCGAGGACCTAATTCAATTTCCTCTTAGACTCTATCTGTAGGTACTGTAGTATTCTGTACCGCTTAGAAGCTCAGTATTTTAGAAAGCTTTTAATTTTCCTGCCTGATGCCACAAAATTAGTAAGTAGGTACGTAATAAATTGTAGCGTACTGTTAATACTTAGATACTCGTAATTAAAGACACAATTAAAATAACAATGCAACGTGCCCGATCGGGTACGGCTGGGGACATAAGGCCCGATCGGGTACCGCTGGGCACATCACTCTAAAACGAAAATATGTTTAAGGCAAAAAAATGAGCCTCTGAGAACTCGTACTACCGCTAAAACTTACAAATTTTCTTTAAACTACCACGTGCGTTTCGTACTTTGAACCCTGTGAAAAAACTTTTAACACAAATTCTGCCTTTGGACTTGGAGGCCTAAGCAGTTCTGGCATGCATCGGTACACAAGGTTGCAAAAAATGGAGCATGTAGACATTTTGATCTCAAATTACATAATATTAATATCTGAATTTTGAGGCAATATGTAAAAAATTTCGAGCTCGCTTCGCTCGCTCTTACAATCTACTTTCTCTTGGATCTTTACATTGTCGATTATAAGTAGACCGAGTAACACCAATATAGGTCGAAATAATTCTAAACTGTTTAAGGCAAGGTGTCAAAAAATTTTCGAGCTCGCTCCGCTCGCTCTTGCAAGCTACATGTTCTTTATTCTTGGCTTTGTCTGCTAATCGAACAAGTAACTCTTGTATAAAGGGCGAAATTCTAACCTGTCCAAGGTAGGGTGTAAAATTTCCGAGCTCGCTTCGCTCGCTCTTGAAGCCTTACTTATTTATGTTTTTCAAATTTCCCTTCTAAGTCAATTAAGTAACGTCTATTTCTGAATAAAAGGACTAAATAAAAGCTAACTTCTCAAAAGTGGAGAGCTCAATTTTTTTTTAGTTCATAGTTTTCCAAATAGGTAGGTAACTCTTCAAAATTAGTAACTTCTATTTCTATTTAATCAGGTAATATAGATACTTAGAAGTTCAGCTGCATCTGTAACTAGTAAACTTAATCCTAACACATCCGTTTTTACTCGTACTTTTTTTTTTCAAAAGCTGGCGAAGCCCTTGTTCGACAGCATCGATATTCCTTTAGTTTCGAGCCTCTTCTTTATCAAAGTCGCAGCCTAGCATTTCAGTCCAACGTTCTATTTTAGAAGTTTTCTACAGTTGATGCAAAATTTACATTAGTTGTTTTCATTTCTCTTGAGAGTGGAGGCCCGACCGTCTCTCAAATGCCCGGGCCGGTTTCGGGTCCCAGTCCGGGCCTGAATAAGATCCATACCATTTTAGTACGTACGTACGTACGCTTTCTGATTTCGGAAAACTTTAATGAAAATTTGATTATGGAAATGTACAATCTTTCTGCAAATTACAATTTTGAGCTTATGTTTAAACACTTTATATACATCGCCACAATTCCACATAACGTTATTTATGTACAGACATAAAAACAACGAAAATCTTTATTAAAACGTGGAAATTATTTCCAAAAAACCAGACAACTTTTCCAAAAGTGTTTGGATGAAGGGTCTTACAGGCTGAATTACACGAAAACTGTTGCTGTGACTGTAAGTATATAATTGCCATATACTAGACGAGTATATGGTCCATCTAAAACTGTTACTTATTTTTTCGTGTCTGTATCTTTCAGCCTGTAGCGATCCTTCAACTGAAAATCTGTAAGACAATTTTTTTTCTGTTTTTGTCTAATATGGCCGCGCTAGACCGTCATACTCTCGTCTAAGTGGTTCAACTATAAGCTAAGTTATAAAAAATTACTATATCCAGGCCTAGGTCGCAACCTAGGCTACCTGGACCTCGCCAAAGCGTTAAATTATACTAAAAAACTCCACTTGCGAGCTCATATGTGTCTAGCGCGACTGAAAATTACTATCTAACTATTCTAGATTCACTGATGGCACTTTGTTATTTCACTATATTGCCCATACACTGACTCTACACTATTTTTTAACTATTAATCAACACTCTATGTGTTGGATTGGTGACGTTCGTCGCGAACACAAACTAAACTAAATTTAAGTTGAATGCATCTTTTTCTTTCTATTTCATTATAAAAAGGTCAGAAGATAAATATTAGTTTAATCCTGTCAAATTAGTCATCGCGTCTATAACAGCCACACTCACAGCCACACTCAGTCAGTTAATGGTTACTTAAACGGTTCCTTAGTAAAAATAAAAAAAAGTTCACCCTCAGTCAGATAACGGTTCATTAGCGTCCCCTAATGACAATTTAAATTTTTTTTTTTTTTTTTTTTAAGTTTTACTAAATTGCAAAGGGGAACAGCTATTTTCATTGAAATAAAATAAAGCAATTGCGATCTTTTTTCTATGGCATTACTGCTGTCAACTGTCAATGTCAAGTAGTATTTACCGAGCGGGAAAGTTTGTGTTGTGAATTTTAATTTCATCTGTATTAATTTACGTTATGGTAAGTTTATAAGCATTTTCAGTGAAAATGTGATATCAATAAAATTCATCGACACACCTTGTGTACTCGAAGAACTTCCGTTCATATTTCTGTTTCAATTAATTCTATGATAGGTAAGTATCTGCTAACCCAGGCAGGGTTTTGTAGCGAAGTACCATAATTTTATTGCTAACATTATTTCCGGTGCAAATGGTAATCCTCTTTTCGTTGGTTTCCTGAGGTCGGATGCCACCAACGGCAATATTACACTTTTTACAGATTCAGGTGTAAATCTATAACTTGCGTGCGTAAATTCCGCCTCGGTCCCGCTTCTCTATATCTTCTGGCATAATATAAAAACTTAAGAGGGCCCTTCCCGGCCCGCCTTTCGTCAACGCGAGCATGGTCGAAAAGCTTGTTGTTTCATCCAGAGCCACAGCGGTGGTATTCTTTCTACTCCCCTGTCTTACCTAGCCCCGACCCCGCACTATTTGCCTCCCGCGTACCTCATACCGCCTAACGTGAGGACATTGAACGAAAAATATTGTTCAAAAATTTATAAAACTTGTTCCAGGAAATACGTGTTTTTGTCTTACAAGTATGTGAAATAAATATTAATTTGTTATTTAGAATCTCTACTACATTTCTTTACTTTTACAATTTTTAGGTACATTATGAACGGCCAAAGTTAAGGTAAAAGTTATGCAAAACAGCAATTTTTGGGGGCTTATACTGAATTTGATTCTACAAATTTTTATTTTTTGCTTCTAAAGAAGCCTAGATATAGTCTACAAGATACCTAATAGTTCGAAAAATTCAAAGATGTCTAACAACGGCATAATCACGCACGAGCTATTGTTAAAATTCTCGCGAAAAGTATGGCGGGTTGGCCGCTCTTTTCCTTTTTAATTAATAAACGTTCATTATGAAATCGAATTCGCGGGTAAAAATATAACCCGAAACGTAGATGTCAAAATCAGCCATTAAATATTTAAGTAAAGGTTTTGCTTTACTTAAAATTGTCACTAAGGGACGCTAATGAACCGTTTACTGACTCTTGAGGGTGATTTTTTTTTAATTTTTACTAAAGTAACCATTAACTGACTCTGAGTGTGGGTGTTAAAACTTGTATGGCGCTGATTAATTTGACAGAACATAACTAAAATTTATCTTCTGTCCTTTTCTTAATGAAATAGAAAGAAAAAGATACACTGAACTTAAATTTGGTTTAATTTGTAAACAAGGGAATCGGCACCATTGTCTACTTGACGTTTGGTAACAATGGGGAATTTACCAGTGACGTATGTCACAACGCTTCAGTATAAATCAATAGATGGCGCTGATAAGTCTTAGGATATTTTTTAAGCGGCGTTCTAGTAAAATCCAATGAAAAAAGTATTTAATATGTATTATAATTTAGGTCAATGGTAAAATCTTTTAGCAAGGCAAAAAATGTCAAACTCATTGTCTATTAATATTTCTTTACTATTCATTGTTGTATATAATAAAATGAGAACTGTAAAGAACCTTTTTTCTGTAAAAATTTGTAACCTAAAAAGTCTACTGTTCTTTTGCATCACTGAACTGAACTACAAGTTTTTGCATGGTTTTAAAGTTAAAATGGTTTTCTAACAAATGGTTTTTAAATTTTAAAGTTAGTGAGGTTGTGATGGTAAGGTGACGTGACGTGAAGCGACAGTGGCACTGGAAGTTTTTTTTATTATTTCTCAGAACAATGGAGATGGCATCTGTGGAACTAATGGCGCCAGCATCGCTTGTACCAGACATCCTCATTGGTTGAAAATCTGTCAATGTCATTTTGTTTCAAAATAGTTTGACCTCATTGGTCAGATTGGGTCTAAGCTATGGACGCGCCATCTACAATCAGCCTTTCCCATTGTTTTGGCTTGCACTGGCATCAGTCAGTGTTGCTATTTTATTATTTCCAAGATCAGCGCCATCTAGTTCGTTCATAAAAAGTACTGGAAAATTCCCTATTACGCGTTATTTACCTTGTAGTGTGTATTATATTGTTTGGTCAGTTACACTAAACATCTAGTCGATAGGTAAAAATAATAACAGAATGGTTTTTGTAAAGTCAACTCGCCAGTCTTGCTAAAAACAACACTAGTTCCATCATGGAACAGTTAATCTTCCTAGTGGAACTAGTGATGAAAAAAAAACAACACTAGTTTCATCATTTTCAGATTCTTTCAAAATGGAACTAGTGATTATAAAAAACAACACTAGTTCCATCATGGAACTGTTAATGGTACTAGTGACAATGAAGGATGCTATCAGGGTTTTAACAGAAGTTCTAGTTACAGTAGCGTTTTCCTCGTATAGGTGGACTTTAATTTAAGCGGCGCCCACGGTGCCGAAGCTGCAGCCGCCATCACCGGCACCGGTGCACCCAAAGTCGCCGTCTACGCCGGCGCATCCAAAGTCGCTGTCCACGCCGCCCGGCGCGACTGCAGGCGCAAGGTCGTCAAAAGGCGCCGTCGGTCGTCGCCACTGCTGAAATCGTGCCTGTGCCCGCAAAATTCGGCGATGTTTGTGTTCAGGTTTTTTTCAAATAAAATGTACCTATTAAAAATATTGTTTTTGTTTTCCTTTTCTAAACTAATATGGGTGACACTGCGATACCGAAAACCACAAAGCATACAGACTACAACTTTGTTCACACCTGTTGATAGATTCCGCCGTCATTTCTGCGCCTGATCTCGCCTTGCGATGTGCGTTTGTTCCGTTTACGGAGAGTTCATGTCTTTTGTTCCTAGAATGCTCTGTCCCACTGCTGGTCAAGGGCCTCCTTCCACATTTTCCATTTCTTGCGAACCAGCGCGTCCTCCTTCCCGTAAGGTCCTGACCAAAGAGATTAAAAATGTCTTTGGTCCTGACGGAACCTGTCTCTGTTCGTCTCGCCCGTGGCTTGCCACGGGATCCCTTCTTTTTGCACACTTAGTGTTCTTTTTAGGGTTCCGTAGTCAACTAGGAATCCTTATAGTTTCGCTATGTCTGTCCGTCCGTCCGTCCGTCTGTCCGTCCTCGCTTAATCTCTGTGACCGTTAGCACTAGAAAGCTGAAATTTAGTACCAATATGTATATCAATCACGCCGACAAAGTGGTAAAATAAAAATTGGAAAAAAATGTTTTATTAGGGTCAAAAAAAAAACACTTCCCACTTTACATATAGGGGGGCTATATGTAAAGTGGGAAGTGATTTTTTTTTTAATTTCAACCCTAACGTGTGATATATTGTTGGAAAGGTATTTAAAAATGAATAGGGGTTTCCTAAAATAATTTTTTGATAATGTCAATAATTTTGGAAATATCGCTCCAAAAGCAAAAAACAATGTGTCCCCCCCCCTCTAACTTTTGAACCATAAGTTTAGAAAATATGAAAAAAAATCTGAAAAGTAGAACTTTATAAGGACTTTCTAGGAAAATCATTTTGAACTTGATGGAAACAACAGTTTTTGTACAAAAAAGACAAAAAGTTGTACAAAATAATTTCTGGACTAAGTTTGTAGTATATTCGTATATGCAAGCATTTTTACATAATGGATACCCACCTTTAAACTTATAAGTGGGAACACTTATTGTGACGGAAGGGAAACTACGGAACCCTACACTGAGCGTGGCCCGACACGCTCTTGGCCGGTTTTCTTAATATACTTAGCTTTGGTATGCTATTTTGGTATAATTTGTTTTGCCATAATAATACTTTGCCATATTTTTTTGGCATACAAAGAGATTTAAAAAGAGTTAGCAGACATTGGGACTAATGTCATACTTACAAGATTTTTGATGTCGTACGTCAGTAGCGCTTTAGAGCTATGAATAGAAAAAACAAATATACATTTTTTTTTAAAATATAATTCTGCTATTACACGATAGATCGCACTAGTAACCACCTATGATACCCCGGGTGGTACAGTTTAGGATGGCATCAAATTATCGATCAATTTTATCGATAACTCAGTTAAATAAGATCAGGCCCGAACTGGCCATACGGGCAAATCGGGCAAAAGCCCGATGGGCCGGATGCCCGGTGGGCCGGTGTGGCCGGTTGGTGATCGACTTACTTGTGCTATTTAAAAAAAAACATGACAATACATCGATTAAAATAACGTCCTCTTCCTTCAAATCGAGGACCTAATTCAATTTCCTCTTAGACTCTATCTGTAGGTACTGTAGTATTCTGTACCGCTTAGAAGCTCAGTATTTTAGAAAGCTTTTAATTTTCCTGCCTGATGCCACAAAATTAGTAAGTAGGTACGTAATAAATTGTAGCGTACTGTTAATACTTAGATACTCGTAATTAAAGACACAATTAAAATAACAATGCAACGTGCCCGATCGGGTACGGCTGGGGACATAAGGCCCGATCGGGTACCGCTGGGCACATCACTCTAAAACGAAAATATGTTTAAGGCAAAAAATGAGCCTCTGAGAACTCGTACTACCGCTAAAACTTACAAATTTTCTTTAAACTACCACGTGCGTTTCGGACTTTGAACCCTGTGAAAAAACTTTTAACACAAATTCTGCCTTTGGACTCCTGGCACTCGTATTGGATTTTCGCATGATCGACCGGTATAGACAGAGGCTGAAATAAATTGCCCCGAGGCCTAAGCAGTTCTGGCATGCATCGGTACACAAGGTTGCAAAAAATGGAGCATGTAGACATTTTGATCTCAAATTACATAATATTAATATCTGAATTTTGAGGCAATATGTAAAAAATTTCGAGCTCGCTTCGCTCGCTCTTACAATCTACTTTCTCTTGGATCTTTACATTGTCGATTATAAGTAGACCGAGTAACACCAATATAGGTCGAAATAATTCTAAACTGTTTAACCCGTATGCTCCCGGCCGTGCCTCCAGAAGCACGGTGCAATGTTATTTTAATTGTGTCTGTAATTGCGGGTATTGAAGTGTTAAGGCAAGGTGTCAAAAAATTTTCGAGCTCGCTCCGCTCGCTCTTGCAAGCTACATGTTCTTTATTCTTGGCTTTGTCTGCTAATCGAACAAGTAACTCTTGTATAAAGGGCGAAATTCTAACCTGTCCAAGGTAGGGTGTAAAATTTCCGAGCTCGCTTCGCTCGCTCTTGAAGCCTTACTTATTTATGTTTTTCAAATTTCCCTTCTAAGTCAATTAAGTAACGTCTATTTCTGAATAAAAGGACTAAATAAAAGCTAACTTCTCAAAAGTGGAGAGCTCAATTTTTTTTTAGTTCATAGTTTTCCTAATAGGTAGGTAACTCTTCAAAATTAGTAACTTCTATTTCTATTTAATCAGGTAATATAGATACTTAGAAGTTCAGCTGCATCTGTAACTAGTAAACTTAATCCTAACACATCCGTTTTTACTCGTACTTTTTTTTTTCAAAAGCTGGCGAAGCCCTTGTTCGACAGCATCGATATTCCTTTAGTTTCGAGCCTCTTCTTTATCAAAGTCGCAGCCTAGCATTTCAGTTCAACGTTCTATTTTAGAAGTTTTCTACAGTTGATGCAAAATTTACATTAGTTGTTTTCATTTCTCTTGAGAGTGGAGGGCCGACCGTCTCTCAAATGCCCGGGCCGGTTTCGGGTCCCAGTCCGGGCCTGAATAAGATCCATACCATTTTAGTACAATAGATGTCGCTGCATCTTACATTAGATGATTAGTTTTTTTTTTTGAACACTTTAAATTCATATATCTTTTGATAGAAGTAACCGATTACGATTTAAAAAAAAAAAAAAAAATACCTCAAGATACGCACAATTTTTATGTCCCTATAAAAGTTATCTAAACAGACAAATAAATAAAAAGACAAACATAAACAAACAGAAATTCCAAAAATGCTGGAAATGAGTTCTGTTGGTTATCCTTTCACACCCTGGCAGTGGCAATTTATTTTCGAAATATTTTCGATGTACTAAAACGATTTTTCGATCGAAAGCGCGTGTTAGCATTTTAAAAATATAACTATGTAGATATGTAACTGGATGTATTTAAACATTTAATGTTCGTTACTTATTAGGTATAAAATATAAACAATGAGATTCACTTCATAATAACATTATATTTACCTTGTAGTATATAACAATTAACCCTAGTAGTGTATATTACACAACGTTATGTAGCAATATATCAACCATAACTAATAAACACTAATAAACAACACACATAATAATAACATAATAATCACATCATAATAACCACAATCATCTTCACCATCTTGTAATAATGAAGATGATTGTGATTCACCTTTATTATCACAATCATCATTTTATCACAATCGTCGTTTTATCACAATCATCATTTTATCTTATCCTCATCATTTTATGACAATCGTCGTTTTATCACAATCGTCGTTTTATCACAATCATCATTTTATCACAATCATCATTTTATCACAATCATCATTTTATCACAATCATCATTTTATCACATCATCATCATTTTATCACATCATCATCATTTTATCACATCATCATCATTTTATCACAATCGTCGTTTTATCACAATCGTCGTTTTATCACAATCATCATTTTATCACATCATCATCATTTTATCACAATCGTCGTTTTATCACATCATCATTTTATCTCATCATCATTTTATCTCATCATCATCATTTTATCACAATCGTCGTTTTATCACATCATCATCATTTTATCACATCATCATCATTTTATCACATCATCATTTTATCACATCATTATCATTTCATCACAATCATTATCATTTCATCACAGTCATTATCATATGATCACAATCATTATCATTTTATCACAATCATTATCATTTTATCACAATCATTATCATTTTATCACAATCATTATCATTTTATCACAATCATTATCATTTTATCACAATCATTATCATTTTATCACAATATTAATCTAACCTAACCTAACCTAAACCTAACCTAACACAATCACCATCGTCGTTATTCACAATCACTAACACAATCACCATCGTCACTAACACAATCACCATCGTCGCTATCACAATCATCATCGTCGCACTATCACAATCACCATCGTCGCTATCACAATCACCATCATCGTTATCACAATCACCATCATCGTTGTCACAATCACTATCATCGTTATCACCATCACTATCATCGTTATCACGACAAATCAACAATATAATCAGAAAAGTATTATCAACCATAATCAAAATAATGTCATACCTTAGATGTTAACGCCTTAAAATTCGTAGAGCCACTGAGCCCGCTCCAATGAGGCTCCGCTCTTTTATACCCGTTAACAAATAAGTATGATTCACAAGTGACCGTTGAGTCAAATCAGTGTTTGATTTGTACACAAATAAGTTTGTTATTTAATTAATTCATTTTAACAATTGATTATACAATATAAAACAGATAATATTTGCATTTATAGGTATTTCAAGTATGTATGTATTTAATACTAGACACATAATAATTTAATTTATCTAACACGCGCCAGTGGTGGCATCACGCGACCGACTTACGAGTCTACCCCCACCATGGCGGCTTTTACAGAGGCCTGATGTTAACACCTGGCAGCGAGACGGGCATTCTATGTCTCATCGCAGCGGAGTTAAGAAGTCTTGAATCTGTACCCGAATCATTGTGCCCAGTGTTAATGTGTCAACGTGTAATGTCATGTAATTTGTTAGACTCAGTGTATCTGTTTGAAAAGAGTAACCATGGAGTTTCTTGCCGGTTCTTCTCCATGGAAACTACCATGCCGAACCGTGCAATGCGAAATAAAATAGTGTATCGCATCCAGTGAGTTTTCATAGCACGAAACCCGTCTTCTGCCCACATAAGCTCGAGCCTAGCGAAATAAAATCCTGACAATCCCGACATATGTATATAGATAGAATAGATATAGGTTTTTTTATTTACCCAGCATTTGGGATTTATAGAATATTGTCGGTTAATTACATGAATTGCAATAAGCGCCCTCTGTTGCTCAGTAGCTGTACCACTACTTCTCTACTGAGAGTTGTTTGTTTATCGACTTTTGCTATCGATATTTTTTCACGTTATGTCATAAATTGTAAATATCAAAAACGTAATTTTACAGTTCTGGTAATCATGTTATGTCGTTCAAGTGTCAATATGGGAATAAACGTTATTGGTGTCAATTCTGTTGTGCCTAATCTAAACTTAATTTAGGCATTTGTCCAAAGGCTCCTTTTTCTACCTCTGGATTGGCACTCTTATTTTTGCATGATCGACTGGTATAGACAGAGCCTGAAATAAATTAGGAGCCCCTTGCCCCGAGGCCTTATATGCAATTAAAGCATAATTATCTTAGGCTCTTGCAGCCTAGTTTTTCTTGAGTCTTGACTTTGTCTATAAGAGGCCCAGGTAACTCCAGTAGGTCGAAACAATTCTAACCTGTTCAAGGTAGATAACGTGTTAAAATTTTCGAGCTCGCTTCGCTCGCTCCACAGACTAAGCTTTGTTTTGAATTTTTCTAAAAGTCGACCAAGTAACTCTTAGACATATGAAGAATCGAAACCATTCTAAGCTGTCCAAGGCAAGGTGTCATAAAAATTTCGAACTCGCTACGCTCGCTCTTGCAGCCGACCTACTTGCTCTTGAATGTTGGCTTTGTCTGAGGGTCGATCTAGTAACTCTTGTATAAAGGGTCTAAAATTCTAAATAGAAAGTAACCTGCCCAAGGTAGTGTTAAAATTTTCGAGCTCGTTTCGCTCGTTCTTGGAGCCATAGTTCATTTTGTTGTTAAAATTGTCACCATAAGTCAATTAAGTAAAATCATTTTTTTTTAATGAATTTTTCGTAAGATAAGTAAAATCTAACAAAAATTGCCCCCCCCCTAAAGTTAATCCTGTATCCGCGCCTGTCGGGAAGGGAACAAATGTGTAACACGTGCAGTGTTGTGCAGGCCTAGCCGCTCCGAGTGAGTGGAGCGAGTAATCGCCCGTCGTACTCGCATATCGCTTATAGCCCAGCTACAAAACTATCGGAACTACATACTCGCTTCCCGCTGCTCGCCAACGCATTTCTAGTTTCCAGCTCTATTCGCTTCTCGCTCATCGTTGGCGGTGGGACAACTGCCTAATGTCCCATGTAATAAGGGGCGAGCCTATTGCCATCAACCGGGCACAAGTCGACTCCATGGCTGATATTGAGAAATTCCTGATGGAAAAACCCAATAACACCTTACTCAACCTGGTAATCGAACCCCATCATGCTCAGTAGTCAATATAATACAAATATTTAATTAATCTTAATCTTATTTAACCAAGCGTTATCGATAAAATTGATCGATAATTTGATGTCCTCCTAAACTGTAGCACCCCTATCATAGTAGTGAATGTAAAGTCCGCGCCACCACTGAAGTTTTACGGCAAAAGCGGGAACTAAATTCATTAGGTTATGCAAGTGCCACGTGATTGGCGCAAAACACTTACGGACGGTTTTGATTGGCTAATTTCTGCGATTGCAACGCCCCCCGTCTATCGGACTTGAGTGGTGGCGCGGACTTTATATTTGTTTTTTTTTTTTCTATTCATAGATTCATAGCTAGAAAGCGCTACTGACGTACGACATCAAATTTTTGTATGACATTAGTCCCCATATGTCTTTTTAAATCTCTTTGTTATGAGCAGACAAATCAGTATCCTCTTTTTGTTCGTTTTTAAGGTTCCGTACAATGAATTCCTAATAATGAAAAAAAAAACGGTACCCGAGGTAGTAGGATTATTCGTGCGTATGTCTGTCCGTCTGTCACAGCCATTTTGCCATAGTTACGAGTAATACACTATATTATAAAACAATTTGCCCCGAATCTACTGGACCAAATCAGGTAAAACTGAAGTTACTGTGCTTCCAGTTTCAAGAGCAAAAACATTATAATTTAGTTTACTATTTCGCCACTTGTGATTAAGTACTGAACACACTGTACCGAGTAGTAGATTTTTTTTTTACTTATAGCAACACTTGCCAGGCAGAATAACTTGACACCCTTGTAGAAATTTTTCATTTATCAAAAAAGTTACATAAAAGTGAAGTGTACAGTGAAACGTGAAGGACGATTATTTTCAGTGATTGTAGTCTTTGCTGTAGATATAATTGCAATTTATCTATTTTAATAAGTGTGTTGTGGATGAATTGTCATCTGTGGACGATATAATTGTTGCAACGAGATGATTATTGAAAATCCTGACGCTTTCAAGTCGTGGTTGACCTCCATATTGGAGCCCCTGTGAGTACAGTACATCCGCTGCCATATTTTTACTATTTACATTGCGCTAAATTTACTTGGAATTCGCAATTTGCGAGTTATTCATTGAATCATTTCATTGATTCGAATTTGCGGAGATATTTTCACGCAATATGAATAATTGATGAGTAAAAGTATCAAGTTTCATTTAGCTTTATTTTTTATTTGATTTGACACATGGCGTTTTATTTTTGTCTTTGCAAAGGTTGTAAATGAAAAACCTTGCTTAGTTTTCTTAGCATTGCTTTGAATCTCTACAAATAACTTGTTGTTCTTGAAGAAACGAGGAAAATATTTGGTTTTAATAACATTCCAATCAAATAAGTTTCGTGAAATTCAGTTTTACAGTTGGCACTGTCGTTAACTTTCTATCTTGTTGATTTTTTCATATTATCTTCATTTTATTGAATAGATTAGATAGAGAATCACGTTTTCGTAACTTAATAAGGCAATTTGACTTCCAGTATTGTAACCTCAATGTTCATTTTGGAAAAAAAAGCAATTATTATCACTTGTTATTTATGGTCTAATTAGGGCAATGAGTCAACCTGTAGTACAATAGACAATTTGTTGATTTTGTCTGTTTCTTCTTTTTGTAATCAGTAGAAAATCAATAAATAAAAACTACTATCAATGAAACTGTTCTTCTAAAAGTTGTAAAAGCACTATCTTGTTGGCATTACACATAGATACATTCAAAATTGATTATAAATGTTATTACCAACCATCTTACTTACTTTTAGCCATGGATGCTAACATAATCCAAGCTTTTAATTAATTGGTAATCATCACATTTATTCTTTATTGAAAAATGCGAGGAAAGTTTTCGAGTATGAATGTGGATGGATTTATGAGAAAGTAGGACCCAAAAAAATGATGGATAGGCATTGAGTTATAATGTACTACGTACTAGAGAAGCTATTTCATACAAAAAATAGTGCACGCACTTGATGACAGCTGGGCAAGCGGGGGTTGTTATGTTCTCATAGATAACAATCAATGCGCGCTGATGCGACATAATTTTATTGTTCTGCCTACGTGGGGACTTACTCAGAGAATCAATAAAAAAGTATTTAAACTGTAACAATATTTTAATTTCCTTTAAAGAAAATATGTTTAGTTGGTTTCTGCCCTTTGGTATAGTAATCCACAGTTGGATCAGTTTTTGCTTCGTGATGCAAACTAATTTTTGTGTATTGATTTTTTATTAAAATTATACGTCGATAGTGTCAAGTCTGCGCATACAAATGCTTTACTCTTTGACACTCACGTAAACATGGCCGCCGCCACGGTGACACGTTATAATTGAAAAATTATAGTTCAATTACGTGTGTTTTAAAGACAATAGTTGAACTTACTGGTGAAAAATCACCCCTTGACTTTTACTTATGTTTCTGGAGTTGTTTGAACAGTATCTCAATGCACACGAAGGCATATTTTAATAAACAAAACATCACTCAAACGTGTCACGTTGCAGCAACCGCTTGGCATAGACTAAGTGCGTTGGAGTGCGCGCGCTCTAACTCGTGTTACAAACAATCCAGTTGAGGCGTCTCCTCTAGTACGTAGTTCATTATAACTCAATGTGGATAGGTTGTGTGAAGGATGAAATGTCTAGAAAGGAGGTGTCTGCAGAGATGACGAGTAAGTGAGTTGTGATGTGCTATATGTACACCTTTGCTTAATCATCTGGGAAATACAAGAGTAATGTTGAGATGATATGATGGTGTCACTATCATGGATGGAAAATATCAAAGATGACTGCTATCGAAAACTGTAGTGACAAACTCGCTCTATAACAGAATACAACAACACCACTTGCTTCAATAATCTACACTAATATTATAAAGAGGAAAGATTTGTATTTTTTTAATGAATAAACTCGAAAACTACTGCGCCGTTTTAAAAATTCTTTCACCGTTAGATAGCTACATTCACCTTGAGTAACATAGTCTATATTATTTTTATCCCCGTAATCCCACGGGAACGGGAACTACGCGGGTCAAACCGCGTGTACCCGCGTTAGTCTTCTATGAAAATGCTGTTGTAGCGCACATATGTAATCGCTCCATGTAAAGTACTGCTATTCAGCTGCATCCGGTTAGACTGGAAGCTGACCCCAACATATTTGGGAAACGGCTGGGCCGAAGATGCTTCCATAGGGTGTTATTGCCACATGTAAAAGAGAGTTAGTACATTATACAGGTAAAAAGAGTACTCCGACAGGGTAGCCTGCGAAATTCAAACTTTATTTCGTTTTTTTCAATTTTCAGGACAGTGCTAACACGTATGTAGTTACAGAATTATAATAATTAAAGTCATCAATACAACCCTCTAATTTTATTGAACCCTGTTGAATGAACTTTTTCATGAAATATTATTGAATGGGGTTAAATGAGCGTTAAATAGGGAATATGCATGAAATACAAAACTTTTTATTTATGAAAAATGCCTTGTATTGGCGCATGAAAACATTGTGGTACACTTGTTTAAGTTTCTAATACATCACTTATTTTACTGTTTTATTTAGCATGTGTTCAGTGAAACGGAACGCACTGTCAAAACACACCGTCCTCGATAACGCCAGTATTGACGTCAAAGTTAATTGTGTCAAAAAACACTTTTATTTGAAAAGTTCTTAAAGTTTCACAAACATTTTATTATAATATTGTTATTGCAATTTTTACTTCAATAAAGCACATGCAATTGGTAAAATTATTTTATTAAGGCCAAAAAAATTATATGTAATCAAGGCAGATTGTGGATAATGACGTCACATCATGACCGCGACAGCTACGGACGTTTGTACTATCATTGAAAATTGCAGGAGTTTAATATTATTTTTTTTCAACAACCAGTTGTTGAACTTAACTTTTAATACTTTTCTTGGGTTGATAGTACTGTATTTTATTGATTTAAGTGAAGAAAAAATTACATGCTTATTCCCTATTGTAAAAAACGTAAAAAAATTGAGCTTCATGGGCTACCCTGTTAGTTCCACCATAGGCTAACATAAAGTTTGACTATTTCTACAGACATAGCCAGATGCATAGCTTGTATGTATTCTATTCTGGTAACACCTGTGTGGTCATTCCAAAAACATGTACATCTAACTGATGTTGCATTGTACAAAAATAAACGAGTACCGGTTAATAATAACTCAGTGAGTTGGTCTAACCGAAATAGAATTTAATCATTTTGTATTTTTAATGTCTGACATAAGATAACTATCTTGAGAACAATCTGTTTGTTTGGTTGAAACATTCCCACTAAAAAATTAAAAAATATCGCCGCACAATACACACAGCGCCACCTATTGCCACACTAAGCAACGAGGCTTGTGTTGTGGACACCAGATAGTTGATATACTACATTGATACTTTTTGTTTGTTAATAAATACTTATCTACACTAATATTATAAAGAGGAAACATTTGTATTTTTGTGTGTGTGTGTTTGGAATGAATAAACTCAAAAACTACTGTGCCGATTTCAAAAATTCTTTCACCATTAGAAAGCTACATTCACCCTGAGTAACATAGGCTATATTTTATCCCCGTACTCCCACGGGAACGGGAACTACGCGGGTGAAACCGCGTGACGTCCGCAAGTTATACATATAAACTACTGCTGCGACTGCTGGCACTCGGGGTCTTCTTGAATTTCGCGGTCTACCTTAGCGTATCCGCCTTGGTGGTTTTGTCGCTTTGTCGTTGCGGCTTGGTAAGGCAAGGAAGTGTGTCTGATGACAACAACGACAACAGCCCATAACGTCCACAGCTAGACATAAGCCTCTCCCATGATGGGAGGAATTTGCCGTAATCTCCACGCTTGGCAGGCGGATTGGAGATCGCAGTGATGAAAGACTAACAGAAAACGCTGCTGCCCATTCTCTGGTCTTCGGAGGCGCAAGGTGTTCTGCCTCAGACATTAGTCGCCTTATACGACACCCGTGAGTGTAATGGGTTGGTTCTATTCTACTCTGCCGGATACCACACGGCTAAGGGCAGTGTCTGATGAGATAGTGAGTAATGGAGAATTATGGACCAAGACATGTTGCGCCGACCACAGTTGAACTGGGATAGGGCAGAAGAATGATGATGCCATTGCGGGTTTCCCCTTTATTATAGTACCTATCCTAAAAGAAAACCCTCCGTCCTTTTCGAATCAGAAATGAAAACATCCGCAAGAGAACCAAGATGTAGCCCGAAGAATTGCCAAACTTAAGAGCCTATACTACCTCAAATTAGCAACTCTATTTGTGGTGGTTCAAACTTCCTTTATAATACTGTTAGAATAACGTTCTAATCAGCTTGCACTACAAAGTGGTTGTTACGTCAGTCACTGCAGGCCGAATAGTGCGAAATGAGTGGTTTTTATTCTTTATAAAATGAAATTTTCGTCTTTTGGAAAAAATAAAAAACATCAGACCTGCTTCATAGTTAGTTCAGTTAGTATGCAAAGTTTTATGATCTAATTTCAAGTACTTTTTGAATACCAGCGGTTTATTGTTCGATTTGGAGAGAAAATTTTACGGAATCGTGTTTTCGCCAAACATAGGACCTAACATTAATCCACAACTTTACCATATATTTATTTACCAAATTAATGCTGCAGTATTTTAGGCGTAACGGAGGATCATGATAAGCCATTTGAGGTAGTATCCCTTAAGTGGCAGTGGGCAGGGCACATTGCTCGCAGAACGGATGGCCGATGGGGCCGAAAAGTTCTGGAGTGGCGATCGCGAACCGGAAGACGTTGCGTTGGAAGGCCTCCCACTAGGTGGACCGAGGACCTGGTGAAGGTTGCGGGAATCCGCTGGATGCGAGTCGCACGGGACCGGTCAATGTGGCGACACTTGGGGGAGGCCTATGTCCAGCAGTGGACGTCTTTCGGCTGAAATGATGATGATGATGATAGTATCCTACCTTTAATCTGTTTCTACAGTTTTGCGTAATAAAAATAGATAGTGGTTCATAGATAGCCACCAATTTAGGTAATATGCTTGGTCTTATCAGAAAACAGTGGTAGATAAGAAATTCTTCATTGTTACGTAAAATATATATGTAGATGCTGATATAATGTTTTACTGATAGCTGTGTTAATAATAAATACTTGACACGATCTGTGTATTTTAGTATCTCGCCTGTGTACTTCGAAGTTACAGGCAGAGGTATTCAGATGTTTCCCGAGACATTTATTTATTCGGCTTCCAGTCTAAGTGGATGCGTCTGAATACCATTATTTTACATGGAGCGACTGCCTATCCGACCTCCACAACCCAGTTAGTACTTGGTAATACAATAAACCACTAAACATTGCCCAGACTTACACAACTTTTTATCGTAAGGTCTGCGAATTTTAGATCAATGAAGCAGTATAAAAACTATGACACTTGTTCTCCCCGTCATTGCGATCATTTTTTTTTTTTGTTCTAGACCATACCTGGGAACCTTCTTTTTAGTTATGGAGATATTGGCTGTCAAAGTTCCAACTTTTTCACAAGTTATTTTTAAATACATGTTTTTAATGTAAGAACTTTAAATACCTCCACGACCCCTACACTATTCAATCCATCCGCCAGCACAATGTTTTGAGTGCTTTACTTTGAGTTTTTACCGTAAAACGTGATTTTTCACCACAAAAAAAAGTAATTTCCCAGCAATATTTTTTAAATTTATTTATTACTAGCTGACGTCCCGCGGTTTCACCCGCGTGGTTCTCGTTCTCGTGGGAGTACGGGAATAAAATATAGCCTATAGCACTCACGAATAATGTAGCTTTCTACCAGTGAAACAATTTTTACAATTGGTTCATTACTTTCGGAGATTACCCCCTACATACAAACTTACAAACAAATGTTACCTCTTTATAATATTAGTATTTATTATTTTATTTTTAAACGGCTTCGTGAAGAGTCTGTTTACACCCTGTATATGGTAATAAAATGCTTACCATTTTTTTCCAGCTGCGATGCCGACCCTGCAGCCCTCGCCAAGTATGTGTACGCCCTCGTCAAGAAGGACAAACCCCTGGACGAGCTCCGGGAGGTGATGGTGGATCAGCTGGACGTGTTCCTGCAGCAGGGTATGTGTCTTATCAAGCTAGGGTATCAGTTCCACCGAAACTTGGCTAAGAACGAACGATCGTTGTTCAATATCCTGGTCTGTTTCCCTACCCAAACCATTTGTGCGACTTGCTGAAAATCTCCCACCTGTAAGGCTATTACGTATCTTTTTGATCTCCAGTGACTATCAAGTTTCGGTTGTACTTGTACACCGAACTTTGACAACCGAGAATGTCAAAATATTGGTATTACGTATTACACAGAGTGGATATAACTTTACGGTGACTAACAATTAACCCAGGTACGGTGTAACGTCTTTCACGAAACCCATTTCAAACTCAGTTGTCATCAATTTGATGTCCACTATGCATAAATAATCGCAATATTAGAAGAATCGATACGAAAGCTTCTGTCAAAATGAGTTACGGTGACTATCAGCCACGATGGGCACCGATGACGTCATATCTGATCGCGACACGTCATACATAATATGAAACTAATCTTTTGACAGTTATTTGATGGACACTGAGCTCAGTTACTGTCATTTCGAGTTGTCAACAGAGATACTTAATAGGACTGCTGGACACTAGTGGCTGACTTGGAAGTCACTAAATAGACTCCAGACATAGATTGGCTGCTCAGGTGGAGATTCATAGATGACTCTGCCCTGGAGTGTAAATGTCGTGTCGCTACTGTAATAAAACTACTGTAGCTCCAATCAACTCTTGAGTATATTCAAATCCAAGTATTTCAGTCCACATAGGCCTGGATGGGCATTTCTACATTATTTCACGTTTTATACAAAATGAAATAATTACAACACTTATCAGTTATCAGACACAGATTCGACTATTAGTCTTAACACCACAATTTCTCCCAGTGAACCGCGCTCTCTCGGCCGAGTGTCATGTTTTATAAACTACCCCTTCCCGCTACAACATTGACGGTTTAGGCAGTGTTGTCATTTCTCAAATATAAAACGAATTATTAAAATCTTTAAAACCCTACATAATATTAGTTTAGATAGATCACAGCAGATCTTATTATTTAATACATATTTGAAAATCATGACACTACACAAACGATGGGACACTTGATATTGTGTCCTGCGTGTCCCGTTGTTTGCACTTCACAGGAGCTGATGGACGCTGCTGAAAATGCCAAATCCGTTGCCATATTTTGGGCTGACTCAATTTAAATTGTCATCAACACGTTAAAAACCCAGCTCACAACTTAGTACCATACGTGCTTTGACTATAATAGGCTTGTGTCCCGAAAAAATCTAATTACACTTGGCTACTGGTTTTCTTTATTTATGAGCTCCAGATATTTCAACGCTAAAAAACCACGAAAAAAGAAAACCACAGATATTATCCCGTAAGTACTATAAGTGTAGTGAAAAACCGTGAAAATCTAATTAGTCCGTCAGTTAGATTATCAAATAATATTTGACAAGTAATTTTTCTTTTGTTACCTACGTAAACCAAAATTGACGAAGATAAGTACGACGCTTTTAAAATTCTCAATACGTTACGCCGCGCCGTGCTATAATTTTTAGTGCGTTGTGACGTGACGAGCCCCCCCCCACTCTTGAGTTTTGATGCGTTTTATCTTTGTCAATAATCATTGATTTAAAAAAAACAAAAAATACGTGTATCACGCGCGTTTCTTGGTTTGGATGTCGGTTCGGTGCGCGGCCGCAGAATTGACCAGGAGCCAGGCTAGTATCGCACTTGTGTAGCTACCTGCGCACCCCTAACCAGTGTTGCCAACACTGCATTTGGAAAGGGAGCTAGTTGGTTTTTAAAAAAGAGCTAAAAAGAGCTAATTATTTTAGTTAAAAAGATCTAAATAAAAATAAAATAAGTAGTCAAAATTTTTATGTTAAAAAGAAATACGTAAGATTATATTACAATAACAAAGAAAAATATTTAAAAATATGATTATTGATCGTCAGAACTATAGACATCGTGTGTCAAGTTAACTAATTCTAGTCCACTTGTGCTTGGTCGTGCGTTTTCATCATCATAAGTTGCCATGGTACCAATTTTTTTTAGGATATCTTTTGCCAATTCATAGTTATGGCAGCATTTTTTAGTCCGTCGTAATCCTGATTTGACAGTCAGAATTGCATTAGTGGTGTCATTTTGAAGCACTGACGTATAAATCATATGGACTTGAAATGTTTGACTATAGAAAATACAGTTATACAAATATGAGGCATATCGACACCGAAATCATAAAAATACTGTTATCTCTTTTTAACTTTTAGAATTTTGCATAAGTGAAAAAGGATAACAGTGTTTTTGACAGTTACTATAATAGCAAACCTTCATTCCTAGCGTCTTTGAAATACCTATTTGCGGCCAGGCCGCCATTTTATTTTCCCGCTGTTTGGCTATTGCTATCTTTTTCTCTCTAATAAAACGGGAAAGAGACGGACGTAAATTAGAGCTGTCACATTTAATTGAACTAATATTGTCGATGTCGACTAAAAACACGATGAAGCGCAAGGCATAAACACATACACTGCCCTTTTAGTAAAAAATGACGATTCTCTAATTTTAGATTAGTTACTGAACCAGAGAATCGGCAGCAATATCATCCAAACTAAACATGCAAAATGTTAGCTTAATCAAAAACCGGGAAGTCGGTGAAAAATAACTTTTAAGATTTGCTTACATAGTTATTTTGTTAGTTCTAAACAAGTGAAGCTAAGAAAAGTGTGATAAAAATACTTACCCGTTGATATTGGACCGTGACAACGTGAAAACATTCTCACAATCTTTTATCTAACATCGATTGTAGAGAAATATCGATATGGGCTACCCTATTAGCCGCCATTTTATTTTCCCTCTTTAATGTAGGTATGTCCACGTTTTTCTTGTAGGTATGCCAAGTCCATAGGATTTATACGTCAGTGTTTTGAAGTCTGTTTCTGGATTTGTTTTTGACAATATTTAGTTGGCTGAATACTCTTTCAACTTCACCATTTGACCATGGCAATGAAATCATTGCAAGAGCAAAAGAGCACAATCCTTTGAAAGGATTGATGTCAGCCGCATTTTTGTGTTTATTCTTCAGGCTGCGTTCGAAAATTCGGATAGGTACACATCTAAAAGTTTGTAAGGACAACAAAAAAAAAAAAAATTTTGTAAATGTAATGGAATAGAGCTAGAATTTCCAAATTTAAGAGATAAGGAGCTAAAAATGATTTTTTGGAGCTGATTAGTTGAAAATGGAGCTAAATTTAGCTCTAAAAGAGCGAATTTGGCTACACTGCCCCTAACCGCCCGCGCGGCGGCCGAGTGGCGTCTCTCGCACACGGCTCCAGAAGTCCAGATTCCTGTCGCGCACCCGCTTAGGTTAACGCACGTAATATAACGTCGTTTTCTTCCGCGGCTCTCGCTCGCTGGCTCGCTCCCGCCAAAAGTTTTGTTAGAAAATAGTTTCATTGTTTGTCGCTATAAGTTGTGCAAAATAAACTGTTTACGTGTCATTACTCTCGTTTCACTGAGCACTAACCCCACATCATTACACGTGTCCATTATTTTCCAATACTCTAACTGACGGACTAAATAGATTTGCAATTTATTGTTGGTTGAAACTAGCCTATTGGAGGAGGAGCTCGTGGCTAAATAATAACAGCCGCTCGGATCGATCGTTAGGTTAAGCCGTGCTTGCCTAGGTTGGTCTGTGGATGGGTGACCACCCATTACATACCGAGTTTCCTCCGTGCCTCGGAAAGCACGTTAAGCTGTTGGTCCCGGCTGTCATTTGTAGATCTTTGACAGTCGTTAGGTAGTCAGAGACCCAAAAAGTCTTACCAAGGGGTATCGTATTACCCGGTACTAACTGGGTTGTGGAGGTCAGATAGGCAGTCGCTCCATGTAAAATACTGGTATTCAGCTGCATCCGGTAAGACTGGAAGCCGACCCCGACATAGTTGGGAAAAGGCTAGGCAGATGATGAAACTAGCCTATTGGGCCTAGCCTATTGCAAAACGCCCCTTTGTGCCTATTGGCCTTGTTTCGTTCTGTCTCCTACTGATATGGGAATTATGGTTTTTCCTACTCCTCACCTGTACTTTACTGATTAATTTCGCTGTGGGATCCAAGACGGTTAAATTGTTTCTTTAGGACATCGACGAGCTTCATTGTCTCGACGCTTTTCTGGTGGTCGGCGTGGTCGCCACTGTTGATTCTGGCGCACAGGAGTTACAGTGGGCAGGGAATAGTGTGGCGGGCTTGTCCCATAAAAAAAAACCTAATTTCCTATCCTATTTTCATTTTACAATCAATTTGAAAAGTGTTTGTTATTAATTTTATTTGATTATTGTGAATGTTAAAAAAAAATGAAAAAAAAATGTGACCCACATGGTTATTTTTCCCTCAACTGTCTGGCAGTTTGAGTACTATAAGCAACCTACCCAAATGTCCTTTCTTTGGTATTGTTCGTCGTTTCGTTGAGCTCCTTGAGTTATAAGTCGAGCTACACGTTAACTGACAAATGCTTGCACTGACTGGACAGGTCCACTCAAATCTGGTTCTTTCTTCAAAATACCATCTCAGACACTAATCTGCATAGTCCTCATGTGAATTGAGCAAGATTATGTTTGGACTTCAAGAGACTATGACCTCTGAGTTTGTTTCGGCTGTTTCTTCTCAGAGTAGTCTGGTAATGACGTGTAAAAGTGTTTGTAAAAACCTATTAGCAAAATAAACATAATTTATCTACATTAATATTATAAAGAAGAAAGAATAAACTCAAAAACTACTGAGCCGATTTTGAAAATTCTCTCACCATTAGAAAGCTACATTCACCCTGAGTAACATAGGCTATATTTTATCCCGGTACTCCCACGAGAACAGGAACTACGCGAGTGAAATCGCGTGACGTCCGCTAGTCATTAATAAATTTATTAATTCAATATTTCCTTATCAACAGAAACAAAACCATTTGTGGAGATGCTCTTCAAGGCACTGGAGAGCAGTGATTACTTGAAGCTGGGAAGAGAGGAGCAAGTGCTGCCATCTCCGCTCCCTGGAGACGCCGAGCCGTCGAAGGAACCTGAGATTGAGAACCATGGTAAGGATTTTAATAGGGAATATGCACGTATTTTTTTCTTCACTTTAAATCAATAAAATACAGTACTGGTGTCGAAAAACGATTTCCTCACTGTTTTTATAACACATTTGCTCGTAAAGGGTCTCTTATTTCACCCATTTCAATGTCGTGTTGTATCTCATTACGTACTTGTGCAGTAATGTAATGTACAACGCACGGTTTAACAAGTAGATTTAAAATAGAATCGTTCGTTTTAGACGGAGCTAAAACGAACGATACTTTTTTAAATCTTAACAAAAAGTTTTTATGTCAAAAAAGTGGTCAACATTTTATGAATAAAATTAACTTTGAGAGATGTAATATAATAAATAAGCATTTAATTCTTTAATTTAAGTAATTTTGACAATAAATTACAACCATTTATCTGTAACAAAACCACAAAAATATTAATTTACTTTATTAGTAATACTGGCTGTTTTTTGTGTCATTGCCTTAAAAAAAAGCGCTGATGCGCGCGCATCGCTAATTTCTGAACAAGTAAAATATTTATTCGTTTGAAAGTCCGAGTTTTATTTATTTCCTCGCAAATATGTTATAAAACGTCGTATGACATACGTGCGCTTTGATAATTACAGCCTCTGCTTTCTTATAACCCTCGCCTACGGCTCGGGCTAGCAATATCGCATCGGCTGTAATTTTCAACTTACCGCACTTATATCATAATGTACTATTATTAACACTAAAAACGGGATTTTTACCGTGTTTGATGTTTGTTCTTAGTTCCCGATATTTTGGCGCTGTTGCAAGCACCATGATCACGGATAAAACTTACGGTTTTGGAGAGGTGATGGAATAAATTACTCGAAAATTAAATGTTTTTTCTGGTTTCGGAATTGGGGCATGCGAAACCCGGGAAAAACCGGTTTTACTATGGGACCAAAACCCGGTTCCGCATAACCCTATTTCGGCCCCGTAAATCTTCAACAAGTATGTCAAGCGAGTACTGTCGGTCCAACACTGCTCTACCTGAATACATTTGATCTCAAAAAGTTAAAACTATTCAAATTAATTATTTATTTATTTATTTCAATAAGACGATTACGGCACTTTAGAATGACAAAAAAACTTAAAAAAAGCGAAACTACAGTCAGTCATAATAACTTGAGATTGTACTGTAGTTGCACATTCTAAATCGTAGATCTCTATGGAGAAGAATTG
This sequence comes from Xestia xanthographa, assembly GCA_905147715.2. Taxonomy (NCBI): domain Eukaryota; kingdom Metazoa; phylum Arthropoda; class Insecta; order Lepidoptera; family Noctuidae; genus Xestia; species Xestia xanthographa. The sequence continues at coordinate 18,759,513 of LR990667.1, forward strand.
GCAAGAACTCACTTTTCAATCAAAATATTAAGTATAACAAAATTACATCATTCATCTTGGTTACATCATTCTTGTTGAGATTATACATATACAATTTAAATGAAGCAATTCAAATCATACCACAGCATGACCACTCTCGTACGTAATCTAATTTAAGTATTTAACCAAGAATATTTTTAAAACTGTGACCTCCTTGAAGGAATTTAATTATAAATCACTTTGGGAGGTTTCTATTCTTATTTGGTGGCAGGTGGGAATATTTATTTTTGTTACAATATTTATATGCTTTGATATAACTATGTTATTTTAAACATACTTATTTCATCACTACTTAGACTAACACTCAAAATGTTCAAACTAAGTAACCCTACGCAAAAAATTTTGCTGGGAAACGACTTTTTCTTTTGAGGTGAAAAATCACGTTTTACGGTAGGACTCTAAAGTAACACACTTAAAACATTGTGCTGGTGGATGGATTGAATAGTACGGAGGTCTAAAAATCTTAAATTAAAAAAGTGTATAAAATAAAAAAAAAAACTTGTTAAAAAGTTGGAACTTAGACTCCCAATCGTATAAAGGGTGTAAAACACCTCTTAACGAAGCCGAAAGGCAGTTGTTATCCACATTGCGATCATTTTTTTGTTCTACACCATACCTGGGAACTTTCTAGTTACGGAGATATTGGGGGTCAAAGTTCCAACTTTTTAACAAGTTTTTTTTTAAATACTAGTTTTTATTGGAAGATTTTTACTTTAAACATCTCTACGACCCCCGTACTATTAAATCCATCCACCAGCACAATGTTTTGAGTGCGTTACATTGAGTTCTACCACAAAACATGATTTTTCACCCTAAAAAAAAATCGTTTCCCAGCAATAATTTTTGCGTAAAGTTACTTAGTTTGATGTACAGAATGCTTGGTTGACGGCTTCGTGATGAGGTCTTTTACACTCTGTATGTTACAAAGCATTTAAATCCGTATTGTTTATCCCCCAGTGGGCGCCCCACTGATCCCGTCCCCGGTGTCGGGCGGCGAGACCCGCGGGCGCTCGCCGTGCGCCGGCACGCTGGCCACGAGCGCGGCGCCGGGCGCGGGAGGGGGGGCGGCGGGCGCGGCGCGGGCGCGGCTCGTGGTGTCGCGCGGCGCCAAGCTGGCCCAGCCTGCGCCCTCCGCGCCCTCCGCACCCACCGCGCCCACCGTTCCTAGAGGACATCCGCACAACGAGCATACTCTCGTTAAGGTATGTATCACTACATATTATAAAACAAAGGGGGGAAAATATTATGACCACCAAAAATAAGTTTGTGACCACTAACATCTATCACCTAAAATATCAATTGTTCACCAAATTTAATAAATTGAACACCAAATTTTAATGAGATGGTTCATGACAAACTTGTTTTATCTGGTCCAACTTGGGGCACCCCGGTTATTTTTTTATAAACCATTCAGAAGTAGGAGCCCGGCTCCGTCGACCGGATCTCCCTCGACTCGGATGCAAGAGCATAACAGTTCTTTTGGTGGTCATTAACTAAAAAAAAAATCGAAGCAGTCTTTGGGGACTGCCGACAGAAGTGAAAACAAAAAGTACACAGACCCCCCCAGTCTTAGCACTGGTTATGTCCCGCGCATGCCTGTGGTGCTACGCCGTAGCGGATCGCCTACGAGTGCTACGAAGCGTGACGGCACGTTACGTCAAGTGACGATGAGTTCAATGTTTTTCCTTCACTAAAAAAGTGCTCAACGCGCCTAAAGAAATTTTAACTTCAAAAAATTTTTTTTGGTTCCAATTTTACAAAAAAATGGGGATTAATTTTGGTGATCATTTACTAATTATGGCAATCAAAAGTGATTTTTTTGCCGTTACATTTTGCTAAATCTGGTGGATCGTTCATTGTATGCCAAAACAAAGTCCCCTGCCGCGTCTGTCTGTCCCTATGTATGCTTAGATCTTTAAAATTACGCAACGGATTTTGATGCGGGTTTTTTGAATAGATAGAGTGATTCAAGAGGAAGGTTTTAGTATATAATTTGTCTAGCGGGCGAAGCCGCGGGCAACAGCTAGTTCTAGATATAGACGTTGAAGTTCTAACACCACGTAAAACAATTTAAAAAAAAAACTATTTTGCAAAAAATTAAATCGACTTCAAACTTGAAATATAACTTTAGCTTCATAAGTCGGTTTCTTTCGTTTGATTTAGTTATTTTTGCCACCGACTGTAGTGCAGCAACCGCATACAGTTAGTGTACCGTTGCACGTTGCAACTGTAGCGATGAACAGCATGCATCGACACGACACGACTGTAGCCAACCGCATGAAGTTCAAGTCACCACTGTATGCAGTTAATATTCGGTTTAAAGATATTTAATTCTTATAAGACCTTATGCCTATGCCAAAAAATTCGAAGACATGTGACATGTACCAGCCCGCACTGGGCCCGCGTGGTGGATTATAGCCCGTTCCCTCTCATAGAGAGGAGGCCTGTGTCCCAGCAGTGGGAACATTAATAGGCTGATGATGATGATGAAGACCTTATAAATAATAGTTCACTTAAAATGAGATACAGACTTATCTTAATAATAATATAATATTTGCCTCTGGGGCGTTGATGACGTTTTAGGTTTAGTACATGTTTTTGAGTTTACTTTTAATTATATTGCTATTGTTTTACAGGTGATGCCGTTAACTGAACTTCTAGAAGAACCTGTCGACCAACCACCTAGAAGACGCGACAGAAGACAAGATTCGGTCAGTATTTATATTAACTTTTAAATTTCGACATTCCCAGCGGATGAGAGTCCTGCTAGAATCTCCACTCTGACAGAATTGTTAATTAATATTATTGAGTACCTCGTGGCAAATTAATAACAGCCGCTTGGGTCGATTTTTAGGTCAAGCCGCGCTGGTCTAGGTTGGTCCGTGGATGGGTGACCGCCCATTACATACAGGGTTTCCTCCGTGCCTCGGAAAGCATGTTAAGCCGTTGGTCCCGGCTGTCATTTGTAAATCTTTGACAGTCGTCACAGGTAGTCAGTGGCCCAAAAGTCAGACAATCAGTCTTACCAAGGGGTATCGTATTACCCAGTACTAATTGGGTTGTGGAAGTCAGAGGCCGTAAGACTGGAAGCCGATCCCAACATATTTGGGAAAAGGCTGTGCAGGTGATGGATATTGAGTACCTCAATGAGGACGATCATACAGGTCCATGTTGTTGTAACATCACTAATTAGTTAGTTATTAGTGTGTACACCACTAGATATAAGATCTATGGTTCCGGTTTATACCTGTCACTCCAGCACTGCTATGTCGGATCCCGTCTGTGATACTCCTACTAAACTGTCTTTGTATATAATGTGTTCCTCGTCTTAATAAACCAAGTCTACTCAACGGTGTCTTTAATTCCAACAAACATAACACATGTTTTTAATTCCAACAAACATAACACATGTTACGGCAACAGATGGGCCATATTATTAATTCAGTCAAATGTAACTTTGTTTGTGCATGTGAATTATCATGTATGCTAACGACTCAATATCTGTTATGTGTAGAGATGGGCGGGTGGGTAAAAAATGGGAAGGTAAAAATTGGAAGGAAATGGTAAAATAGGTAAAAAAGAAAAAATACCCTTTTTTACCGGGTATTAATAGAAAATACCGGGTAAAAAATGAGTACTGCCTTTATATTATTTAAATGGCTTCGCCATGAAATGTATAGTGTCTTTATATAATATAATTGGCTTCGTCATCAATACTACGATCAACCATGTTAATTTTGACACTGACCATTGAAGAAAATATTGATTGTATGTCCCCAGCCGTTCCCGAAGGGGAACGGTGCATTGTTATTTTAATTGTGTCTGTGATTGTGGGCGTTGGGATTGGGTGTTGCCCTGGCGTTAAGCAGCCTGAGCTACATAAAATGAAGTTAATTATGTTTCTTTTAAATCTTTAATCAACATAAATTTTCAAATAAAGTAAACTTCAGAATAAAAACAAATATAATAGATTGTTAGCTAAATGTTGCACACTACCTTTAAGAATTATATACATAGATATTATGTAACAATAGATATATATATATCGTGAAAACATTTCAAAACTAATAAATACATGAGTAACAATTACTTAGATTTTTCGTTTCAGAATACAATAATTGCAATGCAACCTAAACAGTAATTAAATAAAATATTAAAATTGAACAATTCGTTTGATACCCGTATAGCGTATACACATACAGGATGGATACGGTAAACGGAGCAATAAAGAGAACTACCTTCAGCTACACGATAATAGTCTTAAAATTTCACGAACTACCTATTACACAAATCAAAATAAAGGTTAGAAAATACCACGTAGGTCAAGTTCATCTAGGCTAAGAAAAATATATGTAATTTAGACGTATATTATTTAAAGTGATACCTACACTATTTTGTGAATGTCGAAATATGATATTTTTGGATACTTTAGCAGGGTGCAGGCTCTTCTTCAAGAAGGGTGACGGCTCTTCTTCAAGAAGGGTGACAATGCCCGTCTGAAGAATTATAGGCCCATCTCACTTCTAAAACATGTCTAAAAGTTGTTTTCAAGAGTCATCACGAATCGTCTCGCGCGTAGGTTTGACGATTTTCAGCCTCCCGAACAAGCTGCGGTTTCCAAAAAGGCTTTAGCACCATGAACCACATACATACGCTGCGGCAGGTTATACAGAAGACCGAAGAGTATAACCTGCCTCTCTGTTTAGCGTTTGTGGACTACGAGAAAGCCTTCGATTCGATCGAGACCGGGGAAGTACTGCAGTCTTTCCAACGGTGCCAAATCGACTACCGGTACATCGAGGTGTTGAAGTGTTTGTACAAAAACGCCTCCATGTCAGCCCAACTTCAGGGAGACGTCATATCACTTACGCACGACGCCGCCGCCGCACTGGTGGATGTCTTCAAGGTTCTGGACTGGAGAGGGCTAGGCATCAACGTCAATGGCGAGTAGATCACTGACCTTCGGTTTGCCGACGATATAGTGGTCATGGCTGAGACCATGGAGGACCTCAGTACAATGCTCGATGACCTCAGTAGAGCTTCCGAAAGAGTGGGGCTAAAAATAAACATGGACAAAACCAAGGTCATGTTGAATGCCTATGTAACACCCACTCCTATCAAAATCGGAGACACTACACTCGAAGTCTAACTTCGAGAAAGAGGTCAATCGTCGAATCCGACTCAGCTGGGCAGCCTTCGGAAAGCTGCGCGGTATCTTCTCGTCCAACTTACCGCAGTGTCTCAAGACGAAAGTCTATGACCAGTGTGTGTTGCCAGTGATTACATACGGGGCCGAAACGTGGTCACTCACAATGGGCATCATCAGGAAGCTTAAAGTCACCCAAAGGGCAATGGAGAGGGCTATGCTCGGAGTTTCTTTGCGTGATCGAATCGGAAATGAAGACATCCGCAAGAGAACCAGGGTCACCGACGTAGTCCTAAGAATTGCCAAACTTAAGTGGCAGTGGGCAGGGCACATTGCTCACAGAACGGATGGCCGATGGGGCCGAAAAGTTCTGGAGTGGCGACCGCGAACCGGAAGACGTTGCGATGGAAGACCTCCCACTAGACCGATGACCTGGTGAAGCTTGCGGGAATCCGCTGAATGCGAGTCGCATGGAACTGGTCAATATGGCGACACTTGGGGGAGGCCTATGTCCAGCAGTGGATGTATTTTGGCTGAAATGATGATGATGACTTTAGCAGGCAGTGTGCGTTCTATATTTTATATATCTACAATATAATGTACTATGTATTAAAATTGGCCCACCTTCTTTTAATTATTAAATTAACAAAACTTCACACTCATTTACGTCACAATTCCTTTGAAAAAAACTGAATGTCAGACTCAGACGTAAGACACACAAAAACAGAAACGAAGCGAAGCTAGTTGACGAAATGCACCCCTCCACGGACAGTTACAGTGCTATACTCTTTTGTTCCAATGAGAAAACTATGTCCGACGCATGTTGTGCCGACGACGGTCTCAAATAAAATAAATTATAAAATTCTGTATGTCAAAGTATCTATTAAAAAATACAATAATTAGTTTAAATTAAACTGATTTTAATTTTTACCCGGTATAAATTAAAAATGGGAAGGTAAAAATGGGTATAAATGGGTATTTACCCAAAGTCTGGGTTTTTACCGGGTATATGCCCATCTCTAGTTATGTGACACCAGACTGTCTGACGGGTTTGAGTATTTTGTAAGTAACCTACTCAAATATTCTGCAGATCTGGTAGTTTCGTGTGACAGGTCGTTGAGCTCCCTAAAATGTGGTTGAGTCTGTCGCGACAGGTCTACTCAAACCTGCTATGGCTCTTTCCTCAAAAGACCATACCAGACAATGCCTACATGATCACACTCACATTAATATCATTTCAAATAATAGTGTCTGGACTTTAAAAGAGACCACGATCCCTGAGTTTGTTTCAGTTAGGAAATGCCGGCGCCCCACGTTCTCATAAAACAAAACATTGACGTGTAAAAGTGATTTAAAATACTATTTGCAAAATATATTTTTTTATTTCATTTAATTTCCATATGATTGTCTGCCACCCAATCCCAAAATCATAACCCTCCTTTAGCTTGGCCGTAGTCGGGCAAAAAGTTAAACAACTGCAAAATAATTAATGAAAATAACTTGTTTACCAACAGAATCGCGATACAGACAGAAGACGACGCCGCTCACGTTCGTGGGAGAGACGCGCGCGCGCAAGAAGACATGCGCGCGATAATGAACACAACAACGAAGTCAGAAGGTAATATTTGGCTTGGCAAAGTAATGCAACTTTTGATCGATATGGTAGATGTTTTCAGGGCCGACAGTCTCGATAGAGATAACGACAAAATCGCTAACTTTCGATTGCTAATTACTAACGAATAAATGATTAGCCGTGTGGTATCCGGCAGAGTAGAATAGAACCAACCCATTACACTCACGGGTGTCGTATAAGGCTCGTAATGTCTGAGGCAGACACCTTGCGCCTCCGTAGACCAGAGAATGGGCAGCAGCGTTTTCTGTTAGTCTTTCATCACTGCGATCTCCAATCCGCCTGCCAAGCGTGGAGATTACGGCAAATTCCTCCCATCATGGGAGAGGCTTATGTCCAGCAGTGGACGTTATGGGCTGTTGTTGTTGTTGTAAATGGAGTAGATGACACACCAATCAATGTGGAGGCTAACTGTGGAACTAATGGCGCTAGCATAGCTGGTTCCGAACATCGTCATTGGTTGAAAATGTGGTAATGTCATTTTATATTTCAAAATAGCTTCACCTTATTGGTCAGATTGAGACCAGCTATGGTGGCGCCATCTTAGATTATCTTTGCCTGTGTCTCCCCATTACTAATGAATAAATGGGGTAGATGACACCAATCAATGAGGGATTTTCTTTTTAGCTCTTCCCTAGTCGCTGGATAGATGGCGCTAGGAGTTAGTATGATAATCAGTGATAGGAATAGGTAGTGCTTATTAGCCTAAACTTCGAAGAAGAACAGAGAAAAGAATCGGAGACTTCCTTAGACTATATTTTATTATGCGACCACGGCGAGCTTTTTTTTGTAAATTCTAAGAGTGCGTACCTAAGAGAGCGTATCATAGTTTTATGATGAAGAAGTCGTTTCCAAAATGTTCTTAAAAAGAAAACTTTCAGAAATTTTGATGGTTGTAACGACTGTGTTATGTTATGTCTAGTCGCAAACTTTAGGTAAACATAGACCTATTACTTATTCCAAATAACATTAATTTTTGATGTACTTACGTGATGTCCCGGAAAAAAATATAGTCTAAGGAAGTCTCCGATTCTTGTCTCTGTTCTTCGAAGTTTAGGCTAATAAGCACTACCTATTCCTATCACTGATGATAATGCAAGGAACGGAACCTAAAAAAACTGGTTTTAACAAAGCGCGAGTAAACTAGGTTATATTCGGAAGGTCAAGCAAATGAAAGTGTCAGTCAACGAGAGTATGTGACGTGACACAATGTTTTTTTTTTTCAAGCGTTTTCTCTTTGGCACCAACTATCATAGTAAGTTCAATGCCATCTATAGAGTTCTTGGAAACTAAGTTTTTTTTTAATATCTCAAAAAGAAAACCTCTCATTGACATATTTTTTAAGAGCTGTCAAAACGCGGTTCTCTCATTGTTTTTGTATGGCAATAACAAACTGTGACGTCACTGTTTATTCAACTCAATGACTCAACTATTTATTGATTTCAAAGCAACTACAAATCGAATTTGGCAATTAATTGATAATAAATTGGGTTTTCAGGCCCAGAATAAAGTTTTTTTTTTAGAGATAGTTGTCTTGGAATTATTGTTTTATGGTGTCATCTACCTTATTCGATTGCATTATTGATGCTTGCGAGCAACGCAAGTCCAAAATGCGTTTCTCGCAAGCATCGATAGTGCAACCGAATTTTTTCGTTAGTAATTAGCGATCAAAAGTTAACTATTTTGTCGTTACTTATATATACCAGGGCCTGCAGTCTCGACATTAGTAACGACGCTGTCGCAAAGTTACGATCGTTATAAAATAACGAAAAAATTCGGTTGCAATAACGACGATTGCGTGAAACGCAAGTCTCTACATCCAAGTTATCGAGCAAAAGTCGTACATTTTCTTGAGTTCTTGACGTATCTATGTCGGTACGCTAACAAAAACGATATTTGGTAGTCTCTACGCTCAAAGATAGCGATTATCCTCGGAATGATACCGATTTTTGTAGCTAATTTATCAATTTTCGCAAGAGTAACGAATATTTCTAACTACCATTTTTGACAGCCCGATAAGTGATTCGGTAGCATCGTTAGCTAATTTAATGGTGGTTTTTACGGAATTAATGACGAAAATTTTGCCGGATGGGCTTATAATTAGTCTGTACCGAAGTATGCTGTGCTTACAAGTCGAAACTAACATATAAATAGGTTCCGGACGTATGTGTGAAGTGAATAGTCGTCGCTGATATTCATTTCAGTAGGAAGAGGATTCATTTTAATAAAATAAACACAACTGTAATCAATTCCTATAATCAACTCTAATAACAAAGACATTCAATTATTCTTTTTGCAAGTTGTGTAGCACATTTTAATGTTTAAATTTTAAAACATTATGTAGGTAACGCAGGCAAAATGAAGGTCATGTAGGTACAGAAGTATCTTTATTAGCAGAAAATGTGAAGAAACAGGACATTACAGTTATTTCAGTGCAGAACACATTCCGTGTATTCATAATCATTACAATGGCATGAAAATTACAAATCACAGTACAGTACATCATAGCTATACTTATCCTATGACAAAATTTTAAACAAGACACAATAGCTAATACACACTCATCATCTTATTATTACAAAATAATACTGTCGACTAAAAGATAGCCTACATACAATCATTATCACCAAAACATTGTCCACCTTTAATTCATCTGAACATGGCACAAACATAGACTGCATTAATAAAAACAATAATATACACAAATACTCTCTTCAAACAACACAAAATTATCAATTTTTGAAATACTAACATGAAAATTAACTCTAAAATTAAATTTCACAATGCATTTTTTATATAAGAAGCATGAGATGAACATTTTTGTACAAAAATATATAGGATAGGTCAACTACTTTCTAAGGTAAAACATTATAAATTAATGGTATAACTTCTAATTATTTAGATTCTATGTACGGGTAATTCTACGAGTGACTTCACACGTTTGAGTAATTTCTATTTCAAATGAGTTTCATTTTACACTTAACAGGTTTGGATAATTCATAAATGAAACAGGGAACACCCTTTTATTACTTTTAGTTAAATGGTTCTGTGATTTGAAGATGGGTTGACAAGATTCAAACCTTTGGAAATTGAATATTTTGGAATTGTCTTGCACACAAGCATTTCTTTAGTGTCATTTAACCTCGTGATAGCTCGGCTGTGTATCCTTACAACTATAATTTATGGTAATATCGAATATTGGAACACTACACTCATATAGTTTTGGAAAAATCTGATCAATATTACACACACTACGTTCACTCAGTTTGATTTTCTGCTTGTTCTTGGACATTCCTTGACCGTAGTCCCCATTACCTTGGAGGCCTTTTGTAGTGTGACAAAACAGCTCAACAGCTTGATAAGTACACGCTGCTTCCGTTAACTTTGGCATGTTTCGACACATCACACGAAATCAGCGTGAAAATGATAAATCCCTTGAATCTGCTTTTTTCTGTATCTTGCCGGAATAGCAAGAGAATTGTTCACGGAGCTCCTTTATAAATTTCAGTCATCTCTTCACACACAACGACCTTACAGGCTTTGTCGAATTTCTGTATCATTTCACAGCTACTTAAACGTGAATGTAGAAGTATATCCGATGGGGTCGCAGCTTTAGCCAGAAAAAAGTTGGCGGAGGTACTGTACTCTTGGCTATCAATGAAAAATGCTTGAGAAAATACCATTGAAAACATAAACACAACAAATAAATTGTTTCCTTCCAATGACAACAACGCAAAACGAAAACCAATTGCCAAGTTTGACACTAAGCCAATGTTGCAAGGAGGCAAATTCTAATTTCCTTAAATAATTAATCATTTATTTTAATTTATAAAACGTTTTTAGCTGTACCTACGAGTTTTCATGAAAAATAATGCCTTCAAAATAAGGCTTATAAAGTCTCAGTTTAAGATACAAGAAAACCAATTATTTTTATTGAACCGTGTTCCCTATTTGTCCCCATATCAAGGTGATTTTGTAAAGGCATACAATTGTCTTCGAAAAAGCCGAATACGTTTTTTCGCTAGCGTACCGACATCGATATGTCAAGATAATTACGACTTTGCTCGTTAGATTGGATGTAGGGACTTGCGTTTCTCGCAAGCGTCGTTATTGCAACCGAATTTTTTCGTTATTATTTATCGATCGTAAGCGTCGTTACTAATGTCAAGGCTGCAAGCCCATCTCCTTGAATATGGGGAAAAATGGAAAACATGGTTCAATAAAAATAATTGGTTTTCTTGTATCTTAAACTGAGAATTTAAAAACCTTATTTTGGGGGCACTACTTTTCACAAAAACTCCTAAGTAGAGCTAAAAACATTTAAAAAAAATTAAATAAATTATTAAATATATAAGGAAATTCAAATTTGCCTCCTTGCAACATTGGCGTAGTGTCAAACTTGTCAAAACTCAAAAGTCAATTGCCTTTATTTATTGGTGGATTACCTATTTTGTTTCTGTTTTCAATTGTGTTTTCTAAAGCATTTTTGATTGATACCCAAGAGAACAGTACCTCAGCTAAACTCTGGCTAAAGCTGCCACCCCACTGGACATACACATTCACTTCTAAGTAGCTACGAAATGATATTGGAATTCGACAACGCCCGTAAGGTCGTTGTGTTTGAAGAGATGGCTGAGCTCCGTGAACAATTCTCTTGCTATTCCGGCAGGATACAGAAATAAGCAGATTTAAGGGATTTTTCATTTTCACGCTGATTTCGTGTGATGTGTCGAAACAAGCCAAAGCTATCGGAAGCAGGATGTACCTAACGAGCTGTTGAGCTGTTTTGTCACACTACAGAAGGCCTCCGAGGGACTGGGGACTACGGTCAAGGAATGTACAAGAACATGCAGAAAATCAAACCGAGTGAAATAGTGTTGTGTGTGTAATATTGATCCGATTTTTCCAAAACTATATGAGTGTAATCGCAGTGTTCCAATAATAGATATTACCATAAATTATAGTTGTAAGGACAGCCAGCTGGCTGGCTGGGCAGCAGCTATCACGAGTTTAAATAACACAAAAGAAATGCTTGTGTGCAAGACAATTCCAAAATATTCAATTTACAAAGGTTTGAATCTTGTCAAGCTATCTTCAAATCAAAGAACCATTTAACTAAAATGAATAAAAGAGGTTCCCTGTTATATTTATGAATTATCCAAACCTGTTAAGTGTAAAATGAAACTCTTTAAAATAGAAATTACTCAAATGTGTGTGAAGTCACTCGTAGAATTACCCGTACATAGAATCTAAATATTTAAAAGTGGTACCATTAATTTGTAATGTTCTATCTAAGAAAGTAGTTGACCTATCCTATATATTTTTGTACAAAAATATTCATCTCATTCTTCCCATATAAAAAATGCATTGTGAAATTTAATTTAAGTGTTAATATTTTCATGTTAGTATTTCAAAAATTGTTAATTTTGTATTGTTTGAAGAAAGTATTTGTGTATATTATTGTTTTTATTAATGTAAATGTTTGCACCTAAGCCATGTTCAGATGAAGTAGCTCTTCGATACCCGCAATTACAGACACAATTAAAATAACAATGCACTGTACCCGATCGGGTACGGCTGGGGAGGTGTAAAATGTTTTGGTGATAATGATTGTATGTAGGTACTTATCATTTAGTCAAATGTATTATTTTGTACTATAAAGATGATGATTAGTTGATTGTGTCTTGTTTAAAATTTTGACATAGGATAAGTCTATGATGTACTGTGATTTGTAATTTTCATGCCATTGTAATAATCATGAGTACTTAACACGGAATGTGTTCTGCACTGAAATAACTGTAATGTCCTGTCTCTTCACATTTTAAGCAAATAAAGATACATAGGTACCTACATGTATACGACCTTCATAACATAATGTTTTATACATTTACTTTTATAAAAATGTGTGAGCGAACTTGTTAATAGAATATTTGAATGTCTTTGATAATAAAGTTGAAAATAGGAATTGATTACAGTTGTGTTTTATTTTTGTTTATTTAAATGAATTCTCTTCCTACATATGAAATGAATATCAGCGATGCCTATTCACATAATATAGGGTACGTCCGGAACCTATTTATAGGTTAGGTTTGGCTTACGGCCATCAAAGGCCGTAAGCACAGCATAGGTACTTCGCTACAGACAATAGACCTTCGAGTAATAAGCCCATCCGGCACAATTTTTGTCAATAATCCCGTAAAAATCACCATTAAATTAGCTTACAATGCTACAGTCATCTAGCGGGCTGTCAAAAATGGTCGCTAGAACTAGAAATATTCGTGTTGCGAAAATCGTTATGTTAGCTACAAGAATCGTTACCATTCCAAGGACATTCGCTAGCTTTTAGTGTAGAGACTACCGAATATCGTTTACTTTGCGAAATCGTAACTTTGCGTCCGAATTCGCTAACTTTGCGATCGTTATCCATGTCGAGACTGCAGGCCCAGGGCCTGCAGTATTATGTGAATAGGCATCGCTGATATTCATTTCATATGTAGGAAGAGAATTCATTTAAATAAACAAAAATAAAACACAACTGTAATCAATTCCTATTTTCAACTTTATTATCAAAGACATTCAAATATTCTATTAACAAGTTCGCTCACACATTTTTATAAAAGTAAATGTATAAAACATTATGTTATGAAGGTCGTATACATGTAGGTACCTATGTATCTTTATTTGCTTAAAATGTGAAGAGACAGGACATTACAGTTATTTCAGTGCAGAACACATTCCGTGTTAAGTACTCATGATTATTACAATGGCATGAAAATTACAAATCACAGTACATCATAGACTTATCCTATGTCAAAATTTTAAACAAGACACAATCAACTAATCATCATCTTTATAGTACAAAATAATACATTTGACTAAATGATAAGTACCTACATACAATCATTATCACCAAAACATTTTACACCTCCCCAGCCGTACCCGATCGGGTACAGTGCATTGTTATTTTAATTGTGTCTGTAATTGCGGGTATCGAAGAGCTACTTCATCTGAACATGGCTTAGGTGCAAACATTTACATTAATAAAAACAATAATATACACAAATGCTTTCTTCAAACAATACAAAATTAACAATTTTTGAAATACTAACATGAAAATATTAACACTTAAATTAAATTTCACAATGCATTTTTTATATGGGAAGAATGAGATGAATATTTTTGTACAAAAATATATAGGATAGGTCAACTACTTTCTTAGATAGAACATTACAAATTAATGGTACCACTTTTAAATATTTAGATTCTATGTACGGGTAATTCTAAGAGTGACTTCACACACATTTGAGTAATTTATATTTTAAAGAGTTTCATTTTACACTTAACAGGTTTGGATAATTCATAAATATAACAGGGAACCTCTTTTATTCATTTTAGTTAAATGGTTCTTTGATTTGAAGATAGCTTGACAAGATTCAAACCTTTGTAAATTGAATATTTTGGAATTGTCTTGCACACAAGCATTTCTTTTGTGTTATTTAAACTCGTGATAGCTGCTGCCCAGCCAGCCAGCTGGCTGTCCTTACAACTATAATTTATGGTAATATCTATTATTGGAACACTGCGATTACACTCATATAGTTTTGGAAAAATCGGATCAATATTACACACACAACACTATTTCACTCGGTTTGATTTTCTGCATGTTCTTGTACATTCCTTGACCGTAGTCCCCAGTCCCTCGGAGGCCTTCTGTAGTGTGACAAAACAGCTCAACAGCTCGTTAGGTACATCCTGCTTCCGATAGCTTTGGCTTGTTTCGACACATCACACGAAATCAGCGTGAAAATGAAAAATCCCTTAAATCTGCTTATTTCTGTATCCTGCCGGAATAGCAAGAGAATTGTTCACGGAGCTCAGCCATCTCTTCAAACACAACGACCTTACGGGCGTTGTCGAATTCCAATATCATTTCGTAGCTACTTAGAAGTGAATGTGTATGTCCAGTGGGGTGGCAGCTTTAGCCAGAGTTTAGCTGAGGTACTGTTCTCTTGGGTATCAATCAAAAATGCTTTAGAAAACACAATTGAAAACAGAAACAAAATAGGTAATCCACCAATAAATAAAGGCAATTGACTTTTGAGTTTTGACAAGTTTGACACTACGCCAATGTTGCAAGGAGGCAAATTTGAATTTCCTTATATATTTAATAATTTATTTAATTTTTTTTTAATGTTTTTAGCTCTACTTAGGAGTTTTTGTGAAAAGTAGTGCCCCCAAAATAAGGTTTTTAAATTCTCAGTTTAAGATACAAGAAAACCAATTATTTTTATTGAACCATGTTTTCCATTTTTCCCCATATTCAAGGAGATGGGCTTGCAGCCTTGACATTAGTAACGACGCTTACGATCGATAAAATTTAAAAACGAAAAAATTCGGTTGCAATAACGACGCTTGCGAGAAACGCAAGTCCCTACATCCAATCTAACGAGCAAAGTCGTAATTATCTTGACATATCGATGTCGGTACGCTAGCGAAAAAACGTATTCGGCTTTTTCGAAGACAATTGTATGCCTTTACAAAATCACCTTGATATGGGGACAAATAGGGAACACGGTTCAATAAAAATAATTGGTTTTCTTGTATCTTAAACTGAGACTTTATAAGCCTTATTTTGAAGGCATTATTTTTCATGAAAACTCGTAGGTACAGCTAAAACGTTTTATAAATTAAAATAAATGATTAATTATTTAAGGAAATTAGAATTTGCCTCCTTGCAACATTGGCTTAGTGTCAAACTTGGCAATTGGTTTTCGTTTTGCGTTGTTGTCATTGGAAGGAAACAATTTATTTGTTGTGTTTATGTTTTCAATGGTATTTTCTCAAGCATTTTTCATTGATAGCCAAGAGTACAGTACCTCCGCCAACTTTTTTCTGGCTAAAGCTGCGACCCCATCGGATATACTCCTACATTCACGTTTAAGTAGCTGTGAAATGATACAGAAATTCGACAAAGCCTGTAAGGTCGTTGTGTGTGAAGAGATGACTGAAATTTATAAAGGAGCTCCGTGAACAATTCTCTTGCTATTCCGGCAAGATACAGAAATAAGCAGATTCAAGGGATTTTTCATTTTCACGCTGATTTCGTGTGATGTGTCGAAACATGCCAAAGTTAACGGAAGCAGCGTGTACTTATCAAGCTGTTGAGCTGTTTTGTCACACTACAAAAGGCCTCCAAGGTAATGGGGACTACGGTCAAGGAATGTCCAAGAACAAGCAGAAAATCAAACTGAGTGAACATAGTGTGTGTAATATTGATCAGATTTTTCCAAAACTATATGAGTGTAGTGTTCCAATATTCGATATTACCATAAATTATAGTTGTAAGGATACACAGCCGAGCTATCACGAGGTTAAATGACACTAAAGAAATGCTTGTGTGCAAGACAATTCCAAAATATTCAATTTCCAAAGGTTTGAATCTTGTCAACCCATCTTCAAATCACAGAACCATTTAACTAAAAGTAATAAAAGGGTGTTCCCTGTTTCATTTATGAATTATCCAAACCTGTTAAGTGTAAAATGAAACTCATTTGAAATAGAAATTACTCAAACGTGTGAAGTCACTCGTAGAATTACCCGTACATAGAATCTAAATAATTAGAAGTTATACCATTAATTTATAATGCTTTACCTTAGAAAGTAGTTGACCTATCCTATATATTTTTGTACAAAAATGTTCATCTCATGCTTCTTATATAAAAAATGCATTGTGAAATTTAATTTTAGAGTTAATTTTCATGTTAGTATTTCAAAAATTGATAATTTTGTGTTGTTTGAAGAGAGTATCCACTTCCGCGCTATCTGTCACACATTGTTTATCGCTTGTTTACATACATAAGCGCTATCTGTCACACTTGTACTACGCGCACCCGCCTCCCAAAAAACTGCATTAAAAACCGTCTAAAACTGTCTCCTCTAGAGCTTATACCTCTGTGTTCAATTCGTTACTAAATTCCTCAATAATAAAATCGAACATCGCAACACTACTCCATAGACAATTTGCCGAAAAAAAAAAAAACTTTCATTTGACAGACGGTGAACACTCGAATTTCCCTTCGCAGCAAATGTCGTGATAACTCTGGTATTTTTAATGGTAGCTGATACTATTATATATCAAAATTATCCTTGTGAACCGTGCTTTATTATTTTGTCAACGTAAATTCGTTTTGGAATCTCGAAGATGCAATATTTCGCCCGTGAAAAGGTAGTTATTATATGTACCTATAGTGATTGTGTTGTGTGAAGAAATACGTGATTTAGTGACTAAAACGTGTGTGAAATGGGAAAAACAGTGCTTAATTAGTGAGGTGATTAGATTGTTCAACTATCAACACCAAAAAACATGTGGGTTTGTGTGTTTTTTCATCCAACACCGGCTGGCAAAAATTAGTTCCCAGATGTAAACAAACAGTGAGTATCTAGTTTCATAAGTATATTTAGATATGATGCTATTGAGCTATAAATGAGATTGTGGTCTTGTTGGAAAGGAAATATAGTCTAGTTTATTTCTTTAATGTTAAAATGGATAAAAAACTAAGAGAAAACTGATATTTCTAGCGAAATATCAGTTTTTGTAACTATTTTTTGCTATACATTATGACTTGGAGTATATAATTAAAGTATTTCATTTTAATTTCTAGATAAGTAGATTCCTTATCTAATCAGCTTGACAACAGTATTTTTGAAATTGCTCTAGGACTTGTAGTTTTTGAGCTACAGGTGTTTTTATCGGATCGGGCAGAAAATGTTTTGAAAACTTGCAAAAATTTTTGCATGTTAGCTTTTCGGGTGTGCAATTCCGCGCGTTTAGCGTCGGAGAGGGTATTTGTGTATATTATTGTTTTTATTAATGCAGTCTATGTTTGTGCCATGTTCAGATGAATTAAAGGTGGACAATGTTTTGGTGATAATGATTGTATGTAGGCTATCTTTTAGTCGACAGTATTATTTTGTAATAATAAGATGATGAGTGTGTATTAGCTATTGTGTCTTGTTTAAAATTTTGTCATAGGATAAGTATAGCTATGATGTACTGTACTGTGATTTGTAATTTTCATGCCATTGTAATGATTATGAATACACGGAATGTGTTCTGCACTGAAATAACTGTAATGTCCTGTTTCTTCACATTTTCTGCTAATAAAGATACTTCTGTACCTACATGACCTTCATTTTGCCTGCGTTACCTACATAATGTTTTAAAATTTAAACATTAAAATGTGCTACACAACTTGCAAAAAGAATAATTGAATGTCTTTGTTATTAGAGTTGATTATAGGAATTGATTACAGTTGTGTTTATTTTATTAAAATGAATCCTCTTCCTACTGAAATGAATATCAGCGACGACTATTCACTTCACAGCGTCGTTACTAATGTCGAGACTGCAGGCCCTGGGCCTGCAGTCTCGACATTAGTAACGACGCTGTCGCAAAGTTACGATCGTTATAAGATAACGAAAAAATTCGGTTGCAATAACGACGATTGCGTGAAACGCAAGTCTCTACATCCAAGTTATCGAGCAAAAGTCGTACATTTTCTTGAGTTCTTGACGTATCTATGTCGGTACGCTAACAAAAACGTTATTTGGTAGTCTCTACACTCAAAGATAGCGATTATCCTCGGAATGATACCGATTTTTGTAGCTAATTTATCAATTTTCGCAAGAGTAACGAATATTTCTAACTACCATTTTTGACAGCCCGATAAGTGATTCGGTAGCATCGTTAGCTAATTTAATGGTGGTTTTTACGGAATTAATGACGAAAATTTTGCCGGATGGGCTTATAATTTAGTCTGTACCGAAGTATGCTGTGCTTACAAGTCGAAACTAACATATAAATACGTTCCGGACGTATGTGTGAAGTGATTAGGCGTCGCTGATATTTATTTCAGTAGGGAGAGGATTCATTTTAATAAAATAAACACAACTGTAATCAATTCCTATAATCAACTCTTAATAACAAAGACATTCAATTATTCTTTTAGCAAGTTCTGTAGCACATTTTAATGTTTAAATTTTAAAACATTATGTAATGCAGGCAAAATGAAGGTCATGTAGGTACATAAGTATCTTTATTAGCAGAAAATGTGAAGAAACAGGACATTACAGTTATTTCAGTGCAGAACACATTCCGTGTATTCATAATCATTACAATGGCATTAAAATTACAAATCACAGTACAGTACATCATAGCTATACTTATCCTATGACAAAATTTTAAACAAGACACAATAGCTAATACACACTCATCATCTTTTTATTACAAAATAATACTGTCGACTAAAAGATAGCCTACATACAATCATTATCACCAAAACATTGTCCACCTTTAATTCATCTGAACACGGCATAGATACAAACATAGACTGCATTAATAAAAACAATAATATTCACAAATACTCTCTTCAAACAATACAAAATTATCAATTTTTGAAATACTAACATGAAAATTAACGCTAAAATTAAATTTCACAATGCATTTTTTATATAAGAAGCATGAGATGAACATTTTTGTACAAAAATATATAGGATAGGTCAACTACTTTCTAAGGTAAAGCATTATAAATTAATGGTATAACTTCTAATTATTTAGATTCTATGTACGGGTAATTCTACGAGTGACTTCACACGTTTGAGTAATTTCTATTTCGAATGAGTTTCATTTTACACTTAACAGGTTTGGAGAATTCATAAATGAAACAGGGAACACCATTTTATTACTTTTAGTTAAATGGTTCTGTGATTTGAAGATGGGTTGACAAGATTCAAACCTTTGGAAATTGAATATTTTGGAATTGTCTTGCACACAAGCATTTCTTTAGTGTCATTTAACCTCGTGATAGCTCGGCTGTGTATCCTTACAACTATAATTTATGGTAATATCGAATATTGGAACACTGCAATTACACTCATAGTTTTGGAAAAATCTGATCAATATTACACACACTACGTTCACTCAGTTTGATTTTCTGCTTGTTCTTGGACATTCCTTGACCGTAGTCCCCAGTACCTTGGAGGCCTTTTGTAGTGTGACAAAACAGCTCAACAGCTCGATAAGTACACGCTGCTTCCGTTAACTTTGGCATGTTTCGACACATCATACGAAATCAGCGTGAAAATGAAAAATCCCTTGAATCTGCTTATTTCTGTATCTTGCCGGAATAGCAAGAGAATTGTTCACGGAGCTCCTTTATAAATTTCAGTCATCTCTTCACACACAACGACCTTACAGGCTTTGTCGAATTCCTGTATCATTTCACAGCTACTTAAACGTGAATGTAGAAGTATATCCGGTGGGGTCGCAGCTTTAGCCAGAAAAAAGTTGGCAGAGGTACTGTACTTTTGGCTATCAATGAAAAATGCTTGAGAAAACACCATTGAAAACATTTACACAACAAATAAATTAGTTGGTTTCCAATGACAACAACGCAAAACGGCAAGACCAATTGACAAGTTTGACACTAAGCCAATGTTGCAAGGAGGCATATTCTAATTTCCTTAAATATTGAATCATTTATTTTATTTTTTAAAACGTTTTTAGCTGTACCTACGAGTTTTCATGAAAAATAGTGCCTTCAAAGTAAGGCTTATATAGTCTCAGTTTAAGATACAAGAAAACCAATTATTTTTATTGAACCGTGTTCTCTATTTGTCCCCGTATCAAGGTGATTTTGTAAAGGCATACAATTGTCTTCGAAAAAGCCGAATACGTTTTTTCGCTAGCGTACCGACATCGATATGTCAAGTATATTACGACTTTGCTCGTTAACTTGGATGTAGAGACTTGCGTTTTTCGCAAGCGTCGTTATTGCAACCGAATTTTTTCGTTATTAGCTAACGATCGTAAGCGACAAGCGTCGTCGTTACTAATGTCAAGGCTGCAAGCCCATCTCCTTGAATATGGGGAAAAATGGAGAACATGGTTCAATAAAAATAATTGGTTTTCTTGTATCTTAAACTGAGACTATAAAAGCCTTATTTTGAAGGCACTATTTTTCACAAAAACTCTTAGGTAGAGCTAAAAACGTTTAAAAAAAAATTAATAAACTATTAAATATTTAAGGAAATTAAACTTTGCCTCCTTGCAACATTGGCGTAGTGTCAAACTTGTCAAAACTCAAAAGTCAATTGGTTTTGTTTATTTGTTGTTGTTAATAGTTGTGTTTCTGTTTCTAATTGTGTTTTCTCAAGCATTGATTGATAGCCAAGAGAACAGTACCTCTGCTAAACTCTGGCTAAAGCTGCCACCCCACTGGATATACTTCTACATTCACGTAGTAGCTGCGAAATGACACTGGAATTCGACAAAGCCCGTAAGGTCGTTGTGCTTGAAGAGATAGCTGAAATTCCTATAGGAGCTCCTTGAACAATTCTTTTGCTCTTCCGGCAAGATACAGAAATAAGCAGATTCAAGGGATTTTTCGTTATCACGCTGATTTCGTGTGATGTGTCGAAACATGCCAAAGCTATCGGAATCAACATGTAGCGAGCTGTTGAGCTGTTGTGTCACACTACAGAAGGCCTCCGAGGGACTGGGGACTACGGTAACCGTAAAGGAATGTCGAAGAACAAGCAGAAAATCAAACAGTGAAATAGTGTACTTAGTGTGTGTAATATTGATCAGATTTTTCCAAAACCATATGAGTGTAATCGCAGTGTTCCAATAATAGATATTACCATAAATTATAGTTGTGAAGACAGCCGCGATATCACGAGTTTACAAAAGAAATGCTTGTATGTCTTGCATACAAGCACAAGCATTTCTTTTGTAAACTCGAAGCATTTCTTTTGGAATTGTCTTGCAATTCCAAAATATTCAATTTACAATCATCTCATTCTTCCCATATAAAAAATGCATTGTGAAATTTAATTTAAGTGTTAATTTTCATGTTAGTATTTCAAAAATTGATAATTTTGTATTGTTTGAAGAAAGTATTTGTGTTTAGTATTGTTTTTATTAATGCAGATGTTTTAGATTGTTTTAATTGTGGGTATCGAAGAACTGGTTGGTGCACTTATGCCATGTTGAGAAGAAGTAGCTCTTCGATACCCACAATTACAGACACAATTAAAATAACAATGCACCGTTCCCGATCGGGTACGGCTGGGGAGGTGTAAAATGTTTTGGTGATAATGATTGTATGTAGGTACTTATCATTTAGTCAAATGTATTATTTTGTACTATAAAGATGATGAGTGTGTATTAGTTGATTGTGTCTTGTTTAAAATTTTGACATAGGATAAGACGTGTAGCTATGATGTACTGTGATTTGTAATTTTCATGCCATTGGAATAATTATGAGTACTTAACACGGAATGTGTTCTGCACTGAAATAACTGTAAGTAATGTCATGTTTCATCACATTTTATGCAAATAAAGATACATAGGTACCTACATGTATACGACCTTCATTACATAATGTGTTATACATTTACTTTTATAAAAATGTGTGAGCGAACTTGATAATAGAATATTTGAATGTCTTTGATAATAAAGTTGAATATAGGAATTGATTACAGTTGTGTTTTATTTTTATTTATTTAAATGAATTCTCTTCCTACATATGAAATGAATATCAGCGATGCCTATTCACACATAGGGTAGGTACATCCGGAACCTATTTATAGGTTAGGGCACAGCATAGGTACTTCGCTACAGACAATAGACCGAGTAATAAGCCCATCTGGCACAATTTTTGTCAATAATCCCGTAAAACCACCATTAAATTAGCTTACAATGCTACTGAATCATCTAGCGGGCTGTCAAAAATGGTCGCTAGAACTAGAAATATTCGTGTTGCGAAAATCGTTATGTTAGCTACAAAAATCGTTACCATTCCAAGGACATTCGCTAGCTTTTAGTGTAGAGACTACCAAATATCGTTTACTTTGCGAAATCGTAACTTTGCGTCCGAATTCGCTAACTTTGCGATCGTTATCTATGTCGAGACTGCAGGCCCAGGGCAGGCAGTCTCGACATAGATAGCGACAAATTCGCTAACTTTTGATTGCTAATTACTAACGAATTAATTCGGTTGCAATAATGATGCTTGCCAGTAACGCAAGTCTTTACATCCAAGATGCGACTTTCATAAGAAGAGAGAGAGAGTCGAGACTGCCGGCCCAGGGCCGGCAGTCTCGACAGAGATAACGATAAAATCGCTAACTTTCAATCGCTGATTACTAACGAATAAAATTGGTTGCAATAATGATGCTTGCGAGAAACGCATCTTGGATTTAGAAACTTGCATTTCCCGCAAGCATCGTTATTGCAACCGAATTCTTTCGTGAGTAATTAGCAATCAAAAGTTAGCAAATTTGTCGCTATCTATGTCGAGACTGCCTGCCAAGCAGTGCAAGTACGTAGCACTCGATTCGATACGATTCGATAAATCTGACAGTTATTCTCGATAAAATGAGTTTTTAACCAATCGAAAAGTCGGATTTATCGAATCGTATCGATTCGATCGTTATCGATTGCTACGTACTTGCAGTGCAGGGCCGGCAGTCTCGACAGACTTAACGACAAAATCGCTAACTTTCAATTGCTAATTACTAACGAATAAATTCGGTTGCAATGATGATGCTTGCGAATAACGCTAGTCTCAGTGTCCAAGATGCGATTCTTGCAAACATAATTGTTGCAACTGAATTTATTCGTTAGTTATTAGCAATCGAAAGTTAACGATTTTGTCGTTAACTCTGTCGAGACTGCCGGCCCAGTACTCTATGATACGTCGCATAAACTAACCAACATTCATACTAACATCACAAATGCTAGAGTAAGGCGCTGCGCAAACGTGGACACTTTTTGTTGCCGACAGGACACATCACAGGAAATTTCAGTTGCTGTCTCATATAGGGGCGCAGCTCAGTACAATAGGCTAGATGACAAAAAAAATCTAATTAGTCCGTCAGATAGATTTCAAAAAAATATTGGACACCTATTTTTTCTTTTTTCACGTAAACAAAAAATGAAGACGATAAAGTGCGTCGAACTACTGGCGACT
Source organism: Xestia xanthographa (assembly GCA_905147715.2). Lineage (NCBI taxonomy): Eukaryota > Metazoa > Arthropoda > Insecta > Lepidoptera > Noctuidae > Xestia > Xestia xanthographa. Next base: position 18,783,361 of record LR990667.1, read on the forward strand.
ACAGGAACTAAATTAGCAACTCTATTTGTGTTGGTTCAAACTTCGTTTGAAATAGAAATAGAATAAAGTTCTAATCAGCTTGCACTGCAAAGTGGTTGTTACGTCAGTCACTGCGGGCCGAATAGTGCAAAATGAGTTTTTTTTTGCGATTTACAAAAAATCTATTGATTGGACTAAATAAATAAAACACTGTCATGCTAAAATGTTGCTTGTAGAATTATTTGCCAAAAAATCAGAATGATCGCATGTATTTTAGTATGGTTTTTACTCGTTAAAAGAGTTTTTTAGAGATAAGTTCGTGATTTTTTTATCGAGTAAAATTAGTTGTATTATGTCTTCAAAACACTACTAGCATATATCCTGAAGAATATCGTATGTTCTTCAGGTTTTGTTTATTGCAGTGAATCATATACTTTCAGGTATTATAAAACTCTTGTTTAGCTACTGTAGTCGCCTTAAGGAACTTCATTCCAAAAAGAACTTTTCATCCCATCTATTCGAAAAGGACGACTTGGTTCGCCTTTAAGTGCACCCAAAGGTGGTGTTTTCTATAAGAAACTTTTAGCGGGCAGTAATGTGTTCTTAATCCACTATAAGTACGCCGCAATTATCTTTGCCGCGCACTTTTTAAATTTGAAACATCTTAGTGTTCAGCGCCAAAGAAATCGAACGCAAATATTGTTTGAATAAAGACTGGCTGGTACGACGGCCCATAGTCGCGGCGCCGGCTGAATTAAAAAAAAGAAAAGCTCGCGTTTTCGTCAATATTCACGGATTGTTAGAAATTCATGGTTTTGTTTTGAAAAATGAGTTCTTCAAGTGACAGTGAATAAAATATGAGGCGCCTTTTATTTTATCATAGTGGGTGATCAAAAGTAGAGTGTATCACTCGGGCGCCAAATATATTTTTGGCTCGGGCGACGTACTTTGAATCCCTCGCTACGTTCAGGATTCTACTAAAGAATTCCTCGCTACGCTCGGGATTCTACTCTAGAATTCCTCACTTCGCTCTGGATTCAAAAAAGCGCCCTCGCCGTAAAAATATAATTTTGCTCCCTTATGATACAATCTACTATTACACCGTGTTCTTCATACCCCTAAACTTTCTTCTATTTTGTCTGTTTATTCATTTTGTAGTTTTAAACATACATATACCCGATATATTTGCTAAAGACTCGCTAAGTTTCCATTTAATTTGGTCTTGTAGTTACGTATTTAATATTGATTTGTTTGCCCCCGACAGACGGCCGCTGTCTCGGTCCCCATCGCCGCGCGGTCGCTACAGAAACCGTAGTCCTCCACCACCGATCATCGACAGACAGAATAGCAGGTCTAGGTATGCTTTCACCTTCATTTTTCATATCAGCTTGAATAGGTTCAGCAGGAAAATCATCACTTAGAATCTAGCCTAGAATATGACTAATTAAATCGTGGTGTCTTGTTTTATAACCGGATGTCGTTGAATACCAGCAAAACGGGAAATCATCAAAGCGGAAGGGAGTGTCTAGCTCGCCGTCCGTCCGTCTCATGACGACAGGCCGTGTCGACGGCGCAGGAGTGTTCCACGCGTGCCTCAAAGAGAGTCAGCAAAAGGGAAGGGGTCCGTAGGGACCGATGCCTGCCGGGGTTGCGGGACTGTTCGAAAGAGATACCGTGGCCCCGGAACACAAAGGGCGATGAAGGAACATGGATGGGTTTTAGTCAGTAAAAGTCTGACACTCCCTCCTGCTCCGCCCAGAGCGGGAGGAGTCATTTGATTATTTCCCATCCGAAAAAAAAAGAAAAAGGAGTGTCCTTTTGCTGACTCACTTCTGCAGATGAGTGCGAGTGGGAGAGACGGATAGATCCGAATATGCGGACGAAGCGTTAGGGAGTAGGGTCTCAGGGCGGAGGACATCCATGAGGATTTCCCAATCCGAAACAAAAAAAAAGGCGATATCATTAATTAATTATTTGATAAACTTCTACCACTCATCACCCTGAATCGCGAAAACAAAAATCTGGTGTTCCCTACAATTATTTTCGCATAACTAGTCAAAATGTATGGAACAGCTGATTTTTTTTTCGCGATTCATGGTTTGGTCCCATAGTAAAAGTTGTTCATAATGATGAGTAAAAGGTGTTCATAATGATGAGTACAATCGAAATTTATCGATATCGTCCGGAAATACGTCGTATACTCAAATCTAACAACTTCTGTCGTGACGTTTGCCTTATCAGGCTCTAGAACCTCAGGTGCTGATACTTACACGACAAATTGGCTCAGGGGGGTATATCGAGAAGTTCACCTTTTTTCTTTATGATATGATTCTGGTGCCACTAACCTGCCCGAGAGCCACGCAAGTGGTATGTTCCTCTCACCGCGGAAAGGCTAGTCACCATCATCGTTCATATATACAAACATTCGAGACTAAGGGTCTCTTAATGGGGGACCCCCCCCTGGGGGGTCCCACAGGCCTCCATACCTCCCCTCACAGCCTGCCTCTACCTCCGAAATACCTATCACTCTTACGTAATTTCTCGATATACACCCCCAGTTAACTCTTATCAACTTTGTGCAACTCACCAGGGGGGCCAGCTCGCTCCTTTCGTTACCTCTTGTAATTTTCTCCACTCGCCGTTCACTCACACACGATCCTCTCGTGTTCTACATAACCTCCTTTTTTATTCTCTCTAAAATCTACCCTAACCTCTCAACTGTCATTTTTTCATATTCATCGACAAGCAGATGATACCAGCGATAATAATCATTCGATTCACTCACATTTCGTTTGGATAATCGCATCTTTCGCGACACTCCCTAGGAAGACGAAGATTGTTATAGCAAAGCGAAAAGCTGACGAGTCCACTCTGCAATCTTTTCTCTCGCTTTGACTGCAGCGACTCGCCTTACTTTGACTTCTTGTGTCTCGCTCAAATCACTCCCATTATGAATCTCCATCTCTTCACTGTCGTCTCTACTTTCTGAGCTTGGTAGAGTCAGTTGTTCTACCACCTCTGCGTCTTTATTATCTTTCTCGGGTTTACTGATCTCTCTCTCTCCTACCTCACTCTCCTGTATGACAACCTCCTTCTCGTTAGGTTTGTCAGAACTCTCTTTTATTAAGTCTAGATCCATTGGTTGTTCTTGGATCTTTCTCGGGCTCGAAATAACTGGTGTCGTTTCTTGTATCACAGGCTCTCTGCTATCATGACTCTCGGTTAGAATTAGTTCTGAAGGTACATCTGACTCTGTGACATCATCCATGTCAGCTTCTAGTGGGTATAGGTGGCCAACCGATCTGGTGAACTCGGTATTTCCTACTCTAACTCGGGCCACTCTACACTCTCCATCTTCGCTCCTTACAAGCGATGTTATTTTGCCAACTTTCCAGTTCTGTCTGTTTCTTGCTTCACTCTTGATCTGGACTATATCCCCAACACGTGGTGTCTTGCCCGTTGTCACTCTTGGTTGTTTTACATTATTTTTGTATCGTTCTCTTAAACTTGGTAAATATTGACCTATGAACATCTCCTTGAACTCGTCTACGATATTCTGACCTCGCTTCCATCCTTCTATAAGGTCTCGCTTAGTCACTGTGTCGGAGTTTATGGTAATATCCGTTGACAAGTTCATGGTCAAGCATTTACCCAGTGATAGGAAGTCCGCTGGCTTCAGTACGTACTCTACGTCGGCACCTACACATGTCAACGGTCTTGTATTGACTACCGCTTCTACTTCTTTTATTACTGTCTGTAGTCCGCTGTCACCCAGTAGATGTTTGCTCAGTGTTCGTTTCAGGCAATGTTTCACAACGCCGACTAATCTTTCGTACACTCCACCATGCCATGGCGCTAATTGCGGTATGAACCTCCACTTAATCTCTTTCTCTACGCAAAACGTGCTGGTCAAAAGTTCAGATGTAAGTTTGAATTGCAGGGCATTGTCAGAGAGGATTAGCGTTGGTACTCCTCTTGAGGCCACAAATCTTCTAAGAGCAAGTAAGCATTCTTTGGCGGTCAAGTTCTCTACTACCTCGAGATGGACCGCTCGTACCACTAAGCATGTGAAAAGACAAATCCATCTCTTTTCATTTCCACTCTCGCATTTCACCATCATTGGACCGAAATAATCCATTCCCAAGAATGCGTATGGTGCACTGTACTTCACGCGTTCTGGCGGCAATGCTGGTGTCGTCGGTAGCTTGTAGGGACCACCTCCATGCTTGATGCACTCCGGGCATCGTCTTAAGACCTTTTGTACTTGTGCTCTACCCTTAGGGATCCAGTATTTTTGGCGATGTATGTGGGACTCCTACGTGGTAATTCTTTTTGTGGGTCTCTCTGATAACCTTCGTAGTATACTCGCATTCTCTTGGTAGCAAGATTGGATGTTTCGTGTCGTATGCCATATCAGCATGCATCATGCGACCTCCGCATCTCAAAAGACCGTCTACATCTATGAATAATCCTAGATTTCTTGTAAGATGAGAATCTTTTCCTTTGACTTCTTCTGAAAAGTATCTAGATTGGATCTCCTTTATCTCTCGTACTTCAGAGTCGATATTATTAGTTCGCTCTGCCATAATGGCAATCAATGGCATCTCCGGTCTGTCCTTATTCAGATTGTCTTCGACTGCTTCTGCCATGTCTCTCTCTTCTTCTTTGCGGTCACTTTCTTCAGTAAGATCTGGAGGCTGCTCTTCCAGACCCTCCACAACAGCAGAGAGAGTCGACAGATGATCTTCCAGGTGCCTATCATTAGGCCATAAGTTTTTATTTGCCAGGAGAAAGTCAGGACCTTGCAACCATGTGTGTTTCTTCTGATGCCAAAGTTCAGGCCGGGTCGCAAGGTCAGCCGGGTTAAGTCTTGAGTTGATATAACAGTTTTCGACGTTCCTATTCTGTTTTATCTCGTCTACTCTGTTTGCGACGAAAGGAGGCAACAGTTTGTTCGATTTGACCCAACTGAGGACGACGAGACTATCTGTCCAGAGATATTGTTTGGAGATGTGTAATACCAGTGTCTTTTCTAAGTAGGCTATCAATCGGCTTCCTATAACATAACCAAGCAGTTCCATTTGTGGTATTGTAAGTGGTTTTTTATTTTTGGGAGGACTGGTATGAGCCTTTGACGTTGATTCATTCTTGTCTCCTTTCCTTTTCTCTAGCGGAGCTATCCTGGTCTTGGACATAAGCAGTGTAGTTTTCACGTTGCGTCCATCGTCAGCACGCAGGTACGCCACTGTAGCATACCCGTGGTTGGAGGCGTCGGTAAAGCAATGTAGCTCGTACTCAATGTTCCTTTCGTTCACACAACTATGGAATCCTGTGTAGCGGGGAAATGTACAATCCTTCACATCACACAATGTGGAAGAAATCTTTCCCCATTCTTCATGAAGCTCTGGCGACAGTGGTGTATCCCATTTGTAGCCTCTTCTCCATAGTTCTTGCAGAAAGAGTTTCACCGGTAATAAAAGTGGAGCTACAAATCCACATGGATCGTAGATTGAGGCTAACACTCTTAGTACTTGCCTCTTGTTAGTGACTTCACTCGGGTCAAGGATGTTATCTTTAAGATTTAGCCGCAGTGTGTCTTCTTCCTTGTTCCACACTAGGCCTAAAACCTTAGTTTCATCTGTTAGTTTCGCTCTACTCTTCATCGGTATCTTCTCCATGAGCGCATAATCGTTTGACGTCCAATCTCTGATGTTCATGGATAGTTGTTGAAACAAATTTTTAGTTTCCTCAAAGAGTTTGACAGCATCTTCAGTGGTGTTGGCACCTGTCACTAGATTGTCTACATAGCATTTGTCAGCTATGCTCCCTAGAAGATCTGGATTTGTGGTTGAAATGTGGTAGCGTATTACTGCATTTAGTAGAAATGGGCTAGAGATTATGCCAAATGGCACCCGGCAGAACCTCAGGTGTAGAATATTGTCATATTGGTAAGTGTGGCTTCAGCTTCCATCTGTACTTGGAAACCTTCACTTAGCAGGTTGACGGACGCTTCGCTCGTAGCCACAGGTGTCAGGCGGTTTGCTTCTTTATCATACAACTCAATGAGCTGCCTGAGACGAAGTGTGGCCCCGACGAAATCCATTTCATGCACTCCCTCTGTCACGTCCGAGATTTGGGCAAGCAGTTCGCGCGCCTCTATGTGGCCTTTTGACAGGGCGTCAAGGCGCTTCTGTACTTGTAGTAAAAGTATTGCTTCCATGGTGGCGCCGACTGCAAGTCAACATACGAAAAAATTATAACTAAGATGATCCTGGGTCAACACTTTCTTACTTATTTCACATCACATTGTTAGATTCAAGTTAGATTCGACTTGCGTCACACTTACTTTCAAGTTTTCGGCGGCCGGCTAGGAAACAACGAATTTCACGTACAAGCACCAATGAAACTTATTATTAAATCACGAAAGCGTAAATAAACTTATGCAATACACTTTTTAATACCCTTGCGATCTTTATCACTGTGTTTTTACCTATTATTCAGAGCACTAATTCTAGAAATAACTAACAACCGGCATTTGATTTTACACAACAAACAAACAAGTGGGTACAAGAAAAAAAATTTACTGTTATATTACTATACTCTATGATTTACTGGTAAAAGTAAAAAGTTAGTTTCCTATGTCTGCTACAGGTTCTTTCAAATCGGTTTCTTGTGAGCCAATCATGTACGAATACCTTTTTTGACACCGCAAATAAAGTCAAACACTAACCAATAGAAACGCTTTGTTCTCATTTACGCTTTGTTCTCATACGAAACGCGAACGATAAGCGGTGAACGGAAAAACAACAAGACAGTACAACATTAGTGTTGCCACTAAAAAACACAACATTGAATCGAGTCGAATATGTCGATCGATTATTTATTTATTTATTTACACACAAAATACATAACACGACTTAAATAAATAAAACTAATACAATACCAACTAATAAATTAATAACAACGAACACTAACAATAGGTACTACACTACTGCTTGGATTAATACTAGGTAAATAAATTAATAACAACGAACACTAACAATAGGTACTACACTACTGCTTGGATTAATACTAGGTACCGACTTAATGATTCGATTTATTGTATCGAACTGTTTATACAATCGTAGAGAGAGAGAGAGGGAGAGAGAGAGACAGTAGGTACAATGCTTTTTTTTTTTTTCTTTTTTAATTTCTCTGTGCTGTAGGTAACATCTGCCGTCGTTCATTAAACAATAATTTCATACAATCATACATTCATCATGTACCTCACACAGTACATACAATAACAAATCTTATGTCAGCTCTAAGTATCTATCTACCTCATATTTTAGGCGACATCAAAGAGCAATCATGATAGCACGTCGTTTTCTTTCTAGTGCCTACCAGTCTCTTTACCTCTATTGATGCCACGTCGTTCTCTTTCTAGTGACCATCGGCCCTAAATACCTAACTCATGTGATGTCACGTCGTTTTCTTTCTAGTGACCACCACCTCAATAGCTCAAGCGATGTCACGTCGTTTTCTTTCTAGTGACCATCGACCCTAAATACCTAACTAATGTGATGTCACGTCGTTTTCTTTCTAGTGACCACCACCTCAATAGCTAAAGCGATGTCACGTCGTTTTCTTTCTAGTGACCACCACCTCAATAGCTCAAGCGATGTCACGTCGTTTTCTTTCTAGTGACCATCGGCCCTAAATACCTAACTCATGTGATGTCACGTCGTTTTCTTTCTAGTGACCATCGGCCCTAAATACCTAACTCGTGTGATGTCACGTCGTTTTCTTTCTAGTGACCACCACCTCAATAGCTCAAGCGATGTCACGTCGTTTTCTTTCTAGTGACCATCGACCCTAAATACCTAACTAATGTGATGTCACGTCGTTTTCTTTCTAGTGACCACCACCTCAATAGCTAAAGCGATGTCACGTCGTTTTCTTTCTAGTGACCACCACCTCAATAGCTCAAGCGATGTCACGTCGTTTTCTTTCTAGTGACCCACCCTCTGGATTAGAGGTTCCCCAAACCCCCCTTTTTTTTGTCACGACCTCGTGGACCACTCGGGTGTCCACGTGGACCACTCTGGGAATCACTGCTCCAGACGGAGATAAGGAGAGGGAACTCGTTCCTCAGTACCACATTCTCATAGTAGTACATAAAGTCATAGTTGAGTTAGGTACCTACCTTATCTTACTGATTAGTAACTTAGGAAGATTTCATGCTCATGGGTTTCTAGTCATACTATGCTTCGCCTGTAGGAGTTCCTGGGTTCATATCCCAGCATCTCCACCATTTTGTCGTGACGTTTGCCTTATCAGGCTCTAGAACCTCAGGTGCTGATACTTACACGACAAATTGGCTCAGGGGGGTATATCGAGAAGTTCACCTTTTTTCTTTATGATATGATTCTGGTGCCACTAACCTGCCCGAGAGCCACGCAAGTGGTATGTTCCTCTCACCGCGGAAAGGCTAGTCACCATCATCGTTCATATATACAAACATTCGAGACTAAGGGTCTCTTAATGGGGGACCCCCCCCTGGGGGGTCCCACAGGCCTCCATACCTCCCCTCACAGCCTGCCTCTACCTCCGAAATACCTATCACTCTTACGTAATTTCTCGATATACACCCCCAGTTAACTCTTATCAACTTTGTGCAACTCACCAGGGGGGCCAGCTCGCTCCTTTCGTTACCTCTTGTAATTTTCTCCACTCGCCGTTCACTCACACACGATCCTCTCGTGTTCTACATAACCTCCTTTTTTATTCTCTCTAAAATCTACCCTAACCTCTCAACTGTCATTTTTTCATATTCATCGACAAGCAGATGATACCAGCGATAATAATCATTCGATTCACTCACATTTCGTTTGGATAATCGCATCTTTCGCGACAACTTCCATGGACATTTCTCTTTTTTCATATCTCTGTATTTTTTTTTTCCTCAGATCAAGATCGCCGACCATCCGTGACCGTGAGCATGAGCGTGAAAGGGAAAGACTGCGAGTGCCCCGCGAGTTAGAGAGAGACAGAATGTCCCGCGACAGAGAACATAGGGACAGGGTGTCTCGCTCTAGAGATAGGGAACGGTGAGCAATTGGTTTTATAAAATTTTGTGAATAAACCTAATAATTTTCCGGTTTTTTTTGGTTCGAGGAAATTACGAAAAAAAAAATGTGTTTACTATAGTTGGTGCCAGTTAGGTGAGGAGAATAGCGGTCACTGACCCACCTACATAACCTACATTTATTAAACTTCTTAACTTTGAAAACCAAAAATAAACCTGTTCAAGTCTGGAATCGTCATCTATCGTGATCTTCAACATTTTTTGTAATGAAAAACAATACATGCTTTATTTTTTTTGGTTCGTACAAAGAGATATTAGGGAAAGGGCAATGACCGCTATTCTCATCTTAAGGTGATATGTTGAAAAAAATGTGGTTTTTCTATTTCGTGTAACTTGTTGAGTATGTAGAATAGGGATCTAACATTCTGGTATATGTTTTTTGACTCTTTGGTCTAGTATCGTGTAAAAGGAATACACGATTAAATGATTTTTTCTCGATTCAAAAAAATTGCAAAGTTACATCTATTTTTTTACTTTTTTCAACATCACGGCGTAACGCTTAAGAGATATTCAACGGAATTTACTTTAAAACATAGAAAATTATTATATCAAAGTTTACTCAAAGTCATTTTAAATGTTATACCTTTATTTTGTTAAAAATAGAGTGAATTCGTTTTGGCACATACGTCCTTTTATTCCGAGCGCACGCACATTGTAGCTATCTCTTCTTTTGTGTTTCAAAAGTAATTGCATCACTTTCGCTCGCTCAGAAGATCAGTCGCCCGGTGCACTTCATCGACGACGAACCTATGACATTTGTTTGCAGATCGGTGCTATCGGATTTTCGTGATTTTGATAATTGTTCGTATAGTAAAAGTTAGTAGACTGTTACTTAATTAGTGTTGAATAGGTATATAAAGACTATTCTTGCGATTTATTTCATAAATATAAAAATGGCTAAAATAAACTTAAAATTAATTTTGGGTTAGAATTATGTCAACAATACGTCAAATACTATTACCGCGTATGACACACTTAGAGCAGAAAAAAGATTGGAGCAGCTTTTAAATTGCGAAAAAAGGTGAGTTTAGTCGAAATTCATTTTTTGATCTTTCTTGAGGCATGGTTTATCGTGGTTATCAATAATAAAAAACGATATGAATGAATTTGATTAATTATGCTCCACTTGAATGTTGATGATCGTTTTTATTTCAGAAATAAAAGGAAACAACCACATGATGTCGATAACGAAGATGAGGAAGAAGAACCACTGCCATACGAAATCGAACTCGTATCTTTTTCTATCGCCCAGAACCGTCATTTGTTAGAGCGAGATACAGAGCGTGCGCCCGATAGCATCGGTGATGCTGCCGCGTGCGATAGCATTCCCGTTCTAGCAAATTATGGTTCTGAGCGACAGAAAAGGATAGGACCACGGAAAAGTGCGATTCCATGCTGCCAGATGAGGTTCAACGCTAATATTGTTATTGCAATTTTTACTTGAATAAAGCACATACCTACAATTATTCATCATCATCTACCCATCCTTTTCCCAACTACGTTGAGGTCGGCTTCCAGTTTTACCGGTTGCAGCTAAATAACAGTATTAAAAAAAAAACTAAGGCCAAAAGAATTAGATGTAAACAAGGCAGATTGTGGATAATGACGTCATATCATGGCCGCGACAGCTACGGACGTTTGAACTGTCGTAGAAAATTGAAGGAGTTTAATATTATTTTTGTGCGACACTAGTAGTTGAACTTAACTTTTAATACTTTTCTTGGGTTGATAGTACTGTATTTAATTGATTTAGGTGAAGAAAAAATTACGTGCATATTCCCTATTATAGGTAGACGATTTCGTCAAGTTCTTTTCATAGCAGTTAAAAACAAATACTTTTGTATTTGTGCTGGAGCGGAAAAAGGAAATGAGGTAGTAAAACAACATGAGTGTTTTCTAAATTATTTTTTATTGCATGTTGTACTAAATAAAAAAAACCGGCCAAGAGCGTGTCGGGCCACGCTCAGTGTAGGGTTCCGTAGTTTCCCGTCCGTCACAATAAGTGTTCCCACTTATGAGTTTAAAGGTGGGTATCCATTATGTAAAAATGCATGCATATACGAATATACTACAAACTTAGTCCAGAAATTATTTTGTACAACTTTTTGTCTTTTTTGTACAAAAACTGTTGTTTCCATCAAGTTCAAAATGATTTTCCTAGAAAGTCCTTATAAAGTTCTATATTTTCTAAACTTATGGTTCAAAAGTTAGAGGGGGGGACACATTGTTTTTTACTTTGGGAGCGATTATTTCCGAAATTATTGACATTATCAAAAAATGATTTTAGAAAACCCCTATTCATTTTTAAATACCTTTCCAACAATATATCACACGTTAGGGTTGAAATAAATACAACAATCACTTCCCACTTTACATATAGGGGGGCTACCCTAATAAAACATTTTTTTTCTATTTTTATTTACCACTTTGTCGGCGTGATTGACATGGCGAAACTATAAGGGTTCCTAGTTGACTACGGAACCCTAAAAAGGTTTAAAATTAAATATTTGTATTATTTGTCTACTCCATACCACCTGTGTGCTAATATTTCAAAAATCCCAAGAAGTGCGTACTCGGTTCTCCTAGTTAGAGAGCCCATGCAACTTCTAAACCTATTTCGATAACACTCCCAGAATGATGATATACATATATATATAATTAGTCACATTATTAATTGGGGAACACGAAATGACGATGCCGCAATGCAAAAAACCTGGAGGCACTATTTATCAAAATATTCGTAAGTGACCGTGGCACGCGTATTCAATCAGTACAAGTCGAAAGGAACCGGGTGATTGCTGACAAAACGCCGAATCTGCTGCGTGGTGAGCGACTTTCAATCGCTGTAGCAACCACTTTTTCCACTGTTTGGAAGATGCAGCAGTGGTTTTTCTTACACAGAAATTATGATTTCATCATCATCATCATCGTCATCAGCCTATTAATGTTCGCCAGTGCTGGGACACAGGCCTTCTCTCTATGAGAGGGAATGGGCTTTAGTCCACCACGCGGGCCCAGTGCGGATTGGTAGATGTCACATGTCTTCGAATTTTTGGTTCTAGGACATGCCAGTTTCCTCACGATGTTTTCCGTCACCGTTTTGAGAGCAGTGGTGATGAAATAAATTACACAAAGTAATGCGCCTGCCTGGATTCAAACCTACGACTTACTGATCGTAAGTCGGGGCCGCCACCACTGGGCCACCGCTGCTCCCAAGTTATGATTTGAACGTGGCTAATTCATCATCTGCCTAGCCTTTTTGCAAAACTATGTTGGGGTCGGCTTCCAGTCTAACCGGATGCAGCTGAATAACTGTATTTTACATGGAGCGACTGCCTATCTAACCTCCACAACCCTGTTAGTACTTACTTCGTAGTACGATACCCCTTGGTAAGACTGGTTGTCATACATTTTGGGCCACTGACTACCTATAACGACTGTCAAAGATCTGCAAATGACAGCCGGGACCAAAGGCTTAACGTGCTTTCCTAAGCACGGAAGGAACCCGGTGGTCACCCATCCACAGACCAACCTAGGCAAGCACGGCTTAACCTGAAGATCGACCCGAGCGTCTGTTATTATTTAGCCACGGGCTGTCACTAACACTTAGCCACTGGGAGTGTTATCGAACTAGATTTAGTGTCGTGGGCTCTCTGACTATCCCGATGCCACGTGACCGCACAGTCGACCGCGTAATCTACATTCGCCGCTCCCCGCGCGGGGGGCTAAGTCACGCCCATCGAGTTACGATTTATTTTCGAAGTAGGGCCTTAAATGGCACCAACTATAGCCTATAACTCATAAGACATTATTATAAAATAAACGTAAAATGATACAAAGTATCTAAAAGGTACTTGAAAATAAAATAACAAAAAACGAGAGATACACATTAGTCCCTAGTGGCTTTGATAGAAAAAGTTTTTGTTTTCATGTTATTTCTCGTTTATTTACAGGTCCCGAGAAAGATCTCGAGACCGCTCCCGAGGCTCGACGTCCCCTCATCCTGAAACTAGGCTGGAACACAACGACGCTTACAAGCGACGCTGTCGAGACTTCGACGGTGAGTACACTGCCTTTTTTAACTGACTTCAAAAAAGGAATAGGTTCTATATTCTACTTTATATTTTTTGATGTGAAACATCTATAGGGCGCGCTGGTAAACAAATAAAAAAACAAATGAAAAATGTGTGGCGAGCGTGGCAATCGAACCCGGCCCGAACAATCCGACCTGTTGAAGCAGCATAACATCTACATATTCGACACCGTTTACAACAGGCCAGCTGGTCTCGGGGCCCAGGGCGCTGGGTTCCAGCGATCGAACCCGGCCCGAACAATCCAACCTGTTGAAGCAGCATAACATCTACATATTCGTCATGGTTTACAACAGGCCAGCTGGTCTCGGGGCACAGGGCGCTAGGTTACAGCGATCGAACCCGGCCCGAACAATCCAACCTGTTGAAGCATCATAAGATCTACATATTCGTCACGGTTTACAACAAGCCAGCTGGTCTCGGGGCACAGGGCGCTGAGTTACAATATCGTGACTTCGAGTTCGATTCCAGCATAAGGTTTTTCTTTTGTGAATCGAGTCATTTTGTTTTTATTTTATTTTATGTGTTTGTTTTTTATATTGACATTTTTTAAAGCATATTACTTGTATAAAATCGTCCCGCAACGGCTCACTTTTTTTTAACAGCCTACTCTGTTGGGTAAAGGCCTCCATCATGGTTTTCCAATTATGTTGTTAGTACAGCTTATATTTCTTAACAAAATAAGCTGTTACCCGGGACTTTATGCTCGTGGAATTTTGTGCAAAATCTTGTTTAATCATTAGACTTTTTGTAAAATAAATGGATTTTGTGTTACTTCTTATAACTTCAGCTATCTGCCAGTAAAAGTGCCTTCAAAATCGGTCCAGCAGTTTCGAAGATAAGCCGAAATTTTTAAGCAACCATAAGCTTTTCGTTCCAAAAATAGACCTTAAAAAATCTTAGTATTAAAATATGTACTTTTTTTTTTTGTTTACAGAGAAAGGCTACTGCATGCGCGGCGACCTATGTCAGTGGGACCACGGCAGCGACCCCGTGGTGCTAGAGGACGCGTCGGCCGCGCTCTCCACTGTGCTGTCCCTGCCGCCCGCGCCCAGCGTACCCGGTCAGTACTATATACTAGTCTACATCATCATGCGCGGCGACCTATGTCAGTGGGACCACGGCACTATGTCAGTGGGACCACGGCACTATGTCAGTGGGACCACGGCACGTGTATACGCCCTTAAGCTTGCCGATTCGCGGTCTTCAGAATACCAGTATTTTACATGGAGTGACTGCCTATCTGATCTTCACAACCCAGTTAGTACTGGGTAATACGATACCCCTTGGAGAGACTGGTTGTCAGACTTTCTGGTCACTGACTACTTAATGACTGTCAAAGATCTACAAAATATAACAGCCGGGACCAACAGCTTAACGTGCTTTCCGAGGCACGGAGGAAACTTGGTATGTAATGGGTGGTCACCCATCCAGAGAACAACCTAGGCAAGGGCGGGTTATCTTATGATCGACCCGAGCGGTTGTTATGTTTTAGCCACGAATTTGATGAAATTGTTTCGTAAATTAACAGGAAATGTTTCTTTATCCACAGAATACAATCCCCTAACGCCGGACATCTGGTGCGGTGGGTTCCCTGCCTACCCTCCGCCTCATGCGATGCATCCACATCCGCCCAGAGAACTTATACCCATACCTAGGTTAGTAGCATTTGTGAATTATAGTCTGGACAAGCTGAGTTTTCGATGTGACAAAAATTCCGAAAAATAAAAAATAAATGATATATAAGGTACATTTTGGTACTTACAAGATTTCGCGAAAATCTAATTTTGCCCAATCTTTTTATCGTGTTGATTCAGGACTTGATTTTTATACATCCAATATAGTATAGGATCCCTTAAAGAACGACCTTCACCGAGCTGGTTAATGAAAGAAAAGTATTTTATATCAAATTAAATATGTCAAAAAATATTTTGCAAATGGGGTTGTCTAAAAAATTTCAGTCCAGAATACAACTTTTTTTTTTTTCAACGTTTCACTGGTAGGGCTAATAGACAAATTCCATACCAATCAAAATTATGAAACCTGTGGAATATGCAAACTGTCTAGACTTCATAACTTTTGCATATAGAATATCAAATTCAAAACATTTATTTCAGATTTTCTTTTAGGTCCATAGAGTGTTAGTAGTACATCAAGATGACTTAAAGCTATGTTAGTAAGACACAAATACAACAAATAATAGAACGCCAGTCTATGCGCAGCCCAATCTAATGCCTCCAAACAGGACTATGGATTTAGTCTGCAATTACCCTCAGGTAGCTGTTGGGACTGCCCCTCGCCCTCCGCATCAGCGATGCTGCTCTTTTACAAACGCAAACGTAATAATACAAACGAAATATGCAAACGTTTGGTTAACCGGTTAACTTAACGTTTGCATATATTCTATACGTACGTATACGTAAACGAGAGCGAGGGTTACTGGACGGCCGTCCAGTAACCCTCGCTCTCGTTTACTCCGATACAAATAGACAGTGTTAATGTAATGTTCTAGTGTTGGCAGGATCCGTCACGCGGTGCCAGCAGTGCGCGGGCCGGGCGGGCCCCCCCCTCGCCACCCGCCGCCGCACAAGAAGAACTTCGACTACAACCGGTTTGGTGAGTTCACATTGAACTTAGTTACTCCTAGAGTTGCTGCCAGTTAAGATCGCAATAGCGGTCATTGACCCACCTACATTTATTAAAGTTCTCTAAACGCGGGTAAAACTAAAAAATGCCATGGCGACGCGTCGCCACCTGTCAAGTTGTCAACCCGGCCCGAAATATCCCGAAAATTACCGACTTGTTGAAGCAGCATGAGATCTACATATTCGCCACGGTTTACATCAAGCTAGCTGCAGCCTTATTCATAACCATTCGACTCGCTTCCGTACCGAATCGAACGTCTAAGATATCGAAGATGTCCTCCAAACGCAATTCACAAATCCGAAACCGAATAATTTTGACAGTTCATATTCGATTTGAAGACTCGAATCTTTCCGACAGCTGTTTGCTATCGGGAGTCATATCGAACAAAAATAAAACGAAGAAATAAATCATATTTCCAGCTTATTTCAGTGAAATAAAAAGACTGTAAACTTTTTAAACACTGCCTAAAGTAAGTACTTAAATGAAGTTTTATTATTGTATTGACAATATTTGATTGATATATCCGCATTTACATAAATTTACAGAAATGTGATATTCGTTCTAGATTTTAGTTAACATTATTTGATACTTTGGTAGATGGAGTGTGTGATTGTGCGAGCCAGAGACCGTCGGCGTGCAGGACAACAGAGGCAGGAGACGTTATCTCTTCATAAAGGATATGACGAATACTTTTGCCGACCCGCGGTTTCAGTTGGTTTATAGACTAACACCCGACATGGCCCTTAGCCTCATTGAAGAAATAAGGCCCTATTTCCCTGACACGCAATCATCTGCCGTAATCCCCAAAGAAATTTAATTATTGTTTGACAATGAGCAAATAGCAAGAATTGTATAATACTGATATCAAATACTTGCAGTATGTTTTCCTTTTTTAATTAAACAAAGCTATATAAAGTTATCTATGAATTATGAAAAATAGTTTTATTTAAAAAAAAAAACACACTTTTCGCGCTTTGCCAGTTTGACAGACGGCTGTTTACAAAGCAGGTTTATTCGAAATGAAATAAAGTTTATTTTGGTTACTAATAAAATCATTTTATATCGTTTGCTGTCTATTAAGTTAGTAGCTGTATATTCCTTATTTAAACGGAACTAAATATTCAAATAAACCTATTTTATTTACTATTTTAAATTTTCTACCACGGTCATCTATTTACTACCATTTTGTAGCGTTCCCCATAAACACAATGGTCAATGGGATAGAAAAAAACTTATCCGTTCGGATCTGTGAATAGCGTTTTGACAGTTCTTCGGCTCGGAAATGAGATTGTCGAATACGGTTCCTTACCGACACTGAAACTTATCGAATTGTTTAGAATACCCCTGCTGGTCTCGGGGCACAGCGCTGGGTTACAATCTCGTGACTTCGAGTTCGATCCCAGCATAAAGATTTTATTTTTGTAAATTGAGGTATTTTGTTTTTATTTTATTTTGTTTTTAAGCATATTGCTTATACAAAATAATTTCGATTTTTCACATCAGCCAGGCGTCCCGGCTCACTTTTCACCAAAAATAAGCCTGTTCAAGTCTTGAATCGTCATTAATCGTGAACTTCAAGATTTTTCCAAATCAAAAAACGATACAATATGGTTTATTTGTTTTGGTTCGTACGAAGAGATATTAGGGAAAGGGCAATGCCCGCTATTGCGATCTTAACTGGCACCAACTATAGCTCCGTTCAGTGCGTCCTGTAGGAATATTACGTATCTTTCTGATATCCAGTGACTATCAAGCTTCGGTTGTACACCGAACTTTGATGACAACCGAGAATGTCATAATTTTGGCATTACGTGTCGCACAGAGTGGATATCAATTTACGGTGACTAACAGCCCGGGTACGGTGTAACATCTTTCACGAAAGCCACTTCAAACTCAGTTGTCATCAATTTGTTGTCCACTATGCTTACATAATCGAAATAATATAATTATCGATACGCAAGCGTCTGTCAAAATGAGTTACGGTGACTATCAGCCACGATGACAAATAATTATATTAGATTTATGTACTGTAGATAAAGTAGTTATTCCGTTCCGATATCATGTAATCGTGTTCCATTCGTGTTCCGTTCCCGCAGACAAACCGTGAAAACGGTTTTGTGGGGCATTGTAATAAATTTAAGACTGCTGTAAACTTTCATTTAATAAATAAAAAATAATAATAATAATAATGACGTCATATTTGATCGCGACTGGTCATACATAATACGAAACTAACCTTTTGACAGTTATTTCTACTACTCGATCTGTCAACAGAGATACGTAATAGCCCTACTGAACAAGTAACTGTTTTTTGTCCATAGTAAATAAAATAAATCATTGTGCTGATGGATGCATGGAAATAAAATAAATCATTGTACTGATGGATGCATTGAATAGTATGGGGTCATGGAGGTATTTAAGGCCCGGTCACACCGGATGCGTCGCGTGACGTGACGTGCGACGTGACGTTCGCACGCGCGTATGAGCCCTGTCACACCGGCCAAGAGCGGTACAGCACACGTCACGCGCGCACGCCTCACGTCACGCAGGTTACTGCAACACGCGCGTACGAGCCACATTGTCAGCAGCCATATTGAGTTGAAGAGCATTTGGCGAAAAGATTTTAGACAACAGCAGTTCTTCTGATGAAGAAGCGTTATTGTTGCTACTATGCCAAGAATCTTCTGCTACTACAAAAAGACTTGTGAGTCCATGATATTAATAATAGAAGAGAGGAACGCAGTGAATATCATAATTCTAGAAGTTTTTTCTATAAAATTGTCTCCATTGCGATCGTAAACTATATTGTGTTTGTAAATAAATACAAACTGCCATGCGTGCGTACGTGCAGCAATGACCGTTGCGTGTGCGTGCGTGACCGGTCTGACATCTAACAGGGAGCGCCATATAATACAACGTCATCACTGCAGGCGCGTGTGCGACGTTGCCATTCCTCTACACACGCGCGCGGACTCGGTATGTCAGTAGATGCGGCTCTGCGTGCGTGAGTGACGCGCGTGCACACGTCACGCATCTGGTCTGTCATCTTTCTTACAGTTTCATACATTACAACTGATGCGTGCACGCGTCACGTCACGCAACGCATCCGGTGTGACCGGGCCTTTAAAGTTATAACTTGATACCGGATTATATGCAACATAAAATCGTCGAAATATGCATGCGTATAAACAGCGGGAGCGACTTTGTTTTATACTATGTAAAGGTATTTTACGTTTTATTTGCAGGCCCACCACGTCCCCCTCTACCGGCGAATTCAGCCAACTGTTCTTTAGAAGTAAAGAAAGTGCCGCGAGGACTCAACGATATCACACATCTGAACAATCACTTCTGCAAATTTGGGAAGATCGTTAATATACAGGTAATTTTGTAAACAAGGTTTTAAAGGGACTACAAATATTTTGTTCATCTGTCATTGAATCAACAAAATGACAGATGAACAAAAGATTTGTCGATTCTCTTTCGTGTCTACGGCGTTCATGCTAAGCGTGCAGGAGCTAAATGCGAGTTTTATAATGCAAAAAAGTTTTAATTCACTGCAATAAATAAAACCAGAAAAATATATGATATTCTTCAGGATATATGCTAGTATGATAGTGTTTTGAAAACATAATACAACTAATTATACTCGATAGAAAAAAATCACGAACTTATCTCTTAAAAAATCTTTTAACGAGTAACAACCATACTAAAATACATGCGATCATTCTGATTTTTTGGCAAATAATTCTACAAGCAACATATTAGCTTCATAGTGTTTTATTTATTTTTTTAGTCAAATCAATAGTTTATTTAAGAAAAAAAGCAAAATGTGCACTTTACGCAAAATGTGCACTCCGTGCAAAATAAGCATAATAATATCGCAAAATGTGCACTTCTTAAAATGAGCACTTATCAAAATGGGCACTTATCAAAATGGGCACTTATCAAAATGGGCACTTATCAAAATGGGCACTTATTAAAATGAGCACTTATCAAAATGAGCACTTATCAAAGTAAGCACTTATCAAAATGAGCACTTCTCAAAATGCGCACTACTCAAAATGAGTGAATTTTATCACAATGCGTTAAAATAAAACCGTTTGCTTACTATATTTTTTTATTATTTTTCACGATTTTTAGCACGATCTTACGACGAGCAAAATGTTTGTCAAAACTGTAAACAAAAAGCTATCCAAATTTGATAAAAAATATAACAAACTTTAAGTAAAATTATAAAATAATGATGTTTCAGTGCATGTTTCAAAACCATGCAAAATAATAAAAAAAGTATAGCAAACGGGTTTTATTTGGAATCGCGGTGGTGGTTTGGTTGTAAACGTTGTTCATAATGATGAGTACAATAAAAATATCGGTCAAAGTTTATCGATATCGTCCGGAAACACGTCGTATAATAAAATTATCGTTACTCACATTAGTAATAACTAAAGGCATACAATTACCGAACCACCAGATTTAGCAAAATGTAATGGCAAAAAAAAAAACACTTTTGATTGCCAAAATTAGTAAATGATCAAAATTAATCCCCATTTTATCGTAAAATTAGAACCAATAATTTATTTATGACCATCAGAAATTGAACAGTTATGCTCTTGCATCCGAGTCGAGGGAGACGGTATTCCTGAATGGTTAAAAAAAATAACCACGAAGGGTATGGCGGGGTCTATTCGCTCGCTTCGGGCGCTCATTCGACCCCGCCATACCCTTCTAACCTAATCTATCCGTGTCGGGGTACCCCAAGTAATATACCAACCAAATAGGCAAAACTAGTTTGTCATCAACCACCTCATTAAAATTTGGTGCTCAATTTACTAAATTTGGTGATCAATTGATATTTTAATCATTGTTATTTTTATTGATATTTTATTTTTTTCAATTAGTATTTTTTTTATGTTAGTGGTCACAATGTTATTTTTGGTGGTCATTATATTTTCCCCCATAACTAAATATCGTTTTTCTACAGGTGTCCTACGACGGCGACCCGGAAGCGGCTCTCATCACATTCAGTAACCCCACCGAAGCGAATGTAGCTTACAAGAGCACGGAGGCTGTACTCAACAACAGATTTATCAAGGTCTTCTGGCATAATCCTGAGGTGAGCACAATATTCTTATAATACTACTAGCTGATGCCCGCAGCTTCGCCTGCGTGGATGTCGTTTATCGCGACCAAAAGTAAAGCTCCCACACGGCTTATTTTTTCCGACACCTCGAACGAATATCATTATATTTTAGCCAATGTATAAAAAACCGTCACAAATTATACACTAAAACCCTCCTCGAGAACCACTCTATCCATTAGTGAAAACAGCATGAAAATCGGTGCAGTAGTTTTCGAGTTTATCGCGAACAGACAGACAGACGCGGCGGAGGACTTTGTTTTATAATATGTAGTAGTAGTTATAGTATGTAGTTTGGCGCGTTCAATAGCGTCCATGAGTTCCTGTAGTGAACAAACAACAGTACACGCAGGACACGATATTAAGTGCCCCATCGTTTGTTGTACAGCACCACATTTACACTCCAGGCCAGAGTCGTTAATGAATCTTGACCTGAGCAGGTTTTTTTTTGCCTTACTTTCATTGGTAACTTATGAACAATTAGAATCGGTCTTAAGCCTTCCTAAAGAATTCCTACCAGAGCCCCCTTTCAGACCTCTTGCTCGAGAAAGAGGTACTTTCCCAAAGTCAAATAGTCAGTAGATATGGTCCATAGGCAACCATGATAGTTCCATAAAGAAAAACCAAATATTAACAATTTTTTTACAAGAAGAAGGTTACTCCATCGCAAGCAATGTAATTAATTAGATATGATTCTAAGCTGTTTTATTTAGTTCAAATATAAATATGGTTATCGTCTGGCAACTTAACATCAGAAAACGGTGTTTTGAAACTGATAATCAAATAAGTTGTAGGTAAAGTAAAAGTAAAGTAAATCTCATGATTTTTTGTCTTTCCACTTTTAGATATAGGTACGCAATGAAAATCCTTAAAAACAATATATTCTACCAACAATTCTGACACAAATTGAATTCTAGAACTTCCACCAACAGAACAAACAAGAGAACATGGCGCCGGGCGGACAGCTCGCGAACAAGCAGACGGACAGACAGAACTCACAGCATCCCATGTCGCACAACAAGGTGCTCATCAACAGAGACAACATCAAGGCCACCGCCGACAACAACGCTGCCGCAAAACAGCTGCAGGAGAAGGTGAGAATATACTGCTTTATCAATAAACTATGAAAAAAACATGTTGCAAAAACACTCAAATATAAAACAATAAGAAATGTTTCTAAAATACTAAAACACGTTGCTGAAACACTGCAACATTTTGCTAAAACATGTTGTTAAAACACAAAAACATGTTGCAAAAAACACTCAAATTTGTTTATGAATTATTAAAACATGTTGATATAACAGTAAGAAATGTTTCTAAAATATTAAAACGTGTTGTTGAAACACCGCAAAATTTTGCTAAAACATGTTGTTCAAACACAAAATCATGAGCAAAAAACACTCAAACATGTTGATGAAACATTAAAACATTTTAATGAAACATCAAAACTTGTTGATTAAGCATTAAAACATGTTGATAAAACAGTAAGAAATGTTGTAAAATACTAAAACATGTCGCTGAAACACTGCAACATTTTGCTAAAACATGTTAATGAAACATTAAAACTTGTTGATTAAGCATTAAAACGTGTTGATACAACAGTAAGAAATGTTGTAAAATACTAAAACATGTCGCTGAAACACTGCAACATTTTGCTAAAACATGTTGAAACACAAAACATGTTGCAAAAAACACTCAAATATGTTGATGAAATATTAAAACATTTTGATATAACAGTAAGAAATGTTTTTCTAAAATACTAAAACGTGTTGTTGAAACACTGCAAAATTTTGCTAAAACATGTTGTTCAAACACAAAATCATGAGCAAAAAACACTCAAACATGTTGATGAAACATTAAAACATTTTTATGAAACGTCAAAACTTGTTGATTAAGCATTAAAACATGTTGATACAACAGTAAGAAATGTTGTAAAATACTAAAACATGTCGCTGAAACACTGCAACATTTTGCTAAAACATGTTGAAACACAAAACATGTTGTAAAAAACACTCAAATATGTTGATGAAATATTAAAACATTTTGATATAACAGTAAGAAATGTTTCTAAAATACTAAAACGTGTTGTTGAAACACTGCAAAATTTTGCTAAAACATGTTGTTCAAACACAAAATCATGAGCAAAAAACACTCAAACATGTTGATGAAACATTAAAACATGTTAATGAAACATCAAAACTTGTTGATTAAGCATTAAAACATGTTGATAAAACAGTAAGAAATGTTGTCAAATACTAAAACATGTCGCTGAAACACTGCAACATTTTGCTAAAAAATGTTAATGAAACATTAAAACTTGTTGATTAAGCATTAAAACGTGTTGATACAACAGTAAGAAATGTTGTAAAATACTAAAACATGTCGCTGAAACACTGCAACATTTTGCTAAAACATGTTGAAACACAAAACATGTTGCAAAAAACACTCAGTTATGTTGATGAAATATTAAAACATTTTGATATAACAGTAAGAAATGTTTTTCTAAAATACTAAAACGTGTTGTTGAAACACTGCAAAATTTTGCTAAAACATGTTGTTCAAACACAAAATCATGAGCAAAAAACACTCAAACATGTTGATGAAACATTAAAACATTTTAATGAAACATCAAAACTTGTTGATTAAGCATTAAAACATGTTGATAAAACAGTAAGAAATGTTGTCAAATACTAAAACATGTCGCTGAAACACTGCAACATTTTGCTAAAAAATGTTAATGAAACATTAAAACTTGTTGATTAAGCATTAAAACGTGTTGATACAACAGTAAGAAATGTTGTAAAATACTAAAACATGTCGCTGAAACACTGCAACATTTTGCTAAAACATGTTGAAACACAAAACATGTTGCAAAAAACACTCAAATATGTTGATGAAATATTAAAACATTTTGATATAACAGTAAGAAATGTTTTTCTAAAATACTAAAACGTGTTGTTGAAACACTGCAAAATTTTGCTAAAACATGTTGTTCAAACACAAAATCATGAGCAAAAAACACTCAAACATGTTGATGAAACATTAAAACATTTTTATGAAACGTCAAAACTTGTTGATTAAGCATTAAAACATGTTGATACAACAGTAAGAAATGTTGTAAAATACTAAAACATGTCGCTGAAACACTGCAACATTTTGCTAAAACATGTTGAAACACAAAACATGTTGTAAAAAACACTCAAATATGTTGATGAAATATTAAAACATTTTGATATAACAGTAAGAAATGTTTCTAAAATACTAAAACGTGTTGTTGAAACACTGCAAAATTTTGCTAAAACATGTTGTTCAAACACAAAATCATGAGCAAAAAACACTCAAACATGTTGATGAAACATTAAAACATGTTAATGAAACATCAAAACTTGTTGATTAAGCATTAAAACATGTTGATAAAACAGTAAGAAATGTTGTCAAATACTAAAACATGTCGCTGAAACACTGCAACATTTTGCTAAAAAATGTTAATGAAACATTAAAACTTGTTGATTAAGCATTAAAACGTGTTGATACAACAGTAAGAAATGTTGTAAAATACTAAAACATGTCGCTGAAACACTGCAACATTTTGCTAAAACATGTTGAAACACAACATGTTGCAAAAAACACTCAAATATGTTGATGAAATATTAAAACATTTTGATATAACAGTAAGAAATGTTTTTCTAAAATACTAAAACGTGTTGTTGAAACACTGCAAAATTTTGCTAAAACATGTTGTTCAAACACAAAATCATGAGCAAAAAACACTCAAACATGTTGATGAAACATTAAAACATTTTAATGAAACATCAAAACTTGTTGATTAAGCATTAAAACATGTTGATACAACAGTAAGAAATGTTGTAAAATACTAAAACATGTCGCTGAAACACTGCAACATTTTGCTAAAACATGTTGAAATACAAAACATGTTGTAAAAAACACTCAAATATGTTGATGAAATATTAAAACATTTTGATATAACAGTAAGAAATGTTTCTAAAATACTAAAACGTGTTGTTCAAACACAAAATCATGAGCAAAAAACACTCAAACATGTTGATGAAACATTAAAACATGTTAATGAAATATCAAAACTTGTTGATTAAGCATTAAAACATGTTGATAAAACAGTAAGAAATGTTGTAAAATACTAAAACATGTCGCTGAAACACTGCAACATTTTGCTAAAACATGTTAATGAAACATTAAAACATGTTGATAAAACAGTAAGAAATGTTGTAAAATACTAAAACATGTCGCTGAAACACAAAAACATGTGCAAAAAACACTCAAATATGTTTATGGAACATTAAAACATGTTGATATAACAGTAAGAAATGTTTCTAAAATACTAAAACGTGTTGATGAAACACTGCAACATTTTTCTAAAACATGTTGTTAAAACACAAAAACATGTTGCTACAACATGTAGCACAAAGATGGACGCCCTTATATGAACTGTCAAAGTTTTGTTAGTTGGTTTATTTAGCTGCAGTATAGTTCGGTTCAAACTTAATGGCGGCTCGGAATTTAGCTGCAAGTGACGCTCTGTGCAGAAATAACTCTTTAAACTTAATGGCGATTCGGAACATCTAATGTAAAGCTGCGCAGACAACACTTTAGGTATCAACGGGGCGCAGATGACGCATCGTTTTGTCTGTATTATGCGCAGACCGTCACTTGCAGCTGACTTCCGAGCCGCCATTAAGTTTGAACCGAACTATAATGTCCGTCAATCACAGCATTTAACATGATTTTCCTTATCTATCTCTCAGAAACCGTATTTACTCTGCACATTCAATCCATCCACTAACTCCGATCTTTTTCTATCTTTACAGCAAGAGAAAGAGAAGGAACTAATGAACGGGCAGGAACCGAAGAAAGAGATCGTCAAACAATCGATTACTAAGAGTAAACAGGTCATGGAGATGCACAAGAGAGCGCAAGCGTTGTTGGAGACACAGCTGCAACAACAGATGTTGTTGATACAGAGGCTTGAGACTGGTAAGTAAACAAAGCAGCAAAATAAATAAAGAAAATATCTTTAATGGGGTGGCTAAGGCAAAGTAAATCTCAGATGGCGCCACCATCGTTGGTCTCAATCTGACCAATGAGGTGAAGCTATTTTGAAATATAAAATGACATTACCACATTTTCAACCAATGACGATGTTGGGAACCAGCTATGCTAGCGCCATTAGTTCCACAGTTAGCCTCCACATTGGCACATGCCACGCCCTTCACGAAGCCGTCAACCAAGCATTCTGTACATCAAACTAAGTAACTTTACGCAAAAATTATTGCTGGGAAACTACTTTTTTTGGGGGTGAAAAATCACGTATTATTTTTATTGAGGAAACAGTTATTATGTACCGTGAGCTCAGACGAAATCTCACCACGAATGCGGCACTTTTTGCTTGCAGCATCCGGCCGCTATTGAAGCGCTACTGTAAGTTAAAAACATTCTCTTACTTGGTCCTTTTTAGGGTTCTGTACCTCTAAAGGAAAAAACGGAACCCTTATAAGATCACTTTCTTGTCCGTCTGTCTGTCTGTCTGTCTGTCCGTCTGTCTGTCTGTCCGTCCGTCTGTCTGTCCGTCCGTCTGACACCACCGATTTTCTCAGAAACGGGTGTACCTAGCAAGTTGTTTTTTTTTTGTTTTGTTCCTACTAGTCAAGAAAGGGGTGGTCAAACATCTGTGATCATTAACAGAGCCTGGGACTTTTTGTAAAACAAAGTATAACGTAAAAATGGTCCCATTTTTTTTTTTGTAAACAGATGTGGACATCGTGTGAACGGGATTTTGTTTTAAAAATGAGTAGATTTGGCTCGAGCTCATGGTACATTATATACAGACTACAAATATATAATACGGAGGTCGTGAATGTATCTATACTAATATTATAAAGAGGAAAACTTTGTTTGTTTGGTTGTTTGTTTGGTTGTAATGAATAGGCTCAAAAACTACTGGACCAATTTAAAAAATTCTTTCACCATTTGAAAGCTACATTATCCACGAGTAACATAGGCTATATTTTATCCCCGTACTCCCACTGGAACGGGAACTACGCGGGTGAAACCGCGGGACGTCCGCTAGTTTAAAATAAAAATCTAACATTAACTTTCGAACTTTGACCCTCAATATCTCCGTAAATAGAAGGTTCCCAGGCATGGTCTACAACTAAAAAATTACCGCAATATTATCATTTTGTTGTTCTTTATGTTTCTTCTCATTTATGAGAGCCTAAAATACCTTACACGCGCGTTTATTATCGTTTATTTCAGGCATTAACCCATATAGCCCAGTTTACATAATTATTACATATTATTAAAATTTAATACACATTACATTATTAAAATCATAATCAAACTAAAAGCAATGACGGGAAGAACAGAGTTAGTGCCTTTCGGCTTTGTTAAGGGTTTTTTTACACCCTGTATATTTAAAATTTTCAACACCTTCAGTTAATATCCCCATTTATTCTCCAAGGTAACGTCACTGGTCCTCAGCGCGCAGCCTTACTAGAAGCCATCAATTCGGCACAGGAAGGGATTGAGAAGCTCCGTAAAGAGCTCGTCGCCTACAACGGAACACTAAAACAGATGCAGGTATGTTTTCCTTTCAAGTATTTGTGCTATGTGTATTTTATTGGAATAACTGTGAGGGCCCACTGGTGAAATATTCACATTAAACATGTTGAAAATGTCTATACAACAACAACAACATCAACTCGTCATATCATGAGTAACCTTTTGCTTCTCATAATAGGGAATATGTATAATTTTTTTATTTTTTTATTTCGCTACGGAATGTTAAAGTACTATAAAAATAATGACAAAAAGCGAAAATAAGACATAAATCGGGCAAACAACACAGAAGTTATAACCATTTAAACTTTTGTTTTTATCTCTTTCCAGATAAACGGAATTTAGTATGGATTTTGTTCGTCGATGCAGCGAATGACGTCATTCGCTGTATCGGATCTCTCTGTCTAACCAGCAGTTTCAAATGCATATAGTATTTTTTTATCGATATAAAAAAAAAAAATCGGTTTGCTATTTCTGATGTTAATACGCTTTGTTTAGAGTGATAAAAAAAATCATGCATATTATACCCTATTGAAATCTTTTATTTGTTTAGACAACATGGTTTTATGTGAATATTTCGTCAGTGGAAACGTAATAAAACATAATAAAAATCTTTAAAACATTTTAACGTTAAAATGTCGTGTACTTAAATTAAAAGCATTCTTAAGTGACCTCCACTTAAGTGGTAACCGCACTTATCGACGGGCAATCGTCATGAACCGGTCAGAGCCTTACGCCCTAACTATACATTACAACCGAAAAACTCTACATTCTCTATTCGGACGACGCGACTTTACAGCGCGCCGAAGTTGAATGTGACCGGCTGATGCCGATTCCGCGTCAATATACAGGGTGCGAGGCACACCGACGTACAAACGGCCCCCGCAAAGAAATTTTTCAACGGTAATGAAAAAAAAATTGCTGTTTCATACATTTTGTCCGTGTTGGAAACAGATGTTTTTCAAAAACAAACCAATGAAAGAAAGCTTGGAAGATTTTTGTATGAAGCGTGGCCGGATTAACTTCCGCCATTTTGATTTTTGTAGTGAAAACTTCTTTAGGCGCCTTGAGCACTTTTTGGGTGAAGGAAAAACATTGAACTCATCGTCACGTAACGTAACGTGCGGTCACGCTTCGTAGCCGTTCGTAGCACTCGTAGCATCCGCTACGGCGTAGCACCCAGTGCTACGACTGGGGCGGGGCCTGTGTACTTTTTGTTTTCACTTCTATCGGCAGTCCCCAAAGACTGCCGCCCCGATTTTTTTTTCAAGTAGCGGCCACGCTTAATACCTATATTAAGATGAATGCGTCAACCAGCCCGCGAAATTCAAATGTTCTTACGTTTTTTGCAATTTGCAGGCCAGTGCTAGGTTGTATGTTGATTAGAATATTATTCGCGGCTGTAAGACGTATGTAGTTACAGAATTATAATCATCAACATAATCAGTACAACCCTCCGAGTTTATAAAGGTTCAGGAATGACTTTGACCTTGAAAAAGTCATTTTTCCACCTTTATGAACTTGGAGGGTTGAACTACCTACTACAACCGCGAATAATATTCTAATCAACATACAACCTAGCACTGGCCTGCAAATTGCAAAAAACGTTAGAAAATTTGAATTTCGCGGGCTACCCTGGAGCATTCGCCTTAATCGATAGCTGGCATCAATAAATCAGTTTAAGACCAGTTTGTTATAAGACAAAATGTTCTAAAGTGTCAAATTTCCGAAAACTATCGATTGATGCACGTTTTATGTCCGATCAAATCAAAGTTGTGCTGAAGATGCTATCAGTGATTGGATTTTAACTTTGATAACTCATATCTCGGACACGTGACAATTTAGAACATATTGTTTCATACAAAACTTGTTTATATTGATGCCAGCTATCGATTAATATAGTCCTTATGAGTGGCCGCTACTTTGAAAAAAAAAAAATCGGGGCAGTCTTTGGGGACTGCCGAGAGAAGTGAAAACAAAAAGTACACAGGCCCCGCCCCAGTCGTAGCACTGGTTATGCCCCGCGCATGCCTATGTGGAGCTACGCCGTAGTGGATCGCCTACGAGTGCTACGAAGCGTGACCGCACGTTCAATGTTTTTCCTTAGAAGTTTTCACTTCAAAAAACAAAATGGCGGAAATTAATGCGGCCAAATAATTCAAACCTCTTTGGGGGGGGGGGGGGGTCACAATGATGTACTGAGTACGTGGTAACCATTTGTGCGTCGGTGTCTCTGCCATCCTGTAATGTGCTATATACTCTTATAAATAGGACACAAATCTACTTGAAATTGTCAAAAATACCAATAAAATGATTGTAACACGACAGGACGAGTCGGTCGCGAGGAATATGTCCCGTCTACAGCTACAGGTACCAAGCAGTTGCGTTTCGCATGGCGTGCACTATCAGTAACGCGTTTATCATGAATGTTCAGCTAAAAAAACGTTTTGAAAAAAATTAAACCGACTTCATAAACACAAAAAAGTGAAAAATAACTTTACCTTCAGAAGTAGGTGACTATCGTTTGTTATATTTAGATTTTTTGTCGTAAAAAAAAACAAATATCCGAATTGAGAACCTCTTCTATTTTGAAGTCGGTTAAAAATGTAGAATACTGCACATAGTTATACCCTTCTTTTGGAAGTAGCCGCAGTTCCGTAACTGACTGACTGACTCAACTGACTGACTGACTGACTGACTCAACTGACTGACTGACTGACTCAATTGACTGACTGACTGACTCAACTGACTGACTCAGATAAATTGAAACTAGGGTTCGGTTTTTGGCATTCATAGTTACCTTAACTACATAAGGAGCTTGTGGCTAAATAATAACAGCCGCTCGGGTCGATCTTCAGGATAAGCCGTGCTTGCCTAGGTTGGTCCGTGGATGGGTGACTACCCATTACATACCAAGTTTCTTTCGTGCCTCGGAAAACACGTTAAGCCGTTAGTTCCGGCTGTCAATTGTAGATCTTTGACAGTCGTTACAGGTAGTCAGTGGCCCGAAAGTCTGACAACCAGTCTTACCAAGGGGTGTGGTTATTAGCCAGTACTAACTGGGTTGTGGAGATCAGATAGGCAGTGGCTCCATGTAGAATACTGGTATTCAGCTGCATCCGGTTAAACTGGAAGCCGACCCTAATATAGTTGGGAAATGGCTAAGCAGATGATGAATGCGATTTCCAATATCGAAAACCTTTAGGAACTCGGATCTACCAGCTTTAGGCCCATTTGGTACTTCATTATCTTCACCCACTGCTGGGTATCGGCACAGAATATATATTAGTACCTTACGGTACAGAAGTTTCACTCCCGAGTTTAGGTATGATAAACGCAAGCGTGCGGCCACCGCACTAGTCTCAATAGGCTTGCACTCGCTCGACTTGTCGCACACGCAGCGCACGCACCCGCGAAACAAAAATAGACTGTTATTACCGTAAAGTAACTCTGACGGCCCTAGCAGATTGAAGCGAGACGGCAGACAGTTATTGTACTATGAACGCTATGCGCAATGCAAAAGGTTGAAATTAGCTTGTTTTCCAGAATAGTAGGTAAATATCTCGGGGTTTTTGCGCTGCTTGTATGGAAGTGAGACAGGCCTGGTATCGGCCTCTTTTCTCTTGTGTCAAGCTCCACGCTCTTGTGGCAACCTCATCCAGGATATTCCCGCAATGGAAACAATATCGTTTGTCCATCTCACCGCCTGACGACCAGCACTTCTCTTTCCATTCCTTGGAAGCCATTCGGTCACAGCTTTACTCCACCTGCCATCACCGCGTCTTGCTAGGCGTCCTGTCCAACTCCAATAACAACAACAACAGCCCATAACGTCCACTGCTGGACACAAGCCTCTCCCATGATGGGAGGAATTTGCCGTAATCTCCACGCTTGGCAGGAGGATTGGAGATCGCAGTGATGAAAGACTAACAGAAAACGCTGCTGCCCATTCTCTGGACTACGGAGGCGCAAGGTGTTCTGCTTCAGACATTAGTCGCCTTATACGACACCCGTGAGTGTAATGGGTTGGTTCTATTCTACTCTGCCGGATACCACACGGCTAAACTGCCCAACTCTATTTGAGTTCAATAACGCGATTTCCAATATCGAAGACGGTTCCGGATTTCAACGTTTAGAACTCATCATCATCATTTCAGCCGAAAGACGTCCACTGCTAGACATAGGCCCCCCCAAGTGTCGCCACATTGACCGGTCCCGTGCGACTTGCATCCTTCATTCATTCGTTTGGAACTCGGTCTAATAGTTTTATACTGACCATGGATGCGCCATGGCTCTCTGTGCTACTTATATCTCACTAGCTGATGCCCGCGACTTCGCCTGCCCGCAAATTATATACTAAAACCTTCCCCTTGAATCACTCTATCTATTAACAAAACCCGCATCAAAATCCGTTGCGTAGTTTTAAAGATCTAAGCATACATAGGGACAGACAGACGCGGGCGACTTTTTTTTTATAATATGTAGTAATTTGGTACTTACAATTGAGTATTATACTAGATTTTTTTTTTGTCATAAATGGAAAGATCATATATATGTTTTATAACAAACAATTTTTATTTTATTTTTTTTCGCTCTAATTTGAAAGTTATATTAGATTAAAAATACATTCTCGAACCCCGTACCGAAAACACGCCGACAGTTCCCGAATAAACCCGAGCGCGTATGTGACGTCACAATGTCAATACTTACTCATCGTACCATACAGCGGATAGTGTTTTGACCTAGCATTGATGATTTCTTGTTATTATTAAAATTCTGTTCCTCAAATAGGTACTATGAGTGTGCGTTAATTAAGAGAGTTGGATAAAAGGATCATATGTCAACACCATTAAAAGTTATATATTTAGCACGCAAGATTCTTAATTTACCCTAATAAAATCCAAGTGCGTAAATACGGCCATCGCCATATTGTGAGCCGAGGCTAGAAATCATAAAAAAATAGTTTTCGGACATCCAAGCTCCACTATGTTGAGAATAATTGACTCGTCATTTAATTATGTGACGAATTCATTCATAGTTCCATTTAAATAATTAATGGTAATGATGATTTTGAAATCTAAAGTCGAAGTTTCGCGGCAATCTTGCGTGTTTACATTTTTATTTTTCACATTGTATCACACAGACGCATAGATTCGAAAACAAATATGACAAATATCATTCCAAATATTTTATACAACATGAAAATACCCAGATCTTAGCGTAATTTACTAACACAGGACCAATAATAGCACGTAATATTTATTAGCACTACTCAATTTGTATTTGTTATTGACGTTGACGACATGACATGTCGATATTTTTTTTTTAAATCTTTGTGATGTGTGAACGCGATTATTCCAATCGATTATTTACGATTTTTGTAAATTTGGATTAACTCTACTAATAAAATTAAGGATTGTAATAATCGACGAATGGAAATTAAAATAATCTTGTTTTAAGCGTAAAAACAATAAATATTTATTATATTATTGTGCTTTTTTATAGGTAATCTAATAGTATTTTGTATATTGTATACGTAGGTATTCAAACCAACCCAACAATAAACAGTACAGATTGATCCATGGCTAAATTCGCGCCGATTTTTTCGAAATCAAAATAATTAGAAATGCACTCGCTCTTCAAAATTACATTGTATTTAAATTTACTATTTTTTGAAGTGATAACTTCTTCTGGGAGGGTGACTCGATTCGGAACGGTAACGAAGGAGTTCGGGAACGAAGTAGTTCCTGAATGACTGACTGATGGATCAATGCACAGCCAAACCGCTGATCGTAGAGACCTGAAACTTAGAGGGTGTGTTCTTTGTATGACGTAGGAATCCGATAAGAAAGCATTTTCCGAAATTCTACCCCATATTAGTGCTTTTGATTTAAATTACTTTTTATTTTGACACATGTCTAAAAACCCAATCTGATTGTATTGAAAAAACTGACTGTACAAGGATCTTTTGGCGCGTGGACAAAATCTTAACTAACGCCACTAATTTGTTTATTTTTAAACAATTTCAATATCAACTAGGTAGTTCAACATAAATTAGTTTAATTTAAGTTATCACTTCAGTCTAGCGTCCCGTTGGTTGGAAATAGTGCGCCAAGGATCTTGGTAGGTAATATTGTAAAAATCTGTTGAGGTTTTAGAGTTGATAATATTTATCTATCTTTGGTGGATCAATCAAAACTATGCCTACCAAGATCCTTGGCGCACTATATCCAACCTTCAGTTATTACAAAACAAAATTCACAATAAATAAATGAGTAAATAAAAATACTCATAAATGTGAATTGCGAGCGCATTCCAAGTTTAAATTTAGAAACTAAAAAATCGACGCGAATTTAGCCGTAGCCTTGTTTCTCATTAATATAATCTCCTTCTCGTGAAATCAATGCATCGAATAATTACTAAATTACATTATTAAAAATGATAGTTTATAATAATTAATAAAAATTATACCAAGGAGCTTTCAGTATTCAGTATCAATTCTTTTTTTCCAGACATGATTTCATTGCGAGTATCGATTAGGCTGAATGCAACTTCGAAACTTGCGTTTGCGGTCAGCACTACTAAAAGAAGTGTTATGTTGCAACCAATGCAACATGGTTTTTTTTAGTAATATTGTCAAGACTAGACTTTGATTGTGTTGTGCTTGTTTATGAAAATTATGTATGAATAATGACGAAAATAAGAACGCAGATAGAATGTTACTGTTTTCATTTTGACCTTTCGAATTTTATTAGCAAACGAGAAGCTTCTATAAGTACAATATTTTCATTGCATGTAGGTTACCTATTTTAGGAAGGGTGTAGTACTAAGTATTTTACACATATTTGGCAATAAACTGATGTCGCTGTCGTTTTACCGACCTCAACACGTTATTGTAGATATTAACTACAAACTTATTGTATGAAACAGCTGCCGTGACATATTATTCATTATAAAATTTAATGCTGAAAGTTCACGAAAATTCACACTGTATTGTTGAGCAAGTCCTTTAACATTGTGACGTAGCCAACATGGCGACCGATTTTGGCGCGTTTCTAGTCACGTGACTAATTTCAAAATTTTATCAATTTTAAATTGTCTATAATAAATAAATAAAAAAGAATTGAGAGTTTTTCGCTTCTATCATTACTATCATTTATGATAAAGATTTAAATTATATTTAAAAAATGATGTTTTTTTTTTTTTTTTGAACAAGTCAATTAATCAATTAATTTTAACAGTAGACCGCGCGAAACACTCCCATTCGGTGAAATAAACAATTTTAGGGATTAGGATTTTAGCTGAAGTATTTAAAAGAATCATCGCACTTTGTGGGTATTTTATCGGACAAGTCGCAACCGATAAACAATCTGCAATGTAAAATGGCTCTTATTTTAAACGCGTTAATCATTATTATGACAAAACACTCTGCATTTGTGTATGGGATGCATCTTGAGTCTTGATTTTCATTTCTTCACACATAAACTTCATGATGATGGTTTGTTTCGTTTGCAAAGTCTTATTTCTTTCATACATTTCTCTCTGCAAGTAATACATAGCGATATTTTAAGATTTTAAACGTCTATACGGATTAAGCCAATTTAAGTAAATGCAAGGTGTAATCGGACTCTTCACGAAGCCGGTAACCAAGCATTCTGTACATCAAACTTAGTAACTCTACGAAAGAAATATTCCTCGGTAAACGACTTCTTGGGGTACGGAGGTCGTGGAGGTATTTAAAGTAAAAAAAACGTGTATTAAAAAAACATATTTGTGTAAAAGGTATGGTCTAGAACAGGGTTTCTCAAACTTCTGGCTCCACGTACCCCCATTCAAGTTTCCAGATGACAGCGAACCTCCAACCCCCCCCACCCCCCACCCCCCACCAAGAAAAGAATAACATTGTATATAGAATAAAATAAAGTTTATTAATTGAATAAAAAGGTAACAAATACAGGCCAAAAACAAATATCTTATTAATATTAAAGCGATGGATGGGCTAGTTTCTTGCAACAATTTGAGTCAATTTTTGGAATAATATTGGACAATTAAGCCTTAATTGCGCGCGCGCTTTCATGCTTTCCGCACGCGCCTTCCATTCACCCAGCCGCCATTACGCAAAATTTTGTCGCGAACCCCCACCGTCGCATGGCGAACCCCAGCTTGAGTAACCCTGGTCTAGAATAAAAAAAATATCGCAATGACGGGGAGAACAAGTGCTTTTCGGCTTCGTTAAGATTATTTTTACACACATTATATTCGGAGATTGAAAACATCATGAGGACACCGTCATGTCCTAGAACCAAACATTCGAAGACACGGGACATCCCCCAACCCGTACTGGGCTCGCTTGATGGATTATGGCTCACGTAGTGGATTGTGGCCCACGTAGTGGATTGTGGCCCACGTAGTGAATTGTGGTCCACGCAGTAGATTGTGGCCCACGTAGTGAATTGTGCGTTTATTCCCGTTGTCCCCGTACCCCATGTCCCCGTCCTACGGGGACAGCGGTACTTCAATTAAATATTTAAAAATACTTCCCGTTGTCCCCGTACACTGTCCCCGTTCATATATTTGAATAAAATAAGTAAAAATTATTGCCCACAGTCCCCGTCTCCGATGTCTGAGTCGGATCCCGTTAGCCGAATGTACGTTATGGGGACAACGGGAAATAAATTTAATCACATCCTGCTGTCCCCGTGACGGGGATATGGCATACGGGGACAACGGGAATAAACGGAATTGTGGCCCACGTAGTGAATTGTGGCCCACGTGGTGAATTGTGGCCCACGTGGTGGCCACACTCTCCACTAATTCTTGATACTGGAATGTTTCTATATTCGCCGAGAATGCATGTTTTTTAGTTTGCATTGG
Source organism: Xestia xanthographa (assembly GCA_905147715.2). NCBI lineage: Eukaryota > Metazoa > Arthropoda > Insecta > Lepidoptera > Noctuidae > Xestia > Xestia xanthographa. Next base: position 18,819,809 of record LR990667.1, read on the forward strand.
TTTCACACATTTATTTAAATAAAAATCACACATCATTTTTGGTACTGTATAGAATGTCAATACGTGTACGCACACATAAGAACTGTTTTCATTTGTTAGAACAGTAAATTGGTTTAATTAATTTTTATTGAAAACTAGCGCCACGCCCCAGCTTCGCACTGGTAGTAAAAAAATCTGTCTTGCCCGGTGGTCCTGTTAATTACGAACACAACAAAAAACAGCCAAATCGGTCGAGCCGTCTTCAAGTAATGCTTCGTCATACATTTGGCAATTTATTTTTATTTATATAAATTGAAAAATCTGTTTAAAAAAGTCAAAAAGCAGACACTCCGTATTCAAATTAAAATAACTCATGTTGAGTTGCACGAAACCAACATTAAAAAAACCGAAACCTGTTTGCGTCAGTAGTGGATAAAAGACAACGATCGGGACCAATGAGATCTCAATATAAGAATCAACTTTATACAGGTGGTTACCAAACGGCTTTACTTAAAAACAACATCTTAACCATGGGTCCTATTATATATAATAAACTGCCGTTACATTTAAGAGAATTACCCATCAAAGTTTTTAAAAAAAAGTTAACAAAACTGCTACTGGACAAGTGTTATTATACAATTAAAGATTTTCTCACTGACAAAACATTTTAGTGTCATTATTACAATTCTAATGTTATTATTATTATTATTATTTTTTTGCCATTTTATTTATATTTGTAATTGAATTTATTCTTTATCTTTTCTCTTTTATTTTTTAATTTAATTTATTGACATTTGTAATTTAATTTTCTGACATTTTTAATTCAATTGATCGACATACATTTGGAGTTTAAGTTATTGACATTTTTATTTGTTTTTCATTTATGTTTGTCTTATTATGATTATTAGTGCTATGATTATTACTGCTTAATGAATTGAAGGCTTTTGTTTGTATAATTAATGTTTTATGTTTAATAATTTTGCATGCCGTATGGCAAAATGTATCGGGACTCTAATTGAAATTACCATCATATCTGTATACCTACATTATTAGCAAATAAATGATTTCTGAAAAAGTTTCAACGGAGACTTTAAATTCATGCCATCCCTTACATTTTGCATCAAAACGAAAGTGACAGCATCAATTTAAAGTCTCCGTTCATAATCATAATCATTTATTTGCAATAAGTATAATTAGTACATTATGGTCTTAAAGTCAGTTGAAGTTCCGAATACATAGTCAGATATAGATGACATGCAAAATTTTACAACACAACATTCATTAAAGTTATCTTAATAAGAATAGGTTAGTCATTAAGACCCTATACTACCTCAGATTAGCAACTCAATTTGTGGTGGTTCAAACTTCGTTTGTAATACTGTTAGAATAACGTTCTAATTAGCTTGCACTACAAAGCGGTTGTTACGTCAGTCACTGCAGCCGAATAGTGCGAAATCAGTGGTTTTTATTCTTTATAAAATCAAATTTTCGTCTTTTGGAAAAAATAAAAAACATAAGACCTTTTTTATAGTTAGTTCAGTTAGTATGCAAAGTTTCATGATCTAATTTGAAGTAATTTTTGAATACCAGCGGTTTATTGTTCGATTTGGAGGTAACTTTGGGATTTTTTTCTATCGAGAAAATTTTATGAAATCGTGTTTTCGCCAAACATTAATCCTAACATTAATCCTCAACTTTACTATATATTTATTTCAAAATTAATGCTGCATTATTTTAGGCGTAACGGAGGATCACGCTAAGCCATTTGAGGTAGTATAGGCCCTTAACATTATTTATAAATTCATTAACATAATAAAATCGTTTTTCCAGTAGCTATATAAACTTAAAAAAAAAAATTAAACTAATGGGTGCCGTTAAACTAATGGTGGTTTCGTTCAACTCACCGAAAGTCTAATAACTAAAAGGTCGGTCATGCTATCGAAGGTCGCAAGTTCGAGAACGACCCGTAGTTCTACTGCCGCGAACGTAAAGCCTTACCCCATATTCGTAATATAGCGTTATACATCAAAAGTGAGAGTAGTATCACGCATGCGTACCGCAACTCGTTCTATTTGTTGACATTATTCACCAAGTATTGTATTGTACAAAATTAATTGTGTTATGGTAGTCAGTCTAGAGGGTTTTGCAGCAAGCATTTTCACAGCATTAAAACTTGAAAGCCGAGTAGGTAGCGCGGGCTGTAAGAGAACGCTAAAATTATACTATGAAAAGATCCTTCTATTTCACATTATTGCATAGAAATCATTGATCTCCTTGACTTTATTGAATTTTGACTTAGATAAACTCTTTTACAACTATTGTTCAATTTATTGAAATGTTGTAATTCTAATGATTTAATTTGAATGTAATTATGACACATAATTTTATAATCCATATTTGTACGCCAGAAACGGCAGAATATTGTAATAATAATAAATTTCTTTATGGGCATAAAAACAGGTTACAGAAAAAAAGTGAGACCCTGGCTCCAGGCTAGGTTAGAGTACCTGTATTTCAGGAGCCAGTGACTTCTTCCAATATTATGATCGTAATACATAATGCACATAACAGCTTTCTACAATATTCTGACAAATCAATGCATTCTATTCAATTCTATTCTACAAGAGGCCCTACAGACATGAGCCCGCTTTCACTGTTCAAAAAGGGCCACTAACTAACAACAGGCTGTTCAGCAACGTTGATTGTCATCTCATCGTACAGGGCTAGAACCAAAACGACTAAAAAGGGCGAAACTTCTCGAACCATCCTTTACTTTTTTTTCCTAGCCTGCTGTCGCACTCCTGGTCAAAGGTCTCTTCCAATTCTCGCGAACCTGCGCGCCGGCCTTTCAGTTTTGACCGAACCTTTTCAGTTCGCCCCGCCATCTCCTTCGTGGCCTGTAGCAACCCCATCCAACGCGATCCTTTTAGCCGAGTGCAATTAGACAAAAAATACTCAAAAGGTGGAACGAAGTTTATAGTGGTCGGATTTTCATGGGACTTTTTTTATTGTGTTCCTAGAAGAAAAAGAAAAGAAAGTTGAAAATTTATATTTATTTTTTTGAATTTCCTTTGGAATATTTTTTTTTCGTTTGTGAATAACTTCAAATTCGACGAATTCATATTGTAGCGTAATAGTGTGACCTGCGTGCATCAATTAAACGCTAATTTGGTCTGTTTCTTTGTCAATTGTTGATGATGTAATGCATATCTCAAGTATTTTTAGAAAATTCCTATTTTTTGCAATTATTTCTAAAATATCGAATTTGAACACTAAAATTTCTTTTGAATTTGGTAAAATTTTTTTTTTAAACTTTCTTCTCCACTTTTCTAGGAACTCAATAAAAAAGTCCCATGAAAATCCGACCACTATAAACTTCGTTCCACCTTATCGTCTAATTGCACTCGACTATTTAACTAAATGTAAAATCTTCATAGTATAAGTTTAGCGTTCTCTCTCACGCCCTACCACTTCATCTATCAAGTTTTTATGCTGAAAATTCTTGCTGAAAAACTTGGACTCTACCATTAGTTACTCATTGGTCATTGTATGTAAAACATCAGTATGTATCTTGGTTAGTTACTTACTAATAGTGTGATAACGCAGGTGTTGTATAATAATGCCATTATATCATAGTTTTATGTGTAAATAATATTAGTAAGTGTGGATATGGATAGATTGTAGTAAAACTACAATACCGTCGGTGAAGTTCTAACGCCGCGTAAGTTCAAAATAGCAAGTTTACAGGAAGGTGTAAAAATATTTTTAGTACAAAACTATTTTTTTATTTGTGTTCGAAGACATTGCTTGTTTTTGATTGGCTGAAACAACGCTTCTTCCGGTTCTCTTCAAACGGCATTAAAATGTCAAAACCGCAAAAGACTACGCTAATGACTTTGTCACGAAAAAGTCATTGAATTGAATTATTGTTACAATTAGCTCGACAATAGGCTTGTCGACTGAAAACATCTTTTTCATTAATCCGTCAGTTAGATAATCAAAAAATATAAAAATATTTGACCCGTATTTTTTCTTTTGTTACGTAAACCAAAATTGACGAAGATACGACGCTTTTGAAATTCTCAATACGTTACGCCGTAGTAAAATTTTTAGTGCGTTCAGCCTCCACTCCCGAGTTTTGATGCGTTTTATCTTCGTCAATATTCATTGATTTACAAAAACAAAAAATACGTGTCCATTATTTTCCAATACTGTAACTGACGGACTAAATAGATTTGCTATTTTTTGATACTGTCGTCATGCCAATTCTGTAATACGTGTTCCGGTCGCGAATCACACATAATTTAATCAACATATAACTTGACACTGACCTGTAAATTGGAAAAAACGTAAGAAAAATTGGATTTCGCGTGCTACTCTATGGCAGCTCTGGTATTCGATTGTAGCAGTTGCCATGCAGTTCGATATCGCCACATAGTATAGGATCTCTTTAAGAACGACCTTCACCGAGCTGGTTAATAGATGAAAAGTATTTTATATCAAATTAAATATGTCAAAAAATATATTGCAAATGGGTTGTCTAAAAAATTTCAGTCCAGAAATTTCTTTTTCAACATGTGAAATGTTGAAAAAAAAATTCTTCGGTTGACTAATATACAAATTAAAAATAAATAAATAAATAAATAGTGCTGGACATTACACACAGCGCCATCTAGTGCCACACTAAGCAACGAGGCTTGTGTCGTGGACACCAGATAGTTGATATACTACATAGATACTTTTTGTTTGTAAATACATACTTAATATACATATAAACAACCATGACTCGGAAACAAATGTCCATGCTCGTCACACAAACATTTGCACCAACTGGGATTCGAACCCGGGACCCTAAGACGTAAGGCAGCCTCACTACCACTGCGCCAATCGGGTCGTCAATTAAACCTGTAAAATATGCAAACGTTAGGTTAACCGGTCAACCTAACGTTTGCATACATTCTTTAGGCTTCATACTTTCAATGAGAGGTTTTGTTTTTGAGGTATTAAAAAAAAACTTAGTTTCCTACAACTCTATAGATGGCGTTGAACTTACTATGATAGTTGGTGCCAAAGCCAAAACGCTTGAAAAAAAAAACATTGTGTCACGTCACATAATCTCGTTGACTGACACTTTCATTTGCTTAACCTTCCGAATAAAATCTAGTTTTCTCGCGCTTTGCTAAAATCAGTTTTTTTAGGTTCCATTCCTTGCATTATCATACTAACTCCTAGCGCCAATTATCCAGCGACCAGGGAAGAGCTAAAAAGAAAATCTCTCATTGGTATGGAATTTGTCTATTAAGCAAACCAGAGAAATGTTTAAAAAAAAAAAATTGAATTATTTTAGACAACCCATTTGCAATACCTATATTTTTTGACATTTTTAATTAGATATAAAATACTTTACATCCATTAACCAGCTCGTTGAAGGTCGTTCTTCAAGGGATCTTAGACTAACAGTATTGCAGTCTGTCTCTACTCACACTTACAGGTCTCCCAAACTGATAATGCGCATAGAAATCTTCGTCACTGTTCGGCAACGGTCGTATTCCCCGAGCGTCGGAAGACGATATGTATATAGAGTGGTTAAGTGCATTTTCTTCAAGCATAATTTAGTAGAATTATGTGTTTTGTGCTAAAAGAGATAAATATTGATTTATCAGTAACGAAATTGTTTCGATAATTCGATGTAAGTAAATAGCGAGGAAAACGACACGATTGCGAATATGCTACAATCTTTGTTGAATTGATTTACTTCATACTGAAGCTGGTGTAATGATGGAAGAAAAGAAGGGTTAAATAACACAAGGTTTATACTAGAAGAAGAAAAAATGGTTTTCAAACACAGGTTTACATTAAAATCTAATCATTAAAATCTCAGTTTAAAAGTATTTACAGCACTGATCATTCCAGAATAATATTACAATTACAAAAATATTAAAAAACGTGAAAAATGTTAGTATATTTACCTATTTTACAAAATAAACTATTTCAATTTGAGTAAGATAATTAAAGTCGAAATTAAATTCACCTTTGAAAACAAAACCAAGAAGGGTGTGTAATATCAGTTCTATATAATTCCACACAGAGAGAACACGTGCAGTCACCACCAATATATAAAGACGACTGACGGACCTTTGACTGACCGGCGACAGCCGCCAACCGACCGAATTGTTTTCAATTGTTTCACATGATATGACATATGACATTGACTCCTGTTTCTTTCGAACAAGGTACAAAATGCAAGTGCATTGTTTAGGGCTCTCTCCGATTCAATGATTCGGGTGTTTCCGGGAATACGACAATTGGCGAAGATTTGCATGCGCATTATTAATTTGGGAGTACCGTACATGGTTTTGTCAATTTGTGTACATGGTAAAGAATTTGTGTAAATTAGTGTATCTAATAATATAGTGTTAAAGTGTGTATTTTTGTGACGACTAATCATAGCTTTGTTGAAATGTATTTAGCTTACATCTTAGCATTTAGTAACATTGATGAAAACGAGCGTTTTTGACTAAACTTAGAGGAATAATGGCTTAAGCGCCGCAGTCACCCCCGGCTTTTAAAGGTTCATGATCTTTAAAAAAGGCTTATTTTAATACTGCCGGCAAAGTTCCCTGGTTGATTAATCCTTAAAACCATAATTAATTTAAAAACAGTTTTTTTCGACACAAATACTCTTGCTCGCGTTTTTACGTGGTCACAAAATTTAATTCAATCTGATTCATAACCACATCTCATCGCATATTTACCTTCGTATAGGATTCTGGGTCCATTCATTGTGTAAACGTTATCGCATCCAATGCATTATTATCTCATTTGGAGAGGTTACATTATAGTGTTTCATCCACTATAATACATCTAGAGAAAACTGGGAGAATTTCAGAAAGAAGCGCAGAGCAAAAGTTTAAAACACAACAACGACCTGTCTGCGTAGAATGAACGCCGTGGGAACGAGTTTTGTCGACGTAGAAACGACGAAATGTTAGATGAACAAAAGAAATCTGTAATTTTGTCGATTCTTTCTTCGAAGAAACCCGTTTCTACGGTGGGCATGCTACGTGAGATGGTGTATGACATTGAAAATACACTTTATCGTCAATGTCATAAAGTGCAAAATTGTACAAACATCTGTCGACACATCGACGTTTATGCACTGTAAGACACTGGTAATAGAGTTCATAATCCAATGTCATTCGAAAAACCTTTACTTTGCACTTCTTTTGGTCTGCACAAAGCCAGTATTCTCTTTGGACGAAACGCTACAAAAACTCATGACCACATATAAATGTTTCATATACTCAAAGCCTTGTACATAGCTTTAACTGGGCTTTCATTACGTTTGTTAGCAGGCGAAGAAACCGAAGACTAAGGAAGAGGCACAGAAAGAGATCTTGGATGCTGAACTGGACCTCTTCAATAAGCAACAGGTATGTGGAGAGTATTAGTAATCTGGAGCAGTATTTTAAGTTAACTATAGTCTGCCCCAGATAAGTAGGAAATAAAGGTCATTAACCCGCATACATTTATTCAAATACTTATGTATTTATTCAAATACTTATGTATTTATTCAAATACTTATGTATTATTCAAATACTTATGTAAGTAATTGAATAAATGTAAAAAAAATAAAACTTAATTAAATTAATTATTTTTTAAAATATTGGTTAACGTATATGTAATTATTTCTGTTTTCGGAATTATTTCCGAAAACAGAAATAATGACATAAACTTGTCCCGAAACGACCTTTATCGTGATCCTTGGCTTTTCTGGCAATAAAAAACGATTCATAATGTACATTCATATTGTCGGGGTACCTACGCAGAGAAATTAAGGAAAGAGCAATGACCTTTAATTCCTACTTATCTGGCGGAGACTATAGTATCAGCAGACACGTAGTCTGGATTTGTGCCCGATTGATGGCAATAGGCTCGCCCCATATAACATGGGACTACCTGGAGGTTACCTGCTTGCCTAGGTTGGTCTCTGGATGGGTGACCACCCATTACATACGAGTTTCCTCCGTGCCTCGGAAAGCACGTTAAGCAGTTGGTCCCGGCTGTCAATTGTAGATCTTTGACAGTCATTACTTTTACCCATAGCCCGCAGTTTTTCTAGGAGACATTTTTTGTAAATTAGATAAGAGGCTGAAAATGTTGTATAACAGTCTTATCACAGTGAACGGCTTTTGCACGAAATGCTTAGGTATAACGGTCGATAAAAATTGCAATTGGAAAACACATATAGATAAGATTCTTGCAAAAATAGATCGTTTTATATATGTCCTGAAACGAATTAGACAAACAGTAAACTGTGACACTGCAATGCTGGCATACCATGGTTATGTATCATCTGTACTTAGATACGGCATTGTAATATGGGGTAACTCAGTAGATTTTGACAGAGTTTTTAAAGCTCAAAAAAAATGTATCCGGGCAATTTGTGGAGCTCACTTTTTAGATAGCTGTAAGCCACTATTTCAAAAACTGAAAATTCTACCTCTGCCATGTCTATATATTTTTGAAATATGTGTTTTTGTTAGGAGAAACTACAATTTATTTGAAACTAGCACTGTCAGACCAAATAGCCGAACACGGCAGAAAGATAGACTTCGGTTGCCACCAATAAAACTAAAATTATTTAAGAAAAATGTATACTGCATGTCGATTATTATTTAAAATCATTTACCAAATAGTTTTCAAGACCTACCGTTCACAATATTTAAAAAAAGACTTCTCCAACTCTTACTAACTAAAAGATATTATACCGTTAGGGACTACTTAGAGGACAAGTCAATAGAACCTGTAATCTGTAATTTATAAGTTAGACTAATTGACATCGCCTATTGTGAATGTATTTGCACGTCATGTTATGACAGGATATGATGAAACCACAATTTACTGTATCACCTTAAATGTACCATATTCTAGCAAATAAATATTTTTGATTTGATTTGATTTGAAATATCTCCCTAGGCACTTAGCTCTGTCACCTCTCTAAGCAAATGTTGACACCAAAGATTGACCTATTCCCATAGTTCTCTCGTTTCGATACAAAAGAAAAAGCTGAATCACTAATATGTCTCTAACAGGAAGGACAAGACGTGACGGAGCTGACGAAGAAGATCGCAGAACTTCGGCGACAGATGTCGATACAGTTCCCGTCCCATAGTATGATGAGAAGACCACATGCAAGGTAAGCTGATGATTTGCTATGTAACGTTTGTGGTGGCCCCGACTTACGAGCAGTAAGTCGTGGGTTCGAACCCAGACAGGCGTATTGCTTTGTGTAATTTATTTCATCACCACTGCTCTCAAAACGGTGAAGGAAAACATCGTGAGGAAAACGGCATGTCATAGAACCAAATGTTCCAAGACATGTGACATCTACCAACCTGCACTGGGCCCGCGTTACAGTATAAATATGGACTGTACGGAAACTACCTACAAACGCTCGAAACCGCACACTCACACAAACATGCGCATCGTCGGCGACGGGGCCTACAAGCGAATGTTGCGGTGCTGTCAGTAGTGCGCGCCGCGCCGCGCCCCGTCGATGCGCATGTTTGTGTGAGTGGGCGGTTTCGAGCGTTTGTAAGTAGTTTCCGTACTGTCCATATTTATACCAGAGCTATTGCACTCCGTGTGTAGGCATGAGATAATTACCTACCGCTTCGCGCATATTGAATATGCAAGCTCTCTAGGGCTGTCGCGCTCCAGCCGTGCGTAAAGTTACGCATATCTGCGTACGTATGCCGCGTTAATTTTTCGCGCTCTTTTGAACTTGCGTCGCGTACCTACCTACTTGTACTTCGTGTTTGTTAACTGACTGATTTATTGATCATTAATCATTACTAGTGAAAATGACAAGCCGGATAAACTGTTGCTGTTAATAAATGTAGAAAAAAATTGTATTTTTCATATAAATTTCACTGCTCCATGTCCATGCTCCCATCAGAGTTTATTTTAAAATTACCTATTTATTAGATTTCGCATTTATGCTGCTATTAAATTTAATAAGTAATCGTAATTTTAGAGAAGACAAGATATATATGAGACATTATAATAGAGTAAATCAATTGTAGTTATTAAAGTTTTAATTAACATTTAAATAATAATACATTAAAATACAAAAATGTTGGTAGTATTTTATTTTGAGTACTTGAGGCAACCCTACCGACTGACCATTAAGCAGTGAGACGCCGAATAATATACGCTAACGCGTGGCGTCAAGGCACAATTTAGATCGAGCGGGCCCAGTTTAGGTATTTATAATGTCGGCTTTCTTCAAGATCAAAGGAGTGCAACTTCTGTACGCTAGTACTATTATCTATTCTGTTTATACTGTGCCCGCGTGCTGGATTATAGCCCATTCCCTCTGATAGAGAGGAGGCTTGTGTCCCTGCAGTGGGCGCATTATAGGTTGATTATGCTTATGCTTTGTATCATCATCATCAGCCTATTAATGTTCCCACTGCTGGGACTCAGGCCTCCTCTCTATGAGAGGGAATGGGCTATAATCCACCACGCGGGCCCAGTGCGGATTGATAGATGTCAGATGTCTTCGAATTTTTTGGTTCTAAGGCATGCCGGTTTCCTCACGATGTTTTCTTCACCGTTTTGAGTGCAGTGGTGATGAAATAAATTACACAAAGTAATGCGTCTGCCTGGGTTCGAACCCACGACTTACTGTTCGTAAGTCTGGTCCGCCACCACTGCGCCACCGCTGCTCTAGTATGCTTTGTATATTGAAAACAATACCTAGTTGCATGTTTGTGTTGTCGTCTGTGGACTGCCGCATTGGTTTAGTGGTCGCAAGCGAGACTACTAAGCATGACGTTCTGGGTTCGATTCCCGGGTCGAGTGTAATTGGGTTGTTCCATCAGAAATTTCTGAGCACCAGTCACGGAGTCTGGATTTGTGCTCGGTTGATGGCAATAGGTTCGCCCCCTATTATATGGGATTTAAATATAACTGGCGAAATATGGGTGTACTGTTAGGTACAAGTCTGCCAATATCTTCAGGGATTAAAGGCGTGATGTTATGTTATGTTAAAATGAATAGGGTAGTTGACACACCAATCAATTGACATACTTTTTAAGAGCTGTCAAAACGCGGTTCTCTCATAGATTTTGTATGGCAATGGTGTCGATTCTGTTGTGCACAAACTAAACTTAATTTAGGCTATTGCTATCTTTTTCTCTCTAATAAAACGAGAAAGAGACGGACGTAATTTAGAGCTATCAAATTTAGTTGGAACTAATATTTACATACAAATGAAGGGTGCACGTAAAAACATGTCGACTAAAAACACGGTGAAGCACAAGGCATAAACTAGTTTGACATCTTTAACTTAGTTCATAGCTTTAGTCGTCCTTTTCTCGGACTGCCTTTTAGTAAAAGATAGCAATAGCCTAAATTAAATTTAGTTTGTGCACAACAGAATCGACACCAGTAGCACGCTGTGACGTCACTGTTTGGTCAACTCAATGACTCAACTATTTTAATGGTTTTATTTGTCGCTGCAAACCCTATGTTAATTATGTTAATGTTAAATTTTCAAGCTATCGTATTGTGAAGAGGAAAATGAGGTGAGGTGATAGATATTATTTAGAAAATCTTTTTTAGCTTTATGTTTTGTAAGAATATAACACTGGACTTCGAAAATGGCTTTGAGAGATTGACCAAGGGCTTTACGTACTTTCCGACGCACGGAGGAAACTCGGTATGTAATGAATTAGTAGTCACCCATCTACCGACCGACCTTTTGTAAGCGTGGCTTAACCTTGGAGATCGACCCGATTGGCTGACATGTTATTATTAACCCACGTGAAATATAAATACTATACTTCTATTTATTTTCGCGCAGTGACAAAAGGTAGAGTACTCAACTCGAAAAAAAAAAACATCTCGGTTCTTGTATCCCTCGCTCCGCTCAGGATTCTACTCTAGAATCCCGAGCGTAGCAAGGGTTGCCCGAGAGCAGCCCTTGCTACGCTCGGGATTCTAGAGTCTAACTTGGTCTCTCGAATTAAATTCGATTTTTTTAACTTGTTGTATAATCTACTATTATCTCACGGATATCCGTCCCATCCACAGAGGAGGCAGATTTAACACGGCGACGCGCTTTACGCGCGGCGGGCTGACGCACAAGACGTTCAGCGTCAACCAGTCCGTGGACCACCGCCCGCGCGCGCTTCTCATATCCGGCTTCGAGGCCGACGAGCTCGACGCTCTCGTCGCGCACTTCTCGGTGAGTTATACAGGGACCCGGGAATTAATGGATAACCTTGAAATGGCTTATAGTAGAACTTTGGCCATTTAGAATCTATTTTAATAGACTACAGGCCCATGTCCAAAAATGGATGGGTCATATGAACTACCAGGTGACGTATATAGGACGATATAAGAGCATAAAATAATAAGATTCAGCACTACGCCGTCACTTGTAAGCTGTCCAACTGAGTGCTGGTGAGAATTCAAAAGTGCCGTAAAAAAATGGTGCGCCACAAAGTCGGTATTTTTTTTTGATTTTCTGACAATTTCCAGGGTACATTTGGTCATTTCATTCTATACGGCATCAGTTTCATACTGTTTCAATACAGCTTCTATATCCATTATTCCGCAACGCCGTATAAAAATCATGCGACAAGGGGAACAAATCGAGGGTTGCAACCCCCTCTCTTTCCGTGGTCAGAAAATCAAATACTACCTGTAAGCAACTTCATTTATTTGCCTGAATGTTGTATTGACTAACGTATGTTGCGGTCTGTACATATTCTGCCTTTAAGGGGGTGGTATCTGGCGCCGCGGGAGACGCCCCGGGCGTCGGGGGCCACCACCACGTGGCCCCCGGCCACCGTAGGCGCGGGCCTGTGGACGGTGAGCTATGGGCTAGCTCGCCGTCCGTCCGTCTCATGACGACAGGCCGTGTCGACAAACAGGAGTGTTCCACGCGCGCCTCAAACAGAGTCAGCAAAAGGACCCCTTCCGTAAGGACCGATGCCTGCCGGGGTTGCGGGACTGTTCGAAAGAGATACCGTGGCCCCGGAACACAAAGGGCGATGAAGGAACATGGATGGGTTTTAGTCAGTAACAGTCTTATTACAAAAAGCGGTTTAACTAATAAACCTGGTTTTAACTTCTATAAACCACGGTTTACACAAAAATGGTATTACAAATCGTGGTTTTGCGATAAACCATAGACTAAACCATGGTCTAACGCTAAACCTCCACGACCCCTAGTTTAACGATGGTCTAAATCACTAAATCGGATCTGCCAGTTCCTCTTTTAGGTTAATTATCATCTTTTGCATTGTGTTGTGTTGTTTTAGCTTAAAATCAATAAATTGGAGACGGATTTCAAGTTAATCTAAGTAATTTACGTTTACTTACTTTTCCTCGGCACTCCAATTCTCAGATCGTTTTTTTTTGTTGGTCCATCACATTAAATTACTAAAGGAGGTAAACAAAGAGGCAATAATTGTTCTACTATAGACATAAATTCCAAAGCTAAAAGAACTTTGTTCAACTTGCGAATGCGATGGTTTTGTTTAATGTTATGGTTTCATATAACGCGCAAGAATGTTACGTTTCGATACACGTACTTAGATGTACGTTTAAAAATTAATACGACAATAAAGTAACCTAAACAAAACTGCCAAGGATGAAATAACTTAATAATGTCTGTATATATGCAAAATAACCAGGTCTCAATATTTCAAACACTCCTAAACATCATTTAATCATTAGCGTATTATCAAAACGTTTTCTTTTCTGGGCAAACGGAACGTTGCAATAGAATGACATCATGGTGAATGAATGATATTTGTATTAATCTGTGGTTTATATTTAGACAATGGTTCAAATCACGGTACTAAGAAGACCATGGTTTTTTTAAGTTTTGTAATACGAACAAATCTAGACCATGGTTTTGCAGATAAGCCTGGACTTGATAGTCCAGGTTTAAACCAAGGTTTATTTAGTTTTTTGTAATAAGACTGTAAAAGTCTGACACTCCCTCCTGCTCCGCCCAGAGCGGGAGGGGTTATTTGATGATTTCCCATCCGAAAAAAAAAAAAAAAAAAAAAAAAAAAGGGGGTGGTATCTGCTAATGAGAGGTTTTCTCCATGTAACTTCTCTTTGATGAGTGAACACAAATGTGCAAAAAAAATATATGTTGCTTATTATACTCTAAACTTTAATTGGTACAATTGAAATAATTCTAACTTTATTAATACTATATGAAAAAAATATTCTAAGTGAAGCATTTTTTCTTTGAAATTTCGTAACTACTCCTAAACGGCATTAAGTTTTAGTATTTTTATTCACAGAAATATTTGTCACGTTTTTCTTCACTAAGTGTACAATTGGCATTTTAATCTAATGATTTATTAGGGTACAATTAAATAAAAACCACTCATTTCGCACTATTCGGCCCGCAGTGACTGACGTAACAACCACTTTGTAGTGCAAGCTGATTAGAACTTTATTCTAACAGTATTTCAAACGAAGTTTGAACCACCACAAATAGAGTTGCTAATTTAGCACTTTAGCAGATACCCCAGCCATAAGCGAATCTGTCGTAACACGAATCTCTCTCTGAAAGTCCTTATGCTAACAAATCGTTTACTTTGTTCCAGCAATACGGCGAGGTGATTAGCAAAGAAGTGGAGCTGTCCGTACCACAACTAGTTCTACAGTACAAGTGTAGACTACACGCCGAGCATGCGGTCGCCAACGGAAAGCATTACAATGACAGGACGCTATCCGTGAGTTACCATCATCTTTCAGCTGACAGTGGCGAGGGTTCCATACAACTCGATTCCTACCGGATTTCCTTTGTGACATGGCACAGTCAGTATAGGCATGACGACAGTATCAAAAAATTGCAAATCTATTTAGTCCGTCAGTTAGAGTATTGGAAAATAGTGGGCACATATTTTTTGTTTTTGTAAATCATTGAATATTGATAAAGATAAAACGCATCAAAACTCGTGACGTGACTTCAAAATGCACTAAAAATTATAGCACGGCGTGACGTATTGAGAATTTTAAAAGCGTCATATCTTCGTCAATTTTGGTTTGCGTAACAAAAGAAAAAATATGTGTCCAATATTTTTTGGAAATTTATCTGACGGACTCATTAGATTTTTTTGTCGTCTCGCCTATTCTATAGACAAACAATATAATCACATTAAAGATATGTACTCCAGCTTACCTCTTACAAAAATTGACCCTTCGCTACAGCTAGCTGGCTTAAAAGATGTCGACGGCAGCCTAATCGAATACCAGTATGTTACATGGAGCGACTGCCTATCAGACCTCCACAACCCAGTTAGTACTGGGTAATACAATACCCCTTGGTAAGACTGGTTGTCAGACTTTCAGGCTACTGACTACTTCAGAAATGAAATTTGATAAAAAAAAATGTTTTTCTTTTATATCGAAAATAGTCTTGATTATAAACCATCTCTGAAAATTTGGCCGGTTATTGAAAACTAACCTTGTATTCAGTAATAAATGACCACATAAAGTTTTTATAACTTTAGGTAATATAAATTGAGGAGCCCGTGGCTAAATAATAACAGCCGCTCGGGTCGATCTTTAGGTTAAGCCGTGCTTGCCTAGGTTGGTCTGTGGATGGGTGACCACCCATTACATACCGGGTTTCCTCCGTGCCTCGGAAAGCACGTTAAGCAGTTGGTCCCGGCTGTCATTTGTAGATCTTTGACAGTCGTTACAGGTAGTCAGTGACCCAAAAAGTCCGACAACCAGTCTTACCAAGGGATATCGTATTACCCAGTACTAACTGGGTTGTGGAGGTCAGATAGGCAGTCGCTTCATGTAAAATACTGGTATTCAGCTGCATCCGGTTAAGCTGGAAGCCGACCCCAACATAGTTGGGAAAAGGCTAAGCAGATGATGAGGTAATATAAATTGAATAACAATGCTATCTCCCTGCTGCACAGATAACGTGGACGGCGAACACGAACGCGAGTACCAACAGTACGACCCGCCCCGCGCCCGACACTCGCCCCGCGCGCAACGGTGACGCACGGGACGAAAAGGACGAGGTGAGCTCTTGTAACTTACTGTAGATTAAGCTTGTGTACTGAAAAAATCTAATTAGTCCCTCAATGAGAGGTTTTCTTTTTGAGGTAATAAAAAAAACTTAGTTTCCAAGAAATCTATAGATGGCGTTGAACTTACTATGATAGTTGGTGCCAAAGCCAAAACGCTTGGAAAAAAAACATTGTGTCACGTCACATACTCTCATTGACTGACACTTTCATTTGCTTAACCTTCCGAATATAACCTAGTTTTCTCGCGCTTTATTAAAATCAGTTTTTTTAGGTTCTGTTCCTTGCATTATCATACTAACTCCTAGCGCCATCTATCCAGCGACTAGGGAAGAGCTAAAAAGAAAATACCTCATTAGATTACTTATAAAAAAATATTTGACACGTATTTTTTATTTTGTTACGTAAACCAAAATTGAGAGAGATTGAAGATACGACGCTTTTAAAATTCTCAATACGTCACGCCTTGGTATAATTTTTAGTGCGTTCTGACGTCACGAGCCCCCCACTCCCGAGTTTTGATGCGTTTTATCTTTGTCAATATTCATTGATTTACAAAAACAAAAAATACGTGTCCATTATTTTCCAATACTCTAACTGACGGACTGAATTGCAATTTATTGATGGTGGAAACTAGCCTTTTCAAAAATCTATCACAATTTTCAAGTCGAAAAGTCTTCTTTCTTTATCGTGTGGTTAGTGCTTAAGAGCCTATACTACCTCAGATTAGCAAATCGGTGGTGGTTCAAACTTCGTCTGTAATTCTGTTAAAATAACGTTCTAATCAGCTTGCACTACAAAGCGGTTGTTACGTCAGTTACTGTGGCCGAATAGTGCGAAATGAGTGGTTTTTATTCTTTATAAAATCAAATTTTCGTCTTTCAGAAAAAATAAAAAACATAAGACCTGCTTTATAGTTAGTTCAGTTAGTATGAAAAGTTTCATGATCTAATTTGAAGTGCTTTTTGAATGCCAGCGGTTTATTGTTCGATTTGGAGGTAACTTAGGGATTTTTTTCTATCGAGAAAATTTTATGAAATCGTGTTTTCGCCAAACATAAGACCTAACATGAATCCTCAACTTTACCATATATTTATTTCAAAATTAATGCTGCAGTCTTTTAGGCGTAACGGAGGATCATGCTAAGCCATTTGAGGTAGTATAGGCCCTTAACCTGGTGTCAGAGTTTTTAATGCCGCCCATGGCCCTTGATTTAGCTTTACATGCCGTCGAGAAATATCTCTCAGGCATGCTGGTTTCCTCACGATGTTTTCCTTCACCGAAGCAAGTGATTATTATACAACACGCACATGAATCTGAGAAATCAGAGGTGAGTGTCTTGGGTTCGAACTTGAGACCTATTAATTGATAGACCGACGGTCACACCACGAGGCTATCACTGCTTCTGAATAGTCAACAACAACAACAGCCCATAACATCCACTGCTGGACATAAGCCTCTCCCATGATGGGAGGAATGTGCCGTAATCTCCACGCTTGGCAGGCGGATTGGAGATCGCAGTGATGAAAGACTAACAGAAAACGCTGCTGCCCATTCTCTGGTCTACGGAGGCGAAAGGTGTTCTGCCTCAGACATTACGAGCCTTATACGACACCCGTGAGTGTAATGGGTTGGTTCTATTCTACTCTGCCGGATACCACACTGCTTAAATAGTCAACAATGAAAATGAATCTTTACAATCATCTTACTTTAATATAATGGAGAAGGCTGGTCAAAGCTGATTGTAGATGGCGCGTCCATAGCTCAGACCCAATCTGACCAATGAGGACAAACTATTTTTAAATATAAAATGACATTGACAGATTTTCAACCAATGACGATGTTTGGTTCAAGCGATGCTAGCGCCATTAGTTCCACAGTTGCCATCCCCATTGACCTCAAATGTCAAGACTTCATGAAGTAATTTTTCAGCCGGGTGTCATTTTAATAATTATTCCTTTTAACATAATATCACGATTGCAATCCTCAAAAGATTAGGCAGTAATAAGCGTCAATAGCTATTATTATTATTATTAAACGTTTATTTCAGATTAAATAATCCATTTAAAAAAATAAAAATAAAAGTTACATAATTAATTAAATAAAAACACAATACAATTACAATTCACAAAAACTTAAAAGTAAATTAAAATATTATCATTAATTTATCGAATTCATAAATTTACACAACTAATCGAATTACAAAATAAACATTACAAGACATTCACCAAAATTTCATAATAAAAATAAAAACCTATACTTCATATCGCCAGTTATATTAAAGTTCCATTTAAAATCAATCCGGCGTCAATCCAGACTGTTATTGAGAAATTTTCCTAATGGAAAAACCCGATAACACTGCCCGACCTGGGAATCGAACTCAGGACGTGCTCTAATGAGGTTGTAGATAATACAAATGAATTGAAAAAAACTCAATTAGAGGTTTTCCTTTTGAGATATTAAAAAAAAAAACTTAGTTTCCAAGAACTCTATAGATGGCGTTGAACTTGCAATGATAGTTGGTGCCAAAGCCAAAACGCTTGAAAAAAAAAAACATTGTGTCACGTCACATACTCTCGTTGACTGACACTTTCATTTGCTTAACCTTACGAATATAACCTAGTTTTCTCGCGCTTTGTTAAAATCAGTTTGTTTAGGTTACGTTCCTTGCATTATCATACTAACTCCTAGCGCCATCTATCCAGCGACTAGGGAAGAGCTAAAAAGAAAATCCCTCATTGAAATAAAACGTGTTGTGCTGATATATTGATTGTGCTAGATTAGGGATACTTTTTTATTCTGTAAAAAAAATAAACTAAAACTTTTTATTTCAAAAATCATTACATTAATTTTGGTTAAACACTCATCGCTTAATCTTAATTTTGATGTGCGGGTGAGGCGTCTCGCTTGATTACATTAAAATATGTTGTTATAAAGCATTCATGATTAAAATTACTTATTTATTTGTGAAAGATCTGGAGGAACAGCCAAAAACACAAAATAAAACACAAAAATAAAAACTAACCCTTGACAAACCCCCAAAAAAGCCCCCTTGCAAAGCACCAAAAACTAAAACAAAACAAAGCAAAGCAACAAAGCACAAAAACAAACAGCATAAACAAACACAACAACAAAACACAAAAAGCACAAACGAAAAAAGCAGGCAGGCACAAAGCTTCCTTGTAAAACTTTCCCTTGACGTTACTTCCGACCTCCACGCCACTGCACAAAACCTAGGCACTCATTCCCTCTCTATTCTCTCAACAGACACCAGCAGACCTCCCAGAGGACACGCTTCTCCGTTTCGATGAGGAAGAAGAGGAAGATGCAGACGAGGACCGCTCCTGGAGACGTTGACGATCGTCTGCCTAGCGTGAGCCCCACACGCTGTGCACTCTGTTGTTACACAGGACTTTAGGCTTAGTTCTTACTTCACGTACAAGCGTAACTGGCGAAATTCCTTTAACACTAAAAGGGACGGCGTATGATTCAACCAGTTTCGTTTTTACGAGCTCTGTAATTTGTTACACAGGATTTTAGGCTTAGTTCTTACCTCACGTACAAGCGAAACTGACGAAATTCCTTTAAAACTAAAAGGGACGGCGTATAATTCGACCAGTTTCGTTTCTACGAGGTGTGTAATTTGTTACACAGGATTTTAGGCTTAGTTCTTACTTCACGTACAAGCGAAACTGGCGAAATTCCTGTAACACTAAAAGCGACGGCGTATGATTCGGCCAGTTACGTTTCTACGAGCTGTGTAATTTGTTACACAGAATTTTAGGCTTAGTTCTTACTTCACGTACAAGCGAAACTTGCGAATTTCTTCTCACACAAAAGGGACGGCGTATGATTCGACCAGTTTCGTTTCTACGAGCTGTGTAATTTGTTACACAGGATTTTAGGCTTAGTTCTTACTTCACGTACAAGCGAAACTGGCGAAATTCCTGTAACACTAAAAGGGACGGCGTATGATTCGGCCAGTTTCGTTTCTACGAGCTGTGTAATTTGTTACACAGAATTTTAGGCTTAGTTCTTACTTCACGTACAAGCGAAACTTGCGAAATTCTTCTCACACAAAAGGGACGGCGTATGATTCGACCAGTTTCGTTTCTACGAGCTGTGTAATTTGTTGCACAGGATTTTAGGCTTAGTTCTTACTTCACGTACAAGCGAAACTGACGAAATTCCTATAACACAAACAGGGACGGCGTATGATTCGACTAGTTTCGTTTTTAGGAGCTGTGTAATTTGTTACACATGATTTTAGGATAAGTCTTTATTACCCTACTTCGTAGTGTATCGTTTGTGTTGAAGCGAAACTGGCTTAAAGATGGCCGTCACAGGACGTCCGGTAGATTTGAAATATCATGAATTCATAATTAATCAAAATTTATAACGGAATATGAAAAAAAAAGGTATACGCGCCCGCGCATACAAAGGTGTCGATAGCGGTGGCGAAGAGCGCAATTACGCCATGACAGCATCATGCCATTTCCCGTCACTTCAAACGAATCGGTTTTACTAAACTTCTGTGTCAATATTAGAATTCATAATTAATCAAAATTAATAACGGAATATGGAAAAAAATGTGGTATACGCGCCCGCCCATACGAAGGTGTCGATAGCGGTAGCGAAGAGCGCAATTACGCAATGACAGCGTCACGCCATTTCCCGTCTCGGCGAACGAATCGGCTTTACTAAACTTCTATGTTAATATTTGAATTCATAATTAATCAAAATGAATAACGGAATATGGAAACAAAATGGTATACGCGCCCGCGCATACAAGAGTGTCGATAGCGGTGGCGAAGAGCGCCATTACGCCATAACAGCGTCACGCCATTTCCCGTCTCGGCAAACGAATCGGTTTTACTAAATTTCTATGTTAATATTAGAATTAATAATAATCAAAATTTATAACGGAATATGCGCCCGCACATAAAAGGTACAATTGGTGCCAGTTTAGATGAGAATAGCGGTCATTGCCCTTTCCCTAATATCTCTTCGTACGAACCAAAACAAATAAACCATGTATCGTTTTACATTACAAAAAATGTTGAAGATCACGATAGATGACGATTCCAGACTTGAACAGGCTTATTTTTGGTTTCCAAAGTTAAGAAGTTTAATAACTGTAGGTGGGTCAATGACCGCTATTCTCGTCATAACTGGCACCAACTATAGTCGATAGCGGTAGCGAAGAGCGCTATTACGCCGACACCGTCATAAACGCGTATAGATGTTTCACATAAAAAATAATGTGTTAATACAATAGTATGGGGTGTATATTTTTAGCTAGTTCCGCTTCTATGCCTAGCAAATACGAATTTAATTTCGTTTAGAAGTGAAATTATTGAAATTGTTGCTCTGAAATCGTATTCCTTTACTTAAACGAAGTTATTTTGATGACTAATCATGGTATGCAAAACAAGTATGCGCTGATTTCGTTGTACGGGCTCAAACAAAGCGAGGTTTGGTTATACTTGATACGTTCTATCACGAACACCAATATGTATAAACTTTTCTAAATTTAAAAGCAATTTTCGCGAGAAATGACGATTTTAACTTGGAAGTGAGATCTTTTTTCATAAAAAAAAATTGGTTGCCTGTAAAGTCGGTATACGGGCGAAAGTTTTACGTGACAACGACTTTGAGTGGTAAAATAAACTTTTTATGTCTGTCTCTCTCGCTCTTAGGCGGGCTCTCACTCGCTCTCATTGTGAGCGCATAACGTGAGCGGGAGCGTAACGCAGTTTCTTGAAGTGTCACCAATTTATAAGACGTTGTCACGTCAAAAATGAGTTCTAGAATACTATACGTTCATAACAACCAACATGAAATTTTAATCAGAACACTACTGTTATGGAGAAAAACAATTTTAAAAGTTATTAAGTATTTACATATTGGAGCTCGCGATTGTACATCTTGATGTGTTGTACGCGTGTACAGTAAGATGGCGCCTTGACGGTTGAGACATTTAAATTTTCTTACGTTGTTTTGCAATTTGCAGGCCAGTGCTAGGTCGTATGTTAATTAAAATATTATTCGCGGCTGTAAGACGTATGTAGTTACAGAATTATAATCATCAAAATCATCATTTTTCAAGGTCAAAGTCATTGCTAGACCTTTATGAACTTGGAGGGTTGTTTTGATGATTTTGATGATTATAATTCTGTAACTACATACGTCTTACAGTCGCGAACAATAATTTAATCAATATACAACCTACCACTGGCCTGCAAATTGCAAAAAACACAAGAACATTTGAATTTCGCGGGCTACCCTGACGCTTTCTCCTTAAATCATACGCTGTAAAGACGCGAAACACTCGAAATTATCATGTTATAAAATTATATAAAATACTATATAAATTCCCATTAAAATAGAAGACAAATTTTAACACAGCGATCAGTACGTCCAACCAAAGATATCAAAGTAAAAAAATCACAGATTAAAGTGATTTTATTTTGCACGTGATTACCTATTATCTTGTACTTATCCTAATAATATGTACTATGCTGAAAAAGTGATGTGTAGTCAACTGAAGGTTACTATGGCTAAATACAGAATGATATTAACAGGGGTACGTTTAAGTGCCTATACTACCTCAAATTAGCAACTGTATTTGTGGTGGTTCAAACTTTGTTTGTAATACTGTTAGAATAAAGTTCTAATCAGCTTGCACTACAAAGCGGTTGTTACGTCAGTCACTGCGGTTGAATAGTGCGAAATGAGTGGTTTTTATTCTTTAAGAAATCAAATTTTCGTCTTTTGGAAAAAATAAAAAACAAGACCTGATTTATAGTTGGTTCAGTTAGTATGCAAAGTTGCATGATCTAATTTGAAGTACTTTTTGAATACCAGCGGTTTATTGTTCGATTTGGAGGTAACTTTGGATTTTTTTTCTATCGAGAAAATTTTATGGAATCGTGTTTTCGCCAAATAAAAGACTTAAAATTAATCCTCAACTTTACCATATCTTTATTTCAAAATTAATGCTGCAGTATTCTAGGCGTAACGGAGGATCATGGTAAGCCATTTGAGGTAGTAAGCCGGCGAAATTTCCGCCGGATAATAATTTAACTAGCGAGGGTTCGCTAAACGGAGTCATAGGTCTACTATGGTGTAAATAAATAAATATTGCTGGACATTAATCAATGTTAACTATCAAATTCAATTGACAGCTCAGCTTGTCAAACAAGTAACAACTATCAATTCCACTCGACAGTCATGATCCACAAATAAAATTCACGGAGACGATGAAATAAGCACTCTGTAGAAATATTCGTTTCTAGGAATGTTTCTAGGGCGCGAATCGAGCAAATAAAACAACAAACAGCTCGATGTCAATGTCAATTTGACAGCAGACTAAAATTTAGCGAGGTAAAAAGGTCGCTAAAATTTATCCTAGTCAGGCGAAAACTTATACCAGCGGACGACCGTGAACGGGGCAGATTAAATTTTAGTCAGTTTAATTTTTCACCTCGCAGTGTGCTTGAACGGGGTGTTTGACGTTTAGTCAGTTTAAATTTTAAACTGGATAATTGACTTAAACGCACACCTGGTTTACTATGGCCTAAATCAATGTTAACTATCAAATTCAATTGACAGCTCAGCTTGTCAAACAAGTAACAACTATCAATTCAACTCAACAGTCCATGATCCACAAATAAAATTCACAGAGACGATGAATTAAATACTTGGTAGAAATATTCGTTTTCTAGAGCGCGAATCGAGCAAATAAAACAACAAACAGCTCAATGTCAATCTGACAAAAGACTAAAATTTAGCGAAGTAAAAAGGTCGCTAAAATGTATCTTATTCACGACCGTGAACGGGGCAGATTAACTTTTAGTCAGTTTAAATTTTCACCTCGCGGTGTGCTTGAACAGGGTGTTTGACGTTTAGTCAGTTTAAATTTTAAACTGGATAATTGACTTAAACGCACCCCTGAACTAACTGGGTACCTACTTACGAGAACGCGCCCATAATGGATGTGTTTATTTTAGAATCATCATCTGCCTAGTCTTTTCCCAACTATGTTGGGGTCGGCTTCCAGTCTAACCGGATGCAGCTGAATATCAGTATTTTACATGGAGCGACTGCCTATCTGACCTCCACAACCCAGTTAGTACTGGGTAATACGATACCCCTTGGTAAGACTGGTTGTCAGACTTTTTGGGCCTCTGACCACCTAACGACTGCCAAAGATCTACAAATCACAGCCGGGAGCAACGGCTTAACGTGCTTTCCGAAGCACGGAGGAAACTCGGTATGTAATGGGTGGTCACCCATCCACAGACCAACCTAGGCAAGCACGGCTTAACCTAAAGATAGCCCGAGCGGCTGTTATTATTTAGCCACGAGCTCCTCCGAGTGTTTATTCTAGAGTGACGGCCATTTATTATTTTAGG
Organism: Xestia xanthographa; assembly: GCA_905147715.2. Taxonomy (NCBI): domain Eukaryota; kingdom Metazoa; phylum Arthropoda; class Insecta; order Lepidoptera; family Noctuidae; genus Xestia; species Xestia xanthographa. Next base: position 18,844,290 of record LR990667.1, read on the forward strand.
TCAAAACAAAATCACATTAATCAGTGTTGTTTTTGTTTGGATATCTTTGTTTGGACGTACTGAACACTGTTAAAATTTGTCCATCTGGTTTACTGGACCTTATACAGACTGATGATGACTTTTTTATCACTTTCCAAAAAAAATGGGTATAATAGGTGAACGGAGTAGAAGCAAATGGCATACTTAGTATATTTTTTATATTTTTACTTGCAAAAAAAAAAAATATCATTTTTTTTCACAATATTCTCTTTCTTTGTTCCAATATGAAAAGTTTCACTTTCACGGTTTTTCACTACACTCAAAGTACTTACGGGATAGGTAATATCCGTGGTTTTCTATGCTGATGAGCTCCCGATATTTCGACGCTGTTGCAAGCATCATGATCGCGGGAATACTGAGTATTCCCGCGATCATGATGCTTGCAAAAAAGTTTACTTGAAATTTGTAGCGTTTTTTGATGATGAATCAATTTTTTTTTTCAAATTGTGGAAAAAAAAACTAGGTATGCCATAAGGTTCTACTCCGTTCACCTAATACGTATATATCCATTTTTTTTTAAAGCGATATAAATGTCATCCGGTATAATATTATTAATTAACGTTACCTATCCATCTTTAACATGGAATCAAAATAATACTTTGTATTGTAACGAACCCGAAATTTCAGTAACAACGCTTCTAAAACGAAGTATTATTTGTTAATTCTTTCTCTATATCGATCTTTTTATCTTCCGCTATCAACGAACTAAGAATTTGTCTTTACAAGTCACGATATTGTGACAAAATTTACTTACAATTGACCCCTCTCCTGACACCCATGACTTGACCCCCTATACTACCCAGAACTGGACAATATTGAAAGAAAATTACTAAACAAAATTTTAATTTTGACAAAAATTTCAGATCGATACTGATTTTTGTGAGTTAAAATAATGTTACTAGTAGTTATTGTAATGTTCTGGATTTTGGGGTAGTTTGGAATAAGAATAGGAATGGTAGGACGCCATTTTGATTTTCAATAGGGATATGCAATTTTATTTCGATACGGAATGTGAAAGTACTATAAAAATAATGACAAAAAGCGAAAACAAGACATAAATCGGCCAAACAACACAAAAGTTAAAACCATTTAAACTTTTGTTTCGATCTCTTAGTATGGATTTTGTACGTCGATGCAGCGAATGACGTCATTCGCTGTATCGGATCTCTCTGTCTAATCAGCACTTTCAAATGCTTATAACTTAGTATTTTTTATAGAATGATATAAAAAAATAATTTCACCTGCTATTTCTGATGTTAATACGCTTTGTTTAGAGTGATGAAAAAAATAAAATAAAAAAATCTCTTTATATCTGAAATACGTTTGAAAATAAAATCATGAAGGATTTCTCAAAAAAATCCAAGCTCTTGTTAGGCCATTCCTATCCTTATTGTAACACTAATGTCCCCCATCTAACATTAGTTAGTTGACACTAAATCGAAAGCCTACAAAAAACTGCATTATTGGAATTATAACTATGCGCTAAGCTGAGGGTTGAATATCCAAATTGCGTTTTATTAAGCACCATCTAGATTTACTGAAAACCGATAATTTGCCTATAATAATACGTATGGTGCGTCCATATGTTCACTATATTAAATTAAAATTCGGCATATAGGACTTAACTTACGTAAAAAATAATAAAATCCGCTTTAAGATGTCACACACCAAATAGACTTAAAAAAAACAAGCGATATATAGCAGCTTTTTTACTGATTTTTTTTTGAAGAATTTTCTTTAATGTAAATTATCACAGAGATGAAATCTATTAGAAAAGTCCCGAATTACAATCTTCTAACGTATCGATGGTATTCTAAATAGTGTCGGCCCAGAATTGAGCCACTATAGTCGCCAGATAAGTAGGAAATAAAGGTCATTAACCCGCATACATTTATTCAAATACATAATTCCGAAAACAGAAATATTGACATAAACTTGTCCCGAAACTACCTTTATCGTGATCCTTGACTTTTTCTAGTAATAAAAAACGATTCAAAATTTATTTATTTAAACTTCATGTACAAGGGTACATAGGCGGACTTAATAAATAAATAAAATTCATTTATTTCAGGTAATTATCACTCATTGCCCATTGCAGATAAAAACATCATTACAATAAAATAAAATAAAATCATACTCAATCAACTAATGCCACAAGGCATTCTCTACCAGTCCTGTTCAGTTCCTTATTGTCGGGGTACCTACGCAGAGAAATTAAGGAAAGAGCAATGACCTTTAATTCTCACTTATCTGGCACAGACTATAGTTTGGCGCTTTCGGTATCGTCCATCAGTTCCTGTAGTGAACAAACAACAGTACACGCAGGACACGATATTAAGTACCTATGCAGAGAAATTAAGGAAAGAGCAATGACCTTTAATTCTCACTTATCTGGCACAGACTATAGTTTGGCGCTTTCGGTATCGTCCATCAGTTCCTGTAGTGAACAAACAACAGTACACGCAGGACACGATATTAAGTACCTATGCAGAGAAATTAAGGAAAGAGCAATGACCTTTAATTCTCACTTATCTGGCACAGACTATAGTTTGGCGCTTTCGGTAGCGTCCATCAGTTCCTGTAGTGAACAAACAACAGGACACTCAGGACACGATATTAAGTGGCCTATCGTTTGTGGAACAGCACCACATGTATACTCCAGGGCAGAGTCATTAATGAATCTATTGAATTACAATGAGTATATCCCGGTCATATTATCTCGAGACCTGGCGTCGATGACGACACGTCGCGTCGGCGCTCTGATATGGTGCGCAAAACAAGTATCCTCTAGTAGGATATTATTATAAACAACTGTCTCAAATCGGTAAACTCACGGGAGGTCATGATAAAGGAGTCATCTCTGAGAACGATATAAAGACTAATGAGGCAATAATTAACTAACTGTTAACAATGGTATCTCTTAGCTGATTCTAAAACTACTCTATGAACTTGACAATATATAGACGATCACATGCCTTACACTCCACTAGGGGTTGTACCACCACATAAAAATGATTTCCAACAAAACAAATATTGTGTTAATTAATTTAATGTAGGTAATATTATTATAATGATATGAATTAAATTGCGGGAGGTTCGCATTCCAGCGAGGTCTCGAGATAATGTGACCGGGTTGTAGTCGAAAAATCGAACCATTGTGGTTTCATTTCAAAATGTGGTACGGAAAAAGACATGCTCACAACTGGAAAAGAAAAGACTGCCCAACTCACACTTGCCCGTGACTGGCCTGCTGTCGGATGCAGCTGAATACCAGTATTTTACATGAACCGACTGCCTATCTGACCTCCACAACCCAGTTAGTACTGGGTGATACGATACCCCTTAATAAGACTGGTTGTTAGACTTTTGGGCCACTAACTACCTGTAACGAATGTCAAAGATCTACAAATGACAGCCGGGGCCAACAGCTTAAAGTGCTTTCTGAGGCACGAAGGAAACTCGGTATGTAATGGGCGGTCACCCATCCACAGACCAACCTAGGCAAGCACGGCTTAACCTGAAGATCGACCCGAGCGGCTGTTACTATTTAGCCACGGGCTCCTCATGTATTTAAGGTAACTGAATCCACACACTCCCATCCACGGAGCGACCTCGGTAAGCTTTACTTCTAACCGTGTCGATGAGAAATTAAATAGAGTTGGCCCAAAATTTTGAGACGAATTTGGCACTTAAAATAGTGTTATTTCGCCTTGTAGATTGACCCATGTCAAACTGTCATAATTAACATTATTGAAAAATGAAGAAAAATTAGTAAAAAATTCAAAACAAATTCAAAAAACGATAAATTAGACTATAGGCTTTCTAAAGCGCTTATATATTAAATAAAAGTCTTCCTGCCCAACGGCTCGGAGATATGAAGTTCAAATTTAGCCGGACTTAGTCGACAATTAGATACTTTGTTAGTAAAGAATCGCTTTATCTGAAGTTACTATAAGGCTATGCTATGTAGAAAGCGTAAGCGGGAAATTGATTCTCTTGCAACGCTCCGGTTTCTGTATAGCAGAGGTCTAAATATTCGTGTTATTGCAATGTAAATAAAATAAAATAAATATCGCAGGACATTACTAAGCAACGAAGCTTGTGTCGTGGACACCAGATAGTTGATATACTACATAGATACTAATGAAAGTCAACTCTCTCCCAATCCCAACTATGTTGGGGTCGGCTTCCAGTCTAACCGGATGCAGCTGAATACCAGTATCTTACATGGAAATCATATGCATGTCGTCTGACGAGTTGTCTACGCTCAGTGCGAAGATAATACTGTAAATTGGAACTTTATGATACTTTTTTGGTCATGAGATTAAATTCGCAGATTTAATTAAGAATTTAAGATCGCAGAAAAATCTGATTTGATGCCGAATTTAAATACGTATAATTGCGTACTTATAAATAAAAATATTGGGTTCAAAATTCAAGGTCACAACAAAATAAATTTGATTTGCATTTTTTATATAATCGACTCGAGGCAAAAAACTACACAAGGCAACTTCATATTTATCGAAATATTAATCGAACATTTATCAAACCTCCTATTCCTTTGGGAATTATATTATTGAGTTATGATCAAGACTATTATGTAAGTCAGCAGTATAATGATCATCAAAGTTATAGTGATAACACGAATATTGACCAAAGCCTTTATCGTGTACTTCAGGAATTAGTCATGTTGGAAATGGATTCGAAAGCAAGGCTTGTACGCAAAGAGCTAGTGATCGTTTTATTTTTGTAATAGTAATCATTTTTATATTGAGTGTGTTTTTCTACATTTTTTTTGTTATTATTTATTTATTTATTAGTACAGGTTCAACAACAGCTTCTGTGTATAACATTTAGGTATACATAGGTTTTACAGTCTTGGACTTACAGAGTCGCCAATTACAGATTAACCAGTATTCACAAAAATAAGTGGTAGCATATGAGAGAGTAAAATTAAAAGGAGTGATTATTTATTTAGTACAGTATTTAAAACCATTAACACTAAATTAAATACTAAATCCTTTTACTCGGTCTTCTCGTAGAATGGTGATTATAAAATGGGTTTCCAGCAATGTAGAAGTGGTTTTTTGTACAGGTTTGATTCTCGTACGATAACAAGACTTGTTTTTATACTGGTCTATTAGACCTGACTTCGTCATCTTGTCCCTAGCTTTTTCCCAACTATGAAACACCAAATATACAGCTGAATACCTTTATTTTACCCCCGACCACAAAAGAGGGGTTTTATTTGGAGCGACAGACCTCCAATATCCAGTAACTAAGTAACAAAACACGCTTTCACAAGACTGGTTGTCTAATAGTCCAATTGACAGTGAAAATACATTTTGTATTTTTTTTTACCTCTCACGGAGCGGGGGCTTAAATCCCAGCGTTAGGAATGTTATAGGCCATTCGGCTACGTTAATGCTATAAGAAAACACTCAATATAAAATTATTTACTTGACAATTATAAAACGGTTTCTAGCTCCAGGTCCGCGGAGCGGTATTTCTTAAGAAGTTTTTTTCTTTGTTAAATATACCTATATATTATGTCATATTTTATTATTTCAAAGTTTTTCTTTTGTTATCTATAACTTCTAAAAGGACCCTTACAAAATGTAGGCTTGATAAAGGACTCCACACACTGTATCGGATGAAATCGTTGCGTTATATTAAAAGGTATTAGCGTGATTTTTATCATATAGGATTGTTGTTTTATTAGTTTAAAAATACGCGTGAATTGTATTGGTATTAGTCTAAATATATATAGTTGACAGAAAATATATTTGCATTATATACCTACTAGTATCGTATAAACGTAGGTATATTGTCACTTACGGGATGTCTTCCGTGATTGTTATTTGTTTTGAGCTCCCGATATTTCGACGCTGTTGCAAGCGCCAAGATTGCGGGTTGACTCAAAACAAATAATATTCACGGAAGATATCCCGTAAGTGACAATATAAGTTTCGTAGGAACATATTTGAAATATATATAGAGTTTTAGGGATATCGAGGTATTGAAACCGTTACCCTGAAATCAGTAGACACTGTTACAGTTCTACATTTGTAATAAAACAATTGTAATCAAATAAAACGACCGGAAATATCTCTCAGGCATGCTGGTTTAGTTTCCTCACGGTGAATTACTTCACCAAAGCAAGTGATAATTATACAATACGCACATGAATTCAGAAAATCAGAGATGCGGTCTTAGGTTCGAACTTGAGACCTATGACTTGGTAGTTCGACGGTTACACAACTAGGCTATCACTGCTGCAATCTCTTGCTTCTTGCTTAAATCTTGCGCTAAACTCATGGTAATATCTTGTGCGTTTGTGTCGCTTACACCCTATAAAATATTTAGATAACTTTAAATACAAGACACGGTTTTTTTCGATACAGTGTGTGCTTAGCCTTTAATTTACGACGGAAATTGGAGCTTCAATAATGTTACATAATTCTTATTTTTTATTAATAAATTATAATAGTTTTAATTTTTTATTATTATATATTTAGTTTTATGTCTTGACATGTTTTGGAAAATATTGAAAAATAAACGCGCGAGACAGCAATAATCACTTTGAAATTAATACGTATTGAATCGTTTACACGTTATTAGTTTTAAGTTGCTAAAATTATAACTCGTAGAACAAAAGTTGTTTAGTTTCAAGTGTCCGAGAGACCACACCTCAGGCCTTGCGTTTATAATGTTACACCTTGTATATTTAGGTAGTTAAAACAATAATTTAGTCTCTACTTGATACTAAAAACGTGTAAATGGATATTTTCAATCTGTAAAAAATATTTCAATGTTTTTCAAAATATGTTTTATTTAATTTAGGTTCGTTTTTAATTGTTTGTCTCGTTTTACTAATATAATGTTTTTGCTCTGCGGTTAGGCATGGATGTTAGGGTGAGCCATGGACTGAGGAGACCGCCTTTTGATATACAATAGGGCTTTTGGGTAAATACTTGGGTTGAAAAATAAGCCTCGACTATTTATATGGATAGTCATATCTTAGAGCTAAAACAGAGATAAAATTATGATTAAAACTGCTTGGAATCGAAGTGGCATAGTCATTTTGCGCTATTTTGATTTTTCGTCTAAGTTGTGGCACACAATGAAAATACCAATTATTATCAAAAAATAAAATTACTGTTATTTGATTTTTATCTCAGTTTAGTTTTGTTAAAAAGAATGCTTAGCAAGACAGTGGAATCCACGCTGGTGGCATAGGCTTTACTCGGAGGAATTCTTTAACTTGAAATTCGAGAACACACTGGTACAAAACCTTACAAGTGAGATGTATGTCAGCCTAGCTTCATTTAAACATTTTAAATTAAAATTAATATGATAATAAAATGATTAAATAATCCTTTAAACACGTTACAATTCTACTTACCCTAGAATAGGTAACACTTAAAACTATTATGTTAATTCTAATAGAGAATAATATAAGGCCAAAATTTCTCAGTCCATGGCTTATCTATAAAGCGATCGCTTGACAGGTTTAATCATAGCTATTAATCGCTAGATATTTTGTTTTATTTTATTCTTTTTGTAAATAAAATAATGATTGTTCTTAGTCTTAAGGCGTGTTCGCTCGTTCTCTCGGTTTGAAACAGGAGATAGATTATGGTATTTGGGAATCAGAATATGTGAATGGAATTTTGACACTTATGTGGAGTGTTTTAGTGAAGATTTTTGTTTGAAAACTGATTAGGAAATCGGGTGAGATTTGTCGGGGGTTTTAGTGTAATACATTGTTTATAAGTAATTATTGTCTAAATTCTAAGTGGCTATATTTGATTTTAGTTTTAATTTTTAATTAATTATGTATGGTACTTATTGTGAAATAAGTTTTTTTTTTATGAATAATGTCAAAATGCTTCCTAATAGTACTTGCAAAGCAATAAATACAATCGTGGGAACGAGCGTAGCTAATATTGTACATACTAGTTTATATTTAACAGACTTGTAAAAAAGAAAAATTTACATGAAAAAAATAAATGAGTCGCGCCGTTGAAAAAATTTATAATGGCGGTGAAAAAATATATTTTCTAAGTTACAATAACAGCGGCTAGATTGTAACACAAGAAAAAATAGACTTGTGATTCACGTTTTCAGTTTGTTTTTGTAAAAAAGAAAAAAGATACGGCCGCCAAAAAATAAAAATGGTTCCATATTTCTTTACGGACGTCAAAACGTAAACGATCGAAAGATTGGTCTTTTTTTCAGCGGAAGAAAGAAGAATTGACGAAGAATTTGCTAAACGAAGTTATGAAGAGAAGAACAGTGCAGCCAATATGGTAGATGACAAAAAAAAAATCTAATTATCCGTCAGATGGATTTCCAAAAAATATTGGACACATATTTTTTCTTTTTTCACGTAAACAAAAAATGAAGACGATACAGTACTCGAAAACTCGTGTGACATTATTGACATTTTTTACTTAAGGCCCTTCTAACCCTAAAATTAGCAACTCTATTTGTGGTGGTTCAAACTTCGTTTGAAACACTGTTAGAATAAAGTTCTAATCAGCTTGCACTACAAAGTGGTTGTTACGTCAGTCACTGCGGCCGAATAGTGCGAAATGAGTGGTTTTTTTGCGATTTATAAAAAATCTATTGATTGGACTAAAAAAATAAAACACATAAGACCTGCTTTATAGTTAGTTCAGTTAGTATGCGAAGATTTATGATCTAATTTTAAGTACTTTTTGAATACCAGCGGTTTATTGTTCGATTTGGAGGTAACTTTGGATTTTTTTTCTATCGAGTAAAGTTTATGGGATCGTGTTTTCCGTCACACACAGGACAGCATTAATCCTCAACTTTATCATATATTTATTTCTAAATTAATGCTGCAGTATTTTAGGCGTAACGGAGGATCATGCTAAGCAATATGAGGGATATATAGCCCTTAAATGTGACGTCACAAACCCCCACTCATCATCTTTGACGCGTTATATCTTCGTTAATTTTTTATTAATTTGATAAAACAAAAAACACGTATCCAATATTTTTTGATAATCTAACTGACGGACGTTTTTAGTTAGTCATCATCCTTATTGAAGTTGCCGTGGAACTTGTTATGAACGTTATCTACAAACTGTGAACTAAACCATTGAAGATACAAACAACCACAGAAGAAAATTGGTTTGAAGATTCAAGATTTCAATAATGAAGATTTGCTGAAATAAAAACAAAAGCGTTATTTCATTTTTTAACAACGTGCACACCCAAATAGCTATCTAAGGGCTGTAAAACACCTCTTAACGAAGCCGAAAGGCACTTGTTCTCCCCGTCATTGCGATCATTTTTTTGTTCTACACCATATTTGGGAACATTCTAGTTACGGAGATATTGGGGGTCAAAGTTCCAACTTTTTGACAAGTTTTTTTTTAATACAAGTTTTTAATGTAAGATTTTACTTTAAACACCTCCACGACCCCCGTACTATTCAATCCATCCATCATCACAATGTTTTGAGTGCGTAACATTGAGTTCTACCTCAAAACATGGTTTTTCACCCCAAAAACAAAAGTCGTTTCTCAGCAATATAGCTTGCTAGCTTGGTTGACGGCTTCGTGATGAGGTTGTTAACACCCTGTACACACTAAGATCCCGTGGTGTAGTGTTCATGGGATCTTGGTCCACCGACATTCCCTATTCCACCAAACTTACCCTGACCGGTTTTACCTTTCAATTAGACGTACCGTTAGAGTCCTTTAATTACTTACTTGAGGTTTTTAGGCCACGTTTATACCCGTCTGTCCTCGTTGGTGATACGTCGTGAGGATTTAGGCCATTCCTCCTAATTTCTACCAACCAGCATCACGTGTATTTTTATTATAAGACAAAGTTGTCTGTTTCTCTCTAATAAAACGAGAAAGAGACGGACGTAATTTAGAGCTGTCAAATTTATTTGGAACTAATATTTCTATAAAAATGATGAAGGGTGCACGTAAAACATGTCGACTAAAAACACGGTGAAGCGCAAGGCATAAACTAGTTTGACATCTCTAACTTAGTTCATAGCTATAGCCGTTCTTTTCTCGCACTGCCTTTGAGTAAAAAATAGCAATAGGCTAAGTTAAGTTTAGTTTGTGCACAACAGAATCGACACCAATATCAGTTTATTTATTTGGCACAAATTCGCTTGCTCGCTCGGGTATTTACGAAGTCGAAACACGAAATTGTCACTCTATCCCCCCTAATTGGTAGTTCACACACCTATCAATAGACACAATTAAATAAATATAATTAATATCGCTGGACATTACACACAGCGCGTATTGCTACACTAAGCAACGAGGTTTGTGTCGTGGACACCAGATAGTTGATATACTACATAGATACTTTTTGTTTGTAAATACATACTTATTATACATATAAACATCCATGACTCGGAAACAAATGTTCATGCTCATCACACACAAACATTTGCTCTTACCGGGATTCGAACCCGGGATCCCAAGAACGTAAGGTAGCCTCTCTACCGCTGCGCCATTTGGGTTGTCATGCATTTTAAGAGCTGTCAAAACGTGGTTCTCTCATAGATTTTGTATGGCAATAGCACGCTGTGACGTCACTGTTTGGTCAACTAAATGACCCAACTATTTATTGATTTCAAAGCAACTAAAAATCGAATTTGGCATGCATTTCATTGAAAATAAATCGGGTTTTCAGGCCCAAAATAAAGTTTCTTTTAAGAGATTGAGATTTTTGAGTCTTGGAATTATTGTTATTTTGACTTTGGACTTTGACTTTGGAATTATTGTCCTAAGGTGTCAAGTTGTGAACTACCCTATAATCGTGTTTTTTCTGACTCTCCCCCCCGTTTGATTCTCACATAATTAAAGGACGACCCCTAATCAATATTCCTATTCAGCCAGACGTACCCTAGCGACTACTACTACTCTACTGAGACTTACCGTAAAGTAAAATAGCCGGTGCATGACATCAAAGTTGGTTTATATTTATAATCACGGTTTTTGCATGGGATTTTGGCCCTTTTGCATGGGACATAAACGTAACTGGCGAAATGTTTGTGTTATAATGGGTAACCCTCTGGCTATCCCTTCGGGCGTTAGAGGCGTGAAGTTATAAATAATAATAATATATTTATTTACATTTAGAATTCGCACGAAAAATACAAGTTAAATCTTAAAAATAATGTTGGTATAACAGAGTTCGATGCCTGTACTAGGTGTTACAGGTCGCGGCACGTAACACTAGCGCTGAACGAAACGTGGAGGGGATAGCTGCGCATGTTATACGACTGGAGAGCCAATCGGCGCAACGCACGCCCCAAGACATTCTTATTTTTTACTTCTGCGCAATAAAACGGTCAGCGCTAGAGTTTCGTGCCGCGACCTATATTCACATGATCATGTTCAGCGTAAGTGCTATTGATGTTCTTCATCATCATCATCCACAGCCCAACTTCACCCACTGCTGGGTATATGCCTCTGTTTACTTGTGCCAAGCTCCACACTCTTGTGCCAGCTTCATCCAGGATATTCCCGCTATGGCAACAATATCGTCTGCCTATCTCTTAAGAAGTTCCTGCTCTCAGGTTGCTGGTTCTGGCTGCTTTATTTCTATACTCTACCCATGTTACCGGCACGCCGCCGCTCACAGCACACCACTCACCGCACGCCGCTTATGTATTTTCTCATCTCCGCAGTTCTAAAAAATGGTGTTTAGCCACAATAGGCTAGTTTCCGCCATCAATAAATTGCAAATCTATTTAGTCCGTCAGTTAGAGTATTGGAAAATAATGGATACCTACGTATTTTTTGTTTTTGTAAATCAATGAATATTGACAAAGTTATATATAACGCATCAAAACTCGGGAGTGGGGGCTCGTGACGTCAGCGGGCCTAAAATGGCCGCTTTAGCAGAATCATAATACTTATGAATCACGTTGAAAAAAATAAATTCTTAAAATGGACTTTATTGTCATGAACATAAAGTCCATTTTAAGAATTTTAAATTTTGAACGTGATGCATATTATGATTCTGCTAAAGCGGCCATTTTAGACCCACCAGAACGAACTAAAAATTATACCACGGCCGGCGTGACGTATTGAGAATTTTAAAAGCACCGTATCTTCGTTAATTTTGGTTTACGTAACAAAAGAAAAAATACGGGTCAAATATTTTTTGTTATTCTAACTGACGGACTAATGATATTTTTTTAGTACACAAGCCAAAAGAGTAAGAGAAAAGAAAAAAAAAATTGACGCAGGGAGACGAAGTACTCAATGTGTACTCGTAATACGTTTTGTGGCTACAATTTAGTAGGCTAGGTTTTTTTTTTCGGATGGGAAATCATTCAAATCACTCCTCCCGCTCTGGGAGCAGAAGGGAGTGTCAGACTGTTACTGACTAAAATCCATCCATGTTCCTTCATCGCCCTTTGTGTTCCGGGGCCACGGTGTCTGTTTCGAACAGTCCCGCAACCCCGATAATGTCATAGTTTGAGTCGTTGGTATTATTTTTCCCGAGTCACAACTGACTCAAAAAAAAACTGACTAAAAAACCTCTTAACGAAGCCGAAAGGCACTTGTTCTCCCCGTCATTGCGATCATTTTTTTTTTCTACACCATACCTGGGAACCTTCTAGTTACGGAGATATTGGGGGTCGACCACAAAACATGATTTTTCACCCCAAAAAAATAGTCGTTTCCCAGCAATAATGTTTGCGTAAAGTTACTAACAAATTATAAAAAAAATTAAATTAGCGACAAAATATGGAGAAAACAGATCATCGCTAGGTGCCCTAGTTTTTGAGATATAAATGTGGCCAAGCTGGGGAGACTCTCTCCAGTTCGGCCACCTATAAACCCTTATATCTTTTGAACCAGTGGCCGACACATTCTGATATTTGGCGACAAATTTTAACTAATGAGCGATAATTTTTCTGTGTTACCAAGCCAGTGTCAGTCACACCAGTGAAATGTATTCTCGACGAAGTCTGCATGTTTTTGAGGCTGCGTTGGTTCTCAGATTAGCGCCAAAAGTAAATAATCTAACTGTGCCATTCATCAATAATCATTCTTCATCATCATCATCATTTCAGCCGTGCGACGTCCACTGCTGGACATAGGCCTCCCCCAAGTGCCACATTTGCGACTCGCATCCAGCGAATTCCCGCAACCTTCGCCAGGTCATCGGTCCACCTAGTCGGAGGCCTTCCAACGCTGCATATAAATGGGATTTAAAAATAAAATAAAAACGAAACATATTGAGTTTTATTTATTTACAATAAATAACATGACCATATAAATTAACAACTTTTATTTAAAATTAAAACAATCTTTGATTTCTCAATAGTAGATCCCTTACCTACTTTTTAAATTATTTAAACTTTATTGAAAATTACTCTGGGTATCAAAATATAAATATGATAATACTAACTTTATTATTTTTTTTTAATGAAATCCGACATAATGAAGCAAAATAAAAATATAAATTGGCTTATATCTAAGTACTTAACAACTTATCAATTATTTAATTAATGTTCAATACGATAAAAAATAAAACAAAGCTAAAAATTAAAACTTTTGACAGTTTAATGGGGTAGATGCACTGACGTATAAATCCTATGGACAACGTGGACATACCTACATTAGAGAGGGAAAATAAAATGGCGGCTAATAGGGTAGCCCATATCGATATTTCTCTACAATCGATGTTAGATAAAAGATTGTGAGAATGTTTTCACGTTGTCACGGGTCCAATATCAACGGATAAGTATTTTTAATACACTTTTCTTAACAAAATAACTATGTAAGCAAATCTTAAAAGTTATTTTTGACCCACTTCTCGGTTTTTGATTAAGCTAACATTTTGCATGTTTAGTTTGGATGATATTGCTGCCGACTCTCTGGTTCAGTAACTAATCTAAAATTAGAGAATCGCCATTTTTTACTAAAAGGGCAGTGTATGTGTTTATGCCTTGAGCTTCATCGTGTTTTTAGTCGACATCGACAATATTAGTTCAATTAAATGTGACAGCTCTAATTTACGTCCGTCTCTTTCCCGTTTTATTAGAGAGAAAAAGATAGCAATAGCCAAACAGCGGGAAAATAAAATGGCGACCCGGCCGCAAATAGGTATTTCAATGATGCTAGGAATGAAGGTTTGCTATTACAGTAACTGTCAAAAACACTGTTAGCCTTTTTCACTTATGCAAAATTCTAAAAGTTAAAAAGAGATAACAGTATTTTTATGATTTCGGTGTCGATATGCCTCATATTTGTATAACTGTATTTTCTATACTCTCTACTTCAACGCGAAACTGGGCAAACGAGACGGCGATGAGCTGCAGGTGGGGCAATTTGGAGTTGGACGTCGGAATCGCCGGGGTCACCAACTGGCTAGTTTTATGGAGAAGGAGGGCCTCTATATGATGAACTCCTTCTTCAGAAAGCGTGAGCACAGGAAGTGGACCTGGCAGAGCCCCGATGGTGCAACTAGAAATGAGATCGACTTCATTATGTCAACCAATAAGCAAATGTTCAATGATGTCTCTGTGATCAATTCGGTGAAAACCGGGAGCGATCACCGCATGGTAAGAGGCACATTGAACATCAATATCAAGCTTGAAAGGTATCGACTGATGAAGTCTACGCTCCGTCCAGCACAGATCCAAATCCAAAACCCCGAGAGCTTTCAGCTTGAACTCCACAACCGTTTCGAGTGCCTAGGAAGCTCAGTGGACGAGTACAACGATGGGTTCGTGGAAACTGTCCATACGACCGGGTCTAAGTTCTTCAAGGCGCGTCGTACAGATCAGAACAAGAGGCTCTCCGATCACACTCTCAAGCTCATGAAGGAGCGGCGTGAGATGATCCTGCAGTCTTCAGACGAGGCGTGTAAATATCGGCAGCTCAATAGACGGATCTCTAAATCCTTGAAGAGCGACCTCCGCCGCTTTAATACCGAGCGTATTAAAGATGCGATTGAGCGGAATAAAGGCTCAAAGGTATTTGCAAGAGATCTGGCTATTGGGCAGAGCCAGCTCACGAAACTGAAGACCGACGATGGTAGGATCTTATCCGCCAAACCGGAGCTTCTGAGGG
This sequence comes from Xestia xanthographa, assembly GCA_905147715.2. Lineage (NCBI taxonomy): Eukaryota > Metazoa > Arthropoda > Insecta > Lepidoptera > Noctuidae > Xestia > Xestia xanthographa. The sequence goes on from LR990667.1 coordinate 18,859,427, forward strand.
AGATCGAGAGCTTCTATGGACAGTTGTACACGTCAACTAGTAAACCCGTCGTAGATCTAGCAAACGACCCAAGAGCTAGACTGACCCGACACTATACTGAAGACATCCCGGACGTCAGCCTGTACGAGATTAGGATGGCTCTGAAGCAGCTCAAAAACAACAAGGCACCGGGTGATGACGGAATTACGGCCGAACTCCTGAAGGCGGGTGGAAAACCGGTACTTAAGGCCCTTCAGAAGCTGTTTAATTCCGTCATACTTGAGGGAAAAACGCCACAGGCATGGTGCAGGGGTGTGGTGGTGCTCTTCTTCAAAAAGGGTGACAATGCCCGGTTGAAGAATTATAGGCCCATCTCACTTCTAAGCCATGTCTACAAGCTGTTTTCTAGAGTCATCACGAATCGTCTCGCGCGCAGGTTTGACGATTTCCAGCCACCCGAACAAGCCGGTTTCCGAAAAGGCTATAGCACCGTAGACCACATACATACGCTGCGGCAAGTTATACAGAAGACCGAAGAGTATAACCTGCCTCTCTGTTTAGCGTTTGTGGACTACGAGAAAGCCTTCGATTCGATCGAGACCTGGGCTGTACTGCAGTCTCTCCAACGGTGCCAAATCGACTATCGGTACATCGAGGTATTGAAGTGTTTGTACGAAAACGCCACCATGTCAGTCCGACTCCAAGACCAAGTCTCAGAACCTATCCTCCTGCAGCGAGGTGTGAGACAGGGAGACGTCATATCTCCGAAACTGTTTACTGCTGCACTGGAGGATGTCTTCAAGGTTCTGGACTGGAAAGGGCTAGGCATCAACGTCAATGGCGAGTACATCACTCACCTTCGGTTTGCCGACGACATAGTGGTCATGGCTGAGACCATGGAGGACCTCAGTACAATGCTCGATGACCTCAGTAGAGCTTCCGGAAGAGTGGGTCTTAAAATGAACATGGACAAAACCAAAGTCATGTTGAATGCCCATGTCACACCCACTCCTATCAAGATCGGAGACTCTACACTCGAAGTTGTAGACGATTATGTGTACCTGGGACAAACGGTCCAGTTAGGTAGGTCTAACTTCGAGAAAGAGGTCAATCGTCGAATCCGACTCGGCTGGGCAGCGTTCGGGAAGTTGCGCGGTATCTTCTCGTCCAACCTACCGCAGTGTCTCAAGACGAAAGTCTATGACCAGTGTGTGTTGCCAGTGATTACATACGGGACCGAAACGTGGTCGCTTACAATGGGCCTCATCAGAAGGCTTAAAGTCACCCAAAGGGCAATGGAGAGGGCTATGCTCGGAGTTTCCTTGCGCGATCGAATCAGAAATGAAGACATCCGCAAGAGAACCAAGGTTACCGACGTAGCCCGAAGAATTGCCAAACTTAAGTGGCAGTGGGCAGGGCACATTGCTCGCAGAACGGATGGCCGATGGGGCCGAAAAGTTCTGGAGTGGCGACCGCGAACCGGAAGACGTTGCGTTGGAAGGCCTCCCACTAGGTGGACCGATGACCTGGTGAAGGCTGCGGGAATCCGCTGGATGCGAGTCGCACGGGACCGTTCAATGTGGCGACACTTGGGGGAGGCCTATGTCCAGCAGTGGACGTCTTTCGACTGAAATGATGATGATGATGATGATGATTTTCTATAGCGATATACGTCAATGGCGAGTACGTCACTCACCTTCGGTTTGCCGATGATATAGTGGTAATGGCTGAGACCATGGAGGACCTCAGTACAATGCTCGATGACCTCAGTAGAGCTTCCGGAAGAGTGGGTCTAAAAATGAACATGGACAAGACTAAGGTCATGTTGAATGCCCATGTCACACCCACTCCTATCAAGATCGGAGACTCTACTCTCGAAGTTGTAGACGATTATGTGTACCTGGGACAAACGGTCCAGTTAGGTAGGTCTAACTTCGAGAAAGAGGTCAATCGTCGAATCCGACTCGGTTGGGCAGCGTTCGGGAAATTGCGCGGTATCTTCTCGTCCAACCTACCGCAGTGTCTCAAGACGAAAGTCTATGACCAGTGTGTGTTGCCAGTGATTACATACGGGACCGAAACGTGGTCGCTCACAATGGGCCTCATCAGAAAGCTTAAAGTCACCCAAAGGGCAATGGAGAGGGCTATGCTCGGAGTTTCCTTGCGCGATCGAATAAAAAATGAAGACATCCGCAAGAGAACAAAGGTTACCGACGTAGCCCGAAGAATTGCCAAACTTAAGTGGCAGTGGGCAGGGCACATTGCTCGCAGAACGGATGGCCGATGGGGCCGAAAAGTTCTGGAGTGGCGACCGCGAACCGGAAGACGTTGCGTTGGAAGGCCTCCCACTAGGTGGACCGATGACCTGGTGAAGGTTGCAGGAATCCGCTGGATGCGAGTCGCACGGGACCGGTCAATGTGGCGACACTTGGGGGAGGCCTATGTCCAGCAGTGGACGTCTTTCGGCTGAAATGATGATGATGATTTTCTATAGTCAAACATTTCAAGTCCATATGATTTATATGTCAGTGGGTAGATGACGCACCAATCAATTGAGATACTTTTTAAGAGCTGTCAAAACGCGATTCTCTCATAGATTTTGTATGGCAATAGCAAACTGTGACGTCACTATTTATTCAACTCAATGACTAAACTATTTATTGATTTGCTTGAAAATAAATCGGGTTTTCAGTCCCAAAATAAAGTGTATATAAAGTGTAATAAAGTGTCTTGGAATTATTGTTTTATGGTGTCATTTACCCTATTATTAAAATACATAATATTGTTTATATACGTAGATACGTACGGCGTGTTAATCTGGAACAAAACTAGACCTCGATAGTCTAAGATCCCTTGAAGAACGACCTTCACCGAGCTGGTTAATAGATGAAAAGAATTTAAATCAAATTAAATATGTCAAAAACTATATTGCAAATGGGTTGTCTAAAATATTTCAGTCCAGAATATGATTAATTAGCAATTTTTTTAACATTTCTCTGTTTTGCTTAATAGATAAATTCCATACCAATTGAAAGTATGAAGCCTATAGAATATATGCAAACGTTAGGTTGACCGGTTAACCTAACGTTTGCATATTCTATAGGCAGTGCCGGTTTTAGCACTACCAGCGCCCTGGGCGAGATTTCTAGCGCGCCCCCAAAGTGCAATAATTTTAAGCCCATACGAAAAAAAGGCAAAGAAAAAGTATAAGGAAACAACCATTCATTAAACTATTAATTAACTAATAAAAAAATATTTTTCTAGCCTTTCTAGCGGCGAACTCTTTTAAAGTCGATGTTTTCAGCAATTTCATTTTCGATTGACAAAGTTATTCCTAGAAAATTTATTCCTTTTGTGAGCTTCTCTCTTCTATGTGACGCAGATGAAGTTAGGTGGGTCAGCTAGTTTAGGATATTTACAAGTAAGTAGGCTTCGGAGGGGATATGGAGGGGCACATGCGGCACCCCTCCATATCCGGCGCCCTGGGCGCTCGCCCCCCCTCGCCCCTCCCTAACGCCGCTACTGTCTATAGGCTATAGAATATGCAAAAGTTATGAAGCCTATAGAAGGTAAAAACGTTAGGTTAACCTAACGTTTGCATATTCTACAGGTTTCATACTTTCGATTGGTACGGAATTTGTCTATTAGCCACACCAGTGAAATGTTAAAAAAAAACATATATAGGCTTGACTGAAATTTTTTAGACAACCCCATTTGCAATATATTTTTTGACATATTTAATTTGATATAAAATAGTTTACATCCATTAACCAGCTCGGTGAAGGTCGTTCTTAAAGGGATCCTATACTACGACCTTTTATGACGTGTGCACGACCTCAAGCGATGCAACTTGCGTCACTCTTTCTTTACGTGAGCACAACCACTCCGCAAGACGCGCCGCTCAGACCGTCTCAAGCTCTCAACCTCATTAATTTTTAACGCGTCTTTGAGCGTGTCGTGGTAACGGGGTTAGAGTAGTAAAGCAATTATTTGGTCGTATAAGACAAAAGAGACATCTTAAAGTGCGATCAAACCGAGTGGACAACGTATCTACTTTGACAAATAGTTTAAAACAAAAAAAAACAACTTCCAAAAAAACAATAAAAAAGTCTAAAATAACTTTCAGAATTCGGTGACTTTGTTTGTTTCATTGATTTTTTTGCCACCGACTTCCGAAAATAAAGTCTGTGTTTTTGATAGTCGGTTTTTTTTGTAACAGAAAAAAATATCAAACATACTCTTTTTAAAAAGAGATTCACATGTTATGGGCAAACGGGACCAATTTAAGCCTCTTAAGGCTGATGCTCAAGGGTAGTCCGCGAAATTAAATTTTTCTCACGTTTTTTTGCAATTTGCAGGCCAGTGCTAGGTTGTATGTTAATTAAAATAAATGACAATCTTTAACATTGTAGAAGGAATTTATCAAATTATCGTTTCCAACTAAATTAAATAACAAAAACCATTTTGTTGTTTACGTCCTTTAGATTTAAGCTAGCAATCCTGGCCCCGCTCGGGCGCGCGTGCCCGGTTTTAGTATCTGTCTAAGTCGATTGGACCGCACCTTGTTTAAGATAACTAAAAAAATACTAACTATTCCAAAGTAACTGTTTTCTTCCTATAAGGTTCGAACCAGATGACAAATGTCCGAATTTGTGTTGGTCGGAGGGTGACGATAAAATCCGAGTCCTCCATCGGTTCAGAGGAGCTTCCTCCATTTGGTGATGGGGCCTCATCTTCTTTTGGTAGCATTCTGAAAAGTCATAAAAAGAAAGATATTGTTTTTGTTTTTTTTTTAGGGTTCCGTGCCCCAAGCTGACCCTATTTATAACACTCCGCTGTCCGTCCGTCTGTTAGCGGGCTGTATCTCAATAATAATAACGGTAATTATTTTAGGGCCATAATGGCTCCGAGGTTGCTGGACTGTTCGAAAGAGATACCGCGGCCCCGGAACACATAGGGCGATGAAGGAACATGGATGGGTTATAGTCAGTAAAAGTCTGACACTCCTTCCAGCTCCGCCCAGAGCGAGAGGAGTCATAGCGTCCATAGCCATAGCGTCCGTCTTAGCCCTTTGTGTTCCGGGGCCACAGTATCTCCTTCGAACAGTCCCACAGACACAGGTCCGCACCTGTGTCTGTGGGGGGATACGGGGGGGGAGGACAATGGGTGCCCCCCCCTAAACCGGACCAAATACGTCATTAGCCAAGCTTGAACTAGTTTGACGGAACTGAAACTAAATATTGTAGTTCTGTAGTATTGCAGTTGTTGTTGTTAGTATCTTGTCATAGGCGTCGCCAGGAGGAGGCAGCTGCCCCTAGAGGCTGAGCCTCTCGATTGTTACAAATTATTTTCCTGGCTGATGCCATAGAATGGTATTGTCCGTAATAAATTGTAGCATATAAAATGGAATCACTCAAATTAAGATATTGTTTAACCAAGCGAAAAAACATTTATCAAAAAGGCTCCTTTTTTCGACCTCTGGATTGGCACTCCTATTGGATTTTTGCATGATCGACCGGTATAGACAGAGCCTGAAATAAATTAGGAGCCCCTTGCCCCGAGGCCTTATATGCAATTATAGCATAATTATCTGAGGCAATGATGTAAACAATTTCGAGTTCGCTTCGCTCGCTCTTGAAGACTAGTTTTTCATGAGTTTTAACTTTGTCTATAAGAGGCCCAGTTAACTGCAGTAGGTCGGTCGGAAAAGTGTTAAAATTATCGACATTTACAGACTACTTTCTCTTAAATTTATCTAAAAGTCGACAAAATAACTCCTATATGAACGATCGAAACCATTCTAAGCTGTCCAAGGCAAGGTGTCATAAGTATTTCTCGCTACGCTTCCCACCCCGCTGGCCCGAAAGCTGGCGACCCCTTGTATTACGCATATCATTATTTTTTGTAAAGTAACGCCTGATACCATTTATTATCGAAAGTTTATAATTTTTTTTTTAATGCATTTTCCTTATGATAAATGATAAATGAATGATAAATGATAAATGATGTTTATTTTGCAAGTAGGTTTTTACAAACACTTTTACACGTCATTTTTTAAAACTAGATGGGGCCGGTGTTTCGTACCTGACTACTCTGAGAAGAAACAGCCGAAACAAACTCAGAGGTCATAGTCTCTTTTAAAGTCCAGACAATCTTGCTCAATTCACATGAGGACTATGCAGATTAGTGTCTGAGATGGTCTTTTGAAGAAAGAACCATACAGATTTGAGTGGACCTGTCCAGTCAGTGCAAGCATTTGTCAGTTAACGTGTAGCTCGACTTATAACTCAAGGAGCTCAACGAAACGACGAACAATACCAAAGAAAGGACATTTGGGAAGGTCGCTTATAGTACTCAAACTGCCAGACAGTTGTGGGAAAAAAACAAACAAAAAATAAAAATGTGACCCACATGGTCCCCACATTCACACTCATTCACAATAATCAAATAAAATTAATAACAAATTCTTTTCAAATGAATGTAAGTAAAAAAAAAAAACACAAAAATCATTAAATGTCGCAATGATAATAAAATAAAAAAGTAAAATACTTAAAAAAATAAGTATTCATGTCAAATCAGTAAATGTCACATAAAACAAAAAAAAAAAAAAAAAAAAAAAGTAAAATAATAAAATACATGTCAAAAAAAATTCAATGTCAGAGTGTATAAAAGAAAGGAATCAATAATAAACAAGCGAAGTTCGAAATTTCGACATTCACAGAGCAAATTTCATTGGAGCAGCTTAATCCCAAGCTTTTTTATCTTCAAGATAGTGATTAACATGATAGTAGGCTTTCAGGCACAGCTTCCGTTTTATAAACGATTTGAATTTATTTAGGCTTAGTGCTTGAATTTGGCTCGGAAGTTTATTGTAAAAGCGTATACATTGGCATCTGAACGTACCTCCTATTTTTTTGAGCCTCGTTGCAGGAACAACAAATTTGTGTTTGTTCCTCGTGTTTATGTTGTGGATATCACTGTATTTTTTAAATAAATTAATATTTTTGTGGGCGTACAAAAGGTTTTCATAAATAAACTGAGAGGGCACAGTAAGAATATTAGTCTCTTTAAATTTTTCTCTGAGGGAGTATCTGGGACTTAATTTATAAATTGAACGAATTGCCCTTTTTTGCAAAACAAATATTGTCTGAATATCGGCGGCATTGCCCCACAAGAGAATACCGTACGACATCACGCTATGGAAATAACTAAAGTAAACTAAACGGGCTGTCTCTAAGTCAGTTAAATCACGAATTCTTCTAACGGCGAATGCTGCAGAGCTAAGTTTCTTCGACAGTTTGTCTATATGCGGGCCCCACTGAAGCTTGGCATCCAAAGTTATGCCTAAGAAGACTGTGCTATCTTCCGCTTTTAGCTCTTCATCCTTAATTAGTACAGTAGTTTCCACTTGTCTTACATGGGGTATCGTAAACTTAATACACTTAGTTTTTTTCTCATTTAGGAGTAGATTATTAACATTAAACCAATTAACGACTTTCGCCAGGGCGCTATTAACATCATCCGCAACTAACTGCTGACGTTTGAGTTTAAATAAAAGAGAAGTGTCGTCTGCAAACAATACTATGTCATGATTATCCTTTATGAGGTAAGGCAAGTCATTTATATAAATAAGAAACAAAAATGGACCAAGAATTGAGCCCTGGGGTACCCCCATTCTTACTACGGATCCGGGAGATCTTTTCCCTTTAACATCAACTCTCTGAATCCTGTCACTCAAATATGAAATAAGAAGAGCCAGGGAGGCGTTACGGATTCCGTAGTGGTGTAGTTTCCTGATTAATGTTTCATGAAGAACACAATCGAAAGCTTTAGATAAATCGCAAAAAATGCCCAAAGCATCGCATTTGTCCTCCCAGGCATTATAAATGTGTCCTAAAAGTTCAACACCGGCATTAGTAGTTGAACGACCCCTTGTAAAACCAAACTGTTTTTTATGTAATAACTTATATTTATTGAAAAAACTTTGCATTTGTGCCAAAATTAATTTTTCAAAAATTTTACTAAACGTGGGTAGTACTGAAATGGGTCTATAATTAGTGGGGTCTGATGTACTACCCGATTTAAACAATGGTATTATTTTACTATATTTCATCAGATCAGGAAACTCACCACGGTCAATACAATCGTTAAATATTACAGCTAATGAAGGAGCTACAATGTTTATAATGGATTTAGCAACTTCCACAGAATGACCCCATAGATCGGCGGTCTTTTTAACATTTAAGGTGTGAAAAGTTTTAATTATATCTTTACAGGTGACATATTCAAAATTAAATTCGGAATCACAGACTGAAACGTTTTCCCTTAGTAAAGACTCGGCAGCAGCAGGTGACGAGTTTAGCGATTTAGTAGTCGATACGGGAATATCCGCAAAGAAATTTTCAAAGGCTGTGGCAACTTGAGTGTCTGAATTTAAAATTTTATCGCCAATAGCAAGGCTGTAGTCACTGTTTCGGTTGCAAGACTTTCCCGTTTCGCTATTAATAATATTCCATGTCATTCTAATTACATTACTACTATTTTTAATTTTTGAACACAAGTAACGTGACTTTGCTATAAAACAAACTTTTTTAAATATTTTAGAATAATTTTTAACATACAACTTAAATTCTCCAGTGTTTATATAGGTCCGCTCTGCATACAGCTCATAAAGTCGTTTTCGACTCTTATGAATACCAATAGTGGCCCAGTCGTTGAAGGAAGCGTTACTATTAACCGAGATTGTCTTAGGAATAAATGTGGTATTAAATTGTGTGCAATACATACTGAAAAAATCGTTATAATGTTGATTGGGATCATCATTAGTTGACAGTAGTGGTAATTTAGACAAAAGTTTAGTTTTAAAGGTTTCCAGGCGAGTTTTAGTTTTTGGATTAACAATGATATCGTTTTTAGTGACTTTCTTGCTTACATTAGGAATTGTGATCAATTGCCCACAATGATCAGAATCTAATAAGTTAATAATTTCTTTGTGGGTAGGTATAACATCTGTGTAAATATTATCTAGGCAAGTGGCACTAGTTGGTGTTATTCTAGTGGGCTCCAGAAATTTGTTTTCAAGATTGTATGAATGAAACAGGCTTAAAATTTTAGTACTTAACCCAGAACTTTCTAACAAATTAATATTAAAATCACCGCTAATAATTATAGACTTCTTAGAATTACAGATTTTATGCAACACTTCATCCATTACCTTTTCAAAACAATCATACAATCCTGAAGGAGGTCTATACACACTTAATATGATAAACTGCTCCAACTCTATACAGGCTATTTCAACTGTTCGCTCAACAGATAGGCTTACAATATCCTTGCGGTCTTTAAACTTAAGCTGATTATTTACTAGGATTAATGCGCCGCCATGTATAGCATTTACCCTGCTGAATGAACTACCAACCTGGTGATTACTAAAATTGAAAATTAATTGGTGACATTTGAGCCAATGTTCCGTTATACAAAGAATATCTATGCAATTACAATTCATGAAAAGTTCTACTTCTAATTCTTTGTTCAAAAATCCTTGAATATTTTGATGAACCAGGTTGATACTATTAAAATTCTCAAAACATTCGCCTGATTTACTATCTGGCTTCCTTATATTGCAAGAGGTTGCCTCTGTTGTCGAAATTGCTAATTTAAATGATTCTCTGATTCATTCATTGTTGACAAACTATTGGTAGAGTAATTTAGGCTAATATTGCATTGATCAACAGAGGCAACTTGATTAGCCAAGTTCTTGGCTGTAATAGAAAAATAATAAGATAGCGACACAGCTACTTGTCTTTTACAATAGTTTGTCAGATAGCACCTGTCTACAAGATATCTATGTTTTGTCAAATAAAAATTGTTGCCAATATAATTGTTGATGTCAAGTAAATGAAATGAATTATTATTGAATGTCAAATTATGCAATGTCATATTAATATTAATATGACATTGATGCGTAAAATCAAACAAAAATTGCCCCCTCTTAAAGGAAATCCTGTATCCGCGCCTGCACAGACATGTGTTACGTAAACCTCACCTCTTTTTTCTATTATTCTCCTGTCTCCCATCTTCAGACTCTTTATCCAGATTGTCAATATCTTCTTCCTCAGAATAATCCTGAACTTCCATACCGCTATTGTCTTTTCTTTTCCTCGAACGTGGCACCGAAGATTTTTCAAGAATTTCTGCAAATAAACATCATTTGCAATAGGCTAGTTTCCACCATCAATAAATTGCAAATCTATTTAGTCCGTCAGTTAGAGTATTGGAAAATAATGGACACGTATTTTTTTATTTTTGTAAATCAATGAATATTGACGAAGATAAAACGTATCAAAACTCGGGAGTGGAGGCTCGTGACGTAAGAACGCACTAAAATTATACCGCGCGTGACTTATTGAGAATTTTAAAAGCATCGTATCTTCGTCAATTTTGGTTTACGTAAGAAAAGAAAAAATACCGTTCAAATATTTTTTGATAATCTAACTGACGCAGTGAGAGGTTTTCTTTTTGAGGTATTAAAAAAAAACTTAGTTTCCAAGAACTCTATAGATGGCGTTGAACTGACAATGATAGTTGGTGCCAAAGCCAAAACGCTTGAAAAAAAAAACATTGTGTCACGTCACATACTCTCGTTGACTGGCACTTTCATTTGCTTAACCTTCCGAATGTAACCTAGTTTTCTCGCGCTTTGTTAAAATCAGTTTTTAAGGTTCCGTTCCTTGCATTATCATACTAACTCCTAGCGCCATCTATCCAGCGACTAGGGAAGAGCTAAAAAGAAAATCCCTCATTAGATTTTTTCAGTTGACAAGCCTATTAAGAACAGCGGTGGCCCAGTGGTGGCTAAGAACAGTTAATCTTTCGAACCCAGGCAGGCGCATTACTTTGTGTAATTTATATCATCAGCAAAGCTCTGAAGACGGTGAAAGAAAACATAAACGGACAACATAACGGATAGAGCCCCATTTTTAGGGTTCCGTAGTCAACTAGGAGGATTTCAGCTTTCTAGTGCTAACGGTCACAGAGATAGTTTCGCCATGTCTGTCCGTCCGTCCTCGCTTAATCTCTTCTAGTGCTAACGAGCACTAGAAAGCTGAAATTTGGTACCAATATGTATATCAATCACGCCGACAAAGTGGTAAAATAAAAATTGGAAAAAAATGTTTTATTAGGGTAAAGTGAAAAGTGATTTCTTTTTTAATTTCAATCTAAACGTGTGATATATTGTTGGAAAGGTATTTAAAAATGAATAGGGGTTTTCTAAAATCATTTTTTGATAATGTCAATAATTTCGGAAATAATCGCTCCAAAAGTAAAAAACAATGTGTACCTCTAACTTTTGAACCATAAGTTTAGAAAATATGAAAAAAATCTGAAAAGTAGAACTTTATAAGGACTTTCTAGGAAAATCATTTTGAACTTGATGGAAACAACAGTTTTTGTACAAAAAAGACAAAAAGTTGTACAAAATAATTTCTGGACTAATTTTGTAGTATATTCGTATATGCAAGCATTTTTACATAATGGATACCCACCTTTAAACTCATAAGTGAGAAGACTTATTGTGACGGACGGGAAACTACGGAACCCTACACTGAGCGTGGCCCGACACGCTCTTGGCCGGTTTTTTGTACTAATTAAGTATTAGTGGTGTATACCTTTCTGACCATCCTCAGTCACTGTTATCTCCCTTCCTAGTCTACCACCGTCCGTAGGTTCCATGTGGTCCGCTTCTCTGTGTCTATTAGTCTGCCTTCTCCCATCAGTGATGAAGAACGGCATATCAGCTGCCTTAAACTTTCGCCTTGAAAAATCAAAATTTATTATTTCAACTGGCGTGCGTGTACAAAGAACGTGGACGACGCAAAAGTAGTGGTGTTCGGACCCAAGCCATAGGTCAAATCCAAGGCTCTGATTATTCGGATTCCTATGTGCGTATTGTATAATTATCACTTGCTTCGGTGAAGGAAAACATCGTGAGGAAACCGGCCTGCCTGAGAGATATTTCTCGGCGGCATGTTAAGCCAAGTCGGAGAGAGGCCCATTAAGCGGCATAAAATCTCTGACACCAGGTTAAGGGGACTACAGGAGCTAATCGCGAGTTTTATATTGCAAAAAAGCATATGATTCACTGCAATAAACAAAACCAGAAACATATATGCTATTCTTCAGGATATACAGGGTGTAAAAGACCTCATCACGAAGCCGTCAACCAAGCATTCTGTACATCAAACTAAGTAACTTTACGCAAAAATTATTGCTGGGAAACGACTTTTTTTTTTGGGGTGAAAAATCATGTTTTGTGTAGGACTCAATGTAACGCACTCAAAAAATTGTGCTGATGGATGGATTGAATAGTACGGGGGTCGTGGAGGTGTTTAAAGTAAAAATCTTACATTAAAAACTTGTATTAAAAAAAAAAAAAACTTGTCAAAAAGTTGGAACTTTGACCCCCAATATCTCCGTAACTAGAAGGTTCCCAGGCATGGTGTAGAACAAAGAAATGATCGCAATGATGAGGAAGACAAGTGCCTTTCGGCTTCGGTAAGAGATGTTTTACACCCTTTATGCTAGTACGATAGTGTTTTGAAAGGGTCTCCCTTGTCTGACCGAAAGGAATTTGACAAATATTCACTTCCCAAAAAATGTTTCGCATAATTTCATTTGCCAAATGATTACTAAGCAAAAAATCTATTCACAAAAAACTGTAACGCAAACCTAATGTTTGGGAAATGAACGTTTAAACTATAACTTGTTTACCAAATAGTACTTTTAACATTTTTTATTTAGTCAAATATTTCAGTTGGAATAACAGTTTTTACGCAAAATCAAATACTTAAGCCAATAATTAGTATCGTCAGTTTTCAATTCTTCCTTGTCTATTCAGTCTTTAAAGTGGCACCAAATATCTTGAGGTCACAGATTTAACCTAACCTAACCATTTTTTTTTAAATAAGTAATTATCCTAATCTAAATAGGTACTTAGTTCAGTTCCGGGTAACCTACAAAAAAAAAACTCTTATTTCTATTAATGCAAGTCGTTTCTGGCACTCGCCGGCCGCTGCCGCGGCACCGCTCGCTTCGCTCGCTCGGCTCGTGCGTAGGAGGTCACAGTTTTAACCTAACCTAACCTACCCATTTTGTTTAAAGAACAAATTAACCTAATCTAAATAGTTGAGTTCCGGGTAACCTATACTAATCAAAAAATCTTATTTTTGCCTTAATATTTGTTGTCTTAACAAATCATTTCACCAAACGTTTATTGTCTGAAGATTGTTTGCTGTAATAAATCATTTGATTAAAGACCAAATGCCATAATGACATTATACTTGGTAATATTTTGTCAAGTAAAAATTTGACCAAATAAAAATATGCGTACTAAAATCATTCGAAATATTGCAATGGTATAAAAAAAGGTTGCTAAAATTCGTTTGGGTAATGAAATTTTGTCAAAATCTTTTCGGCAAAACGGCAGGATCCCGTTTTGAAAACATAATACAACTAATTTTATTCAATAAAAAAATCACGAACTTATCTGTAAACATTTCTTTTAACGAGTAAAACCCGTACTAAAATACATGTGATCATTCTTATTTTTTGGCAAATAATTCTACAAGCAACATATTAGCATCATAGTGTTTTTTTTTTTTTGTAAATCTATTAAAAACCACTCATTTGGCATTATTCGGCCCGCAGTGACTGACATGACGTAACAACCACTTTGTAGTGCAAGCTGATTAGAACTTTATTTTAACAGTATTTCAAACGAAGTTTGAACGCCACAAATAGAGTTGCTAATTTAGCTCCTAAGAATTTACGTTTGGACCTTTGATTACATTATATAATTAAAGGTTTGAACGTAGACGAAGCCAAAGAAGAAACTATCTTATTTCGATTTTTTTTTTTATGGAATGCTTAAGAGATCGTCTTTCCAAAACATATTTTTTTTTTTAATAAAAGCATGAGTGTGTATGTCTTTATCTTATAAATAAGGTTTTTTGGGGTTTTAAAGAGTAAGTATGGAGTTTCTTGCCCATTATTTTGAGAGATATTAAAAAAAACATATCTTACCTTCCTCTTTTGTTCTTGCCCCTAAAGTACTTCAGCGTAGTCTGTTCATGTTCGTAATCATAATCACTCTTCTCCCGCATTCTTCTGACCTTCTTCCTCTTCTTACTCTTCTTTTCTTCAGAACTCTTAAAGTTAGGACGGTGACGGTTTCTTGGGCGATGCTTGTAATACATCTCGTACATTGATTTTGTTATACCATCGTCGGAGTCGTCTATTATTGTTTCTGTGGATTTGGAGATATGGGTGTCCGGTAATTAATGGATAACCTTGAAATGTAGAACTTACGGCCATTAAAAAAAAAAACGGTAAAAAAAACATCGGATTTTTGTTGTTTTAATATTATACACTAACTATTCTGATAGATTAGATAGTAAATAGTAAGACTAGTTAATGTACTTTTTTTTAAAATAAGCAAGTTCCAGACCTTCGCTTTGCTGTGGCGGTACCTCCAATACTTCAGTCTTCCCGTGACCACTGCTGTGCAATACGGTCGAAACGTCGGGCTTATATTAAAGGTAAAATTCGCGATAAATACCCGTTTACATGTGTATTATAATAGGCAAGTTCATTTATTTTGGGTATTTTTTTTTCTGAATTGCCATAAGTTCTACTACAAGCTATTTCAAGGTTATCTATTAATTACCGGACACCCTGTATATTTTTTTACAAAAAAATAGGTAAACGACGAAAAAAAAATAATTCCCACTTCACATGTAGGGGAGCTACCCTAAAAAATATATATTTTACATAATTTTATTTTATCACTTTGTCCGCGTAATTGATTACCTCTACAAAATTACAGCTTTCCGGTACTAACGGTCTCTTAGCAAACCCTCGGACAGACAGACAGACATGACGAAACTATAAGGGTTCCTTATGAAACCCTAAAAAGCAATGAACGCCGACTCCACAGCCTAACAATTTTTTTGAACACTGAGTCATGTACAACGCCATCTATCGTTATTCAGCGGAAGCTAGCCTATATAACCTCATTCCGCGAAAATTATCTGAGACTTAGATTATTATAGTGTATTATCTATGGACTTGGATGCCAGACGCGACAACGAACTCCGCGCCCAAAAGTATGCACATGCAAGAAAAGCAATAATAATTAGCATAACATGCACTTTGGGTGCATGTTATGCTAATATACCTATACTCAATCTCAGTAGAGTAGAATTAAAACTAAATATTTTGCAAAACATCTAGGTTATGAATTTTCGTGTAACGCCTGCACCCCTAGCCAAGTTGACAATCTACAATCGTTAACGCTAGTAGAAAACTATTCAAATGAATGGAAATGACATCATCTCAACGTTAAATCACGTGATCAACACAAACGAATAGAAAATTCGTAGACAAGTTTACATCGTTCAAAATGTTAAAATTGAATGTTATCATTTCTACAATGTTGATCGCTAAACTCTGTGGTAGGAACGCTCACCATAGACTAAAGTGTAGGTTTTTACTACAGACATTAGAGAACGAGCGATTGACTCAGTCGTGTCAACTTGGCTACCAATTTAGCGTTTTCTACAATCGCTTACGCCGAGGCGTTTACGATTGTAGAAAGAGAATCGATACGAAACGTTTGTAACTTGGTTAGGGGTGGATTCTATAACTTTGCTTGAGTCTTGCGGTTAGAGTGAACGGCGAGAGTGTCGAGCGTAGAGTGACGGAGAGAGTGAACGTGTACGCAACCGACTAGCCCTGAAGAATAAATAGAACTCTGAAGAATAAATGGAACTAGAATCAAGTCCGAAGTTGTTATTTGAAGAAACCCAACATACAGTCCACACCCAACAGTCTCAAAGCTAAATTCATCAAATACAAAAAAAATACTCTTAGGGAATATTTTCAGCCTTAAATATTACTTCTAAAAACGTTTGAAGTTACACCACCAAAAGTTATACTTATTGACATAATTCTTGCATGCTTCACGCCAGCTTTTTAACCGACTTCCAAAAAGGAGGAGGTTCTCAATTCGATCGGTATTTTTTTTTTTTATGTATGTACACCGATTACGTTGAGATTTATGATCCGATTAACGTGATTCTTTTTTAGTTTAATGCGGAATAGTTGCCATTTGGTCCAATAAAAAATTTACATAGTTTGGCCTAGTTGTTTTCATTTTATGAATATTTTTACTTCAGTCGTGTGGTATAATTTCATGTATGTTCACCGATTTCTCCTCCATTTGTGGAGTGATTTTCAAAATTATTTTTTTATTTGAAAGAGTATACTCCTGAAATGGTCGCATTTAAATTTGGTGAAGATCTGATGCTGGTCTTCAGAGATATACAATGGAACTCTTCAAAACTAGACGGTAAATCGGTCGTGATTTTTGCAATCGCTTGGATGTTTATTGTTTATACAACATCATGACGTAACATCACGCCTGTATGCTCTGAGGGGTACGCAGATGTGTACAATACACGTAAATTTCGACAGTTTAGATATGTTAAGTTCCATTTATTGGGGATAAGCCTATTACCATGACATGTATTGTTAACAATGTAAAATAAATGCATAGCATATATTTGTATAGGCTATTACGACGAAAAATGGAAAAATAAAAAAACTTTTTGCAAAAAAAATAAAACCGACTTCAAAACACAAAAAAGTGAAAAATAACTTTAGCTTCAGAAGTCGGTGACAAAAAAAAACTAAATGAATCAAAAAAGGTCACCGACTTCTGAAGCTAAAGTTATTTTTCACTTTTTTGTGTTTTGAAGTCGGTTTTTTTTTTTTTTTCAAAAAGTTTTTTAAACTCCGGCTACTGAGATACTAATAGAAAAACCCAATAACACTACCCAACCTGGGAATCAAAGCCACACCCTGCGCTTAGCAGCCGCACTTATCTATATGAGCAACGAGGCAGTTACCCAAAAATAAAGAACTATCAAGCTTACCATCAGGCTTATGTCTCTTCATATTCTTTGCTCCTCGTTTTCTAGGCGTCGTTCTCTTTAAATTCGAAGAAAAGTCTTCCTCAGAAGACATTACTTCTTCAGTTTCACCGCCCCAATCAGCGTTTAATTTACTCGGCTTCATACGACTCAAAAAGCTCAATCTCGGAGTCTTTTGCGTTACCAAAATTTTGAAGTCCTCACCATAAACCGTTGTAGTTTTATTCACCCCTAGCAGAGTTGTAAGACCTAAAGTTGTATTCGACGGTAGTTCGGTTGTTTCGTTGATTCTGACGTCATCGACCGAAGTGTCATTTATGATGTTCTCCATGACGTTTTCTGTCATGTTGATAGATCGTTTTCTTCTTTCGTAGTCAGCGTAGACTGGCGTTTTGACTTTCGACCGGCTCTTTCCCGTGAATCTAGGACGGATGTATCTTTTTCTATGATAATCAGGGTCTTCGTCTGAAAGGTGGCCTGTGGGAATAAATAAATTAAAATAGGTACATTCGAAGACATCCGCAAGGGGACCAAGGTTACCGACGTAGCCCGAAGAATTGCCAAACTTAAGTAGCAGTGGGCAGGGCACATTGCTTGCAGAACGGATGGCCGATGGGGCTGAAAAGTTCTGGAGTAGCGACCGCGAACTGGAAGAAGTTGCGTTGGAAGGCCTCCCACTAGGTGGACCGATGACCAAGGTTGCGGGAATCCGCTGGATGCGGTTCGCACGGGACAGATCGTGTGGCGACACTTGGGGGAGGCCTATGGCCAGCAGTGGACGTCTTTCGGCTGAAATGATGATGATGAGTTATATTCGAATCTTCTCAAAAATAATGTAGATCTTGCTGACTCGTTGATAGGCGGGTAATATGTGTGATTTTTGCTATCAGGAAACGCGATACATAATCCCTCAAAATTAACTGACTCGTGTGAAACCAACAATGTTGGGGTCGGCTTCAAGTGTTACCGGATGCAGCTGTTAACCAGAAATTTCCAAAGAGAGACCTGCCTATCGTTCAAAGTTAAAGGGATGGACCTTTTAACTTTTAACGATAGGCAGGGCTCTATTCATCATCATCATCGTATTAGCCCGAATCAACTGGTTTAAGGTATACGCTGGGTATATAGGCCTCCCCTTATTTGGGCCACACTTCCCAGTTCTGTACGTCCCTTATACAGGTGTTTCCCGCGAATTTGACGATATATTCGACCCAACGAGCTTTAGAACGGCGTTGGTTTCTTCAGGCACTATTACGTTACCTGAATATTGGGTCTCAGGAGTCGGTTTCAAAGGTTTGTCTTCAGTTTCCGCAGCGTCATCGGGAAGTATACCATCATCAGCTCCGGCGTATACGTATCTGGGAACAGTTTGTGTAATATTTAATATTAATTTTGGAAATAATAAAGACTTCTGTTTCTCACAGCACCTTGTATTGGGTCCAAAACGATTGAACCAACAATACACATTTACAAAATTCCATTGAAATCGTTTGGGTTTCGGAGATTAGTGTGTACGAACATTAAAAAGTGACACGTTTGTTAAGAAGATGAGGAACGGAGTATAATTACCTTTTGTGTAAAAATTGCCCTTGGGTGTCTAAATGACCCTTCATCATCATCATTTCAGCCGAAAGACGTCCACTGGTGGACATAGGCCTCCCCAAATGACGCCACATTGACCGGTCTCGTGCGACTCGCATCCAGCGGATCCACGTAACCTTCACCAGGTCATTGGTCCACTTATTGAGAGGCTCAAATTACCCTTTTTTTTTCGGATGGGAAATCATCAAATGACTCCTCCCGCTCTGGGCGGAGCAGGAGAGAGTGTCAGACTTGTACACACTGCAAACTAGTTCGGTTTGCAGGGCACACTAACTAAGTTATTGGTGTGCGTAAAGTCAACGGCTGTCTCTGACTTCGCCTATTTATTAGTATAGTTAGTATAGTAGTAGTATTAGTATAGTTTATTAGTATAGTTTGCAATAACAATAACAATAACCCGTTCTCCACCCACACACTTGCAATTTCTTGTCACTTGATGTTGCATGGAATATGAAGCATAAATTTAGCCATCTTATCAATCTTCTCCGTGGCGCAATGGTCGAGCGTGCGGTAAACAGTATCTTACGCCACCAGCGCCTAGCGCCGTAAGTTTGAATCCGACTACCAACACATGGGTGTTTTTGTATGTTTTAATGAAACGTTTTACATTTGTTTGTTCAATTCATTGCTTAAATATTGGCAAGTCTTCTTTATATTTGAGTAAGAATTTATTTGAGGACTACCCTCTAAAAATGACAAATCATGTGTAAGTTAGTAGTTTAAGTTCATCGTCATAATGTTATTGACTATCGGGCTTACGTTACGTTTTTAGACATTATACCCTGCGTGTTTTGGGCAGTGCTTTTATTTGTTAATTATTATGGATCAACTACACTTTTAAGAGCTGAGATTATTATTTTGCATGAGCAAAACGTTTCAATTAGTGAAATTGCGAGGCGTTTAAAGATATCGGTAAGTAACAAAATGTTATTAATATGTTTAGAAGATTAATAATAATGTTTATATAATCCACATGTTATTGATTGTTGTTTTTTGTAATAATATTTTATTATTGTTCACAGAGAAGGACTGTGCAATTGTGGGTCCATCGATATGCAGATTCGGGAAGCATTGATCCTTGCCGACCGGGACCGAAGGCTAATCCATAGCATACACAGATGGCAATGCGCGGCACCGTGATATAGTTGCAACGCATATCGCTGAGCCCTTCTTCACTACTCGTTTAACGGCGACTAAACATGACGTGGCATTACAAACTGTACGGAACCACTTCCGTGCAGCTGGTGTGAAATGTCGTAGGCCAGCTAAGAAAATATTACTGTCAGATATTCACAGACAAAACCGGGTACGCTTCGCAAGAGAATATTTGGATTTCGATTGGTGCAATAATGTTGTTATATTTAGCGATGAAAAATGTTTTAAGTCGGACAGAGACGGTCGCAAAATATTGTGGCGAAAAGATGGTGAACGCTATAATTAAAAAAATATTCTTCCATGCAGGTCTAGTGGCTGCTTTACTTTGGAATTTTGGGGATGAATGTCATCAATGGGTCCTGGTGAATTAGTGCAGGTAGGGGGTCGCAATACCAGTGAAGCTTACTTGAACGTTTTACATAACATGATGCTACCAAGTGTGCGCGTTGCATACCGATAGTAAAGGTGCACCAATCGGCTATTAATAAAAATATCAAGGGGTAATTTGTTTTATGTGAGTGAGATAACAATTTAGGATACCTGTATCTTAATATCTTTCTTACTAACATGTTTATTCATATCACTATAATTAAATTACTCTCTTGAATATGAAAAATAACGTTATTTCCTGTCCGACTTAGAATATTTGTCATGCACAAAACTTTATAATTTGTAATTATAATTAAAATAAAAACCTAGGCAATAAATATTGTTGATTTCTTATTACAAATTGTTTAATTTTCGCTTCCATATTTTTTTCTTATTATCAGTTAAAATAGAAAAATAAAAATTCAACAAAATAACAACAAATTAAAAATTAAAAATTTAAAAAATGCAAAAAGTCAATGACGGTGGCGGGATTCGATCCTACGACATTTGTTTTACCAGGCCATTGCTTATACACCTATGCCACAAGACCAGTTAGCAATAACGTGAAATTTATGCTTAATATTCTTTGCCTACAAAATAGTCCTAACCGTTTTCAATCACGGCGGCCAATGTTAGCGAAGATTAGCCACACACACACGTGTTTGCTGACTTATTGTGAGACGTGAGGCGAAGTAATACACCAGTTGATTTTACGCACACCAGCATTATATTGGTGTGCTCTGCAAACTTAACTAATTTGCTGTGTGTACCAACTAAAACCCATCCATGTTCCTTCTTTGCCCTTTGTGTTTCGGGGCCACGGTATATCTTTCGAACAGTCCCGCAACCCCGGCAGGCATCGGTCCTTGCGAACTCCTTCCTTTTGCTGACTCTCTTTGAGGCGCGCGTGGAACACTCCTGCTTGTCGACACGGCCTGTCGTCATGAGACGGACGGACGGCGGAATAGCCCCGCAACGCAAATTACCCTCGAGTGCTACTAATTACCCTTGGGTGTCCAAATTACCCTTGGTAGCTTACCGTGTGCTCCAGTCCATCTGCCTGGCGTCGTCGAGCCACTGGTTAGCAGCCAGCGTGGTCTCTCTGACCATCTTAATGTTCATTTGTAGGAATATCTTCCGCAACTCAACTGTGATGTGTGTTGGTTTAGTGATGTAATCGTCTGTGGTATCGGCCTTGTCAGTTCTGAAGCGCTCTGAAAAAAAAAACATTAAAAATATTGTTTTGGAAAGTTTCGATGAGTAGATTTTCTCGTTTGCTTGAAATATGACAGTACAATTAAATAGCCTATCCAGCCATAGAAAGAACTGAATTAGATCAATTTATTTTTGTTTTACCTCTAATCGGATTTTCCAGCGTATTCTCCAGGCGTAGCAGCACTGTGCCAGCCTTCCAGGGTTCCAGGGTCAACACGTTGATGTGGCGAGGTAGACCGTGCGGCTTTAGAACTGAGTACTGACAAGAAACGGTGCAATTCAACTTCCTCATCATCATCATCTGCCTAGCCTTTTCCCAACTATGTTGGGGTCGGCTTCCAGTCTAACCGGATGCAGCTGAATACCAGTATTTTACATGAAGCGACTGCCTATCTGACCTCCACAACCCAGTTAGTACCGGGTAATTCGATACCCCTTGGTAAGACTGCGACTGCAGTACGATTTAATTTAGTGACAGTTTGTACAGGTAGCGATGAAAATCGTTTACAATTACTGTGAGTTTATAGAACAAGTTGACATTCACTTGTTAGTCAGCTTTTAAAGATTCTTCTTGAAGACGTGTCTAAACTTCGGATTATGCCTGGTTTCCCGATATCATGACAGTTAATTGGACACAAATCTTAGAGCGTTATGAAGTGGTCATGACAATTGAAAAACAAATATTTAATGATTTTTATCATTCAATTTCTAAACATCGTGAGGAAACCCTGCATGTCCTAGAAACAAACATTCGAAGACATGTGACATCTACCAACCCGCACTAGGCCCGCGTGGTAGATTATAGCCAATGATATTATAAAGAAGATACGCCATGTTCATACTGAATGGCGTTCAGATATCGTTGCGAGTAATTTAAAACTACGACAGCGATAGATAATACGGAACGTATAAGATAGAAAGAGATAGCTAGCTATAAAAGTGCAACAATTGTGTCACTTTGTCCTCAACAATTTGTGCGTGCTAGTGCGACATCTACCTCTTTTTACTATAATTATAATATCATTGATTATAGCACATTCCCTCTCATAGCGGCCGCCTACACGAGCGAGAGAATCGCGGCGATTCAACGTATTTCTATACGAAAATATCGTCGCGATTCTCTCGCTCGTGGAGGCGGCCCCATAGAGAGGAGGCCTGTGTTCCAGCAGATTATAGGCTGATTATGCTTATACAACTTCTCTAAGTCTTCTCAGGACCTAAAGATGACAGTAGACTGTAACTTACCCTCTTATTCCTGACGTTCTGCCACTTTCTCCTGTTCAGCTTCTCCCCCGAAGTCAGGAAGAGCCACGGTTCGTACTGCCATCTTTTTGCGGATAATGTCATCTTCTCTGATAATGTTTGCTCATCAACTGAAAACACAATAATATAATAGACTAGCTGACGTCCCGCGGTTTCACCCGCGTAGTTCCCGTTCTCGTGGGAGTACGGGGATAAATTATAGCATATATTACTCAGGGTGAATGTAGCTTTCTAATGGTGAAATAATTCTTGAAATCTGCCGAGTAGTTTTTGAGTTTATTCATTACAAACATACACACAAAAATACAAATCTTTCCTCTTTATTACTAGCTGACGTCCCGCGGTTTCATCCGCGTAGTTCCCGTTCCCGTGGGAGTACGGGAATAAAATATATAGCCTATAGCACTCACGAATAATGTAGCTTTCTACCAGTGAACCCTTTGGTTTAAGGTAACCAGTACCAGTCGTAACCAGTTTATGGTATAAACAATTATCTATTGGTGTCGATTCTGTTGTGCACAAACTAAACTTAATTTAAGCTATTACTATCTTTTTCTCTCTAATAAAACGAGAAAGAGACGGACGTAATTAAGAGCTGTCAAATTTAGTTGGAACTAATATTTCCATACAAATGAAGGGTGCACGTAAAAACATGTCGACTAAAAACACGGTGAAGAGCAAGGCATAAACTAGTTTGACATCTCTAACTTAGTTTATAGCTATAGCCGTCCTTTTCTCGCACTGCCTTTTAGGTCTAAGATCCCTTGAAGAACGACCTTTACCGAGCTGGTTATTGGATGAAAAGTGTTTTATTTCAAATTAAATATGTCAAAAAATATATTGCAAATGGGTTGTCTAAAAAATTTCAGTCCAGAATATGATTAATTATCAATTTATTTTTTAAATATATTTTTTAACTTTTCTCTGGTTTGCTTAATAAACAAATTCCATACCAATTGAAAGTATGAAGCCTATAGAATATAGACAAACGTTAGGTTGACCGGTTAACCTAACGTTTGCATATTCTATAGGCTATAGAATATGCAAAAGTTATGCAGCCTATAGAATGTGCAAATGTTAGGTTAACCTAACGTTTGCATATTTTACAGGTTTCATACTTTCGATTGGTATGGAATTCGTCTATTAGCCAAACCAGTGAAATGTTGAAAAAAAAAAAAAAAAAAAAAAAATATTCTGGACTGAAATTTTTTAGACAACCCGTTTGCAATATATTTTTTGACATATTTAATTTGAAAGAAAACACTTTTCATCCAATAACCAGCTCGGTGAAGATCGTTCTTAAATGGATCTTATACTATAAAAGATTGCAATAACCTAAATTAAGTTTAGTTTGTGCACAACAGACTCGACACCATTGTCCGAGTAAAATAATACTCCGACCAACTCACCTTCCTGCCTATAATTCCCAAACATGATCCTATGTTTCCCCTTGACAACCAAGCCCACTCCGTAAGCCTCTTCATTTAAGGTCTCTTCAAGTCCAAAGCCATCGTCAGTTAGAAGGCGTCTGTGTACCTGAGAACGTAAAAAATCTTCATCAAGGGGTCATCAGAAAGGGCACGCCACGATAGTGGCGATAAGTCCCCTCTTTGAGGAGTGGCTTGAGAGACGCCACGGCGTCCTCACCTTCCGCCTGACGCAGGTCCTCACCGGACACGGAGTGTTCGGGAGGTTCCTGCACCGAATCGGGCGGGAGGAAACGCCCGGGTGCTTCCATTGTGAGGATCGACCGGAGGACACGGTGGAACACACGGTGGAGGTGTGCCCCGCGTGGGCGGAGCACCGCCGTGTCCTCGAAGCGGCGATCGGCGGCGGCGACCTCTCGCGTCCGGCCCTGGTGCAAGCCATGGTCCGGAGCGAGACGGAATGGGACGCCGTCACCTCCTTCTGCGAAGCAGTAATGCTAGAGAAGGAGGTGGCGGAACGTGAGAGGGAGAGAACCTCTCAACGTCCCGGCCGCCGCGGGAGACGCCCCGGGCGTCGGGGGCCACCACCAAGTGGCCCCCGGCCACCGTAGGCGCGGGCCTGTGGACGGTGGGCTATGGGCTAGCTCGCCGTCCGTCCGTCTCATGACGACAGGCCGTGTCGACGGCGCGTTCGTGTTCCACGCGCGCCTCAAAGAAAGTCAGCAAAAGGGAAGGGGTCCGTAAGGACCGATGCCTGCCGGGGTTGCGGGACTGTTCGAAAGAGATACCGTGGCCCCAGAACACAAAGGTTCCAAAGGGCGATGAAGGAACATGGATGGGTTTTAGTCAGTAAAAGTCTGACACTCCCTCCTGCTCCGCCCAGAGCGGGAGGAGTTATTTGATGATCCGAAAAAAAAAAAGGGTCATCAGAAGTCGAAAGTCTTAAAACCAGTCTTACCAAGAGGTATCGTGTTAT
The DNA here is from genome assembly GCA_905147715.2 of Xestia xanthographa. Classification (NCBI taxonomy): domain Eukaryota; kingdom Metazoa; phylum Arthropoda; class Insecta; order Lepidoptera; family Noctuidae; genus Xestia; species Xestia xanthographa. The sequence goes on from LR990667.1 coordinate 18,884,404, forward strand.
AGTCTACGCCATTTAAGTAGGGAATAAAGGTCATTGCGCTTTTCTTAATTTATCTGCGTAGTTACCCCGACAATACATTATGAATCGTTTTTTATTACTAGAAAAAGTCAAGGATCACGATAAAGGTAGTTTCGGGACAAGTTTATGTCATTATTTCTGTTTTCGGAATTATGTATTTGAATAAATATTTGCGGGTTAATGACCTTTATTCCCTACTTAAATGACGCAGACTAGTGTGTTGTGGAGGTCAAAAAGACAGTCGCTCCATGCAGGTTCTGATACATGCGTCATGTTCGTGAACGGGCGCTGTCAGTTGGGACTGGTCATCTCATTAGCTGCCACTGTTTATTTTAATTACTTTATTTTTAAACTAGCAGACGTCACGCGGTTTTATCCACGTAGTTTCCGTTCCTGTGGGAGTACGGAGATAAAATATAGCCTATCTTACTCAAGGTGAATGTAGCTTTCTAATGGTGAAAGAATTTTTGAAATCGGCGCAGTAGTTTTTGAGTTTATCCATTACAAACATACACACAAAAATACAAAAATACAAATATTTCCTTTTTTAGGGTTCCGTAGTCAACTAGGAACCCTTATAGTTTCGCCATGTCTGTCCGTCCGTCTGTCCGTCCTCGCTTAATCTCTGTGACCGTTAGCACTAGAAAGCTGAAATTTGGTACCAATATGTATATCAATCACGCCGACAAAGTGGTAAAATAAAAATTGGAAAAAAATGTTTTATTAGGGTAGCCCCCCTGTATGTAAAGTGGGAAGTGATTTTTTTTTAATTTCAACCCTAACGTGTGATATATTGTTGGAAAGGTATTTAAAAATGAATAGGGGTTTCCTAAAATATTTTTTTGATAATGTCAATAATTTCGGAAATAATCGCTCCAAAAGTAAAAAACAATGTGTCCCGGGGGGGACACATTGTTTTTATATTTTAATTGTATTAACTTTTGAACCATAAGTTTAGAAAATATGAAAAAAATCTGAAAAGTAGAACTTTATAAGGACTTTCTAGGAAAATTATTTTGAACTTGATGGAAACAACAGTTTTTGTACAAAAAAGACAAAAAGTTGTACAAAATAATTTCTGGACTAAGAGTGGGAACACTTATTGTGACGGACGGGAAACTACGGAACCCTACACTAAGCGTGGCCCGACACGCTTTTGGCCAGTTTTATAATATTAGTGTAGATTGTCGATTTAATCTTTTATTCTGGACGCTTTTAATGTGCACCATCGTTCTCACATAAACGTAAGTACAATCTCAACCTATATGATGTAACCAAGATCTTGTAAAAATATTTTGATTTAAAAGAGTATCTTAGTATGATAACTTAATATGTTATTGCAAGGAACAGAACTTAAAAAAACTGATTTTAACAAAGCGCGAAAAAACTAGGTTATATTCGGAAGGTTAAGCAAACGAAAGTGTCAGTCAACGAGCGTATTTGACGTGACGCAATGTTTTTTTTTCCAAGCGTTTTGGCTTTGGGACCAACTATCATAGTCAGTTCAACGCCATCTATAGTGTTCTTGGAAACTATTTTTTTTTTAATACCTCAAAAGGAAAACCTCTCATTGAAATACATGCTTTGAGTTTGAGTTTGTACAAAGACATTCAAATATTACGAGCTAAGTTTGTACGATACTGTGGTCCAGCTGTACCTGCTTAGACAGGAAGTCGCCTCTTACATAGCTGAAAAAGAGCAGCTGATGGTGACTTTGGCCTCGTCCATGTTCAGTATCTGGTCATACACGCTGTTGGCGAGTATTACGCAGGCACCTGATCTTTCTGTAGAACAAGACAAGTGTCTCTTACCATAAGTTCAATCTCGCCATCATTATAAGAAGTGCCTCCTTGCGTCCTGTCGACGAGAACGCACATCTCTACGCTGGTGTTCGCGGAGTGGATACAGATGCGAGATGTGACGGGGTAGTAACACGCTGCCACTGGTTTCTTCTGTTGTTGGCCTGGGTTCAAATAGATTGTATGACAAGGGAGCAAAATAATATGTTTACGGCAAGGGTGCTATTTTAAATCCAGAACGAAGCGAAGAATTCTAGAATAGAATCCTGAGCTCAGCGAGCGATTCTAAAATATAATCCTGAGCGTAGCGAGGGATTCAAAGTACATCGCATGAGGGGAAAATATTTTTGCTCTCGAGTCATATACACTACTTTTCATCTCCTTCTATGAGAAAATAAATAAGACACACTTTTAAGTAATTAATGAATATATTTAATTTAAAAAAATGACATAGATGTAAAAAGGTCAATTACAAATTTATATTTGATACACTGGCGCAATTTTTAAAATTTATTGTCACTGTTTTATTTGGGATTGATATAGTTGTGGACTTATTTATATTTTGAGTGTTTGTAATCTCAGTATCTAGCTGGTGAGCAGGAAAAGGCACCGATTCCTTTAATGTAGAAGGGCGTGGCGACCGACAATGGTATGGGCGAATTATCTGCAGCTCTTAATTTAATATTTTCTATAATGCGGGTGCATCCCCGCACCGTACAGCCAACACTTACAGCCAGTCATTTATTTATACAATTTGCGTTCGATTTCAATGAAAGATTCATGTTACAAATTCAAATCTCATTACTGCCCGCTAAAAAGTCTAAAGCTGTCTTCACACCGAAGCCCGTCCCTCGCAGCTAACTTCCGAGCCGCCATTAAGTTTGAACCGAACTAAATATACTATTCAATATTTTTAGGACACCAAAATATGATTACAACGATGACTTACTTGCAGACTCATTCCAACACGTCCTCCTCATCATCTGCCTGGAATTGGAGTCGGTGTAGAACTCTCCGTTGCTCGTGATGTTTGTGGAAAACACGCTCACCACCTCCTTGCCGAGGTCCGTCCTGGTGAATGAAAGGTAACAGTATCTGTGAAACTTAACAAGGTTTTTAAGGATCTTATATCATTATCATATCAGCCTATAAACACCTCTTTGTCATAGGAGTCACAGACAGCCCCCTGTGCCGTACCTGCATGGAGGAAGACGACACAGCAGCCCACGTGCTTCTGCACTGCCCAGTGGTTGCACCATACAGGGCAAAGTACTTCGGTAACCCAGGTACTCTCCGCGAGATTGTCAGCAACACCAAGGCGCTGCTGGCCTTTCTCGGGGAGTTAGGGTGGATCGAATAAATTTCCCACCCGTACGCAAAATACGCGCTTTGACGTGGAGTGGAGTGGAATCACCCACCAGGTGTTTCCCACGACTTTGACGATGTCGTCGACCCAGCGACCTGAAATGGCCAAGTGGTGACCAAGGTTACGCCATAGACCCCAGGGCCGTCATAAAGCGCCTGTGAGAGTTAACGACCTCGCTAACGCTCCCGCGAAGAAGCCCGTGCCTGAAAAGGCATCAAACCGGGCTGATGATGATGGTTTTGTAACGGTGCAGAGGAAGAAGCGCTGACAAAGAACCAACAAGAACCGCTGCGGCACAGCTCCCTGACATCCCTGTTCGAGCCACCCAGCCGAACACTCCCGTGTATATTTCCCGCCTACACTATACCACTAAGGCCGAATACATCGTGGAGTAGGTACGTATGCCAAAGGACCAAGTACAGGCCGAGAGTGCAGTTGCTTGAATCACGCCGCAACGTCAACTTCAAGGCGTTTGTGGTGCGAGTACCTACATGCTACCTGCACCTCGTCATGGCAGAGGACTTTAGGCTGCATGGTGTAATGTTCCGTCGCTTCCGCGGACAAGTGCCACACGATCGCACAAAGACAGTACTCGAGTGATGTGTGTTTTACTAACATAGTTTTAAGTTTATAAACTAACACACTTAGTATTATTATGATATATATGATAGTCTGTAAGGTATTTATCTATGGGCCAAAGTACCCTGAAAATAAAGAATTTATTATTATAAAGGATCTTTCAATTTGGCACGAAATAAAGGTCTATGCGGAAAATATTTTCCGCATAGACCACACAGACATGTTTGTGTTTTCAGGTCCTTTAGCAATAATAACAGTTATTTTCTTTTTGTATACTTAAGTATACAAAAAGAAAAGAACTGTTATTATTGCGAAAAACAAAAAGTAAAAAAGTGAAAGTGTGTCTTTCAAGAAAGTGTGATGAAGAAGTTTTTCGAACTTAGAAGTCCGTTACTAGGGAGTTTGTTCCACCACTTTTTAAGAAATGGCGTTTTGGGGGATTTAAAATTTTCACGTTTGAATCGATCGTTGACTATCGTTACTTGCAACTGTGATATACATTTTAGTTTAAATTTACTTGTAATTTAAATACTTATACGATTGTCTAAAAAATAACACTACTGCACCTAAATGTACACTTTTGTAATTCTTTTAAATAAATTATTGTTTAGAACCATGTTAGTTTAGAAACCGTTCACCAAGAGTTCAAAATGTAAAGTTGTACATTTGCAGAACTAGATGGCGTTGTCGGCGAATTAGAAGTCGCAATTAAGGTTGTCACGCTATTTGGTTAGGTAAAGGTACATAGAGTTCAGTTTCAGTTCAAAAATTATATACTGTGCAAAAAGTATTAAGTTCAAAAGGTTGTATTCAGTTCAAAGTTCAAAGTAAAAAGGTCATAAAGTACAGTGCTTGTGTTATTTGAAGAAGTGTACCATCCTCCGAGACCTCCGGATCCCAACATTGGTCCTTCGAGCCGGATGGTCGGATCTCTGGACAGTTTTTGTCTTCTCCGTCCCGTGTACTTGCAGTGGATTGCTGCAGCAAGGTACACGGTCCTCCCTCCTCCTCCGCACTCGGCGGTGAGCTGAATCAGCTGTGGAGGACTAGTTGTTGGAGTCGCCACAGAGGGCGTCACTAGCGACGGCAGCTCCACACAGCATTGGCTTGGCGGTGAGGTGAGTCAGCAGCAGCGGACAGTGGCCACAGAGGGCGCCACTCCCAGATCAACACTTCAAGACGACGACGCAGGTGCAGCCATCACTCGACGTCACAGGTGACGTCACGCGCAGTTCAGATAGCGGCTACCAGACGGCGCTACTGGCAGGTTGAAAACGGTATTTGTGTGAAGTGCAGTTTTGTGAGTACATTCTTTTATTTTATTTTTCTTGTCCACGAATTGGACAAACAGGTCGAGTCAAACAATTTTGAACTCTATAGAAATAGTGACGAAGTTTCGACTTTGAAAATAACTTCGTTATCTTGGACTTTGAAAATAAGTTAGTTAATTAATTAATTGTTAAATTTTAAATTTAATTTTAATAGTTTAATCTTCGAAAACTTTCGTTAATTACCAATTTGTGTGCATGTTAGAATATTAAGACTTGTAATAATGGAAGGTTTCATTAACGTGTTAAAAGATCAACAGAATGTTATCACAAAGGGATTAACAAATTTTAAAAAATCTGGTAAAGATAGATTAACGATAGAATATATAGAAACTAGGCAAGAACTATTAGAAAAAGATTGGGCATTGTTTAAAGAAATTAACACTAAATTATATGAACGTTACAAAGCAGAAGATATAGTGCAGAATGTGGTTGATATCTATGATACTACAGAGGACATTTATGTTACTTATAAATGTTTAATGAAAACAACTCTTAATAAAATACGGTCAGTTAGGGATTCTGTACATCAAGCAGATAATGCTTCAACTATTGTTAAATCAAGTACAAGTTCTTCCATTAAGTTGCCCAAGATTACAATTCCTAATTTTTCTGGCAAATACAGTGAATGGACAACCTTCCACGATCTTTTCAAGTCGCTTGTGCACAATAACGCATCTTTAGATAATGTGCAAAAACTGCACTATCTTAAGAGCCATCTTACTGGTGAAGCCGAACAGTTGATTAGGTATACACCAATCACAGATGCCAACTACAGTGAATGTTGGTCTCAGTTGGAAAAGCGTTATGCTAATAAAAGGTATTTAGTCAATTGTATTTTGAAAAGGTTGTTCAGCCTGAAGCGATTAAATGTAGAATCAGCTGGCGCATTAAAAGAGCTGTTAGATAACACCAGTGACTGCCTTAACGCGCTAACAAATTTAAACATCAATGTTAGCACATGGGATGTTATCATCATCCACATGGTAACATTTAAATTAGATCATGAAACGCGAAAACAATGGGAGTTAAGCAGTTCTAACGATTTAAGCAACGAGTTACCCACCTTTCAGGAACTTAAATTATTTCTTGAAAGTCGTTTTCGCGCATTAGAATGTATAGAGCCGAGAAAAGCCGGGGCTCACCAGGCCAGTAATAGTTCACAGGTTCATAGTTCGAAAGCAATGTTAGCCAAAAAGCCGTCCAACATGCTTTGCGAATTCTGTACTGAAGCTCACAAACTTTGTTTTTGTAAAAAGTTTGCAAAACAAGCACTTGAAGCTAGACGTGATTTTGTACGTAAAAATACAATATGCTTTAACTGTTTAGGCAGTAACCACACAGTTTATAACTGTAAAAAGGACACCAGGTGTAGAGTTTGCCAAAAGCGCCATCATTCGTTGTTACAAATAAACAGTGGGTCGGCAAATGAAGACCAAGACCCTGAAGTAAAGCTAACTTCTGATAGTGCCAGTCCTTCCACTAGTGCTAACCAGATAGTTTCTTGCTTGTCAACAGGGAAGGTACCCAAACCCAGACAAGTTTTATTAGCCACTGCGCTAATAAAAGCTGAGTCAAAGACGGGTGGATACCAAATAGTTCGAGCCTTACTGGATCAAGGTTCACAGGCTTGTTTCATTACAGAAGCAGCAGTTCAATTTCTTAACCTGAAAAAGATTCCTATTCAAGGGTTTGTTTTAGGATTATGAGACAATAGGTCAACCATGACAAAGTACATGGTACAAATAAAGATCAAGTCTCGCGTTGATTTAAGTTTTAATTACACGTTTAATGCTTACGTTTTATGCAAGATCACCTCTTACTTACCAGAGCGAAGCTTAAGCACGGATGCTTTCAACTGGTTAGAGGTCAACAATCTGTGTTTAGCAGATCCAGATTTCAACACACCCAACAAAATCGATATTTTGTTAGGTGCTGATGTTTATAGCTGCATTATTAAGGAAGGTTTAGTTAAGAGTCCTTCTGGTAGTCTTACAGCACAGAACACTAGCTTAGGTTGGGTACTGTCAGGTGTAGTGGGTCCTGAAAGTAATAGTTCAAATAAAATTAACGTAATGCATTGCCAGGTGCAAGTTGATGATATTTTAAAGAAATTTTGGGAAATTGAAGAGCAAATTACTACCAAACGGATATTTACACCAGAGGAAAAGAAATGCGAAGAATTTTATAGTGAGACTACTAAGAGAGACAGCGGTGGTAGATATGTAGTCAGGTTACCTTTCCGAGACGAAGATCCTCTCTGCAAGTCTGGAAATTCACGTGACATAGCTAAATCGAGATTTCAAGCATTAGAGAGAAGATTAGCAAAGAACAATGAGTTAAAAGAAAAATACACAGAAGTAATAAATGAATATTTACAGTTAGGTCATATGAGGCACGTGAAGAAAGATGATAGCAAAAGAGAAGAGTAGTATATCTACCGCATCACGCAGTCATTAGGGATGACAAGACCACCACTAAAGTTCGTGTTGTTTTCAACGCCTCTCAAAAGAACACCAAAGGAGTGTCACTAAATGATACGCTCATGGTTGGTCCAACACTGCAGGCTGATTTACGTCACACGGTTTTAAAATGGAGAGTACATGCTATAGGACTTGTAGCAGACATAGTAAAAATGTATCGTCAAGTGAAGGTAGCTGAAGAAGATACAATGTTCCAAAGAATATTGTGGCGTGACAGTTCGGACAAAGATATACAAGTTTATGAGCTTGTGACTGTGACTTTTGGAACAGCGTCTGCACCGTACCAAGCAATCAAAACTTTGCGTCAGATCGCTGTTGATGAAGGTGAAAACTACCCACTAGCTGCAGATAAAGTTTTAAATTGTTTCTACGTGGACGATTTTATGACAGGATGCAATAATGCAGAAGAAGGCATTGAAATCTATAAACAAATGATAGCATTATTAGGAAAAGGTGGATTTGTATTACAAAAATGGAATAGTAACAGTCAAGAATTACTTAAGAGAATAGAAACAATTGAAAAGAATGATGTTAAAGAACAACGAGATCAAACAAGAACAAATGGAAACAAGGACAAAACAATAGGTCAAATAGATATTAAACAGAACAAGGACTTAGAGATCAAATTAGATAGTACAATAAACATTTTGGGACTTACCTGGAACCGCAACGAAGATACCTTCCAGTACTCGGTGAATCTTCCGCCGTTGACAACTGCACCTGTAACTAAAAGGACAATTATATCAGACATAGCCCGATTGTTCGACCCACTAGGTTGGTTAGCTCCTAGTGTGGTTTTAGCAAAAATATTCATCCAAAAATTATGGCTTGCAGGTGTTAGTTGGGATGAAGAACTAAACACTGAATTAATAAAGGAATGGAGTACTTACCGTGAAGAGTTGTCACTACTTAGCAGAGTTCGGATACCTCGTTGGCTTGGAATTAAGTCGCACGATGATCTTGAGCTGCATGGCTTCAGTGACGCCTCTAAAACCGCGTACTCAGCCGTAATTTACTTGCGGATAGTAGATATTGAAGGCAACGTTCATATTTCGTTGTTGGTTGCAAAAACCAGAGTAGCCCCCATCAAGCAAATTAGTATACCTCGTTTAGAGTTGTGTGGAGCAGTTCTGTTGTCAAATCTTCTAATAGAAACAGCAGATGTCCTGAATATTTCTAAGGATAGAATCAAGGCCTGGACAGATTCCACTGTCGTGTTGGCTTGGCTTAACAGCCATCCAAGCAGATGGAAGACATTTGTGGCAAATCGCACCTCGGAGATTTTGACCACTATGAAGGCATCTCAATGGTTTCATGTGAAAACCAAGGATAACCCAGCAGACTGCGCCTCACGAGGTATTTTACCTAGTGCATTTGTAGAAAATAATTTATGGTTTTCTGGACCACCATTTCTAACTCAGAGAACAATAGTTTATAAAAGGCCAAATGATTTGAATATCGACTTAGAAGAAACAACAAAAACACACATTGCCACAGTGCCCGAGCCTTCAATGTTTGAGCGATATTCGTCATTACAAAAATTAGTTAGGGTAATCGCATATTGCAGACGTTTTTTAAGGAATAACAACTTTAAACGTAGTTATTTACAAAGGTTAGAGCTAGAAGCAGCTTTAGAATGTTGTATAAGACAAACGCAAAAATATATATTTACAGTAGAATATCTACAATTACAGGACAAAGGTTATTTACAACTAAAATCTAGCAAACTCAAGTCACTTTGTCCCTTTCTTGACACAAAGGGTATCGTGAGAGCTCGAGGACGACTTGCAAAGTCGGAACTAGACGAAGATTCGAAACACCCGATAGTCTTACCACATTCCAGCCATCTGACTCATCTTATAGTAGCAGATGCGCATGAGAAAACATTGCATGGTGGTCCTCAGTTGCTGTCAAACTTTTTAAGATCAGCCTATTGGATAATAGGTGCTAGATCTCTAATCCAACAACATGTTCGCAAATGTGTTATTTGTGCAAAACAGAGGGCTAGCGTTAGAAATCAACTGATGGGTGATCTTCCATCAGTCCGATGTAGGCCAGCAAGACCATTTTTACATAGTGGAGTCGATTATGCTGGACCCATAAACCTAAGAACGACAAAGGGCCGTGGTCATCGTTCATACAAAGGCTATATATGCCTTTTCGTTTGTATGTCCACACGCGCTCTTCACTTAGAGGTAGTCAGCGATATGAGTACACAAGCGTTTTTAGCTGCCTTTCGGCGATTTGTGTCGAGACGAGGTCACTGCGCTAAATTGTGGAGCGATAATGGCACTAATTTTGTAGGTGCCTCCAGAGAGTTACAACAGTTGGCTTCTATACAGCCAGCAATAGCAGAACACCTGGAAGCAAACAATACAGAGTGGCATTTTATACCGCCTCATGCTCCCAATTTCGGTGGTCTTTGGGAAGCAGGTGTAAAATCCACCAAGTTTCACCTTAAAAGGGTAATCGGTGACTCTACACTTACGTACGAGGAAATGTCTACACTCCTCAATCAAGTGGAAGCATGCTTAAATTCGCGACCGATGAGCGTTATTAACTTTGCTGATCCTGGTGAACCCCTGCCGTTAACCCCTGGACATTTTCTGATTGGCGAACCGATAGTTTATGTGCCAGATAAAAATTATGAAAGTTCAAATGTTAGTTATTTGTCAAGGTGGCAATTTATTCAAAGGATGCTTCAATCATTTTGGAAGCGCTGGTCCCAAGAATATTTGTCCAATCTTATGAACCGGTAAAAATGGTCTTCTAAAATTCCTGAACCAAAAATTGGTGACATTGTTTTAGTTAAAGAAGACGATTTGCCGCCAAGTCGTTGGTTGTTAGGTCGTGTAATAGAGAAGCATCCCGGTGCTGATAATATCACCCGTGTAGTCACATTACGCACTAAATCTTCTACTATTAAGAGGCCAGCATCCAAACTTTGTATTTTACCAATTGCAGATAGCTGAATTTATGTTTATTTTTAGCCAAATAAGTAGTTTTAGATTGAATATGTTTCAGTTTTTTTTAATGTATAAACGTTGTTATGTTAAAAAAGAATAATTTATTAATTTAAGTTGTAGTTCATGAAGGACATTCCTTCAATAATGTCCTTGGTGGGCGGTATGTTTAGAACCATGTTAGTTTAGAAACCGTTCACCAAGAGTTCAAAATGTAAAGTTGTACATTTGCAGAACTAGATGGCGTTGTCGGCGAATTAGAAGTCGCAATTAAGGTTGTCACGCTATTTGGTTAGGTAAAGGTACATAGAGTTCAGTTTCAGTTCAAAAATTATATACAGTGCAAAAAGTATTAAGTTCAAATTAAAAGGTTGTATTCAGTTCAAAGTTCAAAGTAAAAAGGTCATAAAGTACAGTGCTTGTGTTATTTGAAGAAGTGTACCATCCTCCGAGACCTCCGGATCCCAACAATTATTCTTATTCTTAATTACTCTCTTTTAGTCTAATTTGAATAAATGCCTTTGGGTACCCTCTGGGACCACTAATAAAAAAAAAACTTGAGCAGCATCACCACGGAAGAACAAGACCCGGGTCTTCTGGTGTGTGTCTTCACACTGTTTCTTCTATTTGAGTGGACTTTTTATATTTGTAATCTTTTATTTGAGTTGACATTTTATTTGTAATCTTAATTGTTTTTTTTTTCTCTTTATTCAAATTTGTATGTCTGTAACGATAAAACATGAGATGCAAGAGCTTTCACTATTATTTTATAAGATCCTATGTTTAACAAATAAATGATTCTGATTCTGTTTTCTTTCTTTATAGTGTAGGCTAACCTAATCTAACCTTACCTGGTGTAAAAGTTTTTATGCCACCCATGGGCCTCTGACTATAATGTACCTATGTTTAACAAATAAATGATTCTGATTCTGTTTTCTTTCTTTATAGTGTAGGCTAACCTAATCTAACCTTACCTGGTGTAAAAGTTTTTATGCCACCCATGGGCCTCTGACTATAATGTACCTATGTTTAACAAATAAATGATTCTGATTCTGTTTTCTTTCTTTATAGTGTAGGCTAACCTAATCTAACCTTACCTGGTGTAAAAGTTTTTATGCCACCCATGGGCCTCTGACTATAATGTACCTATGTTTAACAAATAAATGATTCTGATTCTGTTTTCTTTCTTTATAGTGTAGGCTAACCTAATCTAACCTTACCTGGTGTAAAAGTTTTTATGCCACCCATGGGCCTCTGACTATAATGTACCTATGTTTAACAAATAAATGATTCTGATTCTGTTTTCTTTCTTTATAGTGTAGGCTAACCTAATCTAACCTTACCTGGTGTAAAAGTTTTTATGCCACCCATGGGCCTCTGACTATAATGTACCTATGTTTAACAAATAAATGATTCTGATTCTGTTTTCTTTCTTTATAGTGTAGTAAGTAAGTAAGTAAGTAAAGTAAGTAAAATTTTATTTGTTTAAACATGGTGTACATTGCATGCAAGATAATAATAATATACAGAAAAGTTCTAACATGTTTAGCCGCATATTGTGGCGTACAAATTGGTAGGAAGAGATGGTGCATAAACCGTGATAAAATTCATCAAAATCACATTATAAAAATTATGTAGGTACTTATTAAATCATCATTATTATTAAATATTAGGTATCATTACAATTCAGCAAGTATAATTATTTAGATAAAATTAAATGTCAAAGTAGTCATTAAATACATTAGTCAATAAAAATATGGATACAATACAATACCACTAATACAAAACTATCATTAAAATGTCAACACCAAATTACAATAACATGTCAAAAAATACAACATTGTCATCTCAAGAACGAAGAAACTTGTCCTCTTTCATAAACTCTGCTATACTGTAATATGCTCTTTCAGTAAGTAAACTCTTCAATTTATTTTTAAGAGCAGATTTATTTAATGTCCTCCACGATTTGGGCAATTTATTAAAAATGGTCGGAGCCATGCAAAAGATGCTCTTACGCATAAGAGTTGTTTTAGCGCCGTGAACACAGAGTTTGAAATTATCACGTCTATTCCTAGGGACAGCATCAGATAATTGCTGAAATAAATCAGAATTTGATTTAACGAACATAACTGTTTCCAGGATGTATAAAGAGGGCAAAGTCAATATCTTATGTTTTATAAAATACGGTTTACAGCTGTCCGTTGTTTGCAGTCTAAACATCGATCTAATGCACCTTTTCTGTGCCCGAAACGCTATTTCATTGTCCGTGCTATTCCCCCAAAAGATGACTCCATATCTAAGAATTGATTCGGCTAATCCGTAGTAAGCAGTCATTAGCGCATCTGTGTTGAGAGCCACAGCAAGCTGTTTCAAAGCGTAGGCTGCACTACACAATTTCTTACTAAGTGCGTCTATTTGAGGTTTCCAATTCAATTTAGAATCTATTACTAGTCCCAGAAATTTTGTTGTGTTAGCTTCATTGATTTTTATATTGTTAAATTGAATATTAAAATGATTGTTAATTGTTTGTGTACGTTGTGTAAAGTGCATTAAGTTAGTCTTTTTTAAATTAATTATTAGATTATTATCGTTTAACCAATTTATAATAGATATTAATGAATTATTAATGTCGTGTTCATATGTGTTTATGTCATTACAAGCTATTGTCAAAGTGCAATCGTCAGCAAAAAGTGTCATAGGTTGTTCAGTTACTTTAGGCAAGTCATTTATGTACAGAATGAACAACGGAGGCCCCAATACACTGCCTTGAGGTACTCCGTACTTTACTTCACGTTCCTCTGATCTTGAAGTTTCTTCACGTTTACTTTTTTTATTTATCGTGCTAATTTCTGTTACTTGTTTACGGTTATAAAGATACGATTTTATTAATTCTAAAACATTGCCTCTAACACCATAGGCATCAAGTTTCTCTACCAGGGAATTAAAATGAACACAGTCAAAGGCCTGTGTCATGTCGCAGAATATGGCACAGACTGGTGTTCTCTTATCTACATTTAGCATGACATTATGTAAAAACTCATATATAGCCAAATTTATACTTTTATTTTTTCGAAATCCCTTTTGTTCGTCACTTATTATATTATATTTTTCTAAATAGGTATTCATTTCACCATATATATATTTTTCGAACACCTTAGACATAACTGGTATAAGCGCGACCGGTCTGTAATTTATCATTAATTCATGATTATCTTTCTTATATAGCGGTTTCACTATAGACTTCTTTAATGCATCGGGAAATATACCTGCACTTATGCAAAGATTAATAATGAAACACAAATGAGTACATATTTCAAATGCAACTGCTTTCAATATTTTTGTGGCAATACCATCGTAGCCAACACTGTTCGTGTTTTTTAGCTTCATTATAATATTTACTATGTCATAGGGCGTAGACGGAGCCATGAACATAGACTGTGCTCTGCCAAGTATTAATGACGTTGAGTTTGTTCCCGCGTTAATTGTTGGTTGTACTTTATCTATAAAATAATTATTAAATGTATTGGCAATGTCAATTGGGTGTGTGATGTCTTTATTTTCAAATTTGATGCAAGAAATTGAGTTTTTCGGGGCATTGCATTTACTCCTATTAATTATTTGCCACGTAGTCTTAGACTTATTATCAGATGTTTTAATATTGTAATTGTTTTGTGCTTTCTGAGTTAGATTCATAATTCTTTTGAGTAATTTCGAATATCTTTTGAATTTATCTCTATTAGCTCGACTTGGTTTTAATCTATATTGCCATAGAAGCTTCCTTTTGTTTTTACTACATAACTTTATCCCGCGTGATACCCAAGAAGGTTTTTTCGTAGTCTTAATGGTTATCATTTTCCTGGGGAAACATAGTTCGTAGAATAATTGGAACGTTTCAATAAAACAGTTGTAAGCTGCATTAGGATCGTCCATCTCGTACATATCTGAGAAGGATAGACTACTTAGACAAGTCTTGAATTTTTCTATATTTTCCTGACTGTAGTCTCGTGTACGTTTGCGATAATACTTAAGAACATCCTTTCTCTTAACCGGGCACTTTAACAGTTGTGCTGTGTGATCGGATAGCGCAAACTCCAATACTTCTGATCTACAACGACGATTGTTAAAATTATGCGCAAAATTATCAATGCATGTTTGGCTCGCAGCCCGAGTAGGTTGTCTCAAAGCAAGCTGTAAATTAAAATTTTGTAGGCTAACCTAATCTAACCTTACCTGGTGTAAAAGTTTTTATGCCACCTATGGGCCTCTGACTATAATGTACCTATGTTTAACAAATAAATGATTCTGATTCTGTTTTCTTTCTTTATAGTGTAGGCTAACCTAATCTAACCTTACCTGGTGTAAAAGTTTTTATGCCACCCATGGGCCTCTGACTATAATGTACCTATGTTTAACAAATAAATGATTCTGATTCTGTTTTCTTTCTTTATAGTGTAGGCTAACCTAATCTAACCTTACCTGGTGTAAAAGTTTTTATGCCACCCATGGGCCTCTGACTATAATGTACCTATGTTTAACAAATAAATGATTCTGATTCTGTTTTCTTTCTTTATAGTGTAGGCTAACCTAATCTAACCTTACCTGGTGTAAAAGTTTTTATGCCACCCATGGGCCTCTGACTATAATGTACCTATGTTTAACAAATAAATGATTCTGATTCTGTTTTCTTTCTTTATAGTGTAGGCTAACCTAATCTAACCTTACCTGGTGTAAAAGTTTTTATGCCACCCATGGGCCTCTGACTATAATGTACCTATGTTTAACAAATAAATGATTCTGATTCTGTTTTCTTTCTTTATAGTGTAGGCTAACCTAATCTAACCTTACCTGGTGTAAAAGTTTTTATGCCACCCATGGGCCTCTGACTATAATGTACCTATGTTTAACAAATAAATGATTCTGATTCTGTTTTCTTTCTTTAAGTGTGGGCTAACCTAATCTAACCTTACCTGGTGTAAAAGTTCTTATGCCACCCATGGGCCTCTGACTATAATGTACCAATGTTTAACAAATAAATGATTCTGATTCTGTTTTCTTTCTTTAAGTGTGGGCTAACCTAATCTAACCTTACCTGGTGTAAAAGTTCTTATGCCACCCATGGGCCTCTGACTATAATGTACCAATGTTTAACAAATAAATGATTCTGATTCTGTTTTCTTTCTTTAAGTGTGGGCTAACCTAATCTAACCTTACCTGGTGTAAAAGTTCTTATGCCACCCATGGGCCTCTGACTATAATGTACCAATGTTTAACAAATAAATGATTCTGATTCTGTTTTCTTTCTTTAAGTGTGGGCTAACCTAATCTAACCTTACCTGGTGTAAAAGTTCTTATGCCACCCATGGGCCTCTGACTATAATGTACCAATGTTTAACAAATAAATGATTCTGATTCTGTTTTCTTTCTTTAAGTGTGGGCTAACCTAATCTAACCTTACCTGGTGTAAAAGTTCTTATGCCACCCATGGGCCTCTGACTATAATGTACCAATGTTTAACAAATAAATGATTCTGATTCTGTTTTCTTTCTTTAAGTGTGGGCTAACCTAATCTAACCTTACCTGGTGTAAAAGTTCTTATGCCACCCATGGGCCTCTGACTATAATGTACCAATGTTTAACAAATAAATGATTCTGATTCTGTTTTCTTTCTTTAAGTGTGGGCTAACCTAATCTAACCTTACCTGGTGTAAAAGTTCTTATGCCACCCATGGGCCTCTGACTATAATGTACCAATGTTTAACAAATAAATGATTCTGATTCTGTTTTCTTTCTTTAAGTGTGGGCTAACCTAATCTAACCTTACCTGGTGTAAAAGTTCTTATGCCACCCATGGGCCTCTGACTATAATGTACCAATGTTTAACAAATAAATGATTCTGATTCTGTTTTCTTTCTTTAAGTGTGGGCTAACCTAATCTAACCTTACCTGGTGTAAAAGTTCTTATGCCACCCATGGGCCTCTGACTATAATGTACCAATGTTTAACAAATAAATGATTCTGATTCTGTTTTCTTTCTTTAAGTGTGGGCTAACCTAATCTAACCTTACCTGGTGTAAAAGTTCTTATGCCACCCATGGGCCTCTGACTATAATGTACCAATGTTTAACAAATAAATGATTCTGATTCTGTTTTCTTTCTTTATAGTGTAGGCTAACCTAATCTAACCTTACCTGGTGTAAAAGTTTTTATGCCACCCATGGGCCTCTGACTATAATGTACCTATGTTTAACAAATAAATGATTCTGATTCTGTTTTCTTTCTTTATAGTGTAGGCTAACCTAATCTAACCTTACCTGGTGTAAAAGTTTTTATGCCACCCATGGGCCTCTGACTTGGCTTTACTTTTCAAGAAATATCTCTCAGGCATGCTAGTTACCTCACGGTGTTTTCCTTCACCGAAGCAAGTGCTTACCCAATAGGAATGGGTCCAATGATCCACTCCAGTTCCACAAACTCTTCGCCACGGTACAGCCTGATGATCTGAGTGATCCAGTCGCTGAATCTCTGGCGGATCTCCTTTACTATGGTGCCGCGGATCGTGTTGTAGGATACTTTATCGGGCACCTGGAGTAGAAACGTGCTAAATTATGGTGAAGAGAGAGAGAGGCATCTTTTGATTTTGCATCACTGTCAAATTAAAGTGAGCTTTATTTCAATAAGGATTAAAGCAAGAAACATACATTTTGAAAATAAACGACTTTAGAACATTTAGCTATTACTAGTACGTATATAGAAGACAGCGTGAACAAAATCTGTGAGCAGTGCGAGGCGCGCGCGGGGCGGCTAACCCCGTATATATAGATGTTCTGTAGCGAGCTAGGTTAAGCAGACGACAACCTCTCTAGGTTGAACTGCGAGATGCCATTCCGCAAAAAAAAGAGCTAGCGACTGAGTGAACTGCGACCGGTCGACAACAGTTGAACGGAGCACAGCACCCCTAGCCAAGTTACAAAAGTTTCGTATCGATTCTCTTTCCACAATCGTAAACGCCGCGGCGTAAGCGATTGTAGAAAGCGCTAAATTGGTAGCCAAGTTGACACGACTGAGTCGATCGCTCGTTGTGTAATGTCTGTACAAAAAACTAAAAACCTACACTTTAGTCTTTAGGTGAGCGTTCCTACCAAAGAGTTTAGCGATCAACATTTTAGAAACGATAACATTCTATTCTATCATTTTGAACGATGTAAACTTGTCTACGAATTTTCTATTCGTTTGTGTTGATCACGTGATTTAACGCTGAGAGATGATGTCATTCCCATTCATTTGAATAGTTTTCTACTAGCGTTAACGATTGTAGATTGTCAACTTGGCTAGGGGTGCAGATTTTGTTCGCGCTGTCTTCTCTATACGTAGTAGTAATAGCTCAATGCAGTAGAACTGTTTTTTGTTTGAAATGCGAATTAGTCGAAAATGTTCTTAGCTATGTTTGATGTTTCATCCACCAAGTTTCTGAACGCACCTTTTGACGTTTGACAGATTACGTTTCGTTGTCTGTGCGAATCTGTGCGATGACGTTTGCTTGTCAGTGCAATTTTGGTTGAAAGATGGTCGCTCCGTGCTTGTAATTTTTGGATGCACGCGGCTGTCGTGTAATTATTAATTGAAAACTTTGAGTTAACGTTAATCCGATGCCATCGTGATCGGTGTTTGATATTTTGTTGATAATTGAGTGAAAATTGAGAAATCTCGCCATTTTGGGTCTTGACCGCGAGTGATTTGTTGGTTATGTCCGGCCTTTTTTGTGTCATTTGAACGCCGGTAAATTCCTAAATTCAGTGCTGGACTATTTTATCCCCGATTGGGTTAGCAAACCGGGATAAAATTCAGTTGGACATTGGTGAAAGGTGCCACGTGTGTGATAGGAAGGTTTGTCCAGAAAGACGTCGGTACGCGCTGTGGGGCGCCCTTTGGTTGCTGTCGAATCTACATAACGTCACATACACCACACAAACCACAGATATACTTACACCCCACCCAGATAAGACGTGACCAGGGAATACGCCACATCTCCGGTACCAACGTGATAGGTAAGTTATATCTAATAGTTGAATAGTTGTGTTCACTTGTCCATTGGACAAATATTATTTTGATTAGGGCTCCGCGTAATCGCGGACATCGTGAGTCTGTTTGTGCAGTCTCACACATTTGATGAAAATCGGTCCAAGATGGCCGCCACCACAAAATGGCGAATTACAATTTTTTTCACAACTCCCACAAATGAAAAGGGCTTGACTAGTAGAATAATGTACACTATATTAAAAGGGAATGAGGAATATTGACTAACGAAATGAGATGAGAAAAATGGAGTGATGACCTAGGACCTACCGAATTATTGTGTCGGGGCTTTTTAAAATTTAATTTTAGGTTAAACTCCGACATATGGCGAGCAATATCCAGTGCCAGGATTTCGCCATCATCGCGATATCAGCCGAAAGACGTCCACTGCTGGACATAGGCCTCCCCCAAAGGGTGGTTTTTGCCAAAATCGCCATGCTTGGCAGGCGGGTTGGCGTTCGCAGTACGGTTGTTACAAAAACAGAGAACGCTGCTGCCCATTCTCTGGTAAGTCCCTTAGTCGCCTCTTACGACACCCACGGGAAGATATAGGATGGTGCTATTCTTTACGTCCGACACCATACAGTACCGACCTTCGCCAGTAAAAATCTAAATAAAACACTTACAGGCACAGGTCGTTGCCGATCAGGCCTGAAGCTGTAAGCCCCCGACTGCAGTGTCTGCTGACCCTGCGAGTAGTAGAAGAAGTTCTGCGACACGTCGATCCTGATACCGTCTACGTGGGTGATGGACTCCAGAAGACCAGTCTCCTTGTTCACTGTGACTTTGATGTACTGGTGGAGAGAAGAATTTGGTTAGTTTTTCCTCCTCGCTTAGAATGACAGGTGAACAAAAGTTTGTCGATTCTCTTTCGTTTCTACGGTGGTTATCGACAAATCTTTTGTTGATCGGTCATTTTGTCGATTCAATGACAAAATGATGAACAAAAGATTTGTCGATTCTCTTTCGTTTCTACGGTAGTCATCGATAAATCTTTTCTTGATCTGTCATTTTGTAAATTTAATGACTAAATGATGAACAAAAGATTTGTCGATTCTCTTTTGTTTCTACGGTGGTCATCGACAAATCTTTTGTTGATCTGTCATTTTGTAGATTTAATGACAAAATGATGAACAAAAGATTTGTAGATACTGTTTCGTTTCTACGGTGGTCATCGACAAATCTTTTGTTGATCGGTCATTTTGTAGATTTAATGACAAAATGATGAACAAAAGATTTGTCGATTCTCTTTCGTTTCTACGGTGGTCATCGACAATTCTTTTGTTGATCGGTCATTTTGTAGATTTAATGACAAAATGATGAACAAAAGATTTGTCGATTCTCTTTCGTTTCTACGATGGTCATCCTACGCGGGCTCATCTTTCGACCGCTGGACATATTTTTGGGAATTGGACATTCTGCGCCTTAACGGTCTACAGCATTTGTCGGAAAGGTCTGGTCATATTTAAGAATGACCATGACTTCTAATTTTGGTTCTAAGGAGTTGTGCTCGACTCGTCACTGTTCCGATTGGTTACCAAGTTAAGGACATTTTACTATTTATTCAGGGTGTAACCGGACCCTTCAGGAAGCCAAGCATTCTGTACATCAAACTAAGTACCTAAGTCTACGCATAAAGTACTTTTAGGGTGAAAAAGTAAAGGGTGTAAAAAACCTCTTAACAAAGCAGAAAGGCACTTGTTCTCCCCGTCATTGCAATCATTTTTTTATTCTAGACCATACCTGGGAACCTTCTAGTTACGGAGATGTCGGGGGTCAAAGTTACAACTTTCTGACAAGTTTTTTTAGGTACAAGTTTTTAATGTAAGATTTTTACTTTAAACACCTCCACGACCCCCGTACTATTCAATCCATTCATCACAACAACGTTTTGAGTGCGTTACATTGAGTTCTACCACAACACATGATTTTTCACCCCAAAAAAAAAAGTCGTTTCACAGCAATAATTTTTCCGTAAAGTTACTTAGTTTGATGTACAGAATGCTTGGTTGACGGCTTCGTGATGAGGTCTTTTACATCCTGTATATAGGTCTACATTGCAACTGTGCGAAGTCGGGGCGGGTCGCGAGTTAATTATAAAAAAAAAAACTTACCTCATTAGCAATATTAGGAATAAGCTCTTGTTCAGGATCAATTTTTCCAGGAGTTGGCTTTGAGAACTTTTTAGCGAACTCAATCTCCTCCTGTAACAGAAAACGGTTCCTCATCTGCCTAGCCTTTTTCCCATCTACGTTGGGGACGGCTTCCAGTCTAACCGGATGCAGCTGAATACCAGTATTTTACATGGAGCGACTGCCTATCTGACCTACACAACCCAGTTAGTATTGCTTACTACTACTGTAATACGATACCCCTTGGTAAGACTTATTGGGCCACTGACTACCTGTAACGACTGTCAAAGATCTACAAATGACAGCCGGGATCAACAGCTTAACGTGCTTTCCGAAGCTCACCAGATGGCGCCACTGTCGAGTAAGGTCTTGTCAATAATTCTATTTTATACTTTAAAGTAAGTACCAATAACGTCATAAAAAGTTTATTTTATTACGTATAACTTCAGATACGTATTTACAATATTCTCCCTAAAATATTAGCATGCCTGAAACATTTAAAAATCATTCTACCTCCAAGTACTTACAAATAAGATCCTAAGTTGCTATTTAAAATCTTCAACACTTAAAGCTCTTGTATCGGGAGCTCATAGAAAAAGAAAATCACGAATATTATCCCGAAAGTACTTTAAGTGTAGTGAAAAACCGTGAAAGTCTTAAACAGTGCATTCTCAAATCTTCCAAGTCATAATTAATCAGGAATGGCTCAGTAAATAACACAATCGTGAGTATTAGTATTATACGTGATAAAAAAGCACGCAACGCGAGAACACTGTATGACATCTGACATTTCGGAAGACCTTACTCTACACGAACGCCTTTATTTTTTTTTTGGATGGGAAATCATCAAATGACTCCTCCCGCTCTGGGCGGAGCAGGAGGGAGTGTCAGACTTTTACTGACTAAAACCCATCCATGTTCCTTCACCGCCCTTTGTGTTCCGGGGCCACGGTATCTCTTTCGGACAGTCCCGCAACCCCGAACTACACGAACGCCTCTAGCGGCGAATTCATGCACGATAGCTCCCATTGCCACCACTAGACCAACGAAGCAGTGCCTACTAATAACCATGAGAAACTTACCAATTGATCTCGAACAGGAGCGATATAATATGCCGTGAACCCAAGAGGCGGTATGTTCTCCGCTTCGAAGCACAACTCTTGGATTGCTGTAGAGGATCTCCCTGGGAGGTTGATGATGGCTGCTGGTAAAGGCAGGAGCTGGTATTCCACCTCCTCATCTGAAGAATTAGAAGGAGATAGTTATGGGTACTGGATCGACGATACGAGTGTTTTCGGATTTTTTTTTTTCGGGTGGGAAATCATCAAATGACTCCTCCCGCTCCGGGCGGAGCAGAAGGGAGTGTCAGACTTTTACTGACTAAAAACTATCCATGTTCCTTCATCACCCTTTGTGTTCCGGGGCCACGGTATCTCTTTCGAACAGTCCCGCAACCCCGGCAGGCATCGGTCCTTACGGACCCCTTCCTATTGCTGACTCTGTTTGAGGCGCGCGTGGAACACTCCTGCTTGTCGACACGGCCTGTCGTCATGAGACGGACGGACGGCGAGCTAGCCCATAGCCCACCGTCCACAGGCCCGCGCCTACGGTGGCCGGGCTTCCTTTTGTTGGCATCTCTTTGAGGCGCGCGTGAAACACGAACGCGCCTAAATAAATTTCATACCATTAAAATCCCTGATGGAGTAGTGCAGAGCGATGGCTGGTAGCCTGATGTGGTGGTATGTCTTCACGCTTAGAGGGTTGTAGACAAGCAGCAACATGGACTCTTGATTCTCTGTGAACTGGAGATAGATGAAAATTGTTTTATCCGAATTGCTTAATCATTATGTGTTACGGGACTTATTGCATCATGCTGAGTGGTAACCTCACCTAAGTCATGACGTGCAAACTATTAATTAAACTTGTTTTTTGTCCCATCCTGTTGTATTTATAAATATTTGTTACGCGTTGTTTGGTAATAGTTTTTTTTTGTTATTTTATATGCACGTCATGTCCCTGCGACGAATAAATATTTTTTCATTCTTTCTTATACGCTGCTCAGATGACTAAATGGTGAAAGAAATCTTCGTAAGGAAATTTGTGGAGTATTTGTGTAACAATGGAATTATTGTGCTTGAAAGGCAAAAATAAATTTAAGCAAAAGTTAAGACCCTACTGAAATGTGTTGTGGGACAATGCCGATTCTGTTGTGCACAAACTAAACTTAATTAGGCTATTGCTATCTTTTTCTCGCTAATAACACAAGAAAGAGACGGACCTAATTTAGAGCTGTCAAATTTAGTTGGAACTAATATTTCCATACAAATGAGGGTGCACGTAAAAACATGTCGACTTAAAACACGGTGAAGCGCAAGGCATAAACTCAACATCTCTAACTTATAGCTATAGCCGTCCTTTTCTCGCGCTCCCTTTCAGTAAAGGATAGCAATAGCCTAAATTAAGTTTAGGTTGTGCACAACAGAATCGACACCAATAGCCTAAATTAAGTTTAGGTTGTGCACAACATAATCGACACCAATAGCCTAAATTAAGTTTAGGTTGTGCACAACATAATCGACACCAATAGCCTAAATTAAGTTTAGGTTGTGCACAACAGAATCGACACCAATAGCCTAAATTAAGTTTAGGTTGTGCACAACAGAATCGACACCAATAGCCTAAATTAAGTTTAGGTTGTGCACAACAGAATCGACACCAATAGCCTAAATTAAGTTTAGGTTGTGCACAACAGAATCGACACCAATAGCCTAAATTAAGTTTAGGTTGTGCACAACATAATCGACACCAATAGCCTAAATTAAGTTTAGGTTGTGCACAACAGAATCGACACCAATAGCCTAAATTAAGTTTAGGTTGTGCACAACATAATCGACACCAATAGCCTAAATTAAGTTTAGGTTGTGCACAACAGAATCGACACCAATAGCCTAAATTAAGTTTAGGTTGTGCACAACATAATCGACACCAATAGCCTAAATTAAGTTTAGGTTGTGCACAACAGAATCGACACCAATAGCCTAAATTAAGTTTAGGTTGTGCACAACATAATCGACACCAATAGCCTAAATTAAGTTTAGGTTGTGCACAACAGAATCGACACCAATAGCACAGCTGGCAGTTTTATATTGATGTTAGAAATGACTTACTCTACATTGGCTCATGTTTAGCTGATGACATATCACAAACTGCTGGTTGTTCTTCGTTCGACGACTTCCTCCCCATGTAGGAGTTAGATAACTGTAAAGAAAATACATGAAACAACATCACGGTGGTATTTCTGAGGCTACAGACAGAGTTATACCTAAAAGTCTTTTGAAAATTGAGAGCGAGTCATGCTGGAATTTCGTATATATAGTAAATTCCCAATTGGCAACAGATCGACCGATCCCGACCTTCCCTAGTGACTGCTAAGCGAGTCTGAGTTAGGTCCCCTTCACCCTCAGGTCTTCATGCTCAGCAGTCGTGCTCACTACACACTACACTACATCAACCCATAACGTCCACTGCTGGACATAAGCCTCCCCCATGATGGGAGGAATTTGCCGTAATCTCCACGCTTGGCAGGCGGATTGGAGATCGCAGTGATGTAAGACTAACAGAAAACGCTGCTGCCCATTCTCTGGTCTACGGAGGCGCAAGGTGTTCTGCCTCAGACATTAGTCGCCTTATACGACACCTGTGAGTGTAATGGGCTGGTTCTATTCTACTCTGCCGGATACCAGACGGCTACACGGCTAGCAGTCGTGCTCGTGCTTGCTCAATTAGGTTCCTATACCCGGTTGAGGATGTCTAGGGACCTACAAAAGGATCCCTCCCGGAATGGGTGTAAAAAGACCCTTAATGAAGTCAAAAGGCACTAGTTCTCTTCGTCATTGCGATATTATTTTGGTTCTGGACTATACCTGGGAACAATTAGAAAGTTACGGAGATATTGGGGGTCATAGCTTTTTTTTAAACGAGGTTTTAATGCTGAATTCTTAACTTTAAAATTACCTCCATGATCCCAGTACTATTCAGTGCAATGATTGACGGATGCATTGCGTTACATTGAACCCAACCGTAAACCGTGATTTTGCACCTCAAAAAAAAAGGCGTCCCAGCAATAATTTTTGCGTAGAGTTACCTCCTTAGTTTGATGTACAAATGTTTCGTTGACGGCTTCGTTTACACCATGTATTATACACATACCTGATTAATTGTCTTTTTTTAAACTTTCACGATCAGAACACATTTGATTACACATGTAAACGGGTATTTATCGCGAATTTTATCCGAGGGTTTAAGTGAGGGTACCTGAATAAACACCTTCGCTTTGCTGTGGCGGTACCTCCAATACTTCAGTCTTCCCGCGATCACGGCTGGTGTAATCCGGTCGAAACGTCGGGCTTATATTAAAGGTAAAATTCGCGATAAATACCCGTTTACATGTGTAATACATACCTGAGTAAAGTAGAAACTTTCTTGGTGCATGCATCGATGGCTTCACTCAAGATTCTGATGAAATCAAATGTGACGTGCTGTTGGCTAGTTCCTGTTGTAAGAAAGATGAGATCACTCGAATGTTACTACAAGAACAAAAAGTCAGAAAATAATAATCATCATCATCATTTATTTACCTGCACAAACATGAGTACAATACATACAAATTGTCAGCATGCAAGAGATGTTAAACAAGGAATAAATACAGATCATCACGTTTGCTAAAAACTCTTTTAAATTATAATAAGCCTTATCTGCTAGTAAATTAATTACTTTTCTTTTGAATTCTACATCCCTTAACTGCTTCCAGTTTTTCGGAAGTTTATTATAGACTAGCTGACCCACGCAACTTCGTCTGCGTCACATAAAAGAGAAACAGCTCACAAAAGGAATACATTTTTCCCCGTTTTTGCAATATTTTTCATTTATGCTCCGCTCCTTTTGGTCGTAGCGTGATGTTATATAGCGTATAACCTTCCTCAATAAATGGGCTATCCAACACAAAAATAATTTTTCAATTCCGACCAGTAGTTCCTGAGATTAGCGCGTTCAAACAAACAAACAAACTCTTCAGCTTTATAATATTAGTATAGATTTTGGAGTCATGCAAAATACACTATTTTGCATAAGTGCCGTTTTAAATTGTTCTAGACAAAGGGTACTGTCACGTCTATTACGAGGAAATCGTTCTGCCATGCGAGTAAATAGATGAGGGTTGGATCTTACGAACATCGCATTTTCCAATATATAGAGTGAAGGTAGGGTCAAGATTTTGTACTTTTGAAAACAAGGCTTGCAACTCGAGTGGTTTCAAGTTTGAACATCGACCTAATACAACGCTTTTGAGTTTTAAATATAAGTTCCCGGTCAGTCGAGTTAATAAGATCATTTTGACCATAAAATAAAGATCCCTTTTTCGTTATCAATGGTTTTTTATGGAGAGTAGAGAAGAGTAGAGGAAGACCAAAGAAACGATGGATGGACTGTGTGAAGGATGATATGGTGAGAGAGGAGGTGTCTGATGGGATGACGAGTGATAGAGAAGTGTGGGAGAGGAAGATATGCTGCGCCGACCAGTAATGAATTGGGATAAGGGGAAGAGAGTGATGATAATGATGATGATTTTTATGGTGACGTATTTTAAAGACATTGAAATTCAGAAGACTTATACGATCATCGGTTTTTTTCTGAATTAGTTAGTCAATGCATTTTTACAGGGAGAACGGAAATTGCAAGGAGCCGAGACACAATCTTTTAACAATGTTTTCAGTAGTTTTGAGGTGACTTGTTATGTCTCACTCTTATTAAGGGTGTAAAAAAACCTCTTAATGAAGCTGAAAGGCACTTGATCTCCTCGTCATTGCGATCACTTTTTTGTTCTACACCACACCTGGGAACCTTCTGGTTACGGAGATATTGGGGGTCAAAGTTAAAACTTTTTGACAAGTTTTTTTTTTTGTAAATACACGTTTTTAACGTAGGATTTTTACTTTTAACACCTCCACGACCCCCCCTACTATTTAACCTATCCATCAGCACAATGTTTTGAGTGCGTTACATTGAGTTTTACCACGAAACATGATTTTTCACCCCAAAAAACATAGTCGTTTCCCAACAATAATTTTTGCGTAAAGTTACTTAGTTTGATATACAGAATGCTTGGTTGACGGCTTCGTGATGAGGTTGTTTACGCTCTATATAGAGTGACTGGTAATTAGTCACCGATACTTAAACACGTGATTTTACTCATGATAACAAACATCTTTTATTAAGGGAACAAACCTGAAATTGCGAAAATGCTTTAGTACATTTAAACTGTAAAACGTGTCTACGGGGAGTTTGTTTTCAGGGCCAAAACACAAACTATTCAATCCCTATTTCAGTACAAACTAAAATTCTCCGTTATTTGCAAATGCAAACCAAAGCATTTATTTCAAATAAACCATTACGGCACTTTTGAATGTCAAAAAAAAAGCTAAGCTACAGGTGACTGTAGCTTAGCTTTTTTTTTGACATTCAAAAGTGCCGTAATGGTTATTAAGTTATTATGTCTTGTGACTGTGAAGTCACAAGACATAATAACTTGAAAAAGTACTGTAGTTGCCCATTCCCTAACGTAGATCTCTATGGAGAAGAACGGGCAAGAAACTCCATGGACACTCTTTTCAATCAAAATATTGTTACAAAATCTTGGTTACATAATTCATGTTGGGATTATACATACTATATGTGAGAACGATGTAGAAAGACGTGCTCATTAAGAGCGTCCAGAGTAAAAGATTAAATCAGCAATTTAAAAATAATATTGATTCTAAATGGAGTGGGATTGTGAACACCATCCCGTACATCATCAATGTTGGGATCGAGTTCCAGTCTAACCGGATGACCTCCACAACCCAGTTAGTACTGGGTAATACGGTACTCCTTGAAAAGCCTGGTTATCAGATGTACCATGCAAGCTAATACGTGGAGGAATTCACGTCTGGTATAGTTCGGTTCAAACTTAATGGCGGCTCGGAAGTTAGCTGCGAGTGACGGTCTGCGCAGGCGTAACGCCTTAAACTTTATGGCGATTCGGAACATCTAATGTAAAGCTGCGCATGCAACACTTTAGGTATCAACGGGGCGCAGATGACGCATCGTTTTGTCTGTATAATGCGCAGACCGTCACTTACAGCTAACTTCCGAGCCGCCATTAAGTTTGAACCGAACTATACAGTTATCAGTTATCAAGTTATCAGGATAAATGATACATGATAAATGATGTTTATTTTGCAAGTTAGTTTTTACAAACACTTTTACACGTCATTTTTTAAAACTAGATGGGGCCGGTGTTTCGTACCTGACTACTCTGAGAAGAAACAGCCGAAACAAACTCAGAGGTCGTAGTCTCTTTTAAAGTCCAGACATAATCTTGCTCAATTCACATGAGGACTATGCAGATTAGTGTCTGAGATGGTCTTTTGAAGAAAGAACCATACAGATTTGAGTGGACCTGTTCAGTCAGTGCAAGCTTTTGTTAGTTATCGTGTAGCTCGACTTATAACTCAAGGAGCTCAACGGTACCTGTAATAGCATCGTGATGTAAAACCAGGCTGACAGCGTGTCTCAGAAGATGCAGTTCATACGAGTCTCCGAGCCGAGCTAGAACTGTCAGCTGCTTTACAACCTGAAAGAAGAATGGGCCATATTATAAAATAATAAAAAAAATAAAAATATTTCTCTTACACAAATAATAGTACATTATGATATAAGTGCGGTAAGTTGAAAATTACAGCAGAGGCGATATTGCTAGCACGAGCCGTAGGCGAGGGCTATAATAAAGCAGAGGCTGTAATTATCAAAGCGCACGTATGTCGTACGACGTTTTATAACATATTTGCGAGGAAATAAATAAAACTCGGGACTTTTTTAAACGAATAAATCTTTTACTTGTTCACAAATTAAAGATGTTCGCGCATCAGCGCATTTTTTTTAAGGCAAAGACACAAAACAGCCAGTATTACTAATAAAGTAAATTAATATTTTTGTGTTTTTGTTACAGATAAATGGTTGTAATTTATTGTCAAAATTAATTAAATTAAAGAATTAAATGTTTATTTATTATATTTCATCTCCCACAGTTAATTTTATTTATAAAATATTAACCACTTTTCTGACCTAAAAACTCTTTGCTAAGATTTAAAAAAGTACCGTTCGTTTTAGACGGAACATTTACATTACTGCACAAGTACGTAATGAGATACATTACGATACTGAAATGGGTGAAATAAGAGACCCTTTACGAGCAAATGTGTTATAAAAAACATTTACAGTGCTTATGGTGTAACATATAAATATACAGGAAAAAGTATTTTATTTGTGGGAGACTGGCGCCTAAACTAAGCCGAGGCCTGTATTTTAGGATACCAGGTCCCCACTAAGATATTATGAGATCTAACAAAATTAAGTAGTGCTAAAAATTGCAATATACTTATTACATTACGCATCAAAGTTTTTAAACCAGATAAGCAAACTTATAATAATAGTACTACATAATTAAGATAGAGTAGAAGAGTAAACGAGTGTGTTTTTGTGTGGCAGTGTATGAGCGTGTGTTCATGAATGAGTGTACTATGTGTGGTGTATAGTGATTGTGTGTCATGTGTTACAAATAGGTACTACAAAACCTGAGACTAAATTTATTTTGCCAAGCGGTTGATCGAATCATTTTAGATTTACTTACTTGTAAAAACACATGAGCTCTCCTAGCAAAATATTTAAGACTCGGTCTAGAAGTATAATATCCTGTCCAATATGTCATCGCATCACTGCCGTAAGGTAGCTGGTCTCCCTGAAAATATTTTAAAAGGTTTATTAGAACTAGAGGTTTAGTATAACTTGGGTATAAAGGGTGTAAAACACCTCTTAACGAAGCCGAAAGGCACTTGTTCTCCTTGTCATTGCGATCATTTTTTTGTTCTACACCATACCTGGGAACCTTCTAGTTACGGAGATATTGGGGGTCAAAGTTCCAACTTTTAGACAAGGTTTTTTTTATTTACTAGTTTTTCATGTAAGATTTTTACTATAAACACCTCCAAGACCCCCGTACTATTCAATCCATCTATCAGCACAAAATTTTGAGTGCGTTACATTGAGTTTTACCACAAAACATGATTTTTCACCCCAAAAAAAAAAGTCGTTCCCAGTAATAATTTTTGCGTCAAAGTACTTAGTTTGATGTACAGAATGCTTGGTTGACGGCTTCGTGATGAGGTTTTTTACACTCTGTATAAGGTGTCGCTTTGCATCCTGGTCAAATTCAAGTAGGTATCTAATCTAAATATATAAAAGAAGAAACTGACTGACTGACTGACTGATTGACTGACTGACTGACTGACTGACTGACTGACTGACTGACTGACTCATCTATCAACGCACAGCCCAAACCGCTGGGTCTACAGATTCCAAATTTGGCAAGTAGGTTCCTTATGTGGTCTAGGGGTGCACTAAGAAAGGATTTTTCAAAACTCACCCTCTAAGGGGGTTAAACGGGGCTCCAAAGTTTGTATGGGGAAACAAGATTAGTTAGACTATTTTATTCGAAACTTCACAGGAGTGCTCCTATTGATAAATGAGTAGAAACGGGTTTCAGGTTTTTTCAGAATTCAACCCCTAAGAGGGAGAAATGGGGTGGCAAAGTATAAAAATCAATGCACAGCCCAAACCGCTGAGTCTAGAGATTCTAAATTTGGCAAGTAGGTTCCTTATGTGGTCTAGAGGTGCACTAAGAAAGGATTTTTCAAAATTCAACCCCTAAGGGGGTTAAACGGGGCTCCAAAGTTTGTATGGGTAAAACAAGATTAGTTAGACTATTTTATTCGAAACTTCACAGGAGTGCTCCTATTGATAAATGAGTAGTAACGGGTTTCAGGTATTTCAGAATTCAACCCCTAAGAGGGGGAAATGGGGTGGCAAAGTATAAAAATCAATGCACAGCCCAAACCGCTGAGTCTAGAGATTCCAAATTTGGCACAAAGGTTCTTTATGAGGTTTAGGGGTGCATTAAGAAAGGATTTTTCAAAATTCACCCCCTTAGGGGTTGGAACGGGAGTCCAAAGATTACATGGGGAAATAAGATTAGTTAGACTACTTTATTCGAAACTTAACAGGAGTACTCCTATCGATAAATGAGTTATCGTTTGTGTTTCAGGTTTTTTCAGAATTCAACCCCTAAAGGGGGAAATGGGGTAACAAAGCCTAAAATTCAACATAGGTATTGTTTGTATGGTGAATTGGGTTCCGTACCCAAAGGGTAAAAACGGAACCCTATTACTAAGACTTGGCTGTCTGTCCGTCTGTCCGTCTGTCCGTCTGTCCGTCTGTCCGTCTGTCTGTCACCAGGCTGTATCTCATGAACCGTGACAGCTAGACAGTTGAAATTTTCACAGATGATGTATGTCTATTGCCGCTATAACAACAAATACTAAAAACAGAATAAAATTAATATTTAAGGGGGGCTCCCATGGCGCGTTAGTGTTCCACGCGCGCCTCAAAGAGAGTCAGCAAAAAGGAAGGGGTCCGTAAGGACCGATGCCTGCCGGGGTTGCGGGACTATTCGAAAGAGATACCGTGGCCCCGGAACACAAAGGGCGATGAAGGAACATGGATGGGTTTTAGTCAGTAAAAGTCTGACACTCCCTCCTGCTCCGCCCAGAGCGGGAGGGGTTATTTGATGATTTCCCATCCGAAAAAAAAAAAAAAAAAAAAAAAAGGGGGGCTCCCATACAACAAACGTGATTTTTTTATAATAATTGGTACGGAACCCTTCGTGCGCGAGTCCGACTCGCACTTGGCCGGTTTTTAAATTTAATGTGGCGGCCCTAAAATAACATCATTCCCTGTTGGGGTGCGATGGGGTTGAAATGTCTAAAAATCAATATGGGTCTCGATACCGAGATTATCACGGGTGCTGATTACGAAAATGGCATTTATTTTGAAATCTAGAAGATGGCGGATTCGACTTCTATACAGGGTTATTGTTGATTTATTGTGATGATTGTGATAACGATGATGATGATTGTGATTACGATGATGATGATTGTGATAATGATTGTGATGATGATGATATTTATTACGATGATTATGATTGTTTTACGATGTTGATGATTGTGATAACGATGATGGTGATTGTGGTAGTGATTTTGATGATGATTGTGATGGTGATTGTGATAGTGATTGTGATAGTGACAGTGATTGTGATGGTGAGAGCGATGGTGATGGTGATTGTGATTGTGACGGTGATAATGATGTAGATGATTGTGATTACGATGATAATGATTGTGATAGAGATGATAATGATTGTTATTACGATGATAATGATTGTGATTACGACGATAATGATTGTGATAACGATGATGGTGATTGTGATAGTGATTTTGCTGGTGATTGTGATGGTGATGGTGATTGTGATAGTGACGGTGATTGTGATGGTGATAGCGATGGTGATGGTGATTGTGATTGTGACAGAGATGGTGATTGTGATAATGACGAAGATGGTTATGATTACGATGATAATGATTGTGATAACGAGGATAGCGATTGTGAATGTGATGGTGAGTGTGATTGTGTTAGTGATGGTGATTGTGATAGTGATGGTGATTGTGATAATGATTGTGGTTGTGATAGTGATGGCGATTGTGATCATGGTGATTGTGATTAAGATGATAATGGTTGTGATTACGATGATAATGATTGCGATAATGATGATTGTGATTGCGATAGTGGTTGTGATCGTGATTGTGATGGTGATGATGATTGTGATTGTGATGGTGATTGTGATTGTGAAAGTGATGGGTGATTGTGATGATATTGGTGATTGTGATGATATTGGTGATTGTGATGATATTGGTGATTGTGATGATATTGGTGATTGTGATAATGATGGTGATTGTGATTACAATGATAATGATTGCGATTACGATGATAAAGATTGTGATAACGATGATGGTGATTGTGATAGTGATAGTGATAGTGATTGTGATAGTGATTGTGATAGTGATAGTGATAGTGATTGTGATTGTGATAGTGATTGTGATTGTGATTGTGATAGTGATAGTGATAGTGATTGTGATAGTGATTGTGATAGTGATTGTGATTGTGATTGTGATAGTGATTGTGATAGTGATAGTGATTGTAATTGTGATTGTGATAGTGATTGTGATAGTGATAGTGATAGTGATTGTGATTGTGATTGTGATAGTGATAGTGATAGTGATTGTGATAGTGATAGTGATAGTGATAGTGATTGTGATAGTGATTGTGACAGTGATTGTGATAGTGATTGTGATAGTGATTGTGATAGTGATTGTGATAGTGATTGTGACAGTGATTGTGATAGTGATTGTGATAGTGATTGTGATAGTGATTGTGATTGTGATAGTGATAGTGATTGTGATAGTGATTGTGATAGTGATAGTGATAGTGATTGTGATAGTGATTGTGATAGTGATAGTAATTGTGATAGTGATTGTGATTGTGATAGTGATAGTGATTTTCATAGTGATTGTGATAGTGATAGTGATAGTGATTGTGATAGTGATGGTGATTGTCATTGTGATTGTGATAATGATGGTGGTTGTGATGGTGATTTTGATGATAATTATAAATTGTGATGATTATGAAATTTGGCTCATATATAGTTTTTAACCTGGATTAACATGTAGGACACTATTTATCCCTTTATTATGATTCAGTGGGACAGTTACCGAACTTCACGCGGGCGAAGCCGCGGGCAACAGCTAGTTATCTATATTAATGAATCTCGACCCGAATCAATAATAAAATGGTCAGGTTCGTTTTGTTTCCGGAAATCGGTAAGTGTAAACCACCCGTATTAAAACGCAGCCCGTCTGTTACTAGCCCTATAAACGCGCCTTCACGCACACAAATAAACGCACACAGCGATATATCGTGCGATGGGTGATTCTGTATGCTAAGTGCGATTTTTTACTAAAATTCAAGTAATGTGTCGACCACGTAAACCGAGTTTACGTTACCATTTACGTCGTCGGTAATGACAATAGAATGCCTCTATGAAAATGAGGTCCGTTTGGAGCACATCGCTAACGTTTGCATGCTATCGCGAGTGCAAGTTACAATTTTGACAGTTTTGACAGCTCGAATACGAAACGCGAGCGTGAAAAGTTTTCACTTAAGATTTTGTGGTGAGAGCATCATGAGAGTGGTGAAATAACAAAGTAATTTAATTTAATTTCGTATTGTGAATGAAACTTACCATGTAATCTCGTATTATTTCGTTTGGACAATGTTTGAGACCGCAAAAGCACAAGATAAGCGTAATATAACGCCACAAAAACGTAAACACGGTTACGTAAACAAAGATAGAAACACCACCACAAACCACTCGGGCATTATAAGATCATTTGCTTAGATCTCCATGCCTAAAAAGTAACAAACTTAGTTTTACAAACTTCACAGATGGATCAAGGTCACTCATTACACACCAAAAGATATAAATTACACTAACTGCTCCATTTATGTCACCAGCATTTCAAATTGGGACGGGCTAGTCTTTATTTATAACAATAATATTCAAAACTAACACAAACTTTCGTAAACGCAAACAAAACTAATGACCATTGACCACAGATAAGTAATGTCGTCAAACTTCGTTCTATAACCACCACTAATTGAATAGGCAGTCGCTTATATTATGAACACAAAATACGAATGTCAACTTATTTTGGCCGGTTATTAATGTACGCAACACAAGTTACGGTGAATTAACGCGAAAACGAATGAATGTATTCTAGGATCTCACACTCGCAAGTTAACGATTGTCGATGCGGCACTCACACTACCTAGTTCTGACATATTACGCTAGATGGCGCTACCCCAGCGCCATACAAATTTGCCTAAACGTTAACGCGCTCGAATGTGGTGAACGAAAATAGCAAATCTCACACTAAGCACACTGTTTATGTTGTGTGTTATTCTGAAATACTGTCAAAGTTAAACAATTTAAAATAGCAGCTTTATTTATTATTGACCGGGTATCGTAATTTATATTGATTATTTATGTTTTTTGTGACAAGCTCCTGAATTTTGACTAGAATGCAAAACTCATTGTAGAACGTGGGTGGCAAAATTAAAAAAATATTTAAATCCATAAGCTCTATTTAATTATTACGTCTAAATTAGTTGGCTGGTAAAAAAACAAGAGCCAAGAACCAAGAAATTCTAAAAAAAGTAAAAAAAAATCTAGAAAAAAAAATCTAGATATTTTGTTGTTGAATTGACTTACGACTTAGGTGTAATAAACCAAAATGTAATGTAATGTAATGTGTAATGTATGTGTGTGTGCATAAGTTATGTTCTATTTAAGTAATAAGTTATTTTTTGCTAGCCGGTATATAAAATTAACGTAATCTGTATGATCTCCTTTTAATATATTCTTTGGTGGCTACGAAACCCATTAACTGTCCTACGGCGTAGTACGGTGCTACGGCGTAGTATGATGCTACGGCGTAGTATGATGCTACGGCGTAGTACAGTGCTACGGCGTAGTACTGTCCTACGATTGCGTAGACCGAATTTTGATTCTGGATCGGCTGCGTACGTCGTAATTTGACAATTACTTCAGTACTTGTTGTCAGGTGCCAAGTGTTTTTTCTAAACAGGTTTAATAACCAAATATTTTTCTACAACATAAAATAACGCCTGTTATCTTCAAAGGGTCAAGCAGAGGTGTACCCATTATGACCCCCACATTTCGCAAATTATGTTTAAGTCCCATGAAATACGAGGAGACCCTATTGTCATCAATTGGGCACAAATCTAGACTCCGTGGCTGCTACTGAGAAATTATTGATAGAAAAAACCCAATAACACTTTGCCCGACTTGGGAATCGAACCTAGTTCCTCATGCTCAGCAGTCGCGACGAGGGAGTCTTTTAGATTTTTTCGTACATGTTTGACCAAACCTTTGTCTACAGGATGTAAACAACCTCATCACGAAGCCGTCAACCAAGCATTATGTACTATCGGGGTCTTTTCCGCCTGACCATTTTAATTTTTTTTCGCTTAAATCATGCGGAGGCGCCGAGCCACGCCACCTTAAAGTTTGGGCCTATTAGGAAAGCGTCAACTTTGGCGCACAAAATAACAATAACTCTCTTTTGGCGTGCGTCGTCAGTGCGCTCGGCCGATTCGGTATCTTTTCATTCATTTTTTCTACACAAAGTCAGCGAGGCGGGGCCAGAGAGCGTTTTTATGTTGCGAGTGCAAGCAAAAATGAGCTTAGTGGTGGTCAGGCGGGAGTGTCCTCGATAGTACATCAAATTAAGTAACATTACAGAGAAATTATTGCTGGGAAACGACTTTTTTTTGGGGATGAAAAATCATGTTTTGTGGTAGAACTCAATGTAACGCACTCAAAACATTGTGCTGATGGATGGATTGAATAGTACGAGAGTCGTGTAAAGTAAAAATCTTACATTAAAAACTTGTATTAAAAAAAAAACTTGTCAAAAAGTTGGAATTTTGACCCCCAATATCTCCGTAACTAGAAGGTTCCCAGGTGTGGTGTAGAACAAAGAAAATGATCGCAATGCCACACGGGGAGAAAAAGTGCCTTTCGGCTTCGTTAAGAGGTTTTTTACACCCTTTATATTCAACTTAATTACCTTTTCAGTATAAACTGCTTTATCTCTTCTTCCATACAAATAAATAGCTTTCATGTAACAAGATGGCGTCGAGTAAAATATGTTGATATCCGACAAATTCGCTGGATGTGTGCTCACGTGGCTGTAAGAGAAATAATTCAGTCTTAAGGGCAGTTTCAGATCCTGCCGGGGCTGAGGGGCTGTTCGAAAGAGATACCGCGGCCTCGGAACACAAAGGGAGATGAAGGAACATGGATGGGTTTTAGTCAGTACAAGTCTGACACTCCCTTCCGCTCCGCCCAGAGCAGGAGGGGTCATTTGATGATTTCCCATCCAAAAAAAAGGCAGTTTCATAGGTGAAGTGGATAGCTACGAGACGTGGCCCATTAACTGACAGTTATACGTAAGTAAGTTACAGAAAACGGTCCTAAGACGATAACTTACTTGATAAGTTTATCCATATTCATGAACCAGTTGGCTGCGCTTTGGTAGGTGAAGTCTCCACCCATAGTCACCATTATATTGTCGTGGTCATAGTACTTCGCTTGTCGCTCTATCTGGGATATGAAGTCGTTTACCTAGGAATAAAAATTATGATTAATTAACATGAAACTATTGAACCATCATGTGCCTAGCCTTTTTCCATCAGCAGGATTAAATACCAGTATTTTACATGGAGCGACTGACTATCTGACCTCCACAACCCAGTTCATCATCATCATCATTTCAGCCGAAAGACATCCACTGCTGGACATAGGCCTCCCCAAAGTGTCGCCACATTGACCGGTTAGTACCGGGTAATACGATGCCCCTTGGTAAGACTGGTTGTCTGACTTTTTGGGCCTCTGACTACTTAACGACTGTCAAAGATCTACAAATGACAGCCGGGACCAACGGCTTAACGTACTTTCCGAAGTATGCAGGAAACTCGGTATGTAATGGGCGGTCACCCATCCACAGACCAACCTAGGCAAGCACGGCTTAACCTAACAATCGACCCAAGCGGCTGTTATAATTTAGCCACGAGCTCCACCATTGAACCGTGGATGGGAAAAGACCCCGTGGACGCAGCTCAATACGATGGTCTGACCAGATCCACACCGCCCTTGACTCCACAGTTCACAGCGCCCTTCACACAGCCAGAGACAGAAACAGTTGGAGAGAGATAATAAATAAAATAAATAAAAAATAAATATTGCTGGACATTACGAACAGCGCCATCTAGTGCCACACTAAGCAACGAGGCTTGTGTCGTGGACACCGGATAGTTGATATACTACATAGATACTTTTTGCTTGTAAATACATACTTATTATACATTAAACATCCATGACTCGGAAACAAATGTCCATGCTCATCACACAAACATTTGCTCCGACCGGGTTTCGAACCCGGGACCCTAAGAACGTAAGGCAGCCTGAGATGTAGTAGTTGTAAGGTATATAATAAGGTATCTTTATTCCAATATAGTCAGTGTATTCTCGAACATCATTCGTTTCATTTGTCTCCTAAATACCCGACCTTACATGGCGACCCTGCCAGTAACAGTAGCCGGCACGGGCGCGCGCGCGTGTGTACCATAAAAGGACAAAATATAAACAATCAGTGCAGTTAATGTGGACTTTAAAATGAAGCAAAAATACGCTGGGCTCCCTGAGCACAAAGCGTGTTTTACTGTTGCGTATTCGTGCATGATTTATAATTTTGAAAAATGGGAAACACAAACAGCAAGGAAGAAGTGGTGATTGCTCAGACCGCTGCATTCGGTAGTAATACGGCTCGTACGCAGCAGCTGCAGGAGACCTCAAATACTATTTTAGTCGTGATATGTACCATATTGGCGATCGGCCTTTTAATAATAGTATACAAGCTTTATAATCGTTGTCACAAAAAGCAAATACAGCGTCGCATAGATGAGGTGACCTTGAAGCGATACTCCAATATTCTACGCAGGCAGCAGGCATACATGGGTGCTATGCCGCAGCCTGGCAAGGCTTTGTTATTATTAAAAAATATATCTGATAGTAAAATGGACCCTATATATTTAGGACCTTATGTAGTTATTGATGACATGGATACTAATGTTAAAATTTTGAAAAGTGGAAAAGAATATGTGTAGTACATAAAAATAGAACTAAACTTAATAAAAATGACTAAAGTGACGTGTATATTAATATAGAATATTAGATTCTTATGTTATAATATTACGATGTAGTTATAAGCCATTATTAGGTTAAATTTATATTATGATTAGCAATATACCCTGCGCAGGTATACCATAATAAAATTTAAAAATAATAATTATGTAATTTTATTATTTTTTTAAATAAAGGGGAAGGTGAGATGTAGTAGTTGTAAGGTATATAATAAGGTATCTTTATTCCAATATAGTCAGTGTATTCTCGAACATCATTCGTTTCATTTGTCTCCTAAACACCCGACCTTACAAGCCTCACTACCGCTGCGCCATTCGGGTCGTCAATAATCCGAGAGAAGATGATGCAGAAGGGAGGTCTCGACCCTCACCATTGAGAAAAACTACGCCAGGAGAAGGGGAACATAAAAACACATTTGTATTACTCAAAGAGTTGGAATGAGGTTTAAAATAAATCGACATATCTTCGGTTACGTCGAAAATTCCACCCAATGACTTCTAAAAAGGAACAGGTTCTCAATTCGACTGCATCTTTTTTAATGTTTGTTACCTCATATAGATCTCCGTGATTAGTGATTACTTATTGACCGTCGCGTCGTCCGTGACTAAAAATTCACGTGATTCTTTTTTCATTTGCTAGATGTTCGAAAAAGTTTTGTATGCCTATAAAATTACGAGGAGCAAAGTTTTTACCAGTCGATGTGGTAAAGCTTGCTCAGGCTTATTTTCAGTATATTTTACAATCTAAATCTTACCCTTTTTTTTCCATGTTCCTTCATCACCCTTTGTGTTCCGGGGCCATGGTATCTCTTTCGAACAGTCCCGCAGCCCCGGCAGGCATCGGTCCTTACGGACCCCTTCTTTTTTGCTGACTCTCTTTGTGGCGCGCGTGGAACACCCATGCGCCGTCGACACGGCCTGTCGTCATGAGACGGACGGACGGTGAGCTAGCCGATTGCTCTAAATCTTACCCTTTTATCAGCATTGTAGACCTTATTATCGGGATCGTCGATGATTGGCTCGTCGTTGCAGAGGAAGTCGAAGCAGAATCCCTCGGGT
Source organism: Xestia xanthographa (assembly GCA_905147715.2). Lineage (NCBI taxonomy): Eukaryota > Metazoa > Arthropoda > Insecta > Lepidoptera > Noctuidae > Xestia > Xestia xanthographa. The sequence goes on from LR990667.1 coordinate 18,924,027, forward strand.
GCGTTGTACAGGTTGAACAGCGTGTGGGTCATTATGTCTGACATTTTACCTGGAATTTGAGGATTTTAGTTTTGTGTTAGCCATGGAAACAATTTTGTCTATGTTACGGTAACATGTGATTGATTGAAAATTATTAATCAAATTACCGATCATCTACACTAATATTATAAAGAGGAAAGATTTGTATGTTTGTATTTTTGTGTGTATGTTTGTAATGAATAAACTCAAAAACTGCTGCGCCATTTCAAAAATTCTTTCACCATTAGAAAGCTACATTCGCCTTTAGTAACGTAGGCTATATTTCATCCCCGTACTCCCACGGAAACGGGAACTACGCGGGTGAAACCGCGTGACGTCCGCTAGTTATTAATAATTACTGAAAGTCGAGGTAAAAGTAAGAAATTGTTCACTTTTATTGGTTTAGTTAACCTTAGTACCGATAGGTGTAATAAATAAACACTGTAAATGTAGAAAAATGCGCGTTTGTTGCAATTCTAAGTGCTAATGCTATTTAATTTATGTGTTTTCAAATTGACTTTTTTATACCGACTTGGGGCACCCCGACTCGGACAGGTTAGGTTAGAAGGGTACCATAGGTGCCCCGTGATTGTTTTCTTTATAAACCAGTCAGAAGTAGGATTTTTTTATTAGTACTATGGTTATTTTGCGGTTCATTTATTACTTTTACCAACAAGCGCGTTGAATTATTAATAATAACTGCTAAAAGTGATAAATTTCTATTTAACCAATTATATTCTAACAAACAGATATGTTATACACCTACAAAACCACCGAAAAAAGTGTGCCGCGGGGGAGAGCCAGCTCACATACACGCAGTGACGCAGAATAAAGGAAAAACAGGCCAATTGACACGTTTTCGAGTCTTCACGATTGCGCGCTCATAACATATCTGTTTAATTAAATATCATTGTATTTAACATTCACATTTACCAAATCATGATGTATCATTTAATAAAATAATACCTCATGATTAAGATATATCAATTATTAATAATGATCGGTAATTATTAATTATTTTCAATTAATCACATTTACCGTAACATATATACGGTGGAAGGGTCATCTCTTGTATAGTCAACTACAGTACTTTCACAGTTTTTATGTCTTGTGACTGTAGCTAATTTAATTTTCATCTTTGTTTCGACAATTCAAAAGTGCCTGTAACTGGCTTACTTGAAATCAATGCTTTGATTTTGATTTTTGCTTGCATGAATGGTAATTCCATGTGGTTAAGATTAGAATGATAAGAGGGATGTATGGTGTAATGCGAATGGTGTAAATATGGAATGAGTACACAAAAGGAGGTCTGAAAGTCGCGCCGGTGACTTAGAAGTTGTGTGGTAATGGGGTAGATGACATACCAATCAATTGAGATACTTTTTAAGGCTGTCAAAACGCGGTTCTCTCATAGATTTTGTATGGCGATAGCAAACTGTGACGTCACTGTTTATTCAACTCAATGACTCAACTATTTATTGATTTCGAAGCAACTAAAAATCGAATTTGTTAATTAATTGAAAGTTATTCGGGTTATCGGGCCCAAAAAAGTGTTTCTTTTTGGGGAAAAATATAATGACCACCAAAATTAACTTTGTGACCACTAACATCTATCACCTAAAATATCAATTGATCACCAAATTAAGTAAATTGAGCACCAAATTTTAATGAGGTGGTAGATGACAAACTAGTTTTGCCTAGGCCGACTTGGGGCACCCCAACACGGCTTCGTGGTTATTTTTTTATAAACCATTCAGAAGTAGAAGCCCGGGTCTCCCTCGAGTCGGATGCAAGAGCATAACAGTTCAATTTCTGGTGTTTAAAAATATTTTTTTTGTTCTAATTTTACGATAAAATGGGGATTAATTTTGGTGATCATTTACTAATTTTGGCAATCAAAAGTGATTTTTTGCCGTTATATTTTGCTAAATCTGGTGGTTCGTTAATTGTATGTGTTTCATCCACCAAGTTTCTGAACGCACCTTTTTGACGTTTGACAGATTACGTTTCTGTTGTCAGTGCGATGACGTTTGGTTGTCTGTGCGATTTTGGTTGGAAAAATGGTCGCTTGCGTTGTTCGTTTTTGATGCACGCTGTTTTCGTGTAATTATTGATTGAAACTTTGAGTTAAAGTTAATCCGATACAATCTTGATCGGTGTTTGATATTTTGTTGATAATTGAGTGAAAATTGAGAAATCTCGCCATTTTGGGTCATGACCGCGAGTGATTTGTTGGTTAAGTACCTAGCCGGCTTTGTTATTTGGACGCCGGTAATTTCCTAAATTCAGTGCTGGACTATTGTACATCCCCGATTGGGTTAGCAAACCGGGATAAAATTCAGTTGGACATTGGTGAAAAGTGCCACGTGTGGGATCTGAAGGTTTGATCCGGGAGTCGACGTTACGCGCTGTGGGCGTCCTTTGGAACCGTCGAATCTTACATAACGTCACATACACCACACAAACCACATTTATACTTACACCCCACTCAGATACGACGTGACCAGGGACTACGTCACATCTCCGGTTCCAACGTGATGGGTAAGTTATATCTAATAGTTGAATAGTTGTTTTCCCTTTGTCGATTGAACAAATATTATTTGATTAGGGCTCCGCGTAATCGCGGACATCGTGAGTCTGTTGATGCAGTCTCACACAGTATGCCTTTCTTTTTTAGGGATTGGTGTCTTGGAATTATTGTTTTATGGTGTCATATACCCTATTGGTTGTGTGGTCATTGGTTATCGTGGTATGGACATGTGATGCGGAGGAATGAGGAAAATGTTGAGTATGCATGTAGATGGACCAAAGAAACGATGAATGGAGTGTGTGAAGATATGGCTAGAATAGGCTAGTTTCCACCATGAATAAATTGAAAATTTATTTAGTCCGTCAGTTAGAGTATTAGAAAATAATGGACACGTATTTTTTGTTTTTGTAAATCAATGAATATTGACAAAGATAAAACGCATGAGAGTCCCCCGCTCGTGACGTCACAACGCACTAAAAATTATACCACGGTGTGACGTATTGAGAATTTTAAAAGCGTCGTATCTTCGTAAATTTTGGTTTACGTAACAAAATAAAAAATACGTGTCAATTATTTTTTGATAATCTAACTGACGGACTAATTAGATTTTTTCAGGACACAAGCCTATTAGGTGCCTGATGGAAGACGTTGCGTTAGAAGGCCTCCCACTAGGTGGACCAATGACCTGGTAAAGGTTGCGGGAATTCACTGGATGCGAGTCGCACGGGACCGGTCAATGTGGTAACACTTTGGGGGAGGCCTATGTCCAGCAGTGGACGTCTTTCGGCTGAAATGATGATGATGATAAGATTACGAGTAATAGAGAAGTGTGGAAGAAGAAGATATGCTGCGCCGACCACAAATGAATTGGGAAAAGGGGGGGGGGGAATGATGGTGGAAGAGACAGAGGTGTCTCTAGCCCATGTAGCGCCCGTGTGCAAACATTACCCAATTTTTTTGACGCTTGGAAAAAATGCATTACGCATACCCTCCCATCGGGGGATGGGAGGGGTATGTGGGACTCCCCGGGCGGACCCGGTATACCCACTAAAACGACCCAGCGACATTCCCGCTTCGTCTTAGTGGCGGGGGACTGGGAAACCGGCACAGCCTTTACGTCCAGTCCTCCACCCACAGTATTTTAAGTTGATATATGTTTTAGATTTTTTCTTTAATTATAAGAGTCTATTAATTACTGTTAAGATTTCGAATAGAAATGAATCCTGAATTGTAAGTGCTATTCTTATAATATTTACACCAATTTAAATTGTGTTAAAATTTTAAATTTAAGATGTTCTAATATTTGTATGCCATTCTATGGCGAAACATGTAAGTTCACAACCCTATTTATAAGACCTTAATGTACCATGTTTTTAGACAAATAAATAATTCTATTCTAGTCTATAAGCGCGCGGTCAAAATGGAATGGGTACAAAGTACAAGTAACAGCACTTCAAGTTACCACATGAGTCAAATTTCCCCAATAGATAATTAACTCTATTGTTTGGAGATGAAGAAGAAATTCGTTGGTTTTGGATACCACGGTGTGCTGTTGACTATAAGTCGATGAATATAAGAAGAGCTCCAGATGCTATACAAAATGTAAGCAAAGTGGAGCTCTTTTTACGCCGAGGCCGGCCAACGGGCGCGCCGAGTGGGGCTCCGTAGCGAGCGGCACTCGGCGCCCCCTAGGACCACTGCGCGCGTGTGCAACGCACACCCTGCACACTAGGTGAAGACGGTCCTGAGAAGAGACATACTTACCTAAAACATCAGATCCTCGCCACATGAACTCCATTCTGTCTTCTTCTATCATGGCTTCTCTTTCCTTGTGGTCTACTCGACCTATAAAACAGACAAGTATATAACGGTAATTTTCAATAACCTACCAACTGTACTATTTTATTTTTCCATTTTTGTTACTTAGCGTGTTTGATTTTGATTTTAATTTTAATTTCTCAATTGCTACTATGACATTGTTAATTTTATTTTTATTTTTCAATTTGGTTGTTTGATTCTGATTTTAATTTTAATATCTCAACTGCTACTATGACATTGTTAATTTAATTTAATTTTATGTTTCCAGTTTTGTTGTGTTTGATTTTGATTTTAATTTTGATTCTATTTAATGCTGCTATATCTTTGTTAACTTAAAGTTATACATTTTATTGTGCATGCTGTGATCTCCTGTAAGTTAGTAGAGTGCAATTAGACAATAAGGTGTAACATAGTTTATAGTTGTCGGATTTTCATGGGACTTTTTTTATTGGTTTCCTAGAGGAGTGTAGATGAAAGTAAAAAAAAATTTCGCCGCTCGCGACTTCTTTTTTTTTAATTTTCTTTGGAATATTTTTTTTTCGTTTATGACTAACTTCAAATTCGACGAATTCATATTGTAGCGTAATAGTGTGACCTGCGTTTTTGACGACGACGTTTTTTGTTCATTGTTGTCGATGTAATGTATATTTCAAGTATTTTTGAAAATTTCCTATTTTCTGCAATTATTTCTAAAATATCGAATTTTAAGACTAAGATTTCTTATGAAATTGGTAACTGATGCTTTTTCTCTCTAGGAAACCAATAAAAAAAGTCCCATGAAAATCCGACAACTATAAACTTTGTTCCACCTTTTGAGTATTTTTTGTCTAATTGCACTCGGCTAAGTGATGGAGTACAACTACGAGATACTTTTGTCGTCCATTACTTATTTCATGTGTATGTGTACATCCTTTGTTGGTGATCCTAAATAAATAAATAAACTGTACCCCTAGCCAAGTTACAAACGTTTCGTATCGATTCTCTTTCTTCAATCGTAAATGCCTCGGCGTAAACGATTGTAGAAAGCGCTAAATTGGTAGCCAAGTTGACACGACTGAGTCGATCGCTCATTCTCTAATGTCTGTAGAAAACCGGCCAAGTGCGAGTCGGACTTGCGCACAAAGGGTTCCGTACCATTATTATCAAAAAATCACGTTTGTTGTAGCCCCCCTTAAATATTAATTTTATTCTGTTTTAGTATTTGTTGTTATAGCGGCAACAGAAATACATCATCTGTGAAAATTTCAACTGTCTAGCTGTCACGGTTCATGAGATACAGCCTGGTGACAGACAGACGGACGGACAGACAGCGAAGTCTTCGTAATAGGGTTCCGTTTTTTACCCTTTGGGTACGGACCCCTTAAAAACCTACACTTTGGTATGGTGAGCGTTCCTACCAAAGAGTTTAGCGATCAACATTGTAGAAACGATAGCATTCTATTCTATCATTTTGAACGATGTAAACTTGTCTACGAATTTTCTATTCGTTTTTGTTGGTCACGTGATTAAACGTTGAGATGATGTCAATCCCATTCATTTGAATAGTTTTCTACTAGCGTTAACGATTGTAGATTGTCAACTTGGCTAGGGGTGCGGTATCGGTATGTTGCTATCTCTGTCTTTTACCGAACTTTTACGAATGACATTTTGTTTACCGAACGATAGAAACAAAACGTCACAGAAAATCTTTCTTTGATTTTTCTATGAATAAAGTGTTTACACGGTTACACGGATAGGACTAACTTTGTTTATAGACACAGATAGTTACGAGAGTAGGCATATTATCTGATAGTTATACGTAAGTAAGTTATAGAAAACGGTCTTAAATTAACATGAAACGGGCCGACCACATTGCCATAACCGACCACAAATCCAGTAGGCCTATTACGTATCTTTCTGATCTCCAGTGACTATCAAGCTTCGGTTGTACATCAAACTTTGATGACGACCGAGAATGTCATAATATTGGTATTGCGTATCGCACTGAGTGGATATCACTTTATGGTGACTAACAGACCGGGTACGGTGTAACGTCTTTCACGAAAGCCACTTCAAACTCAGTTGGCATCAATTTGTTGTCCACTATGCTTACATAATCGAAATAATATAAGTATCGATACAAAAGCGTCTGTCAAAATGAGTAACGGTGACTATCAGCCACGATGACAACCAATGACGTCATATTTAATCGCGACTGGTCATACATAATACGAAACTAACCTTTTGAAAGTTAATTGATGGACACTGAGCCCAGTTACTATCATTTCGAGCTGTCAACAGAGATACGTAATAGCCCTACAGATACCGAAAAACCTAAATATCTGAGCCTAATAGAGATTCCAACCCAGAACCCATGCTTACAACAACAACATCAATTTATTTCAGGCTGCTATGGCCCATAAGTATATACCTTATAAACTAACATAACAACAACAACAGCCCATAACGTCCACTGCTGGACATAAGCCTCTCCCATGATGGAAGGAATTTGCCGTAATCTCCACGCTTGGCAGGCGGATTGGAGATCGCAGTGATAAAAAACTAACAGAAAACGCTGCTGCCCATTCTCTGGTCTACGGAGGCACAAGGTGTTCTGCCTCAGATTTAGTCGCCTTATACGACAACCGTGAGTGTAATGGGTTGGTTCTATTCTACTCTGCCGGATACCATACGGCTTTGAAACTAACATAAATATGAAGTAAATACAAGACTTGTGATAATAAATTGACTCAAAACTATGTTCGTAGCACTTCACTTGTGTTGGCTGTCCTGTGGGACTTGTCCGTGGAAGCAACGGAACACCACGTCCTGCGGCCAAAGTCTCCCTCCATCACCATGGGCATGTAGCCACTACAAAGCAACATAGAACAAAAAGTACTACATCGCCATCTATGACATTTTAAATGAGAGGTTTTCTTTTTGAGATATAAAAAAAAACTTAGTTTCCAAAAACTTTATAGATGGCGTTGAACTTACTATTATAGTTGGTGCCAAAGCCAAAACACTTGGATTAAAACAACATTGTGTCACGTCACATACTCTCGTTGACTGATACTTTCACTTGCTTAACCTTCCGAATATAACCTAGTTTTCTCGCGCTTTGTTAAAATTTGTTTTTTTAGGTTCCGTTCCTTGCATTATCATACTAACTCCTAGCGCCATCTATCCAGCGACTAGGGAAGACCTAAAAAGAAAATCCCTCATTATATCTATAAAATTATTTACGCACTCATGGATATGTTCTGGCCGACTACACGACTACACTTGTCAGATTAGATGATGGCCACAAGAACAAAACTAATATTTGAAAAAGGAAGACTACTTAGAAAACGAGCTTCATGTCATAGATGGCGCTGTAATACTTTTTGTTCTCTTTTTTAATGCCGCTACAGGCACATGGTAAAAATTCGGTATTCCAGTCGTTCTTGTGAGCACTGCACCAAAGGAAGAGCACTACCTACCTAATTTTAAAAGATTCGAATTCGTATGACGCTTGTAATGACGTTAGTTATTTTTAAACATTCATTAAAAAAAGAGAATTTGCAAATTCAGTATTTTTAAAGTTGATTGAATGACGTACACTCCCATAACTTGTTTATAATTAATTGATTATGCATAACTTACAACTTAAAGGCGCATACCCACCGCGGCGCACGGATAGGCCACACACGTGTGTTGAGTTTCGCTTAGCAAGAAAATATATGTGATTGTGTCCACTCAACTGCAAAGCACGTACACGCCATGTTAGTACATGCGTGGCTTGCTCGAATAAGGCGCATAGCTCAACGTTGTCAACGCCACACGTTGTGCAGTCACGAGCACCAATTTGTATACACTTTCCTTAATTTGAACGCTCACACTTGGAGATAGGATCTTTTCCATAAAAATATGAGTCCTAGAATACTATGTTCGTAACAACATGAAATTTTAATCAGAACAGTAGGAGAAAAACACTTTTAAAAGTTGTTAAGTGTTTACATATTAGTGCTCGTGACTGTAAATGCTATACAGGTACACGAATATTGGTGGTCGGTAGGCCACGCACGCTACAGTTGTACATAGTTGTGGGTGTGTAGTGTGTACTGCAGTGGAAATGTAGACCCACGTTGTCAAACAAATGAATCCAAGCAGCTAAAATGCGGCGCGTGCCCGTGCACAGCGTGCACCGCGGTGGGTTTGCGCCTTAATACTGTTTTAGATAAATTATTGAAACTGCAATTTCCTATGACGCACGTACTGTTACGACCAATATATTTATTTTTAACATAAGAATTGGGTCTGTTTTAGAAACTGTGCAACTGTTGTTTAGTATATCTGCATGATATATCAAAGATGTTTGCCGAAAGACATATATATTTAGGTAGTTTTGCGGCCATCATACGTTTATGAAGCGCTTCCCGGCTTGCTCTTCTTTGCGGGGCAGTACCAAGACTATTTTGAGTTTATTCGCAGATCTTGATGGGAGTTTCCAATGCTGCGGACATTGGCTGAAACTCCATTCATTGTTTGTTTATTAACACTAGTTAGTTATTAAGGCGGTTCGCCGAGCAAAACTAGCAACTCTATCTGTGGTGGTTCAAATTTCTTTTGAAATACTGTTAGAATTACGTTCTAATCAGCTTGCACTACAAAGTGGTTGTTACGTCAGTAACTGCAAACCGAATAGTGCGAAATGAGTGGATAATATACTTTATAAAATCATTTTTTTGTCTTTTGGAAAAAATAAAACAAATAAGACCTGCTTTATAGTTAGTTCAGTTAGTATGCAAAGTTTCATCATCTAATTTGAAGTACTTTTTGAATACCAGCGGTTTATTGTTCGATTTGGAGGTAACTTTGGATTTTTGTTCTATCGAGAAAAAATTATGGAATCGTGTTTTCGTCACACATAGTACTTAGCATTAATCCTCAACTTTACCATATATTTATTTCAAAATTAATGCTGCAGTATTTTAGGCGTAACGGAGGATCATGCTAAGCCATTTGAGGTAGTATAGGCCCTTAAGACCATTGTTATTAACAGTGAGCTCTTCTCCTGTTTTATATACTTTTATCTACACCCATGCTATAAATCCTCTATAAAGGTATCTGAAACAGTTAGCTTATGGCCAACATTAAAACAGCCAGTGTCATAATAACCATTATAACACCCAAACGGGTGTTATAATGTTGTACTGAATTTCATTATGCAACTCGTTTTAAAAAAGGAACATCGAATGTGGTAGTGAATCGAACGTCTAGCACGTGCGATCCACTACCACAGCGTCGTAATAAAAAAAAAAACTTATAGGTTAATTCGAATTCACGTCGTATCCCGCCATTTTTGTTCGACATTTGGATATTAGTATTGTATTACGTACTTTGTTGTTTACAAAAATCAGTGACACAAGCTTTGTGAATTTTGATAATTGAACAATCCAAAATGTAAATAATTATATTACTACCTATACACGGTTTGTTTGTATTAAATACAAGCAATTAAACTTTCCATGAATTTACATAGACTTCTTAGAACACTGCAACACCCTATGGTTTCAGAACCTTTTATGGAGGATTCATATCATGGATGTAGATAAAGTCTTGTATGCAACTGTACATAATTAGGTATTAAAACACTCATGTGATACTATTATCACACTCGGCTTCGCCTCGTGTGATAAACCCACATTCGTGTTTTAATACCCCTCATTATACAACAGTTGCATAAATAACTATTATTTACATAACATTAAATAACTTTCATAGCATTTAAATTCGCGCTTATAGCAAAGAGTATTTAAATTACCACATATACAGGCAAAAGTCTTCAAACCAAACAGCCTACTCAGTCAAAAAGATTTGACAGCTGTCATAACGTCAAGGTTACGTATTTCCTCCGTTTTATTTTTTCCCACGCATATTTCATTTATGGTACACGCGTCAAGCTGGGGTTATTTTTTTTTATTCTTTGACAGTTGATATGACAAAAAGGTCAAAGGAAATTCAGCCTACTTTATTTTTAGAAGTATAAATGGTTTGTTTTACGACTGAGCAGTTTCTGTTGAAATATGATAGGTATTGTGCCTATCCTATTTTAGTAGCTCAAACTGTGACGCATTCAAGCGTGAAATTGTTCTAAAACACATATAGAATTAAATATAAATTTTAATTCCAGATTCCAATTATTTTTTAGTTATTACAAAACACAAAACACAAAAAAGTGAAAAATAACTTTAGCTTCAGAAGTCGGTGACCTTTGTTTGATTCATTTAGTTTTTTTTTGTCACCGACTTCTGAAGCTAAAGTTATTTTTCACTTTTTTGTGTTTTGTGTTTTTAGAAGTCGGTTTTATTTTTTTTGTTAAAAAGTTTTTTTATTTCTCCATTTTTAGTTGTAAGTAATATCCTCTACAAATTACATTGTTAACAATACATGTCATGGTAATAGGCTTATCCCCAATAAATTGAACTTAACATATCTAAACTGTCGAAATTTGGGTGTATTGTACACATCTGCATACCCCTCCGAGCATGCAGGCGTGATGTTACGTCATGATGTTGTATAAACAATAAATATCCAAGCGATGGCAGCAATCACGACCGATTTACCGTCTAGTTTTGAAGAGTTCCATTGTACGTATATATCTCCGAAGATCAGCATCAGATCTTCACCAAATTTAAGTGCAACCATCTCAGAAGTATACTCTTTCAAATAAATAAATAATTTTGAGAATCGCTCCACAAATGGAGCAGAAATCGGTGAACATACATGAAATTATACCACACGACTGAAGCAAAAATGTTCATAAAATGAAAACTACTGGGCCAAACTATGTTAAATTTTTATGGGACCAAATGGCAACTATTCTGCATCTAACTAAAAAAGAATCACGTAAATCGGATCATAAATCTCAGCGCAATCGGTGTACATACATAAAAAAAAAAAAAATAAATACCCATCGAATTGAGAACCTCCTCCTTTTTGGAAGTCGGTTAAAAAAGCTCGTAGCTAAATAATAACAGCCGCTCGGGTTAATCTTCAGGTTAAGCCGCGCTTGCCTAGGATCTCTGTGGATGGGTTACCACGCATTACATAACAAAATTATTCAAACTCAATTCATTTTTAGATTAGACCATTACAGGTGGTTTTTAATGTCAGAAAAACAAAGAAAGCGAAGTTACAGTCCCAGTCACAAGGTATAATAGTTTGTAAAAGTACTGTAGTTACCCATTCCAAAGCGTAGATCTCTATGGAGAAGAACGGGCAAGAAACTCCATGGACACTCTTTTAAATGATGCCGGTTGGGGAAAGCGAAGGATCTACCATTTGACGACCCGAATGACGCAGCGGTACTGAGGCTGCCTTACGTTCTTAGGGTCCCGGGGTTAGAATCCCGGTAGAAGCAAATGTTTGTGTGATGAGCATGGACATTTGTTTCCGAGTTATGGATGTTTATATGTATAATAAGTATGTATTTACAAACAAAAAGTATCTATGTAGTTTAACAACTATCCGGTGTCCACGACACAAGTTGTTTAGTGTGGCACTAGATGGCGCTGTGTGTAATGTCCAGCGTTATTTATTTATTTACCATTGGACCTTTGTTGAAGCCTGTCTTTCGAAACTGTCGTACTCAAAACTGCCTAGAAATCTTGAAATACTGAAGAGTTTATTAAGAGGACGCATTGGAAATCATGTAGTCAATGATCTCAATTTTTGTCAGTAATTACAAAACAAATGAAAATATAAGTTGGTGACCTGATAATTCATGATAAAACCCTTATTTTGTTAGTTTTCAATACATGATTAAGTAACTTTTGTAACAGAGAAAAAAATATCAAACATACCTCTTTTTAAAAAGAGATTCACATTTAATGGGCAAACGGGACCGATTTAAGCCTCTTAACTTTCTCCGTAGATGAGCCTATACATACTCTTTAAAATTATAGAAGGAATTTCTGAAATTATCGTTCCCAACTGAATTAAATAACAAAAACCATTTTGTCGTTTACGTCCTTTAAGTTATAAGCTAGCAATCCTCGCCCCGCTCAGACGCCCAGTCCCCCGCTCAGTCCCGATGCGCGCGTGCCCGGATTTAGAACGATGCCTCGCCTTAACTTACCCGTTTAGGTCCTTGTTTCGATTCGGGTAAAGAGGTGAAAAAATAATGAAATGTGGTTTATTGTTTCAACACGTAAATCTAAAAAAACTAGTGATTGGAACCTCCTTTTAAGCATATAAGCCTGTGTTAGGAGACTCCGCTCTTCCATAACTTAATAATAGGGAATATGCATACATTTTCTTTTTTCTATTTCGATACGGAATGTTAAAGTCATCATCATCATCATCAGCCTATTAATGTTCCCACTGCTGGGACACAGGCCTCCTCTCTGTGAGAGGGTATGGGCTATAATCCACCACGCGGGCCCAGTGCGGATTGGTAGATGTCACATGTCTTCGAATTTTTTGGTTCTAGGACATGTCGGTTTCCTCACGATGTTTTCCTTCACCGTTTTGAGAGCAGTGGTGATGAAATAAATTACACAAAGTAATGCACCTGGTCTGGGTTCGAACCCACGACTTACTGTTCGTAAGTCGAGGCTGCCACCACTGGGCCACCACTGCTCTCATGTTAAAGTACTATAAACATAATGACAAAAAGCGAAAACAAGACATAAATCGGCCAAACAACACAAAAGTTATAACCATTTAAACTTTTGTTTCTATCTCTTTCTAGATAAACGGAATTTAGTATGGATTTTGTACGTCGATGCAGCAAATTACGTCATTCGCTATATCGGATCTCTGTCTAATCAGCAGTTTCAAATGCTTATAACTTAGTATTTTTTATAGATATTAAAAACATAATTTCACTTTGCTATTTTTGATGTAAATACGCTTTGTTTAGAGTGATATAAAAAAGTCATGCATATACCCTATTGTCATAGTTTGTTGTTGTTGTGTTAGTGGTATTGGATTTTTCCATCAGGAATTTCTCAGTAGCAGTCACGTAGTCTGCATTTGTGCCCGAATGATGACTTTAGGCTTGCCGCTTATTACATGGGACTGAGCGAAATGTGGGTGTCCTATTAGGCACACCTCGGGTAAACCGTTCCGGGAATACAGCCGTGTTAAACAGGATGTAAAAGACCTCATCACGAAGCCGTCAACCAAGCATTCTGTACATCAAACTAAGTTTATTTTTTTTATTACAATATGGGCCTGCTCTTGACCTCGATCACGCCTGATGGAAAGCGATGGATGAGATCTATGATGGAACGAGCGTGCCCAGAAGATGCCTGTTCACTCTTGCTTTGAAGGCAGGCGGGTTAAATGTGGGTGGGAACACAGACACAGGCAGAGAATTCCAGACTTTGGCTGTGCGCATAATAAAAGTGGAGGAGAAGCGCTTAGTACGACTCGTCGGGATGTCAACCAAGTGCGGATGGTACGCCGCAGTACGTGTGCTAGTCCGGTGGTAAAAGGGTGATGGTAAAGTAACTGGGGTGGGTGAAGTAACTTTACGCAAAAAACATTGCTGGGAAACGACTTTTTTTTTGGGGTGTGAAATCACGTTTTAGGGTAAAACTCAATGTAACGCACTCAAAATATTATGCTGATGGACGCATTTAATAGTTAACGGGTTATGTAGGTATTTAAAGTAAAGTTATGACCTTTTAAAAACATGTATTTTATGTGTTAACAAATTATAACGGGGGAAAATATAGTGACCACCAAAAATAACTTTGTGATCACTAACTAACATCTATCACATAAAATATCAATTGATCACTAAATTTAGTAAATTGAGCACCAAATTTTAATGAGGTGGTTGATGACAAACTAGTTTTGCCTAGGCCGACTTGGGGCACCCCGACACGGATAGATTAAGTTAGAAGGGTATGGCGGGGTCGTATGAGCGAGCGAAGCGAGCGAACAGACCCCGCCGTACCCTTCATGGTTATTTTTTTATAAACCATTTAGAATTTCTGGTCGTCATTAACTAAAAAAATAAATGTTTGGTTCTAATTTCACGATAAAATGGTGATTAATTTTGGGGATCGTTTACTAATTTTAGCAATTAAAAGTGATTTTTTTGCCGTTATGGTGGTTCGTTAATTGTATGCTAATTATAACTAACAAATTGTATGTTTTAATTTTAAGTAAACGCAACTCCGGCTCCCAAGAAACAGGCGCAGCCTACTTTGGGGACCTCTGTTTTCTAAATATTTATGTTAGAATTTTACTCGTTACGATTTTGTCATAGTGCTAAGTTAGGTTAAGAAAATGATTGTAACAATGATCCAATAAATGTATTCTTATTCTTATTTAAGGCGACTACAGGAGCTAAACGCGAGTTTTATAATGCACGAAAGCATATGATTCACTGCAATAAACAAAACCAGAAAAATATATGATATTCTTCAGGATATATTATTATACTAGCTGACCCACGCAACTTCGTCTGCGTCACATAAGAGAGAAAAAGCTTTCAAAAGGAATACATTTTTCCCCGTTTTTGCAATATTTTTTATTTATGCTCCCCTCCTTTGGGCGCAGCGTGATGTTATATAGCCTACAGCCTTCCTCGATAAATGGACTACCCAACACTGAAAGAATCATTCAAATCGGACCAGTAGTTCTTGAGATTAGCGCGTTCAAACAAACAAACAAACAAACTCTTCAGCTTTATAATATTAAATAAAAAAATAAATATAAATAGTATAGATTATATTTTGTTATTCTTTTGTATTGCTTATTTTTTATTCTGTGTGCACTTTTGGCGTGTGACAAATAAATGTATTTTCTTTCTTTCTTTCTTATATGCTAGTACGATAGTGTTTTGAAAACATAATACAACAAATTTTATTCGATAGAAAAAACTCATAAACTTATCTCAAAAAAATCTATTATATTAACGAGTAAAAACCATACTAAAATACATGTGATCGTTCTGATTTTTTTGGCAAATAATTCTATAAGCAACATATTAGCATCATAGTGTTTTACTTTTTTAGTCCAATCAAAAGATTTTTTGTAAATCGCAAAAAAACCACTCATTTCGCACTATTCGGCCCGCAGTGACTGACGTAACAACCACTTTGTAGTGCAAGCTGATTAGAACTTTATTGTAACAGTATTTCAAACGAAGTTTGAACCACCACAAATAGAGTTGCTCATTTACTAGAGTTGCTAGTTATTTGACCCCCAATATCTCCGTAACTAGAAGGTTCCTAGGTATGGTCCAGAACAAAAAAAATATCGCAACGACGTCGAGAACAGGTGCCTTTCGGCCTCGTTAAGAGTCTATTTCCACCCTTTAAGATAATGTTTATGTTTTAACTTACCTATAAACAGTCCATCGTACCCCATCTGAGCTAGCAACGAGATTTGTTCTCTCGTGTGTCCATATGTGTCGATTTGCCACGCAGCCTTCGGTTTGCCGCACGGTCCTAGAGTGTCATTGAGTTTTCTGGAAAATAATAGGCTCACATATTGTAAACGTTTCAAACTCAAACTCAAAGCATTTATTTCAATCATCACGGCACTTTTAAATGTCAAGAATACAAAAAAAAAACAAAGCTACAGTCCCAGTCACAAGACATAAAAAAAAAGATAGAAAAAAAAAGAAAAGAAAGAACTGAAAGAAAGTACTGTAGTTGCCCATTCCCTAGCGTATATCTCTATGGAGAAGAACGGGCAAGAAACTGTTGTTACAAAATCTTGGTTACATCATTAATTTTGAGATTACACATATATGTGAGAAAGATGTAGAAAGACGTGCACATTAAGAGCGTCCAGAGTAAAAGATTAGATCAACAATTTAAAAATAAAGTAATTAAAATGAACCGTGGCAGCTAAGAGATGACCAGTTTGTCCATGAGGTCCAGGATTTGTTTGAAGAATTTATTTTATTTTATTTTACGGCCATTTTTAGGGTTCCGTACCCAAAGGGTAAAAACGGAACCCTATTACTAAGACTTCGCTGTCTGTCCGTCTGTCTGTCCGTCTGTCTGTCACCAGGCTGTATCTCATGAACCGTGACAGCCAGACAGTTGAAATTTTCACAGATGATGTATTTCTGTTGCCGCTATAACAACAAACACTAAATATAGTCAATGGTACGGAACCTTTTGTGTGCGAGTCCGACTCGCACTTAGCCGGTTTTTTTCTCTGTTTTTTGGCCAATTTATTAAACATCTGAACTGTGAAAAACCATTTCCTGTAAAGTCCGCACGGACAAAGTAACCTGGTAACGTGTCCAAAGAATCTGCTGAGGATTCGTAATTGCACAAGCGACGACAGTCTTTGTTTAATATCGAGTATTTTGAGCTTTATAATAACCACAGACTTATACAGAATGACTTTTTTATCACTTTCCAAAAAAATGGGTATATCAAGTGAAAGGAGTAGAAGCTTATGACATACTTAGTTTTTTTTTTCTTTTTCCACCGCTTAGAAAAAAAATGATACATCATCAAAAAACCGGCCAAGTGCGAGTCGGACTCGCACACGAAGGGTTCCGTACCATTGACTATATTTAGTATTTGTTGTTATAGCGGCAACAGAAATACATCATCTGTGAAAATTTCAACTGTCTAGCTGTCACGGTTCATGAGATACAGCCTGGTGACAGACAGACGGACAGACGTACAGATGGACAGACGGACAGACAGCGAAGTCTTAGTAATAGGGTTCCGTTTTTACCCTTTGGGTACGGAACCCTAAAAACGCTACTAATTTCAAGTAAACCTTTCATATTATTAACAAAGAAAGAGAAATTTTGAAAAAAAAAAGATAAATATCGAATTTCGAATCATAGGCTATACGCGTATGATTTGATTTTCGTTTTTTTTTTTAAAACTTTTTCGCAAATATACAAAAAAAACTAAGTATGCCATTTGCTTTTACTCCGTTCACCTATTTTTACCCATTTTTCATACCCATTTCATACCCATTTTTTTTGGAAAGTGATAAAAAAGTCATCCGGTTTAATAACATACCTCAATCCCCAAGTAAACTGGTCAATAATATGCAGATAATCCGGCGTAGCCTCATCGTTGTGCACCCAGCCCCCACCAGCAAACTCCAAGCGGCCTTCCTGCACCAGGGTCCTGAAGGTAGCCCTGGTGGTGGGCCGCTGCTCCTTCCACCAGCGCCAGAAATACGCCGTTTCAGAGAACGTGAACCTTGGGAGAAAAAAAGTGATCTAACAACCTTAAACAAGAATTTGTGTGGTATACATACAGGGTGTGAAAGACCTCATCACGAAGCCGTCAACCAAGCATTCTGTACATCAAACTAAGTAACTTTTCGCGAAAATTATTGCTGGGAAACGAGTTTTTTTTTTGGGGTGTAAAATCATGTTTTGTGGTAGAACTCAATGTAACGCACTCAAAACATTGTGCTGATGGATGGAATGCATTGATTCGTGGAGGTGCTTAAAGTAAAAATCTTACGTTAAAAACTTGTATTAAAAAAAAAAAATGTTGGAACTTTGACCCCCAATATCTCCGTAACTAGAAGGTTCCCAGGTATGGTGTAGAACAAAAAAATGATCGCAATGACGAGGAAAACAAGTAACTTTCGGCTTCGTTACGAGGTGTTTGTACTGAAAAACGACGCTCTAATTAAATTCTAATATAATAATCCTATTGTTGAAGTCGGTTAAAATGTAGCCTATGTTACCCGGGATATAATAACTAATCGATTGACACCTTACTCATTTAAATCGGATGAATAGTTTAGGCGCTATGGAGGTTTCTTGGAGATTTCTTATTTTATCCATTCGCGTAACACCACACATCTCTCTTAGCATTCTCATCTCAGCCACATGCAATTAATTGCCTTTCATTCGTCTCTTTTGTGACCCAACATTCTCATAGATTCAAGACAGCAAGTCCATGGTTAAGAGGGCCCTTCCCGGCCCGCCTTTCGTCAACGCGAGCATGGTCGAAAAGCTTGTTGTTTCATCCAGAGCCACAGCGGTTGTATTCTTTCACTCCCCTGTCTTACCTAGCCCCGAACCCGCACTACTGGCCTCCCGCGTACCTCATACCGCCTAACGCGAGGACATTGAACGAAAAATATTGTTCGAAAATTTATAAAACTTGTTCCAGGAAATACGTGTTTTTAAATTAGTCTTACAAGAATGTGAAATAAATATTTGTTATTTAGAATCTTAGCTACATTTGCAAGGCTTCTATCACGATGCTTTCTTTACTTTTACAATTTATAAGTACATTAAGAACGGCCAAATTTGAGGTAAAAGTTGTGAAAAACAGCAATTTTTGGAGGCTTATACTGAATTTGTTTCTACAAATTATTATTTTCGGCTTCGATGGAAGCTTAGATATAGTCCACAAGATACCTATCAGTTAAAAAAAACAATGATTATGTCTAACAACGGCATAATCACGCACGAGCTATAGTCAAAATTCTCGCGAAAAGTATGGTGGGTTGGCCGCTCTTAACAATGGTCCATGAGAATTCCCATGAAGCATAAACAAAGTATCATTCAAATAAGGAATGCTTAGAAAATGTATTCATTTAAAAAACTTACTTTCGCTTCTTATCGTGCAGAATTTCAGACAGTACGGAGTGGTAGATCAGCTGCACATTGGCAGTGCTCACCGATGTTTTAGCTGCAACAATAAACAAACAATTACAGTTTTATTAGTCGCCGTGTGGTATCCGGCAGAGAAGAATAGAACCAACCCATTACACTCACGAGTGTCGTATAAGGCGACTAATGTCTGAGGCAGAATACCTTGCGCCTTAGTAGACCAGAGAATGGGCAGCAGCGTTTTCTGTAAGTCTTTCATCACTGCGATCTCCAATCCGTCTGCCAAGGGAATCTCCCTTGGCAGGCGGATTGGAGATCGAGAGACGGCAAATTCCTCCCATCGTGGGAGAGGCTTATGTCCAGCAGTGGACGTTATGGGCTGTTGTTGTTGTACAGTTTTATTCTAATAAACATAACATCACGTCTGTAGGCTCCAAAGGGTTAGACACAGAGAATCTATTGTCATCATCATTTCAGCCGAAAGATGTCCACTGCTGGACATAGGCCTCCCCCAAGTGTCGCCACATTGACCAGTCCCGTGCGACTCGCATCCAGCGGATTCCCGCGACCTTCACCAGGTCATCGGTCCACCTAGTTGGAGGCCTTCCAACGCAACGTCTCCCGGTTCGCGGTCGCCACTCCAGAACTTTTCGGCCCTCATCGGCCGTCCGTTCTGCGAGCAATGTGCCTTGCTCACTGTCACTTAAGTTTGGCAATTCTTCGGGATACGTCGGTAACCTATTCCATCACTTCGGGACTTCGGGCTGACTACTAAAATACTAATACCTACTTTGCCAGACCTGGGATTTGAACGTAGGTTCTCACGACGTTCAGACCAACGAAGCCATCATTATCATCAGCCTACAGCAGTCCACTGCTGGACAAAGGCCTCCTCAATCGCAGGACACAACTCGATTCTCAGAAACTCTCATCTAGTTGCTACTCTAGCCATCCTACGGAGTTCGCGCTTCACTGGGCCTGAGGGCGAACCTTACGTTTGCGCGTTTCACGGTATCCACTCACGTATACGCCACCGGTCATCGGTTCTACGGCTAATATGACCGGCCCATTGCCACTTCAGCTTGCTTATTCTGTGAGCTATGTCGACAACTCTGGTTCTCTGTCGGATCACCTCGTTCCAGATGCGATCCCTCAGAGAGACTCCAAGCATAGCCCGCTCCATAGGTCGCTGACTGACCTTGAATTTATGGATCAGCCATAATTTTAGTTAACTATTTACTTGTGGTCGCTTACAAAACTTCATAAGTCCGCACTTGGAGTCTGCCAACGAGTTATGGAGCGAACTATACTGGGTGCGTCAAATTTACGGACCACATTAGAAACTCCATCTTTGATGCTGGCCTTACAGCTGCTAGGTTGAAGTGGAACTGGACTGGTCACGTCTGCCGCATATCGGCGGAGCAATGGACAAATTACCACTCAGTGGATACCAATTAGCAGGAAACGACAACGCGGCAGGCCCAGAAGGAGATGGCATGATGAGCTAGACTCTTTCGCAAAGGATTGGCCTACAATAGGCTAGTTTCCACCGTCAATATATTTCAAATCTATTTAGTCCGTCAGTTAGATTATTGGAAAATAATGGACACGTATACACACGCGTACACAAGCCTATTGCACTAGATCGCGAAATGTGGAAAGAGGGAATCTGACATCTCTAACTTAGGGCCTTTGCCCTCCCGCGTGGGCGGAGCACCGCCGTGTCCTCGAAGCGGCGATCAGCGTCGGGGACCTCTCGCGTCCGACCCTGGTTCAAGCCATGGTCCGGAGCGAGACGGAATGGGACGCCGTCACCTCCTTCTGCGAAGCAGTCATGCCAGAGAAGGAGGTGGCGGAACGTGAGAGGGAGAGAACCTCACGTCCCGGCTGCCACGTGGGCCTGTGGATGTAGAGCTATCGGCTAGCTCGCCGTCAGTCCGTCTCATGACGACAGGCCGCCTCCTGCTCCGCCTGGAGGAGTCATTTGATGATTTCCCACCCGAACAAAAAGGGCCTGTGCCCTGCAGTGGGACAATATAGGCTTATAATGATAATACTTACTTCCATAATAGTATTGGTCGAATGTCTTCACCCAGCCCGCGTCCATATGAGAATGGGGTATGAGATGAACGTTCAACGCACCGTCTCTTGTTTGAGGACATTGCTGTAACATAAATATACCTACAGTACAGTGGCGAAGGTTCCATACAACTCGATTCCTACCGGCTTCCCTTTGAAAAATGGCACAGTCAGTATTCTATCTAGACAAATAATATATCGCATTAAAGATATGTACTCCGGCTTACCTCTTACAAAAATTGACTCTTCGCTACTGGTACAGTATATAGTATATTTTATAGTATACATATATAAATATATTTATGTATACTATAACAGACTCTTCATGAAGCTGTCAATCAAACATTCTGTACATCAAACTGAGTAACTGCGCAAATTTTTTTGCTTGGAAACTACTTTTTTTTTGGGACGAAAATTCACATTTTACGGTCTATCACAATGTAACGCACTCAAAACATTGTGCTGATGGATGCATTGAGTAGCAAACGGGTCATGCATGGAGGTATTTAACGTAAAGTTATAACATTAAAAGCTTGTATAAAAAAAAAAAAAAACTTGTGGAAAAGTAGGAACTTTGACCCCCAATATCTCCGTACCTAACTAGAAGGTTCCCATGTATGGTCTAGAACAAAAAAAAAATCGCAGTGACGAGGAGAACAAGTGGCTTTCAGCTTCGTTAAGAGTCTATTTACACCCTTTATGCCAGTATTGTCTATTAATCTGTCCATTCGAAATACACAAAGCTCTATGATTAATTTTACCGTTTCTGATTTACAAAGACCTACTAAGTAGTCTATAGTCTGCGCCAGATCCGTATGAATTAAAGGTCATTAACCCGCATACATTTATTCAAATACATAATTCCGAAAACAGAAATAATGACATAAACTTGTCCCGAAACGACCTTTATCGTGATCCTTGACTTTTTCTAGTAATAAAAAACGATTCATAAGGAATTGTCGGGGTACCTACGCAGAGAAATTAAGGAAAGAGCAATGACCTTTAATTCCTACTTATCTGGCGTAGACTATAGGTATTTCTATTTTGATATCATTTTGCAGGTTGACTCAAAAACTTCTCATTTAGTCCGGGGCTAATTTTGCTCTAGAGTATAAAATGTAAAAAGAATAAGTACCTAATTTTTTTATATAAAATTTCGTGATTTTTTTGTTTTTAGGCTCTTTTTTTAGGGTTCCGTACCCAAAGGGTAAAAACGGAACCCTATTACTAAGACTTCGCTGTCTGTCCGTCTGTCCGTCTGTCTGTCACCAGGCTGTATCTCATGAACCGTGACAGCTAGAGAGTTGAAATTTTCACAGATGATGTATTTCTGTTGCCGCTATAACAACAAATACTAAAAACAGAATAAAATTAATATTTAAGGGGGGCTCCCATACAACAAACGTGATTTTTTTGCCGTTTTGTCTAATGTATAGATAATGGTACGGAACCCTTCGTGCGCGAGTCCGACTCGCACTTGGCCGGTTTTTCTTATTTCTCAGGAAACTTTATTAAATAAGTTGATAGTTTCGTCGTTTATCCTTCCAATAAAATCATTTGCACGTCCCTAGGTCTCTTACATTTAAAGATTTATCATACCCTAGATCAGCCGATTAAAAATACAAAATGGCCACCATTCACGGGGCGTGGGGTTAGGAATATATATAAACGTGTATTTGTCGATAGATTTATGGAATATGCACGTAATTTTTTCTTCACTTACTTAAATCAATAAAATACAGTTCTATCAACCCAAGAAAAGTATTAAAAGTTTAGTTCAACTACTGTTTGTCGCACTAAAATAATATTAAACTCCTGCAATTTTCTATGACAGTTGAAACGTCCGTAGCTGTGGCGGCCATGATGTGACGTCATTTACCACAATCTGCCTTGTTTACATCTAATTTTTTGCCATTAATAGAATAATTTTACTAATTGTATGTACTCTAGTCAAGTAAAAATTGCAATAACAATATTGTAAAAAAATATTAGTGAAACGTTCATGTTGATGAAATTGTTAAAATAAAAGTGTTTTTTGACACATAGACTGTGACGTCACTACCGGCGTTATCGAGGACGACGCGTTTTGCGAGTGCTTTCCGTTTCACCGAAAACATGCTACATAAAACAGTAAATTGTAAAATAAGTTATGTATTAGCAACTTAAACAAGTGCACCACAATGTTTTTATGGTCCAATACCTACAAGGCATTTTTAATAAATAAAAAACTTTTTGCAAAAAAAATAAAACCGACTTCAAAACACAAAAGAGTGAAAAATAGCTTTAGCTTCAAACAAAGGTCACCGACTTCTGAAGCTAAAGTTATTTTTCACTTTTTTTGTGTTTTGAAGTCGGTTTTATTTTTTTTGCAAAAAGTTTTTATTTTGCCATTTTTTGTTGTAATATCCTGTACAAATATTTGCTATGCATTTATTTTACATTGTTAACAACACATGTCATGGTAATAGGCTTATCCCCAATAAATGGAACTTAACATACCTAAACTGTCGAAATTTGGGTGTATTGTACACATCTGCGTACCCCTCAGAGCATACAGGCGTGATGTTACGTCATGATGTTGTATAAACAATAAACATCCAAGCGATTGCAGCAATCACGACCGATTTACCGTCTAGTTTTGAAGAGTTCCATTGTATATCTCTGAAGATCAGTATCAGATCCTCACCAAATTTGAATGTGACCATTTCCATTTCTCTTTCAAATAAAAAAATAATTTTGAGAATCGCTCCACAAATGGAGGAGAAATCGGTGAACATACATGAAATTATATCACATGAGTGAAGTAAAAATGTTCATAAAATGAAAACTAGTGGGCCAAACTATATCAAATTTTTATGGGACCAAATGGCAACTATTTCGCATCAAACTAAAGAAGAATCACGTAAATCGGATCATAAATCTCACCGTAATCGGTGTACATACATAAAAAAAAAACCAATCGAATTGAGAACCTCCTCCTTTTTGAAGTCGGTTAAAAAGAGTTTTGTATTTCATGCATATTCCCTATTAGTATATTATTATGCCCTTAAAGTAAGTATCTGTCAATATCGGTAGCCAAACACACTGTTTAGTCAAGAAATATACATACCTTATAACCACATTCAATTTTAGTCTTCACACTCAAAATATTACTTAACTTCAACAGTAAAAATACAAGCACAAATAAAATATTACTCTTCATTATTTCCTTATAACCTATTTTGTTTATCTATTACAACGCGAATTCTACATTTGAAAATATTATTTTACTATAACTTTCAAAATCATTTTAAGTTATAAAATTAGTTTTAGAATGTAAATTAATAATTTTTTGTTGTAAAATTAGTTATATGATGTAAATTAATAATTTTTTGTTGTAAAATTAGTTTTATGATGTAAATTAATAATTTTTTGTCGTGAAATAGCTGTTAACTTTCCAGATTATTCCAGTAGCTCTGGAAATCTTGGTTATGATGTGAAATAGTGGTGTTTCCTAAAAAACTGAAGTGGAACTGTGGGTAAAAGGTACTGCACCTGTAGTTGTTGAAATTGGAGCATGTTTACAGTTAAGTTTTGTTCATACTGGAGTAGTTTTCATTATTAGGTAAGCTAAAAACTAAAAAAAAAAAGAAATAACCGACTTGCAAAACAAAAAACCCTAAAAAGTGGAGTTGGGAGTAGGTACACCAGCTCGCATGACCATCGTACACACGAAAGAGAATCGACAAATCTTTTGTTTATCTGTCATTGAATCGACAAAATGACAGATGAACAAAAGATTTGTCGATTCTCTTTCGTGTGTACGATAGTCATGCTACGCGGGCAGTAGCTGGGAGTAGGTACACAAGGAGTTGGGAGTAGGTAAACTAGTAGTTGGGAGTAGGTACACCAGGAGTTGGGAATGTAAACTAGTAGTTGGGAGTAGGTACACCGCTAGTTGGGAGTAGGTACACCAGTAGTTGGGAGTAGGTAGGTACACCAGTAGTTGGGAGTAGGTACACCAGTAGTTGGGAGTAGGTACACCAGTAGTTGGGAGTAGGTACACCAGTAGTTGGGAGTAGGTACACCAGTAGTTGGGAGTAGGTAGGCACACCAGTAGTTGGGAGTAGGTACACTAATAGTTGGGAGTAGGTAGGTACACCAGTAGTCGGGAGTAGGTACACTAATAGTTGGGAGTAGGTAGGTACACCAGTAGTTGGGAGTAGGTACACCAGTAGTTGGGAGTAGGTAGGTACACCAGTAGTTGGGAGTAGGTACACCAGTAGTTGGGAGTAGGTACACCAGTAGTTGGGAGTAGGTACACCAGTAGTTGGGAGTAGGTACACCAGTAGTTGGGAGTAGGTACACCAGTAGTTGGGAGTAGGTACACCAGTAGTTGGGAGTAGGTAGGTACACCAGTAGTTGGGAGTAGGTAGGTACACCAGTAGTTGGGAGTAGGTTTCACTTTTTCGTGTTTTTTGGAAGTCCGTTATTTTTTATGCTAGAAAATTTTTAACACAAATCCTTGTCATAGAAGTTACTAGCACACACATTACGTATAAATGCGTAAGTAAGTTTGTTTGTTACCTTTTCACGCGTGAACTAAAGAACCGATCATCCTGAAATTTAGCATATACGTTGCCGTTGTCAGTCGTACATAAACGCACTTGGTACCTTTCATGCCGAAGAAAACTGTTCCCGAGGAAAACAACTTAGTGGCCAACCTTATGATGGTGAGTTATCTACACTAATATTATAAAGAGGAAAGATTTGTATTCTTGTGTGTACGTTTGTAATGAATAAACTCAAAAACTACTGCGCCGATTTCAATAATTCTTTCACCATTAGAAAGCTACATTCACCCTGAATAACTGGCTTTATTTTATTCCCGTACTCCCACGGGAACGGGAAATACGCGGGTGAATTCGCGTGACGTCCGCTAGTAAGTTATATAGAAGGTTGAAAGATTTGTATTTTTGTGCGTATGTTTGTAATGAATAAACTCAAAAACTACTGGACCGATTTCAAAAATTCTTTCACCATTAGAAAGCTACATTCACCCTGAGTAACATAGGCTATATTTTATCCCCGTACTCCCACGGGAACGGGAACTACGCGGGTGAAACCGCGGGACGTCCGCTAGTAAGTTATATAGAAGGTTGATAAGGCCTTCTATAAGAACTATAGAACAATTTATCACTTTTTATATATTTTAGTTGTACTAATCATTTTACAATTTTTAGGGTTCCGTACCCAAAGGGTAAAAACGGAACCCTATTACTAAGACTTCGCTGTCTGTCCGTCTGTCTGTCACCAGGCTGTATCTCATGAACCGTGACAGCTAGACAGTTGAATATTTCACAGATGATGTATTTCTGTTGCCGCTATAACAACAAATACTAAATATAGTTAATGGTACGGAACCCTTCGTGTGCGAGTCCAACTCGCACTTGGCCGGTTTTTTTTGTGTGTTTTGTTTTGTGCGGGCTAATAAATGAATTTTCTTTCTTTACGAAACTCATTTGACCTGTCGCAATATGGACGTACCCTAATCCTTTCCAACGATTAGTATCCGGTTAACATAACAAACGCAGTTTAATGCTAACAACGTATATCAAACATGGGATTTTCACATGAAGCGTTTACGTAATATGGGGTAAGTAGGAGTAGAGGTACTAATTTCTTTATCATCATCTATCTAGCTAGCCTTTTCTCAACTATGTTAGAGACAGCTTCCAGTCTAACAGGATGCAGCTGAATACCAGTATTTTACATGGAGCGACTACCTATCTGACCTCCACAACCCAGTCAGTACTGGGTAATACGATACCCCTTGGTAAACACTTAAAGTACTTACGGGATAATATCCATGATAAAAGACCGAAAAGACTAAGAAAGAAGGTAGACAGATTTGTCTGCTCAAAATAAATAATTTTCGTCCCAACCGCATACCTCTTCAGTATTCCCGCGATCATGATGCTTGCAACAGCGTCGAAATATCGGGAGCTCATCAAAACAAAAGAAAATCACGGATATTATCCCGTAAGTACTTTAAAAAACCGTGAAAGTCTAAAACAGAACACCCCTTGGTAAGTCTTCAGTCTGTACATAAACCGGTTGATCGTTGAGCTCAGCAACACTTATCAAGGCTGTTATGTAGACGGAACATGTGTCAACAATATTAGTTATGCTGATGATATGGTGTTGCTGAGCCCATCGATTAACTCAATGATGAGTCTGCTCATGATATGTGAAAGGTACGCGGAGGCCCATGGACTCAGATACAATGTTAAGAAAAGTGAAGTACTGGTATTCAAGGCAGGCACTAAAACCTACCCGATTGCGCCTCAGTTGAAACTTTGCGGAAGTCCCTTAAACCAAGTCACATCTTTCAAGTATCTGGGCCACTGGGTTTCCGAGGACCTAAAGGACAGCTTAGACATTGAGCGTGAGCGCAGAGCGTTGGCTGTCCGCTGCAATATGTTGGCTCGCAGATTTGCGAAATGCTCGACTGAAGTAAAGGCTACACTGTTCACAGCGTACTGTCAGTCGTTCTCTACATGCAGTCTGTGGGTCAACTACACGCAGAGGGCATACAGCACTCTGCGCGTACAATATAACAATGCGTTCAGGGTGTTGATGGGGTTGCCGCGCTACTGCAGTGCTTCCGGCATGTTTGCAGAAGCGGGCATTGATGGCTTTCACGCCATCATGCGCAAGCGATGCGCCTCTATCATGCGCAGGGTACGCGTCAGCCCCAACAGCATCCTGAAAACTATAGCTGACAGGTGGGACAGTCCCATACTGGGGCATTGGATGCGCCTACATGCCACTGTGGCGCATAATTAATAATTGTTTTGTTTTGTTCTTCGGGTAGATATAAGTAGGTACTAACACTAGTTTATAAGTTGTGTGTTGTACTAACCAAATGGACTTAGTCTGAATAAAAAACATTTTTTTTATTTATTTATTTATTTAAGACTGGTATTGTAAGGCTTTCGGGCCACTGACTACCTGTAACGACTGTCAAAGATCTTCAAATGACAGCCGGGACCAACGGCTTAACGTGCTTTACTAGGCACGGTGGAGACTTGGTATGTAATGGGTGGTCACCCATCCACAGACCAACCTAGATAGGAAAAACCTAGCACCTTTTTCGCCCAATCTGTCTTGTCTTTTGACACCCAGAATGCTGCGTCACATTGCCCTTTGGCAAACTTAAAGATAGATTACAATTTGGGGACTTTTTTTTTTTCGGGTGGGAAATCATCAAATGATTCTTCCCGCTCTGGGCGGAGCAGGAGGGAGTGTCAGACTTTTAGTGACTAAAACCCATCCATGTTCCTTCATCGCCCTTTGTATTCCGCGGCCACTTCTTTCGAACAGTCCCGCAACCCCGGCAGGCATCGGCCCTTGCGGACCCCTTCCTTTTGTTGACTCTCTTTGAGGCGCGCGTGGAATACGAACGCGCCGTCGACACGGCCTGTCGTCATGAGACGGACGGACGGCCAGCTAGCCCATAGCCCACCGTCCACAGGCCCGACAATTTGGAGACCTTACATTTTATAAATATCAAACGTGATGGTGAGGTCAAAAGACCACGTGTCTACCAGTTCTAACCTTCTACAAAACCATGTTGGTACAATATAAATTATATTAACTACAAAGAATTAATTGCGATCCACTTTTAATGTTTGAGCTATAAAACTTGTATTTCCGTGTCCGTTATTCTTTGACCGTGTTCTGACATGTGTGACTGTCGCGAAATATTTTTAACGGAAATAGTTTTGATTATAACTTCGTATGACGTTGAATAGAACCTTGTATGTGTACCTTAGGCGTGGGCAACATTGTAATAGGGTAATAGTGGTAATAGCATTAATTATTTTGATTTAGGAATCCCACAAGGTTTAATTTTCGCCTAGATACTGTAATTAAATTTTTAATTTAATCTTTAAAATGCATTTTGCTTGCTTACGATTAGCTTAAAAATGTGTGGTTGAATTATAATATCATTGGGTTGAATACAATAAAAAAATCGTATATATACAGGGTGTAAAATACCTCATCACGAAGCCGTCAACCTAAGTAACTTTACGCAAAAATTATTGCTGAAAAACGACTTTTTTTTTGGGGTGAAAAATCATGTTTTGTGGTAGAACTCAATGTAACGCACTCAAAACATTGTGCTGATGGATGGATTGAATAGTACGGGGGTCGTGTAGGTGTTTAAAGTAAAAATCTTACATTAACAACTTGTATTTAAAAAAAAACTTGTCCAAAAGTTGGAACTTTGACCCCCAATATCTCCGTAACTAGAAGGTTCCCAGGTATGGTGTAGAACAAAAAAACCGGCCAAGTGCGAGTCGGACTCGCGCACGAAGGGTTCCGTACCAATTCTTATAAAAAAATCACGTTTGTTGTATGGGAGCCCCCCTTAAATATTAATTTTATTCTGTTTTTAGTATTTGTTGTTATAGCGGCAACAGAAATACATCATCTGTGAAAATTTCAACTGTCTAGCTGTCACGATTCATGAGATACAGCCTGGTGACAGACAGACGGACAGACGGACAGACGGACAGACAGCGAAGTCTTAGTAATAGGGTTCCGTTTTTACCCTTTGGGTACGGAACCCTAAAAAGGGCAAAAAAATCACGTTTGTTGTATGGGAGCCCCCCTTAAATATTAATTTTATTCTGTTTTTAGTATTTGTTGTTATAGCGGCAACAGAAATACATCATCTGTGAAAATTTCAACTGTCTAGCTGTCACGGTTCATGAGATACAGCCTGGTGACAGACAGACGGACAGACGGACAGACGGACAGACAGACGGACAGACAGCGAAGTCTTAGTAATAGGGTTCCGTTTTTACCCTTTGGGTACGGAACCCTAAAAATTATCGCAATGACGGAGAGAACAAGTGCCTTTCGGCTTCGTTAAGAGGTGTTTTACACCCTTTATATGAGGAAATCTGGAAGTGCCCCCGGTGCAGTTACTGAAAAGTTGTGTAAAAATTTGTCATAAAGTTGGAGTATGTATGAACAATACGACCAAAGATATTTTCCTTCACCGAAGCAAGTGATAATTAAACATGAATCAGAAAATCAGAGGTGCTTGTCTTCGGTTCGAACCTGAGACCTATGACTTGGCAATCCGATTCCAAATTCCGATCCGGTCAATTTAATAACATAGAATTCATATTTACATAATATATGGCACGAAAGTTGTAATAGGAATCTACAGGTATGCAAATATTTTGAATGCTATACAACCAGTCGATTCAAGTTAACGTTTGCACTGGGCGATCCATGGCGCCGACCATCCATTTTATGCCACTCCTTTAGGATGATGCCGTAATCATTTTAGTGTTTCGTAGCCAAATGACTAAACTATATAAACTTCTCGTTTTCATCATCATCATCATCATTTCAGCCGAAAGACGTCCACTGCTGGACATAGGCCTCCCCCAAGTGTCACCACATGTCCCGGTCCCTTGCGACTCGCATCTAGCGGATCCCCGCAATCTTCACCAGGACATCGCTCCCTCTAGTGGGAGGCCTTCCAACGCATCGTCTTCTGGTTCGCGGTCACCACTCCAGAACTTCCCGTTTTAATCAAACCAAAAGATCGTGCAAAATAAAATGACGACATATCATACTCTCGTTGCAAAATCGTAATTAAACTTTACAGTCATTTAAATTATGCTTATCTTTATAGTATAGTCATTAAAAGTAATGGGCCGCTTGACTTTAGTATTTCATCTCATAAAAACATGAATCGTGATAGCCCTGAGCTTAAGGGAGCAGTTTCTTAATGTTAAGTGACAGTGGGCAGGTTACATTGCCGAAAAGTTGTAGAGTGGAGACTGTGAACCGGAAGACGATGCATTAGAAGGCCTCCCACTAGGTGGAGCGGTTACCTGGTGAAGGTTGCAGGGATCCGCTGGATGCGAGTTGCACGGGACCGGTCAATGTGGCGACACGTAAGAGGCATATGTCCAGCATGATGATGAAATGGTCAACACTGGAGATGACGACAAAGAAGACGTGGTGCGCCGACCTGAAATAAATTGGCATAAAGGCTAAAGAATTATAAATTCTTGATTTGCAATCAGAGGCTTCGAGGATGCTTTGCCAGCATGAAGTAAAAAGTGATTAAATAATGATAACATATTACACTTAAATAATAATAGCAAACGAGACATAAATACAGGATGTAAAAGACCTCATCACGAAGCCGTCAACCAAGCATTCTGTACATCAAACTAAGTAACTTTACGCAAAAATTATTGCTGGGAAACTACTTTTTTTTTGGGGTGAAAAATCATGCTTTGTGGTAGAACTCAATGTAACGCACTCAAAACATTGTGCTGATGGATGGATTGAATAGTAGCCGTCGTGGAGGTGTTTAAAGTAAAAATCTTACATTAAAACCTTGTATTAAAAAAAAAAACTTGTCAGGAAGTTGGAACTTTGACCCCCAATATCTCCGTAACTAGAAGGTTCCCAGGTATGGTGTAGAACTAAAAAATGATCGCAATGACGAGGAAAACAAGTACCTTTCGGCTTTGTTAAGAGGTGATTTACACCCTTAATAGTTAAGGTATTTTCTCCATCTCCTTTGCGAATGCCAATTATATATATTCAAAATACCAGTCTCCCCCAGTTTTAAGCCATATCCCAGCATAGGCTAGCTGATCTATCCAAAAAAACAAAAATAAAGATTTTAACGACGCGATGTCAAGAAAATACAAAAAAACACGGGTAGGAATTTGTGTATTCTTTATAGAATACAGATTATGCTGGACTCCTCATCATCAGCCTACAGCAGTGCATGGCTGGACATAGGCCTCCTCAATCGCACGCCACTCAACTTGATTCTCAGAAACTCTAATCCAGTTACTACCAACCACTCTAAGAAGATCGAGTCTGAGAGCGTCCCACCTTACGTTTGCCGTTACGCGGTCTCCACTGAAGAACACGTCTACCCCAGCGGTCATCGGTTCTACGGCTAATAGTCATATTAGTAGTCAGTCATAGTCGCCACTTCAGCTTATATATTCCGTGAGCTATGTCAACAACTCTGTTATGAACGCAGGACTCCTATTGATTTAAAATAGGCTAGTTCTAGTTCTAGTAGACTCCGAGGCGGCCATATAAAACATTCTGAATAGGCTAGTTTCCACAATCAATAAATTGCAAATCTAATAAGTCCGTCAGTTAGAGTATTGGAAAATAATGGACACGTATGTTTTGTTTTTGTAAATCAATGAATATTGACAAAGATAAAACGCATCAAAACTCGAGAGTGTGGGGCTCGTGACGTCACAACGCACAAAAAATTATAGCACGGCGTGAACTATTGAGAATTTTAAAAGCGTCGTATCCTCGTCAATTTTGGTTTACGTAACAAAAGAAAAAATACGTGTCAAATATTTTTTAATAATCTAACTGACGGACTAATTAGTTTTTTTCAGGACACAAGCATATCTAACACAGTACCTAGTAAATGCTCGTCTCTGCTCCCTAAGAAAAGAGGCATTTTGCCCGTCACAGGAAGTCCTCTCTCTAAGAACGAAATCCGTAATTTTTCGGTCGAAGTTACGGTCGTTTCCTATTCCGCATCACTTACGAACAAAAGATTCATTATCGGAGACCGAACTAAAAATGAAAGACAACACGATTGGTCATTTAACCTTACACCCGATGTGTTTTAAAAACTCATTAATCCGAAAATATTAGGGAGTAGGGTTCATTTCAAAGTATAAGCTACTTTCGGACGGGCCCCGTATCTTCGTTGACGGACTAGAGAGTAGATCTGAGACAAGCAGAGATCCTTTTTTTTTTTGGATGGGAATTCATCAAATGATTCCTGTTGTTCCTGATGCTCTGGGCGGAGCAGGAGGGATCGTAAGACTTTTACTGACTAAAACCCATCCATGTTCCTTCATCGCCCTTTGTGTTCCGGGGCCACGGTATCTCATTCGAACAGTCCCGCAGCCCCGGCAGGCATCGGCCCTTGCGGACTCCTTCCTAAGTAGAGATCCTTTCAGTAAACTAATCTTGTTAATATACTATTATCAATGGTATTATAAAGAAGATACGCCATGTTCATAGGTACTGAATGGCGTTCAGATATCGTTGCGAGTAATTTAAAACTACGACAGCGATAGATAATACGGAACGTATAAGATAGAAAGAGATAGCAAGCTATCAAAGTGCAACAATTGTGTCACTTTGTCCTCAACAATTTGTGCGTGCTAGTGCGATATCTACCTCTTTTTACTATATAATATCATTGACTATTATCCAAAACACAATTATTTATAGAAGAGTTCGATATCCACAATCAGTACTTAAGGTCGTTACCTTTCTATATGTTATCGCAAATATACTTATTACTCACCTAAGAAGTTGTTAGCCTCGGGAACCGGTTACTGCGTTTAAAGGACTGAGCACATTATGATATTTGTTACCCTCCGTAATATACAGTGAATGAAAATAAGGTGAGGAAACCAGTATTAAAATTTCTTACGATCAACGTTAGAAAATAATACCTAACAGCGGTTCCATACGTCTTGTGCGTTTTGATCTTGTTTGATAAAATTAAATGATTTTCTTTTAACTTTTATTACTTAATCAATAAACATTGTTTACAAACATTTTATACAACGTAAACATACCATACAAACCATCGTGGGTTTAACAGTGGTATGCCAGACACGGCAACTCGGTGCCACAACACATTACTAATCAGTACCTTCTTATTACTACGCTAGTACTATTATATATTCTGTGATAATACAGCATTTTATAGGGTGTAAAACACCTCTTAACGAAGCCGAAAGCCACTTGTTCTCCTCGTCATTGCGATCATTTTTTTGTTCTACACCATACCTGGGAACCTCCTAGTTACGGAGATATTGGGGGTCAAAGTTCTAACTTTTTAACAAGTTTTGTTTTTAAATACAAGTTTTTAATGTAAGATTTTTACTTTAAACACTTTCAATGTTTTGAGTGCGTTACATTGAGTTCTACCACAAAATATGATTTTTCACTTAAAAAAAAAAGTCGTTACCCAGCAATAATTTTTGCGTAAAGTTACTTAGTTTGATGTACAGAATGCTTGGTTGACGGCTTCGTGATGATGAGGTCTTTTACACCCTGTACGTATATACCTACGCTTCAGTTTTTCTTCCCATAGGCCATAGGCGATGTAACATTTGATCCTGAGACTTCTAGAATTACGTATTGCGACCTTGGTATGAGTTTGTGTCACCATGCCTAACACCGTATAGATAGAGAGTGGTAGTTGGTGATGTCCCTTTACTAACAACTTGGCAGTGGGCGCATTTTGCACAAAACATCCTTGTGTTACTATGAAATAACACAAGGATTTTTTGTGCAAAATTTCATGCGTCTTGTCCCCAAAATTTCATGCTTCTTGTCCAAAAATTTCATGCTTCTTGTCCCTGCCGTGTGTTGTCAACATTATTCATTAATTGCCATACATGAATAATGTTAAGAATTAAATAGGCGATTTACTGCTTATAAGAGGTAGTGGTGTGATGTGCGTCCACCTTTACTCGTGCTAAATCGTCATCGAAATACTTCTTTTAAAATCGATCTCGTTAACGTACGGAGTAGTTATTGCTAAAGTTAATGGTTTAAATTATATGTTTACATGACAGCGTTGAATCTGCGTAAATTGTGTATATAGTGAGGTTTTTTAAGATTTAGATCGAATATGTGGCAATCTAAGACTGTTGGTGTATTGGTTTACACTTCTCGCGACCAGAAGGGCTTAGCATAATTAAGAAAAGAAAGAAAGAAAAGTATTTTTTGAACTCACACAGGACAAACAGAAACAAAAGATAGAATAGAAATGACAAAATTATACAAAAAAGTAAACATAAGAAAAAGAAAAAAAAACCATCAAAATGGTCTGTGCAAGGCCAAAAGGCTCCTATCTCAGCAAGGCGCTGTGACAGTGTGATAATCAGCCTTTAATGTAAATTCCCACTGCTGGGACACAGGCCTACTCTGTATGAGAGGTAATGGGCTATAATCCACCACGCGGGCCCAGTGCGGGTTGGTAGATGCCTTCGAAAGTTTGATTCTAAGACATGTCGGTTTCCTCATGATGTTTTCCTTCACCGTTTTGAGAGCAGTGGTGATGAAATAAATTACACAAAGTAATGCGCCTGTCTGGGTTCGGACCCACAACTTACTGTTCGTAAGTCGGGGCCGCCACCACTGGGCCACCGCTGCTCTTAATAGACAGAAGGGCATAAAAAAGTGACATATTACCAGGGACTTGCTTGTTGCTTGTCGAAGTTCTAGCTTGCAGAACTGGCGAGCAGCACCTTGTGTAATTCAAACACGAACCTTTTGGAGTAACTTTTGACTCCCTCATAACTCAAAAACTATTTCACATAAACATGTCAAATTTGGCTCATATTGAGCTTCAACATTTCACATTAATGTTTTTGATGGGATTTACTTTTTCGTGAAGTAACTAACGACTAATTGTTATTGGACCCACGTTATCCTTCCACACTTCTTTACTAATGCTGTAGCATTTTTTGACGTGGTAACGTCTTATAAATCGATGAACATCGGCTGAATGCACGAAAAAGTGTCACACTGTTACGCGCGCCGCGATCAACGCCCAGCCCAAACCCGTGGACCTAGAAAACTGAAATTTTGCACAGTAGTTCCCTTTATAATGTAGACAAGGAATATATAAGGATCTTTCGAAATTCAACCCCTAAGGGAGTTATGAAAGTCTCTGTATGAAAGTCCGTCAGTTTTAAAGTTAGGATCTTGAAACTTGTGTTTAGGCTGAAGATTGAAAATTAATTTGTACGTGTCTCAGCGTTTGTGATAATTCCACCCCCAAAGAGTTAAAAAAGGGGATCAAGTTGTGTATGGAAAGTTCTTAATTTTCGAAGTTAAAATTACAAAAATGTATTATCTAGGCGTATGTTTGGAAGCTAACGCAACGGTGTTGTTAGAATTTCCTCCTTTTTTTTTAATCCTTAAGGATTGAAATTCTAACAACACCACTTAAAAAACAAAATTTCATAACCCTTTTCACCCGAAAAGGGGGATAAATTTTTGTTTTTTTAGTTCAAATCACTAATATCATGAAAAATTACGTTAACACGGAAAATTATCGTCCGTAAACCGGTTTTACAGATAGCCAGTTTTTTTTTTCAATAGCTTTGTATATCCATCCCACTGCTGGGGAAGGGCCCCATGTCCTTCATAGTACTCTTCGCCTGCGCTACCTCGGACCAGCCTTCGTGATGCACGTCTAGTTCACCTCGCCACCTCTTTCTAGGTCGGCTTCGGCGGCGCCGGCGCCATCCATAGCTTTTATTTTTCTTTTTCTTTTTCGGATGGGAAATCATCAAATGATTCCTTCCGCTCTGGGCGGAGCAGGAGGGAGTTTCAGATTTTTACTGACTAAAACCCATCCATGTTCCTTCATCGCCCTTTGTGTTCCGGGGCCACGGTATCTCTTTCGAACAGTCCCGCAGCCCCAGCAGGCGTCAGCCCTTGCGGACCCCTTCCTTTTGCTGATTAACGATTCGGTGCAGGAACCTCCCGAAACAACCGTGTCCGGTGAGGACCTGCGTTAGGCGGAAGAGGACGCCGTGGCGTCTCTCAAGCCACTCCTCAAAGAGGGGACTTATCGCCACTATTGTGTCGTGCCCTGGTGCCGTCCATCCTCAGACACCCATCGTGTTAAGACGTCTGCCCAGCGGTCGTTGTGCATGTTTGAGCCTGGCAGCCTTTTTGTCTATGTCTGTAGGTAAATTTGTTTTGAGCGCAGCGAAGCTAGGTTGTCTAGGTCTGTGGATGGGTGACCACACATTACATACTGAGTTTCCTCCGTGCCTTGTAATGCACGTTAAGCTGTTGGTCTCGGCTGTCATCTGTAGATCTTTGGCAGTCGTTACAGGTAGTCAGTGGCCCAAAAAGTCTGGCAACCAGTCTTACCAAGGGGTATCGTATTACCCAGTACTAACTGGGTTGTGGAGGTCAGATAGGCAGTCGCTCCATGTAAAATACTGGTATTCAGCTGCATCCGGTTAGACTGGAAGCCGACCCCAAGACAAATGATGCAGATGATGAGCGCCCCATAGTATTCCGTATTTTATCTGATCTCTTTACACCCAGAATGCTGCACTAAATTGCTCTTTGTTAAAATAGTTTTCACCGGTCAAATGTACCTAGTTTTGACTGATTATCAGTTTTGACTGTGGCAAATACATAATAATTATAATGTTATCTAACTAACATCTAATACGGAAATGCCAACATAACGTTGCGAAATAAATAACACATACATGATTTAAATATTCATAAAAACATGTGTTTGTATGTGCGTCACGACTCACGAATTCACGGTCGCAACCTACCTCACTGCTGTCTCCAATACTATTAATAATATGATAATAATACGGTGTATTAGTGTATTATTAATAATCACTTATTTTAAGATGGCCTTGAAGATTTGGGAGGTTTTCGCGGTCAAATTCTAGAGACCGTGAATCAGTAAACGCGAGGTGGGACGTCCTCCCCTCAGATTAGGTCGAGCCACAGAATAATAACTAGTAACTAGCGTTAGTCGAGCGAAGATTTGTCAACATAAATTGTCGCTCGACCTACTAGTCACCCGTATTTAGATGAAAATAAATTTTCTCCTGTAATGTATGTTACACTTAATACACCATTACGCCTGTAATCACCGAACGGTTAGGCAGAGTTTTACCTAATAGGTAGTACACCCACATTTCGCCAGTTTTCTTAAGGCGATTACAGGAGCTAAATTAGCAACTCTATTTGTGGTGGTTCAAACTTCGTTTCAAAAACTGTTGGAATAAAGTTCTAATCAGCTTGCACTACAAAGTGGTTGTTACGTCAGTCACTGCATGCGGACCGAATAGTGCGAAATGAGTGTTTTTTTGCGATTTATAAAAAATCTATTGATTGGACTAAAAAAGTAAAAGACTATGATGCTAATATGTTGCTTTTAGAATTATTTGCCAAACAATCAGAATGATCGCATGTATTTTTAGTATGGTTTTTACTCGATAAAAGAAATTTTTAGAGATGAGTTCGTGATTTTTTCTATCGAATAAAGTTAGTTGTATTATGTTTTCAAAACACTATCGTACTAGCATTATATCCTGAAAAATATCATATATTTTTCTGTTTTTGATTATTGCAGTGAATCATATGCTTTTTTGCATTATAAAACTCGCGTTTAGCTCATGTAGTTGCCTTAAAGTCCCATGTATTCTTAAAGTCCCAATAGGGGCTGAGCCTATAGCCATCAATCGGGCACAGAATCAGACTTCGTGGCTGCTACTGAGAAATTCTTGAGTAGGGTAGATGAAAAAAAAACGAAAGAGTCCGTCAGTTAGATTATCAAAAAATATTTGACACCAATGATATTCTAACAAACAGATATGTTATACACCTACAAAACCACCGAAAAAAGTGTGCCGCGGGGGAGAGCCAGCTCACATACACGCAGTGACGCAGAATAAAGGAAAAACAGGCCAATTGACACGTTTTCGAGTCTTCACGATTGCGCGCTCATAACATATCTGTTTAATTAAATATCATTGTTTGACACGTATTTTTTCTTTTGTTACGTAAACCAAAATTGACGAAGATACGACGCTTTTAAAATTCTCAATACGTCACGCCGTGGTATAATTTTTAGTGCGTTGTGACGTCACGAGCCCCCCACTCCCGAGTTTTGATGCGTTTTATATTTGTTAATATTCATTGATTTACAAAAACAAAAAATACGTGTCCATTATTTTCCAATGCTCTAACTGACGGACTAAATAGATTTGTAATTTATTGATGGTGGAAACTAGCGTATTCAGAAAGGAGACAGTTTTTTTAGGCCCTCTTCGATGTTGCATAAATATTATTCATATTACACCAAAAAAAAGTAACCATTTTATTATGGTAATAAACGAAAGATTACACAGAAACGAAACCGGAATCCTAAAATCCTAATAAATAAGTTATATTATGATATTTTTTTGCGATTCAAATCATTTCTGTTGTGGTCAATGCCATTTGACGGAAAATACTTAAATAAATATTGCTGGACATTACTTACGTAAATAGGGGCGTTTTTTTCCGTTTACAAAAAAAAGTACGGTATCCATTGGTACTAATATCTGCTTTAATTAAAATATAATATAATATAATATAAAAAGAAATAATATTAAACTGTGAGCTTTCTAATGCTATTTTAGAGGTTTCCGCTAAAATGTTTTAGATGGTATAGAAAATCATCATGGCACGGAACGTTGTAAATTCGTCTTTTTGGTGGTTGACTGACAACTTCATTTGACATTTGACGTGTTATTGTTCTTGTTTACTGTTAGATTCACGTTTTCATTTTCGAATTTCTCATCATTCCGGTTAGACAAGCTTAGCTAATATTACCACTGTAATCTAGAAATTATAAGGAAGAAATCTATATACGTTTCATTAATATCTGTTACAATTTTATGTGGGTGGCCTGTTCTCCGAACAAAAAAAATTGTCTCCTTTGGTATTCTGCAAAAACTTCAATGGCGTTTCAATGGTGTCTCAGTAGTGTGTCGATAGTGTGGCGGTACCAATGAGATTATATAACATCATTGGGCGGTACAATATTTTTCAGTATTTTCGTTGTTCGATGGCTTCACAATGGCGGTTCGATGGCCAAAACACTTTTAAAACACGATAGACACAACTTTCAAATACGCTTAAAATATTTACAGACTATCGTAACTTTGGCCATCATAATGACATTGACATATTGTAGTCGAGCAGAATACCAATTATTACAATAGTCTTCTATGGCGTTTCAATGGCACTACAGTGGTAAGTCAATGACCATAGATAATTTGTAGAATACCAAATGTCAATGTTTAGCCTATTGAAACACTATTTCAATAGGCTAAACATTGACATTACACACTACCGACACACTATTGACAAGTTGGTTATTTTACAGAATTGGGCCCCTGGTGTGACGATATGCATCATAAAAGCTTGGCTCTTTACAAGATGAGCGTCTCGCGACAGTAACGTTTTGGCACCCGGAATCCCGAATATTACCGAATGCTAACGAATGTGACACGACGGACTTGAGACGTATGACGTATTCGTGGCGGTGGTACTTGGGGCACCCCGACGCAGTTAGTTAGGGTAGTTGGGTTCCTGCTTAAACCCTGCAGACAGAAATAGGAGCCCCACGTAGCGGGGCTCCGTCGACTACGCTTTCTAAACCCATCAATCAACCTCAAACAAAAAAAAAAAACAACCTAACTAATTACCAAACAACCTCCTTCCATTTTTTTATGGTGGCACATTTTGACATGGAACAGCGGTGGCCCAGTGGTGGCGGTCCCGAATTAAGAACAGTAAGTCGTTGGTTCGAACCCAGGCAGGCGCATTACTTTGTGTAATTTATTTCATCACCGCTGCTCTCAAAACGGTGAAGGAAAATATCGTGAGGAAACCGGCATGTCCTAGAACCACAAATGCGAAGACATGTGACATCTACCAATCCGCACTGGGCCCGCGTGGTGGATTGTAGCCCATTCCTTCTCATAGAGAGGAGGCATGTATCCCAGCAGTGGGAACATTAATAGGCTGATGATGATGATGACGACATTTTGACATTGACGGACACAGATGCAGTGCCAAAATATTACTGTCACGAGACGCTCGTTTTAAAAGGGCTCCAACCGTCAATGTCAATGCAATCCTTTCTAGCCATGGCATTGCCTTTCGATTCATTGAAAGGAAAGAGGAGAAAAATATTACCTTTTAATACCAGCAAAATTGTAACATTATCTTCGCTTACCTAAAAAGGAAAAAGAACACAATTAAAATAAATACAACAACCAATTTTATTTTGCATAAAAATACAGTTAAACCTTTTTGCTTTTGCCGCGCGAAAGAGTTCTCCATTCAAAATCATTAAAAAGTAATTTAATAAGCAATATAGGAAGAAATAAACTTGTTTTGTAAACATAAACAATTTATGAAAATATTGTTTTAATGTTTCTGAGTCATGACGAGAGTATAGCCACAATACAAATAGTTGCAGAAGATCAGGGGCCCTAAAAAGGCCACTTTAGCTGAATCATATTACGATAATAATATGAATCACCTGCCTAGCCTTTTGGTTTTTTTTTTCGGATGGGAAATCATCAAATGACTCCTCCCGCTCTGGGAGGAACAGGAGGGAGTGTCAGACTTTTACTGACTAAAACCCATCCATGTTCCTTCATCGCCCTTTGTGTTCCGGGGCCACGGTATCTCTGTTGAACAGTCCCACAACCCCGGCAGGCACGGTCCTTGCGGACCCCTTCCTTTTTGCTGACTCTCTTTGAGGCACGCGTGGAACACGAACGCGCCGTCGACACGGCCTGTCATCATGAGACGGACGGACTGCGAGCTGGCCCATAGCCCACCGTCCACAGGCCCGCGCCTATGGTGGCCGGGGGCCACGTGGTGGCCACGGGCCACGTGGTGGCCCCCGATACCCTTGGCGCCATCTCCTTCTCTAGCATTACTGCTTCGCAGAAGGAGGTGACGGCGTCCCATTCCGTCGCGTCCCATTCCGTCATCACCTGCCTA
Source organism: Xestia xanthographa (assembly GCA_905147715.2). Classification (NCBI taxonomy): domain Eukaryota; kingdom Metazoa; phylum Arthropoda; class Insecta; order Lepidoptera; family Noctuidae; genus Xestia; species Xestia xanthographa. The sequence continues at coordinate 18,965,675 of LR990667.1, forward strand.
CCCTTTGCTCAACTATTTGGGGTCGGCTTGCAGTTTAACCGGATGCAGCTGAATACCATTATTTTACATGGAGCGACTGCCTACCTGACCTACACAACCCAGTTAGTAGTTAGTACTGAGTAATAAGATACCCCTTGGCTGTGTGGTTGACAAACTTTCAGGCCACTGACTACCTGTAACGACTGTTAAAGGTCTATAAATGACAGCCGGGACCAACGGTTTAACGTGCTTTCCGAGTTTCCTCAGTTCCCACTGAGGAAACTCGGTATGTCAAGAAAAACTGCATCTATATGTCAAACCTGGTACATTTATTTTAGTTCTGTGTTTTTTCACCTGCACAGATAAGTTCGCTGAAGTCTTCCTTCGGACTAGCGTTTTCGCTTCACGTTTGAGCCTGACCTACTGTAGTTATCTGTTTTATGGTGAGGCCTTGGAAAATGAGACAGTATATGACGCAGAGACAATCTAGATTTTTAATTGTTACTTTTTGAATAATTATCGAGTAAGCACTTATCTGATTGAGCTAAACGGAAACGGAAGTTGTTAGCCCCTTGGTAAGGTGTAGGTTCTGCGGGCCTAGACGAAGTGACATTTGCAACCAAAGCGATACTAGAAAAGTCAAATATGTCCTGTTGACAGTCAAACATGTCCAGTTGCAAGCCAAAGATGTCTTGTTGACAGTTCAACATGTCCTGGTAACAGTCAAAGATGTCCTGTTTAATGTCAAAAATGTCCTGTTGACAGTCAAAGATGTCCTGTTGGAAGTCAAAAATGTCCTGTTGACAGTCAAACATGTCCTGTTGACAGTCAAAGATGTCCTTTTGACAGTCAAATATGTCCTCTTGAAAGTTTACGAGACATTTCCTTTTCTCTCTGCTCAACCGTTTCCAATAAAGCTAAGCGGAGATGAGAAGTGTAAATAACGAAATTCTATTCGTGGTTTACAACACATCTCGTCTCGTCTTGTCTCGTCTCCGCTTCGGTGAAGTCCAACCCTAAGGGGCCGCCTCCACGAGCGAGAGAATCGCGGCGATATTATCGTCCTTGCCACGTTTTTCTATACACTCTCTTTTGGGCCGTCTCCACGAGCGAGAGAATCGCGGCGATATTGTTGTATATGTGCTGCTTCTAACCGAAGATAAGAGGATACACCTAGGATTAACCGCATATGGCCGGCTGCACCTAGTTCTAGCCGGCTAAAACTAGGTGTAGCCGCACTTCGGCTATTAGCCGTACCGAAGTATTATATTATCTGTGGCCGTACATATATTAATACGTTGAATCGCCGCGATTCGCTCGCTCGTGGAGGCAGCCCCTAAGTTCGCGGCACGCGTCAATAACAGTTACAAACTTGACCTACGATCTATACAACTTTTTCTCCTAATTTAATTTGTTACACTCAAAAAAATGTTCGTGCTCTCATAACTATAAAACTGCTGAACCAGTTATGATGAAATTCGTATTTTTTGTTAAGTTTATGATTCATAATTAATTAGGTGTTATTCAGACGAAACGTGGTGTTGTTTTGTTTTTTGTGTAGTCTTGTTTGTTTGGCGTGACAGTTGGATTTATAAAAACAATGCCAGTGTGATTCTATAATGATCTATGGTTCAGTTCCGGGTAAGAGATTTCCGGGCTACGTGTTCGTGTTCTACAGAATATTTTTCTTAAAGCCTCAAATGGCTTAACATGATCCTCTCTTACGCCTAAAATACTGCAGCATTAATTTTGAAATAAATATATGGTAAACTTGAGGATTAATGCTAGGTACTATGTGTGATGAAAACACGATTCCATAAACTATTCTTGATAGAAAAAAAAACCAAAGTTACCTCTAAATCGAACAATGAACCACTGGTATTCAAAAAGTACTTCAAATTAGATCATAAAACTTTGCATACTAACTGAACTAACTATAAAGCAGGTCTTATGTGTTTTATTTTTTTAGTCCAATCAATAGATTTTTTGTAAATCGCAAAAAACCACTCATTTCGCACTATGCGGCCGCAGTGACTGACGTAACAACCGCTTTGTAGTGCAAGCTGATTAGAACTTTATTCTAACAGTATTTCAAACGAAGTTTGAACCACCACAAATAGAGTTGCCTTCATAATATTTCAAACGATGGATGGACTGTGTGAAGGATGATATGGTAAGAGAGGAGGTGTCTGATATGATGACGAGTGATAGAGAGATGTGGGAGAAGAAGATATGATGCGCCGACCACAAATACATTGAGAATACTACTACTACAACAGCCCATAACGTCCACTGCTGGACATAAGCCTCTCCCATGATGGGAGGATTTGCCGTAATCTCCACGCTTGGCAGGCGGATTGGAGATCGCAGTGATGAAAGACTAACAGAAAACGCTGCTGCCCATTCTCTGGTCTACGGAGGCGCAAGGTGTTCTGCCTCAGACATTAGTCGCCTTATACGACACCCGTGAGTGTAATGGGTTGGTTCTATTCTACTCTGCCGGATACCACACGGCTAGAGAATGACGATAATTATTTTCAAGTAAAAAAAACAGCGATACAGGTCAATCTTTAACATAAAAACAACGTTTGTAGAGATTGATCTGCAGATAGGTGACGATTTATTACGTACTGAGATCCCTCCTTTCCTCAGAAAGCACGATTAACATTTGGCATCTCATCTGACTAGCCTTCTCCAAATTTTTTGTTTAATGGTACAAGCCCGCCACTCTATTTCCAAACCACTGTAACTCCTGAAAGCCAGAATCAACAGTGGCGACCACCAGAAAAGTGCCGAGACAATGAAGCTCGACGAAGTCCCAGAGAATGAATTTAACTGTCTTGGATCCCGCAACGAAATTAATTAGAAAAGTATAGTGGAGGAGTAGGAAAAAACCGTAATTTCCACTTCAGCAGGAGACAGAACTAAACAAGTCCAATAGGCACAAAGAGACGTTTACAACTGGGATAGGCCTTGTTGCCTAGCACCACGGATAAATATTAATATTAATGGATCCTAAGTTGTGTTTTCCAACTATGTTTGGGTCAGCTTCCAGTCTAACCGTATGCAGCTGAATACCAGTATTTTACATAGAGCGAATGCTTATCTGACCCTCACAACCCAGTTAGTACTGGGAAATACTTACAATTCTCTTTGGTAAGACTCTTTCGGTCCATTGACTACCTGAATGGCTGTCAAAGATCTAGAAATGACAGCCGGGACCAACGGCTTTCCGAGGCAACTTCAAGCCCGAAGTTACCACAATATTAGTCAATTATTTTTAAGACAACTAGAGTGCGACCCTCTCGTCAACAACTAAACCTGAAGCTAGACTCCAGACTGCTCAGAATTAACTTCTACTTTCAACAAAAATAAATAGAGTCTCTTTTTAAATAACTAAAAAGGCTTCTCAGACATTTTTAGAAGTATTTGACCTTAACCTTCCTCTGAGCTATTGTAAGTGAAATTCTAATTTTACGCAAGGTCACTTCCGACTGTTTGGCTAATAGGAAACCCTTTATTTCCCAGTTCCTGTATCTTTACTGTTAGATAAACTAATGGTTATCTTCCGATTCATTCAGGTTTTTTGCAGTGATAACCTAGAGTTGACTGCAGAGTTGGAGAGGAGCTCGTGGCTAAATAATATCAGCCGCTCGGGTCGATCTTTAGGTTAAGCCGTGCTTGCCTAGGTTGGTCTGTGGATGGGTGACCACCTATTACATACCGAGTTTTCTCCGTGCCTCGGAAAGCACGTTAAGCAGTTGGTCCCGGCTGTCATTTGTGATCTTTGACAGTCGTTACAGGTAGTCAGTGGCCCAAAAAGTCTGACAACCAGTCTTATCAAGGGATATCGTATTACCCAGTACTAAGTGGGTTGTGGAGGTCAGATAGGCAGTCGTTCCATGTAAAATACTGGTATTCAGCTGCATCCGGTTAGACTGGAATCCGACCCCAACATAGTTGGGAAAAGGCTAGGCAGATGATGAACCTAGAGTTGACTGCTAAGTCATAGGTCTCGAATTCAAGCCCAACGCACGCACCTGTGAGTTTTCAAATTCATGTGCGTATTGTATAATTATCACTTGCTTCGGTGAAGGAAAACATCGTGAGGAAACCAGCATGCCTGAGAGATATTTCTCGACGGCATGTAAAGTCAAGTCAGGCCAAGTCAGAGGCCCATGGGCGACGTAAAATCTCTGACACCAGTTTAGGCGCAAACCACAGGATATTGACGGAAGATAATATTATAAGAGCTTTTTAAACCTATTATAATGTTTAGTTAATCACTCTGGGGCCGTGGGGTCCGAGTACGAGCTCCGCTATTATAGACTGAATATTTTCACGTAAACGAAGAATTATCAATTCTCTTTGATTCTGTAATGTTAGTTGGGTAATCGTGCTCAACGGTTAGTTGATGCTCGCTAGCCGTGTGGTATCCGGCAGAGTAGAATAGAACCAACCCATTACACTCACGGGTGTCGATGTCTGAGGCAGAACACAGTCTTTCATCACTGCGATCTCCAATCCGCCTGCCAAGTGTGGAGATTACGGCAAATTCCTCCCATCATGGGAGAGGCTTATGTCCAGCAGTGGACGTTATGGGCTGTTGTAGTAGTTGACGCTTCCCGTTACCCTGGCTGGCTTTTACCTCGGTCAGAGGCTAAGTGTTGCCATACAACGTGGCAACGCCGCCAGTCTCTTGGGCACATTACCAGCTGACAGCGTTGAGGAGGAGTTTTCCGATGCCCTTTTATAGCTTATTGTTAATTTAGTTAAAAGTTTTTAGGGTTCCGTACCCAAAGGGTAAAAACGGAACCCTATTACTAAGACTTCGCTGTCTGTCCGTCTGTCGTCCGTCTGTCCGTCTGTCTGTCACCAGACTGTATCTCATGAACCGTGACAGCTAGACAGTTGAAATTTTCACAGATGATGTATTTCTGTTGCCGCTATAACAACAAATACTAAAAACAGAATAAAATTAATATTTAAGGGGGGCTCCCATACAACAAACGTGATTTTTTTGCCCTTTTTTTGATAATAATGGTACGGAACCCTTCGTGCGCGAGTCCGACTCGCACTTGGCCGGTTTTTAATTACATACAGCTGGTAGTTTACTTTACATAATAAATGATCAGGAAGTGTTTTAAATCTTTGAATCACTGATCACCAAAAGCAGTCACCATCTTTGATACAAAATTAAGTAAAACATTAAAAAATAAATTGACGTTTTTATCGTTTATCGTTAATTTATCGATGAAAACCGTAAATATAAGATCGCCGTGACCTGATTACGGTTTTTAATAAGTCGTAAGTCGTAAAATTAATGTATATTAAAAATAAAGTACTTAATACTATGTAGTAAAATATGGGCCAATGATTATAACATAGGTTTAAAAACGCACTAATGAATGACTTCATTTAAATGACATTCCATTATACCACGTCGAAATTCAATGTCAAAGTCAAATCATTATTAATTTATATCTCTCGTGGCTAAATAATAACAGCCGCTCGAGTCGATTTTTAGGTTAAACCGTGTTTGCCTAGGTTGGTCCTTGGATGGGTCACCACCCATTTCATACCGAGTTTTCTCCGTGCTTCGGAATGGTCCCGGCTGTCATTTGTAGATCTTTGACAGTCGTTACAGGTAGTCAGTGGCCTAAAAAGTCTGACAACCAGTCTTACCAAGGGGTATCGTATTACCCAGTACTAACTGGGTTGTGGAGGTCAGATAGGCAGTAGCTCCATGTAAAATACTGGTATTCAGCTGCATCCGGTTAGCCTGGAAGCCGACCCCAACATAGTTGGGAAAAGGCTAAGCAGATGATGATGAATGTACAAGAAAAAGAAACAACGAATGGATTGTGTGAAATGAAATATGAAATGGCTTGAAAGGTCTCATAAGGACTAAAGAAGTATGAAAGAAAAAGACATGTAACATTAAATTCGGTTTGGGCAGGAAAATGATAATTGCATGGGTAACATTTTTTTGTTAGCCCGTTTTGTATCACTCCCAGGCAAAGGCCCCCAAGGTGTCCCACCGTCTTTTCCTCGTTGTGCCGTGACTAGAAATTTCAATATCCGTTCATTTTTACTCTCCGGATAATACGGATATAAATATTTTACTATCCGGAATATCCGGATAATGCGGATAATACGGATTCTTTTTTTAATTTTTATTCCAAATATAACTAATAAACTTTTGTAACACGTTTTAATCAGTCTCTCAAGCAAAATGACAAAGAAATAATAAACTATACCAATATTTCAAGTAACAATCACATAAAAAAAACTAGTTCACTCTCTAAAATTATACAATAAAACAGCGATATCGCACAAATAGTTGTATCTATTCTTCTCTTACTTAAAATAGTTCTAATTAAAAATGAGATCTTACATTTATCACAAAATCCTAATCAAATCAACCTATTTAAAACATAATAATTAAATAAAAATATCACTTTAGATCAAAAACTGGTTTTAAGTGAGAAGCGACCGTGCGTGCGATGCAAAACAATACAATCTTGAAAATGCGTGCAGTAAGTTAATGTAAGTTTAACTTTAACAAGTGGTCAATGTTGTTATTGTGTTGTGATTTGTAAAGTGAATAATTGCAAGAGTCATTAACTCTATATTAAAGCAATGAATAACATAATAACAATTATGTACTTTCCAGATGACAGCTTTTTATTTAATATTTAAAATAGAAATACAACTATCCGTAATATCCGAAAAATCCGGATTTGGAAATCAGCGGATATCCGGATTTGCAAGCCCTAGCCGTGACCCCGTCTAGCTGTCTTAAGGCTCCAATATTGGGCTATTTGGGATATTCGGGCCCACAGCTGTGCCCGGCAGCCAGAAGTCTTGACCTGCTCAGTCCCATTTTAGTTTCACAGCTTTGTAAGCTAAATCACGTCGTTGAAGTTCTAACACCACGTAAGTAAAAAATAGCAACTTTACAGGAGAGTGCAAAATCTGCATATTTATACCTAGGTACCTAATGGTACAATACCATCATCTGCCTAGCCTTTTCCCAACTATGTTGCGGTCTGCTTCCAGTTTTACCGGATGCAGCTGAATACCAATATTTTACATGGAGTGACTGCCTATCTGACCTCCACAACCCAGTTAGTACCGGGTAATACGATACCCTTTGGTAAGACTAATGGGGTCTTCTAATGGTTGGTTGGTACAATAACATTTTAAAATTTGTGTTCACTTCAAATACAGATGGTGCTTGTTTCTGTGATTGACTAAAATAACGCGTCTTCTGATTCTCTAGTAAACGGCATCAAAATGTCAAAACCGCCAAAAATTTACTTATATACGTGGTGTTATAATTTCAACTCTCAATTTCCTCAAAGTAACGTTTGATTCCATAACTTAGGAAGACAGATTGATGATTGTGTGACAAAAAATACAGATTTTTTGTTACAACTAAAATTAATAACAATTTTGACAATAATAACTAGTAACCTCGCTCTACTTCCAACCAACAATCATGAAAGAATTACTTATAATTGTTTTTTTTTGTCAAAGTCTGTGTATCGTTGCGGTTAAGTGGTGCTTACCGAGGCATGGAAAAGGATGGGTGCGCGGAATTTGGTTTAATTTATTAGTCATTGTTCTAGACACTGATTTGAATTGAGAGGTCAGGAGGACAAAAAGTAGATACGCTAGACGTAATGTCTAGTTTAGATGTACTAAAATAACCTCCGTCAGTGGTGATAAATAAGCCACGCTTGCCTAGGTCAGTCTGTGGATGGGTGATCATCCCTTTTTTATTTTTTTTATCGGATGGGAAATAAATAAATATTGCTGGACATTACACACAGCGCCACCTAGTGCCACACTAAGCAACGAGGCTTGTGTCGTGGACACCAGATAGTTGATATACTATATAGATACTTTTTGTTTGTAAATACATACTTTTTATACATATAAACATCCATGACTCGGAAACAAATGGCCATGCTCATCACACAAACATTTGCTCCGACCGGGATTCGAACCCGGGACCCTAAGAACGTAAGGCAGCCTCACTACCGCTGCGCCATTCGGGTCGTCAATCATCAAATGACTCCTCCCGCTCTGGGCGGAGCAGGAGGGAGTGTCAGACTTGTACTGACTAAAACCCATCCATGTTCCTTCATCGCCCTTTGTGTTCCGGGGCCACGGTATCTCTTTCGAACAGTCCCGCAACCGCAACTCCGGCAGGCATCGGTCCTTGCAGACCCCTTACATACCTACCGAGTTTCTTCGTGCCTCGGAAAGGAAGTTAAACCGTTGGTCCCGGCTGTCATTTTTAAATCTTTGAAAGTCGTTACAGGTAGTCAGTGGCGAGAAAATCGGACAACCAGTCTTAACAAGGGGTATCGTATTCCCCAGTACTGGGTTGTGGAGGTTCGGTATTCAGGATTTGGCGCAGCCGTGAGGCACACGGTGTCACATTGTTTTTTATTTTTTGTTTAGTTTTAAGTTTTTACTCATTTATTTTGTTATTCTTTTTGTTTTACATTTTTTGTTTATTTTTTATACTGTGTGCACTTGTGGCGTGTGCCAAATAAATGTATTTTCTTTCTTTTCTTTCTTTCTTTCAGTCGCTCCTGTGGCACAAATCCAAACTCCGGGGCTTCTACTGAGAAATTCCTGATGGAAAAACCCAATAACACTTTGCCCGACCTGGGAATCGAACCCAGGACTCATGCTGAGTAATCGCCACCACTAGACCAACGAGACAGTCATTTATTTCATATTGTTAACAATACATGTCATGGTAATAGGCTTATCTATACTTACTAATATTATAAAGAGGTAACATTAATTGTTTGTAAGTTTGTATGTAGGGGGTAATCTCCGGAAGTAATGAACCAATTTTAAAAATTGTTTCACTGGTAGAAAGCTACATTATTTGTGAGTGCTATAGACTATATTTTATTCCCGTACTCCCACGGGAACGGGAACTACGTGGGTTAAACCGCGGGACGTCAGCTATCCCCAATAAAATGGAACCTAACATACCTAACTGTCGAAATGTGGGTGTATTGTACACCCCCACAGAGCATACAGCCGTGATGATATGTTATGATGTTGTGAAAACAAGAAACATCCAAGCGATTGCATCAATCACAACCGATTCGCTGTCTATAATTGAAGAGTTCCATTGTATTTCTCCGAAGATCACCATCAGATCTTCACCAAATTTAAACGGGACCACCGCGAAGTAATTTTCTTCCAAACAAAAAAAAATATCATCGAAATCGGTTCTCAATTGGCGAAAAAAGGGTGAACATACACCCAAAAAAATAAAAAATTGAGACGAATTCATAACCTCCTCTTTTTGGAAGTCGGTTAACTAATCTAAATATATAAAAGAAGAAACTGACTGACTGACTGACTGATTGACTGACTGACTGACTGACTGACTGACTGACTGACTGACTCATCTATCAACGCACAGCCCAAACCGCTGGGTCTACAGATTCCAAATTTGGCAAGTAGGTTCCTGATGTAGTCTAGGGGTGCACTAAGAAAGGATTTTTCAAAATTCATCCCCTAAAGGGGTTAAACGGGGCTCCAAAGTTTGTATCGGAAAACAAGATTAGTTAGACTATTTTATTCGAAACTTCACAGGAGTGCTCCTATTGATAAATGAGTAGAAACGGGTTTCAGGTTTTTTCAGAATTCAACCCCTAAGAGGGGGAAATGGGGTGGCAAAGTATAAAAATCAATGCACAGCCCAAACCGCTGAGTCTAGAGATTCCAAATTTGGCAAGTAGGTTCCTTATGTGGTCTAGGGGTGCACTAAGAAAGGATTTTTCAAAATTCAACCCCTAAGGGGATTAAACGGGAATCTAAAGTTTGTATGGGTAAAATAAGATTAGTTAGACTATGTTATTCGAAACTTCACAGGAGTGCTCCTATTGATAAATGAGTAGAAACGGGTTTCAGGTTTTTTCAGAATTCAACCCCTAAGAGGGCGAAATGTGGTGGCAAAGTATAAAAATCAATGCACAGCCCAAACCGCTGAGTCTAGAGATTCCAAATTTGGCACAAAGGTTCTTTATGAGGTTTAGGGGTGCATTAAGAAAGGATTTTTCAAAATTTACTCCCTAAGGGGTTGAAACGGGGGTCCAAAGATTACATGGGGAAATAAGATTAGTTAGACTACTTTATTCGAAACTTAACAGGAGTACTCCTATCGATAAATGAGTTAACGTTTGTGTTTTAGTTTTTTTTCAGAATTCAACCCCTAAAGGGGGAAATGGGGTAACAAAGCCTGAAATTCAACATAGTTATTATTTTTATGGTGAATTGGGTCGGGTGTATTACAAAAACAACGATTTTAAGATTTAATGTGCCAGACCTGAAATACTACCATTCCCTGTTGGGGTGCGATGGGGTTGAAATGTCTAAAAATCAATATGGGTGTCGATACCGAGATTATCAGGGGTGCTGATTACGAAAATTGCATTTATTTTGAGATCCAGATGATAATGATTGTGATTACGATGATGATGATTGTGATAACGATAACGATGATTGTGATGATGATGATTTTGATTACGATGATAATGATTGTGATTACGATGATTGTGATTATGATGATTGTGATAACGATGATAATGATTGTGATTACAACGATAATCAGTGTGATAACGATGATGGTGATTGTGATAGTGATTGTGATTGTAATGGTGATTGTGACAGTGACGGTGATTGTGATAGTGTCGGTGATTGTGATGGTGATAGCGATGGTTGTGATAACGAGGACGGAGATTGTGATAATGATGATTGTGATTAAGATGATAATGATTGTGATTACGATGATAATGATTGTGATAACGATGATGGTGATTGTAATAGTGATTTTAATGGTGATTGTGATGGTGATGGTGATTGTGATGGTGATTGTGAAAGCGGCAGTGATTGTGATGGTGATAGCGATGGTGATTGTGATTGTGACAGTGATGGTGATTGTTATAATGATGTAGATTATTGTGATTACTATGATAATGATTGTGATAACGAGGGTAGTGATTGTGATGGTGATTGTGATGGTGATGGTGATTGTGATGGTGATGGTGATTGTGATTTTGATTGTGATAGTGTTGGTGATTGTGATAATGATGGTGATTGTGATAATGATTGTGGTTGAGATAGTGATGGCGATTGTGATCATGATGATTGTGATTAAGATGATAGTGATTGGGATTACGATGATAATCATTGTGATTACGATTATAATGATTGTGATGACGAGGATGGAGATTGTGATGATGATGATTGTGAATACGATGATGGTGATTGTGATGGTGATGATGATTTTGATAGTTATTCTGAGAGTGGTGGTGATTGTGTTGGTGATGGTGATGGCGATGGTGATTGTGATGGTGATTGTGATGGTGATTGTGATGGTCATTGGGATGGTGATTGTGATGGTGATTGTGATGGTGAATGTGATGGTGTTTGTGATGGTGATTGTGATGGAGAATGTGATGGTGATTGTGATGGTGATTGTGATGGTGATTGTGATGGTGATTGTGATGGCGATTGTGATGGTGATTGTGATGGTGATTGTGATGGTGATTGTGATGGTGATTGTGATGGTGATTGTGATGGTGATGGTGATGGTGATGGTGATTGTGATGGTGATTGAGATAGTGATGATGAGTGTGATAATGACTGTGATTACGATGATAATTATTGTTATAACGATGATGGTGATTGTGATAGTTATTTTGATGGTGATTGTGATGGTGATTGTGATAGTGATTGTGATTGTGATAGTGATGGTGATTGTGATTGTTATGGTGATTGTAATGGTGATTGTGATGGTGATTGTGATGGTGATTGAGATAGTGATGGTGATGGTGAGTGTGATAATGACTGTGATTACGATGATAATTATTGTGATAACGATGATGGTGATTGTGATAGTTATTTTGATGGTGATTGTGATGGTGATGGTGATTGTGATAGTGATTGTGATAGCGATAGTGATGGGGATTGTGATGGTGATTGTGATTGTGATAGTGATGGTGATTGTGATAATGATTGTGGTAATTATGGTGGTTGTGTTAATGATGATAATTGGTGATAATGATGGTGACTGTGATAGTGATGGTGATGGGGATTTTGATGGTGATTGTGATTGTGATAGTGATAGTGATGGAGATTGTGATAATGATGGTGGTTGTGATAGTGATGGTGATTGTGATAATACTAATTGTGATGATTATGAAATGTGGCACATAGATATAGTTTATAACCTGGATTAACATGGAGGACACTATTATCCCTTTAGTATGATCCAGTAAGACAGTTACCGAACTTCACGCGGGCGAAGCCGCGGGCAACAGCTAGTTAAATATAAAATTAAATGTTCTAAGCAGTTTATAAATATCTCGTCTCGCTCGAGTGACGACGTACGTGCCTGATTATCAGTGCTCTAAATACGTGGCTTGGGTTAGGTTGAGTACATACTAGTGTGAATTAAACCTCAAATAGTATAATCAGGCAATAATGTTCCCATTGCTGGGACACACGGGCTCCGCGGGAATGGGCTATAATCCACCACGCGGGCCCAGTGCGGGTTGGTAGATGTCACATGTCTTTGATTTTTTGGTTTTAGGACATGCCGGTTTCCTCACGATGTTTTTTTCACCGTTTTTTAGAGCAGTGCTCATGAAATAAATTACACAAAGTAATGCCTGCGTAGTTTTGAACCCACGACTTACTTTTCGTTAGTCGGGGCTGCTACTATTTGGCCACTGCTGCTCTCAACCTCTAAAACTTATTTTCTAAGTTGTGAATAGAACAAGAAATAGATGAAAGTACGCTAAGGGACGCTCGTGAGAGACATACCATAGACCCTAGATAAAAATTTGTTTATTTCTTAACCAAAAACAGAACAACAAGTTGATGATTGGAGCCTCCTTTTTAGCAAAGAAAAAGCCTGTATTAGGAGACTCCGCTCTTTCTTATCTAGACAATGTTTTTTAACAGAACAGAATACTTACATAACATTTATAATTTTTATATTATAGGTACACGTGTAAGTGTATGGGGGTTGTGTGTACTTGGTGCGTGTGTATGTATGTGTGTGTGGTGCTTAGAGCGTGTGTGTGTGTATATGTGTGTAGGTGAGTGTGTGTGTAAGGAGAAATGGGTGAGTTAAACTATGCGTTTTAGAAATGCCTCAGTATCATCATAAGTAAGAGGTTTTATCCAATTTGTTACCAATTTTTTACATTCATGTAGTTGTTTAGTGTATATGTATATCTCCTTGTTTACCCTATTATAAATCTGAGCAGAGCGTTTGTTGTATTGTGTAGCAGCAAATTTTGATTTAGTTTGTGGGATTTGAGCAACTATGTCTTTTCTTCTTTTCGATAGTGTGTTTGCATTATAAGGAAGTGCCTTATGTTTTTTTAGGACTGTGTAAGAGATGTATAGTTTTCTGACAGAAAGCAGGCCACTCATCTGGTAAAGACTTTCAGTTGGGTATCTTTTCTTTTTGAAGTAAATTATTTTTATTAGCGCTCGTTGTGCTCGTTCTACATCTATAAATCTAGTTTTTGCCGCACCGCCCCAAATGGGGATACAGTAGATTAATACAGATTGTACAAGTGCCACATAAACTTCATTAAGGAGATTTCTATGAGGGCCTACTTTTTTATTTATATTTGTGGGGAGGACATATCGTAATGATTTAAATATCCATCCTAGCTTCCTAACTCTTCCTGTAACATGCTCAAGATGAGCATACCATGATAATTTTTGGTCAATTATGACGCCCAAGTATTTGGTTTGTGAGACTTTACTAATTGCAGGACACACAGTCAGTTATTATTTCAGACAGTTATTATTCGAAACTTTATCACATGAGTGTAATTTGAGGTTAAAATCTTTATTTGGTTGTGAACGATTCGATTGTAAAACAGATATAGTTCGTTTGTACCGTGTTTAGTATGAGTAAGTTATCGTTGAGCCAATTAGTTATTTGGACCATGCCCATCTCTGCTATCTATATCATGCCCATATCTGCATCTAGTAATGTATCGGTACATATTACTATGATATTAAATCGTTAGATTTTTTTATATGTATATTTAAATACATAATTTCAAGGTTCCTGCAAGAAGACAGGAAACGTTTTCATCCCTAAAAAGTCACTAGCAAAACAGCAACAAAGAACTTTTCCGAAAATATATTTTGTAAAACTTAAAACAAATACCCGAAATTTTTGACACTCTGACTACAGCCTTACACTGACCTTAATATAGTACTCTATGAAAATATAATATAATATAATCTCATTAAGATCAGCAGTGGTTATGTTCTGACTTTATGATGAATTCTAGCTGGCAGACCCTATATCTAAAGTTATATTGCATCACTAGCTTTAAGCCCGCGGCTTCGCCTGCGTGGAGTGCTATAATTGTCCCACGGGATCATACTACCAGGATAAAGTGTCCTATGTGTTAATATAGGTCATAAACTATATATATGTGCTAAATTTCATTCAAATCCGTTATTTAGTTCTTTGCGTGTAAGAGTAACAATCATACACACAAACACATACAAACCTTCGCCTTTATAATATTACTAGCAGACGTCACGCGGTTTCACCCGCGTAGTTCCTGTTCCCGTGGGAGTACGGAGATAAAATATAGCCTATGTTACTTAGGGTGAATGTAGCTTTCTAATGGTGAAAGAATTTTTGAAATCGGCGCAGTAGTTTTTGAGTTTATTTATTACAAACATACACAACAAAAACACAAATATTTCCTCTCTAAAATATTAGTGTAGATTATATAGTGTAGATTAGTGTGAAAGCGTGGAGTCTGGTGTAGGGGTGGTGAAGATTTAGAAGCATTTCTTTAAGAATTTTATAAGGAGCGACTGCCTATCTGACCTCCACAACCCAGTTAGTACTGGGTAATACGATACCCCTTGGTACGCTGGTTGTCAGACTTTCGGGTCACTGACTACCTGTAACGATTGTCAAAGATCTACAAATGACAGCCGGGACCAACAGCTTAACGTGCTTTCTGAGGCACGGACGAAACTCGGTATATTATGGGTGGTCACCTATCCACCGACCAATCAAGACAAGCATGGCTTAACCTAAAGATCGATCTGATCGGCTGTTAATATTTAGCCACGAACTCCTCCTCGGAAATTCTAGGCATTGCATTAGGAAATACAGTATAGTATATAAATATGTCTAGTATATAATAATAGTATCAGTTATATCGTTCCGACTGTTGGGACACAGGCCTCCTATGAGAGGGACTGGGCCATAATTAACCACGCGGGTGCAGTGCGTGTTGTCATCAAAATCTGCCTAGCCTTTTCCAAATCACGGCGGCGGTTTCGGCTTCTAACCGGATGCAGCTGTAGTATTTTACATGCATTCGTTTAGAGGTGTGTAGCACGCGAAATTCAAATTTTGTTACGTTTTTTGCTATTTGTAGGTCAGAGTTAGGTTGTATGTTAGAATAATTAAATTTCACTCTGTTTGGCGGTCTAACTTAATATTACCGGTACTGCCGTTGTTTTAATGATTTAATTAGGGATGTAACGATACATGAATTTGCCGATACGATACCGATACCGATTATCGAGGAAAATAATCGGCGATACCGATACTGATACCGATACCGATATCGATGGCTTAGTAGTAAATACACCCAGTAAATAAAGAATGATGTACTTTATATGCATAAAACTTACCTATGTTACATAGAATAAATAGACACTTCATGTCGGTACCTACTAATTGTAACTAAGTAAACAACAAAATTGTAACTACTTGTTAATGGTGAGAATTAAACTATTTTTATTTTATTATTTTTATTTTTACTCCTTTCTGTAAAGTGTGGCAAAAATGGAAATTAAAAATAATGAAAAAAAAGGTAAAATATCATATCAACATTTATTTGGGTAACATTTATCAAGGAATCAAATCAAAAGTAAATCAATAATAACCAAAGTTCACTCTAGGAAGATTTTTCTTAAAAGGAAACAAAGTCTATTCAAATTACTAGCAGATAATCTGTTGCGCAAATCATTTTGTATGAGGCCTGCAGTTGAAAAAAGACGTTCTGTGGCAACTGAGCTCATTGGGTAAGAAAGTATTTTTGTGCAAGCATTTTCAATTTTGGGTATTTATCTTCATTGCTCCAATAGTTCTTTGGATCTTGTTTCATTGGAATATTTGGACATCTCGTATAAGATTCCACCTCTTCTTGCTCAGGATGACTAGACATGTTAGACATGTCTGTGTATCGGCTGTATTTAAATCGGCGATGCCGATATATCGGCCTGCCGATTATATCGGCCGATATATCGGTATCGGTATCGGTATCGTTACATCGCTAGATTTAATTGTGTTTTTATTCTTTCTGTTTTTTTCACTGTCTAATAGCTTTTAGGTGCTTAATATAGTGCATGCAGTGCTTTTCTTTAAGTAGTGGGGCACTTAGACTGTACGGTGCACGTACATACAAGGGCCACTATTGGAACTATTAAAAAACTATCACACCAATAGATACAACACGGTTAAAATACAAAATGAGTATAGTACAAAGCTTCCATCCACGCAAGGAACGGCCCAGGGTTCAATTATAGGTCCGACAGAATACTTACTTTATGTTAATGATATGGTTAACGTTGTAAATTCAGGTTCTGTATACCAATTCGCAGACGACACGTGTATACTTGTCGCTAATAAGAACATTCACGATGCTGAGGAATCCCTACAACGTAACTTCGACCAAGTGTGTAAATGGGCTCATGACGTGGGATTAGTAATAAATTCAACAAAAACAAAAATTGTTCACGTACACTCATCACATAACAAATGCTCCACTATACCTACAATTATAGCACACGAACACACTTGCCTGCATAGCTCGCCACAGATTTGCAAATGTCCGTCAGTAGAAGTAGTCGATAAACACATGTATATCGGTCTAATGGTCGATAGCCGATTCTGTTGGGGACCGCATAAAGATTACGTATGCAACAAACTGAGGTCTATTCTAGGTAAGCTCAGAATACTTAAATATAAACTACCTTACAAAACGCTTAGAATGTTATATTTGGCCCTAGCAGACTCTGTTATCAATTACGGACTCAGCAGTTACGGGAGAACCTATCATACATACTTAACGGATATTTACAGGTTACAACTAAGAATACTCAAAGTAATTACGCCAAAACATATAAAAAAGAAATACAAAAACAATGACGGCGACCTCTTTAAATATTGTCAAGTTATGAATGTGTTCAATAAAGTTGAATTTTTTACTCTAACGGAAGTCAATAGACCTGAGCTGTTAACCGAAAGAACAAGACCTGACTTTCTGAGAACGATACCACATAAAAATAAATACATCCTACCAACATTCAATAATGTGTAAGGGATGAGGGTTGCAGAATACTTAGTACCTTTTTTTCTTAATAAACTTCCAGAGGACTTGCAAACGCTATACAAAACGAGTTCGAAAAGTTATAAATATAAATCAAAACGTTTCCTTACACAAAACTTCTCCTAAAGTATGTATCTAAATATATAAAAGAAGAAACTGACTGATTGACTGACTGACTGACTGACTCATCTATCAACGCACAGCCCAAACCGCTGGGTCTACAAATTCCAAATTTGGCAAGTCGGTTCCTTATGTGGTCTAGGGGTGCACTAAGAAAGGATTTTTCAAAATTCACCCCCTAAGTGGGTTAAACGGGGCTCCAAAGTTTGTATGGGGAAACAAGATTAGCTTGACTATTTTATTCGAAACTTCACAGGAGTGTTTATATTAATAAATGAGTAGAAACGGGTTTCAGGTATTTTCGAAATTCAACCCCTAAGAGGGGGAAAAGGGGTGATAAAGTCAAAATATCAATGCACAGCCCAAACCGCTGAGTCTAGAGATTCCAAATTTGGCACATTGGTTCCTCATGTGCCCTAAGGGTGCACTAAGAAAGTATTTTCCAAAATTCACCCCTTAAGGGGGTTAAACGGGGATCCAAAGTTTGTATGGAGAAACAAGATTAGTTTGACTATTTTATTCGAAACTTCACAGGAGTGCTCCTATGGATAAATGAGTAGAAACGGGTTTCAGGTTTTTTCAGAATTCAACCCCTAAGAGGGGGAAATGGGGTGGAAAAGTATAAAAATCAATGCACAGCCCAAACAGCTGAGTCTAGAGATTCCAAATTTGGCATATAGATTCTTTATGAGGTTTAGGGGTGCATTAAGAAAGGAATTTTCAAAATTCTCCTCATAAGGGGTTCAAACGGGGGTCCAAAGATTACATGGGGAAATGGGATTATTTAGACTACTTTATTCGAAACTTAACGGGAGTACTCTTATCGATAAATGAGTTAACATTTGTGTTTCAGGTTTTTTCAGAATTTAACTGATAAATAAATGGGGATACTGATAAGGGAATGGGTAAATAGGTATTGTTTTTATGGTAAATTGGGTCGGGTGTATTACAAAAACAACGATTTTAAGATTTAATGTGGCAAACCTGAAATACTACCATTCCCTGTTGGGGTGCGATGGGGTTGAAATGTCTAAAAATCAATATGGGTGTCGATACCGAGATTATCAGGGGCGCTGATTACGAAAATGGCATTTGTTTTGAGTTCCTGATGATAATGATCGTGATTACGATGATGATGATTGTGATAATGATGACGATGATTGTGATGATGATTATGATGATGATGATTTTGATTTTATGATGAAAATGATTGTGATTACGATGATGATGATTGTGATAACGATGACAATGATTGTGATTACGATGATAATAAGTGTGGTAACGATGATGGTGATTGTGACAGTGATGGTGATTGTGAATAATTGTGATAAAGACGGTGATTGTGATGGTGATAGCGATGGTTGTGATAACGAGGATGGAGATTGTGATGATGATGATTGTGATTAAGATGATAATGATTGTGATTACGATGATAATGTTTGTGATAACGATGATGGTGGTTGTGATAGTGATTATGATGGAGATAGCGATGGTGATGGTGATTGTGATTGTGACAGTGATAGTGATTGTGATAATGATGAAGATGATTGTGATTACTATGATAATGATTGTGATAACGGGGATAGTGATTGTGATAGTGATTGTGACGGTGATGGTGATTGTGTTTGTGATAGTGTTGGTGATAGTGATAATGATGGTGATTGTGATAATGATTGTGGTTGTGATAGTGATGGCGATTGTGATCATGATGATTGTGATTAAGATGGTAGTGATTGTGATTACGATGATAATTATTGTGATTACGATTATAATGATTGTGATGACAAAGATGGAGATTGTGATGATGATGATTATTATTACGATGTTAATGGTTGTGATTAGGATGATAATTATTGTGATAACGATGATAGCGATTGTGATTACGATGATAATGATTGTGATAACGATGATGGTGATTGTGATAGTGATTTTGATGGTGATTGTGATGGTGATGGTGATTGTGATAGTTATTGTGAGAGTGGCGGTGATTGTGATGGTAATAGCGATGGTGATTGTGATGGTGATTGTGATGGTGATTGTGATTGTGATTGTGATAGTGATTGTGATAGTGATGGTGATTGTGATAATGACTGTGATTACGATGATAATGATTGTGATAACGATGATGGTGATAGTGATAGTGATTATGATGGTGATTGTGATGGTGCTGGTGATTGTGATAGTTATTGTGAGAGTGGCGGTGATTGTGATGGTAATAGCAATGGTGATTGTGATTGTGATGGTTATTTTGATGGTGATTGTGATGGTGATTGTGATGGTGATTGTGATGGTGATTTTGATGGTGATTGTGATGGTGATTGAGATTGTGATGGTGATTGTGATTGTGATTGTGATTGTGATGGTGATTGTGATGGTGATTAAGATAGTGATGGTGATTGTGATTGTGATTGTGATGGTGATTGTGATGGTGATGGTGATAATAATTGTGGTAATTATGGTGTTTGTGATAGTGATGGTGATTGGTGATAATGATGGTGACTGTGATAGTGATGGTGATTGTAATAATGATGGTGGTTGTGATAGTGATTTTGATGATAATAATTAGATTATGAAATTTGGCACATAGATAGTTTATAACCTGTGGACACTATTATCCCTTTAGTATGATCCAGTGGGACAGTTACCGAACTTCACGCGGGCGAAGCCGCGGGCAACAGCTAGTGTACCTATAAATTATTTTCACCATTATGTAGTGCCTGCCTCTAGTCTATCTTTGGAAGGCAGGATTACTCAATATCGCCCTTATGTTAAAGATATATATCCCATACATATTTGTCCAATGTCCTTTTAGTCCAACTAAAAGGACAATGGACAAATGTTGTTGACGTATCTACGCACCAAACTTAAGTATGTAAATGTTTTTTTTTTTTAACTGTCAGTTTTATTGTACCTATCATTGTAGTTGTAACGTTTTGTAAAATTTAAACGAACGGCTCGCCAGCACACAGATAAGCCCTGAGAGGTTTTCGATGTGTGGCTAAAACCAAACTGTATATAGATTAAGTTTTTTAGATATTTAAATAAATAAATAAATAAACATGGGTTTTAAAATATATTTATTACAATAAGTTAGCCAGTAGGCTCGCGTATTTGCACTTTGGACGCGACCTACATTTGGCAGTGCATTGACACTGACATATTGCATTGTTCTATGCATTTTATATATATTACATTTTTAGTGTTCAATTAGACATGGTTTGAGTCGGACAACTTGCATTTTTATTTAGATTCATCCCGTCGTTGAGCATTCACTGACATTTTCTGCATTTAAGTTTAAATTTGACATTTTACATTTGCATTGACATAACTTATGTTATGGAAGCACCCTACATAGACTTTAGTTTGAAATGTTTTACTATATAGGTATAATCTAATAATGTACTGATTGTTGAAGAGCCAAATAAAATAAATAAATGTTGAACAAAATATGATTCACTGTTTAAATAATTTTGTTCAGTTTGTGTTTTACCAAGTAACCACTGTTTCTTACCAGGAAGGCAGGCCGTTTTTCTTTTAAAAGGAAGGGTCAGGCCTAGAAAGGAGTAGTGAGACGATTTGGACGCGTACCGCGAGGGTTGGTCCGAGGAGGCACGAGAAAAGAGCTGATGGATGGAATTCTTTGACCAGTATAGTGGGACAGCACAGGCTATTAAAAGAAAGAAAGAAAGGTGTATCGTATGTATTTACGTGTGTTCCACCGTAGTTCCTTTAAGGTGGATGCTCAAGGGTAGCCCGCGAAATTCAAATTTTCTTACGTTTTTTGCAATTTGCAGGCCAGTGCTAGGTTGTATGTTGATTAAAATTTTGTTTGCGACTGTAAGACGTATGTAGTTACAGAATTATATTCATCAAAATCATCAATACAACCCTCAAAGTTCATAAAGGTGGAAAAATTACTTTTCCAAGGTTAAAATCATTCTTATTAAAGATTTAATAATGTTATTACACAGTTTAATGCGTAGATGTGAATATTTTAAATGTTAAACACTGTAGCTATTATGGAGCAAACAAATTAAACTATTAGGTTAATTCTCAGCAAACATTTATATTAAAACAAAACCTTTAAACAAAATAAATAATAATTATATATCACTGATTAGAGTAACAAAATAAATAATAATAATCTGTTTAAAATAATTGAGCTAAGGATGACTGTTCTGTCGCACGGTCCACAAGCCAAGAGACCCGGCGCACCGAGCGAACCGCCCGCCAGCCCGTCTCCTCCCCACCACGTGCCGTCGTGGTGGTGCGATGCCAACGCCACGGCTAGCTAGGCGGCGCCCGCAGTTCCGTCCGTCCAAAACAGATGGCGCTCGCTCCACGAAGTTGCCAACACGGCCATTCTGCAAGGCGCATGTCCCAGGCGCCCCACGATGCTAGGTAAAATACTGAAACAAAATCAACATCAGAACTAGTTTTCTCAATCTACAAGTATGAATCACAAGCCATAATACGTTTTCGAACCATCAACAAGTGCCTACTCTATTGCTGCTAGTTCAAACGTACTTAAAGGGACTATGCCACACTTAAGAGTCCTGGTTTTCCTAGAGCTTACCACTTGGAATCACTTGCATTTAAAGAGCTTTTCGCTACACTTAAACGTACCAAGTTGTTTTCCAAGCTATATTAACATTTGCTGGTGTTTCTATCCTGGCGAAAATTAAGGTACAAGTGTTTTATCTAGCCTCGCGAGTAAAATAAACAATAGCAATACTGTATGTGAGACTGTAACCACTTAATTTTATTTGCAATAAAATTATAAAGCAGTGAATTTATTAATTATTAACAGCAGACAAGAAAGTATAGTACATACCTTTAAAACTATGAGTTGCCAATACGGACCTTATTGTTAACCGCTTATTCCAATTTCCAGTCATCTATTTGTATCCAATACTTCATATTTTCAGCAGCTGCGACGCCATTGTACGGTTTACTGCTTCTTTCAGAACCCCTTAGGTCTGTCACCTCATATCTGTCATTACCCAGAACCTTTTTTACTCGAAATGGTCCTTTGAAGGTGGGCAGGAGTTTTCTGCTTCGACCATCGTTGCTCTGGCTTTGTATTCTGATCAATACTAAATCTCCTTCTTCGTAAATCTTGGCTTTTGACCGAGTTTTATCAAACCTTTGTTTTTGCGATATTGCACTGGCTTTAATATTTTTATCTACCTTTGCTCGCAACTCTATTACGTCAACTAGCGATTCATCATCAAGCTCTGGCTCTACATTGTCATTGTCAACGCGCAAACGATATCCCAATAAAACCTCACTGGGAACGGCATTAATAGTTTTATGGATTGTACTGTTTAAACCTTGCTGTATTATTTTAACATATTGATCCCACCTATCTTCAGTAGTATCTGCTCCAATAGTTTTTAATGATTCTAGAATTGTCTTATTAAATCTCTCTACCTGTCCATTTGAGCGAGGCATACCTGTTGCCACAATATGCGCGCGAATATTTTTGCTCTTACAATAATCTTTATACATGTTGGAAGTAAAACATGACCCTGAATCGGAAATAATTCGTTTTGGATTACCGAAAATTTTAGTTATATTATCTAATTCGTTTATGAGATCGGATGTTTTTGTAGACTTTACTGCACAGATAAACACAAACTTAGTGAATGCATCTACTAAAACTAGTAAGTATATATTGTCGTTTCGTGTTTTAACGAACGGACCTAAGTGGTCCGCGTGCAAAGTGTGAAAAGGTTGCGCGTATTTTGGCAACGGGTATAACTGTCCTTCCTTAGCACCACCCTTATTTTTGTAATAAATACAATTCAAACAGTTTCTGATGTATTTTTTTATTATGTGACGCATACGAGAAAACCAATATTTGTGCCCTATTCTCTCAAACGTTTTATCGACAGAAAAATGGCCCACGTCATCATGGTTGTATTTTATTATTTGCCATATACAACTCTTTGGGACGACCCATCGTCGCCCTTGGGCTGTTCTTCTATACACTTTCCCACCTAACAGTTCATAAGTGTCAAAAAATATTTTATTTTCATCTATTTCACCAGACTCTAAAACGGTTTTAATTTTCACAATGTCAGGGTCTTGCATTTGTACAGAAAGTAACCAGTCTCCTTCGGTTATTGATAATATTATTTCCCTTTCCGACCTCTCACCTGAGGGAACGGGATTTCGACTCAAGGCATCCACATGTTGCATACGTGTACCTTCTCTATGCTTTATTTCGTACATGAACTCTTGAGTCGAAAGAACCCATCGTGCAATCCGGGGAATAATATTCTTTTTAGTCAACGCGTACCTGACCGCGTTACAATCTGTGATAACGGTGAAAGGTGAATCAATTAAATAAAGACGAAATTTTTGGAGTGAAGTTACGATTGCTAGGAGTTCTAACTCAAATGAGTGGTATTTATTTTCGTCCTCAGTTGTCTGACGGCTATAGCAATAAACTGGGTTTTCACCCTCATCAGCAACCTGAACAAGAATACCCGCAACGCCATCTCGACTAGCGTCTGTATACAAAATGGTTTCTTTATTTGGATGAAAAATAGATAATACGCTATCTGATGTTAGTTTTGCTTTTAAAATTTGAAACGCTTGATCATGCACGGAATCCCAATACCAAGGGGCATCTTTTTTCAATAATTTAGTAAGAGGGGCAGAAATGATAGCGCAGTTTTTAATAAATTTGCGAAAATAATTAATTAGTCCCAGAAACTGTCGCAACTGGTGGACAGTTTTCGGTACGGGAAATTTCTTAACGGCTTTGGTTTCGTTCGGCATTACGCAGTTTTGTTTTATTCTGTATCCGAGAAACTCTATTTCAGTTTTAAGGAAATGACATTTTTTTAAATTTAAAGTTAAACCATAGTTTTTAAATATTTTCAAAATGTTTTCCAAGAGCTTTAAATTTTCCTCAATAGTTTGTGTCACTAAATAAACATCATCCAAATATACAATAACGTTCTCAAACCTTAAGTTACCTAATACCATATTCATCATTTGTTGAAAACAAGATGGTGCATTAGCTAAACCGAACGGGAGCCGCAGAAATTCATAATGGCCATCTTCGGTAATGAATGCCGTTTTCTCGATGGACTGTGGGCTCATAATAATTTGGTAGTACCCACTTTTTAGATCAAGACTTTTGAAATATTTATAACCCTGTAGTCTATCTATAAGATCCTCTATTCGGGGCATTGGGTACTTGTCCTTAACTGTTATTTTATTCAGTGTGCGGTAATCGATGCAGAGTCTTTTCTCGCCATTCTTTTTTTTCACAAGCAGAGCGGGACTCGCGTAAGGGGATTTACTTTCTTGAATTATTTTATTATCAACTAATTCCTGCACCATTTCTCGAATAATCTTCCTATCTGAATAAGAGGCTCGAAAAGGTCTGCACTGTACCGGTCGTGGGTCTGTCAGAGTAATAACCATCTCGTGGTTGTTCACTTTCCCTAACTCTTTTATGTCTGTCGCGATACACTGTTTATATTGTCTGAATAAATAAATCAGTTCATTTAAGTGAGTGTCAGTATCGATCTTAGTCTCGTGAATAACGGCACAAAATTCACTAAGTGATTGCGCATAGTCAAACTTGAAACAATTACCTACACGTGAATATATCAAATCGTTTCGCTCCTATATTACGGCCAATTAATATATCACAACCTACTAAGTCATCAATGACGTAAAAGTTCACACTAGTTAAAGACACGCAGTCAATTTTTAAATCTAGAGTGACTTTTCGAGTAACCGGTTTAGAATTATGCTTAGAAAACCCTTGTAACAAAACTGGCGAGGGTAGTACACTGGTTTGAAGCGAATATTTTTCCACCACCAATTCGGAAATTAAGGAACAACTGCTTCCCGTATCAATAACGGTTTGTCCATGAGGCATTCTCATGGACAAAATTGTCAATGTTAACCGTTTTTACAAATTTATTTCGCGGATCAGAGGTGTGAATCAATTTGGTTTCCTCAGTTTCTGGTTTGATAAATCCTGTACTCTTCTTACTACGGCATACAGCCTCAACATGGCCTTTTTTTTTTACAAAAATTACATTTAAAGAGATCACACTGGTTCCTTTTATGATTTCCACCGCAAGTGTAGCATTTAATAGGTTTCTGAATATTTGTTGAACTGGTTTGATTACTTTCATGCGCACTACGAGAATTGGCATTAATATTTGAAGAGGTAACAGTCGTGGACGGCAGGCTAAAATTATTCGTTTGATCCATTGTTTTATGTTGGTTTTCACGTGTACTACCCGAACTGGTTTGTTTTGAGTTTTTGCCTTTGTAGGTACGACCATGAAGGTAACTAGCCAACTCATGGCAAGATTTAAAATTACTCGCCTCAATAGATGCTCCTATATTGCTGTCGCCTATACTACCGACAATTATAGATATAATATCTTGCTCAGTAAAGTTTAAAGACAACCGATCAACTTTACATTTAATATCAAAATAAAATTCGTATAATGATTGGTTTTCTACTGGTTTTTTATTAATTATTTCTTTTAATAATTCAAACATATTACGACGTGTTTGAAAACTATTAGCCAGACGCCGATTCCAATCACTCCACTTCCATGTAGGCCATTGACTATCAGTACGCAACAACGAGTCATACCAGACTTTGCCAGAGCCTTTCAACTTATTAAGAGCTTGATAACGTATCGTTTCGTCAGTCCAATCAAACGTTGCCGCATAGGATTGTATAATATTAAGCCATGCATTTATATCATCATGTAAAGGGTCAAACTCCGGTATAATATTGTTTAAGGTACTCACAGCTTTGGTATTTTTATGACGCGATACCTTTGACTTCCTTCTGAGCGGAGGTGACGGCGTTCTGGAGGTTGTACTCGTTGTACTACTGCTACTTGACGATTGTGCTCGCCTGCGATAACGCCTGCGTTTGCCCATGGCGCGTAGGTGTCACTTCTGATATTAAAGATTTAATAATGTTATTACACAGTTTAATGCGTAGATGTGGATATTTTAAATGTTAAACACTGTAGCTATTATGGAGCAAACAAATTAAACTATTAGGTTAATTCTCAGCAAACATTTATATTAAAACAAAACCTTTAAACAAAATAAATAATAATAATATATCACTGATTAGAGTAACAAAATAAATAATAATAATCTGTTTAAAATAATTGAGCTAAGGATGACTGTTCTGTCGCACGGTCCACAAGCAAAGAGACCCGGCGCACCGAGCGAACCGCCCGCCAGCCCGTCTCCTCCCCACCACGTGCCGTCGTGGTGGTGCGATGCCAACGCCACGGCTAGCTAGGCGGCGCCCGCAGTTCCGTCCGTCCAAAACAGATGGCGCTCGCTCCACGAAGTTGCCAACATTCTTGCACCTTGGAGGGTTGTATTGATGATTATAATGGGGGCTATCGTTTTAGAGCTCACCAGATGGCGCACTGTCGAGTAAGGTCCTGTCAGTAATTCTATTCAATACTTTAAAGCACCAATAACTTCATAAAAATGTTTATTTTATTACGTATAACAACATAGTGTAAGCTTTAGATATATATTTACAATATTCTTCCTAAAATTAGCAAGCATCCTCCAAGTACTAACAATATTATGATCCTAAGTTGCTACTTAAAATCTTCAAGTCATAATTAATCAGGAATGGTTCAATCTAGAACACAATCGTGAGTATTAGTATAAATACGTAATAAAAAAGCACACAACGCGCGAACACTCTATGACATCTGACATTTTGGAGGACCTTAGTCTACACAAGCGCCTCTAGCGGCAAATTCACACGCGATAGCCCCCATTGTGTTACTACATACGTCTTACAGTCGCAAACAATATTTTAATCAACATACAACCTAGCACTGGCCTGCAAATTGCAAAAAACGTAAGAAAATTTGAATTTCGCGGGCTACCCTGGAGCATCCACCTTAAACTATTCATTTGATTTTGATGAATAAGGTGTCAATGTATCCGTTATCATGTCCCGGGTAACACAGGGTATGTTTTAACCGACTTCAACAATAGGAGTTGATTTTACCTTGTACACCCCGAATTTAATTAGAGCGTGATTTTGCAGTAGTCGGTTTTTAGGGTTCCGTACCCAAAGGGTAAAAACGGAACCCTAAAAACTACTACTACTAAGACTTCGCTGTCTGTCCGTCTGTCTGTCACCAGGTTGTATCTCATGAACCGTGACAGCTAGACAGTTGAAATTTTCACAGATGATGTATTTCTGTTGCCGCTATAACAACAAATACTAAAAACAGAATAAAATTAATATTTAAGGGGGGCTCCCATACAACAAATGTGATTTTTTTTGCCCTTTTTTGATAATAATGGTACGGAACCGAGTGCGCGAGTCCGACTCGCACTTGGCCGGTTTTTTTTTAGTTAGACACAAATTCTTGTTAAAGTTTTATGATCCTCGTCCTCAGTCGTACATTCTTGACAGAACGGTCGTGGTTGAAGATGATGCATTTTTTTCTTTGGGTGATGTAGCCCTTGCGATGCGTCTCCACTTGTTGCGGTCTTCAGCGTCTCGGGAGCTTTGGACTATGGATGTTAAAACACGTTACGTTAAAGTTTATAATATGTCATGTTTAATGACAAAATGTTTGCAGCCCCTAATCGAGTGGATTCTCATGAATGTATTGACATTGACAATGAAAGATGGCCGCTAAACGAAGTGGAAAGCCGAATGACGTCATACATTGCTTTTCCCAAGGCTACACCCTTGGGAAAAGCAATGTGTGACGTCATTCGTCGGCAGGAACTATAGAAGTATAGAACGCATAGTGTAGGTACTTCTTTTGCTTCGGCTGTCTCTATATTTTTTTAACGGACTTTTAGATAGCACAATACATCACGACTGTTATATCCGATGGGTTTTAGTCCAGTCATTTGGTAGTTTTACCAGGAAAGTTTTACGGAAGTTTTGAAAATTAGTGATTTAATAGATTTCGACGTGCTCTATTGGAATTTTCACTTTGCCACCTCGTACGTTGAAACCAGTTGGTTTTACAAAAAATGGTTTCCACATAAATTGTAGGAAATTTTCTGTAGTTTAATTTATTACATGGCTATTTTCATCGTAAAATTGAAAGAAGTTATCGTCAAAAACCGTTTTTGGGTGACCTTTTTTAGGGTTCCGTACCAAAAGGGTAAAAACGGAACCCTATTACTAAGACTTCGCTGTCTGTCCGTCTGTCCGTCTGTCTGTCACCAGGCTGTATCTCATGAACCGTGACAGCTAGACGATTGAAATTTTCACAGATGATGTATTTCTGTTGCCGCTATAACAACAAATACTAAAAACAGAATTAAATCAATATTTAAGGGGGGCTCCGATACAACAAACGTGATTTTTTTGCCGTTTTGTCTAATGTATAGATAATGGTACGGAACCCTTCGTGCGCGAGTCCGACTCACACTTGGCCGGTTTTTTAATAAGGCGGCGCGAGCGCGGTAATTGGCTTTCAAAAGAAAGTTTGGCAGTACCTACTGCTCACAAACAAGTAATTATTATAAGGTTTCTCGTATTTTGGACTAGGTATAGTTTGTATGTATTTTAAATGTATTAGTTTATTTAATCTTACCTGTATATATGTGTTTTAGTATGTATGTACCCATTTATGTAGGTATATCAATTAATGTTAAAAATGGTGTTTTTCTTATTTATTTTTTGTACTCTATCGCAATGCTGTTCTATTTGACCTAAAGGTTGACTGGTAGAGAAATTATTATTAAGTCCGCCTATGTACCACCCTTGTACATAAAGTTTAAATAAATAAATAAATATCGAGGTGGCAAAAAAAAAATTAGGAAAGAGCTCGTCAAAATCTATAAAATCACCAATTTTCAAAACTCCCGTAAAACTTTCCAGGTAAACCCCTTTTTGAGCATCAAATGACAGGACTACTTATTAGGCTAGGTGTAGCCGTGTAGGTA
This sequence comes from Xestia xanthographa, assembly GCA_905147715.2. Classification (NCBI taxonomy): domain Eukaryota; kingdom Metazoa; phylum Arthropoda; class Insecta; order Lepidoptera; family Noctuidae; genus Xestia; species Xestia xanthographa. Next base: position 18,995,176 of record LR990667.1, read on the forward strand.
CCTGTATGTATGTAACCAGAGACAAGAGGGCGGGCCTATTGCCAACATTCTCAGGCACATCTTGTTTCTTGTTGCCCGACCCAGGAATCTCTCTAACTTAGTGCACGGCCTGAGTGCAATAGCGTTGGGCGGCGCGTTCTGCGGGGCGTCGAGCGGCCGACCGCGCGTTCAATGAGTGGCCATAGTGCACGCTCTGCGTTCGGGGCGGTTCGGGTGAATCCGCCGGCCGCGAGAACTATACGACAGCAGTTTTCAGACTACTTTTTGCAAAATAGAATTAATTAAATACATTTTTCCTACGTATACCTTTTTTTTTTTTTCGGATGGGAAATCATCAAATAACTCCTCCCGCTCTGGGCGGAGCAGGAGGGAGTGTCAGACTTTTACCGACTAAAACCCATCCATGTTCCTTCATCGCCCTTTGTGTTCCGGGGCCACGGTATCTCTTTCGAACAGTCCCGCAACCCCGGCAGGCATCGGTCCTTTTTTCCTACGTATACCTAACCTTGTCTTCTTTAAGTACGTTTACTGTTAATAAATCGATATTTATTTACTTTCAATTCCCAGTTTTATTGCTAGTTCTCTCCACACTCTTGTTCTAACTATTCTATTTTTGTATAAACAGGAAGTAGATAACCATATTTCAAGTTTATTTTGTAAGTATTCATGTTATAATTAGTTCAAACGGCAACGCTCATTTCGCCGCGCGCCGCTCCGAAACAAACAGGTTTGAATTCGCTCGCGACGCAACGCCGGACGCTCCGCAAGACACAAACACGCACGCTGCAGCCGCCGCGCGGCGGGCGTCTACTCAGGCCACTCACGTATAATGCATGTGTTTGATATGAACGCTGCACGCGTCGCCGGACGCAACACTACGTCTACTCACTACTCAGGCCACTCACGTATAAATGCATGTGTTTGACATGAACGCTGCACGCGCCGCCCCGCGCCGCACGCTCGATTCGAGCGGTCACTGTGTTCGTACACTAATAGTACACCCGCATTTCGTTAGTTTTTTGAAGTCCCATGTAATAAGGGAGATCCTGGGTGCGATACCGATGGGATTTGTGAAATTACAAAAAACCCCCAAGAACATTTTGCACGACTTGGGAATCGAACCCAGGACCTCAAGCTCTCAAGCGTTTTATTATTTGTTGTTTTAACAACAACAACAACGTCCACTGCTAGACATAAGCCTCTCCCATGATGGGAGGAATTTGCCGTAATCTCCACGCTTGGCAGGCGGATTGGAGATCGCAGTGATGAAAGACTAACAGAAAACGCTGCTGCCCATTCTCTGGTCTACGGAGGTGCAAGGTGTTCTGCCTCAGACATTAGTCGCCTTATACGACACCCGTGACTGTAATGGGTTGGTTCTATTCTACTCTGCCAGATACCACACGGCTATTTGTATATATATAGCGACAACAGAAATAGAAATTCTGTGAAAATTTCAACTGTCTACCTACGTTACGTTACGTATCATGAGATACAACCCGCTGAACGACGGACGGACGGACAGCGGGGGCTTATAGTCTGTGCCAGTTAATTTATTCAAATACATAATTCCGAAAACTAAATCTATACTAATATTATAAAGAGGTAACATTTGTTTGTAAGTTTGTATGTAGGGGGTAATCTCCGGAAGTAATGAACCGATTTCAAAATTTCTTTCACCATTAGAAAGCTACATTCACCCTGAGTGTCATAGGCTATATTTTATCCCCGTACTACCACGGGAACGGGAACTACGCGGGTGAAACCGCGAGACGACGGTAGTGATGTCATAAACTTGTCCCAAAACTACCTTTATTTTGATCCTTGACTTTTCTAGTAATAAAAAACGATTCATAATGTATTGTCGGGGTAACTACGCAGAGAAATTAAGGAAAGAGCAATGACCTTAATTTCTACTTATCTGGCGGAGACTATAGTAATAGGGTTCCGTTGGATAGCCTTCGGGTACGGAACCCTAAAATCTAATGCTAATAAGGTTTTTAAACATGATATCCAATAATATATATTGCGGATTTTTATTCCCGACGCCGTAACGTGAAGTATCAAAGCATACCTAGAGATAGAAAGAAATATCAAAGTCACGGTGCAAAAAAGGGTTAGCATTATAGTTCCATCTTTGTCTCACAACGCGATTTATAAGGGATACAACTATTGTTACACATTTTTTTCATAAAACACGACTTGTCAGACGGAATCAATCACTGTATGGACGAATGAACTAAGACCTTGGCTTGCTTCCGTTTTAAAAAAAAAACTTGTGTTTAGTTACAAAAAGTATTTACCTGACTCTTTAAATCTTACAGTTAATTCTTTAATGGTTATAATTTATTTGATTAGTGTTGAATGGAGTAATTTTGGTTCAGTGTTTAATTTAGGAAATGACGTGATTGCAATCGTTATGAAAAACTTATTCTGCATGAGAGTCTAATCAAGACTGTTTGATTATTGTTTGGTGCAGAATAAGTTTTGATTTTCTTAGCTCTAGGGATTAATTTTTCGAATAATTATTTTTATTTCTTGGAAGGCTTCGTGTCGTTGGTACGACATTATACAAGGTGTAATCAACCTCATCACGAAGCCGTCAACCGAGCATTCTGTACATCAAACTAAGTAACTCTACGCAAAAATTATTGCTGGGAAACGACTTTTCTTTATGGGTGAAAAATCACGTTTTACGGTAAAACTCAATGTAACGCACTTAAAAAAAAATTCCGATGCATTGAATAGTACGGGGGTCGCAGAACTGTTTAAAGTAGAGTTAGAAAATTTAAATACTTGTATTTAAAAAAAAAAACTTGTGAGATAGTTGGAACTTTGACCCCCATTAACTCCGTAACTAACAGGTTCCCAGGTATGGTGTAGAATAAAAAAAAACGCACTATTTTGTCAATTTGTTTGTAATAAAAAAATACCACGTTCAATTAATTCCCTTTCTCAAGCCGCGCAGGTTAACGAATGTCTTTTAAAATTCGTTCTCGAATTTACAACTGTTTGCTTAACGCCGACAATTGATAAACATAAGTACTTTTGCTATAACCTACTGAAAATGGTCTTGGAACTAAGGAAATATGATGATGATTCTTTATATGTTCTGTGATTCCATCTATATACCCGATTTCCACAGCAACTGCGTTCGATGGCTTTCTAGTGTGGTTGTCGAGAGGAGTCATTCCTGCTCGTCCACACCCCGTCGTCCACACTGCGGACGACTGGGAATGTTGCGTTCTGTTCGTCTACACTGTGGAAGAACAGAACGCATTATTCCCAGTCGTCCACACCCCGTCATCTCACGTCTAGTCTAAGAGTTAATAAAAAGAGAATATGATGATAGTATTTCCTTATATAATAAACATACTTTTATATATTATGTACTTAGCTTTATCACTTTAGTAAGGCAAATACTTTAAAAGTACATACCTAGTAAATCTAAAGCTTTTTTGCGTATTTTATACTAAATGTATAGCATAAGAATGTTTCACATTTTAATTTTACACATTGGGTATTGTATCAATATCAGTTTAAGTAAATGCAGTTAATATGTAAAAAGTTTTAAAGTTACAATCGCCTGGATATAAATTTAAAATTTCTTTACACTGACTCTTAAACTAGACATGAAACGAGGTGCGGACGACTGGGAATGTTGCGTTCTGTTCGTCTACACTGTGAACGAACAGAACGCATCTTTCCCAGTCGTCCGCAGTGTGGACGACGGGGTGTGGACGAACGGGAACAACCCGTCGAGAGCTTTTGTTTATTTGTTGTTTGTATTTTGTAAATGCAATTAAAAAGACTGTAGTTAAATATCAGCACTTTTATTATTTCTAACTCAGCCATTGACACATCGTCGTCGAGCACACCGAGCAGGCGAGCAGTGGTGTTGCCACACATCTTAAACAGACCTACCAACATCCCCCCCTTTATCATTATATTATGAAAGCCCCATTCTAAATAATTAAAAACTACAAATCTAATCTATTCGGCACCTTTACTGTTCTGCCACTTCTAGTTCTTAAGGGTTGTGGTGAATCTATTACAGTATTATCACTTTCAAAGGTTTCATCAGTATTACATGTAACAGGCGAACCTAAGGGATCACTGTCATCTGGATTTCTAGAAGTGACAGCAGAGGTTAAAGGTCCGTTATCATTATCCACATAATACTTATCACCATCTAGAGGCTTAATTAAAGGCTTATCATTAATGTACTTCCTATTTCTCCGATACACCCGTCCACTATCATCCGCCATCAAGTATGATCTAGGCTCCTCACAGCCCCTTAAGACTTTTCCTGGGACCCATGGCAAGTCCAAGTTTTTCTTAAACATTATGCTTTGATTTGGAGTTAGACTTGACATGGGTTTGGCACTCTTATTATAGTATTTTTTAACAGCATCGTAATGTTGATCATACTTTTGTTTATCAATATTTACCACACTAGGTTTAAGACATTCTAATGGTGCAGGTATTAAGGAGTTCAATCTCCTTGAGTACATTAACTCAGCCGGTGATGGTAAATATGACTTTGGAGTGTTTCTGTAATTTAATAGACCAAGGTAAGGATCAGAACCATCTTCTTTACATTTTTTTATGATAGATTTAAAAATCTTAACACCGCTTTCACTCATACCATTTGACTGAGAGTGCTTAGGGCTTGTCATAACATGAGTGAAGTTATAACTAATAGCAAATTGATTGAATTTATCGGAAGTAAACTGTGTTCCACAATCTGTTACAACATGTGGGGGAATACCATGTCTTGCAAATATTGATTTACAATGTGTAATCACACAGTCACTGGTCAAATTGTCTAATTTACACACCTCAATGAACTTAGAGTAATAGTCAATCATAACTAGATAGTCTTTCTCATCAAATGTACAAATATCCATGCCTACTTTATACCAAGGTAAAGGTTCAATTGCATGGTTCAATAATGGTTCCTTCTGACTGTTAGGCATAAATTTTGCACAAGGGACACAGCTGTTTACAAAACTATCCAAGTCCTTATTAATATCAGGCCAGAAAACACATGAGCGAGCTCTTGTTTTGCATGTACTTAAGCCGACATGCCCCTCATGTATTTTTTGCATCATGTAATTTCGAAGTGAACTGGGAATAACAATAAGATTGCTTTTCAATATTATACCATCTAATATTGCCAGCACATCTCGAAAAGTCCAGTACTGTTTTATATTAGCATCTACTTCATTACAGTTTTCAGGCCATCCATTTTCAATATAAGATTTGATGACATTTAATGCTTTATCATTTTTTGTATGATCCTGAATTTTCTTTAACCAGACATCAGATATTGGCAAACTCTCTCGAAGCAGTTTAACATGCATTATATTATTATCAATTAGTTGTTGTAATTTAAATTCAGTTTCATTTTTATTACAACTTCGAGAGAGTGTGTCAGCAATGTACATCTCACGCCCTGGTTTGTATTTTACATCCAAATTATAGCCTTGCACTGCCAGCATCATTCGCTGCAGTCTAGCTGGTACTTTATACAAAGGTTTCTTAAATAGTGTTTCAAGAGGCTTGTGATCACTTTCAACAAACACTTTGCGACCATACACATACTGATGCATCTTGTAACACCCATAGACAATTGCAAGCATCTCTTTTTCTAGTTGACAGTAATTTTGTTCAGTAGCAGTTAGACTTCGTGATCCAAACGCAATAGGTTTTCCATTTTGTAAAATAACAGCTCCAAGCGCTGTTGATGAACTGTCAACCGACAAAGTTATGCTTTCATTAGTGGCAAAATATGCCAAACATGGGCTATTACACAAGGCATTTTTTAATTTATTGAATGATTCTTCTTGATTGCTTTCCCAACGAAACACACTGTCATTTTTCATTAATTCTCTCAAGGGCTGATTAATATCAGAATACTTAGGAATGAACCTTGATAAGTAATTACACATGCCCAGAAATCTTTCAAGGTCTTTTTTGCACTTTGGAGTTTCCATTTTCACAACTGCCTCAACCTTAGATGGATCAGGGGTCACACCTTCTGAAGTAAGTTTATGCCCTACAAACAATAGCTCCTTGACAAAGAATCTGCATTTGGTGTTATTGAATTTGATACCGTTTTTGGATGCAATTTTGAGAACATTGTTCAGTCTGTCATTTAACTCTTTAATGTTTGAGGCCCATATGCAAACATCATCTAGGTAGGTACACATTCCATCAAGATTCTCATACATCTGTGCTATTATTCTACAGAATTCCTCAGGCGCTGACGAAATCCCGAATGGCATTCTTAAATATTTGAACCTCCCAAACGGTGTCTGAAATGTACACAATTCCGAGCTAGCCTCATCCAGCTTTTGCATCCAAAAACCATTTGATGCATCTAACAAAGCAAACACTTTGGCACCCTGCATTTTACTTTTAATCTCATCTAATGTATGTAATTGAAATTTGGGCTGAATAATGTATTTATTTAATGCCCTTGGGTCAAGACAAATTCTCAATTTTTTATTTGGTTTTCTGACTAAAACTAAGCTATTGACCCACTTAGTCGGTTTGGTTACCTTTTCTATGACCCCAAGTTGTTCCATTTTTTCCAGTTCTTCACGTAGTTCAGGCAGTAATGAAAACGGCACTCTTCGTGCAGCCTGCACCACAGGTACAGCATCCTCGCGCAATTGTAGCTGGACAGTGTCGGGAAGGCAGCCAAGACCTCCATCAAACAGTTCACTGAAATCATTTTTTATTTTCTTTATCAAATTTGTGATTTGACTGTCATCAAGCTCTACTCTGTGAACATTTACTAATTGCTGATTAGCACTAATAAAACCACAATCCATACACGTTTTACACCCCAGCAGGGTGGGAACGGAACCCTTTAAAATGACAAATTCCACCATGTATGTGTTTTTATTGTTCGGATGTCTGATCAATAATTTACAAGTACCATAAACATCAATACTTTTACCATCCAATTGAACTACTTTTTTACTGCACTGTTTAATTCTGTCTTCAGAGAGATTAATTTCATTACATACCTCCGTACTTATGACATTGCAACCTGCCCCTGTGTCCATTTTGACATTGATTAGTTGGTTGTTGATGTAAAAATCTTGGGTAATTTCATTTCCAGATTTAACACTGGTCAGTCCGATAAAGAATTGATCGCTGGGTGCGTCGATGGCTTCGTCTGATGGATTTGGATCTTCTTTTATAACATGCACCCTTTTCTTCATACACATGCTGGCAAAATGGTTGTTTTTGTTGCAGTTAAAACAAGTTTTTCCATACGCTGGACATTTATTTATTCCATGAGTTTGGCCGCAGTTCCTGCAGTTTTTAATAGTATCCTTTTTTTTTATTTGACTTTTCTGTGCAATTAGAACTTCTGATTCACCTGGTTGTTCACCTTTAATATATAGTCTCGAAGCTTCAGCGTTTTTTAAATAGGTAGTAACATAATTTAAAGTTAGTTTGGACTCGTCTTCAGAAATTAATCTTGTTTTCAGATCGTCGTACTGGCGATCTAATCCGGAAATTATTTTTGTTGTAATTAATGCCTCTTGCAAAGCCCCAAACTCGCACTGCATTCCTAAATTTATGACTTTCGTAAAATATTCGTCTAGTCGTTCTCCGCCATTTTGCTTCAGGATGAAGAACTCGTTTCTAAGAATTGTCAAATTTTTTCTCGGCGAGAAATGGTTGGTGAATTTTTCAAGAACTTGGTCAAACGTCTCTTCACCTTCCGTTTTCACACTGCTGAAAGTGTTGTAGATTGTTATTCCTTGGCTCCCGATGAAATTTAATAAAATAGCGATTTTTCTTTTTTCCGATGTTTTCTCCAATTCGTTGGCCGCCATAAAGATTTTTAGCCTTTGGCTCCACTGTTTAAAATTTTCCGATAAGTTGCCTTCATAGCTCATTGGTGACACCACACCTGACATCATGTTTATTTGTTGTTTGTATTTTGTAAATGCAATTAAAAAGACTGTAGTTAAATATCAGCACTTTTATTATTTCTAACTCAGCCATTGACACATCGTCGTCGAGCACACCGAGCAGGCGAGCAGTGGTGTTGCCACACATCTTAAACAGACCTACCAACAGCTTTGGAGTGCTGCTCTTTCATTTGCTATAAAAAAGAGTGATGAAAAAAGTATATAGAAAAAGTAATAAATAATGTTAGAAAAAAGCAGTGATAGCCTAGTGGTGTGATCGTCGGACTACCAAGTCATAGGTCTCAAGTTCGAACCCAAGACACGCACCTCTGACTTTTCAGATTCATGTGCGTATTGTATAATTATCACTTGCTTCGGTGAAGGAAAACATCGTGAGGAAACCAGCATGCCTGAGAGATATTTCTCAACGGCATATTAAGCCAAGTCAGAGGCCCATGGGCGGTTTAAAAACTCTGACACCAGCACCCCTAGCCAAGTTGACAATCTACAATCGTTAACGCTAGTAGAAAACTATTCAAATGAATGGGAATGACACCATCCCAACGTTAAATCACCTGATTAACACAAACGAATAGAAAATTCGTAGACAAGTTTACATCGTTCAAAATGATAGAATAGAATTTTATCGTTTCTACAATGTTGATCGCTAAACTCTTTGGCACAGAGTACATTATACATATAGGCTCTTTGGTACGAACGCTCACCATAGACTAAAGTGTAGGTTTTTTCTACAGACATTAGAGAACGAGCGATCGAATCAGCACCCCTAGCCAAGTAACAAACGTTTCGTATCGATTCTCTTTCAACAATCGTAAGCGCCCGGCGTAAGCGATTGTAGAAAGCGCTAAATTGTAGAAACGATAACCATTTCTACAAAGTTGATCGTAGACAAGTTTACTTGTCTTCGAATTTTCTATTCGTTTGTGTTGATCACGTGATTTAACGTTGAGATGATGTCATTCCCATTCATTTGAATAGTTTTCTACTAGCGTTATCGATGGTAGATTGTCAACTTGGCTAGGGGTGCAGTCGTGTCAACTTGGCTACCAATTTAGCGCTTTCTACAATCGGTTACGCCGAGGCGTTTACGATTGTAGAAAGAGAATCGATACGAAACGTTTGTAACTTGGCTAGGCCTGCAGGTTAGGCACTAACCACACGATAAAGAAATATTTACTCTAAAGTGGCATTTTAAATTTTGGCCAGAAACCTCCGAGCACAAAGCGGTCATGTCAGAACACCATTAACGAAACTGTATGGTAATTTGATTCTCAATTGATATCCTTCAGTAGTTTGTAGAAAGAGCCGTCATGGGCACTCGAGGAGACTTCTTAAGAGCATCCATATAACAAATAAACTGATTTCTTTTGTGTCTTTGTAGTAGGATTACGGCCACAGATATATATATACCTAGATAGCGCAAGAACACCTACTTGCTGGTCAGTTGTTCATGAAATAGTCACTTCATGGGATTAAATGAACTTAGATGGTTGAATTGATGATTTTAATGATTATAATTCTGTAAAACCTTATTTTTTATGGTCGCGAATCATTTTTTTTGGCAATCATTTCCAGTAGTTCTACTACACAGTTCTACGGTAGAACTAGTGGGATTTTTCCCACTTTTCCTACGATTTCAGGTAGTACTAAATCGTAGAACTAGTGGGAACAAAATTTCCCATTAGTTCCACTATTCCTTTATTCAATTTTACGGTAGAACTAATGGGAATTTGTGTTCCCACTAGTATAACTATAACGTGTTACAAAAACGAAAAACTAACGAGGGACCAACATTTCCCATTAGTTCTACCTGTTCTATCACACAGTTTACGGGAAGATTTAAAAGAAGCTACTGGTCGAGTAGAACTAAGATAAATATTTTTGCCCATAGTACCATGGCAAATATTGACTAAAATCGTCTTTTTGGCGACTAAAAGTACTAGGATAGCATAAATTCAAGGTGTTGTTTATTCAAACGAGGTAGGTAGATAGGTAGGGTAGGTAGGTAGAGTAGGGTAGGGTAGGGTATGTAGGAAGTTAGGTGGGTAGGGTAGAGTAATAAAAAGTATAAGGAGGTATAGTTCGGTTCAAACTTAATGGCGGCTCGGAAGTTAGCTGCGAGTGACGATCTGCGCAGGAATAACGCTTTAAACTTTATGGCGATTCGGAACATCTAGTGTAAAGCTGCGCAGTCAACAATTTTAGGTATCAACGGGGCGCAGATGACGCATCGTTTTGTCTGAACAATGCGCAGACCGTCACTTGCAGCTAATTTCCGAGCCGCCATTAAGTTACCGAACTATAGTAGGTACTTTTATACGTACGTGGTACGTCATACTTTTCGCGACAATTTTGACAATCATTGGCTCGTGCGTGATTATGCCGTTGTTACACATTTATCTTTAATTTTTTTGCACTGATAGGTATCTTGTGCACTATATCTAGGCTTCTATCGAAACAAAAAATAAAATTTTGTAGAAACAAATTCAGTAAGTATAAGCCTCCAAAAATTACTGTTTTGCACAAATTTTACCTCAACTTTGGCCGTTCATAACGTACTCATAAATTGTAAAAGTAAAGAAAATCTTCTAAATATATAAAAGAAGAAACTGACTGACTGACTGACTGACTGATTGACTGACTGACTGACTGACTGACTGACTGACTCATCTATCAACGCACAGCCCAAACCACTGGGTCTACAGATTCCAAATTTGGCAAGTAGGTTCCTTAGGTGGTCTAGGGGTGCACTAAGAAAGGATTTTTCAAAATTCACCCCCTAAGGGGGTTAAACGGGGCTCCAAAGTTTGTATGGGGAAACAAGATTAGTTAGACTATTTTATTCGAAACTTCTCAGGAGTGAACCTATTGATAAATGAGTAGAAACGGGTTTCAGGGTTTTTCAGAATTCAGCCCCTAAGAGGGGGAAATGGGGTGGCAAAGTATAAAAATCAATGCACAGCCCAAACCGCTGAGTCTAGAGATTCCAAATTTGGCAAGTAGGTTCCTTATGTGGTCTAGGGTGGCACTAAGAAATAATTTTTCAAAATTCAACCCCTAAGGGGGTTAAACGGGGCTCCAAATTTTGTATGGGTAAAACAAGATTAGTTAGACTATTTTATTCGAAACTTCACAGGAATGCTCCTATTGATAAATGAGTAGAAACGGGTTTCAGGTTTTTTCAGAATTCAACCCCTAAGAGGGGGAAATGGGGTAACAAAGCCTGAAATTCACCATACGACCCAATTCACCAAACAAACAATACCTATGTTTCAACATAGGTATTGTTATGTTACCAATACCTATGTTGAAACAAACAATACCTATGTTTCAACATAGGTATTGTTTGTATGGTGAATTGGTTCGCGTGTATTACAAAAACAACGTAATGTGGCGGACCTGAATTACCATCATTCCCTGTTGGGGTACGACGGGGTTAAAATGTCTAAAAATCAATATGGGTGTCGAAACCGAGATTATCAGGGGTGCTGATGTCGAAAATGACATTTATTTTGAGATCCAGAAGATAGCGGATTCAACTTTTATACAGGGTTATTGTTGATTTATTGTGATGTTATGATGATTGTTATAATGATGATGTTGATTGTGATGATGATGATTATGATTAAGATGATAATGATTGTGATTACGATGATAATGATTGTGATAACGATGATGGTGATTGTGATTTGATTGTGATTGTGATGGTGATGGTGATTGTGATTGTGATAGTGACGGTGATTGTGACAGTGATAGTAATGGTGATTGTAATAGTGATGGCGATTGTAATAGTGATAGTAATGGTGATTGTGATAATGATTGTGGTTGTGATAGTGATGGCGATTGTGATCATGATGATTATGATTAAGATGATAATGATTGAGATTACGATGATAATGATTGTTATTACGATGATAATGATTGTGATGACGAGGATGGAGTTTGTGATGATGATGATTGTGATTACGATGATAGTGGTTGTGATTACGATGATAATGATTGTTAAAATGATGATAGCAATTGTGATTGTGATGATGATTGTGATGGTGATTGTGATGGTGATGGTGATTGTGATTGTGATTGTGATTGTGATAGTGATTGTGATAGTGATTGTGATAGTGATTGTGATAGTGATTGTGATAGTGATTGTGATAGTGATTGTGATAGTGATTGTGATAGTGATAGTGATAGTGATAGTGATAGTGATAGTGATTGTGATTGTGATTGTGATAGTGATTGTTATAGTGATAGTGATAGTGATTGTGATTGGGATAGTGATTGTGATTGTGATTGTGATTGTGATAGTGATAGTGATAGTGATAGTGATAGTGATAGTGATAGTGATAGTGATAGTGATAGTGATAGTGATAGTGATAGTGATAGTGATAGTGATAGTGATAGTGATAGTGATAGTGATAGTGATAGTGATAGTGATAGTGATAGTGATAGTGATAGTGATAGTGATAGTGATAGTGATAGTGATAGTGATAGTGATAGTGATAGTGATAGTGATAGTGATAGTGATAGTGATAGTGATAGTGATAGTGATAGTGATAGTGATAGTGATAGTGATAGTGATAGTGATAGTGATAGTGATAGTGATAGTGATAGTGATAGTGATAGTGATAGTGATAGTGATAGTGATAGTGATAGTGATAGTGATAGTGATAGTGATAGTGATAGTGATAGTGATAGTGATAGTGATAGTGATAGTGATAGTGATAGTGATAGTGATAGTGATAGTGATAGTGATAGTGATAGTGATAGTGATAGTGATAGTGATAGTGATAGTGATAGTGATAGTGATAGTGATAGTGATAGTGATAGTGATAGTGATAGTGATAGTGATAGTGATAGTGATAGTGATAGTGATAGTGATAGTGATAGTGATAGTGATAGTGATAGTGATAGTGATAGTGATAGTGATAGTGATAGTGATAGTGATAGTGATAGTGATAGTGATAGTGATAGTGATAGTGATAGTGATAGTGATAATGATTTTGATTGGGATAGTGATTGTAATAGTGATTGTGATAGTGATTGTGATAGTGATTGTGATCGAGATTGTGATGGTGATTGTGATGATGATTGTGATGGTGATGGTGATGGTGTTTGTGATAGTGATGGTGATTGCGATGATGACTGTGATAATGATGGTGGTTGTGATAGTGATGGTGATTATGATGGTGATTGTGATAATGATGGTGACTGTGATAGTGATGGTGATTGTGATAATGATGGTGGTTGTGATAGTGATGGTGACTGTGATAGTGATGGTGATTGTGATAATGATGGTGGTTGTGATAGTGATGGTGATTGTGATGATAATAATACATTGTGATGATTATGAAATTTGGCACATAGATAGTTTATAACCTAAATTAACATGTAGAACACTATTTATCCCTTTAGTATAATTCAGTGGGGCAGTTACCGAACTGCACGCGGGCGAAGCCGCGGGCCACAGCTAGTATCCTGATAGAAGCCTTGCAAATGTATGCAAATGTGGAGATCCAAACTGACAAATATTTATTTCACAAACTACTAAGACTTATTCAAAAACACGTATTTCCTGGAACAAGTTTTATACATTTTCAAACACTATTTTTCATTCAATGTCCTCGCGTTAGGCGGTATGAGGTGCGCGGGTGACGAGTAGTGCGTTGTCGGGGCTAGGTGAGACAGGGGAGTTGAAAGAATACCACCGCTGTGGCTCTGGATGAAACAACAAGCTTTTCGACCATGATCGCGTTGACGATAGACGGGCCGGGAAGGGCCCTCTTAAAGAACAAAAACGTATTAGTCTGTTTGTTTTGTATAGTAACTTGTTTTTATAGTAAGTAACTAAATAGTACTATGACGTCATAGTCATAAAATGGCGCGCTTGGTGTTTGAAGTAAACGACAAGATAGCTGGATACAAACTGATTTATTTTACGAACACCCGCATACATACAATAGTGAATATTACGAATCATGCAACATCTTCCTCCTTAAATGAAATATTTTCTATCCTTATATTATGCAATTAAAAAGTTCTCATGACATGACAATTTTTTTTTTTTTTTTTTTTTTTTTTTTTTTTTCCTACTAAAAACTACATTGACATGACAAATTGTTTTATTTTGGCAACAATCTTGAGTAACCAAGAATTATTATAATTCATAACTAATTATACTTTGTTAACATAAATCTTATACTTTGATTATAAGAAAGTAACAAACTACGTACATTAACAGGTGAGTATGAATAAATGAGTATGTGTAATTTTATTTAATTAATCGTAATTACTTATTACCTACATATTATATAATTATTATCCTTATTATTGTTTATTACATATTATTTACTTATTATATTTTACATTCATTTCACATTTACACCCACACCGATAATTGATATCAATAATGTGTTGTAACAAGTACATAAATGAAATACTTATTATAAGAACACAGGTACATGCACAATGTTATATTCATTTAAATTGATTTTTTAATTTTTCCTTGGCTGCTCTTGCAGCTGCCCTTTCAGATCGTACTCTATTTACATTTTGTGTAGGTGGTGAGGTTGATGGATCCTGATAGTCCTGGTCTGGGCACGAGTCATAGCATTCCGAGTCCCCAGAAGATTGATATAATTTTGTATCTTCTTGGTTTTTGTCATCCTCACAAGTCGATTGTTGCGACGATGTTGTGAGAGCCGGTTCGGCGGTGCCAAGTTTAATTAGATGTCTGCGATTCCTGCGCAGCATTCTGCCGGCGTTGTCTACCACGAAGTAGGAGCGGGGCTGCGGCGCGCGGCGCACCACACGGGCTTGTTGTCGGCACGCGCCGTCTAGTGTCACCACCTCGTCGCCTACTGCCAGTTCCGGAAGAGGTCGCGCGCTACTATCATACCGCACCTTCTGTCTATTTTGATTACGCATTACATTGATGTAATCCTGTACATTGTCTCGCTCCGGTTCCAGTTTGTTGTCATGGCACGGAAGGCGAGTATTTAGCCTTCGACCCATTAACATTTGCGCTGGACTTGCTACGCCATCTCTTGGTGTTGCCCTATAATTTAGCAAACCTAAGTAAAAGTCTTCATTCGATTTGGCTGTCTTGCTTATCAAAGTTTTTATTGTTCGAACTGCACGCTCACTGCGCCCGTTCGACTGCGGATAGTTGGGTGATGAAGTCGAATGTTTAAATCCCCATTTTTCGGCAAAAGTTCTGAATTCTTTTGATGCATACGCGGGACCATTATCAGAAAATAACTCTTGGGGTATGCCATGTCGAGCGAACTGGTCTTTCATGGCTAGTATTACTTGTTTTGATGTCATATTAGCTAACGGGCACACTTCCACAAAATTTGATAGATAATCTACTAGCAATAAATAATATTTTTTACTAAATTCGAAAATATCTGAGCCTACTTTAGCCCACGGCAGCGCAGGTATGTGATGATTTATAATGGGCTCGCGCTGCGGGCGCGGCGCGAGCTGTGCGCACACGCGGCAGCGACGCACGCCGCACTCCACGTCGCGCGACATCCCCGGCCAGAACATTACGTCACGTGCGCGTCGCTTGCATCTATCGATACCAAGATGGCCCTCATGCACACGCACAATAATTTCTGGCCGCAGATTTTTTGGTATAAATACCAAATTATTTACCAATATTACGCCATCGACATACTCCAATGATTCTCTATAACTCCAGTGTTGTCGAGCACATTCCTTAACTTCATATTTATTATTAGGCCATCCATTTAATATGTAATTTACCAAAGTATGGCATTCTTCGTCTTGTTCCGTGTGGCTTCTAATTGTTTTTAACCGTTCATTGCTGAACCTTAAATTTTGTATTAAAAAGCACGTCTGTTCCTCTAGCTCCTCCGAGACTTTGTTATGCAATAGATCGGGAAGAGGAGCCCTAGACAACGTGTCCGCCACATACATGTATTTACCTGGCTTATACGTGACATGAAAATCATACCTTTGTACACGAAGCATCATGCGCTGTAGTCTGGCCGGTACCGAGTCCAGCGATTTTTTGAATAGGGCCTCTAATGGCTTGTGATCGGTTTCAACGACGACGTCACTTTTACCAAATATGTATTGATGAAACCTCTCTGAAGCAAAGACAATGGCTAGCATTTCTTCTAGCATTTCTTTCTCTATTTGTGCATACCTTTGCTGCGTGTCGGTCAGCGTCTTAGAAGCAAATTCCACAGGGCGTCCTGCCTGCAGCAGCACGGCGCCGAGCGCGCGCGAGCTCGCGTCCACCGACAGCACGGCGGGCTCGCGCGCCTCGAACAGCGCCAGCACGGGGGCGCTGCACAGTGCACTTTTCAGCTCGCTCAGCACGCGGTCCTCACACGGACCCCAACACCATACGCAATCCTTTTTCATTAAGTTACGTAAAGGAGCTACTTTCTCAGAATAATTTGGAATAAACTTACTTACGTAATTCACCATACCGAGAAATCGCTCTAGTGAAGGACGGTCAGTAGGCGTCGGCATATTTGTTATTGCTTTTAACTTAGATTCGTCTATTTTCATGCCCTCCGAGCTGAAAGTGTGACCTAGGTAAGTAACCTCACGCACACAAAACTCACACTTCTCGGCATTGAATTTTATACCTACCTCATTAGCTCTTTCAAGGAGACTTTTGAGTCGACTATCATGTTCATCCTTAGTAGACCCCCAGACGATGACGTCATCAACGAATGAGTCCACTCCTTCCAAATCTTCCAGCAACTGCCTAATCTTTGCATGGAAAACCTCTGATGCTGAGTTGATACCATAGGGTAGACGTAAATACTGGTACCTGCCGAATGGTGTACCGAACGTACATAGGTCCGCGCTCCTATCGTCCAGCTGTACCATCCAGAAACCAGATTTCGCATCTAGTTTACTGAAATACCGCGCACCTTTTAACTTTGTGGCTATCTCAGTAAGTGTTGGTAACGGGTAGTGCTGTCGCCTTATAACACGATTGAGTGGTCGAGGATCCAGACAAATCCGAAAGCTACCATCTTTTTTTGCTGCAATCACTATGCCATTGACCCATGATGTTGGATGATAAACTTTTCTTATGACTCCCAACCTTTCCATGCGCGCCAGCTCCTCTTTAAGCTGGTCCCTTACTCCAAGTGGAATTTTTCTGACGGGGCAAATGCAAGGGTTTGCATTATTTTCAATAGGTATAGTGTATGTACCTGGTAATTTACCAAGCCCTCGAAATAAATTTTCATAATTATTTAGATTTAACGAATACACTCTTTTAATAAGTCCTATGTCCTCGAGAGCCTGTTTACCTAATATACTTTGACAGTCATGTTCCGAAATAACAAATTTTAAAGTATAATGCATATCTTTATACATCCAATTAATCATACATGAACCAGTTATTGCTAGGAAATTACCACAAAACGACTTAGCTCGTGTATTATCACACACAACATTACAAAGAGATAATCCTAACCTTAAATAACTATTCTTTGATAATACATTAAGGTCAGAACCTGTATCTAATTTGAAACAGTGTTTGGTTCCATTATCAGACAAGTAAAGATTTTCATACCATTTTGAGTCTTCTGCCTGCACTATCGCATCAATATACTCAAGTGACGAAACATAATACAAGTCCTTCTCGTTATCGCCGTCGTCGTCTTCGTCGCGATAATCCTCGTACAGTTCATACACCTTTTTCGACTTACGCGACGCCGGACACATAACTTTATAATGACCCTTGCCCCCACAGATAAAACACTTCACTTTTCGCGCCGCACAACGATCACCTCCATCACAATAGACCGAGGCGCAGGCCGCGCAGGCGCGCCCGCCGGGCCCGGCCGCCCCGCCGCCCGTGCTGCCACCCGCGCGCCCGCTGCCGCTCGCGCCGGCGCCGCCGCCGCCACCGCGACCACTGGCACCTGCCACGGCACCGCGCCCGTTCGGACTGGTGCCTAAAACCTAAAACTTTTTTTTTTTTTTTTTTTTTTTTTTTTTCTTTGTCTTCGTCGGTAGAAAACTTAAATGTGGTAAAGATGTCATAACCATCTGATCCTATTAAATTTATCAATAAACTGGCTTGCACCTCCGCCGGTTCCTTGTGAACTCCGGACGCCTTCAAAAACACTTGAAATTGACGCAACCATTTACGCCACGCGTCCGCCCGGCTAGCAGGCCCACCTTCCAAACATAATTCCGCCGGTGGCCGTGCATGTTCCATGCTGCCAGTGATCACTAGATTGTTTTGAACACTAATTAAGCACTATAGTCACTTCTAAACGACGAAATATACGTTATTTTATTTTATTTCACGCACCGCTGTCACCATGAAGTAAACGACAAGATAGCTGGATACAAACTGATTTATTTTACGAACACCCGCATACATACAATAGTGAATATTACGAATCATGCAACAGTGTTCATACGGATCATGGTAGTTGCGTTATCTAGTTGTATTATATCTGGGGTTACGGCCCACTCGCTTTCAAATAGAACTCAGTCTCCTCTCTGTGAAAGCGTGGGCCATAATCCCCCACGCGTAGGGTCGTATCGTGGTCTTTTCCACCTGACCAGTCTATTATTTTTTCGCTTAAATCATGAAAAGGCGCCGAGCCACGCCGCCTTAAAGTTTGGGCCTATTAGGAAAGCGTCAACTTTGGCGCGCCAAATAACAATAACTCTCGTTTGACGTGCGTCGTCAGTGCGCTCGGCCGATTCAGTATCTTTTCATTCATTATTTCTATACAAAATCAACGGGGCGGGGCTAGAGAACGTTTCTATGTTGCGAGTGCAAGCAAAAATCAGCTTAGTGGTGGTCAGGCGGGAGTGTCCTCGATAGTACCCTGTGGGTGGATGGATGTGACATGTTTGCAAATAGGGTATAAGCATGATTTTTTTTTATCACTCTAAACAAAGCGTATTAACATCAGAAATAGCAAAGTGAAATTATTTTTTTTTATATCTACAAAAAATACAAAGTTATAAGCATTTGAAACTGCTGATTAGACAGAGAGATCCGATAAAGCGAATGACGTCATTCGCTGCATCGACGTACAAAATCCATACTAAATTCCGTTTATCTAGAAGAGATAGAAACAAGAGTTTAAATGGTTATAACTTTTGTGTTGTTTGGCCGATTTATGTCTTGTTTTCACTTTTTGTCATTATTTTTATAGTACTTTAACATTCCGTAGTGAAATAATAGTTATTTATGCAACTGTTGTATAATGAGGGGTATTAAAACACGAATGTGGGTTTATCACACGAGGCGAAGCCGAGTGTGATAATAGTATCACATGAGTGTTTTAATACCTAATTATGTACAGTTGCATACAAGACTTTATCTACATCCATGATATGAATCCTCCATAAAAGGTTCTGAAACCATCGAGTGTTGCAGTGTTCTAAGAAGTCTATGTAAATTAATGGAAAGTTTAATTGCTTGTATTTAATACAAACAAACCGTGTATAGGTAGTAATATAATTATTTACATTTTGGATTGTTCAATTATCAAAATTCACAAAGCTTGTATCACTCATTTTTGTAAACAACAAAGTACATAATGCAATACTAATATCCAAATGTCGAACAAAAATGGCGGGATACGACGTGAATTCGAATTAACCTATAAGTTTTTTTTTTAATTACGGCGCTGTGGTAGTGAATCACACGTGCTATAGTTGGTGCCAGTTAAGATCGCAAAAGAGGTCATTGACCCACCTACATTTATAAAGGTTCGTAACTTTGAAATCCAAAAATAAGCCTGTTCAAGTCTGGAATGGTCATCTATCGTGATCTTCAACATTTTTTGTAATGAAAAACGATACATGGTTTATTTGTTTCGGTTCGTACGAAGAGATATTAGGGAAAGGGCAATGACCGCTATTCTCATCTTAACTGGCACCAACTATAGACGTTCGATTCACTACCACATTCGATGTTCTTTTTTTAAAACGAGTTGCATAATGAAATTCAGTACAACATTATAACACCCGTTTGGGTGTTATAATGGTTATTATGACACTGGCTGTTTTAATGTTGGCCATAAGCTAACTGTTTCAGATACCTTTATAGAGGATTTATAGCATGGGTGTAGATAAAAAAAATAAAATGTATGCATATTCCCTATTGTTGGTTATACAGTAAGACAAAGAAATAAATAAATATGAAAATTTACTACCTACATCACACCTCTGCTAACCCTTCGGGGATTATAGGCGTGATGTTATGTTACGCGAAGGTATGTGAAGGTAATGCAATATTTTTCCATAGGTATTTGCTGATTCACCTTGATTTTTAGGGTTCCGTATCCAAAGGGTAAAAACGGGACCCTTTTTACTAAGACTCCACTGTCCGTCTGTCTGTCACCAGGCTGTATCTCATGAACCGTGATAGCAAGACGATTGTAATTTTCGCAGATGATGTATTTCTGTTGCCGCAACAAATCTGTAAAAACACAATAAAATAAATATTTAATTCCCATAACAAACGTGATTTTTTTGCCGTTTTTAATAACTGTAACAGTAAGACGCTTGACATATTCACAGAATATTTAGTTGTATATTCACTTTAAAAATAAATAATTAAATTAAAATCAAATAAATATTTAAGGGGAGCTCCCATACAACAAAAATGATTTTTTTGCCGTTTTGTCTAATGTTGTATAGATAATGGCACGGAACCCTTCGTGCGCAAGTCCGACTCGCACTTGGCCGGTTTTTATATAGAATACATATAACGCATTTGTCACAATTCGTAGTAATAATTAATTGTGACAGCTCTTTGACAGATAGTCGGATTAACTCATGATCAATCAAATATGAATTAAGTAGTTAGTAGCTATCGTTAGTCACGACTTTAAGAGCCATGTTATTATTTACTAGCGGACGTCACGCGGTTTCACCCGCGTAGTTCCCGTCCCCGTGGGAGTACGGGAATAAATTATAGCCTATGTTACTCAGGGTGAATGTAACTTTCTAATGGTGAAAGAATTTTTGAAATCGGCGCAGTAGGTTTTGAGTTTTATTCATTACAAACATACACACACACACAAAATTACAAATCTTTCCTCTTTATAATATTAGTGTAGATATATATGTTACGGCTAATAGCCGAAGTGCGGCTACACCTAGTTTTAGCCGCCTAGAACTAGGTGCAGCGGACCATATGCGGTTAAACCTAGGTGTATCCTCTTATCTTCGGTTAGAACTAGGTTTAGCCTTCATCATAGCGGCTAGAACTAGGTGCAGCCACACACCTGTGGTTAAACTTAGGTGTATCTTATTTATCATCGCCTGGAACTAGCTTTTCAGTTCAGTAATGAGGTGGTTGATGACAAACTAGTTTTGCCTAGGCCGACTTGGGGCACCCCGACATGGATAGATAAGGTTAGAAGCCTATTCGCTCGCTTCGCTCGCTCATTCGACCCCGCCATACCCTTCGTGGTTATTTTTGTATAAACCATTCAGAAGTAGGAGCCCCGATCACAGAGCCCGTTCGACCGGTTCTCCCATAACTCGGATGCATCTGCAGGGGTAATACGAAATCGAATCAATCGGGAAACGCAAGATAAGAATCTCAAAACACAACCAATAATTATGCTTAACTGAACTAAAAACCTAGTTCTTGCCGATGATAAATAAGACACACCTAAGTTTAACCATCGATGTGCGGCTGCACCTAGTTCTAGCTGCTATGATGAAGGCTAAACCTAGTTCTAACCGAAGCTAAGAGGATACACCTATGTTTAACCGCATATGGCCGGCTGCACCTAGTTCTAGCCGGCTAAAACTAGGTGTAGCCGCACTTCGGCTATTAGCCGTAACATATATATATATATATATATATATATATATACATCTACCTACACTATCTACACTAATATTATAAAGAGGAAAGATTTGTATTTTTGTGTGTGTTTATGTTTGTAATGAATAGACTCAAAAACCACTGCGTTGATTTCAAAAATTCTTACACTATTAGAAAGCTACATTCACCCTGAGTAACATAGGCTATATTTTATTGCCGTACTCCCACGGGAACGGGAACTACGCGGGTGAAACCGCGTGACGTCCGCTAGTAATATATATATTAGTGTAGAAGTGTGATTTGTATATTTAATAATGAGATTCAATGATATTTTAGAGTAAAAAGAGGTAGATATCGCACTAGCACGCACAAATTGTTTAGGACAAAGTGACACAATTGTTGCACTTTGATAGCTAGCTATCTCTTTCTATCTTATACGTTCCGTATTATCTATCGCTGTCGTAGTTTTAAATTACTCGCAACGATATCTGAACGCCATTCAGTATGAACATGGCGTATCTTCTTTATAATATCATTGATGAGATTTGATAAGTTGGTACTTACTTTAACATAATAGGTACTTATTAATTAGGTACTTATTAATTAAGTACCTATTATGTTAGTAGTTTTCTAGTAGAAAAGTTGAAAGGAACTATCTTTGTCCATACAAAGATAGTTCCACTCAAAGTACTTACGGGATCATATCCGTGGTTTTCTTTATTGATGAGCTCCCGATATTTCGACGCTGTTGCAAGCATCATGATCGCGGGAATACTGAAGAGGTATGCGGGTGAGGCGAAAATTATTTATTATGAGCAGACAAATCTGTCTACCCTCTTTCTTAGTCTTTTATTACGCGCACTACTGGAACTCGATTGTAAATCGCGACAAAACGCACTCACGGTATCACTAGGTTTTTCTTGTTAGTGGAGACGCATGTTATTTTTTATTAGGTTTATCACTGGATTCCACGTACTTGATAGTTTAAAACCTTCCTCACGATTGAAATTTTTGTGTTTTGAAATTTCAATAGCTTCTCTGGTTAGCCTTGGGATGTAGTATCGGTCTGTAGATAAAATTTGTGGTTTATGAAACTCAATACAGTGATTTGGCCCTGAGTCCAGCAGATGTTGAGCTAGCTTTGAGTGTAGTGAAAAACCGTGAAAGTCTTAAACAGTGCAAAGATCCTTTCAACTTTTATCACCTTTTTTATCACAATGTCCATACATTGTGATGAGGAGAGACGAATCGTATGAGACTAAAAGAGTGATGAATAGAAATGTAGATGGATGGAGGGGGAGAGGAGGACCAAGGAAACGATGGATGGATTGTGTGAGGAGTGATATGAAGGAAAAAGGTGTAAATGATTGTGTGACGGTTGATAGAGGAGAATGGAAGAAAAAAACGTGTTGCGCCGACCACAAATAACATGGGATAAGGGCAAGGACATATTGATGAGTGATAGCAACCGTCCGTCTGTCTGTTCGTCCGTCCGTCCGTCCGTCCATCCGTGACCTTCTCGGACTGCCCAGTCATAGGTCTCAAGTCCCGCACCTCTGATTTTTCAGATTCATGTGCATATTATGTCAAACTAGCTGACCCACGCAACTTCGTCTGCGTCACATAAAAGAGAAACAGCTCACAAAAGGAATACATTTTTCCCCGTTTTTGCAATATTTTTCATTTATGCTCCGCTCCTTTTGGTCGCAGCGTGATGTTATATAGCCTTCCTCGATATATGGACTACCCAACACTGAAAGAATCATTCAAATCGGACCAGTAGTTCCAGAGATTAGCGCGTTCAAACAAACAAACAAACAAACTCTTCAGCTTTATAATATTAGTATAGATTAAATTTTTTGACCTCCAAAACCCTCCGGATTATTGTTAATTTTTGTACTTTTTTTATGTAGTTTTATAGTTGGTGCCAGTTAAGATGAGAATAGCGGTCATTACAATGATATTATAAAAAAGATACGCCATGTTCATACTGAATGGCGTTCAGATATCGTTGCGAGTAATTTAAAACTACGACAGCGATAGATAATACGGAACGTATAAGATAGAAAGAGATAGCTAGCTATCAAAGTGCAACAATTGTGTCACTTTGTCCTCAACAATTTGTGCGTGCTAGTGCGTTATCCATCTCTTTTTACTATATAATATCATTGTTCATGTGCGTATTATGTCAAATTACATTTTTTGACCTCCAAAACCCTCCGGATCATTGTTAATTTTTGTACTTTTTTCATGTAGTTTTATAGTTGGTGCCAGTTAAGATGAGAATAGCGGTCATTGCCCTTTCGCTTATATCTCTTCGTACGAACCAAAACAAATAAACCAAGTATCGTTTTTCATTACAAAAAATGTTGAAGCACACGATAGATGACGATTCCAGACTTGAACAGGTTTATTTTTGATTTTCAAAGTTAAGAAGTTTAATAAATGTAGTTGGGTCAATGACCGCTAAATTTGCAAAAAAATTAAAGCAATTTGATTATGTTAGACCAAATCTATATCTATACATATAATAAATCTGTAGAAAAATCGTTTTTGTACATCGAAAATATTTCGAAACAAAAATTGCCAGGGTGAATAGGATAACCAACAGAACTCATTTCCAGTATTTTTGTAATTTTTGTCTGTTTATCTGTTTGTCTGTTTCGATGATCAAGCATCACGTAAAATATACGAAACCAATACAGATAACTTTTATACATAAAAATTGTGCGTATCTTGAGGTATTATTTAGTTTTTGTTTCATCGTAATCGGTTTATTATATCAGAAGATATACGAATATAAAGTTTTCAAGAACAACTAATCATCAAATGTAAGATGCAGCGACATCTATTGTACTAGAACGGTACTATGGTACTTTAATTACTAAAAATGTGCTCACCAGATAAATAACTTTTAAATCGACTGATCGGCTTTACAATAGTACATTGTAATACAAGGAGCTAAAAGAAAAAAATCATCATTATTTATTTTGTTATTCTTTTTGATTTTCTTTTTTGTTTATATTTTATACTGTGTGCACTTGTGGCGTGTGCCAAATAAAAGAAATGTATTTTCTTTCTTTCTTTTCTTTGTTATCGAGCTTCAGCGAGGTTAAACCGCACAGACGGACAGACAGATGAACAGACAGACGGACAGAGATGGACAGACAGACGAACAGACAGCCGCACAGACAGACAGACGGACATACAGATGGATGGGCAAACAGACAGACAATACTAACGAAACGAATTAAGATAAAGAGGTTATAATTCTATGAAGTTGAAGTTGTTCGTGTGGCTCTTGGACCGATTGCCTTGGTCTTCGACGAAGATTTTACTTTATGCTATAGACACTTCTCATGAGAAGTGTTTATAAAAGTTATTATAGCGTAAGGTACTCTAGATTAGTCTACATGACGCTGCTTTGAAAATTTACATCATCACGCTACTACTAATAGTAGCGAAGCATCAATGATAAATGTTGCGAAAACAGGTTTTTTTTTTTTTTTTTGAGAACTTCCGTTGCGAGCGCTGCATAAGCGGTTAAAGTTACGCAACAATCATGTATGAGAGAATTGTTCCTCTTAAAAAGTTAAAAAAAAATATGCGATAGCATAATTATGTCTATCTTTTAAGGTTGACTCACATTCTCTCTAACCCTCTCTCTCTCTCATGTGACGCAGACGAAGTTGCGCGGGTCAGCCAGTAACTTCTAAGATACAGCTGTTCGACATTTGCAAAATTTTCAAGAAAACATGAAATTAAAGACGTAAGTTTTAATTTGTTTTAGAAGGATTATGGTATACAATACATTTGTATCAGAATACAAGTAATGGAGAAATCTCGATGTTTTGTACAGTGTAGACCATGTACAACAAGAAATAAGGGTAAGGTAATAAAGCGTCTGAATAAATAAGTTGAAAATTACATTTATTAAACACAAATATGCATTATAATAATACGTATTTTATACAAATTATTTTAAAAATAGTGCTAAGAGTTTAAAATAAAGAAACAAGTAATATTTATTAAAAAGAAAAAAAAATAACTAAAAATAATAGTTTTTTTTTTTTAAGTAAGTATTTTTTTTAATATTTGAATACAAGTAATGGAGAAAACTCGATGTTTTGTACAGTGTAGACCATGTACAACAAGAAATAAAGGTAAGGTAATAAAGCGTTCAGACGCTTTATTACCTTACCTTTATTTCTTCAGATAAAGAAGTTGAAAATTACATTTATTAAACACAAATATGCATTACAATAATACGTATATTAAAGATTTAATAATGTTATTACACAGTTTAATGCGTAGATGTGGATATTTTAAATGTTAAACACTGTAGCTGTTATGGAGCAAATAAATTAAACTATTAGGTTAATTCTCAGTAAACATTTATATTAAAACAAAACCTTTAAACAAAATAAATAATAATAATCTATCACTGATTAGAGTAACAAAATAAATAATAATAATCTGTTTAAAATAATTGAGCTAAGGATGACTGTTCTGTCGCACGGTCCACAAGCAAAGAGCCCCGGCGCACCGAGCGAACCGCCCGCCAGCCCGTCTCCTCCCCACCACGTGCCGTCGTGGTGGTGCGATGCCAACGTCACGGCTAGCTAGGCGGCGCCCGCAGTTCCGTCCGTCCAAAACAGATGGCGCTCGCTCCACGAAGTTGCCAACACGGCCATTCTGCAAGGCGCATGTCCCAGGCACCCCACGATGCTAGGTAAAACACTGAAACAAAATCAACATCAGAACTAGTTTTCTCAATCTACAAGTATGAATCACAAGCCATAATACGTTTTCGAACCATCAGCAAGTGCCTACTCTATTGCTGCTAGTTCAACCGTACTTAAAGGGACTATGCCACACTTAAGAGTCCTGGTTTTCCTAGAGCTTACCACTTGGAATCACTTGCATTTAAAGAGCTTTTCGCTACACTTAAACGTACCAAGTTGTTTTCCAAGCTATATTAACATTTGCTGGTGTTTCTATCCTAGCGAAAATTAAGGTACAAGTGTTTTATCTAGCCTCGCGAGTAAAATAAACAATAGCAATACTGTATGTGAGACTGTAACCACTTAATTTTATTTGCAATAAAATTATAAAGCAGTGAATTTATTAATTATTAACAGCAGACAAGAAAGTATAGTACATACCTTTAAAACTATGAGTTGCCAACACGGACCTTATTGTTAACCGCTTATTCCAATTTCCAGTCATCTATTTGTATCCAATACTTCATATTTTCAGCAGCTGCGACGCCATTGTATGGTTTACTGCTTCTTTCAGAACCCCTTAGGTCTGTCACCTCATATCTGTCATTACCCAGAACCTTTTTTACTCGAAATGGTCCTTTGAAGGTGGGCAGGAGTTTTCTGCTTCGACCATCGTTGCTCTGGCTTTGTATTCTGATCAATACTAAATCTCCTTCTTCGTAAATCTTGGCTTTTGACCGAGTTTTATCAAACCTTTGTTTTTGCGATATTGCACTGGCTTTAATATTTTTATCTACCTTTGCTCGCAACTCTGTTACGTCGACTAGCGATTCATCATCAAGCTCTGGCTCTACATTGTCATTGTCAACGCGTAAACGATATCCCAATAAAACCTCACTGGGAACGGCATTAATAGTTTTATGGATTGTACTGTTTAAACCTTGCTGTATTATTTTAACATATTGATCCCACCTATCTTCAGTAGTATCTGCTCCAATAGTTTTTAATGATTCTAGAATTGTCTTATTAAATCTCTCTACCTGTCCATTTGAGCGAGGCATACCTGTTGCCACAATATGCGCGCGAATATTTTTGCTCTTACAATAATCTTTATACATGTTGGAAGTAAAACATGACCCTGAATCGGAAATAATTCGCTTTGGATTACCGAAAATTTTAGTTATATTATCTAATTCGTTTATGAGATCGGATGTTTTTGTAGACTTTACTGCACAGATAAACACAAACTTAGTGAATGCATCTACTAAAACTAGTAAGTATATATTGTCGTTTCGTGTTTTAACGAACGGACCTAAGTGGTCCGCGTGCAAAGTGTGAAAAGGTTGCGCGTATTTTGGCAACGGGTATAACTGTCCTTCCTTAGCACCACCCTTATTTTTGTAATAAATACAATTCAAACAGTTTTTGATGTATTTTTTTATTATGTGACGCATACGAGAAAACCAATATTTGTGCCCTATTCTCTCAAACGTTTTATCGACAGAAAAATGGCCCACGTCATCATGGTTGTATTTTATTATTTGCCATATACAACTCTTTGGGACGACCCATCGTCGCCCTTGGACTGTTCTTCTATACACTTTCCCACCTAACAGTTCATAAGTGTCAAACAATATTTTATTTTCATCTATTTCACCAGACTCTAAAACGGTTTTAATTTTCACAATGTCAGGGTCTTGCATTTGTACAGAAAGTAACCAGTCTCCTTCGGTTATTGATAATATTATTTCCCTTTCCGACCTCTCACCTGAGGGAACGGGATTTCGACTCAAGGCATCCACATGTTGCATACGTGTACCTTCTCTATGCTTTATTTCGTACATGAACTCTTGAGTCGAAAGAACCCATCGTGCGATCCGGGGAATAATATTCTTTTTAGTCAACGCGTACTTGACCGCGTTACAATCTGTGATAACGGTGAAAGGTGAACCAATTAAATAAAGACGAAATTTTTGGAGTGAAGTTACGATTGCTAGGAGTTCTAACTCAAATGAGTGGTATTTCTTTTCGTCCTCAGTTGTCTGACGGCTATAGTAATAAACTGGTTTTTCACCCTCATCAGCAACCTGAACAAGAATACCCGCAACGCCATCTCGACTAGCGTCTGTATACAAAATGGTTTCTTTATTTGGATCAAAAATAGATAATACGCTATCTGATGTTAGTTTTGCTTTTAATATTTGAAACGCTTGATCATGCACGGAATCCCAATACCAAGGGGCATCTTTTTTCAATAATTTAGTAAGAGGGGCAGAAATGATAGCGCAGTTTTTAATAAATTTGCGAAAATAATTAATTAGTCCCAGAAACTGTCGCAACTGGTGGACAGTTTTCGGTACGGGAAATTTCTTAACGGCTTCCACTTTGGTTTCGTTCGGCATTACGCAGTTTTGTTTTATTCTGTATCCGAGAAACTCTATTTCAGTTTTAAGGAAATGACATTTTTTTAAATTTAAAGTTAAACCATTGTTTTTAAATATTTTTAAAATGTTTTCCAAGAGCTTTAAATTTTCCTCAATAGTTTGTGTCACTAAATAAACATCATCCAAATATACAATAACGTTCTCAAACCTTAAGTTACCTAATACCTTATTCATCATTTGTTGAAAACAAGATGGTGCATTAGCTAAACCGAACGGGAGCCGCAGAAATTCATAATGGCCATCTTCGGTAATGAATGCCGTTTTCTCGATGGACTGTGGGCTCATAATAATTTGGTAGTACCCACTTTTTAGATCAAGACTCGTGAAATATTTATAACCCTGTAGTCTATCTATAAGATCCTCTATTCGGGGCATTGGGTACTTGTCCTTAACTGTTATTTTATTCAGTGTGCGGTAATCGATGCAGAGTCTTTTCTCGCCATTCTTTTTGTTCACAAGCAGAGCGGGACTCGCGTAAGGGGATTTACTTTCTTGAATTATTTTATTATCAACTAATTCCTGCACCATATCTCGAATAATCTTCCTATCTGAATGAGAGGCTCGAAAAGGTCTGCACTGTACCGGTCGTGGGTCTGTCAGAGTAATAACCATCTCGTGGTTGTTCACTTTCCCTAACTCTTTTATGTCTGTCGCAATACACTGTTTATATTGTCTGAATAAATAAATCAGTTCATTTAAGTGAGTGTCAGTATCGATCTTAGTCTCGTGAATAACGTCACAAAATTCACTAAGTGATTGCGCATAGTCAAACTTGAATGAATTACCTACACGTGAATATATCAAATCGTTTCGCTCCGTTATATTACGGCCAATTAATATATCACAACCTACTAAGTCATCAATGACGTAAAAGTTCACACTAGTTAAAGACACGCAGTCAATTTTTAAATCTAGAGTGACTTTTCGAGTAACCGGTTTAGAATTATGCTTAGAAAACCCTTGTAACAAAACTGGCGAGGGTAGTACACTGGTTTGAAGCGAATATTTTTCCACCACCAATTCGGAAATTAAGGAACAACTGCTTCCCGTATCAATAAATGCCTCATGGACAAAATTGTCAATGTTAACCGTTTTTACAAATTTATTTCGCGGATCAGAGGTGTGAATCAATTTGGTTTCCTCAGTTTCTGGTTTGATAAATCCTGTACTCTTCTTACTACGGCATACAGCCTCAACATGGCCTTTTTTTTACAAAAATTACATTTAATGAGATCACACTGGTTCCTTTTATGATTTCCACCGCAAGTGTAGCATTTAATAGGTTTCTGAATATTTGTTGAACTGGTTTGATTACTTTCATGCGCACTACGAGAATTGGCATTAATATTTGAAGAGGTAACAGTCGTGGACGGCAGGCTAAAATTCTTCGTTTGATCCATTGTTTTATGTTGGTTTTCACGTGTACTACCCGAACTGGTTTGTTTTGAGTTTTTGCCTTTGTAGGTACGACCATGAAGGTAACTAGCCAAATCATGGCAAGATTTAAAATTACTCGCCTCAATAGATGCTCCTATATTGCTGTCGCCTATGCTACCGACAATTATAGATATAATATCTTGCTCAGTAAAGTTTAAAGACAACCGATCAACTTTACATTTAATATCAAAATAAAATTCGTATAATGATTGGTTTTCTACTGGTTTTTTATTAATTATTTCTTTTAATAATTCAAACATATTACGACGTGTTTGAAAACTATTAGCCAGACGCCGATTCCAATCACTCCACTTCCATGTAGGCCATTGACTATCAGTACGCAACAACGAGTCATACCAGACTTTGCCAGAGCCTTTCAACTTATTAAGAGCTTGATAACGTATCGTTTCGTCAGTCCAATCAAACGTTGCCGCATAGGATTGTATAATATTAAGCCATGCATTTATATCATCATGTAAAGGGTCAAACTCCGGTATAATATTGTTTAAGGTACTCACAGCTTTGGTATCTTTATGACGCGATACCTTTGACTTCCTTCTGGGCGGAGGTGACGGCGTTCTGGAGCTTGTACTCGTTGTACTACTGCTACTTGACGATTGTGCTCGCCTGCGATAACGCCTGCGTTTGCCCATGGCGCGTAGGTGTCACTTCTGATATTAAAGATTTAATAATGTTATTACACAGTTTAATGCGTAGATGTGGATATTTTAAATGTTAAACACTGTAGCTGTTATGGAGCAAATAAATTAAACTATTAGGTTAATTCTCAGTAAACATTTATATTAAAACAAAACCTTTAAACAAAATAAATAATAATAATCTATCACTGATTAGAGTAACAAAATAAATAATAATAATCTGTCTAAAATAATTGAGCTAAGGATGACTGTTCTGTCGCACGGTCCACAAGCAAAGAGCCCCGGCGCACCGAGCGAACCGCCCGCCAGCCCGTCTCCTCCCCACCACGTGCCGTCGTGGTGGTGCGATGCCAACGTCACGGCTAGCTAGGCGGCGCCCGCAGTTCCGTCCGTCCAAAACAGATGGCGCTCGCTCCACGAAGTTGCCAACACGTATTTCATACAAATTATTTTAATAATACGTAATGTTGGGAGTTTAAAATAAAGAAACAAATAATATTAATTAAAAAGAAAAGAAAATAATTTTAGAATGAATTAGAAATAGTATCACGGCCACAACACACATACATGAAAGTGTATAAAATCATTAATGCAAAAAATGTTTTTTTTTTTTTTGCATTAATAATTAACCTGCTTTACTCAGTATGCACGAGGTCAAAACCACGCTATTCAGTATCAACTAAGGGTCTAGGCAGAGTGACTGCCTAACAGCGTTACCGAAGAATAGTAAAGCGTTAGGACCTGACGGTATACCAGTTGAAGTTTGGAAGTTATTACAGGTCGATGATGGAGTTAGTTGTTGCTGAAAGAATCTATAGCTGACGAATGGTGGAAGAACAAGCTGTCGTTCGAAAGAGATACCGTGGCCCCGGAATACAAAGGGCGATGAAAGAACATGGATGGGTTTTAGTCAGCAAAAGTCTGACACTCCCTCCTGCTCCGCCCAGAGCGGGAGGAGTCATTTGATGATTTCCCAACCGAAAAAAAAGGCTGCCAGTTCTTCCCGAGTAGCCAATTCCGAGCAATGAATCTACCTAATGTAAAATATCCCCGTCGGCTTGCCTAGCATTATCTGTAACAAAATTTAATTATTTATTAGTTTTACTTCAAACATACATCGAAAGATTATCTCATGAAATGTTTCGACTTGCTATGTTATTTGTGAAGTCTCCTTGTTCGTAACCTCAAACTACTTACCATGAGTGTTAAAAAAACCTGTAACAACAAATAATTATTTATTAGTTTTACTTCAAACATACATCGAAGGGTTATCTAATTAAATGTTTCGACTTGCTATGTTATTTGTGAAGTCTCCTTGTACATAACATCAAAATACTTACGATATTTTAACCCAATATCGACAGGATGAGCTGTAACAACAAATAATTATTTAATAGTTTTACTTTAAACAAACATACGTCGAAAGATTATCTAATGAAATGTTTCGACTATGTTATTTTCTCTATTATATATGTGTGAAGTCTCCTTGTACTATCGAGGACACTCCCGCCTGACCACCACTAAGCTCATTTTTGCTTGCACTCGCAACATAAAAACGCTCTCTAGCCCAGCCCCGTTGACTTTGTGTAGAAAAAAATAATGAAAAGATACCGAATCGGCCGAGCGCATTGACGACGCACGCCAAACGAGAGTTATTGTTATTTTGCGTGCCAAAGTTGACGCTTTCCATTAGGAAAGCGTCAACTTTGGTTTGGGCCTATTAAGGCCCAAACTTTAAGGGGGCGTGACTCGGCGCCTCTGCATGATTTAAGCGAAAAAAAATTAAAATGGTCAGGCGGAAAAGACTCCGATAGTACATATCATCAAAATACTTACGAACAGATGACTCAACGGTTTTCCTAACACCAGCTGTATTAACAAATAATTATTTATTAGTTTTACTTCAAACCAACAGATATCGAAAGATTATCCAATGAAATGTCTTGACTTGCTATTCTCTCTAATAACTTTTAGTGGAGTCTCCTTGTACAAAATATCAAAATACTTACCAATAACGTACTCAAGAGGACCTGAAACAACAAATAATAATTTATTAGTTTTACTTCAAATTCAAAGCTTCAATTGATTTAATCAGAGAAACTACACAACGGTCTCTTATTTTAATCTCATTAAAAAAAAAACTATTTAGCAATATCTTGACATAGAGTACTTACGATCAACACCTGAATCTGCTTGTGTAATGTAACACATCTGAAACAAATAATAATAATTAATTAGTATTTTATTAATGTTAATGTGTGAATGTTAATGTGGGTGTTACTATTTAATACTTTGGAGATTAAAGGCGTGACGTTATTTGCAGTGTTTGTGTGTTGTATTCTGTTTTTTTTTTTTTTAACACCCGACCAAAAAAGAGGGGTGTTATACGTTTGAGGTGGGAATCTGTGTGTCTGTCTGAGGTATCATACTCGTAGATCCTAAACGGATTAATCATTTTGATTAAGGTTTTTTTTTTAATTTTGGAAGGTGTCATCTGAGTTATGATTCAAGGAGATCTGCTCAGCCGTTTGCAGGTCATCAACTGTTTTTAGTTGATAAAGTGAATAAACAACTTCCACAGGTCTGATCGATACTCAAACTTTACACTTGTCAATTACATAAAATATTACCTTTTTTTTTTTTTAGGATGAGAAATCATCAAATGACTCCTCCCGCTCTGGGCGGAGCAGGAGAGAGTGTCAGACTTTTACTGACTAAAACCCATCCGTGTTCCTTCATTGTCCTTTGTGTTCCGGGGCCGCGGTATCTCTTTCGAACAGTCCCGCAACCCCGGCAGGCATCGGTCCTTACGGACCCCTTCCTTTTTGCTGACTCTCTTTGAGGCGCGCGTGGAACACGAACGCGCCGTCGACACGGCCTGTCGTCATGAGACGGACGGACGGCGAGCTAGCCCATAGCCCACCGTCCACAGGCCTGCACCTACGGTGGCCGGGGGCCACGTGGTGGCCCCCAACGCCCGGGGCGTCTCCCGCGGCGGCTGGGCCGTTGAGAGGTTCTCTCCCTCTCACGTTCCGCCACCTCCTTCTCTAAAATTACTGCTTCGCAGAAGGTGACGGCGTCCCATTCCGTCTTGCTCCGGACCATGGCTTGCACTAGGGCCGGACGCGAGAGGTCGCCGCCGCCAATCGCCGCTTCGAGGACACGGCGGTGCTCCGCCCACGCGGGGCACACCTCCACCGTGTGCTCCACCGTTTCCTCCGGTCGATCCTCGCAATGGAAACACCCGGGCGTTTCCTCCCGCCCGATTCGGTGCAGGAACCTCCCGAAAACGCCGTGTCTGGTGAGGACCTGCGTCAGGCGGAAGGTGAGGATGCCGTGGCGTCTCTCAAGCCACTCCTCAAAGAGGGGACTTATCGCCACTATCGTGGCGTGCCCTGCACGGGGTTGCGACAGTCACTCTCTCCATGTCGCCATGAGATCCCGCCGGAAGTCTGTCCGCTGAGCGACAATTTGCCGCGGCAGTGGAGTTTCCCCCGGCGTAGCGCCTCCGCGCGCCATTCATGTAGGTGCGCGAGGACTATCTCCTCTAGATCCCATGGCGGCAATCCGGCAAGGAGATAAAATATGACCTGACGCGCATCTATCACCACGATCACGTAGAATACCCAACCTACGAAACAACCACAAAATAATATCTAAATATGGACAATATCGAAAGAAAAAAATAATATTTGGATACTATATTTGGATACTATATTTGGATAATATTAACGCAAAGAAAAAAATAATATTTGGATACTATTTTTTTCTTTGCGTTAATATCATCATCATAATAATTTCAGATTGCAGACGTCCACTGCTGGACATAGGCCTCCCTCAAGTGTCGCCACATTGGCCGGTCCCGTGTGATTCGCATCCAGTGGATTTCCGTCTACTACAAGTAGAATATTTTAAGCCAAGTGTCAAGCGTGAGTAGTATACAAGCATCTAGTACAAGCAGATGAGATACGCACAAAAAGTGATAAAAAAGCGGTCACGCAACGCGCTTGGATTAAAACATTCTACTTATATTAAACGAGAAGAGATAACGTTTTACCTCTACTATACCTCCTACCTCCTATATCTCCGTAACAAGAAAGTTCCCAGGTATAGTCCAGAACAAAAAAAACTTTTTTGCAAAAAATAAATCCGACTTCAAAAAACACAAAAAGTGAAAAATAACTTTAGCTTCAGAAGTCGGTGACTTTTGTTTGATTGTTTTTTTTTTGTCACCGACTTCTGAAGCTAAAGTTATTTTTCACTTTTTTGTGTTTTTTTAAATTGGTTTTATTTTTTGCAAAAAAGTTTTTTATTTTTCCATTTTTACTTGTTCCAAAACAAATATTTGCCATGAATTTATTTGACTAAAACCCATCCATGTTCCTTCTTAGCCCTTTGTGTTCCAGGGCCGCAGTATCTCGTTAGAACAGTCCCTTTTGCTGACATATCTTCGAGGCGCGCGCGGAACATGATCGCGCTAACTTATTAGTAAACCTAACTGTCTGAAAGTGATAAATAAAGCGGTCACCCAACGCGCTTGGATTAAAACATTCTACTTATATTAAACGAGAAGAGATAACGTTTAGAAATTATTGCATTGACGTACGGGGTGTACATCAAACTAAGTAACCCAACGCAAAAACTATTGCTGTGAAATGACTTTTATTTTTGGTATAAAATCACGTTTTATGATAAAACTCAAGGTAACGCACTCAAAACATTGATTGTGCTGATGGACGTATTTAATAGTACACGGGTTATGGAGTTATTAAAAGTAAAGTATTGTGACCTTAAAAACCAGTATATAAAAAAAAAAACTTGTGAAAAATTTGGAACTTTGACTCCCAATATCTCTGTAACTAGAAGGTTCCCAGGTAT
The DNA here is from genome assembly GCA_905147715.2 of Xestia xanthographa. Lineage (NCBI taxonomy): Eukaryota > Metazoa > Arthropoda > Insecta > Lepidoptera > Noctuidae > Xestia > Xestia xanthographa. The sequence goes on from LR990667.1 coordinate 19,031,089, forward strand.
GGTGTAGAACAAAAAAATTATCGCAATGACGAGGAGAACACGTGCCTTTCGGGTTCGTTAGGGGTCTATTTATACCCTTTATAAAAAATAAAATAGTATCACCCTTTTAAAATTGCAATAACTTTTTAAGTACACAAGATATACGTATACTTTCGAAACAAAAAGGACTCGAAAAAGAGTTTAATTTTGTACATAAAAACTCATAAAACTGAAAAAAAAATGCTTTAAAACGTTTTTTATTTTAAATCTCTAACTTCTATAGATTAGAAAAAAAAATGTTTTGCAGGCCAGGGTAGTTACAAGTGGGAATTAAATATTCAATTTTAAGTACTTACTGCAAGTATTGCCAAACCAACTATTACAATATTATTCTGCATTTTCAAAGTAAGGAACTTTTTACTTCAGTTAAGTTTCAAGCCAATAATAGTAAAAATTATTGTAACCACCCTTTTTATACCTCACTACTCAGAGAAATTAACGTCATAACATGTTTTTTTTCTATTCATCAGCAAAAGTAAACAGTTAAGGCGCTGTACTTAGTCAAAATAGGCTTCACAAAACAGGTTTTTAGCCAAATGTATGCATTTTAGAGCAGCTAAAAAAATATATGTTAATCTTGATCATATTTATGGGTCCTGTTGGGGACTGTTGTTTTTATTTATTCTTTTTATTTATCACTTTTGTTATTTCAATATTTATTCATTATTTTCTTCTAAAACCTGGCCGCCCAGTAATAGTGACGTCTCATTTACTCCCATATAAATAGACACGGTGCGCGATTTTGGGGTTCACAGCGCCTTAATGCAATAAATTAATTAATTCAAAAACAACCTAAGTACAATGAATTCAGTCAACATGCAGACAAATAACTTTTGTTCTATAACAGATGTGGCAGTTGTCATTAAAGTAGGTATTTCTTTACTTATAGCACATACTATGTTTTTCAAAATTAAAGTAGGTATTTCTTTACTTATAGCACATACTATGTTTTTCAAAATTATGTGTGTGCTTTAATAACTGACGTCAAATAAATATTTTTCTTTCTTTTCTTTCTTTCTTTAATTAGATAATTATAAAGGGTGTAAAAAGACTTAACAAAGCCGAAAGGCACTTGTTCTCCCTGTCATTGCGATATTTTTTTTGTTCTACATACCTGTGAACCTTCTAGTTACGGAGATATTGGGGTCAAAGTTACAACTTTTTGACCAGTTTTGTTTTTTAATACAAGTTTTTAAAGTAAGATTTTTACTTTAAACACCTCCACGACCCCCGAACTATTCAATCCATCCGTCAGCACCATGTTGTGAGTGCGTTACATTTTTTTTTTTAAAGTATGTTGAGGAAAAGGGTAACACTAAAGGTATGTCTTCCTTTTTCCGGGATGGGTTTGGGTTTGGGAGGATGAAGGAAGGAATTTGTTACGGAAGAGTTTTTGTTAAATAGGACTAGAAATGTATAAATGTGCGTTACATTGGGTTCTACCACAAAACATGATTTTTCACTCCAAAAAAAAGTCGTTTCCAAACAATAATTTTTGCGTAAAGTTACTTATTTTGATGTACAGAATGCTTGGTTGACGACTTCGTGATAAGTCTGTTTACACCCTGTACAGTTGCAGAACTAATTTAATTAATAATAGTGTAATGACATAGTTGTCCGCTTTGTTAAGTCATTGAAAACATGCTTGCTTGAAAACAATATTGCATTTATTGAACGTTTGCACGTACGCTCTTGCTTGCGGTCGCGTCTACCAAGATCAAAAAGTCAACCAACCAACCTAATCAATGTCCAAATCCAATCAGCAATGGGGAAGGCTGGTCAAAGCTGATTGTGGATGGCGCGTCCATAGCTTAGACCCAATCTGACCAATACGGCCAAACTATACGGCAGGCAATGCCAACATCACGATTGTAATTTCCGAAGGGTGAGACAGAGATATACGTAATAGGACACCCTCATGTCGACAGTTTTATTTAAGCCTAATGGAAATAGGAGGCGAGCCGGGCTCAAATTCAAATTTCGTAGCTGCTACTTAGAATTGGGGGAAAATATAATGACCACCAAAAATAACTTTGTGACCACTAACATCTATCACCTAAAATGTCAATTGATCACCAAATTTAGTAAATTGAACACCTAATTTTAATGAGATGACAAACTAGTTTTGCGGCCGACTTGGGGCACCCCGACACGGATAGATTAGGTTAGAAGGATATGGCGGGGTTGAATGAGCGAGCGAAGCGAGCGAATAGAACTCGCCATACCCTTCGTGATTATTTTTTTATAAACCATTCAGGAGTAGAAGCCCCGCGAAGCGGGGCTCCGTCTAGCGGGTCTCCCTCGACTCGGATGCAAGAGCATAACAGTTCAATTTGTGGTTCTAATTTTACGATAAAATGGGGATTAATTTTGGTGATCATTTACTAATTTTGGCAATCAAAAGTGATTTTTTTGCCGTTACATTTTGCTAAATCTGGTGGTTCGTAAATTGTATGCCCTTAGAATTTACTGGTGGAAAAACTCAATAACGCTTTGCCCGATCCGGGAATCGAACCCAGAACTTCATGCCCGCTTCCGACCACTATACAAACATTACGATCTACGTAAAATGCGGTATCAGTTCTGTATTTTTACAGACCTATCGCTGAAAAATTAAAACTATTTCTCACTTTAAAGGATTTTTTTTAAGAAACTACTTACTTATAGTTTGTTTATAGCATGCGATTTGCATTCAAAATGCTTAAAATTGATAGTAACAAAAAACAGTAAAATATAAATTAAGGAACTCTCTAAGCTCCAGCAGTGGGAACTATTGTTTGATACCGTTTCACGGTGAAACATACGTAAATAAAAAACCCCACCCTAAGGTACCCTAAGGTAGACCCTAAGGTAGACTGGTAGAAAATGCCCAAGGCATTAAGTCCGCCTTTGTACAGTTTTTTTACTTGTGCATAAAGTTTTAATAAATAAATAAATAAATACAAACATGCATACGTCAACAAAAGAGTGGTATACAGGGCCGACAGTCTCGACAGAGATAACGACAAAATCGCTAACTTTCAATCGCTGATTACTAACGAATAAAATCGGTTGCAATAATGATGCTTGTGAAATCGCATCTTGGATGTAAAGACTTGCGTTACTGGCCAGCATCATTATTGCAACCAAATTTATTCGTTAGTAATTAGCAATCAAAAGTTAGCGAATTTGTCGCTATCTATGTCGAGACTGCCTGCCCGGCCGGCAGTCTCGACAGAGATAACGACAAAATCGCTAACTTTCAATCGCTGATTACTAACGAATAAATTCGGTTGCAATGATGATGCTTGCAAGAAACGCATCTTGGATGTAGAGACTTGCTGTACACGCAAGCATCATTATTGCAACCGAATTTTTTCGTCAGAAATCAGCGATAGAAAGTTAGCGAATTTGTCGTTATCTATGTCGAGACTGCCTGCCCTAGTTAGCAATCTTCTTACTACTATTAAAACCTAACATTCGAGATTCTAAAACTTTATTGCTCGTTAAAAAACAAGTCGAAGAGCATTACCTCTCTTCTATAAAGTAATTTTCTACATAATTATATAAAGGGTGTAAAACACCTCTTAACTAAGCCGAAAGGCACTTGTTCTTCCCGTCATTGCGATCATTTTTTGCTGTACACCATACCTGGGAACCTTCTAGTTACGGAGATATTGGGGGTCAAAGTTCCAACTTTTTGACAAGATTTTTTTTTTTAATACAAGTTTTTATTGTAAGATTTTTACTCTAAACACCTCTATGACCCCCGTACTGTCAATCCATCAGCACAATGTTGTGAGTGCATTACATTGAGTTCTACTACCATACAAAACATGATTTTTGACACCAAAAAAAAAAGTCGTTTCCCGAAGAAGTAATTATTTTTGCGTAAAGTTACTTACTTTGATGTACAGAATGTTTGGTTGACGGCTTCGTGATGAGGTTGTTTACACCTTATATTTAAATCATGGCTTATAGATTATTGATTATTTGCAAATAGAGAAGGAAAAAGACTTTTAGCATTTTAGCAAAGCAAGAACTTGTGAACTTATCAGACTTCTGTTTCCTATATTAATAAAAAAAAGAGAACCACAACCATGCACGTACTCACTCACCATACACACCACACCCACTCATATACGCCATACATACCCTAACACCCACCACACTTCACCCACCCACATACTCACACACACACACACTTTCAAAAACATCAAACCTCTTGTCATTAAATTTTTCGCTTTAAAAATATTTTTGTATTATAATAGTTTTTAGTTGTTAATTTAATTATCTTAATTTACCTATCTTGTTTATCTATTTCCTTTGTAATTAAGTAGTTCAGTTAAAGCTAACATGTTACCTTTACTTGGGAAGATACTGGACTTCACGATACAGGGTATCCTAGTGTGGAGTCCAGGGAATTTGTAAAAATCTAGTGCTCAAGGATCATTGTTTTTTTGTAACTAGCTTCTAAATATTGTATCTTGTTATGCGAACTGAATAAAAACTTTATTATTATTTCGTTTATTCATTATCTCGTTACATTTCAAAGTATTTCTTAAAATAAAACGATACAAAAAAAAACACTTAAAAATATAAAAAATAGAGGTCCACCGGTGTCGGGAGCAGGGTCCAAGCCACCGGTGGTTAGGGCTGCAGAGACAGGAACCTCCTCACAATGCGAGCCGAGGAGTACTGCCTTCTGAATCAGGCCCTTGATCCAACCGTCTAAAGAGAGCTTCGATAGATGGTCATCGAAGCTCTTGGCTATGAGGCCATTGGCCATCACGACAATCGGCACAATGATAACCGAGTTCATATTCCACATGTCACGAACCTCGTGAGCCAAGTCGAGATATTATTATTATTATTATTGTTATTTTTTAGGGTTCCGTACCCAAAGGGTAAAAACGGAACCCTATTTTTTTTAGGGTTCCGTACCCAAAGGGTAAAAACGGAACCCTATTACTAAGACTTCGCTGTCTGTCCGTCTGTCTGTCCGTCTGTCCGTCTGTCTGTCACCAGGCTGTATCTCATAAACCGTGACAGCTAGACAGTTGACATTTTCACAGATGATGTATTTCTGTTGCCGCTATAACAACAAATACTAAAAACAGAATACAATTAATATTTAAGGGGGGCTCCCATACAACAAACGTGATTTTTTTGCCCTTTTTTTGATAATAATGGTACGGAACCCTTCGTGCGCGAGTCCGACTCGCACTTGACCGGTTTTTTGTAAAACTAAGTCAGATCACAGGCCTACGGGCGGCACTGGTGACCTTGAAAACAACGAGGCATTTAAACATGACTGAAAAACAGACAAACAAATAGTCAAACTCCTATAGTCAAACAATTCTGATTCATCACTTTTTGCTTACTATATCGACCCTAGTCATTGACCATAACTTCTCGCTAACTACGACCTATTTCGAGACGTTTTTGTTTTAAATTTAGTCTTTAAGTGTGGCCTTTTAATTAAGTTTTAATTATAGACTTTTTTTGGAATTTTATAGGTCACCGTGGTTGATGAAGCGGGCAGTGGGTGCTGGACAATGAATGGACTAGTTTCTGCTCACGGGTTGGTCTATGAGGTCTGTAATTATTCTAAGCAAATATCATCATCTGCATAGCCTTTTCCCAATTATGTTGGGGTCGGCTTCCGGTCCAACAGGATGCAGCTGAACACCAGTATTTTACATGGAGCGACTGTCTATCTGACCTCCACAACCCAGTTAGTACTGGGTAATACGACACCCCTTTTTTTTTTTTTTTTTTCGGATGAGAAATCATCAAATAACTCCTCCCGCTCTGGGCGGAACAAGAGGGAGTGTCAGACTTTTACTGACTAAAACCCATCCATGTTCCTTCATCGCCCTTTGTGTTCCGGGGCCACGGTATCTCTTTCGAACAGTCCCGCAACCCCGGCAGGCATCGGTCCTTACGGACCCCTTCGTTTTTGCTGACTCTCTTTGAGGCGCGCGTGGAACACGAACGCGCCGTCGACACGGCCTGTCGTCATGAGACGGACAGACGGCGAGCTAGCCCATAGCCCACCGTCCACAGGCCCGCGCCTACGGTGGCCGGGGGCCACGTGGTGGTGGCCCCCGACGCCCGGGGCGTCTCCCGCGGCGGCCGGGACGTTGAGAGGTTCTCTCCCTCTCACGTTCCGCCACCTCCTTCTCTAGCATTACTGCTTCGCAGAAGGAGGTGACGGCGTCCCATTCCGTCTCGCTCCGGACCATGGCTTGCACCAGGGTCGGACGCGAGAGGTCGCCGCCGCCAATCACCGCTTCGAGGACACGGCGGTGCTCCGCCCACGCGGGGCACACCTCCACCGTGTCCTCCGGTCGATCCTCGCAATGGAAACACCCGGGCGTTTCCTCCCGCCCGATTCGGTGCAGGAACCTCCCGAAAACACCGTGTCCGGTGAGGACCTGCGTCAAGCGGGAGGTGAGGACGCCGTGGCGTCTCTCAAGCCACTCCTCAAAGAGGGGACTTATCGCCACAATTGTGGCGTGCCCTGCACGGGGTTGCGACAGTAGCTCTCTCCATGTCACCATGAAATCTCGCCGGAAGTCTGTCCGCTGAGCGACAATTTGCCGCGGCAGCGGAGTTTCCCCCCGGCGTAGCGCCGCCGCGCGCCATTCATGCAGGCGCGCGAGGACTATCGCCTCCAGATCCCATGGCAGCAATCCGGCAAGGAGGCTCGCCGCCTCGCGGGCAATCGTGCGGTAGCCCCGGGCCAGCCTTACGGCTACCACCTTTTGGGGCGCGTTCAAGTAGTGGGCGGCTCGCCGCCTCAATGAACGCGCCCACACCGGGGCCCCGTAAATACGAAATACGATACCCCTTGGTATGACTGGTTGTCAGACTTTCGGGACACTCATTACCTGTAACGACTGTCAAAGATCTACAAATGACAGTCGGGACCAACGGCTTAACGTGCTTTCCGAGGCACGGAGGAAACTCAGTATCTAATAGGCACAACTACTTAATAGGTAACCTTACGAACAGTAAGTGGTGGGTTCGAACTTCGAACCCAGACAGGCGCATTACTTTGTGTAATTGATTTTATTTCATCACCACTGCTCTCAAAACGGTGAAGGAAAACATCGTGAGGAAACCGGCATGTCCTAGAACCAAAAATTCAAAGACATGTGACATGTACCAACACGCACTGGGCCCGCGTGGTAGATTATAGCCCATTCCCTCTCATAGAGAGGAGGCCTGTGTCCCAGCAGTGGGAACATTAATAGGCTGATGATGATGATGATGATGAATAGGTAACCTAAAAATCGACCCGAGCGATCTCTTGATTCAGATTCGTCTTTCTCAGAACCCCAGATGACATTGTTAGATTAAAATAAAATGAACAAAATAGTCTGCCACCTAGATTTTAAGCCAGTCAAATAAAAAATGCAGGAAGTAATTTTTTAGTAAATTATGCAGTCAGTTGTAAGAATAGTTAATGAATCTTGTCAAGACAATAGTCTGTAAGTATCTATCTAATTAAATCACGTACAGTTTTTGATGACTTAATTATTTTTTGTTACTTAGGGGTTTTTTTTGTTACTATCATGTTATCTAATGACTGGTGAGACAGTATTCTTACAAAGACAGGTATTAGCAACATTAGGTAAGGGGGCCACAGGAGCTAAATTAGCAACTCAATTTGTGGTGGTTCTAACTTCGTTTGAAATACTCTTAGAATAGAGTTCTAATCAGCTTGCAATAGAAAGTGGTTGTTACGTTAGTCACTATTCGGCCCGCATATTCTTCAGGATATATGCTAGTAAGATAGTGTTTTGAAACGTAATACAGCTAATTTTATTCGATAAAAAAAATCACGAACTTTTCTCTAAAAAAATTTTTTAACGAGTAAAAACCATAACAAAATACATGCGATCATTCTGATTTTTTGGTAAATAATTCTACAAGCAACATATTATTATTATGTTGTAGTTCTACTACCCTAGTTCTAACCGAAGATAAGAGGATACACCTAGGTTTAACCGCATATGACCGGGTGCACCTAGTTCTAGCCGGGTAAAACTAGGTGTAGCCGCACTTCGGCTATTAGCCGTAACATGCGCCTCAAATGTAATGAACTACGTAATCGGCGTGTGGTAGGACTGCCACCTTATATGTAGGGACTGTGGTACCATTCTCGTACCGCGCGGCCACCAAGGAATTGGCCGATCGAAGTATGGTGGTGCGTTCGGCGGCCGAGCGGCTCCGAAGCAGCGCCTGCCAGCCGGGCGCGCGGCCCGCTGCGAACATGGCGCTCGCGCTGCACCACCCGGTCCCGTGCGACTCGCATCCAGCGGATCAGACGTCCACTGCTGGACATAGGCCTCCCCTACGTGTTGCCACATGTGTTGGTCCCGTGCGTATCGCACCCAGAGTATCAGACGTCCACTACTGGACATAAGCCTCCCCTACGTGTCGCCACATGTCCCGGTCCCGTGCGACTCGCATCTAGCGGCTCCCCGCAACCTTCACCATGTATGTATGTCGTACGTTCCTCCGTAGCGCCTAAACTATTCATCCGATTTTGATGAATATGGTGTCAATCGATTCGTTATTATGGCCCGGGTAACATAGGCTACATTTTAACCGACTTCAACAATAGGAGGAGTCGATTTTACCTTGTAAACCCCGAATTCAATTACAGCATGATTATTCAGTAGTCTGATTTTTTTGTAGTAGTTTAGCACAAAAATTCTTGTTTTTGGGAGATAAAATAAATTGTTCACAAGCTTTTTTTAATAACTGGTTTTTATGGTAATAACTTTATTTTAATTAACTCCATGACCCGTTTGCTATTTTTAGAATCAATCAGCATAATATTTTTAGTGCGCTACATTGAGATTTACCGTTAAACGTGATTTTTTAACCAAAAAAAGTAGTTTCCCAGCAAGAATTTTTGGGTTGGGTTACTTAGATTGATGTATAGTTAGTACATCATGCTTGGTTGACGGTTTCGTGAAGACTGCGTTTACACCCTGTAGATACTAGTTGCAAGACTCCCCTAATCCTCAAAATGATTCAGTGTCTAATTATTAATTTCGTCTTTGGGATTCAAGACAATGAAATAATTTTTCTGAGACTACAAGGTTCCTAAGATTACATGAATACCATCAGTAAAACATATACGATTAATAGCAAAAGTACGAAAAGAGGTTCTATTTTAATATGGACACATGTCAAATGTGACATGTGACAGTTTTTACAATGGTAAAAACTGTCAGATTGTAATCTGTCTAGCGAGATTGTAAACTGTCGAAATATTGTGAACTGAACATACTGCTTACAATATGACGCATTTTTTTTGTAAGGGAGCAAGGGGGACCCCTCTCCCTCACCCCTCCACAGCGCGCGAGGTGAGTTCCGTCGCATGCATTTTACAATTTTATGGTTTCACTTCGACAGATTATAATCTGCCGAAAAATAATGCGTCATATTGTAAGCAGTGGTTCAGTTGACAATATTTCGACAGTTTACAACCTCGCTAGTCAGACTACATTCTGACGAGTTTTACAATTTGATGCTGACATAATATACTTTTTTGCTATAACCTTGACAATGAGAGTTAAACGGCAAAATTAATCAGTTCATAATGGTCCAATTAAACACAACTATTATTTTTTGTCCTATTAATAATAATGTGTAACAGCCAATTAACTAATAATATTTATTGCACGGATAACAGGTTATGTGTGGGCGAAACAGGACATGCGTAATAGACATAGTTTTTTTTTATGTCCTTGAAAATGGAGATATTAATACAATTTGTGTAAAGCCCTTTGCTCACCGCGACTTTTTCCAGTGATGCAAACTTATCTTATTATCTATATAGACTATCTTCTATATCTATTTTTTTATTATTTTTTAAACACTTCGACATTTAATGTTTTGACATGTCTTTATTATTTTTTACTTTTTTTTTTAGTATTTTTTTTTGACATTTACTGATTTGACATGAATACTTATTTTGTTAAGTATTCTACTTTTTTTTATCATCATTGTGACTTTTAATGATTTTTGTGATTTTTATTTACATTCTTTTGAATAGAACTTGTTATGAATTTTATATGATTATTGTGAATGTGGGGACCATGTGGGTCACATTTATATTTTTTGTTTATTTTTTTCCCATAACTGTCTGGCAGTTTGAGTACTCTAAGCGACCTACCCAAATGTCCTTTCTTTGGTATTGTTCGTCGTTTCGTTGAGCTCCTTGAGTTATAAGTCGAGCTACACGTTAACTGACAAATGCTTGCACTGACTGGAAAGGTCCACTCAAATCTGTATGGTTCTTTCTTCAAAAGACCATCTCAGACACTAATCTGCATAGCCCTCATGTGAATTGAGCAAGATTGTCTGGACTTTAAAAGAGACTATGACCTCTGAGTTTGTTTCGGCTGTTTCTTCTCAGAGTAGGTAGTCAGGTACGAAACACCGGCCCCATCTAGTTTAAAAAATGACGTGTAAAAGTGTTTGTAAAAACCTACTTGCAAAATAAACATCATTTATCATTTATTTTAGGACGTATTTACCCTTAAAACTATTCAATTTAAATTAATATCTTAGGAGTTATCGCAACTGCCGAGGTCGCGGAACTGTCTAAACAGGGTACCGGCGGGTCCCTGGAACGCAAAGGGCAACCGAAAGAACATGGTGTCTTAGTCAGTGTGTTTTAGACAGTAAGTCTGACAGCCCCTTCTGCTCCACCCAGGGCAGGAGGAGTCATTTAATGATTTTACCACCCAAAAAAAAATGGAATTATATAAAAATAGAGGCATTACAAAATAATTTTACAGTAAGCGCACTTCTTTTTTTGTTTTAAATTGGTCCCGACCGAAGCCGGGGCTGGTCGCTAGTTTTGTAATAAGGCGTAATCAACGTAGCCCCGCAGCACTGGGTTTAAAACCCAACACGAAGTGGATGGCGGGGTTTTAGTTCGCTCAATTAGTTAGCTCACTAGACTCCGCCGTCCCCGTCGAACCTAACCTGTCAGAGTCGGGGTGCCACAAGTCCCACAGAAGACCGCAGTGGTAAACAGAGCGCCGTTTGCAAACGAATAAGAACCACTGCGGTAAGGCTTCGGACTCCTCACAACATCGAGAAAGAAGCGTCCTTCTATGCACAGTCGCGATGTTCTCAGCAACAATCGCGTGTGTGTATCAGAACAGTTAAGTAGCTATACTGAAGCGCGTCTATATCGCGTGTTTCAATGCGAAAAACGCGCGATAGAATCGCTACAAAATGTCACAGTGGGCGAGAGCCCTAAGACTGTGTTGGTACTATCGTAACTAGTAATTTGTGTCGTTGCAAATTTATTTTCAATCTGTGTTTAGTTCAAGGAAATCGACTTGTGGTCCAAAACCTGTCTTATGACATTGTGACCTTTTCAAATTGATCTATTTCTACCGATGCGCCTATTTCTTTGCAAATTATTATATTAAATAATCGAGTTTTCTTTTATTAAAATGTTAGTTTTTATACACAAAAATCTTCTGAAAAAAAAACATCTAAATGATGACGAAACCCGCATCAAAATACTGATCAAAGGCCTTAGCAAAAGCACGCGGTGAAAACAAAACATAAAAACGTCGATTTTTTATTAAAAACTAGCTGACGTCCCGCGGTTTCCCCCGCGTAGTTCCCGTCCCGTGGGAGTACGGGAATAAAATATAGCCTATAGCACTCACGAATAATGTAGCTTTCTACCAGTGAAAGATTTTTTGAAATCGGTTCATTACTTCCGGAGATTACCCCCTACATACAAACTTACAAACAAATGTTACCTCTTTATAATATTGGTATAGATTAGTCAAGGACGGGAATGGTGAGTCTCGGGTAATGTCGAAATACTTCTACTTGGATGGCTTCGGGAAGGTGGAGAGGAAGAAGAGGAAGAAGCCTCCTAATCGGAACCAGTGCGGGACCGCGCTGGCAGGACCCAATAGGCTGCGTCCGGCGATACCAACGACGCAGCTCTATATGTCCTGGCTACATCACACCACGAAGGTTGAGGAGATCGTGGAGTATGTCCGAGCGAAGATCAGCTGGACCTTGAGAGTCGAGAAATTGGAATCGCGCCACAACATGAATTTTAAGTCGATCGTGCTTCGAGTACCGAGTCCATCATATTGAGACCTTCCTCTAGGATGAGTTTTGGCTGAAGGGTGTCATCTATCGGCGGTTCCGCGGAAGGCTACGGACACCACGCAGCGCAACATGACGCCGTCTCTTCATGTTCAATAGTTTAATTAGGTGCTTGTGGTTTTTATAAATATGTATGTTAGTCTGTAAGGTATATAATAATATGGGCCTTTTGTTACCTGAATTAAATTATATATTATATTATTATAATTAATAGCAAAAGAGAACCAAGGTTACTGACGTAGCCCGAAGAATTGCTAAACTTAAGTGGCAGTGAGCAGGGCACATTGCTCGCAGAACGGATGGCCGATGGGGCCGAAAAGTTCTGGAGTGGCGACCGAAAACCGGAAGACGTTGCGTTGGAAGGCTTGCCACTGGTGGACCGATGACCTGGTGAAGGTTGCGGGAATCCGCTGGATGCGAGTCTGGCGTCACTTGGGGTAGGCCTATGTCCAGCAGTGGACGTCTTTCTGCTGAAATGATGATGATGAATCGCAGATCCGATTGTCACTGTTCAGTGCATTCCTGACAATAGGGGTTGGCAATAATAACCAACTTACGGGTCTATCTACACCTACACTAATATTATAAAGAGGAAAGATTTGTATGTTTGTAATGAATAAACTCAAAAACTACTGCGACGATTTAAAAAATTCTTTCACCATTAGAAAGCTACATTCACCCTGAGTAACATAAGCTATATTTTATCCCCGTACTCCCACGGGAACGGGAACTATGCGGGTGAAACCACGTGACGTCTGAAAATGACTTATAAAGGTAATAGCTACGTGCCAGGAATCACTGAGACTGTAAAAGATAGGGGTGTAGAGTGGTGATGAATGGGTACTGCAAAAGACGACATTTAAATAGGGGTGTATGACGGCATAAGGGTAAGTGCGGGGGCCGGGGTTGCGGGACTGTTCGAAAGAGATACCGTGGCCCCGGAACACAAAGGGCGATGAAGGAACATGGATGGGTTTTAGTCAATACAAGTCTGACACTCCCTCCTGCTCCGCCCAGAGCGGGAGGAGTCATTTGATGATTTCCCATCCGAAAAAAAAAGGGTAAGTGCGGGGCACTTACTACTCTAGTTTTATACTAGCTTCTACCAGCGGCTTTTCCCGCGTGAAGTTTGATAAATTGTTCCATAGGATCTTACTCCCGGAATAAAAATTTACAATACTAGCGGACGTCACGTGGTTTCACCCGCGTAGTTCCCGTTCCCGTGGGAGTAAGGGAATAAAATATAGCCTATGTTACTCAGGGTGAATGTAGCTTTCTAATGGTGAAAGAATTTTTGAAATCGGCGCAGCAGTTTTTGAGTTTATTCATTACAAACATACAAAAATACAAATCTTTCCTCTTTATAATATTAGTGTAGATCAGTGTAGATATAAGGTATCCTATGTTTTAATTCAGGTGAACTAGGGGGGGAGGGGTAACTATCTGTGTGCAAAATTTCATCCCAATCGGTTCATTCGTTTTTTCGTGAAAGAGTAACTAAACAATCCATACATCCAGACATCGAAACATCCTCACGAACTTTCACATTTTTATGGTATTAGTAGGATAATTACTTTATTTTTGAAAGGTTCATGCCAACATTTCAAAAAAGAAAATAAATAACGCAGGGATTTCCAAAAGTATTTTTAACAGGAAAATTCTTGTTAAATAACCGATTGATGATATTTTTTTATTTGTTTATTACCCACCCATAAATCATACCTACAAAACACTCAACAACAACAGCCCATAACGTCTACAGCTGGACATAAGCCTCGCCCAATGGGAGGAATTAGCCGTAATCTCCACGCTTGGCAGGCGGATTGGAGATCGCAGTGATGAAAGACTAACAGAAAACGCTGCTGCCCATTCTCTGGTCTACGGAGGCGCAAGGTGTTCTGCCTCAGACATTAGTCGCCTTATACGACACCCGTGACTGTAATGGGTCGGTTCTATTCTACTCTGCCGGATACCACACGGCTTACAAAACACTCAAAGTAAAACAATTTAAGTGTTGACTGTCCATTATTGTGGACCACAAACATACCAAAAGTACCTCATCATCTGCCTAGCCTTTTCCCAACTATGTTGGGGTCGGCTTCCAGTTTTACCGGATGCAGCTGAATATCAGTATTTTACATGGAGCGACTGCCTATCTGACCTCCACAACCCAGTTAGTACTAGGTAATACGATACCCCTTGATAAGACTGTATGTCAGACTTTTTGTACCTCTGACTACCTAACGACTGTCAAAGATCTACAAATGACAGTCGGGGCCAACGGCTTAACGTGCTTTCCGAGGCACGGAGGAAACTTGGTATGTAATGGGTGGTCACCCATCCACAGACCAACCTAGGCAAGCACGGCTTACCTAATGATCGACCCGAGCGGCTGTTATTATTTAGCCACGAGCTCCTCGCTTTTTATACCAAAAGTAGGTACCTACTGACGTAACTAAAATTATGTAGGCATGCCAATGACGTATTATATATAGACACGTCATGAACCAACATCGCGGCGCTTAAAAACGGCCAAAATACTAGAACTACTTATAAGCGTGAAGAAAGAGAAAGAAAATATGACACCGAACGGCGGGATGCCTGTTGTGAGAGGGAGATAAATATACATCTTCAGTCACGTCACAGGATTTATTAAATTATAAACAAACGTAGCGTCGCGCGACAGGTTGGTGCGTAACTAAGCGCGATGTGGCCAATTGGCTTCATTTCATGTTGTCATTTTAGAGTGCGGACAACGTATCTGTAGTTTATATATCATTGAGGCATGCTACATACAACGGCATGCTGCTTCCCTCTCATAGAGAGGAGGCCTGTGTCTCAGCAGTGGGAACATTAATAGGCTGATAATGATGCTGCATAAAACTAAAGTACTGCTCGATCTCCTCCTCATTCCTCTCCTTTGGGCCTCACTGCGGTAGCGTAAAACGTCTCTTAAAAGACGAGAAAGTCTGGTAAAGGGAGTTTCATTTTGTCCAAGATTGATTGTAATAAATATGACAATACAAAGGGTGTAAAACATTTCTTAACGAAGCCGAAAGGCATTGTTCCTCGTCATTGCGATCATTTTTTTGTTCTACACTATACCTCGGAACCTTCTAGTTACGAAGATATTAGGGGTCAAAGTTCCAACTTCTTGACAAGTTTTTTTTTTTTTTTAATACAAGTTTTTAATGTAAGATTTTATTTTTATAATATATATGTATAATTTTTTTAACCCGTATGCTCCCGGCCGTGCCTCCAGAGGCACAGTGCATTGTTATTTTAATTGTGTCTGTAATTGCGGGTATTGAAGTGTTAAACACCACCACGACCACCTTACTATTCAATCCATCCATCAGCACAATGTTTTGAGTGCGTTACATTGAGTTTTACCATAAAACATGATTTTTCACCCCAAAAAAAAAGTCGTTTCCCAGCAAACATTTTTGCTTAAAGTTACTTAGTTTGATGCTTGGTTCACGGCTTCGTGATGAGGTCTTTTACACCCTGTAGAAAGGCATACCCTTTTAATTAAAAAAATCGTACTAAAATCAAGTTTTCTTTGTTTTAATTCACGTCAAACGTGACGTCACGACTAACTTGAGTGTAGGAACTGTAGCAAAACAAAAACTAGTTTAGTATTACCTCTAATTGTGTATAATATAAAAGAGATCAGAGGCCGTGCTGAGATGGTTGGTTTGAGTGCGTAAAGCCTTCAATGGTTTGTGAAGGCTGTGTTGTAATGAAAGCGATGATTTAAAGTGTAGTTTCGCTTTGCGTGATTTTTTGGGTGTTCAAAATGGATATTTCTCTTTCTGACTTGAAAAAAAACCTATTAGGTATAGACAAGATAATTAAAAAGTAATTTTGGAGTATCTGGTAGCTAAATAATAACTGCGGCTCTGGTTGACCTTCAGGTTAATCAGCGCTTGCCAAGTTTGGTCTGTGGATGGGTGACCACTACTTGCTGGAGGTCCCAGGTGTCTGCTGCAATAAACGTGGCCATCTAATGGGCCTAAACTGTATAATGGAAGAAACATCGATACGACAAGAAGAAGCTATACAGGGTATGAACAGACTTTTCACGAAGCCGTCAACCAAGCATTCTGTACATCGAACTAAGTAACTCTACGCAATTTTTTTTTGTTTGAAACGGACTTTTTTTTGGATTAAAAAATCACGTTTTTCGGTAGGACTCAATGTAACGCACTTAAAAAAATGTGCTGATGGATGGATTGAATAGTACGGGGGTCGTGAAGGTGTTTAAAGTAAAAATCTTACATAAAAAACATGTATAAAAAAAAACAGATTTTGTGCTTCACACGACTATCGAGCACATTGGAAATAAATCTATGAAATTCGAAAAAATATTGTCGCTGAGTGACGAGAAAGTCGGGATAAGGAAATGGTCACAAAATAAAACTACAACGTTGAATGATAATTATCATGTCGTTCTGACTTTTTGACTTTTTTCAAAAAGGTTAGACTACAGGGCAAACCCTTAACCCGATCTTCTTTGTTTTAGGGTCTAATTGTAGCTGACTAAATTGTCCAGATGAACTATTCTCAATTTTTTGATATAATTCTTCGTTTCCAAAATATCGAGCGCCAAAAACAAAAATTCGAAAAAAAAATTTTTTTTTCTTCACTGTTTCGGCCATAACGTTTTCGTTTTTTGACTTTCTCGAATAATTGTTTTTGCACCTTCAGCTCTTGTAAATACGCGTTTTTTAATTGGTTTTCAATATCATATCTTCACAACTCTCCGAGATATAAGGGCATCGCACTTTTTTGAGAAATCAGAGCCTACACTGGAGCGAACGAAAAGACATTTCCATGTCAAAACTTGTGAAAAACTTTGACCCCCAATATCTCCGTAATTAGAAGGTTCCCAGGTATGGTGTAGAACAAAAAAAATACCGCAATCACGGGGAAAACCTTTCGGCTTTCGGCTTCGTTAAGAGTCTTTTTGCAGCCTTTATTTTATGGCTTATCTCCCACTACAGCACAGCCTCAACCCCGCTATTTAAGCGACAAGGCTAGATATTTCTCCTCAGTCCGAGTAGGCGCGTACCGCGTTTGCCACGTTAGGTAATGTTGTAACACAATAGTACCTAGTGCAGTGTAGTGTTTGTGCTCCAGTTTTCCGACTTTACAAGTTCCGACTTTCGAGTTTCCGAGAATAGGGAGCATTGGTGAGTTTTTTTGTTTTTTTATTTTCTTTTTAATTCCAATAGAATAATCAAAATAATTAAATTGTAACCCAGGGGGATTGGCGTTGAGGGCTGAAATACAGGCTCTGCCTAGTTCGGCCCCAAATGCTAATACTTTTGTGTACTTTAAGTTTAGATTAAGCACTGTATTTGTAAAACATGTATATATATTTGTGAAATAAATATTACTTATTACTTACTTATTATTTTTGAAGGGTAGTTTAACTGTAGCTAGTTTTAAGGAATTTTTTTTTTGGGATAGATTTGACTTAAGTGTTGTGATATTATTAGGGTGATTTTAATCGTAGAAATAAATACTATTTCTTAAATAAATTGTTAGGTATTTTTCTTTGCGCTTTTCCGATATTCCTTTTAGGTAAATTTACAGAATCTAAAATTCCTAATGCTTTCATAGGTTTATACTTTATATTCACAAAGAGTGGGTAGAACTTACGACCTCTTTTACGTGACGCCAACCCTTAATGTTTGAGTCTTATAATAAGTACTAGCTGTTGCCTGCGACTTCGTTCGCGTGGAAATTTATGTGTACCTATGTGTGAGACTAAAATATAGTCTATTCTCAGAACTACCAAATATACACAAAATAAAATTATAAAAATCGGTCAAGCCGTTTTGGAGGAGTTCCATAACAAATACTATGTTATGACATTTTTATATATTAGATTATCTTGAATGCCCACCCATAAGTATGTACACACCCTTGATCAACATCATCATCAGCCTATTAATGTTCCCACTGCTGGGACACAGGCCTCCTCTCTATGAGAGGGAATGGGCTATAATCCACCACGCGGGCCCAGTGCGGATTGGTAAATGTCACATGTCTTCGATTTTTTGGTTCTAGGACATGCCGGTTTCCTCACGATGTTTTGCTTCACCGTTTTGAGAGCAGTGGTGATGAAAATTACACAAAGTAATGCGCCTGCGCTGTCTCGCTAAGTCCCGTCGCACTAGGCTTCCGCCTTAGTCATTACAATATGGACGCAAAGGCGTGTTTCATATGTTTGATACTTCGCGCTCGTCGTCGCAACCGCGCTAGGCTCGCAGTGTGGACGCACACTTACTGTTCGTAAGTCGGGGCCGCCACCACTGGGCCACACTGCTCCACACTTGCTCACACCCTTGATAAATCAATTTTATAACAAAAAGTTATATTTAGTAGTAGGTGGTGTAAGAGTTTTCAAGCCACTCATGGGGCTCTGACTTGGCTTTACATGCCGTCGAGAAATATCTCTCAGGCATGCTGGTTTCCTCACGATGTTTTCCTTCACCGAAGCAAGTGATAATTATACAATACGCACATGAATCCAGAAAATCAGAGGTGCATGTCTTGGGTTCGAATTCAAGACCTATGACTTGGCAATCCGACGATCAAACCACTAGACTATCATATATAGCTTAACTTATAAGTAACTATTGTACCTTGCGCCTCCGTAGACCAGAGAATGGGCAGCAGCGTTTTCTGTTAGTCTTTCATCACTGCGATCTCCAATCCGCCTGCCAAGCGTGGAGATTACGGCAAATTCCTCCCATCATGGGAGAGGCTTATCACCAGCAGTGGACGTTATGGGCTGTTGTAGTGTCTAGTGTGTAGTAACTATTGTAATCCTAGTTCCCTATCTACCTTCCACTGCAACTTTCGGTGCAATGGCACACTTAGAAAAATCATCGGTTAAATCAATAAACCAACCTGAGAATGATACCTCTTGTGGAGTTGCCACCTTTGATATCACCTTAGCATAGCACTCAAGACTTCACGATCTATAGCTGTACCTACTTGAACAGATCAATGAAGCGTTGGATTGTCCGAATGACATTTCTGAGAGCCAAAAATAGTATAAATACAGGTCTATTGATTATTAATGAGCATATTATTAAGTAAAATAGTATTATTAGGAAATGAATCTTGGCACAGGAAACCTGTTTGGTCTTTCTTCAAAATACCATCTCATACACTTATCTGCAGAGTCCTCACGTATGAAATGTCTAACCAAGGGGTATCGTATTACCCAGTACTAACTGGGTTGTGGAGTTCAGATAGGCAGTCGCTCCATGTAAAATACTGGTATTCAGCTGCATCCAGTTAGACTGGAAGCTGACCCCAACGTAGTTGGGAAAAGTCTGGAAAAGTCCATAATGAAGATAATCTGCATAGTCCTCATGTGAATTGAGCAAGATTATGTCTGGACTTCAAAAGAGACTATGACCTCTGAGTTTGTTTTGGCTGTTTCTTCTCAGAGTAGTCAGGTACGAAACACCAGCCCCATCTGGTTTAAAAAAAATGACGTGTAAAAGTGTTTGTAAAAACCTATTTGCAAAATAATCATCATGTATCAGACATGCTCCCCAACAGGGTACATGACAAAAAAAACTAATTAGTCCATCGTCAGATAGATTTCCAAAAAATGTTAAAAACATATTTTTTTAATTTTTCACGCAAACAAAAAATGAAGACGATACAGTGCGTCGAAAACTCGTGTGACGTCACATTTGAGTACATTTTTTACTCAAATGTTACGTAACAAGCCCTCATGATCTTTGACACGTTTTATCTTCGTAAATTTTTATTAATTTGATAAAACAAAAAACACGTATCCAATATTTTTCGATAATCTAACTGACAGAATAGACAGAAACATATTTTTTTTAGTCAGTCATCATCACTGACACTCACTCCATCCGTTAATTCTAGAGGAGATTCCTGTACCTAATTGAAAAATGTTCCTTACTTGTGGAAGTCAGACAGACAGTCACTCCAGTCGATTTATTATCATCTGCCTAGCCTTTTTCCAGCTAGGTTGGGATCGGCTTCCAGTCTAACCGGATGCAGCAAAATTTTACATGGAGCGACTGCCTATTTAGTCTCCACAACCCTGTTAGTACTGGGTAATACCCTTTGGTAAAACTGGTTGTCAGACTTTCAAGCCACTGACTACCTGTAACGACTGTCAAAGATTTACAAATGACAGCCGGGACCAACAGCTTAACGTGCTTTCCGAATCACCATATACTATTAACGTCACCAACATAATGTATGGTAATAGGGGTGAGCCATCAACCGGGCTAAAATCTGGACACCGTGGCTGCTTCTGGGAAATTTCTGGTGGTTTTACCCATTATTACTTTGCATGATCTGGGAATTGAACCCACGACCCATGTTTAGCAGAAGAATTTGCAACCACGAGACCCTCGAGGCTCAAAATCATAAAAAAACACTATAAATAGCATTATTGCACTGTTTAAGACTTTCACGGTTTTTCACTACACTTAAAGTACTTGTATAAAAGACTAAGGCACCAGCCACACAGAACAGACGCAAGGCACGGACCCGTCGCAGTCGCGGCGCCCGTTTAATCTACTTGCATATAAAATGTATGCAGCCGTCGCGACGTAAAACATACAGAAAAGACGGGACGCCGTCACGACGGACGTTAACTCGGCGCCCTATTGGAAAACATAGAAAGGACAGGGCGCGGGCACGGCGCGGGCCTGCACGGGCGCAAGCGGGGGAGCGGAAAGGGCGCGGAGGGCAGGTTCTCACAGCGCTCGCGCTCGCCCGCTCGCCATTGTGCATCTTGCGCCATAAAAAGTCGTGACGGCGCCCTGTCTGCGACGCGTCCGTGTCTTTTCTATATATGTTAAAAAGTTGTGACGGCGCCCTGTCTGCGACGGGTCCGCGCCCCGCCCTTGTCTTGCGTCTTTTCTGTCTGGCCGCTCGCTAAGGAAGAGGGTAGACAGATTTGTCTGCTTATAATAAATCATTTTCGCCCACCCGCATACCTCTTCAGTATTCCCGCGATCATGATGTCAACAGCGTTGAAATGTCGGGAGCTCATCAATAAAAGCGGCTTTCAGACTACGCTATAATATAATAGCATACAGTATATAGTTCATAGCACAACAATATCGCGCACCATATATTGTTATGGACACGTTCACACTGTACTGTACTATATATTATTGGCTTACTATACGCTATAAAATTGTGCGATGCGCTGAATTCATGCTGTGCTATATCACGCGCCGCGCTCTTCCTGATCCCTCACCCCCGGCACTCTTCAAAGATCGCGGTCAACTGAGCTTGCTATATACTATAAATGATTGCGATAATATCGCATAATGTGAACGCCAAGCTATATAGTATAGCATTAGGTCCTTCTTTGCTATACTATATAGCACAATAGTATAGCGTAGTCTAAAAGCCGCTTAGGAAAATCACAGATATTATCCCGTAAGTACTTTAAGAATAGCATTATTGCTTTTGATTCTCTGAATTTTACAACCAAGTGATTGAGAATTATTATTCTATATCAGAAACCGGAGGTATTTTTATACCTAGGTTAACGCCTTTCGTTTTACGTTCGCAACAACAGTTAAAACACGCAAAATTTATCGCTTTGCATTTTGTGAAAATAATTGTAAAAATGCATGCATTCTGATAGACTAGGTGGACCGATGACCTGGTGAAGGTTGCGGGAATCCGCTGGATGCGAGTCGCACGGGACCAGTCAATGTGGCGACACTTGGGGGAGGCCTATGTCCAGTAGTGGACGTCTTTCGGCTGAAATGATGATGATGCATTCTGACGGAAAAAAACAATTCGACGGATTCTTTGAGGAATAATGTTAACGCTCCTATGTGTTTCATTTTGAAAATGTGTGCAGAGCAAATTCTGAGACAGTTTTCAATGAAACGAACTAATCAATTTTTCGGTTATATTTTATTGGGTGTAACGATTCCCTTATTGAAGCCGAAAGGCACTTTATTGTCCTCGTCATTGCAACCATTTTTTTTGTTCCGGGATATACCTGGGAATCTTTTATTTACAGAGACATTGCAGGTCAAAACTTCCAGCTTTTTCACGAGTTTTGTTTTTAATTAGTAGTTTTTAAGGTTACATCTTTACTTTAAATACTTCCATGACCCGTTTACTATTCTATGCATCCATCAGCACAATGTTTACAATGCGTTACATTGAGTTTTACCGTAAAACGTTAATTTTTCACCCCAAAAAAAAGTCGTTTCCCAGCAATAATTTTAGCGTAAAGTTACTTAGTTTGATGTACAGAATGCTTGGTTGACGGCTTCGTGATGAGGTCTTTTACACCCTGTATTTAGTATCTAGTACTTATAGATCACACACATCTTGAGGTTACTAATAAATACTTCAATTTTGTAGCAATTCATTTAGGTACTTGAATTTTTTGATTCCCCTATAGCATTAATGCATATTATGCAATTTAAAATAAGAGTACCTAATTGCATATTTTAATACAATTATGAAGCTTAATACTAAATTAAGCAACATTTAGCGTTATAGTTAAGCAAATTGCAAATTATCATATTTAAGCAAAGCAGTGTTTATTGGATAGATAATAATCATTTGCATTTTATATTATAGAATAAATAAATTAAATCGATTGTTTTGGCATCCACTATAAATAATTATTCATTTTTGCAAGTTGAATTTTATTTCAGTGGTTATTGTGCAAATCAGAGGCAGATTAGAAATCAAATTGCAAAATACCATTTCTTCTAGATTGCATTAAGTATAATAAGAGTACAAACCCCGTTACATGAAGACATCAACAAAACTGGCTATATTTAGGTATACTGTTAGGTACATCTTTTACTAACTTTTAGGAATTGATGGCGTGATGATATGAATGTTTACTCATCATCATCAGCCTAATAATGTTCCCACTGCTGGGAAACAGGCCTCCTCTCTATGAGAGATGATGTGTACTATTAAGGCCCTTCTAACCCTAAAATTAGCAACTCTATTTGTGGTGCTTCAAACTTCGTTTGAAATACTGTTAGAATAACGTTCTAATCAGCTGATTAGACGTAACAACCGCTTTGTAGTGCAAGCTTGCACTACAAAGCGGTTGTTACGTCAGTCACTGCAGCCGAATAGTGCGAAATGAGTGGTTTTTATTCTTTATAAAATCAAATGTTCGTCTTTTGGAAAAATAAAAAACATAAGACCTGCTTTATAGTTAGTTCAGTTAGTATACAAAGTTTCATGATCTAATTTGAAGTACTTTTTGAATGCCAGCGGTTTATTGTTCGATTTGGAGGTAACTTTAGTTTTTTTTTCTATCGAGAAAAGTTTATGGAATCGTGTTTTAGTCAAACATAGGACTTAGCATTAATCCTCAACTTTACCATATATTTATTTCAAAATTAATGCTGCAGAATTTTAGGCGTAACGGAGGATCATGCTAAGCCATTTGTGGGAGTATAGGCCCTTATATGAAAAAAATAGAATGGCGAGAAACCAATTTCCGCTAAAAATAAAACTCGCAAAATAATTATTTATAATTGGCAAACGCTATGTAATTTGGCAGCGTAACCTCAGTCAAAGCCGGGGGCGGGGGCAAGTATTACTATTTGTTATGCAAATTCAAACATGAAACACAATGCGGAAAATAAAACTTTAATATAATGATGGAGCTTATTTCCTTGTTCATTTATGTATTATAATTATTTTAGGGTATTACAATACGATTAACTTGTAACCGGTGCGGTGTGCGTGACTAGATACCTATACGAGTATGATATATGTCGGATTGTCGGGATTGGGCCTCATCGGAAGGCTTAAAGTCAACCAAAGGGCAATGGAGAGGGCTATGCTCGGAGTTTCCTTGCGCGATCGAATCAGAAATGAAGACATCCGCAAGAGAACCAAGGTTACCGACGTAGCCCGAAGAATTGCCAAACTTAAGTGGCAGTGGGCAGGGCACATTGCTCGCAGAACGGATGGCCGATGGGGCCGAAAAGTTCTGGAGTGGCGACCGCGAACTGGAAGACGTTGCGTTGGTGGACCGATCACTTGGTGAAGGTTGCGGGAATTCGTTAGATGCAAGTTGTACGGGACCGGTCAATGTGGCGACAATTGGGGGAGGCCTATTTCCAGCAGTGGACGTCTTCCGGCTGAAACGATGATGAATGAGTCATTCAATGAGATTAAATGCACTTAGTGGGTTGGATTGGTGATTTTTTAAAGTAAAGTTATTACTGATAACAAAATTTAACGAAAAAGTTGGAAGTATGTCCTCCCTCCGTAACTAGAAGGTTCTCATGGTGAAGGTTGCGGGAATTCGTTAGATGCAAGTTGTACGGGACCGGTCAATGTGGCGACAATTGGGGGAGGCCTATTTCCAGCAGTGGACGTCTTCCGGCTGAAACGATGATGAATGAGTCATTCAATGAGATTAAATGCACTTAGTGGGTTGGATTGGTGATTTTTTAAAGTAAAGTTATTACTGATAACAAAATTTAACGAAAAAGTTGGAAGTATGTCCTCCCTCCGTAACTAGAAGGTTCTCAGGAATGCTCCTGAACAAAAAAAATCGCAGTGACGAGGAGAGAGAGGAGTAAGGAGTAGTGAGGAGGAGGGGTGAGGAGGAGTGAGGAGGCCTTTCGGCAAGTTAAGGGTCATTATAAAACACATGTAAACGCGAATTTTTACCTTTAATATAAGCCCGATGTTTCGACCGGATTGCACCAGCCGTGGTCGCGGGAAGACTGAAGTATCGGAGGTACCGCCACTGCAAAGCTAAGGTGTTTATTCAACTACCCTCACTTGATCTTCATAAATGTTAATTAGGGCCGGTTCACATTAGGACAGCACACTACACTAACAGTGTCCGCATACTGAGATGATTTCACTTGACGAGTACACTTAGTGATCACTGGATCGAGGGTCGTTTTACACCTTGACGCAATGATTATTAATGTCTTGTTGTTAAAATGAAAGTAATTGCCATTCTTTGTTATGTTATCTCAACAATAAATAGGTACTTATTATTTAACACAATGAATATTCTTGACCTGTCAAAATGTAACTTGGATTTAATTTATTACCAACTGTTTTTTTTTTCATAATTGATTTAATCTGTATTGGGTGTGTGCTGGTCATTGCAATTTTAGGTTACAATGACATTTAACGATTGATATACTTTCTCTCATTTTTTTTTGCAAAATTTGACATTTTAAAAAACGTTTCTATAATTACTACCTGTTCCAGTTATTTTTGGTGTGGGTACATGTGTATATTTGGACCAACATATCTATGTAGGCGGTAAAACAGAGAACTAAAATAAATAATAGAAGCTTGTGCACTAATCATTATTAATTTAATTTATGGTAAGCGTGTTCTTTCACTGCGAATACCTAGTTTCAGTAGAAAACAATATAGGCGCAGTTATTGATAGTAATAACTATGATTTAAATTTTATTTTATGACTTTTTGGAAATTCATAGCTTTAACATACAGGTTGATCAGCTGATCGCTTCAGTTCCTATAGATTTTTTTTTTTACGAATTTCAAGAATTCGTTGAACAAAAGTTGTACAGTTTCATATTCCGAGAAACCACAAGGGAGGTCTTGTGTTTATATTGTTACACCTTGTTTATGATGAAGTTCCCTTCAAGTTTTAAAAAATTGTGTTAGAATAATATCTTCTCCATAGAGCTAGATCTACGCTAGGGAATGGGCAACTACAGTACTTTCTCAAGTTGTGATGTTTTTTTTTGCATTTTTGACATTAAAAAGTACCATAAAGGTGTAATAGGAAATAAAAGATGTTTCACAATTAGGTTACTAAAATTCAATTCAATTCAATTCCTTTATTTCAATCAACAGTTAGATCATATAATAGCAGTAGGTACATTAAATAAAAAATATTAGAATAATAAATAAAAAATAAAAATAAAACAAAACACAACACACATATTATACTTAAAAATTAAATTGGCAGTCAACAAATTATAGTCAATAAATTAGAAATAATCATAACAAATAGGTGCTCTTTAAAAACCAAAAAAAATTAAGTCTGCCTAGCTGTAAGTTTTCCGAAAAT
This sequence comes from Xestia xanthographa, assembly GCA_905147715.2. Taxonomy (NCBI): domain Eukaryota; kingdom Metazoa; phylum Arthropoda; class Insecta; order Lepidoptera; family Noctuidae; genus Xestia; species Xestia xanthographa. The sequence goes on from LR990667.1 coordinate 19,057,385, forward strand.
AATAAAATAAAATAAGGATTAAACCTAATTAATTTAGCCAAATAAAAATATGAAATAAGGTATATTTTTGTCCAACAGCAAAAAACGCGTGTTTTAAGTGAATAGAGTAATTATAACCAGCCTTACTGTTCAGTGTCGGTGCTACAAGGATGTGTGATAATCGGTGCATATGGTAGTTTCACTTAAACTCAAAGCATTTATTTCAAATCTGTGTACGGTTTTAATTTTAGCACGGAACCCTAATCCTTTTTCTAAAATACATACGGACGTCACGCGGTTTCACCCGCGTAGTTCCCGTTCCCGTGAGAGTACAGGGATAAAATATAGCCTATGTTACTCAGGGTGAATGTAGCTTTCTAATGGTGAAAGGATTTTAGAAATCGGCGCGGTAGTTTTTGAGTTTATTCATTACAAACACACACACGCAAAAATACAAATCTTTCCTCTTTATAATATTAGTGTAGAATGTAGATAAAAAATAGTTTTATTTTTTAATTTCAAACAGGGTATTTCTATTTAAAGAAAACACACAACAAAGATTTTTTTCTTGATAAAGTTCAATTTAAAAAATTATATCAGCTTAATGCTAGTGATCACAAACTTTTTTTGATGTGTGTATATGCAAATTGCAAAAAAGGAAAGAAAATTTGAATTTCGCGGGCTACCCTGTCACTGAAAGTTTCCACCCTGTAAATAAATATTTCAATAGGGATGATGACTGACTAAAAACAATATTCTGTTTAGTCCGTCAGTTAGATTATCGAAAAATATTGGATACGTGTTTTTTGTTTATACAATTAATTAATAAAAAAATACGAAGATAAAACGTGTCAAAGGTCATGAGTGGCTTGTGACGTCACATTTGAGTAAAAAATGTACTCAAATGTGACGTCACACGAGTTTTCAACGCACTGTATCGTCTCAATTTTTTGTTTAAGTACGTGAAAAAAGAAAAAAATATGTGTCCAATATTTTTTGGGAATCTATATCGCCTCCAAGAATCGAAATGTCTACTCACGTTTCCTAACCCACAACACTGTAATAATTCTGTATAATCTAATTAGTTATATATTTACGAGTACCTATCTTCTTCATTAGCATTTTATTTAAAATTAATTATAAGATTAACTATCTGTATCATATCAGCTGAAACACGTCCACTGCTGGACATAGGCCTCCCCCAAAAGGGGGGTTTTGCCATAATCGCCACGCTTGGCAGGCGGGTTGGCGATCGCAGTACGGTTGTTACAAAAGCACAGAGAACGCTGCTGCCCATTCTCTGGTAAATCCCTTAGTCGCCTCTTACGACACCCACGGGAAGATATGGGATGGTGCTATTCTTTACGTCCGACACCATACAGACACCTGTACACACATCATGTACATGACATCTGTATGTATTTCTCATAAATAAATAAAACAAGCTTGTTTTTTACTAAATCTTATCCATTTTTTTCTTATTCTCTTTCAAACAAATAATTATTAAAGTACAATTACTCCTTCGTGGTCATAAGTACCAAAAGAGGTCATTGCCGGTAAAAACCAACTTATTCACACCACTCTATCAATCGAAACTCAACCTTAACACAACCAAAGCAGTTTGCATGAATAAATTTGCCAAACCGCAGCACTGAAATTGTACGTACAATATTAGTTTCTGCAACTAGGAAATTGATAATGGACTGTAAATCGTGGAAGGTAAGGTTGTATTTTGATTGGTTTCAATAAGGTTATTAAACGGTTAATTGGCTAGTACTAAAGGCAAGTAATAATTTATTTCTACGAGGATTTTCAAATGAATGAACGATGGTTGATAAAGAAAAACTTAGGTGTCTTAAGTTGGTATATCTAGGTATTTAAGGGAAATCAAAAAAACTAAATCATCAACTGCCTAGCCTTTTCCCAACTATGTTGTGATGTAGTAAGGGAGCCTCCTTAAATTTTTATTTTTATTATTTTAAATCAAAAGGAGTTCGATTAGTTTCAGCTAAACTAGATCTCATTCAATGTAATCTCAAAGGAAACATTAAAATAATAAATCATATGACGACCTAAATGGCGCAGCGGTAGTGAGGCTGCCTTGCGTTCTTTGGGTCCCGGGTTCGAATCCCGGTTGGAGCAAATGTTTGTGATGAACATGGACATTTGTTTCCAAGTCATGGATGTTTATATGTATAATAAGTATGTATTTACAAACAAAAAAGTATATATGTAGTATTTCAACTATCTGGTGTCCACGACACAAGCCTCGTTGCTTAATGTGGCACTAGATGGCGCTGTGTGTAATGTCCAGTGGTATTTATTTATTATATTTATTATTTATTTATTATTTATATATAACTTCCTGATAATAAAAAAAAAACTCAACATAATAAAATCTATAATTATAATAATTCTAGATATTAAAATTAAAGCTAATGTAGAAGAGCTGGGTTTGCTTTAATGTTTTAGCTGAATATTCTAGAATTTTATTCATAAGAATACTATTTGTTTTAATTTATTTGCGTGGGTTTAATTTAAGAATTATTTTTAATTTAAATTTAGATTAATTGCTTTTTTATTTATTTGAGTACGGGGGACTTTACCTCGAGTTGTTATAGCGGCAACGAAAATTTCAACTGTCTAGCTATCACGGTTCATGAGATACAACCTGGCGACAGACAGACAGTGACAGTCCGTGACAGACGGACAGTAGTTTTAGTAATAGGATCCCATAGCATTTGCCATTGACTAAAAACCACGAACAAAGCGTCTTCTGGAAGTTTCTCCAACTAAAACAAAAATGTTTTAGTTGGAGAAACTTCCAGAAGACTTCTTCGTTGTCAAGCGGTCGCGATGGTTTTTACCAACGCGACCGCTTGACAACGACCTATATTTCCGAGTTCAATATCACCTAGACCTAGTTGGTTCTGAAGCATAACTAGTACGGAATAACTGACCCAAGAAATATAGGTTTAATGTCAATGAAGAAATAATGGATGAAGTTAGCTGAAAATCTGAAATATTTATGACTTACGTGGAGGTCGGAACGCAGTCGGCCACATCATTTTGAATCATCAAATTGTAAAAACGTCCACATGATATTCTCCTGTTTCTGTCGTAAAGTGTCTCAGTCTCCAACCTTGGTAGTACTCACAAGTGGGTTAACACTCCCAAGAGGCCGAAAGGGTGCCAATTATCTTTCGATAACGGTATGTGTGTAGGGGTGAAGAATACCTAGATGATGTTTAGTTGTAGAAGAGTTGAGTCAAATAGAAGAGTCTTCAATATGAGAGCTGAAGAAGAAAAATAAGTTGGCTTAATCTTTTTGTCTCGCTTTTTTTCAACTATGTTGGGGTCGGCTTAGCAGTCTAACGGGGTACAGCTGAATACCAGTATTTTACTTGGAGCGAAGATCTGGAGACTGGAAGCCGATAAGTCAGTTTCATCTATTGACCAAGTAGATGAAAATCAAAAGAGAAGGCCCAGATCCGGGATATACCTTTATTTTGAGTTTGTAACAAATCTACTTGTTCCAAAACTTGTTCTATTAAAATTTAATTAGGTTAAGATATTTACAGGTGAGATGAAAAATACAGCTAATTACAAAAGACCTACCTAGTACGCACTCTATGAAAGTATGTAGGTGGTAGTTTTATAGTTCACGCACTTAGATGGTGACGAAGTAGTTCAGCACAATCAGCAGACAGATAGACAGGAACAGGTGTTAGGGTAGCAATGCAGGTCAGTTAGCAGGACAACTTCAAGGATCAAGCTTAAGGGAAACTCTGCTGGAAGGGCGTTGTGCAGTTCTCAGTCACGCACCAGGTCAGCTCTGTAGGAAGGTACCAGTGTAGTTCTTAGGGCCAGACGACAGGGTAGCTCTGCGTGACAAGCGTGTAGGCTCGAAGACAGCTTCCGAAGATCGGGAGTAGAGGTCCCAGGTCACAAAGATAGTTTCCGAAGATCGAGAGTAGAAGTCCCAGGAGATGATAAAATCTAAATTTAATGATGGTGTTAGCGAACATGTCAGTTTAAAAACTTATACGCCAGGTAATGGTAAATCCTTTTTTATTTTTTGTTTGCTTTTTTTCCCACAACTGTCTGGCTGGCAGTTTGAGTACTATTTGCGACCTACCCAAATGTCCTTTCTTTGGTATTGTTCGTCGTTTCATTGAGCTCCTTGAGTTATAAGTCGAGCTACACGATAACTGACAAATGCTTGCACTGACTGGACAGGTCCACTCAAATCTGTGTGGTTCTTTCTTCAAAAGACCATCTCAGACACTAATCTGCATAGTCCTCATGTGAATTAAGCAAGATTATTATGTCTGGAACTCTGGACTTCAAAAGAGACTATGACCTCTGAGTTTGTTTCGGCTGTTTCTTCTCAGAGTGGTCAGGTACGAAACACCGGCCCCATCTAGTTTAAAAAAATGGCGTGTAAAAGTGTTTGTAAAAACCTACTTGCAAAATAAACATTATTTATCATTTACCTATTTTACCATTACGCAATCCTTACACAAACAAATCATAATTAACTAAAAGACAGTTTCGCCACACAAAGGCGTGTAATAGCAGTAATAATAGCTTACCAATAGATGCCAATAGACGGGCGCGGTCGAGTGCAAGACTAGTTAAATATCTCTACACAGTCAGGACCAAGATATTGCGGCATATATCCTTGAGGTAAATGCCTAACCGTTCTAGTAGGGTGACTGTAACTTGGCTAAAATTTACTACTACTAGATACTTGCATTTAAAAAGAGTGAATTCCCATTCAGTTCTGGCCAGATTTTACTTATGAAAAAAAAAAACAGAAACGCCTGAATTCAGAGGTCTTTGAAGCTCACATAAATCAAACGGCTTCTTTTAATACATTTACGAAGAAATAAAATAACAGAACGAATAGTACATTTTGATATAAGTGGGGAAATTTTATTATTATTATTATTTATTAATTTCAATCAACTTAGGATCATAGTGTACAATTAAAATCAATTAAAATCAACATCACAATTAAAACTAAGATCAAAAATTAAAATGATAATAAAATTAAAACAAATTAGAATAAAAATTAAGAACACAAAAATTAAAATTATTATATAAAATTAAATCAAATTAAAAACACAAAAATTAAAATTATTATATAAAATTAGATCAAATTAAAAACACAAATTAAAAATTATTATAAAATTAAATCAAATTGGAATCAAATCAACAATACAATCAAAACAATATCTAACATTAGTCAGTACGTGAACCATTTATTGCAGTCGAGACGGAATTCACACCCGAGCCGCTGGCGAGGTTGTTATGGAGCCGAGAACTGCAGTAAACCACGTGTATCAACCGACGTTTTTCAATACACTTTCGAAGAAATAAAATAATGGAACGAAAAGTGTCAGGAGGTATTAGGAAACTATGATTTACTTAAGTAATTACCATTTTTTCTGTGCTTTGCTTTTGCCAGGATATGGGAGAAGCAAAGCCGTAAAACAGCCTAATATATAAAAAAAACAAACACTTGAATTTAGGACACAATTTATTAAATGTTAATTTGTTGATAATAGCAAAATATTTTATAAATAAAAATGTTTAATTATAATATTCTGTTCATGAACACAATTTAAATATATTTAAATAAACAAGCACCTCTTTGCTAAGAAAAAAAATCATGGCCGACTCTAGGAATTGAACAATTGTTTATTGTGTTCTAAGGACTTAAAAAACACTAGTTGAGCCTAATTGTATGTGATGCGATAAGAGCCAGTTTTTGAGGAAGTGTATTGAATAGCCAAAACTAGCCGTGTGGTATCCGGCAGAGTAGAATAGAACCAACCCATTACACTCACGGGTGTCGTATAAGGCGACTAATCTCTGAGGCAGAACACCTTGCGCCTCCGTAGACCAGAGAATGGGCAGCAGCGTTTTCTGTTAGTTTTTCATCACTGCGATCTCCAATCCGCCTGCCAAGCGTGGAGATTACGGCAAATTCCTCCCGTCATGGGAGAGGCTTATGTCCAGCAGTGGACGTTATGGGCTGTTGTTGTTGTTGTTGTATTGAAAAGGAATTAACAAGATAGGTGTGTGCAAATGCTTGGAGAAGACGGGCTTGCAACCAATAGACTAATGAGGCACTCTTCATCATCTGCCTAGCTATATCCCAACTATGTTGGGGTCTGCATCCAGTTCAACCAGATGCAGCTAAATACCAGTATTTTACATGGAGCGACTGCCTATCTGACCTCCACAACTCAGTTAGTACTGGGTAATACGATACCCCTTGAAGACTGGTTGTCAGACTTTCAGGCCACTGACTACCTGTAACAACTGTCAAAGATCTACAAATGACAGCCGGGACCAACGGCTTAACGTGCTTTCCGAGGCACGGAGGAAACTCCGTATGTAATGGGACCAACCTAGGCAAGTGCGGCTTAATCTTAAGATCGACCCGAGCGGTTGTTATTATTTAGCCACTAGCTCCTATAATCATGGAGTTTACAATTCCATAAGACACGTAACTCGTAATGTAATTTATCGTACATTTCTGACCTACATCCGAGCATCCGATACGGTGGTTTATTTAGTTTAATCACGTCTCAATCTGACCGTGTAGCGACGCTCGGGTAAATTACATTAAACACAGCCGATGAGCTCTTTAGATTCTATATGTTTTTGCCCTTTTAAGGATAACAAAATTATGTTCAAAACTAGCTTTTATACGCGGGTATAGGCTAGTTTCTACCATCAATAAATTTGCAAATCTATTTAGTCCGTCAGTTAGAGTATTGGAAAATAATGGACACGTATTTTTTGTTTTTGTAAAACTAGGAAGTGGTGTTTGAGTGGTTTTTAGTAAAAATTATAGCACGCAGCCGTGACTATTGAGAATTTTAAAAGCGTCGTATCTTCGTAAATTTTGGTTTACGTAACAAAAGAAAAAATACTTACGTGTCAAATTTAATTTAGGCTATTGCTTTCTTTTACTAAAAGGCAGTGCGAGAAAAGAACAGCTATAGCTATGAACTAAGTTAGAGATGTCAAACTAGTTCATGCCTTGCGCTTCACCGTGTTTTTAGTCGACATGTTTTTACGGGGTTCCCTATGTCAGATCGAAACACTATTCTGCGAAAATTGTTACATCGATGACTATACATCGAAGCCTTGATAGTGCGACGTTATGTTTGAACTACGCCTTTTTTGTTCGCTGTTACCTTACATCGAATCCTTGTTTCTTCGACGTTACGTGCATCCTTCATTTGTATAGAAATATTAGTTCCAACTAAATTTGACAGCTCTAAATTACGTCCGTCTCTTTCTCGTTTTATTAGAGAGAAAAAGATAGCAATAGCCTAAATTAAGTTTAGTTTGTGCACAACAGAATCGACACTATTGTCTTATTTGAATATTTAGCAACTCAAATTGGATTCATAAAGTTGTAGTAATTTTTTATTAGTTACATTTTCCACAATCTTCCTGCTAGTTTTTGAATAGATTAGAAATAATTGAACTGACATTTTTCATGAATGATTTTAACGTTATGTGTCTGTATGTGTGGCTGCGTTGTTCTTCTAAGCTCACATGATTGGAATTGATTCTTGAAGGTATTAATAGTTCAATACATTGTTATTACAAACAACAACAACATCATAACAAGAATTTGTGTTATAAAGGGTGTAAAACACCTCTTAACGAAGCCGAAAGGCACTTGTTTTCCTCGTCATTGCGATCATTTTTTTGTTCTACACCATACCTGGGAACCTTCTAGTTACGGAGATTTAGGGGGTCAAAGTTTCAACTTTTTGACAAGTTTTTTTTTAATACAAGTTTTTAATGTAAGATTTTTACTTTAAACACCTCCACGACCCCCGTACTTTTCAATCCATCCATCAGCACAATGTGTTGAGTGCGTTACATTGAGTTCTCTACCACAAAACATGATTTTTCACCCCCAAAAAAAGTCGTTTCTCAGCAATAATTTTTGCGTAAAGTTACTTAGTTTGATGTACAGAATGCTTGGTTGACGGTTTCGTGATGAGGTCTTTTACACCCCGTATACTACAACTAAAAAACCGACAACTAAAAAATCACGCTCTAATTAAATTCTATACTTACACTATTGTTGAAGTCGGTTAAATTGTAGCCTATGTTACCCGGGCCATAATAACAAATCGATTGACACCTTACTCATCAAAATCGGATGAACGGTTTAGGCGTTACGGAGGAACATACGTAAATACAAACACATACATACATACACTGCTAAAATCGTAACCTTTCCTTTTAGCTTCACCATAGTGGGGTAAAACGAAATCTCGATGCCATGTCATGTCATAATACAGGGTGTAAAAGACTTCATCACGAAGCCGTGACCCAAGCATTCTATACATCAAACTACCTAAGTAATTCTACGCAAAAATTATTGCTGGGAAACGACTTTTTTTTTTCGGGGTGAAAAATCATGTTTTGTGGTAGAACTCAATGTAACGCACTCAAAAATTTGTGCTGATGGATGGATTGAGTAGTACTGGGGTCGTGGAGGTGTTTAAAGTCTTTAAAAAATAATCTTACATTAAAAACTTGTACCTATTTAAAAAAGAAACTTGTCAAAAAGTTGGAACTTTGACTCCCAATATCTACGTAACTAGAAGGTTCCCAGGTATGGTGTAGAACAAAAAAATGATCGCAATGACGGGGAGAACAAGTGCCTTTCAGCTTCGTTAAGAGGTGTTTTACGCCCTTTAGGTATAGATAGAAACCGGGGCGTATCGCTAGTTTCAAATAAATCAATAGGTGAACTTGACAATTAGCATAAAAACAAGATTTGTACTAATGACAGCTCGTGACGATATGTCAACTCAAGGTTCTTTTTTTTAATTTAAGTAGAGGTGATATGTCATTATGTCAATGAACACTTAAGATGTGTCAATGTCCGCATTCAAAAGCATTTTATTAAAGTTATTGAGTCATTTGCTTATGACGTATTTTATTGTAACATAAATGGGGTATTATAGCAATTAGTTACAGTAATGCACTGTTTTAGACTTTCACGGTTTTTCACTACACTTAAAGTACTTAGGGCCTTTCTAACCCTAAAGTTAGCAACTCTAGTTGTGTTGGTTCAAACTTCGTTTGAAATACTGTAAGAATAAAGTTCTAATCAGCTTGCACTACAAAGCTGTTACGTCAGTCACTGCGGCCGAATAGTGCGAAATCAGTGTTTTTTTTGCGATTTACAAAAAATCTATTGATTGGACTAAAAAAATAAAACACATAAGACCTGCTTTATAGTAGTTCAGTTAGTATGCAAAGTTTCATGATCTAATTTGAAGTACTTTTTGAATACCAGTGGTTTATTGTTCGATTTAGAGGTAACTTTGGATTTTTTTTCTATCGAGAGAATTTTATGGAGTCGTGTTTTCGTCACACATAGTACTTAGCATTAATCCTCAACTTTACCATAATATGGTAAATACTGCAGCATTAATTTTGAAATAATTATATTATACTAGCGGACGTCCCGCGGTTTCACCCGCGTAGTTCCCGTTCCCGTGGAAGTACGGGGATAAAATATAGCCTATGTTACTCAGAGTGAATGTAATGGTGAAAGAAAATTTTGAAATCGGTTCATTACTTCCGGAGATTACCCCCTACATACAAACTTACAAACAAATGTTACCTCTTTATAATATTAGTATAGATTTATTTCAAAATTAATGCTGCAGTATTTTAGGCGTAACGGAAGATCATGCTAAGCCATTTGAGGGAGTATAAGCCCTTAAAGTACTTATTATCCCGTAAGTACTTTAAGTGTACTTACAGTAATTACTTAGCACCACATATCTGCAGTGATAGCCAAATGTCGTCATCGGACTGCCGAGTTCGAACCCAAGCAACGTAGTATATAGTGGGGGTCTATGTAGGGGTCCAGAATGATGTAGGTACTATACTTTATCGTGCGGTTAGCGCCTAACCTGGTGTCAGAGTTATTGTACCGCCCTTGGGCCTCTGATTTGGCTTTACATGCCGTCGAGAAATATCTCTCAGGCATGCTGGATTATTTTCCTCTCGACGTTATCCTTCTTCTAAAAATCTGAGGTGCGTGACTTGGTTTCGAACTGTAGACCTATGACTTGACAGTCCGACGGTCACACCGGGCTATCATTACAGACACAATGGGGGCTATCGTTTTTGAGCTCACCAGATGGCGCACTGTCGAGTAAGGTCCTGTCAATAATTCTATTTTACATTTTAAAGCACCAATAACTTCATAGAATAGTTTATTTTATTACGTATAACGACACAGTGTAAGCTTTAGATATATATTTACAATATTCTTCCTAAAATTAGTAAGCATGAAACATTTAAAAATCATTCTACCTCCAAGTACTAACAATATTATGGTCCTAAGTGGCTACTAATCTTCAAGTCATAATTAATCAGGAATGGCTCAATCTAGAACACAATCATGAGTATTAGTATAAATACGTGATAAAAAATCACGCAACTCGCCAACACTGTATGATATCTGACATTTTGGAGGACCTTAGTCTACACAAGCGCCTCTAGCGGCAAATTCACACGCGATAGCCCCCATTATAACATCATCGGATCCGGTCATGAGTACGGACGGGCGAATGGATCGAAAGCGCGCCAGTGGTTACATCACGCGACCTACTTACCAGTCTACCCCACTATAACGGCTTTTACAGAGTCCTGATGGTCTGATCGCAGCGGAGTTAAGAAGTGCCCAGTGTTAATGTGTGAAAGTGTAATATCAAGTAATTTGTTAGACTCAGTGTATCTGTTTGAAAAGAGCAACCATGGTTGGTTGCCGGTTCTTCTCCATGGAAACTATACCAACCGGAACCGTGCAATGTGAAATAAAATACTTAGTGTATCGAATCCAGTGTGTTTTCATAGCACGAAACCCGTCTTCTGCCCACAAAATGCTCGACCCTAGCGAAATAAATTCCTGACAACCCGACATAACAATGCACCGTTCCCTTTCGGGAACGGCTGGGGACATACGGGTAGGTAATATAAAATACCTACACTTTAAACGACAAGGACCTACATTAGGTTTGTAAAATAACTGGTCACCCTAATATTCGTAATCGTTGCTCCGATTACAAATTGATTAATTAATTGCAGTATACGTATCGCTAGATACGTATCGACAAACATAAATTATAAATAATATGCTACGATTTCATGTTATAAAAGTTTTGATAAGTAATCAAGTCGTGGATAACTAAACTTAAAGTACTTACTGGGATAATACTAAAAAAACGCGGATATTATCCCGTAAGTACTTTAAGTGTAGTGAAAAACCGTAAAAGTCTAAAACAGTGGACAACAAAGATTACTAACAAAGTAGAGCTTTAATATTGTACTGTCAATGCAATATTAAGTATTGCATTTCCTATGTATTTTGTTTGACTTAATGGTTGTTAGCCGAAAGGCACTTGTTCTCCCCGTCATTGCGATATTTCAGAGTTCTAGCTAAACCATACCTGGGAACCTTTTAGTTACGGAAGTATTGGGGGTCAAAGTTGAAAAAGTCGTTTCCCAGCAATAATTTTCGCGTCGAGTTACTTAGTTTGATGTACAGCATGCTTGGTTGACGGTTAAGTGATATGTCAAGTTCATTATATCCCTCAAATGGCTTAGCATGATCCTCCGTTACGCCTAAAATACTGCAGCATTAATTTTGAAATAAATATATGGTAAAGTTGAGGATTGATGCTAAGTCGTGTGAAGTGTGACGAAAACACGATTCCATAAACTTTTCTCGATAGGAAAAAAATCCAAAGTTACCTCCAAATCGAACAATAAACCGCTGGTATTCAAAAAGTACTTCAAATTAGATCATGAAACTTAGCATACTAACTGAACTAACTATAAAGCAGGTCTTATGTGTTTTATTTTTTTAGTCCAATCAATAGATTTTTTGTAAATTGCAAAAAAACCACTCATTTCGCACTATTCGGCCGCAGTGACTGACGTAACAACTGCTTTGTAGTGCAAGCTGGTTAGAAGTTATTTCAAACGAAGTTTGAACCACCACAAAAAGAGTGCTAATTTAGCTCCTGTAGTCGTCAAATGTCAAGTTCATCCCATCCTCACTGTCTTAATCAATCAGTTCGCACGATCGATTCACGATTACCCGAAAACCCATAAAAATTGCCCGATTAGTAAACAATAGTTAACCTAACGGCTAGGTCAACAACAATGACTAAACGCTAGGCGATTGTTGCAGTTGAAACACGTAACTAACCAAGGTTTTAGTTTAGTAATCGGTGGTCATTCACAGCCAGTTTCCGTGACCTTCGGGGTTTAAAGATTAACTGTTATATAAGATACTAACGGACGTCACGCGGTTTCACCCGCGTAGTTCCCGTTCACGTGGGAATACGGGGATAAAATATAGCCTATGTTACTCAGGAAGAATGTAGCTTTCTAATGGTGAAAGAATTCTTGAAATCAGCGTAGTAGTTTTTGAGTCTATTCATTACAAACATACAAACACAAAAATACAAATCTTTCCTCTTTATAATATTAGTGTGGACTTCATAGCCGGTTTAATCATTCATTGAATTAATGAGGTTCCAATAAGAATTTATCCTGACGAGCTCGTGGCTAAATAATAACAGCCGCTCGGGTCGATCTTCAGGTTACGCTGCGCTTGGCTAGGTTGGTGTGTGGATTGGTGACCACCCATTACATACCGAGTTTCCTCCGTGCCTCGGAAAGCACGTTAAGCTGTTGGGCTCGGCTGTTAATTGTAGACAGTAGGCCAGGTAGTCAGTTGCCCGAAAGTCTTACCAAGGAGTGTCGTATAATAACCCAGTACTAACTGCAGCAATGCGGCATTGCGGCAATTATTCCATGTAAAATACTGGTATTCAGTTGCATCCGGTTACACTAGGCAATACCTGGGAACCTTTTAGTTACGCAGATATTAGGTGTCAAAGTTACAACTTTTTCAGAAGTTTTGTTTTTTTAACCCAAAAAAGATTATTCTTTAAATTACGTCCACGACCCCCGTACTGTTCAATGCATACATCAGCACAATGTTTTGTGTGCGTTACTATCGAGTCCAACTGTAAAACGTGATTTTGCACTACAAAAACAAGTCGTTTCCCAACAATGTTTTTTGCGTAAAGTTACTTAGTTTGATGTACAGAATGCTTGGTTGACGGCTTCACGAAGAAGGGTCCATTAACAGCTTTAAGCTTCAGACCGCAACTGAGAAAAATCCAAATTAAAAAAAAACCACAATAACAATTTCCCCGATCCGGGAACAAACCCAGGACCTCATGGTCGAGGTTGCAACCACTAAACCAACGCAGCGTGATTCTATTGTATAATCTAGTTAGCTTCACCGAGGTCACGGTGGTTCCAAAACGGTAACCTTCTGATTACGTGTTGGTAACAACCACGTACGCTGTTTATTTTTATGGTGGTTGGCAGGCCTTAGTACAGTAATGTACGTTTTTAGATGAAAAATATTTTTTTTTTTTTCAAGGGCCTTTGTAACGTGCAGAGTATACGTAACGTGAATGGGCTTGTGTTCTGAATAAATCTAATTAGTCCGTCAGTTAGATAATCAAAAAATATTTGACACGTATTCTTTCTTTTGTTACGTAAACCAAAATTGACGAAGATACGACGCTTTTAAAATTCTCAATACGTCACGCCGTGCTATAATTTTTAGTGCGTTGTGACGAGCCCCCACTTTCGAGTTTTAATGCGTTTTATCTTTGTCAATATTCATTGATTTACAAAAACAAAAATACGTGTCCATTATTTTCCAATACTCTAACTGACGGACTAAATATATTTGCAATATATTGATGATGGAAACTAGCCTATTGTTGATATTGGTGTCGATTCTGTTGTGCAGAAACTAAACTTAATTAGGCTATCGCTATCTTTTTCTCTCCAATAAAACGAGAAAGAGACGGACGTTATTTAGAGCTGTCAAATTTAGTTGGAACTAATATTGCCATACAAATGAAGGGTGCACGTAAAAACATGTCAACTAAAAACACGGTGAAACGCAAGGCATAAACTAGTTTGACATCTCTAACTTAGATCATAGCTATAGCCGTCCCTTTCTCGCACTGACTTTCTGTAAAAGATAGCAATAGCCTAAATTAAGTTTAGTTTGTGCACAACAAAATCGACACTATTTAATGGTTTTGTTGTTTATAACACAACTAGCTGACCCACGCAACTTCGTCTGCGTCACTTAGGGGAGAAAAAGCTAACAAAAGGAATACATTTTCCCCGTTTTTACAACATCTTTCATCTATGCTCCGCTCCTTTTGGTCGTAGCGTGATGTTATATAGCCTATAACCTTCCTCAGTAAATGGGCTATCCAACACAAAAATAATTTTTCAATTCCAACCGGTAGTTCCTGAGATTAGCGCGTTCAAACAAACAAACAAACAAACTCTTCAGCTTTATAATATTAAAAGTATAGATATAGATTAGTACAGAATTATAGATCAGATATTAATTTAATCAGCGGTTTTATCAAAGTAGGTAACTGCGTTTCTTCCACACGAGAATCACATCGGGATAGATTACCAAGTCATAGGTCTCAAGTTCGAACCCAAGTCACGCACCTCCGATTTCTCAGATTCATGTGCGTATTGTATAATTTTCACTTGCTTCGGTGAAGGAAAACATCGTGAGGAAACTAGCATACCCGAGAGATATTTCTCGACGACATGTAAAGCCAAGTCAGAGGAGGCCCATTGGCGGTTTAAAAACTCTGTTGATATCACGTTAGGCATACTTCTTTTCTTCTTCAATCGGTCTCTCATTACTGAGGATCGTGGTTACATGAGCTAAACGCGAGTTTTATAATGCAAAAAAGCATATGATTCACTGCAATAAACAAAACCAGAAAAATATATGATATTCTTCAGGATATATGCTAGTATGATAGTGTTTTGAAAACATAATACAACTAATTTTATTCAATAGAAAAAAATCACGAACTTATCTCTAAAAATTTCTTTTAACGAGTAAAAACCATACTAAATAAAATGCGATCATTCTGATTTTTTGGCAAATAATTCTACAAGCAACATATTAACATCATAGTGTTTTACTTTTTTAGTCCAATCGATAGATTTTTTGTAAATCGCAAAAAACCACTCATTTCGCACTATTCGGCCCGCAGTGACTGACGTAACAACCACTTTGTAGTGCAAGCTGATTAGAACCTTATTCTCACAGTATTTCAGACGAAGTTTGAACCACCACAAATAGAGTGCTAATTTAGCTTCTGTAGTCGCCTTAAACGGACAATCTGCCTCCATCTACTGCGGTGCCATCACCGCCTGCTGAAATTTGCTTGACGACGTAGCTTCTTTTACTTGGTCAGACCATCGTGTTGGTGACCGGCCTCGCGCTCTCTTGCCTTCGGTATTACCAACAATGACCAGCTTTTCAAGGCCACTATCTTCCCTTTGCATTATGCGGCCGAAATAGGTCAAAATACGCTGTAGGTAAACTGTAGACCATCAGGAATTTAATTTAATCAGTTGCGATATTGACGTCATGATTGTAATTACTACCTATTCCTTATTATTATTTTATTCCATTCAATCTGACTTTTATTTATGACCTTACTAGCTGACCCACGCAACTTCGTCTGCGTCACATAAGAGTGAAAAAGCTTTCAAAAAGAACAAATTTTCCCCGTTTTTGCAACATTTATCACTTATGCTCCGCTCCTATTCGTCGTAGCGTGATGTTATATAGCCTATAGCCTTCCTCGATAAATGGACTACTCAACACTGAAAGAATCATTCAAATCGGACCAGTAGTTCCAGAGATTAGCGCGTTCAAACAAACAAACAAACAAACTCTTCAGCTTTATAATATTAGTATAGATGTGTATTATTGTATAGTGTTTATTACTGTTAACTGGACATCATGACGACTTTTAGACATATTTTTAAATTATATGTAATCTATTGTGTTTTGGATAAGTTTTGACTCAATTTATTTATTTTATTAATGACTGTAATGTTCATAAACTCAACAGCAAACCAGCATTGTGCTTTTCAGTGCCCTGACAGGGTTCACGTACAAAACCGACACTAATATTGTGAAAAAAAAATGAAAAAAAAAATGTAAAAATAAAAATGAAAAATGAAAAAAAAATCACTAAAATGTGTGATGTGCATGAGAGCAAATAAATAAATAAAAAAAAAGAATTGACATCGAGAACACTGGAAAAAAAAATATGCAACAAAAAGTAGAGGTCATTCTAAAAAGCAATTCATCAAAAAGCCCATTGACTTTCAGAGTTTTGTCATCCACACTCTGTCTCTCACTCATACCATGACCTTAGCTAAGGTCTACAACTCATACAAACTTATGTAACCAAATAGTTTTTATGACTCAAGGTCAAGTGTCGAGTGAATGGTAAATGACGTCTCGTGTGACGTCAGAGACAGCTGCATGAGGTATGCCTCGGACAGCACTTTAAGCCGTTGGTCCCGGCTGTCTTTTGTAGATCTTTGACAGTCGTTACAGGTAGTCAGTGGCCCAAAAATTCTGACTACCAGTCTTACCAAGGGGTATCGTATTACCCAGTACTAACTGAAAAAAAAAGAAAGAAAAAAAAGAAAAGTAAGAAAAAAAGAAAAGAAAGAAAAGAAAGAAAAGAAAGAAAAGAAAGAAAAGAAAGAAAAGAAAGAAAAGAAAGAAAAGAAAGAAAAGAAAGAAAAGAAAGAAAAGAAAGAAAAGAAAGAAAAGAAAGAAAAGAAAGAAAAGAAAGAAAAGAAAGAAAAATATTAATTTGACGTCAGTTATTAAAGCACACACATATATAAAAAAAAATACAAAATAAGGAGGTCAGATAAGCAGTCGCTCCATGTAAATTACTGGTATTCAGCTGCATCCGGTTAGACTGGGAGCCGACCCCAACATAGTTGGTAAAAGGCTAGGCAGATGATGATGACCTGACCTAAGCTCGTGGTTAAATAATAACAGCCACTGGGCCACTTCAATTTCCGTGTGTTCAAGCGTTTTTGCCATATCTATTATTGGAATCAAATATATGTTTGTTTGTATGTGTATAATGTTAATATTTATCCGTGGTGCTAGGCAACTAGGCCTATCCCAGTTGTAAACGTCCCTTTGTGCCTATCAGCCTTGTTTCGTTCTGTCTCCTGCTGATATGGAGGGAAGTGGAAATTACGGTTTTTTCCTACACCTCCGCTATACTTTTCTGATTAATTTCGTTGCAGGATCCAAGACAGTTAAATTGTTTCTCTGGGACTTCGTCGAGCCTCATTGTCTCGGCGCTGTTCTGGTGGTCGCCACTGTTGATTCTGGCGCACAGGAGTTACAGTGGTTTGGGAATAGTGTGTCGGGCTTGTCCAAAGAAAAAAAAGACAGCCACTGGGGTCTCTTCTTCTATCTTTTGGTAAAACCGCGTTTGTCTAGGTTGGTTGCTAAAGGCACGCCCCCAATTACATGGGACTTAAAACATAACTCAGGATTTACAGGATTGCAGGACACGGGACATGATTAAAGGCTTGATGATGTTATCCCAATTTTTGCATTTTTACCTGACTACGGCGAAGCTAAAAAGAATAGAATAGACTAGAATATTTAATTGTAAAAACATAAGTATACACTGTAAACATCAAATAATAGGTGCAAGGTCCTAAAATATGGCATACAATTAACGAAGCACTAGATTTAGCGAAATGTAACGGCAAAAAATCTCTTTTGATTGCCAAAATTAGTAAATGATCACCAAAATTAATCCCCATTTTATTGTGATATTAGAACCACCTTCTAACCTAATCTATCCGTGTCGGGGTGCCCCAAGTCGGCCTAGGCAAAACTAGTTTGTCATCAACCACCTCTTTAAAATTTGGTGCTCAATTTACTAAATTTGGTGATCAATTGATATTTTAGGTGATAGATGTTAGTGGTCACAAAGTTATTTTTGGTGATATTTTACCCCTTAAAATAACAGGTAGATCTGCATGTTTTGCCATTTGCTTGGGAAGTGTTATGATTTTTTCTATGTATGTATGCGTATGTAAGCCGTGTGGTATCCGGCAAAGTAGAATAGAACCAACCCATTACACTCACGGGTGTCGTATAAGGCTCGTAATGTCTGAAGCAGAACACCTTGCGCCTCCGTAGACCAGAGAATGGGCAGCAGCGTTTTCTGTTAGTCTTTCATCACTGCGATCTCCAATCCGCCTGCCAAGCGTGGAGATTACGGAAAATTCCTCCCATCATGGGAGAGGCTTATGTCCAGCAGTGGATGTTATGGGCTGTTGTTGTTGTATGTTTGTATTTACGTATAATGTTCCTCCGTAGCGTCTAAACTATTTATCCAATTTTGATGAATAAGCTGTCATTCGACTCGTTATTATAGCCTACATTGTAACATAGGCTACATTGTAACCGAGTTCAACAATAGGAAGAGTCGATTTTCACTTATTAATACCGATTTGAACAGCTTGATTTTTCAGTAGTTGGGCTATTTAGTTGTAGACAGCACAAATGCTTGTTTACTATATCTATACTAATCTATACTAATATTATAAAGAGGTAAAATTTGTTTGTAAGTTTGTATGTAGGGGGTAATCTCCGGAAGTAATGAACCAATTTTAAAAATTGTTTCACTGTTAGAAAGCTACATTATTCGTGAGTGCTATAGGCTATATTTTATTCCCGTACTCCCACGGGAACGGGAACTACGCGGGTGAAACCGCGGGACGTCAGCTAGTAATATTATAAAGAGGAAAGATTTGTATTTTTGTATGTAACGAATAAACTTAAAAACTACTGGAACGATTTGAAAAATTCTTTCAGCAAAAGATAGCTACATTATCAGCAAGTAACATAAGCTATATTTTATCCCCGTACTCCTACAGGAACGGGACATACGCGGGTGAAACCACGTGACGTCCGCTAGTAAATTATATTTTAGACAGAGAAAGCAATACGGTGCTACACTTTATGACAAAATGCTTTCGTGTGGTAACTTGGTAGGTGATTCAACATCCGTTTCATGTGCAAGGACAGAGAAAAGGAGGTCATTTCCGGTCAATAAATTCGAAAGCCCTTTTTTATTTGTTTTTTCAAAAATTCAGTGAGTAATAGGCACAGACCTTGCCACCTTGGCACCTTTAAAAGCGCTTCAGTGTGTGTGTTTTTTCGTTAAAAAATGAAAATACAAAACAACATACTACAGTCTCAGAATTAGGGGCTCTACTTTCTAAGTCCGTCAACGAAGGTACGGGTCCGTCCGAAAGTATTTCGGCTTCAATACTTTTGTACTGGCAAAAATTTGGTACTGAAGATAATACTTACAACCGTATCTATAAACAAGTCTCAGTGATTACAAAAAATCGTATCGTAAGTTATAACTTTTGAGTAAAAGTTATAACTTAAGATACGATTGTTATTTTGTAGTTTAGTAATTGCTTGAAGTTAGAACTGTCAAAAGTTAAAATTCTTAGCTTTGCTATCTTTGACGATTCCTACTTTGTACAAATTCTTGTTTATTGCATAATAATAGTTGCCTAAGTAATTACTTGAACTGAAGTAATAACTATAACTTAATTATACATACAAGTGTTACTTATGTAAAACGGCCATTCTTCACCACTAAGAAGTTGTGAATAATGGCCGTTTTTTGTTGATTTTTCTGTCTGACGTCTTTGCTATAAGTCGAATGTATGTTTAATGTGTAAATTTGTTTCTAACATGATTCTTTCTTTGTTCCAGATCAAAATTGCCAACCAAAAGAAAAAAGATTATGCAAAAATCTTAAACATGGCACCACAAGAAAGAAACTCTTACGCCTCTGAGGAAGACACTCAAAACACGACAAATAATTTATCAAACATAGATTTAAGCGGCGGTTTCGTCAACAAAGCTTACGAGAATGACAGTTCCGATGTTGCCACACCAAAAAATGTGTCAACGACAAATGTTGTCAAGAAAAAGAATACAGATTTTGACGATTTGTTGCCATATGTTGGAGAATTTGGACTTTACCAGAAGATATTGTTTTTATTGATGATTCCTTTTGCATTTTTCGTGGCATTTGTTTATTTTTCACAAATATTTATGACACTCGTGCCGGAGCAGCATTGGTGTTGGATACCTGAGTTGGCGAATTTAACTATAGAAGAAAGGTGAGTCAATGTTTTAAACATTTTATAGTTAAAAAAAAAAAAACAAAAATAAAACCGGCCAAGTGCGAGTCGGACTCGCGCACGAAGGGTTCCGTACCATTATTATCAAAAAAAGGGCAAAAAAATCACGTTTGTTGTATGGGAGCCCCCCTTAAATATTAATTTTATTCTGTTTTTAGTATTTGTTGTTATAGTGGCAACAGAAATACATCATCTGTGAAAATTTCAACTCTCTAGCTGTCACGGTTCATGAGATACAGCCTGGTGACAGACAGACGGACAGACGGACAGACGGACAGACGGACAGACGGACAGACGGACAGACGGACAGACAGCGAAGTCTTAGTAATAGGGTTCCGTTTTTACCCTTTGGGTACGGAACCCTAAAAATCAGACGAATTGATAACCTCCTCTTTTTGGAAGTCGGTTAAAAATCAGGAGCTCGTGGTTAAATAATAACAGCCGCTCGGGTCGATCTTTAGGTTAAGCCGTGCTTGCCTAGGTTGGTCTGTGGATGGGTGACCACCCTTGCATACCGAGTTTCCTCTGTGCCTCGGAAAGCACGTTGAGTTGTAGGTCCCGGCTGTCATTTGTAGAAGAGGTAGTAATTGCATTGCACTTCAGCATTGATAGATAACCTTTTCCTGTTTATTACCAGTAGTTTTTCCATAGATACATTCAATTCCCAGAAGTACAACTAGTTGGACCAAGGAAAGAACAACTCACTCGAGTTGAACCATTGGTAAAGATATTTCCCCATAGAACAACCAGTTGAACCATGGGTAAATTTACTTCTCCGTAGTACAACCAGTTGGACATCGCAGTTGTACCACGGGTCGGGAGTGGATCTTTGACAGTCGTTACAGGTAGTCAGTGACCCAATAAGTCTAACAACCAGTCTTACCAAGGGGTATCGTATTACCCAGTACTAACTGGGTTGTGGAGATCAGATAGGCAGTCGTTCCATGTAAAATACTGGTATTCAGCTGCATCCGGTTAGACTGGAAGCCGACCCCAACACAGTTTAGAAAAGGTTAGGCAGATGATGTAGAGTTAAAATCACCAAATTACGTGTTTCAAGAAAAGAGAGAAAAATAAATGTTTATTTACCTACTAGCGGACATCACGCGGTTTCACCCACGTAGTTCCCGTTCCCGTGGGAGTACAGAAATAAAATATAGCTTATGTTACTCAGGGTGAATGTAGCTTTCTAATGGTGAAAGAATTTTTGAATTCGGCGCAGTAGTTTTTGAGTTTATTCATTATAAACATACACACAAAAATAAAAATCTTTCGTCTTTATAATATTACTAGCGGACGTCCCGCGGTTTCACCCACGTAGTTCCCGTTCCCGTGAGAGTACGGGGATAAAATATAGCATATGTTACTCGTGGATAATGTAGCTTTCGAATGGTGAAAGAATTTTTTAAATCGGTCCAGTAGTTTTTGAGCCTATTCATTACAACCAAACAAACAACCAAACAAACAAAGTTTTCCTCTTTATAATATTAGTATAGATTAGTGTAGTTTAAAGAAAAACATTTGAAAGAACCATCTTATGGTAAACTGACTGCCTCGTTGGTCGAGTGATTGCAAGTGTGACTGCTGACCATGAGGTCCTGGGTTCAATTCCCGGGTCGGGCAAATTTTCCATCAGGAATTTCTCAGTAGCAGTCACGGCTCGGAGTCTGAATTCGTGCCCTGTTGATGGCAATAGGCTCGCTCCCTATAACATGGGACTTAAACATAACTGGCGAAATTTGGGTGTAGTATTAGGTACCTACTTCTCTGCCTAATCATACGGTGATAACAGGCGTGAGTGATTTTAACGGATTTTAATAAAACTTCACGTTTTCGTTGAGCTCCTTGAGCTATAAGTCGAGCTACACGTTAACTGACAAATGCTTGCACTGACTGGACAGGTCCACTCAAATCTGTGTGGTTCTTTCTTCAAAAGACCATCTCATCTAATCTGCGTAGTCCTCATGTGAATTGAGCAAGATTGTCTGGACTTTAAAAGAGACTATGACCTCTGAGTTTGTTTTGGCTGTTTCTTCTCAGAGTAGTCAGGAAACACCGGCCCCATCTAGTTTAAAAAAATGGACGTGTAAAAGTGTTTGTAAAAACCTACTTGCAAAATAAACATCTTTTATCATTTATAACGGTAAATTAACTCATACATCAAAATAAAACAGTCTATGTTGTCTCAAAATACAATTTACGCGAAGGAAACCGCAGGCGCAAGCCAGTTAACTATAAAAATCGTGGCCTATATTTTAATTCTGGCTAAAATATATTATAATGTTTCATGATTTTGTCAAATTGATTTGACATTAAAAATACTTAATGTCAACAATTATATTCAAATCAATTTGACCATGTAGGTCCGAAATTGGAATATCAAACTAATATAAAAATAAGTGTAGGTACACACGGCGACACATTTCAAGTTCATCATGGCCTCGCTTTTTATACAGGCTGTAAACAGAGTCTTCACGAGGCCCCTAACCAAGCATTCTGTACATCAAACTGAGTAACTTTACGCAAAAATTATTGCTGGGAAACTACTTTTTAGGGTTCCGTAGTCAACTAGGACCCTTATAGTTTCGCCATGTCTGTCCGTCCGTCCGTCCTCGCTTAATCTCTGTGACCGTTAGCACTAGAAAGCTGAAATTTGGTACCAATATGTATATCAATCACGCCGACAAAGTGATAAAATAAAAATTGGAAAAAAATGTTTTATTAGGGTAGCTCCCCTATATGTAAAGTGGGAAGTGTTTTTTTTTTTTTAATTTCAACCCTAACGTGTGATATATTGTTGGAAAGGTATTTATTATTTAAAATGAATAGGGGTTTCCTAAAATCATTTTTTGATAATGTCAATTATTTCGGAAATAATCGCTCCAAAAGTAAAAAACAATGTGTGTCCCCTCCCCCCCCTCTAACTTTTGAACCATAAGTTTAGAAAATATGAATAAAATCTGAAAAGTAGAACTTTATAAGGACTTTCTAGGAAAATCATTTTGAACTTGATGGACACAACAGTTTTTGTACAAAAAAGAGAAAAGTTGTACAAAAAAGACAAAAAGTTGTACAAAATAATTTCTGGACTAAGTTTTTTTCTTTTTTTTTGGGGTGAAAAATCACATTTTACTGTAAAACTCAATGTAACGCATTCAACACATTGTTCTGATGTATGCATTGAGTATTAATCGGGTCATGGAGGTATTTAAAGTACAGTTGTGACCTTAAAAAATTGTATTTGAAAAAGAACTTGTGAGAAAGTTGGAACTTTGACCCCCATATCTCCGTAACTAGAAGGTTCCCAGGTATGATCTAGAACAAAAAAATGATCGCAATGATGGGAATAACAAGTGCCTTTCGGCTTCGTTATAGGTATTTTAACACCCTTTAAATTTCCGGTACTACAATGAGAGATCCGAAATATTAAACTGGTTTAATGTAAACACTGTTTTAAGCTTTCACGGTTCATAGTTACGGGATAACTACCGTGATTATTGATTATTTTTGAGCTCCCGATATTTCGACGCTGTTGCAAACGCCATGATCACGGGTTAACTGGAGAATGCGGGTGGATGGAAAAAAATGTTAGGAGCAGACAGATCTACACAAAACCTAGTGATACTGTGAGTGTGATTTGTCGTGACTTAGTGTCGAGTTCCAGTAGTGCGCGTAGCAAAAGATAAAATCATGGCGCTTGCAACAGCGTCGAAATATCGGGAGCTCAAAAATAATCAATAATCGGTGATACTGTGAGTGTGATTTGCCGTGACTTATGCCCGGTTCCTATAAACAAGAAACGAGTCGTTTTGCTTACGGATAGTAGTATTTTCAACGAGACGTAAGCCAAAACCATTCCTATAAAAAACGTTTCGTTACTTAAGTTACCGATAGATCAGTTCTACGGATGGGAGGGTTTCGAATAACGAACCGTAAGCCAAATGTATGCAGATGTCGGGCGATGGTGTTCCTATAACAAAAAAGGTAGGTCAACGAGCTGTCAAAGTAACGAGTCGTTTACAATTTGTTTACCGCCCGATTTCGGTCGGTTGTCTACAATAATTTTACTTATTCCTTGTTATTTGCTTTAAATAATTGTAAAATGTCGCGTTCAGATAGTGAATTAAGTGATCTATAAAGGTTATTGGGCTGGAGTAACTCCGAATCAGATGAAGAAAGTGGTTCTAGTCAACGGAATTACAAAACAAGGGTCGATCATTTTAGTATCTCGGATAATAAATCACAAATTAGATTTCGGCAAGATATGTCGTCTGTACAAAGTTTACTCGTCGAAATTTATAAGGGAGCCAGGTATGTATTTCTCAAACAAACCTTAAAATATTTATTTGAAACAACCATAATACATTACGCACATACTCTGTGATTTTTATGATCCTCTGTGCCTTACAAATTACAATTTAATTTACAGTTCCGTTAAAATGTAATGTGTCAAGAAAGTCTGTCGCTCTCAATCGGGTTTTGTTCACTTCAGTAGCCAAAATATTTTTTATTTTTTAATACAGATATTTTCAACACCAAAATGATAAAATAAACATAAGAGATAAGTTTTCTGAATAAAGGTAGGAATCATATGATTCTGTTTAGTCCGTGAGTTAGATTATCGAAAAAAAATGGTCACGTGTTTTTTGTTTTTGTATTTTTTTGTCATCTACCCTGTTGTAATAACGAAACATGGGGTGTCGAACACGTGTTGACGGAGGGCTTTGGTAAGTGGGTAACCAACATCCATTCGGTGCAGGTAGCTGACGCAAAAATATATAGGAACGCCACAATCCTTCCGTTATTCGTAACTCAAAAACGAATGGTTCCTTTTGCACAATAACGAACCGTTGTTTATAGGAACCGGGCATTAGTGTTTAGTTCCAGTAGTGCGCGTAGCAAAAGATAAAAATCATGGCGCTTACAACAGCGTCGAAATATCGGGAGCTCAAAAATAATCACGGAAGATATCTCGCTAGTGACATTTTAAGTATGGTTTTATGTATATTTTTAGCTTGATTGGTCGTCATTTATACTTGTTTTTATCTCATACCCATACAAATGTACACAGTGATTGCGACAATTCCAAAATAGACAACTAATCGTTACTATCCGGTTTGGTTTTATTTAGGTTACAATTTTCAATATACAAGGTTGTGTTATTTATTGTAATGGTATGTAAATGAGAAGATAAATCTAATAGCGTACTTCCCCATAAAATCGTTGACATGGCCAAATTAACCTTGTCAGGCAAAAAGGTGTTGTCGTGCGCTTTCAGACTATATAAAGGGTGTAAATAGTCTAACTAATAGTATAATAGTATAACTCATAATCTAGTTTTGTATGGTGTCGGACGTAAAGAATAGCACTATCCCATATCTTCTCGTGGGTGTCGTAAGAGGCGACTAAGGGACTTGCCAGAGAATGGGCAGCAGCGTTCTCTGTGCTTTTGTAACAAACGCACTGCGATCGCCAACCCGCCTGCCACGCGTGGCGATTATGGCAAAAAACCCCCTTTGGGGGAGGCCTATGTCCAGCAGTGGACGTCTTTCGGCTGAAATGATAATGATGATGATAACTCATAACGAAGCCGAAAGGCACTTGTTCTCCTCGTCATTGCGATCATTTTTTTGTTCTACACCATACCTGGGAACCTTCTAGTTACGAAGATATTGGGGGTCAAAGTTCCAACTTTCTCACAAGTTTTTTTTTTAAATACATGTTTTTAATTTACGAACTTTACTTTAAACAACCACGACCCCCACATTGTTCAATTCATCCATCAGCGCAATGTTTTGAGTGCGTTACATTGAGTTTTACCGTAAAACGTGATTTTTCACCCCAAAAAAAAGTCGTTTCCCAGCAATAATTTTTGCATAGAGTTACTTAGTTTGAATGCTTGATTGACGACTTCGTGAAGAGTCTGTTTACACCCTGTACACTTACAAATAAATTAAATTTTAGTGTTTGTTTGTAATTAAAAATTACCAACTTTTTAACTTATGCATAATAAGAAAGGAAAGGATACCGATCATAATTTCTTAGATTTGCATTTTCTTCTCTAAACAACCAATCAATTATGGGCCGTAACCTCACGAAAAGTACTAGGCTATCATGAATCCAAGATGCTATTTAAATGATAATTATTAATGTATTCATTGCTATTAGACCGATTCTTAAAATACATACCACTTTGAACTCATGCCAGCCTAGTACTTTTTGGGGCACATAATTTGTGTCATATATTATATACTAGATATTATGATACTAGATGATAGACAGATAGTTCCATAATGGGTTTGGTTCATGGGTCTTTTGAGAAAAAAAAAATCTCAGTAGAAAATCACATCTTGAAATCAGGATCTAATGACAAAAATATTTTTCAATACACTTCCTCGAAAACTGGTCCATAACGCACTACGATTAGGTACAACATGCAACGTATTTCACACGCGTGCGATTTTTTCCACTTTCCCGCACGTGTGCGGGAATGAAAATTGCCACAGATAACTATACTTAAACTTAGTCCAAATTGGTTGAATGCCTATGTCTGAGGTGAATGTTTTTTTTTAAATTTCGGCAAAGCACTACGCGTCTATAAGGCATAATTTTTTTTTGAATATTCAAATTGTGTTTATAAATGGAATATCATAGATAAATATGATTATTAAAAACTAATAGTTACTTTTATACACAAATTAACATTTATTTGTGTTCTGAATTCAAAAATATAAAATAAATCAATTTTATATATTAGGCTGTTTAACGGCTTCATACCTTTGCCTCTCCTTCAACCTGGCGAAACCAAAGCGCGAAAAAAAAAAGAAAATTAAAATCATAGTTTTATAGTTCGTGACAAAAATATTTTTCGTTATTTTATTTTATTTCTTCAAAAGTGTATTGAAAAACGTCGTTTGATACACGTGGACATTTGTTATTGCAATTCTCGGCTCGTAAACACCCTCGCCTACGGCTCGGGTGTTATAATTCCGCCTCGAATACAATAACAAACTTTCTCCACTTGTATCAAAATGTACTATTTCACTAAATCCATAATGAATTTGGCCAATGGATCTTCTGAGATTGTACGTGAGCCCCCGCCACATAGTTTTTTTTCATCGGATGTCAAAAATAAATCAGATACACTTTAACCGTGTACCTATGTATTGCAGTTTTGTAAATGAGGTAGACCTGCATTCGTCAAGAAGGTGAGTGTATCCGCCATATTGAACAAGTTGCCTAAAGACACTCATATAGGTACACTAGAAAAAAATGTAGTAAAAAAAAAAAAACAAAAAAAAATTAAATGAAAAAAATGTAAAAAAAAGGTGAAATGATGAAAAAATTTAATGTGTGTGTATGTATGTGTGTGTTTACATGCATTGAAACTGTCTGTCTGCTGCTGTACTTACATAAATTCCTTTTTTTAATTGAAGTGTCTCCTTGAAAGATGCATTTAAAAAAATCGCCACTGTGTATTATACTAGTGAGAACATGACGAATACGAACTACATATTATGTTATAAATAATTAACCATTAAATACACACATATCTGGTTTTACTACATTAAGAGGATGGTTCAAAGGAAAATAAATCTTTAAATTGAGATACATTAGAGTTGCAAATTAAATAAACAAACTGTGAAGGCCATTACAAGTTCAGTCATTAACTTTTTTGACTATTAAGTATCAAATAATTTTAAAATTAATTTATTTATTTATGCAATTTATTCAAGTTTTCTGTCAAATAAGACATTACAATTGCGTCCTAGATCTTTAAAATAATCAAAGCGAGACGGATATGATTCGTTGGATGTATTTTTTCGTCTGTAGTTATTACAAAAATATGCTCGTAATTATTCATACACCTACTTAAAAAGCAATCCGCACTACATTGATTTTAACAAGTTTTGAATAAATTTTATATTACACTAGCTGACGTCCCGCGGTTACACCCGCGTAGTTCCCGTTCCCGTGGGAGTACGGAAATAAAATATAGCCTATAGCAATCACGAATAATGTAGCTTTCTACCAGTGAAACAATTTTTGAAATCGGTTCATTACTTCCGGAGATTACCCCCTACATACAAACTTACAAACAAATGTTACCTCTTTATAATATTAGTATAGATAGTATAGATATAGACTAGCGGACGTCACGCGGTTTCACCCGCGTAGTTCCCGTTCCCATGGGAGTACGGGAATTAAATATAGCCTATGTTACTCAGGGTGAATGTAACTTTCATATGGTGAAATATTTTTTTAAATCGGCGCAGTAGTTTTTGAGTTTATTCATTACAAACATACACACAAAAATAAAAATCTTTCCTCTTTATAATATTAGTGTAGATAACAATTTTATTTCTTACATACAAGGTGTAAATGGACCTTTCACGAAGCCGAAGCCTAAGCAAAAATTATTGCTGGAAAACGACTTTGGGGTGAAAAATTACGTTTCTACGGTTGGACTTAATATAACGCACTCAAAACACTGTACTGACGAATGCATTGAATAGTACAACATTACTCATGTGCACACCAAAACAATAACTGACTAGCGGACGTCCCGCGGTTTCACCCGCTTAGTTCCCGTTCCCGTGGGAGTACGGGGATAAAATATAGCCTATGTTACTCGTGGATAATGTAGCTTTCGAATGGTGAAAGAATTTTTTAAATCGGTCCAGTAGTTTTTGAGCCTATTCATTACAAACAAACAAACAAACAAACAAAGTTTTCCTCTTTATAATATTAGTATAGACGTAACTTCACACACACACACCCACACTCACTCTCACTCACACACTGGCATGCTTGCTGCAGGTTTAGTTTTAATTCTCTTTTTTTTCTGTATTATTATACCCTTAAGACTACACAAAAATTATTGCTGGAAAACGACTTTGGGGTGAAAAATCACGTTCTACGGTAGGACTTTGTAACGCACTCAAAACTCATGTGCACACCAAAACAGTCGACTGTGGCCCTTTCAACTTTTTTATAACTGGCGTAACTTCACACACTTACACTCACTCTCACTCAAACACTCACATGCCTCCTGCGTGTTTAGTTTTAATTCTCTTTTTATACCCTTATTTTTTGCATAAAACAAGTAATTAGATGATAATTATTAAGTTATGGAAAAGCGGAGTCTCCTAACACAGGCTTATATGCTTAAAAGGAGGCTCCAATTACTAGTTTTTAAGATTGATCTGTTAAAACAAAAAACTATGCTTCATTTTTTTTCTTTTAAACTTAGGAGTGGAACTGATTCCTTACTCTATCCATTATTGTCATACCACACATCCACTTCGACATTCTCCCTCTCCATTCATCAATATTTGAATCTTCATCACTGTTCTAATCACACTCTCATATTATTAACCGACTTCAAAAAGGAGGAGGTTCTCAATTGGATTGGTATATATATTTTTTTTATGTATGTATACCGATTACGCTGAGATTTATGATCCGATTTACATGATTCTTCTTTAGTTTGATGCAAAATAGTTGCCATTTGGTCCCATAAAAATTTAACATAGTTTGGCCCAGTAGTTTTCATATTATGAACATTTTTACTTCAGTCGTGTGCTATAATTTCATGTATGTTCACCGATTTCTCCTCCATTTGTGGAGCGATTCTCAAAATTATGTTTTTTATTTGAAAGAATAAGTATACTCCTGAGATGGTCGCATTTAAATTTGGTGAAGATCTGATGCTGATCTTTGGAGATATACAACGGAACTCTTCAAAACTAGACGGTAAATCGGTCGTGATTGCTGCAATCGCTTAGATGTTTATACAACATCATGACGTAACATTACGCCTGTATGCTCTGACGGGTACGCAGATGTGTACAATACACCCAAATTTAGGTATGTTAAGTTCCATTTATTGGGGATAAGCCTATTACCATGACATGTATTGTTAATAATTTAAAATAAATGCATAGCAAATATTTGTATTGGATATTACAACTAAAAATGGAAAAATAAAAAAAAACATTATTGCAAAAAAAAAAAACCGACTTCAAAAAACACAAAACACAAAAAAGTGAAATATAACTTTAGCTTCAGAAGTCGGTGACACAAAAAAAAACTAAAAGGATAAACAAAAGTCGGTTTTATTTTAACTACAGAAAATCTAGATCAGCGTGGAGATAACTAAACACGTATGATATACTGCGGAAATCCTTAATATTTTAATTACGAAAAAAACATCTTTTTACTTGAGAACTAAGTCCGTTTTTGTTGGTCGCCCTTCGAAGCAACTATTTGCATTACCGAAACGTTTTTTGCAATCATTATTTAGATAAGGAGTTAATGTGTTTATTATTAAAATGGTCGTTTCACAATATGGATCTACATAATGTACATAATGGGTGTAAAAGACTACTTAACGAAGTGGAAAGTGTGGTGGAAAGGCACTTGTGCTTCCTGTCATTGCGATCATATTTTTGTTCAGGACTATAAAGGGTGTAAAAAACCTCTTAACGAAGCCGAAAGACACTTGTTCTCCCCCGACATTGCGATCATTTTTTTGTTATACACCATACCTTCTAGTTACAGAGATATTGGGGGTCAAAGTTCTAACTTTTTGACAAGTTTTTTTTTTTTAAATACAAGTTTTTATTGGAAGATTTTTACTTTAAACAGCTCCACGACCTCAGTACTATTCAATCCATCCATCAGCACAATGTTTTGAGTGCGTTATGAGTTCTACCGTAAAACGTGATTTTTCACCCAAAAAGAAATGTCGTTTCCCAGCAATAATGTTTGCGTAAAGTTACTGTTTGATGTACAGAATGCTTGGTTGAAGACTTCGTGATGAGGTTGTTTACACCTTTTAAATCCGTTTTGTTCGTCTTAAAGGTACAGGTTGTTCTTTTTTCCAAAAGGTGTCTTAACGTTACTTATATGTCAAAAATGACATCACTTTAAGGCGCTGTTAACACCAAAATCGCGCACACTGTCTATTTGTATGGGAGAAAACGAGACGTCACTATTACTGGGCGGCCAGGTTTGAGAAGAAAATAATAACTAAATATTGATATGAAAAAAAGTATGGATTATTTGTGAAATATGACTCGTTAGCGTAGGTATGAATATGTTGACTTCATGTTTTTAATTGCAGACCCATACGTCAAAAAAATAAAGACATTATGACCGTTAATGATGATTTTAAGATCAATCTTTGCAATTATTTTCTTTCGAGCCGATTTCGTCGAAATATGTATCGAGTCCGTCCAAGGTCTTTAAAATATGATCAATATTAACATTTTTTTTTTTGCTTTGCTAGGACAAATAGTTTTTCTTTAAAAACTGCTTAAGAGCCCCTTCCAAAAATTCAGTCGCTAGAGTTGAGGCAAATTCGTTGCGATCCTATGTTTGTGTGCATTTTTCATGCAGATACACGCACACACGGGTGCAGATCGAGCGTAGTGATCGCCTAAACCATTTTGATCCTGTAGACGATATTATTTTATGATACATAATTATAAAGTCAGTACGGTTTAGAAATAAAAGTCTGGAATGTGTGTCTACTGTATATTTATCACAATCAAAATAAAAATGGTTTAATTTTGTATTAGAAGAATTTAGATACATATAAACATTTTACAAAATGATAAATAAAAGTGCGAGTTGGACTCGCGCACTGAGGGTTCCGTACAAACTTTTTAAAGGACAAACTTAATTTTTCTGGATCTGGGACTTTTGCGCGAAAAACATTTGCGCGAAGGACACTTGCGCGAACCCATTTGCGCGAAAAGACAAATGTGCGCATGGACTTTTGCGCGATTGAACTTATGCGCGAACGGACTTTTGTGCGCCTGGACACTTGCGCGAATGGACTCTTGCGCGAAAGGACACTTGCGCGAATGGAAACTTGCGCGACTGGACTTTAGCGCGACTTAATGGCCACTGAGGTTCACTCTGTAGAGTGAACATAACATACCCCTGTTATTTATACTTGAAGGTGGTTTTTTCTTTTTGTTTTTCTGTCATGGATGTCATTTTCATGGTTAAGGAGACGCTGATAACGAAATGAGATCAAAATGAAAATCCAAGATGGCACCGAAGACTTCTGTTTTTTCTATCATGGGTGTCATTTATGGTTTTCGGGGTCGCTGATTATGAAAATGAGGTCAATATGAAAATCCAAGATGGCGCCAGGAAAAATTTTTGGTTATTAAGTCATAGTTGTCGTTTTCATGGTTTACTTGGGGTCACTGATAACGAAAATGAGGTCAAAATAAAAATTTAAGAGGCGCCGAGGAAAATTTTTGATTTTCCGTCATGGGTGTCGTTTTCATGGTTTTTGGGGTTGCTGATTACAAAAATGAGGTCAAAATAAAAATCCAAGAGGCACCGAGGAAAATTTTTGACTCTCCGTCATGGGTGTCGTTTTTATGGTTTTTGGGGTTGCTGGTTACGAAAATGAGGTCAAAATGAGAATCCAAGATGGCGCCGAGGAAAATTTTTGATTTTCCGTCATGGGTGTCGTTTTCATGGTTTGTGGGGTTGCTGGTTACGAAAATGAGGTCAAAATGAAAATCCAAGATGGCGCCGAGGAAAATTTTTGATTTTCCGTCATGGGTGTCGTTTTCATGATTTGTGGGGTTGCTGGTTACGAAAATGAGGTCAAAATAAAAATCCAAGATGGCGCCGAGGAAAATTTTTGATTTTCCGTCATGGGTGTCGTTTTCATGGTTTTTTGGGGTTGCTGGTTTCGAAAATGAAGTCGAAATGCAAATCCAAGATGGCGCCGAGAAAATTTTTTGATTTTCCGTCATGTGTGTCGTTTTCATGGGATTTTGGGTTTGCTGGTTACGAAACTGAAGTCGAAATGCAAATCCAAGATGGCACCGAGGAAGCAAAAAATTAAAATAATCAGCGACCTCAAAAACCATAAAAATGGACACCTACGTTGGAAAAAACCGATTTTTTTTATCTCGGCGCCATGTTGGATTTGCATTTCGACCTCATTTTTGTAACCAACAACCCCAAAAACCATGAAAACGACACCCATGACGGAAAAACAAAAGTTTTTCTCGGCGACATCTTGGATTTTCATTTAGACCTCATTTTCGTAACCAGCAACCCGAAAACCATGAAAACGACACCCATGACGGAAAAACCGAAAAAAAATTCTGGCACCTTCTTGGATTTTCATTTTGACCCCATTTTCGTAATCAGCAACCGCCAAAAACCATGAAAACGACACCCATGACGGGAAAATCAAAAAATTTCCTCGGCGTCATCTTGGGATTTTCATTTTGACCCCATTTTTCGTAATCAGCAACCCCAAAAACCATGAAAACGACACCCATGACGGAAAATCAAAAAATTTCCTCAGCGCCATCTTGGATTTTCATTTTGACCTCATTTTCGTAACCAGCAACCCCAAAAACCATGAAAACGACACCCATGACGGAAAATCAAAAAATTTCCTCGGCGCCATCTTGGATTTTCATTTTGACCTCATTTTCGTAACCAGCAACCCCAAAAACCATGAAAACGACACCCATGACGGAAAATAAAAAAATTTCCTCGGCGCCATCTTGGATTTTCATTTTGACCTCATTTTCGTAACCAGCAACCCCAAAAATCACGAAAATAACACCTATGAAGAAAAAACCGAAAATTTTCGTCGACGTCATCTTGGATTTTCATTTTGATGTCATATTCATAATCAGCGACCCCAAAACTTGCTTACTTCTACATTATATTAATACTAGTATTTGCGTGGGTGCGCGAGCTGCGCGCAGCTCGCTTTTTGTCGTGTTCTTGAGAAGTATTCCTTACCAACATAAAATTTTGAGAATCCATAGGAATCCTTAAAATAATTGGGAAATCCGTTACATCTACCCCTTTATTACTATGAAAACCCTTAAGAACCCCTAAGACATTCTAAAAACCAATTTAAAAAAATATTACCTATAAAAAAAACCTTACTTAAAAACTCAGACCCATTAAAAAAAACACTACCCTAAAGTTTGCTTGTCGTCGCCCTGAGTTACGCTTCACCCACTCAACTTTCGTTACGCTGCGGAGGTCGCCGGTTCGCTTCGCTCGCCACCTCCCCCCTTCGCACCACTCGGTCTCGCAGGTTCGCTCCACTCAGAACCTACCTACCACCAGACAAGGTTCGACGCCTACTATAATATTTGTTCAAATACCCAATGGCTATCTCTGACCGTTACGAAGTTATAGCCCTTTTATTTTTAGGGGATGTTGGGGAGGGGGGATACCCTCCGTTTACAAATTTAAACGCTCCTCATTAATAATTTATAGTAAAAATCAAAAAGCCGCTACGTGTCCTAGTTTCCGAGATACGATGGGGGGAGGGGTGAAATTTTTCAAAACTCCCCACTCTCCCCAGTGGGGAGTTTTGAAAAATGATTTTGACTAACGCGTTGCCCCTTAAATGAATCTGAAAAAAAAAAATGTTTCAAGTCTCTCAACTTCCGAGATCCGCCTAAAAGGGGGAGAAGGGGGACAAGTGGGTCAACTTTTGAAAACTGGTTTTTACTTTCCCGAGCCTCCTCTATACGAATCCGTAAAAAACAAAAAATATATTACCAATCATAATAAACAACCAACGTCAAAAAAAAATCTTATCTAAATATGTACAATCAAAAAGTTTAATAATTTATAATATAAATACTGGATCGAAATGTGGTAGTCTGTGTATATCTCGGAAATATATTCACGTAATAACTCGCGAGCGCTTGCGAAGTAAAGTGATACGTCCTCACGCTGGGAGAGCCCTTTCGTTACTGACGGGAGCGGGTTTGCGCGGTCGATTATATAGTTCAATTTGCATTTAATTTACGAAAAGAAGTTATTGTTTATTTATAAATTAAAATTCAGATTCTAATAAAGGGCTACCTTGAGATTAATGAGTAATTTTTAAATTTTCTTTAAAGTGTTTCTAAGGTATAGAAAAAAATACCCTTTTGGCCCGACGTTTTCCATAAATTAAGTTTTTTCAACATTTTTTTTCTGCTATATTTCGTATAGAAATCAATAATGTTTTCCCGTATGTTACGAGTAGACCATATATTGATGTTATTCATATTTTTTAATATTCAGAATATCTTGTAGTTCTTTGTTCAGTGAACCACAAACATCACTCGCTCGTTACTTTTGCGGAAAAGGGGTTTTGAATATGGGTGATTGCCATTAATATATACATTATTTAAAACAATTGTTCCCGCAGTCGACAAGAATAAGAACCTGACTCTTATAAAAAAAATAAAGCAGGTTCAAATTCTTCTTGCCTTTCTCACAAGGAGTGATCAAAAATGTTCAAAATGACTTAATTTCTTGTAGGGACCCTTAAATAACATCAATTTCAACAAATTAGGTGTTGTCAGCCCCTTAAACCTACAAGCTTTTAAGTTAAATATCTTACAGAGATATGTTAAGTGTGCAATGCGGATATGAACAAAAATGATTGTAGTTCAATTATTTTTAGGAATCACCTTGATAAGTCGATTACTTTCGATAATGTTGACGTAATTGGGTGTTAATGGGACATATCAATTTATTTGCTTGTGTTGCAGATCTTAAATTAAAGGAACTACTGTTTTCAGATTTTTAAATGATATTTTTTTTTTGTTTATGCTTCGTTTTATCTTAATTGTTTGTTTTTATTTAGTTTTTTAAGTATTTTAGTTTTTTAAGTATTTTAGTTTTTTAATTACATTTTATTTAAAATTTGTATGCCTTCGCGGCAAAACATAGCGCTCAAATAAGTTAACCTAACACCTTTATAAATACCTATGTTTAACAAATAAATATTTCTGATTCTGATTCTCAGTAAGGCGAAACAAATTTTTATACATGGTTGATGGTGTAAACAACCTCATCACGAAGCCGTCAACCAAGCAAAACATTTCTGTACATCAAACTATGTAACTAACTTTACGCGAAAATTATTGCTGGGAAGCGACTTTTTATTCGGGGGTGCAAAATCATGTTTTGTGGTAGAACTCAATGTAATGCATTCAAACCTTATGCTAATGGATGGATTGAATAGTACGGGGGTCGTGGAGGTGTTTAAAGTAGGTAAAAATATTACATTAAAAACTTGTAATAAAAAAATAAAAAAACCTTGTAAAAAAGTTGGAACTTTGACCCCCAATATCTTCGTAACTAGAAGGTTCCCAGGTAAGGTGTAGAACAAAAAAAATATCGTAATGACGGGGAGAAAAAGTGCCTTTCGGCTTCGTTAAGAGGTTTTTTACACCCATTAAATGCTATGCACGAATGTAGTAAGTAACGAATTTTAAATGCGATCCAACGAGCCCATCACAAATTTGCTTACTTATGTGAGCAAATTTGTGATGGGCTCGTTGGTCTAGTGGTTGCAATTGTGACTGCTGAGCTTGAAGTCCTGGTTTCGATATCCGGGTCGAGCAAATTGATATTGGGGTTTTCTATCAGGACCTACCCAGTAGCAGCCACGGAGTTTGGCATTGTTGGCAATAGCTTACCCCCCCTTATATGGGACTTAAATATAACTAGCTTAATGTGGGCTTACTATTTAGCTATACCTCTGACTAACCCATTGAGGCCATAGGCGTGATGTTAAGGGCCTATACTACCTCAAATGGCTTAGCATGATCCTCTGTTACGCCTAAAATACTGCAGCATTAATTTTGAAATAAATATATGGTAAAGTTGAAGATTAATGTTAGGTCTTATGTTTGGCGAAAACACGATTCCGTAAAATTTTCTCTCCAAATCGAACAATAAACCGCTGGTATTCAAAAAGTACTTGAAATTAGATCATAAAACTTTTCATACTAACTGAACTAACTATAAAGCAGGTCTTGTGTTTCTTATTTTTTCGACGACTTATTTAAGACGAAAATTATTGATTTTATAAAAAATAAAAAACACTAATTTCGCACTATTCGGCCCGCAGTCACTGACGTAACAACCGCTTTGTAGTGCAAGCTGATTAGAACTTTATTCTAACAGTATTACAAACGAAGTTTGAACCACCACAAATAGAGTTGCTAATATGCGGTAGTATAGGCTCTTAAATGCAATACGAAGAGTAGGGATATCTAAGAAAAATGAATCCTAAGACAACTCCATACGTTGCAAAACGCATACTCGAACATACATCTTGCAAGCTCGAGGTTGGTCGAGCATGAAGTTTGGATGTGTATTTAATTTTGAACCGTATGAAGTTGTCATAAGATTCATTTTTCAGTAGTCTCAGACAATGCTCTGCTCTGCTCTATTTTATTTATTTATTTATTGGTTATGGGCATAAAAAAACATGCAAAAACAGATAAACAATAGTGTACAATCACTTATAGGTAAACTCAGCATGCAAACGAAAGTTGTACGTACAATAGAGAAAAAGAAGAAGAAAACTACCTTAATGTGTATTAACTATTAAATCAAACTACTACTCAATCTACACACATGCACACACAACACACACACACATGACACACACATACACACACACACACACACGCACATGTGGTACATGTTATTAAGATCCTGACACAGAGAACAAAGAAGAAAAAAAGTTAAGTTATCCTTTTTCTAGGTTTTTCAAAGTCTTCGCTTTTATACTATAGTCTATTCTTGGTGTTAATAGCACGCCAAGCTTTTATGAAAGTTCCACCACTTGTTTAAATGCATCCAGTTAGATTAAAAGCCGACCCTAACATAGTTTGGGAAAACCTCAACAGATGATGACAGTTTGACTTCAACAGATTCACAAAAAACCTTTGATTAATCAATCTATAATTATGTTTTTTTCCTATTCTAAGATTATCTTGACGAAGAAAAACATTATTTTAAGTGCCCACCTTATAATTGGCACAATTTGCGCACTATGTCAATAATCATGGCGATAAATAATTCATTGAGAAGCTTGTTTATCTTTAATTAGCAAATTTTATAAACATTTATGAATAGGTACACTTCAATTAACGAGTTTTTCTAGCAAGTAATTGTCTATTGATGTTTTTTTTTCTATTTTATACGCGATTGATGGGGGCTTGGTTGGTTAATGATTGTATAAGGATAATGCCTGAAATACTTAAGAAAATCCATAGGAAAAATTCTAATATATATACATACCTATGCATAGAAAATATTTAACTTCCCACTAAGAGGACTACAGGAGCTAAACGCGAGTTTTATAATTCAAAAAAGCATATGATTCACTGCAATAAACAAAATCAGAAAAATATATGATATTCTTCAGGATATATGCTAGTATGATAGTGTTTTGAAAACATAATAGAACTAATTTTACTCGATAAAAAAAATCACGAACTTATGTCTAAAACAATCTTTTAACAAGTAAAAACTATACTTAAATACATGCGATCATTCTTTGGCAAATAATTCTACAAGCAACATATTCACGTAACAGTGTTTTTTTTTAGTACAATCAATAGATTTTTTGTAAATCGCAAAAAAAACCACTCATTTCGCACTATTCGGCCCGCAGTGACTGAGGTAACAACCACTTTGTAGTGCAATCTGATTATAACTTTATTCTAACAGTATTTCAAACGAAATTTGAACCACCACAAATAGAGTTACTAATTTAGCAGAAACTCCAGCCCTAAGAGGGAAAAGAGCCTGCGAGGAATTTGAAGAAACTATTGCTGTCGCGTTGAGTCAAGCCTGTGCAGCTGCCGCTCCGATTAAATCACTAAAGTTTTAACGAGATCGACTTTTCATATTCTCCTTTTTTCTCCTCGAAAACTGAGCCGATTCAATTATTTTTGACATACAAATTTTAAGGAAGAGTACGTCTAGGTTCCTATCATTTTTTTTGTATTAAAATCTTCTCAAATTTTGTCCGGTAGTCCTCTAATCACGGTCGTGTAATGGGGCATTTTTAAAGGGCCATATTTTAATTACTTATTACATAGTAGCTGAAAAAAGAAATGACGGGGTCTTGTCGATAGTTATACGTAAAACCTTGATTTTATGAAAAAGATTGCTCTAGAGATATTATTCAGGAAAAAAAAACGGGAATACATTTTTATGGAGAATCGCAGCATTTGTTGATTGATTTGAATCCGGCTCGAAGGACCATTTGTGCACAGTACTAAAAATAATTTGTAGGTTATAAAAACATGAAATTCGACAAACAAATCAGTGTTATAGATTGCTTTTTAAAAAAAAATTACGTAAAACAGTAATGATTAAAAATTAAGCGAAGGATGACACCATAACAGCCAAATCAATGTTTAATTATATTATTATTGATAAGAAAATTACCCCTTATTAAGTACTTTTAACGCGAATTTTTTTTCAATCGTATTGTTATTTTGATGAGGTGGCTGTTAACTTCATTATTCTTGTCACGGTTTAGTAAGCAATCGCCGTCAATCAAAAATTAGCATTAAAATATGAAGTTTTTAGTATTACTTTGTGAATATCAACAACCAATTAAGTAGATTACTATGCTTTTTAACAAATAAATATTTTCGTTGTAAATCCGACTGCTTGAAAATGATCTAGCTAACATCCTCAAGATTCGTAAGGATATTAAGAACGTCAATTAACTATTTAATGACCGTTCTATAAATTGTCCTTACAATGTAAAAAAAATACCTTGTAAATACATCAAGCAGCTAAAGTCAATTGACAAACACCTTTGTTTTTATCCTTACCAATTAAGTCTACAGATGAAAATACATATTTAAGTGATCCACCATTATTATGACGAGTCATTTAGTATCATGCTGGGTTGTGGAGATCAGATACGTAGAAGTTCTATGGAAAATTGTGGTATTCAGCTTCATCCGGTTAAATTGTAAGACAATTCTGATGAAATAGGGTGGCGAACAAAAAATGTTACAATAATAACCAGTGATAGGAATAGGTAGTGCTTATTAGCCTAAACATCGAAGAACAGAGACAAGAATCGGAGACTTCCTTAGACTATATTTTTTCCGGGACATCACGTAAGTACATCAAAAATTAATGTTATTTGGAATAAGTAATTGGTCTATGTTTACCTAAAGTTTGCGACTAGACATAACATAACACAGTCGTTACAACTATCAAAATTTCTGAAAGTTTTCTTTTTAAGAACGTTTTGGAAACGACTTCTTCATCATAAAACTATGATACGCTCTCTTAGGTACTACTAAACTCGCCGTGGTCGCATAGTAAAATATAGTCTAAGGAAGTCTCCGATTCTTTTCTCTGTTCTTCTTCGAAGTTTAGGCTAATAAGCACTACCTATTCCTATCACTGATAATAACTTTAGTCGTGAGTTCGTGACCACAGTTTTAAGACACGAACAACAGTTTTTTTTTTCATGAACACAGATCAATTGGTATTGATAAAGGTTCCTATAACAGCTCTATCAAAGTATGACGTCAAGTGATGGATATTCTAAACCACAATTGAATAGAAATACCCTACAGTCAGCAACAAAGATTGGTGATTATTTCTGGGTTTATCAAGTTAGCCTTTGCTCGCGAGGACGTCGTAAATTATACCAGGACCCTTCACGTAACATTCTGTACATCAAACTAAGTAACTTGACACAAAATATATTGCTGGGAAATAAATGACTTTTTTTGGGGGTGAAAAATCATGTTTTACGGTAGGACTCAATGTAACGCACTCAAAACATTGTGCTGATGGATACATTGCATAGTACGGAGGTTGTGTATATATTTATAGTTGAGTTATAACACACTAGCGGACGTCCCGCGGTTTCACCCGCGTAGTTCCCGTTCCCGTAGGAGTACGGGAATAAAATATAGCCTATGTTACTCGTGGATAATGTAGCTTTCGAATGGTGAAAGAATTTTTTAAATCGGTCCAGTAGTTTTTGAGCCTATTAATTACAAACAAACAAACAAAGTTTACCTCTTTATAATATTAGTATAGACAACACATTGGATTAAAAGAAACAGTTGAATAGCAAATATCTCGGTAATTATAAGTTTCCCAGGTATGTTCTAGAACAAAAAACAATATAGCAATGACGGGGAGAACAAGTGCCTTTCGACTAGGTTAGGGGTACTTTTACACCCATTATTATAGGGATATATTATAGGATGGCCTATCCGTTCGACATTATTTTTGAAATCTGTTAGGCCGTGATACCAGACAGACAGAGAGTTACTTTCGCATTACTAGTATTAGTTTGGATTTCTGATATAATTAGATTTGACCAATGCATTTTTAAACCAAGGAGTTTCTTGCCGGTTCTTCTCCATGTAAACGACCAGCCCGAACCGTACACCTTTTTCAATGTTTTATAAGTGTCCATCCAGCACTATGTGAAATAAAATATTTTGATTATGTTGGGATCGGCTTCCAGTCGAACCAGATTCCACGGCGCCTCTACCAATCTGACCTACGCAACCCAGTTAGTACTGGGTAATACGATACCCCTTGTTAAGACTGGTTGTCTGTCTTTCGGCCACTGACTACCTGTAAAAAGTGTCAAAGATCGACAATTGACATCCGGGACCAACGGCTTAACGTGCTTTCCGAGGCACGAAAGAAACTATTATGTTATGTTATTATGATATACCAATTAATAGAAATAATTGACGTTGATTGTACATATTATCTTAGTTTTTACACAGGTATCTTTTAACTATCGACTAACCTAGAATTTCCTAGAAGAATGCATATAAAAAGATTGCATTAATGATTAATTTTTATGTCGGTATGTGAATACAATATTGTTTGTTATGTATCCGGTTCCTTGTGATGCAGAGCAAAAAGTGTTAACTACCAAGCATGATATTGATGTGAAATAACGATGGGCTTAGTATACTTCCCTGGGGCATCCCCGATTTAAGATCTTAGCTCTCCGATAGAGACTTACCATTTTTATTTTCAGAGAATCTTATGTACCTAGTATTGACTTTCACAAGTTTCAGTTGATGTTGCTCGCTGCTCCATATTCTTCTAATACTTAAGAGTAGAAGAGTATGTTCATATCTACAAAGTCAAATGCTTTAGTCAAGTCCATGAACAAAACGGCTATTGGAGACTAATTTTCCATAATTTTAGAACAATTTTTATTTGTCAATGTAATAGGGTAGATGACAAATAAAATCGAATTAGTCCGTCAGATAGATTTCCAATATTTGGACACATATTTTTCCTTTTTTCACGTAAACAAAAAATGAAGACTTATTTAAGACAGTGCGTCGAGAACTCATGTGACGCCACAGTTGAGTACATTTTTTACTCAAATGTGACGTCACAAGCCCCCCACTCATGATCGTTGACACGTTTTATCTTCGTCAATTTTTATTAATTTGATTAAACAAAATATAGCCACTATAGCATAAACCCCATTCCCTTTCATATAGAGAGGAGGCCTGTGTCCCAGCAGTGGGAACATTAATAGACTGATGATGATGATAAACAAAATACTCGTATCCAAATTTTTTTGATAATCTAACTGACGGACTAAACAGAATCATATTTTTAAGTTAATCATCATTCCTATAGTAGATGGACATTTTAATCTGATTTAAAGGATCATGAAAATGTATGGAAGAAGAAGATAAGTTGCACTGACCGTAAATTAATAGCAATAAGCGCAGGAGTGTGATGAAAATAGACCTTTATATTTTTAAAGCTACTATCTAGTATACAATGAAGCCTGACCTAACTCTACATCTACTATTCTGTGAATAAGAGTA
Source organism: Xestia xanthographa (assembly GCA_905147715.2). Classification (NCBI taxonomy): domain Eukaryota; kingdom Metazoa; phylum Arthropoda; class Insecta; order Lepidoptera; family Noctuidae; genus Xestia; species Xestia xanthographa. Next base: position 19,100,269 of record LR990667.1, read on the forward strand.
TAAATAGTACAATGCCCCTTTCCTATAAAAAAGACAATACATCCGTAGTCATGCGGACGTCCGTCCCACAGAAGGCTGTAAATGTATTTAAGTGGTACAACCACCGGAACAATTACACGCTTGTTAGTTACGACTCTATTCGCGGAGAGAGACAAAAAGAGCGGAATTTGTTAATTTAATTGTCTTTTGGCGTGTCGGTACGGGTTATATGAAAACCGCTCAGGATTAGAGGCATTATATCAGGATATTGTCAGGATTAATTACCCTAAAAGGGCCGCCTCCACGAGCGAGCGAATCGCGGCGATTCAACGTATTTCTATACGAGAATATTGCCGCGATTCTCTCGCTCGTGGAGACGGCCCAAAAGAGAGTGTATAGAAAACCGTAGCAAGGACGATAATATCGCCGCGATTCTCTCGCTCGAGGAGGCGGCCCCCTGGTCTAATGGTTGTTAATATGGTTATTGAGTATAATACTGTAATGAATGAGTGGTAATTAGTTTGATTTCCGCGGTTCTAAAAACCAGAAATATTTGGTTTTAATTCTTGCTAATGTAGCGCGGACGTCTCCATATTATCCATCACTACTCAAGTAGCATCTATATGGTGTCAAACGTAAAGAATAGCACCATCCCATATCTTCCCGTGGGTGTCGTAAGAGGCGACTAAGGGACTTACCAGAGAGTCGGCAGCAGTGTTATCTGTGCTTTTGTAACAACCGTACTGGGATCGCCAACCCGCCTGCCAAGCGTGGCGGTTATAGGAAATCGCCTCCTTTCGGGGAGGCCTATGTCCAGCAGTGGATGATGTTGACTCAGGTAGCTGTATTTTTGACCTGCTCTGTCGCACTCCTGGGCGAAGGCCTTCCTCCTCTATTTCCACTTCTCGCGAAACCGCACGTCCTCCTTCCAGTTCTGACGGAACTTGTCCAATTCTCTGAATCTCCTTCGTGACTTGCCGCGATCCTGCCTCACTGTGTCAGGGCACCAGGTTTGACCACTTATTTAAATCACGTTTTTCTCCCGTATCTAGGGCATGGTCATCAGTGTTATATGGATTACTGTGGAAGCTTGTACATGTATCCACGAATACTGCCGTCGGCTGTGGTACGGACAAAACGTTTTAATGTGGTGTAGTGTCCGCAGCTAGTCCGCAAAATATTTGTCTGTCTTCTTGTTTATGGTTTTTGTTAAACTAGAAAAAAAGAAAAAGAAATATTTGTCGCAGAGACATGAAGGGCACACAAATTATTTTGTTATAGAAGAATAAATAATAGTAATAATACATATCGCTGGACATTACACACAGCGCAATGTAGTGCCTCATTAGGCAACGAGCCTTGTGTCGTAGAAACCAGATAATTGGTATACTACATAGATACTTTTTGTTTGTAAATACATACTTATTATACGTATCAAAATCCATGACTCGGAAACAAATGTCCGTGCTCATCACACAAACATTTGCCCCTACCGGGACTCTGAGAACGTAAGGCAGCCTCACTACCGCTGCGCCATTCGGATCGTCACAAACTTCAGAAACTTTGTGTGTTAAGAGTTTAAGAGCTCAATTGTCAAATCCTATATTAACGCGAGCGAAGACGTAGACAAAAGCTAATAATAAATATTTATAAATAGAACAGGATGGAACAAAAAAAGTTGACTAAGCACAATTGCTCATGCACGATTTAATTATTTGTGCTCATTTGTTCCTACCACTTTATATGATTCCTGAGGGGCGTATCACATTCGCAGTGTTTCGCTAAGTAATGTTTATTTTTTATAAACATAAATAATAAAAACATCCTACAACAAAGTTTTTGCCAATTTAAAGGGCACGAAGACGTTAGCAAGACCAAGGGCGATCTCATCACGAAGTAGAATGTGTGTTCTGGCGTCGAAGGTTGTCGTGTTTGCGAATATATCAATCATTTAACTGTTGTACCTCAAGCGCAAGCCACACTGTCAGCTAGCGAGCGAGCGAGCGAGCCGGGCGAGCATTGCTTCACCTGTTTTCACACTTACGAACTACAGAGATATGCTACGTCAGCGATACAAACGAAACAAACGAAATATCCGACGATGCTAGCGATGCTATTTGTTCACCTCGTTAGCGTGGCCTAGCACTCCTGCGGACTAGTCAACGCTACATGAGACGGACCGCTCCCCTCTCTCTCCCACCCGCTCGCTTGCCCATCTGTCCGTAGTTTTCTGTGTGAACCCAACATAGTTTAGCTCACCAAAGCTTCACTTAGTTTATATAGTTCGCCAGCTAGCGAGTGAGTGATCGAGGCGGCTGAGACCCTTTTCATACCTTCGTTCGGCACTTTCGGTAGTTTGCGTTGTAAAACGATGCTCGCCCGATTCGCTTGCTCGCTCGCTAGCTGGCATTGTGGCCTGCGCTTAATGGTTGTATAATCGCTTTAGGCACAGCTTTAGGCTAGTTTTTATTTATTTATTTTTTATTACAATATAGGCCTGCTCTTGACCTCGATCTAGTTAATGTAATTTATATTACTTACTCGTATTGATAATTAATTAATATAACCTCCTAATGAAATTCTACTTGAGTCCATTCCGAAAGTTGGCAACACAAGAGGATTCGTGGCTAATATCGATTCATCTAAGGTTAAGCTTTGCCGTGTGGTATCCGGCAGAGTAGAATTGCCGTGTGGTATCCGGCAGAGTAGAATAGAACCAACCCATTACACTCACGGGTGTCGTATAAGGCGACTAATGTCTGAGGCAGAACACCTTGCGCCTCCGTAGACCAGAGAATGGGCAGCAGCGTTTTCTGTTAGTCTTTCATCACTGCGATCTCCAATCTGCCTGCCAAGCGTGGAGATTACGGCAAATTCCTCCCATCATGGGAGAGGTTTATGTCCAGCAGTGGACGTTATGGGCTGATGTAGTAGTAAGGTTAAGCTTGCCGAAGTCGGTCTGTGGACGAGTGGCCATCATCATCATCATCATCATCATCATCATCATCATCATCATCATCATCATCATCATCATCATCATCATCATCATTCTCTTGCCCTTATCCTAATTTGTGGTCGGCGCAGCATGTCTTCTTCTTCCATACTTCTCTATTGCTCATAATCTCAACTGTGGACGAGTGACCATTCTTGACATAATGCGAGCCACTCCTTGCGTCGATGATTCCATGTCCACTACCTCCACCAATGGTAGACAGAATTTTAAAAAGTTTTGTCACTGCCACCTGGTTGACAGTGACAATTCTTATCCTTTATCGTGTGGTTAGTGCCCAACCTGGTGTCAATTTTGCTGTCTTGGCTTTACATGCCGTCGAGAAATATCTCTCAGGCATGCTGGTTTCCTCACGATGTTTTCCTTCACCGAAGCAAGTGATAATTATACAATACCTACGCACATGATTCCGAAAAATCAGCCTTCAATCACACATCACCTGCCTAACCTTTTCCCAAGTTTTATTGGGGCTTCCAGTCTAACCGGATGCAGCTCAATACTAGTATTTTACATGGAGCGACTGCCTATCTGACCTCCATAACACAACCCAGTTAATACTGGGTAATACGATACCCCTTGGTAAGACTGGTTGTCAGACTTTTTGGGCCACTGATTACCTGTAACGACTGTCGAAGATCACAAATGACAGCCGGGACCAACTGTATATAATGGGTGGTCACCCATCCACAGACCAACCTAGGCAAGCACCGCTTAACCTAAAGATCGACCCGAGCGGCTGTTATTATTTAGTCACTAGGCTGTCACTGTTATAAAAATATACAATATGCTTATAGAAGGTTATGCATTTGCGAATATATCAATCATTTACTTGTTGTAATAGCTGTCTTACCGCTACATATAATTTAATAATATATTTTACATATAATAGTTGTCTTATCTAGCCAAAATTGTATTAGTGGTATCTTCGATTGGTATTGATCTACTACTACATATAATAAAACAGTAACGAAAGAAAAACTGTACATTGAGAATTTTCAAGAAAAAATAAGTGGCTTTTGTTAGAAAAACGTACCTAACTGATGACAAAAAGTGACTTTTTAGAATTTTTATCTGTTTGTCTGTGTGTATGGTACGGCTTCACGCCAAAACTACTGGATGGATTGAATTGAAATTCAGCAAAAATGTTCTTTGTAAAGCAAGGAAGGCTTTAGGCTCACATATTATCACGCCGTATGTTATGGGAGGTAAGCAATATTGATTTTAAAAGGTTTTTGTTCGCAATTGAATGCACAAAATGACATGTTATAAGCTATATTATGTGACGCAGACAAAGTTGCGCGGGTCAGCCAGTAATTATTCAATCACATTCATAGTCAGTCTTTATCAGTAAATCTAGCAGAATAATTGAGAGGGAGAGGAAGGCCAAAGAAATGATGGATGGATTGTGTGAGGAGTGATATGAAAGAGAAAGGAGTAAATGATGACGTGACGTCTGACAGGAGGGAGTGGAGGAAGAAAACGTGTTGGCCAGTGGCGTAGCGTGGATTTTCGCCGCTTGGAGCCGACCGGAAATACGCCACCCCTTGTTTTTTATTGACCCCGATAACTTGGAGTCTAAAATGGGTGAATTTTGAGAAATCGAACTATAAAAGTTTTTTGAAATTGTCACCTCTCCAACATAAAGTGCTGATTATTTTGAGAAACTTGCCTCGAAAAACAAGGGAAGTATCAAGAAGTTTTCAGAACATAACCTTTATGGCGCTTATTTTCCAAAGGCAGATGTATTTTTTGACAAATTGGTTTTCGAAGGATACATTAGTTCATGTGCTATCAGAAAAGTATCGGTTTAATCAGTACTTTATGGTGGAGAGGTGATAAAATTTCAAAATAACTTTAAAAGTTCGATTTCTCAAAAAACCACCCAGTTTGGACCCCGAGTTATCGGGGTCAAAATTGTAGCTTCTGCTTTCATTAAGTATTTTACTTTTTATTATCATTGTGACATTTAATGATTTTTGTGATTTTTATTTACATTCATTTTGAAAAGAACTTGTTATTAATTTTATTTGATTATTGTGAATGTGGGGACCCATGTGGGTCACATTTTTATTTTTTGTTTATTTTTTCCCACAACTGTCTGGCAGTTTGAGTACTATAAGCGACCTACCCAAATGTCCTTTCTTTGGTATTGTTCGTCGTTTCGTTGAGCTCCTTGAGTTATAAGTCGAGCTACACGATAACTGACAAATGCTTGCAATGACTGGACAGGTCTACTCAAATCTGTGTGGTTCTTTCTTCAAAAGACCATCTCAGACACTAATGTGCATAGTCCTCATGTGAATTGAGCAAGATTATGTCTAGACTTCAAAAGAGACCATGACCTCTGAGTTTGTTTCGGCTGTTTCTTCTCAGAGTAGTCAGGTACGAAACACCGGCCCCATCTAGTTAAAAAAAATGACGAGTAAAAGTGTTTGTAAAAACCTACTTGCAAAATAAACATCATTTATCATTTAATGGTGAAAGAGTTTTTGAAATCGGCGTAGGAGTTTTTGAGTTTATTCATTACAAACATACACACAAAAATACAAATCCTTACTTTTTATAATATTAGTGTAGATTCACTGTTGTAATAGTTTTTCAATTTAACCTCTAAGTTAATTAAACTCTGATCTTGTTTCTAACCAGTATAGGTACTGTTAGGATTGAACGCCAAAATTGTTAAGGATCAAGCAATATCCCAATATGGATACATTTTCTTTTTTTTTATTTCGATACCGAATGTTATAAGTACTTAATAAAAACCGGCCAAGTGCGAGTCGGACTCGCGCACGAAGGGTTCCGTACCAATTATTATAAAAAAATCACGTTTGTTGTATGGGAGCCCCCCTTTTTTTTTTTTTTTTTTTTTTTTTTTTTTTTCGGATGGGAAATCATCAAATAACCCCTCCCGCTCTGGGCGGAGCAGGAGGGAGTGTCAGACTTTTACTGACTAAGGGCCACGGTATCTCTTTCGAATAGTCCCGCAACCCCGGCAGGCATCGGTCCTTACGGACCCCTTCCTTTTTGCTGACTCTCTTTGAGGCGCGCGTGGAACACGAACGCGCCGTCGACACGGCCTGTCGTCATGTCATGAGACGGACGGACGGCGAGCTAGCCCTTAGCTCACCGTCCACAGGCCCGCGCCTACGGTGGCCGGGGGCTACGTGGTGGTGGCCCCCGACGCCCGGGGCGTCTCCCGCGGCGGCCGGGACGTTGAGAGGTTCTCTCCCTCTCACGTTCCGCCACCTCCTTCTCTAGCATTACTGCTTCGCAGAAGGAGGTGACGGCGTCCCATTCCGTCTCGCTCCGGACCATGGCTTGCACCAGGGCCGGACGCGAGAGGTCGCCGCCGCCGATCGCCGCTTCGAATCCCCCCTTAAATATTGATTTTGACGACCTGATTGGCGCAGCGGTAGTGAGGCTGCCTTACGTTCTTAGGGTCCCGGGTTCGAATCCCGGTCGGAGCAAATGTTTGTGTGATGAGCACGGACATTTGTTTCCGAGTCATGGATGTTTGTATGTATAATTAAGTATGTATTTACAAAACAAAAAGTATCTATGTAGTATATCAACTATCTGGTGTCCACGACACAAGCGTTGCTTAGTGTGGCACTAGATGGCGCTGTGTGTAATGTCCAGCAATATTTATTATTATTATTATTATTTATTTAATTCTGTTTTTAGTATTTGTTGTTATAGCGGCAACAGAAATACATCATCTGTGAAAATTTCAACTGTCTAGCTGTCACGGTTCATGAGATACAGCCTGGTGACAGACAGACGGACAGACGGACAGACGGACAGACGGACAGACGGACAGACGGACCGACGGACAGACGGACAGACAGCGAAGTCTTAGTAATAGGGTTCCGTTTTTACCCTTTGGGTACGGAACCCTAAAAAAATGATGACAAAAAGCGAAAACAAGACATAAATCGGCCAAACAACACAAATGTTATACCTAACCATTTAAACTTTTGTTTCTATCTCTATAAACGGAATTTACTTAATATGGATTTTGTACGTCAATGCAGCGAATGACGTCATTCGCTGTATCGGATCTCTCTGTCTAATCAGCAGCTTCAAAAGCTTATAACTTAGTATTTTTTTATAGATATTAAAAAAAGAATTTCACTTTGCTATTTCTGATGTTAATAGGCTTTGTTTAGAGTGATAAAAAAAAATCATGCATATATCCTATTGGGTTGTTAAACCCAAGAAAAGGCCAGACGATAACCTCCTCTTTTTGAGACTTTGAGATTCAGGGCGTGAGTGCTTATGACGATGCGCTCTGTTTCTTGTTCTAGCATCAGATGGTTCTGAGCGACAGAAAAGGATAGAAAATTGAACAATGCAATTCGACCTACTAAAACGTTTAGTAAAAACCAATTACCTATCAGTTAACCCCTAACTAGCCGGTGAAAACATAACCTAAATGCTCCTAATTGCAAGTCTGTAACCTTAACTAGAGGTCACCAGCACAATAGTCAAAGGTCATTGTATTCATTTCACGGTCAAAACCGATGAAGCGAACAAGAAACTGACAAAACTATTGGGAACCATTTTGTTTCCGTAATTAATTGTTCCAATCATTTTTAGGGTTCCGTATCTCAGGCGGCAAAAACTGAACCCCTATAGAATCACTTTGTTGTCAGTCTATCCGTTGGTCAAGGCCCTTTTTCTCAGTAACGCGTGGAGGTATCAAGCTGAAATTAATATCAAATAGAGGTCTGGTGTGCTAGAGGTTAGAACAGTAAAAAAATCAAACTTGTAAATCAACGGGAAGAAAGGATAAGTCGGATATGTCGCATAATTTGCGATTTCACAAGGGAATCTCAATTCTCAATTCTTTATGGGGGAAAATATAATGACCACCAAAAATAACTTTGTGACCACTAACATCTATCACCTAAAATATCAATTGATCACCAAATTTAGTAAATTGAACACCAAATTTTAATGAGGTGGTTGATGACAAACTAGTTTTGCCTAGGCCGACTTGGGGCACCCCGACACGGATAGAATAGACCCCGCCATACCCTTCGTGGTTATTTTTTTATAAACCATTCAGAAGTAGGAGCGGGGCTCCGTCGACCGGGTCTCCCTCGACTCAGATGCAAGAGCATAACAGTTCAATTTCTGGTGATCATTAACTAACTTTTAACTATTTTTGGTTCTCATTTCACGCTAAAATGGGGATTAATTTTGGTGATCATTTACTATTTTTGGCAATCAAAAGTGATTTTTTTGCCGTTACATTTGACTAAATCTGGTGGTTCGTTAAACATAAGCCATTCTTTATTTGCGTAGGTACCATAATGTATAAAAGGTGGAAGGAAAATAGATATAGTTACAATTATGGACCCTGTCGGGCACAGCATAGATTATAGTAGGAGAGAGGAGGAAGACTACTGGCTGTTTATTTCAGTTAATATAATATAATACCTACTGTTTTATTAATGTAGAATTTAATTTAAGGTAATAATTATTGTTTTATATCAAATCAAATCAAAACCTATAGGGTACTTCCGGTTGACCTACAATCATAAAATTTGGTAAGAAGCAATATCTTACAGCACATGTAAAGGAAAAAAACTGTAAACCATAAATATGTAGTTTAATAACAAAATACCTACAAGATAAACAGAACCCTCGGTGCGCGAGTCCAACTCGCACTTTGCCGCTTTTTTGGTATATAAATAAATTGTCGATGTTTAATATCCGGTTTTTTTTATACTTTCATAATTGATTGTTGTATGGTTTGTTGGTTTTTCGTGGTTTTTCGCACGATATATCAATTAAAAAATCAATAATGTGTATCGTGTTGTGGAGGTCAGATAGGCGGTCAATCTTGTTTATTACTGGTATTCAGCAACATCCGGTTATGACTACCATTCTACTTACTTTTGCGTGTGGTTAGTGCCCTGGTGTAAGAGTTTATGTTTAGAGTGGACTATGGGCTAGCTCGCCGTCCGTCCGTCTCATGACGACAGGCCGTGTCGACGGCGTGTTCGTGTTCCACGCGCGCCTCAAAGAGAGTCAGCAATAGGAAGGGACCCCTTCCTATTGCTGACTCTCTTTGAGGCGCAAGGACCGATGCCTGCCGGGGTTGCGGGACTGTTCGAAAGAGATACCGTGGCCCAGGAACACAAAGGGCGATGAAGGAACATGGATGGGTTTTAGTCAGTACAAGTCTGACACTCCCTCCTGCTCCGCCCAGAGCGGGAGGAGTCATTTGATGATTTTCCATCCGAAAAAAAAAAGAGTTTTTATGCCACCCATGAGGCTCTGACTTGACTTTACATGCCGTCGAGAAATATCTCTGGTGGCTGGTTTCCTCACGATGTTTTCCTTCACCGAAGCAAGTGATAATTATCTGAAAAAACAGAGGAGCGCGTCTTGGGTTAGAACTTGACACCTATAACTTGGCAGTCCGACGCGACGGTCACACCAGTAGGCTACCACTGCTTACCCCTTGGTAAGACTGGTTTCGCACTGGCTTTCGCTTAACACTGGCTACTTGTAACGACTGTCAAAGATCTACAAATGACAGAAGTAATCTATACTAATATTATAAAGAGGTAACATTACTGTTTGTAAGTTTGTATGTTTGTAAGTTTGTATGTAGGGGGTAATCTCCGGAAGTAATGAAACGATTTCAAAAATTCTTTCACCATTAGAAAGCTACATTCACCTTGAGTAACATAGGCAATATTTTATCTCCGTACTCCCACGGGAACGGGAACTACGCGGGTGAAACCGCGTGACGTCCGCTAGTCATATAATATAATTGATCGCTACATTTTTTTACGCAACTTCAACAAAGAAGTATCATGCTTTTTTACGGAGGAAGCAGTAATTTGCAACTAGAGACGATATTTTATCTAACAAAAAATAGAAGTTAACAAAAAAAATTAACAAAACGTATTTTTCCTTCGAAGATAATTATTTTTTCTAAAGAAAACGTGCACTTTTCTCACGCATTTTACAGGACAAAAGATGGCCGATGCGTGAAATTACCTATCGTGTGTAAAGTAAATAAAAGATGCTTTAGCATACAATATTGTAATTTTCAGCAACTTTGTAAGATTGAGTCGATATACTTAATTTATGAACCGGGACCGAAGCAGACACATATATAAAAGAAGGGATAATTTAATAAGAAGTTAACAAAATAGGTACGCTTGAAAACTCTAGATGGATACCTAACATCAATTTTTTTTTCATGTTTAATGGTAGGCCTGTTGTCACTTAGACTGCCCGATGTAATAACAAGCCTGACGAGCGTTTCGGCAACTGTCCTATATCACTTTTGACGTTCAGAAAGTGCTGATTCTCAACCCCTTTAGCCCTTAATTAGTCGCGCTTAAAAAGTTTCCTAAACGGTCACGTGGGGTGCGTGACACCCCGATCCTTTACCGAATCAAATTCGAATTACATACAAAATCATGATTACGCTCCATACTTGATCATAGAGGACACGTGTTTCTATGAAGATAACGGAGACTTCAGTGCTCAAAATTCAGAATTTACAAAGTTCTAAACCCTTAAGGATGCGCTGGGGTGTGTAACACCCCACGCGACCAATAAAGGGTAAAATAAATGACTTTGGTTTTAACGTTATTTTATGTTTTAAATCATGGTTTTTTTCTTTACAGACGAGCGCTAGCCATTCCACCCTCAACCGGCCCCTTCTCCCACGACCGATGCAAGATGTACTCCACAGACTTCAGCCAGGCGTTGGCTGAAGGTAGAACCACTCCTGATGATGAATGGGCCGTGGTGCCTTGTCAACATGGGTGGGAGTACAATAAGAGTGATGTGCCGTATGATACTATAGCTTCGGAGGTGAGTTTATATTTCTTCTATTGTCCTCTCGACAGCTATCTGTCACACTTGTTGACAGTGCTGCACTGCGCTTGACAGCTATCTGTCACACTTGTAGCACGCGCACCCGCCTCCAAACGAGTCACGAAGCCGTCAACCAAGCGTTCTGTACATCAAACTAAGTAACACTACGCAAAAATTATTGCTTGGAAACGAGATTTTTTAGGGTTCCGTACCCAAAGGGTAAAAACGGAACCCTATTACTAAGACTTCGCTGTCTGTCCGTCTGTCTGTCACCAGGCTGTATCTCATGAACCGTGACAGCTAGAAAGTTGAAATTTTCACAGATGATGTATTTCTGTTGCCGCTATAACAAAAAATCAGAATAAAATTAATATTTAAGGGGGGCTCCCATACAACAAACGTTATTTTTTTACGTTTTGTCTAATTTTGTATAGATAAGGTACGGAACCCTTCGTGCGCGAGTCCAACTCGCACTTGGCCGGTTTTTTTTTTCTGGTTGAAAAATCACGTTTTACGGTAAAACTCAATGCATTCAACATATTGTGCTGATGGACACATTTAATAGTAAACGGATTATTGAGGTATTTAAAGTAAAGACGAGTACCTACCTGAAAAAGAAACTTCTGAAAAAGTTGGAACTTTTACCTCCGAACGTTCCCAGGTAATGTAAAAAATTAAAATAAGTTTATTGCGTATCAATTTGGGTTACATAATCATGTCAAGGAGTCTCCATTTAGACATAGAAAATGCCTGTAGTTGAAGGCTCTGCTCTTCCCTTACATCTTATAGATACAAAATATTATAGGCATCTAACAAAAAGAGAAAAAAGTAAAAATAAAAACAAAATTAAACAAAGTACGATAAATTGTATATGCACACACGCACACACACACACGCACACACGGTGCGTGTGTGTGTGTGCGTGTGTGAGAGAGAAAGATTTTGAGTGTACATAATGTGTCGAACTAAGCAAATATCACTATATTATTTATTTTTAAGTCACACGTTGCAAGAGTAACTCTGTGTCATCATAATTTAAATTGTATAGCCATAATGTCAGCTTTTTTTGCATTTATATTTTGTTGTATCATAAATATATTATATTAGTTTATTAATTGCATTGTATAAAAACAAATTAAAAATATTAAAAAACCCGACTGCGTAAAAATAACTAATAATTTTAAATAAAAACTGGAAATAATAAATCAAGTTCAGGAGACAGGACATATTGACTGCAACAGTCGGGACCCATATTGGATGATTCTAGTCTAGATTATTAATGCTGCAGTATTTTAGGCGTAAGGGAGGATCATGCTAAGCCATTTGAGGCATATCCACAACAGCCCATAACGTCCACTGCTGGACATAAGCCTCTCCCATAAGGGGAGGAATTTGCCGTAATCTCCACGCTTGGCAGGCGGATTGGAGATCGCAGTGATGAAAGATTAACAGAAAACGCTGCTGCCCATTCTCTGGTCTACGGAGGCGCAAGGTGTTCTGCCTCAGACATTAGTCGCCTTATACGACACCCGTGAGTGTAATGGGTTGGTTCTATTCTACTCTGCCGGATACCACACGGCTAAAGACGGCTTTTGAGGCATATATGGCCCTTAAATGGAACCGCCATAATACCTACCGCATACCAATCATGCAGTGTTCCCGTAAAATGCAAAATTTATACCATGAGAAAGCTACAGAAGAGAACGACAGAACTCGGAGGAGATGTCTCTAGTCACTATAGTTGGTACCAGTTATGATGAGAATAGCGGTCATTGCCCTTTCCCTAATATATCTTCGTACGAATCAAAACAAATAAACCATGTATCGTTTTTCATTACAAAAAATGTTGAAGATCACGATAGATGACGATTCAAGACTTGAACAGGCTTATTTTTGGATTTCAAAGTTAAGAAGTTTAATAAATGTAGGTGGGTCAATGACCGCTATTCTCATCTTAACTGGCACCAACTATAGTCAGCAACCACACAGTGATTCTGTCCAGGGTTGCTAGATTTAATTAGGTAATGCTATTCATAAAGGGTGTTATTTTAAAGACACAAAGCAAGGTAGAAAGAAACTGAGTCTCTTAACCAGCGTTCATTTTTGGCGATAGAAGCACAGCGCCTAAAATTCTTATAATAGCAAGCTGTAATATCACGATTTTGTAAATCTTGCTACTTACAAAAGTTTGTATGAATGGATGTTTGTACCGTTTCACGCAAAAACTACAGAATGGTTTTGGAAAAAAAATCCAAAGTTACCTCCAAATCGAACAATAAACCGCTGGTATTCAAAAAGTAATTCAAATTAGATCATGAAACTTTGTAAACTAATTGAACTAACTATAAAGTAGGTCTTATGTGTTTTATTTTGTTAGTCCAATCAATAGATTTTTTGTTAATCGCAAAAAACCACTCATTTCGCACTATTCGGCCGCAGTGACTGACGTAACACGGTAACAACCGCTTTGAATTGCAAGACGATTAGAACTTTATTCTAACAGTATTTCAAACGAAGTTTGAACCACCACAAATAGAGTTGCTAATTTTAGGGGGGATACGATACGCAGGATATTAGGGGCCCTAATATCCTGCGTGTCCTGTTGTTTGTTCACTACAGGAACTGATGGACGCTACTGAAGACGCCAACTTAGTGGCTCAGTGCTGGGACAACTTTAGATTGCCATCGACAAGCTATAAAAAAAATCTAAAGTCAATCTCCATCTTTCATTTGCGTGTAGTTAGTGCCTAACCTGTTGTCAAAGTTATTAAGCCGCCCATGGACCTCTGACTTGGCTTTACATGCCGTCGAGAAATATCTCTCAGGCATGCTGGTTTTCTCACGATGTTTTCCTTCACTGAAACAAGTGATAATTATACAATACGCACATGAATCTGAAAAACCAGAGGTGCGTATCTTGGGCTCGACCTTGAGACCTATGACTCAAGGAGGTGGCAGAACGTGAGAGGGAGAGAACCTAACGTCCCGGCCGCCGCGGAAGACGCCCCGGGCGTGCACCGTAGCCGCGGGCCTGTGAACGGTGGACTATGGGCTAGCTCGCCGTCCGTCCGTCTCATGACGACAGGCCGTGTCGACGGCGCGTTCGTGTTCCACGCGCGCCTCAAAGAGAGTCAGCAAAAGGAAGGGGTCCGCAAGGACCGATGCCTGCCGGGGTTGCGGGACTGTTCGAAAGAGATACCGTGGCCTCGGAACACAAAGAGCGATGAAGGATCATGGATGAGTTTTAGTCAGTACAAGTCTGACACTCCCTCCTGCTCCGCCCAGAGCGGGAGGAGTCATTTGATGATTTCAAATCAGAAAAAAAAAGACATATGACTCAGTCAATCTCCTTGTACTTTCAGTTGGACTGGGTCTGCGAGAAGGACAACTTAGCAGCTACAGCTCAAGCCATCTTCTTCTGTGGAGCTATAGTCGGTGGTCTGGTCTTCGGCTGGATCGCTGACAAGTACGGAAGAATACCTGCTTTAGTCGGTAAGTCTTAAGGTTCAATTTTGTTTTCTTTCTTTTTTTTAGGATTCCGTACTCAAAGGGTAAAAACGGGACCTTATTACTAAGACTCTCACTAGGAAGTATCTCATCAACCGTGATAGCTAGACAGTTTAAATTTTCACAGATGATGTATTTCTGTTGCCGCTATAACAACAAATACTAAAAACAGAATAAAATAAATATTTAAGGGGGGCTACCATACAACAAACGTGATATTTTTGCCGCTTTTTGCTTGATATAATAACGGCAACAGGTTGACGCTTGAAATATTTACAGAATATTAATGTGGGAATGTAAGGTGATTTAAGTGGCAACACTGGTTGAATAAGGGAATTTAAGATGATGGAGTGACAACACTGTATGTCAAGAGAGGATGCGCAGAGAGCATTATTAGACAGACGACGAATAAGAAAGATGGATGACGTAAGATTTTTCAGAAGAATATTTTATAAAGTAAAGTTCCCGTGCTGTTTTATTTTGGAATCCCACAACCCACACTACATTTTGGGGGCTCGTCCGGAATTACGATGTCGTCAATGAAGATCATAACTTTAAAATTTTAAGAATAAATAGTTAAATTAAAATAAAATAAATATTTAAGGATTAAATATTTATTTTATACCAACCATACCATACAAAAAACGTATTTTTTTTTGCCGTTTTGCCTAATGTTGATAATAGATAATGGTACGGAACCTTTCGTGCGCGAGTCCGACGCACTTGTCTGTTTTTTTCTTCCAAACAGGTAATACGGTGTGAAAGGGACTTATAAGCACAAACGCTTACCACTTATGACGAACCCAGTAGTCGTGTTTGCGACCTCTAGACCAGATTCCCAATGTTTCTCAGGAGCCGACATAAACGAAAACTGATTTTACGGTCTAAAAATCGACCCCTATAGTCTGCGATAAGCAGAAATTAAAGATCATTAACCCGCATACATTTATTCAAATACATACATAATTTCGAAAACAGAAATAATGACATAAAGTTGTCCCAAACGACCTTTATCGTGATTCCTGACTCTTCAAAATGTATTGTCGGGGAACCTAACCTACGCAGAGAAATTAAGGAAAGAGCAATGACCTTTAATTCCTACTTATCTGGCTCAGACTATAGTGGTTGACATCTGACACAAGTTCTTGTTTTAAATTTTCAAGATATGTGTTAATGTGTGTAAAGCCTTTAGGCACATAAAGTCTACTTTATCAAAAATACCACTTTACCAAAATGACCACTTTTTCATAATGACTACTGCGTTTCACAAAATGATCTCTTTACCAAAATGACCACTTTTTCGTAATGACCACAGCCCCCACAATGTATCTTGTTGTTTACGTTGTTTAAGTTCACGCAGAGAAATATCTGGATACTGGCTACGGATCTGACGCAGAATGTCCCATTCGCAAAATGTCACCGTGAAAACAAATGTCCTATTCGCGAAACGTGCTATTCGCAAAATGTCCCATTCGTTCGCACAATATCCCATTCTCAAAAGATCCCATTCGCGCCTGTAACTTGAACTTGTTTGCACTTTGCATCTTTGCAACCGCGACAGCAAAACTCGCGAGTTGACTTTACAAAAAGCTATCGTTTGATTAGTATAAATGATCAAACAATATAATACTCACGAGAAGGGAAACCGCCTATTTGTTAGCGGTTTCTCAAGTAAGTATGAATTTTCTCAAGGTAGTATTCACAGCGCCCCCGCAAGGGGGCGCGGTAGGCGGTTATGAATTTTCAACAGTACCGCGCAAGGGTCGTTCAACGGCAGAGAATCTTAACACCGCGATTCAGAAACGTGACGTAAACATACAGTGCCATCTAGTTTGCAAATTGTAACTAACTCGTGGGGACACAATGGGGGCTATCGTTTTTGAGCTCACCAGATGGCGCACTGTCGAGTAAGGTCCTGTCAATAATTCTATTTTATATTTTAAAGCACCAATAACTTCATAGAAAAGTTTATTTTTTTACTTAAAACGACACAGTGTAAGCTTTAGATATATATTTACAATATTCTTCCTAAAATTAGTAAGCATGAAACATTTAAAAATCATTCTACCTCCAAGAACTAACAATATTATGGTCCTAAGTTGCTATTTAAAATCTTCAAGTCATAAAAAATCAGGGATGGCTCAATCTAGAACACAATCATGAGTATTAGTATAAATACGTGATAAAAAATCACGCAACGCGCCAACACCGTATGACATCTGACATTTTGGAGGACCTTAGTCTACACAAGCGCCTCTAGCGGCAAATTCACACGCGATTGTAACGCCCATTGTAAAATGTGCCCAAAAAAAATTTACAACGAAAATCGCTCTTACTGCTATGAAATAAAAGTGCTCTCACTCTTACTGACTAAACTAGACCTACATTTGAAATAGTTCTGCCAAAGCGATCCTGTCTGTGAAAAGCTTACCTACACCAATCATTTATATGAACAAATTAAATAAAGTTTAGGATCTACTATCATAAAATTAAAATATTTTAAAACTAATATAAAAATAATACTAAATATACTAAAGAATCGATTCGTTTATAGCCCGGGTAACATAGACTACATTTTATTCGGAAGTCGGGTTGTTAGTGGTAGTGTACCACCCAAATTCTTGTTTAATACTAATAATAATAATTGCCAAGAGCCTCGATCAATACCTGAGGAGGCTCTCGTTAGGCAGCTGGATCAAGGGCTTGATTCAGAAAGCGGTACTCCTGGACACGGCTCGTATTGTTAGGAGGTTCCTTTCTCTGGAGCCCTGACCGCCAGTAGCTTGGCCCCTGTTCCCGATACCGGTGGGCTACAATTTTTTATTATTATATATCTCCTTCTTTGTCTTCCAGGCACCAATCTCCTGGGCTTCATAGCCGGTGTGGGCACATCATTCTGCGACAGCTTCCTGACCTTCGCGCTCTGCAGGTTCTTCGTTGGCCTGGCTTTTGATAACTGTTTCACCATGATGTATATCCTTGGTAAGTTAGCAATTTTTAAAGCTTATGAAAAATCGCCATACAGACTGACAGATAACGTGCGGTCAACAACAATACCTGTAACTTACTAACGTATAACTGTTAGTTAATATTCCTACGTCTTGTAAGCAAAGACAGCTTATCCTATCCGCGTCACCTACCTGTCGCTCGGACTGTGATTCATTGAAAAAACAAAGAAGACTTTGCTGAGACGTTTTGTTTCCAACGGTCCGTAAACTAAATGTCAAACAGTTAGAGATGGCAACCTTCTGTTACCTGTTAGTAAGTTATTGAAAATGTTTCAAACATTATTAGGGTGTAAATACACGAACCGTTCACGAAGCCATCAACCAACCATTCTACATAAATCCTTAATTCATCTTTCTATAAAACAATATTCCTAACAATTCCCTGTATTCATTTCAGTGCTAGAATACGTTGGACCAAAATGGCGAACCTTCGTCGCCAACATGTCCATCGCGTTATTCTTCACTCTGGCTGCATCCCTGCTACCTTGGATCGCGTTGTGGGCTGATGACTGGCGTATGTTTGCGATGGGCACCAGTCTGCCTTTTGCGCTGGCTATTCTGACGCCGTGGTTGGTTCCTGAGAGTGCAAGGTAACAATATAACTTAGGCAAATAATTTATGGTGGTAGCGTGCACTCATGGAGGATTTAATCCAGCGAGTGGATAAAATGGTTTTGCCCGACAATTATTACTTATATTTGATCCACAAATAATTACTTCCTTGTGAAATTATACATCCAGGGAATAAGATGCAGAAGAAATGTGAGCCAAAGAGGCTTTTTTCTGACAAGAAAAATCATTACTTTTATAGTTCGGTTCAAACTTAATGGCGGCTCGGAAGTTAGCTGCAAGTGACGGTCTGCGCATTATACAGACAAAACGCTGCGTCCTCTGCGCCCCGTTGATACCTAAAATTGTTATCTGCGCAGCTTTACATTAGATGTTCCGAATCGCAATAAAGTTTAAAGCGTTATTCCTGACCAGACCGTCACTCGCAGCTAACTTCCGAGCCGCCATTAAGTTTGAACCGAACTATAATTATCCACGTTTTTAAATTGACTCTATTGATGCCTTCGGAAGTTTGGACTAGAAGATTGTTCCAATACTTTCTCGATGTTAAAAATATGGATAGATCCTGACCATTCCATCATCATCATCATCATCATTGTCCCAATTTTATCCCAATTAATTAGGGTCGACGCATCATATCTTCTTCCTCCACACATCTCTATTACTCGTCATCTCATCACACACCTCCTTTCTTACCATATCATCCTTCACACAGTCCATCCATCGTTTCTTAGGTCTTCTAGATCCTGATTATTTATTACTTGAATATTTACGAATCCCTCCTTGACTCACTCTACCAACAGAAATTGGTTTTCGTCAGGACTATAAACCTACTATTATTAATTTACAGATGGTTGGTGTCTCAAGGCAAGATCGACAAAGCTCTGACGATCATGAAGAAATTTGAGAGGATCAACAAGACTAAAATCCCTGATAAAGTACTCAGTGATTTCACGGTAAGTGCGTTCATCTCGATGTCAGTTTGTCAGTCTGTCAGTCAGTCTATTAGTTTGTCTGTCATTCTGTGTGTCAATCTACCTGTCAGTCTGTCAATCTACCTGTCAGTCTGTCAATCTATATGTCAGTCTGTCAATCTACCTGTTAGTCCATCAATTTATCTGTCGGTCTGTCAGTCAGTCTATTAGTTTGTCTGTCGTTCTGTGTGTCAATCTACCTTTCAGTCTGTCAATCTACCTGTCAGTCTATCAATCTATCTGTCAGTCTGTCAATCTACCTGTTAGTCCGTCAATCTATCTGTCGGTCTGTCAGTCGGTCAGTCAGTCTATTAGTGTGTCTGTCATTCTGTGTGTCAATCTACCTGTCAGTTTTTCAATCTACCTGTCAGTCTATCAATCTACCTGTCAGTCTGTCAGTTTGTCAATTTACCTGTCAGTCTGTCAATCTACCTGTCAGTCTGTCAATCTACCTGTGAGTCTGGCAGTTTGTCAATCTACCTGTAAGCTCTAAGCTTCCACACTCAGATCTATGTAACCGGCAAAACCTCAACCCCTGTCATACAGGTTGTCCTAGTTCAGGGGTTGAGACCACACTGATGTAATGTGTTTGAAGTTATATAAAATAAATTATTAAATTATAAATTATTAAATTATTACCTGTCAGTCTGTCAATCTACCGGTCAGTCTCTCAATCTACCTGTCAGTCTGTCTGCCTTTTAGTCAATCTGTACTCGGCGTTATAAATGGTTTGACACTTTAAAGCAGCGTTATATCGCTAATTTTCAACAGCATCAATTTACTAATAACCACTTTTCAATTCCCAGGAATCATCCCTAAAAACCATCAAAGAATCTGAAGCGGAATGCAGGACCTACTCCGTGCTAGACCTGTTCAAGACCCCCAGGTTGAGACGCAACGCGATCCTCCTCATCGTGATCTGGATGGCCATATCCCTGGTGTTCGATGGCCACGTGAGGAACGTGGGCTCTTTAGGCCTGGATATATTCCTGACGTTCACCATCGCTTCGGCGACAGAGTTGCCTGCTGACACCTTCTTGACAGCAGTTTTGGATCGGTAAGTTCATTTTTTCGTAAACCGGAGCTCGAGGTTAAATGTAACAGCCACACGGGTCGATCGAAAAGGTTAAGCAGCGATTGTAAAGGTCAGTCTGTGGATGGGTGACCATTACTATGTACCACAGGTAATATAATACTTCGTCTACATACTAAGACCTCCGTGCCTCGAAAAACACATTAAGCTGTTGGTCGCGGCTGTCATTTGTTGATTCTTTGACGGTCGTTACGGTTGATCAGAGGTCAACCAGTCTTACCAAAGGTTACTACTTGTGTGTGGAGGTCAGATGGGCAGTCATCGTCATCTTCATGCCCTTTACTGAGGGTCAGCGCAACACTCTTTTTCTCCCATTCTCGTCTGTCAACTGCCACGCTATCGTACTCCTTGGGCAGTCGCTCCATGTAAATTAAGTCAGCTGCATCTGGTTAGACTGGAAGCCGACCCCAACATAGTTAGGAAAAGGAGGGAACATGCACGTAATTTTTTCTTCACTTAAATCAATAAAATACAGTACTATCAACCCAAGAAAACTATTAAAAGTTAAGTTCAACTACTGCTTGTCGCACAAAAATAATATTAAACTCCTGCAATTTCCTACGACAGTTCAAACGTCCGTAGCTGTCGCGGCCATGATGTGACGTCATTATCCACAATCTGCCTTGTTTACATCGATTTTTCTTGGCATTAATAAAATAATTTTACTAATTGTATGTGCTTTATTAAAGTAAAAATTGCAATAGCAATATTATAATAAAATTATAGTGAAACTTTAAGCACTTTTTAAATAAAAGTGTTTTTTTTTTGACACAATACTTTTGACATAATACCGGCTTTATCGAGGACGATGCGTTTTGAGAGTGCGTTCCGTTTCACCAAAAATATGCTACATAAAACAGTAAATTGTAAAATAAGTGATGTATTAGAAACTTAAACAAGTGTACCACAATGTTTTATGCGCCAATACAAGGCATTTTTCATAAATAAAAAGAGTTTCGTATTTCATGCATATTCTATATTATTATCATCATTCTTGTAAGAAGATCATTAAGAGTCCTATTACATTTTTTTGGTAAATTCATGATTTTTGACGCAGTAATTCTCAGCAGCAGTAAGATATTTTAATTATTCGCTTAAGAATAACGATAGTGCCATTCTCTTTCTTGTAAGTTGGAGTTACACATTTTCATTTTTCTTTTCGTGTAAATTTACTATAAATATTTTACGAACTCAGTTTGCAAGAAAAACCGTCGATGATGGAACTTTAACGCTCAAATTCACATAGTTACATTCAATTCTTATAAAAGCTAAAATTACTAAAAGATAAGTTGAATGTTTTACTTGTTTATTGGAGTTTTAGAATTTCTTTAAATTCCTTGAGTTTTCACGGAAAAAATCGTAAAGAAATAGTAATTTAAGCCATAAATGTTTTAATTCAGCGTCCATTATATTCCAAATAAACTCAATTTTATCAAACAAATTAATATTAGGTATATAAAACTTCGATCTACAATGAATAAGTTTCATTAGTTTTCATTTGTCAATATAATAAGACAAAAATACAATAAATAAAATTAAAGTACCTACTATAATTCTCAATTCAGCTCGCTCCTCAGTCTCATGTCAGTCTCGTCTATAATATTCGTCAATATCAATCGACAATCATCCAAATATCGCTATTATTATCGACTCGTGTACGCCGACCGAAATAATTTGAATCAAAAATTTGCCTTAAAAATGTCATCTTTGTATTTTTCAGGTGGGGTCGTAGATGGCTGGCTTGCGGTTCCATGGTCATCAGCGGTATCTTCAGTCTCTTAGCTACCGCTGTACCTGTTGGTAAGTCTTCATCGATAATCATTAATAACATCACGCCTAATAACCCCTTATGGTTAGGCAGAGGTATTCCTTATAGTAGATACCTTTAAGTTCTGCGTTTTGGGGGCGAGTCTATTGCAAACGGGCACGAATCCAGAGTCTGTGGCTGCTACTGAGAAATTCCTGGTGAAAAACCTCAATAGCGCTTTGCCCAAGTCGGGAATCGAACCCAGGACCTCATGCGTTGCGCTTGCGACTACTCGACCAACGAGGCAGTCAAAGAGACTAAATATTGACAAAAAAAGATCTAAATTAACACTAAAACTAAGTTCCTACATAGAAGTATACAACGACGACAATAGGACACTTAGGCGTCAAAGTACTCCTCCGCATCGCTGTCATCCGGAAACGTGCCCAGAACACTGGCAGCATTGCCACGTTCAATTCAATGGCAATGCTAATTCTTTGGCCAAAGATTAGCATAATCAGCCTATAATGTTCCCACTGCTGAAAAACACGGCCTCTTCTCTACGATAGCTATAATCCACCACGCGGGTCCAGTGCGGATTGGTAGATGTCACATGTCTTCGAATTGTTGGTTCTAGGACAAAAAAGGTCTAGGTTAAAAAAGATTAGCATATTAATTAAAACCTTCATTTGTTTCTCTCCAGGTGGCCCCTCAGCTTCTCTGGCCATCCTGGGGCGCTTCGCCGTGAACATATCGTACAACATAGGGCTCCAGTATGCGGCTGAACTGCTCCCTACCGTGGTGAGGGCGCAGGGCGTCGCCTTGATACATATCATGGGATATGTCGCTTCTATTGTGGCTCCTTTTGTTGTTTATTTGGTAAGTTCTCTTTAATATCTATTGTCTTAATTAGTGTAGTATAGTGGTGTCGATTGTTGTGCACAAACTAAACTTAATTTAGGCTTTTGCTATCTTTTTCTCTTTAATAAAACGAGAAAGAGACGGACGTAATTTAGAGCTGTCAAATTCAGTTGGAACTAATACTTCCATACAAATGAAGGGTGGACGTAAAAACATTTCGACTAAAAACACGGTGAAGCGCAAGGCATAAACTAGTTTGACATCTCTAACTTAGTTCATAGCTATAGCCGTCCTTTTCTCGCACTGCCTTTTACTAAAAGATAGCAATAGCCTAAATTAATTTTAGTTTGGGCACAACAGAATCGACACCAATGTCTTATTAATGAAGACTGTAATTTTTTTAACTAACTTCAACTCAAAATCTACAATAATCTCTTTAAAAATGCATATTTTAGAGACCACTTTTACTGAATTCTTCAACGCTTTCACTTTATTGCGGCTCTCTCAACTGTCAGTTTAAGTCCCTTGTAATAGGGACGAGCCTATTTCCAATAAGCAGGCACGAGTCCAAACTCCGACCTGCTCCGAGAGAAATGCAAGCACCATCTAACAAAAAAATTGGCCATCCTTTCCAGGCTAACGTATCCCAAGACCTGCCCCTCCTAATTCTGGGCGTGCTCGGAATAGCTGGAGGTCTACTCTGCCTGTTCCTGCCAGAGACGATGGACACGGAAATGCCTCAGACCCTTCAGGATGGAGAGAACTTCGGAATGGACCAGACGTTCTGGGACAATCCTTGTTTCCCTAGGTAAGGATATAAAACATTTATAGATTATTTTCTACAACGCAATTTCAGCGGGTTATAGAATAGAATAGAAAGTTTTTATTTCAGACCGGAGTCCATAGGGTTAGTAACAATTTTACTTATAATAGTAGGTTACAGACGCAGATGAAAATGTACTTGAATCACAATTCAGCATGGAGCCGCATCCACCTCCGCACCATCGGGGAATCCCACCGATCTGCGAATACATCGTACGTACGTACGTAGTTATACTCGTACGGTTTTTGTAACTTGCAACAAGCTTCAACTGTAGCACTTCAATACCCGCAATTACAGACACAATTAAAATAACAATGCACTGTGCCTCTGGAGGCACGGCCGGGAGCATACGGGTTAACTTCTTCTTCGATCGGGAGTTCAGACGTACTGCAGGTTATCACCCATACCTTGTCGATGTTCCACACATTCGCACGAAGCGCTTTGCTACATCTTCTATAATGCGCACGGCCAATGAAGTTCACACTGCCAAGGAGTGGAATTCCCTGCCTCGGCGTCGTTGTTCCTATGTTCATTATGACCCCAATCTAGAGTTAATAGGCTTATTTTGAGTCAGCTCGTTCCATCGTCAGCCTCATATCTGCCCTCAGGACAAAATTGAGGTCAGGAGGCCAAATTTCACAACAAAAAACTGGCTGATAACTGACTACTTCACCGTTCAAAACTGTCCTTAAATGGTTTCAATGGAATAAAGCTGTAAATTGACCTTTCCAAATATTGCATTGAAACGAACGTCAAAGTCAGGATATTTTATATCTCCCTGTCTCACCAAAACCAACTGCTAATTACAGAAAAAAACCCGAACAAGAAGAAGACCCCACCCACCCCGGCAGATACACCAAAAGAGCATCAGTAACAACCTCCAACGAGCCTCAAGAGTTCGTCAGAGCAGTTCCAAGCGCCATAGGATCCAGGGCTTCCATCAGGGCCTCCATAAGGGCCTCTACTAGGGCTTCAGCCAGAAGACGAGAGCTCAGCAAGGACAGGAATGTTGTTTGAGCAGTTGGGAAATAAATGTAGCTTTTAGCCAAAAAATTGTACAAAATTTGGGTTTGTGGAGACCCTGTGCTAAGACTGGGTTAGCTGATGGTAGTTTTTGGAAAAGATTTCGTATGATCTCAAATTGATATTCGGTGGGTCCTATATTTTTTCGAAGGGAGTTTAAAGCGACTACAGGAGCTAAATTAGCAACTCTATTTGTGGTGGTTCAAACTTCGTTTGAAATGCTGTTAGAATAAAGTTCTAATCAGCTTGCACTACAAATTTGGTTGTTACGTCAGTCGCTGCGGGCCAAATAGTGCGAAATGAGTGGTTTTTATGCGATTAAAAAAAATCTATTGATTGGACTAAAAAAATAAAACCCTATCATGCTAATATATTGCTTGTAGAATTATTTGCATATGGTATGGTTTTTACTCGTAAAAAGAAATTTTTAGAGATAACTTCATTATTTTTTTATCGAGTAAAATTAGTTGTAATACGTTTTCAAAACACTACCATACTAGCATAATTATATCCTGAAGAATATCATGTATTTTTCTGATTTTGTTTATTGCAATGAATCATACGCTTTCTTGCATTATAAAACTCGCGTTTAGCTCCTGTAGTTCCCGTATGTCAGTTTATCTGCTGCTAAAATTGAAACAAATTCTTGTAAATTACGGTGCGATTCCGAAAACAACCGCTTGAAAATATGACAGATCTCAGCAACACGATTAGTTTCTATGAAAATGCTTGCGTAGTTGGCGACTGTTGCCATTTTCAAAGAGTTACATAGCAACTAGTAGTGTCACTGCCGTCTGTCGCAGCGATCGATTAGCTTTGCAGCTGCAGTTTGCATTTGCGGCCACCTTCGGAATTGTAGTTTAGGTTTGACAGCAGATTCATTGTAGCCTTTGAGAAATTGAGGGTTAGTGATGGTACTTCCGACAGACGCTTCTTATTAAAAAAGAAAGAGAGAGAGAGAGAAAATAAACGTTGTCTCGCTCAACCCTCAGAGACCAAACTTTAAGTGCCAAGCTAGAAGAATATAAATTGTTCTGCAAAGGCAGGGGAGGATAAAAATATAGGACTGCTATGAAAAGAAATGCAATAGCATTTGTGATTTGCCCTAGGAGTGAAAAGAATCGTACAAGTGCTACAAGGATATTTTGGCGTTCGAATGACAGTTGACAGTTGCATGCAAACGTTTGTGATATTGTTTTGTGAAATAACAAAATGGCGGTGTAAGTTCCAATTTTGGCCGCTAGCCAAAATATTCTTGTACAACTACAAAGACTTTGTCTCAGAAAAAGTACTAAAAATTGGCATTTATTAGGACATGTCTTAATAAACTGTTTAGGGATATTGGATCTGATTTTTCCCTTTTTTGTTGCTTAATCCAAGATATTATTTTGTTATTTAAAAAATATATTTATTTTTATTTAAAAGCGAAGTACAAAGAAGCATGTATTTTATTTTTTTTATTTGCAACTATGTCAAACAAAATTTGTATTTTTTTATTATTTGTTTGATTTTACAATGAAAACAGAATCTGGGCTTATTTTTTAAATAATGATTTTAATATTTTTTGTCATGTCAGACAAAATACATTAAATTATAATACTTTTATTTTTAATTAAAAATCTACAATTCTTCGGCTGTCATAAAAACGCTCTCTTTTTTTATATAAAAATAATTTGTGATTATTTTTCCTGGCATATGACTACTTGTATGTATTTCCCCTGTAACCTAGGGGAATGATTTACATTTAATTTAATTTATAATTATTTTTGTACATAAATTCTTGCCTAATTAATTTAAAATGTGATAGTTACCAATGTTAATCTATTTTACGTACATTTTGTCGTGTTTTGGGGTAAGTCTTAGAGTTTAAATTTAGTCTGAAATAATTATACATAGACTAAAAATAATTATTGAATTCATTCATTTTTTTTCAGTTATTGTTCCTCTTAACTTTGCATTGCTTTCAAAAGACAGTGTCCTTTAAGTTCTTAAGAATAAAGCTGCTTTTGAATAGCAGTTGTCAATGGTAAAATAACTATGAAAAGACTGGCAGCCATTTCTTTTTTCTCCACGGCCAGTAATTTAATACTAAACAACTATTCAACGATTCAAACATATTTTTTAACATAAAATTCTATTTTTTTTTATCACCAGTTGTTGCCCGCGGTACGTGCACTAAAAGTCATGTCAAAATCGGGTTCTCAGCCGTTTCGGAGATTAGCCAGAACAACCAGATAGAAAGACAATTTTTTTTATAAGTACCGTGCATATATGCATTTTAATTTTATTTATTTGTATATATTCAGACTAAGTTTATAGCTAAGACATCCCTGTAGGTTTAACCTTGTATAGTACAGTAAAAGTAAGTTATTGAACTTAAGTTTTACTATATATTAAGTGTAAATATTATCAATATAGTATGTATTTTTCTTTTTAATTTATTTTGTTTTATGTTGATTGATTTTCAAGTCACTTTCAAAAAGTATTGCACTCAATTAAAAAAAAATATAAGGTCTCGTCAACAGAACATAAATATAAAAAATAGAATATCTTTTATTATTTTTTCTGAAAATAGTAACGTACGTAATAATAAATAAAGAGTTCCTTTTTGTTCTTAAATTAAACCTATAAAAAATACTCATACACAAGTACAAAAAAAAACTTGTTTGTGAAAAAAAAAAAAAAAACAATTTTAAATAAATTATTAAAATCGCCTACACAAGTGACTTATAATCAATAAACATTTTTTTTGCGATATTATAAATAAAAATATTGTTTGTGACAATTACCAGTATTTTGTCATTTTGAATGTTGCTGCCATTACTGTACGGTGCAAAAAATGTAAAAATAGTGAAAATTCTGTGATAAAAACGGACAATACGTAAAAATAAACAATATTCAAGCTTATCTTATGTTATTTTATTTCATCACTAGCTGACGTCCCGCGGTTTCACCCGCGTAGTTCCCGTTCCCGTGGGAGTACTACGGGAATAAAATATAGCCTATAGCACTCACGAATAATGTAGCTTTCTACCAATGAAACAATTTTTAAAATTGGTTCATTACTTCCGGAGATTACCCCCTACATACAAAGTTACAAACATACAAACTTACAAACAAATGTTACCTCTTTATAATATTAGTATAGATTAGTATAGACAAGCAAAAAGTTTTTCAGTTGGACCAGAGGTTCATTTACTTTTCCGAGTCCATGATATCTTACAGCAGTATTGTTTTACTGTCACTCCAATGTGGGAAAGGGACGGAACTATAGAGATCGTCTAGCGCCATCTCTTTCCTACTCTGGAATAAGATTAAAACAATACAGTTTTTAAAGCAGGACTCATTAAGACGCACTCAAAACACTGTGCTGATGGATGCATTAAAAAGTACGGGGGTCGTATTTAAAGTAAAGTTATACCACTTATACCTAACATTAAAAACTCGGTCTTCAAAAAAAATGATAAAAAGTAGGAACTTTAACCCCCAATATCTCCGTAACTAGAAGGTTCCCAGGTATGTATGTTCTAGAACAAAAAAAATATCGCATTGACGGGGGGACTAAGTACCTTTTAACTTCGTTCAGAGTATTTGTACACAAAGTATAGTCTCAAAACTGCGACGCTAAAGTCACACGCGTTTGAGCTAATATCTTCAAACATACAATTAACTTTATAGACTCTAGGAAAACATTCGCGCATCTCATGCACATGATATCATCCATTAGGATCGTAATTCGTTCAACTGATAACAGCATAGTAACAGACTGAAGCTGTTTTGACAGCGCATTGCGTAGTTAATTGAGAAAGAGACTAGTTTTTGAATCGTGACGAAATTATTATTTTTTATATGGGCTATGCTCGGAGTTTCCTTGCGTGATCGAATCAGAAATGAAGACATCCGCAAGAGAACCAAGGTTACCGACGTAACTCAAAGAATTGCCAAACTTAAGTGGCAGTGGGCAGGGCACATTGCTCGCAGAACGGATGGCCGATCGGGCCAAAAAGTTCTGGAGTGGCGACCGCGAACCGGAAGACGTAGACGTTGCGTTGGAAGGCCTCCCACTAGGTGGACCGATGACCTGGTGAAGGTTGCGGGAATCCGCTGGATGCGAGTCGCACGGGACCGGTCAATGTGGCGACACTTGGGGGAGGCCTATACCCAGCAGTGGACGTCTTTCGGCTGAAATGATGATGATGATGATGATATGGGACAAGCCCACCACGCTATTCCCCAAACCACTGTAACTCCTGAAATCCCGAATCAACAGCGACGACTACCATAAAAGCGCCGAGATTATTTCGTCCCAGAAAAACAATTTAACTGTCTTGGATCCCACAACGAAATAATAGCAGAGGAGTAGGAAAAACCACTCTTGTAATTTGAATGACAGTTCGTCGTTTCCGCCGATGGGAAACCCATCTCAAAAATCAGCATAGCAACGACGTCAAACTACAAATAGTAACCATGGCCACCAATATCATACAACATTCAACAATTGAGTGTCAACTCATCGCCGATTTTTAACTCTGTTCGCCACCTAAAAATATACAATGACTCAAACTTATCATATACAAAGATCAATTAGAATATAGAAGTGTCAAAATATGTCTAGACTCTTACCAACTTATGTTGGCGTCGTACGGCTTACACAGCGCATATGACGCAGTTGCTGTGCTCGCATCGCATCGGATTGGAACGGATTTAACAATCTTTAAACATTATAGTAAATCGTGTATACAGCACCCCTAGCCAAGTTACAAACGTTTCGTATCGATTCTCTTTCTACAATCGTAAACGCCTCGCGTAAGCGATTGTAGAAAGCCCTAAATTGGTAGCCAAGTTGACACGACTTAGTCGATCGCTCGTTCTCTAATGTCTGTAGAAAAAATCTACACTTTAGTCTACGGTGAGCGTTCCTACCAAAGAGTTTAGCGATCAACATTGTAGAAACGATAACATTCTATTCTACCATTTTTAACGATGTAAACTTGTCTACGAATTTTCTATTCGTTTGTGTTGATCACGTGATTTAAAGTTGAGATGATGTCATTCCCATTCATTTTAATAGTTTTCTACTAGCGTTAACGATTAGATTGTCAACTTGGCTAGGGGTGTAGTATTCAAAGTCTATAATTATTACCAAGCCGCGCAAAGCAGCTTGACAGGGAGCGTCTTCCGCGACACGCGATCGTAGCCGAAAGTATGCTCCAACGCACGACCGGCTCCGTTCTCTTGTTGTCGTATCCGACACGGTAGGAATGAAACTATTTGACTAGGCGCAGAAACGGATACGTTTGCAAGCAACGGTGCGGAGCCGATCGTATACGTCGCAATCCTACCGGACGTGATCGGCTGTTGCCGCATCCGTTCGTATCCTTTCCGATCCGATGCGATGCGAGCCGTTTGATGGAAATCATCCCTAACACGATGGCCCTTGGTTTTCAGACTTTCCGTGCTTCTGAATACCCGTAATTACTGTCTGGGGCGAAAGGTGGAAATTTGAAGCTGATTATATGTATGCACGTTTAGCATACATATAATCAGCTTCGAATTTCCACTGGGTTATCACTGATCTATCCCTTTGGTAAGACAGGTTGGTTGCCTCTGGTTGCTCAACGAGCATTATTAGCATTCGCATCTCCGCGACATGCGAATGCCTTTCACTCATCCCTTTTGTGGCCCAACATTCTGATCCATTCAAGACAGCAGGTCTAATCATGATGCCTGCCACCGATGCCTGCCGGGGTTGCGGGACTGTTCGAAAGAGATACCGTGGCCCCGGAACACAAAGGGCGATGAAGGAACATGGATGGGTTTTAGTCAGTAAAAGTCTGACACTCCCTCCTGCTCCACGCAGAGCGGAAGGAGTCATTTGATGATTTCCCATACGAAAAAAAAAAAGGTCTAATCATTGTTTAAATCTGCCGCTTAAGTTGTTCAACGTGCAAATGAATACAAGTGTTTAGTTTATAATAAGCTCGCCCGCAATGACATGAGTCTTAAACAAAACTTAGCGAAATGTGGGTGTGTACCTACTATTACACTGTCTCATCCGTCGGGAACTAAAAGCGTGATACTATTTTATGTTATGAGTATAATGCTTTCGCGATCTAGTGCGATTGTAGGCCAATCCTTTGCGAAAGAGTCTAGCTAATCCCGCCATCTCCTTCTGGGCCTGCCGCGTGGTCGTTTCCTGCTATTTGGTATCCACTGAGTGGTAATTTTTGCCCATTGCTCCTCCGACATGCGGCAGATGTGACCAGCCCAGTTCCACTTCGACCTAGCAGCTGTAAGGCCAACATCAGTTATTTGGGTTTTGGCCTTTGCCCTGCAGTGGGACAATACAGGCTTATAATAATAATAATAATAATAATAATGCTTTGTTTAATTTTACTATTCTCTGCTCATGCAGTCGTTTGATGTTTAGCGTTGTTGTTCCCGCTAATGACGCCTGATTGAAAGTAATACTTCCAGTTCAAATAGACATAGATCAGTTGGGCGAGAAGATATAATCGACATCTGTTGATCGATGTTTGTGTAGGCAGAATATTGTCATAGTAACTAGCTTAAAGTACGTAAGTGGAGCGGGCTGTCTTAGTTTTCAAAGACTTCGTAATCATTGGTCTGTTGGTCATTTGACTGAGATGAAAATGCTGAGGGGGAAGTGTGTTACGCGAATGAATAAAATAAGAAATAAGTACATAAGAGGACGTGTGAAAGTGGCGCCGGTGACTGAAAAGGTGTGTGGTAATCGGTTAGCTCAGAGGTTCCCAAACTTATTTTGTCTATATACAGCCCACTTTGAGAATAAATTATTTTTTAGCGCCCTCATTTCTTCACCTACTTAAAAACCACTATAACTTCAAATTAAATTAATTATTGTGAGTGGAGATTAAAAATTCATTCTAAACGAGACTTTTACTATAACCCGCAAAAGTTAACTTGAGACCTGAGCGCAGTACCTAGGTAGTACGCAACGGCGCTCAGGTCTCAAGTTAACTCTACGACACGTGCTAATGAGAATGATTATTCAAACGCAACTTTATAGTATTCAGACAGAGTATCTTTTATTCAAAATAAAACAAACAATTGATTCTTGTCTCGATCTCTAAATTAATAATAAATTATATTCACAAGTTTTAGTCGAGAGCTAGAGCAGTCGGTGTCTAAGAGTTCTCCTAAATGAAATTACAAATCGTTCCCTAAGCCTCTACACAACGCCCCCATTTTCTGGGTCTCTTACTGTCCCCCTTTAGGCCTGCAGCGCCCACAAGAGGGCGTTATCGCCCACTTTGGGAAAGGCTGGGTTAGCTTGACATGTGATGCGAAGGAGTAAGGCAAAGAAATCGTGAGGAAAGTTTTGAGTATGAATGTGAAGGATGATCAAAGAAACATTCAAAATCAAAATCAAAGCATTTATTTCAAGTAAGCCAGTTACAGGCACTTTTGAATTGTCGAAACAAAGATGAAAATTAAATGTAGCTACAGTCCCAGTCACAAGACATAAAAACTGTGAAAGTACTGTAGTTGCCCATTCCCTAGCGTAGATCTCTATGGAGAAGAACGGGCAAGAAACTCCATGGACACTCTTTTAAATCAGAATATTGTTACAAAATCTTGGTTACATCATTCACGTTGAGATGGTATATTATGTGAGAACAATGTAGCAAGATGTGCACGGTAAAAGTGTCCACAGCAAAAACACACAAACAAAAAAAAAATACAATTCAAAATAATTCATTCAAATAAGCCATGGCAACCAAGAGATGACCAGTCACAACTGACAGCGCCCGTTCACGGACATGACGCATGGATCAGCACCAACTCAACCATTTTGAAGGGAACTAAATGATCCGACACATGCGCCACACATTTAACTTAATTACTATTTAATTTTAATTTTAAAATACGGAACAAAATTTTGACATGTCACTCGGGCCATTGGATGGACTGTGTGAAGAATGATACCTATGGTTAAGAAAGACGGTGACTGCTGAGATGAAAGTAATAGAGAAGAAGACCATGCTGCGCCCAGCACAAATAAATTTAGAAAATGGCAGGAGAATGATGGTTGCCGGGGTAATTACGAACTGCTACAAAAATAATACTGTACCTACTGTTACGTCGTACCCGTACCTACAATTACGGTAGTAGGTAGGTAAGTAGTAGTAGTTAGGTAGGTAGGACGAGTCTCGAATGATGTAGGTACTCTAAAAAACATCAGGAATTGTCATTGTAATTTCGACCGTACGCCGAGGGCATAAAGTACCTATTTCTTTCTTTTGTACAAGTTTCTCGAAGGACAATGACCCTCTATGGAATTTTCTAGAACAATTCGAGTAAGTCGTGGATCTTTCTCGAAGGATCGGTCGCCATATAAATAGCCGACATGTTTGCGAGAGAGGCAGTCTGGTCGTCCTTGACAGCCTAGCTGCGTTACTCTCCTTGTACCATGGATAGACCGTCAAGGATGACTCAGTGGAGCGTCCGCGACCAGCAAAGCAAGGTCGCCCCCCTCCGCTGCCCCGTCACTACCGGATTGACCCAGGTAAGCTGTTTCCTCGTTACACGCAGCTTACTTGCACAATATGACTCCACACACATCACTCTCACCCAGCTGCGCGACTTGTTCTAAGTTAATATAGGCAGGGCGCGCAGCTATAACCATACATGCATTCTCTACACTCACGTAGACACACGCGTGGACGCAGCTCTCGAGCGCGCGGTAAACGCATACATGGGCGGTGTTACACATACAATACCGCCCACACTCACACGTCGTTTCCGCAGCCCGAACCACTGCCGGCTAACTCTGGTTGGAGGGGCGGGCGGGAATCACGCATCCACTGTAGGTGCGCTGTAAGTCGGTGCCTCTGTCGCTGGTTGTCTCCCGCTGGGCTTCCCTCGGGTAACCGGGGGTCTCACCCGGCGGAGACGGACCGCCGGGGCACTGTAAAGAAAGCAGTGCTGTGTAACAGCGCTGTGGCGCGCCTACAGTCCACAGCATAGCAGCCACACACATGGGCGCATGTTGCTATCATGCGTTCAATAGACCATTGGACAGTGTCCAACCTAAGGATGGGTCCGTTTTAACGGACCGAGGTATGGCCTCCGCGGTCAGGGGGCATAGCCCCGAAACCGCCTACCGCGCCCCCTTGCGGGGGCGCTGTGAATACTCCTGCCAGAGAGGCAGTCAGAGTTTGGCTACACAACGAAGCGAATCGTAGTGAACTAGAAGTGCAATATCTAAGGGAATAGTGATCAGTAGTGTATTTGTGATTAAGTTTGAAGTGTTTTGTGATTATTAAAGTTATTTGTTGTTTAATCGGTAGTACTTAATTAATTTATCCCATACCCAGCTCGTAACACTACTGTATGGTGTCGGACGTACAGAATAGCACCATCCCATATCTTCCCGTGGGTGTCGTAAGAGGCGACTGAGGGACTTACCAGAGAATGGGCACCAGCGCTCTCTGTGCTTTTGTATAACAACAGCACTGCGATCGCAAACCCGCCTGCCAAACGTGGGGGTGCGTCTCATAACATATAAAGTTATTTGGTATATTTTCATTTCAATAACGTTCACAAGATATAATAAACGTAAGTTATACCAACTGTTGATATAATTTCTTTAGATATAACATTTATATACCCTACAACTTATTTCGTATAACGTTATTGGAAATAACGTTTATGTAATCGAAAATCATTAGGCCTGTTGTATAAAACATATACCTAATATTGATATAACGTTTATTTAATCGAAAATCATTGGGCCTGGCGTTCAAAATATATAATATTGATTATAACGTTTATTTAATCGAAAAGCGTGACAGAAACGAATCACTTCAAAACCGACTCCACGTAGTCTTGTCTGCCCTACCCCTAGAGTGTTATTTATAATCGCGTAGGCGCGGAGCCATGACAGAAATCATGCCTGCTGCATGTTGCATGCTTGATTGCATGCTGCATGCTTGCTTGCATGCTGCATGTATGGTGTATGCTTGTTTGCATGTTTTTACAGGGAAATTTAAACCACGCGTTTTATCATATTATACTAAATAAGTTTTGTCTTTTGAGTGGTATATCAAACGATTTCATATTCAATGTATATTATGCTTATAAAAATTAGTAACTTTAAAATTATATCAATCGTTTATTGTATGTTTGTTTATGCATTGTTATTTTAATTGTGTCTGTAATTGCGGGTATAGAAGAGCTACCTGCCATCGTTTTATCGAACAAAATTATAGATTCAGTTGTTATGACCTGTAAATTTTTGAGATTTTGTAATCATATCATATATATTACTTACCCAAACGTGGCGTTTATGTTTGGGCGAGGCCTATGTCCAGCAGTAGACGTCTTTCGGCTGAAATGATGATGATGATAACAACAATAAAACAAAATATCGTACGCTCTTCAAGCAACCTCGTTTTAGTTGAGAAATGATATTGTCCTGTCTACAAAACAATCGTATCTTACTCTTTGCCACGCGAATCAATGAAACAGCTTCATTAATTAAGACACTTGTAGTCCCTCAGTAACCATGACTTTGCGTGCAGCTAGACATTGCATGAACGTGGTTTAAGAAATACTTTTATGGTTATGTTTATTTTTAGATACCGCTGAAGAATTATTGAGGTCAAATTCATTAGGGGAATCCTTAGATTGATGCAGTTTTATATCAGTCGGCCTGTTCCCAACTATGTTGGGGTCGGCTTCCAGTCTAACCAGATGCAGCTGAATACCAGTATTTTATATGGAGCGACTGCCTATCTGACCTATATTTAACCCAGTTATTGTGCAATACGATACCCCTTGGTAAAACTGCAGGTTGTCAGACTTTTTAGGCCACTACACAAGATGTGTAGGTAGATTTGTAGGATTGATTAACATTCAAAATAAGGTTTTGTTAAGGCGATTACAGGAGCTAAATTAGCAACTCTATTTGTGGTGGTTCAAACTTCGTTTGAAATACTGTTAGAATAAGGTTCTAATCAGCTTGCACTACAAAGTGGTTATTACGTCAGTCTATAACACTATGATGCTAAATAATATGTTGCTTGTAGAATTATTTGACAAAAAATCGGACTGATCGCATGTATTTTAGTACGGTTTTTACTCGATAAAATATTTTTTTAGAGATAAGTTCGTGATTTTTATCTATCGAATAAAGTTAGTTGTATTATGTTTTCAAAACACTATCGGACTAGCATATATCCTGAAAAAAATCGTGTATTTTCTGGTTTTGTTTATTACAGTGAATCATATGCTTTTTAGACGCGATTGAGCGGAATAAAGGCTCCAAGGTATTTGCAAGGGATCTGGCTATTGGGCAGAGCCAGCTCACGAAACTGAAGACCGACGATAGTAGGATCTTATCCGCCAAACCGGAGCTTCTGAGGGAGATCGAGAGCTTCTATGGACAGTTGTACACGTCAACCAGTAAACCCGTCGTAGATCTAGCAAACGACCCAAGAGCTAGACTGACCCGACACTATACCGAAGACATCCCGGACGTCAGCCTGTACGAGATTAGGATGGCTCTGAAGCAGCTCAAAAACAACAAGGCACCGGGTGATGACGGAATTACGGCCGAACTCCTGAAGGCGGGTGGAAAACCGGTACTTAAGGCCCTTCAGAAGCTGTTTAATTCCGTCATACTTGAGGGAAAAACGCCACAGGCATGGTGCAGGGGTGTGGTGGTGCTCTTCTTCAAAAAGGGTGACAATGCCCGGCTGAAGAATTATAGGCCCATCTCACTTCTAAGCCATGTCTACAAGTTGTTTTCTAGAGTCATCACGAATCGTTTCGCGCGCAGGTTTGACGATTTCCAGCCACTCGAACAAGCCGGTTTCCGAAAAGGCTTTAGCACCGTGGACCACATACATATGCTGCGGCAAGTTATACAGAAGACCGAAGAGTATAACCTGCCTCTCTGTTTAGCGTTTGTGGACTACGAGAAAGCCTTCGATTCGATCGAGACCTGGGCTGTACTGCAGTCTCTTCAACGGTGCCAAATCGACTATCGGTACATCGAGGTGTTGAAGTGTTTGTACAAAAACGCCACCATGTCAGTCCGACTTCAGGACCAAGGCTCGAAACCTATCCTCCTGCAGCGAGGTGTGAGACAGGGAGACGTCATATCTCCGAAACTGTTCACCGCTGCACTGGAGGATGTCTTCAAGGTTCTGGACTGGAGAGGGCTAGGCATCAACGTCAATGGCGAGTACATCACTCACCTTCGGTTGGCCGATGATATAGTGGTAATGGCTGAGACCATGGAGGACCTCAGTACAATGCTCGATGACCTCAGTAGAGCTTCCGGAAGAGTGGGTCTAAAAATGAACATGGATAAGACTAAGGTCATGTTAAATGCCCATGTCACACCCACTCCTATCAAGATCGGAGACTCTACTCTCGAAGTTGTAGACGATTATGTGTACCTGGGACAAACAGTCCAGTTAGGTAGGTCTAACTTCGAGAAAGAGGTCAATCGTCGAATCCGACTCGGTTGGGCAGCGTTCGGGAAATTGCGCGGTATCTTCTCGTCCAACCTACCGCAGTGTCTCAACACGAAAGTCTATGACCAGTGTGTGTTGCCAGTGATTACATACGGGACCGAAACGTGGTCGCTCACAATGGGCCTCATCAGAAAGCTTAAAGTCACCCAAAGGGCAATGGAGAGGGCTATGCTCGGAGTTTCCTTGCGCGATCGAATCAGAAATGAAGACATCCGCAAGAGAACAAAGGTTACCGAAGTAGCCCGAAGAATTGCCAAACTTAAGTGGCAGTGGGCAGGGCACATTGCACGCAGAACGGATGGCCGATGGGCCCGAAAAGTTCTGGAGTGGCGACCGCGAACCGGAAGACGTTGCGTTGGAAGGCCTCCCACTAGGTGGACCGATGACCTGGTGAAGGTTGCAGGAATCCGCTGGATGCGAGTCGCACGGGACCGGTCAATGTGGCGACACTTGGGGGAGGCCTATGTCCAGCAGTGGACGTCTTTCGGCTGAAATGATGATGATGATGATATGCTTTTTTGCATTATAAAACTAGCGTTTAGCACATTTATTCGCCGTAAAACTTGAAAAGTTTTTACATTTTCTGACTTTTTTAGTACTTCCAACCTGGGTTGGTCCAATAGAACTTTTTGATAAGTATTACAAACAGGATCGATTGGCATCAAAAAAATGTTTTGTATAAAATGGCAATTTTCTTGCTAACTCTAAATTTTTTCGAAAATCTGTAAATGGGGACCAAAGTTTCACGAAAAATTATGGATAGTCTCCTAAGACCATTTTCGTGTAGCTGCAACGGTGAAGGTAGCTCCCCTTACTGCCCCGTTTACCGTTTCCAGCCTGTTAATGGGTGGTCACCCATCTACTGACAAACCTAGGCAAGCACGGCTTAACCTAAAGATTGACCCGAGCGGCTGTTATTATTTAGCCATGACCTTCAGTGGAGTACGGCCCTAAAACTAATTGATGTGCAATGTTTGTCGGTCTCTATTAGAAAAGTTAGGAACTAGCGGACGTCACGCGGTTTCACCCGCGTAGTTCCCGTTCCCGTGGGAGTACGGGGATAAAATATAGCCTGTGTTACTCAAGGTTAATGTAGCTTTCTAATGGTGAAAGAATTTTTGAAATCAGCGCAGTAGTTTTTGAGTTTATTCATTACAAACATACACACAAAAATACAAATCTTTATAATATTAGTGTAGACTTACTAGTTCTTAGTACCACAAGCATCATTAAATGAATTAGAATTTGGTGATGTCACATGATCACATTGTGGGCTTATCAATCATCATCTAATAAATTACTGTACTTTAAAATCTGGAAAATTTGAGCAGCAGTAGCAAATAACTAATAGTAGGTCAGTGGGACCGGCGGCGTCGGTTGCAAACTTAACTGAAGAAATGTATACCTATGCTAAACTCTTTAGAGATTACAGGTATGATAACATCCACCGCGGGAGACGCCCCGGGCGTCAGGAGCAACCACGTGGCCCCCAGCCACCGTAGGCTGTAATGTGTATGTCTTTTTCATGGTTTTTACTTACATTTTTGGATATTATTAACCTGAAAATTTAAGCATTCGTCCTCCCTAGGTAGCTTCATGGTCATTTATTGGAGGCTTAGCAATGGTTTTGGCCTTTTTACCTTGTAATTTATGTTATTTAAGTTTTTATCTTTATTAAATCTTTGTTTACTTTTGTGATGTCAGTTAGTGGCAACCCTAGTTTTATTTTTAATTTATTGCTGGAGCTATTTGTAGGTTGTATAGGTAAATCACATCGACCTCATTCGATTTTTTTTAATAATTTTCTAATTTTAAAATGTAAATATCTGGAGTTGACAGGAGCCTGGTGGTGGAATGGGCAGTCTACGTTCAGAGCTGAGAGCAGTAACACCTCTGAGAAGCTCCATAAAATTATATTTAAAAGGGCAGTTTCCCTTATTCTTCGGTTTTAAGTCGGCCTCTCTCCGTGCCGCACCAAGAACACCTGGAAACCTTGATGCTTGAGCTACACAAGCCTGATGAAGATTTGATGCTCCTCGGCCCTCCTCCTACGGCCTGAGGATTGACGGTCCTCGGCCGTCCACCACCGTCTGAAGACGGATGCCCTCGGCCCTTCTCCTACGGTCTGAGGATTGACGGTCCTCGACCGTCCATCACCGTCTGAAGACAGATGCCCTCGGCCCTTCTCTACGGCCTGAGATTTGATGGATCCTCAGTCCTCCTCCACAGTCTGAAGACGGACGTTCTTCAGTTATTTATTCCATTCTGCGTTTCATCTTCAGTACTTTCCGCCAGCTTCACTGGCATTAGTAATTAAGTAGCTCCAGCCTTTAGATTATCTTTGTTAATAAATTCTTATAACTCGTCCCCTTTATTTCTTTTAATAGTGCTCCCCTCCAGACTGAAAGTTAGGTAGGTGAGTGCTCAGAGTGACCTTACAGTTTTGTGGATCCTATCCAGGAAAATGTAACGTTACAGACTGGCGCCCAAATATTTACTAACCCACCCCTCTTAAATTATTTCTAGGCATTCTGCACTTCTCAAAATTCGAAAATAACACTTCCCCAAGTGAGTATATTTGGTAAGCATTTTATTATTTTCATCTTTTCACTCATCTCAACTCTTACTCAACTCTTCTACAACTAAACATCATCTAGGTATTCCTCACCTCACACACATTCCATTATCGAGAGATAATTGGCACCCTTTCGGCCTCTTGGTTGTGTTAACCCACTTGTGGGCATTGCCAAGGTTGGAGATTGGTTACTTTACGACGGTTATTGGACAATATCCCGTAATCGTTCATCTCATATTATACTTACTCTCTACCAAAACATCGCTATACTGCATCCCACAGACTTGCACACCACTACGTTTACCCTCTGGTATTCGTACCCAATGGTCGCTTGATGTGTTAATCCATTCGTGGACACTCCCAAGTGGGTCGTTGGGACACTTCACGACTGAAACAGGAGAATATCCTGTGGATGTTTATACAACCCTAAAATACTACGTTACACCCACTACAAATACTTTACTAATATATTCTGAACTATTACTTCATTTAGTTTTGATCTGAAAACACGGCTAGTGCAATCTATACATTTTTACACTGACGACCCGACTGGCGCAGCGGTAGTGAGGCTGCCTTACGTTCTTAGGGTCCTGGGTTCGAATCCCGGTCGGAGCAAATGTTTGTGTGATGAGCATGGACATTTGTTTCCGAGTCATGGATGTTTATATGTATAATAAGTATGTATTTACAAACAAAAAGTATCTATGTAGTATATCAACTATCTGGTGTCCACGACACAAGCCTCGTTGCTTAGTGTGGCACTAGATGGCGCTGTGTGTAATGTCCAGCGATATTTATTTATTATTTATTTATTTACACTAAAAAATACTTGATCCTAAACTATAAATTTGCCATACGCGAATTTTGCGTAAAATTGAATCCTTGGGCTATAATAAAATAACTAAATCTAGATTTTTCTATGAAATTCTAACGAATTAAATCTAGACTGAGTTATGATAATTTTGGGTGATATTCTTATTCAATAACATACTCGTTAAAAAATCCTTCATTTTTTGATAAAAAACGTACTTACATACATACAGATAATATACATAACCTCCTTTTTGAGTTTCGTCCTAGTCGGGTAAAATTGCATAAAATTATTTTGGGTTGACTTGTTATTTGTCACGCGTTGCTAGGTAACAGGCCCATAGAGATCTAGTTCTTTTGCAGCAGCAAAAAGTTTTTAATCAAACTTTGCGGTGGCCAAAATAGGTACTAAAGTTTAGCAAACTTTTTATGCATTAGTTCCAAATTTTACCACCATACAGTTTTTATTGGTTTACGATATTTTTAATCAAACCTCTTTGCACCCTCTGTGTCATACTCTTAATATTATTTTTAATCAAACCTCTTTGGACCCTCTCGAGTCTTATAAATTTTTAAACATTCTTATGCCGCCCTCTCAAGTACTCAGACCATCTTAATGTTTTATTCGGAGCTTACCCGACTACTGTATTACGGGAGCTGCCCTGACGTTTACTCAGTTTACTGAATACGGTGTTACGGTCCTGACCTGATCCCTCTTTCCCTCCTTCTCCTCTTAAACACGAGTCCACACTCTCAAGTGTGCGTCCTAAACACGAGTCCAACTCTTAAGGACTGGTCCTCACTCTCAAGTGCGGGTCCTAAACATGGGTCCACATTCTTAAGGGTGAGTCCTAAACACTCTTAATCTTGAGTGCTCTCTTAGCCTTGAGTTTCCTCTCAAATGCTCTCTTGGACTTGAGTTCCCTCTCAAACGCTCTCGTGGACTTGAGTTCCCTCTCAAACGCTCTCTTGGACTTGAGTTCCCTCTTAAACGCTCTCTTGGACTTGAATTCCCTCTCAAACGCTCTCTTGGACTTGAGTCCCCTCTCAAACGCTCTCTTGGACTTGAGTTCCCTCTCAAACGCTCTCTTGAACTTGAGTTCCCTCTCAAACGCTCTCTTGGACTTGAGTTCCCTCTCAAACGCTCTCTTGGACTTGAGTTCCCTCTCAAACGCTCTCTTGGACTTGAGTTCCC
Organism: Xestia xanthographa; assembly: GCA_905147715.2. Lineage (NCBI taxonomy): Eukaryota > Metazoa > Arthropoda > Insecta > Lepidoptera > Noctuidae > Xestia > Xestia xanthographa. The sequence continues at coordinate 19,141,824 of LR990667.1, forward strand.
TCTCAAACGCTCTCTTGGACTTGAGTTCCCTTCCCTCTCAAACGCTCCCTTGGACTTGAGTCCTAACTCAAACACTCTCGGCCTCCGTAGATTTTTTTAAATTTCTTTTATCACTTTCATAATATTTTATTTATTTATATTTTTTTTCGATACCTTTTACTTTTGAATTTGCTATCGCCTTATTTTCTGTCTGGAGTTCTTTACGGTTTTTATTATTTTATAACTTCAATGCCCTAGCCTCTTTAATTCATTCCTTGTAAAAACCATTTAGATTTTAAGTTTTGTAAATACTTCACAAGGTTTACCTTCCCTTAAAACTTTTGGCTTATTTAAATCCCTCTTTTTATTTTGTAGAGCGGTGCACAACTCTTTAAATAAGCCATTGTGTTGAGCGGTGCACAACTCATTAAATAAGCCGTTGTGTCGAGCGGTCGCATTAACTCGTAAAATAAGCCTTAGTGTACTTTTTTTAGTTGAAAATGGAAATGGCTCAGCTATATACTCAATTCACTGATGCCATAGAAGACCGGGATAGGCTCCAAGTCATTGTGGACGGGTTCAGCCAGTGTAGCACAGAGTATGAACAAACTCTCAGTCACAAGCTTCAATTGCAACAACAGCTACATGAGGCCAGAAGTCAAATATCAGAGCTCGAGACAACCAATCATAACATCACAGCCTCATTGAACCAAAGTCTGTTCAGTGAATTGGTGCCTATTGCTCCGTCAATGATTTCTGATAAATCCCAACCTTACACTATAGATCTGACAGGTGATGATGAATTAAAGTCAATTAAATCAGTGCGAGTCATCACCGGTAAGAATAAACTAAAAAAATATATTAAAATAAACAAATACATAGTTAAAACTAAGAAAATGGTCAAAAAACATAAGTTTTTCATTAAAAATGTAAAATTGAATAGGGAAAGGTTGAATCTTATAAAACAATTAGATAATTATTCTTTAAACTTAGATAAAAGTAATAGGAAGTACCAAATAGACACAGAGAACTTGCAGTGTGAAATTGACCACCTACAACAGAAATTAACTTCACTCAATTTTAAATATACAGCCTCTGAAAACCAAATGAGGGAATATGTATTGGCTATGAATGAGCTGGTAAGTACAGAAACTAACAACTGTGAGCATTGCCAACCAAAATCTCTTGAACCCACACCGGCCCATTCATTGCCTCTAGGTGATACAACCATACCGCGGTCCTGTGTTAGTTTACCATTAGAAATTACTAATTGTTTAGCTAAACAAATTGTCAATAAAGAAATTGTTATTTTCTCTGATGAAATTGGTAAGGATTTAGGCCACTTGTTGACAAATAAGTACCCGGAACATTCTATTATGAACTTTTGTATGCCTGGTTGTTCCTTATATGATATCATGAGGAAAATTATTAATTACAACTTCACCCAGGATTCTGTACTAATAATATTTGTTGGTAATAGGGGTACTGTGAATAAAGGAGAATTACTCCAATATTATAGATCATTAAGTGACCTTAGTTTAAAAAAAATTGTAATGTTCACATTTCCTTATAGTAAAAGTTTGCCACAGGAAGAAAATTACTTTAGATATAATATTAACAGAACATTGCATAATTTGACATTTAACAGTAATGTATTTCATTTAATTGACATTAATAATTATATTGGTGACAATTTTTATTTGACAAAAGACAGATATCTTGTGGACAGGTGCTATCTTTCAAACTATTGGAAAAGACAAGTAGCTGTGTCGCTATCATATTTTTTTTCTATTACAGCCAAGAACTTGGCTAATCAGGTCGCCTCTGTAGAACAATGCAATACTCAATTAAATTACTCTGCCAATAGTTTGAGCACAATTAATGAATCAGTCAATCATTTAAATTAGAAATTTTGACAACGGAGGCGACCTCTTGCAATATTATAAGGAAGCCAGATAGTAAATCAAGCGAATGTTTTGAAAGTTTTAATAGTATCAACCTGGTTCATCAAAATATTCAAGGATTTTTGAACAAAGAATTAGAAGTAGAACTTTTCCTGAATTGTAACAATATAGATATTCTTTGTATAACGGAGCATTGGCTCAAATGTCATCAATTAATTTTCAATTTCAGTAATCACCAGGTTGGTAGTTCATTCAGCAGGGTAAATGCTATACATGGCGGCGCATTAATCTTAGTAAATAATCATCTTAAATTTAAAGACCGCAAGGATATTGTCAGCCTATCTGTTGAGCGAACAGTTGAAATAGCCTGTATAGAATTGGAGCAGTTTATTATATTAAGTGTGTATAGACCTCCTTCAGGGTTGTATGATTGTTTTGAAAAGGTAATGGATGAAGTGTTGCATAAAATCTGTAGTTCTAAGAAGTCAATAATCATTTGTGGTGATTTCAATATTAATTTGTTAGAAAATTCTGGGTTAAGTACTAAAATTATAAGCCTCTTTCAGTCATACAATCTTGAAAACAAATTTCTCGAGCCCACCAGAATAACCCCAACTAGTGCTACTTGCCTAGATAATATTTACACTGATATTATACCCACCCAAAAAGCAATTATTAACTTAATAGATTCAGATCATTGTGGGCAATTGATCACAATTCCAAATGTAAGCAAGAAAGTAACTAAAAAGGATATCATCGTTAATCCAAAAAGTAAAAATCGCCTGGAAACTTTTAAAACTAAACTTTTATCCAAACTACCACTTTTGTCAGATAATGATGATCCAAATCAACAATATAACGATTTTTTCAGTATGTATTGCACACAATTTGAAAACACATTTGTCCCTAAGACAATATCTGTAAATAGTAACGCTTCTTTCAACGACTGGGCCACCATTGGTATTCATAAGAGTCGAAAACGACTTTATGAGCTGTATGAAGAGCGGACTTATGTAAAAACTGTAGAATTTAATTTGTATGTTAAGAATTATTCAAAATTATTTAAAAAAGTTTGTTTTATAGCAAAGTCACGTTACTTGAGTTCAAAAATTAAAAATAGTAGTAATGTGGTTAAAATGACATGGAACATTATTAATAGCGAAACGGGAAGGTCTTGCAACCGAAATAGTGACTACAGCCTTGCTATTGGCGATAATATTTTAAATTCAGATACTCAAGTTGCCACAGCCTTTGAAAATTTCTTTGCGGATATTCCCGTATCGACTACTAAATCGCTAAACTCGTCACCTGCTGCTGCCGAGTCTTTACTAAGGGAAAACGTTTCAGTCTGTGAATCCGAATTTAATTTTCAATATGTTACCTGTAAAGATATAATTAAAACTTTTCACACCATAAATGTTAAAAAGACCGCCGATCTATGGGGTCATTCTGTAGACGTTGCTAAATCCATTATAAACATTGTAGCTCCTTCATTAGCTGTAATATTTAACGATTGTATTGACCGTGGTGAGTTTCCTGATCTAATGAAATATAGTAAAATAATACCATTGTTTAAATCGGGTAGTACATCAGACCCCACTAATTATAGACCCATTTCAGTACTACCCACCTTTAGTAAAATTTTCGAAAAATTAATTTTGGCACAAATGCAAAGTTTTTTCAATAAACATAAGTTATTGCATAAAAAACAGTTCGGTTTCACAAGGGGTCGTTCAACTACTGATGCCGGTGTTGAACTTTTAGGACACATTTATAATGCCTGGGAGGACAAATGCGATGCTTTGGGCATTTTTTGCGATTTATCTAAAGCTTTCGATTGCGTTCTTCATGAAACATTAATCAGGAAACTACACCACTACGGAATCCGTAACGCCTCTCTGGATCTTCTTATTTCATATTTGAGTAATAGGATTCAGAGAGTTGATGTTAACGGGAAGAGATCTCCTGGATCCGTAGTAAGAATGGGGGTACCACAGGGCTCAATTCTTGGTCCATTTTTGTTTCTTATTTACATAAATGACTTGCCTCACCTCATAAAGGATAATCATGACATAGTATTGTTTGCAGACGACACTTCTCTTTTATTTAAACTCAAACGTCAGCAGTTAGTTACGGATGATGTTAATAGCGCCCTGGCAAAAGTCGTTAATTGGTTTAATGTTAATAACCTACTCCTAAATGAGAAAAAAACGAAATGTATTAAATTTACGATACCCCATGTAAGACAAGTGGAAACTACTGTACTAATTAAGGATGAAGAGTTGAAACCGGAAGATAGCACAGTGTTCCTAGGCATAACTTTGGATGCCAAGCTTCAGTGGGGCCCGCATATAGACAAATTGTCAAAAAAACTTAGCTCTGCAGCATACGCCGTTAGAAGGATTCGTGAGTTAACTGATTTAGAGACAGCCCGTTTAGTTTACTTTAGTTATTTCCATAGCGTGATGTCGTACGGTATTCTCTTGTGGGGCAATGCCGCCGATATTCAGACAATATTTGTTTTGCAAAAAAGGGCAATTCGTTCAATTTATAAATTAAGTCCCAGCTACTCCCTCAGAGAAAAATTTAAAGAGATTAATGTTCTTACTGTCCCTTCTCAGTTTATTTATGAAAACCTTTTGTACGCACACAAAAATATTAATTTGTTTAAAAAATACAGTGATATCCACAACATAAATACGAGGAACAAACACAAATTTGTTGTTCCTGCAACGAGGCTCAAAAAAATAGGGGGTACGTTCAGATGCCAATGTATACGTTTTTACAATAAACTTCCGAGCCAAATTCAAGCACTAAGCCTAAATAAATTCAAATCGTTTATAAAACGGAAGCTGTGCCTGAAAGCCTACTATCATGTTAATCACTATCTCGAAGATAAAAAGGCTTGGGATTAAGCTGCTCCAATGAAATTTGCTCTGTGAATGTCGAAGCTTCGGACTTCGCTTGTTTATTATTTATTCCTTTCTTTTCCTTTTTTTATACACTCTGACATTTAATGTTTTGACATGTATTTTATTATTTTTTATACACTCTGACATGTAATGTCTTGACATGTATTTTATTATTTTTTTATTTGACATTTATTGATTTGACATGGATACTTATTTTGTTAAGTATTTTAGTTTTTTTTTATCATTGTGCCTTTTAATGATTTTTGTGATTTTTATTTACATTTTTTTTTTGAATAGAACTTGTTATGAATTTTATATGATTATTGTGAATGTGGGGACCATGTGGGTCACATTTATATTTTTTGTTTATTTTTTCCCACAACTGTCTGACAGTTTGAGTACTCTAAGCGACCTACCCAAATGTCCTTTCTTTGGTATTGTTCGTAGTTTCGTTGAGCTCCTTGGGTTATAAGTCGAGCTACACATTAACTGACAAATGCTTGCACTGACTGGACAGGTCCACTCAAAACTGTATGGTTCTTTCTTCAAAAGACCATATCAGACACTAATCTGCATAGTCCTCATGTGAATTGAGCAAGATTGTCTGGACTTTAAAAGAGACTATGACCTCTGAGTTTGTTTCGGCTGTTTCTTCTCAGAGTAGTCAGGTACGAAACACCGGCCCCATCTAGTTTTAAAAAATGACGTGTAAAAGTGTTTGTAAAAACCTACTTGCAAAATAAACATCATTTATCATTTATCATTTATCATTTATCATTTAAACTTAGATAATAATTTTTATATCCTTGACCCTCCTTGACCCTTGACTTAAAGCTTGAAGGCTTCTCTTAAGCGCTTTATGCTCTTAAACCTTGGCTGCTTTTCTAAAGCAGAAAAACTTTGTAAATATATTCTTTTAATTTTAACGGGTTTTAGAACAGGTGCGGATTACGACACCTAAATTAAATAAATAAGCCTTCGTAAACCTTAAAAATAATTCCTTGAGGAGTATGCGTCATTGAATGTGAACCATATCCCCTAAGTATGCTGGTGATGTATGATTGAGGAAGTGTGTAGGGTAGGTTGATGAAAGGTGTATGAAAGAGCAAGGTCTTATTTACAACCTCGAAATTTTTTCTAGTTAGTAATTTTCTGGGGTTATGGGGAATCTTAGTTTTAATTGTTTTTAAACTTACTTTATCACTGTAAATACTCACTTAGCTTAATTTCTGTTGATTAATGCTCTCTTAATGCTAAATAAGAAAATTTTTTCATTGTATTCAAAAATTTTCCGGGGTTTTCGGGGTAATGTAATGTGTATGTCTTTTTCATGGTTTTTACTTACATTTTTGGATATTATTAACCTGAAAATTTAAGCATTCGTCCTCCCTAGGTAGCTTCATGGTCATTTATTGGAGGCTTAGCAACGGTTTTGGCCTTTTTACCTTGTAATTTATGTTATTTAAGTTTTTATCTTTATTAAATCTTTGTTTACTTTTGTGATGTCAGTTAGTGGCAACCCTAGTTTTATTTTTAATTTATTGCTGGAGCTATTTGTAGGTTGTATAGGTAAATCACATCGACCTCATTCGATTTTTTTTTAATAATTTTCTAATTTTAAAATGTAAATATCTGGAGTTGACAGGAGCCTGGTGGTGGAATGGGCAGTCTACGTTCAGAGCTGAGAGCAGTAACACCTCTGAGAAGCTCCATAAAATTATATTTAAAAGGGCAGTTTCCCTTATTCTTCGGTTTTAAGTCGGCCTCTCTCCGTGCCGCACCAAGAACACCTGGAAACCTTGATGCTTGAGCTACACAAGCCTGATGAAGATTTGATGCTCCTCGGCCCTCCTCCTACGGCCTGAGGATTGACGGTCCTCGGCCGTCCACCACCGTCTGAAGACGGATGCCCTCGGCCCTTCTCCTACGGTCTGAGGATTGACGGTCCTCGGCCGTCCATCACCGTCTGAAGACAGATGCCCTCGGCCCTTCTCTACGGCCTGAGATTTGATGGATCCTCAGTCCTCCTCCACAGTCTGAAGACGGACGTTCTTCAGTTATTTATTCCATTCTGCGTTTCATCTTCAGTACTTTCCGCCAGCTTCACTGGCATTAGTAATTAAGTAGCTCCAGCCTTTAGATTATCTTTGTTAATAAATTCTTATAACTCGTCCCCTTTATTTCTTTTAATAGTGCTCCCCTCCAGACTGAAAGTTAGGTAGGTGAGTGCTCAGAGTGACCTTACAGTTTTGTGGATCCTATCCAGGAAAATGTAACGTTACAAGGCGCGGGCCTGTGGACGGTGGGCTATGGGCTAGCTCGCCGTCCGTCCGTCTCATGACGACAGGCCGTGTCGACGGCGCGTTCGTGTTCCACGCGCGCCTCGAAGAGAGTCAGCAAAAGGAAGGGGTCCACAAGGACCGATACCTGCCGGGGTTGCGGGACTGTTCGAAAGAGATACCGTGGCCCCGGAACACAAAGGGCGATGAAGGAACATGGACAAACAACTTTGGTTCAATGACTTTTGGAAATTCGTAACTTTTCAGAACATGGTAATCGTTTGTGCGTCGTCGGGGCCCTTCCACCGTGTATAAAAATTCTGGTAGTAATAAAAGTTCAGAAAACAAAATTAAATGTTGGTACAGCTATTAATGTTGGGAATAAGGTATTCAGCTGCATCCGGTTAGACTGGAAGCCGACCCCAACGCAGTTGGGAAAAGGCTAGGCAGATAATGAGTATTCATTTTACGAATTGTAATGTAATTTATATGTTTTATTTTCTTATTATGATTCTAAAAGTGGCCATTTCAGCCCCCCAGATAGCTATAACCTGAAAGACCTCTTAATATGACGACCCGAATGGCGCAGCGGTAGTGAGGCTGCCTTACGTTCTTAGGTTATGGGCCCAGACGCCGTATAGGAAAAATACTAGGAAATATGGCTAGGAAATAGATAGTGAAAGATTTAAATTTTACGTAACAAATCGTAACAAAAATGGCCGGGCAGCAAACTACATCGTTCCACAATTTTCCCTAATTAAATCCAGAAGCTTTCGACAATTGGATGTTTAGAGTGAATTGTATTTTAGAAGAAAAGGGATTGAGTGAAGTTTTGTTATTAAACAAAATCGAAGACGGTAATAAACAAGCCGATGCAAAAGCAAGAAACATAATTGTTCAATGTCTAACGGATCAGCATTTAAAGCTGGTAAAAGAATGCGTAAACGCAAAGGATATGATATCCACTTTGAAGCAAATTCACTTCTAGGTTCCGGGTTCAAATCCCAGTAGGAGCAAATGTTTGTGTGATGAGCATGGACATTTGTTTCCGAATCATGGATGTTTATATGTATAATAAGTATGTATTCTTACAAACAAAAAAGTATCTATGTAGTATATCAACTATCTGGTGTCCACGACACAAGCCTCGTTTGCTTAGTGTGGCACTAGATGGCGCTGTGTGTAATGTCCAGCGATATTTATTTATTTATTTAATACTAGCTGACGTCCCGCGGTTTCACCCGCGTAGTTCCCGTTCCCGTGGGAGTACGGGAATAAAATATAGCCTATAGCACTCACGAATAATGTAGCTTTCTACCAGTGAAACAATTTTTAAAACTGGTTCATTACTTCCGGAGCTTACCCCCTACATACAAACTTACAAACAAATGTTACCTCTTTATAATATTAGTATAGATATAGATAGCTTGAACACTAGTCTTCTACGTCGCAATATACCCAATGTTTTTGTCAATTTTCTGTAACGACCATTGTATATTGTTGTAAAAACCCATTGATAATTATCATTAGCATTATACATATACTTATAAGTCATGATTATTAATACACACTGTTATTTTCCATAAATAATCCATTATTAACACCATAAAAACTTGTAAACCTTACAAAATAAATTAACGAACAAATCATATTAAATATCGGTTCAGTCATTCCCGAGATAAATAATAAATAAATATTGCTGGACATTACACACAGCGCCATCTAGTGCCACACTAAGCAACGGGGCTTGTGTCGTGGACACCAGATAGTTGATATACTACTTATATAATTTTTGTTTTTAAAAACATACTGTAGCGCGCACCGTCCTAAAAGCCTCGTTCCCCTATTAGGGAATCATAACGCCGTTAGGTTGCATAAGCGTGGGTCCGAGAGACGCCAAACGAACAAGTGCGTCCTGCCCCCCGCGCCTCGCGTCATTATACCTCGCTCGGCCGGCAACTAACAACAAGTGTGCGCGCGCGTCTGACCGGCGGCGTCCCGCCAGTATTCCTTCCTTTATTATTGTTTATCTTCCTGTTACCTTTTAAATGTGATTATTGTGATTTCTCTGTGCTGTTACCATTAACATTAATTAAAATAAGTTTCAACGAGTGTGCGGACAATTTCATTTATAGAACCCTACAAGTGGCGCCCAACGTGGGGCGATAATAGTGCTCGTGTGTTAATAGTGCTCGTTTGAACTCAGTAACTGTCGTTATTCGCGTGTGTTCGCCATCACCATGCCGCGGACGCGCGGAGATCGTGCGGCAGCGCTCTCAGGCGATGAAGCCGAGATCGACGACGACAACGTTGCAGCAAGTTTCTCTTCAGGACAAGTGGCCGCCATGATGGCCGCCATGCAGCAATCCCAAACGGAAGCTTTTGAGCGCCTGTTAGAGAAAGTTATCAGTCGCCAACGGCCATCTCCAGTTCCCAACTCTGCGTCTCCATCACAGGCCGTCAGCAGCGGCACCTTCACGCACTGCACCGCCCGATTTGGCGGTGACGCCGACGAGTCCGTGGACGCTTTCATAGACGCCATTCAGAGTTACAAGGACTGCGCTAACGTCTCGGACGAAAACGCCCTCAGGGGCCTCTCAATGGTGCTCACGAATAACGCCGCAATTTGGTACCAGGGAGTGAAAAAGGAGATTCAAACATGGGATGATGCCATTGAATTATTGATTCATACTTACGGTGATAAAAGACCCCCGCACCGTATATATATTGAATTATTCCAACAAATACAAGGCGATCAAAATACGGACGTGTTCGTTGCCAAATGCCGTGCATTGTTGTCAAAAATTCCCGCCAACGAAATATCTGATAAAGCGCAAGTCGATATGGTCTACGGCCTACTTGACGCACGGATAAGGAAACATCTGAGGAGGGAAGACTTCACAAACTTCTCGGGCATGCTTCGCCTCGCCCGGTCCATCGACATCGAGGTTTCCGAAACGCGTACTCAGACGCAGCCGCAGCCCGGCCCGCCATCCAGCGGCCGCTTCACAAAGCCGACGAGTGCTGGCACCGGCCCCGCCAACCGCAACGGCAACATGGCGCGGGCCCCCGCACCGCAGCCGCGCCGCTCCACAGCGCCAATGACGTCAACCGCGGGCAGCGCAGCATCAGCAGCGTCGTCAAATACGGTTACCAATGATAATGCGTCGATTCAACAGGCGAAACCTAGATGCGTGTATTGTAGACAATATGGACACGTGCGCGACGAGTGTAATAAATTAATTAATAAGAGCGGTGGTAACGATAAGTCTTTATGTTGTTATGGTTGCGGAGCGAAAGGAGTTATGAGGTCGCAATGTGCTAAATGTAACAATAACTTGTCATTTTCGTCTGTTACGATCGAAACTTATTCGTCAGATTTGGTAAGTGACGAACACATTATTCCTTCTACTTTCTCCGTTAACACTGCAAGTCATAATATTGCCCGAGATAGTAGTAATAGGGTTCGTAAACATAAACAAAAGCGCAAGGCGCATTCTAAAAGTTATTGTTCATCGCCGTGTTTACAAACTTTACAATCGCAACCATGTCAATGCAGTAATAAAAATTTATGTTGCGACTGTCGAACATTTAATAGTTCATGTTCAGGTAGTTTTGTCGACTCATCTGATAGGGTAGATGTGCCGGTTATTGTTCATAACAATAATAGTGACTCGCCTGTTAGGTTAAACTCACCTGTCATCGTCTCGACTCGTGGATTGTGCAGCTCAAACGTTGACCAGTTTAACACGCCTTCAGTAGTTTCTTCATTTTGCGCCGACAGTACGGTGACTACTATCTGTGGTGGTGTTACCTCAACGGTCCCTCTCTCTGCGTCACAAGTTCTGCCGACCACGACTGCACGTTCAAAGCAGCAGAGGCCAGTACTCAGTATTCAGGTTCTTGGTTTACGGGGTATGGCTCTTATTGATACAGCTGCTAAGTGCTCCATAGCGGGACATACACTTTATAAGATATTTAAAGAAAAGGGACTTACCTTTGGTTCCAAGCAGGTTAACGTGAAGCTGGCTGATGGTGTTACCCGTTCACGTGAAGTTCTGGTGGCAAGCGTTGATGTCATAATCTCTGTGGACAAAAATGTTCGAGTGGACTTCGTCATTTTTCCGGATGCTGATAACAATGAAACTCTTCTTGGTATCGACTTTCTCAACGCTACAGGTATGGTCATTGATTTTTCTGCTTCTTCCTGGCACTTTTCTGGGTGCACGCAGACTTACCCGCTCGAGTATGAGGGTGAACCAATGTCACAGCCCAACTCAATCTCTGTGTCTTCTACGAGTATGTCGTTAAGGGCTGACGAAGGTTTGTTGCTTACCTGTGATCAACGCCAGCAGCTCATTGATTTACTTCAACGCCATGAAGATGCCTTCCGTCTAGGAGGAGAGGCTACTAGCTATGCCGAGCATCATATTGATACAGAAGGTCACGCGCCTATTGCCGTGCCACCTTACCGCCTTACGCCCGCGAAGAGGGCTGCAATGGAGGCCGAGATCAACAAGATGCTGAAGGATGGTGTTATTGAGGAATGCGAGTCGGCGTGGGCTGCACCCGCTCTCCTCGTCCCTAAGAAGGATGGTTCGACTAGGTTCTGTGTCGACTATCGTCGACTTAATGCTGTTACTAAAAGCGACACTTACCCTTTGCCGGTCATCGAGGACCTTCTTCACGCTACCAGGAGGGACGGGTACATGAGTACCATAGATCTCCGGTCAGGCTACTGGCAAGTGATCGTATCGCCAGCAGACCGGGACAAGACAGCATTCGTGTCACCTTTTGGTACGTACCGTTTTATACGCATGCCGTTTGGCCTTAAGAACGCTCCCGCCACTTTCCAGAGGTTAATGGACCGATTTCGATCTGGAAGTGCCTTGAAGGACGTTACATTATTAGTCTATTTAGATGATCTACTGGTCCTGTCGGATGGGCCGTTCCAGAAACACTTGGAAGACCTGGATGCTGTGTTCAACCGCCTACGTGTTTTTGGGTTGCGTGCAAACAGGGACAAGTGCAAGTTTGCCTGTAACCAAGTTAAGTATTTAGGTCATCTTATTACTCCCAAGGGTATAATGCCCGATGAGACCAAGGTGCAGGCTATTCAGCAGATGAATGAGCCAACTAACCTCAAACACCTGAAATCCTTCCTACAAACCTGTTCGTGGTTTAGGAAGTTTGTGCCAGGGTTTTCCGAAATAGCTCAACCGCTCACCAAGCTAACCAAGAAAAATGAACCATGGGCTTGGACCGAAGACCAGCGGCGAGCCTTCAATGAGCTAAAGAAAAGGCTCATTACAGCACCAGTCTTCGTACAGGCAGACCACAGTAAACATTTTATTATTCATACAGATGCCAGTAATTACGCATTGGGTGCCGTCCTCCTGCAAGGTGAAGGTAACGACTTGCACCCCATCGAGTACTCCAGTCGTTTGCTGACTTCTGCCGAACGTAAGTACTCAACTACCGAGCGAGAAGCCCTCGCTGTGGTTTGGGCCGTAGAAAAGTATCGCCCATACATTGAGGGTCATCCAGTGATCCTTCGTAGTGATCATCAACCACTGAGGTGGTTACTGACCTTAAAGTCTCCCAGTGGCAGGTTAATGCGCTGGGCCATTAAATTACAAGCTTTCGACATAAAATATGAGTACACGCCTGGTAAGGTTAATGTCATAGCCGATGCACTTAGCCGACCTAACTGCAATGAGTCATCTCAAGAAAGTTGCGGTGTTTGTTCGGTGATCATAGATGTACCACGCAAGAGTCCAGCTGATTTGCGAGCTGCTCAGCTAGATGATCCTGAGGTGAGTAAGATCATCAATGATATAGAAAACACCACTGACCTTCTGTCTTCGACCCGCTGGTTAGAGCGCGGCTACCTTATGGACCAGGGTGCCCTCTATCGTCTCGCTCCTGACTCGGAATCCGAGGAGCCGCAATTGGTAATTCCCGCCTCTATGCTTAATGACGTTATGGATGAGTTCCATAACGCTCCTACTGCTGGTCACCAAGGAGTGGATCGTACAATTGATCGTATCAGACAGCGATACTACTTCACAGGTATGCGTAAGTATGTTACAGACTACTTAAAGAATTGTATCGACTGCCAAAGGTACAAGTTCTCCAATCAAAAGCCCGTCGGTCTTTTGCAGACACCTATTCTACAGCAAAGGGGTGAAGTATTGGCTGTTGATCTGTTCGGCCCTCTACCAGAAGCTGAAACAGGTGAAAAGTGGGTATTTCTTATCGAGGATACTGCCACTCGGTGGGTGGAGTTGTACGCCCTCAAGGAGGCAACAGCCGAGGTATGTGCCAAAATAATGATCGAAGAATATTTTCTTAGATATGGTTTCCCCAGGCGTGTCATTTCTGACAATGGAGTGCAGTTCATATCTGCAGTGATGCAACAATGCATGTTTCTATTCGGTGTCAAGCAGAACCTGATACCGCTCTATCATCCGGAGGCCAACCCGGCCGAAAGGAAGAACCGGGACCTGAAGATCCAACTGGCAATGCTGGTCAAGAATGAGCATCGCGTTTGGCCCCAATTCTTATCACAGGTACGGTTCGCCCTTAACACTGCTACTTGTTCGACCACGGGACTAACACCAGCATACATGACGTATGGTCGCGAAATGCGGACACCATTTGATGCACAGCATGATATGCGAGCAATCCTAGATAAGGAAACGTTTGTACCCCAGGCTACCCCATACTTGTCAAAATTCATCGACTCTTTGAAGGAAATACGAGATCGGGTCGAAAGACGCCAAGACCTTAGAAAAGAGTATGCTGACGCTTCCCGACGCCAATCTCCAGTTCTTCAGGTAGGTGACCAAGTTTTGCTAACCACTCATTCTCTTAGTAATGCTCAAAAGGGTTTAACCCGAAAGTTTATGCCTCAGAGAGATGGACCGTACACTGTCAATAAGGCCACTAGCCCCACGACCTACGAGTTGGTCGATAGTCAGGGTCAGTTGTTAGGCCGTTACCATGTTTCTGACCTTACAGCACTAGTTAGTAACCAAACTGACACTATTGAGCCGATCCAACCTCGTCGTCTACGAGGTCGGCCGCCGAAAGCAAAAAGGACGACACGCTCTTAGTTTTGTACCAAATCACTCTCGGGCCGATGTCGTGACTTGGAGGAGGAGGATGTAGCGCGCACCGTCCTAAAAGCCTCGTTCCCCTATTAGGGAATCATAACGCCGTTAGGTTGCATAAGCGTGGGTCCGAGAGACGCCAAACGAACAAGTGCGTCCTGCCCCCCCGCGCCTCGCGTCAGTATACCTCGCTCGGCCGGCAACCAACAACAAGTGCGCGCGCGTCTGACCGGCGGCGGCGTCCCGCCAGAATTCCTTCCTTTATTATTGTTTATCTTCCTGTTACCTTTTATATGTGATTATTGTGACTTATCTGTGCTGTTACCATTAACCTTAATTAAAATAAGTTTCAACGAGTGTGCGGACAATTTCATTTACAGAACCCCTACAATACTTATTATACATATAAACATCCATGACTCGGAAACAAATGTCCATGCTCATCACACAAACATTTGCTCCGACCGGGATTCGAACCCGAGACCCTAAGAACGTAAGGCAGTCTCACTACCGCTGCGCCATTCGGGTCGTCTATTTATATTATATTTATATTTTTTTTTTAATTTATATTTATATATATTTGATTAATGCGCTATATAAGTAAACATACAAACATTATAGAAATGCGTAACATAACATAACGCCTGTAATCTCCAAAGGGTTAGAAGTGTACCTGATTGTAAACCCATATCGCTCCAGTTATGTTTTGAGTCCAATTTAATAGGGAGCGAGCCTATTGCCATCAACCGGGCACAATTCAAAACTTCGCGGCTACTACTGCGAAATTCCTGATGGAAAAATCCAATAACACTTTGCCCGACCTGTATCGAACCTAGCACCTCATGTTACCTAGGTACATTTCATTTTTTTTACTACTGCTGTAAATACTACTAGCAACTCATGTTACCTAGGTACATTTCATTTTTTTTACTACTGCTGTAAATACTACTAGCAACTCATGTTACCTAGGTACATTTCATTTTTTTTACTACTGCTGTAAATACTACTAGCACCTCATGTTACCTAGGTACATTTCATTTTTTTACTACTGCTGTAAATACTACTAGCACCTCATGTTACCTAGGTACATTTCATTTTTTTACTACTGCTGTAAATACTACTAGCACCTCATGTTACCTAGGTACTTTTAATTTTTTTACTACTGCTGTAAATACTACTAGCACCTCATGTTACCTAGGTACTTTTAATTTTTTTACTACTGCTGTAAATACTACTAGCACCTCATGTTACCTAGGTACTTTTAATTTTTTTACTACTGCTGTAAATACTACTAGCACCTCATGTTACCTAGGTACTTTTAATTTTTTTACTACTGCTGTAAATACTACTAGCACCTCATGTTACCTAGGTACTTTTAATTTTTTTACTACTGCTGTAAATACTACTAGCACCTCATGTTACCTAGGTACTTTTAATTTTTTTACTACTGCTGTAAATACTACTAGCACCTCATGTTACCTAGGTACTTTTAATTTTTTTACTACTGCTGTAAATACTACTAGCACCTCATGTTACCTAGATACTTTTAATTTTTTTACTACTGCTGTAAATACTACTAGCACCTCATGTTACCTAGGTACTTTTATTTTTTTTACTACTGCTGTAAATACTACTAGCACCTCATGTTACTTAGGTACTTTTAATTTTCTTACTACTGCTGTAAATACTACTAGCATCTCATGTTACCTAGGTACTTTTAATTTTTTTACTACTGCTGTAAATACTACTAGCACCTCATGTTACCTAGGTACATTTCATTTTTTTTACTACTGCTGTAAATACTACTAGCACCTCATGTTACCTAGGTACTTTTAATTTTTTTACTACTGCTGTAAATACTACTAGCACCTCATGTTACCTAGGTACTTTTGATTTTTTTTACTACTGCTGTAAATACTACTAGCACCTCATGTTACCTAGGTACATTTCATTTTTTTTTACTACTGCTGTTAATACTACTAGCACCTCATGTTACCTAGGTACTTTTCATTTTTTTACTACTGCTGTTAATACTACTAGCACCTCATGTTACCTAGGTACTTTTAATTTTTTTACTACTACTGTAAATACTACTAGCACCTGATGTTACCTAGGTACTTTTAATTTTTTTACTACTGCTGTAAATACTACTAGCACCTCATGTTACCTAGGTACTTTTAATTTTTTTACTACTGCTGTAAATACTACTAGCACCTCATGTTACCTAGGTACTTTTAATTTTTTTACTACTGCTGTAAATACTACTAGCACCTCATGTTACCTAGGTACATTTTTTTTTTTACTACTGCTGTTGTTTCATCCACCAAGTTTCTGAACGCACCCTTTTTTGACGTTTGACAGATTACGTTTCGTTGTCTGTGGTGCGATGACGTTTTGCTTGTCAGTGCAATTTTGGTTGAATGATGGTCGCTCCGTGCTTGTAATTTTTGGTACACGCTGTTCCGTGTAATTATTGGTTAAAAACTTTGAGTTATTGTTAATCCGATACCATCTTGATCGGTGTTTGATATTTTGTTGATAATTGAGTGAAAATTGAGAAATCTCGCCATTTTGGGTCTTGACCGCGAGTGATTTTTTGGTTATGTCCGGCCTGTTTGTGTCATTTGAACGCCGGTAATTTCCTAAATTCAGTGTTGGACTATTACATCCCCGATTGGGTTATCAAACCGGGATAAAATTCAGTTGGACATTCGTGAGAGGTGCCACGTGTGGGATCTGAAGGTTTGATCCTGGAGTCGACGGTGCGAGCCGCGCGCGTCCTTTGGTTACCGTCGAATCTTACCTAACTATACATACACCACACACACCACAGATATACTTACACCCCACCCAGATAAGACGGAACCAGGGACTACGTCACATCACCGGTACCAACGTGATGGTAAGTGTATTGAATAGTTGTTTTTCCTTTGTCAATTTGGACAAATATATTTTGATTAGGGCTCCGCGTAATCGCTGACATCGTGAGTCTGTTCGTGCAGTCTCACACAGCTGTAAATACTACTAGCACCTCATGTTACCTAGGTACTTTTAATTTTTTTACTACTGCTGTAAATACTACTAGCACCTCATGTTACCTCGGTACATTTCATTTTTTTTACTACTGCTGTAAATACTACTAGCACCTCATGTTACCTAGGTACTTTTAATTTTTTTACTACTGCTGTAAATACTACTAGCACCTCATGTTACCTAGGTACATTTCATTTTTTTTACTACTGCTGTAAATACTACTAGCACCTCATGTTACTTAGGTACATTTCATTTTTTTACTACTGCTGTAAATACTACTAGCACCTCATGTTACCTAGGTACTTTTAATTTTTTTACTACTGCTGTAAATACTACTAGCACCTCATGTTACCTAGGTACTTTTAATTTTTTTACTACTGCTGTAAATACTACTAGAACCTCATGTTACCTAGGTACATTTCATTTTTTTACTACTGCTGTAAATACTACTAGCACCTCATGTTACCTAGGTACTTTTAATTTTTTTACTACTGCTGTAAATACTACTAGCACCTCATGTTACCTAGGTACATTTCATTTTTTTACTACTGCTGTAAATACTACTAGCACCTCATGTTACCTAGGTACATTTCATTTTTTTTACTACTGCTGTAAATACTACTAGCACCTCATGTTACCTAGGTACTTTTAATTTTTTTACTACTGCTGTAAATACTACTAGCACCTCATGTTACCTAGGTACTTTTAATTTTTTTACTACTGCTGTAAATACTACTAGCACCTCATGTTACCTAGGTACATTTCATTTTTTTACTACTGCTGTAAATACTACTAGCACCTCATGTTACCTAGGTACATTTCATTTTTTTTACTACTGCTGTAAATACTACTAGCACCTCATGTTACCTAGGTACATTTCATTTTTTTTACTACTGCTGTAAGTACTAACTAATCTTGCGACAACTGAAACGACCCAATAAAATACTGAAAATTCCGAAAATCAATACAGCATTTGCTGTCGTAATATGTTTTTACCAGCTTAAATTGCGTTTTAACCTATAAAATAAATAAAACAGGAATAAAATCAACGTCATGATAAATATCTAAATGTAATAAGGAGTAGTCAAAATCAAAAATATTTTATTTCACATAGGCCTGATGAGCACTTCTAAAACGTCGAAAAAGGTATACGGTTCACTTTGGTCGTTTCTACGGAGACGAACCGGCAAGAAACTTCATGGTTACTCTTTTCAAATCATTTGGTATTACAATATTGTTATGTTACAGCATTAGTACTTAAGTATGGGGGGACAGCGTAGGCCCGACAAGGTCGTTGCTTACTATGTAAAAAATGTAAAACAGAAAAATATTTAAGCAAAAGTTATTTAAGCAAAAGTTAACAAGCATCTGGGAATGTACAATGCTTACAATGTTCACTTATTCACAAATAATAGGTAAAAAAGAATAAACACAAGGGTAAGAAAATTTTGTATATAAAAAAAAAAGCTAAATTAAACAAGTGACACAAATATTGTCATCAGTGCTGTAACTATTCTGAGCAAAAGATGAAAAAAAAAATGTTTTGAAAACTATTCTAAAAATCTGAATGGAACCTAACGTCGACCCTAACCTAACGTCGGGGTGCCCCAAGTCCCGAGCTCGCTTTGCTCGCTCATGCATCCTTAGTTATAGAGCACAAGAAACCGATTACTTTAGCAGAACACGTTTTCGGAAACTTGGTATTTTTGTCGCAAACTTAGTATTTTTTTTAGCTATCAGATTTTTTTTCGGAAGTTTGGTTGTTTTTTTTTGGAAATATTTTATTATTTTTCGTAGAATTGTAATTTGAATAAGCTCATGTTTGTTTATTACATACAACGTTTTTTTTGGTTAATTTTGTATTAATAAAATGCATGGATAAAACAGATCATTGGAAGTTTATTATTTTTTTCGGAAGCTTTATTATTTCTCTTTTTGCTAAAAATTCTAGAGGCAAAATTGCGTTGCACACTAGTTTTGTCACAGATCGTCAGATAAAACCGTCAGTTCCTATACGTCATTAATTGTGTCATATTGAAGTTAACGGTGAAACACTTGATTTTTAAGTAAAGCAAAGACAATGCTGCCTCTAGCAGCGACCGCCAAGGCATCTTTGTAATCTGTGAGCATTAATTATTTTATTGGTCTATTAATTATTTTACTTTTTTGGGGGGCGAACATGGCCAGGTATCGCACAAGATAGAAACGTTTGGAAGGAGAAAGGGGAGGTCTTTGCCCAGCAGTGGGACACGATAACATAACATACATCATCTGCCTAGCCTTTTCCCAACTATGACGAGGTCGGCTTCCAGTTTTACCGGATGCAGTTGAATACCAGTATTTTACATGGAGCGACTGCCTATCTGACCTCCACAACCGTTAGTACCGGGTAATACGATACCCCTTGGTAAGACTGGTTGTCAGACTTTTTGGACCTCTGACTACCTGTAACGACTGTCAAAGATCTACAAATAACAGCCGGGACCAACGGCTTAACGTGTTTTCAGAGACACGGAGGAAACTCGGTATGTAATGGCTGGTCACCCATCCACAGACCAACCTAGGCAAGCACGACTTAACCTAAAGATCGACCCGAGCAGCTGTTATTATTTAGCCACGAGCTCCTCACACAATAACATGACAGGCTAAGAAAAAAAAAATGGTCTACTGCTCGTTAGTTCGATTTCGAAGTGTCTTGATGCTCGGGTTGGATTTACAATTAGGCATAAATCTACCTACCGTGGAAATTGATGGAAAAACTTAGAAACTTATGCTCAGCATGGCAGTAACGCTTGCAATCCTTAGACCATCGAGGCAGTCGATCATTCACTCCTTACCAACTCATTTATGTCTATGTAAAAATATAGCCGAACGTGTCCTTGAGCCATCTCTCTTACTATTAAAAAAAAACTAGGTATACCCAGACTTAGCTAACTCAATAAACGCAATAATTAGCAACCACCATAAACAGAACTAGTAAAATCCTATAATTACATTAAACAAACCAACCAACTAGTCGGAAACAAAACAATTAATATATCGCTAAACGTTCGAAACGGTTTCATTCAGGCAGTCACCGCGATCGCTTTTGCACGTTACTGAACGCCATCTTTTTTCCGTGAAATATTTTTAGTCTGTGTCATAGCGTCTTTGGCGGGAACGACGAAAAAAAGTTGGTGAGTCATAAATAATTATTGGAAATTATATTTATTGTTTTCTTTACAACTAGCTGTGTTTGTTCCTATGATTTTTTTAGGGTTCCGTAGACCAATTCTAAAGCGGATTCCTTGGTAATCTCATCCTGTTGATTAAAGATGATGACTGACTAAAAAAAATATACATGTATACGGGTATTTTCGCGAATTTTTACCTTTAATATTAGCAAAAAGCAAGGGGCTACATGTGTATTATAAAAAAAATATGATTCTGTTTAGTCCGTCAGTTAGATTATCGAAAAATATTGGATACCTACGTGTTTTTTGTTTTATCAAATTAAACGATGCACGTCATCGTCTTAATTTTTTGTTTACGTGAAAAAAGAAAAAACATGTGTCCAGTATTTTTTTGGAAACCTATCTGACGGACTAATTCGTTTTTTTTTTGTCATCTACCATAATGCATTTTTAATTTTGTGTAAATAGAGACGGGTAGATTTAGTGTAAAGTGTTATAGGGTTTTTCAATTACGAATATCTTCAGGAGCAGCCACGGATTCTGGATTTGTGCCCGGTTGATGTCAATAGGGTCGGCCCTATTACCTGGGACTTAAACATAACTGTCGAAACGGGGGTGTACCTACTATTAGGTACACCCAATGATATTCTATTAAACAGCTACTTAAGTTATGAGCGCGCAATTGTGAAGACTCGAAAAGGAGCCAATAGGGAAGATGCATAAATTTTCTTTTGTTTATTTCGATACGGGTTAAAGTACTATAAAAATAATGACAAAAAGCGGAAACAAGACATAAATCGGCCAAATAACACAAAAGTTATAACCATTTAAACTTTTGTTTCTATCTCTTTTCTAGATAAACGGAATTTAGTATGGATTTTGTACGTCGATGCAGAGAATGACGTCATTCGTGTTATCGGATCTCTCTGTCTAATCAGCAGTTTCAAATGCTTATAACTTAGTATTTTTAATAAATATTTAAAAAATAATTTCACTTGGCTATTTCTGATGTTAATACGCTTTGTTTAGAGTGATAAAAAAAAATCATGCATCTTTCCTATTGGCCTATTTTTCCTTTATTCTGCGTCACTGCATGTATGTGAGCTGGCTCTGACCCGCGGCACACTTTTTTCGGTGGTTTTGTAGGTGTATATCTGTTTATTAGAATATCATTGGGTACGCATAACCGCCTCTGCATAACCGTTCGGGGTCTATAGGCGTGATGTTATATTATGTTATGTAGTAAAGTTACAATCTATTGTTTCAATGAAAACAATACTACAATACTTAATTATTTATTGCATTCCTTAAGTATTACAAAGATGGTGTTATCAAATAAAATATTAGTATGGACCTTAAACCTTGACCTTCCCTCTCATAGAGAGGAGGCCTGTGTCCCAGCAGTGGTAACATTAAAAGGCTGATGATGATGATGGACCTTGGACCTTGTCGGCCACAGCAACATTAGCAGAGAGAGCCCTCTTCGTCTTAGTAATAGAAACAGTGAAATAAAATAATAAAATAAAATATTATTATTATATTATTTATTTATTTTTATTTAATTATATATATATATCACGGCAGGGAAAGCCTAGAGGAACACTGTCCCAATATTGGCGCCATCCGCCACCATATTGTCTTTCAGTCATCTATCACATCGACTTGCGATACGATTCTTCATTGTTGGTAGATAGGTAGGTGGGTACTGGGTAGTTGAAATCACACACAGCACTTGACTCGAACTCCAAACGTTTATTTCTATTAAACCATTTAGGTACACTCTCATTTTCACAATAATCATTCACTTCACTAAACAGTAAACACTTATAATTACTTAGCATTTCAATTGTTTTGCTAATCTTAGGATAACGTGACTGCCTGTTGCTCAAGCGTCCATTCTTCTGTGTGGGCGGAAGTCCTCCACACAGTACAGGTAACTCATTACATAATAAGTTCATTAAAACTTACAAACAATACTAGAGTAATTCATAATTAATCATTTTAATAATTAAACAATACCAATATTCACAAATGCAAAGGTTTTATCAAGTTAAAGCTAATTAGTTGCTTCAATACTTTTTACCAACAATATTCAATCTTTTAAAACCATTTCCGGCAAATCAAAGTATTTAGTACAAAGAACACCTACGAAGTCTTTCACTAATAAATTGTTCTGTAAAATAATCTTGTTACTTTTTAGTTTGTAATTTAGTTAGATAATCTGATTTAATCGTAGTTTCAAATTATTAATTGATTTATTGATCAAATCGTATTCGGCCTGTAGTGTTGCCTCATAAAAATCTTGTGTCAAAATGAACAATAATAATTACAAATCCAATGTCATAAAATACTTACTTATCATAATTTTAACTATAGATTTAGCTAAAGACTTACCGAGTCTTTAGCTAGACTTTTGTTTAATAAATTACTATTTGAAACCACGAACTATCTAAGTGCTAGTTACGCCAATAGATGGCGCTTAACTCATTTGTCAAGTGATGTAATAACTGTACCACGAAGCAGAGATGGCAGGTTCATGGAATAGAATTATGAGTGTTAATAATTAGATTAAATCTTAGCAGATAGAGCCTCTTGCGGCGACACGGCCATTCTGATCGGCGGTGCGCGCTCTGCACCTGCCGTCGCCGTCAGTATGTGGAGTTTCGTGGTTGTTATCTGAAATAGTGGAGATAAATTTCGTCGGCAGATTATTGTTGCTTTTATTATTATCCTACAATGTTCATTGAATTGTAGGATTTGGTAATAGAAAGTGTCAGTCAACATAGAAAGCTAGTTATAGATCAGGCATCTATTCAGTTTTCATTGTATTCAAAATTAAATGCGTTTATGTATCACCTAGACATACACACAGTCACAGAGTTAATCTGCTTGAAATTTTTATTTAATCTTTTAGTAGTGTTTAGATTGAAGCTGGTATGAGCTGCTAACTGAATAAAATGTTGTAGCCTGAATTATCAAATAACATTAATTGAATTGAGGTTATTGATTTTGTTTAATCAGCTAACAGCTGAATAAAATATTGTTGCTTCAATTGTCCAACAATATTCGTTGAATTGTTGTTTAGTATCAGTTAGTTTGCAAGCAGTTTTGCAACTTGTATTTGAGTTTGTTGATGCTAAAAGCTATTTGTTAAAAATAACAGCTTGGTATGAGTTTGGGTTTTTAGTTATCTTCAGAACCTTGTAATAGATCTACTGTCTACTAGATTTGTCTTAAATAAAATTATTGATTGCTTTAGACAGTCTGTAATTTGTATTTGTTAAGTGTAGTGTAAGTAGCATGTTTTTATTTGTTCATTCTCACGGGAAGGTAATGCTCTGTGATAGACACAAAGTCTTGGATTTGACAGGATAAAAGGATAAGATCAGGAACACCGCTCTGTGATAGACACAAAGTCTTTGATTTGACAGGATTAAAGGGTAAGGAGTTTAGGACCATTGCTCCGTGACAGGCACGAAGTCTTTGATTTGACAGGATATAAGGAACCAGGCTCTGGGCGTTAGTACGCCGTGGACCCAGCAGGATAACATGAGAGTATTGTTTATCAGTTGCCTCCACGGCTGCTGATAGGATCATTAGTAGTGTTCATTATCAGTGGCCTCCACGGCTGCTGATAGGATTGTTTGTAATTTGTTGTGTTCATTATCAAGTACCTCCACGGCACTGACAGTATTTGTTTGATTTGTTGTGAGTGTTGTATTACTCATTGAGCTTGTTGTTTCCTCCACGGATACCAATAGCTTGTGAGTTTTTTATTTTTATTTTATTAGTTACTGTTAGGAGTACTAATATTTTGTTATTATTTTTGTAAATAGTTGCTTACAACTGGCAGGACTATAAAAACTAAAATAATCAATGTGGAAACATGTTACTCAATACACATGAGCATCATGTAGGTAATTTGATTGGGCTATTGTATTAAGTCTTTTGTTGTAACACTGTAGGTATCAGTGGGGAAGTGTAAGAAGTAGTTTGAAAACTCCTCACCTTTTATGTTAGTTTATGATGTGAGGACACTGTAACAGTCATCCCTGGTTGGCTGTTCTCATGCTGTTCCCCATTTTATAGCTCCATAGCTGGCGACACGGTCATCTGTTCACCAGGCTATAGTCCTTGAAGTTGTTAGTTTTTGAAATTGTTCATTGAGTCACATTTTTAAGTGACCTTGCTCCATTATCATTTGCTGGGGTAGCGGTTAATTGATGTCATCACTATCTTGGAGTGACTGGGTGCATAGACTTGCTCTCAATTTCTTTGATAAAACGTATCATTTCTTCTACGATAAGACAATTGCCTGGAACCTGAAATGTGAGAAGTCATGCAGGTAAATAACATAACATCACGCCTATTGTTCCTGAAAGGTTAGGCAGAGGTATACCTAATAGTATGCCAACATTTATTTTGAAGTCCCATGTAATAGGGGGCAAGCCTTATTGTCATCAACCAGGCACAAATCTGGACTCTGTGCCTGCTACAGAGAAATTCCTAATGGAAAAACCCAACAACACTTTGCCTGACCTGGGAATCGAACCCCGGGCCTTATGCTCAACAGTCACGCTTGCAGCCACTAGACCAACAAGGCAGTCAGTGCAGGTAAATATTAATAATAGTGTAATGTCTACACTAATAGTGAAGTGTGTAGGTACATAACATCACACCTGCAATCCCTGAGGGGTTAGGCAGAAGTGAAAATAATAAATCCACACTTTGCCTAAGCCTCTAGTTTAGCGATATGGCTATTTGCCATTCATATGATTGTCTGGCTTGCTACTGAGAAATTCCTGATGGAAAAACCCAATAACACTGCCAGGCCTGGGAATCGAATCCAGGTCCTCATGCTTTAATAACAGGGCTCATGACCACTGGACCAACAAAGCAGTCCTACTATTTTTTTTTAAATTAGTTGGAGTGATAAGTTTTATAGTCGGTAATAAGTTGTTTTGAAATAGTTGTTTACTTAGATTAAGTTAATTAAACTAAGATGGGAAGTTAAACTGATCAGAACTACTTTAAAAACACTATTCGTTGTGTAGTTGAACTGACAAAACATTCACATTTTTTTAACACATCAAAAGCTTTGCTTCGTTGATACAACACGCTAAGATTTCATTGTCATAACTTGTTGAACTGAAATTTGTTTGACATTTCATAAGTTGTCTTGTTTTATAAATCAGTTTCTTAACAAAGTGTTTTGTATGAATCTTGCAACATGTTGTCCAATACAAATGTTTTCAAATTTGCATAATTATTTGAAAAGCCCTCAACGTTGCACTTAACGCAAACAATATCTGATTGTGAGGTATAAACTTATAAGTGTGAATGAAAAGTCAATAACAACATCTTAAATTTGTTACTACTCATTTATCTAATTACTTAGTAGTAATTAAAAAAGTTAATTCATGATTTTAGTTTCTGACACATCATTACTGGTTATATTTCAAAAACCATTGATTGCTTATTGAGTGAATTAAATGGAGTGTTTTTATTTCACTTCCACAGGTGTCAAGTTACCATAACCAGCATGGGATGTGTTAAGACGTAATAATGTTATCTGTAAAAATTCTCTACAGTAACAAAATACTAAAATAAATGAAACAAAATACTTCCCGGGATTGATGATCCATTAGCAGGTTTATTTATTGATAATTATGCTTTCCCGGAGTCCAATCTTTGTTTATTCTGCTTCGGTCATTCTGTGCTGTACATGTTGGCAATTTTGAGTGCAATAAATGAAGTTTTCCATCACAACTTCATTCTTTGTTTACCAATATAAATTGCATTTTCAGAATGTGTTCTTATGTGTTGTTTTGGGTCAAGTGTTGCAATAAATTATCATGTTGGTATTTGTCAGCCACTTAGATGAAAATGCAGCCAACTCTTAGGCTATCTTAGACTTCTTAGGTATCTTCTTGTCTATCAGTTCATTGCCACATAACACTGTATATTGGCTGTGGCAGCATAATAAGTCGCTCTCTCTTGAAAAGCTTCGTGGTG
Source organism: Xestia xanthographa (assembly GCA_905147715.2). Lineage (NCBI taxonomy): Eukaryota > Metazoa > Arthropoda > Insecta > Lepidoptera > Noctuidae > Xestia > Xestia xanthographa. The sequence continues at coordinate 19,168,234 of LR990667.1, forward strand.
ACCACTTCGGTGAAAAATTCTTTGCCACGCCTTCGGCCATGGTCACGAAAGCAAGAGTTCTAGTTCGGTAGTTCCTTGTAATTGTTCTGGATGTCCGGCACTGTGAGCAGCGCGCAAGAGCTATCACCTCTTCTGATATCACGGCAGGGAAAGCCTAGAGGAACACTGTCCCAATATTGGCGCCATCCGCCACCATATTGTCTTTCAGTCATCTATCACATCGACTTGCGATACGATTCTTCATTGTTGGTAGATAGGTAGGTGGGTACTGGGTAGTTGAAATCACACACAGCACTTGACTCGAACTCCAAACGTTTATTTCTATTAAACCATTTAGGTACACTCTCATTTTCACAATAATCATTCACTTCACTAAACAGTAAACACTTATAATTACTTAGCATTTCAATTGTTTTGCTAATCTTAGGATAACGTGACTGCCCGTTGCTCAAGCGTCCATTCTTCTGTGTGGGCGGAAGTCCTCCACACAGTACAGGTAACTCATTACATAATAAGTTCATTAAAACTTACAAACAATACTAGAGTAATTCATAATTAATCATTTTAATAATTAAACAATACCAATATTCACAAATGCAAAGGTTTTATCAAGTTAAAGCTAATTAGTTGCTTCAATACTTTTTACCAACAATATTCAATCTTTTAAAACCATTTCCGGCAAATCAAAGTATTTAGTACAAAGAACACCTACGAAGTCTTTCACTAATAAATTGTTCTGTAAAATAATCTTGTTACTTTTTAGTTTGTAATTTAGTTAGATAATCTGATTTAATCGTAGTTTCAAATTATTAATTGATTTATTGATCAAATCGTATTCGGCCTGTAGAGTTGCCTCATAAAAATCTTGTGTCAAAATGAACAATAATAATTACAAATCCAATGTCATAAAATACTTACTTATCATAATTTTAACTATAGATTTAGCTAAAGACTTACCGAGTCTTTAGCTAGACTTTTGTTTAATAAATTACTATTTGAAACCACGAACTATCTAAGTGCTAGTTACGCCAATAGATGGCGCTTAACTCATTTGTCAAGTGATGTAATAACTGTACCACGAAGCAGAGATGGCAGGTTCATGGAATAGAATTATGAGTGTTAATAATTAGATTAAATCTTAGCAGATAGAGCCTCTTGCGGCGACATATATATATATATTTTTTTTTATTAATTATACATTATTATAATCTATTTAACAACAATCAATCAATTAACAAAATATTACATTATCAAATTATTTTCTTATTCAAATTACGATAAACTATGTTTTATTGCATTTCTCAATGTTTGATTGCATTTCTCAAAACTAGTCTTAAATAAATGTATGTTATTTCATATTTCAAACTGACATACTTACCTACCAACATACTTCATGATAAAGTACCTATTGTTTTGTCTTTTATAGCTGACAATAATTTAAAGAATAGTAGGTAATAAGTTGATATTAATCGAACTGAATGATAAACTTATAACCCAGCGGGATTTTTATTATCAGACCGTTGTCTGTTCATGTAGTATTTTTTTAGGATAAACAATTACTGAGAGAGGACGCCCAAAAAAAAGATGGATGGATTTGTGAAGAATTATATGAAAGAGAAAGGAGTAAATGATGCCGTGAAGTCTGTTTCCGTAGGAGTAAGGGAATAAAATATAGTCTATGTTACTCAGGGTGAATGTAGCTTTATAATGGTGAAAGAATTTTTGAAATCGGCGCAGTAGTTTTTGAGTTGATTCATTACAAACATACACACACGAAATTACAAAAATACAAATCTTACCTCTTTATAATATTAGTGTAGATAACATAGTCTAAAAAAACTTTTTACAAAAAAAAAAAAAACCGACTTCAAAAAACACAAAACACAAAAAAGTGAAAAATAACTATAGCTTCAGAAGTCGGTGACCTTTGTTTAATTAATTTAGTTTTTTTTTGTCACTGACTTCTGAAGCTAAAGTTATTTTTAACTTATTGTGTTTTGTGTTTTTTGAAGTCGGTTTTATTTTTTTTGTAAAAAGTTTTTTTTATTTTTCATTTTTAGTTGTAATATCCTATACAAATATATGCTATGCATTTATTTTACATTGTTAACAATACATGTCATGGTAATAGGCTTATCTATACTAATATTATAAAGCTGAAGAGTTTGTTTGTTTGTTTGTTTGAACGCGCTAATCTCTGGAACTACTGGTCCGATTTGAATGATTCTTTCAGTGTTGGGTAGTCCATTTATCGAGGAAGGCTATAGGCTATATAACATCACGCTGCGACCAAAAGGAGCGGAGCATAAATGAAAAATATTGCAAAAACGGGGAAAAATGTATTCCTTTTGTGAGCTGTTTCTCTTTTATGTGACGCAGACGAAGTTGCGTGGGTCAGCTAGTCCTCAATAAATGGAACTTAACAGACAGTTTATGTCTGTACAGACATAAACTGTTGATATTTGGGTGTATTGTACACATCTGCGTACCCCTCAGAGCATACAGGCATGATGTTACGTCATGATGTTGCATAAACAATAAACATCCAAGCGATTGCAGCAATCACGACCGATTTACCGTCTAGTTTTGAAGAGTTCCATTGTATATCTCCGAAGATCAGCATCAGATCTTTACCAAATTTAAATGCGACCATCTCAGGAGGATACTCTTTCAAATAAAAAAATAATTTTGAGAATCGCTCCACAAATGGAGGAGAAATCGGTGAACATAAATGAAATTATACCATGAAATCATACCCATGCATTTTGACGAGTTATGCGAACATAATTATTGTAGGGAAACGCCGATTTTTTTTTCGCGATTCAGTGTTTGCTCCCGTAGTAAAAATTGTTCATAATGATGAGTACAATGACCTTATGAAATTTCGTGTATGAATACTCTTTATATTAGACAGAAGAAAGAAAATTGTGTTTATTTGCCATTATTAAAACAAAAACACTTTAAAAATTAAATGAAAACAACAAGATAAACGAATAATGCCAAAAGTGCCCCAGCTCAACACCTACTTCTACTTTTAAATTATAATTTAGAATAATAAATAATTGACAAGGCTTTAAGTAAATAGATACATATGTAATGATTAGAAAACATTATATAAGTGCTGACTAAACAACACATTGAACTAAATAAAAACTCGCTGAACAATACCTAGGTCACAGAATAGATAATAGTACCTACTAGCGTACAGAAGTTGCACTCCTTTGATCTTGAAGAAAGCCGACATTATAAATACCTAAACTGGGCCCGCACGATCTAAATTGTGCTTTGACGCCACGCGTTAGCGTATTTTATTCGGCGTCTCACTGCTTAATGGTCAGTCGGTAGGTAGTACACAAAATAAAATACTACCAACATGTTTGTATTTTAATGTATTATTATTTAAATGTTAATTAGAACTTTTATAATTACAATTGTTTTACTCTATTATAATGTCTCATATTATATCTTGCCTTCTCTAAAATTACGATTACTTATTACATTTTATAGCAGCTAAACGCGAAATCTAACAAATAGGTAATTTTAAAATAAACTGATAGGAAGCATGGACATGGAGCAGTGAAATTTATATAAAAAAGACATTTTTTTTCTACATTTATTAACAGCAACAGTTTATCCGGCTTGTCATTTTCACTAGTAATGATTAATGATCAATAAATCAGTCAGTTAACAAACACAAAGTACGAGTAGGTAGGTACGTGACGCAAAGTCAAAAGAGCGCGAAAAATTAACGCGGCATACGTACGCACGCAGTTACGCACGGCTGGAGCGCGACAGCCCTAGAAAGCTTGCATATTCAATATGCGCGAAGCGGTAGGTAATTATCTAATGCCTACACACGGAGTGCAATAGCTCTGCCTAGGTAAGTTGATACCTAAGTTCACAAATATCTAGATTGAACTTTGATCATTAGTAAATAAACTGGTCAAGTGCGAATCGGACTCGTACACGAAGTCTTCCCTACCACATTAACATTAAATTAACTATGGTTAACATTAAACTAACTAATAAACAATGGTTACCTAATATTAAATTTAAAACTTTTTGCAAAAAAAAAAACCGACTTCTAAAAAATCACTGAAAACATCTAAAATAATAAAAAGTTAATGAAACAAACAAAGTCAACGACTTCCGGAAGTAAAGTTATTTTAGTGTTTTTTTTGGAAGTCGGTTTTTTTTTTGCAGTAATTTTTTGATTCCGAAGGCAAATGTAGGATGCTTTCCGATGGGAAATTCCGCAGGGCACATGACTTAAACCTTTACAGGGTAGAATTTTCCAATGCCAGCCGGAAGGAAAGTACTCTAAATACTGGAGATAGCAAATTTGACTCGAAGGAATTTTACTTCGAAAATCTATGAATGCAGATTAAAAAAATAAAAAAAATAAAGGAATGTCCTTTATTTTTAATAAAGTACAAAAGGGGGACAAAAGGGGGACAAAAGGGGGACAAAAGAGGGACAAAAGGAGGACAAAAGGGGTTTTTTTTCTTTTTTTTTGGTTTTCCTTTCATTTAATTTATCATGTTTCTTAGAGAGATTTGAACCAAATGATTGACCCAATCGATTGATGTCAAAAAGTACAGGATGTTACTTTTTCGAAAGCCCGTGTGGCAAACGAATTTTCGAAAATCTGAAATGCTGAATTGTTTCTTTTTAAAAAATAAGGAATGTTTCCTTTGAGTAAATGCTATATTTCCAGTATTTAGAGTTGTTTTCCTCCAGGTAGCATTGAAAAATTCCACACTGCATCTAACTACATATTTTAAACGCAAGGACGGTCATAAAACCTGTTTATTTATTAAGGTAAGATGTTCTGCGATTGTGATTGTTACGTTTAAGTAAATAAGTCTGCGAGTTGTCTTTCATGTTTTATCTTTACAACGGGGTTATTACATAAATGTACTGAACAAATATCACGCTCGTTTTATAGCTAAGAGGTGGGCAGGGGGCGTCTTTTACTGTACAGTGTTTAGGAGACACCGACGGACGCACTAACAGTTACCAGTCAGTACAATGTACATAATTCAAAATGGGGGAAAATATAATGACCACCAAAAATAACTTTGTGACCACTAACATCTATCACCTAAAATATCAATTGACCATCAAATTTAGTAAATTGAGCACCGAATTTTAATGAGGTGGTTGATGACAAACTAATTTTCCCTAGGCCGACTTGGGGCACCCCAATACGATTTTTTTTTATAAACCATTCAGAAGTATGAGCCCCGCAAAACAGAGCTCCGTTGACGAGCATAATTTTGGCAATTAAAAGTGATTTTTTTGCCGTTACATTCTGCTAAATCTATTGTATGCATTCAAAATCAGCTGTTGTATACATTTTGACGGAGTAGATATTTCACTTTTGTAGAATAACCAAAAATTATTAGAAGACATCATCTGCCTAGCCTTTTCCCAACTATGTTGGGGTCGGCTTCCAGTCCAACTAAATGCAGCTAAATACCAGTATTTTAAATGGAGCGACTGCCTATCTGACCTCCACAACCCAGTTAGTACTGGGTAATACGATACACCTTGGTACGACTGGATGTTGGAGTTTCGGGCCACTAACTACCTGTAACGACTGTCAAAGATCTACAAATGACAGCCGGGACCAACTGCTTAACGTGCTTTCAGAGGCACAGAAGAAACTGGGTATGTAGGTAATAATGGTCACCCATCTACCGACCGACGTTGGCAAGCGCAACTTAACCTTGAAGGTGTTTGTACCTTTGTCCTTCAACGGGAAAATACCAGGCTGAAATTATTTACCACAAAGAGGTGACAACAGTACTTTAATAGTGTTTATCGAGATATTCAAACAATATTATTTGCGGTGTCTATCGCGTTAGAATTGACGTGACAAATATAGACATATTATTGCATGATAATTTGTTTGTTCGACTTGTATAACATCAATATAACAGTTTAGCAAGTCTTAAGAGGGACCTGAGGGGGAAGGGCCTGCGAGGGATTTAAAAAATAGGTACGATTATATCACAAAAAAATTGACAAGATCTATGTTTTGTTTTCCCCTATTTTCTCCTCGAAAACTGAGACGATTCAATTATTTGTGTGTTTATTTTCAATTTGTATCCACCCCCTCCCCCTCCCCCTCCCCATCCCTCCTCCCCCTCCTCCTCCCTCTTTTCCCCGCCCCCTCCTCCTCTCCCCCTCCCCCTCAGGCCCCACCCCAATCGTAGCACTGCTACAGGTTGTGCTCCGCGCACGCCTAAGTGTTGCAACGCCGTAGCGGATCGGCTACGAGTGCTACAAAAAGCGTACGTGACGGTCACGCGAGTTCCATGATTTTTGATCACCCAAAAAGTGCTCAACGTGCCTAAAGAAATTTTCACTTCAAAGATAGATCACGCCCAAATAAAAGTAATCGATAAGATCTAGGAATCTAAAGACGCTCCCAAAAGCTACGGGACCCACCTTAAAAAAACTCATTTTTACGTCACTACCCAATCAGTTTGACGTAAGCAACCAAGGTTAAGGTCGACCGTCTGTTGCTAACGAATCACGAATCCATCAGAAATAGAGTTCTAAATTTAACATTCAACGCATGCGTACGCAATTCGGCGATACCTACGTTTTAAATCGTGACACTTTAGTTCTTCAGTGGGTGTAGCGCACAGGTTGACTGGAGACGCCTCGTTCGAATTTCAAACTCCCTTCAGTTACCTTGGAGGCAATATGGTGACTGTCGACTAGCAGCTTTTGTCATTTGTTTATAACTCAAAACACGTGAGTCGTCTGTGAGTTTCGCTCGTGCAAGGCCGTTTAAAAAAAAAATTGTCTATAGTACAGCTGTCAGTTTCTATTAAAAAAAGGTGACGTTAACTGTCAAGCTTGATTTGTTTGAAAAGTTTTGACATTACCGTCTCTAGCAGTTGTGAGGCGCCGCGCCGGTAGTTCAAACTAGTGTGGAATTGAACGTGAGGACTTCAAGACGCGTCTGGAACATTTAAGAAACACGTGGTTTGTATTAAAAATCAAGGCTACCTATTCCTGATTGTTTTCTATAGAGGGTGTAAAAGACCTCATCACGAAGCCGTCAACCAAGCATTCTGTACATTAAATTATGTAACTTTACGCAAAAAATACTGCTGGGAAACGACTTTTTTTTTGGGGTGAAAAATCTGGTTTTGTGGTAGAACTCAATGTAGCGCACTCAAAACATTGTGCTGATGGATGAATTGAATAGTACGGGGGTCGTGCAGGTCTTTAAAGTAAAACTCTTTTATTAGAAACTTGTCAAAAAGTTGAAACTTTGACCCCTAACATCTCCGTAACTAGAAGGTTCGTATGGTGTAGAACAAAAAAAATATCGCAATGTCGAGGAGAACAATTGCCTTTCGGCTTCGTTAAGAGGTGTTTTACATCCTTTAGTTTGTTTTTGTAACTACGCGTTAGTTTAACGCCTGAAACTCAAACTCAAAGCATTTATTTCAATTAGACCATTACGGCACTTTTGAATGTCAAAAAAGGAAAAAAAATAAACAAAGCTACAGTCCCAGTCACAAGGCATATTAACTTGAGAAAGTACTGTAGTTGCCCATTCCCAAGCGTAGATCTTTATGGAGAAGAACGGGCAAGAAACTCCATGGACACTCTTTTGAATCAGAATATTGTTACAAAATCTTGGTTACATCATTCATGTTGAGATTATTTTAAGTGAGAACGATGTAGAAAGACATGCACATTAAGAACGTCCAGAGTAAAAGAGACTATCACAGAATCGAATCATATTTTGTCCGTTTTTTTTGTTAGATTTGACGACAGCTGAGCATGAAGTTCTGGGTTCGATTCCCAGATTGGACAAAGTGTTATTGGGTTTTCGTTTAATTTGTGCACAGTTGATGGAAATAGGCACGCCTCGCAACATAACACGATCCGGAATTAAACCTGAGACCTCATGCTTAGCAGCGCTTGCAACCACTAGACCAACAAGGTCGTCAATGTTTAGGAAAAAAACAAACTGATAAAATCATTAATATCAATAGACGAGTATGAATCTCAATCGGAACTTCGAGTGTGGTCAATTACATCTCAATGAAAACAATTGAAGAGTTGTTCATGAGCATTCGAATTCCTCTTACGCTGATGTCGTTCACGTACGTCGGTCGCGCGTACGAGTATACGTACATTCTGTTCTATATTATGTAGCACCATACTGCGATACTGACGTCAGCGGCACGTACGTTGCTACATATTTCTCGCTGACGTACACGACCGACATCAGCGAACGAGGAATTCAAGTTTTACACAAGAACTTTTCCTTCATTAGAAGTTCCACATACGTACATCAGATACACACACTTTCAACACACTTTTATTGGCTTCACTTGCAAGTAACTATGTAAAACATCTAAGAAGTTAAAGTTTGCTTATTTGATTATTGTCCTTTATTTATTTTATTTAATTTCCTGACTATGTATTATTAATGATTTTGACATGATTAATTGTGATTTTGACATTATTGTTTGATGATTTTGACATTTTTATTATTAATCATTTTGACATGATTAAGGTGACTTTGACATTATTGTTTAATGATTTTGACATTTTTATTATTAAGTAATTATTTTGACATTATTAATAATTATTAACAAAATTGTACGAAATATAATTATGTACTAACGCTAGTGTTTAAGATGTGTATGTATACTACTGACAAATTGGAGTGTATGATCTGTTAAATAAATGATTATTATAATTATATTAAAGTCCCTCTTTCCGGTTTTCGATTGAGCTAAAATTTTGCATACATGTTTGTTGGATGACAACGCATGGTTAGCTTAGTGCCGTCATTCTAAATCCAATATGGCGGACTTCCAAATGACGGACTAGTTCTTTTTGGATACAATTAACGAACCACCATATTTAGCAAAATGTAACGGAAAAAACAACACTTCTGATTGCCAAAATTAGTAAATGATCAGCAAAATGAATCCCCATTTTACTGTGAAATAAGAACCAAAAATTTATTTTTTTAGTGACCACCAGAAATTAAACGGTTATGCTCTTGCATCCGAGTTGAGGGAGACCCGGTCGACGGAGTCTCGCTTCGCGGGGCTCCTAAGTACTTCTAAATGGTTTATAAAATAATGTCGGGGTGCCCCAAGTCGGCCTAGGCAAAACTAGTTTATCATCAACCACTCCATTAATATTTGGTGCTCAATTTACTAAATTTGGTGAGCAATTGATATTTTAGGTTTCAATTTACTAAATTTGGTGATCAATTGATATTTTAGGTGAGAGATGTTATTGGTCACAAAGTTATTTTTGGTGGTCATTATATTTTCCACCGTTCTTTTTTATGCATTTCCATGATATGGGTATCAATTGAAAGGGTTTGCTAAGAAGAATACGAGAAATAAAATGACGTCACCTTAAAGCTTGTTTTTTTTTAAACTATTATATGATGAGAGAGCAGCGGTGGCCCAGTGGTGGCGGCCCCGACTTACGAACAGTAGGTCGTGGGTTCAAACCCAGACAGGCTCATTACTTTGTGTAATTTATTCCATCACCACAGCTCTCAAAACGGTGAAGGAAAACATCGTGAGGAAACCGGCATGTCCTAGAACCAAAAATTCGAAGACATGTGACATCTACCAATCCGCACTGGGTCCGCGTGGTGGATTATAGCCCATTCCCCTCTCATTGAGAGGACGCCGTGTCCTAGCAGTGGGAACATTATAGGCTGATGATGATGATATGATTCCAATGAGAGTAGGCAGAACAGAAAGACTGCGAGTATGTATATAAGGAGTTTATTCTTAAGAATCTGGAACTAGACAATATTTATGATATTTGCTGAACTATGTACGTCAACTAGTGATAACTGGTTATACTGATAAGAATGTTCACTGGTATTAAAATATTAACGCAAGAGTAGTATTTGTACAATTATGTAATGTTGCAGTGGCAAATTTTTGTAATGATTAATGTGGTTGGGTTCCGTGAATACCTAAAGTCACGCAGTTCCCCCATGGGGATATGCAGAAACTACAGAAAACCACTATTTTCGAATGGGAAATCATCAAATGAATCCTCCCGCTCTGGGCGGAGCAGGAGGGAGTGTCAGACTTGTACTGACTAAAATCCATCCATGTTCTTTCATCGCCCTTTGTGTTCCGGGGCCACGGTATCTCTTTCGAACAGTCCCGCAGCCCCGGCAGGCATCGGTCCTTGCGAACCTCTTCCTTTTGCTGACTCTCTTTGAGATCAGCTACGATCCTTACGTCATACTTTTTTAGGCTCGTCCACGTTCATACATCTGAAAATAAAACAATGATAACAAAAACTTTTTGCAAAAAAATAAAACCGACTTCAAAAACGCAAAAAAGTGAAAAATAAGTTTAGCTTCAGAAGTCAGTGGAAAAAAAAACGGAATCAAACAAACAAAAGTTACTTTGAAGCAAAATTTTTATTTTTTGCATTTTTGCAAAGAATGTTTATTTGTTTTTTCCATTTCTAGGGAACTCTTCAATATAACAAGACAGAAAATCTGTCGTGATTGCTGCAATCGCTTAGATGTTTATTGTTTACACAACAAGTTCCCTTGTATATCTCCGAAAATCAGCATCAGATCTTCACCAAACTTAAACAGGACCACCGCGAAACAATATTCTTCCAAACAAAAAAAGAACTGTCAAAATCGGTTCACACACACATTTTCCTCACGGAACCCTAAAAATTCTTTAAGAGTTTCGTTTCCAAACAAAAGTCGAAAATACCGTTTAAATGTAAAGCAAATAAATCATTTGACACTCTTATACACTGAATTAATCCTATATAAGATATAGATACAACAGTTTTTTGAATAAAAGCCATATACATTTTGTATTTCTATATCATTTAGATTTCAGAGTTTGATTTGATCGGTGACAAGTTCCTTTGGAGTTAATTTTAGTTAGGTTTTTTTGTAAATTAACGTTGTTTTTTGGCAGCTGAATAAAATATCAAGTAAGTTTAAGTTAAGTTCGGTTAAAAAAGGAAGTTCTCAATTCGACTGTTTTTTCAAATGTAACAAACAACAACTAATAATAATCGACTGTTTTTTCAAATGTTTGTTAACTAATAAAATAATAATCATAAGTCCGTGATTACTGGTTCGATTTACGTGATTATTTTGTCATTTTTGGTAGAGTTATTTTTTTAAAGTAAGTATATTATTATTCTCATTGCTCGGGTAGTTTATGAGTTATCTCCTTTGCAGATTTTTTCTTCTATATCTTTAAGTAACAACTGAAAAATGAATACTCGACAAGGTTTTTTGTGAGATACCATCAAACCACAACTAAAAGGCTGTATTAATAGTACATTTTGATACAAGTGAAGAAAGGTTGTTATTACATTCGAGGCGGAATTAAGCCGAGGTGTTATTGAGCCGAGAACTACAGTGCAAATGCGATTTACGCAAAATGTACGCGTGTAAAATACATGGCATGTTGAACCTAATCGTAGTGCGATAAGAACCCATTTTTGAAAAAGTGTTTTGAAAAAAGCTTTTATGCAAAAAAAATAAAAGATCGCCACGTCCAAAAAAAAATAAAAAGTGGAAAAAACTTTCCTTCCGAAAGTCGGTAGCTGGAAAATCCATAAAAAAAAGTCACCAATTTTCAGAACTTTTCCACGTTTTTGTATTTATTTAAATAAATAAAAAACAACAAAATTGCCTCTATTTTACTCCAACCTTCTAAATACATAAACAAGTAATACATTGACTTAAGGCTGATGCTCCAGGGTAGCCCGCGAAATTCAAATTTTCTCGCGTTTTTTGCAATTTGCAGGCCAGTGCTAAGTTGTATGTTGATTAAAATATTGTTCGCGACTGTAAGATGTATGTAGTTACAGAATTATAATAATCAAAATCATCAGTACAACCCTCCAAGTTCATAAAGGTGCAGGAATGATTTTGACCTTGATAATAGTTAATTTTGATACAAGTGGAGAAAGTTTGTTATTGCATTCGAGGCGGAATTATAACACCCGAGCCTTAGGCGAGGGTGTTTATGAGCCGAGAATTGCAATAACAAATGTCCACGTGTATCAAAATGTACTATTATCAAGGTCAAAATCATTCCTTCCATTCCGACGTATTTCAATACACTTTTGAAGAAATAAAATAACGAAAAATATTTTTGTCACGAACTATGAAACTATGATTTTAATTTTTTTTTTTTGTTCTTTGGTTTCGCCAGGTTGAAGGAGAAGCAAAGGTATGAAGCCGTTAAACAGCCTAATATAAAAAAAAATAGATTAATTTAATATTTTTGAATTCAGAACACAAATAAATGTTAATTTGTGTATAAAAGTAACTATTCGTTTTTAATAATCATGTTTATCTATGATATTCTATTTATAAACACAATTTGAATATTCAAAAAATATTTATGCCGTAAAGACGCGTGGTCATCATCATCAGCCTATTAATGTTCCCACTGCTGGGACACAGGCCTCCTCTCTATGAGAGGGAATGGGCTATAATCCACCACGCGGGCCCAGTGCGGATTGGTAGATGTCACATGTCTTCGAATTTTTTGGTTCTAGGACATGCCGGTTTCCTCACGATGTTTTCCTTCACCGTTTTGAGAGCAGCGGTGATGAAATAAATTACACAAAGTAATGCGCCTGACTGGGTTCGAACCCACGACTTACTGTTCGTAAGTCGGGGCCGCTACCACTGGGCCACCGCTGCTCCAGACGCGTGGTGCTTTGCCGTAATTAAAAAAAAACATTCACCTCAGACTATAGGCATTGAACAAATTTGGACTGAGTATAAGTATAGTTATCTGTGGCAATTTTCATTTCCGCACACGTGCGGGAAAGTGGTAAAAATCGCATGCGTATGAAATACATTGCATATTGTACCTAATCGTAGTGCGTTATGGACCAGTTTTCGAGGAAGTGTATTGAAAAGTTATTTTTACACCTTTACGAACTTTTAGGGTTGTATTGATGATTTTTATGAATATTCATCTATAACTACATACGTTTTACAACCGCGAATAATATTTTAATCAACACACAACCTAGCACTGGCCTGTAAATTGCAAAAAACGTAAGAAAATTTGAATTTCGCGGGCTACCCTGGAGCATTCACCTTAAAACTAATCAGCTACCAGGTCAGGCTGTCTTGCGACATAGGCTTCCTCTGTTCCCCTCCAATTGTTCCTGTCGAGAGCAGTTCTTCGCCAGCCCTTTGGGAGATCATCCTTTTTTAAAGCTTTTTTTTAATGATTAATATTTAAACTGTACCTCTCTTTGCCCCCAGACCAGCGCTCTCAACTTGAAGTCTTAGGAATCAGAAATCACGTCGAGAAAAGTGTCTTTTAAGGCTAAAACGTTGTTCGAGAATGGAATCACATGAGAAGAACGTGTTCACGGTGGGGGCCCCCGAACTGGACCCCACTAGAACTGATATCTTGGAAATGAAGACCGGAGGTAAGACTCTTTTTTTTCGGAAGGGAAATCATCAAATGACTCCTCCCGCTCAGTAGGCTAATTCACGTAACTAAAGAAGTGCTGTTGCAGTGCAGTTGCAGTTAAGTTTCGATCAAAACAACGCTTTTCGTATTCTCTACCGCTGTCAGACACGCTCGCGTCAAGTTCGCGTCACGCGAGCGCAATAACGGCATTCTACTGTTGAGCGTCTTTGGTGCGTGCTTCGGAACGCAACATGATCGGTATTCTACTAAGTAAGAAAAAGCACTAAAATCTGTACTGGGGTATTATTTTATATTTTAATAACGTCATATTCATTGAAATGTAATCGATTCTATTCGATTATTTAGTGAGTAACATTTTTTCTCTCACATGGCCACACCATAAGTAAGTTTGGTTGTCGTACAGTTGACGTGCAGTTGACGCGCAGCTTACGCGCAGTTCAAAGATTACAAGAATACCGTTTATCACTCGAACTTGAACTTAACTGCTACTGCACTACAACTACATCGGCGCGTCATAAAATTACGTGAATTAGCCCTCTGGGCGGAGCAGGAGTGTCAGACTTTTACTGACTAAAACCCATCCATGTTCCTTCATCGCCCTTTGTGTTCCGGGGCCACGGTATCTCTTTCGAATAGTCCCGCAACCCCGGAGGTAAAACCCTTCCTTTCTCTTAGGGGTTTATCAAGACTCTTAACGAAGCCGAAAGGCACTTGTTCTCCCCGTCATTGCGATCATTTTTTTGTTCTACACCATACCTGGGAACCTTCTAGTTACGGAGATATGAGGGTCAAAGTTTTAACTTTTTCACAAGTTATTTTTAAAATACAAGTTTTTATTGTTATAACTTAACTTAACTTTAAATATACAGTAAAACTTGATTATTTACGCCAAAAAAAAAATCTTACAAAGTTCATTATTTTTGCGTAGAGTTTCTTAGTTTGATGTACAGAAAGCTTGGTTGACGTTTTCGTTAAGGGTCCACCTTGCCACACCTTGTATGGTCTCAAGTCGCGAATAACTTTGCTATAGTTGGTGCCAGTTAAAATCGCAATATCGGTCATTGCCCTTTCCCTAATATCTCTTCCTACCAAACAAAACAAATGAACTATGTATAGTTTTTCATTTAGAAAAAATGTTGAAGATCACGATAGATGACGATTCAAGACTTGAACAGGCTTATTTTTGGATTGAACTTGAATAAATGTAGGTGGGTCAATGACCGCTTTTGCGATCTTAACTGGCACCAACTGTAGCCCGATTTAGAATTTTGATGTCAGTTCTTGATTTTTCATACACACATCAAAAAAAGTTTGTAATCCTAATCACTAACTAGCATAAGTTGATATAATTTTTTAAATTGAACTTTAAGTATCAAGAAAAATTCTTTGTTATATGTGTTGTCTTTGTTTTAGTTTATTGTTTTATATTCTAAATCTATATTTTTAAATAAAGAATCTAAAAAAAAAAGAAGAAATCATATCTACCGTAACAAAAAAGATTTCGATTTTTCAAAGTGATCGCAAACTTTTTTTGATGTGTGTACTATCGAGGACACTCCCGCCTGACCACCACTAAGCTCATTTTTGTTTGCACTCGCAACATAAAAACGCTCTCTAGCCCCGCCCCGTTGACTTTGTGTAGAAAAAATGAATAAAAGATACCGAATCGGCCGAGCGCATTGACGACGCACGCCAAACGAGAGTTATTGTTATTTTGCGCGCCAAAGTTGACGCTTTCCTAATAGGCCCAAACTTTAAGGGGGCGTGGCTCGGCGCCTCCGCATGATTTAAGCGAAAAAATAAATAAAATGGTCAGGCGGAAAAGACCCCCATAGTACATGGTGCTGTAGTACCTTTGCAGTGCGACTGCAGTAACACTTCTGACCAACTCTTCGGCGATTACAGGCGTGGTATTCTATATCTTCTAACTCCTACAATTCTTCAACAGCAAACGGCGTAGAAGCCGCGGCACCGGAACCGAAGCACCAAATCAAAGACCTCGACGATCTGCTCCCGTACCTCGGCGACTTCGGCTGGTACCAACGGATCCTGTTCCTGCTGATGATACCGTACTCCTTCTTCTTCGCGTTCGTCTATTTTGGCCAGATCTTCATGACTATTGTGCCGGAGGAGCATTGGTGTTTTGTGGAGGAACTGGGGAATCTGAGTGTGGAGGAGAGGTGAGAATACAGTTTTCTTTCATCTAGGCGAGTTCACTGAATAAACACTTCCACACCCTAGGAATCACTGACAGTCCCCTGTGCAGAGCATGCATGGAGGCGGAGGAAACGGTGGCGCATGTGTTCCAAGAGTGCACTGGCGTTACCAAGATTCGCGAGAAGACCCTGGGAACACCTAGATCCCTTGCGGATGCCCTGAGGAGACCGGGAAGTTTGATCTGCTTCTGGAGGGAGGTGGGCTGGTTGGAGTAATCGGCTACCATGGCTCACGCACAACGGTCCTCTTCAAGGACTAGGTGCGGAAACCTAAACCCCATGATAGATAAATAGGCGAGCTCGAGATCAGCTGTAAGACGTTCCTGATCTCCTTGATGTGCTGGCGTGGTTCTTTGTTCCGGACAATGGGGTAGATGACAAACCAATCAATTGAGATACTTTTTAAGAGCTGTCAAAACGCGGTTCTCTCATAGATTTTGTATGGCAATAGCCAACTGTGACGTCACTGTTTTTTCAACTCAATGCCTCAACTATTTATTGATTTCAAAGGAACTAAAAATCGAATTTGGCAAGTAATTGAAAATAAATCGGGTTTTCAGGCCCAAAAAAAA
Source organism: Xestia xanthographa (assembly GCA_905147715.2). Lineage (NCBI taxonomy): Eukaryota > Metazoa > Arthropoda > Insecta > Lepidoptera > Noctuidae > Xestia > Xestia xanthographa. The sequence goes on from LR990667.1 coordinate 19,184,500, forward strand.
AAGCTTTTTAGAGATTGTTGAGGAAAGCAGCATGCCAGCAGCATTTTTTTATGCAATCTCGCACACACACAGATTGCATAGAACTTCATACGAAAAATTCGAATGCGGTGACTGCGGCGCATGCGGTGCGGCCAGTAGGCGTATTACGTATCTTTCTTATATCCAGTGACTATCAAGCGGTTGTACACCGAACTTTGATGACAACCGAGAATGTCATAATATTGATATTACGTATCACACTGAGTAGATGTCACTATAAGGTGAGTAACAGTCCGGGTACGGTGTAACGTCTTTCAAGTAAGCCACTTCAAACTCAGTTGTCATCAATTTGATGTCCACTATGCTTACATAATCGCAGTATTAGAAGAATCGATACGAAAGCGTCTGTTAAAATGAGTTACGGTGACTATCAGCACCGATGACGTCATATTTGATCGCGACTGGTCATACATAATACGAAACTAACCTTTTGACAGTTATTTGATGGACACTGAGCCCAGTTACTATCATTTCAAGCTGTCACAGAGGGACGTAATAGGCCTGCTGGTCTGCGTTCACCGTTATAAAATTAATGTAATATAATAATGAAAATATATTTTTGTCTTTCCATAGGCGCCATCTTTCAATACCTCTCGTAAACAACAAATATGACAAATGCTCCGTCTATGACGTGAACTGGACGTCGATACTGCAGAACGGTACTCTTGAACCAAACCCTGAGTGGAGCGTTAAGAAATGCGTGGAGAGATGGGAGTTCAACTACTCAGATGTGCCGTATGAGACTATTGCTTCACAGGTAAATATAAGTTGCACAGCCTACCAATAGGTGGAACGACAACCTGGTGAAGGTTGCGTGAATCCGCTGGATGTGAGTCGCATGGGACCGGGACATGTGGCGACACGTAGTCCCTACGTGTCGCCACATGTCCCGGTCCCATGCGACTCACATACGCAGCACCCCTGGCTTATGTCCAGCAGTGGACGTCTGCTCCGCTGGATGCGAGTCGCACGGGACGGACATGTGGCGGCACATAGGAGAGGCCTATGTCCAGCAGTGCACGTCTGCTCCACTGGATGCGAGTCGCACGGGACCGGGACATGTGGCGACACGTAGGGGAGGCCTATGTCCAGCAGTGGACGTGTGATCCGCTGGATGCAAGTCGCACGGGACCGGGGCATGTGGCGACACGTAGGGGAGGCCTATGTCCAGCAGTGGACGTGTGATCCGCTGGATGCGAGTCGCACGGGACCGGGACATGTGGCGACACGTAGGGGAGGCCTATGTCCAGCAGTGGACGTGTGATCCGCTGGATGCAAGTCGCACGGGACCGGGGCATGTGGCAACACGTAGGGGAGGCCTATGTCCAGCAGTGGACGTGTGATCCGCTGGATGCAAGTCGCACGGGACCGGGGCATGTGGCGACACGTAGGGGAGGCCTATGTCCACCAGTGGACGTGTGATCCGCTGGATGCGAGTCGCACGGGACCGGGACATGTGGCGACACGTAGGGGAGGCCTATGTCCAGCAGTGGACGTGTGATCCGCTGGATGCGAGTCGCACGGGACCGGGACATGTGGCGACACGTAGGGGAGGCCTATGTCCAGCAGTGGACGTCTGTCGGCTGAAATGATAATGTTGATGATGATACGTCTAATTGAACGGCAATTAAATAAGAGCCTTGTCTGTCTCGTTGGCCGAGCAGCCGCAAACACGAGTGCACAGCATGAGGACCTAGGTTCGATTTCTGGGTTTGGCAAAATGTTCTGGCACTTTCAAAAAACCGGAAATCGAACACACTCAGCTTCTGGTTTACCATCAGGAATCCATCTATCAGGGATTTTTCGTAGCAGCCACGAAGTCTGTCTGAGTTATCTGTTGATAATTGATAGCAATAGGCTCATCCCATATTTCATAGGACTTTAAACTGATTATGAACACTAATATGCTGCTGATAGACCACTTTTTTGTTAATCATCTCGTTCGTCCTGTGTATTTTTATTATAATACTAGCAGACGTCACGCGGTTTCACCCGCGTAGTTCCCGTTCCCGTGGGAGTACGGGGATAAAATATAGCCTATGTTACTCGCTGATAATGTAGCTATCCATTGCTGAAAGAATTTTTCAAATCGGTCCAGTAGTTTTTAATTTTATTCGTTACATACAAAACACAAATCAATCCTCTTCATAATATTTTTATATTTCATATTTCTACCTCTTTCTTACAGCAAGGATGGGTGTGCGAGCGAGACAACTACCCAGCTACAGCTCAGGCCGTGTTCTTCTGCGGCGGTATCGCTGGAGGCTTAATTTTTGGATGGGTGGCTGATAAATATGGAAGGATTCCGGCTTTGATCGGTAAGTTCATATTCTTTTATTTTTGACTAGGTTATGCCCACGGATTCACCCGCGTGGAATTCCATAATTGTCCCATGGGATCTTACTACTGGGATAAAAATTATCCTATGTGTTAATCCAGGTTATAAACTATCTGTGTGCAAAATTGCATCCCATTCCGTTCAGAAGTTTTGGCGTGAAAGAGTAACAAAACATACACGCATGGAAACTTTCGCATTTTGTAATATTACTAGCTGATGCACGCGGCTTTGCCCGCTTAACAATATACCAAAACCTTCCTCTTGAATCACTCTATCTTTTAAAAAAACTCGCATCAAAATCCGTTGCGTAGTTTTAAAGATCTAAGCATACATAGGGACAGACAGACGCGGCGAGGGACTTTGTTTTATAATATATATGCGATACACTATTTTATTTCACATTGCACGGTTCGGGTTGGTAGTTTCCATGGAGAAGAACCGGCAAGAAACTCCATGGTTACTCTTTTCAAACAGATACACTGAGTCTAACAAATAACTTGACATTACACTTTGACACATTAACACTAGGCACAATGAATCGGGTACAGTCTCAAGACGTCTTAACTCCGCTGCGATCAGACATAGAATGTCCGCCTCTCCGCGTGTTGTTTCATCAGGACTCTGTAGAAGCCGCCATGGTGGGGGTAGACTGGTAAGTACTTGATCGCGTGATGTCACCACTGGCGCGCTTTCGACCCATTCGCCCGTCCGTACTCATTACCTGATCCGACATATGTATTAGTAGGATCTTACGGAGTTTTCTCTAGAACAGTGATTTTCAACCTTTTTCATGACACGACCCCCAAAGTATGAAAACATTTCCCGACCCTCAACCCTTCGGTTTTTTTTTATTTGTATGTTACAAATATTCAATCCATACAACACTTTTATGCATTTGCCTAGCTAGTATTTGAATAAATAAGTATACATCATTCACACATTTTTTTAACGGATTTAGATGGGAGAAATTTATTAATAAAAAACAAGCGCAACTTTTGCATTATGATGGACGAGTACTCGTAGGTTTTTATTTTGTTTGTATGAACATACAAATGTTTATATACTTTAGTTTACTAAATGTATGTGTGTTAAACTTTGTTGTATTTTTACTGATGTAGTTTTCGCGACCTTTTGCGACCTTTATACAGGCTTTGCGACCCCCTGGGGGTCGCGACCCACAGGTTGAAAAACACTGCTCTAGAAGATCGAGGTGTATTGTCGGTAAATGTTGTACACACTTTGTCCGACCTAGGAATCGAATCCAGGACTTCATGTTTAGCAGTTGCGCTTGCGATCTCTTCCGCTATGACCTAAACATTAAGGCCCTGTCTGTCCCTAAAATTAGCAATTCTATTTGTGGTAGTTCAATCTTCGTTTGAAATACTGTTAGAATAAAGTTCTAATCAGCTTGCACTACAAAACGGTTGTTACGTCAGTCACTGCAGGCCGAATAGTGTGAAATGATGGTTTTTTGCGATTTACAAAAATCTATCGATTGGACTAAAAAATAAAACACTTATGACCTGCTTTATAGTTAGTTCAGTTAGTATGCAAAGTTTCATGATCTAACTTGAAGTACTTTTTGAATACCAGCAGCGGTTGTTCGATTTGGAGGTAACTTTGGATTTTTTTCTATTTAGAAAAGTTTATGGAATCGTGTTTTCGTCACACATAGGACTTAGCATTAATCCTCAACTTTACCATACATTTATTTCAAAATGAATGCTGCAGTATTTTAGGCGTAACGGAGGATCATGCTAAGCCATTTTATGTAGTATAGGCCATTAACTTTACTATCTTGTTTCAGGTGCCAACCTAGCTGGCTTTGTGGGCGGTTTGGGCTCTGTGTTTACCAACGCATTCTGGTCGTTCTGTGTGTGCCGCTTCATCGTAGGACTGGCCTATGATAACTGTTTTATTATCATGTATATTGTTGGTAAGTTGGTACATAAACTTATAAATTCTTCTGTGTAATTTGTTTCTTCTGTGTTTTTTTTTTGTTTAACCGGCTCGTAGGACCAATGAATGCGCGGGAAAGCAAAATAAAATCAACAAAATCAACTTGGAAAATAATGAAACGGGACGCTGTAAGACCGCGTGGAGACACAGGGTGAAATCGGTCTTTCTTAAGGGTTACAGATGTGCACGGTACCTTGATTTCCTCGTCGGCAGCTCCTCAGCAAGATTCATAGCGGTTTTCACGCCAAAACACCAAGTTTCACCAATTTTCCAGTTTTTCTTAGGAACGCAATGTTGTCGACACACAGGTTCATAGCCAACGAACAAAAGTCTTATGAATGTCTAATGACGGATCACTTCCGCCGTACGTTTGCCATCTCGCTTCCACGAGTACGATAGGTTCCGTGCAAGGAAGGGATTGGAGATAGGGATGTATTACCAACCAATTCGTAATGTTGCCAAATAATTAAATTTAATCTGTGATTTAAAATTGGCACAACCATCTATACTTATATATAAAGGGTGTCTCTCTCTCTGGGGTTGGTCCCTCATGTCTGAGGATCGTGGTAAGCCTGAGGGTTGCATCGGGAGCGGATGATCTGCCTCCACCTGTTTCTGTCCATCGCGTCTCTTACGATCGTGTTGAACTTGAAGGACGACGAGTCTTTGACTTGATCGGTCCATCTTGTTGGTGAGCGACCGCGCGAACTCTTGCCTTCGATTTTTCCAACCACTATCAATATTTGCAATTTTTTTTTTGTTCTACACCATACCTGGGAACTTTCTAGTTACGGAAATATTGGGGGTCAGAGTACCAACTTTCTTACAAGTTTTTTTTTTTAAATACAATAATACAAGATTTTTACTTTAAACACCTCCACGACCCTCGTACTATTATTCAAAATTGGTTCAGTAGATCCAGAGATTAACCCCAACAGCCTCACAAACTTAACTTCCTTATAATATTAGTATTAAGTATAGATTATTTAGGGTGTAAACAACCTCATCACGAAACCGTCAACCAAGCATTCTGTACATCAAACTAAGTAACTTTACGTTAAAATGATTGCTGGGAAACTAGGTACTTTTTTTTGTTGTGAAAAAATTATTACTGGGAAACGACTTTTTTTTTGGGGTGAAAATCATGTTTTGTGGTAGAACTCAATGTAACGCACTCAAAATATTGTGCTGATGGATGGATTGAATAGTACGGGGGTCGTGGAGGTGTTTAAAGTAAAAACCTTACATTAATAACTTACTTAAAAAAAAAAAAAAAAACTTGTCAAAAAGTTGTAACTTTGACCCCCAATATCTCCGTAACTAGAAGGTTCCCAGGTATGGTGTAGAACAAAAAAATAATCGCAATGACGGGGAGAATGAGTGCCATTGGCTTCGCTAAGAGGTTTTTTACACCCTTTAGTAGATACATAAGGTTATGCATGATTTTTTTATCACTCCAAACAAAGCGTATTACCATCAGAATAAGCAAAGTGAAATTATTTTTTTAATTTCTATAAAAAATACTAAGTTATAACCATTTGATACTGCTGATTAGACAGAGCGATCCGATAAAGCGAATGACGTCATTATCTGCATCGACGTACGAACTCCATACTAAATTCCGTTTATCTAGAAAGAGATAGAAACAAAAGTTTTAAATAGTTATAACTTTTGTGTTGTTTGTCCGATTGATGTCTTGTTTTCGCTTTTTGACATTATTTTTATAGTACTTTAACATTCCGTATCGAAATTCAAAAACGAAAATTTATGCATATTCCCTATTATTTTATTTTATTTCCAGTCCTCGAATACGTCGGCCTAAAATGGCGTACCTTCGTCGCCAACATGTCCATAGCTGTGTACTTCACGTTCGCTGCTTGCCTCCTACCATGGATAGCGCTATGGGTGGCGGACTGGAAGATCTACACATTAATCATCAGTGTCCCTTTGTCTTTAGCTGTTCTTACCCCTTGTGTGGTGCCGGAAAGTGCAAGGTTAGTAGTGTTCTGCTCGGTTTCTTTAGGTTTTGGGGTGATGATATGAAGGGTACTTGGAAGGTAGTATCAGCTGTTAAGTCAAATATACTAAACTTCTTTTTCTTAGCGTGTCAATGGCAAATATTAATTAAATATGTTTGGCCCAAAATTCAGCTATGCGAACTCCGCTCGCTGATGCAGTCATAAGGTCGTCAAGTGTGCAGGTGTCAGGGCATGCGGTCTGTGGAGACACACCGCATACACATTTGATGTCTGAGCCGTCCATAAACCCCCATCTGAGGAGATAGTCTTTGCTACGGCCGACCTGGGTTTGGAGTCTATTCAGAGATTTCCAAGTTTGCCACGGCAAAGCATTCCCAGGTGGAAGGCTTTCAGACGGCTCGATGAAGCCGTCAGGGGGCTGTAGCAACGCCCGCCAGAGATCGCATCTCGCTGTGGAGGCATTACTATTAGCTGGACTAGCTGGGCCAACGCTCCCAAAAAAGCTTAAACTAAATAATAAAAAGAAAAAAAAAAATTGTCGCAGGGACATGACATGCATACTTACAAAAAAAAATTAACAATAATTCATACAACGCATAACAAATAAAAAATAATTAAATATAGGTATACAATATATAAAAAAAGAACATTTAAAAATATATAATGTAAATATACTCTTCAATAATTGGGAACAATAAAACAAAGACGTAATTGCGTTTCTCTGTAACAACAAAAGAAACAACATTTAAAGCCTTTATTTCAGGTCTTTTTATATCTTATCAAATATAGAAATTAATAACTGTAACGGAGATTTCTTTCACACTACAATTTGGCATCCATATTTCCATAATCTTCATAGGTTTCTTTATGTCAGCTGTCAGTTTTGACATTTAGTGAGCTTTGTCGATAACGCGGCAAATACGAACATAGATTGAACTGGTTTTCTTTACAAATATATTTATAATGTTATTTCAGATGGCTCATATCCCAAGGACGAATAGACGAAGCTATCAAGATCATGCAAAAATGTGAACGCATCAACAAGAGGAAAATTCCTAATGAAGTTATTGAAGAATTTAGAGTAAGAACATTTTATTATACGCCATCTTGCCTTTATTCTTCCTTCTTTTTAACCGACTTCAAACAGGAGGAGGTTCTCAATTCGATTGTCAGTTAGATTATCGAAAAATATTGGTTGTTTTTTCTTTTACCAAAATAATGAAAATTGACCAGGTTATAACGTGTCAAAGATCTTAAGTGGCGGTTTGTGACGTCTTTTTCCGGTGAAAAAGTACTCAAATGTGACGTCACAAGAGTTTTCGACGCACTGTATCGTCTTCATTTTTTGTTTGCGTGAAAAAAGAAAAAATACGTGTCCAATATTTTTTGGAAATCTATCTGACTGACTAATTAGATTTTTTTTGTCTCCTACCTTATTTAACCCAAACTATTCTTCTACAGGTAACCGCCAAAGAAATCCATCGAAAAGAACAAGAGCTTAAGAACTACAGTGTCCTAGATCTTCTGCGAACTCCTCGCCTTCGCCGGCACAGCATCCTGCTGGTGGTCATCTGGATGTCCATAGCCATGGTGTTCGACGGACATGTCCGGAACGTGGGGTCTTTGGGGCTGGACATGTTCAAGACGTTCACCGTGGCGACCTTCACGGAATTTCCCGCTGATGTCCTGCTGATTCTGATTTTGGATGTGTGAGTTGAAGTTTTTAATTATTCTTTATCATGTGGTTAGTGACTAAGCCGTGTGGTATCCTGCAGAGTAGAATAGAACCAACCCATTACACTCACGGGTGTCGTATAAGGCGACTAATGTCTGAGGCAGAACACCTTGCGCCTCCGTAGACCAGAGAATGGGCAGCAGCGTTTTCTGTTAGTCTTTCATCACTGCGATCTCCAATCCGCCTGCCAAGCGTGGAGATTACGGCACATTCCTCCCATCATGGGAGAGGCTTATGTCCAGCAGTGGACGTTATGGTCTGTTGTTGTAGTGCTTAATCTGGTGTTAGAGTTTATATGCCACCCATGGGCCTCTGACTTAGCTTTACATGTCGTCGAGAAATATCTCTCAGGTATCCTGGTTTCCTCACGATGTTTTCCTTCATCGAAGCAAGTTATAATTATACAATACGCACATGAATCCGAAATATCAGAAGTGCGTGTCTTGGTTCGAACTGGAGACCTATGACTTGTTTTTGACGTGAAACGTCTTTAAAATCAGTACCATACACGAGGTACCACGTCAGAAAACTGGACCGTAATGAACTGGATTATATCATCTGACATTAATAACTACAGAACTATGTATCGTAGAAACATGAATTTAGTGTTATTATTTAGCGTATGTAGTCAGCTCACTGCTAAGACCTTTAGTTTACATCGGGGCTGGGCGGGGCGGCGATTCTATTCAGTATAGGCGACGACTCTCACGTGATAGCGCGGTGATTCTTTTGTGTATTTACAGAGTTTGTCAAAAATAACCAGTAAATATTAAAAATTAACACTTATTGGTTTTCTACCAACAGTTCGGTTTTACAAGGGGTCGTTCAACTACCGATGTTGAACTTTTAGGACACATTTATAATGCCTGGGAGGACAAATGCGACGCTTTGGGCATTTTTTTGCGGTTTATCTAAAGCTTTCGATTGCGTTCTTCATGAAACATTAATCAGGAAACTACACCACTACGGAATCCGTAACGCTTCCCTAGATCTTCTTATTTCATATTTGAGTAATAGGATTCAGAGGGTTGAAGTTAACGGGAAAAGATCTCCCGGATCCGTAGTAAGAATGGGGGTACCCCAGGGCTCAATTCTTGGTCCATTTTTGTTTCTTATTTATATAAATGACTTACCTCATAAAGGATAATCATGACATAGGTAGTATTGTTTGCAGACGACACTTCTCTTTTATTTAAACTCAAACGTCAGCAGTTAGTTACGGATGATGTTAATAGCGCCCTGGCAAAAGTCGTTAATTGGATTAATGTTATTATTAATGTGGGGACCATGTAGGTCACATTTTTAGGGTTCCGTACCCAAAGGGTAAAAACGGAACCCTATTACTAAGACTTCGCTGTCTGTCCGTCTGTCCGTCTGTCCGTCCGTCCGTCTGTCCGTCTGTCCGTCTGTCCGTCTGTCTGTCACCAGGCTGTATCTCATGAACCGTGACAGCTGGACAGTTGAAATTTTTTACAGATGATGTATTTCTGTTGCCGCTATAACAACAAATACTAAAAACAGAATAAAATTATTATTTAAGGGGGGCTCCCATACAACAAACGTGATTTTTTGATAATAATGGTACGGAACCCTTTGTGCGCGAGTCCGACTCGCACTTGGCCGGTTTTTATATATATATTTTTTTGTTTGATTTTTTCCCACAACTGTCTGGCAGTTTGAGTACTATAAGCGACCTACCCAAATGTCCTTTCTTTGGTATTGTTCGTCGCTTCGTTGAGCTCCTTGAGTTATAAGTCGAGCTACACGATAACTGACAAATACTTGCACTGACTGGAGGACAGGTCCACTCAAATCTGTGTTCTTTCTTCAAAAGACCATCTCAGACACTGATCTGCATAGTCCTCATGTGAATTGAGCAAGATTATGTTTGGACTTCAAAAGAGACTATGACCTCTGAGTTTGTTTCGGTTGTTTCTTCTCAGAGTAGTCAGGTACGAAGCACCGGCCCTATCTAGTTTTAAAAAAAATGACGTGTAAAAGTGTTTGCAAAATAAACATCATTTATCATTTCAATCTTTAACACTAAAAGCGACTCGCTGATTTAGACGTTTCACGTTAAAACAAACGGTCGTGTGCACCGACACAGCCCCACCCGATTTCCTAATTTGTTTATGCCTATAACTCCTAAGCCTAACAAGAGCAGCGGCGGCCCTAACTTACGAACAGTAAGTTATGGGTTCGAACCCAGGCAGGCGCATTACTTTGTGTGATTTTTCATCACCACTGCTCTCAAAACGGTGAAGGAAAACATTGTGAGGAAACCGGCATGCCCTAGAACCAAAAATTCGAAGACATGTGACATCTATCAACACGCACTGGGCCCGCGTGGTGGATTATAGCCCATTCCTTCTCATAGAGAGGAGGGCTGTGTCCCAGCAGTGGGAACATTATAGGCTGATGATGAACTACAACTCCTAGCAGAGGTGCCTAGACTGTCAAGTACACCTTCAATTCACCAGATCATCATCATCATCATTTCAGCCGAAAGACGTCCACTGCTGGACATAGGCCTCTCCCAAGTGTCGCCACATTGACCGGTCCCGTGCGACTCGCATCCAACAGCCTTCCACTAGATGGACCGATGACCTGGTGAAGGTTGCGGGAATAGGCTAGTTTCCACCATCAATACCTAAATTGCAAATCTATTTAGTCCGTCAGTTAGAGTATTGGAAAATAATAAACACGTATTTTTTGTTTTTGTAAATCAATGAATATTGACAAAGATAAAACGCATCAAAACTTGGGAGTGGGGGCTCGTGACGTCAGAACGCACTAAAAATTATAGCACGGCGTGACGTATTGAGAATTTTAAAAGCGTCGTATCTTCGTCAATTTTGGTTTACATAACAAAAGAAAAAATATGTGTCAAATATTTTTTGATAATCTAACTGACGGATTAATTAGATTTTTTCAATACACAAGCCTATTCACCAGATATTTTTTTAATAATTTTGTTAAACACTGTTTTAAGCTATTCCCGTAAGTGACAATATAAGTTTATAATTTTGTTTTTGTATTTTGTCCCACAGTCTCGGCCGTCGGTGGCTTGCATTTTTAACGATGGTCCTCAGTGGTGTATTCAGTCTGCTAGCTACCACTGCACCTATTGGTAAGTACTAAATTATATTCTACTAGCGTACGTCACGCGGTTTCACCCACGTAGTACTCGTTCCCGTGGGAGTACGGGGATAAAAAAAAAGTTGTGAGTGAGTGAGTGAGTTGAGTCTTTGATATTGTATTTATTTGTTGACATATTTTAAATTAATTGATTCTTGAACTAAACTTTTCACTTTTGAATAGTCTTTGCATTTGTTTCTTGCATGTGATCATTTTATTTAATACTATCGGACGTCACGCGGTTTCACCCGCGTAGTACCCGTTCCCGTGGGAGTACGGGAATAAAATATAGACTATGTTACTCAAGGTGAATGTAGCTTTCTAATGGTGAAAGAATTTTTGAAATCAGCGTAGTATTTTTTGAGTTTATTCATTACAAACATACACACAAAAATAAAAAAATAAAACACGAATTGATAAAACTCTCTCTCTCTCTCCCTCTCACTCTAACTCTTTTTGGAAGTCGGTTAAAATACAAATCTTTCGTCTTTATAATATTAGTGTAAATAGTGTAGATTACTAACCTGCAACAGAATTACTCTGTCTCAACAAAACTGAGAGCATCTCAGGCCGCGATACAAAAAAAAGTCTACATCAGATTGACGTCATATCCGGCTAGGCCCGATTTTAGGCCAAATCGTTTCACTGGTTTATCATGTCAGGAAACACTAAACCAAAACAAAGCAATAGGGATGATAACTGACTAAAAAGAATATGATTCTGTTTAGTCCGTTACTTAGATTATCGAAAAATATTGGATACGTGTTTTTTGTTTTATCAAATTAATAAAAATTGACGAAGATAAAACGTGTCAAATATCATATTATTATTTTGATAAAACAAAAAACCGGCCAAGTGCGAGTCAGACTCGCGCACGAAGGGTTCCGTACCATTATTTAAAAACATTAGACAAAACTGCAAAAAAATCACGTTTGTTGTATGGGAGCCCCCCTTAAATATTGATTTAATTCTGTTTTTAGTATTTGTTGTTATAGCGGCAACAGAAATACATCATCTGTGAAAATTTCAACTGTCTAGCTGTCACGGTTCATGAGATACAGCCTGGTGACAGACAGACGGACAGACGGACAGACAGCGAAGTCTTAGTAATAGGGTTCCGTTTTTACCCTTTGGGTACGGAACCCTAAAAACACGTATCCAATATTTTTCAATAATCCAACTGACGGACTAAACAGAATCATATTTTTTTTAGTCAGGAATCATCCCTAATGGTGTCGATTCTGATGTGCACAAACTAAACTTAATTTAGGCTATTGCTATCTTTTACCAAAAGGCAGTGCGAGAAAAGGACGGCTATAGCTATGAACTAAGTTAGAGATGTCAAACTAGTTTCTGCCTTGCGCTTCACCGTGTTTTTAGTCGACATGTTTTTACGTGCACCCTTCATTTGTATGGAAATATTAGTTCCAACTAAATTTGACAGCTCGAAATTACGTCCGTCTCTTTCTTGTTTTATTAGAGAGAAAAAGATAGCAATAGCCTAGATTAAGTTTAGTTTGTGCACAACAGAATCGACACCATTATCGAACTCCACGCGGGCATGGCCATAAGCTACTTAGTGTAATCTAATGTCCGAATCTTACCCTGTCTTCCTCCCTCAGGTATTGCCTCAGCCTCTCTAGCCATCGTCGGCCGCTTCGCCGTGAACATATCATACAACATTGGCATGCAGTATGCGGCAGAACTGCTTCCAACAGTGGTCAGGGCTCAAGGCATAGCACTGATACATATAAGTGGCTATGTGGCTACTATATTGACGCCTTACATCGTTTATCTGGTGAGTGATAGTAGTTAGTGATAGAAAATGGTAGTATAAGTTATAGGAGTCGGTGATAGAAAATGGTGGTATAAGTCAGAGTAGTTGGGGATAGAAAATTGTAGTATAAGTTATAGGAGTTGGTGATAGAAAATGCTAATATATGGTATAGCAGTTGGTGATAGAAAAAGGCAGTATAAGTCATAGGAGTTGGAGATAGAAAATGGTAATATATGGTATAGCAGTTGGTGATAGAAAATGGTAGTATAAGCCAGTTGTTGGTGATAGAAAATGATAGTTTAAGTCATAGGAGTTGGTGTTAGAAAATGGTAGTATAAGTTATAGGATTTGGTGATAGAAAATGGTAGTATAAGTTATAAGAACTGTTGGTGATAGCAAAATGGTAATATAAGTTATAGGAGTTGGTGATAGAAAATGGTAGGTAGTATAAGTCATAGGAGTTGGTGATAGAAAATGGTAGTATAAGTTATAAGAACTGTTTATGATAGCAAAATGGTAATATAAGTTATAGGAGTTGGTGATAGAAAATGGTAGGTAGTATAAGTCATAGGAGTTGGTGATAGAAAATGGTAGTATAAGTTATAAGAACTGTTTATGATAGCAAAATGGTAATATAAGTTATAGGAGTTGGTGATAGAAAATGGTAGTATAAGTCATAGGATTTGGTGAAAGAAAATGGCAGTATAAGACAGGGGAGTTGGTGATAGAAAATGGTAGTAAAAGTTATAGGAGTTGGTGATAGAAAATGGTAGTAAAAGTTATAGGAGTTGGTGATAGAAAATGGTAGTATTAGTTATAGGAGTTGGTGATAGAAAATGGTAGTATAAGTCATAGGAGTTGGTGATAGAAAATGGTAATATAAGTTATAGGAATCGGTGATAGAAAATGGTAGTATAAGTCATAGGAGTTGGTGATAGAAAATGGTAGTATAAGTCATAGGAGTTGGTGATAGAAAATGGTAGTATAAGTCATAGGATTTGGTGATAGAAAATGGTAGTATAAGTTATAGGAGTTGGTGATAGAAAATGGAAGCGCCAAGGTAGCCCGCGAAATTCAAATTTTATTACGTTTTTTGCAATTTGCAGGTCAGTGTCAAGTTGTAGGTATGTTGATGAAAACATGAATCGCGCAAGTAACGCGTATTTGTGTGGTTACAGAATTATAATCATTTAAATTATCAATAAAACTTTTTAAGTTCATTTAACCCCATTCAAAGACTTTTCATTAATTCGTTATTAAATGGGTTAAATGATTTTGAAACCTAAATAATGAAATAAAATAATAAAATATATTTTTTAAATCCTCTCCAGGCAACAGTAGCAAGAGAGATCCCTCTACTCATTCTCGGCACTCTGGGCATTTTCGGAGGTTGTCTAAGCCTATTTCTACCTGAGTCTATGGGCAAGGAAATGCCGCAAACTATCCAAGATGGCGAACAATATGGACTGGATCAAAAGTTCTGGGATTTCCCGTGTTGTAATAGGTAAGTTGTATCTAGTTAGAATTATCATCATCATCATTTCAGCCGAAAGACATCCACTGCTGGACATAGGCCTCCCCCAAGTGTCGCCACATTGACCGATCCCGTGTGACTCGCATCCAGTGGGTCCCCGCAACCTTCACGAGGACATCGGTCCACCTAGAACCGGAAACCGGAAGACCTTGCTTTGGAAGGCCTCCCAGTAGTCAGAATTATTTTAACATCTGAGTCTGGGTTTGTGCCCGAATGATGCCAATAGGTTCGCCCCGCTACGGATAACTTTTTCAGTGTTTCGGCACGATAATGAGAAAAATGTATTGTAGCCTTCGCACTAGGCGGCCAATATTAGGAAATAAACGAGTTATTTCCAAATAATTTGTTTACTTATGGATGACAAATGTCATCCTTATGAAAACAAATGATTTTTTATTTAAATCGTTTATTTATTTATGTGCTATCCGACTCTTTCTTAAGGCGCTGTCAAAACCAAAATCGCGCACACTGTCTATTTGTATGGGAGAAAACGAGACGTCACTATTACTGGGCGGCCAGGTTTTAGAAGAAAATAATAAATAAATATTGATATAAAAATAAGTATGGATTATTTGTGAAATATGACTCGTTAGCGGTTTAGGTATGATTAAGTTGATTTCATGTTTTTAATTGCAGACCCATACGTCAAAAAAATAAAGACATAGGACCGTTAATGATGATTTTAAGACCAATCTTTGCAATTATTTTCTATCGAGCCGATTTCGTCGAAATATGTATCGAGTCCATCCAAGGTCTTTGAAAAATGATCAATATTAATAATATTTTTTTTTGCCGTGCTAGAACAAATAGTTTTTCTTAAAAAACTGCTTAAATAACATCAATTTCAACAAATTAGGTGTTGTCAGCCCCTTAACGTGTTTTTGTAAACAATAGCGCATTATTATAAATTTTCTCATGCAACATGGGTTAATTTTACGGATGTTTGCCCGTAAAATACTTGTATTCAGATCCATCCGGTTCTGCTGCTTTGTTCAGGAGCTCGTGGCTAAATAAAACAACCGCTCGAATCGATCTTTAGGTTAAGCCGTGCTTGCCTAGGTTGGTCTGTGGATGGGTGACCACCCATTACATACCGAGTTTCCTCCGTGCCTCGGAAAGCACGTTAAGCAGTTGGTCCCGGCTGTCATTTGTAGATCTTTGACAGTCGTTACAGGTAGTCAGTGGCGCAAAAAGTCTGACAACCAGTTTGTCCAAGGAGTATCGTATTACCCAGTACTAACTAGGTTGTGGAGGTCAGATAAGCAGCCGCTCCATTTAAAATACCATCCGGTTAGACTGGAAGCCGACCCCAACATAGTTGGGGAAAGGCTAGGCAGATGATAACAGTAATAGACTACAATGTCTCATTGTGTTTTCTATGCGTTGATTGGTTTTTCTGGCTCGTTGGTATAGGGTGATGTGAGATATGATTGATGGTATGATTCCCAGGTCAGACAAAGTGTTATTGAGTTTTTCCAGCAGGAATTTTTCAGTTGTAGCCCGTAGACTGGAGTAGTGCCTAGTTGGTTGGATTTAAACATAACTCATCATCATCTGCTTAGCCGTTTCCCAATTATTTTGGGGTCGGCTTCCAGTCTAACCGAATGCAGCTGAATACCAGTATTTTACATGGAGCGAATGCCTATCTGACCTCCACAACCCAGTTAGTACTGTGTAATACGATACTCTTTGGACAAACTGGTCGTCAGTCTTTTTGGGCCACTGACTACCTGTAACGACTATCAAAGATCTACAAATGATAGCCGGGACCAACTGCTTAACGTGCTTTCCGAGGCACGGAGGAAACTCGGTATGTAATGGGTGGTCACCCATCCACAGACCGGCCTAGACAAGCACGGCTTAACCTGAAAATTGACCCGAGTGGCTGTTATCATTTAGCCACGAGCTCCTAGAGTAGAGAGTTAAAATAACTGACTTAATAAAATGTAGGTTTTATAGATACATCTTTGCCTTACACTTCGAGAATAATTGGTTATTTTGCCCGACTACAGCGAAGCCATCTTTGTATTTACGTAATATGTTCCTCCGTAGCGCCTAAACTATTCATCCGATTTTGATGAGTAAGGTGTCAATCGATTTGTTATTATAGCCCGGGTAACACAAACGGTGTAAAACACCTCCTCACGAAGCCAAAAGACACTTTTTCCTCATCATTGCGATCAATTTTTTGTTCTACACCATACCTGGGAACCTTCTAGTTACGGAGATATTGGGCATCAAAGTTCCAACTTTTTGACAAGTTTTTTTTAATACTAGTTTTAATGTAAGATTTTGACTTTAAATACTTCCACGACCCCCGTACTATTAAATCCATCCATCAGCACAATATTTTGAGTGCGTTACATTGAGTTCTACCACAAAACATAATTATTCACAACAAAAAAAGTACCAGCAATAATTTTTACGTCAAGTTACTTAGTTTGATGTACAGAATGTTTGGTTGACGGCTTCGTGATGAGGTTGTTTACACCTTGAATAGGTAATCTATAATACCAATATTATAAGGAAGTTAAGTTTGTGAGGCTGTAGGGGGTAATCTCTGGATCTATTGAACCAATTTTGAATAATAGTACGAGGGTCGTGGAGAAGTTTAAAGTAAAAACCCCGAAAAATAATAATTTCCCAGCACAATTTTTTGCGTAAAGTTACTTAGTTTGATGTACAGAATGCTTGGTTGACGGCTTCGTGATGAGGTCTTTTACACCCTGTATAGGCTACATTTTATACATTTTAACCAACTTCAACCGTTTATTCCCATCCACCACCCCCAATTCTACCACCCGGGGTGGTGGATGGGAATAACTAGAAGCGTTAACGCGTTCAACATTTATTCCCATCTACCACCCCTGGTAAAAGTGATTTTTTGGACTATTTGACTTAATTTTTTTCTTTTTTTCTTGGGCTATTGGACTTACTGGTTTTTTTTTTTGTTTTTTTTTTTGTTATTATTTCTCGGACTATTGGACTTACTTTTTTTCTTTTTTTCTTGGGCTATTGGACTTACTGGTTTTTTTTTTTGTTTTTTTGGACTGACTTTTTTTGTTTTACAATAGGAGGAGTCGATTTTACCTTGTATACCCCGAATTTAATTAGAGCGTGATTTTTCCACAGTTGGGTTTTTTAGTAGTAGAACACACAAAGTCTTGGTTATTTTTATTTTCAGAGGCAGATTTGTTTTCTGTAGGTAATGGGGTAGATGGCACACCAATCAATTGAGATACTTTTTAAGAGCTGTCAAAACGCGGTTCTGTCATAGATTTTGTATGACAATAACCAACTTCGACGACCCGAATAGCGCAGTGGCAGTGAGGCTGCCTTATGTTCATAGGGTCCCCTCGAAAAGAATGGCAGTGGCTGCCTTTCCGCCTTACTCCGCTGCTGCAGTACGGCTAGAAAAAGATAGATACAGCGAGCGAGCGAGCGTGTGCTAGCATGTGCAGGAGCGCAGGAGAAATGAAAGATTGTAGAAATCATTTACATTACGAGCGCTAAAAACCAATAACTTTGTTTGCTACCAGTAAATTATGTACCTATGAAGACTTGTGACGAATTTACACATAGTTTTTATGCATGTGACGAATATACTTTGATAACCCCCGGGGTACGAATCCCGGTCGGAGCAAATGTTTGTGTGATGAGCTGTGTCTGTACATTGAATATATTAAAAAAAGAAATAACTGAGAGGGGTTTAGAAACAGTAATAGAACAAGAATCCAAAAAAAAAAATCTGTCTGTTTGTTTGTACACGCTAATCTACGGAACTACTGGACGGATTTGAATGATTTGTTTTTTATTGTATAGGTATTAAGTCTGGGCAACATATAGGCTATAATTTATCTTGGAAACTTGAACACCTGATGCAGAACCGCAAAAGACCAGCTAAACTATAAGAGATACAAAAATGGTACCACAGCAAAAATTGTTCCACGTGATGAGAATTTTCTGCTGAGAAAATAAATTTGAAGATCTGGAACATCTGATGTGGAACTCCAAGAGCCCAGCTACACTAACATATATATAGGAATGACGTTTTAGCAAAAGTTGTTCAATCTGATGAGCACTCTCTGTTGACTTATAAAAATTGAAGATCTGGAACACCAGTTGTGGAACTCCAAGAGCCCAGCTATACCATAACACATATAGGAATGACGTCTTAGCAAAAGTTGTTCGGTCTGATGGGCATTTCCTGTTGACTTATAAAAATCGAAGATCAGAAACATCTGATGTGGAAATCAAAGGTATCAATAATTTCAATGTATAATTTCGATGTAAATTATAAAATAACATAAGCTGAGAGTTCCTCCACGCGGTGAAGGTGGTAACAGTTTAGGACTGATTTTCGATGACGATGGTATATCATTGAAAATTTGACTCTACTGGCCAAAACTCCCTTTTATTTTTTATTTTATCGAATAAATGTGCCTTCCGGCTTATGTTACTTTAGTGTTTAATTTCCTTTTCCATTTATCTTCGTGACACGGTAGCCTACCCGGTAACGCAGCGGAGCAGTCATTTTAATAAAACTATAACCACGCCTAGAAAGAGGTTAAATCTTTCCCAATATTCTAAAGGAGCTAAAAGATTGAGGATCATAAGATCCCCAGAATCTACCGAAGAGCGTCAGGAGAGACTTGATGCTGTTCGAGAACATCAGGCTGCAACTCGCTCCGTGGAAACCTCTTCGGATTGCGAAGCACGCCTGCGTTCTCAGCATATTTATGCATCTACATCCAGGTCTCTAGAGACCAGTGAAGAATATGATGCGCGACTGACCGCTGATCGTGAACGTCTGCATTGTCTCGCGAGTTGGAGACGTTCACGGAAAGAGAATTACGCTTCGACATCAGACGTATCAGATCTTCGATTTTGACGACCCCGTGTCGCTGGCATAAGCAACAGGTTCCGCGTACGAAGTCGCGGGCAGAAGCTAGTTGAAAATAAATCGGGTTTTCAGGCCTAAAAGAATTTTTTGTTTTATGGTGTAGACTAATTCCTATGTTTGCTTTTGTTCGCAGGAAGAAAGATAAAATGGCAAAGGAAAAAACCAGATTCTGACCACCTGAAACTCATCAACATTATGTGCTTTTAGCTTTTTCCCAACTATGTTGGATTGAAAATCTGAAAATACTGTTATTTTTTTTTCATGAATGATCTATGTAATTCTGTTTTTTTTGTACGTGTACCCTTTATCTGTAACACACATACAACAATAGAACAATACAACATTTTCAATAAAAATGATTTTTCTTATTTATGTCGCTGTTTTTTTTTACGATAAAATGAATATGACATCCCGAATGTCACAGCGGTAGGAATTTAGGGAGGCTGCCTTAGGTTTTTGGGGTTCCGGG
Organism: Xestia xanthographa; assembly: GCA_905147715.2. Lineage (NCBI taxonomy): Eukaryota > Metazoa > Arthropoda > Insecta > Lepidoptera > Noctuidae > Xestia > Xestia xanthographa. Next base: position 19,204,371 of record LR990667.1, read on the forward strand.
TTCGAATCCTGGTAGTTGCAAATGTTTGTGTGATGAGCATGGAGATTAAGTATGTACAGTCACGGACTATAAATGATGAGCCACTTGCCACCATTCGTATTTTAGCCGTGTAATGTAAATCGGGTTTAGTCGGTTATATTCGTACATAGTACAGAGTGACTACCTAAAGGCGACGAATTGCAGGTATAGCAACCGTAACCTAGCGACAATTGTTTTAGCGTAGCCATAGTAACGGTGGCCTACGGAGACATTTTATCTTTTCTGACATCGACATCTCAACTGTCACTCTGGTTTCGGATAGGTTTTCAGAAATAAAGAGTATTTAATAAGGACTATTTCAAAGGAGGTCAGTATCAAATAGATTGGGATACAAGTCAGCACCATTGTATGGTTTTATCACTGACAACTTATAAATAAGTAATTTTTCAACCTTTATGGATAAGACTATTTCCGATTATTAGTAATGTGTCATTTTGTTTCCGAGCATTCGGTTTGAGTTCGTGTTTAATCGTGTAATCTCGTGAATGTATAAAACTGCAAAATTGGAAATCTTGAAAGTGGCTTATCAAATATAGTCCGTGACTGTACCTATTTACAAAAAGAAAAGTATGTAGTATATCAACTAGGTATCTGGTGTCCACGACACAAGCCTTGTTGCTTAGTGAGGCACTGGCTAGCGGTGTGTGTAATGTCCAGTAATATTTATTTATTTATTTAATACTAGCGGACGTCACGCGGTTTCACCCGCGTAGTTCCCGTACCCGTAGAAGTACAGGGATAAAATATAACCTATGTCACTCAGGGTGAATGTAGCTTTCTGATGGTGAAAGATAAATTCATTACAAACATACACACAAAAATACAAATCTTTCTTCTTTATTAGTGTAGATGTAGAAGTTATGTAGGTATATATTTACAAAACTAAAAGTATCTGTGTTCGTTTCGACCGCGCGGCCACGGCGTTTTTTTTTAAAAAAAAAACTATGCCAAGTTTTTGTAAAAGTTGATTCCCTAAACCATAAATTTGTCAAAGTTATGGTTAAAAAGTTATAAGGGTTTGAACGTGGCCGCGCCATCGAAACGTGGAGAACCGCGCGGCCACGGAGATCTTTAAAACTAAGCAGTTGCAGACACCTGAAATTTAGGTAAATAACAGATTTAATTTGTAAAAAAATTGTAATAATATACAAAAAAATCCTAGGTTTATATCTTAGGAGCTGTAAGACTAAAACCTCATGGCCGCGCCATCGAAACGGTGAACAACACGTTATCCAGTATCCACGTTATCCACGAACCAGTACTGTTCGCCGATGATATCTCCATACTTGTGAAATGCGACAAAAATTCTGACCTAAATGCAATCTTACAAAATACTCTCCAGACGGTAACACTTTGGTTACAAGATCACAATTTAGAAATTAACTGTAAAAAAACCAAAATGATACAATTTAGATCGTACAAAACCCCCCCTAAGAAATAATGTAATTTTTAATGACACCCCTATAGAATTGGTAACTACATTTAACTTACTCGGTATAAACATAGACACACATCTCAATTGGAAAAATCACATAGAAACAGTAAAATCGAAATTATCTAAATTTACGTACGCCTTGTTTCAACTTAAGCACAGCACAAATACAGAAACAGCACTATCGGCATACTACGCCTACGCTAACTCGTGGCTAAGATATGGCGTGATGTTATGGGGGAAAATCAAAATTAAATACAAATTAAAATTAATTACGAAATCAAAATTAAATACAAAATTAAATAGAAATTAAAATTAATCACAAAATCAATTACAAAATTAAAAACAAGATCAAAATTAAATACAGAATCCAACCAAACGATGATCTTAATAGCGCATTTATCATCGAAGCCTCGGAAAGCACGTTAAACAGTTGGTCCCGGCTGTCATTTGTACATCTTTGACAGTCGTTACAGGTAGTCAGTGGCCCAAAAAGGCTGACAACCAGTCTTACCAAGGGGTATCGTATTACCCAGTACTAATTGGGTTGTGGAGGTCAGATAGGCAGTCGCTCCATGTAAAATACTGGTATTCAGCTGCATCCGGTTAGACTGGAAGCCGACCCCAACATAGTTGGGAAAAGGCTGGCAGATGATGATTATCAACGGTTAATAGGCCGGTTTCGGATGGGAAATCATCAAATAACTCCTCCCGCTCTGGGCGGAGCAGGAGGGAGTGTCTGACTTTTACTGACTAAAACCCATTCATGTTCCTTCATCGCCCTTTGTGTTCCGGGGCCACGGTATCTCTTTCGAACAGTCCCGCAACCCCGGTAATAGCATAACCTTGAAAGCATATTTTGACATCAACCAGTCGAAAACGGGGCAGTTCACAATGTTTATAAACTTGTCTCTCCAAATAAGGTTGAAACTGTGAAAAACCGTAAACATTAGATATTGTTTATAAAGAAGTTAATAAAAAATGTGAACTATAATGAATATCCGAAGTCGATACGACGGTGAACGTAAATATTTTGGTTTTAAGAAGTAGGGCGGGGAAAAGTTTGTCGATAGTTTGGAAAAAGTCGTGTGGAAAGTTTTGAGTATTAATGTGGCTGGCTGGTTGTAAGAGTATAGGAAGACCAAAGAAACGATGGATTTGTGAGGTAGTAGCCGTAATAACATTATATAAACCTATGTTCTATTCTATTGTATTAAAGGCACTACTGTAACAGCACTCGTTGTATCATTTAATCATAGAGCCTGCCCTCCGTACATGGCGACCGTGACAGTAAAATAGGCGCGGATAGTATTTACATTCCTTTGACCAAAACGGAACAAGTGGTGTTATAATGTATTGCATCAATACCAATCTTCTGCGCGCAGTCGGCGTTAACAATCTTTTATTTGTGAAAATTTAATTCATTCACCTCAAAATGGGAACTACTAACAGCAAGGAGGAGATTATAGTACCACAAAACGCAGCAGGTGGAAATAACATAGCAGACATCAGACAGCTGGCAGTGCACGCCAGCACCACCAACATCATCCTGATCGTGGTACTCTTGATTACATCGTTGGCGTTTTTGTATGGTGTGTACAAAATATATAAAAATTGCCACCAGCAGTGGATTACAATCCCATCTATTCGTATATACCAGTGACCTTATAGATACGTAAATATAAGTGACATTATTATGGACTTACCTAAGTGAAAAATATAAGTAAAATAAATACTGGGTGTTTGCAGAATAATACAAGATTATGTAATAAGATTCTAAGAAGATAATAGTAGGTATATTTCATGGCAGAAAAATTTAAAACATTGTATGACAATTTATTTGAAATCAGAAAATATTTAATAAAGATTGGCCCAGATAGGAGAAAAGGTAATATTGTTGTCGTAAAATTAGAAGAAGCTGATGTTTTAGTAAAGCAGTACAACTTACTTTTAGAATATTATTCTGAAACCAAATCCACTTTAAGTAAAAGCGAGTGTTCAAGTATCCACGAGCTTTGTTCTAATTTTGACAAGTTATATGAACAAATTTTAGATTTGTGTTCACAAAAACCCATTACTTCAATCAATATGACAAATACTTGTAAATTTGACTTAAAAACCGCATTAAATTTATTGCCAGTTTGTTCAAACGATGAGGCTAGCGTCAGCAACTAATAGACGGGATAGAATATTATACATCAGAGCTAGACGAATATTCTCAAGAAAAATTATTAAAATTCGTGTTAAAAACTAGACTCCCTCAGGCCGCAAAACTGAAACTATCTCCATCTTATGCCAACATTAATGTATTGATAACCGATTTAAAGGCTCACTTATTGCCTAAAAAATCAGCTTCTGCAATTCAACGGAAATTGCAAAATTTTAGGCAAAATGATTTATTGATCGATGAATTCGGCAAACAAGTAACTGAATTATTTGTTGATTTAACAATAACTCAATCAGATGGCAGTGACGCTAATTTTAAAGTTTTGAAGCCAATAAACGAGAAACAGGCCATCAAATGCTTTTCAGATGGATTAAGGAGTAAACGACTAGGCACAATAATCTCAGCCCGAACTTTTACATCATTAAAAGACGCTGTGCAGGCGGCTATCGATGAAGATATTACAATTCCATCGACTTCTTCTGATATCCTAACCATGAATTTTAGAGGCAGAACTTCGTATAATTGGTCGCAGAGGAGAGGCCGCTTCGCATACACAGGTAGAGGACGTGGACGTAGTTACCGGCAGCCTCCCCAGAACCCAGATGAGCAACAAGATCACGTTGGGCGAGGATCGCATGCAGGTCGGCGCGGGTCGACCCGATCATTTTATGGAAACAGAGGTAGGTCCAATTATCATAATAACAGTACGGACATTTGAGACGGATGAATGCGTAGTTAACGCGTCAGAACTACAAAAAGGGATTTTTATAGCAAGTACTTTAGTCAAGCCAACGAATGGGAAAATACCCATTAGAATCTTAAACACCACTGATTCAGATTTAGTTCTAAATTCAATAAATGTGACTTTTCATAAAGCAAGCGACTATGATGTTTGTACATTTCCAGCAATTAATAATAGTGCTAGTCGTGTGAAAAAATTATTCAATTCCTTGTCGCTAAATCATCTAAATAAAGAGGAGCAATTGTCTATAGAGTCAATATGTGCGAAATATTCAGACATTGGATTAACAGTTACAATTAACCCCTAAGCACAACTAAATTATACGAACATACAATAACTTTGAAACCAAACACGGCTCCAGTATACGTTAAGCCTTACAGAAGGCCCCATTCACAGAAAGAAGAATTAAAAAAACAAGTGGATAACTTATTAGAACAAAATATTATTGAACCCTGTTCCAGCAAGTGGTCAAGTCCAGTTGTACTAGTGCCCAAGAAATCTCACACCGGGGAAAAGAAATGGCGGCTAGTTATAGATTATCGTAAGCTAAACAACTGTATACAGAATGATAAATTCCCCCTGCCAAATATTACGGACATACTAGATTCTTTGGCTGGTTGTATTTACTTCACACATTTAGATTTAAATCAAGGATTTTATAATGTGCCCTTGGAAGAAAACAGTAGGAAATACACTTCGTTTTGTACAGATAGTGGTCAGTATCAAATGACGAGAATGCCCATGGGCCTGAAGACTAGTCCGAGCTCATTTTCGCGAATGATGACCATGGCAATGGCTGGGTTATCCTATGAAAAATGCTTAGTATATCTAGATGATCTGATATGTATGGGACGGAGTCTGTCCGAACATAATAAAAAATTAATAAATGTTTTTGAAAAATTTCGCAACGCGAATTTGAAGCTAAACCCATCTAAATGTGATTTCTTAAAGAAAGAGATTCTATATTTAGGTCATACTGTATCAGGCAATGGGATATTGCCTGACCCGGACAAAAATAAAATAATGGAAAACTATCCGGTTCCCACAAATACGGACGAAGTGAGACGCTTCGTCGCCTTTGCGAATTATTATAGAAAGTTCATAGATAATTTTGCAAACAAAGCATACCATTTGAATCATCTATGTAAAAAAGACTCTACATTCATTTGGGACGATAACTGTCAAAAATCATTCGAAACCCTTAAAAATAGATTGATATCTCCGCCGATTCTCCAGTTCCCAGATTTCTCAGAACAAAATCAATTTATACTTCAAACAGATGCATCCGGATACTCGATAGGGGCAGTTTTATGTAATTCGGATAGTCGCCCCATAGCTTACGCCAGTAGAAGTCTCAACAAGGCGGAAAAGAATTATCCCACTATAGAGAAAGAACTGCTAGCCATAGTTTGGCTGTGTGAAAGACGACAAACAATTATTGGTTTTGTGTTTTTATGGGGACCATTTCGTCCAACCGCGGCTGGCTAGTAGTAGTACCCACATCAGAACAAACAGTGAGTATGTAAATTCTAATAATTATTTTAAAGGGATCTATTTAACCAGTACATAATATTATGGTCTTATTGATAGCAGGAAGTGAGGTAACTTTAGTTGCAGACTATTAAGGAATCATAACATAAAACATAAGATAAAATCACGCTTATAATCCCCAAAGGGTTAGGCAGAGGTGGGTTACGTCCCATGTAATAGAGACGAGTCTATTGCCATCAATCAGGCACAAATCCAGACTCCGTTGCTGACAAATTCCTGATGAAAAAACCCAATAACAATTTGCCCGACTGGGAAATCGAATCCAGTACCTTATGCTCAGCAGTGGCGATTGAGGCCACTAGACAACTTGGCAGTAATAATTTAATACTATTATAGAAGTGTGAAAAATATAATTCATTGCGCGGCCCCATATTAAATTGGGTATGGATACATTGGGAAACGTTTAATAATTATTATTAGAGACCTTGAACTGTCATATTTAAAGAAATAGGAAAAATGTAAGTATAGTTTATTTCGTACAAAAGTCTGACAACTATTCCTACTATGGGATATCGTGTCAACTATAGTTGGTGTCATGTAAGACCAGAATAACGGTCATTGACCCACCTACATTTATTAAACTTCTTAACTTTGAAAACCAAAAATAAGCCTGTTCAAGTCTGGAATCGTCATTTATCGTGATCTTCAACATTTTTTGTAATGAAAAAAGATACATGGTTTATTTGTTTTGGTTCGTACGAAGAGATATTAGGGAAAGGGCAATGAACGCTATTCTCATCTTAACTGGTAATAGTTACTATGTTGTTGAGGTCAGACAGTCGGTTGCTTTGCTATACACTGGTATTCGGGTTTACTTAGTTAAACTAAAAGCCAACCCCATAATGAAACATGCACTACACCCTGTTACCACTTGACATCATAATCATCCTTAATGTTCCCACTGTTGGGACACAGGGCTTCTCTTTATGAGAGGGAATGGTCTACAATCCACCACGCAGGCCCAGTGCGGGTTGATAGATGTCACATGTCTTGGATTTTTTGGTTCATAGGACATGCCGGTTTCCTCACAATGTTTTCCGTCACCGTTTTGAGAGCAGTTGTGATGAAATAAATTACATAAAGTAATGCGCTTGCCTGGGTTCGAACCCACGACCTACTGCTCGTAAGTCAGAGCCACCACCACTGGGTCACCGCCACTCTCTCACGTGACATAGCTTATGCTAATTAACCAACGTGAAGTAAGCAACGACTCGAGGAGCTCATGGCAAAATAATACCATTAACTCGGGTCAATCTTCAGGTTGTTCCGTGGATGGGTTCCATTACTTAACGAGTGAAATCTGACAATAAAAGAAGTGGTCCATTATCTCAAAAGTAAAAAATATCGATAAAACGGCGCCACACAAAGCACAACACTAAACCGATAAAAATTTACAAACAAAACCAATCAATTCAGTAAACGAACATAAGTGAAATTCTTTCCATTCATCAACCAGTTGCATACAAACTATGTCCTGAATATGTTGACGAAATTAATAACACTTTTCGCGTTAACCGGGGCTGTTTGGGGCGACATATTGCACTATGAAAAACCGAAGGGGGAACATAATAATATCATTAACAAAGCAATTTGGTTTCGTAATAAGTTGACGGATAATAAGTTGACGGACAACTTTTACGACAAGACCAGGATGGGGAAATTCATTTTTCGGGAGAATTCTATGGACGTTGATAATTTATTGCAGAATAGTTTTGATACGTTTGGTGCGAATAATAATGATAATGAACCTCCTGTTTCCAACTACATTAAAAGGGATAAAAGGGCGATACGGCGTAAGTACTTTATTTTGTTTTTTCGCTAGCTTATACCAGTGGCTTTGCCCTCGTGGAGTTCGGTAGTTGTCTCATGGGATTGTTCTACTGGGATAAAAACTATCCTATGTGTTAGTCCAGGTTATAAACTATCTGTGTGCTAAATTTCATTCAAATCTGTTTAGTGGTTTTTGCGTTAAGAGTAATAATAAACATCATTTAACCTCACAACCTTTTTTTATTTATTTTATTGAATTTTGGATTTGATTTTATTATCTTATCATGATTGTATTTGATTATTAAACAACAGCCGCTCGGGTTGATCGTTAGGTTAAGCCGTGCTTGCCTAGGTTGGCCTGTGGTTGGGTGACCACCCATTACATACCGAGTTTCCTCCGTGCCTCGGAAAGCACGTTAAGCCGTTGCTCCCGGCTGTCATTTGTAGATCTTTGACAGTCGTTAGGTAGTCAGAGGCCCAAAAAGTCTGACAACCAGTCTTACCAAGGGGTATCGTATTATTAGGGGCCTTTTGGCCTCGTACAGGACCAATTTCATTTCATGTTTATTTTTTCTCTTTGTTTACTTTTTAATTTTTATTAGTTGTAAGTACTGTTAATTTAGCCATTTTTATTTGTGTTTTGTCCTGTGCGGGCTAATAAATGCTTTTTCTTTCTTTCTTTCTTTACCCAGAACACGAAGTATTATATTATCTGTGCCCAGAACTAACTGTGTTGTGGAGGTCAGATAGGCAGTCGCTCCATGTAAAATACTGATATTCAGCTGCATCCGGTTAGACTGGAAGCCGACCCCAACATAGTTGGGAAAAGGCTACGCAGATGATGATGATTGTATTTTGATTATTATTTTAATGACATGATGTATCTTGACTATTATTTTATTTTATTGGACTTTTTATTCTCAATTTTTTTTTATCCTGTGTAATTACTTACTTATTTATATGAATTTATTATTTTTTAATTACTGTTAATTATTTAATGCAAATCAATATTGTATAAAATTGTAGTGCCCAACAGGGTGGGTATAAAGGAACTTTATAATTATTTTAAGATCTTTTAAAACACATGTGATATGCAATAAAGAATTGATTTGAATTAATAAACGCACGCGCGTGCCTTTCACGCCAAGCCAAAATTTCACCTACCATTTTGAAAACTATTTGCGTCGTTCGGCGTACAGGGCACGCTCTTGCTTGTCACCTATATGTGTCTATGGAGGTCAAAAGATTAATACCATTAGATTACTTAGCTGCATAGCTAGAAAAACATAGTTGGGAAAATGCTAGACAGATGATGAGTCTCCCTGTAGTATGTTTCCATGAGCTTAATTCTGATATCCACGTAAAATACTAGCAAAGTACTAAACTAACATTATTTTAACAGGCATACGAGCACAGAAACTTGGAAAGAATTTAAAAAACTGCATCGGTAAAGAATGCAAAACCTTAGAACAAGAAAAAGAAGAACAAAGCAAAGGTGCTATAAAACGAGATTACAGTGATGAAAGAAACACCTCATCAGTCAATGATTACCCTTATGAGGTCGCCATCTTAGTTAATAATAAAAAAAGAGATGTAGACACACTGAATAATGATACACAAACCCTTGAAAATGAAATCAGTAACAATCACATTTTTAGCAAAATTGATGACATCGTTCAAACCACTACAATATCTAAAGAAACAGATTTCACAAAAAATAACACAATATTTCATAAAACTCCTACTAATATGAACTCAGCAAGAAGTGTAAAATATGATTTGGAAAGTGAAATAATCAAAAAGTTTGAATTGACAGAAGATTTGAATAGGACTTATGTTAATAATTATGAAAATAGAAACAAAATTACCGATAGAAATATATTTGATAAAGACAACACTGTTTGGCACCAGAACGCACCAATTCCAAATGTAAATGTCTATAAAGTTGTACCTAAGGAACCTCAAAAGAGTAAAGGAGTTACTGAACGAGGACTTATTAAAGTGATCTCAATGTTAACAAAGACATTTAAGAAGATCATTAAACAGCACAACGAAATCAAACAAATTCATGAAAGAATAACCGATGTAAACGACCAATTTATCAATAACTCAGGCGCGATCACTAGCAAATTCCAAGATTTTGATGTAAAATATCTATATATTTTAAAATTACATGAGAAGTTAAAAAGTTTCGAACTAAAACTGGCCAGTAAGCAGGAATATTTCCAAAATAAAGAAAGAGAAATGTCTGCTAATTTCAAAGAATTCGAAACTCAGCAGAAGAAATTCTTGCAGCAGCAGCGACAATTCTATAATATCCAGAAGCTGATGCTTGCACAGAACGAGAAGATTAACCTTAAACAAAACGCAATAGCAAAGACTCAAAGCGAAATATCCCACAGACAAAACAACTTTGCTAGGATACTGAAAAAGGCTAAACAACTGTACTTAGAAACGAGGAACCCGATATCAAAACTGAATTCAAATTTGATAAAGACACTCGAGCATCCCAAATCAACGACACAAAATCCATACATAAGTACGACAACCCCATCAACAGAATCCATAAAAATAAACCTCTTTTCAATCCCAACTTCAAACAAAATTAAAAATCAAGACGAATTAATCATCAAAGAAAAAGACGACCAAACTATAGATGATTTAGTTTACAAATATTACTTCAATAACACTTTTATTGATAATATAATGAAGAACAATGTCTTGAAAAGTTTAATGGGAGTTTCAAACCATCCTGGTGTTGTACGGAATGTGAAAACCAAAAGAAATGAACTTGAAACTACCATGTTACTACCCATCTTTGAGAATAATGAATCAGAAGCGATTGTAACTAAGAATAGAGAGAGAAGGTGGATTAATCATCATTCTAGACACAGGGGTAAGAGACGAGAACGCGGCAAAGGAGGTGTAGCAACTATAATCAATGCTTCAGATGCTAAAGCTATGAAAAAAAAGGTTAATAATATAGCGATAGTCGATGAAACTCCAAAACCAAAGGACGAAGGGGATATAAAGATAAAATACGATCCTTTTTTAGCTATGGCGACGAATTTTTGTAATGAAATTCGTCAAAATACTACAGCGCAAATGTTACAATGGTGTGTTGAAAAAGCTTTGAGAAGGCTACGTTTTCTTGGTGAGTGTTTTGTTATATTTTCATCATCATGATCATCCTGTGCATTAATTTTACATTTTTAAAAACACACGTCAGTATATAAACTTTAAATCCCCAATAAAATGGAACTTAAACAAAACTGGCGAAATTTGGGGGTATTATACACTTCTAAGGATTAGGCGTTTTATTATGTTATGGAATAGTGTGAACAATACATATAATATAAGCACAGAACATATAAATGAGGTTAGAAAGGCCTTGTGGGCGGGGCACGCGCGCCGCGGTTATGAGCAAATGCTCAATATCAACCGAAATTTAATTTACCGGCCAGCAATCGCTCTCTTGTTTTGACAGCGTACGTAAGCTCCGCAAAAATATAAAATTATGCCGTCTTGCGCTATTATAACGTGTCGGAAAAGAAGCCAGGTGTGTAGTGTAGCACGAGAAGGGATTTCTTTCCACCGGTAAGTCCAAAAACATTAAAATACTTGTGATATTTGTAATTATAACATTAGCATTATGAAGTTTGTAGACAAAAACGAAATAATCGCAAGCAGACGAATAGTAATACATTGCTTGCAATAGATGGACTATACATTTTGCATTACGTGAGCGATCGCGCAATGTATTACGTTCACTGCGAGAGTCCCGAGTGCCGAACCAAAGGTGTAATTCCACGAACTCTAGGCACATCGATAGTGCTGTGCCAATTTGTAAACAATGTCGATAATTACTATGATACAATGGATTATTATCAATAGTACACTTAATAACTAAAATAATATTATTTATTCCGACCGATTGTTAATATACCTAGATTTTGAGTGAGGTTTTTGTATATTTTTTGTATTAGTACTATAAGTTTTATGTAATTTTTCAATGTTGAAACTAACATAATTATGATTTAATATCTGATTTATATTTCTTCCGAAATGTAGATATCATAAGTAACGTAACCGTATATATTTCATTTCAAGGACAAAAATCGTGTAAGTAAACTAGTGTAATCTTTTTCTTTTTGAACTGGTGATAAGCACCGGAAATGTAAGGTTGAGAGGCAACCGACTTTCTCTAATGAACAAACAATAAACACGGTAAATATTCCATGTTAAATCCTAATGTTTATAATAAAATTGGTTTTAAAATTCAGTTACGTATTTTTTATTTGATCAAATCAAATCAAATCAAATCAAATCATTTATTTTTGCCGAAAACACTGTTACAATGGTCTTATTACAAATTAACATGTTTCAAGTGTTTCTACCGTAAGGCATGCAAAATTTATACAGTCATGAAATACGAATTAATAACAAATATAAGATCAGCTAATTAAATGTACAATAAATAAAAATAAATAAAAAGAATCATAAAATATTTTAACATATTAAATTAATGCAATGTCATACTGATTAGTTATTTATTTAATAATAGTAATATTTCAATTAATTCAATGTCTTAAGATCTAAAATTATTACATTATTTAAAGATATATAATATTGTTATTAATTGATGTCACTGTGAGGTCTTCAGTATGGAAAAATTATCGTTTAAGAAGTCATTCAAGTTATAGTAACATTTATTAACTAAAAGGCTCTTTAGGCTTTTCTTAAATAATGCAGTATTCATTGCCCTTATTTCTTTGGGTAATTTATTGAAAATTACGGGAGCCATGTGAAACACACTTTTGTGCATTAAAGCGGTATATGTTCGGCGGACATAGAGGCGAAATTCGTCACGTTGTCGCCTATTATTCATTTCTGAGGCTAATGTAAATAATTTTTTATTGGTCTTAACAAATACTGAGACCTCATAAATATAGAGGCTTGGGAGAGTTAAAATTTTGTACTCCTGGAAAAACGGTTTACAGGTTTCGATCATTTGAAGCCCAAACATAGCCCTTATGCACCGTTTTTGTGCTTTAAAAATTAAATCAACATCAGTCGAATTTCCCCAAAAGATCACACCACACCTCAGAACTGAAGCAACCAAACCATGGTATGCAGTTAACACGGTATTAATATTTGCAATCTGCTTTAACTCATGCAGCGCATACACTGATTTATTTATTCGTTTGGATAGTGTTTCAATCTGGGATTTCCATTTTAATTTGTTATCCACAGTAAGACCAAGAAATTTTGTTGTTTGCACTTCAGATACAGGTTCACCCTTATAGTTAATCTGAGGCATAATTGCGTTCATACGCTGATTAAAATGGATTATTTTAGTTTTTGCAATGTTTGCCTTCAGATTATTGCTGTCTAGCCATTGAATAATTGCGTTTAGGCTACTGCTTATATCATGCTCATAAGATATTCTGTCATTACACTTAATTGCAACAGTGCTGTCGTCAGCAAAGAGTGTCATTGGGTTTGAGTTCGCATTTGGAAGGTCATTAATGTAAATTATAAATAGTAGTGAACTCAATATACCTCCTTGTGGGACACCATATTGTATTTTACGTCCCTTTGATAGGTGTGCCTCCTCCATCTTAGTTCTAACATTAAGTCTATTAATTTGTGTATACTGAGTGCGGTTTTTGAGGTAAGTTTCAATTAATGCTAAGATGTTGCCTCTTATGCCATAAGACTCAAGCTTATCTAATAAGATGTCATGTACCACGTGATCAAAAGCCTGTGTCATGTCCATAAAGATGCCGCAGATCGGTATTCGCCTGTCGACATTGGACGTTATGATTTCCAAGAACTCATATATAGCAAGGTTAATACTTTTGTTCCTTCTAAATCCTTTTTGTTCCTTAGCTAAAATGTCATGGGTTTCAAAATAATTAACAAGTTCATTATAAATATATTTTTCAAAAAATTTTGATATGATCGACAGTAGGGCAACAGGTCTATAATTATTCATGTCTTCTTTACTCTCTTTTTTATGAATCGGTTTAATAACTGCAACTTTTAATTTTTCAGGGTATACACCAGTTTCAATAGAGAGGTTTAGAATGTAACTCAGAGGTTGCGAGATACATTCTGTTACTAGCTTAATGACTTTAGTGCAAATATCGTCATAACCTACACTATTTGTGTTTTTTAACTCTTTTATGATTTGTTTTACATCTTCTGGCAGACATGGCTTCATAAACATTGAGTTAAGTCTAGATGTTAGAAATTGCCTATGCTGATCTTTGTGCCTAGTATTAATGGGCGTTATCTTATCTACAAAGTGATCATTAAATGCATTTGATATGTCGTAAGGGTTTGTCACGATATTATTATTTACTTTAATACAAGGGATGGATTCTAATGGTCTGTTTTGCTTTGCAGCATTAATAGTTTGCCATACAGCTTTTGCTTTATTATTTGAATTTATAATATTGTAATTGTTTTGCGCTCGTTGGGTCAAAGATACAATCCTTTTTAGTCTCTTGGTGTATTGCTTCAATTTAGATTTGTTGTCAGCACTTGGGGTTTTTCTATATTTCCACAGAAGTTCACGTTTCTTAGCACTACAAGTCTTAATACCCCGTGAAACCCACTTGAGTCTTTTGTGAATGTGTATAGTTACAATTTTGTAGGGAAAACAAAGGTCATAAAACAATTTAAATGTATCAATGAAAATATTATATGCTATGTTTGGATCACAAGTACTGTACATATCTGCAAATGTCATTCGGCCCAAATAGTATTTAAATTTTGCCTGATTTTCTTTAGAAAAATCCCGTCTCCTGATTTTCCAGTTTTTAATTATACATATATTTCTTACTTGACATCTTAATAATTGTGCGGTGTGGTCAGACAGTGCTAGGTCAATTACTTCTGACTTACATTTTTTCCCAAAGTTATGGGCAAAATTGTCAATACATGTATTGCTGACATGTCTGGTTGGTTCTTTTAATTGTAATTTTAAGTTGTAATTTAGTAGTAAACATTCAAATTCGTTTGTTAACTTATTCTTATTAAGAACATTGATATTAAAGTCTCCAGCTATAACTATATTATGTTTATTATAATGTTTATAAAGTAAAGTTAAGATCCTTTGTTTTTATATTGGTGTTATTTATCTATAATATGTATGTATTTAGAAATATAAGTATGTTTATCAGTTGTCTAGTACCCATAACACAAGCTCTGCTTAGCTTGGGACTAGATGGCGTTGTGTGATAGTTGTGGAATATTATTATTATATTCGCATGAATAATGTGCACAACATGCATTACAGAAGTCCGCATAGTCCACAATAGTTGCAAAGTTAGAAGCAAGATTACATTAATTTTATCGATATCAACAATCGACCTTTTAGTCGCCCACCATACATGAGCTTTTACGCGTGTATGAGTGTACGTCAAACGCAGGGACTGCGTTAGTGTGACAACCAATAGCAAACTCACGATCTAAGTGCGTGTTGTTTATTTGTGTGCATAATCCGCGTAGGCATTGGTCTCTTGCTTGTAGTGAAGTTAAAGAGTGGGAGTCAAGCGGCGACACGCGTTCTGATACAAATCAGGATCTATTTCCTTTCTAACCTCCTTTAAATGTTCTGTGAATATAAGCGCTTTCAGGCTTTACGACAGACTTGCTGTCTATTTTTGAAGAGTTCTATTATATATCTCCAAAGATCAGCATCAAAACTTCACCAAATTAAAAAAAAACCACCGTGAAATAATATTCTTCCAAACAAAAAAAGAATCGTCTAAATCGGTTCACAATTGGCTAAGATATTGCTGAACATACAAACAAACAAAAAAGCAGACGAATTAACAGCCTCCTTTTGGAAATCGGTTAAAAACTAACAAAGACATCATTCCTTTCAGACACAGATCACGAACACACTACAA
Organism: Xestia xanthographa; assembly: GCA_905147715.2. Taxonomy (NCBI): domain Eukaryota; kingdom Metazoa; phylum Arthropoda; class Insecta; order Lepidoptera; family Noctuidae; genus Xestia; species Xestia xanthographa. The sequence goes on from LR990667.1 coordinate 19,219,994, forward strand.
GAAGACCTGAAGTTGAACCTAAAACAGACGTCCCAAAACCAACATATAAAATATGGAAACCGAAGAAATTAAAAGAGCATACTAAAGTGAAAACTTTATCTATCGAAATGAGCAACGAGCCGAGTAACGAACCGTCTACCAAACTGAGTACCGAGCCGATTGCCGAGCCGACAACCGAACCGACGCGAACACTATTTAATGTTGCAACTGAATCACCAAAATCTACTACTAGCACTGAAGTCGTTACTGAAACTACAGTTATTGGTGAGAAGACTTTTCTTTTCTTTAAGGCGGTTCCCCTAGCAAAATTAGCAACTCTATTTGCGGTGGTTCAAACTTCGTTTGAAACACTGTTAGAATAAAGTTCTAATCAGCTTGCACTACGAAGTGGTTGTTACGTCAGTCACTGCAGGCCGAATTGTGCGAAATTAGTGGTTTTTATTCTTTAAAAAAACCAAATTTTTCTTTTGGAAAAAATACGACAATTATGTTTGTTAGGCACCAAATTAAAGTCTCTAGAGATGAGGCGCAATTGGGTATAATTAATATTAAATCACAATATTTAGAAAATAAAATATAAGTAAACCGCCCCGTTGCTAGCCAACTACCACACAACAAGACCTAGCAACGGGGTTGCCAGATCTGTCGCCAACAATGTTCATTATTAAATTGCCTATCCATTAGTTTAAGTAGCAAATCAAAATAATGGTTACTTTACGAGGAGTAGCATTTTACAAATCATTATTTTTTCATTTCTGTGGTTTTGTTCTGAGGGGATTTATTAAACATTAAGCAACATAAAAAAATATATGAAACGACAATTTTGGAGTCAAGAATAAATAAGTAGTAATTTAATGTATTTTTTATTAGTTGGTATTTCTTTTGGATAAAGAGGAGTAGGCTCCAAAAAACTGCTCGCTCAAGGTCATTTGCTCGGGGAGCCGCCTTAAATCGACTTCTAAAAAAGAGGAGGCTATGTATTTTACTAACATCATTCATTTATTACCCGACTACGGCGAAGCCAAAAGGAAGGGTTATGATTTAAGAAGTATAAGTATGTTTGTATTTACGTATGTTCCACCGTAGCACCTAAACTATTCATCCGATTTTGATGAATAAGCTGTTAATCGATTCATTATTATGACCCGGGTAACATAGGCTACATTTTAACCGACTTCAACAATAGGAGGAGTCGATTTTACCTTGTAAACCCCGAATTTAATTAGAGCGTGATTTTTCCCTAGTTGGGTTTTTGGTGGACTACCACCAAAAACCCAACTACGGAAAAATCACGAACAATTATTCGAAATAAAAATATGAAATATTTTAATTCGAATTAGTGTGGTATACTAATACCACACTAATTCTTGATTCATTTACGTTCTCCGATTTATTCGTGGTTACTGCTCCGATTTAAGTGGAAGCCAGATTTTTTTTTTGCAAAAAAGTTTTTTCGTTCTCAAAGTAAAGCAGCCAGTACCAGAGTCGGTCCGTGGATCGGTGACCTTGCTTTACATACTGTGTTTCCTCCGTGTCTTGGAAAGCACTTTAAACTGCTTGTCCCGGCTGTCTGAATTTTTGACAAGTAGTCAGTGGCTCGAAAGGCAGACAAGCAGTCTAACACAATACTAATATACTGGTCCCCACAATACATAATTTATAAGAACCAAATAGAAAGAATCCAAAGAAAATTTATTAACCATCTTAATTATCACCTCCGTAAACCTCCAATGTCTTACGAAGATAGCTGTCGAACCAGTCTGCTAACACTCGAAGAAAGGCGTAAAATGATGGACATGTGTTTGCTGTATGACACTCTCAATGGACGCCTTGATTGCTCGGAGTTGGTAGCACAGATAACTTTTAACACTCCCCTACGGCGCACTCGTCACACGCCAATGTTGCGCATTCCTAGGCACTCCACTAACTATGCTAAGAACTGTGTACTGACTCGCATTGCTCGAATTTATAACTTGGAATTCTCGGAAGTTGATTTATTTAACTATAGTAAACCGACGTTCAAGAAACGAATGGTAAACATTATAAACGGAGATAAATGACGGGCAACCAGTCTTCTTCTTGTACTATCTTTTATTCAATCTTTTGTTTTAAATTTTTCAAAATTGTCATCTAAATTTAACTTGAAATTTATTTTGTATTGTTTTGTCATTTTATTATAGGAAATATCTGGCATTAATCCGTTCGCATGTGTTATAATAATCCCAGTTATACAGGGAAACCTATAATTGGCCATACTAACTACAACAAGCTTATTTTGTTTTTTTTTTTTTGTATTCGCTGTTGGTTACCTAAATAAATAAATAAAATAAAATAAAACACCAAGGAGTATCGTATTATCCAGTACTAACCAGGTTGTGGGTTGGGTTATGGGTTGTGAGTTGTGGGTCATCTAGAGTACTTTAACAGTTTCAGTGGCCCAAAAGTTTGAACAAGGCATGTCGTATTATCCAGATAGCATTATATGCTTTCTGCCTAATCCCAACGCGAGTTTACGTATGTATGTAATATGTAACTAAAATATTGTTTCCTTATAGATACTTCAAGTACGCAAGCACAATTACCATCGACTCAAGTAAACACAACTTTGGATCCGGTAACAAAACCCGAAATCGCGAAGTCAATATCGGAGGTCGTTGCATTCTTCCCAGGTATGAATATAATTTCCTCAATATTATCTATTTGACACATAGCATAATCAGCGACAAGATGGGTAGACGATATAGTTGTCATCGGAGCAAAAACCTAGACGAGGCTAGCTGGATGTCTCAGGTGAGCCCGGACATCACCAAAGGAGTTTGGTGAAAAAAATATAACAAAATGTTTGCATGTTACATTTATGAATAAGTAAAAAACCGGCCAAGTGCGAGTCGGACTCGCACACGAAGGGTTCCGTACCATTGACTATATTTAGTATTTGTTGTTATAGCGGCAACAGAAATACATCATCTGTGAAAATTTCAACTGTCTAGCTGTCACGGTTCATGAGATACAGCCTGGTGACAGACATACGGACAGACGGACAGACAGACGGACAGCCAGCGAAGTCTTAGTAATAGGGTTCCGTTTTTACCCTTTGGGTACGAACCCTAAAAACCAGACCAAATATGACTAAGTAAATATTTATGACTAAGTAAAAGTAGACCAAATGTTTGCATATTACATTTATGACTAAGTAAAGGTAGATCAAACGTTTGCATGTTACATTTATGACTAAGTAAAAGTAGACCAAATGTTTGCATGTTACATTTATGACTAAGTAAAAGTAGACCAAATGTTTGCATGTTACATTTATGACTAAGTAAAAGTAGACCAAATGTTTGCATATTACATTTATGACTAAGTAAAGGTAGAACAAACGTTTGCATGTTACATTTATGACTAAGTAAAAACCAGACATAATAATTATGACTAAGTAAAATACGTGGTAAAAGTAGACCAAATGTTTGCATGTTACATTTATGACTAAGTAAAAGCAGATCAAACGTTTGCATGTTACATTTATGACTAAGTAAAAACCAGACATAATATGACTAAGTAACTATTTATGACTAAGTAAAAGTAGACCAAATGTTTGCATGTTACATTTATGGATCTAGAATTAAGACCGAAATTGTACCAATACTTTGTAGAAAATAAATTGATTTGATTGATAGGTAGCGGTTCCCGTGGGTCAACCACCAAGGCGACAGTAGACTCACGGCGGTGTTTTTTATTGGGTGCAAGTCCCACATAACCAAACCGTCTCCCTAGACGGTGCGGTATGCGTAGGTATTATTCACCGTTTCAAAAAAAGGAACATGGAGATTTGCACAAGAAAAGAGAGGCAGAGGGTATAAACCCAGAAATGGGTTAATTCTGGCTGTGGATTATGATGATGATGATAATCAGCATATAAAGTTCCCATTTCTGGCAAATTGGCTTCGTCTTTGAGACCCCAGACTGGAACATATGACCAAGCGAGCCAAACGATCGGTTGGTAGATAGGTAGATACCAGATGTCTTCGAATATTTGGTTCAAGGACTAAGTCAGGTCCAAAAATTATCTCGTTTAAGAATTGGCGGAAATAACTCCCCAGCAACGTATTGCATTTCATAAGTCGTAACACAACACACACACAATCCCCCTCCAAACTTCGCGGCTTCATTTTTCGTATTTTCTAAAAAATACTTTCTGTTTCCAGACAATGAAATGCTTGAATCAAATTTACAACAATTTGGTAAGTTTTTGAAATTTAAATTCTTTTGCGATTACAAGGTATACATTGTGCATTAATTTGACTATTGCTGGGACACAGGCTTCCTCTCTATGTGAGGATATGGGCCCAGTGCAGGTTGGTGACGTGACGTCACAAGATATCACGTTTTCCTCGTGACATATTCTTTCACCGTTTGAAGTAACAAATACAAAGTAAAATGCATTAGGTCCTGGGTTCAATACCCAGGTAGAGCAATTATTGAGTTTTCAATTAGGAATTTCTCAGTAGCAGCCACGGAGTCTTCATTTCTGCCCGGTTGATGGCAATAGGCTCGCTCCCTATTACATGGGATTTACGGCAAGCATCAAGGTAGCCCGCAAAATTCAAAATTTTCTCACTTTTTTTGTAATTTTACCTCAATGCTAGGTACAAAAAAAAAATACCCGCCAACAGCCGCCGCCACTGTAATAGTATAGAAACCCTTAAAGAACGACCTTCACCGAGCTGGATAATGGATGAAAAGTATTTTATATCAAATTAAATATGCCAAAAAATATATTGCAAATTGGTTGACCTAAAAATTTCAGTCCAGAATATACATATTTTTTTAATTTAATTTGCTCTGGTTTGGTTACAAATTCCAAATCGAAAGTATGAAGAGTTTGCATATTTATAGGCTTCATAACTTTTGCATATTCTATAGCCTATAATATGCAAACGTTAAGTTAACCGGTTAACCTAACGTGTGCATATATTCTATAGGCTTCATACTTTCAATTGGTATGGAATTCGTCTATTAACCAAACCAGAGAAATGTTTAAAAATATATAATTTTTAAATTGCCAATAAATCATATTCTGGACTGAAATTTTTTAGTCAACCCATTTGCAATATATCTAGTGACAGATTTAATTTAATATAAAATACTTTTCATCCATTAACCAGCTCGGTGAAGGTCATTCTGTAAGGGATCTTAGACTATAACAAATATGGCTTTATAGAGTCATTATAATTAAAATCTATATCTATACATATAATAAAACAGTAAGGAAAGAAAAACTGTACATTGAGAATTTTCGAGAAAAAATAAGTGGGTTTTGTTAGAAAAACGTAACTGATGACAAAAATTGACCTTTTTAAAAAAATTGTCTGTTTGTCTGTGTGTATGGTACGGCTTCACGCCAAAACTACTGGATAGATTGAATTCAAAATCCAGCAAAAATGTTCTTTGTAAACCAAGAAAGGGTTATGGGAGGTAAGCAATATTGATTTTAAAAGGTTTTTGTTCGTACTTACTTAAACATCAAAATTGCCACGCGAACGAAGCCGCGGGCAACAGTTAGTCATCAATATAACCCCTTTGAGTTCTCTAAACCCCATTGAAAGACAATTTCATGAAAAGTTATCGGGCCACCCTGACGCTGTTACCTTAAATCACAGCACCTTGCTGAGATAGGAGCCCTTTGACCTTGCACAGGACCGTTTTGATTGTTTTTTATTTTTATTTTTTCTCTTGTTTACTTTTTTATTCTATTTTGTGATTTCTTTTCTATCTTTTTGTTTCTGTTTGTCATGTGTGAGTTCAATAAATACTTTTCTTTCTTTCTTTCTTTTCACTTAACTGGCGAATTGTGGGTGTACTATTAAGTATACCTCTGCCCAACTCCTCTTGGATAACAGGCGTACATCCATAAGTTTGCGTTTCAGTGCCATAGGCAGGATGTTATGTGTTCTGATGCTTACAGATCTGAAGCCGGATACGGAAGGGAACGTTTACTACGACGGAAGTGTCCACGCCAGTAACTTAAGTAAGTTTTCAATATTTTATTTAAAGTATTATTTTGTTATTACAAGATGGAAGGATCACCGACGCTAAAACGTGCGGATACCACATAAACAGCTAAACATTTCTATGGTGTCGATTCTGTTGTGCACAAACTAAACTTAATGTAGACTAATTGCTATATTTTATTACAAGGCAGTGCGAAAAAAGGACGGCTATAGCTATGAACTAAGTTAGAGATGTCAAACTAGTTTATGCCTTGCGCTTCACTGATGTGTGTGTTTCTACTATCATAAACGCCTCGGCGTAAGCGATTGTAGAAAGCGCTAAAGTGGTAGCCAAGTTGACACGACTGAGTCGATCGCTCTTTCTCTAATGTCTGTAGAAAAAACCTACACTTTAGTCTATGGTGAGCGTTCCTACCAAGAGTATAGCGATCAACATTGTAGAAACGATAACATTCTATTCTATCATTTTGAACGATGTAAACTTGTCTACGAATTTTCTATTCGTTTGTGTTGATCACGTTGAGATGATGTCATTCCCACTGATTTGAATAGTTTTCTAGTACTAGCGTTAACGATTGTAGATTGTCAACTTGGCTAGGGGTGCAGGCCTGTTAGCAACATCATCATCTGCCTAGCCTTTTCCCAACTATGTTGGGGTCGGCTTCCAGTCTAACCCGATGCAGCTGAATACCAGTAATTTACATGGAGTGACTGCCTATCTGACCTCCACAACCCAGTTACTACAGGGCAGTACGATACTCCTTGATAAGACTGGTTGTTACTTTTTGGGCCAGGGACTATCTGTAACGACTGTCAAAGATCTACAAATGACAGCCGGGACCTTCGATCAACAATTAATTGTTGATCGAAGACTGGGATCAACAGCTTAACGTGATTTCCGAGGCACGGAGGAAACTCGGAATGTAACGGGTGGTTACCCATCCACGGACCAACCTAGGCAAGCACTACACTACTACACTACAACAGCCCATAACGTCCACTGCTGGACATAAGCCTCTCCCATGATGGGAGGAATTTGCCGTAATCTCCACGCTTGGCAGGTGGATTGGAGATCGCAGTGATGAAAGACTAACAGAAAACGCTGCTGCCCATTCTCAGGTCTACGGAGGCGCAAGGTGTTCTGCCTCAGACATTAGTCGCCTTATACGACACCCGTAAGTGTAATGGGTTGGTTGTATTCTACTCTGCCGGATACCACACGGCTTAGGCAAGCAAAGCTTAACCTAAAGATCGACCCGAGCGGCTGTTATTATGTAGCCACTAATTCTTCTCCACAGTGGACAGCGAAAGCCAAGGTATAGATGACATCATGCCAGGAATTGAAAGTAACTCCAGAATAGACATGGATCCCATGGCTTATGATCTTCAGGCTCAGAGGAGAGCTTTCGTCAGGAGGTAAGTACCGTTATCACCAACTGCCTAGCCTTTTCCCAACTATGTTGGGGTCGGCTTCCAGTCTAACCGGATGCAGCTGAATACCAGTATTTTACATGGAGCGACTGCCTATCTGACCTCCACAACCCAATTAGTAAGGTAGGACTGGTGGTCAGATTATTGTAAGTGAGGTTGTTTGTTTTAAGTCTTTTTGAAGCACATGGTGGGTGGGATAGTTAAAGTAGATGACATTATCAGTATAGTAGCTAAGAAGAAAATGTCATTGTAAGCCGCGTAATTCAAATAAATTGTCTTTCGTTTTTTTTTTGCAATTTGTAGGTTATTTTGTGAAAAAGTCATTCAATGGGATTTAATTAATTTCGAGGGTTGTATTGATGATTTTAATGATTCTGTAACTACATACGTGTTACTTGCGCGAATCATACATTTTCATCAACATACAACCTGACCTGCAAATGTCAAAAAACGTCAGAAAATTTGAATTTCGCGGGCTAACCATGCGCTTTCACCTTAAGTAGAGATGTTATTGTTATGTGTGGTGTCCATTGTCTAAATATGTTTTTGGTTTTAAATTAGGAATTTCTCATACTTAGAGAGCCCACGATACTAAACCTAGTTCGATAAGACTACCAGATGCAATGCAAATACCCTGGCGACGTTATTAAAAATAAAGGGAAAAGTCCGAAAAATAAAAAAGTTTTAAATTATAGCAAATTTTGGAACATACAAGTTTTCGCGAAAATTTAAATTTGCCCATATCTTTTTAATATACTTATTGACTCAAGCCCTTGAGATTTTTTTGATCTATAGACTTCAGTATCTGGTATAAATTTCAACTTGCTAGATCCACCCGTTCCTGAGAAATATGGTGGTGATGGACGGACAGACAGACGGACGTCTGTCCGTCTGTCTGTCCGTCCATCACCACCAATTTTGGACAAGAATGTGATCTTATAAGGGTTCCGTGTTTTCCTTTTGAAGTAGGGAACCCTAAAAAACGCTTTTTATTATGATAAGACTCCCAAGTTTCGTTTGGTCCTCGGATCAGGGGAGGGGTAGGTCTATACAGTTGCTGCAAGCTGATTGGTCTTATCAGTGGCAGCACCGTGATAAGCGCAGCTTCGTACTTAGGTGTAGGTGTAGTAGTATGATCGATCTCCCCAAAAAACCAACGCTCATCGGATTTTTATTTTTTTAATTAGTATTTGCATTGTAGCATTGCCATTTCGTGTTCCCCCAGTAATAACGTGACTAATTAGGAAGGGTTTAAAAAACCTCTTAACGAAGCCGAAAGGCACTTGTTTTCCTTGTCATTGCGATCATTTTTTTGTTCTACACCATACCTGGGAACCTTCTAGTTACAGAGATATTGGGGATCAAAGTCACAACTTTTTGACAAGTTTTTTTTTAAATACAAGTTTTTAATGTAAGATTTTTACTTTAAACACCTCCACGACCCCCGCACTATTCAATCCATCCAACAGCACAATGTCTTGAGTGCGTTACATTGAGTTCTACCACAAAACATGATTTTACACCAAAAAAAAATGTCGTTTCCTATCAATATTTTTTGCGCAAAGTTACTTAGCTTGATGTACAGAATGCTTGGTTGACAGCTTCGTGATGAGGTTGTTTACACCCTGTATACCTATATCATCTGGTAGTCTTATCGAAATAGGTTTAGTGTCGAGGGCTCTCTAACTGTAAATTTGTTTTGGGTTTTTATCCGACTTCCAAAAAGAGGAGGTTATCAATTCGTCAGATTTTTTTTTTAATTAAGAAATTTCTCAGTACCTCCCGAGACAAAGCTGCTCTGCTGCATGAGGTCCTGAGTTCGATTCCCAGGTCAAAAATAATAGGTTTTCAAAAACTATTTAATTGTTTATTTCGTTTTATACACCGCGCATTTATTTTCACATATTTGTGTCGTTGGCGTACAGGACACGGGCTTGCTTGACACATATATTTGACAATTGCGTTCAAAAGGTTTACACTGCTTAACTCTTTATGTCTAACTTTTATGTTTTTCCTTTGTTACAGATTGAACGAGAAAATAAAGATGTCAGGAGGTTTAAAGCCTTTTATCATGTAAAAATATCTGAAAATGATAATTTAAACTGTAGGTAGTTAAACTTAAAATTATGAGAATCACAAATTATTTATAATTTTTGTACTTAATATTTAAGTTAGATTTAACTAAAACAAAACTCAGATGAGTCTTGACAAAAAGATATGAAACAGAGCAGAGAACAGTAGTGGCCCCTACTTACGAACAGTAAGTCGTGGATTCGAATCCAGACAGGCGCATTACTTTGTGTAATTTATTTCATCACCACTGCTCTCAAAACGGTGAAGGAAAACATCGCGAGGAAACCGGCATGTCCTAGAACCGAAAACTCGAAGACATGTGACATCTACCAACCCGCACTGGGTCCGCGTGGTGGATTATAGCCCATTCCCTCGTAGAGAGGAGGCCTGTGTCTCAGCAGTGGGAACATTATAGGCTGATGATGATGATGGACATAGATCGAATTTAGAAGTAGCTACTAATATCCTTAATAAGCGCTTGTAACTAAAAGAAATTGAAAAAACAAATACATAACAAGAAGAAATAAGGACTAGATCCTGAAAGGCATTCTAAGAATGCTTTTAAAATGAACTTGCAATCGTGAATATTAGTAAAAATACGTAATAACAAGAATTTGTGCGCTTTACAACAAATACAAAATCCGGCTACTGAAAAATCAGACTAGTTAAATTCGGGGTTTACAAGGTATAAAGGTGGTCTAGCGTGCGACATCCTTTACTTGGAGTCGGCGCAACACGTTTGAAAATAAAAAACTAGTTCAAAAAAAGTGTGTTGTGTTAGTTTTCCGAAAAATAATACAAATTTTTCATAAAGCCTGAGTACTGATTTTTTATATTATGCAGAAAATATTGTTAAAATTTAATAATATCTCGATGTCATACGTTTTGTTAATGAGAAAATAAGTAACGTCTGGCGGCGGGATCTTGGATACTAATAATCATCATCATCATCAGCCTATTAACGTTCCCACTGCTGGGACACAGGCCTCCTCTCTATGAGAGGGAATGGGCTATAATCCACCACGCGGGCCCAGTGCGGATTGGTAGATGTCACATGTCTTCGAATTTTTGGTTCTAGGACATGTCGGTTTCCTCACGATGTTTTCCTTCACCGTTTTGAGAGCAGCGGTGATGAAATAAATTACACAAAGTAATGCGCCTGCCTGGGTTCGAACCCATGACTTACTGCTCGTAAGTCGGGGCCGCCACCACTGGGCCACCGCTGCTCTCAATAATAATATTCAACAGAAACATACGAGCGAGACGAAAAATATGAGTTTATTCGATAACGTGTGCTATAAGCAAATGGTTAGTTGGTTGGTTGGTTGAATGGTTTGTTGGTTGGTTGGTTGGTTGCAATGGTTGGTGGTGGTGGTTGGCTTACCAGAGAATGGCCAGCAGCGTTCTCTGTGCTTTTGTAACAACCGTATACTGAGATCGCCAACCCGCCTGCCAAGCGTAGCGATTATGGCAAACCCCCCCCCCCCCCCCCCCCTTGGGGGAGGCCTTTGTCCAGCATTGGACGTCTTTCGGCTAAAATGATGATGATGATGAAGCAAATGGTCTTATGTCCTTAGCTGGTAATCGCAGCTGAAGACATGACACTCTGGCTTATGTATTGTAATTAGTATATAATGTAAATAATAGGGAATATGCATAAATTTTCTTTTTTTTTTTACTTTGGTACGGAATGTTAAAGTACTATAAAAATAATGACAAAAAGCGAAAACAAGACATAAATCGACCAAACAACACAAAAGTTATAACCATTTAAACTTTTGTTTCTATCTCTTTCTAGATGAACGGAATTTAGTATGGATTTTGTACATCGATGCAGCGAATGACGTCATTCGCTGTATCGGATCTCTCTGTCTAATCAGCAGTTTCAAATGCTTATAACTTAGTATATTTTAAAGATATTAAAAAAATAATTTCATTTTGCTATTTCTGCACCCATAGCCAAGTTACAAACGTTTCGTATCGATTCTCTTTCTACAATCGTAAACGCCTTGGTGTAAGCGATTGTAGAAAGCGCTAAATTGGTAGCCAAGTTGACACGACTGAGTCAAACGCTCGTTCTCTAATGTCTGTAGAAAAAACCTACACTTTCGTCTATGGTGAGCGTTCCTACCAAAGAGTTTAGTGATCAACATTGTAGAAACGATAACATTCTATTCAATTATTTTGAACGATGTGAACTTGTCTACCTACGAATTTTCTATTCGTTTGTGTTGATCACGTGATTTAACGTTAAGATGATGTCATTCGCATACATTTAAATAGTTTTCTACTAGCGTTAACGATTGTAGATTGTCAACTTGGCTAGGGGTGCTGATACGCTTTTTTTAGAGTGATAAAAAATATCATGCATAGTAATACACTACTGTTTGTTCTTTTTTATTCATCACCTATCAAAATCAAAGCATTTATTTCAAGTAGGCCAGTTACAGGCACTTTTGAACTGTCGAAACAAAGACAAAAATGAAATGTAGCTACAGTCCCAGTCACAAGACATAATAAGTACTGTAGTTGCCCATTCCCTAGCGTAGATCTCTATGGAGAAGAACGGGCAAGAAACGCATCAAAATATTAAAAAAAACTACCAGCTGACAAAGATGTAGCACAAACTTTTTTAACAGAAACAGAGAAAAACGACGAACTTCCATATAAGTTTTATAGAATTTATTATTTTGTGTGTATTTAAAATGTGGTTGTAATGAATTAATCTAATGATGGTTGTATAGATGATTATAATTCTGTAAATACCGTAAAACGGGGCTATTTGGGACGACTCAAAATTTCGATAAAAAAATTCCATAACTGTCGGTTGGTTTAAATATGATAGAAATTATTTTACAAACTCTAGCAATACTTTGATTGGCTACTACTGAGAAATTCCTGCAGGAAAAACCCAAAACAATGGTATATATGGTACCAAACAGCCCCTAAAAACCCAAATAGCCCCGTTTTAGTGTACATACGTTTTACGGTCGCAAATTGTATTTTGTTAAACATACAGCTTGACACTGTCTTGTAAATCACAAAAAAAACTAAGGAAATTTGAATTTTAGCTTGAAAATTTAAGGCTGTGTTTCTATCAAAGATGAGCGAGTATGCGTAGCGAGGAATGTGTGTAAAACTAAGGGCCTAAGCACACGGCGTATTTTAAACGCGCAGACGACGCGCGTATACGCGCTTTAAACGAGATTTGAACGCAACTTTGTAACCTAAGCACACGGAGCGATCGTGAAACGCGCTGTGAAACGTGATACTGCTATACGTGCAGATACAGCGATACAGATGCGCTGCAGTCACTCGTAGCTTCCGCGTTTTGGTCAGAGACTCCTCGTCAGTTGTACAATGGCGTCGGTTGAGATAACACTGCTTACGCTGGCTTAGACCCTTTGTAAGCGCTTCAAACGAGTTTCAAACGCGCTCACGCACGATGGTGTCGCGTTTTACGCTCGTTTGAATCTATGAAAACGAAAAAATCGGCGAAACCACAGAAATGAGAAATAATGATTTATGAAATGCTACTCCTCGTAAAGTAACCATTATTTTGAATTGCTACTTATAGTTACTAATGGATAGGCAATTTAATAATGAACACAATTGTCGTTTTATTTTTTCCAAAAGACGTATATTTGATTTTATAAAGAATAAAAAACACTCATTTCGCACTATTCGGCCTGCAGTGACTGACGTAACAACCACTTCGTACTTCGAAGTGCAAGCTGATTGGAACTTTATTCTAACAGTATTTCAAAAACCAAGTTTGAACCACAACAAATAGAGTTGCTAATTTTGCTCGGGGAACCGCCTTAAAATACGCCGTGTGCCAATAATATCGCTTCTTTTTCACAGTTTGTGCTATTCCAGCTATGTAATTGATTAGTTCCACACACATCCCTCGCTACGCATCCTCGGTCATCTCTGGTGGTAACGCAGCCCAGCACCCCTAGCCAAGTTGACAATCTACAATCGTTAACGCTAGTAGAAAACTATTCAAATGACCCATTCAATGACATCATCTCAACGTTTAATCACGTGATCAACACAAACGAATAGAAAATTCGTAGACAAGTTTACATCGTTCATTCAAAATGATAGAATAGAATGTTATCGTTTCTACAATGTTGATCGCTAAACTGTTTGGTAGGAACGCTCACCATAGACTAAAGTGTAGGTTTTTCTACATACATTAGAGAACGAGCGATTGACTCAGTCGTGTCAACTTGGCTACCAATTTAGCGCTTTCTACAATCGCTTACGCCGAGGCGTTTACGATTGTAGAAAGAGAATCGATACGAAACGTTTGTAACTTGGCTAGGGGTGCAGGGGTAAACAAATCGTTAACTTACTCTAGCGCAAAATGTCATGCTTCTAAACCAGAGATTTTGATTGAGTGACAGAAATAGAAATTACGATGTTTTTTTTGTACAGAAAATAAAATGTAAGCAGTAAGCTTTGCCTTTGTTTTTAATAAATCTAATGCATATTTTTTTTTTTTTTGTGTTTCATTTGTTGCCCCTTTCGATAAATAGGATATTCATTATTTAGTGAAATGTTTCACATTTCTTAAATCTTATCTTATATTATATTAGCGATCCTCCCCGGATTCGCACGAGTGCAATATAGTAAAATAAAACTTCATATAATGACACCAATCACTACTATATTTATCATTTAACACTGCAATATTTAAATTATAATCTTCCAACGCGTGCGGTATTTTTGTTAGCTGGACTTCACCATTCCACGGTCACCGAACAACTGCCCAACTGCCACTGCCCCGCCACCATTGACAATATGGAGGGGATGTCCCCTTCCAACTTTACGTAGTACATCAATACAGCAACTAAAGTAAACATGATTTTAGTAATAAATATCTGACAATGTCTGACAATCGTAATGCTTACTAATAATTTAATTTATTTAAAATGCACAGTATGAATTAGCTATCAGTTATTAAAAATAATCAAGGATTTACTATTTGTACCTATCCGTTAAAATTAAGAGTCAAAACAGCTACTGATATAAAATAATTATTATAATATTGCAAGAATTTACAAAGAATCACGACATTCGGCCGTCCGACTGCGTGCAAAACTCCGGTGCACGCAATAAATCACGACATTCGAAACAATCCTGTCAATTATAGCGCATAATACATACTTGCATTTTATTACAATCTGAGCTGACCCGCGCAAATTTGTCTGCGTCACATATGAGAGAGAGAGCTCAACCTTAAAAGATAGACATAATTATAATGTAATGCATGGAAATCTTATGAAAAAAAAAATGAAAATGAAAAAATGGAAATGCATGGAAATATTTCAATGTTAAACACATTTTTAGTCATTAGTACCATTTTAGTTCAACAGATGTCGCTGCATGTATGCATCTTACATTTGATGATTAGTTCGTCTTGAACACTTTAAATTCATATATCTTTTGATAGAATTAACCGATTACGATGAAACAAAAACCAAATAATACCTCAAGATACGCTCAATTTTTATGTATAAAAGTTATCTACATTGGTTGCGTATATTTTGCGTGATGCTTGATCATCGAAACAGACAAACAGATAAACAGACAAACAGATAAACAGACAACAATTCCAAAAATGCTGGAAATGTGTTCTGTTGCTTATCCTTTAAGAACCTGGCAATTTTTTTTCAAAATATTTTCGATGTACAAAAACGATTTTTCTACAGATTTATTATATGTATAGATATAGATAACAATTTAAACAATAACCAGCTGAAGTCAAATTCAGATGCGAATATAAACAAAACATCAATTTGATTGGAACAGATCCTATCAACAAAATAATGTTATCTTAAATCAACTAATCTCTAATCTACCATATAACATGTTTAAAATTCGATCATGACATTGTTAGTCTTAAACCACGAAAACAAACCAAAAACAGTAATGTACACATAATCACAGCAAATCTTAATAATCACATTACTTTTTATCTGAACTACACTCACTCTCAAAATCTATATAAGCATTTAACTGAGTACCATTAACATAAGCACTTTTATTAACGTTGTTGTAATTGCTTATCGAGTGATTTTTAACGACAATGACGAAGTTATGGGATTTACTTTAAGTACATTCTTTTTCAGCATTCCGAGTAGTTTGGCTATTCGTTTCCTGTAAAGGCTTCCGAGCGCATCTGTTCGAATTATGGCCGACTCTGTTACACTTGACACATTTTATCAAAGGTTTACAACAAGCAGGGTAAATATGCCCCCGCTCGCCACAATTAAAACAAGTACCTTCAGTTGGCCTATTTGATAACGAAACCCTATTCTGATCGTTATTACTTGCACGAACATCCGGCTTGCTAAAAGATCGATCGGATGATCCTTGCACAGGTTCCTTCGCTAGCGTTTGCTGTTGTGATGCTAAGTAGTTTAGCAAATCTTCAGGCTCTTCACATTTAAGAGCTTGAGCCCCATTTCTAATAGAATTGTCAGCGATTCCATATATAATACAATCAACGGCCTTACGACCGACAATCTCGCACCTACTTAGTAATGATAATTTATCATAGAAGTAATCTCTAAGGGTTTCATCTGTGCGAGATTTTCGGTGTAACATTTCTTCCAGTAGTTTACCGAAATTGACATCGTTTGGAAACGCTTTCTTAAATTTAATTTGCCACTCCTCCCATGAGAAATCGAGCGATGAAAGAGACTCGTACCACTGCCAGACCACATAATTTTTGAAGCGAGTAATGGATGGTTTGCGTTTCATCCCAGCCATAGATCACAGCACACTGATTTACTTTCCTCAACCACCGTTCGACATCCTGGCATTTATTGTTAGGATCAAACTCGGGTAACACATTGGTCGTAGAAGTACTCTTACTTGAATTGTTTGGCAGTGCAGATAATATCTTCAACAGGTCTTCCGCAGATATTCCTCTTTTAGTCTTCGACTTTTTCCGGGGCCCACGTGACTCATCGGATTCACCGGAGGGAGACCGTAGTCTTCGTCGTGGTCGCTCTGGAGTGTAGCTCTCGTTTTCTACACCAACATATTCATAGTCCAATGACAAATAAAATTAATACTACAGCTCACCTACATGGCTGAATAAGAGTGCACGCCGCATATGGGTTTACACTACGCTCCTACATCTCTGAACAGCTCACCTACATGGCTGAATCAGAATGCACAATGCATAGGGGTGTACACTACGCTAGTACAACTCTGAACAGCTCACCTACATGGCTGAATCAGAATGCACAATGCATAGGGGCCTACACTACGCTCGTACAACTCTGAACAGCTCACCTACATGGCTGAATCAGAGTGCACGCTGCGTAGGGGTCTACACTAGGCTCGTACATCTCGGAATAGCTCAACTACATGGCTAAATAAGAGTGCACGCCGCAAAGGAGTCTACACTGCGCTCGTACAACTCTGAACAACTCACCTACATGGCTGAATCAGAGTGCACGCCACGTAGGGGTCAATACTATGCTCGTACATCTCGGAATAGCTCACCTACATGGCTGAAAAAGAGTGCACGCCGCATAGGAGTCTACACTACGCTCGTACAACTCTGAACAGCTCAACGCTGAATCAGAGTGCACGCCGCGTAGGGGTCTTCACTAAGCTCGTGCATCTCGGAACAGCTCACCTACATGGCCGAGTAAGAGTGCACGCCGCAAAGGAGTCTACACTACGCTCGTACAACTCTGAACAGCTCACTTACATGGCTGAATCAGAGTGCACAATGCATAGGGGTGTACACTACGCTCGTACAACTCTGAACAGCTCACCTACATGGCTGAATCAGAGTGCACGCCGCGTAGGGGTCAATACTATGCTCGTACATCTCGGAATAGCTCACCTACATGGCTGAATAAGAGTGCACGCCGCATAGGAAGGAGTCTACACTACGCTCGTACATCTCTGAACAGCTCACCTACATGGCTGAATAAGAGTGCACGCCGCATAGGAAGGAGTCTACACTACGCTCGTACATCTCTGAACAGCTCACCTACATGGCTGAATCAGAGTGCACGCCGCGTAGGGGTCAATACTATGCTCGTACATCTCGGAATAGCTCACCTACATGGCTGAATAAGAGTGCACGCCGCATAGGAGTCTACACTACGCTCGTACATCTCTGAACAGCTCACCTACATGGCTGAATCAGAGTGCACAATGCATAGGGGTCTACATTACGCTCGTACAACTCTGAACAGCACACCTACATGGCTGAATCAGAGTGCACACCGCGTAGGGGTCTACACTATGCTCGTACATCTCGGAATAGCTCACCTACATGGCTGAATAAGAGTGCACGCCGCATAGGAAGGAGTCTACACTACGCTCGTACATCTCTGAACAGCTCACCTACATGGCTGAATAAGAGTGCACGCCGCATAGGAAGGAGTCTACACTACGCTCGTACATCTCTGAACAGCTCACCTACATGGCTGAATCAGAGTGCACGCCGCGTAGGGGTCAATACTATGCTCGTACATCTCGGAATAGCTCACCTACATGGCTGAATAAGAGTGCACGCCGCATAGGAGTCTACACTACGCTCGTACATCTCTGAACAGCTCACCTACATGGCTGAATCAGAGTGCACAATGCATAGGGGTCTACATTACGCTCGTACAACTCTGAACAGCACACCTACATGGCTGAATCAGAGTGCACACCGCGTAGGGGTCTACACTATGCTCGTACATCTCGGAACAGCTCACCTACATGGCTGAATCAGAGTGCACAATGCATAGGGGTCTACACTACGCTCGTACAACACTGAACAGCTCACCTACATGGCTGAATCAGAGTGCACACCGCGTAGGGGTCTACACTATGCTCGTACATCTCGGAACAGCTCACCTACATGGCTGAATCAGAGTGCACAATGCATAGGGGTCTACATTACGCTCGTACAACTCTGAACAGCACACCTACATGGCTGAATCAGAGTGCACACCGCGTAGGGGTCTACACTATGCTCGTACATCTC
Source organism: Xestia xanthographa (assembly GCA_905147715.2). Taxonomy (NCBI): domain Eukaryota; kingdom Metazoa; phylum Arthropoda; class Insecta; order Lepidoptera; family Noctuidae; genus Xestia; species Xestia xanthographa. Next base: position 19,238,522 of record LR990667.1, read on the forward strand.
GGAATAGCTCACCTACATGGCTGAATAAGAGTGCACGCCGCATAGGAGTCTACACTACGCTCGTACATCTCTGAACAGCTCACCTACATGGCTGACTCAGAGTGCACAATGCATAGGGGTCTACACTACGCTCGTACAACTCTGAACAGCACACCTACATGGCCGAATCAGAGTGCACAATGCATAGGGGTCTACACTACGCTCGTACATCTCGGAACAGCTCACCTACATGGCTGAATCAGAGTGCACAATGCATAGGTGTCTACACTACGCTCGTACAACTCTGAACAGCACACCTACATGGCTGAATCAGAGTGCACAATGCATAGGGGTCTACACTACGCTCGTACAACTCTGAACAGCACACCTACATGGCTGAATCAGAGTGCACGCCACGTAGGGGTCTACACATTATATTACAGGTCACAGTCACTAGAAATTGCCGCAATCAACAAAATCTAAACTGTCGCTTTTCAATTATACTATATGACTGATCAGAAAATTCAGTGAGTGGAACAAACTCACAAAGTGCTATTCAGATTGTTGGAAATAAAATCTCGTAGCGAAATTCAATTAAATTCCATTTTCTCATTATATAATCAGTTCAATGCAACGGTAACCTTATCAAGGAGTAGCCTCGACCGAAGGTACCATGAGCATTGGCCAGACTATTTACTCATTATATAATTAGTCCAATAACGCTCACCTTATCGAGGAGTAGCCTCGACCAAAGGCATTACGTGTATTGGCCCAACCAATTCAACTATTCAGGAACTAAGCTACAATGATTGCCACAGAATCATGAGACTACGTATACATAATACAACACTGATCGCTCACTAAACTTCATCTGATACAAAAACAAAAAAAATAATGTCAATAATTCATAAAATTACTTACGGTTTTTGTCTGACATGGCTCGCAGGTTTATCCCACTTCTGACTTAAAATAAAACTTCATATAATGACACCAATCACTACTATATTTATCATTTAACACTGCAATATTTAAATTATAATCTTCCAACGCGTGCGGTATTTTTGTTAGCTGGACTTCACCATTCCACGGTCACCGAACAACTGCCCAACTGCCACTGCCCCGCCACCATTGACAATATGGAGGGGATGTCCCCTTCCAACTTTACGTAGTACATCAATACAGCAACTAAAGTAAACATGATTTTAGTAATAAATATCTGACAATGTCTGACAATCGTAATGCTTACTAATAATTTAATTTATTTAAAATGCACAGTATGAATTAGCTATCAGTTATTAAAAATAATCAAGGATTTACTATTTGTACCTATCCGTTAAAATTAAGAGTCAAAACAGCTACTGATATAAAATAATTATTATAATATTGCAAGAATTTACAAAGAATCACGACAATAGCATGCAATAAACCTTCCTCTTTAATCACTCTATTTATTAGTTTTTGTTTCTGGTAATAAATCCTTTTATTGAAGAATGATTGTTTTATGCGACTGTTGTGATTTCCTTAATTTTTTATTACAAAAATGTTTGATTTTACTATAGAAATATCATATTCATTGTGGCAACACTGTCAGAATATGAATTTTTATTGTAACTGATTTTTTTAAAAACTAATTCTTAAATGTAATTTCTATATTTTTACTTTGACAACAATTTGAAATAACGGTTATGATCGTCGTTATTTCTAGGTGGGGTAAATGTCACTTGAATTTAGTTTGTAAGCTTTTGTGGAGAGTCGAGGCAGTCGTTGTTTGATCGTCAAGCAGTACAGTTGTGCGAATAAAAAGTGTTTATAAGCAAGCAAAAGGTCTTTTCTTTGTACGACGCATATTAATATTGTTATTAATTACATTTTAGCTTGATTTTAGCAATGAAGTTAGTTGTAAGAAACTTTAATTCTGAACGTGTAACGCCATCTATTGGAATATTTATAAATAAATGATTATAAAGACGTTTGTGGGTAGCAACTTTAATTTTGGTACATTTTTCTGTGCAAGTTTCATCCACCCGCAGTTAGTAAAAAATAGTGTGTCCGCCGCGTTGAATCGATCCGCTCGCACCAGCGTCTTTCCCTTTGTCTACCTAAATTTTCGCGTTTCATTACCCTATCACCTACAATTGTTATTTCTATTCTGTGAAATAAATGAATACTTATGTGTATAAAATAGACTGTGATGACAACATCATGATTATTCTAGTGATTATTATATTATTATTTCCTTTATTCATCGATAAACAAATTTGTTATATTTTCAAATATGAATTTAAAAAATATATAAAAAAATACATTTAAAAATATAAAAAACAGTAGCCCACCAGCGCTGGGAACAGGGTCCGAGCTGCCGGTGGTCAGGGCTCTTGAGAGAGGAACCTCCTAACGATACGTGCCGTGTCCAGAAGTACTGCTTTCTGAATCAAGCCCTTGATCCAGCTGCCAATGCGAGTGCCTCCTAAGATGTTGGTCGAGGCTCTTGGCTATATATTATTATTAGTGATTATTCTATAATTATTGTTATTGTGTGAAATAAATGAATTCTTATGTGTATAAAATAGACTATAAAAAATAAATAAAATATAAAAATAAAAATATTTTATTGTCAGGCATCAAGGCCCATAGGGTGTTAGTATTACATCTTCCTTAAAGACTATATTAGTAACATGCAGGAAAAATAAAAGAAAAATAAAAATAAAAAATCAGAAAAATCACAACTACAGGAAGGTTTATCAAGCTTTGTTGCCAACGTGTAGCTTAGTAAACCTCCCCATTGTAGGCCCATCCAGCCTCTCTGCAAACACCTTCAGAATGCTGTTGCTGCTTGCCCTCACTCGGGATATTACTGAGGCAACTTTCTTCCGCATTATCGCAAAGTAATCGTCAGTGTGCGCATCGGCGAACATACCTGACGCACTACAGTAAGGTGGAAGCCTCAACAGCGCTCTGAAGGCATTGTTGTATTGAATGCGCAGGACATTTTCTGATTTTAGGGTATGATTATCCCAAAGGCTGCTGGTGTAAAAAGTTTGGCAGTAGGCCTTAAAAAGAGTTAGCTTCACGGGAACTGAACAGCCATAAAACCTTCTGCATATCATATTCCCCCTTATAGCCAGTGCCCTGCGCTCCCTTTCCATATCCAAGTCGTCTTTTAACTCTTCGGTGACAATATGGCCCAAATATTTAAAGTGGGTAACTCTCTGCAAAAGTGAACCATTCAGCTTCACAGGAGGGACAAAAGTTGGACTTTTATTCCTACCACGAAACACCAACAGCTCACTCTTTGTAGGATTATATCTTAGCCCGTGCTGTTCGGCATATCGTTCACAAATGGAGAGCAACTTTCTAATTCCACTGATAGTAGGGCTAAGCAGCACCATGTCGTCTGCATAACTTAAGTTATTTAGACATACTCCATCTATATGGCATCCGACATGAGTGCTGCTGAGCTCAACAAGCAGCTTATTAACATAAATATTAAAAAGCCTCGAGGATGTTAGACCTCCCTGTCTAACGCCGCACTCGAGTTTATACGGGTCACTATGATGACAACATTATGATTATTCTAGTCTTGCCTTAAAGAAAATATAGAATATGAAACATACACATAAGAATTTACTTGATTCACAAAATAAATAACAACCAGTCGTCAATAAAAGGAAAATCATTCTTCAAAATCTTAAGCTAGATATGACATCAATAAGAGCCATATAAATAAATGAATGATCAGGCGCGGATACAGGGGGGGGGGGGGGCAATGGGTGCAATTGCCCCCCCCTGAACCAGACCAAATACGTCATTAGCCAAGCTTGAACTAGTTTGACGGAATTGAAACTAAATATTCTAGTTGTATATCTTGTCATGGGCGTCGCCAGGAGGAGGCAGCTGCCCCTAGAGGCTCAGGATTTTTTAAAATTATATCTATTCCTGCTTGTTGCCATAGCACGTAATAAATTGTAGCGTAAAATGGAATCACTCAAATTAAGATATTGTATAACCCTGCGAAAAAACATTTATCAAAAGGGCTCCTTTTTTCTACCTCTGGATTGGCACTCCTATTGGATTTTTGCATGATCGATATATAGGTACAATAGACAGAAATAAATTAGGAGCCCCCTTGCCCCGAGATATATACGTATAATGCAGTTATAGCATAATTGTCAGAGGCAATGTTGTAAAAAATTTCGAGCTCGCTTCGCTCGTTCTTGAAGCCTACTTTTTCATGAGTCTTAATTTTGTCTATAAGAGGCCCAGGTAACTCCAGTAGATCGGTAGGATAAGTAGTAAAATTTTACCTAACCTGTCCAAGACAAGGTGTCGTAAGAATTTCTCGCTACGCCCCCCCCCCCCCCCCCGCCCTAAAGAATTTTCCAAAAAATGCCTCCCCTTAAAGGAAATCCTGGATCCGCGCCTGTGAATGATAGATAGAAATAAAAAAATATTTAGTTTTCAAAGAATTTATTTCCTTTTTTTATAATGTGTGTTATAATATTATACATACAATACAATAAGTAGGGGTCCAAGGGAGAGGGTCCAACGTTTATAATAGCAGATATCAAGGAAACAAGCACAGTTTTAGGTCGTAAAAAAACACAAAACAGATCACCAGAACACCACGAAACAACAAAATTAACATAAAAAAAGTTTTCAAATGTACCCCCACTGTGTAATAAATAAACTACTTAAGGTGAAAACGAAAAGGTCTTATTTATGTTGCTATAATATTTTAAAATTTATTTGTAATGTAAAAAATGTTGATATAATAACAATAAATAATCCTTTTTATTAATATTTAGTAATACTTATTGCGAGCAGCGGTGGCCCAGTGGTGGCGGCCCCGACTTACGAACAGTAAGTCGTGGGTTCGAACCCAGGCAGGCGCATTACTTTGTGTAATTTATTTCATCACCGCTGCTCTCAAAACGGTGAAGGAAAACATCGTGAGGAAACCGGCATGTCCTAGAACCAAAAATTCGAAGGCATGTGACATCTACCAATCCGCACTGGGCCCGCGTGGTAGATTATAGCCCATTCCCTCTCATAGAGAGGAGGCCTGTGTCCCAGCAGTGGGAACATTAATAGGCTGATGATGATCTAATGGCCACCTAGAATCCTCACCTGTCGTTTTGACGGTGGGTGCCATTGATCATTCATTGTAACATAAGAAAATTATATTAATACGTACTGAAAATGTGTATTTCATAAATTGGCGACAAGGATGTTGACTAATGATATAAAAAAAAGAAAGAGAACCCGCGCTTCATTGCGAGGTTTAATTACAAAGCTTGAAAACTACATAAACGCCCAAGAAACTCTACCACACGAAGTAACAGAGTCAAGACGACAATCGCTTCAAGAAACATTACAGAAATTACAAGAAATACAACATGAAAATAATAGAATTAGAAACACCAGATGAAAAACTAGACCAAGAGATAGAAACCAGGTACGATTTTGAAGAGAAATGTGTCATCATAAAGGCGAAACTTCTCATATTACAAAACAGAGAAAATCGACGAATCACACCACTGCAAACATCGGCATCACACGTGAGTACGAATATACAACAAGAACGAGGGCCAAAAATGAATTTCCAGCCTTTTCAAGAAAAAGAGACATTCGCAAATTTTACTAAACGACTAACTGTATTTTTCTTGCTCAATAAAATCGAAGATCCTAAAATAAAAGTCTACACCTTCCTCGCTGCATTATCACCCGAATTACATGAGAAGTTACATGATTTATACTCTCCGGAGGATCCAATTGATATGAATTTTATAAAACTCACACAGATTATAGACGACTACATAGATCCTAAGCCTAGTATATGGGCGTTACAACACAGATTTATTACGCACACACAACTTGAAGATGAAACAGTAGCAATATACGCCTCAGAATTTAAAACAAATCTTCGAACTGCGAATTCAAGTGCAATAATTGTCGAAAGTCTACATCAGAAAGTTTCCTAGTCCTGCAATTTATTCGTGGATTGAAAGACAGTGAAATAAGAAACGAAATTCTTCAAGTAAGAGATACACCACCTTTTACTAAACTGGTACACATTGCTACATCCATGGAAATGGGAAAATTAGAAAACCTGAAAATATCCGCAGACATGCACAAAAATTTGGACACAGTAAACAAGATTACAAAATCGACAAGTAGAGATAACGAATCACGACCATCATCCACACGACAGAATATAAAGTTAACTTCTTCATCACTATCTCCTTTAATTATAAGAGATTTAAAAGGAAAATGCTTCCGATGCGGTAAAGGTAAAGGTGGTCGTCGACTTGATTGCCCCGCAATCATTAGTGATTGCAGGGCAATCAAGTCTACCTGCCTGAAATGCAAGAAAATTGGACATCTGGCTCAAGTTTGTTTGCAACGGAACCTAAAACCAATCAACTAGATGACACTATAAGTAACACGAGTTGCGACAGTATTGGAGAAATCAATTTAATCAAAAGTGAAATAACGGACAAATATATGATCACAGTAAAAATTGAGAACAAACAAGTTCGCATGGAATTTGACACGGGAGCGACCTTGTCAACAATGTCACTCAAACAATACAAAAGCCTACAAATACCAAATAAAATTTTCAAAACTGATACGAAATTGAGAACCTACACGGGTGAAATTATCAAGACTAGGAGTAACATACATCAAAGGGACGTATAAAACCAGACTTTCAACGGGAAGCTTTACATAATCAATCAAAACGTTGACCCAATTTTTGGCAGAATCTGGATTAAAGAAATTAATATAAAAATCGCAGATTTATTGTACGAACTGAAGTTCGTTTGTTTTGAAGAACAATCCGACAAACTTGATAAATTATTAGAAGAATTTTCATCAACTGTTTTTCGATCAGACCTAGGAAAAATACCCAACTACGAAGCACATAATAATATAAATCTCAAAGAAAATATACGACCAATATTTATAAAACCACGACGTATACAATGCGCTTACGCTTTAAAGGAAAAAGTCAATAAAGAAATTGAACGACTGTGGCGGTGAATGACACCGCAAGTGACACCCAAGGAACTGAAGGCGAGGAAAGTGATGACACCGCAAGTGATGAAAACGCAAGTAATGACACTGCAAGTGATACCCAAGGAACTGAAGGCGAGGAAAGTGATGACACCGCAAGTGATGAAAACGCAAGTAATGACACCGCAAGTGATACCCAAGGAACTGAAGGCGAGGAAAGTGATGAAACTGCAAGTGATGAAAATGCAAGTAATGACACTGCAAGTGATACCCAAGGAACTGAAGGCAAAGGAAAGTGATGACACCGCAAGTGATGAAAACGCAAGTAATGACACCACCGCCCATTGCCTCTACAGCCTTACGTCTTCATCCTTAGACACTCGATGACAGTCATACTTCAGCTAGGTCGAAAGTTCTCATCAAAGGTGCAAGAAATTAGCCCAAACACGATTTTTCAATTATAAATGGGATCAACTTTGAGATGTACCTACGCTTTTCACAAAAAAAAGGACCATGTACGGACTTCTCTGTAAAAGTTATCCGTGGTCATATATAAAAAAAATACGCGTCAAATTGAGAACTTCCTTCTTTTTGTTTCGTCGGTTAAAAAAACAATCTTGAGGCAACTAACACGGGCGAGGGTCATTCGATTCAGAAAATAGAGTGAAATGATCATAGCCATCTATCGACCAAAATGTTAAAATGCTAAAGTATATTATGCTATATATTTTTTTATAGCCGGTCAGTCGATTTAAAAGTTATGTGGTTGGTGAGCACATTTTTAGTCATTGGTACCAATTTAGTTCAACAGATGTCGCTGTATGTATGTATCTTACATTTGATGATTAGTTCTTCTTGAAAACTTTAAGTTCATATATCTTTTGAAAGAATTAACCAATTTCAATGAAACAACAACTAAATAATACCCCAAGTTACACACAATGTTTATGTATAAAAGTTATCTACATTGGTTTTGTAAATTTTACGTGATGCTTGATCATCGAAACAGACAAACAGACAAACAGATAAACAGACAAACAGATAAACAGACAAAAATTTAAAAAAATGCTGGGAATGAGTTCTGTTGGTTATCCTTTCACACCCTGGCAATTTTTGTCGAAATATTTTCGATGTACAAAAATGATTTTTCTACAGATTTATTATATGTATAGATAGAAGATTGGGGTAAATGGCCCGAAGTTACTTGAAATATCATTTTAAAATCCATTTTTTGTGAAATCTTTACTTTTTCTTTACGCGTCGATGAAACTCAAGTGGTGTTAGACCAGTTCTAACATTTGTTTCGATTAAATCATAAAAGGTACAAGTGCTCGTGCAGGCTGGGCAGGACAGATTTGATCTTGCATGAAATTTTTGCCTGTGACTGTACTTACTCAATCTAGGTATACTCTATACATTGCAGGAGGTAATCTCTGGATCTACTGAACCAATTATGATAATTATTTTACCAACAGGATGCCACGTTATTTGTAATATTTATTTCGAGAAAAAATAAGGGGGAGGGGGTTAAGGGAAAAATAAAAAAAAACTTACTGAATTCTGTTTGCAAGACAAATTTCACCATAACTTTGGTGTAGTCAGTTGCTTCCATATCCGTATGAGTACATATCATATAACTATTGTTGTGATCAGACCGTAATTTTGTTGCAAATCCAATAGCTTTGTGTGATGAAAGATATGTAGTGTTAAACTTATCTGAAAGAAAAAGATTGAAGCATTAATTTACTGTTGATATTTTTAACTACGCTGCCATAGACGAGGTGTGGAATACACCGACACACAAACGGTTACCAGTACATCATTCTGAACTCCCCCACATAGAATTTTTTTGGGGTGACAAATCATGTTTTGTAGTAGAACTCAATGTAAAGCACTCAAAACATTGTGCTGATGTATTGAATAGTACAAATTTTAAAGTAAGAATCTTACATTAAAAACTTGTATTAAAAAAAAACTTGTCAAAAAGTTGGAACAGGTTCCCAAGTATAGTGTAGAACAAAAAAATGATCGCAATGACGATGAGAACAAGTGCCTTTCGGCTTCGTTAAAAGGTTTTTTACATCCTTTTTACGTCAAAATGTATGGAGGCAAGGCAAGCCAATTAGAAGATCAAAAGGTTCGATCTTAATTATCTTCGTCTTCGAGATTTAAGTTTAAACCACGTAGTAGCTTGCGTATACGCTTCAAACATGTCGCACAAGCTTTAGAGTTTAATGGAAGAGAAAAAACATTGTCTCTCTTTAACACACCATGTAGCGCGCCATCCAGGCGACACCTCATTATCTTTAGAGTAGAATAGAAAGAACAGCAGCAACATTGATCATACAGGGGTATTGGGTTAGTGAGGAGCCTTAAATCTCTTCTACGAAGACAGGATAATTAAGATCGACCTTCACTTCAGGATAGTTCGTTTGATCTTCTAATTATCCTGTCTTCGTCTTCGAGATTTAATTTTTTACCATGTAAATGTTTAGAGAACATAAATTCATGATCTATGTTGTACAAAAGAGATTCGGATTTCTATAGTATTGACATTAAGGACTGCACCCAATTACCAATCACCATGTAGAGTGAGTTAGATCGAGACAAGAGTATTGCATTTGCATTATAGTTATCATTCGTTTGTTATTATTTTGGTCAGTTGAACTATGGCATCACCTGAGTACTTGATTTTTAATTACTTTATGATAAACTATCTCATTAGGTTCTATATTGTGTTGTAGTTTAGTTCTAACTCACGGCCGTCACAGCCTTGAGCGCTAGTGTAGCTTTACTCAGCTTAGTGAATACCAAACTAAGTTTCACCGCTGCGGCAGCGCTGCACAACAAAGCTGTATCCTTAGAGAAACTAGAATCAGGAATGTTAAATACATTTATTAAAACATACAACGTACCAAGGAAATACAGTAGAGCTTGCTTACTTTTTTGCATTGGGTCTTGCTAGCTGAGCTGGCGTGAGGAGCGTACGTAGGCCGAAGGCGGACCGACGACTATATTTTTGTGACAGAAAGTGGGTGTATAATGTAAAATGCGAGCATAGCGAGCGCACGTCACGTAGTCATGAACTCGTGACAAATGATTATGGAGATTATAGATAAAAAAGTTAGGGAACACTGTTGGAAACACTAAATTGTCTATTGCCTTTTAAGTAATTTTTGTTATCTGTGCTATTCTATTATAAAAGTTTGTATGTTATCTATGGTCCCTCTCTTGACTAAACTACGAACCTGAGCACACGCATTTTCATATTAAAATTCCTTAAATTGCTCCTACACGAACAATAAACCAGAAACCAACTAATCCAAACTTATACAACACAATATAGAACCTAATGAGATAGTTTATCATAAAGTAATTAAAAATCAAGTACTCAGGTGATGCCATAGTTCAACTGACCAAAATAATAACAAATGAATGTTAACTATACGTATAATGCAAATGTAATACTCTCGTCTCAATCTAACTCACTCCACATGGTGATTGGTAATTGGGTGCAGTCCTTAATGTCAATACTATCCAAATCCGAATCTTGTACTTTGTTTGGAATTTCTTGTAAATTGTGTTTATAAATAGAATATTTATAAACACAATTTGAATATACTTTCTTGAACAAATTAACATTTATTTGTGTTTTATATTCAAACATATTTAAAAAAAAAAAATTTTTTTATATTAGGCTGTTTCGGCTTCATACCTTTACTTCTCCTTCAACCTGGCGAAAGCAAAGCGCGGAAGAAACAAAAACAGTTACTTAATAATTCATGACAAAAATATTTTTCGTTCTTTTATTTTATTTCTTCAAAAGTTTATTGAAAAACGTTGTTTGAAAAAACACCCTCGCCTACGGCTTGGGAGTTAATTCCGCCTCGGATGCAATAACAAACTTTCTCCACTTGTATCAAAATGTACTATTAGTGTTTACCGCGACTGTTCTTTTTTCGAATTTTCTTTATACGAAACAATACGATGTAGCTCGCAAGGCAATATAACGGGAAAAAGTACTTTATTTCTTACCACATAAGGTTGATTTCAACTTATGTTTTTTCATTTCTAAGTGACAGGAGTAATGTATTGCTTTGCTCGTTTTTTGTGACGAATAATCTTAAGTATTAGATAATATTTTGAAGATTTGTGACTTTATTACTAAGTGCCATAGTTGTAATTAGGTTGCACTTAAAACTGTTTTAAAACATTTTTCTCCGTTTGTTAGTCAACAAATTTATCTGTCACGCGGACAGCATTTAGCTTTGATTTTGTACATGACACCACGTGACACGGTATCTAGTTGCTAATTGTAGATCGAAGTTTTTTGTACACTGCTTTGTAAAAACATCTAAGGTTGAATTTACAAAAAATATGTTTTGCTACTTATAAAGTAGTGGGTTGTAGTGGTGAGTGTTTGGTGACAGTTTGAGTGATACTTTTGTTCGAAACTGAGCATCTTGGGTTTTTATATTTAATAATTTAAATAGAGGTGTTCACATAAAGGACGACGCGATTACTGTCGTTCACGACTTTTGCCTACTAAAAACCAATGATAAATCTATCGTCACGACATAGTGGGAACGCGGCCTAACACTAAAAAAATGCCATCTATCAACAACGATGGCGGTGTTGCTTTTTGCTCACAGCTGCTGAGCTAAAAGCAACACCGCCACGCAGAAAGTATTGCGAACAAAAGTTTTAATGCATGAGAGACTGGCCAGTCTATTTTGAAAACATGTTTTTTTCCTCAGTAAAAATAGGTACGTTCCAATTTCAAAATGTCCCTCCACATTGTTTGAGAGCTAATTATCGTGACTCATTAAAAAATGGATAGGTATAAGCCGTTTACTATTAAATGAGTCCATCAGTACAATGTTTTTAATGGGTTACATTGAGTTCTATCGCAAAATGTGATTTTTCACCCCAAAAAAAAGTCGTTTCCCAGCGATAATTTTTGCGTAAAGTTACTCCATTTTTATTTTTTATTTTTTTTATTTAGGTATGCAGCGGGAACATTTTCACGCTATGACTTTTTACGATTTTAAGTGTCGCCTGAAACCGGACGAATCGTACGATGGACTCCAAATGGCATTCATGGTTGAAGGCCCTTCTAAGGCAACTGTGTATCGTTGGTATAACTAATTCAAGCACGGTCGACTAACTTTGGGGGATGAAAAAAGAGCCCAAGAGAAACGAGTTACGAATCAAGAGATTCAGCACTTACTGCAGGTTGGATCGGAAAGCCTTCACGAAATTCTACAAGTGCAACTTTGCGTGAGGGGGATAGTTTCACGCTGGCTGCCGCACAACCTCACCAATGCTCAGGAGCAGGCCCGTGTGGAATGGTGCCGTGATATTATAAACAAATTTGAAGCAGGCTCGTCTGCGAGTTTACGATATCATTACAGGCGAGTCTTGGATTTATTAATACGATCCAGAAACGAAGCGCCAGTCAACGGTTTGTTTCAAAACGAATCAACGCCTACAAGACAATAGGCGAGTTACTAATCAAGAGATTCAGCACATACTGCAGGTTGGATCGGAAAGCCTTCACGAAATTCTACAAGTGCAACTTTGCGTGAGGAGGATAGTTTCACGCTGGGTGCCGCACAACCTCACCGATGCTCAGGAGCAGGCCCGTGTGGAATAGTGCCGTGATTATTATTAACAAATTTGAAGCAGGCTCGTCTGCGTGCTTACGATATCATTACAGGTGAGTCTTGGATTTATCAATACGATGCAGAAACGAAGCGCCAGTCGACGGTTTGTTTCAAAATGAATCAACGCCTACCAAAGTGGAGCGATCTGGAAGCGGGTGGAAGATTTTGATCGCGAGCTTTTTCAATTTGAATCTCTCAATCTTAATCGACTGTTCTTATTAGAGTGTCGGACGTATGTTTTTTTTGATCTTTGACAATAGTGATTAACCAAGACAGAATTCAGTGTCACCCCGGCGCGCGTTTCAATTTCACTGTTATTTTTCGCTTTGGCGAAATTGTGAAATTGTGTGTGGTTTTTCTTGAAGAAAGGGCAATTAATGGCGAATTTTCTACATTATTTGAAAAGCTACGTGAAGACGAGAAAAAGTTAATTACCTAATTATTTTAGCTTTTTCAATTTGACTGGCTACTTGGTGTCAATTTCTTTACGGAACCAAAGAAGCATCAACGCTAAATGATAAACCACCAAATGCTTGGCAGAAGTTTTTTCTATTGTGAGCAACAAGCGATCAAAGACAGGGCTCCGTGGGCTACTGCTCCACCACGACAACGTGCTTTCCCACACCGCGCTCAAAACGAGGGACTTCCTGGACAGCACGTCGGTCACCTTCCTTACAGCCCTGACCTTGCTAGGTCGTGTGACTTCTTTTTATTTCCGAAAATAAAAAATCAGCTCAAAGGAATCATGGGGTTTAGGGTTCCGCACTTACTCCTTGAAGTAGACCATTGTGCGTGAGCCATGGTAGCCGATTACTCCAACCAGCCCAACCCCCTCCAGAAGCAGATCAGGGACCCTGGGGTCTCCTCGCGAATCTTGGTAACACCAGTGCACTCAAGGAGCGCATGCACCACCGTTCCCTCCGCCTCCATGCATGCTCTGCACAGGGCACTGTCAGTGATTCCTAGGGTGTGGAAGTGTTTATTCAGTGAACAGTGTCCAGCAGCTTTGTATCCAGGGATAGCATAGCTTCCTTGCATTGCCTACATCCTGGTGTCAAGATCCACTATTTCTCAGTGTGATCCTTTAACCAGCTTCTCAGTTGCTTGAAAGGAATGGGTACACTAAATAAATAAATAAAATAAAATCATTTATTTTAGGTCCGAGACCCATAAAAACAACAATACAAACACATTGTAATTGAAATTGCAGAATTACATGAAAATTAAAGTTACATTCGAAACATTATAAACAAAAATAGATAGGTCAGAATTACATTAGAAACATTATCGAATTAAACTATTCTAAGAAAATGAAAGAATTATTATTGTTATAAACTTACAATTTTAATAATCAAAGTAAAACAAACACAACAATTATTGATTTCTGGCCTCTACACACTAAACTAAATAAAAATCAATTCAATACGATGCGAAAAAGAAGTGATGTGCCCGTCCTCAGAGCTGTCCCCAGCAAAAGTAGCTGAACATCGTACTGTCAAATCTGTCTTTGGACTTTGACAGTCTTTATTGTCTATGTGTTCTCTTAGGTTTCCTTACACTATATTAAATTAACAAGTCAAAAGTAAAAATACACAATCAATTCAGAATAAATAAATAAATGTCAAAATATATTATCATAACATACAATGGGTTCGGATCCGTAGGGTTTTGTGCTGGATCCTCTTCTGGCAAGTTCGTCAGCCGCATCGTTTCCAAGCAATCCACTGTGACCTCTAATCCATTATAGCGTTACCGTGTTGTGGTTAAGTACCGTGATTCGTTCTAGGGCCTGGTGGCATTCTAGTGTTAGTCTCGACGTGATCTGATTACTCTTTAGGGATTGAAGAACTGATGCACTGTCGGAGAGTATTCGAATATTGGTATCCGTAACCTCCCTGGTCTCTATAGCGTGCCGCTTGAAAGATACCTACACACTCTGCTTGGTAAACAGAGTTGAGCATTCCAAGTGGTTTGGATATCTTAATGATTATTTAGGTCGTCGGAGAACACCCCGACGCCTGTCCCATCGTCGGTTTTTGATCCATCAGTGTAAATCCTTAGATCTCTTGTACCTGAGTAGTCACACAACTCCTCTATGAGCTCTATGTTGTAGTGTTTTTGGAAGCAGTGGATCTTCAGGGTTCTGTCAATAGGTGATGTCATCATCGGCTGTTCTTTGATTACATCTTCTCTGATGCGTGTGTGTTTGATTCTGGAATCATTGCTTAGGGTGCCGGATACTTCAAGTCTGAAAGTCGCTATGGCCGCCTCCTCTCTTACGACGAGGTGTAGGGGTGGTAGCCCCAGCATCACCTGTTAGGCAGCAGTGAGGGAAGTACTCATGCTGCCGGTGATTGCTACGCAGGCAAATCTTTGTAGTTTCTCGAGATCTGTTTGGTTCGTGCATAGGTTGGTCCTGGGCCACCAAACTAAAGGATCAAAGGGTTACAATTTTCGTCGCCGGAAGATGCGCTGTCAGCGTTCGAGCAGTTTGTAAACGAGGTGTCTCTACGGTGGACTGGAAAAAGTATTTCGAAAACTAGTTCAGACGCGTGAAACTTTGTATAGAGGCTAGTGAAGAGTGCAAAACAATTTTTTGAACATTTATTTTTATTAGCAGGAATACTATAATGACAGCTTGATCTCGAGAATCAGAAATGTTTCTATAGTTATGTGTGTGACTGTCGGACGTATGTTTTTTTTTTGATCTTTGACAATAGTGATTAACCAAGACAGAATTCAGTGTCACCCCGGCGCGCGTTTCGATTTCACTGTTATTTTTCACTTTGGTGAATTTGTGAAATTGTGTGTGGTTTTTCTTGAAGAAATGGCAATTAATGGCGAATTTTCTACATTATTTGAAAAGCTTCGTGAAGACGAGAAAAAGTTCATTACCTAATTATTTTGGAATGACAGTTACCACTTTTGATGAACTGTTATCAAATTTAGGAAACCACCTGAAACACTGCTCCATATATCAAGAAATGATACCTCCAGTGGAACAACTTGCTGTTACTTTAAGGTACCTAAGTCAATTTATCATAACATTCGTAACCATAACTTCATCCATAATTGTACAGACAAAACTTTCGGTTTCTTCGAAGAGGTCTACGGATGCTGACAGGTCTACATCGGGTCCATGCAGGGTCCGGGGAAATAAAGCTTATTATTTAACAAATTAGAAAAACAGTTTTTGCGTTACTCTGAAAGTAGGTCTGAAGTTGCCTGAGGAGCGGGTTGAAAGTAATACTTTTCAGCCCTAGGAAGAATCGTTTTCAACTGACAGTGGTGTCAAATTATTTAAAAAAAAACTAGATCTATTTTCACATTTCTATTGAACCATGTTTCAACTTTCTATACAGCCACTCAGCGCGATGTAAAATAAATTGAAATAACATAAAGTATTAATGTTAAAGTAAGTAATCAAGTACATAATTTTTTAAATAACTTAAAAAAAATAGTTTCAACTATTTCTTTAAATACTTAACAATATATTTGGACAAAATATTTACCATTTTTTCAACAATGAAAATGAAAAATAATGGCTGGCCGGCCACAGAAAAAAAAAATAGGCAGGAAAGCGGCAATCCGATTTTAATATTTTTTTCGAGTTGTAGAGTGTTTTGTATAAACTTCCGTAAGGCAGAGATTTTTATTAAAACAAAATGAGTTCATCTGATTCAGATATGGATTTAACGCCTGATTTCACATTAGAAGAGGCTAAAGCAGAAGCGGAAAACCTAAACTTAACTTATTTTTTCTTTAGCTAATTTATGTTTTTATTTTTACTTTCCTTGTATTTGTAATGAAAAGCACAGTGTTTACCTCGGGTTAAAGACTTATTTTAGTCTCTCGAACTATTGGCGCCCTCGCAACGTTCGGGCGCCAAACCCCGTCTCGGGAATAAATAAGTTACTTTCACCTCTAGGGTAACAATTACTATTACTATGCTGGTGTAGGACACATTTTAGGCCGCGTTCCCACTTTGTCGTGACGACAGAATATAATCGTGTAGTTTTAAGTGTCGTGGCTTGCGTATTTAAATGCAGGTGTTGACATATGGGACGACGCGATTACTGTCGTCCACGACTTTTGTCAACTAACAACCAACGATAAATTAATTGGCACGACATAGTGGGAACACGGCCTTACTTGTCTTTCTTGGTGTAATAATTTGGGTATCGGAGTATTGTGTTAAAGGAGGAGGGGGACACGCATGCACTACGTATATCACTTGCCTTTGTGAAACGGGATATTATGATAAAACTTTCAGGGAAACTCTCAAATCCCTATAATCAGTCGATGGAATCCTGTGTCAAATCAGAATATTGAGAACTTTGTGAAGTATTGGGTCTTATTTCATATGGATTGTCCATAATTATAACCAATTTCCATTGCTTTTTTCCAGAAATACCATTTTTTTTATTACTTGTTAACTTTTCTGCTATTGGTAAAAGAGACAAATAAAAAATCATGTCATCATTTAATCATTTTGACAATTTCTCTGAACATCGTTATCATCTTTTTATCGAATTCATCAGACGTGTCGGTTTGTTTCCTCTTTCTAGCATTTTTATTACGAAAAGATGTGTTGGTAGAATTTTCTTTTGAAGTACTGGTCTGTGATTCGGGTTCCAACCTCCTTGGCATGTCCTGATTTGACGGACCTTGGCATGTCCTGATTTGACGGACCTTGGCATGTCCTGATTTGACGGACCTTGGCATGTCCTGATTTGACGGACCTTGGCATGTCCTGATTTGACGGACCTTGGCATGTCCTGATTTGACGGACCTGGCATGTCCTGATTTGACGGACCTTGGCATGTCCTGATTTGACGGACCTGGCATGTCCTGATTTGACGGACCTGGCATGTCCTGATTTCACGGACCTGGCATGTCCTGATTTGACGGACCTGGCATGTCCTGATTTCACGGACCTGGCATGTCCTGATTTGACGGACCTGGCATGTCCTGATTATACGTACGGATTTGGCAAGTCCTGATTAGACGGAATTGGCATTGGCGGAATTGGTTGATTTGTTGGGCTCTCCCGATTCATTGCAATGGATTCTTCATTTTCGACTTGGTATTTCTTATCAAGAATATTCATTTCGTCAAATTAAACGTACAACTTCTTTTTAGTGCCTCCTGACCCTGAGGGGGGAGTATTTTTCAAGTTATTTTTACAACGCACACATCACACACACAGTTCACATCTCTTGCCGTTTTCACCGTTTTTGCTCTGTAACACTGAAATACAAATAAAACTAATTCTTAGTGTATGGCCTGAGTGTAATAGCGTTGGGCGGCGTGTTCTGCGGGGCGTCGAGTGGCCGACCGCGCGTTCAATGAGTGGCCATAGTGCACGCTCTGCGTTCGGGGTGGTTCGGATGAATCCGCCGGCCGCGAGAAATATACGACAGCAGTTTTCAGACTATTTTGGGCAAAATAGAATTAATTAAAAATATTTTTCCTACGTATACCTAAACTTGTATTGTTTAAGTACGTTTACTGTTAATAAATCGATATATTTACTTTAAATTCCCAGTTTTATTGCTATGCTAGTTATCTCCACACTCTTGTTCTAACTATTCTATTTTTGTATAAACAGTGAATAGATAACCATATTTCAGGTTTATTTTGTACTCGTATCGGGGGGCACGGCAGTGCCCCCGCCAAGTCGAGCGCGAAGCAAACACTGCCGTACCATCCTTTACTGGAACCATTTCGCCACATTTTCAGGCCCCTATTTGAGAACCCCTGGGTAAGACCAGAATGCAGAAATTTTTGTCATCCAGTAAGCTATAATCACATATTCCAAAATTTCAAGTCTGTAGGTCATTTAGTTCCGAAGTTACGCGAAAGCAAACTTTCGCATTTATGACACTCACTCACTCATGATCATCAGAATAGAACTAGTACTTCCCATAAACTCAGAGAGCCGAAATTTGGTGCAGAGTTAGGGTTTAATAGCCACATAAAGGGAAAACTATAAAACTAGGATAATCGAAGATCTGGAGTACCTGGTGACCCTGATTAGAAAACACAAGAGCCCAACCAAACTATTAAAGATCGATATACCGCCTTTACAAAAAATATTCAACTTGGTGGGCCGCTTCATTTGATGTCAAAAATCGAAGGTCTGAAGTATCTGATGATGAGCCCTCAGCTGGTCTCTGCTGTATTAGAGATATGGTAATGTCCCATTCTGCTATTGGTACATAAAAAAATCGACTGTCATTGCAAAAATCCAGCGTAGTAGGACACATCTTCTAATCTAATTTAATCTAGCCTATATCGTCCCACTGCTGGGTGAATGCCTCCCCTTCTGCTTTTAATACGCATATAAATAAAATTAAAGGAAAACTATGCCCACGTTTCTACGAAAAGAAGTGAAATCCCACCAAAAACATTCTGTAAAAAACTAGCCAAGTCTCGATGGAGCTGCTTGTTTATCTCTAAAAAGTAATGAAATCTAGACAAAGTTGTGCCAAGCCTAAGGTTCCTAACTGCGATTTCTGTATTATTATAGTTAACTAGCTGTTGCCCGCGGCTTCGCCCGCGTAAAGTTCGGTAATTGTCCCACTGAATCATAATAAAGGGATAAATAG
This sequence comes from Xestia xanthographa, assembly GCA_905147715.2. NCBI lineage: Eukaryota > Metazoa > Arthropoda > Insecta > Lepidoptera > Noctuidae > Xestia > Xestia xanthographa. The sequence goes on from LR990667.1 coordinate 19,257,792, forward strand.
TATCCTACATGTTAATCCAGGTTATAAACTATGTATGTGCCAAATTTCATAATAATCACAATTTATTATTATCATCAAAATCTCCATCACTATCACAACCACCATCACTATCACTATCACTATCACAATCACTTTCACACAATCACTATCACAATCACTATCACTATCACTATCACTATCACAATCACTATCACAATCAAAATCACTATCACAATCACCATCACTATCACTATCACAATCACAATCACTATCACAATCACTATCACACACTATCACAATCACTATCACAATCACAATCACTATCACAATCACAATCACAATCACTATAACTATCACTATCACAAACACTATCACAATCACTATCACAATCACTATCACAATCACTATCACTATCACAATCACTACCACTATCACTATCACTATCACAATCACAATCACAATCACAATCACAATCACTATCACTATCACTATCACAATCACTATCACTATCACTATCACAATCACAATCACAATCACTATCACTATCACTATCACAATCACTATCACAATCACAATCACAATCACTATCACTATCACTATCACAATCACAATCACAATCACTATCACTATCACTATCACTATCACAATCACAATCACTATCACAATCACAATCACTAGTCACAATCACTATCACTATCACTATCACTATCACAATCACAATCACAATCACTATCACTATCACTATCACTATCACTATCACTATCACTATCACTATCACTATCACTATCACTATCACTATCACTATCACTATCACTATCACTATCAATCACAATCACAATCACAATCACAATCACAATCACAATCACAATCACAATCACAATCACAATCACAATCACAATCACAATCACAATCACAATCACAATCACAATCACAATCACAATCACAATCACAATCACAATCACAATCACAATCACAATCACAATCACAATCACAATCACAATCACAATCACAATCACAATCACAATCACAATCACAATCACAATCACAATCACAATCACAATCACAATCACAATCACAATCACAATCACAATCACAATCACAATCACAATCACAATCACAATCACAATCACAATCACAATCACAATCACAATCACAATCACAATCACAATCACAATCACAATCACAATCACAATCACTATCACTATCACTATCACTATCACTATCACTATCACTATCACTATCACTATCACTATCACTATCACTATCACTATCACTATCACTATCACTATCACTATCACTATCACTATCACTATCACTATCACTATCACTATCACTATCACTATCACTATCACTATCACTATCACTATCACAATCACAATCACAATCACAATCACTATCACTATCACAATCACAATCACTAGTCACAATCACTATCACTATCACTATCACTATCACTATCACTATCACTATCACTATCACAATCACAATCACTATCACTATCACAATCACTATCACTATCACTATCACAATCACAATCACAATCACAATCACAATCACAATCACTATCACTATCACTATCACAATCACTATCACTATCACTATCACTATCACTATCACAATCACAATCACAATCACAATCACTATCACTATCACTATCACTATCACAATCACTATCACAATCACAATCACTAGTCACAATCACTATCACTATCACTATCACTATCACAATCACTATCACTATCACTATCACTATCACTATCACTATCACTATCACTATCACTATCAATCACAATCACAATCACAATCACAATCACAATCACAATCACAATCACAATCACAATCACAATCACAATCACAATCACAATCACAATCACAATCACAATCACAATCACAATCACAATCACAATCACAATCACAATCACAATCACAATCACAATCACAATCACAATCACAATCACAATCACAATCACAATCACAATCACAATCACAATCACAATCACAATCACAATCACAATCACAATCACAATCACTATCACTATCACTATCACTATCACTATCACTATCACTATCACTATCACTATCACTATCACTATCACTATCACTATCACTATCACTATCACTATCACTATCACTATCACTATCACTATCACTATCACTATCACTATCACTATCACTATCACTATCACTATCACTATCACTATCACTATCACTATCACTATCACTATCACTATCACTATCACTATCACTATCACTATCACTATCACTATCACAATCTCCATCACCATCACTATCACAGTCACCATCATTATCACCAATTATCATCATTAACACAACCACCATAATTACCACAATCATTATCACAATCACCATCACTATCACTATCACAATCACCATCACAATCACCATCACAATCACAATCACCATCACAATCACCATCACAATCACCATCACAATCACCATCACAATCACCGTCACAATCACCATCGCAATCACAATCACCATCACAATGACCATCACAATCACAATCACCATCACAATTACCATCACAATCACCATCACAATCACCATCGCTATCACCATCACAATCACCACCACTCTCAGAATAACTATCACAATCATCATCACCATCACAATCACCATCAAAATCAGTATAACAATCACCATCATCGTTATCACAATCATTATCATCGTAATCAAAATCGATATCATCATTATCACAATCACTATCGTCGTAATCACAACCATTATCATCGTATTCACAATCATCATCATCATAATCTCCATCCTCGTCATCACAATCATTATAATCGTAATCACAATCATTATCATTGTAATCACAATCACTATCACTATCATCTTAATCACAATCACCATGATCACAATCGCCATCACTATCTCAACCACAATCATTATCACAATCACCATCATTATCGCAATCACCAACACTATCACAATCAAAATCACAATCACCATCACCATCACAATCACTACCCTCGTTATCACAATCATTATCATAGTAATCATAATAATATACATCATTATTACAATCACCATCACTGTCACAATCACAATCACCATCACCATCGCTATCACTATCACAATCACTGCCACTTTCACAATCACCATCACAATCACCATCACCATCACAATCACCATCAAAATCACTGTCACAATCAACATCATCGTTATCACAATCATTATCATCGTAATCACAATCATTATCATCTTAATCACAATCATCATCATCACAATCTCCGTCCTCGTTATCACAAACATCGCTATCACCATCACAATCACCGACACTATCACAATCGCCGTCACTGTCACAATCACCATAACAATCACAATCACTATCACAATCACCATCATCGTTATCACACTTATTATCATTGTAATCACAATCATTATCATCGTTATCACAATCATCATTATCACAATCATCATCATCGTAACCACAATCATTATCATCTGGATCTCAAAATAAATGCCATTTTCGTAATCAGCACCCCTGATAATCTCGGTATCGACACCCATATTGATTTTTAGACATTTCAACCCTATCGCACCCCAACAGGGAATGGTAGTATTTCAGGTCTGCCTCATTAAATCTTAAAATCGTTGTTTTTGTAATACACCCGACCCAATTCACCATAAAAACAATACCTATGTTGAATTTCAGGTTTTGTTACCCCATTTCCCCCTTTAGGGGTGGAATTCTGAAAAAAAACTGAAACACAAACTTTAACTCATTTATCGATAGGAGTACTCCTGTTAAATTTCGAATAAAGTAATCTAACTAATCTTATTTCCCCACGTAATCTTTGGACTCCCGTTCCAACCCCTAAGAGGGTGAATTTTGAAAAATCCTTTCTTAATGCACCCCTAAACCTCATAAAGAATCTTTGTGCCAAATTTGGAATCTCTAGACTCAGCGGTTTGGGCTGTGCATTGATTTTTATACTTTGCCACCCCATTTCCCCCTCTTTGGGGTTGAATTCTGAAAAAACCTGAAACCCGTTTCTACTCATTTATTAATAGGAGCACTCCTGTGAAGTTTCGAATAAAATATTCTAACCAATCTTGTTTTACCCATACAAACTTTGGATTCTTGTTTAACCCCCTTAGGGGTTGAATTTTAAAAATCCTTTCTTAGTGCACCCCTAGACCACTTAAGGAACCTACTTGCCAAACTTGAAATCTCTAGACTCAGGGGTTTGGGCTGTGCATTGATTTTTATCTTTGCCACCCCATTTCCCCCTCTTAGGGGTTGATTTCTGAAAAAACCTGAAACCCATTTCTACTCATTTATCAATAGGAGCACTCCGGTGAAGTTTCGAATAAAATAGTCACTTGTTTCCCCATACAAACTTTGGAGCCCCGTTTAACCCCTTTAGGGGATGAATTTTGAAAAATCCTTTCTTAGTGCACCCCTAGACCACATAAGGAACGTACTTGCCAAATTTGGAATCTCTAGACTCAGCGGTTTGGGCTGTGCATTGATTTTTATACTTTGCCACCCCATTTCCCCCTCTTTGGGGTTAAATTCTGAAAAAACCTGAAACCCGTTTCTACTCATTTATCAATAGGAGCACTCCTGTGAAGTTTCGAATAAAATATTCTAACCAATCTTGTTTTACCCATACAAACTTTGGATTCCCGTTTAACCCCCTTAGGGGTTGAATTTTGAAAAATCCTTTCTTAGTGCACCCCTAGAACACATAAGGAACCTACTTGCCAAATTTGGAATCTCTAGACTCAGCGGTTTGGGCTGTGCATTGATTTTTATACTTTGCACCCCATTTCCCCCTCTTAGGGGTTGATTTCTGAAAAAACCTGAAACCCGTTTCTACTCATTTATCAATAGGAGCACTCCTGTGAAGTTTCGAATAAAATAGTCTAACTAATCTTGTTTCCCCATACAAACTTTGGAGCCCCGTTTAACCCCTTTAGGGGATGAATTTTGAAAAATCCTTTCTTAGTGCACCCCTAGACAACATAATGAACCTACTTGCCAAATTTGGAATCTGTAGACCCAGCGGTTTGGGCTGTGCGTTGATAGATGAGTCAGTCAGTCAGTCAGTCAGTCAGTCAGTCAGTCAGTCAGTCAATCAGTCAGTCAGTCAGTCAGTTTCTTCTTTTATATATTTAGATGTTGTGTGACTTGGCCGTTGAAGGGTATACAAGGGTACAAAACCAGGTGCTCTATGACACCATATAGGCTTGATAAAGCTGCGTATTTCAATAATACTTATGTATAGGCGAGCCTGAAACAAACAGTATAAAAAAAAAAAACCAGTACAGACGGACTTCTAATCATTGATAGAAGTCCGTCTGTACGTCTATTTTACGTCAGATCGGTGGTCGATTTAACGCTCCAAAAAGAAGAGAGCAGAAGTCAGCATTGTCAATGCTGAATGCATGTGTTGCACAATCAACAACAGCCCAAAAATGAGACACTAGCGTCCAATTACCAATACCAGTGGGCTATTATCTCGCTTAACAAACATAGGTAGTTACAACAGATATAACATTGCGTGTAAACAAAATTGACTTGTACACGTATTAAGAATGTTCAACGGCCAAGTCACACAACATTAACTATAATAATAAAGAAATCGCAGTAAGGAACCTTAGACTTGGCACGACTTTGTCTAGATTTTATTACTTTTTAGAGATTAACAAGCAGCTCCATCGACACTTGGCTAGTTTTTTTACAGAATGTTTTTGGTGAGATTATAATTTCTTCAAACGACAACGCGCGCACGCTCGTCTGACGCGATGCCGGACGCCCCGCAAGACGCAAACACGCACGCTGCAGCCACCGTGCGGCGGGCGTCTACTCAGGCCACGCACGTATAAATTAGGCGTGTGTAACTTCTTTACGGAACCGACTCACTGATCCGGATCTTTGAAGTGATTCAAAAGATTGGTTCAGTAACAACGTTTCAAACGTATCATTTGGATCTGAAACATTTCTTTACTTTTTCTCATTCCGCGCGCGACGCGTCGCTCGCGAGGCGACTGAGCAGTGAGCGGGCGAGAAAGAGAGACTGAGACACACTGAGTTACTTAATTATTATAAAGACTCGCGGATTCGAGTAAGCGAGCGACAAAATTACAATCTATACAAGTCAGAAAGAGATACCAAATGAGATGTGTATCACTCATACTCTCGCAGATTTTCTTTTACCGTTATCCGTGCACGTAAAAATGACCATTAAGGTGCTTCCGTATCAAATACTATACGGTCGTTTATGCATAAACTGTTTGCACTAACAACTAACACAAGGTATTGTTTTACGTTGATATTTTATATCTTTTGAGCCGATGATCCAAATGAGCCAAATGAATTAGTGATCCGGATCATTTCACTGATCGGGATGCAAATGTTCCAATCTCAAAAATGATACACTTTGCCCACCTCTAGAATAAATGCATGTGTTTGACATGAACGCTGCACGCGCCGCCCCGCCGCACGCTCGATTCGAGCGGCTACTGTGTTCGTACACTTAGTTTTTTAAGCATTTTATCCAAAGTCAAAATTATTTATTTGCAGTAAATGTGGTACAAAAGATGGCCAAAATAATTATGTAGTGCAATGACACATTTCGCCATTAAATGGGCATGGAAACATTAAAGAATTAAGTAGATACTGTTACGTCGTACTCGTACCTACAATCAAAAGTAGGTAGGTAGATACTAGTAGGTAGGTACCTACGACGAGTCTCGAAGATGTAGGTATAGGAATGGTCATTGTAATTTCGACCGTACGCCGAGGGCATAAAGTTCCTACTTCTTTATTTTGTACAAAGGCCAATGACCGACTGTAATTGTCTAGAAATTCGAGTAACTCTTGGATGTTTCTGGAAGGATTGGTCACCAGTATAAATAGCGGACCTGTTCGCGGGAGCGGCAGTATTCTTTTGGCTACAGTACGGAGCGAATCGAGGTGATCTAGTAAGTGCGTAGTGATCAGTGGTGTACTTGTGATTGAGTTTGAAGTGTTTTGTAATTATTAAAGTTATTCAGTTGTTTCATCGGTAGTAATTAATTTATCCCATACCCAGCTCGTAACAATTTGGTGTCAGAAGTGAGGGATAAATTATGCCAGTTCTACCAAAGGACAACACGGACGGTATCCGTACCAGGAGTCAGCGACAGCAGGACATGGACCAAAGGCGGTTTGGAGATTCTCCGACACAGACACCGGGTGGTGTCCAGCCTACGTCAGTGCCAGTCGCTGGTCCATCCGGAGTTTCTCCAGCATCAGTAGCGCCAGACTTGTCAGCTTTAATGGCGCTGCTGCAGGAGCAGGCTCGCCGTCAAGAAGACCAGGCTCGCCAGTTACAGGAGCAGTTGCAACGAGATAAAGAGGAGCAGGCTCGCCGTCAAGAGGAGCAGGCTCGCCGTCAAGAGGAGCAGGCTCGCCAGTTACAGGAGCAGTTGCAACGAGATAAGGAGGAGCAGGCTCGCCGTCAAGAGGAGCAGGCTCGCCAGATACAGGAGCAGTTGCAACGAGATAAGGAGGAGCAGGCTCGCCGTCAAGAGGAGCAGGCTCGCCAGTTACAGGAGCAGTTGCAACGAGATAAGGAGGAGCAGGCTCGCCGTCAAGAGGAGCAGGCTCGCCGTCAAGAAGACCAGGCTCGCCAGTTACAAGAGCAGTTGCAACGAGATAAAATGGAGCAGGCTCGCCGTCAAGAAGAACAGATGATCCTCATAAAGGATCTTCATGCAACTTTCGGCAAAGAGCTCAAGATTATGAAGGACCAGGTTCACCAGCACGAGAATCGCATCTCAGAGGCCGAAGTTCAGATCGCTGGAGTGAAGAAGGCTTTGGGAGAACTGAAGTCTGGAGACGTGACTGTGGCTTCAGTAGTTGCTGCACCTTCAGCGCGGGGCTTTAAGGTGCCTCCATTCGACGGAACATCTTCGTGGTCGGCTTATAAAATTCAATTTGAGGCCGTTGTGAAGGCGAATGGATGGACAAAATCGCAAGCTATGACCGCGCTCACCTTGGGCCTCCGAGACCAGGCCCTAAACATTCTTGAGGCGCTCGGTAAGGATGTAACCTACGAGCAGCTGCTGGAGGCGTTAGAGTCCAGATACGGCGACGCGCACCTGGAACACGTATTTCGTGCTAAGTTGAAGGATCGTGTTCAACGTAGTGCCGAGAACCTACAGCAGTGGGCCCTGGAAGTTGAGAAGCTGGTTCGGAAAGCATACCAGTCTGCCCCTGCCCTTATCGATGGGAATCTGGTACAAGCGTTCGTTGATGGAATACGTGACTTGGAAGTTAGAGCCGCTGTGAGACTTGGGCACCATGAGACGCTGAAAGACGCCTTGGCCCATGCCTTAGAAGTAGAGGCAGTGAGGCAGGACCACCGAACACACCGCGTCAGGGAGGTTGTAGCATCACCGGTACGCGACCGCCCACAAGGGTACAGTCCTAGGTGCTACACTTGCGGAGAAAGGGGTCACCTTCGGTCAAGCTGTCCTAAGCGTAGCACCCCGCGAGAAGATCAGCAAGGAAGGGTGGCTGAAGTGACTGCCCAGCCACAGCAGGGAAACGAGTAAATGCCAGGACTGGGGGGCGGGTGCTGGCTGGTATTGAAAGAGCCCCGAGAATCTTGATCTCGCAAGCACATGACGGGAACAGCCTGACCATCAGAGGCGAAGTCAATGGAACACCATGCAAACTGACGTTGGATACTGGAGCTTCTCACACGGTCGTCAATTCTCACCTAGCAAGTCGGTTTCTTGGGGACTATTTCGATAACCACGACCGTATACGATTGCTAACAGCGACCGGTCAGCACATAACCGTCCGAGGCAAGAAGGAGGTGGAGTTAAAATTGGGTGACAGATTTTACAAGCACAATGTCATCGTGGCCGACATAGTGGACGATTGCATCTTGGGCTTGGATTTTATGCGGAAATATCGTTGTGAGATCGACGTTGATCAAGGAGTATTGAAATGTGGTTCAGAGGAAGTCTTCATGGAAGGTGCACCATCAGGGAAAGTGTACTGCTTGAAGGAGATTGTTCTTCCTCGCAGATCAGAAACGATTGTGCCAATTAGTTTACCACGGAATTCTGGACAAAAAGATCGAAGTGTTCTGATAGAAAGGGTGAACAATGACTTTCCATGGAAGATGGCACGGACTCTGGTCAAGGCCACCAACGTCTCAGCAGTACGAATACTGAATCCAAGTGACAAGGAGCAAGTGATTAAGAAGGGCACCTTAATCGGCACTTGCGAGGAAGTAGCTTGGATGCGTCAATTGCAAAATCTGCCTACCGGAAATAAAATTAGTTGTTCAAAGTTTGACGTGTCAACGCTTTTGGAAAACTGCGATTTAACTAAAGGAGAAATGGACAAGGCTAAGAAGATGTTACTTCAGTACGCCGACACATTCTCTTTAAATGATGCTGACATAGGGAGAACTGGACTAGTTCAGCATAAGATTAATACGGGTAACGAGTTACCAATCCGTCAACGACCAAGAAGACTGCCAGTTGCACGAGAAAAAGAGGTGGAAACCATGATGGAGGGAATGATGAAGGACGGTGTTATAGAGCCTTCATCAAGTCCATGGTGTTCTCCTGTGGTCCTGGTAAAGAAAAAGGATGGCAGTATGCGCTTCTGTGTGGACTATCGACGACTGAACGATGTCACGAAAAAGGACAGCTATCCGCTGCCTAGGATCGATGACACACTGGATACGCTGACTGGTATGAAGTGGTTTACCACACTTGATCTGAAAAGTGGCTACTGGCAAGTAGAAATAGACCCCAAGGATAAGGAGAAAACTGCATTTTCAACAGGAAAAGGGCTGTGGCAGTTTAAAGTTATGCCATTCGGTTTATGCAATGCTCCTGCGACGTTTGAAAGGCTGATGGAGCAAGTACTCGCTGGATTGATTGGAGACGCATGTCTCGTTTATCTAGACGACATAATCATCGTGGGCCGTACATTTGAAGATCACCTTAAAAACCTCGACCAAGTGCTGTCGAAAATTCAAACAGCAAATCTCAAGTTAAGTCCGAAGAAGTGCTCGTTTTTCAGAAGACAAGTGAACTTCTTAGGACACATAGTTTCGGGGGATGGTGTTCAAACGGACCCAGAAAAAGTGGTCGCCGTCAAGGATTGGCCAGTTCCGAAAGACAAGACACAGGTCAGAGCATTTCTGGGTTTGTGCTCCTACTATCGAAGGTTTGTCAAGAATTTTGCCGACATTGCAAAACCTCTGCACAAACTCACTGAGGAAAAGCGGCAATTCTGTTGGGACGAGAACTGCTACGTTGCATTTCAAGAATTAAAGAAACGTCTGTGCAATACGCCTATTTTGGGATATCCCGACACTGAAAATGACTTCATAGTTGACACAGATGCAAGTAATACTGGGATTGGGGGCGTGCTGTCTCAACGGAAAGGAAACCAAGAGGTTGTGATAGCTTACTTCAGCAAGTCTTTATCCAAACCAGAAAGAAATTACTGCGTTACAAGACGGGAGCTACTCGCCGTAGTAAAGACATTGCAGCACTTCAGTAAATATTTGTTGGGACGTAAATTCCAATTAAGAACTGACCATGCTGCATTGAAGTGGCTATTACAGTTCAAGAATCCAGAGGGGCAAGTGGCGAGATGGATTGAGCTACTGCAAGAGTTTGACTTCGTAACTGAACATCGCAGTGGAAGAACTCACGGTAACGCAGATGCCTTGTCGAGAAGGCCTTGTCCTGAAGACTGTAAGTACTGTGCCAGGCAAGAAACTAAGGAAGTAGTGCCCGTGAGGATGCTTAGAACGGATCTCAGCGATGAATGGAAGGAAACCCTTCAGCAGGCTCAGCAAAATGACTCGGATATCAAACCGATCTTCAAGTGGATCAAAGCTGGTGCTCCTAAACCCAAGTGGAGTGATGTGGCTGCGATGAGTTCCATCACGAAGAGTTATTGGGCGCAATGGAACAGCTTGGTGATCCAGGATGGAGTCTTGTGCCGTAAATGGGAAAACGCTCGAGGGGACAGCTGTCTTCTACAAATGGTTGTCCCTAAAGCTAAGGTACCGGATGTTTTACGGCTCTACCATGATGGATGTTCGGGAGGACATATGGGGGTAAAAAGGACTTTACTAAAAATTCGAGAACGCTTTTACTGGATCCACTGTCGAGATGATGTGGAGGACTGGTGTCGCAAATGTACCAGTTGTGCGGCCGTGAAAGGACCCCAAACACGCAGTAGAGGTGTATTAAAAGTGTACAACGTTGGAGCCCCTTGGGAACGGATAGCACTAGACGTTGCGGGACCATTTCCAGAAAGTGAGAGCGGAAACCAGTACTTCCTGGTGGTCATGGATTACTTCACAAAGTGGCCAGAAGTCTTCGCCATTCCTAACCAAGAAGCCACAACTGTCGCAGATAAATTAGTTCAGGAAGTCTTCTGTCGTTTTGGAGTACCCTTAGAAATACACAGCGATCAAGGAAGAAATTTTGAATCGCAAGTATTTCAGGAGACTTGTCGATTAATGGGTACCCACAAAACCAGAACCACCTCGTACCACCCACAATCTGATGAAATGGTGGAACGATTCAACCAAACTTTGGAAAGATATCTGGCAAAAGTAGTGGAAAGCAGACAAAGGGATTGGGACAAGCACATACAGCCATTTCTTCTGTCCTACCGCAGCGCAGTCCACGAAAGTACGACAGTGACGCCAGCCTTCGCGAACTTTGGAAGGGAATTACGGTTGCCTGCAGATTTAATCACTGGAACTCCCCCCGATGCCCCACGTAGTGTAACAGATTATGCGAATGATTTGCGTAACAAGTTGAATGATGTTTATGAGCATATCAGACAATCCGGCCAACAGATGTCTGAGAAGATGAAGACCCGTTATGACCGGAAGGCAAATAGTAGAGGTTTCGACGAGAGTTCACTGGTGTGGTTGCATAACCCAGTACGGAGCAAAGGGAAGTCTCCGAAATTGCAAGCAAACTAGGATGGACCATACCGAGTCGTGACTAGGATCAACGATGTCACCTACCGAATACAGAAGGGTCCACGAGGTGCGCCTAAGATTGTCCATGTAGACCGATTAGCGCGATACTACGGGGCTAATGATGCTCGGGACGAGCATGTCTAAGGAGGGGGCAGTGTTACGTCGTACTCGTACCTACAATCAAAAGTAGGTAGGTAGATACTAGTAGGTAGGTACCTACGACGAGTCTCGAAGATGTAGGTATAGGAATGGTCATTGTAATTTCGACCGTACGCCGAGGGCATAAAGTTCCTACTTCTTTATTTTGTACAAAGGCCAATGACCGACTGTAATTGTCTAGAAATTCGAGTAACTCTTGGATGTTTCTGGAAGGATTGGTCACCAGTATAAATAGCGGACCTGTTCGCGGGAGCGGCAGTATTCTTTTGGCTACAGTACGGAGCGAATCGAGGTGATCTAGTAAGTGCGTAGTGATCAGTGGTGTACTTGTGATTGAGTTTGAAGTGTTTTGTAATTATTAAAGTTATTCAGTTGTTTCATCGGTAGTAATTAATTTATCCCATACCCAGCTCGTAACAATACTAATTTCAAAACACAACAACTAAATGTGAAACAAACATTAAATTAGGTAACTAAGTGTGTTTCAAAGTTACTCAACACAAAACGTTCTCTAATCTCGTTTCTCTATTCTGTTAATAATTTGAATAGTGATTTTAATTTGATTTAATTTAGTTAATAATTTTAATAGTGATTTTAATATTAATTGTGCTGTTGATTTTGTTATTTGTAATTCTTTATAATTGAACCTATGATCCACAGTTGATTGAAATTAATAAATAATAACAATAATAAAACAAAATTTTGCGAAAAACAAACAAAGAAATTGTTTTAAGAAAAACAGAAAAAAAAACCAAACAAAGATTGTTACAGGAATGATGAGGAATCTCGAAAATTTAACACAGGTGTACCATGTGATTATTCAGCACAACGAAAATTTAAATTTACTTTCGTCCCGTGAAGATTGGTTGAAAATATCCGAGGGTTTTGAGACACAAGCGAATTTTCCGCGTGTGTTGGAATTTGTGTTGGAATCGCTCCAACACAATTCGGACGGCAAGCACGTCCATTATTTATCCCGCACACAATGGGAGTCTACTCAGTAATTATAAAAAATATATTATTCAATTGTTCTGTTTGCTATGAGTGACGCTAATTATAGCTTTACGTATCTATATTAATGTGGGTGCTTGTGAAACAGATTCTGACTTACCTAACAGTTAGGGACAGTCATTTGTTTACAAAATTGCAAAGTGGCGAAATAAACTGTGTTCCGTTCTGGCCAGTTCTGGCCCGGCTACAATGCTGAACAAGGTCGTGGTTATGGCAGTAGAGTGTACGGATTTGGTACTAGCAAGAGAAATAATAGTACCACATTCTTTCATGAGTTATGTTACCTACACCATTTTCAGTGGCCGGGCACGGCCATGCTTAGATCGGCTCAAATTCACCACTTTAATGGATGATTCGTGTCTGAGATAAATATAAGTGTGATGAACTATAAAATAGACCTACTTATTATTATTTATTAAAAAAAATACCTTTCAAATCTATTTAATAGTCACTTCAATTTTTCAGGTGGAATACGCCTGACAATAATTCAATAGCAATAGTATAACTAGACAACTTACAATAACTATTCAAGTGTCGTAGGCGCTTGCTCGATGGAGGCCATGTCGCTTAAGACTTCACTTATAAAAATAAACGTTCTTCTATATATTAGAATGTATTTGATAAAACCTGACTATAAAAGATAATGTCTTTGATAAAAACTGACTATAAAAGTTTATATTATTATCCAGAAAATGCCACTTATTTAGACTTTAAAGTGTTCATTGAAGCTACCAACAATACACGCACAACAATAAGGGTAGAATAGGCAATAAGAGCCCTATCTATCTCAATCATATATTCTCCAGCGAAATAAAAGGGGTGTACAACGAATAAACGCAAATAATATAGCAGTAATATTTAAACAGTGTATTAGACGTATTATACTGTTTAAATATTACTGTTATTTTGCTGCAATAACTTTATTAACAACAGCGCTTTTCTTAACAAACATGGCTTGAAAGCATTTATTCTGGCTGCGCAAATAGAAAAAAACCGGCCAAGAGCGTGTCGGGCCACGCTCAGTGTAGGGTTCCGTAGTTTCCCGTCCGTCACAATAAGTGTTTCCACTTATGAGTTTAAAGGTGGGTATCCATTAGGAAAAAATGCTTGCATATACGAATATACTACAAACTTAGTCCAGAAATTATTTTGTACAACTTTTTGTCTTTTTTGTACAAAAACTATTGTTTCCATCAAGTTCAAAATGATTTTCCTAGAAAGTCCTTATAAAGTTCTACTTTTCAGATTTTTTTCATATTTTCTAAACTTATGGTTCAAAAGTTAGAGGGGGGGGGGGACACATTGTTTTTTTTACTTTTGGAGCGATTATTTCCGAAATTATTGACATTATCAAAAAATGATTTTAAGAAACCCCTATTCATTTTTAAATACCTTTCCAACAATATATCACACGTTAGGGTTGAAATTTAAAAAAAAAATCACTTCCCACTTTACATATAAGGGGGCTACCCTAATCAAACATTTTTTTTCCAATTTTTATTTTACCACTTTGTCGGCGTGATTGATATACATATTGGTACCAAATTTCAGCTTTCTAGTGCTAACGGTCACAGAGATTAAGCGAGGACGGACAGACGGACGGACGGACAGACATGGCGAAACTATAAGGGTTCCTAGTTGACTACGGAACCCTAAAAACAGGTATAATTAGATTTGTACCAGCAAACATTTCGAACCGAGAACTATACACCAAACTATCATCAATTTATGAAATAATAGCTGTAAGAAGGTTCACAAAGAAGGTAGGACAGGAGCGAGTACCACTACAAACAGTTAGCATTACTTTTCTATCCAATATTCTTCCGGACAATGTACAGTAACAGTCAGAAGTCGACTGCCAATCTCGCAACACAATGGCAAAGCAATATTGGTGGTACTTATGACCTTCTTCTTAAATATGCGTATGTGTGTATAGGCGCCGCCGCCCGTATAGCGCAAACGATAATGTGCATTGCGGTGGAAGTGGAATTTTGACCTTTGACTGTACAATATGATTTGTTTTCATACCAAGTTTTTGAATATGTAAGTACCCCTATTACAGCAATGTTTCCGTTGCTTCAAATTTAACCACTCTGCTAGGTTAAGCAATGGCAAACAAAGATGTACGATTTGCGGAGGTGAGCATTTATAGCATAAAGAATGTGATAGACCAACAGAGATCTGCCGTTGCAATTGCAGCGGGCCTCATCTTGCAATTTCTAGATTATGTCCAAAACAAAATTGTAGAAAAGAAAAATAAGATTACTTATGCAAGTGCTACATTGACGAAACAACACATGAGTGTTAATACTGAATCTCCACCTCTGCTACCTCCAAAAATGAAACCAACTGATTCTGTAAATAAGTGTGTAAATAAGTCCGTACATACATCTGTAAATAAGTCTAAATATCTGTAAATAATACTGTACATAGTGTAAATCAATCTAAAGATATCCCTCGCCCTCTTAGAGTAGACATCAAAGCCCAAATAGTTGCCAAAAACGATGTACTTATGGCCCTGGTACAGACGTTGGTGGAACTGGGTAATAAGGGAGATACTACGCCTACCACCGTAAATAGTAAGAAACACTACTTAAAAATCTCAAGTAATAGATTTAAGTCACACACTGTCCAAGCTACGTACGGCCCAGTATAACATTCAAATTGATAATTGTGAAAAACCCTTTTTGATTAAATTCTTACAAAAACAAATATTGACATTTGCTTACTTAATGAAACATGTTTAAAGATTAGAATACCTGGATATAATATTTATATTAAAAAATACAAAAATACTCATAATGGTGTAGCAATAATGATTGAAGTTAAAGTACAAAGTTTTAAACACTAGATTTTATGAAGACATTCAAACTGTTGCTCTCTCCTTATCTACTGTACATGGTAGCTTGACTATTCTACGACGATGGAATTCGCTGCGCCCCGCCCCCGCAAGGGGGCGCGGCAGGCGGTATCAGGGCTATGCCCTCTGACCGCAGCGGCCATACCTCGGTCCGTAAAAACGGACCCGTCCTTGGATTGGACATTGTCCAAAACTTGGTGGGCGATGTGTGTGGTTGCTGTGTTGTGACTGTAGGCGCGCCACAGCGCTGTTGCACAGCGCTGCTTTCTTCACAGTACCCCGGCGGTCCGTCTCCGCCGGGTGAGACCCCTGGTTACCCGAGGGAAGCCCAGCGGGAGACAACCAGCGACAGCGGCACCGACTTACAGCGCACCTACAGTGGATGTGTGATTCCCGCCCGCCCCACTAACCAGAACTAGCCGGCAGTCAGTGGTACGGGCTGCGGAAACGACGTGTGTGTGTGTGGGTGGTATTGTATGTGTAACACCGCCCATGTATGCGTTTACCGCGGGCTCAAGAGCTGCGTCCACGCGTGTGTCTACGTGAGTGAAGAGGCGTGCATGTGTGGTTATAGCTGTGCGCCCTGCCTATATTAACTTAGAACAAGTCGCGCAGCTGGGTGTGAGTGATGTGTGTGGAGTCATATTGTGCAGGTAAGCTGCGTGTAGCGGGGAGCAGCTTACCTGGGTCAATCCGGTGGTGAAGGCGGCGGAGGGGGGGCGACCATGCGATGCCGGTCGCGGACGCTCCACTGGTCATCCATGACGGTCTATCCACTGTACAAGGAGAGTAACGCAGCCAGGCCGTCAAGAACGACCAGTTCCACGTCTCGACCCTGCCTGATGGCACCGATCAGGTCCATCAACAGCTGGATGGCGCGGGCTGTGAACTCCTTCTTCTCGGCTTCTGCGCTGGTGGTGCCTCTGTTGGCACGGGATTCTGTTTGTGGTTGGGCCGGGGGCCGCACCCTGCCGGTGCCAGCTGTCGGCCCAACGGTCTTCCTCACCTCGGGCTGCGTTGGAGCCGCAGCCGAAGTCACAGCCCGCTCCAGGGTCGGAGGCAGGTCGCCCGGTTGTTCTCCCTCAGGTGCGGTGGGGGGCGCGGGTACCTTACCCTTGCCGCCCCGCTTCCTCTTCTTCCCCTCCGCCGCTTCGAGGAGGGGGAGCTTCTCCCCTGTTGGTGGGCCCGTTGGCGGCCGCCATCAGCACTCACCGTGGGCCTCAGTGGCGGCCACATCTGTTGGCCTCTCGGCAACCGTAGCCGGTCGTCGTGAGGCGGTGATGGCGGTGACTGTGCCCGCTCGCCTGTTCGCCCTTATCTCCGCCTGGAACGAAGGGCACTTGATGTTGTTAGCGGGATGCTCGCCCCCGCAGTTGACGCACGTAGGTGGTGCGTCACGTGGGCGGGGACAGTCCCGCGCTGAGTGCCCCTCTCCGCAGCGGACACAGGCGAGCGGTCGGTGGCAGTGGTGCGACGA
This sequence comes from Xestia xanthographa, assembly GCA_905147715.2. Lineage (NCBI taxonomy): Eukaryota > Metazoa > Arthropoda > Insecta > Lepidoptera > Noctuidae > Xestia > Xestia xanthographa. The sequence continues at coordinate 19,275,277 of LR990667.1, forward strand.
GTGCCTCCATTTCTGGCACCGGTGGCACAGGGCGGGCCCACGTTTGCCCCGCCAGGCTTCAATCTTGACACCTCTCATGTATAGGAACACGGAGGTGTCAAATATCCTACCTACTTCAGGCGTCTTCTTCAGTACGGCGTGGAATACGCAGCCAGGTCGTCTCTGGCTCGCCTTGATGTGGTGACTTGACGTACTCCGGCTCCTACCCCAACGCGTGAAGCTCCTCCTCGATTTCAGAAGGGGTGGTGTCCACGGGCAGCCCCCTGATAGCCACCTTGAAGCTTCGCTCCGCCTGTAGCGAGTAAGCGAACCAGGATTTGCCATCTTCCTTCTCCAGGCCAGTCAAGTAGCGCTGGAGCAGCCTATATTCAACTTCACTCTCTGGAGTGAAGCGAATTCCAGTGCCAAATGGTTGGGCACTGGGGGGGTGGCCCAGCTTTTCCTTGAGGGCCCTGAAGTGTGCGGCCCATCCTGATAGCTTGTCCACCACAAGCGGAGGATACCTAGGCCGCTTCTGCGGCTTCGGCTTGGGCTGGCTGGCGGTCGTGTTGTCCGAGTCCCGGGGGACCGCCAACTGTGAGGGAGAGACAGTGTTAGTGACACTCACCCCATGCTGCGTCCCTGGACTCTTCGGTGTCGGTGTTGTTGAGGAAGGAGGCGTGCGGCGGGTGGCCTCCGCAAAGGTGGGTGACCTTGCGGTGACCTGCCCCCCCCGCGGCGGCACGCAGTTGCGTTGCTGCGGTGGGTTGAGGCAATATCGCTTCGCCTCCTCCTCGGACTCGTCTGTGCTGCGGCGGCGTCGCTGGGGCCGTGAATCCGACCGGCAGTCGGGGCCATAACCCCGCGACGGCGACGGTGCTGGTCCTGGTGTGCGCCTCCCCCGTTCACTCGGCCCCGAGTCTTCCGACCCCACAGACACGAGCGACATGCTCGAGCCGGCTCGCAACGAGCATGCCGACCGTTCTGCTGGTGAGTCGTAGGCCGAGGCTCGAGAAGGCGCCGGCGATGCGGGCACCTGGGGCGCCAGTAAAGCCTGGCGCGCTCCCGGTGCCAGCCTAGGGTCTCGGCTGGAGAGCCTCGCCACGGACGCGGCCCCGGAGGGCGCAGTCAACGCGGCGGGGCGTGCAGCCGTGGCAGCGCGGTGTTACACGGCGGGGCGCACAGGTGGCGCTGGTGCCGGCACTGTGGTAGCCACTAAGGTGCGTGGCAGCGGTGTGGGCGACACGGGCGTGAGCGCACGCCACGGAATCGCGGGTTCTTGCACGGGCGGCGCGGGATCGCGTACAGCCACATGCGTGGGTGCAGCAGCACGCAGTTGCGGCGCGCGGCCGGTGTTCGCGGTGGCAGTGGAGGGGCGGTTGTCTGAGGTGGAACCGGGTGGGGCGCGGACGGGCGCACAGACTCGGCGTGCGGTTGGCTCGGCGGTGGCGCCGGCGCAGCACGCGCAGGCGCCGGTGACGTCGACGGGCCACACGCATTGGCAGCTGCGCCTCGATTCGCCCCGACCCCTTCCCTCTCCGCCCGGGCTTCGGACGATCTCTTCTTCCGCCTAGAGCCAGCGGACCTCTTCTTGCCGGTCGTCTTCCTCTCCTCACTACGAGGGGGGGGGGGGGCCGGGCGGCGCTGGGTCGGGCAGCACGAAGCCGATGTTCGGCATCGACACCGTCCGCTCCAGCGCCCAGAGACGAGCCTCGTAGTCGGCGTCGCCGAGACCAGACGAGTCACCGGCGCCGGACATCCTCTTCTAAGTAGCTTCTACTGGTATGTAGGCTCGCGATCGCAGGCAGCGCCCAAGGGCGCCGGGCAGCGTCGGTGACTCCCCCTGTGCTCGCACCAGTGCTGAGCACTTGCGCGAACACAGGGAAAGCGAAGGTGGTGGCGATCCGCGCGAGCGGAAGTTTTCGGCAAGTACCCTCAAGTTGGTTCACTTTACCGAAAACTTCCTCCGGAGTCCGTCTGAAGCGCTGTAGTGGAGACGTCAGCTCTGGACCACTGGCGAATCCCTTGACTATTCTGTGTGTATACTGTCCTCCTTCTAGTGGACATATACGGATGAATAGATTAAGTAGTATTATTAATGACCTTTCAAAGCCCATATTATATAGTGACTTTAATGCATACCACATTGCATTTGGCTGTCTATCCACTAAGGGCAGAGGTCATGATTTCATTAATATCATTGATGACTAGGATTTATGTATTTTAAATGATGGTAGTTTTACATCTGTTAACAACCCGAGACGGAATCCGTCTGCTATTGATGTTAGCTTTACTAGTGCTAACCTCGCATCAATATGCGAGTGGTCTGTACATGATGATGCCATGGGCAGCTATCACTACCCAACAATAATAGAGATTTCACTACATAATATAGATAAATATCATATTAATCCCCCTGTTGATAGGTTTATATATATAAAAAAGCAGATTGGGAAAAGTATATAACTATTTCTAAAACAATATTCAATGATTTAGTCCTATAATTGTATGATCCCATTTCAAACTAGAATGATTTTTGTTCTCGATTGGGTACTTTAAAAGATATGACAATTCCTAAACTTAATAAACACAAATAATTTTAAAAGCAGACCTCCATGCTCCATGGTGGAATGACATTTGTGAAAAAAGTGTAATTGCCTCTTACAAAGCATTGAAACTATGTAGAAGTGAACCTACTAGGCAGAACTACATAGATTATAAATGAAAAGATGCACTTAAAAAAATAACCATAACGGAAAAAAAAATAATAGGTTGGGATAACTTTTGTAACCAAAGATTCTAACAAACAGATATGTTATACACCTACAAAACCACCGAAAAAAGTGTGCCGCGGGGGAGAGCCAGCTCACATACACGCAGTGACGCAGAATAAAGGAAAAACAGGCCAATTGACACGTTTTCGAGTCTTCACGATTGCGCGCTCATAACATATCTGTTTAATTAAATATCATTGTTTGTAACACATATAATAGAACTACTCCTATATGTAAGATTTGGAATCTTCTAAAAATGTTTAAAGGTATAAGAGCTGGCAATAAATCATTATAAAGATGAGTTTATTTCCCAATTTCTAGATAAATTATCCGACAACAGCAATCTAAATAATGTTAATTGTTTAGGCAATACTTTCGAATTAAATAATGATAATCAAAATTCCAAATTTTTGTTAGATCCTTTTACATGGTCTGAATTTAAAATGAGTTTGTTATCTCGGACAGACACTACACCTGGTTTAGATGATCTCCCTTATTGTACTATTAAAAATTTAGATGAATCAGCACAAAAATGTTTCTTAATATTCTTAATTTACTTTGGCATTGTAAATGTATTCCACAATCATGGAAAACACAATGTGTCATTCCGATACTCAAACCAGATAAATTTTCAGAGCTTGCCAGCTCTTATAGACCAATATCACTGTCTTCATGTCTAGGTAAATTATTTGAAAACATGATTAAAAATCGTTTGGATTGGTATATGGAATGTAACGGCTTCATTCCACATGTACAATATAGATTTCGTCGAGGGCGAAGTTGTGCAGACAGCTTCACTTCCTTAATTTCAGACCTGAAACATGCAAAGGATAGAAAGTTACACACTGTTTGTGTATTTATATATGTTCAAGGTGCTTTTGACAGTCTGGATCCGACTATACTTGTACAAGTTATGTCAAGGTTACTTGTGCCTGGCTATGTAAATGGATATATATGTTTTTGAATAATAGAACACTCTATGTAAGACACAATAATACATTGCAAGGTCCAAAATGTGCATCTAGGGTTACAATGCAAGGTGCTACACTAACTCCTTTGTTATACAATATATACACAAGTGAAATCTGTAAATTTTTAATAGTAATGTAGATATTCTGCAGTTTGCTGATGATATTGTTTTTTACAGTAGTAATTATAATGTAGAAATTGCAATTGACAATATTAACAGAGCCTTGCCCCAACTATTTCACAGTTACAATGATGTGCTACATTTAAAAATTAATCCCTCCAAAAGCAGTGTTATGATATTTGGAAATGAGAACATAAATTCAAAAGTAGTTTATAACGGAGAATTTATAAATACAGAAAATTCAAAGAAATTTTTAGGCATACTGATAGATAGGAAATTAACCTTTAAGGAACATATTAAACACATATCAAAGAATGCTCTAAAAGGTTTAAATGAAATTAAATATCTTGCAGGTGTCTCATGGGGAGCAGACCCGAAAATATTATCAACTAGCTGACCCGCGCAACATCGTCACACATCACATGAGAGAGAGAGGGTTAGAGAGAGAGTGTCAACCTTAAAAGATAGACATAAGTAATTATGCTATCACAGATTTTTTTAGAACGTTTTAAGGGCTAACTGAACTAACTATAAAGCAGGTCTTATGTGTTTTATTTTTTTAGTCTAATCAATAGATTTTTCGTAAATCGCAAAAAACCTCTTATTTCGTACTATTCGGCCGCAGTGACTGACGTAACAACCGCTTTGTAGTGCAAGCTGATTAGATTAGTTCTAACAGTATTTCAAACGAAGTTTGAACCACCACAAATAGTGTTGCTAATTTTAGGGTTAGAAGGGCCTTAAGGCGCGAATTACACAGAAAAGGCATACGGTGAAGACGCGGCGCAGGCGCAGAGCAGGCGTGGAACAGATAAGGCACGGACGCGATTTAAATTATATCAAAGAGGCGAAGAGACGCCGCAACTAGTCATTATACAGGATGAGTTTATCGTGATAGAATGTCTTCCTCTTCAGACGACGAAGATGCGCTTGCTTTGCTGCAACTCATTAACGTGCAGAGACACCGAAGATATTGGGTGCACCCTATGTGGAAAATGTCACAAGAGCATAGATATTTTAAAATAATGGAAAAATTATGCGAATATCCTGATTGTTTTCTGTATTTCGTTTACAGTGTATAAAATGTCACTAGAATGTTTCCACATTCTATTGTCGAAAGTAAAACACGGTCTTCATTTTTCTGCACCTACTGTATAAACATAAGTCGTGCTGCTTGCGCGCCTCTCCAGTCGCGACTGCTAGCGACGCGGAACAGGCAACGAAACGACGGGCCTGTGCCACGCCGCTTGAGTATAATTCACATCGTGTCGCCTACCTACATTTTGTATTGAAACGTTTTGAAGCGGCAAGATGCCTGCGCCGCGCCTTCGCCTTACGCCGTTTCTGTATAATTCGCGCCTAACAGGAACAATTCCCTCATACCTGATAAAGCAGGTCTTATGTGTTTTATTTTTTTAGTCTAATCAATAGATTTTTCGTAAATCGCAAAAAACCTCTTATTTCGTACTATTCGGCCGCAGTGACTGACGTAACAACCGCTTTGTAGTGCAAGCTGATTAGAACTTTGTTCTAACAGTATTTCAAACGAAGTTTGAACCACCACAAATAGTGTTGCTAATTTTAGGGTTAGAAGGGCCTTAACAGGAACAATTCCCTCATATGTGATTGTTGCGTAACTTTAACCGTTTATGCAGCGCTCGCAACGGAAGCTCTCAAAAGAAATAAATTTTCCCTGTTTTTGCAACATTCATAATTGATGCTCCGCTCCTTTTAGTTGTAGCGTGATTTTAGATAACCTTTAGCCTTCCTCGATAAATGTACTATCCAACATTAATAGAGAGAGTGTGCGACTACCTTGTAAAGACGGAACGTTGTTATTTTTGCTCCTCAGGTTTTAAATAAGAAAATTGATAAAAAGTGGATATTGAAACAATAATAGACTATTACCTCAAAGCAAGTGAAGTGACCTATTGAAAACTGTAATTCTTATAGAAACCGGCTTAAGTAATACAGAGTAATACCATAATTAAAGCTGTGGAAAAAATCTCAAAATTTGAATAGTGTGATAACGAACTCTATCCCTGACCTACGATAACCCGCGGAGCGCTCGATACCTCCCGCGCCACTGTTCCCGTCGTCGCCTGCGCACTAGTCAACACTCAGCGCGTAGCCATCACAAATTTCGACACCAATTAAAAGTATTGTTGGCGTAGCAGTTTATGTAGCAGCTCAACTATTCTGCGCGTCGTGGTCAACGGATCAAGCCCTGCTAAGTTCAAAACATTTTTCTTTTCACTTTCTCTTTTTTTTTACTATTCTCTACTATAGCGAGCCTTGGACAGAAGATATTATGTATTTAGATGTACTTATTTAATTTGTTTTTAAAGGTTTTAGTGATACAAGCGTTATATATATCGACTGGAAGGTCATTGAAAATAGCTGGGACTACAAACTTTCTATATCTTCTACCATAATAATTATTACAAGTGGGCACTACAAATCTTCTCATGTTATTGTTCCTTTGTGATCTTGTGTGTATCACCTGGTTTACTCATTGCTACAATATTGTTCTAAAGCTACTGACAACACTACTCTCATGAACCGGCAGCATTTTAAAGTCTCTATAATCACTACTTTTACACCGGTTTCTTGTCTTTTTATCTACTAATATTTTCATGAATCTGATTTGCAATTTTTTATTTTATCTAAATATGTTTTGAATGTATTGCCATAGCAAGCCAGCCCATAAGAAAGCAGTGAGTCCACCAATGCATAGTAAAACATGTACAATGTTGCCTGTCCAGCTTGTGCTGGACAGGCTTTGCTGAGTTTTGTAACTAAGGTGGTAAAATTTCACAAGTACTGACCTGAGTTTGTCACATAGGTCTATAATGTGAGTTTTCCATGAGAAGCTGTTGTCTATGACTAAACCCAAGTACCTTTATTCCTCCACCACCTCAATGTTTGCGCACTCACACAACGTCAGTCTGTCACTGTGCAGACACTCATAGCTATGTCCCATTATGCGCGGCAGACGTTCGTCTTCTGTTTTAATATAAGGACATCGTATACGCATACATTTGGTTTTATTTATGTTGATTATGATGTCATTGTCGTGAGCCCATTTTATAATATTAGTAAAATCCTTCTGAATGTTACATTCAATCTTTATTCGCATAAACTAGATAAGTGTCATCAGTATACATATAGATGCGACACTTACGAACCACATTGCACATACTGTTGACATGCATGATGTATCCGACGGGACCGAACACTGATCCAGTTGGCACACCACACGTGACGTGTCTGGGCTCTCCGACGACGCCGTCAATAACCGTTCGCAGCGTCCGGTCTGTGAGGTAGGCACGGAACCACCTGTTCAGTGGTCCTGCAACCCCGCACTCCTCCATAGCTTGAAGCAGCTGGTGGTGTTCCAAGGTGTCAAACGCTTTTTTGAAATCAATGTACACCACCACCACTTGCTTTCGCTGATCCAAACACTCATTCACGTCGTCCGCAAACCCCGCCAAGACCGTCGCCGTGCTCCGTCCACGTCGGAAACCATGTTGTGCATCTGTCAGAATATTATGTTTTTCCAAGAAAACACTTACCTACCTGATTCACAATAAACTTTTCTACTATTTTATTTTTATCTGACAATATAGTTATTGGCCTATAGTTTGCGTAATCACTGTGTGCCCCTCGTTTAAAAATAGGTCTTATTAATGCTGATTTTAATTTCTCGGGGTATAGAACAACAACAACAGCCCATAACGTCCACTGCTGGACATAAGCCTCTCCCATGATAGGAGGAATTTGCCGTAATCTCCACGCTTGGCAGGCGGATTGGAGATCGCAGTGATGAAAGACTAACAGAAAACGCTGCTGCCCATTCTCTGGTCTACGAAGGCGCAAGGTGTTCTGCCTCATACATTAGTCGCCTTATACGACATCCGTGAGTGTGATGGGTTGGTTCTATTCTACTCTGCCGGATACCACACGGCTACTACCTTTTATGAGGAGTAGCTAAGGCAACTATACGGTTACGGCGATTTGTTTGCTGTGAATAGTTGGAAATAGACTGTTGCTTAATAACGGTGGTCAGTACAAACAATTGCATAACCGTAAGGACTTGACAATATTCATAGAGCTTGACGGTGGGGTAAAGTCTTGGCTTGAAACAACACACCTTAAGAACCGCTGTCTGCGCACGTTCAATCTGAATATAGTGGGTTTTAGCTGCCCCGCCCCAGGAAGAGATACAATAGACCAAAATTGGTTGACACAGTGCCTGATATGTCATTTTCATGACAACAACATCTGCTGAATTGCGTAGTTGTTTAAAAATGTAATTAGTTTGCGCACTTTCTTTGACAGGTGTATTATGTATTCTTTGAATGTGAGGTTGCAGTCAATCACTATGCCAAGATACTTTATCGAAGTGACTCGTTCAATCTTACAGTGATCAAGGGTGCCACTGCCGCCGCTACTACCGTTTGATATTGTCAACTGGGTAGCAACATTGAGTGAGCTTGTAACTGACACCTTGGTATTTCGAATCGAAAAATTTATTAGTTTTGTTTTCGATATGTTTAGGGTAAGCAAATTTTTCTACAGCCATTCACTGACTGTATCGAAACCCTTCTGAGCAAGGCGATATGCCTCTTCCCAGTTGTCCAACGCAAATACGAGTGCTGTATCGTCCGCATAGGAAAATATTGTACCGCTTTCTAGGTTGAGGCAACACGGGTCATTCATGTAAATTAAAAAGAAACTGGGGCCAAGAATATTGACCTGTGGCACACCAAAAACTACATTTAGATCTGAGCTGGAGTAAGTTCCAATTTTGACACTCTGTGTTCTATTTGTAAGATAGCTCTGAAATAAAGATAGCTGGGTACCTCGTATACACAGGCATTCGAGCTTAGATATTAAGATAGGAATCGAGACAGTGTCAAATGCCTTCGCGAGATCCAGGAACAATGCAACACATTTCTTACCGTTGTCGAGTTTCTGAGCTATGTGATTAACCAGTTTGTGAACAGCATCAGCAGTGGATAGATTTTTTCGAAAGCCAAATTGGTTAATCGACAAAACGCAAACTCATACTCAAACTCAAAGCATTTATTTCAATTAGACCATTACGGCACTTTTGAATGTCAAAAATACAAAAAAAACAAAGCTACAGTCCCAGTCCCAAGACATAATAACTTGAGAAAGTACTGTAGTTGCCCATTCCCATAGCGTAGATCTCGATGGAGAAAAACGGGTAAGAAACTCCATGGACACTCTTTTAAATCAAAATATTGTTACAAAATCTTGGTTACATCATTCATGTTGAGATTATACATATATGTGAGAACGATGTAGAAAGACGTGTACATTAAGAGCGTCCAGAGCAAAATATTAAATCAAAAATGTATAAATAAAGTAGGTAATTAAAATGAACCATGGCAGTTAAGAGATGACCAGTCCCAACTGACAGCGCCCGTACACCAACATGACGCATGTATCGGCGCCATTCAACTCAACCAGATTGAAGGGAACTAAATGACCCGACACACCCGCCACCATCAGCGAGACATTTGAGTGAGCAAATAAAGTGGTACTCTCAGTGAAATAGTAAAGTGTAACGAATGGTTTTTTCAAGTTTTTACAACAAAAACCGTAAAAGCATTATGACAGTGCAAATTTTGAAACAAAGAAAAATAACCGTCTTGTCAAATTTAAATTGTAAATAATTAGGACGTATTAGCTTATTTCGCAACATATTTAATAGAACGTTTGGCGGAGTGGCTTACAACGCTTGGTCTTTTTGAAATACCAAAACAAACGTCGTGACCCGAGTTCGAATCCAAGTTCTACGTTGTACTTTTTCCGAATGTTTCTAATCAATCTAAATTTATAATAATGATGGATTTCTTGGAGAATATCACATTTCGACATCGGAAGACAAGTTCTCAAACCATGCCTCGTATCCGATCATTGTCAATCAACGAAAGTAGTAGTAGTTGCAACAACTTGACGGTAGATGGCACTACTAACAGTTTACCAAACCTGTCCGACGATGAAAATGATAAACAGCTGTCTGATCTTAAGAATGAGATAGCAAAACTTAAATTAGAATTGTCTTCAGCTCACCAGGAAATTAACAATCTGTCTCTTGAGAACACGGAGTTAAAGAAATCTATTACAGACATAAAGCCAAAACATGAAATAGCAAAAAAAGCTTTCAAAATAGTATCCACTGAGACTCGCAACAAAAAACACAGGAAAACCAAAAATAAAACACCACAAAAAAGCTGCATCCAGGATATGAGTCAAAAACCATGGCATGATTCTAGTTCTCCAAGAACGCAGAATGACATAACCAGCATAGTACCACCCTATGTATCGTCTGTCCCCGAAAAGAACAAACTGTGTATCATTAGCAGCAACAAAACTAAGGGATTACTATCAACCGCAGTAGATACATTCGATAACAAGCAATTATGCCACTACCTGACACCTAATTGCGGCATCGAGAAACTTATTGACAATCTACCATCCAAACTGTCCACTTCACCCAAAAAGATTGCTGTATTATATTCATAGGAGAGGAAGATTTTCGAAAAACAAGCAACTACTGTAATTTGGTCGTTCATATAAGAGAGGTATTGACAAAAATAAATAACACAAATGTTGTCTTATGCCTACCCACATATAAATACAGTGACTACTTGACGATGTACAATTGGAGAATCGAAACTTTCAACAATTTGTTATACATGGATAACCTAAATCATAACTATGCTTGGCTGTTCGACTCCAATCTAAAGTTATCTTTAGACATGTTTTCCTGGTACACTGGCCGTATTAATAACAAAGGACTACTGAATATCTTTGAAAACTTGAAAACATTAGTGAATGAACTTCCCTGCGACGAATGGGCCGATATAAATGACGTAAGCTCAGAGACACCGCCTAGCAATATTGACGGAGCAAATATAACGACAAATAACTCTGATTTTTTTCGTCTTTAACAACATAAATATCCTGCACCAAAATATCGCTGGCCTTTTAAACAAAGCTGGCTTACTTACTGTCCACCTTCCAGAAAACAAAAAGACATCGATGTTGTTTGTATTACCGAACACTTCATTATGCTTGGTCATGAAAAATTATTGAACCTTCCGAATTACAAACTGGCTGCATGTTATGCAAGACAGTCAAGAAAGCGTGGATGAGCTTGCATTTTAATCAAAGGAAATCTAGAATATAAAGAACTAACGGACATCTCCCGACATTCAAGAACAAACGCATTTGAGTGTTGCGGAATAGAACTAGTCAAACAAAGATTAATTATTATCTGTATTTATAGACCACCAAAACTAAATAACCTAACTGTATTTTATGAAAATTTGGACATGGTCTTGAAAACGAAATGTACAAAACCAAATAATAAAATTATTTTATGTGGGGACTTCAACATAGATATCTTAAAAAGAAACAAAGTTACTCGAGACTTTGAATACTTTCTGTTAGGGTACAATCTTAATTTAGAACTGCGACAACCAACTAGATTATCCAGTAACAGCTGTCTTGATAATTTTGCTTGTAGTTCTCAACTAAAATGTAAGTGTGAAATAATGGACTTTGCTTTGTCCGATCACACTGCACAGATACTGGAAGTAAAAGTAAATAGAACCTGTAGAATCAATTCCTGGCGCATTAAGAAACGTGATCTCTGTACCGAAAATTTAGTTAGGTTCAAAAATTATCTCCAATGTCTTTCTTTCTCGGACATATACTTAACAGAGAACGCAAACGAAGCATATGACTACTTTCTAGAACATTTCCGAATGCTGTACGATCTCTGTTTTCCATACAAGTTAGTGACCATTAAATTAAATCCAAGGATAAAATGGATATCTCGTGGTATACGCGTATGCAGTAAGAGACAGCGACGCTTGTTGTGGAAATACAGACGTGACTCTTCAATCGAAAACAAAAATACATTCAAAAATTACTCCATAAAATTCAGAAAAATAATTAAATTAACCCAAAGAGCACAAAACAATTACTTCATAAATACTTCTAACAACAAGTCGAAAGCGTCTTGGCGTATTATAAATAACAAAACACGCAATGTCGAGCCAATATGTAAAATCTAAATTCAGGACACCGTCATTAGTGATCCAACAGAAATTGCAAATGCATTTAATAATTTCTTCATTGATCAAATAACATCTAATACTTTGCCAACACTACATGTGTTGGCAAAGTATTTTACCTACTGATTTAATTAGCAACACGCATTCGATTTTTATGTCTCCAGTGCTACCTCAAGACGTAATAAGGGTAATACAGGCACTAAAAAATACTAACAGCGTAGGGTATGATGGTATAGATACAAAAGTTATAAAATTCGTGTCTAATAATATTGCCGTACACTTAAGCCAGATTATAAATTTATGCATTTGCTCTGGAATATTCCCCGATGGTATAAAAACAGTTATTGTCAAACCACTTTAAAAAAAAAAAACGATAAAGAGAGTTTAATTAATTATAGACCCGTTGCCCTACTTCCCATATTTTCAAAAATTATGGAAAAGATTATTTATGAATCAATCAATAACTTTTTATGTAAATTTAATATTTTATGTGATGAACAAAAAGGATTCAGGAAAAACAAAGGAATAAATATTGCTATTTACGACTTATGGAGTGTTATAATGGGAAATGTTGATAAAAAACTACCAATCTGCGCAATCCTCACAGATATGACAAAAGCTTTCGATTGTGTCCATCACGAAACCTTGCAATAAACTTAACATGTACGGAATAAGAGGAAATGTATTAGACCTAATTAAGTCATATCTAAGCGGCCGTAAACAGTACACGGAAATTTCTAAAATTTGCACTAAAACTAAGCGTGAGATAAAATATAAATCCGGAGCAAGACTTATAAGACATGGCGTACCTCAGGGTGGAGTTCTTAGCTCACTATTATTCTTACTCTATATAAATGACCTACCTCATCACATTGAACACCCCATGGTCTTATTTGCTGACGACAGTACCGCACTAATTAAATGTACAGACATAACTAAATACGAACAGGACATAAATACTGCACTTACGGACATTGTGAATTGGCTTGACAAAAATAATTTAGTAATAAACTTGCAAAAAACTAACGTAATGCACTTTTATCAACGCACATCAGTACCGAATATAGCGATAGAATATAATAATTGTAGTATAGACCAAGTAACAGTTGCGAAATTTCTAGGCATACTGATAGATAGCCAATTGACGTGGAACCCTCAAGCAGAAGAAGTCTGTAAAAAACTGAGCGTATGCCGTATGTCCTACATAATCTAGCGAAAAAGGTAAGCATCACCACAACGGTAGTTGCGTATCATGGTCTAGTCGCGTCCATTTTAAGATATGGAATAATCTTTTGGGGAAACTGTATCCTACGAGAACAGGTGTTCAAAGCCCAAAAACGATGCATAAGGGCAATATTTAACATGAAAGTGACGGATAGTTGCGTTCCTGTGTTTAAGTCCCTAAAACTTTTAACTTGCCCGTGTATGTATATACTAGAAATAGCACTCTTCGTTAAATGTAACATGCACCTTTTCACCTCACAAATAATATGACAAGTAATTCGGAAGTTGACGCAATTAATACTATACTAAGAAACACCAACTCGACTGGATATGACGACCTGAGCACTAAAGTGTTAAAAATATGTGCAATGAGTTTGGTGTCTCCCTTAACCTACATTATAAACCTGTCTCTAACAGAAGGAGTATTCCCAACACGCCTGAAAAGGTCAACTGTCAAACCTCTTTATAAGAAAGGTGTAAAAACTGACATGAGCCCAGTAACCTTAATCCCAATTCTGTCCAAAATATTTGAGAAAGTTATGTGCATTAAAATAGAAAACTTTTGAAGAAATTGTGATATTCTTAAAAAATAACAATTCGGCTTTAAGAAGGGCAGTTCCACTACATTAGCTTGTTTTGCGCTAGTAAAATACATAACTGAAAGTCTGAATCAAAAATCTAAGATAAGCTGTGTGTTCCTAGACATGACAAAAGCTTTTGATTTTGTTTGCCATAAAACACTATTCACAAAGCTTGAGCATTATGGAATCCGGGGTAAGGCCAACGACTGGATCAAAAGTTACCTTATTCTGATAGAGTACAATGTATGGAAATAACAAAAACTAGTTAAAGGGAAAAAAAACCTATAGGTCGCAATATAAACAAAATAATTATAATAATAATCCATTTATTTTCAGGTAACAAAGACCCATAGATAGATACCTTAACCTAAGTATACATACGTTATATTACAATTGTATTAGTAAAAATAACTTAAAACTATGTTAGTATCACTAATTTGCACTAAGTCTTTGTGCGTTCTGGTGGCACTTGTCCGCGAAAGCGGCGAAATACCACATCCTGTGGCCAAAAACTTTCTTCCATCACCTGATGCAGGTAGCATGTTGGTACGCGCACCACAAACGCCTTAAAGTTGACGTTGCGATGCGACTCCAGCAACTGCACTCTCGGAGAGTAATTCAGCCTTTGGCGCACGTACTTCACGATGTCTTCCGCGTCAGTGGTGTAATGGAGACGCGAAATATACACAGGGCTTCGCAGCACGCAGTTTCATGTTAGGCTCTATAGGAGCCTTGCCGCAGCGATTCTTACAGCTACTCTGACGGCGCTTCCTCCTTTGCACCGTCATAAAGCCGTCATCAGCCCGTTCCGTGTCCTTTGAAGACATGGGCTTTGCGGGGGGAGCAGGGGTTGTGACCACCGGGTTCAATGGTCGCATCGGTCGGGCAGCGCTGCGGGGAGGAGCTGCTGTGGCGGGGGCAGGGCAGCAAGGCACACTTGTAGCGCTCAACGCTGGCTCAGCAATCGGCGCCGGCGACAAAACTGCTGACGCAAAACTCGTGACTGAAATATCGAGGCAGCTGACACCTCGGCGCGTATTTACGTTACTTACACGCACCGCCGGTGACCCAATTAACGCCACTGAGTTGCGCAACTCATCGAGTTCTGAGCGCAGGTCCGCAACGGTGTTCTGGGATGTCTCCAACTTCCTCTGTACATCAGTCAGACTTGCCTTCAAAAAAACAATGTCCTTCAACAGGCTCGTAACGTCGACGTGGTCGAATGTGACTGGGGGTAACTTGTTCAGATCCCTCGCCACAAACGTCGGCACGTCGTCTGGATCGGTAGCTTTCAGAAGCGTGATGATGTCTTGCACACTTTTCTTCGTCCCGTCGGGCCGACGAGACACCATCTGATCGACTTTATTAAGTGACCGGAACAGCAGCTGCTTTGCAGCAGCAATATCTTCCTCGCTGAAGTTCGTTACACAGATCTGGATGGCGGACACCTCGTCCATCACGTCCAGCTTCTGCTGCAGGAACGCCAGCAGTTCATTTGGCACAGGTTTATCACTCATGGCAGTACAATTACGAGCGTCGGCTTGCGCCGCGCTGTACGATATTAATAATAATATGCACCGTGTTGCAACGTCTGCCTCAGAGTGCAGCTACGGACGGACTCGATTATGGTACGCCACAGGGAGGTATAATATCCTCAGTACTTTTTCTAGTTTATATCTACGACATTACAGAGGCGATCGGCAAAGATTGCATACTATTCGTATATTATTCTATACCTTGTGGCATTAAGTCCGCCTATGTACCTTGTGCATAAAGTTTGAATAAATAAATAAATACTGTGTTCTTTTGGAAAAGGTGGGCTGGTTAAGCATTGATCATTAATAAATTAGTTACACTAATTCGGGAAGAATGTTATGATCACAGTACAAATCCACGAACGTACACGTAGGTATGAGGGTCTTGGTAGCCTAGCGAAAGTGTTAAGATGTGAATCAAGATATTATTAATTAGATCGTGGTCAACAGCTAGTTTACAATACGATTGTATATTTTTTTAAATATTTTTTTGTTGTTAGTAATAATTAGAAACAAAAATATAAATTTTGCAGGTGTTACAGTCCACAATTTTCCGAACCCAATGCAACACCAAGAGCGTTTCCGGAAATGTATTGGCTTAGCTGATGACTCCTGTAGTGGACTGACAGACCTTCAAATTAAAAAAAAGTCAGCGATAAGCATTTCGCAGACAAATACAAAAATCGAAATATTTGATTAAATGCCCTAGCCATTCCTCACCTGTTTATACCAAGTAAGTACCTAATGTGAATAATTCATGCATAATGATTATCATTTATTTTATTAACACTTATCTGCATATTTTAACATTTTTAAATATTTCTCTAATACACTACATAAAATTTTAAAATATAAAAAAAATGTGGTCCTCCGGTGTTGGGAGCAGGGTCAAAGCTACCGGTGGTTAGGGTTCCAGAGACAGGAACATCCTCATAATGCAAGGAGTGCTGCCTTCTGAATCAGGCTCTTGATCCAACTGCCCAAGGAGAGCTTAGAAAGATGGTCGTCGAGGCTCTAGGCCATAAGGACGTTGGCTGTCACGATAAGTAATCGGCCTAATGATAGCCGAGTTCACATTCCACATGTCAACAATCACATGTGCCGATTGATTAGCATCATTAACTCTCAAGGCAAGCCTGGACGAGGTGCATTCCAAGTTGGAGGCGTCAAATAACATCATTGGTGAACTACGTGCCGAAGTGGAGTTGTTGCGCAACGCTATTAAGGTAAATAGGTCGCCTGATGCCACCAACGTAAACACACGTTGCGGAGCGAGAAACGCTAGCGTCGGCAGTTTTAAGTCGGCGAACTCCACTGCGTCACCCGTTGCTATCGCACGCGTTGCAACACGTGCCGCCGAAGTTGCTGACTCGGTGCCGGTAGAGGCAGTGACGTGTGTAGGTACGTCGACCCCTAAACGTGCCTATGCAGCTATTGTCGCCACGCACAAGAAGGCGGAAAATAAGAGCTGCTGTGAACCTCCTAACAGGGATCCGAAACAGCATGGCCCAGCAATGGCCACGTGTGACAAGGATGGCTTCGTGAAGGTGGAGAGGAAGAAGAGGAAGAAGCCTCCTAGTCGGAACCAGTGCGGGACCGCGCTGGCAGGACCCAATATGCTGCGTCCGGCGATACCAACGACGCAGCTCTATGTATCCCGGCTACATCACACTACGAAGGTTGAGGAGATCGTGGAGTATGTCCGAGCGAAGACCAGCTGGACCTTGAGGGTCGAGAAGTTGGAGTCGCGCCACAACACGAATTTTAAGTCGTTCGTGCTGCGAGTTCCGACTCATCATATTGAGACCTTCCTCAAGGAAGAGTTTTGGCCGAATGGTGTCATCTATCGGCGATTTCGCGGAAGGCTACGCGACACCACGCAGCGCAACATGACGCCGTCTCTTCGTGTATAATAGTTTAATTAGGTTTCTGTGGTTCAGTTTAGTTCATAGTTTATATATTTAGTATGTATTAGTGTATTTTTATGTTATAATGTAATTTTGTGTATTTTATCTATGGGCCTTAAGATGCCTGATAATAAAATGATTGATTGATTGATTGATTATTAGTTATATTAATTGCTTAAACTAAATCTTATTTTTTATCCTGTATTAGTGACAATTGCATTTAGAAAAAAACAAATAAACTTAGATTTAGACTTTATATAATATTATAATACCAATATACCTATTTATCGTTACCAGAGGAAGCAACTGCAGAAAGTGTGAACTTGGTGTCTACTATACCAGGTGCATCGGATCAACTTACAGGTAAATAAGTATTCCATAAAATACTTTGATTTTTAATGATCACACCATCTTGGCTTTTTAACCGACTTCCCAAAAATAAGTATTTTGTTCTATTTTAGTTTGCAGCCTAAATATAATATTTTTAAATGCAATATCATCTAGAAATACTTTTGAAAATGTAATTTAATAACTTTTCAGGAGCAACAACTTTGACCCATAATGAATTTTATGTATGTCCATCAACATCTAAAGCACCACTTGCTACATGTACGTAGTTTTTGGTATAAGCAGTAAATTAAAAAAAGTTGAAACATCGATACTATTTGGTATAGAATATTTGCATGAAGGAATGGTTTACTAAGGGAAACAAATATGGCTTAATCCAAATATATGGCATAATCAAAAACAAAATAATCAGGTATAAAATAAAACTATTTTGTGCATTAGATGTTACTGATTACTTCAGAAATGGAAACCAACTTAGTGAAAAAACCTTTAGCATAATTATTATTTAGTACTAGGTTTTGAGCGCAACTTAGTCCAGGTAGATTTAGATCCCCAGGAAGTACAGTAAGCGTTCATAAGTGCATAAGCACGCTAAGGATTGTATTGCTGTAACGCACGGTCGAGCGTCCGTGTGTCTGTATGTGTAAGTGGTCTCAATACAGCAATGCGATTCACTAACAGACTCATCATAGATGTTAACATCGACGAGTTCACTGATGTTTCATCGTAAATATCGCTTTTAAAAACAACGTTGTTAAAAACCGCATTCGCTAAGCTACCTACGCTCGTCGACGATCTGCCGAACAACGATGATGAGTATGATGTTAACAGTGTTGCTATGTTTAATCTAGACTATAATCGAGAAAATCTCGACTAACCTATTTTTAAGTTATTTCGTCATTTTAAATTGATAAAAATGCACAATACGTATGTATAAAACACGTTATATTTATTATGCAACGAATATTTAATTAATTATATCATTTTAGACTTGGAAAATAATTATTTTTGATTATAGCAATAAAACAAAACCAAATCTTTGACATTTTTATTTGTAGGAGTGTATTTCAAAACAAACAACTTGGTCATAGCTTGAAAGTTTTTTATCAAAATACGAAATTCCAAAGTTACAAGTGGACTTTAAAAAAAATGTGCATCCCAACCCAATGGCGTTCTACTTGTTCTGTGTTTTACTTTGGTTCCAAACCTCTCGAAAATAAGTACACAGTAACATCATCATCTGCCTAGCCTTTTCCCAACTATATTGGGGTCGGCTTCCAGTTTTACCGGTTGCAGCTGAATACCAGTATTTTACATGGAGCGACTGCCTATCTGACTTCCACAACCCAGTTAGTACCGGGTAATACGATACCCCTTGGTAAGACTGGTTGTCAGACTTATTGGGCCTCTGACTACCTAACGACTGTCAAAGATCTACAAATGACAGCCGGGACCAACGGCTTAACGTGCTTTCCGAGGCACGGAGGAAACTCGGTATGTAATGGGTGGTCACCCATCCACAGACCAACCTAGGCAAGCACGGCTTAACCTAACGATCGACCCGAGCGGCTGTTATTATTTAGCCACGAGCTCCTAAGTACACAGTAACATTTATATTTAAAAATAAAGCACAGTTTCTGGACCTACTATCTAAGTTACCAAAATATTTATCTTTTAGTGCCTCGCAACGCAGCTCCTTTGTTAGATCAGCTGGAAAAGCTAGTAAGCTTTTTAGAAAACAAACCATGGTTGGCTATGAGCCATGCTCGTACTGCGAATGCTCGCATTCGCAGTCGTCAGGCATGGTCCAAAATAACAACAGCCCTGAACAGTGATGGTAGTGGGTGTACAAAAACATCGGAACAGTGGTGTACGGTTGGTAATTATATGTATTGCGTGTATATAAGTACTGTTTCATTGAGTAAGTAGGTAGCCTTCCACGGTAGTATTTTTTTACATTGACAGCCCCCTGTGTATGTACTTTATTACTAGATTAGTATATTAACTACAGGGTAACTTTAGCAATTATATCATAAGCATTTAGAATTGCAACGGAAAGTTAAACCAAACTAAGCAAGTGTTCTATATAATTAATACATCAAATCATAAAATTCTTACTTGTGTTGCAGTACTGGAAGGACAAAAAAGGAGCAATTAAGAGGAAATCCAGCTTAATTGGAGCCGCGAGGCGGCGCACTGGTGGTGGCATAG
This sequence comes from Xestia xanthographa, assembly GCA_905147715.2. Classification (NCBI taxonomy): domain Eukaryota; kingdom Metazoa; phylum Arthropoda; class Insecta; order Lepidoptera; family Noctuidae; genus Xestia; species Xestia xanthographa. The sequence continues at coordinate 19,295,043 of LR990667.1, forward strand.
AGGATTTTCCAGAACTTAGTGAAATTGAATTAAAAATCCAAACCATTATGGGAGGAGAAAGTTTTGGTTGTGGAGATCAGAACTTAGAAATAAATCCTTTTGAGGTTTTTAATTTTCAAGGCTATAGACCTTTACAAATTTATTGTATTGATTGAAATTAATATAATACTTTTACATTTTTAGGAAGAACCATTTAATAGAACTGTGGAAAGTGAAGAGTCTCCCAGCATTTTACTCGTAAGTTTTAAGTTTTTTTTTTGTCAGTTTATTGAGTTAACTTAAAAATATAATATGTAAACATTCTATTTTCAGAATATTGTCCCTCCAAATGAGCAGCAGGCTGACCAAAGTGATGTTTTCATCTAAGAGCCAGGCCATGAAATGCAATGGGTATAAGATTTGTTTATTCTTTTAATGATGAATTTTTCCTCTAAGCAATAAGTGACTTACCTATGCTTAGATCTCTCATAATAAGTACTCTCTCTAAGGTGCATAACACCCATGTTGTTTGATCAATACAAGTATATAAATATAATAAATAAAGTAAGATCAAAACTATAGTTTCCGTTTTCTTACTCATGTGCTATAAGTTCTAAATACTGGACATGGTATAGCTGTGGGCTACGAGTGTAATTTTTAAATGTTATCTCGAATAATTAAAAGAACCTAACAAAACATTCTATTCCAGTCTAATCTTGTTGCTTTTGATGCGGATAGTGTGCAAGACAATCTGACACAGATACCTACAATGTCGGTGTCACAGCAAGTAATTGAAACAGCACCAGATGCTCATAGTCCAGAAGCTGAAGAAAACAGGGTATGATTTTGAAAAATTGATAACTATTCTTTATAAACGAAAAAATAATTCAACAACTATCATATATTTTCAGGTTTTGTTTACTGAGCCAACAAGACCTGCGTCACAGCCAAATGATGTTTTGGAAAGAGGCAGTCAAAGTAAGTTGCATTCTCTAACGAAAAAATTTTATTATAAAATAATTAATAATAACTATAATATAGGATAGAAACAAATGTAAAGAGGGAAGGGAGGCTTTTGCCCTGCAGTGGGACACAATGGGTTAATAAGTTAGGAATAACTATAATAAGTACAATATTTTAATTGCAGCTCCTACTCGGCGTGTGCACAGAGAGACATTACGCGGTCGCCAACGCACTCACCAGCTATCTCCGCGTCAATCTGCAGCGCGCCGGCGACTATTGAGAAGATCACCCCCGTCACAGCGCCGCTCTGAAATGGTTAGCATCACAGGGCGTTTCATAGCCATCGAAGAACGCCGAGCACAAGCAGAACTATTGATTGCCCAAGCAATTAGCTAACAAGTAGAGGGCCATCAGGCTATGGCTCAGGCACTAGATAGAATAAGTAGTGCAATTAGCCAACAAGTAGAGGGCCATCAGGCTATGGCTCAGGCACTAGATAGAATAAGTAGTGCAATTCGAGATTTAATAAATAAATAAAATAAAATGTAAAAGTATGTTAAAAGATTGTTTTATTTATATTAAAATGACTTTTCCTAGGTACATACTATTTTGTTAGACTATATTCATTTACCATTTCACTAGCCGTGTGGTATCCGGCAGAGTAGAATAGAACCAACCCATTACACTCACGGGTGTCGTATAAGGCGACTAATGTCTGAGGCATAACACCTTGCGCCTCCGTAGACCAGAGAATGGGCAGCAGCGTTTTATGTTAGTCTTTCATCACTGCGATCTCCAATCCGCCTGCCAAGCGTGGAGATTACGGCAAATTCCTTCCATCATGGGAGAGGCTTGTGTCCAGCAGTGGACGTTATGGGGCTGTTGTAGTAGTATTCATTTTATCTTTTTGTAAAACATTATATTTATTAAGTTTAAAAAAACATCCACTTTCTTTATTTTATGACAAACAATATACAACACTAAACATACACTATAATTTTTAATAAACAACTACAAAACCTGAATTAGTAATATCTTAAGTCTATTGTTAGTTTTTACTTCTATTATTAACTATTTTGTCCACGCCACAGTCTATTAATTAGACGACCTCTAGCAAGACGTCCACTGTCCAAATCACTGATAGAGTTCTGGCTTCCTTGTTGTAGTAACCGGATCACACTCGCTTCTTGTCTCTGTAAATGAGTTGGTAATTCTACTGGAGGAACTCTGGCTTGATTGCAAATGTTCTGTAGGTAATACACAACAAGCTTTAATAATTTTTCCCACCATCTCTGGATCATAGTGAAGAACACGATGAACCAAAAGGCACCTAAAACGGCCTTTAAGTACGCCAATGGTTCGTTCTGCAGTATTTCTTGCAGTGGCATGCAGATCATTATAGCATTCTTCCCTTGATCCAGGCTCAGGGTTACTACATGGAACCATCATGTATGGTCTAAGAGCGAAACCGGAGTCCCCTGAAATAAATTAAATAGGAATTTAATTTTATGTTAATAAAAATAACTGAATTTATAATTAATATTTAAATACCCTCGAAAACAGGTACAATTTCTGATGGGATAAGTAAAGAAACATTTTAAAATACATACCAAGCAGATACACTGTTTCTCCTGTACTAATTAGCTGCTCCAAATGCGTTTTTATGACTGAATTATTAAATATAAAGCTGTCATGTGTTGCACCTCCAAAAGTTACATCCACATGCATTATATTTAAGTCTGCATCATTTATCTAAAAATGCAAAAATAAAAGATTAATAAAGTATGGTTTGAAGCAGATATGTTCTCTTACTATATGTTTAATAACATGAAATAAAAAAACTTACAATAACAGCATTTCGAGCATGATACCCTTTTCTACAATAATATCTTTCTTCATGTTCTTTGGGACGAACCATTGATACCAAGGTACCATCAACACAACCAATGGTTCCAGGCATTTTGAACTTTTCATAAAATCTATAAAGAAAATAGACAATTTGAAAATATTGTATATGTACCTATGTAACATAAACCCCTCGCGGGCCTAAACGCGTGAACACGTAAACTCAATGTGCTCGCAATTAAAAATTAATAACCAGCAAAATAGTGACTAACTCAGTATAAATCATATATAGTTGTGAAGGTCAGTGACTGGACTACCTAGTTTGCGCATCCGCTGTGAATTTTACAAAGTGATCATCGAGTAAACACAGTTTTGTTATAAATACGGCTTGCAAAAATCTCAACTGTCATCGCAAGCGCATGAATCATCGTGCCAACGAAATTTACGAGCGACGTGCCGAGGTCAACGACCGTCCTCCGCAAACTCACATTGCTGCTTGTCACTGCAAGAACACATGCACGCGGCGACCGCGCGCTCGTAGTCAGCGTTCGGCGGTTGTTCGAGTCCCGAAGACTTCCGATCGGCGACGCAACGGCGGGCGCGGCGATACTACGTACATAGGATATCACGATACTCGAGCGTGCGTAACTAAACAAGATAGCAACAGCTGAGTGAGTAAAGTGTCTTGTTTACATCATTAAAATAAGCAGCGCTGTTCTGTTAATATTCCACCGTATTATTTTCTGATTTACTATTATTACAATAAATATATTGCCTAAAAGATATAAAGATGATTCGATCGCCTCCAAAAACTCCTGCCTCATCTTTGTACGGATCAGAACCGAATTTATCTTCGAGCTCTAAGAATGACAATGATGCTGAAAATATAAACCTGAGAAAAAGAAAACGAGGAGATGCTGCCGAGTTTGAACGACTCGAACATATGATGCTTGAAATGAACACAATGTTATCAGATTTTGTGTCAAAACAAGAGCAACAAAATATTAAAATTGACTCCCTACACTCGGCTCTCGAGGAAATCAGGGCGCAAAACAGCGTAATTAGTAGGCAAAACGCAGAAATTTGTACCCAGAATGATAATATTCGAGACACCATACAATTCCTATCTAATAAATACGATGATGCTATATCGGAGATAAAGCACTTACAGGTCGAAAGTAATAATACAACAACAGCCCATAACGTCCACTGCTGGACGAAAGCCTCTCCCATGATGGGAGGAATTTGCCGTAATCTCCACGCTTGGCAGGCGGATTGGAGAGTAATAATAACCAAAAGGTAATTAAAATGCTCGAGCTCAAGGTGGACTATCTGGAGAGGAACATGAAAGCAGCTACAATCGAAATAAGTAATATCCCAACCTCAAGCACCGAGACCAGGGAATCCCTTACTGGCGTGGTCCAAAAACTTGGTACTGTCATCAATCACCCAGTTCAATCATCAGAACTCAAAAATATATTTCGACTGAGAAGTAAAAAAGAGACAGTGGGTACTGTCATTGTAGAATTTACATCCCCAGCAATAAAAGAACAATTTGTCCGGTCTTCTAAAAATTACAACAAAATTAATATTGAAAACCGTCTCAACACCACCCACTTGCGAGCGGAAGTACCTAAAAAGCCAATATATATATCAGAAGCGCTAACTACTACAGCAAAACGCCTCCATTATCTGACAAGGGAGTTTATAAAAACCAGTGCGTTTGAGCAGCCCTGGGTTGCAAACGGTAAAATATACGTTCGCGAAAAAGAAGGTATGCCCAGTATGCTGATTAAATCCGAGGAAGATCTGGCTAAACTACGTAAACAGAAGTGACTAGGACCCTTCTTGTCACAGCACATAAAAGTACCCAAAAATGTTCTATCACACCAATTATTGAACAACTCAAAATTATGTAAAACCTATTCTAACCTACTTGTAAACAAATATACACATACTTACTCCAAACTAATATACAACACACATACAAAGACTTACCTCTTTTCATTTCAATACCAACACTCGTTAATCACACATTCACTGTTACGCAATTCACTACCTTGCTCGTTAATTAATCACGCATTTGCACATATTTCTGGACTCGATCCGTTTTATTACTCAATCAAATACAAAAGTACATACTTACACATACACACATCAAAAGTATCTAGGGATCAACATATATTTTTGCAATAACTTTTCTCCTGATTGATATTAATTAAAATTTTCTTTAAGGATTCATCAAATAAAGTGTTTTCGTTTGTCACAGTAACGATAAACCAAGTCACCTTTGCATTAATAAAGAAATTTGCCATTTTCCTAATAAAGGGATTTTTGACATTTGAACCACTAACATTAAAGTTCGAAAAAATGACTGAAAACACAGTTTTCTTTAAAATTTTATTGGGTAACTTAAACAATTAATAATCCGTGTTTCTACCGCGAACACTAACAACACAAGAACATCGGTTTGGCATACTCAAAATGAGTTCATCCAAATCACGCTGTGGAATGGCCGCCCATGTTCGTTGCAACAACAAAAAACGGTCTTCTTGCGACTGGATACCCTCCATATTCGGCAGAGCTCTTCTCTGTAGCATATCCCATGCATGCTCAATCGGGTTCAAGTCTGGCGACTGAGCAGGCCAGGGCAGGACATTGATGTTAGCTGCGGCGAGAGTCTGTCTTACAACTCTTGCGGTGTGCGGTCGTGCATTATCATGCATTAACTGAAATAAGGGACCGATTTGCACTTGTAGAGGAACGATGACGTCTGATACAATCGTCTCAGCATAAATTTGAGCGTTGAGGTTGCCTCTGATCCAAATCAACTCAGTTCTTCCGCCGATCCAAATACCCGCCCATACCATGATGGTTCCACCACTATAAGGATGGACTTCCTGGCAGGATTTTAATCGCTGTTGGCGTCCAGGGGTTCTCCAGTGTCGTATACGTCTTGTATCCGGTCTCATACCAAAACGAGACTCATCAGAAAAGCACACGAAACGCCATTGTTCTTCTGCCCAATTTCTGTGTTCAAGAGCCCATTGATATCGAATCCTACGATTGTGCATTGCTATAGGTGGTACCCGTAGCGGTCTTCGGGAATGAAGGTTCACTTCATGCAAGCGGTTTCTGACTGTTTGGTCGCTAATTAAGTTCCCTGAAGAGTGATGAAGCCTCACGGCTAACATCATGGCGGTTATTGTTGGAGCTCTTCGAGTTAAGATTTGAATGTATCGGTCTTGTCTCCGTGTGGTGCAGCGATACCGTCCTCCATGGCGCTCAGCCACGGTACCAGTGCTTCGGTAACGTGTCCAAAGTCGACTGATAATACTCTGACTTGTATTCAGAGCTAAAGCTACAGTACGTTGCCGGGAACCAGCTTCTATCATTCCCACGGCTCTGAGCATTTCTTCCCTGCTTAAATGACGTCGCCGCTCCATAATAACGTTGGTTTTAATCAGTAGTAGGGAAACAGTAGCACTAATAATGTCTTCAATGCGTTGTATGTTTTTATAGGGAAAATATTGACAGCTTATTTTCATCTTTTACTCGAATTTGATTGAGAGTTCCTGATTCAAATTATGAAATGCACCAAAAAGGATCCATATAAATTTATAAAATCATAAATTTATTACAAAGCCACATCTCAATCTCAAGAAATCCGCATAAAAATGCTTGATCCCTAGACACTTTTGAAGTGTGTATATAGAAATATATATATAGGAACATACCCATGCCATAGCTTAGTTACTGCAATACAATTACTGTTTTATTGTGATTTGATTCCCTATTACAACACTGTTATTAAAACCAGGCAGATTATTTCTACCCTTCACAAATACAGTAGTACACAAAAAATGCATATATTGATATCTATTAAGCAAAATTCGATAACACACAAACTAATGTAAATAATATAGACTCTGCCTCTGTGTCGGACTCATCTACTAGTGAATTAGACAATTGCATCCCGCCCAACATTAATCCTATCCACTCGCTCAAAATTCTGAACCAGAACATTCGAAGTATAACAAAAAATATAACAGGATTTCACACCATACTCGGCAGAACAAAGATCGAGTGGGACATTATAACGCTGACCGAATGTGGGCTTCCAAATACACACTACATTCCAAACCTTCAAGGCTACAATTGTTTCAAAACTGCAAACAACTACACACAAAACGAGGGTGTTGTCGTTTATGTTAATGAGAAAATTGTAGTCTCTGTGGAAGAACCCTCAATCTTGGAAGCCAACAGTCTACTAATAAAAATCGACTCTAACACCATCCTTGTAGCAATATACCGTCCGCCGGGATATAAAGATATCAACAAATTTCTAAACTCACTCAATCTGCTTCTGACAAATATCACACACTGTAAAAATATAATTATCACCGGTGATATAAATATAAACATTCACGAACAATGTCTTGACTCTGCCTCACAGAGCTACCTAAACCTATTAGCCTCGCATGGACTACTGCCTGCTCATACACTGCCTACGCGACTCCAAGCTTGCCTTGACCATGTTTTTCTTAAATCCACTCTACCAGCATTCACCTTTGTGGCTCATTCTGCACTAACCGATCATGAAACTGTCCTTTTTTTCCTAGTGAAGAAAGCCCCTAAACCTGTTATTAAACAAACAGCCACTCGCATTAACCATGATCAGCTTGACGCAGAGATAACGGAACTTAACTTTGATCAGGTATATTGCACGCAAAATCCCCACGAGGCAGCAGAACGTATGGTTAATCTAATAACACAGGCAATTGAGTCAAGTTCCAAAATCGTAAAAATACCAAACCGGAAAAAAATCATAAAACCTTGGCTCACTCCGGGCCTTCTACGATGTGTCCGACATAGAGACAACCTGCACAAAAAATTAAAAAAGTCACCTGATAATGAAATTTTAAAAACATCATTCAATAGATACAGAAACTACTGTAACAAGCTTTTGAAAAAAATCAAAAAAGACTATGAGAGGAACGAAATAAACGAAGCTGGTAATAACACCAAAAAACTCTGGGAAGCAATAAACACAATCACAAACAGAATCAAAAAGAGAGATAACGCAACAGATCTATTAAATTCGTATCCTACTCCTCAGGAGTCGGTTAACATAGCCAATAAATTCATCGCTGAAATCGGCAAAAATCTCGCGGAAAAGATACCGACGTCGTCAAATTACGCACATAATACCGTCAAGCAAGAAGTCACACAATCTATGGTTCTTTTACCCACTGATGACGAAGAAGTTGCCAAAATGCTAATGTCCCTACGTAACGACACTGCCGCGGGGTGGGACAGGATATCAAGCGGTCTACTCAAAAAACACAAAGACATTGTTGCACCGCCCCTCACGTATGTCTGCAACCTTGCACTTTCATCTGGCCAATTTCCCAAACCCTTCAAAAAAGCCATAATATATCCAATCTTTAAGGGTGGGGATAGAGGCCGTGTCAACAACTACAGACCTATAGCAGTTCTTCCAATTCTGTCCAAAATACTGGAGAGGATCATGAACAATAGGCTCGTGGATTACTCGGAAAAGTTTAATATCCTCTCACCCTCGCAATATGGTTTCAGGGCGGGTAAATCCACGGCTGATGCTGTTCATGATCTGACCAATTATGTCATTACAAACCTGGACAATGGACAAAAAGTCTTGGGCATTTTCCTAGATCTTGCGAAAGCTTTTGACACGGTGTCTATCCCTACTCTAATTTGTAAGATGGAAAGCATAGGAATCAGGGATGTCCAGCTCAAACTCTTTAAGGACTATCTGAGTGAGCGTACCCAGTGCGTAAAGATAGGAGATGCTATCAGTGATGACAGGCGGTCACCTACGGCGTTCCACAGGGCAGCGTATTAGCCCCGACACTCTTCTTAATATACATTAATGAACTGGGTATGCTCACTCTTCCCAAAGGCAAAATCATAACCTTCGCAGACGACACCGCCCTTCTATTCAGTGCTAGTACATGGCACGAAGTGTACATGCAAGCTCAAGCAGGTTTCGATGTCGTTATGGAGTGGTTGCGTAATAATGTTTCTAAACGCGAAAAAAACCGTATACGTGCCGTTCTTTCTGAAAAATAATGCGTCAACCACACTCATGAACTCGTCGTGCTCTATAGTTGCCCACGCATGTTCCAAAAAAACTATAAATAACTGCACCTGCACCACCCGCATTCAGAAAACAGACAGTGCAAAGTACCTAGGAGTAATAATAGATAGCACCCTAAGCTTCAAAAATCATATCAATACCCTAAGCGGTAGGTTACGTAAACTTATCTATGTCTTCAAAACCCTAAGACAAGTAGCAGACGAGAAGCTAAGGAAATCGGTTTACATGGCTCTGGCCCAGTCCCTACTAACCTATTGCATAACGTCTTGGGGTGGTGCTACAAAAACTTCTATGCTAGAGCTTGAACGAGCGCAAAGAGCCATTTTGAAGGTATCTTATTTCCGACCTTTCCGATACCCAACGGTTATGTTGTATAAGGAAGCAAAGGTATTAACCGTTCGCCAACTGTTCATTTTGCAAACGGTTATAAAACAGCATGGCCTTACCACCTTCAACCACTCACTCTCCCACAGAAGTAGACGATTCGATCCCATTGTCCGCCATCACATCCGGCTCTCGACTGCTTCCTCAAATCGCTTCTTTTGCTACCTTGGTCGCTTTCTTTATAATAAGATAAATAGAACGCTTCCAAAATATAACCTCTCCAAAATCAAATGCAAAATCAAACTAAGAGATTGGCTATGGGAGCTAAATTATGAAGAAACAGAAAAACTACTTGCTGTCCCAAAATAACCATTATGCACACCCTGTTCCTATCTCCCAACACTCACTGCCCCCACACTTACACCCACACATCCACCTTACTCACTCACAGATACACAACCTTACAAATACCTTATACACATACTAACACCTTGCACGAATAATTCTATTTTAACTTTTAACTTATTATCTTTGTTAATTCTTACCGCATTCATTATTGTACATGACATTAAATGTAAGCATTACCCAAGGGGTGGGGACCTGGTGTCCTGAAATACAGACCTCACGTCTAGCTTAGGCACCAGTCTCCCACAGTATAATTATTGTTGTTACGTATTTTGTATTGATACCTCATTTACGATTTCTACAGGCGAGTCGCAAGAAAAAGATAGTTTTGGAGACGTAGATTTAATTAGACAAACTTTACATGAATATTAAACATTAAAATTAAGTTATACAAGTGACCATGATCGAAGTTTGATTCATAATGAGAATCACACAGGTGTTCCTCAATTCGGAGAGGTGACCGTGAGAAGATGTCGCCGTGAAGAGCTGACGTTGCGTTGCCGGGTGGTCCATATGCATAGCCGCGTTGGGTACAGTGCAAGCGATGCGATGCGATAGTTAGCTTAGCGTAACACCTCCCCCCGTAGAACAGCGACTATTGAAGACAGAAGTCGTAAATTGAGCTGGAGGTTGATTTGTGTCTACTCTGGTAGCTGGTACAGTGAAGACTCTTTGAAGTTCCATCTGGTTGCTTGCAGGTTCAGCAGGTGTTATCATTGCTTTTCGTCGTAGAAAGTATTTTCGATAGAGCAGGACACTGACGATTGCACAGGCGATGATCACTATCACGTACATCGGTATAGTGGTGTGATATACGCTGGAGTTGCTGTCTTCAATGAGGGTAATTGGTGACTGCATGGACAACTTCCTACTAGTCTCGTGTAAATGGTCCAACTTGATTGAGTTTAACTTAAAGATTGGGGCTGAAGATGTCGTCTGCTGCCAAAAAGTCAAATTATCGGCTGGGATATCGATGATTTTCAACGCTTGTCCCTTGAGGCGGTCTTTGAAGTTGTAGATCTTAAAGTGCGGTGTTTCAAGAGAGCATCTCTGAGGTATTATAGCGAGGTAGCTGCCTTTTAAGGTGTTATACAGGTCACGTCCGCAGGATAAATGCACTTTCATAGGCGTGGGAAAGCTGATACCGTAGTGTCTGTCATCGAGCTCTTCATAAGCAGGTTTCTTCAGGGATACTGTCTTAGGATTGCATGAAGTTGTTCGTTGTTGAGTGGTGATCAAATGCTGGATACAATCTGGTGCTGTCTGATTGTGCATAGTTTTCAACTCGTTGCATTGATACCATTTGCTCGTCTTCGGACATTCTGTCTCTATATACTTGAAGTCTTTCTTATGTAAGGCAAGAAAAGGATGTGGGGGTGATATGACTTGATTTAATTTATTAGGAATCATACATAATTTATAAAAATCATAGGTTAAGGGGATGAGGATCGGAATTTTATATACTATAACTATTTTATTTCCCGTATAGTAGGAGCCTAGTCTGATTACATCATATATTTCCCTTACATCTAAATCTACTATATTATCTTTGTTATATATTCTAGTTAAGTTTTTAATTATATCCTTAATAGTAATTAAATCTACAACTGCATGATGAGCAGTAGATATTCTTATAAATGCAAGAACATTTTCTAATTTATTAAGTTCTTGCGATATATAATCTATGTTATCGCTAAGAATAGTAAAAACTTGGAAAAGATGAGCATATTTAATTAAATCATTTTCTCTGGTAGCTTCTGTTTCACTAATCTTTTTTACTAATAGTTCTACCTTGTTCTGATTATCTATTATATTATCCAAAATTTTTGAATGTTTAGCTATCCAGTCTTTTGATAAACTAACGTGTGCATTAAGTTCTGAAGCTATCCTATTTTCATTATCTTGCAGGGATTTAATAGCCTGATTATAGTGCAATGCATCTGTGTAATCCAAATTTCCAGTAATACTTTTTATAACAGACCCGAGACCATCTACGAGTCCTCTTTTATTACGAGATAACTCAAAAGTTTCTAACTGTCTAAGTACATTATTAAGCTTACTTTTCAGATAAGTCATATGGGGCTCGAATAAGAATCTCGTACGATTATTCAGTTCAGGGCTTACTGAATTTAACTGATTATTAATAGATTTAACTATTTCGTGTATATCGCCAAAGTCAACATAACGTAGGAAAGAATGATAATGGGAAACGATTTTGGCAGGCCCGAGTTTAAAAGGTAAGATACCTGGTCCACTGTCAAGACTTTCAAGTTTTATCTCCTGCAGCATTGCTGGAGTCAGTAGAAAGAGGAACATCAGCATCGTCCTGCAACAATTGTGCGGTTTTAGGGACTCTCTTAAGTCTAGTTTTGGCAACTGGACCTCTCTTTTTCTTCGTATAAATGTGAATAGGGAGGCCAGTCTCAACTACGTCGTGGGTATATCGGGGAGCTAACTTTTGCCTCGAAGCAATCGGATTTTTCACGAAAATCTGTTGTTCGGGTGGATAGTTTACCTCCGGTTCACGGGTTCTATTACGAGCATTCATCAGATCGGAACGAGAAGCGTTGCAAAGATCTTCGATAGTATTATAAGCGAGGATCATCTTGTCTTTATGATTATGCATATACTGCTGTAATAAATGCGAAGTTAAATCTATGTCAAAAGGATCTCTGGGGTCAAAGTGACCCGTAATTACATCTAAGGGTTTGCATTTAGTAAAACTATGAATACTACTATTGTAAGCCATAAGGGCATACGGCATTAGGTTATTGACTGATTCAGATTTTTCAGATATATTTAATATACGTAGGTGCTCTAGTATCGTTGAGTGGAACCGCTCAACAATACCATTTTCATTAGGAGCATGGGGGGCTACTCTATGATGTTGGATTTTATGAATCCTTACAAATTCAGCTAGCAATTGATTGGTGAATTCTGTACCATTGTCAGTTACGATAGTGATAGGCATGCCGTGATGAGTACAGAAATTTAATAAGGCTTGAATGACGCTAACTGCAGTTCTGTCGCGTAAGTAATATGCTTGACCATACTTGGAGAAAGCATCTACTATGGTTAAGAACTTTTCATTTTGAATAGTTAGTAGATCTAAATGTACCAATTCAAAAGGTCTTGAAGATGAAGGGACTACTTTTAGTTGTGGTCTCACAGGATTGCGGTCATACTTTGCCTGTCCGCAAATTACGCATTCATTTATAAATTTAGTTATTTGTTCGCGCATTTTTGGCCAAAAGTACCTATGCGATAGAGCAAGATAGCGCTCATTGATGCCCCGATGGTTCGTTTTCCCATCATGATACTTGTTAATGATTTCCTGCTGTTTAAGATATTCCCTGACGTTATCTAATTCTCTTTTTGTTAAAAATAGGTTCATAGATGAATTCTTAAATGTTCTTTGTATTATAGGTATTATATTATACATTTCTAAATAAGGATTGATTAAAATTCCAGTTTTAATTTTAGGTTGTACATATTCTTTAATAGCGTTAATAAGGTCGTTTTCTAGGTTAGATTTAGAGATTTGCATCGATACACGTGTATAGTTATCAAATGGTTTAGTTATAACTGGTCTACTTTTTATATCACCTACAACATTAAATATAATTTGCTTAGAGAACTTATTTAAGGGTTCATCTGTGATAGGTATTTCTAAAATAGGATTTTCGTTATCAGTATGTACAGTAGCGGTATTAGAGTTACTACAATTATCTGAAGCGGTTAGGGTTCTTGAACTAGTGTCATCTATAGTAGGAGTCTTATCCGATGCATTAGCAATAACGGATATGAGTTCTTCATTGTGCAACTCAATGCGAGAAAGGGCATCTGCATTTGTGTTAAACTTTCCCTGCTTATATATTACCGTAAAGTCATATTCACTGAGCTTAAGTCGCCATCGCGTGAGCCGGGAATTGGGCTCCTTAAGACTCATGACCCACTGTAGTGGCTTATGGTCGGTCAAAATTTTGAACTTTCTGCCAAAGATGTATGGTCTAAAATACTTGCATGCCCAAACTATAGCAAGAAGCTCTTTCTCGATTGTACTATAGTTAAGTTCACTAGAGTTCAATGTCCGAGATGCATACGCAATGGGCTTGTCAGAACCAATTATACCCTGGGATAGTACTGCACCAATGGCCACGTTGGAGGCATCCGTGGTTAAAATGAACTCTTTACTGAAATCTGGATATTGAAGGATAGGATCGTTAGTAAGGAGGGTTTTGCAATGGTTAAAACAATTGGTATAATTTTGATCTAAGGTTATTTTAGAACCCTTTTTGAGGCACTGTGTAAGTGGTTTGGTAAGATTTGCAAAATTGGGGATAAATTTACGATAGTAGCCTAGAAGACCAAGAAAACGTTTAATTTCAGTGGGAGTTTTGGGTAAGGGGTAGTTTTCTATTGCATTAATTTTATTAGGATTAGGTTTCACACCGTCCTTACAGATAACATGTCCCAAAAATTCGGTTTCTAACTTCAAGAATTCGGATTTATCCATTTGAATCTTGAAATTAGATTCCCGAAGTCTTTTGAAGACTTTTTCAAGATTAAGGATATGTTCCTGCAAGGAAGTACTGAACACTATAATATCGTCTAAATAGACGAGACAGATACTTTGTAGATCTTTAAGAAGGTTATCCATCACCCTCTGGAAGGTAGATGGCGAATTTTTAAGTCCCATGGGCATCCTTAGAAATTCATAATGGCCGTTTTCAACATTAAAAGCAGTTTTATGAATATCTGCGCTGTCCATTTCGACTTGATAAAATCCAGATGCCAAATCTAGGGTAGTAAAATATTGGCACCTGCCGAGTTTGTCTAAGACATCTGTAATATTAGGTATAGAGTATTTGTCGTCGATCGTTTTTTCATTAACCTTTCGGAAGTCTACCACGAGACGCCACTTAATTTTTCCTGAAGCATCAGGTTTTTTGGGTACTATCCAAATGGGAGAACTCCATGCAGAGTCGGATGGTCTAACAATGTTCTGTTCAAGCATCTTGTTAATTTGGTCCCTAACTTCCTGACGATGAACGTACGGATATCGGTAGCTTTTGGTATGTACTGGAATTTCATCTGTAGTTCTTATCCTGTGTTTGATCTTGTTGGTGAAAGTAAGTGCTTCTCCATCAAGGTAAAACACATCTGCATAATTTTCACAGAGCTGTTCTAAATTAATACGTTCTTCTTCATTTAAATGTTCGGTACGGAGACGCGATAAAACTTCAGCTGTACGATTTGATGAAATTTCAGTACTGTTACTATTAACTTCAAATATTACAGCTTCTACCGGCCTATCCATTGAAAATATGACATCATTAGATGAAGAATTGCTCAATTCAACCCAACCTCTATTGTTCTCTACTTTGGTAAAACAATCAGAAATAAAGCAATTACAGATTATCTGACTTTCAACAAATACCTCACCATCTTTTGCATTAACTGGTACTCTTACTAATTTCTTAGAATTTGCTGGTATAATATCCTCATACAAGTTGACATTACGAGAATCGTACATCTGAATAGGTACTGTACTATTTCGTGTAATAAGTATTTTATTTTTTAGGTCAATAGTAGAATTCCATTCATCTAGTAAGTCTATTCCTAAAAGGCCATCAAAATAGTCGTGAAATTTATAGATGAAAAGCGTAATATCCTGAGACTCATTAAACTCTGAGAAGCAAGGCAAAGATATAGAGTAATCATTTTTACTAGTTGCATGAACCGTAGTAATTTGAAAAGGTTCATAGTTAAGGGGTAGATGATTGAAGTATTTTTGCACGGCCTCAGGGCTTATGAAAGACTGATTAGCCCCAGTGTCAATTAAAAGCTTAAGTGGAGGATTACTTATCTGGACATAGACTAACTGTCTTTGAATATGAAAATTTAGTTCTATTTTGGCTTGACACTTTTCGAAACCTTCTGAAAATTTTCATCATTAGTAGAAGATGGCGTTTGATTAATTTCCTCAATTACAGGTACCTCTGAGCGATAGTCTATTTCATTTTCACAGCTGTACTCATTGACATGTTCATAGTCATAGCACTCATAGTCCGGATAGTTATAATCATTGTCATAGAAATCAAATTCATTAAAATTAGTCTCACGCGATTTGAAATAATTGTTCGGTGGCGGATTTCCAAATCTACGCCAATCGTGCCCACTAGGCGGTAAAACTAGGATTAAAATGGCTTACTCCACTCATTGGACGAGGGGTATTACCGGCACCATGTGGCTGATGAGCTTGTGCTCTATTCGGCAATCTAAAGACATTGCTTTGAGGGTTGTAATTAGGAGGGTATGTGCGCATGACCTGTTGAGTTCGTGTCAGACCCTGAGGGGGTAAAGCTTGCGAAGGAAAGTTAGGTCTCCAGCCTTGAGCAAGTTGTGGTCGGCTACCATATTGAGGAGCTGACCCAAAGTTGTTAAATCCATATGGTTTTGATGGTCCAGGCATACTAAGCGGCATAGGTCTAGGTGCGAAATTATTCAAGGGTAGATGCGTGCCATGTAGAGTAGGACGTAACAAATCTTTCCTATTAGAGCCACCATCAGTACGTTGTTGCATGTAAAGCGTGTTAAGTTCATCCTGAACATACTCGAGAGCTTTCTCAATACTATCAGGACGCATGCAACGGATCCTGGATCCTAGAGGATCCTTAAGTCCACGTAAATAGGCCTGAAGAGTAAGCTTTTTATAAAGAGAGCGCTTTGCCTCTATTGTAGTATTCAGAGACTCGTGTAAAGACACATAGGTCATAATCGTGCTGAATAAATTTTGACATCGCTCATAAAATTCTTGCGGCGTGCTAGAGCCTTGTGTCTGCAATGATAGATCACTATATAGCGCGGTCTCGTCACGATGGTCTGCGAAGTTGTTGATTAGCGCACTTCTAATTCCTTGCCAATTTTCCTGTATCCCATTAGAATTGATAAGCCTAGCTGCAGATCCAGAAATTTTATTTAAAATGCCATTAATTAGGGCTAGGTTAGTTAATTCGTGCCCAGGCTCAGTTCTAAAATGCGCAAGTACCAATTGATCGCATAAATTTATGAAACGGGTTAATATATGAGAATTTCCATCAAAATCTGGAACAAGTCTAAGTGACTTATAGATTAAATCTACTGGATTACTATTATTATTTGCCATATTTTCTTCCAAATTCGCGTCTAATTCACTATCCTCTAAAATATCTCCTAGATCCCTGCGTTGATCTATCGATCTATTTCTATTGCTATTCCTATCACTAGCTAACCTATTATTCCGTGATTCTCCCGGATGGAAAATCTTGACGGCTATACGTTAAACTAACACCAAAAAATCACTCGCGAAATATTAAAACGCACACTTATAATAGATATATAATATACTAGGAAGGACTAATGTAGGAAAGCAAGGACTAAGAAAGATTCAAAGTACTTACTGCATAATGCTCCAGTATCTTTCTCCTGCACAATCAATGTTCAGATCACTCACTGCAAAAATCAATGTAGGTTCGGTAACTTGTCTATGATGTTCTAGTTTTTACAAGTATCCTGTCGGCTGCGCCATTTACGATTTCTACAGGCGAGTCGCAAGAAAAAGATAGTTTTGGAGACGTAGATTTAATTAGACAAACTTTACATGAATATTAAACATTAAAATTAAGTTATACAAGTGACCATGATCGAAGTTTGATTCATAATGAGAATCACACAGGTGTTCCTCAATTCGGAGAGGTGACCGTGAGAAGATGTCGCCGTGAAGAGCTGACGTTGCGTTGCCGGGTGGTCCATATGCATAGCCGCGTTGGGTACAGTGCAAGCGATGCGATGCGATAGTTAGCTTAGCGTAACACCTCTTTAATGTACCTATATTGTGGTGAGAAATAAATCTTTATTATTATTATTTCCTTTATTCATTTTTCATCTACTTACTTTACATATTTTTAAATGTATCTTAAAAAATATTATATTAAAAAATACATTAAAAAATATAAAAAATATTGGTCCGCCGGTGTCGGGAGCAGGGTCCAAGCCACCGGTGGTTAGGGCTGCAGAGACAGGAACCTCCTCACAATGCGAGTCGTATCGAGGAGTACTGCCTTCTGAATCAGGCCCTTGATCCAACCGCCTAAAGAGAGCTTCGATAGATGGTCATCGAAGCTCTTGGCTATAAGGCCATTGGCCGTCACGACATTCGGCACAATGATAACCGAGTTCATATTCCACATGTCACGAACCTCGTGTGCCAAGTTGAGATATTTTATTTGTTTCTCTTTCTCAGCTTTCACGAGGTTCTCGTCATGCGGAATAGTAACATCGATTATCATTACGCGGCGCACTGATCGGTCTATCATCACTATGTCAGGTTTATTGGCGACAATAGTCCTGTCAGTAATGATAGACCGATCCCAGTACAGCGTGACATGGTCACTTTCGAGAACTGGGTCGGGCACATACTTGTAGTACGGTACCTCAGATTCCACAAGTTTATATTTCAAGGCAAGTTGCTGGTGTATAATCCTGGCTACTTGGTTGTGCCTGTGCAAGTACTCGCCGTTAGCCAGACGAGAACAACCAGAAATAATATGTCTGATGGACTCACCCGGAAGGTGGCATGCCCGACACATGTCAACCGTCCCGTCCTTCATAATATATTTCCGGTAGTTGTTCGTCAACATAACTTCGTCCATAATCGCACAGACAAAACCTTCAGTTTCTCCAAAGAGGTCGCCGAAACGTAACCAGGACACGGACGCTAGAAAATCTACGTCGGGCCCATGAAGAGCCCGATAGAAGCGCCCGTGAAGCTCTTTGCCTTGCCATACTTCCTTGCGGTCATCGGTGGTAAATACCTCAGGTTTGTGCCAGTTCTCTTTAGCCATGGACAGCGGGGTGAGTCCCTTGTCCACTGCGACCACATCTCGGTGCATACCCACCTCGGCTTTTAAAAAATATTCTCTGAGACTGCACACCTCGCGGTTGTGGAGGGTCTTCGCGTTTAAAAAGCCTCGACCCCCGCACTTCCGCGGGATGTACAGTCTCATCACCGATGATCGTGGGTGATGCATCCGGCTTTCGGTCAGCAGTGTACGAACTCTTCTATCCAGGGCGTCGAGTTCGGTCTGAGTCCATTTGAGTATGCCGAAAGAGTACATTAAAACCGGCATGACCCAACCATTGAAGGCGCGCACCTTGTTCCCGCCCGAAAGAAGGCTATTTAAACCTTCCTCAGGCGACTGAAGAAGCGCTCCTTCAACGATTGCTTCATGTCAGTTATGTTAATGCCTAACGCTTCCGACATACCCAAATACTTATAGGTTTCGGATGAGGAAAGCGATTTCAGGTGTATGGAGTCCGAGAGTTGAAGTCCCTCGGACTCCATAATCTCCCCTCGCTTTACATACATGACTGCACATTTGTCCACACCAAATTCCATCCTGATGGCGCTACTAAAAGTTTCAGTTACTTTCAGTAGCTCCATCAGTCGCAATTTGTTGGGGGCAAAGAGTTTCAGATCATCCATGTAAAGCAGGTGAGATATAACCTGACCATCCTTCCTCAACCGGCAGCCTAGGCCTGAATTCTCCAGCAATGTGCTTAGAGGATTTAGGGCTAAACAGAACCAAAGTGGACTCAGACTGTCGCCCTGGAATATTCCCCGCTTAATCCATACAGGCTCATCGCTCCCCTGGATCTGTCGACATCCTGGATATCGAAGGACCGTCTTCCATTGCCCCATACATTACTCAAGAAAGGTGCGTAGAGTTGTATCTACTTTGTACAACTCCAGCACCCTCATGAGCCACGTATGTGGCACCGAGTCATAGGCCTTCTTATAATCTATCCAACATGTCGACAGATCTTTGCGAGATCGATGAACCTGTTGGCTAATGGCCATGTCGATGAGGAGTAGCTCCTTAGTACCGCGGGACCCATTCCTACATCCATTCTGAGAGGCTGACATGATGGAGTTTTTGTCAATGTGTGTATTAATTTTCATTCTCAGAATGGATGTAAGAAGCTTGTAAATCGTCGACAAACACGTGATCGGTCTATAATTTTTGGGTTCCGCGGGACTACCTGACTTATGGAGCAGGTGGGTAACGCCTGTTGTTAAAAACTGTGGGAGGGACCCGGACTCTAAGGATGACTGGAATTGCGATGCCAGGCAAGTGTGTGAACTACTAAACCATTTGAGCCAGAAGTTGTGCAGTCCGTCCGGTCCCGGGGATTTCCAATTTGGTAACGGACGAACTGCTCTGACTACATCTAAAGGTGTTATAAAAATTGGCTCCATTTCTGGGATAGGTTCACACACTCGCTCGACATCACGCATCCAGTCAGCCTCAGTATGACAAACGGGTACCGACCAGATGCTGCGCCAGAAAGAACTCGTGGCGGCATCATCCGGGCGGCACACGTCTGTCATATTTTGCTCGGGTCGCTCCCAAGTTCTGTATACCCACCTCTCATCGCTCTGGAACATGCGATTCTGTGAATACCGATCAACTCGCCGCTTATACCTCCGAATACGGTTCGCCCATGCATAAACTTTCTGCTTCAAGAAGTCGATGCGCTCTGTGGCACGGGATATGTATTCTTGAGGACTGATTTCAGTCCCCGAGAATGCCCGCCTCACAAAGCGCATCACCCGTGGTCGTGTATTGCCCTCCCTGAAGCAGTATAGTTTGCCGATGAGTACCCTGGCCTCGTCGATACGGCGCTCGATCCTGCGCTACCAGGCTGGTACGGCTGATTTTGGTCGAGTAGCTACGTCACAATTTGGGAACTTGACATTAGCTAAACGACACGCCGCAACAGCCCCACAGAACAGGATCGAGTGTGTATCAACGAGGTTCTCGCTACTCTCGAATATATGCTTGAGTTGCGAGTTCAAGGCACACACCAACGCCCTATTTTTCTTATGCATGGGTAACCGTGGTAATCGGGGCCTAAGTTCGGTAGGAGTGGACCGATATTCACGAAGCGCATCCTCCAGAGCGTTCCTCAATCGCTCGTTGCACTGGCTACTTACCGTGGCAACCCTATCATCCTCCTCTACAACAGCAGGGATCGACCGCGGTAGGGTTCCGTTAATATCTGACACTTGCACCGCGGTTTGTGTCGGAGTTAGGATGATAAGGTTGCTCAGTACTTCTGAGCGCAGCCTATCAAGCGCGGCGTCGTCCAACCTGTGGTTGCGTTGGATAACCCGCACCTGATCCGACAGTCGTTGGGCCGAGACGTTGACGGTTGGTTCAAGATCCTGGAACAGAGACAGCATCCTTACACGGTACGCAGTGAGGTTAGTTCCCCCCACTGTAGACCCGTAGTATGCGCGCATGACGTTCTCGTTCATTGATTGAGTCCATTTCATGCGCTGCACACAACCACCGGTAGCGGGGACCCGGCTCGGGGCCTGTTGGCCCCTAAGTCCCAAGCCCTTCGGTGGCCGGCCTCTCCCCGCACGACGTACAGGTGGTGGCGACGACGGCGGAGAGAAATATTCGTCGCTCGAGCTCGACGCAACTGCCGCAACCGGTGACACTGGTGATCCGGGGTCCGGCGGCGGCGAGGCGGAGCTGAGCGACGAGTCCGGAGTTGGTAGGCGTGCACGTCGTGCTGCTGCTCTCGTTATCATAATATCTGGTCGTCGTTAATCATCTTATAATGTACTCTGTGATCTAAACATTTTCTGTATCAATCATTTTCCGTTTTTTCTTTTATGACATCTGTCATTCATTGTCATTGTTCTTCGTATTTTTATTAACTTATTGAAATTGTGGAGGTTTTAATTTTGTAAATAAATAATATGGTTACTTATTTCCTTCGCTTCGGGCACAGAAGTATAGCCAAAAAATTCAGTGGTTTTTCAAAAAATATACGGAATAAATTGCGTGATAAAAAAAACGACGTATATGTCATTGTGAGTTGCCAGCTTATTATTATTATTATTATTATAAAAATACATGTTTGATTCATGAAAGTACCTACCTATTTAGTTAGTAAAAATAAAACTAGTGTGAATGAAACATATGAAATACTTACTTTTCTTTGAGAATTTGCCTTTCGTTTCTATTTTGAGGAAATCTTATATGCTTATTAATAATAACTGGCTGGTTGATGGCATCTACTACGGTTCTTATAGCCCTCGAGGCAGATGCTTGCGAGATGTAAGTTCTTGCATTCTCACATATTTTTTTTTAGTAACTCCCACTAGCTAAAAATGCGAGAGTGCATAAAACCTGGAATGAGAGTAAGTATTAGACATTTTTCCACTATATGGCTTTAGGTGATTTATTTTATATTAATTTAGTAGTAATACCTTGGTTCGGTTGCAAATTCCTCCTCGACGTTTCGCCTTTACTAGGAATGGTGAAATATCTTCTTCCAATTGTCTAATTAGCTCCTCAGTCAACCTGAATACCTTAATATAGTCTATATCAGTACTAAGAAGATCCATATTTTGTATCACATGTTCCTGACGTCTTTTTTCTAAATTATCTCGACGCTTAGCTTCTTCCAACAAAAACATCATACAAGAAAGACGAACTGCCATCTAAAACATTAAAAATAGGCATAAACGTTTCGGGAATTAAAGTACAGGAAACAAAACAATACTACAGCGTGATAATTAAAAAAATAAACTTGTTTTACTCACATTTTAATTGTTGTTCAATGTACTCTGTGTCTACAACCAAGGAAACATCTACAATTTACAAGCTTTACGGTTTGACAGTTAAAATCGAAGGCGAAGGCGCCGTTGTCGTTGTAGGCGAGGATGTTATGTGTTTCTGAATACCGTTTTTCATACAATCGAAACCATATTTAAGTTTTTTGTCGCGCCGTCGACATCGTTGTGGCGCTGCGATCGCGCAGTTTTAACTAGATAGATAGTTTTAATCAGATCTTACAACGATGATTTCATGGTTGTAAAGATGTTTTGCCTTAGTGAATCGCACTCCAGTACGCATACCACAGCCACAGAGTTTGCCAAATCGCATGTCGTCGCGTCAGACTGCACGAAACGTTAAAATATATTTCCGTCTCTTTTGTTATACACGCAGCAAACGCATGATTTTATGTTTATTGGTAATGTTAGTTATAAGTTTAGTATATTATTTTGTGTTTTATGCAAAAACTTGTTTTTTTTTTGTAATTATTGTTTCATACTTTTTTTTTTTTAAGTTAAATATTAGTAAAAAAAACCTTAGTATTATAATTTAACTCTGTATTTGATTGTGTATTATCTTTTCGGTGTTGGAAGGTGGAATTATAAAAGTCGTGCTGAATGATATCATTTATTTATATATGCTATTTACATATTTATTTATAAAATAAAATTACAAACTTTCATGAGAATTGTAACGTCACATTCCTACCTAGATATAAAAGAAATTCTCTTGTAACCGTTCATAAGATTTTTTATTGTATACGGTATACCAACTTACCTACTCTTATTCAATTCATAATAACATAGGTACTTATGTAACAAGGAAAGGATATTCTAATCACACAAAGATAAAAATTATTGTTGATAGATGATACCCACGTATGAGTTTATTGAAAACTAATAATTATAAATGATTTAAACTTTATGAATATTTTTTTTGTGACGTCACAATAAATGTAACTCGTATTGAGGTTATAGTTTAAGTGTTCATTTTCTCGAAGAAAAGAAGATTGAAAGTAAACCTCAATTTAAGATCATTAATAAGTTATATTTTGTTACACGTCTAATTAAAACTAAAGCATCCAGGGATATATATTTTGTAGCATGACATCTTGTAATACTTCTACGTAATTAAGTAGAACTGTTGGTGCGTGGAGGAATAAAAGCCAGTTCTCCTGGCCCTGCTGCACTTATCCATCCCCACATGATCCCCACATGATCGTGGGGATCATGTCATCATATTAACCGTAATTCAACCTGAGTCTGTATTAAGGACTATGTTTTTGTCAGACCAGCAGAGTGTTATTCTTGCGCCATAAATGAAGCCTACCCTTTTGACTTGATTTAAAAGTCTTTTCATGGTAGTATTATTATTTATGGTAGCGACGGCTTTCCACTTCACCGTCCACTAGCAAGGACTTTTGATACAGAGACTTACAGTATTCCTCTAAAACAAAAAAAATGATGTTAGGCAGCTATAACAAAATACTGAAGTGATCACTCTCTGCATTTTTAAATCCAATAATTAACACTAATTATTTAATTTTTATTTATCTTTTATGCCTCATGATGGATTTAAAACAATTAATTAATCCATATGTTACCAAATAAATAAACAATAGAAAATTAGGTTTTAATTTTTAATAAAACTTTGTTACAATAATTCATAAATATAATACTCACATTCAGTCCGGTTTCTTCAGATATGTGTTCTATTAAGACCACTTTTATGCAGCATGATCATATTAGTCGCCCTCGCCTCAATATTAATATTTGCCTACATTTTGAGAAATACGGACAATAACACCACTATCTATTAAACCACACGTCAACCAAACCCAACACAACCAAACGACGTTCATTCCGATCAAGTAAAATATTCATAAAACTCATGTCTACCTCACAGAAATCTAAATTCTTAATTTATTTTTCTATGATCTACCTTTTTCTAACTTTACGAAATGTGTGAACAAAGCGAACAAGTTAGGTATAAAATATTTTTCTGTCCCATTACTGCCAATCGAGTAAAACTTACAAGAAGTCTAAAAGTAACAACGTGAGATTTCAACTCACAGCTTATTGATTCACTCATAGATCTGCGCCTAACCGCTAGGCCATCTTGACTTATATTCCTATGTTGAAGAACTTGCTAAGAGAGGTTCCGAGATGGTAGTGCTAGGCCCGTACGTGGGTACGGGAAGGTAGGGGAAGGATCACAATTCCGTACATGGATTCGTCAGAGATCAACTGAACTACATAACAACAAATGGTCACGGTCTACAGACTGCAGGCAGTCAAAAATGGCGATGCCAAGTCTGCATCCGCGATTAACAAAACGACTGCTGAGCCTAAGTAGAAATAACCTCAGAATAATAATAGGGACAATAACGGGCCATTGCCCCCTAAACAAACATCTCTTTAACATAGGCGCCACGGACAGCCCACTCTGCAGGGGCTGCTTGACACCAAAGAATCAGCCGCCCACGTCATCCTGGAATGCAAGGCCGTGGCTAACCAGCGCAAACAAATCCTCGGAACGGTGAGGTCGCTCCGCGAAGCCTGTGAAGCTCCCAGGAAACTTCTGTGTTTCTGGGCGGAGCAAGGCTGGCTAATTTAGCCAGGACACCTACGCACAACGGACCGAATGAGAGTCTAAGTGCGGAAAATGGAGTTCCTACTCTACTCTACTCTACTCCTATGTTGAAATTTTGAACGACAAAAATAATTACTTGTAGACGAAAATGTCTATTTTCTTGAAAGGTTGTAAGTCAAACTAAACGTCAAGCTATTGGTTTGTGTGCTTGAGGAGTTTTGGTCGACACTGTACTTACTTACTTTTCAGTTTTAAATCCCACTATAAAAAGGTAGCTTCTTGGCTCGTTTAATATTCAATGCGTCAGCACAATGTTTTAAGTGCGTTACATTGAGTTGTACCATAAAACGTGATTTTTCTTGTATAAAGTGCCAATACTTTTTCTTCCTTTAGAAATCGACATCTTTTTGGCTGTTACCACATTCCCTAAACTGTGATTGTTTTTGCTGATTTGATGCAAATGCCTTTTATTCATCCCTTTTGTGGCTCAACATTCTGATCCACACAGCAGGTCAGCAGGTCTAACCATTGTTGATTATTCCCGTGACCTGCCGCCATTTCATCCATCCCGTGTTAATTCTTTTACACTACGATCTATTTCGCCATCGGTTTGCACGAGTGAACCGAGATACCGAAAGTCGGAGCAGACAGGAAGAGGCGCGCCATCTAACGCTATGGCTCCAGAACTGGAGAGACCGCCAAAATCGCAGAACATGTATTCAGTTTTACTTCTGCTCATTGTCAACCCAACATTCTCCAGTTTCTGTTGCCATTTCTCAAATCTGCTCCGGATGTGCCGATTGATTATCATCGTTACTAGAAATATCAACTGCCTAAACTATATCTCAATTTTTTATCACAGGATTAGTGACAATTGCGTCTAGAAAAAAAAAATAAAACCGACTTCAAAACACAAAAAAGTGAAAAATAACTTTAGCTTCAGAAGTCGGTGACCTTTTTTGATTCATTTAGTTTTTTTTTTGTCACCGACTTCTGAAGCTAAAGTTATTTTTCACTTTTTTGTGTTTTGAAGTCGGTTTTATTTTTTTTGCAAAAAGTGTTTTTATTTTTCCATTTTTAGTCGTAATAGCCTATACAAATATATGCTATGCATTTATTTTACATTGTTAACAATACATGTCATGGTAATAGGCTTATCCCCAATAAATGGAACTTAACAATCTAAACTGTCGAAATTTACGTGTATTGTACACATCTGCGTACCCCTCAGAGCATACAGGCGTGATGTTACGTCATGATGTTGTATAAACAATAAACATCCAAGTGATTGCAAAAATCACGACCGATTTACCGTCTAGTTTTGAAGAGTTCCATTATATATCTCCGAAGACCAGCATCAGATCTTCACCAAATTTAAATGCGACCATCTCAGGAGTATATTCTTTCAAATAAAAAAATAATGTTGAAAATCACTCCACAAATGGAGGAGAAATCGGTGAACATACATGAAATTATACCACACGACTGAAGTAAAAATATTCATAAAATGAAAACTACTGGGCCAAGCTATGTAAAATTTTTATGGGACCAAATGGCAACTATTCCGCATCAAACTAAAAAAGAATCACGTAAATCGGATCATAAATCTCAGCGTAATCGGTGTACATACATAAAAAAAAAAAAAAAAAAAAAATATACCGATCGAATTGAGAACCTCCTCCTTTTTGGAAGTCGGTTAAAAAACAAATAAACTTAGATTTAGACTTTATATAATATTATAATACCAATATACCTATTTATCGTTTCCAGAGGAAGCAACTGCAGAAAGTGTGAACCTGGTGTCTACTATACCAGGTGCATCGGATCAACTTACAGGTAAATAAGTATTCCATAAATTACTTTTGTTTTTAACGATCACACCATCTTGGCTTTTTAACCGACTTCCCAAAAATAAGTATTTTGTTCTAGTTTAGTTTGCAGCCTAAATATAATATTTTTAAATGCAATATCATCTAGAAACACTTTTGAAAATGTAATTTAATAACTTTTCAGGAGCAACAACTTCGACCCATAATGAATTTTATGTATGTCCATCAACATCTAAAGCACCACTTGCTACTTGGAAGTAGTTTTTGGTATAAGCAGTAAATTAAAAATTGAGCAGTCGCGGGATGCCTGGCAAAGTTGAAACATCGATACTATTTGGTATAGAATATTTGCATGAAGGAATGGTTTACTTAGGGAAACAAATATGGCTTAATCCAAATATATGGCATAATCAAAAACAAAATAATCAGATATAAAATAAAACTATTTTGTGCATTAGATGTTTCTGTTTACTTCAGAAATGGAAACCAACTTAGTGAAAA
This sequence comes from Xestia xanthographa, assembly GCA_905147715.2. Taxonomy (NCBI): domain Eukaryota; kingdom Metazoa; phylum Arthropoda; class Insecta; order Lepidoptera; family Noctuidae; genus Xestia; species Xestia xanthographa. The sequence goes on from LR990667.1 coordinate 19,322,297, forward strand.
AACCTTTAGCATAATTATTATTTAGTACTAGGTTTTGAGCGCAACTTAGTCCACGTAGATTAAGATCCCCAGGAAGTACAGTAAGCGTTCATAAGTGCATAAGCACGCTAAGGATTGTATTGCTGTAACGCACGGTCGAGCGTCCGTGCGTCTGTATGTGTAAGTGGTCTCAATACAGTACGCACACCACAGCCACAGAGTTTGCCCAATCGCATGTCGTCGCGTCAGACTGCACGAAACGTTAAAATATATTTCCGTCTCTTTTGTTATACACGCAGCAAACGCATGATCTTATGTTTATTGGTAATGTTAGTTATAAGTTTAGTATATTATTTTGTGTTTTATGCAAAAACTTGTTTTTTTTTTTTTGTAATGATTGTTTCATACTTTTTTTTTTCTTAAGTTAAATATTAGTAAAAAAAAAAACCTTAGTATTATAATTTAACTCTGTATTTGATTGTGTATTATCTTTTCGGTGTTGGAAGGTGGAATTATAAAAGTCGTGCTGAATGATATCATTTATTTATATATGTTATTTACATATTTATTTATAAAATAAAATTACAAACTTTTATGAGAATTGTAACGTCACATTCCTACCTAGATATAAAAGAAGTTCTCTTGTAACCGTTCATAAGATTTTTTATTGTATACGGTATACCCACGTACCTACTCTTATTCAATTCATAATAACATAGGTACTTATGTAACAAGGAAAGGATATTCTAATCACACAAATATAACAATTATTGTTGATAGATGATACCCACGTATAGGTATCGGTATTTAGCAGAGTTTATTGAAAACGAATAATTATAAATGATTAAAACTTTATGAATATTTTTTGTGACGTCACAATAAATGTAACTCGTATTGAGGTTATAGTTTAAATGTTCATTTTCTCGAAGAAAAGAAGATTGAAACTAAACCTCAATTTAAGATCATTAATAAATTATATTTTGTTACACGTCTAATTAAAACTAAAGCATTCAGGGATATATATTTTGTAGCATGACATCTTGTAATACTTCTACGTAATTAAGTAGAACTGTTGGCGTGTGGAGGAATAAAATCCAGTTCTCCTGGCCCTGCTGCACTTATCCATCCCCACATGATCCCCACATGATTGTGGGGATCATGTCATCATATTAACCGTAATTCAACCTGAGTCTGTATTAAGGATTATGTTTTTGTCAGACCAGCAGAGTGTTATTCTTGCGCCATAAATGAAGCCTACCCTTTTGACTTGATTTAATAGTCTTTTCATGGTAGTATTATTATTTATGGTAGCGACGGCTTTTCACTTCACTGTCGACTAGCAAGGACTTTTGATACAGAGACTTACAGTATTCCTCTAAAACAAAAAAAATGATGTTAGGCAGCTATAACAAAATAGTGAAGTTATCACTCCCTGCATTTTTAAATCCAATAATTAACACTAATTATTTAATTTTTATTTATCTTTTATGCCTCATGATGGATTTAAAACAATTAATTAATCCATATGTTACCAAATAAATAAACAATAATAAATTAGGTTTTAATTTTTAATAAAACTTTGTTACAATAATTCATAAATATAATACTCACATTCAGTCCGGTTTCTTCAGATATGTGTTCTATTAAGACCACTTTTATGCAGCATGATAATATTAGTCGCCCTCGCCTCAATATTAATATTTACCTACATTTTGAGAAATACCGACTGTGTGAGACTGCACCAGCAGACTCACGATGTCCGCGATTACGCGGAGCCCTAATCAAAATAACACTTTTCCAATCGACAAGGGGAAAACAATTATTAGGTACACTTACCCATCACGTTGGACTGATGTGTGGCGTAGTCCCTGGTCACGTCGTATCTGGGTGGGGTGTAAGTGTAAATGTGTTTTGTGTTGTTCATGTGAAATTAAGTCAGATTCGACGGTATTCCAAGGACGCCCACAGCGCGTACCGTCGACTGCCTGGTCAAACCTTCCAAGATCACACACGTGGCACTTTCCAGTCAATGTCCAACTGAATCTTATCCCGGTTAGCCAACCAAGTGGGGATTTTCAATAGTTCAGCACTAAGTTTAGGAAGTCACCGGCGTCCATACGACACAAAAGCCGGCTACTTAACCAACAAATTATTCGCGGTCACGACCCAAGATGGCGAAATGTCTCAATTTTCACTCAATTATCAACAAAATATCAAACACCGATCAAGATTGTATCGGATTAACATTAAGTCAAAGTTTTAATCAATAATTACACGACAGCAGCGTGCACCAAAAAAAACGAACAACGGAAGCGAGTTTTTTCCAAACCAAGATGGCACTGACAACTAAACGTCATCGCACTGACAACTGAAACGTCATCTGTCAAACGTCAAAAAACTGCGTTCGGAAACTTATGGGATGAAACATCTACCCCCCCCGGACGGGCCGTCCCGTCCGCTAATCAATTGGCAGTCTTGACAAGGTTGCGACCGCTCTCTTCATAACCGATCCATCCACCAAAACCTCAGCAAAACGAGGTACCCCGTCGGTGCCAGCCACCAAATTGAGAATGCGCCCCCTGCGCCAATAGGTTGGCATCCTTAATAAGGACGAGGTCTCCTATCTTGGGCGGATGAGTTTTATCAGTCCACTTGACGCGCTGCTGGAGGATGTGCAGATACTCTAAGCTCCAACGCTTCCAAAAGCTCTGAGTGAGCTGTTGCACCAACTGAAACCGCGATAGCCGATTTTGGCTCACATCAACAAAGGGGTGCTCAGGCAGAGCGACAAGTGGCTGTCCAATCAAGAAATGGCCCGGGGTTAGAGCCTCCAAATCGTTCGGGTCCGAAGAGAGCGGGCACAATGGACGCGAATTTAGTACCGCTTCAATGCGACAAAATACCGTAGCTAATTCCTCAAAGGTGAGAACGGTGTCTCCCAACAATCTCCGCCAGAGTCCCTTTGCTGCTTTCACCGCGGCCTCAAAAATACCCCCCCAATGGGGGCAGGCTGGCGGGTCAAACAACCAAGTGACCCCTCGACGGGCCAATTTGTTACCAATGTCAACCTGGCTCTCATTAAGAAAGTCATACACTTCTTTCAAATAGTTACTTGTACCCTTGTAGTTGGTACCGCAATCAGACCTGATCAGAGAAGGTAACCCACGGCGAGACGTAAATCTATCCAAAGTTGCCACAAAGGCCTCCGTCGAGAGGGAGGATACCAGCTCCAAGTGCACTTCCTTAGTTGACAGGCAGACAAATACGCACAAATAAGCTTTGACAATTTTACTATTGCGAAGGGTAGACGTCTTTATCGAAAAGGGACCAGCAAAGTCCGTTCCTACGCCTGCAAAGGGCCTCGCCTCATTGACGCGATCAGCAGGCAAGTCTCCCATCTGGGGCTGCATCGTTGGGGCCTTAGTCCGATAGCACGGTATGCAACGGAAGACGATGCTACGAATGGTACGACGAGCCGACAAAATCCAAAACTCTCGCTGCAGAATGGCCAACAGCGCATTGCAACCGGCGTGCGAGTTCTTAATGTGACGATCAGTCACCAACAATTTAATCAAATGGCCCGCCTTGGGCAACAAAAGGGAGTGACGGACCCCATAAGGAAGGCTAGAGTGCCTCAACCGTCCTCCAACACGCAAAAGACCCGTTTCATCCAAAAAGGGGTTCAACTTACTAACGGCTCCCGACAACTTAACTCTACCGGACTTCAAGGTCTCGATCTCCTTCTCAAAGTGTACGGCCTGCACAGAGCGAACCCACAGGAGGAGTGACTCCTGTCGCTCTTGAGGAGAGAGAACCGGTGACAGGCGCTTGTCCCCTGGATTCCTAGCATTGTGACCAAAACGCCTGATCCACGAGGTAACGTTCAACAATTTGTCGAGGGAGCTGTATCGATTCAACAAAATATCAGGATCAAACGGAGGGTCCTTCGTCCCAACAGCGAGCACCTTAAGCCCGGGAAAAGGATCCGACATCAAAACTGGCGTTCGAGGCCAATCATCCTCGGGGCGAGTCAGCCAATCCGGTCCCCACCAAAGGGGGTGCACAATCAGGCGGGGGGCCATGCACCCACGTGAGGCTACGTCACCGGGGTTCAAGTCTCCAGGCACGTGCCTCCAAATCAAAGGCGTTTCGGAATTTTGTATCTGTGACACTCGGTTCGCAACAAAGACCTCCAAGGAGTGGACGGACGTCTTCAACCAGCACAAAACAATTTGACTGTCCGTCCAGGCGTAAGAATTCCGAATGTTCACAGATCCACCTAAAGTTTGAGCAACGTGATTCAAGAGACGCACAAGAAGCGCCGCCCCTGACAACTCTAGCTTAGGGATGGTCAATGCCGTCCGGAGGGGGGCCACCTTGCTCTTGGCCATGATCAGTGACAACTTCACCTGGCCTGTCGCGCTGACGGTGCGCAGATAAACAACAGCTGCATAACCTTGCGAAGATGCGTCACAAAACCCATGAAGGGTAGCAGTATAGTTCCCAGGGGGGAGGATAGCGCGTGGTAACGCGACCTCGTTGACCGCAGGAAGTGCGGATACAAATTGGAGCCAATCTTCCAAAAGGGTTTCCCGAAGTGGCTCATCCCAACCAAGTTCCGCGGTCCAAAGGCGCTGGAGAAAACATTTCGCCCAAAACAATACCGGGCATATCCAACCATTCGGGTCAAAGGTTCTCGCGACAGTAGACAATACCAGTCGTTTAGTCCAAGTGTGTGGTGACTCCAAATCGGCATCATACGTAAAGATGTCTTGGACTGGTCGGTACTGAACGCCGAGAACGGCCAACATAGCAGGGTTGTCAGCATTTTCAAACAAATGAGGATCCTGCTTATGATCCTCTTCCACATCTTCCAACAGTGCTGGCGAGTTGGACACCCACTTACGCAACTCATAGGCAGCGGAATCCAAAATTTGAACCAACTCGTCACGCAACAGGATAGCTTCCTCAACCGTGGAAGCCCCAGTGCAGACGTCATCAACATACAAGTCCGTTTTCAAGATGGCGGACGCCCGAGGGAACTTCAAGCGTTCTCGGTCCGCGAGCTCCCAAAGCGAACGAATAGCAACAAAAGGGCTCGATCGAAGGCCGTACGTATTCGTGTTGAGCTCATAAACAACCATGGGGTCCCGGGGATTCTCTCGCCACAGGATCAACTGATAACGTCTGTCATCCCGGTGAATAACCGTTTGCCGGAACCTCATTTTGATGTCAGCCACAAAGACTACTTGATGACGACGAAAAGACGTGATGACATCACAAAGGTCCCTCAACAATTTGGGGCCGGAGTGCAAGCAATCATTCAAAGAGACACCAGAGGAAGTCCGCGCAGACCCATCAAACACTGTGCGCAGCTTACCGGTGGATGCCTTGAGGACCGCGTGATGCGGCAGAAAGTAATGCTCAACTGAGCGCCAATCCAAATTTGACACCGACATGTGTCCCAAGTCTGCTTACTCACGCATGAAATCTAAATATTTCTGCCACAGCACCGGATCCCTGGCCATACGGCGCTCCATCGCCAACAATCTCTTCTCGGCCTGAGGTCTGGACTCGCCGAGAGGTGATCGAACTGCAACAAAAGGCAACCGTGTTACGAGCCGACCGGAACGGAGTCGACCTGTGTTGTTCTGATAGAACAACTCGCACTCCTCATGTTCCGGGTTCAAGCGGGCCACTTGCGGTGGCTCCTCAACCTCCTAAAACCTCTGAACATTGTCAGAGAGAGCGGAGCCACACGCCAACGCAAAATCAGGCTCAGGTGGAGGGGCAGCCTTCAACACTGGGCCCATCACCGCAAAGCCAAAGATGGTCGAGACAGCCACCAAACCGTTCGGCTGCAAGACTTTCATATTACCCAACAATATTCTCCCTAGTACATCGGAACCCAATATCAAATGAGCTGTATTAGGGGAATCAAACCGGCGGTCAGCCAAATCCAGGCCTGACGTCAACCGGAAAATATCTGGCGACAGCTGACGTTGGGGATGACAGCCCAAAATACTCGTCAGAACAATAGCCGAAGGAAAAAACTTAGGGTCCAAACAACTCACAGGAGTGAGCCCAAATAAGGTTTGTCCCTCAACAGTCGGGATAGGTGTTTTGCCTATTCCATTAATCGTGCCTGAAAAGGCACGGACATCCAGGCTCACCCGACCCGCTAACCAAGACGACAAAAGGCAACCCTGGGCTCCCATGTCCAAAATGGCACGGACCACAACAGAGTCCCCCGTGGGTCCCCAGACCCTGACCGATGCCGTTGGCAACAAAACCGTGTCGATCTGGGGAGGTACGTTAGCGGGACAGGCGCCAATTTCCTAGCAATGCCTGGGCGGCGACCGATCGCCGCATCCAGGCTGGGGTCTATCCCGGTGAGGATAGTAATCAAACTCCTCGTCCGCGCGATGTCCCGAGCCGCGCGCCATCGCTGGAGGGGCATATCCCACTTGACGCCTGAGTGGCGGGGGGCGCGTCTCCAAACGGGGACGTTCCGCCAACGGAGGGGAGGGAAGGCGGTGCTGGTCTGGCCAATGTCGCCTACCAGCAGCTGCATAATCGCCTTCACGAGGGGAGGTCAATCGGCGGTCGCGCGGCTCCCGATCAACTGGCGCGGGGGGTGGAGTACGGCGGTCAAAGTTGTAGGCCCCTCCTCGATTCTGAACCGGCGAGCGAGGAGCCCGGTGCTCATCTCCATTATACCCCCCCCTGCGCGAACCCCCATCAGAGGCTGGTCTGTTAGAGCGGTTCGCGTTGGCGCACAAAACTTCAAGACGTGAACCCCTACAAATTGAACAAGGGCGGTGGTTGGGGCAATCCCGATGAAAATGATTCCCCAAACAAGAAAAGCACAGACGGCGTGCATTGGCAACTCGGCGGCGGGCACTCACGTGCAACTCCAAGAAGGCCGCGCAAGTGGCTACGCCATGTCCCGTGGCCTTACAATAGCCGCAAGCAGGATTACTCTGGGTGCCACCAAAACGGGGGGCAGGGCGGCTATCACCAGGCCCGACAGTCCTAGTCCGTCCCTGGGCCCTCGGCCGAGAGGGCGGTTGGCTTGACCCCGTGGCACCACGAGCGTTGTCGAGGAAACGACACTCATCCTCCAAAAATTTGACGAGGTCTTCAAAAGGGGGAAGATGGGTGGCACTATCCCCACCATACTTCTGTTCAAAACGGGACCTCAAGTCTGACGGAAGCCGCTGCAACACTATGTGCACCAAAAGATAGGACCAATAGTCCACCGGCAACTCCAATCGTTTTAAGGCGTTCGTTGCTGCCAGCAATGGATTCAACAGGTCAGCACGCAATGCTGACATTCTGGTGATGGCCGGCAACCCCAAGATCTGGTCAATATGGACATCAGCCAGGCAACGTTTGTTTTGGTATCGTCGGGATAGAAGTTCCAGAGCGGTGGGATAGGCCGAGTCGGTCACCGGCAAGTGCTGCACCAAGGCTCGAGCCTCACCTCCTAGGGCTGACAACAAATAAGCCAACTTCTGGGCCGGTCGGAGGTCAGAGCGCGAATCGACCAAACTTTCAAACAGGTTCCTGAAGCTTAACCAATGGTCCAAGTGACCGTCAAAATGTGGCAGCTCCAGGGTAGGCAGTCTACCCAAAAGTCCAGGGCCTGCAACAACAGAGGTCTCTGTTTTGACCTGGGCAGGGTCCCGACTCTTCAAAATTTCCCGGGCGCGCATACTTATTATGTCACCCAGGTTCAACATCTGGTCATAATCCGCAACAACCTTATCACGGGCTGCTTGACCCAATGCTTCCAGGTCCAAGACCAAAATCAATTCATTGAAGCGAGCAAACAAAGTGTCAACCGCACTCAATCTCGCATTCAACTGCTCATACCGGGCAAGCGTGGCCTCTTCCAGGTCTAGACGCTCAGCGGTTGCAGCAGCAGAGGCAAACCATCTTAGCTGTGAGGTCAATCCACCAATGGCTTGGTTTACAGCTTTCAATGAAGCCATTGGGACAAATATCAATAAAACAAATTAAATTCAATTAAATAATCAACAGGAATAATTTTCCCGGACCCAACTACAATTTAAACCAAATAATAAAACTTAGTTTGAATTATTACAAGTTCAAATCCGACCCTGTACAAGCAATACCTCGTTTATACAACAACAAATTAAAGTACAAGCCACAAGGGACACTACATATCATAACATATTATGTCAAACAATCAATGTTAACTATGTTTAATTTGAGTCAGGCTGACAAGCAACAAATCAGACTTCTCAATACTTTAACTCGACAATAAGTGGTGAATTTAACAATTAAACCACGCTCTGCTACCAGTTGTGTGACACTGCACCAGCAGACTCACGATGGCCGCGATTACGCGGAGCCCTAATCAAAATAATACTTGTCCAATCGACAAGGGGAAAACAATTATTAGGTACACTTACCGATCACGTTGGACTGATGTGTGGCGTAGTCCCTGGTCACGTTTTTCTGGGTGGGGTGTAAGTGTAAATGTGTTTTGTGTTGTGCATGTGAAATTAAGTCAGATTCGACGGTATTCCAAGGACGCCCACAGCGCGTACCGTCGACTGCCTGGTCAAACCTTCCAAGATCACACACGTGGCACTTTCTAGTCAATGTCCAACTGAATCTTATCCCGGTTAGCCAACCAAGTGGGGATTTTCAATAGTTCAGCACTAAGTTTAGGAAGTCACCGGCGTCCAAACGACACAAAAGCCGGCTACTAAACCAACAAATTATTCGCGGTCACGACCCAAGATGGCGAAATGTCTCAATTTTCACTAAATTATCAACAAAATATAAAACACCGATCAAGATTGTATCGGATTAACATTAACTCAAAGTTTTAATCAATAATTACACGACAGCAGCGTGCACCAAAAAAAAAACGAACAACGGAAGCGAGTTTTTTCCAAACCAAGATGGCACTGACAACTGAAACGTCATCTGTCAAACGTCAAAAAACTGCGTTCGGAAACTTATGGGATGAAACACCGACAATAATACCACTATCTATTAAACCACACGTCAACCAAACCCAACACAACTAAACGACGTTCATTCCGATCAAGTAAAATATTCATAAAACTCATGTCTACCTCACAGAAATCCAAATTCTTAACTTATTTTTCTATGATCTACCTTTTTCTAACTTTACGAAATGTGTGAACAAAGCGAACAAGTTATAAATTCTGTTGCCATTTCTCAAATCTGCTCCGGATGTGCCGATTGATTATCATCGTTATTAGAAATATCAATTGCCTTAACTAAATCTCATTTTTTTATCACAGGATTAGTGACAATTGCGTCTAGAAAAAACGAATAAACTTAGATTTAGATTATAATACCTAATATAACCACCACTATATTTACCATTTCCAGAGGCAGCAACTGCAGAAAGTGTGATCCTGGTATCTACTATACCAGGTGCATCGGATCAACTTTCAGGTAAATAAGATAGATAGATAGATTTATTTATTTGCCTAAAATATGGTATTATACAGATTTTATAACAAATAAACAATAGTTCTTCATATTCTGCCAACTATGCTAGTATTCTATAAATAACTTTTGTTTTAAACGATCACACCATATTGGCTTTTAATTAATTTATTTATTAGGCCCTTGATCCAACTGCCCAAGGAGAGCTTAGAAAGATGGTCGTCGAGGCTCTAGTAGGCCATAAGGACGTTGGCTGTCACGAAAATCGGCCTAATGATAGCCGAGTTCACATTCCACATGTCAACAACCACATGTGCCGACTGATTAGCATCATTATTAGTTATATCAATTGCTTAAACTAAATCTTATTTTTTTATCCTGTATTAGTGACAATTGCATTTAGAAAAAAACAAATAAACTTAGATTTAGACTTTCTATAATATTATAATACCAATATACCTATTTATCGTTTCCAGAGGAAGCAACTGCAGAAAGTATGAACCTGGTGTCTACTATACCAGGTGCATCGGATCAACTTACAGGTAAATAAGTATTCCATAAATTACTTTTGTTTTTAACGATCACACCATCTTGGCTTTTTAACCGACTTCCCAAAAATAAGTATTTTGTTCTATTTTAGTTTGCAGCCTAAATATAATATTTTTAAATGCAATATCATCTAGAAACACTTTTGAAAATGTAATTTAATAACTTTTCAGGAGCAACAACTTCGACCCATAACGAATTTTATGTATGTCCATCAACACCTAAAGCACCACTTGCTACATGTAAGTAGTTTTTGGTATAAGCAGTAAATTAAAAAAAACCGGTCAAGTGCGAGTCGGACTCGCGCACGAAGGGTTCCGTACCAATTATTATAAAAAAATCACGTTTGTTGTATTGGAGCCCCCCTTAAATATTAATTTTATTCTGTTTTTAGTATTTGTTGTTATAGCGGCAATAGAAATACATCTGTGAAAATTTCAACTGTCTAGCTGTCACGGTTCATGAGATACAGCCTGGTGACAGACAGACGGACAGACGGACAGACGGACAGACGGACAGACGGACAGACAGCCAAGTCTTAGTAATAGGGTTCCGTTTTTACCCTTTGGGTACGGAACCCTAAAAATTGAGCTGTCGCGGGATGCCTGGCAAAGTTGAAACATCGATACTATTTGGTATAGAATATTTGCATGAAGGAATGGTTTACTAAGGGAAACAAATATGGCTTAATCCAAATATATGGCATAATCAAAAACAAAATAATCAGATATAAAATAAAACTATTTTGTGCATTAGATGTTTCTGATTACTTCAGAAATGGAAACCAACTTAGTGAAAAAACCTTTAGAATAATTATTATTTAGTACTAGGTTTTGAGCGCAATTTAGTCCAGGTAGATTTAGATCCCCAGGAAGTACAGTAAGCGTTCATAAGTGCATAAGCACGCTAAGGATTGTATTGCTGTAACGCACGGTCGAGCGTCCGTGCGTCTGTATGTGTAAGTGGTCTCAATACAGTACGCACACCACAGCCACAGAGTTTGCCCAATCGCATGTCGTCGCGTCAGACTGCACGAAACGTTAAAATATATTTCCGTCTCTTTTGATAAACACGCAGCAAACGCATGATCTTATGTTTATTGGTAATGTTAGTTATAAGTTTAGTATATTATTTTGTGTTTTATGCAAAAACTTGTTTTTTTTTTTTGTAATGATTGTTTCATACTTATTTTTTTTTTTTAATTTAAATATTAGTAAAAAAAAACCTTAGTATTATAATTTAACTCTGAATTTGATTGTGTATTATCTTTTCGGTGTTGGAAGGTGGAATTATAAAAGTCGTGCTGAATGATATCATTTATTTATATACATATGTTATTTACATATTTATTTATAAAATAAAATTACAAACTTTTATGAGAATTGTAACGTCGCATTCCTACCTAGATATAAAAGAAGTTCTCTTGTTCATAAGATTTTTTATTGTATACGGTATACCCACTTACCTACTCTTATTCAATTCATAATAACATAGGTACTTATGTAACAAGGAAAGGATATTCTAATCACACAAAGATAACAATTATTGTTGATAGATGATACCCACGTATAGGTATCGGTATTCAGCAGAGTTTATTGAAAACTAATAATTATAAATGATTTAAACTTTATGAATATTTTTTTGTGACGTCACAATAAATGTAACTCGTATTGAGGTTATAGTTTAAGTGTTCATTTTCTCGAAGAAAAGAAGATTGAAACTAAACCTCAATTTTAGATCATTAATAAATTATATTTTGTTACACGTCTAATTAAAACTAAAGCATCCAGGGATATATATTTTGTAGCATGACATCTTGTAATACTTCTACGTAATTAAGTAGAACTGTTGGCGCGTGGAGGAATAAAAGCCAGTTCTCCTGGCCCTGCTGCACTTATCCATCCCCACATGATCCCCACATGATTGTGGGGATCATGTCATCATATTAACCGTAATTCAACCTGAGTCTGTATTAAGGATTATGTTTTTGTCAGACCAGCAGAGTGTTATTCTTGCGCCATAAATGAAGCCTACCCTTTTGACTTGATTTAATAGTCTTTTCATGGTAGTATTAGTCTTTTCATGATAATATATTTATGGTAGCGACGGCTTTTCACTTCACTGTCGACTAGCAAGGACTTTTGATACAGAGACTTACAGTATTCCTCTAAAACAAAAAAAAATATGTTAGGAAGCTATAACAAAATACTGAAGTGATCACTCTCTGCATTTTTAAATCCAATAATTAACACTAATTATTTATTTTTTATTTATCTTTTATGCCTCATGATGGATTTAAAACAATTAATTAATCCATATGTTACCAAATAAATAAACAATAATAAATTAGGTTTTAATTTTTAATAAAACTTTGTTACAATAATTCATAAATATAATACTCACATTCAGTCCGGTTTCTTCAGATATGTGTTCTATTAAGACCACTTTTATGCAGCATGATAATATTAGTCGCCCTCGCCTCAATATTAATATTTGCCTACATTTTGAGAAATACCGACAATTATACCACTATCTATTAAACCACACGTCAACCAAACCCAACACAACCAAACGACGTTCATTCCGATCAAGTAAAATATTCATAAAACTCATGTCTACCTCACAGAAATCTAAATTCTTAACTTATTTTTCTATGATCTACCTTTTTCTAACTTTACGAAATGTGTGAACAAAGCGAACAAGTTATAAAATATTTTTCTGTCCCATTACTGCCAATCGAGTAAAACTTACAAGAAGTCTAAAAGTAACAACGTGAGATTTCAACTCACAGCTTATTGATTCACTCATAGATCTGCGCCTAACCGCTAGGCCATCTTGACCTATATTCCTATGTTGAAGAACTTGCTAAGAGAGGTTCCGAGATGGCAGTGCTAGGCCTGTACGTGGGTACGGGAAGGTAGGGGAAGGATCACAATTCCGTACATGGATTTGTCAGAGATCAACTGAACTACATAACAACAAATGGTCACGGTCTACAGACTGCAGGCAGTCAAAAATGGCGATGCCAAGTCTGCATCCGCGATTAACAAAACGACTGCTGAGCCTAAGTAGAAATAACCTCAGAATAATAATAGGGACAATAACGGGCCATTGCCCCCTAAACAAACATCTCTTTAACATAGGCGCCACGGACAGCCCACTCTGCAGGGGTTGCTTGACACCAAAGAATCAGCCGCCCACGTCATCCTGGAATGCAAGGCCGTGGCTAACCAGCGCAAACAAATCCTCGGAACGGTGAGGTCGCTCCGCGAAGCCTGTGAAGCTCCCAGGAAACATCTGTGTTTCTGGGCGGAGCTAGGCTGGCTAATTTAGCCAGGACACCTACGCACAACGGACCGAATGAGAGTTTAAGTGCGGAAAATGGAGTTCCTACTCTACTCTACTCTACTCCTATGTTGAAATTTTGAACGACAAAAATAATTACTTGTAGACGACAATGTCTATTTTCTTGAAAGGTCGTAAGTCAAACTAAACGTCAAGCTATTGGTTTGTGTGCTTGAGGAGTTTTGGTCGACACTGTACTTACTTACTTTTCAGTTTTAAATCCCACTATAAAAAGGTAGCTTCTTGGCTCGTTTAATATTCAATGCATCAGCACAATGTTTTAAGTGCGTTACATTGAGTTGTACCATAAAACGTGATTTTTCTTGTATAAAGTGCCAATACTTTTTCTTCCTTTAGAAAACGACGTCTTTTTGGCTGTTACCACATTCCCTAAACTGTGATTGTTTTTGCTGATTTGATGCAAATGCCTTTCATTCATCCCTTTTGTGGCTCAACATTCTGATCCACACAGCAGGTCAGCAGGTCTAACCATTGTTGATTATTCCCGTGACCTGCCGCCATTTAATCCATCCCGTGTTAATTCTTTTACACTACGATCTATTTGGCCATCGGTTTGCACGAGTGAACCGAGATACCGAAAGTCGGAGCAGACAGGAAGAGGCGCGCCATCTAACGCTATGGCTCCAGAACTGGAGAGACCGCCAAAATCGCAAAACATGTATTCAGTTTTACTTCTGCTCATTGTCAACCCAACATTCTCTAGTTTTTGTTGCCATTTCTCAAATCTGCTCCGGATTTGCCGATTGATTATCATCGTTATTAGAAATATCAATTGCCTAAACTAAATCTCATTTTTTTATCACAGGATTAGTGACAATTGCGTCTAGAAAAAACAAATAAACTTTGATTTAGATTATAATACCTAATATAACCACCACTATATTTACCATTTCCAGAGGCAGCAACTGCAGAAAGTGTGATCCTGGTATCTACTATACCAGGTGCATCGGATCAACTTTCAGGTAAATAAGATAGATAGATAGATATATTTATTTGCCTAAAATATGGTATTATACAGATTTTATAACAAATAAACAATAGTTCTTCATATTCCGCCAACTATGCTAGTATTCTATAAATAACTTTTGTTTTAAACGATCACACCATATTGGCTTTTAATTAATTTATTTATTAGGCCCTTGATCCAACTGCCCAAGGAGAGCTTAGAAAGATGGTCGTCGAGGCTCTAGGCCATAAGGACGTTGGCTGTCACGATAATCGGCCTAATGATAGCCGAGTTCACATTCCACATGTCAACAACCACATGTGCCGATTGATTAGCATCATTATTAGTTATATCAATTGCTTAAACTAAATCTTATTTTTTTATCCTGTATTAGTGACAATTGCATTTAGAAAAAAACAAATAAACTTAGATTTAGACTTTATATAATATTATAATACCAATATACCTATTTATCGTTTCCAGAGGAAGCAACTGCAGAAAGTGTGAACCTGGTGTCTACTATACCAGGTGCATCGGATCAACTTACAGGTAAATAAGTATTCCATAAATTACTTTTGTTTTTAACGATCACACCATCTTGGCTTTTTAACCGACTTCCCAAAAATAAGTATTTTGTTCTATTTTAGTTTGCAGCCTAAATATAATATTTTTAAATGCAATATCATCTAGAAACACTTTTGAAAATGTAATTTAATAACTTTTCAGGAGCAACAACTTCGACCCATAATGAATTTTATGTATGTCCATCAACATCTAAAGCACCACTTGCTACATGTAAGTAGTTTTTGGTATAAGCAGTAAATTAAAAAATTGAGCAGTCGCGGGATGCCTGGCAAAGTTGAAACATCGATACTATTTGGTATAGAATATTTGCATGAAGGAATGGTTTACTAAGGGAAACAAATATGGCTTAATCCAAATATATGGCATAATCAAAAACAAAATAATCAGATATAAAATAAAACTATTTTGTGCATTAGATGTTTCTGATTACTTCAGAAATGGAAACCAACTTAGTGAAAAAACCTTTAGCATAATTATTATTTAGTACTAGGTTTTGAGCGCAACTTAGTCCAGATAGATTAAGATCCCCAGGAAGTACAGTAAACGTTCATAAGTGCATAAGCACGCTAAGGATTGTATTGCTGTAACGCACGGTCGAGCGTCCGTGCGTCTGTATGTGTAAGTGGTCTCAATACAGTACGCACACACAGCCACAGAGTTTGCCCAATCGCATGTCGTCGCGTCAGACTGCACGAAACGTTAAAATATATTTCCGTCTCTTTTGTTATACACGCAGCAAACGCATGATCTTATGTTTATTGGTAATGTTAGTTATAAGTTTAGTATATTATTTTGTGTTTTATGCAAAAACTTTTTTTTTTTTTGTAATGATTGTTTCATACTTATTTTTTTTTTTTAAGTTAAATATTAGTAAAAAAAAAACCTTAGTATTATAATTTAACTCTGTATTTGATTGTGTATTATCTTTTCGGTGTTGGAAGGTGGAATTATAAAAGTCGTGCTGAATGATTGTACGGGGTCAACCACCGTACAGTATGTTTACCTGGGCCATCATTATTGCGTCACCCGTTTAGTATGTTCTATCATTTATATTATTGCACTTACGCCGCAATAGTCAGTACGTAATTCGGCGACATACCGTGCGCGTGACTCATAATCCCAGATCGTTCATCATACTCTAGTATAAAGTAATCTTAACCTTATATTTGTGGAAACAGACAATACAGTGAATTTATTAACCCTAAACTGACTTTCATCTCTTATTTCATCCTTGAACTGTCTATCTTATCTCAACCCCGAACATTGGTCCTTCGAGCCTATTAAAGCGGGACCGACGCGTGTGCATTAGTGCAATTCGTGTGTCCACTAACTGTACAGTGTGAGTGTCTCGCTTGAATCTTGTAACCAGACCCTGGTGAACAAAATTCAGTGAATCAAAACTTTCGCCATCCTGCTGATCCTGTTGAACCTGGTTTAACGAGAGCATCGCATCATCTCATCGCGCTGCTACTCCAGGTTTGTTCTTGCAATCATCGCAAGACAATTTAATCCCCGAAGAAACCCTACAAGTAAGGTATCTTTCTTCTCACCTTTACTATGGCTACTATGGAAGACATTTTAGCTACTCAACAGCAAGTCATTGAAGGCATAGATAGGCTTTACTCTAACTTCAAGAAAGATGGAGCAGAGCGGAAGAACCCCGACTACTTACGTCGACGATTAGAAAGTCTAGAGCAATATTTTACGGAGTTTCATAACAATCATATGAATCTGTTATCCTTTAGTGATCGATCTCATGCGTATTTCACTACCGATCAGTATGATCAAATGAAGGTGAAGTATAGCAATGTTAAAACAGCCATTCAGACTTATAAGCCCTCCACAGACAGACCTCAAACCCCTGTTTTGAAACCCCCTACTTTTCAACCATCTTCAACATCTCAAACCTCGACCCTATCATCTTAAAATAATCCTCCTATGGATAGCGTAAATATAAAAGACCTCTTGAAGAAGCAAGCTACTAATTTTAGGGCATTTTCAAGAGAAGCTGCTGACATTGATCTCAATCTCATCTCAGAAAAGTGGGAGTTTGAAGACACCTTAAAAACTTTAAAAACTCGTTGGGCAGCTATTGACACCCTACACTGGGAACTGGACAACGAGCTCAACGGCTCCAACGCCCAGTACGACGAGCAATTTTCGAACTACGAGAAATATTATAAAACTTTGAAAAGGGATATTAACCGAAAAATGTGGTCGGTGGCTCATGTTGAGAAATCGACCCCAAAAATGGAAATAGCTACCTTTGAAGGAAGTTATACGTCCTGGATATCTTTCAAAGACCTTTTTTCAGAAACTGTACACAATAATCCATCCTTATCAAACGCCCAAAAAATGCAGTTCCTGAAAAGTAAGATCAAAGGCGAGCCGGAAAAATTAATCCAACATCTTCAAATAAGTTCAGACAACTACCCCGTCTGTTGGAATATACTTACGCATCGCTATGACAATAAGCGTCGTATTTTTATATCTCATCTCAGAAACCTCCTAAATATCCCGACATCCCAACAAAAATCAGCAAGTCACCTCAAACGGATCCACGATACAACGTATGAGAGCGTGAACGCTATAAAAAATCTCGGAATTGATGTATCTACTTGGGATCCCTTCCTCGTATGTATCCTAGCTGAGAAACTAGACCCTGAAACCAACGATGACTATATAGATTCGTTGAAATCTCCAAAGGAGTTGCCAGTATTGGAAGAATTTCTTCGGTTTCTGGAGAATAAGTTTACGTCACTGGAAACTTCACGGAAGAAACAAGAACCCTTCATTCAAAGGTCATCTCAGCCCCAAAACGCATCTTCATCATCTAAAGGCTATCCTAATAGCCAACAATCTCATTCAAAAGGATTTAATCATCGTTTTAAACAAAATAATAACACCTCAAATCATACCTATTCGACAAACCAGATCATTTCGCAATCGTCAAAGTCCAATTGGAAAAATAACGAAAGACGTAATCAATGTTGTATTTGCAATGCAAGCGATCATCGCATACAAAACTGCCAAAAGCTAGCAAAAATGCATCCATCGGCCCGTAGAAACGCAATCGCAGAACCTTTGTGTCAACTGTTTGCACTATCACGAAGGTAGAAAATGCCTTTCGGAAGTAAAGTGTAAAGAGTGCAATAAAGACCACAATACGATTCTACATGAATGTTTTACGTCAAGAAATGCTAACTTGGATACGTCGCGATCGGGGCCGAACACGGCCGCTATTACGAAATCTCCACCTCAGCAAGATATGAACGCATTAGTATCTATGCAAAATGATCCCACAGAAATACTCCTCGCGACAGCAATTATCAAGGTTCAAGCAGCTGATGGATCTTACGAAAAAATGAGAGCTCTTCTAGATCAGGGATCTCAGACCTTAATCATTACTGAACGAGCTGCACAGCTCCTAAACCTGCGTCGGCAAAAATGCACTGGACTTATCTCTGGAATCGGAAACAATGAAAATAGCTGCAAGGGCATGATCTCTATTAAGTGTATGTCGTTAATTAATGACTTTACTTTCGAATCCGATGTATTTATAATGAAAAGACTAGTCAAGAATTTGCCTAGTCATACATTCACTAAACCCAACTGGCCAACTCTTAACCAAATAACCCTAGCTGATCCTGAATTCTACAAAAGTAGGCCAGTTGATATCTTATTCGGCGCTGACGTTTATTCCCAAATACTATTGGATGGTATCTGCCGTTCCGAGGGAAGGTTACCCATTGCCCAGCAGACACAGCTGGGATGGATCCTAAGCGGTAACTGTAAAACACTTCAGTGCAATGTGATCCTAAACAATCTCACCGATATCCAACAGTTCTGGGAAATGGAGGATATTCGCGAACCTTTATCAATATCTCAAGAGGATCAGGCTTGCATCGACCTTTTTCAATCCTCAACCTCAAGGCGCGAAGACGGCAGCTATGTCGTAAAAATACCCTTTAAAGACAATTTTGAAGAAAAGTTAGGTGAGTCTAAAAATAAATCCATTGCGCAATTCTTTCAAATAGAAAGGAAACTAATTAAGCAACCAGACTTGGCACGTGATTATAAATTGTTTATGTCCGAGTATTTAGAGCTCGGACATATGATCCCCGTTGCAACACATGTCAACGTAACCCCAGATTGCTACCTTTCGCATCATGGCGTACTTCGAGCAGAGTCATTAACTACGAAATTACGAGTTGTCTTTAATGCCTCTGCAAAAACCTCAACAGGTCACAGCCTCAACGATCTTATGTGCAGGGGGCCGAACCTGCAGCAAGATCTCTTAAGTCTCATCCTAAAATGGAGACAGTTTAAATACGGATTCACAGCCGATATTGAAAAGATGTTCCGTAACATTTGGCTACATCCTGATCATCAAAAGTTCCAGAAAATAATTTGGAGAAATCATCAATCCCAACCTTTGCAAGAATATCAGCTAGCGACTGTCACCTATGGTACCAAGGCCGCACCTTTCCTGGCCATGATGACACTGAAACAACTTGCCATCGATGAAAGGCCAAATTATCCCAATAGTAGCGCCCCAGATATCTTAGAATCCTCTTTTTACATGGATGATCTCATGCATGGAGCTCATACCGCGACAGCTGCTAAACATCTCAAAGCAGAGATGACAAACCTTCTTAAGTCAGGCGGCTTAAATCTTAGGAAATGGCGCTCGAACTTGACGGAACTTTTAGACGATCATATTAATCCTCAAGATGAAGAATTTCACTTTAAACAGCCAGAATCTACAAAGACTTTAGGTCTCCGCTGGAATCCAAAAGAAGACTACTTTATCTTTCATCCACTACAAATTACCACAGAAGGCATCCCAACAAAACGACAATTCTTGTCTGAAATCTCAAAAATCTTTGACCCCTTGGGCTGGCTGTCACCAGTCATAATAAAACTCAAAATATTATTTCAAGAGACATGGAAAACGCAATTAGGTTGGGATCAACGGATTCCTCATAATATTGCCCTGGAATGGAACAAAATAAAGGCCGACTTACCTTATATATCCCAATTCAAAATACCCCGATGGATACAAACCATGGAGAATGATATAATTGAGCTTCATGGATTTTGTGACGCTAGCACCAAAGCCTACGCTTGTGTTGTTTATTGTAAAATCACAAGAAACCACAAGACATACATAACCCTTGTCGCTGGAAAATCTAAAGTGGTACCTCTGAAAAAATACCAATCTATACCTCGCTTGGAACTTAGTGGAGCTCTTTTATTATCAAAACTTATAGCCAAAATAATCTCATCCCTATCAGATCTCAAAATCCAAGCATATGGCTGGGTAGACTCCATGGCAGTACTAGGATGGATAAATGGTGAACCAGAAAAATGGAAACCCTTTGTTGCCAATCGAGTAAAAATGATTTGCGAAATTATCCCAAAAAATAAGTGGCGGTATGTAAAATCCCAAGAGAATCCCGCAGATTGCGCTAGCCGTAGTCTAACTGCATCCCATTTAGCAAATCATTCACTTTGGTGGCACGGACCCGATTGGTTACCTCAATACAATCCTGAAAAGAATCTTGAACCCATCCTATATAAAACAAATGAAGATCTCAGAAAGAAAAGGCTAGTGAACACTATTACTGCTGACTCTAGCAATTCCATTATAAAACAATTATTAGAGAAATACAGCAGTTACAAAAAAACCATTCGAGTCTTAGCATATGTAAACAAATTCAACGATATCTTGATTTACAATAAGAAGCGGGAAAACTATCTTACTCTGCATGACCTCAAACGTGCGACGGAAATGTTAATAAAACATGTGCAGCAAGAATACTTTTTCAAGGAAATAACTCAACTTGAAAAAGGGGAATCCTTAAGCAAAAAAAGCCAGATCTTAAATCTCAATCCTATCTTAGACGGCCACGGAGTACTCCGCGTCGGTGGACGGCTAAAACATTCGAGTCTAGATCCCGAAATGAAGCATCCCATTATCATCCCAAATCAAACTAAATTAGCTGATCTTATAATAGACGAATCCCATAAATTAGTATTCCATGGCGGAGTGAAAATGACGTGTGGATTTATACGACAAAATATTGGATAATTGGAGGAAACCGCGCTACCAAAAAACGATTAAGAACGTGCGTAAAGTGTAGGAGACACGATCCTATTCTAAAACATCAACTCATGGGTGACTTGCCTCCATCCAGATTAAACCCTAGTAGACCCTTTTATCATACCGGAATTGACTACACTGGACATATTTTGGTGAAAGCGAACAAAGGTCGCGGCATCAAAACAGATAAAGGATACGTTGCAGTATTCATATGTATGGTTACAAAGGCTATACATTTAGAACTCGTATCTGATCTCACAGCGTCAGCGTTTATTGCAGCGCTCAGACGTATGTCAGCCAGAAGAGGAGTTCCCGGGCACATCTACAGTGATCAAGGAACTAACTTCATTGGAGCCAACAAGATCCTAAAACAAGAAACCTTAGAAATCTCAGAAGTCTTATCAAGCCAAGAAACATTAGCCAACATCGCAGAAATGAACATCGAGTGGCATTTTAATGCTCCGTCATGGCCTTCTGCTGGCGGACTTTGGGAAGCTGCGGTGAAAAGTTTAAAACATCACCTTAAGCGTGTTGTTGGTGAACAAAAACTCACCTACGAAGAATATAGCACCCTCCTGTCTCAACTCGAGGGTTGTTTAAACTCTCGACCACTTTGCCCTTTGAAAGAAGATCCCGAGGACATGGACTTTTTAACCCCGGCACACTTTCTTGCAAATGGGCCTACCTTAACAAGTGGGCTTACCGCAACACTGGCAACACTGCCCGAGTGACATGTCAAAATTTTGTTCCGTATTTTAAAATTAAAATTAAATAGTAATTAAGTTAAATTAATGTGTAATCATATGTAATATCGTATTTTAAATGTGTAAATACCCAGGAAACATATTTTCCTGTTAATTAATAAAGGATTCGGTTGTACGGCGACGAAACGACGTTACCGGTAACCTAAAACCAACAGCTGATGTTCGGACTACGGATTTAAATACGGGGAGTATTTGTTTACTTTTATATTTAGAATAGCACACAATCGTCCCATAATCGTAACTTTACAACACGTCCACGCCAATTCTAGTATAGTTTTTGTTTTTTTTTTGCTAATTTCCTTCTAAGGTTCTAGATTGCATTGTTGACAATTGTCATTTCGTAAAAAGTAAAACTTTAACGATTAATACTTGCTATCAATCTTTTCAATATTAGTTAAATATTAAGTTCGTGATAGTTATTTCATTAACGTCTTGAAGTAATATTGTAATAATCATAAGTTTTTAGTCCAGGCAATCTACCCACATGAAAAAGTAAAATCTTAAGAAAGTAAAATTCTCATTGAAGCAATAAAATTAATCATTCAGTAAGCTAATTTAATTATTGTCGAGCTAATATAGCAGCCTACCTCATTTCTTTGAGTAACACAAACTTTTTCCCTGTTTTTCCCCTTTTTTATCTCTAAATTCTCTTCATTGGTCTATCCTATTAGTTCTCACCGTTTCTTTATTTACAATTTTCAGTAACCAATCCGGAAACCATGCCTGTGATGACCCGTGAGGCTACTGCTCAAGATATGGAGCTAAAATTGAGAACGGCCCTCCAAGAACTTAAGGACTCTAAACTCCAATGCCAGCAGCTGTTGCAAGAGAGAGAGGACAGTGAGGAGGAGGTCATTAACGTAAATAGCAAAAACTCGAGCTTAAAACGGGAGCTAGTAGACCTTCATCAGGAATTCTTGAATGTTGTCAGTGAACGGGATCAACTAAGGGTGGTCACGGATGGGTTCAACTCTTGTAGCAACTTGTATGAGGAGGCTTTATGTAAAATTAGGGACTTAGAGGATGAATTAGTCCATGCAAATGTCAAACTTTTAAATTTGAAAAAGGAAAAGGTTCACACTCAGGCTATGGAAACTGAACATTTGTATAATGAATTAGTTAATACAAATTGCAACCCTCATTCCATTATAACAATAGACCTTACAGAGGACTCCTTACTAAAGCATAACTACAGCCACAAAATTTGTAAAAATAAAATTAAGAAATATGCACGATTAAATAGAATAATTAAAAAATGTAATAAATACAAGAAACAACAAAAACACCTTTCCAAAAATATTCAATTAAGGAAAGAACGTGTTTCTCTAGTTAATAAATTAAATAACTATCAGATTAAATTGGAAGATAGTATAAATATTTATGAAATTGATACTCAGCGCTTACAATCAGAAATACAGGCTCTTAATAAGTCACTTAAATCTTTATGTAATAAATATGAATGCTCGGAAAATCAAATTAAAGAGCATATTCTTACTACAAATGCATTGGTAGACAAAGTGGACTCGCTGACTCTCAGCAACAC
The DNA here is from genome assembly GCA_905147715.2 of Xestia xanthographa. Taxonomy (NCBI): domain Eukaryota; kingdom Metazoa; phylum Arthropoda; class Insecta; order Lepidoptera; family Noctuidae; genus Xestia; species Xestia xanthographa. The sequence continues at coordinate 19,345,591 of LR990667.1, forward strand.
TCAGTGTACTTGTCAGAGGGAATCCAGCAATGATGCCCCCCTCCAGCTTGAGGCAACGGAGGACCCGTCCCTAGCTGTGAGTACTCAGGACTGTATTTCCACCCAAGATACAATACCTGACTTATGTAATTTGGTCTCACCTAATAGTCTTGGTTCTAATCTTTCAGTTATGTTTTCTGATAGTATAGGTAGAGGGTTAGGGAAATTGATCAGTAATAACCTGAGTTATTGTACCCAAAATTATTGCATGCCAGGATCAACCTACAAACAGATTATGGCATCAGTAACAAAGACTGTTTGTGATCCTAGTACCACCATTACTATATGTGTTGGTAATAGTTCTAAGATTAAAAAGGAAGACATCACTGACTGTGTTTCAGAGTTGTTGAAGTTAAATTGTAACAAAATAATATTGTGTGGTTTTCCATTTTTTGAAAATTTGGGTAATAGAAAAAATAATTATATACATATGTTAAATAACCATATACATTTTTTAGTAGGTCACTATAGTGACAGACTTATATATCTGGATATCAACACTATTGTTGGTAAACTGAAGTCGACACGGGGTATATCTACCTATTAGATGTAGACACAAAATAGCTCGGCTATTAGCTTATAATATTCACACAGACATAAATAGTATGTCTAAGTTTAGTTCTATTATTAACACTGCGACTATTAGTAGTAATACTAATATACAGGTGACTTTCAATGAATATAGCACTAGTGCTATAAATGTTTACAAACATTGTACTGAGGAGGATCCATGTGTCACCGTGGAGAATTCTCAATTAGGGTATATTAGTATTAGTGATAGGGTCTTGTTGTCTGAGGATGGTACGGGTGTCTTCAGCCTCACTCCAAAAATTAATTTAAACTAGGAAATGAGACAACAGGAGGTACGATTAACAATATTGTTAATCCTACCAACGTATCTTCTTGCACTCAATTAGTTAGTAAAAAAGGGCCTCAGCAGAACACTTTGAAATTATTCCACCAAAATATCCAAGGCATTTCTTCCAAATTATTAGAAATTGAATTGTTTTTAGAAAATAGTAAGTTTGACATTATTTGTTTTACTGAACATTGGCTTAAGGATTACCAAATGCTTATCAATTATGAGAACTATATGGTGGGTAGCTGCTTTAACCGTAAAATTATGCTTCGTGGAGGTTCCCTAATATTAATAAGAAATTGTTTTAAATATAAGCAACGTAATGACATAGTAGGTCTCTCGGTTGAACATTGCGTTGAACTGTCCTGTGTTGAGCTAGATAAGCATGTAATTGTGTGTGTGTACAGACCCCCAAACTATCAAAACTTTACTTTGTTTGAATCCATAATGGAAGATGTTATGGCAAAACTTGCAGTCAGTAATAAATCTACAATTATTTGTGGTGATTTTAATATCAATATTTTAGAAGAATGTGCAAATAGCAGTCGCTTATTAAATCTTTTTAAGTCATTTGACTTGACCAACACTTTTACAGAACCTACTAGAGTCACTCCATCTTCTGCTACTTGTATAGATAATATTTTCTGCGATTGTGATTACTTAGATAAAGCAATAGTAAATTGTCTACCCTCTGACCATAGCGGACAATCTGTAACCTTCAGGTGTAATACACCCCCATCGCAAAAAGTTCAAATTAAATTTAGACCTATAACTTCTAGCAGATTAAATAGGTATAATATTTTGCTACAGAACAAGTTAAGCGTTATGGGCCTTGATGATATTAATATAGATCAATTGTATGATCGTTTCTTTTCAATAGTTCACACGGAATTCAATAAAACTTTTGAAAAGAAGACAAAAAGTATTTGCCCTAAATTCATATTTAGTGATTGGGCAACTAGAGGTATCAGAAAAAGTAGGGAAAGACTATTTGAGCTTTATGGCCTTAAGCCTTTTATAAACACTGAAACTTTTAACAAGTATGTTGCTAAGTATTCAAACATTTTTAGAAATACATGCAAGGTTGCTAAAGCACTGCACATTAGCAACAAGATCAAAACAGCAGAAAATAAAATAAAGACAGTTTGGAAAGTTATAAATAACGAGACTAACAGGAAGAAAATACGTAACACTAGCTACACATTAGATACAGCATGTGGTCCTAAAAGCTCTAATCAGGAAGTAGCTCAAGAATTTGTAAAGTTCTTTACCGATATACCACAAAAAACAACGGAGGCTCTTATTTCCTCACCTGAACTCTCAATTGGTTTATTAAAGGCGAATGTGTCTGGCTGCCTGGTTGAATTTAAATTTAAACACATTAACCCTATGATTGTTATTAAAACTTTCCGGCAAATAAAGATCAAACTAACCGAAGATCTATGGGGAATGTCTGTCAAAGTTTGTACATCCATACTTGAGACTATAGCCCCTTACTTAGCTTTAATTTTTAATTTATGTGTAGACCAAGGAGTTTTCCCTGATTTAATGAAATACAGTAAAGTCATACCTCTTTTCAAATCCGGGGACAGTAACGATACTAATAATTATAGACCTGTATCCGTGTTACCAGTTTTTAGCAAGGTTTTTGAAAAAGTAATGCTTAATCAAATGCTCTATCATTTTAACACCAACAGAATCTTACATGATCAACAGTATGGCTTCACCAAGGGACGTTGTACAACTGACGCCGGTGTAACCTTATTAAAGCACATATTTACTGCGTGGGAAGAGTCTCAAGATGCCATAGGAATTTTTTGTGACCTCTCCAAAGCGTTTGATTGCGTAAATCACGACACATTACTTTTGAAACTTGAGCATTACGGACTGGGTAAACTTGCACTTAGTTTGGTAAAATCTTATTTGAATGATAGACAACAACATGTTCAAATAAATGGTGTTAATTCACAGGGGTTAAAAGTAAAAATGGGGGTTCCACAAGGCTCAATATTGGGTCCTTTCCTCTTTCTAGTATATATAAATGATCTACCCTATTTACTGAAAAACCAACCTCAAAATATGGTGTTATTTGCTGATGACACTTCCCTAATTTTTAAGATAAATAGGCGGGCCCAAAATCTAGATGACGTGAATAATGCCCTACTTCAGGTCCAAAATTGGTTCACAGCAAACAATTTGGTATTAAATGAAAAAAAAACTAAATGCATAAGATTTGCTTTACCGAATGGTAAAAGAGCCATCAAAGCCATATATAATCTTCGTAGGCGCGATTCTCTAAGGGAACTGTTTAAGGATATTGGCATCATGACGGTACATTGTCAATACATCTACGAAAACATAATGTACGTCAGAAAAAATCTGCACCTTTTTGGTAAAAGGGGTGACAGACATAATTACAGTACTAGAAATAGGGACCAACTAGTTCAGCCAGGTTTCAGACTCGCTAAAGTAGACTCATCTTTCATGGGGTACTGTTTGAGATGCTATAATAAAATTCCACAAAGTATTCTTGAACTGAATGAGACGAAATTTAAAACATGCATTAAACGCACACTATGTAAGCAAGCATATTACAAGTTGAGCGATTATATCGCTGATAAAAATGCTTTGCTCAATGCTGGTCCTGCTCCGCATGGACAGGGGCGCATATATTGATAGCATTAAATTGTATTGTTGGAGCTGCTGAAGATTGTACAACTATCTTCGCATTGTATAGAATCAATCTCTTTAGTATTATATAAATGTATAGCCCATATTGTGTGAGTACTATGTACTAGAAAGCTATCATTCACTGGAAACCTACGTCTTTTCTTGACTTGAATGTGCCCTGGCGGTTTGGAGTATGTCATGCTCACTCTATTGTCTCGCTGATGGTGGCGCATGTGTCGGATCATTTAGTTCCCTTCAAAATGGTTGAGTTGAATGGTGCTGATCCATGCGTCATGTCCGTGAACGGGCGCTGTCAGTTGTGACTAGTCATCTCTTGGTTGCCATGGCTTATTTGAATGAATTATTTTGAATTGTATTTTTTTTTTTTTGTTTGTGTGTTTTTGCTGTGGACACTTTTACCGTGCACATCTTGCTACATTGTTCTCACATAATATACCATCTCAACGTGAATGATGTAACCAAGATTTTGTAACAATATTCTGATTTAAAAGAGTGTCCATGGAGTTTCTTGCCCATTCTTCTCCATAGAGATCTACGCTAGGGAATGGGCAACTACAGTACTTTCACAGTTTTTATGTCTTGTGACTGGGACTGTAGCTACATTTAATTTTCATCTTTGTTTCGACAATTCAAAAGTGCCTGTAACTGGCTTACTTGAAATAAATGCTTTGATTTTGATTTTGATTTTAACGATCTTTGAAACAGAAAATGATCTTAGGACTCGGTGGCACTTGGTACAAAAAATCTATAGAGATATTTGGACCCAGTGGAAAAATGAATATCTCTCACAGCTATCCATTAGAGCTAAATGGAAACAATCTCAAAGGAATCTCAGTCTCAACGATATTGTTATCATCAAAGATGAAAACCTCCCGCCTGGGAAGTGGGCTCTAGGGCGTGTAGTAGAACTGCATCCTGGTTCGGACGGACACGTCAGAGTCGTCACCCTTAAAACCAAAAATGGTTTCCTAAAACGGCCTGTTGTTATGCTATCTCTATTACCAGCGAACAGAGACAATAATCCTCCTAGTGAAACAAAGGTTAAAGATGAAGCACCAAGGAAGAAAAATCTCAAGCGTATCTCCTTCTCGACTATAGCTATGTCAGTAACGCGATTCTTATTGACACTAATTAACTTATCTCAAGCATCCTATAGTTTTACCCCATTGACCAACAACAGCGTTTATTTCGATAAAATCTCCAACATGCATCTTATTAGAGACGATTGGCGTTTAATTGTTTATTATGACACATATCCCTACAAAGAAGGCACGTCGGCACTCGAGAAGTATATCAATTATCTTGAAACATTATTATTCTATTTACACTATTAATAAAGAACACACACCTTGCGACGGTATCATCTTACAAATCGAGCACGAGTTCGAAGAAATCAAACATTATGATAGTATGTTGACAATTAATGAATCATTTGTAACTGGAGACGAGCGGCGGCGCCGGCGTCGTGGTTTAATAGACGGAGTAGGCTACGTCGCAAACAGCTTGTTTGGCGTGCTGGATCAGCGTTTTGCGGAGAAATACGCACAATACATCGACCTTTTGAAAGAAAATGATAAACATTTGTATAACCTCTGGAAAAACCAAACCTCAATCGTGGAAGCCGAATTTAATCTTATGAAAAGAATGGAGAAAGCTGCGAGTAAACATCATAAATCGATAAATCAAAAGCTTAACTACCTTAAAGAATCCTATCAAGATCTACAACGCAATGTACAGAACATGACTTTAGTTATCGATTTCTTAGCATCTGCTATGACGACGAATAACTTACTGTATAGCCTCAGGAAAATACAAGACTCCATTCTTGACACAGTAACTAATATTTACAATGGAAAATTGGACTTCCATCTGATATCTCCTAAACAGCTGAGAACGGAATTAAGCTCTATATCAGCACATATCCCCAAAGACATGGCACTTCCTGTCAACCATTTGAATCTCAAAGATCTCTACAACTTGATAAAAGTGCGGACTAAGTACTATAGTACGTACTTGATCATTGAAATAAGAATACCCCTCATCGAAAAGACCTTTACGAAATCTTTAACCTCATTCCAGTCCCACGATTATTGAACCACGACATGATACATGTGCAAGTTATCTCAAGTTTTGCTGCTATTAACCTCAAAAAGGACTCATTCGTAACCCTTACTGAGGCTGATCTCCAGTCTTGTATAAGACAAAATCCTGAGATGATTTTATGTCATACAAAAAACCCTATAAGTATTTTAAAAGATGATCACAGCTTGTGTGAAACGATCCCACCCACAAGAACCTGTAAAACTATTAGAACCCCATGTAAAAACAGTTGGAAGGAATTAACAGCCGATAATAAATATTATTACTTCTGTTGCAATGAATGCAACTTTAAACTCCTATGTGACGGCGAAATAAACGCCGTTAAATTGATGAATGCAGGTCTGTTGAATGTGCAGGAAGGCTGTATGATAAAGACGGACAATTTCGTTGTACACTCTAATAATAGGCTGTCTAGCAAAATGAGTATTGGTGCAAGAATTATTGCGCCACAAATATCACCTATTAATCATATATTCAACATATCTATCCCTGAATCTCCCGAAATTAATCCTAATAACTCTGAAATATTGCGACAATTTGAAGATATACAGAAAAAGATTGAGATCATGAAACAGACTGAATCATGGAGTGATAAAATATCCTATCACGACGTGCATCTTTATAGCGTCTTGTATGCTCTAATCTTTGGAATCCTGATAACTGCGGCGGTATACTGTTGGCGGCGTCACAGGCGGTCAACACGTCGAGAACCCTCGGTGCCTGACGGAGAGGCATCTACTGCGATCTCTTCACATCCCGGAAATGAGAGTGTTATAAGTGAGTGTAGTGCGGTTAGGGAAAAAAGGCAATCTTTAATCAAAGTGAAAAGTGAAGTGAGTGAGTGTTGTGATCTTAGGGAAAAAGGTCAATTTAGTAAATCCATGAAAAGTAATCCCAAAGCTCCTATTAAATCTAGCGAGTGTTTACAAACAGAAGATAGGGCCTCGTCCCCTGTTTTTCGCGTATTTTCCCTTCCTGATCTAAGATAAGTAGTTGCTAGACTACTTGTAATTGTTCGAAATATTGTTAATCACTCACTACTAATCTTCATCCCTGTCATATAGTTGATAAGTTGAATATTGTTCATCATCTTGTAAAACTCATCTCCATTTTTATCCTACTAACCTCAATCTTTGCCCCCGGGAGCATGTACGGGGTCAACCACCGTACAGTATGTTTACCTGGGCCATCATTATTGCGTCACCCATTTAGTATGTTCTATCATTTATATTATTGCACTTACGCCGCAATAGTCAGTACGTAATTCGGCGACATACCGTGCGCGTGACTCATAATCCCAGATCGTTCATCATACTCTAGTATAAAGTAATCTTAATCTTATATTTGTGGAAACAGACAATACAGTGAATTTATTAACCCTAAACTGACTTTCATCTCTTATTTCATCCTTGAACTATCTATCTTATCTCAACCCCGAATCACCCCGATCATTTATTTATATATGTTATTTACATATTTATTTATAAAATAAAATTACAAACTTTTATGAGAATTGTAACGTCACATTCCTACCTAGATATAAAAGAACTTCTCTTGTAACCGTTCATAAGATTTTTTATTGTATACGGTATACCCACTTACCTACTCTTATTCAATTCATAATAACATAGGTACTTATGTAACAAGGAAAGGATATTCTAATCACACAAAGATAACAATTATTGTTGATAGATGATACCCACGTATAGGTATCGGTATTCAGCAGAATTTATTGAAAACTAATAATTATAAATGATTTAAACTTTATGAATATTTTTTTGTGACGTCACAATAAATGTAACTCGTATTGAGGTTATAGTTTAAGTGTTCATTTTCTCGAAGAAAAGAAGATTGAAACTAAACCTCAATTTAAGATCATTAATAAATTATATTTTGTTACACGTCTAATTAAAACTAAAGCATCCAGGGATATATATTTTGTAGCATGACATCTTGTAATACTTCTACGTAATTAAGTAGAACTGTTGGCGCGTGGAGGAATAAAAGCCAGTTCTCCTGGCCCTGCTGCACTTATCCATCCCCACATGATCCCCACATGATCGTGGGGATCATGTCATCATATTAACCGTAATTCAACCTGAGTCTGTATTAAGGATTATGTTTTTGTCAAACCAGCAGAGTGTTATTCTTGCGCCATAAATGAAGCCTACCCTTTTGACTTGATTTAATAGTCTTTTCATGGTAGTATTATTATTTATGGTAGCGACGGCTTTTCACTTCACTGTCGACTAGCAAGGACTTTTAATACAGAGACTTACAGTATTCGTCTAAAACAAAAAAAAAATGATGTTAGGCAGCTATAACAAAATACTGAAGTGATCACTCTCTGCATTTTAAAATCCAATAATTAACACTAATTATTTAATTTTTATTTATCTTTTATGCCTCATGATGGATTTAAAACAATTAATTAATCCATATGTTACCAAATAAATAAACCATAATAAATTAGGTTTTAATTTAAATAAAACTTTGTTACAATCATTCATAAATATAATACTCACATTCAGTCCGGTTTCTTCAGATATGTGTTCTATTAAGACCACTTTTATGCAGCATGATAATATTAGTCGCCCTCGCCTCAATATTAATATTTGCCTACATTTTGAGAAATACCGACAATAATACCACTATCTATTAAACCACACGTCAACCAAACCCAACACAACCAAACGACGTTCATTCCGATCAAGTTAAATATTCATAAAACTCATGTCTACCTCACAGAAATCCAAATTCTTAACTTATTTTTCTATGATCTAACTTTTTCTAACTTTACGAAATGTGTGAACAAAGCGAACAAGTTATAAAATATTTTTCTGTCCCATTACTGCCAATCGAGTAAAACTTACAAGAAGTCTAAAAGTAACAACGTGAGATTTCAACTCACAGCTTATTGATTCACTCATAGATCTGCGCCTAACCGCTAGGCCATCTTGACTTATATTCCTATGTTGAAGAACTTGCTAAGAGAGGTTCCGAGATGGCAGTGCTAGGCCCGTACGTGGGTACGGGAAGGTAGGGGAAGGATCACAATTCCGTACATGGATTCGTCAGAGATCAACTGAACTACATAACAACAAATGGTCACGGTCTACAGACTGCAGGCAGTCAAAAATGGCGATGCCAAGTCTGCATCCGCGATTAACAAAACGACTGCTGAGCCTAAGTAGAAATAACCTCAGAATAATAATAGGGACAATAACGGGCCATTGCCCCCTAAACAAACATCTCTTTAACATAGGCACCACGGACAGCCCACTCTGCAGGGGTTGCTTGACACCAAAGAATCAGCCGCCCACGTCATCCTGGAATGCAAGGCCGTAGCTAACCAGCGCAAACAAATCCTCGGAACGGTGAGGTCGCTCCGCGAAGCCTGTGAAGCTCCCAGGAAACTTCTGTGTTTCTGGGTGGAGCTAGGCTGGCTAACTTAGCCAGGACACCTACGCACAATGGACCGAATGAGAGTTTAAGTGCGGAAAATGGAGTTCCTACTCTACTCTACTCCTATGTTGAAATTTTGAACGACAAAAATAGTTACTTGTAGACGACAATGTCTATTTTCTTGAAAGGTCGTAAGTCAAACTAAACGTCAAGCTATTGGTTTGTGTGCTTGAGGAGTTTTGGTCGACACTGTACTTACTTACTTTTCAGTTTTAAATCCCACTATAAAAAGGTAGCTTCTTGGCTCGTTTAATATTCAATGCATCAGCACAATGTTTTAAGTGCGTTACATTGAGTTGTACCATAAAACGTGATTTTTCTTGTATAAAGTGCCAATACTTTTTCTTCCTTTAGAAATCGACGTCTTTTTGGCTGTTACCACATTCCCCAAACTGTGATTGTTTTTGCTGATTTGATGCAAATGCCTTTCATTCATCCCTTTTGTGGCTCAACATTCTGATCCACACAGCAGGTCAGCAGGTCTAACCATTGTTGATTATTCCCGTGACCTGCCGCCATTTAATCCATCCCGTGTTAATTCTTTTACACTACGATCTATTTGGCCATCGGTTTGCACGAGTGAACCGAGATACCGAAAGTCGGAGCAGACAGGAAGAGGCGCGCCATCTAACGCTATGGCTCCAGAACTGGAGAGACCGCCAAAATCGCAAAACATGTATTCAGTTTTACTTCTGCTCATTGTCAACCCAACATTCTCCAGTTTCTGTTGCCATTTCTCAAATCTGCTCCGGATGTGCCGATTGATTATCATCGTTATTAGAAATATCAATTGCCTAAACTAAATCTCATTTTTTTATCACAGGATTAGTGACAATTGCGTCTAGAAAAAACAAATAAACTTTGATTTAGATTATAATACCTAATATAACCACCACTATATTTACCATTTCCAGAGGCAGCAACTGCAGAAAGTGTGATCCTGGTATCTACTATACCAGGTGCATCGGATCAACTTTCAGGTAAATAAGATAGATAGATAGATATATTTATTTGCCTAAAATATGGTATTATACAGATTTTATAACAAATAAACAATAGTTCTTCATATTCCGCCAACTATGCTAGTATTCTATAAATAACTTTTGTTTTAAACGATCACACCATATTGGCTTTTAATTAATTTATTTATTAGGCCCTTGATCCAACTGCCCAAGGAGAGCTTAGAAAGATGGTCGTCGAGGCTCTAGGCCATAAGGACGTTGGCTGTCACGATAATCGGCCTAATGATAGCCGAGTTCACATTCCACATGTCAACAACCACATGTGCCGATTGATTAGCATCATTATTAGTTATATCAATTGCTTAAACTAAATCTTATTTTTTTATCCTGTATTAGTGACAATTGCATTTAGAAAAAAACAAATAAACTTAGATTTAGACTTTATATAATATTATAATACCAATATACCTATTTATCGTTTCCAGAGGAAGCAACTGCAGAAAGTGTGAACCTGGTGTCTACTATACCAGGTGCATCGGATCAACTTACAGGTAAATAAGTATTCCATAAATTACTTTTGTTTTTAACGATCACACCATCTTGGCTTTTTAACCGACTTCCCAAAAATAAGTATTTTGTTCTATTTTAGTTTGCAGCCTAAATATAATATTTTTAAATGCAATATCATCTAGAAACACTTTTGAAAATGTAATTTAATAACTTTTCAGGAGCAACAACTTCGACCCATAATGAATTTTATGTATGTCCATCAACATCTAAAGCACCACTTGCTACATGTAAGTAGTTTTTGGTATAAGCAGTAAATTAAAAAATTGAGCAGTCGCGGGATGCCTGGCAAAGTTGAAACATCGATACTATTTGGTATAGAATATTTGCATGAAGGAATGGTTTACTAAGGGAAACAAATATGGCTTAATCCAAATATATGGCATAATCAAAAACAAAATAATCAGATATAAAATAAAACTATTTTGTGCATTAGATGTTTCTGATTACTTCAGAAATGGAAACCAACTTAGTGAAAAAACCTTTAGCATAATTATTATTTAGTACTAGGTTTTGAGCGCAACTTAGTCCAGATAGATTAAGATCCCCAGGAAGTACAGTAAACGTTCATAAGTGCATAAGCACGCTAAGGATTGTATTGCTGTAACGCACGGTCGAGCGTCCGTGCGTCTGTATGTGTAAGTGGTCTCAATACAGTACGCACACACAGCCACAGAGTTTGCCCAATCGCATGTCGTCGCGTCAGACTGCACGAAACGTTAAAATATATTTCCGTCTCTTTTGTTATACACGCAGCAAACGCATGATCTTATGTTTATTGGTAATGTTAGTTATAAGTTTAGTATATTATTTTGTGTTTTATGCAAAAACTTTTTTTTTTTTGTAATGATTGTTTCATACTTATTTTTTTTTTTTAAGTTAAATATTAGTAAAAAAAAAACCTTAGTATTATAATTTAACTCTGTATTTGATTGTGTATTATCTTTTCGGTGTTGGAAGGTGGAATTATAAAAGTCGTGCTGAATGATTGTACGGGGTCAACCACCGTACAGTATGTTTACCTGGGCCATCATTATTGCGTCACCCGTTTAGTATGTTCTATCATTTATATTATTGCACTTACGCCGCAATAGTCAGTACGTAATTCGGCGACATACCGTGCGCGTGACTCATAATCCCAGATCGTTCATCATACTCTAGTATAAAGTAATCTTAACCTTATATTTGTGGAAACAGACAATACAGTGAATTTATTAACCCTAAACTGACTTTCATCTCTTATTTCATCCTTGAACTGTCTATCTTATCTCAACCCCGAACATTGGTCCTTCGAGCCTATTAAAGCGGGACCGACGCGTGTGCATTAGTGCAATTCGTGTGTCCACTAACTGTACAGTGTGAGTGTCTCGCTTGAATCTTGTAACCAGACCCTGGTGAACAAAATTCAGTGAATCAAAACTTTCGCCATCCTGCTGATCCTGTTGAACCTGGTTTAACGAGAGCATCGCATCATCTCATCGCGCTGCTACTCCAGGTTTGTTCTTGCAATCATCGCAAGACAATTTAATCCCCGAAGAAACCCTACAAGTAAGGTATCTTTCTTCTCACCTTTACTATGGCTACTATGGAAGACATTTTAGCTACTCAACAGCAAGTCATTGAAGGCATAGATAGGCTTTACTCTAACTTCAAGAAAGATGGAGCAGAGCGGAAGAACCCCGACTACTTACGTCGACGATTAGAAAGTCTAGAGCAATATTTTACGGAGTTTCATAACAATCATATGAATCTGTTATCCTTTAGTGATCGATCTCATGCGTATTTCACTACCGATCAGTATGATCAAATGAAGGTGAAGTATAGCAATGTTAAAACAGCCATTCAGACTTATAAGCCCTCCACAGACAGACCTCAAACCCCTGTTTTGAAACCCCCTACTTTTCAACCATCTTCAACATCTCAAACCTCGACCCTATCATCTTAAAATAATCCTCCTATGGATAGCGTAAATATAAAAGACCTCTTGAAGAAGCAAGCTACTAATTTTAGGGCATTTTCAAGAGAAGCTGCTGACATTGATCTCAATCTCATCTCAGAAAAGTGGGAGTTTGAAGACACCTTAAAAACTTTAAAAACTCGTTGGGCAGCTATTGACACCCTACACTGGGAACTGGACAACGAGCTCAACGGCTCCAACGCCCAGTACGACGAGCAATTTTCGAACTACGAGAAATATTATAAAACTTTGAAAAGGGATATTAACCGAAAAATGTGGTCGGTGGCTCATGTTGAGAAATCGACCCCAAAAATGGAAATAGCTACCTTTGAAGGAAGTTATACGTCCTGGATATCTTTCAAAGACCTTTTTTCAGAAACTGTACACAATAATCCATCCTTATCAAACGCCCAAAAAATGCAGTTCCTGAAAAGTAAGATCAAAGGCGAGCCGGAAAAATTAATCCAACATCTTCAAATAAGTTCAGACAACTACCCCGTCTGTTGGAATATACTTACGCATCGCTATGACAATAAGCGTCGTATTTTTATATCTCATCTCAGAAACCTCCTAAATATCCCGACATCCCAACAAAAATCAGCAAGTCACCTCAAACGGATCCACGATACAACGTATGAGAGCGTGAACGCTATAAAAAATCTCGGAATTGATGTATCTACTTGGGATCCCTTCCTCGTATGTATCCTAGCTGAGAAACTAGACCCTGAAACCAACGATGACTATATAGATTCGTTGAAATCTCCAAAGGAGTTGCCAGTATTGGAAGAATTTCTTCGGTTTCTGGAGAATAAGTTTACGTCACTGGAAACTTCACGGAAGAAACAAGAACCCTTCATTCAAAGGTCATCTCAGCCCCAAAACGCATCTTCATCATCTAAAGGCTATCCTAATAGCCAACAATCTCATTCAAAAGGATTTAATCATCGTTTTAAACAAAATAATAACACCTCAAATCATACCTATTCGACAAACCAGATCATTTCGCAATCGTCAAAGTCCAATTGGAAAAATAACGAAAGACGTAATCAATGTTGTATTTGCAATGCAAGCGATCATCGCATACAAAACTGCCAAAAGCTAGCAAAAATGCATCCATCGGCCCGTAGAAACGCAATCGCAGAACCTTTGTGTCAACTGTTTGCACTATCACGAAGGTAGAAAATGCCTTTCGGAAGTAAAGTGTAAAGAGTGCAATAAAGACCACAATACGATTCTACATGAATGTTTTACGTCAAGAAATGCTAACTTGGATACGTCGCGATCGGGGCCGAACACGGCCGCTATTACGAAATCTCCACCTCAGCAAGATATGAACGCATTAGTATCTATGCAAAATGATCCCACAGAAATACTCCTCGCGACAGCAATTATCAAGGTTCAAGCAGCTGATGGATCTTACGAAAAAATGAGAGCTCTTCTAGATCAGGGATCTCAGACCTTAATCATTACTGAACGAGCTGCACAGCTCCTAAACCTGCGTCGGCAAAAATGCACTGGACTTATCTCTGGAATCGGAAACAATGAAAATAGCTGCAAGGGCATGATCTCTATTAAGTGTATGTCGTTAATTAATGACTTTACTTTCGAATCCGATGTATTTATAATGAAAAGACTAGTCAAGAATTTGCCTAGTCATACATTCACTAAACCCAACTGGCCAACTCTTAACCAAATAACCCTAGCTGATCCTGAATTCTACAAAAGTAGGCCAGTTGATATCTTATTCGGCGCTGACGTTTATTCCCAAATACTATTGGATGGTATCTGCCGTTCCGAGGGAAGGTTACCCATTGCCCAGCAGACACAGCTGGGATGGATCCTAAGCGGTAACTGTAAAACACTTCAGTGCAATGTGATCCTAAACAATCTCACCGATATCCAACAGTTCTGGGAAATGGAGGATATTCGCGAACCTTTATCAATATCTCAAGAGGATCAGGCTTGCATCGACCTTTTTCAATCCTCAACCTCAAGGCGCGAAGACGGCAGCTATGTCGTAAAAATACCCTTTAAAGACAATTTTGAAGAAAAGTTAGGTGAGTCTAAAAATAAATCCATTGCGCAATTCTTTCAAATAGAAAGGAAACTAATTAAGCAACCAGACTTGGCACGTGATTATAAATTGTTTATGTCCGAGTATTTAGAGCTCGGACATATGATCCCCGTTGCAACACATGTCAACGTAACCCCAGATTGCTACCTTTCGCATCATGGCGTACTTCGAGCAGAGTCATTAACTACGAAATTACGAGTTGTCTTTAATGCCTCTGCAAAAACCTCAACAGGTCACAGCCTCAACGATCTTATGTGCAGGGGGCCGAACCTGCAGCAAGATCTCTTAAGTCTCATCCTAAAATGGAGACAGTTTAAATACGGATTCACAGCCGATATTGAAAAGATGTTCCGTAACATTTGGCTACATCCTGATCATCAAAAGTTCCAGAAAATAATTTGGAGAAATCATCAATCCCAACCTTTGCAAGAATATCAGCTAGCGACTGTCACCTATGGTACCAAGGCCGCACCTTTCCTGGCCATGATGACACTGAAACAACTTGCCATCGATGAAAGGCCAAATTATCCCAATAGTAGCGCCCCAGATATCTTAGAATCCTCTTTTTACATGGATGATCTCATGCATGGAGCTCATACCGCGACAGCTGCTAAACATCTCAAAGCAGAGATGACAAACCTTCTTAAGTCAGGCGGCTTAAATCTTAGGAAATGGCGCTCGAACTTGACGGAACTTTTAGACGATCATATTAATCCTCAAGATGAAGAATTTCACTTTAAACAGCCAGAATCTACAAAGACTTTAGGTCTCCGCTGGAATCCAAAAGAAGACTACTTTATCTTTCATCCACTACAAATTACCACAGAAGGCATCCCAACAAAACGACAATTCTTGTCTGAAATCTCAAAAATCTTTGACCCCTTGGGCTGGCTGTCACCAGTCATAATAAAACTCAAAATATTATTTCAAGAGACATGGAAAACGCAATTAGGTTGGGATCAACGGATTCCTCATAATATTGCCCTGGAATGGAACAAAATAAAGGCCGACTTACCTTATATATCCCAATTCAAAATACCCCGATGGATACAAACCATGGAGAATGATATAATTGAGCTTCATGGATTTTGTGACGCTAGCACCAAAGCCTACGCTTGTGTTGTTTATTGTAAAATCACAAGAAACCACAAGACATACATAACCCTTGTCGCTGGAAAATCTAAAGTGGTACCTCTGAAAAAATACCAATCTATACCTCGCTTGGAACTTAGTGGAGCTCTTTTATTATCAAAACTTATAGCCAAAATAATCTCATCCCTATCAGATCTCAAAATCCAAGCATATGGCTGGGTAGACTCCATGGCAGTACTAGGATGGATAAATGGTGAACCAGAAAAATGGAAACCCTTTGTTGCCAATCGAGTAAAAATGATTTGCGAAATTATCCCAAAAAATAAGTGGCGGTATGTAAAATCCCAAGAGAATCCCGCAGATTGCGCTAGCCGTAGTCTAACTGCATCCCATTTAGCAAATCATTCACTTTGGTGGCACGGACCCGATTGGTTACCTCAATACAATCCTGAAAAGAATCTTGAACCCATCCTATATAAAACAAATGAAGATCTCAGAAAGAAAAGGCTAGTGAACACTATTACTGCTGACTCTAGCAATTCCATTATAAAACAATTATTAGAGAAATACAGCAGTTACAAAAAAACCATTCGAGTCTTAGCATATGTAAACAAATTCAACGATATCTTGATTTACAAAAAGAAGCGGGAAAACTATCTTACTCTGCATGACCTCAAACGTGCGACGGAAATGTTAATAAAACATGTGCAGCAAGAATACTTTTTCAAGGAAATAACTCAACTTGAAAAAGGGGAATCCTTAAGCAAAAATGCCAGATCTTAAATCTCAATCCTATCTTAGACGGCCACGGAGTACTCCGCGTCGGTGGACGGCTAAAACATTCGAGTCTAGATCCCGAAATGAAGCATCCCATTATCATCCCAAATCAAACTAAATTAGCTGATCTTATAATAGACGAATCCCATAAATTAGTATTCCATGGCGGAGTGAAAATGACGTGTGGATTTATACGACAAAATATTGGATAATTGGAGGAAACCGCGCTACCAAAAAACGATTAAGAACGTGCGTAAAGTGTAGGAGACACGATCCTATTCTAAAACATCAACTCATGGGTGACTTGCCTCCATCCAGATTAAACCCTAGTAGACCCTTTTATCATACCGGAATTGACTACACTGGACATATTTTGGTGAAAGCGAACAAAGGTCGCGGCATCAAAACAGATAAAGGATACGTTGCAGTATTCATATGTATGGTTACAAAGGCTATACATTTAGAACTCGTATCTGATCTCACAGCGTCAGCGTTTATTGCAGCGCTCAGACGTATGTCAGCCAGAAGAGGAGTTCCCGGGCACATCTACAGTGATCAAGGAACTAACTTCATTGGAGCCAACAAGATCCTAAAACAAGAAACCTTAGAAATCTCAGAAGTCTTATCAAGCCAAGAAACATTAGCCAACATCGCAGAAATGAACATCGAGTGGCATTTTAATGCTCCGTCATGGCCTTCTGCTGGCGGACTTTGGGAAGCTGCGGTGAAAAGTTTAAAACATCACCTTAAGCGTGTTGTTGGTGAACAAAAACTCACCTACGAAGAATATAGCACCCTCCTGTCTCAACTCGAGGGTTGTTTAAACTCTCGACCACTTTGCCCTTTGAAAGAAGATCCCGAGGACATGGACTTTTTAACCCCGGCACACTTTCTTGCAAATGGGCCTACCTTAACAAGTGGGCTTACCGCAACACTGGCAACACTGCCCGAGTGACATGTCAAAATTTTGTTCCGTATTTTAAAATTAAAATTAAATAGTAATTAAGTTAAATTAATGTGTAATCATATGTAATATCGTATTTTAAATGTGTAAATACCCAGGAAACATATTTTCCTGTTAATTAATAAAGGATTCGGTTGTACGGCGACGAAACGACGTTACCGGTAACCTAAAACCAACAGCTGATGTTCGGACTACGGATTTAAATACGGGGAGTATTTGTTTACTTTTATATTTAGAATAGCACACAATCGTCCCATAATCGTAACTTTACAACACGTCCACGCCAATTCTAGTATAGTTTTTGTTTTTTTTTTGCTAATTTCCTTCTAAGGTTCTAGATTGCATTGTTGACAATTGTCATTTCGTAAAAAGTAAAACTTTAACGATTAATACTTGCTATCAATCTTTTCAATATTAGTTAAATATTAAGTTCGTGATAGTTATTTCATTAACGTCTTGAAGTAATATTGTAATAATCATAAGTTTTTAGTCCAGGCAATCTACCCACATGAAAAAGTAAAATCTTAAGAAAGTAAAATTCTCATTGAAGCAATAAAATTAATCATTCAGTAAGCTAATTTAATTATTGTCGAGCTAATATAGCAGCCTACCTCATTTCTTTGAGTAACACAAACTTTTTCCCTGTTTTTCCCCTTTTTTATCTCTAAATTCTCTTCATTGGTCTATCCTATTAGTTCTCACCGTTTCTTTATTTACAATTTTCAGTAACCAATCCGGAAACCATGCCTGTGATGACCCGTGAGGCTACTGCTCAAGATATGGAGCTAAAATTGAGAACGGCCCTCCAAGAACTTAAGGACTCTAAACTCCAATGCCAGCAGCTGTTGCAAGAGAGAGAGGACAGTGAGGAGGAGGTCATTAACGTAAATAGCAAAAACTCGAGCTTAAAACGGGAGCTAGTAGACCTTCATCAGGAATTCTTGAATGTTGTCAGTGAACGGGATCAACTAAGGGTGGTCACGGATGGGTTCAACTCTTGTAGCAACTTGTATGAGGAGGCTTTATGTAAAATTAGGGACTTAGAGGATGAATTAGTCCATGCAAATGTCAAACTTTTAAATTTGAAAAAGGAAAAGGATCACACTCAGGCTATGGAAACTGAACATTTGTATAATGAATTAGTTAATACAAATTGCAACCCTCATTCCATTATAACAATAGACCTTACAGAGGACTCCTTACTAAAGCATAACTACAGCCACAAAATTTGTAAAAATAAAATTAAGAAATATGCACGATTAAATAGAATAATTAAAAAATGTAATAAATACAAGAAACAACAAAAACACCTTTCCAAAAATATTCAATTAAGGAAAGAACGTGTTTCTCTAGTTAATAAATTAAATAACTATCAGATTAAATTGGAAGATAGTATAAATATTTATGAAATTGATACTCAGCGCTTACAATCAGAAATACAGGCTCTTAATAAGTCACTTAAATCTTTATGTAATAAATATGAATGCTCGGAAAATCAAATTAAAGAGCATATTCTTACTACAAATGCATTGGTAGACAAAGTGGACTCGCTGACTCTCAGCAACACTCAGTGTACTTGTCAGAGGGAATCCAGCAATGATGCCCCCCTCCAGCTTGAGGCAACGGAGGACCCGTCCCTAGCTGTGAGTACTCAGGACTGTATTTCCACCCAAGATACAATACCTGACTTATGTAATTTGGTCTCACCTAATAGTCTTGGTTCTAATCTTTCAGTTATGTTTTCTGATAGTATAGGTAGAGGGTTAGGGAAATTGATCAGTAATAACCTGAGTTATTGTACCCAAAATTATTGCATGCCAGGATCAACCTACAAACAGATTATGGCATCAGTAACAAAGACTGTTTGTGATCCTAGTACCACCATTACTATATGTGTTGGTAATAGTTCTAAGATTAAAAAGGAAGACATCACTGACTGTGTTTCAGAGTTGTTGAAGTTAAATTGTAACAAAATAATATTGTGTGGTTTTCCATTTTTTGAAAATTTGGGTAATAGAAAAAATAATTATATACATATGTTAAATAACCATATACATTTTTTAGTAGGTCACTATAGTGACAGACTTATATATCTGGATATCAACACTATTGTTGGTAAACTGAAGTCGACACGGGGTATATCTACCTATTAGATGTAGACACAAAATAGCTCGGCTATTAGCTTATAATATTCACACAGACATAAATAGTATGTCTAAGTTTAGTTCTATTATTAACACTGCGACTATTAGTAGTAATACTAATATACAGGTGACTTTCAATGAATATAGCACTAGTGCTATAAATGTTTACAAACATTGTACTGAGGAGGATCCATGTGTCACCGTGGAGAATTCTCAATTAGGGTATATTAGTATTAGTGATAGGGTCTTGTTGTCTGAGGATGGTACGGGTGTCTTCAGCCTCACTCCAAAAATTAATTTAAACTAGGAAATGAGACAACAGGAGGTACGATTAACAATATTGTTAATCCTACCAACGTATCTTCTTGCACTCAATTAGTTAGTAAAAAAGGGCCTCAGCAGAACACTTTGAAATTATTCCACCAAAATATCCAAGGCATTTCTTCCAAATTATTAGAAATTGAATTGTTTTTAGAAAATAGTAAGTTTGACATTATTTGTTTTACTGAACATTGGCTTAAGGATTACCAAATGCTTATCAATTATGAGAACTATATGGTGGGTAGCTGCTTTAACCGTAAAATTATGCTTCGTGGAGGTTCCCTAATATTAATAAGAAATTGTTTTAAATATAAGCAACGTAATGACATAGTAGGTCTCTCGGTTGAACATTGCGTTGAACTGTCCTGTGTTGAGCTAGATAAGCATGTAATTGTGTGTGTGTACAGACCCCCAAACTATCAAAACTTTACTTTGTTTGAATCCATAATGGAAGATGTTATGGCAAAACTTGCAGTCAGTAATAAATCTACAATTATTTGTGGTGATTTTAATATCAATATTTTAGAAGAATGTGCAAATAGCAGTCGCTTATTAAATCTTTTTAAGTCATTTGACTTGACCAACACTTTTACAGAACCTACTAGAGTCACTCCATCTTCTGCTACTTGTATAGATAATATTTTCTGCGATTGTGATTACTTAGATAAAGCAATAGTAAATTGTCTACCCTCTGACCATAGCGGACAATCTGTAACCTTCAGGTGTAATACACCCCCATCGCAAAAAGTTCAAATTAAATTTAGACCTATAACTTCTAGCAGATTAAATAGGTATAATATTTTGCTACAGAACAAGTTAAGCGTTATGGGCCTTGATGATATTAATATAGATCAATTGTATGATCGTTTCTTTTCAATAGTTCACACGGAATTCAATAAAACTTTTGAAAAGAAGACAAAAAGTATTTGCCCTAAATTCATATTTAGTGATTGGGCAACTAGAGGTATCAGAAAAAGTAGGGAAAGACTATTTGAGCTTTATGGCCTTAAGCCTTTTATAAACACTGAAACTTTTAACAAGTATGTTGCTAAGTATTCAAACATTTTTAGAAATACATGCAAGGTTGCTAAAGCACTGCACATTAGCAACAAGATCAAAACAGCAGAAAATAAAATAAAGACAGTTTGGAAAGTTATAAATAACGAGACTAACAGGAAGAAAATACGTAACACTAGCTACACATTAGATACAGCATGTGGTCCTAAAAGCTCTAATCAGGAAGTAGCTCAAGAATTTGTAAAGTTCTTTACCGATATACCACAAAAAACAACGGAGGCTCTTATTTCCTCACCTGAACTCTCAATTGGTTTATTAAAGGCGAATGTGTCTGGCTGCCTGGTTGAATTTAAATTTAAACACATTAACCCTATGATTGTTATTAAAACTTTCCGGCAAATAAAGATCAAACTAACCGAAGATCTATGGGGAATGTCTGTCAAAGTTTGTACATCCATACTTGAGACTATAGCCCCTTACTTAGCTTTAATTTTTAATTTATGTGTAGACCAAGGAGTTTTCCCTGATTTAATGAAATACAGTAAAGTCATACCTCTTTTCAAATCCGGGGACAGTAAAGATACTAATAATTATAGACCTGTATCCGTGTTACCAGTTTTTAGCAAGGTTTTTGAAAAAGTAATGCTTAATCAAATGCTCTATCATTTTAACACCAACAGAATCTTACATGATCAACAGTATGGCTTCACCAAGGGACGTTGTACAACTGACGCCGGTGTAACCTTATTAAAGCACATATTTACTGCGTGGGAAGAGTCTCAAGATGCCATAGGAATTTTTTGTGACCTCTCCAAAGCGTTTGATTGCGTAAATCACGACACATTACTTTTGAAACTTGAGCATTACGGACTGGGTAAACTTGCACTTAGTTTGGTAAAATCTTATTTGAATGATAGACAACAACATGTTCAAATAAATGGTGTTAATTCACAGGGGTTAAAAGTAAAAATGGGGGTTCCACAAGGCTCAATATTGGGTCCTTTCCTCTTTCTAGTATATATAAATGATCTACCCTATTTACTGAAAAACCAACCTCAAAATATGGTGTTATTTGCTGATGACACTTCCCTAATTTTTAAGATAAATAGGCGGGCCCAAAATCTAGATGACGTGAATAATGCCCTACTTCAGGTCCAAAATTGGTTCACAGCAAACAATTTGGTATTAAATGAAAAAAAAACTAAATGCATAAGATTTGCTTTACCGAATGGTAAAAGAGCCATCAAAGCCATATATAATCTTCGTAGGCGCGATTCTCTAAGGGAACTGTTTAAGGATATTGGCATCATGACGGTACATTGTCAATACATCTACGAAAACATAATGTACGTCAGAAAAAATCTGCACCTTTTTGGTAAAAGGGGTGACAGACATAATTACAGTACTAGAAATAGGGACCAACTAGTTCAGCCAGGTTTCAGACTCGCTAAAGTAGACTCATCTTTCATGGGGTACTGTTTGAGATGCTATAATAAAATTCCACAAAGTATTCTTGAACTGAATGAGACGAAATTTAAAACATGCATTAAACGCACACTATGTAAGCAAGCATATTACAAGTTGAGCGATTATATCGCTGATAAAAATGCTTGGCTCAATGCTGGTCCTGCTCCGCATGGACAGGGGCGCATATATTGATAGCATTAAATTGTATTGTTGGAGCTGCTGAAGATTGTACAACTATCTTCGCATTGTATAGAATCAATCTCTTTAGTATTATATAAATGTATAGCCCATATTGTGTGAGTACTATGTACTAGAAAGCTATCATTCACTGGAAACCTACGTCTTTTCTTGACTTGAATGTGCCCTGGCGGTTTGGAGTATGTCATGCTCACTCTATTGTCTCGCTGATGGTGGCGCATGTGTCGGATCATTTAGTTCCCTTCAAAATGGTTGAGTTGAATGGTGCTGATCCATGCGTCATGTCCGTGAACGGGCGCTGTCAGTTGTGACTAGTCATCTCTTGGTTGCCATGGCTTATTTGAATGAATTATTTTGAATTGTATTTTTTTTTTTTTGTTTGTGTGTTTTTGCTGTGGACACTTTTACCGTGCACATCTTGCTACATTGTTCTCACATAATATACCATCTCAACGTGAATGATGTAACCAAGATTTTGTAACAATATTCTGATTTAAAAGAGTGTCCATGGAGTTTCTTGCCCATTCTTCTCCATAGAGATCTACGCTAGGGAATGGGCAACTACAGTACTTTCACAGTTTTTATGTCTTGTGACTGGGACTGTAGCTACATTTAATTTTCATCTTTGTTTCGACAATTCAAAAGTGCCTGTAACTGGCTTACTTGAAATAAATGCTTTGATTTTGATTTTGATTTTAACGATCTTTGAAACAGAAAATGATCTTAGGACTCGGTGGCACTTGGTACAAAAAATCTATAGAGATATTTGGACCCAGTGGAAAAATGAATATCTCTCACAGCTATCCATTAGAGCTAAATGGAAACAATCTCAAAGGAATCTCAGTCTCAACGATATTGTTATCATCAAAGATGAAAACCTCCCGCCTGGGAAGTGGGCTCTAGGGCGTGTAGTAGAACTGCATCCTGGTTCGGACGGACACGTCAGAGTCGTCACCCTTAAAACCAAAAATGGTTTCCTAAAACGGCCTGTTGTTATGCTATCTCTATTACCAGCGAACAGAGACAATAATCCTCCTAGTGAAACAAAGGTTAAAGATGAAGCACCAAGGAAGAAAAATCTCAAGCGTATCTCCTTCTCGACTATAGCTATGTCAGTAACGCGATTCTTATTGACACTAATTAACTTATCTCAAGCATCCTATAGTTTTACCCCATTGACCAACAACAGCGTTTATTTCGATAAAATCTCCAACATGCATCTTATTAGAGACGATTGGCGTTTAATTGTTTATTATGACACATATCCCTACAAAGAAGGCACGTCGGCACTCGAGAAGTATATCAATTATCTTGAAACATTATGCTCTACTATTAAAGAACACACACCTTGCGACGGTATCATCTTACAAATCGAGCACGAGTTCGAAGAAATCAAACATTATGATAGTATGTTGACAATTAATGAATCATTTGTAACTGGAGACGAGCGGCGGCGCCGGCGTCGTGGTTTAATAGACGGAGTAGGCTACGTCGCAAACAGCTTGTTTGGCGTGCTGGATCAGCGTTTTGCGGAGAAATACGCACAATACATCGACCTTTTGAAAGAAAATGATAAACATTTGTATAACCTCTGGAAAAACCAAACCTCAATCGTGGAAGCCGAATTTAATCTTATGAAAAGAATGGAGAAAGCTGCGAGTAAACATCATAAATCGATAAATCAAAAGCTTAACTACCTTAAAGAATCCTATCAAGATCTACAACGCAATGTACAGAACATGACTTTAGTTATCGATTTCTTAGCATCTGCTATGACGACGAATAACTTACTGTATAGCCTCAGGAAAATACAAGACTCCATTCTTGACACAGTAACTAATATTTACAATGGAAAATTGGACTTCCATCTGATATCTCCTAAACAGCTGAGAACGGAATTAAGCTCTATATCAGCACATATCCCCAAAGACATGGCACTTCCTGTCAACCATTTGAATCTCAAAGATCTCTACAACTTGATAAAAGTGCGGACTAAGTACTATAGTACGTACTTGATCATTGAAATAAGAATACCCCTCATCGAAAAGACCTTTACGAAATCTTTAACCTCATTCCAGTCCCACGATTATTGAACCACGACATGATACATGTGCAAGTTATCTCAAGTTTTGCTGCTATTAACCT
This sequence comes from Xestia xanthographa, assembly GCA_905147715.2. NCBI lineage: Eukaryota > Metazoa > Arthropoda > Insecta > Lepidoptera > Noctuidae > Xestia > Xestia xanthographa. The sequence continues at coordinate 19,370,430 of LR990667.1, forward strand.
CAAAAAGGACTCATTCGTAACCCTTACTGAGGCTGATCTCCAGTCTTGTATAAGACAAAATCCTGAGATGATTTTATGTCATACAAAAAACCCTATAAGTATTTTAAAAGATGATCACAGCTTGTGTGAAACGATCCCACCCACAAGAACCTGTAAAACTATTAGAACCCCATGTAAAAACAGTTGGAAGGAATTAACAGCCGATAATAAATATTATTACTTCTGTTGCAATGAATGCAACTTTAAACTCCTATGTGACGGCGAAATAAACGCCGTTAAATTGATGAATGCAGGTCTGTTGAATGTGCAGGAAGGCTGTATGATAAAGACGGACAATTTCATTGTACACTCTAATAATAGGCTGTCTAGCAAAATGAGTATTGGTGCAAGAATTATTGCGCCACAAATATCACCTATTAATCATATATTCAACATATCTATCCCTGAATCTCCCGAAATTAATCCTAATAACTCTGAAATATTGCGACAATTTGAAGATATACAGAAAAAGATTGAGATCATGAAACAGACTGAATCATGGAGTGATAAAATATCCTATCACGACGTGCATCTTTATAGCGTCTTGTATGCTCTAATCTTTGGAATCCTGATAACTGCGGCGGTATACTGTTGGCGGCGTCACAGGCGGTCAACACGTCGAGAACCCTCGGTGCCTGACGGAGAGGCATCTACTGCGATCTCTTCACATCCCGGAAATGAGAGTGTTATAAGTGAGTGTAGTGCGGTTAGGGAAAAAAGGCAATCTTTAATCAAAGTGAAAAGTGAAGTGAGTGAGTGTTGTGATCTTAGGGAAAAAGGTCAATTTAGTAAATCCATGAAAAGTAATCCCAAAGCTCCTATTAAATCTAGCGAGTGTTTACAAACAGAAGATAGGGCCTCGTCCCCTGTTTTTCGCGTATTTTCCCTTCCTGATCTAAGATAAGTAGTTGCTAGACTACTTGTAATTGTTCGAAATATTGTTAATCACTCACTACTAATCTTCATCCCTGTCATATAGTTGATAAGTTGAATATTGTTCATCATCTTGTAAAACTCATCTCCATTTTTATCCTACTAACCTCAATCTTTGCCCCCGGGAGCATGTACGGGGTCAACCACCGTACAGTATGTTTACCTGGGCCATCATTATTGCGTCACCCATTTAGTATGTTCTATCATTTATATTATTGCACTTACGCCGCAATAGTCAGTACGTAATTCGGCGACATACCGTGCGCGTGACTCATAATCCCAGATCGTTCATCATACTCTAGTATAAAGTAATCTTAATCTTATATTTGTGGAAACAGACAATACAGTGAATTTATTAACCCTAAACTGACTTTCATCTCTTATTTCATCCTTGAACTATCTATCTTATCTCAACCCCGAATCACCCCGATCATTTATTTATATATGTTATTTACATATTTATTTATAAAATAAAATTACAAACTTTTATGAGAATTGTAACGTCACATTCCTACCTAGATATAAAAGAACTTCTCTTGTAACCGTTCATAAGATTTTTTATTGTATACGGTATACCCACTTACCTACTCTTATTCAATTCATAATAACATAGGTACTTATGTAACAAGGAAAGGATATTCTAATCACACAAAGATAACAATTATTGTTGATAGATGATACCCACGTATAGGTATCGGTATTCAGCAGAATTTATTGAAAACTAATAATTATAAATGATTTAAACTTTATGAATATTTTTTTGTGACGTCACAATAAATGTAACTCGTATTGAGGTTATAGTTTAAGTGTTCATTTTCTCGAAGAAAAGAAGATTGAAACTAAACCTCAATTTAAGATCATTAATAAATTATATTTTGTTACACGTCTAATTAAAACTAAAGCATCCAGGGATATATATTTTGTAGCATGACATCTTGTAATACTTCTACGTAATTAAGTAGAACTGTTGGCGCGTGGAGGAATAAAAGCCAGTTCTCCTGGCCCTGCTGCACTTATCCATCCCCACATGATCCCCACATGATCGTGGGGATCATGTCATCATATTAACCGTAATTCAACCTGAGTCTGTATTAAGGATTATGTTTTTGTCAAACCAGCAGAGTGTTATTCTTGCGCCATAAATGAAGCCTACCCTTTTGACTTGATTTAATAGTCTTTTCATGGTAGTATTATTATTTATGGTAGCGACGGCTTTTCACTTCACTGTCGACTAGCAAGGACTTTTAATACAGAGACTTACAGTATTCGTCTAAAACAAAAAAAAAATGATGTTAGGCAGCTATAACAAAATACTGAAGTGATCACTCTCTGCATTTTAAAATCCAATAATTAACACTAATTATTTAATTTTTATTTATCTTTTATGCCTCATGATGGATTTAAAACAATTAATTAATCCATATGTTACCAAATAAATAAACCATAATAAATTAGGTTTTAATTTAAATAAAACTTTGTTACAATCATTCATAAATATAATACTCACATTCAGTCCGGTTTCTTCAGATATGTGTTCTATTAAGACCACTTTTATGCAGCATGATAATATTAGTCGCCCTCGCCTCAATATTAATATTTGCCTACATTTTGAGAAATACCGACAATAATACCACTATCTATTAAACCACACGTCAACCAAACCCAACACAACCAAACGACGTTCATTCCGATCAAGTTAAATATTCATAAAACTCATGTCTACCTCACAGAAATCCAAATTCTTAACTTATTTTTCTATGATCTAACTTTTTCTAACTTTACGAAATGTGTGAACAAAGCGAACAAGTTATAAAATATTTTTCTGTCCCATTACTGCCAATCGAGTAAAACTTACAAGAAGTCTAAAAGTAACAACGTGAGATTTCAACTCACAGCTTATTGATTCACTCATAGATCTGCGCCTAACCGCTAGGCCATCTTGACTTATATTCCTATGTTGAAGAACTTGCTAAGAGAGGTTCCGAGATGGCAGTGCTAGGCCCGTACGTGGGTACGGGAAGGTAGGGGAAGGATCACAATTCCGTACATGGATTCGTCAGAGATCAACTGAACTACATAACAACAAATGGTCACGGTCTACAGACTGCAGGCAGTCAAAAATGGCGATGCCAAGTCTGCATCCGCGATTAACAAAACGACTGCTGAGCCTAAGTAGAAATAACCTCAGAATAATAATAGGGACAATAACGGGCCATTGCCCCCTAAACAAACATCTCTTTAACATAGGCGCCACGGACAGCCCACTCTGCAGGGGTTGCTTGACACCAAAGAATCAGCCGCCCACGTCATCCTGGAATGCAAGGCCGTAGCTAACCAGCGCAAACAAATCCTCGGAACGGTGAGGTCGCTCCGCGAAGCCTGTGAAGCTCCCAGGAAACTTCTGTGTTTCTGGGCGGAGCTAGGCTGGCTAACTTAGCCAGGACACCTACGCACAATGGACCGAATGAGAGTTTAAGTGCGGAAAATGGAGTTCCTACTCTACTCTACTCCTATGTTGAAATTTTGAACGACAAAAATAGTTACTTGTAGACGACAATGTCTATTTTCTTGAAAGGTCGTAAGTCAAACTAAACGTCAAGCTATTGGTTTGTGTGCTTGAGGAGTTTTGGTCGACACTGTACTTACTTACTTTTCAGTTTTAAATCCCACTATAAAAAGGTAGCTTCTTGGCTCGTTTAATATTCAATGCATCAGCACAATGTTTTAAGTGCGTTACATTGAGTTGTACCATAAAACGTGATTTTTCTTGTATAAAGTGCCAATACTTTTTCTTCCTTTAGAAATCGACGTCTTTTTGGCTGTTACCACATTCCCCAAACTGTGATTGTTTTTGCTGATTTGATGCAAATGCCTTTCATTCATCCCTTTTGTGGCTCAACATTCTGATCCACACAGCAGGTCAGCAGGTCTAACCATTGTTGATTATTCCCGTGACCTGCCGCCATTTAATCCATCCCGTGTTAATTCTTTTACACTACGATCTATTTGGCCATCGGTTTGCACGAGTGAACCGAGATACCGAAAGTCGGAGCAGACAGGAAGAGGCGCGCCATCTAACGCTATGGCTCCAGAACTGGAGAGACCGCCAAAATCGCAAAACATGTATTCAGTTTTACTTCTGCTCATTGTCAACCCAACATTCTCCAGTTTCTGTTGCCATTTCTCAAATCTGCTCCGGATGTGCCGATTGATTATCATCGTTATTAGAAATATCAATTGCCTAAACTAAATCTCATTTTTTTATCACAGGATTAGTGACAATTGCGTCTAGAAAAAACAAATAAACTTTGATTTAGATTATAATACCTAATATAACCACCACTATATTTACCATTTCCAGAGGCAGCAACTGCAGAAAGTGTGATCCTGGTATCTACTATACCAGGTGCATCGGATCAACTTTCAGGTAAATAAGATAGATAGATAGATATATTTATTTGCCTAAAATATGGTATTATACAGATTTTATAACAAATAAACAATAGTTCTTCATATTCCGCCAACTATGCTAGTATTCTATAAATAACTTTTGTTTTAAACGATCACACCATATTGGCTTTTAATTAATTTATTTATTAGGCCCTTGATCCAACTGCCCAAGGAGAGCTTAGAAAGATGGTCGTCGAGGCTCTAGGCCATAAGGACGTTGGCTGTCACGATAATCGGCCTAATGATAGCCGAGTTCACATTCCACATGTCAACAACCACATGTGCCGATTGATTAGCATCATTATTAGTTATATCAATTGCTTAAACTAAATCTTATTGTTTTATCCTGTATTAGTGACAATTGCATTTAGAAAAAAACAAATAAACTTAGATTTAGACTTTATATAATATTATAATACCAATATACCTATTTATCGTTTCCAGAGGAAGCAACTGCAGAAAGTGTGAACCTGGTGTCTACTATACCAGGTGCATCGGATCAACTTACAGGTAAATAAGTATTCCATAAATTACTTTTGTTTTTAACGATCACACCATCTTGGCTTTTTAACCGACTTCCCAAAAATAAGTATTTTGTTCTATTTTAGTTTGCAGCCTAAATATAATATTTTTAAATGCAATATCATCTAGAAACACTTTTGAAAATGTAATTTAATAACTTTTCAGGAGCAACAACTTCGACCCATAATGAATTTTATGTATGTCCATCAACATCTAAAGCACCACTTGCTACATGTAAGTAGTTTTTGGTATAAGCAGTAAATTAAAAAATTGAGCAGTCGCGGGATGCCTGGCAAAGTTGAAACATCGATACTATTTGGTATAGAATATTTGCATGAAGGAATGGTTTACTAAGGGAAACAAATATGGCTTAATCCAAATATATGGCATAATCAAAAACAAAATAATCAGATATAAAATAAAACTATTTTGTGCATTAGATGTTTCTGATTACTTCAGAAATGGAAACCAACTTAGTGAAAAAACCTTTAGCATAATTATTATTTAGTACTAGGTTTTGAGCGCAACTTAGTCCAGATAGATTAAGATCCCCAGGAAGTACAGTAAACGTTCATAAGTGCATAAGCACGCTAAGGATTGTATTGCTGTAACGCACGGTCGAGCGTCCGTGCGTCTGTATGTGTAAGTGGTCTCAATACAGTACGCACACACAGCCACAGAGTTTGCCCAATCGCATGTCGTCGCGTCAGACTGCACGAAACGTTAAAATATATTTCCGTCTCTTTTGTTATACACGCAGCAAACGCATGATCTTATGTTTATTGGTAATGTTAGTTATAAGTTTAGTATATTATTTTGTGTTTTATGCAAAAACTTTTTTTTTTTTGTAATGATTGTTTCATACTTATTTTTTTTTTTAAGTTAAATATTAGTAAAAAAAAAACCTTAGTATTATAATTTAACTCTGTATTTGATTGTGTATTATCTTTTCGGTGTTGGAAGGTGGAATTATAAAAGTCGTGCTGAATGATTGTACGGGGTCAACCACCGTACAGTATGTTTACCTGGGCCATCATTATTGCGTCACCCGTTTAGTATGTTCTATCATTTATATTATTGCACTTACGCCGCAATAGTCAGTACGTAATTCGGCGACATACCGTGCGCGTGACTCATAATCCCAGATCGTTCATCATACTCTAGTATAAAGTAATCTTAACCTTATATTTGTGGAAACAGACAATACAGTGAATTTATTAACCCTAAACTGACTTTCATCTCTTATTTCATCCTTGAACTGTCTATCTTATCTCAACCCCGAACATTGGTCCTTCGAGCCTATTAAAGCGGGACCGACGCGTGTGCATTAGTGCAATTCGTGTGTCCACTAACTGTACAGTGTGAGTGTCTCGCTTGAATCTTGTAACCAGACCCTGGTGAACAAAATTCAGTGAATCAAAACTTTCGCCATCCTGCTGATCCTGTTGAACCTGGTTTAACGAGAGCATCGCATCATCTCATCGCGCTGCTACTCCAGGTTTGTTCTTGCAATCATCGCAAGACAATTTAATCCCCGAAGAAACCCTACAAGTAAGGTATCTTTCTTCTCACCTTTACTATGGCTACTATGGAAGACATTTTAGCTACTCAACAGCAAGTCATTGAAGGCATAGATAGGCTTTACTCTAACTTCAAGAAAGATGGAGCAGAGCGGAAGAACCCCGACTACTTACGTCGACGATTAGAAAGTCTAGAGCAATATTTTACGGAGTTTCATAACAATCATATGAATCTGTTATCCTTTAGTGATCGATCTCATGCGTATTTCACTACCGATCAGTATGATCAAATGAAGGTGAAGTATAGCAATGTTAAAACAGCCATTCAGACTTATAAGCCCTCCACAGACAGACCTCAAACCCCTGTTTTGAAACCCCCTACTTTTCAACCATCTTCAACATCTCAAACCTCGACCCTATCATCTTAAAATAATCCTCCTATGGATAGCGTAAATATAAAAGACCTCTTGAAGAAGCAAGCTACTAATTTTAGGGCATTTTCAAGAGAAGCTGCTGACATTGATCTCAATCTCATCTCAGAAAAGTGGGAGTTTGAAGACACCTTAAAAACTTTAAAAACTCGTTGGGCAGCTATTGACACCCTACACTGGGAACTGGACAACGAGCTCAACGGCTCCAACGCCCAGTACGACGAGCAATTTTCGAACTACGAGAAATATTATAAAACTTTGAAAAGGGATATTAACCGAAAAATGTGGTCGGTGGCTCATGTTGAGAAATCGACCCCAAAAATGGAAATAGCTACCTTTGAAGGAAGTTATACGTCCTGGATATCTTTCAAAGACCTTTTTTCAGAAACTGTACACAATAATCCATCCTTATCAAACGCCCAAAAAATGCAGTTCCTGAAAAGTAAGATCAAAGGCGAGCCGGAAAAATTAATCCAACATCTTCAAATAAGTTCAGACAACTACCCCGTCTGTTGGAATATACTTACGCATCGCTATGACAATAAGCGTCGTATTTTTATATCTCATCTCAGAAACCTCCTAAATATCCCGACATCCCAACAAAAATCAGCAAGTCACCTCAAACGGATCCACGATACAACGTATGAGAGCGTGAACGCTATAAAAAATCTCGGAATTGATGTATCTACTTGGGATCCCTTCCTCGTATGTATCCTAGCTGAGAAACTAGACCCTGAAACCAACGATGACTATATAGATTCGTTGAAATCTCCAAAGGAGTTGCCAGTATTGGAAGAATTTCTTCGGTTTCTGGAGAATAAGTTTACGTCACTGGAAACTTCACGGAAGAAACAAGAACCCTTCATTCAAAGGTCATCTCAGCCCCAAAACGCATCTTCATCATCTAAAGGCTATCCTAATAGCCAACAATCTCATTCAAAAGGATTTAATCATCGTTTTAAACAAAATAATAACACCTCAAATCATACCTATTCGACAAACCAGGTCATTTCGCAATCGTCAAAGTCCAATTGGAAAAATAACGAAAGACGTAATCAATGTTGTATTTGCAATGCAAGCGATCATCGCATACAAAACTGCCAAAAGCTAGCAAAAATGCATCCATCGGCCCATAGAAACGCAATCGCAGAACCTTTGTGTCAACTGTTTGCACTATCACGAAGGTAGAAAATGCCTTTCGGAAGTAAAGTGTAAAGAGTGCAATAAAGACCACAATACGATTCTACATGAATGTTTTACGTCAAGAAATGCTAACTTGGATACGTCGCGATCGGGGCCGAACACGGCCGCTATTACGAAATCTCCACCTCAGCAAGATATGAACGCATTAGTATCTATGCAAAATGATCCCACAGAAATACTCCTCGCGACAGCAATTATCAAGGTTCAAGCAGCTGATGGATCTTACGAAAAAATGAGAGCTCTTCTAGATCAGGGATCTCAGACCTTAATCATTACTGAACGAGCTGCACAGCTCCTAAACCTGCGTCGGCAAAAATGCACTGGACTTATCTCTGGAATCGGAAACAATGAAAATAGCTGCAAGGGCATGATCTCTATTAAGTGTATGTCGTTAATTAATGACTTTACTTTCGAATCCGATGTATTTATAATGAAAAGACTAGTCAAGAATTTGCCTAGTCATACATTCACTAAACCCAACTGGCCAACTCTTAACCAAATAACCCTAGCTGATCCTGAATTCTACAAAAGTAGGCCAGTTGATATCTTATTCGGCGCTGACGTTTATTCCCAAATACTATTGGATGGTATCTGCCGTTCCGAGGGAAGGTTACCCATTGCCCAGCAGACACAGCTGGGATGGATCCTAAGCGGTAACTGTAAAACACTTCAGTGCAATGTGATCCTAAACAATCTCACCGATATCCAACAGTTCTGGGAAATGGAGGATATTCGCGAACCTTTATCAATATCTCAAGAGGATCAGGCTTGCATCGACCTTTTTCAATCCTCAACCTCAAGGCGCGAAGACGGCAGCTATGTCGTAAAAATACCCTTTAAAGACAATTTTGAAGAAAAGTTAGGTGAGTCTAAAAATAAATCCATTGCGCAATTCTTTCAAATAGAAAGGAAACTAATTAAGCAACCAGACTTGGCACGTGATTATAAATTGTTTATGTCCGAGTATTTAGAGCTCGGACATATGATCCCCGTTGCAACACATGTCAACGTAACCCCAGATTGCTACCTTTCGCATCATGGCGTACTTCGAGCAGAGTCATTAACTTCGAAATTACGAGTTGTCTTTAATGCCTCTGCAAAAACCTCAACAGGTCACAGCCTCAACGATCTTATGTGCAGGGGGCCGAACCTGCAGCAAGATCTCTTAAGTCTCATCCTAAAATGGAGACAGTTTAAATACGGATTCACAGCCGATATTGAAAAGATGTTCCGTAACATTTGGCTACATCCTGATCATCAAAAGTTCCAGAAAATAATTTGGAGAAATCATCAATCCCAACCTTTGCAAGAATATCAGCTAGCGACTGTCACCTATGGTACCAAGGCCGCACCTTTCCTGGCCATGATGACACTGAAACAACTTGCCATCGATGAAAGGCCAAATTATCCCAATAGTAGCGCCCCAGATATCTTAGAATCCTCTTTTTACATGGATGATCTCATGCATGGAGCTCATACCGCGACAGCTGCTAAACATCTCAAAGCAGAGATGACAAACCTTCTTAAGTCAGGCGGCTTAAATCTTAGGAAATGGCGCTCGAACTTGACGGAACTTTTAGACGATCATATTAATCCTCAAGATGAAGAATTTCACTTTAAACAGCCAGAATCTACAAAGACTTTAGGTCTCCGCTGGAATCCAAAAGAAGACTACTTTATCTTTCATCCACTACAAATTACCACAGAAGGCATCCCAACAAAACGACAATTCTTGTCTGAAATCTCAAAAATCTTTGACCCCTTGGGCTGGCTGTCACCAGTCATAATAAAACTCAAAATATTATTTCAAGAGACATGGAAAACGCAATTAGGTTGGGATCAACGGATTCCTCATAATATTGCCCTGGAATGGAACAAAATAAAGGCCGACTTACCTTATATATCCCAATTCAAAATACCCCGATGGATACAAACCATGGAGAATGATATAATTGAGCTTCATGGATTTTGTGACGCTAGCACCAAAGCCTACGCTTGTGTTGTTTATTGTAAAATCACAAGAAACCACAAGACATACATAACCCTTGTCGCTGGAAAATCTAAAGTGGTACCTCTGAAAAAATACCAATCTATACCTCGCTTGGAACTTAGTGGAGCTCTTTTATTATCAAAACTTATAGCCAAAATAATCTCATCCCTATCAGATCTCAAAATCCAAGCATATGGCTGGGTAGACTCCATGGCAGTACTAGGATGGATAAATGGTGAACCAGAAAAATGGAAACCCTTTGTTGCCAATCGAGTAAAAATGATTTGCGAAATTATCCCAAAAAATAAGTGGCGGTATGTAAAATCCCAAGAGAATCCCGCAGATTGCGCTAGCCGTAGTCTAACTGCATCCCATTTAGCAAATCATTCACTTTGGTGGCACGGACCCGATTGGTTACCTCAATACAATCCTGAAAAGAATCTTGAACCCATCCTATATAAAACAAATGAAGATCTCAGAAAGAAAAGGCTAGTGAACACTATTACTGCTGACTCTAGCAATTCCATTATAAAACAATTATTAGAGAAATACAGCAGTTACAAAAAAACCATTCGAGTCTTAGCATATGTAAACAAATTCAACGATATCTTGATTTACAAAAAGAAGCGGGAAAACTATCTTACTCTGCATGACCTCAAACGTGCGACGGAAATGTTAATAAAACATGTGCAGCAAGAATACTTTTTCAAGGAAATAACTCAACTTGAAAAAGGGGAATCCTTAAGCAAAAAAAGCCAGATCTTAAATCTCAATCCTATCTTAGACGGCCACGGAGTACTCCGCGTCGGTGGACGGCTAAAACATTCGAGTCTAGATCCCGAAATGAAGCATCCCATTATCATCCCAAATCAAACTAAATTAGCTGATCTTATAATAGACGAATCCCATAAATTAGTATTCCATGGCGGAGTGAAAATGACGTGTGGATTTATACGACAAAATATTGGATAATTGGAGGAAACCGCGCTACCAAAAAACGATTAAGAACGTGCGTAAAGTGTAGGAGACACGATCCTATTCTAAAACATCAACTCATGGGTGACTTGCCTCCATCCAGATTAAACCCTAGTAGACCCTTTTATCATACCGGAATTGACTACACTGGACATATTTTGGTGAAAGCGAACAAAGGTCGCGGCATCAAAACAGATAAAGGATACGTTGCAGTATTCATATGTATGGTTACAAAGGCTATACATTTAGAACTCGTATCTGATCTCACAGCGTCAGCGTTTATTGCAGCGCTCAGACGTATGTCAGCCAGAAGAGGAGTTCCCGGGCACATCTACAGTGATCAAGGAACTAACTTCATTGGAGCCAACAAGATCCTAAAACAAGAAACCTTAGAAATCTCAGAAGTCTTATCAAGCCAAGAAACATTAGCCAACATCGCAGAAATGAACATCGAGTGGCATTTTAATGCTCCGTCATGGCCTTCTGCTGGCGGACTTTGGGAAGCTGCGGTGAAAAGTTTAAAACATCACCTTAAGCGTGTTGTTGGTGAACAAAAACTCACCTACGAAGAATATAGCACCCTCCTGTCTCAACTCGAGGGTTGTTTAAACTCTCGACCACTTTGCCCTTTGAAAGAAGATCCCGAGGACATGGACTTTTTAACCCCGGCACACTTTCTTGCAAATGGGCCTACCTTAACAAGTGGGCTTACCGCAACACTGGCAACACTGCCCGAGTGACATGTCAAAATTTTGTTCCGTATTTTAAAATTAAAATTAAATAGTAATTAAGTTAAATTAATGTGTAATCATATGTAATATCGTATTTTAAATGTGTAAATACCCAGGAAACATATTTTCCTGTTAATTAATAAAGGATTCGGTTGTACGGCGACGAAACGACGTTACCGGTAACCTAAAACCAACAGCTGATGTTCGGACTACGGATTTAAATACGGGGAGTATTTGTTTACTTTTATATTTAGAATAGCACACAATCGTCCCATAATCGTAACTTTACAACACGTCCACGCCAATTCTAGTATAGTTTTTGTTTTTTTTTTGCTAATTTCCTTCTAAGGTTCTAGATTGCATTGTTGACAATTGTCATTTCGTAAAAAGTAAAACTTTAACGATTAATACTTGCTATCAATCTTTTCAATATTAGTTAAATATTAAGTTCGTGATAGTTATTTCATTAACGTCTTGAAGTAATATTGTAATAATCATAAGTTTTTAGTCCAGGCAATCTACCCACATGAAAAAGTAAAATCTTAAGAAAGTAAAATTCTCATTGAAGCAATAAAATTAATCATTCAGTAAGCTAATTTAATTATTGTCGAGCTAATATAGCAGCCTACCTCATTTCTTTGAGTAACACAAACTTTTTCCCTGTTTTTCCCCTTTTTTATCTCTAAATTCTCTTCATTGGTCTATCCTATTAGTTCTCACCGTTTCTTTATTTACAATTTTCAGTAACCAATCCGGAAACCATGCCTGTGATGACCCGTGAGGCTACTGCTCAAGATATGGAGCTAAAATTGAGAACGGCCCTCCAAGAACTTAAGGACTCTAAACTCCAATGCCAGCAGCTGTTGCAAGAGAGAGAGGACAGTGAGGAGGAGGTCATTAACGTAAATAGCAAAAACTCGAGCTTAAAACGGGAGCTAGTAGACCTTCATCAGGAATTCTTGAATGTTGTCAGTGAACGGGATCAACTAAGGGTGGTCACGGATGGGTTCAACTCTTGTAGCAACTTGTATGAGGAGGCTTTATGTAAAATTAGGGACTTAGAGGATGAATTAGTCCATGCAAATGTCAAACTTTTAAATTTGAAAAAGGAAAAGGATCACACTCAGGCTATGGAAACTGAACATTTGTATAATGAATTAGTTAATACAAATTGCAACCCTCATTCCATTATAACAATAGACCTTACAGAGGACTCCTTACTAAAGCATAACTACAGCCACAAAATTTGTAAAAATAAAATTAAGAAATATGCACGATTAAATAGAATAATTAAAAAATGTAATAAATACAAGAAACAACAGAGGGAATCCAGCAATGATGCCCCCCTCCAGCTTGAGGCAACGGAGGACCCGTCCCTAGCTGTGAGTACTCAGGACTGTATTTCCACCCAAGATACAATACCTGACTTATGTAATTTGGTCTCACCTAATAGTCTTGGTTCTAATCTTTCAGTTATGTTTTCTGATAGTATAGGTAGAGGGTTAGGGAAATTGATCAGTAATAACCTGAGTTATTGTACCCAAAATTATTGCATGCCAGGATCAACCTACAAACAGATTATGGCATCAGTAACAAAGACTGTTTGTGATCCTAGTACCACCATTACTATATGTGTTGGTAATAGTTCTAAGATTAAAAAGGAAGACATCACTGACTGTGTTTCAGAGTTGTTGAAGTTAAATTGTAACAAAATAATATTGTGTGGTTTTCCATTTTTTGAAAATTTGGGTAATAGAAAAAATAATTATATACATATGTTAAATAACCATGTACATTTTTTAGTAGGTCACTATAGTGACAGACTTATATATCTGGATATCAACACTATTGTTGGTAAACTGAAGTCGACACGGGGTATATCTACCTATTAGATGTAGACACAAAATAGCTCGGCTATTAGCTTATAATATTCACACAGACATAAATAGTATGTCTAAGTTTAGTTCTATTATTAACACTGCGACTATTAGTAGTAATACTAATATACAGGTGACTTTCAATGAATATAGCACTAGTGCTATAAATGTTTACAAACATTGTACTGAGGAGGATCCATGTGTCACCGTGGAGAATTCTCAATTAGGGTATATTAGTATTAGTGATAGGGTCTTGTTGTCTGAGGATGGTACGGGTGTCTCCAGCCTCACTCCAAAAATTAATTTAAACTAGGAAATGAGACAACAGGAGGTACGATTAACAATATTGTTAATCCTACCAACGTATCTTCTTGCACTCAATTAGTTAGTAAAAAAGGGCCTCAGCAGAACACTTTGAAATTATTCCACCAAAATATCCAAGGCATTTCTTCCAAATTATTAGAAATTGAATTGTTTTTAGAAAATAGTAAGTTTGACATTATTTGTTTTACTGAACATTGGCTTAAGGATTACCAAATGCTTATCAATTATGAGAACTATATGGTGGGTAGCTGCTTTAACCGTAAAATTATGCTTCGTGGAGGTTCCCTAATATTAATAAGAAATTGTTTTAAATATAAGCAACGTAATGACATAGTAGGTCTCTCGGTTGAACATTGCGTTGAACTGTCCTGTGTTGAGCTAGATAAGCATGTAATTGTGTGTGTGTACAGACCCCCAAACTATCAAAACTTTACTTTGTTTGAATCCATAATAGAAGATGTTATGGCAAAACTTGCAGTCAGTAATAAATCTACAATTATTTGTGGTGATTTTAATATCAATATTTTAGAAGAATGTGCAAATAGCAGTCGCTTATTAAATCTTTTTAAGTCATTTGACTTGACCAACACTTTTACAGAACCTACTAGAGTCACTCCATCTTCTGCTACTTGTATAGATAATATTTTCTGCGATTGTGATTACTTAGATAAAGCAATAGTAAATTGTCTACCCTCTGACCATAGCGGACAAACTGTAACCTTCAGGTGTAATACACCCCCATCGCAAAAAGTTCAAATTAAATTTAGACCTATAACTTCTAGCAGATTAAATAGGTATAATATTTTGCTACAGAACAAGTTAAGCGTTATGGGCCTTGATGATATTAATATAGATCAATTGTATGATCGTTTCTTTTCAATAGTTCACACGGAATTCAATAAAACTTTTGAAAAGAAGACAAAAAGTATTTGCCCTAAATTCATATTTAGTGATTGGGCAACTAGAGGTATCAGAAAAAGTAGGGAAAGACTATTTGAGCTTTATGGCCTTAAGCCTTTTATAAACACTGAAACTTTTAACAAGTATGTTGCTAAGTATTCAAACATTTTTAGAAATACATGCAAGGTTGCTAAAGCACTGCACATTAGCAACAAGATCAAAACAGCAGAAAATAAAATAAAGACAGTTTGGAAAGTTATAAATAACGAGACTAACAGGAAGAAAATACGTAACACTAGCTACACATTAGATACAGCATGTGGTCCTAAAAGCTCTAATCAGGAAGTAGCTCAAGAATTTGTAAAGTTCTTTACCGATATACCACAAAAAACAACGGAGGCTCTTATTTCCTCACCTGAACTCTCAATTGGTTTATTAAAGGCGAATGTGTCTGGCTGCCTGGTTGAATTTAAATTTAAACACATTAACCCTATGATTGTTATTAAAACTTTCCGGCAAATAAAGATCAAACTAACCGAAGATCTATGGGGAATGTCTGTCAAAGTTTGTACATCCATACTTGAGACTATAGCCCCTTACTTAGCTTTAATTTTTAATTTATGTGTAGACCAAGGAGTTTTCCCTGATTTAATGAAATACAGTAAAGTCATACCTCTTTTCAAATCCGGGGACAGTAACGATACTAATAATTATAGACCTGTATCCGTGTTACCAGTTTTTAGCAAGGTTTTTGAAAAAGTAATGCTTAATCAAATGCTCTATCATTTTAACACCAACAGAATCTTACATGATCAACAGTATGGCTTCACCAAGGGACGTTGTACAACTGACGCCGGTGTAACCTTATTAAAGCACATATTTACTGCGTGGGAAGAGTCTCAAGATGCCATAGGAATTTTTTGTGACCTCTCCAAAGCGTTTGATTGCGTAAATCACGACACATTACTTTTGAAACTTGAGCATTACGGACTGGGTAAACTTGCACTTAGTTTGGTAAAATCTTATTTGAATGATAGACAACAACATGTTCAAATAAATGGTGTTAATTCACAGGGGTTAAAAGTAAAAATGGGGGTTCCACAAGGCTCAATATTGGGTCCTTTCCTCTTTCTAGTATATATAAATGATCTACCCTATTTACTGAAAAACCAACCTCAAAATATGGTGTTATTTGCTGATGACACTTCCCTAATTTTTAAGATAAATAGGCGGGCCCAAAATCTAGATGACGTGAATAATGCCCTACTTCAGGTCCAAAATTGGTTCACAGCAAACAATTTGGTATTAAATGAAAAAAAAACTAAATGCATAAGATTTGCTTTACCGAATGTTAAAAGTAGTGATTGTGATATAATATTGAATAAAGAGAAACTTGAATTCGTAGATAAAACGGTTTTCCTGGGGATTACGCTTGATTCAAGGCTACAATGGGGTTCTCATTTGACATCTCTTGCGGGGCGGCTAAGTTCAGCAGCCTTTGCCATTAGAAAAATCCGTCAGTATACTGATGTAGATACCGCTAGACTGGTTTATTTTAGTTACTTTCATAGTATAATGTCTTATGGCATTTTGCTGTGGGGACGGGCTGCAGATATTGAGTCTATATTTATTCTGCAGAAAAGAGCCATCAGAGCCATATATAATCTTCGTAGGCGCGATTCTCTAAGGGAACTGTTTAAGGATATTGGCATCATGACGGTACATTGTCAATACATCTACGAAAACATAATGTACGTCAGAAAAAATCTGCACCTTTTTGGTAAAAGGGGTGACAGACATAATTACAGTACTAGAAATAGGGACCAACTAGTTCAGCCAGGTTTCAGACTCGCTAAAGTAGACTCATCTTTCATGGGGTACTGTTTGAGATGCTATAATAAAATTCCACAAAGTATTCTTGAACTGAATGAGACGAAATTTAAAACATGCATTAAACGCACACTATGTAAGCAAGCATATTACAAGTTGAGCGATTATATCGCTGATAAAAATGCTTGGCTCAATGCTGGTCCTGCTCCGCATGGACAGGGGCGCATATATTGATAGCATTAAATTGTATTGTTGGAGCTGCTGAAGATTGTACAACTATCTTTGCATTGTATAGAATCAATCTCTTTAGTATTATATAAATGCATAGCCCATATTGTGTGAGTACTATGTACTAGAAAGCTATCATTCACTGGAACCTACGTCTTTTCTTGACTTGAATGTGCCCTGGCGGTTTGGAGTATGTCATGCTCACTCTATTGTCTCGCTGATGGTGGCGCATGTGTCGGATCATTTAGTTCCCTTCAAAATGGTTGAGTTGAATGGTGCTGATCCATGCGTCATGTCCGTGAACGGGCGCTGTCAGTTGTGACTGGTCATCTCTTGGTTGCCATGGCTTATTTGAATGAATTATTTTGAATTGTATTTTTTTTTTTTGTTTGTGTGTTTTTGCTGTGGACACTTTTACCGTGCACATCTTGCTACATTGTTCTCACATAATATACCATCTCAACGTGAATGATGTAACCAAGATTTTGTAACAATATTCTGATTTAAAAGAGTGTCCATGGAGTTTCTTGCCCATTCTTCTCCATAGAGATCTACGCTAGGGAATGGGCAACTACAGTACTTTCACAGTTTTTATGTCTTGTGACTGGGACTGTAGCTACATTTAATTTTCATCTTTGTTTCGACAATTCAAAAGTGCCTGTAACTGGCTTACTTGAAATAAATGCTTTGATTTTGATTTTGATTTTAACGATCTTTGAAACAGAAAATGATCTTAGGACTCGGTGGCACTTGGTACAAAAAATCTATAGAGATATTTGGACCCAGTGGAAAAATGAATATCTCTCACAGCTATCCATTAGAGCTAAATGGAAACAATCTCAAAGGAATCTCAGTCTCAACGATATTGTTATCATCAAAGATGAAAACCTCCCGCCTGGGAAGTGGGCTCTAGGGCGTGTAGTAGAACTGCATCCTGGTTCGGACGGACACGTCAGAGTCGTCACCCTTAAAACCAAAAATGGTTTCCTAAAACGGCCTGTTGTTATGCTATCTCTATTACCAGCGAACAGAGACAATAATCCTCCTAGTGAAACAAAGGTTAAAGATGAAGCACCAAGGAAGAAAAATCTCAAGCGTATCTCCTTCTCGACTATAGCTATGTCAGTAACGCGATTCTTATTGACACTAATTAACTTATCTCAAGCATCCTATAGTTTTACCCCATTGACCAACAACAGCGTTTATTTCGATAAAATCTCCAACATGCATCTTATTAGAGACGATTGGCGTTTAATTGTTTATTATGACACATATCCCTACAAAGAAGGCACGTCGGCACTCGAGAAGTATATCAATTATCTTGAAACATTATGCTCTACTATTAAAGAACACACACCTTGCGACGGTATCATCTTACAAATCGAGCACGAGTTCGAAGAAATCAAACATTATGATAGTATGTTGACAATTAATGAATCATTTGTAACTGGAGACGAGCGGCGGCGCCGGCGTCGTGGTTTAATAGACGGAGTAGGCTACGTCGCAAACAGCTTGTTTGGCGTGCTGGATCAGCGTTTTGCGGAGAAATACGCACAATACATCGACCTTTTGAAAGAAAATGATAAACATTTGTATAACCTCTGGAAAAACCAAACCTCAATCGTGGAAGCCGAATTTAATCTTATGAAAAGAATGGAGAAAGCTGCGAGTAAACATCATAAATCGATAAATCAAAAGCTTAACTACCTTAAAGAATCCTATCAAGATCTACAACGCAATGTACAGAACATGACTTTAGTTATCGATTTCTTAGCATCTGCTATGACGACGAATAACTTACTGTATAGCCTCAGGAAAATACAAGACTCCATTCTTGACACAGTAACTAATATTTACAATGGAAAATTGGACTTCCATCTGATATCTCCTAAACAGCTGAGAACGGAATTAAGCTCTATATCAGCACATATCCCCAAAGACATGGCACTTCCTGTCAACCATTTGAATCTCAAAGATCTCTACAACTTGATAAAAGTGCGGACTAAGTACTATAGTACGTACTTGATCATTGAAATAAGAATACCCCTCATCGAAAAGACCTTTACGAAATCTTTAACCTCATTCCAGTCCCACGATTATTGAACCACGACATGATACATGTGCAAGTTATCTCAAGTTTTGCTGCTATTAACCTCAAAAAGGACTCATTCGTAACCCTTACTGAGGCTGATCTCCAGTCTTGTATAAGACAAAATCCTGAGATGATTTTATGTCATACAAAAAACCCTATAAGTATTTTAAAAGATGATCACAGCTTGTGTGAAACGATCCCACCCACAAGAACCTGTAAAACTATTAGAACCCCATGTAAAAACAGTTGGAAGGAATTAACAGCCGATAATAAATATTATTACTTCTGTTGCAATGAATGCAACTTTAAACTCCTATGTGACGGCGAAATAAACGCCGTTAAATTGATGAATGCAGGTCTGTTGAATGTGCAGGAAGGCTGTATGATAAAGACGGACAATTTCGTTGTACACTCTAATAATAGGCTGTCTAGCAAAATGAGTATTGGTGCAAGAATTATTGCGCCACAAATATCACCTATTAATCATATATTCAACATATCTATCCCTGAATCTCCCGAAATTAATCCTAATAACTCTGAAATATTGCGACAATTTGAAGATATACAGAAAAAGATTGAGATCATGAAACAGACTGAATCATGGAGTGATAAAATATCCTATCACGACGTGCATCTTTATAGCGTCTTGTATGCTCTAATCTTTGGAATCCTGATAACTGCGGCGGTATACTGTTGGCGGCGTCACAGGCGGTCAACACGTCGAGAACCCTCGGTGCCTGACGGAGAGGCATCTACTGCGATCTCTTCACATCCCGGAAATGAGAGTGTTATAAGTGAGTGTAGTGCGGTTAGGGAAAAAAGGCAATCTTTAATCAAAGTGAAAAGTGAAGTGAGTGAGTGTTGTGATCTTAGGGAAAAAGGTCAATTTAGTAAATCCATGAAAAGTAATCCCAAAGCTCCTATTAAATCTAGCGAGTGTTTACAAACAGAAGATAGGGCCTCGTCCCCTGTTTTTCGCGTATTTTCCCTTCCTGATCTAAGATAAGTAGTTGCTAGACTACTTGTAATTGTTCGAAATATTGTTAATCACTCACTACTAATCTTCATCCCTGTCATATAGTTGATAAGTTGAATATTGTTCATCATCTTGTAAAACTCATCTCCATTTTTATCCTACTAACCTCTATCTTTGCCCCCGGGAGCATGTACGGGGTCAACCACCGTACAGTATGTTTACCTGGGCCATCATTATTGCGTCACCCGTTTAGTATGTTCTATCATTTATATTATTGCACTTACGCCGCAATAGTCAGTACGTAATTCGGCGACATACCGTGCGCGTGGCTTATAATCCCAGATCGTTCATCATACTCTAGTATAAAGTAATCTTAATCTTATATTTGTGGAAACAGACAATACAGTGAATTTATTAACCCTAAACTGACTTTCATCTCTTATTTCATCCTGGAACTATCTATCTTATCTAAACCCCGAATCACCCCGATCATTTATTTATATATGTTATTTACATATTTATTTATAAAATAAAATTACAAACTTTTATGAGAATTGTAACGTCACATTCCTACCTAGATATAAAAGAACTTCTCTTGTAACCGTTCATAAGATTTTTTATTGTATACGGTATACCCACTTACCTACTCTTATTCAATTCATAATAACATAGGTACTTATGTAACAAGGAAAGGATATTCTAATCACACAAAGATAACAATTATTGTTGATAGATGATACCCACGTATAGGTATCGGTATTCAGCAGAATTTATTGAAAACTAATAATTATAAATGATTTAAACTTTATGAATATTTTTTTGTGACGTCACAATAAATGTAACTCGTATTGAGGTTATAGTTTAAGTGTTCATTTTCTCGAAGAAAAGAAGATTGAAACTAAACCTCAATTTAAGATCATTAATAAATTATATTTTGTTACACGTCTAATTAAAACTAAAGCATCCAGGGATATATATTTTGTAGCATGACATCTTGTAATACTTCTACGTAATTAAGTAGAACTGTTGGCGCGTGGAGGAATAAAAGCCAGTTCTCCTGGCCCTGCTGCACTTATCCATCCCCACATGATCCCCACATGATCGTGGGGATCATGTCATCATATTAACCGTAATTCAACCTGAGTCTGTATTAAGGATTATGTTTTTGTCAAACCAGCAGAGTGTTATTCTTGCGCCATAAATGAAGCCTACCCTTTTGACTTGATTTAATAGTCTTTTCATGGTAGTATTATTATTTATGGTAGCGACGGCTTTTCACTTCACTGTCGACTAGCAAGGACTTTTAATACAGAGACTTACAGTATTCGTCTAAAACAAAAAAAAAATGATGTTAGGCAGCTATAACAAAATACTGAAGTGATCACTCTCTGCATTTTAAAATCCAATAATTAACACTAATTATTTAATTTTTATTTATCTTTTATGCCTCATGATGGATTTAAAACAATTAATTAATCCATATGTTACCAAATAAATAAACAATAATAAATAAGGTTTTAATTTTTAATAAAACTTTGTTACAATAATTCATAAATATAATACTCACATTCAGTCCGGTTTCTTCAGATATGTGTTCTATTAAGACCACTTTTATGCAGCATGATAATATTAGTCGCCCTCGCCTCAATATTAATATTTGCCTACATTTTGAGAAATACCGACAATAATACCACTATCTATTAAACCACACGTCAACCAAACCCAACACAACCAAACGACGTTCATTCCGATCAAGTAAAATATTCATAAAACTCATGTCTACCTCACAGAAATCTAAATTCTTAACTTATTTTTCTATGATCTACCTTTTTCTAACTTTACGAAATGTGTGAACAAAGCGAACAAGTTATAAAATATTTTTCTGTCCCATTACTGCCAATCGAGTAAAACTTACAAGAAGTCTAAAAGTAACAACGTGAGATTTCAACTCACAGCTTATTGATTCACTCATAGATCTGCGCCTAACCGCTAGGCCATCTTGACTTATATTCCTATGTTGAAGAACTTGCTAAGAGAGGTTCCGAGATGGCAGTGCTAGGCCCGTACGTGGGTACGGGAAGGTAGGGGAAAGATCACAATTCCGTACATGGATTCGTCAGAGATCAACTGAACTACATAACAACAAATGGTCACGGTCTATAGACTGCAGGCAGTCAAAAATGGCGATGCCAAGTCTGCATCCGCAATTAACAAAACGACTGCTGAGCCTAAGTAGAAATAACCTCAGAATAATAATAGGGACAATAACGGGCCATTGCCCCCTAAACAAACATCTCTTTAACATAGGCGCCACGGACAGCCCACTCTGCAGGGGCTGCTTGACACCAAATAATCAGCCGCCCACGTCATCCTGGAATGCAAAGCCGTGGCTAACCAGCGCAAACAAATCCTCGGAACGGTGAGGTCGCTCCGCGAAGCCTGTGAAGCTCCCAGGAAACTTCTGTGTTTCTGGGCGGAGCTAGGCTGGCTAATTTGGCCAGGACACCTACGCACAACGGACCGAATGAGAGTCTAAGTGCGGAAAATGGAGTTCCTACTCTACTCTACTCTACTCTACTCCTATGTTGAAATTTTGAACGACAAAAAAAATTACTTGTAGACGACAATGTCTATTTTCTTGAAAGTAAAAGGTCGTAAGTCAAACTAAACGTCAAGCTATTGGTTTGTGTGCTTGAGGAGTTTTGGTCGACACTGTACTTACTTACTTTTCAGTTTTAAATCCCACTATAAAAAGGTAGCTTCTTGGCTCGTTTAATATTCAATGCATCAGCACAATGTTTTAAGTGCGTTACATTGAGTTGTACCATAAAACGTGATTTTTCTTGTATAAAGTGCCAATACTTTTTCTTCCTTTAGAAATCGACGTCTTTTTGGCTGTTACCACATTCCCTAAACTGTGATTGTTTTTGCTGATTTGATGCAAATGCCTTTCATTCATCCTTTTTGTGGCTCAACATTCTGATCCACACAGCAGGTCAGCAGGTCTAACCATTGTTGATTATTCCCGTGACCTGCCGCCATTTAATCCATCCCGTGTTAATTCTTTTACACTACGATCTATTTGGCCATCGGTTTGCACGAGTGAACCGAGATACCGAAAGTCGGAGCAGACAGGAAGAGGCGCGCCATCTAACGCTATGGCTCCAGAACTGGAGAGACCGCCAAAATCGCAAAACATGTATTCAGTTTTACTTCTGCTCATTGTCAACCCAACATTCTCCAGTTTCTGTTGCCATTTCTCAAATCTGCTCCGGATGTGCCGATTGATTATCATCGTTATTAGAAATATCAATTGCCTAAACTAAATCTCATTTTTTTATCACAGGATTAGTGACAATTGCGTCTAGAAAAAACAAATAAACTTAGATTTAGATTATAATACCTAATATAACCACCACTATATTTACCATTTCCAGAGGCAGCAACTGCAGAAAGTGTGATCCTGGTATCTACTATACCAGGTGCATCGGATCAACTTTCAGGTAAATAAGATAGATAGATAGATATATTTATTTGCCTAAAATATGGTATTATACAGATTTTATAACAAATAAACAATAGTTCTTCACATTCCGCCAACTATGCTAGTATTCTATAAATAACTTTTGTTTTAAACGATCACACCATATTGGCTTTTAATTAATTTATTTATTAGGCCCTTGATCCAACTGCCCAAGGAGAGCTTAGAAAGATGGTCGTCGAGGCTCTAGGCCATAAGGACGTTGGCTGTCACTATAATCGGCCTAATGATAGCCGAGTTCACATTCCACATGTCAACAACCACATGTGCCGATTGATTAGCATCATTATTAGTTATATCAATTGCTTAAACTAAATCTTATTTTTTTATCCTGTATTAGTGACAATTGCATTTAGAAAAAAACAAATAAACTTAGATTTAGACTTTATATAATATTATAATACCAATATACCTATTTATCGTTTCCAGAGGAAGCAACTGCAGAAAGTGTGAACCTGGTGTCTACTATACCAGGTGCATCGGATCAACTTACAGGTAAATAAGTATTCCATAGATTACTTTTGTTTTTAACGATCACACCATCTTGGCTTTTTAACCGACTTCCCAAAAATAAGTATTTTGTTCTAGTTTAGTTTGCAGCCTAAATATAATATTTTTAAATGCAATATCATCTAGAAACACTTTTGAAAATGTAATTTAATAACTTTTCAGGAGCAACAACTTCGACCCATAATGAATTTTATGTATGTCCATCAACATCTAAAGCACCACTTGCTACATGTAAGTAGTTTTTGGTATAAGCAGTAAATTAAAAATTGAGCAGTCGCGGGATGCCTGGCAAAGTTGAAACATCGATACTATTTGGTATAGAATATTTGCATGAAGGAATGGTTTAGGGAAACAAATATGGCTTAATCCAAATATATGGCATAATCGAAAACAAAATAATCAGATATAAAATAAAACTATTTTGTGCATTAGATGTTTCTGATTACTTCAGAAATGGAAACCAACTTAGTGAAAAAACCTTTAGCATAATTATTATTTAGTACTAGGTTTTGAGCGCAACTTAGTCCAGGTAGATTAAGATCCCCAGGAAGTACAGTAAGCGTTCATAAGTGCATAAGCACGCTAAGGATTGTATTGCTGTAACGCACGGTCGAGCGTCCGTGCGTCTGTATGTGTAAGTGGTCTCAATACAGTACGCACACCACAGCCACAGAGTTTGCCCAATCGCATGTCGTCGCGTCAGACTGCACGAAACGTTAAAATATATTTCCGTCTCTTTTGTTATACACGCAGCAAACGCATGATCTTATGTTTATTGGTAATGTTAGTTATAAGTTTAGTATATTATTTTGTGTTTTATGCAAGAACTTGTTTTTTTTTTTTTGTAATGATTGTTTCATACTTATTTTTTTTTTTAAGTTAAATATTAGTAAAAAAAAAACCTTAGTATTATAATTTAACTCTGTATTTGATTGTGTATTATCTTTTCGGTGTTGGAAGGTGGAATTATAAAAGTCGTGCTGAATGATATCATTTATTTATATATGTTATTTACATATTTATTTATAAGATAAAATTACAAACTTTTATGCGAATTGTAACGTCACATTCCTACCTAGATATAAAAGAAGTTCTCTTGTAACCGTTCATAAGATTTTTTATTGTATACGGTATACCCACTTACCTACTCTTATTCAATTCATAATAACATAGGTACTTATGTAACAAGGAAAGGATATTCTAATCACACAAAGATAACAATTATTGTTGATAGATGATACCCACGTATAGGTATCGGTATTCAGCAGAGTTTATTGAAAACTAATAATTATAAATGATTAAAACTTTATGAATATTTTTTTGTGACGTCACAATAAATGTAACTCGTATTGAGGTTATAGTTTAAGTGTTCATTTTCTCGAAGAAAAGAAGATTTAAACTAAACCTCAATTTAAGATCATTAATAAATTATATTTTGTTACACGTCTAATGAAAACTAAAGCATCCAGGGATATATAATTATTTTGTAGCATGACATCTTGTAATACTTCTACGTAATTAAGTAGAACTGTTGGCGCGTGGAGGAATAAAAGCCAAGTCTCCTGGCCCTGCTGCACTTATCCATCCCCACATGATCCCCACATGATTGTGGGGATCATGTCATCATATTAACCGTAATTCAACCTGAGTCTGTATTAAGGATTATGTTTTTGTCAGACCAGCAGAGTGTTATTCTTGCGCCATAAATGAAGCCTACCCTTTTGACTTGATTTAATAGTCTTTTCATGGTCAAAATAAAAAAAAATCAAAATCAAAGCATTTATTTCAAGTAAGCCAGTTACAGGCACTTTTGAATTGTCGAAACAAAGATGAAAATTAAATGTAGCTACAGTCCCAGTCACAAGACATAAAAACTGTGAAAGTACTGTAGTTGCCCATTCCCTAGCGTAGATCTCTATGGAGAAGAATGGGCAAGAAACTCCATGGACACTCTTTTAAATCAGAATATTGTTACAAAATCTTGGTTACATCATTCACGTTGAGATGGTATATTATGTGAGAACAATGTAGCAAGATGTGCACGGTAAAAGTGTCCACAGCAAAAAAACACAAACAAAAAAAAATACAATTCAAAATAATTCCTTCAAATAAGCCATGGCAACCAAGAGATGACCAGTCACAACTGACAGCGCCCGTTCACGGACATGACGCATGGATCAGCACCATTCAACTCAACCATTTTGAAGGGAACTAAATGATCCGACACATGCGCCACCATCAGCGAGACAATAGAGTGAGCATGACATACTCCAAACCGCCAGGGCACATTCAAGTAAAAAAAAAAGACGTAGGTTTCCAGTGAATGATAGCTTTCTAGTACATAGTACTCACACAATATGGGCTATGCATTTATATAATACTAAAGAGATTGATTCTATACAATGCAAAGATAGTTGTACAATCTTCAGCAGCTCCAACAATACAATTCAATGCTATCAATTTATGCGCCCCTGTCCATGTGGAGCAGGACCAGCATTGAGCCAAGCATTTTTATCATCGATATAATCGCTCAACTTGTAATATGCTTGCTTACATAGTGTGCGTTTAATGCATGTTTTAAATTTCGTCTCATTCAGTTCAAGAATACTTTGTGGAATTTTATTATAGCATCTCAAACAGTACCCCATGAAAGATGAGTCTACTTTAGCGAGTCTGAAACCTGGCTGAACTAGTTGGTCCCTATTTCTAGTACTGTAATTATGTCTGTCACCCCTTTTACCAAAAAGGTGCAAATTTTTTCTGACGTACATTATGTTTTCGTAGATGTATTGACAATGTACCGTCATGATGCCAATATCCTTAAACAGTTCCCTTAGAGAATCGCGCCCACGAAGATTATATATGGCTCTGATGGCTCTTTTCTGCAGAATAAATATAGACTCAATATCAGCAGCCCGTCCCCACAGCAAAATGCCATAAGACATTATACTATGAAAGTAACTAAAATAAACCAGTCTAGCGGTATCTACATCAGTATACTGACGGATTTTTCTAATGGCAAAGGCTGCTGAACTTAGCCGCCCCGCAAGAGATGTCAAATGAGAACCCCATTGTAGCCTTGAATCAAGCGTAATCCCCAGGAAAACCGTTTTATCTACGAATTCAAGTTTCTCTTTATTCAATATTATATCACAATCACTACTTTTAACATTCGGTAAAGCAAATCTTATGCATTTGGTTTTTTTTTCATTTAATACCAAATTGTTTGCTGTGAACCAATTTTGGACCTGAAGTAGGGCATTATTCACGTCATCTAGATTTTGGGCCCGCCTATTTATCTTAAAAATTAGGGAAGTGTCATCAGCAAATAACACCATATTTTGAGGTTGGTTTTTCAGTAAATAGGGTAGATCATTTATATATACTAGAAAGAGGAAAGGACCCAATATTGAGCCTTGTGGAACCCCTATTTTTACTTTTAACCCCTGTGAATTAACACCATTTATTTGAACATGTTGTTGTCTATCATTCAAATAAGATTTTACCAAACTAAGTGCAAGTTTACCCAGTCCGTAATGCTCAAGTTTCAAAAGTAATGTGTCGTGATTTACGCAATCAAACGCTTTGGAGAGGTCACAAAAAATTCCTATGGCGTCTTGAGACTCTTCCCACGCAGTAAATATGTGCTTTAATAAGGTTACACCGGTGTCAGTTGTACAACGTCCCTTGGTGAAGCCATACTGTTGATCATGTAAGATTCTGTTGGTGTTAAAATGATAGAGCATTTGATTAAGCATTACTTTTTCAAAAACCTTGCTAAAAACTGGTAACACGGATTCAGGTCTATAATTATCTTTACTTATAAGTAAGTACGTACGTACGTATAAGTACTTTTTTATAAGTATCTTTACTGTCCCCGGATTTGAAAAGAGGTATGACTTTACTGTATTTCATTAAATCAGGGAAAACTCCTTGGTCTACACATAAATTAAAAATTAAA
Organism: Xestia xanthographa; assembly: GCA_905147715.2. NCBI lineage: Eukaryota > Metazoa > Arthropoda > Insecta > Lepidoptera > Noctuidae > Xestia > Xestia xanthographa. The sequence continues at coordinate 19,398,463 of LR990667.1, forward strand.
GCTAAGTAAGGGGCTATAGTCTCAAGTATGGATGTACAAACTTTGACAGACATTCCCCATAGATCTTCGGTTAGTTTGATCTTTATTTGCCGGAAAGTTTTAATAACAATCATAGGGTTAATGTGTTTAAATTTAAATTCAACCAGGCAGCCAGACACATTCGCCTTTAATAAACCAATTGAGAGTTCAGGTGAGGAAATAAGAGCCTCCGTTGTTTTTTGTGGTATATCGGTAAAGAATTTTACAAATTCTTGAGCTACTTCCTGATTAGAGCTTTTAGGACCACATGCTGTATCTAATGTGTAGCTAGTGTTACGTATTTTCTTCCGGTTAGTCTCATTATTTATAACTTTCCAAACTGTCTTTATTTTATTTTCTGCTGTTTTGATCTTGTTGCTAATGTGCAGTGCTTTAGCAACCTTGCATGTATTTCTAAAAATGTTTGAATACTTAGCAACATACTTGTTAAAAGTTTCAGTGTTTATAAAAGGCTTAAGGCCATAAAGCTCAAATAGTCTTTCCCTACTTTTTCTGATACCTCTAGTTGCCCAATCACTAAATATGAATTTAGGGCAAATACTTTTTGTCTTCTTTTCAAAAGTTTTATTGAATTCCGTGTGAACTATTGAAAAGAAACGATCATACAATTGATCTATATTAATATCATCAAGGCCCATAACGCTTAACTTGTTCTGTAGCAAAATAATATACCTATTTAATCTGCTAGAAGTTATAGGTCTAAATTTAATTTGAACTTTTTGCGATGGGGGTGTATTACACCTGAAGGTTACAGTTTGTCCACTATGGTCAGAGGGTAGACAATTTACTATTGCTTTATCTAAATAATCACAATCGCAGAAAATATTATCTATACAAGTAGCAGAAGATGGAGTGACTCTAGTAGGTTCTGTAAAAGTGTTGGTCAAGTCAAATGACTTAAAAAGATTTAATAAGCGACTGCTATTTGCACATTCTTCTAAAATATTGATATTAAAATCACCACAAATAATTGTAGATTTATTACTGACTGCAAGTTTTGCCATCACATCTTCCATTATTGATTCAAACAAAGAAAAGTTTTGATAGTTTGGGGGTCTGTACACACACACAATTACATGCTTATCTAGCTCAACACAGGACAGTTCAACGCAATGTTCAACCGAGAGACCTACTATGTCATTACGTTGCTTATATTTAAAACAATTTCTTATTAATATTAGGGAACCTCCACGAAGCATAGTTTTACGGTTAAAGCAGCTACCCACCATATAGTTCTCATAATTGATAAGCATTTGGTAATCCTTAAGCCAATGTTCAGTAAAACATATAATGTCAAACTTACTATTTTCTAAAAACAATTCAATTTCTAATAATTTGGAAGAAATGCCTTGGATATTTTGGTGGAATAATTTCAAAGTGTTCTGCTGAGGCCCTTTTTTACTAACTAATTGAGTGCAAGAAGATACGTTGGTAGGATTAACAATATTGTTAATCGTACCTCCTGTTGTCTCATTTCCTAGTTTAAATTAATTTTTGGAGTGAGGCTGGAGACACCCGTACCATCCTCAGACAACAAGACCCTATCACTAATACTAATATACCCTAATTGAGAATTCTCCACGGTGACACATGGATCCTCCTCAGTACAATGTTTGTAAACATTTATAGCACTAGTGCTATATTCATTGAAAGTCACCTGTATATTAGTATTACTACTAATAGTCGCAGTGTTAATAATAGAACTAAACTTAGACATACTATTTATGTCTGTGTGAATATTATAAGCTAATAGCCGAGCTATTTTGTGTCTACATCTAATAGGTAGATACACCTTACCCCGTGTCGACTTCAGTTTACCAACAATAGTGTTGATATCCAGATATATAAGTCTGTCACTATAGTGACCTACTAAAAAATGTACATGGTTATTTAACATATGTATATAATTATTTTTTCTATTACCCAAATTTTCAAAAAATGGAAAACCACACAATATTATTTTGTTACAATTTAACTTTAACAACTCTGAAACACAGTCAGTGATGTCTTCCTTTTTAATCTTAGAACTATTACCAACACATATAGTAATGGTGGTACTAGGATCACAAACGGTCTTTGTTACTGATGCCATAATCTGTTTGTAGGTTGATCCTGGCATGCAATAATTTTGGGTACAATAACTCAGGTTATTACTGATCAATTTCCCTAACCCTCTACCTATACTATCAGAGAACATAACTGAAAGATTAGAACCAAGACTATTAGGTGAGACCAAATTACCTAAGTCAGGTATTGTATCTTGGGTGGAAATACAGTCCTGAGTACTCACAGCTAGGGACGGGTCCTCCGTTGCCTCAAGCTGGAGGGCATCATTGCTGGATTCCCTCTGACAAGTACACTGAGTGTTGCTGAGAGTCAGCGAGTAGTATTATTATTTATGGTAGCGACGGCTTTTCACTTCACTGTCGACTAGCAAGGACTTTTAATACAGAGACTTACAGTATTCCTCTAAAACAAAAAAAATGATGTTAGGCAGCTATAACAAAATACTGAAGTGATCACTGTCTGCATTTTTAAATCCAATAATTAACACTAATTATTTAATTTTTATTTATCTTTTATGCCTCATGATGGATTTAAAACAATTAATTAATCCATATGTTACCAAATAAATAAACAATAATAAATTAGGTTTTAATTTTTAATAAAACTTTTTTACAATAATTCATAAATATAATACTCACATTCAGTCCGGTTTCTTCAGATATGTGTCCTATTAAGACCACTTTTATGCAGCATGATAATATTAGTCGCCCTCGCCTCAATATTAATATTTGCCTACATTTTGAGAAATACCGACAATAATACCACTATCTATTAAACCACACGTCAACCAAACCCAACACAACCAAACGACGTTCATTCCGATCAAGTAAAATATTCATAAAACTCATGTCTACCTCACAGAAATCTAAATTCTTAACTTATTTTTCTATGATCTACCTTTTTCTAACTTTAAGGTGTGAACAAAGCGAACAAGTTATAAAATATTTTTCTGTCCCATTACTGCCAATCGAGTAAAACTGACAAGAAGTCTAAAAGTAACAACGTGAGATTTCAACTCACAGCTTATTGATTCACTCATAGATCTGCGCCTAACCGCTAGGCCATCTTGACCTATATTCCTATGTTGAAGAACTTGCTAAGAGAGGTTCCGAGATGGCAGTGCTAGGCCCGTACGTGGGTACGGGAAGGTAGGGGAAGGATCACAATTCCGTACATGAATTATATGGTGACAACTATATGGTGGGTAGCTGCTTTAATCGTAAAACTATGCTTCGTGGAGGTTCCCTAATATTAATAAAAAAATGTTTTAAATATAAGCAACGTAATGATATAGTAGGTCTCTCGGTTGAACATTGCGTCGAACTGTCCTGTGTTGAGCTAGATAAGCATGTAATTGTGTGTGTGTACAGACCCCCAAACTATCAAAACTTTTCCTTATTTGAATCAATAATGGAAGATGTACTAGCAAAATTGGAAGCCAGTAATAAATCTACAATTATTTGTGGTGATTTCAATATCAATATTTTAGAAGAAAATTCAAATAGCAGTCGGTTATTAAATCTTTTTAAGTCATTTGACTTGACCAACACTTTTATAGAACCTACTAGAGTCACTCCATCTTCAGCTACTTGTATAGATAATGTTTTCTGCGATTGTGATTACTTAGATAAAGCCATAGTAAATTGTCTACCGTCTGACCATAGCGGACAAACTGTAACTTTTAGATGTAATACACCATTGCAAAAAGTTCAGATCAAATTTACATCTATAACTTCTAGCAAATTAAATAGGTATAATATTTCCCTACAGAACAAGTTAGGTGTTATGAGCCATGACGATATTAATATAAATCAATTGTATGATCGTTTCTTTTCAATAGTTCACACGGAATTCAACAAAACTTTTGAAAAGAAGACAAAAAGTATTAGCCCTAAATTCATATTTAGTGATTGGGCAACTAGAGGTATCAGAAAAAGTAGGGAAAGACTATTTGAGCTTTATGGCCTTAAGCCTTTTATAAACACTGAAACTTTTAACAAGTATGTTGCTAAGTATTCAAAAATTTTTAGAAATACGTGCAAGGTTGCTAAAGCCCTGCACATTAGCAACAAGATCAAAACAGCAGAAAACAAAATAAAGACAGTTTGGAAGGTCATAAATAATGAGACTAACAAGAATAAAATACGTAACACTAGCTACACATTAGATTCAGCATGTGGTCCTAAAAGCTCTAATCTGGAAGTAACTCAAGAATTTGTAGATTTCTTTACCGATATACCATTAAAAACTACAGAGGCTCTTAATTCCTCACCTGAAGTCTCAATTGGTTTATTAAAGGCGAATGTATCTGGCTGCACGGTTGAATTTAAATTTAAACACATAAACCCTATGATAGTTATTAAAGCTTTCCGGCAAATAAAAATAAAACTGACCGAAGATCTATGGGGAATGTCTATCAAAGTTTGTACATTCATACTTGAGACTATAGCCCCATACTTAGCTTTAATTTTTAATTTGTGTGTAGACCAAGGAGTTCTCCCTGATCTAATGAAATACAGTAAAGTCATACCTCTTTTCAAATCCGGGGACAGTAAAGATACTAATAATTAAGACCTGTATCCGTGTTGCCGGTTTTTAGCAAGGTGTTTGAAAAAGTAATGCTGAATCAAATGCTCAATCATTTTAACACCAACAAAATTTTAACCGATCAACAGTATGGTTTCACCAAGGGACGTTGTACGGCTGACGCCGGTGTAACCTTATTAAAGCACATATTTACTGCGTGGGAAGAGTCTCAAGATGCCATAGGAATATTTTGTGACCTTTCCAAAGCATTTGATTGCGTAAATCACGACACATTACTTTTGAAACTTGAGCATTACGGATTAGGTCAACTTGCACTTAGTTTGGTAAAATCATATTTGAGTGATAGACAACAACATGTTCAAATAAATGGTGTTAACTCACAGGGTTTAAAAGTAGTAATGGGGGTTCCGCAAGGCTCAATATTGGGTCTTTTCCTCTTTCTCGTGTATATAAATGATCTACCCTATTTATTGAAAAACCAACCTCAAAATATGGTGTTGTTTGCTGATGACACTTCCCTAATTTTTAAGATAAATAGACGGGCCCAAAATCTAGATGACGTGAATAATGCCCTACTTCAGGTCCATAATTAGTTCACAGCAAACAATTTAGTATTAAATGAAAAAAAAACTAAATGCATAAGATTTGCTTTACCCAATGTTAGAAGTAGTGATTGTGAAATAATATTGAATAAAGAGAAACTTGAATTCGTAGATAAAACGGTTTTCCTGGGGATTACGCTTGATTCAAGGCTACAATGGGGTTCTCATTTAACATCCCTTGCGGCGCGGCTAAGTTCAGCGGCATATGCTATTAGAAAAATTCGTCAATTTACTGATGTAGATACCGCTAGACTGGTCTATTTTAGTTACTTTCATAGTATAATGTCTTATGGCATTTTGCTATGGGGACGGGCTGCAGATATTGAGTCTATATTTATTCTGCAAAAAGAGCCATCAGAGCCATATATAATCTTCGTAGGCGCGATTCTCTAAGGGAACTGTTTAAGGATATTGGCATCATGACGGTACATTGTCAGTACATCTACGAAAACATAATGTACGTCAGAAAAAATCTGCACCTTTTTGGTAAAAGAGGTGATAGACATAATTACAGTACTAGAAATAGGGACCAACTCGTTCAGCCAGGCTTCAGACTCGCTAAAGTAGACTCATCTTTCATGGGGTACTGTTTGAGATGCTATAATAAAATTCCACAAAGTATTCTTGAACTGAATGATACGAAATTTAAAACATGTATCAAACGCACACTATGTAAGCAAGCTTATTACAAGTTGGGCGATTATATCGCTGATAAAAATGGTGGCTCAATGCTGGTCCTGCTCCACATGGACAGGGGCGCATAAATTGATAGCATTAAATAGAATTGTTGGAGCTGCTGAAGATTGTACAACTATCTTTGCATTGTATAGAATCAATCTCTAGTATTATATAATCGCATAGCCCATATTGTGTGAGTACTATGTACTAGAAAGCTATCATTCACTGAAATCCTACGTTTTTATTTTTATTTCTTGACTTGATTGTGCCCTGGCGGTTGAGAGTATGTTATGCTCACTCTAATGTCTCGCTGATGGTGGCGCGTGTGTTGGATCATTTAGTTCCCTTCGAAATGGTTGAGCTGAATGGTGCTGATCCATGCGTCATGTTCGTGAACGGGCGCTGTCAGTTGCGACTGGTCATCTCTTAGTTGCCATGGCTTATTTGAATGTTTATTTTTTAATTGTATTTTATTGTTTTTACTATGGACACTTTTAACGTGCACATCTTGCTACATTGTTCTCACATAATATACCATCTTAACATGAATGATGTAACCAAGATTTTGTAACAACATTTTGATTTAAAAGAGTGTCCATGGAGTTTCTTGCCCGTTCTTCTCCATAGAGATCTACGCTAGGGAATGGGCAACTACAGTACTTTCACAGTTTTTATGTCTTGTGATTGTGACTGTAGCTACATTTAATTTTCATTTTTGTTTCGACAATTCAAAAGTGCCTGGAACTGGCCTACTTGAAATAAATGCTTTGATTTTGATTTTGATTTTGGATTCGTCAGAGATCAACTGAACTACATAACAACAAATGGTCACGGTCTACAAAGTGCAGGCAGTCAAAAATGGCGATGCCAAGTCTGCATCCGCTATTAACAAAACGACTGCTGAGCCTAAGTAGAAATAACCTCAGAATAATAATAGGGACAATAACGGGCCATTGCCCCCTAAACAAACATCTCTTTAACATAGGCGCCACGGACAGCCCACTCTGCAGGGGTTGCTTGACACCAAAGAATCAGCCGCCCACGTCATCCTGGAATGCAAGGCCGTGGCTAACCAGCGCAAACAAATCCTCGGAACGGTGAGGTCGCTCCGCGAAGCCTGTGAAGCTCCCAGGAAACTTCTGTGTTTCTGGGCGGAGCTAGGCTGGCTAACTTAGCCAGGACACCTACGCACAACGGACCGAATGAGAGTCTAAGTGCGGAAAATGGAGTCCCTACTCTACTCTACTCTGCTCTACTCCTATGTTGAAATTTTGAACGACAAAAATAATTACTTGTAGACGACAATGTCTATTTTCTTGAAAGGTCGTAAGTCAAACTAAACGTCAAGCTATTGGTTTGTGTGCTTGAGGAGTTTTGGTCGACACTGTACTTACTTACTTTTCAGTTTTAAATCCCACTATAAAAAGGTAGCTTCTTGGCTCGTTTAATATTCAATGCATCAGCACAATGTTTTAAGTGCGTTACATTGAGTTGTACCATAAAACGAGATTTTTCTTGTATAAAGTGCCAATACTTTTTCTTCCTTTAGAAATCGACGTCTTTTTGGCTGTTACCACATTCCCTAAACTGTGATTGTTTTTGCTGATTTGATGCAAATGCCTTTCATTCATCCTTTTTGTGGCTCAACATTCTGATCCACACAGCAGGTCAGCAGGTCTAACCATTGTTGATTATTCCCGTGACCTGCCGCCATTTCATCCATCCCGTGTTAATTCTTTTACACTACGATCTATTTCGCCATCGGTTTGCACGAGTGAACCGAGATACCGAAAGTCGGAGCAGACAGGAAGAGGGGCGCCATCTAACGCTATGGCTCCAGAACTAGAGAGACCGCCAACATCGCAAAACATGTATTCAGTTTTACTTCTGCTCATTGTCAACCCAACATTCTCCAGTTTCTGTTGCCATTTCTCAAATCTGCTCCGGATGTGCCGATTGATTATCATCGTTATTAGAAATATCAACTGCCTAAACTAAATCTCAATTTTTTACCACAGGATTAGTGACAATTGCGTCCAGAAAAAACAAATAAACTTAGATTTAGATTATAATACCTAATATAACCACCACTATATTTACCATTTCCAGAGGCAGCAACTGCAGAAAGTGTGATTCTGGTATCTACTATACCAGGTGCGTCGGATCAACTTTCAGGTAAATAAGATAGATAAATAGATTTATTTATTTGCCTAAAATATGGTATTATACAGATTTTATAACAAATAAACAATAGTTCTTCATATTCCGCCAACTATGCTAGTATTCTATAAATAACTTTTGTTTTAAACGATCACACCATATTGGCTTTTAATTAATTTATTTATTAGGCCCTTGATCATGGCATAATCAAAAACAAAATAATCAGATATAAAATAAAACTATTTTGTGCATTAGATGTTTTTGATTACTTCAGAAATGGAAACCAACTTAGTGAAAAAACCTTTAGCATAATTATTATTTAGTACTAGGTTTTGAGCGCAACTTAGTCCAGGTAGATTTAGATCCCCAGGAAGTACAGTAAGCGTTCATAAGTGCATAAGCACGCTAAGGATTGTATTGCTGTAACGCACGGTCGAGCGTCCGTGCGTCTGTATGTGTAAGTGGTCTCAATACAGTAGGCACACCACAGCCACAGAGTTTGCCCAATCGCATGTCGTCGCGTCAGACTGCACGAAACGTTAAAATATATTTCCGTCTCTTTCGCGTTCTCCAGTTTCTGTTGCCATTTCTCAAATCTGCTCCGGATGTGCCGATTGATTATCATCGTTATTAGAAATATCAATTGCCTAAACTAAATCTCAATTTTTTACCACAGGATTAGTGACAATTGCGTCTAGAAAAAACAAATAAACTTAGATTTAGATTATAATACCTAATATAACCACCACTTTATTTACCATTTCCAGAGGAAGCAACTGCAGAAAGTGTGAACCTGGTGTCTACTATACCAGGTGCATCGGATCAACTTACAGGTAAATAAGTATTCCATAAATTACTTTTGTTTTTAACGATCACACCATCTTGGCTTTTTAACCGACTTCCCAAAAATAAGTATTTTGTTCTATTTTAGTTTGCAGCCTAAATATAATATTTTTAAATGCAATATCATCTAGAAACACTTTTGAAAATGTAATTTAATAACTTTTCAGGAGCAACAACTTCGACCCATAATGAATTTTATGTATGTCCATCAACATCTAAAGCACCACTTGCTACATGTTAGTAGTTTTTGGTATAAGCAATAAATTAAAAAATTGACCAGTCGCGGGATGCCTGGCAAAGTTGAAACATCGATACTATTTGGTATAGAATATTTGCATGAAGGAATGGTTTACTAAGGGAAACAAATATGGCTTAATCCAAATATATGGCATAATCAAAAACAAAATAATCAGATATAAAATAAAACTATTTTGTGCATTAGATGTTTCTGATTACTTCAGAAATGGAAACCAACTTAGTGAAAAAACCTTTAGCATAATTATTATTTAGTACTAGGTTTTGAGCGCAACTTAGTCCAGGTAGATTTAGATCCCCAGGAAGTACAGTAAGCGTTCATAAGTGCATAAGCACGCTAAGGATTGTATTGCTGTAACGCACGGTCGAGCGTCCGTGCGTCTGTATGTGTAAGTGGTCTTAATACAGTACGCACACCACAGCCACAGAGTTTGCCCAATCGCATGTCGTCGCGTCAGACTGCACGAAACGTTAAAATATATTTCCGTCTCTTTTATTATACACGCAGCAAACGCATGATCTTATGTTTATTGGTTTTTTTTTTTTTTTTTTTCCGTTTGTTATTAAGAACAGAATTCTTAATAAATTAATTACAATCTAGCCTAAAAAGACTAATAAGTAATTTAACTCTAGCTTAATATGCTACGTTATAAATAATGTTAATACTAAGATTCGTGTCTATTTGCACTTTTACACAAGTCCGTAGCACTTTCTTAGAGTCTGATATATTATATTAAAACACTATGTTCATGTGTTATATGTATAGCACATCAATGTTACTATTATTCACTCACTTTGTTAGTACTTACTTACACTACATTAATTCAAATGGTTTAGTTCTTTTTAGCCTACGCACTAAGTCTGTGTTGTCTAGCAGCTGGATAGCCTCAACATTCACATGTCGGTGTAGTCTGTGTTCGTGGGCTTCAGCAAATTTTTTGATGATTGTGGTGACGAATTCCATTTTAAGGTCACGGTAAAGGTCGTCGTTTCTTATGTACCAGGGTGCATTCACAGCATCCCTGAGTACTTTATTTTGGAATTGTTGGATAATTTTGATGTTGCTTGGTTTAGTACAGCCCCAAAGTTGGATACCATACGTCCAAATTGGCATCAGTATATGCTTGTATATGGTTATTTTATTATGTATTGATAGACAGGATTTCCTTCCAAGTAACCAATACATACTTTTATAACGTGTGTCGAGTTCCTGTCTTTTCTTTTTGACATGAGCTTTCCAACGCAACTTGGTATCGAGAGTCATGCCAAGGTATTTGGCTGTATTAGCGTAAGGCACTTGCATGCCATTTATATAGATTGGGTGATAATCCAGGTGTTTGTTTGTGAAGTCAATGTGAATTGATTTAGATTCATTCAGTTTGATCTTCCATTTTTGTGTCCAGTCATAAACTTTGTTCACAGCTAGTTGAACTTTTTCTACTGCTTCTCTGTGGGTTGAACCGGTAGCCATAATTGCAGTATCATCTGCAAAGGTCGCAATGGTGTTGTTTTCCAGTTCTGGAATGTCACATGTGTATAACAAGTACAAAATCGGGCCTAGCACACTTCCTTGTGGTACCCCAGCTTTTATATGTTTTAGTTCGGAATATGCATCCTCTTGCCGTATTCTGAACATTCTATTACTTATATACGACTCTAGTATATCTGCAAATTCTGGGAGCATGCGCCTGAGTTTGAATATTAGACCCTTATGCCAAACTTTATCAAAAGCTTGCGCCACATCTAAAAATACAGTGGCGCAGACTTCTTTATTTTCTAGTGTTTTTTCAATGATATTAGTTATTCTATGAACCTGGTCTATTGTAGAGTGTTTCTCCCTAAAGCCAAATTGATGATTTGGGATAAGGTCTTTATCTTCTATTACTGGTTTTAATCGCTTCAATAATAGTTTTTCGAATAACTTTGATAGCACGGGCAACAGAGAAATAGGTCTGTATGATGATGCTTCATGTGGTGGTTTCCCAGGCTTCGCAATCATAATGACTTCAGCGACCTTCCATGGCGCAGGTACGTGTTTTAAAATAAATGCAGCATTAATAAGTTTGGTCAGCTTAACTACAGCCTTACGCGGGAGGTGTTTTAGAATCTCACCTGTAATGAGGTCGTAACCCGGAGACTTTTTGGCACTAATGTTATTTTGAATTTCTCTCATTACTTCTTTAGGAGTCACAAGCTTAATTCTCTGGTTTTCTGCTAAGTTTTCACTCTCAAGTAATTCTACCAGGTTTTCATTGGGCTTAAAAGTTTCTTCTAGGTGCTGAGCAAACCTTACAGCTTTCTGATCATTGCTTATGGCCCATTTTCCGTCGCTATCTCTGATGGGCGGTATTTGTTTAATTGGCCTTTTTAGATTTTTTGTTGCCTTCCAGAGGGAGTAATCTGTTGATTTGTCATTGGTTAGCTGCAGAAGGTTGGTGTTCAGAGCTGTATCCTCAAATTGTAGAATTTTTCTCTTTAATTTTTTAGTTAAATTATTTAGTGATGTTTTATCTCGCGGGCATCGTGTTTGCTGCCACTGTTTCCTTTGTTTCCTTTTCTCAGTAAGTAAATCCACAATTTCCTTAGGATAGGTAAATCCCTTATATTTACGTTTTAATTGTGGTGTGTTGTTCCACGCACATTGTTGTATACTTACAATATACTTGTTTACTTCTGAGTCAAGCTGATCTTGCTTTTTTATCGGAGTTTTAAGGTCGATAATATTTTCTAGATCAAGAGAAAAGCTTTCCCAATCTGTGGACTTATTAACCAGGGTTAAGTGGCTTTCTTTAAGTAGGATTTTTTGACTTAGCATTAGTATAAGCGAAGAGTGGTCCGAGTTCATATGAAAACCTTCCTCCACGCTGACATAATTGGCGGATATGTTTTTGCATATGAAAAAATCTATAAGATCCGGTATTTTCTGGTGGTCAGTGGGCCAGTATGTTGGTTTTCCTGTACTCATAACTTCAGAACCGGTATCTTTTACTGCGCTTAAGAGCTGCCTTCCCTTAGTCGTTGTAAGTCTTGATCCCCAATGCGTATGCTTAGCATTAAAATCGCCGCCTAGGATAAATCTCTGGCCTAACAATTCAAAGAGATGTAAATACCGCTCTTTTCTTATCATGTGCCGTGGGGGACAGTAAATGGCTGCAATGGACATGGAACAAGATTTGTTTTTAACAGATACTGCCACGGCTTGAATGTCTTGTTCTTCATATTTACATTGCACGTAGTGACTTATGGTGTGTTTGATTATAACCGCGCTGCCTCCCCTGGCAGAGTTGTCAGGGTGCAGCGAATTGTATACCATGTATCCTCTAAATTTCACAAAAGATTGTTTAGTGAAGTGCGTTTCGGAGACCAAACACACGTCAATGTTTTCTGTGTCCAGGACCGCCTGCAACTCATTTTGATGTTTGAGGAGCCCATTAGAGTTCAGTTTATTGGTAATGTTAGTTATAAGTTTAGTATATTATTTTGTGTTTTATGCAAAAACTTGTTTTTTTTTTTTGTAATGATTGTTTCATACTTATTTTTTTTTTAAGTTAATTATTAGTAAAAAAAAAACCTTAGTATTATAATTTAACTCTGTATTTGATTGTGTATTATCTTAGAATTATAAAAGTCGTGCTGAATGATATCATTTATTTATATATGTTATTTACATATTTATTTATAAAATAAAATTACAAACTTTTATGAGAATTGTAACGTCACATTCCTACCTAGATATAAAAGAAGTTCTCTTGTAACCGTTCATAAGATTTTTTATTGTATACGGTATACCCACTTACCTACTCTTATTCAATTCATAATAACATAGGTACTTATGTAACAAATAAAGGATATTCTAATCACACAAAGATAACAATTATTGTTGATAGATGATACCCATATAGGTATCGGTATTCAGCAGAGTTTATTGAAAACTAATAATTATAAATGATTAAAACTTTATAAATATTTTTTTGTGACGTCACAATAAATGTAACTCGTATTGAGGTTATAGTTTTAAGTGTTAATTTTCTCGAAGAAAAGAAGATTGAAACTAAACCTCAATTTAAGATCATTAATAAATTATATTTTGTTACACGTCTAATTAAAACTAAAGCATCCAGGGATATATATTTTGTAGCATGACATCTTGTAATACTTCTACGTAATTAAGTAGAACTGTTGGCGCGTGGAGGAATAAAAGCCAGTTCTCCTGGCCCTGCTGCACTTATCCATCCCCACATGATCCCCACATGATTGTGGGGATCATGTCATCATATTAACCGTAATTCAACCTGAGTCTGTATTAAGGATTATGTTTTTGTCAGACCAGCAGAGTGTTATTCTTGCGCCATAAATGAAGCCTACCCTTTTGACTTGATTTAATAGTCTTTTCATGGTAGTATTATTATTTATGGTAGCGACGGCTTTTCACTTCACTGTCGACTAGCAAGGACTTTTGATACAGAGACTTACAGTATTCCTCTAAAACAAAAAAATGATGTTAGGCAGCTATAACAATATACTGAAGTGATTACTCTCTGCATTTTTAAATCCAATAATTAACACTAATTATTTAATTTTTATTTATCTTTTATGCCTCATGATAGATTTAAAACAATTAATTAATCCATATGTTACCAAATAAATAAACAATAATAAATTAGGTTTTAATTTTTAATAAAACTTTGTTACAATAATTCATAAATATAATACTCACATTCAGTCCGGTTTCTTCAGATATGTGTTCTATTAAGACCACTTTTATGCAGCATGATAATATTAGTCGCCCTCGCCTCAATATTAATATTTGCCTACATTTTGAGAAATACCGACAATAATACCACTATCTATTAAACCACACGTCAACCAAACCCAACACAACCAAACGACGTTCATTCCGATCAAGTAAAATATTCATAAAACTCATGTCTACCTCACAGAAATCCAAATTCTTAACTTATTTTTCTATGATCTACCTTTTTCTAACTTTACGAAATGTGTGAACAAAGCGAACAAGTTATAAAATATTTTTCTGTCCCATTACTGCCAATCGAGTAAAACTTACAAGAAGTCTAAAAGTAACAACGTGAGATTTCAACTCACAGCTTATTGATTCACTCATAGATCTGCGCCTAACCGCTAGGCCATCTTGACCTATATTCCTATGTTGAAGAACTTGCTAAGAGAGGTTCCGAGATGGCAGTGCTAGGCCCGTACGTGGGTACGGGAAGGCAGGGGAAGGATCACAATTCCGTACATGGATTCGTCAGAGATCAACTGAACTACATAACAACAAATGGTCACGGTCTACAGACTGCAGGCAGTCAAAAATGGCGATGCCAAGTCTGCATCCGCGATTAACAAAACGACTGCTGAGCCTAAGTAGAAATAACCTCAGAAAAATAATAGGGACAATAACGGGCCATTGCCCCCTAAACAAACATCTCTTTAACATAGGCGCCACGGACAGCCCACTCTGCAGGGGCTGCTTGACACCAAAGAATCAGCCGCCCACGTCATCCTGGAATGCAAGGCCGTAGCTAACCAGCGCAAACAAATCCTCGGAACGGTGAGGTCGCTCCGCGAAGCCTGTGAAGCTCCCAGGAAACTTCTGTGTTTCTGGGCGGAGCTAGGCTGGCTAACTTAGCCAGGACACCTACGCACAACGGACCGAATGAGAGTCTAAGTGCGGAAAATGGAGTTCCTACTCTACTCTACTCTACTCCTATGTTGAAATTTTGAACGACAAAAATAATTACTTGTAGACGACAATGTCTATTTTCTTGAAAGGTCGTAAGTCAAACTAAACGTCAAGCTATTATTGGTTTGTGTGCTTGAGGAGTTTTGGTCGACACTGTACTTACTTACATTTCAGTTTTAAATCCCACTATAAAAAGGTAGCTTCTTGGCTCGTTTAATATTCAATGCATCAGCACAATGTTTTAAGTGCGTTACATTGAGTTGTACCATAAAACGTGATTTTTATTGTATAAAGTGCCAATACTTTTTCTTCCTTTAGAAATCGACGTCTTTTTGGCTGTTACCACATTCCCTAAACTGTGATTGTTTTTGCTGATTTGATGCAAATGCCTTTCATTCATCCCTTTTGTGGCTCAACATTCTGATCCACACAGCAGGTCAGCAGGTCTAACCATTGTTGATTATTCCCGTGACCTGCCGCCATTTCATCCATCCCGTGTTAATTCTTTTACACTACGATCTATTTCGCCATCGGTTTGCACGAGTGAACCGAGATACCGAAAGTCGGAGCAGACAGGAAGAGGCGCGCCATCTAACGCTATGGCTCCAGAACTGGAGAGACCGCCAAAATCGCAGAACATGTATTCAGTTTTACTTCTGCTCATTGTCAACCCAACATTCTCCAGTTTCTGTTGCCATTTCTCAAATCTGCTCCGGATGTGCCGATTGATTATCATCGTTATTAGAAATATCAACTGCCTAAACTAAATCTCAATTTTTTATCACAGGATTAGTGACAATTGCGTCTAGAAAAAACAAATAAACTTAGATTTAGATTATAATACCTAATATAACCACCACTATATTTACCATTTCCAGAGGCAGCAACTGCAGAAAGTGTGATCCTGGTATCTACTATACCAGGTTTATCGGATCAACTTTCAGGTAAATAAGATAGATAGATAGATTTATTTATTGCCTAAAATATGGTATTATACAGATTTTATAACAAATAAACAATAGTTCTTCATATTCCGCCAACTATGCTAGTATTCTATAAATAACTTTTGTTTTAAACGATCACACCATATTGGCTTTTAATTAATTTATTTATTAGGCCCTTGATCCAACTGCCCAAGGAGAGCTTAGAAAGATGGTCGTCGAGGCTCTAGGCCATAAGGACGTTGGCTGTCACTGTACGGTGCGTACACTTGCAGAGATGTTGTTGAGATGAAGTGCGTAGAGAAAAGATCTCTTGGTTCACACTAGATTTATTACGTATAAAATACAAGTAGAACTGTTGACGATTCCTTTCTCTAATGTTAGTCACCGCGTTGCAGTAATTGCACTCACCCATTAAATGTAATGAGTGTGGTTTTATAGTATCCGAAATGACGCACGTTTGGTGCAGGGCACCGCGTCAGCAAAACGTGTACAGTGTAAGACTGTACATCTTGGCAACCCCGAAGGGAGAAAGAAACAAGAAAAGAAACAAGAAGAGAAAGGAAAAGCCATTACAAAGTAATAAAGTAAATGATTAATCAAATTGAAAGGCGACATTACTACTCCCAGGTCGAGGTTCGCGCCGCTGGTCCTTTGTTGGTTTCGCTGCGACTGCTTCTTGCTGTTGTTTTGGTTTCCGAATAATTTGAAGTTCAATATCTTCAGGTGGTTGAGTAGAAGTTTGGTTATTGGCGTTGTTTGTGCAGTAGTAAGGCCAACGTTTCCTCCCAACCACAACTAGAAAAGTTATGATAGCAGCCGCCAGCAAAGAATAAATGACGGCGTATTGGTGAACGTCATGACTTGATAGTGTTGGCAGTGGAGCTTCATTATTCCTTTGAGTAGCAATTTTCTGTTCAATTGTCGCGATTTCTTGATTTGTAGCCATTGACTGAAATATAGTTGGGGCGTAGCGATACGTCAAGTTCACTATCTTGTTAATAGATGTATCGAAAGTTGGAGCTGTGAACTCATAATCCATCTTCATGCGACTACTGTATTGGTGTTGAGCGGTGATGGTCAAGTCGGCGGATTGCAGTACGCATACTTGCGGCAATGTCACTATGCTCGATGATGAGATGGTTTGTGTTGTGACGTCATTGCTGCATATGATTCGTAAAGAACACGTTTCGCAGCAAATCGCCAGCCAGCTGTTTATTGTTTGTAATTTTATCCAGACGTCCTTGCATGACGCACGTTCGACGTCGCACGGTCTGGTGTTTTGATGTGATAGCAGTTTTGCCTCACACGGAGCGCTTTTGCCGTGCAGATCAAATGACGGCAGGTTTTTGTTACACAAGAAATTCTGCGATTTTTGTTGCATGCAGTGTTTCAAGTCTTCCTCTGATAAAGATACGTAAGCGTTCTTCTTGAAGTTGACAGCGATACGATAGTACTTGTTTGATAGCCGCACATAGGTGGTGCCCTCAGCTATGATAACTGGTAAAGGTATAGCCTTGTATATGACGAAATCTTCGTTGGCTACAAGTGGAATATGTGCTTCGAATAAAAAGTAGTTTTCAGTAACTCGTGCTTTCACGTTGATAAGCTTGTAAATATCCTTAATGTTTTCTTTGTAGTTTTCAACTGGTAGCGATAAAGTTTTCGGAAGGCTTCCGGATATTTCCGTTAGTTTTTGCATCAGTCGGACCGGAGTGATCAGATGTACATCTACATGTCCTTGGTAGATGTTAGTTAGAGTGTTGAACAGCATTTCCTGAAATGTCCTCAAGTTGCTGATCAAGAGGTACGTTGTTAACGAAGCAGAATTGATGTAGGTAGTGGCAGAAAGTATTTCCATTTCTGTTTCGATGGAAACTATGTTCCTGTTGGTCTGATTGATGAAATTGTCAATTGAGTTGAATTGACGCTGAATGTTATCTTCACTTTGTTTCAGTACTTGATTCTCAAGCTCCACGATAGTTGTTTGATTCTTGATTAACTCCAGTAGATAGTTTTCGTTTGTCTGAAGAGATTGTATGTCGTTTTGATATTTTGTTGCAAATCGTTGGTCTAATATTCCAAACAGACTGTTAGCTATATAACCGACTCCATCCACTAGGCTTCTTTTCTTTCTGTTGCTCAAGTGTTTGTGTGGGTTTATAAGGATGGTGTTGTAGTAATTCAAAAGTTCGATTTCATGCCTTAATTGTTCCATAGTCGATATGCAGTGCTGCAGTTGCGTTTTATAGCATAAATTCTTGATATTATCAAAGTAAGTTTGAGTGCGACGAGTTCCTTCCCAATAGTTTGTTAGATTGTAATACATCATCAGTATCCATTCGTCGTGCACTACTTGCATTTTGCCGACGGTGTCATAGTATATGGGCCGCTCGCGTTCCAAGCTTGTAATCTGAGCGGTCGACGCCGGCGCTGCGCGCGTGCCGTCAATGGCGCTATATGATCCCGTTACAAATGTAAACAATGATAACATTGTTATTAGTAACGTTGAGTTAATTGGTTTCTTTGAACTCTTCCGTTGTTTATTTTTCGAACTCTGTCGAGGCTTCTCTTCTGTTTCGTTTTTCTCGGCAGCCTCAGTTTCAGAGTTCAATGGTAATGGCGATAGTTTTGTTATTGGGCGCTTGATGATTCCTGCTTGAGTTTTTACGGTAGTAACTCGAACATATCCATCAGGTCCTGGATGAGTGTCCAGTATACGACCTAAGGCCCACCTTACCGGCGGAAGATTGTTTTCTTTCACCAGTACTCGTTTTTAGAAGGCTTATTCCATTTACTACGTGTTTGTAGTATTGTAAGGTAATCGTTTGACCAATTTTTCCAATATTGTTGAAACATATGCTCGGTAAGCTGCCACCTGCGGCGTAAGTCAATGTTATTGACGTCATTGTAATCCGAGAGCGGCATGGACAATATTGGGCTTCCTGTAAGGAAGAGTCCAGGAGTGAGGCAGTTGTAAAACTCTTCTGGATCTTCAGTTAGCGGGCACAGCGGTCGAGAGTTCAAGCAAGCTTCTATTTTTGTTAAGACTGTTATGAACTCTTCGTATGTAAGTTTTTGGTACCCCAGTACTCGTCGCAGATGGTGCTTCATCGACTTGACGGCAGCCTCCCATAGACCGCCAGCAGTAGGCCAGGCGGGAGCGTTAAAATGCCATTCCACCTCCAGTTTGGCCAGTTCGTTAAAGAGATCTGGATTCAGTAGTTGTTTGAATGCTTCGAATTCTTGACGAAGTATCTTTGCGGCGCCGATAAAGTTTGTGCCACAGTCAGAGTACATGTGCTTGGGAGTTCCGCGCCTAGCACACAGTCTTTGGAAAGCCGCAATAAACGTTTCCGTGCTAAGGTCTGACACGAGTTCAATATGAACGGCTTTCGTCACCATACATATAAATATGGCTATGTATCCCTTAGAAGTTTTCACGCCTCTGCCCTTGTTGTGTTTGACGTCGACGTGCCCCGTAAAGTCAACTCCTGTGTGTGTGAAAGGTCGGCATGGAGTGACCCTTTGTTGTGGTAGGTCACCCATCAGTTGGTGGCTATCTGTTTTGTTGAAGCGATGACAGCGTACACATCTTCGAAGTTGCATTTTCATTTTCAATGCATCAGCACAATGTTTTAAGTGCGTTACATTGAGTTGTATCATAAAACGTGATTTTTCTTGTATAAAGTGCCAATACTTTTTCTTCCTTTAGAAATCGACGTCTTTTTGGCTGTTACCACATTCCCTAAACTGTGATTGTTTTTGCTGATTTGATGCAAATGCCTTTCATTCATCCCTTTTGTGGCTCAACATTCTGATCCACACAGCAGGTCAGCAGGTCTCACCATTGTTGATTATTCCCGTGACCTGCCGCCATTTCTTCCATCCCGTGTTAATTCTTTTACACTACGATCTATTTCGCCATCGGTTTGCACGAGTGAACCGAGATACCGAAAGTCGGAGCAGGAAGGAAGAGGCGCGCCATCTAACGCTATGGCTCCAGAACTGGAGAGACCGCCAAAATCGCAAAACATGTATTCAGTTTTACTTCTGCTCATTGTCAACCCAACATTCTCCAGTTTCTGTTGCCATTTCTCAAATCTGCTCCGGATGTGCCGATTGATTATCATCGTAATTAGAAATATCAACTGCCTAAACTAAATCTCAATTTTTTATCACAGGATTAGTGACAATTGCGTCTAGAAAAAACAAATAAACTTAGATTTAGATTATAATACCTAATATAACCACCACTATATTTACCATTTCCAGAGGCAGCAACTGCAGAAAGTGTGATCCTGGTATCTACTATACCAGGTGCATCGGAACAACTTTCAGGTAAATAAGATAGATAGATAGATTTATTTATTTGCCTAAAATATGGTATTAAACAGATTTTATAACAAATAAACAATAGTTCTTCATATTCCGCCAACTATGCTAGTATTCTGTAAATAACTTTTGTTTTAAACGATCACACCATATTGGCTTTTAATTAATTTATTTATTAGGCCCTTGATCCAACTGCCCAAGGAGAGCTTAGAAAGATGGTCGTCGAGGCTCTAGGCCATAAGGACGTTGGCTGTCACGATAATCGGCCTAATGATAGCCGAGTTCACATTCCACATGTCAACCACCACATGTGCCGATTGATTAGCATCATTATTAGTTATATCAATTGCTTAAACTAAATCTTATTTTTTTATCCTGTATTAGTGACAATTGCATTTAGAAAAAAACAAATAAACTTAGATTTAGACTTTATATAATATTATAATACCAATATACCTATTTATCGTTTCCAGAGGAAGCAACTGCAGAAAGTGTGAACCTGGTGTCTACTATACCAGGTGCATCGGATCAACTTACAGGTAAATAAGTATTCCATAAATTACTTTTGTTTTTAACGATCACACCATCTTGGCTTTTTAACCGACTTCCCAAAAATAAGTATTTTGTTCTAGTTTAGTTTGCAGCCTAAATATAATATTTTTAAATGCAATATCATCTAGAAACACTTTTGAAAATGTAATTTAATAACTTTTCAGGAGCAACAACTTCGACCCATAATGAATTTTATGTATGTCCATCAACATCTAAAGCACCACTTGCTACATGTAAGTAGTTTTTGGTATAAGCAGTAAATTAAAAATTGAGCAGTCGTGGGATGCCTGGCAAAGTTGAAACATCGATACTATTTGGTATAGAATATTTGCATGAAGGAATGGTTTAGGGAAACAAATATGGCTTAATCCAAATATATGGCATAATCAAAAACAAAATAATCAGATATAAAATAAAACTATTTTGTGCATTAGATGTTTCTGTTTACTTCAGAAATGGAAACCAACTTAGTGAAAAAACCTTTAGCATAATTATTATTTAGTACTAGGTTTTGAGCGCAACTTAGTCCAGGTAGATTTAGATCCCCAGGAAGTACAGTAAGCGTTCATAAGTGCATAAGCACGCTAAGGATTGTATTGCTGTAACGCACGGTCGAGCGTCCGTGCGTCTGTATGTGTAAGTGGTCTCAATACAGTACGCACACCACAGCCACAGAGTTTGCCCAATCGCATGTCGTCGCGTCAGACTGCACGAAACGTTAAAATATATTTCCGTCTCTTTTGTTATACACGCAGCAAACGCATGATCTTATGTTTATTGGTAATGTTAGTTATAAGTTTAGTATATTATTTTGTGTTTTATGCAAAAACTTGTTTTTTTTTTGTAATGATTGTTTCATACTTATTTTTTTTATTTAAATATTAGTAAAAAAAAACCTTAGTATTATAATTTAACTCTCTATTTGATTGTGTATTATCTTTTCGGTGTTGGAAGGTGGAATTATAAAAGTCGTGCTGAATGATATCATTTATTTATATACATATGTTATTTACATATTTATTTATAAAATAAAATTACAAACTTTTATGAGAATTGTAACGTCACATTCCTACCTAGATATAAAAGAAGTTCTCTTGTAACCGTTCATAAGATTTTTTATTGTATACGGTATACCCACTTACCTACTCTTATTCAATTCATAATAACATAGGTACTTATGTAACAAGGAAAGGATATTCTAATCACACAAAGATAACAATTATTGTTGATAGATGATACCCACGTATAGGTATCGGTATTCAGCAGAGTTTATTGAAAACTAATAATTATAAATGATTTAAACTATAAGAATATTTTTTGTGACGTCACAATAAATGTAACTCGTATTGAGGTTATAGTTTAAGTGTTCATTTTCTTGAAGAAAAGAAGATTGAAACTAAACCTCAATTTAAGATCATTAATAAATTATATTTTGTTACACGTCTAATTAAAACTAAAGCATCCAGGGATATATATTTTATAGCATGACATCTTGTAATACTTCTACGTAATTAAGTAGAACTGTTGGCGCGTGGAGGAATAAAAGCCAGTTCTCCTGGCCCTGCTGCACTTATCCATCCCCACATGATCCCCACATGATTGTGGGGATCATGTCATCATATTAACCGTAATTCAACCTGAGTCTGTATTAAGGATTATGTTTTTGTCAGACCAGCAGAGTGTTATTCTTGCGCCATAAATGAAGCCTACCCTTTTGACTTGATTTAATAGTCTTTTCATGGTAGTATTATTATTTATGGTAGCGACGGCTTTTCACTTCACTGTCGACTAGCAAGGACTTTTGATACAGAGACTTACAGTATTCCTCTAAAACAAAAAAATGATGTTAGGCAGCTATAACAATATACTGAAGTGATCACTCTCTGCATTTTTAAATCCAATAATTAACACTAATTATTTAATTTTTATTTATCTTTTATGCCTCATGATGGATTTAAAACAATTAATTAATCCATATGCTACCAAATAAATAAACAATAATAAATTAGGTTTTAATTTTTAATAAAACTTTGTTACAATAATTCATAAATATAATACTCACATTCAGTCCGGTTTCTTCAGATATGTGTTCTATTAAGACCACTTTTATGCAGCATGATAATATTAGTCGCCCTCGCCTCAATATTAATATTTGCCTACATTTTGAGAAATACCGACAATAATACCACTATCTATTAAACCACACGTCAACCAAACCCAACACAACCAAACGACGTTCATTCCGATCAAGTAAAATATTCATAAAACTCATGTCTACCTCACAGAAATCTAAATTCTTAACTTATTTTTCTATGATCTACCTTTTTCTAACTTTACGAAATGTGTGAACAAAGCGAACAAGTTATAAAATATTTTTCTGTCCCATTACTGCCAATCGAGTAAAACTTACAAGAAGTCTAAAAGTAACAACGTGAGATTTCAACTCACAGCTTATCGATTCACTCATAGATCTGAGCCTAACCGCTAGGCCATCTTGACTTATATTCCTATGTTGAAGAACTTGCTAAGAGAGGTTCCGAGATGGCAGTGCTAGGCCCGTACGTGGGTACGGGAAGGTAGGGGAAGGATCACAATTCCGTACATGGATTCGTCAGAGATCAACTGAACTACATAACAACAAATGGTCACGGTCTACAGACTGCAGGCAGTCAAAAATGGCGATGCCAAGTCTGCATCCGTGATTAACAAAACGACTGCTGAGCCTAAGTAGAAATAACCTCAGAATAATAATAGGGACAATAACGGGCCATTGCCCCCTAAACAAACATCTCTTTAACATAGGCGCCACGGACAGCCCACTCTGCAGGGGCTGCTTGACACCAAAGAATCAGCCGCCCACGTCATCCTGGAATGCAAGGCCGTGGCTAACCAACGCAAACAAATCCTCGGAACGGTGTGATCGCTCCGCGAAGCCTGTGAAGCTCCCAGGAAACTTCTGTGTTTCTGGGCGGAGCTAGGCTGGCTAATTTAGCCAGGACACCTACGCACAACGGACCGAATGAGAGTCTAAGTGCGGAAAATGGAGTCCCTACTCTACTCTACTCTGCTCTACTCCTATGTTGAAATTTTGAACGACAAAAATAATTACTTGTAGACGACAATGTCTATTTTCTTGAAAGTAAAAGGTCGTAAGTCAAACTAAACGTCAAGCTATTGGTTTGTGTGCTTGAGGAGTTTTGGTCGACACTGTACTTACTTACTTTTCAGTTTTAAATCCCACTATAAAAAGGTAGCTTCTTGGCTCGTTTAATATTCAATGCATCAGCACAATGTTTTAAGTGCGTAACATTGAGGTGTACTGTAGTGTGATAGGTATGTAAGTAGTATACATATTTACTCATGTATTAGTTTAAGGCAGTCGCAATAAATCACTCGTGGCGTACACCCGTATTTGATTTATCAATTCCCCGCTCCCGCACACCTCATGGCGACCCTGCCATGCGCGAGCGCCGCGGTGTAGGGCACCTACGTACCGGAGCCGGGTGTCGCGTATCGGGCGAATTCTGCAATTCAGCGGATTCCTGTGTGCCTCGGTACACTAAGTTAGAGCGTTTAGATATCAACGTTATAAAAAATGGATATAACTTGGAAGACGTTCAACTCAGGTGGTCACATACATTGGCGAAAAATAATAGTAAAATAAAATGGGAAAAACATGTTCGAAAACAGAAGACAAGGAGGTAATAATTGCCCAAAATGCAGGAGGAAGTAATACTACAGTAGAATCGCATATACAGATGAACAATATATTATTGGCCTTAACAATTTTCGCCGTTGCCGCCATCATAATAATATGGAAAAAACTGAAGGCCAGGCAAAAGAAATGGATCGGGAAGCATGTAGAGTCCGAGTTTATAAGAAGAATGCGTTTGCGGTTGTCGGGAAGACGAGAACGTGAAGAAGAAAACGAAAAAGTGTGAATCGTGTATATTGTGTATTAGTGCGCCACAGTGAAAAAAATAAAATAAAAAATTAACAAAATAAATAAACAATAACTAAATAAATAAACAAAGTGTAAATTCGCTTCGTATAACGTTAAGCATATTAAGTGAAAAAAAAAAAAAAAAAAAACATCAAGCAGTGTTGCATCATCCAACTAGGACATAGAGACTTTAGTTGTTCCGATTTTAGAGAACTTTTAATGAACTAATAAGTACCTACCTATATAATGTGTCCATGCAAATTATTACTACTTTATCGTAATTTTGTAACTTGTATCTTACACCAATTTACAGCTTAAATATAATGGAATGTCACATGGAGTAGAATATATTTGGCAGAATCGATAAACTACACACGTAAGGACCACCCAACTAAGTACATTTCTTCATTTTAACTGTAAGTCGGTGAGTTGCACGAAACCACCATTAGTTTAACGGAGGCTTTAAATTGATGCTGTCACTTTCTCTTTGATACAAAATGTAAGGGATAGCATGAATTTAAAGTCTCCGTTAAACTAATGTTGGTTTCGTGCAACTCAACAATAATGTCTTAATTTTACACTACATGGAAAAAGATTTAGAAAGAATTTTATGTGAATTAACTGATATTCAAATTAGTTTAAGAAAGTTAGGCCCAAGTAAAAGGCAACAATATATAGACAAAGTAAGGGAAAAAATAACAAAAGCAGAAGATATATATTCATCGTATAAAACTATTATAAGTATATTTTCAGAACAAAAAAGTTCGTTAGAATTAGCTGAGTATGTTTACGAAGTGTTGAAGGAGAGAATGGATGTTATTTATGATAAAATCTTGTCATATAATCCTCAAGGTGAAATAGAAACAATTATTATAAACATGGAGAAGTTTGAAATAAAAACTGCAACATCCTTAATACCTGTAATGGATGGTTCAGAAGGTACTACAGAAAAAATTATAGACGCTGTAGAACTATACAACAGCTGTCTCAAGGATCCTGATCAGGAAAAAAATGTTAATTTCTTTCGTTTTGAAAACAAGATTAACTAAAACTGCGAAATTAAAATTAAAATGCGAATATGATAACATAACGAGCTTTATACAAGATATTAAAACTTATTTACTAACAAAAAAATAATATGTCCACTAGTGAATATGGAAATAAAATATCAGAATTATTTATAGACCTCACAATTGCTCAAGCTGACGGTAACGAAAAGGCATGCGAGATACTGAGACTTATCAATGAGAAACTCGCGATTAAAAGATTCTCTGATGGATTAAGATATAAACGTTTAAGCACTATCATTTCAGCACGAAACTACTCGGAGTTGAAAGACGCGGTGCGTGCTGCTGAGGACGAGGAGCTGGGACAGCCCTCAACTTCCAATGGTATTTTCAGCGCAAGAGGTAAGCCAAACAACAGGTTTAATAATCGTTTCAATAGAGGTGGCCGAAACAATTATAATAATCAAGGTTTTCATTACCGTGGACACTATAATACGGGTCACAGATATAACAACAATACTAACCAACAAAGATTTAATGGTAATCCCCGTGGTGGATACACACGCGCAAGAGGAAACCATTTTTCAAATTTTGGAAATAATCATAACTATACCAGATATAATCGTGGAGTACCCCTATACTCAACATAGACATAATCAACAAAAAATGTATCCAGCCCAAGTGGACGGAAACCCCCAAACAACAAACGAAAAAACAGAGAACGAAAAAACAGATAACAAAAATCTGTTTTTTCGGTCCTAAATCATATTACATTTTAACGTGTAACAAAAATGTTAGGTACGTTCATTTAACCCGTATGCTCCCGGCCGTGCCTCCAGAGGCACAGTGCATTGTTATTTTAATTGTGTCTGTAATTGCGGGTATTGAAGTGGCATTAACAATACCAGGTGTTCATGGTTACTTGACACCGGCGCGTCCATTTCCGCCGTTTCTAAGAAGGTGTTATTGGAACACACTCCTTTGTATGAGGACAACCTTGTAATAAATGGTATCGGTGGCAAAACTTATTCGGAGGGTTATGTTTATCTTACATTGCGTAATGAAAGTAGTTGTTTTAAACATAAATTTTATTTGTTTAATGAATTACCGTGTAAATCGGATGGAATTCTAGGATTAGACTTTTTATCGAAATATAATCTAAATATATAAAAGAAGAAACTGACTGACTGACTGACTGATTGACTGACTGACTGACTGACTGACTGACTGACTGACTGACTCATCTATCAACGCACAGCCCAAACCGCTGGGTCTACAGATTCCAAATTTGGCAAGTAGGTTCCTTAAATGGTCTAGGGGTGCATTAAGAAAAGATTTTTCAAAATTCATCCCCTAAAAGGGTTAAACGGGGCTCCAAAGTTTGTATGGGGAAACAAGATTAGTTAGACTATTTTATTCGAAACTTCACAGGAGTGCTCCTATTGATAAATAAGTAGAAACGGGTTTCAGGTTTTTTCAGAATTCAACCCCTAAGAGGGGGAAATGGGGTGGCAAAGTATAAAAATCAATGCACAGCCCAAACCGCTGAGTCTAGAGATTCCAAATTTGGCAAGTAGATTCCTTATATGGTCTAGGGGTGTACTAAGAAAGGATTTTTCAAAATTCAACCCGTAAGGGGGTTAAACGAAAATCCAAAGTTTGTATGGGTAAAACAAGATTAGTTAGACTATTTTATTCGAAACTTCACAGGAGTACTCCTATTGATAAATGAGTAGAAACGGGTTTCAGGTTTTTTCAGAATTCAACCCCTAAGAGGGGGAAATGGGGTGGCAAAGTATAAAAATCAATGCACAGCCCAAACCGCTGAGTCTAGAGATTCCAAATTTAGCACAAAGGTTCTTTATGATGTTTAGGGGTGCATTAAGAAAGGATTTTTCAAAATTCACCCCCTTAGGGGTTGGAACTTCGAAACTTAACAGGAGTACTCCTATCGATAAATGAGTTAACGTTTGTGTTTCAGTTTTTTTCTCAGAATTCAACCCCTAAAGGGGGCAATGGGGTAACAAAGCCTGAAATTCAACATAGGTATTGTTTTTATGGTGAATTGGGTCGGGTGTATTACAAAAACAACGATTTTAAGATTTAATGTGGCAGACCTGAAATACTACCATTCCCTGTTGGGGTGCGATATGGGGTTGAAATGTCTAAAAATCAATATGGGTGTCGATACCGAGATTATCAGGGGTGCTGATTACGAAAATGGCCTTTGTTTTGAGATCCAGATGATAATGATTGTGATTACGATGATGATGATTGTGATAATGATGACGATGATTGTGATGATGATGATTTTGATTACGATGATAATGATTGTGATTACGATGATGATGATTGTGATAATGATGATTGTAATAACGATGATAATGATTGTGATTACAATGATAATAAGTGTGACAACGATGATGGTGATTGTGATAATGATGACGATGATTGTGATGATGATGATTTTGATTACGATGATAATGATTGTGATTACGATGATGATGATTGTGATAATGATGATTGTGATAACGATGATAATGATTGTGATTACAATGATAATAAGTGTGATAACGATGATGGTGATTGTGATTGTAATGGTGATTGTGACAGTGACGGTGATTGTGATGGTGATAGCGATGGTTGTGATAACGAGGACGGAGATTGTGATGATGATGATTATGATTAAGATGATAATGATTGTGATTACGATGATAATGATTGTGATAACGATGATGGTGATTGTGATGGTGATGGTGATTGTGATGATGATTGTGAGTGGCAGTGATTGTGATGGTGATAGCGATGGTGATGGTGATTGTGATTGTGATTGTGACAGTGATGGTGATTGTAATAATGATGTAGATTATTGTGATTACTATGATAATCATTGTGATAACGAGGGTAGTGATTATGATGGTGATTGTGATGGTGATTGTGTTGGTGATGGTGGTTGTGATGGTGATGGTGATTGTGATGGTGATGGTGATTGTGATTTTGATTGTGATAGTGTTGGTGATTGTGATAATGATGGTGATTGTGATAATGATTGTGG
The DNA here is from genome assembly GCA_905147715.2 of Xestia xanthographa. Lineage (NCBI taxonomy): Eukaryota > Metazoa > Arthropoda > Insecta > Lepidoptera > Noctuidae > Xestia > Xestia xanthographa. The sequence continues at coordinate 19,427,188 of LR990667.1, forward strand.
TTGAGATAGTGATGGCGATTGTGATGATGATTGTGATTAAGATGATAGAGATTGTGATTACGATGATAATGATTGTGATTACGATTACAATGATTGTGATGACGAGGATGGAGATTGTGATGATGATGATGATTGTGAATACGATGATAATGGTTGTGATTACGATGATAGTGATTGTGATAATGATGATAGCGATTGTGATTACGATGATAATGATTGTGATAACGATGATGGTGATTGTGATACTGATTTTGTGGTGATTGTGATGATGATGATGACTGTGATAGTTATTCTGAGAGTTGTGGTGATTGTGATGGTGATTGTGGTGGTGATTGTGATGGTGATTGTGATGGTGATTGTGATGGTGATTGTGATGGTGATTGTGATGGTGATTGTGATGGTTATTGTTATGGTGATTGTGATGGTGATTGTGATGGTGATGGTGATTGTGATGGTGATTGTGTAGGTGATGGTGATTGTGATGGTGATTGTGATGGTGAATGTGATGGTGATTGTGATGGTAATTGAGATAGTGATGGTGAGTGTGATAATGACTGTGATTGCAATGATAATTATTGTGATAACGATGATGGTGATTGTGATAGTTATTTTGATGGTGATTGTGATTGTGATGGTGATTGTGATAGTGATTGTGATAGCGATAGTGATGGGGATTGTGATGGTGATTGTGATAGTGATGGTGATTGTTATTGTTATGGTGATTGTGATAATGATTGTGGTAATTATGGTGGTTGTGTTAATGATGATAATTGGTGATAATGATGGTGACTGTGATAGTAATGGTGATGGGGATTGTGATGGTGATTGTGATTGTGATAGTGATAGTGATAGTGATGGTGATTGTGATAATGATGGTGGTTGTGATAGTGATGGTGATTGTGATAATAATAATTGTGATGATTATGAAATGTGGCACATAGATAGTGTATAACCTGGATTAACATGGAGGACAGGGACACTATTATCCCTTTAGTATGATCCAGTGGGACAGTTACCGAACTTCACGCGGGCGAAGCCGCGGGCAACAGCTAGTTCACATATAAATTTACAAAATGATACATTAATCATACATACCGAAAACAAACATATTATACCACTATATGCGTCACCTACTATTTCGTATAGTTACTTAACAATTCCTGCGAGAAGTGAATTCATTCATTACATACCAATAAAAAATAAAAATAAAGTAAATTATGATTGTGTCGTTTTACCACAACAACTACAAGAGGATGTATTTTTAGCTGCGTTAATAGTAAAGCCAGTAAATAATATTATCCCCGTTAAGATATTAAATACTAAAGAAGAATCAATTACCATACCTACTTTTGAACCAGAGTTGCATTCATTAAATGTGTACCAAATATGTCAGTTTAATACATGTAAATCAAACGCTGAGAGAGCAGATACCTTGTTACCATTATTAAAATTGGATCATTTACATCCAGCTGAGCGTGGGACGATAGAAGCAATTTGTACTAAGTACAATGATATCTTTTACCTACCGGGTGACAAGCTCACAACAACTAAATCATATAGACATAGTCCCGTTTATACAAAGCCATACAGATTGCCAAATAGTCAAAAACCTGAAATAAATAAGCAAATTAAACAAATGTTACAGGATGACATAATAGAGGAAGCTCAAAGTGAGTGGTCTAGTCCCATTTTACTCGTGCCAAAAAAGTCAAATGACGATAGCAAAAAATGGAGACTAGTAATAGATTATCGAAAATTAAATGAAGTAATACAAGACGACAAATTTCCATTACCGAATATCACTGATATTTTAGAGTCTCTCTCTGGAGCCGTTTATTTTACTCATTTAGATCTTAGTCAATCATACTATCAAGTGACTTTGAACCCCGAGTCACGTAAAGTAACTGCCTTTACAACTAATACTGGACAATACCAGATGAAACGGATGCCAATGGGTCTAAAAACTAGCCCGAGTTGCTTTTCAAGGGTAATGACTATTGCCATGTCGGGTTTAACGTATGAGAAGTGTTTTATATACCTAGATGACCTTGTAATTTTTGGACGTAATTTTGAAGGTCATAATAAAAATTTAATAGATGTTTTTGAGCGTCTTAGAAAAGTTAACCTAAAATTAAACCCCAACAAATGTAATTTTTTTAAAAAAGAATTGCTATAGAGGTCACACAGTGTCGGCAGATGGAATTAGTCCAGATAAAGCTAAAATAAAAATTGTCGAAGAATACCCTACACCAAAAAGCACGGAAGAAGTAAAACGTTTTGTCGCATTCTGCAATTACTACAGAAAATTCATAAAAAACTTCGCTGAAATAACCGCACCTCTAAATAACTTATGTCGAAAAGATGTCCCTTTTATATGGTCAGAACAATGCAAAAATTCATTTAAAATCATGAAAAAAGCATTAATATCACCCCCCGTTTTACAATACCCAGACTTTTCGGATGAAAACGAGTTCATTTTACAAACAGATGCTTCAGGCATTGCAGTAGGAGCAGTACTTTGTAATAAAGATATGCGGCCAGTCGCTTATGCAAGTCGACCTTTAAATAAAGCAGAAAAAAATTACCCAACTATACAAAAGGAGTTACTTGCGATAGTATGGGGAGTAAAATATTTTAGGCCATATCTTTTAGGTAAAAAGTTTACAATCATGACAGACCACAAACCATTGTTATATTTGTTTGGAATGAAAGATCCAACAAGCAGATTAATAAAGTTCCGATTAACATTAGAAGAATACGATTTTAACGTTGTGTATATTAAAGGAAAAGAAAACGCCGTAGCAGACGCGTTGTCGAGAATATCTATAAGTTCCGACGAATTAAAATGTATAAATGACAAAATACTTAATGTAATGACTAGAGCACAGAAAAAGAAATCAGAAGTGTGTGAGACTGCACCAGCAGACTCACGATGTCCGCGATTACGCGGAGCCCCAATCAAAATAATATTTGTCCAATCGACAAGTGAATACAACTATTCAACTATTAGATATAACTTACCCATCACGTTGGAACCGGAGATGTGGCGTATTCCCTGGTTCCGTCTTATCTGGGTGGGGTGTAAGTATAACTGTGGTTTGTGTGGTGTATGTGTAGTTATGTGAGATTACGACGGTAACCAAAGGGCGCCCCACAGCGCGTACCGACGTCTTTCTGGACAAACCTTCCTATCACACACGTGGCACCTTTCACCAATGTCCAACTGAATTTTATCCCGGTTTGCTAACCCAATCGGGGATGTAATAGTCCAGCACTGAATTTAGGAAATTACCGACGTTCAAATAAAACACAAAGGCCGGCTACATAACCAACAAATCACTCGCGGTCATGACCCCAAATGGCGAGATTTCTCAATTTTCACTCAATTATCAACAAAATATCAAACACCGATCAAGATGGTATCGGATTAACAATAACTCAAAGTTTTCAACCAATAATTACACGAAACAGCGTGTACCAAAATTACAAGCACGGAGCGACCATCTTTCAACCAAAATTGCACTGACAAGCAAACGTCATCGCACAGATTCGCACAGACAACGAAACGTAATCTGTCAAACGTCAAAAGGTGCGTTCAGAACTTGGTGGATGAAACAGAAGAAATTAAAGATAGAAGGGATACTCCAATCACTTAATAAATCTCTTATCATCTTCATTGTCTATTTTTTCTACCCCTCGTAAAATACATATCCGTGGACCGGTCCATATATCCTTACTTTTAATTTCTTCTATTAGTTCTTTTATGAATAACGCGTTATTTTCTCTTTTAATTATACATATTTCGTCAACGTTAATATTTTTACTCAATTGACTTAATTTCTCCACAAAAACGTCTCGCGTGTATTGTGCCTTGAAATCAAGATTGATGTATAGGACTTTCTTGTTTTGGGAGAATGCGAAACACTCGGTTTCTACATCTATACCCACTTGTTTTCTAATTCTATTTAACTCTTGTCCTTCTATTAAAATTATTTCTATCGCATTACTCGGCATCCATAATAATTCCACGATTCTCGGTTGATCAGGCCGATAGTCTGTGTCATTATTAGTGATTGAAGTATCCCTTCTATCTTTAATTTCTTCTGTTTCATCCACCAAGTTCTGAACGCACCTTTTGACGTTTGACAGATTACGTTTCGTTGTCTGTGCGAATCTGTGCGATGACGTTTGCTTGTCAGTGCAATTTTGGTTGAAAGATGGTCGCTCCGTGCTTGTAATTTTGGTACACGCTGTTTCGTGTAATTATTGGTTGAAAACTTTGAGTTATTGTTAATCCGATACCATCTTGATCGGTGTTTGATATTTTGTTGATAATTGAGTGAAAATTGAGAAATCTCGCCATTTGGGGTCATGACCGCGAGTGATTTGTTGGTTATGTAGCCGGCCTTTGTGTTTTATTTGAACGCCGGTAATTTCCTAAATTCAGTGCTGGACTATTACATCCCCGATTGGGTTAGCAAACCGGGATAAAATTCAGTTGGACATTGGTGAAAGGTGCCACGTGTGTGATAGGAAGGTTTGTCCAGAAAGACGTCGGTACGCGCTGTGGGGCGCCCTTTGGTTACCGTCGTAATCTCACATAACTACACATACACCACACAAACCACAGTTATACTTACACCCCACCCAGATAAGACGGAACCAGGGAATACGCCACATCTCCGGTTCCAACGTGATGGGTAAGTTATATCTAATAGTTGAATAGTTGTATTCACTTGTCGATTGGACAAATATTATTTTGATTGGGGCTCCGCGTAATCGCGGACATCGTGAGTCTGCTGGTGTAGTCTCACACAACTGGTTGCAGAGCGTGGTTTAATTGTTAAATTCACCACTTATTGTTGAGTTAAAAGTATTGAGAAGTCTGATTTGTTGCCGTCAGCCTGTTGATTTGTTGCTGTCACTCAAATTAACATAGATTGTTTGACATAATATATTATGATATGTAGTGTCCCTTGTGGTTTGTACTTTAATTTGCTATTGTATAAACAAGGTATTGCTTGTACAGGGTCGGATTTGAACTTGTAATAATTCAAACTAAGTTTTATTATTTGGTTTAAATTGTAGTTGGGTCCGGGAAAATTATTCCTGTTGATTATTTAATTGAATTTAATTTGTTTATTTGATATTTGTCCCAATGGCTTCATTGAAAGCTGTAAACCAAGCCATTGGTGGATTGACCTCACAGCTAAGATGGTTTGCCTCAGCTGCTGCGACCGCTGAGCGTCGAGACCTGGAAGAGGCCACGCTTGCCCGGTATGAGCAGTTGAATGCGAGATTGAGTGCGGTTGACACTTTGTTTGCTCGCTTCAATGAAGTGATTTTGGACTTGGACCTGGAAACATTGGGTCAAGCAGCCCGTGATAAGGTTGTTGCGGATTATGACCAGATGATGAACCTGGGTGACATAATAAGTATGCGCGCCAGGGAAATTTTGAAGAGTCGGGACCCTGCCCAGGTCAAAACAGAGACCTCTGTTGTTGCAGGCCCTGGACTTTTGGGTAGACTGCCTACCCTGGAGCTGCCACATTTTGACGGTCACTTGGACCATTGGTTAAGCTTCAGGAACCTATTTGACAGTTTGGTTGATTCGCGCTCTGACCTCCGACCGGCCCAGAAGTTGGCTTATTTGTTGTCAGCCCTAGGAGGTGAGGCTCGAGCCTTGGTGCAGCACTTGCCGGTGACCGACTCGGCCTATCCCACTGCTCTGGAACTTCTATCCCGACGGTACCAGAACAAACGTTGCCTGGCTGATGTCCATATTGACCAGATCTTGGGGTTGCCGGCCATCACTAGAATGTCAGCGTTGCGTGCTGACCTTTTGAATCCGTTGCTCGCAGCAACCAACGCCTTGAAACGATTGGAGTTGCCGGTGGACTATTGGTCCTATTTTTTGGTACACTTAGTGTTGCAGCGGCTTCCTTCAGATTTGAGGTCCCGTTTTGAGCAGAAGTATGGTGGGGATAGTGCCACCCATCTTCCCCCCTTTGAAGACCTCGTCAAATTTTTGGAGGATGAGTGTCGTTTCCTCGACAACGCTCGTGGTGCCACGGGGTTAAGCCAACCGCCCTCTCGGCCGAGGGCCCAGGGACGGACTAGGACTGTCGGGCCTGGTGATAGCCGCCCTGCCCCCCGTTTTGGTGGCACCCAGAGTAATCTTGTTTGCGGCTATTGTAAGGCCACGGGACATGGCGTACCAAGTTGCGCGGCCTTCTTGGAGTTGCACGTGAGTGCCCGCCGCCGAGTTGAATTCATTTTCACCCATGCATATAGCCCTCATTTTAATTCATTGGCTGAAGCTGCTGTAAAATCATGCAAGCATCATTTAAAACGGTTACTGCATCTCACACACTTCACTTTCGAGGATATGGCTACCTGTCTCACTCACATAGAGGCGGTGTTGAATTCTTACTCCTCTTTCTTCTGACCCTAACGATTTTTCGGCTCTTACTCCCTTTCACTTCCTAATTGAACGGCCATTCTTATCAGTACTATATCCTCAGTTGACTGGAGCCAACATCATGCGGCTGGATTGTTGGAAGCGGATTCAGCTCATCAGGCAACATTTCTGGGGACGATTTCATAATGAATATACCTCTCTGCTGCAGGCGAAATCAAAGTGGTTTGCTTCCAGAGGTGAAATGAAGCCGGAGTCTAATGATCCCGGGAATTTCTTTGTACAGCCTTTACATATTGAATATAAATGTTAATTGTGGTATTACACCTATTTTAATACATTCCACTACTTTTATTACAAAGTCCCAACCGAGTCTATACAGCATGAACTATACATGCTTAAGGCTAAAACTTTGTCGTTTAGTGTCCATCTCCGCCCAGTTAACTTTCTCGGCACATTTTTTAACTGGTTTTGTAACAACAAATAAAATGAACTGCTTAGTTTGCTTTTTATCATGTTGTTCACCGCATTATCATAGTGTAAAGAACATAAAAACATCCCTGTTGCACTTTTAAACTTTTCAAAATTTTGTTCAAAGTCTCAAGATTTCAGTTAATTTTTTTCTGCATCTTTTATAAAGTTTTTGTTTTCTGTGTGTTAGTTCGGTGATTTTTTTGACATCCAGGTCCTATAATTTAGAGAAAATACGTGTTTAGTTGTTAATTGACGAACAGCAGATTTTTTTTTAAATCGTCAACAAGAACAAGAAATATATTATATTTTATCAGTGTTGCGGCTAAAATGACTTACAGGTCTTATTTTGATAAAACACAATACTCCCACTTATTAAAATAAACTAGTATAACTTAAACATTTTCAAACTATTTCATAACAGTATAATTATAGTATCACCTAACTATATCAAAACTCAAAACCTATGTACTTTGTACACCTAGTACTTTTTAGAAACAGTAATGTTTTATATTATACCCTTAATTTGGCATTGTATGTACTGTCATACAAGACCTTTATGAAAAAGATCTGTTAAAGAAATTAAAACTTGCGGGTGAAATCAATATTTTCAAATGAAAAAACTAACTAAATTTGATGTAAAAAATAAAACACACATCTAGCAATATTTATTTTGACATAACGTGAAAAAAATGGTTACTTGACGTACGTCAACTGCGTTTTCCAAGATATTTATACTATTATTATAAATATTACTTGGTTAAGGACAGGTGTAATGACTAAAATTTATGCTTTATTGTCTAATACAATGCGTGTGATAATAATTGTGAAGTTTTTATGGTATAAAATGGTTCTATTTCGTTCACTAACATGATGTATGCTGTGGTGTGGCATACACTGCCAAGTTAGTAACGAAACACCCTCCATTTTGCTTGTATGTCACGGCTTACATTGCCAGTTTGAGGTTGCTTTTGGGATTACTTGGTTTTATAGCACGCGTTTTTTTTTCTATGTCGGCAGCAATAGTTTCAAACTCGTGGTGGTAGAATTTTAGCGCTAGTGCCTGCTGAGAATACACCCACTGACGGTAGTGAATATTCTGACCTTGATCATGAATAACGTGTGCACACCCCGCTTTCTATGTCAACTTTTGCACCCTCCATTGATAATTTTATGGAAAGGCTTAGTATTTTAGACAGTGACGAAGACCCCCTCCTGCCAGAATGTTCGATTCACACCTATTTTTCAAAGCGTCCATTCAAGCTGTTCTCTAGAACCAAATTGTAAGGAAGTGCCAATACTGAGTGACAGCAACTCCCGCTACTCCTGCAACCCCTGCACTCCCTGCACCATAATCTGAACCAACAGCAAGCGACTCTATGACCATTAGCTTAGCTGCAACTCGCTTATGGGCTTCTTTCAAGTCCAAGAAGAAATAACGGATCGCAACGTCCCACTGTTTCTGTGTGGTTAAAGTGGTTTTTCGGCACAGGGAAGCTATAGAAAAAGATTCAAATAACACACGACGTTCAAAATGAAAATTTACTGGGTTATTTCTAGAAGTTCGTTTCCCCAGACGTTTTAGCAGATGCCATAGAGCAAACTGACGCATTCGTAATATTCAAAACCAGACGTTCTCTTGGATTGACTGAATATCAAGCATTATATTTTATCATGGGTGATTTGTTGGAGTTTGCGGTACATATACCATTACGTAGCCAATTTGATGTCTTTTGATGAAGATTTTCGATTTGAGCTTTATGAGGAGTTCAAAAAGTTCGGATGCACCCGGGAAAACACTGATAAACACACAAAGCATGTACCCCAAGCCAACCCATTAGAATCATCATGTTATGATTATGTTCGCCATTTCATGACGATGAGCACTCAGGGTCGATGTAGGCTATATGCCCCAAGCTAACATCAGTGTTATGCATGAATTGCCAAGTCTGTCTGTGCTTCGTAACCAGTAAAAGTCTTAGGAGTTGTCAACTAGACTACCAATATGCGTGTTTTGTAATGCTAGCAATTTGTAGGCGTTGTCTATCTTATTTTTTTTCAGGATTCTTTTTGTACTGAAATTGGCAATGAATGCAATGGCATACAACACATTTACTCAATGTTTTTAAGTGCATTTGGCAATGTATGCTGTGACATACATTGTTTTTCAGGAAATCTGAAGCTCCTAATTTTTTTGATATTTTTTCTGAAACTTCTATAAACGTCTACAATAGGTGTTTATAAAAAAAATATGGAATTTATTGCATTTTATTCTTTGCCAAATTAAGGGTTACGTTTAAGGTTTACATTTGGTCAGTAAGTTTACAATTTTATTGTTAATACAATCGCGATAGAAATGAAAATGTCTAACAATATGTTTTGTACGATTATGGAAAACATTATTTGCAGACAACTTCAGAGCACCTTGGTTATCATTGAAAACATTAATTGTGTACAACAGTTCACCTGTTATTTCGGATAACTAATGGCGTAGATATAATTATTGCCTCTTAACATGCCTCAGTGAAACTCATATATTCGGCCTCTGTATCTGATAAGGCCACAGTTTTCTGTTTATTTGATGCCCATGAGCATGATGCACTACCTGACCTAGTAAAACATAAACCTGTACATGATTTCCTATCCACAACATCATTCCCCCAGTCAGCATCAACCAACATAACCTTCTAGTTTAGAATTACCATTTTTGTAATAAGTTAGGCCAAAGTGTTTGGTTTTATACTCTTTTTGCATATGACCAATGCTCAGAGTTGTAACAGTTATTAAACTGACTCAGGAAACCAACAGAAAAAGTAATGTCTAGTCTAGTCAATACTGCCATTTATATGAGAGTACCAAGTTCTGAATTACATTTTTCACTTTTGTTTATATTTAACTTTGTTTCCCTTGTGGTATTTACTGTTTTGCAATCCATCATAATTTAAATGTCTCTAACAATTTATTAACATATTTTTTCTGACAAAGTATGATAACGCCAATAGTTTTATCTATATTCAGACTCATTCCTAGGCATTGCTTTACCTCTCCTAAGTCTTTAAGTTTGAAATTTGAACCCAAAACTTTCTTTAAGTTCTCCGTTTCAGAAACATCATTTGAAAAAACAAAGAAATCATCAACATATAAAGTTACAGTTGTTTTATGTTTATTATTAGTACTTTTTGTATTTAAGCAAGGTTCAATTTTAGATGCAATATAGCCCATACTAACAAGACAGTCATCAACCTTTCTGTACCACGCCCTTGAAGATTGTTTCAACCCTTAAATCGCCTTTTTTAATCTCAGAACTTTGTTGTCATTGACTGAATTTGGAAAACAATCAGCACAACAATTCTAGCACAGAATCTAACACTGTCTTCACGTTATACTTTTTTCTGAGCACCCACTTACACTTCACTACATTGCTATCAGCTGGAGCCTCGACCAGGTCCCAAGCACAATTGTCTTCGAAACACTGAATTTCTTAAGCTTCTTCTCTTTCAGAGCCACTTAGTGCTTCTTTTAGGGTTAAGTCAATTGCTTCATCAAGAGTTTCTTTACACACACATGTTTGAGTACTTATCCATACCTATCCGGTTTCTTTCTCTCTCTAACAGGCCTGGAGTTGCATAAAATAGTATCTTCACCATCCTCATATTCACTTTCACTTGACTCTGAAGAATAAGAGCTCTTCAGAGTCTGATACATTCTCTACATGTATGGTCTCAGTCACAGGTACAGTAACTTCAACTCAGTGGCGGATTTACACATTTGCCGCCAGTAGGCTTTTCAAAATTTGCCGCCCCTACTAACCTCTACACAATGTATTAGAGTTCCTTTAGGATTGTTTTTACAACCCAAAAATTTTGTTAAGATTACCCAAGAAATAGTTGTTGGGTAAATTCCTGAGCTAAGCGAAAATTTTAACACTACCTTGAACAGGCTAGAATTGTTTCAATCCTGATACTTATGAGTTACCTACTTGTTCAACTCACAGATAAAGACAAGAGTAAGTAGGCTGCAAGAGTGAGCGAAGCGAGCTCGAAAATTTGTACACCTACCTTGGACAGGTTAGAATTGTTTCGACATACCGGAGTTACCTGGGCGACTTATAGACAATGATAAGATTCAAGAGAAGCTAGACTGCAAGAGCGAGCATAGCGAGCTCGAAATTTTTACATCTTGCCTCGAGTAAATTCAGATAGTTATTTTTTTAGTTAGTACCTTGCGTATGTATGCTATAATTGCCTATTAGGGCCTAGGGGCAAGGGGCTCCTAATTTATTTCAGCCTCTGTATTTTTGTGTTATCAAAATTAAAATCCCTGATGGTGGCTCTGCCAGAGTCAGCCACACTCTATACCGATCGATCAAGAAGTTTTTTGCAGGGTACGAACCGCGCGTTTGTTTAAAGAAAATGTGTAAGATTGTAGCGATAGTAAAAGTACTCATAGGCCCATTTATAACCTTAAAAGAAAACACACGCTACAATTTGTTACGTATAATACCAATTCTGTGGCATCAGGCAGGAAAAAGCTGCCTCTGGCGACGCCCATGTTACATAAAGGTTCGACACCAATGATATTCTAACAAACAGATATGTTATACACCTACAAAACCACCGAAAAAAGTGTGCCGCGGGGGAGAGCCAGCTCACATAAACGCAGTGACGCAGAATAAAGGAAAAACAGGCCAATTTCCTCGTTTTCGAGTCTTCACGATTGCGCGCTCATAACATAACATATCTGTTTAATAGAATATCATTGTTCGACACACTTGTCTTGATTCCATGGCGAAATACAATAATAATTTTAAAGAAATTCTTAAACATGGGCATCTGGACCCTCTCTCTTTTAGCCTGAATTTGAACCTTCACTTAGTTTATTGTTCCAAAAAATCCTTCCACACCAATTTACTGCCGTTTCCAGTTTTTGTATATGTAAAATTATTCCCGTCGCGTCGCTAGTTTTCAATAAACGCGATTCAATAAGTTGTAGAAAAAATCATCTAACTGGTGAAACATTTAGTACATATTGAATTGCTTGTGTGGACCTAATAGCATTTAGGAATATAATTATGAATGTATTAATTTCCGTAACACTTAAAAAGAAAACTGGCTCATAATTGCCGCCCCTAAAATCTGCCACCCTAGGCTCCAGCCTACTCAGCCTAGTGGTAAATCCGCCACTGCTTCAACTTGCTTCTTTTCATGCTCCATAACTATAACATCTCAACTTGTTATTCTAGAACACATTATAATACACATGTAAACGGGTATTTTCGCGATTTTTTTGTGAGGGTAGTTGAATAAACACCTTCGCTTCACGGCTGGTGCAATCCGGTCGAAACGTCGGGCTTATATTAAAGGTAAAAATTCGCGAAAATACCCGTTTATATGTGTATTATAATTTGTTATTATAGTTTTAGTTACAGGATTGTACAGTCAGTACCAACTGACATTTTCTGAATAGCCAACCAGTATGTGTTCTACAGACTTTTTGTCCCATTTTTGCCTCTTTTATTCTTTTATTTTGCTATGTGGACAATTGCTTTGCTTCAAAAAATTCTTAAGTGGCTCACTTTTGGTTTGGTTCCTGTCCACATTTCATACGGTGTTTTTCTATTCAATCCAGATGCAACAATTCGATTATGTAGGTAGACTGCTGTGTTTGTTGCTTCGGCATAAAATTCCTTACCCAAATCTGCGTCAAACCTTACCTTTTCCACTATTGTACGATTGCATCTTTCACTCAAGCCGTTTGATGTGTAGGGATTGGTTTTCTGATGATTAACTCCTTCTTTCTGCAAGAACAAATCAAACTCCTTATTACAAAATTCAAGACCATCGTCACTTCTTAAAATTTTGATTCTCTTGTTAGTTTGATTTTCTGTCTTGATTTTAAAATGTTTGAAATGAGACAATGCTTCACTTTTGTTTTTTTTTTAAAGAAATAAACAAATATCATTCGTGAATAATCATCAACACATATTTAAAAATATTTAGAACCTTCAATCGATTTGGGACAGCATATATCTGTGTGTATTAATTCAAGTACATCAGTACTTCTGGAACAAACATGCTTAAAAGGTAACCTGCACTGCTTACCTTCACAGCATACTGAGCATGTCAACTTAGATATATCGACTTTCTCATCTAAGTTCAAACCATCTACAGTTTCTTTCATCTTGTGTTAATAATTACTGTTTATATGCCCTAATCTGTGGTGCCACACATTTCCAGATTATTGCAGAAGCCGTCAATCCATATTTAAGTATCCTCAGCTTATACACTCCGTTGATCACGTCTGCTATAGCCACTTATCGCACAAGTCACCACTTTTATTGTAAAAACTGCAACAACTCTCCGTACAGGTAACTTTATTGCCATTTCTCATTAATTGGTTCACAGACAATAAGTTTGTTGTCAAGTCCGGAATGCAAGTATTCCTTTGATCGGCACTTCATATTCGCATTCATTCGTTTTGGTGACAATATTTACATTACCGATGCACAGAACTCGTAACTTGTTATTATTAGCAACAACAATCTCTTCTGTTTGTTTGTTACAGGCGTTCATAACCCAACTTTCGTTAGCCGTCAAATGATTATACCAGTCGTGTTTGTTGTAGTTGTTGCTTTTAAAAATACAGCACTAAATGCGTTTGTTTGTTTTCTTGTTATTTCCTTATTAGTTGTTTGATTAGGAATATTATTTTTACACTGGTTCCGGTAATGACCGGGCTCCTTACTCTTGTAACATTTGACATTAGCTTTTGTTTTGATTCATGAGCCGCCATCTTTGCAATTCTCCATAGACCTATTTTTGTTCTTATGTTGCCACTTTTGTGAACTTGCGAACGCAGCGCCCTCGCGGTTTTCACCGTAATCTGAGGTTCTTGCCATATCTATCAACTTGGCTTTAATGGCGTCTGTTGTTATGCTAAGCCCCGAATGCTCATAATCATCGGCTTTCAGTTAATCCAGCCAGCAACATGCATCCGATACATTCATCACTTATTTGAAATCCGGTTCCACTTAGCTTTTGTCCAGTATCAATCATCTGAGTAACATACGATGACATCAAGTCACTGTTTTCTAGACGAATCGAGGTTAAAGTACGAAGTAGGCTTATCTTCCTAGTGTATCCCGAATCATCAAATAAACTCTTCAGTTTATCCCACAGGAGTTTAGACGTCGACACATCTCGTATATGAACCGACATACAGCGTAGAGTCAATAGTCATGACGAGTTTAGCTTTTGTTTTTTCTTCATCAGCGGGGTCAACCGTCTTTTCTGCAACTGGCTTGATGCAATGAAGCATTCCTTCAAGCACGAGGAAGTTTTCCGCAGCAAAAGTCCATTCACTGTAATTTTATCTGCCTTTCAGTTCAGGCACGTTGACAAGGTAATTCGCAGTCATCTCGAGTTCAAAACTCCGAACAGCGAGAAACTTATCTCGAACTCCTAATTCCGTCAAAATTACGAAAAATAACTTTTTAAATAATTATCTAAAGCATGGGACTGGGCCCATAACCTATAAAGAAAATACGTGTTTAGTTGTTAACTGACGAACAGCGGAATTGTATTTAAATTATCAACATAGGCAAGAAATATATTATTTATCAGTGTTGCCGTTAAAAGGAGTTGCAGGTATTTTTTGATGGAGGCTCTCGGGCCCCGACTGGAGGGGCTCCTAAGCGCATGCTTGGAGAGAGGCCAGTTCCCGCTTCGTTGGAAGACGGGGAAGCTGGTCCTCATCCGGAAGCCGGGGCGCCCTGCGGACTCTCCGTCCGCATACCGGCCCGTGGTGCTGCTCGACGAGGTGGGCAAGCTCTTTGAAAGAGTCATGCAAAGTCCTGCAAACCGCCTCGCCGAGCACCTTGCGGGGACTGGGCCGGACCTTGCGGAACACCAGTTTGGTTTCCGCAAGGGGCCCTCTACGGTGGACGCCATCATGCGCATGAGAGCCCTCACGACGGGGGATGCGGTTTCCAGGGGTCGGGTTGTCTTGGCGGTTTCTCTCGACATCGCCAACGCCTTCAACTCCATGCCCTGGAGCTGCATAAGGGAGGCACTCCGGTATCACCGGGTGCCGACCTACCTCCGTCGAGTGGTCGGGGACTATTTGACGGTCAGAGCCGTCATCTACCCCGGTCGCAGCGGAGAATGGAACCGGCGAGAGATGTCGTGCGGTGTTCCGCAGGAATCGGTTCTAGGGCCGTCCTTGTGGAACATCGGGTACGACTGGGTGCTGCGCGCCAACCTCCCCAGTGGTGTCAGTGTAGTGTGCTACGCTGACGACACGCTGGTGCTGGCGCAGGGGCGGTCGCATGAGGCGGCGGCCGAAGCGATGACACGCGGGGTTGCGATAGTCGTTGAGAGAATCCGGCAGCTGGGTCTCGAGGTGGCACTGCACAAGTCCGAGGCCATGTGCTTTTATGGGCCTCGGAATGCGCCACTGACGGGCTCCCTACTGACGGTAGGAGGGGTATCCATCGGCGTCGAGTCGACGTTGAAGTACCTGGGACTTGTCCTTGACAGCCGGTGGAACTTCGTGGAACATTTCCGACGTTTGGGCCCCAAACTGGAGCGGACTGGGGCTGCCTTCAGGCGGCTCCTGCCCAATCTGGGGGGGCCAAACGCCTCCTGCCAGAGGCTCTACGCGGGAGTCGTGCGGTCAATGGCCCTTTACGGGGCCCCGGTGTGGGCGCGTTCATTGAGGCGGCGAGCCGCCCACTACCTGAACGCACCCCAAAAGGTAGTAGCCGTAAGGCTGGCCCGGGGCTACCACACGATCTCCCGCGAGGCGGCGTGCCTCCTTGCCGGATTGCCGCCATGGGATCTGGAGGCGATAGTCCTCGCGCGCCTCCATGAATGGCGCGCGGAGGCGCTTCACCGGGGGGAAACTCCGCTGCCGCGGCAAATTGTCGCTCAGCGGACAGACTTCCAGCGGGATCTCATGGCGACATGGAGAGAGCGACTGTCGCAACCCCGTGGGAGTTTAAGGCATCCCACAATAGTGGCGATAAGTCCTCTCTTTGAGTTGTGGCTTGAGAGGCGCCACAGCACCCTTACCTTCCGCCTGACGCAGGTCCTCACCGGACACGGAGTGTTCGGGAGGTTCCTGCACCGAATCGGGCGGGAGGAAACGCCCGGGTGCTTCCATTGTGAGGATCGACCGGAGGACACGGTGGAACACACGGTGGAGGTGTGCCCCGCGTGGGCGGAGCACCGCCGTGTCCTCGAAGCGGTGATCGGCGGCGGTGACCTCTCGCGTCCGGCCCTGTTGCAAGCCATGGTCCGGAGCGAGACGGAGTGGGACGCCGTCACCTCCTTCTGCGAAGCAGTAATGCTAGAGAAGGAGGTGGCGGAAAGTGAGAGGGAGAGAACCTCTCAACGTCCCGGCCGCCGCGGGAGACGCCCCGGGCGTCGGGGGCCACCACCACGTGGCCCCCGGCCACCGTAGGTGCGGGTCTGTGGACGGTGGGCTATGGGCTAGCTCGCCGTCCATCCGTCTCATGACGACAGGCCGTGTCGACGGCGCGTTCGTGTTCCACGCGCGCCTCAAAGAGAGTCAGCAAAAGGGAAGGGGTCCGTAAGGACCGATGCCTGCCGGGGTTGCGGGACTATTCGAAAGAGATACCGTGGCCCCGGAACACAAAGGGCGATGAAGGAACATGGATGGGTTTTAGTCAGTAAAAGTCTGACACTCCCTCCTGCTCCACCCAGAGCGGGAGGAGTTATTTGATGATTTCCCATCCGAAAAAAAAAAAAAAAAGGTATTTTTTGATAAAACACAAAATCAAAATCAACGCATTTATTTCAAGTAGGCCAGTTACAGGCACTTTTGAATTGTCGAAACAAAGATGAAAATTAAATGTAGCTACAGTCCCAGTCACAAGACATAAAAACTGTGAAAGTACTGTAGTTGCCCATTCCCTAGCGTAGATCTCTATGGAGAAGAACAGGCAAGAAACTCCATGGACACTCTTTTAAATCAAAATGTTGTTACAAAATCTTGGTTACACCATTCATGTTAAGATGGTATATTATGTTAGAACAATGTAGCAAGATGTGCACGTTAAAAGTGTCCATAGTAAAAACAAAAAAATACAATTTAAAAATAAACATTCAAATAAGCCATGGCAACTAAGAGATGACCAGTCAGAACTAACAGCGCCCGTTCACGAACATGACGCATGGATCAGCACCATTCAACTCAACCATTTTGAAGGGAACTAAATGATCGGACACACGCGCCACAATCAGCGAGACATTAGAGTGAGCATGACATACTCTCAACCACCAGGGCACATTCAAGTCAAGAAAAAAAAAACGTAGGATTTCAGTGAATGATAGCTTTCTAGTACATAGTACTCACACAATATGGGCTATGCGATTATATAAATAAATAAATAAATAAAATAGTTTATTGCTTCAACTTAAATACCTTATTCTAGTTACAATGGGGAGAATCCATTTAAGCAAATAGTATGCTTGTTTTAGGATACTCCGCCCTTCCCCAGGTTATGTAATTGTATTTAAGTTATTAAACCTGATCATAATATTAAATGAACTTATACAATTAAAAATGCAGGAACAAAATGGGTACTTACACAGTATTTTTATATGAGTAAAAGACAAATAATGCGCTGTTCTGTGTGTAGGAGATGGTGTAGAGGTGAATGTGTATGTAGTATGTGTATGAGAGTGAGTAGTGGGTGAGAGTAAGTGTGGGGGGGTGAGGGTCATAATCCACACTTCATACAGGTGGAGATTAATTATTATCTACGTTTTTTTTTTTTTTTTTGGTAACTAACCCTGCGACTAGTCTTGGGATCGGAATCAATGTTAAACATTAACTTCCATTAGCGCCATAAATAACATAGCGTAATATAAATATTACAGTCTCATTGATTGCACCATATTTTCCACTTCGTCATAGGTTTTTAACTTAAGCCATTTAGACAAAGCGTTTTTACATTCGCGGTAGGTTAGTGGGTATATATCAAGTTCTTTATTAAGAAAATTGTTTAAATGGGATGATTGCCTAGGGAATTGCCTTTTTGCGAATGTAGACTTTACCGACACAGTAGGAGCAACCGTGTTTTTCCTTCTGCCTTTTGTCTTCTGTGGGTTGAACGATAGAGTTTTATGCTTAGTTGGAATTATATTAAGTACGTAAAGCTTTCTAACGGTCAGAAGATCCGAAATCCGGTAAAGGTTCTCAGTTGAAAACCTGAAGGGTTTAAAAAACATAACTTTCAGTAGTGACCTCTGAGCTCTCTCGAGGTCTAAGAATTTAATCTTTGTGGCACCTCCCCAGACAGGTACGCAATAAGCCAGGACGGACTGAGCAAGTGAGATGTAAATCTGTATCAGGAGCTGTTTCGAGGTGACATGTCGTAATGTTTTGAAAGTCCAGATTAATTTCCGTATTCGCTTCATTATTAATTCAGTTTGGTTATGCCAGGATAGTCGTTGATCAATCATAATGCCTAGGTATTTGGTGGATTCTACTCTATTGATTTCTGTGCAAGAACAGATTGGATTTACAGGATAATTGCATTTATGAATCTTAATTTTGAATTCTGGAGGGGGTTGAGAGGTGTTGTACTTTGTGAAGCAAATGAAGTTGGTTTTGGTAGTATTTAAGGTTAAGAGGTTAAGGTCAAGCCAGGCTGCTATTCTTGCCAGTCCACGCTCAGCAGTTAACCGGACATTGTTCCAGGTGTCACCACTGAACACTATAGCAGTGTCATCTGCGTATGAAAGAATGCGTGCATCTACAATTTTCATGCTACATAGAGCATTTATATATATAAGGAACAATGTCGGTCCGAGCACACTGCCTTGACCTACTCCGAATTGGACGATCTCTTCAGAGCTAATGGTATTGCCTAACTTAATCTTTTGCTTGCGTTCGCTTAGATAGTCTTTGAGCAAGGCGTGGGGAATACCTCTTACCCCAATTGATTCCAGCCTATCCAGCAGTGCGACGACAGAAACTGTGTCGAAAGCCTTTTGACAATCTAGGAAGACAGCCAGGCACTTGCCTCCGCTGTCCACTTGACTGGTTACAGCGGAGGCAAGCGCCAGTACTGCGTCTTCCGTAGACATTTTTTGTCTGAAACCGTACTGCGAGGGCGATAGGAGGTTGTTTTTATTAAGGTAAGATAAGAGACGTGAGTTTATTAATCTTTCCATTACTTTTGATATTGATGGCAGTACAGATATGGGTCTATAGTTAGACGGATTAGTTTTGTCTCCACTTTTGTGCACCGGTGTTATAATGGCAAGTTTTAAGGCGTTTGGGTATGTAGCGTGTTCAAAGCACTGGTTCGCTAAGTGGGTTATAATTGGGACGACAAGAACATGAGCGGCCTTTAAGAAATTGACAGTTATGCCGTCCCAGCCCGGGGCACTATCTGATTTCAGAGACATTAGAACGCGGTGAACTTCATCCTGGTCAGTGTTTATAAGTACAAATGATGAGAGAGGTGGAACATTAGCTGAGTCAAAACTATAGTTTTGGTCATAACCTATGGTGGAGCTAGCAATTATCTCGTTTGCTAGAATTTTACCTATGTTGGAAAAGTATTTATTTACAGCGTCAGCTGATTCTTTTGGAGTAGCCTTGAGTTCTAATAGATCCGTATTGGGCGTTTTGCTTGGCTTTCGATTAGTGATGTTGTTTATAGTTTCCCACATTTTTTTGGGATTTTTATGCGCTTTAGATAATTGGTCCCGGTCGTGTTTGCGCTTTTGCTTTTTAATAATACAGTTGCAATAGTTTCTGTATCTTTTGAAGGTGATCTTTAATACTTCGTTATGAGGCTCAGACTTTAACTTAAGTTACATGTCATTACGGTTACGTATGCAGCGTAGTAATCCGACCGTCATCCATGGTTTTATCAGTCTACATTTTTGCGGTATTACTGTCGTAATGGTGTTATTTTTAAGGCAAGTTTGTATTATATGTATTAAGCGGTCACAAATTGTATTTGGGTCGGTAAAATTTAACAAAAGATGTAAATTACTTTCACCTAGGTTTTCTAATGCTTTATCGAAGTTAATCATAGTTTTAGTTTTAGCAATTTTACGTATATGTTTTTTATTTGTCAATTTTAAGAAAATCATGGAATGGTCTGTTATAATAAATAATAAATAAAATAAAAAAGCTTTATTAATTCCACACAATCGAATAATAATCAAATTACAATCCAATAACAACAATAAATATTAATAATAATAATCAGTTATTAGTTCAAAAAATAACCTTAAATTATAAAATTAACAAACAAATTACATTAAATTAAAAAAACATTACTTAATTATTATTTTGATTAAAAAAAATTATTTCACATTATTGAATTTCATATGATAAAATATTATAAATTCAGATATACGTTCACAATAAACAATCAAATAATAACAATAAATATTTACAATAATCAAATAAAATTACAATTAAAAACAACCTTAAATTATAAAATCAACAATATAAATAACATTTAATTAAAACATTCATTAAACTAAATCGATTTAAAAAAAAATATTATTGAATTTCTCATAATAAAATTGTAAGTTAGAATAAAATTGTAAGTTAGAATAATAATGTAATTATGATAATAACATGTAAGTAATTATGATTAACAAGTATAAAATAAAATTAATGTGTGGACCCCCTTCGGGTAAAAGCCTCCTCCAAAGAATTCCACTTTTCTCTATCCGAAGCGGTGGCTATCCAGTCTCGTCCAGCATTCGCTATTATCTCGTCCTGCCAACGGGCGCAGGGTCGGCCTCTATTTCTGGTGCCCTGTGGACCTTTCCATTTAGTTGCCCTGATTGTCCAACGATCATCGGAATACCTTGCAACGTGCCCGGCCCACCTCCATTTTTGGCTTTGCGAAAATTTTAGAGCGTCTGTCACTTTAGTTTTATTTCGAATGACTGTGTTTCGTATTTTATCGCTTAGTTTGATACTTAAGCAGCTTCTCTCCATAGATCTCTGTGTGGTTTGGATCTTGGTTCTCGCCTTGTTGTCATATATCCAAGTCTGGCAGCCATAAGTGAGACAAGGTAAAATTGTAGAGTCTAATATGGTCTTTTTTACTCTGATCGGGAGGGTTGATTTGAATATCTCTTTGTGAGCCCAATATTTTTTCCATGTAATAGCTACCCTTCGATCTATTTCTTCAATATTCCTATTTTTCTTGAAAGAGATTTGCTTGCCAGGTATATGTACTCCTGGACGTAATCGAGCGGCATGTCGTTGACAAAGATAGGAGTCATCTCGCTGTTGGTCATGACTTTCGTTTTGCTAAGGTTCATCTCTAAACCCACATATTCACTCGCTGCTTGTAATTCTTTGACCATAGTGTTGAGTTCCAAAGGATTTTCCGACAGCAGAACAATGTCGTCAGCAAAACGCAAGTGGCTCAGATGTTTTCCATTGATATTAATGCCCTTCTCCGACCATGGGAGGTCTGCCATTATATTCTGTAAGACAGCTATGAACAATTTCGGTGAGATAGGATCACCTTGCCTGACTCCTCTGTTGATATTGATTACAGGCCCGGCTCTATCCAGCTTAACTCTACTTGAGCTTTGAGAGTAAATATTTTTTATAATATTTATATATTTATAATTGACCGATTGGTTATTTAGTGCTTCCCATATGCTAGGATGCGAGATAGAGTCAAAGGCTTTTTTATAATCAACAAAAGCTATGTAGAGCGGCTTTCGATATTCCCGGTATTTCTCGATTACTTGATCTAATACGTGTATATGATCTGAGGTGCTGAAGCCTTTTCTGAAACCTGCCTGTTCAATAGGTTGGAATGTGTCTATTTCCGAAGATATTCTGTCGAGTAGGCAATTAGGCATGATGAGAATAACTTGTAAAAGCTAGACATTAAACTTATCGGACGGTAATTACCTATGTCTGCTGGGTCGCCTTTTTTGTACAATAAAATAATTTCAGATTCGGTCCACTGCTCAGGCACCACCTGTTCCTCTAGGATCTTGTTGAATAATATTGTAAGAGGTGCTACTAGAAGAGCTCTGGCGTGTTTAATGCATTCGTTGGTAATCCCGTCTGGTCCCGGGCTTTTTTCTGATTTTAATTTCAGTATGTGTCTAAAGATTTCAGGTTCACAAAACATTTCTACAGTCGACGTATTCTTTGGTTGGTTTGACGTCTCTATGTTTTGTGTCGGGTTTGGCTCACTATACAAGCTTGCGTAGAAATCTGTAGCTATTTTTATAATTTCAATACGTGATTTACTATTTTTTGAACCATGTTGAAGAGATGAAATCCATGTTTTTGTTCTGTCTAGTTCTTTGAATGCTTTTTTAGCCGATCTTGTGTTTTCTATATGTTTTCTTATAGTGTCCATTCTGTGTGTTTCGTAACATTGTTTTATTTCTCTGTTTAATTGTTTATATAGGTTTTTCAGATCTTCTCTGTCTTTTTTGTTCAGATGGGGTTTGTTTTGCAAGGCGCTTCTTTTCTTCATTAATTCTATTGCCTTATTTGTTAAAATAGTTGGCCTCTTGGATCTTGATTTGACATTCAGGCTGGTTTTTAATGCAGATTCTATCATCTGGTAGTAGTCTTTGGCTGTATGATTTTCATGTGTCTCTAGCAAATTTGGAATGTGTTCGCTTAGACTTTTTATGTATAATTCGCGGCTTTCAGAACTTTTAAGTGTGTTTGTGTTACCGGTGAAGTTGCGTCTACTCTTTTTTATTGGTGTTAAAATAAGAGTCGCTCTGAGGAGTCTGTGATCTGTTCCAAAGGATAAGGAATTTAACACCTCGAATTTAGAAAATAAATGCGGCTTGGTAGTTGTTATATAATCGATTTCGTTTCTTGTCTTCTTATCTGGGGAAATCCATGTCCATCTGTTCTTTTCTTTTGATTTAAACATAGTATTTATTATTTTCAGATTATGTTGATGTACATATTGGATGAATTTTTCTCCTCTCTGGCTTCTATTACCATAACCGTATTTACCCATTACGTTGTGCTCGTAAGTTTTAGGTTTCCCAATTTGTGCATTGAAGTCACCCATAGTTATAACGTACTGTGTAGAAATCATTTCATGGGCCACTTCAAGGTTTTCATAGAAAAGCTCTATGTCGACTTGTGGAGAGCACTCGGTTGGCGCGTATGCTTGAATAATTGCGAAATGTAAGTTTTCCAGTTTTATTTCCAAGAAACAGACTCTCTCCGATATTCCAGTAAAGTTAATTATATTTTCTTTATATCCTTTTTTAATCAGAAAGCCGACGCCATATTGACCTTTAGTTTGTCCTATATGGTACATAATATAGTCTTCGTCTTCTATTATATTTTCTCCTTGTCGCCGGACTTCACACAGTCCCACTATATCGTGATTTATGTTACGTAGAGCAGTCTTCAATTCTAGTAGTTTATAAGGTGAGCTCAATGATCATTCAAAGTGCATATATTTATTTTATTTTTCTTTAGTATTATTTCTTTCTTTGGAGGGTTTTGGTCTGACTCTCCCGCGGTGACCAGCCGTATTGGGAGTGTAGAGGGGTGGAGAGGGGGACCACTTTTTAGTTGCTATTCTTCATTATTAGAGTCATTTGTTGCTTGTATTGGTGCTGGTGAATGTTTTACATAAGATAGTATTGACTGTGTTTTGTTCTTCTTGTAGTTTTGGTGCTTTTTATCGTCTCTCGTAGGTGA
Source organism: Xestia xanthographa (assembly GCA_905147715.2). NCBI lineage: Eukaryota > Metazoa > Arthropoda > Insecta > Lepidoptera > Noctuidae > Xestia > Xestia xanthographa. The sequence continues at coordinate 19,450,796 of LR990667.1, forward strand.
GTATGTATGTGACCTCTTTTCTCCACGTGTGTTGACTTTCTCTGAGGTACCAGTTTTGCTTATAGGTTTAATTTTGTCGTTTTTATTTTCCAAAATAATTAATTTATCATACTTAAGGATAACTTTATTTCCCTTTTCTTTTTCAGATATTGCCTGGTTCATCAGAGCGGCTCTCTTTTCAAGTATATGTTTAGGATAATCTTGTTTTATATAATAAGCACAGTTTTCTAGCTTTTTCTTGTTTTTTAAGGCCATAATTTTCATACCCAGCGTAGTGAAAGTTAACACTACGGGACGTATTTTTCCTTCTGCTTTTTTTCCTCTTCTTTGGACTGCCTCTATGTCATTTGGTATACAGCTGATTTCCAGGTTATTAGACATTATTCCCAGAATTTTTTCCTGAAGATCAAAATAGCTTCTCTCAGTTTCTTCAACTCCGAACACAATTATATTTTTCTTCCTCATTTCTTTTTCTATGAAATCCAAACGAGAGTTTTGGCTTTCTAGTTTAGATTTCATTTCTTCATTTTCCAGATAAAGTTGCTGAAATTTATAATTCATGTTTTCGTTTATTTCGTTAATAATATTTTTGCTATTCGATTTTATTTCTTGTTTTTGTTCGGCGATTTCGTTCTTTAAGTCTTGTAGAATTTTCATTACTTCATCCATAGTGATCAGTGAGCAGGTGCGTTATTGGGATTATTATTGATTTATTGATTTATAAATGGTACAGCTATTCAACGCTAGATGGCGCTTTACACGTAGTACAGCTGCTTGCTGCTAGATGGCGCTTCTCAGCTGGTACAACAGCAAGTTGATAGATGGCGTTGTTTAGTAACGCTACTCGGCAATAGATGGCGTTATTGTCTCTCAACGACTGTTCATTTTGTGTTTTCAATGAAGTTTGAACAAATTTTTAGGTTATGTGACTTTTATAAAGTTTATTCTGTACCTTTATGATGTCTTCTGGTATGTCTGTACACGGCTAAACCACTTTTAGCTGTAACACTGCACTCGTATTCGCACTGATCACAAGTATTTTAAAAATAATTATACTTTTACTGGTGACTGATGTTCGTCGTTTTTTTTTTCCACTGTTTGGAGATTTCCCCGGAATATTTTCTTCTCAACCGCTGAATTACTTCTGAAGGATGCTAGTTTGCATGGACTTCGATTAGAATACTTAGTAAATTTAAATAACAATTGGTATAAACACGGAGCCGATATTGACATAAGCGCTGTGGCGCCCTCTCTCTGAGAGTCGGTTATAGTTGTGTTTAATACAGCTATGGTCGCGGCAGCATTTGTGGGGTCAAGTTTTACCATGAAGTGGTCTAAACAGTTTTTACCTCTAGTGGGTAGTGAATGCCCTGGAAGTAGGCCGTTCATCGCCATCATGTTGAGATAGGTTAACCTGTTTGATCGATCATATGAATGTTCGGCCTCGTTATAAATCAAATTTATATTTATATCTCCTGTTACTATTATATTTTTACACGAGGCAATAGTGGTTAAGTGATCATTTAATGAATTGATAAATTCGTCGGCTTTTGGATTTGAAGGCGACCGGTAGATAGCCAAGATAGTTAGCTCAGGGTGAAAGTTAATTTGCAGGCAGGAAGCATGTGTCAGTTTTACTTCCTCTACTGAGGTCTTATGAGTATTTTTAACATAGATAACAACTCCATCGGCTTTGTTTAAGTGATTGGCAGTTTGGTAGGATAGATAATTGTGTATTTGGGGTATGGGTTTAGCGGTGTCGAGTCTGCATTCGGTTAATGTTATTAGGTCTATGTCTGTTTTCAAACTATGCAAATTGACTAGCAGGTCATTGTGGTTGGAGTAAATGGATCGTATGTTTTGCGACACGATGGTTATATCCACAGGATTTCTTTTTATAAATCCATTAAGATCCTCAGGGGAACAGCTAATGGTCATTGCGGTTTCTGAACTGTCTATATTGTTTATAGCTTGTAATGTGTTACTCATAATGATATAAAATGAGTGGTATGTGGTCATTATCATTATTGGTCATATTTTTGTAGATGTGGGTGAATGGGTAGTAGCGGGTGAATAGTGTAATTGTGTATAATGGGGTGTATGGTTGTCGTGTGAGTGTAGTTTTGAATAAAAGTGTAGTAGAATGTATGTGTTTTAAGAGTGAGCGCGATTGACTTACATTTTTAAGTTTATAGAATAGAAAGTATTAAATAAAAAGTAAAAAATTAAAATTAAAGTTGTAACTAATCTTAGGGCCATATGATTTTGAGAATCAACTAAGGCTAGTCATGTTTGTTGCATTAAGTTATTCACCTGGGATTCGCTATTTAAGATTATGGTTGGTGCAGCTTCGTCCTTCTTTACATATACTTTTCCATATGAGGTCCAGCAGAATTTATACTCGTGACTTAGCTAGGTCGCGGGCTAGATAAAAGAGCCTGGCTCCTTTTGTGGTTAATTGTTCTGAGACATAAATTGGTGTATATTCTCCTGTTTTAAATCCGAGGTGTTTAGCGCAGATTTTTTCTTTACTGGTTCTATTAAAGTCTTTTGCCTTTTTAATAAAGTCCGTTTTAACTAATGTTGAACCTAGTTCGACCACAATGGTGCTGTTTTTGGTGTTGCTACGCTTGCTTTGCACTCTGTATATGTCTGTAATATCTTTGGCATCTATGGTACTGTTTACAGCTTGGGATAACGTTACAACCATCTGTATAAGGTTTTCTTTAGATTCTTGCTGGATTTTAGGAACGTTTTTTATTTCCAGGTTAGATTTTCGGGTTCCCCGTTGCAAGTCTTCGATTTTTTCTTCTAGAATTATGATGTATTCATTGTCTTTCTTCACCCGGGTTTCTAGATGATCGATCTTCTTTTTTAGGTCCTCATTTTGAGCCGAAAGAACGGCCATTGCGGTCTCAATGCTGGCATTAGTGGTTTTTATTTCCATCAGTGTTGGATATATTTTTTTGAGTTCGACTTGTTGTGGTGCAATCAGACTTGAGATCATGTTGACCATTTCTTCTTTGAAGGCACGGAAGTCATCACTGCGATATTGATGCTCATCTACCCTTCTAATGCGTTGGGATACAAAGTTAGGAGGGGTAATTTGGTCCGCAAGCTCTGAGATATCCATTTGCCCCGAAATATCAGATTCTGAGGGTGAGTTATTGCCAGTTAAGCTCATTATTTATGGACGCGTATCCTTCGCTCTTACTCGCAGGAAGAACTGAAGTGACTCCGGTCAGCTGGGAGTAATGAAGTCGTGAGAAACTTTGCCGGAAAGTTGCGTTGCAGCTGATGTCACCGGTTAGTGTAACAGGCGATCATAAACCAACGAAGTAGTATGTATTCATTCAAATGTTACGTTGGTCCTCAGTTAAAAATAGTCGTCCGCCTCAGCAGTTACCAGGAGACCATATTACAGTGTCGAAATGCTCGGATTGGATCAGTGTTCGTTCGTCCTTTACTAATGAGATATATCACAAACACTTCGGTTTTTGGGTCTATTGTTACTAATGAGGGGGCGGAGTTTGGCTGACAAATCACCGATAAGTGGGTGGAGTTGGTGTGGCTTGTTCTGCTGGACTGAACTGACTGAACTGACTTTGCTGGCCACGCCTGCGCGTGCGCCGATTTGCAAATACAGTGAAAGGGGGTGTACACTGTACCTTGTTGCGGCCGTGTTGATTGAAGTACCAGGATAGTATGAGAACGATGTCACCCGTAGCTAGTCCGCTGCTTGCTTGAGTTGAAACTCCTTATATTTGATGCACTCCTATTTTTTACTTCCAATTAAACTGATTGCAATTTTAATTAAATATTATTTAGACCGACAAATACGGGTTATGAGCACGTCTGCACCGTGAGGTGATCCGAGGGGAAGAGGGGTATAATACTAGAGATTGATTCTATACAATGCAAAGATATTTGTACAATCTTCAGCAGCTCCAACAATTATATTTAATGCTATCAATTTATGCGCCCCTGTCCATGTGGAGCAGGACCAGTTGAGCCACGCATTTTTATCAGCGATATAATCGCCCAACTTGTAATAAGCTTGCTTACATAGTGTGCGTTTGATATATGTTTTAAATTTCGTCTCATTCAGTTCAAGAATACTTTGTGGAATTTTTATAGCATCTGAAACAGTACCCCATGAAAGATGAGTCTACTGTAGCGAGTCTGAAGCCTGGCTGAATGAGTTGGTCCCTATTTCTAGTACTGTAATTATGTCTATCACCTCTTTTACCAAAAAGGTGCAGATTTTTTCTGACGTACATTATGTTTTCGTAGATGTACTGACAATGTACCGTCATGATGCCAATATCCTTAAACAGTTCCCTTAAAGAATCGCGCCTACGAAGATTATATATGGCTCTGATGGCTCTTTTTTTCAGAATAAATATAGACTCAATATCTGCAGCCCGTCCCCATAGCAAAATGCCATAAGACATTATACTATGAAAGTAACTAAAATAGACCAGTCTAGCGGTATTTACATCAGTAAATTAACGATTTTTTCTAATAGCATACCATAGCCGCTGAACTTAGCCTCGCCGCAAGGGATGTTAAATGGGAACCCTATTGTAGCCTTGAATCAAGCGTAATCCCCAGGAAAACCGTTTTATCCACGAATTCAAGTTTCTCTTTATTCAATATTATTTCACAATCACTACTTCTAACATTGGGTAAAGCAAATCTTTTGCATTTCGTTTTTTTTTTTAAATTAATACTAAATTGTTTGCTGTGAACCAATTATGGACCTAAAGTAGGGCATTATTCACGTCATCTAGTTTTTGGGCCTGTCTATTTATCTTAAAAATTAGGGAAGTGTCATCAGCAAACAACAACATATTTTGAGGTTGTTTTTTCAATAAATAGGGTAGATTATTTATATACACGAGAAAGAGGAAAGGACCCAATATTGAGCCTTGCGGAACCCCCATTTTTACTTTTAAACCCTGTGAATTAACACCATTTGTTGTCTATCACTCAAATATGATTTTACCAAACTAAGTGCAAGTTGACCTAATCCGTAATGCTCAAGTTTCAAAAGTAATGTGTCGTGATTTACGCAATCAAATGCTTTGGAAAGGTCACAAAATATTCCTATGGCGTCTTGAGACTCTTCCCACGCAGTAAATATGTGCTTTAATAAGGTTACACCAGCGTCAGCCTTATAACGTCCCTTGGTGAAACCATACTGTTGATCGTGTAAAATTTTGTTGGTGTTAAAATGATTGAGCATTTGATTCAGCATTACTTTTTCAAACACCTTGCTAAAAACTGGCAACATGGATACAGGTTTATAATTATTAGTATCTTTACTGTCCCCGGATTTGAAAAGAGGTATGACTTTACTGTATTTCATTAGATCAGGGAAAACTCCTTGGTCTACACACAAATTAAAAATTAAAGCTAAGTATGGGGCTATAGTCTCAAGTATGGATGTACAAACTTTGATAGACATTCCCCATAGATTTCGGTCAGTTTGATTTTTATTTGCCGAAAGCTTTAATAACTATCATAGGGTTTATGTGATTATTTTTTTTTAATTCAACCGTGCAGCCAGATATATTCGCCTTTAATAAACCAATTGAGACTTCAGGTGAGAATTAAGAGCCTCTGTAGTTTTTAATGGTATATCGGAAAATAAATTTTCATCCCATCTATTCGAAAAGGACGACTTGGTTCGCCTTTAAGTGCACCCAAAGGTGGTGTTTTCTAAAAGAAACTTTTAGCGGGCAGTAATGAGTTTTTAATCCTCTTTATAGATGTTCCAAATTCAAAAAGTGCGCTGCAATAGTAGATTGTATGACAAGGGAGCAAAATAGTATTTTTACGGCGAGGGCGCTATTTTGATTCCAGAGCGAAGCGAAGGATTCTAGAATAGAATCTCGAGCATAGCGAGGGATTCTAAAATAGAATCCTGAGCGTAGCGAGGGATTCAAAGTGCATCGCCTGAGGGAAAAATATATTTGCTCTCGAGTCATATACTCTAGTTTTCATCCCCTTATATGAGAAAATAAATAAGAGACACTTTTAAGTAATTAATGAATAAGTTTAATTAAAAAAATGGCATGAATGTAAAAAAGGTCGATTACAAATTTATATCTAATACACTGGCGAAATTTTTAAATTTTTTGTCACTGTGTTTGTTTTGTTTGGGATTGATATAGTTGTGGATTTATTTATACAGGTGACATTTTTATCACTTTCAAAATAAAATGGGCATAATAGGTGAACGGAGTAGAAGCAAATGCCACACTTAGTTTTTTTTTTTTAATTCGTAAAAAAAAAACATTTTTTGTTTGATTTTAATTTCGATACATTTTTTGTTTTTTAATTTATCTTTCTTTGTTCTAATATGAAAAGTTTACTTGAAATTTGTAGCGTTTTTTGATGATGGATCAATTCTTTTCTAAACTGTGGAAAAAGGAAAAACAAAACTAGGTTTGCCATAAGCTTCTACTCCATTCACCGAATATACCCATTTTTTTGGAAAGTGATAAAAAAGTCATCCAGTATTTTGAGTGTTTGTAATCTCAGTATCTGGCTGGTGCTCAGGAAAAGGTTCCTTTGATGAAGAAGGGCGCGGTGACAATGGCATTAGCGAACTATCTGCAACTCTTCATTTGATATTTTCAACAATGCGGGTGCTGACCCCCGCACCGTACAGCCTTTGATTATATAATGTCTAGATGGAGCATCAAATGCGCGCAAACGTGCCAAAAAATATCAGCCAACTGTTGGATTATGCGTACTTACCAGCCGATTAGTGCCGATCGTGCCGCTTTGGCGTCACAACGTATTACGCGCGTTACGTAATAAACAAATAACAGCGATAAAATGACGGTATGTGCTATTAAACTGTGCCGGAATTATACAGGAAGGGTAAAAAATACCAAGCACATCACCTATCATCGGTAAGTAACCCAAAAACGATATATTTCTTTTTTGTTTTTATGAACATAAAATTACGCCATATTTTATAAGTGTTGCCAGTTTCTTTTTTTCATTCTCCCAACTTAACGTGATTTTTTGTGGGTATATTAGTTAAGTCTAGGGTTACGTTTATATTATTTAGTTGGTCTACTTTATTTATTGATTTAAAAAAAAGGTGGAGTTTATAAATTCGTATTAAGTCTTTCTTTATATGATTTTGAAGTCGATGCCAAGTAAAAATTGTTATTATATTAGTTAGGTAAATAATTTACTTGAAACCGACTTCATGTTCACATTTTAGTAATTATTAATAACTGGCACAGATTAATACTATTAAATCAGTGATTTAACCTCCATTTTTATTCCTTGGATAAAAGTTATGTGAATAATGAATAATCAGCCCTTATCAAACATAATTATTGAATGAGGAAAATATGGTGATCAACATAACGTCTTATTTTTTAGAATACCCAATGATCCTATTATCAGGAATCGATGGATAGATCGCATTCAAAAAAGCCTCTTAAATGCATAAACGAAACTGTACGTTTTTCACGCAGAAACGATGAGGATGAAATTGAAAATGACGAAGAACACTTTTCCTTGGACGAAAATGAGGGTACATCACCGATATTAGATAGTTCACGATTATGTGAATTTACTGACCAAATAGTTGGCTATACATATAGCAGGTTGCGTTGTGCGAATATTATGTAAGCAGATAAAATGTAATGCTTGCATTGAATCTTTAATAACAAGGAAAAGATTACAGTACCACAAATTAGTGTGTATAAAAGATAAAGGTGGCCTGGCTTCGCAGGATGTGTACGATATATGCAAAAGAACTGAAACAGTAATTCGTCAGTTTATTAAACAAGATTTTTTAATGACAAGTGCTAATTATTCCAAAATAGACTGTAATGAAAAACTTTGTAGGTGACGTTAGTTATTTTGCAGTAGAAACGGCTCATGTTTGCGATGTTCTACATCAAGTCAATTTAATGAGGCTGATAGTGGAAAAATATTTTGCGATAAGATACTACCACAAATTAAAACTTGACAATGTGAATAGCAACGTAGCTTCTAAGCGAAAACTTTTCAAAAAACAAATACAAAGAGATGGTCACTGACCTTAGTTTTCTTTTATTTTACACCAACGATTGCCCATGTCCTTAATAAAACTTGTTTATTTGAAATTAAAATTCATTCTTAATAAATGTGATCTTTCATTTCAAATTTCCAAATACAAACTGCCTAAATAACACCCCTTTTTTTGGGCAGTCGTGTAAAAAGTTAAATAATGGTGCCGATTCTCTTGTTCACAAATTAGACTAAAATTAGAGAATTGCCATCTCTTATTGACATAGGTACAGCGAAAGACAAGGAGTTGACACCTTAGAACAAAGTTAGAGATATCAAATAAGTTTTGCCTTGAACGTTTCCGTGTTTTTAATCAAAACATTCTGACATGTCAACTATAATTGTATGGAAGTTTCAGATCAACTAAAATTGACAGCTCTTATTTATGTCTGTCCCTTTCTTGTTATATTAGAGAGAAAAAGATGGAAATAGTCTAATTTTAGTTTCGTTTGTGAACAAGGGAATCGGCAAAATTGTAATACTAATTTAATTAACTTAGCTGATCTAATACAACATTCACATACACAACTCTATTTAAATAGTGTTTTTTATTTATTGAAGAAAGTAACTACATACTTATGTAGTTAGTCTATTTTTTTTAATGTGACTTATGGGAGAATTGTAGTATAGCTGGTAACATTATTCACGCACACAGAGACATAGACTTACAGTGTAAGACACCGCCTGCACGCGCACAGGTTTGAAATTGTTGGCTCGTTTTTTATGTTTTGATTGTAGGGCGACGCTCCATCTATACATTATATAATCAAAGCGTACAGCAAACACATTTATACAATTTTCGTTCGATTTCAATGAACGATTCATGTTCCAAATTCAAATCTCATTACTGCCCGCTAAAAAGTCTAGTGGAGAAAAGAGCTACTTTGCTCCCGCTAAAAGGGGAACAAAGCGACACTTTTCGAATAGAAGGGATGAAAAGATAATTGCGGCGCACTTTTTGAATTTGGAACATTTTAGTGTTCAGCGCCGAAAGAAATCGAACGCAAATATTGTTTGAATAAAGACTGGCTGGTACGACGGCCCAGTCGCGCCGCCGGCCGCCGCGCTGACTGAATAAAAAAAGAAATCAAATTAAAAACGCGCGAACTACAGACCGCGTTTTCGTCAATTTTCATGAATTGTTAGATAATTCATGGTTTTGTTTTGAAAAATGAGCTCTTCAAGTGACAGTGAATAAAAAACACAATAAAGTGAAAAATAACTTTAGATCTTCAGAAGTCGGTGACCTTTGTTTGATTCATTTAGTTTTTTTTTGTCACCGACTTCTGAAGCTAAAGTTATTTTTAACGTTTTTGTGTTTTGTGAAGTCGGTTTTATTTTTTGCAAAAAAGTTTTTTTATTTTTCCATTTTTAGTTGTAATATTCTATCCAAATATTAGATATGCATTTATTTTACATGTTGAAATTAGACCACACGACTGAAGTAAAAATGTTCATAAAATGAAAACTACTAGGCCAAACTATGTTACATTTTTACTGGACCAAATGGCAACTATTCCGCATCAAACTAAAGTAATAATCACGTCAATCGGCTCATAAATATCAGCGTAATCGGTGTAAATACATAAAAAAACAGTCGAATTACCTCCTCCTTTTTGAAGTCGGTTAAAATTATGAGGCGCCTTTTATTTTCTCATAGTGGGTGATGAAAAGTAGAGTGTATCACTCGGGCGCAAAATATATTTTTGGCTCGGGCGACGTACTTTGAATCCCTCGCTACGTTCAGGATTCTATTAAAGAATCCCTCGCTACCGCTCGAGATTCTACTCTAGAATCCCTCACTTCGCACTGGATTCAAAAAAGCGCCCTCGCTGTAAAAACATTATTTTGCTCCCTTATGATACAATCTACTATTACAAATTCTTGAGCTACTTCCAGATTAGAGCTTTTAGGACAACATGCTGAATCTAATGTGTAGCTACTGATACTGATACTGTTAGCCTGCGTCATCCCACTGCTGGGCAAAGGCCTCTCCCCATGACTTCCAGTTTTCTCTATCCAGGGCTAATGTAGACCACTGGTCGTTGGTTTTATCCAGCTCGTCCCGCCATCTTCTACGAGGTCTGCCGCGACGCCTTCTGGCTGTGTCAGGGCTCCAGAAAGTGGCTATTTTGGCCCACAGCTCATTGGACATGCGGCAGACGTGGCCAGTCCAGTCCCACTTCAGCTTAGCGGCTTTTTGAGCAACGTCAGTAATTTGTGTTTTGGAGCGCAGTGTGGTGTTGCGTACACGGTCGGTTAGTTTGACGCCTAGAATGCTGCGCTCCATTGCACGCTGGCAGACCTTGAGTTTGGACTTGTGTGTAGCTAGTGTTACGTATTTTATTCCTGTTAGTCTTATTATTTATGACTGTCCAAATTGTCTTTATTTTGTTTTCTGCTGTTTTGATCTTGTTGCTAATGTCATAACATACTTGTTAAAAATTTCAGTGTTTTTAAAAGGCTTAAGACCATAAAGCTCAAATAATCTTTCCCTACTTTTTAGGGTTCCGTACCCAAAGGGTAAAAACGGAACCCTGTTACTAAGACTTCGCTGTCTGTCCGTCTGTCTGTCACCAGGCTGTATCTCATGAACCGTGACAGCTAGACAGTTGAAATTTTCACAGATGATGTATTTCTGTTGCCGCTATAACAACAATAATACTAAATATAGTCAATGGTACGGAACCCTTCGTGTGCGAGTCCGACTCGCACTTGGCCGGTTTTTCTGATATCCCTAGTTGCCCAATCACTAAATATGAATTTATGGCTACTAATTTTTGTCTTCTTTAGGTACCAAAATAATTAAATGCCTACGGTCATGCTACTACGAGCACATTCTCCGACGACCAGAGCCTCACTTTTTACACGCAGATGTCGTTTAGCCTTGTATCTAACAAGGCTAAATGGTTAAAAGTAGGAAGACCATTACATACATGGAACGAGTCACTCCAACAAGGCATAGAATATTCCAATAAAAGCAAAGAAGAATGGATTTAGCTAGCAGCAAAAAGAAAAAAATCAGCTACCCAGGAAACCTTAGCGAAACATTTACTGACAGTGGAACAAATACTACTGACGATGAAACATATACGCGAACAATAATATTTTCAACTTTAAGCCGTGTCAAAATCGAATGGAATCGCAACCACCAGAAACGAACATGATTCTCCAATGATAGAAGAGACCAATCAAACGAAGGTCAAAGCACCAATGCTCATTCCTATGGATTGTACCTGTCTTTACCACTATTCCTATATTGGCTCGAGGCTGCATAGTCGGCTGATTGTGCCCGACTGATTGTGATTGACTGGCTGCGGTTGGTCGGGCTTCCTATCCCATTCCAGAGCATGTCTTTCTTTACAAAATAGTGCCCCCTGGTGTATCCGGCTTGTCCGGGTCAGGCTTCCTCCTGGCTGGGTGTGATGCTCAATCATCAATCATCATCAATACTTTTTGTCTTCTTTTCAAAAGTTTTGTTGAATTCCGTGTGAACTATTGAAAAGAAACGATCATACAATTGATTTATATTAATATCGTCATGGCTCATAACACCTAACTGGTTCTGTAGGGAAATATTATACCTATTTAATTTGCTAGAAGTTATAGATGTAAATTTGATCTGAACTTTTTGCAATGGTGTATTACATCTAAAAGTTACAGTTTGTCCGCTATGGTCAGACAGTAGACACTTTTTTTTTAACTATTTGCTTGTGCTTTATCTTTAATACTTTGCCATGTAATCTAGTCCTTATTATTATTATTATTATTATTAATTTACTATTGCTTTATCTAAGTAATCACAATCGCAGAAAACATTATCTATACAAGTAGCTGAAGATGGAGTGACTCTAGTAGGTTCTTTAAAAGTGTTGGTCAAGTCAAATGACTTAAAAAGATTTAATAACCGACTGCTATTTAAACTTTCTTCTAAAATATTGATGATATTGAAATCACCACAAATAATTGTAGATTTATCACTGGCTGCAAGTTTTGCCAGTATATCTTCCATTATTGAATCAAATAAGGAAAAGTTTTGATAGTTTGGGGGTCTGTACACACACACAATTACATGCTTATCTAGCTCAACACAGGACAGTTCGACGCAATGTTCAACCGAGAGACCTACTATATCATTACGTTGCTTATATTTAAAACATTTTTTTATTAATATTGGGGAACCTCCACGAAGCATAGTTTTACGATTAAAGCAGCTACCCACCATATAGTTCTCATAATTAATAAGCTTTTGGTAATCCTATAGCCGATGTACAGTAAACCAAATAATGTCAAACTTACTATTTTCTAAAAACAATTCAATTTCTAATAATTTGGAAGAAATGCCTTGGATATTTTGGTGGAATAATTTTAAAGTTTTCTGCTGAGGCCCTTTTTTACTAACTAATTGAGTGCAAGAAGATACGTTGGTAGGATTAACAATATTGTTAATGGTACCTTCTGTTGTCTCACATTCTAGTTTAAATTTATATTTGGAGTGAGGCTGGAGACTCCCGTGCCATCCTCAGACAACAAGACCCTATCACTAATAGACCCTAATTGAGAATTCTCCACGGTGACACATGGATCGTCTTCAGTACAATGTTTGTAAACATTTATAGCACTAATGCTATATTCATTTAAAGTCACCACATTAGTATTACTACTAATAGTCGCAGTATTAATAATAGAACTAAACTTAGACATACTATTTATGTCTGTGTGAATACTATTAGCTAATAGCGGAGCTATTTTGTGTCTACAACTAATAGGTAGATACACTTTACCCCGAGTCGATCTAAGTTTATCAACAAAAGTGTTTATATCAAGATATATGAGTTAGTCACCTGCTAAAAAAATGTAAATGTTTATTTAACATGTGAATATAATTGTTTTTTCTGTTACATACATTTTCAAAGTATGGGAAAGCACACAATATTATTTTGTTACACTTTAACTTTTTTTTTTTTTTTTTTTTATTTCTCCATCTTACGACTATCTTTACAGGGTTACCTAATGCGATAGTGTACACAATATAAAATATTAAATTTTGGAACTAATCACAAACAATACATTTTTTGTGAACTCACTCAGAGAACAATTGAATAAGTCAACCTCTATGAGGTTGAGAGTGCGGAGTGCACGCGTCAGTGGCGCCTTCCCTAACAGATTGGTCCGCGCGCGCGGCACCGCCAGCAAGCGTGGCTGCCGACGTCGCCCCACGTACCTGTCCGGAACACACAAACCTATGTTCCCTAAAATGTCCGCATCATGTATCTTCCCTCTAAGTACCTTTAATATGTACGAGGTGAGTGTGAGATCCCTCCTGACCCTCAGTTCGTTATACCCAACCATACCCAAAATAAATAAAGTTGGATACATAAGCGGATAAAAAGGGTACATACAATTTCAAATATAAATACCTCACAAACTTGTTTTGTACTTTCTCCAGCATGAACCTATATTTAGATTCATGTGGAGCCCAAATAATTGCGTTACACTCTAACTGACTTCTAACCAAAACATTATATAAAGCTATAACCGCTTTTATGTTCGTAAATTTACTTACCATTCGGAGCATAAAACCTAAATTACGATAAGCTTTTTTACAGCAGCTTATGATGTGATCACAAAACGTCAGCCCCGTGTTGAATTTCACCCCTAAGTCCCTAACTTCCGTAGCCCTAGCCAGTTGCACCCCGTCCAAATTATAATTATATTTAATAGGAGCCCGCGCGCGAGAGAAAGTGATTGTTACACTTTGAGGTGTTGAACTGCAAGAGGTTGTTCTTGCTCCAGGTTGCCACTCTGTCTATGTCTCCCTGATGCCTCTCGCAGTCATCCACTCCACTTATCTCTAGCGATAGCTTCAGGTCATCAGCGAACAGTAAACACTTGGCGTCTTTAACAACTTCTGGCAGGTCGAATCAAGGCAATCGAAGTAAGCAGCAACAGTCTCCCCTACACTGTCCACCAACGGCACAAGACTAACCATATGGCTCAGGAGATTGCTAGTAGTGCTTTTTGCCGGTCGGAACCCATGCTGTGAGTCTGATAACTGACCGCGGACCTGTTGAAATATACTCTTATGAATAGCAGCTTCAAAAACCTTAGCCGGGGTAGACAGCACTGCGACAGGCCTGTAACCATCTACCGTCATTCCTGCGCCTCCCTTTGGCACCGGAACAACGCGGGTAATCTTCCACCTCTCGGAAAAAACAGCTCCATTCAGGCATTTATTATTATATTGCAACGGTTTGGCTAGCATCATTCGACAATCCCTAAAGATGTAAGGCGGGATGCCGTCCGGCCCCGAAGATCTTTTCGGTTTAAGTTGTTGAAGCGCGCAACATACGTCCGACAGTTGCAAGAGATCAAGATGTACCCGCGCCGCTCCGTTCTCGCCGCCCGCTTCCGCCATAGCTGCACTCACATCTAACTCGGCTTGCTCCGTACTAAACACCGAATAAAAGCGCTCAGCAAACTCCCGAGCGCATTGTTCGTCAGTCAACGGCTCGCCATTCTTTAAAATCTTTTGGGGACTTCTACTACCTTTTCTAGATTTAAGTTCCAGAATGACTTTGGGTCTTCCAGCATTTGATGTTGGACACGATGCTCATACTGTTCGCGAGCACAGAGTATTAAATTTTTAACTTTGGTTCTACACAGAACAAACGCTTCGTAATCAGACCTCCCCCCACTTGTTTTGTACCGTTTATGTAGGACCGCCTTCAATTTTATGTCGCGAATTATTTCAGCAATGTACCACTCAGGTTAAATGTACCTTGAGTTTACACGACTTCGCTTTTTCTTTGGAACGGAATGACGGAATTTAAAATGGAATTCATAATATTATAAAAATAGTTTAAACTCATTTCTAAATCTAACTTATACATTGAAGCCCAATCTACAGAAGCAATTGATGAGTACAACGCGAAAAAATCGGCTTTATTAAAATTTCAGCCAACAGGTTCGTGGGTATCCGACGTTGGTGTTGATGAGCCCACGCGCTGGCAATGACGCACACGCAGACTCACCGACACCTCGAGCGGCGGGTGATACGCGTCTACCGGTACTAGAGGCGCCTCCGCTGCGCGCACGCTCACACTCCCTTCCTCCGCGAATGTACTCAACACTAGATCCAGTTGTCGACCATTGCAATTAGCTACTTTGATACTCTGAGTGAACCCACAATAAGTTTCGAAACATTGAAAATAATTTAGAATGTTAACATGACAAGAATTCAAATTGAAATCACCTATTACAATAGTGTCGTTATAAGATCGAGAACTTCAAGAACTCTGAAACATAGTCAGTGATGTCTTCCTTTTTAATCTTTGAACTATTACCAACACATATAGTAATGGTGGTACTAGGATCCCAAACAGTCTTTGTTACTGATGCCATAATCTGTTTGTATGTTGACCCTGGCATACAATTGTTTTGGGTACAATAACTCAAGTTATTACTGATTAATTTACCTAGCCCCCTACCTATACTGTCAGAGAACATAACTGAACGATTACAATCATGACTATTAGGAGAAACAAAATTATGAATCCCAGGCAGACTATCATACAACTCAGGCTGTACCACGTGTGAATAATCTAGTGTAATATTAGTTGTTTGTTGGGTCAATATGCTGTCCAGAGACAAATTCTCGACCTGGTATGGGTCCTCCATTACCTCAGGCTGGATAGTACCATGGTTGGTAACTGTCTGGCAACTACATTGACCCATTATCGACTCATTTGCTGCATAAATATGTTCCCTAATTTGGTTCTGAGAAATTGTAAACCTACTAGAAAGGGAACTTAGTGAGTCCTGAAGTATCTGTATTTCAGACTGTAAATGCTGAGTATCAATTTCATAAATTTTTATACTGTCCTCTAATTTTATTTGATAATTATTTAACTTATTAACTAAATCAACACGCTCTTTCCTCAGTGGAATAAATTTGGAAAAGCGATTCTGTTGTTTCCTAACTTGATTACATTTTTTAATTATTCTGTTTAATTTTGCATATTTTTTAATCTTCCTATTGCTAACTATAAAATTCTGTTTTAATAAGGAATCTTCAGTAAGATCAATAGTTACTAAGGAGGGGGGGTTACTATTACTTTTGAATAATTCATTATTTATGAGATTTGTTTCTTTAACCTGAGTACATTCTTTTTGTTTCTGTAACTCAACTATACAATTATTGGCATGAATCAACTCATCTTCTAGGTCTCTAATTTTAAACAAAGCCTCCTCATACAAGTTACTACAATTATGGAAACCATCCGTGACTACCTTCAGTTGATCCTGTTCATCAACAACGTCCAAGTATTGCTGATGTAGGTCTACTAGCTCCCGTTTTAAGCTGGAGTTTTTGCCATTAACCTTATCGACTTCCACCTCACTCTCTTCTCTCTCCTGTAACAGTTGATGGACTTGGAGGTTGGATTCTTTGAGTTCTTGGAGGGCCGTTCTCAATTTTAGCTCCATATCCTGAGCAGTAGCCCTACGGGTCATCACAGGCATGGTATCAGGATTGGTTTCTGAAAATTAGAAGTAAAGAAACGGTGTGAACTAATAGAACAGACAAATAAAGGGAAGTTAGCGATGAAAGGGAAAGAAAAAAGTTAAAGTTATGCAATGAAACTATGAAGGCTGCTATATTAGCTTTAAAATATTTTCTAATTCAATGTAACTAATTGAATAAATATTCAGTTTCAATGGTTCTATTTTCTTAGGGATTTACTTTTTCTTAAGTGGGTATGTTGCATAAAAAAATAATAACTAATAACTTTAATAAGATATTAATGCAAGACAATAATGCAAAATAAATTATCTTAAACGATATTATCTTATCCTTTGCATTGAAAGATTGATTTGAATAAAAAAATCAGAGTTGTAGAATTACTCAGTTTTGTTGTTGGACCAGTTGTCAACAAAGAGATTTAGAACCAGTACAGAGTAATAAACCAGCTAGAAATTATACCAGAAATGGGCATGAATGTTTTATAGACCTAAAGAAACGTTTGTGTGCTGTTATTAAATGAAAAGTAAACAATACTTCCCCTGAATTATCCGTTTTTATCCGTAGTTAGAACGTCAGCTGTTTTTTTTTAGGTTATCGGTACCGTTGTAGTGCCGAAAACTTCATTAATTATCAGGATAACAATTTTCCTGAGTATTTACGCATTTATGATACGTATGAACAAACAATTACACCTTAATTTATCATAATTACATTTAATTTAAAATACGGAACAAAAACTTTACATGTCACTCGGGCAGTGTTGCCACGTTTATTACAATATTTAATATGCCTTTTCTTTTCGATTATTCCTGTAAAACATATAATAACTATGTCAGAGCCTTCAATGGGTTAAGACATACTTAACAGTTACTCAACATACACTACAACAACAAGAATGTTACAAAAGATTACTTTATCATAATCCCATAATAACTCAGACCAAACTTCTAGTGTGTTCATTCCATCGAATTTCATCTGAATTGAATAATCACTATAATTAAGAATCAAACGAACTTACCTGGTGAAGTTTGATTCCAATTATGCGAGGGTCTCAACCGAAGACGATTACTTATTTACTTGCAGCAGTACATGAGATGGTGCTATCTTCATCACACGTTTAGATCCTAAACACTAAAAAATAGGATTAAAGGACATATTTTTTATTACAATTTCCTGTTTCACCACTGGCAACACCGTACGCCCTTGAATCATTATTTCAAAGTAGATTTTTGTGTTATAACATTGCCTTTTGGCCATTGGGTTGAGGGGGGACAGGGCAGTAATCGTTTTCGGTTGAGACCCTCGCATAATTGAAATCAAACTTCACCAGGTAAGTTCGTTTGATTCTTAATTATACTTCGGGTCTCAACCGAAGACGATTACTTATTTACTTGCAGATGTTTAGAGCATTGCAATATTGTAGAGGAAAAAGAAAAAAATAATAAAAAGCTGTTTAGTGTATTAACTAGCCTTAACATGTTAATTATACAAATGCAATTAATCTTCCACATTATGAGCCGATATAATTGACAAAAGTGGTGTCATTCGAGTCTACCGCATCTCTAAAATAATACCTAAGAAAGATGTTTGAGCAATTGCTCCAGCCCGCGGCCTTACGAACCACCTCCAGGCTGACCCCAGATTTGTGTGCGCAGATGTAAATGCCGAGCGAGTACTATGAGCACCGATTATGGAAATTTACATTCCTGTCTTGCAAACCTTTTTTACCCAATGTGCTAATGTTTGAGGGCCTGCTTTTTTATGAGGTTTGCGTACACCGATAAAAATATTTCCTTCAGCGTAGTCATTTCGCAAAGATCTAGTTTTGTGTAGGTAGGTTTCTATAGCGAATGCTGGACAAATACTGGGGTTTTTACGAATGTACGGTAGTTTGTTAAGTGGTTGGTATGTCCCGGGCCTCGATGTTTTGATTAAATCATTTATTTTTTTAATTACAATCTCATTTTCTTGTATTGATATATTTTTCAACTTTATAACACTGGTGGTCTGCATTCTTTGGGCAGAAGCGATAGCCAATAATGTACAAGTCTTATGTGACAAATTAATTATTATTGTAAGGGCATAAATCGGAAAGGTATTTCAGTACTACGTTTGTATCCCATGTTGAATTGTATTTTGGTTTTGGGAGAGTAAGTTTATAGACACCTTTAAGGAAGCGGCTGAGCAGACCTATGCGTATTTAAACTATCGTAGCTAGACCCCTCCTCAATATATATATTTAATGATATAATTTGGACACTCTTTATAATAAAGCCACCAAGATTTATCGAACTATTGAACTGCCTTAAGGGTTTGTAACGTTACATTTTCCTGGATAGGATCCACAAAACTGTAAGGTCACTCTGAGCACTCACCTACCTAACTTTCAGTCTGGAGGGGAGCACTATTAAAAGAAATAAAGGGGACGAGTTATAAGAATTTATTAACAAAGATAATCTAAAGGCTGGAGATACTTAATTACTAATGCCAGTGAAGCTGGCGGAAAGTACTGAAGATGAAATGCAGAATGAAATAAATAACTGAAAAACGTCCGTCTTCAGACTGTGGAGGAGGACCGAGGAACCATCAACTCTCAGGCCGTAGAGAAAGGCTTAGGGCATCTGTCTTCAGACGGTGGTGGACGACCGAGGACCGTCAATCCTCAGGCCGTAGGAGGAGGGCCGAGGGCATCCGTCTTCAGACGGTGGTGGACGGCCGAGGACCGTCAATCCTCAGGCCGTAGGAGGAGGGCCGAGGAGCATCAAATCTTCATCAGGCTTGTGTAGCTCAAGGATCAAGGTTTCCAGGTGTTCTTCGTGAGGGTGCGGCACGGAGAGAGGCCGACTTAAAACCGAAGAATAAGGGTAACTGCCCTTTTACAAATACTTTTATATGGAGCTTCTCAGAGGTGTTACTGCTCTCAGCTCTGAACGTAGACTGCCCATTCCACCACCAGGCTCCTGTCAACTCCAGATATTTACATTTTAAAATTAGAAAATTATTAAAAAGAAAATCGAATGAGGTCGATGTGATTTACTTATACAACCTACAAATAGCTCCAGCAATAAATTAAAAATAAAACTAGGGTTGCCACTAACTGACATCACAAAAGTAAACAAAGATTTAATAAAAATAAAAACTTGAATTACAAGGTAAAAAGGCCAAAGCCGTTGCTAAGCCTCCAAGAAATGACCATGAAGCTACCTAGGGAGGACGAATGTTTAAATTTTCAGGTTAATAATATCCAAACATGAAAGTAAAAAACATGTAAAAGACATACACATTACATTACCCCGAAAACCCCGGAAAATTTTTGAATACAATGAAAAAATTTTCTTATTTAGCATTAAGAGAGCGTTAATCAACAAAAAATTAAGCTAAATGAGTATATACAGTGATAAAGTAAGTTTTAAAACAATTAAAACTAAGATTCCCCATAACCCCAGAAAATTACTAACTAGAAAAAATTTCGAGGTTGTAAATAAGACCTTGATCTTTCATACACCTTTCATCAACCTACCCTACACACTTCCTCAATCATACATCACCAGCATACTTAGGGGATATGGTTCACATTCAATGACGCATACTCCACAAGGAATTATTTTTAAGGTTTACGAAGGCTTATTTATTTAATTTAGGTGTCGTAATCCGCACCTGTTCTAAAACCCGTTAAAATTAAAAGAATATATTTACAAAGTTTTTCTGCTTTAGAAAAGCAGCCAAGGTTTAAGAGCATAAAGCGCTTAAGAGAAGCCTTCAAGCTTTAAGTCAAGGGTCAAGGAGGGTCAAGGATATAAAAATTATTATCTAAGTTTAAAAAAAAGTACACTAAGGCTTATTTTACGAGTTAATGCGACCGCTCGACACAACGGCTTATTTAATGAGTTGTGCACCGCTCAACACAATGGCTTATTTAAAGAGTTGTGCACCGCTCTACAAAATAAAAAGAGGGATTTAAATAAGCCAAACGTTTTAGGGAAGGTAGACCTTGTGGAGTATTTACAAAACTTAAAATGTAAATGGTTTTTACAAGGAATGAGTTAAAGAGGCTAGGCATTGAAGTTATAAAATAATAAAAACCGTAAAGAAACTCCAGACAGAAAATAAGGCGATAGCAAATTCAAAAGTAAAAGGTATCGAAAAAAAATATAAATAAATAAAATATTATGAAAGTGATAAAAGAAATTTAAAAAGTCTACGGAGGCCGAGAGTGTTTGAGTTAGGACTCAAGTCCAAGAGAGCGTTTGAGAGGAAACTCAAGTCCAAGAGAGCGTTTGAGAGGGAACTCAAGTCCAAGAGAGCGTTTGAGAGGGAACTCAAGTCCAAGAGAGCGTTTGAGAGGGAACTCAAGTCCAAGAGAGCGTTTGAGAGGGAACTCAAGTCCAAGAGAGCGTTTGAGAGGGAACTCAAGTCCACGAGAGCGTTTGAGAGGGACTCAAGTCCAAGAGAGCACTCAAGATTAAGAGTGTTTAGGACTCGCCCTTAAGAGTGTGGACCCGTGTTTAGGACCCGCACTTGAGAGTGAGGACTAGCCCTTAAGAGTGAGGACTAGCCCTTAAGAGTGTGGACTAGCCCTTAAGAGTGTGGACTAGCCCTTAAGAGTGTGGACTCGTGTTTAGGACCCAACACTTGAGTGTGGACTCGTGTTTAAGAGGAGAAAGAGGGATCAGGTCAGGACCGTAACACCGTATTCAGTAAACTGAGTAAACGTCAGGGCAGCTCCCGTAATACAGTAGTCGGGTAAGCTCCGAATAAAACATTAAGATGGTCTGAGTACTTGAGAGGGCTAAGAATGTTTAAAAATTTATAAGACTCGAGAGGGTCCAAAGAGGTTTGATTAAAAATAATATTAAGAGTATGACACAGAGGGTGCAAAGAGGTTTGATTAAAAATATCGTAAACCAATAAAAACTGTATGGTGGTAAAATTTGGAACTAATGCATAAAAAGTTTGCTAAAATTAGTACCTATTTTGGCCACCGCAAAGTTTGATAAAAACTTTTTGCTACTGCAAAAGGATTAAATCTCTATGGGCCTGTTACCTAGCAACGCGTGACAAATAACAAGTCAACCCAAAAATTATTTTATGCAATTTTACCCGACTAGGGCGAAACTCAAAAGGAGGTTATGTATATTATCTGTATGTATTTAAGTCCGTTTTTTATCAAAAAATGAAGGATTTTTTAACGAGTATGTTTATAAGATTTTGGTGTTATTGAATAAGAATATCGCCCAAAATTATCATAGCTCCGTCTAGATTTAATTCGTTAGAATTTCTAAGAAAAATCTAGATTTAGACATTTTATTATAGCCTAAAAATTCAATTTTACGCCAGATTCGCGTATGACAAATCTATAGTCTAGGATCAAGTAATTTTTCAGTGTAAAAATGTATAGATTGCACTAGCCGTGTTATCAGATCAAAATTAAAAGAAGTAATAGTTCAGAATATATTAGTAAAGTATTTGTAGTGGGTGTAACGTACTATTTTAGGGTTGTATAAACATCCACAGGATATTCTCCTGTTTCAGTCGTGAAGTGTCCCAACGACCCACTTGGGAGTGTCCACGAATGGATTAACACATCAAGCGACCATTGGGTACGAATACCAGAGGGTAAACGTAGTGGTGTGCAAGTCTGTGGGATGCAGTATAGCGATGTTTAGGTAGAGAGTAAGTACATATAATATGAGATGAACGATTACGGGATATTGTCCAATAACCGTCGTAGAGTAACCAATCTCCAACCTTGGCAATGCCCACAAGTGGGTTAACACAACCAAGAGGCCGAAAGGGTGCCAATTATCTTTCGATAATGGAATGTGTGTGAGGTGAGGAATACCTAGATGATGTTTAGTTGTAGAAGAGTTGAGTAAGAGTTGAGATGAGTGAAAAGATGAAAATGAATAAAATGCTTACCAAATATACTCACTTGGGGAAGTGTTATTTTCGAATTTTGAGAAATGCAGAATGCCTAGAAATAATTTAAGAGGGGTGGGTTAGTAAATATTTGGGCGCCAGTCTGTAACGTTACATTTTCCTGGATAGGATCCACAAAACTGTAAGGTCACTCTGAGCACTCACCTACCTAACTTTCAGTCTGGAGGGGAGCACTATTAAAAGAAATAAAGGGGACGAGTTATAAGAATTTATTAACAAAGATAATCTAAAGGCTGGAGATACTTAATTACTAATGCCAGTGAAGCTGGCGGAAAGTACTGAAGATGAAATGCAGAATGAAATAAATAACTGAAAAACGTCCGTCTTCAGACTGTGGAGGAGGACCGAGGAACCATCAACTCTCAGGCCGTAGAGAAAGGCTTAGGGCATCTGTCTTCAGACGGTGGTGGACGACCGAGGACCGTCAATCCTCAGGCCGTAGGAGGAGGGCCGAGGGCATCCGTCTTCAGACGGTGGTGGACGGCCGAGGACCGTCAATCCTCAGGCCGTAGGAGGAGGGCCGAGGAGCATCAAATCTTCATCAGGCTTGTGTAGCTCAAGGATCAAGGTTTCCAGGTGTTCTTCGTGAGGGTGCGGCACGGAGAGAGGCCGACTTAAAACCGAAGAATAAGGGTAACTGCCCTTTTACAAATACTTTTATATGAAGCTTCTCAGAGGTGTTACTGCTCTCAGCTCTGAACGTAGACTGCCCATTCCACCACCAGGCTCCTGTCAACTCCAGATATTTACATTTTAAAATTAGAAAATTATTAAAAAGAAAATCGAATGAGGTCGATGTGATTTACTTATACAACCTACAAATAGCTCCAGCAATAAATTAAAAATAAAACTAGGGTTGCCACTAACTGACATCACAAAAGTAAACAAAGATTTAATAAAAATAAAAACTTGAATTACAAGGTAAAAAGGCCAAAGCCGTTGCTAAGCCTCCAAGAAATGACCATGAAGCTACCTAGGGAGGACGAATGTTTAAATTTTCAGGTTAATAATATCCAAACATGAAAGTAAAAAACATGTAAAAGACATACACATTACAGGTTATATTTGCAAAGTTTTTGACTTTCGTAGTTAGACAGAAAGGGGTAAAGCATAAAAGAAATTGTTACACCAAAAAACAGTAAATGCATCAATAACTTCGGAATACGGATCTAGTTTCCATGATGCATTTCTACTACATTTGTATTTTTGAGCGCTCGCGAAAAAGTCAAACTCATGTTTTCCGAACAATTGACTTATATCTGAAAAAACACAATCTGGGATTTCCCACTCTGTATTTTTATTAATCTGCCGAGATTCTCCATCTGCTATTACGTTGTCGCTAGATTTGATATACGATGCGAATACAAATATATTTCTAGCTTCACACCACTGCCAGATCTTTCGAGTTATGTCATTTAAATGCTAAACACCACCCATGCTGTTTATATAACATATAGCAGTGGTGTTATCAATCCTTAACAAAGTTGAGATTTTTTAAGCCTTTAGTAATCCTAAGCCATAAAATGCGGCCGTAACCTCAAGTGTGTTTATATGTAAGGACAATTCTATCTCTGACCAATTTCCATTCCCACTGTGACCACTGCATGTTGCACCCCAGCCGGTGTTCAAAGTACCTTATAGTGCCTTGATTTTTGGACATCAACTCGGTAACTTATTCGATATTTCATGCTTGAGGTATGAAACCTAACCATTCTAACACTGAGGCTGTAGTTTTAACATTTAACAAACACTCGTCATACGAGCTACTTATACATAAAAAATCATCGAAGTAGTTTACTGATTTTAATACTAAAATGCGTAAATATTTCAGAACGGGTTTGAGTAATTTTGTGAAAACAAATGGTGTAGTGCAAAGGCCGAACGAAAGAACATTTAATTCATATAACTGAGACTTCCATCTAAACCGTAATTTTTCCCGGTCATCATCATTTATGGAAATTAAAAAATAAGCATCCTTAATGTCTATTGTTGCCATAAAGTAGTAACGATTTAACAATTTTAATGCAGTGCGATAGTCCTCCATCTTAAAATTTTCAATCTCAACAGATATAATTAGTTCTTTTAAATTTAAAATAAACCTATGGGTTCCGTTTGACTTGGGCACTGTAAATATTGGTGAAATAAATTGTCCTTGGCAAGATGTACATGTTTAAATAAATCGCGAACCTATAAAGTCTGACATAAATTTGTCAATGATTTGACTTTGTGACTAAGAATTACATGCATTGTTAAGGGGCTCAGCAATTTGTATAGGTTCTTCACTGAAAGGAATTTTATATCCCTGAACCCATTGTAAAATAGTGTCATCTTCAGTGAGCTCGCACTATTTATCATAAAAGTTTGATAAACGGCCAGCAATAAGTCTAATATCGCCTTCTCGCCTGATACCGCGCGCTGTTGGCGTGACGACGTCACTGGGTTGCTTCCAGACGTGTTGGCCCCTCGACGGTCTGCGTGGTGCGCGGCTCGACCGCTGGTGATATATTATTATGTAGCGGCGCCCCCCTCGAGTTTAAAGCACCCCGAGATTGTGTAACGGTCGATGTCCAATACATAGGCCGTTGACTTTTTAATTTAGTTTCTGAACCAGTTTTAGTTATAGCTTTTGACAACTTACTATGCTCAGCTAAGTCGGAACCGAATAGCTGTTCATCTATGTTTGTGTTTCTGACAGTTTCTTTGATATTTTAATTTAAAGTACTTAAAGCCGCATATTATAGTCGTGTTTGAGACTCTTTATAGTGACTATCGCATATGAGTGTACCGGGATCACTCAACGATTTTATTAGTCAATTCAAAACACGTCCTATTACGGAGAGACCACAACCAAGCTGATTTTGTTTATTTTTGACAGAAAAAGTCTTTTTTAATGTCTAACTCCAAAAGGGCTGCCTTGATTTCTAAATTCAGTTTTGAAGCTCTCATAGTTGGACAGTGTTCTGCTGGTAAATAAAATTTAATTAACTCCACCTGTGTATCTTTGGACAAACCGTTTGGCATAATATGGCTTTTACTAAAAGGCAGTGCGGGGAAAGGGCGGCTATAGCTATGAACTAAGTTGGAGATATCAAACTAGTTTATGCTTTGCGCTTCACCGTGTTTTAGTCGACATGTTTTACGTGCACCCTTTATTTGTATGGAAATATTAGTTCCAAATAAATTTGACAGCTCTAAATTACGTCCATCCCTTTCTTGTTTTATTAGCGAGAAAAAGATAGCAATAGCCTAAATAAAGTTTAGTTTGTGCACAACAGAATGACACCATTGTGTAACTTGCTTAAAATATAGCGAAGTATACTTGATTTCGACATGATTCTCATGGAGTACGTTGCCTCAACACTAATAGTGGAGTAGGTACCTCAATCCTCAACACGATTTACGTGGAGCAAAGTTATCCTCAACACTCTTTGTGAAGTGGGTACCTAAATCCTTGACACGATTTACGTGGAGCAAAGTTATCCTCAACACTAATAGTGGAGTAGGTACCTAAATCCTCAACACGATTTACGTGGAGCAAAGTTATCCTCAACACTCATAGTGGAGTAGGTACCTAAATCCTCAACACGATTTACGTGGAGCAAAGTTATCCTCAACACTAATAGTGGAGTAGGTACCTAAATCCTCAACACGATTTACGTGGAGCAAAGTTATCCTCAACACTCATAGTGGAGTAGGTACCTAAATCCTCAACACGATTTACGTGGAGCAAAGTTATACTCTACACTAATAGTGGAGTAGGTACCTAAATCCTCAACACGATTTACGTGGAGCAAAATTATCCTCAACACTCATAGTGTAGTAGGTACCTAAATCCCCAACAGGATTTACGTGGGGCAAAGTTATCCTCAACACTCATAGTGGAGTAGGTACCTCATTCTTCAACACGATTTACGTGGAGCAAAGTTATCCTCAACACTCATAGTGGAGTAGGTACCTAAATCCTCAACATGATTTATGTGGAGCAAAGTTATCCTCTACACTCATAGTGGAGTATGGTGCATAGATCCTCAACACGATTCACGTTGAGCAAAGTTATCCTGAACACTCATAGTGGAGTATGGTGCATAGATCCTCAACACGATTCACGTGGAGCCAACTTATAGTGCAGTAAGTACTTATATCCTCAACACGGTTTACGTGGAGTAAGTATTCTCAACACGACTTTCGTGTTATAAAGTTTTCCACAACACTTATAGTGGAGTCTAATCTCGACACGATTTTTCGTGTATATTAATAGTTTTAAAGTGCGTTTGTGTCTATCATCGCGCTGTACAGTTCGACATTTGTTTACCGTAAGTAATAAGATACTTCTGATTCATAACAACAAGTTTTTTACATTACATATTGTTTGTATTCGCAAATGTTTTATATAGGCGCCATAGTCTGCACAAAACACCTAATCTTAATGTATAATGCTTTTAGAATAAGATCTGAATGTCATTTATCTGTTGTGTTTATGTTAAAATAAAGAAATTTTTAAATCAAAAATCTATAGTGGACAATAAGTCCAATATTACCACGGAATAAAAGATCAAAACGCGATAACAATCTCGTCAACACAAGTTTTATTTTGCATAGTTTATGTAGGTGTACGTTTTACATTATTACGCTATGAAACATTTCGAATAGCCAACAAACACTCCTTAGAAATTTTAATGATTTTGAAGACCGCGAGTGAATGAGGGTAGGTCGTTAAAATTTTAATCGATATTTTTCTTGTACATAAACAATATAATTACAGTATTTTAAATTATGATAAGTAAAACTATATTAAATTACCTGGTATACTGTTCATATCCGTGGATATCATAATATCGGTTGTACGACCTATCAATTTCCACCGACTCCGACGCTGACGAAGACAAAGGCCGTCGTATTTAGAGTCTAGTTTTCTCACTCTTCGCAAAATACTATCATAATCATTTTCTTTTGACCTTGAACCCTTTCTTTTTCCCATTTCAAACACGCGCAGTGAAACTTCGTGTGAATCCGTTAACACAAAAACACGTAATGATTCAAGGGCGTACGGTGTTGCCAGTGGTGAAACAGGAAATTGTAATAAAAAATATGTCCTTTAATCCTATTTTTTTGTGTTTAGGATCTAAACGTGTGATGAAGATAGCACCATCTCATGTACTGCTGCAAGTAAATAAGTAATCGTCTTCGGTTGAGACCCGAAGTATAACTACATAGTATAAAACAAAGTCACTTCTCGCTGTCTGTCTGTCCCTATGTATGCTCAGATCTTAAAGATCTGAGCATACATAGGGACAGACAGGCAGCAGTTTTAAATCTACGCAACGGATTTTGATGCGAGTTTTTCTAAAGAGTAGAGTAATTCAAGAGAAAGGTTTATATGTA
This sequence comes from Xestia xanthographa, assembly GCA_905147715.2. NCBI lineage: Eukaryota > Metazoa > Arthropoda > Insecta > Lepidoptera > Noctuidae > Xestia > Xestia xanthographa. The sequence goes on from LR990667.1 coordinate 19,478,727, forward strand.
TATAACATGCAAACAAAGTAGAGAAACACTGATAATTATATAGATCGGACTAACTTACCTAGTGACGTCCGATCCTTAATTATGTGAAGTAATCTCGTCCTCATTTAGTACTTGTAGTTTGCACCTCTTGCTAACTCGCTATCATATTTTTTAAAGATGAATCGATTTCATCAAAACGAAAATGTTATCTGTGGTCCGGTCTTGGCGCGCTCGTTCTTGACATCTGTCAACTCATTCTTTCAAAGCATTATGATTGGGACTTCGAGAAGATAACCGATACGGTTATCTATCGTAGTCCCGATACATTAGTCAACACAACTTTTAAAAAGGGGTGTATATAAGACACTTTAAAACACATATAAGTAGGCTGATCTTCTGGGAAGGGTTGGGATACAATGAGGACGAGATTACTTCACATAAAAAGGATCGGACGTCACTAGGTAAGTTAGTCCGATCTATATAATTATGCTCCGTAATCTCGTCCTCATTTAGGACTTGTAGATGTTCAAAGAAGTTGTGTTGGTAATATTTTTTTTTTTTTTTGCCTAATCTTGCGATCAGTCGAAAGACTATGAGGTGATGTGTTGTAGTATCAGTGGCGATCAGAGTTAATTCCCCATTAGGAATTTCTCTATAATTAGGTATGGCCATCCAGTATATGCCGTCGTTTCAGTCTTCGCATTGCCTCTGGAATTGTTAGTTGTAGGGCTAGTTGGTTTGGGTGACCCTTCAACCTAGTTTTGTACTTGAGATTGGTGTTGTTAATTTCCTCTATCACTGTGTTCATATGTAGGTTGTTGTGGATTTCAGGAATTTTTAGAAACCACGGAGCGTTGGATATATGCTTGAGGATGTAGTTTTGACATCTTTGCATTATGCTAATACTGGAGTCACAAGCTGAACCCCATAATTGAACTCCATATAGGTCCATATTGGCTTTAAAATTGTCTTGTAAATTAAGAGTTTATTGTCGAGAGATAATTTGGAGTTCCGTCCAAGCATCCAATACAATCGTTTGTATTTGAGGTTTATTTCATCTCTTTTAGTCTGTATGTGTTTTCTCCACGTAAGGCGACGGTCCAAGTGCATACCCAAGTATTTTGCGTGGTTGTTTTGGGTCAGAATGTGTCAGTGTTGGTAATATAATCAACATCTTTTAATCATTGAACAATGCAACCTAACATAGGTACTATTCTGAGTATTGTTACTTATGTACCATTTACACATTTATTTAAATAAAAGGTAACATAACATAAATCTTCTCTAACACTAGTATCAACCAGTGTCATATTAATCTTTTAAAGAGCTTAATTACTTTAATCAGACAGTTACCATTGACATTAAATTTAATCAACCAACAATAACAAGCAGTGTGTGTCTATAGTTTATAGACTAGAACACACTGCTTGTGCAAAAGCATTAGAATCACTAACTGTATGTAGCTGCTTTTCTTATAACTTCCAATATTAATACCTACTTCAGAGACTTTTCATGCAGAAGCGTGCCTTGTGCTGTGTGATGTGAATTTGGGAGTATTTATTATTGAGTATTTATTTAGTTAGAATTTGTTTTATCCACCTACTAATAGTTGCAGTAGTGGCGGCCTGATATGGTTTTCTTATACTTAGTTATAATTAGTTATTTACAATCTTGTCTTATATTTTTTCTTAATATCTAGATAGAACAAAAGGGTAGTAGCAGGACACACAGACAAATTCTCCTTAAAAAACGGTAGTATCAAATTGGGTTGATATCTACCAGGTTCAGCGGTTTTAATCATTTTTGGTATTTTTATATTAGTAATTATCCTGATTATAAGAAACATTATCAGTATACTTATGAGAGAGAGAGGTTTGAATTCTGTGTGCAGTCACAAGGGCTAATAAGGTAACTAACTTTATGGTAATTAGTTCTAAACTAAGCGTTTCATTAGGAAATAGTTCAAATTAGACAAATAATTCAAAACAATACTGAGATCCCATACTACTTCATATTTGGGGTTCTTAGGTCTTAACCTAAATATTTCCCTGAAGAACCTTGACAATCGGTCATCTGTGGCAATGTGGGGCCCTAGAACTAGAGAAATAGCTAACATATTGGTATTGAGTGATCTGTTATAGTTCCTCATTAAAATTTTAGTCAGTCTTCAGCCTTCTCCTAGACTTAGTTCCCATTGTGATATCTTTCACAATGGGAACTAAGTCTAGGAGAAGGTCAATATCTTGGTTCTGACAATAGAAAATCACCTGATTCAGAGCAGTCTCATATCGCTTTTATGATGGGGTTCCATTAAATAAGGGAAACCATGGTTGTGAGGGCCACCAAGGTACTACAACAATGCCTGTTGCCCCTTCCCTTTTTAGTTTCTATAACATCTTACTAATAAGTGCAAATGGTGGGAATGTATAAAAGAAATCACCATACCATTTTAACAGTGCATGATATATAATTCTGACAATTAGTGTTAAACTTGTTTGCAAATAGTTCAATCTGAGGATAAACAATAATAGTATTGTAGGCTACATCACATAACTTCCGTTCAATTTCTGTTTGGATGCCTAGATTCTAGATCTGCGATAGTGTTTTCTTTAGAACTTATATAAGATGCATAGATCCAAATGTGTCTTTTCTCACACCGTTGCCACAACTTTCTGGCTAAATTATTAAGGTGGGTAAAACGAGTGCCACCCATTTTATTGATGTAGGCTATGGCAGTTGTGTTATCTATTTAATTCTAAGTAAACTTTCATAGTGTGTGAGTGTGCTTGCAAATGTTTTGAGCCCTATAAATGCTGCTAATAGTTCAAGGTAATTAATTATATGATACTTTTTATCATCAGTTGTCCAATGCCCATGGCTTCTGACATCATTACATACCAGACCCCAGCCATTTTGTCAAGCATCAGAAAATATTTCTAGAACAAAGTCAAATAGTTTTTACTTTTGTAGGTTGTTGGAATGAGACAACCACCAATCTAGTCCTATCCTAATTCCTTTTGTGATAGGTAGCAGAGCCTTGTAATTTTCATTGTTGTTTTGTTACTTTCCATAACCTTGGTGTAAGGTCAACCATATTCCACTGCTAGGCAAGCAGCAGCAAGGATACCTAGCAACTGAGCAAATTCTACTATTTTGCATATCCTCTTAGATTTCAAATTATTTAATAAGTTAGGGATGAAATTTTATATATCTTTTTCTGACGAAATGAGATATTAAACTGAACTGAATCTAACAGAAATCCTATATACTGACAGCATTGTCTGGGTTCTAAGGCAATCTTTTTAGTATTGAAACAAACCCAAGATTTTTGAAGAAAAAACTTAGTATATGAATAACCAAGGCACAAAATATCACCATCATCTGAAAAAAAAAAAATAATAATATAAAACTGGAAGCCGACCCCGCCTAGCCTTTTCCCAACCATGTTGGGGTCGGCTTCCAGTTTTACCGGATGCAGCTGAATACCATTATTTTACATGGAGCGACTGTCTATCTGACCTCCACAACCTAGTTAGTACCAGGTAATACGATACCCCTTGGTAAGACTGGTTTTTAGACTTTTTTGCACAAAATATCACCAAGATATAGAAAAGTAACCCCAATGGCCTCAGGTGACACATAACTGGCTTCATAATCTTTGTGAATACATATGGGGCTATGCTAAGCCCAAATTGAAGGCATGTAAACTCACAATGTATCTTGAAACTGAAACCGGAGAAATCTAGAATATTTTTTTATGGGTAAGAAATATTCAAGCATTTTTCAAATCTATAGTTGCCATAAATCAACCTGGGGTCATGAGTTTGGTTGCTGTCCTTAAGTCTTCTAGTTTGAAGTGATGTGTATCAATATATTTATTAAGTTTTTTGAGATTTAATATAAATCCAAGTGCCATCTGATTTTGGATGCAAAAATATGCTGGATAAAAATTGATTATCTGCGGATAAACATACACTATGCACATACAATACACCTAAGTGCAGCAGTTTATTAATTTCCATAAAATTAGATTGCTTTCTTTCTGACTGAAGTTATTGTTTTTAGGAATGGAAGTTAGAACTGGAATTTCATAAAAGTGTAAGTAGTTTATAATCCTTGATCCAATCATTGTATTCTCGAGGAGCTCGTGGCTAAATAATAACAGCGCTCGGGTCGATCGTTAGGTTAAGCCGTGCTTGCCTAGGTTGGTCTGTGGATGGGTGACCACCCATTACATACCGAGTTTCCTCCGTGCCTCGGAAAGCACGTTAAGCCGTTGGTCCCGGCTGTCATTTGTAGATCTTTGACAGTCGTTTGGTAGTCAGAGGCCCAATAAGTCTGACAACCAGTCTTACCAAGGGGTATCGTATTACCCGGTACTAACTGGGTTGTGGAGGTCAGATAGGCAGTAGCTCCATGTAAAATACTGGTATTCAGCTGCATCCGGTAAAACTGGAAGCCGACCCCAATATAGTTGGGAAAAGGCTAGGCAGATGATGATCCAATCATTGTATTGTTGGATACGTGGTAAGATTATTCCAGACTTCAGTGAAATACTGCAATCTACCAGTGAGCTAGACGCATTCCTGTCCCTGACGTCGCGGCTGGCGCCTCTGTGGTGAGTGCCTCGGGCGTGTTGCTAGTTTCACCTGGTTGTTCAGCACTGCGATGGAGGTCTTGCAGGTGTGTTCTTCAATTCTTGTCCTGACATTTTTTTTTTTTCATTAAACTTGTCCTGTAGGTTATCCCCAAACAAGTACTCAGATATTGGAGTCTGCCCCATTAGCTCCTTCATTTCCTTATTGAGGCCAGGCAGGATTAGGGAGCGTCTGGTGATGCAGTTGCATGATAAATGTGACAAAGTAGTCTGGCTGCATCACTTGAAAGAGTTAAAATTTGATCACTACTCTCTCGGTTGGTGATTAGATTGTTTAACAGTTTGTCTATTGATGGATTGGCAGCAGCCGAGGTGATCTGCTGCCTCCTGATTCGTTGGTCCATTTTCACTCCACCATCCTCAGTGCGGCTGCCACTTATTCATTTAGTTTTGGCGGGTGCAACAAGCTGCCGTTACATTTATTGCTGACCACCGCCCACTTGCTGGTCGCGGTGAAGTTCTATAGGTGTCTTTGTGAGCTACGCCCCCTCATCTCAGCCTCTTTCTTGTTTCGGCCAGTGGGTCGTCTAAGAGGCGGATATTAATATTCAATAAAGTTAGCATAAATATTTTTTTAAATAATTTGAAATTAAATGTTAATCAAATTAATTTTTTTTTATTATTATTTTATATTTCCTTCATTAGGTAATTTGGACAAAATCAAAATCAAAATCAAAATCAAATCATTTATTTCAAGTAGGCCAGTTGCAGGCACTTTTGAATTGTCGAAACAAAGATGAAAATTAAATGTAGCTACAGTCCCAGTCACAAGACATAAAAACTGTGAAAGTACTGTAGTTGCCCGTTCCCTAGCGTAGATCTCTATGGAGAAGAACGGGCAAGAAACTCCATGGACACTCTTTTAAATCATAAAATTGTTACAAAATCTTGGTTACATCATTCGTGTTGAGATGGTATATTATGTGAGAACAATGTAGCAAGATGTGCACGTTAAAAGTGTCCATAGTAAAAACAAAAAATACAATTAAAAAATAACATTAAAATAAGCCACGGCAACTAAGAGATGACCAGTCACAACTGACAGCGCCCGTTCACGAACATGACGCATGGATCAGCACCATTTAACTCAACCATTTTGTAGGGAACCAAATGATCGGACACACGCGCCACCATCAGCGAGACATTAGAGTGAGCATGACATACTCTCAACTGCCTGGGCACGTTCAAGTCAAGAAAAGACGTAGGATTCCAGTGAATGATAGCTTTACATAGTACTCACACAATATGGGCTATGCGATTATATAATACTAGAGATTGAATCTATACAATGCAAAGATAGTTGTACAATCTTCAGCAGCTCCAACAATTATATGTAATGCTATCTAATTTATGCGCCCCTGTCCATGTGGAGCAGGACCAGCATTGAGCCACGCATTTTTATCAGCGATATAATCGCCCAACTTGTAATAAGCTTGCTTACATAGTGTGCGTTTGATGCATGTTTTAAATTTCGTCTCATTCAGTTCAAGAATACTTTGTGGAATTTTATTATAGCAGCTCAAACAGTACCCCATGAAAGATGAGTCTACTTTAACGAGTCTGAAGCCTGGCTGAACTAGTTGGTCCCTATTTCTAGTACTGTAATTATGTCTGTCACCTCTTTTACCAAAAAGATGCAGATTTTTTCTGACGTACATTATGTTTTCGTAGATATACTGACAATGTACCGTCATGATGCCAATATCTTTAAACAGTTCCCTTAGAGAATCGCGCCTACGAAGATTATATATGGCTCTGATGGCTCTTTTTTGCAGAATAAATATAGACTCAATATCTGCAGCCCGTCCCCATAGCAAAATGCCATAAGACATTATACTATGAAAGTAACTAAAATACACCAGTCTAGCGGTATCTACATCAGTAAATTGACGGATTTTTCTAATAGCGTATGCTGCTGAACTTAGCCGCCCCGCAAGGGATGTTAAATGTGAACCCCATTGTAGCCTTGAATCAAGCGTAATCCCCAGGAAAACCGTTTTATCTACGAATTCAAGTTTCTCTTTATTCAATATTATTTCACAATCACTACTCTTAACATTGGGTAAAGCAAATCTTATGCATTTAGTTTTTTTCTGTAGGGAAATATTATATCTATTTAATTTGCTAGAAGTTATAGGTCTAAATTTAATCTGGACTTTTTGCAATGGTGTATTACACCTAAAAGTTACAGTTTGTCCGCTATGGTCAGACGGCAGACAATTTAATATGGCTTTATCTAAGTAATCACAATCGCAGAAAACATTATCTATACAAGTAGCAGAAGATGGAGTGACTCTAATAGGTTCTATAAAAGTGTTGGTCAAGTCAAATGACTTAAAAAGATTTAATAACCGACTGCTATTTGAACTTTCTTCTAAAATATTGATATTGAAATCACCACAAATAATTGTAGATTTATTACTGGCTGTAAGTTTTGCCAGGACATCTTCCATTATTGATTCAAATAAGGAAAAGTTTTGATAGTTTGGGGGTCTGTACACACATACAATTACATGCTTATCTAGCTCAACACAGGACAGTTCGACGCAATGTTCAACCGAGAGACCTACTATGTCATTACGTTGCTTATATTTAAAACAATTTTTTATTAATATTAGGGAACCTCCACGAAGCATAGTTTTACGGTTAAAGCGGCTACCCACCATATAGTTTTCATAATTAATAAGCATTTGGTAATCCTTTAGCCAATGTTCAGTAAAACAAATAATGTCAAACTTACTATTTTCTAAAAACAATTCAATTTCTAATAATTTGGAAGAAATGCCTTGGATATTTTGGTGGAATAATTTTAAGGTGTTCTGCTGAGGCCCTTTTTTACTAACTAACTGAGTGCAAGAAGGTACCTTGCTGTTGGAAGGATTAACAATATTGTTAATGGTACCTTCTGTTGTCTCGCTTCCTAGTTTAAATTAATATTAATATTTGGAGTGAGGCAGGAGACTCCCGTGCCATCCTCAGACAACAAGACCCTATCACTAATAGAGCCTAATTGAGGATTTTCCACGGTGACGCATGGATCCTCCTCAGAATGTTTGTAAACATCTATAGCACTAATGCTATCTTCATTTAAAGTCACCTGTATATTAGTATTATTACTAATAGTCGCAGTGTTAATAATATAACTAAACTTAGACATACTAATTATGTCTGTGTGAATATTATAAGCTAATAGCCGAGCTATTTTGTGTCTACAACTAATAGGTAGATACACTTTACCCCGAGTCGATCTAAGTTTATTAACAAAAGTGTTGATATCAAGATATACAAGTTTGTCACTATAATGACCTGCTAAAAAATATAAATGTTTATTTAACATGTGAATATAATTGTTTTTCCTGGTACATAAACTTTCAAAAAATGGAAAAGAACACAATATTATTTTACTACACTTTAACTTCAACAACTCTGAAACACAGTCAGTAATGTCTTCCTTTTTAATCTTTGAACTATTACCAACACATATACTAATGGTGGTATTATGATTACAAACAGTCTTTGTTACCGATGCCATAATCTGTTTGTAGGTTGACCCTGGCATACAATTGTTTTGGGTACAGTAACTCAGGTTATTACTAATTAATTTACCTAGCCCCCTACCTATACTGTCAGAGAACATAACTGAATGAACACAATCCTGGCTACTAGGAGAAACAAAATTACCAGTCTCAGACAGACTATCAAACAACTCAGGCTGTACCACGTGTGAATAATCTAGTGTTAAATTAGTTGATTGTTGGTTCAATATGCTGTCCTGAGACAAATTCTCAACCTGGTATGGGTCCTCCATTACCTTAGGCTGGATAGTATCATGGTTGGTAACTGTCTGGCAACTACATTGACCCAATACCAACTCATTTGCTGCAGAAATATGTTCCCTAATTTGGTTCTGTGAAATCTTATACCTACTAGAAAGGGAACTTAGTGAGTCCTGAAGTACCTGTATTTCAGACTGCAAATGCTGAGTATCAATTTCATAAATTTTTATACTGTCCTCTAATTTAATTTGGTAATTATTTAACTTATTAACTAAATCAACACGCTCTTTCCTCAGTGGAATATGTTTGGAAAAGAGTTTGTGTTGTTTCCTATATTGATAACATTTTTTAATTATTCTATTCAGTTTTGCATATTTTTTAATTTTCTTATTGCTAACTGTATAGTTCTGTTTTAGTAAGGAATCTTCAGTCAGATCAATGGTTATTAAGGAAGGGGGGTTACAATTACTATTTAATAATTCATTATATAAAAGGTTTGTTTCTGAAACCTGATTACATGCTTTTTCTTTCTGTAACTTTACTAGACAACTATTGGCATGAATTAACTCATCTTCTAGGTCCCTAATTTTATATAAAGCCTCCTCATATAAGTTACTACAATTATGGAAACCATCCGTCACCACCTTCAGTTGATCCCGTTCATCAACAACGTCCAAGTATTGCTGATGTAGGTCTACTAGCTCCCGTTTTAAGCTGGAGTTTTTGCCATTAACTTTATCGACTTCCACCTCGCTCTCTTCTCTCTCATGTAACAGTTCTTGGACTTGGAGGTTGGATTCTTTGAGTTCTTGGAGGGCCGTTCTCAATTTTAGCTCCATATCCTGTGCAGTAGCCTTACGGGTCATCACTGGCATGGTATCAGGATTGGTTACTGAAAATTAGAAGTAAAGAAACGGTGTGAACTAATAGAATAGACAAATAAAGGGAAGTTAGCGTTGAAAGGGAAAGCAAAAAGTTTAAGTTATGAAATGAAATGAGGTAGGCTGCTATATTAGTTTTAAAAGATTATCCAATTCAATGTAACTAATTGAATAAATATTCAGTTTCAATGGTTCTATTGTCTTAGGGATTTACTTTTTCCTATGTGGGTATGTTTAGGAAAAAAAAAAAAAAAATTATAAGATATTAATGCAAGACAATAATGCACAATAAATTATCTTAAACGATATATATCTAATCATTTGTATTGAAAAGATTGATTCGAATAAACAGAGTTATGGAATTACTCAGTTTTGTTGTTCAAGACCGGTTGTCAACAAAGAGATTTAGAACCAGTACAGGGTAATAAATCAGCGAATAATTATACTAGAACTGGGCATGGATGTGTTATAGAGCTAAAGAGACGTTTGTGCTGTTATTAAATAAAAAGTAAACAATACTTCCCCGAAATATCCGTTTATCTCCGTAGTTAGGGCGTCAGCTGTTTTTTTTTAGGTTACCGGTACCGTTGTAGTGCCGAAAACTTAATTAATTATCAGGATAACAATTTTCCTGAGTATTTATGCATTTATGATACGTTTACACAAACAATTTCACCTTAATCTATATTATTTACTAATTTTATTTAATTCTAAATACGGAACAAAAATTTTACATGTCACTCGGGCAGTGTTGCCACTTTTTTTTCTTTACAAGTGTCTGTACTCAGAAGTGGCAATTATGGGGAATAGCTGTCGCAATGAGTCAGGCTGCGTCGGGTTTTATAGCGTGTCTCACAACTTCGGTCGCAATAACCACGGCTTCCCGTCGTGTTCGACTGGAGCGGGCTTCATACTCTTCTACAAAAAATAATTAAAGTTGGGCCTCTGCCTGGTCGAGTTTAAATCCACGGCTAACCTCTCGTGATAGCTCAAGGGATGCAGTAGGGACGAGATTATGAACAACTGAATGTGTACATCATCGGCTGACCTCTCGTGAAAGCTCTTGTGATGTCGTTCTATTGTAGGATGGATTAGATCATCGGCTAACCTCTCGTGGAAGCTCTAGTGATGTCTTACTAATTATTGGTTGGTGTTCTCATGGTTAACCTCTCGTGAAAACTCTAGAGGCATGTGCGAACAACTGAACGTGTACACCATCGGCTGACCTCTCGTGAAAGCTCTTGTGATGTCGTTCTATTGTTGGATTGGCTAAGATCATCGGCTAACCTCTCGTGAAAGCTTTAATGATGTCTTATAGGTTGGCACAATTGGTGTTCTTATAGTTAACCTCTCGTGAAAACCCTAGAGACATGTGCATCTTAGGCCAGGGTACCAGGTACTTAGAGGAAAAGACGAGTGAATAGGTACATAAACAAAAAAGCTTACCAGTTTCGATGATGACTCCGTTTTCGCTTGTTCGACCAATTTTCTAGTTCCCGCAGACGTTCGTTGAGTTCTCTCATCTCTTCGTCTCGTTTTCTTCGATGTTTTTCCATCTCGGTTTGGTAATTACCAAATTTTCGGAACTTTATTAACGGAAACGTGACATGCGCGCTTCACAAAAAAGTACAATGAGTTGACAGATGTCAAGAACGAGCGCGCCAAGACCGGACCACAGATAACATTTTCGTTTTGATGAAATCGATTCATCTTTAAAAAATGTGATAGCGAGTTAGCAAGAAGTGCAAACTACAAGTACTAAATGAGGACGAGATTACGGAGCATAATTTTAAAGGTGTCTAATGTAATGTCAAAAATAAACACATTTTATTGCGCTTACATTGCAAACGCTGGCTGAACCCTTCTAGATAGATCAAAATAATGTACTACAGTATTGTAAACCTTAATAAGGTCTACAAAAAAAATTGCAATAGTATATGTCTATCTCTTTGGGATAATCCACAATAACCATTTTTTATCCTTTAATTTTTACGAGAAATAATGGCTTATTAGCAATACAGCATTCATCCTTATCCAATTCAGTACTTTAAATACATTGTGCATTTAATATAGATCAATATGGTCCTTCACAATATATCATTTTAATGAATAATTCAGATAATTATTATTACAGAATTCCAGTCCACCCAGGGCGGGAAACTCATTTAATGATTTTACCACCCAAAAGAAAAGGGTACCCGTATTACAAAACTAAGCGTACTTCTTTTTAACATTGGAAATGTTTTTTCGATCGCTTTAGTATAGCCCCTATTTTCGCTCAGAGGGTGACATCGCCTTGGTGTCGTGAGTTTTAGGGCTATATTAATTTTGGAAGTCTCAAAAGACGCGTATTATAAATACTATAATGTATTCTCAAAAAAAAAATCGAAAAGTACTAAACTTTTTTTGAAAATCGCAAAATTGTGAAAAATTCGATCAATTTTTTTAGGATCTTTTGGCATAAAATCAACTGTATCTCAAAAACTAAATGTGATATCGAAAAAATGAAAAAAAGAACCCTCGGGGTATTGAGTTAGGCTACATCAAAAAAAAAACGATCTCTGTATCACTAATAATCTAGGCAGAAAGGTGCCCTTTGTGTGGCGTAATTTCGGGAAGCTGCGCTCCTTAGATGCGCTTTGCGTCGCTTTTTTCTTATGGAACTGGGAGTGTTTAAGATTCGATCTCAAAATGTATTTATATTTTATTTGTAAACACTTATTTTAAGTTAACTTTATAATGATGTTAAATTAAATTATTATTTTTTTATTATTTTTGTGGGAACAAAAGGCAACAAAAGGCAGTAGACCGGGAGTGCTGGAAAAAGGGTAGAGAGGCCTTTGTCCTGCAGTGGGACAAAACAGGCTCCTAACTTACCGATACTAGTTATTTATGCAACTGTTGGTTTATCATCATCATGATAATTGTAATTATTTTTATTGTTTTTATTTTAATGGTCCAAATAAGAATAAAAATATTTTTTAAATTTTATTTAACATGAATTTAACAGTTTTTTTTTCTTTTGACAAATCGAAATGTTTAGACTTACAGTATTTTATATTTCTTTAGAACATATTATTTTATGGCTTTGGACAAATTTAAATTGAGTTGGCATGAAAATAAAATCACACAATCAATAATAGTTCACAGCGCTGTCTAGACGAGGACTATATTGACTGTTTTTTTTCATTTCTTACAAGATAAATAAATAAATAAATATTGCTGGACATTACACACAGCGCCATCTAGTGCCACACTAAGCAACGAGGCTTGTGTCGTGGACACCAGATAGTTGATATACTACACATATACTTTTTGTTTGTAAATACATACTTATTATACATTAAATAATATTATTCATTATTATACATCATTTAGTTCCCCCAGGCTCTTTAACCTGTATGTCAACCGGCTGATATGTGAGCTCAGCAACACCCAAGTAGGTTGCTCCATTGACGGACAATGTATAAATAATATTAGTTACGCGGACGATATGGTGTTGCTGAGCCCATCAATCAGTGCGTTAAGAAGGCTTCTCCGAATCTGTGAAGACTATGCGGTGACTCATGGTCTCAGGTACAACTCAACCAAAAGCGAGCTAGTGTTTAGGGCGCAGAACTTAATTTATGACTGTGTTCCATCAGTAACCTTGAGCGGAGTTCCGCTGAAAAGAGTCACTCGGTTTAAGTACTTGGGGCACTGGGTCACCGATAGGCTGTCGGATGATGCCGATTTAGAGAGGGAACGTAGAGCGCTGGCAGTCACGTGTAACATGCTGGCCCGCAGGTTCGCACGGTGTACGAAAGAGGTTAAAGTAACATTGTTCAGGGCATACTGCCAGTCGCTGTACACGTGCGCCCTGTGGGTCAGTTATACACAGGGCTCGTACAGTGCTCTACGAGTCCAACATAATAACGCGTTCCGGGTATTGCTGGGGTTGCCGCGCTTCTGTAGCGCGTCTGGGATGTTCGCGGACGCACGCGTTCCGGATTTCGGCTCGCTACTGCGTCAGCGAATCGCATCACTGATGCGTCGGGTGCGCGACAGCCCCAACAGCCTCGTGGCTACTGTAGCCGGCAGGATGGATGGCCTGATAATGTGTCGCTGGGTGTCGGCACACAGACCGTCATCCAGATATGTATTATAGTTGTTTTAGTTTTAGTTTTTTGTTTTAGTTAGTAAGTGCCAAGTTTGTTTTTTGTGTTTTTTTAATTTATTAAGTATGGATCTATGGTCTGAGAATAAAGATATTATTATTATTATTATTATTAAACATCCAGGACTCGGAAACAGATGTCCATGCTCATCACACAAACATTTGCTCCGACCGGGATTCGAACCGGGGACCCCAAGAACGTAAGGCAGCCTCACTACCGCTGCGCCATTCGGGTCGTCCGACACCTATAACTTAGTAAAGAATAAAAACTTATACCTACACGTGGAGTAGAAAGTTCCTTCAAGTAAATCCATCTGCAATTTAGAAAAATAACATTGTAGCTAAAGTGACTATAAAAAAACCGGCCAAGTGCGAGTCGGACTCGCGCACAAAGGGTTCCGTACCATTATCTATACATTAGACAAAACGGCAAAAATAAATAAATAAATATTGCTGGACATTACACACAGCGCCATCTAATGCCACACTAAGCAACGAGGCTTGTGTCGTGGACACCAGATAGTTGATATACTACATAGATACTTTTTGTTTGTAAATACATACTTATTATACATATAAACATCCATGACTCGGAAACAAATGTCCATGCTCATCACACAAACATTTGCTCCGACCGGGATTCGAACCCGGGACCCTAAGAACGTAAAGCAGCCTCACTACCGCTGCGTCAATCAGGTCGTCAAAAAATCACGTTTGTTGTATGGGAGCCCCCCTTAAATATTAATTTTATTCTGTTTTTAGTATTTGTTGTTATAGCGGCAACAGAAATACATCATCTGTGAAAATTTCAACTGTCTAGCTGTCACGGTTCATGAGATACAGCCTGGTGACAGACAGATGGACAGACGGACAGACAGCGAAGTCTTAGTAATAGGGTTCCGTTTTTACCCTTTGGGTACGGAACCCTAAAAAGAAGCAAGCAATGAAAGTGGTGCAAGACAATAATTGTTGCTCTCTGAATAGATCCCGACGCAGTAGATACTCACAAATTTCATAATAATTGTTTAGTTCCCGAAAGGATAGTAAGTCGTCATAAACTAAATAGTACTTGTTAGATGCGTATTGTCCTTATAGACACGAAAACATCTATTTCAGACAAAACGAACCACACGATCCTAGTGAAATTGTTAGCCTGTGTTTTTTACGCAAAGTTACCCAGAAATTAGTGAATTTCATCAACTATTATTTAATACCTAATTTTGGTGCAAAAGTTTGTTTCTGGTTTTTTTAATAATCTAAAATGTTGACAAGCAAGAGATACGTATTCAGGTACATAAAATGTGAGAGAAATTTATTTATTCCTGAAGGCTTCTAAAATATTGTTGACACCAGAATTGGTACGACACCAAAATTGATATCTGACACCAAAATTAGAAATATTGACACCAGAATTTATTTCTGTCACCAAAATTAGAAAGTCTTGACGCCAAGTTTTTTACTGAACCAAATTATAAATAAAATAACAATAAAAATCGTATTAATAGTAAATAAATAGGTAAATGTTTTAATAACAAATAAAATAATGAGATCAATAAAAAAATAACAATCAACAAATACAACTTTTTAATTTAAATGAATTGCAATCACCTCCTCTAACCTCTATCATCATCATTATTTTTATTTTTCATAAGTAATTTTTCAACATGTTTAGTTTTTTAAATTAATAATCAACAAATAAACTTTCCGGGGATGGAACCGGATCTTGCGGAAAACCAGTTCGGTTTCCGAAAGGGGTGGATGCCATCATGCGAGTGAGAGCCCTCATGACGGGGGATGCGGTGTCCCGGGTTGGGGTTGTCTTGGCGGTGTTTCTCGACATCGCCAACGCCATCAACACCATGCCCTGGAGCTGCATTAGGGAGGCACTCCGGTATCACCAGGTGTCGACCTTCCTCCGTCGTGTAGTCGGGGACTACTTGACGGACAAGGCCGTCATCTACCCCGGTCGCAACGGAAAGTGGAACAGGCGAGAGATGTCGTGCGGTGTTCCGCTGGGATCGGTTCAAGGGCCGCCCCTGTGGAACATCGGTTACGACTGTTTGCGATAGTCGTTGAGAGGATCTGGCAATTGGGTCTCGAGGTGGTATTGCACAAGTCCGAGGCCATCATGTGCTTTCATGGGCCTCGGAATGGGCCTCGGAATGTGCCACGGTCGGGATCCCTACTGACGGTAGGAGGGGTTTCCATGGGCGTCGAGTCAACGTTGAAGTACCTAGGACTCGTCCTCGACAGTTGGTGGAACTTCGTGAAACATTTCCGACGTTTAGCTCCTAAACTGGAACGGGCCAGGGCTGCCTTCAGGCGGCTCTTGCCCAACCTGGGGGCCCAAACACCTCCTGCCGGAGGCTCTACGCGAGGGTCGTGCTGTCTATGGCCCTTATCGGTGCCCCAGTGTGGGCGCGTTTCTTGAGGCGGCGAGCCGCCTATTATCTGAACGCGGCCCAAAAGGTGGTAGCCGTAAGGCTAGTCTGTGATTACCGCACGATCCGCCATGGGATCTGGAGGCGATAGTCCTCGCGCGCCCACACGTATGGCGCGCGGAGGCTCTACGCCGGGTGGACACTCCGCTGCCGCGGCAAATCGCCGCTCAGCGGACAAACCTCCGGCATGATCTCATAGCGACATGGAGAGAGCGACTGTCGCAACCCCGTGGGAGTTTAAGGCATCCCACAATAGTGGCGATAAGTCCTCTCTTTGAGTTGTGGCTTGAGAGGCGCCACAGCGCCCTCACCTTCCGCCTGACGCAGGTCCTCACCGGACACGGTTGTTTCGGGAGATTACTGCACCGATTCAGGTGCAAGGAAACGCCCAGGTGTTACCATTGCGAGGATCGACCGGAGACCGCTGTGCAGGTTTTCCCCGCTTGGGCGGAACACCGCCATGTCTCCGTATTGGCGATCGGCGGCGGTGACCTCTCGCGTCCAGCCCTGGTTCAATCCATGGTCCGGAGCGAAACTGACGGCGCGTTCGAGTTCCACGCGCGCCTCAAAGAGATGTCAGCTAAAAGGAGGGGGTCCGCAAGGGCCCATGCCTGCTGGGGCTGCGGAACTCTTCAAAAGAGATATCGCGGCCCTGGAACACAAAGGGCTAAGAAGGAACATGGATGGGTTTTAGTCAGTAAAAGTCTCCCTTCCGCTCCACCCAGAGTGGGAGCTCATTTCATGATTTCCCAACCAAAAAAATTGTGTTTGTCTTTGAGGTACGTAACTCTAAAAACTAAGCTTGGTGTAACTAAGCAATTTTGGTGATTGGTAAAATACCACCAAAACCACCAAAATTGCACCACCAAAATTAGAATCTTGTTGAATATGTTTATTTAAAAAAAAAACTACTTAGAATATACTATTTATATTTGTATAATTTTGAAAGCATACCAAACCTTTTCATTATAAGTTTTAATTACAACACAGACTTATCTATTTTTAGAATAGCACACAATCGTCCCCTAATCGTAACTTTAGAACACGTCCACGCCAATTCTGGTATAGTTTTTGTTTTTTGCTAATTTCCTTAAATGGTTCTAGATTGCATTGTTGACAATTATTGTCATTTCGTAAAAAGTAAAACTTTATCGATATAATTTTTTTCCCAGTTTTTTCCCTTTTTTATCTCTAAATTCTCTTCATTGGTCTATCCTATTAGTTCTCACCGTTTCTTTATTTACAATTTTCAGTAACCAATCCGGAAACCATGCCTGTAATGACCCGTAAGGCTACTGCTCAGGATATGGAGCTAAAATTGAGAACGGTCCTCCAAGAACTTAAGGACTCTAAACTCCAATGCCAGCAGCTGTTGCAAGAGAGAGAAGACAGTGAGGAGGAGGTCATTAACGTCAATAGCAAGAACTCGAGCTTTAAACGGGAGCTAGTAGACCTTCATCAGGAATTCTTGAATGTTGTCAATGAACGGGATCAATAAGGGCGGTCACGGATGGGTTCAACTCTTGTAGCAACTTGTATGAGGAGGCTTTATGTAAAATTAGGGACCTAGAGGATGAATTAGTCCATGCAAATGTCAAACTTTTAAATTTGAAAAATGAAAAGGATCATACTCAGGCTATGGAAACTGAACATTTGTATAATGAACTAGCTGTTGCCCGCGGCTTCGCCCGCGTGCAGTTCGGTAACTGCCCCACTGAATTATACTAAAGGGATAAATAGTGTTCTACATGTTAATTTAGGTTATAAACTATATATGTGCCAAATTACATAATCATCACAATTTATTATTATCATCACAATCACCATCACTATCACAACCACAATCATTATCACAATCATTATCACAATCACCATCACTATCACAACCACCATCATTATCCCAATCATTATCACAATCACCATCACTATCACAGTCACCATCATTATCACAATCACCATCATAATCACCATCACTATCACAACCACCATCATTATCACAATCATTATCACAATCATCATCGCAATCACCATCACAATAATCATCACAATCACAATCACCATCACAATCCCCATCACCATCGCTATCACCATCACAATCACCGTCACTATCACAATCACCATCACAATAACCATAAAAATCACTATCACAATCACCATCATCTTTATCACAATCATTATCATCGTAATCACAATCACTATCACAATCACCATCACAATCACCATCACAATCACCATCACTATCACAACCACCATCATTATCCCAATCATTATCACAATCACCATTACTATCACAGTCACCATCATTATCACAATCACCATCATAATCACCATCACTATCACAACCACCATCATTATCACAATCATTATCACAATCATCATCGAAATCACCATCACAATAATCATCACAATCACAATCACCATCACAATCCCCATCACCATCGCTATCACCATCACAATCACCGTCACTATCACAATCACCATCACAATAAACATAAAAATCACTATCACAATCACCATCATCTTTATCACAATCATTATCATCGTAATCACAATCACTATCACAATCACCATCACCGTCACCATCACAATCACCATCACAATCACCATCACAATCACCATCAAAATCACCATCACAATCTCGATCACAATCACTATCACAATCACTATCATCATTTTAACAATCATTATCATCGTAATCACAATCATCATCATCACAATCCCCATCCTCGTCATCACAATCGTTATCATCGTAATCTCAATCATATTCATCTAAATCACAATCATCATGATCACAATCGCCATCACTATCACAACCACAATCATTATCACAATCACCATCACTGTCACTATCACAATCGCTATCACTATCACAATCACCATCACAATCATCATCACAATCACTATCATCATTTTAACAATCATTATCATCGTAATCACAATCATCATCATCACAATCCCCATCCTCGTCATCACAATCATTATCATCGTTATTACAATCACAATCTCCATCACAATCACAATCACCATCACAATCACTATCACAATCACCATCACAATCACCATCACAAGCATCATCACAATCACTATCATCATTTTAACAATCATTATCATTGTAATCACAACCACTATCATCGTAATCACAATCATCATCATCACAGTCTCCATCCTCGTCATCACAATCATTATCATCGTAATCTCAATCATTATCATCTTAATCATAATCATCATGATCACAGTCGCCATCATTATCACAACCACAATCATTATCACAAACACCATTACTATCACTATTACAATCGCCATTACTATTACAATCACCATGACTGTCACTGTCACAATCACGATCACCATGGCTATCACCATCACAATCACCGTCACTATCACAATCACAATCACCATCACAATCACAATCAAATCACTATCACAATCACCATCGTCGTTATCACAATCATTATCATCGTAATCACAATCATTATCATCTTAATCATAATCATCATCATCACAATCAACATTATCATTATAACAATCATTATCATCGTTATCACAATCATCACAATAAATCAACAATAACCCTGTATAGAAGTTGAATCCGCTATCTTCTGGATCTCAAAATAAATGGCATTGCCATTTTCCTAATGCCATTTTCGACATCAGCACCCCTGATAATCTCGGTTTCGACACCCATATTGATTTTTAGACATTTCAACCCCATCGCACCCCAACAGGGAATGATGGTAATTCAGGTCCGCCACATTACGTTATTTTTGTAATACACGCGACCCAATTCACCGTACAAACAATACCTATGTTGAATTTCAGGCTTTGTTACCCCATTTCCCCCTTTAGGGGTTGAATTCAGAAAACACCTGAAACACAAATGTTAACTCATTTATCGATAGGAGTACTCCTGTTAAGTTTCGAATAAAGTAGTCTAACTAATCTTATTTCCCCATGTAATCTTTGGACCCCCTTTTCAACCGCTTAGGGGGTTAATTTTGAAAAATTTATTCTTAATGCACCCCTAAACCCCATAAAGAACCTATGTGCCAAATTTGGAATCTCCAGACTAAGTGGTTTGGGCTGTGCATTGATTTTTATACTTTGCCACCCCATTTTCCCCTCTTAGGGGTTGAATTCTGAAAAAACCTGAAACCCGTTTCTACTCATTTATCAATAGGAGCACTCCTGTGAAGTTTAGAATAAAATTGTTAAACTAATCTTGTTTCCCCATACAAACTTTGGAGCCCCGTTTAACCCCCTTAGGGGTTGAATTTTGCAAAATCCTTTCTTAGTGCACCTCTAGACCACATAAGGAACCAGTGTGCCAAATTTGGAATCTCTAGACTCAGCGGTTTGGGCTGTGCATTGATTTTTAGACTTTGTCACCCCTTTTCCCCCTCTTAGGGGTTGAATTCTGAAAAATCCTGAAACCCGTTTCTACTCATTTATCAATAGGAGCACTGCTGTAAAGTATCGAATAAAATAGTTAAACTATTCTTGTTTCCCCATACAAACTTTGGAGTCCCGTTTAACCCCCTTAGGGGGTGAATTTTGAAAAATCCTTTCTTAGTGCACCCCTAGACTACATAAGGAACCTACTTGCCAAATTTGGAATCTGTAGACCCAGCGGTTTGGGCTGTGCGTTGATAGATGAGTCAGTCAGTTTCTTCTTTTATATATTTAGATTAGTTAATACAAATTGCAACCCTCATTCCATTATAACAATAGACCTTACAGAGGACTCCTTACTAAAGCATAACAGCCATAAAATTAGTAAAAATAAAATTAAGAAATATGCACGATTAAATAGAATAATTAAAAAATGTAATAAATACAAGAAACAACAAAAACACCATTCCAAAAACATTCAATTAAGGAAAGAACGTGTTTCTCTAGTTAATAAATTAAATAACTATCAGATTAAATTGGAAGATAGTATAAATATTTTAATATTTTCGCAACAAAAAGTCAGTTGACACCAATTTGCTAACATTAGTTGATTTTATTTCTTTTCAAATGGACCGCGGACAGCAAGTAGATGTGCTGTATTTCGATTTTCGTAAGGCCTTTGATAGAATTAATAACGACATCTTGTTACGCAAGTTAAGTGCCATAGGATTTACACCCAGTCTTCTTCTTCTGTTTTCTGACTATCTCCGGGACCGTCAGCAATTTGTTCGTCTTGGCTCATACAATTCACATGCGTATCATACACGATCAGGCGTGAGTCAGGGTTCCATTTTAGGTCCCTTGCTTTTTTTGATTATGGTAAACGATCTGCCACAAATAATAAAACACTCGAAATGTCTACTTTATGCCGACGACCTGAAAATATATGCAACAGTAAACTCCGTGTCTGACTGTATAGTTCTCCAGCGTGATATCGATGCCTTGAGTGAATGGGCTGCCACTAATAAAATGGAATTTAACACCTCTAAATGTCAATTTATGAGCTTTGGCCGTATGCGGAACCCAATACAGTACGACTACAGCGTGAACAACGAGTTTATAACCAGAGTGTCGACAGTGAAAGACCTCGGTGTACTGTTTGATAGCAAACTGACCTTTCATACACACATTATAAGCTTGGCTAAAGAATCATTCAGACGCTTAGGTTTTGTTTTACGTAACTGTCAAGGTTTTAATAACCAGGCAGTTATCAAGCTCTTGTTCAACGCCTTAGTTCGGTGCAAGCTCGAAACTAGCGCTTGTGTATGGAATCCTCATGAGGTAACCTATACACTCATGCTGGAAAAAGTGCAAAAAGCTTTTCTTAGGTACCTCTACAAACATGTATTTGGATATTATCCATATATGTATCCTACTAAATTTCTTTTAGGATGTTTGAATTTTAATTCCCTTAAAGTCAGGCGTGCTGTTGGCCAACTTACAATTGCGTATAAAATTATACATGGTTATACCAACGCCTCGGAATTACATGCTGAGCTGTGTCAATTATTTGTTCCAAATAATTATATTCGCTCTAGGAAACATAAATTGTTTAATGTTCCATTTAGTCGCACTGTAGCTCGATCCACTTCGCCTGTACCACGTATGCTTACGAACCTCAACGCTCTCGTGGAGACCAACCCTGGATTGGACTTATTGTATTGTATTGTATAGCGGGCTGGTGTCCGCAACTCCACGTCAAAGCGCGTATTTTGCGTGCGGGTGGGAATTTTATTCGATCCACCCTAACTCCCCGAGAAAGGCCAGCAGCGCCTTGGTGTTGCTGACAATCTCGCGGAGAGTACCTGGGTTACCGAAGTACTTTGCCCTGTATGTTGCAACCCCTGGGCAGTGCAGAAGCACGTGGGCTGCTGTCTCGTCTTCCTCCATGCAGGCACGGCACAGGGGGCTGTCCGTGACTCCTATGACAAAGAGGTGTTTATTAAAAGAGCCGTGTCCAGTAATGGCAGCTGTAACTGTGCGCAGCTGCGGTTTGGTCAACCGAAGCGCGCGTTTAGTGAGGCGGCCGTCGATAGTAGGAAGTGCTTCCTTGGCCTGCCTGCACTCGCCGTGGTCTAGCCATAGCTTGTGGTGTTGTTCACTAGTTCGGTTCCTTACCAGTGTGCGTAGGTATCCGAAAGGGAGTGGCACGATAGGTTCGGGTCCCACCGCTGCCATGCTCGATCCCCTTCTAGCGAGTTCGTCCGCGGCATCATTGCCTCGGGAATCGCTGTGTCCCTTAATCCATTGGATGGTTATATTATTGAGATTACCAACCTGGTTCAGGCGTTGGTGACACTCGTGTATTAACCCAGAGTTGACTGTGTGGTTGTTTAGTGCCAGCAGTACAGCCATGCTGTCTGAGAGTATACGGATTGAGTGGTCCACAACCTTCCTGGCTAAGATGGCAGATGCCGCCAGGGAAATGCCCATGCATTCTGCCTGAAATACCGTGTTGTGGGCCCCCAGAGGTTTGGCTATCTGGATGTTGAGATCCTCGGAGAAGACTCCAGCACCTGTGCCAGTACCTGTTTTAGATCCATCCGTGAAGATCCGTAGTTCCGCGGGGTTTAATCCCTCGCAGCGGTGATCCTCGTGGAGCTGGATTTTGTACTTCTTATCGAATACGAATTGTTTTGGTATCCGATCGTTTATTGCTTTCGTCAGGGGGAACTCGTTGTGGAATCCCTCCAGTACCGCGGTGTGCTGTGTTTTTTTCTTACCCCATAGTTGAAGTGTATTAAGGCGTACAGCCGTCATCGTCGCTTCCTGCTGTATGAACAGATGAAGCGGTGGGAGCCCCAGCATGGCTTCGAGAGCTGCGGTCGGGGTAGTCCTCATGCAGCCTGTGATCGCCATGCAGGCAAGCCTTTGCATGCGTTGCAGTTTGATGGAGGCTGTAGTTAGTTTGGTACGGGGCCACCAGACCACTGCCCCATAAGTGATCATAGGTCGGATAACCGCGCAGTATAACCAAAGTATAATTTTAGGGGATAGGCCCCACTTCTTACCTATCATCCTCCTGCATTGCCAAAAGGTGATGCAGGCCCTGTTTATTTTATTATCTAAGTGACTACTCCAATTTAACTTACTGTCCAGGATGACTCCCAGATATTTGACCTCGTCGGCTAACTGGAGTTCCGTATCGAAAAGTTTGGGTAGGCGATAAGGGCCTAGTGTTCGTTTTTGGGTAAACATGACTAGTTCAGTTTTCGTGGGGTTCACTGAGAGATCGAACTCTCTGCACCACCGCTCAACGATGCGTAGTGCTTGTTGAGTGAGGTTGCAGATTGTCCCTGTCACTTTACCTGAAATGAGGATAGCGAGGTCGTCAGCATACCCTATTGTGTAGAAATGGTTCGCGTTGAGTTTTGTGATGAGGTCATTTATCACCAGATTCCAGAGGAGCGGGGATAGTACTCCACCTTGGGGGCAGCCTCTGGCTATCAAGGCCATCTGCTGTTCCCCTTCAAGTCGAACCACTCGTTTGCTTAACATATTGGTGATCCAGTCTGTCAGTACCTGTTCTACTCCGTGACGGGAGAGCGCGGTGTTGATGCTGGCGAAGTTTGTTTTATCGAAGGCTCCTTCGATGTCTATGAAGGTGCCCAGGCAGATGCCCTTCTGGTGAATCTCCTCTTCTATCCGGCCGACCACTAGATGGAGGGCGGATTCAGTGGACTTGCCCGAGCTGTATGCGTGTTGGTTAGTGTGGAGTGGGATAGTTTTCAAAACGCCGTCCCTCAGCTCTCTCTCGCAAATTCTCTCCAAAGTTTTAAGGAGAAAGGAGGTCAGGCTGATTGGTCGGTGGTGTTTGGCGTTGGTATAGTCACTCTTACCTGGCTTAGGAATGAATATGACTTTCACTTCCCTCCATCCTTTTGGAACGTATCTGAAGGCCAGGCACGCTCTCATTATGGGTACCAGTATGTTGGCGACAGAGGTCCCACCCCACTGCAGTAAGGCAGGAAAGACCCCGTCTGGACCGGCCGCCTTGAAAGGATGGAAGCACCGAATCGCCCACTGGAGTTTTTCCAGCGTGACGACTTTGTGTGCATAGCGCCAGTCGTTTTCTGACGGTGTTTGATTTACCTCTGTCCAGTCGATAGCCTGTGTAAAAGCGCAGCCTGGGAAGTGAGTTTCAATAAGGACGCGCGTCGCCTCTTCTGGTGAGGTGGTAAGTGTGTTGTCAGGTTTACGGAGGACAGCAGGCCCAGTCGGGTTCTGCTGTGCCAATATTTTCCTTACCCTGTTTGCTTGTTGGCAGGATTCGATGTTGCCACAGTATTTGCGCCATCCAGTGGAGCTCCTGAATCTGATGCATTTTTTATATGATTTTTTGGCCGCGTAGTACGCGTCCCAATCCTCATCAGCACAGGTGTTCATGGCTCTGTTTAGGGCTGACCTTACCTTCCCGCGCTTACGTTCCAGATCCGCACCCCACCATGGTTGCTTCCCTGGTGTTGTGGGCGGAGTGGTCTCCGGGCAGGATGAATGGTAGCTGTCTAGCATTGATTTTGTGAGATGACTTACACGCTCGTCGATCTGCTGCGTGTCCTCGTAGGTCATTCCGTAGTTTACTGACGCAAGTTTGGTTTCGAGGATGCGTGTATAAGCAGCACGGTCAGTGTTTCGCGGGTTTCGCCGTGGCAGTGTTGGTGTCACACAGACCTCAATATCGAAGCGGATCCACCTGTGGTCCGAGCAGGAGGCCTCCTTGGAGACCTGCCAGCCGGTGGTGATGGCCGCAGCACCCTCCGATGCCAGAGTGAGGTCTATGATTGTTTGGCTACGTCTGTTTACGAAGGTTGGTTCGGAACCTGTATTTAGTAGGGTTAGGTTAGTTGTAAATAAGTAATCTACTAGCGCCTTACCCCTTGCGTTTTGTGTGTCCATGCCCCACAGAGGGTGATGAGCGTTCGCATCGGCGCCTATGACAAGCTCCAGCCCAGTGCTCTCGCAGTAAGTCACGAGGCGGGCGAGGTCATGCGGCGGCGGCTCTTCTGCCTCGGGCATGTAAGCGGAGGCGAAGACCACAGTTGCTACTGTGTCCCCCCGCTGTATCAGTAGCCTAGCTGCAGAGACATCCCTGCAACAGAAATCTGTTAGTGGCTGTGTTTTTATGTTACGTGTCACATAGATGCATGATCTTGGTTTATCATGATCTGTACTTACTAAGAGCTTACCACCAAGATTGGAGAGTCCTTGTATTTGGCCCGCCCTAATCCACGGCTCTTGGATCAAGGCAATGGCCGTATGTTGTACCTCCAGCCACTTCCGCAGCTGAGCCGTTGCGGTCTGACTGTGGTGGAGGTTGGCCTGCAGGACCTTACAGGTCGACGAAGGGGACGCCATCACTGGACGTTCCTTCCTCGTCTCCTGCCAGCCGCAGCCCAGCAAACAGGTCGCCCGCGTCGAAGCCGTCCCCCTCCAGGTCAGAGGCCGAGGACAGGATGATGTCCTCGAGCTCCTCCCCCGAGAGGACGGCGCCCACGCTAGCGGCGGTAGGGGCGGCTGGCGCTGCTACTGCAGGCTCAACCGCGGGTGTTTCCGCGGTGTTTGTTGGGGGGGGAGTTGCCTCCTCCACCTGTGTCCCAGCGCTGGCGGCGCCCGGATATCCCTGAGGGACGTCGACAAATCTGCCGTTCGGACCCTGGAACTTAACGTACACCGTCCCTGCACCAAATGAGAGACGGCGTTCGGCTTCCATCAGGGTCGGAATTTGGTCCTCAGGGACCCCGACCATCACGTACCACGCTTCGGCCTGTTTGTTGGCGCCCAGCAACACCCACTCCTTGATGCCAACCCAAGAGTTCTGGTAGCACAGAGCTAAGTGATTGAACAAAGTGAAGAAGAGCAAAGTGGATTGGACTTGTTTGCTGATGAATGGAAGACGATATTGTTGGAATGTTTGTGGTTCTGCGAGAAGACCGAGTAAAAGGATTAGGTATTTAATTTAGTGTTAATGGTTTTAAATACTGTACTAAATAAATAAATAAATAAATGAAATTGACACTCAGCGCTTACAATCAGAAATACAGGCTCTTAATAAGTCACTAAAATCTTTATGTAATAAATATGAATGCTCGGAAAATCAAATTAAAGAGCATATTCTTGCTACAAATGCATTGGTAGACAAAGTGGACTCGCTGACTCTCAGCAACACTCAGTGTACTTGTCAGAGGGAATCCAGCAATGATGCCCTCCAGCTTGAGGCAACGGAGGACCCGTCCCTAGCTGTGAGTACTCAGGACTGTATTTCCACCCAAGATACAATACCTGACTTAGGTAATTTTGTCTCACCTAATAGTCATGGTTCTAATCTTTCAGTTATGTTCTTTGAT
Organism: Xestia xanthographa; assembly: GCA_905147715.2. Taxonomy (NCBI): domain Eukaryota; kingdom Metazoa; phylum Arthropoda; class Insecta; order Lepidoptera; family Noctuidae; genus Xestia; species Xestia xanthographa. The sequence continues at coordinate 19,505,410 of LR990667.1, forward strand.
AGTATAGGTAGAGGGTTAGGGAAATTAATCAGTAATAACCTGAGTTATTGTACCCAAAATTATTGCATGCCAGGATCAACCTACAAACAGATTATGGCATCAGTAACAAAGACTGTTTGTGATCCTAGTACCACCATTACTATATGTGTTGGTAATAGTTCTAAGATTAAAAAGGAAGACATCACTGACTGTGTTTCAAGAGTTGTTGAAGTTAAATTAGGTCACTATAGTGACAGACTTATATATATATATATATATGGATATCAACACTATTGTTGGTAATCTGAAGTCGACACGGGGTAAGGTGTATCTACCTACTAGATGTAGACACAAAATAGCTCGGCTATTCGCTTATAATATTCACACAGACATAAATAGTATGTCTAAGTTTAGTTCTATTATTAACACTGCGACTATTAGTAGTAATACTAATGTACAGGTGACTTTAAATGAATATAGCACTAGTGTTATAAATGTTTACAAACATTGTACTGAGGAGGATCCATGTGTCACCGTGGAGAATTCTCAATTAGGGTATATAAGTATTAGTGATAGGGTCTTGTTGTCCGAGGATGGCACGGGGTCTCCGGCCTCAATCCAAATATTAATTTAAACTAGAAAATGAGACAACAGGAGGTACGATTAACAATATTGTTAATCCTACCAACGTATCTTCTTGCACTCAATTACTTAGTAAAAAATAATAATTAAAACAAATAAAAAACCCGACTGCGTAGAAAAAACTGAATAGAATAAAACAAGTTCAGGAGACAGGACATATTGACTGCAACAGTCGGGACCCATAAATTGGATGTTATGATTTTTAGTCTAGATTATTTAATGGGTACCGACTGTTGCAGTCAATATGTCCTGTCTCCTGAACTTGTTTTATTCTATTCAGTTTTTTCTACGCAGTCGGGTTTTTTAATTTTTTTAATTATTTTTTTATTTTACACTTTTTAGTTACTTGGATATTATAACCTTTTAAAATCCTCAGGATGAGCCCTTTATTGGTGTGTGTAATATTATGGTATAATAACAAATAGTACATTATCACTTGAAATAATATTCATTATGTTACAATTTTCATATGCTATAAAAACAAATAACCAAATTTCATGACATGTAATGTTACATTTCATTTAAACTTCTGTTGCTCTAATTACATTTAGTTTAACATTCATTTCATATAATTTTCAATTTGTGTAATGCTCTTTTTATTATATAACATTTAGTTGACCTATTTTCATTTGATATAATTTTCAAATTTACTAATTTTCAGCCTAAATTCTGTAATGAATAAGTAAATATCAGGAAACTTCATACTGTTATAACTTCATCTTTAACCCAAATGATTCACCAACAATAGAGGGGATCGGGGTGGAGCACGAAAATCTCAGGCGTCTTTAATCGAATCAGTTTTTGTATAAGTATATGTCGCAGCCAACTAGTTTAATTAGTCGTTCATCTAACTCGGGGTGCCCTAACCTCAAAACACTTTATATTGGCCAAAAAGTGTAGTCGACGGATTATTATTTTTCTATAACTAGAGTCACTCTCACAGTATATACGAATCTAATGGCACCTCTCAACCTAAAATCCATCTAGCCGTTCAGGCTGCAGAACGTGCCAAAAATTAGAATTTTATTTACTTTTATACTATTTGTCATTTCGAATTACTTTCAAACATATAAGTTGCATATATTTTTGTAATTGCCTTTAAAAACCCTTCATTTTGATACCCCGCTCGATGGTATTAGAAGAAAAAAAAATCGACCTCCACAATCTGGCTCCCCTAATCCGCAATTTTCTTTGTTTATTGATTTTAATGTAGCCAGTGACACTCGCGCCATCAAAACGAATCTAACGACATATAAACTATCCAAATCCCTCCATCCGTCGAGGAGTTACGAGGGAACAAAGAAACGGACATACATACATACATACATACATACAAACATACATACAGGGCAAACACATAACCCTCCTTTTGGGCTTCGCCGCAGTCGGGTAAAAAGGGCCTCAGCAGAACACTTTGAAATTATTCCACCAAAATATCCAAGGGAAGTATTATATTATCTGTGTCCAAGGCATTTCTTCCAAATTATTAGCAATTGAATTGTTTTTAGAAAATAGTAAGTTTGACATTATTTGTTTTACTGGACATTGGCTTAAGAATTACCAAATGCTTATCAATTATGAGAACTATATGGTGGGTAGCTGCTTTAACCGTAAAACTATGCTTCGTGGAGGTGCCCTAATATTAATAAAAAATTGTTTTAAATATAAGCAACGTAATGACATAGTAGGTCTCTCGGTTGAACATTGCGTTGAACTGTCCTGTGTTGAGCTAGATAAGCATGAAATTGTGTGTGTGTATAGACCCCCAAACTGTCAAAACTTTTCCTTATTTGAATCAATAATGGAAGATGTGATGGCAAAACTTGCAGCCAGTTACAAATCTACAATTATTTGTGGTGATTTTAATATCAATATTTTAGAAGAATGTTAAAATAGCAGTCGCTTATTAAATCTTTTTAAGTCATTTGACTTGACCAACACTTTTAAAGAACCTACTAGAGTCAACTTCTGCTACTTGTACAGATAATATTTTCTGCAATTGTGATTACTTAGATAAATCAATAGTAAATTGTCTGCCCTCTGACCATAGCGGACAAACTGTAACCTTTAAGTGTAATACACCCCTATTGCAAAAAGTTAAAATTAAATTTAGACCTATAACTTTTAGCAGATTAAATAGGTATGTTATTTTGCTACAGAACAAGTTAAGCGTTATGAGCCTTGATGATATTAATATAGATCAATTGTATGATCGTTTCTTTTCAATAGTTCACACGGAATTCAATAAAACTTTTGAAAAGAAGACAAAAAGTATTTGCCCTAAATTCATATTTAGTGATTGGGCAAGAGGCTAGAGGTATTAGAAAAAGTAGGGAAAGACTATTTGAGCTTTATGGCCTTAAGCCTTTTCTAGACACTGAAACTTTTAACAAGTATGTTTTGCTAAGTATTCAATTTTTTTTAGAAATACATGCAAGGTTGCTAAAGCACTGCACATTAGCAACAAGATCAAAACAGCAGAAAATAAAATAAAGATATTTTGGAAAGTTATAAATAACGAGACTAACAGGAAGAAAATACGTAACACTAGCTACACATTAGATACAGCATGTGGTCCTAAAAACTCTAATCAGGAAGTAGCTCAAGAATTTGTAAATTTATTTACCGATATACCACTAAAAACAACGGAGGCTCTTATTTCCTCACCTGAACTCTCAATTGGTTTATTAAAGGCGAATGTGTCTGGCTAGCTGGTTGAATTTAAATTTAAACACATTAACCCTATGATTGTTATTAAAAGTTTCCGAGAAATAAAAATCAAACTAACCGAAGATCTATGGGAAATGTCTGTCAAAGTTTGTACATCCATACTTGAGACTATAGCCCCTTACTTAGCTTTAATTTTTAATTTATGTGTAGACCAAGGAGTTTTCCCTGATTTAATGAAATACAGTAAAGTCATACCTCTTTTCAAATCCGGGGACAGTAAAGATACTAATAATTATAGACCTGTATCCGTGTTACCAGTTTTTAGCAAGGTTTTTAAAAAGATAATGCAAAAATGTAATCAAATGCTCTATCATTTTAACACCAACAGAATTTTACATGATCAACAGTATGACTTCACCAAGGGACGTTGTACACCTGATGCTGGTGTAACCTTATTAAAGCACATATTTACTGCGTGGGAAGAGTCTCAAGACGCCATAGGAATTTTTTGTGACCTCTCTAAAGCGTTTGATTGCGTAAATCACGACACATTACTTTTGAAACTTGAGCATTACGGACTGGGTAAACTTGCACTTAGTTTGGTAAAATCATATTTGAGTGATAGACAACAAATGGTGTTAATTCACAGGGTTTAAAAGTAAAAATGGGGGTTCCGCAAGGCTCAATATTGGGTCCTTTCCGCTTTCTCGTGTATATAAATGATCTACCCTATTTATTAAAAAATCAACCTCAAAATATGTTGTTGTTTGCTGATGACACTTCCCTAATTTTTAAGATAAATAGGCGTGCCCAAAATCTAGATGACGTAAATAATGCCCTACGTCAGGTCCTAAATTGGTTCACAGCAAACAATTTGGTATTAAATGAAAAAAAAAACCAAATTCATAAGATTTGCTTTACCGATTGTTAAAAGTAGTGATTGTGATATAATATTGAATAAAAAGAAACTTGAATTCGTAGATAAAACGGTTTTCCTGGGGATTACGCTTGATTCAAGGCTACAATTGGGTTCTCATTTGACATCTCTTGCGGGGCGGCTAAGTTCAGCAGCCTATGCCATTAGAAAAATCCGTCAGTATACTGATGTAGATACCGCTAGACTGGTTTATTTTAGTTACTTTCATAGTATAATGTCTTATGGCATTTTGCTGTGGGGACGGGCTGCAGATATTGAGTCTATCCGTCTGTTTATTCTGCAGAAAAGAGCCATCAGAGCCATATATAATCTTCGTAGGCGCGATTCTCTAAGGGAACTGTTTAAAGATATTGGCATCATGACGGTACATTGTCAATACATCTACGAAAACATAATGTACGTCAGAAAAATCTGCATTTTTTTGGTAAAAGGGGTGACAGACATAATTACAGTACTAGAAACAGGGACCAACTAGTTCAGCCAGGTTTCAGACTCGCTAAAGTAGACTCATCTTCCTTGGGGTACTGTTTGAGATGTAAAATTTCACAAAGTATTCTTGAACTGAATGAGAAAAAAATTTAAAACATGCATTAAACGCACACTATGTAAGCAAGCATATTACAAGTTGAGCGATTATATCGCTGATAAAAAAGTTTGGCTCAATGCTGGTCCTGCTCCACAAGGACAGGGGCGCATAAATTGATAGCATTAAATTGTATTGTTGGAGCTGCTGAAGATTGTACAACTATCTTTGCATTGTATAGATTCAATCTCTTTAGTATTATATAAATGCATAGCCTATATTGTGTGAGTACTATGTACTAGAAAGCTATCATTCACTGGAAACCTACGTCTTTTCTTGACTTGAATGTGCCCTGGCGGTTTAGAGTATGTCATGCTCACCCAATTGTCTCGCTGATGGTGGCGCATGTGTCGGATCATTTAGTTCCCTTCAAAATGGTTGAGTTGAATGGTACACATCTTGCTACATTGTTCTCACATAATATACCATCTCAACGTGAATGATGTAACCAAATTTTTGTAACAATATCCTGATTTAAAAGAGTGTCCATGGAGTTCCTTGCCCCTTCTTCTCCATAGAGATCTACGCTAGGGAATGGGCAACTACAGTACTTTCACAGTTTTTATGTCTTGTGACTGGGACTGTAGCTACATTTAATTTTCATCTTTGTTTCGACAATTCAAAAGTGCCTGTAACTGGCTTACTTGAAATAAATGCTTTGATTTTGATTTTTATTTTGACTTAGCCTAAAACGTTTTTAAAACATTATACCAAAATTGCAGGTTTTTTGTCCGATTACTACAAAAAGACTTATTTACGTTTTTGGCGGGAAATCACAACGGGATGGCACACGTCTGTCACTGCTGTGCGTGAGTGCCTGAACAAACGAAGTCAACGTTGGTTGCGTCGTCCATCTAGGTTCATTCTATACGAGACAAATAATGATTGCATTACTCCCACCAAAATTTAAAATTTCACGCGGACAGTCCTTTTAGATTTTCACTTGGACAAAGTATAAATATAAAAATTAAAATATCATTAGATAGAGAATCTACTACTGAATACAAATAAAATTAGTAATTTCTAGTAAACTAGTGTAGTTTCGTTTAAGTGGTGGTCATCTCCAGAAAAACAGTTTGTGGACGCGCCACCAAACTTAGAATTATGCTATATAACTATTTTTTTTCCTTAACAAAATGTTTTTTACTAAAATATTGAAGGCTTGATCAAGATAAGTACGCCTACTTTCTTTAAAAAAAAAACTTTAATGTAGGTTTAGTTTAAGATATGATTTTCTCCTATCCATTTGCATAAAATTTTAAGACCTAATATAATTTGGCATACTTTTGTTACTACTAATTATATTTAGTGGGAATCAATGCACTTGTGTGCGTGCATGCACCGCCAAATTTAAGTCTGCTACCTGCTTCCTATCTAGGTTGTTGAATTGAGTTGTGCTGTTGCAATATCCACTCGTTTGGTTTTTATTGGTGGACAAGAATTAAATTTTATTTAAAAAAAAAACAGTTTAATTTTTTAATTTTTGTATAATAACAATTGTTCAATCTGGGCAAAGCCGGGGCGGGAGCCTAGTGTTATACAAGTAACTTTATTAAGACAAGTGTCAGAGCTTTCATTGAGTCTTTCACAAAAGAGATTAAGTCTGTCACAATAGCTCAGACCTGAAAAACTTCTATCATGCTTATTCAAAATCAGAATCAGAATAATATTGTGTTGTTAAACATCATTAAGGATCTAATAACTAGTAAAACCTCTTGCTATGTTTCGTCGTGATAGACATTCAATTGAACACGACTGGGCCTAGGGATGAAACAAAGCCAAAACATTTTATAATAATATTAAGCATCGAGCAAGAAAAGATTCTGCAAATGAGAATGACCATAAAAATTGTCAACTAATGGAACTACATCGTAACTGTGTTAGCGAGTTTCACGTGTATAAAGAAAATAATAAAACATTTATTACAATACATATTTACACTTTTATTCGGTAAAATAATTTTGCACTATTGAGTTTCTGATCGCAAAATTTTCGGTAAGTATTTGCCACTCGAGGTTAATGGTTCATCATCACTTTCTTCTAGTAAATGCTCATTGTATTCCACTATGTAGTTATCCAGATGTAAAGTTATATTATGTAGAACAACACACGCCACAATCACCTTCAACACTTTTAGGAGTTTCAATTGCATTTCTGAATGTATGCATGGAAATTTTCTTCTCAGAACACCAAAACACCTTTCAATTGTGTTCCGTGTTTATATCTGGGCTCTGTGGTAGACTTCTTAGGATGGAGAGGCAGGGTTCAAAAAGGGTGCCATTAGATATCTGAGGCATGGGTAACCACTATCTCCGAAATAAGGTATGACCCAAATCTGCCAGCTTCAAATTGAGCTGCAAGTGGTGAGTCATTCCAAATCGTAGTGTCGTGCACGGAGCCTGGCCAACGTGTAATGACACTTGTTATTTGTAAGTGGGCATCACAGATGCCTTGAAAATTAACATAAATATAACCTTTCCTGTTCCTATAAAGCTCAGGTCTAAACGCCTCCTAGTGAATTAATTTTCACATGTGTGCAGACAACAGCACCTATCACTCTCGGGAATTCAGCAATGTCGTGCCACTACTGATGGGTTCTCCTGTGCAGTGGGCATACGAACATATTGCCGTCTCAATAACGCTGTTGCACTAGTCACCCTCTCTACCACGCGGCACACCAACTGCTAGGCGACGATGTGCCGCGTGGCAGAGGAGGTGACTAGTGCGATATCGTTATTGAGACGGCAATATGTTCGTATGCCCACTGCACAGGAGAGCCCATCAGTAGTGGCACGATTTTTTGACATTGCTGGATTCCCGAGAGTCATTGTTGCTGTTGACTGCACACAAGTGAAAATTAATTCACCAGAAGACATTTAGAGCTGAGCTGTATAGGAACAGGAAAGGTTATTTTTCTGTTAATTTTCAAGCCATCTGTGATGGCAAACTTACAAATAACAAGTATCATTGCACGTTGGCCAGGCTCCGTGTACGACACTACGATTTGGAATGACTCACCGCTTGCAGCTCAATTTGAAGCTGGCAGATTTGGGTCATACCTTATTTTCGGAGATAGTAGTCACCAATGTCTCAGATATTTAATGACACCCTTTTTAGGGTTCCGTACCCAAAGGGTAAAAACGGAACCCTATTACTAAGACTTCGCTGTCTGTCCGTCTGTCCGTCTGTCCGTCTGTCTGTCACCAGGCTGTATCTCATGAACCGTGACAGCTAGACAGTTGAAATTTTCACAGATGATGTATTTCTGTTGCCGCTATAACAACAAATACTAAAAACAGAATAAAATTAATATTTAAGGGGGGCTCCCATACAACAAACGTGATTTTTTTGCCGTTTTGTCTAATGTATAGATAATGGTACGGAACCCTTCATGCGTGAGTCCGACTCGCACTTGGCCGGTTTTTTTAATAATTGGTACGGAACCCTTCGTGCGCGAGTCCGACTCGCACTTGGCCGGTTTTTGAATCCTGCCTCTCCATCCCAAGAAGCCTACAACATAGCCTAGATATCAACAGGAAACACAATTGAAAGGTGTTTTGGTGTTCTGAAAAGAATATTTCCATGCCTACATTCAGAAATGCAACTCCCAAAAGTGTTGAAGGTGATTGTGGCATGTTGTCTTTACATCTGGATGACTACATTTTACCTATAACTTCAATTGGCAAATACTTACCGAAAATTTTGCGGTCAGAAACTCAATAGTGCAAAATTATTTTACCGAATAAAAGTGTAAATATGAATTGTAATATGTATTTTTTTATACACGTGAAACTCGCTAACACAGTAACGATGTAGTTCCATTAGTTGACAATTTGTAGAATCTTTTCTTGCTCGATGCTTAATATTATTATAAAAATGTTTAGCTTTGTTTCATCCCTAGGCCCAGTTGTGCAATGGCTATTGTAATCTTTAACAATGGACTTCGCTTCCTGTTTCTTTTGAATATATTATGCCCTTGTCTTTTTGCACTCTATTACAGTTTGGTATCTGAAGCAATAATAATCACAAACATCTAAATACCAAATATCCAATGATAAACTCAAAATTATAAATTATAGTAGGTAAACATTTTAGGTATAGGTAGGTTATTATGTACTTACTTTGCTGTTATTGAAAGAAGATTTTGTTTCTCCTCTAAAATATAGTTTGGCGATCTCTTTTTCATGTCTTTATCCGTTTTAATGAATACAATGGGAAGTTTAAATAAAAATATTATCAGAATTCTAATAAAACTTGTGTCAGTCAATATCGAACAGCCTGACACTGACATTCACCGATTCACGATTCGGTTCATACAAAGACGTCACATATGAAATCACTAAATTGCATTACCAACTGTAATAACATATATTTGTTGATTTTAACGCTGTTATTTAAAATTAGTTTTCTTTTTAAGTCTGTTTTAAAACAAGAATAAAATGATTTATATTATGAGTTTTGGAAAAGTACCGGTTTTTTTATGTGAATTGGAACGTGTTAGCTTTGTTCAGGAATACTTAGTAAATGATCAGTTGATTATGGTTTGATGAAATTCGATTTTAACTTGTGAAACGCAAAAAAATATGAATTTGAGAATAATCAGTTGAGATTTGCTACTTTTTTTAAATGAAACCGACTGGATGTATACGGGCATGGGAATCCTCGTACAATCTGACAGTCATATAAGCCAATCGATAGTAAAATATGTACGTACGACGCGACGCTGATAACTTTCTTTCATTTTTTTTTTTTCGTTTTGTTTCATAAAGAGTTTTATTGTAAATACGTGTTGGTGTTTTTGCTTTCATGTGGGTTTCATTTCAAATTACGGTTGGTATCTTTTTGAGTAGAAATTAGGTATATACTTACTACTTTTGTTTTCTTTTCGTTTGTTTCCTAAATGATAAACATTGATTCAAAATTATAATTACATTCCGTTTTATTCACATTGTTTTATTGAAATTTCATTACGTACAATTTTATTTCTTGAAATGTTGGAAAAATACGATTTTTTCTAGTCTATGGTACGATCTTCTAAAAAATAAATTTGGCGACTGGGCGACACTGACTTGTCTATTAATAATTTATAAATTGGCAAGTTGCTGCTTGCATTTTTTAGTTACTGCCCGGTGCGTGTGTGCGAAAGTGATCACAGTTTTTAAACATTAAATCAAGTTTTTTTTGCTAAGTCACACCACGATTAAGTGAAAGCTTTATATAAACTTTTACAATACTTTCAGTATGATTGGGTTTTTTAGTGCAACAGTTATTATAATGAGTCATCTATTTTTATATCCAAAAATAGATGCCCAAACGCAGTACGGTAAGAATTCTTTCTATTATTCTTTATACTTATATATGTGTATAATTTCAACATTAAATACTTAAATTATTTATAATGTAGTCAAGCGTTTTTATATTAAATAAAAGAGTAGAGTTACGTATGAGCAGAAGTACATGCTCCAATGTAATTTTCAATACTAAACCTAGTCGCTACATGTGTGTCTCAACGCTACTTATCTGCTAAGTTAAAAAAATGCATGGAAGGTTCCAGGGGACCACCCTAAACTGCAACGGTGCATTTTACGCTCTCACGGTGATCACGCGTTGTGGTTCAGGATGCATCATCACATATACATCATCTAGATTTATACCTTTTTATATTCGTGTTAATCACAGGTAAGGAGTAAAGTTTAAGATAACTATAAGTACTGTTTTCAATAAGTGGAATCTCTAAAATGAACGTGATCTGGTTTTGCTTAATATAAGCTTTAACAGTAACACAATCTTCAAACTTATCTAAATTATTTTCATTAACAGTATATAACAGGTTTTCTGTCTTGGCCATAGATTGTAATATGTGCAATAATTCAGTAGAATTAACAATCTCTCGATGCAGTACCTTAATAAAGGCTAAGGCCGTTTCAATATCACTTAAGAGGGCTATTACAAATTTTCTTGTTTTTGAGTGTTTTAAGAGTCTAGCACTCAAATATAAGAAAAATTTTGATTTTTATTTTGAGCACTCCATAGAGAATTAATCAAACTTTCTCGGGCATATATCTTTTTTAATTTTGTGGCCATATCTAAACCATAATCACACTTCTTTAGAAGTGTGATTATGGTGGATCTTATATTTGAGTGCTAGACTCTTAAAACACTCAAAAACAAGAAAATTTGTAATAGCCCTCTTAAAATTATATTAATGGTTCTAAAACTAGATAAAAACATAAATTAAACATTCCTATTATATAAGTAGCGTAAATCGAACTTTCTTCTTTGGTAATTAAGTTTTTAACTAATCTCTCAATCCGTTTTAAACGTTCATCCAAAATTGATGTATTGTTGTGTAAGATTTCTGTACTGTTAACAAAACCATCTAACATTTTGGAGACCAAAGTAATTTTTCCATCTATTATCAATTGATTGTTTTTTAAGTGAGAATTGAGGGAATCATATCGGATCGCATCACTGTGATCTAAATTACCTGTAATCCCAAGTGGATCAATTAGTCCTCGCTTGAATCTTATAGAATTGTAGATGGTACCAATTGCTGGATTTTTTCCATAGTCCTATCCCTTAGGTAATCTGTTTGAGTCCGAATGCCTAAAAACTCATGGTTGTAAGGTTTGTTAACATATACTAATCTACTAAATTCATCATATTTAATTAGACTTATTTCTAGATCATTACCTAACGTGGCTTGCTCCTTTCTATAACGTGGCTTGTATTTACTTAATCTTTTATTAACCTCTTTAGCATAAATTACGTCACCTTTTGCGTCAAACTTTTTACTTGTCTCACCACCCTTACTATCTCTAATCTTTAGTTTTGCTGATGTCATCTGATCTGATATGTAACTATAGAGACGTTTAGTACGCTTGGCATGATCTTTTAGTGGCTGTTGTGTATAGTTTTTCTCGAGTTTTGCACTTAATAAAGAATTTGAATCAGTATGACCGAAAACAACTTCGAATTGTGTCAAACCTGTCGTTGTATACATGGTATGATTATAAGCCATTATTGAGTAGGTCATAACGGAGGCTGCATCAGTGCATTTTCGATCGTATTTAGCTAAACGGTATATTTCTATGATAGTTGAATGGAAACGCTCTACTATGCCTGTTGAATTTGGGTTTTTAGGTGTACTGATATGTAATTGTATGTGGTACATTATCATTAACTCCTTCAATAATTCGTTGTTAAATTCACTGCCAGGATCGCAACTAATTTTCTTGGGGGTTCCGTAAATGGAAAAATATTTAATAAGTGCGCGTATTACTTCGGGTGTCGATCTGTTAGATATTTCTATTGCTTGTCCTAATTTACTAAACGCGTCAACTAACAACTAACTACTAACTAAGGAAATGGTTTATTTTTTATGATACCTTAAATTGTTACTTTGGTGAATGCAATTATATCAAAAAATGGAACTGGGACAAGCCACCAAACTTGAATTTTAAGGCGATTTTTTTTTCCTGATTATTTATTAACACATAAAACGACAAAAAATGCAGCCCTAGTTGCACCAAGTAACGTAGTTTACTATAAAAAAATAAGAAACATCCTATCATTTTACATCTTGATTCTCAACGTGGACACGTAAAATTTGCTGCTTTGATATTCACCCATGGGTTTTATACAAAAGTAGACTCAACATTTGACAATGACATGCGACGCCAAAGTGACAACGCTGTTTAAAATTTTGATCCGTTAAAATAAACAGAAAATAGTCAATAGTTTCCTTAATAAGTAGTGTTATTATATCCCCGTGAAGCCGTGTTTACGGACTATTCAGTAGTTTTTACAACATAATATTATCAGGATTCTTATGCGTTCGTGAGTAATAAGTTAATGTCTTTGGTAATAAGCAAATTTCTTTCAAAAATTTTATACCGTCGGCGTTATTGTTCGTTGCCAAGGGCAACCCGCGAATCGCTGGCTTCTACGTACTACACGCACGGCGCTTGCTGCATGCATGCTCACTTGCCGCTTGGCTCTTCAACAACTCCAAGCTTTATGCCACATATTAATAAATATCTTTAGCTACAAACAGCTAAAGACCGGTGAACGAAAAAAAACATGGAAAAGTAACTTCAAACAAAATATTTTTGATAGACGGCCCCACGACGTTTGTTTTCTTTGAACAGCTAGTTTGTTCTCTATTAACATCACGAAGTTATGATTGGGTAGGTTGTCAACGCTCGTCTCTGATTGTGTTGGATTTCGTATTTATTCATAATTTTCATTGTAGGGTAGAAGTAGAAATGACTTGCAAAATGCGTCACTATCCTATCATATCCCATCCTTTTCCCACATGCACACCTGGACTATCGCTGTCCTTGTCACCACCGACGGTGACTGTGTGAAGACCCTCGGCCACTTGAACGAGAGTAGCGTTACTAAGAACATGCTCCCTTATTAATTTATTGTTAACTTACGGTTTGCGAATTGCCGCGAGTGCATTTACGAACTATTGTCAAAAACACTACGGAAAGTGCGTGTTTATGTGATGAACGGCGTCTGCGCGCCCCCTCGTGCGCTGCCCTGAATCCAGCAAGGACTCGAACCCTCTGCCGACCGACACGGAGGATAGAAGACGGTGAATCTACAGGTCAGTGGTGCTGCATGTTTCCTGCCATATTCCTCTGTCCATATTTACAAGTTCGTCGTCCTAATTCGTGTCGCATTTGCAAGGTCAGACCTACCCACGTACTTCTACAACCCCCGTATTAATACAGTCCACTATTTAAATCAAACCAGCTCCCAGCGTCTGGGATAACCGCCAACAATTTTATATTTCCGCCCAAGTAATAGGTGTAAGGCGCCACCAGTATTTTATGGTCACTTCGAACCGAATTATTTTTGGTCATTTTAGCCGCATTCAAAATCAAACCGCATGGTCAGTTATACTTATAACTTAACATTCACTGTACTACGTAATTAAATAGATTGTCGTTCTATTCTTTGTATTTTCCCGCACCGACAACTATTTCCTTTTATTTCCGCACCCGCATTGCATAGTACAACACAACGTAAAAGTTATTTCTTTCCAAATTCATTCCATTTTTGTGGTCCACCATTTTGTATAGTTTCCTTTATGATCGTGTTATAGGTAACTTGTTCGTAATTGTTCGGTAAACTTCGGCTCGCTTCATTAGCGCTCGTTCCCATACCAGTTCTTTTGATAATTTTCACTCACCCGCAATAATTTTATTTTATTTCCGCTACTAAAATTAATCGTTTTTACGATAATAACCGCTTATAGATACTTTGTTTACATATTCGCGTTACGAACTAATTTTGTCGGGCGAGCAGGCAGGTGCAGGAAAACTCGATTTGCTGGAACACGTTTAATTTAGAATTACAATTTTTGTATTAAAATTATGATGGTGACAGTCGTTCAAAGTGTGAATCGAAAGTGAGCCGTCGCGCCGCCGCCGTCCGGTCGCCGACATACGTCACGTTGCGCCGACTCAGCACTAGTCTTCTTGTCGCCAGGCTGATGCAATAGGTATGCTTAACATCTCCCTCCCGAAGATCAGCGACTATTAGAAAATTGATTCGAGAATAGCGCTGATAATCTTGGTTGCGCACTTGCGGTGTGGTTGTTAGTCTCGACATCTATATCGCCGTGGTCAGTTTCGCCATTTGTTCGTTCTGGTGTTGTTTCCGGAGTGCGCCGTCTCATGTATCTTCGTAATGCGAGTCCGATTCCCAGTGCGCTTGCACCTAATAGAACTAGGTAGAGCGGTGTGATAGTGTAGTACACGCCAATGTCGGATGTGTTCAGGGTCAATGGCGTTTCCATGGTTATCTCCTTATTAGCAATATGGAGGCTATGGAGGTTGGCGGAGTTGAGTGTTAATTTTCTAGCTTCAGTATTGTAATTGGTTCCGTTGCTGAGTGGTATGTTCATAATTTTCAGTACTTGTCCTTTCAATCGGTCGTCCTTGTTTGCCAGAATTAGGCCCGAGGTTTGTACGTCACAGCCTTTCGGGATTGTGATGAGGTAACTTCCTTGCACTGTGCTGTATTAAGTATCCGTGCAGGACAAGCGAATGCTTGTAGGCGCAGGAAAGCTTACTACGTAGTGTCGGTCGTCAAGTGCTTCCACGGCTTCAGTTTTTAATTTGGCTACGATGAATCGGCAGGATTTGTCGACTTTTTGGGCGGATATGAGACGGTGAATGCAGTCGCCTTGACTCTTGTAGTGCTGATTGATGCTGTCCTCGCAGAGATAGTATTGACTGGACTTCGGGCATTCTGCCTCTATGTAAATAAAATCTTTATCGTGAATTGCTAGGAAGGGATAGGATGGAATTCTTTGTCATCTTTATTGGGAACTACGGATAATTTATAAAGGTCATAAGTGTTGGAAAGGACAACCGGGAACTTAAACACCAATACTAAATTATGACTATTATAATAGTAGCCTAACTTAACTATGTCGTAATATTCCCTAAAACTAATGTTCAGAATATGTTCTCTACCATAGAGGGCATTTAATTGTTCTTTCATACTGTTGAATGTATCTAATTTAAACATAAGGAAATGTGTGCTCTTAGCACGTATAAAAGCTAATAAAGTTTCTAATTTAAGCATTTCGTCGGATAACGATTCGATGTTATCCGCTAGCATTATCATAATATTGAGCCAGATGGGCATACTTAACTAAATCTTTTTCCTGACGTAACTCGCGAATCATAATCTGATCTACCACTTCCCTGATTTTGTTCTGATTCTGGAGTAGTTTGTCGAGAATTTTGGAATTTTCAGACATCCAGTGTTTATTTAAACTAACTCGATTATTTAATTCCGTGACCATCTTATTTTCATTTTCCTGCAGGGTTTTAATTGCAGTATTGTAGCGGATAGCGTCCGTATAGTCCAGATTTCCGGAAATACTCTTAATGACTGAACCTAGTCCATCAATGAGGCCCCTCTTGACGCGGTTAGACTGGAACAATTCTAACTGGTCGGACAGCTCCGTGATCTTGTTATGAAGATATTCGATATGTGGTTGATATAAAGATAGCGTTTTATTGTGGAACTCGGGAGAAATATTATCTAATTGTTTTCTGACTAAATCTATATTACTACTAATAATGTCTAAGTTAACCGGTTGGACAAACGAGTGGTAATGGGAAATAACTTTTGTTTTTCCTAGCATAAAGGGTAAGATGCCCGGTCCATTATCCAGACTATTCAACGTTATGTCTTCCGCTTGTGTCAGGCTCAGGCCCAGGAGGGCGATCCTGTAACAAACGATTGCTGTTAGGAACCCGTTTCAGGCGAGACTTAGCAATAGGACCACGTTTCCTTTTGGTGTAAATGTGGATCGGTAAGTTGGCTAAGACCGTGTCGCGTGTAAATCTAGGGGCCAGTTTTTGGCGGCTGGCCATTGGGTTCTGCACAAAAATATGCTGATCTGCAGAATATTCTTGTTCGGGTTCCCTATCTTTATTAATATTTTCGATAATCCGTGTACGATCGTGCAAGGATGAACCATTAATCATCTCGAAAACTCTTTGCATTTTTGCGCGATGTTCCTGTGAATATGACTGTAGTATATTTTCTGACAGGTTAATATCTAAAGGGTCACGGGGATCTAAATGGCCAGTAATTATATCTAAAGGTCTGCATTTGGTAAAACTGTGAATAGAACTGTTGTAACCTAGAATTGCATATGGCATTAAGTTCATAGCGGAATCGCCACGGTGCTCTAATTTTAAAATACGTAAGTGTTCTAGAAGTGTGGAATGCAGCCTTTCCACCATGCCATTTTCATTTGGTGTGCATGCTGAAATTTTGTGGTGTTGCACTTTATGAATTTTGACAAACTCCGAAAACAGTTGATTTGTAAATTCTGGGCCTCTGTCTGTGACAATAGTTAAGGGAAATCCATGGTGAGTACTAAATGTTAGAAGAGCTTGTACGACGCTGATCGCGGTCGCGTCCCTTAGGCAGTAAGCTTGAGCATATTTTGAAAATGCGTCAATGATTGTAAGATATTTTTGCGTTTCGACACTTAGTAAGTCAAGATGTACTATTTCAAATGGTTTGGTTGGTGGTGGTATTATATTAAACTTTTGTTTCACGGGGTTTCTATCGTATTTGGCTTGACCGCACACGTCGCATCCGTTTATATATTTTGTTACGTGTTCCTTCATTTTTGGCCAGTAAAATTTATTGGATAAGGACATGTAGCACTCATTAATTCCACGATGATTGGTTTTACCCTCGTGGTACTTGCGAATAATCTCCTGTTGTTTTAAATAATCTTTCACATTTTCTAACTCTACTTTTGTTACGACTAAATCCATTGATGAACTTTTAAATTTACTCTGGATAATGGGGATAATTTCATACATGGCTAATGGGGGATTAATGAGAATACCGGTCTTTACCTTGGGGTTAATATATTCTTTCACAGCGTTTACGACATCCTCTTCGATATTACTCTTAGAAATCTGAATATGTGTTTTAACGTGTGACTCAAACGGTTTTGAAACTGAAGGGTAACTTTTTACGTCATCGACCAATGTGAAAATGATTTGTTTATGGTACTTGTTAAGTGGGAAATCAGTTTTAGGAACTTCTAATATCGGATTTTCGGCGTCAGTGTGAACTGTATCAGTTTTTGAATTATTCAATAATGAGGATGGTCCTTCCGTAGGGTTCGCTATAAGAGAGCTAGTCTCCTCGTTGTGTAGCTGGATACGGGATAACGCGTCGGCGTTAGTATTACACTTGCCTTGCCTTGCTAGTCGCCATCGCGTAAGACGCGAGTTGGGTTCTTTGATGTTCATTATCCATTGAAGAGGCCTATGGTCTGTGACAATTTTGAATTTTCTGCCGAATAAATATGGTCTAAAATATTTGGTAGCCCAGACAATCGCAAGGAGTTCCTTCTCGATGGTGCTATAGTTGATTTCACTACTGTTTAATGTCCTAGAAGCGTAAGCAATAGGCTTGCCCGTACCTATGGTCCCCTGAGACAAGACAGCTCCTATCGCTAAGTTCGATGCGTCTGTTGTTAAGACAAATTCTTTAGAAAAATCAGGATATTGTAAAATAGGGTCATTAATAAACAATGTTTTACATTTCTCGAAACAGTTAATGTAATTTTGGTTGTAAGATGTGTTTTATATATAATTGAAACACTTCTCAGTCGTTCTAGTTATTATTTATTTATTAGTTTTTACAATTTCAGGTGAGACTTAAATAGACGTTGCAAGCTAATCCGCGCTCCAGTCATTGCATGGCCGGCGTACCATAGATTAACAACCAACTACATATTAGTGTTGCTACATAATAATAATCCTCTCACATCCCTTTTCTTTTCTTAAAAATAATTAATCATCACAATATTCATGCAAATAATTTGGTTTCTTAACAATTCGACCACTTCTAGTTTTTCTATTTTCTACAACAATATTGTCAAAATTAAATGTAACAGTCTTCTTGGTTTTACTATCTATTATGTCATTATTAGTTTCAAGATCAGTCTGTTCTTCAGAACAATCTACAAAATTAACATATTCGAAATTTAAATTATCATTATTTTCCACACTGTCATCTACATTATCTTTGCTACAATTACTATAGTCTATATCTCTAAAAGCTAAATTGTCAACACAGTCATCATCAGTTACATTATTATTGAATCTTTCATTTAGAGTATCATTTTGTATTATACATTCTAGATCCTCATCATCATAATCATATGTATTTTTTACTTTAAATTTTCTATATTTTGAACCTTTAAATATATTATATCTGTTTCTCAGAACTTTCTGCCCATTTTCCAATAATACTACATAGGATCTATCTTTATCCTCTTCTTTTACAATTTGACCTGGGATTAACTTATTCTTATTTCTATCTCTAATATAAACATTTTGTCCATTATAGAATAACATTCCTTTACCCTTAACCTTCCTATCATGATACATTTTATAACTGTCATTTTTCTTTTGTACATAGTTTTTTATTTTCTTATACTTTGTTTCATAACCATGTCTATTCACAGGTAACAAAGAAGCTACTTGTCTACCAATCATCATCTCATTTGGCGACTTTAACTCGTTATCAATAGGCATATTCCTGTATTCTAACATAGCTAAATCTATATTCTTATTTTCCAATAAACATTTTTTTAACATTTTTTTAACTGTTTGAATGTGACGCTCAACCATCCTATTAGACCTAGCGTAATAAGGCGTTGATGTCTTATGTTTAAACCCAAATTGCTGACAGAAATCTACAAATACAGAACTTCTATATTGAGCTCCGTCATCTGTATATAATAATTCAGGGATTCCCCATCTAGAGAATGATGTTTGTAAAGCTTTTATATGCTCCTCAGCTGATTGGTTTTTTAGTTCACATAACTCTATATACTTAGTAAGATAATGTACTATTAATAAAAAGATTTTATTATTAAAGAAAAACATATCAGCTCCTATTGTACTCCATGGTTTATCAGGAACTTCTCTTAATTTTAATGGCTCATAACTATGACTTTTTTGATACTGTAAACAGATGTCACAATTTTTAATCATGTCTTCTATTTCTTTATACATATGTGGCCAATATAACAATCCTTTTATTCTTTTTTTACACTTTTCATAACCCATATGATTGTAATGAATTTGCTTTAACATGTCACAACGTAATGATTTTGGTACTAACAGAGCTGCATCCTTGAATATTAAACCATTAGCTACATATAAGCTTTCTTTAATAGAATGATAAAACTTCAATTGAAATGGTATATCTGAATATTTAGGCCACTCATTTTGAATATAATTAATAAGCAATATCAAGTTTTCATCTTTAGCCGTTTCTTCTTGAAATATTTTTAATTTTTGTTCACTAATATTTAAATTTTCTATAATCATACAGACATGCATTTCTATCTTTTCATCGATATCCTGATTATCATATTATTATTATAATGTTATCTTGTACATATGCCCTAGATAATGCGTCAGCCACTAAGAGCTCTTTACCAGGTTTATATTTAATATCTAAGTCATAACCTTGTATGCGCATTCTTAATTTCTGCAATCGTAAAGGAGTTTCATTCATTGTTTTTTTAAATATCTGTTCAAGCGGTTTATGATCAGTTTCTACCGTAATTTGTTTGCCATATATGTATTGATGGAATTTTTCACATGCATACACAATTGCTAATAATTCCTTCTCAATTTGTGCCCATGATTTCTGCGAATCAGTTAGTGCTTTAGATGCATAAGCTACTGGTTTATTATGTTGTAATAAAACTGCTCCTAACCCGGTACTACTACTGTCAACCGACAGTGTAATAGGACTATTCATCAAAAAAAAAATTAAAACTGGTTCTGTAGTTAAGATTTGCTTCAATTTATTGAAATCTTCCTTTTGTTTTTCACCCCAAACAAATACAGAATCTTTTTTCACTAATTCTCTCAATGAATTTGTAATATCTGATAAGTTAGGTATAAATTTAGATACATAAGTTATGATTCTTAGAAATGTTTGTAACTCTTTTTTACTTGTGGGCTCTTTCATATTAACAATAGCTCTAACTTTCTCTGTATCCGGTCTAATACCTATGCTACTCAATATATGGCCTACATATTTGACCTCAGTTACACCAAACTGACACTTATCTTTGTTGAATCTTACTCCTGCTTGTTTAGCCCTGTCCAAAACTTGTTTTAATCTCTTATCATGGGATTCTTTGGATTCTCCCCATATTAATAATTCGTCAACATATTGTTCTACTCCCTTAATGTTACAAAATATGTCATGAAAACATTTACTAAAAACTTCAGGTGCTGAGTTTAAACCAAAGGGTAATCTTTTATAACAATACCTCCCATATTCACCAGCATTAAATGTTGTATATAATTGACTTTTTTCTGATAATTTTATCATGTAAAATCCTTTAGAGGCGTCTAGCATCGAAAAATACTTAGCCTAAGGCATTCTAGCAACTAATTCCTCAAAAGTGCTCATTTTATATCTTTCTCTGATTATACATTTGTTCAAATTCTGTGGATCTAAACAAAGTCTGATAGAACCATCGTTTTTCTTCGCTACAACCATAGAATTAACCCATTCAGTAGGCTCATTTACTTTTCTAATGACACCTAACCTCACTAATTTATCCAATTCACTTTTAATTTGATTTTGTAATTTAAATGGAATTTTTCTAGGTCTTTCTACAATAGGTATACAATTTTCCTTTAATTTAATATCATATTCATATTTTAACTCACCTAATCCAGTGAATAATTCATTATATTCTGACACAATGTCACTTTTATTTACCACACTCACCTTATTAATAATACCAAGCTTTACTGCAGTTGAATAACTTAAAATACTGGGTGTGTCTAAATTCACTACAAAGAGTTTACATATACAGTCACTGTTGTTGTATCTTAATTTTGCATCACAAGTTCCAAGTATTTTGATGTCGGATCCATCAAAGTTTGTCAATCTTATATTTCTACAAGTATTTAATTGCAATTTTAATTGATTCATTGTATTTCTATTTATGATATCCACTTGAGAACCTGTATCAATTTTAAATTTTACATATTCATTATTTATTTGGATATTTATATACCACTCCTTGTTTACGGAGTTGACTGCATAAACTGTATCTATTCTAAACTGTTCTACATTTTCACTATTGACTACTGAACATTTATAAGTACAACATGAAGCAAAATGGTTAAATTTATTACATTTTACACATTTTTTACCATATGCTGGGCATTTAGCATAACCATGAAACTTATTGCATTTTCCACATGGCCTTGATGTATTAGCATCTTTTTTGAAGTGCTCACCTGACCTTTCTTGATAATTAGATTGTCTGCTACTGGACGTTCCTCTCGCACCATACCTTGCTTGACCTGGAGTTCTGCTCCGACCCCTGGCTTTCGGCTCTCTGTTACTTGATGATGGTCGTCTGCACGTTCCTTTATTTACTGCAGCTACTTCATTTGACTGCTCACTGTTTAGAGTTTTTATTTGACTTTGAGCCACTTGTGCGGCTTTACATATACTCATGCACTTGTCAAGAGTCAAATCCGGTATTCTTAGTAATTTTTCTCTAATATTACCATCCGTAATTCCCAGTACTATTTGATCTTTTATAAGACTATCCTTCAGGTTTCCAAAATTACAATCCAAACTAAGAGATTTTAGTGCTGTATGATATTCTTCGTATTGTTCGTCTGTTTTTTGTTTTCTTGAGAAGAATAGGTATCTGTTATACGTTTCATTTGTGGGTGGACTACAGTGTTTTTCCAGACGTATGAGTACCTCATTGAATGATATGCTCGCTTTGTCCTCGAAGCTATTATATATTAGCAGACCCTCTTCACCGATGCAGTGTAATAATAGAGCTTTTTTCTGTTCATCATTTAGACGTGTATCTGCTCCACTGGCGAGAAAATATAGGTCAAACCTTTGTTTCCAGTTCTCGAAACTTCTTTTTTTCGATTTCGATCCGACAAAAGATAATGGCGGCGGCGGTTGTAGTTGCTCCATCTCTCACTTCTTTTTACTTTGTTCCACGTCGACTTTTAGTTGTCGTCGTCCTCAGCGCCATGTAAGATGTGTTTTATATATAATTGGAACACTTCTCAGTCGTTCTAGTTATTATTTATTTGTTAGTTTTTACAATTTCAGGTGAGACTTAAATAGACGTTGCAAGCTAATCCGCGCTCCAGTCATTGCATGGCCGGCGTACCATAGATTAACAACCAACTACATATTAGTGTTGCTACATAATAATAATCCTCTCACATTGGTCTAACGTAATTTTTGAGCCTTTTTTTAAACATTGAGTCATAGGTTTTGTCACTTTCGCGAAATCGGGTATGAATTTTCTATAGTAACCAAGAAGACCCAGGAACCTCTTAATCTCGGTGGGAGTTTTTGGAAGTCGATAATTTTTTATTGCGGATATTTTGTCGGGATTTGGCTTAATGCCGTCTTTGCTAATACCATGGCCCAAGTAGGCTGTCTCGAGTTTGAGGAATTCTGACTTATCCATTTGGATTTTAAAATTGGACTCGCGTAATCTATTGAATGAATGAATGAATGAATGAATAAGCTTTATTTAATCCCATACAAGTAACAACAATAATCAGTAAAAATAAACATAAACATTAATTAACAATTATCATCAGCAATAAATAAGTAATTAATCAAATCAATAATAACTATACAAAATAACAATAATTAATTCCATCAAACTATCAATAACAATAGTCGCTAACTAATTCTATCAGATCAATAAAAATAATAATCGTTTATAACAGCAATCATTAGATAATAATTCCATCAGATTAACAATAACTAACAATAATCCTCAAAAATCAATTAAACAATAAATAATTTGGTCAATTCAATAATAGCAATTTAAAAAAAAAACAATAATAAATTCCATCAAATTACCAATCATAATAATAATTCGCCAACTAATTTCATCAGATTGATAACATTAAAAACCATGAATAATAACAAACAATAAATAATTTCATCAAATTAACACTAATAACATGCAACAACCGACAATAATAAACATTGAGAAATAATAAATAATTCGATGAAATTATAAAAAAATAATAATAATAGTATTAGGTAATAATTTAGCGAATAGTTTTCACTGTTACTTTTGTATGGACCCCCTTCGGGTAAAAGCCTCCTCCAAAGATTTCCACTTCTCCCTGTCCTTAGCCCTCTCAAGCCAATCTCGACCTACTGCCGCCATAATTTCGTCTACCCATCTGGCACTAGGTCTGCCTCTCGCTCTGGTACCGCGAGGTCCCTTCCATTTTATGGTTTTTAAAGTCCACCTGTTATCAGCGTACCTGGCTACATGACCTGCCCAGTTCCACTTTCTTTGTAGAGAAAAAGATAGTGCGTCTGTTATGTTAGTTTTTTTGCGAATGTCTATGTTTTTCACTCTATCTTTTAATTTTAAACCCAGGTAACTTCTTTCCATTCTTCTTTGAGTGGTCTGGATTTTATTTCTGGTTTTGAGGTCGAACGTCCAAGTTTGGCAGCCGTAGGTGAGGCAAGGTAAGATTTCCGAGTCCATAACTATCTTCTTGGTAGGCAATGGGAGCTGCGATTTGAATATTTCCTTATGAGCCCAGTACTTTTTCCAGGAGATTGCTACTCTACGGTCTACTTCTTCACTATTTCTTTCTTTGCTGAAGGAAATCTGTTTGCCTAGGTATATGTAATTTTCAACGAACTCAAGAGGGATGTTATTTACCAAAATAGGTGTCGTGTGGTAGTTAGTCATGACTTTCGTTTTGTCTAGATTCATTTCTAATCCAACTGTAGTGCTAGCCTGCTGAAGGTCGTTTAACATGTTGTTTAGTCTTTTTATTTAGTCAGCGCCATGTAAGATGTGTTTTATATATAATTGGAACACTTCTCAGTCGTTCTAGTTATTATTTATTTGTTAGTTTTTACAATTTCAGGTGAGACTTAAATAGACGTTGCAAGCTAATCCGCGCTCCAGTCATTGCATGGCCGGCGTACCATAGATTAACAACCAACTACATATTAGTGTTGCTACATAATAATAATCCTCTCACATTGGTCTAACGTAATTTTTGAGCCTTTTTTTAAACATTGAGTCATAGGTTTTGTCACTTTCGCGAAATCGGGTATGAATTTTCTATAGTAACCAAGAAGACCCAGGAACCTCTTAATCTCGGTGGGAGTTTTTGGAAGTCGATAATTTTTTATTGCGGATATTTTGTCGGGATTTGGCTTAATGCCGTCTTTGCTAATACCATGGCCCAAGTAGGCTGTCTCGAGTTTGAGGAATTCTGACTTATCCATTTGAATTTTAAAATTGGACTCGCGTAATCTATTGAATACTTTTTCCAAATTGACCATATCTTCCTGTAGAGATATAGAAAAGACTATTACCGTATTGTTACTTACCTCTAGCTGTGGGTGACACACTTGATCATAATCGGTGTAATAGTATCCTTCATAATACTCGTTAGGTTCGTAAAACATATAGCTGTCGGTATCATAATCTACGTAACCGTAATAAGCAGAACAGTCATTGAAATTCATCTCCCTACTTCCGAAATTATGATTAGCCGGGGAATTACCAGATTTAGTCCAGTCATGTCCTTTTGTTGCGTTACTGGGTGTTAAAAGTCTAGGCACAAAATGGCTGACGCCACTCATAGGTCTAGGCTGTTGAAAGTTACTTTGCGGTACGATATTACGCGGTATAAATTTAAATGCATTATTTTGGTTATAATTAGGAGGAGGAGCACGAAAAATTTGTTGCGTGCGTGATGGTCCGGCCTGATTTTGATTATTTAAATTAGGTCGCCATAATACGGGTGCTTGTGGCATCATTGGGTGTCCGAATGGACTCCTAGAGGGTCCAGGCATATTAAAGGGGAACGGTCTAGGCTGTGGCATATTAAAACCCGATGGTAAGGGCAAAGGTCTAGGTGGCACGACTTGGGGTATCAATTTCTTATCTGAAACTTGGCTACTACGCTGCTGCAAGTACACCACGTTTTGTTCCTCATGAACAAACTCTAAGGCCTTTTCAATGCTTTCGGGTCGCATACACCTAATCCGCGAACCTAGTGGGTCCTTGAGCCCACGTACAAATGCCTGCAAGGTCAATTTTTTATATAGGTCCCTTTTCGCGTTGATAGTAGTCTCTACTTCCTCATGTAGAGAGACATATGTCATTAACGTGCTGAACAGGTTCTGGCACTTTTCATAGAACTCCTGAGGGCTGTCAGGCCCTTGTGACAGTAACGCTAAGTCATTATATAACGCCGTCTCATCGCGCTGATCTGAGAAATTATTTACGAGAGATTTGCGTATACCTGTCCAATCTGATGGGATGCCGTTGGAATTGATCAATCGGGCCGCGGGACCAGTTATTTTGTTTAATATGCCGTAAATAAGAGCAATTTCCGAAAGTCTGTTAGGCGGGCTTGCTTTTTTAACAAATTCGTCTACCAGCTCGTCACATAACTGTATGAACCTAGTTAATACGTTAACGTTACCATCAAACTCGGGCACCAAACGAAGGGCCCTAAAAATACCATCTAAATCTGCCATCCTGTTCTGTAGACTATCTAACCTAACACAAGAGTCTGAGTAAATTTCTCTATTTAAATCTAGAGCACTATACTACTATGCCTACTATCTAACCTAACACTCCGTGATTCTCTAGGATGGAAAATCTTGGAAAATGTGTGGGTACAGGGAACTTAAGGACTAGGGTGAGCAATCCACTAAAAAGATTTTAATGTACTCACATGAATTGCATCTCGGTCTTCTCGCTGTATCGATGGTTGGATACCCCTGCTGCAAGTCACGACGTGTAGATTCGGATCCTCGAACGGCCTCGATGACCGCCTGGTCAGCGCACAGGTGCTCGTTGATTCTCGAGGATCGTGCCGACTGCGCCAATTTTGTCGGGCGAGCAGGCAGGTGCAGGAAAACTCGATTTGCTGGAACACGTTTAATTTAGAATTACAATTTTTGTATTAAAATTATGATGGTGACTGTCGTTCAAAGTGTGAATCGAAAGTGAGCCGTCGCGCCGCCGCTGTCCGGTCGCCGACATACGTCACGTTGCGCCGACTCAGCACTAGTCTTCTTGTCGCCAGGCTGATGCAATAGGTATGCTTAACATACTTATCGCCGCTTTACTATTTACAGTTATTCACAATGGTTAAGTCTAAGAGGAAGAGTAGTGATGCGGATCTGTTCGTCGACACTACGAGTACTAATAGAAACCAGTTATCATTAAACGTAGTCAAACGTGATGTTATTTACAAACGCGTAGAAAATATTTTCGAACTTGCACAAAAAACAATTAATGATCGACAATATTTTAACTTTTTTAAGTCGTTTTGTTTTAGTGCTTCAAATATTGATACATTGCGTAATGATTATTCAACAAGCTTTATATTCCTATAATATATTAAATTTACAGTTGAACCCCGATTCCAAGGTCGAATATGATTCCTGGTTATCGTTTGAAGAAATGTTTTGTTTTCTAAAACAGGTTTTACTCAATAACAAACCCGAGTGTCCTAAACCTGAGGCTCAGCCTTCATTACAAAAATCTAATACTCGCCTTCCGCCCATTGATTTGATGTCATTTGACGGTAATGTCAAGAAATGGCCATTGTTTTATCAACAATTTAAAAGCATGATACACGATAACGCATCGCTCACTAATAGTGAAAAAGTATTTTACTTAGTAAATTAACTGGGCAGGCGTCGTGCGTTTGCGCAGGGTTGGCTCCAACCGCAGAAAATTATATTATTATTTGGGAGGCACTCGTGCAAAAGTATGACGATCCTCGCTCACTCGCATCCGCTTATTTAAACCAATTTACATAGGTCGTCTTGGCGCTCTACTATCTGCAAAAATGTAAAAATCTTTGAAAACCAGCGACTTGATACATTGAAAGAAAAGCGCCAAATACGGAAAGAGAGACCTAAGCCCTCCTACACCTACACCTATAACTCTACCGGTCAACTCTTCTGCTTAAGTTGTGACCGGATATTTAAAAGCAAATTCGGTCTGGCCAGCCATATAAGGGCACACGCACGGAAGTAGTTCCAAAGGGTCGCCGTTACCGAAATCGGTAAGGAGGACTATATATGCCCCCGCCTATCAAATTGAACTCTCTACAGTGTTTCCTAAATAATGTTATTAATGTGCTTAATAATGTTGATGATGTGATTCTTGGGGATTATAACTTAGGTTTTATCGAGTGGAACAGAAGTGATGATGACCTACATCTTTCGCCATCAAACTATGAAAACCCACTGGGTTACTCATTTGTTGACTATTTGTCGGTTAATGAACTTCACCAATTTAATACCATTCCTAATGCAGATAACAGATATTTAGATCTAGTGTTAAGTAATATATCAGACGTAACAGTTACTACTCAGTAAACTGGATTCCCATCATCCAAGCTTGCTTATCTCTTTTCCACTGTCAAACTTAGAACAATTAAAATCAAAATATCGCTCCGGTTACAACTTTCTTAAAGTTGACTATGAACAAATCAAAATGTATCTTGAAAATATAAATTGGTTTGATGCCTTCCATAACTGTGTTGATGTGAATGAAATGGTTGACGCATTTTACAGTGTGCTTCAGAGCGCTATTGATAATTTTGTACCCAAACCCTAAGAAAAAATCTAAATATCCGCCTTGGTATACTGCCTCACTAATTAGGGCCCTTTCTGAAAAAGAGAAATTTAGAAAAAATACTAACCTACTAACCTTTGAATTACATCGAAGTCGCTGCCATACATTAATAAATAACTGTTATCTAAATACATGTAATAAAACAGTAAAAAAACTGTGTCTGTACATTGAATATATTATCTTCTATCTATAATCTATATCTTTATACATCATTTTATCTATACATATAATAAAACAGTAGAAAAACTGTGTCTGTACATTGAATATATTAAAAAATAAATAATTGAGGGGGGTTTAGAAACAGTAATAGACCACGAATCCAAAAAAAAAAATCTGTCTGTTTGTCTGTGGGTCTGTTTGTTTGTACACGCTAATCTTCGGAACTACTGGACTGATTTGAATGATTTTTTTTTTGTTGTATAGAAATTAAATCTGGGCAAGATATAAGCTATAATTAATCTTGGAAACTTCAACACATGATGCAGAACCGCAACAGACAAGCTAAACTATAAGAGATACAAAAATGGTACCATAGCAACATTTGTTCCACGTGATGAGAATTTTCTGCTGAGAGAATAAATTTGAAGACCTGGAACACCTGATGTGGAACTCCAAGAGCCCAGCTACACTAACATATATATATAGGAATGACGTTTTAGCAAAAGTTGTTCAATCTGATGAGCACTCTCTGTTGACTAATAAATCGAAGATCTGGAACACCTGTTGTGGAACTCCGAGAGCCCAGCTACACTATAACACATATAGGAATGACGTCTTAGCAAAAGTTGTTCAATCTGATGAGCACTCTCTGTTGACTTATAAAAATCGGTACACCTGATGTGGAACTCCAAGAGCCCAGCTACACTAACATATATATAGGAATGACGTTTTAGCAAAAGTTGATGTTCAATCTGATGAGCACTCTTTGTTGATTTATAAAAATTGAAGATCTGGAACACCTGTTGTGGAACTCCGAGAGCCCAGCTACACCATAACACATATAGGAATGACGTCTTAGCAAAAGTTGTTCGGTCTGATGGGCATATCCTGTTCACTTATAAAAATCGAAGATCATAAACATCTGATGTGGAAATCAAAGCTATCACTAATTTCAATGTATAATTATAAAATAACATAAGCTGAGAGTACTTCCACGCGGTAAAGGTGGTAACAGTTTAGGACTGATTTTCGATGACGATGGTACATCATTGAAAATTTGACGCTACTGGCCAAAACTCCCTTTTAGTTTTTTCAATATGCCTTCCGGCTTATTTTATTTCAGTGTTTAATTTCCTTATCCATTTATCTTCGTGACACAGTAGCCTACCCGGTAACGCAGTGGAGCGGTCACTTAGATTTTAATCTAAATATATAAAAGAAGAAACTGACTGACTGACTGACTGATTGACTGACTGACTGACTGACTGACTGACTCATCTATCAACGCACAGCCCAAACCGCTGGGTCTACAGATTCCAAATTTGGCAAGTAGGTTCCTTATGTGGTCTAGGGGTGCACTAAGAAAGGATTTTTCAAAATTCATCCCCTAAAGGGGTTAAACGGGGCTCCAAAGTTTGTATGGGGAAACAAGATTAGTTAGACTATTTTATTCGAAACTTCACAGGAGTGCTCCTATTGATAAATAAGTAGAAACGGGTTTCAGGTTTTTTCAGAATTCAACCCCTAAGAGGGGGAAATGGGGTGGCAAAGTATAAAAATCAATGCACAACCCAAACCGCTGAGTCTAGAGATTCCAAATTTGGCAAGTAGGTTCCTTATGTGGTCTAGGGGTGCACTAAGAAAGGATTTTTCAAAATTCAACCCCTAAGGGGGTTAAACGGGAATCCAAAGTCTGTATGGGTAAAACAAGATTAGTTAGACTATTTTATTCGAAACTTCACAGGAGTGCTCCTATTGATAAATGAGTAGAAACGGGTTTCAGATTTTTTCAGAATTCAACCCCTAAGAGGGGGAAATGGGGTGGCAAAGTATAAAAATCAATGCACAGCCCAAACCGCTGAGTCTAGAGATTCAAAATTTGGCACAAAGGTTCTTTATGAGGTTTAGGGGTGCATGTAGAAAGGATTTTTCAAAATTCACCCCCTTAGGGGTTGGAACGGGAGTCCAAAGATTACGTGGGGAAATAAGATTAGTTAGACTACTTTATTCGAAACTTAACAGGAGTACTCCTATCGATAAATGAGTTAACGTTTGTGTTTCAGTTATTTTTTCAGAATTCAACCCCTAAAGGGGGAAATGGGGTAACAAAGCCTGAAATTCAACATAGGTATTGTTT
Organism: Xestia xanthographa; assembly: GCA_905147715.2. Lineage (NCBI taxonomy): Eukaryota > Metazoa > Arthropoda > Insecta > Lepidoptera > Noctuidae > Xestia > Xestia xanthographa. The sequence goes on from LR990667.1 coordinate 19,535,771, forward strand.
TTATGGTGAATTGAGTCGGGTGTATTACAAAAACAACGATTTTAAGATTTAATGTGGCAGACCTGAAATACTTCCATTCCCTGTTGGGCGCACCCCAACAGGGAATGGAAGTATTTCAGGTTCATGGGGTTGAAATGTCTAAAAATCAATATGGGTGTCGATACCGAGATTATCAGGGGTGCTGATTACGAAAATGGCATTTATTTTGAGATCCAGATGATAATGATTGTGATTACGATGATGATGATTATGATAATGATGACGATGATTGTGATGATGATGATTTTTATTACGATGATAATGATTGTGATCATGATGATGATGATTGTGATAACGATGATAATGATTGTGATTACAATGATAATAAGTGTGATAACGATGATGGTGATTGTGATAGTGATTGTGATTGTAATGGTGATTGTGACAGTGACGGTGATTGTGATAGTGTCGGTGATTGTGATGGTGATAGCGATGGCTGTGATAACGAGGACAGAGATTGTGATGATGATGATTGTGATTAAGATGATAATGATTGTGATTATGATGATAATGATTGTGATAACGATGATGGTGATTGTGATAGTGATTTTGATGGTGATTGTGATGGTGATGGTGATTGTGATGGTGATTGTGAAAGTGGCAGTGATTGTGATGGTGATAGCGATGGTGATGGTGATTGTGATTGTGATTGTGACAGTGATGGTGATTGTAATAATGATGTAGATTATTGTGATTACTATGATAATGATTGTGATAACGAGGGTAGTGATTGTGATGGTGATTGTGATGGTGATGGTGATGGTGATGGTGATTGTGATGGTGATGGTGATTGTGATTTTGATTGTGATAGTGTTGGTGATTGTGATAATGATGGTAATTGTGATAATGATTGTGGTTGAGATAGTGATGGCGATTGTGATCGTGATTGTGATTAAGATGATAGTGATTGTGATTTCGATGATAATGATTGTGATTACGATTATAATGATTCTGATGACGAGGATGGAGATAGTGATGATGATGATTGTGAATACGATGATAATGATTGTGATTACGATGATAATGATTGTGATAACGATGATGGTGATTGTGATACTGATTTTGATGGTGATTGTGATGATGATTGTGATTGTTATTCTGAGAGTGGTGGTGATTGTCATGGTGATTGTGATGGTGATTGTGATGGTGATTGTGATGGTGACTGTGATGGTGACTGTGATCGTGACTGTGATAGTGACTGTGATAGTGACTGTGATAGTGACTGTGATAGTGATTGTGACGGTGATTGAGACGGTGATTGTGACGGTGATTGTGACGGTGATTGTGACGGTGATTGTGACGGTGATTGTGAAAGTGATTTTGACGGTGATTGTGAAAGTGACTGTGACGGTGATTGTGACGGTGAGTGTGACGGTGATTGTGACGGTGATTGTGACGGTGATTGTGACGGTGATTGTGACGGTGATTGTGACGGTGATTGTGACGGTGATTGTGACGGTGATTGTGACGGTGATTGTGACAGTGATTGTGACGGTGATTGTGACGGTGATTGTGACGGTGATTGTGACGGTGATTGTGATGGTGATTGTGACGGTGATTGTGATGGTGATTGAGATAGTAAAGGTGAGTGTGATAATGACTGTGATTACGATGGTAATTATTGTGATAACGATGATGGTGATTGTGATAGTTATTTTGATGGTGATTGTGATGGTGATGGTGATTGTGATAGTGATTGTGATAGCGATAGTGATGGGGATTGTGATGGTGATTGTGATTGTGATAGTGATGGTGATTGTGATTGTTATGGTGATTGTGATGGTGATTGAGATAGTGATGGTGATGGTGAGTGTAATAATGACTGTGATTACGATGATAATTATTGTGATAACGATGATGGTGATTGTGATAGTTATTTTGATGGTGATTGCGATGGTGATGGTGATTGTGATAGCGATAGTGATGGGGATTGTGATTGTTATGGTGATTGTGATGGTGATTGAGATAGTGATGGTGATGGTGATAATGACTGTGATTACGATGATAATTATTGTGATAACGATGATGGTGATTGTGATAGTTATTTTGATGGTGATTGTGATGGTGATGGTGATTGTGATAGTGATTGTGATAGCGATAGTGATAGGGATTGTGATTGTGATTGTGATGGTGATTGTGATTGTGATAGTGTTAGTGATGGTGATTGTGATAATAATGGCGGTTGTGATAGTGATGGTAATTGTGATAATAATAATTGTGATGATTATGAAATGTGGCACATAGATAGTTTATAACCTGGATTAACTAACATGGAGGACACTATTATTCCTTTAGTATGATCCAGTGGGACAGTTACCGAACTTCACGCGGGCGAAGCCGCGGGCAACAGCTAGTAAAACTATAAGCCTAGAAAGAGGTCGAATCTTTCCCAATGTTCCAAAGGGTTCCCTATCCTTTTTGCATAAAATTGTAAGACCTAATATAACTTGGCATACTTTTGTTACTACTAAGTATATTTTCGCATAACATTATTTACGCATAACAGCTTACGCATATTTTTTTTAAGCATAATTTATCTAATCATAATAATGATTAAGCATAACATTGTAAGGCATAAATTGATTTACGCATAATGATACTAAAACATATTTTTTATAGGCATAACAAAGAAGCATAATCCTAAAATGTTAGACATACCCTAATTGGATATAGCAATTTATTTTGACGATTGGGAAAAAATCATCTCTCCGGAGCAGGCAATACAAATAACATATTTGTTTTGAACATAGTTGATTGTGAACATATGTGAGTTTTTTCCCTTTAAGAAGCATGCAAACAAGCATACACCATGCATGCAGCAAACATTTAAACAAGCATACACCATGCATGCAGCAAGCATAAAGCAAGCATGCGTGCAGCAAGCATGCGTGCAGCAAGCATGCGTTCAGCAAGCATGTAGCATGCAAGCAAGCATGCAGCAAGCAAGCATGCAGTATGCAACATGCAGCAGGCAAGGTTTCTGTCACGGCTCCGGCGCTGCGGGGCTCCAGCGGTCCCGCGCGAGCTTATCGTCGCAGATGTGTTTTACGCTCACGATCGCAGCTTCGGCTTGCTGGCCGGCTCCGCCGGCCAGCCTCAGCTGCGGCGGCGAGCGTTAAAACCACCTGCTCCTCAACTCGCAGGCCGCCTCGCCCCTCCGCGCCTACGCGGGCTTAGATTACACTCTAGGGATAGGGCAGACAAGACTACGTGGAGTCGGTTTTGCAGCTATTCGTTTCTGTCACCAACTTTTGTAGCACAACTTAATTTATTTATTTATTTATTTAAGGACAACCAACAAAGCATTCACCAAAAATACATGTTTAAGAACTATTGTTGAAATTAACATTTTATAGTGTAGCCTTAATTAAAGGCTGCCACGGCATGCATTAAACATTGGAGAAGAAAATACAGTTACAAAACAGATCCCACCCATTCAGATCTATCTAAATAAGTAAAATCCGCTTTGCGCTGCCTTATCTGCCTGTTTCTGTATTTATTAACTGCATTTATACACCAATTATTGGTATACAAATACAGCCAATTGTAACCTAAATCTGTTTTACAATATAAAAAAAACTTACATCATTAATTTAAGTTTGACGTTGTGCCAATCAGAAAAAAGAAAAAAATATATAAACACTTTCTTAATCATGAAGTAATGTAAAAATACAATTATTACAATCTTTCAGGACAATGCCGTACGCAAGACAGACTTGACTTTATGTAATGAGTAAGACATATCAATATCTACATTAGGCAAGCGTGACAGGCGACTAAATTGAACTTGCATTCTGTTAATGGTTGAAAAATGACCCAGATTGGTTTTAAAGCCCTTAGCGTGAAGCAGCTGATATCTAGACTTACGAGCAAGTTTATAAGGCACATTTAAGTTTATTTGAGTTAGTAACCGCGGACAATCAAAGTGAGTGTTTATTATTTTGTACAGGAACAGCTGATCTAGGATCAAACGGCGATTTTCCAGACTCATAAGTTTAAAATGTTTCAAGCGTGAGCTGTAGCTAGTTAAATTTCTGACCATATTACAGTGATATGACAAATGCCAAAGAAATCTTTTCTGCACTGATTCCAGACGACGTTTATGTATTTCGTAGAATGGAGTCCAAACTATGCTGCAATATTCTAAGCCTGATCTGACAATTGAGTTAAAGATTGCAATTTTGGTTGAGACGCGCTTAAAATCTTTACAGTTACGCAGAATGAAACCCAACATCTTAAACCCTTTAGTAGCAATTTTATCAACATGTATATTAAACCGAAGCTTATTGTCTATATAAACACCCAAATCACGAATTACTTCTTTCTCATATATAATTTGGTCATTAATTTTATAATTACGAAAATACGGTCCTTTTTTCCTAGAAAAATGTACGTGATTGCATTTGTTAGCATTAAGTAACATGTTATTGGCCAAGCACTACTGGGAAAAACGGTCTAAGTCTTCTTGGAGTTTAAATGGATCCTGATTGCACTCCATTCGTTTTATAATTTTCAGATCATCTGCGTATAAATATATATTTGAGTGTACAAAACAAGACGTCACGTCGTTTATGAATATATTGAAAAACAACGGGCCTAGATGGGAGCCTTGGGGTACGCCCGAGGGTGTCAGAAACAGGTCCGATAAATAACCGTTGACAACAACTTTAGATGTGCGTTTAACAAGGTAAGACTCACACCACTGCAATAAGTTTCCTGCAATTCCGATTGCTTGTAATTTGTTAACCAATATTCTGTGATCCACCTTGTCAAACGCCTTGCTAAAATCGGTGTAAATTACATCTACAGGTGATCCCCGGTCTACAGCGTCGACTAAATCCGAAATAAAATACGCAAGATTGGTTCCAGTCGAACGGCCTTTCATGAAACCGTGTTGTTCAGGCATCAATGTCTGTTTCACATGCCACGATAGTATGGGGTATACTAAAGCTTCGAACACCTTGCCAAAAATAGACAAAATAGATACTGGTCTATAGTTATTCGCGTCGGATTTGTCCCCAGACTTAAAAATCGGTACTACTCGTGCTTCTTTCCAAGCCTTCGCAAAACAACCTGAGCTCAATGATTTATTATAAATCATAGATAGAGGCTCCCCCAGCAAGTCACAACATTTTATTGCGAAAATGGAAGGCAGTCCGTCAGGCCCTGGCCCTTTATTAGGGTCAAGTCTCTTTAAGGCTTTAATTACAGAATCCGTGTTTAGTGTCAATTGGGTCAGAAAATCAGAATGCTGACATTGCGCAGTCTCGTATTTAGCCGAATCGTCAACAGTATTGCACATATTTGGGTTATAAACAGATGAAAAACATGAAGCAAATATGTTGCAATTATCTGCTCCATTACTACCTATGACGTCGCCGCAATGTATTGATGAAGGGTACGTACTGTTACCGTTACGTTTATTCTTTAAAAATGACCAAAAGAGCTTAGGGTTAGAAGTGATCGAAGATTCAATTGCCTTTATATATTGCCTATAATTAATATGAGTTAATTTTGAAACTCTGTCTTTAAGCAATCGATATGAAATTTTATCTAGGGGGTTGTTAAATTTGGAATAAAGTGTATGGTACTTATTTTTTTCTTGTAGTAGGCGAATAAGATTCCTGCTAAACCACACCGGATATTTACAAGTTTTAGGCTTAGTCTTAGGTACGTACATCTCAATAACATTATAAATTACTTTGTAAAATAAGTCCACCATTGCGTCGACATCGCAACATTGAGAAAATAAGTCTTGCCATGCTATTTCACCTAATTCTTGAATAATTTTAATATAGTCAGCTTTATAGAACTTAAATGTTGGCTCCTGGTTAGGACGTAAAGTTTCCTCATGCAAGTTGCACAGCAGTTCAAATTCAAGGGGGGGGTGGTATGAGTCTATATTACTTAGAGGACTTTCGGATACACTAAAACTTTTCACCATCGTGTTAGTTAAAACAAGATCGAGTATCTTATTTTTATTGTTATAAACACAATTATATTGAGCTAAATTATTTAAAGAAATAAAGTCCAGTAGTTTCTGCTCAAAAATGCCATTTTTGTTTAAGGAAGATGCAAGCGGTGCGCCTGGTGAGCCCCTCCATTCAATGCTACTTAGGTTGAAATCACCTAATATTAACGTGGCATTAAAGTTTTCCAACGCATTATTAGCATTATCGATAAAATGTTCTAAAATATGCTTTTGTACTGGAGGAGGGATATATACCGCACAGATCAAAAGTTTAGCTGGTCGTTTGTTTAAGCAAATATCTACGCACACCCATACGTCTTCACATTTACTCTCCCATTTAGTCACTCGATATGATCTTAACCTTTTAGACACCGCCACTAACACACCGCCACCCGACTTTTTGTTATGAAAACCACTAGACTCACGATCCCGTCGATAGACCAAATATCGGTTGCAAAATAATTCAGAGTCTAATATGTCGCCCGCCAACCATGTCTCACTCAATACAATTATATCATAGTTACACATTAACATATTCAAGTAAAAATCTACAGTTTTGGTCCTCAAACCTCTTACATTTTGATAATAACATTTAATTATATCAGAAATTGGAAATAGATAAGTATCGTTTCAAGAATTTAGTTTAAAGTAAGAACCTATTTACTACAAGAAACACAATTACAATAGAAATAACAAATAGATCAAGTTAATTTATTCAATGAGTCCATATTACGAATAAATATCTTGTCAGATTCACCCGATTTGCGCACATAAACTCGTCCTCCGCGTACCCACACAAATTTATAATTTAGGTCTTTAGCTCGAAGACGGGCTGCGGCGTGTAGGTTTTTGTTTTCTATCGTGAGATTTTCAGTAACAAATATCGCAATTTTCTTATCATCCAGGCCTAGTGCGCTGGTGTTCACCTTCTCATTTGGGTGATCCTTGTTGTATTGTATTGTAGCTGCAAGCAGGGAATCCCGGGTGCGTGGGGTGTTGAACTTCACCAGGATTGTACGTGGGCGAGCAGATTCAGGGTTCGACTTGGCAACGCGTGAACAATAAGATATGTCGCCATCGTTAATGGGAAACTTCACAACTTGGCCGAGTTGTCTGACAATACTCACTACATTCTCAGCCTTGTGCTCGGGTACACACTGAAGTTCCAAATTAGTCGATCTAGACAACTGGTCCATCTGCTTGACACGATTAGACAGAACGTTGACCTCCGACCGAAGCAGCTCGTTTTCAGTTTTTAGTTGTTTCATGGTGGAGTTATGAGCCACCATATCGCTATTTATACTGTCAAATTGTGTACTCATAAAACTTAGGGATTCTTTAAACCCAGTTATTTGATCTTTTAGTTCTCGCAATTCAACATTCAAGGTATTTCTTATTTCACTCATAAATTCATTCATAACCGAACGCATCTCGTCGCGTATCATGATCTGTATATCGGAGCGTGATCCACCGTCCGGCATTCTAGTACCAGATGCTTGTACAAAGTCCGGTTTGTTTAGCATCTTACGACGCGTTACATTAAAAGTTATATCAGCCAAGCCTGTTGGTGTCGAAGGGCGAACAGGATCATTACCTTTGGGCTGTTTATTACCGCAACTGAGGCATATCCACTTCTGGCTTGCATCGAGAAACTTCTTTCCTTCTTCAGGTGAGATATCGAGGCATAAGCAGTGATATTTGTCCTTACAACGCTGGCATTCTAAATAATCCTTTTCTGTTAGGTCATTACAAAGAGCACATACACTCATGCTTATTCGGTGCACGCGCACTACCGCGGCGATGACAAGGACGAAGAATACAACTGTCTCTTATCGCAGGGGAGGTGCGGCAAGTCCCCGCGCTCGCTGCCAGCACTCGCGGCGAAGTTTTTTCCACAAAATGTAATTTCTATGACACTGGAATATGTGACTTATTTGTTTACACAGCGGTACTAATTAGCATAGCCGAACAATAGTTTTATTTTAGTTTTAAGAACGACACGTCTCCTTCGTATAGCGAACTGATCTCAACTCTTAATGAATTTTTAATTCAAAATAAATACGTAAAAATAACTGAAATTTGATTCCGGTATTTGTATTATTTGTATGCGTAAATACTATTATGCTAATAGTTATTATGCTTAGTAACATTATGCAAAATTCAATTTATGCCAAAACAAATTAGCCTTCAAGATGATTATGCCAACATAAACAGTATGCCAAAAAAAAAATTGCCAAAGTATTATTATGGCAAAACAAATTATGCCAAAGTATATTAGGAAAAAGAAGATTATGCAAAAAAAAGGGATCCCGTTCCAAAGGAGCTAAAAGATTAAGGATCATAAGATTCCAAGAATCTACCGAAGAGCGTCAGGAGAGACTTGACGCTGTTCGAGAACATCAGGCTTCAACTCGCTCCGTGGAAACCTCTTCGGATCGCGAAGCACGCCTGCGTTCTCAGCGTATTTACGCATCTACATCCAAGTCTCTAGAGACCAGTGAAGAATATGATGCGCAACTGACCGCTGATCGTGAACGTCTGCATTGTCTCGCGAGTTGGAGACGTTCACGGAAAGAGAATTACGCTTGAGTTCTCAGCGTATCTACACATCGACTTCTAGGTATCTAGAGACAAGTGGGGAACGTGATGCGCGACTGACTGCTGATCGTGAACTTCACGCATTGTCTCGCGAGTCGAAGACGTTCACGGATAGAGAATTGCGCTTCGACATCAGACATATCAGATCTTCGATTTTGATGAGCCCGTTGTCGCTTGCATAAGCAACAGGTTCCGCGTACGAAGTCGCGGGCAGAAGCTATTTTCTAAATAAATGAGCAAAAAGAACTTAATTCAAAGTATCTGCATAACTCCTACTTCAGTATGAATGGTAAGAAGAAAATATAACCTACCCAGATGGAGTACAAAAAATTTCGTACGTTCTTTGCTTTCACGAGATTTTTTTATAAATTGGCAGAATTCGTTGTGTGCATTACCCTGACAAAATGTTGTGCATTTGAGAGATGAGACCATAAAAAATAATTAGTGTATCATGAGGAGCAATTTGTTTAATAGTAGCAACATTTGTGTGAATTGTAGTTTTAAAGTTATTTGTTTAAAGTATGCCACGTTTCTTAATGTTTTGGGAACTGCATATTTCATCGCTAAAGTACGACCAGTCTAAAATTAATCAATTTTGTTTTTATCTTCATATCGTATAAAGTTACATAATCTATTTTACTTGACGTGATAAGTGTCTACCATGGGTATTTTTACAGCTGTTTATTTGGTTATAAGTGTTTTGGTTTACTTGCAAATCCGTTTTTATCTGATTTTTGAAACCATTTAATTCCATTGGTTTTCGACAACCAAATCAAAAACTAATGTTTAAACTAATTTAAACAAATAAAGGTCTCTTATTGGTATTTTTTTTTCAATCTTCTGCATTGAGCCGTTTTTGAGATCTGGGAAATCCCAAAACGTTACCGCAGCAAAATCTTAAATAACTCAAGAACCATACCACACACAAATTTTGCTATTTACAAACATTTACTACGCAACAAAAGCTATCTATCTAATCATGTATTTGGTTCCGGGCTGAACGAATTTTTGAAAATCGATTTTGCCAGGATAACGTTTCAAACGTTACTCCAGCAAAATGTATTTTTCTCAAATAACTTTCAAACTACAATTCACACAAATTTTGTTACTATTAAAGAAATTGCTCCTCATGATACACTAATTATTTTATATGGTCTCATCTCTCAAATGCACAACATTTTGCCAGGGTAATGCACACGAATTCGTTATCACATTTAGGTATCTAAAGTCGCACACAGCAACATCACGCGTACGCACACATTGAACCACTCTGAGCGTTCGATATTATACTTCATTTACATAATCTTGGTCCTTAATATTAATTTTTGATTTTACTGTAATAGGGAAGGAATATGCACGTATTTTTTTCTTCACTTAAATCAATAAAATACACTCATATCAACCCAAGAAAAGTATTAAAATTTAAGTTCAAAGACTGCTTGTCGCTCAAAAATAATATTAAACTTCTGCCTCTTTCTACGACAGTTGAAACGTCCGATAGCCACGGACGTTTGATCTGTCGTAGAAAATTGCCATGGCAATGATGTGACGTCATTTACCTCAATCTGCCTCTAGCCTGCTCTGTCTCACTCCTGGACAAAGGCCTCCCTCCACTTTTTCCACTTGTCGCGAATCCGCACGTCCTCTTTCCAGTTCGGACGGAACTTGTCCAGTTCATCCCGCTATCTCATTCGTGGCCTGCCGCGACCCCGCCTCACTGTGTCAGGGCACCAGTTTCCTGCTATTTTGGCCCACAGTTTGTCCGGCATGCGGCAGACATGACCTGCCCAGTTCAATTTCAGTTGGGCAGCCTATTGAGCCACGTCAGCTATATTTGTTTTGGATCGCAGTATTGTGTTTCGAACACGATCCGTTAATTTAACTACGTAGTATACTGCGCTCCATTGCTCGTTGGCAAACCTTGAGTTTGGACTTCTGAATGTTATTCAAAGACCAAGTCTGTGCACTATAGGTTAAGACGGGGAAAATACACATGTCCATAAGAAGTCTGTGCACTATAGGTTAAGACGGGGAAAATACACATGTCCATAAGTTTGCGTTTCAGTGCCATAGGCAACTCACCCTTAATGGACCAGTAGCTCTTCCAGGCGTTTTCTGTTCGTCTTGCGACTTCTTTGTCTTGCCTCGCCTGGAAAGAGACTACTTGGCCCAAGTAAAGGTATTCCTGGACATGTTGTATTGTCTCCCCGTCTATTTTGATTAGTTTAGGTCTTTCATTGCACATAACTTTGGTCTTCGAGATATTTATCTTCAGTCCAACCTCAAGGCTTGCATCGCTTAGATCTTGAAGCATAAGCTGAAGTTCAGTGGCTGAGTATGCAAAGAGAAAAATGTCGTCAGCGAAACGTAGATTTGAGTCTTGTGTCGCCGAGAACAACGCCTCTTTCCCTCCAATCGGCTGCCAACTTCCTGAAGATTTCAAATTTCAAGAATTAAATTTTTGATTGTTTAATCTGCCTTGTTTGCATAAAATTTTTGGCCTTAATAAAATAATTTTACTAATATTGTATGTGCTTTATTCAAGCATAAATTGCAATAACAATATTATCATAAATAATTCATCAAACTTTAAGTACTTTTCAAATAAAAGTGTTTTTTTGACATATAGACTCAGACGTCACTACCGGCGTTATCGAGGGACGATGTGTTTTGAGATTGTGTTACGTTTCACTAAAAACATGCTACATAAAACAATAAATTATAAAAAGAACGTCCTCCTTTTTGAAGTCGGTTAATAAGTTATGTTTTAGAAACTTAAACAAGTGATGTACAATGTTCGTATGCACCAATACAAGGCATTTTTAATAAATAAAAAGAGTTATGTATTTCATGCATATCCTATTGATTCCTGAACATTACTTGGATCTTTGAAAGTGCACTTGGTAGTTCTGTTACTTAGTACCGTCGCACAGTGTGTTATTTTGCCTTAGTTGCTGACATGCCAGTTTTATGGGTTTTATTGGAAATTGTTAACCAAACAAAACACCTATTATAACTTTGCCAGCTCTAGCTACTAGGTAGGTATAATAAGGGAAAATAAGAAAATCGAGAAACATCCTTAAAAACCATACAATGACCTTCCACCTTCAAGAAATGTCCATCCCTACCACCACATTGTCGGTTCAGTTCGAGAAATTATTGACTCCGTCGTAATTGGAGCAAACACAGATGTAGCTACCGTATGTGTCTGTTCGTGCGAAGATTAACCTTTGTTACAAACAGTTGGACAAACATCCAATATTCGCTGCGCGGACTTACGAAGTTAAGTTATTAGCAAGTTGTATGAAGCAAACCGTTACTAACCGTCGGAACACAAATTAACGTTCCAACTAACTTCGCAACTGGCTCAAACTTACTTGCCAAAACGCTCAGCCGATGTTGAGGCAACCCCCAACGTGAGTGGAACCCTATCAGCGTTTAGATAAGATGGAGCTCCGCGCGGAGGCTGAAGCAGAAAGTTGTCGGATGAATTAACCACCCAATTTATACCGGTGGATGTTAGGCACCGGCCACACAGAACAGACGCAAGGCACGGACCCGTCGCAGTCGCGGCGCCCGTTTAATCTACTTGCATATAAATGTATACAGCCGTCGCGACGTAAAACATACAGAAAAGACGGGACGCTGTCACGACGTTAACTCGTCGGCGCCCTATTGGAAAACATATAGAAAGCACAGGGGCGGGCACGGCGCGGGCCTGCACGGGCGCAAGCGGGGGAGCGGAAAGGGCATGGAGGGCAGGTTCTCACAGCACTCGCGCTCGCCCGCTCGCCATTGTGCATCTTGCGCCATAAAAAGTCGTGACGGCGCCCTGTCTGCAACGCGTCCGTGTCTTTTCTATATATGTAAAAAAGTTGTGACGGCGCCCTGTCTGTGACGGGTCCGCGCCCCGCCCTTGTCTTGCGTCTTTTCTGTCTGGCCGTTCGCTTAGCGGGCGTCCGTCGCGCGTCGCGGGGCGGCGGCCACAGTGAGCCGTGGAGCACTCTCATCAGATCCGCACGTAACGTCGTTGTTTGGAGATAAGTAATCATTCCTTCTGCCAAGTATTACTGTATTCACCGCCGACTAAATGAAAAACAACTATAAGTATTTTTAGAACAGAACAGATACACAGAACTGCGCACAGATTGTGTAGGCATCCCAGTTTATTTCTGACATAATGTGCCCTGTTATTAAAATAACAGATTGATGAGGTAAAAATCTTTGCATAATTGGCTGCTTGTGAGAAATAGCAGTGTCAGTGTCATCATGAGTCTTTATGTTAAAACTATTATATAATAGGTATTAATATTTTTTAATTATTCTGCAAATTATGTTGGTGATGACGTGATAATAGTAAACAATAATCTCAGTGAACCGGATGAAATAGTCACCAAAATCAAACCGTTACTGGAATCAGTCGGACTCCACATTAATGAAACGAAAACAAAACTAGTAATCAGAAACCCACACAGCACCGAAACCTGAAGTCTTATTATAATTGAAGGAACCAGTATTCAACCGGTAGACGAAATTAAGTAGCTAGGCACGTATATATCATCGACACTTAATAGAAACAACACAGTTAACGCCAGATGTAAATAAGCCTTGCGTAACTCTATGGCCTTAATCTACTTCATTAAAAACTCGAAAATGGAGTGGAAGATCGCGCATCTTATCTATATAATGGTCATAGAACTTGCAATGACTTACGATCTTAAAGCAGCGGCACTCATAAAGGCAAACCGATCGAAACTCAGAAGACACGAAATACCCATTCTTAAAGATATGATAAAGAGTACGCAAAACCCCCCGAACAAAAAACACGCGAAATTCTTATGGGAAAAACAATTAGGTACCAAAATAATTGATGCCTACGGTTATGCTAATACGGGCACATCCTCCGACGACCAGAGCCTCACTTTCTACACGCAGCTAACGGTTAAAAGTAGCAACCAAGACCAATATATACTTACACGGAACGAGTCACTCCAACAAGACATGGAATATTCCAATAAAAGCATAGAAGAATGGATTCAGTTAGCAGCAGTTAGCAGTAAATCAGCTACCCAGGATATATCACCTTAGCGAAACATTTACTGACAGTGAAACAAATACTACTGAAGATGAAACATATACGCGAACAATAATATCTTCAAATATAAGCCGTGTCAAAATCGAATGGAATCGCAACCATCAGAAACGAACATGATTCTCCAATGATAGAAGAGACCAATTAAACGAAGGTCAAAACACCAATGCTCATTCCTATGGATTGTACCTGTCTTTACCACTATTTCTATATTGGCTCTAGGCTGCATAGTCGGCTGATTGTGCCCGACTGGCTGCGGTTGGTCGGGCTTCTTTTCCCATCCCAGAGCATGTCTTTCCTTACAAAATAGTGCCCCCTGGTGTATCCGGCTTGTCCGGGTCAGGCTTGCTCCTGGCTGGGTGTGGTGCTCAATCATCATCATCAATCATCATCATCATTATTCTGCAAATTATGTTGGTACACACTTTGGTACCTAAATCAAACATATCTAATGCAATAGGGAATATGCACGTTATTTTTTCTTCACTTAAATCAATAAGTACAGTACTATCAACCCAATAAAAGTTTAGTTTAACTACTGCTTGACACTTAAAAATAATATTAAACTCCTGCAATTTTCTATGACAGTTGAAACGTCCGTAGCTGTTGCAGCCATGATGTGACGTCATTAACCACAATCTGCCTTGTTTACATCAAATTGTTTGCCCATAATAGAATAATAATATTTTACTATTGTACAAGTAAAAATTGCAATAACAATATTATAATAAAATCTTAGTGAAACTTTGAGCACTTTTCAAATAAAAGTGTTTTTTTAACACGTAGACTTTGCCGTCACTACCAGCGTTATCGAGGACGACGCGTTTTTTGAGAGTGCGTTCCGTTTCACCAAAAACATGCTACATAAAACAGTAAATTGTAAAATAAGTGATGTATTAGCAACTTGAACAACTGTACCACAATGTTTTTTTATGGACCAATACAAGGCATTTTTAATAAATAAAAAGAGTTATGTATTTCATGCATATTCCATATTATGCACGCCGGAAATAACGTGATCACTTGGTCACATGGAGTGATGATAGAATGTAGTTACCTATGTCATTTGTAAAAAAAATGGAAATGCGTAAATTATAAATGGCTGGAAATGCGTCTCGAATGGCCAACTCGGACAATACCCACATGTAGCAGGTGTCCCTGCCCTGCACAATGTAACCGGCCGCGGTAGTTGGCAGCCAGACAGACAGGCGTCTAACACTGACGTCAATACGTCAACCCACGCGCTAGTCGTGGGGTGAGCAGACATGAGTAACTCAGGAAACTTTCCATACATCCACAGGAAAAGACAGCCAGGTTTATGAATTATGTGCCAAAAGAGATTGTTGGCAAGAACTCGGTGGGTCAACTACTGTTGCCACATTGTACTGTCAAGGTTGGCTTGGTCGTCACCTGGGGCTTGCGACTGGTCGCACAGAACGGCCTTTGTGATGGTCTGGTTGATCTTAATAAGGTTGGCTTGGTCGTCACCTGGGGCTTGCGACTGGTCGCACAGAACGGCCTTTGTGATGGTCTGGTTGATCTTAATCTGACGGCTTCAAACTGTTCAAAGTTGTACGTGGCTGAATTTAAAGAAAGTACTACATTTATCTGGTAACAAAGCTACCTGTACTGTGCTGTGCTGCAATACTAAACTCTTTAGGTAACTTGAATGAGTTCTCCTTTTGGAATTCAATTGAAAACTATATTGTAATATAACCTACCTATAAATATTTGTTAAAATAGTAGCTCTTCGATACCCGCAATTACAGACACAATTAAAATAGCAATGTACCGTACCCGATCGGGTACGGCTGGGGACATACAGGTAAACAAAAAACTTCAAAAGTGACTAAACTTATTACTTACTTAATAAAAAAATTAAACACATTAAAAAAAATTGATTCCATTGAATAAGAACAGGGTCATTTCTATTTGAAATCCGGAACGCGCCCGTGGGCTACTAACTTGTGATCTTGTTACTCAATTTCTTAAAAATAATTATCGTCTGCCAACACGTTTACTTTTCATAAAAACCCAAACCTAGCGTGGTTTAATCTCGCAATAGTTGTTTTCAAACCTCCAGCAAGTGTTTTAACGGTCAATTAAGTAAATAGCAAATAGTATCTAAAAGTGCCGTATCATAGTGCCAGACCCAAAAGTGCAAGGAATCTTCACGGTTGTGCAAACTGTATAAAGGCGAAAGTCCGGCGAGTGCGCAACTGCCCCAGTGCTACCAACCTAACGACGAAGTTTTTGGCGAAAGCGTTCCAGCGTCGAGCGCGGTGCGACTGCGTCGTCGCATTGCGAGTTCACGCGACTAGGGCGCCACCCCAGCGATATCAAGGAACTTTTTTTCGACACCAAATCACTTTGAACCGTGAGCAGAATTTTGTTTACTTTTTCACCGATTTGGACCGTTTTTGGTTGCGTACAGAGTATTTGTTGCATTAGCTACGCTGAGACTTCTGCAGGTTATTACACCTAACTCAGGGGTCACTTGAGACTTTTGTTGAAAGCTTTGACAGCGTAGGAACGTTCTTATTACTCATAAAATAACATGGCTGGCGTACAACGCTCCCCACCGAATACGCCTAAAAACCCAACAAACAAACTGACTCATACACAGACTCAATCCGAACCTGATCTTAAGTCAGCAATTGAGGATAGCGCTCATGTCAACACAAACAGAAACAAACGCGCCCGACAAGAGAAATCACATCAGAGCGGTGCAGCCTTGAGTACGCAAGAGCTAGAAGACAAACTTGATGCATGGCAGAAGGAACGTGACACTAGCGTCTCCAAATTATCTAAGGCCCTATCGGAACAGACGATTTTAATTTCAAAACTTGTCTCTGATACTGCTGAAATTAAAGCTCAAAACAGCAAAATTCAAGCATCTAACATCGAGATTCGACAGTCAAACGAGGAGATTATGCAATCGATAACATTCATGAACAACAATTTCGAGGAATTGAAACAAGAAGTTGAGGATTTAAGAAGGGAACGACAGGAACAACAGCTGTATATAGAAAATTTAGAGAGAAAAATTCAGGACATGCAACTAATGTAATGACTGATGACCTGGTGAAGGTTGCGGGAATCCGCTGGATGCGAGTCGCACGGGACCGGTCAATGTGGCGACACTTGGGGGAGGCCTATGTCCAGCAGTGGACGTCTTTCGGCTGAAATGATGATGATGATGATGAACTAATGTCACGCTCGTCGGGCATCGAACTTCGAAACATTCCTACAGAAAATGAAGAGAATAGCGCTAGTCTCATTACAACCGTATGTAACATAGGCAAGCGAATTGGAATCAATGTAACTGAACCTGAGTTTCGTGATATCTACCGCCTACCAGGAAAATCGAACAATTCTGCAACACCACGACCTATTATCGCCGAATTTACTACAGTCCAATCCAAGCAGTCATTTCTTTCAGCTGTCCGATACTACAACAAGGATAAACCAAAAGAGGATAAGTTGAGCACAACACTTATTGGTATTCCGGGAAAATGCCAGCCTGTTTACATCACCGAACAATTACCTGCCAACACCAAAAAACTGTTTTATCTATCTCGGGAGTTTGCCAAAAAGTATGACTATAAATATTGCTGGATTGCCAACGGGAATATCTTCTTGAGAAAGCTACAGGGAGATAAACATATATTAATTCGTTCAGAAAAATGTCTACAGGCTACACCTACCACCAGTATCTGACTAGTTATTAAGCTCCTCCATATTATTATTATTATTTTAATTTTTTCCAGTAAGTTTTTAATTTCAACCATTAGTGAATGTATACACAAACAACAGCAAACACACAATACTTCACCAGCACAAATTCACAAATAACATTCATCAAACACCTACAAAAGAACATCCATTCACCATTACATACACCACATAGTGACATCTCTGATATTTTGGTGGTACTGTTAGGAACCTTTATCGAAAGTAGCAACATTAAAAATAGAAATAACTTTAATCTCAATCTCAATGGCTACTATAAATAACATTAATGATGACCTAGACAGGCTTTACCTAGAAAATTCGTTCGTAATTAACCCAGAGGACTGCGTTAAATATTCAATCCATAATAACATTAAGATACTGCACATGAATATACGCAGTCTAAGTAAAAACTTCGATAGTCTCCAAACACTTATCCATACCACCAAAGTTGAATTTGACGTTATTGTGCTGATAGAGTGTTGGCTGAGAAAAGTCAGTAACGTCCCTATAATGAATGGATATCAGTCACACTATTCCTCAAATAACTCAAATCAAAATGAAGGCGTCGTAATCTATATTAAAACCGAGTCTAGCGCCACTGTATACGAACCCAACATGGTAAATGCAAACTGTCTCATATGCAAAATAGAACCAGGACTTGCTATTGTGGCAGTTTATAGGTCTCCCTCGTATAACACCAGAGATCAATTTGAATTTTTTCTTAATAGCCTCAATGATGCCTACAATGATCTATCTACCTATCAGAACGTCGTCCTTGTTGGTGACCTGAATATAGATATCAGGCAAGATAACAGAAACGACCGTAGCTTGGACTATCTCATCCTAAACGCCTCTCATGGACTATCACCTACCCACCTACTCCCAACCAGATTAGAAAACTGTTTAGACCACTTTCTAACAAAAACAAATTTACCAACCTTAATTCTGGAATCACACATTACTGACCACAAACCGATAGTGCTAGTACTTAAATACACTAACCCTACACGTAACAAAAAAACCACTACTTCTCGCATAAATTATGACGCTGTGAAGGACGAACTGGGGAATACAAGTTTTGCAGATATCTACAAGAGTAGTGATGGTAACGAAGCTATGAACACACTAATAAAAATTATCTCTACAATTACAATTAAACACATAATACAAGTCACCATCCCGAGGAAACAACGAACCTTAAAGCCATGGATCAACGCAGGTCTTCTTAAATGCATTAAGAATCGAGACAACATGCATTTAAAACTAAAAAAAAATCCGGATAACTTAACCCTAAAAATTACGTATACGCGCTATAGAAACTTTTGCAATGAACTACTTAGAAAACTTAAACAGGCACATGAACACAATGAACTACAAAAAAGTAAAAACAACCCTAAAGCCCTCTGGAAAACAATTAAAGAAATCACGAACACTCGCCCAACACGAAATAGTTCAGACATACTTTTGAAATTATGTCACACTCCTACTTCTTCCATTAACAATGTGTGCACTTTTTTCACCAATGTTGGTAAAAACTTGGCATCCGAGATTGTACAAAATCAAACTACATCCATCAGCAATCCTTCCCCCGAAACTTTAACAACAAGTAATCCTTGTAATTCGCTTGTCATTGCTGAAATAGACGAAAGTGACGTTGAAGCAACTATACTTCAGCTACGCAGTGACTGTGCCGTAGGTTGGGACGGTATCACGACATCGCTATTAAAAACGAATCGTCATATCCTGGTTCCACCTATAACCTACATCCTTAACCTCTGCATTCAGACAGGAGTTTTCCCAAATGCTCTTAAAAAAGCTATTGTGCACCCAATTTTCAAGGGAGGGGACAGAAACTGTGTCAACAATTATAGACCCATATCGGTCCTCACATCGCTTTGAAAAATATTTGAGAAAATTCTTAATAAGCAACTTAGAAACTTCCTAGACAAATTTCATCTTATAGCCGACAACCAATACGGCTTTCGTTCAGGAGTATCAACTGAAGACGCGGTACTAGATCTTACGCAATTGGTTGCTAAAAAACTCGACGAAAAGACGAAGTGCCTGGGAATTTTCATAGATCTTTCTAAAGCGTTTGACACGGTTTCTGTTCCCAAACTTATCTCAAAGTTGGAATCTTTGGGTGTTCGTGGTAAGGCGCTTGAGATTTTCTCAGACTACCTTAATAACCGTAGTCAACAAGTCAAAATTGGTTCCAATTTAAGTGACGAGCAGTTAGTGACCTACGGCGTACCACAAGGTAGCATACTAGGGCCAACATTGTTTCAAATTTATATAAACGATCTCTGCAACATGACGCTCTCTAACTGCAACATATATACCTATGCAGATGACATCGCAATTATCGTCCACGGTCCTTCTTGGGAAGCTGTTAAAAGCAATGCTGAATCTGCCCTAAGTAGAATCATGCGTTGGTTTAACTCCAATCTACTGACATTAAATTTGTCTAAAACTTTATACGTTCCTTTCGCTATCCGCTGCAACTTGAAACCATCAAGTACTTTCTCCATAGCGGCACACTCATGTACAAGTCCCCCAACATGTTGCTCCTGTCCAAAATTAAGAAGAAATGACAGTGTTAAATACCTCGGCATCCATATAGAGAACGGACTAAGATGGGACAAACACCTAGACACACTCACCACCCGAACATTGCGACTTATCTCTATCTTCAAATCACTCAGGGGGTCAGCTGATCATAATATTCTTAAAATGGTATATTTTGCTCTGTGCCAATCAGTGCTAGGGTACTGCATCAATGTGTGGGGTGGAGCCAAGAAGACAGGTCTCCTGAGGGCTGAAAGGGCACAAAGAGCAGTCCTTAAAGTTATGACAAAGAAACCACGCAGATATCCCACAGCGCAACTGTATGCAGACTGTAAGGTTTTGACTGTACGACAGCTATTTGTGCTTCAATCAATTCTTAGGACACATGGTAGTTTGGCTCCTGCCGACCCCAAAAAACGTAAACATATAATTCCCAGCATCCAACATAAAACTAAGTTTGCAAGACACCAATTTTACGTCATAAGTACGCACATTTATAATCAAGTTCACAAAAAATTAAACATTCTCGGTCTCCCTAGGTTTAAACTAAAACGTACAGTAATGGAATGGCTACTAACACAAGATTACCATAATACGGAATCACTTCTAACTTACATCACCTAATAAACGTTCACTCATTATGTCACTCACCTATTTCTCACACCCACGCTGTACTCTCCCATATTCAAAACACGCAAAACACAATACAAACATACACTCACTTCATTCACTCCACACACGACAAGCACAAAACACCCCATACACTCCCCACTCACAATCATCAAACACATTTACATCATTCACTCTTCACTTTCTCACTCTCATATAAAATTTACCACAAGATCATCTAAGCGCCCACTTGACACAGTCCACTGGCACGTCTGCCACAATAGAATTATGCATACCTCATAGCCGGACACTGCCCCCTAAGATACAGGCCTAGCCTAGTTTAGGGGACAGGGTTGAACCTATTGTACTTATTTTCGAATGCTAACTAAGAACTTTAATCTGTAAACAGTGCAATGTACTTGAACTTTGTGGTAATAAACTATTTTATTATTTATTATTATTCCATTTATTCATCTTTATACATATTTTTAACATTTTTAAATATTTCTTAATAAAACAACATAAAAAAACATTTAAAAATATAAAAAACAGTAGCCCACCAGCGCTGGGAACAGGATCCGAGCTGCCGGCGGATTATTATTATTATTATTACGCGACGAAAATGAAAGAAAGCTGTTATGCATTGTTCTTACACTGACAAAGCGGCCATTGAAATTTGCCGACTTACACTTGGACCGTTGAGTGAAGTTTTCAGACAAATTAAATCAAAATCACATGTTGCTTTCTATATTAAGTGACAAAAAAACACTAAAAAACAAATCAATTAACTTTTTTACTTACGTGAAATACGGTATCCCATCCTTTTTAGGGTTCCGTACCCAAAGGGTAAAAACGGAACCCTATTACTAAGACTTCGCTGTCTGTCCGTCTGTCTGTCCGTCTGTCCATCTGTCTGTCACCAGGCTGTATCTCATGAACCGTGACAGCTAGACAGTTGAAATTTTCACAGATGATGTATTTCTGTTGCCGCTATAACAACAAATACTAAAAACAGAATAAAATTAATATTTAAGGGGGGCTCCTATACAACAAACGTGATTTTTTTATAATAATTGGTACGGAACCCTTCGTGCGCGAGTCCGACTCGCACTTGGCCGGTTTTTTTTGATAATAATGGTACGGAACCCTTCGTGCGCGAGTCCCGACTTGCACTTGGCCGGTTTTTTTTAACGTTCTTGACGTTTATGAACATAACTTTGTTGTTTATATCAATAGGAATACATTATATACAGCTGTATGTAGTGCTGGGACTATGTTTTACGAGATATAAAAAAAACGTTACTTTATATTTCCCGTATTAGTTATTTGGGGAAAGCCGCGTGATATGCACGTATTCAGAGAACCACCCCAAAAATTGTTTAAAACTTGGATTACAATGAATGACAATTACCGAACTCCTCGCGGGCGAAGCCGCAGGCATAAGCTAGTAATAATAATAATCTTATAATCTATAATAATAATTATAATAAAACAGTTAAAAAACTGTGTCTGTACATTGAATATATTAAAAAATAAATAATTGAATTGAAAAAAAGTCTGTCTGTCTGTTTGTCTGTGTGTCTGTTTTTTTGTACACGCTAATCTTCGGAACTGGTGAACGGATTTGAATGTTTTTTTGTTTGTTGTATAGGTATTGAGTCTGGGCAACATATAGGCTATAATTTATCTTGGAAACTTGAACACCTGATGCAGAACCGCAACAGACCAGCTAAACTATAAGAGATACAAAAATGGTACCACGGCAAACATTGTTCCACGTGATGAGAATTTTCTGCTGAGAGAATAAATTTGAAGATCTGGAACACCTGATGTGGATCTCCAAGAGCCCATCTACACTATAACATATATATAGGAATGAAGTTTTAGCAAAAGTTGTTCAATCTGATGAGCACTCTCTGTTGACTTATAAAAATCGAAGATCTGGAACACCTGTTGTGGAACTCCAAGAGCCCAGCTACACCATAATACATAAGAATGACGTCTTAGCAAGTGTTGTTTGGTCTGATAGGCATTTCCTGTTGACTTTTATCTTTGAAACAAACACCTGATGCAGAACCGCAACAGACCAGCTGAACTATAAGAGATACAAAAATGGTACCATAGCAAAAATTGTTCCACGTGATGAGAATTTTCTGTTGAAGATCTGGAACACCTGATGTGGAACTCCAAGAGCCCAGCTACACTGTAACATATAGGAATGAAGATTTAGCAAAAGTTGTTCAATCTGATGAGCACTCTCTGTTGACTTATAAAAATCGAAGATCTGGAACACCTGTTGTGGAACTCCAAGAGCCCAGCTACACCATAACACATAGGAATGACGTCTCAGCAAGTGTTGTTTGGTCTGATGGGCATTTCCTGTTGACTTATAAAAATGTTTAGTCTGATGGGCATTTCCTGTTGACTTACAAAAATGAAAGATCTGGAACGTCTCGAATCGTCTCGCGCATCCCGTTGTATTCCCGTCCCCGGGCTCTTAAAATTCCACATCAGACGTTTTGAGGTCTTCGATTTTGACGACCCCGTTGTCGCTGGCATAAACAACAGGATCCGCGTACGAAGTCGCGGGCAGAAGCTAGTAATACATATAAATGTAAAATTGAAAACGATATTCCCAAAAACTGTAAAGCTTTCTGGCGGTACATAAAGGATAAACGTCGTGGGGAATCTTGCATACCTGCTGATATGTTTATGAATGATAGGGTCGCCAGTAGTGATCGTGAAATTGCCAACCTTTTCGCAGATCAATTTGTGTCTGTTTTAAGCCTAAACCCAGTTACTAATAACAATACTTCAAATGGTTTTTCAGGTATTAACTCTGTCATAAATACTATTAAGTTTACGGAAATGCAAATTTTTAACAAGCTCAAACACATAGATGCCTTCAAAGGGGCTGGACCTGATTCCATACCACCTTTGTTAATAAAACGCTGTTGCCATGAGCTTACCGCAACACATCTGATAGCGCTGACAAAAAGAAGTGAAATCCCACCAAAAACATTCTGTAAAAAACCGGCCAAGTGCGAGTCAGACTCGCGCACGAAGGGTTCCGTACCATTTTTTATTTTTTTTATTTATTAAATCTCTTACACAAAAACAAGTTATTTTATACAGTTTTTTACTCGCCAAACTTTACAGTTTGATGGCGAGAAGCGCTCGTTTATCATACATAACACGTGGTGCATGGTTGTTAGATAGTGGTCCTGTGGGATTATCCTATTTACATGATGCACAAAATAATAAGGATTACGCTTCTGGAGAACATACACCAAAATATCGAGAAATTGAGCGGGTAGAAGGTAAACAAACCGAGCGTGAGTCATGTACAGAGCAATGGTCGCCGCCGGCGCGGCGCCGGCGGTGACGAGCGAAAACGTAACCGGTGTGACAAGTTACGTATCGGTGGCGCGTACAGCGGCGCGGGTGGTGACGTCATCGCACTCGAGCCCCGCACCTGTAGCAGCACCTGCGAGTCAGCTGTGTCCCGCTGCTAAAGCAAACGATAATAATGGTAATTGTTTAATGAAGCAGCTGCGTTTGGATATGTTGTGTTCGAACGAAACTGATTTGATTGTAAATCCTGATAACGAAGGGTGGAGAAAGGTGACATATCGCAAAAAACGACCCAGCTATCGTTATCTGGGCAAATCGGGTATAGCGAGTGATATGAATTGTAATTTTAAAGCTGCGGACAGGAAAGTTCCTGTCTTTATAACGAATATACATAGTGAAACCACTGAGAATGACATAATTGTATATTTTCGCGGTAAGACTCAGGAAACGGTATCTTTGGAAAGAATAACTATGGAAAATAAAAAGGACACAAGGCATTCAAATTCTTAGTTTCCGAATCGAAATTACCTATTTACCTGGACGAAAATATATGGCCCAAAGGTATTATATTCAGACGTTTTATGTATTTTAAACGCCGTTATCCGAGCAGATTATCGTCTGCGCCCGGCCATAGTGAAATAAACAATGGATAAATCTATTTGTCGGTTCGCCAGCTATAACTGTAAAAATTTGAAACGCTCCATTGATAGCATAAGGGAGTTATGTGACACCTGTGATCTGATTGCCTTGCAAGAGACATGGTTGCTTCCAGATGATATACCGTTTCTAAACACGATCAACAGTGGCTTCGGGTGCACGGGAACGTCGGCGGTCGACACGTCCGCTGGCATACTGCACGGGAGGCCGTATGGCGAGGTCGCGCTGTTGTGGAGAAACAGTGTTTTCCAGCAAGTGACTGTGTTGAAGTGTGTCAGTGCTCGTATATGTGCTATTAAGATAACAAGTGTTCAACCGGCGATTGTAGTAATAAGTATCTACATGCCTACGAATTCGGTGGAGAACTTGCCTGACTTTACGGACTGTCTAAGTACAGTGAGTGCAATTGTAGACGAATATGGTATTGAGTCTGTATTTGTATTAGGCGATTTCAATGCTGATTTACATGAATTGTTTTTTAACGAGCTTGGTAATTTTTGTAGTAAGCAGTATTGGTCGTGTGTGGATGTTGATTTTCTGGGTACTGATTCGGGGGCTTACACCTTTATTAGTGAGGCACACGGGTCATGTAGCTGGCTAGATCACTGTATTGTGACGCAGGCGGCAAAGCGAGCTGTTGTGAATGTTTTCATTGTTTATGACACTAATTGGTCCGACCATTTTCCCCTAGTTCTTGAATGCAACTTGAATTTATTGACACCAAAGTTACCTAATACTACAAGTTCTTATAACAACGTTGTGTGGGGTGTTAGAAATGATAAACAGGTTATTAAATATACCAATGAGTGTCATAAGCGTCTGAATTTAATTGATTTTCCTGTCGAGTGTATAAGATGTGCTGACAAATATTGTAATGAGCTTGGTCACACGCATGCACTGGACAGTTTGTACTCTGACATTGTGTCTGCCCTTCGTGATGCGTCTTTGGTGGGTCGAGGGGACACCAGGGTGGGTGGGAGTGGTCCACGTGTAGTGGGATGGAACGAGCTTGTCAGAGAGGCTCACAGAAAGGCTCGGTTGAAGTTTTCTGAGTGGGTAGCGTGTGGTAGGCCTAGGTCTGGCATCATGTATGCGGAAATGTGTGAGATCAGAAGGGTGTTTAAATCACGATTGAAGGCATGTCAAGATCGTGAAGTACAGATTAGGATGGACATTCTTGCGGAGAAGCATTCCAGTGGTGACTTCCGTGGGTTTTGGAAGCACACGAGCAAAGCAAACGGTAGGCCGAATCTTCCTGTGAGCGTCGATGGAGTTAGTGACCATAGTGGAATAGCGAATGTTTTTAGGGAGCATTTTTCTATACAGTTCCCTATGGGGTCGGCGGGTGCAGTGTTCAGTGCTGGGTTGCCTAATGAGGTTGTTGGGGTTCAATACTTGGCCAAAGACGTGGCTTCAATTATCAAGAATATGACGAGAGGTAAATCCCCTGGGCATGACGGTCTCAGCATTGAACACCTGCAACATGCTGGCCCACATATTAATCGAGTCCTCGCGATGTTTTTCTCGCTGTGCGTGAGCCACTCTTACCTGCCCTCGGATCTTATGAGGTCTGTGGTGGTGCCTGTTGTGAAAAATAAAACCAGTGACCTTGCTGATAAAGCGAACTATAGGCCTATTTCGCTAGCCACCATCATAGCCAAAGTGTTTGACGGTTTGCTTAATACACAGTTGGGTAAGTATGTAAACCTGCATGATAACCAATTTGGTTTCAGACCACACCTGTCTACAGAGAGTGCCATACTGTGTCTTAAGCACACCGTCAGATACTATACAGACCGTAGGACTTCCGTATACGCGTGTTTCCTCGACTTATCCAAGGCTTTTGACCTGGTTGCGTATGATATTCTGTGGGATAAGCTCGCGAGTATTAATCTGCCGCGGGAACTTGTGGCTATCTTCAGGTATTGGCATGCGCTTCAGGTCAACAGTGTCAGGTGGATGGAGGCAGTGTCTGAGCCGTATCGGTTGGAGTGTGGGGTGAGGCAGGGCGGCCTGACCTCGCCCACCCTTTTCAACCTCTACATGGATGCACTCATTGTCGCGCTCAGCAGTGAGCATGTCGGTTGTCATGTTGACGGTGTATGCGTCAACAATTTAAGCTATGCTGACGACATGGTCCTGTTGAGCGCGTCAGTCTGTGGTCTGAGGAGGTTGCTACGAATATGTGAGGATTATGCAGGTGAGCACGGTCTAAAATATAACGTCTCAAAAAGTCAATGCATGGTCTTTGCGTCAGGTGGTGCTAAGTGCCCGGAAACGGTGCCTCCGCTTTATCTGAATGGTTTACCTCTGGATAGAGTGGATCAATTTAAGTACCTTGGGCATTAAGTCACGTCTGATCTCAGGGATCATGCGGACATCGATCGGGAGCGGAGGGCTTTGCCAAAAAGAGCAAACATGCTCGCCCGCAGGTTTGCACGTTGTTCAAATCTAGTTAAAATCACCCTGTTCAAGGCGTACTGCACCTCTCTATACACGTGCAGTCTGTGGGCTCGCTACACACAAGCTAGCTACAACACCCTCCGCGTCCAGTATAACAATGCGTTCAGGGCAGTGTTGGGGCTGCCTCGTTTCTGCAGTGCCTCGGGCATGTTTGCGGAAGCGCGCACCGACTGTTTTCACGCCACCATGCGCAAGCGGTGCGCGTCCTTGGTGCGCAGGGTGCGAGCCAGCTCCAACGCTGTCCTGGCGATGATTGCGGGGAGACTTGATTGTCCTTATATGAGGCACTGCTGTAACCGGCATGTTGCTTAGACCTAATGTTTACATATAATTATATACGATTGTTTTGACATATTTCTTATAATTCCACATATTGTATTTGATAATTAATTTTGACATTTAAATTTCTTGTAATTCCAAATTTTGTATTTGATAATTTATTTTGACATTTATTTATTTATTTCTTAATGTAATTCTGCAATTTTAATTATATGTGTTTGTATTTTTGTTTAATATGGGTCTCGGACCTGAAATAAATGATTTTATTTTATTTATTATAACTTAAAATTATAAACTTAACTTTAAATCGAATATTATATATAATTATAAAACTTACTGCTACATCTGTCTCGTGAATTTATTTTTTTCGACAACGACAGACCGACACCAACATTCAACAGACAATGAATTCCAAACCGGAGTGACCACTGCTGGCCACTCCGGTTCAGAACCCACCGCCTATCTATCCGACGACGTGTCCGCGTCCTCCAGAAACAAATTCTTTAGTTTTGCCTTTAACACACCTTTGCTTAAGTTAGAGTTATTCCTTAATAATTCTATTTTATTAAATACTTTTGGCACCAAATATTTAGACGTCCTTTTACCGTAATAGTTTGTTATTGTTTGTTGTACTAGTCTTTTCTCTCTCATACTCCTTGTGTTAAACTTATTTTTAACATTTACTTTGAATGTATCACTATAATAGTGTTCTAACCCTATCAAATACTCAACTTTCATGTCTACTGGCAAGATTTTACAAATGGAGAATAATTTATCGTACTCTTTGTTACACTTTATCTTAACCTGTTTGCTAACTAGGAACTTGATCAGTCTTGTCTGTAGATTCTTTATTTCTAGTAAATATGTTTTAAAAGTACGTCTATACACAATAAGTCCATAACTGATTAATGAGTCAGCGAGTGCGTAATAAACTATCAATAATGTGTGTTTATTCACTACTGTAACGTTGTAGAAACTCAGAATAGTTTCTACCGTTACTTTGTAAACATAACCTATTCAACACTTTAATTAAGTTAAATGTCAAAACAAACGCCACAGAGTATACATACTCATTGGGCCGTCCAGTTACTAAACGACTAAAATTAGCTGTATTTACCAGTGCTGTGCGCGCGTTACGTGTATCTGATCGAATGAGTGAAGACTTGTCTATGCGTAAACACGCCAGTATAAATGTCACGGACTCGCGATGACGAGAGCC
This sequence comes from Xestia xanthographa, assembly GCA_905147715.2. Taxonomy (NCBI): domain Eukaryota; kingdom Metazoa; phylum Arthropoda; class Insecta; order Lepidoptera; family Noctuidae; genus Xestia; species Xestia xanthographa. The sequence continues at coordinate 19,564,355 of LR990667.1, forward strand.
TTTTTTTGGAAATATTCTGCTCCCAGTGACTAGACGCGTTTTATCATCGGATATTAAATTTCTAGAAGTATTCGTGATCTAGAATATTCGGGCTTAAAGCAGGCAGCTTTAATTTTTGTTAGTAACCTAACTCTTTTCGTTTTGTGTCTACGTAAACCCCATACTGGGTAAGTGTTGAACAGCAATTCACGTTTTCATATTTTGTGTATCACTAGCTACGTGGTCTCAAGATGTGAGCCACTTTCTATCACCGTTTTTGCTATGCACATTCAAATGCTTAAATCATGTAGCCTTCAGCAGAGTGTCTTTGACATTTTACATGACACTCAAAATGTGCAAATCATGTCGTGCTTACCACCACCATCATGTAAACTCCGTACTGATTGTGACTACCACACATCACCTTCATTGGCGCACGGGTATTTCTCGCTTTGCTTATGCCTTGGTGTCACAATCAGCGGGGATGACTGCTAGCCATTCTGTGACACGCTGGACGTTATTTTCCAGGGTTCAAGATTCCGGCTGACAGTCAGGATTTCGGCTGACAACCGTTTTACCGGCATCCAATTTGCCGCGGGCTCCGCAGCGGGTACCCTTTACCTGCGTGGCCGCGTCGAAATTCTACGGGTCGGCGCGATCATCTGCCGTCCGTCACCCTACCTGGCGTCTGCAGCGTGGCACACCGCTACGGTCATCGTCACGCCGGGCTGAGCCAGGAGAGTACCGTGCAACCCCCGGGCGGGCTTGGAGAAACTTGTGACCATAAACCTACCCACACCCGTTTAGTTTATTAATATATTTTTATGTTGACCTGGGTCCGTGGTTTTCTTTTATTTACCCCCACGGACACCCTTTCCGTCACATTGGCGCCCAAAAACGTGGTTTTATGGTCACTTTTCTTCAAGTTCTCTTGAGGGTATTTTTTTGTTGGTGTTTTTTTTTGTGTGGTTGTCTTTGCTGTGTAAAACGTTTTGTTTCGTTGCCAGCAACTAAGGTGTAAGTAACGGTACAGTATTCTACGTTATTTAAGTGTTTTTTTTTTCTTGAGAAAATAAGTGGAGGTAGAAGGAAAAAAAAATAACGAATTATTATAACATTCTTCGTAGTAGTAGGGCCAATAGTAACGGCTCGCCCCGGGGAAGTACTACCACCAAACTTAATTCTTCCGGTAATCAGCGTTGCTGTGTGCCGGCTGAAGAGTTTGGGTGCCGGGTATTAATTACTGGCTAAAATTTAAAAGACAATAACAACTTAGTCTATGTCCACCAACAATTTATGCAGCTTGTTCAATTAAATAAATCAACAAGTTTGCTCGTTAGGTGACAATATATATTTTTTTTTTCCTCTCTCCAAGTAATAGTAATAACACATATCAAGGAGACCATTCCATAGAAATATAATATTAAACAACTATTTATTAACAACAATTTAGATTCACAACGTTTCATAGTTTTGTCTTTTGTTTGTACAATCACAGGATTTTACTTATTCACTTGTATCATTGACTTTGTATGGAGTGACAATTAACTTTTAACTTGTCACACAATTTTATTAACTGTTAACTTTTAACTTTGGATTTTGATCACTTTTGTTCTTGTGAATTATCTTGTTATTGATAACTCAACATTAGTTATTCTTAATAAACATTACGTATCATTAACAGTTTCATGATTTTATTTGTTACTCGCATATTTTGAGTACAGTCATGGAACTAATTGTATTTACAACTTGTCATAAAACTTATTGTTTATATTTAAAATTACATTACTTACTGAACGCGTACACATTAGTTGCACCTGTTTTTCTTTAGTAATTTCATTATTATTATAATTTAGTTTCTTTTTTTAAATTACTTTGATTTTTTTTTATTTTCTAAACTTTTCTAGGATAACAACCGAAACGTTATTTTTAGTTTAGATTTGTAACAGTCGGAGTACTTGTCACTATTCATTTCTTGTTGATTGCTGTTTAACACTTAACGGTTAACTTTTTTTTTTTTTTTTTAATTTTTTTACATAAAATGATCATACAAATCTTGTCACATCTTCAAATGGCTTATCCAATTAAATTTATGTCTCTGTCATGACATGGGTAAATCACTTAGGTTCCTGGCACTTTAAAGACTTAGAATAATTGGTGGGTTAGTTTAGGTGTCCATACATAGATGTAGTTCATTTCTTTTATGTTTTAAATATTTTTAATATGTTAATTATAACTTCATACATCTGAGCGGTTGCAACTCATTAAATAAGCCTTTGCAGGAGCGGGTGGATACTCCTTAAATAAGCCTTAATCCAGTTCAATTCAATATAACTGAGCGGTTGCAACTCATTAAATAAGCCTTTGCAGGAGCGGTTGGATACTCTTTAAATAAGCCTTAATCCATTTTCAAATTTAGTAACCCAGTAGACTTCTTTAACTTTTGCATACTTGCTCGTAAGCGGTTGCAGCTGCTAGCACGTCTGTTTTGCGCGAGTATTACGTCAACTACGGACATGATACTCTCACGTACTTGTTAGGAAGCGGACTCACCTCATGTTAAGGTGGTCTGTTAAATATGTTAGGATACAATTTGGTGATATGATGGATGAATGTGGACGAATAAAAGGGGTCGTAAATCAGATGCGAGGTATAGTAGGAGTGAAGGATTTTTACTGAGGTAAAAACCCTAACCAAGCGGGGGGGTATTGTAACGTTGTAGAAACTCAGAATAGTTTCTACCGTTACTTTGTAAACATAACCTATTCAACACTTTAATTAAGTTAAATGTCAAAACAAACGCCACAGAGTATACATACTCATTGGGCCGTCCAGTTACTAAACGACTAAAATTAGCTGTATTTACCAGTGCTGTGCGCGCGTTACGTGTATCTGATCGAATGAGTGAAGACTTGTCTATGCGTAAACACGCCAGTATAAATGTCACGGACTCGCGATGACGAGAGCCTCTTTTTGGAAATATTCTGCTCCCAGTGACTAGACGCGTTTTATCATCGGATATTAAATTTCTAGAAGTATTCGTGATCTAGAATATTCGGGCTTAAAGCAGGCAGCTTTAATTTTTGTTAGTAACCCAACTCTTTTCGTTTTGTGTCTACGTAAACCCCATACTGGGTAAGTGTTGAACAGCAATTCACAGCAATTCACGTTTTCATATTTTGTGTATCACTAGCTACGTGGTCTCAAGATGTGAGCCACTTTCTATCACCGTTTTTGCTATGCACATTCAAATGCTTAAATCATGTAGCCTTCAGCAGAGTGTCTTTGACATTTTACATGACACTCAAAATGTGCAAATCATGTCGTGCTTACCACCACCATCATGTAAACTCCGTACTGATTGTGACTACCACACATCACCTTCATTGGCGCACGGGTATTTCTCGCTTTGCTTATGCCTTGGTGTCACAATCAGCGGGGATGACTGCTAGCCATTCTGTGACACGCTGGACGTTATTTTCCAGGGTTCAAGATTCCGGCTGACAGTCAGGATTTCGGCTGACAACCGTTTTACCGGCATCCAATTTGCCGCGGGCTCCGCAGCGGGTACCCTTTACCTGCGTGGCCGCGTCGAAATTCTACGGGTCGGCGCGATCATCTGCCGTCCGTCACCCTACCTGGCGTCTGCAGCGTGGCACACCGCTACGGTCATCGTCACGCCGGGCTGAGCCAGGAGATTACCGTGCAACCCCCGGGCGGGCTTGGAGAAACTTGTGACCATAAACCTACCCACACCCGTTTAGTTTATTAATATATTTTTATGTTGACCTGGGTCCGTGGTTTTCTTTTATTTACCCCCACGGACACCCTTTCCGTCACACTACACTTTTCAATTGATAGAACTTTAGGGAAGTTCTATCAATTGAAAAGTGTACAGAATACAGATCTCAGTCTATTACAGACATCAGTTACATGCGTTTTCCAATTAAAATTTCTATCTATACTTAGACCTAAATATTTAAATGAACTTACATACTCCAACTTTACGCACCTACAATTGATCTTGTTATCATGCAAACATTCGTATGTATGTCCTATCACATTAATATTGTCTCTGAGCACAGCTTTAGCTCGCAAATTGTATGGCGAGTGTATATGCATGCATTTTGTTTTTAACAAATTTAATATTATTCCATTGTCATGTGCCCACTTGGTAATGCTTTCGAAGTCTTCCTATACGTACTGTTGTACCTCCAGTATATCTTTCGAAGCATAAACTACACACATATCATCTACATACATGAACACTCGACATTTTGTTTACAACATTCGACACACTGTTCACGTGCATTATATAACCTACTGGTCCAAAAACTGATCCGGTCGGCACTCCGAGATTCACACCTGCCTCCTCCCCAGTCACACCAGCTATGAACGTGCTTATTCTCCTGTTAGTTAAATAGCTTTTAAACCATTTATTCGTGGGACCGCGTATTCCACATTCATCCATCGCTTGCAGTAATATGTCGTGATCCAGTGCGTCGAATGCTTTTTTGTAATCAATGAAGAGTGCTATCAGCTGCTTACCAGAGTCTAGACACTCATTAACATAGTCGGCAAACGCCGTTAGGGCCGAGACAGTACTGCGCCCTTTCCGGAAGCCATACTGTGTGTCTGACAATATATTGTGACGTTCCAAAAACTTACTAATATGACCAACAATATTTTAAACTATTTTGTCTAAGACAGACAATATGGCTACCGGTCTATAATTTACATATTCCAGGTGGCTGCCAGACTTATAAATAGGGCGAATAATAGCATTTTTTAACTCATCAGGATATACACTCTTAATCAAACACATGTTCATTAATTTAGCTAAAATAGGACTTAATTGTTTTCGTACATATTTAATGTCTTTCGCCCTCACTCCATCTAAACCTGGCGCTTTTTTACACGACAACTTATTTATAACTTTATCTATATCTGACGAACTAACAGTAATATAGCTAAAACTAACCTCGCTCGGCTTAACATAGTCCTTTCGATTTAAGAATTTTGTGTCACAAACATGTTTAATACATTGAATTTCTTCAGTAAAAGTTTTAGCAAAAGTTGTACATATTTGGGTGACGCTTTGTGTTTTACCTAAATATCTTAATATCACATCGTCTAAACTAGTTTTATTCCGCCCCAACCACAAGTTAATGTTTTCCCATATCTTGCTAAAATCCCCATTACATTTTTTTATTTCATCTTGTTTATATCTATTTCTAGCCTCGTTTACAAGTTTTGTGTGAGACTGCACCAGCAGACTCACGATGTCCGCGATTACGCGGAGCCCTAATCACAATATATTTGTCCAAATTGACAAAGGAAAAACAACTATTCAATACACTTACCATCACGTTGGTACCGGTGATGTGACGTAGTCCTGGTCACGTCTCATCTGGGTGGGGTGTAAGTATATCTGTGGTGTGTGTGGTGTATGTATAGTTAGGTAAGATTCGACGGTAACCAAAGGACGCGCGCGGCTCGCACCGTCGACTCCAGGATCAAACCTTCAGATCCCACACGTGGCACCTCTCACGAATGTCCAACTGAATTTTATCCCGGTTTGCTAACCCAATCGGGGATATAATAGTCCAGCACTGAATTTAGGAATTACCGGCGTTCAAATGACACAAACAGGCCGGACATAACCAAAAAAATCACTCGCGGTCAAGACCCAAAATGGCGAGGTTTCTCAATTTTCACTCAATTATCAACAAAATATCAAACACCGAACAGGATTGCATCGGATTAACAATAACTCAAAGTTTTCAACCAATAATTACACGGAACAGCGTGTACCAAAAATTACAAGCACGGAGCGACCATTATTCAACCAAAATTGCACTGACAAGCCAACGTCATCGCACCACAGACAACGAAACGTAATCTGTCAAACGTCAAAAGGTGCGTTCCGAGTCTTGGTGGACGAAACAAGTTTATTTACCTTATTTCTAAATTTCGTGTATTCTAATCGTTTAGTCATATTTTTTGGCGATGCTTTCCATGCTCTAAATAAATAGTCCCTACGACACAACATTGTATATAAGTATTTATCTATCCATGGTTGTGTTCTTCTTTTATCGGAGGACTAGCTGTTGCCCGCGGCTTCGCCCGCGTGAAGGTCAGTAACTGTCCCACTGGATCATACTAAAGGGATAATAGTGTCCTCCATGTTAATCCAGGTTATAAACTATCTATCTGCCGCATTTCATAATCATCACAATTATTATTATTACAATCACCATCACTAACACAACCGCCATCATTATCACAATCACCATCACTATCACTGTCACAATCACAATCACCATCACAATCCCCATCACCATCACTATCACAGTCACCATCATTATCACCAATTATCATCATTAACACAACCACCATAATTACCACAATCATTATCACAATCACCATCACAATCACCATAACAATCACTATCACAATAACAATCACCATCACAATCCCCATGACTATCGCTATCACAATCACTATTACAATCACCATCATCGTTATCACAATAATTATCATCGTAATCACAGTTATTATCACACTCACCATCACCATCACTATCTCAATCACCATCACAATCACCATCACAATCACCATCACAATCACCATCACAATCACCATCACAATCACCATCACAATCCCCATCACCATCACTATCACAGTCACCATCATTATCACCAATTATCATCATTAACACAACCACCATAATTACCACAATCATTATCACAATCACCATCCCAATCACCATAACAATCACTATCACAATAACAATCACCATCACAATCCCCATCACTATCGCTATCACAATCACTATTACAATCACCATCACCATCACAATCACCATCAAAATAACTATCACAATCACCATCATCGTTATCACAATAATTATCATCGTAATCACAGTTATTATCACACTCACCACCACCATTACTATCTCAATCACCATCACAATCACCATCACAATCACCATCACAATCACCATCACAATTACCATCACAATCACCATCACAATCACCATCACAATCACCATCACAATCACCATCACAATCACCATCACAATCACCATCACAATCACCATCACAATCACCATCACAATTACCATCACAATCAACATCACAATCACCATCACAATCACCATCACAATCACCATCACAATCACCATCACAATCACCATCACAATCACCATCACCATTACAATCACAATCACTATCACAATCACCATCATCGTTATCACACTTATTATCATTGTAATCACAATCATTATCATCGTTATCACAATCATCATTATCACAATCATCATCATCGTAATCACAATCATTATAATCGTAATCAAAATCATCATCATCACAATCATCGTCATCATTATCACAATCATCATCATCGTAATCACAATTATTATCATCTGGATCTCAAAATAAATGCCATTTTCGTAATTAGCACCCCTGACAATCTCGGTATCGACACCCATATTGATTTTTAGATATTTCAACCCCATCGCACCCCAAAAGGGAATGGTAGTATTTCAGGTCTACAACATTAAATCTTAAAATCGTTGTTTTTGTAATACACCCGACCCAATTCACCATAAAAACAATACCTATGTTGAATTTCAGGCTTTGTTACCCCATTTCCCCCTTTAGGGGTTGAATTCTGAAAAAAAAACTGAAACACAAACGTTAACTCATTTATCGATAGGAGTACTCCTGTTAAGTTTCGAATAAAGTAGTCTAACTAATCTTATTTCCCCACGTAATCTTTGGACTCCCGTTCCAACCCATAAGGGGGTGAATTTTGAAAAATCCTTTCTTAGTGCACCCCTAAACCTCATAAAGAACCTTTGTGCCAAATTTGGAATCTCTAGACTCAGCGGTTTGGGCTGTGCATTGATTTTTATACTTTGCTACCCCATTTCCCCCTCTTAGGGGTTGAATTCTGAAAAAACCTGAAACCCGTTTCTACTCATTTATCAATAGGAGCACTCCTGTGAAGTTTCGAATAAAATAGTCTAACTAATCTTGTTTTACCCATACAAACTTTGGTTTCCCGTTTAACCCCCTTAGGGGTTGAATTTTGAAAAATCCTTTCTTAGTGCACCCCTAGATCACATAAGGAACCTACTTGCCAAATTTGGAATCTCTAGACTCAGCGGTTTGGGCTGTGCATTGATCTTTATACTTTGCCACCCCATTTCCCCCTCTTAGGGGTTGAATTCTGAAAAAACCTGAAACCCGTTTCTACTCATTTATCAATAGGAGCACTCCTGTGAAGTTTCGAATAAAATAGTCTAACTAATCTTGTTTCCCCATACAAACTTTGGAGCCCCGTTTAACCCCTTTAGGGGATGAATTTTGAAAAATCCTTTCTTAGTGCACCCCTAGACCACATAAGGAACCTACTTGCCAAATTTGGAATCTGTAGACCCAGCGGTTTGGGCTGTGCGTTGATAGATGAGTCAGTCAGTCAGTCAGTCAGTCAGTCAGTCAGTCAGTCAGTTTCTTCTTTTATATATTTAGATGTGACTGTAATCATACTTTCCTTATAAATTTGTTCAAACACTGTGCACAATTTCTGAAACAATAGTATCGGGCACGATATTGGGAGTAGTTGCGCCCAGTCATATGCTTCTAGCTTTTGTTTTACAATCTTATCACTAATTACATTTCGCGTTTTTTTCCCACTATTCGCTTTTAAAAGTAAACTTTCGCTAACACTCGTACTCGTAGCCAATGCTAGTCCAACGGCATGATGATCGGAGATGTGCGTCTCGAGCACATATGACGACGAACCGCACTCATTGCGTCCCGCTCGCACCCATACATGATCCAAACACGACGTCTGAAGTTGCCCGTCCACGATCGCCTCGCGTGTTATCTCTGTGCTCGGTATTACGCACTGCAGGCCGCATTCACACAAGGCGTTTTTATACTTTGTTGTAATTGGATTAACTACATCATTTAAAATGTCTATGTTTGTGTCACCAACCACAACAATGTTTTCCAGTGCAGGGATTGACCTAACGACTGTCTCTAATTGTTCTATGAACCGTATCTTATTTTTGCTAGGTGGTCTGTATACAGCAATTATATGCGTTTTCTCGTTTTCTGATCTAAGCTGGCCGTACAGCATTTCTACAGCTTCCGTCTTCAATTTTTGAGCATCGAAGCTAAGTCTTTCTTTTGCGTATATCAATATTCCTCCTCCTCTAGTGGTTTCCCTTGAGTGTATGTGTGTATTATATCCCGATATTTGATAGAATGAAAGTTCTTCCTTCTTGATATTTATCTCACTTAGTATTATTATATCTATATTATATTTGTTTTGTTCTAACAACACTAGTAACTCGTTGAAGTGTTTCCGAATTGACCTTATATTCAAATGAAAAATGTGATGAGATGCTTTATTTGCATCCATATAGTTACTTAATGATGGTATGTCGTAGCATCTTTTAAATGAAACATCAGTAGAGAAATCAGCTGTTTGGTCGAATAGTGTTGAAAAGAAATCACCTAGTGTGTACTCGCTGCGTTAATCGCGTGTATTTATTTACATTCTTCGACCTTTTACAAGGCCGCTTCCGATCTTAGGTATGTTGTAAATCTTTTTTTCTTCACTATTTTTTTTAACAAGAATACTGCTATCTTGAACCCAAATGTACTGAAAACCTATTGATTTTAGTTGGTTTCTTACGATCCATAGCAGTTGACGCTTATACTTAGGTAAATCTTCATTTATGAATATTCTCGAATCGCTGCCATTGGCGTAAACTTTGTTATTGGTAATCTTAGACTCCGCTACTGAATGTCGAAGTTTGAAATGTCGACGTATGTTAGTTCTAAAGTACAGGATCTCGATGTACGCCAGTTCGAAAGTTCACTGGAGCGAAGTGTGCAAGGCCGACGTATCGTTAGTTAGAAAGCATACGAGTGCGATGTACGCCAGTTCGAAATTACCCTGTTACGAAGTATGAAATGCCTCCGTACTGTTACTGGTACTCCTACAACATTATAATTAGCAAATTTGTGTAAAAATAAATTCACTTCATTTTTTATATAGAGACAGACACGGATATTAGTAATTGTTTGTACCTATTATTATGATAAATATATTTAAACGGAAGTTTAACGCAACAATGATAAATAACACTATGTGTTTACTATTTTACATTACAAATAGACAATGCATTTTAAAAATATTAAGTTTACCAGGTACTATATTTATTGCAAAATTAGGTATAGAAATTGTGAGGGTAGATAGTATAGTCATACTTTCCACTGTATACTTTTTTGAATAATTTGCCCAGGCCTATCAAAATCGCTGTCGGCAGCTTTTCTTTTTAATGAGTGCCTGACGGTATTTGCTTCAGCAGTATTCGAATCTGGTTCATGAAGATGAAATATATTGTTAAATTTGTGTACATAATGATCATCTCCATTCTTTCTTGTAATTACCGTGGCGCCACAACTCGACGACTTTTTCTCACGCAATTCCAGTAGAACACATTATCACACTTTTTATTAATCATATATAGAAACCCATCAAGAAACAAAAGATTATTATTTTTATGCGACATAACAAACTCACATTTATCTCCATTTTTACGAATGAGTTAAAATGATGAAGCGATATCACTGTTGTAGGACAACAAATTAATTAATGACACTTGGAAAAATACTATCTACCCTCACAATTTCTATAATTTTGCAATAAATATAGTAACCTGGTAAACTTAATATTTTTAAAATGCATTGTCTATTTGTAATGTAAAATAGTAAACACATAGTGTTATTTATCATTGTTGCGTTAAACTTCCGTTTAAATATATTTATCATAATAATAGGTACAAACAATTACTAATATCCGTGTCTGTCTCTATATAAAAAATGAAGTAAATTTATTTTTACACAAATTTGCTAATTATAATGTTGTAGGAGTACCAGTAACAGTACGGAGGCATTTCATACTTCGTAACAGGATAATTTCGAACTGGCGTACATCGCACTCGTATGCTTTCTAACTAACGATACGTCGGCCTTGCATACTTCGCTCCAGTGAACTTTCGAACTGGCGTACATCGAGATCCTGTACTTTAGAACTAACATACGTCGACATTTCAAACTTCGACATTCAGTAGCGGAGTCGTAATCTTATTCTCCTTCTTCGCTGACATCCAGTTGTTGCGAGCACTTTTAGAGCGAAGCTTAACCAGTACGATCTTAGGTCTTGTCTCGCCTGGTTTTTGTCGCCCTACCCTCTGCGCGTCTTCGATATCATTTGGGTTCAGGTCCAGATTTTTAGCTAATTCACCTACCACCGATTTAATATTATCTTGATTATGCATCTCTAATCCATGTATTTCAATATTTTTTTCACTTTCTCTTATCTCCAACTCCTGTATTCTTTCTTCCATAGCTTTATTGCACTTCTCCAGATAGCCATTTTTTGCTCTAATGACTTAATTTTTTTTTGAGATTCTTCTTTGCATTCCATCAAAGATTGGTACATTTTAGAATAGAATTCAACATTGGCAGTAAGGTCGACAATTTTTTTCTCAACACTGTAAAGGGTACCTCCAGCTTTTTATTTATTTCGGCCAGCGCTCTCGCCTGATCCTTCGCTTGGATTTATTGCCAGTTTTGGACCTTGTGATGGCTTCGCTTGTGCGGGTCTGCTTTTTGCTGACTGGCAGTCATCGCAGATTGCCGTCAGCAGAAATTTGTTGCTTTGCACACACTTTTTGTGATACACCGCTTCACATGCACCTTTGCACTTCACAATCTCATCTTTGGTCAGAGACACAAAGAGTTTGCACTTTTTGCACTGCACCATTTTTACTTTGTAGTAATGATAATACGTTAGATATAAGTAGTAAGCTGATAACAATGTTTATAAAAGTAAACAAATTGCTCATTAACACGCGAACGTACGATAAGCGCGCGCGCAGCGGTCTTCATTGTCTAAGCTCCCGTTGCACGAAACCCTACCTCACAAGGTGGCAGATCAGAAATGTAATGTAGTGATAGATACTACTTAGGAACACTGGATTTTAGTAGGTTGCCATCGCATATCCTGGAAGAACTTTTATTTTTTTTCGTTTTCGTATCGCTATTTTGATCGAAAATTACATCATAAGGTGGCAGATCGAAACGTTTACCTATCGAAAGAGACACGTTTGGAGATAACAACCCGCATAGGTTGCCAGCCCAAACCCTGGCAGGTTTCAAGATCAGCCATGTTTTATGAGCCCCAAAAATGGGGTCATTTACCTCATCAGGTGGCACCATGAAACCGATGCAGATCGATTGCCCTAGTCTTGCCATTCATGAATATGTAGGGTTGCCTGCCTTCAGCTTGGCAGGTTTTCTGGTCAGTCACCTCGAACAATATATTTTAAAATCTTGGAATAACGAGAAATTCTTGTATAGATGCTATGATTCAGGGTTTAATTTAATAAATATCGGGATATTAAATTAAAGTCGACTTACTAACAGACTTGCGTCTCACGGTGTTGAAATAATAGGGTAAATGTACCAGTTTTGATAATTTCTTCAAATATTGAAAAAAGTGATGTTGCCTTTTACGTTCAACGTGACATTATAGTCTAACGGGCATTTTTGTGCTGCATAACAATATTTATATATATAATGAATCATTAATCACCTGTGATTTTTATGAGTTAAGTTTATTTTTGCTTTTACTAGCTTTCTGCCCCGCGGCTTTTCCCGTAGTAAAATGTAGGTACCTAGAACCTACCATATGTGCAATTCTGTTGTAAAAGATATAACACTGTAAAGTTTCATCCAAATCCGTTCTCTAGTTTTTGCTTGAAGATTTCTTCAGATTGATGCGGTTTGTTATTTAACAAGTACTTCTGCATCCACGAAGAAGCAGATACTCGGCTTATCTTTCATATGTCTAAAGTTCAACCTGAATCCAAAGTTAAAGTTAATTTAAGTTAATTGCTCGGACACAGATATATTGGTGATAATAGGAAAAAACATTCACTAACTTACAAATTGTTCACAAATTTGGTTCACTAATTATATAATACCCACCTTCAATCAGCTTATAGCTGTACCGAATTAGCGCACAAGCTAGGACCTGAAATGTGCAAAGCCTTACCAGCTGCACACGCCTACACAGGTTGTGATTACACATCCTCCTTCAAAGGGAAAGGAAAAATTAAATATTTGATTTAATAGAGGCCGACCAAGATTTTAGAAATGTTTTTGCATCCTTAAATAGTCCAGAGGACATACAAAACAAAGAAAATAAACAAATACTTTAAAAGTTTACATGCAAGTTATATTCCCAAGGAGGGACGTGAATAAGGCTCGTTTCGAAATGTTGGCAAAAAATATGGGACTCTATCGCAAACATCGAAATTCATGTTAAAAATTATAAATTTCAATGCTGCAACTCTACCGCCATGTTGGAAAAGTTTAAAACAACATTTACTAAGGACACTGCTTGTGAGCTCAATGTACACAAAACCATCTTGTTTTTTGAACCCATTGAATGCGTATGGGTTCTAAATAGTAATAACAACTATGATATTTTGTGGTATGAAGGAAATTTATTTATTTATTTGTGATTCTTCTTCTGATGAAGAATAACTTTGTACAGGTACCTTAAATAAAACAAAAAATATGTAACTTGTTTATATTTACTAATGTTTGTACGTGTAAAAAAAACATGCAAGTGAGTTTTATTTCTTTTATGTTTGTACCTGTAGGTACCTTAAAAAATTTGTATGCAAGTAGTATTATGCAATTCTATGCATCTTCTTCTAAATGTATAATAAATATAAAAAAGTTAAACGTACTGTTCTAGTGTGTATGATAATTTTGAATAGTTACTTTGAATTAAGCTGCATGAGGTTTCCCATATTTGAAATAAAGTTGATTTTTAATTATTTGTTTTTATTATTTCTATTTCTACATGATAACTATTGTTATGCAGCACAAAAATGCCCGTTAGACTATAATATCACGTTGAACGTAAAAGGCAACATCACTTTTTTCAATATTTGAAGAAATTACCAAAACTGGTACATTTACCCTATTATTTCAACACCGTGAGACGCAAGTCTGTTAGTAAATCGACTTTAATTTAATATCCCGATATTTATTAAATTAAACCCTGAATCATAGCATCTATACAAGAATTTCTCGTTATTCCAAGATTTTAAAATATATTGTTCGAGGTGGCTGACCAGAAAACCTGCCAAGCTGAAGGCAGGCAACCCTACATATTCATGAATGGCAAGACTAGGGCAATCGATCTGCATCGGTTTCATGGTGCCACCTGATGAGGTAAATGACCCCATTTTTGGGGCTCATAAAACATGGCTGATCTTGAAACCTGCCAGGGTTTGGGCTGGCAACCTATGCGGGTTGTTATCTCCAAACGTGTCTCTTTCGATAGGTAAACGTTTCGATCTGCCACCTTATGATGTAATTTTCGATCAAAATAGCGATACGAAAACGAAAAAAAATAAAAGTTCTTCCAGGATATGCGATGGCAACCTACTAAAATCCAGTGTTCCTAAGTAGTATCTATCACTACATTACATTTCTGATCTGCCACCTTGTGATGTAGGGTTTCGTGCAACGGGAGCTTAGTCTATTAGTAATAGGGTTCCGTTTTTACCCTTTGGGTACGGAACCCTAAAAACTAGCCAATTCTCGATGGAGCTGCTTGTTTATCTCTAAAAAGTAATGAAATCTAGACAAAGTTGTGCCAAGTCTAAGGTTCCTTACTGCGATTTCTTTATTATTATAGTTAATGTTGTGTGACTTGGCCGTTGAAGGGTACACAAGGGTACAAAACCAGGTGCTCCATGACACCATTGCACCAATCTGTCACCAGAACCGCTACCCATTGACGATGGACAATTGCCACTTGGAAAACGTTGATTCAATAACCAGTCAATTGTAGGCTTGATAAAGCTGCGTATTTCAATAATACTTATGCAGAGGCGAGCCTGAAACAAACAGTATAAAAAAAACCAGTACAGACGGACTTCTAATCATTGATAGAAGTTCGTCTGTACGTACCTATATTTTATGTTAGATCGGTGGTCAATTTGACGCTCCAAAAAGAAGAAAGCAGAAGTCAGCATTGTCAATGCTGAATCCATGTGTTGCAGAATCAACAATAGCCTAAAATGAGACACTACCGTCCAATTACCAATACCAGTATGGGTTATTAAAATAGGCAGTTACGACAGATATTACATTACGTGTAAACAAAATTGACTTGTACCCACTAACGTATAAAGAATGTTCAACGGCCAAGTCACACAACATTAACTATAATAATAAAGAAATCGCAGTAAGGAACCTTAGACTTGTAAACAAAATTGACTTGTACCCACTAACGTATAAAGAATGTTCAACGACCAAGTCACACAACATTAATAATAAAGAAATCGCAGTAAGGAACCTTAGACTTGGCACAACTTTGTCTAGATTTCATTACTTTTTAAAGATAAACAAGCAGCTCCATCGAGATTTGGCTAGTTTTTTACAGTTTAATAATGAACATAATTGTCGTTTTATTTTTTCCAAAAGACGTAAATTTGATTTTTAAAGAATAAAAACCACTCATTTCGCACAATTCGGCCTGCAGTGACTGACGTAACAACCACTTCGTAGTGCAAGCTGATTAGAACTTTATTCTAACAGTATTTCAAACGAAGTTTGAACCACCACAAATAGAGTTGCTAATTTTGCTCGGGGAACCGCCTTAAGACTAAGGCTGAGGCACGCTCAAGATTCTGGTTTCCCGGTATAGACTTTGCGATAGAAACAATGATAAATTAATGCGATGTCTGCATTCAGTTGCGCCCCTCCGTTCTATAGGATACACATCGATTTTTTAGGTCCAATTAACGGTTGCATGTACTTAGTAGCAGTGGATGCCTACTCAAAGTGGGTAGAAGTATATACTATGAATTCTGCTACGACATCTACTGCGGTTATTGCTATACTGTGTGATTATTTTTCAAGATTCGGAATACCAAAAGCGATTGTAAGTGATAATGTTACCTACATCTTTTTGTTCGCAAGAGTTTGAACAGTTTTGCTTAACAAATGGAATTAATCACATCACTTCACCGGTCTACCACCCGCCTAGCAACGGCCAAGCGGAATGTTTTGTTAAAGTTGTGAAAAGGGGAATCAAATCTTGTCTTTCCTCTCAAATTACAAAAAATGAGGCTAATTTAAGACTACCAAAATATCTGATGGATTACAGGAATTCTGTTCACACTACTACAGGGTTGCCCCCTGCGGAATTGGTATACGGTCACAAGTCGAGGTCACGTTTAGACATTATTAATCCGAAATCATCGCCACCATCGTCATCCTTGTCATCTGTGTTACTTAACCGTGTGCGGGAACAACAGTGTTTGCCAACTAATCCACACGTAAAAAACAAATTAAAGATAAATGAATTAGTATTGTTTAAAAAAATTGTGAACAAAACAAAATTTACATGGTGCAAGGCCACGCACTATCATAAAAAAATTAGGAAAGGTTGTGTATTTAGTTAAAGATTTACAAAGCTCTGAAAGTTTTAAAATACATTAATTTAATCATTAATTTCCTACTGTTTCACACGAGTTTTGACCCGCAAATTAGACTACCAATTTAGACACGGTTTTGCAGCCGACATATGGCAGAATCCGTTACGTAATGTTGCCAGAGACTTATTTAAAATTAGTCCTAAGATTAAATAAAGTGCAACCAAAAAATGTTGCCAGCTTATTAAATATTCGTGAAAAGTCAGCCGGGCACTTGAAGTAGGTGCTCTTGCGTATATATCTGTGGGCGGTACAGACATTCAACTTTACAGAAGGCGTGAAAATTTCATTTGACATCGATTCTCCGACTGAACCGGCAAATGCACGCGCCATAATGTGTGACGACGATTTTAGAGAAAATAACAGATTCACGGTTCTCGAAGGAAAACAACTGCAAATTCGGGGAAAGGTTGGAGAATTATTGTAAGTAAAGTACGAAGTAAGAATTGTAAGGAAGATATCAATCCAGATGCACACGAATAGGTGTGCATCTGGATTGAAAGCCCATTTTTTAAATCCTTGATAAACGAAATAAGTCTTACATGGAATTAAGTTAAAAATTGTAAAAACTGAATGCCATGAATTTCTTAAACGTGAATTAAAGTAGTTATGATCAAATAACTTGCACCCTCAATCCAGACGCTTGCGTAACTGAGTTAACACTTCAATACCCGCAATTACAGACACAATTAAAATAACAATGCACTGTGCCTCTGGAGGCACGGCCGGGAGCATACGGGTTAATAATTTTTATTAAGAACTAGCCCAGCTGACCCGCGCAACCTCGTTTGCGTCACATAAGAGAGAGAGGGTTAGGTTATGCTATCAAAAATTATCTATAAAAAACTTGTTTGCAAAAAATACAACCGACTACACAAAAAAAAAAAAAAAACTTTACCCTCGATTTCTCTGGGATGCCATCATCAGACCCTGGTTTCCTTATCGTGGTACCCTTGGGATATCTCCTTTCCAACAAAAAGAATCGAACAAGAAGAATCATATAAATTGGTTTATAAACGACGAAGTTATCCGCGAACACTCATAAAAAAATAAATATATAAACGGTCGAATTGAGGAACCTCCTTTTTTAGAAGTCGGTAAAAAATGATAAACTCAGAGATAGTACTTTTTGAGATTTAGACTATGCCACTGTAGACTATGCCGCAAGCTTCTGGATTGGAGGGCCCTAGTTATTTCAACTATTTTAATTCACGTTTAAGAAATGGCCTATTGCTTTAAGTTTTTTACTATTATAAAACACATATAAACGGGTATTTTCGCGAATTTTTACCTTTAATATTTGCCCGACGTTTCGACCGGATTGCACCAGCCGTGGTCGCGGGAAGACTGAAGTATTGGAGGTACCGCCACAGCCCGCCGCGCCGTTTTACTATTTTTAACTAAATAGAAGTCTTATTGGGTTTCTCAAGGATTTAAAAAATGGGCCCCCAATCCAGATGCACACAAAAAGTATGTGCTTTATTTGTAACCATAGATTTTTAATATCTATACAGATTATTAGAAGACTTATTACCAGCAGAACTATTAGGTATCTATGTTGACAGTCCGAAATGATGATAACTGGGCTCAGTGTCCATCAATTGACTTTCAAAAGGTTAGTTTCGCAGTCGCGATCAAATATGACGTCATTGGTGCTCATCGTGGCTGATGGTCACCGTAACTCATATTGACAGACGCTATCGTATCGATAATTATATTATTGCGATTATGTAAGCATATTGGACATCAACTTGGCCGCATAATAGTCGATATGTCTTGTGACTGGGTTTTTATGCCTTGTGACCTGTAGAGCTATTACGTATCTCTGTTGACAGCTCGAAATGATAGTAACTGGGCTGAGTGTCCATCAAATAACTGTCAAAACGTTATGAAAGCATCGTGAACATCAAATAGCCCGCATAATAGTCGATAAAAATAGAGTGGTCAACTGCTGAGGCCAAGAGCACCGTACCCGGGCTGTTAGTCACCGCAAAGTGATATCCACTCAGTGTGATACATAATACCAATATTATGACATTCTCGGTTGTCATCAAAGTTCGGTGTACAACTGAAGCTTGATAGTCACTGGATATCAGAAAGATACGCAATAGCCCTACAGGTCGTAACATTGAGCAATACAAGCAAGTTGCAAGGAAAAGGACTCTTTCAAAAGAATTTATATAAAAGTATAACAAGATTTAACAGGATATTAATGCTAAAATCTGTTACAGATTCTGTAGAGACTACTATCAGGATCGGAACATCAGTGTTGTTTTGCCATTTGGTATGAATGTAAGTTACTAATTGAAATATGTATCTATCTACTAAAGAGCTAGAAAATAAAAGCGAATTAATTTTATATCTTTTAATGGTTTAAGGTTGAAAACAATATGGGTAGTCTATGGGAATGTCAGACTTACGTCGGTGGCGAGTTATTGGCATCCAAATGTTATATGGACATACACGTCAGAAAAACAGGTACTGCATGTAAACTACATATATTATTAATGTTTGTTACTAACGGCTGAATGGATTTGGATATAATTTAACAGACAAATTGACCACTATTCGCCTATATTATCATTTTCTATATTGGACATTATATTATGTAGGATACATTTGGTTTTAAATGTAATAAGGACAAGTGATCCCACAGAGCCGCCACAGACGATCCTCGTGAACAACATGGCTCTGCAAGCAGTTCGCACAGACCTGTCGGAGAAGGACGTGGACTTTACTACCGAGTATCAATACCCAGACGGCGATGTAGTCAACGTCGCTTGCGTCAACTTCATGGGAATAGGGAACCTCACAATAAACCTAACGATAACAGACATGCTAAGCGGTAAGTTTTAACATAAAAATGTTGTACCATGATAATCCTTTTGAAAAAAAAAAAATAATGACCACAAACAGGGAGGTTCATTAACGCTGGTTTAAAAAAAGACATGTAAAAATCAAATTTTAATAATGAATGGTTATGGTCCCAGTCCAAAAAACTGACAGCCAGTCGAAATATTTGCGCAGGTTTACAATGTTTTATTGACTAAAGTCAATAAGAACTGTGCTTACCTAGATTGGTCTGTGGATGGGTGAACCCATTACATACCGAGTTTCTTCCATGCCTCGGAAAGCACGTTCAGCCGTTGGTCCCAGCTGCATAAAGCCAATATCTGTGTATGAACCAGCGCAACATTTTGCGTCCCCGTTATAAGGAGATTGTGAATTTTGTAATGGACAAAGCAGTTACGAATTAACTCATGGTTTACTGATAATATAATTTTAAGAGTTTCGGCGCGTGTTAGTTGCATTTCCTTTCTGATACATGTAAAACAGACACAAAAGGAAACTAGAATCAGGAATGTTAAATACATTTATTAAAACATACAACGTACCAAGGAAATACAGTAGAGCTTGCTTACTTTTTTGCATTGGGTCTTGCTAGCTGAGCTGGCGTGAGGAGCGTAGGTAGGCCGAAGGCGGACCGACGACTATATTTTTGTGACAGAAAGTGGGTGTATAATGTAAAATGCGAGCGTAGCGAGCGCACGTCACGTAGTCATGAACTCGTGACAAATGATTATGGAGATTATAGATAAAAAAGTTAGGGAACACTGTTGGAAACACTAAATTGTCTATTGCCTTTTAAGTAATTTTTGTTATCTGTGCTATTCTATTATAAAAGTTTGTATGTTATCTATGGTCCCTCTCTTGACTAAACTACGAACCTGAGCACACGCATTTTCATATTACAATTCCTTAAATTGCTCCTACACGAACAATAAACCAGAAACCAACTAATCCAAACTTATACAACACAATATAGAACCTAATGAGATGTTTATCATAAAGTAATTAAAAATCAAGTACTCAGGTGATGCCATAGTTCAACTGACCAAAATAATAACAAATGAATGTTAACTATACGTATAATGCAAATGTAATACTCTCGTCTCAATCTAACTCACTCCACATGGTGATTGGTAATTGGGTGCAGTCCTTAATGTCAATACTATCCAAATCCGAATCTTGTACTTTGTTTGTTTTTGTACAACATAGATCATGTTCTCTAAACATCTACATGGTAAAAATTTAAATCTCGAAGACGAAGACAGGATAATTAGAAGATCAAACGAACTAACCTGAAGTGAAGTTCAATCTTAATTATCCTGTCTTCGTAAAAGAGATTTAAGGCTCCTCACTAACCCAATACCCCTGTATGATCAATGTTGCTGCTGTTCTTTCTATTCTACTCTAAAGATAATGAGGTGTCGCCTGGATGGCGCGCTACATGGTGTGTTAAAGAGAGACAATGTTTTTCTCTTCCATTAAACTCTAAAGCTTGTGCGACATGTTTGAAGCGTATACGCAAGCTACTACGTGGTTTAAACTTAAATCTCGAAGACGAAGATAATTAAGATCGAACCTTTTGATCTTCTAATTGGCTTGCCTTGCCTCGATACATTTTGACGTAAAAAGGGTGTAAAAACCTCATAACGAAGCCGAAAGGCACTTGTTCTCCTCGTCATTGCGATCATTTTTTTGTTCTACACTATACCAGGGAACAAGTTTTAAATGTAAGATTCTTACTTTAAGATTTGTACTATTCAATACATCAGCACAATGTTTTGAGTGCTTTACATTGAGTTCTACCACAAAACATGAATTGTCACCCCAAAAAAAAGTCGTTTCCCAGCAATGTTTTTTGCGTAAAGTTACTTAGTTTGATGTACAGAATGCTTGGTTGACGGCTTCGAAATGAGGTCTTTTACACCCTGTAGGTAATGCACCTTTGTAGGAAACAGCTTTTTTAATTAGGTACCGTTGAAATATTTCTATGTGGTCCGAGTTCAGAATGATGTACTGGTAACCGTTTGTGTGTCGGTGTATTCCACACCTCGTCTATGGCAGCGTAGTTAAAAATATCAACAGTAAATTAATGCTTCAATTTTTTTCTTTCAGATAAGTTTAACACTACATATCTTTCATCACACAAAGCTATTGGATTTGCTGCAAAATTATGGTCTGATCACAACAATAGTTATATGATATGTACTCATACGGATATGGAAGCAACTGACTACACCAAAGTTATGGTGAAATTTGTCTTGCAAACAGAATTCAGTAAGTTTTTTTTTTATTTTCCCCTTAACCCCCCCTTATTTTTTCTCGAAATAAATATTACAATTAACGAGGCTTTCTGTTGGTAAAATAATTATTAAAATCGGTTCAGTAGATCCAGAGATTACCCCCTACAACCTCAACTTTATTATTAGTATAGAGTATACCTAGATTGAGTAAGTACAGTCACAGGCAAACATTTCATGCAAGATCAAATCTGTCCTGCCCAGCCTGCACGAGCACTTGTACCTTTTATAATTTCATCGAAACAAATGTTAGAACTGGTCTAACACCACTTGAGTTTCATCGACACGTAAAGATAAAGTAAAGATTTCACAAAAAATGGATTTTAAACTGATATTTCAAGTAACTTCGGGCCATTTACCCCTATGTTTTTAATAAATGCATGGTTTCTTCTTGTTTAGATATACATACCCATGACGTATGTCGAGTTTCGTTAGATAACTTAATTTGTTCCGGAATATGAGACGCTTTTGTTTATACCATACATGCTTCAATAACGAAGCTATTTGTAAATGTTGCGATTTATTGTAAACTGGCAATGTAATGACATTTTTTGTTTTTGTTTTACAGATATTGAAAAAGAAGAAAACAGCTGGCAGTTTCTTCACTACGGTAATGTTTTTCTCATTGTTTGACTTTTAATTTTATTACCTATAACCATTTATAGGTCTTTTTACATTTATATACCTATAATTTATTATATATAAATATAATATTTGATATATATGTATAGTATTTTATATATCTTTGAAGTTTATTATAGTATTAAATAAAGTTACTGACAAGCTAGCAAGAAAAGGACAATTAAAGCACCCACACATCCACCATTTTATTTTTAAAACATTTTAAAAGAAAACTTTAATTTGAAAAACTTCAGTCCTTCCATTATCAAAGCCAAGTTAGATTCAACGCCGGAAGTGTATGCTAGCTACTTCATTTACAACAATAAAATATTAGGTGGTCCAGTTTAAACGAGGCCGAAATGGTGAAAAAATAAAAAAAATACGTATTGTATAACCTCAGTCGATTGAAAGGACTTGAGCAGTTAGAGCGCCTCATTAAGGTGAATGCTCCAGGGTAGCCCGCGAAATTCAAATTTTCTTACGTTTTTTGCAATTTGCAGGCCAGTGCTAGGTTGTATGCTGATTAAAATATTATTCGCGGTTATAAGACGTATGTAGTTACAGAATTATATTCATCAAAATCATCAATACAACCCTCTTTTGATGAATATAATTCTGTAACTACATACGTCTTATAACCGCGAATAATATTTTAATCAACATACAACCTAGCACTGGCCTGCAAATTGCAAAAAACGTAAGAACATTTGAATATCGCGGGCTACCCTGGAGCATCAGCCTCTGTAGTCAAGTGTACAGCGATCCGATGCATCGGACATTAAACCTGGGCCTCAAGTCTTCTATTTTTCATTCCAACACGATCCCATTGTCATTTTGCTAAAAGTTCGTAATCTGCTAAATTTATAATGGTCGGTCCATTGACATATATATTACTGCGTAAGGACTGGGTGGACCGCATGTTACAATGACGCCTCGAACGTGGTCCCAAAATGGTCTTCCCTATAGCGAACTAAACTAGAACGCGTTCGGCTGTCTTCGGGAGCGGTCGTAAATTTTACAAGCAAAAATGCCAAGTTGTGTCGTGAAGGGATGCGTGAACTACGACAAAAAGCACAATAAAATAAATGATAACATTTCTTATCACCGGTAAGTTAAAAAAAAATATTATATCAACTTCTAACATTAATTAAAACAATTTTCTTTCGTATTTGTCTCAACGTTTGGCAAAGACGACGCGAAGCCGCGTAAAATTAGACATAACTTTGCAGCGGCGCGCGTTTTAGCCGATAAAATGAAAAGATTTAATAATTCGTATCATAAAATTAATTTTATATGTATAAAATAATTTTTATTGTTTATTACAAGCAAATTAAAATGTGTTTTTATGTACTTACTGGTAAAAATCTATAAGTACAGTGAAAATACGTATTTAATTTGCAGATTTCCTACTGATTCGGTGCGAAATGAAGCTTGGAGTCGTGTCATAAGACAGGAACGTGGTGAACCATATTTTAAGTCAATAGCTACTTACGTGTTTGTTCCACACACTTCTTCTTCTTCTTCAAGTCGGTTAAAAATACCCGCTCTTACAAGGTTACGTCTAGGGGCAGACCACGCCGATTGACATCGTAGTTCATAGTAGTTCTAATAGATGGCGTTAGTGTTTCTGTATGGCGACCGCGTTCGGCGAACGGTCGGACGACCGTATCTTTACTATTTAAATCAATGGGTCGGTCAATGGTCTCGTAACAGTAGTAGTGCGCTTCGCGAGGAAATGCACTATCTAGCGCTATGGCGCTAGAGCTGAGGAAATAGTCGAAATCACAGAAGTTGTGTGGCGTGCTGGTATTAAATTAAACCACATAAAAACTTAATAAATGGACTGTATTTTTTGATAGGTAAAATTTCGTGTACAATACGCGTGTCGGTCTTACGATGACTAGCTTAACACCATAGACAAAACATCAACTTACAGATCAAAATGTGGCCACTTTCCAAATAGTATATATGGTTTGTTTATTGGAACGAACATGCTGGGGAAACGGGAAACAAATTTCACAAAATTTAAATGTAAGAGGCAAATCTCTTTTAAGCTTGGGGTGCGATGTCAGAAGTCCTCCACGTGTGTCTGGCGGCTGCTGGTCCCTCTCGATACGTCTGGAGGGAAGAGCAGCTGCTGGGCCGGTGCACCCTGGACGCGGCAGTATCCTTCTCCGGGGAATGAGAGGAAATGAGAGTTTTCTTTTATCCCCCGGGGAATGTGACCGCCGCGGCTAATGAATCTGACAAAGGTAGGGTCCTTTCAGGACCAACGGTGCGTTCCTCTGCGTGACCCTCTGTAAAGCAGAGGGCACAGCTGAGGAATGAGGGCGGGCTTGGTGTGCACTCACCCTGCCTCCGAGCAGACAGAGAAGGATCCGTCCTCCTCTGTCACCGCCAATCTCGTAATCTGGCTAGCGAAGCGCTGTGGATCACGTCTCGCGGTTTCGATAGGGGACCGAGGGTCTTGGCTTAACCGCCCGGACCGCGAGGTAGAAAACCTCTATAAAAAGTTACCCCGAATCCCAAGTGGCGACGCACCGCGAGGGGATGTATGGCTGACGGGTGTTCCACGGAACAAATCAGTCGCTAGTGCACTCCTCGCCAGGGTACCTGCAGACCCCCATGGCGAGTAATAAATGCTTAAATCTGCCCTTCTAGGTACAGGGGTCTCTGCCTAGATTGTAGCTTATTTCCCCCATTCTCGTGGGATTAGATATGGAAGATTTTAATAAAAAAACAAACACCGCCGGCAACGGCAAGACGAAGGAGAGGAGGGATGCGGCGTCGGAGTCCGACGTAGCATCCAGTGAGGTGAGCGCGGGAGGCTCAGAGAGCTCCCGTCGCGCGAGGGCTGGGACGACCGCGGAGAACAGTAAGTTCTTCCGCAAGCGGCCCAGGCGGTATGGCGACCGGGGGTCGTCATCCGGAGATGAGGAGGCCTCAGCCCGAAAAATCCCCACCAACAAGCGTGGGGGGATCCGGGGCAAGGGGAGGGGGCTTCCTGCCCCAGTGAGGTCGGCAAGAGTTGCCGAGGAGGTGCGCCCCCCGGGCACTACTGTTCCCGGGACTGGCGACGAGGCGGGTGCAACTGGCGGCTCCGAGGCGGAGCGTAAGGCCAGGTTCATAAAGGCGGTGGAAGCCGCGATAAGGGGCGTGGCCTATAAGGTGAAGACAGGCACCAAACTTAAGGCCATACCCGCGGCTTCCGCCTCCATCTTGGCGGCAGCGGAGGCCAATTTTGCAGGGCCTTCCCCTCCTCCGCCTCCGGTAGGTGGAGAGGAGTTGGCCAAGCTGCGGGAGGAGGTGGCCCGCCTGACGGCCGCCATGGAGGTTCTCCAAAAGGAGAACGCCAAGCTCCACGCAGACCTGGCCAATCTGCGCGAGGCTGGTAGCCGTGCTGCGCCTCCAAATGGGGGCCACCAACAACAGCAGCAGCAGCGACAAGCCGAGCCCGTGCCGGTGGAGAACCAGGTTCTGAACCTGGTTCGGCAGGAGCTTGCTTCCTTCCAGGCGCGGTTCTTCGTCCTGGAGGGAATTGTTCTGCGCCCCACTCTGGGTGCAAAGAAGGCAGCCGCGGGCCCGAGCTCGATGCCGAGTACGGTGTCATACGCGGCTGTTGCGGCTGCCACACCCAGACCTGGGCCGTCGAGCCAGTCCTCCGGCAGGGCTGCGGCGCCCCCTCCTCCTGGAAAGTCAGCTCCGGCGCAACCGGCGCCGACTAAGAAGGCGCCCAGGAGGAGAAAGGGCAAGGCGGCTGCACAGGCGGCGACTGTGTCGGCTCCAGCGCCAGCGGCGCCAGTGCCAGCGGCGAGTGGGCCAGTGCCTGCGGCAAGCCAGCTGCCGCCGCCACCACTGCCCCCGCAGCCCCCGACACCTGCGGTTGAAGCCGGATGGCAGGTGGTCGGGGAGAAGAAGAAGTGGAGGAAGGCGGCCAAAAAGGCCCGAAATGTGGAGCGGCAGCGCCAGCACAGGGCGCGAAAGATGGCGGCTAGGCTTCGCGCCCCGAAGACCGCGGCTGTAGTGATCACACTACAGCCGGACGCGGAAAAGAGGGGCGTGTCCTACCGCGACCTTCTGGCGAAGGCGAAAGAGGCGGTGAACCTCAGTGAGCTTGGGATCACCGGGGGCCTCCGGCTTAAAGTCACCGCGACAGGGGCTCGATTGCTGGAGATCCCCGGCGAAACCAGCGGCTCGTCCGCCGACGCTCTGGCTGAAAAGCTCAGAGCGTCCCTAAACGCGGACGAGGCCTGAGTGTCCAGGCCCGTCAGATGCGCAGACCTGCGCATCCTGGGTCTGGACGACTCGGTTACCGAGGAGGAGGTGGTGGCCGCCGTCGCCAGGTCCGGAGGGTGCCCTGCCGATCAGGTCAGGGCAGGCGCCATTCGCCCGGACTCCACGGGTATGCATACCGTCACGGTATGCTGCCCGGTGACGGCGGCTAAAGCCATAACGGAGGGCCGAAGGCTACTGGTGGGCTGGGTCTCAGCGCAGGTGAAGCTGCTAGAGCCCAGACCTCTGAGGTGCTATCGCTGCCACGTGGGACACCACGTGTCAGTACAGTGCGCCTCGGAGGTTGACCGCAGCGGACTCTGCTTCCGTTGCAGCCAGCCCGGTCACGTATCCGCGGCTTGCTGTGCCACGCCGCACTGTGGTGCCTGTGCGGCGGCTGGCAAGCCAGCCGACCACCGGGCTGGAAGCAAGGCCTGCGCTGCATCCACCAAGGCCACCAGAGGCAAGGGGAGGCCCTCCGCCGCCGCCACCACCACCGTCGCCACCGCCGCAGCCGCAACTGCCACCGTTGCCGCTGCCACTGTCGCCGCCACAGAGGGGCCCTCGCAGGGGGCTAGGGAGGAAGCGGTAATGGAGTGCCAATAACGGCCCCATTACGCTTCCTCCAAGCGAACATCAACCACTGTGCCTGCGCTCAGGATCTGTTGCTCCAGAGCATGGCGCAGTGGTTGATTAACATCGCTGTGGTCGCTGAGCCGTATTTTGTCCTCCCCAGGGAAGACTGGGTGGCGGACCTTAGCGGCTCAGTGACCATAGTGTCGTCGGCCGCCGCCGGTACCCCGACCCTTGAAGGTGTCAGGAGGGGTCGGGGGTGCGTAGCAGCCCGGTTCGGGGAGATCGTCGTGGTGGGAGTATACTTCTCCCCGAGTCGAACTCTCGCCGAGTTCCACAACTCTCTCGCAGAGTTGAGTGTTGTCGTCGGAAACCATTCCCTCCCCGTGCTTGTCCTCGGGGACTTCAATGCCAAGAATTTGGCTTGGGGTTCTCGTTGCACAGACGTGCGGGGAAGGATGGTGGAAGACTGGGCCCTGGAAAAGGGCCTGGTCGTCCTAAATCGGGGTTCTGTCCCCACGTGTGTGCGGATGCGGGGCGAGTCGGTGGTGGACATTTCGTTCGCTAGCCCCGCTCTGTCGCCGCGTGTCATTGACTGGCGTGTTATGGAGGGGGTGGAGACCTATTCCGACCACCGGTACATCCGGTTCGACGTCTCCACCCAGACCTCAAGCGCGCCGGTCCAACAGGCCCCGAGTGGTCCGCGTTGGGCGCTGAAGCAGCTGGACCGGGAGCTCCTCCTGGAAGCCTCGATCGTGCAGGCCTGGGTGACATCACCGGACAGGCCTGCCGACGTTAACAATGAGGCAGGGTGGTTCCAGGAGGCCATGTCTGACATCTGCGACGTGGCAATGCCCCGTGTTCGGCCAAGAAGCGCCCGGCGTCAGGTGTACTGGTGGTCGCGTGAGCTGACATCTCTGCGCGAGGCGTGCGTGGCTGCACGACACCTGTACGCCAGGCATCGCAGGCTCCGCATCCGCCCACCGTATGCGGCAGCCATTGAGGCGAAGCTTTATGAGGGGTACAGAGCGGCGAAGACCGCCCTCCGCGAAGCGGTCCTGCGGGCCAGGGATCAGGCCCGCGAGGAGTTGCTGGGGACTCTCGACAGAGATCCGTGGGGGCGCCCTTACAAGTTGGTGCGGGACAAACTCCGCCCCTGGGCCCCCCCACTGACGCAGAGTCTCCGGCCTGAGCTCGTGGAGGACGTGGTGAGCACTCTGTTCCCTTCGCGAGGGGAACACCCACCTCCGCCTATGGCTCCGCCGCCTGCGTTGCTGGAAGCGGATCATCAGGACGACGACGACGACACTCCGGAGGTGACTGGGGTAGACCTGAGAGTGGCGGTACGCAGGCTCAGTGCCAAAAATACCGCCCCGGGACCCGACGGCTTGCCTGGCAAAGCCTGGGTCCTGGCCTTGGAGGCTTTCGGGCCCCGACTGGAAGGGCTCCTAAGCGCATGCTTGGAGAGAGGCCAGTTCCCGCTTCGTTGGAAGACGGGGAAGCTGGTCCTCATCCGGAAGCCGGGGCGCCCTGCGGACTCTCCGTCCGCATACCGGCCCGTGGTGCTGCTCGACGAGGTGGGCAAGCTCTTTGAAAGAGTCATTGCAAACCGCCTCGCCGAGCACCTTGCGGGGACTGGGCCGGACCTTGCGGAACACCAGTTTGGTTTCCGCAAGGGGCGCTCTACGGTAGACGCCATCATGCGCGTGAGAGCCCTCACGACGGGGGATGCGGTTTCCAGGGGTGGGGTTGTCTTGGCGGTGTCTCTCGACATCGCCAACGCCTTCAACTCCATGCCCTGGAGCTGCATTAGGGAGGCACTCCGGTATCACCGGGTGCCGACCTACCTCCGTCGAGTAGTCGGGGACTATCTGACGGACAGAGCCGTCATCTACCCTGGTCGCAGCGGAGAATGGAACCGGCGAGAGATGTCGTGCGGTGTTCCACAGGGATCGGTCCTAGGGCCGTCCTTGTGGAACATCGGTTACGACTGGGTGCTGCGCGCCGACCTCCCTAGCGGTGTCAGTGTAGTGTGCTACGCTGACGACACGCTGGTGCTGGCACAGGGGAGGTCGCACGAGGCGGCGGCCGAAGCGATGACACGCGGGGTTGCGATAGTCGTTGAGAGGATCCGGCAACTGGATCTCGAGGTGGCACTGCACAAGTCCGAGGCCATGTGCTTTCATGGGCCTCGGAATGCGCCACCGACGGGATCCCTACTGACGGTAGGAGGGGTATCCATCGGCGTCGAGTCGACGTTGAAGTACCTGGGACTTGTCCTTGACAGCCGGTGGAACTTCGTGGAACATTTCCGACGTTTGGGCCCCAAACTGGAGCGGACTGGGGCTGCCTTCAGGCGGCTCCTGCCCAATCTGGGGGGGCCAAACGCCTTCTGCCGGAGGCTCTACGTGGGAGTCGTGCGGTCCATGGCCCTTTACGGGGCCCCGGTGTGGGCGCGTTCATTGAGGCGGCGAGCCGCCCACTACTTGAACGCGCCCCAAAAGGTGGTAGCCGTAAGGCTCGCCCGGGGCTACCGCACGATTGCCCGCGAGGCGGCGAGCCTCCTTGCCGGATTGCCACCATGGGATCTGGAGGCGATAGTCCTCGCGCGCCTACATGAATGGCGCGCGGAGGCGCTAAGCCGGGGGGAAACTCCGCTGCCGCGGCAAATTGTCGCTCAGCGGACAGACTTCCGGCGAGATCTCATGGCGACATGGAGAGAGCGACTGTCGCAACCCCGTGCAGGGCACGCCACGATAGTGGCGATAAGTCCCCTCTTTGAGGAGTGGCTTGAGAGACGCCACGGCGTCCTCACCTTCCGCCTGACGCAGGTCCTCACCGGACACGGAGTGTTCGGGAGGTTCCTGCACCGAATCGGGCGGGAGGAAACGCCCGGGTGCTTCCATTGTGAGGATCGACCGGAGGACACGATGGAACACACGGTGGAGGTGTGCCCCGCGTGGGCGGAGCACCGCCGTGTCCTCGAAGCGGCGATCGGTGGCGGCGACCTCTCGCGTCTGGCCCTGGTGCAAGCCATGGTCCGGAGCGAGACGGAATGGGACGCCGTCACCTCCTTCTGCGAAGCAGTAATGCTAGAGAAGGAGGTGGCGGAACGTGAGAGGGAGAGAACCTCTCAACGTCCCGGCCGCCGCGGGAGACGCCCCGGGCGTCGGGGGCCACCATCACGTGGCCCCCGGCCACCGTAGGCGCGGGCCTGTGGACGGTGGGCTATGGGCTAGCTCGCCGTCCGTCCATCTCATGACGACAGGCCGTGTCGACGGCGCGTTTGTGTTCCACGCGCGCCTCAAAGAGAGTCAGCAAAAAGGAAGGGGTCCGTAAGGACCGATGCCTGCCGGGGTTGCGGGACTATTCGAAAGAGATACGGTGGCCCCGGAACACAAAGGGCGATGAAGGAACATGGATGGGTTTTAGTCAGTAAAAGTCTGACACTCCCTCCTGCTCCGCCCAGAGCGGGAGGGGTTATTTGATGATTTCCCATCCGAAAAAAAAAAAAAAAAAAAAGGGGCAAATCTCATCATGCTATATTATTTACTTTATAATACTTAAATAAAATTTATATAAACCAAAGTAGATTGTTTATAATTTATTCTACTCATTTAAGTCCCCGTTCTAGTATTACAAATTGCTATCATTCACAACTATTACATAAATTTTGGAGCACTGGTTGAGAGCTTTAGCTAAATCTAAACCGTGTGTAGATACTAATAATATATTATTTTAATTACAAGGCCTTTATTAACATTTAGTTGCTAAATGATGAGTTTATTAAAAAACAGACATGCCTATAGGAAAGGCAGCTAAATTAAAGTTAAACATCTTATAAACTAAGTTACAACTAGGTATCATCAGTTAACTTGAATCTTTAACCTTAAGAACATAAACAAGGCAAACAAAATATGTTTTGAAGTTGGGTAAACATACACTTCTCTTATGTCTAAATTTTCTTATGATCTTAAAACTACACTTATGATTAAATCGATACCTCTCAGGCCCGAAGGATCCGTAAATGGCACAAATAACGAACATGCCTTGAGCCCCGCTGTACCGTTTACGGAACAAATCTAAAGGGTTAATTAAAACATTTTTCAAAAATAACTTCTACCTCTAAACCGTTTCCAAATGTTTTCACTCTATGTCCAACTAGTAGTCGATTCAAACGATACCAAACTTTAGTAACATTCTAAACGGGGCATCACTTTAAAAAAAAAGAAGCGCGTCAGTCGTTGAAACGTCAGTGTAGGTAAACATTGAGTGCCGCTCGAGTGATTTATTATGTTTTTGTTTAGATAAGTGGTTGAAAACTTTGTGAAGTGAATGTTTATTACCTTATTATTGTATAATGCTACTTTGTAGCAAGATATTTACGTAGAACAATGAACCAAAATTATTTTGTTAGCCAACAAAATTTTCGTCGAACGATTTTTTTGTCAACATGGAGTGAACAATTGAAAATGTGAATTTGACTGTTATAAAATGAAATATGGTCTTGG
Organism: Xestia xanthographa; assembly: GCA_905147715.2. Lineage (NCBI taxonomy): Eukaryota > Metazoa > Arthropoda > Insecta > Lepidoptera > Noctuidae > Xestia > Xestia xanthographa. Next base: position 19,596,067 of record LR990667.1, read on the forward strand.
AAACAGCAAAAACAAGGTAAGTAATAATCATAATTCATTATTTACTATAAGAATAAGCATACATATTCATATTTATATAGATTTCAAGTGTTTTCAAATCGAGGTCAATGACAGTAAAATGACAGTTCGCCGTATACGAATTTTTTGTTACAATCTAGTTAAAATCTGATTAGAATGTATCAGTAAGACTCTTATATGAATTATGTATTAGGTTACTTGTGTATTTGTTACATTGGTTCTAAAGTTTCGTGTAAATTGAATCAGTAGTTTTACCAAAAAAAAAATAAGATACGGCCACAAGTCTTAGCGCGGCAAATTCTCATATGTCATCTAACTCATATCCTTTGTTTATAATACTGAAGTGGTTTCACAAGTGCTGTTTATATAATAAAACACGTCTGTTAATTAACGATTCCAACAATTTTTACGGCACAAGATAAGCATTCGTAGAACTCGAGCTTAAGTGGTTTTACCAAGCGAGGTCGGATCACGCAGGCGATGACGTAAATGCGGCTGCGATGGCGGGGCGGGAGGGAGTTAATCGTTTTTTTGCGCCGGTCCTGAGAGGAGAATAAACTTAAACTATAAGAATAAACTTAAATTATCCAATTACTTAAACAACTTACTTACTTAACAATTACTTAAATTATAGTCTGGTACCTAGTCCAGTGAAGCAGGGGAAATAAACTTAAATTATAGTCTGGTACCTAGCCCAGTGAAGCAGGTGAACAAATATTAATATTTTTATATAGGTAACAATGTATGCACAGTCTAACTATTATTAGCCTGTTACTACCTAAGAAAAGATAAATTATTAGTTTTACAACATTTAGATCACACTGTGCTGACCCTGACACAAACAATCAACTCATACTGAACACATGCATCTCCATCCCCCTACTGCTTGTAGGTTATTAATATTTTTCAAGGTACAACCCTGCTCTTATTCTACAGGAAGTAAGCATACGTTACCAATGCTGGTTGTCATAACGAAACCTTTGCTGGTTTTAATGTCCAAAGCTCTGACCTTGCCATCTTTGCCAGGATGAATTTTAACTACCCGTGCCATTGGCCAGCGAAGAGGAGATGTGTTTTTGTCACGTATGCTAACAAGAGAACCTTCTTTTATATTAAATTTTCTTTGAACCACTTAGGTCTATTTTGTAATAAAACCAGATATTGTTTATGCCACTGTTTCCAAAAACTCTGTAACATTTTAGTGCATTTTTTCCAAAATGATAGTCTATTCATTGGTACATCTGATAAGTCAGGTTCAGGAAATGTTGACAATGATTTACCTGTTAAAAAATGACCTGGAGTCAAATACGAATAGTCTGTCGTATCAGAGGTTGATAATGCAGCTAAAGGACGTGAATTTAATATACCTTCAATTTGGATTAAAATAGTATTTAATTCTTCATAAGTAGTAATAGTATCTCCTACCACTCTCTTTATATGGTACTTGGTACTTTTTATACCTGCCTCCCAGAGGCCACCAAATACTGGTGAAGTATGTAAAAACCATACTCAGCAAATAACTTTATATTTGCGTCATTCACTCGCGCAATCGTAACGTTTTGCCTAATAAGCATTTTTCGTGTGAACAAATAATTGTACTTTTAAAGGCATTGAATAAACCGCCGTCAAACCGCCAACATGTCTTTGTTTTATTATAACAATCGTCTGCCGTCTACCTCATAAGAAAGTCAGCACTCTGCATGGCGACCCTGCCACACCGGCCAACTTAAAATATTTATAGAAGAAATAAGCTATGGAAGATTTTTGGAAGAAATAAATAAATATGGGCAAGTCATATTCAAAAGAAGAGGTGATCGTCGCACAAAATGCCAACGGCGAAGCTTCCGCAAATACCACGTTGGAGCATCATCAAACAAACCACATCATTCAAACCTTATTGATCGTCGCTGTCGTTCTGATCGTCGCTGCAACCGTCTACTACATCTTGAAGAAGTGCCGCAGGAGCGCTATCAGCACTTTGAGGCGAGAATTGAACGCCGTTTCAATAGATAACCTCGCACGAGCTACAAACCAGTAAGAAAAAAGAAGAGGAGTCCAGGGTGATCCCGGCCCACATCAAGAGGAGTCCAGGGTAATCCCGGCCCACATCAAGAGGAGTCCAGGGTAATCCCGGCCCAAAACAAGCAGATGCTACGTTCCTGCTGCGCTTCGACTGGCCGCCACACACAGCCCACGCACAACGCTCCGCGCCACGCCGCTGATGATGATGAGCAACTCCGTCGTGACGCCTTTTAGCTAAGTTACTTTAATTTTAAATATTGTTTTAAGTAGTATTATGTTATGTCACTGCAAGAATTAAGTAATTTACTTATAAGCTTGAAAGAAATAAGAGATTACTCAATTAAAATAGGCCCAGCTCGTAGACAAAGTTCCGAGACTGCCAAAAACAAATTTAGAGAAGCCCAAAACTTGTATTCTCGTCTGGAGCATATTTCGTCAGACATTAGAGTAAAGATAGAAAATTCTGAGATAAGCAGTGACACTTTATTACCCATCAATAAATATATCGATGACATACATAATTTGTACAAGACAATTTCAAGTTTGTATACTGATTTGGAAGAACTAGAGTTCGAAGATAGTACAGGAAATATGGCTACGAGTAACTTTGACCTAAAAACGGCCTTAGCCCAGCAATGAACGCCCAGGAGAGCGTCATTATTCAATTAATAGACAGCATTCAACTCTATAGCGATATGCTGAATGATCAAGGGAAAACCCAATTAATTAATTTTGTTTTAAAGACTAGAATTTCCAGTGGTGCTAAACTCCGATTAAAAACAGAGTACTCCACAATTACAGATTTAATTAAAGACATGCGCACACATTTATTGCAAAAAAAATCCGCAGTAGCTATTCAGTTACAACTTAATTCGGCCAACCAAGGTCGTAGGTCTATCGACAAGTTCGGTTCCGAATTAGAGCAATTATTCGTGAACCTGACCATAGCTCAAGCCGACGGCGATACAAAAAAGTTCGATATACTCCATCCCTTAAATGAGAAAATAGCTATTAAACGTTTCGCTGACGGATTGTCGGATTCACGTTTAAGCACCATCATCGCTTCACGGCAATTTCAGTCTCTACCAGAAGCCATTCCCTATCGTCTAAAGTAGAACAGGTCATGAATATAAGGACTTATCGTGGAAATGGAAATGCCAACAGGTTCGGTACCAGACGCGGCAACGCCACGCCTAGGAATAACTCGTATAATAATAATTACCAAACATCTCAACGCGGTAATAGTACCTCAAGGACTTTCCATAACTCATATAGAGGTCGATCATCTAGGGGTAACAGTCGTGGAAGATACCAACGAGGTTCTTTTCGAGGACAATACGGCCCTCCACCTCGTTCTAACGGAGCCCCTCATATAGCTCAAATACAGCCAGAACAGATCGAGAATACTGAACGTGTTCAATCAGCACCGAATAGTGAGTTTTTTCGTCCCTTCAATTAACGAACACTTCATTCTAAATTATAACGTTAGTAGTATAGTTCAAATAGAGTTAGACGTAGGTAATGTAATCAATTTATTAGTAGATAGCGGTGCGAGCATTTGCGTTATGAAATATGAGTGGTTACTTGACCACCCGGAGTATTTAAAAGAATTACATTCCGATAAGTTGATTATCAAAGGCGTTAGCGGGAAATTAATATCTGAAGGATATATATACTTAGATTTATTATGTCAAGGTGTTAGTTTTAGGGAAAAGTTTTATGTATTTAAGGACTTATTATGTACAGGAGATGGAATATTGGGAGAAATTTTTTTTAGGCGTTATAATGCCGTGATTGATTACGAAACAAAAACTTTACGTTTATCTCATAAAGGACACTTAATTAGTTTGAATATAGGTAGGAGCAAGGACAGGTATACTCATGTGATACCTGCACGATGCGAAATAATAAAATACATTCCTTGTATTCTAAAAGAAGATAGTGTAGTTTTAGCAGAGGAAATAAAACAAGGAGTTTTTATTGCCGGAATGATTTCAAAGCCATCAAATAATGGCATACCATTGCGAATTTTAAATACGACTAATGAGGACATTGAGATAGATTTTTCTAATGTTAATATTGAACCAATTAATAATTTTGAAGTAGCACGCCTAACAAAAGATACTAAAACAGTAGAACGTGTAAAAACTTTATTCGAACTACTTGATTTAAATTACTTGAATAAAGAAGAAAGGCTTAGTATTGAGCAAATATGTGCAAAATACGCCGATGTCTTTCACTTACCAGGCGATTCTTTATCAGTCACAAATTTGATGGAACATAATATCGTTTTAAAAGACAACGTGACCCCCACTTATATAAAGCCCTATAGGATACCCCAAGCTTTAAAAAGTGAGATTGAGAAGCAGGTTCAGGAAATGCTAGATAATGACATCATAGAGGAAACTGTTTCGGAATGGTCCAGTCCCGTCTTGCTAGTTCCAAAAAAGGCAGACAAATCAAGCCAAAAGAAATGGAGATTAGTAATTGATTATAGACAGTTAAATAACAAAATCCAGGACGATAAATTCCCTTTGCCTAATATCACAGAAATTTTAGATTCCTTATCAGGCAGTATTTATTTTTCGAAGTTAGACCTTTCACAATCGTATTATCAGTTATCATTAAGTCCCGACTCACGAAAATATACGTCTTTTAGCCTGAACAAAATGTATCAACTTTCCTTAGATAACGATTCCCGTAAATACACTACATTCACAGCAGGTAAACAATACCAAATGAAGCGTTGTCCAATGGGTCTCAAAACTAGTGCTAGTGTCTTTTCTAGGCTCATGACCATAGCAATGGCAGGCCTTAATTACCGAAAATGTTTTATATATCTCGACGACTGCGTCGTAATCGGAAATTGCATAGAAAACCACACTAAAAACCTTATTGATGTTTTAAACCGTTTAAGAAAAGTCAATCTTAAATTAAATCCAATTAAATGCGAATTTATGCGAAAAGAAATTGTATATATAAAATAACACAAGACGGTATTTTCCCAGACCCAGGTAAAATTGATACCGTAAGAAATTACCCACGACCAAGGACTGCTGACGATGTAAAACGCTTTGTCGCATTTGCCAACTACTACCGACGATTCATATCAGGTTTCGCCAACATTGTGTTTCCGCTGAATCGATTGTGCAAAAGAGGTGTACAATTCGAGTGGACAAACGATTGCGAAACATCTTATGAGAAATTAAAATTGTCTCTTATGAATCCACCTGTATTGGATTATCCAGATTTTTCGGACAACAACATATTTCAATTACAAACAGATGCGTCGAAATTAGGTTTAGGTGCAGTACTTTCAAACGGAAATGGAAAAGTAATCGCTTACGCTAGCAGAAGCTTAAAGCCAGCCGAAAGTAGGTACCCGGTAATTGAACTAGAATTATTAGCAATAGTTTGGGCTGTCCGACATTTCCGCCCTTATCTCTATGGTAGAAAATTCATCATCTACTCTGACCATAGGCCACTAGTGTATTTATTTAGTCTAAAAGACCCTTCTAGCCGTTTGACCAAGTTCAGACTGTATTTAGAGGAATATGACTTTATCGTGGAATATGTCCCAGGCCGACATAATGCAGCTGCAGATGCGTTAAGTCGACTCTCGGTGACTTCACAAAATTTGAAAGAAATGCAAGAACACATAGTATCTGTTTTGACTAGAGCTCAGAGCAAAAAACTCAAGACTCAGATAGGAAAACAGACAGAGAAACTTCCTTCAGTCAGCGGGCCTGATCAACCTGCAACTGTTGAAGTACTTAAGAGGCCTAGTAATATAGTCGAGTTACGTTTTTCAGATTATCGAGGAAAAATAAATGATGCGAATATAATTGTATCTAATGCTAAATATTGCACTTACGTCCCTTCGAAATCGACGGTATTTCTACATTCTCGATCGTTATCATCCCCAGAGGAGTTAGCGAGAGATTTAGAAAATATGTGCATACGATTGAATATTAATGAATTACTCATTACGAAGAATAAGAGTAATAGCAAAAATATTACTAGTTTACTGCGCAGTATAAAAGAATGTAAAATAAAATCGCTAAAGTTTTTAATAATTAAAGACTTAAAGAGAATAAGCGACAAACATGAAATAATTACAATTTTAAATGACTTTCATCTCTTGCCCACAAGTGGACATGCAGGCATAAATCGTATGATAAATAATATTAAAAAATATTATTTCTGGCCAGGAATGGCAAACGACGTCATGAATTATGTTAAAAAATGTAAAAGTTGTCAAATACAAAAAACGACAAACAAACATGTTAGAGAACCTTTGTCGATAACGTCAACCGCCAAGTCAGCGTTTGAACGTGTTAGTTTAGATATAATGGGCCCACTAGATTTAGATAATTATAGCAATAAATATATTTTAACAATCCAATGCGATTTAAGTAAGTTTGTAGAGGCTTACCCTTTACCACGAAAAGATAGCGAGACTGTAGCCAGATGTTTCGTCAACAATTTCATATTACGTTACGGTATACCAAATCAGTTTATAAGCGATAAGGGAACAGAATTCACTTCATCGATCATGTCAGAAATTTGTAAGTTACTGAACATAGAAAAAATTCATTCAACTTCTTATCATCATGAAACTTTAGGTAGTTTAGAAAATACACATAAGCATTTAGGCGCATACCTCAGAATCCAATGCGAGAATAATCAAACTGACTGGAGCGATTGGATTCCATTCTGGTGTTTTTCTTTCAATACCAGTGGTCATTCACAAACGAAATATACCCCATACGAACTAGTTTTTGGAAAAGTCAGTAATATACCAAGCAATTTAACAGAGTCTCTAGACCCCTTGTACAACTTTGATGACTACCCAAAAGAACTTAAGTACCGTTTGCAAAAGGCACAACAAGATGCTAGACAAAATTTAATAGAATGTAAAAACCGTAGAAAATATCATATGATCAGAAATTACACTGTGTAACGTACAAACCAGGAGATTTGATTTTAATAAAGAACCAAATCGGAAACAAATTAGATTGTATTTATAACGGACCGTTTAAGGTAATAGAGGAACTCTCACCAAATGTTAAAATTCTTAAAAATAATAAAGAGATTCTGGTACATAAAAATAACACGAAGCCATTTGTTAAATAATTTAAAAAAAAATGTTTGTTAATAGAATAAGAGATTATGTTAATTAAGCTAAGTAAATAATTAGTATGTAAGTAGAGGCCTAATGTTACGTAAACGCAAACCTTTTTTTTTAAAAAAAAGGGAGGCCACCTACCCTCTACTTTTCGGGGGAGGTGAAGTATGTAAAAACCATACTCAGCAAATAACTTTATATTTGCGTCATTCACTCGCGCAATCGTAACGTTTTGCCTAATAAGCATTTTTCGTGTGAACAAATAATTGTACTTTTAAAGGCATTGAATAAACCGCCGTCAAACCGCCAACATGTCTTTGTTTTATTATAACAATCGTCTGCCGTCTACCTCATAAGAAAGTCAGCACTCTGCACTGGTGAATAACTGGGTATAAATTTGAATTGAATCCCCATTTCAGCAGCATAACCTTGCACCTTACTTTGGTGATTCTTATTAGATTGCAGTTTGTATAAGCCATTTAAGACATTGCTGGCACCTTTAAAGGTACTGGCATTGTCACAATGTATCTCACTGGGCCTATTGCGCCGAGATATAAACCTTTTCAAACAATTTATGAAACTTTCTGTAGTTAAGTCTGTAACTAATTCAATGTGCACAGCCTTTGTAATGAAACATACAAATAAAACTATGTATGATTTTAATATAAGTGGTTTTCTAACACGATGCATTTTTATGGGAAATGGTCCACCATAATCTATTCCCACCTTTTCAAATACACGAGAAGGAGATACTCTTCCCTCAGGTAAAGAACCCATTAGCTGTTCTAAAGCCTTTGCTTTAAGTTTAAAACAAATTATGCATTTTTGTATTACATGACTAACTTCTCTTCTATAGTTGGTGCCAGTTAACATCGGAATAGAGGTCATTAACACCTACCTACCAAGTTTTTGATCACAAAGCGATAACGACATTTACTAGTTACCTAAATCGACCAATAAGCGATACTTTGCTACATCGCTAGAGTATCATAATACCAGTCGGCTAGACATACAGGGGTTGAGAATCTTGTGTTGTTCTAATTCGAATTTATTATTATTTTTTACTAGAAAACTAATTTTATGTTTATAAATTTACATGTGACGTAAACGCTCCCGCACCGTGACCATAATGTGCTGTACACCTGACGCGATGACCTCGTAAAACGAAAACGGCATAAGATCAGAATTATATTTTTTTGTGAAGAGATAGTTTTTGTGATGTCATAATTATATTTAGATACTTATGGTTTTTCCGTCATGGGTGTCGTTTTCATGGTTTTCGGGGTCGTTGATTACGAAAATGAGCTCAAAATGAGAATGCAAGATGGCGTCCAAGATTTTTTTGGATTTTCCGTCATGGATGTCGTTTTCATGGTTTTCGGGGTCGTTGATTACGAAAATGAGCTCAAAATGAAAATCCAAGATGGCGTCCAAGATTTTTTTGGTTTTTCCGTCATGGATGTCGTTTTCATGGTTTTCGGGGTCGTTGATTACGAAAATGAGCTCAAAATGAGAATCCAAGATGGCGTCCAAGATTTTTTTGGTTTTTCCGTCATGGATGTCGTTTTCATGGTTTTCGGGGTCGTTGATTACGAAAATGAGCTCAAAATGAAAATCCAAGATGGCGTCCAAGATTTTTTTGGTTTTTCCGTCATGGATGTCGTTTTCATGGTTTTCGGGGTCGTTGATTACGAAAATGAGCTCAAAATGAAAATCCAAGATGGCGTCCAAGATTTTTTTGGTTTTTCCGTCATTGATGTCGTTTTCATGGTTTTCGGGGTCGTTGTTTACGAAAATGAGCTCAAAATGAAAATCCAAGATGGCGTCCAAGATTTTTTTGGTTTTTCCGTCATGGATGTCGTTTTCATGGTTTTCGGGGTCGTTGATTACGAAAATGAGTTCAAAATGAAAATCCAAGAAGGCGTCCAAGATTTTTTTGGTATTTCCGTCATGGGTGTCATTTTCATGGTTTTAGGGGTCCCTGAATATGAAAATGAGGTCCAAACGAAAATCCTAGATGACGCCGAGGAAAATTTTTGGTTTTTTAATCATGGGTGTCGTTTTCATGATTTTCGGGGTCGTTGATAACGAAATGAGGTTAAAATGAAAAACCAAGATGGCGCCGAGAAAAAAAATCGGTTTTTCCGTTATGGCCGTCGTTTTCATGGTTAAAGGATAAAGAAAATGAAGTCAATAATTATTTATTTCAATTAGGTCATTCAAAGGCACTTTTGAATGACGAATAGTGAAATGGATTCAATGATTTACCTTGCCTTTGGTTAAATCTGATTTCAACAAATCATTTTCATTATAATCGACACTCATGATGGAAAAACCAAAAAAAAAACACCTCCATGTTATAATAGGCGTGATGTTATGTTTACTCTACAGAGTTGACCTCAGTGGTGGTCGCGCAAGACTCCAATCGTGCAAGTGTCCATTCGCGCAAGATTCCTTTCGCGCATAAGTCCATTCGCGCAAAAGCTCGTTCGCGCAAAAGTCCATGTGCGCATATGTCTTTTCGCGCAAGTGGGTGCGCGCAACAAGTGTTCTTTGCGCAAATGTCTTTCGCGCAAAAGTCTCAGATATATATTTACTTTATTAAAATTGTCTCAGTAAGTTAAAATAGTGTTAAAAACGAAAATAAAGTATTTAAATCAATTAATTTCGTAGGGTACGTTTGCTCGATTTCTTATTTTTTTGGGTTGTGCACTGCGTTATGTATGTGGGACACTGTGGATGTATTATGAGACTCAAGTGATATCAGTTTTGCGACAGGTTTGTACGGATGGAGCGACAGTATCGCTAATATTTAGATATCGGGATGAAAGTCGGAGCAATGACCTCTATTCCGATCTTAACTGGCACCAACTATACCATTGATGAGATGATATTTTTGATTCAAATTTGACAACACTAGCTTCTGTCCTGCATGTAATAATATTTTTCATTACTCATACTCTGAAAGTAGGTCTGAAGTTGCCTGAGGAGCGGGTTGAAAGTAATACTTTTCAGCCCTAGGGAGAATCCTTTTCAACTGATAGCTGTCAAATTATTAAAAAAAAAGTGGTTCATTTTTCTATTGAACCATGTTCCAACTTTCTATACAGCCACGATGTAAAATTGAAATAAAATAAAGTTAAGTATTAATTAAAGAATATATATATTTTTTAAATATCTTTATTATAATTAATTTCAACTATTTCTATAGAATAACATAGATTTGGGAAAAATATTTACCATTTTTCGATGATGAAAATGAAAAATAGGTATTGGCTGATTAGCTGGCCGGCCACAGAAAAAAAAAGCAAAACAGGTGGGAAAGCGGCAATAGGGTAGATGACACCATAAAACAATAATTCCAAGACACCTTTCTCTAAAAAAACATTTTATTTTGGGCCTGAAAACCCGATTTATTTTCAATTAATTGCCAAATTCGATTTTTAGTTGCTTTGAAATCAATAAATAGTCGAGTCATTGAGTTGAATAAGCAGTGACGTCACAGTAGGCTATTGCCATACAAAGTCTAATAGAGAACCGCGTTTTGACAGCTCTTAAAAAGTATCTCAATTGATTGGTGTGTCATCTACCCCATTCGAATTCCGATCTTCATTAGTTTTTTCGAGTTGTATGTTTTTTTTTTACTTTCCTTGTATTCGTAATGAAAAGCACAGTGTTTACCTCGGGTTAAAGACTTATTTAGTCCCTCGAACTATTAGCGCCCTCGCTTCGCTCGGGCACCAAACCCCGTCTCGGGACTAAATAAGTTACTTTCACCCCTAGGGTAACAATGTACTATTGTGTTCCCTTTCGATAATTGCCTTGGTTACAGTTGATTGCTTTGGTAAAATTATGGGGTGCATTTGCTCATAGGAAAGATTAGAATGCTGTAGTCTCCCTCCAACACGAATCAATCCCATACCATCTACAAAGGGACACAAATGAATTAAATTAGACTTAATAGGATTTTTTGTCATTAAACAGTTTATTTCTTTCATGAAGTGTTGATGTTGATCATGTTTAATAATTATTTTTAATGCATAATCTAATTCGTTAACTTTCAAATAAGAGCATTTAGTTCTCTCCTGAGCAGGCAACCTGCAATTATTTATAAATCTATAAACATATGCTACCAATTTCTGAAGACGATTGAAGCTATATTTTTTGAAAATATCTAGCTCTTGTTTATATTTGACGACAGCTGAAACATTGGTTTCAGGATCAACCTTTAACAAAGTGAAATTAGTATCATGCCTATAATCTTTACTATGCATATGTTTTGAACCATGCCACCATAACTTGTTGGCTTGTAATAAATGAGGATCCACACCTTTTGATAAACAATCGGCAGGATTATTATTGGTGTTGACATAATGCTATGAGCAATGTTTGCTAATTTCTAAAATCCTTGTTACTCTGTTTGCAACATATCTGTCTAACTTTATAGGTGCTAATTTAAGCCAAGAAAGTACTATCATGGAATCTACATATAGGTAGGTATTGATTTCAAATTGATCCTTGATATTTTCTATTATTTTGTGAGCTAAGGTGGCTAGTAATAAAGCACCATTGAGTTCAAGCCGCGGTACTGTCAGCCTTTAATTGGATTGATGCGTGACTTTGAACACAGTAAGCTCATGTTGACATTTCCTTGTGAGTCAATTGTTCTTAAGTAGGTATATGCAACAACCATAAGGCTTGATTGGATGCATCAGAAAATCCAATTAATTCAATTGATTTCATCATGTCAGTTTTAATATTTCTTTTGATAGTTATGTCAGACATGTTCTGTAAATTATTAACAAACTGTTTGAAACATTCATTTAATTTTATGGTTAATGGTTCATCCCAACTGGTTTTTGATAACCAAGCTGTTTGCATTATGATTTTAGCATTGACTAAAATTGGACCAACCAACCCTAATGGGCCAAATATCTTACTGATAAAACTTAATAAATCACGCTTAGTGTATGATTCTAATGTCTGATACTTGGGACATTTAACAATAAAAACATCTTGTTGCACATTATATGAAATTCCTAATGTTTTAATAGTAACATTATTTTTACTGATATCTATTTCACTTAAACTCTGATTTTCCAAAGGAATATCCTGTAATAAACTTGGTTCATTAGAACACCATTTATGAAGCTTGAAGTTTCCTGCTGCTAAAAGTTCAATTAATTCGCTCTTAATTGACAATAACGTTGAAAGGTCATTTGCTCCTAGATTAATGTCATCGACATATGTATTCTTAAGCAAAGCTTGAGAAGCCAATGGATACTTATCTTTAAATCTATGAGCAAGCTCATATAAACACATTGTTGCTAAGTAGGTTGAACTTTTTAAACCATATGTCACTGTACGTAACTGTATACATTGTATATTGTCAGCAATGTTATCTCTCCATAAAATATTCTGAAATTGACAGTGTGCTGGATTCAGCATCAAAGCTCGAAACATTTTTTGAATGTCAGCAATAAGCACAAACTTATAAAGCCTGAATAAAACTAGCGTGCCAAACAAATCATTTTGCATTATTTCACCATTAAGCAAAACATCATTCAGTGAAATGCCTTCATTTGTCTTCATCGATCCATCAAATACAACTCTTAATTTTGTTGTTTTACTTCCTTCATTAATCACACAGTGGTGTGGCAGAAAATAAACTAAGTCTGTAGACAAGTTATAGCTTGAAATATCAATGTAGGTATTGTGCATGACCTAAAGAGATGTATTCCAATATGATTTTTTTATAGGATTCATACAATGTTGAATCTTTCTTTAGCCTTTTTTCTAAGCTTAAATATCTTTTAAGTGCACATGAGAACGAGTCGCCGAGAGTGAGTTAGCCGTGTGGTATCCGGCAGAGTAGAATAGAACCAACCCATTACACTCACGGGTGTCGTATAAGGCGACTAATGTCTGAGGCAGAACACCTTGCGCCTCCGTAAACCAGAGAATGGGCAGCAGCGTTTTCTGTTAGTCTTTCATCACTGCGATCTCCAATCCGCCTGCCAAGCGTGGAGATTACGGCAAATTCCTCCCATCATGGGAGAGGCTTATGTCCAGCAGTGGACGTTATGGGCTGTTGTAGTAGTGTAGTGAGAACGAGTCTCCTAACTTCAACTTAGTTAAATCTTGTTTGAAAGATAAGTCAACTTGAAACTGGTTATTTTTAAGTTCTACAGTTTTTTTAAATATCTCCTCAGCAAGCCTTTGTTCAGAGCTTGCTTCAGAGTACACTTCAGGTACCTTTTCACATTCCCAAAACTTTTCAATGTTATTATTTAATATTTCGAGACCTTTTTTGTGAAGACAAACATGGCTTGTAAGACTTGCTGACCCACTTACGTGGTCAACTGTACTATTAGAAACTCCAGCAACCACATAACCAAAGCGTGTGTTTTGCAAGCATAAGTTCCCCCTGAATAGATAGAGGAATTTGTTCACGCAATAACAGCTGGAAAAATATGTTGCAGCCCAGCAGCATGCTTATTCTTTGGGATTTATAAAATTCTTTATCTGCCAGCCTTACATGAGAAGGAAGCTTTAAATTGTGTACATTTACATCAAATTGTGGTAAGTTACAGGTAATGTCTTTGACAACACAGCAGTTGATGGAAGTACTAAAATTATCATCCAATGAAGACATACAAAATTCAGCGTTGCAAGCAACATCCTGTTTTCCATCACCTATCCCCTGTACAATGGCCTGTGCAGCATCATCATCATCTGCCTAGCCTTTTCCCAACTATGTTGGGGTCGGCTTCCAGTCTAACCGGATGCAGCTGAGTACCAGTATTTTACATGGAGCGACTGCCTATCTGACCTCCACAACCCAACCCAATTACTGGGAAATACGATACCCCTTGGTAAGACTGGTTGTCAGACTTTATGGGCCACTGACTACCTGTAACGACTGTCAAAGATCTACAAATGACAGCCGGGGCCAACAGCTTAACGTGCTTTCCGAGGCACGGAGGAAACTCGGTATGTAAGGGTGGTCACCCATCCACAGACCAACCTAGGCATGCACGCAGCATATAAGTTGCAATTAATTAAATCGGCAATGTCAGATACAATAAACGACACCTGGCTTCCAGAGTCTAATAACGCTCGGACACAGATAGCCTGACCATCTTTTTTAAGTAACTTTACCTTTATTGTGGGCAATAAAACATTGTCACCACGCCTTGCAATTAAGGCAATTGAATTATCAACATTTTTAGCTTCTATAGCTGCATTTGAGACATGGGTATCTGATGATATAGCATCATGCAGTAAGCTATTATGCTTTGATTTACATGTCACACACTTGAATTGCATCTTGCATGTGCCTTTGTGTGTATTTAAACATAATTTGCATAAATTGTTTTTTGTAACAAAGTTTAAACGATCAGCAGTATTTGCAAGCTTAAATTGAGGACATAAGTATAATTTACTACATCCCTTGTTGCAAAACTTACATTTGTGGGATGAAGATGAATGTGTTCCAGCTAAACACTTCAAATTGCTCCTTTCATTCCTCTTTCCTTGACCATCATCTGCACTGGTAGACTCCAGAGCAGTAGCCCGTTGATCAAGAAAGGTTCAAAGTATGTTTAACGTAGGTACTTGTCCCTGTGTTTCCACGAAGAAACCCTTGAGAGTATACATATCAAGTTTTCTCTGCATTATGGTCAACAAAATATGATCCCAATGTTCTTTATATCTAAGTTTTTTAAAGCTCCTGTGTGCTGCCTTAATTGACAAACAAGCTGCCTTAGGCCCACAGAAGTACACTTCTTTATAGGATTTAAGTCCAATATGCTTCCTATGTGGTAATTAATTATTTTAGGGTTGTCATCATAGCGTTGTTTGAGCAACCTTAATGTCTCCTCATAATTTCCTGAAGTAAGACTTAGATGTATAATAATTGCTAAGGCCTCACCCTCTACAAGAGATTTCAGGTAGTAAAACTTTTCACAACTATTAAGAGTTGTGTTATTATGCACTACGCTTGTAAAAAGTTCTATAAAATTATAAAAATTGCCCACCTGGCCGTTGAATTTGGGAATTTCTATTTTAGGCAATCCCTTGAAACCATTGTTATTCTCACCACCTTTGCTGATAGGCAAGGAATGTAGAATTGCTGTTGCCGCAGACTTCTCTCGGATACGCTGGTTCAGACAGCTTAAAAGATACAAATAATTATCTTCTACTGCAACAAAATTATCTAAGTACAGAGTCAGGATTTAAGATTTGAATTTCTAAATTTAATTCCGAGTAATTATAGCACTCAACTAACCTGTCTTTTTTAACAATCATTTCGTCTATAGAAATTTTTTAAAAGTTAGCATCGCTTACAAATTGTCCAATTTTTGTGATGCAGCCTTTGTTCTGACCCCGTGTTGCAACTAACTTCGTTAATTCCCGAGCCATGTTGCGCAATCGTAATAGTTACTAACAATATTTTAAACTGTTTTATGGCTATTTCAACGACAATTAAACCACTCAATAATAATTATGCTAACGAAATTAACTTCTCTAACTCGAGTTCGATTGCTTCCCGCATGCAAAATGGCTGCCGTGCGCTGCGCTGACGCACGCCGCACGCCGATACAATTTTCGGTTTCCTGTTCCGTCGCACGGCGCACCACGTCGCACGTTGGGGCGCGTTCCGATTCTAGCAGCGCTGCGATACACATCCGCAGCATGTATCGGTGTGATGCGAATGCGATTTATTTGCTCTGTCCTTTTTTTTCCCGTTATGAGTAGGAGGAGGACAGAAATATAACACACGTAGTATTGTATAGCCGTGTGCAAATCAAGTACATACCATACCAGGTTCTTCTTTTTGTTTTTTGTTGCAATTGTTGATGCAAGATTGTAGGTTATAATATATCAATGATCTTCGAGACACGGAGTGGCGCAGCAATGCAGACAGCCAAATAACCTCCGCAGCAGCAATGCCGCCGGCAGACACGTTGCAAGGCAGAATGCCCGCCGTCTTCTTGAGTTCTTGAGCCACGCCGACACGACGAATTACGGCTTCCCACGAAAGATTGAATTTTGTATTGAATTTATTTCCGCGAAGGACCAATTTATGTGGCGTGCTGGTATTAAAATAAACCACATAAAAACTTAATAAATGGACTGTATTTTTTGATAGGTAAAATTTCGTTAACAATACGCGTGTCGGTCTTACGATGACTACACAGAGTACTTTATATAAATAGGTAGATGACTAGCTTAACACCATAGACAAAACATCAACTTACAGATCAAAATGTGGCCACTTTCCAAATAGTATCTATGGTTTGGAAAAAAAGCGCGGGAAATTCGTAACCAAAGGGCGCCTTTTTTTTAAACAAATTTTCAAATAATTTATTTTATTCATTTATAAGTCTATTTGCTTGCTTTTCTCATGATGGGGAAGAAAGGGAATCCTAAGAAAAGAAAAAAAGAAGATAATTTGTCTTCTGCTCCACCATTGGTGTCCTCTGAAGACGACGGTGGAGCCTCAAGCTCTTCAGAGGAATCTGTACCTGTTGAAGGAAAGGATAAGTATCGGGAATTTCGGATTCCTGACTACATAAGGTCATATCCTGAAAACGGAGGCAATTTTGAATATGTTGTGTTTTTAGAAAGCATCGATTTAGTCCCGATCGGTAATAGAGACATGATGTCCCTATCAACCAACATTAAAAAATATAATAAGGGCGTAAAACAATTGTTACGCATGAATAGATACAAAATTGGTGTAATTTTCGAAGGTCCTGGTTTAGCCAATGCGGCGTTACTAAATAGAAAATTCCTAGATAGCTATAAATTAAAAGCCAGTATTCCTGCAGCCGCTACGGAGAATACAGGTGTTATCATGCATGTTCCCATTGATCTTAGCAACGAACACATCTACAATGCAATAACCAGCACAAAGAATATTATTTCTATTAGAAGATTTATGCGTCGCACTATTTCAGAAGGAGGGGGGGTGTCCTTTCAGCCTACGAAGACGGTGTCCATCACATTCTCGTGTGCAGCGATACCCGACAGTGTAGACCTGCAGCTGGCGGTTCGAAGTTCGTCCGTACATTCCGCCGGTAAAACAATGCCTGAAGTGTCTAAGGCAGGGGTTCCCAACCTTTTTTTGTCTACTGCCCACTTTAAGAATAAATTATTTTTTAACGCCCCCCTTTTTAAACATACTTAAAAACCGCTAAGTACTTATAACTGATTATTGAAACGCAAATTTATAGTATTCGGACAGAGTATCTTTTATTGAAAATAAAACAAACAATCAATTCTTATATAAAAACTAATGTGAAGGTTGAATCTGATGCTGTTCAATAAGTTTGTTGATATCAGGTTCCAATTTACTCAAAAACAGCCGCAAGTTGCCACGTTCGGTAACACGCAAACGATTTCTCTCTTTAGTAAGCAGCGTTGCCACAACACTAAATCCACGTTCACACAAATATGACGATGGGAATGCTATCAAAAATCGTTGAACAATTGACCACAATCCAGGGTACAATTGCGGGATCGGTTTTTGTAGCCAAAATTCTTGTTATTTAACAAAAACCTGTTAAAACATGATTGCCCGCGGTCTTATAAATCGAACCGAGTTTGAACTATATCTTAATTAATATTAGTTGATGTTCACAAGATGTAGTCGAGAGTCGAGAGCTCAGTCGGTGTCTAAGAGTCTTCCTAGCTAGGTAGATGAAATTATAAATCGACCCCAAAGCCCTACACAATGCCCCATTTTTTTCTGGGTCTCTTACCGCCCCCCTTTAGGCCTGCAGCGCCCACAAGGGGGCGTTATCGCCCACGTTGGGAATGACTGGTCTAAGGTATGGCCATAAAGCTAAATTCTGTAAGAACTCACAAAGATGTTCCATATGTACCAAGGATCATAATTATAAAGAATGCCAAATACCTTCAACTGAGGCAACATGTTGCCACTGTCAAGGTAAACATGTAGCAATTTCGTCACAGTGCCCAGTCAAACAACAAAAAGTGCAAGAAAACAAAAACCAAATTAATAAAAAATCATATGCAGATTTATTTAATGAAAAGTCATTTCCATCTCTTTCAAAGTCTAGTCCTGCTAAACAATTACAGTCACTAATTGAAACAGAACCAATTTGAAATATTTTAATACAGACAATAGCATTGAGCTAATACTACTACGTATAGAGAAGACAGCGCTAACAAAATCTGTGCTCAGTTCAAACTCAGCCAGCTGGCTACAACCCACTCAGTCGCTTGCTCGCTCTTGAGCGCTTTAAGTCTTGTTTGTTATTTAAGCAATAAAACGTGAAAATTCAACAAATATGGTTACGTGTGTGTTACGATATTGCACTAATAATTCAAGCATCACGGCAAAGTGCAAAGGAATAACTTTCCATCGGTAAGTAACTAGATAATCATTTTTAAAATGTAATTCGAGCAAAATATTTAGCGGACGCCATTTTGCGTCATTTGTCATAGACTAAAAATTTAAGAAGTGACATTGGCTGTGTAACAAGTCGTGTAGATAGTATTTACCTGACGTATATTTTTATAGTGGAAAATAATAATCTTACACATTTAGAAAAGAATAGGCTGTGGTTATTAATTGAAGGAAGGTAAATTCATGAAAGAAGAAAATCAATTAGCTACGTACCTAATTGTTTTTTTAGATTGTTTGGTTTTAATTGATTAATTGTTTGTACAAGTAAAGGCCTGAAATAAAATTATTATTTATTTAGGAATACAATTTGTTTAAGAATGAGACTTCCCATAACCCTGACCCTGACTGAACCAGTTAGTATAGGTAGGTATATATGCCAGAATATATTATTTGTTCCGCAGAGTAAAGTCAGTTTATACCTAAAATAAATACTATAACAAAAATTGTAAGTCAAACAATGTGCACGTAAGGGGTACCCAATGAAATAGGCAGAATATAAACAAAGTGTCGCCTCTTAACGGTGACATCGCATCTATGACTCACTAGCCGCCCCCCGCGCACCCCGCACTGCCGCGCTTGTTGCACAAATTTTGTTCGCGCTGTCTTCTCTATACGTAGTAGTAATAGCTCAATGGACAATAGTAACATTAATTTCTCAAAATAAAAATAACGAAGAGTATTTGCACTCAAAGCATAAAAGACGTTCTATTATCAAAAATTCAGAATAATTTATATAAACCTTAATTTTATGGATCAGCTAAATATAGTTCAGTGGAATGCTCAGAGCATCAATAGTAACAAACATTCTTTTTCGTATTTTTTACATGAGTTCAACATACATGTAGCTTTACTGTGTGAGACTTGGCTCAAGCCTCACATGAGATTCAGTATTAAAGGATATAATACCTTTATTAAGATTAGACTCAGGTAATACACACAATGGTGTAGCTATTTTAATACATAACAGTTTACAATTTAGTAAAATAGATACTTTATATGATGATTCCATACAAAATATAGCAATACGTTTAAAATACGGCAATAATAAAGAAATTTCACTAGTCAGTTTTTATAGTCCCGGAAACGCTCCATTTACTAAGTATAAGTTTGATAATTTAATTCGTAGTATTCCTGGTCCTCTCTTGGTGGGTGGAGATTTCAATGCACATCATTCGGCCTGGGGATGTAACAGTGTAAACATCCGCGGCCGAGAAGTGCTTGAAATCATTAATGACCATAATTTGGTTTTATTAAATGATGGAGAAATGACTACCGTAGGCTCTGATACGTGGCAAAGAAATGCACTTGATTTAACTGTAGTATCAACTTCAATATCATTGTCTTGTAACTGGTCTGTTCATGACGATCCGTTAGGTAGTTACCATTTGCCTGTAATTACAAGGGTACTTATTAATAACAATTATAATATCTCACATGATACAGAAACTTCAAATTTACCAAAACATTTTAATTTTAACTTGGTTGATTGGGTAATATATAAGAAGAGTGTTGATAGTTTGATAGTCGATTTTAAAATTAATCAAGATAACCCACTACAGTCATATAATGACTTGATAAAGTTGTTAAATTTAGCTATTATTAAATCATTACCATCAACATTAAGACCTGCTACATCTTTTGATACAACATTAGTAAACAATAATCGTAAAAAACGCATGCCATTACCATGGTGGAATTTGAATTGCACTAAAGCAGTAGAAGACTCTAGGAATGCCTATATAGAATTTAAATACAATCCTACATTAGAAAAATATATTGAGCTTAAAAAATTACAAGCTCTTAAAAAGTTAGTTTTAAAAAGAGAAAGATATTTAAGTTGGATTTCTCTATGTGAGTCATTTAATAGAACTACTCCATTATCTACAATTTGGCAAATTTCAAAAAGATTTAATAAAACATTTACACCTTCAAGTAATAATATTTCTTCTTGGGTATTCGATTTTCTTAAAAAATATACTCCAGATACAGCTGAGGGGCCATTTAAATCAATTCCTCATGAAGTAAAAGTTTCAGCACAATATGAATATTTAATTTATCCATTTTCTCTTCAGGAATTAAAATCCGCAATATCATCTAGACGTGATTCAGCTTTTGGCCTTGATGGAATACCATATAAAATGTTGAAGAATGTATCAATTATGGCACTTTCTCATATACTAAGTGTTTTTAATTTACTTTGGCAGGAAATGATCATCCCTAATGAATGGAAAATAGACTGTCTCATCCCAGTACTTAAACCTAACAAAGTAAGACACAAAGCAGAATCATATAGACCAGTAGCATTAACATCATGCATGGGAAAAACCTTTGAACAATTAATTAAACAAAGACTAGAATTTTATATAGAAAGTAATAGCCTATTACCATCCAATCAATTTGGCTTTCGACGTGGTTGCTCCACTCGAGATAGCATTTCTCATTTGCAATTAGATATATATAATTCTAATAAAATGGACAATCATTTTGTTGGTGTTGGTGACTTCTTTGATGTAGTGGGTGCATTCAACAACATCAATCTGCACATTTTGTGTGGTGAACTTCGTGCCCTTGGTATTCGTGAAAAAATTATAATATGGATCTTTAACTTTCTACATGGTAGAGAGGTATATGTCAAAGTGAATAAACGTTTAATCGGGCCACGTTTTTCATACAAAGGGGTATGTCAAGGTGGCATCCTCAGTCCATTGATTTATCTTCTTTATTTACATAGATTAAACATTGTACTTGGTATTGAAGTGGCAAATTTGCAGTTTGCAGATGATTTGGTTATCTATGCTTCAGGTTCAGATATAAGTTCTGTTGAAAGTATTTTAAACACAGCTTTAATAAATTCGGCTAAAGAACTATTTTCATTATCTAAACTTGGACATTAGTCCAGAAAAATCTAAAGTTATAGTGTTTGGAGAGTGTGAAACAGACCTTCATATTTATTACAATAATAGTGTTCTTCCAATAGTGAATGAAGTGAAGTTTCTGGGTATAATTTTTTCAAGCAACCTCTCATGGACTAAGTATGTTGATTATCTGTTAGGTAGAACAAATAAAGCTTTTAATTTTATAAAATCACTGTCAATTGCAGCTGATCCTAAAATTTTACTTATGTTATATAAATCCTTAGTTCATAGTCATTTTGAATATGGATTTTTATGCTTTGGGTCTGATCAGAGATTGGTTCACAAATTGGAGATTCTTCAAAACCACAATCTTAGATGTGTAACTGGTGCAATGAAGACAACTCCAATTAACCTTCCTATACCCGCGCGTTGGTCTGTGAGACCGACGAAACACTTTTCTTAATTTATTTGCTTTCTAGGAAACGCTGGCAACCCGCGCTTTTTGCTAGCTGCCGGATTTTTTGATGACTTTACTTTAGTACGCACTGAGCGCTTGGGCGAAACGCACGTGTTGGTGTATTTGGCGCCAATCGGTCTGTGAGACCGACGCGGGTATAGGTGTAACTTTTTGTGTAAGTATAAAATTGGTATGATTATTGCTTCTTAGTGTTTTTTTGCAGTATTTGTTATGTGTTTATATATATTTATATATATATTGACCAATTTTATTATTTTATAGGTTATATTTTGCACTAAGATGGATGAAGAGTGAATTAGATTATTCTTGGAGGAAGAAAGTTCTGGTTCTGATTATGAAGACCAAAATAACAGCGAGGTGGAAGATTTTGTTGAAATACGAGAAGAAACATACGATACCGAACAAGAAGATGACATGGAAGAAGATTATGAAGAGTCGGGTGAGGTGAAAAATTGTTTGATAAGTGTATAATAATGTAATAATAAATATAAAAATAATGTAATATATAATAATGTATAATAATATAATATTGTTATAATGTAATAATTTTTATATTGTCTGATAAGTGTTTTTGAATATGTGAAAGTTTATTTTTTTATTTCTAGAAGAAAAATATGTTTTAGTTCTGTTTTTTTAGTACTTAAGAAAAATTTCACTATTTTGAAGACTGATTTGTAAACGACTTGATAATCATTTTATAATTGATAATAAAAATACTGAATAGTATAATTTTTTTCATTTTATCCTTTAGTTTAGAAAAATAATTTTATCTGTACAGGGTTTGTTTAGAAAAAAATAAGAAAAAGGGTTCAAAACTTTCGGTCTGTGAGACCGTGCGCGGGTATACGTGTTACAAAAATTAGCGCGGGTATAGGAAGGTTAATTCACTTCAAATTGAGTGTAACACTCCTGCTATGAAAATAAGATTTCAGTTTTTAAAATCCAAATACATTCTCAAACTTTTATCTTTCGAAAATCATCCTTTGTTAAAGAAAATATTATTTTATCATAGAGTATACAGTCCCTCTAATTCCGTAAATGTCCCCTACATATTTCATGACTTTTCTAATATAATAATAATAATAATAATAACCTTTATTCGAAATCTTAAAAGGTAAATAAATAAAATACAATATGAATCTAAAAACTAACAATGTAGGTATAATAATGTATGATGCCTGTACTAGGATAATCCTGTATTTCAGGCTGCAGGAGCTCTAACAATATGCTGTATGTAGGACAGTAGTTATTTCTTTTTATAATATTTAACATTACGTGACAAAATTATTTTGATTAACTTAAAACTCTACTAACTTAAAACTAAACACAATACTACTACTATATAATCAGTATTGATGATCAATATCAAATTGAGAAATGTAAAGGCAGATGGCCATGTTACTCTGGTAATTATATTAGCAAATTCTGGCCCATGGACATTTACATTAACCGTGACCTTCGGAGTAAAGAAGATGTATATCAGTTAATTGCAGAGTTTCCTGGGTACAGGCATATATTTACTGATGGATCCAAAAATAATAGAAATGTTTTGTATTCATATATCTACCTCATCTTACTGTTGGACATGGAGTTTGGTTACCTGGAGCCATGACTATATTTACAGCAGAATCTCTAACCATTTTATCAGCTCTGCAGTATATACCTACATGAAAAAAAATCTTGGGCACACAACTTGGCTTATAGTGACCGACTGCATGAGTGTTCTCACGGCCTTACAAAACCCGAAATTGGACGCCAATACTGGAAATATTTTATATGAGATTCGGACTTTATATGCTGATCTTAGTTCTAGAGGATTTATGATAAGTTTGTTATGGACACCCTCCCACATAGGAGTAGCAGGAAACGAAAACGCAGATTATCTTGCAAGAGTTACTAGTGACGTTGACAGTTGACATCCCAGCTGAGACGAGAAATGTTGCCATACCTAGTTCCGACCTGCTTATTAAATTAAATGAACAAAAGACCTGTAATGGGGGCTACCGCATGTGAATTCGCCGCTAGAGGCGCTTGTGTAGACTAAGGTCCTCCAAAATGTCAGATGTCATAGTGTTCGCGCGTTGCGTGCTTTTTTTTGTTGTAAATGTCAAAATATAAGACTACTAGCGCCAGCAACGTGGTAGTATGTACTTGTTTTGTATGTCTTTGTTTTATCTGTGAATAAAGTTGGTTCCTTGAATTCGTTCTCGAAACAAGTCGTTTTATTTTAGGTTATGGGCCCAGACTCGTAAAATCACAGTGAAAATACTATTTATCGCGTTTATTGTCAGAATTATCAGTAAGGTGGACAATAGACAATGTGATTAGACTAATTAGTGCGTGCTGAAAATAAACTGTGCGTTATTCATAACCTGGACTTTGAACAAAGCATCATGGCGTCTAACTCAAGTTATTTAGTTAGCGTACCCAAGTTAAAGGGTCGCGAGAACTATAGCGAGTGGTCATTCGCAGCAGAGAATTTTCTGATATTAGAGGGAATGGTTAAGTGCATAAAACCAGAACCGAACGTGTTACCAGAAGCTGCAGAAGATGCGAGAACTAAAGCCAAATTGATTTTAACAATAGATCCGTCAATATACGTTCACATAAAGAGCGTCAGTACATCGAAGGAGCTGTGGGAAAAATTGAGAAATTTATTTGATGACTCAGGATTTACAAGAAAAATCAGCCTTTTGAGGAATCTTATATCTATCAGACTTGAAAATTGCTCATCGATGACGACGTATGTAACGCAAATTGTTGAAGCGGGTCAGAAATTGGCGGGAACGGGCTTTGGAATAAGTGACGAGTGGATTGGTTCTATCATGCTGGCTGGATTAAGTGAAAAATATATGCCCATGATAATGGCCATCGAACATGCTGGAATGTCTATTACAACGGACGCCATTAAAGCAAAATTGATGGACATGGAACCGGAATGTAGTAATGTGAATAATGCGTTGGCATGTTTCCGTAACCAACATAGGAAAAATAACAAGTCTGTGGTTCGGAAAGATGGCGCGGCGGGTGCGCAGAAATCGACATCTGTCAATGGAAAATCAAACGTCAAATGTTATCGGTGTAATCAATATGGTCACTATCGCAATCAGTGCAAAAACACAGAAGAATCTTCAAAGAAAATGAATGAAAGTGAAAAGAAATCTACTAATGCATTCAGTGCTGTGTTTTTCCATGGAAATTTTCATAAAAGTGACTGGTATGTTGACTCAGGTGCCAGTTCACATTTGACAACAAATCAACATTGGGTGATCGATGCGTGTTATTCAGGATTTACAAATGAAATTATGGTAGCTAACCATAACAAATTACCAGTGCTGTGTAGCGGTAATGTTAGAATCACGACGTCAACTGAGGAATGTGATTATGACGTAACAATAGAAAAAGTTTTGTGTGTGCCGAACTTGACGACGAACCTCTTGTCAGTCAGCCAATTGATAAGGCAGGGAAATAAGGTTCATTTCACTAACGACGGTTGTCAGATATTTAATAAGCAGAACGCTTTAGTTGCTACCGCGTCAATCATAAACGGTGTGTATAAATTAAATACCCCAACTTGTTTATTGGCTTCAGTGGTCGAGTCTCCAGAGGTATGGCACCGTAGATTGGGCCATGTCAATAGTAATTACATGAATAAAATGCAGAATGCTGTAGAAGGAGTCATGTTTGATGAGAAGGCTGACATTAGCAAGATGAACTGTGTTGTGTGCTGTGAAGGAAAACAAAGTCGCTTGCCTTTTGCTCATGAAGGCAACAGGAGTACTGAGTTACTGAATGTAGTACACAGTGACATCTGCGGGCCCATGGAAAATGTTTCTCTTGGAGGATCAAGGTACTTTCTTCTTTTTGTTGACGACTACAGCCGCATGACCTATGTTTATTTCTTAAAGAATAAGAACGAGGCTCTTCAATGTTTTAAAGAATATAAAGCAAAAGTTGAGAATTTAATGTCAAATAAAATTAAAATACTTCGTAGTGATAATGGCGGAGAGTTTTGTAATCATGATTTTGATAATTATTTAAAGACAATGGGAATAATTCATCAAAAGTCTAACCCCTACACGCCTGAACAAAATGGGCTTAGTGAGCGTATGAATAGAACGATCATAGAGAAAGCCAGATGTCTTTTGTTTGAATCAAAACTTAAGCAAGAAATTTTGGGCGGAAGCCGTTAATACTGCTGTATATTTACAGAATCGGATTGTGAAAACTGGACTGAATAATCGTACACCATATGAGTTATGGACAAGCACTAAGCCGAACCTAAGTCACATTAGAATCTTTGGCAGCACTGTCATGAAGCACATACCAAAGGAGAAAAGACACAAATGGGACAAGAAATCTGAAAAGTGTATTCTAGTAGGCTATCCCGAGGATGTTAAAGGATATAGAGTGTATAATCCTGTAACACGGGCAATCACAACCAGTCGAGATGTAATTATTATAGAAAATAATCCTCATCAAGAGAGTCTTATTGATGTGGAAGAGACAGATGTGAAACTAGAAGGAACTCCAGTATGTCAGAATCCAGTGGGAGATTTGTCAGGCAATAACAGTGGATGACTCATTTGCTTCTGTAGATAGCACTGACAAAACTGATGAGACTTATGTGCCAAGTGAGGAGTTTGAGATATCTGACATAGACCCAGATATAAAAAGGAGACAAGTAAGAGAAAGGAAAAAACCAGATAGATTTGGGTATATGTGTGCTGAACAAAGCGAACCAGACATCATTGAGTTAACTTTAGAAGAAGCACTTCAGGGACCAGAGAGGGAGCACTGGGAGCAGGCTGTAAAGGAAGAATTGCAAAGCTTTGAACACAACAACGCATGGGAAGTTGTTGATGCTCCAAGTGATGGTACTATTGTTAAGTGTAAGTGGGTTCTGAAAAAGAAATGTGACAATGACAATAATGTGCGTTATCGGGCAAGGTTGGTGGCTAAAGGGTGTACACAAAAGTACGGTGTGGACTATGAAGAAACATTTTCTCCGGTAGTTCGACATACTACATTGAGACTATTATTTGCATTGTCGGTTCAATTAAATTTAGATGTAATACATCTGGATGTAAAAACAGCCTTTTTGAATGGGGACCTGGATGAATCTATATATATGCAAAAACCTATGGGTTTTGTATGTTCTAGTGACAAAAAAGTACTTAAACTAAAAAAGGCTATATATGGACTTAAACAGGCATCCCGAGCATGGCATAAAAAGGTAGATAACTGTATGTTATCAGATGGCTATTCTAAGTCTAAATATGAACCATGTTTGTATACAAAAATTGTTGGTAATAGTAAAACCATGGTAACATTGTATGTTGATGATTTTTTTGTATTCTCAAATGATAAAAAAGAAATGAAACATCTTAAAGACATGTTGAGTAATAATTTTGTAATAAAAGACCTAGGATGTGTTAAAGAATGTCTAGGCATGTCAGTTAATTTTGATGAGCAAAATAGCACTGTTACTTTAAGTCAGGAAAAGTATATTGATCAATTATTAAGTAGATTCAACATGACAGAATGTAAGACAGTTGATACTCCGATGGAAGCTAATTTAAAGAGTAAGAAAGAAAGTGATTCTAGTTGTCAGAATCCCTATCAGCACCTTATCGGTTGCTTGATGTATTTAGCAGTCCTTACTCGTCCTGATATTGCTTATCCAGTGTCATATCTTAGTCAATTTAATAATTGTAATAATGAAGAGCAGTGGATTTGTGCTAAAAGAATACTAAGATATTTAAAGAAAACTAAAACTGTAGGTTTGAAATATTATAAAACTGATATTGTTAATATAGAGGGTTTTGTAGATGCTGACTGGGGTAGCAATATTAATGATAGGAGATCCTATACAGGTTTTTGTTTTACTTTGTCGGGAGCTGTCATATCATGGAGTTGTAGTAAACAAAAATGTATTGCTCTTTCTAGCACAGAGGCAGAATATGTGTCGATTTCAGAAGCCTGTAAAGAGGCAGTGTTCTTGAGAAACTTACAATATGAGGTTACTAGGAAAATGTATAAAATTACTTTATATAATGACAGCCAAAGTGCTCAGAAACTTTTAATAAATCCTGTATTTCATAATAGAACTAAACATATCGATGTTCGATACCACTTTAGCAGAGAAATGATAAGAAATAATATTGTTCAAATTATTTATTTATGTACATCAGACATGCCAGCAGATTTACTTACAAAAGGTTTGAGTAGAGTAAAGCATTATAAATTTATGAATGCTTTGGGCATTGTTAAAGTTTAGTTAGCTGTATGATTTTGTTTTTTAGATAAAATATATTTTGAGTGGGAGTGTTGTAAATGTCAAAATATAAGACTACTAGCGCCAGCAACGTGGTAGTATGTACTTGTTTTGTATGTCTTTGTTTTATCTGTGAATAAAGTTGGTTCCTTGAATTCGTTCTCGAAACAAGTCGTTTTATTTTATTTTTATCACGTATTTGTACTAATACTCATGATTGTGTTCTAGATTGAGCCATTCCTGATTAATTATGATTTGAAGATTTTAAGTAGCAACATAGGACCATAATATTGTTAGTACTTGGAGGTAAAATGATTTTTAAATGTTTCATGCGTGCTAATTTTAGGAAGAATATTGTAAATATATATCTAAAGCTTAAACTGTGTTGTTATACGTAATAAAATAAACATTTTTATGAAGTTATTGGTGCTTAACCTCTCGGTACCCGCGCGAAATAACGGTTTATCTCCCTGCCGCACCATGCCGCAGCGGTATGGTCCAAGACCTTAGCCTGCCCATGAAGGGCGAAGGAAATAAAAAAAAAAATATATATATCTATGCATGGCAGGGTTGGATTTTGTACTATAATTATAGTATTTATACTCTAATTTCGCCTTTTGTACTATATACTATCCACATATAAGGATAGTACGCTAAAATACTATAATTTAAAATTTGCTCCCGAATGCTTAGTTTTACGCTATATGAATATTTAGACACCAATGATATTTAATTAAACAGATATGTTATGAGCGCGCAATCGTGAAGACTCAAAAACGTGCCAATTGGCCTGTTTTTCCTTTATTCTGCGTCACTGCGTGTATGTGAGCTGGCTCTCCCCCGCGGCACACTTTTTTCGGTGGTTTTGTAGGTGTATAACATATCTGTTTGTTAGAATATCATTGTTAGACACCAATTTATTGTCTTGTGTTGCCATCAAAATTGATCAAAAGCGGTAGCAAAAGTGGGAATTGTACTGATTTTATAATATTTTATTCCTACTGAGGATATGTTGATGAGATTAAATGCCAAGGATGAAGATAGAAATATTTTAGAACTGACAAACTTAGAAGAGGAGTTAATTTTACCTTAACTGGTGTTGATTTTAATGACTATTGCGTAAAATTAACAAAAAAATTAAAGTGTACTATATTTTTTTATAAATACTATCCTTTTAATTTTTTTCTGCCATCTTTTTCAACGTACCCAATGATATTTAATTAAACAGATATGTTATGAGCGCGCAATCGTGAAGACTCGAAAACGTGTCAATTGGCCTGTTTTTCCTTTATTCTGCGTCACTGCGTGTATGTGAGCTGGCTCTCCCCCGCGGCACACTTTTTTCGGTGGTTTTGTAGGTGTATAACATATCTGTTTGTTAGAATATCATTGAACGTACCTAAATCCAACCCTGATGCATGGTTTGTTTATTGGAAAGTCAATGATTGGAACGAACAAGTTGCATTTATTAACTTTATTTATTTACAGATATTTTTTCAAATTTTCAATTGGACTTGGAACTGCCATCAAATGGTACAGTGATGGAACTCAACAGTGACGCGCTTAAGGTTTTTTTGTATGAATTTGAAGCTGATGAGGCATTACGGATAAAATGTGTCTCTTCTGCTTCGTCGGCAGGACAAGTTACTTACCTACAGTTCAACGATTCTGGTATGTTTTGTTTGATTTTGTGTTCGTAAAATTATAGAAAGTACATTTATTATTACTATTGCGCACTTAGAAATTTGAATTGTACACTTTCAATCATTTCTATGTACTTATTTATTATAATAACCCTTATTAAAAGAAATATATCATATCGAAACCGCATACAGCGCATACTCCAATTGAGATTGAACTAGGGCTTTATACAAGCTTATATAAGATGAGGTTCTTTTAAAGTTAAGGGTGGACCGCATAATAAATCTGTACATCTGATAAGCTTTGTTTACAGTTTATCGATATGCAGGTCTAAGCAGATTAATCTACTTAAACTTATTTTTTATTATGGATAGAATTGCACTTCGATTTTTTGGATGAATACAACTAAATCCAATTTATTTTTCTCTTTAGGTAATAATTGCATAGGACAGTGCTATATTTCTAATATATTTCATCTAAGCCGTCGAGACAACGGTACAACCTTTTCGTGTTATCTGAAAGAACAAGGGCACGAGAAATATACAAAAGACATAGTGCTTAGAGAGATCAGAGTGATCCTCAGTCTGAACCTGACTGAAATCCCACCTCCAAGTAAGTTGTATTTACTTTAATAAAAAAATAAATAATAAAACTGGCCATGAGCAAGTCGGACTCGCACATCGAGGGTTCCGTACAATTTTTTTAAAGGACAAACTTAACTTTGCTGTTCGATCCCTAGAAACGGCTATTGCACCAACCGCAAATAATACGTTTGTAATAGTAAAATCGCTTTTTTTTGTTATTTAACCACATATTTACGGTTTTCAGATTTTTTCCTTTATAATATGTGCTGTAAGACATTGCTTCTCCCCAAATTTCGTGATTCTAGGTCAACGGGAACTACTACCCAAAATTTGGTTAAAAGCAAGGTCTTACAGGACTTGTGCTGTAAGACCTTGCTTTGACCTTGCTTGTAAAGGGAAATGGTCCGAAAAATAAAAAATAAGAATAAAGTAAGATAAAATAAGAATAATTAATAAGAATTTTGTGATGGGGGGGGGGGGGTACTAAGGTAGCCAATAGCAGTAGTGAATGACTTTTTGATGAAATATTCTTTCATCGGCATCAAATGATCTTAGGCTGCATTCCAAATCATCCTGTAATCGATTTGAGCGTCCATAAACCCGTTCCGAATTACCGTGAGCGCGATATCGATGTTCCTTGAATCGTCATAGATGACGTCATGACATGCGCCATCTTGTGATTACACCGACCATGCCCCAAATAAATATCACCGTGACCACTGTCAAAACTAACAGTTGTGTTGATAGGTTGTATTGTTTTGATAAGAACTTAGGAGTCTTGTCTAACAATACATTATATTTAATTATCGTTGCATCTATGAAATTTGTAATTCGTGGAATTTTTGAAGAGTAAATCTTTGCCGGGAGCAAAATACACTATTAATAAAAACACTTCCGTCATCCTTTTCATCACTGGACGAATCGTCGTTGTCTATCCCAAAATCTTAGTTATCTGAGTCGATAGAGTCAACCAACATAACTTCCATTTTCAAAAATAGGTCTTGTGAAAGGTTTTGGTTTGGGGTAATGTTCACTGTCAACACGTTCACGAGCGTTTCGAATTGATGACAACTTTTAGCTGTCATAATCATGATATCTAAATTAGAACGCAAAATATAGATGTGAGCGCTGTGAGCGATTATTTTGTAACGGAATGCAGCCTTAGACCGTAGGTATTTACAGAATTATAATCAT
Source organism: Xestia xanthographa (assembly GCA_905147715.2). Lineage (NCBI taxonomy): Eukaryota > Metazoa > Arthropoda > Insecta > Lepidoptera > Noctuidae > Xestia > Xestia xanthographa. The sequence goes on from LR990667.1 coordinate 19,627,704, forward strand.
TAAAATTATCAATAAGTACAACCCGTATTGATAATTTTAACTATTATAATTCTGTAAATACGCGTGATAAGGTCGCAAATTTTTTTTTTTTGGTCGAACGTCCTGACACTGATCTGCCAATTGCAAAAACGTAAGAATATTTGAATTTCGCGTGATACCCTGGCGCTTCCGCCTTAAAGCCATGCCTCTTATACACGAGGTTGTGGGTTCAAACCCATGCCATTGTAACTTTTTCAATACATATAGGTACTCCTACTTAAAAGCGATCTGAGTGTATACCAAAAAATGGAAATTGTTCTTCAGAAAGGCTTGAAGTGGAAATTAAAATTTTCTAACTTTTTTTGCAATTTGCTGGCCAGTGCTAGGTGGTATGCTGATGAAAATATGATTCGCGGCTGTAAGACATAATATGTAGTTACATAAATTGTTATCATCAATATCATCAATTCAACCCTCCAAGTTCATAAAGGTCGATTGAATGACTATTTCATGAATAAGTATGACTATTTCGCTATCCTGGTCCTTTTTTTTTTTCGGGTGGGAAATCATCAAATAACCCCTCCCGCTCTGGGCGGAGCAGGAGGGAGTGTCAGACTTTTACAGACTAAAACCCATCCATGTTCCTTCATCGCCCTTTGTGTTCCGGGGCCGCGGTATCTCTTTCGAACTGTCCCGCAACCCCGGCAGGCATCGGTCCTTACGGACCCCTTCCTTTTTGCTGACTCTCTTTGAGGCGCGCGTGGAACACGAACGCGCCGTCGACACGGCCTGTCGTCATGAGACGGACGGACGGCGAGCTAGCCCATAGCCCACCGTCCACAGGCCCGCGTCTACGGTGGCCGGGGGCCACGTGGTGGTGGCCCCCGACGCCCGGGGCGTCTCCCGCGGCAGCCGGGACGTTGAGAGGTTCGCTCCCTCTCACGTTCCGCCTCCTCCTTCTCTAGCATTACTGCTTCGCAGAAGGAGGTGACGGCGTCCCATTCCGTCTCGCTCCGGACCATGGCTTGCACCAGGGCCGGACGCGAGAGGTCGCCGCCGCCAATCACTGCTTCGAGGACACGGCGGTGCTCCGCCCACGCGGGGCACACCTCCACCGTGTGTTCCACCGTGTCCTCCGGTCGATCCTCACAATGGAAGCACCCGGGCGTTTCCTCCCGCCCGATTCGGTGCAGGAACCTTCCGAACACTCCGTGTCCGGTGAGGACCTGCGTCAGGCAGAAGGTGAGGACGCCGTGGCGTCTCTCAAGCCACTCCTCAAAGAGGGGACTTATCACCACTATCGTGGCGTGCCCTGCTATCCTGGTCCCTGACGCTTTAACCTTAAGGCTAGGTAGTTTTGCAAAAGTAGGCATTTAGCGCTGTAGGCTACGCGCGAATTACTTCGCGTGGACACAGCGCGTCAGAGAACTCGCATGACTCTGCGCGGCGACACAGTATAGAAATATGCAGTAGGTTATGTAATATTACTTGACTTTTATGAAATAATTTTTATGATCAAAATTTGTTACTCGTAGAAGCGATAAATTAGAGCTTCGATATAAAATAATTGTCTACAAAATATTAGAATATAAAGTAGATAGTCATAATTGGACAGTTGGAATAATTAATTGAAAATAAACAGCCAGTTTGCAGGTTTGAGAACTGTAAAGATAAAATTTTGATTTGTTTATGTTTTTGTATTATTGTTTTTTTTTTTTCAAAATAATTGTATTTGAGGAAAGTATTTCAATTTCAACTACGATTATTTACTTCAAAGATAGATTTGCATAAAAAGAACCTAGGGTGTCAAATAAAACATTTTATAAAAGAAATCTATATAATAATATAAAAATTAAAATTAATTGCTGTTCGTTAGTGTCGCTAAAACTCAACAATAGGTCAAGGTTTGTATAAAAGATAAAAAATAGGTAGGTAGGCAGTAGGTCGGTGGTTGGTAGGTAGTAGGTCGTGGGCAGGTAGTATGTATATGGTAGGTAGTACGTAGGTAGGTAGTAAGTAGGTAGGTAGTACGTAGGTAGGTAGGTAGCTAGGCGGTCGGTAGTAGGTAGGTAGGTAGTAGGAAAAGGTGCATTGCAACGCATGCTGGTCACGCTAGTGTTAAATATTTTCATGTACTATCGTGATCTTTTCCGCCTAACCATTTTATTTTTTTTTCGCTTAAAACATGCAGAGGCGCCGAGCCACGCCCCCTTAAAGTTTGGGCCTATAGGCCCGGAGGGGGGGGGGGGCGGTTTTCCTAATGGAAAACGTCAACTTTGACGCGCAAAATAACAATAACTCTCGTTTGGCGTGCGTCATCCGTGCGCACGGCCGATCCGATATCTTTTCATTCATTATTTCTAAACAAAGTCAACGGCTCGGGGCTAGAGAGTGTTTCTATGTTGCGAGTGCAAGCAAAAATTAGCTTAGTGGTGGTCAGGCGGGAGTGTCCTCGATAGTACTTTAGTCATCTTAAAATTGCCGGTTGCAATTCTTGAGGCTGCCCCACTGACCTATAACAAAAAGTAAATGAAGTACCTATTTCACAGATGAAATTGATATGTAGATGTAGTATTAATATTTACTTTTCGTTTGCAAACGCCAGGCTGAGATATCGATATAGACAAAATATGATTTAATTTTATCAATAATCTTAGCGTTCCCTAGTAGTACTGATATTTTTATACTGTGGATATGTTTCTATTTGTTTCTTTTTCTCTTCTCTTTTATTGCTTTACACGACTTTTTTCGCCTGCGTTGTTTATTGCCCATTATAACTAACAAAAAAACTCTCAAAAACAGATGATAAGGTGCGCAAAGTTGTCGCGGAAAAAACTGACACAGGTCCGTCGTCGTCGAGTGAAGCTTATCAGGTCTTACAACTGAATGCGATTTTGACTAGACAAGATCCTTAACTAGTACATTTTTTTTTTTTAATTTAAAACACTAAGTATATTCATTGTCTCAGATTGTTTAAAAAAACTTAAATTCGGGGCCACCTAGCCTTAAGTGCGTACTAGGTACCTACTTGCAAACAGCGTGTATGATGAATGAACGTGGATGAGGCAAAACGAGTATGTAAAGGTGCTCTAAATGTGCGCTTACACGGGCAACTAAAATTGCTCAATCCCAATCAATTCTCATCAACTATGATGCACGACTACCCCCAGCAATATAGGGCGATGGCAACATGTAGCAACCTGTTGCCAGAGGTACGGCCAGACAATACCATGCAATATGGAGCAACCTAAAAAACTAGCCGCTGCGCCAGCCGGTTCCTCTCGCAAAAACGAGACGTAGTTATACGTACAAACGAGATAGAAAGAAAACTGACAAAAACTTCCAAACCGATTGGATATTCGGCAAAAAAAAATCCCTCCGCATCAAATTGTTGCAATTGTTAAACCTATCTCAAATATTTATAATAAATAATTAAATAAATAATAAAAAATAAAATGCACGACAACCGATTACCGCACAACTTTTTAGTTACCAGTCAGTGTCAGATTCTTACTTTATCCATTCGCGTAACACCACACATTGTCATCGTCCTTAGCATTCTCATCTCCGCGACAGCCTTTCATTCATCCCTTTTGTGGCCCAACATTCTGATCCATACAAGACAGCAGTGCCCTGTTTATCAAAACTCACAAGTCTACACGTTCATAGTTACACTTTACAAGTTCGTGTAAATTACGTTTATCAAAATAAATTGGTATATAATTATAATCAGGGTATGTCTAAAATTTTGAGAGTTAATTATTATGCTTCTTTCTTCTCAAAACACTCCAATAAAATTTTACAGCACGATTCTTTGAAAATTATCTAGGCACGATGTTGCCTCGGCGTAAAATAGGCTGCCGCATACCACAATGAGAGGTTTTCCTTTTGAGGTTTTAAAAAAAAACTTAGTTTCTAAGAACTCTATAGATGGCGTTGAACTTACTATGCCAAGGCCAAAACGCCTGAAAAAAAACACATTGTGTCACGTCACATACTCTCGTTGACTGACACTTTCATTTGCTAATATAACCAACATTTCTCGCGCTTTGTTAAAATCAGTTTTTTTAGGTTCCGTTCCTTGCATTATCATACTTACTCCTAGCGCCATCTATCCAGCGACTAGGGAAGGGCCAAAAAAGAAAATCCCTCATTGCCACATATGTTGGTTATTTGTAGCATACCACAAGATGACACACGCCACAGTGCCGCACAGTGTTGCCCCGGCGTAATGAGTCGCCGGACACTCAGGGTTTGTTATGATTTTCTACAAATTATAACTTACAAGGGATTTTTTGATAAACAAAATGACGACTACAACACTACAAGTGTAAAAATATACTTGTAAAATAAATAATGACCCTTTTAACTTATAATTTACACGTGCAGTTTTGACAGACACATATTTGTAATAATTACATTTTTACAGGAAAATTGCTTGTAATACAAGGCTTGTAAGTTTTCATAAACAAAGCACCGGTCATGGAAGGGAACCAGCATCACTTTGGATTATACCGAAGTTTTACCTAAATTTAAAAACAAGTGTTATGATGATTGGAAGGAATATTTTGACAAACGTTCTTTAGATAAAGGAATCTGGTATAAAACCATGCAGGGTCAGCCTTTTCGTGTGCCATGGTTTGTAAATAGTAATTTAAGCCGAAAATTAGTTGTTACAGCTCATAGAATGTGCGCATGGAATGTGTCCAGATCAGAGGATCTGGACACATTCCATGCAATAAGTTTGCTTTCATGATGAAAAAAACGAATTCTCCCAACTGTGTGGAATGTGGAGTTGTTGAGGACTTACTCCACTTATTGATGGACTGTGTGCGGTATGAGTCTGAGAGAAATTATTTGTTTAGGCTCTTGAAGTTGAACAGACTTGAAGTAGGCACATTCAATAAAATTTTGGCTCAACCAAATAATGATGATGCGAAGAGTCTGTTCAGGTTCATGGCCCAGATATGATTAATGTGTATTTAGGGTACGATGCGGGACTGGCATACGCAATGCGGTTAAATGTCCCCAAATAAATAAAGAAAAAAAAAAAAAAAGGGCACCGGTCTAACCATTGCTTTATAAATCTACCCCTTAAGGGGCTATCCCATGGCACACTAGCGCCACTTTAGTAAAAAAATCAGAACTCGTTAAATACACAATTAATATAAAATCTGATAGACAAAATCAATGCTTTAGAGTTCTAGATTATTGACGTCTATTTAATTCATTAAAATATACTACACTGTAGTTACAGTTAGAAAAATTGCTAAAAACGGCCGTTTTTTTCCATTTTGTATCTGTAACGACAGCGAGCTATGTTTCAATGAGATAGGCAGACGTAAATAATTTACAAGACCAAAAGATTGATTTTGTCTATCAGATTTTATATTAATTGTGTATTTAACGAGTTCTGATTTTTTTACTAAAGTGGCGCTAGTGTACCATGGGGTAGCCCCTTAAGTTTAAGGGGAATGCGGGAGTCGCAGATTGTTCCCGTGACCTGTCGCTATTTCATCCATCCCGTGATATTTCTGTGCTATAAACTACGATCTATTTCGCCATTGCTTTGCATAAGTGAACCGAGATACCGAAAGTCGGAGCAGACAGGAAGAGACGCGCCATCTAACGCTATGGCACCAGAACTGGAGAGACCGCCGTAATCGCAGAACATATTGTATTCAGTTTTACTTCTGCTGATTTTCAAGCCAACATTCTACAGTTTCTGTTTAGAAACAGGAGAATGTTGTATTTAAAATCAGACAGAAAACAGACGTCTGTACTTCTCGCACAATTGGCGGTGTGCAAAAGTGGCGTCCATTGTTCCTCTGGACCTCTGATCTGGCGTAAACCCATACTGATTTTGGGTGATCTCTCCACTCTTTTCCTTTTCTCTGTCACTTTCTCCCATACTTTCATATTATGTGACATGAGCTTTATAGCTGAATACCTACACAAATTTGAGAGTTGCCATTTATTTATTTCAAAACTTAACTCATGTAAGTATTTATTAATTAAACTTTGCGCGCACAAAAGCTGCGGCTTGCTGCCTTAGGCATTCTCAGAATTCACTATGAATTTGTGTGGTATAACTACCAATAAAAACCCGAATACTGAAAAAAATATAGCCTATGTTACCCAGGTCATAATACCAAATCGATTGACGCCTTACTCATCAAAATCGGATGAACAGGCGCTACGGTTGAACATAATACGTAAATACAAACAAGCACTAAACTAAATCAACCCACGTTTTGTTTTTCAGTTCCCGTCAAGCTCTTGTCCTCTGTTGGCGTCCTGATCTTAATGGTAATAGTGGGTCTGACAGTCTTTCTGAAGGTCTGGAAGCGCCCAAACGTGCCTATTTTGGTTTTGCGCTTGTACCAAAAGTAAGTTTTGACCTTTTATGTACTAACTTCGTAAAATATTGTCGATGTGTTTTATACAATAAACGGTTGATTGAATGGTTATTTTTACTTTCAGCCAGCAGAACCCTTACTAAGAGAAGACACACATCAACATGACAAAACGCCTGTAATATCATAGGATTAGATATGTTACCTATCTATGTCAAAATGCATACTGGAGTAGGAAGAAAAAACCGCTTTTAGTAACAATTCACAATAAATTTCAGTCACTACCAATAAAGTCAAGTACACAACTTGAAATGTTTAGTCTAGAAACTTGGATCAGTAACCTTAATATATCTAGTTTTATCAACAGTAGCATTCCAACCTTAGACAAATCTAAAAAGTCATATTTATTTATTTATTTATTTATTTATTAAAACTTTATGCACAAGTAAAAAAACTGTACAAAGGCGGACTTAATGCCTTGGGCATTTTCTACCAGTCTACCTTAGGGTGATGCAGAGATAGTACACAGTAGGTGCAATAACAGAAAAAAAGACTAGAAAATATTTATAAATTTATAACTAAAACATAAGAATAAATACATATATACATACATATAACAAAAATATATATATATATATATATATTAATATAAAAAGTGAAGAGAGATACAAGAAAAATAAATAAAAACTAACAACTTAGTTCCGAGACGAATCTGCCAACTTCTTGTGAATATGCTCTCGAGCTTTCACTTTGAAGGTGAAACGACTAGTCAACGTCCTGATACTCTGGGGGAGTGCATTCCAAAGAAAGACCGCCTGAACAAAGAAAGAAGATACTACTACTATTCTAACCCTAATTTGCTTTTATTATGTGTCAAGTTTAAGCCGTGTGGTATCCGGCGAAGCCGTGTGGTATCCGGCAGAGTAGAATAGAACCAACCCATTGCACTCTCGGGTGTCGTAGAAGGCGACTAATGTCTGAGGCAGAACACCTCGCGCCTCCGCTAGACCAGAGAATGGGCAGCAGCGTTTTCTGTTAAATCTTTCATCACTGCGATCTCCAATCCGCCTGCCAAGCGTGGAGATTACGGCAAATCCTCCCATCATGGGAGAGGCTTATGTCCAGCAGTGGACGTTATGGGCTGTTGTTGTTGTTGTTGTATGTGTCAAGTTTTTACAACATAAATATTCAAGTTTTCACAAAATTTATACGGATGCCTCCAGGGACAGTCAGGGGATTGGTGTTGCCTTTATTGATTTACAAACAAAAGATAATATTAAACTAAAAGTCAATAATTCAAAGATATCGATTATGTATGCGGAGCTAATTGCCATTTCAGAAGCGTTATCCTATGTAAGATCGATTAAGAGTGAGTGTAATTTTGTTATTCTTACCGACTCTAAAAGTGCACTGCAGCATTTGTATAGATGTTCAGCTATGGTTAGGGGCATTCCACTGGCGTATGATATTTTAAAAAGTTTGTATGAGCTCATTAAATAGCAATGTTATTTTGCAATGGATACCTATATCGGCATCGCAGGAAACGAAATGGCAGATAAACTTTCTAAGGAAGCCTCAGTAGACGGTATTAACTTTACTTGTGAATCTTATTACACCAACCATATAAGTGACATTAAGAACTTCAGTACAGAGTTATGGTCAGAGTACTTTGACAGAAGGTCATTAACGAAAGGTATTTGGTACAAAACTTTGCAACCAACATTACCTCACAAATTATGGTTTGAAAAATCCGATATGGGAAGGTATGACATAGTAACGAGTTTCAGACTTCGCTCGGGACACATTCCATTAAATAAGTTTGCTTATATGATGGGTAAGGTTGTTTCATCGAACTGTACTGAATGCGATGTAGTAGAAGATGTTTACCACATATTGATGGAGTGTGTCCGGAACGAGGCCCTTAGAGATTTTATAAAATTTAAAATTAATTTGATTCCCTCAGATGTGGGCTGGTGTAACAGCATTTTGTCCTTCCCTTTGTCCATGGAGGCCAGCCCGCTTAGCATGAACGCCGTAGACACGAAAGAGAAACGACAAATCTTTTGTTCATTTGTCATTGAATCGACAAAATGACAGTCGAACAAAAGATTTGTCGATTCTCTTTCGTGTCTACGGCGTTCATGCTAAGCGGGCAGACTGCTGTACAGGCTCGCTCAAATGGGCATTAAAAATAGAATAGCCTAAGTAAACCTACGGTGTGATTGTTTCCTGAAATATTTGTATGATTTTGTAATTTGTATTACAGGGGCGACATCTTCAAATTGAACAAGCCCCTTAAATAAATAGAAAAAAAAAAGTATTAAGTAAGTTGATACATTTTCTAGTTTTTTCTTTAATTAAAAGAGTCTATTTAATGGTCTGTGCCGTTGGCGTCGGCTCGACCTATGAGATTTCTTTGGGTTCTGACGACACGGGAAAAAAAATAAGCATTTTCATTAGTATCATTCAAGTATCATTATATATGATATGTGTAAGTGCCTGTATTGAAAGTCATGTAAGTAACATTAATTAGGAACTATTATAAAAGCCGTTTGGCTATTGTTGTGTATGTACACGCCTTTAGTTGTTTTCGTCCTTCATGGATGGGTCTATAGTTTCGCTCTCTTACAATAAAAAACGCCTTGAACTGAACACACGTCTTTCTTTCGAAATTACTAGGTGAGCGCGCGCTCCGATGCGCGCTCGCTTTAGTGACAGCTGACTGCGGCGCGATCGATTACCCCGAGTGCCCGCCCGTTCGGCGGTCAGCTGTTTCCGAGCGCATTAAGGTGAAAAGATATTGAGGAAAATAGTGGGTTTTCTTATGGAAAAAAGGTTGCTTTTTCCAATGGTTTTAGGTTTTACTAATGAAACCAAACCAGTGCTTTCAAGGATAACGTTGTTCACACTAACACCCTAATTTTAGGTTTAAAAAATAAATTAATTAAAGGTACTTATTTTATTTTACAAGAGTTCCTATATCGATACTGAACGCACCCCTAAGCTATGGCACACGACTACTTTAACATCCTGTATATAACCATTTGCCAAATAGTATTCAAGACTTGCCATTGCCGCTGTTTAAAAGAGTATTGTCCGCTGTTATTTGAAAAAAACTATAACAGTGTTCAAAAATTCTTAGAAGATAAGTAATTAGTCGTTAGTGACCATACAGCAAAATAAATAGCCTTTAGTCCACACCACATGACATAGTCATCGTTAATTATTATTATCACTACAATGTTAGTGGTGTTTACTTTCTTAATTGATTTAAAAATATTTTAATAGTCATTCTCTCCTATATTTTTATTTTTTGACATCTATCATTTTTGTTATGTAATAAATTTTATTGTTGACATTTTGAGAAAATTTATGGATCCAATGATATTCTATTACTTACGGGATATTATTGTGAGCGCGCAATCGTGAAGACTCGAAAACAGGCCAATTGGCCTGTTTTTCCTTTATTCTGCGTCACTGCGTGTATGTGAGCTGGCCTCCTCCGCGGCATACTTTTTTCTGTGGTTTTGTAGGTGTATAACATATCTGTTTATTAGAATATCATGATCAAGTTGCTTTAATATTATTGTTTTGATAGTATTAAGGGATAATGGTATTTTCTGCACGTTTAACTTAATTTAAATTTATGAAAATATTTCTAAACGCCACCTCAAGCACTCTGTAACGCGTACTTTAACAAATAAACATTCTGATTCTGGATTAGTGGCCTAAGTGTACGAACACAGTGGCCGCTCGACGCTATAGCGTCGGGCGGCGCGTTCTGCGGGGCGTCGAGCTGCCGACCAACACGGCGGGCGTCTACTGTGGCCACTCACATATAAATGCATGTGTTTGACATGAACGCTGCACGCGCCGCCCCGCCGCACGCTCGATTCGAGCGGCCACTGTGTTCGTACACTAAGCTTTGTGTTTGTATAAAAATATTTGTACGCCCTATGGCAGTAACTACAATCGAAGAAGAGGCGTTTAGACAAACCAAGAGATATCAGCACAGACTAACCAAGCATCCTAACAACCAATATTGTAACATATATTTGTACCATATCCTAACAAATAAACGTTTTTGATTTGATTTGACAGTTTAATGTTTTTATTATTTCCCTTGCGATATTTTCTCCTTGTTTTTATTATTTGTGTTGCCAGTGATTACATACGGGACCGAAACGTGGTCGCTTACAATGGGCCTCATCAGAAAGCTTAAAGCCACCCAAAGGGCAATGGAGAGGGCTTTGCTCGGAGTTTCCTTGCGCGATCGAATCAGAAATGAAGACATCCGCAAGAGAACAAAGGTTAACGACGTAGCCCGAAGAATTGCCAAACTTAAGTGGCAGTGGGCAGGGCACATTGCTCGCAGAACGGATGGCCGATGGGGCCGAAAAGTTCTGGAGTGGCGCCCGCGAACCGGAAGACGTTGCGTTGGAAGGCCTCCCATTAGGTGGACCGATGACCTGGTGAAGGTTGCAGGAATCCGCTGGATGCGAGTCGCACGGGACCGGTCAATGTGGCGACACTTGGGGGAGGCCTATTTCCAACAGTGGACGTCTTTCGGCTGAAATGATGATGATGATGATGATTATTTCCCTAACTATTATCATACAAAGGTTTTTCTTAGAAATATTTAGAACAAGGAACAATTATGAACTTGACTCTTTGCAGAGATGAAGGCACAGAGCAAAGAGTATAGTAATAAAGCCATAGATTATAACAGACATGACATTTTAACTATTTTTTTATAGCGTTGGGTAGGCTATTGTGGTCTGAAACACTGCATGTCTGGTCCATAAGTCGTTTATTATATAAAAATAGTCACCGTACATGAAACCAAGCTAATGTTCGCCGAACAATACCGTCACACTAGGGGGGACACTGGCTAACGTGCCGTTAGAAACATGTTTTCACGTCCTTAAAAACATGGTCCACCTACTTAGTTCACCTGGGTGGACCACGGGCACTTTTTCTTGCTGGTGGATCACCTAAATGATGAGGACTACATTTTCGCCCAGTTAATTAATAGCACATTGGTACTTAAGAGTATCACAGATGACAATAAAATCGAATTACTATTACACATTAAACCAATATTAGCCAATAAAGTAAATAAGGAGTCCGTTACCCCAGCCAGATGTTGTCGAAAATGGTCATTTGAATCTTATAGATAATTAGTTATGCGGCTTCTGTAATTGTTGCGCACATTTTTTTATTTGTTGCGCTTATAGTTTTTTAATTATTTCACAAAAACATTTCCTGCTGGGGTAACGTTACCCCAGCCAGACCTTTTTCTTTCTAATGGGAATATTTAAATAATTAGGTACTAGCTATAAAATTAGTTGTCTAGATGAAGTAAATGTTGTGCCTTATTTTGTATTTGTTCTTTCTTCGGTTGCGAAGTTATTCGAGATTTTGCTGGGGTAACGTTTTTGGTTTTGCTAGATCTTTGAAATGGTTAAGCGGATTCTTACCATATTTTGTACATGACTTCTTACGAATTAGTTTAAATAAGTTCTGCAATAAAAAAACCAAAATAATGCACAACTTAAAGGTTATTTCATTAAATAGAAAAACACTTCAATTGGTCCCAGCACTCTCAATAAGAGGTCTAAAGACTTACTTTAAACATTATTTTGAAGCTTGTAACAGCCTTCAAATGTATGTGAAGTTTCATTAGTATCCTGTAAGTATTTAACAAGTTATGATGATATTCAGTTCTTCACGAGCACGGTCTTGATGCGCGCGGTGTTATTTGGCTACTGGATTGGATATATGAACTGAATGTTATGTCAATTATTAGTTGTTTAGTTCAGTTGTATATCAGTAAAATTTCAGCTCAGTACATTGGATAATTAATGAGGTAATACGATTAAAGTCTTTAGGAAGTGAATTACCGTGGTAACCCGACCAAATTTAGGTGGTTACGAAAAAGCGAAAACGCAGAACATTATGGTACCTTCTAAAATATGTAGGATAGTGTTACAAATTTAGTACAGACATGTACACAAGTTTTAAAAAAACTACATGATTATTAAAGACTTTTTATTGACAGGTAAAATAATCATTTCAATTGAACTTTTAAAGTATTAATAAACTTATACTTAAAAACAATCACAGATTAAAATTACAGATATTAATTTTGCTAAAAAAAGAAAATAATAATTACGTTCTTAAATTCAAATATTTAAGCCTTAAAAAAATACAGTTTTAGATAAGTACCTAACAACATGTACATATTAATAATAATTTTGCTACTATTTCTGTAGTTACATTATGCAAGCTTACCTTGTTCGTGAATTCATCAAGCAACCCGCACCATAATTATGATCATCAATAGAAGCACTCCACATTAGCAGTAATTCGCCACACTTATTATTATATAATAGCTCTCACGCACTCGATAAATATTTGCAAAAACAGGAAACGGAACTGCCGAAGCGCACGCGCACTCTACAAGATGAATTATGTGATTATGGAGCATGTTTAGTGCGTTATGCAAACAATGTATTACCCCTTCACCCCACCCCTCCCGCGTCCCACCGAACGACATGTTATATCGGTGATTTTTGATAAGTTTGTGCAACTGGAAGATAATAATAATGTTTTCATAGTACAGATATTATTATGTATATATTATTATTATGTATTTAACAGTGTACGCGTCTGTACCGAAATTGTAAGGTGTATTATACTAAACATTTCAAAAGATAGTATAATGTTCTGCGTTTTCGCTTTTTCGTAACCACCTAAACTTGGTCGGGTTACCACGGTCATTCACTTCCTAATGACTTTAATCGTATTATCTCATTAATTATCCAATGTACTACGCTGAAATTTTACTGATATACAACTGAATAAACAACTAATAATTGACATAACATTCAGTTCATATATCCAATCCAGTGGCCAAATAACACCGCGCGCATCAAGACCGTGCTCGTGAAGAACTGAATATCATCATAACTTGTTAAATACTTACAGGATACTAATGAAACTTCACATACATTTGAAAGCCGTTACAAGCTTCAAAATAATGTTTAAAGTAAGTCTTTAGACCTCTTATTGAGAGTGCTGGGACCAATTGAAGTGTTTTTCTATTTAATGAAATAACCTTTAAGCTATGCATTATTTTGGTTTTTTTATTGCAGAACTAATATAAACTAATTCGTAAAAAGTCATGTACAAAATATGGTAAGAATCCGCTTAACCATTTCAAAGATCTAGCAAAACCAAAAACGTTACCCCAGCAAAATCTCGAATAACTTCGCAACCGAAGAAAGAACAAATACAAAATAAGGCACAACATTTACTTCATCTAGACAACTAATGTTATAGCTAGTAATTATTTAAATATTCCCATTAGAAAGAAAAAGGTCTGGCTGGGGTAACGTTACCCCAGCAGGAAATGTTTTTGTGAAATAATTAAAAAACTATAAGCGCAACAAATTTAAAAATGTGCGCAACAATTAAAGAAGCCGCATAACTAATTATCTATAAGATTGAAATTACCATTTTTGACAACATCTGGCTGGGGTAACGGACTCGTAAATAAGTAACTAAGTCAAGTATTTTGTGTGTAAATAAATAAAATTGCTTACACTATATTTTCAACATTGAAATGATTCTAGGTCAATTTTACATAATATTTATCAAATAAAAAAACAATATTGGTTGATATAATAGATATATAATTTCTGGCAACTTTGTGCATCATGTAGTCTATTTTTGTCAACGTATTCTAAAAGTACCTTCTAAATTGCAGAGTACCATCACCTCTGACGAAACCTTACCACCGATACGGCTCTTTTTGTTTGCAGCATCCGGCCGCTATTGAAGCGCTCATCAACCAATAGCATCGCAGCATCTGATCTCTTGTCTTTGTTATTGAAAAAAAGGGTCCAAAGAAAAAAATACAATAAAATACGGGTGGTAAACAGATGTGGACATCGTGTCCACGGGATTTTGGTACTCGTATCGCTTGCGCATATTATACACTATGAACCGTTATTCTAGACCTATACAGTGAGACAGCATCTTTCCGGATCTGACGTCACGACCTCTCTTGTTCCCCCTCCTACCCGGCTCCGCCCCGCTGTGGCCGGGGGGAGGGGGCGTAGAGCTTGCCCGAACAATCAGCACGCGCGCTCTTTGCATTGGCGTCATTTTTCGGTGCAATCACACCTCTTCTAGTGCGGGCAACAGCGCTGCTGTTTAGTGTTTAAAATTACACTAGGCAACACTCAAAATTTCCCGGGAAAAATTCATAGCGTATTTTATAGATAACCAGGCATCTAATATCAGAAAAATTATAATTTATTTCAATCACGTATAGAATAGGAGATTTCTAAATTTCTTTATAAATCACTTTTTTTGATCAATTTAGGAGGGTAGTTCTAATTTTTTCTTACATACGATCAAAATAATATTTTGTAGTGTCAGTATACATTAAGTCCTTTCACCATGCCTCGCTTTTGTGTTAATTCTCAGGATTTATTTTGTTTTATTTGCGGTTTATATTCTCCAAAGAGTAAAAAAAATATATATAACGCCTTTGATTACGAAGTGTTATCGTGCATATTTTGGTTTAGACATTCACAACCAAAACAAATATTGGTTACCACATATGTGTTGTTACTCATGCCACAAGAATTTGATGAACTGGTTCAATGGGAAACCAACAAAGATGCGTTTTGGTCAACCTATGATTTGGCGAGAACCTAAGGATCATGTGAGTGACTGTTATTTTTGTCTAGCGGATGTCAAAGGTTTTTCTAAGAAATCTAAGCACAAAGTAAATTACGCAGAGGTGTCTTCCGTAACAAAAACAATACCACATTCGGAAGATCTTCCAGTACTTATGCCACCAAGTCACGTCGAACACTCAAGTACTACTTCATATTCTGATGATGAAGATGAGGACTTCCAAGTGGCAAGTACATCTAAATCACCACATTTGATAAGCCAATCTGAGCTCGCATCTAGATGCAGTGCAGAAAAAAACTAGTTGCAGTGAGCGATGAGCACGGTGAGCGCTTCCATCAAAAAATCTTCAATAGAAAAGCGTTATCAGGGAAAATGGACCACTGCAATGCTTGCAGACTACTGTTGGTTTTTGATTAGAGAGACACCAACCTCTTCTTACAACAGACAGGCCAAAAGGACAAAAACTAGTTTATTTTGTATGTCTCATTAACACATTTACTTTAAAATAATTACAAAAAGTTGTTAAAATTAAAAATAAATTTATCTTTAAAGCTATACGTGACTGAGATGTTTTATTTGCTGTTCTAAGTTTTCTATAGCATGGTGGTTCAGAATCACACAATCAGATCTCTGGGAAAAAATAAAAGTTATTTTTTGTTGCCTAGTGTTATTAGTTTAAATAAAATTACCTACATTTTTAGTTCGTGGAAAAATTTAATTTAGTGGTTATTTGAAAAGGAGACAGATTTTTTATTTTATTTTATCAAATGGGAACAACAAACAGCTACATTATGGGATATTACAACATGATAACATAAATAACTAAATAATAATGTAGCCCACATGACAGCGCTGTTCACAGATTACCATTAATGACTAAATCTTAAGAGTGCGGCGCCGTCCGCTCGCAACTGCAATTCGAAGCGAAGGCAAAAACACGTTCAAATATTGTTGTCTCTGTTTCACACTCCCCGGCCCGTTGCGTAGCCGCGCGTGAGCGTGTGTGAATATTGTTTACCTATGCGTGTGTTAATCGTGTTTGGTGTTTACCTTTTAGGTAGTTATCATGTTCATTATTTGGTTTATTTTTGTTAGTTACTTTGTGCAATCGTTAGTGTATCTGCAGAATAGTAATGCGTTTTTAGGAAATCTGTCTACAATGTTTTTATCTCAAATGTTAGATTAACTCAAAATCTAGGCTTGAAAAAAAATCTGGGTTACTACTCTTTCTATATCACTAATGTAGGTAAGGAATAAGTACCTATACGGTTCGCCTGAAAATCTGAAATAAAAGTACGTACTGGTGGCTCAGTGGTGGCGGCCCCGACTTACGAACAGTAAGGCGCGGGACAAATACAAGAGGCGTCGGGCGCGGACATGGCGCGGGCGACTTCCTATTCCATTCAAATATCATACAAAATGCATGGAAATAAAGTGCAATTTAGGCTACACGGTATATCATTGCGCTGACGAGGATGTGACGATATACCGTGTGTTGTATTTGTCCCGCGCCCATAGACTTAGTACTTATAATACTGCCCGCGCCTAAGTCGTAGGTTCGAACCCAGGCAGGCGCATTACTTTGTGTAATTATTATTCATCAACTCTGCTCTCAAAACGGTAAAGGAAAACATCGTGAGGAAACCGGCATAAGTATCCTAGAACCTAAAAGTAGGTAGGTAGTAGGTAGGTAGAAGGTAGGTAGTAGGTAGGTAGTAGGTAGGCAGTAGGTAGGCAGTAGGTAGGTAACAAGCAGGTAACAAACAGGTAGTAGGCAGGCAGTAGGCAGGCAGCAGGCAGGCGGTAGGCAGGCAGTAGGCAGGCAGTAGGCAGGCAGTAGGCAGGCAGTAGGCAGGTAGTAGGCAGGCAGTAGGCAGGTAACAAGCAGGTAACAAGCAGGTAGTAGGCAGGTAGTAGGCAGGCAGTAGGTAGGCAGTAGGCAGGCAGTAGGCAGGCAGTAGGCAGGCAGCAGGCAGGTAGTGGGCAGGCAGTAGGCAGGCAGTGGGCAGTCAGTAGGCAGGTAGTAGGCAGGTAACAAGCAGGTAGTAGGCAGGTAGTAGGCAGGCAGTAGGTAGGCAGTAGGCAGGCAGTAGGCAGGCAGTAGGCAGGCAGTAGGCAGGCAGTAGGCAGGCAGTAGGCAGGCAGTAGGCAGGCAGTAGGCAGGCAGTGGGCAGGCAGTGGGCAGGCAGTAGGCAGGCAGTAGGCAGGCAGTAGGCAGGCAGTAGGCAGGTAGTAGGCAGGTAGTAGGTAGGTAGTAGGTACTCATCAAGACGAATCAAACGAGCCCAAACTCGAAGCGGTTGCGTCGTTTTATTACGGAGATCCTTTGGCCCCCCTTTCAGCTTCATCATCAAACCCTGATTACCATTTAGGACCAATTTACTCTTCAAGATCAATCAAACGAACCCAAACTCGACGGGATTATTTCGTTTTATTACGGACTTCCAATGGCCACCTTCCAGCTCCATTATCAGACCCTGGATACCACCTAGCACCAAAGTACTCGTCAAGACAAATCATACGAGCCCAAACTCGATGGGGTTATGTCGTTTTATAACGGAGTTCCCATGGACACCTTCTAGCTCCATCATCAGACCCTGGATATAACCTAAAGACAAATTACTCGTCACGACGAATCAAACAAGTTCAAACTCGATGGGGTTACGTCGTTACATTATAGAATTCTTATGGCCACCAGTTGTCACGCGATATACCTACATAATGCGTGCAAAATTTCAGCTCAATCGGTAATCGGGAAGTGGATCAAATTTTACTTGCAAGATTTGATTACTTACAGATTACAGACAAACATCGGGACACGTGAAACTATATCAAAGCTTGTAAAATAAAACATAATATTTATTTAGTCGGTAGGTAGGTACCCTTATGTTATGATTGATTATGAATGAAACCTATTAGTCGGACATTTGAATCCTAAACACATCTAATTCAGTATGTACTAACCCAGTGTAATGTAATTTCGATTATGAACGAGAAAAAATATGTGTAGGTAGGCAGGCATTTTCTTGGTCTGAGTTTAAAAAAATGATGAAAACAAAAAGGTAGGTAGATACTTATTGTGAGATACATCCCAACGTTTGGAGTCCATGGGGTCTAAAATGGCCGCTTTATCAGAATCGTAATATGAATCACGTTAAAAATTTAAAATTCTTAAAATGGACTTTATGATTATGGACATAAAGTCCATTTTAAGAATCTAATTGTTTTAACGTGATTTATACTAAGATTCTGCGTGGATTCTGCTAAAGCGGCCATTTTAGACCCGCATGTTGCTAACCTTTATATAATTATGTTTATGTAGGTACTTGTTTTGTAACCTAAATTTAACCAAATCGTAAGCAAATATCGAAGTCCGTAAACAAAACAAAAGTCGTAATAAAGTAGGTAGGTAGGTTACTCGATTCCAAATCACAAGGCAAATCTAAATCCAAATCCGTAGCATAGGTCAAGAAGTGTCAGAAATATTACGATACAATTGGCAAACAAATACGCACCAATACGCACGCACAATGCAATCAAGTGATCGTCTAACACTGACGAACGATTCCGAACGAATTGCCCGGCCCGGCCGGGTGGCGAGGTGCGCACGCACACATTTACATTTGTCACTATACTCAACACAGTCAACACATCCAAATGTTCTGTCCCACGCCCTGCGCCCCGCCCCAGCTCAATGCTTGATGCGATAGCACGACTTCCGATGAACATTTGTGATTAATTTGAATGTGTGCCGTAATACCAAAAATGATGAATGAAAACTCAATGCTTTTCCATTATTTTTTTTATATTATTTAACTTAACAATATAAGACATGTTTCGATTTGAACAATATTACAAATACTACCGTTTTTAATATAGAACAGATGAGATGAAAACATCGTATTTAAACTGTAAAAATGTGAGATATTCAATATGTTTGCATTTCGCTTTTGGTAAGTATTTTGAAAAAAAAAAAATATAGAAACCTAGGTAATTACCATCTTGTTCCGAATAACAGCATATTAAGGTGGAAATATGCTCATACTGAAAATGATTTTGGTATTACGTTTGTATGGACAAATTCATGCTCCCCGGCCCCTTAAGTTGCTAGGAAAAGCTGTTCATGCATGACAGTTAAAACTCATTACAATTATAAAAAAAAGTATTATTCCAACTAATTACTAAATTACATAACTACTAATTAATCTAAGAGCTTAAGTGTCTCATACAGAAGGCTTCGAAACTTTTGCAAGGATCATTTAAATATATCTATGTGTTCGAGTTCTTTATTGTATGACGCTGCCATACGCCGGATTGGTGAACGCTCGCCAGTATTAGATCGGCAGGTACCTAATGCAAATAGTGTACCTACACGCACCTGGCGTCTATGAACAGTTCTAGGGACAGCATAACACAGTACATTATTGAGGTCGATACAATCAAATTTGCCATTAACAATGTTATATAAAGTCATTGCTTCTAGTTGTTTGCGTCTGGAGCTGAGCGTCAAAAGTTTGTATTTATCGAGCAATTGGTCATAAGGCAAATACGCTCTGTGACATCTATAATACATTGCACGAAGGAATTTGCGTTGTACATTTTCTAGCATATCTATGTATTTTTTATAATACGGGTTCCAGATGGGCACCGCGTATTCAAGCTGTGAGCGGACTAGAGTTTTATAAAGGCAGAGGTACGAAGAGGTCCGTTTAAAGTCATGCGTTGATCTCAATAGAAACCCAAACATCTTATATGCTTTATTAATGATTTGTTCGATATGTAAATCCAAGCAGAGTTTAGCATCAAGCAATATACCCAGGTCACGTACCGAGCTTGCTTTGTTCAGAGATATACTACATAGCGGAGTACACAAACCTAATAATGTTTTTATTTTTGGTAAAAGTTATATAGTTGCACTTGGGAATGCTTAGATGAAGCTTACTTGTATAACAATAGTCCGTCAGCCGGTTCAAGTCCTCTTGGAGAAGATAGCAATCCTGTATATTTTTAATAGGTCTGTATACCTTAAGGTCATCTGCATATAACAAAAATTTTGAGTTGCGAAAGCAGTTTCGAATATTATTTATAAAGATAATAAATAAAAGAGGACCGAGAATAGAGCCTTGAGGGACGCCGGAGGTAACCTGGATATCATCAGAGTGGTAACCATTGATTACAACCCGTTGACAGCGGCTAGTGATGTAGGAAATGAACCATCGCATCAAGTTACCCCGAATGCCATTAAAGGCTATTCGGCTCAGCAGTAATTCATGATCCACCTTGTCGAAGGCTTTCTGAAAGTCCGTGTACACCGCATCAACCTGTATACGATTATCCATCTCATCAAATAGATCGCTGGAAAAAAACCAATAAATTCGTTATCGTTGATCGCTTTTTAACAAACCCATGCTGTTGTTCTATGATAGCGTGATGTAGAACAGGGTACACTTCGTTATGTACTAGTCTTTCGAAAAGCTTCGACAAGGTAGACAAAATAGAAACTGGTCGATATTGTTCAACACTACGTTTAGATCCGGCCTTGTGTACAGGTGTGATATTAGCTTGTTTCCATACCGTTTGCATGACACCTTCAGTGATGCATTTATTATAAATTATGGCCCTTAGCCATAATTCAGTCTACATATAACAGTGGCAGTATTTATGAGAAAAAACGCAGACAGACCATCTGGACCTGGACCTTTAGTTGGATCCAGTGATTTCAGTTCTGTCATTATTGTTTCCTCTTTAAAGTGAAGGTCAGAAATAATTATGTCATTAGACATTATTTCAGAAGGTGGTTCCCATCGAGAAAGGGTAGGTGAAGCAGGCTCATATACGGAAGCAAAGAAATCGGAAAACATGTTGCAAATCGATTGAGGATCGCTGGATACAACGTTGTTATATTGTACTTTTGCCGGTATACCTGGTTTGTCTTTGCGATTTGCAACATAGACCCAAAAATCTTTAATACTTTTATGAATGCCATCCTCAATCGACTGAATGTATTTCGAAAAACATTTATCACAATTTTCCTTAAATAAGGCTCTGTGCTGAGAAAAAGTTTCGTAGTCTGCAAAATTGCCGTACTTTTTCCATTTGACCCACGATTTTTGTTTTTTTCTAAATGTGTTAATTAAAGATTTTGTGAACCAGACTGGAAAGCCAGCCGTTCTGGATGCAGATAGTGGTGTGTGCTGCTTAATAATTTCATCGATCTTATTGTAAAATGTGCTAAGTGCCTCTTCGGATCCTAAAAGGGTAAGCAGTTCCGTCCAGGCGGTATTCTGAATTTTACGGTTGATGTGCTCAAAGTCAGATTTATAAAAATTATATTTTTGTAGTGGTCGCTTTTTCATGGGAAGAGTATCTACATTTAGACTTATATCGCAGACAAAAGGTGGATGATACGTGTCAATGGGAAGTAGAGGCAACAACGCACTCGATACCTTACATGGGTGGTTTGATATCAGTAGGTCAAGAATTTTACCATTGGCATTTGCCACGACATTGTATTGCAAAGCATCAAGTAATGACATTAAATTATTTAACTGTGTACAAGTCGTGGTCGAGCCCATGCCTAACCCACCACCGATTAGGGATACCGTATGACCCGGTATGTTCCAGGTTATTTCTGGGAGATTGTAGTCGCCCACTATGTAAAAATAGTCAACGGTAGGGTCACTCGGTACCTGATGTAAGATTTCAAAGTGTTGTTCATATACAAGGGTAGCCGTTTTTGGAGGTATGTAAGCAGCACTAATGATATTCCTCTTGGATGGCCGCAAACTAGGCACTTCTATGAGGACATGTTCAATAATGTAGCAAAATAGCGAGTTGGTCGGAGTTATAGTAATATCACATTCAGAGGATTTAAGTGTCCTCAACAAGGCAACAACGTGCTAATACGATCACGATCACACCTGTACACAATATACCGCTGATCGATAAACTCATTATTGCTAATCTCAGGAATTAACCAAGTCTCTGTGAGTACGATGATGTCGTTACCGTTCAGAATGTTCATGTATAGCGTGTGTAATTTTGTACGGATACCTCTGCAGTTTTGATAATAAATAGATAAAGATTTGTTACTCATCACGAGATATTAAGTATTCAAAATAATAATTACCAGCAATGTAATCACAAGTACGCAACAGGTATTCGCTCGTGCAATGCTCAATACATGGTTCAAAAGTTAAGTAGAAGTAAAAATAATATTTCTCAGTTACACAATTGACACTAACCACACAACAAGACTGAGCTCCGACGACACACCAATAAAAATAAATCTCTCCAAGATGGTTACATAAAACAATATTATTGCATAGTGATACAATAATCAAAAATTGCAGCAGAAATAGATCATAATACAATTTAACATGTTTTTGATAGCGACGCGTTGACAAGTATAATATATGTCGGGTTTGTCAGGAATTTATTTCGCTAAGTTCGAGCTTATGTGGGCAGAACACGGGTTTCGTGCTATGAAAACACACTGGATGCGAAACACTATTTTATTTCGCATTGCTCGGTTCGGGTAGGTTGTTTCCATGGAGAAGAACCGGCAAGAAACTCCATGGTTACTCTTTTCAAACAGATACACTGAGTCTAACAAATAATAACTTGACATTACACTTTCACACATTAACACTAGGCACAATGAATCGTGTACAGTTTCAAGACGTCTTCACTCCGCTGCGGTCAGACCCAGACTGTCCGCCTCCCCGCGAGGTGTCAACATCAGGACTCTGTAAAAGCCGCCATGGTGGGGAGTAGCTCGCGTGATGTCACCACTGGCACGCTTTCGATTCATTCACCCGTCCGTACTCATGACCGGATCCGACACGGCCATCCTGCTTGCACACGTCCTCGTGTGATGTTTACCCTGCAAGCAAAAAGTCCACGACAGAAATTTGTTCCACTCGGTCACTCCTGACCAAACTCATAACATCACATCTGTAATCCCCAAAGGGTTTAACAGAGGTGTACTTAATAGTACACTTACAGTTCGCTAGTTATCTCCAAGTCCCATGTAATAGGGGCGAGCCTATTGACATCAACCGGCGCAAATCCAGACACCGTGGCCGTTACTGAGAAATTTCGGATGGAAAAACTCAATAACACTTTGCCCGACCTGGGAATCGAACCCAGGACCTCATGCTCAGCAGTCACGCTTGCCATCACTATACCAACGAAGCAGTTGATTAAATCAAACACGGTTAATTTGGAATAATTGAAAATGGGTCAACCCTTGGGCCATGTAACAGTCGTTCGAATCAACTTTTAGAACTCTACAGCATTAAAAACTACCAAGCTTACAGAAACCCTCGAGTAAAACCTCTAACGCTACGGCTCTCCAGCCGACCAGCAATCGCATTGCTTTCACATCCATTAAATGGATCTGCCATGTGCATCACCCAGTGACTACACAAATTAAATAAAACACAAAAAAATACGTAAAATAATATGAACGCGCCGTCACGGCCGTCCTGCATTATCACGCGTCCTCGTGTGTGTGAGTCTCATCTGTAAACCAAAGACATAGCGCCTTATAGTATACTCCGTTCGGTCTCCCTGACTCATCAAATGACTCTTAAAAGACACACATAACATAGGGTCCTACACACATAATATATCACATACGTCAGTCAATGCCACACAGGCTATTTGCTGCCACACAGGCTAGTCGTTGCCACACAGGCTAGTCATTGCCACACAGGCTCGTCATTGCCACACAGGCTTGTCATTGCCACACAGGCTCGTCATTGCCACACAGGCTCGTCATTGCCACACAGGCTAGTCGTTGCCACACAGGCTAGTCGTTGCCACACAGGCTAGTCATTGCCACACAGGCTAGTCATTGCCACACAGGCTCGTCATTGCCACACAGGCTAGTCATTGCCACACAGGCTCGTCATTGCCACACAGGCTCGTCATTGCCACACAGGCTCGTCATTGCCACACAGGCTAGTCTTTGTCACATAGATCAAAGAGTACAATTGAACGGAAATGTAGTTACTTACCATGGCCGTCATCGGCACATTCCGTCTCAATTCGGTTAGTTGGGATTTCCAGTCCACCACTCAACTCTAATGGAACGTAACATTCGGGCATAGCACGTACACGGTCGTGAGCATATTCACACTGGCAATTACAATTTAATAATTGCAAAGTGTATCTGATGTCAGAATAATAAACTCGTCGGAAAATTAGACTCTACATGTCACTCTACGCGTCACTACGCGTCACTACGCGTCACTACGCGTCACTACGCGTCACTACGCGTCACTACGCGTCACTACGCGTCACTACGCGTCACTACGCGTCACTACGCGTCACTACGCGTCACTACGCGTCACTACGCGTCACTACGCGTCACTACGCGTCACTACGCGTCACTACGCGTCACTACGCGTCACTACGCGTCACTACGCGTCACTACGCGTCACTACGCGTCACTACGCGTCACTACGCGTCACTACGCGTCACTACGCGTCACTACGCGTCACTACGCGTCACTACGCGTGTCTCTACGCGTGTCTCTACGCGTGTCTCTACGCGTGTCTCTACGCGTGTCTCTACGCGTGTCTCTACGCGTGTCTCTACGCGTGTCTCTACGCGTGTCTCTACGCGTGTCTCTACGCGTGTCTCTACGCGTGTCTCTACGCGTGTCTCTACGCGTGTCTCTACGCGTGTCTCTACGCGTGTCTCTACGCGTGTCTCTACGCGTGTCTCTACGCGTGTCTCTACGCGTGTCTCTACGCGTGTCTCTACGCGTGTCTCTACGCGTGTCTCTACGCGTGTCTCTACGCGTGTCTCTACACGTGACTCTACACGTGACTCTACACGTGACTCTACACGTGACTCTACACGTGACTCTACACGTGACTCTACACGTGACTCTACACGTGACTCTACACTCAATTGCCAGTCCATCGGCAAGTCACAACGTAAAATGTGAACCCATCGTCAGAAGCTAACCATCTCAGCCGCGTAAGTGCTACTCCTCGCAAAGAGTATACTGCACAGAAAAAGCAGTCAACGTGCACCTCTTACATGCTCCGGCGCTTCTGATGCGGCCACAACAATACCCAGTCCATCGGGTATGCTTTCAGTCCATCGAAAGCATTGTAGTTGTAAACAGTGGATCCATTAAAATCAAAACAATTAAAATCATCATAGTTAGTTTAGTTTAGAAAATGAGATTATAAGAAAACTCTTACTATGCTGGGTACTCAAAATGTTAAGTGGACTACTTGATATTTAACTAGTCTCGTCAGCGTTATCATTTTCGTCATGGCTAGTCTCGTCATTGTGACCTACGAGCATGTCAACGTCAGTTATTTTTCGCAGTCTGTCATAATTGGAACTTTCAACTATATTGCGCGATGCCTGCTCTCTCATTGCAAAAAGTCCGATCAACATTGGAAAAAGTCCGATCAACATTGGAAAAGGTCCGATCAAAAAAAGTTACAACACAGGAATTCTAACAATTCTGTTACTTTTACCATAATTCTTAGGCAATGCAAACTCAACTCATAAAACTGTCATAAGCGCTCTGTGCACCAACACAGACAGAAATCGCACCAACGATTTCCTACAGACCCATCGCCACATGTTACTCATGAGGTGCGGTCCAACAGACCCATCACCACGTGTTACTCACGAGGTGCGGTCTAACTCATAACAGACCCATCACCATCATGTTACTCATGAGGTGCGGTCCAACAGATAACAGACCCATCGCCATCATGTCACTCATGAGGTGCGGTCTACCTGACCCATCGCCACATGTCACTCATGTGGTGTGGTCTAAAGTTTCGAGTATGAGTGTACAAGCCTTTCTTAATCAGATTTGGTCTCACTACCACTGTCATCAACTATGACATCTAATTCTCGAGGAACTTTGTGATCGGGGATCTTTCTAACACAGGCTAAAATCTTCGAATTACCATTTACCGAACCTTGAACTACACCAGTTATAGCAACGACAGGATAAATATGCTCACTCTTAGACAGATTAAACAGAATTGGCACTCTGCTCCAGAGTCATAACAAAATGAAAACGACTCACCAAAGTACTTTCATGTTCCGGCTCGATGATGCAAAGGTCGACTCACTTCTCGACCAGTACAGCAGCACTGGACCAGCGCTGGCCTGCTGCGCAGCGACTGGCGATGTGGCCCGGCGTGCCACACTTGAAGC
Organism: Xestia xanthographa; assembly: GCA_905147715.2. Taxonomy (NCBI): domain Eukaryota; kingdom Metazoa; phylum Arthropoda; class Insecta; order Lepidoptera; family Noctuidae; genus Xestia; species Xestia xanthographa. Next base: position 19,653,956 of record LR990667.1, read on the forward strand.
ACATCAGTGAGCTGCTGCTGGCCTACGGTCGCCGCCCAACGCCTGTAGCAGTCGGCACAGGCAACGGCTTCTTGACGGCGGTAGTCTTCATCCGAAAATCCGCTTGTTTGTCCTAGTTTGCCGCATGCGCGACACTTGATTGGTAGTTACGATGAAAATTTCTAACGTATCTTGTAACCGGCGTCAGTGCGCATATTTTTCTTTTGTTTGTGTTACTCACGTAAATGACGTACAACGTACACGAATTTGGCACTGAACAATTCTTTACACTGGTTTCACGACATACCACAACACTATCTTGCTATTCACTGGTTAGGTTTTAAGAATTTGTAAACGATACAAAGTCTAAACGATACAAAGTCTTTGTTTTGCGTTTCAAAAAGTAACCGTCACTGATTGTCATTATTTTTCACATGGTAAATATCACTTGTTTAAAGTCTGTTTTATTTCGGCGCTGTTGCAAGCACCATGATTACGGATAAACTAAAGTTATTGCGGGTGGGTGTTTATTAGCACACTAATCGGTCTACCTTCTTTCTTGTCCGTTTTTTTTCGCGAACTTTTTTGGCATTTTTTCGGTTTTTACACAGTTGACACTGATTGTTATCGACACTGTCCCCGTTTATGATTTCATTAGCACGATTTAATCCCAATTCTGATGTCGGGTTTGTCAGGAATTTTTTCGCTAAGTTCGAGCTTATGTGGGCAGAACACGGGTTTCGTGCTATGAAAACACACTGGATGCGAAACACTATTTTATTTCGCATTGCTCGGTTCGGGTAGGTTGTTTCCATGGAGAAGAACCGGCAAGAAACTCCATGGTTACTCTTTTCAAACAGATACACTGAGTCTAACAAATAATAACTTGACATTACACTTTCACACATTAACACTAGGCACAATGAATCGTGTACAGTTTCAAGACGTCTTCACTCCGCTGCGGTCAGACCCAGACTGTCCGCCTCCCCGCGAGGTGTCAACATCAGGACTCTGTAAAAGCCGCCATGGTGGGGAGTAGCTCGCGTGATGTCACCACTGGCACGCTTTCGATTCATTCACCCGTCCGTACTCATGACCGGATCCGACATATATATTGTATAAAAATAAAGAATAATAAAATGGTTACTTTCATCTAAACATAAAAAGCTGATTATTAACACAAAAAGACCGAATAATTCAGACAAACACGAGCACTCAGTTCTATGACACTCATACACAAATGAATAACGTTTTGTTACATAGATAATCCAGACTAAAAAGGCTAAAACATTTAAAAAACCAATAAAATTATGAAGGTACAAAAACAACACCAAAAACACAGTTTGTAAACAATTGAAGTGCGTTGGAGGTGGGGCCACCATGAACGTTGTTGTTCGACGGACTGTTTTTAATCTTGCGAATATCTTCGTCTTTATGTATTGCAAATGCAGTACCTATCACCGTCCCGTTCGCGTACGAGAATAGTGGCATTCCGAATCCAGACATACTTAAAGTGAAGCTGTGTGGCCACTTCCTTAACTTTGCGAAATAAATGTTTCTTCTTAAGTGTCAAATGCTCGTTCATGTAAATAGTCGACGGTGAACCTGTAAAACCCAGTTGGTCGTTTTAAAGGTTTTGACTTTGCGAAAAGCAGCAAGCAAATTGTCAAAAATCAAAAAATCAAAATCAAATCATTTATTTCAAGTAGGCCAGTTGCAGGCACTTTTGAATTGTCGAAACAAAGATGAAAATTAAATATAGCTACAGTCCCAGTCACAAGACATAAAAACTGTGAAAGTACTGTAGTTGCCCATTCCCTAGCGTAGATCTCTATGGAGAAGAACGGGCAAGAAACTCCATGGACAATCTTTTAAATCATAAAATTGTTACAAAATCTTGGTTACATCATTCGTGTTGAGATGGTATATTATGTGAGAACAATGTAGCAAAATGTGCACGTTAAAAGTGTCCATAGTAAAAACAAAATATACAATTAAAATATAACATTAAAATAAGCCACGGCAACTAAGAGATGACCAGTCACAACTGACAGCGCCCGTTCACGAACATGACGCATGGATCAGCACCATTTAACTCAACCATTTTGTAGGGAACCAAATGATCGGAAACACGCGCCACCATCAGCGAGACATTAGAGTGAGCATGACATACTCTCAACTGCCTGGGCACATTCAAGTCAAGAAAAGACGTAGGATTCCAGTGAATGATAGCTTTACATAGTACTCACACAATATGGGCTATGCGATTATATAATACTAGAGATTGAATCTATACAATGCAAAGATAGTTGTACAATCTTCAGCAGCTCCAAAAATTATATGTAATGCTATCTAATTTATGCGCCCCTGTCCATGTGGAGCAGGACCAGCATTGAGCCACGCATTTTTATCAGCGATATAATCGCCCAACTTGTAATAAGCTTGCTTACATAGTGTGCGTTTGATGCATGTTTTAAATTTCGTCTCATTCAGTTCAAGAATACTTTGTGGAATTTTATTATAGCATCTGAAACAGTACCCCATGAAAGATGAGTCTACTTTAGCGAGTCTGAAGCCTGGCTGAACTAGTTGGTCCCTATTTCTAGTACTGTAATTATGTCTGTCACCTCTTTTACCAAAAAGATGCAGATTTTTTCTGACGTACATTATGTTTTCGTAGATATACTGACAATGTACCGTCATGATGCCAATATCTTTAAACAGTTCCCTTAGAGAATCGCGCCTACGAAGATTATATATGGCTCTGATGGCTCTTTTTTGCAGAATAAATATAGACTCAATATCTGCAGCCCGTCCCCATAGCAAAATGCCATATGACATTATACTATGAAAGTAACTAAAATACACCAGTCTAGCGGTATCTACATCAGTAAATTGACGGATTTTTCTAATAGCGTATGCTGCTGAACTTAGCCGCCCCGCAAGGGATGTTAAATGTGAACCCCATTGTAGCCTTGAATCAAGCGTAATCCCCAGGAAAACCGTTTTATCTACGAATTCAAGTTTCTCTTTATTCAATATTATTTCACAATCACTACTCTTAACATTGGGTAAAGCAAATCTTATGCATTTAGTTTTTTTTTTCTTTTAATACCAAATTGTTTGCTGTGAACCAATTATGGACCTGAAGTAGGGCATTATTCAGGTCATCTAGATTTTGGGCCCGTCTATTTATCTTAAAAATTAGGGAAGTGTCATCAGCAAACAACACCATATTTTGAGGTTGGTTTTTCAATAAATAGGGTAGATCATTTATATACACGAGAAAGAGGAAAGGACCCAATATTGAGCCTTGCGGAACCCCCATTTTTACTTTTAAACCCTTTGAATTAACACCATTTATTTGAACAAGTTGTTGTCTATCACTCAAATATGATTTCACCAAACTAAGTGCAAGTTGACCTAGTCCGTAATGCTCAAGTTTCAAAAGTAATGTGTCGTGATTTACGCAATCAAATGCTTTGGAAAGGTCACAAAATATTCCTATGGCGTCTTGAGACTCTTCCCACGCAGTAAATATGTGCTTTAATAAGGTAACACCGGCGTCAGTCGTACAACGTCCCTTGGTGAAACCATACTGTTGATCGTGTAAAATTTTGTTGGTGTTAAAATGATTGAGCATTTGGCATTACTTTTTCAAACACCTTGCTAAAAACTGGCAACACGGATACAGGTCTATAATTATTAGTATCTTTACTGTCCCCGGATTTGAAAAGAGGTATCACTTTACTGTATTTCATTAGATCAGGGAAAACTCCTTGGTCTACACACAAATTAAAAATTAAAGGTAAGTATGGGGCTATAGTCTCAAGTATGGATGTACACACTTTGATAGACATTCCCCATAGATCTTCGGTTAGTTTGATTTTTATTTGCCGGAAAGCTTTAATAACTATCATTGGGTTTATGTGTTTAAATTTAAATTCAGCCGTGCAGCCAGATACATTCGCCTTTAATAATCCAATTGAGACTTCAGGTGAGGAATTAAGAGCCTCCGTAGTTTTTAATGGTATATCGGTAAAGAAATTTACAAATTCTTGAGCTACTTCCAGATTAGAGCTTTTAGGACCACATGCTGAATCTAACGTGTATCTAGTGTTACGTATTTTCTTCCTGTTAGTTTCATTATTTATGACTTTCCAAACTGTCTTTATTTTGTTTTCTGCTGTTTTTATCTTGTTGCTAATGTGCAGGGCTTTAGCAACCTTGCATGTATTTCTAAAGATTTTTGCAACATACTTGTTAAAAGTTTCAGTGTTTATAAAAGGCTTAAGGCCATATAGCTCAAATAGTCTTTCCCTACTTTTTCTGATACCTCTAGTTGCCCAATCACTAAATATAAATTTGGGGCAAATACTTTTTGTCTTCTGTTCAAAAGTTTTGTTGAATTCCGTGTGAACTATTGAAAAGAAACGATCATACAATTGATTTACATTAATATCGTCATGGCTCATAACATCTAACTTGTTCTGTAGGGAAATATTATATCTATTTAATTTATACTATTAATTTATTTATACACCTAAAAGTTACAGTTTGTCCGCTATGGTCAGACGGCAGACAGTTTAATATAGCTTTATCTAAGTAATCACAATCGCAGAAAACATTATCTATACAAGTAGCAGAAGATAAAGTGACTCTAGTAGGTTCTATAAAAGTATTGGTCAAGTCAAATGACTTAAAAAGATTTAATAACCGACTGCTATTTGAACTTTCTTCTAAAATATTGATATTGAAATCACCACAAATAATTGTAGATTTATTACTGGCTGTAAGTTTTGCCAGGACATCTTCCATTATTGATTCAAATAAGGAAAAGTTTTGATAGTTTGGGGGTCTGTACACACATTATCTAGCTCAACACAGGACAGTTCGACGCAATGTTCAACCGAGAGACCTACTATGTCATTACGTTGCTTATATTTAAAACATTTTTTTATTAATATTAGGGAACCTCCACGTAGCATAGTTTTACGGTTAAAGCAGCTACCCACCACATAGTTTTCATAATTAATAAGCATTTGGTAATCCTTTAGCCAATGTTCAGTAAAACAAATAATGTCAAACTTACTATTTTCTAAAAACAATTCAATTTCTAATAATTTGGAAGAAATGCCTTGGATATTTTGGTGGAATAATTTTAAGGTGTTCTGCTGAGGCCCTTTTTTACTAACTAACTGAGTGCAAGAAGATACCTTGCTGTTGGAAGGATTAACAATATTGTTAATGGTAACTTCTGTTGTCTCACTTCCTAGTTTAAATTAATATTAATATTTGGAGTGAGGCCGGAGACTCCCGTGCCAACCTCAGACAACAAGACCTTATCACTAATAGAGCCTAATTGAGGATTTTCCACGGTGACGCATGGATCCTCCTCAGAATGTTTGTAAACATCTATAGCACTAATGCTATCTTCATTTAAAGAAAGTCCCGAAGGATACGTGACGACAGCTTCACAATTACGTTTTTTGGCCTACTTGTTTGCTGGTGAGCATGAGGAACTCTGTGAATAGATATGATATCTCTTTGTGTGACGGGAAAATTAATAGCAGTACTGATTGACTCCATTACATGAATCAGGTTTTCATTTCGAGCCTCTGGCACGTTAAGGATCTCCACGTTGCACTGTCTCGCTTGCTGTTCCAGATAATCTAGTTTGGACTCGAGGAGACTAATAGATTGGCTAGATTGCTCAGCACCAAGTCGACTCATGTCATCCATACGTTTCTTGAGTTCAACCAGTTCCTCTGAATGAAACTGCAATGAGGTTCTGAGTTCAGTTACATCCTGCGATATATCAGATACATTTTGCTTTAATGTGTTATGACCGGTACGAATACTGTTCATTTCATCCTTAATTTCATCCAGGGCGCATCTCAATTCGCTATTCAACTTGTTTAAACTCTTATCTATTTCATCGCGCAAGCCGTGCAATGTAGTCTTAATGTCCTCCTTAAAAGTAGAAAGCGTATGGTTTATGTCACTCCTCCACGCCTGCAGTGTAATGTGCAACTCATTTTTAAATGCTTGGAAAGTATCAACTGTGTCCTGAGTGACAGATTCATTACCGATTGACGGATTACACGATGAGGCGGGGCAATGTTCTATGATATCACATGACATATTCAAGCTATCTTCTTCGTGTGTTGGAATTTGCACGGACCGTACAGGTGTCAGTAAGTTAGATCGGGTACGGCGGGTGACATTATTACACGACGGGCATTTCCAGACCGCCTTAAAATCTTCTGTAAAAGCTTCATACTGACGAGGCTGTATATTTAGGCATTCAAAATGATAACTCCCTTCGCAGGCATTACATTTCAGAAGCCCAGCCCCTGTCACCAAGAGTGTGTTACAGCCAGCACAGTTCATGTTGAGTAAGGTGCGTTGATGCGTTCTGATCCTGAGTTTGTAAACAAAACTACTGGTAGCGCCACCTTTCGTCGTATTAAGAAATGTTAACGTAGGGCACTGTCACTCAATCGATGTATCGTTTGCGCATAGATTAGCAATACAATGTTAATGAGTACGCTAATGAGATATCTTCGCAGTTTCAACGTTTACTCATAGATGGCGTTAGTTTGTATGGTAGTAGCGGCGAACGATTTTTTTCCGTTCACCGGGTAGTTGTGTCACTTGCAAAATCAAAGTTTTACTAATCACTAAATTGAAGTATTATTACTTGTAAAAGGTAATAAATCAATGATTATACATAGCACTCGCAGATCTAAAAATGATGAAGAGGTAGCGTTTAGGTTTAACGGCACTTTGCTGGTTCAATCACTCCTATAGTCCACTGTTTATAACACCGAAGACAACACAGATTACACGGAGTTAATTTAGTTCACTTCAACTCTGCACTTATTTGAGGACGTGTCTAAACTGTTTATGCGAATAAACACTATAATATTTACTACTTTTTCTATTTTTACAAATTAAACTTTACAGAGAGCAAAAACTTAGGTCAACACATTCACAGCGCCACCTAGCGGATGTGTGTATGATTTTAGGCCCTCTTTGATGTTGCATATTATTACACCAAAAAAAGTAACCATTTTATTATAGTAATAAACGAAATATTACATAAAAACGAAACTGGAATCTTAAAATCATAATTAATAAGCTATATTATGATATTTTTTGCCAGTCAAATCATTCCTGTTAGGGACCTAACTAAGGACTTGACTTAAAGGCAGTGGACTGTAATTTAAAATAATATAATCCAAAATAGGTTTGTACAATAAACTGTTGGTAAACTAAGAAAAATGCGCGCGCGTCGTCTACAGAGATCGGTAGCGAAGTGAGCAGGTGGCCCGCGCGTGTGAGGTAATATATATTTAAAATTGTTAAAAATAATAGACTTACATAGGGACAAAGAATTTATTTATTTTTTAATATTCAGTTATTTACAACAGATTGGGATTAGCTATTTAGTGGGTATTTATTTGTAAAGAATATACACAATGTTCTAGTATGATTAGTCTAACAATTTATTTTATGGGAATAGAAATAATTTTACACACTTACATTATACATGACCAATTAAAGTATACACATAAATCATACATCAAAAACATATATCAGAAAATATTTACTAACCATACATAACACCGGAGAACTCGCTGCTGCCCAGTAGTGGGCTGCGGCTGGCGGGGTATGGGCAGTGCCCTTTGTCCCGCGGCATCATCTGTACCCGTAGACGTACGGGTACCTTCAGTGGAGTGGCCGTATAGGCCTCAGCCAATGGCGAGCGCGCTTGCGCCGCTCGCCTGTGAGTTAGTGTCATTTTGTGTCGGTAGAGGCGCCACGGTGCTAACCGTATCTTCACGCCGCCTCGGCGGTCTGTCACCGCTAGGTGGAACTCCCGGTGCCCCGGGAGAAGCCCAGCGAGTGATGACCAGCCAGAGGCGACTGGGGCTGCCCCTCCCGGGCGATGGGCCCCCGCCCACAACGTTATCGAAGCTAGCCGATGCGCTCCGGGCTAAGGGGCCATGTATGTATGTTTGAGCGGTATTGTGTTGTGTACACCGCTCATGTTAGCGAGTAGATAGCGAGCCCGCGTCGCTATCCATCGCGTGAGTCAACTGAGTGTGGAGTCATGTGGGTATGAGGTGGGGGGTGAGCGCCGTTTTTCCTAAGGCCGCGGGCATTCCAGTGCAGTATCCTCAACGAACTAGACATTGTAGATAGTGAGTAACTCTGTCAGTCCGTCGAGGATTACGGCGCCCGCGTCCTGTCCCTGTCTTATGGCCTTTATGAGGTCCATAAGGAGCTTGATGGCGCAGGCCGTGACTTCCTTCTGGTTGTGACCACTCTGCGGTTGCGTGTGCTGCCGCTGCTCGCGAGCGCCAGTTGAATGTTGTTGCTTCTGTTGTTGTTGTTGTTGTTGTTTCTGTTGTTGTTGCTGGGGTGGCCTTGTTTTCGGTGGAGCGGCGGCTGGGGCCGCGCTTGCGGGGGGAGCGGACCTCTCCTCCCGCTTTCCCTTCCTTGGCTCACTAGCGCCAGCAGCGGCAACAGTTGGAAACACGTTTGATGATGTTTTTTCTTGAGGTATGGCAGCGGGCTGCGCCTGCGCCGCGACAGGGACAGCGCCCTCTGTTGTTTGGGTCGCGGGGGGCTGGGTCTTCTTCCCCCTCTTCTTTCCCCCGCGCTTCTTCTTTTTCCGCCTCGAGGCAGTGGCATCCGTGGTGGGCCCGTTTGCTGCCGCCATCAATGTGGTGCTGGGGGCTTCGTGGTCCTCCACATTGGCTGGTGGTCCCTCTCTGGGCCGGCGCTGGCTCGCTGTGATGGCGACAGTGCCCGCCCGCTTGTTGGCGGCTTCCTTCTTGAAAACCGGACACCTGGTGCTGCAGGCCGGATGGTCGCCTGTGCAGTTAGCGCAGGTGGCCGGCTCTTCCTTGGGGCGCGGGCAGTCGCGCGCAACGTGTCCCTCGCCGCACCTCACGCAGGCGAGCGGGCGGTGGCACTGGTGCGAGCTGTGCCGGAACTTCTGGCATCTGTGGCATTGTGCGGGCCCACGTTTGCTCCTCCATGCTTCGATGCGGATGCCTCGCATGCACATGAGCGTGTCGATCTCGTAGATCCTACGGATGTCCATCTGCCTCTTCAGTACCACATGGAATATGCAGCCGGGTCGTCCTCCGCGTGCGTTAATATTACGCACGTACTCCGGCTCATACCCCAGTAGGCTGAGCTCCTCAGAGATGTCGGCTGGGTCCGTGTCCGCCGGCAGTCCCCGTATGGCCACCTTTAGGCTACGATCCGCCCTCAATGAGTAAGCGAACCAGCTGGTGCCGTCCAACTTCTCCAGGTCCGTCAGATAACTTTGGACCACCCGGTACTCGTCCTCGCTCTCAGGGAGGAACCTGAATCCCCCCTTGAAAGGTCGGGCGTTCGGTGGGTGGCCCAACTTTATACTGAGTGCCCTAAAGTGGGCGGCCCAGCCGGGTAGCTTCTCCACGAAGAGCGGAGGGTAGCGTGACCTCTTCTTCTCTTTCTTGCCGCCTTCTGCAGTCGAGGTGGCGCTAGCGCCCTGTGCCGGGGCTGCGGCGGACGGTGGCACTGTACGTGCGGTGTCAAGTCCGGTGGGCTGGCGACGGGCCGCTTCAGCGAAGGTGGGCGATTCAGTGCACACTCGCTTGGCCTCTTCAGCGGCCTCGCCGTCGGAGCTTCTTGGTCGGCGCTGGGCCCTGACTTCCGACTGTAGGTCGTGGTCAAGGGCCAGCGCGTCTTCAGTGCTCATGTCGCTGTTGTAGTCGTCATCGTCGACTACGTAGAACTGGCTACCCTCCGTGTCCGGGACTCCGGCAGGTAGGTCGTGGTGAGCGGGCGTCGAGTAGCGCGTAGAAGCCGTGGAGAGGTCGCTCCCTTCCCTCGACGAGCATGGAGAGAGTGCGGCTGGGGAGTCCCGGGCAGAGGCTCTCGGTGGCGGCGGCGACATGGCGACTTCAAAATCGGTTGCGGCTGCTGCGGTTGCGGCGGCTGAGCCAGCCAGCAAGCGGTGAGGCGCGGGCGACGCGTTGCGCGCGGCTCGGCCCGTAGCGGCGGCCGAGCGAGCGCTCGCGGACGATAGCGCACCGGGTCGCGCGGCGGTGTGAGCGGGCGGCGCGGGGCGCGGCGCGGCGGCGGACTGTTGCGCGAGCGCCGGACGGGGCGCAGGCGAGGCTGCATTACGCGCGCTTGGTGCACTTGGGCGCACGGCAGAGGCGGTGGTGCGGGCGGCTGAAGCGCGGCTGTGGTTCCCCGCGGGCCCCGGGGCCTGGGTTGGCACGGGACGGGTCGCGGCGGGTTTGGCCGGCGCTGCTTGTTGACGCTGGATCCTCGGGTCCTTGCTCGCTGTCTGCGTCTGGGACAGCGGGGTGAATGATGGTGGCGATGGGGTGCGGTAGGCAGCTCCCGTGGTGTCGGTGCTCGCAGGACGGACGCCGGGCGGCGAGCCCCCGGTATGCGGGAGCGGCGACCCCCGGCCCCCGGGCTGGTGCTTCGTAGTAGGTGGCGGCTTCTCCTTGTCCATTATGATAACGGTGTCCCCTGTGTGTGACACACCGCAGCCCTACGATGGAATTAGGTGATGTTGTTATTCCATCGGGCACGGAATATTCCGTCGCGATAGTGGCCGTTGGCGACGGTTTTTTCCACGATTGGAAAATAACGGGCTCGGGCGGTAGGTTGCGAGCGCGGTTTTGGCGTGTACCCACAAAAGCGATGATTTTTTCGCGGGCACAGCCAATCACAGAGCGCGGCGGACAATAGGCGCGCGAGTATTGTTCGCGGTCGCGGTTTCGCGTAACGGGGTCACAAAGACGTGTGGTCATGCGTGTGTCAACCAGCAAATCCAACCATACATAAAAAGGTTTATAAGGTTACTTAACTTAGGTCCGTTCGGTGTGGCTGCTCCAGAGAGAATGTGCCGAGTACGGCGGAGCGCTGGCTTTTATAGCCGGTGGTAAACAAGTGACGTCACATCGTACGATTCTATTACAGTTTGTTAATATTTGTGTTTTATCATTAAACTATGATTAAATTATATAAAGATATAGTAAAATATGTTGAGATTAATTAGTTAAATTACCTAGTAGGTCTTACAATGGCATAATTAGTAAACAAGTCACATCATTTTTGTAAATAACGGTTAAATACACAAAACAACTAAAGAACTGTATTTCGTAATAATATTGATTAGATTTTGATGAGGAACTGTTGAATGTTGTGTATCACATGTAAACAAGGTTATAATTATCATAGGGATATTTTTATTTGTGTCCAATTAAAGAAACAGACGTGAGTTAGTGTATAAACAAACTGAAATTATTGGAATAATCTATCACGGCCAGACTGACCTGTACTTCGCTCTCGAAGTACCTAACTAATTATATTTAGTTTCAAGAAGTCTCTGGCCTTGGCATATTAGTTCTATCATTTGCTGCACATGAATTTCAAACTAATATCAGGGCAGTGACCGACCAGCAATTCATAAAATAGCCTCTGGCCTTGACATACCAGTCCTATCACCTGCTGCGAATGAATTTCAGACTGATATCAGGGCAGTGACCGACCAGCAGTAATGTGAAAACTGTTTTGTTATAAGCATAGGTCATTTAATAATTTTAAACATCCAATGTTAATTGAACACAAATTATAAACAATGAATATTTGGGTAAATGATCAAATCACAATTTCATATTCCTAAGTATACATCGCATAACTTACTCCCTTTTTTTTTTACAAATAGGCAACAATCAAAAACAATCATTAGAAAAGTACAATTAAGTAATTGCCTTATGTAAAATCTAACAACATAAACAATAATTTAATATAAATAACAAAAAAATTATAATCTATCATGGCTAATGATGCTGGAGCTATGGGGACTCTTCAAAAGAAGAATTTTGTTCAACCCACTCTCCCGGCCAAAGCCTTAATTTTTCTTTTGCCACAGTAAGATTCCGTAATGTGTTAAGCCCCTTCAAAGAAATTCTATCATGCTCTAAAATATCAATTATTTCGTAAGGGCCTTTGAATTTAGGACTTAATTTGTCATGTCTTCTGTGGTTTTGATTTACATAGACTATATCACCTACATTGAAAACCATATTATTTCTACGGGAACTATCAAATCGTTTTTTATACTTTTCTGCAGCCTCCCTAAGACTTTGCCTAGCTAAGTCCCTATCAGCTTCAGCATCAATATCTTGAACGGAATCATTATCCTCTACTTCGTCTAGGCGAGCCTGTATTGGAGGTATATTTCCGTTGCAACCAATTAATAACCTTGTTGGTGCAAAACCTGTTGATTTTTGTATCGTAGTATTTAGAGACAATTGTATCTTCCACAAAACGCTTGGCCATTCTGAAGAATCGTTAACAGTAGTGGATAACATATTAATTATAGTACTGACATATTTTTCAACTTGGCCGTTGCCTCTAGGAGTACCCGTGGCTATCATATTACGGTGATTTATTTGCATACCTCTAAGAAATGATCGTACGTGATCAGAAGTAAAATTTGTGCCTCTGTCAGTTACTATCATGGTAGGTGTACCGAACAAAGTTAAGTTCTCTCGCAAGATTGAGACTAATTCTTGACCGTTAAGCGTCTTAAGTGGTTTGAGTATACAATATTTGGTAAAGCCATCCACTATTATTAAAACATGTTTATAACCTTCGGAAGATACACTAAATGGTCCTGTACAATCTAAATGTAACGTGTGAAATGGTATAGTTTTTTCTATAGGGTGAAGGAGGCCTTGTTTTGGCCCCGAATGACCTTTACCCTCTACACAATATATTTTTTTGTAAAAGCAGCAAGACTAGGAAACCAAAAGTTTTCGGATATTTTGTTTAGGGTTTTGTTGTAGCCAACGTGACAATTTTCGTCATGAAACAACCGCAATAAACTGAGTCGATAACCTTTTGGTATGAAAAATTTAGGTGTATCCCCATCCTCATTCTTATAAAGCAACAAGTTATTTCTGATTAAATATCGATTTGTATCTATATCACCGGTCCTAACCTTCTCTAAAAGATTTTGTGTCTCAGGGTCGTTATTTTGTGCCGAGTGTAACCAAGATGGTGGAGAATCTGGTTCATTAATTATATTAATTACTTCTGACGATTCTGCAGGTGTGATTATTGGATTACGACTGAGGTAATCAACGTTATATCACCGGTCCTAACCTTCTCTAAAAGATTTTGTGTCTCAGGGTCGTTATTTTGTGCCGAGTGTAACCAAGATGGTGGAGAATCTGGTTCATTAATTATATTAATTACTTCTGACGATTCTGCAGGTGTGATTATTGGATTACGACTGAGGTAATCAACGTGAGTAACGAATTTACCCTTTTTATATACAATATCAAACGTAAAATCTTGCATGTACGTCCACCATCTTGCTACACGAGGAGAAATATCTCTTTTATTCATGGTAGATTTGATGGAATTACAATCCGTAATAATAGTGAAATTTAAACCTAGTAAATAAATCCGGAATTGTTTAAGAGCATTAAAAATGGCTAACGTTTCTAACTCATACGAAGGGTATTTAGATTCGGCTGGAGAAGTACGTTTGCTAAAATATGATATGACACGGCATTGGTTATCCTCTTTTTGTAAAAGTATAGCACCATATCCAATGCTACTAGCATCTGTGTGCAATTCGGTTCTTAACTTTGGGTCAAATATATTCAATAGTGGTTTGGAAATCAAATGTTTTATAATGTACTCTCGAGCCGTATCTTGTTCGGGACCCCATTGCCATTTCTGGTCCTTTTTAGTGAGTTTAGTTATACAAGCCGTACGATATGCAAATTCTGGTATAAATTTTCTGAAAAAGCTCGCCAGTCCCATGAATTGACGGACTTCTTTCACTGTACCTGGGACTGGGGAGTTGGTTAAAGCATTAACTTTATCGTTGCTCGGCCTAACACCGTCACTAGAAATATGTCTACCTAAATAATCTATTTCTTGAACGAAGAATTTACATTTTTTTAAATTAATAGTAAATCCTGACAAACATAAAGCCTCAATGGTTTGTTCAAGGTATTCTAAACCCTGTGCTATTTCTGAAAATGGAATTAGCAAGTCATCGATATACACTAACAAAAATTTCAGTTTTGTAACTGCCTTATTAATGGCCCGCTGAAAGACAGAGGGGCCGTTGCAGATACCAAATGGCATTTTAAGAAATTCAAAATGCCCATCAGGGGTGACAAAAGCGGTATATTTAATACATTCCTCTTTTATAGGGATTTGGTGAAAGCCATTTTTCATGTCTTTAGAAATGAAATATTTTGCTTTTCCTAATTTATCTGTTTGATCTTCGATTAACGGCAGCGGGTATCTATCCTTTTCAATGATTTTGTTAAGAGCCCTATAGTCAATACAAAGGCGATCGCTACCATCCTTTTTTTTTACTAAAATGACTGGGCTAGCGAATGGACTCTGACTTTCTCTAATTATATTCTTTTTAAGTAGATCAGAGATAATTTCCTGAACTTTTTCTTTTTCTGTAGATGCTAGCCTGTATGGTCTATAATAAACAACTTCATCCCTTTTTAACCTGATGGTCATTTCACCCGTTTTAACTGTACTGGTATAGTTAGAATTTGGCATCACTTTTGGAAATTTATCAAAAATATTTCTTATTTTATGCTGTAGGCTTAAATCAAGATGACTTGTTAATTTCACTAGATCCTGAATATGATTATCTGTAGTGTTAAGAGGACTTATAGTATTTACTGATTCTGTATAGTTTACTCGTTCCAATCTACAACCACTGGAGTCTAAAACAATAGCTACGTTTAGATTTTGAACAGCATTTCTGCCTATCAAACAATCATAATGACAATCTAAATCGTTAGCTACACAGAATTCGATTTCTAAACGGTCGTTACTAAATCCGACAGGTAAACTAATCTTTGAGGAGATGCTAATCATTCCATTTCCTATTCCTTTTAATGATGTCGAACAGGGTTCTAAACTGCGACCAAAACTATTTGCAATTGATTCTTTCAAAATACTGCAACTAGCACCCGAATCTATTAGGGCTTTAATTGCTCTTTCACAAATTTTTATATCAGTAAGCGATAAGTTACCATTTGTGGAACAATTGACGCTATTAGGGTTATTATTTTTTGTCGCATCTCTTTTCTTGAAAAAGCAAATTGATTCATCATGACCAAATTTTTTGCAGTAAGAACATTGAATCTTAGGCGTTTCGGAATTTAGGGTGTCTTGGTTTTTATTTTTGAAGCACTGAGATCTAACATGACCAGTTTTATTACACAAAAAGCAAGTAGGTGGCTTGGAAGAGTTTGAATTTTCAGGCTTAAGACGCTTAATTGTTGAAGGTACGTTATTTGTTTCGGATGGGCGTTTTCTAGGGTTTTTAATATAGGTTGTAAAAAGAGAAATGAGTTCTGATGTACTGTTAACACGGCTGTTAAACGATGCCATCCTAATATTAATATCAGGTATACCTCCACAAACAAGCTCGACCAATTGTCCCTCAGAAAATGTGACCTTAGTATTACGTAATAATCTCAGCTTTTCCCTAGCATATTCACAATATGTTTCTGCTACGTCCGAGGTGTAAAGTACAGCTTTTGAAAGTTTTTCTGACAAGTTCTTTTTCTCGGGGTACAAATCTTTGATACATGTCTTAAAGTTCTCCCATGTTCTACCCTCATCTGGGTCCCAGGTTTCAAACCATAGAAGAGCAGAGCCCTTAAGGGCTTTACCTGATTTGCTGACAGTAGTAATGCCACTCCATCCACGGTCCTTGGCTACGGTGTCGATGTTGTTGCACCAGCTTTCGGCACCGTTGTCGTTCTTTTCCGGATCAAACGGTGGCAACACCACATCATCTTCACTGCGGTTACCCGCTACAGCATCACGGATGGCTTTCAGAAGGTTCTCTAACACAGCAGGATCCATCTGTAAAAGTTTTCAAAAATAAAATGTATAAAACAGGTCCCGATCCCACTTCTGATGTGAGGTAATATATATTTAAAATTGTTAAAAATAATAGACTTACATAGGGACAAAGAATTTATTTATTTTTTAATATTCAGTTATTTACAACAGATTGGGATTAGCTATTTAGTGGGTATTTATTTGTAAAGAATATACACAATGTTCTAGTATGATTAGTCTAACAATTTATTTTATGGGAATAGAAATAATTTTACACACTTACATTATACATGACCAATTAAAGTATACACATAAATCATACATCAAAAACATATATCAGAAAATATTTACTAACCATACATAAAAAGGTTTATAAGGTTACTTAACTTAGGTCCGTTCGGTGTGGCTGCTCCAGAGAGAATGTGCCGAGTCGACACTCGATGGAATTCGCTGCGCCCCCGTCAGGGGGCAGGGCAGGCGGTATCAGGGCTGTGCCCTCTGACCGCGGCGGCCATACCTCGGCCCGCAACTGCGGACCCGTCACTAGGTTGGACTTTGTCCAAAACCTGGTGGGCGCATAATCATGCGCCCATGTGTGTGGTTGCTGTATTGTGACTGTAGGCGCGCCACAGCGCTGTTGCACAGCGCTGCTTTCTTCACAGTGCCCCGGCGGTCCGTCTCCGCCAGGTGAGACCCCCGGTTACCCGAGGGAAGCCCAGCGGGAGACAACCAGCGACAGAGGCACCGACTTACAGCGCACCTACAGTGGATGTGTGATTCCCGCCCGCCCCACTAACTAGAGCTAGCCGGCAGTGGTACGGGCTGCGGAAACGGCGTGTGTGTGTGGGCGGTATTGTATGTGTAACACCGCCCATGTGTGCGTTTTCCGCGGGCCCGAGGGCCGCGTCCACGCGTGTGTCTACGTGCTTGTAGAGGAGTGCATGTGTGGTTATAGCTGCGCGCCCTGCCTATATTAACTTAGAACAGGTCGCACAGCTGGGCGTGAGTGATGTGTGTGGAGTCATATTGTGCAGGTAAGCTGCGTGTAACGAGGAACAGCTTACCTGGGTCAAATCCGGTGATGAAGGCGGCGGAGGGGGGCGACCATGCGATGCCGGTCGCGGACGCTCCTGAGTCATCCTTGACGGTCTATCCGCTATACAAGGAGAGTAACGCAGCTAGGCCGTCAAGGACGACCAGTTCCACGTCGCGGCCCTGTCTGATGGCCCCGATCAGGTCCATCAGCAGCTGGATGGCGCGGGCTGTGAACTCCTTTTTCTCGGCTTCTGAGCCGGCGGCTGGGCCGGCACTGGTGGTGCCTCTACTGGCACGGGATTCTTCTCGTGGTTGGGCCGGGGGCCGCGCCATACCGGCGCCAGCTGTCGGCCCAACGGTCTTCCTTACCTCGGGCTGCGTTGGAGCCGCAGCCGGGGTCACAGCCCGCTCCAGGGTCGGAGGCAGGTCGCCCGGTAGTTCTCCCTCAGGTGCGGTGGGGGGCGCGGGTAACTTACCCTTGCCGCCCCGCTTCCTCTTCTTTCCCCTCCGCCGCTTCGAGGAGGGGGGAGCTTCTCCCCTGTTGGTGGGCCCGTTGGCCGCCGCCATCAGCGACTCACCTTGGGCCTCATTGGTGGCCACGTCTGTAGGCCCCTCGGGGACCGTTGCCGGTCGTCGTGAGGCGGTAATGGCGGCGGCTGTACCCGCTCGCCTGTTGGCCCTTATCTCTGCTTGGAAAGAAGGGCACTTGATGTTGTTGGCGGGATGCTCGCCCCCGCAGTTGACGCACGTAGCTGGTACGTCACGTGGGCGGGGGCAGTCCCGCGCTGTGTGCCCCTCTCCGCAGCGGACACAGGCGAGCGGCCGGTGGCAGTGGTGCGACGAGTGCCTCCATTTCTGGCACCGGTGGCACTGGGCGGGCCCACGCTTGCCCCGCCAGGCTTCAATCTTGACACCTCTCATGTATAGAAACACGGAGGTGTCGAATATCCTGCGTACCTCAGGCGTCCTCTTCAGTACGGCGTGGAATACGCAACCGGGTCGTCCCTGGCTCGCCTTGATATGGCGAACGTACTCCGGCTCGTATCCCAACGCGCGGAGCTCCTCCTCGATCTCCTGTGGAGTGGTGTCGACAGGCAGCCCCCTGATGGCCACCTTGCAGCTTCGCTCCGCCGGCAGCGAGTAGGCAAACCATGATGTGCCGTCCTCCTTCTCCAGGCCAGTCAAATAGCGCTGGACCACCCTATATTCGAGTTCACTCTCTGGAGTGAACCGAATTCCAGTGCCAAATGGTTGGGCACTGGGGAGGTGACCCAGCTCTTCTTTGAGGGCCCTGAAGTGAGCGGCCCATCCTGGCAGCTTTTCCACCGTCAGCGGAGGATACCTCGGCCGTTTCTGCGGCTTTGGCTTGGGCTGCGTGGCGGCCGTGTCTCGGGGGGCCGCAAGCTGTGAGGGAGAAGCAGCGTTGTCTGCACACACCCCATGCTGCGTCCCTGCTTCCGTCGGCGTCGGTAGTGGTGACGGAGGAGGCGTGCGGCGGATGGCCTCCGCGTAGGTAGGCGACCCGGCAGCGGCCTGCCCCCCCCGCGGCGGCGCGTGGTCGCGCCGCGGCGGCGGGTCGAGGCAATATCGCTTCGCCTCCTCCTCGGACTCGTCCGTGCTGCGGCGCCGTCTCTGGGGTCGTGACTCCGGCCGGAAGTCGGAGCCATAACCCCTCGACGGCGACGGTGCCAATCCTGGTGTGCGCCTCCCTTGCGCACTCGGCCCCGAATCATCCGACCTCGCAGACGCGAGCGACATGCTCGAGCCGGCTCGCGACGAGCATGCCGACCGTTCTGCTGGTGAGTCGTAGGCCGAGGCACGAGGGGGCGCCGGCGATGCGGGCACCTGGGGCGCCAGTAGAGCCTGGCGCGCTCCCGGTGCCAGCCTGGGGTCCCGGCTGGAGAGCCTCGCCACGGACGCGGCCCCGGAGGGCGCAGTCAACGCGGCGGGGCGTGCAGCCGTGGCGGCGCGGTGTTGCACGGCGGGGCGCACAGGTGGCGCTGGTGTCGTCAGTGTAGAGGCCACTAAGGTGCGTGGCAGCGGCGTGGGTGACAAGGGCGCGGGCGCGCGCCACTGAGTCGCCGGTTCTTGCACGGGCAGCAGCGCGGGATCGCGCGCGGCCTCATGCGCGGGTGCAGTGGTGCGCTGTTTTGGCGCGCGGTCAGTGTTTGCAGCGGCGGTGGAGGCGGCCGGGGGCTGAGATGGACCCGGGCGGTGCGAGGACGGGCGCGCAGATACGGCATGCGGTTGACTCGGCGGAGGCACCGGCGCAGCACGCACAGGCGCCGATGACGTCGACGGGCCACACGCATGAGCAGCCGCGCCTCGACTCGCTCCGTCTTCTTCCCTCTCTGCCCGGGCTTCGGGCGGCGACTTCTTCTTTCGTCTGGAGTTGGAGGACCTCTTTTTGCCGGTCGTCTTCCTCTCCTCACTATGAGGGGGGGGGGGGACCAGGCGGCGCTGGATCAGGCAGCGCGAAGCCGATGTTCGGCATCGACACCGTCCGGTCCAGCGCGCCCAGAGACGAGCC
This sequence comes from Xestia xanthographa, assembly GCA_905147715.2. NCBI lineage: Eukaryota > Metazoa > Arthropoda > Insecta > Lepidoptera > Noctuidae > Xestia > Xestia xanthographa. Next base: position 19,673,433 of record LR990667.1, read on the forward strand.
TCGTAGTCGGCGTCGCCGTGACCGGGCGAGTCACGGGCGCCGGACATCCTCTTCTACTGGCTTCTTACTTTTTATGTGGGCTCGCGACCGCAACGGTGCTCAGGGCACCGGGCAGCTGAGAGGCTCCCCCTGTGCTCGTACCAGTGCTAAGCACTTGCACGAACACAGGGAAAGTGGGTAGGTTGCGGTCCGCGCGAGCGGGAGTTTTCCAAATGTACCCCCAACTTGGAGCACAATTTGGTCAGCTTCCTCCGGAGTCCGTCTGCAGCGCTGTAGTTGAGACGTCAGCTCTGGACCACTGGCGAATCCTGTGCCGAGTACGGCGGAGCGCTGGCTTTTATAGCCGGTGGTAAACAAGTGACGTCACATCGTACGATTCTATTACAGTTTGTTAATATTTGTGTTTTATCATTAAACTATGATTAAATTATATAAAGATATAGTAAAATATGTTGAGATTAATTAGTTAAATTACCTAGTAGGTCTTACAATGGCATAATTAGTAAACAAGTCACATCATTTTTGTAAATAACGGTTAAATACACAAAACAACTAAAGAACTGTATTTCGTAATAATATTGATTAGATTTTGATGAGGAACTGTTGAATGTTGTGTATCACATGTAAACAAGGTTATAATTATCATAGGGATATTTTTATTTGTGTCCAATTAAAGAAACAGACGTGAGTTAGTGTATAAACAAACTGAAATTATTGGAATAATCTATCACGCGCGTCCCGCACGCCGCACGCCGCACCTCTCGCCGCCACCCGCCGTCGCCCGCCGTCGCCCGCTGTCGCCGACAGCAGCCGAAGATTGTCGAGTGGTCGGAGCGCCCGAACATCCTCCCCGGGTTGAAGCATTCAACTGAGAGGAAGTGGGCAGACGTTGTTGTAAACCCGCACCACCGTTCCTCTCTTCGTCTTCAACTCCACTACCCGTGTGGTCCCGTCGCTGCCAGGGAAGACCTTGATGACAGGCCCTAGTAGCCACACCAAGGGCGGTTGGCCTTTCTCTTTGATGAGAACCAGCGCTCCCATTGAAAGCTGGCCTGTTGACGCTGTCCATTTAGTTTTTTGCTGGAGCAGAGAAACATATTCTAATTGAAAACAATTCCAAAAATGTTGTTTTATGTGCTCCACTCTTTGGTAGCGCTCCAGTCGCCCGACGCTGTGGCCAGTAACCTGTGGATGCGGAACAAATATTAGTGGTCGCCCAAGTGTCCAGGAGTGAGTACGGAAAAATCTAGAGGATCAGTGGAAAGAGGGGTAAGAGGACGGGAATTTAAGACGGCCTCTATTTGAGTCAAACACGTGACCATCTCGTATGTGAAGTGTGTTAAGCCTAAAAGTCTCTTTAAATAAATAAATATTGCTAGACGTTACACACAGCGCCATCTAGTGCCACACTAAGCAACGAGGCTTGTGTCGTGGACACCAGATATTTGAATTACTACATAGATACTTTTTTGTTTGTAAATACATACTGATTATACATATAAACATCCATGACTCGGAAACAAATGTCCATGCCATCACACAAACATTTGCTCCGACCGGGATTCGAACCCGGGACCCCAAGAACGTAAGGCAGCCTCACTACCGCTGCGCCATTCGGGTCGTTTAGGTGATGTTTGGTGGATTTGACGGTGGCTTCAGCAATGCCGTTGAAGTGGGGGGAGTATGGAGGCGCAAAAGAAAATTTGACGCCTTGTTGAGCAACTTCAGACACGAGATTCGAGTCTTGTAAAAACTTACACAGCTCATTGCAAGTACCTACAAAGTTTGTCCCATTATCGGACAAGATGCTTTCGGGTTTGCCACGACGAGGCACGAACCGGTTCAAAGCAGCCATGTAGGCTTCTTTCGTGAGGTCTGTAACAAGCTCGATGTGAACAGCCTTAATGGCAAGGCAAACAAAAATACACAGGTACGCCTTTATAAGCCTACACCCTCGCCCTTTGCGATCAGCTATCAGCACTGGCCCAGCATAATCCACACTACAATTTAAAAATGGGTGTTCTAAATGTGTCCTTGAAGAGGGCAACTGACCCATTGTAGGTGGCACAGTTTGCCACTTGTGTTTAAAACATTTGATGCATTTTTTAACAATACATTTAGAAAGATTCCTACCACCAAGAGGCCAATACATTTGGCGTATATTTGCCAACAGCAGCTGAGGGCAAACGTGTAAGCAGTCGAGATGATATTTATGAAATATTATTTTAGTTATATGGTGCTTACCACATAATAGTACCGGGTGCTTGACATTATAATCATAAGGTGAGTTACTGTTGTCAAGTCTTCCTCCTACTCGTATGAGACCATTCGAATCTGCAAAGGGACTCAGAAATAAGCCTATTTTTCCTTGGTTAGGACTTTCCTGATTCCAGTAAATGATACTCAGTAGGAAACATATCTATTTGAGGGTGACGTAAAATAAAATTTGTAGAATTTGTAAGTTCTTCACAGGAAAGGGAGGAACCACGAAATTTATTATGTTTATGTTTTAAATTGTAAATAAATCTTAGTACGAGTATGTAAGCGAGGACTCTGTAAGCGATTATAATTAGAATATTTGTGAATTTAATGAGTGAATGATTATTATTCTTATGTGACAATTGATTTGCAGTTAAATTATTGCATGATTGATGATGGGATGAGTGATCAGAAAACTGTGATGACACAACTTCAGGTAGATCTTGTTTCAAGTTTTCAATGGGCATTTTTGGCCAATATGTTTCGTCATTTAACAAAAATTGAGGACCTGACCACCATAAGGAACACTCGCTGATAAGGTCAGCCTTCAGCCCGCGAGAAACAAGATCCGCCGGATTTTCCTTCGACGGCACGCAGCTCTCCACGTGTGCCCTGTAGTGCATTCTTGTATTTCATTGATGCGATTTCGAACAAAGGGTTTTAATAAATTAGGTGTCATGGAAAGCCAACTCAACACTTTTGTCAAATCGCACCAAAAATAACATTTACTAACGGGTTTGGTGAAGGAATTCCTTACATTAGCACACAGTCTTGCTCCTAATAAAGCCCCACACACATAACTCAAGTCAGGGGATTGTTGTTGGCTTGATTGGTGCAACACGATTTTTAGAGACCAACAGCTGTACTTTTACCAACCCATCCCTAGTACTAGACTTTATATAAATACATGCACCGTAGGCCTTTTCGGATGCATCTGTAAACACATGAATCTCATTTATTGTTAAATTGTCACATGAAATCCACCGGGGTATTTTAAGGGTATTTAAACATGGTAGACTGTTCACAACATTAACCAGGAGGTATGTTACATATTATCTGGTACTTGCTCGTCCCAGTCACACTTAGCCGTCCATATACCTTGGATGATAATTTTTGCCTCAATAATGCAAGGACCTACCAGACCTAATGGGTCAAATATTTGACTAATCACAGATAATATTTGGCGCTTTGTGATTGGTTTGCTGGTATCTACCGATATTGAAAACTCAAGAGAATCAGAATTGCGTAGCCAATGTAGGCCTAACGTTTTAGATGAGACGTTTCTATCCTCAGACAAGTTCAACCTATCAGAATGCCCTGAAACACCAGCTATTTGTGTTAAAATAATATCTAAACTATTAGATTGCCACTTTCTCAAATGAAAGTTAGCTGACGCTAAAATGGATGCTAATTTTTACCCATCTGGACCACCTCGGAAACCGAGTCGCAACCACTCAGATAATCGTCGACGTAAAAATCCCGTTCAATAGACGTCTTTACAACGTCATTAGAGGCGGATGTTGCTAATAGACTGACTAAGCTCTTAGTGGCTAAATAAGGGGCGGAAGCTGTACCATAGGTAACAGTATTAAGACTGTACGTTTGAAGTGGTAGCTTGGGGTCAGCACGAAAGATAATTTGTTGTAATTGACGCTGCGATAGGGTTACCTGAATGGTCCTATACATCTTCTCGATGTCACCAGAAATAACAAACTTATGCTGAAGGAAACGCAACGCAAATATAGAGAATAAATCATCTTGGACAGTTGGCCCCACCATTTGGATCATTAAACGATACTCCAGAAGTAGTAGCTGCTGATGCATCGAAGACTACTCTGAGCTTAGTTGTGGTACTTGATTCTCGGATGACTCCATGATGTGGCAAAAAGTACTCAGTTTAAGGTTTCCTTGATGAGTTATTCACACTCATGTGCCCCAAGCTCACGTACTCCTCGATGAACGCAACATATCTTTCCTAAAGGCCCGGTCACACCGGATGCGTTGCGTGACGTGACGCGTGCACGCATCAGTTGTGATGTATGAAACTGCAAGAAAGAAGCCAGACCAGATGCGTGACGTGTGCACGCGCGTCACTCACGCACGCAGAGCCGCATCTACTGACAAACCGAGTCCGTGCGCGTGTGTAGAGGAATGGCAACGACGCACACACGCCTGCAGTGATGGCGTTGTATTATATGGCGCTCCCTGTTAGATGTCAGACCGGGCACGTACGCACACGCAACGGTCATTGCTGCACGTACGCACGCATGGCAGGTTGTATTTATTTACAGACACAATATAGTTTACGAGTGTTTTTTTTCGCAATGGAGACAATTTTATAGGAAAAACTCATAGAATTATGATATTCACTGCGTTCCTCTCTTCTTTTATTAATATCATGGACTCCAAAGTCTTTTTGTAGCAGCAGAAGATTCTTGGCACAGTAGCAACAATAACGCTTCTTCTTATGAAGAAGCGTTATTGTTGCTACTGTTGTCTAAAATCTTTTCGCCAAATGCTCTCAACTCAATATGGCTGCTGACAATGTGGCTCGTGCGCGCGTGTTGCAGTAACCTGCGTGACGTAATGCGTGCGCGCGTGACGTGTGCTGCACCGCTCTTGGCCGGTGTGACAGGGCTCATACGCGCGTGCGAACGTCACGTCGCACGTCACGTCGCACGTCACGTCACGCGACGCATCCGTTGTGACCGGCCCTTTAAAAGCAGGATCACGTTGGAAACGACGTTCCAAAGATAAAAATCGACGTTTAGCCATTTCATATGACTCGCCTAACTCACTGGGATCATTTTTAAGAGGCATTGTAACTATGAATTGCCCGTTTTGATCACGCACAGTGTTAACACGAAAACTTTCTTCGCAAGCTGGTTCTTCCTGTGACAAGGAATGCTCAGAAGGAACAGAATCGAGCTCCCAAAACCTATTTAGGCTGCTATGCAACTCGTTCATTGAGATAATAAAAAAACTATACATATAATAAATCTGTAAAAAAATCGTTTTTGTACATAGAAAATATTTTGAAAAAAAAATGCCAGGTTGCTAAAGGATAAGCAACAGAACACATTTCCAGCATTTTTGGAATTTTTGTCTGTTTATCTGTTTGTCTGTTTCGATGATCAAGCATCACGTAAAATTTACAAAACCAATGTAGATAACTTTTATACATAAAAATTCTACGTAACTTCAGGTATTATTTAGTTTTTGTTTAATTGTAATCGGTTGATTCTATCAAAAGATTTATGAACTTAAAGTTTTCAAGAAGAACTAATCATCAATTGTAAGATACATACATGCAGCGACATCTGTTGAACTAAAATGATACCAATGACTAAAAATCGCTCGTTCCACTAAAATCCCCTAGACCAGTCCCCCAGGGGATTACACAGCACTATCACTACGATACCCTAGGGGATCATATAAAACTCTAATTTCCTTTTGAATCCTCTAATTGCTTGAGAACCTTATTGTTGAATTGAAACCTATGTACTCACCACATAACTTTTAAATCAACTGAGCGGCTTTAAAAAAATATAATTATTATAGCATAATACATTTTAGCAGTTTAACATCTTGGTCGTTAGATGGCGTTGTTCATTTCACTCTCCAATTTCTGAAACGTGTTAAGATTTTCCGTGAAAGAATGACCGTGCCCGTCGCCCGTGTCGGTTGCCTCAGGTGGCCTACCATGACGTCTTATAGCATGATCGTTTTATTTTTATTCCAGTGAGGGTGAGGGAAAGAGATGGTGCTACACGTCCTCTATAGCTCCGTCTCTTACCCACACTCGAACAAGAATAAATCGATCCTGCTTAAAGACGTTATGGTAGGCCACCTGGTTTGGCTTTTTAACCGACGAAACAAAAGGAGAAAGTTCTTAATTCGACGCGTATACATTTTTTATGTAGGCATGACCACGCATAACTTTTTACAGAGAAGTCCGTTAAGCATGATCCTTTTTTTTTTTGAAAAGCGTAGGTAGGTATATCTCAAAGTTGGTCCCATTTAAAAAAATACCCCGATAGCATTATGTCTATCTTTTAAGGTTGAGTCACACTCTCTCTAATATACATAGGAGGGCTATGTGACGCAGACGAAGTTGCGCGGGTCAGCTAGTGTGAATATAAATTTTTGGATGGTTGTTTTAGAAGAGCCACAGAGCCTGATACTATCCATCCAACCTTTGTCTCATGTAACTTGGGCTGATTTTTGCCTAATTTTATAGATGCACTACCTAAATTATTCCAAAATACTTCAGCACCAACTAGTATGTCAATCTCTGATGGAACATTGAATGACGGATCGGCCAGATTTAAATCTAACGGTATTGGAATTCTACTAATGTCAACCAAAGTAGACGGCAGTAATTTGGTAATTGTTGGTAATATAAAACAATTTAAGTCTGTCTTATAACTGCCACTGCATAATTCAATGGTTATGTTGCAAGACTGTGTACTTAATGTAGTGTGACTGTTTATACCTGTCACCGTGGAGCTCGCGCTACGTCGAGGAAGTCCTAGCCGATCGCATAGTTTCTGCGTAATAAAATTAGCTGTGCTACCATTATCAAGCAGGATCCTAGCGTCACTGTTGATGCCTCGGTGGTTCACCACTCTCACCAACGCTGTGGACAGTAAAATATGAGAGGTAGCATGCTGGGACTGAGCGTCACTAGACATGGAGATATTTTATGAGGTGCCATTGTGTGGAGCGGCACTTCCAGAAACATCAGTAGGCAATGCTACACTATTGGGCATAGGATCCTGGATATGAGTAGACTGTTCTACATGTAAAAGGGTGTTATGTCTACCTAGACAATATTTACAACGCGCTAATCTACATCGTTTTGTCAAATGACCACTACGTAAACAGTTGAAACAAACTTTAAACTCCTTGACATTGAGTATATATATATATATTATATAGAGATACCATCACGGTAAATGTTGATCTTTCAAGACGTACGATCAGTTAAAAGTTGATCCAAAAACAAATGTTGATCCGAAGGCCTTATGTTGATCCATTACGCTTTTTTTCATACCAATGTGGCTCCAATCGGATCAACATTTGACATTCTTGTGACGTCACTCGACTGAAAAGTACGCTTGTCAAATGTGGCTCCAATATACAAATCCGCTCCGATAAATGTTGATCCGATTCAAACGGACCAATCACAATGAAGCACTTTCTTACTTCCTCCGTGATTGGCCGACGGTGGTCACTCCAACGTTGCCGTTCCGCTTACTACAAATCTTCGTGAATCTTTGTACTAAAACAAAGATTGCTAGCACGCCGGAGACGGACATAGGCTACTTTTTATCAGCTATCGAGGACCTGGAGTACCTGATGTGGAATATCAAGAGCCCCATTGAGCTAGTACATTAACAACTCACAGTATTAGAGCTAATAAAAATAAGAAGAATGATAAATTTACAAAGTTACATGCTTACCTACCTACAAAACAAAAGTAGGACAAAAAAGACTTCGTAATAAAGAAAAATAAAAAAAAAACCGTCCAAGTGCGAGTCGGACTCGCGCTCGAAGGGTTCCGTACCAATTATTATAAAAAAATCACGTTTGTTGTATGGGAGCCCCCCTTAAATATTAATTTTATTCTGTTTTTTATTTGTTGTTATAGCGGCAACAGAAATACATCATCTGTGAAAATTTCAACTGTCTAGCTGTCACGGTTCATGAGATACAGCCTGGTGACAGACAGACGGACAGACGGACAGACAGCGAAGTCTTAGTAATAGGGTTCCGTTTTTACCCTTTGGGTACGGAACCCTAAAAAAACATCAAATTACGTGAAAGTTATTAAAATTACTTGCACTAACTACCTACCTTACAGTCTCTCTCTTTTTTCTAAAGTGGCCTCCTTCCAGACGGTTGCAGACGTGAGCGCGCCGTAACACACACAAAACACAAACACCTAATACTAAAAACAAAACCGGAAACGAAAATCTGAACTAAACAAATGTTTCACCTTACGCGGTCGCGATTCAACTGAACTGATTGATTTATTCCCGATTTACGAAATTTGCTCAAACGCATCCCGCGCACGTGCGGCTAATCAAAGGATACCGCCGCGCCGTTTCGCCGCCCGCTACAAAGCATGTCGCCCGCCACGCGCCGAACAAAACCGAACGATACCTACCGACCGACAACGGTAATGGTGCATTCACACTCTCACCTCGTGCCTCGCCTCGCGACTCGTCTCGTGGCTCGCCTCGCGGCTCGCGTGACGAGCTTCCGTTCACACTCTCGTGCTGTGCAGTGTTGCCGCTGGTCATTTGCACAAATTATCTATAATGTGTGTGAAGTTGGCAGATCAATTGTCCAGCAGATCAAAAATAAATCGGAGTTCTATTAGCATGCAGCATAGTTCTGGAGTTCCTGATACTTTTCAGAAATAGTTCTGCCCTTTTTCAGGAAAAAAAGTCAAACGAAAATATGATCTGCTAACTTCCGGTAGCAGATCATTATTTCCAAAACTAAGTTTTTCAAAGTGTTTTAGGCGCACAATGATGAGTTCTATAGTTCTTAATACATTTTTGATATAGTTCTGTGACCATAAAAAAGAAAAAAATAAAAAGAAACATAGTAACTTCAAACCAGAAAAAAGTCGATACTATACATAGAAATGCCAATAATTACATAAAACGTGAATTCTCATAGATTTTTATAGGCAATATCTGTAGTCTAGACGTTGAAGTAACAAGTAAAATCATGTATGAAAAAAAAACTAGATCTAAAGTGTCACCAGTGCATAGCTGAAGCCTTAGATTAGCGAAAATAATTATAAAATTCTATGTTTGAATCATAAAGTCCAAAATAAATTATTCATAGTATTCTAGACAGACAGCTCTCCAGTTTTAAATACAATAATAACAGGGCTATAAAATATCACGGCAAGAACACTCAGAATTTATACAAAAGTATCAGCAGAGCATGGTTGAAGATAAAGATTAGCAAAAAAATATGAAAATTACTGTCAACAGATTTCGTGTTCGCAAAAAAAAATCTATAATTAGTTATGAGTGGTATAGAGGACCTAGAACTCCTCGGTTTCAGATACAATAAAAGTAGTTCTAAAAAATTACTTGGAAAGTAGACCTAGAACTCACACTCAGATATCAGCAGATCACGGTTGAAAATTAAGAATTGCAGAAATCATGAACAGATTTCGTGTTTGCATTAAAAAATCTAAAATTAATTATACGTAGTATTACGGACGTAAAACTCCTCGGTTTTAGATACCTCAATAGTAGTGCTAATAAAAGACATGAAAATCAAACCTAGAACTCACACTCAGATATCAGCAGATCATGCCTGAATATTTAGAATTCAAGAAATCATGAACAGATTTCGTCTTCGCTTTAAAAATCAAGAATTAATTATGAATAGTATTGAGGACCTAGAACTCCACGGTTTTAGATACACCAATAGAAGTGCTACAGAAAAACATGGAAAACAAACCTAGAACTCACACTCATATCACACTGATATCAGCAGATCATGGTTGAAAATTGAGAAATGCAGAAATCATTAACAGATTTCGTCTTCGCATTAATAAATCAAGAATTAATTATGAGTAGTATTGAGGACCTAGAACTAGATATCTGAGTGTGAGTTCTAGGTTTGTTTTCTATGTTTTTCTGTGGCAATACTATTGAGGTATGTAAAACCAAGGAATTTTAGGTCCTCAATACTACTCATTCTTAATTATTGATTTTATAATGCGAACACGAAATCTGTTCATGATTTCTTGAATTCTAAATATTCAGGCATGATCTGCTGATATCTGAGTGAGAGTTCTAGGTTTGATTTTCATGTCTTTCTTTAGCACTACTATTGAGGTATCTAAAACCGAGGAGTTCTAGGTCCTAAATACTACTGATAATTATTTTTAGATTTTTTAATGCAAACACGAAATCTGTTAATGATTTCTGCAATTCTTAATTTTCAACCGTGATCTGCTGATATCTGAGTGTGAGTGCTAGGTTTACTTTTCATGTTTTTCTACAGAATTTTTATTGGTTTATCTGAAACCGAGAAGTTCTAGGTCCTCAATACCACTCATAATTAATTATTGATTTTATAATGCGAACACGAAATCTCTTCATGATTTCTGCAATTCTAAATTTTCAACCGTGATCTGCTGATATCTGAGTGTGAGTTCATGGTTTGTTTTCCATGTTTTTCTTTGGCACTAATAAGGAGGTATGTAAAACCAAGAAATTTGAGGTCCTCAATACTTTTCATAATTAATTATTGATTTTATAATGCGAACACGAAATCTGTTCATGATTTCTGCAACTGTAAATATTCAGGCATGATCTGCTGATATCTGAGTGTGAGTTCTAGGTTTGTTTTCCATGTTTCTCTTTAGCAATACTATTGAGGTATCTGAAAGCGAGGAGTTCTAGGTCCTTTATACCACTCATAATTAATTATAGATTTTTCTTACGAACACGAAATCTGTTCATGATTTCTGCAATTCTAAATATTCAACCGTGATCTGCTGATATTTGAGTGTGAGTTCTTGGTTTGTTTTCCATGTTTTTATTTGGCACTACTATTGAGGTATCTAAAACCGAGGAGTTCTAGGTCCCTTAATACTACTGATAATTAATTTTAGATTTTTTAATGCAAACACGAAATCTGTTAATGATTTCTGCAATTCTTAATTTTCAACCGTGATCTGCTGATATCTGAGTGTGAGTGCTAGGTTTACTTTTCATGTTTTTCTACAGAACTTCTATTGGTTTATCTGAAACCAAGAAGTTCTAGGTCCTCAATATCACTCATAATTTTTTATAGATTTTTTTTACGAACACGAAATCTGTTCATGATTTCTGCAATACTTAATATTTAAGTGTGATCTACTTATATCTGAGTGTGAGTTCTAGGTTTGTTTTCCATGTTTTTCTTTGGCACTAATATGGAGGTATGTAAAACCAAGGAATTTGAGGTCCTCAATACTTTTCATAATTAATTATTGATTTTATATTGCGAATACGAAATCTGTTCATGATTTCTGCAACTGTAAATATTCAGGCATGATCTGCTGATATCTGAGTGTGAGTTCTAGGTTTGTTTTCCATGTTTCTCTTTAGCAATACTATTAAGGTATCTGAAACCGAGGAGTTTCAGGTCCTTAATACCACTCATAATTAATTATAGATTTTTCTTACGAACACGAAATCTGTTCATGATTTCTGCAATTCGTAATATTCGAGTATGATCTGCTGATATATGAGTGTGAGTTCTAGCTTTAATTTTCATGATTTTCTTTAGCAGTACTATTGGTGTATCTAAAACTCCGGAGTTCTAGGTCCTTAATACTACTCATAATTAATTATTGATTTCATAATGCGAACACGAAATCTGTTCATGATTTCTGCAATTCTAAATATTCAAGTGTGATCTGCTGATATCTGAGTGTGAGTTCTAGGTTTAATTTTCATGGTTTTCTTTAGCAATACTATTAGTGTATTTAAAACCGAGGAGTTCTAGGGCCTTAATACTACTCATAATTAATTTTAGATTTTTTAATGCAAACACGAAATCTGTTCATGATTTCTGCATTTCTAAATATTCAGGCATGATCTGCTTATATCTGAGTGTGAGTTGTAGATTTATTTTCCATGTTTTTCTGTAGCACTACTATTGAGGTATCTTAAACCGAGAAGTTCTAGGTTCTTAATACTACTTATAATTAATTTTAATTTTTTTAATGCAAACACGAAATCTGTTCATGATTTCTGCAATTCTTAATTTTCAACCGTGATCTGTTGATATCTGAGTGTGAGTGCTAGGTTTACTTTTCATGTTTTTCTACAGAACTTCTTTTGGTTTATCCATGGTTTATCTGAAACCGAGGAGTTCTAGGTCCTCAATACCACTCATAAATAATTATAGATTTTTTTTTCGTGAACACGAAATCTGTTCATGATTTCTGCAATTCTAAATTTTCAAGCATGATCTGCTGATATCTGAGTGTGAGTTCTAGGTTTGAGTTTCATGTCGTTCTTTAGCACTTTTATTGTGGTATGTAAAACCGTGAAGTTCTAGATCCTCAATACTACTCATAATTAATTATTGATTTTTTAATGCGAACACGAAATCTGTTCATGATTTCTGCAATTCTTAATATTCAACCGTGATCTGCTGATATCTGAGTGTGAGTTCTAGGTCTACTTTCCAAGTTATTTTTTAGAACTACTTTTATTGTATCTGAAACCGAGGAGTTCTAGGTCCTCTATACCACTCATAATTAATTATAGATTTTTTTTTGCGAACACGAAATCTGTTGACAGTAATTTTCATATTTTTTGCTAATCTTTATCTTCAACCATGCTCTGCTGATACTTTTGTATGAATTCTGAGTGTTCTTGCCGTGATTTTTTATAGCCCTGTTATTGTTGTATTTAAAACTGGAGAGTTGTCTGTGCAGAATACTATACATAATTTATTTTGGACTTTATGATTCAAACATAGAATTTTATAATTATTTTCGCTAATCTAAGGCTTCAGCTATGCACTGGTGACACTTTAGATCTAGTTTTTTTTCATACATGATTTTACTTGTTACTTCAACGTCTAGACTACAGATATTGCCTATAAAAATCTATGAGAATCCACGTTTTATGTAATTACTAGCTGTTCGCCCGCGTGAAGTTCGGTAACTGTCCCACTGGATCATACTAAAGGGATAATAGTGTCCTCCATGTTAATCCAGATTATAAACTATCTATGTGCCACATTTCATGATCATCACAATTATTATTATCACAATCACCATCACTTTCACAACCGCCATCATTATCACAATCATCATCACTATCACTATCACAATCACAATCACCATCACAATCCCCATCACCATCACTATCACAGTCACTATCATTATCACCAATTATCATCATTAACACAACCATGATAATTACCACAATCATTATCACAATCACCATCACAATCACCATAACAATCACAATCACCATCACTATCACAATCACAATCACCATCACAATCCCCATCACTATCGCTATCACAATCACTATCACAATCACCATCACCATCACAATCACCATCAAAATAACTATCACAATCACCATCATCGTTATCACAATAATTATCATCGTAATCACAGTCATTATCACACTCACCATCACCATCACTATCTCAATCACCATCACAATCACCATCACAATCACCATTACAATCACCATTACAATCACCATTACAATCACCATCACAATCACCATCACAATCACCATCACAATCACCAACACAATCACCATCACAATCACCATCACAATCACCATCACAATCACCATCACAATCACCATCACAATCACCATCACAATCACCATCACAATCACCATCACAAGCACCATCACAATCACCATCACAATCACCTTCACAATAACCATCACAATCACAATCACCATTACCATCACAATCACCATCACAACCACCATTACAATCACCATCACAATCACAATCACCATCACAATCACCATCACAGTCACCATCACAATCACCATCACCATCACAATCACCATCACAATTACCATCACAATCACCATCACAAGCACCATCACAATCACCATCACAATCACCTTCACAATAACCAACACAATCACCATCACAATCACCATCACAATCACCATCACAATCACCATCACAATCACCATCACAATCACCATCACAATCACCATTACAATCACCATCACAATCACAATCACCATCACAATCACAATCACAGTCACCATCACAATCACCATCATCATCACAATCACCATCACAATTACCATCACAATCACCATCACAATCACCATCGCTATCATCATCACAATCACCACCACTCTCAGAATAACTATCACAATCATCATCACCATCACAATCACCATCAAAATCAGTATCACAATCACCATCATCGTTATCACAATCATTATCATCGTAATCACAATCGCTATCATCATTATCACAATCACTATCATCGTGATCACAACCATTATCATCGTATTCACAATCATCATCATCACAATCTCCATCCTCGTCATCACAATCATTATAATCGTAATCACAATCATTATCATCGTAATCACAATCACTATCATCTTAATCACAATCATCATGATCACAATCGCCATCACTATCTCAACCACAATCATTATCACAATCACCAACACTATCACAATCAAAATCACAATCACCATCACCATCACAATCACCATCACCATCACAATCACCATAACCATCACAATCACTACCCTCGTTATCACAATCATTATCATAGTAATCACAATAATCTACATCATTATTACAATAACCATCACTGTCACAATCACAATCACAATCACAATCACCATCACCATCGCTATCACCATCACAATCACTGCCACTTTCACAATCACCATCACAATCACCATCACCATCACAATCACCATCAAAATCACTATCACAATCACCATCATCGTTATCACAATCATTATCATCGTAATCAATCATTATCATCTTAATCACAATCATCATCATCACAATCTCCGTCCTCGTTATCACAACCATCGCTATCACCATCACAATCACCGACACCATCACAATCACCATCACCATCACAATCACCATCACAATTACCATCACAATCACCATCACAATCACCATCGCTATCACCATCACAATTACCACCACTCTCAGAATAACTATCACAATCATCATCACCATCACAATCACCATCATCGTAATCACAATCATTATCATCGTAATCAAAATCATCCTCATCACAATCATCGTCATCATTATCACAATCATCATCATCGTAATCACAATCATTATCATCTGGATCTCAAAATAAATGACATTTTCGTAATCAGCACCCCTGATAATCTCGGTATCGACACCCATATTGATTTTTAGACATTTCAACCCCATCGCACCCCATTAGGGTATGTTAGTATTTCAGGTCTGCCACATTAAATCTTAAAATCGTTGTTTTTGTAATACACCCGACCCAATTCACCATAAAAACAATACTTATGCTGAATTTCAGGCTTTGTTACCCCATTTCCCCCTTTAGGGGTTGAATTCTGAAAAAAAACTGAAACAAACGTTTACTCATTTATCGATAGGAGTACTCCTGTTAGGTTTCGAATTAAGTAGTCTAACTTATCTTATTTCCCTACGTAATCTTTGGACTCCCGTTCCAAAGGGGGTGAATTTTGAAAATTTATTTCTTAATGCACCCCTAAACCTCATAAAGAACCTTTGTGGCAAATTTGGAATCTCTAGACTTAGCGGTTTGGGCTGTGCATTGATTTTTATACTTTGCTACCCCATTTCCCCCTCTTAGGGGTTGAATTCTGAAAAAACCTGAAACCCGTTTCTACTCATTTATCAATAGGAGCACTCCTGTGAAGTTTCGAATAAAATAGTCTGACTAATCTTGTTTTACCCATACAAATTTTGGATTCCCGTTTAACCCCTTTAGGGGTTGAATTTTGAAAAATCCTTTCTTAGTGCACCCTTAGACCACATAAGGAACCTACTTGCCAAATTTGGAATCTCTAGACTCAGCGGTTTGGGCTGTGCATTGATTTTTATACTTTGCCACCCCATTTCCCCCTCTTAGGGGTTGAATTCTGAAAAAACCTGAAACCCGTTTCTACTCATTTATCAATAGGAACACTCCTGTGAAGTTTCGAATAAAATAGTCTAACTAATCTTGTTTCCCCATACAAACTTTGGAGCCCCGTTTAACCCCTTTAGGGGATGAATTTTGAAAAATCCTTTGTTAGTGCACCCCTAGACCACATAAGGAACCTACTTGCCAAATTTGGAATCTGTAGACCCAGCGG
Organism: Xestia xanthographa; assembly: GCA_905147715.2. NCBI lineage: Eukaryota > Metazoa > Arthropoda > Insecta > Lepidoptera > Noctuidae > Xestia > Xestia xanthographa. The sequence continues at coordinate 19,689,569 of LR990667.1, forward strand.
TTTGGGCTGTGCGTTGATAGATGAGTCAGTCAGTCAGTCAGTCAGTCAATCAGTCAGTCAATCAGTCAGTCAGTCAGTTTCTTCTTTTATATATTTAGATTGGCATTTGTATGTATAGTATCGACTTTTTTCTGGTTTGAAGTTACTATGTTTCTTTTTATTTTTTTCTTTTTTATGGTCACAGAACTATATCAAAAATGTATTATCAACTAGAACTATATCACACTCTCACCTCGCGCCTCGTCTCGCGACTCGTACGCGAGTGTAAATGCCGTATAAAATAAAGCTGTCCACACACAGAGTAGGAGGCGGTTTTTTCGGTGTTATTCGAATTAATATGAAATCCGGAGAGTAGGCATGGCTAGCTTTTCGTCGCACCGCGCAACGTCTACGTGTGGACACCTCCGCTCCGCGCTCTGTGCCTGCACAGCACATCGATAAACAACTTTATCATGCCTTCTGGAGCAAGGATCATCTGATTCTGTCTTTTCAATTTGCTTCCTTCGGGAATGTAACCTACAATCTGATCGAAAAACCAACACCCTAACCACTAGACCACGGAGGCAGTTTAAGAAGAGCGCCAATGAATTGTGGTGAACGTGAGGGAGTGAGACCTAGGTTCTACAGTGGTCAACTAACATGTGGTCAATCTAAAGCTACGTTCGTGTGACCAAGCGTCACACGAACTTTTTTAATTTCGAAAATGTGGAAATCTTCTTAGTTTGCAAGTACTAATCACTACACCACTTGAAAAACTACTGGTGCATTGCTGCTGCCACAAAGTAGGTAAGTAGGTACCTACCTAAGTATGGAGCGGCGGCAGCTGCTATTGCTAGCTAGTAGGTACCTACCTACCTAGATCTGTAATTTTACTTCAACGTGAAGAGACTCTGGTATTGAAACTAGAATGAGTAGGTACCTACATCAGCTGTAAGTAGGTAATTAGTAAATGGCCTTGGGTCAACTTTTATTGCAGACGTTAGAAATAATCTAAATTAAGGCGACGTATCACTGTGCACTTGCTGCTGCCACAAAGTAGGTAAGTAGGTACCTACCAAGTATGGCGCGGCGGCGGCTGCTACTGCTAGCTAATACCTACCTAGATCTGTAATTTTAGTTCAACATGAAGACTCTGGTGTTGAAACTAGAATGCGTAGGTACCTACATCAGCTGTAAGTAGGTAATTAGCAGTGTAAAAAGCCTAGGGTCAATTTTAATTGCAGACGTAAGAAAAAAATCTTAACTAAGGCGACGTATGTATCACTGTGCACTTGCTGCTGCCACAAAGTAGATGACGCGACAAACGACGAAGAAATGCGCGACAGCATCTTGTCTCACTTTAACTTGAAGTAGGAACTTATGTTTATTTCATTCGCACGCTAGTGCGATGTTGCCGTTCTGTTTTTTAGTACGTACCCTTCATATTCAGCTCCGGAGCAACATTTACCACTAACAGTCAGATATAAACCGGAGCCACATTATACGCTTCAGTATCATTTTTTTGACCGTTATTGGATCAACTAAAACCGTAAAATTTTATGACGAGTAATTTAAAAACAGGCAAATGCACATCCACTGACGTCACACGCTGAATTCATATATTCGATAAATACAGCTCTATCTCACTCCGGAGCCAAATGTACACACGAAATAGGCGGATCAACATTTGTTCTAAATCTAAACTGGATCAACATTTACCGTGATGGGTTGATTATATATATATATATTATATGTATATATCAAATCAAATCAAATCAAAAATGTTTATTTGCTAGAAAATACATACAAATTCAAGGAGAGATCTTATGTCCTAAAAGTATTTGTATTCTGCCTGCAAGCAAGCGTGCAAATTATTTACTTATGAATATCTATTCATGTAAATATTATCATGCAATTAATATTATTACTTTACACATATAACTAAAATTACTACATAAACAATTATTAATTTTCATTCATTATTGACATTAATTTTTAAATTCCATATATTCCTTAATGCTATAGAAACAACAGTTTTGTAGCCACTCAGTTTTTTTTTTTAATAATTTACCCTGCAACAATTTCAATTCATTTGGAATGTTATTATAAATCAGTATACACATATTAATCACATTTTTTTTATAAATATCTTTATAACTAGGTGGTTGATACAATAGGTTGTGAAACTTAGCCCTTTTTTGTCTTGGTAGAACCTCACTGCGTTGCTTAAAGTAATGCATGTGACTCTTGGTACAAATGCAGATATCTCTTATATACATACTGGGTAGTGGAAGAATGTTAAATTTTTGGAAGAGAGGTTTACAACTATCTAAGAACCATGCTTGGTTTATAACCCGGATACAACGTTTTTGTAGCTTGAAAACTCTGTCAGAATCGGTCGAGTTACCCCACATTATAAGTCCATAGCTTAGGACAGATGACACATAGCCGTGATAAGCCGAAAGAGCAGCTTCTACAGATACATTTGCCTTAACTTTTTCAATGCAAACACAAACCTATCAAGTTTTTGACAAATATGTTCCACATGGCATTTACAATTTAGATGTTTATCTACATTAAGTCCTAAAAATTTTAATTCATCTACTTGATGTACTTTTTCGTCTTTGCAAAAATTGTCTAAAGGTAACTGTTTGGTATTATAGGAGTTAAATTGTATTAATTTCGTCTTACTAATGTTTATATTCAAATTATTACTTTCCATCCAACTTATTACATCTGATAGGGTCTTTTCGGTGACTGATTTGTAATCTTTTTTATCGTGACATTTTATAATAACTGTAGTGTCATCTGCAAAAAGGATACATTTCTGCAAAGTGGCCTGTGGAAGATCATTTATATAAAGCAAAAAGAGTAAGGGGCCGAGAATGCTACCCTGAGGCACACCACATTTTTTATTACTAGCTGACCCACGTAACTTCGTCTGCGTCACATAAAAGAGAAACTGCTCCGCTCCTTTTGGTCGCAGCGTGATGTTATATAGCCTATAGCCTTTCTCGATAAATGGACTACCCAACACTGAAAGAATCATTCAAATCGGACCAGTAGTTCCAGAGATTAGCGCGTTCAAACAAACAAACAAACAAACTCTTCAGCTTTATAATATTAGTATAGATAAAATATTATAATATTATATAATTATATTTTATTATTATTATTATTAGTATAGATTGCTATTGAAGTAAATTTCTCTTTGTTATACATTTTGTCATTTTTCTTTACAACTTTGGATATATCGGTACACTGTTTCCTGTTTTTTAAATAGCTAGATAACCATTCATGAGCTTTTCCCCTTATACCGTAAAAGTCCAGTTTGTTTAAGAGCTTCGAATGATTCACATATATATATGTTGTGTCCCGCACACGTGCGGGAAAATGGAAAAAACGCACCCGTGTGAAATACATTGCATGTTGTACCTAATCGTTGGTATTGCGTTATGGACCAGTTTTCGAGGAAGTGTATTGAAAGAGTATTTTTTGTACTACAAATGCAAAACAATAACATAATATTTAAAAATATATATATAAATATACTTATTTCGAGATTTAATATAGGTACCCTTTTTCAAGGATCAAAATACTAAAGCAATTTCTCAGTTGTTGCTCATTGTCTTTATTTGCAGTGTAGTCTTTATGTGTGTGAGTTTTATTTGCTGTGTAGTGTATATACCACCAAAGGCAGAAGAGATTGAGTACATGGTAATGTTTACTTTATTAGAGAAATTGTGTATTAAGTATAGAAGTAATATAGTAATTATAGGAGATTTTAATTTAGTTTCGTGTAATAGTAATGTATGTAGTTATTTTGAATATTTTGTGACGCGTATCACCCGCCGCTAGCGGTCAGCGGCGCAGCGACATGTGCGCCAACACCAACTCATTGCACACCTGCAGCTCGCAAATCACAACCACTCCCTCAGTCCCAGTATATGAAATGGAATTTTTAATACAGTTGCTCAAAAAGTGGTGTATTGCAGGGACGTATAGCGTTCGGGAAGTGGGCTATTACATACTAGTGCTTTTTTTTTACCTTTCCCGAACTCGTGCGTTCTCTTTCCCAACTGTCAAAATAATGTCTATTAAAAAGAAAAACCAACCATGAAGTTTTTACTAAAGAGTTTTTGTGATTCATACAAATACGTATATTTCTAAAAAGAAGCTACTAATTTATTTCAATATCAGATTTAATGATTTAATTGAATGAGTTAGGTTAGGTTTCATTTTATTTCATCTCATTAAATTTCATTTCATATCAATATAAAAAAATCTACTGAAGACTAAGCTGTATGGATAGTTCCCTTTGCCTACCAAAATGGGTGAAGAAAAAAAAACTCTGCTTATATTCTACGGTTGGCGCCATTTTCCAGAAATTTTCTTTGCGAGTTTATTGTGTTTTTATTATTTTATTAAATTGCTTCATTTTTTCGCAACTGTATTAAAAATAGTCGTTCAGTACACTTGCGGAACCGTCATTGCAACTTGTTCCGACTGTCAACCCTCGCCTTCAGCTGCACCTCGGCTCGGGTAGACATTGGTCGGAACTCTATGCAATGACAGCCTTTCCGCACTTGTAATGAAATATACTATTCCGTAAGGCAGATAACAATAAGTTAAGTTAGTTATATTATTTAATTAATTCAATAGACTGGAATGATTTAAATAGTATTTAAGATCCCGATTTGGCTTTAAACTTTTATTATGATAAAATATATGAAACTTTTGAAGCTAGCATTCCTCCGAGGACAAAAAATATTAGTAATAGAAGATATCCAGATTGATATAACTTAGATCTTATTATAGAAATTAAATTAAAATACAATCTGCACAAAAGGTATAAAGCGACCAAATCTCCAACTGATTATGAGGCATTCTCTCAGTGTCGGGCAAGAGTCAAGGCGGAAACAGTGAGTTCTCACCTCCGGTACAGAAATCGAGTACAGAACCATCTCGCAGACCCTAAATCATTCTGGATTTTCGTAAGGTCCAAAAAAGACACTTCTAGTCGGTATAAATTGATTAAAGAAGGACGAGTTATATCTGGTGATTAATCCGCTAAGGAATATGCGAGATTCTTTCAATCTGTGTACAGTACTGTGATGTATGGGTATAAGGCGGTAGGCGCACATATTTCATTTATTAGAGTTTTACCACCCTACCGCCATTTCATTGCCGTAATAAATATTTTGTACTGTATGGACGTGTTTAATTGTGCTCCTGCTAGATATCCATAAGTAGCCTAGATCACCTGGATTAGGCTTAGACTTATCATTGGCGACGAGGTGGTGCATCGTTTCGCGTAGTGCAGCTGTATTTCGCGTATAAATAGTGCAAAAATGTCAGTGGGCAAGATCGGGCCGTTTGACGTCACCAAGGATACTTGGAAGTCATACATAGAACGGTTGGAACAATATTTTATAGCGAACGATATCAAAGAATCGATAAAAGTGGCTACGTTGATTACAGTTATAGGAAGTGATGCTTACGAGTTAATGGTTAACCTGTGTACGCCAGCCCGGCCGGCGAGCAAGACTTAACGAACTGGTGGCTGTAATGCAAAATCATTTGCAACCACAAGCGAGTGTTCTAGCCGAACAGTATAAATTTCGGCAGCGTAAACAGTGCAAGGATGAAACTATAGCGGATTTCGTTGCTGACTTAAAAAAGCTATCGAGAACGTGTAATTTTGGGAATTTAATAAACAATCTAAGGGATCAACTGGTGTGTGGCTTGTACGATGATGACACAAGACAGCGGTTATTTGCAGAGGAAGAATCGACACTTTCTTTCGAAAAAGCGTGCAAGATAGCTGTCACGATGGAGGCAGCTATCCGGATGCAGCATTGGTAGAAGGAAATGGACTAGATTCGGGTCAGCCTACATCGGTTTATCAAAACACAGTAGGAGCCAAACGAACATGGGCGCGTTAACAATGGAGCAGCGGACGGAAGGCGGAGGCGGCGCCGGCGGAGACAGGCGGGACGCGCGCGCAAGCTCGCAGAGGCGGCGGAGGCGCGCGCCGGCCACGCGACGTCATGCGCGCGCCCCGTGCTGGTGGCAGCGGCGTAAACGTCAACAATACGAATTCAAGTTCGAAGTTTTTTTCCAGCGGGGAAAAATGTGAGCGATGTGGTGGCAATCATCTTGCCAAGGCCTGTAAATTTATCAATTATGTTTGTCGAATTTGCAATGTAGTAGGGCACCTGAAAAAGATGTGCCCAAGAGTGAGGAAAGAGGATTCTGCGAATTATGCTCGTCAAAACTATGTGGAGAACGAGGTAGATAGTTATCCGAGCTCGGACGGAAGTGAAGAGGTAGTTATTCATTCTATTTCTCAGAGTAGCGAAAATTTCAAACAATATAGCCCATATTATGTCATTGTTTGTATTAATGGTAAAAACATTAAAATGGAGTTGGATACAGGAAGTACCATATTATCGTGTATTAGTTACGATAATTATTTAAAACTGTTTGCAAACTGCTCTATTGAGAAGTGTAATCTGTTGTTAAGATATTACACCGGGGAACTAGTACGGCCACTGGGAAAAATAAATGTATGTGTACAGTAAATTGCAAAAGTTTAGATTTGTTTGTCATAGATAAGGGTAAACCTACATTATTTGGACGACAATGGTTGTACGAATTGGGTGTTACGTCACCGCTTACAGATTGTTTATCGCTAGAGAGTAAGAATGATGGTTTTAACTTAGAGAATTTCAGTTCCAGATTTTGTGAAGTGTTTGCGGATGGCTTGGAACGGTTTACTGATGGACCGGTGAGCCTGCGCGTGCGCGCTGACGCAAGGCCGGGGTTCATGCGCGCGCGACCCATAGACTTCGCGTTGCGCGAGCCCGTAGAGCGCGCGCTGGACCAGCTCGTGAAGGAGGGAGTTATGACGCCTGTTGAGACTTCGGATTGGGCTACGCCTATAGTGCCAGTGGTAAAGAAAGATGGCACAATTCGGGTATGTGGCGATTTTAAACTCACTTTGAATAAATGTCTAGAAGGGGACCGTTTTCCTCTACCCAAGGTAGAAGACCTTCTCGCCAAGCTGCATGGGGGTAAGCGTTTTTCAAAAATCGATCTTTCGCAAGCTTATGCACAATTTGAATTAGATGAGACGCGTAAGTTTACAGTAATTAACACTCACAAAGGTCTTTTTAGGTATAACCGTTTAATATATGGGTTATCCTCTAGCCCGGGTATTTTTCAACGGAAATTAGAACAATTATTTGCGGATATTCCTCGTGTGGGTGTTTTTTTGATGACGTAATAATAACAGGGGAAGATGACAGACAACATCTTTTGTACTTGAATATGGTTTTTGAACGACTACGAAAATATGGGTTAAAAATCAAGAAAGAAAAATGTACTTTCTTTGCAAAGTCCGTTACATATGGTTACGTAATCAGTCAAGAGGGGGTGCATACGTGTCCAGATAAGAAAGTGCGCCGGTACCAAAAACGGTTACAGAACTTAGATCTTTTTTAGGACTAGTTATGTATTACGCAAAATTTGTGCCTAATATCAGTACTTTACTGGAACCTTTGTACAAGCTTTTAAAAAAAAATGCCAAGTTTCAGTGGAGCTGCGAGTGTGATGAAGCGATTAATAAAGTCAAATTATTACTAGTATCCAGTGAGGTGCTGGCACACTACTCACCGGATTTACCGTTAGTTCTGACGACAGACGCAACTTCCGTGGGTATAGGCGCGGTAATATCCCACTTAATGCCGGGAAACGCGACGACAGGCAACGCCACTAAGGAAAGACCTATTGCTTATGCATCCCACTCTCTTAACGCAGCAGAGCGGGGTTATGCTCAAATTGAGAAAGAGGCACTGGCCATAGTCTATGGTGTACGTAAATTCCACCAGTATCTGTATGGCAGGAAATTTATTCTAAAAACGGACCATAAACCGCTAGTTTGTATTTTTGGCGAAAAAGCAGGTATACCCGTGATGGCCGCGAGTAGAATGCAGAGGTGGGCGGTGCTTCTTGCGGGATATGATTATGAGATGGAATATGTACCGACCGATAAGAATGGGGCGGACGCATTGTCTAGGTTACCTTTAGAAAAAAGTATATGTACTAAAGCAGAAGATAGTACTTATTTAAATTTTGTCCAGAATTTTGTACCGATTACTAGGTTGGCTTTGAAAGAAGCAACCGGATCGGATAGCATATTGAGACACATAGTCTTGTATTTAGAGTCAGGTTGGCCCGCCAAATGCAGCGATGAGGAAGTACGACCGTATTGGACTAGGCGCGCGGAACTATACTTAGATATGGCATGTGTTATGTGGGGGTACAGGTTAGTAGTTCCAACAAAATAAAGGGAATTAATACTAAAGGAACTACATCTGGGCCATTTAGGTATTGTTAAAATGAAAGCCGTGGCGCGTAGTTATGTATGGTGGGCAGGTATTGATGCTGATATTGAGCGAGTTTGCAAAGAATGTACCACATGCATAGAAGAGAGTACAGCCCCATCCAAGGCACCCGTCATGCCTTGGCCATACCTAACGGAACCCTGGAGTAGATTACATATTGATTTTCATGGACCTTTTCATAACAAAACATTTTTTGTTATCATAGACTCGTCCACAAAATGGATAGAAGCATTTCTCATGGCTCGAACAACAGCCTCGGCGGTAATTAAAGTTTTAAGAGAGACGTTTGCCCGTTTTGGGTTGCCCCGGGAGGTGGTTTCTGACAACGGCCCCCATTTTCTAGTAAAGAGTATGCCGAGTTTATGCAAAATAACGGTATCAAATTAACTTTCTCAGCGATCTACCATCCCTCTTCTAACGGAGCGGCAGAAGGGGCAGTTAAGCTTTGCAAGCGGGTGGTAAAAAAATCCCTTCGTGACGGACAGGATATGGAAGCGGCGCTGCAAACGTATTTATTAGCTTACAGAAATGTAGAACATAACACTACGGGGGTATCGCCAGCGTCGTTATTACAAAAAAGAAATCTTAGGTCCAGATTGCATATGATCAAAGGGGATAGGACGGTGGAAGACCGAGTACGTAGCAGGCAAAAACGACAAGTAGAAAACGCAGGAGGTATCCCACGGGAATTTAGGACAGGAGATAGGGTATGGATGCGTAATTATACCGGGGGAAGAAATTGGTGTAGTGGAAAAATAAAGGAGAAGCTGGGATCTCGTAATTACGCGGTAGCAGGGGAGGACGGTTCACACTTTAAGAGACATGTAAATCAGTTAATAAGTAGATCGATGGCAATGTTCGAGTGGCCAGGCCCTGATCCGGAGTCCGACAAGCGTGTAGTCCAAGCGGAGACGGCGGATGGGTCGGGCGCGCATGGCACAAGAGTTATAAGTTTGAATACCGATTCTGCCACCCCGGAAGGCCGTTCCAGGCGAGTCCATAGGCCAGTGAAGCGCTTTGGAATAGATATAGATTAAAGGTGTTATAGCTGTACAAGTAGCACACCATATATAAGTGCCTGTATATGGGAAGTGTTTATTTGTTTAAATGATTTGTTAGACCTAAGTATAATATAAGTAAGAGGGTGTGATGTATGGGTATAAGGCGGTAGGCGCACATATTTCATTTATTAGAGTTTTACCACCCTACCGCCATTTCATTGCCGTAATAAATATTTTGTACTGTACGGACGTGTTTAATTGTGCTCCTGCTAGATATCCATAAGTAGCTTAGATCACCTGGATTAGGCTTAGACTTATCAAGTACGACAGCGGGCACGCAGAGTGCGGGGGCGGCATGCGGGGAAGCAGCGCCGAGCGGCGCATATGCGCACCTCACCTGCCTCGAGCCGGCTGGCGCAGCGTCCGGCGCGCGCTGTCTGGTCTGCCGCCTAAGCGCTCAGTAGGTCCGGACGGTATTCCGCCCTTTATTTTGAGAGATTGCCGCATGGTATTAGTGAAACCTTTGCTGCACATATTTAATGCTTGTTTATCTGTGGCACACTTTCCTAGTCGTTGGAAACTTACGCGGGTGGTGCCTATACCGAAAGGGCCAGGTGGTACGGTGCAGTATAGGAATACATATCATATATAATGTAAAACGTTAAGCATGGAATGGTCAGAATATATCGGAGTCTCATTCAAGAAACATCTTTTATTTCGTTCCTCTGTCCCATCCTTACATGGTGACCCTGCCAGTAAGTGATCGGGTTCGCGCATTCCGATCACCAAATAAAGACGCGTAATATAAACAGTGGTGGATTGGTAACTTCAGTTAGGCACAATGTATTTTAAACATTTTGTTACATTTCCTAAGTGCATCTTACGAGAGCTCCTTAAAGAGTTTACACCCGACGGAAAATTTACGACAAAATGGGGAAACAACAGTCAAAAGAGGAGCAAGTAATTATAGCGCAAACGGCTGGCGGAGGAAATAATCAGTCATCACTGGATCAGCTAAAGTATCATGCGAGTTTTAGTACGTGTCTACTAGGAGCCATTTGTGTGATTTTGGCACTGGTTCTTCTTTATCTCGGATACCGTCAATATACAAAGTGTCACCGGCAGTGGATACAAAGAGAGATACTGGACAACCATCTACGAAGGTCGAGCAGTTGGTTTCGGCGCAGGGAGCTAAATGGAGGAGATCAAAGCGAGCGTGCAGGTGTTAATATAATTTAGTGGCGTGTGAGTGTGCAGTGAGTGTACCGTGGAAATAAAGTAACGGTTAAAGTGCGGTACGTAGAAGATATCCGGGTACGTTGAATGGCAAGAATAAGATGGACTCATCTAGAGGACATTATATAGTTTCTCAGAGCTAGCAAGTAGCCAAATAATATGTATGTTAGGCCATAAGTATATGTAATCGCATTTATTTTGTGTTTTAAAACTATATGGCAGATAGATTAGAAGAATATCATGGTAAATTGTTAGAAGTAAGAAGGTATTTGATTAAGATAGGACCGGAGCGACGTCAAACGGGTACTGTTTCTTCGAAAAAATTTGAAGAAGCGAATGTAATATTTCATAAGTTTGAAGCAGAATTATTAGAATTTCGTAGTCAAACACATTTGTTCAGCGCCAGGGAGCTGTCTGCGATAAATAACCGTAGGGAACAAATAGGGAAATTGTTTGACGAAATAAAGGTTCTTTGCGCCGTACCTTCGAAAGACAAAATAAGTGAAGGAAAAATGGAGTCGTTCAGTTTAAAGACAGCTGTTTCACTACTGCCAGTTATGAATGATGACGAAAATACAACAAAGCAGTTGATTTCTTCGTTAGAAATGTATGCGTCCTTACTTGATGACAAATCAAAGCCAACTCTTATTAACTTTATATTAAAAACCAGATTGTCGGAGAGCGCAAAACTCAGATTATCGAATAAATACGAGTCAGTACAGCACCTTGTTGATGATATGAAAAAACATCTACTAACGAAAAAATCTTTTATAGCATTACAACAACAATTGATGAGCAGTACACAAGGCAACAGGAGTCTGGAGGACTACGGTAAGGAAATTGAAAACTTATTTGTAGAGTTAACTATTTCGCAGGCCGACGGCGACATGACAAAATACGAAATTTTGAAGCCAATAAATGAGAAAGTAGCAATTAAACGATTTGCCACAGGACTTCGTAGTACTAGTCTTAGTACTATAATTTCAGCAAGGAATTACGACAATTTGAAAGGTGTAATCCGTGGCGCTAAGGGTGAAGAGACTTCTATGCCTCCCGAGAGCAGCATCATGAACATGGAGAACCAACCGTCCCGAAGATACTCTTACTCAAACCGCGGACGATGGTTTCAGGATCGCGGCGGCTACAACCAGCATAACAACTTCCAGCGAGGCCAGGCCAACCATCGTGGGCAAACCAACCAACGCGGCCGGTGGCAATCTTTCCGCGGCGGTCTGCGGGGCCACCCCGCCGCTCGAGGTAGTCAGGAGAATCGAGGTAACACTAATAACTATAATAATCAGCGGGGCCGGAATATTTACCAAAATTCCCGAGTTAACCATATGAATTCAGTTACGTCACTATTGCCAGAAAATAGCGAGAACAATACTTCGCTGCAGCATACGCAGCGCAGCATACGGTAGTTTCGGGCCAAAACGACGATGAGTTTTTTCGTGAGCAATAATAATCGTCACGATACCATATGTCATTATAATAATTATAACTCAATTCAATTATCGCTCGATAACAGCTTACGTAATTGGTTAGTGGATACGGGAGCATCGCTCAGTGCGGTGAAGTATGATACCTTACTCCGACACAACATTCCTTACCAAATAGGGCAAGTACGAATAACTGGTGTGTGTGGTGAACTTTGCTCTGTGGGCTATGTTGATTTAAGATTGACAAATAAGGATCAAGAATTTGTCAACAGATTTCATGTATTTAAAGATTTATGTTGCGCAAGCGATGGAATTTTAGGAATAGATTTTTTAAAGAAATATAAAAGTAAAGTAGATTTAGAAATAAACACTATAACCCTAATAAATAATGACGTAGAAATAAGTTTACCTTTACAATTAGGGGCACCTCAAAATAAATACATTCAATTGGCTCGTAGATGTGAATCGTTGCATTTTGTGCCCACTCATTTAAAAGAGGAATGTGTGGTTTTACCAACAGAATTATGTGAGGGAGTGTTTTTAGCAGGATGTATTACGAGACCAGTAAATGGTAAAATGCCTATCCAAATATTAAACACACGAGACGAGGTTATTAACTTGAGTTTCTTTAATCAACAAGTAGAAAAATTAACAGACTACAGTACACTTAATTTCAATAAACCCGCAGTTAACTCGGATAGAGTGAAAAGATTATTTAAAGAATTAAAATTAAATTATTTGAACAAGGAAGAACAGTTGGAAATAGAAAAAATATGTGCTAAGTTTTCTGATATATTTTGTTTAGAAGGAGATAAATTAACCACCAGCAATATATATGAACAATCTATTGTTTTAAAACCAAATGCCGTACCTATCTATAAAAAACAATATCGATTACCAAAATCACAAAAGGGAGAAATAGAAAAACAAATTAAAAAAATGTTACAGGACGACATTATTGAGGAAACCATGAGTGAATGGTCCAGTCCAATACTGTTGGTACCCAAAAAATCAGAAACCGGAGAAAAAAGGTATAGGTTAGTGATTGACTATAGGAAATTAAACGAAACTATTGCTGATGACAGATTTCCCCTTCCAAACATTATTGACATATTAGATTCGCTTGCAGGAGCTATTTATTTTAGTCACCTTGACCTTCAAAATGGCTACTACCAAATAAAATTGGACGAAAATAGTAAAAAATGCACTGCATTTACTTTTGATAAACAGTATCAAATGAAACGCATGCCTATGGGCCTTAAGAGCAGTCCAAGCGCATTTTCAAGGGCAATGACGGTCGCATTGTCAGGGTTGAACTACGAAAAATGCTTAATCTACATGGATGACCTCGTCTGTTGGGGACGAACACTGGAAAACCATAACAAAAATCTTATTGAAATTTTCCTTAGGTTACGACAGGTGAATCTAAAACTAAATCCAAAGAAATGCGTGTTCCTAAAAAAGGAATTATTGTATTTAGGCCACGTAGTGAGCGGTGACGGGGTTATGCCCGATCCTGATAAAATACGAATAATAAAAGAGTATCCCAGACCAAAGAATAGCGATGACGTAAAAAGATTCGTAGCATTCGCGAATTATTACCGCCGGTTTATAAATTCATTTGCCCAAATGGTCATGCCATTAAATAAGTTATTAAAGAAAAACTGCGAATTTATATGGACAGAAGAATGTGAAAAATCATTTCAATTATTAAAAGAATGCATAACTGCACCACCTGTATTGCAATATCCCAATTTTTCTGATAGTAACGAATTTCATTTATATACAGACGCATCAGGTTTCGCGTTGGGGTCGATCTTGTGTAATAATGACAATCGTCCAGTAGCATTCGCGAGTCGCCCATTAAACAAAGCCGAACTAAATTACCCAACAATCGAGAAAGAAATGCTTGCAATAGTCTGGGCCTTTAAATATTTTCGACCGTATTTATTTGGGAAAAAATTTAAAATATTTTCAGATCATAGACCGTTAGTTTATTTGTTCAATATGAATAATCCATCCAATAGATTAACAAAATTTCGCCTAATTTTGGAAGAATATGCTTTTGAAATAATATATATTAAGGGAACTGATAATGTAGGTGCAGATGCGTTGTCTAGGGTAGTAGTCACATCAGAAGAATTGAAAGATATGAATCAACGGGTAATAAATGTAATGACTAGGAACCAACGAAAGACATTGGAAAAGAGACAGGAAAGTGACTCAAGTTTGCCGACTACCAATATATCTGTGAGAGACCAGCGTAGTCAACCAAGGGTCGTAGAAATGCTTCGGAAGCCGGGTAATTCGATAGAATTGTTAGACATTTCGCGGGAAAACTATTCTAGAATGAAGGACAACTTAACAAACAACTCAGAATCATTTGTATTTAATGAAAAAGAGTTAATTATATATACTTGCACAAGCTTACAATCATGTATGGCGCGAGACGAATACGTGAGTCGGCTAGAAAAATACTGTAGTGAATTAAATATTACAGAAATTTATATAATGAAAACAGCAAGTAATGGTGAATTTATAAAGTGGCTAACAAAAGAAATAAATATAAGGCCGTCATGGTACGGGCCAAAAATTAATATATTAAAAGGGTTCCACAGAGTATTATCGAAAGATGACAAAAAAGTAATTCTTAATGACTACCATATCTTACCAACTAGCGGACATGCCGGTATAAGAAGAATGTTGAATAACATTAGGAAATTATTTTTTTGGCCAGGCATGGAAAGTGACGTAACTGAATTCGTTAGTAAATGTAAAAAATGCCAAATGCAAAAACACTCTCTACCTGTCAGAGAACCAATGACAATAACTACAACAGCACAGGGTGCATTTGATAAAATATATTTAGATATAGTAGGACCACTGGATAAGGATTACTACGATAATGTTTATATATTAAGTATACAATGTGAACTTACTAAGTTCGTGGAAGCGTACCCGCTACAACGAAAAGACGCAGTGTCGGTAGCAAAATCATTTGTAGAGAACTTTATACTAAGGTACGGCGTGCCGCGGGAAATTGCCACAGATCGAGGGTCCGAGTTCATAGCATCAACAATGAGTGAAGTATGCAAGCTGCTCAATATTAAACAATTATTTTCAACATCTTACCACCACGAATCTATCGGTTCCCTGGAAAACACACACAAAAACTTAAACGCATACCTCCGAATACAAACAAATAATAACCCCAGGGAGTGGAGCACCTGGATTGCATATTGGTGCTTTGCTTACAATACAACTG
Organism: Xestia xanthographa; assembly: GCA_905147715.2. Classification (NCBI taxonomy): domain Eukaryota; kingdom Metazoa; phylum Arthropoda; class Insecta; order Lepidoptera; family Noctuidae; genus Xestia; species Xestia xanthographa. The sequence continues at coordinate 19,704,897 of LR990667.1, forward strand.
TCCATACATCCACAAAATTTACACCGTACGAACTGGTTTTTGGTAAATCATGCAATTTGCCAAGTAACTTAACACAGGAAATAGAACCTCTTTATAATAGTGATGACTACCCATTGGCGCTAAAGTACAGGTTGCAAAAATCTGACGAACAGGCCCGGGAAAATTTATTGAAATCGAAGGAAAATAGAAAGCTTAGCTATGATAAACAAACTAATTCAATTGTGTATCAACCTAATGATTTAATATTGTTAAAAAATGAAAATAACAGTCGATTTGAAAATGTATACAAAGGTCCATATAAAGTCATAGAAGATAAGTCGCCGAATGTGCGTATAATAAAATAGAAACAGTGCATAAGAACAGAACGAAGTTATTTAAGAATTAATTTGGATTGTCTAATATTACGCTATATTATCTTAGACTGTAGTATCTAGAATAATTATTATCTACTTATATTACTAAATAATCTGAAACTGTAATCACTAAAGTACCATGTAAAGCATTGTAAAAAAAAAAAAAAAAAAAAAAAAAAAAAAAAAAAAAAATTGTAATCCCATTATAAATTGCATTATGTATGTACAAAACAAGAAAAAAAATATAAATAAAAAACTATTTTTTTTTTCTCTGAAAGGTAAGGAGGTGTAGTATAGGAATATATATCACGGCAGGGAAAGCCTAGAGGAACACTGTCCCAATATTGGCGCCATCCGCCACCATATTGTCTTTCAGTCATCTATCACATCGCCTTGCGATACGATTCTTCATTGTTGGTAGATAGGTAGGTGGGTACTGGGTAGTTGAAATCACACACAGCACTTGACTCGAACTCCAAACGTTTATTTCTATTAAACCATTTAGGTACACTCTCATTTTCACAAACACTTATAATTACATAACATTTCAATTGTTTTGCTAATCTTAGGATAACGTGACTGCTCGACGCTCACGCGTCCATTCTGAGTGGGCGGAAGTACCACAATATCGGTTCAGCTACTTATTACAATAGTAAATTCAATCAGCCTCACAAATAATAATGAAACACTTTACAATAATTGTGTTACTATTAAATAATGACAGAATTCACCAATTTAAACACGTTTTCAATCATTAATAATAAACTAGTTGTCTCATTACTTTTTAGTCTTTAATCTGTGCTATCATGGAACATTTCCGGTGATATAAACAGTTATGTTAAACAAAAGCTTTTTACTAGTAAATCACTGTGTAAAATAGTCTTATTATTTTAAAGTTGGGATCTATTATTGAGACTTACTTAGTTCTCGTACTAAATTTAAACATTCAGGTATTGACGGTAAAATCACATTCGGCGCCATTTTCCCTGACAGGTGACGCCGAATCATAATGTCAAGTGATTAACTATTAATTGCTAATATGAATGAAACCCTAAAGTTGTTAAACAAATATTCTTATGTTAATTATAACGATAGTTTTAGCTAGAACATCGAGTTTAGTTTGATAATTGTTTTTCAAGTGATACTGATTAAGACAAGCCAACAGATGGCGCTGTTGAGCTTGATACTCCAACGAAATTAGTCAATGGCGACACAGGTGTTATAATAGTTGCCAGAGTATCTCACAGATGGCAGTATTATCGTTTATGGAATAAGAAATTATAATTCAACTAGTTACAATCAATAACATTATGTAATAAGCTTAGCTTATAGGTGTCCTCGCGGCGACATATATAATGTAAAACGTTAAGCATGGAATGGTCAGAATATATCGGAGTCTCATTCAAGAAACATCTTTTATTTCGTTCCTCTGTCCCATCCTTACAACGGATGTCACTAACTTCAGGCCAATTGCGGTACTTAGCGCACCAGCCAAGGTATTCGAGATAGCTGTTCACAATTGCCTTTATGCACAGATAGGCCCCCATTTGTCTGATGCGCAATACGGCTTCCGTCCAGGGCGAGGTACAATAGGGAACTTGCTTCACCTGATGACACAGTTGGTACCAACTGTTGACGCTGGGCTTCAGGTTGACGTAGCCTATCTGGACTTCAGGAAGGCATTCGACACAGTCGACCATGACATACTCTTGTCAAGGCTGGCAGGTATGGGCTGCACATTTCATACTGTAAAATTCTTCGCCAGTTATCTTCGTGATAGACGTCAGTATGTGGACTATGGCGGACACTTCTTGGAGCCCTACTACATTAGATCGGGCGTTAGTCAGGGTACAAATTTGAGACCCTTATTATTTATTATAGTGGTAAATGATTTACCTAAGATAGTCAGATCGACTTGCATGCTATTCGCTGACGACCTTAAGTTGTCTGCAGTTATAAAAGACACTGCCGATCATGACATTCTGCAGCATGACTTGGATAGGGTCACTGAATGGAGTCACCCCAATAAGCTATGCTTTAAGAGGGCTATTACAAATTTTCTTGTTTTTGAGTGTTTTAAGAGTCTAGCACTCAAATATAAGAAAAATTTTGATTTTTATTTTGAGCACTCCATAGAGAATTAATCAAACTTTCTCGGGCATATATCTTTTTTAATTTTGTGGCCATATCTAAACCATAATCACACTTCTAAACTGAGATTTTAGAAGTGTGATTATGGTTTAGATATGGCCACAAAATTAAAAAAGATATATGCCCGAGAAAGTTTGATTAATTCTCTATGGAGTGCTCAAAATAAAAATCAAAATTTTTCTTATATTTGAGTGCTAGACTCTTAAAACACTCAAAAACAAGAAAATTTGTAATAGCCCTCTTAATGTATCAATAGCTCGGTGCTTTCATTCACACGCACACGAATCCCACAACACCACCAATACAGGATGGGCGGGGAGCCGCTGCAACGTGTCATGGAGGTGAAGGATTTAGGCATACATTTCACCAGTGACCTGCAGTTTCGCAAACACGTGGTACTTGTTTGTAAAAAGGCGTACAGGAATCTGGGATTTATGCTGCGTCAAGCGAATGACTTCACACCCGGGATACCCGTTACTGTATCCTACCCTATTTTGTCTCGGTATGGTGGGCTACTACAAATTAGAAATTAGGCGTGAAGTGGCACTGGCAACGTAGGTATCTTTTTAAAGTTTTAAGAGGTAGTATACAAAACTCAGGTGTACTATCAGAAATAGGGTTTAATTTACCGGATAGGTAAGTGGCGCGGCGGCGTATGCCGCAGCTGCTGGCGGTGCCAAGTGCGCGCACTAACCTGCTGGGGCGCACACCGCTGACTCGCGCGGCACACTCTCAACACGGTGGCGGACACCATAGACTCATTCACCTGTACACTGAGTGAGCTCTTAAGGGTGACTTACTGTGTAGCATGTAAGGTATAGTTAAGCATATATTTTTAAGCATATTTCTAAGTTACTTTGTCGCCTTAGATTTTATCTGTAATGGCAAAGGAAACGTGTGTGTGATAAAATAAATAAATAAAATGTATCTCGACTTGGCACACGAGGTTCGCGACATATTTTTAAGGCATAAAAAATATTTAACATAGTTATTGTTTGACCAAATGTTTGTATGTCCGAATTTACAATGGCATACTTATAAGATGGTAGAATATTATTTGGCATAATTACCTTTGGCAATGTTCAAATTTCACATAATTTCGTTTAGAATAATGATTATTTAGAGCGACTATTATTTGGTACAATTTCACTTGTCATACTATGAAGATGGCAGAATTTCATCTGGAATTATTGCCATTTCTATAAAATAGCAATTTTAACCTTAAATTAGAATTCAAATATTGTCCTACAAAGACAATATGTTACGCTAAAAAAGTTAGTGACAGAAACGAATCGCTCCAAAACCGACTCCACGTAGTCTTGTCTGCCCTACCCCTAGAGTGAAATTTAAATCCGCGTAGGCGCGGAGGGGTGAGGCGGCCCGCGAGCTGAGGAGCAGGTGGTTTTAACGCTCGCCGCCGTAGCTGAGGCTGCCGGCGAAGCCGGCCAGCAAGCCGAAGCTGCGGTGGTGAGCGTAAAACACATCTGCGACGATAAGCTCGCGTGGGACCGCTGGAACCCTGCAGCGCCGGAGCCGTGACAGAAACCATGCCTGCTGCATGTTGCATGCTTGCTTGCAATCTGCATGCTTGCTTGCATGCTGCATGCTGGCTGCACGCATGGTGTATGCTGGTTTGCATGTTTACATATTGCATGCTTGTTTGCACGTTTGCATGCTTGTTTGCACGTTTGCATGTTTGCATACTGCATGCTTGCTACATGCATGATGTATGCTTGCCTGATCAGAAATATGCAGCAATTAACCTTATCATCGTATGTTTGTGGCGAAAAATTTTATTATTATGGTAAGAAATACAAAATTATTAAAACTATGAATTTTTTGTTATGTGATAGATCAGATGAGGCTTTCCATTATTTTGCATAATGAAATGTATGCCAAAAGATGATTCTAACTGTAAACTTTCTGTAATATTATAGTTCTGCCTTTTAATGACTATCGATATGAAATTTATGCCAAAAGATGATTCTGACTGTGAACTTTCTGCCATAAGATGGTTCTACTTTTAATTCTTATGCATATGAAATTTATGCCTAAAGATGATTCTGACTTACAAAATTATGAGTTTTGAATGTATGTATATATAATAAATGAGTGTCTGCCACACGATTTTCTGCGAAATGAAGTTTATGCCATCTACTGTTATGTAAAGTAATATTATGACATAAAAAGTTCTGCTATAAAGGGTAGACCCCAATAAGAGCCATAACAATAAATGAATAAACGGTACAAGTGGCGAGTGGAACGGTACACCCAGAATCGCACATACCAAAGCGATGAAAGGTGGGTATATAGGGCTTGGGAGCGACCGGACCAAGGTGTGACTGACACGCGTCTGCCGGATGATAGCGCCATGTATTCATTCTGGCGCAACATCTGGTCGGTGCCTGTCAGTCACATTGAGGGCGATTGCACCCGGGAGGTTGAACAAGCGTGTGATGCTATACCAGAAATGGGGGCAACCATCATCAGCCCCCAAGACGTCGCTCGTGCAGTCCGTCCGTTGCCTAACTGGAAATCTCCAGGGCCGGACAGACTGCACAACTTCTGGATAAAGTGGTTCCAAAGATCACACGCTCGCTTGGCGTCCCAATTTCAATCAGCCTTAGAGTCAGGGTCGCTGCCCCAGTTCCTGACGACAGGAATTACCCACCTGCTCCATAAATCAGGAAGTGCTGCGGAGCCCAAAAATTATAGACCAATCACTTGTTTACCAACGGTCAATAAAGTTCTTACATCCATTTTGAGAGCTAAAATCAACCAACATCATCATCATTCATCATCATCATCTATCATGTCTGCCTCTCAGAATGGATGTAGGAACGGGTCCCGCGGCACTAAGGAGCTGCTCGTCATTGATATGGCCATTAGCCAACAGGTTTGCCACTCCCGAAAGAATCTGTCTACATGTTGGATAGATTATAAGAAGGCCTATGACTCTGTGCCTCATACAAGGCTCATGAGGGTGCTGGAGTTGTATAAAATAGATGCAACTCTACGTACCTTCCCGATGTCATGTATGAGACACTGGAGGATGGTTCTTCGCTATCCAGGATGTCGACAGATCCAGGGGAACAGCGAACCGATAAGGATCGAGCGTGGTATATTCCAGGGTGATAGTCTGAGTCCATTGTGGTTTTGTCTAGCCTTGAACCCTCTCAGCATACTGCTGGAGCGTTCAGGTCTAGGCTATCTGTTGAGGAGAGATGGTCAGGTCATATCTCACCTTCTTAACATGGATGATCTGAAACTCTTTGCCCCCAACAATTTGCAACTGATGAAGCTACTGAAGGTAACAGAAACTTTCAGTAGCGCCATTAGGATGGAATTTGGTGTGGACAAATGTGCAGTCATGCATGTGAAGCGAGGGGAGATTATGGAATCCAAGGGAACTCAACTATCGGATTCCATACACCTTAGATCCCTCTCCTCAACAGAAACTACAAGTATTTGGGTGTGTCGGAAGCATTAGGTATCAATACTGCCGACATGAAACAATCGTTGGGGGAGCGCATCTTTGGCCGCCTGAATAAGGTACTAGGCAGTCTTTTGTCAGGCGGAAACAAGGTGCGCGCCTTCAACGGTTTTGATGTATTCCTTCGGCATACTCAAATGGACTGAGACGGAACTTGATGCCCTGGATAGGAGGGTCTGCCCACTGCTGACCGCAAATCAAATGCATCACTCACGGTCGTCGGTGATGAGTCTGTATATCCCACGGAAGTTGACTTCCCTCCGCGCACTCGATCGGTTTGGATGCGATCTATTTCGCTGTCGATTTTAATTACGATTTTCGTGTTCCGTGATCGATTCCCGGCTCGTGAGTTGTTCCTAGTTGTGTACTATTGTGCTAAGTGCTGGTATCGTAAGTTTTTTAGTGTTTTTACGTAGGTTTTACTGGTATTTTAGTTAATTTCATTTACTTTCGGTGAGTACATTTACTTTTTTTTGGTGTGTGGGTACCTCGAAATAATTTTATCGTCCGTTAATTCTGTTACTTTTCTTACGTTCTAATAGTTTGTTTGAATTTCATAATTTATAATATGTTATCCATTAATGATGACCCGCCTGACCGTGGCAGAGATGCATTCCATACACCCGGGTCGCCGACGACCTCCGCTAGTTCAACAAAACGTTTGTTTCGCGAAATGTCACCTTCGTACATATCGCCCGAGGAAAGGTCAAAACGGCTTCACACATCCGACTCAATTGAGAAACCTTCGCCAATATTAAACGTCAGTACTGCGAGCAATGACAATTACTGCGATTTAGTCTCACAGGCGTCTGCATTTCTTTCTAAAATTAACGACCTTGTTAATGATCAAGGGTCCCGCATTAATGTCGCAAATAAATCCGCTATCATGGACATGACTCAGCGCGTAACGGCCATCGTTTCTTTGTTAGCCATAAAATCATCCTCCAATGAAACTAAATTAGCCAATACGAAACGCGAATTGGATATAATGAAATTAAATCGTAATACTAATAATGTCAATACTAGTGACTGTAACAAATCTTCGTATGCGGATTCTTTGAAACTTCGTCTACCTAAAGTTGCGCCAGCCGTGGAGTCCCGCGTTCCCCTTCCGTGCGTCGTCGCGTACCCTACAGCTGACCGGTTAGCCGATTACTCGTCATCGTCCGCGACTAAACAAGCGCTTATGAAAGCGATTAAGCCTAGTGACGACGGATTTCAAATTGTAGGCGTTAAGAAAACCGCGAAATCTGGCGTTGTATTACGTGTCGCTAATGACAACCAAATAAAAAAATTGCAATCGGTCGATGCTATTAGGTCCGCCGGCTTAAGACTTGAAAAACCGAAAGGCCGAAGGCCTCGTATATTAGTTAAGGACGTCCCATCCTCAATGGAAGACAATGCTTTTCTGCACGCGTTATACCGTCAAAACATTAAAGACGAGCTGCCAATAAATGAGGATGATTTTATTAAGTCAACTAAAATTATTCGTAGGCGTTCCTTAGATAACGGTCGCAAGTGGATAGGCGTTGAAATCGAGTCCACAGTTCGAAAACATTTAGTGTCCACCAAAGATAAATTATTTATTGATTGGGCGACTTGCCGTTTCATCGATGATGTCGAAGTAGTTCGTTGTTTACATTGCCAGCAGTTCGGTCACGTTAAGAAACACTGCGTTAATAAATCACCTACCTGTGCTAACTGCTCGGAAGCACATGAAACAAATAACTGCCCGCACAAGGATAATTTAAATTACATACCTACTTGCGTGGCGTGTAAACGTTTTAAAAAACCGTTTGACCATCGTTGCGGGTCCCCAGAGTGTACCACTTACAAACTTAAGCTCGAACAGTTAATCCTCAATACCAACTACTAAAATAATGGATAGTTTAACTATAGGACAATTAAATCTCCACAACGATAGGGTGGCGACCTCTGAATTAGACAAATTAATTATCGATTATAACTTAGACATAGTACTTGTTCAAGAACAATACCAGAACGCTCACTTACGTCACAAAGTAGTTCAGCTGGACAGCAAAGCACGAGCCGGAATTTACGTGGCGCGTTCTTCTAACTTTACAGTAACGTCTTTGCGTAACCTCATGACGCCCCACTGTGCCGTTGCGGAAGTCTCATCAGCTTCTTTTAAAGTTTACGTTGTGAGCTGTTACTTTCAATACTCAGACCCTGTTGCACCTCATATACATAACCTCCGTCACGTCTTACAGTCACTCGCGGGCAGTAAAGTTATCGTTGGCGCTGATGTTAACGCGTCATCGTCTCTGTGGTATGGCAAGGTTAGGTCAACGGATTTCGACCGACGTTGTGCTGTTGAAGATTTTATAGCAGAAATGAACCTATCAATTCATAATACCCCTGATGCACCACCTACTTTTTGCAGCCCAATGGGCGAATCTTGTATTGACGTCACACTTTCTAGTGCAGACGTACGATTGGATAGGTGGCGTGTCCTACCAGATGCGTCTTGTAGTGATCATCGCCTGATCGTGTACGAATTTGTTCCGAGGTCTACTCAAGGTCCATCTCATATCACTGGTAATTTTAGATATAAAAGTAAAGGCGCGAATTGGGAATTCTTTAGCTTGCTTTTTGCGTGTCACGCCAAAGACTTCACTCGTGATGGGCTGTCAGCTGAAGAAAGTGCTGAAATTATGTCAGACACCTTCACTTACTGTGCTGACATCGCCATTGGTCGCGCATCTATGACCAACATCCATAGATGTGATTGGTGGTGTGACTACTTAATTGAGCAGCGTAAAAGCTATCGCCGAGCGCGCAGACATTTAAACAAGCTTAGAAAACAAAAGGTCACCGGAGACCCACTTAACTTTGCTTTAAATTCATTTAGAGTTGCCAAGTCCCGCTACAGAGCATCAGTGGAAAAGTCTAAGGGTAATTTACTGCGAAAAATAGTAGAAAAACTAGATAAAGAAGGTCCGTGGTCTCCTTTGTATCACGAGTTCAAAGCTAATCGATCAGTCGACCTGGCGTTTGTCCAGAACATTAAAGTAAATAATAGACACACGACCGGTATTGAGGAAACAACCGAAGTTCTATTAAATAGTCTGATACCTGATGATTCGCCAGTAAATGACAATGACTACCATCAGCAGATCAGAGCGTGGGCATCTGTGCCACCTGAATCACCAACGTCAGACCTTCCATCCATTGACGAATTCATTAATCTTGTCAGGAAACTGCCTCTTAACAAATCATCAGGTGAAGATAAAATATCTAATCGGATGATAATAGAAGCTTGTAAAACAGCGGGTGACGCCATTTTATCTGTTTTCAACCGATGTATTGCGGACGGCGTTTTTCCTCGTGTATGGCGACGTGGCTTTATACGAATAATTCCAAAAAGTGGTGATAAGCCACCAGACGACCCTAAGTCGTACAGGCCCTTAACCCTACTGCCATCTTTGGGAAAACTCCTGGAGCGCCTTATCGTTCCACGTTTGCTGCCAGACGGGCCAAAGTTTCATAACAACCAATTCGGTTTCACCGTGGGAAAATCTACCGTAGACGCGGCACTTTCTGTTAGAAAAATTGTTAATAACTCGGAACACAAGTACGTGGTTGGAATCTTTTTAGATATTTCCGGGGCTTTTGATAACGCATGGTGGCCGATGCTACTACTTAAAATGAAGAATCGCGGCTGCTATAAAAACATATATAATCTTGTTTATTCATATTTTTTAAATGGTTCCGCGAAACTCAAACTCGGACATCATTCTATGTCAAAGTCCCTTACCATGGGATGTCCTCAGGGCTCGGTAATCGCTCCGTATCTGTGGAATTTAGGTTTCGATGATTTTCTCGCGATTCCTCTCCCACCCGGCTGTTCATTAACCGGTTACGCGGACGACGGCCTGCTGCTCATTCAGTCGAGTACTCGGGCTGGACTCGAGAATTTAGCTGACACTTGCCTACGATTAATATCTCAGTGGGGCGATCGAAACCGTCTGACCTTTGCACCGCAAAAAACTTATCAACTAATTTTAAAAGGTAATCTTAAATCGTGGCCTAGTATTAAATTTAATAACGTTCCCGTGAAAAGAAAGCAGTCCGTGTGCTACCTTGGTTTGGTCTTAGAGAAGAATTTTTCATTCATAGATCATATAAAAACTGTCGGTGAAAAAGCTAAAAAGAACTTTTATGCCTTAACTAGAATATCCAAATCTACGTGGGGTCTGTCATTTCTAACTTTAAAGACCATTTATGGGGCTACCTATTTGGGGTGTATGTGCTACGGGGCACCTGTTTGGGCCGATAGGGCCACCATAGGAGCGGTACGACGTAAATTGCTTCAAAGCCAGCGTTTGGCTTTGATATTCTTATGCAAAGCGTATAGGACGGTTAGTACTGAAGCCTTACCGGTACTTGCAGGTGTACTTCCAGTCGATCTTGAAGTGCAGCGACGGGCTGCAATGTACTATAACGCGCGTGAGACCACGGACGCAGACTTTTTAACCCTACGTGACCGTGATAAGATTTCTAGATTATTCAAACCACAGACCGACGTCTGGGAGGAACTTTTGTCTGAATGGCAATGTAGGTGGGATAATTCCATCAAGGGCCGACACCTCCACCAGTTCTTTCCATCCGTTCGTGAACGGCTGGCCAGGACATGGCTGGAGGTTGATCACTGTGTTGCTCAATTTCTCACCGGTCATGGTAACTTTAAGAGTAAATTATTTTCCTTCAAGCTTGTTGACTCGCCTCTTTGTCAATGTTCCACATCTGACTGCGAATATGAACAATCAGCACATCATATTTTATGGGAGTGCAGTCTTTGGCAGAATGAACGCAATATTATGTTGGATAGTGTACAGGTTACATCCGGAGTTATTTACTACACAGACCTTGTAGAAACTAGAACAAATTTCCGTGCGTTCAAGCGTTTTTGCCATACCTATTATTGGAATCAAATATAACTGCTCACAACTTAGGACCCATTAATGTTAATATTTTATCCGTGGTGCTAGGCAACTGGGCCTATCCCAGTTGTGAACGTCCCTTTGCGCCTATTGGCCTTGTTTCTTTGTGTCTCCTGCTGATATGGAGGGAAGTGGAAATTACAGACTTTCCTACTCCTCCGCTATACTTTTCTGATTAATTTCGTTGCGGGATCCAAGACAGTTAAATTCATTCTCTGGGACTTCGTCGAGCTTCATTGTCTCGGCGCTTTTCTGGTGGTCGCCACTGTTGATTCTGGCTTTCAGGAGTTACAGTGGTTGGGAACAGTGTGGCGGGCTTGTCCCTTAAAAAAAAAAAATCCCACGGAAGTGCGGGGGTCGTGGCTTCTTAAATGCTAAGACCCTACACAACCGTGAGGTGTGCAGTCTCAGGGAATACTTCCTAGAAGCCGACGGGGAGACGCACCGAGATGTGGTCTCAGTGGACAAGGGGGTCACCCCGCTCTCCCTGGCTAACGAGAACTTGCGCAAACCTAAAGTATTAGACACTTGTGACCGCAAGGTGGAATGGCAGGGCAAAGAGCTTCACGGACGCTTTTACGGGGCCCTACATGGCCCGATGTAGACTTCTTAGCGTCCGTATCCTGACTGCGCTTTGGTGACCTCTTCGGGGAAACCGAAGGTTTTATCTGTGCAGTAGGAACTTCAACTGACTTTAAGACCATAATGTACTATACTTATTGCAAATAAAAAAAAAAAAATAATGGACGAAGTTATGATGACGAATAACTACCGAAAATACATTGTGAAAGATGGTACGGTTGACATATGTCGGGCATGCCACCGTCCGAGAGAATCGATCCGACACATTATTTCTGGGTGTTCTAGTCTGGCTAACGGAGAGTATTTGCATAGACACAACCTTGTTGCCAGGATTATCCACCAGCAACTTGCTTTGAAATACAGCCTTGTGGAATCAGAAGTGCCATACTATAAGTATGCGCCCGACCCAGTTCTCAAATTGTCGAGAACTGGGTCGGGCCATTGGCCATATATGACCATTGGGTCATATCACGTTGTATTGGGATCGACCTATCACCACTGACAGGACTGTTGTTGCCAATAGGCCTGACATTGTGGTGATAGATCGATTGGAGCGTCGCACATTGCTTGTTGATATAACGATCCCGCATGACGAGAACCTCGTGAAAGCAGAGAAAGATAAACAATTCAAATATCTAGATCTGGCTCGCGAGGTTGTCGACATGTGGGACGTGGGTACAGCAGTCATTGTGCCGATAGTCGTGTCGGCCAATGGCTTAATAGCCAAGAGCCTCGACCAACATCTTAGGAGGCTCTCGCTTGGCAGCTGGATCAAGGGCTTGATTCAGAAAGCAGTACTTCTGGACATGGCACGTATTGTTAGGAGGTTCCTCTCTCAAGAGTCCTGACCACCGGCAGCTCGGACCCTGTTCCCAGCGCAGGTGGGCTACTGTTTTTTTATATTTTTAAATGTTTTTTATGTAGTTTTATTAAGAAATATTTAAAAATGTTAAAAATATGTATGTAAATGAATAAATGAATAATTAATTATAGATAGAAATCAAATATAAAATTAGTTTTTAAAGAATTTATTTCCTTTTTTTACAATGTGTGTTATAATAATATACATACAATACAATACATCCAAAAAGCACTTCGAAGTAAAATCGAGGTCCAGTATACACGGCGTTGGGTCAATCGATTCCGTATCTTATCACAGGGTCCAAGGGAGAGGGTCCAACGTTTATAATAGCAGATATCAAACAAAACAGATCACCAGAACACCACGAAACAACAAAAGTAACATAAAAAAGTTTTCAAATGTACCCCACTGTGTAATAAATAAACTACTTGAAGTGAAAACGAAAAGGTCTTATTTATTTTGCGATAATATTTTAAAATTTATTTGTAATGTAAAAAATGTTGATATAATAATAATAATTATCCTTTTTATTAATATTTAGTAATACTTATATTGTAATTGTTATATACTGGCCACCTAGAATCCTCACCTGTCTTTTTGACGGTTATATATTATAGTCTTTGGTGTGTGACTCTTTTTTTACTTGATCTGAGTGTGTGACATTGATCATTCATTGTAACAAGAAAATTATACTGAAAATGTTTATTTAATCAATTGGCGAAGAGGATGTCAACTAATGATATAAAAAAAAATAAAGAGAACCCGCGCTTCATTGCGAGGTTTAATTACAAAGCTTGAAAACTACTTAAACACCCAAGAAACTCTACCATACGAAGAAACAGAGTCAAGACTACAATTGCTTCAAGAAACATTACAGAAATTACAAGAAATACAAATGAAAATAATAGAATTAGAAACACCAGATGAACAACTAGACCAAGAGATAAATGATAAATGATAAATGATGTTTATTTTGCAAGTAGGTTTTTACAAACACTTTTACACGTCATTTTTTAAAACTAGATGGGGCCGGTGTTTCGTACCTGACTACTCTGAGAAGAAACAGCCGAAACAAACTCAGAGGTCATAGTCTCTTTTAAAGTCCAGACAATCTTGCTCAATTCACATGAGGACTATGCAGATTAGTGTCTGAGATGGTCTTTTGAAGAAAGAACCATACAGATTTGAGTGGACCTGTCCAGTCAGTGCAAGCATTTGTCAGTTAACGTGTAGCTCGACTTATAACTCAAGGAGCTCAACGAAACGACGAACAATACCAAAGAAAGGACATTTGGGAAGGTCGCTTATAGTACTCAATACCCAATGATAGAAACCAGGTACGATTTTGAAGAGAAATGTGTCATCATAAAGACGAAACTTCTCATATTACAAAACAGAGAAAATCGACGAATCACACCACTGCAAACATTGGCATCACGCGTGAGTACGAATATAATAACAAGAACGAGGGCCAAAAATGAATTTCCAGCCTTTTCAAGAAAAAGAGGCATTCGCAAATTTTACTAAACGACTAACTGTATTTTTCTTGCTCAATAAAATCGAAGATCCTAAAATAAAAGTGTACACCTTCCTCGCTGCATTATCACCCGAATTACATGAGAAGTTACATGATTTATACTCTCCGGAGGATCCAATTGATATGAATTTTATAGAACTCACACAGATTCTAGACGACTAGATAGATCCTAAGCCTAGTATATGGGCGTTCCAACACAGATTTATTACACACACACAACGTGAAGATGAAACAGTAGCAACATACGCCTCAGAATTTAAAAAAAAATCTTTGAACTGCGAATTCAAGTGCAATAATTGTCGAAATTCTACATCAGAAAGTTTCCTAGTCCTGCAATTTATTCGTGGATTAAAAGACAGTGAAATACGAACGAAATTCTTCAAGTAAGAGATACACAACCTTTTACTAAACTGGTACACATTGTTCTACATCCATGGAAATGGGAAAATTAGAAAACCTGAAAATATCCGCAGACATGCACAAAAATTTGGACACAGTTAACAAGATTACAAAATCGACAAGTAGAGATAACGAATCACGACCATCATCCACACGACAGAATATAAAGTTAACTTCTTCATCATTATCTCCTTTAACTATAAGAGATTTAAAAGAAAATGCTCCCGATGCAGTAAAGACGACCACCGGTCTAATGACTGCGGGGCAATCAAGTCTACCTGCCTGAAATGCAAGAAAATTGGACATCTGGCTCGAGTTTATTTGCAACGGAACCTAAAAACCAATCAACTAGATGACACTATAAGTAACACGAGTTGCGGCAGTATTGGAGAAATCAATTTAATCAAAAGTGAAACAACGGACAAATATATGATCACAGTAAAAATTGAGAACAAACAAATTCGCATGGAATTTGACACGGGAGCGACCTTATCAACAATGTCACTCAAAAAATACAAAAGCCTACAAATACCAAATAAAATTTTCAAAACTGATACGAAATTAAGAAACCTACACGGGTGAAATTATCAAGACTAGGAGTAACATACATCAAAGGGACGTATAAAACCAGACTTTTGAACGGGAAGCTTTACATAATCAATCAAAACGTTGACCCAATTTTTGCAGAATCTGGATTAAAGAAATTAATATGAAAATCGCAGATTTATTGTGCGAACTGAAATTCGTTTGTTCTGAAGAACAATCCAACAAACTTGATAAATTATTAGAAGAATTTTCATCAACTGTTCTTCGATCAGACCTAGGAAAAATACCCAACTACGAAGCACATATAAATCTCAAAGAAAATATACGACTAATATTTATAAAACCACGACGTATACTGTACGCTTTAAAGGAAAAAGTCAATAAAGAAATTGAACGACTGTGGCGGTGAATGGCACCGCAAGTGATACCCAAGGAACTGAAAGCGAGGAACGTGATGACACCGCAAGTGATGAAAACGCAAGTAATGACACCGCAAGTGATACCCAAGGAACTGAAGATGAGGAAAGTGATGACACCGCAAGTGATAAAAACGCAAGTAATGACACCGCAAGTGATACCCAAGGAACTGAAGACGAGGAAAGTGATGACACCGCAAGTGATGAAAACGCAAGTAATCACACCGCAAGTGATACCCAAGGAACTGAAGACGAGGAAAGTGATGACACCGCAAGTGATGAAAACGCAAGTAATCACACCGCAAGTGATACCCAAGGAACTGAAGACGAGGAAACTGATGACACCGCAAGTGATGAAAACGCAAGTAATGACACCGCAAGTGATACCCAAGGAACTGAAGGCGAGGAAAGTGATGACACCGCAAGTGATGAAAACGCAAGTAATGACACCGCAAGTGATACCCAAGGAACTGAAGGCGAGGAAACTGATGACACCGCAAGTGATGAAAACGCAAGTAATGACACCGCAAGTGATACCCAAGGAACTGAAGGCGAGGAAAGTGATGACACCGCAAGTGATGAAAACGCAAGTAATGACACCGCAAGTGATACCCAAGGAACTGAAGACGAGGAAAGTGATGACACCACAAGCAATAGTGCCCGTTGACATAGAAATAATATTCGAGGAATGATTTCAAAATAACGACCAACCATGGCTTTTTCATTTCATAAATATTTAGAGTTTAAGGTGCGTGGGACAAATATGGTTAAGTGTTTATTTTATTTAAATTTTGAAGCTCCGTGGCAAGTCACCGTATGTCTTGAAGAGTATTTATCAAATTTTCATCATATATTCATCATCTGCCAAGCCTTTTTCCAACTATATTGGGATCGGCTTCCAGTCTAACCACATGCAGCTGTCTACCAGTATTTTTTACATGGAGCGACTGCCTATCTGACCTCCACAACTCAGTACTGGGTAATACGATACCCCTTGGCAAGACTAATTGTCAGACTTTCGGGCCACTACCAACAGTTTTGTCAGGAGCCTCCGGTTTACCTGGTACAGCGCTGCTGTATATTTACAATAGCTGTAATAACTTGCTGATAGTGGGCGAATACGCTTTGTAATTGGGTGGCTTGGCCACTATACGATTTGTGTGACCTTAAACGCGCCTTATAAGAGCTGCTGCGAACCTGCCAACAGGGATTCGAATCAGCATGGCCCAGCAACGGCCACGTGTGATAAGGATGGCTTCGTGAAGGTGGAGAGGAAGAAGCCTCCTAGTCGGAACCAGTGCGGGACCACGCTGGCAGGACCCAATATGCTGCGTCTGGCGATACCAACGAGTTCTCGGCTACATCACTCCACGAAGGTTGAGGAGATCGTGGAGTATGTCCGAGCGAAGACCAGCTGGACCTTGAGGGTCGAGAAGTTGGAGTCCGCCACAACACGAATTTTAAGTCGTTCGTGCTGCAAGTTCCAACTCATCATATTGAGACCTTCCTCAAGGAAGAGTTTTGGCAGACATGACGCCGTCTCTTCGTGTTCAATAGTTTAATTATCTTGGTTTAAAATATGGTATTAGTATATTATTGTTGTTAATTATTATTTTGTGTATTTTATCTATGGGCCTTAGTCGCCTGACAATAAAATGATTATTATTATTAAACAGTCTGTTCGCCTAACTGTATTGTTACGTTTTCACCTGCTTTATCTTTTTGCTAATTACCAGTGTGTATTGTGTATTATTTAGTACCTACTGTAGTAAAAATTCTGTAATTGCTTATACGTATACAGTCGTTTATCCCATTAAAATTGGAGCTCCAAACCCTTTTTTTTTTCTTTTTTTTTTTTTTTTCGGATGGGAAATCATCAAATAGCCCCTCCCGCTCTGGGCGGAGCAGGAGGGAGTGTCAGACTTTTACTGACTAAAACCCATCCATGTTCCTTCATCGCCCTTTGTGTTCCGGGGCCACGGTATCTCTTTCGAATAGTCCCGCAACCCCGGCAGGCATCGGTCCTTACGGACCCCTTCCTTTTTGCTGACTCTCTTTGAGGCGCGCGTGGAACACGAACGCGCCGTCGCACAGAGGAGTATTTGACTTAAAAAGTCGATCAAAATTATTTTGTGATAATTATAGATTGGGTATAAAATAAAAAGTGGTTTAAGATGATAATTTTGTATTTAAGACACCAGACACATGTACAATTTATATAAAAGTAGAGAATGGTTGACTGGTAATGAATTCCTTGTTGCATAAGTCCGCCTATGTACCACTACTGTACATGAAGTTTAAATAAACAGTTTTTACATAAAAATCTTCTAGTCAGGATCACCTTCACTATATCCATCGTCCTCCTCTTTGTCAAACTCTGTAGACGAGACGTACGATGTCTCCGGGAGCAAGAGTTCCAATGCTTCAACGGAAAATGGCTTACTTTTTTTTCGTTGCCTTTGCCTGGTACTGCTCAAAAAAGGATCCGAAATTAGCAGAAGTCTGTTTAGCACATCTTTGTGTTGTTTGTCGTTTGTCTTTCTGGAATAATTCTGCCTATACATGCGGAAGTGTTTGTTTCTGGTGATGTTTCTGGCCTCAGCCGCCTCTTCCGACAACTGGCCAATAGGCAGAATTGCGTGATCAATTACTGTGGCCCTATGTCTAAAATGTTGTGCATTGTAGGCGACATGGGGTGCCACTCATGCAAATCTACATATAGCTTTGCAGTTTGGTCAGCAAAGTTTTCAAATTTCTGCGTATCAATTTTGGGCCCACTTGACAAAGTCTCCAATATGACACTGCATTTTTTTAATTAAATTGATGTCAATCCCAGTAATGCGGGAAGAAGTTTCGGGATTTGAGAAAAACCTCCTTGAAGTGTTCCCATCATTGGTGTTCCCAAACCCTGCCTTCGGAATATCCACTAGCAGCCCCATTTCCTCTTTAAAAGCCTCTTGAATTTTCTTCTTCCTTTCTGCTATTATATTTGTATGTTCTTGAGTTCTTGCCTGCCATTTTTTTTTTATTATTTTAAAACGATTTTCTAAAAACTCAAACTTTTGGTCATTTTTTCTGTCTGAAGATTCTTGTATGACTCCATAGAGTGATTTTCTGGTCATCTCTATCGACGTCATTGGAGATTCTGGAATAGAAAAATTAAAATTAAAACACTGTTTAATGGAAGCTGATTTCGACTAATTTTGTAGAAAATAAAAATAAAAAAATGGCGTGAATATGCGGGACATTTTCCTTTAAAATCCTTATCTAGAATAATGAAACTATATGTTACATCCAAAATCATAAGTTAACTCGGCTTAACTCATAAACAAAAACACCTTTAATTACAGAGTTTACTAAAAAAAAGTTGCATTTTTTATGTAGTACATTTAAGGTGCAAAATGTCACTTAAATAAAGTGTAAAACCAAAATAAACATGCTTTTATAAAGTAACGACATACCTTCTTCCAAAATATCCATAATGGTTATCACACAATTTCACCAAACACAGATTAAATGCAATTTAAAGATCACGTTTTAACTGTAGTGCCGAGAACAAAGACATACGATTCACGCAAGGACTGAGTTCCGACTGCTGCTACGGTTGGTGGAGAGGCGGTGTATGGCCAAATTGGCCGTTAAGTGACGTAATAGCTATTGGGCTCTCACGATACAATAGTTGTAAAGCAATATAACAAATTTCGACTTTTCGACTTTTGATCGGGTTTTTAGATGAAATACTCGTCTGTGCGTCGACACGGCCTGTCGTCATGTCATGAGACGGACGGACGGCGAGCTAGCCCATAGCTCACCGTCCACAGGCCCGCGGAGCTCCAAACCCTGACGATACATATAACTTTCGGCACTCCTGCTCCTACATGTATATATACGTACTCAGTGGCGGGGCTCAGGAGTTTGTTTTCGCTACAGTATTTATGTATAGAGGAGCTCGTGGCTAAATACTACGAGTAACAGCCGCTCGGGTCGATCTTTAGGTTAAGCTGTGCTTGCTATGGCTCTGTGGATGGAGGACATTCACAGATCCAACCTAACTACACTGTATTACTTAGCTTTTGCTCTACAATACTTGAACATTGCTTGTTATTGCACTGTATCAATATTTTTCTATGAAGATTACTCCGTGACTGTGTATTTTACTTTACTGCAAAGTGTTATTTTAATTTTTAAATTTATAGAATAATAGTTCATACAGTAAATATGGCCACATCCATTATATTTACCTAACCGGTCGGAAGAATGGCCAATTTTTTTTTTTTAAAGTTGCCAGTAATCATAAACTTAACATAACAAAATAATAATCATAAATCTTTATTTTTGTCTCGAGCTCGACATTAGAAATTACAGCAGCACCTGTAATTTGCAATCTTAAATAGAGAAAAGTCTCTGAAGTAGGAAGGTCCTGAGTTACTGATCATCTCCCCGACTTCCTAACCGGTCGGAAGAATGGCCAATTTCCAATTTTTTTAAAAGCCAGTAATCAATAATAACAAAATAATAATCATAAATCTTTATTTTTGTCTCGACATTAGAAATTACAGGTGCTGGTATGTGCAATTTTAAATAGAGAAAAGTCTCTGAAGTAGAAACGTCCTGCGTTACAGATCATCTCCCCGACTTAGATATAATATTTAATGTTAAGTAAAAATTTAAGTCTAGTAATATGAAAGTCGAAGCCGCACTTGCCCAGGTTGGTCCGTGGATGGGAGACCTATTACATACGGAAAGCACGTTAAGCTGTTGGTCCCGGCTGTCAATAGTAGAACTTTACATGTAGTGAGTCGCCCAAAAGTCTGATAATTAGTCTTGCCAAGAGGTATCGTATTACCCAGGATTCGCTGGGTTGTGGAGGTCAGATAGGCAGTCGCTCCATGTAAAAAATACTGGTAAACAGTTGCATGCGGTTAGACTGGAAGCCGACACCAACATAGTTGGGAAAAGGTTAGGTAGATGATGAATATATGATGAAAATTTTATAGATACTCTTCAAGACATACGGTGACTTGCCACGGAGCTTCAAAACTTAAATAAAATAAACACTTTACCATATTTGTCCCAAGCACCTTAAACTCTAAATATTTATAAAATGAAAAAGCCATGGTTGGTCGTTATTTTGAAATCATTCCTCAAATATTCTTTCTATGTCAACGGGCACTATTGCTTGTGGTGTCATCACTTTCCTCGTCTTCAGTTCCTTGGGTATCACTTGCGGTGTCATTACTTGCGTTTTCATCACTTGCGGTTTCATCACTTTCCTCGCCTTCAGTTCCTTGGGTATCACTTGCGGTGTCATTACTTGAGTTTTCATCACTTGCGGTGTCATTACTTTCCTAGCCTTCAGTTCCTTGGGTATCACTTGCGGTGTCATTACTTGAGTTTTCATCACTTGCGGTGTCATCACTTTCTTCGCCTTCAGTTCCTTGGGTATCACTTGCGGTTAGGGCTTGCAATCCGGATATCCGGATATCCGTATTATCTGGATATCCGGCGATTTTCAAATCCGGACTTGCATCATTATCCGGTTTTTTCGGTTAATACGTTATAGTTTGTATTTCTATTATAAATACTAAATAAAAAGCTGTAATCTGCAAAGTACATAACTGTTATTACGTTATTTATTATTTTAATATGATATTGACGACCTGATTGGCGCAGCGGCAGTGAGGCTGCCTTACGTTTTTAGGGTCCCGGGTTCGAATCCTGGTCGGAGCAAATGTTTGTGCGATGAGCATGGACATTTGTTTCCGAGTCATGGATGTTTATATGTATAATAAGTATGTATTTACAAACAAAAAGTATATATGTAGTTTATCAACTATCTGGTGTCCACGACACAAGCCTCGTTACTTAGTGTAGCACTAGATGGCGCTGTGTGTACTAAAAGAAAAAAAATATAGAGCTAATCTAACTCTTGCAATTGTTTATTCACTTCACAAATCACAACACAATAAGTAAATTTAGTGACAGAGATCATAACAACATTGACCACTTGTTAAAGTTAAACTTATAATATACTTATGAGAGTCTATGTGGATGATGTCCCAACAACTTCTAAGTACATAGTTACAATTTAAAGCTAATATTAAAACCTCATTACTATTATTTAATTGTCTATGCCTGTGTCTGTGTTTGTCAGTGATGCCATGCATAGACAAAAAATGTGGTTACGTTGGGTGTAGATAAAATGATTATTATTATATTTTATTCTTCAATTCGTATTCATTTATTTCATATTTTAATTTGTTTTTAGTTGTTTATAATTATTTTATTTTGTATTATAAATTTATATTCGTATTTCTGACCGTGACATCACTTTGGGCCGTATCAGAATACCCGCTCTGACTTTTCTTAAATGTCACACCACCATGCTGAGATAGGACCCTTTTGGCCCCGTACAGGACCAATTTGATTGTTTTATCTTTTTCTTATGTTTAAGTTTTGTCTTATTGTTTATTAAATATTTTTTTTCTTGCTTTGTCCTGTGTGGGCCTAATAAATAGTTTGTCTTTCTTTAATTAGGAGTGAATTCAATTGTTACAGGCGGCCATATCCATCGCCGATGCACGTTTAATTTCCAAACTGGGAAGTATTGCAGAGGGCTTGACAAAAAACGTGGGAGGCACAGTACAGGACTTGACAAAAGACTTGGGTGAAACAGTAGAAAACTTGCTTAAAAACGTAGGATTACTAAATGGTACATATCTACACTAATCTACACTAATATTATAAAGAGGAAAGATTTGTATTTTTGTGTGTTTGTAATGAATAAACTCAAAAACTACTGCGCCGATTTCAAAAATTCTTTCACCATTAGAAAGCTACATTCACCTTGAGTAACATTCGCTTTATTTTATCCCCGTACTCTTACGGGAACGGGAACTACGCGGGTGAAACTGCGTGACGTCCGCTAGTTTTAAATATTTTTTCAACTTACTACAAAGCCGAAGGGACATGAACGCTCAAACGGTTGTCACTTGTTTAGTTCATCATTTCGCATCACCCACAAAAAAAAGGTCGCGAGGCTTTTAAGGACCAGGACCGCGGTCCCGGATTCCCCGTAAATATTTTTGAGTGGTATTTTGGGACCACAAGAAGAAAAAAAAAGTTATATCTTGGGAAAGTACGGTCAACCAAACATAGGTATTTCGTGTTTTTAGAAAACCAAAAAAAGTACATTTTGATACAAGTGGAGAAAGTTTTTTTTTTCGTAGTAAGTCGTCTAAGAAGATTCACTTTAATAATAAATTCATGTAATATTATATATACACCTTCCTCTTAAAACACTCTATCATCTATTAAAAAAACCCGCATCAAAATCCGTTGTGTAGTTTTAAAGATCTAAGCATACATGGAGACAGACGCGGCGGGCGACTGTTTTATAATAATAATTATGTAGTGATAGTGATTTGTGGGCTTGTTATTGGAGATTTGTGGGCTTGAGATTAAATCTATACAAGCGATCATTATGTATACAGGTGGTATGGGATGGGACACTGACGTCACCGCACGCACGTTTTCGCGTGGTCTCTTCCACTCCGTATCAACAATCCGTGATCAATAATAATAATAATGGGTTTATTTTCTCATCTCACACTACAAGTGGCGACGAGGATAAAGGTCAGAAATTCAAATAATAATACTTAGTGGAAATTTGCAAAAAAAAAAAAAAAAAAGTGGGTAGTAAAGTAAAGGTAAAGATACCGGACTCTATTTGATTTCATAATTCAGGTAAATTAATTATTTGTTTTCTATCAGGTGTAATGCAGTGTAAGAAATGCACCCTCTAAGGAGGTTTCCGGCGACTGGGACCGCAATTAACTGGGACCGTGGTCCCAGTCGCCGGATCCGTAAATTAGTACAGTCAATTTTTCGTTTGACTGTACTAATTTTGGCTTGAATAATAGATTTTTTTAAGTTATCTATGAGTGGTCCCAGTCGCTGGAAGAAAAAAAAATTGGTTGCCTGTAAAGTCGGTATACGGGCGAAAGTTTTACGTGACAACGACTTTGAGTGGTAAAATAAACTTTTTATGTCTGTCTCTCTCGCTCTTAGGCGGGCTAACCATGCCCGAGTGGAAGGGACGCGTGCCTCTCACTCGCTCTCATTGTGAGCGCATAACGTGAGCGGAGCGTAACGCAGTTTCTTGAAGTGTCACCCGGCAAACCAATTTATAAGACGTTGTCACGTCAATATTTATTTTTTACGGATCCGGTGACTGGGACCGCGGTACCAGTTAATTGCGGTCCCAGTCGCCGGAAACCTCCCCTCTAAGGGCAATGCAAAATTTAAATCAAATTTATAAGTTACAAAAAATTGATTCTAATTACTTATTACAATCTGTTACATTAATTTTGTTAGTTTTATACTAAACATTATCATTATTACAAGCGTATTTTACAAATACCTACTTCTAAATGTTGAAGTAAATTAGTTTTCGAATCTCAGAGTTGCAGTATTTCGCTGTTGGTAGGACGTTTCGCGAATAGGACATGTTTTCACGATGACATTTTGCGAATGGGACATTCTGCGTCAGATCCGTCAGGGATAGTGCATTTTTTCATGTAAAAAATATCACAATAGTTTCGCAACGGTCCATTCGGATTTTAAACATAACGTCAAGGTCGTCGAGAATCGCGCGGGAGACGCAAAATTATCGGTGCTAAAGTAAAGATATTTCCGGTTGTGGACGAGTGTTGCGAGTGAATTAGTGATTTTATTGGGATTAAAGTGTAAAACTAGTGTAGGTGTATGCACCCGGATTTCAACATGGGGTGAGTACAATTCTATTTCAATGTGGTTTTTAGTCTTAATGCTATCATAATTTACTAAATTGTGAGACCAGTTCTGTGTAAAGAGGGATAACTATCGCATTGAACATTTATACTTGATAATAGATTTCATCCAAGATATGTACAAAAGGTCACCACAATCTTATAGTTATTATTGGACTTAATTAATTAGCCATACTTACCTAAAAACAACCAACCAAACGACCAAGAACCAACAACACCAAATAGCCAACTTAAAAGAATTACCATTTTAAAAGGTTTTGAGTTTTACTTCTCGGTCATAGCATACCGTTTTAACAAGACAGTCCAAAAAGTCATATTTACTTTAAAAAAATAAGTGCTAAAGTCCGTTAGTGACTTGTAATAACTTTAGCTATGTGAATTATTGACGACCTTCTGATTATTTTTATTGGAATGATTATTATTTAATAATTTACCTCAAACAGTTTTATCCAATAATGAAATTACAGACATTTGCTGTAAAATAAGCTGAGTGATGTACCTAATTGAATTTATTTGGTGTAGTTGAAATACAAGTACAATCTAAATTTAATTTTAAAATGTACTTGATAATGGTTATTAAGGTATTTTACTCTATATAAAAAAAATATTATTGAGATATCATAAACAAAAAGCAATCGGGAAACGTTAGTTTCAGTTCATAAAATAGCACTATAGAATCTAATTGAGACACTTTTCAAAAATTGGTGTAATACAGTTACAAAAAAAAAAAAATAACCGAAGGAGAATGATGAGACTAGGACAGAGGACTCGTTCATTGGTTACAATCATGGCTGGTGGAGTGGGGTCCTGGTTTTGATTCTCGGGAAGTGCCTTGTTGGGTGTTCATTGGGAGTTTCAAACTTCAAATTCAATTATTATTTAATATTATTTAACTAACTACGTTTTATCGAACGGCATGTACTAGTGTGGCTCAGTAAACAAAAGAAGGAATTATTTTGACATAGTTTTATTATTGTAGTCCAAGTTACATTTCGAACGAAAATTTACGAATTACGAAAGATTTATGAAAATTTAGGGTCAATTCTAGATGTTTATTCAATTGAAAATAAACTTTTATTTTAGATTTCCATTAAATTGGAATATTTAGGTACCTACAAGGAACACGTTAATTGTGGATTTTCATTCAGTTGAAAATAAACTTTAATTTAGATTACTTACCATTAAATTGGAAGTAGGTACATAACCTATGTGGTGTAAACAAGAAGTTCATCATCATCATCATCATCAGCCTATTAATGTTCCCACTGCTGGGACACAGGCTCCTCTCTTTATAGCCCAACAAGAAGTTCATTAAATTGAATTTGGAACATATTTGGCTTCTTTTAAATAAGAGGTATAGTACCTGTATGTAGGTACTTCTTGCACTGTACGTAGTGACTTTTATTAAATTAAAAGTATTTTGACGCCCATTAAATTGAGTGTATTTTTAGGTTGACTTTTATAAAATTAAAAGTATTTTGACACCCATTCAATTGAGTGTATGTTCAAGTTGACTTTTATTAAACTAAAAGTATTTTGACGCTCATTAAATTGAGTGTATGTTCAGGTTGACTTTTATTAAATTAAAAGTATTTTGACACCCATTCAATTGAGTGTATGTTCAGGTTGACTTTTATTAAATCAAAAGTATTTTGACGCCCATTCAATTGAGTGTATGTTCAAGTTGACTTTTATTAAATTAAAAGTATTTTGACGCTCATTAAATTGAGTGTATGTTCAGGTTGACTTTTATTAAATTAAAAGTATTTTGACACCCATTCAATTGAGTGTATGTTCAGGTTGACTTTTATTAAATCAAAAGTATTTTGACGCCCATTCAATTGAGTGTATTTTCAGGTCGACTTTTATTAAATGAAAAGTATTTAGACGTCCATTCAATTGGGTGTATTTTCAGATTGACTTTCATTAAATTGAAAGTTTTGTATTTTTCTGGCTGGTGTGGATGTGCTATTTACTATACGCACCACCGTCTACGCCTTGGGGGATTGCAGACTTGATGTATTTGAGTCATGCGATGTAGATACTATGCGAAAAAATAATATTAATGTGCGATAAATATGGAAAATGCAAAGTAAATCACACGCATTGGCTGAATTGAAGCTTTTAAGCAGTG
The DNA here is from genome assembly GCA_905147715.2 of Xestia xanthographa. NCBI lineage: Eukaryota > Metazoa > Arthropoda > Insecta > Lepidoptera > Noctuidae > Xestia > Xestia xanthographa. The sequence goes on from LR990667.1 coordinate 19,731,144, forward strand.
ATTTGAAGTGCGTAAGGTACAGTTACAATAATTGTTGTCTTGTACAATCTGAAAATGAACATGCTAAATAAATTTTAAAAGATACCAGTTTGTAACATTTCACTATTAATTGGAATATGTTAAATCGATTAGATCGATGGTATGCTACAAATAAATTATGGGTACATAGGTAACAAAGTAACAAGTAAATACTATGTGACCTTAGTTATGTATTAAATATTTGGGTAGTAAAATTTAAGCTGTAAACAACTGATTTAATTTAGGCAAAATATATAAAACAAACATAACAATAGTACATGTAGTGACAACACTCAGTTAGTTGTACCTATTTTATTTAAGTATATTTGGCTAAATAATAACAGTCGCTCCGTCAATCTTTAGGTTGAGCCGTGCTTGCCTAGGTTGGTCCGTGCCTCGGAGGGCGCGTTGAGCTGTTGGTCCCGGCTGTCATTTGTAGATCTTTGATAGTCGTTGCAGGTAATCAGTGGCCAAAAAGGTCTGACAACCAGCCTTAACAGGTGGAGTCGTGTTGCCCAGTGCAGGCTGAGTGGTGGAGGTCGGATGGGCGTTAGCCCCATGTGAAGAGCTGGTGGAAGAGGAAACCGTCCTAGAACCAATACTTCAAAAGACATGTAACACTTACCACACACTGTTTTCGCGTGGTAGGCTACGGGCATCCATTAAATTGGAAGCGATGGGCATCCATTAAATTGGAAGCATTGGGCATCCATTAAATTGGAAGCATTGGTCATTCATTAAATTGGATGAATTGGGCATCCATTCAATTGGACGTTATTGGGCAACCATTGAATTGGAAGCATTGGGTATCCATTAAATTGGAAGCATTGGTCATCCATTAAATTGGACGAATTGGACATCCATTTAATTGGACGAATAGGGCATCCATTCAATTGGACGTATTGGGCCTGTGGGTGAACTTTACGCAAAGGGCATACAGTGGTCTGCGCACACAATATAACAACACGTTCCGGGTGCTGATGGGGCTGCCGCGTTTTTGCAGCGCGTCCGGCATGTTTGCGAACGCGGACGTCGATAGTTTTTCGGCCATCATGCGCAAGAGATGTGCATCTTTGCTACGCCGTATTCGCGCCAGCCCCAACATCATTCTGAGAACGTTGGCTGATAGGTGGGACTCTCCGATCTTGGGGCGGTGGATACGACTGCACGCAGTCAAGTAGACATTCCCCAGGATCGGCGTGCCTCACCCAGCTTAGAGTAAATATTACTAACATAGTTTATAAGTTTTCATTGTTACTAACAAATATATATATTTAAATTAAATTGTTCATTATTATTAAGATACTAACAATACTAACTTAGTACCTAAGCATCTTTGTTACTAAAACTAAAATACTAACAAACTATGGACTTCAGTCTGAAATAAAGTTTAATTTATTTATTTATTTATTTATTGAATTGGAAGCATTGGGTATCCATTAGTGATTTAGTAAACTTAATAGTGTCATACATTTTAGTGCGGTACTTAATGTAATAACTATAATGATTGTTAGGTAGTACGAACCTACATGAAATTGTAAATCGTACGTGATCGTGTGTGTTAGGTAGTACGAACCTATATGCAAATATAAATCGTACGTGATTGTGTATAAGGCAGCAAATGCCTTCTGATATTAGCTGACGTATGTAGATATTGAGACGAATTAGTACCTACTCCGAAAATGGCTAACTTATTGCCAGCTCCTGAAAAGCTTGATCTCGAAGGAGACAACGCTTCAGTTGCTTTATGATGGGAGCAGTGAAAAAGGTCCTTTAAAACCTACTTGGACAAGTATTTTATTGTAGAACCTAAACAATAAGTACCAATGTCTAAATTAATAAAATGAATGCTATGTCTTGCCGACAACGACGTACAAAATATACTTAGTAAGACATTCTAAATTAAAAAATAAAACGTAAAAATATTTAAAAAAATAACCTACTGGTGATTCCAGCCAGAGATTGGTACTTTCATACAAACTAGTTTTTCGGCTTTACGGTGTTGGTATAGATAGAAAACATCAAATTTTGTACAAAGATATAGCCAGATAGAGAAAGAAGAAGCTTTGCTCTTGTCGGGGCTATCAATCATTTAAACATCTTTCTTTCGAGAAGCAATTTGATTCGTTTACCGGCCACAAAATATCTGAGATATAATATAAAATCGCTAAAACACAAAGATGCAAGAGACATTCTCTCAGTATATCTCATACTGGCGGACTTCACGCAGTTTCACCCGCGTGGTTCCCGTTCCCGTGGGGGTACGTGGATAAAATATAGCCTATGTTACTCAAGGTGAATGTAGCTTTCTAATGGTGAAAGAATTTTTTAAATCGGCGCAGGAGTTTTTGAGTTTATTTATTACAAAAAAGACACACGAAAGTACAAATCTTTCCTCTTTATGATATTAGTGTAGATTGTATAAATTTAATCCCACCTTTGCTTACGGGGCAGAAACCATCGGGACTTTTCTTTGAGTAATTATGAAAGGAAACAGTAATATTGTAGTAAAAAAAAAACAAGAAAGGAAAGGAATATGGGAATAGGAAGACGAGATCATACTGACCCAGAGGTTACAGTAGACGATAAAGTTTATAGAAAAGAGATGAAAAGGTCTAATAAACTATTAAGCTACTCCACACTTAGTAGAGGCTATCGGAGGTAATGCTCAAATGGGGTAACTGGGTAAACCCTAAGAAAGTAAAGCATTTTCATTAAAACAATAATTTGACTGAATAAGTAAATTATTAAAAGTAATTCAGTATGATTATTTAACAACACTGATTACGTTTACAATAAATACAATTTGATAAAAAGGAAGGGATGTAGTGTTTGTATCTATTCAATAGATATAATACATTGTCTCATGTACACGAGGGAGGGGATCGCAGTCAATCGGTTAGTCTAACGACAGACACCGTGCGAGTAGGACGTGTGCTTGAGCCCTTGCCTGCGTGTAGTAGTGAGCCAGTGAAAGTGATTAAGTAGTGATAGTGAACACTACAGCACCCATATGTCTAAATGGATGCAAAACCAAGGTCACGAAGTGGCTCTTGACATTACCTTATACTTAGTGCGACTGAAGAGTTACTACGGATATCGATCGCTTAACCTAATGTAGTTAGTAAAATAATATGTTTATTATTATACTAGCTGACCCGCGCAACTTCGTCTGCGTCACATGAGAGAGAGAGGGTTAGAGAGAGTGTGAGTCAACCTTAAAAGATAGACATAATGCTATCGCGATTTTTTTTTTAGAACGTTTTAAAACGAACAATTCTCTAATACATGATTGTTTGTTGCGTAACTTTAACAGCAGCACCCGCAAAGGAAGCTCTCAAAAGAAATAATTTTTCCTTGTTTTTGCAACATTTATCATTAATGCTCCGCTCTTTTTAATTATAGCGTGATGTTAGATAACCTATACTTAGCCGTCCTCGATAACTATTCAACACTAAAAGTTTTTTTTTAATTCGAACCAGTAGTTCCTGTAATTAGCGCGTTCAACCAAACACTTTAGCTTTATAATATTAGTAGATATTGATCCAAGTGGGTAACAATTTAATTTCTTCGATATATTTGCATTAATCGCTAAAATAATCTACTTATGTTTTTCCAAAAAAGGGCTTGCCTCGACAGCCTTTTTTTTCGGATGGGAAATCATCAAATGACTACTCCCGCTCTGGGCAGAGCAGGAGGGAGTGTCAGACTTTTACTGACTAAAACCCATCCATGTTCCTTCATCGCCCTTTGTGTTCCGGGGCCACGGTATCTCTTTCGAACAGCCCCGCAACCCCAGCAGGCATCGGTCCTTACGGACCCCTTCCTTTTTGCTGAATGCTGACTCTCTTTGAGGCGCACGTGGAACACGAACGCGCCGTCGACACGGCCTGTCGTCATGAGATGGACGGACGGCAAGCTAGCCCATAGCCCACCGTCCACAGGCCCGCACCTAAGGTGGTACGTGGTGGTCCCCGACGCCCGGGACGTCTCCCGCGGTGGCCGGGACGCTGTGAGGTTCTCTCCCTCTCACGTTCCGCCACCTCCTTCTCTAGCATTATTGCTTCGCAGAAGTAGGTGACGGACGGCGTCCCATTCCGGACCATGGCTTGAACCAGGGCCGGACGCGAGAGGTCGCCGCCGCCAATCGCCGCTTCGAGGACACGGCGGCGCTCCGCCCATTGCCTCGACAGCCTTTACGTCTTCATCCTTAGACACTCAATGACAGTCATACTTCAGCTACGTCGAAAGTTCTCATCAAAAGTGCAAGAAATTAGCCCAAACACGATTTTTCAATTATAAATGGGATCAACTTGGAGATGTACCTACGCTTTCCACAAAAAAAGGACCATGTACGGACTTCTCTGTAAAGGTTATCCGTGGTCATATACAAAAAAAATACGCGTCGAAATGAGAACTTCCTTCTTTTTGTTTCGTCGGTTAAAAAAACAATCTTGAGGCAACTGACACGGGCGAGGGTCATTCGATTCAGAAAATAGAGTGAAATGATCATAGCCATCTATCGACCAAAATGTTAAAATGATAAAGTATATTATGCTATATATGTATTTTTTTTAAAGCCGGTCAGTAGATTTAAAAAATAAAAGTTATGTGGTGAGCACATTTTTAGTCATTGGTACCATTTTAGTTCAACAGATGTCGCTGCATGTATGTACTTACATTTGATGATTAGTTCTTCTTGAAAACTTTAAGTTCATATATCTTTTGGTAGAATTAACCGATTTCAATTAAACAAAAACTAAATAATACCCCAAGTTACACACTATTTTTATGAATAAAAGTTATCTACATTGGTTTTGTAAATTTTACGTGATGCTTGATCATCGAAACAGACAAACAGACAAAAATTCCAAAAATGCTGGAAATGTGTTCTGTTGCTTATCTTTTAATACCCTGGCAATTTTTTTTCTAAATATTTTCGATGTACAAAAACGATTTTTCTACAGATTTATTATATGTATACATAATCACAAGTTTTCACCATATTAATCTATCCCTCACACTCATATACACACCCTTACATAGATACATAAATAGGCCACATCTTGGTTGCATTAGCTAAAAAAATATAGTATTGTAATTAAATGATGAAATACTTTGCTCGTCTTACAACTACTTTTACATGTTCAAAGTATAGGCGAGGACGATCTTCTATCGGGTGCCAGAGCTCATCGTAAACACTCTTTTTCTTAGTTGTAACATAGTGCTTAGATAAGTGTTTTCTTGTACAATTATTGAAGGTAATAAATAAATATATATTTTTTTTATTTCTTTGTCATTTTGCTTGAGAGACTGATTAAAACGTGTTACAAAAGTTTATTAGTTTTATTTAGAATAACAATTAAAAAATATCCGTTTTATCCGCATTATCCGGATAATCCGGATAGTAACATATTGATATCCGTATTATTCAGATAGTAAAAATGAACGGAATTTGCAAGGGCTACTTGCGGTGTTAATATTTGAGTTTTCATTACTTGCGGGGTCATCACTTTCCTTGTCGTCAGTTCCTGGGGAATTATTTGTGGTGCCACTTTCCTGGCTTGTCTCGGACTCATCACCTGCATGCTTGTTGCCTACTGAGAAAAAACAAAATTATAATATTAATATAAATTGCACATGCGATAATACTTGGGTAAGTCTCTAGTATCTGTATAAAAACAAAATACACTAAAAGATCACTCCCGACCCGTGGTACAACTGCGATGTCCAACTGGTTGTACTACGGAGAAGTAAATTTACCCATGGTTGAACTCTTTTTTCTTAAAAGATTGACCTGGAAGATTAAAGATACACTAAAAGATTCTGGAACTGGACCAGTACAGCGCAGGAAAGGGAGAAATGGAAGAAATTGAAGGAGGCCTATACCCTATCAAGGGGTTCCTATAACAATTAGGTATAAGTAACTACTAAAATTTGAATAAGTATTGTGTAAATGTTTAAGTTTTATAGGAAATAAAAAGGCTTATTATTATTATATTAAAAGATTCTGGTGACCCGTAACACAGGTATTGTATACCTATTTCGGGCACCAGTCTCTCACAAATGCTTTCCACAGGGAAAACGTTACAGTGAACAGGAATTATTAAATCTAATACAAAGGTATTTGATTTAATCATTCCTGTTCACTGTAACGTTTGTGATGAGAAAATAAACCTATTATTATTATTGATCACGGATTGTTGATACGGAGTGGAAGTGACCACGCGAAAACGGTGACGTCAGTGTCCCATCCCATACCACCTGTATACATAATGATCGCTTGTATAGATTTAATCTCAAGCCCACAAATCTCCAATAACAAGCCCACAAATCTCCAATAATAAGCCCACAAATCACTATCACTACATAATTATTATTATAAAACAGTCACCCGCCGCGTCTGTCTCCATGTATGCTTAGATCTTTAAAACTACACAACGGATTTTGATGCGGGTTTTTTTAATAGATGATAGAGTGTTTTAAGAGGAAGGTGTATATATCATATTACATGAATTTATTATTAAAGTGAATCTTCTTAGACGGGGTACTACGAAAAAAAAAAAATTCTCCACTTGTACCTATCAAAATGTACTTTTTTTGGTTTTCTAAAAACACGAAATATGTTTGGTTGACCGTACTTCCCCAAGATATAACTTTTTTTTTTGTTCTTGTGGTCCCAAAATACCACTAAAAATATTTACGGGGAATCCGGGACCGCGATCCTGGTCCTTAAAAGCCTCGCGACCTTTTTTTTGTGGGTGATATGCGAAATGATGAACTAAACAAGTACCTAACAACCGTTTGAGCCTTCATGTCCCTTCGGCTTTGTAGTAAGTTGAAAAAATATTTAAAACTAGCGGACGTCACGCGGTTTCACCCGCGTAGTTCCCGTTCCCGTAAGAGTACGGGGATAAAATATAGCGTATGTTATTCGAGGTGAATGTAGCTTTCTAAAGGTGAAAGAATTTTTGAAATCGGCGCAGTAGTTTTTAAGTTTATTCATTACAAACATACACACGCACACAAAAATACAAATCTTTCCTCTTTTTAATATTAGTGTAGATTAGTGTAGATACGTACCATTTAGTAATCCTCCTACGTTCTGAAGCAAGTTGTCTACTGTTTCACCCACGTTATTTGTCAAGCCCTGTACTGTGCCTCCCACGTTTTTTGTCAAGCTCCCTACAACACTTCCCAGTTTGGAAATTAAACGTGCATCGGCGAAGGATAAGGCCGCCTGTAACAATTGAATTCACAGCTAATTAAAGAAAGAAAGACAAACTATTTATTAGACTCACACAGGACAAAGCAAGAAAAAATAAAAATAAATAAACAATAAGACATCATCTGCCAAGCCTTTTCCCAAATATTTCTGGGGTCGGCTTCCAATCTAACCGGATGCAGCTGATACCAGTATTTACATGGAGCGATTGCCTATCTGACCTCCACAACCCAGTTAGTACTGGGTAATACGATACCCCTTGGTAAGACTGGTTGTCAGACATTTTGGGGCTTCTGATTATCTGTAACGACTGCCAAAGATCACAAATGACAGCCGGGACCAACTGCTTAGTGTGCTTTCCGAGGCACGGAGGAAACTCGGTATGTAATGGGTGGTGGTACGAAAAATATTTTTGTCACGAACTAAGAAACTATGATATTCATTTTCTTTTTTTTCGCGCTCTGCTTTCGCCAGGTTGAAGGAGAGGTAGAGGCATGAAACCGTTAAACAGCCTAATATAAAAAATAGATTTATTTAATATTTTTGAATTCAGAACACAAATAAATGTTAATTTGTGTATAAAAGTAACTAGTAGTTTTTAATAATCATGTTTATATCTATGACATTGCACTTATAAACACAATTTGAATATTCAAAAAATATTTATGCCGTAAAGACGCGTAGTGCTTTGCCGAAATAAAAAAAAAACATTCAAGTCAGACTATAGGCATTGAACCAATTCGGACTAAGTATAGGTATAGTTATTTGTGGCAATTTTCATTCCCGCACGTGCGCGGAATGGAAAATGGAAAAAAACGCACACGTGTGAAATACATTGCATGTTGTCCCTAATCGTAGTGTGTTATGGACCAGTTTTCGAGGAAGTGTATTGAAAAATAATTTTAACTACACCAAACGTAACCACAATGTTGGTCTATGCATGGCAACACTGACAAACACAGACGCGGGCGCAGACAATTAAAAAAACGTATTATGATTTTAAGATACGCCAAGGACCTTGAACAAATGAGGCATGGCACCAACATACGCACTTCTTGCGTATAATGCTAACTTTTGCCAAAGAATAGTAAAATATGAACAGAACTACAGAACAGAACAACACTTCATAGATTTTTGCCCACTCAACTCTGTGGCAGCTGATTCGATTTTCACGAATTTTGATACGGAGATAACTTAGGTACATTACACTACACTACACTACAACAGCCCATAACGTCCACTGCTGGACATAAGCCTCTCCCATGATGGGAGGAATTTGCCGTAATCTCCACGCTTGGAAGGCGGACTGGAGATCGCAGTGATGAAAGACTAACAGAAAACGCTGCTGCCCATTCTCTGGTCTACGGAGACGCAAGGTGTTCTGCCTCAGACATTAGTCGCCTTATACGACACCCGTGAGTGTAATGGGTTGGTTCCATTCTACTCAGCCGGATACCACACGGCTTACAGGTACATTGCCAATCAGATTTATTAAGTGGATTTTTATCCACGAATGTATTATACAGACAAATATTTTTACTAAAAGAAAATAAGCAGTTACCCGAACCATTTCATAAACCATAATGTTATCTGTTCTTCTCATATTTTACTATATAGTCAGTGGCCTAAAAGACTGACAACAAAAGGGGTATATTACCCAGTACCAGTACCAACTGGGTTGTGGAAATCAGATAAGCAGTCGCTTCAAGTAAAATACTGGTACTCAACTACATCAGGTTGACTGGAAGCCGACCCCAACATAGTTGGGAAAAGGCTAGGCGGTTGATGACTCATATTTTACTACTCGTACACAAATTCTTTAAAGTATCAACAGGCTCGTGTCCTGAAAAAATCTAATTAATTCAAATTGAAATATTTATTGCTCAACACAGTACATTTTATACATTTCCAGATGTCAAGTGAATGCGCAGTCCACTGTATTGTACCAATTTAGGCATGCAAAATGTATAATTATGGTTATACAATTTCATAAATCAAAATAAATGTCATATACTTAATAAATCATAGATTGTACAATGATAAAAATTCTAATTAAAAAGTAAATAATAAAATAATGTCAGAGTATAATTATAATGTCAAGATAAATAAGGAATTTACTAATTTATGATTTTTCATTCACTTATTAAAATTATTATTCAAATTAAAATATATGTATTATTAATCATTAATCTAATCCGTCAGTTAGATTATCAAAAAATATTTGACACGTATTTTTTCTTTTGTTACGTAAACCAAAATTGACGAAGATACGACGCTTTTATAATTCTCAATACGTCACGCCATGCTATAATTTTTAGTGCGTTGTGACGTCACGACCCCACTCTCGAGTTTTGATGCGTTTTATCTAAATTGTCAATATTCATTGATTTACAAAAACAAAAAATACCTGTCCATTATTTTCCAAAACACTAACAGACGGACTAAATAGTTTTGCAATTTATTGGTGGTGGAAACTAGCCTTTTTTAAATTGTAACTAGAAGTTATTGGCACATCATCCACATAGACTCTCGTAGAGCACCGAAGAAAACTTAATAGGTACCGTTTAAATCGGACCAGTTATAACATAGAAATTGATTTACATACATGAAAAAAAACGATACTGGTAGAATAGTAATAGAATTAAAAAACAAAAAGAACAAAATGTACTTACGACCACGCAGACTAGTAACAGAGCTGTCTTCATTTTGGAAAAGAGTTTTCGTCGAAATACGTCTTTGCAACCCAACGATGACTTGTAACTTCGGTCAGAGAGCGAAGCCTTATATATGATCCTTGTATTGTTTCAGCTTTCAGCTTACCCCAGCTGCACACACGGAATTTAAATGACTTGGACGTAATTCATATTTACTCGGAACACTTTTCACTTTATTTCTTAGAAACTCATCATGAGTTTGCAGACTGATCTGTATGATCAGATGTTGCCTTGAAAATTATTTGTCTTTCAGTACAACCTCTTCACTTCATTATAGAGAGAAATATAGAAAATTGTGTACATTTGGCATTAAAAACAAAAACACAAAAAAAAATAAAAACACCTAAAAAATTACTATTACTGCAGAGATCTCAAGACCGCTTTCAGAATTGAAATTCGAATTGAGTCTAACGTCAAAGAAACTTTCATACCATCTGACCATAGCCTGACAATGCCTGACTTTAGAATGAAAGGTGACAGAAGACATGCCCACGTGTATCAATCAAAGACGTTTTCCAATACACTTTCGAAGAAATAAAATATTAGAACGTTATTATTTTTGTCATGAATTACTTCATAGTAATAAAAAACGATTCATAATGTATTGTCGGGGTACCTACGCAGAGAAATTAAGGAAAGAGCAATGGCTTTTATTCCCTACTTAAATGACGCAGACTATAGACGTACAGTCGTGGTCCGCCTGATCAGTTAAAAAAAAATTGGAGGTGCAGCCACGCCCCCATAAAGTTTGGGCTTATTAAGAAAGCATCAAATTTGGCGCGCAAAATAACAATAACTCTCGTTTGGCGTGCGTCGTCAGTGCGCTCGGCCGATCGGTATCTTTTCATTCATTATTTATATACAAAGTCTACGGGGCGGGGCTAGAGAGCGTTTCTATGGTACAAGCAAAAATTAATAACTTAGTGGTGATCAGGCGGGAGTGTCCTCAATAGTACACCACGAAGGCTGGTCCGAGGTAGCACAGGAGAAGAGTACCTGGAAGGATATGGGGAGGCCTTTGCCCAGCAGAGGGACATTCAAGGATACTGAAAAAAAAAGTCGCATATCTCTGTGCCGAGATTTAAAAAATCGGAGTAGTCTTTGGGGACTGCCGATAGAAGTGAAAACAAAAAGTACACAAGCCCCGCCCCAGTCATAGCACTGGTTATGCACCGCGCATGCATATGTGGTGCTACGCCGTAGCGGATGCTACGAGTGGTACGAACGGCTACGAAGCGAGACGTTACGTTACGTGACCATGAGTTCAATGTTTTTCCTTCACCCAGAAACGCGCTAAACGCGCCTAAAGAAGTTTTCACTTGAAAAACATGCGGGGCAGTCTTTGGGGACTGCCGATAAAAGTGAAAACTAAGTAACTTGTGAATTGTATCGTCGAGCTGTGTGCATTTTTTTTTTTTATTTGTGTTTTTTTTCTCCCCCTTCCCCTTCCCCCTCAGGCCCCGCCCCAGTCGTAGCACTGCTACGGATTGTACTCCACGCACGCTTAAGTGGTGCTACGCCGTAGCGGATTGGCTACGAAAAGCGTACGCGACGGTCACGCGAGTTCCATGATTTTTGATCACCCAAAAAGAGCTCAACGCACTTTGATAAGTTTTCACTTAAAAAAAAAACAAACACCTCCGACTATAGGAATTGAACCTTTGGTAGAACGAAGTTCATAGTGGTCGGATATTCATGTATGGTGTGCTTTTCCTGAAGGCTTGTATGAAAGTACCGCCACCATGCAAGATACGGTGCGCTAGCGGTACCGCACGTTACCGTATTTAATTGCCAGGTTACCAGCTCTGATCATCCCGTCTAAGGATCTGCTGTAGACGCCATTCTGGGTGTGTGATCACCTGGTGGTACATCTTTTCCACATCTGCAGGGAGGACATCATTTATAAAGGGTGTAAAAAGACCCTTTAACAAAGTTAAAAGGCATGTGATGTTCTTACTGTCATTGCGATCATTTTTTTGTTCTAGACCATACCTGGGAACCTTCTAGTTACGGAGATATTGGGGGTCAAGTTCCAACATTTTCAAAAGTTTTTTTTTTAAATACATGTGTTTAATGAAAGATTTTTACGTTTTTTGGTTCTAGCACATGCTGGTTTCTCGGACATCTACCAACTCCTCTCATATAGAGAAGGCCACCAGCATTGGGAACTATTGTTTGGTACCGTTTCACGGTGGAACATACGTAAATACAAACATGCATACGTCAACAAAGAGTAAGGTATACAGGGTAGTAATCTTCTTACTACTATTAAATAACATTCAAGATTCCAGCCTTATTCATAAAAAATCCTTATCTGAGGTTTGATCGGTCTGTTAGTTAGCAGACTAATGAGGGATTTTCTTTTTAGCTCTTCCCTAGTTGCTGGATAGATGGCGCTAGGAGTTAGTATGATAATGCAAGGAAGGGAACCTAAAAAAACTGATTTTAACAAAGCACGAGAAAACTAGGTTATATACGGAAGGTCAAGCAAATGAAAGTGTCAGTCAACGAGAGTATGTGACGTGACACAATGTTTTTTTTCCAAGCGTTTGGGTTTGGCACCAACTATCATAGTAAGTTCAACGCCATCTATAGAGTTCTTGGAAACTACGTTTTTTCTTAATACCTCAAAAAGAAAACCTCTCATTAAGCTTGTTAGACGGTTGCCAAGAAGATTCATAAACGCTTGCTAGCAGTCTGCTAGTTAATGAGCTGCTGCTAGACGGATTAGACACGTTAGGTTGGCCATCTTGACAAATCAAAGACAAAAATGGCCTCATCGAGAATTTAAAAAAAAAATGACAGCAGTGACAGCAAATTAGCGGGAAAACGAAAATTTTTACAAAGACACGAGCTTAGTTTAGTTTTAAAAATGAATGCCACCAAAAAAAGGAGTGATAATTGGACAGCGGAGGATAAAGTAAGAAAAGCAATTCATTTACCTTTGTTTCTTTTTATTCATCATCATTCATCATTTCAGCCGAAAGACGTCCACTGCTGGACATAGGCCTCCCCCAAGTGTCGCCACATTGACCGGTCCCGTGCGACTCGCATCCAGCGGATTCCTGCAACCTTCACCAGGTCATCGGTCCACCTAGTGGGAGGCCTTCCAACGCAACGTCTTCCGGTTCGCGGTCGCCACTCCAGAACTTTTCGGCCCCATCGGCCATCCGTTCTGCGAGCAATGTGCCCTGCCCACTGCCACTTAAGTTTGGCAATTCTTCGGGCTACGTCGGTAACCTTTGTTCTCTTGCGGATGTCTTTATTTCTGATTCGATCGCGCAAGGAAACTCCGAGCATAGCCCTCTCCATTGCCCTTTGGGTGACTTTAAGCTTTCTGATGAGGCCCATTGTGAGCGACCACGTTTCGGTCCCGTATGTAATCACTGGCAACACACACTGGTCATAGACTTTCGTCTTGAGACACTGCGGTAGGTTGGACGAGAAGATACCGCGCAATTTCCCGAACGCTGCCCAACCGAGTCGGATTCGACGATTGACCTCTTTCTCGAAGTTAGACCTACCTAACTGGACCGTTTGTCCCAGGTACACATAATCGTCTACAACTTCGAGAGTAGAGTCTCCGATCTTGATAGGAGTGGGTGGGACATGGGCATTCAACATGACCTTAGTCTTGTCCATGTTCATTTTTAGACCCACTCTTCCGGAAGCTCTACTGAGGTCATCGAGCATTGTACTGAGGTCCTCCATGGTCTCAGCCATTACCACTATATCATCGGCAAACCGAAGATGAGTGATGTACTCGCCATTGACGTTGATGCCTAGCCCTCTCCAGTCCAGAACCTTGAAGACATCCTCCAGTGCAGCGGTGAACAGTTTCGGAGATATGACATCTCCCTGTCTCACACCTCGCTGCAGGAGGATAGGTTTCGAGGCTTGGTCCTGAAGTCGGACTGACATGGTGGCGTTTTTGTACAAACACTTCAACACCTCGATGTACCGATAATCGATTTGGCACCGTTGGAGAGACTGCAGTACAGCCCAGGTCTCGATCGAATCGAAGGCTTTCTCGTAGTCCACAAACGCTAAACAGAGAGGCAGGTTATACTCTTCTGTCTTCTGTATAACTTGCCGCAGCGTATGTATGTGGTCCACGGTGCTAAAGCCTTTTCGGAAACCGGCTTGTTCGAGTGGCTGGAAATCGTCAAACCTGCGCGCGAGACGATTCGTGATGACTCTAGAAAACAACTTGTAGACATGGCTTAGAAGTGAGATGGGCCTATAATTCTTCAGCCGGGCATTGTCACCCTTCTTGAAGAAGAGTACCACCACACCCCTGCACCATGCCTGTGGCGTTTTTCCCTCAAGTATGACGGAATTAAACAGCTTCTGAAGGGCCTTAAGTACCGGTTTTCCACCCGCCTTCAGGAGTTCGGCCGTAATTCCGTCATCACCCGGTGCCTTGTTGTTTTTGAGCTGCTTCAGAGCCATCCTAATCTCGTACAGGCTGACGTCCGGGATGTCTTCGGTATAGTGTCGGGTCAGTCTAGCTCTTGGGTCGTTGGCTAGATCTACGACGGGTTTACTGGTTGACGTGTACAACTGTCCATAGAAGCTCTCGATCTCCCTCAGAAGATCCGGTTTGGCGGATAAGATCCTACCATCGTCGGTCTTCAGTTTCGTGAGCTGGCTCTGCCCAATAGCCAGATCTCTTGCAAATACCTTGGAGCCTTTATTCCGCTCAATCGCGTCTTTAATACGCTCGGTATTAAAGCGGCGGAGGTCGCTCTTCAAGGATTTAGAGATCCGTCTATTGAGCTGCCGGTATTTACACGCCTCGTCTGAAGACTGCAGGATCATCTCACGCCGCTCCTTCATGAGCTTGAGAGTGTGATCGGAGAGCCTCTTGTTCTGATCTGTACGACGCGCCTTGAAGAACTTAGACCCAGTCGTATGGACAGTTTCCACGAACCCATCGTTGTATTCGTCCACTGAGCTTCCTAGGCACTCGAAACGGTTCTGGAGTTCAAGCTGAAAGCTCTCGGGGTTTTGGATTTGGATCTGTGCTGGACGGAGCGTAGACTTCATCAGTCGATACCTTTCAAGCTTGATGTTGATGTTCAATGTGCCTCTTACCATGCGGTGATCGCTCCCGGTTTTCACCGAATTGATCACAGAGACATCATTGAACATTTGCTTCTTGGTTGACATGATGAAGTCGATCTCATTTCTAGTTGCACCATCGGGGCTCTGCCAGGTCCACTTCCTGTGCTCACGCTTTCTGAAGAAGGAGTTCATCATATAGAGGCCCTCCTTCTCCATAAAACTAGCCAGTTGGTGACCCCGGCGATTCCGATGTCCAACTCCAAATTGCCCCACCTGCAGCTCATCCCCGTCTCGTTTGCCCAGTTTCGCGTTGAAGTCCCCCATGACAACTGTGATGTGAGTTTTGGAACCATGCATGGCTTTAGATATATCCTCATACATGGTCTCCACTTCGTCGTCGGGGTGTGCCGAGGTCGGGGCGTAGACCTGTATGACCTTCAGCGAATATCTTGAGGATATTCTGAGTATAAGGTACGCCACCCTGGTCGACACACTCTCGATCTTCACCACGTTGTTCACAAGGGACTTGTGGACGATAAACCCAACACCACCCTGGGACTGCCGGTCACCCTCTTGGAAATAGAGCAGGTTACCGGATTTCAGGATTATCGTGTCCTCCCCCTCTCTTCGGACTTCAGATAATCCCACAATACTCCATCGCAGCCTGCTCAATTCCTCTTCTAGTTCCGCTATCTTCTCGTCAGTCCGGAGTGTGCGCGTGTTATATGTTGCCAGGTCCAGTCGTTGGTATTGGCAGCCGGATCCCTTCCGGAGATTCTTCGCACCCCTTGCCACGCCGTAGCCTCGACCGCTGCCGTAGTCAAGGGTAGACGGGCTGCCGGGCACTAGGGGCCATTTCTTTGTTGCGCTGTTCATGGGGGGGTTTTGCCATAATCGCCACGCTTGGCAAGCGGGTTGGCGATCGCAGTGAGTGCAGTTCTTACATAAGACACAGAGAGCGCTGCTGCCCATTCTCTGGTAAGTCCCTTAGTCGCCTCTTACGACACCCACGGGAAGATATGGGATGGTGTTATTCTTTACGTCCGACACCACACGGACGTTCTTTTTATTATTTGGTGTTATTTATTACTAGCTTCTGCCCGCGACTTCGTACGCGGAACCTGTTGCTTATGTCAGCGTTAACGGGGTCGTCAAAATCGAAGATCTGATACGTCTGATGTCGAAGCGCAATTCTCTATCCGTGAAAGTCTCCGACTCGCGAGACAATGCGTGATGTTCACGATCAGCAGTCAGTCGCGCATTTCGTTCCCCACTTGTCTCTAGATACCTAGAAGTCGATGTGTAGATACGCTGAGAACTCAAGCTTAATTCTCTTTCCGTGAACGTCTCCAACTCGCGAGACTATGCAGACGTTCACGATCAGCGGTCAGTCGCGCATCATATTTTTCACTGGTCTCTAGAGACCTGGATGTAGATGCGTAAATACGCTGAGAACGCAGGCGTGCTTTGCGATCCGAAGAGGTTTCCACGGAGCGAGTTGAAGAAGATGTTCTCGAACAGCATCAAGTCTCTTCTGACGCTATTCGGTATATTCTTGGGATATTTTGATCCTCAATCTTCTAGCTCCTTTGGAACATTGGGAAAGATTTGACCTCTTTCTAGGCATGGTTATAGTTTTATTAAAATCTAAGTGACTGCTCCGCTGCGTTACCGGGTAGGCTACCGTGCCACGTAGATAAATGGAAAAGGAAATTAAACACTAAAATAACATAAGCCGGAAGGCATAGTTTTGGCCAGTAGACTCAAATTTTCAATGATATACCATCATCATCGAAAATCAGTCCTAAACTGTTACCACCTTCACCGCGTCGAGGTAATCCCAGCTTATATTATTTTATAATTATACATTGAAATTAGTGATAGCTTTGATTTCCACATCAGATGTTTCTGATCTTCGATTTTTATAAGTCAACAGGAAATGCCCATCAGACCAAACGACTTTTGCAAAGACGTCATTCCTATATGTGTTATGGTGTAGCTGGGCTCTCGGAGTTCCACAACAGGTGTTCCAGATCTTCGTTTTTTATTAGTCAACAGTGAGTGCTCATCAGATTGAACAACTTTTGCTAAAACTTCATTCCTATATTTATGTTATAGTGTAGCTGGCCTCTTGGAGTTCCACATCAGGTGTTCCAGATCTTCAACAGAAAATGCTCATCACGTGGAACAATTTTTGCTATGGTACCATTTTTGTATCTGTTATAGTTCAGCTGGTCTGTTGCGGTTCTGCATCAGGTGTTTGTTTCCAACATAAAAGTCAACAGGAAATGCCTATCAGACCAAAAAACACTTGCTAAGACGTCATTCCTATGTGTTATGGTGTAGCTGAGCTCTTGGAGTTCCAGAACAGGTGTTCCAGATCTTCAATATTTATAAGTCAACAGAGAGTGCTCATCAGATTGAACAACTTTTGCTAAGACGTCATTCCTATATGTGTGGTGTAGCTGGGCTCTCGGAGTTCCGCAACAGGTGTTCCAGATCTTCAATTTTTATAAATCAACAGAGAGTGCTCATCAGATTGAACAACTTTTGCTAAAACTTCATTCCTCTAAATATGTTATAGTGTAGCTGGGCTCTTGGAGTTCCACATCAGGTGTTCCAGATCTTCAACAGAAAATGCTCATCACGTGGAACAATTTTTGCGATGGTACCATTTTTGTATCTCTTATAGTTCAGCTGGTCTGTTGCGGTTCTGTATCAGGTATTTGTTTCCAAGATAAAGGTCAACAGGAAATGCCTATCAGACCAAACAACACTTGCTAAGACGTCATTCCTATGTGTTATGGTGTAGCTGGAGTTCCACAACAGGTGTTCCAGATCTTCGATTTTTATAAGTCAACAGAGAGTGCTCTTTAGATTGAACAACTTTTGCTAAAACGTCATTCCTATAATATATGTTAGTGTAGCAGGGCTCTTGGAGTTACACATCAGGTGTTCCAGATCTTCAAATTTATTCTCTCAGCAGAAAATTCTCATCACGTGGAACAAATTTGGCTATGGTACCTTTTTTGTATCTCTTATAGTTTAGCTGGTCTGTTGCAGTTCTGCATCAGGTGTTCAAGTTTCCAAGATAAAAGTCAACAGGAAATGCCCATCAGACCGAACAACTTTTGCTGAGACGTCATTCCTATATGTGTTATGGTATAGCTGGGATCTTGGAGTTCCACAACAGGTGTTCCAGATCTTCGATTTTTATAAGTCAACAGAGAGTGCTCATCAGATTGAACAACTTTTGCTAAAACGTCATTCCTATATATATGTTATAGTGTAGCTGTGGGCTCTTGGAGTTCCGCCTCAGGTGTTCCAGATCTTCAAATTATTCTCTGAGCAGAAAATGCCCATCACGTGGAACAATTTTTGCTATGGTACCATTTTTGTATCTCTTACAGTTCATCTGGTATGTTGTGGTTCTGCATCAGGTGTTCAAGTTTCCAAGATAAATTATAGCCTATATCTTGCCCAGACTTAATACCTATACAACAACAAAAAAATCATTCAAATCCGTTCAGTATTTCCGAAGATTAGCGTGTACAAACAAACAGGCAAACAGACACAGACAAACAGACAGAACATTTTTTTTGGATTCGTGCTCTATTACTGTTTCTAAACCCCCCTCAATTATTTCTTTTTTAATATATTCAATGTACAGACACAGTTTTTTACTGTTTTATTATATCTATACATATATTATATGTATAATAATAATATATAGATAATGAAGAAAAGATAAAAAAAATAATAAAAATAGATTATTTTGTCGTTCTTTATGTTTCTTCTCATTTAAGAGAACCTAAGAAACCTTACACGCGGGTCGGAACCAAGGATGTAAGGTGAAATTTTAACAGTGAAAGTCGATGAAAGTGTGGATGAAGTCAGAAACTTTCGGGTGATTCGACAGGTGTTGAGAATGGTGGCTTTTTGCAGCATGTAAAGTGTGTGATTAGGCATCTGTAGAGTGTTTAGGCTTTGTGTAAGAGATTTTGGTATAATAACAGTAGATGAGAGAACAATGGGGACTATATGAACAGTTTGTACTTTCCATTGGGTTTTAATTTCAATGGCAAGATCTTGGTATTAACTCAGCTTTTCGGGTATTGTGGCTTGAATATTATGTGAGTTAGGTATTGTTATGTCTATCAGATAAACTGTTTTATTGGCTTTGTCGTGAACGATAATGTCGGGTCTATTGTAATGAATGGTTTTATCAGTTACTAGCGGACATCACGCGGTTTCACCCGCGTAGTTACCGTTCCCGTGGGAGTACGGGAATAAAATATAGCCTATGTTACTCAAGGTGGATGTAACTTTCTAATGGTGAAAGAATTTTTGAAATCGGCGCTGTAGTTGTTGAGTTTATTCATTACAAACATACACACAAAAATACAAATCTTTCCTCTTTATAATATTAGTGTGGATGTAGATAGTGTATCCCATATCTTCCCGTGGGTGTCGTAAGAGGCGACTTAGGGACTTACCAGCGAATGGGCAGCAGCGCTCTCTGTGTCTTATGTAAGAACTGCACTCACTGCGATCGCCAACCCGCTTGCCAAGCGTGGCGATTATGGCAAAACCCCCCCATGAATAGCGCAACAAAGAAATGGCCCCTAGTGCCCGGCAGCCCGTCTACCCTTGACTACGGCAGCGGTCGAGGCTACGGCGTGGCAAGGAGTGCGAAGAATCTCCGGAAGGGATCCGGCTGCCAATACCAACGACTGGACCTGGCAACATATAACACGCGCACACTCCGGACCGACGAGAAGATAGCGGAACTAGAAGAGGAATTGAGCAGGCTGCGATGGAGTATTGTGGGATTATCTGAAGTCCGAAGAGAGGGGGAGGACACGATAATCCTGAAATCCGGCAACCTGCTCTATTTCCAAGAGGGTGACCGGCAGTCCCAGGGTGGTGTTGGGTTTATCGTCCACAAGTCCCTTGTGAACAACGTGGTGAAGTTCGAGAGTGTGTCGACCAGGGTGGCGTACCTTATACTCAGAATATCCTCAAGATATTCGCTGAAGGTCATACAGGTCTACGCCCCGACTCGGCACACCCCGACGACGAAGTGGAGACCATGTATGAGGATATATCTAAAGCCATGCATGGTTCCAAAACTCACTTCACAGTTGTCATGGGGGACTTCAACGCGAAACTGGGCAAACGAGACGGGGATGAGCTGCAGGTGGGGCAATTTGGAGTTGGACATCGGAATCGCCGGGGTCACCAACTGGCTAGTTTTATGGAGAAGGAGGGCCTCTATATGATGAACTCCTTCTTCAGAAAGCGTGAGCACAGGAAGTGGACCTGGCAGAGCCCCGATGGTGCAACTAGAAATGAGATCGACTTCATCATGTCAACCAAGAAGCAAATGTTCAATGATGTCTCTTTGATCAATTCGGTGAAAACCGGGAGCGATCACCGCATGGTAAAAGGCACATTGAACATCAATATCAAGCTTGAAAGGTATCGACTGATGAAATCTTCGCTCCGTCCAGCACAGATCCAAATCCAAAACCCCGAGAGTTTTCAGCTTGAACTTCAGAACCATTTCGAGTGCCTAAGAAGCTCAGTGGACGAATACAACGATGGGTTCGTGGAAACTGTCCATACGACCGGGTCTAAGTTCTTCAAGGCGCGTCGTACAGATCAGAACAAGAGGCTCTCCGATCACACTCTCAAGCTCATGAAGGAGCGGCATGAGATGATCCTGCAGTCTTCAGACGAGGCGTGTAAATACCGGCAGCTCAATAGACGGATCTCTAAATCCTTGAAGAGCGACCTCCGCCGCTTTAATACCGAGCGTATTAAAGACGCGATTGAGCGGAATAAAGGCTCCAAGGTATTTGCAAGGGATCTGGCTATTGGGCAGAGCCAGCTCACGAAACTGAAGACCGACGATGGTAGGATCTTATCCGCCAAACCGGAGCTTCTGAGGGAGATCGAGAGCTTCTATGGACAGTTGTACACGTCAACCAGTAAACCCGTCGTAGATCTAGCCAACGACCCAAGAGCTAGACTGACCCGACACTATACCGAAGACATCCCGGACGTCAGCCTGTACGAGATTAGGATGGCTCTGAAGCAGCTCAAAAACAACAAGGCACCGGGTGATGACGGAATTATGGCCGAACTCCTGAAGGCGGGTGGAAAACCGGTACTTAAGGCCCTTCAGAAGCTGTTTAATTCCGTCATACTTGAGGGAAAAACGCCACAGGCATGGTGCAGGGGTGTGGTGGTGCTCTTCTTCAAAAAGGGTGACAATGCCCGGCTGAAGAATTATAGGCCCATCTCACTTCTAAGCCATGTCTACAAGTTGTTTTCTAGAGTCATCACGAATCGTCTCGCGCGCAGGTTTGACGATTTCCAGCCACTCGAACAAGCCTGTTTCCGAAAAGGCTTTAGCACCGTAGACCACATACATACGCTACGGCAAGTTATACAGAAGACCGAAGAGTATAGCGTGCCTCTCTGTTTAGCGTTTGTGGACTACGAGAAAGCCTTCGATTCGATCGAGACCTGGGCTGTACTGCAGTCTCTCCAACGGTGCCAAATCGATTATCGGTACATCGAGGTGTTGAAGTGTTTGTACAAAAACGCCACCATGTCAGTCCGACTTCAAGACCAAGCCTCGAAACCTATCCTCCTGCAGCGAGGTGTGAGACAGGGAGACGTCATATCTCCAAAACTGTTCACCGCTGCACTGGAGGATGTCTTCAAGGTTCTGGACTAGAGAGAGCGAGGCATGAGTAGAGTAGAGTAGAGTAGGGACTCCATTTTCCGCACTTAGACTCTCATTCGGTCCGTTGTGCGTAGGTGTCCTGGCTAAGTTAGCCAGCCTAGCTCCGTCCAGAAGCACAGAAGTTTCCTGGGATCATCACAGGCTTCGCGGAGCGACCTCACCGTTCCGAGGATTTGTTTGCGTTGGGTAGCCACGGCCTCGCATTCCAGGATGACGTGGGCAGCTGATTCTTCGGCGTCAAAGCAGCCCCTGCAGAGTGGGCTGTCCGTGGCGCCTATGTTAAAGAGATGTTTGTTGAGGGGGCAATGGCCCGTTATTGTCCCTATAATTATTCTGAGGTTATTTCTGCTTAAGCTGAGCAGTCGTTTTGTTAGTCGTGGATGTAGACTTGGCATCGCCATTTTTGACTGCCTACAGTCTGTAGACCTTGACCATTTGTTGTTATGAAGTTCAGTTGATCTCTGGCGAATCCACGCACGGAATTGTGAGAAAGGTAGGGGAAGGAGTGGGTACGGGCCTAGCACTGCCATCTCGGAACCTCTCTTAGCAAGTTCGTCTGCGGCGTCATTTATTTATTTTTATTTATTTATTAAAACTTTATGCACAAGTAAAAAAACTGTACAAAGGCGGACTTAATGCCTTGGGCATTTTCTACCAGTCTACCTTAGGGTGATGCAGAGATAGTACACAGTAGGTGCAATAACAGAAAAACGACTAGAAAATATTTATAAATTTATAACTAAAACATAAGAATAAATACATATATACATACATATAACAAAAAAAAAATATATATATAAATTAATATAAAAAGTGAAGAGAGATAAACAAGAAAAATAAAAACTAACAACTTAGTTCTGAGACGAATCTGCCAACTTCTTGTGAATATGCTCTCGAGCTTTCACTTTGAAGGTGAAACGACTAGTCAACGTCCTGATACTCTGGGGGAGTGCATTCCAAAGAAAGACCGCCTGGACAAAGAAAGAAGATTTTATAAAGCCAGATCGGTGAGAAGGACAGCGTAGAAGACGGTTATTGGAAGAACGAAGATTTTTGGTGTGCGCAGAGCATAAATATTGAAAATGAGAAGTCAGATAAGAAGGAGAAGTGGGTTTGTGAAGAAGAGAAAACAGGGTTGTCAAAGCCCTCAATGCTCTGCGTTGCCGGATGGGCAGCCACCTTAACAGCGATCGATGTGCAGATACATGATCATACTTGCGAAGATTGAAGACGAATCGAATACAGTTATTAAGAAGTCGGTCAAGTTTATTGAGGAGTTCTGCATTCAGGTCATAGTAGCACACATCACCATAGTCAATCATGGGGAAGATTAGGGACTGTACAAGCATAGCCTTGATGTGTGATGGGAGAATATTTTTCAGCCGATAGAGCGACCGCAATGTTCCGGTGACTTTCTTGCTCACCATCGCAACCTTCTTACGCCAGTCAAGACAAGTGTCCACATCACGTCAGAGCTAAACGGGATTACTGTTCCGTCAAAGGTAACCGGTGGCACCGTTAAACCATTCAGCCTTCTCAGGCTATGGGGGCTCCCTACAATGATGGCCTGGCACTTGGTTGGGTTAACCGCCACACCGAAACGATCAGACCAGTTTTTAACTACGCGTAAATCCCGGTTTAGCTCCTCGACCGCACCGGGTAGGCTGTCAACACCCGCCTGACAGTAAAGCTGTAAGTCATCAGCGTAGAGATGATACGCACACTGAAGTTCGGTAGTTATGAGATCAATAAAAATAGAAAACAAAAGTGGAGATAAAATACCGCCTTGAGGGACGCCAGTTTCAAGATTACACCAGCTGGAGTTAGACTCACCAGCAAGAACTGACTGCTGACGCCCCTGAAGATAGGAAGAAAACCATTCCAACGCCTCGGGAGAGATCATGAGATAGGAGAGGATGGATAAAAGGACTTCGTGACTGACGGTATTGAAGGCATTTGAAAAATCGATCAGCACTAAGACCGTAACTTTAGTGTCTTCCATGCCTCGCCTTATATCGTCAGTCACTTTAAGGAGAGCAGAAACTGTACTGTGCCCGGGCCTGAACCCGGATTGGAAAGGACTGATGAGGGAGTTTTTGTGAATGAAGTGGGAGAATTGTTTGTGTACACAGGCCTCGAGTACTTTGGATAAAAAGGGTAGAATGGAAATTGGACGAAAGTGACTGGGATGTGTGGGATTAGGGATCTTAAGTAGTGGTCGAACATGAGCTTTCCGCCACAGGGTAGGGAAAACACCGGAGTAAAGGGAGAAGTTAACTATATGGGAAATGGCAGGAAGGAGCTGATCAAGAGCTGTCACGATCATGTGTCGACTGATGTTATCACAGCCCACGGCTTTGGATTTAATGGATAGGATAATCTTTTTGATCTCTCCCGAATCGACTGGGGTGAAGGCAAAGGGAGTAATATTGGGTCGCGTCAGACCAGCAAGGTAATCAAGAGTTTGACATTTGGTTAGACTATCAAGGGTGGGAACAGTGGAGAAATGACGATTCAGATCGTCTAAGCCAAATGTGTTAGGAACGTCTGAATGCCGCGATCTGCCGATACCTAGAGTTCCAAGGAATTTCCAAATATCAGCAGGAGAAGCAGAAGTGATATTATCAAGAATGTGGCGGCGTTTAGCGTTGCGTATCATCTGATTACAACGATTGCGAGCAGTTTTGAAGAGGGTCCAATTCTCTTCCGACCGATCCTTCTTAAACCTCCGAAACGCGCGATCCCTTCGTCGCATCGCCATCCGAACTCCCCTATTCATCCATGGCGCAGGTGGGCGCTTCAGCTTGACTCTTTTGATAGGAGCGTGGGTGTCGTACAGCTTTACTACAACATTGTTGAAAAAAGTGACTTTATCGTTGACTGTAGTGGCTTCCTCTAGGGGTGTCCAATCAATATTAGAAGCGTCTTGTAAAAGCCTTTCACTGTTCATCCGCGCAAAGGCACGCCTGTACTGGAATGCAGGTTTGGGTTTAGGAGGTTTAAGGACATAGGACAGGAAAATAAGGTCATGATGGGAAAAACCAGGAGCGTCAAATTGACCATGTGAGGAGACTAGGGAAGGATTGGAGGTTAGGATCAAGTCGAGCCAAGTATCATCACCGGTAGTATTGTGATGAGTTGGTTGGAGAGGTAACAGATGCAGACTAGCTGACTCGACCAGATGGAGAAGTTTACGGGATCGATGGGAGTTGTGGGCAAGGAGATTTGTGTTGAAATCCCCCATGACGATGTGATGTGCATACTCCGAACCCAAAGATTCTAGGACCGATTCGAATTCGGTGAAATAATCAAGTGACGGGGGACAATACACAACACCAAGAACGGCTTTTGATCCTTTAACACAAACCTCCAAGAAAAGAAACTCGGCTGAATCGTTACATGAAGAAGTAGAGAGAATTTTAAAAGGAAAGTCTGCACGAAGATAAATAGCTACCCCACCCCCTCTCTTACCGACTCTGTCATTCCGTAACAGAACGAATCCTGGGAGAGGGTAAGTGGTGGATAAAAGTTCAGGTTTTAGCCAAGTTTCAGAGATCAGGACAGCGTGGACGTCGTTATTCGAGAAAGTTTCACAGAGCTCATTGTAATGGCTTGGAATGCTTTGAGCATTTATATGACAAGCATTAAACAGTCGGTCGGTATTTTGGTTGAATTTATGACGTAATAGTTCACTAAGTGTTTCAGTAACAGAACAAAAGCTATCATCACAAGAAGAGGCAGTCGATTCGTTGGCAGACAAAAAAGAAACGTGATCAGAAAAAGTTGTCATTGTTATGAATAAATACAATAAAAACAGCTAAAAAAAAACAAAATAAAAATTAATATAAATAAATATTATGAAGAAAACTACACGGAATACTGGTAGGACGTTTGCATCTCTGCACCACCCGCCAGCTAACATCAACATTACAAATTACAGTGAACACACATACAATTAAGAAATAAATTAAAGAAACGTCAACAAACAAGAATTAAAGATTCGGAACGTCCCTCTACAAGCATTGTACCAACAGACATTATAATTTCGTGAACGTATCCGAACCAAGTAAACGTCACTTATGACGTTTACTCTGACTGACAACACGGCTTGTCAGTTGTTGTCACGACGACAATAGTTTGTTGTCATTAAAACGTAAAGTAAAAAGAAAAACAAAATAAAGTGAAAATACCTACAAGACCTATTGAGGGTGAAATTGCAAGAGTTAGTTACGTAAACTCAGAGACGTGCGAGTAGAAAGAGAACAAAGACTAATACAGAACTACAATGCAATATTACTAGATTAAAATAAATACAGGTTAAGACAAACAATGGAAGTTAACGAATTAAGCGGTAAGAAAGTACTAATTACTAAATGGGCATCTATTGCGTGAGTGCTGAATTTAATAATAATTGAGAAGTAATACCGTAACTAACGCGTCTTGTTTTTCAGGCCATCTCCAGACGTTGGAACCCCGGGATACTTCACCAGCAGCGGGTTCAGTTCTTCGAATGATGTCACCTTATGTTTGGTCCCATCAGGGGCTTTAATAACGATGACACCGTCCTGAGTCCAACACGACCGCATGGTGAAGTGGTGCCGCGCCTTCCCAAAGATGGATTGTCGGGACTTAGTCAGAAACTCCTTGACAGAGATGGATGACCCCTTCAGCCCTGTCTTTGCTCTCCAACCCGCAGATCTGTCGTCATATCTCGAGAACTTGACTAGAATGGGCCTATGGTGATCCTTTTTGGCCATGCCAAGTCTGTGGCAGACCTTTATGGAGGATGCTGTGATAGTTGTAAGGGACAGCTTCTTGCTCAACACCTCAAGGATCACAGTGCTGCTGACTTCTCCTGGAACCTCTGCGATGCCCTGGAAAATGAGTGCCTTCCGCCGGTGCCTGGTCTCCAACCCGTCGACCTGACTTGCACACTCACTGATCTGTTTTCTGAGAAGACTCAGCATGCTGAAGATCAGCTCCCTGAAGGTGCGGAACTCATCGGCTACCCTCGCCACGGTGTCCTTGGCAGGTTGTGCACACTGTATCTGCGCTTCCAACTCACTCATCTTCCGGATAAAGCTATCCTCGAGGGTTTTCTGTGCAGATATGATGTCCTCTAACTGAGACATAGTAATAATTTGTGTCCACTTGTGCTTAATGATAATTAATAGTGTTGTGAAGTGATGAACTGGCAGGTGGTGTAAAATTATTGTTTGAGTCACATAAATGTGCTGCAAACGTGAGTACCCGTTGTGTATTGGCTATACACTGATAATATACAAAATTTTAGTGAAAATACTGTAAATTACTATTTTAAATATAAAATAACTACTAGAGTAACGTCTGTCTTTTTTCACACCTACCCGCGTGCCTCATTGCCTAGGGAACCACTGTGCCCCTTAATCCACTGGAGGGTTATTCTGTTAGACAGCGATATACTCTCCATGGCGAGGTGACATTCAAATATTAATTTACTGTTGGTTTGTTTGTTTTCTAGGGCTTTAAGCACAGCTAGGCTGTCAGATACGAATCTGATTGCGTATTTGTGAATCCCCAGACGCTTTACGGCTGTTGCAGCTTGTGTTAGGGCGACACACTCGCATTGGAAAATCGAGCTGTGTTCGCCTAGTGGTAGGTGAAAGTTAATGTTGAGGTCAAGGGAGTGTACGCCAGCCCCTGAGCCGTTTTGAGTTTTAGAGCCATCTGTGTATATGCGTACTTCATTGACTCCTGACTGATCCCTTAATTCCTCTGTTGTTTGTATGCTATAACTTTTGTTGAACATAGGCTTATTATGTGTCCTATCACACGGGGCAGCGATGAGAGGTTGATACTCAATCGCCCGGTCCAGGATGCCTGCGTGGGGACTGGTGTGGTTCTTTCCCCATATGCCCAAGTGCACAAGCCTGATAGCTGCTAGTGCTGCCTCCTGCTGTATGTACAATTCAAGGGGAGTTAATTGTAGGGCTATCTCCATTGCCGCAGTTGGGGTTGTCCTCATACAGCCCGTGATAGCGGAACAGGCCAGCCTTTGGAACCGCTGAAGCCTAGAGACGGTGGTCGAGAGTTCAGTTCTCGTCCACCAAACCAAGGCGCCATAAGTCAGCATTGGTCTGATCACCGCTGTGTAAAGCCACAGCGTGATCTTTGGAGAGAGCCCCCACGTTTTTCCTAACATTTTTTTGCATTGGTACAGTGCGATTGTGCTTTTGTTAAGTTTGTAGTCAAGATGCCTATTCCAGAGCAATTTGTTATCGAGGATCACTCCTAAGTACTTGACTTCTTCCTTAAGTGTTAGTTCCGTGTTAAATAGTTTAGGAAGTTTGTGTGGTCCAAGGACTCTTTTGTTTGTAAACATTATTAGTTCTGTTTTAGTGGGGTTAACTGATAGTTCGTGTTTTGTACACCAATTCTCGATTATTTTGAAGGCTTTCCTCATGAGGTCACATAAGACTCCTTCAAATTTCCCCGTAATTAGAATTGCTATGTCATCTGCATAACCCACCGAGTACAGACTGCTAGCATTGAGCTCTGTAATGAGCTCATTTACTACTAGGTTCCACAGTAGTGGTGACAGCACCCCACCCTGTGGGCAGCCCCTACTAACGATACCTCGTGTGGTGGTGTTAACAGTAAATTGAATAGCGCGGTATTTTAACATGTTGTGAATCCATTGTATAAGCGTTGGCGCCACACCGTGCACAACTAGTGCTTGGCTAATGCTGGTGAAGTTGGTTTTGTCAAAAGCACCCTCTATGTCTATGAAGGCGCCCAGCGTTGGGTTTTTGGTTTTTAGAGCGTTTCCTATGCGTGTGACCACGCAGTGGAGAGCGGATTCAGTTGACTTGCCTTCGCAGTAGGCGTGTTGGTTAGGGTGTAAAGGTTTAAGTAGCGAGATTTGATTCCTAATCCTTCTGTCTCCCAGCCTCTCCAGTGTCTTCAAAAAGAACGAGGTGAGGCTGATGGGTCTGAAGGACTTGGGTTGAGTATAATCGCTCCTACCTGGTTTTGGAATAAAGATTATTTTTACTTCGCGCCATTTCAAAGGGATGTAGCGGTGAGCCAGACAGGCACGGAAAATCTTAACAAGATATTCAGCTAGCGTATCACCGCTCCATCTGAGCAGAGCCGGAAAGATACCATCCAACCCTGCTGCCTTGAAAGGTAGGAAGGTGTTGATTGCCCATATTATTTTGTCTTTGTCTATTACTTCTGAGGCTACCTCCCAGTCGATGTTGCTAGTAGCCCTTTCACTGTACGGTTCCCAGGTCTGTTCGGGCGCAATCCGGCAGCCTGGGAAGTGGGTGGTGAGGAGTAATTCGCTGGTCTCCGCATCGTTAATTGTGTAGGTATTATCTGGTTTTTTGAGGCATCCTATAGAAAGATCAGTCCCGGCGGCGAGACAAGATTTGACCCTCATTGCCTGGTTGCTATTTTCAATGTTAGTACAAAAACGCCTCCAGCCGTTTTTACTTCTGAGGCGTATTAGTTTTTTATAGGTTTTACGGGCAGTTTTGTAGCGGTCCCAGTCGTCCGGCGACCGTGTGTTCTTGGCTCTGTTGAAGAGCCTTCGCACCTTGTGTCGGTGTCTTTCTAGTTCTGGACCCCACCAGGACCGCCTTGCCCCCTGTCTTGGTACAGTGAGTGGACAAGACTGCTCAAGGCTGTTTAGAAGAATTGATGTGAGGTTGTTTACATGTTCATCTAAGTTGTTTAAAGGGATTTCAGCTGGAAGGGAGGGTAGATTACCAAGCTCTGCCTTGACTAGCCTTATGAATTTGGTTTGGTCTGTGTTACGAGGGATCCTCCTCGGTTGTGGCTTTGGTAGGTTAAAATTGATGGAGTATCGAATCCATCTGTGATCCGAACATGATAGTTCGCTAGACACATGCCAGTCCTGGACGGAATTGGAGATACCTATAGTTGATAAAGTTAGGTCTATTATTGTTTGTGATCGTGCGTTAATGAAGGTTGGTTCTGAACCTTTGTTGAGTAATACAAGATTATTGCTAAGAATAAAGTCGAGCATTGCCTCACCTCGGTTGTTGGTTTTGATATTACCCCAGAGTGTGTGATGCGCGTTGGAGTCGGTTGCGATGATTAGTTCCAGTTTCTCCCTTTCGCAGTACTCCACCAGCAAGGCGAGCTCTGGTAGTGGCACGTCCTCGTCGCCTGGCAGGTAGGCCGAGGCGAGGACGATGTCTGGAAGATCCTGTTCAGTTCTGGAGAGCCTCGTTGCTGTCAGGTCTCTTGAACAGAATTCATTGATTAATAGGTTAGGTATGTGTTTTAGGATGAAAATGCAGGTTCGTGGGTTGCTTACGGAGGTGTCTAGCAGCAACTTACCTCCGATGTTCGCCAGACCACATATTCTACCGCCCCTAATCCACGGCTCTTGGATAAGGGCAATGGTCTTCTGGTGTTGGTTGTCCAGCACTCTGCGCAAGGTAGCCGACGCAGATTGGCTGTGCTGGAGGTTGGTTTGTAGGATCCTAGTTGTCCCGCAAGGGAGAAGAGCAGAGGCTGCTGTCATAGTCCTCTCTCTCCTCCCCTGCCGGAAAGCAGTCCTCGTCCGAAGTTAGTCCGGGCGAGGCTGGATCCTGTGTGGGTGCTTTGGATGGTTCGACCTCCATGGCCGGGGAAGAGGTCCGCTCCCCCACCCCCTCTACGGTCTCCATCGCGGGTGGCGACGGGGACCGCCTAGGCGGTGGCGGATCAAGCTCCGGTCCAGGCACTACGGGGGCCGTTGAGGTTGAAGGCGCGTTGCCTCCCTCATTGACTACACCCTCCTCTAGGAAACGGATGTAGATGCTGCCCATGAGGTAGTACACACGCCTATTTTGCTCCTTTATTGTTTTGACCATGGACTCTGGCACACGGAAAAAGAGACAGGTACCCGGGGGCTCCCGCCTTAACCTCTCGTGTGTCAGGGTCCAGGTATTTATTTTTAGGTTGGGGTTTTGTCGGGTGAGTAGCTTTAGTAGTGCCGGAGTGTCCTCGGTGTTCTCCGGAACAAACAGTGTACACAACGCCTTCTTTGGTATCTCGGCTTGGGGCCGAACAGTTAGACTAGTGCCCGTTACCGGGGACGTCATGTTGTTGGTGATCCGCTTGAGCCAGGCCAGCGTGAAAGCGTCCTCGCACCAGGTTTTCAGAACGCCTTCAGAAAAGTGGGCCTTCCCTCTAAAGTGGATCGCGGTGTTTACGGTTGGGTTGGAGGGATCGCGATCTGCCATAAGCAGCGCCCTCAGCTCTTTTTCGATGTTTAGGCGGATCCCCTCTGCCTGTTCTTGCGTCATGTCCTCAAAAGGCTCTGTCATGACGGCGACGCATCAACGAGCGAGCGAGGCATCAACGTCAATGGCGAGTACATCACTCACCTTCGGTTTGCCGATGATATAGTGGTAATGGCTGAGACCATGGAGGACCTCAGTACAATGCTCGATGACCTCAGTAGAGCTTCCGGAAGAGTGGGTCTAAAAATGAACATGGACAAGACTAAGGTCATGTTGAATGCCCATGTCACACCCACTCCTATCAAGATCGGAGACTCTACTCTCGAAGTTGTAGACGATTATGTGTACCTAGGACAAACGGTCCAGTTAGGTAGGTCTAACTTCGAGAAAGAGGTCAATCGTCGAATCCGACTCGGTTGGGCAGCGTTCGGGAAATTGCGCGGTATCTTCGCGTCCAACCTACCGCAGTGTCTCAAGACGAAAGTCTATGACCAGTGTGTGTTGCCAGTGATTACATACGGGACCGAAACGTGGTCGCTCACAATGGGCCTCATCAGAAAGCTTAAAGTCACCCAAAGGGCAATGGAGAGGGCTATGCTCGGAGTTTCCTTGCGCGATCGAATCAGAAATGAAGACATCCGCAAGAGAACAAAGGTTACCGACGTAGCCCGAAGAATTGCCAAACTTAAGTGGCAGTGGGCAGGGCACATTGCTCGCAGAACGGATGGCCGATGGGGCCGAAAAGTTCTGGAGTGGCGACCGCGAACCGGAAGACGTTGCGTTGGAAGGCCTCCCACTAGGTGGACCGATGACCTGGTGAAGGTTGCAGGAATCCGCTGGTTGCAAGTCGCACGGGACCGGTCAATGTGGCGACACTTGGGGGAGGCCTATGTCCAGCAGTGGACGTCTTTCGGCTGAAATGATGATGATGATGAGATAGTGTAGATTTATAGTTCGATCCCATTAAAATTTTTGATTGTTATTCTCTAATGCTACTTCCGGTTAATATTTAAAATCCGGTATCATTTCAGAAACTAATTTATATTTAAATGCTAACTGTTGATGTATGATTGCAGCGACTGTATCATGGCGGTGTTTGTAATCGGTTTGTGCAAGTTATTTGCATGCTCCTGTTAAATGTTGTATAGTTTCGGAGGCATTGTTGCAATGTCAACACAAGTCAGTCGGCTGGTTTGGATCTTTTATGATGATTATGATTACCTGTAATTACGGGTAGCTATTATTTGATCTTGTATGGCCAGCATAAACCCTCGGTCTCGGGTAACAATTCGCCCCGTTTGAGCCATTCGTTCGACTTTATTTTATCGACGTGTGGGTCAGGCAGGCTCGATGTCTTCCGTGTAGAGCTTTTGCAGACCATGCTACAATTTTTTGTTGTGTACTACGATGTGTTCATTTATTTGTGCATTTCGGTTTTGTAGGTTTAGTGGTGTTAGTTTTTTATCGGTCTCCGTTACCTGCTTGTGTAGTGATGAGGTTTCTGATTTGTTATGGAAGTACTTATGCTCTGAGTGAAAGTATCTGTTTGTTGTGTAAATTGTGTATGTCTATTAATCCTCTCCCTCCTTCTTAGCGTGGTAGTGTAAGTCGTTGTATGCATGATTTTGGATGGTGTTTTCTGTTTGGATAGAAGTGTATGGATAGTGCGCTGTAGTTTTTTAATATCAGTCTTTGACCATCGTATAATTCCGAAAGAGTATGTGAGAATGGGTGTTGATGGCTTTAATTGTATTTCTTGAATTAAGGTGGCTTTTTAAGATAAGGTTGAGGCGGTGTGTGACATATTTTGTTGTATTTGTCTGGACTGTTTGAAACTCATGTATGTGTATGTACTCTGTTCATCTATTGGCTCGATCGATGCTCCTGAGTGAAACAACTCTGCTCCTGCCCTGCCGCTGCTCGTCCTATTATTTTGAAATTTTCTGTTTACAATGGACAACATTTTACATTTATCTACTCCGAATGACATACAAATATCATCAGAAAATTGTTGTCATTAGCTAGTTGATAAAGCGCTACTTTGCCAGCTGCATATAACTTTATGTCATCCATGTACATGCATATAACTTTCTGTCATCCATGTAGATTATTATTATGTCGCTTATTTATTTACGTTCTTATCTAATTACATTTTTAAGTATTTCTTAAAATAAAACGATACAAAAAAAAACACTTGCAAACAAAAACAGTTTGCAAATCTTGAATAAATATAATCTCACCGCTAGAATTCCATAAGTTTACAAATGTCTTTTATATCAGATTTCTCTGAGTCATGCTTTGTCTAACTTAGTTATATTTATTTAGTTTAGTGATACGAAATGCAACCTTCTTACTACAATAGTAAGAATCGAATTTAGCGTTAAATTACTTCGAACAATTATTTATAAGTTTAGAACTGAAATGATGGAATAAGCGCCGAAGTCGCTTCGGCTCACACCGTTCGCGTAGGTTTGCGTAAAATAACATTAGATAAACTTATTTGACAGTAAGAGTGGAGAGCAGTGGTGGTCCAGTGGTAACGGTTGCGACTTACAAGTTGTAGGTCATGGTTCGAACCCAGGATAGCGCTTTACTTTAAGTAATTTATTTCATCACCACTGTTCTTTGTGACAGGAGACCTTAGTAGGCAAAAAACTTAACAAATTGAAATCTAATAGTTAATCATAAATCGTAAGCACATTACCATCTACCTAGCCTTCAGGATCTTTTCACTGCTCTTTTTTATAACGACCAGACGGTTCTTTTATATAAAGACGCGGAAAACTTTGCTTGCGCGATTTAGGATTTGATGATTTTAGTTCATCCAATATGTCATAGATGATGCTGTAGTACTTGTGTAGTGTATACTCACCGAGGAATCAACCACGCGAATGCGCTTGAATTTTATTACCTACAGAGTCCAGAGTTGACCTATGCGCTCGATAGATGGCATTTGACGTCGAGTTAGTTCTTCCTATGGTTTCGTTACCGCCGTTAGTATTTTCGAATGTCTCATCTATTTCGATCGACGATCGAGCAAATTCTTCTCG
The DNA here is from genome assembly GCA_905147715.2 of Xestia xanthographa. NCBI lineage: Eukaryota > Metazoa > Arthropoda > Insecta > Lepidoptera > Noctuidae > Xestia > Xestia xanthographa. The sequence continues at coordinate 19,765,214 of LR990667.1, forward strand.
CTTCGGATAAACGAACGCGAAATAGGTAGTGTTAAAGTCTATAAATATTCTTGTAATAAACAGTTTTACTTATTGTTAATCAATTTGTTAACAACAGTAATCATGAAGTTTGTTAAACAACCACAATCGCTGCATGTAAACACAATTTGCGATGATTTTTGTAAAAGTAGTTCGCGTCATGGAGAATTGTTACCTAATTCAGTACGATGTATCATTTGTGGACCATCGAATTGTGGAAAAAACAAATTTACTTATTGGACTTCTTATTCATGAAAACGGTTTAAGGTTTCGCAATGTTTATGTCTATTCAAAAACCTTACACCAACCTAAGTACATTTTTTTAGAAAAAGTTTTACAACGGGTACCAATTATCTCACTCCAGAAATATCAAGGGAATGAGGAAGTCATAAGCGTTCAGGATGCAAAACCCAACTCTGTGATTATATTTGACGACGTTGCTTGCGAGAATCAAACTAACATGCGTGATTATTTTGCAATGGGAAGGCACAAACATATCGACTGTTTTTATCTAAATCAAACATATAGCAAAATCCCTAAACAATTAGTAAGAGATAATGCTAACTTAATTATACTATCCAAACAAGATGATATCAACTTGAGACATTTGACATTTCTTGAGACATTCGCCTATCACACTATTGGTCAGCGGCTGGCGCCACTGGCAACGTAAACAATAGCTCCGTAATAAAAATTCTGTAAAAATTGTAATTTAGTCTAAAATCGGCTAAAGTTGAGTGCAAAGTGTGTGTAAATAAGCAATAATCACTACAAAACGTTTGTAAAAAGAACTGGGACAGTGTAAACGTGAAAAACATCAAAAACAAACCACTCAAACATCTTATCAAACCTTCATAACAAAAACTAATATTTCATAAAAAGTGCATAACACAGTATAATAAGGACTATTTACTGTGAAAAGTAAAGTGCAGTGTCATTCAACAATTCATATCTCTACCTAAAAGCAATGAAAACCTTAATACAAACAAATAAACTTTATAACTGTTTATTTTGAATATTTGAATTTTGGCGTACCTCCTTACAGATAAACCTCTGTTCCACGAAGCAAATCTGTCAAAATAATTTAGGGCAGCGCCATTTAGTATCAAGTAGTGATACTACTCCTGACAAGACTTTTTGACAAGTAATAAACTACTATTCCAAAAGAAATAATGAGATTGCCATACAAAAAGTATAAAAATTAAAACGGGGTAATCACTACCCCTACTAGAAAACTATGAGTAAGTATTATTTATGCAAGAACTAGAAACACACTCTTAGTTTCGCGTACTTACTCCATTGTATTTAAAGTTGCTGGAAGTTTGCTTGTTAATTACACTGAAAGAATTACCCATTACATAGACGAAAAAATGACAACAAAAATGGGGTCTGAAGAAAAAAATATAACATTACGTTGCAAACATAATGTTGTGAGAACTTTGTCTTACGAATCACTTTGTATCAGACGCAACTCGGTAGATTCTATTAACTCTGAAATAAATACAACGGCATTCAATATGTTCGATCTATCTACAAGCGCTCCGTCAGATAACATCACTAAGCTGAGACAAGAATTAGAAGAAAAGCAAATATTATTGGATAATGCAAAAACGGAAATTGATAAATTATCCTTAGAAAATATTCAGCTACGCAAGGAAATTCAAGAATTATCTACGACTAAGCTACTACCTGAAACAGTATCTACTGAGACCCTAGATACCACAAAAGTGAATAAAATACGAAACACTTACAACGACAATATTGTTAATATAACAAAAGAGTCAGTAAGTCTACAAACTAAAGAAACTAACAACTGTATTATTGAAAATTATTCGAAAGTTCTTCCAACCACAATTACGAACTTTCCACCTCCAGATGAACCAAAGGAAAACGAAGATAATAATATTACACAAAATACTACACCAGACCTGAAACACGAAGAAGAAAAAGATGGGATGAAAAATAAGCAGAAATCCATCTATATATTTGGTGCTCAACAATGTGTAGGATTAGCATCTAAATTAGCTCACTCCAGAACTAACACCAGGTATGAAAAATATAAAATTGAATCCACTATTAAACCGCAAGTGACGTGCTTAGCAATTGCGAACGCATGAACATAACATGCGAAGATAAAATAATTATAAGTGTTGGTGAAAACGACAACAATCCTATAAAACTGTTATACAATTTATCATATGTACTTAAAAAATTTGAAGAAACCAATGTCATCGTTCTTGGTGTAAATAAAACGTACCATCTGAAGGAAAAGACACTGAATGAAACTTTACGAAACTTTTGTAATAATATTCTTAACTGTACCTTTATAAATTGTTATAAGTTATCTGTTAATGCTCTTTGTAAGAAAATTAATTCTTCTATAGACATTCTAGATTATAATACAAAATTTTTAAATTTCACGTCAAAAAAAGATGAAACATACAATAATACTAAGATTTTATCCAAAGAATATGCTCATACACTTAAAAAAACACTATCAGATAATGAAAAGACCCCAAAAAGAGTTCAAATTGAAATAAATAACCAATGCAACAATGGAAGTAACCACGTTAAAGGAACCATACCATATTATTTCGAATTAATGCGGAAAAAATCTTTAGAAATAGCTAAAAACAATGATAATGAAAAGACTCCAAAAAGAGTTCAAATTGAAATTGAAATAAATAACAAATGCAACAGTGGAAGTAACCACGCTAAAGGAACGATACCATATTATTTCGAATTAATGCGGAAAAAACCTTTAGAAATAGCTAAAAACAAATCAATACAACAAGAAAGTACGTTTTTTCTATAGTACCAAATTTAAAAATGATCTATTTATCGACAACAACACAACTACAGACTCAATTACACTGTTCCATCAGAACATAGCGGGCCTTTTAAACAAACAAGATAATTTAGAGTTATGCCTTCATGAGTTTGATATAAAAAATAATTACATAGATGTGATATGTCTCTCGGAAACTTTTATTAAAAGAGGCAATGAAAACAACGTAACTTTAAAAAACTTCAAACTAATTACTTCATACTCTAGAATAAAAGAAAAAAGAGGTGGTGTTTGCATTCTTGCAAGGGATTCTATAGACTATAAAGATTTGGCTATTTGTAACACCATGTCCATGGACAAAGTATTTGAATGTTGCGGGGTAGAAATTCCCGCTCTCAATTGTATTATTATTTGCTTATATAGAACCCTAGACAGCAACATAAACTCATTTTTTGACAAATTTGAATTACTTCTACACAAGATTTGTAATAAAACCAACAAAAAAATTATTCTAACAGGCGACTTAAATATAGACACACTCAAAAGCAGTAAAATAGCATCACGTCTTAAAGACACTCTAGTCGATTTTGGTCTTTTCTTACACATAGATCAACCAACGAGACAAAAGGCATGCATCGATCATTTTATAAGTAACATCAAAGACGCGAATGGTAAAGTTCATGATTTATTCCTCTCTGACCACAACACAGGCCAAACATTAAAATTTCCTATTAATAATAAACCAAAAAGACTAAAAAGTTGGTATATACAAAAGATAATATTACCAATGATGCCTTAAAAATAGCCCAACTCATATTAGCTGCCCCATTAGCAAAATTGTTTAACAAAGTAATAGAAACGTTTGAAACGCCTTCAGAATGGTCTGAATCCCACATTACTTTAATTTATAAAAAAGGAGATCCTAAGGATATAGAGAATTACAGGCCCATAAGCCTAATGTCCACAGTATATAAACTCTTTGCTACAATTTTAAATAAGAGATTAAGCACAACACTAGAACAAAGACAACCTACCGAACAAGCTGGTTTTAGAAAAGGGTTCTCAACTGTAGACCACATACATACCTTAGAGTTGATAATTGAAAAATACCGGGAATATCACAGACCACTATATATCGCTTTCATAGACTATCGGAAAGCATTCGACACGATTTCACATGAAAGTATTTGGGAAACTCTAAAAGATCAGAATGTGGAAGAAGAATACATTAAGATCCTAAGAAACATATACAGTAAGTGCACTAGTAGAGTGAAGCTAGAGACAACTGGGCCAAGCTTTCCTGTCAAGAGAGGAGTACGACAAGGGGACCCCCTCTCCCCAAAAATATTTATTGCAGTACTAGAGTCCATAATATATAAACTAGACTGGAAAAAACATGGATTATATATAAAAGGAAAATACTTAAGTCACCTCAGATTTGCAGACGACCTGGTTTTGCTCGCCGAAACGAGCAGCCAACTACAACACATGATTGAAACTCTTGACAAAGCTAGTAGGCAAGTAGGACTTGAAATGAACGTCACCAAAACTAACACAATGACTAACCACATAAAAACAAATATAGAACTGGATGGTGAAGTATTAAAATATGTCGAACAATATACTTATCTAGGTAAACAAATAGGATTCAACAGAGACAGCAATGAATTAGAAATAGAAAGGAGAGTAAAAAACACATGGAATAAATACTGGAGTTTTAAAGAAGTATTTAAGAGTGATATGCCCATAAAACTAAAGAAGAAAGTCATGGATTCATGCCTTATCCCATGCTTAACATATGCATGCCAAACCTGGAAGTTCACGACCAAAACCAAAAACAAAATAATCACATGTCAAAGGGGAATGGAGCGGAGTATGATGAAAATAAAAAAAATACAAAAAATAAGGCATACAGATATAAGGGCAAAAACAAAAGCAATGGATGCTCTAAACCATGCACAAAGATTAAAGTGGAAATGGGCTGGACATGTAGCACGACTCAAAGATCACAGATGGACCAAAACTATAACATCATGGCAGGGTCCCCCGGGCAAACGTCATAAAGGTAGACCCCACGCGCGATGGGAGGACGACATTAAGAAAATAGCCGGGCCGCAATGGATACAGATAGCCCAAGACCGTGAAAAATGGAAAACTTTGGAAGAGGCCTTCACCTGAGAGGGGTTCCTAATTTAATGTTATATAATAAGTTAACAATAATAAAGTTGCTAATTGGAAAAAAAGTACTACATTATAAATACAAGCAGATGAGCAACATTGTGCACAATATATATTTTAATTAGTTTTTAAGGTAAATTATTAGGTTTAAATTGTAGCATGTTTTTAGGAAATAAAAGGCTTTTTATTTTATTTTATTTATTTATATACAAAAGAGACTACAGTAAAGATAACTTAGACAAATTTATAAATTGTATAATAATAATAATAATAAATTTATTTCTCAAAAAACTTAGTAATATTTTACAGAAAAATAGTTTGGCAGTATTAATTTCTAATAAGTGGATGTAGCCACTGCAACCGATCTAGGCAATGCCTGTATTTCGGTTTTCAGCGCCTTTTCCCTCGATATTTAAACAATAAAATGCCAATAAAGAAATATGGTTGGTTGTACTAATAATTACATTTTGAATGACTTAAAACTAACTTAAATGCTACATTGTTTAAAATTTAAATTACCCACAATATAAAAAGCAAATGGTCTGTATGTGAGTGCGAAGTGTTTACGAGTGTGTGTGAACTAGTAGGTGATTTATGTGGAGTTTGAGTGATGTGGGTGCGTGCGTGTGTAGGTGGTTGTGAGTATGTGAGGGTGAATGTGTATGAGGGTGTGTGATTGAAGTGCATGAGCATGACTATTATCTAAGATTATTTAAACTAATTCGATCCGAACATTCCAATTACTGTTCAACGCTTAGTAATAACTCCGTTTCTTCATAATTTAGTTGTTGCAAATGGGTTCCTTCTATCTGGCAGAATCTTGAAGCTCCGAAATTTATTTGGCATAACACACTTGGCATAATCTTCTTTAAACGAATATTTTTAAGGCATAAAAAAATATTTAACATAGTTATTGTTTGGCCGAATGTTTGTATGTCCGAATTTACAATGGCATACTTATAAGATGGCAGAATAATATTTGGCATAATTACCTTTGGCAATGTTCAAATTCCGCATAATTTCGTTTAGAATAATGATTATTTAGAGCGACTATTATTTGGTATAATTTTACTTGGTATACTATAAAGATGGCAGAATTCCATTTGCAATTATTGCCATTTCTATAAAATAGCAATTTTAACCTTAAATTAGAATAAAAATATTGTCCTCCAAAGACAATATGTTATGCTAAAAAAGTTAGTGACAGAAACGAATCGCTCCAAAACCGACTCCACGTAGTCTTGTCTGCCCTACCCCTAGAGTGTCATTTAAATCCGCGAAGGCGCGGAAGGGTGAGGCGGCCCGTGAGCTGAGGAGCAGGTGGTTTTACTCTCACCACCATAGCTTCGGCTTGCTGGCCGGCTTCGCCGGCCAGCCTCAGCTACGGCGGTGAGAGTAAAACACATCTGCGACGATAAGCTCGCGTGGGACCGCCGGAACCCTGTAGCGCCGGAGCCGTGACAGAAACCATGCCTGCTGCATGTTGCATGCTTGCTTGCATGCTGCATGCTTGTTTGCACGTTTGCATGTTTGCATACTGCATGCTTGCTGCATGCATGATGTATGCTTGCCTGATCAGAAATATGCAGCAATTAACATTATCATCGTATGTTTGTGGCGAAAAAAAATAATGTACTATTAATTTTATTATTATGGTAAGAAATACAAAATTATTAAAACTATGATTTTTTTGTTATGTGATAGATCAGATGAGGTTTTTCATTATTTTTCATAATGAAATGTATGCCAAAAGATGATTCTGACTGTACACTTTCTGTAATATGATAGTTCTGCCTTTTAATGACTATCGATATGAAATTTATGCCAAAAGATGATTCTGACTGTGAACTTTCTGCCATAAGATGGTTCTACTTTTAATTCTTATGCATATGAAATTTATGCCTAAAGATGATTCTGACTTACAAAATTATGAGTTTTGAATGTATGATAAATGAGTGTCTGCCACACGATTTTCTGCGAAATTAACCTTATGCCATCTACTGTTATGCAAAGTAATATTATGACATAAAAAGTTCTGCTATAAAGGGTAGACCCGTTGCAAATATTCACTTACTATTTGTTTACATTTAGATTTAGTAAGCGGGTAAATATTTAATTCTTTATTAATTTTGCTATATAGGAACGGACCAAGAAATTCAATAAATCTTTCACTAAATTTGGTTTTACAAGTGATCCGTTCCATATATACTTTTTTATTTCTTCGCTTTTGCGCGAGTGGGTCATAAGGTACTTTTGTATGTTGTTTAAGGATAATGTTGATGATGAAAAGTTGTCTTACGGTCAGAACCCCACAAATCTGATATAGAGAGACAGTAGGAAAAAGGATAGGTTTAAAAATACACACCTTTAGAATTGCGCGCAGAGCGATTTCAATGGACTTCATAGTGGTTTTAAAAGTACCCCCCCAGGATGAGATGCAATAATTTAATAAAGACTGACCCAGAGCATAATAAATTTGTTTTAGGAGATAAGGCTCAGCTGCGTGTCGCAAATTTTTAAAAACATATATGAGTTTGCGTACTCGTGTACTGAGCAGCTTGATATGTTCTTTGAAATTTAGATTTCTATCTATAGTAACACCTAAGTACTTGATGGTGTGAACACGCTCCAGTGAAGAACACGCACAGTTGACTTTCAGATTACACTCGTGAGAAATAATTTTGTGGTTGCTACTGAGACTTGAATAATTTTTGATGCTGAACGAAATATACTTGGTTTTTTCCACATTTAAAGTTAGAATGTTCGCCTGAAGCCAGCTTCTAGCGATATTATAGCCCTGCTGGGCAGCATCAAATACCTCATCCCAAGTATTGGCGGCAAAAACTAAAGCAGTGTCTTCTGCGAAGGAGATGATTTCGCCTTGGGTGAGTTTAAGACTCGTGAGTTGATTAATATACACAAGAAATAAGGAGGGTCCTAAGATACTGCCCTGAGGTACACCATGTGTAACTGGTAGGTAGGTACTTTTGTATTCACTTACACGGACACATTGATTTCGCCCAGACAAGTAACTTTTAAAAAGTTCTAGCTGGGTACCTCTGATTCCTATCTTCTCGAGTTTTGCCAATAAGGGGGAAACAGAAATCGTATCGAATGCCTTGGCAAGATCGAGAAATATTGAAATACATTTTTTTCCTTTGTCCAAATTTGTGCTAATAAACCCAGTAAGTTTGTTCACTGCTTGTTCTGTGGACTTACCATGCCGAAATCCATACTGATTTTCAGACAGTATATTATTTTTTTCCAGATAATTTACCAAGCGAGTGTTCATGACTTTTTCCAATATTTTCGATATTGCCGGTAGAATGGATATTGGCCTATAATTATTGATTTGGTTTCTGCCTCCGCTCTTATATATTGGGCACACTTCCGACCTTTTCAGGGAATCTGGGAATAAGCCCGACTGTAAGCTATCATTGATAATTTTTGTAATAGGTGGTACAAGAATATTTTTATGCAATTTTAGAAATTTACTACTAATCTTATCACAACCCGATGCACAGTCCGTTTTTAGACCATTTATAATTTGGTCAACTTCTTGCTCGTCAGTGTCCATCAAAACAAATGAATTATTCTGCTGGTTACACTCGTCTTTTTGATATTGAGAATGTGCATCTGGTGTGTTTGTGTTTTGATAAATTTTATCAGCCAGTGAGGCTCCAACATTAATGAAATAACTATTTATTTTATTCAAAGATTGCTCTGGAGAAGTAGATAATGTTAGGAGTTCTTTTGTGCGTTGCATTGGTTTTGTTGTTTGTTGTTGTATATCCGCTCTAAGTTGGTCAGAAGTACCCAAGTACCAAGAAAACTTAAATTCAGCTTTTAATATATTTCACGAAACTTTTTGCTTATTTTACAATCTCTGCTTTCCGATCAACAAAGTAAGAATAAATTCAAACTGTAAGTCACCAAGGTGGATCACAACAGGAATCAGGAAATCAAGCAGACAAAAAAGAAAGTTAAGATATCGCCAATACATATAAAAATCTGAAAATTATTCATTTTTTTAATTTAAAAAAGTATACTTCTGTCTTCAAAGGATGCGTCAGTCGATCAAAACACCTTATTAATTCTAAAATAATGTCAATGGCAAAAAACAAAGGCAAAGCAGCATGGCAAATTATCAAAAACAAAACAGATTCCGTTAACACTAAAACAAATATAGAAACTATTAAAATCAACAATAACGTTATAGACAAACCTTTAGAAATTGCCGAAACTTTCAATGACTTTTTCATTAACGTTGCCAAAGATTTCCATAACAATAAAAATAAGCCTTCACAAAATAAGGAACCTACAATAGATTGTCCAAATATGGCTCAAACCATGTTTTTACATCCATGTTATGAGAACGAAGTGAAAAATATCATAATGTCTCTCAACAACACTAAATCGGTTGGATTTGACGGTATAGCAACTCACATTCTGAAATCCTGTGCCACCATTATATCCCCAATCATTGAACACTTGGTAAATCTTTCATTCTGGCAAGGGATTTTTCCAGAAAAACTCAAACAATCGATTGTGAAACCCTTATTTAAAAAAGGTGATATTAAAGAGTTGTCTAATTATCGGCCTATTACACTAATATCAAACTTATCAAAAATCTTTGAGAAAGTCATGCATCGTAGACTTACAAATTATTTAGAAAAATTCCAAATTATAAAAGAAGAACAAAACGGCTTTCAAAGGGGTAAATCGACAACGTTAGCAGCATTTACTCTAATAAAAAACGTAATTGAAAAATTAGATAAACGAATTCCAGTTTCTGTCATCTTCTTTAACATGAGTAAAGCTTTCGACTTTGTCAACCACGATTTGCTCCTAAAAAAATGTAATAACTACGGAATCAGAGGAATAGTTATGGACTGGATTACTAGCTACTTATCTAACCGTAAACAAAGAGTCGAAATAAACTCAATGAACGAAAATAACGAGTCCACATCATTCAGTTCTAAATATAGTCAAACCAAAACAGGTGTACCACAAGGAAGCATACTGGGCCCATTACTTTTCCTTATTTATATCAATGATTTGCCCACTGCTTTACAACAACAGTGCATACTTTTTGCTGACGATATTTCTGTAATTGTTACTAATGACAATAAATCAGACATAAATCACGAAAACAACCTTAATACAATAGTCAATCAAGTTTTAAAATGGCTAGAAAATAATTATCTCTGTGCAAACCTAAGTAAAACCAAATACATACATTTTAAAAAATACAATTGAAAACCAAAAACATTTAAAGTTAGTTGTCAAGGACAACAAATTAGCGATGTTAATGAATACAAATTTCTTGGACTCATTCTTGATCAGCATTGTAACTGGAAATTACATATAGAACATGTTTGCAAGAAACTCAACCAATTTGTATTTGCTCTTAAACGTCTAAGACATACCGCTAGTGAAGCAGTCGCTCTTACTGCTTACCACGGATATGTATCCTCTTTACTCAGGTATGGACTCCTACTATGGGGGAACTCCACAAATGTAAATGAATCATTTATTGTCCAAAAAAAATGCCTAAGAGCAATTTGCGGTAACAGCCCATTAACATCCTGTAGACCACTATTTAAAAAATTAAAACTATAACCTTAGCAGGTTTTTTAATAATGCAGGCTGGTATTTTTGTGAAATAACACTCAAAATATTTTATAGCATGTGACCTGCATTCGAAATACACTCGTCGAGATCCCACAAGATTAAGAATACCTTCACATCAAAGCACACTATGCCAAAAAAATAGTTTAATCACTGTAATATTTTTTTTTAACATACCAAAAGAATTAAGAGAACTGCCCTTAAAATATTTCAAATCCAAATTACATAAATGGCTTACTGATAATTGTTTTTATAGTGTAAAAGAATTTCTTGAAAAAAAAGTAATAGATAAATATGGCTATTGAGTTTTACAAAGTGTTTTATGTTGGTATATGTTTTTTTTAATTATAAGCATTATTGTTAAAATTTCGAATATGTACGAATCCTAAATTGTAAATGTTATTCCTATTTCTTAATTAGATTAATAGTTGAGCAAATTGATGTTTCGTATTAAAATTCTATGTTAAGTTCTAATATTTGTATGCCATTGTATGGCAAAACATGTAAGTTCACAATCCTAATTATAAGACCTTAATGTACCATGTTTTTACACAAATAAAATTATTCTATTCTATTCTATTCTATTCATGTTTATGAACAACATGTCACTGATATGACATGGACTGAATTTCGTGAAATGTGTTCAAAAATATGGAGTGAGCCTTTTAATTGGGTTCCTTCTATCTGGCAGAATCTTGATGCTCCGAAATTTATTTGGCATAACACACTTGGCATAATCTTCTTTAAACGAATATTTTTTAGGCATAAAAAATATTCAACATAGTTATTGTTTGACCGAATGTTTGTATGTCCGAATTTACAATGGCATACTTATAAGATGGCAGAATATTATTTGGCATAATTACCTTTGGCAATGTTCAAATTCCGCATAATTTCGTTTAGAATAATGATTATTTAGAGCGACTATTATTTGGTATAATTTCACTTGGCATACTATGAAGATGGCAGAATTCCATTTGGAATTATTGCCATTTCTATAAAATAGCAATTTTAACCTTAAATTAGAATAAAAATATTGTCCTACAAAGACAATATGTTACGCTAAAAAAGTTAGTGACAGAAACGAATCGCTCCAAAACCGACTCCACGTAGTCTTGTCTGCCCTACCCCTAGAGTGTAATTTAAGAGCGGGCCTAACGACAGGATAAATTCTGATTTCCCCCGCGCGTCTCGCTACACCCGCATTAGTGCGGATAACAAACACGGGCGGCCGCGTCGCCACGACACGTGAAGCGCGGGACCAAGCTTGCGTAGTGTAGCGGGTAGGGCGTAGTATATGCAAGCAACACAGTTAAATGGCGCTGTGTGTAATGTCCAGCAATATTTATTTATTTATTTATACTTGAAGGTGGTTTTTTTTTTGTTTATCGTCATGGTGTTGTTTTCATGGTTTTCGTGGTTGCTGATTACGAAAATGAGGTCAAAATGAAAAACCAAGATGGCGCCGGGGAAAATTTTTGGTTATTCCATCATGGGTGTCGTTTTCATGGTTTTCGAGGATGCTGATTACGAAAATGAGGTCTAAATGGATATCCAAGATGGCTCCGATGACATTTTTTCTGCAGCCCACGAGTGCCATACGCTCGACAACATAAACAAACACATATTAATGTCTACAATTTTTGCACAAATACCAACTAAAAATAAAATGTTAAATTATAAAAAAAAATAAAACCGACTTCAAAAAACACAAAAAATTGAAAAATAACTTTAGCTTCAGAAGTCGGTGACCTTTGTTTGATTCATTTAGTTTTTTTTGTCACCGACTTCTGAAGCTAAAGTTATTTTTCAATTTTTTGTGTTTTTTGAAGTCGGTTTTATTTTTTTGTAAAAAAGTTTTTTTATTTTTCCATTTTTAGTTGTAATATTCTATACAAATATTTGCTATGCATTTATTTTACATTGTTAAAAATACATGTCATGGTATGTATGGCTTATCCCCAATAAATGGAACTTAACATACCTAAACTGTCGAAATTTGGGTGTATTGTACACATCTGCGTACCCCTCAGAGCATGCAGGCGTGATGTTACGTCATGATGTTGTGTAAACAATAAACATCCAAGCGATTGCAGCTATAACGACCGATTTACCATCTAGTTTTGAAGAGTTCCATTGTATATCTCCGAAGATCAGCATCAGATCTTCACCAAATTTAAATGCGACCATCTCAGGAGTATATTCTTTCAAACAAAAAAATAATTTTGAGAATCGCTCCACAAATCGAGGAGAAATCGGTGAACATACATGAAATTGTACCACACAACTGAAGTAAAAATGTTCATAAAATGAAAACTATTGGGCCAAACCATGTTAAATTTTTATGGGACCAAATGGCAACTATTCCGCATCAAACTAAAAAAGAATCACGTAAATCGGATCATAAATGGCAGAGTAATCGGTGTACATACATAAAAAAAAAAAAAAAAAAAAAATACCAATCGAATTGAGAACCTCCTCCTTTTGGAAGTCGGTTAAATACATTAAAAACGATAACAAAAAGTAAAATGATGAAATACTTAACTTTCTTTTTTCTTTTTTCTTTCTTTTCTTACTTTCTTTTTGAACTTTCGATTTTTTAATAACTTATAAAATTTATAAATACTGTGACCATTAATAAGAGCAAAAAGGCATTCATAAACACCAAACATGACAAAATCGAGAAATGTATAAAATTGATAACCATAATAAAATTGAGGACATACCGTACGATAAGAATCAATAATAAAAGTAAAAATAATAGAATGTATAAAATTTATGACATTGGTAAAATTTAATAGGTAACGAATAAAAATTGATGAATTTAAAAAAAATAAAGATAATATATTGATAACTATGCTAATATTTAAAAATGCATAAGATTGTATTAATGATACCTATACATGATATATACCTAATTGATAAAAACATTGATGAAAATTGTTTTAAATTGATACATCAACACACAATAACAAAAATTATAGAATGTGTAAAATTTAATAACATTGGTAGAATAAATATTTATAAAATACTGTGCCCGTTAATAAAAAGAACAAAAAAGCAATACTAATAAAAAGCACAAAAGATAAAATCGAAAATTTTATAAAATTGATAACAAAAATAAATTTGATGACATACACTAAGAATCAGAAACAAAAAGTAAAAATGGAGGAATGTGTAAAATTGATGAGCTCAAAATGAAAATCCCAGGCGGCCAGAACATTTTTGGTTTTCGATCATGGGTGTCGTTTTCATAGTTTTTGGGGTCGCTGAATACGAAAATTAGGTCAAAATGAAAAGGCAAGATGGTGCCGGGAAAAAAAATTTGCTTTTTCCATCATGGGTGTCATTTTCATGGTTAACGTGGTCACCGATAACGAAAATGAGATCAAAATGAAAATCCAAGATGGCGCCCAAAAAAATTTATTTTTGCGTCAACCCCGAAAACCATGAAAACGACACCCATGACGGAAAATCAATAATTTTCCTGGGCTCCATCTTGAATTTTCATTTTGACCCCATTTTTGTATTCAGCTACCTCGAAAACCATGAAAACGACACCGATGACGGAAAATCCAAAAATTTTCCTCGGCGCCATCTTGAATTTTCATTTTGACTATCAGTGACCACGTAAACCATGAAAAAGACACCCATTACGGAAAATCTAAAATTTTCCTCGGCGCCATCTTGGATTTTCATTTTGACCTTATTTTCGTTATCAGTGACCACGTAAACCATGAAAGCGACACCCATGATGGAAAATCCTAAAAATTTCATCAGCGCCATCTTGGATTTTTATTTTGACCACATTTTGGTAATAAGCAACCATGAAAACCATGAAAACGACACCCATGTTTGAAAAACCTAAAATTTTGCTCGCCGCCATCTTGGATTTTCATTTTGACCTCATTTTCGTTATCAGCGACTCCGAAACCATGAAAATGTCACCCACGACAGAAAAACCAAAAAACCAACTTCAAGTATAAATAACAGGCGTGAATGTTCACAGAGTGAACCTCAGTGGCCAAGTCGCGCAAGTGTCTTTCGCGCAAGTTTCGCGCAAGTTTCTTGATACCTTACCTACCTACTACCTACCTACTACCTACCTACTACCTACCTACTACCTACCTACTACCTACCTACTACCTACCTACTACCTACCTACTACCTACCTACTACCTACCTACTACCTACCTACTACCTACCTACTACCTACCTACTACCTACCTACTACCTACCTACTACCTACCTACTACCTACCTACTACCTACCTACTACCTACCTACTACCTACCTACTACCTACCTACTACCTACCTACTACCTACCTACTACCTACCTACTACCTACCTACTACCTACCTACTACCTACCTACTACCTACCTACTACCTACCTACTACCTACCTACTACCTACCTACTACCTACCTACTACCTACCTACTACCTACCTACTACCTACCTACTACCTACCTACTACCTACCTACTACCTACCTACTACCTACCTACTACCTACCTACTACCTACCTACTACCTACCTACTACCTACCTACTACCTACCTACTACCTACCTACTACCTACCTACTACCTACCTACTACCTACCTACTACCTACCTACTACCTACCTACTACCTACCTACTACCTACCTACTACCTACCTACTACCTACCTACTACCTACCTACTACCTACCTACTACCTACCTACTACCTACCTACTACCTACCTACTACCTACCTACTACCTACCTACTACCTACCTACTACCTACCTACTACCTACCTACTACCTACCTACTACCTACCTACTACCTACCTACTACCTACCTACTACCTACCTACTACCTACCTACTACCTACCTACTACCTACCTACTACCTACCTACTACCTACCTACTACCTACCTACTACCTACCTACTACCTACCTACTACCTACCTACTACCTACCTACTACCTACCTACTACCTACCTACTACCTACCTACTACCTACCTACTACCTACCTACTACCTACCTACTACCTACCTACTACCTACCTACTACCTACCTACTACCTACCTACTACCTACCTACTACCTACCTACTACCTACCTACTACCTACCTACTACCTACCTACTACCTACCTACTACCTACCTACTACCTACCTACTACCTACCTACTACCTACCTACTACCTACCTACTACCTACCTACTACCTACCTACTACCTACCTACTACCTACCTACTACCTACCTACTACCTACCTACTACCTACCTACTACCTACCTACTACCTACCTAAAATAAAATAAAAAAATCAAAAATCAAAATCTATTTATTTGCCAGAATGTAGGTTTACAAAGTATGATCTTAAACTATAATGGCCCCTTTACATTCTACCATTACATATGGTGTGCAAATATTTAATTTTAATCTGCACAAAGTTATTGTTTCAATTAATGCATTCAGAACAAAAATAAAATAAGAAAATTAAATAGTCAGTAACAACAAATAAGATCTCATGCATCGATTACTAGGAATAAATAAATAATCTAATTGATGTCAAAGTTATACCTATGTCAGTTCAAGTGATAAAGTTTTATAAAAATGTCAGATTATGAATGTAAGTATGTCATAAATAATAGTATATTGTAATTGATAATGTCATAAATATTAATTCGAACATCAATAAATTATTATTAGGTATATACCAATATTATTAATTTCTGTTTCACTCTCCGCGATCTGACATGTATTCATTAAGATTATAAAAGCATTTGTCTTTTAACCATTGCGTTACTTTTTTTTTTAAAATGTTCAAGGGAAGATCTTTAAAAGCATCCGGTAATTTGTTATAAACTTTTACAGCATTTATGTACGAGTTCCTCCTATACAATTCGAGCCTACATTGCGGTACACAGAGCTCATGTTTAAATTTATTTTTATTTCTAGGAACTACATTTCGTTTGGTTACATCTTTGTGTTTAATGAAATATTGTGGATGCTGTTTTACAAACAGGCATAATTCTCTAATATACATACACGGCAATGGCAGAATATTGCACTTTTTAAACAAGGGCTTACAACAATCCGTATACCAGGCCCCACAGATTGCACGTATACATTTTTTTTGTACTATAAACGCTTTTGTAATATCCACCGAATTACCCCACAACAAGAGACCATAAGCGAGTACGGACGAAACGTATCCGTGATAAGCACAAAGAGCAGCTTCTGTTGATACCGTGACTCTTAATCTTTTTATTGCGTAGACAAATCTGTCGAGTTTATCACAGACGTAATCGACGTGTGTTTTCCAGTCGCAATTCTGGTCTAGCATTATCCCCAGAAATTTAGTAGTTGCCACTTGTTCAATCATCGTGTCATTATATTTAACCTTTAACGTTAATTGCTTTCTTTTATCCTCCTCTCCTTTTGTCCTACCTGCCAGACGACTTTATGAAAACAGTGGTAGTGCCTGTAGTGAAGAATAAAACTGGTGACCTCACTGACAAGAGTAACTACAGGCCTATTTCTCTTGCCACTGTGATTGCTAAGGTGTTTGACGGTTTGCTTAACGCACAGTTAAATAGATCGGTAACACTGCACGATAACCAGTTCGGGTTTCGTCCCCGGCTGTCCACTGAAAGTGCTATACTGTGCCTTAAGCATACCGTCAGATACTACACGGATCGTAAAACTCCCGTGTATGCGTGCTTCCTTGATTTGTCCAAGGCTTTCGACCTTGTAGCATATGACCAGCTGTGGAGCAAGCTGAGGAGCATAGGTTTGCCACCGGAACTCATCAGTATGTTCCAGTACTGGTATGCGCACCAGTCTAATAGTGTTAGGTGGGCGGGGGCAATGTCGGAAGCGTATCAGCTCGAATGCGGAGTCAGGCAGGGTGGCTTAACCTCCCCTACCCTTTTTAATTTGTACATAAACGGGCTGATCGTGGCGCTCAGTAGCCAGCATGTCGGCTGTCACATTGACGGTACATGTGTCAATAATCTAAGTTATGCTGACGACATGGTGCTGATGAGCGCTTCGGTCTGCGGCTTGAGAAAGCTGTTGCGGATATGTGAGGAATATGCTTGTGGTCACGGTTTGATGTATAATGTAAATAAGAGCCAGTGTATGATTTTTGAGACCGCCAGTGCAAAATGTCCGGGAAGCATACCTCCGGTCAGGCTCAATGGGGTTCCTCTGGAAAGGGTTGACCAGTTTACATACTTAGGGCATGTTTTGACTGTCGACCTCAAGGATCACGCAGACATGGAACGGGAGCGGAGGGCGCTGTCTGTTAGAGCTAACATGATCGCCCGCAGATTTGCGCGGTGCTCTAGAGATGTTAAGGCCACGCTGTTTAGGGCGTACTGCACATCGCTGTACTCGTGCAGTCTGTGGGCTCAATACTCTAATAGAAGTTACAGCGCCATCCGTGTCCAGTACAATAATGCGTTCAGGGCGGTGATGGGGCTACCCCGATACTGCAGCGCCTCGGGTATGTTTGCTGAGGCGCGTACCGATTGCTTTCACGCGACCATGCGCAAGCGCGCCGCGTCCTTTGTGCGTAGGGTACGGGATAGCCCCAACATCGTGCTGGCGATGATTGCAGGAAGACTGGATTGTCCCTTCATCCGGCATTGTTCCAGCAGACATGTTGCTGTACCAGTGTCGGAGAGAAGGTATTAATTTTTATTATTTTTTCAATTACCTATGGATTTATTTTGACATCATTTCATTTTATTTTTATTTTACATTTTACGATTTATTTTTGATTTTATTTAATTTAATTTGATTTATTTAATTTATTCTGATTGTAATTGGTTGACATAGATTTTGGATTTAATTTGATTTAATTTGTTACGTTTTGATTCTATTTAATTTAATTTTAGTTGATTGAGTCTGATTTTATTTTATTTTATTGTAATGATGCTTTTATCTTTTATTAATTTTTATTTGGCAATGGGTGTTAATTACCTGAAATAAATGATTTTATTTATTATTATTTATTATTTATGGGTTTGGAATTGGATCATTTTAGTTTTTTCCATATTAATTTGTAAGTTGTTAGAGTGTAACCAGTGTATTATTTTGTCCATTGCTTCGTTTATGTCTTGCTCATATGTGTCTGCATTTTCACATTTCACAATGAGAGTTGTGTCATCGGCAAACAAGATTGTGTTATGGCAAATGATATTTGGGAGATCATTAATATATATGAGGAATAAAAAAGGTCCCAATACACTGCCCTGTGGCACTCCAAAATTATTTAGTCGATATTCACTTCTATGTAAAACCTTCTTATTATTATGTATTTTAGAAATTTCCACACATTGTTTTCTGTCATTAAGGTAGTCTCTCAACCAGTCATTTGCTTTGCCTCTTATTCCGTATTTTTCTAGTTTATGTAAGAGCAACTTGTGGTCTACAAAATCGAACGCCTTACTCATGTCTAGGAAAATCGCAGCAATTGGTAAACCCTCATTTATAGCCTGGGTGACAATTTTGATCAAATTGAAACATGCCAATGAAGTGGTACTATTCTGTCTAAACCCAAATTGCTCATCTTTAAGTATCCGAAAACTTGTTGTAAAGTCTTGCAGCCTTTTTAGCATAATTTTCTCAAAGATTTTTGACATTATTGGTATAAGCGTCACAGGCCTATAATTATTCATGTCAGTATGTTCTCCTTTTTTGAAAAGCGGCTTAATAACAGATTTTTTCAATATGTGTGGAAAACTACCTTCCTCAAATGATAAATTTATTAAATAACACAGTGGTTGACATATGTATGGTGCGCATAATTTAATAACATTGGTTGTTATGTCATCCACTCCTGCTGCATTTGTGTTATTAAGATTTTTAATTGTTTGTAATATTTCCATCGCATCAGTAGGTTTAAGGAATATTGTATGTTCGTTATTAGTCTCGATAGTTTTGTTTATCTCGTCTATATTATATTTAAAATTCTTGCTATTTGTCAATTGTATATAAAATTCATTAAATTTGTCACTTATCTCCTTAGGGTCATTATATGTCTGATTATTGTTGATTATTCTATCAATTTGTGTTATCGTACTAACGTCACCAATGTTTTCATTAATCACTGCCCATGTGGCTTTACATATGTTTTTATTAGTGTCAAGATATTTCTTATTTTGTAGTTGTCTAGATTTATAAATGCACTTTTTGAGTATGTAGCTGTATGATTTATAGTATTTGTTTGATTTTTTTCTGTTTGTTTTATTGTGTTGTTGGATAAGATAGAGAGACCGTTTCCTTATACAGGATCTTCTTATGCCCTTTGTCAACCATTTATGGTTCCCTTTTTTATTAGACTTCTTTATAGTGTATATTGGGAAACACAGATTGAAAAATAATTTAAATAATTCATGAAATTCCGCAAATGCTTCTTGTAAGTTTTTTTTTTCGTATACATTTGAAAAGGTCAGGGATGACATACAACTTTTGAACTTGTCCATATTTTCTCTACTATAATCTCTGACATTCTCATACTAGCTGAATATTTCGGATGATTTTGTAGTTTTCAGCGATAACGTTTGTCCTGTTTCGTGGTCAGACAAGGCAAGGTGATGCACCTCCGCTTTAACTTGCTTAATATTGCTTGCTAGCTGATCAAGACATGACAATTGTCTCGTTGGTGTTTTGATATGCAATTCAATTTTATAATTTTTTAACATACTCTTCAACTCTTCGCTACTCTTGTTTGGTTTTAAGATATCCAAGTTCCAGTCGCCACAAAGAATAATTTTTCTTTGTTTCCTATTAAGGCATACTAGTAACTGTTCAAGTTTCTCAAGAAATATTTGTGGGTTACTGTTAGGAGTTCTGTATAAGCAAATAATCATGATTTTATTGATTTCTACGCCACAACATTCAAAATTAAATTTACATGCCAAGTCATTAATATTAGTCAAAGTTTTATATTTTAAATTATTATTTATCAATATGCATACCCCTCCTCGTTTTGTGTCACGTGAATATGACGCAACTAATTTATAACCGGAAATTTTTAAAAGCATTTCTGTACCTTTTTTCATGAAAGTTTCCGTTAAACACACCACATCTATTCTTTTACTATTTTGCGACAGTTCATCGATTGCAAACGTTAATTCCTCGGTTTTATTTATCGCGCCGGCGATGTTCTGGTGAAATATTCTAAAATTGAATTCCGGATTAGGGGCGAAAACATTTATTCGCTTGTGACGGCAATAGTGTATCAGATTGTGTGCTTAAGTACTGTGAAGATTTTTTAAAATAATAGGGTATGGTTCCCTTCTTGTGAGTTCCGGTGGTTATCACCTCTAGTTTGCTCAAAGAGGCAGTACAATTACTATTACCTGGTGGATGTATATTTTTAAACGACTTAAAGTAGAATGGAATTGTGCCCTTCTTAGGAATGTTTGTGCTTTCTAATTTAGCCTTGTGCCTTAATAACATAAGATTTTTACAACACAAAAATGTTTTGTCATAATAATTTGAGTCGATTTTGAAGTTGACTAATTTACATACATCTAATAAATAATAGGATTTATTGTACGGGTAATTACATTTTAGATTAATAAATGAGCAATTTTTAAAGTTGTCACATATGGTTTTTAAGTTGTTATTTAACATACTTTGATTTAAATATCTGTTCCGTAAAACACTAAATAATAACAAGTTAGTTTTTTGGAAATTTTTAAGGATGCTTACTAATTCTACTATTACTTTACTGGGGTTAGTATCATTTTCTCCTATGCACATAATTATATAATTATCTTCGGAATCTTCCATGTCAATAATAGGTTTAAGAATTTCCTCTGTGGAGGCATATGATTTTGTAGTGGAAGAGATGTGATAATTCTTGTAGTTTGAGTCTTTTCTAGATTGTATGAGAAGTGAAGCTAGCCCTGTAAACTGTTGACCTCCAACTATAGTTAGCTGGAATAAAGATTTAGTTTCTGTGGTGTTAGACAGTTGTCTGTTATTGTTTACTTCATTTTCTCCATGCAGTTTTAGTAAAGCGCCATCTGTTATGCCCTGATCACACTTCTTCAAGCTAAGGTTGTGTTGTGTTGACACGCTCGGGCTCGTGTTACCTGCAGCGCCATCTGTTATGTTTTCTTCACACGATTTTGTCTCGCGATCAATTAAACTTGTGTCAAGTTTCTTTTTGAACGTAATATTAAGATTTTGTACTTTACATGTCTTCTTTTTCGAAGTTGAGTATTTTTTTGAACTACTAGTTGATCCGCTACATAGGTTTTTTAATTGCGCTATGGTATTTAGTTGTTCAACTGTTTGTTTTTTCAAAGTGCTGTTCTCCATGATTAAGTTATCTATTTCGTTGTTAGCGGTATTTAATTGCATTCTCAATTGTTCCATTTCTTCGTTAAGTCTATCAAATTCTTCGCAGCTTATGCCGATTGCAATTTGTGGTAGACTTTTCGAAAAATATACCTACTACCTACCTACTACCTACCTACTACCTACCTACTACCTACCTACTACCTACCTACTACCTACCTACTACCTACCTACTACCTACCTACTACCTACCTACTACCTACCTACTACCTACCTACTACCTACCTACTACCTACCTACTACCTACCTACTACCTACCTACTACCTACCTACTACCTACCTACTACCTACCTACTACCTACCTACTACCTACCTACTACCTACCTACTACCTACCTACTACCTACCTACTACCTACCTACTACCTACCTACTACCTACCTACTACCTACCTACTACCTACCTACTACCTACCTACTACCTACCTACTACCTACCTACTACCTACCTACTACCTACCTACTACCTACCTACTACCTACCTACTACCTACCTACTACCTACCTACTACCTACCTACTACCTACCTACTACCTACCTACTACCTACCTACTACCTACCTACTACCTACCTACTACCTACCTACTACCTACCTACTACCTACCTACTACCTACCTACTACCTACCTACTACCTACCTACTACCTACCTACTACCTACCTACTACCTACCTACTACCTACCTACTACCTACCTACTACCTACCTACTACCTACCTACTACCTACCTACTACCTACCTACTACCTACCTACTACCTACCTACTACCTACCTACTACCTACCTACTACCTACCTACTACCTACCTACTACCTACCTACTACCTACCTACTACCTACCTACTACCTACCTACTACCTACCTACTACCTACCTACTACCTACCTACTACCTACCTACTACCTACCTACTACCTACCTACTACCTACCTACTACCTACCTACTACCTACCTACTACCTACCTACTACCTACCTACTACCTACCTACTACCTACCTACTACCTACCTACTACCTACCTACTACCTACCTACTACCTACCTACTACCTACCTACTACCTACCTACTACCTACCTACTACCTACCTACTACCTACCTACTACCTACCTACTACCTACCTACTACCTACCTACTACCTACCTACTACCTACCTACTACCTACCTACTACCTACCTACTACCTACCTACTACCTACCTACTACCTACCTACTACCTACCTACTACCTACCTACTACCTACCTACTACCTACCTCGTTACGCTACTACTTCTCTCCACTCGGTCTCGCAGGTGCGCTCCACTCGGGACTTACCACCACCGGACAGGTTTCGACGCCTACTATAATATTTGTTCAAACACATAATGGCTATCTCTGACCGTTACGAAGTTATAGCCCTTTTATTTTTAGGGGAGGTTGGGGAGTGAAGGATACCCTCCATATACAAATTTAAACGCTCTTCAATAATAATTTACGGTAAAAATTAAAAAGCCGCTAAGTGTCCTAGATTCCGAGATACGATAGGGGGAGGGGTGAAGGGGGGGAGAGTGGGGAGTTTTGAAAAATGATTTTGTCTAACTCTAGGCCCCTTCTTACGAATCTGAAAAAAAAAAATGTTCCAAGTCTCTTAACTTCCGAGATCCGCCTTAAGAGGGTGAAAAGGGGGGCAAGGGGGGCAACTTTGAAAACTGGTTTTTACTTACCCGAGCCTCCTCTATACGAATCTGAAAAAAAAAATGTACCAAGTCTCTTAATTTCCGAGACCTGCTTTAAGGGGGTGAAAAGGGGGAAAAAGGGGTCGATTTTGAAAACTGGTTTTTACTTCTCCAAGCCTCTTCTATCCGAATCCGTCAAAAACGAAAAATACGGGTCTCTTTGTTTCCGAGATATGATAGGGAGGGGGAAGAAGGGGGGCGAAAAGAGGAGGTTTGGCACTTTTCCCATACTCGCGGGAGTTTCTTGTTTACGAATCTGTCAAAATATACCCACCTCCCCATCCACCATCTGGGAGAACAATTATGTCAATGAGTCAGTCAGTCAGTCAGTGAGTCAGTCAGTCAGTGGTAATCGAGCTTTATATAGTATAACTAGTATTTGCGTGGGTGCGCGAGCTGCGCGCAGCTCGCGTGTTGTCGTGTTCTTGAGAAGTATTCCTTACCCTCATAAAATTTTGAGAATCCATAGGAATCCTTAAAATGATTGGGAAATCCGTTACAACTACCCCTAAATCAGTATGAAAACCCTTAAGAACACCTAAAACATTAAAAATTAATTTAAAAAAAAAAAACTAATAAAATAAAAGTAAAAACCTTACTTAAAAACTTAACCCTAAAGTTGCTTGTCGTCGCCCCTGAGTTAAGCTTCACCCACTCGACCTTCGTTACGCTACGGAGGTCGCCGGCTCGCTTCGCTCGCCACCTCCCCCCTTCTCTCCACTCGGTCTCGCAGGTTCGCTCCACTCGGGACTTACCACCACCAGACAGGTTTCGACGCCTACTATGATATTTGTTCAAACACATAATGGCTATCTCTGACTGTTACGAAGTTATAGCCCATTTATTTTTAGGGGAGGTTGGGGAGTGAAGGATACCCTCCGTATACAAATTTAAACGCTCCTCAATAATAATTTATAGTAAAAATCACAAAGCCACTACGTGTCCTAGTTTCCGAGATACGATGGGGGGAGGGGTGAAAGGGGGGAGAGTGGGGAGTTTTGAAAAATGATTTTGACTAACGCGTTGCCCCTTTATATGAATCTGAAAACAAAAATGTTCCAAGTCTCTCAACTTCCGAGATCCGGCTAAAGGGGGAGAAGGGGGACAATTGGGTCAACTTTTAAAAACTGGTTTTAAGTTTCCCGAGCCTCCTCTATACGAATCCGTAAAAAACAAAAAATACGGGTCTCTTAGTTTCCGAGATACGATAGGGGGGGGGGAGGAAGGGGGGTGAAAAGGGGAGGTTTGGCACTTTTCCCATACTCGCGGGAGTTACTTGTTTACGAATCTGTCAAAATATACCCCCCTCCCCATCCACCATCTGGGAGAACAATTATGTCAGTCAGTGAGTGAGTGGGTGGTAATTTAGCTTTATGTTACAACTACCCCTATATCAGTATGAAAACCCTTAAGAACCCCTAAAACATTATAAAATCAATATAAAAAAAAAAAACCTAATAAAATAAAAGTAAAAAACTTTACTGAAAAACTGAGACATAACCCTAAAGTTGCTCCTAAAGTACCACCAGACAGGTTTCGACGCCTACTATAATATTTATTTTGTTCAAACACATAATGGCTATCTCTGACCGTTACGAAGTTATAGCCCTTTTATTTTTAGGGGAGGTTGGGGAGTGAAGGATACCCTCCGTATACAAATTTAAACGCTCCTCAATAATAATTTATGGTAAAAATTAAAAAGCCGCTACGTGTCCTAGATTCCGAGATACGATGGGGAGAGGGGTGAAGGGGGGGAGAGTGGGGAGTTTTGAAAAATGATTTTGACTAACTCTAGGCCCCTTCTTACAAATCTGAAAAAAAAAATGTTCCAAGTCTCTCAACTTCCGAGATCCGCCTTAAGGGGGTGAAAAGGGGGGCAAGGGGAGCAGCTTTGAAAACTGGTTATTACTTTGCCGAGCTTCCTCTATACGAATCTGAAAAAAAAAATGTTCCAAGTCTCTCAATTTCCGGGATCCTCCTAAAGGGGGTGAAAAGGGGGGCAAGGGGGGCAGCTTTGAAAACTGGTTTTTACTTTTCCGAGCCTCCTCTATACGAATCTGAAAAAAAAATGTTCCAAGTCTCTCAATTTCTGAGATCCGCCTAAAGGGGGTGAAAAAGGGGGCAAGGGGGGGCAACTTTGAAAACTGGTTATTACTTTCTCAAGCCTCCTCTATACGAATCCGTAAAAAGAAAAAAATACGGGTCTCTTAGTTTCCGAGATACGATAAGGAGGGGGAGGAAGGGGGGCGAAAAGGGGAGGTTTGGCACTTTTCCCATACTCGCGGGAGTTATTTGTTTACGAATCTGTCAAAATATACCCACCTCCCCATCCACCATCTGGGAGAACAATTATGTCAATGAGTCAGTCAGTGAGTCAGTCACTGGTAATCGAGCTTTATCTAAATATATAAAAGAAGAAACTGACTGACTCATCTATCAACGCACAGCCCAAACCGCTGGGTCTACAGATTCCAAATTTGGCATGTAGGTTCCTTATGTGGTCTAGGGGTGCACTAAGAAAGGATTTTTCAAAATTCACCCCCTAAGGGGGTTAAACGGGGCTCCAAAGTTTGTATGGGGAAACAAGATTAGTTTGACTATTTTATTCGAAACTTCACAGTAGTGCTCCTATTAATAAATGAGTAGAAACGGGTTTCAGGATTTTTCAGAATTCAACCCCTAAGAGGGAGAAATGGGGTGACAAAGTCTAAAAATCAATGCACAGCCCAAGCCGCTGAGTCTAGAGATTCCAAATTTGGCACATTGGTTCCTTATGTGGTCTTAAGGTGCACTAAGAAAGGATTTTTCAAAATTCATCCCCTAAGGAGGTTAAACGGGGCTCCAAAGTTTGTATGGGGAAACAAGATTAGTTAGACTATTTTATTCAAAACTTCACAGGAGTGCTCCTATTAATAAATGAGTAAAACCGGGTTTCAGGTTTTTTCAGAATTCAACCCCTAAGAGGGGGAAATGGGGTGGCAAAGTATAAAAATCAATGCACAGCCCAAACCACTGAGTCTAGAGATTCCAAATTTGACACATAGGTTCTTTATGGGGTTTAGGGGTGCACTAAGAAAGTATTTTTCAAAATTAAACCCCTAAGGGGTTGAAACGGGGTCCAAAGATTACATGGGGAAATAAGATTAATTACTCTACTTTATTCGAAACTCAACAGGAGTACTCCTATCGATAAATGAGTTAACATTTATGTTTCAGGTTTTTTCAGAATTCAACCCCTAAAGGGGGAAATGAGGTAACAAAGCCTGAAATTCAACATAGGTATTGTTTGTATGGTGAATTGGGTTGGGTGTATTACAAAAACACCGATTTTAAGATTTAATGTGGCGGACCTGAATTACCATCATTCCCTGTTGGGGTGCGATGGGGTTGAAATATCTAAAAATCAATATGGGTGTCGAAACCGAGATTGTCAGGGGTGCTGATGTCGAAATTGGCATTTATTTTGAGATCCAGAAGATGGCGGATTCGACTTCTATTCTGGGTTATTGTTGATTTATTGTGATGATTGTGATAACGATGATGATGATTGTTATAATGATGATGATAATTGTGATGATGATGATTGTGATTACGATGATAATGAGTTTGATAACGATGATGGTGATTGTTATAGTGATTGTGATTGTGATAGTCATGGCGATTGTAATAGTGACGGTGATTTTGATGGTGATACCGATGGTTGTGATAACGAGGATGGAGATTGTGATGATGATGGTTATGATTAAGATGATAATGATTGTGATTACGATGATAATGATTGTCATAGGTAACGATGATGGTGATTGTGATAGTGATTTTGATGGTGATTGTGATGGTGATGGTGATTGTGATAGTGATTGTGATAGTGATGGTGATAGCGATGGTGATCGTGATTGTGACAGTGATGGAGATTGTGATGATGAAGATTGTGATTACGATGATAATGATAGTGATTGATATAGTGATAGTGATTTCGATCGAGATTGTGATGGTGATGGTGATGGTGATTGTCATAGTGATGGTGATTGTGATTGTGATTACGATGACAATGTCTGTGATAACGATGATGGTGATTGTGATAGTGATTTTGATGGTAATTGTGATGGTGATTGTGATAGTGACGGTGATTGTGATAGTGATAGCGATGGTTATGGGGATTGTGATGGACATTTTGATGGTGATTGTGATGGTGATTGTGATGATGATTGTGATAATGATTTTGATAATGATTTTGATAATGATGGTGGTTGTGATAGTGATGGTGACTGTGATAGTGATCGTGATTGTGATAATGATGGTGGTTTTGATAGTGATGGTGATTGTGATAATGATTGTGATAATGATGGTAGTTGTGATAGTGATGGTGGTTGTGATGATAATAATAAATTGTGATGATTATGAAATTTGGCAAATAGATAGTTTATAACCTGGATTAACATGTAGGACACTATTTATCCCTTTAGTATGATTCAGTGGGACAGTTACCGAACTGCACGCGGGCGAAGCCGCGGGCAACAGCTAGTATAGTATAATAAATAAACTGTGCTCCATTGCACCCATATGTCTAAATAGATGCAAAACCAAGGTCACGAAGTGGCTCTTGACATTAACTTATACTTAGTGCGACTGAAGAGTTACTACGGATATCGATCGCTTAACCTAATGTAGTTAGTAAAATAATATGTTTATTATTATATTTATACAGACTTACATAATCACAAGTTTTCACCATATTAATCTATCCCTCACACTCATATATACACCCATACATAGATACATAAATAGGCCACATCTTGGTTGCATTAGCTAAAATAATAAAGTGTTGTGATTAAATGATGAAATACTGTGCTCGTCTTACAACTACTTTTACATGTTCAAAGTATAGGCGAGGACGCTGGCACCCTAAACACAAGTTAAATCTTACATTGGGTGCCACAGCTCATCGTTAACACTCTTTTTCTTAGTTGTAACGCTACATAGTGCTTAGATAAGTGTTTTCTTGTACAATTATTGAAGGTAATAAATATATATATATATAATATATATATAGGCTGATCAGGATAAAATCCTCAATAAATTAGTGACCGACGTTTCTGAATTGAGGCAGCAGAATATCTCCATCCAAAAGTCCAACTCGGAGATTGAAAAATCCCTTAAATTCTTCAACGCGGAATATGAGGTTATGAAGTGTCGCTTAGACGCCGTGGAAGCCGAACACAGGGAATACGTGAAGCGCTTTCATGAAATCGCCAGCAATAGTAGCGAAAAAAAGGTGGCTACACTGGAAGCAAAAATAGATTCCATGGAACAACAGGCACGCCAGCTCAATATAGAGGTCTGTAATCTGCCAGAAAAACGCAATGAAAACCTTGTGACAATCATGGAGTCGATATGTAGTGCCATCAATTCACCGGTGTCGCATAATGACATCATATCTATACATAGAGTCCCACACGCGCGCCAGCAGGATACCAAACCCAAGAATTTAATTGTCAAGCTTAGGTCGCGGATCGTTCGTGACAACTTACTAAGCGCCTACCGTAATGTGAAGAGTCTCAAGTCTGATCAGGTAGGAATATCAAGCGCTACTCCTGTTCCTATATATTTAAATGAAGATCTAACCCTAAAAAATAAGGCTTTATTTCGTGAGGCCAAAACGCTTGCAAATAAAAATGGATTTAAATATGTTTGGGTTAGAAATGCGACAATACTTGTGCGTGAGCGAGACATTGACAAATCATTTGCGATTCGCTCCACCGAAGACCTCAAAAGGATCGTTGCTAGCGAGAAATCCGGTACAGGTGGTGCAAATCAATGACGTTAAATGCATTACTGTATTAATAAACATTACCTTATCATTTTGCTTCCTGCTTTCATGTGATGTATTTTATGTTCAAACCTACATTTTCTCAGTTCTGTGCATGTGTTGCTGTTATCTTTCAATTTTCTTCTCTGGCCTGTATGTTATTTTGCTGTTAAATATTAATGCAATCCTGTGTCTTCCTCAGTTTGATGGGTATGTTTCATGTGTGTTGTTTCATAATTGTAAGCAACTAAAATTATGTTTAAAAATAAAAAAATCCCTTCTTATTATTTTACCAGATAGTAGTGGACTGGGCTACAGACTCTGGGTTGCTATTCCAATTATATGTTCAAAATATTCTTGTATCATTTCTAATTGTTGCAAGCTTTTTAATCAATGGCTTCTAACAACGTTATGATTTATTACCAGAACTGTAGAGGGATTCGGACGAAGTTACATACTCTTTATATGAATATACTGGCTAACGCCTATGATGTCATCATACTGACTGAAACCTGGTTGATCCCCAGCATCCAAGATAGCGAATTCATTGACGATCGGTATATAGTCTTCAGATGCGATCGTGATCGCTCTGCGACTAAAAAACACGATGGCGGGGGAGTTTTGGTAGCAGTGCTTCGTGAGTTACGTCCTACTAAGTTAACAACATATTTTGTCAACCCAGAAGTTGAACACGTTGTGGTCCAACTGCCAGCTTTCCAACACAACAAACGCCATATTATCAGTGCTACATACATGCCACCGCGAATGTGTGAAGAACTATACACACAATACTTTGACATGTTACAAGGCTTAGTTAACGCTCCTGCCACTGACTCGTATTTTATTGTTGGTGATTTTAACCTACCTGACATCGCTTGGTTATGCCAAGGGAATCATGCAATTGCACAAGTTTCGGACACAAAAGGACGAATAATGATGAATTTTATTAATTTAATCAATGGCTTACAATTTAATGTCACTAAAAATAAATTAGGTCGTATACTCGATTTACTTATATCCAATGTCGATTGTCAGGTGGTATCATGCAACGCTTTACTTGATCCCGATAGCCATCACCCAGCTATTTCTGCTTTGACTTGCTTGACCACGCAATACACTCCCTTGAAATGCCGCACGGTTCATAGACATAACTTTCATAAAGCCAACTTCGATGCTATAAACTATGAACTAAGTAAAATTGACTGGGGCAGTGAACTCTCTCACCTCGGGTCTGAGCAAGCTGTTAACGCCTTTTATGAGATACTATACGGTATTATCAAATTGCATGTTCCGTTAACTAGAACCAAAAATTCTAGCTTCCCAGTCTGGTTTTCGCCATCTCTTATAAGAATCTTTAAAACTAAAGAACGCGCCTGGATTAAATGGAAGACATACAACAATCAATCCGATTACTTCAAATTCTCCAACTATCGGAAACTTTTCCACAGTGAGTCTATCAAATGCTATAAGAAATATATTGGAGCGGTTGAAGACAGCATTCCTAAGAATATAAAGCATTTCTGGACTTACATCTCATCTAGAAAGGGCAAAGCTTCCGGCCAGTACTTCAAAAATGTTTCTTCTGATGACCCCACGGACATATGTAATCTATTTTCATCTTTCTTTTCTTCTGTCTACGAACCCTCTACATTTGACCCTGAAATGTGGCAGCCTCCTGACAGCTTTGCAGATAACTCGTCTAGCATATCCGATATTCACCTATCTGCGGAAGTAATACTATTGAAGTTGAAATCTTTGGATCCATCTAAAGGGGCGGGACCTGACGGCTTGCCCCCCAACTTCTTCATAAAAACATGTGACGCCCTGTGCAATGCTTTGCATATAATTTTTAACAAATGTTTGCGTGAGGGTGTTTTTCCCGCAATTTGGAAACGTGCGTTTATTACTCCTGTCCATAAAGCTGGTGATAAGAATAATGTAGAAAATTACCGCCCCATCTCAATCCTTTCCACCTTGTCTAAGGTATTTGAGAGCCTTGTCCACGGCGCCTTGTATCCTCAGATTCATCAACTTATTATACCTGAACAACACGGTTTTGTAAAACGTCGTTCAACCACGACAAATCTGTTAGTATTTACGAATTACCTCTTTAAAAAAATGAATTCGCGCGTTCAAGTAGATGCTGTCTATACGGACTTTCAGAAGGCTTTTGACAAGGTGGATCATTCACTGCTTTTAGAAAAAATTGCCTTCAATGGAATTCGCGGTAATTTGCTGAGATGGTTCGCTTCATATATTTTTAATAGAACCCAAAGAACGGTAGTTAATGGATATGAGTCTGAGCCTATTGTTGTTCGGTCTGGGGTTCCACAGGGATCCATTTTAGGTCCCCTTCTTTTTATAATATTTATTAACGATATTAAAAACTGCTTCATTAATTCAAAATTTTTAATGTACGCAGATGTCTTAAAAGTCTATAGATCATGCAAAAATACACAAGACTGCGTACTCTTGCAAGACGACTTAGATAGACTTAATACGTATTGTATTAAAAATAAACTTTTTCTTAGTATTCCAAAATGTCATAGCATCTCATTTACTAAAAACAAAAAAGTAATACACTACAATTATTATATTAATAGCGCACGCTTGGACAGTGTTGCGAACGTCCGGGACTTGGGTATCACACTAGATTCACGTCTACATTTTGACATACATGTTGATAACATAATAAACAAGGCGTTTCGTATGTATGGCTTCGTTATGCGATCATCTGGTGACTTTGTGCGGCCCTCTACGTTCTTGCTCTTATACAAAACTCTGATTCGCTCCCAATTGGAATACGCAATCCAGATCTGGAACCCTCTCTACGACAAATACTGCTCTAGATTGGAAATGGTACAGAAAAAGTTCTTGCGGTCTATGAACTATTAATGTTTTAATTCCAAGGTTACATACGCGCAGTTACTGAAGCGATATGGCGTTCTGAGTTTAGAGTCCAGGAGACTTCTTCTGGGTGCAATGACACTACATGGCTTGTGTAACAATAAATTCGACTGTGTTGATCTCACTAATCAGATATGTTATAGAGTACCCAGAACTGTTGTCCAACGGGGGGTGCGCGTACCCCGACTGTTCCATACAGACTTGTGCAAAACCAACGTCGGAATGCGCGCACCTCTTCGTCGCCTTGTTGAGATATACAACACACACTTTATGGAGCTTGACATATTTACTTTATCCAACCAGACATTTAAAAAAAAAGTTACAGATATTTTGTCAAATAAGCAGTGAAAAGAATGTGATAATTTAATTGAATTGAATTATTTTGTATTTTATTTTGAATTATTTGTACTGAACTGAATTATATTGAACTGAATTAAATTATTTGTATTTGAAATAATATTGAACTCAATTTAATGGAACTAAATTTAATTAAATGGAAACAAATATTGAATGGTATTAAAATAATTTGTATGTGATCAAATGAAATTAAGATATGTTTAACTGAATTAAATGGGAATAAATTAATTTATAATACATCAAATACAGCCGTCACAGAAGGCTCTGTATTCTGTAAAATCTACCCACAGAGTACACTGTTTATATATTGAAACCACAGTTTGTTATTCTTTTGTTAAGACGTGGATATTGATGTGGGTTACATGTTTGTGATTTTTAGTTTATAAGGTTTTTTTGTGTTTTCTGTAGCATGTAACTGTTTTATGTCCCTAATAAATAAATAAATAAATAAATATATTTTATTTCTTTGTCATTTTGCTTGAGAGACTAAATAAAACGTGTTACAAAAGTTTATTAGTTTTATTTAGAATAACAATTAAAAAATATCCGTTTTATCCGCATTAACCGGATAATCCGGATAGTAAAATATTGATATACGTATTATCCAGGTAGTAAAAATGAACGGATATTGCAAGGCCGACTTGCGGTGTTTTCATTATTTGAGTTTTCATCACTTGCGGTGACATCACTTTCCTTGTCGTCAGTTCCTTGGGAATCATTTGTGGTCATCATCTGCTTACTTGTTGCCTACTGAGAAAAAACAAAATTATAAAATTTATATTAATTGCACATGCGATACCAGGGTGAGTCTCTAGTATCTGTATATAACAAAATACACTAAAAGATTGACCTGGAAGATTAAAGATACACTAAAAGATTCTGGTGACCCGTAACACAGGTGTATACCTATTTCGGGCACCAGTCTCTCACAAATGTTTTCCCTGTGTATTAGATTTAATAATTCCTGTTCACTGTAACGTTTGTGATGCGAAAATAAACCTATTATTATTACTGATCAATGGATGGAGATTGGAAATGCCCAGATTAAACTGTATACGGAGTGGAAGAGAGGCCGACGCGAAAACGGTGACGTCAGTGTCCCATCCCATACCACCTGTATACATAATGATCGCGTGTATAGATTTAATCTCAAGCCCACAAATCTCCAATAACAAGCCCATAAGTCACTATCACTACATAATTATTATTATAAAACAGTCGCCCGCCGCGTCTGTCTCCATGTATGCTTAGATCTTTAAAACTACACAACGGATTTTGATGCGGGTTTTTTTAATAGACAATAGAGTGTTTTAAGAGGAAGGTGTATATAATTTGCGGGTGGGTGAAGCCGCGGGGATCAGCTGGAGACTAGCTGATCCCAAAATACCACTGAAAAATATTTAGGGGAAATCCGGGACCGCGGTCCTGGTCCCAAAAGTCAGACCTTCTTCTTATAGGGGATGCGAAATGATGAACTAAACACGTGACAACCGTTTGTGCGTTCATGTCCCTTCGGCTTTGTAGTAAGTTGAAAAAAATATTTAAAATATGTACCTTTTAGTAATCCTCCTACGTTTGTAAGCAAGTCTTTCACTGTTTCACCCACGTCTGTTGTCAAGTCTTTTACTGTTTCACCCACGTTATTTGTCAAGCCCTGTACTGTGTCTCCCACGTTATTTGTCAAGCCCTGTACTGTGCCTCCCACATTTTTTGTCAAGCCCTGTACTGTGTCTCCCACGTTTTTTGTCAAGCCCTGTACTGTGTCTCCCACGTTTTTTGTCAAGCCCTGTACTGTGCCTCCCACGTTTTTTGTCAAGCCCTGTACTGTGTCTCCCACGTTTTTTGTCAAGCCCTGTACTGTGCCTCCCACGTTTTTTGTCAAGCCCTGTACTGTGTCTCCCACGTTTTTTGTCAAGCCCTGTACTGTGTCTCCCACGTTTTTTGTCAAGCCCTGTACTGTGCCTCCCACGTTTTTTGTCAAGTCTTTTACTGTTTCACCCACGTTATTTGTCAAGCCCTGTACTGTGTCTCCCACGTTATTTGTCAAGCCCTGTACTGTGTCTCCCACGTTTTTTGTCAAGCCCTGTACTGTGTCTCCCACGTTATTTGTCAAGCCCTGTACTGTGTCACCCACGTTATTTGTCACGCCCTGTACTGTGTCTCCTACGTTTTTTGTCAAGCCCTGTACTGTGTCTCCCACGTTTTTTGTCAAGCCCTGTACTGTGTCTCCCACGTTATTTGTCAAGCCCTGTACTGTGCCTCCCACATTTTTTGTCAAGCCCTGTACTGTGTCTCCCACGTTTTTTGTCAAGCCCTGTACTGTGCCTCCCACGTTTTTTGTCAAGCCCTGTACTGTGCCTCCCACGTTTTTTGTTAAGCCCTGTACTGTGCCTCCCACGTTTTTTGTCAAGCCCTGTACTGTGCCTCCCACGTTATTTGTCAAGCCCTGTACTGTGTCTCCCACGTTTTTTGTCAAGCTCTGTACTGTGTCTCCCACGTTTTTGTCAAGCTCCCTGCAACACTTCCCAGTTTGGAAATTAAACGTGCATCGGCGATGGATATGGCCGCCTGTAACAATTGAATTCACTGCTAATTAAAGAAAGAAAGACAAACTATTTATTAGACTCACACAGGACAAAGCAAGAAAAAAAATATTTAACAAACAATAAGACATCATCTACCTAGCCTTTTCCCAAATATTTCTGGGGTCGGCTTCCAATCTAACCGGATGCAACTGAATACCAGTATTTTACATGGAGCGACTGCCTATCTGACCTCCACAACCCAGTTCATACTGGGTAATACGATACCACTTGGTAAGACTGGTTATCAGACTTTTTGGGCCACTGACTACCTATAACGACCGTCAAAGATGGACCAATGACAGCCGGGACCAACAGCTTAACGTGCTTTCCGAGGCACGGAGGAAAGTGGATTACACACAGAGGTTACAGCGGGTATTTTGATACGGCCCAAAGTGATGCCACGGTCCGAAATACGAATATAAATTTATAATACAAAATAAAATGGACAAATAACAAACAAACAAAAAAATTATATGGACCTATTATAAACGAATTCAAGAATAAAATATAATAATTTTATCTACACCCAACGTAACTACAATGTTTTTTTATGCATGGCAACACTGTCAAACAATGGCTTTAAGGTGTGTGGCGTTTTTTGCAATTTGCAGGCCAGTGCTAGGTTGTATGATGATTAAAATATGATTCATGCCTGTGAGACGCTACATACGTCTTCACGATTCACGCCTGAATCATCAATCAGACTTATATCCACTCTCATAAAGTACCGAAGCAAAATTAATAAAATTTATAGATTTTGGATCACCGTTTAAATCGGACCAGTTATAACAAAGAAAGTGATTTACATAGGAACATGAAAAAAAAACGATACTGGTAGAATAGTAGTAAAATTAAAAGAACAACATGTACTTACGACCACGCAGACTAGTAACAGAGCTGTCTTCATTTTGGAAAAGAGTTTTCGTCGAAATACGTCTTTGCAACCCAACGATGACTTGTAACTTCGGTCAGAGAGCGAAGCCTTATATATGATCCTTGTATTGTTTCAGCTTTCAGCTTACACCAGCTGCACACACGGAATTTAAATGACTTGGACGTAATTCATATTTACTCGGAACACTTTTCACTTAATTTCTTAGAGACTCATCATGAGTTTGCAGACTGATCTGTATGATCAGATGTTACCTTGAAAATTATTTATTACTAGCTTTTGTTCGCTTCCGTTATGTATGGAAATTAACCCACGGGATTGTTTTAAATGTACCCCCTACATACAAACAAATTTTACCTCTTTATAATATTACTAGCGGACGTCATGCGGTTTCACCCGCGTAGTTCCCGTTTCCGTGGGAGTACGGGAATAAAATATAGCCTATAGCACTCATGAATAATGTAGATTTCTACCAATGAAACAATTTTTAAAATTGGTTCATTACTTCCGGAGATTACCCCCTACATACCAACTTAAAAACATACAAACTTATAAACAAATGTTACCTCTTTATAACATTATTATAGATTATAGATGGATAGATAAGTAATAAGTTTACAAGTATAGATTTGTCTTTCATTAAAACCTCCTTACTTCCTTTTCGAATTACTGCAACGATCTGAGGGCCGCTTTCAGAATTGAAATTCGAACTTTGAGGCGAACATCAAACAAACGTTCATGAGGTCTGGCAAAAAAAAAAAACTATACAAGATGATAACGGAGCCTTCACGATGACCTCCAGGACCTGTTTATTAATTAATGCATACATCAGCACAATGTTTTGACAGCGTTACATTGAGTTTTATCGTAATACGTGATTTTTCACCCCATGAAAAAGTCGTTTCCCAGCAATCATTTTTGCGTAAAGTTACTTAGGTTGACAGAATGCTTGGTTGACGGCTTCGTGATGAGCCTGTGTACTCCCTGTATACAACATTAGTTTTGGGTTGCCCTAAACCTCTAAATGTCATACTTATACTAAGGGGCCATCCATAAATTACGTCACAAGAATTTCATGATTTTTACCCCCCCCCCCCCCCCGGTCCTTGTCACAGCTGACAGCTGGTCACATTTGTGAGGCCCCCCACCCTAGTGTGACGTCACATATTTTGCAATTTTATATATCTACAAATTATTGAATTAAAAAAGCAGTTCTGAAATTAGTTTTATTTCGAATTTACTTTTTTAATAAAATTTAAAAGGATTAATTATTTACACCGAGTAAATATAAATTACGTTCAAGTCATTTCAGTGGGTCTAAAATGGCCGCTTTAGCAGAACCGTAATACGAATCACGTCAAAAATTTAAAATTCTTAAAATGGACCTGTGCTGTCCCGTGTCGTAGCCGTGTGGTATCCGGCAGAGTAGAATAGAACCAACCTATTACAGTCACGGGTGTCGTATAAGGTGACTAATGTCTGAGGCAGAACACCTTGCGCCTCCGTAGACCAGAGAATGGGCAGCAGCGTTTTCTGTTAGTCTTTCATCACTGCGATCTCCAATCCGCCTGCCAAGCGTGGAGATTACTGCAAATTCCTCCCATCATGGGAGAGGCCAGTAATAATATATATAATATGTCCAGTAGTGGACGTTATGGGCTGTTGTTGTTGTAAAGTCCATTTTAAGAATTAATTTTTTTTAACGTGTTTTTTATTAAGATTCTGCTAAAGAGTCCATTTTAGGCCCGTTGTTTCGTGTGTACAGCTGGTGTAAGCTGAATTAATATTATGATCATATAAAAGGCTGCGCTCTCTGAGCGAAGTTACAAATCATCGTTGGGTTACCTACACGTGCTTCGAAGAAAATTCTCTTCCAAAATGAAGGCAGCTCTGTTAATAGTTTGCGTGATCGTAAGTACATGTTGTTTTTAGGGTTCCGTACCCAAAGGGTAAAAACGGAACCCTATTACTAAGACTTCGCTGTCTGTCCGTCTGTCTGTCCATCTGTCTGTCCGTCTGTCCGTCTGTCCGTCTGTCTGTCACCAGGCTGTATGTCATAAACCGTGACAGCTAGACAGTTGAAATTTTCACAGATGATGTATTTCTGTTGCCGCTATAACAACAAATACTAAAAACAGATTAAAAATAATATTTAAGGGGGGCTCCCATACAACAAACGTGATTTTTTTATAAGAATTGGTACGAAACCCTTCGTGCGCGACTCCGACTCGCACTTGGCCGGTTTTTTAACACACTTCTAATAAAGGAGGGGTACATAACCCACTCCTTTATTAGAAGTTGGTTAAAAATTCGACTACTATTCTACCAGCGACTTTTTTTTGTGATTACTGGTCCGATTTAAACTTTTTTTTTTTTTCATTTGGTACAAGAAACTTCATATTCATTTATTTTACATTACATATTGTATAAAACATCTTACAAAGAGCTTAAAGCTAGGTACATAAATATGGATCCTGTAAGGGCACAGCAAAGTAGGCGAGAGAATGAGAGCTTTAATTTTTCTAATTAGTTGGTAATACAAAAGTTACAATACTTAAAATAAAAAATATTATGTGTATTACATAATTTAAAATTTGTCATTTAGAAATTCATTAATAGTATAAAAATAGCATTAGCAGCGTATAGCATTTATATAATAAAAATTGTTGTAATTTATCTATGAATGAATTAAATTTTTGTTCCTTTTTAATTTTTTCAGGCAATTTATTATAAACTTGCATTGACATGACTAGAGTACTTGTTAAATGCATTTTTAGCTTAGAGCTTGGTAGGTTTAGTCTATTTTTATGACGTAATGAGTAGATACTCATTACGTCATAAAAATAGAACGACACACTACACGAGAAAATATAAAATCAAGATTGATTGTATATTTTCTAGTATAGTGTAAAAATGTGGGTACTTGCGAACGAATTTGCAAATTTCTATAATGTATAGGCTGGGGAGGGTCAACCAACATTCCTTTTCCATTTTGGTCCTTTCCACCGTATGGCTTCAATGGTCCATCTTCGGTCTGGGTATCGTGAGATGTGTCCGGCCCATCTCCACTTAAGTAAGAGTGCGTGCCTGAGTCGCTCCATGTAAAATACTGGTATTCAGCTGCATCCGCATCCCAAAAGTGGCGGATTTGTCAATAGGCGGGTAGAGCCAAGGGCGGAAAATTTTAGGTGCGGCAAATATGGGGCTAATTTTCTTTTAATGTTTTTCGGAAATGAATAAATACATTAATTACTGTATTCCTACATGCTATTTGGTCTACACTAATTGACTGTTCAATATGTTCTAAATGTTTCACCAATCATACTCGTATGACAGGTTAATTTGTTTGGCAATGCAAGTTGTCTGTCTCCGTTTCAAAATTCTTAAAAATCGAATCAGCTGCCACAAAGTTGAGTGGGCAAAAATCTATAAAATGGTATTCTGTTCTACTCATGTTTTAGTATTCTTTGGCAAACGTTACTATTATACGCAAGAAGTATGTATGTTGGTCGGCAGATGGCGCTAGTAACCGTATCTTAGGAGGGTGTTAGCGCTTCGAGCTTTTTGGAAAACCTTTAAACGCTAACATGGGGGGTGCGGGGAATTTACCATGAAATGGTAGAACTGTCTAAACAGCTCTTTCCAGGCTTCTAAGAGCTTGGAGCGGTGATTCAAAGCTTTGCTATGAGAATTGGCGGTTTACTGTAATAAACTTTATGTGGCAGTATACATTGATTTTGAAGGAGGCTATTTTTTGGTAAGGAGAAACAGGAACAATAGAAGGACACAGGATGCAGCGTCTTACCTTTTTGCAGAAGTCTGGAGTCGTCTTCCTGGTGTAAGGGCTTTGCACGTCCTCGATGTACAGGTTAACCACGCGGCGGCCAGCGTGGTTCCACAGATAAAAGGTTCCTTCCCTTTTGCAGCACTTCAAATCACTGTAGCTTAATATTTAGGTGGATCTAATTTGAATTATAGACCCGAAACCCTGGATTTATCACGAAATCTAGATTTATTGCGTTAAAGCCCTGGAGAGGTGCTTTCGCGGCGGCGGAGTAGACGAATCTTATTTCAATATGGCTGCGGATACGTTCCATCTTCTTCCAGCCTTGTATTGCCGTTTCGCTCTGACCTATGGTAGACGCTGCAGGAATGAATAGGAAGGAAGGAAATGATCGGAAACTACCGCCACATTCTAATAAAGTTAAAAACATTTACCCTTCTTTTGGGTTAGTCTGGTAAAAAAGATTGAAACATGATTAAAAGTATGTAGGTTTGAATAAGGCGATGCCTATGGCGACAACAGTGGGCGCGTTTAGAAAGTTGGCAACCATTGACCGCCATTAGTTATAACGTTGCCTTCCCCATTTGATTGTTTTTTTTACCTTTTTCTTATGTTTACGTTATAGATAGTTTTACTTATTTGTTTTTTTAATCTTTTTTTTGCTTTGTCTAATAAACAATTTTTCTTTCTTTCTTTAATTAGCAGTGAATTCAATTGTTACAGGCGGTCTTAGCCTTTGCTGATGCAGGTTTAATTATTAACAAACTAGGAAGTACTGCACAGAGCTTGACAAAAAACTTGGGAAACACAGTACAGGGTTTGACAGAAAACTTGGGAAACACAGTAAAAAACGTGTCTGAAGACGTAGGGAAATTACTTAAAGGTACATCTTTTTAATTATTTTTTCAACTTACTACTTTTCAGGGTAGAAGGGACATTCGAAACACAACAGTTACCCATTGAGCTATTACTACTACGTATAGAGAAGACAGCGCGAACAAGATCTGTGCAACAAGCGCGGCAGTGCGGGGCGCGCGGGGGGCGGGTAATGAGTCATAGATGCGGTGTCACCGTTAAGAGGCGACACTTTGTTTATATTCTGCCTATTTCATTGGGTACCCCTTACGTGCACATTGTTTGACTTACAATTTTTGTTATAATATTTATTTTAGGTAATAACTGACTTTACTCTGCGGAACAAATAATATATTCTGGCATATATAGCTACCTATACTAACTGGTTCAGTCAGGGTTATGGGAAGTCTCATTCTTAAACAAATTGTATTGTATTCCTAAATAAATAATAATTTTATTTCAGGCCTTTACTTGTACAAACAATTAATCAATTAAAACCAAACAATTTAAAAAAACAATTAGGTACGTAGCTAATTGATTTTCTTCTTTCATGAATTTGCCTTCCTTCAATTAATAACCACAGTCTATTCTTTTCTAAATGTGTAAGATTATTATTTTCCACTATAAAAATATACGTCAGGTAATACTATCTACACGACTTGAGTAGGATATTATTGGGCATTCTACTCCACCTTCCGTTCCGTCGGCTCACTCCGTTCGCCTCGTCACTCTCGGTGGGGTAGAATGCCCAATAATATAAATGTGAGCCGATGGAACGGAAGGTGGATTAGAATGCCCAATAACATAAATAAAATCCCGGCGCCGGAATTGCAAAAACCGTTAATGACTACAAAGCAAGCAAACAAAATTTGCAAGAAACAGAACGACATAATAAAGCTATGGAGGCTTTAGTGTTGGGCAAGGGTTTATACATTAAGCCGTATAAAAATGGTAAAGGATTGTTTATAACATCTTCAAAAAACTGAAAAATATGCTACCCAATCGCCCTCTAACTAATGTAGACATCCGAAAGTATTCAAGAGACATTCCATATTTTCGTGGGGTCTACATGAAGGATCGACTACCTCGGAAGCCGAAACCCATTGAATGTGGTATCGTTAACTTAGACGATTCTAAGAACGAAGGAACGCATTGGGTAGCTTATGTTAAAGTATACAATCACTGTGAATACTTTGATAGCTATGGAAATTTAAAACCTCCAATGGAGTTGATGCAATATTTCAAAAATTTTAATGTTTTTTATAACTACACAAGATATCAAAAATTTAACACAGTCAATTGTGGACATTTATGTTTAAATTATTTGTGGACTTTTTGGAATAAAAATGTAATATAAAATATAAGCTTTTCTTTAATTTCAATCATTTGCAAGATGTCGCTCACTTTGTCGATTACTGGAGACTCGTCAGTGTTAACTACATAC
This sequence comes from Xestia xanthographa, assembly GCA_905147715.2. Lineage (NCBI taxonomy): Eukaryota > Metazoa > Arthropoda > Insecta > Lepidoptera > Noctuidae > Xestia > Xestia xanthographa. The sequence goes on from LR990667.1 coordinate 19,807,507, forward strand.
TTTCCTAATACGTTGCAACTAGATGGAGAGTATGAGTGTGCATTATTACACTTTTCAACATTTAATTCTATTCCAAACATTGATAAAAGTAATAATAAGTTCTATTATGGCTTAAACGAAGTTATTGAACTGCCAGAGGGTACTTATGAGTTGCAAGATATCAGCGATTATTTAAAATCCGAAATAAAAGATGCAGTGATCAAACTACGGTGCAATAATAATACTTTAAAAACTACAATATTCTGTACAAAAGACATTAATTTTACCAAAGAAGACTCTTTTAGAAGACTATTAGGATTTAACAAGCAAATCTTGAAAGCAAATAAATGGCATGTGTCACAGTCTCCAGTCAACATTCTACCTACGACCGTAGTCAGGATTGAATGTGATATTGTAAGCGGTTCATATCTAAACGGTGAACCAAGTCATATTATTCACGAATTTGCACTTAATGTGCCACCTGGATACAGGATCATAGAAATCCCGAAGAACGCAATATACTTTCCAATCAATCAAAACAATATAAGCTGCATATATATCAGGCTGCTAGATATAAATAAACGAATAATCAATTTACGTGGTGAAGAAGTGCAGGTATATCTGCATCTTAGAAGAAAAACATGATTGACTACAATAAAAATGTGTCTCAACAAGTAAAGAATATCAGTTCTACTCGAGCTACCTATCAAATAAGACCTCTCTCTAAGAAGAAAATAAAATTAACTAAAGACAATAAAGCATTCCTTAGAGCGATCGGATTGTTAAAATGAATATCTTGGACGTTTTAACCGCACCAACTTACGATAACACTATAGAAGGAATTGAATTTCATTCCTACAAGCCCTATGTAACGAGTTTCAACAGGAACGATGAAATCCGCATACCTATCAACCAACAGGACTTGTACATATTACCATCAGCTAGCACCCTATATTTGGAAGGAACTGTTATCGTTACCAAAAAAGATACGAAGGACAAAGCTACTAGTGTCAATTTTACGAACAATGCTTTACTCTACTTGTTCCAAGATATTAGGTATGAGCTAAATGGAGTGGAGATTGATAAAATAAAAAATGCAGGTATAACAACAACCATGAAATCATTAATTTCAATGAACGAAAGTGAATCAAAAATGTCTAATGCCTGGGGTTGGAATATTGATGGCATAAAAAATATTGATGGAGGAAGGTTTTCTGCTTCTATACCACTACGTAACGTCCTCGGTTTTGCTGAAGATTTTAAAAAAGTCGTGATAAATAGCAGACATGAACTGATATTGTTACGAAGTAACACTAATTTGAACGCTGTAAAACTTAATACAGGTGAAGTAGTGGATGATGTTCAGATCAACAAAATCATATGGCGCGTACCGCATGTTAAAGTATCAGACAAAGAAAAAATTGGTTTGTTAAAAGTCTTAGAAAAAGATCGCCCACTCCAAATGATATACAGAAATTGGGATCTGTACGAATATCCAGCTTTGCCTAAAACTACAAAACATACCTGGTCTATCAAAACTTCATCTCAAATAGAAAAACCAAGATACGTCATTATTGGTCTACAGACAAATAGAAAAAACAATGCAAGTTCTGACATGTCTCAATTCGATCACTGTCATGTTCGAGACGTAAGAGTGTATCTCAATTCAACCTATTTTCCATATGAAAACTTAAATGTGAGTTTTGCTAATAACAGAATCGGTTTATTATACGAGCAATACATCAGATTTCAACAGTCGTATTACGGACGTCGCTCGGAGCCCATTCTAAGCGAGAAACAATTTAGAGATTTAGCACCGCTGTTTGTAGTCGATTGCTCTAGACAAGCAGACAATCTAAAGACAGGTCCGGTTGTGGATGTGAGAGTAGAAATTGAGAGTGATTCAGAGATTCCAGATCAAACGTCAGCATACTGTCTCATTCTGAACGATTGCATTGTTGAATACAAACCATTAAGTAACATTGTTAAGAAGATATCATGAAGTACCTTATAGTTGAACTCCAAGGATTTAAAGATTCTACAAATAATTTTATTATAAAAGAATTGACCATTGCAAGTCAGGATCATACACAGACGTTCTTGGTAAAACCACCATATCCATTCCATTACCTAACACAAGAAGAAAGAAAACAAGTGAGGTGGATAGAAAGAAATCGAGGAATTTACTGGAGTGAGGGCTACATTGACTACAAAGAGTTTAAACGCGTTATTTTACCATATTTAGAAAATAAAAAAATTATCACAAAGGGTTTGGAAAAAATAAAGTGGATTAAAGAGTTATGTGCAAACTGTGAAGTGATCGATATAGGTGAGAAGGGATGTCCTAATTTTGCGACATTAAAAAAGAAGTTCTGTAAAAATAAAACTGATTTTAATTGTGTGAACCATAGAATGAATTGTGCATTAAATAATGCGGTGTGTATTAGAAAATGGTATGTTGATAATAATATGTCTGTATTTAATTTATTTTAATTATTATTGTGTTGAACAGTTAATAATAAATTTCTAACTACATTATGAGTGTTTTTATTTGAACCTATGACATTTTAAATGAGCTGTAATTATGTTCCATTTGAGGTAAACTTACAATAATAGTAAATGAATACTGATAACGGATGACCGCAAATCTAGTCTTATTTTACAGCTACTTTAAAATTTGAATTTACTAAGTAAAAAATAAAACATAAAATTTAAATTTAAAAGAATAGTATTTATTAAGTACCTCACATATTTACAGTTATAAAAACTAATTACTTAAAGCTATATCGTAATATATTTAATTTATTTTATCATAACTACAACATATTGTGATGGTTATTTTTATAATATCTTAGATTACATTTTATTTATTTATACAATTAAGATTATGAAAGAAACTACCTACATACATACTTTACAGGTACACATAATTCAAAGAATAAAAGAAAATTAAAAACTAAAATACAGTATTTATTACAATTGATATTTTATTTTATATTAAGTATATTTACTTTAAATAATTATTAATAATGACAAAACTTACATGATATTTTATTATTTAAAAAATCAAATTTATACAAAAAACTTACAAACTACATTACTTACTAATAACAATTGTCCTCACAAAGTTTTTTGGAAATCTTGTTTATTAATAATTGTGTCTCTTCCATTACATAATCCACTGGTTCACTCACTACGTATTGCGCACTCATAACTACCGCATCATTGTCAGATTCTTGGTGATCACTAATGTTCAACACTTGTACCTGGATTAATCTCAGTCCTTTTTTCTTCTCATTATTAATAACGTATGATTGACAATTAAACTGCTTCCGCTTTTGACCTTCCCGTTTAGGTCTTGGTTTTTTACAAGTAGACCCTTGTTGCTCAGGTACATGCCAACTCAAACTTGGAGTCGGGAAGCCTTGCCCGTATTGCGAAAAGACAAGGTCAGGGGAATCACACATTTTTGATGATCTAGAACAAAGAAAATAACAATCAATATAATGCTAATAAATATCCAGCTGAGTTATATAACTTAAATAATGTAGGTACTACTTACTTACAATATGTTTCCGATGCGATGATGTGAACTAAGAAGTCCGACCAGTCCGGTCACTATCAGCTAAATGTAATGGAGATACTAATATTGTTATGATTTGTAACAGTACTGCAGAAAGCATTGTGCACATTTTTTATTACAAGTTTGAACTTGTTTCCAATATGCGCACGTCATGTGCAAGCACCTGTCGTCGGTGTTATGTTTCACACAAGGCTTCGGAAATTTCAGGAATCATTTGCAAATCTTCATGTCCGTACATGTTTGAGGTGGTTCTATGTAAACGATATGATACGTAGGAACACGTGTTGGCTGTTGTTTTGCATAGGTACTTATCATGAGGAGTGAAATGATACAGATTTAAATCATATATAAAATATTTTATTTCTTACTTAATCCTTATAAATACGCAGACTTAATTAATTGAACTAATAACTATTTATTTATTTTCAATTATATACTAATCTTATATAAATGTGGAGCACCCGATTACATAAAAATAGTTGCATTTCCCCAGGCCAAAGTAGATACCTTGTCAGGTAACAGCAACCGTTTATCATCATTGCTTGATAATGCTATTTTATTTACACTTTGTGTAAAAATGTTGTGTTTTATGGACCTAAACAGTACATTTTTTTTGCGAATGACATTGCAATTATACAAAATATTTTTATAATCTAACATTTTAAAATCTTTCATTACACATTTTTTTGTGCCTTTAGCCTTCTTTATTGTTTGATTTAATGTTTTAATACAATAAAGTTTTGAGCGCAATCCTACAAATTCTTTGATGATTTTGCCTCCCATTTCGTCTTTAAAGAGTCCTGGAACCTTCTTATTAATAATTGGCAAGTTGAATTCATTTTTACAATCGAAGTTGCTTGTATCTAAATATTTTAGAAAATGGAGTTTAAAATCTTTATATACGTTACTAGTCTGTACATTATAAACTAGGCTGTCTGTGTCCGTATAACACAATTCAATTCGGTCACCGTAAAAAGGCTTTATGATGGAATAATGGAAATCGTACATGTGACTCTTAGATAATTCTAATACAGCAAAGCCTATGTATATTGGTTTATTAAGAAGTACGCGCGAAGGTTTCATTTGAATTGCTACTAGATTTTCAGAAAATATAGAAGCGCTATGAAAATATGGGCTGGCTATCAATTTTTCAGCACACGTGGTTTTTTTTGTTTTATTTTTCAAGTCACACCAGTTATTTACTAGCTTAACATCTATCCGATGTTCATTATTTTCCAAGGTCTTACCAAAAATACTATTATTCAGTAATTTAAAAAAATCTTTTGAAACGTCGACTCTGCCTTTTGACGTAAATGTGTGTTTATATCGATATATTGTTTTAAGAAAGCACTTTGCTTGAATATAACACCGCGATGGATCCTTTGCAATACTAAACCATGCTGTAAGCATTTTTTTAAATGAACGTAATGAATAACATAGTGATATTTATCATACAAATTTGGTATTAGTTTTTTATTTTTACCACCGGGTGGCAAGTATTTTTCGGGACAAAATGGAAAGTCATTGTGTTCCATGTGTAAATTCTCAGGATATGTTAAATCAACTTCAAGAATGTAACCGTTTTCCGCGGAATCACTGATATCTGTCAAGTTAATTCGCAAAAAATCAATTTCTTGTCTATCCATAAATCTAAAATCGGAATAAGGTAAGGACTGACACATGCTATAACCGTATAAGTTGTTACAGTCTAAATACATGATGAATGAACTGGGATGGGATGGATCGTATGTATCTAAATATTTATGATTGGCTTTGACATGCCTTTTAGAACACATACAAACACCTCCTCGAATACCATTTTGTATCATCCTAAAAATTTCAACATCGCTTATCAATTCTAACCGAACTCCGGTTTTTAAAAGCATAGCATCAAACGAAAGACTTGGAGCCGTGAGATAAAAGGCAGGGTCGAGATTATAATGTCGTTTGCAAGTTTTTCGAAAACTTTCAAATACATCTGTTAACAACAGAACATCTGTCTTGAGATATAAATCCGTGTACATACCCATATTTTGAATATTAAACACTGACCAAACGGATTGCGCGTGTTCATAGTCTTCATCGGTAATTGACTCGTTAGTCAATGAGTTATAAAAGTTCTTTTTAGTGGGCAAACACGTATGTTCATAATGTTCCCATGTAGACATATAGTCATAGGGATACACTCCCTTACGGGTGAGGAGCTCAAATTCTGTTTGGTTAGGAAAATAAGCTTTCAAATGTTTAAATTCTTGTTTTTTCATTGTATTAACCAATTTTTCTAAACTAGTTCCTAAAAACTTGAAAGAATCTACAAATCGAACCTGCATACTTTCCTCAGAGGAAATCGGAATAAATTTTGTGAATGAAATGTAATTTTCTTTTGTTTTAGGTATAAGTTTAATAGATCCAGGGGCTTCGCCCAATTCCTTAATAAAAAGATGACAATCATAACCAGATAAATTATGAAAAAATACAGGCAAAAATGTTGGTACTTTGTATTGTATGTTACAATAACTATGAGCTGCACCACGATATGTACCAGTCAAGTGACAATGATCGCGGACTCTATCTCCGAGCAAGAAGTTTTCACAAATATGACAGGTCATAGCGTACTCAAAGTCTCGAGCATTATCCTCTGTGTAAATCATGGGAACATTAGTTTTTAAAATTTTGTAAATTTTTCGTGCATCTTTTAAGAGAGTCTTAACAAATTTGGAAGCACAATCAGCACCACGATACGAAACGTAACGATTATAGCTATCATCCAGCGCACACGTAATATGATAGGCAAAAGCTACAGGTACATGTCGCTGTCGCGTAACAGTGCTCGCCTTAGTTGGGTCAGGGTCACAAAAGTCGTACCGTTCTAGCATTGTTTCAAAGTCTGCGTATATAACAAATGGTACTATTTGCTTTCTATTATAATTCTCAAACTGTATGAACGAACCTTTTGGAGGTAGTTCAGTTGCAACTCCCCCACAACTATGTGAACTAAGATCATCGCGTGAATTGAAAAACATTAAGCAAACATTACAAAAGTACAATTTACTGTGGTGTTTGGTTATTTGATTCTTAACAAGTCGTGGTAAATCTTTAATAAGACAATAATGTGACAAGTCATCGTTTTCCAAATAAAGTAAATTAATCACTTTTCCGGTCACAGTTTTTGGTTTGTAAAGCGGACCAATTATAGTATTCTTTTTTATACCATAAATATAAATACAAACTCCTGGGTTATTTACTTCAAACCGTGCAATGTCCGAGAAACTCAATGGAAATGTTAAGTCTTTTAAGTTCAACACAGTTCGAAAATCCGGGTAAGACGAAACCCTTTCAGGATGACTTTTAGCGGGATATAAAGCAGCAACGACGGACCATAAAAAGCAATACTCATCATTGTTACGAATATTGACACATGCTTTTTTTGCTTTAATTGCAGCCGGTAATTCGATAAAGCTTGAACCGCGCAATGGTTGGTATTTGTTAATATTGACTTCTAAATGTGAGCTACTCAAGAAAGTCCAACCACTGTCACGTTCTTGAAACTCCTCTAATTTTTTTACTAACGCATTTCTAACCTGAGTAATTAATGAATCATATTCATAATTCTGGTGTATTGTATAATTTTTAGTACCAAATGATTTTATCTCCTGAGAATCATTTTTAACCAGTAAAAACAAAGCAAAATATTCAAAATTAATTTTCAAACTTATATGTTCTCTGAGAGACTTATCTACTAATGTTTTGATTTTGTCTCGGATACTATTTAAAAACAATTCTAGAGAATAGTTCTCATATAGATCAACAATTCTATAAGAAGCTATACGATTGCGAAAGGCAGAATGAATTACTTCAACACCTTCGCAAAAATGTGAAATATTCCTATTTTTATGGCTGGTACTGCGTAGGTGACCAGTCCAATGACTGCGCTCAATAGACGTATTACAAACAGTACAAAAAGGCATTTTAGATTACGATTACGTTAATTATTATTTTGCACACAAGGTTTATACTGAAATGCAACTGAAATAATTAAGATTAAAAGTCACAAAATTAAAATATTCTGTGGGTGCTCCAAAAACTTAAAAAAACCATAATTATTACTTAAAACTAATTTGGGCACTGTAAAAGACAGGCTCTGAATCGTCAAACAATTCGTGAGCCCTCCTCATGAATGACTGCAAAGTGTCCCACTGAGGACTCTCTTTGCTTAATTGCACTTTTAGTGCAACGGCCGCCTTCTTCCACCGATCCTCTCTTACAGTGGAGATGATGTCAGCCTTGTGGTAAACCTTTACCTCCACATAAAAGTCACCGTTCAAATTAGCTGTTCGCCGCACCCTGCCGTTTGCGACGCGGCTCAGAAGGGAAGATCCCAGGTCCCCGCTGGAGGTTGATGGACGCTCTGCGACTGCGACGTCCTCTAACCCGAAGAGGTCTGTTTTCGGGCGTGTCTTACTGTAAAACAATTTAATAACATATTATTTATTGTAATTATTAACGGTAAGTACCCTAAAAATTGATATTCGGAACTGCAGTTTACGGTAGTTAATATACGTAAATATTATTTTACTAAACACACTGTACGAAAAAAAGTATTGTATTTAAAATGTATTTGATCGATCTCTACCTTGTAGGTTTAAGTTTGAGATCGATGTGCATTAGAAACTTCACTTCACTTCAACGACCGATGTGCACAAAAGCATACTTAAAGAAAAATCAGTAATAGTAAATTACCTTGATTTTGGTTTCGAAGGCGTGGTGCACCTTTCAGATTTGCGCTTTGTCGTCGCCTTCTTCTTAGCGGACTGTGCCGTCTTCTTAATCTCGACAGCGTGATCGGGCCTTTGGGACTCGTATTCAACTTCGGAGTCAGACCTAAAACCGAACACATTAAAATTATTAAACTTTATGCTAAAACATTAAAATATTTCTTATTTATTTTATTATTTCCTAAAGAAAATTACAACAATGAACAATAGAAACAAGGTCACTAAAATTAACTTAATAAAATACTTATGTTAGTAATAAATTTTGTGTACATAATACATACTTACTTACATTTTAGAAGTCGGTATAATATTATATTATTAGGAATATAATATAATTTAATGTCAACAGCGGCACTGGCACTAGGAAGCACTGGAGCGAATTTAATTTTTTCACTTAAATTATTGGTTTATATTCATAAATAATACCATTTCAGCAAAAAATATCGAATAACAAAATTAAACCTTAACTGTACGGCTTACAGTTGTATTAATAATTTATGTCAGTTACGGCAAATTAAAACGTAATGGTTGAATACTCATTCCGCCAAATTGCAGTTTTAATAAAAATAAATGAAATATAAAACCAGTGTTTTACCCGCACCGACAAAGGTGAAGCCGACACCTAGCTGTCGCTTATGATAACTATAATAAATAATCTATTTAAAGTATGTATGTCTGTTTATCTCACCATCATTTCGTAACTTTAGACGATTTTAATGAATATAATTATTTAAATGTAATTGGGTGGTAAAACAATTCCTAAAATTACGTTTTATACATATAAATTCAGATGAACGAATAAATTTGCGTTCAAGTTAGTCTATGAGTAAGTTGCAGATAAATTTGCATTTTTTTAATAATGATTATTGTAGTACCTCTTGTTAATATATTCAATCTCTATAGGTACTAACTCCTGCTATTATCGCAAACATGCGCTTATAACGTTCAACCCACCGGCTTTGCCTACAGCTAGCTTTGTTGACGCATTTTTACCGACTTCAAAAAAGGAGAGGTTCTCAATTCGATTGTTTTTTTATTCTTTGTTTGAAACACATGCTTGGATAGAAGCAATGATTTTACTTTGCTAGCCGGGTACATGAACAAGTTGTTTTAGGTGATGTAGGTATTTGATCTGGGTACTTAGGGTAAATACCCAGAGTTCTTCCTACTACTACATTGATATTTAGAAATTTCTATAAAAGACTAAATTATTGTCTGCAACATGTTATGCAACAAAATGAAACGGAATTAATTATTATTCTGTTAAATTAACAATTTTATCGTGAGAAATGAAATCTAAGACCTTCGTTTTATCGAACCCGACAATGTTGTAGCCAATACATGTTTGCTACTTATGATTTAAAAATACATTAAAATATGTTATTACTTATTTGTCTAAAATTTAAATGTCCTGTAAATTTAGGCACTAGATACTCATGTTCGAATCCTGTATCAGGTTGAAATTATTGGTTATGTTCTTATCAAATCATTACAGGTAAAATACAAAAGGCAGTACAAGATTTCGAATTCACGTTAAAGCTAATTTTCAAAATGTTACAGTTACTTATACTAAAAAGACGCAGTAATCAGCTGTTGTTAAACTTCAGAAAAGATTTGTCAAGAATAATAAGGTATAAGTATTACTTTTATTATAGCTTCTTTAAACTAGATTACAACAAATGTAAGCAAGACATAGTAGGTAAGCGAAGTACCTACCTATAGACATTCTGTAAAAACCGAAATTTTAATTATATACTACAACGTTAACGACGATCATGTTACATTCAACATTATGATTCTTTCACACATACTCAAGTTCAAAACTGCTTTGACTGCATGTTGCAAGATTGCAGCCTTGCACATATAAAATACCATTTACACTACGTGGTGACAACTGTCTGATGAAAGCGTTTCCGATACGGCGAGTATAGTATAATAGTCGAACACGGGACGGCGCAAACCGTTTAGAAGGCGATTGTATGAGTGTGAAAGCATCTTTAATTAAGCGCAACGTAGAGTAACAGCAGAGCAAGTGAGCAACTGCAGTAGTTGTTTGTTAACGTGTAGTGTAAGGTAGTGTTAGCTGTTTGAATTAATTAAATTAATATTTGGATGTCCTTGGTGCCCAATCTGGGGTCACAGAAATAGAATGTGCGTGTGCCTATAGGTGTATGCTGTTTCTTGCTCTGTGAAGAGACATGAGACAATCTGTCCCAAATGTTAGTTTAATGTTTACGGTATCCTAAAGTTCAGATGTCCTTGGTGCCTAATCTGGGTCACAGAAATAGAATGTACGTGTGCCTGTAGGTGCATGTTATTTCTTGCTTTGTGAAGAGACATGAGACAATCTGTCCTGAATTTTAGGCTAGTGATTCAAGCAGCGAGCGCTATTATTTGTTAACGTGTAAGGTAGTGTTAGCTGTATTAATTAATTAAATTAACATTTGGATGTTCTTGGTGCCCAATCTGGGGTCACAGAAATAGAATGTGCGTATGCCTGTAGGTGTATGTTGTTTCTTGCTCTGTGAAGAGACATGAGACAATCTGTCCCAAATTTTAGTTTAATGTTTACGGTAGCCTAAAGTTCAGATGTCCTTGGTGCCTAATCTGGGTCACAGAAATAGAATGTACGTGTGCCTGTAGGTGCATATTATTTCTTGCTTTGTGAAGAAACATGAGACAATCTGTCCTGAATTTTAGGCTAGTGATTTAAGCAGCGAGCGCCCTTATTTGTTAACAAGTAAGCTAGAGTGTCAGCTGTATGAGTATGAACCAACCTTTTACTAAAATTGCAGGAATCGAATGTCGCATAAAATGACTGTAAGTAATTAAATTCATACTCTATCGGGTGGAATAGCCGCTGAACCAGTATTTAAGATTTTTGAGTGTTAGAACTAACTAGTGGAATAGGCGCATAGGCGCCGGGATTTTATTTATGTTATTGGGCATTCTAATCCACCTTCCGTTCCATCGGCTCACATTTATATTATTGGGCATTCTACCCCACCGAGAGTGACGAGGCGAACGGAGTGAGCCGACGGAACGGAAGGTGGAGTAGAATGCCCAATAATATCCTACTGACTTGTTACACAGCCAATGTCACTTCTTAAATTTTTAGTCTATGACAAATGACGCAAAATGGCGTCCACTAAATATTTTGCTCGAATTACATTTTAAAAATGATTATCTAGTTACTTACCGATGGAAAGTTATTCCTTTGCACTTTGCCGTGTTGCTTGAATTATTAGTGCAATATCGTAACACACACGTAACCATATTTGTTGAATTTTCACGTTTTATTGCTTAAATAACAAACAAGACTTAAAGCGCTCAAGAGCGAGCAAGCGACTGAGTGGGTTGTAGCCAGCTGGCTGAGTTTGAACGGAGCACAGATTTTGTTCGCGCTGTCTTCTCTATACGTAGTAGTAATAGCTCAATGCAGTTACCACGTGTTTAGTTCATACTTCCGAACCGCCTACAAAAAGAAGTTTTCGTGCGCAAAGGACCTGAATCGTCAATGTAGGTACCTACTCCTTGATTTTGGTGACATACGAAAATGTGACTAGAAGACTGGCAGTATTGCCATGTGGAATGGCGATGCCAATGAGAGGTTTTCTTTTTGAGGTTTTAAAAAAAAACTTAGTTTCCAAGAACTCTATAGATGGCGTTGAACTTACTATGATAGTTGATGCCAAAGCCAAAACGCTTGGAAAAAACAACATTGTGTCACGTCACATACTCTCGTTGACTGACACTTTCATTTGCTTAACATTCCGAATATAACCTAGTTTTCTCGCGCTTTGTTAAAATCAGTTTTTTTAGGTTCCGTTCCTTGCATTATCATACTAACTCCTAGCGCCATCTATCCAGCGACTAGGGAAGAGCTAAAAAGAAAATCCCTCATTATTTGGTAAAAGAAAGAGCCAGCTCTATGGTCACTTGTAGTGACGACTTCTTGGCGTAAAACTAGTATCATAAACTCACATATAAATAAAGGCTGTTAGTTTAGAAGCGGAGCACTTTTAATTGAAATAATAGGGTCCGGAGTCGGGCCAATGCTTTACCTAGTTTCTCCACCTGGGTGAATAGGAATACCTGGGTTTTATAGCAGTGATAGCCTAGTAGTGTGTCCGTCGGACTATCAAGTCATAGGTCTCGAGTTCGAACCCAAGACACGCACCTCTGACATTTCAGATTCATGTGCGTATTGTGTAATTCTCACTTGCTTCGGTGAAGGAGAACATCGTGAGGAAACCAGTATGCCTGAGAGATATTTCTCGACGGCATGTAAACCCATGGGCGGTATAAGAACTTTGACACCAGATTAAGCACTAACCACACCATAAATAATAATAAAATTAATATGTTGAATTTAATTTGGGCATTTCCGATCTCCATCCATTGATCAATTTTATAGTGTATTTCGTTTTTTATGCAGGGACTAGCGATTCACCCCGTTATCGCATGTGTGTGCAATTTACCAAAAAAAAACCCGACTGCGTAAAAAAATACTACAATAGGTAATAACTTTAAATTAAAACTGAAAAGACAAAAAGAAGTTCAATAATAAATTCTAATACGGAACATATTGACTGCAACAGTCGGGACCCATATTGGATGTAATGATTTTAGTCTAGATTATTTATTTATTTTATTTATTTATTTATTTAAAACTCTTATACTATCATTACAGGTTACAAACCTAATGTGATAGCTAAGACTACTTGTAATAATTATTAACTATTTAAAATAACCTTACATTACACACAACCTAACCTTATACAAAATTAACTAAAATATGGTTTACAGTAAAAAATTAAAAAGTAAGTAAAACAATAAAAGAAACAATTAACATAAAATAAACAATAAACCTAAAATAACACTAATTAATGCTTTCGTAACATATTATATTTAAAGTTACTTTTGCAAGTTCACTAAAGTAACACGAAAAAATGTCCAACCTATTCTGAATTTCGTTAATAGTACGAATTGCTCGCGTGAGAGGTGCTTTAGCCAGCAGGTTGGTTCTGGCAGTTGGCACAGCCAGCAGTGGCGGGCGCCGCCGCCTCCACACGTAGCGGTCTGGAACAGAGAACCGCAAGCACTGAAGTACTCCTGGGTTGTGCTCCTTGCCCCGGAGTAATTTTATTAAATAGACTAGATAGAGATTAATATAATAGAATAGACTAGATATAGATTTAATGGGTCCGACTGTTGCAGTCAATATGTTCCGTATTAGAATTTATTATTGAACTTCTTTTTTTCTTTTCAGTTTTTATTTAACGTTATTACCTAGTATTTTTTTACGCAGTCGTGTTTTTTTAATTATATTATTTATTTTACACTTTTTAGTTACGATTGTAATAAGATGGAGATTTACTTTCTTTATTTATTTTGATGTAGGTACATTCATCACTTTAAAGTTCACAAACCTACCTACATAATCATCTGCGCGTATCTTGTATACATAAATAAATAACACATTTTTTTTTTATTTTTCACACATTTTTTTAATTTTTTTAAGTCGGGACCCATATTGGATTTAATTATTTTAGTCTAGATTATTTAATGGGTCCGACTGTTGCAGTCAATATGTTCCGTATTAAAATGTATTATTGAACTTGTTTTTTTCTTTTCAGTTTTTATTTAACGTTATTACCTAGTATTTTTTTACGCAGTCGTGTTTTTTTATTTTTTTTATTATATTTTTTATTTTACACTTTTTAGTTACGATTGTAATAAGATGGAGATTTTCTTTCTTTATTTATTTTGATGTAGGTACATTCATCACTTTAAAGTTTACAAACCTACCTACATAATCATCTGCGCGTATCTTGTTACAGTCGTGGTCTTTTCCGCCTGACCATTTTAATTTTTTTTCGCTTAAAACATGCGAAGGCGCCGAGCCACGCCCCCTTAAAGTTTGGGCCTATAAGAAAAGCCTCAACTTTGGCGTGCATAATAACAATAACTCTAGTTTGGCGTGCGTCGTCAGTGCGCTCGGCCGATTCGGTATCTTTTATTCATTATTTCTATACAAAGTCAACGGGGCGGGGCTAGAGAGCGTTTCTATGTTGCGAGTGCAAGCAAAAATAAGCTTAGAGGTGGTCAGGCTCAAGCTGAAATGATAATGATGAATGATGAGGACACTAAACCACTAAACCACCAGCAAAAAATTACTATGGCAAAAGAACCAACAAGTACTTGACCCCTACACTTTTTAATAGTTTCGATTGGCTGAGAAAAGATACCGATAAAATTAGTAAACGAACACTAAAATATAAGCTAAAGACTGATATCCTCAAAGAAGTGGTCGCAAGATGCGAAAATACCCACTAATTTTGTTATTTTTGTTATAATTTGACTGTTGTGTGTAAAGTTGAACGGCTGTAATGATTGGTTATATCAGAGCTATTGCACTCCGTGTGTAGGCATGAGATAATTACCTACCGCTTCGCGCATATTGAATATGCAAGCTCTCTAGGGCTGTCGCGCTCCAGCCGCGAGCCGTGCGTAACTGCGTACGTATGCCGCGGATTGCCGCGTTAATTTTTCGCGCTCTTTTGACCTTGCGTCGCGTAGGTACCTACCTACTCGTACTTCGTGTTTGTTAACTGACTGATTTATTGATCATTAATCATTACTAGTGAAAATGACAAGCCGGATAAACTGTTGCTGTTAATAAATGTAGAAAAAAATTGTCTTTTTAATATAAATGTCACTGCTCCATGTCCATGCTTCCCATCAGTTTATTTTAAAATTACTTATTTGTTAGATTTCGCATTTATGCTGCTATTAAATTTAATAAGTAGGTAATCGTAATATTAGAGAAGGCAAGATATATAGGTATGAGACGTTATAATAGAGTAAAACTATTGTAATTATAAAAGTTTTAGTTAACATTTAAATAATAATACATTAAAATACAAAAATGTTGGTAGTATTTTATTTTGAGTACTTGACAACCCTACCGACTGACCATTAAGCAGTGAGACGCCGAATAAAATACGCTAACGCGTGGCGTTAAGGCACAATTTAGATAGAGCGGGCCCAGTTTAGGTATTTATAATGTCGGCTTTCTTCAAGATCAAAGGAGTGCAACTTCTGTACGGTAGTACTATTATCTATTCTGTGGTTATATGTACTCATAGTTATCACTGAGTCAGTGACTCATAAGTCAGGAGTTTGTATTTGTTTCTATTGTAACCGTTTTTTGTTTTTGTAATTCTGACTAAGTGTGACGGCCCGGCCTGCCGCCGCGCCGCCACAACATCTGCTACTTTTAATACTAGCATAATTTACTACTTACTATTGATTATTATGTGCTATTACAATTTGAACCAAAAATGTATAAAGACAAGCGCAAATCCCGCCGACAAACTCTTACGCAGTTTGGTGGGTTCATAAAATGTAGAAAATGTTTGGTCCTAATTAAATGATTTATTATTATTATTATATTTATTTATCTGAACACATATTTTTAACATTTTTAAATATTTCTTAATAAAACTACATAAAAAAACATTTAAAAATATAAAAAACAGTAGCCCACCAGCGCTGGGAACAGGGTCCGAGCTGCCGGTGGTCAGAGCTCTATTATTATTATTATTATTACTCCCGTCCTCAGCGTCCTGGCCGCCGCGGGTGACGCCCCGGGCGTCGGGGGCCACCACGTGGCCCCTGGCCACCGTAGGCGCAGGCCTGTGGACGGTGAGCTATGGGCTAGCTCGCTGTCGCGTCGGTCCGTCTCATGACGACAGGCCGTGTCGACGGCGCGTTCGTGTTCCACACGCGCCTCAAAGAGAGTCAGCAAAAAGGAAGGGGTCCGTAAGGACCGATGCCTGCCGGGGTTGCGGGACTGTTCTAAAGAGATACCGTGGCCCCGGAACACAAAGGGCGATGAAGGAACATGGATGGGTTTTAGTCAGTAAAAGTCTTAACTCCCTCCTGCTCCGCCCAGAGCGGGAGGAGTCATTTGATGATTTCCCATACGAAAAAAAAAAAGGGGGTGAGTTTTGAAAAATAATTTCTTAGTGCTACCCTAGACCACCTAAGGAACCTACTTGCCGAATTTGGAATCCGCAGACCCAGCGGTTTGGGCTGTGCGTTGATATGTCAATCAGTCAGTTTCTTCTTTTGTATATTTAGATTTTATAGCAGTATTTTATAAATTATTAATTTTTCACTTCCCCATGTTACCCGGGGTAATACAAGGATTCTAACGATACCACGTACATCGAAATCGGTTTAGGCGTTTAGAAGTTATGTTGGAATAAAGAAACTCACAAACATACATACATATATACATACATACATGAACCCTGAAAACATAACACTCCTTTTTTTGGGCGCTCGTGTAAAAAGTTCACTAAACCTTTTTTTTTTTTTTTTGCAGGAATCAATGAGCGCGTCGACACAAATATTGATGAACATATTGGGTTGACCATAATGAATTTGAAACTGAATTTAACCTCTCAGGCCCGAAGGATCCGTAAATAATAGTGCCCGTTGGCATACAAAGAATATTCGAAATTTTTTGACTTTAAAATAATGACCAATCGTGGCTTTTTCATTTTATAAATAAGGGTAACCCGCGAAATTCAAATTTTCTTACGTTTTTTTGCAATTTGCAGGCCAGTGCTAGGTTGAATGTTGATTAAAATATTACTCGCGGCTGTAAGACATATGTAGTTACAGAATTATATTCATCAAAATAATCAATATAACCCTCCAAGTTCATAAAGGTGCAAGCAACTACATACGTCTTACAACCGCGAATAATATTTTGATCAACATACAACCTAGCACTGGCCTGCAAATAGCAAAAAAACGTAAGAAAATTTGAATTTCGCGGGCTACCCTGCACCCCTAGCCAAATTACAAACGTTTCGTATCGATTCTCTTTCTTCAATCGTAAACGCCTCGGCGTAAGCGATTGTAGAAAGCGCCAAATTGGAAGCCAAGTTGACACGGCTGAGTCGATCGCTCGTTCTCTAATGTCTGTAGAAAAAAACCTACACTTTAGGTACGGTGAGCGTTCCTACCAAAGAGTTTAGCGATCAACACTGTAGAAACGATAACATTCTATTCTATCATTTTGAACGATATAAACTTGTCTACGAATTTTCTATTCGTTTGTGTTGATCACGTGATTTTACGTTGAGATGATGTCATTCCCATTCATTTGAATAGTTTTCTACTAGCGTTAACGATTGTGGATTGTCAACTTGGCTAGGGGTGCTGGTCTCCGTGCCAAGTCACCATATGTCTTGAATAGATCTATCAAACTTTCATATTCATCATCTGCCTAGCCTTTTTCCAACTATGTTGGTTTCGGCTTCCGGTCTAACCGTATGCAGCTGTCTACCGCAGTAATTTACAAGGATCGACTGCCTATCTGTCCTCCACAACCCAGCTAGTACTGGGTAATACGATACCCCTTCAAGACTGGTTGTCAAACTTTCGGGCCATCACTGACTACCTGTAAAGATCTACATTTGACAGCCGGGATCAACAGCTTAGCGTGCTTTCCGTATGTAATGGGTGGTTACCCATCCACGGACCAACCTAGGCAAGCGGGGCTTCAACTTTCATATTACGTGACTTAATTTTTTGCTATAAAAAAATGTCTAAGCCGAAGAGATGAACTGTAACCCAGGACCTTCCTACTTCGGATACCTGTCTCTATTTAAGATTGTACACATACTAGCGCCTGTAATTTTTGATGTCGAGATGAAAATAAAGCTTTATGATAATTATTATGTTATTATTTATTACTGGCAACTTAAAAATAAATTGATCATTCTTCCTACCGGTCAGGTAAATATGCCCAAGGATGTGCATGTGGATGAGTTGTTTGAGTTGCTTGGCTATACATATACATTTTATAATTTATACAATGCAATAACAATGTACAAGTTTTATGGAACAAAAGCTAAGCAATAGGTACCTACTTGTCACAGATACAATACAGTAAAGCTTAAACAAATACTATTTCAAACTGTATTTTGTGTCTTTTTTCAGTTTTTTTCTATAACTCAATAAATATAAGTCAGAAAAGTATTTTTTGTACAACAAATGCAAAACGATAATATAAAACGATATTTTCTTTAAAACGTAGAGGCGAACAATCCACCTGGCCTAGCTGTTAGTTGTAAGAACATTTGTTATGAAAACAAAAAATAAGGAAATAAATCATTTTAATTCGAGTATCACAGATTCATAATAGAAATCATACAAATCCATACAGTCACATTACATAGGTACGCAATATTTTCAATATGTAACAATTTAATTTACTTTATTCAATTGAACAATAAAAAATCACAAATAAAAAATAATCTTAATTAAACTAAAGTAGTAAGTTAAAGTACCTATAGCAATAAATATTTTCCATGATTGTTTTTTTGCGATGATTTTTAAGTCAAAACAATTTAAGGCTATGAATTTTCTTTAAATATAAAAATATATTATTATACAGGGTGTAAAATACCTCATCACGAAGCTGTTAACCAAGTAATCTGTACACCAAACTAAGTAACTTTACGCAAAAATTATTTCTGGGAAATTACTTTTGTTTGGGGTGAATAATCATGTTTTGTGGTAGAACTCAATGTAACGCACTCAAAACATTGTGCTCACGGATGGATTAAATAGTACGGGGGTTGTGGAGGTATATAAAGTAAAAATCTTAAATTTAAAACTTGTATTTAAAAAATCTTGTCAAAAAGTAAGGTTCCCAGGTATGGTGTAGAACAAAAAAATGATCGCAATGACGAGGAGAACAAGTGCCTTTCGGCTTCGTTAAGAGGTGTTTTACACCCTATATTATATAAAATAATCATTTTTTTATATTATATTTATTTTATCCTTACTTTATTTTTTTTATAATCTCTTGTGCCCTTCAAATGTTTACAAACAGCGCTCTTTTGTCAATCTCTATCGACCGTCAAAAGATTCATAGCATTCAGACCAACCCATTTTATCCAGGGAAGTTATGTAGTTTGCAGTGTAGGCTAGCAATCAGTATTACCTACGTGATGTAAGCATAAAGTCAATAAGTATAGAAGTAGTACACACACACATACACAACGGTGAGTGTGTATGTGTGTGTGTGTGTGTGGTGTGTGTAAAACTCAAACTCAAAACACACATACACACACAACGTTGTGTATTACCATTACGGCAGTTTTGAGTGTCAAAAAACAAAAAAAGCGATGCTACAGTGTAACGTTGTAGAAACTCAGAATAGTTTCTACCGTTACTTTGTAAACATAACCTATTCAACACTTTAATTAAGTTAAATGTCAAAACAAACGCCACAGAGTATACATACTCATTGGGCCGTCCAGTTACTAAACGACTAAAATTAGCTGTATTTACCAGTGCTGTGCGCGCGTTACGTGTATCTGATCGAATGAGTGAAGACTTGTCTATGCGTAAACACGCCAGTATAAATGTCACGGACTCGCGATGACGAGTCCCTTTTTGGAAATATTCTGCTCCCAGTGACTAGACGCGTTTTTTTTTATCGGAAATTAAATTTCTAGAAGTATTCGCGATCTAGAATATTCGGGCTTAAAGCAGGCAGCTTTAATTTTTGTTAGTAACCTAACTCTTTTCGTTTTGTGTCTACGTAAACCCCATACTGGGTAAGTGTTGAACAGCAATTCACAGCAATTCACGTTCTCATATTTTGTGTATCACTAGCTACGTGGTCTCAACATGTGAGCCACTTTCTATCACCGTTTTTGCTATGCACATTCAAATGCTTAATATGTATATGCATAATCTTGTAGCCTTCAGCCGAGTGTGTTTGACATTTTTCATGACACTCATAATGTGCAAATCATGTCGTGCTTACCACCACCATCATGTAAACTCCGTACTGATTGTGACTACCACACATCACCTTCATTGGCGCACGGGTATTTCTCGCTTTGCTTTTGCCTTGGTGTCACAATCAGCGGGGATGACTGCTAGCCATTCCGTGACACGCTGGACGTTATTTTCCAGGGTTCAAGATTCCGGCTGACAGTCAGGATTTCGGCTGACAACCGTTTTACCGGCATCCAATTTGCCGCGGGCTCCGCAGCGGGTACCCTTTACCTGCGTGGCCGCGTCGAAATTCTACGGGTCGGCGCGAACATCTGCCGTCCGTCACCCTACCTGGCGTCTGCAGCGTGGCACACCGCTACGGTCATCGTCACGCCGGGCTGAGCCAGGAGAGTACCGTGCAAACCCCCGGGCGGGCTTGGAGAATCTTGTGACCATAGACCTACCCACACCCGTTTATTTTATTAATATATTTTTATGTTGACCTGGGTCCGTGGTTTTCTTCTGCTTACCCCCACGGACACCCTTTCCGTCACATTGGCGCCCAAAAACGTGGTTTTATGGTCACTTTTCTTCAAGTTCTCTTGAGGGTATTTTTTTTTATGTTGGTGTTTTTTTTTTGTGTGGTTGTCTTTGCTGTGTAAAACGTTTTGTTTGGTTGCCAGCAACTAAGGTGTACGTAACGGTACAGTGTTCTACGTTTTTTTATTATAGTTAGCGTTTTTTTTTTTGAAAAAAATAAGTGGAGGTAGAAGGAAAAAAAAAGTAACTAATTATTTTCTCATTCTACGTAGTAGTAGGGCCAATAGTAACGGCTCGCCCCGGGGAAGTACTACCACCAAACTTAATTCTTCCGGTAATCAGCGTTGCTGTGTGCCGGCTGAAGAGTTTGGGTGCCGGGTATTAATTACTGGCTAAAATTTAAAAGACAATAACAACTAGTCTTTATGTCCACCAACAATTTATGCGGCTTGTTCAATTAAATAAATCAACAAGTTTGCTCGTTAGGTGAATTTTTTTTTTCCCTCCTCCAAATAATAGTAATAACACATATCAAGGAGACCATTCCATAGAAATATAATAGTAAACAATTTTTCATTAACAACAATTTAGATTCATAACGATTAATAGTTTTTTTCTTTTGTTTGTACAATCACAGGATTTTACTTATTCACTTGTATCATTGACTTTGTACGGAGTGACAATTAACTTTTAACTTGTCACATAATTTTATTAACTGTTAACTTTTAACTTTGGATTTTGATCACTTTTGTTCTTGTGAATTATCTTGTTATTGATAACTCAACATTAGTTATTCTTAATAATCATTAAGTATCATTAACAGTTTCATGATTTTATTTGTTACTTACATATTTTGAGTACAGTCATGGAACTAAATGTGTTTACAATTTGTCACAATACTTATTGCTTATTTTCAATATTTCATTACTTACTGTACGCGTACACATTAGTTGCACCTGTTTTTTATTTTTTGCTTTTTCATAATTAATTATTTTCAGTTTTTTTTGTCGTTTCTTACTTACGAGTAAATCTCTAATAATTTCATTAGGATAACAACCGAAACGTTATTTTTAGTTTAGATTTGTAACAGTCGGAGTACTTGTCACTATTTATTCCTTGTTGATTGCTGCTCAACACTTAACGGTTAACTTTTTTTTATAAAATTTAATTTTTTAGATAAAAAGAACATACAAATCTTGTCACATCTTCAGAATGGCTTATCCAATTAAATTTATGTCTCTGTCATGACATGGGTAAGTCACTTAGGTTCCTGGCACTTTAAAGACTTAGAATAATTGGTAGGCTAGTTTAGGTGTCCATACATAGATGTAGTTCATTTCTTTTATTTTTAAAATAAATATGTAGATTATAACTTCATATATCTGAGCGGTTGCAACTCATTAAATAAGCCTTTGCAGGAGCGGGTGGATACTCCTTAAATAAGCCTTAATCCAGTTCAATTAAATATATCTGAGCGGTTGCAACTCATTAAATAAGCCTATGCAGGAGCGGTTGGATACTCTTTAAATAAGCCTTAATCCATTTTCAAATTTAGTAACCCAGTAGACATCTTTAACTTTTGCATACTTGCTCGTAAGCGGTTGCAGCTGCTAGCACGTCTGTTTTACGCGAGTATTACGTCAACTACGGACATAATACTCTCACGTACTTGTTAGGAAGCGGACTCACCTCATGTTAAGGTGGTCTGTTAAATATGTTAGGATACGATTTGGTGATATGATGGATGAATGTGGACGAATAAAAGGGGTCGTAAATCAGATGCGAGGTATAGTAGGAGTAAAGGATTTTTACTGAGGTAAAAACCCTAACCAAGCGGGGGGGTATTGTAACGTTGTAGAAACTCAGAATAGTTTCTACCGTTACTTTGTAAACATAACCTATTCAACACTTTAATTAAGTTAAATGTCAAAACAAACGCCACAGAGTATACATACTCATTGGGCCGTCCAGTTACTAAACGACTAAAATTAGCTGTATTTACCAGTGCTGTGCGCGCGTTACGTGTATCTGATCGAATGAGTGAAGACTTGTCTATGCGTAAACACGCCAGTATAAATGTCACGGACTCGCGATGACGAGTCCCTTTTTGGAAATATTCTGCTCCCAGTGACTAGACGCGTTTTTTTTTATCGGAAATTAAATTTCTAGAAGTATTCGCGATCTAGAATATTCGGGCTTAAAGCAGGCAGCTTTAATTTTTGTTAGTAACCTAACTCTTTTCGTTTTGTGTCTACGTAAACCCCATACTGGGTAAGTGTTGAACAGCAATTCACAGCAATTCACGTTCTCATATTTTGTGTATCACTAGCTACGTGGTCTCAACATGTGAGCCACTTTCTATCACCGTTTTTGCTATGCACATTCAAATGCTTAATATGTATATGCATAATCTTGTAGCCTTCAGCCGAGTGTGTTTGACATTTTTCATGACACTCATAATGTGCAAATCATGTCGTGCTTACCACCACCATCATGTAAACTCCGTACTGATTGTGACTACCACACATCACCTTCATTGGCGCACGGGTATTTCTCGCTTTGCTTTTGCCTTGGTGTCACAATCAGCGGGGATGACTGCTAGCCATTCCGTGACACGCTGGACGTTATTTTCCAGGGTTCAAGATTCCGGCTGACAGTCAGGATTTCGGCTGACAACCGTTTTACCGGCATCCAATTTGCCGCGGGCTCCGCAGCGGGTACCCTTTACCTGCGTGGCCGCGTCGAAATTCTACGGGTCGGCGCGAACATCTGCCGTCCGTCACCCTACCTGGCGTCTGCAGCGTGGCACACCGCTACGGTCATCGTCACGCCGGGCTGAGCCAGGAGAGTACCGTGCAAACCCCCGGGCGGGCTTGGAGAATCTTGTGACCATAGACCTACCCACACCCGTTTATTTTATTAATATATTTTTATGTTGACCTGGGTCCGTGGTTTTCTTCTGCTTACCCCCACGGACACCCTTTCCGTCACAACAGTCACAGTTGTTGTGACATCACTATTTAGTACCTAAGTAATTAGTATGTACACTACTAAACATTGTCTATGCTTCCGATTCCGGTATTTTATTCTATTGAGACGACGACTACTGTACGAGGTCCTGTCTGTGATACTACCTAACTGTCTTTTATTAATATTAAACCAACATGTGTCTACTGGAAATAAACCAAATGTACCCAACGGTATACCTTTCATTTCAACCAACATAACAACAGCTACAAATATAATAATTTGAGAAAGTACTGTAGTTGCCCATTCCCTATAGTAGGTCTCTATGGAGAAGAACGGGCAAGAAACTCCATGGATACTTTTAAATCAAAATATTGTTACAAAATCTACATCATTCTTGTTGAGATTAGATATACATAATGTGAGAACCATGTAGAAATACGTACATTAAGAGCGTCCAGAGTAAAAGATTAAATCACCAATCTACACTAATCTATAATATAATATATAATCGACACTATCTACACTAATATTATAAAGAGGAAAGATTTGTATTTTTGTGTGTGTGTGTATGTATGTTTGTAAATAATAAACTCAAAAACTACTGAGCCGATTTCAAAAATTCTTTCACCATTAGAAAGCTACATTCACCTTGAGTAACATAGGCTATATTTTATCCCCGTACCCTCACGGTAACGGGAACTACGAGGGTGAAACCGCGTGACGTCCGCTAGTTCAAATATAAAGTAATTAAAATGAACCGTGGCAGCTAAGAGATGACCAGTCGCAACTGGCAGCACTCGTTCACGTACTGGACGAAATAGAAAATAGACATTTAGGGAATTGCTATTTTGGGAAATGCACGTTTTGGGAGAGTGGACGTTTTGGGAGAGTAGACGTTTTGAGCCTAAAGGCATGACGCATGGATCAGCGCCATTCAACTCAACCAACCATATTGAAGGGAATGACCCGACACCCGCCACCACGTATTTGGAATCTATACCTTCTGCCAACGCTCTTAAAGTGTTGAGTTCGGGTATACAATAAAAATGTATACGCCATGCTAGGGCTTTCAAAATATACTCGACCGCAACATTTTTCTGGGGTATACTTTTATGTAGGATACTCCATTTTGCTATGCTTTATGTAATGTATACCCGTTTCACTGTCTCTCTACTTTTAATTGGGTACTATGTAAACGAGTGACTGTGAATTAAAGTTTTAAGTGACAATAAAATATGCTCGCTCCGCTCGCATACTAAATAACACTCTTTGGCTTCTATCCCCAAATTGTCGGGCCTCCGCCGGCCTCCTTCGTCGGCCTATGGCCCGGTGCCCATGCCGCCCATAAAGGTGAAAACCCTAATTGGAAAAATCGTCTCTTATCTTAGTATTGAAGTTGCCCCTGTCTGTATTTCTAGTCGCAGGCCCGTCTTTACAGAGTGTGCAGGGTGTGCGTTGCACACAGGCGCAGCGGTCCTAGGGGGCGCCAAGCGCCGCTCGCTACGGAGCCCCACTCTGCGCGCGCGTTGGCACTTTCATTGACCAACGTAAAAAGAGCTCTGGTTTGCATACATTTTGTATCGCATCTGGAGATCTTCTTATATTTGTAGAATTACAGCAAAGCAAGGCATGTTAACATGGGTATACGTTTTGGCTTGTTAGGGTAAACACCAGTATACTATATAACTTTTTGCACATAAAGTACAAAGGCGGACTTAATGCCTTGGGCATTTTCTACCAGTCTACCTCAAATAGTAATAATAATTATAATAATATAATTTCTTCTTCAAATTTAATCTCCAAACAATAGGGGAAATTCGTCAGTTTGTGGTAACTTGATGTGCTGTTACTTGTATTTTGTACCCATTCCATTTTGACCGCGCGCTTACTAGGGGGCGCTAGGGTAATGTTTGCACACGGGCGCTACATGGGCTAGAGACGCCTCTGTTTAGTCGCTTACTTAGTAATTTAGTCGCACGGCTAACGGATATTTTTAGATATCTGAAATGGAAAGGACAGAATGAATAAAAATCCGTGACTGTATTTTACTAGAAAGTGCTATTTTAATTCAGAAATTTATATAATAATGTTAACATAAAGTAAATATGGCCTCATCCATGGACATATTTACCTAACCGGCCTGAAAAATGGCCAATTTCCAAATTTATTAAAAGGTTGCCAGTAATCAATAATAACAATATAATAATCATAAATCTTTATTTTTGTCTCGACATTAGAAATTACAGGTGCTGGTATGTGCAATCCACTTCAATACCCGCAATTACAGACACAATTAAAATAACAATGCACCGTGCCTCTGGAGGCACGGCCGGGAGCATACGGGTTAAATAGAGAAAAGTCTCTGAAGTAGAAACGTCCTGAGTTACAGATCATCTCCTCGACTTAGTTATAATATTTTATGCTAAGTAAAAATCTAAGTCAAGTAATATGAAAGTCGAAGCCGCGCTTGCCCAGGTTGGTCCGTGGATGGGAGACCTATTACATACGGAAAGCATGTTAAGCTGTTGGTCCCGGCTGTCAATTGTAGATCTTTACAGGTCTTTCAACCAGTCTTGCCAAGGGGTATCGTATTACCCAGGACTCACTGGGTTGTGGAGGTCAGATAGGTAGTCGCTCCGTGTAAAATTCTGGTAGACAGCTGAATCCGGTTAGACTGGAAGCCGACTCCAACATAGTTGTTAAAAGGCTAGGCAGATGATGAATATGAAAGTTTGATAGATCTCTTCAAGACATTCGGAGCTTCAAAACTTAACATACGCACCTTAATCTCTAAATATTATCTATACTAATATTATAAAGCTGAAGAGTTTGTTTGTTTGTTTGTTTGAACGCGCTAATCTCAGGAACTACTGGTTGGAATTCAAAAATTATTTTTGTGTTGGATAGCCTATTTATTGAGGAAGGTTATAGGCTATATAACATCACGCTACGACCAAAAGGAGCGGAGCATAAATGAAAGATGTTGCAAAAACGGGGAAAATGTATTCCTTTTGTTAGCTTTTTCTCTCTTATGTGACGCAGACGAAGTTGCGTGGGTCAGCTAGTAATATTATAAAGCTGCAGTGTTTGTTTGTTTGTTTGAACGCGCTAATCTCTGGAACTGCTAGTCCGATTTGAATGATTCTTTCAGTGTTGGGTAGTCCATTTATCGACAAAGGCTATAGGCTATATAACATCACGCTGCAACCAAAAGGAGCGGAGTATAAATGAAAAATATTGCAAAAACGGGGAAAAATGTATTCCTTTTGTGAGCTGTTTCTCTTTTATGTGACGCAGACGAAGTTGCGTGGGTCAGCTAGTCTCTAAATATTTATAAAATGAAAAAGCCGTGGTTGGTCGTTCTTTTGATATCGTTTGTCGAATATTCTTTCTGTGCATGAATATTCTTTCTATTCGCTGGATGCGACAGGACCGACGTCTTCACTTTCAGACGCAACAGTATTGTCGACCTCGCTCACGTACTCATAAAGAAGAAGAAGAAGCGGTGTCACTCTCAGAAGAAGAAGAAGAAGCGGACTCAATATCAGAAGAAGAAGAAGAAGCGGACTCACTATTAGAAGAAGAAGAAGAAGTTGACTCACTAACATCGTCATCGACTTCATCACTTTCAGACACAACAGTATTGACGACCTCGCTCACGGAATCAGAAGAAGAAGTGGACTCACTAACATCGACATCGACGGCATCACTTGCAACAGTATCGTCGTCCACACTATCGTCGACCTCGCTTTCGTACTCAGGAGCAGAATCGGACGAACTAACTTCGACGTCTTTCTTTGCAGACGCAGCAGTGTCTGAGGAAAACAAAAAACATGTAAAGTGCACTTTTCATTAGTAAATTGCACCCGTGCGATAACGGGGTGATTACTAGGCGAAATACACAATCTATTGATTGATCAGTGGATTGAGATTGGAAATGTCTGGATTTAATTCAAAATATAAATAAATAAATAAAAATAAATATCGCTGGACATTACATACAGCGCCATCTAGTGCCACACTAAGCAACGAGGCTTGTGTCGTGGACACCAAATAGTTGATATACTACATAGATACTTTTTGTTTGTAAATACATACTTATTATACATATAAACATCCATGACTAGGAAACAAATGTCCATGCTCATCACACAAACATTTGCTCCTACCGGGATTCGAACCCGGGACCCTAAGAACGTAAGGCAGCCTCATTACCGCTGCGCCAATCGGGTCGTCATTTGAAATATTCAAATTCATTTATTATTTATCGTGTCGTTAGTACCTAAACTGGTGTCAGTTTTTAAGCCGCCCAAGGGCCTCTCACTTGTTTTACATGCTGTCGAGAAATATCTCTCAGGCATGCTGGTTTCCTCACGATGTTTTCCTTCACTGAATTCATTTAGTTAGATTACCCGTATTTATTTAACATACAAACATGGTGTTAAGTTAGAACTAACAGAAAACTGACAGGTTTTATAGCGGATCCCAAAAACTAGGCACAGCCTGTACCTTGGTGACCCAGACTATACACACAATTAATAATTTACTTAGTTCTGCTGGCGCACGAAAAATAAACTAATAAGTATTAACATTGATAGAAGCATGGATTGGACAAGATAAGACACACCGGTGTTTGCGGCCTTTCATTAATCATTCATAATGTATAACTAGCGGACGACGGTTTTGATTTTTCCTGTTGGCCCCACCAGTCCACCTTGTCTTTGTCCGCATGAGATTTTTATAAACTAGCGGACGTCACGCGGTTTCACCCGCGTAGTTCCCGTTCCCGTGGGTGTACGGGGATAAAATATAGCCTATGTTACTCGGGGTGAATGTAGCTTTCTAATGGTGAAAGAATTTTTGAAATCGGCGCAGTAGTTTTTTGAGTTTATTCATTACAAACATACACATACACAAATACAAATCTCTTTATAATATTAGTATACAGGGTGTAGAAGACCTCATCACGAAGCCGTCAACCAAGCATTCTGTACATCAAACTATGTAACTTTACGCAAAAATTATTGCTGGGAAAGGACTTTTTTTTTGGGGTGAAAAATCATGTTTTGTGGTAGAACTCAATGTAACGCACTCAAAACATTGTAATTGATTGAATAGTACGCGGGTCGTGGAGGTGTTTAAAGTAAAAATCTTATATTAAAAACTTGTATTTTTTTAAAAAACTTGTGAAAAAGTTGGAACTTTGAGCCCCAATATCTCCGTAACTAGAAGGTTCCCAGGTATGGTATAGAACAAAAGAATTATCGCAATGACGAGGAGAACAAGTGCCTTTCGGCTTCGTTACGAGGAGTTTTGCACCCTTTGGATATATTACTTCTCCATTATAGGATTATTCGTTCACATCGCAGTCCATGGTGTAATACTTAACGCACCACGTTTCCGCGGTATACAGAAAGATCAAGAGCACTTTGGTATTCCGTCTGATGCCACCACAGTTTAAATTTTTTTTCCCAGAATTATCTTGTTTATCTAGTTTTAATTTTTACCTTTCATAAAACATTATCTAAGTTACCTTTTCGTGTCAAGTGTAACTGCTAGCTTTAGTTACTTGATATTTTAATAAAAATAAATAAAGTAAATTAAACTTTATTTCAGACTGAATTCCATAGATAATAAATAAATTAAAAGAAAATTAAAAAAAATCGTTACTTATTTACAACTTATTTTTGTGTATTACTTGTGCACGCGGTTTCGAATCAGCACAGTTTAATTGTAATAAACTTGATTTTAGGGTCTACCTATTCATATACGAAATATTTTCATCTAACGGCTACAACGAAGCTATCATAAGGAAAAAATAAATTTTATCTGAGCAAATTTAAAAAAAAAAAACTTGACCCACAAATAAATACGTACTGGTTCTTTATTTTTCAACATCCATCTCGCTAGTTTACTACGTCGCGGTCGCCGCGTCATATACGTCATACTACATCGTAGTAAAGGTTTTATGCAAGATGTCTCAAGAAATGTTGGAATTTTAGTAATTTCGTAAAAACAAAAAACCTTGAATATTTTTTTTTCGTTGCTGTGGCTTCGTTATAGCCGTTAGATCACTATCTGAAAATATTTCGTGTTTGAATAGGTAGACCATAAAATCAAGTTTAAAAAATATATATTACGTCTGTTAAAGTTGTTCTGTATACGGGGTGGCACAGACACCGACGCAAAACGGTGAAGTGAATGTCCCTTCTACCTGTATAGGTACATAATATGATCGCTTGAATAGATTTAATCTCAGGCCCACAAATCTCCAATAGATCCATTCCGATTTCATGCACATTAAAACTATTTTACTGTTTTATTTCAATTAAAAGTTATCCGCTCCATAAATAACACCCTTTATTTATAAAGGATGTAAAAAGACTCTTGACGAAGCCGAAAGGCACTTGTTCTCCCCGTGTCATTGCGATCATTTTTAGGGTTCCGTACCCAAAGGGTAAAAACGGAACCCTATTACTAAGACTTCGCTGTCTGTCCGTCTGTCTGTCCGTCTGTCCGTCTGTATGTCACCAGGCTGTATCTCATGAACCGTGACAGCTAGACAGTTGAAATTTTCACAGATGATGTATTTCTGTTGCCGCTATAACAACAAATAATAAAAACATAATAAAATTAATATTTAAGGAGGGCTCCCATACAACAAATGTGTTTTTTTGCCCTTTTTTTGATAATAATGGTACGGAACCCTTCGTGCGCGAGTCCGACTCGCACTTGGCCGATTTTTTTTTAGTTCTAACTAGACCATACCTGAGAACCTATTTTTTTTTTCAACTTTTTGACAAGTTTTTTTTTTAATACAAGTTTTTAATGGAAGATATTTACTTTAAACACCTTCACGACCCCCGTGCTATTAATTTAAACTTGATTTGATTTCAATTTGTTTATTCCATCCATCGGCACAATGTTTTAAATGCGTTACAAAAAAGTCATCAAAAAAGTCTCTCAAAAAAGTTTCCCTCTCACGTTCCGCCACCTCCTTCGCTAGCATGAATGGAGGAGGTGACGGCGTCCCATTCCGTCTCGCTCCGGACCATGTATTGAACCAGGGCCGGACGCAAGAGGTCGCGCTTTTTAACCGACTTCCAAAAAGGAGGAGGTTCTCAATTCGGTTGGTATTTTTTTTTTTTTTTTTTTTTTTTTTTTTTATGTATGTACACCGATTACTCTGCCATTTATGATCCGATTTACGTGATTCTTTTTTAGTTTGATGCGGAATAGTTGCCATTTGGTCCCATAAAAATTTAACATGGTTTGGCCCAGTAGTTTTCATTTTATGAACATTTTTACTTCAGTTGTGTGGTATAATTTCATGTTTGTTCACCGATTTCTCCTCGATTTGTGGAGCGATTTTCAAAATTCTTTTTTTTTGAAAGAATATACTCCTTAGATGGTCGCATTTAAATTTGGTGAAGATCTGATGCTTATCTTCGGAGATATACAATGGAACTCTTCAAAACTAGATGGTAAATCGGTCGTGATAGCTGCAATCGCTTGGATGTTCATTGTTTACACAACATCATGACGTAACATCACGCCTGTATGCTCTGAGGGTTACGCAGATGTGTACAATACACCCAAATTTCGACAGTTTAGGTATGTTAAGTTCCATTTATTGGGGTAAGTCTATTACCATGACATGTATTTGTAACAATGTAAAATAAATGCATAGTAAATATTTGTATAGGATATTACAACTAAAAATGGAAAAATAAAAAAACTTTTTTACAAAAAAATAAAACCGACTTCAAAAAACACAAAAAAGTCAAAAATAACTTTAGCTTCAGAAGTCGGTGACAAAAAAAAACTAAATGAATCAAACAAAGATCACCGACTTGTGAAGCTAAAGTTATTTTTCACTTTTTTGTGTTTTTTGAAGTCGGTTTTATTTTTTTATACTATAATATTGTTTTAAAAAGTGGAGATAGTGCAGTATATCCATTAGTTAATTGCTCATCATCATCAGTCTATTAAAGTTCCCACTGCTGAGACACAGGCCTCCTCTCTATGAGAGGGATTGGACTATAATCCACCACGCAGGCCCAGTGCGGAATCTTTTACCAAATAATTGGCATCGCCATTCCACATGGCAATGCTGCCAGTCTTCTAGTCACGTTTTCGGATGTCACCAAAATCGAGGAGTACCTACATTGACGATGCAGGGGCCCTACTCTTTAACGTCCGTCTGACCATCCGTCTCTATCCGTCTTTCTCACGCACGTCTGCAGATGAATGCGAGTGAGAGAAACAGATAGAGACGGACGGACGGACGGACGTTAGAGAGTAGGGCCCCAGGTCCTTTGCGCACGAAAACTTCTGTTTGTGTGCGGTTCGAAAGTATGAACTAAACACGTGGTAACTGTTGTGCTCCGATGTCCCTTCTACCCTGTAAAAGTGGTAAGTTGAAAAAATAATTAAAAAGATGTACCTTTTAGTAATTCCCCTACGTTTTTAGACACGTTTTTTACTGTGTTTCCCAAGTTTTCTGTCAAGCCCTGTACTGTGTTTCCCAAGTTTTCTGTCAAGCCCTGTACTGTGTTTCCCAAGTTTTCTGTCAAGCCCTGTACTGTGTTTCCCAAGTTTTTTTTCAAGCTCTGTGCAGTACTTTCTAGTTTGTTAATAATTAAACCTGCATCAGCAAAGGCTAAGACCGCCTGTAACAATTGAATTCACTGCTAATTAAAGAAAGAAAGAAACACTAAGACACACAGAACAAAGCAAGAATAAAATGATTTAATAAACAATAAGACAAAACTTAAACATAAGAAAAAGATAAAACAATCAAATTGGTCCTGTACGGGGCCAAAAGGGTCCTATCTCAGCATGGTGGTGTGACATTTAAAAAACAAAGTCAGAGCGGGTATTCTGATACGGCCCAAAGTGATGTCACGGTCAGAAATAAGAATATAAATTTATAATACAAAATAAAATAATTATATACATCTAAAAACAAATTAAAATATGAAATATGTAATGAATACGAATTGAAGAATAAAATATAATAATAATCATTTTATCTACACCTAAACGTTACCACAATTTTTGTCTATGCATGGCATCACTGACAGACACAGGCATAGACAATTAAATAATAGTAATGAGGTTTTAATATTGGCTTTAAATTGTAACTACTTAGAAGTTGTTGGTACATCCTCCACATAGACTCTCTTAAAGTACCGAAGCAAAATTAATCGAATTTATAGGTATTGGCTCACCGATTAAATCGGACCAGTTATAACAAAGAAATTGATTTACATACATGAAAAAAAAATGATACTGGTAGAATAGTAGTAAAATTAAAAAACAAAAAGAACATGTACTTACGACCACGCAGACTAGTAACAGAGCTGTCTTCATTTTGAAAAAGAGTTTTCGTCGAAATACGTCTTTGCAACCCAACGATGACGTCTTGTAACTTCGGTCAGAGAGCGAAGCCTTATATATGATCCTCATATTATTTCAGCTTTCAGCTTACACCAGCTGCACACACGGAATTTAAATGACTTTGACGTAATTCATATTTACTCAGAACACTTTTCACTTTATTTCTTAGAGCATGAGTTTGCAGACTGATCTGTGTGATCAGATGTTGCCTTGAAAATTATTTGTCTTTTATTACTACCTCCTCACTTCATTATAGAGAGAAATATAGAAAATTGTGTATATTTGGCATTAAAAACAACTAAAAAATTACTAATACTGCAACGATCTCAGAGCCGCTTTCAGAATTGAAATTTGAATTGAGTCTAACGTCAAAGAAACTTTCGAATTTCACTTTCATTGCTTTTTCAACCGACTTCCAAAAAGAGGAGGTTCTCATTTCGACTGTATTTTTTTTTTGTGTTTGTTACCTGAGAACTTAAGACTGGGTGAACCGATTTTGATGATTCTTTTTTTATTTGAAAGCTAGTGCTTCCCGTGTGGTCCCATTTAAATTTTGTGAATTTCTCATGCTGATCTTCGGAGGTATACAATGGAACTCTTCAAAAATAGACGTCAATTGGGCCGTGAATGTTGCAATCGCTTGGATGTTTATTGTTTATACAACATCATGACGTAACATCACGCCTGTATGCTCTGAGGGGGTACGCAGATGTGTACAATACACCCAGATTTCAACAGTTTGTTCGTGTTTCGCGCGCGCCTCCAAGAGATGTCAGCAAAAGCGACGGTTCTAAAGAGATACTGCGACTCTGGAATACAAAGGGCTAAGAAGGAACATGGATGGGTTTTAGTCAGTAAAATTCCGACACTCCCACCCGCTCCGCGTTCCATATATTAGAGATACGCCTATTCATCATCAGCCTATTAATGTTCCCACTGCTGGGACACAGGCCTCCTCTCCATGATCCATGACACAATCACGCGTGCCCAGTGCGTGTTGGTAGATGTCACATGTCTTCGAATGTTTTGGTTCTAGGACATGCCGGTTTCCTCACGATGTTTTTCTTCACCATTTTGAGAGCAGTGGTGATGAAATAAATTACACAAAGTAATACGCCCGGGTTCGAACCCACCAGTTACTGTTCGTAAGTCGGGGCCGGCCCCACTGGGCCACCGCTGCTCACGCCTATTACCATGATATGTATTGGTAACAATGTCAAATAAATTCATGGCAAATATTTGTGTGGGAACAACTAAAACTGGGTCAATAAAAAACTTTTTTGCAAAAAATAAAACCGACTTCAAAAAACACGAAAAAGTGAAAAATAACTTTAGCTTCAGAAGTCGGTGGCAATAAAAAATCAATCAAACAAAAGTCACCGACTTCTGAAGCTAGTTATTTTTCAATTTTTCGTGTTTTTAAAGAGTATACTTCTGAAATGGTCGCTTTTAAATTTGGTGAAGATCTGATGCTGATCTTCGGAGATATTCTATGGAACTCTTCAAAACTAAACGGTAAATCGGTCGTGATTGCTGCAATCGCTTGAATGTTTATTGTTTATACAACATCATAACGTAACATCAGGCCTGTATGTTCTGAGGGGTAAGCAAATGTGCACAATACACCCAAATTTCGACAGTTTAGGTATGTTAAGGTCCATTTATTGGGGATAAGCCATGACATGTATTGTTAACAATATAAAATAAATGCATCGCAAATATTAAATTTGTTTAGGATATTACAACTAAAAATGAAAAAATAAAAAAAAACTTTTTTGCAAAAAAATAAAACCAACTTCAAAAAACACAAAACACAAAAAAGTGATAAATAACTTTAGCTTCAGAAGTCGGTGACAAAAAAAAAACTAAATGAATCAAACAAAGGTCACCGACTTCTGAAGCTAAAGTTATTTATCACTTTTTTGTGTTTTGTGTTTTTTTGTAATTGAACTAGCTTTGAATTATGCTTTCGAGCGAGTCTACGTGGGGGCGATTACGTTCTTTAGTCCACTGTGCAGATAATAAAGACGGGGCGGCAGGGCCCGCCGCCGCCTCACCGGTCTGCGCTGTACGCGTATTACACGTTGACACACTACAACAGCCCATTACGTCCACTGCTGGACATAAGCCTCTCCCATGATGGGAGGAATTTGCCGTAATCTCCACGCTTGGCAGACGGATTGGAGATCGCAGTGATGAAAGACTAACAGAAAACGCTGCTGCCCATTCTCTGGTCTACGGAGGCGCAAGGTGTTCTGCCTCAGACATTAGTCGCCTTATACGACACCTGTGAGTGTAATGGGTTGGTTGTATTCTACTCTGCCGGATACCCACGGCTAAACACGTTGACGTTGCAATTGAAATACCGGGACATTTTGTAGATCAACCGGGACGACCGGGACAGAAGTTCCAAACCGGTGACATGTCCCGGTGTACCGGGACGGATGGCAACCCTATACTAGTTTCTCGCCGAGAAGTCGCCACTACAAGTGACCAAAGGGCTGGCTCTTTCTTTTACCAAATAATTGGCATCGCCATTCCACATGGCAATGCTGCCAGTCTTCACAGAAGAGTCAGCAAAAGGAAGGGGTCCGCAAGGGCCGATGCCTGCCGGGGCTGCGGGACTGTTCGAAAGAGATACAGTGGCCCCGGAACACAAAGGGCGATGAAGGAACATGGATGGGTTTTATTCAGTAAAAGTCTGACACTCCCTCCTGCTCTGTCCAGAGCGGGAGCAGTCATTTGATGATTTCCCCTCAGAAAAAAAAAGTGTGACTGTTTTGTGATGAGACCCATTGTGAGTGACCACGTTTCGGTCCCGTATGTAATCACTGGCAACACACACTGGCCATAGACTTTCGTCTTGGTCTTGACACATTGCGGTAAGTGATTTCATAATAAAAATACTTAATTTGTAACACTCAGCGGGGGGTTCGGTGTTGAGGGTAATATAGGTTATACCTAGGTCATCGGTGCACGCCACCTAGCGGGAGGCCTTCCAACGCAACGTCATCCGGTTCGCGGTCGCAACTCCAGAACTTTTCGGCCCCATCGTCCATCCGTTCTGCGAGCAATGTGCCCTGCCCACTGCCACTTAAATTTGGCAATTCTTCGGGCTACGTAGGTAACCTTGGTTCTCTTGTGGATGTCTTTATTTCTGATTCGAATAAGAATATTTATAACATTTTATTTCATGAATATTAAGAATACGAATATTAAGAATATGAATATTAAGAACAATTTATTTGCTTAAAATACAGGTGTTTTAAACAGTTGTTAAGTAAAATAAAAGAATTATTAAATAAAAATAAAAAATAAACCTTTAACACATATTGTACATAAAACTAATAGGCACCCACCTCATCATCATCTGCCTAGCCTTTTCCCAACTATGTTGGGGTCGGCTTCCAGTCTAACCAGATGCAGCTGAATACCGGTATTTTACATGGAGCGACTGCCTATCTGACCTCCACAACCCAGTTAGTAGGTACCGGGTAATACGATACCCCTTGCTAAGACTGGTTTTCAGACTTTTTTTGGGCCTCTGACTACCTAACGACTGTCAAAGATCTACAAATGACGGCCGGGACCAACGGCTGATGATTTCCGAGGTACGGAGGAAACTCGGTACGTAATGGGTTGTCACCCATCCACAGATCAACCTAGGCAAGCACGGCTTAACCTAACGATCGACCCGAGCGGCTGTTATTATTTAGCCACGAGCTCCAGGTACCAACCTATATCTTAAAATTAAATTTTGTGTTGCAGAAATTCTTGTGAAATGTAAAAAAGGAAATTTCACAAAAGGAAATGTTCATATTTATGTAAAACATCAAGCGCTCGCCACATCGTCATCTGGCGGGCGATCGAGCGACGCGAACGATGCCCTTTTCTAAATTAAATAAAGAAAATATAAATAAATATCGCTGGACATTGCACACAGTGCCATCTACTGCCACACTAAACAACGAGGCTTGTGTCGTGGACACCAGATAGTTGATATAGTACATAGTTACTAGTTTTGTTTGTAAGTACATACTTATGATACATAATAAACTCCATGACTCAGAAACAAATTTCAATGCTCATCACACAAACATTTCCTCCTACCGGGGTTCGAACCCGGGACCCTATGAACGTAAGGCCTCACTATCGCTGCGCCATTATGGTCGTCAAAGAGTTAACTAAGTTCATATTTTACTGACCTCAAATTATTTTCTACCGATACCACGATACGATAAGCTACGTCAGCGATACTAAAAGGTATCGGTACGATAGGTACCGCTGACGTATCTTATCTCGGTGGTTCGCGGTGTGCACGGCGTATATCAAGAATTTGTGCAGTTGGGCTGAAAAGTTCGTAGTCTAGCATAGAAAAAGTTTTTTTTTTAATTTTTTATTTGATTTTATTCAATATAGTTGCCTTCGAGGGCGATACAACGATTATAGCGGTCATACAATTTTTCGATACCACTTTTATATAGTCGAGTGCAATTAGTTATTAAGGTGGAACGACGTTTATAGTGGTCGGATTTTCATGGGACTTTTTTTATTGAGTTCCTAGAAAAGAAAGTTAAAAAAAAAAAAACGATGCTCGCGACATTTTTTTTTTTTTTTAATTTCCTTTCAACAATATTTTTTCTTCTAAACACAAAAACAACAACAACTAACAATAACTAAAAAGTTGAATAACTTCAAATTCAATGAATTCATACTCTAGCGTAATAGTGTGACCTGCATGCATCCATTAAACGCTAATTTGGTCTGTTTCTTTGTTCATTGTTGTCGATGTAATGTAAATTTCAAGTATTTTTGAAAATATCCTATTTTCTGCAAGTATTTATAAAATATAGAATTTTAAGACTAAGATTTCTTTTGAAATTTGTAACTGATGCTTTTTCAAAGATAACTGGACCAGAAAGCATTAATGAAGACCACTTCCATGAGTGTAGTGACTTCAACTAACTAAAATTCATTTGGAAATGTTGGAAAATCGTCTATGTTAATGTAAGCATTTCTTTTCCAAATACTGCTATGAAACTCAACGAATAAATTATCGTCTTAATCCTCATTGTTGCGACCTTTTTTATATTCATCTATGGTTTTGTACTCGTTTAACATTTTGATTTAAAAATAAATCAGTTGTGTCAGTGACTCGTAATTTTATTGATGCTTTTTAATACAGTCCACAATTTTTCCTACATTTTTTGGTCCTTTCTCGCCATAAAATGAACACGAGGTCCAAAACGAAATCATTGGCACAGCTCCGGGATACTAGCGAAATGCATTCGGAATCGGAAACGCTCGTCGCGGGTGGGCTCGGTCGGTCCCCTGAATTGGACCCCTTTTCGACCGAAGCCACAAGTACACCCGCGGCAGTCGATTCGGTCTCCGTAACGTCTCGCCAGAATCCCACTATTAGCTCTGAACTTGCTAAATCAAATTCTAGATCTGGTGTGTCAGGTTCCTTACGGTCATCAGCCACTATAATTAAGGCACGTAAGTTGACTGCAGAGGCACTTTTGGCCAGAAAATCTTTAGAAAGAGAACAGGAGCTCCAGCTGCGTGAGCAGCAGCTCGCCGAACAGCAGCTAGCTCGCGATCGTAAGCTCCTCCAACAGGTTACCAGAGTGGAAGAGCTCGAGCTGTTGGCGAACCTGGCCTCGCAGGAGGCTAAAGAAAATTCATTTCATTCGGTGAGTCAATCTCGTACAAAATCATGGGTAGACGACATTCAACCATTTCCACAGAATGACCCAAAGCAAAAAGACATGTTGACGTCCCATGATCACCCTATTTTAACTCATTCCGAAAATCATCACTTAGAGCCGAACTTTTGTCTAACAACCAGGCCCGTTATAGCTAGCCAAAATAATTCAAACAGGTTTGCATATAAGTATGTCGAATTAATGCCGTTTAGCGGTAGGGCCACCGAGTGGTTGATGTTTAAACGTACATATAATGACACTAAACATTTGTTTAAACCTACAGAAAATCTCGCTCGCTTACGCTGCGCGCTACGTGGGCGTGCACTAGAGAGCGTGTCTGCATTACTGTACACTGCCGAACACCCTGAAGCAGTGATGGACATGCTGGAGCGGACGTTCGCGCTACCCGAGACTATAGTACTACATGAGATTTCCCTCGTCCGGAATTTGCCCAAGATAAGCCATGACCAAAGAGAGCTTAATTCTTTTGCATGTAGGTTGCGTAACTGCATAGCGGTCATTAATAGTTTGCACCAAAAAGAATATTTGTATTCTATTGAAATATTCCATACTGTACTTAGCAAATTAACTCCAATATTGTACAGTCAGTGGAAAGATTTTGCTTACCGTAGCGACCAATCTGTACCGAAACTACAAGTGTTGTCAACATTTCTTGATATTGAGGCCGATAAACAGAATAGGTTCGGTTTAGTTCTGGATTACTCCAAACGTCCTAATGCTCACCAAGGCGGCAGCGATTTTGTTCGACGTGAAAGCATGCACGTTACGTCAACTAGTAGCAATAGTACAGGGATTTGTCGATACTGTAAAAATAAGCACGAATTGAGCGAATGTAGCGATTTTAAGGCTCTACCTTTAGATGATAAGTGGCGTTGGCTGAGAGATGTCAGGATTTGTTACAAGTGTCTTAAATCCAAGGCTCATCGGTGGAAGACCTGCAGGATCAATCGATGTGGCGTCGACGGCTGCGAACGCTTTCATAATCCGCTTTTGCATTCAACGCCGCTTATGCATGCGACCCACACTGTCAATGATTCACAATGTATTTCGCCTGATGCTGACGATAAGGCTCGAGTCGTAACCATTTCCAATACTACTGAATCTGTTCTATTTGGTAAAAATATATCTCAATCCCGTGTGTTTCTTAAAATCGTGCCTGTTGAAGTAACCGGCCCTAGTGGTACATATGACACGTACGCATTACTGGATGACGGTTCCACGGTAACCTTGATCGACTCAG
The DNA here is from genome assembly GCA_905147715.2 of Xestia xanthographa. Lineage (NCBI taxonomy): Eukaryota > Metazoa > Arthropoda > Insecta > Lepidoptera > Noctuidae > Xestia > Xestia xanthographa. The sequence continues at coordinate 19,847,542 of LR990667.1, forward strand.
AGGTGGCACATTGTATCGGTGCGACAGGACCTGTGGAATCAATCAAGGTCGACGGTGTAGCTGGAATGTCAACACACAAACCTATCCAAAAGGTTAGCTTTTCTATTAAGGGTAAAAATTGTAGTGATGAATTCTCTATCACTAACGCTAAGGCTATGGACACACTAACCTTGTTCACGCAAACTATTACCCAAGACGATATCAATCAGTGTTCTCATTTAATAGATTTAATTGATCAGCTCACACTCGTAGATGCGGCACCCAAAATTCTTCTTGGTGCTGACCATTGGTATTTGACAGTTAGTCGTGATTTAAGAGAGGGTTCTAAAAATCAACCTGTAGCATCCCGCACAGCTTTAGGATGGGTATTGCATGGAAAATGTGGTAGGTGGACCAAGCCTCTCCATTTGATGAACCATGTTTGTCTGGATGACAACAACGATTTCCATTTAGATAGTCTTATCAAAGACTACTTTCGTCTTGATGCCATAGGAATCTCAAACTTAGAAATTTCGTGTTCCAAGCAGGATCAGTATGCTCTAAAAATATTAGAATCTACAGCCAGGCGTTTGCCATCTGGTAGATTCGAAGTTGGACTATTGTGGCGTAACGATATTCAAGATGTACCTGATAGCTACCCTCAAGCGCTGTTAAGATTTTTAGGTTTAGAAAAACGTATGGAACGCGATGACAATTTTAAAAAGGGTTACTGCACTTTCATTAATAATATGTTAGAAAAAGGATATGCTGAAGAGTGCTCCAAGGACACGCACCACAACGCAATTAATTCATTAAATCATAATATCAATAAAATTCGTTGGTATTTACCACATTTTTCGGTTGTACATCCTCAGAAAAAGAAATTGCGAGTTGTCCATGATGCAGCTGCAAGAACCTCTGGGGTTAGCCTTAATTCCCTTCTTCTTCCGGGACCTACCATGCTGCAATCCCTTCTCCATATTTTGTTTCGATTTCGCGAAGGTCGTGTTGCTTTGACGGCTGACATAAAGGAGATGTTTCCTCAGATCAAAATGAGAGAACATGACCGAGATGCTTTGCGTTTTTTATGGAGAGAGGATCGTAGTAGCGAATTGAAAGAATATAGAATGACTTCTGTAGTTTTTGGTGCTGTATGTAGCCCGTGCACGGCTCTTTATGTTAAGAATCGCAACGCACAAGAACTACAGACGTTGTACCCTGCGGCAGCAAAAGCTATTATTAATGATCATTACATGGACGACTTTTTAGGCAGTATGGATGACGCACAGGAGGCTTCGCAGCTTGCAGCTGACATCATCACAGTTCACAGGTCAGCAGGAATGGAGATGCGTGGTTGGGTTTCAAATGAGCCCGCCGCACTCACTGGCGTTCCTGAGGACCTGCGTGCTGCAACTCAAAGAAATATTAACGTGGGGTCCGAGGACATCGTTCGAACGCTAGGGCTTATTTGGCATCCTCAGAGTGACACCTTCAGTTTTCGGAACGGATCCCAAATCGATAACAATGATAAATTAACTAAACGAAAAGTTCTATCTTATTTAATGTGTGTTTACGACCCCCTTGGTCTCTTAACTCCTTTTGTAATTCAAGGACGTATATTATTTCAACAAACATGGAGAACAGGTAATGACTGGGATACCGAGTTGCAATCAGACATTGTCCAGAAATGGCTTTTTTGGTCGCGGCAGCTAGTCAATATTTCGAAAATCAAAATTCCTAGATGGCATAGATGTGGTTTCAAAGATAAAACAATTATCGACAGGCAGCTTCATGTGCTTGCTGATGCAAGTGAGCAAGCGTATTCCTGTGTCGCATACTGGCGTTTCACTTTCTTAGACGGTTCGGTGAAGCTGTCACTCATTGGTGGGAAGGCGCGCTTAGCCCCTCTAAAGCCCACATCTATACCACGTTTGGAACTGCAAGCAGCTCTGATTGCTGCTCGTTTTGCTAATACAGTCATTACCGGTCACAACGTAAAAGTTGACCATGTATATTTTTGGTCGGATTCAACTACCGTTTTGAGTTGGATCCGAAGCGATGCTCGATGTTTCAAACCATTTGTAGCTAACCGTGTCGGTGAGATTACTGAGTCAACGAATGTAAATAGTTGGAAGTTTGTGCCCGGTAGTTTGAATGTAGCAGATGATGCGACAAGGTTAAAAGACCGTGACACTGACTTAAACCGTTGGCTATCTGGACCAGAGTATCTCTTACACCCACAGTCTGAATGGCCTAAACCACCATCATCTTTTGATACCTCAATTGGTTCAGAGGAACTAAAACCCTCTAAAGCAATTGTTGGTCTCACAAGTTGTGATGAGATTCTTTCGCCGGTAATCCCAAATCCCTTACACTTCAGTAAGTGGAATCGATTGGTGCGTGCTACCGCGCGCGTTTACCAATGCGCGTATATATTTCGGTCTCTTTTGACACGATTTAAAGGTCAAAATTCTAAATTAAACAGCACTAATGCTTCTTCTTCCAAGCTTTCAACCTTGAGTGGTGAAGATATTCAGAAGGCAGAAAACGCCATTTTAAAGAAGACACAGATGGACAGTTTTGGCCCAGAATTGACCGTGTTGCACGACCCCAAACAATCTAAGATACCTAAAACGAGTAAGCTGCACTCCCTGGCTCTGGTACTAGACGAAGAAGGCTTACTTAGACTGGATAGCCGGGTAAAATATATGAAGAATATGGACTACAACACCACGTCTCCGATTATACTTGACGGTCGTCATCCAGCTGTTCGCCTCCTTATTCAGTTCTACCACCTTAAAGCTGCTCACGCCTTCAACGAACTAGTCTGCAATGAGCTAAAACAACGTTATTGGATTTTGAGATGCCGTAGTGAAGTCCGGAAAATATCAAGAAATTGCGCATTTTGCTTGAAACGAAAGGCAACACCTCAAACGCCAGCTACAGGCGATTTGCCTGATGTCAGACTTGATTGTTACCATCGTCCATTCACCAACGTTGGTTTAGACTACTTTGGCCCTGTGGATGTGTCTATTGGTCGTCGTAGAGAGAAAAGATGGGTGGCACTATTTACATGTTTGACAACGCGAGCAGTGCACCTAGAGATTGTAGCAAGCCTTTCTGCCGACTCAGCCATCTCCTGCTTACGCCGTTTTATAGCCCGTCGTGGTGTTCCACGAAAAATCTTGTCAGATAACGGCACCGCTTTTATTGGGGCAAACCATCAATTAACTGATTTTTTCTGCGACGCTGTGCAAGATTTTGTTGCCAATAATCAAATTAAATGGAGCTTTATTCCACCTGCGTCGCCCTTTATGGGTGGATGTTGGGAGAGGCTCATACGCTCTGTGAAGACAGCCCTTCAGGTGACTTTAAGAGAAAAAGCCCCACGAGAAGAACTGCTACACACGCTTCTATTAGAAGCTGAAGCAATTGTTAATTCGAGGCCTTTGACATATGTTGCAGCTAATAATGAATATCAAAGCCTCACACCTTTTCATTTTTTAATAGGCAGCTCATCAAATCAGCAGTTACCTACCCGTCTTGACGATGCAGTGTTCTCACTAAGAAAAGAGTGGAAAAAGGCTCTTCGCCTCTCTGAGATTTTTTGGTGCAGGTGGCTCAAGGAGTATTTACCTCTCCTCAAGACAAAGAAGCAGCAAGGAGGTGGATATCGTAATTTGACTGTTGATGACGTTGTCCTGGTCGTGGATCCTGACCTACCCCGAGGAGTGTGGCCTATGGGGCGCGTGTCGAAAGTATACCCAGGTAAAGATGGGGTTGTGCGCGTGGCTGACGTGGTCACGAAAGGCGGTACGCTTAAAAGGCCAACCAGAAAGTTAGCCGTACTACAGGACTCCAGTAGTTAGCTGTGTAGCATCGCTACACGGGGGGGATGATGTTGCGACCTTTTTTATATTCATCTATGGTTTTGTACTCGTTTAACATTTTGATTTAAAAATAAATCAGTTGTGTCAGTGACTCGTAATTTTATTGATGCTTTTTAATACAGTCCACAATTTTTCCTACACTCATTTTATTAGCTATCTAACGAGGTACAATAAAAAGAAAAACATTTAAGGATACTTGTTAAATATCGTTTTTTGCTGAAAAAGTAAAACATGACAAAAAACCTCTATTGATAAGAAGTGGGAGTGGTATCGGTATCGGTATTGATATTAAATTGCGCGCAGAGACCCAAGTTTGCAACTTATCTTAGATAGAAATCGTGAGAAATGGTTACGTTATAATTACGATAATTTTTGTAAATTTACCAGCGGCCCCATTCCACCTTCATCAGCAATAATCAACATTTATCGAGTACCACCAATTTTTGTTTTTAGTTTTTGTTATCTGTGGATAGCAGATATAATAAGGATATTTTCAGGATAATATTTACGTTGACCGTCATAGAAATATTTTGAGGAAAATGGACTTCTTTAACTTTTATATAGACGATTTCCTGATAATTGTGAATACCTACATTTTTAGTCACTTCACTCGTAAACATGGTTTTCTTGAATATTTTTACATTTAAAATCTGTGAAAAAGTATCAGTTACTAATTTCACAAGAAATCATGGTCTTAAAATTCAAAATTTTAGAAATAATTGCAGAAAATAGGATTTTTTCAAAAAAATTCTTGAAATATTGCATTACATCGACAACAATGAACAAAGAAACAGACCAAATTAGCATTTAATGGATGCACGCAGATCACACTATTACGCTACAATATGAATTCGGCGAATTTGAAGTTAGTCATAAACGAAAAAAAAAAAATTGCAAAGAAAATTCAAAAAAAAAAAAAAATGTCGCGTGCGGCGAAATTTTTTTTTTAACTTTCTTCTCCACTCCTGGAACTCAATAAAAAAAGTCCCATGAAAATCCGACCACTATAAACTTCGAACCTTTTGAGTATTTTTTGTGTAATTGCACTCGGCTAATAGTACGACTTGTCTTTAGCCTCAAAATAGGCTTCAGTTTCGGCAATTACCTCTTCATCGGCGCAAAATTTCTGTCCAGCGAGCATCCTCTTGAGGTCTGAGAACAGGAAAATGTCACTGGGGGCCAGATCTGGAGAATACGTTGGATGCAGAAGCAATTTGAAGCCCAATTCATGCAATTTTGCCATCGTTTTCATTGATTTGTGACACGGTGCATTGTCTTGATGAAACAGCACTTTCTTCTTCTTCAAATGGGGCCGTTTTTCCGCGATTTCGTCCTTCAAACGCTCCAATAACGCTACGTAATAGTCGCTGTTTATGGTTTTTCCTTTTTTAAGATAGTCGATGAATATTATACCATGCGCATCCCAAAATACTGATGCCATAACCTTGCCAGCCGACTTTTGCGTCTTTCCGCGCTTTGGAGTCGGTTCGTCACGTGCAGTCCACTGGACTGTCGATTGGACTCCGGTGTGAAATGATGGAGCCATGTTTCATCCGTTGTCACATTTCGACGCAAAAAGTCGGGTTTATTACGATTGAACAGCTCCAAACACTGCTCAGAATCATCAATTCGTTGTTGTTTTTGGTCGATTGTGAGCTCGCGCGGCACCCACTTTGAACATAGCTTTCGCATACCCAAATATTCATTCACGATATATCCAACACGTTCCTTTGATATATTTAGGGTCTCAGCTATCTCAATTAACTTTACGGTTATCCAAAATTATTTTGTGGACTTTTTTGATGTTTTCGTCGGTAACAGCCTCTTTGGGGCGTCCACTGCGTACATCGTCCTCGGTTCGCATTTCACCTCGTTTAAACTTAGCACACCACTTCTAAACAGTTGATTTGCATGTTTATCAAGCCAAGCCTTGGTTTCAATAGTTTTTTTTTTTTCGTCAAAAAGCAATGCTTTATTAAGACACGAAATTCCTTTTTATCCATTTTTTTCAAAATAATAAAAGTTGTTAAAGTTGTTTGTGTTATACTTGCTGAATTGTAATGATACCTAATATTTAATGAATAATGATGATTTAATAAGTACCTACATAATTTCTATAATGTAATTTTGATGATTATTATCACGGTTTATGCACCATCTCTTCCAATTTGTACGCCACAATATGCGGCTAAACATGTTAGAACTTTTCTGTATGTTATTACTATCTTGCATGCAATGTATCATGTACACCATGTTTAAACAAATAAAATTTTACTTTTACTTACTTACTTACTTGCTTCACTCAAAATGCTATACTCACAAATTTATAGTATGACAGCTGTCAAATTTATACACGTGTCACATTTTGAAGGTTAGGGCTAAATAAAAATCATATGGATTTAATACTAGTAGCGCCATCTATGTGTCAGCCTACGAACTTTTCAGCCCACCCAATACTACAACTAAAAAACCCAACTACTGCAATATCACGCTCTAATTAAATTCGGGGTTTACAAGGTAAAATCGATTAACTTGAAAATAAGATGCGCGCTCAACCCAACCGAATTGAACCTATCAGAGGCGAGATTTTCGATTTTTTGACAATCTACCAACTTATTTCTATTTCCGTATGAATTGCTAATTTTTTCGAGCTCACTTCGATCGGTTTTGTCTTCACTGTCTACTACTATTCTATAGGTTGTCATAGGTACCATTTTCTATTTTTTACATTATGTGTGTAAAGGCCTGCGCAGACGACAGACTATCAGTGACACACTTTTTAGTCTGTGAAAATAAAACCTAAGCTATTATATTCAGCAACGCATACGACGCGCAAAAAATCCGTGTCATTCTGGCAGATCACGCCGCACCGCGCCGTACAAAAGTGCGCGAAAAAATATAACGTTTGCTTCATCGCGCGCTAACGCAGACGGCGCACACTTTTAGTATGCAATCTGCATTCGAATAGAATGATCGAAGATGTGCATCGTGTGCGTTGAGTCTGCGTAAAATCCACGACGGACTTTTTGTATGCCATGCAGACATTTTGTGCGGCACAGCTCATCCGCACAAAAAGTCTGTCGTCTGTGCAGGCAATTATTAAAGATAGATAGATTCATAAAGACACCAAAGTGGTCCCTGAGTCCTAGAAAGGTAGGGAACCACTGATCTAAGACAACGACCATTCGAACCATAATTGTCACAAATAAGTGACTGAAAATCCAAGCGACAATGTTATCGCTTGGTAACTTCTTCCTTTTACAACAAAACCCGCGAAATTGAGACACAAAGAAAAGTAAAAAGAAAGCGATAACACGATTGTTTACGAAAAGATTTACACTTCAGACGAAACCATCGGCGCTGGCGCACGATTTTAATGTAAGTTGTACCATAATATTCTTTTAGCTCGTGGCTAGATAATAACAGCCGCTCGGGTCGATCTTTAGGTTAAACCGTACTTGCCTAGGTTGGTCTGTGGATGGGTGACCACCCATCACATACTGAGTTTCCACCGTGCCTTGGAAAGCACGATAAACAGTTGGTCCCGGCTGTCATTTGTAAATTTTTGACAGTCGTTACAGGTAGGTAGCCAGTGGGGCAAAAAGTCTAAGAACCAGTCTTACCAAGAGGTATCGTATTACCCAGTACTAACTGGGTTGTGAAGGTCAGATAGGCAGTCGCTCCATGTAAAATACTGGTATTCAGCTGCATCCTGTTAGACTGGAAGCCGACCCCAACATAGTTGGGAAAAGGCTAGGCAGATGATGATTATTGTTTTAATAGCTCTATGTTTTTACCCGACTACGAGCGACTGCTTATCTGATCTCCACAAACCAGTTGGTACATATTGGGTGATGGTAAGACTGGTTGTCGGAATTTTGGGCCACTGACTACCCGTAATCCTGTCTCTGTTGATGACGTCATCGTTCCCTTGCCATTGGCCCAATTCATTTGTGGTCGGCGCATCATATCTCCTTCTTCCACACTTCTCTATCACTCGTCATCTCATCAGACACCTCCTCTCTCACCATATCATCCTTCACACAGTCCATCCATCGTTTCTTTGGTTTTCCTCTACTCTTATACTCATCCACATTCAAAACTTTCCTCTCGACATTTTCCTAATTTCCTGATTATCGTGATGATTGTCTTTTTGAAACTTTCACGATCAGAACAAAATCAAAATCAAAATCAAATCATTTATTTCAAGTAGGCCAGTTGCAGGCACTTTTGAATTGTCGAAACAAAGATGATAATTAAATCTAGCTACAGTCCCAGTCACAAGACATAAAAACTGTGAAAGTACTGTAGTTGCCCATTCCCTAGCGTAGATCTCTATGGAGAAGAACGGGCAAGAAACTCCATGGACACTCTTTTAAATCATAAAATTGTTACAAAATCTTGGTTACATCATTCGTGTTGAGATGGTATATTATGTGAGAACAATGTAGCAAGATGTGCACGTTAAAAGTGTCCATAGTAAAAACAAAATATACAATTAAAATATAACATTAAAATAAGCCACGGCAACTAAGAGATGACCAGTCACAACTGACAGCGCCCGTTCACGAACATGACGCATGGATCAGCACCATTTAACTCAACCATTTTGTAGGGAACCAAATGATCGGACACACGCGCCACCATCAGCGAGACATTAGAGTGAGCATGACATACTCTCAACTGCCTGGGCACATTCAAGTCAAGAAAAGACGTAGGATTCCAGTGAATGATAGCTTTCTAGTACATAGTACTCACACAATATGGGCTATGCGATTATATAATACTAGAGATTGAATCTATACAATGCAAAGATAGTTGTACAATCTTCAGCAGCTCCAACAATTATATGTAATGCTATCTAATCTACTATCTATCTACTATCTAATCTAACACATTATAATACACATATAAACGGGTATTTATCACGAATTTTACCTTTAATATAAGCCCAACGTTTCGACCAGATTGCATTGTACGTAGGCCACCTTTTTTCTAAACAAATATAGTATTTTTCCCAAAAAAGCTGCAGAAATATAGTACTTTTGGAAAATTCAGGAAAAAAAAGTACACATTTATTTTAAAACATTACTTATATTTCCATAAATATGTAGCCATATTTGTTACTGCTCTTCGCTTTGGCCACCAACGATCTATTGTATTTAAAATAATTATAGGAATGTGAACAATTTATATTCATATTGAAATAAATTAACAATTCATTTTTAATTAATTAATTGATGCTATATTTCTTTCTGCTTTCCATTTTACATTCATGATGGAAAAGAATCTTTCCGTAAAAGCGGAAGTCGCAGGAATGGAGAGAAGCAAATTATTTTAAATAAAATGTGTCAAATTTGTATCTGTACTTTTGAAAAGTATTTGGCATTTTTCAGCAGTGTTTTTAGATAAAAACACCTCTTCTTCGCTTATTTTTGAAATAATTTCATTTATAATAATTATTTCTGACTACAAATTATTAACATAAATATTTAATTTATTGACTAAATTTCCCGTGCAGTGCTGCGGGTATGTTCCAGACTTCCAATCACAGTTAATTAACAGTCGCGCTTTCTTGAATTAACTGTGATTGGATGAAAATATAGTATTTTTCGTACTATATTATTTTCTATAATATATAGTACAATTGACTTAAATATAGTACGATACAATATATTATAGTACGGATGGCAACCCTAATTGTACGTTACATTTACATGTGTATTATATCGTGATGATGTTTAATTAAATTACTAGGCCTATATACTTAGTCTTCGCGGGAATTTTCTGTCGGTTATTTAAAGAAAAGAAAGATAAAAAAAGTATTTGACTCACACAGGTCAAAACAAAAAAAAAAGAATATACAATAATAAGAGGAGCGGTGGCCCAGTGGTAGCGGCCCCGACTTACGAACAGAAAATCGTGGGTTCGAACCCAGATAGGCGCATTACTTTGTGTAATTTATTTCATCACCACTGCTCTCAAAAAGGTGAAGAAAAATATCGTGAGGAAACCGGCATGTCCTAGAACCAAAAAATTCGAAGACATGTGATATCTACCAATCCGCACTGGGCCCGCGTGGAGGATTATAGCCCATTCCCTCTCATAGAGAGAAGGCCTGTGTCTCAGCAGTGGGAACATTAATAGGCTGATGATGATGATGATGAAACAACAATACAAAATTATATAAAAGTATACATCAGAAAAAGATAAAACAATCAAATTGGTCCTATACGAGGGCAAAAGGCTTCTATCTCAGCATGGTGCTGTGACATTAATAAAACCGACTTCAAAAACACAAAAAAGTGAAAAATAACTTCAGCTTCTGAAGTCGGTGACTTTTGTTTGTTTGATTCAGTTTTTTTGCCACCGACTTCTGAAGTTAAAGTTATTTTTCACTCTTTTTGTGTTTTTGAAATTAGTTTTATTTTTTGCATTTTTTTTTTATTTTTGAAATTTTTAGGGATCTCTTCAACAAACAATATACAGTAAATCTGTCGTCGTCTATTATTAAAGAGTTCCCTTGTATATCTCCAAAAATCAGCATCAGATCTTCAACAAACTTAAATAGGACCACCACGAAATAATATTCTTCCAAACAAAAAGAACCATCAAAATCGGTTCGCTGAACATACACACAAAAAAAAAGGAAAAAAAGACGTATTGATAAACTCCTCCTTTTGGTGGTCGGTTAAAAAAAACGTCACATAGGTGTTCCATTCATATGAGTACCGAAATCGAGCAAATAAATGAGAATCCACAAAATCGATTGAACACAATAAGCGATCATATCGCTGAATAACACGCAAAAATACAATTGAATCAACAACCTATTATTTGCGCAAAATGTGGGTGTAGTATGTAGTATTATCGCTGCTACACACGTTACGAAAAATCGTTCCGATCAGACGGTACAGTTTTTAAACTGCACAGTTTCATCGGGGGAAAATATAATGACCACCAAAAATAACTTTGTGACCACTAACATCTATCACCTAAAATATCAATTGATCGCCAAATTTAGTAAACTGAACACCAAATTTTAATGAGGTGGTTGATGACAAACTAGTTTTGCCTAGGCCGACTTGGGGCACCCCGACACGGATAGATTAGGTTAGAAGGGTATGGCGGGGTCGAATGAGCAAGCGAAGCGAGCGAATAGACCCCGCCATACCCTTCGTGGTTATTTTTTTATAAACCATTCAGAAGTAGGAGCCCCTTTTTTGCCGTTACATTTGACTTAATCTGGTGGTTCGTTAAACATAAGCCGTTTCATAGTACCCGGCCCACATACGTTACTAGAAAACTGTACGATTATTCATTCGTTGAGATGGCTTCGACTGACGACGCGTACAGCCGTCATTCCGTCCTCGCCGTCGAGGCCCGGCGCGACGCACCGATACGAACCCTCCCCATCCCTTGCTCGTGCCAGCCTGCGTTGCTGCGCCTGTAGTTCAAAATCAGCCCCTAATTAATGACACCACTCAGATCCAGCCTGTCCCCTTGCTGTCCTCTCCCAGCGACGCCCTAAGCCGAGGCCCATACCCCGCAGGGGGTGCCCTTAGCGTGTAGTCGTTTAGTTTGTAAGTTTTATGCCCTGGCTGGAGGCCTTACACTGATGGTACCCACAGGATTGTCCGGTTAAGCAGACGACAACCTCTCTAGGTTGACTGCGAGATGCCATTTAGAAAAAAAAAAAAGGCTGACGACGCGTTAGTAGTTGTTGTTGTTGGTTCGCCATAAAAAAGCAAAAGGAAGAAAAATCCAAGAAAAAGAAAACACGTATTTGGTGTTTAGAATGGCTAATGAAAAGAGAAGCTCATTCCCATGTTAATTTATTGAAGAAACTAAAGGTATTTCCTAAATATTGGCATCATTTTATAACCATTCGGACCGCGATCCACACGAGAACTGAAACGACTGGCACACACGTTACGATTATCGGCACAGTTTCTTCCGATTCCGATTTATCTATCCAAAATTTCATACTGTTCCGTTCAACTGCACAGTTCTAGAAAATCGGACAAACTGTGTAGTTTTTCTCATACCTACACATGTAGCTTTATCGTGGCGGTTTGAACCAGGGATGTTACGAAGCTTCGACTCCGACTCCGATACGTCGAAACTTCCGATTGATTTTACACCTCCGGTTCCGACTTCGGATCCGATACTTTTAATCGGAGGTCGAAGCATAGCAGATAGCGGCGGGCGGTGGCGACGACACGCGGCGGCTGTGGTCAACGTGTACGAACAGGTTTATGCATGTCGCCCGGGGAACACAGCACGCGTTCTGTCATCGATTCATAATTCTCTATTTTATTTTATTGCGTGCCCTTAAGAGCCTATACTACCTCAAATTAGCAACTCTATGTGTGGTGGTTCAAACTTTGTTTGAAATACTGTTAGAATAAAGTTCTAACCAGCTTGCACTACAAAGTGGTTGTTACGTCAGCCACTGCAGCCGAATAGTGGGAAATCAGTGGTTTTTTTTGCGATTTACTAAAAATCTATTGATTGGACTAAAAAAATAAATAACATTAGACCTGCTCTAAAGTTAGTTCAGTTAGTATACAAAGTTTCATGATCTAATTTGAAGTATTTTATGATTGCCAGCGGTTTATTGTTCATTTTAGAGGTAATTTTGAGATTTTTTTCTATCGAGAATATTTAATGGAGTCGTGTTTTCTCCAAACATAAGACTTAGCATTAATGCTCAACTTTACCATATATTTATTTCAAAATTAATGCTGCAGTATTTTAGGATCATGCTAAGCCATTTGAGGTAGTCACAGTCGCAGAAACTTTAAGGGGGCGTCCCCTTAAAGTTTGGGCCTATTAGGAAAGCGTCAACTTTAGCGCGCAAAATAACAATAACTCTCGTTTGGCGTGCGTCGTCAGTGCGCTCGGCCGATTCGGTATCTTTTCATTCATTTTTTCTACACAAAGTCTACGGGGCGGGGCTAGAGAGCGTTTTTATGTTGCGAGTGCAAGCAAAAATGAGCTTAGTGGTGGCCAGGCGGGAGTGTCCTCGATAGTACGTGTAGCAGCCATTAGGTAGACCTCTGCTCAACCCTACGGGGTTTACATGCGAGATATTATGTAATTATCCTAACAATTTCTCCATTATTTTTCAGAAACACAGAAAGCAACACCCTCTATATGACACGATGCGACTACGACGCGATGTTCTACAGGGTGTTCTGCATCACGCTTCTGGCCATAGCGCTCACGTTCACGGTCATACTGACCAGTGTATTTATAGACATTGATGGGTTGCTCGTTGGCAAGAAAGGTAAGCATTTTAAAGATAGGCAGGCAGGGAATATGCGTGAAATACAAAACTCTTTTTATTTATTAAAAATGCCTTGTATTGGCCCGGAGGAGCCCCGGAGGAGCTTGGATTGGAGGAGCTCGTGGCTAAATAATAACAGCCGCTCGGGTCGATCGTTAGGTTAAGCCGTGCTTGCCTAGGTTGGTCTGTGGATGGGTGACCACCCATTACATACCGAGTTTCCTCCGTGCCTCGGAAAGCACGTTAAGCCGTTGGTCCCGGCTGTCATTTGTAGATCTTTGACAGTCGTTAGGTAGTCAGAGGCCCAATAAGTCTGACAACCAGTCTTACCAAGGGGTATCGTATTACCCGGTACTAACTGGGTTGTGGAGGTCAGATAGGCAGTCGCTCCATGTAAAATACTGGTATTCAGCTGCATCCGGTAAAACTGGAAGCCGACCCCAATATAGTTGGGAAAAGGCTAGGCAGATGATGATGCCTTGTATTGGCCCATATAAACATTGTGGTACACTTGTTTAAGTTTCTAATACATCACTTATTTTACAATTTACTGTTTTATGTAGCATGTTTTTGGTGAAACGGAATGCACTCTCAAAACGCGTCGTCCTCGATAAGGCCGGTAGTGACGTCAAAGTCTATGTGTCAAAAAAACACTTTTATTTGAATTTGAAAAGTGCTTAAAGTTTCACTAAGATTTTATTATAATATTGTTATTGCAACAGCTACGGACGTTTGAACTGTCGTAGAAATTTTATTATTATTATAACCGCTCCATCCATACAAGGGCAATTTTTTATTTCATTATCGGTATGTTTTTTGGGCATGTCCTACCAAGTTCATAAAGTGTTTCTGTAACGTTTGATGCTTTTCTTTTGTAAGCTTTCATTGTTTTTGTAAAGGACTTTATTAGCTTTAAGAATGTGTATAAATTTCAGTGTGAAAGTATTTTTTTCAAATAAAATTATTTTATCTAAGATTACAAAATCGTTATTTTCCTATGTCCCACCACATAATGGTCATGAATAATGTTTCATCTTAAACTGTTTTGTTTTTCAATTTATGGTGGAGTACTATATCTCTAAAAAAAGGAATTACTATTTTAAAACTATTTTAATAACACACATTCCTTTAATTTAATATTAAACAAAATGAATTATAATAAATTTCTAGGACACAAAACATAATCAGGTGGAAATTCCTATTGAGTTACGTTATTTTCTTACGATCTCACTTCGAAAATTACCAAACGATATTTTTTTTTCAAATGCAACACTTAAAACTGTCTCGACTTGTCAGCCATTTTGAAATCAGAGCGTCAGTGGCAAAAACTAACGGCCGGGCGAGGAGACGTGTTGCAGCGTCACATTTGTTGTTCCGTTTAAAAACGGAGTTTTCTAAGGTAATTTGCATGATTTTATCTACTTGCTTGAAAGCAATTAGTTTTTTAGTATGTTTAGTCCCAAAGTAACATTAAATAAGTTGAATTATAAGTGTTACATCGATTATTTAGTTATGTTTTTGTATAATCAAGCAAGACGTTACGTTCCATTGAGAAATTTCGTAACTCAGTGGAACAAATTGTAACTCAGTGTAGGGGTAAAGACGCGATACAGTAACGTAAAATTTAAGCCAATTGTCAGGCTATTTGTGTCATAACAAAATAAGAAATTTTTGATTTGTTATTAATAAAATAGTTCTCTAGTTTGTTTGTTATGTAGTAAGTAAAGGAATATAATTTACTTTAAATAGTTTTCAGAATTTGATTAGTTTATAGATTGATAAAAATGAGGAGCAAAGGCTATCTCATTTTTAATTGTTTAGATTTTCCATTTTACATATTTTATGAGAAGAATTGTTTTTGTTAATTTTAAAGTTGATTTTTGTTTTGGTCATTTTGGTTGTCAAAGTGAACACTGCCTTACAATTTTGTTACGTTCCACTGAGAAATCGTCCTCTATTTTAGTAGTAATAAATTAATAATTTAATGTCCTTTCTATGTAAAAGTACGATATGTTACGATTGTTATTAAATATTAGAATATGTCGTTTTACGGATAATTACACTGTTTGACATTGAACTTTTGTAGTTTTACAGTTATGCGAATTAAAATGGTTAGGCTGTAACAGTAATGTAACTCAAAGGAATTACTGATAAGAATACTCAGCTATATTTCTTTCTTTTCTGTATTT
This sequence comes from Xestia xanthographa, assembly GCA_905147715.2. Lineage (NCBI taxonomy): Eukaryota > Metazoa > Arthropoda > Insecta > Lepidoptera > Noctuidae > Xestia > Xestia xanthographa. Next base: position 19,862,892 of record LR990667.1, read on the forward strand.
TTTGTGGTATCAAATAAAATATTAAATGCAAGTGCACTGAGTTTTATTAAAGGGTTTACAATAGTGAACATTTCGTAACTCAATGGAAAGATTATTTTCAACAAACCAACAAAAAAATCAAATATTTCATAAATTAATAAGTATATTATGCATTTCCTTGCCTTTTTACGTACTTTAGTTGTCAACACACCAAACTTAGTCGTTTTATCCTCAAAAATACGATCTTTTTTTTAAATAAACTTTTTTCTAACATGGACTACAAAATAAAAATTTGCCCACAAATGAATAAAATTGAAGAGTGTTTAAAAATGGTTTATAACAATGATATATAAACTATAGATACGTTGTCCGCACTCTAAAATGACAACATGAAATGAAGCCAATTGGCCACATCGCGCTTAGTTACGCACCAACCTGTCGCGCGACGCTACGTTTGTTTATAATTTAATAAATCCTGTGACGTGACTGAAGATGTATATTTATCTCCCTCTCGCAACAGGCATCCCGCCATTCGGTGTCATATTTTCTTTCTCTTTCTTCACGCTTATAAGTAGTTCTAGTATTTTCGCCGATTTAAGCGCCGCGATGTTGGTTCATGACGTGTCTATATATAATACGTCATTGGTTTATAAGGTCAAAATAACCGTTTTTAGGGTTCCGTACCCAAAGGGTAAAAACGGAACCCTATTACTAAGACTTGGCTGTCTGTCCGTCTGTCCGTCTGTCCGTCTGTCCGTCTGTCTGTCACCAGGCTGTATCTCATGAACCGTGACAGCTAGACAGTTGAAATTTTCACAGATGATGTATTTCTATTGCCGCTATAACAACAAATACTAAAAACAGAATAAAATTAATATTTAAGGGGGGCTCCCATACAACAAACGTGTTTTTTTTTATAATAATTGGTACGGAACCCTTCGTGCGCGAGTCCGACTCGCACTTGGCCGGTTTTTTATTTTACCGCTAATACCTACAAAAATCATAGGCATTCCAAAACTATTAAATAGTTTACTTCGTGTTATAGTGACTGCACATTTTTTGTCATATATTTGTGTCGTTGGCGTACAGGGCACGCGCTTGCTTGTCACGTATATATGACAATGGCTTCCAAAACGTTAAGCTATTGCCTGTCCTTTCGAGGATATGTTTCTAGGTGCTGTCATGTTTCTAAGAATTGCAATCATCATCATCAGGCTATAATGTTCCCACTGCTGGGACACAGGCCTCCCCTCTATGAGAGGGATTGGGCTATAATCCACCACGCGGACCCAGTGCGGATTGGTAGATGTCACATGTCTTCGAATTTTTGGTTCTAGGACATGCCGGGTTTCCTCACGATGTTTTCCTTCACCGTTTTGAGAGCAGTGGTGATGAAATAAATTACACAAAGTAATGCGCCTGTCTGCGTTCGAACCCACGGCTTACTGTTCGTAAGTCGAGGCGCTAGTTACTAGTTATTATTCTGTGGTCGAGGCCGCCACCACTGGGTCACCGCTGCTCCTATCTATCATGGGGTTTTGGTTTCCGCACTTAGTCCTTAAAGTGGACCATTGTGCGTGAACCCGCTGCTCCTAATTGCAATACGATAATTTTTTTCAGATAACCTCAATCATAATATCATCCGTCGTAATGAATTCACTACCGAAGCTTCAGATAATGATGACATGAACTACGGTGACAGTGAGGATTCTTACAGAACGAAACGATCTATAGGTGAGATTCATCATTATTTTATTTTGTTTTTTATTACAATATGGGCCTGCTCTTGACCTCGATCACGCCTGATGGAAAGCGATGGATGAGATCTATGATGGAACGAGCGTGCCCAGAAGATGCCTGTTCACTCTTGCTTTGAAGGCAGGCGGGTTAAATGTGGGTGGTAACACAGACGCAGGAAGAGATTTCCACACTTCGGCTGTGCGCATAATAAAAGTGGAGGAGAAGCGCTTAGTACGACATGTCGGGATATCAACCAAGTGCGAATGGTACGCCACAGTACGTCTGCTAGTCCGGTGGTAAAAGGGTGATATATATATGGCATACAATTAACGAACCACCAGATTTAGCAAAATGTAACGGCAAAAAAATCCCTTTTGATTGCCAAAATTAGTAAATGATCACCAAAATTAATCCCCATTGTATCGTAAAATTAGAACCAAAAATTTATTTATGATCACCAGAAATTGAACTGTTATGCTCTTGGATCCGAGTTGAGGGAGACCTGGTCGACAGAGGTTTACTCCTGAATGGTTTATAAAAAAATAACCACGAAGGGTATGGCGGGGTCTTTCCGCCGGGCGGACCCTTTTAACCTAATCTATACGTTTCGGGGTGCCCCATGTCGGCCTAGGCAAAACTAGTTTGTCATCAACCACCTCATTCAAATTTGGTGTTCAATTTAGTAAATTTGGTGATCAATTCATATTTTAGGTGATAGATTTATTTATTTATTTATTTATGTACACACAAAATACTTAACAGGACATTACATTAAGATAGAAGAGCACAAAGGTACTGCTTATTTCATAAGAAATCTCTTCCAGCAGACCTGCGAGAGGAAAGTTGGATTAGAAATGTAGACACAGTGTGTAGAAAAGACAAAACAGGAAATATAAAATAAAACTTAAAACAAAATATATCTAGGTAGGTATATGAAATAAACATACATACAAATACATACACATATTAAAAAAAATACTCGTATAGTAAATATTTACCTATAATATACATACATATATATGTAGAATATTACTGTATAGAAGAAAGGTAGTGCTCTTTGACTTGCTTTTTGAAGATTAATAAAGTTTTAGAGTCTCGAATGTTAGGCGGAAGTGAGTTCCACAAACGTACTGCGTGAACAGAGAAGGAGTAGGAATAGAATTCGGTTTTATGGGATGGGAAATTAAGATGATGCCTGAGGTGGGATCTACACAGAGCATCAGGAGGACGGATAGGATAGATGTTAGTGGTCACAAAGTTATTTTTGGTGGTTATTATATTTTCCCCCATTATATATTATTCCTACCCTGTTCCATTATACTTGGTGTCGGTGCAACACGTTTTCGTCTTCCATTTTCCCCTGTCACGGCATCATTTACTCCATTTTCTTTCATATCAATCCTCACACAATCTATCTAATGTTTAATTGGTCTTCTTCTGCCTCTCCATTCATCAACATTCATATCCATCACTCTTTTTGTCACATGCGTTTCACCACTCCTCATTATTACATGTTTAAAGGGTGTAAAACACCTCTTAACGAAGCCGAAAAGCACTTGTTCTCCCCGTCATTGCGATCATTTTTTTGTTCTACATCATACCTGCGGACCTTCTAGTTACGGAGATATTGGGGGTTAAAGTTCCAACTTTTTGACAAGTTTTTTTTTTTTTAGATACAAGTTTTTAATGTAAGATTTTTACTTTAAACACCTCCACGACCCCCGTACTATTCAATCCATCCATCAACACAATGTTTTGAGTGCGTTACAATGAGTTCTACCACAAAACATGATTTTTCACCCAAAAAAGAAGTCGTTTCCCAGCAATATTTTTTGTGTAAAGTTACTTAGTTTGATGTACAGAATGCTTGGTTGACGGCTTCGTGATGAGGTCTTTTACACCCTGTTTATGTGAGACAGATTATTATAAATTTTATGAGAAATAACAGTAGCATTAAATCCTGTTAAGTTCTTATTTTTAATGTATACTATAAATCCTGAAAATATATAACCTTAGTGAAACTGACAGGGAAACAAATACTACTGACGATGAAACATATACGCGAACATAATATTTTTAAAACAGCCGTGTCAAAAACGAATGGAATCGCAACCACCAGAAACGAACATGATTCTCCAATGATAGAAGAGACCAATCAAACGAAGGTCAAAAAACCAATGCTCATTCCTATGGATTGTACCTGTCTACCACTATTCCTATATTGGCTCTAGGCTGCATAGTCGGCTGATTGTGCCCGACTGGCTGCGGTTGGTCGGGCTTCCTCTCCCATCCCAGAGCTGTCTTTCCTTAAAAATTCTGCCCCCTGGTGTATCCGGCTTGTCCGGGTCAGGCTTGCTCCTGGCTGGGTGTGGTGCTCAGTCATCATCATCACCCTATTTCTAAATGTTTACTATAAATCTATATTCAGGTAAGCCGTGCTTGCCTAAATTGGACTGCGGATTGGTAAACACCCATAACATACCGAATTTTCTTCCGTGCCTCGGAAAGCCTTTGATCCCGGCTGTCATTTAGTAGATCTTTGTCAGTCTTTACAGGTAGTCAGTGACCCGAAAGTCTGACAACCAGTGTTAGCAAAGGGTGTCGTAGTTATGTTATGTTTCGTCAACTTAAACAAAAATCCTCTTTCCAGAAACCCAAAGCTTCTTATTCCACATAAAAAATCCAAAAGTGAAAAACATACTAGCCAACCGGCTATCAACATTATTAGAAGAATTAGAAGCAGAAGAATCTGCAGACATGAAAGCAGCAGAAAAGAATATTATAAAGGAAAAAATAGACGAAACTACGAAAACAGCAGAAACTCCGAAATTGACAGAAGACGAAAGCAAAGATAAAATGTTACATTTGAGCATGCATAATATTCTGCTGCAAGGCATTGAAAGACATATGGATCTGAATGATGTGTATAAGAAACTGTTTGGTTCAATGTCTAATTTTAAAAATGATCATGATCGAAAAGGTATTCTTTAAATTCTTGTTCTTTATCGTGTGGTTAATGCCTGACCTGCAGGCCTAGCCAAGTTACAAACGATTCGTATCGATTCTTTCTACAATCGTAAACGCCTCGGCGTAAGCGATTGTACAAAGCGCTAAATTGGTAGCCAAGTTGACACGACTGAGTCGATCGCTCGTTCTCTAATGTCTGTAAAAAAAACCTACACTTTAGTCTATGGTGAGGGTTCCTACCAAAGATTATAGCGATCAACATTGTAGAAACGATAACATTCTATTCTATCATTTTGAACGATGTAAACTTGCCTACGAATTTTCTATTCGTTTGTGTTGATCACGTGATTTAACGTTGAGATGATGTCATTCCCATACATTTGATTAGTTTTCTACTAGCGTTAACGATTGTAGATTGTCAACTTGGCTAAGCCTGCTGGTGTCAAAGTTTTATGCCACTCATGGACCTCTGACTTGGCTTTACATGCCGTCGAGAAATATCTCTCAGACATGCGTTTCCTCACGATGTTTTCCTTCACCGAAGCAAGTGATTTATTCAAATATAATCTTCAAATTGTAATGTATTTGAAAAGTGACAATGAATTACATTGATATTACCTCGGGGATTCAAAGCTTTAAATTTATAATATTAATTAATTTATTAAACTATGTACTACTTATTACTATTACAGACGGACCAAAACTTAAACCATTCGAAATGGAGAAAGATATCGAAGATACTAAGTTACCAAGACCTTTCGAAAAGTTTTTCGAAGAAATGCTAAATAACAATGAGCTTCAGGAACAGATGACGCAAACGACTACTGTGAAACCTGTTAAAGGTATTTTTTTTTTATTTATTCTAATCTGACATATGAGATTTACTTTGCCTTATCCACCCCGATAAGGCAAAGTAAATCTCAGATGTCGCCACCATATTTGTTCTCAATCTGACCTTACCACATTTTCAACCAATGACGATGTTTCGGTACCAGCTATGCTAGTGGCATTAGTTCCACAATTAGCCTCCCCATTACAAGGAGTCCTTAATACGGGGTGGTGCATAAAGTGACGTCATAAAAAAAAATCCTCACGCCTAGGGGTATCCGAAAATACCCCATGTATGCTCCGCGATTCTTGATAGTTTTCGAGTTATAGATTCTTGAAAATTGTATAGGAACTGCCTTTAATAAATTTTATCTTCAGTTTTTAGAGGTTTTGCCCGTCGCAAACCTGAGTTCTAGTCTGTTTTAAGACTTCCAGGTCTACCAAGGTCACTCATGTGCTCGTATAAGATTTTACAACAAGTGAAACAATTGAGTATGAGAGAGGGTTACTGTGTCGTCACTGTTTTAGTAATTTCTTAGACTGAAACTTGCAAGCAACATATTAGCATGATAGTGTTTTATTTTTTTAGTCCCATCAATAGGTAGATTTTTTTGTAAATCGCAAAAAACCACTCATTTCTCACTTCGGCCCGCAGTGACTGACGTTACAACCACGTTTTAGTGCAAGCTGATTAGAACTTAGTTTATTCTAACAGTATTTCAAACGAAGTTTGAACCAAAACAAACAGAGTTGCTAATTTAGCTCCTGATGCAGTCGCCTTAAGTAGAGTAAATTAACTATATCCACTATTAATTAAACTAAAATGAATAAACAAACTGCAAAAGGGCATCAAAAAACTCTTCCTCAACGCTGTCAGCTGGTAATGTGCCCAAGAAATTGGCGGCGTTGCCACGTTGTATGGCAACACTTAGCCTCTGGCCGCGGGAAGTAACAACTAGGCGTTTCGAAATTTTCTTAAACAGGCTATGAGCATTCGGACCCCACAGCCTCTGAGATTCAAACCCAAACGTCTCGCAAATAATAGTTACTACAAAGGTTTCTATACTTCCGCCACTTGAGTTCATTCTTGAATGTATAAAATCCTAGATAATTTTGCGCTCAAGCTATACCAACAGGCAGCAACTTGGCAGCAATGCTAATTATCCTACTAATCATAAACTACTTATTTCAGGTACTCCAAACGTCGTGATCAAAACTGTTATCGATATCACATCCATTGACCACAATAAAGACAAAGAAAATGATACCAAGTAAGTAAATAATAACCGGAAGACGTTACGTCAGAAAGCCTCCCACTAGGTGGACCGATGACCTGGTGAAGGTTGCGGGGATCTGCTGGATGCGAGTCGCACGGGACCGGGACATGTGGTGACACTTGGGGGAGGCCTGTGTCCAGCAGTGGATGTATTTCCGCTGAAATGATGATGATGATGACGAAGTAAATCGCGAAGTGTTCTTTTGTTCCTCCATTATTGTACAAAAAACTATTGAGTATAAACACCATAATTCGATTTTCTGTTCTTATCCCATTTTTTTTTGGGATAGGCGCAGCTTATTGTCTTCATCCATTATCTTTTACCTAGCCTTCCTCTCAACTATGTAAGGGTCGGCTTCCAGTCTTACCTGAATGCAGCTGAATACCAGTATTTTGCATGGAGCGACTAGCTATCTGACCTACACAACCCAGCTAGTACTGCGTAATACGATACCACTTGGCAAGACTGGTTGTTAAATTACTGGGTTACTGACTACCTGTAACGGCTGTCAAAGACCTACAAATGACAGCCGGATCCAAATGCTTAACATGCTTTCCGTGCCACGAAAGAAACTCGGTATGTAATGGATGGTCACCCATCCACGGACTAGCCTAGGCAAGCACGGCTTATACCTGAAGATTGACCCCAGTGGCTGTTCTTATTTAGCCACGATCTCCTCTCTTCGTCTCATATTGATAATATAATCGATGAGGTTCATCGATTATATATAGGATTTTGACATTCATAGTAGTAGTGTTCCCATATTTTGCAAAAAAAAACATTATTGTGAGTGAGAACTCTTTTAGTACTCTACAAAACCCTCTCTACCCCTCTCTCACCCGCCCTCTCCCCTATCTCTCACTCTATCTCTGTCTCTCTCTCTTTTGAAACTCTTTTAGTTATTTTGTGTGTTAGTTGACTAGCCAGTTAGCCAGCCAATCAGCTTAACATTCTTTGTTTCAGAACTTCAAATGAAAATATTCAAGGTGACGTAGAACTTGTATACAATGGTAAAGTTATAAAATTCACACATTCAGACGCAGAAATAGAACAACCACCACCGGACAAAAAACTACCCGTCACTATTGATCCAAAGAAAACCATAGAAACGACCACTATAGACTACTTCAATATGATACCAAAGTCGTACATGAACAAGTTCGTTGAAGAGTATTTCAAACACTTTCCTCATGACACCAAAGAAAGTACAAGTAATGAAATCAATCGACATTTCCAAACAAAACGCTTGAAACGTCACGTCAGAATCAAATATGCAAACGAAAATTCAGGAGAAGCAAATAAAACCTCTAATAAGAACACAGAAGAGGACGAGCTTTACGTTGAAATCGAAACGCATTTTGATAGTAAAGGTATGAAAGGTGAAAAGAAAAAAAAACTTATTAAAAGCTTAATTCAAAAGATACAGAAAGCTTTACATTCTGATATGCCGTGCAAACCAGTGGCTACAGGTAAAAATAACACCAGACAAAAAACACGACAGAGTGTTCATTTCAGGAAACGTATACAAAATCCGTTGGACCAATCAATTAATCATTTTTTTGTTATCAAGAACAATCTTCCTATTTCCAACATAGGTCGCAGAGATCTACACCCTATTAGTAAGACAGTCTCTCTTAAAGACACAAACGTACCTGCCATTGGTACAAGATCAGGAGAAGAATGGAAAAAATCAAATTTAGGTCCAGGATTCTTGGCTAGCACTAAAGCGATAAACTCAGCAGAAATGAATGAACTAAATGTGGACTACAGTAAAATATTAGAAGTAAATGGAATACCACAAAGACTGCAACAGCCTTTGAATACTGAATTGAGTGAAGAAACTATTAAAACAAATTCTTATTACGATATCGGTAAGATGAAATTTGTTATCAAAGATATAGATGGGTCTGGGTTCTCAGTTGGATTCAACCAGTATGTTGATGAACCCCCAGATAAAGAATCACTGAGACTGTTTTCGGGCTTAGAAAATGTTCTTAAATCGTATCACCAAACGTATGATCCAGCTGCTGAGCCTATACCCACAACAGAAGCTCTGTTTGAAACAGAAGAAAAACCTACTAGTGATGAACATAGAATAGAACGCCGCTCTATCGATAAAAAAAATGACTACCATTCAAACGAATACAAAATTGTTTTAAATAACGATTTCATGCCTTACAAAGATTATCAAGACGTTTATAAATCAAAAGTAGAAAAGCATAAACATACTCAAAAAAAAAGTAAAAAGGCGCCAGGTTTAGTTTTGGATGAGAATATTTTTGAAAAAAACTTGAAACCATCTGAAATATTAAGCTTAGCGAACCTGTTTGATCGCAAGAAAAGAGCAGTTAATAAAGACAGAGTAAAAGTAGTAAGTGACTTAAGAACTAGACGTAAGGTCAATAGATTTCTTAACACAAATACTAAGTCAAAGACGATATTTTTGAACACAAAAAGGAAAAGGACTAAGAGACAGATAAATAAGATAAGAATCATCGCTACGGACCTTCCACGAATGTCACAACACTCTGATGAGAACGTTTTCGTTGTGTCAGATGAAAATGTGATGGCTGATAGGGCATTAATAAAAGAATTTGAAACATCAGAGGAAAACACAAGAGGTGAAAAACAAGAAGATACCCAATACTTTGATTCCTATCCGAACGATGAACCTAGCACTTACATTAATAAGATATTTAATGGAAGATTCCGAAAAAACCCCCTAATGTCAAAGTATCCACATATATTCATGGAGGAAATATCAAGATCACGGGAAGATTATATCCCAAATAACGCTTTACAATTCGGTAAATTACCCGGACTTGGCAAAAGGAACTCTGAAGCAGACAACAATGATGATGACAAAATTGACATTGAACAGTTTATGACTCCAGCCACAATTAATGATACTGAATCACGAAAACAATTCAGTGAGCAAGAAATGATAAGTGCTTTAATAACATCTCCTGTTAACAAACCTAATTACAAAGTAACTGTTAAAATAACTCCAAAAAACCAAACAAGTGTAAACTCAGGATTTAAGGAAATCCATACTAGTATCAACAAAAGTTTTAATAGGAATGGTCTGTTATATTCCTCTTTAGTAAACGTGTCAGAGATATCAAAAGTTGTTAACCTTAATAAGTCTAACGATAAAATAAGAGATGATAACCAGAACTCAAGAAGAGAAGAACCATTAATGACTCAGAAAATCCAGGATCAACAAGAGAAAATGCAATTTTTACTAAAACAACACGCAAAACATATAAACGAGCAACTCCACCGTTTACACGAAGAAAAGATGAATCTAGAGTCTATCTTAAACGATGACAATAACACTGACATTTACAACTATGCATTGAACCTTAAGACAAGACGTTTAATATCAGCAGCAGCTAAAGTTGAACTTACCACAACGCCTACAGAGGCTGTAAAAGAAATACAAACTACAAATGTACCACCTACACCACGCGTAGAGTTAACCGCAAGTACAACGACACAATCACACACTACAAAACTACTAAATTTCCAAGAAAAAGTAAGGAATAATAACATAATTAGTACAATAGAACGAAACGGGAACCTAACAGATCAGATTCTAAAAAAAATTGATAGAAACACAGAAATACTGCAGATATTCTTACAGAAATTGACTGAACGAATCGAAGCAACGCCTACAGTTAGTCCGAAGCCAGAAATCGTGAAACATGACCATGATACGCATCCACCGGATTGGGCGGACCAAGGGGCAGGGTACACCCAAAATATGATTATCAGAAAAAATGATTCACATATTTCAATACCTTTTACTTATGCAATTCAACCACCGACTACTTTACCAGTAAAAACCAAAACTCAAGTTGCGAGTGTAGTTTATCAAGGACATATAAGAAATGCAGTACTCCATAGGGATATCCCATATTCTGCACAGGAGAATCAGCTTCAGAAAGTCCAAGAAGTAAATAATCAATCCAAGTTTTTCATTGATGATTTGGAGAATACCTATAAAATAATACAAATGGGTGGTTTGCAAAAGAACAGTGACTATAACTTGGTTAGGAATAATACGTCCACTTAGATTTTTTTAAGCGTAATTAATGTTTATTTATTTATTTTTGCTCGTTTAAAAAATAAAGGATTTTTCTAACTCTATTTGTTTTTTTTTATGTGGTAACCTTACCTCGCTTTTCAAATGGTGTTTGAGGAACTTTACACCCTATTTCTAATACCTTATTGTTGCTACAAATTCCGTCATCCATCATTTCTTTAGTCTACATCATCTGCCTAGCCTTTTCCCATCTATCGGTCGGCTTCCAGTCTAACCGGATGCAGCTGAATACCAGTATTTTATATGGAGCGACTGCCTATCTAACCTCCACAACCCAGTTAGTTCTGGGTAATACGATACCAGAGAGCAGCGGTGGCCCAGTGGTGGCGGCCCCGACTTACGAACAGTAAGTCGTGGGTTCGAACCCAGACAGGCGCATTACTGCTCGCAAAACGGTGAAGGAAAACATCGTGAGAAAACCTTCGAAAAAAATTCGAAGACATGTGACATCTACCAATCCGCACTGGGCCCGCGTGATAGATTATAGCCCGTTCCCTCTCATTGAGAGGAGGCCGTGTCCCAGCAGTGGGAACATTATAGGCTGATGATGATGATGATGATGAATACGATACCCCTTGGTAAAACTGGTTGACAGACTTTTTGGGCCACTGACTACCTGTAACGACTGTCAAAGATCTACAAATGACAGTCGGTACCAACTGCTTAACGTGCTTTCCGAGGCACGGAGGAAACTCTGTAAATAATGGGTGGTGACCCATCCACAGACCAACCTAGGCAATCACGGCTTAACCTAAAGATCGACCCGAGTGGCTGTTATTATTTAGCCACGAGCTCCATTCATTCAGAACCAATATACCTATACGTTTCTTGTGAATCATAAAACAATTAAGCGAGTTATAAAACGACTAGTAATTTGTCATTACTTAATTAATTACTTTAATCATTAACATTACAATACTATTAAAAGTATATCAAGCTAAAAATATTCTACTATACTACCACTACTACAACAGCCCATAACGTCCACTGCTGGACATAAGCATCTCCCATGATTGGAGGATTTGCCGTAATCTCCACGCTTGGCAGGCGGATTGGAGATCGTAGTGATGAAAGACAAACAGAAAACGCTGCTGCCCATTCTCAGGTCTACGGAGGCGCAAGGTGTTCTGCCCCAGACATTAGTCGCCTTATACGACACCCGTCAGTGTAATGGGTTGGTTCTATTCTACTCTGCCGGATACCACACGGCTAAAATATTCTAATAAAATAAAATAAAAATAAAACACATTTAATTCAGACTAATAAAATGTCCATAATTTGTTAGTAACATTATCTTAAAACTATGTTAGTCAGAAAAATTGCTTAGATAACATGCAGCCTGATAAGCCTTCCTACAACTGCAGATTCAGGTCTCTCTGCAATCATCCTTAGGATTCCGTTGCCACTTCCTCGAATTCGGCGAATTAGTGAGGCTGACTTTTTGCGCATTATAGCGTAAAAGTCATCCACCCTCGCGTCGGCAAACATGCCCGAGGCGCTACAAAACCGAGGTAGCCGCACCAGAATCCTAAAGGCGTTGTTGTACTGCACTCTAAGAGCATTGTAGGCCCGCTGCGTATAGTTGGTCCATAGGGCGCTGGTGTAAAAGCTTTGACAGTAAGCTCTGAGCAAAGTTACCTTAACCTGTGCTGTACACTTTGCGAACCTGTGCACCAACATGTTAGCGCGCACCGACAATGCTCTCCTCTCCCTCTCAATATCTCTGTCATCATTAAGTGTTTCAGTTACAATGTGCCCTAGATATCTAAACTCAGACACTCGACTCAAGGATACCCCGTTTAGGTATACGGGTGGTATATGCTCAGGTTGTTTATTTTTACCTCTGATAATCATATACTCACTCTTTTTATCGTTGTACCTTAAGCCGTGAGTCTCGGCGTATGACTCACAGATATTCAACAGTTTCCTCAAACCACCTACAGATGGACTCAGCAACACCATGTCGTCTGCATAACTGATGTTATTGACACAAACGTTGTCTATGTGACACCCGACATGGCTGTTGCTGAGCTCACCAATCAGCTGGTTGACATATAGATTGAAAAGTCTTGGGGAGGTCAGCCCCCCTTGTCTAACTCCACACTCAAGTGTATACTCATCTGAAAATACGTTTCCCCACTTAACAACGTTTTTCTGATGGTTGTACCAGAAGGAAAATATCTTAATGAGTTCGGCTGGAGCCCCGACCTCCCCAAGCTTCGTCCAGAGCTTACTATAATCCACTAGGTCGAAGGCCTTCGATAAGTCTAGAAAGCAAGCGTATATTGGTGTTTTCCTGTTAACATAGTAAGCGACTGTGTGCTTTAGTGTCAAAATAGCACTTTCTGTTGACAAATTCTCACGAAAACCAAATTGTGCATCGTGAAGGGTAATATATTTGTTGAGCTGTGCATCCAAGAGACCGTCGAAGACCTTTGCCAACACAGTAGCCAGGGAGATAGGCCTATAATTATTCTTATCAGATACATCACCAGTGACATTTTTTGCTATCGGCACCACAATAGTTTCCGTCATCTTAGGTGGTAAGTACGAGTGACGAATGCAAAAGGTAAACAACATAGCTAGTACTCTAAATAAATGCTTACCCGCGTGCTGCAAGTGTTCAATGCTCAGCCCGTCACTGCCCGGAGACTTACCTCGTTTCATGTTCATGATAATATTTTTCACATCATTGCAAGTAAAGCCAATCGGGTTCTCACAGACAGTCACGGACTCAACATCCGCCACTGCAACACTAGCGGCCAGCGGTGACACAACCCTAAAATGATTTTTAAATAGGTTAGCTATATCTTTAGGCTCACTACACCCGCCCACACTAACTGGCTGACTAACCCTACCGTTCATCCTCTTAGTACCCTTCCAGAAAGCACGAAAGTTTTTATCTGTGACATGGGAGGCCAGTATATCCATTTTAAGCTGGTCTTGGTGATTCTGACAATACTTCAGTCTAGATTTAAAAGTTTTACGGGTAAGATACATATTATCATGAATAGGCCCTCTTTCAGGTTTCCCATGTGCTAAATACCTTTGATACGCCTGCCTAGCCTGACCATGTGCCTCTCTCACGTTTTTGTTCCATCCCACTACAGTTTTACCCCTCTTATGCTTCCTCACTATCTTACTTTGCACAGAAGCTTCACATAAAATCGTAACAATGTCATTATATAAATTATCAATAATATATCTATGTTTAGAATTATTACACATACTGTCTGCACACACACAGAATTCACTGGGAAAGTCAAGGTCTTTTAATTTGTCATTACAAATGTCAAAATAAATGTCTATTTCGTCAGTTTCTCTCTCTCCCCACATAATGTCATTAGAAATCCAATCAACACAAATACACTTATTTTTAATCATGTCAAGATTACATTTAACAATTAAAGGCAAATGGTCTGACCAATACACTCCATAGTCAACATTAATACATGTTATTGTATGCCAGGCTGATTCCGTGACTAAGCAGTGATCTAACCAGCGCTTACATCGATGAGCTTCACTATAGAATGTATGAGTACTTGACGAACTGCCTAACTTAGCTAAGTCTGCACATATCCATTTATTATCGTCACAAAAATCAAGTAACTCGTCACAAAAGGACGCGGCGGGGTGAGCATTGAAATCACCAAGAACAAATACAGATTCTATGTTACTTTGTTGTACAATTGCACTAATCTCCCCTAAACAGTTCGTAAATATTGGTAGGTTGTCAGACTGGTCAGTGGGCATGTACACACATATAACTAAAACTTTACGATTGTCACCTGTATCTGCTCTAATGGCCGTGATACGATCGCTTTCACACTTCACAATTGACACATTTGTAAACACACTTTTACGCCACAGTATAGCGACCCCCCCAAACGGTCTCCCCCGCCTCACTCCTGACGATAAGTCCATCGCCGATTTACCAGTATAACTGAAGCTACTGTCGATGCCACCGAGGAAAGAAAGGTCCTGGGGCACCAGCCACGTCTCCTGAAGTGCTACCAAGTCCGCTCGCCGGCACAGTGACCTGACATATCAAATTATTATAAGAGTAGATGAAAGAAACGATGGATGGACTGTATAAAGAATGATATACTTAGCAAGAAAGGAGGTGTCTGATCAGATGACGAGTGATAGAGAAGTGTGGAAGAAGAAGACGTGATGCGCCGACCACTAATGAATTGGGATCAGGGGAAGAGAATGATGAAGACATTTCATAACATCACGCCTGTTCTACCAGAAGGGTAAGGCACACATGTCCTTATAGTACGGACGTAGTACATCGTACAGTCGGGGTCTTTTCCGCCTGACCATTTTAAAATTTTTCGTTTAAAACATGCGGAGGTGCTGAGCTACGCCCCCTTAAGGCGGTACCCCGAGCAAAATTAGCAACTCTATTTGTGGTGGTTCAAACTTCGTTTGAAATACTGTTAAAATAAAGTTCTAATCAGCTTGCACTACGAAATGGTTGTTATGTCAGTCACTGCAGGCCGAATTGTGCGAAATGACTGGTTTTTATTCTTTATAAAATACGTACGTCTTTTGGAAAAAATAAAACGACAATTATGTTCATTATTAAATTGCCTATCCATTAGTATAAGTAGCAAATCAAAATAATGTTTACTTTACGAGGAGTAGCATTTTATAAATCATTATTTCTCATTTCTGTGGTTTCGTTGTGAGGGTATTTATTAAACATTAAGCAACTTAAAAAAAAAATGAAACGACAATTTTGGAGTCAAGAATATGGAGTAATTTAATGTATTTTTTATTAGTTGGTATTTATTTTGGATAAAGAGGAGTAGGCTCCAAAAAAGTGCTCGCTCAAGGTCATTTGCTCGGAGAGCCGCCTTAAAGTTTGGACCTATTAGGAAAGCCACAACTTTGGCGCGCAAAATAACAATAACTCTCGTTTGGCGTGCGTCGTCAGTGCGCTCGGCCGATTCGGTATGTTTTCATTCATTATTTCTATACAAAGTCAACGGGGCGAGGCTAGAGAGCATTTCTGTGTTGCGAGTGCAAGCAAAAATAAGCTTAGTGGTGGTCAGGCGGGAGTGTCCTCGATAGTACATCGCGTCAAATATATTTAAATAAATAATTAAACCACACACTAACTCTCTCAACTCTGATGTAATAAGGGGTGATCCAATTGCTGTCAGCTGGGCACAAATACAAACTCTGGCTTTATTACATGTATTTTTCCTATTAGAAACAACAAATAAAAGAGCTTGGAAGATTTCTGTATGAAACCTGGCTGGCCTTAGAGGAAGCACGTGGCTAAATAATAATAGCCGCTCGGGTCGATCTTTAGGTTAAGCTGTGCTTGCCTAGGTTGGTCTGTGGATGGGTGACCAACCTACATAACGAGTTTCCTCCGTGCCTCGGAAAGCACGTTAAGCTGTTGGTCCCGGCTGTCATTTGTCCATCTTTGACAGTCGTTACAGGTAGTCGGTGACCCAAAAAGTCTGACAACCAGTCTTACCAAAGTGGTATCATATTACCCAGTATGAACTGGGTTGTGAAGGTCAGATAGGCAGTCGCTCCATGTAAAATACTGATACTCAGCTGCATCCGGTTAGACTGGAAGCCGACCCCAACATAGTTGGGAAAAGGCTAGGCAGATGATGACCTGGCTGGCCTTACTTCCGCCTTTTATTTTGTAGGGTTCCGTAGCCAAATAGATAAAAACGGAACCTTTATGGATTCGTCATGTCTGTCTGTCTGTCCGTCCGTATGTCACAGCCACTTTTTTCAGAAACTATAAGAACTATGCTGTTGAAACTTGGTAAGTAGATGTATTCTGTGAACCGCATTAAGATTTTCACACAAAAAAAGAAAAAAAAAAAATTGGGGGTTCAACATACTTAGACGTGATTTTTTTTTTTTTTTTACATCAAACCCATACGTATGGGGTATCTATGGATAGGTTTTCAAAAATGATATTGAGGTTTCTAATATCATTTTTTTCTAAGCTGAATAGTTTGCACGAGAGACACTTCCAAAGTGGTAAAATGTGTCCGTAACTAAAAAAAATATATGATGTACACCATGTAAACTTCCACTGAAAATTGGTTTGAACGGTAAATAGTTTTTTTTTTTTAATACGTGATAAATCGTAAACCGCAATTTACCTTTCATTCAATCAACTCAAGTATAAAAATAAACACGAACTACAAGAACTTTTATATTATGTTACTTGCTGCTACGGAACCGGTACGGAACCCTTCATGGACGAGTCCGACTCGCACTTAGCCGCTTTTTTTTTCTACTTTGCGGCTGTCCATAAAACCTATATTAATCAATAGCTGTTATCAATATCGGCAGAGTAGAATAGAACCAACCCAATTACACTGACGGGTGTCGTATAAGGCTCGTAATGTCTGAGGCAGAACACCTTGCGCCTCCATAGACCAGAGAATGGGCAGCAGCGTTTTCTGTTAGTCTTTCATCACTGCGATCTCCAATCCGCCTGCCAAGCGTGGAGATTACGGCAAATTCCTCCCGTCATGGGAGAGGCTTATGTCCAGCAGTGGACGTTATGGGCTGTTGTTGTTGTTGTTATCAATACAAACCAGTTTTGTTTAGACAAAATATTCTAAAGTGTCACGTTTCCGAGATTTAAGTTATCAAAATTAAAAACCATTAAAAAAAAAATATGGCGGAAGGCTGGCCATTTAGGGGCCATATATGCCTCAAATGGCTTAGCATGATCCTCCGTTACGCCTAAAATACTGCAGCATTAATTTTGAAATAAATATATGGTAAAGTTGAGGATTAATGCTAGGTACTATGTGTGACAAAAACACGATTCCATAAACTTTTTTCGATAGAAAAAAAATCCAAAGTTACCTCCAATCGAACAATAAACCGCTGGTATTCACAAATTACTTCAAATTAGATCATGAAACTTTGCATACTAACTGAACTAACTACAAAAGCAGGTCTTAAGTTATTTATTTTTTTAGTCCAATCAATAGATTTTTTGTAAATCGCAAAAAAAACACTTATTTCGCACTATTCGGTCGCAGTGACTGACGTAACAACCGCTTTGTAGTGCAAGCTGATTAGAACTTTATTCTAACAGTATTTCAAACGAAGTTTGAACCACCACAAATAGAGTTGCTAATTTTAGGGCTAGAAGGGCCTTAAGAACCGATGCGTAGTTCATACAAACGTAATACCAAAATAATTAATAATAATTACCAAACATATTCTTAAGTTAGTGTGTATTTATTTCGATTGGATTACAGAATATCTATGTTCCCAAATATATATTTTGAAAGGACAGTGATATAAAGACGAGATATGACGAATTTAAAATTTCTGTAGAAAACTTATTTTTCTCATAACTCTTGTTTAAATCAGTGTCCATTCAAACTATATACAGGGTATAAAAGACATCATCACGAAGCCGTTAACCAAGCATTCTGTACATCAAACAAAGTTGTATAATAAATTACCTAATGATATAAAAGAGATACAGTCCTTTACTTTACTTATACAAAAAAACCTTAAAGCACCACATCTTAAAAGATTTCTCTAGGTTTTAAATTTAACCCACCACACCAATTTTAAGTAATTTTCATCTACGAATTGTCATTATTTACTATGTATAAACTAATTAGGATAGCTACTTTGTATTTTCGAAACATTACAAGTACATAAAAATAGTTCAATGTGTAATTGCTATTGACTTGCCTTTATGAATCGATATGTAATAGTACACTACTTTTTCCTTTTACCCACAACATTGTAAAAATATGTGTCCAATGTCACAGAATAATAACTAGTAACTCCAATGTCTACTACTTAACTTATTTATTTACGAGTACCTAGCTTCTTTATAAGTAATTCTTATATTTAGTTTTAAGATTACCTTGTATTTCTCATATTAAGTGAATTGTATTCTTTTTGAGAAATAAATGTCTTAAACCGTAAGTAACTTTACGCAAAAAATATTGCTGGGAAATGACTTTTTTTTTGGGGGTGAAAAATCATGTTTTGCGGTAGAACACGCACTCAAAACATTGTGCTGATGGATGGATTGAATAGTACGGGGGTCGTGGAGGTGTTTAAAGTAAAAATCTTACATTAAAAACTTGTACATGATAATAAAAAAAAAAACCTTATCAAAAAGTTGGAACTTTGACCCTCAATATTTCCGTAACTAGAAGGTTCCCAGGTATGGTGTAGAACAAAAAAATTATCGCAATGACGCGGAGAACAAGTGCCTTTCGGCTTCGTTAAGAGGTGTTTTACACCCTTTATTTGGGAACCTAGATATTCTGTATTCCAATCGGAACAAAGACATACTACCTTAAAAATATATTTGATTTACAAATTATTTTGGTATTACGTTTGTATGAGCGCATCGGTCGCCGGCCTCTTTATTCAAACTTCTTTGCCCAACGAATCGAACCCAGGTGGCCTACCATGACGTCTTAAGAGTCCTATTACATTTTTTACGCAAATTCATGATTTTTGACGCAGTAATTTTCAGAAGCAGTAAGATATTTTAATTATTTGCTTATGCATAACGATAGTGCTATTCTCTTTCTTGTAAGTTGGAGTTACACATTTTCATTTTTCTTTTCGTGTAATTTACTATAAATATTTTACGAACTCAGTTTGCAAGAAAAACCGTCGGTGATGGAACTTTGACGCTCAAATTCACATTGTTACATTCAATTCTTATAAAAGCTAAAATTACTAAAAGATAAGTTGAATGTTTTACTTGTTTATTGGAGTTCTAGAATTTCTTTAAATTCCTTGAGTTTTCACGGAAAACATTGTTAAGAAAGCGTAATTTAAGCCATAAATGTCTTGATTCAGCGTCCATTATATTCCAAATAAACTCAATTTTATCAAATAAATTAATATGATATAAAACTTAGATCTACAACGAATACGTTTTATTAGTTTTCGTTTGTCAATATAATAAGACAAAATTACAATAAATAAAATTGGAGAACTATAATTCTGCGTCAATTCAGCTCGCACCTCAGTCTCATGTCAGTCTCGTCTCTAATTTTCGTCAATAACAATCGACAATCGTCCGAAGTTCAATATTATTATCGAGTCGTGTAGGCCGGTCGAAAAAATTTGATCCAGGAAGTAAAAATCAAAAATTTGCGAAAAAAAATTAACAGGCCTCTTAAAGCAGGATCGTTTTAATATTGTTCCAGTGTGGGTAAGAGACGGAGCTATAGAGGACGTCTAGCGCCATTTCTTTCCCACACTGGAATAAAATTAAAACAATCCTGCTTTAAGACGTGATAGGCCACCTGGACGTCATGCTCACCCGTAACGCTTGTAACCACTAGAACCAACAAAACAGTTATTTTTAACCAAGACAAGTTACTATAACTGTCAATTTAACCTCAAATATGGGAAAGTAAAAGATAAGATAAAATAACTATTAATTAACAGCTATATAATAGATCGATTAAGTAGAAATGAAGCCATTAAGTTCTGTGAGGTGTCAACATGAAGTATTTGTTGGTAAGATCCGATTTTATTTTATTAAACACTAGCTCATTCCCGCGGCTTTGCCCGCTAACAAATTATATACTAAAACCTTCCTCTTGAATCACTCTATCTATTAAAAAAACCCGCATCAAAATCCGTTGCGTTGTTTTAAAGATCTAAGCATACATAGGGACAGACAGACGCGGCGGGGACTTTGTTTTAAAAATAAATAATAAAAAATAAATATCGCTGGACATGAATACACAGCGCTATCTAGTGCCACACTAAACAACGAGGCTTGTGTCGTGGACACCAGATAGTTGATATACTACATAGATACTTTTTGTTTGTAAATACATACTTATTATACATATAAACGTCCATGACTCTGAAACAAATGTCCATGCCCATCACACAAACATTTGCTCCGACCGGGATTCGAACCCGGGACCCTTTATAATATGTAGTGATAGTGATGATAATGATAGTGTGTTAAAAGAATTTTTTAGAGATCAGTTCGTGATTTTCTTCTTTTGAATAAAATTAGTTATATTGTTTTCAAAACATTATCGTACTAGCTTAGATCCTGTAGAATACTTATCATTTATTTTTCTGGTTTTGTTTATTTATTGCAGAGAATCATATGCTTTTTTTAAGGGCCTATACTACCTCAAATGGCTTAGCATGATCCTCCGTCACGCCTTAAACACTGCAGCATTCATTTTGAAATAAATATATGGTAAAGTTGAGGATTAATGTTAGGTCTTATGTTTGGCGAAAATATGATTTCATAAAATTTTCTCGATAGAAAAAAATCCCAAAGTTACCTCCAAATCGAACAATAAACCGCTGGTATTCAAAAAGTACTTTAAATTAGATCATGAAACTTTGCATACTAACTGAACTAACTATAAAGCAGGTCTTATTTTTTTTTTTTTTCCAAAAGACGAAAATTTGATTTTATAAAGAATGAAAACCACTCATTTCGCACTATTCGGCCGCAGTGACTGACGTAACAACCGCTTTGTAGTGCAAGCTGATTAGAACGTTATTTTAGCAGTATTACAGACGAATTTTGAACCACCACAAATAGAGTTGCTAATCTGAGGCTCACTGTTGTGTCTACTAATTATAAAAGTCTTTATGCATTAGCCGGACGTAGTACAGTCAACAAACCAAATAAGTAACCAGGGTTGAAATATACAGGATTATTTAAAGGAGACAGTTTTTTTAGGCCCTCTTCGATGTTGCATAAATATTATTATAGTAATAAACGAAAGATTACATAGAAATGAAACTGGAATCTTAAAATCATAATAAATAAGTCATATTATGATATATTTTTGGGAGTCAATATTACCACTGTAATCTAGAGATTTTATGGAACAAATCTATATACGTTGCTACGTATGTGGGTGGCCTGTTCTCCAAACCAAAAAAAATGTCTCCTTTAGAATTAAGATCTAGATATCTATACTTCTATACTATTATTATAAAGAGGTAACATTTGTTTGTAAGTTTGTATGTAGGGGGTAATCTCCGGAAGTAATGAAACGATTTCAAAAATTATTTCACTGGTAGGTAGCTACATTATTCGTGAGTGCTATAGGCTATATTTTATTCCTGTACTCCCACGGGAACGGGAACTACGCGGGTGAAACCGCGGGACGTCAGCTAGTCTAAAATAAAATAATAGCAGTCATTTGAAAATGTCCTAACAATTTCCTAAATCATAAACGTAGTGGGAATCAATGCACTTGTGTGCGTGCATGCACCGCCAAATGTATGTGTGTGCTAACTGCTACCTATCTAGGTTGTTGAACTGAATTGTGATGGTGCAATATCCACTCGTTCGCTTTTTATTGGTGGACAGGAATGAAATTTTATTTTTAAAAATGTTGTTCTTTTTTCATTTTATCGAAAATATTGTCGATTCTAAACCATCTCTGAAAATTTGGCCGGTCATAGAAATTAACCCTATATAGTTGAAGTTATCTTAGAAACCGATGGATGTTTTCGAATGAAATTTAATAAAAATAATAATTATTATTTTTCCCTTTATTCATTACGTTACATATCTTTTACATTTTTAAATATTTCTATACAAAATACTATAAAAAAACATTTAAAAATATAAAAAACAGTTGCCCACTAGCGCTGGGAACAGGGTCCGAGCTGCCGGTGGTCAGGGCTCTTGAGAGAGGAACCTCCTAACAATACGTGCCGTGTCCAGAAGTACTGCTTTCTGAATCAAGCCCTTGATCCAGCTGCCAAGCGAGAGCCTCCTAAGATGTTGGTCGAGGCTCTTGGCTATTAAGCCATTGGCCGACACGACTATCGGCACAATGACTGCTGTATCCACGTCCCACTTCATCCATTATTGCACAGACAAAACCTACAGTTTCTCCGAATAGGGCCCCGGAACGTAGCCAGGCTACGGACGCTGATAGGTCTACATCGGGCCCATGGAGGGCCCGGAAAAAGCGTCCGTGAAGCTCCTTACTCTGCCATACCTCCCTGCGATCGTTAGTGTCAAGCACTGGAGGTTTGCGCCAGTTCTCTTTAGCCAAGGAGAGCGGGGTGAAGCCCTTGTCCATCGTGACGACATCTCGATGCATTCCCACATCGGTTCCTAGGAAATATTCCCTGAGGCTGCATATCTCGCGATTGTGGAGAGTCTTAGCACTTAAAAAGCCTCGACCCCCACACTTCCGCGGGATATACTGTCTCATAACCGAAGAACGTGGGTGATGCATCCGATACGCCGTCAACAATTTACGGACCTTCGTATCCAAGGCGTCTAGTTCTGTTTGAGTCCATTTGAGTATGCCGAAAGAGTACATCATAACCGGCATGACCCAACCGTTGAAGGCACGCACCTTATTGCCACCTGATAAAAGACTATTAAGTACTTTTTTCAGGCGGCCAAAGAAACGCTCTTTCAACGATTGCTTCATGTCAGCAACATTGACGCCCAGCGCTTCCGACATACCCAAATACTTATAGATTTCGGTTGCTGAGAGGGATCGAAGAGTTAGGGCGCGTTTATATGACACGGAATGTTACAGCGTGTCGGCCGCGCGGCGAGAGTACGGTGACCGCGTACTAACTGTTCAGTTATAGCAAAATTATGTTTTATTAACTAGGACGTAAAGTTGAAATTAATTTTGAGTAACTGACTGCGCGGAGACCGCGCGGCCGCCGTGTGATCGAGGAGCGAAAGCCGCGCGGTCTCCGCGCAGTCAGTTACTCAAAATTAATTTCAACTTTACGTCCTAGTTAATAAAACATAATTTTGCTATAACTGAACAGTTAGTACGCGGTCACCGCACGATCGCCGCGCGGCGGCCGCAAGAATTTTTTCGCGTCGTCTAACTGCAGCCTTATGGAATCTGAGAGCTGGGTTCCCACAGATTCCACAATCTCCCCTCGTTTTACATGCATGACCGCACATTTGTCCACACCAAATTCCATCCTGATGGCGTTACTGAAAGTTTCAGTTACCTTCAGTAACTCCATCAGTCGCAAATCGTTGGGGGCAAACAGTTTTAGGTCATCCATGTAAAGGAGGTGAGATATAACCTGACCATCTTTCCGCAACCGATAACCTAAACCTGAATCCTCCAGCAGTGTGCTTAGAGGATTCAAGGCTAAGCAGAACCAAAGTGGACTCAAACTATCGCCCTGAAATATACCTCGCTCTATCCTTATCGGCTCGCTATTCCTCTGAATCTGCCGACATCCTGGATAGCGAAGGACTGTCCTCCATTGCCCCATACATGACATCAGGAAGGTGCGCAGAGTTGCATGAACTTTATACAACTCGAGCACCCTCATGAGCCATGTATGTGGCACCGAGTCATAGGCCTTCTTATAGTCTATCCAACATGTCGACAGATCCTTTCGGGAACGGCGAACCTGGTGACTAATGGCCATATCAATGAGGAGTAGCTCCTTAGTACCACGGGACCCGTTCCTACATCCATTCTGAGAAGCGGACATGACAGAATTGTCATCTATGTGTTTGCTAATTTTAGTTCTCAAAATGGATGTAAGAACTTTATAGACTGTCGGGAGACAGGTGATCGGTCTATAATTTTTGGGTTCCGCAGTACTACCCGATTTATGGAGCAGGTGGGTTATACCTGTTGTCAGGAACTCTGGCAGCGACCCAGACTCTAAGGCTGACTGGAACAGGGTCGCCAGGCGAGCGTGCGACCTTGTGAACCATTTTATCCAGAAGTTGTGCAGCCCATCCGGCCCTGGAGATTTCCAGTTAGGCAACGGACGGACTGCACGAGCTACGTCTTGGGGGCTGATAGTAATTGCCCCCATTTCTGATATTGGATCGCATGCTCGCTCAATCACCCGAGTCCATTCACCCTCGGCATGGCTGACAGGCACCGACCAGATGCTGCGCCAGAACGAACACATTGCATCATCATCCGGCAGGTGCGTGTCAGCCACACCTTGGTCCGGTCGCTCCCAAGCCCTATAAACCCACCTTTCATCTTTTTGGAATGTGCGATTCTGAGTGTATCGGTCCACCCGCCGCTTATACCTACGAATACGGTTTGCCCATGCATACACTTTCTGCTTCAGGAAGTCGATGCGTTCTGTGACACGGGACATGTAGTCTCGAGGACTGATATCAGTCCCCGAGAACGCCTGCCTCACAAAACGCATCACTCTAGGGCGAGTATTGCCCTCCCTGAAGCAGACCAGTTTGCCGATGAGTGCTCTGGCCCCACCAATACGTCGCTCAATCTTGTACTGCCATGCCGGAACGGCTGGTTTTGGTCGTGTAGCTCTGTCAGAAGGAAATTTGACATGAGCTACACGACATGCCGCTACAGCCGCACAATACAGGATTGAGTGAACATCGGTGAGGTCTTCGCAGTTATCAAAATAGCTTGATAACTGCGAATCCAGAACAGCCACCAGCGCCCTATTTTTGTTATGCATGGGCAAACGAGGTATACGTGGTCTCAGGCCTGGTTGCATGAACCGATATTCCCGAATCGCACCCTCCAAAGCACTCCTCATTTCTACATTGCACTGGGTACTTACATTAGTAACCATGTCATTACCCACGTCGTTATCGCAATTTGGTAAAATGCTTGACTGTGGTGGAACCACAGCCTGCGACGGCGTGGCAATGACATGGCTACTCTGTATTTCAGTCCGCAAGCGATCAAGTACGGTATCATCCAACATACGATTACGCTGGATGACCCGCACCTGATCCGACAGTCGTTGTGCCGACACGTTGACAGCTGGCTCAAGCACCTGAAACAGAGAGAGCATCCTAACACGGTACGCAGTCAGGTTGTTTCCCCCCTCTGTAGCCCCATAGTATGCGCGCATGACATTCTCATTGATGGATTGCGTCCATCGCATGCGCTGCACACTTCCGCCGGGAGCTGGGACCCTATCAGAGGCCGGTGGGCCTCGAGGTCCTAAGCCGTCCGGCGGCCGGCGTCCTCCCCGTCGACGAGCAGGTGGTGGAGTCGTGGGCGGAGAGAAATACTCGTCGCTCGAGCTCGACGCAACTGCCACGGCCGGTGTCACAGCGCTCACGATGGGGCTGGGTTCCGGCGGCGGCGAGGCGGAGCTGAGCGACGAGTCCGGAGGCGGTAGGCGTGCGCGACGAGCAGCAGCTGATCTTGTTAACATTGGCGTTGTTTCATTTTGTTATTGATTTTGTTGGATGGTTTGTTGGTTTGACGATTTCATTTTTACATAATATGACATATGTCATAGGTCACAGATTTTCTTTATGTTTCTTGATATAAAAAGCAGATCTCACGTTGTAATTTTAATGTTTATTGAAGACTATTATATATTTATAAAAAGGGAACTGGTATCTGGTTCTTTAAAATTATATCTGTAGTATTAAATTGTAAAAGAATTTTTGAATGAAATTTCAACGACTTGTTGACTCTTGTGTTGCCAGCTTTTATTATTATAATTATTATTAATAGGTAATTATTATTATTATAATTATTATAATTTAATATAATATAAATATTTAATAAAATTTCATCTGAAGACGTGAAATAGATTCTAAATAAAAAAAACTGCAACTATATCTGAGGACCATGGTTTATTCATTTTGTTGACCGTACATATTTGTATTTGCAAGACGAAAGTAATGAAGAAAGCAATTAATATGCAATGATTGGTATTCAATCAGGCGACTAATTGGACTGACACGTTTTCTTACTATTGTAGACGCACGGCGACCAATTAAGCTTTACAAAACCAGTTTATTCGGATCTCTCATTGTATTTAGTAGTGCAAGTGTGCGGTGAGGCTGCCTTACGTTGTTAGGGTCCCGGGTTCGAATTCCGGTGGGGGAAAATGTTTGTGTGATGAGTTTATTTGTTTCCGAGTCATGGATGTTTATATTTACACCTATAATAAGAATGTATTTACACATAAAGGGTGTAAAAAACCTCTTAACGAAGCCGAAATGCACTTGTTCTCCCCGTCATTGTGATCATTTTTTTTTGTTCTACACCATACCTGGGAACCTTCTAGTTCTAGTTACCCTCTCCTACGGCTCGGGTGTTAATTCCGCCTCGAATGCAGTAACAAACTTTCTCCACTTGTTTCAAAATGTACTATTTCTTTTACAGTTGAGTATATCCGTACTTTGGCTGGGGGTGTATTGGTGTTCTGGACATTCTCTATCAAAAATAGAAGTAAGTAACACACTACAATATATAAACATCCTAACTTCTAGAGTATTAGCGTAAATGAGTGAGTGAGTGAGTGAGTGAGTTGAGTCTTTGATATTGTATTATTTGTTGACATATTTTGAATTAAATGACTCTTGAACTGAACTTTTCACTTTTTAATAGGCTTTTAAATGCATTTGTTTCTTGCTTGTGATAATTTTATTTAATACTAGTGAACGTCACGCGGTTTCACCCGCATAGTTCCCGTTCCCGTGGGAGTACGGGGATAAAATATAGCCTATGTTACTCAGGGTGAATGTAGCTTTCTAATAGTGAAAAAATTTTTGAAATCGGCGCAGTAGTACAAAAATACAAATCTTTCCTGTATATAATATTAGTGTAGATGTAATGTTCACACAATGCAAATTGTTTATGAATAAATAAATGAATGAATGAATGAACGAATGAATTATATTTTTTTTTTGCAAAACTTGACCATCTTCCGACCAAATCCAGATTTTTTGCTCCCATACAATGAAATGATCTTTACACGAAATAGAGTCGAAAGGAATCAAAAAATAATTGGGCACTTTCACTCATTCTAATGAACAGGTCACACTTGCCCAAGAAATCAAATAGGTTTTAAAAAATAAATTTAATCATAAAAGACCTAAAGTTTTCCACTGTTGTCAACTACTTAAAATAATCACTCTGTAGGTATAGTATTAAATAGGACAGACAATTCCTGTCTAATAAACACAATTCTTCTCTTCTGTTTCCAGCTAAAATCCCCAACAGAACTGGTCTACAAAGTACAAGAAGATAAAGATGGAAAGTCTCTAACAATTTCAAGCCCAAACGTGAAGAAATCGTTACGAGAGATCATCTATTATCACATTATTGAGAAACCTTTCGGGGAGACTGAGGATTCCAGTGATGAGTGGGTAAGTTCTAAGTAGGTATAATAATGAATGGTAGCCACCGTTGTTCCTGATCTTTTTATTCCGTAACTCTTGATAACACTACAGAAATCATGAAATCACAAAATCTGAGACGCGACCATCGGCTCGGAAGTTAGCTGCGAGTGACGGTCTGCGCAGATGTAACGGTTAAAACTTTATCATATAAATTTATATATCGTATAAAGCTCGAAACATCTCACGTAAAGCTGCGCAGAACACAATTTTAGGTATCAGCGAGGCGCAGAGGACGCATTGTCTTGACTTTTTAATGCGCAGACCATAAAGCGTAAAACACACAGGGGACGGGTGCGGGTCGGGCGCGAGTCGGGCGCGGGTCTATTCTGTATAATTTATATGGACAACAACACACGGAACGCGTGCGCGATCAGGCGCGGGTCGGGTGATGCGCACGCGTTCCGTATGTTGTTGTCCGTGTGATGTCCATTATACAGAATAGACCCACGCACGACCGGCGCCCGACCCGCGCCCGACCTGCACCCGTCCCCTGTGTGTTTTGCGCTTAACTCGCAGCTAACTTCAGAGCCGCCATAAAGATTGAACTATATATAGATCGCGTTTCTCTCCATTATGAGATCGCCTCGTCTCTATGAGAGAAAAACTAACAAAGCACTACCTACTATTTTGGGGTATGAAGAACAAGGTGTGGCGTTTTTTAAATTCAAATTCATGGGAAGCCCAACAGGGTTTTTCTATATTGTTCTTAAGTCGAGGGTAACTTTAACAGAGCGATTAAGGATTTAGTGGTTAATTCTTCATTTGAGTCTGGCGCTGTAGTGCATTTTGTGCTATGTTGCTGTTGTACTTTTTGTAATGTCACTGCAATAAAAAAAAACTTGTAAAAAATAGGTTCTCCTAATAAAAAGTCGGTTTAAACAACACCTTTACAAAAATCCTTCAATTTTAAAGGAACATCACGTTGTTGAGACCCCGGACTCCAACGAGTCTCACCGAAAATTCACCAACGGACAAGCTTTCCCATCATATTTCCCAGGAGTGAATGAAAATGTGAGAATTAACGTTATTCTTCATCTTCATCATCATTCTTATTCATTCATTGTCGGCATTCCATTTTCACGTGAGGGGTAAAACGAAAGAAAGTAATAGTACATTTTGATACAAGTGGAGAAAGTTTGTTATTGCAATCGAGGCGGAATTATAACTCCCGAGCCGTAGGCGAGGGTGTTTTTGAGCCGAGAATTGCAATAACAAATGTCCACGTGTATCAAACGACGTTTTTCAATACACTTTTGAGGAAATAAAATAAAAGAACGAATATTTTTTTTGTCACGAACTATGAAACTATGATTTAAATTTTCTTTTTTTTTTCGCGCTTTGGTCTCGCCAGATTGAAAGAGAGGCAATGGTATGAAGCTGCTAGACAGCCTAATATAAAAAATAGATTTATTTTATATTTTTGAATTCAGAACACAAATAAATGTTAATTTGTGTATAAAAGTAACTATTAGTTTTAAATAATCATGTTTATCTATGATATTCTATTTATAAACACAATTTGAATATTCAAAAAATATTTATGCCGTAAAGACGCGTAGTGCTTTGCAAAAATTTAAAAAAAAAAATCACCTCAGACTATAGGCATTGAACCAATTTGGACCAAGTATAGGTATAGTTATCTGTGGCAATTTTCATTCCTGCACACGTGCGGGAAAGTGGAAAAAATCGCACGCGTGTGAAATACATTGCATGTTGTACCTAATCGTAGTGCGTTAAGGACCAGTTTTCGAGGAAGTGTATTGAAAACATATTTTCAATACACTTCCTCAGAAACTGGTCCATAACGCACTACGGTTAGGTACAACATGCTATGTATTTCACACACGTGCGTTTTTTTTCCATTTTCCCGCACGTGTGCGGGAATAAAAATTGCCACAGATAACTATACCTATACTTAGTCCAAATTGGTTCAATGCCTATAGTCTGAGGTGAATGTTTTTTTTTATTTCGGCAAAGCACTACGCGTCTTTACGGCATAAATATTTTTTGAATATTAAAATTGTGTTTATAAATAGAATATCATAGATAAACATGATTTTTAAAAACTAATAGTTATTTTTATACACAAATTAATTAACATTTATTTGTGTTCTGAATTCAAAAATATAAAATAAATCTATTTTTATTTTAGGCTGTGTAACGGCTTCATACCTTTGCCTCTCCTTCAACCTGGCGAAAGCAGAGCGCGAAAAAAAAGAAAATTAAAATCATAGTTTCTTAGTTCGTGACAAAAATATTGTTCGTTATTTTTTCTTTTATTTCTTCAAAAGTGTATTGAAAAACGTCGTTTGATACACGTGGACATTTGTTATTGCAGTTCTCGGCTCAAAAACACCCTCGCCTACGGCTCGTGTGTTATAATTCCGCCTCGAATGCAATAACAAACTTTCTCCACTTGTATCAAAATGTACTATTATTTGACACCTGCCATAAGTGCACACAAAAAAAATCCGGGCAGTCTTTGGGGACTGCCGATAGAAGTGAAAACAAAAAGTAAACAGGCCCCACCCCAGTCGTAGCACTGGTTATGCCCCGCGCATGCCTATGTGGTACTACGCCGTAACGGATCGCCTACACGTTACGAGTGCTACGAACGTGACCGCACGTTACGTGACGATGAATTCAATGTTTTTCCTTCACCCAAAAAGTGCTCAACGCGTCTAAAGAAGTTTCTACTCCAAATAAATCTACACAATAAAAACTTAAATCTAGACAGAAAAAAGAGATAATGGTGCCGATTCCCTTGTTTACAAACTAAACCAAATTTAAGTTCAGTGCATCTTTTTCTTTCTATTTCATTAAGAAAAGGACAGAAGATCAATTTTAGTTATGTTCTGTCAAATTAACCAGCGCCATACAAGTTTTAGACGCGATTAAAAACTTGACTACTAAAATAACATCAAATTACGTCAGGTGCTGACTAATTTGACAGGATTAACCTAATATTTATATTCTGTCCTTTTCATAATGAAATAGAAAGAAAAAGATGCATTCAACTTAAATTTAGTTTAGTTTGTGAACAAGGGAAACAGTGTTCCCCAAGGGAACATTGGGGCACCAATGTTGTGTGTCTTACGGCTGCGCCAAATAGGCCCAGTTCAGCAAACTACCGAGCAGCTATAGTGGCCGATGCTGCTAGAATAGTCCTAATCCTATATCCTATCCTATCCTATCCTAATATTATAAATGCGGAAGTAAGTTTGTTTGTTTGTTTGTCACCTTTTCACGCCTATACCACTGAACTCATCCTGAAACTTTCCATAATACGTTGTCAGCTGTAGGTACAGACACGGACATGTACCTTTCATCCCGACAAAAAGAACCATTTCCGAGGAAAACAACAATAAAGTGTGTCGTGTGTGTCTTTATAACCATGATTGAATTCAACTACAATGGCCTGCAAAACTAAGTACTATACACATTATCTGTGGTACTACTGTGGTACCACACTTTTAAAATTTCAATTTTTTCTAAATTTTAAAAATTAGAGATTTAAAATAAAAAACGTTTCATAGCATTTTTATCAGCTTTATTAGTTTTATGTACAAAATTAAACTCTTTTTCGAGTCCTTTTTGTTTCGAAAGTATATCTTTTTTTTTTTTTTTGGATGGGAAATCATCAAATGACTCCTCCCGCTCTGGGCGGAGCGTCAGACTTTTACTGACTAAAACCCATCCATGTTCCTTCATCGCCCTGTGTGTTCCGGGGCCACGGTATCTCTTTCGAACAGTCCCGCAACCCCGGTCGAAAGTATATCTTGTGTACCTTTAGAGTTATTGCAATTTTAAAAGTGTGATACTTATTTTTACAGGCCAGTTTATTACAAGAAAAGTACAACCCGAATTGATTATCAAATTTTTAATTAACGCGACCGAAGCCATAGTTTAAAATAAAATCTTGGTAACTCAATAGTGTAAAAAAATCTGCGTCACACCATCATCCAAACTGTCTTCTGCAAATTGATTCCGAGTAACCGAATAGAAACTTTTATTAACGTTTACATTTTATTTCTAGTCGGAGGAATCAGTAGACGAAAACCCGAAACTTGATGTTCGGAATGACAGCACACAGGATAGCGGAGACAGTGGAACTAATGAGGTAATTCAAACTGAGGTGACCAAGGTTCCGGGGTTGCGGGACTCTTCGACCGGGGTTGCGGGACTGTTCGAAAGAGATACCGTGGCCCCGGAACACAAAGGGCGATGAAGGAACATGGATGGGTTTTAGTCAGTAAAAGTCTGACACTCCCTCCTGCTCCTCCGCCCAGAGCGGGAGGAGTTATTTGATGATTTCCCATCCGAAAAAAAAAAAAAAAAAGGTGACCAAGGTTCATCATCATCATCATTTCAGCCAAAAACTTCCACAGCTAAAATTCATATTTTTATTGTAATTTTAAGTTTGGGTATAGATAGTTACCTACAGGGTGTAAAAGACCTCATCACGAAGCCATCAACCAAGCATTCTGTACATCAAACTAAGTAACTTTACGCAAAAATTATTGCTGGGAATCGACTTTTTTTTGGGGTGAAAAATCATTTTTTATGTTAAACTCAATGTAACGCACTCAAAACATTGTGCTGATGGATGGATTGAATAGTACGGGGGTTGTGGAGGAAGTAAAAATCTTACATTAAAAACTTGTATTTAAAAAAAAACTTGTCAAAATCTTGGAACATTGACTCCCAATATCTCCGTAACTAGAATGTTCCCAGGTATGGTGTAGAACAAAAAAATGATCGCAATGACGAGAAGAACAAGTGCCTTTTGGCTTTGTTAAGAGGTGTTTTACACTTTTTAAGTAGATTGAAAAAAAAAAAATTTTTTAATAAAATTTTTGAACGATGCCTTAAGTAATTGTGTCATATAAGTATCGTACATTACAGGGTCCAGTAGAAATCACTCCTTATTTGACAGAAGAAACATCAGATAAGGTAAGATTGTATTTCATCTCTAACACAGACTGTTCTAAAATTATATTTTTTCGGATCTTTAAAGATAAAGTTAAAGATACTTTATTTGTTAAAAATATGCGCTTACACACAAATCGAGCATGCAAGAACTTAGTAAAGTGGGGTAGGTCCATACATGTTTTACCTAGTGAAGTGTACAATATTTTTTTTTTAACAATATGTGGATATTTTAGCCATTGTTTCTCAGGTACACTCGAGTGCGGACAACGTATCTATAGTTTATATATCATTGGGTGTATCACATATCTGTTTGTTAGAATATCATTGGTTTTATCAGGAAAACGCAAATCCATTGAAAAAGCGACATCTATAAATTAGCTGTGCTGAACTAATTCTTTTTCCATATCATAACATAATATACACACCTGTAACCCGGAAGGGATAACGAATTATATTCTTTGTATTACATAATACAAATACAAATTTAAACAAAAATACACATTGTCCAATTTTCATAAACATAAACTGAAATAATGATGTGCAAAGGTAAAATATGGCAAAAGGTACAAAATTATAATATATCAGACGCTAATTTATGTCAAAAAGTAAAAATGTATCAAAGGTAAAATATGTCAATCGATAAAATATGTCAAAAGGTTTCCGATAAGAAGTCATTTATATTATAGTAACTTTTGTCTGTTAATAAATTCCGAATCTTTTTTTTAAATAAATTTGTAGTCAGAGCTTTGTAAGACTGATGTATTTTGTTGTAAATCTTAGGGGCCATACAAAAAAAGTTAAGTGACCACTTCAATACCTACCCGCAATTACAGACACAATTAAAATAACAATGCACTGTGCCTCTGGAGGCACGGCCGGGAGCATACGGGTTAAGTATCATAAAATCAGGCCTACAGGAATCTCTTCCTTACTCTACGTGGATTACAATCCACGTAGAGTAAGCAAGAGATGTACATAGTAGTAAACCCACATTTCTCCAGTTATTCTTCAGTCCCTTGTAAATAACACTTTAACTGACCTGGGGATCAAACCTAAGACATTCTCAGGAAGCGTGCTTGCGACCACTAACCACTTTACCGTATCACATTACACTATCGAATAGTGTAATAATACAGTGTTATTTTTTTCAAAATCAACGTGTTCGATTCCGAATTTGAATTGTAGAAATATTGATTTTTCAAAAATCTAATAATGCAGTTTTAGTTTTCATCGAAATCGGGCTCGAGACTCCTTTTGAGTATTTTTCGCTATTTCTCATAGTTTTGGATTAGGCCATTCACTCCCACTAAAAAAGTTCACCCTGTATTCTTAATAGGGTTTACAAAAAAAAAACTAATTAGTCTGTCAGATAGATTTCCAAAAAATATTGGACACGTTTTTATTCTTTTTTCACGTAAACAAAAAATGAAGACGATGCAGTGCGTCGACAACTTTTTTACCGGAAAATGACGTCACAATTCCCCACTCACGAACTTTGAAGCGTTTTATCTTCGGCTATTTTTATTAATTTGATAAAACAAAAAAACCCGTTTCCAATATTTTTCGATAATCTAACGGATGGACTAGACAGAATCATATTTTTTTTAGTCAGGAACACTGATTTAATATACTTTTCTATGGTCAGGAATCATCCCTATTTTATGTATAACCAATAACTTGCTTGTTGGTCAAAAACGGCATTTTTATTATTTTAGGTTTAAATAATTTATCTATTATATCTGTCTTTATGGTGCCTGTGATATTGTTTCAGGATGATTCCGAAAAAGCACCTGAAAAAAGAAGCAAACGGGAAATCTCTGATAAGGATGAGGTGAGTTCTTCTTTTTAAAGTGAAATCTTATTTACGCGCGTTCAGCACTTTTTGGGTGAAGGAAAAACATTGAACTCATCGTCACCGAAAGCGTCACCATCACGGACCGCTTCGTAGCACTCGTAGCCAATCCGCTACGGCGTAGCACCACTTAGGCGTGGGCGGGGCACAACCCGTAGTAATGCTACGACTGGGGCGGGGCCTGAAGGGGAGGGAGGGGGAGAGAGGGGGAGAGAGGGGGAGGGAGGGGAGAGGGGGAGGGAGGGGGGATTATTTCTGTCGGATATGTTTTAGTAACAACTCATACATTTCACATAAACCTACACGCACACACACACATAGCTCGACGATACAGTTCACAAGTTACTTAGTTTTCACTTCTAATGGCAGTCCCCAAAGACTGCCCCGCATATTTTTTTTTTCATTACTAGTCTATTCTGTCCCACTGCTGGGCAAAGACCTCCCCATTCCTTTCTCTGCCAATCAGTCAGGAACCAGTCCAAAACGTCTTGCCAGCGTTTCTTGGGTCTGCCTTGGTGATGACGACCGTCTTCATGAACCCACTGTGTGGCGATTCTGGCCATGTATGTGACGATGAGTCACATACACAAATGTATGTGTGTGAACACATACAATTCACATAAACCTACACGCACACTCACACACATAGCTCGACGATACAGTTCACAAGTTACTTAGTTTTCACTTCTAATGGCAGTCCCCAAAGACTGCCCCGCATGTTTTTTTTTCATTATTAGTCTATTTTGTCCCACTGCTGGGCAAAGACCTCCCCATTCCTTTCTCTGCCAATCAGTCAGGAACCAGTCCAAAACGTCTTGCCAGCGTTTCTTGGGTCTGCCTTGGTGATGACGACCGTCTTCAAGAACCCACTGTGTGACGATTCTGGCCATAGTTTCTTATACCGTTTTATGTAAAATCCATTTTTATTCTTGTTCACAGGAACCTCAAGAAGAAAATGGGTTGAAACGAGTGAAGAGGCGGTCTCATCGAGCGGTAATAATCATCTTTATGTTTACTCCTCTTTGAGCAGTGAGGACCAGTGGTGGCGGCCCCGACTTACGAACAGTAAGTCGTTGGTTCGAACCCAGACAGGCACATTACTTTGTGTAATTTATTTCATCAATACTGCTCTCAAAACGGTGAAGGAAAACATCGTGAGGAAACCGGCATGTGCTAGAACCAAAAATTCGAAGACATGTGACATCTACCAACCCGCACTGGGCCCAAGTGGTAGATTACAGCCCATAGCATAGCATTCCCTCTCATAGAGAGGAGGCCTGTGTCCCAGCAGTGGGAACATTAATAGGCTGATGATGATAATTACTCCAAGACGCCATGACAACATTTAACACGGACAGACTGGAAGCCGACCTCAACATAGTTGGGGAAAG
The DNA here is from genome assembly GCA_905147715.2 of Xestia xanthographa. NCBI lineage: Eukaryota > Metazoa > Arthropoda > Insecta > Lepidoptera > Noctuidae > Xestia > Xestia xanthographa. The sequence continues at coordinate 19,899,106 of LR990667.1, forward strand.
GAAGGCAGATGATTCTGCCTAGATCTCCTAGATGATGATCTTCTGATTCTGCTTTACAGTTTAAATCTTAGCCTCTCGCTATTACAAAGTCAGAGATTCTTTCTTTATCGTGTGGTTACTGCATAAACTGTTGTCAGAGTGTCTATGCCGCCCATGGGCCTCTGACTTAGCTTTACATGTCGTCGAGAAATATCTCTCAGGCATGCTGGTTTCCTCACGATGTTTTCCTTCACCGAAGCAAGTGATAATTATACAATACGCACATGAATCTGAAAAATCAGAGGTGCGTGTCTTGGGTTCGAACTTGAGACCTATGACTTAGCAATCTGACGGTCACACCACTTGGAAAGGAATGTAGCATTTTGCAACACAAAACACGACTTTAAACTTTGTTTTTTTGACGTGATAACGTCTTCTAAATCGATGAACACCGGCTACTTAGACGCACGCAAAGTGTCACACCGTTACGCACGCTGCGATCAACGCCCAGCCCAAACCCTTGGACCTAGGAAACTGAAATTTTGCACAGAGGTTCCGCTTATAATGTAGACAAGGAATAATTAAGGATTTTTCGAAATTCACCCCTAGGGGAGTTAAATAGAGGATAAAAGTATGTATGAAAGTCCGTCAGTTTTAAAGTTAGGATCTTAAAATTTTGTGTTTAGGCTGACGATTGAAAACTAATTTATATGTGTCTCAGCGTTTTTGATAATTCCACCCCCAAAGAGTTAAAAAAGGGGATAAAGTTGTGTATGGATAGTAATAGTAGTAGTAGAAGTAGTAGTAGTAGTAGTGTGGTTGTGTTGTGTGTGGTAGTGTTGTGTTGTGTAGTATGTAGTTGTGTAATTTTCGATGTTAAAATTAATACAAAATTTATAATCTAGGCGCATGGTTGGAAGCTAACGCAACGGTGTTGTTAGATTTTCAGGGGGTGAAAAGGGGGATGAAATTTTGTTTTTGAAGTTAAAATCACTAACATGAAAAATGACGTTATCCCGCAAAATTATCGTCCGTAAACCGACTTTACAGACAACCAGTTTTTTTTTACTTCATTTTCAATCAGACTGACTTTCTTTTATTTACAGAGCCGCCTCGCAAAGCCGTCTAGGTTGTCGCGTCGGAAACTTAAGAAAGCATCAAAATACATAAATGAGCAGACATCTACAACAACAACACCGAAATATGATAGTTATACGACCATTACTGTGAGTATATTAACACAAATAACATCAAGCTTGTTACCCCCAAAGAATTTGGCAGAGGTGTACTTAATATGTAGCACACCCACATTTCGTTAGTTACGTTTAAGGGACTATACTACCTCAAATGGCTTAGCATGATCCTCCGTTACGCTCCGTTACGATCGCATTTGTTGCTGTGTGGTAAAACGGTCTATGCATACATGTTTGTTTTTTCCTCGCAAGAGTGTTGAAAAAGTGCTTATGAAACTCGTGAGCAACTTGCTCATTAGACACGGCTGATTTACGCGCTCGCCTTCGGCTCGGGCTGCAACCCACAGCACAGCCTCGTGTATAATGAGCAACTTAGCTCACTTGTATCATAATATACTATTGCATACTAAAGCGGCTTTCAGACCACGCTATAATATAATAGCATATAGTATATAGTTCATAGCACAACAATATCGCGCACCATACATTGTTATGGACACGTTCACACTGTACTGTACTATATATTATTGGCTTACTATACGCTATAAAATTGTGCGATGCGCTGAATTCATGCTGTGCTATATCACGCGCCGCGCTCTTCCTCATCCCTCACCCCCGGCCGCCCCGCAAGCGAAACGAGCGACACAACACGTCTGTGCTTGCTATATACTATAAATGCTTGCGATAATATCGCATAATGTGAACGCCAAGCTATATCGTATAGCATTAGGTCCTTCTTTGCTATACTATATAGCACAATAGTATAGCGTAGTCTGAAAGCCGCTTTACTGATCTAACTATAAAGCAGGTCTTATGTTTTTTATTTTTTCCAAAAGACGAAAATTTGATTTTATAAAGAATAAAAACCACTCATTTCGCACTATTCGGCCCGCAGTGACTGACGTAACAACCACTTTGTAGTGCAAGCTGATTAGAACGTTATTCTAACAGTATTTCAAACGAAGTTTGAACCACCACAAATAGAGTTGCTAATTTGAGGTAGTATAGGCCCCTAAGTCCCATGTATTAGGGGGTGAGCCTATTGCCATCAACCTGGCACAAATTCAGACTCCGTAGTATCAACTGAGAAATTCCTGATAGAAAAACAAATCAAATCAAATCATTATTTGCGACAATATGGGTAGGTACTTGAAGTGATCGAATCAGAAATGAAGACATCCGCAAGAGAACCAAGGTTACCGACGTAGCCCCAAGAATTATAATAATAATAATATATAATAATAAACTTTATTTCCATTAAACTTAGCCTATGTTTACAATTTTACAACAACGTGTAAATGGAGAAAAAAAAAAAACAATTTTACAATTGATGATTAGTATTTGTGAGTGTAATAGGTATTTGAAACTTATTGGCTAGTTTTGTGACAAACAAATTGGATAACTACCCTCCGTACTTATAATTGCCAAACTTAAGTGGCAGTGGGCAGGGCACATTGCTCGCAGAACGGATGGCCGATGGGGCCGAAAAGTTCTGGAGTGGCGACCGCGAACCGGAAGACGTTGCGTTGGAAGGCCTCCCACTAGTTGGACCAATGACCTGGTGAAGGTTGCGGGAATCCGCTGGATGCGAGTCGCACGGGACCGGGACATGTGGCGACACTTGGGGGAGGCCTATGTCCATCAGTGGACGTCTTTCGGCTGAAATGATGATGATGAAGATGACTTGAAGTGAAACATACAACAGAAGTTCTTTAAGCCATATCTTACCTTATCTGTAGGGCTATTACGTATTTCTGTTGACAGCTCGAAGTGATAGTAACTGGGCTCAGTGTCCATCAATTATCTGTCAAAAGGTTAGTTTCGTATTATGTATGACCAGTCGCGATCAAATATGACGTCATTGGTTGTCATCGGGGCTGATAGTCACCGTAACTCATTTTGACAGACGCTTTCGTATCGATACTTATATTATTTCGATTGTTTATGCATAGTGGACAACAAATTGATGCCAACTGAGTTTGAAGTGGCTTTCGTGAAAGACGTTACACCGTACCCGGGCTGTTATTCACCTGTAAAGTGATATCCACTCAGTGCGATATGTAATACCAATATTATGACATTCTCGGTTGTCATCAAAGTTCGGTGCACAACCGAAGCTTGATAGTCAATGGATATCAAAAAGATAGTTACGTAATAGGCCTACAGGTGTGCAAATATCTATTACACATCTTATTGCCCGACCTGAATCGAACCTAGTACCTCATGCTCGTCATCAGCGGTAGCACTTATGATCTCGACTTAAAGAGAGCTTGGCCAATAGGCTTGTGTCCTGAAAATATCTAATTGTGTGCATTATTTTCCAATACTCTAAATAGATTTGCAATTTATTGATCGTGGAAACTAGCCGTAATGTTTTCTTACAGGCTCCAGACACCACAAAGCTTACTTCTTTCAAGGATAAAGTCCCAGATGAAGAGTTAAGAGCATATGGCATGGAATTAGACGGAAATGGAGGCACTGTATGGAATGTAAGTATCCCACAAAGGTGACAAAGCCAAAGTGATCATCTTTTGTGGTAGAACTCAATGTAACGCACTCAAAACATTGTGCTGATGGATGGATTGAACAGTACGGGGGTCGTGGAGTTGTTTAAAGTATAAAAATCTAACATTAAAAACATGTATTAAAAAAAAAACATGTCATAAAGTTAGAACTTTGACCCCCAATATCTATATATAATAATAAATAAGTATACCTGTATAATATTAGTGTGATTTCGATTTCGTTCGGATTGTTCGCTTAACGAAGCCGAGAGGCGCTTGTTCTTCCCGTCGCGATATTTGTTTTGTTCTACACCATACCTGGGAGGAACTTTCTAGTTACGGAGATATTGGGGGTCAAAGTTCCAAGTTTTCACAAGTTTTTTCTTATTTTTAAATACATTTTTTTAATGTAAGATTTATACTTTAAACACCTCCACGACCTCCGTACTATTCAAACCATCCATAAGCACAATGTTTTAAGTATGTTTCATAGAGTTCTACCATAAAACGTGAAAGTTTTTCTCCCCCAAAAAAAAGTCGTTTCCCAGCGATAATTTTTGCGTAGTTACCTTGATTTGATGTACTGTGTGGTATCCGGCAGAGTAGAATAGAACCAACCCATTACACTCACGGGTGTCGTATAAGGCGACTAATGTCTGAGGCAGAACACCTTGCGCCTCCGTAGACCTGAGAATGGGCAGCAGCGTTTTCTGTTAGTCTTTCATCACTGCGATCTCCAATCCGCCTGCCAAGCGTGGAGATTACGGCAAATTCCTCCCACCTAGGAGAGGCTTATGTCCAGCAGTGGACATTATGGGCTGTTGTTGTTGTTGATGTACTGAATGCCTGGTTGACGGCTTCTTGAAGGGTCCGTACCCTTCACGTGTACATACAGTATGCAGTGTATACAGAGTGTAAACGGTTACACCCTGTATACAAAGCCAGGCCATATTATACTGGAAACGTTTAGCCTGAGAGGAGCTCGTGGCTAAATGATAACAGCCGCTCGGGTCGATCGTTAGGTAAAGCCGTGCTTGCCTAGGCTGGTCTATGGTGACCACACATTGCATACCGAGTTTCCTCCGTGCCTCGGAAAGCACGTTAAGCCGTTGGTCCCGGCTGTTATTTGTAGATCTTTGACAGTCGCTAGGTAGGCAGAGGCCCAAAAACTCTGACAACCAGTCTTACCAAGGGGTATCGTTTACCCGGTACTAACTGGGTTGTGAAGGTCAGATAGGCAGTCACTCCATGTAAAATACTGGTATTTAGAATCCGGTGAAACTGGAAGCCGACCCCAACATAGTTGGGAAAAGGCTAGGCAGATGATGATGATTATGTATAGTTTGATGTGTCTCCGTGAGTATCAGAGTAAAGTATCAAATGATAAATGATAAATGATGTTTATTTTGCAAGTAGGTTTTTACAAACACTTTTACACGTCATTTTTTAAAACTAGATGAGGCCGGTGTTTCGTACCTGACTACTCTCAGAAGAAACAGCCGAAACAAACTCAGAGGTCATAGTCTCTTTTAAAGTCCAGACAATCTTGCTCAATTCACATGAGGACTATGCAGATTAGTGTCTGATATGGTCTTTTGAAGAAAGAACCATACAGATTTGAGTGGACCTGTCCAGTCAGTGCAAGCATTTGTCAGTTAACGTGTAGCTCGACTTATAACTCAAGGAGCTCAACGAAACGACGAACAATACCAAAGAAAGGACATTTGGGAAGGTCGCTTATTGTACTCAAACTGTCAGACAGTTGTGGGAAAAAAAAACAAACAAAAAATAAAAATGTGACCCACATGGTCCCCACATTCACAATAATCAAATAAAATTAATAACAAATTCTTTTCAAATGAATGTAAGTAAAAAAAAAAATCACAAAAATCATTAAATGTCGCAATGATAATAAAATAAAAAAGTAAAATACTTAATAAAATAAGTATTCATGTCAAATCAGTAAAAGTCACTTAAAATAATAAAAAATAAAAAAATAAAAGTAAAATAATAAAATTAAAATAAAATCAAACTTGGCAATCATGTCATTTTGATTGTAGATTAAAATCTACCCTAGAAATCTGAGACCTAGAATTGGTTGAAAAAAAAAGCAGAAGGTATACCTACTAAACCTTGAATCTTGCTTTCAGAACTTGAACGACCCCCATATTTCTTACCACGTCGGATACGCAGACAGCAGTGCAGAAAGTGGCGTGGTAAATATTTTTATTAATACTTCAAATCTACATTAATATTATAAAGAGGAAAGATTTGTACTTTTGTATTGTAGTGTGTGTGTATGTTTGTAATGAATAAACTCAAAAACTACTGCGCCGATTTCAAAAATTCTTTCATCATTAGAAAGCTACATTCACCTTGAGTAACATAGGCTATATTTTATCCCCGTGCTCCCACGGGAACGGGAACTACGCGGGTAAAACCGCGTGACGTCCGCTAGTATATAATAAAGCGCGATGAGCGTGAGGGGCTCGTGGTTAAGCCGTGCTTGCCTAGGTTGGTCTGTGGACGGGTGACCACCCATCACATACCAAGTTTCCTCCGTGCCTCGGAAAGCACGTTAAGCGTTCCGGCTGTCATTTGTAGATCTTTGCCAGTCGTTACAGGTAATCAGTGGCCTAAAAAGTCTGACAACCAGTCTTACCAAGGGGTATCGTTTTACCCAGTACCAACTGGGTTGTCGAGGTCAGATAGGCAGTCGCTCCATGTAAAATGCTGATATTCAGCTGCATCCGATTAGACACAAAGTCGACCCTAAGAGAGTAAAACACCTCTTAACGAAGCCGATGGCACTATTGTTCTCCTCGTCATTGCAATCATTTTTTTGTTCTACACCATACCTAGGAACCTTCTAGTTACGGAGATATTGGGGGCCAGTGAAAGTTCCAACATTTTGAGAAGTTTTTAATGTAAGATTTTTACTTTAAACACCTCCACGACCCCGCGTAATAAGGTTGTTTACACCCTGTATACAATTTTATTCAATTTGATAAATAATTCTGTTCTAGAATTAACATAATTTTGATGGTGGCGATTCCCTTGTTCACAAACTAAACTAAATTTAAGTTGAATGCATCTTTTTCTTTCTATTTCATTATGAAAAGGACAGAAGATAAATATTAAAGTCAAAGTCAAAGTCAAAGACCTTTATTGTGAGACAGTGGTTACAGAGTTGTTATAAGGTTATTTGTGTGTGCGTTTGCACTGCTCTACCATGTTCGGCATACAATAGTTTGAACAATTTTGTATGTTTAATATTGAATCTTAGACCTAATTTTAAGTGATATAATTATATTAACTCAAATAGAAATTTTAATAAGAGATTAGTTAAATTAGAGATTAGTTTAATCCTTTCAAATTAGTCAGCACCTGGCGTAATTTGATGTAATTTTAGTAGTCAACTTTTTAATCGCGTCTAAAACTTGTATGGCGCTGATTAATTTGACAGAACGTAACTAAAATTTATCTTCTGTCCTTTTCTTAATGAAATAGAAAGAAAAAGATGCACTGAACTTAAATTTGGTTTAGTTTGTGAACAAGGGAATTGGCACCAATATCTACTTAATTCTGATTCATAATCAATTTATTGGTTTGCCGTTGGAATTATACCTCTAAACACAAATCTCCTTTTCAGTCGGATAGCGACAGTGACAGCGACAGCGATGAAGACTCTTCATTATCCAGTAATGAATCAACGGCTGACTCCAATCAATCTGATTCTGGGACCAGCGATGCAAATTCTGGCTCCAGCGAATCAAATTCTGGCTCCAACGAATCCAATCCTGACACAAACGAATCTCTATCAGGCTCTTCCGAAATACCAGTTCCCGATGACACTGCTGATGTCGAAGACAGTCAAAACTTATCTGGTGAAAGTGAAAATGCTAGTGAATCTAATGAGAATAGTAATTCTGAAGATTCTAATTCGGGAGACAGTGGTGATGTCAGTAGTACAGTAACTGATGTTGCCAGTGGATCTAGTGAGAGTAACAGTGGATCTGGAGAGAGTAACAGTGGGTCTGGAGAGAGTAATAGTAATTCTGGAGAAGATAATAGTGGGTCCGAAGATAATAGTGGTGAATCGATGGCTAACGATGATGGTTCAATAGAAAATGGTAACGATAGTGGTGAATCGGTGGCTAACGATAATGGTTCAGTAGAAAATGATAACGATTCTAGTCAAAGTAACAGCGGCTCGGGAGAGGGTAACTCTAATTCAAATGAAAGCGGGTCTGAAGAGAATAATGTCAATAATGATGATAATGACAAAAATACGGGGGATAATGTAGCAACGAATGATATTATTAATAAATTCAGTCAGATACTCACTGATCTACATGACATTTTTGTTAAAGGGAACGCTACCATCGTTTTACCAGAGCCAAACAAAGATACAAATAATAATATTGATGTACCAAGTATGTTAGACCACATATTCAGTGATGTCAACAGTAATACTGACATTCTAAAACCTGGTGTTGAAATTAACAGTGGAGATCCAAATAACCCTAACATGGTGAACGTCTTAGAAGGCTTATTCACAAATATAATTAAGAATAAAATTATTATCAACAATAATGTGCCATCAGTTGCCGGTGACATAAGTGCCGAAAAAGAGTTGAAAGAAAAATCTAAAACAAACACAACAGTAACATTTGAAAAAAATACAACGGTAGCTGTCGGGGAAGACGGAACAGTAACTTCTGAAACGGATAAAACAACAACTTCTCAAAGCGATGAAAATGCAAGTTCTGACAAATCCAAACTCGGTGAAGACAAACCATCTGAGACAAATCTGGTTAACGATAACAATGACCTAACAGGAAACCCGATCTTAAATGAAAAAACGCAAGCTACTGAAAGTCCCAACGATAATAGAAATTCTCATGGAGGTATCGAAACCCGCGATGACAGCACGCCTAAGATTTCCCATTTTAAAGAAGACGCTGAGAATACAACTGAAAATTCAACATCATCACCGGATGAACCTAACAACAATGATGGCTTAGGAAATACAAGTGACGATCACGACATCCCAGGCCAGGAAGGTGACAACCCTGAAAACCATGAAGCTACTATCGAAACGGAAGACCCTGACAGACCAAATGAAACTGGTAGCAATACTGATGACGAGCATGAAAACTATGGCGAAACAGAAAAACCTAACATATCTAATGAAACTAGTAACAATTCAGGTGCTGATCATGACATTTCAGGCAAGAAAAGTGACAACCCTGATAACGATGAACCTACTAAAGAAACAGAAGAACCCAACGAGCCTAATGGAACTGGCGACCAAGAACCTTCTATTGAAACAGAAAAACCTGACCATTCTAAAGAAATTGGAGACCACAACACATCTGATGAACCATCGATTGAAACAGGAAGACCTGACCAGTCTAAAGAAACTGGAAACCACAACACATCTGATGAACCATCGATTGAAACAGGAAGACCTGACCAGTCTAAAGAAACTGGAGACCACAACACATCTGATGAACCATCGATTGAAACAGGAAGACCTGACCAGTCTAAAGAAACTGGAGACCACAACACATCTGATGAACCATCGATTGAAACAGGAAGACCTGACCAGTCTAAAGAAACTGGAGACCACAACACATCTAATGAACCATCGACTGAAACAGGAAGACCTGACCAGTCTAAAGAAACTGGAGACCACAACACATCTGATGAACCATCGATTGAAACAGGAAGACCTGACCAGTCTAAAGAAACTGGAGACCACAACACATTTGATGAACCATCGATTGAAACAGGAAGACCTGAACAGTCTAAAGAAACTGGAGACCACACATTTTCTGATAAAACAGAGAGGCCTGATCAACCCAATGGTAGTGAAGAAGTGAGTGAAGAACCAGTTGAGAATCACACAGAGGCACCAAAAGAAATTACGAAGGCGCCAATTGAAGAGTCGAAAGAACAGAAATGTCCTGTTGAAAATAAGGTAAATATCACGGTAGTGGCAAAGAAACTAGACTTATTCTTTAACTTTCGTGGCTTTTTTTCGGATAGGTATTTTCAAAATTCATAGTATTGGATTCTTATCGTACGTGACGGTACCATTTCTAAATGTTTATTTTTGTTTAGGGAAACACTGAAGGCGAAAATAATACTAAGATGGATTACGTGCTGGACTTAATGAATAACGTAAGTATTTTTTTAACAAGAACATTAAGTAGTAGTATGTTTCCTTCATTAATTATTTAGCTTTATTTATAAAAGTTAACGCAGTGGCTAAGCAATTAGCCGTCGTGCCCCTGTTTCATAAGATTTGTTCCAAGAGTGCAAGTTTTCTCTAATTACAAATCAAATCTCAATCAATCTTCAATCTATTCTTTTTCAGGAGAAATTCTGGGCCTTCATGGGAAACTTAGGTGCTAAATATCTAGAATCATTATCGCAGGTAAGAACATTTTGTAAAAAGATATAGTTATCTTACAATGTCATACATCTCATAAAACGACTTGTGTTATAGAACTAAATTGGACAACTAATTTAATATTATTTTTAATTGGACAAGTGGAATTTTATTTGTTTTAACTCATATTATTTATTACAGCGCACCACTAAATTCATTAAAGATGAAGTTGCAGCTCAAGTAAGCAAGTATTTCGAAGAACATCCAATTAATACGGAACCAGCCTTAAACGCTAATAAAGATCCTACAGAGAAAAACAAACAGGAAAACTACACTGATAACAATGATAACAATGTCGGAAACAAAAAGGTTACCGAACCTAATAGTCAGAAACACGGTGCAATTGAACCTAATAGCGGCGAAAATAATCTGAATGAACCTATAAGTGGCGAACAGAAAGTAAAAGAACCTCACAGTCACGAAGATGGTATAAATGAACTTGGTAGTCATGAAAAGCATGACAATAGACCTAAAAATGAGGATAATAAACCTACTACCGATCAAACTCTGAAACCAAAACATGACGAAATTGATAGTACCACTGTCGAACAAAAACACAATGACATAAGTACAACTAAAAACCCTATAGACAAACCGGTACATGTGAAAGCCAACACAGTTTACGGTAACACTGTAGGTAACGACAAGGTAACAAATGTCTACATTTTCTATGCTAGCAAGAACATGGATGACATCATGAAAAATATCAAGAATCTTGTCAATGGGAATAATAGTACTAACATCTTTACATTCGGTCCAAATAGGTCTAAACCTAGTCATAAAAACAAAGGTAAGAAACCAGGTGGAACCGAAAAAGTTAAGCCCAATGAATCTCCTAAAGTTAATGAAGGAGTGACTCATCCAAGTATAAATGACGAAGTAACTGAGGGCTCTAAAAATAAACCTGACACTACTGGTACTAAAATTCCCAACGAAAATGTACATGGAAACGACGTAACAGGCAATAAAAAAGAAGATACAGATGATAACCGTGATGGTTCAGACGAAGGATATAGTAAGGATAACAATGGCAATAATACAGAAGGACCTAATGATACAACAGAGAGTAGTGCAAATTCAACGCCTTCAGGAGATATTTATACAGGTTTCAAAGATAAAACCAGTACTGAAAATCCTCCTGAGAACAACCACTCTGGTGAGCCCACTGGTGAGCCCGACAACCACTCTGGAGAACCCACTGTTGAACCAGACAACCACTCTGGTGAGCCCACTGGTGAACCCGACAAGCACTCTGGTGAACCCACTAGTGAACCAGACAACCACTCCAGGGAGCCCACTGGCGAGCCAGGCAACCACTCTGGAGAACTCACTGGCGTGCCCGATAACCACTCTGGTGAGCCCACTGGTGAACCAGACAACCACTCTGGTGAGCCCACTGGTGAGCCCGAAAACCACTCTGGTGAGCCCACTGGTGGACCAGACAACCACTCTGGAGAACTCACTGGCGAGCCCGACAACCACTCTGGTGAGTCCACTGGTGAACCAGACAACTACTCAGGTGAGCCCACTGGTGAGCCTGACAACCACTCTGGTGAGCCCATTGATGAGCCCAACAACCACTCTGGTGAGCCCACTGGTGGACCAGACAACCACTCTGGAGAACTCACTGGCGAGCCCGACAACCATGAGCCCACTGGTGAACCAGACAACCATTCAGGAGAGCCCACTGGTGAGCCTGACAACCACTCTGGTAAGCCCACTGGCAAACCAGACAACCACTCCGAAGAACTTACTGGCGAGCCCGATAACCATTCTGGTGAGTCCACTGGTGAACCAGACAACCACTCTGGTAAGCCCAATGGTAAGCCCGACAACCACTCTGGAGAACCGACTGGTGATCCTAACAACCACTCTGGTGAGCCCACTGGCGAACCAGACAACCACTCCGAAGAACTCACTGAAGAGCCCGACAAGCACTCTGGTGAGCTCACTGGTGAACCAGACAACCACTTTGGTGAGCCCACTGGTAAGCCCGACAACCACTCTGGAGAACCCACTGGCGAGCCCAACAGCCACTCTGGTGAACCAGACAACCACTCCGAAGCACCCATTGGCGAGCCCGAAAACCACTCTGGCGAGCCCACTGGTGAACCAGACAACCACTCTGTTGAGCCCAACAACCACTCTGGACAACCCATTGGTAAACCCGACAACAACTCTGGAGAACCCACTGGTGAACCAGACAACCATTCTGGTGAGCCCACTGGTGAATCAGACAACCACTCTGGTGAGCTTACTGGTGAGCCCGACTACCACTCTGGAGAACCCACTGGTGAACCAAACAACCACTCTGGTGAGCCCACTGGTGAATCAGACAACCACTCTGGTGAGCCCAATGGTAAGCCCAACAACCAGTCCGGAGAACCCACTGGTGAGCCCGACAGCCACTCTGGTGAGCCCACTGGTGAACCAGACAACCACTCTGAAGAACCCACTAGTGAACCGGACAACCACTCTGAAGAACCCACTGGTGAACCCGACAACCATTCTGGTGTGCCCACTGGTGAACCAGACAACCACTCTGGTGAGCCCACTGGTGAGCCCGACAACCACTCTGAAGAACCCACTGGCGAGCCCACCAACCACTCAGGAGAGCCCACTGGTGAGCCTGACAACCACTCTGGTGAGCCCACTGGCGAACCAGACAACCACTCCGAAGAACTTACTGGCGAGCCCGATAACCACTCTGGTGAGTCCACTGGTGAACCAGACAACCACTCTGGTAAGCCCAATGGTAAGCCCGACAACCACTCTGGAGAACCGACTGGTGATCCTAACAACCACTCTGGTGAGCCCACTGGCGAACCAGACAACCACTCCGAAGAACTCACTGAAGAGCCCGACAAGCACTCTGGTGAGCTCACTGGTGAACCAGACAACCACTTTAGTGAGCCCACTGGTAAGCCCGACAACCACTCTGGAGAACCCACTGGCGAGCCCAACAGCCACTCTGGTGAACCAGACAACCACTCCGAAGCACCCATTGGCGAGCCCGAAAACCACTCTGGCGAGCCCACTGGTGAACCAGACAACCACTCTGTTGAGCCCAACAACCACTCTGGACAACCCATTGGTGAACCCGACAACAACTCTGGAGAACCCACTGGTGAACCAGACAACCATTCTGGTGAGCCCACTGGTGAATCAGACAACCACTCTGGTGAGCTTACTGGTGAGCCCAACTACCACTCTGGAGAACCCACTGGTGAACCAGACAGCCACTCTGGTGAGCCCACTGGTGAACCAGACAACCACTCTGAAGAACCCACTAGTGAACCGGACAACCACTCTGAAGAACCCACTGGTGAACCCGACAACCACTCTGGTGTGCCCACTGGTGAACCAGACAACCACTCTGGTGAGCCCACTGGTGAGCCCGACAACCACTCTGAAGAACCCACTGGCGAGCCCACCAACCACTCTGAAGAACCCACTGGTGAACCCGACAACCACTCTAAAGAACCCATTGGTGAACCCGACAACCATCCTGGCGAGCCTAACAACCACTCTGGTGAACCCACTAGTGAAACCGACAAATACTCTGGTGAGCCCGATAACCACTCAGGCGAACCAAATATTTCTGGAGAGCATAAAGACACCACCGGTGAGTCCAATGACAATTTCAAAGAACCTAGCAGCTTTGAAGAACACAAAAACAATTCGGGAGAACCTAACAACTCGGGAGAGCCCAATACTTCTGGAGAGCACAAAAACACTTCGGGAGAATCGGATGCATCTGAAGAACACAAGAGCACTCCGGAAGAACACAAGGACACTTCGGGAGAACCGAATGACTCTACAGAACACAAGAACACTCCGGGAGAACCCAACACTTCAGGAGAGCCCAATGACTCCTCTGAAGAACACAAGAACACTTCGGGAGAACCCAATGCCTCTGATGTACACAAGGACACTTCGGGAGAACCCAACACTTCGGGAGAACACAAGGACACTTCGGGAGAACCCAACACTTCGGGAGAACCCAATGCCTCTGATGAACACAAGGACACTTCGGGAGAACCCAACACTTCGGGAGAACACAAGGACACTTCGGGAGAACCCAACACTTCAGGAGAGCCCAATGCTTCTGATAAACACAAGGACACTTCAGGAGAACCCAACACTTCGGGAGAACCCAACACTTCGGGAGAACCCAACACTTCGGGAGAGCCCAATGCCTCTGATGAACACAAGGACACTTCGGGAGAACCCAACACTTTGGGAGAACACAAGGACACTTCGGGAGAACCCAACACTTCAGGAGAGCCCAATGCCTCTGATGAACACAAAGACACTTCGGGAGAACCCAACACTTCGGGAGAACACAAGGACACTTCGGGAGAACCCAACACTTCGGGAGAACCCAATGCCTCTGATGAACACAAGGACACTTCGGGAGAACCCAACACTTCAGGAGAGCTCAATGCTTCTGATAAACACAAGGACACTTCGGGAGAACCCAACACTTCGGGAGAACCCAACACTTCGGGAGAACCCAACACTTCGGGAGAGCCCAATGCCTCTGATGAACACAAGGACACTTCGGGAGAACCCAACACTTTGGGAGAACACAAGGACATTTCGGGAGAACCCAACACTTCAGGAGAGCCCAATGCCTCTGATGAACACAAAGACACTTCGGGAGAACCCAAAACTTCGGGAGAACTCAATACCTCTGAAGAACCCAACACTTCAGGAGGACACAAGGACATTTCGGGAGAACACAAGGACATTTCGGGAGAACCCAATACTTCGGGAGAGCCCAATGCCTCTGAAGAATCCAATACTTCGGGAAAGCCCAATGCCTCTGAAGGACCCAACACTTCGGGAGAATCTAATGCTTCGAGAGAGCCCAATGCCTCTGAAGAACCCGACACTTCGGGAGAATCCAATGCTCCGGAAGAGCACAAGGACACATCGGGAGAACTTAACACTTCGGGAGAAATTAGCACTTCAGTAGAACCCAACACTTCGGGAGAGCCCATTGCCTCTGAAGAACACAAGGAAACTTCGGGAGAACACAGCACTTCGGGAGAGCCCAATGCCTCTGAAAAACACAAGGATACTTCGGGAGTACACAACACTTCAGGAGAGTCCAACTCCTCTGAAGAACCCAACACTTCGGGAGAGCATAAGGACACCTCGGGAGAACACAACACTTCAGGAGAGCCCAATGCCTCTGATGAACACAAGGACACTTCGGGAGAACCCAACACTTCGGGAGAGCCCAATGCCTCTGAAGAACTCAACACTTCGGGAGAATCCAATGCTTCGGGAGAGCCCAATGCCTCTGAAGAACCCAACACTTCGGGAGAATCCAATGTTTCGGAAGAGCACAAGGACACATCGGGAGATCTTAACACTTCGGGAGAAATTAGCACTTCAGTAGAACCCAACACTTCGGGAGAGCCCATTGCCTCTGAAGAACACAAGGACACTTCGGGAGAACACGGCACTTCGGGAGAGCCCAATGCCTCTGAAAAACACAAGGATACTTCGGGAGTACACAACACTTCGGGAGAGTCCAACTCCTCTGAAGAACCTAACACTTCGGGAGAGCACAAGGACACATCGGGAGAACACAACACTTCGGGAGAGCCCAATGCTTCTGAAGAACACAAGGACACTTCGGGCGAACCCAACACTTCAGGAGAGCCCGATGCTTCTAAAGAACACAAGGACACTTCGGGCGAACCCAGCACTTCAGGAGAGACCAAAGAACATAAGAAAATTTCGGAGGAACCTAATACCACTGGAGAACAGAAGAACACTTCCAGTGAGTCAAAAGACACCTTTGGTGAAAAAGATTCCTCTGGTGAAAAGAAAGACGCTTCCAGCGAAAATGGAGCCTCTGGTGGAAATAAAAGCGGCTCCGCAGAGAAAGATACTTCAGGGAAGAAAATAACTTCTGCGGAGATAGTAGACTCTGGTGAGAAGGCTGTCTCGGGAGGAAAGTCCTCTGAAAAGAAAACAGCCTTGAGAGAAAAATCTTCTGATCAGAAAGATGGCTCTGGCAAATATCAACTGCACAGAAAAACACTTGGGGAGAAAAATCTGGCAAGCAAGATGCCTCAAGAAAAAAATCTGATGAACAGTAAAATGGCTCACGCAAAAAATGAACTGAACAGAAATACGCCTCAGATTAAAAAGGTGCCTAAGAATCGTCATATTAAAAAGGTGCCTAAGAATCGTCATATTAGAAAGATGCCTCGGGAAATTTAGAATTCAGTTTGAGCACACTGAAACTGAGAATCGGACTTGATTCTGAACTGAATTTAAAGCATTGTAGTCAGGGAGCATAATTTATTGTTTGTGATATTACAGAGTTTCCATGGTGGTAATGGGTCTGGACCCGCCATACCAAGTTCGCATAATATAGAGGAGGTCATTTGCTAATCATAGGACCCTAACTAAAGACTTTCTAGTTAAGATTTTTTTAAGCCTAAAAAATGATAATTTTTAACGCTAGTTTGAGGGAAGTTCCGAGGTATTTTAATCATCAATGTTTATGACTACCAAGAAATAATAAAAAAATAATGTAAAAAAAGGTTTGGAAATATCTTAATAAAGTATAAAAATTAATATAATATCTCCCAAACTATAAAACTTTGGCTAGAGAAAGTAGGGTTCAATAATTAGTAAATGACCTCTTCTATATGCGAATTTGCTATGGCGGGTCCAGAACTCCAGAGACAATCAGTATACGGAACAATTTAACAGTATTTCTTATTACCAGCTATATCAAACCAGCTTCTTTATACCAGCTATATCAAATAATAAATTAATTTCAGTAGCTGGAAATTTCTTCGTAGGCTTTAAATGGGTATAAGAATAAAAGGTAAAAAGTTACAGATATATCCTGATTTTGAAACTATACTAATTTATTATTTTAACACTTTTTCAATAGCCCTAGTCATTCTGAAATCAAATTCATCGATGCTAACATCAATTGGATTTGAGACTGGAATAGGTCTAACCCACCTAAATCTGCCCTCTTTTTTACCCCACTATAGCGAAGCCAAAAGGACGGGGATTTTAGCAGACTATGTACGTATGTATTTACGTATGTTCCTCAGTAGAGCCTAAACTATTCATTCGATTTTAATGGATAAGGTCTCAATTGATTCGTTATTGGCCCGAGTAACATAGGCTACATTTTAACCGACTTCAACAATAGGAGGAGTCGATTTTACCTTGTAAACCCCGAAGTAACGATATAAACACGTCTGTCACACAATAATAAATGTCGACCTACCTACATTATGAGAACAAAACTGTTAACTACTGGACTACACTTTATTCTAGTTATGTATTTGTTCAATAAGTGAACAATGTATGTTCTTTTTAGTACAAATATAAAGAATCTTTAAACCTATTTAATTAGAGCGTGATTTTTCAATAGTCGGGTTTTTTAGTTGTAGTATAACCACACAAATTCTTGTTATTTCAGTTTTTGTTTTGTTATTTGGCCCGTATTGTCGTGTGTGACGGTTGTTTGATTTTTGAATGTTGTAAATAGTTGTCATTAAGTTAGTTTTAAGAAAAAGTGAAATAAAAATTGATGGTTTTAAATAATCTTTTTTTCTAACCAACCAACCAACTAAGATCATAATGTACCATACTTATTGCAAATAGAAATGATTATGATCATGATTAACGATTCCCTTGAACCACTGACCTATATAATTATTATAGAGGTCAGTGCCTTGAACACATTATGTTGCCAGCATATCAAGGTTCTACAATCTGTCAATAGACTTTCAACTTTATCGTGAAAGCATTAGGTTCGTTAGTTTTGTCTCTATGCTTTATTATGTGATTGTTGTTCCAAATAAAATAAAAATAAAATATCAAGCTACTACAATCTGTCAAATTTCTTTAATAGATTTTCAACTTTATCATGAAAGCTTTAGGTTCAAAGTTGATTGGGTTTTGACAATTGAGTTTTGACAATTTGTTCGGGTATCTAGATTTGCTGGCGTCTGCACATTGTTACAAGGATCTATGATTATTTGGATTTTGTTCGTTTTTTATAAAAAACTTGCTTTTCATCAACCCTAGTTGATATGGGGTTGTAGTGGTACTACAAAAAGTATTACAGCAACATAGAACAAAAAATACTACAGCGCCATCTATGACACAGACGATGAACTAACAGCGAAACACGTCAGAATTCCTACATCGCGCAAGCAGAGTTATCCGCGACATAAGACTATATTCAAGAACCCGACAACTGTCAGGCAGTAGCCCACCAGACATAACACTTGTCTGGTCGGAAGCTCCTCCCTTCTATATGGGGGATGAAGGATTTTACACCCTGTTCTTCATACCCTCAAGGGGTTGACAGAAACTGAAGCCCAAAAGTCTGACAACCAGTCTTACCGAGGAGTAGTATCGTTTTATCCAGATAATGGATTGTAGGAGATATTGAGAAATGGTAATTGTCTTGCAGACCCCAAAATTGAATTTTAGAGAAAAGGTAAAAAAAAAAAAGGTAAAAAATAAAACTAAGAAAATATTTTAAAACATTTTTTAATATTACTAAATAACAAAGTTATGATCTTATGGCACAAAAGAGATGGAAATATATCGTTTCAGACTTATTATAAGACTAAAATCGTTTAAACGCCATGTGAGTCATTTAAAAATAATTTTAATTTTTTGGAGAAACTTCACAAATCGCAAGTATCTATTAAAAATATGAGCTCATCATTTCTAGTAATTACAGTGTGTAAATGTAACGAAAATACTCGTTTCACGTAATATTTTCATAATTTTAAGAATTTATTCATATTTATAGATACTGATTGTGCTTGTTGCAAACAATTTTAACTAAAATGCAATAGAATAATTTCGAAATATTCGATTAAAACGTCGACGTATTCACGTTACGTTTACATCACGCGCTCGCCTTGGCATCTAATCACTGGGATCGCAAATATTCATAAAAATATTTTTTTTTTTATATTTTTTTTTGTTTTACTCATTATGAGTACTTATTGAAATAAAAAATGGTAATACAAAAAAAAATATTTTCAATGTTTAACAAAACGATCGGTCGTGCGAATACGAGATCGCCGCGTTCATAATTATATCATTAACTTGTTTGGTTTAGTTAGGACGCTGTCTTATACTTCTGAATTTTCACCAACAAATCTTATTAGACTTCATATTTTATTATGACAATATAACTTCCCTAACACTAAACGTGATAAGGGCTTATTATGACGGACTTTAATTTTATATCTTTATTACATAATAGGTACCGAAATAAGACTGACATAGCGTTTATATTCAAATCGATAGATGGCAGTAAGGGAAGTATTTAATAATAACTTAATTATTATTAAAAAAAAATCTACGCTACTATTTTTCTGACATGCCATATTTTTATTTATTCTGTTCGTACTATTTAACTATTATACCTACACCATTAATTTTAGGTCGTTCTAGAGCCGAAAGCCATAAACTCGATCATCGAACTCGGAACGATTGGGACTGTTTTTTTTTTAAATAACTAAAAAAAATATAAGTATATTTTTATTATTTATTTTTTCAAAAAATTACAAAAAAAATCAAATTTATCTATATACATATTTATCACGAAAAATTAAATTTATAATACCTTTTTATTTGTTATTTTAAAAAAATACAGTCCCAATCGTTTCAAAAATAAGCGTGTAGAATATTTCATTCAACCTCTTTAGACGGCAATTTAAAAAAATCTTTACTTAGTTATCACTCTGGTTATTATAACCACTTAAAAGACATTGCACCCCTCCTCCACATTTCACCAAATATAAGTATGAAGGGGAGAGGCCGAGCCTATTCCTATTGCCATCAACCCAGCCACAAATCCAGACTCCGAGACTGCTACTGAGAAATTCTTGAGACTGCTACTGAGTAATTCATGAGACTGCTACTGAGAAATTCATGAGACTGCTACTGAGAAATTCATGAGACTGCTACTGAGAAATTCATGAGACTGCTACTGAGAAATTCATGAGACTGCTACTGAGAAATTCATGAAGGAAAAAACCCAATAACAATTTGTCCGACCTGCACTGCAAGTACGTAGCAATCGATAACGATCGAATCGATACGATTCGATAAATCCGACTTTTCGATTGGTTAAAAACTCATTTTATCGAGAATAACTGTCAGATATATCGAATCGTATCGAATCGAGTGCTACGTACTTGCACTGCTGGGATACGAACCCAGGACCTCAATTTCTTCAGTCGCACTTGCAACCACAATACAAATGAGGCATTTTGACATTTTTGCAAAATTCCATGCTTCTCAAATCTCGGTGAAACTCAACCTCATCATGTTTTGATATAAAAATATGGCATTTCAAAAAGAAAACATATCAGTGAATATTATTACGATATTCATACTTATTGATTAAAAAAATATATAAAGTAAGCATCTATTTTATAAAAAAAAACCATTCAAATGTTTTATAGAAAAATATAGTTTTGGAAATAAAAAACATAAAAAGCTAAACTGGGTTACCATCATTCTGAACCAACCCCTTAGAATTTTTTATCGGTTATTAAAAAAAAAATCAGCTGTTTCATACATTTTGACCGTGTAGGTATTTTAGTTTTGTAGAAAACAGATGTTTTTTTAATGTGTTGCAATAGGGTAGATGACAAAAAAAATCTAATTAGTCCGTCAGATAGATTTCCAAAAAATATTGGATACAAATATTTTTTCTTATTTCGACGATACAGTCGAAAATTCGTATGACGTCACATTTGAGAACATTTTTGCTCAAATTTGACGACACAAGCTCCCACTGATCACATGATCTTTGACACGTTATAACTTCGTCAATTTTTATTAATTTGATAAAACAAAAAAACACGTATCCATAATTTTTCGATAATCTAACTGACGGACTAAACAGAATCATGTTATTTTAAGTCAGTCATCATATGCGCATCATGCGCAAACGGCATACCGAACATTTATTTAATATTTCATATGATGTACTTTTTTGCGTACCAGCGCTTTAAGCAGGTGATATAGAAGGTAAAAACTCTTTCATTCATTATTTCGAGACATTGCCTTCGAGTTCAAACTAAAAAAACTCCTAAATCCTTAACCATGAATTTATGCTCACATTTTTACACACTTTTAAAATATTCCATGCAAGGATACAAAGAGGGTGTAAAAGACCTCATCACGAAGCCGTCAACCAAGCATTCTGTTCATCAAACTTTACGCAAAAATTATTGCTGGGAAACGACTTTTTTTTTTGGGGTGAAAAATCATGTTTTGTGGTAGAACTCAACGTAACGCACTCAAAACATTGTGCTGATGGATGGATTGAATAGTACGAGGGTCGTGGAGGTGTTTAAAGTAAAAATCATACATTAAAAAAAAAAGTTGGAACTTTGACCCCCAATATCTCCGTAACTAGAAGGTTCCCAGGTATGGTGTAGAACAAAAAAAACGATCGCAATGACGGGGAGAACAAGTTCGTTTCGGCTTCGTTAAGAGGTGTTTTACACTCTTTATAGAGAGGAACCTTAACGAAGCCGAAACGCACTTTTTCTCTTTTTTTCTTTTTCTCTCTTTTTCTCGTTATCATTTTAAATACCTCAATGACCCGTTTAAAATTCAATGCATCCATCAGTACAATGTTTTGAGTGCGATACATTAAGTTTTACCGTAAAACGTGATATTTCACCCCAAAAAAAGACGTAGGGTTACTTAATATGATGTACAGAATGCTTGGTTGGACGGCTTCGTTAAGTTTTCATTTACACCTTGTATTACATTTCTTTAAATATTATGTAAAATACATATTAAATTTCTTAACCGAGTAAATAATAACTATATTAAAATAGAAAATTCATTGTATTGCTTAACCAAGAGTGTTGCTTATAATTAGAAGATTTTTCATATTAAATACTTCTATAAAACTATAAATATTTCTTTTTAAGAAACACTATTTGAAAAATAGAGTGTGAAGGTAAAACCTTTTGGAGACTTTTTAATTTATATTTCATTTTTGAAGGTCGAGACATAAAGTTTAAAAAATTCGTAAGATTTTGCCCAAAAGTCTAGACTACCAGTCTTACCAAAGGGTGACAACCAGTAAATGGGTCCGGCAGGTCAGATAAACAGTACCTATCTATGTTAAATAGAAGAAAGACTGGAAGCCGACCCCAACATATTTCGACAAAGGCTTAGCAGATAGATTAAGTTCAAAAAAACAATTATAAAAATATTTAAAACAAGGAAACATAAAAAGGGCAAGAAAATAGATAATATAAATAAATGTTAACTAACCAACAAAATTAAGGCCCGCGAAATTAAAATTCATTTAATTTCTAAGTTCATTTAATCCCATGGAATGATTATTTCATGAAAAAGTAATGAATGTAATTAATATCGCTTGACATTACACACACCGCCATCTATAGTCTGCGCCAGATAAGTAGGAATTAAAGGTCATTGCTCTTTCCTTAATTTCTCTGCGTAGGTACCCCGACAATACATTATGAATCATTTTTTATGACTAGAAAAAGTCAAGGATCACGATAAAGGTCGTTTCGGGACAAGTTTATGTTATTATTTCTGTTTTCGGAATTATGTATTTGAATAAATGTATGCGGGTTAGTGACCTTTATTTCCTACTAATCTTGCGCAGACTATAGTGCCATACTAAGCAACGAGGCTTGTGTCGTGGACACCAGATAGTTAATATATTACTTAAATACTTTTTTTTGTAAATATATGCTTATTAAGAATGATTTATTGATTATGACTTTAGAAAGCCATATTTTTTACTATCGCGAATTATATTATAATCAACATACTATCTTACATTGTCCAACATATTGTAAAAAACGTAACTTTCGCGGGCTATCCCTTTAATGGTCATATTCAATAACTTACTGTTCAATTTCGGTAGGTAACTGACAGAGATAGCATCTCTTTCTTTGATTTTTCTATGAATCAAGTGACAGGTAGGTGACGCGGATAGGATATTTCAAGCTAACTTTGTTTATAGAAACACCGATATCTACGAGACGTAGGCATATTAACTGATGGTTATACGTAAGTAAGTTATACTGGATAACTTTATCACTTTCCAAAAAAATGGGTATATTAGGTGAACGGAGTAGAAGCTTATGGCATACCTAGTTTTTTTTTCTTTCTTCCACAGCTTAGAAAAAAATTGATCTATCATCAAAAACCGCTACAAATTTAAAGTAAACTTTCACATTAGAACAAATAAAGAGAAATTTTGAGAAAAAATAAAATCTTATTTCAAATCATACGCAATACGTGTATGATTTGAATTTCAATTTATTTTTTATTTATTTTATCGCCGTAAAAAAGTTAAGTATGCCATTTGCTTCTACTCCGTTGTCCTATTATACCTATTTTTTTTGGAAAGTGATAAAATAATAATCCGATGTAAACAACGGGCCTTAATAGTTTTTGGTCAATAAAAAAATATTTATAAAATAAAAATGTTATAAATTAAACAAATATTTTTATATTTAAATACATTACATGTGGCTCTAAAGGGTAAAATAAACTATCTTATAAATTTAACAGGAACTTATGAAATGGAAGAACTGATTTTATACAGGGTGGATCAGAAATATGTGGCCATATTTACAGGATGTTACATACTGAGTTTCCTCCGTGCCTCGGAAAGCAAGTTAAGCAGCCGGCACACTTACGTGTCGTGGCGTGTCGTGACGTGCAGTTTCATAGAAAACGCGAACGTGTCACGACACGACACGACCTACAAATATGTCACGACACGCCCCGACACGTAAGTGTGTTTCCGGCTTAAAAGAAGCCGCTGGTCCCGGCTGTCATTTGTAGAACTTTGGCAGTCGTTAACGTGCTTTCTGAGGCACGGAGCAAACTCGGTACGTAATGTGTGGTCACCCATCCACAGACCAACCTAGGCAAGCACGGCTTAACCTAAAGATCGACCCTAGCGGCTGTTATTATTCAGCCACGAGCTTCTCCAAATATTCAGCTGTTTCATACACAATTTCAATACGTACTCGATTCAAATGTATGAGAAAGCTGTTTTGATTTTTCGAGATTACGATATTGGTACCATTGAGAAAATGTTCCATTTTAAAGGTCCTATACCACATACTTAAATATGACTAGAAATCCCTGACACACGCTGTACCTATAGTATTTCTTTTTTCAATTCATAAAATACATTTAGTATAGAAAAACTTCATATTTGATTCAAATCCAATTCACAATAATTATGACACATTTTCAATTATATTTTTCAACCACCAAAAATAATATTTGACATACAAATAAAAAACTGTTTTTTTAAAACAATATACCCATCCCAATAAATTAAAATTTCATAGAAAAAAAATATTCCATAACATTTTTAACATTGTATAAATATACAGGATCGAATATAACCAGCAGAATTCCACAAACATGACAACTTATCGTCATGTGGAATAGGGTAAGATGACAAAAAACAATCTAATTAGTCCGTCAGATAGATTTCCAAAAAATATTGGATACATCATCATCAGCCTATTAATGTTCCCACTGCTGGGACTCAGGCCTCCTCTCTATGAGAGAGAATGGGCTATAATCCACCACGCGGGCCCAGTGCGGGTTGGTAGATGTCACATGTCTTCGAATTTTTTGGTTCTAGGACATGCCGGTTTCCTCACGATGTTTTCCTTCACCGTTTTGAGAGCAGTGGTGATGAAATAAATTACACAAAGTAATGCGCCTGTCTGGGTTCGAACCCACGACTTACTGTTCGTAAGTCGGGAGCACTGCTACTGGGCACCGCTGGGCGCATTGGACACATATTTTTTTGTTTTTACAAGTAAACAAAAAATGAAGACGATACAGTGCGTCGAAAACTTGTGTGACGTCACATTTGAGTACATTTTTAACTCAAATGTGACGTCACAATCCCCCCCCCACTCATGATCTTTGACACGTTTTATCTTCGTCAATTTTTATCAATTTGATAAAACAAAAAAACACGTATCCAATATTTTTTGATAATCTAACTGACGGACTAAACAGAATCATATTTTTTTTAGTCAGTCGTTATATTCCGCCAACTAATTTTTTTGACCCTATTTTTATTAGTAAGTATAAATTCCATTCTTATGTCTATTGTCGTATTATGACCCGTAGAAACACTGATCGTTTATAATAAAAGATTTATTGGCTTAAATATACAGTGTTGGTGAAACTAGTATAATGAGGGATTTTCTTTTTAGCTCTTCCCTAGTCGCTGGATAGATGGCGCTAGGAGTTAGTATGATAATGCAAGGAACGGAACCTAAAAAAACTGATTTTAACAAAGCGTGAGAAAACTAGGTTATATTCGGAAGGTTAAGCAAAAGAAAGTGTCAGTCAACGAGAGTATGTGACGTGTCACAATGTTTTTTTTTTCAAGCGTTTTGGCTTTGGCACCAACTATCATAGTAAGTGCAACGCCATGTATAGAGTTCTTGGAAACTAAGTTTTTTTTTTTTAATACCTCAAAAAGAAAACCTCTCATTACGGACATTTTTCGTGACTGACATGACACAAACATATACATATGTGTATGATTTATGTATGTTCCTACGTAGCGCCTTCGAATCGATTCGTTAATAAGGCCCGGGTGGCATAGGCTACATTTTAACCGACTTCAACAATAGTAGGACTCGATTTTACCTTCTAAACCCCGATTTTAATTACAGCGTGATTTTAGTTGAAGACAACACAAATTCTTGTTAATGACTCGGGATTCTCATCGCTCGCGCGTATTCAGTCGGTTAGAAAGCTATCAAAGGAGAGCACGTACGCGCCTTCTTCACCCCGCTTGCACAGAATTAAGCCTGAGTACTCTTTTTACTGGTCCACCCCCTACATCAGTGGTTCTAAACCAGTGGTCCACAGGAGCCTCGAACATGGTCCGCGAATGGTTAAAATGTTATTCGTACCTTTAACATGTACAGAATATGCAAGCTCAACCCAACCTAATTGAACCTATCAGATGCGAGGTGCTAAAATTTTTTGAGAATCTAACTTATTTTTATTTCCGTATGATTGACTGCAAAATTTTTCGAGCTGGCTTCGATCGCTTTTAATTTTTACCTTTCACTATCTTAATTCCAAAGGATATCATACTATTTTCAAATTTTGCATTGTGTGAGTTAAAGATTCACCCCCCTAGATATAGGTAATCCTATCGGGGTCCATGTTTATCTAGGACCTTATGGCCACTGCTAACAATAAAGACACCAAAGTGGTCCCTGCTCCAAGAAAGGTTGGGAACCACTGCTTTACATCAACGGTCCTTCGAGCCGGATCTGAACCAACCAGCGACCTATAAATGTTCCTTCAAAATCCTAGCCCCACCAACACACCTACCTAAGAGTATATAAAATGTACTTATTTATCGCTGATCCTCAACTCAGCTAGCTCCTGCTCCTCATCGACCTCATCCTCGTCGTCAGAACCGTGGACTGATGCGGCCGGGGTTGTACCTCCTGGAAGGTCAAAGGATAGTATCAGCATAAGATTTACACTGCTGGGACACAAGAGCTTTCTATTATATATATATAGGTATATTAGGGGAACGGAGTAGAAGCTTATGGCATACCAAGTTTTTTTTTCTACAGCTTAGAAAAAAACGCTACAAATTTCAAGTAAACTTTTCATTACAAACTACTCACTTTAAATACTTTAATTACTTTACAAACAAAGAGACTAAATCTAAGTCCAAGTATGCCATTTGCTTCTACTCCGTTCACCTATTATACCCAGTTTTTTTTAAAGGGATAAAAAAGTCACCCTGTATGATAAAACAAAAAATGTCTCGCGATCGTAACACGTATATAGTTACAATATTATAATACTGTAGCAAAGCGCTACAGTACAGTAGCACTTTAAGGAGGTACTTTTAGTGTTAGGTTGATTTCTTAGGGGATATAGTTATTTTTAATAAAAAAAACATTGTTTTAACAATGACGTTGTTAGTTGAAAACTCTGCCGATATTTTTTTAGTAATAGTAAAATCAAACAACAATGAATATTTAAGGGGACATAGTTTTTTTATTGCAGGCTTAGTTTGCACACTTACATTTCGACAGTTACGTTTAAACCACAAGTAAAAGGGACGAACCTATTGCCAACAACTGACTTCGTGGCTGCTACTGAGAAATTCCTGATGAAGAAAACCCCATAACACTGCCCGACCCGGGAATCGAACCCAAAACTTCATGCTCAGGAATCGTGCTTGCGAGCACTCAACCAACGAGGCAATCAGTCACTTTCGAATTAAAACAATATAATTTTACGAAACCTGTATGTAAATTTCCGGTACCATACCAAGAAAAACAAAAAAGTATGGTGCATTTAATAAACTCAAATGTAATTAATACCTGTGCATAAATTTACAAAAAACCTTAGTGAATAAAAAGAAACACGTGCCGAATTCTTTTGTATTTGTTACCAGAAAAAAAAACGTGCCGAATTCTCTAGTATTGCCAGTACAAAGAACTCTAAAACTACCACACAATCTTTTTTTTTTGTGAAAAACCTTTCTAAAGTCCCGCCAAATTGCGACCAAAAGTCAGATCGTGATAAACCAAGATTCAAGGCTGCCATAGTTTCCATTTTCCCCGGATTCATCGTTATATTTAGGCTGGCAACCACCGCCACGCCATCTGTCAACAGCGTTCATACTATTTTAGGCGCTATATCTTTGAAATAAGGTTGGCATTTGTGTGTCTTTATTTCAAAGGTATAGCGCTTAATAGTTATCGACAGATGACGTTTAGGTATGATATTGATCGAAGATAGAATTTTATCGTTTTAAACAGTCAAAAGAATCTTAAACCTTGCCCAAGTTGAAATAAAGTAAAAATTTAATTAAAGATGTTTTAAATACAGTAAGCGCTAGACGCATATAGGATGTATACAGAGTTGATCACGATCAGTACATCTAAACCGCGTTGAAAAGCTGTCAATGTGAATAGCATATGTCACATATCTTTGAATGTTTGGTTCTAGGACATGCCGGTTTCCTCACGATGTTTTCCTTCACCGTTTTGAGAGCAGTGGCGATGAAATAAATTACACAAAATAATGCGCCTGTCTGGGTTCGAACCCACGACTTACTATTCGTAAGTCGGGGCCGCCAACACTGGACCACCGCAGTTTTCAATGAGAATATTCCTTAACAAAGATCACATTGACAACTCTTCAACTCAATTTCGATATGCTGAAAGCGTTCAACTTAATTTGGGAAATTCGCCTTGTGATCTGAGGTGCAAGCGAGTCCAAAATCCCAACAAAAACTTCAAAGGCAGCCCCAAATCCCAACCTAACCTAATTTCCAGCATCAGCACAATCCTGCAACTTCGCAATCAGCTGATCAATCTGTTCAGCAACAGCTTCGTTCAAAGGCTCCAGAAAGTTCTCATTCGGCGTTCGGTAATGTTCGTGTTCCGATTCGGTAAAGTTCGGCTTTTCGAAGCTAACTTCAAGACTGGGATCGTCTCCATCATGAGTTATTTCGAGGATTTCCAGAGATTTTTGTAGGTTGAGGTTTTTCTTTTGAATATCTGTTTGTTCAGGTGAGGTTTGGCTTTGTTCGTCTTTCGTTTCTTTTTCGAGTGATGATTGGCGTTCGCGGCGTACTGGGGTGTTAATATTTCGTCATTGTAAAAGGGAATCGACTGTCTTGGTATGGGCATGTGATCATGAGGGATGAATCGCTTTTGATTAAAAGAGTTATGAATATAAATGTTGATGGATGGAGAGGGAGGGGGAGACAAAAGAAAAGGATGAATAGATTGTGTGAGGAATGATATGAAGGAACTACTATTTCTATACTAGTTCAACTTTAGACATTGGTGTCGATTCTGTTGTGCACAAACTAAACTTAATTTAGGCTATTGCTATCTTTTTCTCTGTAATAAAACGAGAAAGAGACGGACGTAATTTAGAGCTGTCAATTTAGTTGCAGCTAATATTTTTATACAAATGACGAGTGCACGTAAACACATGTCGACTAAAAACACGGTGAAGCGCAAGGGATAAACTAGTTTGATATCTCTAACTTAGTTCATAGCTATAGCCGTGCTTTTCTCGTTCCTTTTAGTAAAAGATAGGAATAGCCTAAATTAAGTTTAGTTTGTGCACAACAGAATCGACAAGCTATATTTAGACAATATAGCTAGTCCTGCGAAATTTCGGTTCAAAATCTCTATTGAAGTACAGTTTTAAGGCTCGCCCACACAGGCGCGTTTCTGCGTTTCCGCGACCTGCGATATTGCGATAATGCGTGTTTATTCCTTACACACAGGCGCATTATTATGGCGCGTTATTCTACTCACATCGCAATAGGGAATATGTACGTAATTTTTTCTTCACTTAAATCAATATGAAATGTTTTAAAAGTTAGGTTCAACTTCTGCTTGTCGCACAAAAATAATATTAAACACCTGCAATTTTCTACAGCAGTTCAAACGTCCGTATCTGTCGCGGCCATGATGTGACGTCATTTACCACAATCTGCCTTGTTTACATCTAATTTTTGGCCCATAATAGAATAATTTTACTAATTGTACCTATATACTCTGGTCAAGCAAAAATTGCAATATTATTACAATATTATAATAAAATCTTAGTGAAACTTTAGGCACTTTTCAAATAAAAATGTTTTTTTGACGTATAGACTTTAATGTCACTACCGGCGTTATCGAGGACGACGTGTTTTGAGAGTGCGTTTCGTTTCACCAAAAACATGCTACATAAAACAGTAAATTGTAAAATAAGTGATGTATTAAGAACTTAAACAAGTGTACCACAATGTTTTTATAGGCTAATACAAGGCATTTCTAATAAATAAAAAGAGTTTTGTATTTCATGCATATTCCCTATTAGTGTTTTGTGTGTTCTAACGGTCAGTTAGAATGCTGCGCTCCATTGCACGTTGGCAGACCTTGAGTTTGGACTTTTGATTATTTGTCAAAAACCAAGTCTGGGAACCATAGGTCGAATGGGAAGAATGCACATGTCCATGATTTTTCGCTTTAGTGACAAAGGAAGGTTTTCCTTCATAAGTCCCAATACATAATGTATATCGCAGAGACGCACGTGTGTGTGGGAGCCTTTAAAACGTAAACGTTTGTATATTAAGTACTAGCTGAGTATTCATCCGCGTAAAATAGGCATGACAACAGTATAAAAAAATTGCAAATCTATTTAGTTCGTCAGTTAGAGTATTGGAAAATAATGGACACATATTTTTTGTTTTTGTAAATCGTTGAATATTAACAAAGATAAAACGCATCAAAACTCGAGAGTGGAGAATCATGACGTCAAAATGCACTAAAAATTATAACACGGCGTGACGTATTGAGAATTTTAAAAGCGTCGTATATTCGTCAATTTTGGTTTACGTAACAAAAGAAAAAATACATGTCAAATATTTTTTGATAATCTAACTGACGAACTAATTCGATTTTTTCAGTTGACAAGCCTATTGCCACGCCTTTTTTGAAGTGAAAACTTCTTTAGGCGCGTTAAGCACTTTTTGGGTGAAGGAAAAACATTGAACTCATCGTCACGTAACGTAACGTGCGGTCACGCTTCGTAGCCGTTCGTAGCACTCGTAGCATCCGCTACGGCGTAGCACCACATAGGCATGCGCGGGGCACAACTAGTGCTACGACTGGGGCGGGGCCTGTGTACTTTTTGTTTTCACTTCTATCGACAGTCCCCAAAGACTGCTCTATTTTTTCTATCGTATTACGATTGCTATAGAGGTGGTATACTTACTAGAGTGCGTGGGGCTGGGAGGCTCAGAGATCGGTCGTGGGTAGTTGAATCTCTTGCCTAACTCCTGGTCCATGTGGTCCACGTAGTCAGGATACACTATCTTCAGGGCTTCGGCGCGCGCTTGGCGGTAGTACTGTGGGAAGGATTGATAGTTTTAATCAATCAATCATTATATTATCAGGCATCATAAGGCCCATAGATAAAACACACAAAATTACATTATAACATAAAAATATACTTATACATACAAAATACAGGGTGTAAAAGACCTCATCACGAAGCCGTCAACCAAGTATTCTGTACATCAAACTAAGTAACTTTACGCAACAATTATTGCTGGGAAACAATTTTTTTTTTTGGGTTAGAAATCATGTTTTGTGGTAGAACTCAATGTAACGCACTCAAAACATTGTGCTGATGGATGGATTGAATAGTACGAGGGTCGTGGAGGTGTTTAAAGTAAAAATCTTACATTAAAAAAAAACATGTATTTTAAAAGAAAAGTTGTTAAAAAGTTGGAACTTTGACCCCCAATATCTCCGTAACTAGAAGGTTCCCAGGTATGATGTATAACAATAGTACATTTTGATACAAGTGGAGAAAGTTTGTTATTGCAATCGAGGCGGAATTATAACACACGAGCCGTAGGCGAGGGTGTTTTTGAGCCGAGAATTGCAATAACAAATGTCCACGTGTATCAAACGACGTTTTTCAATACACTTTTGAAGAAATAAAATAAAATAACGAACAATATTTTTGTCACGAACTATGAAACTATGATTTAAATTTCCTTTTTTTTCGCGCTTTGGTCTCGCCAGGTTGAAAGAGAGGCAAAGGTATGAAGCCGTTAAACAGCCTAATATAAAAAATAGTTTTATTTTTATTTTTGAATTCAGAACACAAATAAATGTTAATTTGTGTATAAAACTAACTATTAGTTTTAAATAATTATGTTTATCTATGATATTCTATTTAAAAACACAATTTGAAAATTCAAAAAATATTTTTATGCCGTAAAGACGCGTAGTGCTTTGACAAAATAAAATAAAAAAACATTCACGTCAGACTATAGACATTGAACCAATTTGGACTAAGTATAGGTATAGTTATCTGTGGCAATTTTCATTCCCGCACACGTGCAGGAAAGTGGAAAAAATCGCACGCGTGTGAAATACATTGCATGTTGTACCTAATCGTAGTGCGTTATGGACCAGTTTTCGAGAAAGTGTATTGAAAAAATATTATCGCAATGACGGGGAGAACAAGTGCCTTTCGGCTTCGTTAAGAGGTGTTTTACACCCTTTAGAATAAATTCACAATGAGTTACACCAATGTTTTTTATTATCAGCATGTCTAAAAAATTGGTATCAAGAAAAAAAAGTTTTTTTTTCCTATCTTCAAAGTGCAAACCACTTTACAAATAAAATTTTATGAACGTTAACACTCCGCATCACCCGCAATCGGACATGACACACGCGGCGTGACGTCATCGCAGTAGCTCGCAAATGTACGCAAATTAAAAAAGAGGTGAAACTTTACATAGCTGTAACTTTGGAAATCCTGGCTCAAATTCGATGAAACAAAAACTATTATTATTTGCACGAGTATGCGCATTTGAGAAACGACTTTATTTTTAGGTGAAAAACCACGTTTTACGGTAGGACTCAATATAACGCACTCAAAACACAAAACAAAACATGTATATAGAAAAAAAAATGTGAAAAAGTTGGCCCTAAATATCTCCGTAACTAGAAGGATCCCAGATATGGTGTAAAACAAAAAAATATCGCAATGACGAGGAGAACAAGTGCCTTTCGACTTCGTTAAGAGGTTTTTTACACCCTTTATGGTGAATCAAGCAATATATCGTCTGTTAGTTATTCGAAGACGCCTAGTCGTGATCTTTTGACTGATATTAAAATTATTAACCCTAATATTTATTATTTTTACTCACGATGCCCAAATTCCTCCAGTCTAGAAGATCTGACAATCGCTCAGTCCTGTTTCTTTGAATGATTCGTTGCCGCCGTGTCAGTCTGAAAACAAGAGAAAAATATATATATCGCTGGACATTACACACACCGCCATCTAGTGCCACACTAAGCAACACAGCTTGTGTCGTGGACACCAGATAGTTGATATAAATAAAATAAATATCACTGGACATTACACACACCGCCATCTAGTGCCACACTAACCAATGAGGCTTGTGTTGTGGACAACAGATAGTTGATATAAATAAATAAATATAGCTGGACGTCACACACACCGCCATCTAGTGCCACACTAAGCAACAAGGCTTGTGTCGTGGACAACAGATAGTTGATATAAATAAATAAATATAGCTGGACATTACACACACCGCCATCTAGTGCCACACTAACCAATGAGGCTTGTGTCGTGGACGCCAGATAGTTGATATACTACATAGATGCTTTTTTTTTTTAATCATTAAACATCACATAAGCCCCATTGTAACGGTACACTTCTTCATAGCGTGTCGATGGTAATCTAAATTGAGTCGGCCCAGAATTGCAGGCCTAGCCAAGTTACAAACGTTTCGTATCGATTCTCTTTCTACAATCGTAAACGCCTCGGCGTAAGCGATTGTACAAAGCGCTAAATTGGTAGCCAAGTTGACAACTGATTCGATCGCTCGTTCTCTAATGTCTGTAGAAAAAACCTACACTTTAGTCTGTGGTGAGCGTTCCTACCAAAGAGTTAGCGATCAACATTGTAGAAACGATAACATTCTATTCTATCATTTTGAACGAGAAAATTCGTAGACAAGTTTACACTTGTCTACGAATTTTCTATTCGTTTGTGTTGATCACGTGATTTAACGTTGAGATGATGTCATTCCCATTCATTTGAATAGTTTTCTACTAGCGTTAACGATTGTAGATTGTCAACTTGTCTAGGGGTGCAGGTCCTGTCAGGCTCTCAGTATTTTACATGGCCTGACTGTCAATGATATTCTAGTTAACAGATATGTTATGAGCGCGCAATCGCGAAGACACGAAAACGGCCCAATTGGGCCGTATTACCTTTAGTCTGCAACACGCATGGCGACGAGCGTTACGCTGCTACGAATTTAGTTAAAAATTGTAAAAAATGCCATCGTGCGTGTTCAGAAAGTGTACCAATTACGATACCAATGTAAATAAAACACAAGGGAAATCATACCACATGTAACTACGCAATATACTTCGATTTATTAATATTTTTCATTTATTTTCTTATTATTCTGATATTTGGAGGATAAGAAATGAAAGAGATGGGAAATACATTTTTGTCGTGAGTACGACAAGGACGCGTGCACTCCAGAGTCCAGACATAGAACAAAACTATCTGTCTCTTTTTTTTCTTATTGGTTTTTTCGTGCTATCTAAATTTTGTATCATTTTGACTTGTAGTGAAATGTAGAATAAATGAAAAGTGTGTATGTGTGCTGCCGCTGCTGCGCGGAACACTTTTTTCGGTGGTTTTGTAGGTGTATAACATATCTGTTTATTAGAATATCATTGCTGACTATCAATATAGGAATGAGGGTATCAACCATCACATGCGGGGCAGTCTTTTGGGACTGCCGATAGAAGTGAAAACTAAGTAACTTGTGAATCTATACATTTTGAAATATCTCCCCTCTCCCTCCCCCTCCCCCCTCAGCCCCCCACCCAGTCGTAGCACTGCTACGAGTTGTGCCCCGCGCACGACTAATTGGTGCTACGCTGTAGCAGCTACGAGTGCTACGAAGCGTGATGTGAGGTGGCCGCCGCGGAAGACGCCCCGGGCGTGCACCTAGGCGCGGGCCTGTGGACGGTGAGCTATGGGCTAGCTCGCAGTCCGTCCGTCTCATGACGACAGGCCGTGTCGACAAGCAGGAGTGTTCCACGCGCGCCTCAAACAGAGTCAGCAATAGGAAGGGGTGATGCCTATTGATGCCCGTTGCGGGACTGTTCGAAAGAGATACCGCGGCCCCGGAACACAAAGGGTGATGAAGGAACATGGATGGGTTTAAGTCTGTAAAAGTCTGACACTCCCTTCTGCTCCGCCCAGAGCGGGAGTAATCATTTGATGATTGCCCATCCGAAAAAAAATAAAAAAAGAAAGGTGACGATCGTTCAATGTTTTTCCTTCATCCAAAAAGTGCTCAAAACGCCTAAAGAAGTTTTCACTTCAAAAATCATGCACAACCGTATTGATGAAAAATGGGTGTGTAGCAGGTACCCCTCTACCTAACTCTTCGGCAATTACAAGCGTGAGATAATGTAACTTACTTGGTAAAATCAAACATATACTGAGCCAGTTGTTGCACGGAGCCCTCCAGAGAGATGTAGCGACGGTCTACCACGTATATACCGTACGACATGGGATCCGCTATATGTTCCTGCATGAAGCAGCCGAAACCTGGAACAATTATTTTATATTATAGTCAGATAAGTAAGAATTAAAGGTCATTAGCCGTGTGGTATCCGGCAGAGTAAAATAGAACCAACCCAGTACACGGGTGTCGTATAAGGCTCGTAATGTCTGAGGCAGAACACCTTGCGCCTCCGTAGACCAGAGAATGGGCAGCAGCGTTTTCTGTTAGCCTTTCATTACTGCGATCTCCAATCCGCCTGCCAAGCGTGGAGATTACGGCAAATTCCTCCCATCATGGGAGAGGCTTATGTCCAGCAGTGGACGTTATGGGCAGGTGTAGTTGTAGTAGTAAAGGTCATTAACCCGCATACATTTATTCAAATACATAATTCCGAAAACAGAAATAATGACATAAACTTGTCCCGAAACGACCTTTATCGTGATCCTTGACTTTTTCTGTAATATAAAACGATTAATAATGTATTGTCGGGGTATCTACGCATAGAAATTAAGGAAAGAGCAATGACCTTTAATTCTGACTTATCTGGTGGAGACTATAGATTACACTGGTAAATTAGGAGCTCGTAGCTAAATAATAACAGTGGCTCGGGTCGATCTTTAGATAAAGCTATGCTTGCCTAGGTTGGTCTGTGGATAGTTGACTTATGAGTTTCCTCCGTGCCTCGGAAAGTACGTTAAGCAGTTAGTCCTGGCTTACATTTGTAGATCTTTGACAGTCGTTACATAGTCAGTGGCCCAAGAGTCTGTCAACCAGTCTTACCAATGGGTATCGTATTACCCAGTACTAACTGGGTTGTGGAGATCAGATAGGCAGTCGCTCCATGTAAAATACTGGTATTCAGCTGCATCCAGTTAGACTGGAAGCCGATACCAACATACAGATGTGATATAATAATAATAATAAAACCTTTATTTTCAGGCAACTTTGGCCCATAGATAAATACCTTACAGAATAACATACATGATGATATACTAATAAACGTAGCGTGAGCTATAAGGTTCCGTTGTTTGAGTAGTCCACACTTACCCCGGGCAGCGAGCACACGTACCCTTAGAGTTCATCTACTTACTGATAATTTGGTGGTTTTATTCTAAACCCTAACTATAGTGTGTAATCAGTTATGTTATTACCTGAGAGGTTGGTAGTGATGCTGGGAATACCCATGACGGTACACTCAGCGGGCGTGTAGCCCCACGGCTCGTAGTACGACGGGAATACACCGAGATGGCAGCCCCGTACGAACTCCTCATAGTCCAGACCGAACAGAGGATTGGTGGACGTCAGGAATTCTGGGTGGAATATTACCTGGAAAAAATTTCATTTGTGAGATTTACTTTTTAGTAGGGATGATGACTGACTAAAATAAATATGATTCTGTTTAGTTCGTTAGTTAGATTATCGAAAAATATTGGGTGTAAAAGACCTCATCACGAAGCCGTCAACCAAGCATTCTGTACATCAAACTAAGTAACTTTACGCAAAAATTATTGCTGGGAAACGACTTTTTTTTGGGGTGAAAAATCATGTTTTGTGGTAGAACTCAATGTAACGCACTCAAAACATTGTGCTGATGGATGGATTGAATAGTACGGGGGTCGTGGAGGTGTTAAAAGCAAAAAAAATACATTAAAATATTGTATAAAAAAAAAACTTGTCAAAAAGTGTGAACCCCCAATATCTCCGTAACTAGAAGGTTCCCAGGTATGGTGTAGAACAAAAAAATGATCGCAATGACGGGGAGAACAAGTCTTTCGGCTTCGTTAAGAGGTGTTTTACACCCTTTATTGTAATAAACATGACACCGTTTTGTCTCATTATTATTTATTTTTGTGTTTTTTGTTTTGTTTTGTTGTGTGTTTGTTAGAATAACAAAATAAAAAGCAATTAAAAGTTACGATCTGCCAAAGATTGCTTTTTATTACCAATTTTAACGCAACTTTGGGCGTAAATTAGTAATAAAATAAGTGTAAAATATCCAAAACAATTTTATTTGTAATTGATTTATGCAGTGGTTTTTTCATAAAACTCGATTTTCCAAAGGCCTTTTCGTTTTTTTTTTATGCGCGCCTTTTACAATGAATTATCGTGCATCTCACTGAATAATGCGATGCCAGGTGAGACAGCGTGCTTTTGCTGCGTTTTTTTTTAAATGTCACAGCACCATGCTGAGATCTACGAGCCTTTTGGCCTCGTACAGGCCCAATTTGATTGTCTTGTATTATGTCTACTTTTTATATAATTTTTGCCGTGTGGTATCCGGCAGAGTAGAATAGAACCAACCCATTACAGTCACGGGTGTCGTATAAGGCGACTAATGTCTGAGGCAGAACACCTTGCGCCTCCGTAGACCAGAGAATGGGCAGCAGCGTTTTCTGTTAGTCTTTTATCACTGCGATCTCCAATCCGCCTGCCAAGCGTGGAGATTACGGCACATTCCTCCCATCATGGGAGAGGCTTATGTCCAGCAGTGGACGTTATTGTAGTAGTAGTAGTTTTATATAATTTTGTTTTATTGTTTATTCAACAATTCTCTTTTTGTTTTGTCCTGTGTGAGTCTAAAAAATATTTTTTTTTCTTTCTTTTAAACTTAACTTCATGAAAATTAATGATAGCTTACCTTAACTTTATCATTGACTGTGTTGAATAATTCACATCTTCTGATGGAATTCAGTACGGGATCGCTCCAATCATCCACCTGTACAAAACATAACAATATAAGATTAAAGCATCGATTGAAACGGTTGGCGAAATGACTGGCGCTGCGTGGCGGCATAATCACCCTATGATGTTCCCACTGCTGGGACACGGCCCCCTCTATAAGAAGGAGTGGGCTACAATCCACCACGCGGGCCCAATGCGGGTTGGTAGATGTCACATATCTTCGTATTTTGATGTGAAATATCTTATCGTGGCGCGGGTAAACTACAAAAACATGAAAAATTCGTGGCGAGCGTGGCGATCGAACCCGACCCGAACAATCCCGAACATTACCGACCTGTTGAAGCAGCATAAGATTTACATATTCGGCACGATTTACGACAAGCCAGCTGGTCTTGGGGCACAGAGCGCTGGGTTACAATCTCGTTACATAGCATAAGGATTTAATTCTGTAAATCGAGTCATTTTGATTTTATTTTCTTTTACTTGTTTTTATATTGACATTTTTTAAGTACTTGTACAAAATAATTTAGATTTTTCACATCTGGCCCACTTTTTTTTTGTTTCTAGGACATTTCCGGTTTTCCCACGATGTTTTCCTTCACCGTTTTGAGAGCAGTGGTGATGAAATAAATTACACAAAGTAATGCGCCTGCGTGGGTTCAAACCTAAAACTAACTGTTCGTAAGTCGGGGTCACCAGCACTGGGCCACCGCTGCTCTCGCCACGCTCCAGCAGGCCTATT
This sequence comes from Xestia xanthographa, assembly GCA_905147715.2. Classification (NCBI taxonomy): domain Eukaryota; kingdom Metazoa; phylum Arthropoda; class Insecta; order Lepidoptera; family Noctuidae; genus Xestia; species Xestia xanthographa. Next base: position 19,937,879 of record LR990667.1, read on the forward strand.
ACGTATCTCTGTTGACAGCTCGAAATGATAGTAACTGGGTTCAGTGTCCATCAATTAACTGTCAAAAGGTTAGTTTCGTATTATGTATGACCAGTCACGAACAAATATGACGTCATCGTTGCCCATCGTGGCTGATAGTCACCGTAACTCATTTTGACAGACGCTTTCGTATCGATTCTTCTAATATTGCGATTATGTAAGCATAGTGGTCATCAAATTGATGACAACTGAGTTTGAAGTGGCTTTCGTGAAAGACGTTACACCGTACTCGGGCTGTTAGTCACCGTAAAGTGATATCCACTCTGTGTAATACGTAATACCAATATTTAGAAAATAAAAAATATTCTAAAATTCCAAGTCCAATATTTTTTCCAATATTTTACCAATATTTTTGAAGCTTGATAGTCACTGGAGATCAAAAGATACGTAATAGCCCTACTGTTCAAGTATTGGGTAAAACTTAGTTTATAAATATTTTTCGTTACTGCACCCCTAGCCAAGTCACAAACGTTTCGTATCGATTCTCTTTCTACAATCGTAAACGCCTCGGCGTAAGCGATTGTAGAAAGCGCTAAATTGGTAGCCAAGTTGACACGACTGAGTCGATCGCTCGTTCTCTAATGTCTGTAGAAAAAACCTACACTTTAGTCTATGGTGAGCGTTCCTACCAAAGAGTTTAGCGATCAACATTGTAAAAACGATAACATTCTATTCTATCATTTTGAACGATGTAAACTTGTCTACGAATTTTCTATTCGTTTGTGTTGATCACGTGATTTAACGTTGAGATGATGCCATTCCCATTCATTTGAATAGTTTTCTACTAGCGTTAACGATTGTAGATTGTCAACTTGGCTAGGGGTGCTGATGTTAGTCTCAAGTCTTAAAGGTAATTTTCTATTTGGTTGTGTTGATCACGTGATTTAACGTTGAGATGATGTCATTCCCATTCATTTAATTAGTCTTCTACTAGCGTTAACGACTGTAGACTGTCAACTGGGCTAGGGGTGCTGATGTTAAAGTATCAAGTCTTAAAGGTAATTTTCTATTTGGTTGTGTTGATCACGTGATTTAACGTTGAGATGATGTCATTCCCATTCATTTAATTAGTCTTCTACTAGCGTTAACGACTGTAGACTGTCAACTTGGCTAGGGGTGCTGATGTTAAAGTCTCAAGTCTTAAAGGTAATTTTCTATTCGGTTGTGTTGATTACGTGATTTAACGTTGAGATGATGTCATTCCCATTCATTTGATTAGTCTTCTACTAGCGTTAACGACTGTAGACTGTCAACTTGGCTAGGGGTGCTGATGTTAAAGTCTCAAGTCTTAAAGGTAATTTTCTATTCGGTTGTGTTGATTACGTGATTTAACGTTGAGATGATGTAATTCCCATACATTTGATTAGTTTTCTACTAGCGTTAACGACTGTAGACTGTCAACTTGGCTAGGGGTGCTGATGTTAAAGTCTCAAGTCTTAAAGGTAATTTTCTATTCGGTTGTGTTGATTACGTGATTTAACGTTGAGATGATGTCATTCCCATACATTTGATTAGTTTTCTACTAGCTTAAACGATTGTAGATTGTCAACTTGGCTAGGGGTGCTGATGTTAAAGTCCCAAGTCTTAAAGTTTTACTTACAACATTATGTGTGGTGATGGGTGGGAGTCCATCTCGTTGTAGACTGTAGATACATCTCTTGAGGCGTACGGTGTCTTCTTTGTGCATGAGGTCTGATGCGTCGGGGAGATGGCCGCTGTAATACAAATATATCAAGTTAGATTTTTGGGGGAAGGAACATACATACCGGATGACTTTTTTATCACTTTCCAAAAAAATGGGTATATATTAGGTGAACGGAGTAGAAGCTTATGGCATACCTAGTTTTTTTTTTAATTTAAATTTCAAGTAAACTTTTCATATTATAACAAAGAGAAATTTTGAAAAAAAAAATACAAAAAAATGTTATAAATTGGATGATGAATTTTTTTTCGCATAAAAAAAAAAATAAGTATGCCATTTGCTTCTACTCCGTTCACCTATTACACCCATTTTTTGTAAAGTGATAAAAAAAGTCACCTGTATGTAGATATTCGGATGCATATTTACTTAAAGTTTGAGTGTTGACTACAGTTGGTGCCAGTTAAGATGAGAATAGCGGTCATTGACCCACCTACATTTATTAAACTTCTTAACTTTGAAAACCAAATATAAGCCTATTCAAGTCTGAAATCGTAATCTATCGTGATCTTCAAAATTTTTTTGTAATGAAAAACGATACATGGTTTTTTGGTTCCTACGAAGGGATATTAGGGAAAAGGCAATGACCGCTATTCTCATCTTAACTGGCACCAACTATAAACACTATAGTATGGAGCGCGCGTCAGTACGGAAAAGTTCTGGTTTATATATTTGTATTTTTTTTTTTCAATATACGTATAGCTATTCTCTCACACATGTTGTAATTCCCATTCTCTCACATAAGTCCGTTGTTCACTATACAAAAAAGGTGTGGGTTGAAAAAATGATTTAATAACCACTTTTTATGAATAAAAACTGCAGAGCGTTTACAAACACGTCAAATCACACCGGTGTCGGAGTAAGAAAGTGATACTGGGGATATGATATGAGGGGATGATTACTTCCCATATTTGAATAGGATTTTGTAAACAATGGGGTAGATGACACGTCAATCAATTGAGATACTTTCTTAGAGCCGTCAAAATGCGGTTTTCTCATTAATTTTGTATGGCAATAGCCAACTGTGACGTCACTGTTTAATCAACTCAATGACTCTACTATTTATTGGTTTCAAAGCAACTAAAAATCGAATTAGGCAATTAATTGAAAATAAATCGGGTTTTCAGGACCAAAATAACGTTTTTTTTAGAGATTTGTGTCTTGGAATTATTGTTTTATGGTGTCATCTACCCTATTTCAAGGGTTTTTTTTTCGTAGAATTGTAATTTGAGTAAGCTCATGTTTGAAATACAAAAAGAAATCGGTTAATTTTGTATTAATTTTTCGGTAATTTATTTTAACCAAGCTTATACAGTCAACCACAGACCGTTGGAAGTTAATTCTTTTTTCAGAAGCTATATTATTTCCCTTTTGAAATTAGTATCGGACACTTTTTACCCGACTGCGCCAGAAGGAGGGTTATGTTTTTCGAAAGTATGTATGTATAATTGTTTAGCACGCTCTGCACCCTGAACGGCTCGATGGATTTTAGCTTGAGACGTCGTTAGATTCGTATTTACTGTGAGAGTGACACTGGTTATATCAAAATAAAAACAAAATGGCGGATTTTTGGCGCCAAATTCAAATGTGTGGCATGCTCTGCAGCCTGAACGGCTTGATAAAGGGCTCATCATGAAGATTTTAAAATGGTAAATCTAATTAACCAAAAAGTGTAAAAATAAAAAAAAAACCGACTGCGTAAAAAATAACTAAAAACTTTAAATAAAAACTGAAAAGAATAAAACAAGTTCAGGAGACAGGACATATTGACTGCAACAGTCGGGACCCATATTGGATGTAATGATTTTAGTCTAGATTATTTAATGGGTCCCGACTGTTGCAGTCAATATGTCCTGTCTCCTAAACTTGTTTTATTCTTTTCAGTTTTTATTTAAAGTTATTAGATATACAACTTGTTTTTTTTTTATATCCCATAACTCTAGGGTATGATTAAGACTTATCAAAGAATCAAGCCAATATGAATTATGTTTCAATCATCCTTTTTTTTTTCATTTTTCATACAAAATAATTCGGAAAAGTCACGATTATTAACGTAAAACAACACCTTACGTGAAATATGACAACGTCGCATTTTCTTAGCTTAATATATTAACTAGTATGTGCGTGGGTGCGCGAGCTGCGCGCAGCTCGCGTGTTTTGTGTTTTTGAGAAGTATTCCTTACCCTTATAAAATTTTGAGAATCCATAAGAATCCTTAAACGAATTAGAAAATCCATTAGAGTCCTTAAAAGATTTAGTAAATTTAATAAAATCTTTGAAGAATTTTGAAAACCCATAAAACCCCCTAAAACATTCTAAAAACTAAAGTAAAAAAAAACCCTAATACAATCTAAAACCTTATTTAAGTTACGCTTCACCCACTCAACCTTCGTTACGCTACGGAAGTCGCCGGCTCGCTTCGCTCGCCACCTCCCCCCTTCGCTCCACTCGGTCTCGCAGGTTCGCTCCACTCAGAATCTACCACCACCGGACAGGTTTCGACGCCTACTATAATATTTGTTCAAACACCTAATGACTATCTCTAACCGTTAAGAAGTTACAATCCTTTCAATTTTAGGGGAGGTTGGGGAGGGGAGGAAAGGGTATACAATTTTCGACGCCCCTCAATAGTTTTAGGTAAGATTCAAAAGATTTTTCAGTAGTAAAAAATACACTAAAAGAAAAACAAAAAAAAATCACTAAAACAAAACCACAAAAAAGTGAAAAATAACTTTAGCTTCAGAAGCCGGTGAGACAAACACCAAATCAATCAAAGGTCAAGCTTCAGAAGTCGGTGACCTTGTTTAATTGATTTAGTGTTTTTGTCACCGACTTCTGAAACTTGACCTTTGATTGATTTGGTGTTTTTCTCACCGGCTTCTGAAGCTAAAGTTATTTTTCACTTTTTTGTGGTTTTGTTTTAGATTTTATTTTTCCATTTTTAGTTGTAATATCCTATACTTACAAAAATTTGCTATGCATTAATTGTACATGGTTAACAATACATGTCATGGTAATAGGCTTATCCCCAATAAATGGAACATAACATGCCATAACTGTCGAAATCTGGGTGTACTGTACACATCTATGTACCCCTCAGAGCAAACAGGTGTAATGTTACGTCATGATGTTGTTTAAACAATGAACATCCAACCGATTGGAGCTATCACAACAGATTTGCCGTCTATTTTTGAAGAGTTCCATTGTATATCTCCGAAGATCAGCATCAGATCTTCACCAAATTAAAAAGGGACCACCTCAGGAGTATACTTTTTCAAGTAAAAAAAGAATTTTAAAAATCGGTCCACAAATGGGAGAGAAATCAGGTAAATTGTACACATCTGCGTACCCCCTCAGAGCATACAGGCGTGATGTTACGTCATGATATTGTATAAACAATGAACATCCAACCGATTGGAGCTATCACAACAGATTTGCCGTCCCTTTTTGAAGAGTTCTATTGTATATCTCCGAAGATCAGCATCAGATCTTCACCAAATTAAAATGGGACCACCTCAGGAGTATACTTTTTCAAATAAAAAAAGAATTTTGAGAATCGGTCCACAAATGGGAGAGAAATCAGGTAAATTGTACACTTCTGCGTACCCCCTCAGAGCATACAGGCGTGATGTTCCGTCATGATATTGTATAAACAATGAACATCCAACCGATTGGAGCTATCACAACAGATTTGCCGTCTCTTTTTGAAGAGTTCCATTGTATATCTCCGAAGGTCAGCATCAGATCTTCACCAAATTAAAATGGGACCACCTCAGGAGTGTACTCTATCAAATGAAAAAAGAATTTTGAAAATCGGTCCACAAATGGGAGAGAAATCAGGTAACATACATAAAAAAAATACATACACACGAACATAATAACCTCCGCCTTTTTTGAAGTCGGTTAAAAAAAGGGGTGAAGAAGGGGGAGTGAAGTGGGGGAGAGTGGGGAGTTTTGAAAAATAATTTCGACTAACGCATTGCCCCTTTGTATGAATCTGAAAAAAAAAATGTTCCAAGTCTCTTAACCTCTGAGATCCGCCTAAAGGGGGGAGAAGGGGGGCAAGGGGGACAACTTTGAAAAATGTTTTTTACTTTTCCGAGCCTCCTCTATACGAATCTGAAAAAAAAATGTTCCCTTGGTTTCCGAGATACGATAGGGAGTTTGAATTAAAATGAATTACTCGTATTTATCAATAAAACTTAGATACATATTTTATAAATATGATTGATGATATCTCCAAAACTATACATTTTTGGACCACCTATTCTAGAAGTTTTGGTATTTATTAGTATTTTTACCTACAGAATATATACCCTAGAGTTATGGGTTATCAAAATTTGTATTTTACGCAGTCGGTTTTTTTTTATTTTATTATTATTTATTTATTTATTACATATTATTTTCATAGATTAGATTACTTACAGAGGATGAATGTTCTTACCTCAGACAGATGTCGTACATGCGTCTGCCAATCTTCTGCTGTATTTCATTGATGGTGTCCCTCAGCGCTTTGGTGACGGCGTGCCCGCGTAGAGACTCTACGTTGAAGTTGTTGGTCTTCGCGGGGAATATCATGAAGGCGACCACTGTCATGTCCGAACCTGAAGACTGGAGAGAGATAAGGGGATATCGTTAATAGGGTATTTTACTCTATATGACAAAAATCTAAAATATATTCTAACCACGAGTTTGTAAATACCAATGTCTGCACGTGTCTCATAACAGTACATTTTGATACAAGTGGAGAAAGTTTGTTATTGCATTCGAGGCGGAATTATAACACACGAGCCGTAGGCGAGGGTGTTTTTGAGCTGAGAACTGCAATAACAAATGTCCACGTGTATCAAACGACGTTTTTCAATACACTTTTGAAGAAATAAAATAAAATAACTACAAATATTTTTTGTCATGAACTACTAAACTACGTATATGATTTTAATTTTCTTTTTTTTTCGCGCTTTGCTTTCGCCAGGTTGAAAGAGAGGCAAAGTTATGAAGCCGTTAAACAGCCTAATATAAAAAAAATAGATTTATTTTATATTTTTGAATTCAGAACACAAATAAATGTTAATTTGTGTATAAAAGTAACTATTAGTTTTTAATAATCATGTTTATCTATGATATTCTATTTATAAACACAATTTGAATATTCAAAAAATATTTATGCCGTAAAGACGCGTAGTGCTTTGCCGGAATTAAAAAAAAGCATTTACCTCAGACTATAGGCATTGACCTAATTTGGACTAAGTATAGATATAGTTATCTGTGGCAATTTTCATTCCCACACACGTGCGGGAAAATGTAACAAAATACTATGTCACTACTACTACTGTGTGTTTGTGTGTGTGTATGTTTGTGTATGTAATGTGTGTGAGTGTGTATGTACTGTGTGTGTGTGTACTGTGTGTGTGCGTGTGTACTGTGTGTGTGTGTGTGTACTGTGTGTGTGCGCGGGTGTGTGTGTACTGTGTGTGAGTGTGTGTATTAAATTATTATAATATTATTATTATAAAATCACACTAATATTATAAAAGCGAAAATTTGTATGTGTGTGGCGAAAGTTCGTAAATTTGTATGTGTGTGTGTGAATTTTGACCACTGGGCGATCACTATAGTTTCAATAAATCTGTCAATAATATTTACCTTCAAATAATGGTTCAATCTCGCTAGCGCTTCAATGAATACGTCGGCTCCCTTGTTACCGAACTCGTAACGACCGGCGATGAAGAAGTACAACGTCTTGTCTAGGTCGAAATTGAAATGGCTGTGGACGAAAAATAATATTAGGGATGATTCCTGACTAAAAAAATATTATTCTGTTTAGTCCATCCGTTATATTATCGAAAAATATTGGATACATGTTTTTTGTTTTATCAAATTAAATAAAACTTGACGAAGATGAAACGTGTCGAAGATCATGAGTGGGGGCTTGTGACGTCACTTTCCGGTAAAAAATGTACTCAAATGTGACATCACACGCACTGCATCGTCTTCATTTTTTTGTTTACGGGAAAAAATAAAAAATGTGTCCAATATTTTTTGGAAACCTATCTGACGGACTAATTAGATTTTTTTGTCGTCTTTAGAGATGTGTTGTGTAGTATTTTGGGGATATCGTCAAGCGGTTCGACTCTTCACGTGACTAGGTGACCTATCATGTCGTCTTAAAGCAGAATTGTTTTAATTTTATTCTAGTGCGGGAAAGAGACAGAGCTATAGAGGACGTCTAGCGCCATCTCTTTCCCACTCTGGAATAAGATTAAGAGCGATCATCCAAAAAGTTGGCAACGTCGCAAATAGCTGTCAAATTATTACTTATTTTAATTAATTTGGCAATATTACTGTATGGAAATAACTATGGAAATAAAAAAATGACTTTTTAATGCAAAAGAGGATTTTATTCCATATCTTCTTTTTAATGAGAGGTTTTCCTTTTGAGGTATTAAAAAAAACTTAGTTTCCAAGAATTCTATAGATGGCGTTGAACTGACTATGATAGTTGGTGCCAAAGCCAAAACGCTTGGAAAAAAAACATTGCGTCACGTCACATACGCTCGTTGACTGACACTTTCGTTTGCTTAACCTTCCGAATATAACCTAGTTTTCTCGCGCTTTGTTAAAATCAGTTTTTTTAGGTTCCGTTCCTTGCATTATCATACTAACTCCTAGCGCCATCTATCCAGCGACTAGGGAAGAGCTAAGAAGAAAATCCCTCATTGCAAAAAGATTGATTATAACCCTTTCGCATTGATAAGTGTCAGACTGTCGGAGTGTCAGACTTGTACTGACTAAAACCCCTTTGTGTTCCGGGGCCACGGTTTCTCTTTCGAACAGTCCCGCAGGCCGTGATGACGACCTTGAACTCTAGGGGCCGTTCAAGTATTACGTAAGCAGATTTATTACAATTATTTAATTTACCCCCCCCCCCCTCCCCTTTGTCAGCAAAAGTAAGCAAAGCTCTTACCACCCCCCCCATGCTTACGTAAACATTGGTATATGCATTTTTCTTTTAATGTAAGTATTCTGTTTTTTTTTAAATTATTTATTCATGAGCAGCAGTTATAATTCTAGAAATAAGAAAATAAGCTCGGTTCTAAGCGAGTACCTGAACGTATTCATTATTTGTGGGAATCCCCGAATATGTGTTTGGTTTTCAAGCATAGACAATGTGTGGGTTGCCATTTATGTGTAAAAAAAGTAAATAATTACTGCTGACGTAATCAACAGCTAGACCCCCCCACCCCCCATGTCATCGTGTCGTATTTGTTTCTGCATGTGATAATTTTATTTAATACTAGCGGACGTCATGCCGTTTCACCCGCGTAGTTTCTGTTTCCGTGGGAGTACGGGGATAAAATATAGCCTATGTTACTCAGGGTGAATGTAGCTTTCTAATGGTGAAAGAATTTTTGAAATCGGTTCAATACTTCCGGAGATTACCCCCTACATACAAACTTACAAACATACAAACTTACATACGAACAAATGTTACCTCTTTATAATATTAGTACAGAAATGTTGAATTGAATTTAATTGAATGAATGAATAAGCAAAGCATAAACCCCCCCTCCCGCCCCCCTATAGTGCAGCTTACGTAATACACCCGCGCTTGCGTGCTTGTGTACACTTGAACGGTTCCTAGTTCATATTCATAAGCTGGCTTACCCATAGAAGTGTCCCCTGGAGAACTCATTGATCTTATCCTTGGCCAACGCGTGGAGATTCTGGAACTCGTGCAACGCGGAGAACTTCTTCACGTTCAGACCGTTGGGTGTGATAATGTCTGCCTTGCGTTTGAGGAGGTGCTCGGCTTCGTATCCTGTTGGAGACAGACACAAGTGAATTAAAGCTTTGCTTTTTTTGTCAGACGCGATGATTTTTGACGTGAATCATCATCTGCCTAGCCTTTCGCAACTATGTTGGGGTCGGCTTCCAGTTTTACTGGATGCAACTGAATACCAGTATTTTACATGGAATGACTGCCTATCTGACCTCCACAACCCAGTTAGTACTGGGTAATACGATACCCCTTGGTAAGACTGGTTGTCAGACTTTGGGTTACTGACTACCTGTAACGACTGTCAAAGATCTACAAATGACAGCCGGGACCAACGGCTTAACATGCTTTCCGAGGTATGGAGGAGACTGTATGTAATGGGTGGTCACCCATCCACAGACCAACCTAGGCAAGCACGGCTTAACCTAAAGATCGACCCGAGCGGCTGTTATAATTTAGCCACGGGCTCCTCAATTTGTGACGTGAATAGTCGTATTAAAATAAAATTGCTTCAATAGTGTGAGACAAAAAATATCGGGGGATATAGTTCATATCTATCATCTCCATCCTGAATTTAATTACACAATAGGGTATATGCATGTATTTTTTTATCACTGTAAACAAAGCGTTTATATATATCATCATATAGATAGATATAACATCAGAAATAGCAAAGTGAAATTATTTTTTTAAATATCTATAAAAATACTAAGTTATAAGCATTTGAAACTGCTGATTACACAGAGAGATCCGATACAGCGAATGACGTCATTCGCTGCATCGACGTACAAAATACATACTAAATTCCGTTTATCTAGAAAGAGATAGAAATAAAAGTTTAAAGAGTTATAACTTTTGTGTTGTTTTGCCGATTTATGTCTTGTTTTCGCCTTTTGTCATTATTTTTATAGTACTTTAACATTCTGTATCGAAATAAAAAAAAGAAAATGTATGCATATTCAATATTGGATAGCTAAAGGATCAAAGAATTCATTACGTCAAATGAGGACTGTGACGCACCGCGCGGGATGGATAGGGAAGCGCCGCCATTTTGTCGTCATTTTCCTGCGTATCGTGATTTCCACTTAGTATAACTATCTCGAAAAAGCTACGACTTTCGTTTAAGTTTCAATCGTCAGCCCTTTTTTAAATAAGTTTTTATTCTGGAGCTTTTCAAGATATTTTTTTTTCGACGTGCAACATTCTATTTAGGTCGCTGGTCGCATATACCTGGCCAGTACAGCAATTTCGATTTATCTCGAAGAAGGTTGTCAAAATAATGCTCAAATTTCCAAGCATGTTTGAGAAAAATACTATTTTCACTTCTCATGCTCTGAAAGTGCTTATTTGTGCAGGATATAGGATATTTGCACAAGTGCATTAATTAAGTGCATTAATAAATAATTGCCTTATGTGTTTTTTAAGACATAAAAGATAATAAAATTTAAATTCAAGTACGGTAGATTATTTAAATAATTTAAGAAAATTATTATTACAAAATTATTTTAATAGTATGCTGTATAGGTCTGCCGCCCAAGCCTCATATCAATGTCGTAAGATTTAAAAAAAATAAAGCGGCGATATGCCGGGAAAAACAATTTCCTTCAGTATTAAAAACTGTATTAAACTGTATTAATTTTACTTTGAATTTTAATTAAAGAAATGTTATGTTATACTACTGTTTTATTTCCTCGCAATCGAAGTGAAAAACAGAGTTTATAACTCGACCACAATAGTAAATTTTACAACAAGTGCACAATACGAACCACTTTTATCCGAAATTTTTAGCAGCCCGAGCCGAAGGCGAGGACTGATAGTAATGTCGAGGATAAAAATGGTTTTGTGGACGAGTTATAAACTCTGCTTTTCACTTCGATTGCGAGGAAATAAAACAGTAGTATAAATTGATGAAATTAATAAACACGCAAAAACAAGAGCTGTTTCCCGCCGCTTTCTTTTTTTGAAATCCTAAGACATTGATATTAGACTTGGGCTGCAGACCTATTCAGACTAAGTACTATTAAATATTATTTTTTTATGATAATTTTCTTAAATTAATTAAATAACCTACCGTAGGTACTTGAATTTAATTTTTTATATCTTTTATGTCTTAAAAAACACATAAGGCAAATAAATTAAAGTAAATATTATAAAATAACAAATTCTATCTATGAACTTCTTATTGCGTTTGGCTGTATGGCTCATTTTCTTTGCCTTTATATAGATACATTTATGAGTAGATACGTTAATGCCCTTGTGCTCAAAATTCGATTTTGTGCAGCCTATATCCTGCACAAACAAGCACTTTCAGAGCATGAGAAGTGAAAAACCATTTTATCCTCGACATTACTATCAGGAATGGTTCGTTTTGTGCACTTGTTGTAAAATCTACTATTCTTTCTTTCTTGCAGCTGAAATGATGGTAATGTTTATAACTTACCAGTAATATCAGACACGGTCGTGAAGATATGCGTCATATGCGCAGCCGCCCGCTCCATACAATAGCGGTGGTAGATCTGTCTCTTACCGGCTTCCTCGTCTACGGAGAACTGTAACAAAAACATTGCATTGGTGTCGATTCTGCACCCCTAGTCAAGTTGACAATCTACAATCGTTAACGCTAGTAGAAAACTATTCAAATGTATGGGAATGACATCATCTCAACGTTAAATCACGTGTTCAACACAAACGAATAGAAAATTCGTAGACAAGTTTACATCGTTAAAAATGATAGAATATAATATTATCGTTTCTACAATGTTGATCGCTAAACTCTTTGGTAGGAACGCTCACCACAGACTAAAGTGTAGGTTTTTTCTACAGACATTAGAGAACGAGCGATCGACTCAGTCGTGTCAACTTGGCTACCAATTTAGCGCTTTCTACAATCGCTTACGCTGAGGCGTTTACGATTGTAGAAAGAGAATCGATACGAAACGTTTGTAACTTGGCTAGGCGTGCTGTTGTGCACAAACTAAACTTAATTTAGGCTATTGCTTTCTTTTTCTCTCTAATAAAACGAGAAAGAGACGGACGTAATTTAATAAAATAAATTTAATTGAACTAATATTTCTATACAAATGAAGGGTGCACGTAAAAACATGACTAAAAACATGGTGAAGCGCAAGGCATAAACTAGTTTGACATCTCTAACTTAGTTTATAGCTATAGCCGTCCTTTTCTCGCGCTGCCTTTTAGTAAAAGATAGCATAGCCTAAATCAAGATTAGTTTGTGCACAACAGAATCGACACCAATGGCAGTGTTTCTATCCAAGAATACGATGAAAAAAATTATGAAGGTTTTTCACATTATCTTGGCAATAATAAAGCATGACAGAATCAAGCAATGGTGTTACCTTATCCAAATTGTTGTAGAAGTCAGTGTTGCCAGCACACAGGTATCTACCGAGGAGGGTGGCGTGCGTCGTGAATACTGTCGCCACGTCTACGTGACGGGTCCTGGGAAAATCATAATATAAATACATAAATACTTCATCATCTGGTTGGTCACCCATTACAAAAAAAAACCATTTATTTCAAAACTCCATTTTCAAAATTCCATTTTTTTTCTAAGTTCATTCCTGTCCACCACTACAAAGCGAACATGTAAATATTGCAACAGCACAATTCAGTTCAACAACCTAGATAGGTAGCAGTACACACATACATTTGGCGGTACATGCACGCACACAAGTGCATTGATTCCAACTAGATTCATGATTTAGGACATGTTTAGAATACTTTCAAATATGAATGCTATTATTTTATTTTAAACTAGCGGACGTCCCGCGGGTTCACCCGCGTAGTTCCCGTTCCCGTGGGAGTAGGAGGATAAAATATAGCCTATGTTACTCAGGGTGGATGTAGCTTTCTAATGGTGAAAGAATTTTTGAAATCGGTTTATTACTTCCGGAGATTACCCCTTACATACAAACCTACAAACATACAAACTTACAAACAAATGTTAATAAATGCTCTTTTTAATATTAGTATAGATTTTTCGACAATAATATGTAGAATGCACTTTTGGTTTGATATCTAGATCTTAATTTTAAATTCTGACTGGTCATTGAAAATTAACCCTGTTTAATGTAAATCATAACTGACCTGAGTAAAATGAGGCCGATACCAGCTTGCCACTCGTGGAAGTGAGCCACCACGCGCGGCGGAGTGTCGCTGTAGCCTTCCGCTGCTTTGCGGAACTGAAACAATATAATAAATGTAAAACCTCAACTTCGACCAAATTAAATGATACTACGACAAGATTTTATTCAGACACTAGCTGACCCGCGCAACTTCGTCTGCGTCACATGAGAGAGAGAGAGAGAGGGCTAGAGAGAGTGTGAACCTTAAAACATAGACATTATGCTATCGCGGATTTTTTATTTTTATTTATTTCTTTTGAAAGCTTCCGGGTTAAGCGAAAGCTCTCAAAAGAAATACATTTTTTTGTTTTTGCAAAATTTATCGTTGATATCATGTGTGATATCATATGCAAGGAAATCACATGTAAATTTTGAACACATTTTTAGTCATTAGTACCATTTTAGTTCAATAGATGTCGCTGCATCTTACATTTGATGATTAGTTATTCTTGAACACTTTTAAGTCATATATCTTTTGATATAATTAACCAATTACGATGAAACAAAAACTAAATAATACCTCAAGATACGCACAATTTTTATGTATAAAAGTTATCTACATTGGTTGCGTAAATTTTACGTGATGCTTGATCATCGAAACAGACAAACAGACAAAAATTCCAAAAATGGTGGAAATGAGTTTTGTTGGTTATCCTTTAAGACCTTGGCCATTTTTTTCCAAATATTTTCGATGTACAAAAACGATTTTTCTACAGATTTATTATATGTATAGATTATGAAACTCCGACACGTCTTCTTTTATACAATACTAGCTGATGCCCGCGGCTTCACCCGCGTAGATGTCTGTTATCGCCACCAAAACTAATCATGAAATTTTGATCACGTTCCCGCAAACCTCCAAAAAATATCATTATAATTTTAGTCAAAGTATACAAAATCTTGACAAATTATATACTAAAACCTTCCTCGAGAACCACTCTATTCATTAGTGAAAACAGCATGAAAATAGCTGCAGGAGTTTTTGAGTTTATCGCGAACAGACAGACAGACAGACGCGAGGACTTTATTTTATAATATGTAGTGATTTAAGTTGGAAATACCTGAAGTCTGACACTAGTACTCCGACCAAACGTTTCTTCGACATGACTTAAGAGTCCTATTACATTTTTTACGTAAATTCATGATTTTTGACGCAGTAATTCTCAGCAGCAGTAAGATATTTTAATTATTTGCTTAAGAATAACAATAGTGCCATTCTCTTTCTTGTAAGTTGGAGTTACACATTTTCATTTTTCTTTTCGTGTAATTTACTATAAATATTTTACGAACTCAGTTTGCAAGAAAAACCGTCGACGATGGAACTTTGACGCTCAAATTCACATAGTTACATTCAATTCTTATAAAAGCTAAAATTACTAAAAGATAAGTTAAATGTTTTACTTGTATAAGTATTGGAGTTTTAGAATTTCTTTAAATTCCTTGAGTTTTCACGGAAAAAATCGTAAAGAAATAGTAATTTAAGCCATAAATGTCTTAATTCAGCGTCCATTATATACCAAATAAACTCAATTTTATCAAACAAATTGATATGATATAAAACTTCGATCTACAATGAATAAGTTTCATTAGTTTTCGTTTGTCAATATAATAAGACAAAAATACAATAAATACAATTAAAGTACCTACTATAATTCTCAATTCAGCTCGCTCCTCAGTCTCATGTCAGTCTCGTCTCTAATATTCGTCAATATCAATCGACAATCGTCGAAATATCGCTATTATTATCGACTCGTGTACGCCGACCGGAATAATTTGATCCAGGAAGTAAAAATCAAAAATTTGCCTAAAAAATGTAATATGACTCTTAATACTTATCCGTGGTGGTAGGCAACTGGTCTTATCCCAGTTGTAAATGTCCCTTTGTGCCTATTGGCCTTATTTCGTTCTGTCTCCTGCTGACATGGAGGGAAGTGAAAATTAGGTTTTTCCTACTCCTCCGCTATTCTTTACTGATTAATTTCGTTGCGGGATTCAAATTAAATGGTTTCTCTGGAATTTTATTGTCTCGGTCGCCACTGTTGATGTGTGGTCGAAGATTCTGGATTGCGTAAAATCTGGATAGTAAAATTGTAGATAATAAAACTAGTGCTGACACGTTACTGACCTCTCCAATAAAGTGTGCCACCATAAAGCCCAGGATGACGGCGTCGTTGGCCTCCACGTCAGGGGGAAACTGTCTGGGGTAACCTGTATCTGGGGTGGAAACTATCTGGGGGTGGAAACTACCTGGGGTGAAAACAATATTGGGTGACAACATTTTAGGGTGGCAACATTTCTGGGTAGCATCAATTCTGAGTGGTCACTACGCTGAGTGGTAACTACTCTGAATGCCACAATTCTGGCCAGCGAAAATTCTAGACAGTAAACTAATGCTAATCCCGACCTCTCCAATAAAATGCGCCACCATGAAGCCCAGTATGACGGCGTCGTTGGCCTCCACGTCCAGGTGGGGGATGCCTATCCCGCAGGTGTTCCACAGCTCCTGTTTGTAGGCGTCCAGCTGCCAGGCGCCGGAGCCGATGTCGAACAGTATGATCTGAGGGTTGCCGTCTACAAGCCAAGTGCCAGTGTGGACCTAGAGGAAAATCGAGACGAGTTTACTCATTTGCATCAGAATTTCTTGATGTGCTCTGAAAGTAGGTATGACACCAAAAAAAAACAGAAACTTACTGAATTAGTTATATGTAAAAGTTACCTAACTGCCAGTTGAGATCGCAATAGCGGTCATTGCCCTTTCCCTAATATTCATACGAACCAAAACAAATGAACCATGTATCGCTTTTCATTGGAAAAAATGTTGAAGATCACGATAGATGATGATTCAAGACTTGAACAGGTTTATGTTTGGTTTTCAAAGTTAAGAACTTTAATAAATGTAGATAGGTCAATGACCGCTATTGCGATCCTAACTGGCAATAACTACATCACGCATGTAATCCCAATAGGTACTGATACTATAACAATGTTATAATAATTTTATTTTTATTCATAGTTCTGATCTCATTTTTATCTATTCTAACACTACTAATCATATCTTGTCTTTTTTTTTTAATTTTAATTAGTTAGTAAAATTACATCATACGTTTTTCTTTTCTTTGTATTGCTTCGTAAGCTAGATAGTCTCTTATTGTATGATCTACTATTGTATTTCATTTCTTTAGCCACTTATTTTAATTTTTAATTTTAATCTCTCATATGCTAACACTTATTTTTGTGAATGCTGGTTAACCTGTAATTGGCGACTGTGTAAGTCCAAGACTGTATAACCAATGTATACCTAAATGTTATACACAGAAGCTGTTGGTGAACCTTTACTAATAAACTAGCGGACGTCACGCGGTTTCACCCGCGTAGTTCCCGTTCCCGTGGGAGTACGGTGATAAAATATAGGGTCCACCCTTTATAGCAGAACTTTTTATGTCATAATATTACTTTGCATAACAGCGGATAGCATAAACTTCATTTCGCAGAAAATCGTTTGGCAGGCACTCATTTATCATACATTCAATACTCATAATTTTGTAAGTCGGAATCATCTTTAGGCATAAATTTCATGTGCATAAAAATTAAAAGTAGAACCATCTAAGCGCAGAAAGTTCACAGCCAGAATCATCTTTTGGCATAAATTTTGTATCGATAGTCACTAAAAGCAGAACTATCATATCTCAGAAAGTTTACAGTTAGAATAATCTTTTGGCATACATTTCTTATGCATAACAATGGAAATACTCATCTATCACATCCACATCACAGAAAATTCATTAAAACAGTTGATTGTGAACATGTGGTTTTTATTTTCCTGTAAGCAGGAGGCAAACATGCAAACAAGCATACGTCTTGCATGCAGGAAGCATGCAGTATGCAAACAAGCATGCAGTATGCAAACATGCAAACCAGCATACAATATGCAAACATGCAAACCAGCATATACCATTCATGCAGCAAGCATGTAGCATGCAAGCAAGCATGCAGCATGCAAGCAAGCATGCAACATGCAGCAGGCATGGTTTCTGTCACGGCTCCGGCGCTGCGGGGCTCCGACGGTCCCACGCGAGCTTATCGTCGCAGATGTGTTTAACGCTCACCACCGCAGCTTCGGCTTGCTGGCCGGCTTAGCCGGCCAGCCTCAGCAGCGGTGGCGAGTGTTACAACAACCTGCTCCTCAACTCGCGGGCCGCCTCGCCCCTCCGCGCCTACGCGATTTTAAATTACACTCTAGGGGTAGGGCAGACAAGACTACGTAAAGTCGGTTTTGGAGCGATTCGTTTCTGTCACTAAGTTTTGTAGCCCAACATATTGACTTTTTAAGACAATATTTAAATGTTTGGTTAAAATGCAATTTTATAGAAATGGCAATAATGCCAAATAAAATTATTCCAAATGAAATTCTGCCATCTTCGTAATATGCGAAGTGAAATTGTGCGAAATTTGAACATTGCCAAAGGTAATTATGCCAAACAAAATTCTGCCATCTTAAAAGTATGCCATTGTAAATTCGAAAATACAAACATTCGGCCAAACAATAACTATATTAAATCATTTTTATGCCTTAAAAATATTCGTTTAAAGAAGATTATGCCAAGTGTGTAATGCCAAATAAATTTCGGAGCATCAAGATTCTGCCAGATAGAAGGAACCCTAAAATATAGCCTATACGGATTCGGAAGAATCCCTCTAAGTAATGGTAAAAGAAATTTTAAAATCGGTCCAGTAGTTTTTGAGCCTATTCAATACAAACATACAAAAATACAAAGGTTTCCTCTTTATAATATTAGTATAGAAGTATAGATAAATACTACTGATCCCAATCTCAGAGCTGATACGACTATCGGCACAATGATTGCTGATTCCACATCCCACAAGTCGATAACCTCGCGAGCCAAGTCAAGATAATTGATTTGCTTATCTTTCTCGGCTTTCACGAAAACCTTCCACCACCAAAAGTTGGTATAATAGGTAAAAGTTGCAATGCGTTGCGTTGCGTCAACGCAACGTATCAACGCATTGTATGCCAAACCTGCGTTGCGAAAACGCACGACCTCCCAGTGCAAGAGGACGACGCACGCCATCGCAGCGCAGCATATCAGTGTGGATTTCAGTCTTGATCGACAATGGATCGGAACAAACGTGTTCTATTGTTGCTTTTGTTACGCCACCGCCGAAACAATCAAGTTTGAACACTGTCCGTTCGTCTCTCGTCCGTTCGATCCGTTGAAACGTCGCGTTAACGCATAATGTGGCATGTCACTTATAAAATATGTAAATCTACGCAGCGATGACGCTACGACGCAACGCAACGCACTAATGAGGCCTCAGCCAAAATACACACTAGACACTAGATGCACTAGGCACTAGATGGCGCTGTGTGTTAATGTCCAGCGATATTTATTTATTTAAAATGGGCAATATATACAGGGTTAGTTTTCAATGATCAGCCAAAATTTAAAATTAAGATCTAGATATCAAACCAAAAGTGCATTTTAAATATTATTGTCGAAAAATATAAAATGAAATAATAGCATTCATTTGAAAATGTCCTAAAAAATTCCTAAATCATAAACCACCACCGTGCATGCACCGCCAAATGCATGTGTGTGCTAACTGCTACCTATCTAGGTTGTTGAACTGAATGGGGGGTATCGTTTTTGAGCTCACCAGATGGCGCACTGTCGAGTAAGGTCTTGTCAGTAATTCTGTTTAATACTCTAAAGCACCAATAACTTCGTAAAAAGGTTTATTTTATTACGTATAACAACACAGTGTAAGCTAGGTATAGTATATTTACAATATTCTTCCTAAAACCAGCAAGCATGAAACATTTAAAAATCATTCTACCTCCAAGTACTAACAATATTATTATCTTATGTTGACTTAAAATCTTCAAGTCATAATTAATCAGGAATGTGCTCAATCTAGAACACAATCGTGAGTATTAGTATTATTAATACGTGATAAAAAAGCACGCAACGCGCGAACACTGTATGAAATCTGACATTTTGGAGGACCTCAGTCTACACAAGCGCCTCTAGTGGCAAATTCACACGCGATAGCCCCCATTGTGCTGTTGCAATATCCACAAGTTCGCTTTTTATTGGTGGACAGGAATGAAATTTTATTAAAAAAAAAAAAAATATCGACAATATTATCGATTCTAAACCACCTCTGAAAATTTGACCGGTCATTGAAAACTAACCCTGTATAATCCTATGACCAGACTATCTGGTATTACGATACTAATACTTCTTCTTCAAGTAAGTTCGAGTTTCAGTGTGACAATAAAAATCTTGCGATATTGGAAATGAATGAGACGTAACGTACCTTGTAACCCTGGCTCCTCATAGCATTAACAGCGATAGTGAGGGGCGAGTTCGGAGGGAAGTCAGCCTCCTCAACTTCAGTACGAGCGCACTGTTCTTTGTAGGGGCCTGCAAGAAGAAATACATAGTTATTGAGACATCATCATCATCATCATTTCAGCCGAAGGACGTCCACTGCTGGACATAGGCCTCCCCCAAGTGTCGCCACATTGACCGGTCCCGTGCGACTGTCATCCAGCGGATTCCCGCAACCTTCACCAGGTCATCGGTCCACCTAGTGGGAGGTCTTCCAACGCAACGACTTCTGGTTCGCGGTCGCCACTATTTCCATCAGTCTGGTTGTAAAGGGTGTAAAAGTACCGTAACGACGCTGAAAGGCACTTGTTCTGCCTGTAAAATTGCAAACATTATTTTGTTCTACACCATACCTGTAAACTTTCTAGTTACGGAGTTATTGGGGGTCAAAGTTCCAAATTTTCTAAAAATTGTTTTATTCAGGTTTTTAATTCTAACTTTACTCTAAATAATCTATCCATGACCTCGTTACTATTCAATCTATCCATCAGCACAATAGTTCAATGCGTTACATTGAGTCCTACCGTAAAGGTTGCTTTACACCGGGGCAACACTGTGCGGCATTGCTACATGCTACATATAGTGGCGTGCGTCATCGTGTAGTATGCTACAAACCAACCAACATATGCGGCAGCAAATTTTACGCCGAAGCAACATCATGCCTAGATAATTTTCAAAGCATCGTAAAACATAACCTATAATAAAATAAAAAAAACTGCATGACTACTATAAACTGTATGACGCACCAAAAATGTAGCATGGAATCCATTGTGTTTGGATAGAAGCTGCGACTGGCTGCGACAGTCTGCCACATGACGCACGGAATTGCCATGGCGCACGATTCTTGCCACTATGTGCAACATTTTAAATTAATGTAGCATGCGGCCTTATTGCAGGCCGCAATGCCGCACAGTGTTGCCTTAAAACGTGAATATACACCACCAACAAAAAAAGAAGTCCTTTCACAGCAATAATTTATTTTTGGGTAGAGTTAGTTAGTTTGATGTACATAATGCTTGGTTGACGGATTCGTGTAGGATTCGTTTACACCTTGGTTTTTATCTTACCTAGCAAGCAGTAGTTCTCTCCCATCTCCTCAGTGGATACATAGGCCTTCGATCTGATCACAGTGTAGATACCGCCGACTGGAATATAAAATACAAGAAATTAATTAACGCACATGTCTTCGAATTTTATAGTTCTAGGACATGCCGGTTTCCTCACGATGTTTTCCTTCACCGTTTTGAGAGCAACGGTGACGAAATAAATTACACACAGTAATGCGCCTGCCTCGGTTTGAACCCATGACTTAGGCACAGCGCACACCGCTAGAGGCGCAGCGGAGCGCATTTGAAGTATAAACCTTAACCACCTTGATATACGGTCGCGAGCATGCTCTAGTTAGCTTGAGGGCGCTCCGAGTACCGCGTGCGAATTTATTCTTATATTTACCGTATATCAAGGTAGTTAAGTGTTATATTAAATGATTGTCTTCAAATGCTTTCCGCTGCGCCTCCAGCGGTGTGTCCTCCAACTGTTCGTAAGTCGGGGCCGCCACCACTGGGCCACCGCTGCTCAATAATGTATGTTCAAGAAAAAATTACAAGGTGTAACATAACAAAACATCATACCAACATAACATTACATCTATTTCATTTTCTACAATGCTCCTGGAAAACCATGGCCCACTTCAACTTAGGGCTCTTGTAACTCTAAGACAAAAAGCAAGAAACTCGTAATTCAAGTATTTCGCAAGGACTTAGGACATAATGCTGGCTGAACATAAACAATAGGGCATTGGGTTACAGGTACAAACGCCGTTTGTGCAAAATGTAGAGGAATTTTAGAACAAAATTTTGCGAGATTTTGATTTTTTAGGAGCTCGTGACTAAATAATAACAGCCGCTCGGGTCGATCTTTAGGTTAAGCCGCACTTGCCTAGGTTGGTCTGTAGATGGGTGACCACCCATTACATACCGAGTTTCCTCCGTGCCTCAAAAAGCAAGTTAAGCAGTTGGTCCCGGCTGTCATTAGTAGATCCTTGACAGTCGTTACAGGTAGTCAGTGGCCAAAAAAAAGTCTGACAACCAGCCTTGCCAAGAGATATCGTATTACCCAATACTAACTGGGTTGTGGAGGTCAGATAGGCAGTCGCTCCATGTAAAATACTGGTATTCAGCTGCATCCGGTTAGACATGAAGCCGACCGCAACGTAGTTGGGAAAAGGCTAGGCAGATGGTGAATTTTAGAACAAAATTTTAACAGATCGTAGGATCTAGAAATCAGTTGAAATTGGTAACCAAGATTTTGTAACAATATTTTGATTTAAAAGAGTGTCCATGGAGTTTCTTGCCCGTTCTTCTCCATAGAGATCTACGCTAGGGAATGGGTAACTACAGTACTTTCACAGTTTTTATGTCTTGTGACTGGGACTGTAGCTACATTTAATTTTCATCTATGTTTCGACAATTCAAAAGTGCCTGTAACTGGTCTACTTGAAATCAATGCTTTTGAATTTAATTTTTATTTTGATTACATTACATCTAATATCAACTTCAAATATATACATTCTCGTATCTATGGTCAACTTAAAAGTACTTGAGTTCAAGTAATTACTTATACAACCATTTTTATGCAATATACAACAATTTCAACGAAGTAATAACCGCCAAAGAATGTAAAGATAAGAATACTATTTTTTCAGTTCTAATTGAAGTATCTGTTTGTTATATCAAAATAACATCATTTTACTGAATGCATATGAAAATATAACGACACTTATAAAAAAAACACATGTTTTTCTATTTTTGTCTGTCTGTCTGTCTGTTTGCTCCGGCTAATCTCCAAAACGGCTGGACTAATTTTGACGGGACTTTTACTGACATACAGCTGATGTTAAATGTTCTAACAGCTATTTTATATCTTAGAAGAGTTGCGTGCAAAAAAAAAAACCTTTGAAATTGTTAACAAAATCCAATGTTTTCAGGTGGCAGGATCGTTTTAATTTTATTCCAGTGAGGGAAAGAGATGCCGCTACACGTCCTCTATAGCTCCGTCTCTTACCCACAATGTTCAGTTCCATATTCTTACCTTTATTAGCTACTTCCCAAGCCGTTTCAAAAGTCCATCGGTTTTCATTGCTCGCTGCCTGACCCTTATCCATGTAAGACAACAAGTCATGTGTAGACTCGGCTCTGTAGAACCGCTTCGATGACCTGTCGCGAGACATTGTGGCCTGTGGATGAAAGAATAGGGTTTAGTTCAGTTTGGCAAGTGCATGCTGCTTTGAAGATCTGTCGCGTGAAATTGTGGCGTGTGGTCAAGAGAATACGGTTTAGTTTGGGTTGGCAAGTGCTTGGTACAAAGGAAGACTCTTCATAGGAATAAGAGTTACATTAATAGAAATATGGATTTTATTGTAATAAAGATAAGGTTCATATTCGTATGCACCGCTTCAGTATCGATCTGGCTTTTTTTTTGGCCCTTACAGTTTATGCACACTGCATTTGATCTCAATCTGAATCTGAATATGAAATCCAATTGTCATCAGAAATATAAATATTTAAACGGACTGCCTCGTTTGGTCTAGAGCAGTTTTTCAACCTGCCGGTCGCGACCCCCTGGGGGGTCGCGAAGCCTTTGTAGGGGGGTCAAAAAAATGAAACATAGAAAGATAGATTTAATAAGAAAATGGATAAAGGATATAAACATTTTGTATGTTGTTCATACGAATTAACAAAATAAAAACCTAATGAGAGGTTTTCCTTCTGAGGTTTTAAAAAAAAACTTAGTTTCCAAGAACTCTATAGGGAACGTGCAGGAACTATAGGTGGCAGCACTAATCGACAAAAGAGACACTATGCGGACAGAAAAGGAAACTTATCACTTCTCATCGTGCTTTCAATTTACCTAAGACAAAATTGTCTCTTCAATTATATTATTTTTGAATATGCTAAAAGGTATAAAACATGAGTTCCGGTCTATCAATAACGATCGTCAGCGTATTATAAATGTTTAATAATATGAATTTTATATCTTTCGTTTACTTTCTGATGAAAATTGTGGTGCATGAAGACATGGTGGCTGGCATAACTAAGATAGCTTTCTTACTTTCAACACATGTTATAATGGAAGGGAATCCTTTATCAGCGAGAACAGTATCTCCAGGCTCTAATAAATCAATCAGTTCACAATCATTTGATGAAGCAATCAATAAAATGCAGTCCGTAGCATTTAGATACAAAACTTAAAAAACCAAAGAAGTGCAGCCAACTAAAAACATTATTGTGGGTATAACCATGTTTATATTCTGAGTACATGTGGAGTCTTTGATTAACTGTTGAGGGATATTCGGTGTGAACTTTAGTGCGGTCTAGTAGAACACGTGTATGGTGAAGTATAAATGGTTCTGGTAAGTTTGCATGGACGGTTGATTTTGAGGGCCTTTTCAATGCAGAGTGTAACAAAAACAAGTTGTTTTCAAATATTTTTCTTTATTGCGTTTATCCATTTTTTGCGTTTTTCACCAAAACATGGTATGATAGTAGGTAGTATTCTTTGGAAAGTAATAGAATTTTACGCTAATTGATTTATTTTCATTTTTGTGGATGTATTGGTACCTACATCCAGAAATGCAACAATGCATTATGATTAGTTAATTAATTTTCACTATAAAATTAATTCTTTTTACTTGTTAGAAAAGTCAATGTCAGGCATTAATAGAGCACAAGATTCGGATTGGCGACGCCAGTTGGCAGCACCGTCGTTGTGCACGTTCCCTATAGATGGCGTTGAACTTGCTATGATAGTTGGTGCCAAAGCCAAAACGCTTGGAAAAAAAAACATTGTGTCACGTCACATACTCTTGTTTACTGACACTTTCATTTGCTTAACCTCCCGAATATAACCTAGTTTTCTCGCGCTTTGTTAAAATCAGTTTTTTTAGGTTTCCTTGCATTATCATATAACTCCTAGCGCCATCTATCCAGCGACTAGGGAACAGCTAAAAAGAAAATTCCTCATTACCTAGTACTCATCCATTTTAATGAGGTTTCGCTTGTTTGTCATTAACTAATTTCTCCCATTGTGGATCCGTTTTTGCTACATTAAGAATCAAATCAAATTCCAAATTTTAAAAAAAATGTGTTAAATCCGAATCCTAGCAAATGTATAAAAAAACTTGTATGGATTTAATATTTGTAAAATAATAAAATATGTTCAATAATTATTAAACCAGAGTAGAATATTATAAGTTTATTATAGAATAAAATAATATTTTTGTGCCAGCTTTGCTGAGCGTGGTAGTCAAGAAGAAGGCTTTTCCTGGAACTCAGTGTTGCCAGGCAGATGACCAAAAAGGAAGACAGAATGTTGTCATTTAATTAAACTATAATGTTACCATGTTCAATTATGTATTGAACAAAATAAATGAAAAAAAAGCGAAGGGACCGTGGTCGCCAATTATATGTTTTCATACTATGGGGGTCGTGTCATGATAAAGGTTGAAAGAAAGAAAGAAAGAAAGAAAAGTATTTATTGAACTCACACAGGATAAACAGAAACAAAAAGATACAATAGAAATGACAAAATTATATAAAAAAGTAAACAAGAGAAAAAATAAAAAAACAATAAAAAATTGAAAAACACTGGTCTAGAGGTCGCAAGCACGACTACTGAGCATGAGGTCCAGGGTTCGATTCCCGGGTCGGGCAGTGATATTGAGTTTTTCTATCACAGAATATATATTAGTACCTTACGGTACAGAAGTTTCACTCCCGAGTTTAGGTATGATAAACGCAAGCGTGCGGCCACCGCACTAGTCTCAATAGGCTTGCACTCGCTCGACTTGTCGCACACGCAGCGCACGCACCCGCCGAACAAAAATAAACTGTTAATACCACTGATTTAATAAAGAAGGAGATATGCTACGCAAGACGAAAATGTATCGGAACCCTGTGTCTTCACTTTGCCCCTACCACACGACAACTACTACACATGCAGTTCACGAAAAGTAATAGATACGCAGTTGCGCACACACCCGCATTTCTTAAAACTGAACGTACTACACAATCCATTATAAACCTTATGACATCAAACACAGCGTGTATTTACCACGCACCGTACAACTTACCCACACAAAAACATCACTCGCTATCGTTGTGTTGTGCAAAAGCATAAGTACGCTAGTGATTGACTAAATCGGAAAGTTATCGAATCTTTCATTTATTATTGTGTAAATTTCTTTTTGGGGTCCTGAAAATAATTAAATAAAAATAATGTCCAGAATATAATATTATAATAAAAATAAACAATATGTAGCTAAAAATATATTATGAAGTAAATTAAAACGATAAAATATCCGGTTACGTTGGTTTAGGCTGTCATGGCCTATTGAAACAGTAGTTAGTAGCACGAGTATAAGGCATAATATACGATAATTCAAAGCCAAAAAACACTCCATCGATTAAACCTGAAATTTAATTAACTTACTTTACGAAAGTTGGTTACGCATTTCTCTACTAGGCTGTAAAATATTCAAAATACATAAAAAACATTATTTGACATCGATCTTCCAACCGGGTTAAAACGGTTGACAAATTGAAAAATAAAACTAAAATAGTAATATTTAATACGTCAATCGACATTGTCGATAGCCTACATTAGTGGATCTGCACTTACTTCCCTAACTCGTCGCAAGAAGCAGCGGCCGTACTACGTGATTCATCTGCTTAATGAAATATCGTTTTGTGATTTTTACATTACTGGTTCAGTCACTTAGCGACAAACTTAGGTAGTGGTTAAGGAGTAATTTATGTATTGCAAAAATAGTACAGTCGCTGTGATATTTGAAAACAAACATAACATAGTAAAAGCAAGAAATATTTTACGATTTGTTGTTTTTCATGATTTTAAAGACAAATATAGTAAAATACTTGTACTTACACATGATAAGTAATTCCGTGATCAACAAAGTTTAGGTTTATGCTTCGGTTTTTACAAAAAACCCCTGAAGAACACGGAATTGCTATAATTTGTCACGATCGCGGTCGAAAGTACACTAGTTCGCGGAGACGGCCATTTGCATATGACATGGCCGACTGGACATGTCGCGCGGACACCGACACGCCCCCTTACCAATTCTCCTGTTTTTTACATTTCTGTGGTTAATACCGTAAAGTACCTCTGACAGCCCTAGCAGATTGAAGCGAGACGGCAGACAGTTATTGTACTATGAACGCTATGCGCAATGCAAAAGGTTGAAATTAGCTTGTTTTCCAGAATAGTAGGTAAATATCTCGGGGTTTTTGCGCCGCTTGTATGGAAGTGAGACAGGCCTGTTTCTATCAAGAATTTCTCAGTAGCAGCCACGAAATCTGGATGCGTGCCCGGTAAATGGCAATAGGCTCGCTCCTTATTACACGGGACTTAAACATAACGGAGCCGTGTGGTATCCGGCACAGTAGAATAGAACCAACCCATTACACTTACGGGTGTCGTATAAGGCGACTAATGTCTGAGGCAGAACACCTTGCGCCTCCGTAGACCAGAGAATGGGCAGCAGCGTTTTCTGTTAGTCTTTCATCACTGCGATCTCCAATCCGCCTGCCAAGCGTGGAGATTACGGCAAATTCCTCCCATCATGGGAGAGGCTTATGTCCAGCAGTGGACGTTATGGGCTGTTGTTGTTGTAAACATGTCTGGCGACATGTGGGTGCAGGTACCTATTAGGTACATGTACCTCTGCCAATCCCTTCGGGGATTACATGCGTGATGTTATAATGATCAGTTGATGATAGATTCATTGCGCAAAGATTCTCTACATTTTTGCATGCGTCAATACGGTTAGGTAAGTACTAAAAGTGTTGTAAGAAAAATCATCTGTTCGTCACAAGAACTCAATTAAACGACAATGTACGAGCAGAGCACGTTCTGCTCATTAAAATACCTACTTTTAGTGACGTGTTATGCTCACGTTAAATAAATTGCAAATACATACAGTGTAAACGCTCTCTTCAAGAAGCCATCAACCAAGTATACGTATTCTATAAGTACATCAAACTAATTCCTAACTACCCCAAAATGATTGTTGGGAAAGGACTTTATTTTGGGTTGTAAAATCACCCTATAATGCCCAGCGCACACCGCTGGAGCCGCAGCGGAGCGCATTTGGAGACAACAATTTAATATAAACCTTAACTACCTTGATATACGGTCGCGCGCATGCTCTTGTAGTAGCTTGAGGGCGCTCCGAGTACCGCGTGCGAATTTATTCTTATATTGACCCTAAATCAAGGTGGTTAAGATTTATATTAAATTGTTGTCTTCAAATGCGCTCCGCTGCGCCTCCAGCGGTGTGCTATGGGCCTGTAGCACCATACTGCGACGCTGACGTCAGCGGCGCGTATTTGCTACTGTTTTTCTCGCTGACGTACGAGAAGCAGGAAAGGAAGGAATTCAGGCCTAAGGGGCCGCATCCACAGGGGTGGGGTTGTCTTGGCGGTGTCTCTCGACATCGCCAACGCTTTCAACTCCATGCCCTGGAGCTGCATTACGGAGGCACTCCGGTATCACCGGGTGCCGACCTACCTCCGTCGAGTGGTCGGGGACTACCTGACGGATAGAGCCGTTATCTACCCCGGTCGCAGCGGAGAATGGAACCGGCGAGAGATGTCGTGCGGTGTTCCGCAGGGATCGGTTCTGGGGCCATCCTTGTGGAACATCGGTTACGACTGGGTGCTGCGCGCCGACCTCCCTAGCGGTGTCAGCGTGGTTTGCTACGCAGACGACACGCTGGTGCTGGCACAGGGGGGGTCGCACGAGGCGGCGGCCGAAGCGATGACACGCGGGGTTGCGATAGTCGTTGAGAGGATCCGGCAACTGGGTCTCGAGGTGGCACTGCACAAGTCCGAGGCCATGTGCTTTCATGGGCCTCGGAATGCGCCACCTCCGGGATCCTCACTGATGGTAGGAGGGGTATCCATCGGCGTCGAGTCGACGTTGAAGTACCTGGGACTTGTCCTTGACAGCCGGTGAAACTTCGTGGAACATTTCCGACGTTTGGCCCCCAAACTGGAGCGGACTGGGGCTGCCTTCAGGCGGCTCCTGCCTAATCTGGGGGGGCCAAACGCCTCCTGCCGGAGGCTCTACGCGGGAGTCGTGCGGTCCATGGCCCTTTACGGGGCCCCGGTGTGGGCGCGTTCTTTGAGGCGGCGTGCCGCCCACTACCTGAACGCGCCCCAAAAGGTAGTAGCCGTAAGGCTGGCCCGGGGCTACCGCACGATTGCCCGCGAGGCAGCGAGCCTCCTTGCCGGATTGCCGCCATGGGATCTGGAGGCGATAGTCCTCGCGCGCCTGCATGAATGGCGCGCGGAGGCGCTACGCCGGGGGGAAACTCCGCTGCAGCGACAAATTGTCGCTCAGCGGACAGACTTCCGGTGGGATCTCATGGCGACATGGAGAGAGCGACTGTCGCAACCCCGTGCAGGGCACGCCACAATAGTGGCGATAAGTCCCCTCTTTGAGGAGTGGCTTGAGAGACGCCACGGCGTCCTCACCTTCCGCCTGACGCAGGTCCTGACCGGACACGGAGTGTTCGGGAGGTTCCTGCACCGAATCGGGCGGGAGGAAACGCCCGGGTGCTTCCATTGTGAGGATCGACCAGAGGACACGGTGGAACACACGGTGGAGGTGTGCCCCGCGTGGGCGGAGCACCGCCGTGTCCTCGAAGCGGCGATCGGCGGCGGCGACCTCTCGCGTCCGGCCCTGGTGCAAGCCATGGTCCGGAGCGAGACGGAATGGGACGCCGTCACCTCCTTCTGCGAAGCAGTAATGCTAGAGAAGGAGGTGGCGGAACGTGAGAGGGAGAGAACCTCTCAACGTCCCGGCCGCCGCGGGAGACGCCCCGGGCGTCGGGGGCCACCACCACGTAGCCCCCGGCCACCGTAGGCGCGGGCCTGTGGACGGTGAGCTATGGGCTAGCTCGCCGTCCGTCCGTCTCAAGACATGACGACAGGCCGTGTCGACGGCGCGTTCGTGTTCCACGCGCGCCTCAAAGAGCGTCAGCAAAAAGGAAGGGGTCCGTAAGGACTGATGCCTGCCGGGGTTGCGGGACTATTCGAAAGAGATACCGTGGCCCCGGAACACAAAGGGCGATGAAGGAACATGGATGGGTTTTAGTCAGTAAAAGTCTGACACTCCCTCCTGCTCCGCCCAGAGCGGGAGGGGTTATTTGATGATTTCCCATCCGAAAAAAAAAAAAAAAAAAAAAAAAAAAAAAAAAAAAAAAAAAAAGGGGCCGCATCCACGAGCGAGATATATTATCGTCCTTGCCACGTTTTTCTAATACACTCTATTTTGGGCCGTCTCTACGAGCGGGAGAATCGCGGAGATATTATCGTCCTTGCCACGTTTTTCTATACACTCTCTTTTGGGCCGTCTCCACGAGCGAGAGAATCGCGGCGATATTATCGTCCTTGCCACGTTTTTCTATACACTCTCTTTTGGGCCGTCTCCACGAGCGAGAGAATCGCGGCGATATTATCGTCCTTGCCACGTTTTTCTATACACTCTCTTTTGGGCCGTCTCCACGAGCGAGAGAATCGCGGCGATATTATCGTCCTTGCCACGTTTTTCTATACACTCTCTTTTGGGCCGTCTCCACGAGCGAGAGAATCGCGGCGATATTATCGTCCTTGCCACGTTTTTCTATACACTCTCTTTTGGGCCGTCTCCACGAGCGAGAGAATCGCGGCGATATTTTCGTATAGGAATTCAGGCCTAAGGTTGGGGGTGGTGGTACATACAGCATACTAAGGTTAAAAACCTGTATTGTTTGTAACTTTGGATGTAGGGGGTTTATCTTCGGAACTACAGATCCGATTCCGAAAATTCTTTCACTAATGGGAAGCTACATCACCCCCTAGTGTCATAGGCTATATTTAAAAAGTTGACGTGGGATAATTTTCGACAATAACGCGAGCAAACCCGCGGACAAAAGCTATACAGGGTGTAAAAGACCTCATCACGAAGCCGTCAACCAAGCATTCTGTACATCAAACTAAGTAACTTTACGCAAAAATTATTGCTGGGAAACGACTATTTTTTTGGGGGTGAAAAAGTAGAACTCAATGTAACGCACTCAAAACATTGTGCTGATGGATGGATTTAATAGGACGGGGGTCGTAGAGGTGTTTACAGTAAAAATCTTACATTAAAAACTTGTAAGTATTTAAACAAAAAACTTGTCAAAAAGTTGGAACTTTGACCCCCAATATCTCCGTAACTAGAAGGTTCCCAGGTATGGTGTAGAACAAAAAAAATATCGCAATGACGCTGACGGGGAGAACAAGTGCCTTTCGGCTTCGTCAAGAGGTGTTTTAAACCCTTTAGATAGAATATACGCTAAATAACACGCCTGCCTGTGTTCGAACTCATCATCGTCATCATCATCCACAGCCCAACTTCACCCACTGCTGGGTGTAGGCCTCAGTTTGTGCCAAGCTCGACGCTCTTGTGCCTCACTCAAGTGTGTTCGAACTAAAGACGTATAAATCGTAAGTAGAGGATAATGAATTGCAAATGTATGCGCGAAATACTTGACATAACTAGACGCCATTTTAAACGACGAATTTTGAATAAATAAATATTGAATGCTTCAAGGACAAAAGCGAGTTTAAAAACCATGTACCGGAGCACATTTTTGACGATATTTTTTGTTATAATTACTTAGGGCGACTACATGACATAACGCGAGTTTTATAATGTAAAAAAGCATATGATTCACTGCAATAAACAAAACCAGAAAAATATATGATATTCTTCAGGATCGAAGCTAGTACGATAGTGTTTTGAAAACATAATACAACTAATTTTATTAGATAGAAAAAAATCACGCACTTATCTCTAAAAAATCTTTTAACGAGTAAAAGCCATACTAATGTACATGCGATCATTGTGATTTTTTGGCAAATAATTCTACAAGCATCTTATTAGCATCATAGTGTTTTACTTTTTTAGTCCAATCAAAAGATTTTTTGCAAATCGCAAAAAGACATTCATTTCGCACTATTCGGCCCGCAGTGAATGAGGTAACAACCACTTTGTAGTGCAAGCTGATTAGAACCTTTTTCTAACAGTATTTCAAGCTCCTGTAATGCCTTAAACGTATTTTTAGCCTTGAAAAAATACCCTCAGAAATATCACCTATCACCTCCTAGATCTATGGTAACGGCCCCGACTTACGAATTATGGGTAGAGATGGGTAATCACCCGGGTTAAAACCCACTAGTGGGTTAAAACCCAGTTATCACCCGTTTCATTCCACCCACTGGGTGGTTTGGCTGGGTGAAAACGAAAATATTTTGTATTTATTATTTAAACATGTAGCGCGCTACGGCCGGTAAGCGGGGTGGCAAGACCGAGAGGGGAAGGGATGTCGCCCACGCGCGGCTATCGCCGCGCCCCTTCCCCGTACAAACTTGTCATTCTAGTTTAACTCGCTGGTTAGAGTGCGCGCGTTTTAAGTGTATTTTGAGTTTTTACTTACGACCCGGAACTGTTATATTGCGATCTGATCCTGTTTTTACCTGATTGGCCTTGGCTTGAACACATTGACTACGATTTGCTCATGAACTGAATTTATCAACACGAGAAAACAATCTACGTAAGTAAAAGAAATATTACTATTTATTACACTTAATATATTCTAAAAAAATGTATTCTAGATATTAGGTAGGTACATGAATTTGTTCACCAAAGTTATAGTCTAGTATTTCAAGTGGTAAATAAGTAGTAACTATATAATTAGAGTTGCCATTATTGTTGAGAACTGATACGGCACTTATTAGTGGCAAATAAATAAAAACTGAAAATAAGGGTAGTAACGGTTTATTATTATAATAAAAAATCAATGGAAAACATCGACAACAAAAACAATTCTCTACAATCATGATAAATTAATCGAAAACCAGTTCAATTACTTTTGAGAAGAACCACCAGGAGGGTTCCTGTTTCTTCGCCCAGTCATATTTGGACGTAGATTTTACTTTATTGGTTATGTCTTTTTGTGTTTTGACATATTCGTAAAATTGGGTGCATTTCATTTCACCTCTCCTCGCAACCGCGCGTCTCTCGCCTGTCGTCGGCTTCGAGCCTTTAGTACTTGTATATTGAAATACTAATATACGGGACAAAAAAGGGACAAGTAACAATACGGGACGTGATACTTAAATACGGTGACAATCCCGTATATACGGGACGTAACGTATGGCAAATCTATATATAATAGGTATTTTCGTTCAAATTTGCTACCGACCGCCGGCTGCGCACGGGATCTATTAATTAATATGGTGTCATTTAGGTTTAAATAGCATAAAGTAGATACTTGTAAATTACCAATAGATTTAAAATTTTAGACATTACTTAAGTAACTTATTAAACTTCGTTGTTTTAGGACAACATGGTGAGACCAAAAAATCAAATGATATGGAAACATTTTCGAGAGAGTGAGAATAAATCGGCTACACTATATACTTGCATATTGCGAGATAAAATACAAGACTAACTTGCAAAAAATGGCTAGATATTTACAAAAATGTCCTCGTTGCCCGAAAACTGCAAACATATCGCAAACTTCGTCAGTATCTGCAGTCGGAAACACGATTTTGCAACCAAGGGGTAATAATGAAAATGAGAGACCTGAGTTTTATGGAACTTATTTTTGATGCAATATTTCAATTAGAAGGAAATGATAAAAATATTCATAAGCAATTTTTGACATTAAAAAACATGAAATCGAAACTACTTTTCAGTTTACCGGATGTCACAATAATAGAAAACGTTTTAATCGAAATGTGTTTGAAACCGATTCACTTTGTAGCGTACTTATTAGACCCCACAAACCAAGAATCTAAACTTCACGAAAGTCAAGAAGTCGACGATCAGGAGTTCATTTACGAAGTAGGACAAAGTATTGGTTTGAATATAATGTCAAACTTGGCATCGTATAGAGCAAGAGATGGTTTTTGTAGTCGGAGATTTCTGTGAGCTAACGTCAACGATGTAAGCGCATCAATCTGGTGGAAGGGAATATGTGGGTCTACTGCATTGAACAAAGTCGCTGTTCGTATTCTTGCAGGACCGTGCACTTCTGCTACTGTAGAGCGATGCTTTAGTGCTCATACGACGGAAGGAGCAGCAAAACTAACATAATAATATATAACATACAATTGGAATTTATTGCACAAGCATGTGGGTGATTTAAGTGATAATACTAAGGAATGCCTGATTCACCACCAATACTCCAAATCCTGCAATCCCGGAGATATAATATACAAACCACGTCGCCACGTACAAATAGCCCTGAACCATCAACAGTCACGAGCAATGAAATAGCTGATACACTTAGCAAAATTCAAACACGATTTTCTCCTATTGCACTGATTAACGTTTTACGTTTCTATATACATAGTATTTTGGAATACTATTACGAAATAGGTCTTATTCAAAGAAGAAACCGTTGTATCGCGAGAAAATCGCTTTTGAATTTTGCTACGTGTTTACATTTCATTGCTTGGGACTGTACATCCCACATTAACAATTTACAATTTTTTTTATTGTAACCGTGTTTCCGATGCAAACGATGATTAAACTGCCTACTAATTTGTTGTAATTTTCCAAATAAATAATAAATGTATCTGATTTTGTGTTTAGGCTTTTATTTTTGACAAGTAACTAGTGAACTCTACTTCACACTGTTTAATAATTAACAATACTCATTATCACCCAGTAAAAAAGGTGAAAATGGGTTAAAACTGGGTGATTTGGGTTTTAACCCGGTTTTAACCCATTTATATATACTATACTATATTCCATACTATTACGAAATAGGTCTTATTCAAAGAAGAAACCGTTGTATCGCGAGAAAATCGCTTTTGAATTTTGCTACGTGTTTACAT
The DNA here is from genome assembly GCA_905147715.2 of Xestia xanthographa. Taxonomy (NCBI): domain Eukaryota; kingdom Metazoa; phylum Arthropoda; class Insecta; order Lepidoptera; family Noctuidae; genus Xestia; species Xestia xanthographa. The sequence continues at coordinate 19,972,909 of LR990667.1, forward strand.
TTCATTGCTTGGGACTGTACATCCCACATTAACAATTTACAATTTTTTTTATTGTAACCGTGTTTCCGATGCAAACGATGATTAAACTGCCTACTAATTTGTTGTAATTTTCCAAATAAATAATAAATGTATCTGATTTTGTGTTTAGGCTTTTATTTTTGACAAGTAACTAGTGAACTCTACTTCACACTGTTTAATAATTAACAATACTCATTATCACCCAGTAAAAAAGGTGAAAATGGGTTAAAACCGGGTTAAAACCCAAATCACCCAGTTTTAACCCAAATGGGAAGAATGGGTTTTAACCCACTACCCATCTCTAATTATGGGTACGAAACCAGGCAGTTGATTTACTTTGTATAAGTAATTTATTTCATCACCACTGTTCTCAAAACGGTGAAGGAAAACATCGTGAGGAAACCGTCCAAGAAACAATCATTCGAAGACATGTAACATCTACCAACCCGCACTGTGCCCGCGTGGTGGATTATAGCCCATACCCTCTCATAGAGAGAAGGCCTGTGTCCCAACAGTGAGAATGCTTTAGGATGATCAAGGTTCAACGGGTTCATCTTATAAGGTACCTATGACTAGCTAGAATATAGCCGACCTTCAAAGCACTGGAACCCACTCAATATTTGCGCAGTTCTCGACGAAAAATCTGTTTATTTGTGTCCGGAAGACATAACACTACAACAAACATTGGTCTTGGCAGAGAACTGAACGAGTGACGTAGACGGACGTGCCCCCGAAGTCGTGTTACAAGCATAATCAGAAATTCAACTACATGCTTAAAACATTTATTTTAATTTTTGTCTGTCTGTTTGTTTGTTCCGGTTAATCTCCAAAACGGCTGGACCGATTTTGACGGGACTTTTACCGGCAGATAGCTAATTTTATAAGAAGTAGTTTAGACTACGTTTATTTAAAAAAAAAGAAAAAAGCCAAGGCACTACGTCCGCTTTTGTGCATTATGTGCATAAAGTTTTATTAAATTAAATTAAAAAGGGTTTCATGCAATAAAAATGAAAGCCTTCAAATTGTTTTTTTTTTAAACTTTCACGATCAGAACACATTATAAAACATTTGGAAACGGGTATTTATCGCGAATAAATACCGCCGTAGCCTTGAAATTGGCAAGAAAATTCGATTCAAAAAGGGAAGTAATTTTTCGTAACAATTTCACGCGAACGAAGATCGCACAGCTAGTAAATAAATTAAATAAAATAAATAAACAACCGGACCTTCTCACTAAACTACTAATTACGCACTCCTACGTAGATCTTCGACGGTCACAAAGAAGTTCGTTCAAAGACAGCTGGCTGACCGCCAAACACGTGTACTGCACTTGCATAAGTATCATGTAATATTTCGTGATGAATAATGAATGCACAAAAAATAATGTGAGGACTACGAGAAAATATTTTTACTTAAAAATTGAAAAAAAATTAAAGTCCTTTAGTTCCATTTAATAGGGGGCGCACAATGGGCCTCATCAGAAGGCTTAAGGCTGGGGTATCTGCTAAATTAGCAACTCTGTTTGCGGTGGTTCAAACTTCGTTTGAAATACTGTTAGAATAAAGTTCTAATCAGCTTGCACTACAAAGCGGTTGTTACGTCCGTCACTGCGGGCCTATTAGTGCGAAATGAGTGGTTTTTATTTAATTGTAGCCTAATAAATCATTAGATCAAAATTCCAATTGTACGCTTTGTGAAGAAAAACGTGACAAATATTTGTGTGAAAAAAAATAATTAAAACTTAATGCCGTTTAGGAGTAGTTACGAAATTTCAAAGAAAATATGTTTCACTTTGAAGATTTTTTTTATATAGTAATAATAAAGTTAGAATTATTTCAATTGTACCAATTAAAGTTTAGAGTCTAACAAGCAACATATATTTTTTTTGGACATTTATATTCACTCATCAAAGAGGAGTTACATGGAGAAAACCTCTCATTAGCAGGTACCACCCCCTTAAGAGCCTGTATTTGCTGTTTTGGTGATATTGGGCGATCTAGATCTCGGTATCTATAAGACCTAAGAGTTCGCTATTTGGACACCATTAAACTTGGACTTATAATCATTAAATCTGTTGAAGCGAAAACACGATTGGATAAAAAAATCACGATAGAAAAAAAAGACAAAAAAAACTCGTTTTGCACTTATTTTGTGTTGGATCTCTGAAACCCTACGGAAGTTAATGATGATTTTTAGCCTAATAGATAGGTAACAATATTATCTAACATCGTGTTGACTTAATTTTTTATTTAGACGAAAATTTGATTTTATAAAGAATAAAAACCACTCATTTCGCACTATTCGGCCGCAGTGACTGACGTAACAACCGCTTTGTAGTGCAAGCTGATTAGAACGTTATTTTAACAGTATTACAGACGAAGTTTGAACCACCACAAATAGAGTTGCTAATCTGAGGTAGTATAGGCTCTTAAGGCGCTGTCAACACCAAAATCGCGCACACTGTCTATTTGTATGGGAGTAAACGAGACGTCACTATCACTGGGCGGCCAGTTTTTAGAAGAAAATAATGAATAAATATTTAAATAAAAAAAAGTGTGGATTATTTTTGAAATATGACTCGTTAGCGGTTTAGGTATGAATATGTTGACTTCATGTTTTTAATTGCAGACCCATACGTCAAAAAAATAAAGACATAGAACCGTTATTGACGATTTTAAGACCAATTTTTGCAATTATTTTCTATCGAGCCGATTTCGTCAAATTATGTATTGAGTCCGTCCACGGTCTTTGAAATATGATGAATATTAATATATATTTTATTTGATGTGCTAGAACAAATAGTTTTTCTTAAAAAACTGCTTAAATAACATCAATTTCAACAAATTAGGTGTTGTCAGTCCCTTAAAGTCACCCAAAGGGCAATCGAGAGGGCTATGCTCGGAGTTTCCTAGCGCGATCAAATCAGAAATGAAGACATCCGCAAGAGAACCATGGTTACCGACGTAGCCCGAAGAATTGCCAAAATAAGGCCCTTCTAACCCTAAAGTTAGCAACTCTATTTGTGGTGGTTTCAAACTTCGTTTGAAATACTGTTAGAATAAAGTTCTAATCAGCTTGCACTACAAACCGGTTGTTACGTCAGTCACTGCGGCCGAAGAGTGCGAAATGAGTGTTTTTTTGCGATTTACAAAAAATCTATTGTTTGGACTAAAATAAATAAAACACGACCTGCTTTACAGTTAGTTCAGTTAGTATGCAAAGTTTCATGATCTAATTTGAAGTACTTTTTGAATACCAGCGGTTTATTGTTCGATTTGGAGGTAACTTTGGATTTTTTTTCTATCGAGAAAAGTTTATGAAATCGTGTTTTCGTCACACATTGACATAGGACTTAGCATTAATTAACTTCCTTAACTTTACCATATATTTATTTCAAAATTAATGCTGCAGTATTTTAGGCGTAACGGAGGATCATGCTAAGCCATTTGAGGGATATATAGCAATTAAGTGGCAGTGGGCAGGGCACATTGCTCGCAGAACGGATGGCCGATGGGGCCGAAAAGTTCTGGAGTGGCGACCGCGAACCGGAAGACGTTGCGTTGGAAGGCCTCCCACTAGGTGGACCGATGACCTGGTGAAGGTTGCGGGAATCTGCTGGATGCGAGTCGGGACCGGTCAATGTGGCGACACTTGGGCGAGGCCTCTGTCCAGCAGTGGACGTCTTTCGGATGAAATGGTGATGAATGAATAGGGGGCGAGCCTTTTGTCAAACCACCAAATCAACAGGGCAGAAAATCAAATTCCGTGGCTGCTACTGAGAAATTCCTGATGGAAAAAAAACCAATAACACTTTGCCCGACCTGTAGGCCTATTATGTATCTTTTTGATATCCAGTGACTATCAAGCTTCGGTTGTACTATCGGGGTCTTTTCCGCCTGACCATTTTAAATTAAAAAAAAAAAAAAAAGATTATAATTTAAATTTAAATCATGTGGAGGCGCCGAGCCACGCCCCCTTGAAGTTTGGGCCTATTAGGAAAGCGTCAACTTTGGCGCGCAAAATAACAATAACTACCGTTTGGCGTGCGTCGTCAATGCGCTCGGCCGATTCGGTATCTTTTCATTCATTTTTTCTACACAAAGTCAACGGGGTGGGGCTAGAGAGCGTTTTTATGTTGCGAGTGCAAGAAAAAATGAGCTTAGTGGTGGTCAGGCGAAAGTGTCCTCGATAGTACACCGAACTTTGATGACAACCGAGAATGTCAAAACATTGGTATTACATATTACACAGAGTGGATATCACTTTACGGTGACTAACAGCCCGGGTGCGGTGTAGTGTAACGTCTTTCACGAAAGCCACTTCAAACTCAGTTATCATCAATTTGATGTCCACTTTGCTTACATAATCGCAATATTAGAAGAATCGATACGAAAGCGTCTGTCAAAATGAGTTACGGTGACTATCAGCCACGATGGGCACCGATGACGTCATATTTGATCGCGACTGGTCATACATAATACGAAACTAACCTTTTGACAGTTATTTGATGGACACTGAGCCTAGTTACTATCATTTCGGGCTGTCAACAGAGATACGTAATAGGCCTGCTGGGAATCGAATTCAGGAGTCCAGGATCTCGTGCTCAACAGCCTCGCTAGTATATTATTTCCACAAATGATTATCAATACTACCTACAGGGTGTAAAAGACCTCATCACGATGCCGTCCACCAAACATTCTGTATATCAAACTTTAAGCAAAAATTATTGCTGGGAAACGACTTTTTTTTTGGGGTGAAAAATCATGTTTTGTGGTAGAACTCAATGTAACGCACTCAAATCAATGTGCTGATGGATGGATTGAATAATACAGAGATCGTGGAGGTGCTTAAAGAAAAAATCTTACAATAAAACCTTGTATTTAAAAAAAAACTTGTCAAAAAGTTGAAACTTTGACCCCCAATATCTCCGTAACTAGAAAGTTCCCAGGTATGGTGTAGAACAAAAAAATGATCGCAATGACGGGGAGAACAAGTGCCTTTCGGCTTCGTTAAGAGGTGTTTTACACCTTTTATTATTTCCACAAATGATTATCAATACTGCCTATATTCTTTCTTATCAGTATTTACTTATTCATTGAGTCTCATTTTACTACAGCTTATGTCACATAACTGTGTTATCTTCGTATTTTATCTTGTTACTACTACCTACATACTTGTGAATATCTGGCGTATTTATTAATTTATTTTGTCTTTTTTTCAAACGGTTGAGGAGCTCGTGGCTAAATAATAACAGCCTCTCGGGTCGATGCTTGCCTAGGTTGGTCCGTGGATGGGTAACCGCCACCTAACCAGAATTTGTATGCCGCCCTCGGGCCTCTGACTTGGCTTTACATGCCGTCGAGAAATATCTCTCAGGCATGCTGGTTTCCTCACGATGTTTTCCTTCTCCAAAGCAAGTGATAATCATACTATACGCCAACGATATTCTAGTAAACAGATATGTTGTGAGCGCGCAATCGTGAAGACGGGTCGTATTGCCTTTATTCTGCGTCACTGCGTATATGTGAGCTGCCGCTGCCGCGCGGAACACTTTTCGGTTGATTTGTGAGTGTGTAACATATCTATTTATTAGAATATCATTGCTATACGCACATGAATTCAGAAAATCAGAGGTGCATGTCTTTCTTTTTTTTTTCGGTTGGGAAATCATCAAATGACTCCTCCCGCTCTGAGCGGAGCAGGAGGGAGTGTCAGATTTTTACTGACTAAAACCCATCCATGTTCCTTCATCGCCCTTTGTGTTCCGGGGCCACGGTATCTCTTTCGAACAGTCCCGCATCCCCGGAGAGGTGTCTTGGGTTCAAACTCGAGACCTTTGACTTGGATGGAAGTCCGTCGGTCACACACACCACTAGGCTATCAGGCTATCACTGCTGCTACTTCTTTTAAAATAAGTAGCTTTAATCACGACCTCAATCTTGTCTTAAGAACAGAGATGAGGTCAACTATGGAATAAGCTAACCCAAAAAAAAAGGCTATTATATAATATTATACTAGCGGACGTCACGCGGTTTCACCCGCGTAGTTCTCGTTCCCATGGGAGTACGGGGATAAAATATAGCCTATGTTACTCAAGGTGAATGTAGCTTGCTAATAGTGAAAGAATTTTTGAAATCGGCGCAGTAGTTTTTGAGTTTATTCATTACAAACATACACACACACAAAAATACAAATCTTTCCTCTTTATAATATTAGTGTAGATTATAAATATAATAATACTAGCTGACCCACCCACGCAACTTCGTCTGCGTCACATAAGAGAGAAAAAGCTAACAAAAGGAATACATTTTCCCCGTTTTTGCAACATCTTTCATTTATGCTCCGCTCCTTTTGGTCGTAGCGTGATGTTATATAGCCCATAACCTTCCTCAATAAATGAGCTATCCAACACAAAAAAAAAATTCAATTCCAACCAGTAGTTCTTGAGATTAGCGCGTTCAAACAAACAAACTCTTCAGCTTTATAATATTAGTATAGATTATGAAGTATCATCAAACCAAGCGCATTTGATTCTATCAGTACAATTTATATGAAATTCAAATAATAAAACGTGTGATAAGATCGTATTGGTGCAACGATAAAGTTATAGATCTTATCACGTGTAATATACCTACATAATCATAAAATTATCAGTACAAGTTGATGAGGGATATACACATTCTTGGAAACTCCCTAGAGACCTCCCAATATTTTGATTTAAAAGGGTGTCCCTGGAGTTTCTTGCCCATTCTTTTCATTCTTCCATCCCCATTAAGAGTCCTACTACATTTTTTTGGTAAATTCATGATTTTTGACGCAGTAATTCTCAGCAGCAGTAACATATTTTAATTATTTGCTTAAGAATAACGATAGTGCCATTCTCTTTCTTGTAAGTTGGAGTTACACATTTTCATTTTTCTTTTCGTGTTATTTACTATAAATATTTTACGAACTCAGTTTGCAAGAAAAACCGTCGACGATGGAACTTTAACGCTCAAATTCACATAGTTACATACAATTCTTATAAACGCTAAAATTACTAAAAGATAAGTTGAATGTTTTACTTGTTTATTGGAGTTTTAGAATTTCTTTAAATTCCTTGAGGAGGAAGCACCGTTCGCGAACAAACGAGAACCTTTGCGGGCGAGGCTCCTGCGGAAGGCTTTCTATTGGTTAAAAATTTGTTAAAATCGGTCCAGCAGTTTTGGAGCTTATTCGGTACAAACAAACAAAAAAATATTTCCTCTTTATAATATTAGAGACGAATGGCGCGTCAAATACCACAGCAATTCGGTATTATTAGAAGACAACGCGCAATCTTATCGTGGTACTAACATACATAACTCGACAAGTTCAAGATTACGCGGCCAATATGTTAGATATACTATTTTGTGGTGATCTGCCGATCAAACTATCATGTGCTAATAGCTACCGCATTTTTTCTATTATCGTTATCAGCATATAGCAGTCCACTTATCAGCTTCGGTGAAGGAAAACATCGTGAGGAAACCAAATCAGCATGCCTGACATGATATCTCTCGGTAAAGTCAGATTAATACGGATTCTGCAATGAATTATATTGTCGTTACAGGTAATCAGTGGCCCAAAAAGTCTGACAACCAGTCTTACCAAGGGGTATCGTATTACCCAGTACTAACTGGGTTGTGGAGGTAAAATAGGCAGTCGCTCCATGTAAAATACAGATATTTAGCTGCAGCTGGTCAGACTGGCAATCGGACCACAAACCAGTTAAGAAAAGGATAGCCAGCTGATAATGATGATCCTGCATCATTTACCACTAAACTTAATACATTATGTGCAAGGCGACGAGGTTTGGCAGAAGAAATATATGGTGGTATAGTTGGTGCCAGTTAAGATGACAATAGCGGTCATTGACCCACCTACATTTCTGAAACTTTTTAACTTTGAAAACCAAAAATAAGCCTGTTCAAGTCTGGAATCGTCATCTATCGTGATCTTCAACATTTTTGTAATGAAAAACGATACATGGTTTATTTGTTTTGGTTCGTACGAATCGTACGTAAGAGATATTAGGGAAAGGGCAATGGCCGCTATTCTCATCTTAACTGGCACCAACTATAGCACATTCCCTTTTCATTTGCAAGAAAAAGTCAGAGCAGGTTAGTAGGCTATTACGTATCTTTCTGATATCCAGTGACTATCAAGCTTCGATTGTACACCGAACTTTGATGACAACCGAGAATGTCATAATATTGGTATTACGTATATCACTTTACGGAGACTAACAGCCCGGGTACAGTGTAACGTCTTTCACAAAAGCCACTTCAAACTCAGTTGTCATCAATTTGTTGTCCACTCTGCTTACATAATCGAAATAATATAAGTATCGATACGAAAGCGTCTGTCAAAATGAGTTACGGTGACTATCAGCCACGATGACAACCAATGAAGTCATATTTGATCGCGATTGGTCATACTTAATACGAAACTAACCTTATGACAGTTAGTTGATGGACACTGAGCCCAGTTACTATCATTTCGAGCTGTCAACAGAGATACGTAATAGCCCTACTGGTCAGCGATTTGACTGTAACTCCCCGCCCTACTAGAAGAGTTTCTTCAGAAAAAAATCGACTAAGTAAGTGCACCGGTAATGGACAGCGTACCAGTGATGAACATTTTTGGTTGAGTGAGTCCTAAAAAATAAGGATTCTACAACGCTTTTGTTACCTGGCAATACTTTACCACAGAGAAAAGGGATTAAAGTGTCAAAATATTGACAGCTGATGTATGTCTGTGGTTCAGTTTCAAAATGGTGGAAAGATAAACAGCGCGTGTCACCAGTGATATCGTTTTTTAAGTGAGTTTGATAGCGAGGTAAGTTGCTGATGAGTTTTTTTGTTAATTCAATTAAGGTAATAATGAATAAATAATAAGTTTGTGGCTTAATTAACCTCTTTTCCTAACAATCTTACTTAAAAGTATTGCAAACAATAACGTGGTTTGTTTTTTTTTTGCTATGTCCATGACTAGACTGTTATTATGACATGTCCTAGTTATGGACATTGTGTCGATTACTAGTGCAGTGCATTTTTTTAAAGATTTTAGTCGATTCTAGATTTATTTCTCGAAGTCAATGAAATATCTTTTTTTGATGACTTTATAAAGCTTTTTACCAGTAATGGACAGACGTGTTCATTAGTGGGGTGTCCATCACTGGTTCATTCCATTACTGTAGGTACTACAAATAAGATTTTTCTTACAGTCATGGCGCCGGTGAAAAATTATACACCACTTCAAATGCAACATGCTTTGGAAGCAGTAAAAAAAGGAGAGAGCGTGTGCTCTGCAGCCAAAAAATATGGAGTACCACGAATAACCTTACACAATAAGTGCACTGGTAAGAGTCCGGCAGCATGTTCTATGGGCCCATCGTCAATATTGACGAAAGAAGAAGAAAACATTTTGGTAAAATGGTTATTCGCTATGTCAGAAAGGCACTGTCCAGTGGCTAAAGAACAGCTACTGGACAGTGTCCAGGCGATTGTTAAATCAAATAATAAACAGACGCCTTTTACCGATGGTAGACCAGGGCGCAAATGGTACCAAGCGTTTCTTAAACGTCACCCTGAAGTGTCTGAAAGGCTTTCTCAAAACTTGACAACATCTAGAGAAGCTGTAACCGAAAAACAAATAACTAGCTGGTTTTCTGAAGTTGGTGATTATTTACATAACCAAGGTCTTGGCGACGTAATGAAGGATCCCACGAGAGTATTCAACACGGACGAAAGTGCCTTCTTTCTAAATCCAAACCCTGGTCATGTCTTGGTGAAAAAAGGCGACAAAAATGTATACAGCGTTTCAGGGAACGAAAAAGAAAATCTTACTGTGCCCATTACTGCAAATGCAGCAGGACAATTAGCACCGCCGATGATCGTTTTTGCATACGAGCGAGTTCCAAAGCATATTGCAGAAAGCGTTCCAAACTCATGGGCTATAGGTAAATCCGAAAGTGGTTGGATGTGTAGCAGCACATTCTATGAGTATATCACGAACATCTTTCACCCCTGGCTTATTGAATACAAAATAAAACTGCCAGTGGTTTTCTTCCTAGATGGCCATGCCTCACACGTCACAAAACATCTATCAGACTTTTGTTCTCAGAGTCAAATTGAAATTATTACGCTGTATCCTAATAGCACACATTTGCTACAGCCAATGGATCTCGCAGTTTTCAGACCACTAAAAGCATTCTGGCGTAAACATGTTCGCATATGGAAAACCGTAAACTTGGGGCAGCAAGTCAAAAAAGACAAATTTGCAATTACACTAAAGAGTGCTCTAGAAGAACTCTCAGAAGAAAGCATAAAAAATGGTTTTCGGGCTGGAGGTTTGTTTCCATTTGGTCCGGAATATGTTGATTTTTCTAAAATGCACGCCCATAACAGAAGATCGACAAATGCTACTCAACATTTCACACAGCAGGACTTAGAGTTCATAACGAAACTGGAACAGGAAATAGTCAAAACGTTCACACAGTCAAAACTGGACTTATATAAAAGATGTTTCTATATCCCGAGAACTGATTTGAATAACGTTTTGCCAGACGAAGATTTAACTCTATACACAATTTGGGCGAAGTATAAATAGTTGTGTCATGCAAACAGAGTCGAATTTGAAAATCAGGAAGTGGCAACAGAGTTAGAGCAAATGGGAATAGAAAGCAACACTGGTCCAGATCAGATTTCTGAGGACATCATTGCAACTCACCAAGAAGACGCTACCACTCTCTGTAGCTCTTATTTGAAAAATATGCCATCGACATCCTTTGCAGAAGTAAACGAAGATACAACTACGATTATGCCATACAACACATGTATCAGTACCGGGCCAGACATACTTCAAAACCAGGAATTTTTCAATATGACACAAAAAACTCCGATGAAAAATATGCCATCGACAAGTTTTGCAGAACACATGTTATGTGAACAAAACATCATAGTACCATCCATACCAAAACATTTAAGAAAGCTCTTTTCTGGCCGGAACCCACTATAAAAAAGAAAGGAAGGATCTCAAAAGAAAAGCTACCATCAACAATTACGAGTGAAGCTTGGAGAGAATTTCATAGGAAGAAGGAATTGGAAAAAAAAAATAAAGAAGAAGAAAAGGAAAAACGAAAACAAGAAAGAATAGAAAACAAGACCAAACGTGACCAAACGAAAAGTGCAAGTCGCAACGGAAATAAAACCAAGAATAGAAAACGTAAAAAGCAATCCGTAACATCGAGTGATACTGAAGACAGTGATATAACATATGCAGCGTCAGGCGAAAGTGAAATTGAGTTTGAAACAGATTTGGAAAACAACACTTAAAATGAACGGCCACATGTAGATAACGAGGAGAACAATGACGAAGGAAAAGAATGCAAGGTGAAGAGAACAGTAGGAAGACAAAACGTTTTAACAGAAACTATTCATACGCCAAACCTTACCTGTCCAATACGGGTCCATATTGGCTCACATAAAGTTCTTTACCCGAAATTGTTCTTCCTAATGATTTGTAATCCGAATGATCACTCTTCCTAAAATTTTTCATCCTAAAGTTTTCATTCATACTATTTGTAGTGCTACCGGCGATGTTCATAACACTCATGTTTCTGAAAATTGTAATTAATAATATCATTAATGTGAATATATTTAAACTCCTACTGTTATTTATCATAACGCTTTTATCCCTAAACATAATTACCATAATATTTTCACTCATACTCAGAAAGAAACATTTACCAAGTGTAATAAAACATATATGTTTGTAGAAGATGATATTTATAGTTTTAATTTGAGGGTATGAATATTATTTGGGGGTATTCTTTACAAAACGTACTTATTACTATAACTATACCTAAGATAATTATGTCTAAAAAACCAACTGTTCAGAATGATTAAAGGTCGTTTCACTGATTTTTGTCTTAAATGAATGAAATTCAGGTCAGCGTGTCGTCATGGGGCACTATGAAAAAAATACTTATAAAAGTTTCGCAACCAATTTCAAAGTAGTTGGTCACAGTTCTAACCTAACCTATGGATATCTTTGCAGGTACACACCGCTGTAAATATATATAAAAACATGTATTTATCTACTTGTACCGACCTATTTTTTGGCATACAATCAACGAACCACCAGATTTAGCAAAATGTAACGGCAAAAAAATCACTTTTGGTTGCCAAAATCAGTAAATGATCACGAAAATTAATCCCCATTATCGTGAAATTAGAACCAAAAATTTATTTTTGACCACCAGAAATTGAACTGTTATGCTCTTGCATCCGAGTCGAGGGAGACCCGGTCGACGGAGCCCCGCTTCGCGGGGCTCCTACTTCTGAATGGTTTGTAAAAAAATAACCACGAAGGGTATGGCGGGGTCTATTCGCTCGCTTCGCTCGCTCATTCGACCCCGCCATACCCTTCTAACCTAATCTATCCGTGTCGGGGTGCCCCAAGTCGGCCTAAGCAAAACTAGTTTGTCATCAAACACCTAATTAAAATTTGGTGCTCAATTTACTAAATTTGGTGGTCAATTGATATTCTAGGTGATAGATGTTAGTGGTCACAAAGTTAATTTTGGTGGTCATCATATTTTTGTATTATTTTGTATGGTATTCTTATATTATGTTAAACTTGTTATGTGGAAATAAAGACACGAAAAATTAATGTATATAATACTGATTATTATGAATAAAAATAAATCTAAACAAAAAAGATATGACTATGAATAATAGTGTAAAAGATGGTTATGTTGAGAAAATATAGAAAAACAAATAAAAGTCTAATAGATGTTTATTGCTACTGACATTATGAAGTTGAATGCTTCGGAATTATGAACATTAGAGACAGAGTAGTTAGGAATTGTGATTGTTAGGATGAAAAATGTTAGGAAGAACATTTTCGGATTTCCAATTATCGGAGTTGAAAATTTAGGTGAACTTTGGCGCACCCGTCCAATACAAATATTGAGCAGTGTTGACGTGCAAATGGTACTAGACGACAAAACTGGAAAATTCAAAGTATCCAAACAACGTAGAACATCTGATCCAAGTTGTTCAGATAATTTGAATGTTCCAAATGGACTGACAGTTGGAAAATATGTTCTTGTCAAATTCGATGGCAAGAGTACAACAAAGACTTACCGTTACGTGTGTATGATACAAGAAATTTTTAAACGTAAGGTTGTAGTTCAAGGACTGCGTAGCTGTAAATCGAAAACTAATTTTAAAATAATCGAAAAAGATGTGTCCATAATTGATTTGACTGATATATATAGTTATTTGCCCGAGCCTAAACGCCAAAATAATATTTTTTTTTCCGCATGTCATTGATGTGAAAGAATTAATTTAGATATTTTAAGAATTGTATTTGAGATCTCCTAGTAAACCAAAATAGTTTTTAAGCAAAGTAAAAGTATTATAATTTTATAAAAATATAATTTTTTTTTAACAAATGAAACATAGGTGTAAGTACATCGTGATTTATAGTGATTTACCATAATAAAGTAATACTTTATTTTATGTTTAATAAGAACTTTTATTAGAAGACGTAATAGCAAATAAAATTTGTTTCTAAATAAACAGTTTTATTTATTTATTTGTATCTATCAAGTGTCTATTACTAGGTGTCCAATACCGGAACACTGTGCATAACTAGGCGTCAATCATTGGTGTATGACTTGTCCATTACTAGATAATTATAAGCCTATTTTTTTTTTCGTAATTTTATGTTTATAGTATTAAGTATTCTCTTATTAGATGCTAAAAATCCATAACCAACTTTATCTACAACCATTGCAAGAATCGGCCCGCAACTTTTTTTATTGGAAATTTTATACGTACTTCATCGACTTAAACCGTCCATCACTGGTACAGATACTATCTCATCATCTTTTTACGGCACCGCCAGCACCAGCAACGGAGGGAGACTTGGACTACAATCACCACACTTTCAAACACAAAGGGGTAGATGACACACCAATCAATTGAGATACTTCTTAGGAGCTGTCAAAACGCGGTTCTCTCATAGATTTTGTATACTACAACAGCCCATAACGTCCACTGCTGGCCTCTCCCATGATAGGAGGAATTTGCCGTAATCTCCACGCTTGGCAGGCGGATTGGAGATCGCAGTGATGAAAGACTAACAGAAAACGCTGCTGCCCATTCTCTGGTCTACGGAGGCGCAAGGTGTTCTGCCTCAGACATTAGTCGCCTTATACGACACCCGTGACTGTAATGGGTTGGTTCTATTCTACTCTGCCGGATACCACACGGCTAAAGATTTTCTATGGCAATAGCCAACTGTGACTGTCACTGTTTATTCAACTCATGACTCAAATATTTATTGATTTTAAAGCAACTAAAAATCGATTTTGTCAATGAATTGAAAATAAATCGGGTTTTCAGGCCCAAAATAAAGTGTTTTTTTAGAGATTGGTGTCTTGGAAATATTGTTCTATGGTGTCATCTACCCTATTCGATAGATTTTAAGTTTTTAAAAGTTCAAGACATTCTCCACCTCTATTAATAAGTAAAAGTTCGAAGTCTTTCAGGTTTTCAGAATAAGAACGCCAAAGTTGGATAATTCACGCAAAAATCACGGTCGAAGATAGGGGTAGGGTAGGGGGGGGTAGGGGTAGGGGAGGGGGGTAGGGGTAGGGGGAGGGGGTATATAGGGGGAGGGGGGATATAGGGGTAGAGGGAGGGGGGGGATATAGGGTCGTTCTTCTTTTTTAGTGCCAATGGTCCGTCACTCACCTCATTTTGTGTCATATTAGAGTATGGATTATTATGTATTCATTGTTTGAATCTACATCCTCATCGCTTTATACCTTTCAATACTAAAATAATATTTAACTTTCTGTAGTTAATAATTTTTTTGCATGTGTTGATTCTTCATTAAATACCGTGACAGAGTAGTGATTTATAATGATGTCCTACCTAAAAAGGACCACTCTGTCACAGTGTTTTCTCGAAAATCGCCACAAAACAAACAACATTATGGGCATGAAAACAGAGATTTACAAATGAAAATTAAATGCATTTGCAAAAAAATATCTAAGACTGAAATCAAAATATTGTCACACTCGAAAAACTGAAAAACACCAATTCATTGTCACGAAAAAAGAAGAACGACCCAAAGACCTCTTGACGACTTGCTAAATTTTAATATCGATCATCGCTGTGATAGATGGCATGCCACTAAAATGACTAGATCTTTCACTCCTAAATCATCTCTCAATATCAAAGTTTATTACAAACATAATTTACCACCAACAATAAGTATGTCATTACCGGAACACACAGCGATAATGATCTTACACGCGTTTATGCACGCCTACACACATAATATACACGTTTATGTATGTAAACAAAATAGTACGATGGGCTCTATGTCATCATCATCTGCCTAGCCTTTTCCCAACTATGTTAGGGTCGGCTTCTAGTCTAACCGGATGCAGCTGAATACCTACCAGTATTTTACCCGGAGCTACTACCTATCTGACTTTCACAACCCAGTTCATCATCATCATCATCAGCCTATTAATGTTCCCACTGCTGGGACACAGGCCTCCTCTCTATGAGAGGGAGTGGGCTATAATCAACCACGCGGGCCCAGTGCGGATTGGTTGATGTCACATGTCATCGAATTTTTTGGTTCTAGGACATGCCGGTTTCCTCACGATGTTTTCCTTCACCGTTCAGTTAGTACTGGGTAATACGGTACCCCCTGGTAAGACTGGTTGTCAGACTTTTTGGGCCACTGACTACCTGTAACGACTGTCAAAGATCTACAGGTGACAGCCGGGACCAACTGCTTAACGTGCTTTCCGAGGCACCAAGGAAACTCGGTGTGGGGACACTCGGTATATTGTGTGGTGGTTGGTTGTGGTTTAGTGGGTGCGTGTGCGTACGTGTGTAGTTAAAAAACCGGCTAAGTGCGAGTCGGACCCGCGCATGAAGGGTTCCGTGCCATCGTAGTAACGGAGCTCCCTTTCCTTTTTTATTATATATATTTGTTATTAAAGCGGCAAAAGAACTACACATTCTGTGAAAACTTCAAGTATCTACCTATTACGGATCATGAGATACAGCCCGCTGACTGACAGACGGACAGAAGGACGGCGGGACGATCAACGACGTTTTTACGTTACATTTATACCACGGCCTCGTGCTAGGGCCTCAGAGCTTCAAACATTTTCCAAGGTAGCTGCGGCTAGGGTTGCCACCCGTACTATAATACTATATTTATATTTATTATACCCGTACTATATTTCAGTTAATTTTACTACTACAACTACTACAACAGCCCATAACGTCCACTGCTGGACATAAGCCTCTCCCATGATGGGAGGAATTTGCCGTAATCTCCATGCTTGGCAGGCGGATTGGCGATCGCAGTGATGAAAGACTAATAGAAAACGCTGCTGCCCATTCTCTGGTCTACGGAGGCGCAAGGTGTTCTGCCTCAGACATTAGTCGCCTTATACGACACCCGTGAGTGTAATGGGTTGGTTCTATTCTACTCTGCCGGATACCACACGGCTAAAACTAATTGTATTATATTATAGAAAAATAATATAGTACGAAAAATACTATATTTTTAACCCTAATTCGACTGTCGCGCTTTTTTAAATTAACTGTGACTGGAAGTCCGGAATGTACCCGCAACGCTAAACGGGGAATTTCAGAACCAAACGCATTCGCGGCAACAAAACGTCAACTGTCAAATGTTAATAATTTGAATTCAGAAATAATTATTGTAAATAAAATTATTTCAAAAATAAGCGAAAAAGAAGTGTTTTTGTCGAAAAAACACTGCTCAAAAATGGCAAATACTTTTCAAAAGTACAGATACAAATTTGACAAATATATTTAAAACTAGCTAACCCGCCGAACTTCGTACCGACTAAAAGTCGATTCTTGAATTTTTTTTTTTCAGGCAATTTTTTAATTTTTCTCTCCGTAAGAACCATCCTCGTACTTCCAGGAAAATTATAAAAAAAAGAATTAACGAAATCGGTTCAACTGCTCTCGAGATTTGCGCTTAGCAACACATTCAGCGATTCATTTTTATATTATAGAAGATCATTTGCTTTCTTCTCTCCATTCCTGCAACTTCCGCTTTTACGGAAATATTATAAGCATATTAATTTAATAAAAATGAATTGTTATATATTTTAATATGAACCTAAATTGTTCAGATTCCTATAATTATTTTAAATGCAATAGATCATTGATGGCCAAAGCGAAGAGCAATAATAATATATTGAAAAAGAAATGTTTAAAAATAAATGTGTACTTTTTTTTCCTGAATTTCCCAAATATAGTACATTTTTACAACTTTTTTGGGAAAAGTACTATAATATTTGTTTCAAATAAAGGTGGCAACCCTAACCGCGGCACGTCTTTTATACTGTTTTGTGTGTAATGTGTGTTTGACACTTACGTTCATACACACACGTCGTGTTAAGTCGCGTGTTTACTTTGCCGGTATTATCGTCTCACATACTCAATTGCTCATGTCATCTTCAATATGTAGTGGGAGTGGGGGGGGGTGTCAAGGGTGATCAACATACAGGATGGAAGAGACACCGACGACGCACAAATGGTTACCATGTTTTCAGTATGTCATTCTGAGACCCCTACATACAAAGTTTACATCGGTAATGAGGGATTTTCTTTTTAGCTCTTCCCTAGTCGCTGGATAGATGGCGCTAGGAGTTAGTATGATAATACACCGAACGTAACCTAAAAAGCTTATTTTAACAAAGCGCGAGAAAACTAGGTTATATTCGGAAGGCTAAGCAAATGAAAGTGTCAGTCAACGAGAGTATGTGACGTGACACAATATTTTTTTTCCAAGCGTTTTGGCTTTGGCACCAACTATCATAGTAAGTTCAACGCCATCTATAGAGTTCTTGGAAACTATTTTTTTTTTAATACCTCAAAAAGAAAACCTCTCATTAAAAAAAACAATCGGGGCAGTCTTTGAGGATGGGGACTGCCGATAGAAGTGAAAACAAAAAGTACACAGGCTCCTCCCCAGTCGTAGCACTGGTTATGCCCCCGCGCATGCCTATGTGGTGCTACGCCGTAGCGGATCGCCTACGAGTGCTACGAAGCGTGACCGCACGTTACGTCAAGTGACGATGAGTTCAATGTTTTTTCTTCACCCAAAAAGTGCTCAACGCGCCTAAAGAAGTTTTCACTTCAAAAATACCATACATTTTGACCGTGTAGTTACTTTGTCAGTCTATAAGCACGTAAACTTTGTCGTTAAAAGACAGTAGGTATTTTTTTATGTAACAAAAATAGCTACGCTTACGTCAAAGTGTTTGTAATTCCTGCTACACTCACACAAGCTTACTTTACAAACGTCAAACATGAAGATTCAAATCGCTAGATTCGATTTGGCGCGTCAAAGAATGATCACGTTTTTGTTTTGTTGACAATAACATTTTCACTTCCCATGCTCAGAAAGTGCTTGTTTGCGCAGGATATAGGCTGTGCACAAGGGCATTAATGTATCTACTTATAAATGAAAATGAGCCATACAGCCAAACGCAATAAGAAGTTCCTAGATAGAATTTGTTATTTTATAATATTTACTTTAATTTATTTGCCTTGTGTTTTTTAAGACATAAAAGACATAAAAAATTAAATTCAAGTACCTACGGTAGGTTATTTAATTAATTTAAGAAAATTATTATAAAAAAAAAAATATTTAATAGTAGGCTGTATAGGTCTGCAGCCCAAGTCTAATATCAATGTCGCAAGATTTCAAAAAAAGAAAGCGGCGGGAAACAGCTCTTGTTTTTGCATGTTTATTAATTTCTTCAATTTATACTACTGTTTTATTTCCTCGCAATCGAAGTGAAAAGCAGAGTTTATAACTCGTCCACAAAACCATTTTTATCCTCGACATTACTATCAGCCCTCGCCTTCGGCTCGGGCTGCTAAAAATCTCGGATAAAAATGGTTCGTTTTGTGCACTTGTTGTAAAATCTACTATTTTCTTCTTACCGTGCCGAAGGCAAAAGCTTTATTGTTTTTCCTCTCTGGGGCACTGAGAAAGTAGTACCTAGTGCATGGGATGGCGTGAGTCCTTGTAGCTTTATTGTTGATGCGGGTGGCTATAGTGAGCAATGCCAGTCAGTGGATACAGCATTTTTACTGGGGACAGATTAAGGCAACCACAAATAATCCGGCACGTCTCATTTAGAGCTGAGTGAGCAATGACATTAGAATATTTTGAATAGTATTGTCCTGCTCACACATACTAAGAATCATTTCTATCGTTCTATGTGGAAGCAAGCAGGTTATATCGTTATCTGCCTAGCCGTTTCCCAACTATGTTCGGGTCGGCTTCCAGGCTAACTGGATTCAGCTGAACACCAGTATTTTACACGGAGCGACTGCCTATCTGACCACGAAAACTCAGTTAGTACTGGGTAACACGACACCGACACCCCTTGGTAAGACTGGTTGTCAGACTTTTTGGGTCACTGACTACGTGTAACGACTGTCAAAGATCTACAAATGATAGCCGGGACCAACAGCTTAACGTGCTCACCGAGGCACGGAGGAAACTCGGTATGTAAGGGTGGTCACCCATCCACAGACCAACCTAGGCAAGCCCGGCTTTACCTAAGGATCGACCCGAGCGGCTTTTATTATTTAGCCACGAGCTGCAGAAGCAGGTGCGAGCATTTATTTCAATTAGACGATACAAGCACTTTTGAAATGTCAAAAAAACAAAGAAAGCGAAGCTACAGTTACAAGGCATAATATAATACTTAATTTGTGAAAGTACTGTAGTTGCCCATTCTAAAGCATAGATCGCTATGGAGAAGAATGGGCAAGAAACTCCATGGAAGTGTCCATGGAGTTTTTAAATATTTTTACGAGCACGCACGGTACATCGAATGATTTAAATCTTCACAAACCCATTAGTATTCGTGTGTCAACACGAATACTAATGGGTTACTTATAAATGAAAATGAGCCATACAGCCAAACGCAATAAGAAGTTCCTAGATAGAATTTGTTATTTTATAATATTTACTTTAATTTATTTGCCTTGTGTTTTTTAAGACATAAAAGACATAAAAAATTAAATTCAAGTACCTACGGTAGGTTATTTAATTAATTTAAGAAAATTATTATAAAAAAAAAAATATTTAATAGTAGGCTGTATAGGTCTGCAGCCCAAGTCTAATATCAATGTCGCAAGATTTCAAAAAAAGAAAGCGGCGGGAAACAGCTCTTGTTTTTGCATGTTTATTAATTTCTTCAATTTATACTACTGTTTTATTTCCTCGCAATCGAAGTGAAAAGCAGAGTTTATAACTCGTCCACAAAACCATTTTTATCCTCGACATTACTATCAGCCCTCGCCTTCGGCTCGGGCTGCTAAAAATCTCGGATAAAAATGGTTCGTTTTGTGCACTTGTTGTAAAATCTACTATTTTCTTCTTACCGTGCCGAAGGCAAAAGCTTTATTGTTTTTCCTCTCTGGGGCACTGAGAAAGTAGTACCTAGTGCATGGGATGGCGTGAGTCCTTGTAGCTTTATTGTTGATGCGGGTGGCTATAGTGAGCAATGCCAGTCAGTGGATACAGCATTTTTACTGGGGACAGATTAAGGCAACCACAAATAATCCGGCACGTCTCATTTAGAGCTGAGTGAGCAATGACATTAGAATATTTTGAATAGTATTGTCCTGCTCACACATACTAAGAATCATTTCTATCGTTCTATGTGGAAGCAAGCAGGTTATATCGTTATCTGCCTAGCCGTTTCCCAACTATGTTCGGGTCGGCTTCCAGGCTAACTGGATTCAGCTGAACACCAGTATTTTACACGGAGCGACTGCCTATCTGACCACGAAAACTCAGTTAGTACTGGGTAACACGACACCGACACCCCTTGGTAAGACTGGTTGTCAGACTTTTTGGGTCACTGACTACGTGTAACGACTGTCAAAGATCTACAAATGATAGCCGGGACCAACAGCTTAACGTGCTCACCGAGGCACGGAGGAAACTCGGTATGTAAGGGTGGTCACCCATCCACAGACCAACCTAGGCAAGCCCGGCTTTACCTAAGGATCGACCCGAGCGGCTTTTATTATTTAGCCACGAGCTGCAGAAGCAGGTGCGAGCATTTATTTCAATTAGACGATACAAGCACTTTTGAAATGTCAAAAAAACAAAGAAAGCGAAGCTACAGTTACAAGGCATAATATAATACTTAATTTGTGAAAGTACTGTAGTTGCCCATTCTAAAGCATAGATCGCTATGGAGAAGAATGGGCAAGAAACTCCATGGAAGTGTCCATGGAGTTTTTAAATATTTTTACGAGCACGCACGGTACATCGAATGATTTAAATCTTCACAAACCCATTAGTATTCGTGTTGACAACTTGACAAGTTTGTTATTGTTAGCGGTATCTTCAAGGTTATTCGCTCACGGGGTTAGCAGAGTTAGAGATATGAGATAGATTAGAAGACGGATGGTAACAGTAGGTCAATATTGTAACTTGATTTTTTGTGGATGAGGAAAATTCAAGTAATTGGTTGATTTTTACACTCTGATTTTTCGGAAACATTATTATCACGCCTGGTTTCATAATAACAGCCAGGGACTAACAGCATAACGTGCTTTCCGAGGCATGTAACAGATGGTCATCCAAGGGCCGACCTCGCCAACCGTTGCTTAACCTATAGAAGAACGGCCACCGCTTTTGCTTTCGATACGGGTATCGAAAGCAAAAGTACCAGGCATTCATACTCCAACAAGAGTATTGTATTACGGGCTAGTGTCCGCAACTCCACGTCAAAGCCAAAGCGTGTATTTTGTGTATGAAATACCTCAACAGCACATTTGAAAGTACCAGGCATTCATACTCTAAGAAGAGTATTGTATTGTGCAACGCGCGATTCATCTTGCGTACGGAACACAAGAGTCTTCATCTGCCCAGCCTTTTCCCAAATATGTTGCAACTGAATACCACTATTTTACATGGAGAGACTGCCTATCTGACCTCCACAACCCAGTTAGTACTGGGTAATACGGTACCCCTTGGTATGACTGGTTGTCACACTTTTGGGCCACTGACTACCTGTAACGACTGCCAAAGATCTACAAATGACAGCCGGGACCAATTGCTTAACGTGCTTTCAGAGGCACGGACGAAACTCGGTATGTAATGGGTGGTCACCCATCCCCCGACCGGTCTCCGAACCGACTTAGGTAAGCCGTGGTCTGTACGGAAAACAAAAGTACATACTTACCTACTTAGGTATAATAATGAATTACTTCAATAGTACATTTGAAAGCAAAAGTACCAGGCATTCATACTCCAACAAGAGTATAACAATGAACCTCAACAGCACATTTGTGTCCATTATTAGACTGATAACGGCTCATTATGTAATAGTTATCGCGTTAAACATGAATGTTGGGTTCATTGAAATCTGTGATCACGATTATAGGGTATGTTTAGTTTGATTTAATATCTTGGTGTGAAAATCAACAGCCAATGCCACTGGTGTGATCCATTGCCTAAAACTGTAAAGACGCGTGTATGACCAGAACATGGATGAGGCAAATTAAAGTGCCTTTTACCGAAGGCATAATATGAACATTTTCGAACTGAAAACTTCTTTAGGCGCGTTGAGCACTTTTTGGGTGAAGGAAAAACATTGAACTCATCGTCACTTGACGTAACGTGCGGTCACGCTTCGTAGCACTCGGAAGCGATCCGCTACGGCGTAGCAACACATAGGCATGCGCGGTGCGTAACCAGTGCTACGACGGGGGCGGGGCCTGTGTACTTTATGATTTCACTTCTATCGGCAGTCCCCAAAGACTGCCCCGATTGTTTTTTTAGGGTTCCGTACCCAAAGGTTAAAAACGGAACCCTATTACTAAGACTCTCTCATCTGTCCGTCTGTCTGTCACCAGGCTGTATCTCATGAACCGTGAAATTTTCACAGATGATGTGAAAAAATCATCATCGATCATCATCATCAATCATCGATTTTTTTTTCTCTTTCTGTCTGGTTGTTCCGGATAATCTCTGAAATGGAGGAACCGATTTTGACGGGACTTTTACTGGCTAATGTTATAAGGAATAACTAAGGCTACATTTATTTTCGAAAAGGATTAGGGACTGGCGTATAAAAAAGAAAAACCCATGAAATTTTTAACGATATCCAATTAAAATAGGGAACTTATATTTCTAAGATACGTTTTTAGGGTTCCGTACCCAAAGGGTAAAAACGGAACCCTATTACTAAGACTTCGCTGTCTGTCCGTCTGTCTGTCACCAGGCTGTATCTCATGAACCGTGACAGCTAGACAGTTGAAATTTTCACAGATGATGTATTTCTATTGCCGCTATAACAACAAATACTAAATATAGTCAATGGTACGGAACCCTTCGTGTGCGAGTCCGACTCGCACTTGGCCGGTTTTATTTACATTTTCTCATGATTCTTTACTCATTCATAAAGTAATTACTGGCTACTGCCACTGCCGCATTTAAGTAATTCCTTACTAGTCACAATGTTGCATATAGATAATTGTTCATTAAATAAATACAGGTGAATACATTATGTAAACACTTTATTTCAATAGGTTTATTTATGTTGTCATTACAACTTCCTCTTGCCTTACATAAAACCCAATTGTAAATTCCATTTAACGTTTTTTACAGGAAATTGTGACTAAGGCCCGGTTTCCACCAACGTGGAGACGAGCGGAGCGGAGAGGAGAAGTGCAAGCTCCAACCAATCACAGGATAGAAGAGAAACCTGATGTAGATTTCAACTATATGTGATTGGTGTGTTTCACACATCTCTGCTCCGCTTTGGTGGAAACCGGGCCTAACCCAAGGCTTGTGTTTGTTTGACAAGAAAAATTTTATAGCTGTAAGTAGTTTGTCCTCATATTTTTAGGAGAAATAATGTCCCTGTCAGCTGTGTTGTTTCATAACATATCATCACACTTGTTATCTTTGAAAGCTAGAAAATTTTTATAGCTGTAAGTAGTTTGTCCTCATATTTTTAGGAGAAATAATGTCCCTGTCAGCTGTGTTGTTTCATAACATATCATCACACTTGTTATCTTTGAAAGCTAGAAAAATTTTATAGCTGTAAGTAGTTTGTCCTCATATTTTTAGGAGAAATAATGTCCCTGTCAGCTGTGTTGTTTCATAACATATCATCACACTTGTTATCTTTGAAAGCTAGAAAATTTTTATAGCTGTAAGTAGTTTGTCCTCATATTTTTAGGAGAAATAATGTCCCTGTCAGCTGTGTTGTTTCATAACATATCATCACACTTGTTATCTTTGAAAGCTAGAAAAATTTTATAGCTGTAAGTAGTTTGTCCTCATATTTTTAGGAGAAATAATGTCCCTGTCAGCTGTGTTGTTTCATAACATATCATCACACTTGTTATCTTTGAAAGCTAAGGCAGAGATATATCTATGTTTAGTAGGTACACCCACTTTCGCCAATTGTCTGGTTTGAAAAAGGATTCACCAATCATACAAAGATAGGGAAGGTTTAAAAATTAAAAAATCAATGGTAGCATCATATCAGTCATGCCAGATTTGTAAATGGAAGAGTGACTGCACCTGTCAATTAAGGTTTCAATATAAAGATAGACCATGACCTAGGTTATTAGGGGTGTGTAACGGTTGATATGATAACAAAAAATCTAACGTTCACTTGACCTAATTTCAGTTAATATACTTTTGTTTAATATAACGATCAGTTGAGATAATGAATTGTTGATATAATTTCATTTTATCTAATTTCTTATGATATAATAAACATTTCCTATAATGTACATTTGACATAATATTCATGTAGTATATTATTCATTTACTATAATATTCATAATCTCTAATAACTTTTAATATAATTTAGAAAATCTCACCCTCAACTATTGTAACCAGTAGAAATTGGATGCAATCTGGACTTTAGGGCACCCCGACTCGGACAGGTTAGGTTAGAAGGGGATGGCGGGGTCGTGTAAGCGAGCGAAGCGAGCGAATAGACCCCGCCATCCCCTTCGTGGTTATTTTTTTATAAACCATCCAGAAGTAGGAGCCCCGCGAAGCGGGACTCCGTCGACCAAGCCTACCCTCAACCATGCATTGAATATTTTAAGATTTGGTTAGGTGCCATTTGAGTTAGGTTAGAACTGTGACCATTAAACATGAAAATTAGGTCAAAAGAACATTAGGTCAAATGAATGTTATATAAAAAGAATATTATACTAAATGTTTTATATTAAATGAAAATTATATCATATGAAACATTAGGTCATATGAAATTAGGTTATATGATTTTATAGCATATGAAAATTATATTATATGAACGTTATTTCAAGTGAAATTAGAGCATTTGTTATTATATCATACATTACACACCCGGTTATTACATAGTATAACCTACCTAGGTTATTACATAGTATAACCTAGGTTATGACATAGTCTATCCCTACTATATATAATATTATAAATGCGAAAGTAACTCTGTCTGTCTGTCTGTTACCTTTTCACGCCTAAACCGCTGAACCGATTTTGATGAATTTTGGTATAGAGATAGATGGAACCTTGGGAAAGGACATAGGGTACTTTTTATCCAGATCCCGATCCCGATCCCGGAATTATACGGGTGGAAACGCAGAGTGCAGTTGTGTATCGTATATCCCTACTAAATGAATTTTGGTATAGAGATAGATGGAACCTACTATATCCCTACTAATATTATAAATGCGAAAGTAACTCTGTCTGTCTGTCTGTCTGTCTGTTACCTTTTCACGCCTAAACCGCTGAACCGATTTTGATGAATTTTGGTATAGAGATAGATGGAACCTTGGGAAAGGACATAGGGTACTTTTTATCCAGATCCCGATCCCGATCCCGGAATTATACGGGTGGAAACGCAGAGTGCAGTTGTGTATCGTATATCCCTACTAAATGAATTTTGGTATAGAGATAGATGGAACCTTGAAACGGTTGTGATCATTCAACATTGATGGTGATTGTGATGGTGATCGTGATGGTGATCGTGATGGTGATCGTGATGGTGATTGTGATGGTGATTGTGATGGTGATTGTGATGGTGATGGTGATTGTGATAGTGTGATTGTGATAGTGAATGATTGTGATGATGGTGATTGTGATGGTGATTGTGATGGCGATTGTGATGGCGATTGTGATAATGATTGAGATAACGATGATGGTGATTGTTATGGTGATTGTGATGGTGATTGTGATGGTGATTGTGATAATGATGGTGATATTGATGTTGGTTTTGATAGTGATGGTGATTGTGATTTTGATAGTGATTGTGATGGTGATGGTGATTGTGATGGTGATTATGATGGTGATTGTGATGGTGATTGTGATGGTGATTGTGATGGTGATTGTGATGGTGATTGTGATAATGATGGTGATATTGATGGTGACTGTGATTGTGATGGTGATTGTGATGGTGATTGTGATGGTGATTGTGATGGTGATTGTGATAATGATGGTGATATTGATGGTGACTGTGATTGTGATGGTGATTGTGTTGGTGTTTGTGATGGTGATGGTGACTGAAATAGTGATGGTGATTGTGATAATGATTGTGATATTGATGTTGGTTTTGATAGTGATGGTGATTGTGATAATAATGGTGGTTGTGACAGTGATGGTGGTTGTGATGATTATGAAATTTGGCACATCGATAGTTTATAACCTGGATTCACATGTAGGACACTATTTATCCTTTTAGTATGATTCAGTGGGACAGTTACCGAAATTTACGCGGGCGAAGCCGCGGGCAACAGCTAGTACTTAATATTATAAAGAGGAAAGAATCAATATTTTGTTTGTTTGTGTGTTTGTTACGATTTAACTCTAAAAATATTTGACCAATTTTAAAAATTCTTTCACCATTGTAAAGCCACGTCTTTACTGAGTAACATAGGCTATATTTTATCCCTGTACTCCCACGGGAACGGGAAATACGCGGGTGAAACGACGTGACGTCCACTAGTAAGGGTTCGAAAATGTATAGATGAAGATTTTTTATCCTAGTAGTATATTCATTTGGGACAATTTACGACCTCCACATCAAGCCTGCAACAGCATGTTCCAATACCTATATATTTTTCATATTATATCCTTTCCTATTTCTAATTTTGACACAGTTTCATCTTAAAAATCTAGGTAGGTACTCTCTTTCTAAATAATTATATTTCTCACATTCCATTCATGAATTCTAGTAAATTCCCCCTACTCTTCCAGCCAGTATTTTTGTTTTTAATTAATTTCTTAGATTAAATTTTGATTATTGATCTTGATACATTTGTTTTAAGTAAATATCACATTATTTTCTGATTTTAGTGGCTTATTGGAATTCTGTGGAGTCTTATCTACTTCCAAAACGATCTCTCGTATTGAATTTCAATTTGCGACGTAAATTCTCAATTTAATAAAATATATTTGACGAAGAATTTAAAATTGAATTTCCAGTTAACTCATATCTACGTGTTTACGACAAACGCTATGGTTTAAAAGAACTATTTTTAACCACGCCGATCGTCTTAGGAAACGACGTGTCTAAGAAAATAAAAAAGTAATACTTACGGATTAGAAAAAAAGTTGGTGTGTTACGCCGGACGTCGTTATAACCACTTTTATCACTTAAAATCACACTAAAAACTTGTTTTTATGATTCTTTTTCACAATTCCTTGTTCGACGAAGTTATTTACGACAAAATTAACGCATAGTGCATGTCTGCGCGGGTAGGGAATTCAAATGAAAATAATTTTTGTAGGTTACAAAACGTCAAACTCGCTCGCTTTGAAGGTCACCTTGAAATGACAGCTGTGGGGTGGTCTGTTTATAATATAAACTAGAATGAACGAATGGGACGAGGAACTCGATAGAGTTGCCAGTTTATTTTAACCGACTACTTATCAAAAGGTGATGTATTTTCGTCGCAATGTTTTGGATGGAGTAGCAGAGTGCTTGAAATGGACTATGTTGTTTTTACGAGACGTAAATAATTCAACTACTACTTTCTTACTTCGTCGTAATATAGATTAACTACAGGCCCGGATCTAGGGGGGGGCAAGCCGGGGCCCATGCCCCGGGCGGCAGATTTAGGGGGCGGCAAATTCAAGCTTGGCTGACTTACGGTCAAAGTTGCGATAATGATGAGTTGTAACGATACAACTCATTGATTTCTGTTGAAGACTGGAAAACTGTTCCTGTTGAAGAAGAAGGAGCGCCCTGCAGACACCCCATATGCATAATAGCCCATCGATTTAGATGAGGAAGACAAACTTTTTGAGAGATAAACTGTAGACCGCCTATTTCAGCACCTGGCTACTGAGGATCTGGCGGACCCGCTTAGATGCCGCTGCCTCGCAGAGCAACTGCGCAGTTGTCAGACTCCTCGACTCTCCCCAGGGCTCAGGATTTCCACCTCGAGAAAAAAAAATATTGGAGGCACTCTTATACCATGCCAAACCTATGCCGTACCAACTTCTGCTGCATAATCAGGGCCTATCCGAGGGATAGAGATATCATCTATGTACGACTGGGCGCTTCGCGGTTAGCTTCTTCATGGTGTTTGTGTCATCTGTTATGCCGATGACACGCTGGTGAAGGCAAACGTTTCGGCAGGTCGTCTCTTGTATCATGGCGACAGCTCTGGGGTCGTAGATGGGATCCGAGTCGACGATGAAGTACCTGGGACTCGTTTCTAATTGCCGCATTTTCAGCAGTTGACACCCTGGTTAATGGGCACCGCGAACTTAATCTCGTGGCTACTGCCCAATCTGAGGGGATCCAATTCCTGCAGAAGATTTTATATGGTGATCGTACGGTCCATAGCACCCTAAGGAGTGCCAGTATGGGCGGACAACTTGACGACCTAAATACTTACCAGAGAGCGATGGCCGTCAGGGTGAAGAGAATAAATCAAACGGTCTCCTTCAAGGCGGCGAGCTTTTTGGCCGGATCACCACCGTGAGATCTTGACGTTATAGTCCTTACACAGAGCAAGTACCTGATGCGCCGCCAACGACATGATGTCGAGGTGTACAGGGCTGTGCTCCACCAGGTCCTAGTGGTGGAATGAGAAGTTCGCCAACCCAGGTTCGAAACCCAGTGCACACCACTTTTACGGCGATAAGACTCGTGACGAAGAAGTGGCATAAGAAGAGGCATTAAGAGACGGCATGGGGCTCTCATTTTCCGTCTGGCACAGGTACTCTTCAGGCATTCACTACTGTGGAGACTGCTCCGAAGTCATCACAGAACTTATTAAAAGTTATTTGCGATCATATAAGAGCCAGGAACGTTGAAATAAATTATGACAAGGCCATAGACTTGTTTGCAGAACAAAAAGCTGGAAGAGTAAAATTATAATTTTAATTTGTAGTACAATACAATAATATATCCAACTCGTTTTGTTTCAAAGCACAGGGTAGGTGCTTTCATAACAACAATATATGTCCTACACGTCCATGTATGTAGGTATATTTGTAAATATATAGTGTTAACACAGAAAGAGCAGCGCTAGTTAGGTCCTTGTGGCATTCTATCCGCGAGGCTTATGCAGGAACGGAACTATATAAGGGCTTTTTGAGCTGCAGCCCATGGCCCCGTGGATATAAAGGGCCCTCAGTCACCTTTTGCAAAAAATGGAACATGTGGACATTTTGATCTCAAGATCTCTCTCTTCTGAAGAAAGACGTAAAATTTTTCGAGCTCGCTTCGCTCGCTCTTACAGCCTCTTCTTTTGAATTTTAACTTTGTCCGTAAGTCACATAATTAACTCCGGTAGTTCGAAACAATTCTAACCTGTTAAGTTTTCGAACTGGCTTTGCTTGCTTTTTAGACTACTTTCTTTAGACTTTGTCTAAAAGTCGACTAAGTAATTCCTGTATGAAGGATCGAAACAATTCAAACCTGCCCAAAACAAGGTGTCAAAAAAATTTCGATCTCGCTTCGCTCGCTCATGCAGTCAAGTTCCTCTTAAATCTTAACTTTCGAAGTCAACCAAGTAACTCCTGTATGAAGTGATGAAATAGTTGTAATCTGTAGAAAGTAGGGTGTTAAAATTTTTGAGCTCGCTACGCTCGCTCTTGGAGCCTTAGTTCCTCTTTTTCATTAAATTGTCTCCCTAAATTGATTTAGTAGCATCTATTTAAGAATCAAATTTCATTTAGTTCCTAACTTTTTCAAATAACTCTTCAAAACCTAAACTAACCAATCCGAGGTCACGGAGGTGCTTTTTGAGTGTGAGTGGAGGTGATTTTTGAAGTGGCTATATGCACTTCAGCTGCATCCGTAAATAGTAAACTTAAAAATCGCATCCTGATAGGCCCCCCTTCTGGCCCAAAAACTGGTGACGCCCTTGGCCAGGCCCCCAGGGCCCAACAAACTCACGGTCCACCCCTGGGGCTATGGCCATCATTAGGCGTCTGATGACTGAAAGTGATGATGATAAAAATAATATATATAATAATATATATATAGACGGGCGGGGGCGGCATTTTTCAGTTTTTGCCCCGCCTCGAAATAATTCAAGATCCGGGGCTGATTAACTATCACTCAATGATAATAAAGAAATATGATTCCTGTCACTAGTTTGGTAAGTATCTTTAGATTATTAGAGGTAAATAACTGTCAAAATTAAAAGTAAATACACGGACGTAATCCATCACAAGGGCCGAGTGTGGGTTGTCACTTTCACATGTTTTCGAAATCACGATATTTTCCGCCATCGTTTTGAGAGTAGTGGTAACGAACTATATAACAGGAAAGTAAAGTGCCTGGCTGGGTTCGATCCTCGACCTATGAGACGGTCTTCAACTCGGTAATTCGGGGCCAATACTACTTGGCCACCATAATTTAGCTAGCTTTTTCCTAGCTACGTTGGGGTCGGCTTACAGTCTAAGAATTTTACATGGAGCGACTGCCTATCTGACCTCCACAACCCAGTTAGTTCTGGTTAATACTATACCCCTTGGTAAGATTGATTGTTAGTTTCGGGCCACTGACTGCCTGTAACGACTGTCAAAGATCTAGGAATTACTACCGGGACCAACGGCTTAACGAGCTTTCTGAGGCACGGAGGAAACTCAATATGTAATGAGTGGTCACCCATCCACGGACCAACCTTGGCAAGCGCGGCTTAACCTGATCAAGCCGAGCGGCTGTTAATTAAGCCACATGCTCCTCACTACTACTGGGCCACCACAACTCATAATTTTGTACAAAAATTGCTGAACAACAGTAGAAAAAGAAACAATGTTATGTTTTAGTAAAAAAAGGTTTTATTCAACAATTTACATATTTACAATAATAACACATGCATTAACAACAATGACACTCCTACTATCACATATTTAAAGAGTTATTGTTTGACAATAATAATCACAAATCAGCAACATTTTTATTCTGTGAAACGCTTTAAAAAAGTTGTATCAAAACTTATTCCTAGCAATTATTGATTTTTCTTAAAAACTAAACAATCACTTAAGACTAATAATATAATGGGTACAAGTATTTCAAAACTGTACAAATATAATATAAAGGATTTATGATATATTTTCTGGCTGGAAGACGGCCATGCAACTGGGCTTTTTAAATAGTAAAAAATATTATTTTTTTATTAAAATTATGTATTACTTCTGGTATGGACCAATTGTTTTTTTTATCAAGTAATGATAAAAGCCAATTTAGGGGTATGAAGAACAGGGTGTAGTTCATCATCCCCTAAAGAAAAGGGACGATCCTCCGACCAGACGAGTATTGTCTAGTAGTAGGTAACTTTTCAAAAACCAGAAGATATAATGCTACACTGGAACAAATCTTACTAAGCAAAACTGCACAGACTAATACCGTTTTAATTACTAATCTAAACTCAAAGGTGGACTACCATCAAATTCTTCAGCAAAATGATCTACATTACTGTCATTATTATCATTGATATCAAAATTAATCTTCACAGGATTAACACTTTTCACAAAAGTCCTATTCAAAAGCACCGGACTACATACTGCTTCAGAATCATTTGAGTTTCCACACTTCTCGGGAGACTCTTTTATGCTGGCAACATTTGCAGAACTGTCAGATTTTGAGATTACGCTTTCGGTTTTAGATGTTTGTGTTATAATTTTCGAGTTAT
This sequence comes from Xestia xanthographa, assembly GCA_905147715.2. NCBI lineage: Eukaryota > Metazoa > Arthropoda > Insecta > Lepidoptera > Noctuidae > Xestia > Xestia xanthographa. The sequence goes on from LR990667.1 coordinate 20,005,179, forward strand.
TGTTATTTGGATTAAGAGGACTTTTATATGAATTAGAAGCGTTTTTAGACCTATTAATAATATGTATGGTTGATAATGGAGGGGGTTCTCCATACATTTTTAATCTGGCAATTTTTTCGTTGACTTTTTTCTTCCTTTGTAATACTTCTTCGGATAATTGCGTGTCAGTTTGTTTGAAAGTCGATTCAAAATCTAAGCCGGTAAGGTTGAAATTGTCTTCTACCTTATTCGGTCTTGCCAAAGGCGAATCAATGAACATTTTGTTTTTAGACATATTGAAGTCACTGTTATTAAATCTATAAGGAGAAATATTTTCAGTATTATTTTTTATCACAGCATAATTATTTTTCAATACGACACAATCCTCACAGAATTTCCTCCTATCCAAACTCAAAAACTTCTTACTCAAATCTTCAATTAAAACCCTCGCATTTTCATTCTTAGGCATTTTCGTAAAATACGAAAACTCCGTCACTCTATACTGTGGTATACTCTTCCTAGTGTTGCCAGCGCGTTTCTGCAAATTCGCACCATAAACTATCTGGCCAGTATCCAAAACATTTTGATAACCGAACTTTTTAAGACCTCCCCAAAAGTTTATACAGATGATATTTTTGTCAGCATCAGCTAGAAACAAATTCTGAAATGGTTGTTTAGTAGAATCGAATTCTCGAATTCCTGGATCGATTAAGAATATGAAGCCTACAGTATCGATTTCATTATAATCGGTTGCCATTGATGGGTTGTGGGATAGATCTTTTATGGTAAAACAGGTACGTTTTAGTAGTTTTGTGTAAGGTTTGATACTTTCTGGCTCTTTGCATTTTGAGGTGCTGAATACTGATTGTCTGCCGGCTGATATCTGAATCTCGGAGTACCTGGAAGTAAATAAATATTATTAGAAATGGAAAAGGACACAAGGAGATGTCTGGAAGAGGTTCACACCTACCGAAAGTTCTGGCAAAAGATAGAATTTCGTGGTAATATCGATGGAACCTTTTGAACTTCGATCTATTGGGCCTTTGACTTATTTTAAACGATACAGTAAGTTACCTCGGGATACAAGCCCGCCACACAGCCACAGCCAGAATCAACAGTGGCGACCACCAGAAAAGCACCGTGACAATGAAGCTCGACGAAGTCCCAGAGTAACAATTTAACTGTCTTGGATCCCGCAGCGAAATTAATTAGAAAAGTATAGCAGAGGAGTAGGAAAAACCATAATTCCCATATCAGCAGGAGACAGAACGAAACAAGGCCAATAGGCACAATCAACTGGAATAGGCCCAGTTGCCTAGCACCACGGATAAATATTATCATTAATTGGTCCTCAGTTGTAGTATATTTCATTCCAATAATAGGTATGGCAAGGTTATCTAGGTATGGTAACACTACATTCAGTGTCAAATATCGTCTTGAGCCAAATGATAATCGTTTAGAAGCTTCCACCTATCTTATAAAACTGTATATTCACCTGACGGCTGTAGGAACTACATTCATAACATCGATCCAGACGCCCTCTTTGATTATTTCCAACACTGCCTCCGGCGGCTTCCATATTGACATCATACCTGAAAAACAAATTAAATTACCTAATTATTTCAGATTGTACTTAAAATGTCACTTACGGGATATCTTCCGTGATTATTTATTAATTTTTGAGCTCCCGATATTTCGACGCTGTTGCAAGCGCCATGATCGCGGGTTAACTGGAGAATGCGGGTGAATGGAAAAAAATGTTAGGAGCAGACAAATCTGTCTACCCTCTTACTTTGTCTTTTGCTACGCGCACTACTGGAACTCGACACTAAGTCACGGCAAAAAACACTCACAGTATCACTAGGTTTTGTGGATTTCAGATTGTATTGTGTATTCTGATTAAAACTGAAAAGTTTTTTCTAGTGACTGCTGAGTGTAATCCTGAGTTTGATTCCCAAGTTGCGCAAAAATAAACACAAAGAGCATCGGTGGCTCAGTGGTGGCCCCGACTTACGAACTGTTAGTCGTGGGTTCGAACCCGGATAGGCGTATTACTTTGTGTAATTTGTTTCATCACCTCTGCTCTAAAAACGGTGTAGGAAAACATCGTGAGGAAACTGGTATGACCTAGAACCAAAAATTCGAAGACATGTGACATCTACCAACCCGCACTGGGCCCGCGTGGTGGATTATAGACCATTCCCTCTCATAGAGAGGAGGCCTGTGTCCCAGCAGTAAGAACATTATAGGCTGATTATGCAAAGAATACTAGGTTTTCTTATTAGATTCTGAGGCTTTGATTGAGGCTGCCTTACGTTCTGAGGGTCCCGGGTTCAAATCCCGGTGGAAGCAAATGTTTGTGTGATCAGCATGGATATTTGTTTCCGAGTCATGGATGTTTATATGTATAAAATAAGTATGTATTTACAAACAAAAAGTATCTATCTAGTATATCAACTATCTGGTGTCCACGACACAAGCCTCGTTGCTTAGTGTGGCATTAGATGGCGCTGTGTGAAGTCTCCAGCGATATTTATTTATTCTCAAAAGTAGCTCAGTCACAAGTAAGCTTTGGTAATAAGTCCTCACCTTTAGTGACTTCTCCACTCCCCCTCACGCCGGCGACTCTAATCTTCAGTAGAGTCACCACGTTTCTATTCACACAGACTCCCGCCTTCTCTACCTTCTGTATTATCTTCTGTTGTATCGTTTGGAGAAGATGCTCGTGGTGTTTGGTGGTGTGGGACTCTAGGAGACGCGTTTGGGATGAGGTTAGACAGGCCTAGAGAGAGAGAAAAAATCATTTATCTACCTATCCGTTCTGTGTCCGTTCTTCGCTGTTTGAGGGACCTTTCCGTAGGCATTAGTAACGAGGTAGCAGAGTTATGGTCGAAGCTTTTTTAAGAGCCTATACTACCTTAAATTAGCAACTCTATATTTGGTAGTTTAAACTTCGTTTGAAATACTGTTAGAATAAAGTTCTAATCAGCTTGCACTACAAAGTGGTTGTTACGTCAGTCACTGCGGGCCGAATAGTGCGAAATGAGTGGTTTTTTGCGATTTACAAAAAATCTATTGATTGGACTATAAAAATAAATAATGTAAGACCTGCTTTATAGTTAGTTCAGTTAGTATAACAAGTTTCATGATCTAATTTGCAGTACTTTTTGAATACCAGCGGTTTATTGTTCGATTTGGAGGTAACTTTGGTTTTTTTTTTCTATCGAGAAAAGTTTATGGAATCGTGTTTTCGTCACACATAGTATAGCATTAAGAGCCTATACTACCTCAGATTAGCAACTCTATTTGTGGTGGTTCAAACTTCGTTTGTAATACTGTTAGAATAAAGTTCTAATCAGCTTGCACTACAAAGCGGTTGTTACGTCAGCCACTGCGGCCGAATAGTGCGAAATGAGTGGTTTTTATTCTTTATAAAATCATTTTTTTATCTTTTGGAAAAAATAAAAAACATAAGACCTGCTTTATAGTTAGTTCAGTTAGTATGCAAAGTTTCATGATCTAATTTTAAGTATTTTTTGAATACCAGCGGTTTATTGTTCGATTTGGAAGTAATTTTGGGATTTTTTTCTATGGAGAAAATTTTATGAAATCGTGTTTTCGCCAAACATACGACCTAACATTAATCCTCAACTTTACCATAATTATATTTATTTCAAAATTAATGCTGCAGTATTTTAGGCGTAACGGAGGATCATGATAAGCCATTTAAGGGCGTATAGGCCCATAACAGATTTGGATGAAATTTGGCACACAGATAGTTTTTAAGCTGGATTAATACATAGGATAGGTACTTTATAACTCGGTAATTCTAAACGGGCGAAGCTGCGAGCAACAGCTAGTAAATGAAATAAAGTAAAGTTTGAAATGCAAATAAAACTTACTCTAAATTCAGCTGGGTCCTTGCTCCTCCTCATAACTTTAGCTATCTGGGAGCCACTGTCCAAACAAGTCTTCTTGTTGGTCAATTCTGAAACTCCTTCTGAATCTTGAGATTCCTGAAACATGACATTTTACAGGTGGTAAACGAACTTTTCAGGAAGCCGTCAACCAACCATTCTGCACATTAAACTAAGTAACTTTACGTAAAAATTATTGCTGGGAAACGACTTTTTTTTGGGGTGAAATATCATGTTTTGTGGTAGAACTCAATGTAACACACTCAAAAAATTGTGCTGATGGATGGATTGAATAGTACGGGGGCCGTGGAGGTGTTTAAAAATATATCATTCAAAACTTGCCGTTAAAAAAAAAAAACTTGTCAGAAAGTTGGAAATTTGACCCCCAATATCTCTGTAACTAGAAGGTTCCCAGGTATGGTGTAGAACAAAAAAATGATCGCAATGACGAGGAGAACAAGTGACTTTCGGCTTCGTTGAGGTTTTATTTAAACCCTTTATAAGGATATTGTTCTGATTTCTTAATTTCATCATCAACAGTGAAAAAACGAATTCCTACTTTCTAATAAAAACTCCTGAAAGCGGACATAAAGAATATGCATTGAAAAACAAATAATACTTAGCAAAACTGAGTGTTTCCAATGCCCCAAAATGCTATGCTTAATCAGCCTATAATGTTCCCACTGCTGGGTCACAGGCCTCCTCTCTATGAGAGGGAATGAGCTATTCCACCACGCGGACTCAGTGCGGGTTGGTAGATGTCACATGTCTTCGAATTTTTTGGTTCTAGGACATGCCGGTTTCCTCACGATGTTTTCCTTCACCGTTTTGAGAGCAGTGGTCATGAAATAAATTACACAAAGTAATGCGCCTATCTGGGTTCGAACCCACGAATGTTCATAAGTCGGGCCCGCCACCACTGGGTCCCCGCTGCTCTCACAATTATAATCTACACTAATATTATAGAGAGGAAAGATTTGTATTTTTGTGTGCATGTTTGTAATAAATAAACTCAAAAACTACTGCGCCGATTTCTAAAATTCTTTCACCATTAGAAAGCTACATTCACCCTGAGTAACATAGGCTATATTTTATCCCCGCACCCACACGGGAACGGGAACTACGCGGGTTAAACCGCGTGACGTCGGCTAGTTATAAATAAACTAATATACTCATACGTGGCTTTATCATTCCAATAAACCATTACAGTCCACTGCTCCTTAGCAGTATGTTAAAATTTAAAATATTAAAAAAAGAACCCAGCACTCACTTCATCAGAGAACTCTTTCTCCACTTCCTCGTAAATCTTCTCCATGATTACCTGTCTTTCAGCTTCGGTCTTCATCTGATGTAGATGTTCCAGACGTTCTGATCTCGTTACTGAAAATGAATTTCTATTTGGTTGGGTTACAGTTCAAAATAGACTGACAAATTTTTTAATAGACATTTCAGGGAACCCAATCATGTCTATGGTGCACGATTAGAAAATCGTGTCATTGAAATAGGATATTTAAGTGGTTGAATTAGAGTCTACAATCGGCAAGAAGAGGTCGTCGCTTAATAACAGTCGCTCGGGTTAAGCCGCACTTGCCTAGGTTGGTCCGTAGATGGGTGACCACCCATTACATACCGAGTTTCCTCCGTGCCTCGGAAAGCACGTTAAGCCGTTGGTCCCGGCTGTCATTTGCAGACATTTGGCTGTCGTTACAGGTAATCAGTGGCCCGAATATCTGACAACCAGTCTTACCAAGTGGTGTCGTATTATTACCCAGTACTAACTGGGTTGTGGAGGTCAGATAGGCAGTCCCTCCATGCAAAATATCAGCCATATTCAGTTAGACTGGAAGCCCACCCCATCATAGTTTAAGTCAAAATCTTACCAGTACTCCCATCTTCAAACTTCTCAACATACAAAGCAGGATACACTCTAGTGACAAAAACTCTCAGTTTCGACACTTTCCCGCCATCTAACTTGACAGATGACAGCTGAGTTAAGATGGCGGCGTTGCCAAGGTAACCGAGACGCGCGTCCCAGCGGGCGCGCCGGGTGGAGTTACCGGAGATTTTGAGACGGACTTCTGATGTGTCCTGAAAAGAGTATTGATGTAATCTTAATACTTTTAAATTGGTTGAAACTCGAATAGGGTAGATGACCCCATAAAACAATAATTCCAAAACACCAATCTCTAAAAAAAAAAACGTTATTTTGGGCCTGAAAACCCGATTTATTTTCAATTAATGGCAGAAGAAGAAGAAGAATGGTGTCGATTTTGTTGCTATTGCTATCTTTTTCTCTCTAATAAAACGAGAAGGAGACGAACGTAATTTAGAGCTGTCAAATTTAGTTGGAACTCTATTGGAACCATACAAATGAAGGGTGCACCTGAAAACATGTCGACTCAAAACACGGTGAAGCGCAAGGCATAAACTAGTTTGACATCTCTAACTTAGTTCATAGCTATAGCCGTCCTTTTCTCGCACTGCCTTTTAGTAAAAGATAGCAACAGCCTAAATTAAGTTTAGTTCGTGCACAACAGAATCGACACCAATGACCCCTTAAGAGATTTCGTGTATGAATAGATAGACCATAAGAAGATTTTGACGATAAAAAGCACTAAGATAATGGTATACCAACCTCCCAAGGCGAGATTCCTTGCTCACAATTCATCAATTCCGCCCCATTGGTGACAATCTTGGAGCCAACAACTATTTTACCTTGGCACACGAGTTGGGCCAACATTTTGTCGACGGTCGCTTTTATACAGTACCAGCCGTCTGTTAGGAGTAGTTCTAGGTTGTTTGTGGTTGTTGCACTGAAATTTAACAAAGGATTTCTTTGAAATTTTAAGGATTACCTTCGTTTTGCTTAGAAAGGATGTAAATAGACCCTCAACGAAGCCGGAAGGCACTTAAATACTCCTCGTCACTGCGATCATTTTTTTTTCTAGACCATACCTGGGAACCTTCTAGTTACGGAGATATTGGAGGTCAAAGTTTCAACTTTTTCACAAGTTTTTTCTTTAAATACTAGCTTTTATGGTCATAACTTCACTTTAATTCAATGCATCCATCAGCACAATGGTTTGAGTGCGTTACATTGAGTTTTACCACAAAACATGATTTTTCACCCCAAGGAAAAGGCTTTTCCCGGCAATAATTTATGCGTCAAGTTACTTAGTTTGATGTACAGAATGCTTGGTTGACGGCTTCGTGATGAGGTTGTTTACACCCTGTATAGGAATATTTAAAAATGTTAACAAAATGAATAAATGAAATACAATAAGTACATACCTGGCAACACGAACGCCATCAACATACACTCCAGCAACACAGAGAACTAAAGTTCTAGAAGCGACATCATCTTTCTCCAAGATCTTCCTCAGAGCGGGTCTTTGAGCATTATACAATTCCTTGTCGTATCTATATTTAAGTTGATCTATGACATTTCTTGCTGTTACTACCAAGGATTTGAATTTGATCTCGTATGATATTAGTTTCCATAATATTAGTTTCAAATGGTTTTCTACCCAGCCTTTTGGTACCAATTTTGTGTTGACAGAATTTAGAAACAATTCTTTTAGGGATTCGATAGTCATACTGGAATTTGATAAATCGTTTCTCCCGTCATTGAATTCAAATTGTAGTAAAGTATCGAATGTGAATTCTATTAAATACGGATCAACATTTTTGTTGTTATTTTTCGTAAATTCAGCTAAATCTTTCAGTGTATATTTCTTATTTTCCTTGTAATTTTCTGTGAATGTCATTTTATTTGTATCTTTTGTAGTTTTGATTATTTCTTTTTTCTTGATTGGAGCTGGTAGTTTTTGTGAATATGGCGTTTCGAATTTCTTCCTCTTTTTAGCTCTGGGACATGATAATATTGGACTGCCAGATCTTTTTGATTTTATTGGTGAATCATGAAAATTCTCTGTGTGTAAGCTTTCATCGAAGTTATTCAAAACTTGTGTATCAATAATGATTGCTATATTATCTTCAGTTACTTTATCTTTTTTAGTAATTGTTATATTCTCATTAGAGTCATCTATTTCTGAAAACCGTCTTTTAGATCTTGCTATAGCTTCTTCAGAAACGGTAACACCACGATTTGAACCGGTTTTGAATCCAAATTTAATATTTTGAGTCTTTTCCACATTAGTCTGTAATGTAGCATCATGTTTGTCTATATCTTGAAACATTTTCCGAGATTTTGCTAAAGCATCTTCAGATATATCAACTTTTTTTTCACTGGCCGTCTGAAAACCTTGAAAATTACTTCTTTTAATAACATCTTCGAACAACTTCCTAGTTTCAGCTAACGTATTTTGAGAAACTTCCACCTCTTCGTCATTTCCTGTTTTAAATCCATGGAATTCGGGTTCAGGGTCGTCTCGAATAGTTTCTATATCTTGAAAGAGTTTATTACTTTTGGCTAACGCTTCTTCAGATATATTTACAGTTTTTTTATTTGCTGTTTGGTACCCTTTGAATACAGGACTAGATTTGCCGTTTAGAAATAAATCTTCTGTATTCGATTCTCCAATAACATTATCAGTTTCTTTGTGAATATGTAAAGGATCTTTAACTGCATCCAAAATATCTTTTCCTTTACTTTCAATATTCAAATCTTGACTTACAACAATATCTTGAAAGATTTTTCTACTTTTAACTAGAGCTTCTGCTGATACTTTAACTTGCTTATTACTAGCTGTTTGAAAACCTTGAAATTTAGATACAACAATTTCAGGAATTCTAAAATCATTATTTCTAGTTGGTTTAGAACCTGTTTTTTGATCAATTTGTTTGTCTTCTATTTCAATGTCTGAATATTTTACTTTTTCGGAAATTTCGTGATCAATAGAGTCGATATCTTTAAAGATGTTTCTCGTTTTAGAAAGAGCAGTTTCAGAAACGTTAATTACTTTGTTATTTGCTGTTTTAAAACCGATGAAACTGGTTTTATTTGCTGTAGGTTGGACATACTCATTCAGGCCAGGATACGGGCTCTTTCCTTCTATATCTATGTCTTGTACCTGTCTGTCTGATTTATTTGGGTATGCAAAATCATTCGAGTCTATTTCTTTGAATATATTTTTAGTTTTAGCTAAAGATTCTTCAGAAATATTGATCTTCTTATTATTTGCTGTTTTAAATCCATCGAAACTAGCTTTACTGGTAGACGGTTGATTAAAATATATAATTTTAGATTCATAAGAACGCTTTCCTTCTCTTCCTTCGTCCATGTTTTCTGCGAAATCTTCTTTTTGCAAGTCTTTATTACTTTTTTCTGGAAGCTTAAAATCCATTTCATCAATATCTTTGAAAATATTCTTAGTCTTAGCTAGGGATTCTTTAGAAATTGTTATCTTTTTGTTATTAGCAGTTTTGAAGCCCATAAAGTTTCCTTTACTAGTAGACTGATGGTTAAAATCTCCTCCTTCGTGAAGAATTTCTTTGTCAATTGTTTTCACTATATCTTTGACTGATTCATTTGCATTCAAGCCTGTATGACCTTTCTCTGAAAATTTGAAGTCGGTAGCATCAATATCTTTGAATATGTTTTTGGTTTTAGCTAATGCTTGTTTAGTTATACTTATTTTATTATTATTTGCTGTCATAAAACCAGCAAAAGATGATTTACTGGTAGAAGGTCTATTCATATCCATCATTTCAACTTCTCGAAGGCTCTTATCATCGTCTTCTTCTAATGATACCTCCGTGTTGTTTTTCATCAGCTTTTCAGGATATTTAAAATTGTCTGAATCGAAATCTTTGAAAATGTTCTTAGTTTTTGCTAAGGCACTGTCTGACATTTTAATTTCTTTATTATTGGCTGTTTTAAAACCTTTAAATGTATGTGTAGGCAAAGTGGTTTCAGAGCATTTTGTTTCTAGGTCATTTATCTTTTGATCTTCAGTTTTCTGGCATTTTTCAGGGAACTTAAAATCCTCAGAGTCAATATCTTTGAAAATGTTTTTAGTTTTAGCCAAAGCGTCATTAGATATTTTAACATTTTTATTACTTGCTGTCTTAAAACCTACAAAACTAGATTTACTTGTTGCTGGCTGATTAAAATCCATGAATTGTTCCGATTTTTCAGGATATATTTCAGCTGGATCAGTAATCTTTTTTGTAGGTAACTTAAGGTCTGTAGATTCAATATCTTCAAATATTTTTGTAATTTTAGCAAGAGCATCTTCAGAAATGTTAATATTTTTATTACTTGCCGTTTTAAAACCTCCAAAACCTATTTTACTGATCGGTGATTCATTATAAGGAATTTCTTCGCTAGTATTTTCTTGTACATTTTTCATTGGCAGTTCAGTTTTGTCAATATCTTTGAAAATATTGAAAACTTTAGCTAATGCTTGTTCTGAAATCTTGATATTTTTATTGTTAGCAGTTTTGAATCCAGCAAATCTTGCCTTACTACTGGATGGCTCTTCTGAATCACTGAAATTTGGATATTCTTTATCTAAATTGCTGCTTGACTTATTCGGGAACTCTGTAGAACCTAAATCTTGGAATATACTTTTTGTTTTGGCTAGTGCTTCTTTTGAAATATGTATGTTCTTATTGCTGGCAGTCTTGAATCCTCCTATACCACAAGACTTCGGATGTTCTTTAATAGCTGGCAAAGCATTTTTTGTCGTTTGAATTTCTTCAATGTTAACTTCAGCCAGATCTTCATCAAAATCAATGTCTTTAAAAACATCTTTAATTGTTTCTGATATTTCTACACCTTTATGACTAACAGTTTTAAGTCCAATATCAGGCATATTTTTGTCTGGTTCTTTATCTTCTTTTAAAGACATTTCTATATTTTCAAATTCTTGTATTATTTCATCATCTATGTTTTGTATTTCTTCATCAACAAGATTTCTATTTCGATTGACAGATAGAACTGATATTGTATCTGTGTATAATTTAATCTGCTCTTCTACATTTTCTTCTTCAATTTGTGTCTCAAAATTGTCACTTAAATCAATGTCTTGAAAGACTTTTTTACATCTAGCCAATGCTTTCCGAGATAGCCTTATTACTTTGTTACTGGCTGTCAAGAAACCTTCAAAATTGTCTGTTATAGCTTGTACATTACCAGGTTTTTCATCTCTATCATACTCTGATTGTAATTCAGATTGCTTATCATCTTTCTGAGCTAAATTTAACTCTGTTTCTTCACTTTCATGGTCCATTTTAGCTTGAGTTTTATCTTCAACTTCTGTTTTATTCTTTACACTACTATCACAATTATTAACCAAGTCAGTGACAGTCAATTCACCACTTAATATGCTCTTGGCTTGTGCAAAAGACTCAGTGAAAATTTGAATGGATTTATTGCTAGCAGTTTGAAAACCTACATACATAGTCTTGTCTAAAACATCTGTTTGATCGTAAAAAGAGGTTTCTAGTGCACATGTGAATGGCAGGTCCTGGTAGCTTTTCTGTACTATGTAATTATCTTCTTCATCACTGCTAAATAGAATCTCATCTTTCAAAATTTCACTTTCTGCTCTAGCTTTTAAAGTTTTGGAGTCATCATTCATTACTTTACTTATTAAGTCTTCAGTTGTAGCTTTATCTAGTTCAATGAATTCTAAGTCTGTATCCATGTTAGGATCTTTGAGTACATGAGTTTTAAACCCTGTTGTAGAACTATGTCCTTCCTTTTCATCCTTATTTTGTAGTACAGGACTTGGTAGTATCTCTCTTTCATTTAGCAGTATTTCTTCAGCAATTTTAAAACACAGTTCCTTATCCAAAATCTGAGAATTGATAACTTGTTTTGTAGTTTTCAAATCAGTATCATTAATAAGAGGTATTGCAATTTTCTCAAACTGCTCAAACATTTCTAGGTTGAAAATTAAAGGGGAAGGAGTTTTTGATTTCGCTTTTACCGTTTTATGCAAAAATATCGGACTTAATGGTCTTTCTATTGATTTATCTATATCAACATCTTCTTCAATTTCTATACAATCATGAAACATTTGACTGTATTCTTCTGTTTGTGTATTTTTATAATTTCTACTGCCTTGACTGCCAGTTTCTTTGTCTATAACATTATTGCTGCACATTATAGGAGAAATTAAGCTTACAGAATCATCTGTGTCTGTATTACTTTCTATTCTATTAACACTTACTGCTTTTGTAATATTTACATGAATTTTATTCATATTTTCTTTATCTCTTACAGCTTTTACAACTTTATCACTATTTTTTGTCTGTATATGTTTACTTATTTTCTCATTATTATCTACAGATATTACATTCTCTTTTTCACTATCCTCTTTACATAAATTTGTCTCTATCTCTTCGTCATCTTCTAATGCATGCTTTTCTGTATTATGACAGAAGGTGGTTTCAAACTCTTGTGTCATTCCTCGGTGCACATCAATGATTTCGGCATCTTCAATTATGTTTATGAGTTGTGTGTCCGAGACACATTGTGTGTCGAATTTTGTAGTTGTTTTCGGTACCTTGAAAAGAGCAGTAATAAAATGATCAGAAATAATAAGCATTGTAGAATATTGTAGGTTTGAAATAAAGAGAGACCTTTGCACAAGCAGTAAGTTGTATGGTAGAACAATACAGAGTGATAGAGACACCAACTCACAAACTCTAATATTAAGGATTTTTGAGAAAATCACCTGTTCCATACATTTTGACCACGCAGATATTGCACTTTTCTAGGAAACAGCAGATTACAGGTCGCGGCACGAAACTCTAGCGCTGACCGTTGTTGCGCAAAGTAAAAAATCAGAATGTCTTGGGGCGTGCGTTGCGCCGATTGGCTCTCCAGTCGTATAACATGCGCAGATATCCCCTCCAAGTTTCGTTCAGCGCTAGAGTTACGTGCCGCGACCTGTATTTACCTAATTACATGGTTCAAAATGATGTACTGAATACGTGGTGGTCAGCTCCACCCTGTATACTACAATAAATTTATACTAATATTATATTGAAGTGTTTGTTTGTTTGGTTGAATGCTCTAATCTCTGGAACTACTGGCTGGAATTGAAAAATTCTTTTTGCGTTGGATAGTTCATTTATTGAGGAAGGTTATAGCATCACTCTACAACTAATAGGAGTGGAGCATAAATGAAAAATGTTAAAATGAAAATTTTATTCCTCTAGTGAGCTTTTTCTCTCGGAATTGGAATGGGCAACAAACAGTACATTCACAAGTTATTATGCCTTATGACTAGGGCAAAAACAAAAAGATGAAGCTTTATCTCTTTCTTTGTTTTTGTTATAAAAATTACCTATGTACAATGAGCTCGGACGAAATCTCACCACCAATATGACTCTTTTTGCTTGCAGCATTCGGCCGCTATTGAAGCGCTTATTTAAGCTCATCAACCAATAGCATCGCAGCATCTAATCCCTTGCTTTTGTTAATGAATAAATGGGTTGAATGAAAAAAAATAAGGGTGGTAAACAGATGTGGAGATCGTGTGCACGGGATTTTGTTTTAAAATGAGCAGATTTCGTCCGAGCTTATGGTACTTACATACATGAAGACTTGTGACGAATTTACACATATTTTTTATGCATTTGGCGAATACACTTTCAATTTTATTTAGGGAGTTTACAAAATGTGACAAATTTGCTTTGTTGCGAATGTACAATAATCCAATCGAAAGTGTCTGTAATGGTCTAATTGTAGTTGTACATAAACTTTATTCTGAGTTAGGAATATCGCTAAAAGTAAGTATTGGAATTTATAATGTACGAATTTATGAAATTAAAAAATTATCAAACTCACCTCTTCATACACCGGCAAGTTATTCACACTTAAGAAATTAGATTTCTTATATTTTTGCAAGGCTTTAGCTGCACTTTTAACACTTTTTGAAGAATCTGCAACTTGAATTGCCTTCAGCTGCATAGACACACTTGATATCACATCTTGAGGCTTTAAATTTGGTTTGTTTTGTTGTTTATTATCTCTGTAAAGCCCAGAAGGACGTTTTGTGCTGTTTTTCTTCAAAATAAACTCAAAGTTTTGAAACGAGTCACTCATTGTCCTTTGAATGTGAACTGATGTTATTATTGATTTCCTATCTCTAATAGAACCGTTTTACGTACCTAATTGAAGGGTTTAAATTGTTAGGGATGGCAGGATTTATTAATTAAGTATACAAGGTTTAAAAAATAGTTTAAGCGCGAAATTAGCTAAAAACATTTCTATTTACGTGCTCCGAAATCTCCGAATTTGACAGATGTAAACTTACCTGCTTACCTTACCTCATTTTACGTTCCATTACACGGTAAGGTTCGAAATTAGATTTAAATTTATAATTTTGTTACAAAAGCAAGAATTTGGTATTTTTGTACTCATTATTTTAGTATATTTTCTTTGATTTTATATTATTGTTTATGTTGTCTGTTGGATGAAAGCAAAATTGTTTGTGTTTTCTGATGGTTGAACCTGAAAGTTCATGAGCACTGCGGCATTCATTCTGTATAACGGAAATAGAAAAACGTTCAGAAACTTGATTTTAGTACTAGAGGATTTACAAAAGTATGATTACATGAATAACACTGATGGCTTTCATGGTATAAAACTAAACCCTAGATTGTCACGGGATATCTTCCGTGTAGTAATTGTTTTGAGCTCCCGATCAAAACAATTCACGGAAGATATCCCTGTGACAATTTATGTTTTTAGGAAGAAATTTAATAAAATAACGAATTAAAAGTTGTTAGGACTCTTCAAAGATCATTTTGTACAATAAAACTTTATTCCAGCCTAGATATTCACAACCACTCGATTGGCCGTCGTCTTAGCCAATCAATCAACAGTCTCGCGTAAAATAGGCTGCCACTTATGTTGGTTAATAGTAGCATACCACAAGATGACGCACGCCGCAATATGTAGCATGCTGCAAAGCCGCACTGTGTTGCCCCGGTGTAAAGCAGCCTATAAACTTCGATTTAAATTATTTGGGTAGTTGGATGGAGTACAGGATTCTGCGATCCAGGGACGGTTGACGTTGGCGTACCGCAGATGAACAGAAGCAGACGTCAATGTCTCTCTATTAAAAACCAATTTCATGTTTTATTGTTGTTTATAAGGTTTCGTACCCAAAAGGGTAAAAACGGGACTATATTACTAAGACTCCACTGACCGTCTGTCTATCACCAGGGTGTATCTCAAGAACCGTGATAGCTAGACAGTTGAAATTTTCACAGATGATGTATTTCTGTTGCAGCTAGAACACCAAATAATAAAATTAATGGGGGTTCCCCTACTACGATGGTACGGAACTCTTCATGCACGAATTCAACTCGCACTTGGCCGGTTTTTTTAATTATATATGTAGTTACTTGACGAATATTCAATCTAACTTAAAGTAAACCTTCGTTATTTGCCACTTTAAATGTTCTATCTACTGTGCTAATTTTCTACCTAAAGCCGTGTTGACACGGTCCTATTATGCCGAGACCGAGACCGGGCGGAAAGAGTGGACTAGGATACCTACCCGGACGCAACTCGTATTGTGGCTACCCATAATCCGAGCACACTCGGTCTCGAATGACGGCATTCGATCCAAGTAGACTCGGATCGCGTACTTTTTCGAGCTAGCTCGTCTAAGCGAGTAAAGGCTGCTTTACGCCGCGCCGGGGCAACATTGTGTGGCATTGCGGCATGCCACAAGGCCACTTGCTATAATAATTTAAAATGTTGCACATTGTGGCAAGAATCGTGCGGCATGGCGTCATTCTGTTAGAGTTACTTCATCAGCCATATTCTACGGTGTCTTGTCCCCTCGATCAATCATGTTGGTAGACCAAAACATTCCAATATTTTTTTTACAGCACGCGATGCTTTGAAAATTATTTAGGCACGATGTTGCTTTGGCGTAAAATAGGCTGCCGCATACCGCACATGTTGGTTATTTGTAGCATACCACAAGATAACGCACGCCACAACATGTTGAATGCTGCAATGCCGCACAGTATTTCCCCGGCGCGGCGGCAGCGTAAAGCAGACTTAACTGAGCTACTCAGTCATAAATGGTTCTTATACATACGAAGCAGGATCTCCCTGTTCAATTTCTGGGATCTGCTCTGGCTCCTTAATCTCCGCGACACGTAGAATCCAAAGGCGAGTCCAAATTTTTCTCGTTTTTCCAAATGCGAACTGATCGTATTTCCCGTCTTAACTCTCGAAGAGTTAAGACGGGAAACTACGTTCCGCAGATGTGTCGCGACCCTAATAGTATTTGAGTATTTCTCACAAAATCCATTTTTCGATAATGACTGAAAATTATCCGAGTGAACCAGCGGTCGATTTACACATTCTTGCCGCCAACAGGCTTTTCAAATTTTGGCCCCCAAATGACATCTACAAATTGTTAGTTTCTTTAACCGTTGAACTGGCGAGTCATCGCACCGCTGATGACATTCTTGGGTGGTCGCATGCCATTTCGGTGCGTTTGATTAAAACGACGATATCTCCGAAATAACGTTAGGTACAAAACTAACTACCAGTCACACGCTCATTGGAATCGTTAATAACTAACAGGATTACAGGATAGGTATGGTTTAGGATAGTTTAGCCTTGTAATGTATTAGTATTTATACCAGTGTTGGAGACAAAACGTAGCACCGTGAGCCACTACGACCGGAGGGCGACAGCGGGGAGCGGGGAGCGGGGGACGAGGCGCCGAGCGCCGCCACCGCACCACCCTGTGGCACCACCATTCATGGCGGCTCTACACGTTGGCGAAGATATTGGCGAACGTTGTGGCAAAGATGTTTGCCCAAGAGATTGTGATCGGGTCCACACGTTGGGAGGTCGATCAATTTGCTTCGGTTCGGGCCAATGTGCGGACGACAAAAATCGTATCATAAAAGCCGCATGAAAATCCGTTGCGATCACAGAAATATATTGAAATGCCGATAATACCTAAAAAAAAATTTTAAAAAACTTGTTCGCCGTCTGAGTTTCGCCCCCAAAATTTGAGACAAATAAGCTAAAATTTGCACAAAATTTGGCACGCGAGGTACATACACTTCTTGCTGTTATTTTCATATATTTCTGTGGTTGCCATGTTTCAAAGAATCATTCCCCCTGCGTCGAATCCCTTTATGTCGACTTGTGATTTTTCTTGGTTTTGATGCACTGTCTTTTGTTTCGCCTCGACATAACTGTCACAGAGTACAGTCACATTTAAAACGAAATACGGCTTTTTAATTAATAAAGTTATTTTGCTCATCCGGTTATCCGTATTTTAAATAATACATTGATAGCCCACCAAAAAGTACTAGGCTAGCATAAGTTCAAGGAGTTGTGTATTTTTACGTTCCTGGTATCTGAGTAGGTGTAGGTAACTACTTACTGTTTAATATTGTTACAGTTAACTTGTGATTCAAATACCATCTTCAATTCCTGCTAGCCTAGTACTTTTGTTGGCTGGATCGCTGCACGAATTGCAGCAGATGCTGGATGGCCTAGTTGATTATTCAATACGCATTGGTCTCAGGGTGCAACCACGCTCTGCTACCATGTAGAAATATTGGTAGAAGTTTCACCGGCTGTCGACGACGAGTCCTAGGTACTTCAAAGTCGACTCGACGCCAATGGATACCCCTTCTACCGTCAGTAAGGATCCCGGCGCTGGCGCATTCCCAGGCCCATGAAAGCACATAGCCTCGGACTTTGGCAATGCCAGAATATGTCTACCTTGGCCAAACTCTGCAGTTTGGTTAGAACAACTTGAAGAGGGAGACTAACAGAAGAATTCAGCTGCGCTGGGCAGCTGGGCATTTGGAAAACTTCTTCGGGTCTTCTCGTCACGTAATCCACAGAGCCTAAAGAGTTAAGTCTTAAACCAGTGCGTCCTGCCTGTTATGACTTACGGGGCCAGAATGTGAGCACTCACGGCTCGGCTGGTCCATACATTCAAGATCGTTCGGCGAGCTATGGAACAGGCTATGCCTGGAGTCTCTCTAAGGGATCGCATTTGGAACGAGGTGATCTGTCACAGAACCAGAGTTGTCGACATAGCTCACAGAATAAGTAAGTTGAAGTGGCAATGGACCGGCCATATAACCGATAAACATTGGGATACACGTGTAGTTGAGTGGAGAACGCGAATCGGCAAGCGTATAAAGGTGGGAATGCCCTCAGGCTGGCTGGCAGGGTGGCTGGTAGCAAATGGATGAGAGTTGCTGAGAATCGAGTTGAATGCCGTGCGATTGAGGAGGCCTATGTCCAGCAGTGGACTGCTGTAGGTTGATGATGTAGTACTTTTGTTAGGGTAAATAATTTAAACGCAACGTGTCGCAAACAGAAAAAAACTATCTTTAATACAGGGTGTAAACGGACCCTTCACGAAGCTGTCAACGAAGTATTCTGTACATCAAACTAATTACTTAGTTTACTAGAATACTTCGTTGACTACGCAAAAGATATTGCGGAAACGACTTTTTTTTCCGTATACGTTTTGCACAAGATCTATGCAGTAAACAGACAAAAAGTACTAAACTTCCATGAATTGAATTATTGAAGATGGTATTTCGATAATTAGTTTAACCTTTATTTCAATTATGTACAATATGTAGGTAGACCACAGACCATGAGGTAGACTCCCTTGAATGTATGCAAGCCTAGTACTTTGGTCGCCAAAAAGAAGATTTCAGTCAATACATATTAGATATTATAAATTAATTTAGAATAGCCTTGTTGTCTCCTAAAATATTAAATGTATAATTTGTGTAAAATAAATATCATTTTATTTGCAAATAAAAGCGTTTCACTTTTTGTTATATGTGTAGTTTTCCAATCTCGTGGTCAAGCGTAAACTTTTTAAAACAGATGTCATTTGTTTCACGAGTCGACGCAAAGGGATTCGACGCAGGGGGAATGATTCGTTTCAAAGGTTTCAGCATACAGACATAGGTACATTACTACCTACTTAATAAATTAGTAGGTACTTACGACGTTTTTATTTTTATTATTTTTTGGGTTCCATAAACAGTTTTCAGCTTGATAAAGTTCTATGAAGCGAAAAGTTTCTTCATTGCTCATA
This sequence comes from Xestia xanthographa, assembly GCA_905147715.2. Taxonomy (NCBI): domain Eukaryota; kingdom Metazoa; phylum Arthropoda; class Insecta; order Lepidoptera; family Noctuidae; genus Xestia; species Xestia xanthographa. Next base: position 20,024,116 of record LR990667.1, read on the forward strand.
GTTGCCATTATCGTACTTATATTGCTATTAACAAATACTTCATACGTCCGCTCAGTGTGGCCGCTCGTTGCAAACTGAACGCAACGCCAACGTGTGGACGGTGCGCCCAACACTGTGCCACAATCACGCCATAACCCTTTGATCTGCGTCGAAAAACCGACACCACACGGATCTTGCGCCAATGCGTGGACCAACAGTCTAAATACCTACCAATAGATCACCAACCCCCGTTCTACACGATGGCCAATACGTATTGGCTAATACATTCGCCAATATCTTCGCCAACGTGTAGAGCCGCCTTCACACATACGACACCCGCTAGGAGTAATAGTGTTCTGTGTACGACACGGACCAGAGGCGCGCGTTCTTACTATCAATATTTGAACTTACCTATAATAAACAGTCCGCTATTTTATTTCGAAGACCTCTGAGAATCACCAACAACCAGTTTCTTGTGTAAAGGTCATTATAATAAAAAAAAGAAATCATTATTTCAATAAGTTATTGTTTTAATTCCACAAATTATACACATTATTTTTCACATACATAAATCAAAAAAAAGATCTAGGGGTCTAAAATGGCCGCTTTATACGGTATTACGCTTATTACGCATATTACGATTCTGATAAATCGGCCATTTTAGACCCCCACCTCAAAATACATTTTTTTCATCTCACAAAGGAAAAAATAAATTTAAAAAGCTTCAAAAAAAGGCATCAACATCACCCATCAGCGTCAGAAGAAGAACCAATAGATATCACGCTACACCGTCACAAATTAAAATTTATAAATTAATGTAAAACGTAAACCTTCCTTGGCAGTAGCGTAAAAAATTAAAAAGTTGTCAAGAAGTAGTAGTAAAGTAGTATTTTTTACAACAATAAAAAACAAATATGCACTACACACAAGGCCAGAAACAAAGGATTCAACGGCGGATCAACATTATCAATATTCACACAGTCAATGAAACGAACAGGGTGTGGCACAAAAAATGTTATTTATATACAATTTAAAGATACCTACATACAAATGAGTGGGTGGTGTGCGAGGAAACACTTTTCAATACATAAAGGTCTATCGCAACCGACACAAAATGTAACGACAAGTTTTTTTTACAAATAGTGCACTTCCGTCGGGTACGGCGTGCACTAGTCAACGAAACAATCTTTAAATACATACAAAGAAATATATATTTATAAATACATGTTACATAAACTATAAATTAATGAGTGGGTGGTGTGCGAGGAAAGTTTTCAATACATATAGGTCTATCGCACAAGCAACCGACACAGAATGTAACGACAAGTTTTTTACAAATAGTGCACTTCCGTCGGCGGGTACGGCATGCACTAAGTGTCGTTGTAATGGGTATTCATGGGTATAATAGAATCGAAGGTCGGTTGCTGGAATAAGGAGGGGACGATGCCGAGAAAGAAGGGATTTGACGAGGGTAATACGGAAATTTCGATGAGACAGAGAAGAAGCAGAAGAGTGGCGATGAATGATGAAAGAGTTTAATACGGAGACGTTGAGTGATCTCCTGAACAACTTTTTGTACCACACCATTGCTCGTTTACGCTCGACCGGATACATGGCCAGGAGCTGGCCTTTTTTATCCACCCCACCCATCATGATATTGTAGTCCAATATCAGGGTGGGTTTGGTGGAACCCCGGATTGTTTGGACGGCGTTGCCATGGTACGTAGAGATCGTAGCCACTCTATAGAATCTCTCCATACCATGACATCGATGTCCCCCGAGGTAAGACCAGACATCTTACCCTGGCGCATGTTCTGCTTGGTCAGATCATGCAGGGCCTGCGGAACAAACTTATGCACAATCCCAAGGACTTAAGTCGTGTAACGAGACATGACGAATTGTAGAAATTGTCTATCCACAATGTGTATCCCTTATGCTCCAGACCTTGGATCAGTCGCAACACTATTGACGGTGTAGATGCCTCTAATGGATCTTCGAACTGCTGCGGTGGCAATGTAGACTTTTTATGAGCGTGAATCTCAAACCGGTAGGTAACCGGTTTGAGATTCACAGAGCTCATAAGACTTGATGCCTCTTTTTGCAGCTTTATTTTGAATGAGCTGGCCGATTTCCAGCGACCCCTTCCACATCAAAAGACGACGAGTCTTTAAAGCAATGTTCTAGTGTGGAATATACAGTTCCTGAAATTTCTTATTTAAATGTGACAGTATTGGCCGGATATTGAAAAGCCTAGCATCCGAGGTATTCTGGTCTAGCCCACTCATGCCAAGCGAGTCGTTAAAATGTAAGCATTTACTTAATAATAAAAACCTTTTAATTGGCATGAATGCACTAAGACCGGGAGTAACAAATATGTCAGAGGGGTGGCCGACCAGTTATCCTCAAGCCGAGGTTGACAACAACCCCCATCGCCAACAGAAGCCCGAAGAACGTGTATAGCTCTTCGGGATCTGTTGGTCGCCAGCGCCTCATGCGGCTACTAGGATGGAGGTTGCCCGGCTCATCGGCTACCTTAGCATATTTGTTAGTTTCCGAGGGTATGTGCTCCATAATTGGACGATCCCAAATGTCAATATGGGTCGTCCCGTGCAGTTGTCAGACCTACATTACTTTGGGAAAACATTTCCCTCCTGGATTCAGGCCGAATCGTAGGATTCGGAAACTCTATCCATTCAAAATCATACCACCTCCTAGGCTGGTCCGTCGCCGTTGGAGGGACACCTTCTGCAGCGGCAGCAGGCGCTCCGGGCTCGGCAGGCGCGTCGTCATCACCACCGTCTCCAAACTCCTCGTCCAAGGGTGTTTCCATCATGCTTTGCAGCGTCCTGGTCAACACCCTTGGAAGCGCCATCCCCTCCTCGTCGTCGCCGCTCTCGTCGGAACCTGGGACGCTTCCTGTAACAAATGATAGATTGGTTTCAAATCAGGTGGAAACCAGAAGCCACAGCTCAAACTAAAATCAGCAGGTACTTACCAGAATGGAGGATTTCCATTACGTCGGCACCCTCCTGTTTCCGACGATAACGACGACGTGATGCTGGAGGTGGCGGAAGAAGTGGAGACGGTGATGGAGGAGCTGACTGCTCACACACCATGAACCTGGAACAAACGCAGTGTTGTATGTAATCTAAATATATAAAAGAAGAAACTGACTGACTGACTGACTGACTGATTGACTGACTGACTGACTGACTGACTGACTGACTGACTCATCTATCAACGCACAGCCCAAACCGCTGGGTCTACAGATTCCAAATTTGGCAAGTAGGTTCCTTATATGGTCTAGGGGTGCACTAAGAAGGGATTTTTCAAAATTCATCCCCTAAAGGGGTTAAACGGGGCTCCACAGTTTGTATGGGGAAACAAGATTAGTTAGACTATTTTATTCGAAACTTCACAGGAGTGCTCCTATTGATAAATAAGTAGAAACGGGTTTCAGGTTTTTTCAGAATTCAACCCCTAAGAGGGGGAAATAGGGTGGCAAAGTATAAAAATCAATGCACAGCCCAAACCGCTGAGTCTAGAGATTCCAAATTTGGCAAGTAGGTTCCTTATGTGGTCTGGGGGTGTACTAAGAAAGGATTTTTCAAAATTCAACCCCTAAGGGGGTTAAACGGGAATCCAAAATTTGTACTGGTAAAACAAGATTAGTTAGACTATTTTATTCGAAACTTCACAGGAGTGCTCCTATTGATAAATGAGTAGAAACGGGTTTCAGGTTTTTTCAGAATTCAACCCCTAAGAGGGGGAAATGGGGTGGCAAAGTATAAAAATCAATGCACAGCCCAAACCGCTGAGTCTAGAGATTCCAAATTTGGCACAAAGGTTCTTTATGAGGTTTAGGGGTGCACTAAGAAAGGATTTTTCAAAATTCACCCCCTTAGGGGTTGGAACGGGAGTCCAAAGATTACGTGGGGAAATAACATTAGTTATACTACTTTATTCGAAACTTAACAGGAGTACTCCTATCGATAAATGAGTTAACGTTTGTGTTTCAGTTTTTTTTTTCAGAATTCAACCCCTAAAGGGGGAAATGGGGTAACAAAGCCTGAAATTTAACATAGGTATTGTTTTTTGGTGAATTAGGTCGGGTGTATTACAAAAACAAAGATTTTAAGATTTAATGTGGCAGACCTGAAATACTCCCTGAAATATTCCCTGTTGGGGTGCGATGGGGTTGAAATGTCTAAAAATCAATATGGGTGTCGATACCGAGATTATCAGGGGTGCTGATTACGAAAATGGCATTTATTTTGAGATCCAGATGATAATGATTGTGATTACGATGATGATGATTGTGATAATGATGACGATGATTGTGATGATGATGATTTTAATTACGGTGATAATGATTGTGATTACGATGATGATGATTGTGATAGTGATGATTGTGATAACGATGATAATGATTGTGATTACAATGATAATAAGTGTGATAACGATGATGGTGATTGTGATAGCGATTGTGATTGTAATGGTGATTGTGACAGTAACGGTGATTGTGATGGTGATAGCGATGGTTGTGATAACTAGGACGGAGATTGTGATGATGATGATTGTGATTAAGATGATAATGATTGTGATTACGATGATAATGATTGTAATTACAATGATAATAAGTGTGATAACGATGATGGTGATTGTGATAGCGATTGTGATTGTAATAGTGATTGTGATAGTAACGGTGATTGTGATAGTGTCGGTGATTGTGATGGTGATAGCGATTTTGATGGTGATTGTGATGGTGATTGTGATGGTGATAGCGATGGTGATGGTGATTGTGATTGTGATTGTGACAGTGATGGTGATTGTAATAATGATGTAGATTATTGTGATTACTATGATAGTGATTGTGCTAACGAGGGTAGTGATTGTGATGGTGATGGTGATTGTGATGGTGATTGTGATTTTGATTGTGATAGTGTTGGTGATTGTGATAATGATGGTGATTGTGATAATGATTGTGGTTGAGATAGTGATGGCGATTGTGATTAAGATGATAGTGATTGTGATTACGATGATAATGATTGTGATTACGATGATAATTATTGTGATAACGATGATGGTGATTGTGAATGTGATAGTGATTTTGATGGTGATTGTGATGGTGATTGTGATGGTGATAGCGATGGTGATGGTGATTGTGATTGTGACAGTGATGGTGATTGTAATAATGATGTAGATTATTGTGATTACTATGATAGTGATTGTGCTAACGAGGGTAGTGATTGTGATGGTGATGGTGATTGTGATGGTGGTGGTGATTGTGATGGTGATGGTGATTGTGATTTTGATTGTGATAGTGTTGGTGATTGAGATAATGATGGTGATTGTGATAATGATTGTGGTTGAGATAGTGATGGCGATTGTGATCATGATGATTGTGATTAAGATGATAGTGATTGTGATTACGATGATAATGATTGTGATTACGATTACAATGATTGTGATGACGAGGATGGAGATTGTGATGATGATGATTGTGAATACGATGATAATGGTTGTGATTACGATGATAGTGATTGTGATAATGATGATAGCGATTGTGATTACGATTGTGATTAATGGTGATTGTGATGGTGATTGTGATGGTGATTGTGATGGTGATTGTGATGGTGATTGTGATGGTGATTTTGATGGTGATTGCGATGGTGATTGCGATGGTGATTGTGATGGTGATTGTGATGGTGATTGTGATGGTAATTGTGATGGTGATTGTGATGGTGATGGTGATTGTGATGGTGATTTTTATTGTGATGGTGATGGTGATTTTGATTGTGATGGTGATGGTGATTGTGATGGTGATTGTGATGGTGATTTGATGGTGATTGTGATGGTGATTGTGATTGTGATGGCGATTGTGATTGTGATGGTGATTGTGATTGTGATGGTGATGGTGATTGTGATGGTGATGGTGATTGTGATGGTGATGGTGATTGTGATGGTGATTGTGATGGTAATTGAGATAGTGATGGTGAGTGTGATAATGACTGCTATTACGATGATAATTATTGTGATAACGATGATGGTGATTGTGATAGTTATTTTGATAGTGATTGTGATGCTGATGGTGATTGTGCTGGTGATGGTGATGGTGATTGTGATAGCGATAGTGATGGAGATTGTGATGGTGATTGTGATAGTGATGGTGATTGTGATTGTTATGGTGATTGTGATGGTGAATGTGATTATGTTTGTGGTAATTATGGTGGTTGTGTTAATGATGATAATTGGTGATAATGATGGTGACTGTGATGTGTAATGGTGATGGGGATAGTGATGGTGATTGTGATAGTGATAGTGATGGTGATCGTGATAATGATGGCGGTTGTGATAGTGATGGTGATTGTGATAATAATAATTGTGATGATTATGAAATGTGGCACATAGATAGTTTATAACCTGGATTAACATGGAGAACACTATTATCCCTTTAGTATGATCCAGTGGGACAGTTACCGAACTTCACGCGGGCGAAGCCGCGGGCAACAGCTAGTACATACATATATTTAGAGATAAATAGATAAATTCGTTAGCTTTCTTACAAAGCCGGCGAGGGCACCATCACCGTTGACGGTGAAGGTGGCGCCGCGGCTTCGGCTCACGCCAGGTCTGAACTAGATGGACATTTTAAAACATGTTAAAACTTGTTTGCGAGTAAGTATTACAAATAACATACACACACAAGTAGAACTACTTACGCCGGCGCCGGTGACGGTGCCGGTGCGGGGCCCGGTCGCGCCAGGTCTGAACTAGATGGACTTTTTAAAACAAAAGTTAAAACTTGCTTGCGAGTAAGTATTACAACTAACTACACAAGTAGAACTACTTACGGTTGCCACTTGCGCTCCCTTCTTGGGTGCAGGGGCTTCTCCAGACCCACTCCCCGAGGCATATCTTCAATCTTCATCACAATTAGGCTAAAATTAAAAACAATTCAATTGTAAAAGTGTGTGTGTGGAAAAAGTGGAAAAAGTAAAAGGTTTATTTTGCATAAAAACTAACTCTTCAATATTGTACGGCCCCGGCCGCTCGTGAAGGAACCCGCGACCTCCGCGCCCCCTGCCTGTTAATTCTTTGGCCGGTGATGGTGGCACCGCAGGTTTACACCGCGCCAGCTCTGGACTAGATGGACAATTTAAAACAAAAGTTAGAACTTGCTTGCAAGTAAGTATTACAACTAACTACACAGGTAGAACTACTTACGGTAGCCGCTTGCGCTCCCTTCTCGGGTGCAGGAGCTTCTCCAGACCCACTCCCCGCGGCATATCTTCAATATTCATCACAATTACGCTAAAATTCAAAACAATTTAATAGTAAAAGTGTGTGTGTGGAAAAAGTGGAAAAAGTAAAAGGTTTATTTTGCATAAAAACTAACTCTTCAATATTGTACGGCCCCGGGCGCTCGTGAAGGCCGCGACCTCCACGCCCGCTGCCTGTTATCTTTTCGGCCAGTGAAGGTGGCACCGCAGGTTTACACCGCGCCAGCTCTGGACTAGATGGACTTTTTAAAACAAAAAGAACTTTTATGCAAAAAAATGAAACCGACTTCAAAAAACACAAAAAAGTGAAAAATAACTTTAGCTTCAGAAGTCGGTGACCTTTGTTCGATTCATTTAGTTTTTTTTTTGTCACCGACTTCTGAAGCTAAAGTTATTTTTCACTTTTTTGTGTTTTTTGAAGTCTGTTTTATTTTTTTGCAAAAAAGTTTTTTTATTTTTCCATTTTTAGTTGTAATATCCTATACAAATATTTGCTATGAATTTATTTTACATTGTTAACAATACATGTCATGGTATAATAGGCTTATCCCCAATAGATGGAACTTAACATACCTAAACTGTCGAAATATGGGTGTATTGTACATACACATCTGCGTACCCCTCAGAGCATACAGGTGTGATGTTACGTCATGATGTTGTATAAACAATAAACATCCAAGACAATCAATCACGACCGATTTACAATCTAGTTTTGAAGAGTTCCATTGTATATCTCGGATGGAAGATATCAGCATCAGATCTTCACCAAATTTAAATGCAACCATCTCAGGAGTATACTCTTTCAAATAAAAAAAAACATTTTGAGAATCGCTCCACAAATGGAGGAGAAATCGGTGAACATACATGAAATTATACCACACAACTGAAGTAAAAATATTCATAAAATGAAAACTACTAGGCCAAACTATGTTAAGTTTTTATGGGACCAAATGGCAACTATTCCGCATCAAACTAAAGAAGAATCACGTAAATCGGATAATAAATGTCAGCGTAATCGGTGTACATACATAAAAATAAAATACCAGTCGAATTGAGAACCTCCTCCTTTTGGAAGTCGGTTAAAAAGTTAAAACTTGCTTGCAAGTAAGTATTACAACTAACTACTACAGGGGCTTCTCCAGACCCACTCCCCGCGGCATATCTTCAATATTCATCACAATTAGGCTAAAATTAAAAACAATTTAATTGTGAGAGTGTGTGTGTGTGTGGAAAAAGTGGAAACAGTAAAAGGTTTATTTTGCATAAAAACTAACTCTTCAATATTGTACGGCCCCGGGCGCTCGTGAAGGAACCCGCGACCTCCGCGCCCGCTGCCTGTTAACTCTTCGGCCGGTGAAGGTGGCACCGCAGGTTTACACCGCGCCAGCTCTGAACTAGATGGACTTTTTAAAACAAAAGATAAAACTTGCTTGTGAGTAAATATTACAACTAACATACACAAGTAGAACTACTTACGGTTGCCACTTGCGCTCCCTTCTTGGGTGCAGGGGCGTCTCCAGACCTACTCCCCGCGGCATATCTTCAATATTCATCACAATTAGGCTAAAATTAAAAACTATTTAATTGTGAGAGTGTGTGTGTGGAAAAAGTGGAAAAAGTAAAAGGGTATCATTTAAGCTATCACCAATTTAATTAGTTTTGCGTTCCTTAAATAACAGGGTTTGCCCTCAAAATAGTAGATTTGTCACCAAAATGTAGTCACCAAACAATATAAAATCAATTCCACAATAAATCACCTAAAATCATGAAGATATAGGGTCTAGTACCAAATAAATGTTTTTGTATGTAATATAAAAGGTTTGTTCTAATAAGTATTTAAGCAAACTAATTTAAAGAGATCACCATTTATCGTGAAATTAAAACCAATTTTTTTTTTTTTACCACCAGAATTTGAACTGTTATGCTCTTGCATCCAAGTCGAGGAAGACCCAGTCGACGGAGCCCCGCTATGCGGGGCTCCTACTTCTGAATGGTTTATAAAAAAATAACCACGAAGGGTATAGCGGGGTCTATTCGCTCGCTTCGCTCGCTCATTCGACCCCGCCATACCCTTCTAACCTAATCTATCCGTGTCGGGGTGCCCCAAGTCGGCCTAGGCAAAACTAGTTTGTCATCAACCACCTCATTAAAATTATAAATTGATGTATTACATTGGTAACGAATACTATTATTTTAATAACTGAACAAAATAAAATGTAATACTGTATTGGTGACAAAATAACAAATAAAAACGAGTCGCAGTCAGGGATCGATAATCGATTTATTTGGTGACAGATCTACCATTCTGAGCACAAAGCTATTATTTAAGTAATAAAACTATTATTATAAGAACGAAGTTTATATTCATGTAATGCACTACAATGTTATTGGTAATCCATCTCTTATTTTACACATATATTAACATTAATTTGATAATTGGAACCTGGGAACACTTTTTGTTTATCTGAGAACGAACATATTTCGTGGCGATAGATCTATTTATTAGGTGGTACAACTTGATGACAAATATAAATTTTGGTGACAAGAAATATAGTCCCCAAAGTAAAAGGTTTATTTTGCATAAAAACTAACTCTTCAATATTGTACGGCCCTGGGCGCTCGTGAAGGAACCCGCGACCTCCGTGCCCGCTGCCTGTTAACTCTTCGGCCGGTGGAGGTGGCACCGCAGGTTTACACCGCGCCAGCTCTGAACTAGATGGACTTTTTAAAACAAAAGATATAACTTGCTTGTGAGTAAATATTACAACTAACACCCACAAGTAGAACTACTTACGGTTGCCACTTGCGCTCCCTTCTTGGGTGCAGGGGCGTCTCCAGACCCACTCCCCGCGGCATATCTTCAATATTCATCACAATTAGGCTAAAATTAAAAACAATTTAATTGTGAGAGTGTGTGTGTGTGTGTGTGGAAAAAGTGGAAAAGCAAGGATTATTTTTGCATAAAAACTAACTCTTCAACATTGTACGGGCCCGGGCACTCGTAGTGCAACCCGCGGCCTCCGCGCCTTATGCCATGACCCGACCTGCCACCACGATCTGCCGCCACCACCGCCACCACTTCCTCCACACCCTCAGCATTAGCCCTGCCACGTCGCGGTCCGCGCGTGCTAGGTCGTCGTCTGCGTAAAATTTAAAAAAAAAGCAAACAAAACATGTAAGAAAGTTTTTTTTATGGAAGTAAGTAGTAAAAAATACGTAAAAAATAATCTTACACTGGCGCCGGTGACGGGCGATTTAGCGGTGATCGCGACCGGGCCCCGGATCCGCGTCTTGGTCTTCGAGTGGGAGGAAAAATGAAAAAAAACATGCAATTTAAACGTGCCTGTATACCAGACAACCAAACAAAGTAACAAACAAATATTTATACATATTATTACAACCAAAATACCATGAATGTTCGTCGCTTCAACAGTTTGAAGTTGAAAATGTTGAAATGACTATTTCTGCCCGAATTTTTTATCAATTACACTGTAAGCAATCAAACATGTTTATTACTTACCCAGGCATGACGAAAAGATCACCAAATCACGCAATAAAACGGTTTTAGTTCCAAAAAATTACTGCAACCCAGCGCGTGCGGAATTTGACAGGTGTTTTCTTTACTGTCTTTATATTACTATACTGAATACTTTAGGGGTGTTTTGTTTGTTTGTCTCTGTTTGGCAGTTGTGAACTTCTCTATGACTTGTGACTTTTGGCATGGCAGTGGCAGCAGAGCACAGAACACTAATCAGCAGACCATAGATAGATAGAGTAATAACACTGACGTATAAATCATATGGACTTGAAATGTTTGACTATAGAAAATACAATTATACAAATATGAGGCATATCGACACCGAAATCATAAAAATACTGTTATCTCTTTTTAACTTTTAGAATTTTGCATAAGTGAAAAAGGATAACAGTGTTTTTGACAGTTACTATAATAGCAAACCTTCATTCCTAGCGTCTTTGAAATACCTATTTGCGGCCAGGCCGCCATTTTATTTTCCTGCTGTTTGGCTATTGCTATCTTTTTCTCTCTAATAAAACGGGAAAGAGACGGACGTAAATTAGAGCTGTCACATTTAATTGAACTAATATTGTCGATGTCGACTAAAAACACGATGAAGCGCAAGGCATAAACACATACACTGCCCTTTTAGTAAAAAATGTCGATTCTCTAATTTTAGATTAGTTACTGAACCAGAGAATCGGCAGCAATATCATCCAAACTAAACATGCAAAATGTTAGCTTAATCAAAAACCGGGAAGTCGGTGAAAAATAACTTTTAAGATTTGCTTACATAGTTATTTTGTTAGTTCTAAACAAGTGAAGCTAAGAAAAGTGTGATAAAAATACTTACCCGTTGATATTGGACCGTGACAACGTGAAAACATTCTCACAATCTTTTATCTAACATCGATTGTAGAGAAATATCGATATGGGCTACCCTATTAGCCGCCATTTTATTTTCCCTCTTTAATGTAGGTATGTCCACGTTTTTCTTGTAGGTATGCCAAGTCCATAGGATTTATACGTCAGTGAGTAATAACGAGTAGAGAGCAAACTCTGATGATGATCTGCTGATCGTGTCAACGCGGCCTTACTCGTACGAATTCACCCGGACCCAGCGGCCAGCGGGCCAGCATATATATACTCGGATCGTGTCAACGACGCGTCGTTGACACGATCCGCGACGCGGCTTGATCTGTGAATAGCATTTTGCCGTTCTTCGGTTCAAAAACTAGAATAAAAAATAACAAGACTCTTACCTCATTTTGTTAGTTCGTTCTTTTTTTATTTATAATCTGTCCGTAAATCGCAGTTTCAGAACGATTGTCAAGCTCCGACGGACGACGACTCCGGCCTCCTCTCCGCTACGGCGTTTGTCATTTTCTGAACAATTGCGTTAAAAGCCATATCGATAAATACTGTGTAATTAAAACATACACAAAATTCCAGCATTAGCATTTGCTCCACCAAAAATGGTATGTAAAGATATATTTCCCTTGTATTTTATTGATGAAAATGGCGGGTAAAATTAGGTTACTTTTTGCAGTCCCACACAATTTTGCTGGTCCAGCCGGGTCCTAGGCCTGAGACAAGGACTTATTCCGACTACGAGAGCGTCAATGACTGCATGGAGGGAGTCTGTAAAATATACGAGGAGCACCTAAAAAGACGGAATCCAAATACACCAACGATTACTTACGACATTTCTCAATTATTCGATTTTATCGATCAGGTAAGCAATTTACCTAATGTATTTTTATAAAATAATCATAAAATGGTCATATCTCTAGATATATGACAGTATAACGATGGCGATATTTCGATGTTTTCATCACACATGCGTAATTACTATTGCTTTGCTTAGACAGCATTCCCTGTGCAGATCAGTTTTCATAAACACATTGTTAATATAGAGCTTGGCATAATATTACTGTTAGAATCTTGTCCTGTTTATTTGGCACGTTTTAAGCCAGAAGATCTTCAAAGCTTATTATTCTGCATCCAAATCTTAGTAAACTTTCTAAGTTCCTGTAGGGTAGAAGAATATACTGTAAATATGTCTTTGTTGTCTATTGTCTAAATGACACAGAATTGCTGTCTTTTAACAACAAATAAGTATATAGATTTTGCTGCATTATTTACCTTCATTGACCAGGCGGATTCAGTTGGTTCGCCATCGTTTGACTATTGTGCCTACTTCGCTAACAGATGAAGGGATAATGCCTTTAGTGAACAAATAACATATTTTATCCTTGTCTAGGTTTTTATCAAAAGTATTGATAGAGATTTGTTAACCCCTTAGTTCTCTACTTTTCGTTCGATCTTTTCCTTCTTTTTCATTGTGTGTCGATGGACTCAAATAATACCCAACCAGTATGATGCTTGTCGTGTGGTATCCGGCAGAGTAGAATAGAACCAACCCATTACACTCACGGGTGTCGTATAAGGCGACTAATGTCTGAGGCAGAACACCTTGCGCCTCCGTAGACCAGAGAATGGGCAGCAGCGTTTTCGGATCTCCAATCCGCCTGCCAAGCGTGGAGATTGCGGCAAATTCCTCCCATCATGGGAGAGGCTTATGTCCAGCAGTGGACGTTATGGGCTGTTGTTGTAGTAGTAGTAGTATGATGCCACCTGCATAGCTCTGTCGTTGGCTTCGTTTAAATCCTGGAAGGTGCAGGATGGGCAAAAAAGGAGGTGGGTCATATCTTGCAGAGGTTTACTTTGGACAAATCCGTGTATGAAAGAAAATTATCTCTCTGTTCTGGTGACTACGTAGCTCTAAAGCTGACGTCTCCATTTGCCATTGTCTTACTTTCTGGGTTTCTTGTTACGGTTGTCCTGTGTCATCTTACTGCTAAGCAAAGACTCTCCCTATGACTTCTAGTTCTTTACCCTTTGCATTTCCTGCATGTGCATATAAAAATATACAGGGTGGTGTTGCATCCTGCATGCAAGCCTGTCTTTGTTGAATAAACACTAACACCCATATCTATACATCAGCCCGCATAGTATGACCACCGCAGAAACAAAAGAGAATCGACAAATCTTTAGTCATCTGTCATTGAATCGTCAAAATGACAGATAATCAAAGGATTTGTTGATCGTCTCTACGGTGACCATGCTACGTGGATAGGTCAAAGTGATTATAGTTGGTGCCATTTAAGATGTCAATAGCGGTCATTGCCCTTTCCCTAATATCTCTTCGTACGTACCAAAACAAATGAACCATGTATAGTTCTTCATTAGAAACAATGTTGCATATATCGTGATACATGATGATTCAAGACTTGAACAGTCTTATTTTCGGTTTTTAAAGTTAAGAACATTGATAAATGTAGGTGAGTCAATGACCGCTATTGTAATCTTAACTGGCAGCAAGTATATTTGAGTAAAGTAATTATTTAAGATACGATTTTTATTCTGTAGTTTAGTAATTAATTGAAATTAGAACTGTTGAAAGTTAGAATTGTTAGCTCTTCTTCAAACTTGTGTCTTGCATAAAAATGTTTGTTTTATTACTTTAACTTGACTATAGATACCAGGGCTACATTTGTTGCCTCTTAGATACCCGCAATTACAGACACAATTAAAATAACAATGCACCGTTCCCTTTCGGGAACGGCGGGGACATATGGGTTAATCAATAGCAAACAGCATTGATGGCAACATCAATACAACCTAAGACCAGTAGCGATATCCTGGATTTTATCATAATTGAAAACGTGCGTTAATGCGACTACAGGAGCTAAATTAGCAACTCTATTTGTGGTGGTTCAAACTTCGTTTGAAATACTGTTAGAATAAAGTTCTAATCAGCTTGCAAAGTGGTTGTTACGTCAGTCGCTGCGGGCCGAATAGTGCAAAATGAGTGGTTTGTTGCGATTTACAAAAAATTTATTGATTGGAATACAAAAATGAAAAACAATATCATGCTAATATGTTGCTTGTAGAGTTATTTGCCAAAAACTTTATGCAAAAAAACTGACATAAAAAAAATCAAACAAAAAAAATCAAAAATAAAAAGCCAAAAAAAAAACACTAAAAGAAAAATTCAAAAAATTGAAAAATAACTTTAGTTTCAGAAGCCGGTGAAAAAAACACCAAATCAAACAAATAAAGGTCACCGACTTCGAAGCTTGATCTTTGTTTGATTCATTCAGTTTTTTTTTTGTCAGCGACTTCTGAAGCTAAAGTTATTTTTCACTTTTTTGTTTTGTGTTTTTTGAAGTCTGTTTTTTTTTTTTTTTGCAAAAAGTTGTTTTTGTTTTCCATTTTTCCAGTTGTAATATCCTATACAAATATTTGCTATAAATATTGCTATAAATGGAACTTAACATACCTAAACTGTCGAAATTTGGGTGTATTGTACAGATCTGCGTACCCCTCAGACCATGCAGCAGGCGTGATGTTACGTCATGATGTTGTATAAACAATAAACATCCAAGCGATTGCAGCAATCACGACCGATTTACCGTCTAGTTTTGAAGAGTTCATTGTATATCTCCGAAGATCAGCATCAGACACCAAAGTATAATCGCAAACTCTTCGCATGACTGGCCTATGTCTTTCATTTTCTGCTAGCGAATTCGCATGCCTAGTGTGGCATCCACTCTACCCATCGTGTAAAAATAAACGCTTATTTAACGCAGTATTTAAGACCATTGTTACCAACACTATGGAGTGTTGGTAACAATGGTCTTAAATACTAGTGATAGTAGACATACATACACATACATACATGTTTTATTATGTGTGAAGTTTCATCCAATGTCGCAGCATTGGAGACTCCCATCTATCTGCGAATAAACTCAAGATACTGTTGGTACCGCCACGAAGACGAGCGAGCAGGGAAGCGCTTCTCTTACGCATGATGACCACAAAATCATCTATATGCCTTTCCGCAAACATTTTAGACACACTACATCGCCTTGGCCTTTACATACCGAGTTTCCTCCGTGCCTCGGAAAGCACGTTAAGCCGTTGGTCCCGGCTGTCATTTGTAGATCTTTGACAGTCGTTGTAGTCAGAGGCCCGAAAAGTCTGACAACCAGTCTTACCAAGGGGTATCGTATTACTCGGTACTAACTGGGTTGTGGAGGTCAGATAGGCAGTCGCTCCATGTAAAATACTGGTATTCAGCTGCATCCGGTAAAACTGCAAGCCGACCCCAACACAGTTGGGAAAAGGCTAGGCAGATGATGACATCGCCTTGGCAGCCTCAACTGTATCCTGAGTGCGTTACTATACTGGACCCGTAGATCGCTTTATGCATGCAAACTATAACTAGTCCACAGGCTGCACGTGTAGTCGTGTGCTGAGAAATAGCAACTCGTACTGAAAAAGGTAAACAGGAAAGAGACAATCGTCACCCGCTGTATGAGCACCAACTCCCTCGAATATGCTTGAAGACTCGAAAAAGCTTTCTCAGACACACCATCTCTTCACCATCTTTGGAAGACAATGCGACAGGCGAAAGGTGAACACAGTGGAGTCAAAAATACCCTCCACCTCTACACTTCATCTAATTAGCAGAGAAACTAGCCACTAGTCTGAACAAACTGCAGTAGTCAATATGGAAATCTTTGAGCTGACTGCGGGCTATAGTTGGCTGCAGATCCAATCTGGCTAGTTGGGGTATTATCGACCCTTCTTAAACACAATGCGAGTGTGGAGCCCCGACACAGGATATGCCACAACTCTCCGGCCTGTCATGCACGACTAACTGCACCCTCCAGGACTTGAATGAGGGAAATGGAGCTATCCGGGTCGCTACATACTGTTCGGACAAAATCTAAGTCATTGATTCGAGAAGAAAATCAATACAAACGAATATTGTATCGAACATGAAGCTTCTATAACATCACATTTCTGATATATAAGCTATCAAGAAAGATACCTAACTTTTATCTCAGAACCTGGATGTGTGGCAATAATGTATAGTTGTAAATATCATCTTTAACACCAAAAGAAGCTTCGGTGCTTTAAATATACTTTACTTAAATAATTACTTTTACTCAAGCAATCGGTTTAACTTTTTTAGAAATATGGTTGTAAATGTTTTGCATGACATTTAAAGTCATGACAAAGTAACACTTGGTTCCATTATAAATAATAATAAAAAGCCTATTATATGCCTTATGACTTACGTAATACTACTAACTTTACTTTATTTAAATGCACCTTTAGTATTTTTTATTTAACCATACATTTAACATTTCATTTAACCATACTTTTAACATTTCATTTAACCATTCTTTTAATATTTAATTAAACATACTTTTAACAATTCTGTATCCTTTTCCCTACTAGATTTTCTTTTTACAGATGTTTATCTAATCGATTTTTAAATGGGTTTACATTTTGGACTGAGACTACTGATTGTTCGGTTGTTTAGAAAGAGTTTGTGAGGGCTCCGTTTGATTATTTGATTGAAATCCTGAGGGTTGTAATGTTCATTTAACATCTTGTAGGTCTCAATTAGGTATCCACGGTTTCTGATTACGGTAATGATTTGCAAGCTTTAAATTTTCTAAGAGTTCCACGTACGTCGTTTCAGTAATCGTGGTATTTTAGTGAAGCTGTGGTGTACCTCCTCTAGAAGTTCAATGTTTTTAGCAAAATAAGGACTCATAAGACGTACTCTGGGATTGGTCTGACAAAGTTTTATAGATTTGATGCATCAAGTCTGCACCAAAGGCTTTACTGACAAGGTGGATTGCTTTGGTTGCCTTTGCGATCGTTGTTCGTTGATCATTGAACTTTAGATCCTCCGTAATGTTAGTTTTGTTTGCACTTTGATCTCCCTCAGTTGAGCATCGCCCAATGTATAAGTCAGACGGGATTGCGGCGACCTTTCTGCAAAACCGTACATTTCGAGGCATTGAGTTTTACAAGCCATTCTTACAATTTCGAAGAAGTCGAAGTCTTTCGACCAATTGGCAATTTTAAAGAGGTCGTAATCGTTCAGTAGGTTTGCAAATATTTTTTGTCATCAGAAAAGATGCTGGTAATTACATTGTAGATGACGAAAGTCCCTTCTGACTTCGTTTCATCTACTCTCTCTTGTAAACTTCTTTGCCGTAGGAATGACTCTTCAAGTAAGTAGTTTTCTACGTAATCCTTTTTACTTTCAGCTGGCAGACCTAAGCTGTCTTGTCTACCAGAAATCGACAAACACATACGCACCATACAACAAAGACTGGATCAAGGAGAAGATCTATGTGCTATTACGCCAAGCTGCAGGACAGAGCGAATGAGTTACCTTATAAGTTTACAGCGTAGTGAGTGTATGGAGTCAGTACGTATTCGTAGTTTAGTTGGAACATGATTAAAGCATGGCTTAGATTGGAAAGGAACACAAAATAGATGATTTTTAATGATGTTGGATAGATATTACTTATTTTGGACTCTGAATGTGCTTAATTATGAAGACAACCGCTTCAGCAAAGCCGCCCGCAATCACACTGGTTTCTGTTTTTTTAAGAAAAGTTTTTATTTTATGAATACTTACTTATTTATTTGCAAACTCCAAACAATCTCTAAAAAAGAGTATCATCATCTGCCTAGTCCAACTATGTTGGGGTCGGCGTACATACACAAACATCGCTGTCAACAGGAATCGTACCCAGAAGGCTTGCAGCATTGCCACGTTGGATGACAATGCTGATTCTTCGGCTAAAAACTAGACCAGCCCGCTTAGCATGAACGCCGTAGACACGAAAGAGACTCGACAAATCTTTTGTTCCTCTGTCATTTTGTCGATTCAATGACAGATGAACAAAAGATTTGTCGTTTCTCTTTCGTGTCTACGGCGTTCATGCTAAGCGGGCAGCCCTTTGGTCACGGGAAGAGCCGACCGGTTTCCAAGTAATTATGCTTCCGTAGACGACCACAACCGATATTCCGGTCTGTCAGTACAACTGGGTGGCTTTCGGAATTGCACCTTCAGAGTTGGTTCTCGTCTATCAGCGTGGAATCGCATTTTTCCATCATAATTTCAGCCGAAAGACGTCCACTGCTGGACATAGGCCTCCCCCAAGAGTCGCCACATTGATCGGTCCCGTGCGACTCGAATCCAGCGGATCCCCGCAACCTTCACCAGGTCATTGGTCCACCTAGTGGGAGGCCTTCCAACGCAACGTCTTCCGGTTCGCAGTTTTCTATACCCCTATTCTTTTCCGCGCTCAGAATCGTTATTTGCTAGAGCGAGAAGTAAAGCGTGCTGCCGGGCGCATAGTCGATGCTACCTTGTGCGTTAGTGATAAAAACGGTACTAAAGGGATCTACCTACACACAACTTTGCTGCTTATAAAAGCAAAAGAGCTGATTTTTGTGGTCTTAAAAGTTGACTATATGCAACTGGTGGCCTACCATGACGTCATAAAGCAGGATTGTTTTATTCTTATTCCAGTGTGGGAAAGAGATAGCGCTAGACACCCTGCATAGCGCTGTCGCTTTCCCTCACTGGAATGACAATAAAACAATCCTGCTCTAAGACGTCATGGTAACTCCCCTGAAAATTAAACACTTCATGTGAATTAGAGTGCGTTTTTCAATGTCTTTTAAAACTCTTTCGTTCTGCATTTCTCATCAATCTTTGCCAATCTTCAAGTCAGTGTTCGGTCAGTGACATTTCTATTTGATTTTTTTGACTAGTGTGAGCGAGAATACAAAGTCTGTCTCGCTCGCACTAGTAGGGTAATTGTCTGTCTAAATACAGTGTTTTCTAGTGTGCGGTAGCTCTTACTTTAAGGTTTATTTACTCGAAATGTGTATACTACTCCATGTGCTTACTACTCTAAAATTAAGTAGGGTGGTGATACTTGAAGACGATGTCTTTAGATTAAGAAACTTGCGAGAAGATTTCGTGAATTCCAATAATCCGGGGTTTCGCAAAAAAAAGCAGCAAACACACTACCGCCTCAAAAAGTTATTACGTTGCTGTTGAAGAACAGAGGCCCTACTCCCAACGCTTCGTCCGTATATTCGGATCTATCCGTCTCTCTCACTCTCACTCATCTGCAGACGTGCGCGAGAGGGACGGATAGATCCAACAACGTAATAACTTTTTGAGGCGGTAGATCCAATCTTACGATGTAAATTTTTGCTGGGTATTATTAAGACGCACATCAAAGTATTACAATATGTCAAATTTCTTTAATAGAGTTCCAACTTTATCTGTTAAGGATTAGGTTCTAGGTTGTTTGGGAAAATGTATACTTCCTGTTTGAATAAATATGGGATTTTGTGGATTTATTTCTGTATGAATGAATGTTCAGAAATTAGTCTAATCAACTATTTGCCTTGAAGTATCACCACATTATAAAATAATATTATCTCAAAGTATGGATTCATGTTTTTTTTTTTTTGTTGTTGTAATTTGATGAGAATTATATTTGTCAAATATTGAATAACTTTAATACGACACACGGTCAGAAACGTTGTTTAAAACTGATCAGTTTTTTACGCACGGTGTTCACTACATGTGATCAGAAAAATATGACACGTGATCAGGAGTTTCTGCCCGCGTAGCATGGCGACGTAGAAACGGGGAAAGACTCGACAAATCTTTTGTTCATCTGTCATTTTGTCTATTTAATATCGACAAAATGACAGATGAACAAAAGATTTGTCGAGTCTTTCCCCGTTTCTACGTCGCCATACTACGCGGGCTGATCACATCGTTTTTGTGTGCAAAATAATAAATGTTTAAGAACTACAGTCCACTCTCACCTTCACTAAGTATGTATTGGTCAATAATAAAATTGTGAAATAATGGTGTCGATTCTGTTGTGCACAAACTAAACTTAATTTAGGCTATTGCTATCTTTTTCTCTCTAATAAAACGAGAAAGAGACGGACGTAATTTAGAGCTGTCAAATTTAGTTGGAACTAATATTTCCATACAAATGAAGGGTGCGCGTGAAAAC
Source organism: Xestia xanthographa (assembly GCA_905147715.2). Classification (NCBI taxonomy): domain Eukaryota; kingdom Metazoa; phylum Arthropoda; class Insecta; order Lepidoptera; family Noctuidae; genus Xestia; species Xestia xanthographa. The sequence continues at coordinate 20,044,830 of LR990667.1, forward strand.
ATGTCGACTAAAAACACGGTGAAGCGCAAGGTATAAACTAGTTTGACATCTCTAACTTAGTTCATAGCTATAGCCGTCCTTTTCTCGCACTGCCTTTTAGTAAAAGATAGCAATAGTGTAAATTAAGTTTTGTTTGTGCACAACAGAATCGACACCAATATAATGTTTTTTTTTAGTAAAATTGTGCATTTAGGTAAATATTTTGCTGTTAAGTGTGATAAAATGTTCTAAAATATATAAAACGTTAAAAAAACTATCAGGTAACATAATAATGGTTAATACAGACTGAACAATGGTCTTTTGTAATTTTGCCGATGAAAAATATTTAGCCTAGTACTCACTGTATACAATATAATCAGCTTGTAACGTTTCCTTTGACTCCTCCCTCTCTCTCTCTCTATCTCTTTCTGTCGAGGGAGTGACTCCGGTGTAGGTTAATAGCTGTTCACTACCATTTATTTATTTTCTTCTCTTTTTGATTTTGAGGCAAAAGTCAAAACCCGCGCAGGAAGCGGAACAAAATTCGGATTATTCCAATCGGCCCCACCAATGGGGGCTATCGTTTTAGAGCTCACCAGATGGCGCACTGTCGAGTAAGGTCCTGTCAGTAATTCTATTCAATACTTTAAAGCACCAATGACTTCATAAAAATGTTTATTTTATTACATATAACAACGTAGTGTAAGCTTTAGATATATAATTACAATATTCTTCCTAAAATTAGCAAGCATGAAACATTTAAAAAACATTCTACCTCCAAGTACTAACAATATTATGATCCTAAGTTGCTACCTACTTAAAATCTTCAAGTCATAATTAATTAGGAATGGCTCAATCTAGAACACAATCGTGAGTATTAGTATAAATACGTGATAAAAAAGCACACAACGCGCGAACACTCTATGACATCTGACATTTTGGAGGACCTTAGTCTACACAAGCGCCTCTAGCGGCAAATTCACACGCGATAGCCCCCATTCGCTCATCCAGTATTTAACATGGAGCGACTGCCTATCTAACTGACTGCCTATCTAACTGTCAAAACCCAGTTACCGGGTAATTCGATACCCCGTGGTAAGATGGTAAGACTGGTTTTAATAAGCGTGTCTTAACCCTAAACTGATCAGAAATACTACAGGTGATCAGTAAACGAATAATTTGTTTATATTTTTTTTTAAATATTAGAGTGATTATTATTTTTGTTATTAAGTAACCCTAAACTGATCAGAAATACTACAGGTGATCATTAAAATTAGACAAGTGTTCAGAATGTCTTTGGTAACAAATTATACTTTTTTTAAAAATATCAGTGATTATTTTTTTTGTTAATTAATAAGTCTACAATGTGCTTATTAATAATTATGCCTTTTTTTACTATATTATTATACATACCTAAATATTGGCGCCGTGCGGGATTTTCAACAATCTACTTAACGCCGAGAGTTTTTATGATTGTGAAATAATATTTAGGTATTCGTTTAAATGATGGTGAAAACAGACATAAATTAATTCTTCCTCATTTTGTTGCTCTAGTTTGTTTAAGATACTAGATAAGTACCTTTTAAGAGTAAAAACCAATTTGGGAATAACATTTCATTGTTTTATTTATTTTGTTTACATACATTTCTAGAAAGAAGAACTTTGTAGAGCATGGTCTCTTCTAAAGCTCATGTACCTACTTAATTTTGACAGTTTATAGCGGCCATCTTGGTAAAGCTGCAGCTGTCAAATTTGGCGGGAATACTTATTTAATGACGGGCTCGTACACATAAACACGATACGACGTCGCATCGTGCTACGACGCGGCATCACGATGCGATGTCGTATCGTGGGAATCTATATCAAAACAAGTAGTAATAAATCTATTAGCGCTACGGATTTGGGAAGGGTTTGTCCTAAACTGATCAAGACCAAAGTTCGTTCAAACATAACACGAAAAATCTGCAGTGTTCGCAGTAAATAGGTCCTATTTCCCTGTTCTAACACTGTTCTAGCAAAGTAAAAAGATAAGCAGTAGGTTGACTTAACGTAGATTTCCATGATTTCGATGACGCGTCATAGCACGATGCGACATCGTATCGTATATGGACGAGCCCTTAGACCATCGAACGCTACACGTTTCAACAAAACGTTGAAATTAAAATTAGTGCTCTGTTCGCCTTTGTGACTGACGCTGGCTTGGCTACAATCAGGGATTTTAATTTTTATAACACAATATTTGTCGCCAAATATCAGAATTTGTCGGTCACTGGTTCAAAAGATATAAAGGTGGCCGATCTGGAGAGAGTCTCCCCAGCTTGGCCAAATTTATATCTTAAAAACTAGGGCACCTAGCGAAGATCTGTTTTCTCCTCGACAAATTTTGATACTTGGCGACAAATTTCAACTAATTAGCGACTAATTTTTTGTGTTATCAAAATTCAAATCCCTGGTGTGACTGACACTGGCTTAGCCACCCAAGCCAGTGTCAGTCACACTGTTCGCCTGACATTTGTCATCTCGCGTGGCTTCGACATTCAGGAGTACATCAGGATTTTCAAGATAATATCCTTTTTACTTTCAGTTGGCAGACCTAAGCTGCCTTGTCTACCAGAAATCGACAAACACATACGCACCGTACAACAAAGATTGGATCAAGGAGAAGATCTATGTGCTACTGCGCCAGGAAGCAGGCCCGGGCGAATAGAATTAATAATTTATAAGTAAACGAGAGTAGTAGTCGCATGGAGTTGGTATGTATTGGTAATTTATTTGAACATGGAAAGGATTAAGGTGCGAGTTGGCAGCAGGCGACACGAAGCCGCCGCAGACGACGTGTTGCAGCGACATTACTGGTTTCTATGTATTTCTATGAAATGCCCTCTGAAGCTAACGATATGAAGCTAGCGACACGCGCGTCGTCGAGCGGCAGACGCAAGTGTCGCCCGACCGCAGATTAGTAGTGTCGCTGATGCCGAAATGCCGGGTTCGAGATCATGACTGCAGTGACATGAGGCGGCGACGTGTCGCGGCGACATAAAGCGCCGACACGTCGTCTGCGGCGGTTTCGTGTCGCTCGCTGCCAACTTGCACCTTTATTGAGGAACGCGGGAAAGTTGTTCTAGTGAAAACTTATACTGTCGTTTTGAGCTCCCGATATTTGGACGCTGTTGCAAGCGCCATGATCTCGAGTTCACGCAATCACGCAAAATATCCCGTAAGTGACAATATAAGTTTAGTTATAAACTGTGAAACTTAAATCAATGCTTATTACAAAGATCTAAATCATCATCAACGATTCTGCGGGTCTAAAATGGCCGCTTTAGCAGAATCTTAGTATGAATCACGACAAAAATTTAAAATTCTTAAAATGGACTTTATGTTTATGAGGTTAAAGTCCATTTTAGGAATTTTAAATTTTTAACATGATTCATATTACGATTCTCCTAAAGCGGCCATTTTAGACCCCCTGTTGTGCACAAACTAAACTTAATTTAGGCTATTGCTATCTTTTTCTCTTTAACAAAACGAGAAAGAGAAGGACGTAATTTAGAGCTGTCAAATTTAATTGGAACTAATATTTCTATACAAACGAAGGGTGCACGTAAAAACATGTCGACTAAAAACACGGTGAAGCGCAAGGCATAAACTAGTTTGACATCTCCAACTTAGTTCATAGCTATAGCCGTCCTTTTCTCGTACTGCCTTTTAGTAAAAGATAGCAATAGCCTGGATTAAGTTTGGTGCACAACAGAATCGACACCAATGTCAACTAAACTGGGGGTCTAAAATGGCCGCTTTAGCAGAATCCACGCAGAATCTTAGTATGAACCACGTTAAAAATTAAAAATTCTTAAAGTGGACTTTATAATTATAAACGTAAAGTCCATTTTAAGAATTTTAGATTTTTGTCGTGACTCATATTACGATTCCGCTAAAGCGGCCATTTTAGACCCCCTGCTCTGCTCTGCATTCCTCTTTAATCCTTAGCGATCTTAAGTCAGTGTTCTTCCAGTGTCATTTCTGATTTTTTTCAAGGTACTTAGAGGTATTCATTCCATCGTAATGTGTATTCTACTCCATGTGCTTACATTCTAATAATAAGTAGGATATTAGTGGTGATACTCGATGACAATGTCTTTAGATTAATTAAGGAACTTGCTAAACGTAGCTCGTATTCTAGCAAACATTTTTCGTAGTTATTCAAAAATCCTAGTCTTTCCGTAAAAAAAACATTTTTCGAATTGTATTGCGAAATATAAATGTCCTAAGTAGGTAGTCTTGGAATCAGAAACAATAGTGTCGATTCTGTTGTGCACAAAATAAACTTAATTTACGCGATTGCTATCTTTTACTAAAAGGCAGTGCGAGAAAAGGATGGCTATAGCTATGAACTAAGTTAGAGCTGTCAAACTAGTTTATGCCTTGCGCTTCACCGTGTTTTTAGTCGACATGTTTTTACGTGCACCCTTCATTTGTATGGAAATACTAGTTCCCACTAAATTTGACAGCTCTAAATTACGTCCGTCTCTTTGTCGCTTTTGTAGAAAGAAAAAGATAGCAATAGCCTACATTAAGTTTAGTTTATGCACAACTGCACTGCAAGTACGTAGCAATCGATAACGATCGAATCGATACGATTCGAAAAATCTGACTTTTCGATTGGTTAAAAACTCATTTTATCGAGAATAACTGTCAGATTTATCGAATCGTATCGAATCGAGTGCTACGTACTTGCACTGCTGAATCGACACCATTATCAATTTATTTATCAATTTTTTCACCCGATAAGGCAAATCTTTCGATTCAAAACTATAAGTACATGTAGTAAACTTTTCGTTCGTTTTGTATTTCTAAAACTCCTCTCAATTTACCTACGTTTTCCTTTAATTTTTGGTTGGAATTTAACTAAAATATCTCAAAATGTATTTGTATTGAAATCTATACTAATATTATAAAGAGGTAACATTTGTTTGTAAGTTTGTATGTAGGAGGTAATCTCCGGAAGTAATGAACCGATTTCAAAAATTCTTTCACCTCTAGAAAGCTACATTCACCCTGAGTAACTTAAGCTATATTTTATTCCCGTACTCCCACGGGAACGGGAACTACGCGGGTGAAACCGCGGGACGTCCGGTAGTATAATATAGAAATATTTATATTTAAATTGTATTGAAATATAGAATGGTCAGTAGGTAGTTTGTTCAAACTGATCAATTTTCCATCCTACTACATGCGATCAGAACATACTGATCATTCTGTGTGTGGAAAATAAATGATTAAGAATTGAACTCGTCTTTTTTCATCCACGTTTTGGTCAATTGTTACATAAAATGTGTTTTATTTTTTTGTAAAATAGTTTGTGCGTAAATATTTTGTTATGGTGTAAGTAATCAAATGTTCAAAGATTAATTAAGAGTTGTAGTTGCTGCCAGCTAAGATTACAATATCGGTCATTGCCCTTTCCCTATTATCTCTTCGTACGAACCAGAACAAATGAATCATGTAGGTATCGTTTTTCATTAAAAATAATGTTGAAGATCACTATAGATAGATGACGATTCAAGACTTGAAAAGCCTTTTATTTTTGGTTTTAAAGTTAAAAACTTTAATAAATGTAGGTGAGTCAATGACCGATAATGGTGCCGATTCCCTTGTTTATAAACTAAACTAAATTTAAGTTCAGTGCATCTTTTTCTTTCTATTTCATTAAGAAAAGGACAGAAGATAAATTTTAGTTATGCTCTGTCAAATTAATCAGCGCCATACAAGTTTTAGACGCGATTAAAAAGTTGACTACTAAAATTACATCAAATTACGTCAGGTGATGATTAATTTGACAGGATTAAACTACCTAATATTTATCTTCTGTCCTTTTCATAATGAAATAGAAAGAAAAAGATGCATTCAACTTAAATTTAGTTTAGTTTGTGAACAAGGGAATCGGCACCATTGACATCTTCACTAGCGGCAATAGAAAACGATCAGATATCATAAAATATAAAGGTTGAGACTAATTACTGAATATCTGAATGACGGTCTTTCATCATTTTGATGAGTGCCCTTTCGACCAAAGCAACCAAATTCTAGAAAAAGCTTAAATTTTCGCATGAGCGTGGTTATTATCATCATCATCAGCCTATTAATGTTCCCACTGCTGGGACACAGGCCTCCTCTCTATGAGAGGGAATGAGCTATAATCCACCACGCGGGCCCAGTGTGGATTGGTAGATGTCGCATGTCTTCGAATTTTTTAGTAGTAGCAATAGCCTAAATTAAGTTTAGTTTGTGCACAACAGAATCGACACCACTGTCGATTCTGGTTGTGCACAAACTAAACTTATCGACACCACTGTATGCCCTCTGCAAATAGTCTACCCACAGGCTGCACGTGTAAAAGGACTCTGACAGTATGCTACAACGTAACTTTTACTTATTTTGTACACCGTGCAAACCTGCAAGCTAACTAAAAATATGTAATCGTAATTGAAAAAAAAGTTAAGCAATTGTGCAGTTTTAACTTCGCAGAAATAAATAATATTTTATGCCAGCCGTCACAAGGTTACTTTGTTGTATTTTGATGAAGTGTCAAATGTGATCTAATAAATGAGGGATTTTCTTTTTAGCTCTTCCCTAGTCGCTGGATAGATGGTGCTAGGAGTTAGTATGATAATCCAAGGAACGGAACCTAAAAAAACTGATTTAACAAAGCGCGAGAAAACTAGGTTTTATTAGCAAATGAAAGTGTCAGTCAACGAGAGTACGTAGGTATGTGACGTGCGTGACACAATGTTTTTTTTTCCAAGCGTTTTGGCTTTGGCACCAACTATCATAGTAAGTTCAACGCCATCTATAGAGTTCCTAGAAACTAAGTTTTTTTTTAATACCTCAAAAAGAAAACCTCACATTAGCCCTACTGTTGGTACTAGCCAATTCCGAGTAAAATTTATTAGACATTTTATCAGAATTATCTGTGCGTGATTATTTCTTTCTTATATAATTGTAAACTTACAAAGTGTGATAATGCCTGGTTTTAATCAATAATGGCTCATTGTAAGATTTCGGACAATCGGCTCGGCGCCTAAGTTAAAATTACAACAGTGAAATAATATTTAAGCATTCACTTTAAATCTCGCCAAGTGTTGGTCAAAATGGGCATAAATCATTTTGTTGCTTTAGAATTTTAGATAGTTAATTAAGTTACTCTCTAGGAATAAAAACCAATTTGGAAATAATATTTTAATTGTTTTATTTGTTAGACCCCACTTTACAAACATCCGTCACTAGTCTAGGCCTAGCCTTTTCCCGACATTTTTAAAGTCAGTTCCAGTATAACTGGATACAGCTCAGCCAGTATTTTACATGGAGCGACTGCCTATCTGACCTCCACAACCCAGTTCCTAAGTGATATTATTAAGACACCCCAAGACTGGCTGTCAAACTGCCTTTTCCCAACTATGTTGTTGGTGTCGGCTTCCAGTCTAACCGGATGCAGCCGAATAGGTACCTGTATTTTACATGGAGCGACTGCCTATCTAACCTCCACAACCCAGTTAGTACTGGGTAATACGGTACCCCTTGGTAAGACTGGTTGTCAGATTTTCTGGTCACTGACTACCTGAATATACTGTCAAACTGAATAATAATATGCAGTTGTAATTAGGACAGATTAAATTTTACAGCGTTGTCTCTTTCAAATTCTCGATGTATGTCAACGTCTATAGTTGCTGCCAGTTAAGATCGCAATAGCGATCATTGACCTACATACATTTATTAAAGTTCATAACTTTGAAATTTAAAAAAATAAGGGTTTAATTCTTGAATCGTCATCTATCGTGCGTGATCGTCAACATTTTTTCTATAGAAAAACGATACATGGTTCATTTGTTTTGGTTCGTACGAAGAGAGATCCGGGACCGCGGTCCTGGTCCCGAAAGCCCCCCGACCCAGGGCAATGGCCGCTATTGCGATCTTAATTGGCAGCAATTAAAGTACCTGAAGTAATAAAATAATCTTAAAAAAATAAAAACAAATGTTTAATTTGGCCTAATAGAGAGGCATCAAAACTATGTACGTAATAGTTTCAACAAATATTCGGATATTAATGAATATCCGGACATTTTTTGAGTATCCGTAAAATTGTTTTTAAAATATTTAAAAAAAAATCCGTTGAATCGACATAGTTATTTATTTAATAAAACTATTTACATATTTCTTATTATTTACAGTAAACCAGATACAAATTAACAGCTATTAACAAAAACAATTATATTTCACACTATACTGAATTAAAAAAAGAACACAGCAATCACATTTTGCACTGCTGAAATCCCGTGTAATAGGGACTTGCCATAAACCAGAATCGTGACTGATACTGCTAAATTCTCTATGGAAAGGTCCTGGAATATTTTGTCCGACCTGAGAATCAAATTAAGGAATTGATGGTCAGCAGTAGCGCTTAGGGTGCGTACAGACTATATAACATATTATATAACTTGTGTTTTATAACACGTCCACATTATGAAATTGACATTTATAACATTCAGTGTCCACATTATCTGAAACATGTTATATAGCAATGTTATGTTATATAGTCTGTACGCACCCTTACAATCACTAGACCAAGGAAGCTATCATATGAATACCAGTGATAAATTGTCTACATGTAACTCCTTTACAGGGTTAGTTAGTTTTCAATGACCAGCCAAAATTTAAAATTAAGATAGAAGACACTTTTGGTTTGATAACTAGATCAAACAAAAAGTGTATTTTAAATATTATTGTCGAAAAATATAAAATAAAATAATAGCATTCATTTGAAAATGTCTTAAAAATTACCTAAATCATAAACCTAGTGGGAATCAATGCACGTGCGTGCATGCGCCGCCAAATTTTTGTGTGCTAACTGCTACCCATCTAGGTTGTTGAACTGAATTGTGCTGTTGCAATATCCACACGTTCGCTTTTTAGTGGTGGACAGGAATATAATTTTAAAAACGTTTTTTATTTTTTTTATTCATTATATCGAAAATACCTATTATCTAATATTTCTAAACCATCTCTGACAATTTGGCCGGTTATTGAAAACTAACCCTGTACAGCTTTTTAAACTCGCCCTTTTTTAGTATCTTTTTTGTGTGTATTCGATTTCTTCTCCAAACAATATTTCTATACAATCTACAAATAATACTACAAATCTTTTATTCAAATTTACAAGAAATGAAACATTATAAAGTCAGCCCGACACAGTGAGAAAATCGCCAGGAAATGTCCCGGAGGAAAAAATACTATCAAAGTAAAAACAAAAATATTTGACTTCTAATTAGTGCCAAATCCGAAATGTACAATTTCTAAAACTTTTGGTAAGTAACAATATTCCTATTTTATTAAATAATTTGGTTCAAAATCAGTTAGAATTACACGCACTTTCAGTAATTCGCTATTATACCTATTCTATCGTTTATTTAGTGATATTTTATAATTATTTTCTAACAACTTTGATATAGGAGGTCGAATATTCGACTTTAAACTGGACCGGATATTCAGTTAAATCAGCATTTTTTTAAACCATAATTTTTTAAATAACATTTTCACCTCAAATAGGTAATTTACTGAAAAACAAATCCTTCGGCCAAATATACTGAATATCCGACCAAAGACCCGGATATCATGCCATTTGCACATTGCCCGTCTCTATACAACCTTCGCAAACATTATACATTTGGACTAAATACTACTACAAAATTGATCTAAAGGCGCCTAATCAACGTCCAATGTTCAATCTCCTTGTGTTTTACGACGGCAGACTAAGTCGACATACATAAATCTATAACTTACAATTTAAAATAAGAACACGACGCTTGCAAAATGACAAACGGTGACGTCACGTAGGCGGATACTTAATCTAACAAAATGATTGGCGTCAGCAATGCCCCCAAATTATATAAAAAATGAAGCCATCTAAACATTTTAATCGTCTAATGTGCTGTCATCGTACTTAGGTCCCGTGAAAGTGTTCACACTAGGGATGCATCGATACGCACCTCAGCCGATACGATACCGATATAAATATTCATAATAACGTATCGCCGATACCGATACGGACAGTTAAGATCTAGAGAATGCTATAAAATCTGTGAAAAAAAAGTATCACGGCACAAACACGTAGGTACCAAAAACAACTAGCGTCAAAGAAATAATATAGGTAACGTGGGGTTTCCCCGAGCGTCGACAAATTAGGCCGTGTTTACATGAAAGCATTAAGCGCGGTGATGGCGCGTTCACATAGGTTGTATATAGCGTGAAATGAGGGATTTTCTTTTTAGCTCTTCCCTAGTCGCTGGATAGATGGCGCTAGGAGTTAGTATGATAATGCAAGGAACGGAACCTAAAAAAACTGATTTTCTCGCTCGAGAAAACTAGGTTATATTCGGAAGGTTAAGCAAATTAAAGTGTCAGTCAACGAGAGTATGTGACGTGACACAATGTTGTTTTTTCCAAGCGTTTTGGCTTTGGCACCAACTATCATAGAAGCTCAACGCCATCTATAGAGTTCTTAGAAACTAAGTTTTTTTTAATACCTCAAAAAGAAAACCCCTCATTCAAAAAGTATCAGTGTACTGGCAAATGTAATATCGCCGATATATTGGTATCGCATGCATCCCTAGCTAGTTCACACTGAGGAAAGTGAACTCAAACACTCCTCTTTGAACGATAGATACTATTTCCAATGTCAGTCAGCGAAGCAATATGGCCAACGCACACCGGGAATGAGCATTTTATCTTGACCCAACATAAATTCGTACTTAGCTAGTTATGCCAAGATACAGATTCCAATGTGCAATGCCGCGAAGGGAAAATCCCCTTTGGTGTATTGAGGTCGATCTCTAAACATTGGAATATGTATCTTGTTACCACAAGCGACGTATGAATTTACGTTGGGTAAAAGCCGCGCTGCCGTCTTCGGTGTGCGCTGGCCTATACCACAGCCTATACTATTCAAATAAACAGAAATCTAACCATTTTTGACACGGTCAATCTTAACTATTTCAGGTGAAATCGACAGGGTATCCCGCGATATTCAAATTGTATTACGTTTTTTGCAATTTGCACTTTAGTGCAAGGTTGTATGTTGATAAAATATGAGTCGCGTAAGTAACACGTATGTAGTTACAGAATTATAATTATTAAAATCATCAATACAACCCTCTAAGTTCATTTAACCTCATTGAATTACTGTTTCATGAAATAGTTATTGAATGGGATTGCAAAACCTATGCATTGGGATTGTTATTACCTATGTTTACGAATAAATGATTCTGATTCTAAAAACGTAAGAAAATTTGAATGTCGCGAGCTAAATCACCAATACAACCCTCCCGACCCCGAGTTCATAAAGGTTTATGAACCAAAAAAAAACATTTTTCACCTTTATGAAATTGGAGGATTGTATTGAATTGATGATTTTGATGATAATAAATCTGTAACTACATAGTCTTACAGCCGCAAACAATATTTTAATCAACATACAACCTAGCGCTGGCCTGCAAATTGCAAAAAACGTAAGAAAATTTGAATTTCGCGGGCTGGTTGGAGCATTCACCTTAACTATTTTAATATTTGCTCGCAGGCGGATAGTCAATTTCAACAAAGAAAGATTATTATACACAATATCCCTAGAATAACGATAAAAAATGAGAACAAAATACACTTATGTCATACTGGTTATAGCCTAATATTAGGTAGAATTAAAACAAAAAAAAATACAATAAAAATAGTCTATTTGACTTCTAACAAATATTTCTATTTATATCATATATATTACTTTACAGTAACTTAACTTATGTTTGTAAGATAAACAGATAATAAAAACGTATATTTACATTTTTATAACAACTTTTGTTCATTACAGTCTGTTCAGAAAAAGATGGAACATGTGACACAAATGTCAAATTTATTATTTTAGACTTATCATCACGTTTTTAAACCCCGCATGTTTAGGCAGAAGTGTCTACACAGTCACTTTATGCCAGTTATGTAAAGTGCCATAATTATAGTTTGGGGAGACCTTATTGCCAACAACCGCACCCAAATCTACACTCTGGGTTGCTATCGCTGCTTTACCCAATAACACTTTGCGCGACCTTGGAATCGAACTCAAAACCTGTTTAGGTCCCGTTCCCACTATGTCGTGACGATTAATTTATCGTTGGTATTTAGTTGGCAATAGTCGTGGATGACAGTATCGCGTCGTCCTATATGTGAACATCTCCATTTAAATACACAAGCCACGACACTAAGTCTGCGGGCACGAAACTTGCGATCGCTGAGCGATGGCGGCAGCGGGGCGACGCGACGCGGGGCGATCAGGCAGCGATATCTCGCGCGGGCACGAAACAAGCTGGCGGGCAGTCGCGCTCGAGCAGTGTTGTGAGAAACATAAGTTTACATCGAAGGGAACTATTGGAGCCTAGTCTCCTAATGAGGGAATTATTATTACCTAGAGATGGTGTTCATTCAATAAATCAACGAAGATGCAATTTAGGAGAATTTTCTACGCTTTATTACGAGCTAAGGTGTCATTCAATGAAATTTTTGTATACATCGCCGTCGCGCCGCCCCGCCATCGCACGGCCGTCGCATGTTTCGTGCCCGCAGACTTAAAACTACACGATTATCTGTCGTCACGACAAAGTGGGACCGCGGCCTTAGCAGTAGCGCTTTGCGACCACTTTAACTTGATGTAAGTTAAACGCGATTTTGAGTATGAGAGTACGAGTGAAAAGCGACAATAGGGATGACACCATAAAACAAAAATTCCAAGACAACTATTTTAAAAAAAAGACACTATTTTGGGCCTGAAAACCCGATTAATTTTAAATTAATTGCCAAATTCGATTTTTAGTTGCTTTGAAATCAATAAATAGTCGAGTCATTGAGTTGAATAAACAGTAACGTCACTGGCTATTGCCGTACAAAATCTATGAGAGAACCGCGTTTTGACAGCTCTTAAAAATTATCTCAATTGATTGGTGTGTCATCTGCCTCATTAAAACGTATGTGTCCCGGGGATCCTAGCAGGTGGTGTTCTATAGTGCCGTTATACCCCCAAGGGAAAAAAACGTGAATGTATGTACGTTTATGTACGACTTTGACTATGTCAAACAAACCATCATAAAATGAACAGACTGTAATAAATTTTTAAACATTCCAAACTAACACTAAGAGATACTGTCTTATCTATAGACGAATATATTTTACATTATAATAGAATTTGTCTTTTACTAGAAATTGGTTAATTTGAAAATTTTCAATATTATCATACGCTAAATAGATTTTTTCTAGGCCAGCTTCCATCAAAAAACTATAGAACGACGCTGTAATTATGACCAGTGTAAAAAAATAGGCTAGTTTCCACCATCAATAAATTGCAAATCTATTTAGTCCGTCAGTTAGAGTATTGGAAAATAATGGACACGTATTTTTTGTTTTTGTAAATCAATGAATATTGACAAAGATAAAACGCATCAAAACTCAAGAGTGGGGGCTGGTGACGTCAGAACGCACTAAAAATAATAGCACGGCGTGACGTATTGAGAATTTTAAAAGCATCGTATCTTCGTCAATTTTGGTTTACGTAAGAAAAGAAAAAATACGTGTCAAATGTTTTTTGATAATCTATCTGATTAAACTAATTCGATTTTTTCAGGACTCAAGCCTATTGATTGGCTGTAAGGAGATGGCGTTCATTGCCTTACAAAAGTATTCCTTCCTAGTTTGTGTGCGTTCGTCTTTCTTCGTTCGATTTGCGTTTTTGTTGCATTGGAACTTACTTTTTTTAATTTTAGCTATAATTTCTAAAAAATACGACCTGGCTCCGAATATTTGGACACCGATATCTGCTGCACGTAAAAACTCGATTTGGCTACGACAGGACACCGAAAAACAATACGGAATTTTCCAGTGCTTTTTATGAACGAAATAGATGGCGCTGATCAACCTTGGGAATAATAAAATGGCTCGTTTTTATGTCCATAAAGCCTTAACTGAAATACGGAGGAACCTAAGTTCGACTCGACGCAACAGGAGTTTAGACGTAACGCAAAAACACTCAGAAGAACAATAGCAAAAACCATGCAAAAACTTGAAGTTCAGTTCAGTGACGCAAAAGAACAGTAGACTTTTTAGGTTAAAAAATGTTTGACAGAAAAAAGGTTCTTTACAGTTCTCACTTTATATACAACAATGCATGATAAAGAAATTATACTATACAATGAGTTTGACATGTGTTTATGAGAGTTTTTTTTTTTGCCCTGCTAAAAGATTTTAACATTGACCTATAATATAATAGGTAGTAAATACTTTTTTCATTGGATTTTACTAGAACGCCGCTTAAATGAGATGAGATGTGAATGTGGGGAACTGGGGACCATGTGGGTCACGTTTTTATTTTTTGTTTGTTTTTTCCCCACAACTGTCTGGCAGTTTGAGTACTATAAGCGACCTACCCAAATGTCCTTTCTTTGGTATTGTTCGTCATTTCGTTGAGCTCCTTGAGTTATAAGTTGAGCTACACGTTAACTGACAAATGCTTGCACTGACTGGACAGGTCCACTCAAATCTGTGTGGTTCTTTCTTCAAAAGACCATTTCAGGCACTAATCTGCATAGTCCTCATGTGAATTGAGCAAGATTATGTCTGGACTTTAAAAGAGACTATGACCTCTGAGTTTGTTTCGGCTGTTTTTTCTCAGAGTAGTCAGGTACGAAACACCGGCCCCATCTAGTTATAAAAAATGACGTGTAAAAGTGTTTGTAAAAACCTACTTGCAAAATAAACATCATTTATCATAAAAAAAATATTGCCAAAGCTGATCAGCGCCATCTATTGATATACGACTGAAGCGTTGTGACAAATGTCAGTGGAAAATTCCTTATTGTTTTTACACTGAGTCATGTACAGAGCCATCTATTGTTTTTAGTGGAAGCTGGCCAAGAAAAATCCCTATTCTGAATCCTGCAGATTTTTTGGCGCATATATTAATTTCCATTCTATGTTATAATACTAAAAAACAAGCCAAATATGACGACGTCAATGTATAGATACTTTGCCGAGATTCACTACTACTACTACAGCCCATAACGTCCACTGCTGGACATAAGCCTTTCCCATGATGGGAGGAATTTGCCGTAATCTCCACGCTTGGCAGGAGGATTAGAGATCGCAGTGATGAAAGACTAATAGAAAATTCTCTGGTCTACGGAGGCGCAAGGTGTTCTGCCTCAGACATTAGTCGCCTTATACGACACCCGTGACTGTAATGGGTTGGTTCTATTCTACTCTGCCGGATACCACACGGCCGAGATTTAGAAGGTCAAATTTAATTTGCAAGCGAAACTTAGTCGTACTGAGCCATGATCTGACTAGCCTTTTCCCAACCATGTTGAGGTCGGTAAGAGTTCGTGGCTAAATAATAACAGCCGCTCGGGTCGATCTTTAGGTTAAGCCGTGCTTGCCTAGGTTGGTCTGTGGATGGGTGACCACCCTTACATACCGAGTTTCCTCCGTGCCTCGGAAAGCACATTAAGCAGTTGGTCCCAGCTGTCATTTGTAGATCTTTGACAGTCGTTACAGGTAGTCAGTGACCCAAAAAGTCTGACAACCAGTCTTACCAAGTGGTGTCGTATTACCCGGTACTAACTGGGTTGTGGAGGTCAGATAGGCAGACATAAAACGACTGCCATATACGGGGTAATACGATACCTTTTGTTAAGACTTTTGGGCCACTGACTACAAAAATCAAAGCATTTATTTTAAGGGGCTACCCCATGGCACACTAGCGCCACTTTAGTAAAAAAATCAGAACTCGTTAAATACACAATTAATATAAAATCTGATAGACAAAATCAATGCTTTAGAGTTCTAGATTATTGACGTCTATTTAATTCATTAAAATATACTACACTGTAGTTACAGTTAGAAAAATTGCTAAAAACGGCCGTTTTTTTCCATTTTGTATCTGTAACGACAGCGAGCTATGTTTCAATGAGATAGGCAGACGTAAATAATTTACAAGACCAAAAGATTGATTTTGTCTATCAGATTTTATATTAATTGTGTATTTAACGAGTTCTGATTTTTTTACTAAAGTGGCGCTAGTGTGCCATGGGGTAGCCCCTTAAGTAATCCAGTTAGTTACAGGCACTTTTCAACCTACCTGTAACGACTGCCAAAGATCTACAAATGACAGCCGGGACCAACTGCTTAACGTGCTTTCCGAGACACGGAGGAGACTCAGTATGTAATGGGTGGTCACCCATCCACGAATCGACCTTGGCAAGTGCTGCTTAACCTTAAAGATTGACCCTTGCAGCTGTTATTATTTACCCACGAGCTCTTCAAAAAACTAATCATCATCATCAGCCTATAATGTTCCCACTGCTGGGACACAAGCCTCCTCTCTATGAGAGGGAATGGGCTATACTATAATCCACCACGCGGGCCCAGTGCGGGTTGGTAGATGTCACATGTCTTCGAATTTTTGGTTCTAGGACATGCCGGTTTCCTCACGATGTTTTCCTTCACCGTTTTGAGAGCAGTGGTGATGAAATAAATTACACAAAGTAATGCGCCTGTCTGGGTTCACCACTGGGCCACCGCTACTCAAAAACTAATGTTTGGTTTTAATTAGCTAAATTAATTTGACCTTATCCATGATTTTTTTCTTCGAACAAAGCCTACACATTGACGTCATCGCCAAAAACTCCTTCCATCTGATATGGTATATAAAACACAACTGTGTCCATTCAATTTTGTACCTTATTCCTTTGAAAACAAGGTCTATTCCGATTCGCTTGCTTCTTCTTCTGTTACCTCCTTTTCCTTCCTTTTACCTTTGGGATGCATTTTGTAGACGTGTTTCTGAAGATCTTTTAGTTTTAAATATCTGTAAACAGAAATATTATCATTATAATACAAATAAATACAAATATATTATTTTTCAATACACTTCCTCAGAAACTGTTCCATAACGCACATGGTTAGGTACAACATGCTATGTATTTCACACACGTGCGTTTTTTCCACTTTCCCGCACGTGTGCGGGAATGAAAATTGCCACAGATAACTATACTTAGTCCAAATTGGTTTAATGCCTATAGTCTGAGGTGAATGTTTTTTTTTTATTTCAGCAAAGCACTTCGCGTCTTTACGGCATAAATATTTTTTGAATTAAAAATTGTGTTTATAAATAGAATATCATAGATAAACATGATTATTAAAAACTAATAGTTATTTTTATACACAAATTAACATTTATTTATGTTCTGAATTAAAAAATATAAAATAAATCTATTTTTTATATTAGGCTGTTTAACGGCTTCATACCTTTGCCTCTCTTTCAACCTGGCGAAAGCACAGCGCGAAAAAAAAAGAAAATTAAAATCATAGTTTCTTAGTTCTTGACAAAATTATTTTCGTTAATTTTATTTTATTTCTTCAAAAGTGTATTGAAAAACGTCGTTTGATACATGTGGACATTTGTTATTGCAGTTCTCAGCTCAAAAACACCCTCGCCTACGGCTCGGGTGTTATAATTCCGCCTCGGATGCAATAACAAACTTTCTCCACTTGTATCAAAATGTACTATTCTTTCACAAGTTATGTACTACATCTAGTGGTTGAAGTGACCTTTTAGACAAAAATTGCCTGTGTTAAGTCACTTCGCTCTTCCAAAGCTTAAAGTTACGTGGTGTACCAACAATTTTAAATCTTATTGTCTTAAGAAATCATTTCAAAGTATTTTTACAAAAAGAAAAAGATATGTCAAATTTTGAATTTGCATAAATAAGAATAAAAATTTATAAAAGCAAAAGTACATTATTACATCACGCACCTTAGAGGGATGATGACTGACAAAAAAAATATGATTCTGTTTAGTCCGTCAGATAGATTATCGAAAAATATTGGATACGTGTTTTATGTTTTATCAAATTAATAAAAATTGACGAAAATAAAACGAGTCAAAGATCATGAGTCATGGTCGTGGGTCATGCCTTGTGATTGTGACGTCACATTTGAGTAAGTAAAAAATGTAGTCAACTGTGAAGTAACACGATATTCGACGCACCGTATCGTCTTAATTTTTTATTTACGTGAAAAAAGAGGATATCTATCTGACGGACTAATTAGATAGCGAGCCTAATGCCATCAGCGAGGCACTTATGTTTAACCATGTTTCACCAGTTATGTTTTAGTCCCATATAATAATGGGAGCCTATTGCCATCAACCGGGCACGAATCCAGACTCCGTGGATGCTATTGAGAAATTCATGATAGAAAAACCGAATAATACTGCCCGACCGGGGAACCAAACCCAGGACCTCTCATGCTCAGCAGTCGCAATAGAAATATAATAATAATAAATAAATATCGCTGGTAATTACACACAGCGACATCTAGTGCCACACTAAGAAACGAGGCTTGTGTCGTGGACACCAGATAGTTGATATACTACATATATACTTTTTGTTTGTAAATACATACTTATTATATACGTACATATAAACATCCATGACTCGGAAGCAAATGTCCATACTCATCACACAAAGATTTGCTCCTACCGGGATTCAAACCCCCGGACCCTAAGAACGTAAGGCAGCCTCACTACCACTGCCCCATTCGGGTCGTCTTCTTCTTATGAATATTCTGTTAAGGCGACTACAGGATCTAAACGCGAGTTTTATAATGCAAAAAAGCATATGATTCACTGCAATAAACAAAACCAGAAAATATATAATATTCTTCAGGATATATGCTAGTACCATAGTGTTTCGAAAACATAATACAACTACTTTCACTCTATAAAAAAAATCACGAACTTATCTCTAAAAAATTCGAGTAAAAACCATACTAAAATACATGCGATCATTCTGAGTTTTTGGCAAATAATTCTACAAGCAACCTATTAGCATCATAGTGTTTTACTTTTTTACTCCAATCAATAGATTTTTTGTAAATCGCAAAAAACTACTCATTTCGCACTATTCGGCCCGCAGTGACTGACGTAACAACCACTTTGTAGTTCAAGATGATTAGAACTTTAATCTAACAGTATTTCAAACGAAGTTTGAACCACCACAAATAGAGTTGCTAATTTAGCTCCTGTAGTCGCCTTAATATAATTAAATTTCATCTGAAGTTGTTAAGATAGTTTCTAAAAAAAACTGCAACTATATCCGACGACCATGGTTACTTATCCATATTGTTAACCGTACTTAAACATTCAAAGGTACTGCTGAGAATAGACAACTTACTTGTGAGAACACTGCTTGCACGGAAACTTGAAGTCCTCAGGCTTCCCGTGCAGCCTGAGCTCGTGTTTGTCCCTGATGGACTCCGTGGAGAAGTTGCGCCGGCATATCCTGCACTGATAGGGCTTCGATGTGCTGTGGGACTGTTGACGAAAAAATACCGGTCGTAAGCAATAAAAAAAATGGTCGATGTACGTTCAAAAATGCGCAAACGAACGCAGATGATACTACAGTTTGGCCGCTGAGAGAATGCGTATGTCTGTCAGTTGGTACATTAATTTAGCGCGAAATTATTAGTAAGTACTTAACATTTTTATTGTTACACAAACGTTTTTTCTTTTTAATTTTTTGTTTTAAAAAAGCTTAAGTTAAAGTAAATATATTATAAATTGTTAAAATGATTTAGTACAAGAAACAAATTAAATGTTACTGGCAATTTTATATGTTTAATACTCGAGGGGTTTGTCGCTGATAGTCGAAATACAGGCTCTGCTTAGTTCGGCTACAGATCGAGTTCGGCGACTACACCACTTATACTGGCCTAAATAGCCTGTTAAACATTTTGTAACCTAAGTATGTCTAAGATTTCTTTATATAAAGTTATTATTATATTATTATTATTGCCTTTATTCATTACTAGCTGACGTCCCGCGGTTTCGCGTAGTTCCCGTTCCCGTGGGAGTACGGGAATAAAATATAGCCTATAGCACTCACGAATAATGTAGCTTTCTACCAGTGAAACAATTTTTAAAATTGGTTCATTACTTTCGGAGATTACCCCCTACATACAAACTTACAAACAAATGTTACCTCTTTATAATATTAGTATAGATTTTACATATCTTTTACATTTTTAAATATTCCTATTTAATATTAAAAAAAAAAAAAAAAACAAGCTACTGGTGGTGGTGGGCTACTGTTTTTTTAAATATAAAAAAACAGTAGCCCACCAGCGCTGGGAACAGGGTCCGAACTGCCGGTAGTCAGAGCTCTTGAGAGAGGAACCTCCTAACAATACGTGCCGCGTCCAGAAGTACTGCTTTCTGAATCAAGCTCTTGATCCAGCTGCCAAGCGAGAGCTTGCTAAGATGTTGGTTAATATTATTATTGTGGCTTGATTTAATAATATTGTTTTTAATAATATTATTTGTTATTAGGGCAAAAAAGGCACAAAGAGTAATAATAGGTACGTTATATAGGCTATAAGTTAATATAACATCACCAATAATACTAAAACTCGCGACCTGTCAGGAACGCATTCTCTCAGCGGCCAAACTGTACAAGTCGCGGCACGTAACTCTAGCGTTGACCGTTACTGCGCAGAAGTAAAAAACCCGTTGTCCCACGGGATCTTACTACTGGGATAAAAAGTTTTCCTATGTGTTAATCCAGGTCATAAACTATCTGTGTGCTAAATTTCATCGAAATCCGTTCAGTAGTTTTTGCATGACAGAGTAACAAACATACATACATACACAACCGGCCAAGTGCGAGTCAGACTCGCGCTTGAAGGGTTCCGTACCATCGTAGTAGGCCTAGTAGGAGAGGCCACTTTCTAATTATTAATTTATTTACACAGAATTTTAAAATAAATACACTTTCTGTGAAAATTTCAACTGTCTACCTATTACGGATCATGAGATACAGCCCGCAGACAGACAGACAGACGGAAGGACGGACAGCGGAGGCTTAGTAATACGATTCCATTGGTTACACTTCGAATACGGAACCCTAGAAAGGAAGTCGTAACGAAAAAACTCACCACTTTCAAATGTCTCTTATGGCTCGAATTAGTTCCAAAAAAAAAACTCACCACTTTCAAATGTCTCTTAAGGCTCGAAATAGTTAAAAAAAAACTCACCACTTTCAAATGTCTCTTAAGGCTCGAATTAGTTCCAAAAAAACTCACCACTTTCAAATGTCTCTTTGGGGCTCGAATTAGTTCCAAAAAAAAACTCACCACTTTCAAATGTCTCTTGGGCTCGAATTAGTTCCAAAAAAAACTCACCACTTTCAAATGCCTCTTAAGGCTCGAATTAGTTCCGAAGCTGGTGTTACAGATCTCACACGCGAACGGTCTCTCATTACGATGTGTTCTTTCGTGCACCTGGAATTATTAAAAATAGTTATGTTGCTGTCTTTTAGTTTATATTGTTACGTCGTACTCGTACCTAAAATTATAAGTAGGTAGGTACGTAGGACGAGTCTCGAATGATGTCGGTAAAGGAATTCATTGTAATTTCGACCGTACGCCGAGGGCATAAGGTACCTACTTCTTTCTTTTGTACAAGTTATGGAAGGACAATGACCGACTATGTAATTGTCTAGAACAATTCGAGTAAGTCGTGGATCTTTCTAGAAGGGTTGGTCACCACCATATAAATAGCGGACATGTTTGCGGGAGCGGCAGTGATGATTCGCCAGTGGTTCGTAGTCCTGACACCTCCACCTGAGCGCTGAAGTACTACGAAGAAGTTTCGCCGGAATTGTGCACCGAGTTGGGGGTACTTCGAAGAAACTTTTTTCGCGCGGACCGCATTTTTAATTCCCTTTCCCTGTGTTCGCGCGAGTGCCTAGCACTAGTTGCGAGCACAGGGGGAGCCACCGCTGCTGCCCGGTGCTGTGAGCACCGCTGCGGTCGCGACTTCGCGAGGCCACGTTAACCTGCGCAACTAAGGGAGAAGATGCCGAAGCCGCCCGCAGCTCGTTTGGCCGCGGCAACGCCGGCGATGAAGAACCCTGCCCGGGGCTGGATCGGGCGATGTCGATGCCCCACATCGACATCGATATTGTGTCGCCCGGTGCGGCGCCGCCTGGACCCTCCTCTCCTCGGTCCGAAGAGAAGAAGACGTCCAGTAAGGCAGGGAACAAGACGAAGAAGACGACGACAAGCACCAAGAGGGGCGAAGAGGGGGAATCGGGACGAGACAGGGCTGCTGCTGATGCGCGCGGAACGTCGGTGACTTCGGCGCCTGCGCGTGTTGCGCCGACGCCCTCGCCGAGCCGCCCGCACACCGTACCCGTGCGTCCGTCTGCGTTCCGCCCGGTCCCGATTCAAGCTCCGGGGCCCGCTGCCGCGAACATTGGTCGCGCGCCGCACGCGCGCGCCACCGCAACCATGCGTGCGGCTGTGCGCGATTCCGCGCCGCTCGTGCGCGCGCCAGCACCAGTGCCTCTGCCGCACACCTCTGCGGCCTCCACCCGCACCCCGGCGTCAACAGCGCTACCTGCGCGCCCTGCTGAGCATCACGCCGCCCCGGCCGCACGCCCCGCCGCGTCGTCATTTATTATTTATCATTATCATTTATCACTTGGAGCGCGCTCGGCACCCCTGGCGCCCCAGGTGCCAGCCTCGCCATTGCCCCCTCGTGTCTTGGCCTATGACGCTCCGGCAGCGCTATCGGCATGCTCGTCGAGAGCCGGCTCGAGCATGTCGGTGGCGTCTGCAGGCTCGGACGACTCTGGGCTGAGTGCACAGAGGAGGCACTCACCAGCCGCATCACCGTCGCCGTCGCGGAGTTATGGCTTCGACCCGTGGTCAGAGCCACGACCCCAGCGACGTAGGCGAAGCACCGACGAAGCCGAGGAGGAGGAGCCGAAGCGCTACTGCCTCGATCCACCGCTGCAACGCGAGCACGCGCCGCCGCGAGGTCAGGTAGCCGCCGGGTCGCCTACGTTTGCGGAGGCTACCCGCAGCACGCCTCCTACCTCTCCACAACCGACACCCAGGAGTCCGGGGTCGCAACAAGGGGTGAGTAGACCTAATGCTGTCTCTCCCTCACAGGTAGCGGCCCCCCGGGACACAGAAGGAAAGGCCGCCACTCAGCCCAAGCCGAAGCCACAGAAGAGGCCAAGGCCATCCTTCGCTGGTGGTGGAGAAGCTGCCGGGATGGGCCGCCCACTTCAGGGTCCTAAAGGGAAAGCTGGGCCACCCCCCCAGTGCCCAACCATTCAAAACTGGGATCCGATTCAACCCAGAGAGTGAAGAGGAATATAGGGTGGTCCAGCGCTACCTGACCGAGCTGGAGAAGGCGGACGGCACATCGTGGTTCGCTTACTCACTGCCGGCGGAGCGAAGCGTTAAGGTGGCCATCAGGGGGCTGCCTGTGGATACCACCCCTGAAGAAATCGAGGAGGAGCTCCGCGCGTTGGGGCACGAGCCGGAATACGTTCGCCACATCAAGGCGAGCCAGGGACATCCCGGCTGCGTGTTCCACGCCGTACTTAAAAGGACGCCCGAAGTACGTAGGATCTTCGACACCTCCGTGTCGACCCCTCCGGCCCTCCGGGCGACCTGCCTACAACCCTGGCGCAGGTTGTAATACCGGAAGCAGCTCCATCGCAGCCGGAGATGAAGAGGACTGGAAGGCCGACAGCTGGCGCCGGCATAGCGCGGCCCTCGACCCAACAACAACAACAGAAGAAAACTTCGAACGCCACCAGTGAACGCACTGGCACCACAAGCGCCGGCCCAGCTGCCGACGCAGAAAGCAAGAAGAAGAAAGAATTTACAGCCTGCGCTATCCAATTATTGATGGACCTCATCAAGGCCATCAGGCAGGGTCAAGACGCGGAGCTTGTCATCCTTGACGGCCTGGCCTCATTACTAACCTTGTACCATGGCTAGGCCGTTAAGGGTGATTCACTGGAACGCCCGCGGCCTGCGAGGCAAGGTCGCCCCCCTTCGCCGCGTCCTCAGAGAAGAGGACATCGACGTGGCGCTGATAAGCCAGACACACCTGGGACAAGAAGATAGGCTACGAGTCCCTGGGTATCTCGCTTATAGAAAAGATGAAAAGTCGGCAACCAACTCCCGTTACCGTGGTCTGGCGGTACTGGTGAGGAGGAGAGTCGTCCATCAGCAGCTTCCCGTGTCGTCGCCCGGCTCGTTCTACGCGCTGGGTGTGCAGCTGCACGTTGCAGGCGAGGATCTCGCCATCTACGCCGTTTACAAGGCGCCCTCGACCCAACTGGTCCCTTCGGAGTTGAGGGCCCTTCTCGACGCCAACGGCGGCGCGACGATCCTTGCTGGCGACTTGAACTGCATGCACCCAGCGTGGAACTCGGCCGCGACCAACACGGATGGAAGACGGCTCTTCACGGACGCGGAAGCCTTCGGCTACACGGTGTCCGGCCCAGAGACGCCCACCTACTACCCGGACAACCCACTCCACATGCCGGACGTGCTGGATATCGTGGCCTGCCGAGGGCTACACTGCCAGATCACGCAACAAGTACTGGACGACGAGATGCAATCGGATTATCACCCTGTTCTCGTCGTCCTCTCGGGGATGCCGACCCGACTGAAGCCTGCGGCGCCACGTCGCGTCGTAAAACAAACTGGAAAGACTTCGCAGAGAGGATTGAGACCACCACTCCATCTCGGCCTATCATCACCTCCGCGGACGTGGACCAGATGGCGGCGGATGTCACTGCTTGCATACAGAGCGCCTTGGAAGCGGCGACTACAACTGTACCACAGAAGAGCGCGGCGACCCAACGACAGCCACACCTCTACCTGCATACCTGCAGAAGATGGTCGCCGACAAGAGGCGACTTCGCAAGCAGTGGCAACAACTCAGATGCCCTACGCTGAAGAGAAGAAGAGTAAACCGTCTCGCGGAAAAGATCAAGGCCGAGATGAGAAGCAGGGAAGCCGAGAGCTGGGAGGACAGAATAGAGTCGACGGCCGGCAGCTGGCCGTCTATCCACCGACTCTGCCGCCACCTCACGAACACCCCAGCTCCGGTGCGCCCGCTAGTGGATAGCGGAGGGGCGCTCAAGTACAGAGCAAAGGACCGGGCGGAGGTCCTCGCCCAGCACCTGGAGCGTCAGTTTCAATCAAACCCGACTTCCGACCGCGAACATGTCGCAACAGTCGAGCAACACCTTGGGGACTACTTCGCCACGCCGATAGCTCCCCAAGGGGGACGCCATATTTTTCTCGCCTGGGGCAGTCAGACGCGCCATCCTTAGGACGAAGCCTAGGAAGGCCCCCGGTGCTGACGGTATCACCAACACAGCGCTGCGCCACCAGCCATTCCATATGGTAGCGGCGCTGGCGCGCCTGTACACGGCGATACTGCGCACCGGGGCCTTCCCCGCTTTGTGGAAGGAGGGGCGCGTCATTATGCTGCCTAAGGCGGGGAAAAACATCCTGAAGCCGGAGAGCTATCGGCCCGTTACGCTGCTGCCGACCACCTCCAAGGTGTTCGAAGTACTCCTGTTGCGGCATCTCCAGCCGCACATCACGCCACGGCCGGAACAATTCGGGTTTCGGTCGGAGCACAGCACGACGCTCCAGCTGTCGAGGGTACTGCACGACCTGGCAGCTGCAAGAAACAAGAAGGAAGAATCCGTCGCAGTATTCCTCGACATGGAGAAGGCCTTCGACCGTGTATGGCACGACGGCCTGATCTACAAGCTGGCCACCTCTGGAGCGCCCCGTCGCGTGGTAAGAGTGGTCCAATCCTTTCTGTCCCACAGGAGCTTCCGCGTGGTGGTCGAGCGAGCGCTCTCCAGCGCCCGCCCGGTGCTGGCGAGCGTCCCGCAGGGCAGCTGCGTGTCGCCGGCGTGTTACTCACGTTACACGGACGACGCCGCGTACATAGCCACCTCGCTTAACGCGAGGCACGCGGCAGTCAAAATGCAGCGCGCACTCGACCTCCTCCCTGACTGGCTGTCCAAGTGGCGGCTGTCTGTAAACGTGGATAAGACGCAGGCGATAGCTTTCAGCCTTGCGCGCTCCCTCCCACCGCGCCTGACCCTCCAAGGCACTGATGTCGATTGGACGCCCCGCTCCAAGTACCTGGGTGTGACCATCGACCGTCGGCTCACCATGGGGCCACACGTCCACCAGGTCGCGGGCCGGACCAGGGCCGCCCGCGCCCAGCTCCGTCCAGCGCTCTCGTCCCGCCTCCCGGTGCGCGTCAAGTTGGGCGTGTATAAAACATATATACGCTCAATATTGGCGTACGCCGGCCGCCGCCTGGTTCGCCCTCACTAGCGATCCCTCGCTAGAACAAGAAGATTCTCCGCGCGCAACAGACGTTTGCGCTGCGGACCATAGTTGGCGCCCCTCGCTACGTGAGGAACGATGTCATCCAGCGGGACCTCGGGATTGAGAGCCTGGACGACTTTATCCGACGCCTTGCGACGGGAATGCCCGCGCGTGCCGACGCATCTGCTTGGCCCCATGTCAAGCACCTAGCGCCCTGGCATGCGCGCCCCCCTGACGCGAGGCGACTCCCCAGCGACCTGATAGCGGACGATGACCCCACTCCACCGGATTGACCCGGGTAAGCTGTACCAGGCTACACGCAGCTTACCTGCACAATATGACTCCACCTACTACATGCACCCAGCTGCGTGCCGTATTCTAAGTTAATATAGGTACGTCACGCAGTGAAACCATACAAGCACGTCTCTACACTCACGTAGACTCACGCGGAGGGACGCGGCGCGGGCCCACACACACACGTCGGTTACTTAACCCGGTCCACTGCCAGCTAGCTCTGGTAAGTGGGGCGAGCGGGAACCACACATCCACTGTAGGTGCGCTGTAAGTCGGCACCTCTGTCGCTGGTCGTCCCCCGCCGGGCCTCCTTCGGGTCTCACCGCCAGGGGACAGACCGCCGAGGTGTCGTGAAGAAAACAGCGCTGTGGCGCGCCTGCAGTTTACAACATAGCAACTACACACAAGGGCGCATGTTGCTTTCATGCGCCCACAGGACCCAGGACCAAGAGTCCACCACAGATACGGGCTCCGCAGTAGCGGGCCCAGGAATGGCTTCCGCGGTCAGGGGGCATAGCTCCGAAACCGCTTACCGCGCCCCTTTGCGGGGGCGCTGTAAATACTCCACTGGAGCGGCAGTCTGATTTTGGCTACGCAACGAAGTGAACTAGTAAGTGCGATATCTAAACGAATGGTGATCAGTAGTGTATTTGTGATTGAGTTTGAAGTGTTTTGTGATTAATAAAGTTGTTCAGTTGTTTAATCGGCAGTAATTAATTTATCCCGTACCCAGCTCGTAACAATATTATATTATTATTATAAGCCTATATTGTCCCACTGCAGGGCAAAGGCCTCCCTTCCCTCCTTCCACATTTCGCGATCTAGTGCGATTGTAGGCCAATCCTTTGCGAAAGAGTTTAGCTCATACCGCCATCCCCTTCTGGGCCTGCCGCGTTGTCGTTTCCTACTTAGTATCCACTGAGTAGTAATTTTTGCCCATGACTCCTCCGACATGCCGTCAGTCTTCCCGCGACCACGGCTGGTGCAATCCGGTCGAAACGTCGGACTTATATTAAAGGTAAAATTCGCGATAAATACCCGTTTACATGTGTATTATAATAGATTTGCAATTTACTGATGGTGGAAACTAGCCTATTGCCACCAATAGACCAATGATGCCCAAAATTAAAAGAGTAGGTGAAAATGTGGTAAAGATCTGAAGTGGCGACCGCGAACCAGAAGACGTTGCGTTGGAAGGGAGGCCTTCCACTAGGTGGAGCGGTGTTCTGGTGAAGGTTGCGGGGATCCACTGGATGCGAGTCGCACGGGACCGGGACATGTGGCGACACGTAGGGGAGGCCTATGTCCAGCAGTGAACGTCTGATCCGCTGGATGCGAGTCGCACGGGACCGGGACATGTGGCGACACGTAGGGGAGGCCTATGTCCAGCAGTGAACGTCTGATCCGCTGGATGCGAGTCGCACGGGACCGGGACATGTGGCGACACGTAGGGGAGGCCTATGTCCAGCAGTGGACGTCTGATCCGCTGGATGCGAGTCGCACGTGACCGGGACATGTGGCGACACGTAGGGGAGGCCTATGTCCAGCAGTGGACGTCTGATCCGCTGGATGCGAGTCGCACGGGACCGGGACATGTGGCGACACGTAGGGGAGGCCTATGTCCAGCAGTGGACGTCTGATCCGTTTGATGCGAGTCGCACGGGACCGGGACATGTGGCGACACGTAGGGGAGGCCTATGTCCAGCAGTGGACGTCTTTCGGCTGAAATGATGATGTAAAGCTCACCTGTAAACTGTAAGACTCAAAGAATCCTTTCCCGCAGTACGTACACCTGAACGTGGCTCCACGTAACACTCGCTCGTGAGTCTTATTATGCATCTTTAGGAGAGCTTGAGAACCAAACTTCTTGGGGCACTCAGTGCACGCGTGGACCTTTTCCTGTTGACGAAATTATCAATAAAATTATTAGGGCTTGATTCAGTGCGCGGTACTCCTTGACACGGTGAGTATTGTGAGGAGGTTCCTCTCTCTGGAGACCTGACCAACGGTAGCTTGGACCCGGGATCTATCCGTCTGACAGATAGATCGAATATACGGACGAAGCGTTCAGAGTTACAGAGTTACAGAGGCTCTACTCCCGTAGAGCCTCTGTTCCCGATTCCGTTGGGCTACAATTTTTTATATTTTTAAATGTGTTTTTTATGTATTATTTTTAAATTAATATTTAAAAAGTAATTAGTTTGTAAAAAAGATAAATTATTCATATTAAATAAGGAATACCTAATGTGTTAAACAAAAAGAGATAGTGACTTGGCCGGATACTAGATGTTTGCTGAATATCCGGCCGGATACTCAGCAACCTGACAGTAATTTAGCAGGATACTAAACCAAATGGTTGTCATGCCTCCCTTTTCCTCCGTCACTAGCTGATAGGTAATATATGAACGAATTTCCTAGCCGATTTTTGATTTTTGAGCTGAAATAGTGAAAATTCAAATCAAACCAAACTTCATTTTCGGTCTTATGTTTTTGGCATCTACTGCTAAGTTAAATAATATTATGATAGGACATGAGCTATTCTCAAATATCCAAATGTTATATAGTTAATATAGTTTAGTTTTACAGAAGGTAGACTATTGTCCGACCCTTGTAGTCGAGTCGAGTGGTATACAGGGTGAATTTTTCAAGTGGGCGTGGATGACCAAATCCGAAACAATGAGGAATACCGAAATAATGCAAATCCAAACCGAAATGGAATACCGAATCATACTAGTATAGATTAAGTTCCAAATAATACTCACCAAGTGAGTATCAGAGTGCTTAGCCAGCGAGTGGGAGTACTTGAACCTCTTCGGACATTCGCTGCACTGGTAGCCGTGCCCTGATTCCGCTGAGTGAGTCGCCAAGTGCGCTCGGAGACCGTTAAAGGTGGGTATTACTTTGTGACAGATCTTACATTCACGCGTGCGGGTTGGGTGTGATCTGAAAAAAAGGGTTTATATGTTCATTGAATGAAATAAGGAATGAGTATATTAGAGGAAGTTTGAAAAAGTGAAAGGAAGTC
The DNA here is from genome assembly GCA_905147715.2 of Xestia xanthographa. Taxonomy (NCBI): domain Eukaryota; kingdom Metazoa; phylum Arthropoda; class Insecta; order Lepidoptera; family Noctuidae; genus Xestia; species Xestia xanthographa. Next base: position 20,074,438 of record LR990667.1, read on the forward strand.
GTTTGTCTTGGTATGGACATGTAATGAGAAGGGATGATATGCAAAGGGATGGACATGAATGTTGATGGATGGATTGTGTGAGGAATGATATGAAAGAGAAAGAAGTAAATGATGCCGTGAGTTTGACAGGGGAGAATGGAAGAAGAAACACAGAATGGGACAAGAGGGAGATGATATGTTTATTACTAAAGATTCGGCTGTATTTGTTTAACGATATTACCTACGTATTACCTACGTATCTCTGTTGACAGCTCGAAATGATAGTAACTGAGCTCAGTGTCTATCAATTAACTGTCAAAAGGTTAGTTTCGTATTATGTATGACCAGTCGCGATAAAATATGACGTCATTGGTTGTCATCGTGGCTGATAGTCACCGTAACTCATTTTGACAGACGCTTTCGTATCGATACTTATATTATTTGGATTAAGTAATCATAGTGGACAACAAATTGATGACAACTGAGACACCATACCCGGGCTGTTAGTCACCGTAAAGTGATATCCACTCAGTACGATACGTAATACCAATAATATAACATTCTCGGTTGTCATCAAAGTTCGGTGTACAACCGAAGCTTGATAGTCACTGGATATCAGAAAGATAGGTACGTAATAGGCCTACAGAAGCAATTACTAGAGAAATTCGACTTTTATTAGGCTTGTGCCGACCGGGCAAACTCCCTGCGGCATCTATCATCGCTTAATCATGTTCACGTCAGTTCGCCACAGCTCTAGCTAAGCCGAGCGGTGTGTTTCTGGACGTTTTCTACAAATTGCCTATAATTCGGCTGTGCAGAATCAAACACCTCTAAGACACCGTACCCCAGTGGTGAAAGCAAATATGATGGTAGTTGTTGGATTTACCATCAATGAGTATTAGAAAATGGTCTAAGAAACGATAACCTTGATTTTGGAAAGAAACAGAACTGCATTTTCATTTTTCTTCGTGTTGCGGGCACGACTTTGTTTCTTGTTAAGGGGCCGCCTCTACGAGCAAGAGAATCGCGGCGATATTATCGTCCTTACCACGTTTTTCTATACACTCTCTTTTGGCCCGTCTCCACGAGCGAAAGAATTGTGGCGATATTTTCGTAAAGAAATACGTTGAATCGCCGCGATTCACCCGCTCATGGAGGCGGCCCCTGTGTGCCCAAAATTTCGTCGTTGGCGGTATTTTAATAAAGTTAATAAACTCACCTCTGCCTATGATTCTTCAAGCTCCCCTTAGCACTGAACACTTTATCACAATCTTTACACGGATACACCGTTCCATCGGTCTTAACCGCTTCTGTCACCTCTTTAGACTTCATTCGCTCAATAATCTTAGCTTCTTTTCGTTCATTTTTCTTTTGTTCTTTTGCTTTTGCGTACTCCATACGTTTAATATTCGTTAGGCCGAATGTATGCCATTTATTGTGTATTATAAACCTCTTTGGATGTTTGAACAGGAGAGCACAGTGCGGACATTCGAAGACTCCTTCTGCTTTTATGTCTGTAATTAAGATAAATATAACATAACATAAAATCACGCCTGTAATCCCCGAAGGGTTAGGCAGGAGTGTACCTAATAGTACTACTACATTTTGCTGTTATGTTTAAGTCCCATGTAATACTGCTAGAACAAATGGGGTTTTTCTTGTGAAACAGATGGTGATTTGGTTGGATATAAGGTATCCGTCATAGTATCAGGCGAATGCTGAATATCCGGCCCAATACTCATCCAAAAGCTAATCTAAAATTCTAAACTCCCAAGTTTTTTACAATAGGTGTAATGGCTAGCCATTACAAGATACTGAAAAAGTATCATCAAGTATCGGTATCCGGCCGGATATACTCAATATCCGGCCGCATACTGATAAAAAAATTATAAATGAAAAAACAGGTAATTACCATTTTTATAGCAAGAAACAGCTTGTTCAACACTACAATCACCCTCAATAATCCTATAGTTCATGTGTTCATCCCGCTCAAATCCGTGATTGTCTTTCAAGAACGGTGAATAGCAATCGGAGTCCGTCCAGCTTGCTTTCTCAACCTTTATAACAATACTATTGTCCGTAGTCACTTCGGCATCTTCCCTTATAAAGTGTTGTGTTATTGCTACAGGTGTTACCTCATCATCGTCCGATGGTGCATCAGTTTCTGATTTAAGTTGATCGTCTTTACTATAATTTTCTCCCAGATATTGTTCTTCATTAGCAACATTTTCTTCCGAAGTGTGTTTATTGTTGTCGTTAATTATATCATCTTTTCTTAAGTCTGAGAAGGATGAGATGGATGATGATGGAGATTCTGGTAATATATCTGTATTTATTTCAGGAATATTTTTCAATGTTAGTGTTTTTATTTTTTCAATGGTCATATCAGATGGTTTATCAGTTTTAGCAGTGTTCGGTACAACTGGATTAATTACTGGTACTTCCCTGGGTTTATTAGATGAATGAATAAGGATATTCTCAATTAATTTGACGGTGTTTTCAATGTTTTTCCGCCTTGTACTGTTGATTTGTAGTTTTTCTTGAGTTTTCATGCTTAAATCTAGATTGTGATGAGTTTCTTGGCACGTATTGTTATGTAAATAATCGTTGTTGCCGCCAATGTGTTTATTATAGATTTTATTTGGTATCTGAGGTATGTTTAGAGGCATTTTACGTGTATTTTGTTCTTTATAGTTTTCTTGCCTGGCTGACTCAGTTACTCGCTTATCGTAAGCATAATTCATCATATTAGAGTTATGTTCGTTCTGTATATTCAAATTCATAGGAAACATACCGTTTGGGAATGATAAATCGTTCATATTATTCGCATTTTGGTTTGTATACGACTGTTGGAAACTCAGTTGTTGATAGTTGGGAAACTGACTCATTTGCGGCGGCATCGTTATAGGAGAATGGTTGTAATGTGCATAGTCCGGTAGGTTGTAGTGTCCGCTAGGCGCTGGGACTCCTTGGTGGGCTATTTTGCTCAAATTATTAATGTTATGAGCAAGATTCATGTGACTACTCATTGGTGTCATATTAACGGGCGCTCCCATGTTTATAGGCGGCTCGTTCGGACCATAAGGCCCAGTGTTGTGCAACATAATTGCTGCAGTATCAAACTTTGTTCACTTTTCACGTTTTGCCGTTACATTTTAATGTCGAAAACACTAAACAAATAAAGCTAATGTAAGCCATTTTGTCTATTTGACATTTCATTTCAATGTCCACCCAAAAACCGATAAATCGACCAATTGACAGACTTGACAAGTTAGCCTTTTAGCAAAAACCGGAATTTTGCTGTTCTTCCAGCAGTAAAAATAAATTTCTTCGTCATTTTAGTAACATGCTCAAAAGCTCATCTCTAATATGCTAATAAAACTTGAGAATTTAGCTTTGAAGTTTTTAATTACCGACTTTCTGAAACGAACTCCTTCGATGAGTTCGATTCAATGTGATGTGAAAGGATCTTATTAAAGTTTTTCTAAAATGCCGCCAGATGGCGAACTCATTAATGATACTTTGACATTGACACTCAATTTTAAACCCTACTTACAACTGCTAAGGTCTTGAATCATTTTATCTATTAGTGACATTATTATAAAAAGACATGATAGACGTTACTCCATTGACATAGAGTTTAACTTAGTCTGTTTTTCCATAATTACAAACATTGGCATTTTGTATTATGAGGTAACATTACGCGTTTCTCGCTTACTCAACTCTCGTTTATCTCGCTCTTTCATTCGTTATTTATTTTCTGATGGTAGTGGTTGTGTTGTGTTTTTGGAACCTCGAATTAAAAATTAAAAATAGCACAATTCGGACAGTGTTGGTGTAATTTTTAATCAAAAACCTACGAACATGGCGCTGGGAGCCTATGCTGAAGAATATTTTCGCTCTATGAATCCCCTGGCTGCGAAAATACACGAGGATATTGTCGAAGCAAAAACTTCTTACGAAAATATATGGGAAACGCTTACGGAAAAAGAAAAGGTACAAAAAACACTTCCTCGACACTTAATTAACTGGTTAATAACCATTTTAGTTAAGTAATATGTGAGGAAAATCAACAATTATAGTGTGTAATAATTGCATGTAAATTCAGTGTAACAGTATTGTAAGAGTGAATCATACCTTGTTTAAGCAACTGGCAACGGTAATAGCCCTCTTAGGTCCAATTATCTTATCCTGGGGTCATTATTTAATTGATTAATTAATGACATTGGTATGTGAAACCAATACTTTTTGTTGTCAACATATAGTAACAACTTACAAAAAATAAATAAACAAACCAAAATAATTTATATCATGGGGCAGTTATTTTCGTATAGCCGCAGTTCACTGTCTTCAAATATCAGTAAAACTACAAACAAATCATACTGAAATGGTCTTGTTATTGAAACTTTGTTGTCATATCTTCTTCTTCCACACTTCTCTATAACTCATCACCTCATCAGGGGGTCTAAAATGGCCGCTTTAGCAGAATCGTTTTGTGAATCACGTTAAAAATTTAAAATTGTTAAAATGGACTTTATCGTTGTTGACATAGAGTCCATTTTAAGTTTTTTTTTTTTTAACGTGATTCATGCTAAGATTCTGCGTAGGATCTGCTATAGCGGCCATTTTAGACCCGCTGACACCCCTTTCTAACCATATCATCCTTCACACAGTCCATTCAATGTGGGACAATACAAGTCTAGAACCCAAAATCTTTTTGAAAATGAATAATACTTACCTATGTTTTTTTTTTTGTAATTGTACTTGACTGCTCTATTATGAAACAAACTCAAAAATCAGTCTAAAGTCCAGTCATAATTAAAACCTGGGCAACCGAACTCTCACATCATCATTTCAGCCGAAAGACGTACACTGCTGGACATAGGGTCCTAGGCCTCCCCCAAGTGTCGCCACATTGAACGGTCCCGTGGGACTCGCATCCAGCGGATTCCCGCAACCTTCACCAGGTCATTGGTCCACCTAGTAGGAGGTCTTCCAACACATCGTCTTCCGGTTCGCGGTCGCCACTCCAGAACTTTACGGCCCCATCGGCCATCCTTTCTACAAGCAATGTGCCCTGCCCACTGCCACTTATGTTTGTTAATTCTTCGGGCTACGTTGGTGACCTTGGTTCTCTTGCGGATGTCTTCATTTCTGATCTGACCAAGCTCTGCTCAGCTGAAAATAGAGAAGACGAATTTTCTAGCTAGATCGATTTTTTGCCCCCATAAAACCATGTAAATATTTTTCTTTTTATTTAAAAGGGCTTGTACAAAAAAAAAAAGCCGCTTTATTGCAACTTTAAGAAATTCTTAGAGCTGTTTTCAGGAACATGATTACAAAATATAGCTCATACAAGTTGTTTCATTGTTTGTTGACTGAATTATTCTACTATTAATGTATAATTCAAACAGGAAAATGGTTTAGAACATAATAAACATACAAGTTTTACTTATCATATTCCGTTTACATTTATAACAATTTTTTTTTACACAATAAACTAGTAGTTTTCTTTCAGAGTTTCAACTAATTCAAAACATGATAATCATCACTTTTAAGCCTTATTATTTTTAATTAAATAATTGTTCAACACACACTTAATATGGACTTGAAAAATAATACCTACAACAAGGAATAAAATGTCATTCTTCAAAATTAAAAATAGCTATAGAGGGGTAAAAACACAACACACAACTTAACAAAGCTGATAGGCGCCTTCTTCCAATCATTGCAATCATTTTCTTTTGTTCTGAACCATAACTGGGAATCTTCTATACAGGGTTTAACAGAATAAACACTCTTTCAATCGCTCTTCTCTGCATGCCCTTTTGCAAAACACACAAACACTCCAACCTTTACCAATTTTCCCTTAGTAGATTAGGCCAAGTTATTCCAGCCATTTTGGCCGCGTCATCAAGCCCTCCTCACGACTTTTTGAAGCCCCAAGAACACCTGGCTCCCGGCAGTGAACTACAATGGCTTATTTGGAAAGCTCTCAATCAATTGAGTACCTACACAAATAGGCCTCTGCAAACACAATCTGGCAAAATGGGGTATTTTTGGTTCCTCCAACACTGAGTGTCCACCTCCACTTGCTGGAGTGCCCATCCCGCTTAGCATGACCACAGAAGAAACGAAAGAGAATCGACAAATCTTTTGTTCATCTCTCATTTTGCTGTCATTGAATCGACAAAATGACAGAAGAACAAAAGATTTGTCGATTCTCTTTCTTTTCTTCCGTGGTCATGCTAAGCGGGCAGGTGTCTGTTTATCTCCCTCCACGCTTGACGACCTGAATAGCGCCTCTGCCGCTGCAATAAACGTGGAAATCTACTGGGCCCAAACTATCTAATACAGAAGTACATCAATACGACAAGAAGTAGGGGCTTTTTTGTTTCATATCTCCAATATTAACCATAGTTAATGTATTTTTTTCTTTATTTCCAGACTGAAATCATAAACGAATCTCTAATAAAGTCAGATATTTCATTGAAATATGCATTATTAGATACATTAGACTTTGATATCAACGACCCACCTGTACGCAAAGATGACTTAATGTCGTTTTTTGGACGAGATCACGGACAGAAATTAATCCAAGATGATAATACCTCATATAGAGATGAACATAGCAGTCCCTTTCTGTATCAAACGAAAAGTCAATTAAATTTATGTATATTAAGCGACTGTCGAGCACCTAAAGATGTAAAACCTACATCCCCGCCTCCCGTCATGTCTGAGCTTGCATTGTCACACTCAAAAGTGGTGTCCGAGTTGAAAAATGCTTTAAAATCTCATGAAGTCCTCCGGAACTCTTACAAAGAGGGACCTGAAAGAGAGGTTACCTCTCCAGGCTTCATCAGCAAGTTTATAGGGAATTTTAAGAGTAAAGATGAGGAAAGGGAGTGTTTGGTGTCACTTGGTCCCCAAACGCAGATTGTGGCCTCTTCGGAGAACTTCTTTAGGACTAATTTCAAGAGTCCGCAGGCGGAGAATAAGTATGAAAAGGATTATAGGAGCAGTGTTGTGAAATCTAGCAGTGGTGAGTTTTTTTTTTCTTATACACATTTTCAACGCCCGTTAAAAAACGTCTCGCTCCAAGGCTGATGCTCCAGGGTAGCCCGCGAAATTCAAATTTATTGATTTTGATGATTATAATTCTATAACTACATACGTCAACTACATACCTACATAGGAAAAATTGGCACGGGATGGATGGAGGAGGCTTTTACCCAAAAGGGATCCATATCCAAATAAAATATAAAACTATTAATTTGAAAAACTTATGTATTGTAAAATATGGAATAAATGAGCTTTATTATTATTATTATAACTACATACGTCTTACACCCGCGAATAATATTTTAATCAACATACAACCATTGCATGCACTGGCCTGCAAATTGCAAAAACGTTAGAAAATTTGAATTTCGTGGGCTACCCTGGAGCATCAGCCGTAATCAAAAATGGAGAAACAGTGCATGTGCAATTGTGCACACCAGTGCTTTTTACTATTTTGACGCTTCTATAATCACAGTTATAAGATCGAATGTCAAACTGCCAAAGGCTTTTCACTAACGCGTTGAGAAAACGCCCAATACGAAAACAGCGCAAATGACAAAATCATAAATTAGAATAGTAAAACTACGTGACGATATTTCGCGCGCTTTTTCGCCTAGATACAGCACATTCGGAACATTTTATCTAGCAACTAGCGAACGTCCCGCGGTTTCACCCGCGTAGTTCCCGTTCCAGTGGGAGTACGGGGATAAAATATAGACTATGTTACTCGTGGATAATGTAGCTTTCAAATGGTGAAACAATTTTTTAAATCGGTCCAGTAGTTTTTGAGCCTATTCATTACAACCAAACAAACAACCAAACAAACAAAGTTTTCCTCTTTATAATATTAGTATAGACAATATGGAGCGAAAACACGCACGCGATACTTTCCCGCGTTTTCCCTCAGATTTGTCCGCATATTTATCTTACATACATCGGAAACGACTCCAATATTTTGCTAATTGTGTTTTTTTTTTAAAAAAACCCGTCTTTTCCGTTCCACTCCATATTTTACCAATATTTTGCCTTCCTGGGCCAATCTATCAAGAACGATCAGTTCAAATCGTCACACACGAGTCCTTCTACCTGCTTCGGTGAAGACTTCTTATCTTCAGGCACCCATGATTGTGACTATCTTGGCCCATTTGTCGTAATTCAACCTAAAAGTGTTAACCGCCCAGACACTTCACACACACTGTGTAATTTGTTTCATCACCACTGCTCTCAAAACGGTGAAGAAAAACATCGTGAGGAAATCGGCATGTCTTAGAACCAAAAAATCGAAGTGTGATATCTACCAACCCGCACTGGGCCCGCGTGGTGTATTACAATCCACTCCCTTTCATAGATAGTAGGCCTGTGTCCCAGCAATGGGAATATTATAGGCTGATTATGCAACTTATATTCTCGCATTCAACAAGCAACTACACAGCTCCGTGTGAATGTGTTATAAGCAGATTATGTGCACATTTAATACATAAGAACACGCATCTAGTAATTTTAAGTACCTGCTTAGGATATTTATATATTGTGTAACTGTCTTTACGGAGCTGCAGTATAATCCACATCTATATAAATGCGAAAGTAAAGTCTGTTTGTTACCTTTTCAAGTCAGAATTGATTTAAATACAACTGGCGTATTCTGGGTGTACTATTAGGTCCACCTCTGTTTCTGACGAATTGCAGATGTGATGTTATATTACAACTAATCCGTTTGTAATGAATTTTTGCAGATGTTATGTAGTCTGAGATCTGGAGAAAGACATGGCTACTTTTCAGTCAGTTAGCATTCTTCTTTTTAGCGTGTCAATGGCAATTTAAATAGTGTCGGCCCGGTTTCGTTGAGCTCCTTGAGTCAAGCTACACGATAACTGACAAATGCTTGCACTGACTGGACAGGTCCACTCAAATCTGTATGGTTCTTTCTTCAAAAGACCATCTCGGCCACTAATCTGCTTAGTCCTCATGTGAATTGAGCAAGATTATGTCTGGACTTCAAAAGAGACTATGACCTCTGAGTTTGTTTCGGCTGTTTCTTCTCAGAGTAGTCAGGTACGAAACACCGGCCCCATCTAGTTTTAAAAAAAGACTTGTAAAAGTTTTTGTAAAAACCTACTTGCAAAATAAACATCATTTATAATTTAACTGAGCTACTAGTTTGGCGCTTTCGGTATCGTCCATCAGTTCCTGTAGTGAACAAACAACAGGACACGCAGGACACGATATTAAGTGCGACATCGTTGGTGGAACAGCACCATATTTACACTCCAGGGCAGAGTCGTTAATGAATCTCCACGACTCCACCTGAGCAAGTTTTCCTTGCTGCGGCCAACCTGGGTCCGGAGTATATTTAAAGACTTAGTTAGCATTTAAATGCGAAGGAAGTGCATAACAGGTTAGGGCATGCGACACTTTTGCCGCCATGCGGGAGAGGCCGCGTGTAAAACCTAGTGCCTAAAATAATTAATTCTCCACACGTATAGTATTAAATATTGATAAAGGAAACGCTTGTGGAGTGAACGTGGAATTACTGTTAATTTATATTGTATGCTTATTTTATGATAATCCAAGGTTTGCGTGGACTTGCGTGCACCCCCTATTTGATATTATATTATTACCCGACTACGGCGCAGCCCAAAGGAAGGGTTTATGATTTTAGCATATATGTATGTATTTACGTATGTTCCTCCTTAGCGCCTAAACTAATCATCCGATTTTGATGAATAAGGTGTCCAATCGATTCGTTAAAGCCCGAGTAACAAGGGCTACATTTTAACCGACTTCAACAATAAGAGGAGTCGCTTTTTCCTTGTAAACCCCGAATTTAATTAGAGCGTGATTTTTCAGTGGTGGGGTTTTATTTGTACAACAACAACAGCCTTTACGTCCACTGCTGGACATAAGCCTCTCCCATGATGGGAGGAATTTGCCGTAATCTCCACACTTGGCAGGCGGATTGGAGATCGCAGTGATGAAAGACTAACAGAAAACGCTGCTGCCCATTCTCTGGTGTACGGAGGCGCAAGGTGTTCTGCCTCAGACATTAGTCGCCTTATACGACACTAACGACACCCGTGAGTGTAATGGGTTGGTTCTATTCTACTCTGCCGGAGACCACAGGGCTTTTTTTGTAGTATTAACACAAATTCTTGTTTTTGAACCGTCTCCTATAGCTAAACATTAACAGCCGCATGGGTTCATCTTCAGGTGCATGTATGAGAGTGACCATCCAATACATACCGAGTTTCCTCTGTGCCTCGGAAAGTTGGTCTCCGTGGTTGGTGGCCGTAGATCTTTGACAGTAGTTACAGGTAGTCAGAGGCCTGAAAGTCTGACCAGCTTTGCCAAGGGGTATCAATGCAGGTGACCGACGAATGCTAAGCGGGACGTGTGGTCATGTGGTGTGACACGAATGTATAAAATAAGAAATGAGTATTGTTCGGTTCAAACTTAATGGCGGCTCGGAAGTTAGCTACAAGTGACGGTCTGCGCATTATGTAGACAAAACGATGCGTCATCTGCGCCCCGTTGATACCTAAAGTTGTTGTCTGCGCAGCTTTACTTAAGATGTTCCGAATCGCCACATTTAAAGCGTTATTCCTGAGCATACTGTCAGTCGCAGCTAACTTCCGAGCCGCCATTAAGTTTGAACCGAACTATACATAAGAGGAAGTCTGAAAGTGGTGCCCGTGATTGAAAAGTTGTGTAGTGATAGGTTGTCGTGGTATGGGCATGTGATATGGAGGAATGAGGACAATGTGATGATGAAAGTTTTGAGTACGAATGTAGATGGGTATAAGAGTAGAGGAAGACAAAAGAAACGATGGATGGACTGTGTGAAGGATGATATGGGTAGAAAGGAGGTGTCTGATGAGATGACGAGTGATAGAGAGGTGTGGGAGAAGATATGCTGCACCGACCACTAATGAATTGGAATAGGGGCAGAAGAATGATATTAGGCACACCTCTACCTTTCGGGAATGAGGGATTTTCTTTTTAGCTCTTCCCTAGTAGCTAGATAGATGGCGCTAGGAGTTAGTATGATAATGCACGGAACGGAACCTACAAAAACTGATTTGAACAAAGCGCGAGAAATGTAGGTTATGTTCGGAAGGTTAAGCAAATGAAAGTGTCAGTCAACGAGAGTATGTCACGTGACACAATGTTTTTTTTTTCAAGAGTTTTGGCTTTGGCACCAACTATCATTAATCATAGTAAGTTCAACGCCATCATAGAGTTCTTGGAAACTAAAGTTTTTTTTTAAAACCTCAAAAGGAAAACCTCTCATTACAGGCGGAACAATAGGCGTGTGTCCTGAAAAAATCGAATTAATCCATTAGTTAGATTATCAAAAAATATTTGACACGTATTTTTTCTTTTGTTACCTAAACCAAAATTGACGAAGATACGACGCTTTTAAAATTCTCAATACGTCACACTATGCTATAATTTTAAGTGTGTTGTGACTGTGACGTCACGAGCCCCCACTCTCGAGTTTTGATGCGTTTTATCTTTGTCAATATTAATTGATTTACAAAAACAAAAAATACGTGTCCATTATTTTCCAATACTCTAACGGAATCTAAAATAGATTTGCAGTTATTGATGGTGGAAACTAGCCTATATAAAATCTAGACACGTGTGAACGGCCATATAATTATGTGTAATGTAATGCGCCCTTTTTGTTCCGACAAACCGTTATATTTACAAAACAGTCAATTGTATAGGTTTACTCATGGTTTATTTGTTAAAGATAGGCCACGAATTTGTGATACTAATTATAATGTTTATATTTTGATTCATTGTGTGTCTTTGTTATTGTTTTATTAAAACGCGTTTAGTTGAAAGGTGATGGTCTAGGGTTTTGTCAACATTATTGTTTTAATTTTCACACGTTTTAGTCGTGTTTGGAGTGAGAACCTTCGTTCTGTAGGCTAATTCACGTAACTAAAGAAGTGCTGTTGCAGTTCAATTGCGGGCCAGATACTACCTCAAATGGCTTAGCATGATCCTCCGTTACGCCTAAAATACTGCAGCATTAATTTTGAAATAAATGTATGGTAAAGTTGAGGATTAATGTTAGGTCTTGTGTTTGGCGAAAACACGATTTCATAAAAATTTCTCGATAGAAAAAAATCCCAAAGTTACCTCCAAATCGAACAATAAACCGCTGGTATTCAAAAGGTACTTAAAATTAGATCATGAAACTTTGCATACTAACTGAACTAACTATAAAGCAGGTCTTATGTTTTTTATTTTTTCCAAAAGACGAAAATTTGATTTTATAAAGAATAAAAACCACTAATTTCGCACTATTCGGCCGCAGTGACTGACGTAACAACCGCTTTTTAGTGCAAGCTGATTAGAACTTTATTCTAACAGTATTTCAAACGAAGTTTGAACCACCACAAATAGAGTTGTTAATTTTAGGGTTAGAAGGGCCTTAATATACAAGATGACTTTTTTATCACTTTCCAAAAACAGGTGAACGGAGTAGAAGCAAGTGGCATAGGTACTTACTTAGTTTTTTTTTTATTTTATTCTTTTTTGCGAAAAAAAAATGCTTCAAAAATATTCGAAATTCAAATCATACGCGTAGTGCGTAGATGATTTGAAATTCCATATTTTTAATTTTCTTCTTTCAAAATTTCTCTTTCTATGTTCTCTAATATGAAAAGTTCACTTGAAATTAGTAGCGTTTTTTGATGATGGATCAATTTTTTTCTAACACTGTTTTAAGCTTTCACGGTTCATAACTATACTACAAATGTCACTTACGGGATATCTTCCGTGATTATTTATTATTTTGAGCTCCCGATATCCCGGATATTCCGGGAAGATATCCCGTAAGTGACATTTGTAGTACTTACCTATATTTTTTTTCTAATCTGTGGAAAAAAGAAAAAAAAACTAGGTATACCATAAGCTTCTACTCCGTTCACCTAATAGGTACAGGATGTAAAAGACCTCATCACGAAGCCGTCAACCAAGCATTCTGTACATCAAACTAAGTAATTTTACGCTAAAATTATTGCTGGAAAACGTCTTTTTTTTTGGGGTGAAAAATCATCTTTTGTGGTAGAACTCAATGTAACGCACTCAAAACATTGTGTTATTGGATGGATTGAATAGTACGGGGGTCGTGGAGGTGTTTAAAGTAAAAACCGGCCAAGTGCGAGTCGGACTCGCGCACGAAGGGTTCCGTACCAATTATTATAAAAAAAACATGTTTGTTGTATGGGAGCCCCCCTTAAATATTAATTTTATTCTGTTTTTAGTATTTGTTGTTATAGCGGCAAAAGAAATACATCATCTGTGAAAATTTGTTTCAACTGTCTAGCTGTCACGGTTCATGAGATACAGCCTGGTGAGCCAGACGGACAGACAGCGAAGTCTTAGTAATAGGGTTCCGTTCCTTTGGGTACGGAACCCTAAAAATCAGCATTAAAAAAAATTGTAGCGTTTTTTGATGATGGATCAATTTTTATCTAAGCTGTGGAAAAGCGAAAAAAAAACTAGGTACCTATGCCATAAGCTTCTACTCCGTTCACCTAATAAACCCATTTTGTTTGGAAAATGATATTAAAGTCCGGTATAAAAAGTTTTAAGTTATGGTCATATGCTAAAAAGTCGGTCCCAGAAATCCTAGAACACGTAGAAAGAATAGCGTCACAAACTCCCCGTAAGGTGTAGTGAAAGATGACTAACAGTAATCAAACGACGATGCGTCATTTAAAAATATGCTAATCACAACATTGCTATTTCCGTGTTTGATTTCCGTTTAGCAGTTCATAAAAACTTTCAACACTCTTTATGAATGAATATACCTTTACTTGTAATTCTTACAATAGAACAAACCTAATTACTCAATATTATGCTAGTATGATACTGTTTTGAAAACTTATTACAACTACGTAATTTTACTCGATAAAAAGAAATCACGAACTATCTCTAAAAATTTCTTTAAGGGGCTGACAACACCTAATTTGTTGAAATTGATGTTATTTAAGCAGTTTTTTAAGAAAAACCATTTGTTCTAGCACATCAAATAAAATATATATTAATATTCATCATATTTCAAAGACCGTGGACGGACTCGATACATAATTTGACGAAATCGGATCGATAGAAAATAATTGCAAAAATTGGTCTTAAAATCGTCAATAACGGTTCTATGTCTTTAGTTTTTTGACGTATGGGTCTGCAATTAAAAACATGAAGTCAACATATTCATACCTAAACCGCTAACGAGTCATATTTCAAAAATAATCCACACTTTTTTTTATTTCAATATTTATTCATTATTTTCTTCTAAAAACTGGCCGCCCAGTGATAGTGACGTCTCGTTTACTCCCATACAAATAGACAGTGTGCGCGATTTTGGTGTTGACAGCGCCTTAACGAGTAAAAACCATACTAAAATACATGCAATCATTCTGATTTTTTGGCAAATAATTCTACAAGCAACATATTATGCATAGCAACATATTGTGCATGATAGTGTTTTATTTTTTTAGTCCAATCAATAGACTTTTTTGTAAATCGCAAAAAACCACTCATTTCGCACGAGCCCCTTTGTTATGTTAGACTAAAGAAACTATTTCCCGACTTCCAGATATCTCTGAAGAGAACCGCGGTCTCCTGTCTTCGAGTCAAGCGTCTTCGGGCACCGACTTCCAGTCAACGGAGACTTTAACAGATTCCGTGCCGAAGACTGGATACGACTTCCTTGATAACTGGTAATTTTTGTAGTGTTAGAAGATACTATGTGATGATTTTATGTTAGGTATGTTTCAATGGTCTGATTTTATGTTTCTGGGGACTGTTATACTAGTCTATAGTGCTAGTTTTAGGTATTTTAAAGCAGTGGAAGCCTAATGGTAAGTCATAGGTGTTAAGGGCTATATATCCCTCAAATGGCTTAGCATGATCCTCCGTTACGCCTAAAATACTGCAGCATTAATTTTGAAATAAATATATGGTAAAGTTGAAGATTAATGCTAAATCCTATGTGTGACGAAAACACGATTTCATAAACTTTTCTCGATAGAAAAAAAATCCAAAGTTACCTCCAAATCGAACAACAAACCGCTGGTATTCAAAAAGTACTTCAAATTAGATCATGAAACTTTGCATACTAACTGAACTATCTATAAAGCAGGTCTCATGTGTTTTATTTTTTTAGTCCAATCAATAGATTTTTTGTAAATCGCAAAAAACCACTCATTTCGCACTATTCGGCCGCAGTGACTGACGCAACAACCGCTTTGTAGTGCAAGCTGATTACAACTTTATTCTAACAGTTTTTCAAACGAAGTTTGAGCCACCACAAATAGAGTTGCTAATTTTAGGGTTAGAAGGCCCTTAAGTTCGAACCCAAGACACGCAATACTGATTTTATCGATTTTTCGAATTCATGTGCGAATAGGCTTGTGTCCTGAAAAAATCGAATTAGTCCGTCAGTTAGATTATCAAAAAATATTTGACCCGTATTTTTTCTTCTTACGTAAACCAAAATTGACGAAGATACGACGCTTTTAAAATTCTCAATACGTCACGCCGTGCTATCATTTTTAGTGCGTTGTGACGTTACGACGTGTTTCGAGTTTTGATGCGTTTTATCTTTGTCAATATTCATTGATTTACAAAAACAAAAAATACGTGTCCATTATTTTCCAATACTCTAACTGACGGACTAAATAGATTAACAAATTTATTGATGGTGGAAACTAGCCTATTGTATGATTATCACTTGCTTCGGTGAAGGAAAACATCGTGAGGAAACCAGCATGCCTGAGAGATGTTTCTCCACGGCATGTAAAGCCATGGTTAGGCACTAACCACACCCGGGGCTGCAAGACTGTTCGAAAGAGATACCGTAGCCCTGGAACACAAAGGGCGATGAAGGAACATGGATGGGTTTTAGTCAGTACAAGTCTGACACTACCTCCTGCTCCGCCCAGAGCAGGAGGAGTCATTTAATGATTTCCCAGTCGAGAAAAAAGGCACTTACCACCAATGACGTATTATATATAGACACGTCATGAACCAACATCGCGGCGCTTAAAAATGGCGAAAATACTAGAACTACTTATAAGCGTGAAGAAAGAGAAAGAAAATATGACACCGAACGGCGGGATGCCTGTTGCGAGAGGGAGATAAATATACATCTTCAGTCACGTCACAGGATTTATTAAATTATAAACAAACGTAGCGTCGCGCGACAGGTTGGTGCGTAACTAAGCGCGATGTGGCCAATTGGCTTCATTTCATGTTGTCATTTTAGAGTGCGGACAACGTATATATCATTGCTTACCACACGATAAACTAAGAAAAAAAGAGCTATTTTCTCCAACAAAGGTATATTGTTTAAACTGCCTCGATGGTCTTCGCAAACGCGAATGCTGATCATTGAGATCCTGGGTTCAATTCCCAGGTCGGTTTTCCCATAAGGAATTTCTCAGTAGCAGCTACAGAGTCTGGGTTTTTGTTTGTGCCGGATTGATGGTAATACGGTCGCCCCCTATTAAAACGTACGGCGAAACGTGGGTTTATTATAAAGGGTGTAAAACACCTCTTAAGGCTGCAGTCTTGCAAAATTCACTCGCTGCGAATTATTTGCGCAACAAAGTATTTTTTTTTTAAAACAAACGGATGAAATAACACGAAATATTATTATTGCACATAAGTAACCATAATATAAGTAATAGCTAGTTATTTTTTTTAGGTTCATTTAAGTGGATTATGTTAGGTAAATCAAGCGCTAGATACAGGTCTTTCGTGCCCAACATCATTTCGAGTTGTGTTTGCGCGCTTAGTTTATGGCAATAAAGAATTAATTTACAAATCTGTTCAGCGCATAATGACCTCAACATACTCGTCTTCAAAATGTGCTGATTAGTTTTTTCTAATTATCTTTCATTTTCTTAATTCAGAGGTCACAATTTCATCAAAATTCTCTGTTTTTATCTCTTAATAAACGGGTTGTTTCATAAAAACAATGCATCGTAAGTATGTATTAATTAAATTATTTTGATGCCAAGAGTTCAATAAAGCAAATATAGTTCAAAAAATTGCACCTAAATCACCTTACTCTAACAATAATAATAATCTCAAAAGACCTACAAGAAATCCCTTGCAATTCTTGTCTATAAACTCTTTTTTTGATGAAATTGTGACCTCTGAATTAAGAAAATGAAAGATAATTAGAAAAAACTAATCAGCGCATTTTGAAGACGAGTATGTTGAGGTCATTATGCGCTGAACAGATTTGTAAATTAATTCTTTATTGCCATAAACTAAGCGCGCAAACACAACTCGAAATGATGTTGGGCACGAAAGACCTGTATCTAGCGCTTGATTTACCTAACATAATCCACTTAAATGAACCTAAAAAAAATAACTAGCTATTACTTATATTATGGTTACTTATGTGCAATAATAATATTTCGTGTTATTTCATCCGTTTGTTTAAAAAAAAAAAATATTTTGTTGCGCAAATAATTCGCAGCGAGTGAATTTTGCAAGACTCCAGCCTTAACGAAACCGAAAGGCACTTGTTCTCCCCGTCATTGCGATCATTTTTTTGTTCCACACCATACCTGGGAACCTTCTAGTTACGGAGATATTGGGGGTCAAAGTTCCAACGTTTTGACAAGTTTTTTTTTTTTAAATACAAGTTTTGAATGTAAGATTTTTACTATAAACACCTCCACGACCCCCGTACTATTCAATCCATCCATCAGCACAATGTTTTGAGTGCGTTACATTGAGTTCTACCACAAAACATGATTTTTCACCCCAAAAAAAAAGTAGTTTCCCAGCAATAATTTTTGCGTAAAGTTACTTAGTTTGATGTACAGAATGCTTGGTTGACGGCTTCGTGATGAGGTCTTTTACACCTTGTAGGTACACTTCTGCCTAACTCTGAAGGTTACAGGCGTGATGTTACGTTACGATTTTACACGAGTTACGAACACTACACGAGAATGAGTGGCCGGAAGCGACTATTACTAATTTTATTTGCATAAGACACTCATTATGGATGGATATAACCTCGTTTTTGAAAGCTTACTCAAACTAGTGGATGACTCCAAAACATACAAGATATACCGTTGAAATATACTAAACATTAGTCACTATGTTAAAACATTTATGTAAGTCATTTTCTAAGAAATATGTCGTGTAGAAACTTGTGTGTGTTTATAATGGGTGTAAAAATACCTTTAGCGTAGCCGAAGAGCACTATACCTGGGAACCTTTTAAAGTCTGCGCCAGATACCTAAGTAGGAATTAAAGGTCATTGCTCTTTCCTTAATTTCTCTGCGTAGGTACCCCGACAATGAGAGATTTTCTTTTTAGCTCTTCCCTAGTCGCTGGATAGATGGCGCTAGGAGTAAGTATGATAATGCAAGGAACGGAAACTAAAAAAACTGATTTTAACAAAGCGCGAGAAATGTAGGTTATATTCGGAAGGTTAAGCAAATCAAAGTGTCAGTCAACGAGAGTATGTGACGTGACACAATGTTTTTTTTTTGAAGCGTTTTGGCTTTGGCACCAACTATCATAGTAAGTTCAACGCCATCTATAGAATTCTTGGAAACTAAGTTTTTTTTTTAAACCTCAAAAGGAAAACCTCTCATTCACTATGAATCGTTTCATAAAACTAGAAAAAGTCAAGGATCACGATAAAGGTCGTTTCGGGTCAATTTTATGTCATTATTTCTGTTTTCGGAATTATGTATTTGAATAAATGTATGCGGGTTAATGACCTTTAATTCCTGCTTATCTGGCGCAGACTAGTTTTACGGAGATTTTGGAGATTTAAGATTCAACTTTTTCACAGCTTTTTTTTAAAATAAGTCCTTTATAAGTTTTTTAATTTATAATTTCACTTTAAGTACCTCCATGACTCTTGTAGGTACTACTTAATGCACAGTGATCGTTTACATTGACTCAATGTAAACGCACACCGTGCATTAAGGGCCTATACTACCTCAAATAGCTTAGCATGATCCTCCGTTACGCATAAAATACTGCAGCATTAATTTTGAAATAAATATATTGTGAAGTTGAGGATTAATTTTAGGTCCTATGTTTGGCGCAAACACGATTCCGTAAAATTTTCTCGATAGAAAAAAATACCAAAGCTACCTCCAAATCGAACAATAAACCGCTGGTATTCAAAAAGTACTTCAAATTAGATCATGAAACTTTGTGTACTAACTGAACTAACTATAAAGCAGGTCTTATGTTTTTTATTTTTTCCAAAAGACGAAAATTTGATTTTATAAAGAATAAAAACCACTCATTTCGCACTATTCGGCCTGCAGTGACTGACGTAACAACCACTTTGTAGTGCAAGCTGATTAGAACGTTATTCCAATAGTATTTGAAACGAAGTTTGAACCACCACAAATAGAGTTGCTAATTTGAGGTAGTATAGGCTCTTAAGTAGTAGTACTACCGTAAAACGTTATTTACAAAGGAAAAAAAGTCGTTTCCCAGCAATCATTTTTGCGTAGAGTTACTTACTTTGATGAAATTGCGTACCTAGTTTGATGTACAGTCGTGGTCTTTTCCGCCTGACCATTTTATTTATTTTTCGCTTAAATCATGCTGAGGCGCCGAGCCACGCCCCCTTAAACTTTGGGCCTATTAGGAAAGCGTCAACTTTGGCGCGCAAAATAACAATAACTCTCGTTTGGCGTGCGTCGTCAGTGCGCTCGGCTGATTCGGTATCTTTTCATTCATTATTTCAATACAAAGTCAACGGGGTGGGGCTAGAGAGCGTTTCTATGTTGCGAGCAAAAATTAGCTTAGTGGTGGTCAGGCGGGAGTGTCCTCGATAGTACAGAATGCTTGGTTGAAGGTTCCCTTACACCTTTTATGAGTCAAAATGTCTATAGTTAATACATTAGTCAGAGGAAGGGATTAAAAGTACAGTCATTTTGTTACTCCCGATATCCAGAGAGAGTTAATCAAGTCCCCACCAGGTGATGTATTAACGTGGATTAGGCGTAAGAAGCATGTACTTAATGATAGTACCAAGTGGCGTTCTGTAGTTAATATAGTTGGTGCCAGTTAAGATCGCAAAAGCGGTCATTGACCTCATCGTCATCAGCCTATTAATGTTCCCACTGCTGGGACACAGGCCTCCTCTCTATGAGAGGGAATGGGCTATAATCCACCACGCGGGCCCAGTACGGATTGGTAGATGTCACATGTCTTCGAATTTTTGGTTCTAGGACATGCCGGTTTCGTCACGATGTTTTCCTTTACCGTTTTGAGAGCAGTGGTGATGAAATAAATTACACAAAGTAATGCGCCTGACTGGGTTCGAACCCCTTACTGTTCGTAAGTCGGGGCCACCACCACTGGGCCACCGCTGCTCACCGCTGTCATTGATCTACCTACATTTATTAAACTTCTTAACTTTGAAAACCATAAATAAGCCTGTTCAAGTCTGGAATAGTTATCTATCGTGATCTTCAACATGTTTTGTAATGAAAAACGATACATGGTTTATTTGCTTTGGTTCGTACGTAAGAGATATTAGGGAAAGGGCAATGACCGCTATTCTCATCTTAACTGGCACCAACTATAGCTGATGCCCGCGGCTTCGCCTGCCCGCAAATAATATACTAAAACCTTCCTCATGAATCACTCTATCTATTAAAAAACCCGCATCAAAATCCGTTGCGTAGTTTTAAAGATCTAAGCATACATAGGGACAGACAGACGCGGCGGGGGACTTTGTTTTATAATATGTAGTGATTATGTACTAGATTAATTTAAAACAAGACTTTGTAAGTATCTCATTATTAATACTTATAAGTATTCTAGTATTTAAATAAATACATATTTTGTAAAACACTATAAAATCAATAGTTCTTGCTTCTATCTCTTTCCTTTTGGATTTGAAAGAAAGAGATAACAATAGTTTATTTGGAGCACTTCAGTTTTAGGGGTTCTACTCACATTCGGTTTGGTATGATCCGGTACAACCGTTCAGAAAAAACCGCTAGGCTTAAGGGCCTATACTACCTCAAATGGCTTAGCATGATCCTCCGTTACGCCTAAAATGCTGCAGCATTAATTTTGAATGAAATATATAGTAAAGTTGAGGATTAATGTCAGGTCTTATGTTTGGCGAAAACACGATTCCGTAAAATTTGCTCGATAGAAAAAAATATCAAAGTTACCTCCAAATCGAACAATAAACCGCTGGTATTCAAAAAGCGCTTTTAAATTAGATCATGAAACTTTGCATACTAACTGAACTAACTACAAAGCAGGTCTTACGTTTTTTTATTTTTTCCAAAAGACGAAAATTTGATTTTATAAAGAATAAAAACCACTCATTTCGCACTATTCGGCCTGCAGTGACTGACGTAACAACCACTTTGTAGTGCAAGCTGATTAGAACTTTATTCTAACATTATTTCAAACGAAGTTTGAACCACCACAAACAGAGTTGCTAATTTGAGGTAGTATAGGCTCTTAACTCGAATTATTCTGAGCCGACCCGAACATGACACAGGGATCGTAAATGCCGAACGGGGTTTGCCGATTGACACGAGCCGAATGAAAGCTTAGTAGTATGTAGTGATTGCGTCGGGTCGGATTTATGGTTTAACAAGTACTGCCAAATCGAAAATACGAATACTCGAACGTGTGTTTAGCATCTCCTGAGGTCTATACAGCATGTAGGTATCAGAAAAGTGTGATCATATGTGAGGTTGCGGTTAGACCACCAAACTGACCCACTTTCTCCATAGAACAAACAACGTAATCGCAAAAAAAAAACTTTGTCCCATACAAAATTTCAATGCCCAATGACCCAAATGTATGGGACAGCAATTCTTTTTTCGCGATTACTATATTCGGTCCATACAAGTTTGATTGTATGTACCACACTTTTCTGATACTCGCTGTTTTTAACAAAATGTAAGCTATATCATATGAAGTATTATTGCCTTGCCAAATAGTTGTGTTCCTGATATTTGAGGAATCTCATTGTAATATACTGTCTTAGGTTATATTATGTATTGATTGGAATACTCATATTAGGTTAGACTGGAAGCCGACCCCAATATAGTTGGGAAAAGGCTAGGTAGATGATATTGATGACTCATATTATTATGTCTCAATTTAATAAAGTTCGGTTCAAACTTAAAGGCGGCTCGGAAGTTAGCTGCAAGTGACGGTCAGCGCAGGAATAACGCTTTAAACTTTATGGCGATTCGGAACATCTAATGTAAAGCTGCGCAGACAACAATTTTAGGTATCAACGGGGCGCAGATGACGCATCGTTTTGTCTGTATAATGCGCAGACCGTCACTTGCAGCTAACTTCCGAGCCGCCATTAAGTTTGAACCGAACTATACCTACAGTAGAATGCTTGGTTCTCCCCATTCACTGATGTAATGATTGAATCTGAACTGGTTCTAGGGTAACCAATGAAAGAGCGCCCTAAAAATAGTTATTCTAAAGGGGAGTAATTCATACCTCGGCCTCGGGTTAGTCATGTTAATAGTTAGCGGAAAATAACCTAGTACGGACAGACTTTAAATGGGTCAAGCGCACAATTTCTGTCAACTGTCGCTGTCGCTATTAAAAACAGTCAGTTTCTACAGAATGTATAAAAAAGGTATTGTTATATTAAAGGAGTGTGGTGTTACAGCCTATCAAACTGAATAACTTTCTCCATAAGACCAATATCGCGAGAAAATATCGGCTGTCCCATACATTTGTGTCGAGTAAGTTAGGTATTGAAATTTTGTATCGGACAGTGGGTATTTTTTTAGCGATTACCATTAGTTTAGACCCATACAGAAAGTTCAGTTTGATGTACCACATCCTTAAATATGGCCACACCTTTGTGATAGTCTGTAGCTATACGTTATTTTTTTACTTGCAACTTGTGGCACCCCGATTCCGGACAGGTTAGGTTCGAAGAGGATGGCGGGGTCTAGAGAGCGAGCCAATAGTATGTATGAAAAATCTTGGAAATGGAAAGTCTTGTCTCCGAATTTGAAGTTACACCAATAAGTGATGTGAATTTGTTTTAAAATTATAAAAGTCTGAATTATTTTTTATTGGTATTTGAATTTAAGTCATTGCGCAAAAGAAATTATGTATTTAGTGAATAGTATAATAAATTGTATTGAGGAGTGTTAAATAAAATGGAAATTATAATTGTATTGTGTGCTAAAAACTCTCGTTTGCTGAAAGCCTCTGATCAGTAATTAAAAATATTTATTTCACATAGACTCATGAAAATTACAATTTAAATCCTGTTGGGGTAAACGCGTCCCTGAGTGGAGATCTTCAATCTTCGCAAGGTGGCTGGTACCAACTAGATGAGAGTTGCTGAGAATCAAGTTGAGTAGTGTGCGATTGAGGAGGCCTATGTCCAGCAGTGGACTGCTGTAGACTGATGAAATAAAAGTGGGACTATAGTAAAGTGCTTTTACGAAACTATGTTCTTTTACTCTGTGCTGCTAGCGCCATTTATAAGCCTAGTTTCGCGAATGGTGTCCCATTCAAAAGGCTTTCAGAAAACGAAAATAAGACTATGTTCTCTCAGGCTAATTCTGCATTTACTTTTTTATATAATTTATTTAGTGTTAAATTTAAGAGTTTAATGTATAATCTATGTACCCAAATATAAGTATTAATATAATTGTATTGTTTTATTATCTTTTCAACACACTTGCTCGTAAAGTGAGCCTTATTACATCGCCATAAACCGAACTATTACTCGCACGTGCATAATGATATTACACACTAGTGCATAATAGAATTATTACCTACAAAGTTAAGTTAGTACCTAACTGCTAATAATAAGCGAGTAAACAGAGCATTTTCAAATTAACCAGGTAATACAGCTTTTTTTTTTGTAACATCAATGAGGTTTTATGCCGCTGAAAATCCATTTACATTTTTGGAATAAATAATTAATGTGTCCATAATTAAGACGAATAAACATTTACTATTATCAAATTATTTAATTCACAATAATTTGTTATAAGTAAAATTTATTTGTATTTTTGACTAAAATTATAATTTTGAAGTAGGCTGTAGGTATATAGGCTATAGGTAATCAATCACCTTATATTTGGCGCGTGCAAAAAAAAAACTTGCGCGCCATTTTCCATTATTTTCATAGTTTGTTTGTATCGCATTTGTTGCTGCATGTTTGTTTTTTCCTCGCAAGTCATGTGTTGAAAAAGTGCGTATGAAACTCGTGAGCAACTTGCTCACTAGACACTCGGCTGATTTATGCCCTCGCCTACGGCTCGGGCTGCAACCCACAGCCTCGTGTATAATGAGCAACTTAGCTCACTTGTATCTTAATATACTGTTTTTAAACATCCACGATCAGAACACATTATAAAACATATGTCAAAACGTGACGTGTGTAGTAGACTCAGGACCCAATCACTGGATGGAGTTACACAACCCAAAAATCCTTGCCAATGAGAAGCACTAGGTACTATAAGAGAATGGTTCGGGAAGCGATTGAGAAGTATCCTAATTTCAATCGCGAAGACGGCTTCAGCCTCTCTTCCGCTTGGAATCCAATGATTACTAAGTGTACCTACTCGTCAAGTGAAATCATCTCAGTATGCGCCTATGCGGACACTGTTAGTGTAGTGTGCTGTCCTAGTGTGAACCGGCCCTATTAACATTTATGAAGATCAAGTGAGGGTAGTTGAATAAACACCTTAGCTTTGCAGTGGCGGTACCTCCAATACTTCAGTCTTCCCGCGACCACGGCTGGTGCAATCCGGTCGAAACGGGCTTATACAGGGGCTGTTAAATTAGTCGCGTGCAAAGAAAAATAAATCCAAAAAAAAAAAAATTGCAAGATCAATCTCATTTAAGTAGTACGGTCTACTAACTTAAAATAGCAATCGTTTAGAATTAAAATTGTTTTATTTGTTTAAATGCTTTAGTTACACACCTACTATAGAACGTGTTATAGTTATCACACGCTCTCACTCAATTTACGCGCGAGAAACAAACGGCTCGGCGCACGGCGCGCGCTCGCTCTAGCGACAGCAGACTGCGGCGCGGTCGATGACCCAGAGTGCCCGCCCGTTCGGCTGTCAGCTGTTTCCGAGTCCATTAGAGTGAAATGATCTTGAGGATAATAGTGGATTTTCTTCAAAAAAAAAGGTTGCTTTTTTCAATGGTTTTAGGTTCTACAAATGAAATCAAACCACTGGTTTCAAGGATAACGGTGTTCACAATAACACCCTATTTTTAAGTAAAAAAAAAATTAAAGGTATTTTTTTATTGTTTACGGGTTCCTTTATCGATACTGAACTCACCCCTAAGCTATGGCACGCGACTACTTTAACACCCTGTATTAAGAACGAACAAGTTAGCGGAACGAACTAGTTGGTGGGCGGGGTTAAAATGCATGCTATTTCATCCGACATCACGATCGAAAGGGATAGACGCTGTAAAGAGCAGAAGGAAGCTACTGCGCGTACACATACACACTCCTAACGCTGAGTGACGCATACATGCGCAATTTCATTGAAGACGGGACGACATTGCAGCGGTGGCGCGCGGCGCGGGTGCAATTGTGTAGTATCATCGTTGGTTGGCACGTGCGCCGTATATGCGATTTATGTTTGAAGGACAACGTAAACTCAAACTAATAGGTGTTGGAATTTACAACATAGGACAATCACTCAGTGAAACGTAATTATTATGCACCCAATTTAGTTGTTATTATGAAAGGACAAGCTCCTACATACATCCTATAATATTCCTAATAGGTAGACCCGCGACTTTGCGAGACGTGGCAATGAGTTCGCTTGCGAAAATGTAGGTAGGTAGTAATGTAGGTAGATATTGTTATTTAGTTTAAAAAATAATTTCATTGATATGACTTTATTTCTATACTTGTTTTTATAGGTTGTGCAACTATGTTACTACTTATGTTAAATACCTAGGTATTTACTTAGCCTAGCTAGTTACCTATAATTAAACCACAGGCGACTCCTGATTAGTACAGCCAGAGTCAGGATAATTGCTTTTTCGACAGCGTGACTTTGATGTGACTGTGAGTATTGTTGTTGATTCATCAAATAAAAAATTATGTTATTTTGTAAATTGTTTATTGGCTGTTTATTTATTAACAATAGCGGTCTGTAATATTGTCTTATTATACATTTATCAACAATAGGCATTGTGCCGCTGACGTAGTATTGTAGTAAACTAGCGTAATAGATGTTAAAATATGGAGCCAGTACCTATTTATTGTGTGGGTCAAGTAGAGATTTTTTAAATATAGGTACCTACCTACTCGTTCTAGTTCTTAGGCTTCGTTATAGCTGTTGGATGATTCTCTGAAAATATTTCGTGTATGAATAGGTTGACCTTCTATCCAGACAAAGAGTAAAGTAGGTACCTAAGTAACCATTTTTATCTTTGAAATTTTATTTAAAAATATGACGTAGGTAGGTACCTACCTTTTTTTTTTCGGATGGGAAATCATCAAATAACTCCTCCCGCTCTGGGCGGAGCAGGAGGGAGTGTCAGACTTTTACTGACTAAAACCCATCCATGTTCCTTCATCGCCCTTTGTGTTCCGGGGCCACGGTATCTCTTTCGAACAGTCCCGCAACCCCGGCAGGCATCGGTCCTTACGGACCCCTTCCCTTTTGCTGACTCTCTTTGAGGCGCGCGTGGAACACGAACGCGCCGTCGACACGGCCTGTCGTCATGAGACGGATGGACGGCGGGCTAGCCCATAGCCCACCGTCCACAGGCCCGCGCCCACGGCGGCCGGGACGTTGAGAGGTTCTCTCCCTCTCACGTTCCGCCACCTCCTTCTCTAGCATTACTGCTTCGCAGAAGGAGGTGACGGCGTCCCATTCCGTCTCGCTCCGGACCATGGCTTGCACCAGGGCCGGACGCGAGAGGTCGCCGCCGCCGATCGCCGCTTCGAGGACAACGTAGGTACCTACCTTATTTGCAGTATTAATCCTTATCTAAATAAGTATGTCCATTATCTTGACAATTGAATTTAGATTAAAATTGTCTTTTACAGCTTAACATTTGATTGAATAGTTTAGAAATTATCACAGAATTAAAAAAAAGAAAAACACAAAAAGGTGAAAAATAACTTTTGCTTCAGAAGCCGGTGACAAAAACACCAAATCAATCAAAGTGTTTTTTATGTTTGTGTTTTTTTTAAAGTCTGTTTTATTTTTTGCAAAAAATATTTTTCTTAGGTATTTATTTTTCCATTTTTAGTCGTTCCCAAACAAGCGGAGCTCGTGGCTAAATAATAACAGCCGCTCAGGTCGATCGTTAGGTTAAGCCGTGCTTGCCTAGGTTGGTCTGCGGATGGGTGACCACCCATTACATACCGAGTTTCGTCCGTGCCTCGGAAAGCACGTTATGCCGTTGGTCGGGCTGTCATTTGTAGATCTTTGACAGTCGTTAGGTAGTCAGAGGCCCTAAAAGTCTGACTGCCAGTCTTACCAAGGGGTATCGTATTACACGTTACTAACTGGGTTGTGGTGGTCAGATAGGCAGATACTCCATGTATACTGGTATTCAGCTGCATCCGGTAAAACTGGAAGCCGACCCCAACATAGTTGGGAAAAGGCTGATGGTGGTAGTCGTTCCCAAACAAGTCGCCATAAATATTTATTATACCTACATTATTAACAATACATGTTATGGTAACAGGCTTATCCACTATAAATGAAACATAACATTTATTTATCTACTTACAACGGTTGTATTTAAACCAATTACTGTAACTAAAACTAGAACTAAAAGAGTAAGAGATAACATTAAAATATACAAAATAACAAAGTAAAGGTTCACACATTCATAAATTGCTCTCACAATACATCTGACATGCCAACAAAATCTCTGTCCATCCATCCGCAAACACAGGTAGGTACCTAACTTTCGAAATCTGGGGGTATTGTACAAATCTGCGTACTCTCTCAAAGCATACAGGCGTGATGTTACGTCATAAACAATAAAAATCCAAGCGACAATGACTACAGATTTCCGTCTATTTTTTTAAGAGTTCTATTGTATATCTCCGAAGATCAGCATCAGATCTTGGCCAAATTTAAATGGGACAAAAAAGAAATAAAAAAATAATTTTGAGAATTGGTCCACAAATGGGGGAGAAATCTGCTAACATTCATAATAAATAAAATCGAATTCAAACGCCACCCGTAAATCACTATCAAATCGGAATCCAAAGTCCAATGCCAGGGTCAGTAAAATTTGAAACAAATTCAAAATAATAAACACAAACTATCAATAAAGAAATATCGGTATCCAAAATTCAAGCCAGAGTTCAATGTTATAAAATAGTATACTCGTAATACGACAGCATGACGTGCCGGGCGGCAGTTAACCCAGTGAGCATGTGTGCACCCACAGACACTGCGCACACTCACGCGCCGCGTGCTTCCCCTCTTCCCCACTGACAGGGGTGGCAACTTGTAGCGAAATGCAATATGATTTACAACGAAAACGGGCGCGCGAAATTCTTTATGCAGACCTTTGGGAGTACGGGTATCATAAAAAATCTATTGGATGTATCTGTTCAAAATAAAAATATTTTAACTTTTGAATAAATTATCTATTCTTGTATGGTTTTAGTTTTTCCATTTTCATACTACTTAGGTCATTTATTTACGCCCAAAGATGAGTTAAAATTAGTGTTGAAATATGAAAGATTCGACGGTCATAACTTCCAAACCAATATTTTTTTTCCAATTCTGCTTCCATACAGGGCTAGATAATGAAAATACCAGTTGATACAATTTTTAATTTTTAACCTACACCGTCAAACAAACGAGTAATCACCAGACTACGTTTGTATGGAAGAATGACTGACTTGTGCAACCTTAAAGGTAAAATTCGCGATAAATACTTACCCGTTTACATGTTTTTTAATTTTGCTTTTTCTGGTTTTCTGCCCAGTTATGGCACTCCCTATTACATGGGACTTGGACATAACAAGCGACATATGGGTGTACTATTAGTTATACGTCTGCCTAACCCTTCGGGGGTTACAGGCGTGATGTTATTATTATGACGACCCGATTGGCGCAACCGTAGTGAGACTGTCTAGCGTTCTTAGGGTCCCGGGTTCGAATCAAGGTAGGAGCAAATGTTTGTGTGATGAGCATGGACATTTGTTTCCAAGTCAGTATCTATATACATATATAATAAAATAGTAACAAAAGAAAAACTGTACATTGAGAATTTTCGAGAAAAAATAAGTGGCTTTTGTTAGAAAAACGTAACTGATGACAAAAAGTGACTTTTTAGAATTTTTGTCTGTGTGTATGGTACGGCTTCACGCCAAAACTACTTGATAGATTGAATTGAAATTCAGCAAAAATGTTCTTTGTAAACCAAAGAAGGCTTTAGGCTATTATTATCACGCCGTATGTTATGGGAGGTAAGCAATATTGATTTTAAAAGGTTTTTGTTCGTACTTACATACGCATCAAAATCGCCACGCGAACGAAACCGCGGGCAACAGCTAGTGTATTTATAAAAGAAAAGTATCGATGTAGTATATGAACAATCTGGTGTCCACGACACAAGTCTCGTTGCTTAGTGTGGCACTAGATGGCGGTGTGTAATGCCCAGCGAAAATGTTATTTATTTATTTATGTTGTCAGAGTTCAGATTGATGTACTAAATATGTGGTGTCTCTTCAAACTATTTTTATTAGGTATTTTAATTTAGTTCTTCGCACTTGTTTCTTGATAATAGAAAAAAAAAAGAATTGTGTAAATATTCATTTAAGTGTAATATGTTTTATGTATGTATATATATATAAATGGTACACCACAGGCTACCCTGCAGTATTGTCTGCTTCCCGCTTAAATCCATCCAAAGGTTGTCTTTAAAAGATCGCTTTTAGCGATAAGACCACCCATTGTGTCACCGCTTGTAAAATGTTCTACATTTGTATCTGTAATTTATTCTATTCTGTATTCCTTGCTATTCCTTGTATGTAGGACAGGGAATAAAGACAAAATTCGATATATGGTTTACATAAAAGCACTTTATTAAAAAAAAAACATTTACAAACTTAAATTACCCAAAAACAAAAAAATTACAACAGTCTTGAGCTTTCAAATTAAAAATTAATCAACCACGAATCGGCTTCAAGCTATTTACTCGTACATGGATAATCTATTATAATGGAAAAATCCGGGGTATTATGATAATTTTTCCCAACTATGCTTATAGAATAGTAAGGGACCTCACACACTATGCTGATCTAATTTAATCTTTTACTCTGGACGCTCTTAACCTCTCGGTACCCACGCGAAGTAACGGTTTATCTCCCTGCCGCACCACTTAGTTACGTCATTGCATGCGTCATCTGACACCGCTAACTAAAACACTTATCGCTCGAGTTCTATTAATCCTTATCTCGAACCGTAAACATTGTCGTCTTCGTTATGAATCAGACTGCGTTTTATAATATAAACAACGTCTTTCTACATCGTTCTCACATATATGTATAATCTCAACATGAATGAATTAACCAAGATTTTGTAACAATATTTTGATTTAAAAGAGTGTCCATGGAGTTTCTTGCCCGTTCTTCTCCATCGAGATCTATGCTAGGGAATGGGCAACTACAGTACTTTCTCAAGTTATTATGTCTTGTGACTGGGACTGTAGCTTTGATTTTTTTTTTTTTGACATTCAAAAGTGCCGACTAATGGTCTAATTGAAATAAATGCTTTGAGTTTGATATAAAAAACCGGCCAAGTGTGAGTCGGACTCGCGCATGAAGAGTTCCATACCATAGTAGTAGCGGAGAGATCATGAGGTACAGCCCTCGACAGACAGACAGACAGCAGAGGCTTAGTAATAGGGACCCGTTAGTTACCCTTCGACCTTACGCCATTTTTAGGTTTAAGGGTACCCTATTACTAAGACTCCACTGTCCGTCACCAGGATATATCTCATGAACCGTGACAGCTACACAGTTGAAATTTTCACAGATGATGTATTTCTGTTGGTCCCGGCTGTCATTTGTGATCTTTAATAGACGTAACAGGTAGTCAGTGGCCCAAACAGTCTGATAACCAGTCTTACCAAGGGGTATCGTATAACCCAGTACTAACTGGGTTGTGGAGGTTGGATAGGCAGTCGCTCCATGTAAAACTGGTATTCAGCTGCATCCGGTTAGACTGGAAGCCGACCCCAATAAAACTTGGGAAAAGGCTAGGCAGATGATGATGTATTTCTGTTGACGCTATAACAACAAATAATAAAAGTAACGATTAATTACAAATTACCCCTACTACGATGTTACGGAACCTTTCATGCGCGAGTCCGACTCACAGTTAGCCGGTTTTTTTTTTCATATTAACAGTAATTGTGTAGGTTAGTATCGACTAACCTACAGAGGTTAGTCGATACTAACAACAATGGGGAAGGCTAGTCAAAGCTGATTGTAGATGGCGCGTCCATAGCTTAGACCCAATCTGACCAATGAGGGCTAACTATTTTGAAATATAAAATGACATTGACAGATTTTCAACCAATGACGATGTTTGGTACAAGCGATGCTAGCGCTATTAGTTCCACAGTAGTCATCCCTATTAGCGAGCGACCATCTTATACGTAGCCGCGTCGTGAGCGAGGTTCCTTCTTCAATCCAGATCTTAGTAACAATCGATAACCATGCCCTTTTCCACCTTGAGAGCTTCCTCCTTTCCTTGGAGCAATTCAATCAGTGCTAGCCCGAACCAGTAGGCTGTTCCGGGACCCTGGAAAGATACATATAAATGAAAAAATTGGCCGGCACTTAGGTGGCGATTCTGACCACCAAACAGGACTTTCCTTAAAAGACTTTGTCCGAAAACAGTTACGTTTTATAGCAGGACGACCCGAATGGCGCAGCGGTAGTGAGGCTACCTTACGTTCTTAGGGTCCCGGGTTAGAATCCCGATAGGAGCAAATGTTTGTGTGATGAGCATGGACATTTGTTTCCAATTCCATTTCAACCGCGCGGCCACCTCATAATATTTGATGAAACTGATGCCAGGAATTAGTGCTAACTTGTTACTTTACACACCTCTTTTCGTGAATTTGTTCCAAAAAAAATATCTAAAAACGCCTACCTAAACTAGGAATAGACAAATGCGGATAGACAACAACAACAGCCCATAACGTCCACTGCTGGACATAAGCCTCTCCCATGATGGGAGGAATTAGCCGTAATCTCCACGCTTGGCAGGAGGATTGGAGATCCAGTGATGAAAGACTAACAGAAAACGCTGCTGCCCATTCTCTGGTCTACGGAGGCGCAAGGTGTTCTGCCTCAGATATTACGAGCCTTATACGACACCCGTGAGTGTAATGGGTTGGTCTTAATTTGTTACAAAAATTTGACTTTGACAGATTTATAATCTACCGAAAAATAATGCGTCATATTGTAAGCAGTATGTTCGGTTGACAATATTCCGATAATTTGACGCCGATATATCTATATTTTTATTTTATGTAGAAGTAATCGTTTGCTTTTTTCGTCAAAAAAGCCATGTATCATTTTATTAGAGAACACTGGCTCCTGCAACATAGTTTCAACTACCGCAGAAGAATTCCACACTCTGTATACTTGCAATGTTTTTTCTTATGGGGACTACAGGATCTAAACGTGAGTTTTATAATGCAAAAAAGCATATGATTCACCGCAATAAACAAAACCAGAAAAATATATGATATTCTTCAGGATATATGCTAGTATGATAGTGTTATGAAAACATAATACAACTAATTTTACTCGATAAAAAAACATCACGAACTTATCTCTAAAAAATATATTTTAACGAGTAAAAACCATACTAAAATACATGCGATCATTCTGATTTTTTGGCAAATAATTCTACAAGCAACATATTAGCATGGTAGTGTTTTATTTTTTTAGTCCAATCAATAGATTTTTTGTAAATCGCAAAAAACCACTTACTACGCACTATTCGGCCCGCATTGACTGACGTAACAACCACTTTGTAGTGCAAGCTGATTAGAACTGTATTCTAAGCGTATTTCAAACGAAGTTTGAACCACCACAAATAGAGTTGCTAATATTTAGCTCCTATAGTCGCCTTAATATTTTTTGTGTCTCCAAGTACTCACCCTGCTAGTAACCACATTGCCGTCGACGACCACTCTGTCCCCCTCAACGTACGTGTAAAGATCTGTGGGTATCTTCTCCTTGGTTGTGGGGTACGAAGTTAGTTTCTTGTTCAGAGCCACGCCGTGGGTCACGAACACTGTTGGGGCTGTAAGAGAGATTTTATTACAATGAGGTTGATGACAAAAAAAACAATCGGGGCAGTCTTTGGGGACTGCCGATAGAAGCGAAAACAAAAAGTACACAGCCCCGACCCAGTCGTAGCACTGGTAATGCCCCGCGCATGCCTATGTGGTGCTACGCCGTAGCGGATCGCCTACGAGTGCTACGAAGCGCGACCGCACGTTACGTCAAGTGACGATGAGTTCAATGTTTTTCCTTCACCCAAAAAGTACTCAACGCGCCTAAAGAAGTTTTCATTTCAAAAATCTAATTAGTCCGTCAGATAGATTTCCAAAAATTATTGGTCACATATTTTTTCTTTTTCCACGTAAACTAAAAATAAAGACGATACAGTGCGTCGATAACTCATTGACGTCACATTTGAGTACGTTTTTAGGGTTCCGTACCCAAAAGGTAAAAACAGAACCCTATTACTAAGACTTCGCTGTCTGTCCGTCTGTCTGTCACCAGGCTGTATCTCATGAACCGTGACAGCTAGACAGTTGAAATTTTCACAGATGATGTATTTCTGTTGCCGCTAAAACAACAAACACTAAAAACAGAATAAAATTAATATTTAAGGGGGCTCCCACACAACAAACGTGATTTTTTTATAATAATTGGTACGGAACCCTTCGTGCGCGAGTCCGACTCGCACTTGGCCGGTTTTTACTCAAATGTGCCGCGTCACAAGCGTCCAAGTTCATAAAGGTCTCGCAAAGACTTTGACCTTGAAGAAGTCGTTCCTCGACCTTTATGAAATTGGAGGGTTGTATTGATGATTTTGGTGATTATAATTCTGTAACTACATACGTCTTACAGTCGCGAACAATATTTTATCTACACCCATGCTATAAATCCTTTATAAAAGTATCTGAAACAGTTAGCTTATGGCCAACATTAAAACAGCCAGTGTCATAATAACCATTATAACACCCAAACGGGTGTTATAATGTTGTACTGAATTTCATTATGCAACTCGTTTTTAAAAAAAGAACATTGTCTGGCACGTGCGATTCACTACCACAGCGCCGTAATTAAAAAAAAACTTATAGCTTAATTCGAATTCACGTCGAATCCCGCCATTTTTGTTCGATATTAGTATTGCAATAAGTACTTTGTTGTTTACAAAAATGAGTGATACAAGCTTTGTGCATTTTAATAATTGTACAATCCAAAATGTAAATAATTATATTATTACCTATACATGGTTTGTTTGTATTAAATACTCAGCTATTAAACTTTCCATGAATTTACATAGACTTCTTAGATTACAACACTACAACACCCTATGGTTTCAGAACCTTTTATGGAGGATTCATATCATGGATGTAGATACAAGTCTTGTATGCAACTGTCCATAATTTGGTATTAAAACACTCATGTGATACTATTATCACACTCGGCTTCGCCTCGTGTGATAAACCCACTTTCGTGTTTTAATACCCCTCATTATACAACAGTTGCATAAATAACTATTAATCTACAAACGACCTAGCACTGGCCTGCAAATTGCAAAAAAAAACATAAGAAATGTTGAATTTTGCGGGCTACCCTAGAGCATCAGCCTTAATAGTTGAGAAAAATCAAGTAAGTTTATGATGATAAGAATTACCAGCACAAATTGCAGCAAGGATCCTGCCATCCTTCTCATGTTCCTTCAGAATGCCTCCAACAACCTCTGACTTGGAGAGACGGTCAGCTCCCTCGAGTCCCCCGGGCAAGATTACCTGCAGGACAACTAGGATAGTTAGAACTAGCACCCTGTGCCGTGCCTGCATGGACGAAGACGAGACAGCAGCCCACGTGCTTCTGCACTGCCCAGTGGTAGCAACATACAGGGCAAAGTATTTTGGTAACCCAGGTACTCTCTGCGAGATTTATTTATTTATTATAGGTCTACCAACAATTGTTCACACTGGATAGAGCGACATAATTCATTCTTAAAATTAAATAACAGCGCAACAATTACTTATAGGTAAACACCACATGCACGAAACAATAAATTCGGAAGATAAGCTAACTTAGTAATTACTAAGCACCAACATTCAATTAAATTAAATTTAAAACAGTAAAAACAGAATTATGACAAAATCGATTAATTTTTCAAAATGACAACATAAGTAAAAAATATACATACTAAAATTATATTAAATAGGTAGGTGAATTGATAAAATTGAAAAGTTATAAATAAAGATCGACACAAAATTAAAATTAAATTTATTGAATAAAATTGATTAAAACTGAATAACATGGAATAATATTGAATACAATTGATAGATTGGTAAATTATTAAACAAGAAAGAGAAAAAATAATAATAACAGTGGTAAAATTGATACAATGACACAAAAAATTGATACAATGATTACGGTAAGATTGACAGAAGAAGAAGAAAGATAGTCAGCAACACTGGGGCGCTACTGGCCTTTCTCGGGGAATTGGGATGGATCGAATAGTTTCCCACCCGCACGCAAAATACGTTGACGTGAAGTTGCGGACACCAGCCCGTTATACAATACAACAACAATAGAACCGGGTTATCATCATCATCATTTCAGCCGAAAGACGTCCACTGCTGGACATAGGCCTCCCCCAAGTGTCGCCACATTGACCGGTCCCGTGTGACTCGCATCCGGCAGATCGCCGCAACCTTCACCAGTGCCCTGTTTATCAAAACTCACAACGCTACATGTTCACAAGTTACAAGGAAGTTTTTACAAGTCCGTGTAAATTACGTTTATCAAAAAAAATCTACAGGTCTTGTAAAATTGAACACTTGTAGGTTCTACTTGTATTGCGACCTTTTTTATATTCATCTATGGTTTTGTACTCGTTTAACATTTTGATTTAAAAATAAATCAGTTGTGTGAAGTTCAGTGACTCGTAATTTTATTGATGCTTTATAATACAGTCCACAATTTTTCCTACAACTTGTAAGTTCTAAAATCAAAAATGTATGCCGGATTCTTTTCCCTACTTAAAAGCATGTGTCTGAATGGTATATTGTCTGTGCCTAATATAGATGGGACATTAAAAAAAAGTAGGATCGACAAAGTATTCCCTCTAAAAATTACGGTTTTACAACTGATTCGCGACAAAAAAGACATTTTATTTGGTGCATTTAGCGACAGACATCCTGTCGCTAACTAAACCTTAGCTAGCTGGCTTAGCTTAGCTAGGCTTTAGCTTAGCTTTGCTTTGGCTTAGCTTGTATTTTCTAGCAAATAAACATTTTTGATTTGATTTGAGAAAAAAAGAAGAGTGTCAGAATATTTTATTTATTTAGTACTTGGAGGACTTACAGCTAATAAAAACAGAAAAATAAGTAAACCATAGTCACCAGAAAGAACCACCTTAGTCACCAATTTTAATTACATGTCAGTCGCTTGGTCTGGTTCCCGCTGGAAAAGATTACACCCATGTCCTAGATACATTTTACTTTTTAAAAATGTATTACAGTACTAAGCACGCCACTTGTAAGACGGAATGGAGAGTCGCCGGACACAGGATTTGCTATGATTTTCTACAAATTGTAACCTCACAAGGGACTTCTGATGAACAAAATGACGACTACAAGTGTAAAAATATACTTGTGAAATAAATAATGACCCCTGTAACTTGTAATTTACACGTGTAGTTTTGATAAACACATATTTGTAATAATTATTTTTTTTACAGGGAAATTGCTTGTAATACAAGGCTTGTAAGTTTTGGTAAACACCTAGTGGGAGGACTTCCAACGCAACGTCTCCCGGTTCGCGGTCGCCACTCCAGAACTCTTCGTCGCCATCGGCCATGAGTTCTGCGAGCAATGTGCCCTGCCCACTGCCACTTAAGTTTGTCAATTCTTCGGGCTACGTCGGTAACCTTGGTTCTCTTGCGGATGTCTTCATTTCTGATTCGATCACGCAAGGAAACTCCGAGCATAGCCCTCTCCATTGCTCTTTGGGTGACTTTAAGCTCGGGTTCTAATCGGAAATGATTCCAGGAGAAAATCTTGTACATTTTTTATGCACACTTGGGGATAATGTAGGTTCTCGTCAGTGAAAGAATCAGAGGTGAGTGTCTTAGTATTACAGGCGTGATGTTATGACTTTGACTATGTTACGTAAGAAAAAAAAAAAAAAAATTTTGTAAAAACTTTTTTGCAAAAAATAAAACCGACTTCAAAAGCACAAAAAAGTGAAAAATAACTTCAGCTTCAGAGCGTTGTTGGTGAGTTTTGTTTGTTTCATTTAGTTTGAATTTTTTTGTCTGATGTACAGAATGCTTGGTTGATGGCTTCGCGAAGTGTCCGTTTACATCCTGTATATATTATACAGTGTGTTTTGTGTGTGTTGTGCTGTTTGTTGTATTAGTTGTGTATTTATTTATGTACAGGGTGTAAACAACCTCATCACGAAGCCGTCAACCAAGCATTCTGTACATCAAATTAGGTAACTTTACGCAAAAATTATTGCGGGGGCTTTTTTTTTCAAAAAATAGGAAAGGAAAAATCATGTTTTGTGGTAGAACTTTTCAAATTCAAACAGTTTATTGTGGATCATAGGTTCATAAGATGTTGTGTTAAATACAGGTGTCTGCTATGTCCCGCCATTGAGGCATACAAAATTCATGTCACAAGACTAAAAATTACCTAATTAAATTAAAATTAAACTTAGATTATATAACAATAAAATTAAAATACAATACATTCCATTTGTCATACAAGTACATTATGATCAAATTATCAAAATTATAAAATACTTATGTCAGATTAACAAATTATTAATTCAATGGATTTGCTTCAATGTATTGTCATCTAGAAATTCTCTTATAGAGTAATAACATTTACTTATCAATAATTCATGTAGTTTTTTTTTGAAGGTATTTATATCGCTCATAGTTCTGAGAAATGGTGGAAGATTATTAAAGATACGTGGGCCCATACAAAAGATGCTTTGGTGCAAAAGTTTTGTTTTACTGGCTAAGATGCGCAGCTTGTCTTTGTGTCTGGCCCTAGTGCAAAATTCAAATAAATTTGGATTTGATTTTATGAACATTACAGTTTCGTAGATGTACACACAAGGTAGAGTTAATATTTTTAAATTTTTGAAATATGGTCTGCATGAATCCACTTGGTGTATACTGCACATCGATCTGATGCACCGTTTTTGAGCTCTAAAAGCACGCTCTTTTTCTACAGAGTTGCCCCAGAATATGATGCCGTAGCGTAACTCAATGTAACGCACTTACATTGTGCTGATGGATGGATTGAATAGTACGGGGGTTGTGGAGGTGTTTAAAGTAAAAATCTTAAAATAAAAATATTGTCATTAAAAAAGACTTGTCAAAAAGTTGGAACTTTGACCCCCAATATCTCCAAGTTGGTACTTTGACCCCCAATATCTCCGTAACTAGAAGATTCCCAGGTATGGTGTAGAACAAAAAAAAGGTTCGCAATGACAGGGAGAACTTCGTGAAGAGGTTTTTACACCCTTTGTGTTTTGGGTGTTGTCATTTTGTGTGTGTGTGTGTATGTTTGTGTGTGTGTGTGTGTATGTTTGTGTGTCTTGTATGTTTATGAAGGTATGTGTGTTCCTGTTCTG
The DNA here is from genome assembly GCA_905147715.2 of Xestia xanthographa. Taxonomy (NCBI): domain Eukaryota; kingdom Metazoa; phylum Arthropoda; class Insecta; order Lepidoptera; family Noctuidae; genus Xestia; species Xestia xanthographa. Next base: position 20,113,409 of record LR990667.1, read on the forward strand.
TTCATTTAAGTTTGTTATACTCACAGCATCATATAATGACTTTTCTTTACAAGCATTTTCCAAGGACTTGTCAGGAACCAGAGTTATTTGTCTTGAGCATAACACTGGTTTGTCACCATCCAATCCTGCCATAATGACTGTCACCTAAAATATATAAAAAAAAACAAGAAAATTAATAAAACTTTCTATGATTAAAACCTTTGAGAATATCTCTTGACGGGGCACAACCTTAATGAATGATAAATTATGCTTTTTTTGGAAATAGGTTTTTACAAACACTTTTACACATAATTTTTTTTTAAACTAGATGGGGCCAGTGTTTTGTACCTGACTACTCTCGAGAAGAAACAGCCAAAACAAACTCAGAGGTCTTAGTCTCTTTTAAAGTCCAGTCATAATCTTGCTCAACTCACATGAGGACTATGCAGATAAGTGTCTGAGATGGTCTTTTAAAGAAAGAACCACACAGATTTGAGTGGACCTGTCCAGTCAGTGCAAGCATTTGTCAGTTATCATGTAAAGTAGCTCGCCGTACAACTCATTATCAAATGTGTATAATGGGTGCCAAAATAAAAGCTGAAATGTACTATATTTCTCCCTGTACATAAGACTAAGGTTGCTTGCCTAAAGAATGCATTTTTAAAGTATCGGTACGGGTTAGTACCTACCTATAAGTACAGGGTTTATACATAGAGAAACAGATACGGGTCCTTACATTTTTGAAAGTTCTGACTTATCAGTACTTATAGGTACTGACCCGTACCGATTGTCAGTACTTTCAAAATGCATTATTTTTGTATGTATGGATATTTTACCTGTACTTATAGGTGCTGACCTGTGCTGATGAAAACTGCATTCTTTATACAAGCACCCTTAAACATAACTGTCAAAATCTGGGTGTAATATTAGACAGTGAAAGTTTAAAACAGTATCTACAATACTTTGTGCAGATACAAGAGAGCAGGATACTTACTCCCGCCCTCCTGAGCATATCCACAGTGATGACCGTCTCCATCTCCTCCGCACCCTGAGCCAGGATAACTAACGCTGACTTAGCCATTCTTTGGTAGTATCTGAAACAGTTACACGAAAAAATTCAAACACAAAGCATTTATTTCAATTAGACATTCGCATTTCTATTGTATAGCGGGCTGGTGTCCACAACTCCACGTTTAAAGGCCTATACTACCTCAAATGTCTTAGCATGATCCTCCGTTACGTCTAAAATACTGCAGCATTAATTTTGAAATAAATCTATACTAATTGTAAGGTTTCCTAATTTTTAGTATCGAGCAGTGCTGCGCAGTCCTGCGCATTACTGCGCGATCATAGTAATTCTCGGGGTTTTTATTTTTCTTACACTGGCAACACGAATAACGCTACCAGAAAAAAAACCTAAGGTGACTTGTCAGGTGGGGCATTCTTCGTTGGACTGATGGATCGAACGGCTGTTTCGGATTTCGTCGAGTTTTATAATCGGTTATTAAATAATATGATGTAATTGGATAAATTGATTAAGGAACGGTTACTGAGTTTAAAATAAGTTTTGGTGCTGCAATAAGTTTTGAGCTAATAAGTTTTGATCTAAGTTTGGATTCGGCTAATAAGTTTGGACAATATAAGTTTCGGTGGAGATCTGTGGTTTTCTTTCTGAGATAATTTACATCTCAGTAAGTGGGATAAGCAACAAAAACTGTAAGTACACGCCTATATTTTTTATTATACTTTAGTTGCAGAATTTCAGATTTGAAGTATACCTTAATAAAACTTTGCCTAATGAAGCTTTGAAAACCGTTACCGTCTTATTATAAAACTTCCAATAAATACTAGGTTTAAACCAAAATTAAGTCTTACATGTTTAAACTACATCCATACTATTCAAAACAGTGTGCAGTGCAGGTACAAAAAAAAAAAAAAGAAAGTTTTTATTGAAATCTTAAGTGGCCCTTAATTTGATTGGAGTAGTAGTAGGAGTACGAGTTCAAATGGCAGTCTTTTAGTCGTAAGTTACCCGACATAAAATGGTTTTAGCCCACCGAAAAATTGGCCTGGATTCCCCGAAAATACCCAATTTTTGTCATTTCCCGCGCCCTCCACGCTCTAGCCCTCAATTCCCCGCAAATCGGGGATTTTCCCCGCGATTGTTCTGCTTTGAAACAACTATCGAGCTAGCGCGTAGGAGTGAACTGGGTGGCGTGCGTAATTCGAGGAATGTTATCGAAATGTTTATGTTACATCTTAAAGTAAACTAAATGTCCGGTTTCACTTCAAGAGTAATAAATAATACAAGTAAAGGCACAGTTCTTTGGGCACAGTATTCTTTGTAGGGAGATTGTGTGTACCTACGTTCAATTTAAAACAAATGGATCAAAAAAAAAAGGGACACGGGAACAACTAAGACTGGTACAGCGGCAAAAACTATGCGTATTTCAACTTCTAATTTAAATAGCAAATTTATAAAAGAAGTGAACGCAGAAGGATTGTTGCTGGAAGCCCTTGTTGATCTTGGCAGTGACGTGACCCTTATTAAGAAATCCAATTTTGAAAAACTTGGGCTTCAACATGATCAAACTCCAACTTTCATGAAGGGTTTTGGAGACAGCCTTGTGAAATCTGTAGGCTCAGCAAAGTTGAACTTAGTTATTGATGATGTAAGCGCTACTGTTCCATGTAGGGTCGTGGAAGACCAATTGTTGGAAAAACCAATGCTAATTGGTCAAAGTTTCTCAGAACAGCCCCATATAGTTCTTTACAAAGATGTTAACAAATTACAATTTTCACACGTCGGTAATGAAATACCAAATGATGACATCCATGAAGATAGGAAACAATTACAGAGGGTAAGAATGGTGGCACACAATACATTATTTGGCACAGCTAGTGTCAGGGCCGCAACAGAAACACTATTAACTGGTAGTGTAATGCTCGATACGAAGATTGTGGGGAAACCAAACGAGCAGTACATTGTATGCGGGGGAGTTTACGAGGTCAAAGATGGTTCATTCTTTGTTGTGGTAACTCCATGCTCGGTGCCATGTTGCCTCCAAGAAAATTTTGTTTTTTCTCGGGCCGAAATGGTAGATCTGGTTTGTAGACTTGCCGATGTAAATGTTCTTCCAGTAATACACCCAAAAACTGACGTCTCTTCAGCCAAACGGCTTGATGAGAGTCAAGTGCAAATAGGTGAAGAAGTACCTAGTAGTGACAAAGATAAACTTATAAGTTTACTCCGTCGCTATGAGGACTGTTTTGCACAAGATTTAACTGAACTGGGGTGTACAAATGTGACAGAGATGAAAATCGAATTGAGCAGTCAAAAGCCTGTAGTTTACAGACCATACCGTCTTTCTCATCACGAACGCGAAAAGGTACGAGGAATGATAGACGAAATGTTGCAGGCAGGCGTTATAAGGGAATCGACGTCTAACTATTCCAGCCCAATTATTCTTGTTCGGAAGAAAGACGGCAATATGCGGTTGTGCGTTGATTTTAGGCTGCTCAATTCGATCACTATAAAGGAAAGATATCCCATACCTGTGATTGAGGATGAGATATCGAGGTTATCCGGGCAGGCTTGGTTTATAACCCTAGATTTAATGTCGGGGTACTACCAAGTACCAATTGCGGAAGACAGCAAACATTTAACGGCGTTTGTCACACCGGACGGCCAGTACGAATATAACCGTATGCCGTTCGGTTTGGCAAATGCACCTGCTGTCTTCCAGAGGATGATGAACCATGTTTTGGGATCGGCTAGATTCAATAAAGCCACCGTATACATAGACGACCTATTAATATTTGGAAAAACAGCTGCAGAGTGCATGGAAAGGTTAGAGGAAGTTCTTGGGTTGTTACAGCGAGCAAATCTCAAGCTGAATCTCGCAAAGTGCAGTTTTCTGCAAAATAAAATAGATTACCTTGGATACGAGATCAGCTCAGAAGGGATGCGACCAGGCAAAACGAAAATCCAGTGTGTAGAAAACTTTCCTCGGCCTGAAAATGTTCATGGCGTACGCCAATTTCTGGGCCTTGTCAGCTATTTTAGGAAATTTATTTATTCTTTTGCACAATTGGCCCATCCCCTCACAAAATTGCTGAAGAAAAATGCTGTATGGGAGTGGACTAATGAACAGGAAGAGTCGTTCAAAGCTTTAAAAGGTAAGCTATTAGACAGACCTGTTCTCACCATATACGACCCTTTAGCAGAAACAGAACTTCACACGGATGCTAGTAGGATTGGAATTGGTGGCATTTTATTACAGCGTCCAAGGGGAAGTGAAGGCGCCTTTCACCCGGTTGCATATTATAGCCGCCAGACGACGCCTGAAGAGAAAAATTTCCACTCATATGAGTTGGAAACTCTGGCCGTTATTTGTTCGCTTAAAAAGTTCAGAGTGTATCTCTTAGGGAAAACTTTTAGAGTGGTCACTGATTGTAGTGCACTACGTTCAACATTTGAGAAACGTGATCTTATCCCTAGAATCGCTCGCTGGTGGCTTGCTTTGCAAGAATTTGAATGTTCTGTAGAGTATAGGGCAGGTTCCAAAATGGGTCATGTGGATGCTCTTTCTAGAAATCCAGCTACTGAAGCAGACTCCTACGACCTGGTTCCATATCCTTCAGTCATGGTCGTAAACGATCAAGATTGGTTGCAGACCCTTCAAATGGGAGATACCGAATTGCGCAGAATTCGAGATATTCTCAGTAGCGATCTGGATCCTAAAGGGCTAGAATACATAAGGGATAATTATGTCGTGAAGGATGACAGATTGTTTAGGTGTATAGACGGTGACAAGGAAAAATTACGATGGGTGGTTCCGAAGGGTGCAAGGTGGCAGCTGTGTAAGATGAACCATAACGACATAGGCCACGTAGGATTTGAAAAGACTTTAGAACGAATCAAGAAAAATTACTGGTTTGCTAAAATGACCCGTTTCGTAAAAAAATATGTGAGTGCTTGCATAGACTGCGCGTATGCTAAAAAGAATACAAACCAACGGGAAGGGCTACTACACCCTATCGAAAAGATCGGGGTACCATTTCACACCTTGCACATCGACCACCTTGGGCCCTTCGTAAAATCAAAGAGAGGATTCACTCATATACTAACAGTTGTAGACTCTTTCACAAAGTTCCTTTTTATTAAACCGGTTAGAAACACTAACACGCAAAATGTGGTGAGAGCTTTAGAAGACATTTTTGATACTTTTAGGAATCCTGACCGGTTAGTTAGTGATCGAGGGTCCTGTTTCACTTCAAATGCTTTTAGAAGATTTTGCTTGGATCGAGGGATAAGGCACGTGCTTAATGCAGTTGCTTGCCCAAGATCTAATGGGCAAGTCGAACGATACAACAGGACCATACTCGATTCACTAACTGCTCAGAATTTAAGAGACGACGAAAAGAACTGGGACGATAAATTAGGAAGGATTCAATGGGGCTTGAACAACACCTTGCAAAAGACGATAGGTAGATCTCCAGCAGAGGTAATGTTCGGAACTGCAATGAATGGTGAGGTTAATCCGGCATTGAACGAAATAACAGAAAAAACTCGTGAAGTTTCAGACTTGTCATCTATACGTGACAAGGTAAAAGAGAAAATTGATAGGGCTCAGGAATCACAAAAGATGTATTATGACCAGGGAAGGCGACCTGCTCGTGTTTACAATAAGGGAGATTTGATTAAAATTACCAAAGTCACTTTCCAGAATGATGGTAAAAGTAAAAAGCTTTTACCATCGTACGAAGGCCCTTTTAAGGTCGAAAAGGTATTGGGCAACGATCGTTATAAAGTGGCTCCCATTGCAGGATTTGAAGGGATGAAGAACAAACGTAAAACGACCGTTGCTGCAGACCGAATGCGCCCTTGGATTCATGTGGCCTCTCTTGAAATAGATGATGATGATGAACATTGTGTTGACACTATTGATAATGATCTCGCTTCTGAGTAGTAAAATAGACAAATTACTTGTAAACCTATCCTAAACTAGTCCTTTTGTTGTATTTTTATCAAAGTGCTGACACAGATTAATTAATAATGCTACAGTTTTGTGTACATATTATAAAGTACTAATCACGCCTCTTGCATTGTTTCAGGTCAAGTACGAGTCTCACTCAAGTCGTTTGACCTGAAATCAATGCAACAAGTAGTTATTTGATTTAATATAGCTATAATGTACCTACTGCCGTAGATAAATTTTATTAGTAAGGATAAATAGATTGATAGACAATTAATACTATAAAAACTGGCGATTGTATAATATTGTTTCATGTAGTAAATACTTATACTTATTAATATTAGTTATATACTATTAATTACTACTATGAAAATCGGTGTTTGTTTAGTAAAAGGAAAGATTGGGTTACATAAACTGTACATAATATAACAAAGCCATACTTAGTTATATAAAATATTGTTTATATAAATAATTAGTGGATTTTGATTAATTTCTGATAGAATACTTACGTATTAAGTTTTGCGCTATTATAAAAGTAATACTGATGTTTATATTTAACATATTATATACTAATGAGGAATGCCTCGTTTGCCAAGTGTAAGGTTCCACCTGGTACGTGTATGAGGTCATACACGCCATCAGGATGGTCGAGTGTAAGGTTTCCTAATTTTTAGTATCGAGCAGTGCTGCGCAGTCCTGCGCATTACTGCGCGATCATAGTAATTCTCGGGGTTTTTATTTTTCTTACACTGGCAACACGAATAACGCTACCAGAAAAAAAACCTAAGGTGACTTGTCAGGTGGGGCATTCTTCGTTGGACTGATGGATCGAACGGCTGTTTCGGATTTCGTCGAGTTTTATAATCGGTTATTAAATAATATGATGTAATTGGATAAATTGATTAAGGAACGGTTACTGAGTTTAAAATAAGTTTTGGTGCTGCAATAAGTTTTGAGCTAATAAGTTTTGATCTAAGTTTGGATTCGGCTAATAAGTTTGGACAATATAAGTTTCGGTGGAGATCTGTGGTTTTCTTTCTGAGATAATTTACATAATATTATAAAGAGGTAACATTTGTTTGTAAGTTTGTATGTAGGGGGTAATCTCCGGAAGTATAGAACCAATTTTAAAAATTGTTTCACTGGTAGATAGCTATATTATTCGTGAGTGCTATAGGCTATATTTTATTCCCCTACTTCCACGGGAACGGGAACTACGCGGGTGAAACCGCGGGACAACAGCTATATATGATAAAGTTGAGGATTAATGTTAAGTCCTATGTTTGGCGAAAACACGATTCCATAAAATTTTCTCGATAGAAAAAAGTCCCAAAGTTACCTCTAAACTGAACAATAAACCGCTGGCAATCATAAAATACTTCAAATTAGATCATGATATTTTTAGGGTTCCGTACCCAAAGGGTAAAAACGGAACCCTATTACTAAGACTTCGCTGTCTGTCCGTCTGTCTGTCACCAGGCTGTATCTCATGAACCGTGACAGCTAGACAGTTGAAATTTTCACAGATGATGTATTTCTGTTGCCGCTATAACAACAAATACTAAAAACAGAATAAAATTAATATTTAAGGGGGGCTCCCATACAACAAACGTGATTTTTTTATAATAATTGGTACGGAACCCTTCGTGCGCGAGTCCTACTTGCGAGGCACTTGGCCGGTTTTTTATACTAACTGAACTAACTATGAAGCAGGTCTTATGTTATTTATTTTTTTAGTCCAATCAATAGATTTTTTGTAAATCGCTAAAAACCACTCATTTCGCACTATTCGGCCGCAGTGACTGACGTAACAACCACTTTGTAGTGCAAACTAATTAGAATGTTATTCTAACAGTATTTCAAACGAAGTTTGAACCATCACAAATGCTAATTTGAGGTAGTATATGCTCTTATGCGCGTATGGGTGGGAAATTTATTTAATCCAACCATGCCTCACTTTATTCGATAGACGCTCACATTACAGGCAGTTTACCCAGTACTAACTGGGTTGTGGTGGTCAGATAGGCAGTCGCTCCATGTAAAATACTGGTATTCAGTTGCATCCGGTTAGACTGGAAACCGACCCCAACATAGTTGGGAAAAGGCTAGGCAGATGATGATTACAAGCAGTTTTGAATGTCAAAAAATTAAAGATTCTGCTGAATTGAGCTCTGCGGTAGAATTTCACTACTGAGTCTGCCCAGGAGTGTAAATGTGGTGGTGTTCCACAAACAGTGGGGCACTTAATATCGTGTCCTGAGTGTCCTGTTGTTTTTTCACTATAGGAATTGATAGACCATACTGAAAGCACCAAACTAGTAGCTCGGTTATGGGCCAACACAATTTAGATTGCCAGCTATACAATTTAAATTAGCAGACATGCTAAGAAGCTGAACTGTAGGTTCTAGGACAAGACGGTTTCATCACACTGATTTTTTCACTTTGAGAGCAATGGTGATCAAAAAAATCAAATAATATGCCTGAGTTCGAACTCACGACCTTCAATTCGTAAGTCCGGGTAGTAGTACTTACTAAATATTTTTGCATAAAATTTTGATGTCATGCATTTTTGCAATGTAAAGTGTGGGCCAGACTGTTGTAAACAAGCCCTCCACTCACCTCCACATCGGTCTCCACCGGCGATTTACAACAGTGCGTCAACAGTGCGTGCTTTGATTACAACAGTCTGGCCCACTAATATCCGTCTACGATAATCGTCGTAATTAGATGCATATTTTATACTTTACGTGGGTAATTGAATAAACAAAATGCAAGTAAGTACCGGTACCCGGTAAGTACCGGGAAAATAACAAAGACGAAAACTCTAGAACGATACAGGAAAAGTTTATCTAAAACGTAAAAAATGATTTAGATTTCAGCCAAACATCGGAATTTCGTGATAAACGTACCACAAATACGTCTAAAAAAGGATGTATTCTGTGTAAAGTGATTTTCCAATTGTGTCCACGCAGTTCAGATTAAGTTTTGTTATGCTGAAGTTTTTGGACAATCACTGGCGTGATCTTGTAGAGATTTTTGGTAAATAATAGAAATGCTTACGTGCGTTGTAGGCTTTTGAAGTTTAAATCCACAAGTTGGTTGTTTTTCAGGAATAAACAACGTGTAAAATATGACTTCAAAAATAATCTTGAGCAAACCATCAAGAAAAATTGACAGCTTTTTCTGAAGGTCAAAAAATTTACAAATCAAATAAAATAACGTTCATCAATCAATGACTGCCGCCACGGGATAGACGTCAAATAATTTATTTTTCTACAAATAAATTAATGGCCCATTTGTCAAAAGCTGCTGAAATTAACAGGAAAACATGCAGATTGGAGATAAAATATGTTTTGGTATCCTCATTCATTGTTAGTTTTCGAGTTTCCGATTTTCTACTCAAAATATTAAAACTAAGATTTCTGAACGTAAAGTATAGCTCGTTTTCTTTTGTCTATGGAATGAAACAGTGTTGCCAAATCATAAAAATTACCTGTGTTGAAGGAAAACATAAAAATAAAAAATAAATCGAATGCGCATACTCTTTTATAAAAGCTTGTTCATTTGATACCAATTTTATTTTAATATAGCGATAAAAATGCACCTAGGGGACCCAGGGTAACTTTATTAATAAATATTGCTTACGTAAAATTAGTACAATGTGAGATCATCCTATCTTTTTTAAGGAGGCTGGGTCTCATTTACAAAGTAGGTAAAGTAAATGAGCAAAACAAATAAATAGGTCTTCTTTAGATTTTAAATAGTGGAACGGGTCTGATCTCATGCTAAAATGACGCAGGCGTTCGATCCGCATCTGCAAAGTCAACTTTACTTTGGCATTAAATGGCGGGATAGGTCAACCTTTTGAGCGCGGGAGACTCCAAATTCACATTATAAAAGCCACACGCAAACAATATTATATGTGTTGCTTATGATGGTTCCCTATCCATTTGCATAAAATTTGAAGACCTAATATAACTTGGCATACTTTTGTTACTACTAATTATATTTTTGCATAACATTTTTACGCATAACAGCTTACGCATATTTTTTTTTAAGCATAATTTATCTAATCATAATAATGATTAAGCATAACATTGTTAGGCATAAATTGATTTACGCATAATGATACTAAAACATATTTTTTATAGGCATAACAAAGAAGCATAATCCTAAAATGTTAGACATACCCTAATTGGATATACCAATTTATTTTGACGATTGGAATAAAACCATCTCTCCGAAGCAGGTAATACATAACATATTTTTTGTTTTGAACATAGTTGATTGTGAACATATGTGAGTTTTTTCCCTGTAAGAAGCATGCAAACAAGCATACATCATGCATGCAGCAAACATGCAGCTTGCAAACATTTAAACAAGCATACACCATGCATGCAGCAAGCATAAAGCAAGCATGCGTGCAGCAAGCATGCAGCAATCATGCAGCAAGCATGCAGCAAGCATGCAGCAAGCATGCAGCAAGCATGCAGCAAGCATGCATTTAGCAATCATGCAGCATGCAAGCAAGCAAGCACGCAGTATGCAACATGCAGCAGGCAAGGTTTCTGTCACGGCTCCGGCGCTGCGGGGCTCCGGCGGTTCCACGCGAGCTTATCGTCGCAGATGTGTTTAACGCTCACCACCGCAGCTTCGGCTTGCTAGCCGGCTTCGCCGGCCAGCCTCAGCAGCGGCGGCGAGTATTACAACCACCTGCTCCTCAACTCGCGGGCCGCCTCGCCCCTCCGCGCCTACGCGATTTTAAATTACACTCTAGGGGTAGGGCAGACAAGACTACGTGGAGTCGGTTTTGCAGCGATTCGTTTCTGTCACTAACTTTTGTAGTACAACTTAATGAATTTTTAATTCAAAATAAATACGTAAAAATAACTCAAATTTTATTCTGGTATTAAATTATTTGTATGCCTAAATACTATTATGCTAATAGTCATTATGCCTAGTAACATTATGCAAAATTCAATTTATGCCAAAACAAATTAGCCTTCAAGATGATTATGCCAACATAAACAGTATGCCAAACAAAAAATTGGCAAAGTATTATTATGGCAAAACAAATTATGCCAAAACAGTTATGCCAAAGTATATTAGGAAAAAGAAGATTATGCAAAAAAAAGGGATCCCGGGATGATTATGATAGGTGTTTTTTCTCACGCTATAAAAGAACAATATGAATGCTGGTTCACAGTGGCGTAGCGTGAGTGACTGTCGCCCGGGGCGGAGTCATATTTTGCCACCCTTTTGACGTCGTAAAAATAATTAGATTTTGTTTAGCAAGAAATCTGATAATGTCCAGTATCCTGACCAATACTAGTCTTCACTTTTGCTCTTCTTTGACAATCACATTTTGTGCTTCCTTGTCGATCATTGCACCAACTTGAAGTCTTAACTCGAATGATTTCCATTTATTGAAGTTATCATTATGTACTGGGCTAGATTCATGTTCATGTACCCTTCTTTTTGGCACAATTCTCACAAAACAACCAGAATATCTGTATAAAAAATTGTCTTGGTCGCGGGATGTTAACCAAATAAAAACAAGAGCATCTTCATACCTGATGTTGGCTTCCTCCCACAGAACTGCTGCATTCCGTGGTAGTTTTAAATTCGCCGCCAGTCGCTGCTGGAATGACCTCCCACCACCTTTTCGTGCTCTAAAAACAATTGGTACTTTTAGGAATAAATACAAACGTTACTTACTCCAACAGCAAAAAGACTCGTCTGAATAACTTACCAATGGTTCTGCACGCAGCTTGCAATGGGGTGGCTGGAGCGTCTTGCTGTCCTAGCGTCTGGTTTGTAAATTCCCGTCACCTCGGTACCGAGATGCACTCCCTTTGCCGTTAATTAGTTATCGTCATACTTTTTCTTTCACGTTGCATTTCTAGAATCTGACATTTAGCGACTACACCGTTTGTTGGTTTCTTGTTTTACCTCTATTATCAGCCCCAGTATAATACGATTATGTTACACTTTCCCAGCACACTATCTATTATGAATTGATTGGTATTTTTTAAATTATTTATTAGTATTATTGTTTTGATTTCACTTCGATGACATTTGTCCCTAACGGGCACAGAATATATATACTCTCTAACCACAGATTACTGTCTCTAACAAATCACAGATTATATAATTATTATGTATGTCTGCGCCCGCGTCTCTGTTCGTCAGTGTTGCCTGCTTAGAGTATATATTACAGTAGTAATATACTCTAAGGTTGCCTGTGAAAGTCAACACAAAGTAGTGGTTACGTGGAGTGAAGATGTAATTTTATTTTCTCTATTTATTCTACCCATATTTGTATTATTTTTTCGTTTACACTTTATGTATTTATTATTTATCCGTGTCTGACCGTGGCATCACTCTGTCTGGGCCCTATCAGAATACCAGCGCTGTGACGTTTTTTTTTAAATGTTACGGCATCATGCTGAGATAGGGGCCTTTTGGCCTCGTACAGGACCAATTTCATTTCATGTTTTTTTTCTCTTTGTTTATTTTTTTATTTTTACTATTTGTAAGTACTGTTAATTTAACCATTTTTATTTGTGTGTTGTCCTGTGCGGGCTAATAAATGCTTTTTCTTTCTTTCTTTCTTTCTTTCTATGTACTTTGGGATTTAGTTTCCACCACTTTTTGAAACCATACTCTTGAATCCCGGTTTATCGCTGGCGTCCCCAAACAAACGGCTGCAGAAACAGAATAGGTAATGATTCCTTAAAAGGGGAATAGGCCATCCATGTTTTCAGAATCTTCGCCATTTGGTAAAGTTAGGAAAAACCAATCGCGGCTTAATTTTCTTGTTACACCTTTGGGCCCCTTGGTAGAATCTACAGGCCCTGGTCGAATCACTTCAGCAAACTTACAGTCAAGGTTCTGTACTGCTTTGTAGCTTCGAGTCACAAGAGTGTTTGAAGGTTATCGGGAATTGAAATAGGCCAAGCTCCATCTCATCTTTGTAATCGCTGATGGATTCATCCTGACTGTCAAGCGTATAAATCCCTTCGCAATTTCCGTCTTCCACCAGCAATTGCGATTGCTCACCACACCAAATACAGCTGGTTTATTGGGTTTTTGACTTGAAGTGGCACTAGTACTAGCTTCTGTATCACGTTCAAATACAGCTTTTTGAGTAGTCAATTCAACCTCATCTTCAAGAGTATTTTGCCACTCTTCTCATGGTGGCGCCCGGGGCGGTCCGCCCCTCCGCCCCCCCCCCCCCCCCCTCTTGCCACGCCACTGATCTCAGATGAAAAAATATTTACCCACCCTGTGGCGAATCATAGTTATCTGTATTTATTATCTATGGTTCCCACGACGATTTTCATTGGGTAAGTAGCTGACACGAGAGATCTAGACTCTAAGGTCAGAGATAACGAAACACGAAGTTTTTCTGGACTTATTGACTTGCAATTATTAAAGTTATCACTTATTAGCTTCCTAAACCATTGTTTGTATTCGATATCTAGACGCATATACTATATGATTGAAGAAATATAGTGATGATACAACATGCACCCGAGTTTCATTGGAAGAACGGCGCAAGTAGGCGCCTAAAACCCTAAGTGGGTAGTGGTGGGAAAGTGGGTAAATTAAATTTGATGATTGTATCCCCGACAGATGTTCGTTGACGGCAACTCAACTTGTCTATACTTAGCTTCCTTTCTTTCGTAGTTCAGATAATCTGAAAGGATACGAAAAATTCTTTTTATACATTAATTCAACAAATTCCTTTACATTTTAACTTTGAAGTCATGTGATTAGCAATAAATAGTGTAATTCACGCAATTTTACATAGTCTAAGTGTATATTTTAAGTCATCTAATTCAGTGATTCTGATAGGTTATGAACATACTATGGGTCGAAACTGAAATCAATTGTTTTATCATTTATAAGCATCATATTCGTGTTATATCATGGATTTTGTGAAAAGAGAAGATCAGAATATCATCGACGATGATAACTACAAGTTTTATCTTGAAACCGTAAGTTAATTTAAGTTTGTTTGTTTTAATTCAAAATTCGATCGTTTTTTACATAAAAAGTGTTGATAACGTGAATGGAGTTCCGGGTTTGGTTCCCGGCTGATGTATTCTAGTTTTTTTACCGCTAATATTTTTTTGTTTATTGTTCTAGTGTCGAACCATGAAGGTTTTCATTAATTACAAAAATGTGGTTTGCTGACAATGTTGTAAGGATTGTGCATTTTTATTGGTACTTTACCTCGTTTTGGCTGAAAAATACAACCTGCTATGAATAAGTCGTCATTTATTTGCTTAGGATGTAAAACACATTCTTTGTAAACATTTTTGTTTATGTCTACATAGTGGATAGATTCACTTCGACCTGGAATAAGCAAATAATTTTCCGAGTTCGTGTGAATAGGTTGACGGTTTTGTATTTCAATGCGATAATGCGGCGCTTTGTCATATAATTGTAAGCTGAGTATGTTTGTCGGTAAATCAATGTTTGCGTTATAAGTTCTCAGAAAGTCTAAACCGAGTATTCCATCCGATTCACATGGAATATTATCGTACAAATAAAACTTGTGACGAAACTGTACACCAGTTTCTAATGTCAAAGATATGTACGCGTAGTTATATGCCTGTACTTTTCCACCGATGCCTTTTATGCTTGTTTGATCGCTATACAATTTTGTTTTGCGTGTTACCGATTGTTTGTTGATTAATGAAATAGTTGCACCCGTATCAATTATAAATTTTAGTTTTTGTTTTCCAGCGTATAAATAGATAAAATCGAGACTTTTACATACTATATCATAATTAGTTGCTCCGAAAAAACTGAGCTAAATTTTCCTCTTTATCCTTTTCCTCTTTTGGTACTGTAACAACATTTACGTTGTCCTGCTTGGCACCTCTGTAATTACCCCTGTTACTTCTATAGTAATATTTATTCGGCGGCCTAGAGTATCCACGCTGTTGGTAATGTCTGCCACGGTAAAATCCTCGCTGTGCGGGTCCCTGACCCCTGTAATGCTGAGCTACGTTATTACCTCGATAGTGAGAAGGATTTCCACGGTATTGAGTAGTCTGCCCACGATGGTAGTTTCCGCGACTCCGACTGTACCTTGAGTTTCTACCTCGTGTGTAAGATAACGCGGCATCCTGACCTGATGTTCCGGGAAGTGACAGCTCCTCATCCTCTGCTGCTCGTACTGCATCCTTCAGTTGACTATAATTTCTAGCTGCTAAAATAGTACTAAGTCGACGATTTCTCAGACCATCAGCAAATCTTTTAACTACTAACCTTTCGTTTATTGGACTTAGTATCTCGGCGGCTGTCTGGTTTCCGTCTGCTTGCGCTATGGTAAGGGAGGTAAACAAATCTCCTAATTTCTCTCCGTATTCGCCTATAGTCAAGTTGTTTTGACTTATATTATTAATCTGAGTTAATATTGAATTGGAAGATTTGTTTGTCATAAAATGAGTTTGAATATCTTTTACTAAACCAGAAACAGTTGCGTAACTTTTTTGCAGTTTTAATCTCGCTATTTTTGATAGACGAGTCTTTAACACAAATGAAACTAGCAATTTCTTACAACCTTCGTCTGTCAAGCAACTTTCATACATCTCTATAACTTCGATTATTCTCTCTACTGTTTCTTCTTTTCCGTCCATAACTGGAATCAAAGTACTAGCCGTTTTTAAACTGAAACTCTGCATTTTGTATGTTATTTTATTTTCCACTATATCTAAAAATTCATCGGATGAACTTTCTGAAATATCTGTTACCTCTTTATAACCCAAGATCTTTTCTTTAAATTTTCTCAATTTCGTTAGGTATTGACGGATCTATATGTAATTCCTTTTTACGTATACGTCCGTAATCAATTAATAATGTAAACTCATTATATAAATTACCAGCCTCCTTAAACTTTCGCTGTCCTACTTTTTCCCCTCGCCTTATAGGGCCTAATTTTCTAATACTAACACATAAATCTAGTAAAGTTTCATATATTTCACTGAGTCTTTCCATGAATAATTATAGAGTTTATTTTTACACATATACACATTTTTACACTACGTGAGTACCGCACTCATACCTTTCATCGAGTTGGTCCGTCTCGATGGGCTGCTAGGTTTGTCCTCTGGAAGGGCTGCTGAATTTGTCCTTTGATGTGACTGCTTGGCTCATCCTCAGGAATGGCAGCTTGGGCCGGGCTATACCCTGGACACCACAGGTAACTGAGCCGGGATTACCCTGACTCCTCCAACAAAATAAATTTTATTTCTTCGTTCTTCTCTCCTTTTTTTTTTTCTTCTATAATTTTTCTTCTCTCTTCTGTAATTTTTATTTTCTTGCTTCAGTAATTATTATTCTTCGTTCTTCTATTATTAAAATTTTATCTTCTTTCTTCTATAATTACATCTTCTTTCTTCACTTCTTCATTATTAATTTATTTTTCGTTTTATTTACGGCAGGCACAGGAAACGCTGGTAGGTTCCTCTCCGGATCTAGTGTTCACGCGGCGAATGGACCGTCTCATGTTTTGTGTCAAAACTTCATTTGTGATCCAAATATGATGACACTTTTTGTACAAAACGTATAGTCCGTAAAGTCCTGCAATAGACAGTATTGTGCAGATGACGAACATCACGACGCTTATGTTTGAAAGGTGATATTCCGCACTGCTGTTTGATCCTCCGGAGGCACTCTGAGTGATGAATACTTCGTCTTTCTTTATATCTGAGCGACACATTTTGATGTTGGTACATTAATTGTCTATGTTGATATTTAAACAACGCCGAAACATGGTTGAAATCCTGGCAGGGTCGCCATGTAAGGATTGTGCAGATTTGGTAGAGTTTATATTTATAATCGAGATTGATATATAGTGTTGATTCATTATTTACATAAGCAAAACATTCGTTTTCGTAATCCTTATTTTTCTTGTTTAGATCTTTACCTTTTATAAATTTTAATTCTACTGCTTCATTAGGTTTTCTTAATATCTCTGCTATCCTTGGTTGGCCAAACCTCGGTTCGTCAGCTATATTAAGGGAACCATTGTCACTCGATTGTGGTTTTGCTTTGCACTCCGAGTTTATTTTCGCTTTTTGTGCCCTTGTCATTACTATATTTACAATTTTTTCATTTAAAGACTTTAATTCGTTCGAACTTATGGTAACCCTACTCAATGCATCAGCAACATTATTATCTGTACCTTTTATGTATTTAATATCATAATCGTACTCTTCTAATAGTAATCTAAACTTTAATAGTCGCGTAGATGGGTCCTTCATGCCAAATAGATAGATAAGTGGTTTATGATCCGTTAGAATAGTAAATTTTCTTCCGTATAGGTAAGGTCTAAAATATTTTATACTCCACACTACTGCCAAAAGTTCTTTTTGTATCGTAGGATAATTTAATTCTGCTTTATTGAGTGGTCTACTGGCGTAAGCTACTGGTCTTAGATCGCTGTTACATAAGACTGATCCTATTGCCATATTAGATGCGTCCGTTTGTAGTATGAATTCATTTTCTTTTGAAAAATCGGGGTATTGCAAAACTGGTGGATTAATTAACTTTTCTTTGAGAATGTCAAAACTATTTTGACACTCTTTTGTCCATACAAAAGATTCGTTCTTCCTACATAATTTATTTAATGGTACTGTTATTTCTGCAAACAATCGAATGAATTTTCTATAATAGTTGCAAAATGCAACGAATCGCCTAACCTCTTCGGCATTTTTTGGTACTGGGTAATTTTTAACTACAGTAATCTTTTGTGGATCTGGTAATACACCGTTAGCTGAAACTTCGTGACCTAAATAGAGTAGTTGAGTTTTCATAAATTCACACTTTGCTGGATTTAGCTTAAGGTTCATTTTTCTTAAACGATCGAAAACATCCATAAGGTTCTTATTATGTATATCTACTGTCCTACCGAATACTATAAGATCGTCACAGTAAACGAAACATTTCTCAAATGTTAGTCCCGACAAGGCAATTGACATGGCTCTAGAAAACGCATTTGGTGATATTTTGAGACCCATCGGAAGGCGCTTCATACGATATTGGCCTTCACTAGTCGAAAAACTGGTGATATCCCTACTCTCTGGTTTTAAATTAACTTGATAAAACCCTTGCTGAAGATCTAAATGACCAAAACAAATACTTCCTGATAGAGAGTCTAATATCTCGGTAATGTTTGGTAGTGGAAATTTATCGTCTTGGATACAATCATTAAGTTTTCGGTAATCCACTACTAAACGCCATTTTTTTTTCTCCATCTGATTTTTTGGGTACTAAAAGAATAGGACTGTTCCACTCACTGCTGGAGGGCTCTATTATGTCGTCCTGTAACATTTTTTCTACTTGCTTATTTATTTCCGATTTCGACGATTGAGGCAAACGATAAGGCTTAGTATACACTGGCATTGTATTTGATTTTATTGTTATTGACTGTTCTACTACATTTTGCTGTACCTAGTTTGTGTCCTTGAAGGAAAAATATGTCTGAATATTTAGCACAAATTATTTCCAAATCGCTTGAATTTAAATGAGATAAATTTAGTTCCGATAGTAATTTTTTTACTCGTTCTAGTCCCGTTTCAGATTTATTAAATAAACAAATATTATAGTTATCCAAGTACTCTATGTCATCGTTACGTATTAATTTAGATTTCGGTATTTTGATTAAATTTTCATTTGTGTTTAAAATTTTTATTGGTACTTTACCTCGTTTTGGCTGAAAAATACAACCTGCTATGAATAAGTCGTCATTTATTTGCTTAGGATGTAAAACACATTCTTTGTAAACATTTTTGTTTATGTCTACATAGTGGATAGATTCACTTCGACCTGGAATAAGCAAATAATTTTCCGAGTTCGTGTGAATAGGTTGACGGTTTTGTATTTCAATGCGATAATGCGGCGCTTTGTCATATAATTGTAAGCTGAGTATGTTTGTCGGTAAATCAATGTTTGCGTTATAAGTTCTCAGAAAGTCTAAACCGAGTATTCCATCCGATTCACATGGAATATTATCGTACAAATAAAACTTGTGACGAAACTGTACACCAGTTTCTAATGTCAAAGATATGTACGCGTAGTTATATGCCTGTACTTTTCCACCGATGCCTTTTATGCTTGTTTGATCGCTATACAATTTTGTTTCGCGTGTTACCGATTGTTTGTTGATTAATGAAATAGTTGCACCCGTATCAATTATAAATTTTAGTTTTTGTTTTCCAGCGTATAAATAGATAAAATCGAGACTTTTACATACTATATCATAATTAGTTGCTCCGAAAAAACTGAGCTAAATTTTCCTCTTTATCCTTTTCCTCTTTTGGCACTGTAACAACATTTACGTTGTCCTGCCTGGCACCTCTATAATGACCCCTGTTACTTCTATAGTAACTTTTATTCGGCGGCCTAGAGTATCCACGCTGTTGGTAATGTCTCCCACGGTAAAAACCTCGCTGTGCGGGTCCCTGATCCTTGTTATGCTGAGCTGCGTTGTTACCTCGATAGTGAGAAGGATTTCCACGGTATTGAGTAGTCTGCCCACGATGGTAGTTTCCGCGACTCCGACTGTACCTTGAGTTTCTACCTCGTGTGTAAGATAACACGGCATCCTGACCTGATGTTCCGGGAAGTGAAAGCTCCTCATCTTCTGCTGCTCGTACTGCATCCTTCAGTTGACAGTAATTTCTTGCTGCTAAAATAGTACTGAGTCGGCGATTTCTCAGACCATCTGCAAATCTTTTAACTACTAACCTTTCGTTTATTGGACTTAGTATCTCGGCGGCTGTCTGGTTTCCGTCAGCTTGCGCTATGGTAAGGGAGGTAAACAAATCTCCTAATTTCTCTCCGTATTCGCCTATAGTCAAGTTGTTTTGACTTATATTATTAATCTGAGTTAATATTGAGTTGGAAGATTTTTTTGTCATATGATGAGTTTGAATATCTTTTACTAAAGCAGAAACAGTTGCGTAACTTTTTTGCAGTTTTAATCTCGCTATTTTTGATAGACGAGTCTTTAACACAAATGAAACTAGCAATTTCTTACAACCTTCGTCTGTCAAGCAACTTTCATACATCTCTATACCTTCAATTATTCTCTCTACTGTTTCTTCCTTTCCGTCCATAACTGGAATCAAAGTACTAGCCGTTTTTAAACTGAAACTCTCCATTTTGTATGTTGTCTTATTTTCCTCTATATCTAAAAATTCATCGGATGAACTTTCTGAAATATCTGTTACCTCTTTATAACCCAAGATTTTTCTATAAATTTTCTCAATTTCATTAGGTATTGACGGATCTATATGTAATTCCTTTTTACGTATACGTCCGTAATCAATTAATAATGTAAACTCATTATACAAATTATCAGCCTCCTGAAACTTTCGCTGTCCTACTTTTTCGCCTCGCCTTTTAGGGCCTAATTTTCTAATACTAACACATAAATCTAGTAAAGTTTCATATATTTCACTGAGTCTTTCCATGAATAATTATAGAGTTTATTTTTACACTTATACACATTTTTACACTTCGTGAGTACCGCACTCATACCTTTCATCGAGTTGGTCCGTCTCGATGGGCTGCTAGGTTTGTCCTCTGGAAGGGCTGCTGAGTTTGTCCTCTGAAATGACTGCTTGGCTCATCCTCAGGAATGGCAGCTTGGGCCGGGCTATACCCTGGACACCACAGGTAACTGAGCCGGGATTACCCTGACTCCTCCAACAAAATAAATTGTATTTCTTCGTTCTTCTCTCCTTTTTTTTTTCTTCTATAATTTTTCTTCTCTCTTCTGTAATTTTTATTTTCTTGCTTCAGTAATTATTATTCTTCGTTCTTCTATTATTAAAATTTTATCTTCTTTCTTCTATAATTACATCTTCTTTCTTCACTTCTTCATTATTAATTTATTTTTCGTTTTATTTACGGCAGGCGCAGGAAACGCTGGTAGGTTCCTCTCCGGATCTTGTGGTCACGCGGCGAAAGGACCGTCTCAAATTTTGGGTCATAACTTCATTCGTGATCCAATTCTGATGACACCTTTTGTATAAAACGTATAGTCCGTAAAGTCCTGCAATAGACAGTATTGTGCAGATGACGAACATCACGACGCTTATGTTTGAAAGGTGATATTCCGCACTGCTGTTTGATCCTCCGGAGGCACTCTGAGTGATGAATACTTCGTCTTTCTTTATATCTGAGCGACACATTTTGATGTTGGTACATTAATTGTCTATGTTGATATTTAAACAACGCCGAAACATGGTTGAAATCCTGGCAGGGTCGCCATGTAAGGATTGTGCAGATTGGGTAGAGTTTATAAGGAAACGTCCGTATGTCGTGCGATCCATTTATTGACTGTTCTCACATAATATACTTATTGCTATTCTACGTAAACTACTTGCAAGCTATCACTGCAAGCTTGCACATCATATTACATACCACAATGTAAACAAAACTTTTTTTGTTACCTCTAAATATTAACCCTAAGGTGTTATGTTCCTGATGTTTGTGTTGCAACATATTTTCTCATAATTATAATAATGCTAATTCACATCAAACATAAATATCAGTTTGACCCAAACTTAAAAATAAAAGTTTACTTTTTCTTCATGACATCTGGAAACAAAGGTAGTTTCCTACTTTTCTCTCTTCTTCAAAAGTCAAATAATAAAAAAAAAGGTTGTTAAAATGTTGACCTTGACTTATATTTTTTGCAAGCAAACAAGTTCAAGGTTAAGAGAAATGGTGAACAAGCTCTTGCAGCAAAGTAGTGTTTTTTTAACCAACATAAAAAATGGAGGAGGTTTCATGTTCAGCTGCAATTTTTTCTATGTATATTCATTGATATTTCTGCCGATTATGGAATGTTTTTTTTTTTTAGTTAACTTAAAAAACTAATCAAGGTACTACAATGAGTACTCCTTTTAATCAATGATATTCTAGTAAACAGATATGTTGCGAGCGCGCAATCGTGAAGACTCTAAAACGGCCCCATTGGGCCCAACTAAAGGCAATACGGATTGCCTTTAGTCTTCAACACGCATAGCGACGATCTGCTGCTATGAATTTAGATAAAAATTGTAAAAATGCCATTGTGCGTGTTCAGAAAGTGTACCAATTATGATACCAAAGTAAATAAAACACAAGGGATCTCATACCACATGTAACTACGCAGTATACTTCGATTTTCTTAGACTATGTTGATGACATGATAGGCCCTTACTAACTTCTAGTTACATTGTAAAATTAATTATTGACAAGAGATACTGAGAAGATTTAAAAAAATACTTTTTTGCAAAATAATAAAAGCAACTATCAAAAAAACACTAAAAAAGGTCTAAAATATCTTCAAGGTCTATAATCAGAAGTCAGTAACAAAATACCAATCGAATTGAGAACCTCCTCCTTTTGGAAGTCGGTTAAAAAGTCAATGTGAAACAAACAAAGTCACCAACTTCCAATAGTAAAGTTATTTTGGACTAGTGTTAGGTTAGGTAAGTTAAGTTGAAAAAATGTTTTTTAGTTTATTATAATTTGTTGCTTTGCATGGAATTGAATAAATAATTGAAATTATAATAAGAAAAATCAGAATATAATCATAAGTATTGATAAAATATCAGACTCTGTTCCATATTTTACATTTTTTTTTTTTAAATTTAATTTTTAACAACATCATTTAGACATTCTCTCAGAATTTTGCACCAGGAGTTATTGCTACTTTATAATAAGTACCGAGAAACTAGCAAAATTCCACAATTTCAAACTTTATTAATTAACAAAGTGTATGAAAAAAGATTATTCTCACTTTTAAAGAATTTTGTCTTTCCACAGCTTCAAAAATCACACCAACTGGAACCAACGGACTACCAGCATTCTCTGCTATCAGTGGAACAACTCCACCAGGCGATGCAGTCCTCAGTGGCAAACTCCCTCGTTCACAACTTCCAGCTACCCCTCTCCCCACGACAAATGTCCTCGTTAATGCTGAAAACCAATCATCTACCAAGAAACCTGAACTTCAACGATATTCCTGCACACTTACAACGAAACCTATCTTCAGAATTGGACCTAGTACATAATCTAGCAAATGAATTACCTCAGAATTTAAACAGGCATGACGACTTACTCAGTCATAATCTAAGTAGGAACTTAGATATATCGCTGGCACGGTCTTTGGGTAACGATTTGGAGTTACAAAACTTGAGTCAACTAGCGCAGAATTTAAACGAGAATTTGAATGCAGATTTGAGCAGAATTAATGACTTAAGAGCAGATATTCCTCACGATTTAAGCCATGAAATCGATCTATCCCATCATTTGAGCAGACCAAATATTGAGCAGGAGATTCTAAGCCAAGAGGATGCGAGAAGAACACCTATGGTAGTTCAATGTGTGCAGGAGAGCCATATGTTGGATCAAAACTTGGGGCCAAGGTTGGTGGGAAGTATGAATGTTCACGGTCATGAAAGGTTGGACCAAAATGAACATAATATGCTGCCAATGCCGTTCCATATTAAGTCGGAGCAGGAAGATGATGGATATTTCTATGAAAATATTAATCCTGCTATTAGTAGTGTTGGCAGTTTAAATGGTGAGTACTACTTATTTTTTATTTATTTAATAAGCTTATAAAGTGAGGAGCTGGTGGCTAAATAATAATAGCGGCTCAGGTTGATCTTCAGGTCAAGCCGTGCTTCGGGTAAGTGAATCGGTGACCACATGTTACAAACTGAGTTTCCTCCGTGCCTCGGAAAGCACGTTTTTAAAAGCACATTGGTCCTGGCTGTCATTTGAAGATCTATGACAGTCGTTACAGGTAGTCAGTGGCCTGAAAGTCTGACCACCAGTCTTACCAAGAGGTATCGTATTACCCAGTACTAACTGGGTTGTGGAGGTCAGATAGGCAGTCGCTCCATGTAAAATACTGGTATTCAATATCGGTGTTAGGGCCACTGACGCCCTGGGTAAGAATATTGTGGAGCCCACTTAGGGAAATCATTATCAAGTGTTAATTTTCTACACATCAACGACTTTACTACTGTTAAAATCACGGTTTACGGTAAGACTCAATGAAGCACACACAAAACTTTGATCTTACAGACTAAACCGGTTTTCAGGAAATGGTAGATCTCAGACTATGGTACTGTAGTCAGTATGACACAATTAAATGGGTAAATTCCATTGGATGGAATCATTTATAAATTTTGAAACGAGTTTCAGTACGAAAACAAACGTTTGATTAGAATAATTTTGAAAGGTTATGAGTGTTTTTAAAAAGGTTAACTTGTCGTGAATAACGTAGACTAGTAAAACTGCATCATTATTTATTAGTTAATAGCTTTTCCCGCGGTTTTGCTCGCGTTAATTAGAATTTGACAATCAATGCGGGTTGTACTCTGCTTGTAATAATACAAGTTGTAAAACAGACTTATCACGAAGCCGTCAACCAAGCATTCTATACATCAAACTAAGTAACTTTACGCAAAAAATATCGCTGGGAAACGACTATTTTTTTTGGGGTGAAAAATCATGTTTTGTGGTAGAACTCAATGTAACGCACTTAAAACATTGTGCTGATGGATGGATTGAATAGTTCGGGGGTCGTGGAGGTGTTTAAATTAAAAATCTTACATTAAAAACTTGTATTAAAAAAAATAACTTGTCAAAAAGTTGGAACTTTGACCCCCAATATCTCCGTAACTAGAAAGTTCCCGGGTATGGTCTAGAACAAAAAAATATCACAATACGGGGAGAACCAGCGCCTTTCGGCTTTGGAGTATTTTTAGTCATTATGTATAGTTTTACCACAAAAATATTCTATTTTCTACTTTCTAACTAAAATTTCAAGGTCAGGTCTACACAAAACAAGATTGTTTAATCTTTTATTTAAATATTAAGTTTATAAATAATTCATACAATTTCATTGACGCACACACCGCCGATCTAAAGAAGTGCATATAAAAATACTAGTTTTTTTTCTCTGGCGCCATGCTAGACTATGTCTAAAATTAGTTTATTAAGTAGTGAATTCATCTTGATATCAGAACTAGAAATATTTCCATTTTTATTCGATAAAAACACTGATTTGATGTGATGCTTTTCTAAAAAAACTGCAATAATTCGATAAAAACAAGTTGGTCGGTTGAGCTTGTGAAATGTCACAGAAATTCCTTCCTGTTTTGTAACACACATGTTTCTATGTAACTAATGGGTGTAAAAGTATCTAAAGTAACGAAGCAGGCTTGTATACTCCCGGTCATTGCGATCATTGAACAACGGTCGGCAACGCGCGGCCTGCGGGCTGCTTGCGCTCGTGTCGTGGGTTAGAACCCAGGCAGGCGCATTACAATTATTTCATCATCACTGCTCTCAAAACGGTGAAGGAAAACATCGTGATGAAACCATTGAACTGAAAATTCGAAGACATTGTGACATCTAGCAACCCGCACTGGGCCCGCGTGGTGGATTGTAGCCCGCTCCCTCTTATAGAGGAGGCCTGTGTCCCAGCAGTGGGAACATTGTAGGCTGATTATGCTATGCATACATTTTTGTACTTACCATCGCGCACTATAGGCGGGCATCATACATTTTTGGATTGAAACTCGATGTGCCGCGGCCTGCGGCCGAACGCAGCTGTAATGTACCTACGCTTAGCTTATGTAATAAATGAGCTATCTTCCGCTGTGGGGATGGCGCCTTATCAGCCTTATTTATATTTTTAATAACATAACATCACGGCTGTAATCCCCAGAGAGTGAGTTAGAGTATCTAATAGTACTGGGTGTACTATTAGATACTCTGTCCCCAGGGAGTGAGTCAGAGTATCTAATAGTACTGGGTGTACTATTAGATACTCTGTCCCCAGAGAGTGAGTCAGAGTATCTAATAGTACTGGGTGTACTATTAGATACTCTGCCTCACCCATTTCGCCAGTTATGTTTAAGTACCCTGTAAGGGAGCGAGCGTATTGCCATCAACGAAGAACGAATCCAGATGGCTGCTACTGAGAAATTCCTGATGAAAAACCCTGTGAAAAAGTTGGTACTTTCCACCCTTATTTTGCACGTGGTCCGTGGTTTTACAATTTTTAGTTACTTAGATATACCATTTTAAAATCCTCATGATGAGCCCTTTATCAAACCGTTCAGGCTGTTCCTACCACGGAGTTTTTTTTTCTTCGTGGTCCCTATAATACTGGAAAATTCCGTGGTCCCTTCTCGTATTCCCTGGAAGGGACCACGGAGGTTTTATGACGCGCGCTCGCTACGCTCAGGCGTATTAAAAAACACTCTTTGACTTCTGTCCCCGAAGTGCCGGGCCTCAGCGGGCCTCCTTCGTCGGCCTTTTTTTTTTTTTTTTTTTTTCAAATGGGGAAATCATCAAATAACTCCTCCCGCTCTGGGCGGAGCAGGAGGGAGTGTCAGACTTTTACTGACTAAAACCCATCCATGTTCCTTCATCGCCCTTTGTGTTCCGGGGCCACGGTATCTTTCGAACAGTCCCGCAACCCCGGCAGGCATCGGTCCTTACGGACCCCTTCCCTTTTGCTGACTCTCTTTGAGGCGCGCGTGGAACACGAACGCGCCGTCGACACGGCCTGTCGTCATGAGACGGATGGACGGCGAGCTAGCCCATAGCCCACCGTCCACAGGCCCGCGCCTACGGTGGACGGGGGCCACGTGGTGGTGGCCCCCGACGCCCGGGGCGTCTCCCGCGGCGGCCGGGACGTTGAGAGGTTCTCTCCCTCTCACGTTCCGCCACCTCCTTCTCTAGCATTACTGCTTCGCAGAAGGAGGTGACGGCGTCCCATTCCGTCTCGCTCCGGACCATGGCTTGCACTAGGGCCGGACGCGAAAGGTCGCCGCCGCCGATTGCCGCTTCAAGGACACGGCGGTGCTCCGCCCACGCGGGGCACACCTCCACCGTGTGTTCCACCGTGTCCTCCGGTCTATCCTCACAATGGAAGCACCTGGGCGTTTCCTCCCACCCGATTCGGTGCAGGAACCTCCCAAACACTCCGTGTCCGGTGAGGACCTGCGTCAGGCGGAAGGTGAGGACGCCGTGGCGTCTCTCAAGCCACTCCTCAAAGAGGGGACTTATCGCCACTATCGTGGCGTGCCCTGCGCGGGGTTGCGCGACAGTCGCTCTCTCCATGTCGCCATGAGATCCCGCCGGAAGTCTGTCCGCTGAGCGACAATTTGTCGCTGCAGCGGAGTTTCCCCCCGGCGTGGCGCCTCCGCGCGCCATTCATGTAGGCGCGCGAGGACTATTGCCTCCAGATCCCATGGCGGCAATCCGGCAAGGAGGGTCGCCGCCTCGCGGGAGATCGTGCGGTAGCCCCGGGCCAGCCTTACGGCTACCACCTTTTGGGGCGCGTTCAGGTAGTGGGCGGCTCGCCGCCTCAATGAACGCGCCCACACCGGGGCCCCGTAAAGGGCCATTGACCGCACGACTCCCGCGTAGAGCCTCCGGCAGGAGGCGTTTGCCCCCCCCAGATTGGGCAGGAGCCGCCTGAAGGCAGCCCCAGTCCGCTCCAGTTTGGGGGCCAAACGTCGGAAATGTTCCACGAAGTTCCACCGGCTGTCAAGGACAAGTCCCACCCAGGTACTTCAACGTCGACTCGACGCCGAAAGATACCCCTCCTACCGTCAGTAGGGATCCCGTCGGTGGCGCATTCCGAGGCCCATGAAAGCACATGGCCTCGGACTTGTGCAGTGCCACCTCGAGACCCAGTTGCCGGATCCTCTCAACGACTATCGCAACCCCGCGTGTCATCGCTTCGGCCGCCGCCTCATGCGACCTCCCCTGCGCCAGCACCAGCGTGTCGTCAGCGTAGCACACTACACTGACACCACTGGGGAGGTCGGCGCGCAGCACCCAGTCGTACCCGATGTTCCACAAGGACGGCCCTAGAACCGATCCCTGAACACCGCACGACATCTCTCGCCGGTTCCATTCTCCGCTGCGACCGGGGTAGATGACGGCTCTGTCCGTCAGATAGTCCCCGACCACTCGACGGAGGTAGGTCGGCACCCGGTGATACCGGAGTGCCTCCCTAATGCAGCTCCAGGGCATGGAGTTGAAGGCGTTGGCGATGTCGAGAGATACCGCCAAGACAACCCCACCCCTGGACACCGCATCCCCCGTCGTGAGGGCTCTCCGGTCCTTCGTCGGCCTACGGCCCGGTGTCACAATTAATGTAATCATATTTATGTAAAAACATGACAAAGTTAAATAAAAATGTCAATGACAGCATTTCAAATATCTAAGTACCTACTTACAATTTAATTCGGCAGTATATATTTCTTGAAGGAACCACGGGCGAAAAACTCTTGACCTTAATTTAGTGAAATGTTTTGGCATAAAAAAAAACCGCGAAATATTACAATCAATTCCCTAGCAACTATCACAGACAGACGTATCCATGTTTTAGATAAAAGTTGACTCTTCAACCTTTGTGAATATATTAAATATAATGTTTATTATAAAAAGGTCAGTCCGACTGGTTTTAATATCACTTGTATGTCTTGCTTTCACGGCTAGATTAACTCTAAGACGTATACAGGGTGGAATTTTGTAATGCCACCTGGAGGGAAAGTACTCTTAATACTGCAGATAGAAAATTTTACTCAAAGGAAACATTCCTTTATTTTTAACTAGCTGACCCGCGCAACTTCGTCTGCGTCACATGAGCTACCTACCTACCTACTACCTACCTACTACCTACTACCTACCTACTACCTACTACCTACCTACTACCTACTACCTACTACCTACTGCCTACCTACTGCCTACCTACTGCCTACCTACTGCCTACCTACTGCCTACCTACTGCCTACCTACTGCCTACCTACTGCCTACCTACTGCCTACCTACTGCCTACCTACTACCTACCTACTATAGTTGGTGCCAGTTAACATCGGAATAGAGGTCATTGCTCCGACTTTCATCCCGATATCTAAATATTAGCGATACTGTCGCTCCATCCGTACAAACCTGTCGCAAAACAGATATCGCTTGAGTCTCATAATACATCCACAGTGTCCCACATACTTAACGCAGTGCACAACCCAAAAAAATAAGAAATCGAGCAAACGTACCCTACGAAATTAATTGATTTAAATACTTTATTTTCGTTTTTAACACTATTTTATTTTAACTTACTGAGACAATTTTAATAAAGTAAATATATTATTATACATCTTAAAATTAGGATCTGAGACTTTTGCGCGAAAGACATTTGCGCAAAGAACACTTATTGCGCGCACCCACTAGCGCGAAAAGACATATGGACTTTTGCGCGAACGAACTTTTGCGCGAATGGACTTATGCGCGTAAGGAATCTTGCGCGAATGGACACTTGCACGATTGGACTCTTGCGCGACTTAATGGCCACTGAGGTTTACTCTGTAGAGTAAACATAACATCACGCCTATTATTACTTGAATATGTTTTTTTTTTTGGGTTTTCCGTCATGAGTGTCGTTTTCATGGTTTTCGGGGTCGCTAATAATGAAAATGAAAATGATTTGTTGAAATCAGATTTAACCAAAGGCAAGGTAAATCATTGAATCCATTTCACTATTCGTCATTCAAAAGAGCCTTTGAATGACCTAATTGAAATAAATAATTATTGACCTCATTTTCTTTATCCTTTAACCATGAAAACGACAGCCATAACGGAAAAACGAATTTTTTTCTCGGTGCCATCTTATTTTTTCATTTTAACCTCATTTAGTTATCAACGACCCCGAAAATCATGAAAACAACACCCATGATTAAAAAACCAAAAAATTTCCTCGGCGTCATCTAGGATTTTCATTTTGAGCTCATTTTCGTAATCAACGACCCCGAAAACCATGAAAACGACATCCATGACGGAAAAACCAAAAAAATTTTGGACGCCATCTTGGATTTTCATTTTGAGCTCATTTTCGTAATCAACGACCCCGAAAACCATGAAAACGACATCCATGACGGAAAAACCAAAAAAATCTTGGACGCCATCTTGGATTTTCATTTTGAGCTCATTTTCTTAATCAACGACCCCGAAAACCATGAAAACGACATCCATGACGGAAAAACCAAAAAATCTTGGACGCCATCTTGGATTTTCATTTTGAGCTCATTTTCGTAATCAACGACCCCGAAAACCATGAAAACGACATCCATGACGGAAAAACCAAAAAAATCTTGGACGCCATCTTGGATTTTCATTTTGAGCTCATTTTCGTAATCAACGACCCCGAAAACCATGAAAACGACATCCATGACGGAAAAACCAAAAAATCTTGGACGCCATCTTGGATTTTCATTTTGAGCTCATTTTCGTAATCAACGACCCCGAAAACCATGAAAACGACATCCATGACGGAAAAACCAAAAAAAATCTTGGACGCCATCTTGGATTTTCATTTTGAGCTCATTTTCGTAATCAACGACCCCGAAAACCATGAAAACGACATCCATGACGGAAAAACCAAAAAAATCTTGGACGCCATCTTGGATTTTCATTTTGAGCTTATTTTCGTAATCAACGACCCCGAAAACCATGAAAACGACACTCATGACGGAAAAACCATAAGTATCTAAATATTATTATAATTATGACATCACAAAAACTATTTCATCACAAAAAAATATAATTCTAATCTTATGCCGTTTTCATTTTACGAGGTCATCGCGTCAGGTGTGCAGCACATTATGGTCACGGTGCGGGGGCGTTTACGTCACGCGTAAATGTATGAGCATAAAATTAGTTTTCTAGCAAAAATAATAATAAATTCGAATTGGAACAACACAAGATTCTCAACCCCTGTATGTCTAGCCGACTGGTATTATGATACTCTAGCGATGTAGCAAAGTATCGCTTATTGGTCGATTTAGGTAACTAGTAAGTGTCGTTATCGCTTTGTGATCAAAAACTTGGTAGGTAGGTGTTAATGACCTCTATTCCGATGTTAACTGGCACCAACTATACCTAACTTTTTTTTTTTTTTCATTGTTTTTAAAATGTATTCTGCTATTCTGGGCGGAGACAAATCCAACGAAACAAAAACCATGAAAATTGATCCAGCAGATCTCGAGTTATAAGTGTTGTAACAAACCCGTCTTTCTTTTATATATATAGATAAGAAATTAATCTGCATTCAAACATTTTTAAAATTCGCTTGCCGCAGTTGGGAATCGAACCGGCTAAATTCCAAAAAAATAACATTCTGTACTTTTATGGCACCAATCGATAGGGTCTATTATAAGGATCAAAATTTGATCTCTCTAACAAACATGATAAATTAAATGAAAGGAAAACCATGAAACCTAAAGTTATAAATTCAATGGGATCAATTCAATACGATAAAGCACTTTTATTCAAAGGATGGACCTTTACAATTGAAGAAAGAAGATTGAAATTTGCACGTGTTTGTTTGTGCAAATTGCAATCTTCCTATCTAAATAGTTCTTCGTCATTTTAGTCAATAAATTACGTCAAAAGATAATTGTTTATTAGATTCTGACATAAATAATTGGATGGACCTTTAAGTAAAAGTGCTTTATCTTATCCCATTGAATTTACAAGTTAAGATTTCATGGTTTTCCTTTCATTTAATTTATCGTATTTGTTAGAGGGATTTGATCCTTATGATTTACCCTATCGATTGGTGCCATAAAAGTACAGGATGTTATTTTTTTGGAATTTAGCCGGTTCGATACCCGAGTGTGGCACGCAAATTTTCAAAATCTTTGAATGCAGATTAATTTCTTTTTAAAAATAAAGGAATGTTTCCTTTGAGTAAAATTTGCTATCTGCAGTATTAAGAGTACTTTCCCTCCAGGTGGCATTACAAAATTCCACCCTGTATATATATCCATTTCATTATTTTAAGAAAAAACTTAAAAAATGGCTGTATAAAAATGTATTCTACACAATTAGTGAATTTTTAGCCTTTAAGCCCAACTGTACATAAAGGTTTCACTGCATGTGCTAACCTAATATATTTGTTTTTTTTTTTTTGTCTATCATCAAGTGGAAATTGTTTTACAATAAACATTATGTGAGTTTTTAGCCCTTAATTAAGCCCAGCTATAAGGGCGCGTTTATATGACACGGAATGTTACAGCGTGTCGGCCGCCGTGTGATCGAGGAGCGAAAGCCGCGCGGCCGCCGCGCGGCCGCCGCGCGGTCTCCGCGCAGTCAGTTACTCAAAATTAATTTCAACTTTACGTCCTAGTTAATAAAACATAATTTTGCTATAACTGAACAGTTAGTACGCGGTCACCGCACGATCGCCGCGCGGCGGCCGCAAGAATTTTTTCGCGTCGTCTAACTGCAGCCTTATACTTATAGCGTTGTTTTAGTTTAGTTTTTATTTAACAATATTTACATGCTGAATTATAGTAAGCGGAATATGTAGAACTTATGCATCTATAACACCTCAATGTACCATATTTCACGTAAATAAAGATTATTCTTATTCTTATAATAATCGGGTTCTCTTGGAATTGCATATGAATATTATAGACCTTTTTTCATATTTTACGGGTCGTTTTCCAGATATCTCCCAAAATACCAAATTCTAGATGACAATCAGAGCTTCATCATCATTAATTTTATTCTGCCCAGAATCATCCACTGCTGGGTATAGGTCTCCCCTTTCATACTTTGCCATACTTGTCAGGTCCATGTGTCTTTCTCCCAACTGTCTCCCGCAACTTTAACGTTATCGTCACCCTAACACGCTTTTGAACTGTTCTGCAGGCCTATTACGTATCTTTGTTGACAGCTCGAAATGATAGTAACTGGGCTCAGTGCTGTTGACAGCTCGAAATGATAGTAACTGGGCTCAGTGCTGTTGACAGCTCGAAATGATAGTAACTGGGCTCAGTGTCCATCAAATAACTGTCAAAAGGTTAGTTTCGTATTATGTATGACCAGTCGCGATCAAATATGACGTAATCGGTGCCCATCGCTCCATCCAGACGCTTTCGTATCGATTTTTCTAATATTGCGATTATGTAAGCGTAGTGGACATCAAATTGATGACAACTGAGTTTGAAGTGGCTTTCGTGAAAGACGTTACACCGTACCCGGGCTGTTAGTCAACGTAAAGTGATATCCACTCAATGTGATACGTATTACCAATAATATGACATTCTCGGTTGTCATCAAAGTTCGGTGTATAACCGAAGCTTGATAGTCACTGGATATCAGAAAGATACGTAATAGACCTGCTGGTCTCTTTGGCTCAATCTTAGCAACCATTTGGTCAAAGCTTGACTCTGTTAGCCATCTGCGCGTCTTGCCAGAGGTCCTGCCCAACTCAACTTGAGGCATATCGCCCGGACCCTGACGGTTTTCGCATTTCGGTGAATCAGAACTTACGTTACATAATACCGTCCTTTCAAACGCCCATACTTCACCAAATTTTGTGCTTAGGGTTGGGAAATGAAATGGCGTAAAAATCGAAGATACCAACCGAAAAATGACCTCCGATTTTTAAAAATCTATTTAATTAAACCAGTTAATTGATTTCGTTGGACTATTGATGTTTCGGGTAACAAAGAAAAATATGTAATAACATGAGACATGTCTACAAGCAGATTTAGTTGATTTATTTATACTAATCAGAGACTACGCTAGTACGCGAGCTTTCCAAAATCACGAAAATTGTTAAGAACATTTTTGAAGTGAAAACTTCTTTAGGCGCGTGGAGCACTTTTTGGGTGAAGGAAAAACATTTAACTCATCGGCACGTCACTAACGTGCGGTCACGCTTCGTAGCCGTTCGTAGCACTCATAGCATCCGCTACGGCGTAGCACCACATAGGCATGCGCGGGGCATAACCAGTGCTACGACTGGGGCGGGGCCTGTGTACTTTTTGTTTTCACTTCTATCGGCAGTCCCCAAAGAGCAGTCACGCTTCGTAGCCGTTCGTAGCACTCATAGCATCCGCTACGGCGCAGCACCACATAGGCATGCGCGGGGCATAACCCTTGCTACGACTGGGGCGGGGCCTTTTGCGCGCAGTGGTGGCTCAGATTTGCGCGTCTTGGGGTTCCAATTCCAATGCACACAATCGTCACTCTACTTTGTGTCATTTATTTCATTACCAATATGCTCTCAAAATGGCTAAGGAAAATGTTTAAATGTTGAGTTGTTGTTTGTGTTGGAAATGTTTAGTTGTTGTATGTTGTAAAGAAACTAGCATGTATTTTTTTTTTCGGATGGGAAATCATCAAATGACTCCTCCCCGCTCTGGGCGGAACAGGAGGGAGTGTCAGACTTTTACTGACTAAAACCCATCCAAGTTCCTTCATCGCCCTTTGTGTTCCGGGGCCACGGTATCTCTTTCGAACAGTCCCGCAGCCCCGGCAGGCATTGGTCCTTGCGGACCCCTTTCCTTTTGCTGACTCTCTTTAAGGCGCGCGTGAAATCCTGCGCCGTCAACACGGCCTGTCGTCATGAGACGGACGGATGGCGAGCTAGCACATAGCCCACCGTCCACAGGCCCGCGCCTACGGTAGTCGGGGGCCACGTGGCCCTCGACGCCCGGGGCGTGTCCCGCGGCGGCCGGGACGCTGTGAGGTTCTCTCCCTCAACTGACATGTCCCTAGATTCTAAAATTCGATGACGACATCCGACAACTTGCAATGAGCCCATGTCTGTTCATACAGAGAGAAGGCCTGTGTCTACCACCCCTCATTAATGGGTATCTGCATAAGCAGAGGCTTTCGCATATACGTTACCACCCAACAGATAAAACTAAAATTCTTTATTTCAATGTCACTGTAACTTAAATAGATAAAACCTAAGATTTTAGGTTACTAGGCCGTCACTAACTTGCCTGTTCTATTTACTTACATTTTTTTTAAAACGAGATAGTGTTTTATCAAGTTTTATCGCGTAATTGTTGTTACTAGGCAACCATGTATGTAAATCACCTATTTTTGGCGACATTAACCTCGGGTTTCGGAGATCTAGCATTACGTCAAGTAAGTACTTAATTTGGTTGTATGTTGTGATTTCTGGTAATCATAACAGCTAACTCACTGGCACACCCTCGAATCTTCACCAGTGTTGTGGCAGCGATTCCGGAGAAAACCATGTTAGAAATTGCTGCGAATTACAGTGCTGGTACCCGATGTTACGCGAAAAAAACAAGTGACACAGACGTGTGTCACTTCACACATGTCGCATCGACTCGGGTCGTGACCGGCGTAAGATTAGGGACACATATGTGCGGGAAATTTCGCGCGTAATTGCACTGACGTTCCTGACCACGTTGCGCGCTGAAAATCTGACAACCAGTCTAGTCAAGGGCGGTCGAGATCAGATGGGCAGTCCATGTAAAATACTGGTGTTCAGCGACCCCATTAATTGGGAATGGTCTACGCAGATAATGATTATGACTGAGGGAAATTCCGGTGGCATATCAATTATGCTTTTATTTCCTGTTTGCCCTACTTAATGAGGCTTCATTTTTTTTTTGTACTTAAACAAAATTCTCAAATTTTTATGTCTCCCATTTCAGGTTTACCCGCCGAGCACACGCAATCACAGCCAAATGTGCATCCAGACAACCAAATGTATGTATACAACACCCACGTCAACGTGCCAGCATTAAATTCCATAGACCTTTACTCAAGACCCCAAAACTACGTACAAAACTACACGAACATTCGAGAAAACCCACAAAACTTGGTCATAAACAGGCAGTTTGAAAACACCAGCCCTTACCTCGACGATTATAAAAAGTTAAGACAAGATGGCTGCCAAAATGGCGGGAAAGAAAAATGTGAGGAGCCGAAAGAGAATTTGAAACCTACAGATCAGAATAAAATATACTATTCAGAGTATAATAATCAGAATTTTGCTGAAGCGAAAAGTGAAAATGATTCAAGTGTTCATAATAAAATTACTGAAGATATTTCAATGAATATTAAAGGACAATATATCTGTTATAAGTGCAACGATGTTTTCCCTTCAAAAAGAGGTTTAAAACATCATGCGAAATCGTGTTCTGACAATGACCAGTTGGTTGAAAAAATTGGGAAGTTCAGTTGCAGTCAATGTGCTTACAGATGTCAATCGCCGGCCATCTTGAAAATACACGAACGAACGCATTCAGGAGAAAAACCTTTTTCGTGTACCTTCTGCGATTACAAGTCGGGCCAGAAAAACAATGTGGCAAAACACATACTAGTTCATATGAAAGAAAAACCTTTTAGATGTCAATACTGCGATTATAGATGTGCGCAAAAAAATAACCTAGTAGTTCACGAAAGAACGCATACAGGGTACAAGCCTTTCGCGTGCCCGTTTTGTGATTACAGGACAGTGCAAAAACCTAATTTAGTCAAACATATGTACTTACACACAGACCAGAAACCATTCAGTTGTGACATGTGTTCGTACAGATGCGTTCAAAAAACTAACCTCACAAAACATAAGCAGAGACATTTAAACGAAAAAGAGGGGGAAAAAGTCGATGTGAAAAACCAAAGTAAACCTTATAGACCTAGACAGAAGTCTGTTAAATGCCCGCATTGTACCTACAGATGTGTTCAAAAGTCGAGCATGGAGAAACATCTACAATTCAAACATGGAACACAAGAAAATGGCGAATTCGAACAGGGTTTGAATCTTATGAAGACTACGGAGGACGTTGAAAGTATAAATTTAAGTGTGAAAAAAGATTTTGAGTGCCAGGAAAAGGAAAGTGTTAATGAAGAGTCATAGTTGTTAGAGGTAAGGAGCTTTGGTTCCTTGAAGAGATGATGAATGAATCAGTCTATTGCATTTTTGGGTATTTCGTTGCATTTTTCTTGTGTGGGCGATTTTTTGTGGTCAAAAGTGTACAACATTGGTTTTGTAACTGTTTGTTGATAATTCTCATTTAAGGCGACTACAGGAGCTAAATTAGCAACTCTATTTGTGTTGGTTCAAACTTCGTTTGAAATACTGTTAGAATAAAGTTCTAATCAGCTTGCACTACAAAGTGGTTATTACGTCAGTCACTGCGGCCGAATAGTGCGAAATGGGTGTTTTTTTTGCGATTTACAAAAAATCTATTGATTGGACTAAAAAAGTAAAATACTATGATGCTAAATGTTGCTTGTAGAATTATTTGCCAAAAAAATCAGAATGATAATAGCATGTATTTTAGTATGGTTTTTACTCGATAAAGAATTTTTTAGAGATAAGTGCGTGATTTTTTTTTATCGAATAATATTAGTTTTGTTATGTTTTCAAAACACTATCGTAGCATAATTATATCCTGAAGAATATCATATATTTTTCTGGTTTTGTTTATTGCAGTGAATCATATGCTTTTTTGCATTATAAAACTCGCGTTTAGCTCCTGTAGTCGCCTTAAAACAAAAATTTTGGCCATTCATAATTTTAACGGGATAATGTGAAAATATGATATTAACCCTGCATTTACAAGTTTTAAAACATTATGATTGTATTAAATGTGACAATACATGTCTGAAACAATGGTAATACATGTATGATAAATGTTTGTTGTAAGAAGTATTACAACTTGTATATGAGTATAAAATCTGGATAACCCCACTCAGAAACTTTTATTCCGTTTAAAAAAATGAACACTAAAAATGCAAAAGACTGAATATCTCCATTTTCATAAAAGCTCCTGAATTTTGCTTTTCTAAATAAATTAGTAATGTTTGTTATAATGAATTCAATTTTTGTAAATAATTATTAATGATACAATTGTTTTTTGAGATTATCATGCTATGGATTTCACCAATACTAATCTAAACATCAGCCTAAAATCTTCCCAATGCTGGGCTAGGCGTAGTCTGTGTGACAGGAAGTTCTATAATCTACCATAGAGGTCCCAATGACATGACAAAAGTCTGCTAGGACGTTTTCTCAAGTTTATTTTCTTCACCGTTTAGATTTTAGGTTAGAGATTGAATTTAATCTAAAATCTTGGTCATAAGTCATTTATTTCGGAACAACGTACATTGCGTAGAAATTATTCTAAAATAAAACAGTACCATTAAAACATTACAATCGCAAAACATGTCAAAGATAATACAAAAAATCATGGTGTTTATGATTTGCAAAATTCACAAACCTTGTGTGGTTAAGATACGATATGGAAATTCCAAAATATTTACTAATAATAAATCACACTAGTTTTACTGAATGTTTAAAATCATTGAAAGCAATCATAACGGTAAATGTGTTTTACAGAAAGTTCCTACATCAAATACATACCGAGTTTCCTCCGTGCCTCGGAAAGCACGTTGAGCCATTGGTCCCGGCTGTCATTTGTAGATCTTTGACAGTCGTTACAGGTAGTCAGTGGCCCGAAAGTCTGACAATCAGTCTTACCAAGGTGTATCGTATTACCCAGTACTAACTGGGTTGTGGAGGTCAGATAGGCAGTCGCTCCATGTAAAATACTGGTATTCAGCTGCATCTGGTTAGACTGGAAGCCGACCCCAACATAGTTGGGAAAAGGCTAGGCAGATGATGACAGAAAGTTCAAACATTTTGGTAGAAATGTATGTTTTTCAATACACTTCCTCGAAAACTGGTTCTTATCGCACTACGATTAGGTTCAACATGCAATGTATTTCACACGTGTGCGATTTTTTTCATTTTCCAACACGTGCGGGAATGAAGATTGCTACAGATAACTGTACCTATACTTAGTCCAAATTGGTTCAATGCCTACAGTCGGCGGTGGAAATTTTATTTTTATTTCGGCAAAGCAATAATTATTGCGTCTTTACGGCGTAAGTAAATATTTTTTGAAAATTCAAATTGTGTTTATAAATAGAATATCATAGATAAACATGATTATTTAAAACTAATATTTACTTTTATAAACACATTAACGTTTATTTATGTTCTAAATTCAAAAATATTAAAAAAGACTATTTTTATATTAGGCTGTTTAGCAGCTTCATACTTATTATTTTCCTTCAACCTGGCGAAAGTTCCTAATAATTCATGACAAAAATATTTTTCGTTCTTTTATTTTATTTCTTCAAAAGTGTACTGAAAAACGTCGTTTGATACACGTGGATATTTGTTATTGCAGTTCTCGGCTCAAAAATACCCTCGCCTACTGCTCGGGAGTTAATTCCGCCTCTCATGCAATAACAAACTTTCTCCACTTGTAACAAAATGTA
Organism: Xestia xanthographa; assembly: GCA_905147715.2. Taxonomy (NCBI): domain Eukaryota; kingdom Metazoa; phylum Arthropoda; class Insecta; order Lepidoptera; family Noctuidae; genus Xestia; species Xestia xanthographa. The sequence goes on from LR990667.1 coordinate 20,152,546, forward strand.
CTATTCCTTAACTACCCTTAGTTTTGGATAATATTGGTGAAATCAAGCCGTGCTCTGACCTAATTGTTAACTAGAAATTATAAGTGAGTATGAATACAAATCTTAGCAAATTCTGATTTGGAAGTTAAGAAGAAAAATACGTTTTTTTTTAATTCAATTCATAATTTTGGCACAAAAAAAATTTTGCCTGCTTATTATTTTCTAGTTCATCTGATCAAAAGTCATCTAATTTTAAAAGGTTATGTATATTTTTAAGGATTAAAATATGTAAATGAGACATGTCAAAGGTGATGAAATCTAATTTCTCGTAATATTGCACAAGTTTGACTACAATTATACGGGACTTAAACACTGGTGAAATGTGTCTGTACTATTCGTGTATACTGCTGTAGCATTCAGGGCAACATGACGTTATATTTTTGATGTCATTCTTTTTTCCAGTTTACAGTAATACTACTCTATTTAATGGAATTATTGCAGCCTCTAGATGGGGAGTATCCACCTGATAAATAAATAAAACAATCAGAACGAAATTATCTGCCATTACAGTTGCGCAACAGTTGCCCAACAGTCGCGCAACTTTCCGTCAACTTTGACATGTTTCATAATTTTTGTGATATATAGCTTATGATATTGACATGAAATTGATAAAAAACATATGCTCTCTCATAGATATTGTTCCTTTGTATATAAACGAGTGAGAATGAATGCTTTGCTGACATGAAATAAGCCAGGAATACATAAACCAGTAAATTGTACAAATGTTTTTAAAGCCCCGGCTGCCTCGTAAAGCGACTGCTAAACATGAGGTCCTGGATTTTATTTCCGGGTCGGGCAAAGTGTTGTTCGCTTTTTTACATCTAAATATATTTCTAACTAGCAAACGTCACGAGGCAGTTAAATAATGAGTACAAAATATTTCTCATAAATGGTTTGCAACTAGCTATACTACACACATCGCACAAACATTACAGCTGAAACACCATTGACAGGCGATGGCAACCGTTTTGGCGGGTCTTGTGAAATTTTTGACAGACTCGCCGTCTAATTTGAATATTCATAAACTAGCGAACGTCACGCGGTTTCACCCGCGTAGTTCCCGTTCCCATGGGAGTACGGGGATAAAATATAGCCTATGTCACTCAGGGTGAATGTAGCTTTCTAATGGTGAAAGAATTATTGAAATTGGCGCAGTAGTTTTTCAGTTTATTCATTACAAACACACAAATCTTTCCACTTTATAATATTAGTTTAGATAGCAGCCACGGAGTCTTCATTTGTGCCCGGGTGATGACGATAGGCTCGCCCCCTATTACAAGGGATGTATACATAACTGGCAATATGTAGGTGTACTATTAGGTACACCTCTGCTTAACCCATCGGGGAATACGGTCGTGATGTTATGTTTGTAAAGGCCAATGTAAATTGACAAGTTCAGTATCGAACTCCAAGAAAGTGTCTGTTATCTCGCCACTACAACACTGTCGTCTTTACTCAGTGCGCCAGGGCACCCCCGAAGTTAAAATTTTCTTACGTTTTTTTTGGCATTCGCCGGTCAGTTTTTCATGAAATAGTCATTCAATGGGATTAAATGAACTTTGAGGGTGGTATTGATTGGCGGAACGGGAGAGGGAGAGAACCTCTCAGCGTCCCGGCCGCCGCGGGAGACGCCACGGGCGTGCACCGTAGGCGTGGGCCTGTGGACGGTGGGCTATGGGCTAGCTCGCCGTCCGGCCGTCTCATGACGACAGGCCGTGTCGACAAGCAAGAGTGTTCCACGAGCGCCTCAAAGAGAGTCAGCAAAAGGAAGGGGTCCGCAAGGGCCGATGCCTGCCGGGGTTGCGGGACTGTTCGAAAGAGATACTGTGGCCCCGGAACACAAAGGGCGATGAAGGAACATGGATGGGTTTTAGTCAGTCAAAGTCTGACACTCCCTCCTGCTCCGCCCAGAGCGGGAGGAGTCATTTGATGATTTACCATGCGAAAAGAAAGGGTTGTATTGTTTATTTTAATTCTGTTAATACGTAAGTATTACAGCCGGGAATCATATTTTGTTTAACATGAACCTGTTACACTGACCGGCAATTGCGAAAAACATATAAAAAAAGATATTTCGCGAGCTTCCCTGTCACTTGCTTGCTTTCTGCAAATTACTGGCATATGCGGCCCTAGCTATAAGCTGAGAACAGACTTGACACCCTCAACGGTGCTTTATGGTCATTTGCGGAAATAAAATAAGGAGTGTGTCAAATCTGTTCCGCCAATTTTATTGACTTTTATTTTTAAAGTTAATGTTGTATAGAATTAATAGTAGATAGGTATTGAGATTTTGAAATTGAGCAGAGATTTTTGTAGCTTATTAGATATTAATTGTTTTTTTTTATGAAACTGACATTGTAAAGAGGTTGTTGATCAGCAAAAAGATGACATATACTTTCTCGAAGGGTGCTTGTAAATCAAAGAAAATTGAATGGGAAAAATGTTTCGTATGTTGTGATCAGAGGTCAAGACAGTTATTCAAAAACAATTTCGGAATTTATTCGGAGGTATTATCCACTTAATACTTCCTTGAAGTTAAAGCAAATAAACTTTAACTAAGGTTGGTTATGATAAAATACTTTGAGTGATTTTAACGTTAAGCCGTTGGTCCCGGCTGTCATTTGTAGATCTTTGACAGTCGTTACAGCTAGTAAGTGGCCGGAAGTTTGACAAACAGTCTTACCAAGGGCTACTGACGTACCGTATTACCCGGTACTAGCTGGGTTGTGGAGGTCAGATAGGCAGTCGCTCCATGTAAAATACTGGTATTCAGCTGCATCTGGTTAGACTGGAAGCCGACCCCAACATAGGAAACGGCTAGGCAGAAGATTATGATTATGACTGATTTTCTTTGCAAAGACTGGTAAAGTGATTAATAAATGATCGGGAAAACTTGTGTCATTATAAGGAAATCGGAAAGTAAAAACATATTTTTGTTCATCAACACCTAATCATAATTTTATGAAGTCAATTCAAACGCTGCTGAATGCGTAGATCCCTGTTTTATGATAACAATGATAAAAGACACTCAGTAACATTTAAATAGGCGCAGTGTAAAGATGGCCATACATATAACGGGAAATCCATGTTTTGTACTTCTAATGAAAAATCCTAGATGAACAAACAAAATTAATGAATTATTTTCAGTTAACCACCTACCACTGCTTGTCTCTGCATCACCCAAAGGTTGACTGGTAGAAAATACCTATGGTATTAAGTCCGTAAGTCCGCCTCTGTACTTTGTGCTTGAAGTAAACAAACAAAGTTGCACAACATGTTGCTGGCAATATGAAAAATGTTCTTCCTCTTGTCGCAGGCATAACACAAAACATCTGCAATGTGGTTGACAACATACTAATTTTATTGTATTCACGATAAACAAGGTTGCTCAAGATTGTTGGCAGTAAGTACCTATTGATGTTCCGAGCAATAATGTTGCACAACAGTTGCTCATCTATGTTGCACAACAGTTGCTCAACTATGTTGCAAAACAGTTGCTCATCTATGTTGCACAACAGTTGCTCAACTATGTTGCACAACAGTTGCTCAACTATATTGTACAACAGTTGCTCAACTATGTTTCACAAGGCTATATTACGATTCAGGTTCGATACGCCTACATAACCATGTTCTCAATCATATGGTGGTGGTAAGGTGGTACCAAATGACTTTAAAATACTCAGACATTTTTCAGATATTAAACTGAAAAATGTCTGAGTATTTTAAAGTCAAAGAAAAGGAAGTACCTAAGTTAAAAATCTGTTACGTGAATCGCCATCTTTACTTATATGCAGTGGTTACTGTCGGTGGCTGTGATTTTAAGCAATAAGTTACATATTGTAATTCGGTTGTGACGTAAACGTATTGAAAAGAGAAGAAATGAGTTGCGAATAAACAAAATATTCTACATTTTTGTGTCCTAAGCATGAACTTGTGAATGTAATTATAGTCGAGTGCAATTAGACAAAAAATACTCAAAAGGTGGAACGAAGTTTATAGTGGTCGGATTTTCATGGGACTTTTTTTATTGAGTTCCTAGAGGAGTGGAGAAGAAAGTTAAAAAAAAAAAATTTTGCCGCTCGCGACTTTTTTTTTTTTTTGAATTTTCTTTGCAATTTTTTTTTTTTCGTTTATGACTAACTTCAAATTCGCCGAATTCATATTGTAGCGTAATAGTGTGATCTGCATGCATCCATTAAATGCTAATTTGGTCTGTTTCTTTGTTCATTGTTGTCGATGTAATGCAATATTTCAAGTATTTTTTGAAATTTCCTATTTTCTGCAATTACTTCTAAAATTTTGAATTTGAAGACCGAGATTTCTTTTGAAATTAGTAACTGATACTTTTTCACAGATAATTGAATGTAAAAATATTAAAAAAAACCATGTTCACGAGTGAAGTGACTAAAAATGTATATTCACAATTATCAGGAAATCGTCTATATAAAAGTTAAAGAAGTCCATTTTCCTCAAAATATTTCTATGACGGTCAACGTAAATATTATCCTGAAAATATCCTTATTATATCTGCTATCCACAGATAACAAAAACTAAAAACAAAAATTGGTGGTACTCGATAAATGTTGATTATTGCTGATGAAGGTGGAATGGGGCCGCTGGTAAATTTACAAAAATTATCGTAATTATAACGTAACCATTTCTCACGATTTCGATCTTAGATAAGTTGCAAGCTTGGGTCTCTGCGCGCAATTTAATATCAATACCGATACCGATACCACTCCCACTTATAAGCGATAGAGGCATTTTTTCATATTATACTTTTTCAGCAAAACCAATATTTAACAAGTATCCTTAAGGCGAAATGGTGTCGTGGTCATGTAGATTTCAAGGGGGTGAAGCAGACGCGGCCGGGTAACAGGCGCGCGGGGCCTCCCGCTCTGCCGCACCCCGCTGGCCAGTAGTAGCGAAACTCTAGTTTGTAATAATTGTGTAGTATCTATCTCTATATCACACCGACTGTACTATTTTTGCAATAAATACATTGCTCCTTAACCACTACCTAAGTTTGTCGCTAAGTGACAGAACAAGTAATGTAAAAATCATAAAACGATATTTCATTGAACGGATGAATCGCGTAGTACGGCCGCTGTTTCTTGCGACGAGTTGGTGATGTCCTTGTGCAGATCCACTACCGTAGGCTATCGACAATGTCGATTGACGAATTAAATATTGCTATTTTAGTTTTATTTTTCAATTTGTCAACCGTTTTAACCCGGTTGGAAGATCGATGTCAAATAATGTTTTTAATTTATTTTGATTATTTGAAATGCGTAATTTAAGCTTTCGTAAAGTAAGTTATTTAAATTTCAGGATAAATCCGTGGAGTGTTTTGGCTTTGAATTATCGTATAATATGCCTTATCCTCGTGCTACTAATTACTGTTTCAATAGGCTATGACAGCCTAAACCAACGTAATCGGATATTTTATTGTTTTAATTTACTTAATAATATATATTTTTAGCTACATATTGTTTATTTTTATTATTATATTATATTCTGGACATCATTTTTAATTTAATTATTCTCAGGACCTTATACTTTTTTTTGTACAACATTATATGGAAGATTCGATAACTTTCCAATTTAGTCAATCACTAGCGTACCTATGCTTTTACACAGCACAACGATAGCGTCAGATGTTTTAGTGTGGGTAAGCTGTACGGTGCATGGTAAATACACGCTGTGTTTGAAGGCATAAGGTTTATAATTGATTGTGTAGTACGTTCAGTTTTAAGAATGCGGGTTTCAATATTCTCATAAGTAGTCGACGACAGCGGGCGCAAAAAAGTTGTACACTACTGCTCTCTAAGACGCGCTGCGGACGACTGACGGGGCACGGGAGCGGTGGTATGACCGGCCCGCACGCTAACTTATTGCACGCTTTTTATAAATATTTTTTTGTAAAATTCTATATGCTCTGTTAAATAAAAAAAAACCATAATCCTCTAATGTATTTAATAGTGAACGTGTAGACGAAATTTTATTAAAAATACTCTTAACTATAATCGAATAAAACTGGTTTTTCTCTTCATGGACGGAATAAAAATGCAAATTTTAGGGAAACTTTGCGATTTTTTTGTATCGAGCCAAATTATGTCAATCGTGTTTTGGCTCCCATAATTCACTAAAGAATATCTTTAATTTTTTAAATCATGAAAAAAAATAAAGCAAATTTGTAGTTTTTGAGGCCAAAAATTGATTTTGCGAGCAGCCGAAATGCGTCAAAACGTCTTTTTTGGAACGCATTTCGCCTTAAATATTTTTCTTCTTATTGTACCTCGTTAGATAGCTAATAAAATGAGGATTAAGACGATAATTTATAAATTGAGTTTCATAGCAGTATTTGAAAAAAAAATGCTTTCATTAATATAGACGATTTTCTAACATTCCAAATGAATTTTAAGTCACTACAACTCATGGAAGTGGTCTTCATTAATGCTTTCTGGTCCATTTATCTGTGAAAAAGCATCAGTTACCAATTTCAAAAGAAATCTTAGTCTTAAAATTCGATATTTTAGAAATAATTGCAGAAAATAGGATATTTTCAAAAATACTTGAAATTTACATTACATCGACAACAATGAACAAAGAAACAGACCAAATTAGCGTTTAATGGATGCACGCAGGTCACACTATTACGCTAAAATATGAATTCATTAAATTTGAAGTTATTCATAGAAGAAAAAAAATATTTCAAAGGAAATAAAAAAAAAAAAAAAGGCGCGAGCGTCGAAATTTTTTTTTTAACTTTCTTCTCCACTCTTCTAGGAACTCAATAAAAAAAGTCCCATGAAAATCCGACCACTATAAACGTCGTTCCACCTTATTATCTAATTGCACTCGACTATTACGGAGTGTACTATAAAATATGGAAGAGACCGACGCTAAAACCCTCCCATATAATACAATTTACCGAAAGGCACTTGTTCTCCCCGTCAATGCGATATTTTTTTTGTTCTGCACTACGGTGCAAAACAAAAAAATTATACCCAGTACGCTGGGAACCTAGTTACGGAGAGATATTGGGGGTCAAAGTTCCAACGTTTTGTTTTTTTTTTAATACAAGTTTTTAATGTAAGATTTTTACTTTAAACACCTCCACGACCCCCGTACTATTCAATCCATCCATCAGCACAATGTTTTGAGTGCGTTACATTGAGTTCTACCACAAAACATGATTTTTCACCCCAAAAAAAGTCGTTTCCCAGTTATAAATAAATATTTTTTGCGTAAAGTTACTTAGTTTGATATACAGAATGCTTGGTTGACGGCTTCGTGATGAGGTCTTTCACACGTGGAGGGAGGGGGGTCCAGAATGATGCACTGAATAACTGTCGGTGACTATCATCGTCATCGTCTTCCTGACCTTATCCCATGTTACCGGTGGTCGGCGCAACACGTTTTTTTCTTCCATTCTCCCCTATCAACCATCACGCAATCATTTACACCTTTTTCCCTCATATCATTCCTCACACAATTCATTCATCGTTTCCTTGGTCTTCCTCTCCCGATGGAGAGGGCTCCATCCATCAACATTTATATTCATCACTGTCGGTATCTCTTGTCTCTTGTCGGTATTATTCTCTTTCTAAGTTCATGCGAGGTGTACAAAAGAAAAAAAAACACGTATTGTGATGGCGATCAAATAGGATGTATAGATATTTCAATATCGTCTGGCTAAAGAAAAAAAAATCAATTGTCTCCATATTTGACAAGTCCTTAAAGATGGGACCTCTGTATTGTTTTATCCCGTTTTTCTTGAAACCTTTTAATCAACTTGCATTTGAATATTTTGCGAAAGAGATGCGATCGCTTTTTTAGCTAAGAATAAATTTACAAATCAATCTTAAGTCAGGGACTGTTCCACCAATGTCATGCGGTGTTATATTAATCTTACTTTAGTGGGAAAGAGACAGTGTTATCGTTGATGAAGTTTAACACCAATTAAGTCAAAAATAGCAACTTTACATAATCTTTCACACATTAAAGTAAGATTGAGGTAAGATTGCTCTATGAAATGGTTAGTATAATAATTTGAAATAACAATAGCTTATGCCAATAGGCTGTGAAATATTTTCCATGTTTGTAATTAAAAAATTGCCCGTGTACAATAGGTCATGTCAGTGGTAATGGTAATAAACTTAGTATAAGTTGGCCTCTTATTCTATTGAAACTCTGTATTATGATAGGCCAGCTATCACTGACGTTCAGTCGACTGTGCAACCGGCAATATTGTTACCAAGGAAGTTTCGAGTGTACCTTGAATTTTGTACATCACAATTTTTTTTGTATATTTTTTTTAATATTACGATTCGTAATTATAGGTACTTACAGACTTGAAAAGTTGTAAAATTTCGCGAAAAATAATGAAATCATGAAAGCAATAGTAGTAGTAGAAAATGCGTTGACCGCGATTTGATAGCAACTTTAAGTTGCACGTCTGTATTAAAATAGTTGCGCGATTTTTTTGTTTCATGTCTGTTTCTGTACTTATTTTTTATTTTAATAATTTTTGTATGTTCTTTTTTTTTAATAAATGCCGCTTACCAAAGTGACTTTTTTGTTTCTTTTTACCCGAATTCAAAAACACGTACCGGATAAAAACGATGTGAATAGAGATGTATGCAAAAATTTGCGACGACCCGAATGGCGCAGCGGTAGTGAGGCTTAGTGTACGGCCTGAAATTCCTTAAAAGAAGATTTTTTTACAAACTTATTTACTTTTGGACGAATGCTTGTAACAAGTGGATCAGAAGACAGTAAAAGATTGTGCATAATATCTTCATTGCATGAGATACTGCTATGCATAAGAGAATGCCCCTTTCTTTATTTTCGAAAATCTTTATTTCTAGCCTCAGATGCCTCTTCGGATAGAAAACCAATGGGCACAATTGACAAGTTCTGAACTATGTTTGGCCCATGCATTAAAATTTTATGAAGTGAAGAAGGCATATAATACCATTTTTTTTTAAATTATAACTCCACGTGAAGCTTAGCAGTATCAAAGCAGAACTCTCGGAATTTAGTTACGTTGATTATCTCTTCTGATGAAAAATCACACAAATTTTTACAAAAGATCACACAGATTTTTCTTATAAGCATAGCGTCTATTCCGATCAGTTCAGCAGATTTAGTGTAGTTTTCAAAAAATCTCCCTGAGGCTAGAAATAAAGATTTTCGAAAATACAGAGAGGGGCATTCTCGAAAGCATAGCAGTATCTCATGCAATGAAGATATTATGCACAATCTTTTACTGTCTTCTGATCCACTTGTTACAAGCATTCGTCCAAAAGTAAATAAGTTTGTAAAAAAATCTTCTTTTTAAGGAATTTTATGAGCTTACGGATTCTGAGAAAAGTGATATTGAATTTGTTAACATAAATGATTTAGCGGATATCGATTCCGAATTGGAATTAATTGATGATGATGATGACGATGATAATTAAATGTTGATATTGTTTTAAAATGTGTAACTTAGTAAATTAGAGCTTACATCCTAATTATTTATTGTACTATTAATTAAACTAGGTAATTTATTATTTTCTTATCAACTTATATCTAAAATACAGTGTTTTTATCGTTATTGTAAAACATATATAAATAAAATATTATGTGAAAAAAGTCATACTCTCATCTGTTCTTTGTAAATAATACACAAGATTTAAAAAAAAACAATATATATACATATTTAATATATTTATATATGACCTCTAAATACGTCTGTCTGCAGTTTAAAGTACCTAAATACAAATGGGTAAAATACATTTTTTTTTTAATTTTCATTTCCTTTTATCCCAGAAAGTGCACATTTGGCGCACCATGTGTTTTAGTATTAAACATAGCTTTTAGTATTAGCATTATGATATTAGAGACCGCTACTTGAAACAAGGCCGGAATCAGGAGAGAGAGAGCTCGATACACTCATTTTCATAGTAAAATATCACATTTTCTCAAATTACTCCCGAAATATGAGAGTTATGAAGAAATTGATCAGAACAAGTTTTGAAGGCATTAGGTAATCGAATAAGATGGCATCATTCGTTTGGCATAATTTAACTCTTTTTTTTTCGGAGATGTCAATGTCCAACCTCTCCCATACATTCGTTCCACTGTGCGCGCCGGACGCCCCGCAAGACTCAAACACGTACTTACGCTACAGCCGCCGCGCGGCGGGCGTCTACTGCAAAGACTACAATGTATATAGGGAGACTACTGAGGCCACTCACGTATAAATGCATGTGTTTGACATGAACGCTGCACGCGCCGCCCCGCCGCACGCTCGATTCGAGCGGGCACTGTGTTCGTACACTTACGTTCTTTGGGTCCCGGGTTCGAATCCCGATAGGAGCAAATGTTTGTGTGATGAGCATGGACATTTGTTTCCGAGTCATGGATGTTTGTATGTATAATATACGTAAGTATGTATTTACAAACAAAAAGTATCAATGTAGTATATCAACTATCTGGTGTCCTGTCCACGACACAAGCCTCATTGCTAAGTGTGGCACTAGATGGCGCTGTGTGTAATGTCCAGCGATATATTATTTTATTTTATGCATAAATGCACGCGCGTGCCCTCCACGCCAAGCCACAATCTCACCAACCATTTTGTCACATATTTGTGTCGTTTGGCGTACAGGGCACACGCTTGCTTGTCACGTATATGACACTGGCGGTCAAAAGGTCAAAATTAGAAGAGTACCCGTATTTTTTTTTAAAAGAAGCTTTCATTGAAAACAAGATTAGGTTTATTTTATTTAGTACAGCATAAACCTAAATACCTAATACTAAATTAAATAAGTAGGTACCTAATCCTTTTACTCGGTCTACTCTCAGAATCACAAACATTCCAACACTATCGTCTTCCATTCATCAGCAAACAAGTCCAATCCAGGGTTGGTCTCCACTAGCGCGTTGAGCATCGTAAGAATACGCGATATAGGGGAAGTGGATCGAGCTACAATGCGACTAAATGGGACAATAGACGTATTTATCTATTAACATAGAAGTTTGGTATCTGTGCTATTAACCGTTGAGGAGTTATTTTGCGAATTAGTGATTCTGACTGCAGGATCAAGTCATGTCCGTCATAAAATAGTACATTTTGATACAAGTGGAGAAAGTTTGTCATTGTTTTCGAGGCGGAATTATAACTGCAATAACAAATGTCCACGTGTATCAAACGACGTTTTTCAATACACTTTTGAACTTAGCTTTTGAAGAAATAAAATAAAATATAACAAAAAAAAAATTGTCACGAACTAAGAAACTATGATTTTAATTTTCTTTTTTTTTCGCGCTCTGCTTTCGCCAGGTTGAAGGAGAGGCAAAGGTATGAAGCCGATAAACAGCCTAATATAAAAAATAGTTTTTTTTTTATATTTTTGAATTCAGAGAACACAAGTAGATGTTAATTTGTGTATAAAAATGTAATAATTTGTAATTTGTTTCATGTTTATCTATGATATTCTATTTATAAACACAATTTTAATATTCATAAATATTTATGCCGTAAAGACGCGTAGTGCTTTGCTGAAATAAAAAAAAAACATTCACCTCAGACTATAGGCATTGAACCAATTTGGACTAAGTATAGGTATAGTTATCTGTGGCAATTTTCATTCCCGCACGGGTGCGGGAAAGTGGAAAAAAACGCACACGTGTGAAATACGTTGCATGTTGTACCTAATCATAGTGCGTTATGGACCAGTTTTCGAGGAAGTGTATTTTGCCTACTCGACAACAGATGTCACTATACAAAAATCTAGTCCTATAGATTTCGCTCGTCTACCACTATGAAGGAAGTTATTCTACTCGATAATAGATGGCGCTGTTAGGCCAAAATTAACTGAGCATAAAAAATCGTGATGGATTGATATGCCAGGATTTTCGCCAACCCACAAATTTCCCTGTTAACCATCTTGCTTTCATAAAGTGTGTAAAAAGACTTAACGAAGCCGAGAGGCACATGTTCTCCCCGTTATTGCGATTAAATGTACATTTTGACACTGGGGCATTCCAACCGTTGAACATTTTATAAAGTTGACTACCCAGTCCCTGAATGATTTTTTTAGACCTGGGAAGTAAGAACCTTCTAGTTACGGAGATATTTGGGGGTCAAAGTTCAAACTTTTTTTTGAAATACATGTTTTTAAGTAAGAACTTTATTTACTTTAAACACCTCCACGACCCCCACATTATTCAATCCATCTACCAGCACAATGTTTTGAGTGTCTAACATCGAGTTTTATCGTAAAACGTGATTTGTCATCCCAAAAAAAAGTCACCAGCAATAATTTTTGCGTAAAGTTACTTAGTTTGATGTACAGAATGCTTGGTTGACGGCTTCGTGATAAGGTGTTTTACACCCTGTAGGTATGTCCTTTTTGTTTTCATTCCTCATACAATCCAACGACCATTCTTTAGCCTTCCTCTCTCTCTCTGTCTCCATCCATCTTTTCTTACATTTTTATTCATCACTCTTTTAGTCACATATAGGTATGCAGTTCATCCCTTCTCATGACGTCATGTCCTTAACATGCCCGGACTGGGACGCGAAATCGAGCATTTTAGAGACGGTCGGCCATCGACTATCAAGAGAAAGGAAAACAACTAAATTTGGAATCGACCGAAGAAACCATCTAAAATAGAATAATAGGTTGAAATATTGAGCTGCGAATTTGATGAAGAAGAGACTCGAAACTAAAAGAATAGCGACGCTGTCGAAAAAGGGCGTAGCCAGCTTTTGAGCCAAGAGTGGGGGGTGCGTGGCGTAGAAAGGTGCGAGTAAAAACGGATTTGTAAGGGTTGGTTGTTGGGGTCTGTAAATGCAGCTGAAGTTCTTCTAAGAATCTAAAACTCTTGATTAATAAGTAGAAGTTAAAAAAATTGAAAGTCTAGGAACTAAAAAATCGACTTAAGGAGTCAATTTTTAAAACAAAAAGAAGAAAGGTTCCAAGAGCGAGCGAAGCGAGCTCGGAAATTTTAGCACCCCACCTCGGACCGATTAGAAATATAGTTTCGACCCTTTATGCAAGAGTTACTTGTTAAGTCAAGATTCAAGAGGAAGTGGCCTGCAAGAACGAGCGAAGCGAGCTCGAAATTTTTTAACCACTTGCCTTGGACAAGTCAGAATTGTTACGACTAATTGGAGTAACATTGTCGACGTAAAACAGACAGAATATACCTAAAGATCCAAAAGAAAGTAGGTTGCAAGAGCGAGCGAAGCGATCTCGAAAACTCACCTTGCCCTGAATAAATTCAGATATTATTCATATGTAATTTGAGGTCAAAATGTCCACATGCTCTATGTTCTATGTTCTATGTCTATGTTGGTCGATCATACGAAAACCCAATAGGAGTGCTAATCCAGAGGCAGAAAAAAGGCCGCCAATCTGTCACACTGGCCCATCGGGCATCCGGCCCATCGGGCATTTGCCCGTATGGCCAGTCCGGGCCTGGTCCTTACCAAGACATAACAACATATATATTTATTATATTGCTATGCAACATACGCGACGCTGACGTACGCTACCGCCACGTCAGGGTCACCACTCTAAGGACTGTGCTTTGGGAATCAGAAGGTTGAATAATAACTCCGTTAATTGTGTAAACTAAATGTTTCGCTGACTGCGAAGACTGAGCGAACGTGTGATGGAAGGTGATTCGTCCACATAAGTCGCAGGGTAGACTCAGGAACCTTGTCTCTGGAGAGGTTTCGCATGCGTCGGAGTAGCTGCGTCGGCTTCTGGTATCCGAGTTCCATATCGGAGAGCAGTTGTTGGAACTGGTGGCTGTCGGATTCCTCGTAGCCAGGACGTACGCGACCGACGAGGAGGAATTCAAGCCTTACTAATACTGCTCCCACCCACCTGCTTAATTGCTATCCAATTTACATTAAAAACATCACTAAATTACCTATCAAAATAATTAATTCCTCAACCAAAATTCATAATTAAAACAACAAAATAAATAAAGTTTGCATCGAAACTGTCAAAATCACTGTCACACACACGCGTCCATTTAAAATTAAATTCGTTATTCCCGAGGTTTTCCGAATATTCCCGAGCGCCTCCGAACGCAGCAGTTAAAATTATTAAATTGTTACCGGACAATGATTGACGTTGCCTGAGGCTAGCTTCCGAGTTCCGTGGCAATTCCCTTCGTAAAATGATTGGAAGGTGGGAATAGGGGTGGGATCGTTTTGGGAATGGTTCTGTCTGTCTGTCACATGCGAAAATTTGTTGGTAAACTGTGGAACTGTTGTTTGCAGATGTAAGTTTAAAAATGCTTTCAGTATTGCCAATTAATTTGGTAGTTTTCTTGTTTGTTCGTGGGATTTAAAATTAGTAGGTAGTGTTAAACGGAAGAAAACCGAAAACCTACTCAATCGATACAGCACAGCACTACGTGAGGATGCTATGTGGGACATCACTAATCTTGCTGGCTTGACATTCAATGAGTTTGGCGGTAAAAGTATCTCCAGTGTAATAAAGTGTTTAGAACTGGATTACATGATTAAAACTTATTTTAATTATTATAAGTAGGAAGGTAGAGCTCGCGGCTAAATAATTATAGCCGCTCGGGTCGATCTTTAGATCAATCCGTGCTTTCCTAGGTTGGTCCGTCTATGGGTGACCACCCATTACATACCGAGTTTCCTCGGCGTCTCGAAAAGCACGTTAATCCATTGGTCCCGGCTGTCATTTGTAGATCTTTGACAGTCGTTACAGGTAAATAGTGGCCCCTTAGATTTCTATGGTGGCCCCAGTCTGATAACCAATCTTACCGAGGGGGTTTGTATTACCTAGTACTAACTGGGTTGTAGACGTCAGATAGGCATTCGCTCCATGTAAGATTCTGGTACCTACCTACACACTAGTCACCACACAAATTCGAAAAGTTCAAATCCAATATGGACGGCTTCACCTCGCCCTCGGTATAAGCTCGCAGGCCTAATCTCGGAGGCTTCCTTCGGTATGATTGTATGGACTATATAATTATTTTCTGGTACCCTTGATTGAAAGAACTTGCTTGATGTTATAACACTTTTCAAGTGCAGCTGTCCCAAATCGCACTCTACGGGGGCAGACTTGACTCAGCGCGATGGCAATTGGCAATAGTTTCTTCGAATACCCTATTCCCTCTTAAGCATTGGTAGATTCCCTCAATTAAGCTGTAAGGTGTTTGTAATATTCAACCAACAAGTCAAACTTTAAATTAACGGTGTAAAAAGACTTTTAACGAAGCCGAAAGGCACTTGTTCTTCCCGACATTGCAATCATTTACACCGTACCTGGGAACCTTCTAGTTACGGAAATATTGGGGGTCAAGGTTCCAACTTTTTTACAAGTTATTTTTAAATAAATGTTTTTAATGTTTGATTTTTACTTTAGACACCTTCACAAGTCCCGCACTATTCAATCCATCAATCAGCACAATGTTGTAGGTGCGTTACATTGAGTCCTACCGAAAAACGTGATGTTTCACTACAAAAAAAAGTCATTTCCCAGCAATAATTTTTGCGTAAAGTTACTTAGTTTGATGTATAGAGTGCTTGGTTGACGGCTTCGTGAAGAGTTGTGTTTACACCCAGTGTATATAATCTCATCTCAAAACAAAAATACCCCTTTCACATCTACCTACAAACTTTATCCGCACCCTTTAAAAATAAATCAATGATCTAATGATCTGGAAAATTTGCTCAATATAAATAAATAAAATATCTTGGTGATCATTTTTGTCGTTATTCATTTTGTATTCTGAGTTACGACCCCACTAATGTTATTATTAAAATATCGTAAAGTTTTGTAAAGTTATTGGTATAGGAGCGGAGTGCAATGATTTTTGAGTTATTAGTCTCTTAGTGAGTTGTAATGTGGAGGTGCCCGAGTTGAGTCAAAGCAGCCGTTGGTCCTGGCTGTTATTTGTAGATCTTTGACCATATTCATACCACTTCCTCATCATTCGCCTCCCCTTATCACAATTTTATCGTTGGTCCCGGCTGTCATTTGTAGATCTTTGACGATATACATACCACTTCCTCATCATTCGCCTGCCCTTATCACAATTTATCGTTGGTCCCGGCTGTCATTTGTAGATCTTTGACTATATAGGTACATACCACTTCCTCATCATTCGCCTCCCCTTATCACAATTTATCGTTGGTCCCGGCTGTCATTTGTAGATCTTTGACCATATACATACCACTTCCTCATCATTCGCCTCCCCTTATCACAATTTATCGTTGGTCCCGGCTGCCATTTGTAGATCTTTGACCATATACATACCACTTCCCGATCATTCGCCTGCCCTTATCACAATTTATCGTTGGTCCCGGCTGCCATTTGTAGATCTTTGACCATATACATACCACTTCCCGATCATTCGCCTGCCCTTATCACAATTTATCGTTGGTCCCGGCTGCCATTTGTAGATCTTTGACCATATACATACCACTTCCTCATCATTCGCCTCCCCTTATCACAATTTATCGTTGGTCCCGGCTGTCATTTGTAGATCTTTGACCATATACATACCACTTCCTCATCATTCGCCTCCCCTTATCACAATTTATCGTTGGTCCCGGCTGTCATTTGTAGATCTTTGACCATATACATACCACTTCCTCATCATTCGCCTCCCCTTATCACAATTTATTTGTGGTCGGCGCAGCACGTCTTCTTCTTCTTCTTTGTCTTCTCTATTCTATTACTCGTCATCTCATCAGACACCTCCTTTCTATCCATATCATCCTTCACACAGTCGATCCATCGTTTCTTTGTGCTTCCTCTACATTTATACTCAACATTTTCCTCATTCCTCCGCATCACATGTCCACCAAATACGTATTTAAGTACCCAATTTTATCAAAACAAAACTTCTACCAACACACAATAACAAACCCCCAAACATTGTATTTTTATTCAACGAAAAAATTCGTTTATAAAATCTAACCTAACTTTTCTAAAATCCAAAATGGCTGACAATGACAGGTGTTTGGACCAGCGAACGATGATTGACTTGTGTTGCGAAATACGCGAACGAAACCCGCGGCGGTGGAGTTTAGAAAAATCGGGCTGTGTTCCGTTAGAAAATGGTCGAATTTGATTTACGCTTTTAGATTTTGTTTTTGTAAATGAATTGGAAATATTTTTCCAACAACCATTAAAAAACCTACCTACCTAACCTACCTGTTGCTATCAACACGCCTGTTGTAACAGTGTATCATACAGTAGGTACTCCCGCATTAACAGAAAGCTTCCTCCCAAGCCACAAAACTGCATCTACCTACTATCGATTCGACGAATTGAAGAATAGATCATGCCGTGGTAAATATCATGTTATATCCCGAACAAAGCAGAGAATAACAGGAAATAATTATTAAATTTAGCGAAAAAGTGCGCCTGCGATTTCGCACACACTCTTCCTTAGCTTTTATAGTCCGATGAGACAGCAATCCGACAAGACCGAAGAGAGGTCGGGTGCCAAGACCAACTCTTTATTTAGTAGAAGATTCTGTCTGAATATATAATTAAACAAATAATTCACAACAATTTCGTCCCATCATTAACAACAACAACAAAAAATATCTTGTTAAATTCAAAATATGCTTTGAAAGCGTTAAATGTACCGAAATAATTTGCAATCAAGTCATCATACCGGATTGGAGCCATCATTTGTAAACATTAGTTAAACTTACTGTAGCGTATAATCGTTGAAAGAAGGTTATTTATGATTTTAAATGAATGTTTGTCGAAAAAATATGTTTTGCTGGTCGTTTTGGGGTGTTTTGAGTTCCGTATGCTGGCCTGATGGGTTAGAGAAAGACTTTTGTAATAAAAAAGTTAAAAATGCTCGAAAATTCACTCCGATCGACCATGCTAATGCTAACTCAATTAAGTACCTACCAATACCATATTTTTTTTTTTCTTCAAAATTTGGCCACCTAATGCTGACTGTAGGTCGCCTTAAAAATCTGTCCACTTTTGGCGGTTTTGTGTCATGGTTACCCAGTTGCTTTGCGGCCACTTTAATAAGATCGTCTGTACACCTAGACGGTTGTCTTCCTACATTCCTCCGTCCCGTCTGTGATCTCCACTCCAGCACTTTATTCCCCCATCTTACATAATAACGTAGGTGGATTATATCTGGACAAAAAAATAACTTTTCATCTTTCATTACAATGATGTTTTGGCTATATTGGGGTTTACGGGATTAATCTTGCTCCCAGCTATTTGGTCTGACAAACTTCGAAAGGTGGCTAGGTCAGACTGGATGCGGAACGCATATGACAGCATGGTGTGGCACTTGGGTGAGGTTTATGTCTTGCAGTGGACTGCAATAGATTGAACTTAAAAGCACTAGATTACCTTCTTTTGCTCAGATACTAATTTTGTTCCATGGAGTTCGAACGGGGTCCCAAAACTATTTTAAGAGATCCCCAAAAATATTAATTAATAACAAATAAAAATTCTACAAAAACATCGATAAATTATCTAACAATTGAATTCGCGCCTTTTTTAATGTCAAATTAGGTCGGCCATTGCTGTGAACTGTCAAAATGTCATTGTTCTATTCGGATGCGTTCGCGCGAACACTAAATTTTTTTAAATGGGGTGATTTTTTTAAGGGTTGCGTACTTTTTATTGTACTTGCGTGTGGCCTTTTTAGAATTAAATTCAGTTTTTTTGTATAATCTCTTATGGAATGTATTGTAGTATTTGAAAATGTTACAACTTAAGTTTTTGCACGTGTTTGCGTGAGAATTTCAAGGGTTATTTTTTAGTGTTGTGATTGATGTCAACCCTTTTACCACCCATGTTTTCGTTAAATGTCTCATTATGAACAAACAGAACTTAGAGGTTAGTTAGATCGTTGATTCGCGGGGATGGGTTTGTTAAGGTAGACGATTCTTGCCGCGGTCAGTCTGATAGTGAGTGACCCCTACTGAATTACACATTGTGGTTCAGTAGTCCTTAATTCACCATGTAGACATTTTTCATCGGTGTGGGGAGGGTTCGGAATTATGTATATTGAATACGTGGTAAGTGTTTTAGCGTTCGTGTTCCTTATACCTTTAGTATCTTCTTAAAAATAGATATTAGATCAGATATAGACGTGATAACGTCTTATAAATCGATGAACACCAGCTGCACGCACGAAAATGTGTCAGTAATCCTGCGATCAACGCCCAGCCCAAACTCTTGGATTTAGAAATCTGAAAATTTGCACAGTGGTTCCCTTTATAATGTAGACAAGGAATAAGGAATAATGTTTTGAAATTCAACCCCTAAGGATGTCAAATAGGGGATGAAAGTTTGTATGAAAGTCCGTCAGTTTTAAAGTTAGTATCTTAAAATTTTGTGTTTAGACTGACTATAGAAAATTAAGTTATACGTGTCTCAGCGTTTTTGATAATTTCACCCCCAAAGGGTTAAAAAAGGGGATGAAAGTCCGTCAGTTTTAAAGTAAGCATCATAAAGTTCTGTGTTTAAGCTGATTGAAAATTCATTTACACCTGTCACAGAGTTTGGCTAGACACTTAAGTGGATACTTTAACCTAGGATGTTGTAATTTTTACTGTAGGTTCCTATTAATATAAGAAAACGATTTGTGAAATTTCAACCGTCGGAGATGAATAGTTTCGGAGATATTAATTGCAGAATTATTGATATTAATGTATCGAAAAAGATGACATTTTACACCATAGACTATTTTTAACCACACCACAGACTATTTTGGCATAGAGTATAACGTATGTGTGGAATGTTCAGAGAGCAAAGCACACCTAGAGGATGCTTTACGCCAAGGCAACACTGTGCGGCATTGCTGCATGCTACATATTGTGACGTGCGTCATCTTGTGGTATGCTACAAATAACCAACATAAGTGGCAATTGCGGTATGCGGCAGCCTATTTTACGCCGAGGCAACATCGTGCCTAGATAATTTTTAAAATAATTGCCCACGACGACCGTCTTGCGGCAGTATCATTTATGGGCGGCATGGGCACCGGGCCGTAGGCCGACGAAGGAGGCCGGCGGAGGCCCGGCACTTCGGGGACAGAAGTCAAAGAGTGTTATTTAATATGCGAGCGGAGCGAGCGCACGTCATGGAGTCGTAGCATGGTATAATAATATTATACCCCGTAATTCTCAACACGTAGACAAAAAAAAAAAAAAAACAATCCAACTTACATTATGAAGTCGTACTTACCAAGTCCATGCATTTAGAATAGTTAACTACATTGATATACAACCTACCCTAGAAACAATTTCGTCTGTGATTTGAAAAATATTGTTATCTGTGAAATTTTTCGTGTTTTGTTTATGGCGGTCATAAAAGTTAAGGGTTTGTAAACAGTTAAAATATTGGAATTTCAGTGATAAAACTAGTTAAAAACTATTTGTGTATAAACAATAATATAAGTAATAAGAACAAGTACAGGATTCGACTTTGTAAGTAAAATAATAGTTACGGAATTTCTGGGACGGAACTGACGGGGCTCCATCGACTACGCTTTTTAGGCGATTATAAAGTATTTTTTTGGTTAGGTTACATTAATCGGTTTTGGTGCATTACCTTTTCATGGGAGTGGTACCAGGAGGTAAGGGAGACCCCCTTGTCACCCCCCCCAAGCCTCACCACCCCGCCTGCGGCACGATACTAATTTTTTACCAAAAATTTGTTCACTTTTAAAAAATTCATAAAAAAAATTATGCATCTCCGACGGTTTTTCCCTCCGCGGGGGGTTCCTATGACCTCGCTCCCTCCCCCCCCCCAACCCCCAAGCTCCTTCCTAAAAGTATCCATTTAAGTGTCCTTCCCAGAGTTTTTGATAATTTCAACCCCAAAGGATTAAAAAAGGGGATGAAAGTTTGTATGAAAGTCCGTTAGTTTAAAAGTTAAGATCTTAACATTTTGTGCTTAGGCTGATGATTGAAAATTAATTTATACATGTCTCAGCTTTTTTTTTTTGTAGAAAAGATCCTTAAACAGCACTTTTATTTTCTAGAAAATTGAGTTCATGATTCCCATTTTATTTTACTGCGTTTGCGCGGATACTGCGGTATTGTTAACAGTTTGCAGGCCTAACTTTAGCTTATATTTGCCAACCGCGATACCACAAAAAAAAAGAAAACAATATTTCTAACTAAAATGTCCCCCTACCTCTGTCTCAGCTGATCCCCCACACGACAAACGTTACATTAGTAAACGTAGCTCGTATACAAATAATATTGAATGTACAAATTGCTCTGAAACGTAATACGATGCGAATTTAAGTGGGGAACAGGGCTGAATTTGGGTGAAACATTTTATAAACTTGAAGCTTGTAGGAATCATCATTTACCTAGCCTTTTCACAATTAGAGTACCTAAATCATAAATCAGAAAATTATCCATAGATAATAATGATGTGCAAAACGATTATTATTTTTAAATCATTCGATTTTACGAAACGTTAAATCGGCACGTTCGTGCTAGGTATGATCTATGGTTTACTAACGACCATTTCAATAACTATCTCTGTCTGTTTGACATTTAGCTTACGGACCGTTAGAAACAAAATATCACAGAAAAGCCATCTTTGATTTTTCTATGAATCAAGTGACAGGTGGGTGACGCGGATAGGATATTTCAAGCCAACTTTGTTTTTAAAAACACCGAAAGCTACGAGACGTAGGCGTGTTAACTAACAGTTATACGTAAGTAAGTTATAGAATACGGCCGTAAATGGTCACCGTAGAACCATTGGCATTGTGTAGATTGGACTGTCAAAACGTTTATTAACTACAGTCACAGTTACAGTAGGGCCAATTTAATAGATCGAATTTGACACTTCATCAAAATACAACAGCTTAATAGTAACGGCTGGCATAAAATATTATTTATTTTTTTGAAGTTAGAACTGCACAATTGCTTACTACACTACAACAGCCCATAACGTCCACTGCTGTATATAAGCCACTCCCATGATTGGAGGAATTAGCCGTAATCTCCACGCTTGGCAGGCGGATTGGAGATCGTAGTGATGAAAGACTAACAGAAAACGCTGCTGCCCATTCTCTGGTCTACGGAGGCGCAAGGTGTTCTGCCTCAGACATTAGTCGCCTTATACGACACCCGTGAGTGTAATGGGTTGGTTCTATTCTACTCTGCCGGATACCACACGGCAACACAATTGCTTAACTTCTTTCAATTACTATTACATATTTATTTTAATAATGACTAAAGAAAGTAAACTTTACTTTGAACTGACAGATGTCAAATGTGATCTATTAAATTGGCCCTACTTTAGTATTATTTATTTCCTAGCTAGTCTACCAAAATATCCATACCTACTAGATCCATCATCGAACCATCAATACGCTCCACCATCGGATAGCCGTCAGCAATTTATCACAGAGCCCGTCCCTGCACTCGTCACAGTCATGTTAACAAGTACACAACACACACTACACCGTGTAGTGTGTAGTGATGACGTCAGAGTGCGATGATTTGGAGGCGGCAGTTTATAACGTGACTAGCACTTTGTCGTCATAGCTCAGCTAATTTGCATGATATCAATATAATTTATAGCTTATGTTACTCGGTGATAAAGTAACTATCTAATGATGAAAGAATTTTTAAAATCAATTGAGTAGTTCTTGAGTTAAATCGTAACAAAAAAAAAAAACAAATCTTTCCTCCTTTTAAGGGCCTACCCCATGGCACACTAGCGCCACTTTAGTAAAAAAATCAGAACTCGTTAAATACACAATTAATATAAAATCTGATAGACCAAATCAATCTTTTGGTCTTCTAAATTATTTACGTCTGCCTATGTCATTGAAACATAGCTCGCTGTCGTTACAGATACAAAATGGAAAAAAACGGCCGTTTTTAGCAATTTTTCTAACTGTAACTACAGTGAAGTATATTTTAATGAATTAAATAGACGTCAATAATCTAGAACTCTAAAGCATTGATTTTGTCTATCAGATTTTATATTAATTGTGTATTTAACGAGTTCTGATTTTTTTACTAAAGTGGCGCTAGTGTGCCATGGGGTAGGCCCTTAATAAACTAGCGGACGTCACGCGGTTTCACCCGCGTAGTTCCCGTTCCCGTGGGAGTACGGGGATAAATATAACCTATGTTACTTAGTAAAGACGTGGCTTTCTAATGGTGAAAGAATTTTTGAAATCGGCGCAGTGGTTTTGAGTTTATTCATTACACACATACACATACACAAAAATACAAATCGTTCCTCTTTATAATATTAGTGTAGATATAGAAGTAGTTTAGATGAGTTTTGGTATTTTAAATACTTATTGAACTTCTGATTATTGTCAAATCGCTAAGTCGTCGTACTGCCTTGTAGGTGTAGTGGTCGCATGCGCGATTACTGAGCTTGAGGTCCTGGATTCGATTCAAAGGTCGGGCAAAGTGTTATGGGTTTTCCACCAGGAATATCTCAGTAGCAGCCATGGAGTCTATTTCAAATAAGGAATAACCGTGATTTATTTCCGGTTCTTCAACCTAGGAAACGGAGCTTATGGAGTTTCATAAGTGCCCATGTTTAAGTCATTACATGGGCACTTATGAAACTTTAACTTTTTGCGTGGACTCAAAATATTTTATTTGACTTAAACATGGGCACTTATGAAACTTTACAGTTTATTTTTTGTCTCTAGCAGCACGATTGATTAAATTTAGATTTATTAGTTTTTTTTTTCCTGTAATTTTGTCATGTCTATTCTATCTTTTTGTTTCTGTTATTAAATGTCCTGTGTAAGTTATTGAACTTAAAGACTAATAAATAAGAAAATAAAGAAATAAAGAAAAGTATTTATTGAAATACTTCTCCTTATTTCTTTGTTTTCTTATTTATAAGTGATTAGACTTATGACTTAGCCACAAGCCATCTTTTACCCGTTAATCAATCATAGAACACATTTCGACCACAGTTTGCAAATTGCAACAAAATATTTGCGAAACACGAGACAGTTCGTAAAGTGCTTTCGCAAATATTTGGTAGTGGACAGGGAATGATGTGTTTGTCTTGTGGCTGTGTAGTGTATCATAGGGGATTTGATGGGGTATCGGGTATTACATATTATACAATTAAGTCGGCTGTAGGTAGTGTTGCCAGGTGTGCCGATTTGCGCGGGATGTCCCGATTTTCAGGGGTCTGAGGACGCGTCCTGATTTGCACCTGTTCGGGACGCTAAATGTCCCAATAAATCAATTACCATAAATTAAACCCTTAATTATTACTAAAAAATAATATGTAATTATGTATTTTTCATCAGTCGCATTCGAATCACCATGTCGAGAGCGACACTGCGTTCAAAATCGTGTGCATCGCATCACTAGCTTGTTCTCTCTCTCGCTCAGAACCGAAACCGAACCGACATCGACACTCGAACATGTCATAACGGAAATTCAAATTAAAACTATCTTTAGCATGATGTGCAGTGAATTTTATAACTAGGTACGTTATAAAAAACAAGGCAATCCTAAAGGCAGAGAAGTGTAACGAAAAATAGAATTCTAATAAAAAATAAAAGTTATAACTTAAAAAAAAAGGGTCAATAATAAATACATAACTACGATTCTAGAGTGTTTTTTTTTATTTTGACTTTTTTGTCCCGATTTAAAACACTAAATCCCGATTTCTTTTACCATCTGCCCCGATTTAAATCCAAACGAACCTGGCAACACTAGCTGTAGGCATTGATTTTGTGTTTATTTGCTCATCAAAGTTTTTAAATAAGGTACAGCCATAGGGTTCTGTCTGACACGCAGAGTAGCAGCAAGTCGTAATTTCGAACCAAGACAGGTGCATTATAATAATGATAATATTAGTGTCTAGTAGTGTCCCACCGCTGGGCAAAGGCCTCTTCTCAACACAGAAAGGCACGAGCATTGATCACCACGCTTGTTCAAGACGGGTTGGTGATTTCAGACTTATATTCATTATAAGTCCAGGTTTCCTCACGATGTTTTCTGTCACCGACGTCTGTGTTGTCCAAGATAAAGTAGAAAGTACATGTGAATTGAAAAAGTCACATTGGTACTTTCCCGGATTTGAACCCACAACCTCATGCATGAGAGGCAAGGCCTTAACCTCTGGGTCATCACGACATCCGGCGACATCATCATCATCATCATTTCAGCCGAAAGACGTCCACTGCTGGACATAGGCCTCCCCCAAGTGTCGCCACATTGACCGGTCCCATGCGACTCGCATCCAGCGGATTCCCGCAACCTTCACCAGGTCATCGGTCCACCTAGTGGGAGGCCTTCCAACGCAACAGGCGCCTTACTTTGTGTATTTTATTTTATCACCACTGCTCTCAAAACGGTGATAGAAGACATCGTGAGGAAACCGGCATGTCCTAGAACCGAAATTCGAAGACATGTGACATCTACCAATCCGCACTGGGCCCGCGTGGTGGATTATAGCCCATTCCCTCTCATAGAGAGGAGGTCTGTCTTCCAGCAATGGGAACATATAGGCTGATTATGCTTATGCGATTTTGTACGGCTGAGGCTACAAGATTATGCAACGTTTTGTGAGGTTGGTCCGTGGATTAGTGTATACCGAATTCATGTGCGCCTCGGGAAGCATATTATACCATTGGTCCCGGCTGTCATTTGTAGATCTTTAACAGTCGTTACAGGTAGTCAGTGGCCGGAAAGTCTGACAACTAGTCTAACAAATATCTTGTTACCCAGTAAAAGGATTTATAGGCAGTCGCTCCATGTAAAATATAATAATAATAATAAGCCTTTTTATTTCCAAAACAGTAACAAAAGAAAATTAAATAAAATTGGTACAAGAAAAAAACAATTTCTAAATTGACATGTTACTGTCATGGCCCCTTTCGGGTATAGGCCTCCTCCAACTGCCTCCATTTTTTTCTGATATTCGCCGCTTCCAACCAGTCGCTTCCTGCAAATCTTAGTATGTCGTCGACCCAGCGAGCTTGTGGTCTGCCTTTTTCCCTTTATTGCCAGGGCCTCTCCACTTTGTTACTCGCCATGTAATATACTGGTATTCATCTGCATCTGGTTAGACTGGAAGCCGATCCCGACATATGAAGCTAGGCAGAGGATGATGGCCATATAAAAAAATACGAGTTAATCATGTCGTGACTCGTGAACTGCTAAACAATGTGTAGATGGACTCTTAACGAAGCCTTCAACGAAGCATTCTGTACATCATCATTCACTTCCCCTTATTCCAATTTCAAGCCGTGTGGTATCCGGCAGAGTAGAATAGAACCAACCCATTACACTCACGGGTGTCGTATAAGGCGACAAATGTCTGAGGCAGATCACCTTGCGCCTCCGCAGAGCAGAGAATGGGCAGCAGCGTTTTCTGTTAGTCTTTCATCACTGCGATCTCCAATCCGCCTGCCAAGCGTGGAGATTACGGCAAATTCCTCCCATCATGGGAGAGGCTTATGTCCAGCAGTGGACGTTATGGGCTGTTGTAGTAGTAGTAGTAGTATTCCAATTCATTAGTGGTCGGCGCATCATATCTTCTTCTCCCACACTTATCTATAACTCGGCATCTCATCAGACAGCTCCTTTCTAACCATATCATCCTTAACACAGTCCATCCAGGCCGCCTCCACGAGCGATAGAATCGCGGCGATTTGACGTATTTCTATACGAAAATATCGCCGCGATTCTCTCGCTCGTGGAGACGGCCCAAAAGAGAGTGTATAGAAAAACGTGGCAAGGACGATAATATCTCCGCGATTCTCTCGCTCGTGGAGACGGCCCAAAAGAGAGTGTATTGAAAAACGTGGCAAGGACGATAATATCGCCGCGCTTCTCTCGCTCGTGGAGACGGCTCAAAAGAGAGTGTATAGAAAAACGTGGAAAGAACGATAATATCGCCGCGATTCTCTCGATCGTGGAGGCGGCCCCGTGCATCAAACTAAGTAATTTCTACGCAAACATTATTGCTGGGAAACGACTTTTTTTTTTGGAGTGAAATCTCGGTTTACGGTAGGACTTAATGTAACGCATGGATGCATATTAATCTTTTTATTTTCAGTAATATTTACATTATTTACATACTAACAACTCTATAATAGAAATAAAAATATTTACAAGTATCAAAAATGGTTACAGGGCGTCGAAAAATTCGTCCACATCGCTGTCAACAGGAAAAGTGCCCAGAAGGCTGGCAGCATTGCCACGTTGAATGGCAATGCTGATTCTTCGGCCAAAAAATAGGCCCGCCCTCTGGTCACGTGAATAGTCGACCAACCGTTTGGCGATTTTTCGAAAAACTAGGTGGGCACTCGGACCCCATGGCCCTAGTGTTTTAACCCCAAACGGCTCAAACACATAATTACCAATTAAATTATTGTATTTGCGCCGTTTGAGGTTTTCAGCACCTGCAGCAGCCGCCCCAGCGTAGCACACTGTGCTAGGAAGATGGGATGGCGCAAGGGTGTCGACGCAAGTTGCGTCCCACACCAAAGGCCTACCCAACTTCCATGGCATTATGGTCATACCATCTGGTCTCTTGCCATCGACGCGTGCCAAGCCAGTGGGTTCTAATGCATGCATAGTGGATGCATTGGATAGTATACGAGTCATGGAGGTATTAAAGTAAAGTTTATATAACATTAAAAAGTTGGAACTTTGACCTTCAATATCTCCGTAACTAGAAGGTTCCCAGGTACAGTCTAGAGCAAAAAAAATATCGCAATGAAGGGGAGAACGAGCGCCTCTCGGCTTCGATTTAAGGGTAATTTTATACCCTGTATAGTTACTGGGTAACACGTTTACCCTTTGTCAAATCTGGTTGAACAAAAATAAATAGAACAAATATCACTGGACTTTATACACACCGCCATCTGGTCTCGGACACCAGATAGTTGATATACTACATAAATACTTTTCTTTTGTAAATGCATACAACGGTCTCGGTCGCTCAATCTTTCCTATGCTCCCCTGAAAAATGCCCTGATTTAGTCCAGATGCTCAATAATAACTTAAAAATAGTTCATATTAACATTAGAAGCATTAATAAAAATTTAGATCAATTTCTAACCATGATTTCATTAACGAAGGTCGAGTTTGATGTAATTGTTCTGACAGAGTGTTGGCTGCAGGTTTCTGGACCTATTCCCATATTACATGGTTATTCATCTTTCGCTACAATTAATAATGTAAAACAAAATGACGGAGTAGTAGTTTATGTTAGAGAAAGTTTGAAAACTGTGACGAGAGAACCACCATTTCAGGACGCTAACTGTATTATCCTGCTTAGGCTCTACGGCAATAGTTTCAGTCTATCGCTCTCCGTCTTACCAAAATCTAGAAAACTTTTATAACAGTCTGCAAGGCGTAATATCGTCTCTGAAATCCTACGCTAACATTATCCTAATAGGTGATATGAATGTTGACATCAAATCAGGATCTAGTGACCGGCACGCTAGTGACTATTTAACTCTCACCGCCACTCTTGGACTACTTCCTGCGCATTCCCTGCCGACCAGAGTTAACCCTTAACCACCTGCCGGCGGTCATGGTGACCGCAACGACTTTTTGAATTTGAATTTCGTCGAAATCCGTTATCGCGTGTTAGTGTGCGTCTGTGTACCTTTTCTGTTGGCGGTTTAGTGTCGCGTGGGCGCTCGGCAAGGATACACGTGCGCGCGTTTGGCTTGGGTGAGAAAAATATTTTATTAGCCGGTCATGGTGACCGCGTGCAGGTAATTATGTGATTATTGTGTATTACATTCGTGTTTATTGTTTTAGCGTAAACATGGAGGTAAACAACGACAATGTTGTGAGATGGTTAGAGGAGGAACTGTCGGATGCGGAGGATACCCTTGATGAGAGTTGCAGTGATGTAGACCTGAAGATTTGGAAGTTCCTGTGATTTTAGAAGACTGAATCTGATGACTGCCTGCAAGTGTCGTCATCATCTTGAACCACGCAAAACGTGTTCAACTTGCGATCCCAAGAAGAAACGAAAAACATTTCATCTGTGTTTTATTTGTAAAAAACCAATCTGTGTGGAATGTTCTAACAAAATGTGCAAAAATTGTCGTGAAAAATTGTAAAACTTTACCCCCTGCAATTTTCTCGAAGTTTTGATTTTTTTAATACTTTACTTTTTTTATGTCATTAGAATATTATTAGATTCTTTAAAGAAATACCAAATTTGATATAATATTTTGTTCCTATG
This sequence comes from Xestia xanthographa, assembly GCA_905147715.2. NCBI lineage: Eukaryota > Metazoa > Arthropoda > Insecta > Lepidoptera > Noctuidae > Xestia > Xestia xanthographa. Next base: position 20,181,813 of record LR990667.1, read on the forward strand.
TTGATAGATCTCATAATGTAAGCATAATTATATTTTTAGTTGAAATGTGCCAGCAATTTAATTGTTCACATTTATGAGAAGAACATGTTTTGTTATCGTTTCTTTTTTCACTTAAATAAATAATTTTATATATATTAAAGACTATTATTAATTTATTTTTATAATAAAACCTTAACATCCTAAGAAAACTCATGTGTATCCGATGCGGTCACTGTGACCGCGCGCAGGTGGTTACGTAACTGATATAGGGGTCAGGTGGTTAAGGGTTAACAACTGTCTAGATCATATAATGCTTAAATCTAAAAAGACTTCCACCGTGCTAGTCCTAGACTCTCACGTCACCGATCACCAGCCTATCTGTTTATTTCTGCTCCTCAATTCCAGTTCGGGATGTAGTGGGAAAAGAACAACATCACAGTATGATTATGAAGCTATTCGTAAAGAATTAGACAACACCGACTTCAGCCCTATTTTAACTTGTACAAACGCCAATCAAGCAACTAATCTGTTAATTGATAATATACAACGTGTGATTACTAATCACACCCGAATAACCAAAACCCATAATAAATGCAGGGTTCTAAAACCGTGGATGAGTACCGGCCTAGTCCGTTGTCTAAAAAACCGATATAGAATGCATATCAAAGTCAGGAAAAACCCTGATGACTCCATACTTAAAATAACATACACACGATACCGAAACTTTTGTAACATCTTAATAAGAAAGTTGAGGCGAGCTTTTGAAAAAGAAGAATTTCTAAAAGCCAAAAATAATCCTGAGGCAACGTGGAAAGTAATTAAATCTATCACGATGTTCAAACCCGCCCCCCTCGTGAACTTCTGCGTGATTCAGTTGACGTTAAAACATCGGCAAACAAGGTCAATGAGTTCTTTGTCAATATAGGTGCAAACCTGGCGTCGAAAATTGGAGCTAGTATCAACACCACAGCTGTAACAACACCACCCAGTCAATTACCGAACTCTCTTGTAATCCTTCCTGTGGATGAGGAACAAGTAGGTATCCATGACCTCCGTAGTGACTGCGCTACAGGGTGGGATAATATCCCAGCCAGAGTTATCAAGAGTTCGCGTGTTACTTTAACCCCTGTGATCACTCATATATATTTGTAACCTGTCCATAGACTCTGGAATCTTCCCTGAACCATTTAAGAGAGCCGTCGTGCACCCCATATATAAGAGCGGGGACAGAGACATGGTCACAAACTATAGACCTATTTCTGTTTTGAGTACGCTTTCAAAAATTCTGGAAAGAATTCTTAACAATTGCTTAGTCAGCTTTCTGGAAAAACATAAATTAATAGCTCAAAACCAGTACGGCTTCAGATCGGGAATTTGTACAGAGGATGCTGTTGCTGCCTTCACTAATAGTCTGGTAAGCAAACTAGATAATAAACTGAACTGCTATGGCATCTTCTTAGACTTAACTAAAGCTTTTGACACGGTCTCTGTCCCTCGACTTATTTCGAAGATAGAAAACTTGGGAGTACGTCTAATGCCTCTCAAACTGTTCAAAGACTACCTCTGTGATAGATCCCAGTGTGTTCTCATTGATTCAGTCACTAGTTCATATGAAAGGCTCACCTATGGGATCCCACAGGGTAGTATATTAGGACCGACACTTTTCCAAATATATATCAATGACCTTTGCAAGCTCTCCATCTCTAATTGCGAAATCTTCTCTTATGCGGACGATACTGCACTTCTAGTGTCTGACAACAGCTGGGAGCAAGCCAGAGATAGAGCAGAATACTCGCTTCGGATAATAATGGAATGGCTGTCAACTAACTTGCTGACGTTGAATTTGGATAAGTCAAAACTAATCAGGTTCCATCGCTCACAATCAAAAACTCCATCCTCTTTCTCTGATAAAATTAAAGGTCACACTTGCCCCCCTCATCAATCAGTAAGTTGTAACTGTCTTGCTCTCAGCACAGTCCCCAATATTAAGTACTTGGGAGTGATAATTGACGAAAATCTTAACTGGCACGCGCATATAGAGGCACTCTGCACTAGAGTCAGAAGACTGATATATATTTTTAAAGAACTCAGGCACTCTGCCAATTCTGAAACTCTGGCTCTTGTGTACTTCAGCCTTTGTCAGTCCATCATTATGTACTGCATTCCAGTGTGGGGTGGTACTTACAAAACCACAATGATCCCGGCAGAAAGGGCACAACGAGCTGTTCTTAAGGTGATGCTTTTTAAACCTAGAGACTACCCCACTGATCAGTTGTATTCTGAGGCCGAAGTTCTTACAGTCAGGCAACTATATGTTCTTCGTTCAGTTCTGCGGAGACACTCCAACCTGCCATTGGATAAAAAACTGCTTCTAAGACGTCACGGTTTTCCTATATGTAAAACAAACCCCTGTCATTTTGCGTTTACTAGTCGACAATTGTTGGTTCAAAGTTCACGGATGTATAATAAAATAAATAAAATTATTCCACTGTATAGATATGACTTATATGAAATTAAAAATAAATTACGAAAATGGCTATTATCCTTAACTTATGATGAGACTGAAAATATATTGGCTATAGAATCATAACTTTTTCAATCTTAGTTTGAAAGAAAATTATTTAAACACTGATTTCACATGATACACACCTCACCACACACACTCCACACTCATTTACACACCCCTACATACACAACCACCATCATTCAATCCATTTGCTGTGTTAAAAAAAAATGTTGTAAACAAACAGAAAGTCACGGTTGTATTATATAAATTGAATCCGCAAAATCTCCGACTCCTAAGACACAGGTCTGCGTACCTAGTTTAGGAGCCCGGAAACCTGACAATAATTTTAAAATTGGTAGTACAACCCATTGTTTCCATATGCTATGTACTGTGCTGTTGTTTTTGTTATGTACTAATAAACATATTATTATTATTATACTTATAACTAGCTCACCCGCGCAACTTCGTCTGCGTCACATAATATAGGTTATAACATGTCATTCTGTGCATTCAATTACGAACAAAAACCTTTTAAATCAATATTGTTTACCTCCCATAACATACGGCGTGATAATATGTAGTCTAAAGCCTTCCTTGGTTTACAAAGAACATTTTTGCTGAATTTCAATTCAATCTATCCAGTAGTTTTGGCGTGAAGCCGTACCATACACACAGACAAAAATTCTAAAAAGTTACTTTTTGTCATCACTTACGTTTTTCTAACAAAAGCCACTTATTTTTTCTCGAATATTCTCAATTTACAGTTTTTCTATCGTTACTGTTTTATTATATGTATAGATATAAACCTAATCTATTTTATCAATAACAACTTGTTTGATGTTCTACAAGCCTTATTTTTGCTCTCTGTTGTTCACGAGCTTGTGCCCCTATGTTTAAACATCAAAGTTAAAGATAAGACATAATGCATTCGCTGTTACTGACGTGTATGTAGTATACCACCCCCTTCGATAAAGGAGCTCTATATCAAGTTAATTTTATTCTTTAAATAAATACCTATTGACTTGATTTATGTTTAGTAAACTACCAAAATAATAAAATATTGTTGTTAAAAAACTAAAAAGCACGCTTTAGGGTGACGTAATTTTATTTATAACACATTTGCTCGTAAAGGGTCTCTTATTACACCCATTTCAATATCGTAATGTATCTCATTACATACTTTTGCAGTAATGTAAATGCTCCGTCGAAAACGAACGGTACTTTTTTAAATCTTAGCAAAGAGTTTTTATGTCAGAAAAGTGGTCAATATTTTATGAATAAAATTAACTGTGGGAGATGATATATAATAAATAAACATTTAATTCTTTAATTTAATTAATTTTGACAATAAATTACAACCATTTATCTGTAACAAAAACACAAAAATATTAATTTACTTTATTAGTAATACTGGCTGTTTTTTGTGGCTTTGCCTTAAAAAACAGCGCTGATTTGTGCGCGCATCGCTAATTTGTGAACAAGTAAAATATTTATTCGTTTAAGAAAGTCCGAGTTTTATTTATTTCCTCGCAAATATGTTATAAAACGTCGTATAATATGCGTGCGCTTTGATAATTACAGCCTCTGCTTTATTACAGCCCTCGCATACGGCTCGTGCTAGCAATATCGCCTCAGCTGTAATTTTCATCTTACCGCACTTATATCATAATTCTCGTTTTCTTCTCAATAAACTCTTTTTTTTTAAACCCATATCATTGAAATTCATAAAAATAACTAGTTCGCCGTATTCAGGAGTCCTCCATATTGAATTTAGAATGACGTCACTTAGCTAATCATACATTATCATAGAAACTAAACGTGTATGCAAAATTTCAGCTTAATCGGGAACCCCGAACAACAAAAAAATTACCAATGGATTTCAATTTCAGACTTTCTTAGCTTCCTAGTTGTATTTAGTCATTATCCTAGTTATTTATATCTCTTGGGAATTCTGACTTCACTTATGAGCTGTCATAGGTATTCATTTGCCAACTAGAAGCTGTCAAAATAACATTGTTGTCACCAATGACGTATTATATATAGACACGTCATGAACCAACATCGCGGCGCTTAAAAACGGCGAAAATACTAGAACTACTTATAAGCGTGAAGAAAGAGAAAGAAAATATGACACCGAACGGCGGCCTGCCTGCCCACGTCAGAGGATTTATTAAATTATAAACAAACGTAGCGTCGCGCGACAGGTTGGTGCGTAACTAAGCGCGATGTGGGCAATTGCCTTCATTTCATGTTGTCATTTTAGAGTGCGGACAACGTATCTATAGTTTATATATCATTGGTTGTCACCAAAAAGAACTTTCGACAACTGCTACGAAAAACGTAGCCAATCTCGTAGACCCATCTACGCCGTAGCAAATCGCTACGAGCTACGTTACCACACTGTTTATCTATAAAATTCGATATTTTACATCTTTGACTTTGTAAACAAACCATAAACGTTGCTTTCCTTGTCTAACATGTATGTTTGTCCTTCTCGCACACCATATGACGGAACGCGTGGCAGACACGTGTCCCCTCGAAGGATTATCAACGCATTTGTGCTTTGCGATCTAAAAATTATATGTATTTGTAAAGATAGGCATTAATTTTATTGTTTATTTAGAAGCTGTTGCTGTCACGGGGTGAATTAGATTACATGTCGTAGATATAGTTAATTAAATTATGGATTTTGTGATGGTAATTTTCAGCCCGTTTAAGACCATCGTTTTAACACCACTGCTCTCAAAATGGTGAAGGAAAACATCTTGAGGAAACTAGCATGTCCTATAACCAAAAATTTCTAAGACATGTGACTACTATCAGCCCGCACTGGGTTCTCTCGTCGTAGTTGCCTGTCAAAGGGAGGAGGCTTGTGTCCCAGCAGTGGGAATATTATAGGCTAGAAACAGAAAGGGCAATGGATAGGGCTATGCTCGGAGTTTCCTTGCGCGATCGAATCAGAATTGAAGACATCCGTCAGAGAACCACGGTCACCGACGCAGCCCGAAGAATTGCCAAACTTAAGTGGCAGTGGGCAGGGCACATTGCTCGTAGAACGGATGGCCGATGGGGCCGAAAAGTTCTGGAGTGGCGATCGCGAACTGGAAGACGTTGCGTTGGAAGACCTCCCACTAGGTGAACCGATGACCTGGTGAAGGTTGCGGGAATCCGCTAGATGCGAGTCGCACGGGACCGGTCAATGTGGCGACACTTGGGGGCCTATGTCCAGCAGTGGACGTCTTTCGGCTGAAATGATGATGAACCAGATCTGTCCAGTCCTTTTTCAACTATGGAAGGGTCAGGTCCCAGTCTAACCGGATGCAGACATATACTACATTATACTGCATTTGACTTTTGAAAGTCTAGGCAAGTGGCCAAGCATTTTGCATTTTTTGAAGTTTCGACATAATCAACAGAGATAAGCTTTTCGGTGTCTGTTAATCCAACACTTTGACTTTTTCATATCTTTTATGGCTCATAGAAAGCTCTGGTCACTTTTCCTAGTAAATCCGTTGATTCATATTACAACCAAGGGCCCAAATAATCTTCCTGCTCCATATTATTTATTCAAATAAATTCTCAACGTCAAATTAGCAACGGGAGTGCATGTAATGGCCGCAGAAAATCAAGATGGCGTCACATGCGTTTGACATAAGTTTTGGCGCGTGGCTCGCACGTGTCATCTGTTGGCAATCGATCCGTTTATTTGTTTATTTGAGCTTAGAAATTCATTTGTTTATTTATTCTTTGGTTTTTAGTTGTGGGATTTTCTAAAGTGGAGTTAATTTAATTTATACATTTAACTTAGTTTTTAGGGTTCCGTACCCAAAGGGTAAAAACGGAACCCTATTACTAAGACTTCGCTGTCTGTCCGTCTGTCTGTCCGTCTGTCCGTCTGTCCGTCTGTCCGTCTGTCTGTCACCAGGCTGTATCTCATGAACCGTGACAGCTAGACAGTTTAAATTTTCACAGATGATGTATTTCTGTTGCCGCTATAACAACAAACACTAAAAACAGAATTAAATCAATATTTAAGGGGGGCTCCCATACAACCAACGTGATTTTTTTGCAGTTTTGTCTAATGTTTTTAAATAATGGTACGGAACCCTTCGTGCGCGAGTCCGACTCGCACTTGGCCGGTTTTTTTGGACTTCGCTTTTTATATGTTGAAATAGTATGTCGGCTTGGCACAGCTGAATACCAGACCAGTATTTTTTAAGGAGCGCGATCAGGTGCAAATGGTTCATCCGAGTAATGAAGCCAATCATAGATATAAAAGACTGAAAGGCTTTTAGAAATAGGGAGATCTTCAATTACGTCTCTATCGGCATTCAGCATGTAAATTCCCCTTTGCCGTCAAGTAATCAAGGCAAAGTCCCCCATTCTATGTTAATACGCGCAACTAGTATTTACTTATCAGCATTTCCGGTATCTGCTTTTAAAAATCCTAAGTCGTATTATTTCAATCTAGGATAAATGTGGCCTTTTCACTAATACTATAAATTAGTATTTTTATATTCCGTTCTATATTTTAATTCGTATTATTTAAACAATCAGAAAAGCTTTTTAAATTTTCCCTCCAGTCTCTTCAAAAAACCATAGACAAAATAATATCTATACAGAAAAAAAAACAACCGGGCACGGTCCACGGCGGGTAGGCGGCACAGATTATAAATATGAAGGTGCGAACGCGTGTCAAGTGCAGTCCGTACGACCGAACGGTTATTTATATTTCACACCTCTAGCTCACACGCGAGGGGACACCTCTATTGATTGCTTGTTTTGTTCGTTTTCATTTAAGTTATGTTTTGTAATGTTCGGTTTTGTGTGGGAGTGTGTTATTTTATGGTAGTTACCTATTTATTTTAGGTTGCTTTTCTATATTTTGATATTATTTTGTAGATTGTTTTTTTAGTACCTACCTTGGAGTGTAAATGTGGTGCTGTTCCACAAATGATGAGGCACTTAATATTGTGTCCTGCGAATTACGAAGGCTGCAGCAAAGAAATATAAAATTTACTAAAACTTAAAATTACAATATTAATTATAAGCTAGATAGTCGACAGTTGACCGATGCTGTGCCAAAAGTGACGATTTCGCGAAGGCCGCGAACCGCGATGTCCGGTGCCGGGCTACATCACGTGTAGCTGCGTCGGCGCCTCGTGTCTCCGCTGGTGCAAGGTGCAATCCGCGGTAATGGGGAGACACACTGTGGAACTAATGGCGCTAGCATAGCTGGATCCCAACATCGTGATTGGTTAAAAATGTGGTAATGTCATTTATATTTCAAAATAACTTAACCTCATTGGTCAGATTGAGACCAGCTATGGTGGCGCCATCTGAGATTATCTTTGCCTGTGTCTCCCCATTAGGCTAACGCGCGGTCAGCGTTTTAGGTGCTATGCGTGTATGTAACATGCGCAATGATATTCTAATAATCTCCCGGATAAATGAGATCTCCCGGATCCGTAGTAAGAATGGGGGTACCCCAGGGCTCAATTCTTGGTCCATTTTTGTTTCTTATTTATATAAATGACTTGCCTTACCTCATAAAGGATAATCATGACATAGTATTGTTTGCAGACGACACTTCTCTTTTATTTAAACTCAAACGTCAGCAGTTAGTTGCGGATGATGTTAATAGCGCCCTGGCGAAAGTCGTTAATTGGTTTAATGTTAATAATCTACTCCTAAATGAGAAAAAAACTAAGTGTATTAAGTTTACGATACCCCATGTAAGACAAGTGGAAACTACTGTACTAATTAAGGATGAAGAGCTAAAAGCGGAAGATAGCACAGTCTTCTTAGGCATAACTTTGGATGCCAAGCTTCAGTGGGGCCCGCATATAGACAAACTGTCGAAGAAACTTAGCTCTGCAGCATTCGCCGTTAGAAGAATTCGTGATTTAACTGACTTAGAGACAGCCCGTTTAGTTTACTTTAGTTATTTCCATAGCGTGATGTCGTACGGTATTCTCTTGTGGGGCAATGCCGCCGATATTCAGACAATATTTGTTTTGCAAAAAAGGGCAATTCGTTCAATTTATAAATTAAGTCCCAGATACTCCCTCAGAGAAAAATTTAAAGAGACTAATATTCTTACTGTGCCCTCTCAGTTTATTTATGAAAACCTTTTGTACGCCCACAAAAATATTAATTTATTTAAAAAATACAGTGATATCCACAACATAAACACGAGGAACAAACACAAATTTGTTGTTCCTGCAACGAGGCTCAAAAAAATAGGAGGTACGTTCAGATGCCAATGTATACGCTTTTACAATAAACTTCCGAGCCAAATTCAAGCACTAAGCCTAAATAAATTCAAATCGTTTATAAAACGGAAGCTGTGCCTGAAAGCCTACTATCATGTTAATCACTATCTTGAAGATAAAAAAGCTTGGGATTAAGCTGCTCCAATGAAATTTGCTCTGTGAATGTCGAAATTTCGGACTTCGCTTGTTTATTATTGATTCCTTTCTTTTATACACTCTGACATTGAATTTTTTTTTTGACATGTATTTTATTATTTTACTTTTATTTTTTTATTTTTTATTGTTTTATGTGACATTTACTGATTTGACATGAATACTTATTTTTTTAAGTATTTTACTTTTTTATCATTGCGACATTTAATGATTTTTGTGTTTTTTTTTTTACTTACATTCATTTGAAAAGAATTTGTTATTAATTTTATTTGATTATTGTGAATGTGGGGACCATGTGGGTCACATTTTTATTTTTTGTTTGTTTTTTTCCCACAACTGTCTGGCAGTTTGAGTACTATAAGCGACCTTCCCAAATGTCCTTTCTTTGGTATTGTTCGTCGTTTCGTTGAGCTCCTTGAGTTATAAGTCGAGCTACACGTTAACTGACAAATGCTTGCACTGACTGGACAGGTCCACTCAAATCTGTATGGTTCTTTCTTCAAAAGACCATCTCAGACACTAATCTGCATAGTCCTCATGTGAATTGAGCAAGATTGTCTGGACTTTAAAAGAGACTATGACCTCTGAGTTTGTTTCGGCTGTTTCTTCTCAGAGTAGTCAGGTACGAAACACCGGCCCCATCTAGTTTTAAAAAATGACGTGTAAAAGTGTTTGTAAAAACCTACTTGCAAAATAAACATCATTTATCATTCATTTATCATTTATCATTTAATAATAATGATATTATAATAGAATATCATTGGTCCTGCGTGTTTGTTCATTACAGGATCTGATGGATGCTACTGAACGCGCCAAACTATAGTGACTCAGTTCTGGGCCGACACAATTTAGATTGCCATAATACCTACCAATCTGATGTTATTTTTTTTATTAGAGAGTAGGCCTGCTCAGTCTCACTCTCTTAGGCAGAAAAGACGTGGGAACATTTGAGACTGATTTTTATGCTAAAGCAGCGTCTATAGAGACGGGGAGCCTAAAATGGCTGCTTCATCAGAATCATAGTCAAGTTCATCATCATCTGCCTAGCCTTTCCCCAACTATGTTGGGGTCGGTTTCCAGTTTTACCGGATGCAGCTGAATACCAGTATTTTACATGGAGCGACTGCCTATCTGACCTCCACAACCCAGTTAGTACCGGGTAATACGATACTCCTTGGTAAGACTGGTTGTCAGACTTTTTGGGCCTCTGACTACCTAACGACTGTCAAAGATCTACAAATCATAGTCAAGTTAAAAATTTAAAATTCTTAAAATGGACTTTATGCTCATAACCTTAGAGACAATTTCAAGAATTTTAAATTTTTATCGTGATTCATATCATATTACAAAAATGATTCTGATAAAGCAGCCATTTTGGGCCCCCAGGGCAAAGTTCAATCGACTTCTTCCACTTTTCCCGATCTAATGCGATTGTAGGCCAATCCTTTGAGAAATAGTCCAACTTAATCCGCCATCTCTTTCTGGGCTTGCCGCGTTGTCGTTTCTTGCTATTTGGTATCCATTGAGTTGGTTATTTTTGCCAATTTGGTCCTCCAACATGCGGCAGATGTTGACCAGCCCAGTTCTATTTCAACCTAGCAGTTGTAAGGCATCCTTACCTATCAGGTTCCACCTGCTGAAAATCTCCCACCTGGACATTAATTGCCATGGCTGACCTAGAAGTCTTTAAATAGACTCCGGACCCAGGTTGGTCGTAGCCAGAAGAGTTTAGTTCGTCCGACTTAAGGGCGCGCTCACATATTTTGGGCGTTTGACCAAAAATACGTACTTTTCCAAGTCCTCGATATTTGTTATATAAAGATAATGATTTACGATTTCTACAGGCGAGTCGCAAGAAAAAGATAGTTTTGGAGACGTAGATTTAATTAGACAAACTTTACATGAATATTAAACATTAAAATTAAGTTATACAAGTGACCATGATCGAAGTTTGATTCATAATGAGAATCACACAGGTGTTCCTCAATTCGGAGAGGTGACCGTGAGAAGATGTCGCCGTGAAGAGCTGACGTTGCGTTGCCGGGTGGTCCATATGCACAGCCGCGCTGGGTACAGTGCAAGCGATGCGATGCGATAGTTAGCTTAGCGTAACACCTCCCCCCGTAGAACAGCGACTATTGAAGACAGAAGTCGTAAATTGAGCTGGAGGTTGATTTGTGTCTACTCTGGTAGCTGGTACAGTGAAGACTCTTTGAAGTTCCATCTGGTTGCTTGCAGGTTCAGCAGGTGTTATCATTGCTTTTCGTCGTAGAAAGTATTTTCGATAGAGCAGGACACTGACGATTGCACAGGCGATGATCACTATCACGTACATCGGTATAGTGGTGTGATATACGCTGGAGTTGCTGTCTTCAATGAGGGTAATTGGTGACTGCATGGACAACTTCCTACTAGTCTCGTGTAAATGGTCCAACTTGATTGAGTTTAACTTAAAGATTGGGGCTGAAGATGTCGTCTGCTGCCAAAAAGTCAAATTATCGGCTGGGATATCGATGATTTTCAACGCTTGTCCCTTGAGGCGGTCTTTGAAGTTGTAGATCTTAAAGTGCGGTGTTTCAAGAGAGCATCTCTGAGGTATTATAGCGAGGTAGCTGCCTTTTAAGGTGTCATACAGGTCACGTCCGCAGGATAAATGCACTTTCGTAGGCGTGGGAAAGCTGATACCGTAGTGTCTGTCATCGAGCTCTTCATAAGCAGGTTTCTTCAGGGATACTGTCTTAGGATTGCATGAAGTTGTTCGTTGTTGAGTGGTGATCAAATGCTGGATACAATCTGGTGCTGTCTGATTGTGCATAGTTTTCAACTCGTTGCATAGATACCATTTGCTCGTCTTCGGACATTCTGTCTCTATATACTTGAAGTCTTTCTTATGTAAGGCAAGAAAAGGATGTGGGGGTGATATGACTTGATTTAATTTATTAGGAATCATACATAATTTATAAAAATCATAGGTTAAGGGGATGAGGATCGGAATTTTATATACTATAACTATTTTATTTCCCGTATAGTAGGAGCCTAGTCTGATTACATCATATATTTCCCTTACATCTAAATCTACTATATTATCTTTGTTATATATTCTAGTTAAGTTTTTAATTATATCCTTAATAGTAATTAAATCTACAACTGCATGATGAGCAGTAGATATTCTTATAAATGCAAGAACATTTTCTAATTTATTAAGTTCTTGCGATATATAATCTATGTTATCGCTAAGAATAGTAAAAACTTGGAAAAGATGAGCATATTTAATTAAATCATTTTCTCTGGTAGCTTCTGTTTCACTAATCTTTTTTACTAATAGTTCTATCTTGTTCTGATTATCTATTATATTATCCAAAATTTTTGAATGTTCAGCTATCCAGTCTTTTGATAAACTAACGTGTGCATTAAGTTCTGAAGCTATCCTATTTTCATTATCTTGCAGGGATTTAATAGCCTGATTATAGTGCAATGCATCTGTGTAATCCAAATTTCCAGTAATACTTTTTATAACAGACCCGAGACCATCTACGAGTCCTCTTTTATTACGAGATAACTCAAAAGTTTCTAACTGTCTAAGTACATTATTAAGCTTACTTTTCAGATAAGTCATATGGGGCTCGAATAAGAATCTCGTACGATTATTCAGTTCAGGGCTTACTGAATTTAACTGATTATTAATAGATTTAACTATTTCGTGTATATCGCCAAAGTCAACATAACGTAGGAAAGAATGATAATGGGAAACGATTTTGGCAGGCCCGAGTTTAAAAGGTAAGATACCTGGTCCACTGTCAAGACTTTCAAGTTTTATCTCCTGCAGCATTGCTGGAGTCAGTAGAAAGAGGAACATCAGCATCGTCCTGCAACAATTGTGCGGTTTTAGGGACTCTCTTAAGTCTAGTTTTGGCAACTGGACCTCTCTTTTTCTTCGTATAAATGTGAATAGGGAGGCCAGTCTCAACTACGTCGTGGGTATATCGGGGAGCTAACTTTTGCCTCGAAGCAATCGGATTTTTCACGAAAATCTGTTGTTCGGGTGGATAGTTTACCTCCGGTTCACGGGTTCTATTACGAGCATTCATCAGATCGGAACGAGAAGCGTTGCAAAGATCTTCGATAGTATTATAAGCGAGGATCATCTTGTCTTTATGATTATGCATATACTGCTGTAATAAATGCGAAGTTAAATCTATGTCAAAAGGATCTCTGGGGTCAAAGTGACCCGTAATTACATCTAAGGGTTTGCATTTAGTAAAACTATGAATACTACTATTGTAAGCCATAAGGGCATACGGCATTAGGTTATTGACTGATTCAGATTTTTCAGATATTTTTAATATACGTAGGTGCTCTAGTATCGTTGAGTGGAACCGCTCAACAATACCATTTTCATTAGGAGCATGGGGGGCTACTCTATGATGTTGGATTTTATGAATCCTTACAAATTCAGCTAGCAATTGATTGGTGAATTCTGTACCATTGTCAGTTACGATAGTGATAGGCATGCCGTGATGAGTACAGAAATTTAATAAGGCTTGAATGACGCTAACTGCAGTTCCGTCGCGTAAGTAATATGCTTGACCATACTTGGAGAAAGCATCTACTATGGTTAAGAACTTTTCATTTTGAATAGTTAGTAGATCTAAATGTACCAATTCAAAAGGTCTTGAAGATGAAGGGACTACTTTTAGTTGTGGTCTCACAGGATTGCGGTCATACTTTGCCTGTCCGCAAATTACGCATTCATTTATAAATTTAGTTATTTGTTCGCGCATTTTTGGCCAAAAGTACCTATGCGATAGAGCAAGATAGCACTCATTGATGCCCCGATGGTTCGTTTTCCCATCATGATACTTGTTAATGATTTCCTGCTGTTTAAGATATTCCCTGACGTTATCTAATTCTCTTTTTGTTAAAAATAGGTTCATAGATGAATTCTTAAATGTTCTTTGTATTATAGGTATTATATTATACATTTCTAAATAAGGATTGATTAAAATTCCAGTTTTAATTTTAGGTTGTACATATTCTTTAATAGCGTTAATAAGGTCGTTTTCTAGGTTAGATTTAGAGATTTGCATCGATACACGTGTATAGTTATCAAATGGTTTAGTTATAACTGGTCTACTTTTTATATCACCTACAACATTAAATATAATTTGCTTAGAGAACTTATTTAAGGGTTCATCTGTGATAGGTATTTCTAAAATAGGATTTTCGTTATCAGTATGTACAGTAGCGGTATTAGAGTTACTACAATTATCTGAAGCGGTTAGGGTTCTTGAACTAGTGTCATCTATAGTAGGAGTCTTATCCGATGCATTAGCAATAACGGATATGAGTTCTTCATTGTGCAACTCAATGCGAGAAAGGGCATCTGCATTTGTGTTAAACTTTCCCTGCTTATATATTACCGTAAAGTCATATTCACTGAGCTTAAGTCGCCATCGCGTGAGCCGGGAATTGGGCTCCTTAAGACTCATGACCCACTGTAGTGGCTTATGGTCGGTCAAAATTTTGAACTTTCTGCCAAAGATGTATGGTCTAAAATACTTGCATGCCCAAACTATAGCAAGAAGCTCTTTCTCGATTGTACTATAGTTAAGTTCACTAGAGTTCAATGTCCGAGATGCATACGCAATGGGCTTGTCAGAACCAATTATACCCTGGGATAGTACTGCACCTGGTGTTATTTGCTGATGACACTTCCCTAATTTTTAAGATAAATAGGCGGGCCCAAAATCTAGATGACGTGAATAATGCCCTACTTCAGGTCCAAAATTGGTTCACAGCAAACAATTTGGTATTAAATGAAAAAAAAACTAAATGCATAAGATTTGCTTTACCGAATGTTAAAAGTAGTGATTGTGATATAATATTGAATAAAGAGAAACTTGAATTCGTAGATAAAACGGTTTTCCTGGGGATTACGCTTGATTCAAGGCTACAATGGGGTTCTCATTTGACATCTCTTGCGGGGCGGCTAAGTTCAGCAGCCTTTGCCATTAGAAAAATCCGTCAGTATACTGATGTAGATACCGCTAGACTGGTTTATTTTAGTTACTTTCATAGTATAATGTCTTATGGCATTTTGCTGTGGGGACGGGCTGCAGATATTGAGTCTATATTTATTCTGCAGAAAAGAGCCATCAGAGCCATATATAATCTTCGTTGGCGCGATTCTCTAAGGGAACTGTTTAAGGATATTGGCATCATGACGGTACATTGTCAATACATCTACGAAAACATAATGTACGTCAGAAAAAATCTGCACCTGTTTGGTAAAAGGGGTGACAGACATAATTACAGTACTAGAAATAGGGACCAACTAGTTCAGCCAGGTTTCAGACTCGCTAAAGTAGACTCATCTTTCATGGGGTACTGTTTGAGATGCTATAATAAAATTCCACAAAGTATTCTTGAACTGAATGAGACGAAATTTAAAACATGCATTAAACGCACACTATGTAAGCAAGCATATTACAAGTTGAGCGATTATATCGCTGATAAAAATGCTTGGCTCAATGCTGGTCCTGCTCCACATGGACAGGGGCGCATAAATTGATAGCATTAAATTGTATTGTTGGAGCTGCTGAAGATTGTACAACTATCTTTGCATTGTATAGAATCAATCTCTTTAGTATTATATAAATGCATAGCCCATATTGTGTGAGTACTATGTACTAGAAAGCTATCATTCACTGGAAACCTACGTCTTTTCTTGACTTGAATGTGCCCTGGCGGTTTGGAGTATGTCATGCTCACTCTATTGTCTCGCTGATGGTGGCGCATGTGTCGGATCATTTAGTTCCCTTCAAAATGGTTGAGTTGAATGGTGCTGATCCATGCGTCATGTCCGTGAACGGGCGCTGTCAGTTGTGACTGGTCATCTCTTGGTTGCCATGGCTTATTTGAATGAATTATTTTGAATTGTATTTTTTTTTTTTTTTTGTTTGTGTGTTTTTGCTGTGGACACTTTTACCGTGCACATCTTGCTACATTGTTCTCACATAATATACCATCTCAACGTGAATGATGTAACCAAGATTTTGTAACAATATTCTGATTTAAAAGAGTGTCCATGGAGTTTCTTGCCCATTCTTCTCCATAGAGATCTACGCTAGGGAATGGGCAACTACAGTACTTTCACAGTTTTTATGTCTTGTGACTGGGACTGTAGCTACATTTAATTTTCATCTTTGTTTCGACAATTCAAAAGTGCCTGTAACTGGCTTACTTGAAATAAATGCTTTGATTTTGATTTTGATTTTGACCAATGGCCACGTTGGAGGCATCCGTGGTTAAAATGAACTCTTTACTGAAATCTGGATATTGAAGGATAGGATCGTTAGTAAGGAGGGTTTTGCAATGGTTAAAACAATTGGTATAATTTTGATCTAAGGTTATTTTAGAACCCTTTTTGAGGCACTGTGTAAGTGGTTTGGTAAGATTTGCAAAATTGGGGATAAATTTACGATAGTAGCCTAGAAGACCAAGAAAACGTTTAATTTCAGTGGGAGTTTTGGGTAAGGGGTAGTTTTCTATTGCATTAATTTTATTAGGATTAGGTTTCACACCGTCCTTACAGATAACATGTCCCAAAAATTCGGTTTCTAACTTCAAGAATTCGGATTTATCCATTTGAATCTTGAAATTAGATTCCCGAAGTCTTTTGAAGACTTTTTCAAGATTAAGGATATGTTCCTGCAAGGAAGTACTGAACACTATAATATCGTCTAAATAGACGAGACAGATACTTTGTAGATCTTTAAGAAGGTTATCCATCACCCTCTGGAAGGTAGATGGCGAATTTTTAAGTCCCATGGGCATCCTTAGAAATTCATAATGGCCGTTTTCAACATTAAAAGCAGTTTTATGAATATCTGCGCTGTCCATTTCGACTTGATAAAATCCAGATGCCAAATCTAGGGTAGTAAAATATTGGCACCTGCCGAGTTTGTCTAAGACATCTGTAATATTAGGTATAGGGTATTTGTCGTCGATCGTTTTTTCATTAACCTTTCGGAAGTCTACCACGAGACGCCACTTAATTTTTCCTGAAGCATCAGGTTTTTTGGGTACTATCCAAATGGGAGAACTCCATGCAGAGTCGGATGGTCTAACAATGTTCTGTTCAAGCATCTTGTTAATTTGGTCCCTAACTTCCTGACGATGAACGTACGGATATCGGTAGCTTTTGGTATGTACTGGAATTTCATCTGTAGTTCTTATCCTGTGTTTGATCTTGTTGGTGAAAGTAAGTGCTTCTCCATCAAGGTAAAACACATCTGCATAATTTTCACAGAGCTGTTCTAAATTAATACGTTCTTCTTCATTTAAATGTTCGGTACGGAGACGCGATAAAACTTCAGCTGTACGATTTGATGAAATTTCAGTACTGTTACTATTAACTTCAAATATTACAGCTTCTACCGGCCTATCCATTGAAAATATGACATCATTAGATGAAGAATTGCTCAATTCAACCCAACCTCTATTGTTCTCTACTTTGGTAAAACAATCAGAAATAAAGCAATTACAGATTATCTGACTTTCAACAAATACCTCACCATCTTTTGCATTAACTGGTACTCTTACTAATTTCTTAGAATTTGCTGGTATAATATCCTCATACAAGTTGACATTACGAGAATCGTACATCTGAATAGGTACTGTACTATTTCGTGTAATAAGTATTTTATTTTTTAGGTCAATAGTAGAATTCCATTCATCTAGTAAGTCTATTCCTAAAAGGCCATCAAAATAGTCGTGAAATTTATAGATGAAAAGCGTAATATCCTGAGACTCATTAAACTCTGAGAAGCAAGGCAAAGATATAGAGTAATCATTTTTACTAGTTGCATGAACCGTAGTAATTTGAAAAGGTTCATAGTTAAGGGGTAGATGATTGAAGTATTTTTGCACGGCCTCAGGGCTTATGAAAGACTGATTAGCCCCAGTGTCAATTAAAAGCTTAAGTGGAGGATTACTTATCTGGACATAGACTAACTGTCTTTGAATATGAAAATTTAGTTCTATTTTGGCTTGACACTTTTCGAAACCTTCTGAAAATTTTCATCATTAGTAGAAGATGGCGTTTGATTAATTTCCTCAATTACAGGTACCTCTGAGCGATAGTCTATTTCATTTTCACAGCTGTACTCATTGACATGTTCATAGTCATAGCACTCATAGTCCGGATAGTTATAATCATTGTCATAAAATCAAATTCATTAAAATTAGTCTCACGCGATTTGAAATAATTGTTCGGTGGCGGATTTCCAAATCTACGCCAATCGTGCCCACTAGGCGGTAAAACTTTAGGATTAAAATGGCTTACTCCACTCATTGGACGAGGGGTATTACCGGCACCATGTGGCTGATGAGCTTGTGCTCTATTCGGCAATCTAAAGACATTGCTTTGAGGGTTGTAATTAGGAGGGTATGTGCGCATGACCTGTTGAGTTCGTGTCAGACCCTGAGGGGGTAAAGCTTGCGAAGGAAAGTTAGGTCTCCAGCCTTGAGCAAGTTGTGGTCGGCTACCATATTGAGGAGCTGACCCAAAGTTGTTAAATCCATATGGTTTTGATGGTCCAGGCATACTAAGCGGCATAGGTCTAGGTGCGAAATTATTCAAGGGTAGATGCGTGCCATGTAGAGTAGGACGTAACAAATCTTTCCTATTAGAGCCACCATCAGTACGTTGTTGCATGTAAAGCGTGTTAAGTTCATCCTGAACATACTCGAGAGCTTTCTCAATACTATCAGGACGCATGCAACGGATCCTGGATCCTAGAGGATCCTTAAGTCCACGTAAATAGGCCTGAAGAGTAAGCTTTTTATAAAGAGAGCGCTTTGCCTCTATTGTAGTATTCACAGACTCGTGTAAAGACACATAGGTCATAATCGTGCTGAATAAATTTTGACATCGCTCATAAAATTCTTGCGGCGTGCTAGAGCCTTGTGTCTGCAATGATAGATCACTATATAGCGCGGTCTCGTCACGATGGTCTGCGAAGTTGTTGATTAGCGCACTTCTAATTCCTTGCCAATTTTCCGGTATCCCATTAGAATTGATAAGCCTAGCTGCAGATCCAGAAATTTTATTTAAAATGCCATTAATTAGGGCTAGGTTAGTTAATTCGTGCCCAGGCTCAGTTCTAAAATGCGCAAGTACCAATTGATCGCATAAATTTATGAAACGGGTTAATATATGAGAATTTCCATCAAAATCTGGAACAAGTCTAAGTGACTTATAGATTAAATCTACTGGATTACTATTATTATTTGCCATATTTTCTTCCAAATTCGCGTCTAATTCACTATCCTCTAAAATATCTCCTAGATCCCTGCGTTGATCTATCGATCTATTTCTATTGCTATTCCTATCACTAGCTAACCTATTATTCCGTGATTCTCCCGGATGGAAAATCTTGACGGCTATACGTTAAACTAACACCAAAAAATCACTCGCGAAATATTAAAACGCACACTTAAAATAGATATATAATATACTAGGAAGGACTAATGTAGGAAAGCAAGGACTAAGAAAGATTCAAAGTACTTACTGCATAATGCTCCAGTATCTTTCTCCTGCACAATCAATGTTCAGATCACTCACTGCAAAAATCAATGTAGGTTCGGTAACTTGTCTATGATGTTCTAGTTTTTACAAGTATCCTACCGGCTGCGCCATTTACGATTTCTACAGGCGAGTCGCAAGAAAAAGATAGTTTTGGAGACGTAGATTTAATTAGACAAACTTTACATGAATATTAAACATTAAAATTAAGTTATACAAGTGACCATGATCGAAGTTTGATTCATAATGAGAATCACACAGGTGTTCCTCAATTCGGAGAGGTGACCGTGAGATGTCGCCGTGAAGAGCTGACGTTGCGTTGCCGGGTGGTCCATATGCACAGCCGCGCTGGGTACAGTGCAAGCGATGCGATGCGATAGTTAGCTTAGCGTAACAAATGGCATAATATTTCAATGAAGAATCATAAATCTGGCTTTGTTTTAGTTCTAAGATTGATTAGAATTTTGTTATAATAGTTAATATTACGAGAAATAGCAATTTTCCGACAGCCAATTTCAAGCAAACGTTAAACATTAGGTTTTCTCCTGCCATTTTTATCAAACTGGTAACACGAAAAAATCTAAAAAAATATATATATGTACTGGTCATATAGTCCTCAAGGTTGTAGATTGATTAGAATATTGAAATAAAAATTGAATCGACGCAAAAAAAAAACGATATTCAAAAGCAATATTGATCTAAAATGTATGCATTTTCAGCGTCCATTATATTCCAAATAAACTCAATTTTATCAAATAAATTAATATGATATAAAACTTCGATCTACAGCGAATACGTTTTATTAGTTTTCGTTTGTCAATATAATAAGACAAAATTACAATAAATAAAATTGGAGAACTATAATTCTGCGTCAATTCAGCTCGCACCTCAGTCTCATGTCAGTCTTGTCTCTAATTTTCGTCAATAACAATCGACAATCGTCCGGAGATCAATATTATTATCGAGTCGTGTAGGCTGGTCGAAAAAATTTGATCCAGGAAGTAAAAATCAAAAATTTGCGAAAAAAATGTAACAGCCCTCTTAAGGGCAATGTGGGGGCCACTTTAGCAGAAGGGTGCCTTAAAACGCGGTCACACGGTCTTAATTCTTAACCTATTGAACATTCCGTCTTAGGACCAAACACAGATTACTCTTTACTTTGTATCTCTCATATTACAATACTTAATGTAAATTTTTTATGACTTTCGTGGCACAACTTTCGTGGTTGTTTGTCCAAGAAAGTCAGCTAGCGCACCACAAAAGCTATCAATCTCCAGTACATAATAACTATAGATTTTTTGTGAGCCGTAGATGCATTTACTCGATTGTCGTGAAGCTCAAAAGAAAGGTGTTATGTATTTGTATAAGTATTTTTATACATACATGTGTTTCAATTTTTTTCTTGTATCGACTCGTAGAATGTTTCTGTTTGTATGTTTTCTCATAGCCAATTTAACAGTTTATAACCCCATCTCAAACTGGACTGTTTTGTCAGTGTATCCCTCTTGCTTAAAAAGTTTCGTAACTTTCGTGGGCACCAAAATTTCAAAAAAGAATATCTCTGTAGTTTATGCACCGATTTACTTATCATCAAAATTGTATGTATTGTTTTTACGGCGTCTTAAATGTGTGTCCGTTAATTTGAAGATTATTCTAAAAAAAATTCTCCACGAAAGTTACGCGGAGAATACTTTTTGAAGGTATGTTTCACTTCAAAAATACTGTTTGCGGCGTGTATAAGAAAAGAAAAAACGTAGAACGCACTTACAGTCAGAATATTGAACCGACTGTCATAGGGTTTGCTATCAAAAAAAAAAAAACTAACACATTTTCCATAGTTTATATTTCACATAAAGGTTTTCTGACACTATTTAAAGTCTTGATCTTACACTTACGCTATGAGATCACTTATGTATTAATCATTACAAATAGATTCGATTTATTTACATGGTTTTTTGGTGCAAACTAATTAAAATTAAAAAAAGGTTATGTATTGTTTTAGGTTTTATGTTAAATTGTCTAAATAAAATGATGTATACACAATCTGGTCAGGTCAATGAGCTATTACCACTACGTATAGAGAAGACAGCGCGAATAAAATCTGTGCTCCGTTCAACTGCAGTCGGCCGGCTGCAGTTCACTCAGTCGCTTGCTCGCCACAGCCCCGCACTGCCGTGCTTGTTGCACAGATTTTGTTCGCGCTGTCTTCTCTATACGTAGTAGTAAAAGCTCAATGGGTCAGGTAGTGTCTTATGCAATTTCCTAGTAGGTTTGAAGATTTTTTTTTTTAATACTGTTGTGTTTTTTTTTAAATTCTGTATCACCTTCTGATAAAAACAAAAGCAGAGATAAAAGGGACGGATTTTACAAATAAATCTATGTAGATTGTGATTTTGCACCAAATAATAAATAAGGGGACATTTACAAACTTAGTTACTATACTATTTTATTTACATGCTTAGATATTGGTGTCGATTCTGTTGTGCACAAACTAAACTTAATTTAGGCTATTGCTGTATTTTTCTCTATAATAAAACGAGAAAGAGACGGACGTAATTTAGAGCTGTCAAATTTAGTTGGAACTAATATTTCAAATGAAGGGAGCACGTAAAAACATTCTCGACTAAAAACACGGTGAAGCGCAAGGCATAAACAAGTTTGACATCTCTAACTTAGTTCATAGCTATAGCCGTCCTTTTCGCGCACTGCCTTTTAGTAAAAGATAGCAATAGCCTAAATTAAGTTTAGTTTGTGCACAACAGAATCGACACCATTATTTACTAGACTTTTTGATTAATAAAGGATTTCATTGAGATTTAACGTAATGTGACTTTAATCTGCAATGCTGCCATAAAAAAAAACAGATACAATAGGTACAATCGACTCGACCGCATGTCTTATGTAACACGTTTAGGCCTGAATTTTATTCTTGTCGCGCTGACGGCCGGTCGTTACGTCAACGAGAACAAAATACGGCATTATAATTAAGCTGCAGGCTAAGCCAGCAAGTAAGTTCGGAATTTCAAGAGAATAGGAGGTCAGATTATACTGGTTTTGTTACCATCACTGACATGCGGCCTGCTGTACCAGAAAATAACTGAAAATCCAGTTTTCCAGATTTTAAACTTAAATTCAACATGATTGTCCTAAATTAATCTCATCGATCAATTACCTAGTAATATTAACACTTGTATCTATCGTCAAGTTGAAGTAATTACTTGAGTTTAAGTAATTACTTGAGTTTAAGTAATTACTTAAGTAACCATTTTATGCAATAGACAAGAATTTGAACGAAGTAAGAACCGTCAAAGAAAGCAAAGCTAAGAATTCTAACTTTTGACAGTTCTAACTTCAAGCAATTACTTAACTGCAGAAAAATCGAATCTTAATTACCTAATTACTTTTATTCAAGTTATCACTTCGACTTGTCTATAGTTCCGTGTTAGGCCTTAAGAATAAATATGTAGTAGACTATTACAAAATTAATATTAGTTAATTTATACATTGTAATATTTAGAGAAAGTTCTCGATTCTGTTATAAAACTCAACTTAATTTAGGCTATTGCTATCTTTTTCTCTCTAATAAAACGAGAAAGAGACGGACTTAATTTAGAGCTATCAAATTTAGTTGGATCTAATATTTCTGTACAATGAAGGGTGCACGTAAAAACATGTCGACTAAAAACACGGTGAAGCGCAAAGCATAAACTAAGTAGTTTGACATCTCTAACTTAGTTCATACTTTCATAGCTATAGCCGTCCTTTTCTCGCACTGCCTCTCGTAAAAGATAGCAATAGCCTAAATTAAGTTTAGTTTGTGCACAACAGAATCGACACCAATGAAAGAAAATAGGCTTTATTTAATTTGAATAAGGAAAAAAGATATACAAGCAAACAGACCGACATATTTTCAAAGTAAAGAAAGATTAATTCGCGAATATGTTTTATTTTCTTTCATTATTTTCGAGGTAAGTCCTAAGTTTCAACACAGTCACTCATAACATACCCATTCACTCTGATAACGATTACCGTTATAAAACTTACTTCACATTGAAAGATCCAAAACACTTTTCTGTCAAAATATGTTTGCTTCTTAGGTTTGTTTAGACGTAGGTTGAATTAAAAAGAGCAACGTTGTTGAATTGTGAAAATAAATTTGCTTTAGGAATGCGAAGCTGGGAAATTAAACATATCATTATCATCATCAGCCTATTAATGTTCCCACTGCTGGGACACAGGCCTCCTCTCTATGAAAGGGAACATCAATTAAACATATAGGTAATGCAATTTCCCAACTGGTAAACATACGCCATAGACATTTTCGCGAAAGACATTTGCGCGAAAGCTCATTTGCTTCAAAATATTTTTAAACTTTCTACCTGATAATTTGACAGATACAAAGGTGGTCAGTTTTACAACACATCAGAAGAGGAAGAATTCCATATTGGAGTAACATCGGCATCAGAATACCTTACTTAACCAAAAATATACAAAACACTATCCGATTAAAAATATATTTTACAATTAAACCTAATTACGACAAAAACACGTCATGTTACATTAATTTCCTCATCACTGGCGCTCGCATCGCTGTCAAATTCATCCTCCTCCATATTTTGAAAGGGAATTTCGCGGGAAAACAGTTGACCGCCGGCCAATTTGTCTTCGTAACCTCGAAACTCATTCGACGTGGTTGCGTAAACTTTTTTCATTTCTTCGTTAGTTTCTTCAGTATTAGGCGATAATGGGGATAGTTTAGGTTTGTCAGCCTCAGCATCGGACAGGTCTGGGTGTGGATTGTTCTTGTTTGGAAGCGTTTGCTCTCGAGACCCACCTGACGCGAGGAGTTCCCGCTCTTTTGAGTTCCGCCATTTCATGCGGCGATTTTGGAACCAGATTTTTACCTGTGGAAGAAAATTATATTGGTTAAAACAAGACTAGTTAAAGAACTTGGTTGAGACTAACTTTTTTTTGTCAGTTATTAGGTATTGCAATAGATGTTGGGGAATTAGTCGATCGCAGAAAGACGGTATTACTACTTAGTAGTAAAGGTTTCCATAGTAAATTGTAGGTACATATACAAAATCTGTTGGACACAATGACGTGTCTTGTCATTTCTGTAAAAGACGGACATGGGTTCTATAAATTAACAAGGGAGACATATCATTAATTATGTTGTGTTTCGCTGAGCATAAGGCAAATCCACAGAGCTTGAAACTCAGCTCACACCCTAAGCTAAACCATAATCCCGCTCATAAATGTTCATTCCATATTAATAAATAACAATCATTCATTTTCACGATTGCATCAAAAAGGCATCACGCGCTTTATACCATAGCCAAAAAGAAAAAAAAGTCATAATCGTCAAAATTACCAATCATCAAATGACACCAAAAAGGGCGCGAACGCGAAATATAAAGTACTAAACTTTTTTTACCATGGACAATTTCGCGAATCGATTTCTCATTTTGTTTCGTAAAAATCGTTTTATATTTTTTTCTTTTTTTGCTGGCAGAAATTCTAACAGTTTTACGGAATAAATAGCGAGTAACGGTGCATTGTGTTTGACGTCGCATGTTATTGATGGTCGGAGGCGGGGCTGTGCGGGTGTTCCTTTGCCTGCGTTGTGTTTAGAAAAAAAAAGTTGACGTTTGACCGCGCGCGCGGTTTTGTTGTGATTCTATTTTTCGTATTTATTTTTTTGGTTGATATTTTTATGCCTTTACTTTGTGTGTTTAATTTTTATAGCTTTTGTTACAAAAAAATGAATATATTGCCATACTAAAGCATCGCAATTTATGTATTTATCTTCGAAGTTAATAAATATTCATAAATAATCGAAAAATAGGGAAGATGCATAAATTTTCTTTCGTTTATTTCGATACGGAATGTTAAAGTACTATAAAAATAATGACAAAAAGCGGAAACAAGACATAAATCGGCCAAATAACACAAAAGTTATAACCATTTAAACTTTTGTTTCTATCTCTTTCTAGATAAACGGAATTTAGTATGGATTTTGTACGTCGATGCAGAGAATGACGTTATTCGTTGTATCGGATCTCTCTGTCTAATCAGCAGTTTCAAATGCTTATAACTTAGTATTTTTAATAGTTATTTAAAAAATAATTTCATTCGGCTATTTCTGATGCGTTTTAGTTCCATTTATCACCGCAAGTGGCGCTGCATGATCATAACAAGAAACATGGCGTCACAATCGACAACGATGTCACAATGAAATGGCCGCTTTTCCCGCTTTTCATTTTTATTTTATTTTTTCGATTTTTTTAATTTTTTTTTTATGCGATTTTTTTTTCATTTTTTTTTTACCTTTATGTTGAGAATTACGTGACACTACGCTTTGTTTAGAGTGATAAAAAAAATCATGCATCTACCCTATTGTAATCATTCTGTTTTGTTTTGAATCGCTAATGAAAATATCACTCATAGATTACAAACGGTACTAATTTTGATGCCTACCATAGGTTACCATATTATTCGAGGCCTACCATAGGTTGGGAACATAGGATTTAGAGCCATATTTAGCGTAAAAATAAGATTTAAGTTAGCTTGGTACGAGGTGTACCGTTATCGGTACAATAGGGAACCTACCAGCACATATTTATGTAGGATGGTGTGAATGACCGAAAATAATACCTAATCTGTTCGTCTTATGTCTTCTTTAACATTTTTAAAGACATGTAAAACATTGGAGTCGTCTCATCGTCGTATCTAGCTCGCCATACTCCCATTCCCATTCTCGGTCACACTTATACTCTCTCATTCATTTATCTTACATTTATAATGGGTGGAAGCCGAAAGGCACCTGTTCTCCCCGTCATTGTGATACCTGGGAACCTTCTAGTTACGGAGTTATTGGGGGTCATAGTTTTCACAAATAGCTTACAACTTTACTTATACCTCCACGACCTCCGTACTAAATAATGCATCATCCATCAGCACCATATTTTGAGTGCGTTACATCCGAGTCCTACAGTAAAACGTGGTTTTTCACCTCAAAAAATCGTTTCCCAGCAATAATTTTTGCGTAGAGTTACTTGTTTTTAATGTACCTACTTACAGAACGGTAAGGCTTATTCGTAAATATTTTTCCATAGGTAGGTAGGTACTGCTAGTAAAATTGAACTAAAAAATATATGCCAAAACCGAAAGAAAGTCAGTCTTTCCGAAAGCAATTTGTAGACCGTCATTTGTCTATCTAAGGTCATTCATTCATTGCAACTGACCTCAGTCATTCAATTCCATTCATTACAATTGCGTTCCAGTTCCATCGCCCCAATTATGGTCGATATTTGACAATAAAATGAACGTGTCATATTTTTGACAAAAGAATTTTATTAGATCCGTCATCTGCCTGATGACATGTAGGCGTGAGATACGGTTGTTGGTTGATACTATTTTATTAGAAATATTGAAATGTCATTCTTACTTTGTGGGCAGTTAGAAAACACCCACATTTTTTTTCTTTAATCAATGAGTCTTCGTGAGTTTTGTATCTTTGTGAAGATTATTAAATGGTTATAAATATATAAGCAGTTTCATTGTATTTTTTTTTTCCAACGACTAGCATTTGTTTAACTTATTGATTCAAAATCCGTTTTCACGATAACAAACTCAACTCAAAGAATTATGACGAACTGTTAACAGTCTCGTATCGGCATTCGTACGAGGTAATCGCGTCCATTAGCTAATTAGTTTGTTTACGTCGAGGCGTTCACTGCGCAGCGCTCGACAAGACGGCGCGCGGCGGCCGCCCGCGTGTACCAATAGTTTTTACGTGCGGTCACCGGTCGGCGCGTCAACAACAATGGATGAGACTACTTCCGAACAGGAGAAAACAAATACAGTCGATGTGATGAGTGACCCTAATGTTTTCTATGAGCAAGAAATGAAGGAAGAGGAACAATATTTACTGGAGAATTTACAGGAAGCGTGCGAAAGTTGTGAAGAGCGAAGACCAAGTAAGAGAGACAGACAAATTGAAAATGAGGAGGGGTGGACGGAGGTTGGCGGAAACAAAGGCAAGAAATATAAAGAGGATAAAGTGGAAATTTACATTTCGTCCAATGACAAAATGCCGAAACAGTTTGCACTGGCCAAAATTTTTAAAAATGAAGGCGTACTTAGTATTGACAAGATTAAGTATATTAATCCTTACAAGATCCGGGTCGTGATGAGAAATGAGGACAGTGTTGTGCTACTAGAAGAGTGCAAGGAGGTTACTGACAGAGGTTGGAGAATTCAAAAGGCTATGGAAGTTAATGTGTCTTATGGTGTTATTAGAGACGTGGATATAGATCTGACTGAGAAGGAAATGTTGGAGCGTATTGAATGTGCGGAACCTGCGCAACTTGTGTCCGTCCATAGACTCATGCGCAGAAACTCAGAGGGTGAAGGTTGGAAACCCAGTGAGTCGGTACGCCTTTGCTTTAAGGGCTCATTTCGACCAGCATATATTTACGTAGATGGATTACGTATACGAGTTGAGCAATACATATTTCCAGTGACCCAATGCTCTCGCTGCTGGAAGCTTGGACATACGGCACAAAGATGCTCGTCAACTAACATCATATGCCCAAAATGTAGCGGGAAACACGATAATTGTGACACCACCTCATTTAAATGCACCAACTGTAATGGTCAGCATATGGCTTTAATGCGATCTTGTCCAGCCTACTTAAAGGAAAAGAGGTTGAGGGAGATAATGGCTGAATTTAATTGCACATATCGTCGCGCATTGACAATTTATGTCCCAGTTAAAGATATCAAACCAGTTGAACGTGCCATAACAGTAACAGGATTGAAGGATGTGGCGGCTGCACAGACAGGGAAATTGTCTTTTTCGGCCTGTGTACAACAACCTGCCACAGAAGCAGCAACACAGGCGCCGCGGATGGACAGTCATCATGAGAGTGCTAAGAAAGATACGTCAAAGCCGCAGAAACAAAAACAGTCTAAGAAACCTGTTGAAGTGGAGATGTCGGTACAACCGGTACAAGTTGATCCGATGGATGGAGATGTTTTAAATGAAGAGGAGAATAAGACGAGAGAAGTACTATTCAGTGAGCTTATAAGTAGATTAAAGGAGATTTTGTTTTTAAAAGGAGTAACAGTACAGCAAAAGATCCAAAGTTGTTTAAAATGCTGTGTTCAATGGGTAATTTTAGTAGTAGTAGAAAATATTTCGGACTGGCCAATATTGAAGCTTATATTAGATTATTTTGGTTACAATGAATAATAATCTCATAAAATTCAATATTATTCAATGGAATGCACAAAGTGTTCGCCCCAAGTCATTAGCATTACAACAAATATTATGCCAAGAAAAAATTCACATCGCAGCACTGAGCGAAACGTGGCTGGAACCTGATAGTGATTTTAAGATAAATGGCTATAGAATATTTCGTAAGGATAGGCAGGATTCGTATGGTGGTGTAGCATTACTGATACATAGATCTGTAGAAGCTTGTTTACATATTTTTAGTAGTGGTAATTCAGATATTGAAGTAGTAGTGGTCAAAATTAACAACTGTGAATTTATTGAATATGTATTCTCCGTTTACTGTGCACCGTCAGTTCGCACCAATCAGTCAGACTGGGAGAACCTATTTAACAGCGTCGGCCAAAAAGCTATTATTTTAGGTGATTTTAACGCTCACCATACGAATTGGTCGTACAAAACGGATTCGCGAGGTTCCCAAATGTATGATGCCCTCTTGGAAAGTAATTTTGTAATTTTGAATGATAGTACAAGTTCCACACGTATAAAATTAGTAAACAATCAGCTCCAATCATCGTCACCTGATGTGTCGCTAGCTACTTCTGACATCGCGATAAGGTTGAACTGGGGCACTACAAATGAAAGCTTGGGAAGCGATCATCTTATTATTAAGGTGGTTACACATTTGGAAGGGAATCTGGATTACATAAATTCACGACGTAACTACCGGAAGGCTGACTGGATATCCTATCGAGATTTATTGGAAGTTCTATTTAAAGATTTTAAATTCTATGAAGATGACCTCCAAAAATCTTATGACACATTTGTAAATTTTTTGAACATAGCAGCGGATCGTTTCATACCACGGTATAAAATAAACCGTAATCCAAGCAATAAGTTTTCACCTAAAGCGTATTGGACCGCAGCCCTATCCAAATGTGTAGCTGAAAGGCGTCTAGCATTATCTGAATTCCGACGTAACCCTAGTCCTAATAATTTAATTAAATTGCAAGACAAAATAAGAATATCTCAAAAACTAATCCGTCAAGCTCGAGATGAATCTTGGCACGAGTTTTGCAATTCATTGGATGGTAAGATCACTCAAAGTGAAATGTGGCGCAAACTGAAGTGGTTAAAGGGTTATAATGTGCCACACTCCCACGTAGATAAAGAAAAAGCTAATGAGCTATTGTGTAGTTTAACACCTGACTATGTACTTCCTAATGACCCAGACTTCTCTCCCGATAAAACTAGTTTGGATATTTTAATTATAAGACAGGAATTAGATATTTGTTTACGACATAAAGACACGTCGCCAGGTAGTGACAGAATATCATATTCAATGTTATACAATTTACCTAACAATGGAAAAAACATTTTATTAAAATTGTTTAACTTGTTCTACGCAGTAAGTTTTGTGCCTACACAGTGGCGAGACATCACTATTATTCCGATCCCAAAACCAGGGCGTGATCCGCACTCATCTGGATACCTGCGACCAATATCAATGATATCGTGCATTTGCAAAACCTTTCATAGTATTTTAATAAAACGTTTAGAGTGGCACATTGAGAGAAATAACTTTTTATCTTACAAAACATCAGGCTTTAGAAAACATCACTCCACTTTAGACAATCTTTCAAACTTGGTGTTATCAGTTCAAACCGGTTTCTCTCATAATCAGATGACTATAGCTGCCTTTATAGATATCGACAATGCATACAATAACGTCGATGTAAAAAGTTTAATATGTATTATGCAACAATTAGGAGTTAGTTCTTTGATGTGTAGGTACTTGTGGAATTTTTTAAAAGACAGATATTTAAGAATGCAGGTAGACTCGGTTTCATTTGGTAGATATTCGTGCCGCGGCTTGGCTCAAGGTGACCCTTTTTCCCCTTTGCTTTTTAATTTAGCTACTATAAAGATTTGCAATAGTATCAATAATGTTTTAATTTCACAATACGCTGACGACTTTGCGATATACATAAATTGTCATAATGTGCGGGAAGGAAGCAAGCAGATACAGTTAGGGCTAAATAAATTCGTGGAGCTGCTTTCTAAAATTGGATTAGATATTTCACCAACAAAGAGCAAAATATGTGTTTTTAAAAGGGGCTTCCGGAGTGAATTTGTTGATGTAACTATAAATGGAATGACTTTGGAAGTGGTAGATAACATTAAATATTTAGGTCTATGGTTGGACAGATCCTTGCGATGGGCGAAGCACATAAATGAGTTGAGAGGTAAAAGTCTAAAATTATTAAATATTTTCAAAGCTGTGACCGGTGCGGGTTGGGGAATACACCCAATTGTTTTGAGACGGATCTACATAGCCATGTTTCGGAGTAGGTTAGATTACGCTAGCGCGTTGTATGACAATAGTTGTAAAACACACTTGGGCAAGCTGGACAAAATACAAAACCAATGCATGCGTATTATAGGAGGATTTATTAAAAGAACCGCAATACATGTGATGGAATGCGAACTCCATCTTCAGCCACTGAGCACGCGTAGGTATTATCTTGCTGGCAAGTTTTGGTTTAGATGCAAGTCCTTTTCTGGTAATGAAATTATTAACATCTTAGATAAGCTGAGTGATTATTGCCGTAATGCTTATTGGAGGAACAAGAAAAAACCCCTTCTAGTTTCGATCCACGATAACTTTAAAAATACTTTAGTTTATTCAACAAAACAGTTAGAAATGTTTTCTTTGGACTTATGGGTTAGTAGTATAGATCTTTCTGGAGTACTGGAACCGGATATTAAGACCATTTGTAAGCCGAAACACCAGTATAAACCATGCGAATTACAACAGATTTGTAATGAATTTTTGATGAATACTTATTCACATTTTTATAAATTATACACAGATGGGTCGAAAAATGATGATGGCAGTAGTGGTTTGGCACTCTATGATCCTCAAACAAATAGCTCCATCCAGTTGATGATAAAAGCAAAAGTTTCTATTATGTATACGGAGTTGATAGCCATTGCAGAGGCAATTTCTTACATTGATTCCTTTAAGGCCGGGGAATATGTTATTTTGACAGATTCCAAGAGTGCTATTCTCCATTTGGCTCGATGCACCTCGAATTTTCGAGGCACACCGATAGCCTATAATATTTTGGAGTCGCTCCGTAAACTTAGGATTAGTGATAAAATAATTAAAATTCAATGGGTACCTTCACATGTGGGCATAACAGGTAATGAAGAAGCTGATCGTCTGGCCAGAGAAGCTAGTTTGAATGGAATACCATTTACCTGCCTACCCTTACATACAGATTGTTTGTACTTCGTTAAGGAAAAATGTAAAGAGATTTGGAGTGAGCACTTTGACGAGAGGTCATTAACTAAGGGCATCTGGTATAAGACCATACAGCCTGGCCTTACGCGATCACCGTGGTTCGCAGAGTCTGGATTGTCTAGAACAGATGTTGTGACTGCCTTAAGACTTCGGTCCGGGCACATACCGCTAAACAAATTTGCTTTTCTGATGGGTAAATCCAACTCACCAAATTGTGCTGAGTGTGGCGTGGTTGAAGATGTTTACCATGTATTAGCCGAGTGTGCCCGGACCGAGGTTGAGAGGGTCAGCTTTATGCTGGAATTTGATATGGATCTGAGGAAAATGGGCATGTGTAATTTGATTTTAGCCCGTCCTGTGTCCAATGAGGCAAAATTTATTTATAAATTAGTTAAATTATCCATTAAGCGTAGATAAGTAGTTTTTTTTTTTTTTGTGAGGCCCATGAGGGTGGCATGATCATGTCTGATCAAACTCTCTATAAAATAAATAAAGATTAAAAAAAAAAAAAAAAACGAACTGTTAACATAAAATGACGAATGGCGCGGGCGCAGCGGTAGTGAGGCTGCCTTACGTTCTTAGGGTCCCGGGTTCGAATCCCGGTAGGAGCAAATGTTTGTGTGATGAGCATGGACATTTGTTTCCGAGTCATTGATGTTTATACGTAAGCATGTATTTACAAACAAAAATTATCTATGTAGTATATCAACTATCTGGTGTCCACGCCACAAGCCTCGCTGCTTAGTGTGGCACTAGATGGCGCTGTGTGTATTGTCCAGCGATATTTATTTAATAATAAAAAATAATAATAATACAACCTTTATTTTCAGACAAGTTTGGCCCATAGATAAATAACTTTTTTTTTTCGGATGGGAAATCATCAAATGACTCCTCCCGCTCTGGGCGGAGCAGGAGGGAGTGTCAGACTTTTACTGACTAAAACCCATCCATGTTCCTTCATCGCTCTTTGTGTTCCGGGGCCACGGTGAGATACCGAACAGTCCCGCAACCCCGGCAGACATCGGTCCTTACGGACCCCTTCCTTTTTGCTGACTCTCTTTGAGGCGCGCGTGGAACACGAACGCGCCGTCGACACGGCCTGTCGTCATGAGACGGACGGACAGCTAGCTAGCCCATAGCCTACCGTCCACAGGCCCGCGATAGATACCTACCTTACAGACCCAGCAGACACTTTAAAAATACATTTTTCATAAAAAAAACTGCTATATTCAAATGCAGTCTAGGCTAATCATAGAAAGAAAGAACAAGCATTGATTAGTATTCTATGAGTCTTTGTAATAGGTAAGTAGTTTGTAGTAGGTATGTATTTTTTCTTTTCCGTCTATGTGGATGTTATTTTTTTTTATTAACTTCTATAGTTGGTGTCAGTTAAGATGAGAATAGCGGTCATTGCCCTTTCCCTAATATCTCTTCGTACGAACCAAAACAAATAAACCATGTATCGTTTTTCATTACAAAAAATGTTAAAGATCACGATAGATGACGATTCAAGACTTGAACAGGCTTGTTTTTGGTTTTCAAAGTTAAAAAGTTTAATAAATGTAGGTGGGTCAATGACCGCTATTCTCATCTAAACTGGCACCAACTATAGTTACAATGTAAAATTTATACTTGATCAGGTTTTATGTGAGATACCACAGCCAAAAAAGGTAAAATAAAACGTTTTTGCAAAAAAATAACCGCCTTCTAAAAAAAAATACAAAAAAGTTGAAAATACTTTTGGAAAAGTCAATGAAACAAACAAAACTCACTCATTTCCGAAGAAGAGTTATTTTCTACGTTAGCTAGTGTTTTTTTACAAGTGAGTTGTCAAGTCATGAGAAAGTTGTGTCTTGATGAATAAAAGCATAACAATGGGAATGTTCCGGTTCTTTTCTTACAAGAGATCACTAATATCCTCAAAAAACTGCTGTCTTCCTGATATAATTAGCAGCTGATAGATGACTCAATCTCTATTCACGAAATCAAACGCTAAAATCGATTCGCCAGATCACCGTAAAAATAAAACGTTTTGAAAAAAATCGAATCACATTTTTTATCAAAAACAATTTTCTTTAACGAAATGACAAATGGCACCCGCCGATTGCCCGTAACCAATCAAACTGATGGATGTTCGCGCCCGATTCAAATATCGAATCATTTGTCAAACTTTTAAATATGGCGAATGTTTTTTTACGCGCGCAAATTTTCATTGTGTCAGATTGAATCGTTAAAAATCTTGACAATCTTTTGTAGAAAAATGGGATTGAAGTAACAGATGCTTTTAGTTATAATGATTGTTGATTTTCATGGTCCTATTACGGTCTAATTGAAGTTAAAATCGATAAACTATCAATTTAAAAATCGACAACGGACTAACGGTCTTGAATTTGAAACATGCTACATTTGTCACTAAGCTAAGATGCGTATAGAAACAGTATGTGAGAGGACTATGCAGTATTCTAGTCTTTCTGGGTAATCCTGCTGAGGCTGCAGGACTGTTCGAAAGAGATACCGTGGCCCTGGAACACAAAGGGCTAAGAAGGAACATGGATAGGTTTTAGTCAGTACAAGTCTGACACTCCCTTCCGTTCCGCCAAGAGCAGGAGGAGTCATTTGATGATTTCCCATCCGAAAAAAAAGGCTTATAAATGCGACTACTTAGACGGATAAGTAGCCAAGTAAGTATTTGATCCAGATATAGAAACCATTTTGTCATATCTTTTGTGTTCCCATAGTTATCATCAGCCTAGCTTTTTCCCAACTATGTTGGGGTTAGCTTCCAGTCAAACCGCGGCTGCCTATCTGACCTGACCTCCACAACCCAGTAGCTGGCTCACTAACAAGGTACCCTAAGTAAGACTGGTTGTCTGACTTTGGGGCTTCTAACTGGTGCAACGATATTGTTGCGTTGTTGTGGTTATTTTTAACCGACTTCTAAAAAGGAGGAGATTCTCAATTCGGCTGTTTTTTGTAATGTTTGATTACTTCGTGATTTCTGGTCCAATTTACGTGATTCATTTGGTAGAAGAATTGGCGAGGTGGTCCCATATCAATTTTATTCACATTGCTTGAGTAGTCTAGGAGTTCATCTTTTATCATAAGCATATTTTTTTATTTTATGTCAATGTGGATAATCTGCTAATAACTTTTAGTAACAATGGAAAACGAATACTCGACAAGAATTCGTGTGATATGATATCAAGATCCCACAACTAAAAACCACTGAAATAAAATCTATTTTGCAAAAAATAACCGACTTCCAAAAAAACACAAAAAAGGAATCGTTGGATGTCACTTATTTTTTTGCAAAAAAGTTTATGTCAAAACTAGGTCAGAAAAAAATCCCAGGAAATGTTTTAAAACCTCTATAACACAGAATCGTTTAAAACCACAGTTTTTGTTGGGAACACCACTATTTAAACAATAAAAATACAGCAACATTAATGCTGCTTCGTACGACCCATACCTTGCATTAATAATCTCAAAATCCTCAACGAAAACAGTACCCTCAAACCTACAGCACCATGAAAGCTCAAAAGTAAAAGATCTCTCTCTAATCTACTGACCGCCCTCCCTCTCCCTCTCTGCCGGGTCCCTGAGACCCCGGCGTGAAGGGTGGCGACAATATGCCGCTAGCAGATGACGCCGGCCCTTTTGCGAGTAGGGATGTGAAAGAGAATGATTATCGATACGAGATATTTTTGTGAGATAATTTTATTTTGTTTATTTTGAAAATAAGACTTTACGAACACGTTTAACACGACGTCTTTTTTTAAACTAGATGGTCAGTCACTGTTTTAAGCTTTCACGGTTCATAACTATACTTAAAATGTCACTTACGGGATATCTTCCGTGATTATTGTTTATTTTTGAGCTCCCGATATTTCGGCACTGTTGCAAGCGCCATGATTGCGGGTCAAAAGTAGCAGCCAGCAACATAATAAGGACTCTACAAAACCTAGTGATACTGTGAGTGTGTTTTGCCGTGCCTTAGTGTCGAGTTTCAGTAGTGCGCGTAGTAAAAAACAAAGAAAGAGGGTAGACAGATTTGTCTGCTCCTAACAATTTTTTCCATCCACCCGCATTCTCCAGTTGACCCGCGATCGTCAACAGAGTCGAAATATCGGGAGCTCAAAATTAAACAATAATCACGGAAGATATCCCGTACGTGACATTTTAAGTATAGATGGTCGGTCTTTCGTACCTGACTACTCTGAGAAGAAACAGCCGAAATAAACTCAGTGGTCTCTTTTAAGGTCCAGACATAATCTTGGTCAACTCACATGAGGACTATGCAGTTATGTGTCTGTGAGTCTTTTAAAGAAAGAAACACACAGATTTGAATAGACCTTTTCAGTCAGTACAAACATTTTGTCAGTTATCGTGTAACTGGATGTTGTTGTTGTTTATTATTCATTTATTTGCGTAAGAAAAGGATTGAAGCTAATAACAGTCATCCGACCCATTTAAATAAAATTCTCGCTAAATACA
The DNA here is from genome assembly GCA_905147715.2 of Xestia xanthographa. Classification (NCBI taxonomy): domain Eukaryota; kingdom Metazoa; phylum Arthropoda; class Insecta; order Lepidoptera; family Noctuidae; genus Xestia; species Xestia xanthographa. Next base: position 20,218,356 of record LR990667.1, read on the forward strand.
GATACCCTGAATTTTGGACAAGAACATTGGAAAGATTCCGCTTCGAGAGTACCTACACTTAATTTTTAAACAGGCAAATTATATGAGAATTTAGTTGCTATTATTTTCTAATATTCTAAGAGTTGAAAAAGTCAACCAATTTTCCATTAATTATGATACTGTTTCCTACATTGACGTTAACAGGTGGGAGCGTTGTCAAAACCGTGTACAGTCGCCACCGCATCAAGTTACCACAAACTGTCAAAACTCATTCGATTTTGAACTGAATCATCATTTTTTTATGGTTTAAAATCATTTGGAGCAATTTGACAGTTTGACTTGATGCCGACTGTGCCACAATTGGCAATTGGCAATTGATAATTAAAATAACTCAAACAAATTCAAATCCAAGCAATTTTTTAATGGAAAACTTAAACAAATATTTACAATAAATTAATAGAAACTCACAAACCGTCACGTCTAATAAATTAATCTGCTTCTTCTATAGAGTATGAAGTTCGTCATTTTCGGCATCGGGAAAACCAATAACATCGATAAAATGCCATCGACACTGTCCCAACACTACAAGAGACAAGGGTGCTCCGGCTAAGTATTAATTACTTTTTGACATATTCACTTTTATTACAATTTATACGGGATAGAGCTGTAACGCGTGAGACTGACGCGAGGAAAGCCGGGAGGCGGAGTGTAGTTTATTAGATGTAATGATTAAATGGAATTGTTTTCTTTCTTTGTGAAGATAGGATTTGTCCCATTTTTATGGCACAACAAGCTTTTTTTTTGTTAACGAGAGCAGAAGAATATAATATTATTAGGTACTAGCGGACGTCACGCGGTTTCACCCACGTAGTTCCCGTTTCCGTGGGAGTACGGGGATAAAATATAGCCTATGTTACTCAGTAAAGATGTGGCTTTCTACTGGTGAAATAATTTTAATCGGTCGAGTAGTTTTTGAATTTATTCATTACAAACACACATAAAAAATCAAAACTTTCCTCTTTATAATATTGGTATAAGTAGATGTAAGTAATTTACAGTTTTTTTTTAAATTAGCAATCTAAGATTTCAGTAAATAAAATACGAAAAATACGAATGTTAAACTGAATTGCGCTTTATGGACCTACTGATTTGACCTTTTTTGAAAACGTAGTTTTTATTATTTGATAAAAACGAACTTAATACATAAATATAAGGAGAAAATTGAGAAGTCAATTAAAATCTCTTATTGGTTAAAATAAAACAATGACTGTAGTAATAAGAACTGTCTTAATGTCTTACACCCGTGTCTATAAATAAGTCAAAGTACAGTAAGTAAACTTGAGTAAAAGTAATAACTTGAGATTTTTATTTTTGCTTGAAGTTAGAACTGTCAAAAGGTAGAATTCTTAGCGTTGATTTCTTTGACGGTTCTTACTTTGCTCAAATTCTTGTTTAATTCATGAAAATGGTGCATAGGTAATAATTTAAACTCAACTTGACTATAGATACAAGTTTAACACTCAAAGAGGTTTTTTAAACCTCTAAAGACTACACTCGTAAACATTTGAATGTCTTTGGTATCTAATGGTAACACAAGATTACGACGTAAGTAGAAATCAATTAATGCAATGAACATGAAAAAAGTGAATTCCGAACAAGGAACTTAATCTATGTTCCTTGGTTCCAAATAAATGAAAGTCATTTCTATTGTCATTGTATTACGGTGAAAGAATATGTCAAATCGTACTGATTGTGAAAAATAATAGGTTAGTAAACACAGCTGAAATAAAATTTTAATATTTAAATAAAAGCATTGTATATTTAAAACCACAATATTTGCCTAAAATTTAATATTTGCAAAGGGTTAGCAAAAATGTTTACAATAATTTAAATACTGTTTAATTTGAATGGTAAAAATTAAACAAACATGACATGTGTCAATCAAAAAGCCAAATAGTAAAAAGAGATGTGACAGACACAGCTTCTATAAGAAAGAAAAGGATAGCACGAAACTATGTTAGATCAGAATTCAAATTCATTCGACTAGTGGAAAAGAGATAGAAGGTTTTTGCTGTAAGTTAGAGCAGGACAGATAGGCGGAAAAAATAATGTTTTTGCAAACGGAACGCAGCAAAAAGTCCGAACAAAAAGGTCCCGTATCCATAAATAAATAAATGCAAATATTTGAAATTGGAACGCCGTGAATGTAAACACAGAGCAGTTTGAATATTCATTCGAAATATGAATATTTCAGTTATGGCGAGGTCCGAGGATGAAAATCAGATTCATTGGGTATAGGTACCTAGATAATATAGGGTTTGATTGTCAATATGGCTGAATGGCCAGTGGTGGACATATTTAAGAGGTACCCCGATAGTTTAAGGGCTATAACCGGTCTTAACCAACGTTACCGTTTTTTTTTTGAAGTTTTTAAAAACGGTGAAGGAAAACATTGTGAGGAGACCGGCATGTCCTAGAACCAAAAAATGGAAGACATTCATGTGTCATTCATTAATCTGCACTAGATAGGCCCGCGATTACAGACCACAGAGCCACAGGGAAGTGGTCTGTGTGCTCTCTGTCCCAACAGTTGTACCGTAGGTAGGTAGATTATGCGTTTTAAGAGGAGATTTCTTTTTTTGTTCGTTCTAAACCATAGTTCTTACTCTTTGATAATGAACCCCTAAAGCCATACGGCAATCGGGTTATCTAACACATGAGAAAATGTGGAAACCACTCAATCGATATTTAAATATTAAGAATCGTTTATACTAACAGCCATAGAGAGCAGGCATACATTGTACCTCCCTTTGCCACCTGCGCATTGATTAAAACATTATCCAAAATACACCCACATGAAACTCAATTAACCATAAACCATATTGTTTTTAACACAAAATCATTATAATAATTATAATTAAATACGTAGATAAAGCTAACAAGAACATCAAAAGCGTTTAAATTATAATCTATTGTTGGCCCATAGACAATTAATTAATTTTAACAATGGCGGGTAGAAGATGGCGGGAGATGATATTATTATGGCGGGATTTAGTCCGTTCGAGTTGGTTTAGTTGAATTATTAGGTTCTATGCAATGATATTATAAAGCAATGATATTATAAAGAAGATACGCCATGTTCATACTGAATGGCGTTCAGATATCGTTGCGAGTAATTTAAAACAACGACAGCGATAGATAATACGGAACGTATAAGATAGAAAGAGATAGCTAGCTATCAAAGTGCAACAATTGTGTCACTTTGTCCTCAACAATTTGTGCGTGCTAGTGCGTTATCTACCTCTTTTTACTATATAATATCATTGGTTCTATGGGATAATTAAATCTATCTTTTTGAGTTGTTTAAACATTATGTTCGCGTTTGACTATAATCTCGCTATTTTTCAGGTAACAGGTCAGATAGGCAGACTTTTTATGTAAAACACTGGTATTTAGCTGCATCTGGTTAGACTGGAAGTCGAGCCGTAGTTGGAAAAGGCTAGGCAGATAATAATGACAAGTCACTAAAACAAAAGAAAGGGCTGGTTTTTCAAAAGTGACTGTTCAGAAAAATAATGATAGTTCGACGTCATTTCTATATAATAAACTAGCGGAAGTCACGCGGTTTCACCCGCGTAGTTCCCGTTCCCGTAGGAGTACGGGGATAAAATGTAGCCTATATTACTCAGTAAAGAAGTGGCTTTCTAATGGTGAAGAATTTTTGAAATCGATGCAGTAGTTTTTGAGTTTATTCATTACAAACATACACACACACAAAAAAACAAATCACATTCCTCTTTATAATATTAGTGTAGACTAGCTGATGCCCGCGACTTCGACCGCGTGGATGTCGGATCTCGCAATCAAAAGTACTTAATCATGAAATTTTGATACCGTTCCCGCAACCCTCCAATAAATATCATTATATTTTAGACAATGTATACAAAAACTTGACAAATTATAACCTAAAACCATCCTCGAGAACCGCTCTATCCATTGGAGAAAACAGCATGAAAATCGGTGCAGTAGGTAGTTTTTGAGTTTATCGCGAACAGACAAACAGACGCGGCGGAGGACTTTGTTTTATGTGGTGATAGTGAAGCTGTCAAATCCCAATGAGGGATTTTCTTTTTAGCTCTTCCCTTGTCGCTGGATAGATGGCGCTCAACTTAGTATGATAATGCAAGGAACAGAAAAATAAAAAAAAAATATTTTAACAAAGCACGAGAAAACTAGGTTAGATTCGGAAGGTCCGGGGGAAACTGGGCGGAGGACTTTGTTTTATGTGGTGATAGTGAAGCTGTCAAATCCCAATGAGGGATTTTCTTTTTAGCTCTTCCCTTGTCGCTGGATAGATGGCGCTCAACTTAGTATGATAATGCAAGGAACAGAAAAATAAAAAAAAAATATTTTAACAAAGCACGAGAAAACTAGGTTAGATTCGGAAGGTCCGGGGGAAACTGACCAAAATACTAATTTTAGCATGAATTAGGAAAAACGAAAATTTTATCAGCCTAGGGCAATGACGTATTATATATAGACACGTCATGAACCAACATCGCGGCGCTTAAAAACGGCGAAAATACTAGAACTACTTATAAGCGTGAAGAAAGAGAAAGAAAATATACAGACAGACACCGAACGGCGGGATGCCTGTTGCGAGAGGGAGATAAATATACATCTTCAGTCACGTCACAGGATTTATTAAATTATAAACAAACGTAGCGTCGCGCGACAGGTTGGTGCGTAACTAAGCGCGATGTGGCCAATTGGCTTCATTTCATGTTGTCATTTTAGAGTGCGGACAACGTATCTATAGTTTATATATCATTGGCCTAGGGTAATTTAGGAACAGTCACATTTAAGCAAACGAAAGTGTCAGTCAACGAGCGTATTTGACGTGACGCAATGTTTTTTTTTTCCAAGCGTTTTGGCTTTGGCACCAACTATCATAGTCAGTTCAACGCCATCTATAGTCATCTATACCTCTTATTATGACAATGATAGGTTTTCCTTTTGAGGTATTAATAAAAACTTAGTTTCCAAGAATTCTATAGATGGCGTTGAACTGACTATGATAGTTGGTGCCAAAGCCAAAACGCTTGAAAAAAAAACATTGCGTCACGTCACATACGCTCGTTGACTGACACTTTCGTTTGCTTAACCTTGCGAATATAACCTAGTTTTCTCGCGCTTTGTTAAAATCAGTTTTTTTAGGTTCCATTCCTTGCATTATCATACTAAGTTCAGCGCCATATATCCAGCGACTAGGGAAGAGCTAAAAAGAAAATCCCTCATTAAAATCAGCCCTAAAAATAATATTATTGACCTTTTTACATACTCACTTGAAATATTTAGTCGACACTTTATCGCTAACAATACTTATTACTTATATCATAACATAACATTCTTTCGACCACTAAACTAAACTACAAAAATACTATCAACTAAAGTCGACATAAATAAAGGTACGCGCCCACGGCTAGTATCGTATCCTCGTATCCGAGTATCCGCAATCTTGGGCGCTGCTTGCGTCTGACATTAAATAATTGTTCGCTGTGCGGATATCTGTGTTAGGAACGAATAGAGGCGGCGGATATTGTGTTAAGATTGCTTTTTATTATTGCGATATAGTGAAATATTGATTTGTATATTGGGTAGTAAGAAAAATAGTGATTGGATATCTTTTTGGTTGAATCAACTTGATTTAGTGTTTGTAAACTGTTTGTATAATGCTGATTTCTTTCGTTCTTTCAATTTTACTGATTGATTATTACGGGAGTCATATTTATGACCACCAAAAGTAGTGAATCTATTATAAAAAATTTATTAGATAAAAACATTTTCGCTGCCGTGCCCAATGATATTATATAGTAAAAAGAGGTAGATATCGCACTAGCACGCACAAATTGTTGAGGACAAAGTGACACAATTGTTGCACTTTGATAGCTAGCTATCTCTTTCTATCTTATACGTTCCGTATTATCTATCGCTGTCGTAGTTTTAAATTACTTGCAACGATATCTGAACGCCATTCAGTATGAACATGGCGTATCTTCTTTATAATATCATTGGCCGTGCCTGTCATACTGTTCTAAACGATATGGATATCGTTCATCCGGTTGAGCTGCGGGTGGAAGCTAGTAGGAAATAAAATAACGCACGAAAAGGAATATGGTCTAAAAATATCATGTACTAGCACTTCGACCGCGATTTCGTCCGAAAAATTGTGATAGCTCGGTCTATGTTACTTCCTGATAATTTAGCTTTCTATAAGTGAAAAGATATGTAGTGGACTTTTTATTAGGAGAAAAAATGAAGTTCTTAAGCATTTTGAGCAAAATAAATAGATATCGCTGGAAATTAACACACAGCGCCATCTAGTGCCACACTAAGTAACGAGGCTTGTGTTGTGGACACCAGATAGTTGATAGATAGACATAGATACTTTTTAAATGAAATAAAATAAGTCGGTAAATTGTCCTACATGTAACCTATTTAAGTAAAAGTAAGCAACTTAAATCGAGGCAATCTAGAAATACGTCAAACCAAATCATCTCATCATCTGCATAGCCTTTTCCCAATTATGTTGTGTTCGGCTTCCAGTCTAACCGGATAAATGATAAATGATGTTTATTTTGCAAGTAGGTTTTTACAAACACTTTTACACGTCATTTTTTAAAACTAGATGGGGCCGGTGTTTCGTACCTGACTACTCTGAGAAGAAACAGCCGAAACAAACTCAGAGGTCATAGTCTCCTTTAAAGTCCAGACAATCTTGCTCAATTCACATGAGGACTATGCAGATTAGTGTCTGAGATGGTCTTTTGAAGAAAGAACCATACAGATTTGAGTGGACCTGTCCAGTCAGTGCAAGCATTTGTCAGTTAACGTGTAGCTCGACTTATAACTCAAGGAGCTCAACGAAACGACGAACAATACCAAAGAAAGGACATTTGAGTAGGTCGCTTAGAGTACTCAAACTGCCAGACAGTTGTGGGAAAAAATAAACAAAAAAAATATAAATGTGACCCACATGGTCCCCACGTTCACAATAATCATATAAAATTCATAACAAATTCTATTCAAAAGAATGTAAATAAAAATCACAAAAATCATTAAAAGTCACAATGATGATTAAAAAAAAGTAGAATACTTAACAAAATAAGTATTCATGTCAAATCAGTAAATGTCAATTAAAATAATAAAAAATTATAAAGTAAAAAATAATAAATGCAGCTGAATACCAGTATTTTACACGGAGCGACTGCCTATCTCAAAATCAAAGCATTTATTTCAAGTAAGCCAGTTACAGGCACTTTTGAATTGTTGAAACAAAGATGAAAATTAAATGTAGCTACAGTCCCAGTCACAAGACTTAAAAACTGTGAAAGTACTGTGTTGCCCATTCCCTAGCGTAGATCTATATGGAGAAGAACGGGCAAGAAACTCCATGGACACTATCTAACCTTCACAACCCGGACGACAAACCAAATCTTTTGTAAAAAAAAACAATATTCCTTATTGCTGTTTGCTAACTGGAGAAGTTTAGAAGAAAATCTTATTAAATATTCAGTCCCTGCCGGCCAATGATATTATATAGTAAAAAGAGGTAGATATGGCACTAGCACGCACAAATTGTTGAGGACAAAGTGACACAATTGTTGCACTTTGATAGCTAGCTATCTCTTTCTATCTTATACGTTCCGTATTATCTATCGCTGTCGTAGTTTTAAATTCGCAACGATATCTGAACGCCATTCAGTATGAACATGGCGTATCTTCTTTATAATATCATTGCTGCCGGCTCTATTTGCTAACAGTCTACGGAGAGGGGGAAGCGTCGCGTCGTCGAAATTTATTTAATGATGACCAACCGACGGGATTTTTGTTATATTATGAAGACATTTCGCAAGCGTTGGCATTTCCGAGTAAGTATTTGTAGTTGGGTCTGCCGGCGGGTCAGAATCAGAATCAGGTGGCCTACCATAACGTCTTAAAGCAGGATCGTTTTATTCTTGTTCGACTGAGGGTAAGAGACGGAGCTATAGAGGACGTTTAGCGCCATCTCTTTCCCTCACTGGATTAAAATTAGAACGATCCTGCTTTAAGACGCCATGGTAGGGCACCTGAATGATTTATTTGTAAAAATGGGATTTTCTTTTTAGCCCTTCCCTAGTCGCTGGATAGATGGCGCTGAACTTAGTATGATAATGCAAGGGACAGAACTTAAAAAAAAAAACTGATTTTAACAAAGCGCGAGAAATGTAGGTTATGTTCGGAAGGTTAAGCAAATGAAAGTGTCAGTCAACGAGAGTATGTGACGTGACGCAATGTTTTTTTTTTCAAGCGTTTTGGCTTTGGCACCAACTATCATAGTCAGTTCAACGCCATCTAAGTATAGAGTTCTTGGAAACTAAGTTTTTTTTAATACCTTATAAGGAAAACCTCTCATTACAATACGTCGCTTAAGTTCTAACACCGCGGAAGTCAAAATACGCAACTTTTCAGGAGAGCAAAAAATCCGTTTTATTTAGCCTCAAACAACTGTTCATATTTAGGTTTATTCAATATAATATTTCAATATATTTTTATGAAATTATCCGGAGCACTTGTCGTAACACGTCTAACTATGGAATAAAACCGACTTACGCGCTGTTGCTGTGGCGTTCTGTACAACACTGACACACGCGGTGTTTTTCTTTTTTGAATAACGACTCACCATTGGTTCAAACTCTCGTGTTTGATTCGTCAAACGATGCGCCTTGCGATTCTCTATCGAATGACATACAATACGTATTTTGTCAAAAAAATGACTTCCGCGGTGTTAGAACTTAAGCGACGAATAGTGATGTTACAGATAGGTATAGTTGGTGCCAGTTAAGATGAGAATAGCGGTCATTGACCCTCCTACATTTATTAAACTTCTTAACTTTGAAAACCAAAACTAAGCCTGTTCAAGTCTGAAATCGTCATCTATCGTTAGTGGTCTTCAACATTTTTAGTAAATCAAAATCAAAAAATCAAAATCAAAGCATTTATTTCAAGTAGGTCAGTTACAGGCACTTTTGAACTGTCGAAACAAAGATGAAAATTAAATGTAGCTACAGTTCCAGTCACAAGACATAAAAACTGTGAAAGTACTGTAGTTGTAATGAATAACGATAGGTTTATTTGTTTTGGTTCGTACGAAGAGATATTAGGGAATAGAAGGCAATGACCGATATTCTCATGATAACTGGCACTAACAATAGATCTATGTTTTGCCCAGAGGCGTACAAATAGGATATTTAATTAACATTGTCTTTACTTTTAACATTAATTTAACTTTTGAGATAACCGACCGACCGACAAGACTGACCGACGGTTTTTATCGACGGATATTTTTATTTGAATGAGGGATTTTCTTTTTAGCCCTTCCCTAGTCGCTGGATAGATGGCGCTGAACTTAGTATGATAATGCAAGGAACAGAACTTAAAAAAAACTGATTTTAACAAAGCGCGAGAAAACTAGGTTATATTCGGAAGGATAAGCAAACGAAAGTGTCAGTCAACGAGAGTATGTGACGTGACACAATGTTTTTTTTTCCAAGCGTTTCGCCTTTGGCACCAACTATCATAGTAAGTTCAACGCCATCTATAGAGTTCTTGGAAACTAAGTTTTTTTTTAATACCTCAAAAGGAAAACCTCTCATTCATTACCTATGTATGGTACAGATACCCACACATTAAGCTACTATAATCTTCTCTGATGACGTCAACCTCTGTTCTTTCGGATTCATGTGCGTATTGTATAATTATCACTTGCTTCGGTGAAGGAAAACATCGTGAGGAAACCAGCATGCCTGAGAGATATTTCTCGACGGCATGTAAAGCCAAGTCAGAGGCCCAAGGGATAACTCTGACACCAGGTTAGGCACTAAAGAAAGTAGAAATCAATATCTGCAAATCTCAGTTCAGTTCACTATATGAAGAAAAGTCTTTTGAGTAGAATAGAACCAACCCATTACACTCACGGGTGTCGTATAAGGCGACTAATGTCTGAGGCAGAACACCTTGCGCCTCCGTAGACCAGAGAATGGGCAGCAGCGTTTTCTGTTAGTCTTTCATCACTGCGATCTCCAATCCGCCTGCCAAGCTTGGAGATTACGGCAAATTGTTCCCATCATGGGAGAGGCTTATGTCCAGCAGTGGACGTTATGGGCTGTTGTTGTTGTCACTTTAAGCAAAGCGCAAATTTCAATAGTTAAATACGTACGCAAAGTTAATTTAGGACCAACTAAAAACAATCTACGGTCTAAAATAGACCCAATTCAATCTCAAACCAAACGAAAATAATCCGATTTACTTCCACGACCTAACCATTCAGCATTTTGTAAATAAATCAACTGTTTATTTCAAAATAACCTAGCATAACTTCTAAATCCTACTAAACCGTTCGGATACACACCGCAATCTCTGTTCGCAAGTACGTCATAAAATTCAGATATCGTAAAAAAGGCTCCGGTACGAATATCCGAAACGAGTAAAAAAAAAGTAATATAACCGACCAATAGCAGCGCTTTCACACTTTTATTCGATACAAATCGGCCAATAGAAGCGGGTTTTAAGACGTCGTTGGAGTAATATTGCCGTCTCTTTCCTACTTAGACGGTTCTTATATTGCTGTTTCGCGGCTATGGGTGTATTGTCTGTTCAAGCTTATGAACGCACCTTTAACCACGTCATCTTCATCAACCAATGATGACCACCTATCACGTCATGAAGAGCCAATCGCGTTGCTCCATGTATACGTTTAGCTTTAAGTTTCAACTACCATTTTTTGTACTTACTTCACTTTACGCATTGTTCAAGAATAGATCATTTTGATATCTCCGCATTTTATTGAAATAAAGAAGAAGTCACCCTGAATCCTATTATAGCTAGAAATAGCACACATAATTTGGTCCTTCGAGCCTGGATATCAGCGATCAAGAATTTGGATATACGTCGACGACGGTTGGGCATTGATCAACGCAAGATCCTCGTCAATTATCATCATCAGCAGCATCGCAGCGCATTTGGTGAGACGAGCCAACCAGAATATCCAAAACCTGTCCATTCCCCGGTGTGATCTCGGTTTTTTGTGCTAAATTCCAGTGTTGAGCCACCTCTGCGTGACCTCTGCGTGACCGCTACGTGTCGGTTGCCTACTTCACGTTCGAGCTGAAACCGAAGTTTCAATCACCGCTTCAGCTGCTGTGAATATCGCGCACCTGTTTAATCGTGAGTACTTCCACACCATTCCAGAATGACTGACGCTAGGGAGAAAATTAAAGAGCTTAATAATAGAAGAGGTCACATCAAAAGGACTCTCACTAATTTTAAAAAGCATGTAGAAGGTCTAGACGGTAACGTTTTAACTGTTAGGCAGCGTACGGAGTTGCAATTGCGTGTTTCAGGCATTCAAGAACTATACTCGTTATTCGATGACGTTCAATACAAAATTGAAACATTGACCACGTCCGAAACAGACATTCCAAAAGCGTTAGAAGAACGAGATAGTTTTGATTCTGAATATTATTCAATATTAGCTAAAGCGCAATGTTTAATTAACAATGAAGATGAGGAAGCTGATAATTCAAATGCATCAGCTGATAACCAGTCATTTCAAACTTCTTCTGTTAAATTACCTACCATATCTCTGCCCGAATATGACGGTTCGTACGAGCACTGGCTAGAATATCGTGATATTTTTTTATCCCTAGTTCACAATTGCCGATCTATTCCTAAAATACAGAAATTTCACTACCTTAAATCATCATTAAAAGGCTCTGCTCGCTTAGTGATCGATTCAGTTGAGTTTTCTGCAGATAACTACATTGTTGCATGGGAATTACTTCTCAATCGTTATGATAATTCTACACTTCTTGCTCAGAAGCACGTCAAATCTTTATTTTCCATGCCGTCAATCACAAAAGAATCATCGCCGCAGATAAGGAAACTTATTGACATAACCCTAAAAAATTTACGCGCTTTAAAGTTACTCGGCGAAAGTATCGAGCATTGGGACATATTAATTATACATATGGTTGTTTCCAAGCTCGACCAAACTACTGAACGCGAGTGGGAACAATATAAGAATTCTTTATCAGTGACGGATGATTCTAAACGCATTAAACTGGATAATTTAATGAAATTTCTTAGGCAGAAAGCAGATATGTTAGAAACACTTTCACACTCCGTCTCACACAGTTCACCCAAAGCCAATTCAACACAAAACAAATCTTCCAATAATTCTTCCACACAGAAGGTTAATTGTAACATAGTTACACAAAAACCGGACACCAACACTAACACTAAAACCAAACAATCTCGCAAACGAACGTGTTGTATGTGTAATGCATCGCATCCATTATATTCATGCCAAAAGTTTCTCGATCTTGGTTTGCAAGAGAGAAAACAGCTGGTACGCAGGCACGAAATTTGCGAGAACTGTTTCCGTAACGGCCACACAGCTGCCGAGTGTAGGTACGGTCCGTGCAGAAGATGTGAGAAAAAACATAATTCGTTAATATGTAATATTGTGGTCGGGAGCCAAGAACACAACCGCTCGGTCGCCCTGCACTCGCTAGCTGAGGTGCCGACCGCTGCGGATCTCCCCGCCTCTAGTTCCAATACGTCACATACACACGCACAGTCACAAAGCTATTCAATCCAGGTAAATAATGCTCACCCAGACATAAACGCGCAATCGTCGCCCGAGCAATATGAATCTGTGTTGTTATCTACTGCTCTAGTCGAAATACCTGATAAATTCGGTAATTTACACCAAGTACGCGCAATTTTAGACAACGGCAGTGATAGATGTTTTATTACACAATCGTTATGTGACAAATTAAACGTGAAATTAATAAAGTCCACTCAAAATGTTCAAGGAGTAGCTTATTCCGTGACGCAGTCCACAAAGTATTGCAATATAGAACTGCGTTCTTTGGATAAAACATTTGCCACATATGTACAATGTTTAGTTTTACCCGGAATTACTTCCAGTTTACCAAACTATACTTTGCCACGGAAAAAGTTCAGTATACCTGACAATATTGTGTTAGCCGATCCCACTTTCAATGAAAGCCAAAACATTGATATTTTAATAGGCGCGAACCTATTTTGGGACCTGCTGACTGAAGGGAAAATAAAACTAAATAATGGCCCTTACATTATTAACACAAAGTTAGGGTGGATTATTTCAGGTTCTGTTTTAGATTACCCGCGAAAATCTAATCATGTAAATTGTAATTTAACGCAATCTATAGATCTCAAATCTTTAGATAAACAAGTCCGCAGCTTCTGGGAGCTCGAAGAGTTACCCATTAGCACCAAATCAGCTGACTCACGCAGCGACGATGAGCGTGCGTGCGAGGATCATTTCCATAACACCATGAAGCGCACAGCTGATGGCAGATTTATCGTACGCATACCATTCAAATATGAACCTGACACGTTAGGTGATACATTCGCACAAGCTGAACGACGTTTTTATGCTTTGGAAAAACGGCTGGAACGTTATCCAGAATATAAAAAGTTGTACACGGAATTTATGAACGAGTACGAAACTTTAGGTCATATGAGTCGTATCACCACATACGGAACCCCGCATTATTTTATGCCCCATCACGGCGTCTTTCGTCCTTATGCTACATCAACAAAACTGCGTGTTGTATATAACGCAAGCGCAGCTTCAAGGTCGGGAAGGTCGTTAAATGATTTACAGTACGTCGGACCACCTATACAAGGTGATTTAATTTCTATTTTACTGCGATTCCGAGAGAACAAGTATGTAGCTTGCGCAGACATAGAAAAAATGTATAGGCAGGTGTTGATTGATAAAGAACAACGTGACCTTCAGTTGATTTTATGGCGCGAAAACAAGTCAGATCCCTTAGGTATTTATCAGTTAAACACGGTGACATATGGTACCGCGTCTGCGCCGTTTCTTAGTTGCAGGTGTCTGAAACAATTAGCACAGGAATGTGACGATCCTGATGTGGCACGAACTATTCGCGAAGACTTTTACGTTGATGACTTAATTTGTGGAAACAACGATAAAAGTACATTAATTCAGATCTGTAATGATACCGCAAAAGTTTTACATACCGGGTGTTTTCCGCTACGCAAGTGGGTGTATAATTTCAATGCTGATTCCAGTAGTGTAGACATGCCTAATGATGCAAAAGATTTCTCATTAGGTGAGCATGTACACAGCAAAACGTTAGGGTTGGGATGGTACCCACATTGTGACGAATTATATTTCCACACACAGTTTGATTTTAACACAAAACCGATCACTAAACGCACAATATTATCAGGTGCATCACAAATTTACGACCCGCTCGGTTTATTGAGTCCAGTTATTACACAAGCAAAGATATTGTTGCAAAAGTGTTGGTTGCTTAAACTCGATTGGGATCAACCATTACCGGATGACGTCACGCAAGTCTGGAAACGGTTTATTAATAATTTGTTTATGCTCAATAAAATTCGAGTACCTCGTTTTGTGATGTGCGAACACCCTGTAAACACTCAACTGCACATATTTACCGACGCGTCACAAGCAGCCTATGGCACCTGCGCCTACGTTCGTACGATTGATAACGCATCCACCGTCACAGTAAGATTATTATGCTCAAAGGGTAGGGTCGCTTCTATAAAGCCTGTTATGACTATACCTAGGCTCGAGCTGTGTGGGGCGCTGGTGGGCGCAAGGTTATATGAAAAAATTAGAAGTTCGCTGCGATCTAGTTTTGATAAAGTCGTATTCTGGACGGATTCGACTATTGTATTAAGTTGGTTACAAACTCCACCTAACATGCTAAAAACCTACGTCCAGAATAGGGCCGGGGAGATACACGAACTGACAAAAGGCCATTCGTGGCGACATGTTAGTGGTGTAGATAACCCCGCCGACTTAGTGTCGCGAGGTCAAAGTGTAGATGCACTGAACGTCAACAATTTATGGTGGTCAGGGCCACATTTTTTGCATGACCCTAAATTTGATAGTTTAAATGAAGAAACACGCATAAAAATATCGACAGAAAATTTACCTGAGCTCAAAATTCACGACGCACACACACTTCTCACTCGTCAAACAACTGAAGAAAACTTATTTCCATTTTACAGGTTTTCTCAGTATAACCGCATGCAGCGTGCTGCCGCTTATGTACTCCGCTTTATACATAACACGCGTTGTAAAGACGACCGGTGGAAGGGGCCGTTGAGTACATCTGAACTAAACAAGTCTACGATAACGCTCGCTAGCTTGTCGCAGCGTGAGTCATTCCCCGATGCGCGCGATTCACTTCTTAGAAAGGGACAAGTAAACAAAACACAGACTCAATTAGCAAAGTTAGACTTATTTATCGATGAAAATAAATTGATTCGAGTTGGAGGTCGTCTAAAAAACAGTCCCAACTTTGATTTTGATAAAAAACACCCCATATTAATCTCTGGTAAACATCAACTTTCATTGTTGTTATTCCGATATGAGCATAACCGGTTGATGCACGCAGGTCCACAGATGTTATTGTTTACTATCAGAGAAGCGTGGTGGCCATTAGGTGGTAGAAATCTCGCACGTCAGACCTGTCATAAGTGCATAAAGTGCGTACGTATGCGAGGTAAAATAGTTACACCAAAAATGGCTGATTTACCAAAGGAAAGATTAGACTATGGGTTTCCGTTTATACATTGCGGCGTAGATTACGCTGGGCCATTGCTTGTATTGAACCGAAAGGGCAGAGGTGCTAGAACCGTAAAAGCATACGTTTGTTTATTTATATGTTTTACGACGCGCGCGGTACATTTGGAATTGGTCAGCGATCTCACTTCTGAAGCATATTTATTAGCATTAAAACGTTTCATTTCACGCCGAGGTAAACCGGCTGAAATATTTTCTGATAATGGAAGGAACTTTGTTGGCTTAATGAATGATTTCAACAAATTTCTTTCTACTTGTTCTAACGATATAAAAGAGTACGCCACAGCTCAAAATATTAAATTTAAAATGATTCCTCCTTACGCCAGTCATTTTGGAGGCCTGTGGGAGGCCGGGGTTAAGAGTTGTAAACATCACTTGCGACGTGTAGTAGGCAATGCGCATTTAACGTTCGAGGAGCTCAGCACGGTGTTGACACAAGTCGAGGCCATACTGAACTCCCGCCCACTGACTCCTATGTCCACAGATCCGCATGACTATCTCCCTCTTAGCCCTGCTCATTTTCTGGTTGGCCGTCCGATGACTGCACCTGTCTGCGCTGACGTCACCACCGTGCCTACACACCGCCTAACACGCTACCAGAGGGTCGAACAAATCCGTCAGCACTTCTGGAGCCGCTGGTCTAAGGAGTACGTTTCAGAACTGCAGACCAGAGGCAAATGGAGAGAAAACCAAGATTGTTTGAAGAAGAACACGCTTGTCCTTATGAAGGATGACAATCAGCCTCCACTAAAATGGGGCTTGGGACGTATTGTTGACGTTTTTCCAGGCAAGGATGGAGTGGCCAGGGTTGCCGATATCCAAACCGCTTCTGGCATCGTACGACGAGCTTTTTCCAAGATCTGCCCTCTTCCAATTCGAGATGAGTAGCTGCAGCGGGATCGCCTGGTTGGAGTCGCTTGCAAGTTACCACTTCCAAGGCCGGGGAGGATGTTCAAGCTTATGAACGCACCTTTAACCACGTCATCTTCATCAACCAATGATGACCACCTATCACGTCATGAAGAGCCAATCGCGTTGCTCCATGTATACGTTTAGCTTTAAGTTTCAACTACCATTTTTTGTACTTACTTCACTTTACGCATTGTTCAAGAATAGATCATTTTGATATCTCCGCATTTTATTGAAATAAAGAAGAAGTCACCCTGAATCCTATTATAGCTAGAAATAGCACACATTGTCTCAAGGAGTAAGACATTTTGAGAACACACTGAGAATTTTCTCGCGAATTTTTCTTCAATCCTTTTATTTTCTTTGCGTGTTAAATGTTTTTGATGTTAGCTTGTTTTTTTTTCAATTACAAAAGGAAACAATTAAAAGATTACGATGTTGTTTTAAGCTTTGATGTTTATTTTGTGAAAATTGGGGCGTGATTTTCGTTGATGAAACAAATTACTACACTGAACATTCGGCGTTTTAGTAGATGGGATTCTCTTAAGGGTAAAATACAGGTTTTAAGTAGTAGTAGGTAAGTTATGGGCACCTGCTATACGGGAAGATGGACAGCTCCACGACACCTCCCAGACTTTCAATGCTACCATCAGCATAATGTTTTAAGTCCTACCGTAAAACGGGGGTGATTTTTCACCCCCAGAAAAATTTCGATTCCCAGCAATAATTTTTGCGTAGAGTTACATAAATACACACAAACGTATTTATAGGTATTACGGAAACTTGATGACAATCTCTTTGTAAAAGTGACTGAAACTCAAATACCAACTTGATAAGCTTTTTTATCTCCCTTATATAAACAATACACAATATAAATTCATACGCCGATAAAATAAAATATACCTATTGGTAGGTAGTACGGTTTAAGACTCAGAAAGAGTTGAACTAAATTGAATGCCACAAACAGTTGCTCCTGAATGATATTACTGAACGAATGGCTGACGGGAATTTTTGTATTATAAAGAGAAAGATTGTTATATTGCTTTGGAAGGATATTTATGTTATTTCTTGTGTTTTAGTGTCATATTAGGTTGTAAATATACATTATATGGCTGATGAGTGATGTTAAGGTGACTACAGGAGCTAAATTAGCAACTCTATTTGTGGTGGTTCAAACTTCGTTTGAAATACTGTTAGAATAAAGTTCTAATCAGCTTGCACTACAAAGTGGTTGTTACGTTAGTCATTGCGGGCCGAATAGTGCGAAATGAGTAGTTATTTTTGCGATTTACAAAAAATCTATTATTGGACTAAAAAAGTAAAACACTATGATGCTAATATGTTGCTTGTAGAATTATTTGCCAAAAAATCAGAATGATCGCATGTATTTTAGTATGGTTTTTACTCGTTAAAATATTTTTTTAGAGATAAGTTCGTGATTTTTTTTTATCGAATAAAATTTGTTGTATTATGTTTTCAAAACACTATCGTACTAGCATATATCCTGAAAAATATCATATATTTTTCTGGTTTTGTTTATTGCAGTGAATCATATGCTATTTTGCATTATAAAACTCGCGTTTAGCTCCTGTAATCGCCTTAAACTCAATCATACTTTTATTATGAGTGCCTAAAGGGTGTAATTTAAATACCCGAAAGGCCGTTCACCCCGTCATTGCGATGTTTTTTTTGTTCTACACCATACCTGGGAACCTTCTAGTTACGGAGATATTGGGGGTCAAAGTTGTATCTTTTAAACGAGTTTTTTTTTTTGTTACATACATGCTTTTAACGTTAAAAACTCACTTTAAACACCTCCACGACTCCCGTACTATTTATTAAATGCATCTATTCGCAGTGTTTTAAGTGCGTTACATTGAGTTTTACCGTAAAACGTGATTTTTTAGCCGAAAAAAAAAATCTTTTGCTAGCAATAATTTTTGCGTAAAGTTACTTAATTTGATGTACTCTACATATTGCGGCTTCGTAAAGGGGTCTAATCACACTTAATCTACATTCCGATAAAATAGAAAACAAAAGTTATTTAAACCTCAACAGACAAACACCCATTTTATCAATCAATAACCACTCATTATACAAAAAAAGCCAAAAAAAAATAGTTCACCCCTGTACACCCCCTCAAAAAAAAATCAGTATCAAAAAATCAAGATTGAATAAACAAAAGCGAGCTCAATTTTTAATACTTAGTTGATTCAACCCGACTCAACCGCACCCCGGGGGGATGAAATCGTTTAAATGAATAGCTGAGGGGATGTGTTCGGATAATTGCTGGCGTTTATCGAATTAGGGGGTGAAGGTGAGCTGTCTTAGTTATTTTAGGGGTTGTCTTGATGTGTAGGTGTTTAGGCCAATTATTAATTAATAGTTTCTTTCTAGGTTTTTTTTTTCTTGTGTTATCTAAGGTGTTGTTAATTCTCCAAGGTTATAATTATCCGATAATTAATAAAATTTATTATAAAAATAGCGGACGTCACATGGTTTCACCCGGGTAGTTCCCGTTCCCGTGACGTGAGTACGGAGATAAAATATAGCCTATGTTACTCAGTAAAGATGTGGATTTCTAATGGTGAAAGATTTTTTGAAATCGGCGCAGTAGTTTTTGAGTTTATTCATTACAAACATGCAAAAATACAAATCTTTCCTCTTTATAATATTAGTGTAGATATAGAAGTATAGACAATTGCCAAGCTATTGTTTTAAGTCGGTACTTTAGGACGAAACTATATATGAATACTTGGTGTCGTCCATAGTACAGTCACGAGCACCAATATGTATACACTTTCCTTAATTTGAACGCAATTTTCGCGAGAAATAACGATTGTAACTTGGAGATTGGATCTTTTCCATAAAAATATGAGTCCCAGAATACTATGTTTGTAACAATAACAAATTTTAATCAGAACAGTAGCAGAAAAACATTTTTAAAAGTTGTTAAGTGTTTACATATTGGTGCTCGTGACTGTACGTGGTCGGAGAAATTATTAACATAATTTTAGACAAAAAAATATTTTTGTCTAAAGTAAATTTTTGTCTAAACAGCCTCACAATTTTAGGTTTTGTCGGAAAAGGAACCATTTTCTTTTTTTAATTCCCAACATGTATATATATGTATGTGTAATATGTGTATGTGCGTGTGTATATGTTTTTTTTTTATAATATAACATACGAGTATGATGCCTTCTCAAGTTTTGATCATTGTTCAGATATTACCAGGTATTTTGCCTATAACACCTCCCAAACTCCAGAGTGATTTGATGTTGTCTATGATTTATGTTCACTATTTACAAAACACAAGATAACTAAAAAGTATCTGATTAAGATCTATCGTAAAATCACTTTTGATTATGTCTATCTTGATCAATTAATCACAAAATCTTAGAAAAACCACTTTGGTTTTTTGTTTTACAAAATCTTCTTCATCATCAATTAACTACTTATCACGGAATGGGTGTATCCTCTCATAGAGAGGAGGCCTGTGTCCCAGCAGTGGGAACATTAATAGGCTGATGATAATGATGATGATGGGTGTAAAAATAACTTAACGAAGCCGAAAGGCACTTGTTCTCCCCGTCATTGCGATCATTTATGTGTTCTAGACCATACCTGGGAATCTTCTAGTTATAGAGATATTGGGGGTCAAATTTCCAACCCCTTTTAATACATTACTTTAAATACCCCCACGACCGCCGTACTATTCAATGCTTCCAAGTCCATAACCTCAATGTTTTGATTGCGTAACATTAAGTCTTACCGTAAGACGATTTTTTCAACCTTACAGAATAAATCGTTTCCCAGCAATAATGTTTGCGTAAAGTTACTTAGTTTGATGTACAGAATGCTTGGTTGACGGCTTCGCGATGAGGTTGTTTACATCTTATATAAAGGGTGTAAAACAGCTCTTAACGAAAACGAAAGGCACTTATTCTCCTCGTCATTGCGATAATTTTTTTGTTCTACACCGGAACCTTCTAGTTACGGAGACATTGGGGGTCAAAGTTCCAAGTTTTTGACAAGTTTTTATTTAATACAAGTTTTGAATGTAAGATTTTTGCTTTAAACACCTCCACGATCCCCGTACTATTCAATCCACCCATCAGCACAAAGTTTTGAGTGCGTTACATTGAGTTCTACCACAAAACATGATTATTCACCGCAAAACAAAAAGTCGTTTCCCAGCAATAATTTTTGCGTAAAGTTACTTAGTTTGATGCACAGAATGCTTGGTTGACGGCTTCGTGATGAGGTCTTTTACACCCTGTATTATAGTTTACAACAACATTTTCACACTCCAATCAAAAAAGGCAAACTCCATACCAGACCTAACCAAAAAGTCTCAATTCAATACTAACATTCAAATTCACCCCCGTAATTGTTTTAAACGGTTTCCTACAGGGGGCGGGGTTGGCCGGCTGCGTATGACAGGCCCCCTCTTTGTACCCTCAGGGGTAACAATTTTTTGTAACACCCTGTGTTTAGCTCCCCTTTAGGGGGAGCGGGATATTGTATCTTTACGTTAAATCCAAAGAGATTTAACGTAAAGATACGTAAGTATGGGTTGATTTTTGAGTTAGAGGATTATAATGGTTCTGGAGGAATGTTTTGAAATATTTATACGTAGAGTTTTTGAGGCAATAGTGTCGATTCTGTTGTGCACAAACTAAACTTAATTTAGGCTATTGCGATATTTTACTAAAAGGCAGTGCGAGAAAAGGACGGCTATAGCTATGAACTAAGTTAGAGATGTCAAACTAGTTTATGGTGCCGATTCCCTTGTTTACAAACTAAACCAAATTTAAGTTCAATGCATCTTTTTCTTTCTATTTCATTAAGAAAAGGACAGAAGATAAATTTTAGTTATGTTCAGCGCCATACAAGTTTTAGACGCGATTAAAAAGTTGACTACTAAAATTACATCAAATTACGTCAGGTGCTGACTAATTCGACAGGATTAAACTAATATTTATCTTCTGTCCTTTTCATAATGAAATAGAAAGAAAAAGATGCATTCAACTTAAATTTAGTTTAGTTTGTGAACAAGGGAATCGGCACCTATGCCTTGCGCTTCACCGTGTTTTTAGTCGACATGTTTTTACGTGCACCCTTCATTTGTATGGAAATATTAGTTCCAACTAAATTTGACAGCTCTAAATTACGTCCGTCTCTTTCTCGTTCTATTAGAGAGAAAAAGACAGCAACAGCCTAAAGTAAGTTAAGTTTGTGCACAACAGAATCGACACCAATAGCTTTCGAATTTCCTTTGAAATCCTAAAAAAGAAAGAATTAAAGTTAGAAAAACTTAATTGGGGCGCTATAGAGTATCATTATAGAGTCATCTCTTTGGATAACATTACAAAATTTATTATTTGCAAAGTGATTCCACGTAGGGTCAATTTTATTTTTAGTTACAGTTACAGAGCAGGTCAAGGTACTAAGTAGTCACGAGCATCTATATGTAAACATGTATGTACCCATATTTGCAAAATAAATATCTTATCTTATACAACCTGTTTTTTTTTTATATCCCATGACTCTAGGGTATGATTGAGAGTTTGAGACCATATCAAAGAATCAACTGGCATTATGAATTATTTTACAATCATCCTATTTTTCATTTTTCTTACAAAATAATTCGGCAAAGTCACGATAATTTAACGTAAAATATCCTTACATGAAATATGACAACGTCGCATTTTCTTAGCTTAAAATAGGAATGATTGGATTAAATTAAAATTAATTACTCGTATTTATCAATGAAACGAAAGATACATATTTTATTTTACTGCGAAGTTTGGCAACCTCGCAAAAGTAAAGAGTCGTCATACTGGTCACAATTTATGACCTAATTTAATTATGATTGATGATAATTTAATTATGATTGATGATATTTCCGAAACTATGCATTTTTGGACCACCTATTCTAGGAGTTTTAGTATTATTTTTACTTACAGAATATAACCCTAGAGTTATGGGATATAAAAAAAAACAGGTTGTAAATCTCTCGCTGATTCATTTGTCCTATCAAAAAAATAACATCACAAATCGCTATATCAACTAACCTGACTATCCTTCAACCCAAGTTTCTCCGCCAGCTTCTTCCTATCAGGCTTGGAGATGTACTTCTGCACCTGGAACCTCTTCTCCAGTCCCTTGCGCTGCAGGTCGGAGAAGACGGCACGTCTCATCATGCCGCGACGGGGTTTACCTGCGAAGAATAGGTCTTTTGGAGAAATCTTTACTGCCTTCTCCTTAGCGTGTTGATAGACTCATCCAAATGATGGATCATTCCCACTAGTTCTACTACATAGTTGTACGGTAGTACTAGTGGGATTTTTTCCCACTAGTTCTACGATTTTGTACCACCTTAAATCGTAGGACTAGTGGGAACAAAAAGTCCCATTAGTTCTACTGAAATTTACTGTAGAACTAATGGGAATTTTCGTTCCCACTAGTTCTACGATTTAGTACTGCCTGAAATCGTAGGACTGGTGGGAAAAAAATACCACTAGTTCTACCGTAGAACTGTGTAGTAGAACTAGTGGGAATGATCCCCAAATTATACCCGACCAGTATATTGCCACCTGCACAGTACTGTGGTTGACTTCGTTTAAATCCTGGAAGATGCAGGTGACTATGCAGGATGGGCAAGAAAGGAGGTGGGGTAGAGCCCTACACTGTCATTGAATTTGGGACGGATACTGGGTTTATCTCCAATCCCCCACAACCATAGTTCAAAACCACAGATCATAGAAACATCCTGCTTTAAGATGTCGTGGTAGGCCACCAGCAGATCTATCAACTAAGGTGGACCGTGGAAGCGCTAGGGTAGCCAGCGAAATTCTAATGTTCTTTTCTTACGTCGTTGTTTGCAATTTGACGGGCAGTCGGTCTGCATGTCGAACAAAAATACAAAATATGATTCGCCATCGTTTATGTATTTACAGAATTATAGTCGTTAAAGTCGTCAATACAACCCCGCGTTTTATTCAATGACTAGGATTTCATGAAAATGTAAATGGAATAAAATGTAACTGACTGGGTCGTATTGATGATTTTCAGGTTCGGGTTCCAGTCTAACAGTCATGATATCAACTTCACGCGGTCGGCTGCAGTCGTGTGAAGTCAATATTAACTGCATATTAGTTTCTATGATCTGTGTTCAAAACCGACTGATTTTAACGCTGGCTGGCATTAGCTTTTTAAAAGCGAATGGCAGGCTTCTATGGGAATCTCGTACCGCTAATAAAATGTGTTTATATAGTGTTTTGAGATATTTTTTGTTTTAATTGGTAGTTAACATGATAGAAAAGCCCTTTTTAAATTCTTAGATTTTTAGAACTTGGGACGTAAAAGTTATAACCAGTCTTATTTTTAAGGTAATGCACCAGTGTACTTTGGTACGTAGAGCTGCTTTAACATTGTTTTGGTGATAAAGTAAATGTTCTAGTATAGTTTTCGCTATTTTTGTAGCAGGAGCTTAACTCAACGTAAATAGGGCCAGAAAATCCGCTGAATTGCTCAGATGCAGTCACAAACTACAATCCAAAACAACAGCAAAGATCTGAAGTGAAGTGAAAGACGGATTTTCTTTACCTGTCAATAAATAATTGCCATAAGAACAAAAAAAATATTGGTGACGAAAATCATTCCTATCATTAAATCGTTATCTATTAAGATTGTATGCAACAATTATGCTTTCTTATGTATATTAGTAAGTGTATAATTATATTTAATGTTATTTCTATGTTTAAATAATTATTTAACATTTAGATTTTTGTGTTATTTTACTTATGGCAACATTGAAAAACACAGCCGCGTTTAGTTTACGATTTCATTACGTTTAATTATTAACAACTTTTTATTGATATTATTAATCAATCCGAAGTTCTAATAATAGTACACTTACATGAAAATAAAAGGCTTATTTGCCTTAATAAGTGGTACAAATTCTATAACAAAACAACAAACTAAGTTTGCGGTACGAAACCTGCCGTTCGCCTTTAAGTTTATTATAGTTTATATAAATATTTTTTTGTTGTTTGAGATAGTTTGTTATTTCTTTGCGTTTTATTACCAACCCAACTTGCATCTGGGCTTCTGTTCCATTACCACTAGAAGAACAAAATCTCCAATGTAACAGTGGTTTTCTACACTGACATTGTATTTGGGACGGGTCGATGATATACTGGTTTTTACTGGTTTTTGTTTTCTGCTATCAAATGTCCAATCACAAAAATCGGACCAGTAATTACAGAGAAATCGGTGTACAAACTCACCAAGCTATTCGAAACTGTCAAATTTTCCCAATCAACCTTACACCTAACGCTTTAGTGATAAAATTTAAAATCTATTAAAGAAATTTGGCTGATTGAAATTGTAATGTCCAGCGACATTTTTTTATTTTTATTTATAGGTTGCAGAACAAGACTAGTAATTAGTTGTAAATAATTCAAGTGACTCACCTCTGGAACTGTGCGCCCATGGGAAGCCCCCGGGTAACGGAAACACCTGAGTATGGCCTTGTGCTGGTCGAACTGAAACAAAACCATGCTATTAGATACTATAGTTTATGCCTTATACCACGTGGAGTTCGATAATTGTCCCACGGGATGATACTACCGGGGGAAAAAGTATACTAAGTGTAAATCCAGGTTGTAAACTATCTGTGTGCAAAATTTCATTCAAATCCGTTCAGTATTTTCTGCGTGAAAGAGTAACAAACATCCATACTCACAAAATTTCGCATTTATAATATTAAGGGCCTATACTACCTCAAAACGGTGAAGGAAAACATCGTGAGGAAACCAGCATGTCCTAGAACCAAAAATTCGAAGACATGTGACATCTACCAATCCGCACTGGGCCCGCGTGGTGGATTATAGCCCATTCCCTCTCATTGAGAGGAGGCCTGTGTCCCAGCAGTGGGATCATTAATAGATGGTGATGATGATGATGATGACTACCTCAAATGGCTTAGCATGATCCTCCGTTACGCCTTTAACTATAAAGCAGGTCTTATGTTACTAATTTGTTTGTCCAATCAATATATTTTTTGGAAATCGCAAAAAACCACTCATCTCGCACTATTCAGCCGCAGCTCGCAGGGACTGACGTAACAACCACTTTTGTAGTGCAAGCTGATCAGAACTTTATTCTAACAGCATTTCAAACGAAGTTTGAACCACCACAAATAGAGTTGCTAATTTTAGGGTTAGACAGGGCCTTGGAAGATTTTGATGTGTTGGTGTGACTCATTTATACATGCTATATCAATTGATCGAAAGAAGTGATGATGATTGTGAGTAACGCAACTACGAAGTCTCTACATCCAAGATGCGTTTCTTGCAAGCCATGAAAATAAAATGAAGGCCATTTCAAAGAGCTGTAGAAAGAAGCATGCCTCGCCCAAAAATAAGCGACGACATGAAGAGCAGCGACATTGGAGCAAATACTAAAGTAATTTAAATAAAAATGTTAATTTTTATGTGAAATCCATATAAGGCCCTTCTAACCCTAAAATTAGCAACTCTATTTGTGGTGATTCAAACTTCGTTTGAAAAACTGTTAGAATAAAGTTCTAATCAGCTTGCACTACAAAGCGGTTGTTACGTCATGCAGTCACTGCGGCCAAATAGTACGAAATGAGTGGTTTTTTGCGATTTACAAAAAATCTATTGATTGGACCAAAAAAATAAAACACATAAGACCTGCTTTATAACGTCAAAAAGAGCGAGCTTATGGTTTTCAATGCGGGTTCTAAGTGTCCGGCGGAGGTTCCACCAGTAAGGCTATGTGGGGTGTCTTGGAGCGGGTACACACTTTTAAGTATCTGGGCCATATTGTGACGTCCGACCTAAAGGACGACGCTGATATAGAGCGAGAAAGGAGGGCGCTGTCGGTGAGGGCGAATATGATTGCCCGCAGGTTTGCTCGTAGCTCCAAGGATGTGAAGATCACCTTGTTTCGAGCCTACTGCACAGCTTTTTATACGAGTAGTCTGTGGGTGTCATATTTGCAGAAATCCTACAGTGCTCTCCGCGTTCAATATAATAACGCGCTGAGAGCGCTGCTGCGGCTGCCTCGCTTCTGCAGCGCATCGGGAATGTTCGCAAGCGTCCGCATTGACTGTTTTTATACCAGCATGCGCAAGAGGGCGACCTCGTTAGCGAGTAGAGTGCGGGGCAGCGCCAACTGTCTTCTTACCGCTGTTGCCAACAGGTTGGACGGACCTTTCATGCAGCACTGGCAGGCCTTACATGCACCCGTATATCGGGCCTGGAGCAGGTAAAAATTGTAAATGATCACCACAGAATTTAAAATAGCTTTTTAGTGTGATTTAATTATTTTGATTTTGAAGTTAACTTATTTTATTTTTAATTTATTATTTTGATTTTGAAATTGACTTATTTTATTTTTAATTTTAACATTTTATATTTTTAGTTGACAAGAAAATGTTGTATTAATTTAAATTTTATTTTGTCTCGTATATTTGAGTATTGTGTGGTGTGTATTTGTCTCTGATTATTTGAATTCCATGTAACATTATTTTGAGTGTGTTTTATGAACTAAGCTATGGATCGTTGTGTCTGATGCAAATAAATTATTATTATTATTATTTTATAGTTAGTTCAGTTAGTATGCAAAGTTTCATGATCTAATTTGAAGTACTTTTTGAATACCAGCGGTTTATTGTTCGATTTAGAGGTAACTTTGGAATTATTTTCTATTTTATGGAGTCGTGTTTTCGTCACACATAGGACTTAGCATTAATCTTCAACTTTACCATATATTTATTTCAAAATTAATGCTGCAGTATTTTAGGCGTAACGGAGGACCATTTGAGGGAGTATATGCCCTTAAATCCGCGACATTAGAGCAAATATAAATTATGAATAACCATTTCTATGACGCCAATCAATAGCTGCTTACATCTTTCCATGCCGCCAAAAACCAATAACGTTTTTTTTTCAATAAACACCAAAAACGGCAAACGCACAAACGCATTGAGCCTACACGTAAAAAGGGCGTGTATGCATTGTGTAAGACTTTTTGCACAATCGATCTTGTTTGTTGAAAGGCTGACAATGGAATTATGGAAAATAATATTAGTTTGCTCCTGATTTTATTCGCATTAAGATTGATTTTATTTGCGGATTGAGCTTATTAACTTTTGTATTGATGAGTGAATGAAAAATTGCAAGAGAATATTGATGTCGATTCTGTTGTGCACAAACTAAACTTAATTTAGGCTATTGCTAGCTTTTTCTCTCTAATAAAACGAGAAAGAGACGGACGTAATTTAGAGCTGTCAAATTTAATTGGAACTAATATTTCCATACAAATGAAGTGTGCACGTAAAAACATGTCGACTAAAAACACGGTGAAGCGCAAGGCCTAAACTAGTTTGACATCTCTAACTTGGTTCATAGCTATAGCCGTCCTTTTCTCGCACTGCCTTTTAGTAAAAGATAGCAATAGCTTAAATTAAGTTTAGTTTGTGCACAACAGAATCGACACCATGGTTAATTTTCGAAAATTAAGACTCGTTTCGACTTCCAAGACGCCCGGCATCAACCGGGTTCAAATCCAAAATTCGTGATGGCTGCTACTGAGAAATTCCTGATGGAAAAACGCAATAACACTTTGCCCGCCCTGGGAATCGAACCCAGGTCCTCATGCTCAATCTCGATAGATCAACGAGGTATTCAACCACAAACAACAACAACAGCCCCTAACGTCCACTGCTGGACATAAGCCTCTCCCATGATGGGAGGAATGTGTCGTAATCTCCACGCTTGGCAGGCGGATTGGAGATCGCAGTGATGAAAGACTAACAGAAAACGCTGCTGCCCATTCTCTGGTCTAGCACGAACATACATGCATTATCTTCCTTTTTTATTATTATTTCCTTTTACTTTTTTTGTTTGTTTGCTTAACCTTATTTAAGTTCGTTTTTATTTTAATCTCATTTTTATTTTATACTTTTGCACTGATTTCTTTTCTCTCAAAATTAAGTTATTAAATGTAAAGCACTACCTAGCAGGTCCGGAGGAAGGTGATGGCATTCGTGATACAGGGTAATCCTAGTACGAGTGCCAAAGCACTCCTTTGTCACTTAAGTGCACATCATTTTTGTCAAAATTAATACTAATTATGTTTAAGGAGATTTACTGTACCCTTTTTACTTGCAATAAAGATTTTTATATTTTTATATTTATATGTCTACGGAGGCGCAAGGTGTTCTGCCTTAGACATTAGTCGCCTTATACGACACCCGTGAGTGTAATGGGTTGGTTCTATTCTACTCTGCTGGATACCACACGACTAGTCGAGGTAGTCATCACACCAATATAATATTTTTTATATACGCGAAAAGACATAAGTATAAGTTGAGAATAACAATTTTTGAAAAAATAAAACCATGTAACATATGAAAAATATTATATTCCCCATTTGCTTAAATATTAACAATTCAGCAGTACGTATAGTTACCAAAAACCTGAACCAACAATGAAATAATAACAGAATTTAAATACCCAAAAAACACATCAAAAATGTATTCAATATTAATTTTTCAACCATTACTTTGATCCACCCTCTAAAAACCATGTTTATCTAATAGATTAACTATTAACAATAGGTCTGTTTTATATCTGGACATCAAATTGGGCGTGTCAGGCTTATTATTCAACAATGTAACAGTTCTTTCAAAATTATTTTACCTCTAGTAGCAAACCAATAACACCCTTATTATATTTCTTCGCTTCATTCTTCAGATATAATATAACCAGGTAGTCCTTTAAGCCTACAAGGTAGCATGCACGCATTTTAGAGATTAAAAAAAAATCGATATAGATATCGACTTTTTAATCGATTCTTTTCTGACATATTGCCACACCACTAGAATAGCCGTCATTCTTTTTTCGTGCAAGGTAGCAACCGCACACGCGCTTTGTCTCGGTAAAAGTGTTAAAATAAGCGTTTTCAGTGTAAAATGCCGAAACGTAAAAATGATATCGATTATTATTTAAGTAAAATCAAGAAGATTGAGGAAGAACAGCGGCGTAAACGGCGTCGGATTATAATAGAATCTTCATCCGACTCTGGTATGTACAACTTACCCTCCGTTGTTCGATATTTAAAATTATAATTTTTCGTCATGTTTTATATGCCTGGCGGTTAAACGAGAGTTATCACGAAGGCCAAAAACGTAACATGCAACTCAAAAATTACTATATTAGTACTTTATGAAGTTTAAATAACGTTAGAACACATGTTTCGCCTGGCGGTTAACCGAGAGTTAACACGACGGCTATACCTACATGTAAGAAGCTTTGAAATTACCTACGTTAAAAACATTATATGATATTATATCACACTAATTTAAAATTAAAAGGCCATCGTTGTGTTATATGTAACTGGCCTTCCTGGCGGTTAACCGTGAGTTAACACGAAGGATAAAATACGTTTTACAGTTTCGTCTCGTACTTTTCAGACGATGATACATCGGTACGTTCCGACCCAGCGTTAAACGATATACCTATTGATGCGCCAGATGAGACTGATCCTATACCTTCTGCAGAGGCTTCAGTACCTAGCCAGGACCCTGATAACTGTTCTGAGCTTGATCCAGAGCTCCTAACAGCGCTCGGAGAAGAAACAGGGGTAACTCCTAAATTCGGAGAGAAGATCCATCACAGCTTAGCTCAGCGATGGGAACCTATTCTAAAAAAAGGATTACCAAAAGAGGCAAAAGAAAAATTGCTCCAGCAATATCTAGTGCCTGAAAATTGCACCCTCCTACAAGCTCCGAAATTAAATAATGAGGTCGCGGCGGCTATTTCAGAAGCGTCACGTCATCGCGACAAAAGGAAGGATACTGAGCAGCAACAATTAGGGGTCGGAATCACAGCCATCAATAAGGCTTTGACCTTAATGTTGACTAGCGACAACAAACTAGAATCAATAAAAATAATAAGCGATGGATGTCGAATTCTAACGGATCTCCACCATCAGGTTACACAATCGCGAATCAGTGTTATTAACTACGCGTTAGCGAAACCTTTTCTAAACATTGTTCAAGATAGCGAACGGGATGAAACTTTGTACGGTAACAAGTTAGGCGAAAAAATCAAAGCATCTAAAACTATCGAAAAACAAGGCTTATCGATAAAGAAGCTTCCTAAGGCTCAAAATAACAACACAACATTGGAACAGGCCGCACCAAGCACCCGTCCCCAGTACCAATACCGCCAACCAGGCACGTACCAGGGAAACTGGTCCGGCCCCCCGCGCTTTCAACAGAACAGGGGGGGGCGGAGAGGGACGAGCAGGACAAGCACTCACACGAGTCAGCGGCTTCCACCTCGGAACCAGCAAGCATCGAATGCGTCCAGTTCGAGCAAGCCACGGGCCCCTGCGACGCGTCAGTAGTTAAGGTACAACATGCCGGTAGAATCTCTTATTTCTACGATTGCTGGCTAAAAATTACTAGTAACCCTATAATTTTAAAGTGGATACGTACGGGTTATGCAATTCCATTCGATTCTAATGTCACACAACTTTACGTACCACAAATGTCTCTGTCGGCATCTGAGAAAGTCGACATGACTATAGCGATCCAAAAACTATTAGATTTAGGCGCAATTAGCCCTTGTTCAACGTCTAAAACTCAATTTATATCTAAAACATTTTTAGCCTTGAAACCGAATGGAGATAAGAGATTTATTCTAAATTTAAAAAACTTGAACAAATTTGTATCCAAATCGCACTTCAAAATGGAAGACTACCGAACGGCATCTCGTTTACTTCCTAGTAACGGGTTTATGGCTACCATTGATCTTAAAGAAGCATATTTGCTTATACCAGTTCGCAAATCAGACCGAAAGGTCTTAAGATTTCAATTTGAAGATGAGAATATGCATATTATCACTTACGAGTTTAATGCCATGCCATATGGCCTTTCGGTAGCTCCCAGAGTCTTCACTAAGATAATGAAAGAAGTCATTTCACATCTGCGTTTCCAAGGTTTTAAAAATGTTTATTATTTGGACGATATTTTGTGTTTTGGTGACAACTATGACGAATGCCTAAAAAACGTTACAGTTACTTTAAACCTTTTGGAATGCCTTGGGTTCGTAGTGAACTACGAAAAAAGTTCACTTGTACCAAAACAATCTTGTAAGTTTCTCGGCTTCATATTTAATTCAGTAAATCAATCAATTTCTTTACCACTCGAAAAACGACGAAAAATATTTGACTTGGTTAAAAAATTCTTAACCTTACCCAAGTGCACAATAAGAGAATTTTCTCAACTAATTGGAGTTTTAGTAGCGGCATGCCCTGCAGCGAAATATGGCTGGCTGTACACTAAGATTCTAGAAAGGCAAAAATTTCTTGCCTTGAAAAAATTCCCGGATTACGAAACACGATTCAAACCACACCCTGTGGTTGTAGATGATTTGAATTGGTGGAAATCGAACATATTTAAAACCAAAAACTCACTGAAAACTGCTACCTTCGATTTAGAAATTTACACGGACGCTTCACGTACCGGTTGGGGAGCGGTGTGTAACAAGGAACGAGCTCACGGAGCTTGGAAAAATAATGAACTTAAATTACACATCAACTATTTGGAGTTGTTAGCAGTTTTCTTGGCTTTAAAGTACTTCGTAAGCGAAAGATCTAATTGCTCCATTTTATTGCGCGTTGATAACACAACGGCTATCAGTTACGTGAACCGCATGGGCGGTGTACAATATCCTCACTTAAATGAGCTCTCTAGACAAATTTGGCAATGGTCTGAAAGCAGAAATATTTGGTTGTTCGCCTCCTACATTAACACTAAAGCGAATTACGAAGCGGACGAGGAGTCTCGAAGGCTGAACCCAGACACCGA
This sequence comes from Xestia xanthographa, assembly GCA_905147715.2. Taxonomy (NCBI): domain Eukaryota; kingdom Metazoa; phylum Arthropoda; class Insecta; order Lepidoptera; family Noctuidae; genus Xestia; species Xestia xanthographa. The sequence continues at coordinate 20,250,896 of LR990667.1, forward strand.
ATGCGAACTGTCTGTCTCTGCTTTCGAGAGAATTTCAAAAGCTTTCGGTGAACCCGAAGTAGACTTGTTCGCTTCTCGGGCCAATGCCAAATGCCAAGATTATATATCATGGAAAAAAGATACCGACGCTTTGTCCATCGACGCTTTTACAGTAAACTGGACCAACAAGTTCTTTTACGCTTTTCCTCCTTTTCCACTTATTCTCAAGTGTATTCAAAAAATAGTAGAGGAAAAGGCCACTGGCATCTTAGTATTTCCATTTTGGCCATCTCAGGCCTGGTACCCATCTTTAATGGAAATTATTATTTCAGATATAATATGGATGTGTCCTAACGAACATCGTATTAAAACATGTTACAGAAATCCACTTACCCTGGGGGCCGCAGTACTCTCAGGCAGGCGTTCTTACTACGCGGCGTTCCAGAATCGGCTTTAGATTTAATACTTGCATCTCTGTCAAACAACACGATGCAACAGTACAACGTGACATTAAAATTGTGGTGGGAATTTTGCGAGGAGAAAAATTACCCTATAGTTGATTGCTCTGTCGCAACTGTTTTGAGTTTTTTGAGCGAACAGTACAATAAAGGAATTTCTTACGGATCTCTTAATTGTCACAGATCTGCATTATCTCTTTTATTAGGTAATAACATTGGTTGCGATGACCGTGTTAAAAGGCTGCTGAAAGGAGCGTTTAAATTAAGGCCTAATTTCCCAAAGTATAGTCGTACATGGGACCCACAAATAGTATTAAATAATATTTCCTATTGGTATCCTAATAAAGAGCTTAGCAGAGAGAAAATTACTAAAAAGTTAGTAATTTTGTTAGCGTTATGCACTGCTCAACGTGTTCAAACTTTATCCCTCATAAAAATCGAAAACATAACTGTCAGCACTAATGGAGTTAACATTGCAATTAATGATATTCTAAAGACATCCGCGGCTGGTCGAGAACAGCCGACCTTATTCTTACCATATTTCCGCGAAGATCTCCGCATCTGTCCTGCGACTGCCCTAGAGGACTACCTCCAGGTCACCGATAAGGACCGACCCGCTAATGTGTCCAATCTCTTAATTACTGTGAAGCGCCCTTACAAGGGCGCGACAGCACAGTCTATAAGCAGATGGATAAAGCAAACTATGGCGGAGAGCGGCGTTGACGTGACGGCGTTCAGTGCGCATAGTACGCGACACGCCGCCACGTCCGCAGCCGCCGCCGCAGGAGTCTCTGTCGATACGATAAGGAAGGCCGCTGGTTGGACCAATGCCTCACAAGTATTTGCCAAATTCTATCATCGTCCGGTTGTAGATGATAACAATTTTGCACAAATGATTTTACAAAACGTGCAAGATGATTAAATAAGTTATGTTAATTAGACTTATTCAAATAATTAATAAAGTAAAATTACTTATTATTAAAGTGAATTATGTCTATTCCAAAGATTTGTGAATTTTGTTTATAATACATTGGTTTATAGAATTAAAACTATTTTCTTCGGTTGAAACGAGTTGTTTTAATTAAACCAAATACAAAACTTTTCTCTAAACATCTACCTGGTTATATTATATCTGAAGAATGAAGCGAAGAAATATAATATGTGATCAAACGAACTTCATAAGCGAAGTTCGATCAATATTATATGAGTCGCTTCATTCGAAGATAATTATAATAACCCACCCAGCCCTACCCAAACGATAAAGTTTTGTATTAGATCTCTAAAAGAATGACGGCTATTCTAGTGGTGTGGCAATATGTCAGAAAAGAATCGATTAAAAAGTCGATATCTATATCGATTTTTTTTTAATCTCTAAAATGCGTGCATGCTACCTTGTAGGCTTAAAGGACTACCTGGTTATATTATATCTTCGAATGAAGCGACTCATATAATATTGATCGAACTTCGCTTATGAAGTTCGTTTGATCACATATTATAATACAAATAAGGATCACAGCGATAACATATGACAGGACTGTACCCTGCTAAATGTTACCATTTATAAAAATCTGTTGACATAAGCAACAATAGTTAGTTGCCTTTGCCTTCACTGGGAGGTCCAAACAAAAACTTTATTCATTGTCTATGATCGATAAAAAAAGATTTAAAAGTGAGTGTTTTATTGTCTGTGGTTTCGAAAAAATGGCGACGATTCGCTTGCAATAAAAAAGGGATTCTCACATTCTGTTTTTGTTGTGGATTAAGTGTTTTGTAAACTACTTGATACAATTTTGGGTTTTTTATAGGCGATTTGGCTTAGGATGATCATTTCTAAAATCTTTTTGCCGTTGTGGTTCACAACTGATAAAAAAAGTATTCACACTTATTCTCATGGGTCGTGGGTGTTCGTTTCTCTTACAGCATAATTGTTCCTAAACGTTCTCACTGCTGGAGCCCACACCTGTCTACGAGTGGGAGTAAGATTTTGATCATGTCATCAAATTTTTGGTTTTGCGGGCTTGCCATTCGTTGTAAACCATAGACTCAAAGTGACAAAAAAAATGGGTATAATAAGTGAACGGAGTAGAAGCTTATGGCTGCTTATGGCATACCTAGGTTTTTTTTCTTTTTTCCACAGCTTAGAAAAAAATTGATCCATTATTAAAAACGCTGCAAATTTCAAGTAAACATTTCATATTAGAACAAAGAAAGCGAAATTTAAAAAAAAATAGATGAATGAAATGATGATGAAATGATTTTGAATATAGATTTTTTTTTTCGAAAACTAAGTGTGCCATTTGCTTCTACTCCGTTCACCTATTACACTCATTTGGTTGGAAAGTGATGAAAAAGTTATTCTGTATTTCATGAGCCTGTAATTTTCAGGCATCTTAGACACCAAACTCTAATGTCTCATAAACATATTATGTGCTCTCTAATTCCATAAGTAACTAACTCTTCTGGAAAACAAAAAATGCTGTTTGGTGGCAGAAATAAGTACCTACTTACGGTGCACAGAGGGCAGGACAGGAAGTGGAACATTCTATCGAGGTAGACCCAAATCAGGACACCTAGCAAGGCGCGGAGATGGCAGGTGGAGTAAAGCTGTGACTGAGTGGAGTCCAACAAATGGAAAGAGAAGGTTGGTTGTTGTTGGTCGTCCGGCGGCGAGATGGCCAGACGCCATTGTTGCCATTGCTCGTCGAGGTAGACCTAAAGCAGGAGATCTAGCAAGGCGCGGTGATGGCAGGTGGAGTAAAGTTGTGACTGTGTGGAGTCCAACAAATGGAAAGAGGAAAGAGAAAGTTGGTGTGTTGTTGGTCGTCCGGCGGCGAGATGGCCAGACGCCATTGTTGCCATTGCTCGTCGAGGTAGACCTAAAGCAGAAGATCTAGCAAGGCGCGGTGATGGCAGGTGGAGTAAAGTTGTGACTGTGTGGAGTCCAACAAATGGAAAGAGGAAAGAGAAAGTTGGTTTGTTGTTGGTCGTCCGGCGGCGAGATGGCTAGGCGCCATTGTTGTCATTGCTCGTCGAGGTAGACCCAAATCAGGACACCTAGCACAAGGCGCGGTGATGGCAGGTGGAGTAAAGCTGTGACTGAGTGGAGTCCAACAAATGGAAAGAGAAGTGTTGGTCGTCCGGCGGCGAGATGTGCAGACGATATTGTTGCCATTGCGGGAATATCCTAAATAAGGCTGACACAAGAACGTGGAGCTTTGGCACAAGCAAAGAGAGGCCTAATATGATATCTAAGATGATATATTACTATACTCTATGAACAAATGTCTGCGTCCGCGTCTCTGTCAGTGTTGCCATGCAACCATGCATAGACAATCCGTGGTGACGTGGGGTGTACATAAAATTATATTTTTATTCTGTAACCTATATTTATTACACATTAAATATTTATATTTGTTTATTATTATTATTTTGTATTATAAATTTATATTCGTTATCACTCTCTGGGCCCTATCAGAATACCAGCGCTGTGATTTTTTTTTTTTAAATGTCACAGCACCTTGCTGAGATAGGAGCCTTTTGGCCTTGCACAGGACCATTTTGATTGTTATATTTTTATTTTTTTTTACTCTTGTTTACTTTTTATAATTTTGTCATTTCTTTTGTATCTTTTTGTTTCTGTTTATCCTGTGTGAGTTCAATAAATACTTTTCTTTCTTTCTTTCTTAATAAACCCAGCAGTAGGTGAAGTGTGGATGATGATAAGACCCAAAACATGGAGTTAAAGTGACCTCTGTGCTGCAGCGGTGAAGGATCCACACAACTCGATTCCTACCGGATTCCCTTTGAAAATGGCACAGTCAGTATTCTATAGACAAATAATATAATCACATTAAAGATAATTAAAAAAGCATTAAAAGAGCAGCGGTGGCCCAGTGGTGGCGGCCCCGACTTACGAACCCAGACAGGCGCATTACTTTGTGTAATTTATTTCATCACCACTGCTCTCAAAACGGTGAAGGAAAACATCGTGAAGAAACCGGCATGTCCTAGAACCAAAAAATTCGAAGATATGTGACATCTACCAATCCGCACTGGGCCCGCGTGGTGGATTATAGCTCATTCCCTCTCATAGAGAGGAGGCCTGTGTCCCAGCAGTGGGAATGTAATAGTAGGCTGATGATGATGATGATGATAAAGATAATTATATACTCCAGCTTACCTCTTACAACAATTGACCCTTCGCTACTGCTGTGTTGCCAACAATGACACCGAAGAAATAGCGAAGAGATTGAAAAATAAAAATTTGAAACATGTCGTACCCGCGATACGAAGAACAATTTCTTCAGTGGACAAGCTTTATTGGTAAGAGCTACTAGCTAATGGGTGTAAAATAGCCTTATCGAAGCCGAAAGGCACTTATTTCAATTAGCCCATTACGGCACTTTTGAATACCAAAAATACAAAAAAAAAACAAAGCTACAGTCCCAGTCACAAGGCATAATAACTTGAGAAAGTACTGTAGTTGCCCATTCCCTAGCGTAGATCTCTTTGGAGAAGAACGGGCAAGAAACTCCATGGACACTCTTTTAAAATCAAAATCTTGTTACAAAATCTTGGTTACATCATTAATTTTGAGATTATACATATATGTGAGAACGATGTAAAAAGACGTGCACACTAAGAGCGTCCAGAGTAAAAGATTAGATCAACAATTTAAAAATAAAGTAATTAAAATGAACCGTGGCAGCTAAGAGATGACCAGGGGGTCTAAAACGGCCGCTTTAGCAGAATCTACGCAAAATCTTTGTATGAATCACGATAAAAAAATTAAATTCTTAAAATGGACTTTATGCCCATTACGTAAAGTCCATTTTAAGAATTTTTAACGTGATTCATATTACGATTCTGATAAAGCGGCCACTTTAGACCCCCAGTCCCAACTGACAGTGCCCGTTCACGAACAGGTACCGGCGCCATTCAACTCAAACATATTGAAGGGAACTAAATGACCCGACACACCACCATCAGCGAGACATTTGAGTGAACATGACATTCTCTCATCAGCATCTTATATCTCTCATACCTAGGAAACTCCTAGTTACGGAGATATTGGTTAGTATTTAGTGTTATAACTTTACTGTAAATACCTTCTTGACCCCCATACTATTCAATGCATCCATTGGCACTCATGAGTGAGACATACATTGAGACCTACCGTAAAACTACATACTTTTCCTCAGTAACGACGTATTCAGGAAGCAAATCCATGCAATAGCGTATAACACCCATTTTTGAAAAGTGTTTCAATTAGATTCTATAAGTGCTAATGAACCACTAAAAAAATCACAAAATTTTTATTCAATCGTTAAGTGCCTTAGAAATGCATTTAAATTTTGCATTTTCAAATTTCGCGCGTAATTGGACGAAAACGCTGGACGCCATATTGCTCTGTGGTCATGACGTCAGTTGGCTGTGTAAACAAATGCAGTGAATTTTAAACACCTCCTAACGCTATCAAATAGCTTTTTTTAAGTGTAAGAGAGATACAGGGCATTACTTACATCGAAGTTTTAACATTCCGTAATGCAGCAGAACAGAAATTGGGATTCACAGCAAATAATTTACCGACCATCAAAGAGTTTATTCTTGGTAAATTTGTGTTGTCTCCTTTTACAAAACCGTCCTCCATGGTATTATTTCAATAAAAATTACGTTGGTTAAGAAAATAATAGAAAGCCTTATAGAGATTTTACGTACGCTGATACGGTACGTTGACAATTGACACTTGTATGTTTACATTGCCGTATGACGTAATAACATGGCGACCACTGTTTTGGTGTTACGAAACAGATTAAAAAAACTAAAATGTTTGAATTGAATTTTAAAATTTATTTTGCTATTTAATGAACTAAAACTAACGTTTTCCGACTGCTTTTTGCCTAAGCTTTCTCAATAATATATTTTTAGATTATTTCTCATATAGAGTAAAATACCCTATTCTTAAGGATCGACAGTCGACCATTGTGATGTAATGTGTATAAATAAATACATACATATGCGTATAATATGTATTGTGTGCCGACTAATGTGACTTTTTGTATATTGCGCATCACATAACTTCAATTACTGTAAAATTTACTATTATAACTGTTATTTTAGTTTACATCATAAACAGTCTCTCTATAGTTGTATAATTATTTATAGTATAATCTGTGGAAAACGTAGTGGATAGCATATTTATCATAGTCTAGTATATAAGCCTTATTATGAACTTGTAATATGTTACTGTTTGTTTTTCCTAAATAAATAAATATATAAAACGTGATTTTTCACCCCAAAAAAAAAGTCGTTTCGCAGCAATAATTTTTGCGTAGAGTTACTTAGTTTGATGTACAGAATGCTTGGTTGACGAATTCGTGAAGGCCCTTCCTTACATCTTGTATAAAAACTTACCTAAGTATGGATGATGACAGTGTGCTAGAAGATGTTGTAAGTGCTGATGCTGTACTGGAATAGGTCTGCTGGCGATAGGCTTGGCGATGGGCCACGGACTGCCCATCATAGGCTGCCGGTATTCTGAAATAGAAGAGATTTTATTGTTAGTCCGCGTTGTTGCAATTAATTGATAAGAAGGCTTGTTGTCCTGAATCTTCTTTAGCATTGATCAAAGTCACTCCCGCTGTCTGTACGCTTAGATCTTTTAAGGCGCCTCCCTGAGCAAACGACCTTGAGCGAGCAGTTTTTTGGAGCCTACTCCTCTTTATCCAAACGAAATACAAACTAATAAAAAATACATTAAATTACTACATATTCTTGACTCCAAAATGGTCGTTTTTTTTTTGTAAGTAGCTTGATGTTTAATTTAATAAATCCCCTCTCAACGAAACCACAGAAATGAGAAATAATGTTTTATAAAATGCTACTTCTCGTAAAGTAACCACTATTTTGAATTGCTACTTATACTAATGGATAGGCAATTTAATAATGAACATAATTGTCGTTTATTTTTTCCAAGACGTAAATTTGATTTTATAAAGAATAAAAACCACTCATTTCGCACTATTCGGCCCACAGTGACTGACGTTACAACCACTTTGTAGTGCAAGCTGATTAGAACCACAGAGTACATTATACTATATTAGAACTAACAGTATTTCAAACGAAGTTTGAACCACCACAAATACAGTTGCTAATTTTGCTCGGGGAACCGCCTTAAACTACGCAACGGATTTTTAATACGCTTAGATCTTTTAAACTACGCAAAGCAACGTATTTTAATGCAGTTTTCAGTAATAGATTATATAGTGATTCAAGAGGAAGGTTTATATTATAGGAGTGTCTAGGCTACATTGCACCTGTCCGAAGCCGGCGGGTACTGAGATATTGGGTTCAAAGATCCAACATTTTCACTTTTTTTTTTGTAATACATGTTTTTAATGACTTTAAACACCTCCACGACTAGCGTACTATTCAATCCATCCACCAGCACAATGTTTTCAGTGTACCATTGAGTCCTACCGTAAATCGTGAATCGTGACACACCTCAAAAAAAAAGTCATTACACAGCTAAAATTTTTGCGTAAAGTTCCTTTAGTTTGATGTAACATTATGCTTGGTTGACGGCGGTCCGTTAACACCCTGTATCTAATAGGTATTCTACCCGTAATATTCAGTGTAACCTCGATAACCCAGTATCAAATTGATAGACATATCTATTCATCCCAACATGACGTTGATTTATGCACTCAATTGACTTCTGAATAGGTCAATATATGTAGCCTGTCTCGTCTGTATAATCTAGACTAGACCATAGATACAAATATAAATATCACTGGACACACAGCGCCATCTAGTGCCACACTAAGCATAGAGGCTTGTGTCGTGGACACCAGATAGTTGATATACTACATAGATACTTTTTGTTTGTAAATACATACTTATTATACATATAAACATTCATGACTCGGAAACAAATGTCCATGCTCATCACACAAACATTTGCTCCAACCGGGACTCGAACCCGGGACCCTAAGAACGTCAGGCAGCCTCACCACCGCTGCGCCATTCGGGTCGTAGATATATGATGCTCTATGGTCTAGATTCTAGACCATAGATAGACAGAGAATAGTGAATATTTTATGAAGCGACTGCCTATCTGACCTCCCACCAGTTACTTGATAACACGATACGCCTTGGTAAGACTGTTTAACAGACACTGCAATACGTAATTAAATATATTTTTACCGGTAGCTAAATAATAAATCAGAATCCGGTGTCCGCACACGATTCATAATTTGTCCGTAACGGTTACTGGCCGTGTGGTATCCGGCAGAGTAGAATAGAACCAACCCATTACAGTCACGGGTGTCGTACAAGGCGACTAATGTCTGAGGCAGAACACCTTGCGCTTTCGTAGACCAGAGAATGGGCAGCAGCGTTTTCTGTTAGTCTTTCATCACTGCGATCTCCAATTCGCCTGCCAAGCGTGGAGATACGGCAAATTCCTCCCATCATGGGAGAGGCTTATGTCCAGCAGTGGACGTTATAGGCTGTTGTAGTAGTAGTAGTAGGTTACTGACCGGACTGGACAGCGGAATGGCACACCACTCTTTGACATTACCCGACCACTGCAAAGCCAAAACGGAAGGATCATGATTTAGCAGTCTATGTATCATCTGCCTAGCCTTTTCCCAAATATATTGGGATCGGTTTCCAGTCTAACCGGATGCAGCTGAATACCAGTATTTTACATGGAGCGACTGCCTATCTGACCTCCACAACCCAGTTAGTACTGGGTAATACGATAACCCTTGGTAAGACTGGTTGTCAGACTTTTCGGGCCATTGACTACCTGTAACGACTGTCAAAGATCTACAAATGACAGCCGGGACCAACGGCTTGACGTGCTATCCGAGGCACGGAGGAAACTCGGTATGTAATGGGTGGTCACCCATCCACAGACCAGCACGGCTTAACCTAAAGATCGACCCGAGCGGCTGTTATTATTTAGCCATGAGCTCCGTTCCTCAGTAGCGCCTTATTAACTACTAGCTGACGTCCCGCGGTTTCACCCACGTAGTTCCCGTTCCCGTGGGAGTACGGGAATAAAATATAGCCTATAGCACTCAGGAATAATGTAGCTTTCTACCAGTGAAACAATTTTTAAAATTGATTCATTACTTCCGGAGATTACCCCCTACATACAAACTTACAAACAAATGTTACCTCTTTATAATATTAGTATAGATCCAGCCGAGTTTGATGAATAAGATGTCATAGACTACAAACTAACATAGACTACATTTTAACCGACTTCAACAAAAGGAGGAGTCCATTTTGCCTTGTAAACCCCGGTTTTAATTAGCGCGTGATTTTGTAGTAGAAGGGTTTTTTAGTTGTAGTATACCACATAAATACTTGTTCAATGTATTAATATCTGCAGACTCGGTCTATAACAATAAAACAAAAGACAATCTACTTACATTCCACAATCGAATAATAAATAAATGAATCTATCAAAGACAGACGGGTCGATATAAAATAATCAAAGTTGAACAGCTCAGTAATAGGATAACGACGTGATTACTGTACAATGCTTGCTGCGGAGGGCGACGGTGGTGCAAGTTGGGAACTGATAGCGTCATGAATGATAAAATGGGGTGTATGACAAAAGGTACAATTAGCTTATAATACACTAGCGGACGTTACGCGGTTTCACCCGCGTAGTTCCCGTTCCCGTGGGAGTACGGGGATAAAATATAGCCTATGTTACTCAGGGTGAATGTAGCTTTCTAATGGTGAAAGAATTTTTGAAATCATCGCAGTATTTTTTGAGTTTATTCATAACAAACATACACACAAATACAAATCTTTCTCTTTATAATATACTAGCGGACGTCCCGCGGTTTCACCCGCGTAGGATAAAATATAGCCTATGTTACTCAGGGTGAATGTAGCTTTCTAATGGTGAAAGCATTTTTGAAATCGGCGCAGTAGTTTTTGAGTTTATTCATTACAAACATACACACACACACAAAAATACATAAATATATTTTTCATTTCCTCACTATAATATTAGTGTAGATAGTATAGATGAGTAGTTTGAATGAACCTCGTGGAGCTCGTGGCTAAACACTAACAGCCGCTCGGGTCAATCTTTAGGTTAAGCCGTGTTTGCCTAGGTTGGTCTGTGGATGAGTCACCCAATATATACCACCCATTACATACCGAGTTTCCTCCGTGCCTCGGAAAGCACGTTAAGCTGTTGGTCCCGGCTGTCATTTGTAGATCTTTGACAGTCGTTACAGGTAGTCAGCGTAATTTAATAAATGCATCGGGTTCCCGAATGCGAGTAAAGTCATTCGAGTACCCGAATACGGGCTAACGACCAATTGTAATTGCGCAATAAAATTGATAAAAGATGTTTATTTAGCAAGTAGGTTTTTACAAACATTTTTACACGTCATTTTTTTTAAACTAAATGGGGCCGGTGTTTCGTACCTGACTACTCTGATAAGAAACAGCCGAAACAAACTCAGAGGTCATAGTCTCTTTTGAAGTCCAGACATAATCTTGCTCAATTCACATGAGGACTATGCAGATTAGTATCTGAGATGGTCTTTTGAAGAAAGAACCACACAGATTTGAGTGGACCTGTCCAGTCATTGCAAGCATTTGTCAGTTATCGTGTAGCTCGACTTATAACTCAAGGAGCTCAACGAATTGCTTAAAGATTTAAAGAATGGCACCTTATAGCCATATCCGTTGAAGAATTGAAATACATACATAATTCACGTATCTACGAATATCAGCTCTTTACATAACACCACGCCGATAATCCTCGAAGTGTTAGGCAGACGTGTACCTATTTTTGTATTTCCTGTGCTTGTCCCAAATAAATATTTTTCAAAACACTTTCTCGAAAACTGGTCCATAACGCACTACGATTAGGTACAACATGCAATGTATTTCACACGCGTGCGATTTTTTCCACTTTCCTGCACGTGTGCGGGAATGAAAATTGCCACAGATAACTATACCTATACTTAGTCCAAATTGGTTCAATGTCTATAGTCTGAGGTGAATGTTTTTTTTTTTTTGTCAAAGCACTACGCGTCTTTACGGCATAAATATTTTTTGAATTTTAAAATTGTGTTTTTAAATAGAATATCATAGAAAAACATGATAATTTAAAACTAATAGTTACTTTTATACACAAATTAACATTTATTTGTGTTCTGAATTCAAAATATAAAATAAATCTATTTTTTATATTAGGCTGTTTAACGGCTTGATACCTTTGCCTATATTTTATTTCTTCAAAAGTGTATTGAAAAACGTCGTTTGATACACGTGGACATTTGTTATTGCAATTCTCGGCTCAAAAACACCCTCGCCTACGGCTCGTGTGTTATAATTCCGCCTCGATTGCAATAACAAACTTTCTCCACTTGTATCAAAATGTACTATTTCTTTCTTTCTTTCTTTCTTTAATAGTACACCCACATTTCGTCAATTATGTTTAACTCCCATGTAATAGGGAGCAAGCCTATTCCCATCGACCGGTCACAAATCCAGACTCCGTGACTGCTACTGAGAAATTCCTAATGGAAAAATCCAAAAACAATTTGCCCGACCCAGGAATTGTACCCAGGACCACGGGCCACCCACACCAGGTCAGCAGTTGCGATTTTGACCGCTTGACCAACAAGGCAGAGCAGCGGTGGCCCAGTGGTGGCGGCCCCGACTTACGGAACAGTAAGTCGTGGGTTCGAACCCAGGCAGGCGCATTACTTTGAGTAATTTATTTCATCACCACTGCTCTCAAAACGGTGAAGGAAAACATCGTGTAGAAACCGGCATGTCCTAGAACCAAAAATTCGAAGACATGTGACATCTACCAACCCGCACTGGGCCCGCGTGGTGGATTATATATAGCCCATTCCCTCTCATAGAGAGGAGGCCTGTGTCCCAGCAGTGGGAACATTAATAGGTTGATGATGATGATGATGATGATGACCAACAAGGCTGTTGTTGATTGTCAAAGACCTTGAGTACTTTACATAAGTATACCCCTTGTTCGCTTTAGAACAGATTCGCCTTAGAACAGATTCGCTGGACAGGTTTGCTTTACGGCAGATTCGCATTACGGCAGAAATTGTACAGTCGTGTTAAAATGGTCTAGCATAAAAAACTCGAATCTTTTTGTTTCTGTCAATATCCGTACATTTAAGTTTCCTAAAGCTACTCTACCTTTTAAGGCGATTACCGGGAGCTAAATTAGCAACTCTATTTGTGGCTGTTCAAACTTCGTTTGAAATACTGTTAGAATAAAGTTCTAATCAGCTTGCACTACAAAGTGGTTGTTACGTCAGTCACTGCAGCCGAATAGTGCGAAATCAGTGTTTTTTGCGATTTACAAAAAATCTATTGATTGGACTAAAAAAGTAAAACACTAAGATGCTAATATGTTGCTTGTAGAATTATTTGCCAAACTATCGGAATGATCGCATGTATTTTAATATGGTTTTTATTAGTTAAAATATGTTTTTAGAGATCGTGATTTTTTTTATCGAGTAAAATTAGTTGTATTATGTTTTCAAAACACAATCGTACTAGCATATATCCTGAATAATGGCATATATTTTTCTAGTTTTGTTTATTGCAGTGAATCATTTGCTTTTTTGCATTATTAAACTCGCGTTTAGCGCCTGTAGTCGCCTTAAATGAATTAAGAAACTCATACATGATTTGCAACTTTCAAATCTACAACAAAACAATTCTTACTACAACATCAATCATTTACAAAATTCCACACTCCGCGGTCCACCCACTACTTGCACCACACAAGCACCCCGATTTCTTACCACCCCGCTTGTCAAAGACACGCCCGCTATTATATATTGTGGAGCCTTTGTGACGTCATTAATCATCGGTATCCCTTCGCTTTACATTTAAACTATTATGTGTTGGTGTGTTTGTTCGTGGAGGACTTTAATATGGATTGAGGTGGTTCAGTGTTGTTTTATTTAATAGAACATAACTTCATATATATTGGTGTCGATTCTGTTGTGTACAAACCACAAACTAAACTTAATTTAGGCTATTGCTATCTTTTACTAAAAAGCAGTGCGAGAAAAGGACGCCTATAGCTATGAACTAAGTTAGAGATGTCAAACTAGTTTATGCCATGTACTTCACCGTGTTTTTAGTCGACATGTTTTTACGTGCACCCTTCATTTGTATGGAAATATTAGTTCAAACTAAATTTGACAGCTCTAAATTACGTCCGTCTCTTTCTCGTTTTATTAGAGAGAAAAAGATAGCAATAGCCTAAATTAAGTTTAGTTCGTGCACAACAGAATCGACACCATTGTGTATTTCCCGACTAAATAATAGCCGCGTTGGTCTTGTGTTTGCAAGTGATACTGCTGAGAGAGATCCTGGGTTTGATTCCCGGGTCAGGCAAAAGCTTTAATAAGTAAGTTTTTCCATTAGTAGCCCGGAGATTGGAAGCTGGCGGTATGATGCCTCCATAATCTCCCTAGCCTTTTCCCAACTATGTTGGGGTCAGCTTCCAGTCTAACCGGCTGCAGCTGAATACCAGTATTTTATATGGAGCGACTGCCTATTTGAACTCCACAACCCAGTTAGTACTGGGTAATACGATGCCCCTTCGTAAGACTGGTTGTCAGACTTTTAGGGCCGCTGACTACCTATAACAACTGTCGAAGATCTACAAATGACAGCCGGGACCAACTGCTTTACGTGCTACGGGCACGGAGGAAACTCGGTACGTCAGGGTGGTCACCCATCCACAGACCAACCTAGGCAAGCACAGCTTAACCTAAAGATTGACCCGACCGACTGTTATTATTTAGCCACGAGCTATGATGCCTCCGTGCCTGGAAAAGCACGAATGGTACGTGCACGACTGTCTGTATGGTGTCGGACATATCATGGACAATCCTGTTAGAATAAAGTTCTAATCAGCTTGCACTACAAAGTGGTTGTTACGTCAGTCACTGCGGGCCGAATAGTGTGAAATGAGTGTTTTTTTGCGATTTGTACTGTAGTCCCCATATGTGAAGAAAAAATTATATGCCTAGTCCCTATTGTTTTAAAATTGACCGAAATCATCAATACTCAAGTATATAATTCACATACCATGATCATTCGCCCTCGGTATTGTGAAAAGGGCTTCGACTGTGCCTAAGGATTTTTATGATTGAACTTTAGCTATAACATCCGACGGCCGACGGCTTTACAAGACTAGCATTTGCTTGCGGCAACGCTCCTCTTATGTACGGAAATAAACCCACAAGAACGTTTTAAATGTAGGCTGTGACACTCGAGAATAATGTAGATTACCGTTAGATACCAGTAGTTCCGTAGATTACCCTCTACATCAAAACTTATCTCTTTAAAGTAACTAGCGGAGCTCACGCGCTTTCACCCGCGTAGTTCCCGTTCCCGTGAGAGTACGGGGATAAAATATAGCCTATGTTACTCAGGGTGAATGTAGCTTTCTAATGGTGAAAGAGTTTTTGAAATCGGCGCAGTAGTTTTTGAGTTTATTCATTACAAACATACACACAAAAATACAAATCTTTTCTCTTTATAATATTAGTGTAGAAGTGTAAATATTTGTATAGACAGATTTCTGCATTACAAGTGAGTTGCCGTTTTTAGACGCTAGAGAGGCAAAGGTGAAAACCGTAAAACATAACTACCCAAGCGAAAAAAAAAACGATTTTCAATGTGTACTTCACGCGTTATGCCACCAGCATACGTCGGACATCGGTCTGACGTATTCTAAATTTTTGACGTCTCCTAGGTACGGAGAAATAACAAAAAAAGTCAAAAAGAATCTCACCGGCGCGCGGCGGGGAATCGAACGCCGGTCTCCCGCGTGACAGGCGGGGTTACTTACCACTAAACTACCGAAGATATCAGACAAATTTTTGAAATAGTAGACTATATCGGTCTTCTGGAGTCAACCAGTCTTATCAAGAGGTATCGTATTACCCAGTACTAACTGGGTTGTGGAGGTCAGATAGGCAGTCGCTCCATGTAAAATACTGGTATTCAGCTGCATCCGGTTAGACTGGAAGCCGACCCCAACATAGCTGGGAAAAGACTAGGCAGATGATGATGATCTGTCTTCTGAAGTAAACTCGATCTAATGTCAAGTTTCCCATAAAGTAAAAGCTCTATAGGGTAGCCCGCGAAAGCGCGAAATGACGCGCGTGACTATTTCATGAAAAATATAATTCTATGCAGGGTTAAATGACCTTAGAGGGTTGTATTGATGATTTTAATGATTATAACTGTTGCTTTTACTTGTGCGAATAATATTATAATTAATATACAACCTGACACACCTGCAAATTGCAAAAAAACGTAAGAAAATTTAAATTTCGTGGGCCATTAGTGATGAATCCTCCATAACAAGCTAGTCTATTGATCAGAGATTTGGCCAAGTAAACAGTACAGGGGTCGTTAAAATACATTTAAAATCATCCCCTACATAAATAGGCTCATTAAAAAAGGGCGGGACCCAACATAGATTAACTAACTACAACAAACGATCCATTAAAAATAACATCAAATAACAAATACCGAACGTTATTTTAACGCAACCAAAACGGGCTTAAAAAGATATAAAACTCTATTGTTAACAGATCAAAACTATATTTTTTTATCTTTTATTATGTCTATGTTTGCTTTGCATTATGGTTTTATTGCCTCTATTGTCGATGGTCGTTTTTTTTGTTTTCTCAAGTGTTGCCAGGATTTTTGCGATGCGCTTTTTTTTGTTCAAGAAGTTTTTAATAAGGTTTGCAAAGAATGCAGTGTGGGTCTTTTTGAGCTTATAATTTCCATTGTGTGTGTGTTTTATTTCTTATTGTATTTTTATGATTAAAGAGATATTAGTTTTCTTATATTGCAAGCTCGATTAACTTCAATGAACAGTAAATTGCTTTGGATACTGATCTTAGGCAATTATCATAGCCTTATTTTCCACTGAAATGTTTAAGAGAGTGTATAATTGTATAAACAGCTGCTGATTTCAATAAATTACGCAAAATACTACCAATTCTAGATTCCTCTTGAAGCATAAAGACTCAATTGATACTACACGTGGCCTCTGACGTGTTTCTTTAGTGAAAATGCTTTCTAAAAATGAATTTATTGAGTGTGTGTAATAGAGTGAGTGTGCATTGTGCATTCATATACCTAAAAACCCAAAAAGACCTAAAATAAACCTAAAAAACCTTTCGTTATAAAAAACTTTTAGTTTTCGTTTTTAGGTTTCAGTATAGGTTAGCCCTGCGATAATGGTGTCGATTCTGTTGTGCACAAACTAAACTTAATTTAGGCTATTGCTATCTTTTACTAAAAGGCAGTGCGAGAAAAGGACGGCTATAGCTATGAACTAAGTTAGAGATGTCAAACTAGTTCCTGCTTTGAGCTTCGCCGTGTTTTTAGTCGACATGTTTTTACGAGTACCCTTCATTTGTGTGGACATATTAGTTCCAACTAAATTTGACAGCTCTAAATTACGTCCGTCTCTTTCTCGTTTTATTATAGAAAAAAGATAGCAATAGCCTAAATTAAGTTTAGTTTGTGCACAACAGAATGGACGCCAATGTATTGGGATCGGTAGAAGCCAACTTCCTGCACTAACGATTTCATTACCGCAGTCATACTAATTTGACAGATATAGATAATTATGATCAATGATATTCTATTAAACAGATATGTTATGAGCGCGCAATCGTGAAGACTCGAAAACGAGCCAATTGGCCTATTTTTCCTTTATTCTGCGTCACTGCGTGTATGTGAGCTGGCTCTCTACGCGGAACACTTTTCGGTGGTTTTGTAGGTGTATAACATATCTGTTTATTAGAAAATCATTGGATATGATCTAATCTTTTACTCTGGACGCTCTTAGTGTGCACGTCTTTCTACATAGTTCTCACATATATGTAAAATCTCTAAATGAATGATCTAACCAAGATTTTGTAACAATATTTAGATTTAAAAGAGTGTCCATGGAGTTTCTTGCCCGTTCTTCTCCATAGACATCTACACTAGGGAATGTGCAACTACAGTACTTTCTCAAGTTATTATGCCTTGTGACTGGGACTGTAGCTTTGATCTTTTTCTGTATTTTTGACATTCAAAAGTGCCGTAATGGTCTAATGGGGTGAGCAACTTGTGGAACTAATGGCGCTAGCATCGTATGAACCAAACATCGTCATTGGTTGGAAATCTGTCAATGTCTAAATGACATTGACATAACGCGCGTGAGACCACGGACGCAGACTTTTTAACCCTACGTGACCGTGATAAGATTTCTAGATTATTCAAACCACAGACCGACGTCTGGGAGGAACTTTTGTCTGAATAGCAATATAGGTGGTATAATTTCATCAAGGGCCGACACCTCCACCAGTTCTTTCCATCCGTTCGTGAACGGCTGGCCAGGACATGGCTGGAGGTTGATCACTGTGTTGCTCAATTTCTCACCGGTCATGGTAACTTTAAGAATAAATTATTTTCCTTCAAGCTTGTTGACTCGCCTTTTTGTCAATGTTCCACATCTGACTGCGAATATGAACAATCAGCACATCATATTTTATGGGAGTGCAGTCTTTGGCAGAATGAACGCAATATTATGTTGGATAGTGTACAGGTTACATCCGGAGTTATTCACTACACAGACCTTGTAGAAACTAGAACAAATTTCCGTGCGTTCAAGCGTTTTTGCCATACCTATTATTGGAATCAAATATAACTGCTCACAACTTAGGACCCATTAATGTTAATATTTTATCCGTGGTGCTAGGCAACTGGGCCTATCCCAGTTGTAAACGTCCCTTTGCACCTATTGGCCTTGTTTCTTTGTGTCTTCTGCTGATATGGAGGGAAGTGGAAATTACGGATTTTCCTACTCCTCCGCTATACTTTTCTGATTAATTTCGTTGCGGGATCCAAGACAGTTAAATTCATTCTCTGGGACTTCGTCGAGCTTCATTGTCTCGGCGCTTTTCTGGTGGTCGCCACTGTTGATTCTGGCTTTCAGGAGTTACAGTGGTTTGGGAACAGTGTGGCGGGCTTGTCCCAAAATAAATAAAAATTGACAGATTATATTTCAAAATAGTTTGACCTCATTGGTCAGATTGGGTCTAAGCTATGGACGCGCCATCTACAATCAGCTTTGACCAGCATTCCCCATTGAAAAAAATGCTTTGAGTTTTGAGTTTGAGTTTATGAAAGCGACAATACCAAAGCCTCAATATCCTTATAATCTTTCCTTACTCCAAAACAAACATCATCATCCATCATTCTCTTACCCTTATCCCAATTCATTAGTGGTCGGCGCAGTATATCTTCTTCTCCCACACTTCTCTATCACTCGTCATCTGATCAGACACCTCCTCTCTCACCATATCATAGCCATAGCCGTGTGTTATCCGGCAGAGTAGAATAGAACCAACCCATTACACTCACGGGTGTCGTATAAGGCGACTAATGTCTGAGGCAGAACACCTTGCGCCTCCGTAGACCAGAGAATGGGCAGCAGCGTTTTCTGTTAGTCGTTCATCACTGCGATCTCCAATCCGCCTGCTAAACGTGGAGATTATGGCACATTCCTCCCATCATGGGAGAGGCTTATGTCCAGCAGTGGACGTTATGGGCTGTTGTAGTAGTAGTTACATCCATCGTTACTTTGGTCTTCCTCTACTCTTATACCCATCCACATTCATACTCAAAACTTTCCTCACGACATTTTCCTCATCCCTCCGCATCACATGCCCATATCACGATAACCGATTACCACACTTTCAGACTATCATAACTCCAACACAAACGTATATTCAAATTAATACCACATCTATACTAATATTATAAAGAGGTAACATTTGTTTGTGAGTTTGTATGTAGGGGGTAATCTCCGGAAGTAATGAAACAATTTTAAAAATTGTTTCACTGGTAGAAAGCTACATTATTTGTGAGTGCTATAGGCTATATTTTATTCCCGTACTCCCACGGGAACGGGAACTACGCGGGTGTAACCGCGGGACGTCACCTAGTTCTCAATAAACTCGATCTCCGATAATACCAAATTATCCAAATGCAAATATACCCCTAAAATCACAAATAACCTATCAGGAACATTCAGGAAATCAACCCCTATATTATTATAATAAAATAATTAAAATCACACCGGGGGTGAAACGTTTTAAATTGTTAACCGTTCAGGGTGTTTCAGGGGTAAACTTTTCCGGGGTAACGCCTTCACCCCCGTCTGGGGGGTGAAATGTTCTTCACCTTAATCGGTTGAGCATATTTTCTGGATACGTGGGTTCTTGAGGGTGGAAACTGAAGGATAAGTGTAATTAAAGATTGGAATTATGATTTATGAGAAAATTATATGCATTCCTAAATGTTTCGTAAAATGTAATACCTAATATTTTGGTAGGTCTCTAGGATCTGAGGAACTAGTAGGGTTTTATAATTTCCCTTTTAAAACTTTTCGTTTTCTGATATTGTTCGTAATAATGGGGTAGATGACACACCAATCAATTGAGATATTTTTTAAGAGCTGTCAAAACGCGGTTCTCTCATAGATTTTGTATGGCAATAGCAAACTGTGACGTCACTGTTTAATCGACTCAATTATTTATTTATTTCAAAGCAATTAAAAATCGAATTTGGCAATTAATTGAAAATAAATCGGGTTTTCAGGACCAAATTAAAGGTTTTTTTTTTAGACATTGGTGCCTTGGAATTATTGTTTTATTGTGTCATCTACCATAATTCGTGAGTTCAATTCTTTAAAATAATACGACAGAAACCTAAATAATATTTCTGTGCAGAAATAAAAATTAAATTCTTCATCTGCCTAGCCTTTTCCCAGCTACGTTGGGGTCGGCTTCCAGTCTAACCGGATGCAGCTGAATACCAGTATTTTACAAGGAGCGACTGCCTATCTGACTTCCACAACCCCGTTAGTACTGGGTAATACGATACCCCTTGGTAAGACTGGTTGTCAGACTTTTTGGGTCACTGACTTCTTGTTACGACTGTCAAAGAGATACAAATGACAGCCGGGACTAACAGCTAGCAAGGTTTGGAGGAAACTCGGTATGTAATGGATGGTTAGTTGGTCACCCATCCACAGACTAACCAAGGCAATCACGGGCTTAACCTAAAGATTGACCCGAGTGGAACGCCTAACTTATAAAAATTAAATTGAAATCTAGAAACAGCAATCAAACCACAACAAAGAAGCATTTAAAAGAAACAAAAAAAAAAACTCTACTTATTCAAAAACCAAAAAAGGTTATTAACGTTACAATAACGTTATATAATTAACCACTACCCGAAAAACGATTGAGTCGCCGTACCTGAATAACGGCTATTTGCCGCCAATTTTTACGCGGGAAAGTGAGAAAATAATTGATTTCGACGAGGGGACGAATTTTATTGGACCCTCCCGAATCCCGCCGGGTTTTGGATTGTCGCATTTAATTTCTTTGTGATTATGTAGCCAGTTTATTGTTTGGAAGTAAAAATCTTTATTGTGGGTGAGTTTTTTTAGGGAAATATTAGAAAAGAAAAGAGTTTCAATAGGATACGATTGTACGGTATGGCGTAAGCGTTGTGACTTACACGATGCTTTAATTACCAGGCAACACGATATTCCTTGGTTAGGTTGGTTGATTGGTTACTTTCGGGCTTCTTCTCCGACCCATAACAACTGTCAACGATGACTGCATGAAAAAAAGTATTTAATCGAACGTGTACAGAGCCAAAAGTTTAAAGCCTTCACAGCCTCGAGAGATCCGCTTGCGTCAAACGGGACGCATTTTCTTCACGTGAGTGTCGCTTTGCAAAACGCGTCGCGGTGGCTCTAAACAAATCGTTTCAATTGTATCCTCCGCTGTTATTGTCGCAAGACGCGTGTTGCTTGAATGTGAAGTTCGTGACCAAAAAGTAAGAAACAACATTAAAAGCCTTAATTTACCTGAAACGTGCTCACAATTCCCATATTCAAGTCAGACAGCTTCAATCCGAATTTTAACAAACAACAATTCCGTAGCAAACACAAAAATGTTACAAAACTTTTGTCAACCATAATGAACCTGTCACATCTCTTCCTGTTATGACACATTAATGTTAACATAAAACAATTTCCCTGGCATGCCTGCAGCTCGTAACGCGAATATAAACGTCACAATTTGTGCTGCGGTCACCTGTGTGTTCCAGACATATTATGTTACTGCGAATTATGCTACTGAATACTGCTAGCCTGTTGGAACGTTAACAGGGGTAATTGTGATTCTGTAATTTGGATGACTCATCTTCCTTCAACCCCGTATTGCCAGTCTAATTTACTATTGTACTGTAGAAATCTCTTCTTCCAAAAGTACGCTTAACGAAGCCGAAAAACACTTGTTCTCCCCGTCATTGCATTTTTTTCTAGACCATACCTTGTCAACCCTCTAGTTACGGAGTACCTAAGTATTTTTTTAAATTATACATTTTTATAATGTTGTTAACTTTGCTTTTAATACCTACACAACCCCCGTACTATTCATATATCTCGTACTATTCGTTATAAATACATCCATCAGCACAATGTTTGAGTACGTAACAATCTTACCCTAAAACAAAAGGTCGTTTTCCAGCTTAGTTTGATGTACAAAATTCTTCGTTTACACATTGTATAGTAAAGAGGTCCTAGAAAAAGCGATATTCTTTAAATGATAATTAAGACGGAATAGTTAAAAATGAATAATTGGCATATTATGTGCTACTGGAAATCTATGTCACTCCGGCCTCTCCAGGTCCAAGCATACGTATCCCATAGTACCAGCTATGTTTGCGATTTCAGCCCTGCAATTCTACTTTCATACGAACAGAGTTGAACTTAATACAGTTCCCTGAGATACTCCAGAAATATTTTTAAGTTTGACATTCATTACTTAGTTTTTAGCCAAACGCGCAGTTAAAAATGTAGACGTGGAAAAAATATCACTGAAACCCACTCCAAAAACGGACACATGTTATTCTAAGCTCAAACATGTTACTCTAAGCTCAGTCACAGGCTCAGTAAAATGCCTTCTAAAAGTCGGAGAAGTTACAATTTATAAAAATAAAACTAAAAAGATTTATGATTGAAATAACTTTGTTACTCGTAGATTTTTTACTTATTGATTGACTTAACTACGTATTTAATTATAATACATAGTAAAAGTTGTCCAACACAGTTTTCCAGATAATTCCTCGGTAACAAAAACTGAAATATTTTGTTGAATGACCTTGTTTCTGAGAATCAAAGTAACATACCTTAAACATGGGATACCAAAGTGACAATCCCTCCCACCAACCCCAATGGCTGAAACCCTAAAATTTACATACACATACTTAAATAAAATTCATCCTAACCCACCTTTACCCCGCCGACCGCAATCGACAATTTCCGTGAAAACCCCGAACGCGTTATCGCGCTGCCATTGGCTCGTTTAAATTCAGAACATGTCTGCGGTCGTGTGCAACGGGCGCGGAGTGTTTCAAAATTGGAACGCAAACATTTAACAGGTGTAGAACATTCAGTGACTATGTTAGTGGTTATAAGCACTTATAGTTTGTGCGTGTATTTGTAATTTTGTTGATAATGTAACTACACTGTGTGGAAACGTGCCTCGTGGCTAAATAATAACAGCCATTAGGGTCGCTTGCCAAGTTTGGTCCTTGGATGGATGACCATCCATTCAATACCGAGTTTCCTCCATGCCGTTGGTCCTGGCTGCTATTTGTAGATCTTTAAGGTGAACGCAGACTTAGCCGCACCGCAGTCGCCGCATTCGATTTTCTATGCAATCTCGCACACAGACATAGACACAGATTGCACACAGACACAGATTGCATAGCACTTTATACAAAGAATTGGAATGCGGCGACTGCGGTGCAGCTAAGTCTGCGTTCACCTTTAATAGTTCGGAAAAGGCTAAGCAGATGATGATGTAAGTATTCATAGGTTTCTGTTGAATAGGGGAAAAATCTATATTATATCATCTGCCCAGCCTTTTTCTTTGTTTCTATGTTGTGGTCATATGAATGAGTCAACGACTCTGAAAAAGTGTTTGGTACTAAATAGATCTTATCTATCTAGTACTTAAAATGTATAATATCCAACCTTTAAATAGTTATAACCAAAATAAGAAACCAAGGAAACCGTAATCCGCCCCAACTCCAACACAAAATTCCCTAAACCTCATTCCATAAACGCTCACCCCTTTTCACCCCCACCATTAACTTTTTCATAACAACTCCAGGCACCGACAATCACGTACAGCCTAAACTAACAAAATAATCATTTACCCCACCTGTTACCAAAGAAAAAGTATCCTTCCCAATCATTCGATAATCGAATTGAACTTACTAAATCCATATCCATGGCAAACTTTACGATGCCTATAAAAAAATCCGATTCGGAAAAATCGACTAATATATACTTGGGCAAAGATAACATTTTCAAACAAGAAAACCTTTGTTTCTAACGCAATAAGGTTGAATATTCCGTGTGTTGGGTGTAACAGTATATTGGTAGTAAAACGTAGTGAGTGAACGTTCCGAATTCGAATATGATCCCAATATGGCGACTGAATGACATGTTAATATGAGCCGAGGGAACGTTATGCATAATTTTATAACTCCCGATTCGGAATTTTGCTTTTCTCATTCTTATTTCTTGTGTTAGCAGATGTTGTAATATAGATTTTTGGCGCGAGTCCGCTTCGGTTTGTCGGGTTATTGGATATTATTTTAAAAGATATCTTATTGGGCTTTTCATAGTTTTGGCTAGCTGTTTTACGGTTCTAAATTCGTAGCATGTGCCATAAAAATCCTCACTCTAGCTTTGCTTGAGTCGTGATATCATTTTTCTGCCTTTATGGAAATTAATTTGTGGTTGATGCAGCAGGCCTTCTTCACACGGGAGCGGCGGTCAGATTGGGACTCTGTGCGCTCAACGAGTGGCCTCAGAGATGAATGGCAACACATTGGTCACACTTGTTAGCGAGGCTGAGGCGTCACAGAGAGGGCTCTGGACAGGTCTTTTAAGAGGAAACGGTGCCTCCTCACATGTATGGATTGTGACCAACGGGGTGGTTTCAATGCGGTATAACTCCCACACTCTCTCCGGTCTCATGCCCAAAAATCGGTCGCCTTTTGAAGATTTATCGTCGAAAAAAAAAATAAAAAAACAAAAAAAATGATATTCTTCTCTACTACATCTCTTTCAGCCGTAATCTCCGTTACTTACCGTACTACGTTACACTTCTGCCTAATCCTTCGTAGATAAACGAGCGTGATGTTCAATTCAAAATCTCATTATTCGAAAAGAATTACTTCCTTTCAATCTAGACCTACATTCCTACATTACATCGTAAATAGAAACTATCACGAAACCTCTAAAACTATAATATTTCCTACAAATAACACAATCTTTATCTCCCCATAATTGCTGCGAGCCCAATATCGTCAGACAATAAGACCGTATCAACGGAACGACATCAATAATAAAATAATATAAAAAGCAACTTACTTCCCAACCTTATGTCAGAAAAAGGACATATTAATTTCACTGGTAACCCCCGAACTATACCTATCTCTTTCTTGCAAACGGAGTCTTGTATTGCGCTGTCTCTCTCCCGCCCCCGCGCTTAAGTGTCCGGCCAGATGTTGCCAGCATTTTATTGAAAAACTCCCCGAAGCCATATTGCTACTTGCCTTTAGTGAATTAAGATGTAGCTGCGATATAACCGTTATTGTAACGTTATTAACGTGTTACTTTCGTTGTTTTTATAGTTATTTCTTTTTTTCGGGGAAGTTAATTAATTTCTTTGTTTTGTCGTGATGGTATTCGTAATAATTGGTATATAACGAAATTTTGTTTACGGCAAAAACATAAAATCTCAGACTAAAATACTTATTATGGTCTTTTTAAAGAAAAAAAGCTCTTTCAAAGTATTTCTTGAATTCAGCATTATATCGGAATAATTCTAAGAAAACACATTAAAATAAACAGTGGTTTTTGCTGGTAGACAAAGTATCTACGGCAAACGTCGGCAATATTCTTACTAAAAAATAGGCCGACGGACCACTATGGCCAAACGCCTCAAGGATTCCGTTTGCAATATGTATATGTACTTTTGCCCACGGCTTCGCTCGCGTTAATTTAGAGCTTGACAATCAATTGGTTGTACTCTGCTTGTAATAATATAATACAATCATGATTCGAGTAGCGACCGCGAACCGGAAGACGTTGCGTTGGAAGGCCTCCCACTAGGTGGACTGATGACCTGGTGAAGGTAGCGGGAATCCGCTGGATGCGAGTCGCACGGGACCGGTCAATGTCACACTTGGGGGAGGCCTATGTCCAGCAGTGGACGTCTTTCGGTTGAAATAATGATGACGATGATGATTCGAAAGTTACGTGGTACACTTTTTAGTCTGTGGAAATAGAACCTAAGCAATTATATGCAATAACGCATACGACGTGTAAAAAGACCGTGTCATTCTGGCATATCACACCACGCCGCACAAAAGTGCGCGAAAAAAATAGAACGTTTTTATGATAGTATACAGGAGGACTCGGCGTAGATAGTAGATTTATCAGAAAACCTCGTAGCACTTTCGTAGCGCAATATGTATTTTAAAACAAAAGACATAAACGCGCTCACATATTTTCAGAGAAAATTTAGGATCTTGTATTGAATTATTTATCTATACTAATATTATGAAGAGGTAAAAGTTTATATTTGTTGTTTGTATCTAATAAATATTTTTTTAGCGGGTAATCTCCGGAACTAATAATCCAATTCTAAAAACTCTTATACTGACAGAAAGCCGCATTATTCGTGAGCGCTATGCCCAGTGGGTGGCAAATACTTAAATTAGTTAATTTTTAATGTATTATGATTTAATGTAATTTTTATGTAATTTCTAATTTCTAATATAATTTGTAATTTTTTATGTAATTTTTAACTTTATAAACTTATAAATGTAATCTTTTAAATTTTAAATGTAAATTTTAATTTAAATGTATTTGTAATAATTTCTAATATTATTAATTTTTAGTGTAATATTATTAAAACCTTATGGACTAATGTCTGAAATAAAAAGATTTTTTTTATTTTTTATTTATAGGCTATAAATGATATTTATATCATGCTTATTTGCCGAGCTATCACAATTTTTGCAGACAAAGTCGCGGTCAAAGTGCTAGTTTATTAATAAAGGTTCACCAACAGCTTCTGTCAATATATCTTAAGTATAGGTTCTTTCAATTAGTCTTGAACTTACCCAGTCACCAATTTCTGATCAACCAGTCTCACCAAGAAGAAATACGAAAATACACTGGCCTACAAAAATAAGTCTCACACTTTTAAAATTGCAATAACTTTTTAAGTACGCAAGATATGTACCCTTTTGAAACAAAAAGGACTCGAAAAAGAGTTTAATTTTGTACATAAACTAATAATGCTGAGAAAAATTGCTATGAGACGTTTTTTTTTTTTTTTTTTTAAATCTCAAACTTCTATAGTTTAGAAAAAAAATAAGTTTTAAAAGTGTAGTACTTAGTTTTGCAGGCCAGTGTATTTTTGAGTTCCTGATTTTGCATGAATCTAATCTACTTTAATTAATAATGTTGTAATTATTACTGTAACGTAAAACTAAAAACAATATAGTGACCGTATACGCCGCACCACACTGCGCTCCAACACACAAATTATACTGACGTTGATCAAAAAGCCGCTAAGCTGAAGTGGGACTGGACTGGCTACGTCTGCTGCATGCTCAATGAGCTGTGGGATAAAATAACCACTTTCTGGAGCCCTGTCACAGCCAGAAGACGTCGCGGCAGACTTCGTAGAAGATGGTGGGACGAGCGGGACAAGACCAGCGACCAGTGGTCCACATTGGCCCTAGATCAATTGGAACTCCAGACTTTTGCCCAGTAGTGGCATAACGCAGGCTAACAACAACAACAACAGCTCATAACGTCCACTGCTGGACATAGCCTCTCCTATGATGGGAGGAATTTGCCGTAATCTCCACGCTTGGCAGGCGGATTGGAGATCGCAGTGATGAAAGACTAACAGAAAACGCTGCTGCCCATTCTCTGGTCTACGGAGGCGCAAGGTGTTCTGCCTCAGACATTAGATACGACACCCGTGAGCGTAATGGGTTGGTTCTATTCTACTCTGCCGGATACCACACGGCTAACGCAGGCTAACAGTATCAGTAAGTATGTAATAGTTTTTTAACCTGTTATTTGCCGTCGCTGTACTAGCAAAACTTTTTATTACAAAACTAGCGACTCACACCGGCTCCGCATGGTTGCAATGTAGCATATACATATAAACCTTCCTCTTGAATCACTCTATTACTGAAAACTGCATTAAAATCCGTTGCGTAGTTTAAAAGATCTAAGCGTACTGCGGAAGCGACATTAGGCGAGACGACAAAAAATCTAATTAGTCCGTCAGATAGATTTCCAAAAAATATTGAACACGTATTTTTTCTTTTGTTACGTAAACCAAAATTGACGAAGATATGACGCTTTTAAAATTCTCGATACGTCACGCCTAGGTATAATTTTTAGCTAGTTCTGACGTCACGAGCCCCCAGTCCCGAGTTTTGGTGCGTTTTATCTTTGTCAACATTCATTGATTCACAAAAACAAAAAATACGTGTCCTGTATTTTCCAATACTCTAACTGGCGGACTAAATAGATTTGCATTTTTTTGATACTGTCGTCATGCCTATACTGTGTAAAGATGATAAATAAAACTGCCCTACAGAAATACAAAAATAATAATATCCCGTGCCGTCGGCTATTAATATAAATATAAATAAATATAAATATTGCTGGACATTACACACAGCACCATCTCGTGCCACACTAAGCAACGGGGCTTGTGTCGTGAACACCAGATAGTTGATATACTACATAGATACTTTTTGTTTGTAAATACATACTTATTATACATGTAAACATCCATGACTCGGAAACAAATGTCCATGCTCATCACACAAACATTTGCTCCGACCGGGATTCGAACCCGGGACCCTAAGAACGTAAGGCAGCCTCACTACCGCTGCGCCAATCGGGTCGTATTGCAGTTTGGAAAATCTTGTTTTTCAGGATTCGGAACAAGAGTTTTCATTGTACAGTACTGGTGGATGAACACATGATTTTATTTATATTTGGCCAATGATGCGGTCGGTAAATATATGTAGTGACTCTAGATATACATCCGTATCTATAGTCAAGTCAAAAAGTAACTACTCGAGTTTAAGTAATTACATAAGCAACCATTTTTTTGCAATAGACAAGAATTTGAACGAAGTAATAACCGTTAAAGAAAGCAAAGCTTGAGAATTATAACTTTTGACAGTTCTAACTTCAAGCAATTACTAAACTCTATCGGACTGGCTAATATATACAGGTGTTGGAGACTCGTTTGTCTTCAATCAAAACAGTTTTTTTATTTACTATATTGCGACGTTTTTATGCATAGAAGATTTATATGGGTTTAAGAAAAATTGTTATACAGCTACCCGACGGTCAAGACTTTTAGACACATGAACCTCTTAGTACTATAGTCTGCCCAGATAAGTAGGAATTAAAGGTCATTAAATTGCTCTTTCCTTAATTTCTCTGCGTAGGTACCCCGACAATACATTATTACCAGAAAAAGTCAAGGATCACGATAAAGGTAGTTTCGGGACAAGTTTATGTAATTATTTCTGTTTTCGGAATTATGTATTTGAATAAATGTATGCGGGTTAATGACCTTTATTACCTACTTATTTGGCGCAGACTATAACAAAACAATACATCATAAACTACTATTAGATCGCGCTGTGTGTTAGCCAGCATTTTTTTTTTTTTTTCTTTTATAAACTGCATTCAATAGTTACCCCACAAGATCAGTTAGATTTTATCCACCAATCTCTAAACGATTTTCTTTAATTTTCAGACTATCTTAAGAGTTCATAATTTAATTCAATGCAAAGAATACCTAAACCTAAGGAGCACGTTTTATATTATTCGTTTCCTACGGAGATGAATTCGCAAGAAACTCCATGGGTACTCTTTTTTTTCAATATTTGGTTCTCAGAGCCATTTACCACCAAAACGGCTGAACGTTGATGACGTGAATTTAACACATCGAGGACTACGAACTTACTTACCATTTTTATCTATCTATACTAATATTATAAAGAGGTAACATTTGTTTGTAAGTTTGTATGTTTGTAAGTTTGTTTGTAGGGGGTAATCTCCGGAAGTAATGAACCGATTTCAAAAATTCTTTCCCTGGTAGAAAGCTACATTATTCGTGAGTGCTATAGACTATATTTTATTTGAAACCGCGGGACGTCAGCTAGTTATCAATAACTTTGCTCTCAACTAACGCAAGCCAATTTAAATTAACAACCTAAATATTTAGATCAGTAGCCGATTAGATGCGTAACCACATACAAGTATGTACTATGAATTTTCCCAAAGATACTGTCCACAATCAATAAAAAAAACAATATATATACATGGCAATATCATCGTCAACTTCGATAAAACCAATCAATTAGAACAAAAACGTCAAACCGATAAAATGCAAACGCAATTATGGACACCGAAATCTGTCAGATTTTAGTGTACTGATTTTTTCTGTTACTAGCTTATGCTCGCGGGTTCTCCCGCATCGGCAGTGCAAGTACGTAGCACTCGATTCGATAAATCTGACAGTTATTCTCGATAAAATGAGTTTTTAACCAATCGAAAAGTCGGATTTATCGAATCGTATCGATTCGATCGTTATCGATTGCTACGTACTTGCAGTGCGGTTTCGGTTACGGTTCCAGAGGCTACCAGGGTGGGGGCGGGGTGGGTGGGTTCCAGGGGATACTGGGATAAAAATGATCCTATGTGTTAATCCAGATTATAAACTACTAGCGCACGTCACGCGGTTTCACTCGCGTAGTTTCCGTTCCCGTGGGAGTACGGGGATAAAATAAAGCCTATCTTACTCGCTGATAATGTAGCTATCCATTGCTGAAAGAATTTTTCAAATCGATTCAGTAGTTTTTAAGTTTATTCGTTATATACAAAAATACAAATCTTTTCTCTTTATAATAAACTAGCTGACGTCCCGCGGTTTCACCCGCGTAGTTCCCGTTCCCGTGAGAGTATGGGGATAAAATATAGCTTATCTTACTCGCTGATAATGTAGCTATCCATTACTGAAAGAATTTTTCAAATCAATCCAGTAGTTTTTAAGTTTATTCGTTACATAAAATTAGCCGTGTGGTATCCGGCAGAGTAGAATAGAACCAACCCATTACACTCACGGGTGTCGTATAAAGCGACTAATGTCTGAGGCAGAACACCTTGCGCCTCCGTAGACCAGAGAATGGGCAGCAGCGTTTTCTGTTAGTCTTTCATCACTGCGATCTCCAATCCGCCTGCCAAGCGTGGAGATTACGGCAAATTCCTCCCATCATGGGAGAGGCTTATGTCCAGCAGTGGACGTTATGGGCTGTTGTTGTTGTTGTTGTTATATACAAAAATACAAATCTTTCCTCTTTATAATTTAGTATACATATAGATAGTATAGATGTGTGCCACATCCAAATCCAATCCGTAGTTTTTGATTGACAAAGTAACAAACATCTATCATTCCATCCTCACTAAGTTTCGAATTTATGATAGTAGTAAGATAGTCCAAGTGCCCACAGCCGCGAGCTGGTCCAAAATTTGTCCGGTTTAACTGAAACTTTAATCAAAAATAAAACTCACCATTCACGTTGCTACTTTTCAAACTATCTTCACCCAGAATCGCACTAACACTGAACTTCAATAAGGGCTTTTTTTGCTCGGTGTACTCCTCACAGGACCGCACCAACTCATCAGTGTACCCCTTTCCTTCATGTTTCTCCCCTTCATCGCCTGAATTTTCATGATAATTGAGGTTAAACCTTTTTTCTAGTTCCTCTAGTCTTCTAATGCCAGATTTCTTACAAGAAAATGGAGGACAGTCGTAAGATCCGCAGCTTTGGCAGCGCCGTATCAAATTTGGTACGTTTAAAACCTCTTTTTCTGAAGCCCGACCTTCTTCGTTTCTTTGATAATATTCGTTGTTATAATAAACTTCATTTTTGACATAATCATCGTCTCGACTTTTAGAATCGTCGTCTTCTATTTTTGAATCCTCGATAGACTCGTCATTTCGGTTTTCTTCGTCACATTCCGCGAGCTTCGATTCGTCAATATCTGGCGTATTTTCGCGGGATCTTTCGTAGTTTTGACGAACATAATTCTCTATTTGCTGGTTTATATACTGATTGTGTAATTCAGTTTTTTGCTGGTGTAAGATGTTGTCGACTAAAAACGGCGATGACATATTGAAAGGTCCCGCACTTGACTTATTATAGCAGAAGTTTTGAATCGTCTTCAACATAATGTTGTGGTCTAATTGTTTACCGAAAGTATTCAGTTTTAACTGTCCATTTTTCAAATCTGTTGGGTACATAATACGTTCTGGCAAAAACTGTTAAACTTACAATATTAAATTCACAAATAAACTAAGAAAAATAAAATAAAAACAGTTATTTGTCATACTAGTCATCACACGATCACTTGAGTTCGATTATTTCAAATTCCGCGGTCGGATACGCGTCAGAAAAAAAATCTAAATACGTCTTCTCCCGTTGACGTTCGGGCAACGACTGGGGTTGTAAGGGAGTGGTTCTTTAGAAAGGGGCGTGTATCTGAACACGGGGTGGCTTTTTAGCACGCTTTTGTTCCACCGTCCATCTTCATCTGACCTCCGTTTACCTTTTTGTGTTGAGAAGCATGAGGTCAAGCTTTGTTTGTCGTTTTATCGACTTACAAACTTACGTAAACCAAATATACAACCTGAAATATCCTTTATGTCTTTAAAAATAGAGACTTTCTTAGTATTTTTGGGGTGTAAAAATAAAAATTGTGGGACAAATAGGTATGTGTGTATTCATAAGTGAGTAAAAAGGGGTTTAGAGTTGTTTTTCATCGAGTTAGTTTCTGCCCCCGGTCCCGCCCGCATTTTATTGTAACAAAACCCGTTCACGATTGATACAATGCAGTAAATGTTGCTTTGATAATATAAAAATGGCCGCCATATTGTTTCTTTTGTAAGTTATTGTTTTTATTAGAGATTAGAGAATGGATGATTGATTTATATTGTTCCAAATTTTGTATCTTATGTTGATAGATGGCCTTTGATACTATGATGCAAGGTTAGAGGACACATCATCGCAATACTTTAACTTTAAAGGAGTCTTAATATGCATTTATATTATACTCTTCAAAAACAAAAACAAAAAAACATAATTAAACTAGACTACTTATTTTTAGAAAATCAGATTTAATATTAATTGAGTTTTAAATAAAAAATACCCCCTATCTATATTTTTAACAGATATGACACACATATACATGACATAAATAATATTATACACAAAATGATGATGATGATTTAAATGTTTACTTTCGGCAGTCAAGAGTTAATTTCAAAAAGTAAACCTTTATTTGATCTAAAAATTGTTAAGAATCAAATTGAGAATATAAGAGCAAACTATATTTTTATTTTTTTTATTTAATTCACAAAACTGATGTACAATCACAAAAGCAATAAAAAAGTAACAACACCATATTTCTGATTGACATCTAATTTTCCAGTATTCTATTTTATTTCTTTCTGTTCTTCTACCTTTAACGGTGTATGCTGTGCATGAATATCAAGTCTTCCCCTATAACCAACAACACGGATCCTATCTATACGTAGATGACAAGCGCCCTTTGACAAGCAATACGCTTGGACGCCATTTGTAAGCCATTGACAGGCAAATGATACCGAATGGTGAGTATATAGTCACCTATTTGGTCATACTATAGTTGATACCAGTTAAGATGAGAATAGCGGTCATTGACCCACCTACATTTATTAAACTTCTAACTTTGAAAACCAAAAATAAGCCTGTTCAAGTCTGGAATCGTCATTTATAATGACCTTCAACATTAAAAAAAAAACGATACATGGTTTATTTGTTTTGGTTCGCACGAAGATATATTGAAAGGGCAATGACCGCTATTCTCATCTTCACTGGCACCAATTACCTACCATGAAACTGAAAGTTGAATCTAAATTCCTAGTAAATGCCCAAATAAGCTACCTAAGTTAATTACGTATCTAAGTATTCCCAACGACTTAATTTTCTTTCTCTTACAAATAAGTTAATAACGATAGATACAGCTTCAAGAATTTGAGATTGGTTACGTTGATTATGGATGCTAAAAGTCCTTTAAAAACTGTGATAGGACATTTCAGACCTCCTTTTGAAACGATTATTCAAGCCAAAACTTTACAAAGCTGTGATTAAATATATTTGTAATGCCGTCATACATAGGAACCTAATAGTCCTTTAACTCAAAAAAAAAATCATTCTAAAAAACGAATTGTCTAATGTTAATAATAAAGACTTTCTGCTTATCATCTTTGATTATATCTAACATCAAGAAAACTCCTCCAACAACATCAAATAAAGCCCAATCAATTGCGTTACTTGAAGCTTGCAAACAGCAGTTCCAATTACTATTGCCAATAACCAGGCCATCGCATTCACACCCCTAATTCCACCCCTACCCCCTTTTGCAACAGCTGATACCCTCTCAATTTCCTCTTATACTCAAAAAATACATCAACAACAACCATACTGCCATACAAATAGATCTTCGACATTAAAATGAGCAAATTGACACCATTTTCCATTCAAGATCATATTTTTACGAAAAAACCAGGCGTCTTACTCCAACGGCATCCGTCTACCAACTGAGCGTAAAAGATGCAGAATGTTCTGAGGAAGAAAAAATCGTTCCAATTTCAAAATTGGCTCCGCCCCTCATTGTTATTGGCTGTTTGGGAGTCTATAACCGCTTTTGTCTGACACAACTGAATCTGGACTTTATTTGAATTGAGTAAAAGACGGTTTTTGGGTAAGATTTTTTGGAATAAAAAAACATGGTATGAATTTTACTTCTTGAAGCTAAATATTAGATTTAATGAGGTAAGTCTGAACAGTTGGTTATTGCGGTAAAAGAAACTCGTAAAAGATTGAATATAGCTTACTGTGGTTTCAAGATAGGAAAGCAATCTTTTATAAAAGATTCGTTTATGTTGACGCTGTCATTTTCATCAAAAGGGTAGCAGAATTCGTGGTTGTTATGGAAATTAGTTTTCTCGATTATAATTTAGTGGATTTTGTCGTCGAATAAAATATGAGGAGCTCGTGGCTAAATAATAACAGCCGCTCGGGTCGATCTGTTGCTTCGTGCTTGCCTAGGTTGGTTTGTGGATGGGTGACCACCCATTACATACCGAGTGTCCTCCGTGCCTCGGAAAGCACGTTAAGCCGTTGGTCCCGGCTGTCATTTTTTGTGACCAGAAAGTCTGACTACCAGTCTTACGAAGGGGTATCGTATTACCCAGTACTAACTGGGTTGTGGAGGTCAGATAGGCAGTCGCTCCATGTAAAATACTGGTATTCAGCTGCATCCGGTAAAACTGGAAGCCGACCCCAACACAGTTGGGAAATCAAATGCTTCAATCTTACAAGACTTCGAAGAAAAGATAGAAAGACTAGAGTGTGGTGCTAGATCATCCTGTGTGGAAATAAAGAATATCCCTGTAAACAAATCAGAGTCTAAGGATAATTTATTAAATTCTGTGGTCAAGGTCGCCTCCGCTATTAATGTATGCCTACAACCTTACGAGGTAAAAGATGTCTTCCGCATAGGAACTAAGGACAAAGACAACAGAACAATCATCGTAGATTTCTCCACCAATCTCGTGAAAGAAAAATTTATTGAAAAATATAAGAAATTCAACAAAGGAAATAATAAACTGTCAACTGAACATGTAAAAATTGGCGGGCCAGCAAAGCCTATATTTATTTCGGAAAACCTCAGTCCCAGAATGAAAAGGCTCTTTTTCCTGGCCAGAGATTTTGCGAACACAAACAATTTCAAATACTGCTGGATTAAAAATGGAAAAAATTATCTTCGTGAGAAGGATGGTGCACCACATATTTTGATTAAAACTGAAACAGATTTCCCAAGAAAAACCGAGTCAAAGTGACTAGTTAAGTATGATTATGTCATTGATAAATCTACAAAGGAAACATGTTGTAATCATTCCGATCAGCTAATCACACTTAATATTCTAAAAAACCTATACCTCCGTATCACTTGTAAACCTTTTTGCCACAATGTAAATCGCATGCGATTGTCAAAGTTGTTACTGCTCTGTATACAGATTGTCCTACACATGCAAACCACACAGAACTCATACACAAATTATGTTGACACACCATACCACAACACTCACTCTCAATTTCACAATCACACATTCAAACACACGCGCATCATTATCATATTAACACTCTATTATCTCATCTCTCGTTCACTTACCCTCACCAGGCCATATCGTGCAACCTTTTTCACCTCCCACTATAGCGTAAACTTAAAACTAATAATCCGTACCGATTTTGTTGGCTTGCCTCAAGCCCACACTGTATTACCACTGCGACTTATTTGTCAACCCTTAGAAATACATTATGAATGAAAATACCGAAATCACACACGAACTAGAACAACTATCAAACTCGTCATCCTATCAGTGTTCCCCAGAACAATGTAATACTTATTTAGATAACGTGGTAAACGGTCTTAATATCTTCCACCTCAATATTAGAAGTATAGGAAATAGTACTAACTTTAATAATCTCTTAATCCTTCTGAACAGAATTAAGGTGCATTTTGATGCTATTGTTTTATCGG
Organism: Xestia xanthographa; assembly: GCA_905147715.2. NCBI lineage: Eukaryota > Metazoa > Arthropoda > Insecta > Lepidoptera > Noctuidae > Xestia > Xestia xanthographa. Next base: position 20,287,256 of record LR990667.1, read on the forward strand.
AATGTTGGTTGCAAAAATGCCCTTACCTTCCTACTATACCCGGATTCGAAGCATTTCAGTCCAATCACACGAACCAAAACGACGGTATTGTTGTGTATGTTAGGCAAAATCTACGAGTTACTGTCGAAATACCGATATTTACGGATGCGAATTGCTTGATTTTAAAATTCGGCACAGAAACAGCCCTTGTGGCAATATATCGATCTCCATCATTCCGGAATACTAATGGCTTCATTGACTGCCTGGATTTAACTCTGCACTCGTTAATGTCGTTTAAGACTATTATTTTAATTGGCGATATCAATATAAATATCTCCCAAAATGGTAATGACATAAATGCTGACACGTATCTGAACACTGTAGCATCTCATGCAATGCTACCTGCACATTTGTTTCCTACTCGTAACAACGCCTGTCTAGACCACGCAGTTATCAAAACTAACAAACCTGCTATAACCTTGGTTCTTGATTCTACTATAACGGACCATTCTCCAGTGATCGTCTTTTGCAAGCTTGCATTTGATGTTACTAAAACCCCTTCAACATCGTGCCGAGTAGACGTGGATGCATGCGTTTCAGTCCTGCAAACTATAGATTTTACTTCAGTGATGAATTGCGATGATGCAACTAAGGCCGCTACTGATTTCGTTAATATTGTTTCCACAGTGGTCAATAACAACTCTGTTACTAGAATTATCCCAAGTAAAAAAAGGATTATAAAACCCTGGATTACACAAGGGCTTTTGAGGTGCATCCGAAACAGGGATAACCTAAGCCTTCAATCAAAAAGAGACCCTAATAATAGTACATTACAAGTAACATTTAAACGGTACAGAAACTTCTGCAATAATTTACTTAAAAAGATTAAACGAGAATATGAACGAGCTGAGTTTGAGAGACATCGTAGGAATCCTAAGGCTACATGGAATCTTATTAAATCAATATCAAATCTTCAAAACAACAAATCTTCCGCCATTGAACTTTTATCCATTACTCCCAATCCCTCAGATTCAGTGGATAATGTTAATGACTTCTTTGCGAGGGTGGGAAAGAATCTTGCGTCAAAAATAACTAATGAACACTGTGCACGCTCTTCTGATTACAATGCCTGTCCTAACTCCATGGCCATTCTCTCAACAGACTGTGAGGAGATTGAACGCATCATCCTCGGCCTCAGGGCCAATTGCGCTGTTGGTTGGGATGGCATTTCTGCTGCCTTGATCAGGGCTGCCCGGCACACCCTGATACCAATTATTTCCCACATATTTAACCTTGCACTCACATCAGGAGTATTTCCGGCTGTCTTTAAAAGAGCACTAGTACATCCCATCTACAAGAGTGGGGACAGGGGTAGTGTCAATAACTACAGACCGATCTCTGTTCTTACAATTCTGTCCAAAATTCTAGAAAAAATAATAAATAGTCGACTACTTAACTACCTTAACTCACAGAATGTAATTTCAGAGAACCAATACGGTTTTCGATCAGGTAGAAGCACAGAAGATGCCGCCTTAGAAGTAACTGGAACTATAGCAAAAAATATAACGGATAAACTCAAAACATTGGCAATTTTCTTAGACCTATCAAAAGCTTTTGACACTGTCTCTGTTCCCCTCTTGCTTGAAAAGTTGGAGCGAATTGGTGTTAGGGGAGTGTGTCTGGATATTTTCAGGAGTTACCTGAGTGAGCGTTCACAAACCGTAAAGTTAGGAAATCACGTTAGCAAACAACAATTCCTAACCTACGGAGTCCCGCAGGGTAGTGTCCTTGGACCTACCCTGTTTCTTATATACATAAATGACCTATGTAATCTGGCCCTAACTAACACTAAAATTATAACTTACGCGGACGATACCGTCATGCTCATTCATGGCAACAATTGGTTGGAAACCCGCTCATATGCGGAGTCTGCTCTGCTTGTGGCAGTGAAATGGCTGAATAAAAACCTTCTTACCCTCAATGTAGAAAAAACCAAATTTATAACATTTGCTCCAAGTAAAGCCTCTCAACCTGCTTCTCCCTATACCCTGACGGCCCATAAATGCGGTTTAATATCAGATGATTGCAGCGGTTGTGCTCAGGTTACGCGCACCCATAGTATTAAATACTTGGGTGTTATAATAGATAGTACGCTAACATGGAAAGAACAAATTCAGGCTCTGGTATCTAGGGTCAGAAAATTAATCTTTGTTTTTAAAAACCTGCGAACATCTGCTGATTTTGCCACACTGCGAACAGTATACTACGCTCTGGCACATTCCATCTTAAAATATTGTATTGCAGCTTGGGGTGGGGCTGGGAAATGCTTAATGCTCCGTCTGGAAAGGGCACAGAGGGCAGTGCTAAAAGTCATGACTCACAAACCGGTTCGATTTCCAACTACTGAACTATACGCTCTTTGCGATTTACCAACCGTCAGACACGCATTTGTCCTTGCTGTAGTGCTGCGTAAACATTCTGACCTTCCGTTTGATCCTGTTATCGTTAGCCAAAAACGTAGATCTGACAGAGTCTGCCAGGTGGAATTTGCCGCGATTCAAGTCGTACGGCGGCAATATCGCTTTCTCAGCTCCACTTTGTATAATCGAGTAAATAAACAGCTCAATATATATCCACTGACTTTGCGAGAATGTCGAAGAATCACAGACAAATGGCTTCATACTCTCACGTACGAAGAATTAGAAATCTATGTGAAAAGTTAAACTCCTTTTCTAATTGCCCTTTTATAAATAAGACATGCGCAAACGCACACCCCCACACAAACGTACACTCATCTCCAACACATACACACACACACACACACACACACTAACACACACACTCCACGCACAAAAACCCTTCCATACAAACACATAATCTCACAGAAAAATAACAATTCACTTTGTTGCTAATTGTAATATTGCTAATTGTTAATTTTTATGTTAATTTTTTATGTTATTTTTTATTTATTTATAGTTTTAATTTTTGCTTTTTGGTCATGTTTCGTCTCGACTATTTGGAGGTGGGCGTTAATGACTGCGACACAGTTTTATGCTAATGCAGTTGTTAGCGAACACATAGTTTTTGTAAACTGAGTTTTTTCTTTTCAATAAATTATTATTATTATTATTATATTATTATAAAGTACAGATATTCAGCTGCATCCGGTTAGACTGGAAGCCGACCTCAACATAGTTGGGAAAAGGCTCGGCAGATGATGATGTCGTCGAAAAAGAGATATAATTTCTAATTTTTCTAAGTTTTTCAATGCCCTTTTATAGTTTATTGTTAGCTTATTTATTTTGGTTTATTTAATTCTTGGTTTTTAATTAATTATGTAAATATTAACTACATACTAAAGCAATAAATTCTCTTAGTACGTGAAAATTTTTTTCTAATAAGCATTAGCCGTTACGGTTTAACATTTTATTGATTTTCTCGAGGTTTTTCGAGTCTGATGCTTTTGAGGTTATTGATAGACTCACGCTTATTTCCCATGTACCCGCGGGGGTAGGCAGAATCACAACCCCACACACTATGTTCCTTAAATACCTATTCGTTTTTCCTTAGCAATCATTGTATCACACCTGTGATAGCCGTAGAGTTATTGTTGTGATTCATTTCGTTCATCGGAATGACTTTTCTATAAATCTATGAAATCAATATCAAATATCGATAACAGAAATTCTGAAATATTATCCGGTACTTATTGACAACTTGATACTAAGTAGTACAATGATATTCTATTAAACATATATGTTGTGAGCACGCAATCGTGAAGACTCGAAAACGGCCCAATTGGGTCGTTTTGCCTTTATTTTGAGTCACTGCGTGTAATGTGAGCTGAGGTTGTGTAGGTGTATAACATATTATATCTGTTTATTAGAATATCATTGAAGTAATATCTTACATGAAGCCTTGCTTGGTGTCCTGCCCCTTGGTGACACTGGTGGTCAGACTTTTGGGCCACTGTCTCCCTAAAACTACTATCAAAGATCTACGAATGACAACCGGGACCAACAGCTTTACGGGATTTGCGAGGCACGGAGTAAACTCTGGTATTGATGGAAATATAGCTACATAGCTATTGAACTAAAGTCAGAGATATGATCTTTTTTTTAAGTTAATTAGTGCCACAATATATTTTGGCTTTGGCCTCCCTAATAAAATATTTAAATTTAATATATCACCGCAAAACCGGTTTTAAATCCGACCAAAATAACCAGAACACATTTAAATAATAAACCAAAGCGTTAAATCTGCCATTAGTCGATCTAAATCGTAATAAATACAAAAATAAAATATAATTATGGCAATCCTAATTCGCCATGTCAAATTAGAGGGAAGCGTGACGAATCTATGAAAAGATGGCGACGCGTGCCGTTTGCCGCCAAAATGCGTGTCAATTGCATGCGTTCAATAAAATTTATATTAATTTTATGAGTTTTATTTAATGTGTGATTCTATATTTATTGCACCATGGGTTAGTCTAATTAGAAAATAGGTAGGTATCTATAAAGAAAAACAATAAAATTAGGTTTCATGCCGGGATCAAAATCTGAATGCGTTTGTGTGTACGTAAATTAATTCATTTTACTTGTGATAACAATACAATGGCGTATAGTTAAACGTCAAAATGAAGTCGCTATTGTGCAACTCAAAAGCAACCCTAAGGTGCCACAAATAAAGATCACTATCATAAAAATAACGGACATTAAACGACAATATCAGGGGGTCTAAAATGGCCGCTTTAGCAGAATCCCCGCAGAATCTTAGTAAAAATCACGTAAAAATTTTAAATTTCTTAAAATGGACTTTAAGAGTATGTTGATAAAGTCCATTTTAAGAATTTTAAATTTTTAACGTGATTCATATTACGATTCTGATAAAGCGGCCATTTTAGACCCGCAGTGATCTTAATCAAAAGATTTTGGCGATAATGCAAAATAATTTTGATATTGATGTTATTAATTGTGATTCCTACCATAAGTAGACTGTAAGCCCCAAGTTATTCGTCTTTAAAACATTATTTTCAACTTTAGTGAAGTTTCAATCTATTTATTAGGAACTAGCTAATGCCTACGGCTTTGTCCGCGTCGAGTTCGATAATTGTCCCACGGGATCATACTACTGGGATAAAAAGAATCCTATGTGTTAATCCAGGTTATAAACTATCTGTGTGCAAAATTTTATCAAAATCCGTTTAGTAGTTTTTGCGTTAAAGAGTAACAAACATACACACATACAAACTTTTGCATTGATATTAGTAGGATTAGTGTGAAATTTGTTGTCAATAGCGGTAAATCAATTATGAGGACGACTGCCCATACGGACTACTTACATTACAATTACGAATATTTCTCGAAACGATCATCATCATCACCATCAGCCTATTAATGTTCCCACTGCTGGGACACAGGCCTCCTCTTTACGAGAGGGAATGGGTTATAATCCACCACGCGGGCCCAGTGCGGATTGGTAGATGTCACATGTATTCGAATTTTTTGGTTCTAGGACATGCCGGTTTCCTCACGATGTTTTCCTTCACCGTTTTGAGAGCAGCGGTGATGAAATAAATTACACAAAGTAATACGCCTGCCTGAGTTCGAACCCACGACTTACTGTTCGTAAGTCGGGGCCGCCACCACTGGGCCACCGCTGCTCGAAACGATATTTTTCTCTAATTCCGATCTAATGCACAGCGCCAACGCTAACTATAACAGAATCACAATAATTTATAAATGCAATTGTTCTGCTCACCCCGTTAACAATGCAAGCGTGCATAATACATTGAATATCAACCCCCTATTAAACTCTATTCAAATCTGCGCAATATTTACGCAATTACATCGATTTGATACGGACAGTTGTCAGTTAGCAAGGGGTTAACGTCAAAACAACGTTTTGGGAGCCATTCTTTATAGTTTTGTTATTGTAACTGACTATTTCTGTTTTATACGCGGTGTAAGGGAATATTACCGTCGCTTTTTAGTAGTTACCTACTCACACTTGTCCGATATTTTTATTAAATAACTAGCTGACCCGCGCAACTTCGTCTGCGTCACATGAGAGAGCGAGAGGGTTAGAGAGAGTGTGAGTCATCATTATAAAAGCACATTTTTAGTCATTAGTACCATTTTAGTACAATAGATGTCGCTGCATCTTACATTTGATGATAAGTTCTTCTTGAACACTTTAAACTCATATATCTTTTGATAGAATTAACCAATTACGATGAAACAAAAGCTAAATAATACCTCAAGATATGCTCTTTATGTAAAAAAGTTATCTATATTGGTTTCGTAAAATTTACGTGATGCTTGATCATCGAAACAGACAAACAGATAAACAGACAAAAATTCCAAAAATGCTGGAAATGAGTTCTGTTGGTTATACTTTCAAACCCTGGCAATTTTTTTTTTTTTAATATTTTCTATGTACAAAAACGATTTTTCTACAGATTTATTATAATACTAGCTGACCCGCGCAACTTCGTCTGCGTCACATAATATAGCTTATAGCTGTTCCCCGCGGTTTCACCCTCGCTGCTCAGCACCTGTTGGTCGTAGCGTGATGTTATATAGCCTATAGCCTTCCTCAAGAAATGGACTATCCAACACTAAAAGAATTTCCAATTCCAACCAGTAGTCCCTGAGATTAGCGCGTTCAAACAAACAAACAAACTCTTCAGCTTTATAATATTATAGTATAGATAGATGTAATAATAGATTCTGTTAGGTACTAAGCCTGTAATAATATCTACCGCTCGGGTCGATCTTAAGGTTAAGTGGATGGTCACCGTCCATTACATACCAATTTTCCTCCGTGCCTCGGAAAGTACTTACGTTAAGCCGTTGATCCCAGCTGTCATTTGTAGATCTTTGACAGCCGTTACAGGTGGTCAATGACACGATAGTCTTACCAAGGGGTATCGTACGAGTACTACATCTAGTATTAACTGGGTTGTGGAAGTCATATAGACAGTCGCACTATGTAACATACAGGTATTCAGCTGCATCCGGTTAAACTGTAAATCGACCTCAACATGGTTGGGAAAAGGCTAGGCAGATGATGACTTAGCCTGTAAGTTTTTTTAGGCTTTTGTTACAGTCCCACTGCTAAACAAAGGCATCCCCAATTCCTCTACGACTTGTATTATTAAATATCTGTAAGAGTTATAATCTTAGCTGAAAAGTAACTTTAGCTATCATATATATGGGCCGCCAGCAGGATTATATTCAAGAATGAATGTGCATTCTCAGGATCACAAACTGAACACCAATTTATGCTTCCCGCCTCGGATAAATGTTAGATTTACATTCTTCTGTTTTTACAGAAATAGAAGGTACTGTGTAGGTATAGGTACCTACATAACTTTGTCAACTCATGCAGAAAAGCTTAAGAATCAAGAGAATGTGGGTGGGATACAGGAGAGAGCGAAGCGAGCATCTAATTGCACCCTTGCTTGTTCGGAAAGGCGAGATTTTATTTGCTAACTTAACCTTAACGCTAAAGAATTAAGCAAACATACTGCCTATGCTTGAACGAGCGAAGCGAGCTCGAAAATTTAAGTAGCTCACCTGCCTAGCTCAAACAGAATAGGTTTTCTATTGCAAATGTAAATGGGTTTAAGAGTAGAGGAATACCAAAGAAACGATGGATGGACTGTGTGAAGGATGATCTAGAAAGGTGTCTGAGATGACGAGTATCTAATAGAGAAGCATACCTCAAATATATTGAGATAAAGGCAGGAAAATGATGAGAATGAAAAATCCATACGAAAATGTTTACGCGTTACATTTAAATATCACCTAATGTTACTGAAACAGAGCCGTCTTTACCTAGCACCTACCTGTGCAGGGTGAGCGTTGCACACGGGCGCAGCGATCCTAGGGGGCGCCGAGCGCCGTGGGCTACGGAGCCCCAGACGGTGGCACCTTCCCAAAAATGTTTTTACCCGTGCACAGTGGGCCTCGCTCGCAGTGAGCTTACCTTCCCAAATTTGTCAAATGTTTCCAATTGATATTGAACTTTGAATGTTTATATAAGGTCGTAATTAGAATGAAGAAATTTCAAAATTTGGACATTTATGATGTAACAGGGTAGGTTTTGGATTTTTACGGTAAACACCAGAACAATCTGTATAATTCTAAACACAGACAACAGCACATCATGGTATCCAAAACTGACAAATTTCTTCTTAAAATTTAATCTACAAACAATAGAGTAAGTATCCGCATAGAGTATCCATTGGGGAAATTTGTCAGTTTGTAACTTGTACTTGCACTTGTACCCATTTTGACCGCGCGCTTACTAGGGGGCGCTAGCTAGGGTAATGTATGCACACGGGCGCTACATGGGCTAGACACGGCCAAGGAACTTATATACTATATACTATATATTATATACTTATATACTAGTATATAAGTTCCTTGGACACGGCTCTGTACTGAAACTTGTTTGTTATGACAGATTAACTACTAGTGGCAAACGTCAGTGTCAGCTGTTTCTCAGCCCCCGGTCACCCCGCGTTGCATTTTATAAGTCAAACACGAGCAAGGGTCGCGTCCCATTGTGCCGACGTCGGTAACCGATGTGGTAGTGGAGTAACCTGTCAGATACATTCGGTTCTTGATGTAGCAGTGATCATTATGCTGTGGATCAATTTGGAAACGGATAATCAAAAAGTATCCAGTATCTGGTGTAATTAATTTTATGTTCTTAAGAAACGCCATTGTCACAACATGCAGGATGTAAAAGACCTCATTACGAAGCCGTCAACCAAGCATTCTGTACATCAAACTAAGTAACTTTACGCAAAAATTATTGCTGGAAAACTACTTTTTTTTATGGGTGAAAAATCACGTTTCACGGTAAAACTCAATGTAACGCACTCAAAACATTGTGCTGATCGACGCATTTAGTAATAAACAGGTTATGAAGGTATGCACATCAACACGGTCTAGGGATATTTTTAAAAAAGCGAATTACTATCAATGTGTTAATTATTTATATGACATGTATATATTTAAAAGATACGTTATTTAATATTCTACCATTTTTAACCGACTTCAAAAAAGGCGGAGGTTATATGTTCGTGTGTATGTATTTTTTTTTTTTAATAATGGTTAAGGTATAGATTAAAATTTCAGGATTTTATGGAAAAAAATGAAGCATAGACGGAAACCGTATATGAATGAACTTTTAATTTGTGAGTAAAAACTGAAAAAAATAGAAAAATCATTTAATTTGTGTTTATAAACTTGAAGTTAGTAGTCTGAGAAAGCGCCCATGATGTTCATAACACATCGGCAACGATTCGGCATGCTCAGAACAAGGTTGTCAATGAATGTCTTGCTGCGGAATATTGTCCCATGTCCTTCTGAGGTGCGCAAAAAGTTGATCTTCTGTAGCCAGATTTTCAGGAACTTCCTTCAGAGCTCTTCTTTGCAGCATATCCCACGCATGCTCAATGGGATTTAGATCTGGCGATTGAGCAGGCCAGTCTAAGGCCCTAACATTATGTGTATGTAACCAAGCTGCTACCGTTCTCGCCGTGTGTGCCCGGGCATTGTCGTGCATGAGCAGGAAATCTTGCCCCATTTGTGTTCTGTGGGGCAAGATTACGGGCCCCAGCACCTGTTGGACGTATCGTTCTGCCGTCATATTGCCCCGCACCCAAACGAGATCCGTCCGTCCTCCAAGACGAATTCCTGCCCAAACCATAATTGTTCCTCCTTGGTATGGGTGAACTTCCTGAGGGTTCTGGAGACGGCTCCATCGTCCAGGAACTCGCCAAACACGCGTCCTTCGTGAATCTGGATGGAAGCCGAACCTGGATTCATCCGTGAACAGCACATTGGACCATTGGTCACGGCCCCAGTCCACGTGGTTCCGAACCCATTCTAATCGTCGTCCACGATTGCCTCTCCGTAAAGGTGGGACCCGGAGTGGTCTACGAGAGCGTAGATTGCTTTCATGCAGTCGCTTTCTTACAGTTTGGTCACTCACAAGCACTTGGTGTTCCACTCGCAGCCTTTGGACCAATTGAGTCGCCGTTGCATTTGGTTGTGCTCGCGCAGTAATTTGCAAAAATCGGTCTTGTCTGGGGGTAGTGATGCGACTTGGCCCCCGGTGCCTCTCCGCTACTTCACCTGTGGCACGATAGCGTGTCCACAATCTTGAAATTACATTTTGATGGGTCCCTATGGCCTCAGCAACATTACGCTGAACAGATCCAGCTTCCAACATTCCCACAGCTCGTAACATCTCCGCCCTCGTCAAATGTCGGCGATGCATGGCTACAATACCTCAATTTTAACTTTATCTTTCGTTTAAAAATGAAACAAACTGTAACTAAACGTAATTCGTATTGTTTTCTAAATTTCGCACAAATGAAAATTCCCTCTCCTATACATCAAGACATTTTTATGCCACCGAAACAAAAGAATTTTCAAAAATTTGAATTTAGAATTAGTCTGAGATAAATTACAAACAAATCGGTGTATAAAAGATTCCAATCCGGCCAGTACTTTTCGAGTTATTTAATTGAGTATGAAATATCCCTAGACCGTGTTGATGTGTGTATTTAAAGTAAAATTTATTAATTTTGACTTCCAATATCACCGTAACTATAGAAGGTTCCAAGGTTGTTCGAACAAAAAAATGATCGCAATGACGGTGAGAACAAGTGCCTTTCGGCTTCTTTAAGAGGTGTTTTACACGCTTTAAGTAACAAAATGGTAGGTGAAACTGAAATGAATGGAATACCTCAATGATTTAGTCAATATTGGGAGGAAGTTATATTACATTGGTGCCGATTCCCTTGTTTACAAACTAAACCAAATTTAAGTTCAGTGCATCTTTTTCTTTCTATTTCATTAAGAAAAGGACAGAAGATAAATTTTAGTTATGTTCTGTCAAATTAATCAGCGCCATACAAGTTTTAGACGCGATTAAAAAGTTGACTACTAAAATTACATCAAATTACGTCAGGTGCTGACTAATTTGACAGGATTAAACTAATATTTATCTTCTGTCCTTTTCATAATGAAAGAAAAAGATGCATTCAACTTAAATTTAGTTTAGTTTGTGAACAAGGGAATCGGCACCATTATGTAGTAAAAGAAAACTCAACTAAGCTTGCATTTTTAATAGTTTAAGGGGACTACAGGAGTTAAACGCGAGTTTTAAAATGCAAAAAAGCAATGATTCACTGCAATAAACAAAACCAGAATAATAAATGATATTCTTCAGGATATATGTCAGCAAGATAGTGTTTTGAAAACATAATACAACTAATTTTACTCGATAAAAAAAAATCACGAACTTATCTCAAAAAATTCTTTTAACGAGTCAAAACCATACAAAAATACATGCGATCATTTTGATTTTTTGGAAAATAATTTTACAAGCAACACAATATTAGCATGTTTTATTTTTTTAGTCTAATCAATAGATTTTTTGTAAATCGCAAAAAAACACTCATTTCGCATTATTCGGCCTCAGTGACTGACGTAACAACCACTTTCTAGTGCAAGCTGATTAGAATTTTATCCTGACAGAATTTCAAACGAAGTTTGAACCACCACAAATAGAGTTGTTAATGTAGCTCCTGTAGTGGCCTTAAGTAAATATTGTTCTGCTCTGCTCTTGGCGTGCGCTGCCCCCAAGGCGTCAAAAAATTCGTCCACATCGCTGTCAATAGGAAAAATGCCCAGAGGGCATTGCCACGTTGGATGATAATGCTGATTCTTTAGCCAAAAAAGGGCAGTTTTAGTAAATATGTGTGTATATAAATAAATAATATAAATAAATATTGCTGAACATCACACACAGCGCCATCTAGTGCCACACTAAGCAACGAGGCTTGTGTGTATATTAATAACTAGCTGACGTCCCGCGGATTCACCCGCGTAGTTCCCGTTCCCGTGGGAGTACGGGAATAAAATATAGCCTATAGCACTCACGAATAATGTAGCTTTCTACCAGTGAAACAATTTTTAAAATCGGTTCATTACTTCCGGAGATTACCCCTACATACAAACTTACAATCATACAAACTTACAAACTTACAAACAAACAAATGTTACCTCTAATATTAGTATAGATATAGATTAGTATAGATAGTAGGTATAGAAGTATAGATACAATGCCGCAAGCCTTCTGGGCATTTTTCCTATTGACAGCGATGTGGAATGGATGTGGACGAATTTTTTAACGCCTTGAAATCAGCGAGGAAGAGCAGAGCAGAGTATTATCTGAGACTACTGAAAAATGAATCTTAAGACAACTCTTTACGTTGCAAAACGCATACTCGAACATGCATGTTACAAGCTCGAGCATCAAAGTTTGGACGTGTATTTAATTTTGCAACGTATGGAGTTGTCATAAGATTCATTTTTCAGTAGTCTCAAAAAATGCTCTGCTGCTCTGTGGAACTAATGGTGCTAGCTTAGTTGGTTCCCAACATCGTGAAAATGTGGTAATGTCATTTTATATTTCAGATAGTTTAACCTCATCGGTCAGATTGAGACCAGCTATGGTGGCGCCATCTGAGATTTACTTTGCCTTCGCCACCCCATTGCATTTGAATGTAACTAGTGACATCTGTTGTTGAGTAGCATCACTGTAAACTTTCCATAATAGTTCATCTATTTTACGCAAGATGGCGCTTTTCTAACTTATTGTGCTATTCTAGCAAGGAGATAAAGTAGTAGAAGGAAATCTATCTATAACATTGTGCTAAAGACCATTCAAATCGTACCAAAAAAGGAATAATAAGTTTTGCGCTGAGGACTGACGAGAAAAATCCACATTTTTAACCGACATCAAAAAAATAAGGAGCACAATTCTGTTGCATTTCTTATTTTTAATGTTTGTTACCTCATAACTCCGTTATTTATGAACCGATTTGAATTTTATTTATAAAAGGATATACGTCCCAATTTGGTCCCATAGTTTCATCAAAATCGGTTCAGTAAATTTGTTTAATTGTTTATTTTTCCTTTTGACACGATGATCTGTTCTAGTTACAATGTAAAAAAAACAACAGCTAATAAAGGTAAAATAAAATCTTCCTCGAAAACGGGTTCTTGTCACACTACGATTAGGTTCAACTTTTGTTTCGAGAGAGTGTTTTGAAAAAATATGAAAAAATAAGTATGAATAAGTAGAATAAAATAAACATTCTACTTTCTCAAAAATTGACCAAATTATGTCCAGCTAAGACAAAATTATGTTCAGCTAAGACAAAAGTTAGTCTGGTAAATTCTGTGTCGACGTAAAGTCACTCTCGCCGGTCTTATACCTTTCGATGTAACGAAACCATAGCGCGATTCAGGAATCGTCACTTCTACTAACAACGTCATCTATTAGAGAGCCGAGAACTAAAAGTTCACTCTTCGATAGATGGCGCTGATAATAATATATTCTAAGCCTTGTGCACTGATTTTTGTGTGGAATTGAGTCTCATCTATCTTAGTAGATTGTTCAGAGGGGCGACATACTTCTTGGGCCGTATATAACATACCAAGTATCCTCCGTGCGTCGGAAAGCACGTTAAGCCGTTGGTCCCGGCTGTAATTTCTAGATCTTTGACAGTAGTTACAGGTAGTCAGTGGCCCGAAAGTCTGACCACCAGTCGTACCAAGGGGTATCGTATTACCCAGTACTAACTGGGATGTAGAGGTCAGATAAGCAGTCGCTCCTATAATTGCTGCCAGTTAAGATCGCAATAGCGGCTATTGCCCTTTCCGTAAAATCTCTTCGTACGAACCAAAACAAATGAACCATGTATCGTTTTCCATTAGAGAAAAAATGTTGAAGATCACGATAGATGACGATTCAAGACTTGAACAGGCTTATTTTTGGTTTTCAAAGATAAGAACTTTAATAAATGTAGGTGGGTCAATGACCGCTATTGCGATCCTAACTGGCAGCAACTCTTATTGTGGAAATATAATATATATATTTATAGTACAAGGCATTTTTCATGAATAAAAAGTGTTTTATATTTCATGCATATTCCCTATTCGTGTCCAGGTGGGAGATTTGCACAAATGGGTGTCGGGTAGGGAAACTTTTTGAAGTGAAAACTTCTTTAGGAGCGTTGAGCACTTTTTGGGTGAAGGAAAAACATTGAACTCATCGTCACGTAACGTAACGTGCGGTCACGCTTCGTAGCCGTTCGTAGCACTCGTAGCATCCGCTACGGCGTAGCACCACATAGGCATGCGCGGGGCATAACCAGTGCTACGACTGGGGCGGGGCCTGTGTACTTCTTGTTTTCACTTCTATCGGCAGTCCCCAAATTTACCGCAGCTTCAGACTTTCCCTAGAGCGTTCGCCATGATCTTTTCAACATTTGAGGCACGAAGAAGTGGAATACAAGTTATATACGCTGATTATGTTACATGGTACAGGTAAAATTTTAATAAAAACACCCAAAATAATTGAAACAAGCATTTATTACATTATCAATAAGCAAATATACATACAATTATACAAGCCCACTTATCCTCCAGCTTCGGTGGCGTCCAACAAACAAATTTTGAGTCATATTTACAAAGTAACGGAAAAAACAGAATTTTGGTACAAGCGCACAACTATTCGACTGCAAAGTTCATATTTTTACAAAATATTTAAGACCTTTTCTTACGGAACTAGCAGAAAACTGAAACGAAGAAAAAACACGATTGAAAAAAAAAAGAAAACGCAATTCGAAATAAAAAAAAAGAACCGTTAAATTCTTCATTCAAATTCACACTGCGTTCCTAGAAAAAAAAAAAGAAAACGCAATTCGAAATTAAAAAAAAAAAAAACCGTTAATTCTTCATTGAAATTCAAACTGCGTTCCTAAAACCGTTATTTCAAACTGATATTCTAACTGCAATGAAACTTAAAAAAGGGGTTATTAAGACCTTTTTCAAGCAAGTTGAGTCCAAATATTTTAATTTTTACACATAATTCTGCTGTCGCCGTAAGAAACTAACATGATGGTATCCGCAGCCAAATTTACCATAGACGAAAAAAAGTAGAATGAGATCAAACTAAAATTAAATAAGAACCAACCCACCATGTGGGTAGGTGTGATTTGTTTATAAATTATTTAAAATTACAATGGACGACATTATTGTCCCTTCACCTTTACTACAAAAGGTTTTGTAAACATAGTCATATTTTATGTTTCAAATCTCATATCAGCCTGACGGTCGCAGAGCTGCGACGTGGTAATTTTTGACGTCATATAGGTACATTTTGACTGTTTACAATAATGTTAAAAAACCCTGTCCGATCTGTAAGGGTATTACAAGGTATCGAGATTAGATTCAATTTAAGTAAACCTTTTGGGAAAGCAAGTAAAAAAAAATACCCCGATGAAAGTTAACAAAACGAACTAAATTGAAGAAACTATGGCAGTACACAGCACAGGCGCGAGCGCTCGCTTCTCGGGTAGTGACGTCATAAAAAACAATGGGGTAGATGACACACCAATTAATTAAGATACTTTTTAAGGGCTGTCAAAACGCGGTTCTCTCATAGACTTCGTATGGGAATAGCCAACTGTGACGTCACTGTTTATTCAACTCAATGACTCAACTATTTATTGATTTCAAAGCAACTAAAAATAGAATTTGGCAATTAATTGAAAATAAATCGGGTTTTCAGGCCCAAAATAAAGTGTTTTTTTTTAGAGATTGGTGTCTTGGAATTATTGTTTTATGATGTCATCTACCTCTAATATTGACGGTCGAAAATACTTATACCGAAGGTGTTGTCACGTTTTAGAATTTAGGTAAACGGTGGTAATTTGAGACAAAAATCATGCATTTTAAAATTCATGAATATTTTATGTTTCTTATTTTATTTGGCAATGTCATTGAAATACCTATATGCCCATTTCGATTCGGACAGGGCTTTCATAACATATTGTATAGCTGTAATTAATTGATTAAATGTACAATTCTAAGACGGACCGCAACACAAACCGTAATGGCAAGCGTTTTTGAAATTGTACACACAGCGACAAATCAAGTTATACATTTCCAGTATAACATGGCCTCGCAATGTACAGATTTCTCGTGCAATGAGAGATCCGCATAAACAGATTTTGTTTAGTTTGATTGGTTGTCGAGTGTATCTATTATAATATTATAAAGAAGAAAGATTTGATTTTATGTGTGTTTGTTACGATTTAACTATAAAACTGCTCGAACGATTTTAAAAATTATTTCAGGAATGGATAGCTATATTCTCAGCGAGTAACGTAGGCTATATTTTATCCCCGTACTCCCACGGGAACGGGAACTACGAGGGTGAAACCGCGTGACGTCCGCTAGTCTATAATAAATCTGGGAAATACGATTTAGTATGAATTCAGAATGATGACTAAAATTATATTGTTTTTCTGCGAAATACCTAAGCAATATAACTATGTTACAAAACCATTTTTATTAAGAGGCACATTTTTCCTCGAAACACAATTTTTTTTTTCGCAATATTGACTGTCAAAAAAAAGTGTTGCGGGCAAAAACAAAAAAATGGCAGAAAAAAAATTGCCAAAACGCGAAAAAAAAATGCCTCAATGTGTTTTTATCTTATCTTAAAATTATAATTGTATACTTTAAATAGTTTGATTGGTTACATTAAGTCATAGATTCTACTCTTGTATTTTTTGCCAATGACCATAGGCAATGGTTTATAGGACAAAAAAATGGGATTTTAAAACTAAAAATAAAATAATTTGATTAAAAAGTTAATATACATGCTAGAACATAAATGAAAGGTTTATTTGTAAATACAATTGAGAATTACAAATTAAAATGAAGTTTTCTAAAACAGTTAAAAAAATAATATACAGTTAGTTAATTAAATAACATCCTATGGTTTTTTAATCAGCTTTAATTTATCGAAACATTTTGAATACTTAAATAATTTTAAAAAGTATTCTAATTATTGGTACGTCCATACCGATAGGGATAAATAATGGACGCGATTGATTTAGATAGTTATTTAAGTATAGGTCAATGTACTATCGAGGACACTCCCGCCTGACCACCACTAAGCTAATTTTTGCTTGCACTCGCAACATAGAAACGCTCTCTAGCCCCGCCCCGTTGACTTTGTATAGAAATAAAGAATGAAAAGATACCGAATCGCCCGAGCGCACTGACGACGCACGTCAAACGAGAGTTGTTATTTTGCGCGCCGAAGTTGACGCTTTCTTGATAGGCCCAAACTTTAAGGGGGTGAGGCTCGGCGCCTCCGCATGATTTAAGCGAAAAAAAAAAAAATGGTCAGGCGGAAAAGACCACGATAGTACGTTTCCGGAACCAACATTTAAAATTTAATAAATAAGTATCTTATAAACCAGTCACCGCAGTTACTCACAAATGATGAGAAAATCGCAATACTCAATTGTATGTACTCACAATAATTTTGAGAAAATCAACTTAAAAAGTAATAATTCTTAGTTTTTTATAGTTTACATAAGACAGGTTGAACAGATAACCACTAAATGCAATATAATGACGAATGCGTGACGTAGAAAACATTACAGAAAAATTCTTAGCGTGTGTAAATATGCTTGTGTCCTGAAAAAATCTAATTAGTCCGTCAGTTAGATTATCAAAAAATATTTGACGCGTATTTTTTCTTTTGTTACGTAAACCAAAATTGACGAAGATACGACGCTTTTAAAATTCTCAATACATCACGCCGCGCGCCGTGGTATAATTTTTCTGACGTCACGAGCCCCCACTCCCGAGTTTTGATGCGATTTATCTTTGTCAATATTCATTGATTTACAAAAACAAAAAATACGTGTCCATTATTTTTCAATACTCTAACTGACGGACTAAATTGATTTGCAATTTATTGATGGTGGAAATTAGCCTATTGGCCTAGATCTGAGCTACTAGTTTGGCGCTTTCGGTATCGTCCATCAGTTCCTGTAGTGAACAAACAACAGGACACGCAGGACACGATATTAAGTGCCCCATCGTTTGTGGAACAGCACCACATTTACACTCCAGGGCAGAGTCGTTAATGAATCTCCACCTGAGCAGGTTTTCCTTGCTGCGGACCAAACTATTATACACTATTTGAATAAAATCTTATGTCAAGATGGTCTAAAACCACTTGTATTATACCCAGTAATTAGGTTGTGGAGGTCAGATAGGCAGTCGCTCCATGTAAAATACTGGTATTCAGCTGCATCCGGTTAGACTGGAAGCCGACCGGAAAAGGCTACGCAAATGATGATAAAATTATGGAATCAGGTTTACTGATGTTCTTTAAAGTTTCTACCATGGGATATAGACGTAAGTTAGTGTTTAGTAATCTATACTAATATTAAAGGCTGAGTTTGTTTGTTTGGTTGAACGCGCTAATCTCAGGAACTACTGCAGGCTTAGCCAAGTTGCCAATCTACAATCGTTAACGCTAGTAGAAAACTAATCAAATGTATGGGAATGACATCATCTCAACGTTAAATCACGTGATCAACACAAACGAATACAAAATTCGTAGACAAATTTACATCGTTCAAAATGATAGAATAGAATGTTATCATTTCCACAATGTTGATCGCTAAACTTTGGTAGGAACGCTCACTATAGACTAAAGTGTAGGTTTTTTCTACAGGCATTAGAGAACGAGCGATCGACTCAGTCGTGTCAACTTGGATACCAATTTAGCGTTTTCTACAATCGCTTACGCTGAGGCGCTTACGATTGTAGAAAGAGAATCGATACGAAACGTTTGTAACTTGGCTAGGCCTACTGATTAGAATTGGAAAAAATATTTTTGTGTTGGATAGTCCATTTATCGAGGAAGGTTATAGGCTATACCATCACGCTACGACCAATAGGAGCGGATCAGCTAGTCTTTGTATAATTATAGAAGAATCGTTTTTCTTATTTTCTGCACCAATCATTCGTCAAATATCGCTAACAAAAAATTAAAAACTGGTTGATTAGCTTAAAAATTAATAATTTTATACACCTATACAAGTTATTTAATGTTTTTTTCTCATATAAATATTACATTTATTATATTTTTTTATTATTACATATGATTAGAGAAGCTGCCTTAAATATAGAAATTGAGACATGGCTTGAAAAAGGAACTTAGGAACATTCTATGTTCGGTTTTGTGTGTATGTGTGTCTGTATCTCCGAAACGGCTGAGTCGATTTTGATGCTATTTTTTTCAGAATGTGTTCTAAATTATGATACAAGGTGGGGTCTTCGTAATGTTTCTTTTTGCGATTATTATTGTTCCTGTATATTTCTTTCTAGAACTTTCCATGTCTCAAAAAAATCTATTAACTAAATACATTACTATTTCCAAGTTTTATCACAAAGAATGCAATGGAAGATACAATTTAAAGGACATTTTTTATTTATACAAGTTTATTTTCATTATAACTTTAAATTCGTTATGAAAGCACTTTTCAATCACATTGGTTTAAGAAGGCACTAATATTAAAATCTATAAACTATATGGACGAGAACGGTTAGTGCAAAAACGCTGCGACATATTTACGAAAAAAAAAAAAGTCAAACATCTGACATTTAAGTCAAAAATCTGCCATGAATGTCAAAAATTTGACCTTTAAGTCAAAAATCTGGCATGACTGCCAAATATCTGACATTTAGTCAAAAATCCGGCATGACTGCCAAATATCTGACATTTAGTCAAAAATCTGGCATGACTGCCAAATATCTGACATTTCTGCCAAAAGTCCGCGGTTTCTGCGGAAATTATTAATAAATGTAGTTGATGTATTTAAGGTCAGATAGGCAGTCGCTCCATGTAAAATACTGGTATTCAGCTGCATCCGGTTAGACTGGAAGCCGACCTCAACATAGTTGGGAGAAGGCTAGGCAAACGACGATTAATTTTGGGTGAGTTTTTTTTATAATATTTTGTTCCGCGATTAGTCGCGAATCGCAAGTCTTATTCTGTCGCAGCGTATTGCAATAACATCACGCATCCTTACATTTAGAGGATAGGCGATATTCAACATCGCATCGGTGGACTTATTTATACATTAACAAATTAAATACTGGTTTTAAGAGCATACATCATGTTCTGTCGAGCAATAACGAATAATATTCTATTTTGTGATTAAACACATGATCCCAACAGTGTTGCCCTATACGCCAGTATTTATATTTCACCTTATTAGTCGCTTATAAATAGAAGATATTATATTAAGATATGTTAACGACGGCGTGTCAAGATACTACGCAGTAATATTGTTTTTATATACCAGATATTTTAAATCGTTGTATAAAATCACTATAGTTGCTGCAAAGATCGCAATAGCGGTCATTGACCTACCTACATTTTAACTTTGAAATTCAAAAATAAGCCTGTTTAAGTTTGAATCGTCGTCTATCGTGGTCTTCAAAATTTTCTCTCTAATGAAAAACGATACATGGTCTATTTGTTTTGGTTCGTACGAAGAGATATTAGGGAAAGGGCAATCACCGCTTTTGCGATCTTAATTGACAACTATAGTTATTTTGTGTTTTTAGTAGGATTAATTTAAGGTTTATGTTATTAAACATTTTTATAGCACACCATAAACTATAAAAGTACCCGGATATAGAAAAAAAATCTTAACAACAGCGACAATAAAATAAATATTAGTTACAAATATTATACCTGTATCTAGCTGTCCCCAACATAGTTAGGAAAATGCTAAGCAGATATTGATGATGCTTATACTTTCTTTGTTCTTCTAAACGTCCTATCGATGGCTCGGTCTATTCTGATGGGTGATGTCACTGATTGTATCATTTCAGCTATGTGTGTGTCCACTCGGGGTTTCTGTAGCCTTTTAGCCGATCTCGTCCGGAATTTGGCTGATTCTTGATTCGTTACCATGTTTGGTGTTAATGATTTTATACATCTGTGGACAAAATTAGGTTTGATTAGTAATTATTGGTCCCGGCTGTCATTTATAGATCTTTGACAGTCGTTACAGATAGTCAGTGGCCCGAAAGTGTGACAACCAGTCTTACCAAGGGGTATCTTATTACCCGGTACTAACTGGGTTGTGGAGGTCAGATAGGTCGCTCTAAGTAAAATACTGGTATTCAGCTGCATCCAGTTAGACTGGAAGTCAACTCCAACATAGTTGGGGAAAGGCTGGGCAGACGATTGTGTTTTAAAGATTCGAGAAAAACATTATACAGTGAACTAGCGGACGTCAAGCGGTTTCACCCGCGTAGTTCCCGTTTCCGTGGGAGTACGGGGATAAAATATAGCCTATGTTACTCAGGGTGAATGTAACTTTCTAATGGTGAAAGAATTTAAAAAAAAAAAAACAAAAAAAAAAAATGAAATCAAAATGAAAAAAAAAAGAATTTTTTTTTTTGTTTTTTTTTTTTTTTTTGATTTTTTTTTTTTTTTTGAAATTTTTTGGTTTTTTTTTTTTTTAAATCGGCGCAGTACTTTTTGAGTTTATTCATTACAAACATACACACAAAAATACAAATCTTTCTTCCTTATAATATTAGTGTAGATATAAAAGCTTGTAGCGAGATTTACCTGTCTCTTCCTGAGATTAATCTACCAAGTATATCTCACCTTGCAGCCTCCTGCAGCTTCCTAGACAATAGCTCGTTCTTCATCTTGGCGGCCGCCAGCTCTCTGCGGAGCTGCGTCTTGCTCTTGTTGCCGGCGGGGTGTAGGAGAGGGTGTCTTCGTAGTCTTGCGGCCGAGGGACGTACTGAGGGATCGGGGTCTACCATTTTCTGTTGGGAGTTAGATAAAATAAATATCGCTGGACATAACACACAGCCGTGTGGTATCCGGCAGAGTAGAATAGAACCAACCCATTACACTCACGGGTGTCGTATAAGGCGACTAATGTCTGAGGCAGAACACCTTCCGCCTCTGTAGACCAGAGAATGGGCAGCAGCGTTTTCTGTTAGTCTTTCATCACTGCGATCTCCAATCCGCCTGCCAAGCGTGGAGATTACGGCAAATTGTTCCCATCATGGGAGAGGCTTATGTCCAGCAGTGGACGTTATGGACTGTTGTTGTTGTATAACACAGCGCCATTTAGTGCCACACTAAGCAACGAGGCATGTGTCGTGGACACCAGAGAGTTGATATACTACATAGCTACTTTTTGTTTGCAAATACATACTTATTATACAAATACGTATTTTAATTGAATAATGGAGTTTCTTGCCCGTTCTTCTCCATAGAGATCTACGCTAGGGAATTGTGACTGGGACTGTAGCTACATTTAATTTTCATCTTTGTTTCGACAGTGATGTAGAAAGTGCCTGTAACTGGCCTATTTGAAATAAATGCTTTGATTTTGATAAAATTGCTAAGTCTATGTCGCAGAAGACAATAATCATATAATGTACTATCGTGGTCTTTTCCGCCTGACCAGTTTAATTTTTTTTCGCTTAAATCATGCGGAGGCGCCGAGCCACGCCCCCTTAAAGTTTGGGCCTATTAGGAAAGCGTCAACTTTGGCGCGCAAAATAATAATATCTCTCGTTTGGCGTGCGACGTCAGTGCGCTCGGCCGATTCGGTCAACGGGGCGGGGCTAGAGAGCGTTTCTATGTTGCAAGTGCAAGCAAAAATGAGCTTAGTGGTGGTCAGGCGGGAGTGTCCTCGATAGTACATAAAGCTAATGATAAACTTACTCTCAACAACTGATTAAATTCCCTGGACAAGTTGGGCAGCTCCGGTAGCTTCCCGTCTCTGTAGTCGTGCCACTGCTGACCGTTCTTGGGTAAGGCGCCGCCGCCGCCCGCTTCGTATAGCGTTAAACCTGGAATTACGAAATAGTTATTTATGCAACTGTTGTATAATACGGGGTATTAAAACACGAATGTGGGTTTATCACACGAGGCGAAGCCGAGTGTGATAATAGTTCGCCTCGTGTGATAATAATATCACATGAGTGTTTTAATACCTAATTATGTACAGTTGCATAAATGATAAATGATGTTTATTTTGCAAGTAGGTTTTTACAAACACTTTTACACGTCATTTTTTTAAAACTAGATGGGGCCGGTGTTTCGTACCTGACTACTCTGAGAAGAAACAGCCGAAACAAACTCAGAGGTCATAGTCTCTTTTGAAGTCCAGACATAATCTTGCTCAATTCACATGAGGACTATGCAGATTAGTTTCTGAGATGATCTTTTGAAGAAAGAACCACACAGATTTGAGTGGACCTGTCCAGTCAGTGCAAGCATTTGTCAGTTAACGTGTAACTCGACTTATAACTTTACTCAAGGAGCTCAACGAAACGACGAACAATACCAAAGAAAAGACATTTGGGTAGGTTGCTTAGAGTACTCAAACTGCCAGACAGTTGTGGGAAAAAATAAACAAAAATAAAAATGTGACCCACATGGTCCCAACATTTACTACAGAAAACAAACTCACCAAAAGCAAAAATATCAGCCTTAGTCAACTGCGTCAGATCTTCTTGCAGCACTTCTTTAGGTAGATACCTGCAGTCACCTTCCTCTACCGAGGGTGAAGATACGCAGGTCACGTGTCCCAGGTCACCTGGTGAAGCAGAAGTCAATGGTGATTATGTTGAAAGAATACAATGACATTTTGGTGAAGTCAGCAGGGGACGTCCATTAATAGGCTTGTGTCCTGAAAAAATCTAATTAGTCCGTCAGTTAGATTATCAAAAAATATTTGACACGTATTTTTCATTTTGTTACGTAAACCAAAATTGACGAAGATACGACGCTTTTAAAATTCTCAATACGTCACGCCGTGGTATAATTTTTAGTGCGTTGTGACGTCACGAGCCCCCACTCCCGATTTTTGATACGTTTTATCTTTGTCAATATTCATTGATTTACAAAAACAAAAAATACGTGTCCATTATTTTCCAATACTCTAACTGGCGGACTAAATAGATTTGCAATTTCTTGAAATGAAATTTATTTGCTAGAATGATGCTGAAAACTAGCCTATTACGTGAGGCGTTTAAGGGGGAGGGCGTCGAGCTGAATCTCACGCAATCTCACGAGGGAGAGATGAGATTAATCAATATCAATAACATCTGCAAAGTCGTGTTGACTTTGTGAGCGAGAATATTCTAGTACGAGAGCCCAAGTCCAAAATGTTTACTTCAAAATTGTTTCATTAGAGATCTTTGCTAAAGTTTTTGACATTTTTGAACTTTTAATTATTAAGAAAAGTCTGCTGCGTCATCAGCTATGATAATAACTTAATCCGCCGTGAATCGTTTTTAAATTGACTATTAATGATTAAATCTGGGATTTTTCATAAAAAAAGCTAAAAATATGTATGACGTACTGCAAGGAATACGTCGAATAGGGAATATGCACGTAATTTTTTCTTCATTTAAATCAATAAAATACAGTACTATCAATCCAAGAAAAGTATTAAAATTTTAATTCAACTACTGCTTGTCGCACAAAAATAATATTAAACTCCTGCAATTTCCTATGACAGTTAAAACGTCCGTAGCTGTCGCGGCCATGATGTGACATCATTATCCACAATCTGCCTTTTTTACGTCTAACTTTTTTGGCCTTAGTAAAATAATTTTACCAATTGTGTGTAATAATATACTATTTTAGTGAAACTTTAAGCATTTTTCAAATAAAAGTGCTTTTTTGACACAATGAACTTTGACGTCAATACCGGCGTTATCGAGGACGACGCGTTTTGAGAGTGCGTTCCGTTTCACTAAAAACATGCTACATAAAACAGTAAATTGTAAAATAAGTTATGTATTTGAAACTGAAACAAGTGCATTTTTCATAAATAAAAAGAGTTTTGTATTTCATGCATATTCCCTATTACTCGAGGCGTTTAGGGGGGGGGTGGGCGTCGAGCTGAATCTCACGCAATCTCACGAGGGAGAGAGGAGATTAATCAATATCAATTACATCGGCAAAGTTGTGTTACGTTTCTGAGCGAACATGTTAGTACGAGGGCCCAAGTCCAAAATGTTTACTTCAAAATTGTTTTATTAGTGATCTTTGCCAAAGTTTTAGGCATTTTTGATCTTTTAACTTATGGCTATGATAATAACTTAAATTTCAGTACAGTCGCGCTGTAAGTCGTTTTTAAATTGGCTATAAATGATTTAATCTGGGATTTTTCATAAAAAACAAAAAATCGAACTAACTCAAAAACCACTGAATTTCGGTAGAACATTTGGCGACTTAATTTATTGCATTTTTACCCTACTATGACGTCCTGCAAGGAATAATAATAATAAATAAAATTGTTTATTATCACAAAGTTCAAGTATATTGCACTGTTAACAGATTAAAGTTCTTAATTAGCATTCGAAAATAAGTACAATAAGTTCAACCCTGTCCCCTAAACTAGGCTGTGTGTCCGGCTATGAGGTATGCTTATATAAATCTATTGTGGCAGACGTGCCAGTGGACTGTGTCAAGTGGGCGCTTATATGATCTTGTGGTACATTTTATATGAGAGTGAGAAAGTGAAGAGTGAATGATGTAAATGTAACTTCGAGGTTCCGTTTTGATGACCCTTTTGTGATTGAGCATCGATTTTGTTATCGTTTTTTGCAAAAAGTATTTGCGGATATTAAAGAACCTGTTGTTGATGTGCGCTTGCGACCTATTTATGAATGTTATGGTAATTGGACCATGGAGGTATGTATGTGGTGGAATGATTTTTTGAAGTCAGTTGGTTTTAAGCGTAAGCAGTTGTATTTGTATGGACCTTCTAATGTTGGAAAATCTTCTTATATTGAGTTCGTGATCGGGCGTGTGAATATGAAGTATGTTTTTTATCCTGGGGTGGGTTAGGTTTTTTGTGTTATGATTATAGCTTTTCATGGTCCAATTATTTTCGTTTCTAATGAGTTAGATGATACGATGGATGATGCATTGAAAAACCGTCTTTTGTTTGTTAGTGGTTTGGAAGCGTACTGGGAAGCGATACGGACGTGTGTACCGAAAGTGGAAGAATGCTCGCCTGGTGGGTCGCAAGAAAGCATATACATCTCGTCGGAAGATGAGGCGCCCTCGGCGACGTTACAGTCGTCGTGTTCATATGGGTCCACCCAATAGGAGTATTATGTCACAGCCTGGGCGTGTTATGAAATACGTTTATGTTGGATCGTCTATCCAACAGTTGACATGGGAGTTTGGTGTTAATCATAGTGATATAAAATATGAGGAGATACCTTTCTTTACTTTGTTTGCTAGAGGCAATAATAATGCTGGTGTATATTTACAAAATCAGTATGGAATGTTTATTATTAATAAAGTTGAATATGTTATTAGTAATATGGAGTTGAATAGGTACTTTGATATGGGGAAAGTTGAAGTAGTTAATAAGAATTTTACTGATTTGAGGGTGGATCCTTTATTTTATCAAGATAGCTTTGCTATTTGTACTTATATTACTGGTAATCATGGTTCATTTGGGGCGCCTGAAGTTACAGGTTCATACACTAATTTGAAAAGAACTTTGATGAAGAGAGGTGCAACTATTAAGTGGGTGTATTATCCTAGATGTAAAAAGCGAATTGAAACTTCCGTTTTAAATTCTAAATCTCGTATTGGGGAATTGTGTGTTGAAATGGGCTCTCCTGATGTTGTTAATGGTACTCATGCTGGTAAAGCATACATGGGTTTCGATGCTCTTGGTTTACCTCCTAAAAATGATGCTAATTATTATTATCAGTTTGGGGTTTGGGGTGTTTTGTGCTTGTCGTGTGTGGAGTGAATAGAGTGAGTGTATGTTTGTATTGTGTTTTGCGTGTTTTCAATATGGATATGGAAATTATGGAATACGTCGAATTACCAGTTATTTATGATACTAGTGCGGTAAGTTGGTTTTTACAAACGAGTAGACGAACTTACCATAATCACGAGTTTGTAAATACCAATATCTGCACGTGTGTCATACAATGTTTTTGAAGATATTTGCAAGAAAACAGTACAATATGTAATGAAACAAACAGCGACCCCAAAAACCACGAAAACGAAACCCATGAAGAAAAAACCTTCGTCGGCGCCATCTCGGATTTTCATTTTGACCTCATTCTCATTACCAGCGACCCCAAAAACCACGAAAACGACACCCATGAAGAAAAAAAAACGAAAATTTTCATCGGCGCCATCTTGGATTTTCATTTTGACTTAATTAAAAAAAAAACCGTAAAGAATACGCACGGTGCTATACAACAGGGTATGCGGTAAAATAGGTACTTAGGTGAGAGTACCAATTTTACCGCACGTTCCGTTGTATGGTGCGTAATTTTTAACTTTCGAACAATGTGTACAGGCTCCGTAAATGCATTTTTTGAGCAAATGTGTTGAAAAAGTACTTTTCCTTGTTAAGATTTCATATAAAACACTCACCAATCTTATACTTGTGATGGTACTGAGGCTCATCGTCGTCGTATCCGTCGTCGGAGTCATGCGAGGGTTCACCTTCTCCGCTGCAGATGAAGATGTTCCCTGGCTTCACGTCCATGTGGACTAGGGACAGCGAGTGGATGTATCTGAGGGCAGAAATAAGTTTAGTAGAAAGAAGAATAGGCTAGTTTCCACCATCAATAAATTGCAAATCTATTTAGTCCGTCAGTTAGAGTATTGGAAAATAATGGACACGTATTTTTGTTTTTGTAAATCAATGAATATTGACAAAGATAAAACGCATCAAAACTTGAGAGGGCTCGTGACGTCAGAACGCACTAAAAATAATAGCACGGCGTGACGTATTGAGAATTTTAAAAGCGTCGTATCTTCGTCAATTTTGGTTTACTTAACAAAAGAAAAAATACGTGTCAAATATTTTTTGATAATCTAACTGACGGACTAAAATAATTAGATTTTTTCAGGACACAATTGCTGCCTATTATATGTTTTTATATTAGGTGGAATAACGATAACTTCTACAAAATGACGTTTAAAAATATAAAAAACCGGACAAGTGCGAGTCGGACTCGCGCATGAAGGGTTCCGTACCATCGTAGTAGGTAGTAGCAAGGGAGCCCTCTTAAATCTACGTATTTTTATTATATCTTGTTATAGCGGCAACAGAAATTAACATTCTGTGAAAATGTCTACTGACAGATAGGACGGACAGCAGAGGCTTAGTAATAGGATTCCGTTGGTTACCCTACTGTAGAAATTAATCCAACCTCGCTGATGGTGGCGGGTGTGTCTGGTCATTTAGTTCCCTTCAATCTGGTTGAGTTGAATGGCGCCGATACATGCGTCATGTTCGTGTACGGGCGCTGTCAGTTGGGACTGGTCATCTCTTAGCTGCCACGGTTCATTTTAATTACTTTATTTTTAAATTGTTGATTTAATCTTTTACTCTGGTGCACGTCTTTCTACATCGTTCTCACATATATGTATAATCTCAACATGAATGATGTAACCAAGATTTTGTAACGATATTTTGATTTAAAAGAGTGTCCATGGAGTTTCTTGCCCGTTCTTCTCTATAGAGATCTACGCTATGGAATGGGCAACTACAGTACTTTCACAGTTTTTATGTCTTGTGACTGGGACTGTAGCTACATTTAATTTTTATCTTTGTTTCGACAATTCCAAAGTGCCTGTAAGTAGCTAACTTGAAATAAATGCTTTGATTTTGATTTTGACTGCGTTCCGCGTTTTCGTCAAATTACGCGCAAAATTTGAAAATGCAAAATTTCAATGCATTTTTAGGGCACTTAACGATTGAATTTTTTTTTGTTAATTTTTTGGTGGTTCAATAGCACTATAGAATCTAATTGAGACACTTTTAAAAAACCGGCCAAGAGCGTGTCGGGCCACGCTCAGTGTAAGGTTCCGTAGTTTCCCGTCCGTCACAATAAGTGTTCCCACTTAAGAGTTTAAAGGTGGGTATATAATTCTTTTTTGTTTGAAAAAAGATTCAGTATAATAAAATATGTAAACGAAGTTAAAAAAAATGCTTGCATATACGAATATACTACACACTTAGTCCAGAAATTATTTTGTACAATTTTTTGTCTTTTTTGTACAAAAACTGTTGTTTCCATCAAGTTCAAAATGATTTTCCTAGAAAGTCCTTATAAAGTTCTACTTTTCAGATTTTTTCATATTTTCTAAACTTATGGTTCAAAAGTTAGAGGGGGGGGACACATTGTTTTTTACTTTTGGAGCATTATTTCTGAAATTATTGACATTATCAAAAAATGATTTTAGGAAACCCCTATTAATTTTTAAATACCTTTCCAACAATATATCACACGTTAGGGTTGAAATTTTAAAGAAAATCACTTCCCACTTTACATGTAGGAGGGCTACCCTAATAAAACATTTTTTTCCAATTTTTATTTTACCACTTTGTCGGCGTGATTGATATACATATTGGTACCAAATTTCAGCTTTCTAGTGCTAACGGTCACAGAAATTAAGCGAGGACGGACAGACGGACGGACGGACGGACGGACAGACATGGCGAAACTATAAGGGTTCCTAGTTGACTACGGAACCCTAAAAATGGGTGTAATACCCTTTTCCACCAAGAATGAGTTAAGTCATCTGATTTCCACCGCAAAAGAAAAATGAAACAAGAATGAGCAGAGCAAGCTCATTTTTACTCTTTGCTCGCCGAGTCATTTCCGCTCTTGACTCTGTTGGTGGAAACACATGTGAGCAATAGGGAATATGCATGAAATAAAAAACTATTTTTATTTATGAAAAATGCCTTGTATTGGCACCTACAAACATTGTGGTACACTTGTTTAAATTTTTAATACATCACTTATTTTACAATTTACTGTTTTATGTAGCATGTTTTTGGTGAAACGGAACGCACTCTCCAAAACGCATCGTCCTCGATAACGCCGGTATTGACGTCAAAGTTCATTGTGTCAAATAAACACTTTTAATTGAAAAGTGCTTAAAGTTTCACTAAAATTTTATTATAAAATTGTTATTGCAATTTTTACTTGAATAAAGCACATTCGATTAGTAAAATTATTTTATTAAGGTAAAAAAAAAAGATGTAAACAAGGCAGATTGTGGATAATGACGTCACATCATGGCCGCGACAGCTACGGACGTTTTAACTGTCGTAAAAAAATGCAGGAGTTTAATATTATTTTTGTGCGACAAGCAGTAGTTGAACTTAACTTTTAATACTTTTCTTGGGCTGATAGTACTGTATTTTATGGATTTAAGTGAAGAAAAAATTACGTGCATATTCCCTATTGTCTCTTGCGAGGTAAAAGAAGTCATTAATATGAGTGGTCTTTCTACTTTTTAGTCCGCACCTAAGATTCCCTATACGGCAGAAATTAATCCAACCTCTAAGTTGAGTAGGTAATGGTATACTCACGCTAAACCATCCGCTATGTGGGCCAGCAGTAACAGCAGCTCGGCTTCAGACAGCGGTCCGTTCTCCATCTTCTGCTGCAACGAGCCACCGTCACAGTACTCGTTCTGAATTATCATGTGGTCGTCTTCTGCCCACGCTGAGTAGTATCTGAAGAGAAGATGAGGACTTTAGTGTTAAGATTTTAGAAAGACAAGTAATACACAGATGAAAGTCGTTTACGTAGAGCACATCAAGCTTCCCAAAACTATCAAATTTTCCCAATGAATCTTGAACTAAATGCTTCAGCAAAGTTGAAAATCTATTAAAGAAACTTCAGTATTTTACATGGAGCGACTGCCTATCTGACCTCCACAACCCAGTTAGTACTGGGTAATACGATACCCATTGGTAAGACTGGCAAGCCAATTTTTCTTATACTAAGACATTAATCGCTTTGCTTTGTTTCTTTTTAAATGTTTTCTCATCTGACGACATGCGGATACTTCCCGATTGTTTATCAGACTAATGGATGGTCACCCATCGACGGAGTGACCTTGGCAAGCGGTGCTTAACCTTGAAGAACGACTATTTGCGCTTACATGACGACATGCGGATGCTTCCCGAGCGATTGCTGATTGTCGTATTGCGTATTGCGTATGGATGGTCACCCATCGACGGAGCGACCTCGGCAAGCGCTGCTTAACCTTGAAGATCGACTATTTTTGCTTACCTGACGACATGCGGGTGCTTGCCGAGCGCAGCATGAGTCGTAGACTGTTTATCAGACTTCTGGCTCGTCACTCATCAACGGAGTGACCTTGATAACCGCTGCTTAACCTTGAAGATCGACTATTTGCGCTCACCTGACGTCACGAGCGTGGCATAAGTGTAGACTGATTGTCAAACTTATGGATGGTCACCCATCGACGGAGTGACCTTGGCAAGCGGTGCTTACCCTTGAAGATGGAGTATTTGCGCTCACCTGACGACACGCAGGTGCTTCCCGAGTGCGGCATGCGCGTACGCCTCGGTTAGCACTGCTTGTCAGACTTAGGAATGGTTACCCATCGATAGAGTGACCTTGGCAAGCGGTGCTTAACCTTGAAGAACGACTATTTGCGCTCACCTGACGACATGCGGATGCTTCCCTAGCGCGGCATGCGCGTACACCTCGGTGAGCGCGGCTCGCTCGGCCGCCGAGCCGGCGACGGGCCGCAGGGACCGCTTGAGCGCGTACACGCAGCCGTCCAGTTTGTTCACGCACTTCGTGACGCGACCGAACTGGCCCCGGCCTATCACGCCCAGTTCCGCGAACTCGATGTTGTAGCGGGATATGTTGGATTCCTGGAAGAGAAGAATATATTAGTTATTTAGTTTTCAAAGGTGCCATAAAGGGTGTAAATAGTAGAGATGAAACGGATAGTTGTTTGGCCGGATACCGAATAACGGATATTCGGCGAACTGCGAGGCCGGATATCCGGCTGCCGGAGCTCCGGCGGAGAGTAAGTAGTTTTCTGAGGCAAGTTGTGACATGTTTACTGTCGTACAGATGCCGGCAACGCGATTGCATCATTTCGGGCGGTTTCGGGTGTCATCAGGACTCTTCGGGAGTGATCGTGCCACTTCTTGATTATAAATAATAATTTTTAACTTGTTAAAAAAAACTCGTTTTATTGCGGTGCAATGAGTTAGAGACGTTAGAGTACATGCATGTAGCTTTTAATAAAACTTATCATAATTGCTAGCTGTTGTCTTATTTCGTGTCCGTTTTAAGGTATTTTTTTGAATATTTATGGATATCTGGTATCCGCCGAATAATGAGTTACTATC
Organism: Xestia xanthographa; assembly: GCA_905147715.2. Taxonomy (NCBI): domain Eukaryota; kingdom Metazoa; phylum Arthropoda; class Insecta; order Lepidoptera; family Noctuidae; genus Xestia; species Xestia xanthographa. The sequence continues at coordinate 20,319,390 of LR990667.1, forward strand.
CGGTATCCGGCCAGATAGTAAAATTTGGGCTGGATAGGCCGGATACCGAATAGTTACCGGATATCCATTTCGTCTCTAGTAAATAGACCCGAAGCCGAAAGGCCGTTATTGCGATTATTTTTTTCTGGGAAACTTCTAGTTACACTTTCTTCCAGTTAACTTCTAGTCAAAGTTCAAACGTTTTTACAAGTTAAAAAAACCGGCCAAGTGCGAGTCGGACTCGCACACGAAGGGTTCCGTACCATTGACTATATTTAGTATTTGTTGTTATAGCGGCAACAGAAATACATCATCTGTGAAAATTTCAACTGTCTAGCTGTCACGGTTCATGAGATACAGCCTGGTGACAGACAGACGGACAGACAGCGAAGTCTTAGTAATAGGGTTCCGTTTTTACCCTTTGGGTACGGAACCCTAAAAAGTACTAGTTTTGAAGGTTATAACTGTCCTTTAAATACCTCTATGACCCGTTTACTCTACATTGCATGCATCAACACAGTGTTTTGGTATGTTACATTGAGTTCTACCACAAAACATGATTTTTCACCCCAAAAAAATAGTTGTTTGCCAGCAATATTTTTTGCGTAAAGTTAGTTTGATGTACATAATACTTGGTTGACGGCTTCGTGATGAGGTTGTCTACACCCGTATAAATATCAAAACACATGGAATGACTCTCAAAACGGTGAAGGAAAACATCGTGAGGAAACCGGCATGTCCTAGAACCAAAAAAATCGAAGACATGTGACATCTACCAACCCGCACTGGCCCGCGTGGTGGATTATAGCCCATTCCCTCTCATAGAGAGGAGGACGTGTGTCCCAGCAGTGGGAACATTAATAGGCTGATGATGATGATGGTATAGTGCTAAATGATTTACCCGGAGTCTCTTAGCTGGTTGTTCAGGCGTCGCGTCGCCCCACGTCGGTGTTTTCGATAACGCACGCTTCTTCTTGTTCAACGCTTGTCCTGCAAACAAGTAAATACATTGTAGAGTACAATATTACATAGAGTAAGATAAAATAAATTGATGTTCCACTGTGTTGTGCTAACACGGTCCAGACTCTTTTAAAATGTATAAGTACAGTGATGAAATAAATTACACAAAGTAATTTATTTTTTACTAGCTGACGTCCCGCAGTTTCACCCGCGTAGTTCCCGTTCCCGTGGGAGTACGGGAATAAAATATAGCCTATAGCAATCACGCATAATGTAGCTTTCTACCAGTAAAACAATTTTTAAAATTGGTTCATTACTTCCGGAGATTACCCCCTACATACAAACTTACAAACATACAAACTTACAAACAAATGTTACCTCTTTATAATATTAGTATATATATATATATATATAGACTAGCTGACCCGCGCAACTTCGTCTGCGACACTTATAGAGGGTTAGACAAGACTCAACCTAAACCAAAAGATAGACATATTGCTATCGCGGATTTATTTTAAGTGGGACCAACTTTGAGATATACCTACGCTTTTCACAAAAAAAGGATCATGCCTAAGGGACTTCTCTGTAAAAGGTTATGCGTGGTCATACATAAAAAAATATATGCGTCGAATGGAGAACTTCCAGAACGACCCAGAAAAAAAATGGGGGCCTTGTGTAGGAGCGATTTGCAATTTCATCTAGGAGGACTCTTAAACACCGACTGAGCTCTCGACTCTCGACTACAACTAGAGAACATCAACTAATATTAATTAAGAGATCGACATCGAGAGAAGAATCGATCATTAATTTAATTTGAAGTTATAGTGGTTTTTAAGTACTTAGGTGAAAAAACGGGGGCGCCTAAATAATATTTATTCTCAAAGTGGGCAGTAGACAAAATAAGTTTGGGAACCCCTGGTATAAATGAATAAACGAAATATATATATATTTTTTTGTATTATTTTGTTTTTATTTTTTTTTATTTAATGCCTGGGTTCGAACCCACGACTTACTGCTCGTAAATCGGGGCCGCCACCATGAGGCCACCGCGACTTCTGAACTGAACCATAATCTGTAACTCTGTGCCAATTATTTTGGGGTCGGCTTCCAGTCTGACCACAACAGCTTCGCCAGCTGCCTATCTAACCTTGAACCCACTTCCCGAGTACCCAGGAGCCCAATATGACTTACCATCAGGTGTGAACGGGTTGATGTTGGCCACGGCTCGTCTTGTCATACGGGACTCGTCGAGCTCGTCAGGCGGTAAGCTTCCTAGGGCGCTGTCTTCGTCGCCTGATGGTGGATGGAGGTGGTGGCTGGATCCTGATGGCATGCCTGTGGGGAAGAGGGTATTAGTTTAATTACATTGTTACCAAGAATTCCTATCCTTTTCTGTCGCTAAGAACCGTCATTTGCTAGATCGAGAAACAGAGCGTGCTCACGATCGCATCGTCGATACTGCCGCGCGCAATATCAGTAAGCAATAAGCGATTGATCGCGCGATGATGCGCGATAGATGCGCAATTTTTGCATATCGCTATTTCATACGTAATAAGCCCGTCCTTACTCTAGGGAGTGAGCCTATTGCCATCAACCGAGCACAAATCCAGTCTCCATGGCTGCTCCTCAGAAATTCCCGGTGGAAAAATCCAACAGCACTTTGTCGTACGTCGTACCCAACGAAATCTAGATGAAAACTAGATGTGCTTATACTTACGGCTGCGTACTCTTAGAACTGTTAAATATTATTTTAAGTATCTACATATCAACTTACCCGACGGCGCACTTAATTTCGGCGGGAAGAGTCTGGAGCGCGGCGGATTATGTGATGGCGTCGAACATTTCTCTAGGAGCGTCTTCGGTGTGTGGGGACTGTCGAATAATCTGGAACAAAGAAGTGAGAACATGATATCACTTATCAGGAAGGGCAGTTTGGGTACATCAAATAATATTTTCACTTCTCATGCTTTAAAAGTTCGTCTTTATGTCGTACGTAGGCGACATAAAGTCGCTTTTGCTCTAGAGAGCATAAAGTAAAATCTTCGTCGAAGGCAATCGGTCCAACAGCCACACGAACAACTTCATGGAATAACCTCTTTATTTTAATTAGTTTCGTTAGTATTCTAAGAACAATGCAAGGAATATTTACATGTTGCTGTTTCATTTCCTCGCAATCGAAGTGAAAAGTAGAGTGTACTCGTCTATAAAACCCATTTTACACTCTATATCGATAAACGTCTCGCCTAAAATTTATATTTTGCGCGCCAAAGTTGACGCTTTCCTAATAGGCTCAAACTTTAAGGGGGCGTGGCTCGGCGCCTCCGCATGATTTAAGCGAAAAAAAAATAGTCAGGCGGAAAAGACCACGATAGTACAATCTACTATTGGACGCAGGAAATTTGAAATAAATAGTAACTTTGAAGTAGTTACTTAGTTTGATGTATAGAATGCTTAGTTGCTTGGTTGGAAGGCTCTGTTTACACTTTTATTAACAAAATTTACTTGTATGTTCCGGTTTTTTTACTAATATGCACCAGCATAGTACTGTCTGCTTATTCAACATTACTATTGCATTGTATAGTTATAGTTTCTTTTAAGATTTAAAATATTGTATTAGTTAATTATTTTTTTAAATGTAATTTTGTGTATTTTATCGAGGGAAAATATAATGACCACCAAAAATAACTTTGTGACCGCTAACATCTATCACCTGAAATATCAATTGATCACCAAATTTAGTAAATTGAGCACTAAATTTTAATGAGGTGGTTGATGACAAACTAGTTTTGCCTAGGCCGACTTATTTTTTTATAAACCATTCAGAAGTAGGAGCCCCGCGGGGCAACATTACTATTGCATTGTATAGTTATAGTTTCATCAGGTTTAAAATGTGTATTAGTTTGTTATTTTTGTTAAATGTAATTGTGTGTATTTTATCGGGGAGAATATAATGACCACCAAAAATAACTTTGTGACCACTAACATCTGTTACCTAAAATATCAATTGATGACCAAATTTAATAAATTCAGCACTAAATTTTAATGAGGTGGTTGATGACAAACTAGTTTTGCCTAGGCCAACTCATTTTTTTTAAACCATTGAGAAGTAGGAGCCCCGCAGGGCTTCGTCGACCGGGTCCACCTCCACTCGGATGCAAGAGCATAAGTAACAGTTCAATTTCTGATGGTCATTAACTGAAAAATACAATTTTTGGGTACTAATTTCACGATAAAATGGGGATTAATTTTGGTGATCGTTTACTAATTTTGGTAATCAAAAGTGTTATTTTTTTGCCTTAACATTTTGCTAAATTATCCTTAAAATTATTGGCCAATTTTATCTATGGGTCTTATTTGCCTGATAATAAAATGAGTGATTGATTAAGTAGTTAGAATCTAGAACTACATAATATAATCCACAACAAGCTAGCTGTTCTAAGCACATGATATAGTTCGGTTCAAACTTAATGGCGGCTCGGAAGTTAGCTGCGAGTGACAGTCTGCGCAGGAATAACGCTTTATGGCGATTCGGAACATCTAGTGTAAAGCTGCGCAGTCAACAATTTTAGGTATCAACGGGGCGCAGATGACGCATCTTTTTGTCTGTATAATGCGCAGACCGTCACTTGCAGCTAACTTCCGAGCCGCCATTAAGTTTGAACCGAACTATATACATACATAATCTATACTAATATTATAAAGAGGTAACATTTGTTTGTAAGTTTGTATGTAGGGGGTAATCTCCGGAAGTAATGGACCAATTTTAAAAATTGTTTCACTGGTAGAAAGCTACATTATTCGTGAGTGCTATAGGCTATATTTTATTCCCGTACTCCCACGGGAACGGGAACTAAGCGGGTGAAACCGCGGGACGTCAGCTAGTAAAGAATATTCTAGTCTATCTAACATCTGAACTACTCTATCCAAATACGGTTTTTTTCCTATACGCCATTCACAACCACAGACAGCTGTCCCCAAAAATATTCACGAGACCCAACATTAAATATCTGTAGCACACCTTTTCGGTACGCACCCCTTATTTTTTTTTTCTTAAGACAACCTCAGGTGTTCACATTTCAATAGAGGAAAGACGCAAGTGTGTTCTTTGTCGTAAGACTTACAAGTTTAAATGTGTGGGGCGACCTTAAGATTTTTTCGGGTACCTGTATTTGAAATTATTACTTGTGTAAAAGTAAGATGGTCCAGGTGGTTTTAGCAAGTTTTGGTTGGTGTAGGGTGCTGGACAAAATATTGGCAGGTTCGTAAACACTGGCTGGTTGTCTAGAGCCAAGATGTAATATGCAAAATTATGTCGTTAAGGTGAATGCTCCAACCAGTCCGCGAAATTCAAATTTTCTTACATTTTTTGCAATTTTCAGGCCACTGTTAAGTTGTATGTTAATTAAAATATTCTTCGCGGTTGTAAGACGTATGTAGTTACAGAATTATGATCATCAAAATCATCAAAACAACCCTCTAAGTTCATATAAGTCAAGAAACGATTTTTTCAAGGTCAAAGTCATTGCTAGACCTTTATGAACTTGGAGGGTACAAACTAGCACTTGTCGGCAAATAGCAAAAAACGTAAAAAAAATTGAATTTAGCGGGCTACCCTGACGCTTTCACCTTAAGGCGAATGTTACAACCAGCCCGCGAAATTCAAATTTTCTTGCGTTTTTTGCAATTTGCAGGCCAGTGTTAGCGTGTGGTAGCCGTTAGCCAGTGGTTAGCCGTGTGGTATCCGGCAGAGTAGAATAGAACCAACCCATTACAGTCACGGGTGTCGTATAAGGCGACTAACGTCTGAGGCAGAACACCTTGCGCCTCCGTAGACCTGAGAATGGGCAGCAGCGTTTTCTAGTCTTTCATCACTGCGATCTCCAATCCGCCTGCCAAGCATGGAGATTACGGCAAATTCCTCCCATCATGGGAGAGGCTTATGTCCAGCAGTGGACGTTATGGGCTGTTGTTGTTGCTAGCTTGTATGTTAATTAAAATATGTATTATTCGCGGCTGTAAGACGTATAGTACCTATGTAGTTACAGAATTATAAACATCAAAATCATCAATACAACCCTCCAAGTTCATAAAGGTGTAGGAACAAAAAAAAAACAGATAAAGTAATTTCTACAGGGTTGTATTGATGATTTTGATGGTTATAATTCTGTAACTACATACCTACGTCTTTCAGCCGCGAATCGCGGATTTCGAAATTCAAATGTTCTTAAGTTTTTTGCAATTTTCAGGTTGTATGTTGATTCAAATATTATTCGCGATCGTAAGAAATATGGCTAAACAACTCTTTTTCATGAAATAATCATTGTGCCCGGTTGATGACAATAGGGTCGCCCCCTATTACTATTACGTACACTTCTGCCTAACCCTTCGGAGATTACAGGCGTGATGTTATGTTCATGTATTTCAGTAATAAGTATGGATGATTGACATGACAAATCTAGATGAAGAAAGAATGCGAAAAACCGGTTCTTATGTCGTAACTTTAAACAAAATATCGAACAATGGAATTTATGCTGATTCTCTTTTCCGGAAACTCTATGGTACCTACAAAGAATTACTGGCCATGCTTCGAATTTTAAATCACCAGAACGAAATCGAACGTTACAATGCGTCCAAACATTTGAAATAAGAACTGACCAGAAATTCGTTAAAAATCCGACCTCACAAAACACGTGACCTCAAACTTACGCAAAAAAAAAAACACGAGACATTTTCGTGAAAAAACCGGTATCTTTTTCAATTAGCATTTGTTTGAAAATAAACTTTAAAACTTACACTTTTAGATTCACTTTCGCGAAACATTTCTTGCTTTGTCCCACACCCTTTATACAAAAACCGACCTTATTACAATAAAATAAAAGTTTAATTCACCGTGTACATACAAAGACATGTGGGTGTAGTATTTTTTTTTGTCGCTAGAGGCAGATGTCAGCTGTTTCGATCATATGTTTTCTTATATAACTGTTCTCTAACTGATTTTACAACGAAATTCCTTTGAGTCACACATAATAGGTGTTTTTTGTTGGCAAAAGCTGCTCGCTGAATTTCCGTTGGGTAAGCAGAGTTCAAGGTACTTGTTGAAAGGATATTGTACACAAAGATACGAGTATTTCGCTCATCTTATTTCGTGAGAATAACTCGTCATCATCTGCCTAGCCTTTTCCTAACTACATATGTTGGGGTCTGCTTCCAGTTTAACAGATGCAGCTGATAACTACTAGTATTTTTCATGGAGCGACTTTCTATCTGAAAATCGGGGTTGTCAAGCCTAATGCCATCAAACGAGCACAATCCAGACTCCGTGGCTGAAACCCAATATGACCCATGATTTATTTAGATTTACTTTTCAATAACTTTTTGTTTTTTTTTGCTAATTATGTACCGAATTTTAATTCTATTATTTTATTTTTGAATTGGAAACGTTAAAATCCGTGTTGTGTTAGTTTTTAATGATTTTTCGACACAATGTAAACATTGTTTATGAAATAAATGAATAACAATTTGCCCGACCCGGAAATCGAACCCAGGACCTCATGCTTTACAGCCGCACTTGCAACCACTCGCTCGACTAACGAAGCGATTTTTTTTGGAAGTCACCAGCAAGAAATATAGTGTCATTAGACTAGCTTCTGGCGTAGTCGGGTAAAAAGATGAAATGAAAACAATGAAAAAAAAGCTTAGGAACGCGTCTGTGTTTAGAGCCGGGCAGCTGTTCGTGAACAAAATGCGATGTCATACCGTGATACGATCAGTTTCCGCTTCCAAACAAAACACAAAACGTGTGTACGAAACATAATGGTATCCCTATAATGGCTCCCGGGAAATCCCGTAATAGCAAATTATTGGGTCTTCTTTACCTTGTGGTTAGCGCCACACGCCATTTATAATATTAGTGAGATAATAACTCAGTGATGTGAGAACCACAGGATATTCCCGGAACGGAGTCCATTGATTAAATTCCCGATATTTCCTGTTGCTGTGATTTCGTAATGCTGTGATTTTGCGAGATTGTGGTGTAGAGCGGAATGAATAATCGTCCTCGACGCAGCATTATTCTTCCATACATTTATATAGTCGTCATCTGAGTATTGCACTCTTTTGAGCAATATCTTTTAAGCTTTTAAGAGTCCTATTACATTTTTTAGTAAAAAATCATATGATCATATATTATGATCCAGGAAGTAAAAATCAAAAATTTGCATTAGGCAAATTTTTGATTTTTACTTCCTGGATCATATTATTTCGGTCGGCGTACACGAGTCGATAATAATAGCGATATTTGGACGATTGTCGATTGATATTGACGAATATTAGAGACGAGACTGGGGCCCTACTCTCTAACGTCCGTCCGTCCGACCGTCTCTATCCGTCTCTCTCACTCGCACTCATCTGCAGACGTGCTTCAGACATGACACTGAGGAGCGAGCTGAATTGAGAATTATAGTAGGTACTTTCATTTTATTTATTGTATTTTTATCTTATTATATTGACAAACGAAAACTAATGAAACTTATTCATTGTAGATCGAAGTTTTATATCATACTAGCTGTTGCCCGCGGCTTCGCCCGCGTGAAGTTCGGTAACTGTCCCACTGGATCATACTAAAGGGATAATAGAGTCCTCCATGTTAATCCAGGTTATAAACTATCTATGTGCCACATTTCAAAATCATCGCAATTATTATTATCACAATCACCATCACTATCACAACCGCCATCATTATCACAATCACTAACACTATCACAATCACAATCACCATCACAATCCCCATCACCATCACTATCACAGTCACCATCATTATCACCAATTATCATCATTAACACAACCACCATAATTACCACAATCATTATCACAATCACCATCACAATCACCATAACAATCACAATCATCATCACTATCACAATCACCATCACAATCCCCATCACTATCGCTATCACTATCACAATCACCATCACCATCACAATTACCATCAAAATAACTATCACAATCACCATCATCGTTATCACAATAATTATCATCGTAATCACAGTCATTATCACACTCACCATCACCATCACTATCTCAATCACCATAACAATCACAATCACCATCACTATCACAATAACAATCACCATCACAATCCCCATCACTATCGCTATCACAATCACTATCATAATCACCATCACAATCACCATCAAAATAACTATCACAATTACCATCATCGTTATCACAATAATTATCATCGTAATTACAGTCATTATCACACTCACCATCACAATCAACATCACAATCACAATCACCATCACAATCACCATCACAGTCACCATCACCATCACAATCACCATCACAATCATCATCACCATCACCATCACCATCACAATCACCATCACAATCACCATTACAATCACCATCACAATCACAATCACAATCACAATCACCATCACAATCACCATCACAATCACAATCACCATCACAATCACAATCACCATCACCATCACAATCACCATCACAATCACAATCACCATCACAATCACAATCACAATCACCATCACAATCACCATCACAATCACAGTCACCATCACAACCACCATCATCATCACAATTACCATCACAATCACCATCACAATCACCATCATAATCACCATCACAATCACCATCATAATCACAATCACCATCACAATCACCATCACAATCACCATCACAATTACCATCACAATCGCCATCACTATCACCATCACAATCACCACCACTCTCAGAATAACTGTCACAATCATCATCACCATCACAATCACCATCAAAATCAGTATCACAATCACCATCATCGTTATCACAATCATTATCATCGTAATCACAATTGCTATCATCATTATCACAATCACTATCATCGTAATCTCAACCATTATCATCGTATTCACAATCATCATCATCACAATCTCCATCCTCGTCATCACAATCATTATAATCGTTATCACAATCATTATCATCGTAATCACAATCACTATCATCTTAATCACAATCATCATGATCACAATCGCCATCACTATCTCAACCACAATCATTATCACAATCACCATCACAATCACCATCACAATCACTACCCTCGTTATCACAATCATTATCATAGTAATCACAATAATCTACATCATTATTACAATCACCATCACAAGTGTTACGATTATAGTGAACCATCACCATCGCTATCACCATCACAATCACCGACACTATCACAATCACCGTCACTGTCACAATCACCATTACAATCACAATCACAATCACCATCATCGTTAAAACACTTATTAATTATCATTGTAATCACAATCATTATCATCGTTATCACAATCATCATTATCACAATCATCATCATCGTAATCACAATCATTATCATCTGGATCTCAAAATAAATGCCATTTTCGTAATCAGCACCCCTGATAATCTCGGTATCGACACCCATATTGATTTTTAGACATTTCAACCCCATCGCACCCCAACAGGGAATGGTAGTATTTCAGGTCTGCCACATTAAATCTTAAAATAGTTGTTTTTGTAATACACCCGACCCAATTCATCATAAAAACAATACCTAAGTTTAAGTTCAGGCTTGGTTACCCCATTTCCCCCTTTAGGGGTTGAATTCTGAAAAAAAAAATTAAACACAAACGTTAACTCATTTATCGACAGGAGTACTCCTGTTAAGTTTCGAATAAAGTAGTCTAACTAATTTTATTTCCCCACGTAATCTTTGGACTCCCGTTCCAACCCCTAAGGGGGTGAATTTTGAAAAATCCTTTCTTAATGCACCTCTAAACCTCATAAAGAACCTTTGTGCCAAATTTGGAATCTCTAGACTCAGCGGTTTGGGCTGTGCATTGATTTTTATACTTTGCCACCCCATTTCCCCCTCTTAGGGGTTGAATTCTGAAAAAACCTGAAACCCGTTTCTACTCATTTATCAATAGGAGCACTCCTGTGAAGTTTCGAATAAAATAGTCTAACTAATCTTGTTTCCCCATACAAACTTTGGAGCCCCGTTTAACCCCTTTAGGGGATGAATTTTGAAAAATCCTTTCTTAGTGCACCCCTAGACCACATAAGGAACCTACTTGCCAAATTTGGAATCTATAGACCCAGCGGTTTGGGCTGTGCGTTGATAGATGAGTCAGTCAGTCAGTCAGTCAGTCAGTCAGTCAGTCAGTCAGTCAGTCAGTTTCTTCTTTTATATATTTAGATTAATTTGTTTGATAAAATTGAGTTTATTTGGAATATAATGGACGCTGAATTAAGACATTTATGGCTTAAATTACTATTTCTTTACGATTTTTTCCGTGAAAACTCAAGGAATTTAAAGAAATTCTAAAACTCCAATAAACAAGTAAAACATTCAACTTATCATTTAGTAATTTTAGCTTTTATAACAATTGAATGTAACTATGTGAATTTGAGCGTTAAAGTTCCATCGTCGACGGTTTTTCTTGCAAACTGAGTTCGTAAAATATTTATAGTAAATTACACGAAAAGAAAAATGAAAATGTGTAACTCCAACTTACAAGAAAGAGAATGGCACTATCGTTATTCTTAAACAAATAATTAAAATATCTTACTGCTGCTGAGAATTACTGCGTCAAAAATCATGAATTTACCAAAAAAATGTAATAGAACTCTTAACATAAGTAAGTGCATGCCGGTTTTCTCACAATGTTTTCCTTCTAGCTACATGTTAAGCACCTGCATACCGAGTTTCCTCCGTGCCTCGGAAAACACGTTAAGCCGTTGGTCCCAGCTATCATTTGTTGATCTTTGACAGTCGTTACAGGTACTTAGTGACCCGAAAGTCTGAAAACCAAGGATTTCGTATTACCCAGTACTAACTGGTTTGTGGAGGTCAGATAGGCAGTCGCTCCATGTAAAATACTGGTATTCAGCTGCATCCGGTTAGACTGGAAGCCGACCCAAACATAGTTCGGAAAAGGCAGGCAGCTGATGATATAAAGCGCCTGTATGAGTTTAAACTCACATCCTAAGACGCGTTAAACGGGGTCGATACTCGACACCACTGGCACTGGGCCACCAAAGATCCTAGGTATATTTCAATGATAGCTGACCCACGCAACTTCGTCTGCGTCACATAAAAGAGAAAAAGCTTTCAAAAGGAACAAATTTTCCCCGTTTTTGCAATATTTTTCAATTATGCTCCGCTCCTTTTGGTCGCAGCGTGATGTTATATAGCCTATAGCCTTCATCGATAAATGGACTACCCAACACTGAAAGAATCATTCAAATCGGACCAGTAGTTCCAGAGATTAGCGCGTTCAAACAAACACTGCAGCTTTATAATATTAGTATAGATATATATATACCTAGTATAGAAATAGTATAGATTATAGTATAGATATATATAGTAATATAGTATAGATAGGTAAAGGTATTTTACAATCTCGAAATCTATACTAATATTATAAAGAGGTAACATTTGTTTGTAAGTTTGTATGTAGGGGGTAATCTCCGGAAGTAATGAACCGATTTCAAAAATTCTTTCACCATTAGAAAGCTACATTCACCCTGAGTAACATAGGCATTTTATCTCACTATTTTAGTGAGAGCGAGCGTAATAAGTGACAAATCACATATTAGTTACGGAGGCGGATGACCCTACATTATCGGTAATGTCGGGCTATCCGATTCGTGCTCGATGTATTTAATAAAAGAGATCCTACCAAAATTTAATCAGGTTTACCGATAATGGTCTCACTAAAAACTCATTATCATGCACAGTAGCATTCACATTGGTATATTGGTTACTGATGCCCATTTTTAAACATACTAGGCGACTTTATTGGATTTTAAACACTCCTCACTGTGCCTAGAGGTGAAATTCCAACAGTAAAACAACATTAATATAGGCATTCATTGAAGCGTAGCTTGCTGTTGGTGAACACGGTGAATGTGTAACCCATTTCGATCGGTTGAATAGTTACAAGGTATGAATCTTAAATAGAAAAAACAGGCCAAGTGCGAGTCGGACTCGCACACGAAGGGTTCCGTACCATTGACTATTTTTAGTATTTGTTGTTATAGCGGCAACAGAAATACATCATCTGTGAAAATTTCAACTGTCTAGCTGTCACGGTTCATGAGATACAGCCTGGTGACAGACAGACGGACAGACGGACAGATGGACAGACGGACAGACAGCGAAGTCTTAGTAATAGGGTTCCGTTTTTACCCTTTGGGTACGGAACCCTAAAAATACAGTGAAGGACTATTTGAATGTTTATGACCCCGTCTGTCATTGTTTTGGAAAAGGTAGGTAACCTTTAATGTAAATTAGAAAGTTGGTTTTTTGTAGTGTAAGAAACATTAACTTAGGTTCTAATATACTTACTTTTTACTACTTATCTTTAGAAAGCCCTAGGATTTTCTTATTATTTTCAAAGATCAAAAAAATAAATATCTATTTCATAAAAAAAAAAGAATTCCACCCAAGTACCTAATCCAATTAAATATTAACATCAGATGCTATCAACACAAATATTCAGCAAAAACCCTAGTAAGTAGTCAATTTTCATAATTTTTTTCATTATTATTGACCCCAAAAGCAAACAATTTGCCATTCTTTACTTTAACCCCAAAAACCTTGTCCACATTAAAAAAATCTTTATATATCGCACGCACCACATAACAAGTTTTTTCGCGACAGCGCAAATAACAGTATATTTGTATAGAAACCAGTCAAGCAAGTTTGGAATGAGGTCACCTATGAGCTGAGGGGTGATAGACGTAGAGCAGTTAACGTAATTTTTGAATTTGGAATGTACTGTTGGGTTTTTCCAACAGGAATTTCTCAGTAGCAGCCAGGGAGTCTGGTTTTGTGCCGGATTAATGGCAGTATGCTCACCCGTCATTGGGTACACCGTACATGGGACTTAAATTTTTGTTTAAATATTCAAATAACTGTACATTTGTGTAGAAACCCATTCTAGCAAAATCTCAAAACAGTCCAAAGTTTACATGCTATCTCACTCTATCAAACAACATAACAGTTTATGAGATAATTATGCCAAAATCTTCTATAGTTGGTGCCAGTTAAGATCGCAATAGCGGTCATTGGCCTTTCCCTAATATCTCTTCCTACGAAAAAAAACAAATGAACTATGTATTGTTTTTCATTAGAAAAAATGTTGCAGATCACGATAGATGACGATTCAAGACTTAAACAGGCTTATTTTCGGATTTCAAAACTAAGAACTTTAATAAATGTAGGTGGGTCAATGACTGCTATTGCGATCTTAACTGGCAGCAACTATAGAAAGATCTCTAAAACAACAGTAAAACATAGTCAAAATCTTTAAAAAGATCTACCAAAAATAACTGTGTGTGAATAGATTTGTTTACTATATCTATCAATATCTTTATCTCTCTCTCCCCCAAACAAGATGAACAAGGACAGGAAATACTTCTTGAAATTTCACGAATAACTATTGTCCAGTTATTGTGAAGGGGTGATTGGTCAAAACTTGTTTAGAAGAGAAGAATGGACTTGTCTTGGTTCATGTTTAAACCTGCAATTTGTGATGATGCAATAGACAAGTTCAGACCTGTTGGAACTTGAAAATTAGGACAGACTTTTGGGTGATTGAGCAATAATATATTTGTGGAATTATGTACTAACTGGGTTGTGGAGGTCAGATAGGCTGTCGCCCCATGAAAAATACTGTTATTCAGCTGCATCTGATTGTCATACACAAAATATAAGCCTATGGAGATCTTATGCATAGATGAGTAATATTTATGCTTAATGAGTCTCAACAGCAGAGAGCACAGTTATGCAGGCTTAGAGCAGTTTGAATTTTTTTGTTAAAATCTTAATGAATTATGCAGCTGAAATAGGTAGAAAGTTTGGTAATCAATTGAAATTATTATCCACAGATAAAGATTCCTGAAGACTTTAGAATTAAAATCGCATGGGACCAGGCAATGTGGTGACACTTTGGAGAGGCCCTATGTCCAGCAGTGGACGTCTTTCGGCAGAAATAATGTTGATAGAATTAAAATTGGATTGATTCTTTTAATTTTGCAGGAGGTAACTAGGAATCTGTGGAAGAATTTAAGTTAGATGATTTTAAGCAAAAAAAAAACTATTACTTAGACATTTTGTGTAAAAGTTGAGCTTTCAAGGACAATGTTTTATACCTCATCTCATAGAAATATGAATAATTCTTGTTTTACAACCAAAACAGTTTCTTGTATGACCTTAATTAAATCAGGACATGATATTTAATGTCAATGTCAATAAGATCAAGGATCTATTTGAAGATATATGATTATAATCTATGATAACATCACATTTTTTTTTCATGTCATAGGTATCTGCTATCAGTCATCTCTGACTATGATCAGATGTGTGGAAAGATGCATCACATTATTACAGAATCAGGACCAGTGTCCAAATTCTACTTAATCTGGCAGCACAATGACAGCTTTCTTGAGTCTCTTGGTATGATTGGCATCAATAGTGAACGTGAGAGGGGATTTGGATGGTTGGTCAATCTATATTTGTATTTTTCTAGGTTCGTCTTCGAGGACTATTGGAATTTCCAGATGCTCATGGATTTCTGAGTTGCAAGCGTACCAGGGGGCCGCTGCTAGGACCCTCAGGATACTGTTTTGACTTCTTTGAATGCACATGATATTTGATTTGCTTGTGGAACACCATAATTGAATCCCATATGTCCATATTGGTTTTATGATGGAACAATAAACTCTAAGTTTGTTACTCAGGGAGAGTGACTGTTGATAGTGAGTGATGATAACATCACATGACAATAAAAAGAGTCTACATGGATTTTCTTGTTCATTCTTCTCCATAGAGATCTACGCTTTGTGGTAATTCGTTATTGTGGTAAGGACATTTGTGATAATGGGAAAAATGTTATCATCATCAGTCTCTAAGCCGTGTGGTGTCCGGCAGAATAGAATAGAACCAACCCATTACACTCACGGGTGTTGTATAAGGCGACTAATGTCTGAGGCAGAACACCTTGCGCCTCCGTAGACCAGAGAATGGGCAGCAGCGTTTTCTGTTAGTCTTTCATCACTGCGATCTCCAATCCGCCTGCCAAGCGTGGCGATTACGGCAAATTCCTCCCATCATGGGAGAGGCTTATGTCCAGCAGTGGACGTTATGGGCTGTTGTTGGCAGCATATCTTCTTCTCCCATACTTCTCTATCACTCGTCATTTCATCAGACACCTCCTTTCTCACCATATCATCCTTCACACAGTCCATCCATCGTTTCTTTGGTCTTCCTCTACTCTTATAACCATCTACATACATACTCAAAACATTCCTTAACTTTTCGATAGAAAGCTTAGTCAATAAATTTTCAATCAAACAATTATGGTGAATCAGTTCTTTATTGCCTTTAATCAATGATGTAGAGGTCAAGTTTAAACTTGACCGGTGTATATGAACTTTAGTTCAATTCGCATTTGAATATCAATTATTAATTGTTGAACATTATGTTCGTTTGATGAAGAACATCACTAACTAGTCATTAAGTAAAAGAGTATGTTAGGTATTGGCGACAGATCTGGTGACCCCGTTGCTAGGGGCTTGTTGTTGTTGGTTGGCTAGCGACGGGGTGGCTACTATTTTCTAAATATTGTAACTTATTTTTTTGATCCAATTATTATACCAAATTGCACCTTTTACTGTCTTTGATTTGGTGCCTAACATTAGGATTATTTATTTATTTAATAGTTTATGTACACATTAAATACAGAAACTTTTAATTTTACTGACTGATCAATGTTTATGACTGACTATTATGTATTTGGATTTTAGTAATTTAGAGTTTATTTTGTATTTTATTTTATTTGGTAAATTTTATAAATTTGTACACCTTACTGGTGAAACATGGACATACAAAATATTAATATTGTGTCATCCTGCGTGATTAATTTGCATGTATATGCATGTTTTAACAAGTAAAATTATGTTTAAAAGAAGATTGAAACAAAGAATTGATACAAAGGTAATGCTTAGGATTGTAGCTGGTTTCTGCTTACCCCAATGGGAAAAAAGCGTGAGTTTATATTTGTATTGTTTCATAGACATTGATCAGTAAAGACTAGAACGGAATTAATTTATGATCATCATAATGTCTAGAAGAATCTGTAGAAATTTTCCCCAAACTATGTTGGAGTCAGCATCCAATCTAACCGGATGCATCTTTCAATCAATAGGATGTTGTATTTAATTATTATTATGGTAAGATTAAAGGCTTAATCTGATGAAGGGGTAGGCAGGAGTCTTAGGTAAAGTATGTAGATCTTATAAATAAAAACATTTGTAAGAGAAACTATGCAAAGTTTCTTGTTTTAGTGTTCAAATGCATGTTTAGTCGAAAGTAATTAGTTTTTAGTATAAATTTCACAAACAATGTTTAGAGTATTATGCAATAGGCATGACAAAGTAAGCAATTTATTCTACATCCTGATGACTGAAAAAACATCAGAGTCAATAAAACATGTTTACATGCACGAAAAGATGCTAAATTCGGACAAAAAAGAGTAAAAAAGTGGCCAGAACGTTCGTTCCATTCTAGAACTAAAATGATTATTCAAATTGCATAATTAATTTGACATTCAGACTCATAAGTGTACCTAAAAGTGAAAGTTACACGTTATTTACTTCGTAAATACGAGCTCAGAGACGCTCTGGGATCAGAAATGCCACAAAACTATGTAGCGTGGTGATTTTCTATAGAAATTAAAGAGTAAGACATGAGTGACATACCTGAGAGCCCTAACTCTCTTATATGGAGGGCTATGTGAAACTGGAGGCGGCAATCCATCCCTCATGCCATCATCGTCATCCATGCTACTAAAATCCAACTTCCTTGGCACTATAGAAGAAGGTATCGGACTTAAATTGTCCGAAAATATATTGAAAGAGTCTGACATTTCACATGAAGTTTCTGCCGACAATTCCGATGAATCGTGCTTGTTTATGAAGCCCGTCTTCATTCTATACCACTCGGTCATCTTCGTTAACACATTAAAACACTTTTACAACAAAAATATCACAATAAAATCACTATTTTCTTAAACAATTCACAAAACGATCTCACTTTCACGCATTAACAACGTTATGGCGGATGACGCATAGCACCTGTTCAATTGCTCTGCCAATCACAGCGATTCATTTGACCGGTGAGTTGAATACTCAAATTCTATTGGCTGGGTTTATTTTTTTAAATAACGAAGTAGCTTCTTTGTCTGTGATTGGAGGATTTATGGTTGCGTTCGGCTTGAAATTTATTTTTAGATGCGTTCACAAAAATGAATGTTATTTCATGAGAAATCAAGTTCGAAATCAAGGTGGTTCGAGGTGACTGATGACTTGATGAGATGACGGATAGAGAAGTATGGAAGAAGAAGATATGCTATGCCAACCAAATAAATTGGGTTAGGAGCAGGAAAATTACGCTAAATGATGATGGTTCTAGAATTTTTTTGGTTGACAGAAGAGAACGGGAGAAAAAAACGTGTTCACAACCCGTTTTTTTTTTCTCCATTCTCATGTTACATGGGACAACGAAATAAATAAATGGCAGAAAGGTGATGATGATTGAGATGGTTCGAGAGTGGAGACATGCATTTAATAATATTATCTTCTAAACGCCGGTTTTCTACACTCGAAGTTGTAGACGATTATGTGTACCTGGGACAAACGGTCCAGTTAGGTAGGTCTAACTTCGAGAAAGAGGTCAATCGTCGAATCCGACTCGGCTGGGCAGCGTTCGGGAAGTTGCGCGGTATCTTCTCGTCCAACCTACCGCAGTGTCTCAAGACGAAAGTCTATGACCAGTGTGTGTTGCCAGTGATTACATACGGGACCGAAACGTGGTCGCTTACAATGGGCCTCATCAGAAGGCTTAAAGTCACCCAAAGGGCAATGGAGAGGGCTATGCTCGGAGTTTCCTTGCGCGATCGAATCAGAAATGAAGACATCCGCAAGAGAACCAAGGTTACCGACGTAGCCCGAAGAATTGCCAAACTTAAGTGGCAGTGGGCAGGGCACATTGCTCGCAGAACGGATGGCCGATGGGGCCGAAAAGTTCTGGAGTGGCGACCGCGAACCGGAAGACGTTGCGTTGGAAGGCCTCCCACTAGGTGGACCGATGACCTGGTGAAGGCTGCGGGAATCCGCTGGATGCGAGTCGCACGGGACCGTTCAATGTGGCGACACTTGGGGGAGGCCTATGTCCAGCAGTGGACGTCTTTCGGCTGAAATGATGAATGAATGATGAATGATGAAACGCCGGTTTTCTGGATCTCTCGAGAGCCTTCGATCGGGTAAATTGTGATGTACTCTGGAGAGAGCTTGAGGAAATGGACGTACCAGCAGGAGTGCTCAGGATCCTACAGTATTGGTACGGGAATCAAGAAAATGTTGTAAGGTGGTCCAATCGGGTCAAATGCACTTTCTGGTACATACAGGTTGGAATGCAGTGTGAGGCAGGGTGGTCTGACATCACCAAAGCTTTTTAGCACATGGTCTAATCGTGGACCTCAGCAATATGCGGGTGGCATGCAGCGTCCATTGTATAATAAAAATAAACAGTATCATCTCTCATCTACGCTAATGACATGGCGTTGCTGGCGCCGACGGCAGGTGCGATAAATGAAATGCTTCGGGTCTGTCAGGCGTATGCTGCCTTACACGGACTTGTGTATAACGTTAAGAAGTGTGACTACATTGTCTTTAAGGCCGGGGTGAATGCCCAGATACCGGTGACCAGATACGGTCACCGGTATCTGGGCATTCTGACATTACCCTAAACGGCTTGAACGTCAAAAGCAAAGATAATACACTATATAATACAAGAGTCAAAAGAGTGACAACATTCAAATATCTAGGGCATCTTCTCATTAACGTCCCTAAGGGCACTGTTGATATTGAAAGAGAGCGTAGGGCACTGGCGACGTCGGTCCGAGGTAACATGTTGGCCCGAAGATTCGCTCGGTGTAGCAGTTTAGTAAAAGTAACACTGTCTAAGGCATAATGCCAGTTGTAGTGTCTGTGAGTGAAAGAGAGGGAAGCATTGTGTCGTCTCTCGGCGCGTACAGTTAGTTACCTTTGAACTGCGGAAGTGAACGGACGTGCGCGCGTCTGAGAGCCGATAATATAGAGGGATACCACATTTTGGCAACGAGGATTAACAGGACCTACTGTGTGCTATTATTATTAAATTACATGAAAAAAAAAAAAAAAAAACAGTACAAATTACGGTGAAGCCCCGTGAAGTACAGTAATACAATTTCTTTATTTTCTCTATTCACAAAGGTTCATATACACACATCAACACGGTCTAGGGATATTTTTAAAAAAGCGAATTACTATCAATGTGTTAATTATTTATATGACATGTATATATTTAAAAGATACGTTATTTAATATTCTACCATTTTTTAATAATGGTTAAGGTATAGATTAAAATTTCAGGATTTTATGGAAAAAAAATGAAGCATAGACGGAAACCGTATATGAATGAACTTTTAATTTGTGAGTAAAAACTGAAAAAAATAGAAAATCATTTAATTTGTGTTTATAAACTTGAAGTTAGTAGTCTGAGAAAGCGCCCATGATGTTCATAACACATCGGCAACGATTCGGCATGCTCAGAACAAGGTTGTCAATGTCTTGCTGCGGAATATTGTCCCATGTCCTTCTGAGGTGCGCAAAAAGTTGATCTTCTGTAGCCAGATTTTCAGGAACTTCCTTCAGAGCTCTTCTTTGCAGCATATCCCACGCATGCTCAATGGGATTTAGATCTGGCGATTGAGCAGGCCAGTCTAAGGCCCTAACATTATGTGTATGTAACCAAGCTGCTACCGTTCTCGCCGTGTGTGCCCGGGCATTGTCGTGCATGAGCAGGAAATCTTGCCCCATTTGTGTTCTGTGGGGCAAGATTATGGGCCCCAGCACCTGTTGGACGTATCGTTCTGCCGTCATATTGCCCCGCACCCAAACGAGATCCGTCCGTCCTCCAAGACGAATTCCTGCCCAAACCATAATTGTTCCTCCTTGGTATGGGTGAACTTCCTGAGGGTTCTGGAGACGGCTCCATCGTCCAGGAACTCGCCAAACACGCGTCTTTCGTGAATCTGGATGGAAGCCAAACCTGGATTCATCCGTGAACAGCACATTGGACCATTGGTCACGGCCCCAGTCCACGTGGTTGCGAACCCATTCTAATCGTCGTCCACGATTGCCTCTCCGTAAAGGTGGGACCCGGAGTGGTCTACGAGAGCGTAGATTGCTTTCATGCAGTCGCCTTCTTACAGTTTGGTCACTCACAAGCACTTGGTGTTCCACTCGCAGCCTTTGGACCAATTGAGTCGCCGTTGCATTTGGTTGTGCTCGCGCAGTAATTTGCAAAAATCGGTCTTTTCTGGGGGTAGTGATGCGACTTGGCCCCCGGTGCCTCTCCGCTACTTCACCTGTGGCACGATATATAGCGTGTCCACAATCTTGAAATTACATTTTGATGGGTCCCTATGGCCTCAGCAACATTACGCTGAACAGATCCAGCTTCCAGCATTCCCACAGCTCGTAACATCTCCGCCCTCGTCAAATGTCGGCGTTGCATGGCTACAATATCTCAATTTTAACTTTATCTTTCGTTTAAAAATGAAAAAAAACTGTAACTAAACGTAATTCGTATTGTTTTCTAAATTTCGCACAAATGAAAATTCCCTCTCCTATACATCAAGACATTTTTATGCCACCGAAACAAAAGAATTTTCAAAAAATTGAATTTGGAATTAGTCTGAGATAAATTACAAACAAATCGGTGATATATAAAAGATTCCAATGCGGCCAGTACTTTTCGAGTTATTTAATTGAGTATGAAATATCCAAATTCGTTCGTATTCGTTTGTTCGTATTCGTTTCCGTATTGTTGTTTGAAATGCCTATGGCATTAAGTCCGCCTCTGTACTTTGTGCTTGAAGTGTTAAATAAATAAATATCCTTAAACCGTGTTGATGTGTGTAGTTATAATAAACATAATTGTAAGAATAACTCTTACCTCGAATGAAATAAAACCTCAAATGAAATGTAGTTTACATACAATGCAATGGCTAATTCGAAAACTGAGATAAATGATTTATTGATAAAAAAAAAAAAAAGAAATAAAGTAAAGCGAAGGAAGTAAAGTGAAGTGAAGTAAAGCGAAGTAAAGGAAAGTGAAGTAAAGGAAAGTGAAGTAAAGCGAAATGAAGCAAAGGGGAGTGAAGTAAAGTGAAGTGAAGAAAAGTAAAATAAAGTGAAGTAAGGTAAAGTAAAGTGAAGTAAAGGAAAGTGAAGTAAAGTAAGTAAAGTGAAATAAAGTAAAGTGAAGTAAAACGAAGTAAAGTGAAGTGAAGTAAAATTTATTTGCATAGATTGCAGGTACATAAATTAAGATGTTGGAATAACATGGGTGAGTCTTGTACAATATACCTTATGTTAGACATGCAAACATTAATGGAATTGTTGAGTAACGAATATTGAAAATAAAATGAAATTATGGTTTACAGTTAAAAACAAAGTCAAACAATAGTTGGCATAGTACATTCAAAATACAAACGAGTGATGCCCGTAATATGAAGTTTTGTGTACGGATAACGCCCGTTTATTAAATTATGAAGACAATTCATACAAGATTGTTAGTTTAATTTGAACAATGGTATGAATAAATACTGTATGAAATAAATAATGAATTTGTCAGATTGATAAAAGGATGATGCCCATTTGGTGACCAAAATTAGACATTCTTTATTTGTTTCAATGTCCATAAATTAAAATATGATGTCAAGTTTTACTTTAGAAAAATTGAGTACGATGGTGAAGCAGGATCTATTGGAGCTAGATAGGAACGTTGGAAAAGAAGATATTGATGTTGTTTACACTAACAAACAGCAATGCTATTCTTCCTGTGCCACAATAAGTTCTCAGCAATATAGAATTTGCATGATGTGCACTGTACACATTGATATTTAATGAGAACTTAAACAATGAGTTGTCAGTTTATAAAAATAAAAAAAGAATATTTAATTTTTATCTTCGGTTTTCCAAATACCCGCGTTATCACTTGTATACTAGAATATCATTTAATAGATCCAAACGAGACGGTACGAAGAAGGCCTTATCTTTGCCCGCCGCCGGTAGAAAGAAAAGTAATGCGCGAACGAGTGAATGAATTATTAAGATGCCAAAATAACAAGACTTAGCAATTCACATTATGCACGTTATTTGTTGAAAAATCTGACTGTTGGAAACGTATGTGTATAAATGATCGTGAGTTAAACAAAACCGGATAGATACCCGTTACAGTTGATTTCGGATCAGATTTTGTGGCTTAATTGAGCTAATTACACTAGTTACAGCGTTTTGTTCTCGAAATGAAGGCCATGTGTTTGTATAGAATATTTGATACTTGATTTGATTCAGAGAGGGAATGAGACGTCCAGCTTTCGGAATATTACATTTGAATTTTAAAGTTTCAACATGTCCATGCATTAACGGTGTTACAGGTTGCAAAGGTTAGGCTGGTTTTAGTTGTGATTTGTGTTGATGTGCTTTGGGTGGACCAACGGTAGTCGGATGACATGTTTTGTCCCAGATGCTGATCAAGGTTGAAGGCGAACATCGTGGCCATTGTTTTCAGGGAAAAGGTTCGGGTGTGATTGTGGAAAGTGATTTGTTTATGTTGGAGAATACCATGCTAGCGCGCATCCGTTCGCCATCCTTCAATACGGGTCGAATCGAGGCATCACTCATATGAGCTGTAGATGTTGGGCGTAGTAAATGGTGTAAAACAATTTCGTTTATAATTACATGGAAGGAAGTTTGTTGTGGTAAGCAACTGCAACTCTTTAAAGTCTTC
The DNA here is from genome assembly GCA_905147715.2 of Xestia xanthographa. Taxonomy (NCBI): domain Eukaryota; kingdom Metazoa; phylum Arthropoda; class Insecta; order Lepidoptera; family Noctuidae; genus Xestia; species Xestia xanthographa. The sequence continues at coordinate 20,343,259 of LR990667.1, forward strand.
TAGTAACAAGATCGCGTTACGTGTTTTCGTTTATATTTACATGGAAGGAAGTTTGTTGTGGTAAGCGACTACAACTCTTCCATTGAACAGCGTCCGGGTACCCTACATACCCGGGAGGTGCGTACCCCTAACCGCGTCCGGGGACCTTAAGTACCCAGTAACATTTATAAAACACCCCGTCAATTAATCATTTAATAATCGACTAAACGTGCTTTATTCGTGAATAGGCTGATTTACTTCCCATCTCTACAATATTCCTCAACTCCATACCAAAAACCATAGATATAATCCGTCAACAAGTGTCACAATGAAGTAACAAACTTACGTCAACGGAGCGCGCCATTTTTTGCGTCATCATTTTAGCGTTAGTGTCACACTTCAAGTAATTACGAGTTACGTATTTGTTATTGGAATGCAGTGTTATACCTTAAAATGTTCGTGAGAAGTTGTATTATCGTATTACGAGAACACAAATTAGGTTCCGAATCGCAAAATTGCAGTATTTCGCCTGTGAAAATGCAGTAGTTATTATGTACCTACAGTGATTGTGTAGTGTGAAGAAATACGTGATTTAGTGATTAAAACGTGTGTGAAATGGGAAAACTAGTGTTTAATTAGTGAGATGATTAGATTGTTTAACTATTTAAACCAAAAAACAAGTGTTTTGTGTTTTGTATGAGGACCATTTCGCCCACAAGCGGCAGGCCAGAGTCAGTCCGCGGATGTAAACAAACAGTGAGTACCTAGTTTCTAATTATTTGTTTCTTATGTTTGTGATAAGGTATTTACACGTGGTCTTGTTGGAAAGGAAATATAGTCTAGTTTATATTAATATAAAAAAATTGGTGAAAAAGTTAATAGTTTTTCCACAAATTAATAATTTATTAGCGAAATGTACGTTTTTATCGCTGTTTTTCAAGTTCTACATTATTTTTAGGGTATCAAATTATAATTATTTATCTTTATTTTTGGTTAAATAGGTTCCATATCTATTCAGCTATTCATTGTAGAGTGTATATAGCTATATCTCTTGTAGTTTGCGATCATCAAGTGTTTCTATAGAATTGCGAATTTTTGCGAATAATTCGCAAATCGTTAGCGCGGTGGGAGCGGTTCGTTGCAAAAAACATACGCTTTTAGCGCTATCGACGCTGCTCAGTGGCGTAACAAGATTGCGTTACATGTAAAGAAGCAAAGTGTCATTCATGCAAGGTACAGGCAGAGTTGCACCCTATTACAAAAGTTGCGGTACCTTGGCACACGGTACACATCGATGCGACAAGTAAGCTCAGTGGAAAACGAGCTAACAAGGAGTGTGTTCGTACTCATTGATACGTTTACAGTTTGTCCTTTTACATCATACGATGCGTATTAAAATACAATATACATTACAATAAAGTAATAAAATAAAAGCTGTGACAAGGAGCATATCATTGTTTGGAGCACCGGTACGGATTATTGCCGGTCAAGGTCGTTGTTTCACATGTCAAGAGTTTAGGGAATTTTGTGAGAGTAAAGCATTAGGCTTCATTTAATAGTCACGGGATCATCGCGAGTTAACGGTCAAGTTGAGCGCACAATGAGTACATTAAAATCTCTGCTTATCGCAGTTGAAGTAAACGAAGATAGGTCGTGTCAGGATGCGTTAGGAGATGTGCAGAGGGCACTAAACTGTACAGTCAATAGGGTGGCAAAAGTAAGCCTGCTCGAATTACTAGTCGGTAGTCGCGCGCCTTCTTAGTCTTATAGCTTACGACGATGATACTGACGCAGATCTCGAACAAGTTAGGAAAAACTCAGCACGGAATCGGAAAGTCGGCGCTATATATATAAAAAAAGGGTGGAGAGCACTAAGGCACGACTGTAAATACTAAATTGGACCCCAAATATAAAGGACCTTTCACAGTTGTAAAAGTGTTAGAGGGGATCGCTACACATTGAGAGCATTAACCTCTAAGCGTACTTACAAGTACGCGAATCATAGGTAAAGGAGAATGCCCGAGGGCCAAATACCGTTTGAAGTAGAGAAATTTAGAGTCAGAGATAGTGGGGAAACTTAGTTTAGTTGGTAGGACCGTACCAGTAACCATTTCATAGCCGTAGTCCGGTAGAAGTCGGTGTCTGCTTGTAGCTGTCTAAGGAAGCGCGGTGCGTGGGTGGCTCTGGCGGAGGTCGGGTCTGGTAGAGACTATGGAGTCAGATGGGACTCGGCATTCTTAAGGAACGTAGTAAAACAAACAGGGGTTTATTGGACGGCCTAAATGTTGGCCGTAGGCCACGAATGAGATTTCGGCTTTGGGTGACGATTAGATGGATGAAGTGAAAATTATCTCATCAAACAAAAGTAATAAAATAAGGAAGGGATGTAGTGTCTGTGAGTGAAAGAGAGGGAAGCATTGTGTCGTCTCTCGGCGCGTACAGTTAGTTACCTTTGAACTGCGGAAGTGAACGGACGTGCGCGCGTCTGAGAGCAATATAGAGGAATACCACACCAGTGTTTTTACACGGGGAAATTTTGGAACAACTATACCAAAAGAACGTTGGATGACCTACGCGTACAATACAGGATACTGTTGTACCTGACGAATGGTGCAACAGTTTGCTGGTGCCTATCTTTAAAAACAAATGTGATGTGCTGGAGCTGGAGTGCAATAACTATAGAGGAATAAAGCTAATGGCACATAGCTTCAAAGTTTGGGAGAAAGTTATTGAAAAAAACAGAGAAGAGAGCGAAATTTCACAAAATCAATTCAGTTTTATGCCTAGTCGAGGAACGACGGACGCTATTTTTGCCATCTGCCAGCTGTCCGAGAAATACAGAAGTGCGCACAAAAATCTTGCCGGAACACCTATACCGATCTGTTCCGATTTCCGGTACCTCGGGTCGCTTGTCCAAGGCGATGGTGAAGTAGACCGTGACGTAACGCACCGGATCAACTCAGGATGGATGCAATGGCGACAGGTCACTGGAACAACTTGCGACCCACGGATGCCTCTCAAGTTATAGGGGAAAATATACAAGTCCGTGATTAGACCTGTCGTACTGTATGGTCTGTATGGATCGGAATGTTGGGCTGTGAAGAAGATGGATGAAAAAAGATTACATGTAGAGGAGATGAGAATGTTGAAGTGGATGTGTGGTGTGACAAGAATGGCTAAATGTGTATATTACAGGAAGTTTGAAAGTTGCGATAGTTACAGAAAAGTTAAAAGGGAATCGACTGCCTTGGTATGGGCATGTGATGAGGAGGGAAGAATCGCATGTGACTAAAAGAGTGATGAATATAAATGTGGATGGATGTAGAGCGAGAGGAAGGCCAATGAAAAGATGGATGGATTGTGTGAGGAATGATATGAGGGAAAAATGTGTAAATGATTGCGTGACGGTTGACAGAGGAGAATGGAAGAAGAAAACGTGTTGCGCCGACCCCAAGTAACATGGGGTAAGGGCAGGAAGATGATGAATTATTAACTTGGTGACTATGTAACTTGGTGGTTTTTTTTAGGCCTTTTCTATGACTAACAAACAATTACATCACATAGACTGGAATCGAGTTAAAAGCCTGGTTATTAAGGGAAAAAGACTGGTCTCGTAAAACATGAAACTTATTTCACCAATAATATTTAAGTTTAGCGGTAGACCTAATACCTTATTTAAAAAGGTTTACTACATATCTACTGACCTTAGTATCTTTAGTCGTTTTTGACAGTTTTAGTCGATTCTACTAAGTGTAGCCTACTGAGCCATTTCTTTCATGTTTCTTTCTATCAAGGTGACATTTATGATTTGACATTGACATAACAGTTTTGATTAGAAAATCATCGGTGTTTGGAATCTCAATCTGCTGGTTTTTTCCCGATAAATTACATATTTCTATCAATAAAAATTGTAAAGTATCGTTCAAACCAAAAGTAAATGATTCACAGCGATCACATATCAACTTAATGCCATTTGAAAGAAAATGGCGTTGCTAGGATGGGTGAAAATTGTGGTTTTGTTATTCGGTCTGCCGTACCTGTGTTTGCAGGAAAATATAAACAAAGGAGAAATTATATTCCACTACAACAATACGTAAGTTTTCCTATCTATACTCTTTCCTAGCTTCCTTCGCGTATTTCCCTGCGTTTCGAATTCTCAAGTTCGATAAAAATCGCATTATTTTTTTCGCGAGTAAATACAATAGATATTTTAATCTGATTACATCTGTATGGCCGATTGGAATGTCATAGACCTTTTAAACTATTCCCTAATTAGTTACGATAATCGATCTTGTGTGATTAACACTGGCATCTAAAAATAATGTAGTTACGAATACCTACTTTTTAATGCAATTTACTTTTTTATATTTGCTGACACAAGTGTTTGCACTATAAGCCTACCTACTAAATAACTACGAGAATATCAGCACTTTAAAAGGGACTGAGTTCTTAGTATGTTTTGCTGTGTTTCAATATTCTTTATTTTTAAAACAAATGTTTATGTATTAGACTCCAGAATGCAGGTAATAATATTCTAAAAACAAACATATTGTTATTCAGACTTTCTTTATCATGTGGTGAACGCCTAACCTGGTGTCAGAGTTTTTATTCTGCCCATAGGCCTCTGACCTGGCTGTACATGCCGTCGAGAAATATCTCTCAGTCATGTTTGGTTTCCTCACGATGTTTTCCTTCCCCAAAGCAAGTGATAATTATAATTCAGTGACTCGCTTTACCTGTATCATCATCTGCCTAGCCTTTTCCCAACAATGTTGGGGTCGACTTCCTGTCTAACCGGATGCAGCTGAATACCAGTATTTTACATGGAACGACTGCCTATATGAGTTCCTTTTCCCATGGCGGTAGGCAGAAAATATAGAAAGGCACTTCCTATAAATCAATATCAAAATATTTGATTGCATACTAGCAGACGTCACGCGGTTTCACCCGCATAGTTCCTGTTCCTGTGCGAGTATGGGGATAAAATATAGCCTATGTTACTCAGGGTGAATGTAGCTTTCTAATGGTGAAAGAATTTTTGAAATCTGCATAGTGGTTTTTGCTTATAAAACGTTGATAAAAGTGGATGGTTTGCGTTGGTTGTTTCCATGGAGAACCGGCAAGAAACTCCATGGTCACTCTTTTCAAATCATTTGGTATTACAATATTATCAAGTTACAGCATTGGTACTGAAGTATGGGGGGACAGTGTAGGCCTGACAATAGGTCATTGCTTACTATACAAAAAATGTAAAACAGAATTAATATAATAGAATATTTACATACCTACATAGGCTACCAGTATGCCACATTCCATCTAAATCTCATATTGACAAAACAAAACAAAACTTATTTTTCCTTTTAAATTTTTATTGGAAATTGAACCTTATAGTTTGTCATTATGTTACTGTGTATTAAAACAATGCAACAGCTGTATTTATAAAGTAAATAAATAAAAACTGAATGTATGGATAAGAACAATAGTTGTTTACAATATCAATATTGCTTTGTTTAAGATTTATAGTAAACTGTAACTCACCAGACTGCCTCTTTGGTCTTGTGGTCGCGATTGCAACTGCATGAGGTCCTGGGTTCGATTCCCAGTTTGGGCAAAGTGTTATTGGGATTTTCCACCAGGAATTTCTCATTAGCTGCCATGGAGTCTGGATTTGTATGCCCATACCATGCAACAGATTACCATGCAACTTTTCAGTCATCGGTGCGACGGTGCCACTTTCAGGCTTCCTCTTATGTACTCATGTTTTTTACACAGGACGGAAATGACGTCAACAGTTAAACCTTGTCCGGACCCCACATATAAATTTTGTATAAATAATTTTAAAATAAAGCAACTGTTCCATACAATTTGACTGTGTACCACCATTAGCTCGGACAATATCTTAATGTTTTAAACAAAATCCCGTGGACACAATGTCCAGATCTGTTTACCACCCATTTTGTATTTTTTTCTTCTGTTAATTAAAAAATAATTAACAAAGACAAGGGATCAGGATGCTGCAATGCTATCGGTTGATGAGCTACATAAGCGCTTCAATAGCGGCCGGATGCTGCAAGCAAAAAGCCTTATTGGTGGTAAGATTTCGTCCATTGAGTCTGCATACTTATTTCAGTTAACAGTTAGGAAACAGCAGATTTTTATGGAAAGAAAGAAAGAAAGAAAACTTATTTATTTGGCTTTAGCCGCAAGTACACAACAAAATAAGAATAAAATAAAAAATAAGAAACTTAAAACTAAGTACACAATAAAAAAAACTTAAAACTAAACGGAAAAAAGAAGATATTGTGTGTCTCACGGCTACGCCAAATAGGCCCAGTTCAGCAAAGTGCCGAGCAACCAGTGTTTTCATGGAGTTACCAATGAAAAATTTCTATTTGGGGGGTGTTTCGGAATCATGTTATAAATACGTGGTAACAGTTTGCGCGTTGATATCCCTTAAACCCACCCTGTATAGATTTCAAAACCCAGTTATAAATTGTCTGCCTGCAATTTGATCCCTTGTAATGCATGCTTTCCAAAATACGCAGCGTTGTCTTATCTCAAAATCAATAATATTTTGTTTTCCCTACAAAAAAGCAAATAAAGATAGTACTTACCTTATCAGAGAAGCTCGGCCAATAAACTCATTTGTCAATATTTCTAGATAAAATGAAATGGTTAATTTTATTACTTGACATGATAAAAATAAAAGAATATTGGATGACTCAGTAGACTAATTAAGTAGTCAGATTGTTTGAGGAATGAGGATGTTTTTAAAAACAATAGGCAATGATTTATTGAATAAACATACTAATAAACGGTAAAAGAAAATCATCGTGAGGAAACCGGCATGTCCTAGAACCAAACATTCGAAGACATGTGACATCTACCAACCCGCACTGGGCCCGCGTGGTGGATTATAGCCCATTCCCTCTCATAGAGAGGAGGCCTGTGTCCCAGCGGTGGGAACATTATAGGCTGATTATGATTGAATCCAAGAGGCCATCAAGTTCTGTTCCGGAAATTTATTCCTAAAACATACAAAGGAAACCAAGAACCATGTAACTAGCAGAGCTGTCTCTAGCCCATGTAGCGCCCGTGTGCAAACATTACCCTAGCGCCCTCTAGTAAGCGCGCGGTCAAAATGGAATGGGTACAAAGTAAAAGTAACAGCATATCAAGTTACCATAAACTGACAAATTTCCCCAATGGATAATATACTGTATTGTTTAGAGATTACATTTTAAGAAGTTTGTCGGTTTTGGATACCATGCTGTGCTGTTGTCTGTCTTTAGAATTATTCAAGGTGTTCTGGTGTTTATCCTAACAAGCCAAAACGTACCGATGTTGGTTAACATGTCTTGCGTTGCTGTAATTCTACAAATCTAAGAAGAGCTCCAAATGCTATACAAAATGTATGCAAAGCGGAACTCTTTTTACGTTGGTCAATGAAACTGCCGCGGCCGGCCATCGCGCTCGCCCAGAGGGGCTCCGTAGCGAGCGGCGCTCGGCGCCCCCTAGGACCGCTGCGCCCGTGTGCAACGCACACCCTAATGATGGCCCTGGTAACAAGTATAACTTTTTGTTGCAGATATAAATACAACATACCATACACAGTTGCTGTGAATAAGAGTACAGAATACATCCTGGAATTTGCTGGGGTAAGATAATAATACTAGGTGTAAAAGGACCCTTTACAAAACCGTCAACCAAGCATTCTGTACATCAAACAAAACGAAGTAAATTTACGCAAAAAGAAATCAGGGAAACTGCTTTTTTTTGGGTGAAAAATCACGTTTTAGGCTGCATTTCCACCAGAGATGTGCGATGGAAATGTGCCTACGAGGATGTGTAGCGGAGCTGTGAAAATGCGCATTAATGTGTGGTGCGAAGCTGTGAAATGTGTCGAAGGGGGTGCGGTATAGTGCCTGCCGCTCACGTCTCACATTGCTGTCGTTAGCGTTTGTAGTCGTACGCATGTCGTACGGTTGCGTGGCATAATGGACGAAAAATTAATTGATGCCGTTAAAAAGTTTCCGTGTTTGTGGAACACTTCTCACACACTCACAGTATGCTCAAACTTCGCAACACATTCTTCTAAACACACATTCCTCGCAACACATCCCTCGCACACATCCCTGGCACACATCTCTCGCTCACATCCCTCGCTTGTTTTGTATGCGCAAAAATCTAACTCCGCTGAGCCGTTTCCACCAGAGCTGTGCTGACCAAGGCGAGGTAAATGAAACGGTTCTATTGGTTCTTTACAAACACATCCCTCACTACGCATCCTCGCACATCTCTGGTGGAAACGCAGCCTTACGATAGGATTAGGACATGTTAAACTTGTATTGTAAACAAGTTGTGAAAAGGGAATTTGACCTGTAATATCTGCGTAACTAGAAGGTTCCCAGGTATGGTCTAAAACAAAAAAAATATCGCAATCACGGGAAGAACAAGTGCCTTTAAACTTCGGTAAGGGTCTTTTTACACACCCCTTATATTTATTAATGCATGTCCAGATAAGGCACATTGATCAATTCGGGTCGGCACATTCCGTTCGGCAATGTTCCGGAAGCAATAACTCACTGCTCATAACATTCGCCTTTCATTTTAACGCCGTTCGGCAATACCAGCGAAATTCGTGTTAAGCCGAGCGATTACTTCGTGGTGCCTAGTTGTCTAACTAGGCTTACCCCAATGGGGAAGGAAACTGTGGAACTTATGGCGCTAGCATAGCTGGTTCCCAACATCGTCATTGGTTGAGAATGTGGTAATGTCATTTTATATTTCAAAATAGCTTAACCTCATTAGTCAGATTGAGATCAGCTATGGTGGCGCCATCTTAGATTATCTTTGCCTGTGTCTCCCCATTGTAAACATCCCTTTGTGCCTATTGGATTTGTTTTGCTCTGTCTCCTACTGATATGGAGGGAAGTGGAAATTACGTTTTTCCTACTCCGCCGCTATACTTTTCTGATTAATTTTGTTGGCAAAAAAAAAGCCGAGCGGCTCTTTCTCGATTTTTATTCGGTTTTGCCGACCAGCTCCTGTCTCGTATCATGCTGACCCGAACTTATGTGTAGTACCTTTGTTTAGATAATTATATACATACATACTTGTATTTTATTACTCCCTTAAGTTTTTAAAAATCCCATGAGCTTTTCCCTGTCCAGTTTATTGCTAAAATATTAACAAAATGTACCCAAGCTGTTTTTGAAAAAACAAATATAGCCGAATTGTGAACCTCCTCCTTTTTAGAAGTCGGTTAACAATAACATGGCAACGATAACATAATAATAATAATGAGAAAGGTTATTGTTCCATTATTTTTTATTTCTGAAGCATGTTTTTGTTTTATAAAAACTATTGTTTTAAAATAGGGACTTTACAATTTAATTATTACAAGTTTAACTGGTAATTTTACTACTTATCTACTCTAATATTATGTGGTTTCCGTTTCCGTGAATTATTTATAAATATGGTGGCAGTTTGTTCTGTTCAATAGAAAATTCGGTTTGGCCAGTCATTTAAGGGCACACACAAGGAAATAATAGCTTGGATGGGTCGCCGATCGGTAAAAAAAACTATGCCACACGGAAGGAAACTGCCTTAAATATTCAAATTTACACACACATTTAAAGTTTTACTGAAAGTAAATTTCATTTTAATTTTAAAAATAATATGATATGTGTGAACCGGGAATCGAACCCGCTAGATGTGAAAAAAACAAAACACATGTATTTTATTATAATGGTCGAAAGGGTTTATTTTAAGGCGACTACAGGAGCTAAATTAGCAAGTCTATTTGTGGTGGTTTAAACTTCGATTGAAACACTGTTAGAATAAAGTTCTAATCAGCTTGCACTACGAAGCGGTTGTAACGTCAGTCACTGCGGGCCGAATAGTGCAAAATGAGTGGATTTTTGCCATTTACAAAAAATCTATTGATTGGACTAAAAAAGTAAAACACTATGATAGACATGATAGTATATAGATATGCTAATATGTTCCTTGTAGAATTATTTGCCAAAAAATCTGAATGATTGCATGTATTTTAGTATGGTTTTTACTTGTTAAAAGAATTTTTCAGAGATAAGTTCGTGATTTTTTTATAGAATTAAATTTGTCGTATTATGTTTTCAAAATACTATGGAACTAGCATTATATCCTGAAGAATATCATATATTTTTTTGGTTTTGTTTATTGCAGTGAATCATATGCTTTTTTTGCATTATAAAACTCGCGTTTAGCTCCTCTGTTGTAGTGTAGTCGCCTTAAGGATATAATATATTTTTTTGCATCGTAGGTAAGTAAAAGGAATACCTACCATAAAAGTTAACATTTTATCTAAAATTTAGTTCCTGAAAATAAATAGTTTTTTCTCTAACAGTATGAGCATTAAACCCCTACCCTGTGGTTCACATATACCCAAAAAGCTTATAATGCTCTGTGTATCCAGTACAATAATGCGTTCAGGGTATTGTTGCGACTGCCACGCTTCTGTAGTGCCTCTGCAATGTTTGCCGAGGCACGCACTGAAAATTTTGATGCGTTGTGGCGTAAAAAATCTGCCTCGCTACTCCACAGGCTGCGTGGCAGTCCCAACACTATCCTGCAATCGATAGCCGCCCGGGCAGACAGCCCGCTAGTGTGGGCGCTAACTAATCGCACCCGATCTGTTTTAGTTATTAAGTACTAACATAGGCTAAGTTATATTGTTACTAACACAGTGGACCTCTCTGTAGTCTGGTAAATAAATAAATAATAATAAATATTTAAAATTTTTACAAAATAATTTCTGTATTAGAAAAGCACACATACACAATAACACTCAGGGACTAAATGTGAATTCTCGTGTAGCAGTTTTGTCAATGAATTTGGCGGGCTCCCGATAGATGGCGTGCAAAACACATCCCTTAATGAGAGGTTTTCTTTTTGAGTATTTAAAAAAAAAACATGGTTTGCAAGAACTCTGTAGATGGCGTTGAACTGACTACGTTACTAGGTGCCAAAGCTAAAACGCTTGGAAATAAAAACATTGCGTCACGTCACATACGCTCGTTGACTGACAATTTCGTTTGCAATATACCTAACCATTATATCCAAGTGAAATAATGTGACGTTCCGTTCCTAGCAGTAACTTACCAAGTTCAGCGCCTCTATCTAGAGACTAGGGAAGAGTTGAAAAAGAAAATCGCTCATTTGTGTACGTACTTGACATTCTTCTCGCTACAGTATTAATTTTCTGTGGTTCGTGCACTTTTCTTTCCCGTCGTCACCATTTCAGTGAAAAATCACCTTTACTAGTGACACAAAGAAAATTTCGCCAACGCCATCTAGCAGTGCCACCGTACAACACACAACATCAAGTTGCCACCCTCCACCAACAGATGGCGTTAAACTAAATTATCAACAATTTCTTTCAGGAACTGGAGACGTATGATACTCCAGCTAGAGTGACGGTAGCCAGTGACTTTGCCAACAAGACATACCCTTTGTTCATCACTGCCAGACAGCAGAAAGGTATGTTCATCATTATCATCATCTTTTAGTGTTAACAGGAATCTGGGAGAGTCAGGTCTACAAGCTTGCTGACTGGTAAATATGAAATGCGAAAATGAATATGAGAATGCCGATATGAGAGAGATTTTTTCTCTCCTTTATTTTCTTTCATAATATACGGTTAAAGATATTTATTTCTCAAAAGAATTACAAATTCACTTACAGATAAAAACACAAATAGGTTTACAATGTTATCTGCCAGTAAGGATAAAAATAAAAACAAATATGCATCGTAGAACTACGACAATAATACTTTGACTTATCATTCATCGTTTTAGCATCACAAGTAGGTACAAAATTAACAAATCAGAAGAAGGTAGGTTACACACACGAAACAAGAAAGAACACAAAAGTTTTGGGCGATGGGGTGCAATTTAATAGTTGTTGCGTGTTTACTAAGGCATAATAGAACAGAATATATTTGTTTGTGTAAAAACATTGTACATTAAAGTCTTTTAGATACGGTTGTGAACTTACATGTTTCGCCATAGAATGGCATACAAATATTAAAACATCTGAAAAGTAAAATTTTGACACAACATCAGTTATTGCTAATTAATATTAATATTGTAATAGGTCTAGGTAATAAGAATAACACTTAATTCAGGATTCATATCTATTCGAAATCTTAACAATAATAGACACTTTTAAAGAGAGGTTTTCTTTTTGAGTACCTATTAATAAAAAATCAATTTATCGAGCCGTTCAGACTGCAGAGCGTGCCAAACATTTGAATTCGGCGCCAAAAATCCGCCATTTTTTTTTTTTTTTTTTTTCATATACCAAGTGTCACAGTAAAACGAATCTAACGACACCTCTCAAGCTAAAATCCATCGAACCGTTCCGGCCACAGAGTGTGCCAAACAATTATACATACATACATACTCTCGAAAAACATAACCCTCCTTCTGGCGCAGTGGGGTAATAACAACTTAAAAAGACCGGCCAAGTGCGAGTCGGACTCGCGCACGAAGGGTTCCGTACCAATTATTATAAAAAAATCACGTTTGTTGTATGGGAGCCCCCTCTTAAATATTAATTTTATTATGTTTTTAGTATTTGTTGTTATAGCGGCAACAGAAATACATCATCTGTGAAAATGTCAACTGTCTAGCTGTCACGGTTCATGAGATACAGCCTGGTGACAGACAGACGGACAGACAGCGAAGTCTTAGTAATAGGGTTCCGTTTTTACCCTTTGGGTACGGAACCCTAAAAATACTTTGTAGAATTCAGTAGCCATATCTATCGGTTAATTTTTAATTAAATAATTACAGCCGCTCGGGTCGGTCTTCAGGTTAAGCCGTGCCTGCCAGGGCTGGTCTGTGGATGGGTGACCACCCATTACATACCAAGTTTCCTCCGTGTCTCGGAAAGCACGTTAAGCCGTTGGTCTCGGCTGTCATTTGTAGATTTTTGGCAGACGTTAGTGGCCCGAAAGTCTGACAACCAGTCTTACCAAGGGGTATCGTATTACCCAGTACTCACTGGGTTGTGGAGGTCAGATAGACAGTCGCTCCAAGTAAAATTCATTTATCCAGCTGCATTCGTTTAGACTGGAAGCCGATCCAACATAGTTGGGATAAGCCCGTCTCTCTGGGATCCCACGCGGGCCCAGTGCTGATTGGTTGAATATACATAATAATCTCTGTTTCCAGGAGTATTCTCATGGCAACTACCCATGCTAGTCCAGACACCAGTCAGTCTGGAGCAGTTCACTAACATATCGAGGACGCTATGTCCTCATAATAATATGTTTACTGAAGACGAAGAAACTTGTGGTGAGTCACAAACTGGTTTTTAAGTAGCCGCCATTTTGTTTTTTTTTTGTCCTATAAGTAGGGTAGGGAAATATTTTTTTGGAATAGTAAGACTACGTACGATTTATTTTTTGCGAAATTTTTTGTAATTTTCAAATTCGCGTTCGTGTTTGTAGAATTGAATATAATTATCTTTATTTTTTTCAACATATAATATATGGTTTATATACTTACTTCTAAATAAGCAAAATTAGTATTTGTTTCATTAATTAAATTCATAAGAAATAATAGGGGCTGTCAGATACGAGATATTCAAATAAAAGGTATACAGTATTTTCAAAACATATAATATTTTTTATGAATAATTTTTGAACCTAAGTACTTATTTTTTGTTTTTCTGAACATACTGTTCTTTAAATTTTAGACTTTCTATCTGGCAACCCAATTTGCAAAATTAGCATAACTTTCAATCCGTATTATAACTTATTTTATAGAAATATCCCTTAGTAAAAAAAAAAATCCAAGACTTTTGATGTGAAACATGCGCGCCTAAACAGTAAAACCGACTCGTATGCCGTGACGAAAGATGACATGACGTTACGATGCCACGCAAAAACAATCTTTTCCCATTACAATAAAGTTTGTTTGGGAACGATTGTTGTTCTGTACATTCCGTTTTAGAAAGTTCCACGCTATCAATTAGTGATGTAGTTAGGTCGTATGCAGATTAGATCGATAGATATCGATATAAGAAAATACTTTAATGTAATATTTATACTTTTTTTTACTCCATATTTTGTTTTACTAGATTTTTTTATTAATTATGAATGAGTCACACCAACACATCAAAATTTAACTATAAAAGTATTGCACATTTGACGACCCGACTGGCGCAGCGGTAGTGAGGCTGCCTTACGTTCTTAGGGTCCTGGGTTCGAATCCCGGTCGGAGCAAATGTTTGTGTGATGAGCATGGACATTTGTTTCCGAGTCATGGATGTTTATATGTATAATAAGTATGTATTTACAAACAAAAAGTATCTATGTAGTATATCAACTATCTGGTGTCCACGACACAAGCCTCGTTGCTTAGTGTGGCACTAGATGGCGCTGTGTGTAATGTCCAGCGATATTTATTTATTATTATTTATTATTTATTTTATGCGCGTACTCGTAAAATAATAAAACAAATAATAATACTTTGGTTTCGTCGAAATCGGGCCAAGATTTCTAAAGTTAAAGCGTTGTAAAGTTACACCACTTTTTTAAATTTGCGTTTCTTGTCCTATTGCGGGTGTTTACGTTCATAAAATTTGATTGGAAAAGTGGTTTGCACTTATTATTTTAATTCTACGATTGTTTACGTTCATAAAATTTGATTTGGAAAGTGGTTTGCACTTATTATTTTAACTCTACGAGTGTTTACGTTCATAAAATTTGATTTGAAAAGTGGTTTGCACTTATTATTTTAACTCTACGAGTGTTTACGTTCATAAAATTTGATTTGTAAAGTGGTTTCCACTTATTATTGCGACTCGCACACGCTAGTCGGATTTTGCCGCGGAGGCCATATTTAACGTTTAATATCTCAGTCATTCCCGTCAGTCTCCGTAGATCAGAGAATGGGCAGCAGCGTTTTCTGTTAGTCTTTCATCACTTCGATCTCCAATCCGCCTGCCAAGCGTGGAGATTACGGCAAATTCCCCCCATCATGGGAGAGGCTTATGGCCAGCAGTGGACGTTATGGGCTGTTGTAGTAGTAGTGTAGTATCTCAGTCATTTTTGAAGATAGGAAAAAAAGAAACAGATTCTTTTTTCGAATTACCTATTTTTTAGACAAGCTGATAACAAAAAACAATGGTGTGACTCATTCTAATATTAACATAGATGTTTTACATCTGCCGGGCGCCCCGTGACGGACATTTTTTTAACACCGACGTTTTGCGTCACTCTGCTGACCCCCATTTTTTAATTTACCGTTCTCTTTCTGTTCACGCTGTCTTAAGTGAGTGGCAAGAGGATTAGAGTCTACTGTGGTCCCCTTATACGTAAATATATATTGTTATATTGTACCTTTTTATTAACTATATATATTTTTTATTATTATATACTCATGCTCGATTGGGATTTTAGAGAATTAAGGATAATAAAAATACTTTTTTTTTTTTTTATGAAATACTTTTAAATTAGTATTTGGTAGGATTTTTGGAAAGTAAGACACCTATTTTGGAGCATTCACGGTTTTATTTACAAGCATTTTATCGTGATTACTCGAGTAGACACGTATTCGTTTAAGTCCTTAGTTATGAGCTGATAATCTTGATAAAATGCTGGTGACAAAAGCCGTGCTTAAAAAAAGAAAAAAAAAATAGATTCACGCGTTATTGATCACACAGTCAATTTTTAAGTCACTAAACTACGGGTATTAATATTGTGATTTTATAAACCTAAGTCCCCTTTCATTAAAAAATATTTTTTTTGATAGCACTATCTTTCACACTTTAGTATCATAGGATAGACCCAATTTACCACATTTACAAGCTAACTTTAAATAGGGCCTTTTTAGCACAATTTAATCAAGTTAGCCTAAAAAACTTAAAATCTAACATTCCTAATTCTCTTTCAGACGTTTCAACGCAGAATACACCAATAATTCACCTTACATCGTCTTCACCGGACTCGATAAATGTTACCATTTTGGTAGAAACGGTCACTGACTTCTTTGTGCGACTAAATTCTACCACGAACTTAACTACCACGCCTAGTCAGCCCATGTACTATTTCTTCCCTTTCGATCAGTCTAATAATTTAGATCTGAGGTATCAACATGAGAAGAGGAAGTATATGTGTAACCAGATGGATGATACGGAGAGCATTCATAGGTATGTAAATAATAAACCTTTATTGACAAATGATTGCTTAGGAGTCCTATTACATTTTTATCGCAATTTTTCGATGTTTACTCCCTGGATCAAATTTATTCGATCGGCGTACACGAGTCGATAATAATAGCGATCTCCCGGATGATTGTCGATTGTTATTGACGAAAATTAGAGACGAGACTGAGGAGCGACTTGAATTGACGCAGAATTATAGTACTTCAATTTTATTTATTGTAATTTTGTCTTATTATATTGACAAACGAAAACTAATGAAACTTATTCATTGTAGATTAAAGTTTTATATCATATTAATTTATTTGATAAAATTTAGTTTATTTGGAATATAATGGATGCTGAATCAAGACATTTATGGCCTAAATTACGCTTTCTTTACGATTTTTTTCCGTGAAAATTCAAGGACTTTAAAGAAATTCTAAAACTCCAATAAACAAGTAAAACATTCAGCTTATTTTTCAGTAATTTGAGCTTTTATAAGAATTGCATGTAACAATGTGAATTTGAGCGTCAAAGTTCCATCGCCGACGGTTTTTCTTGCAAACTGAGTACGTAAAATATTTATAGTAAATTAAAATGAAAATGAAAATGTGTAACTCCAACTTACAAGAAAGAGAATGGCACTATTGTTATTCATAAGCAAATAATTAAAATATCTTACTGATGCTGAAAATTACTGCGTCAAAAATCACGAATTTGCGTAAAAAATGTAATAGGACTCTTAATACATAAGTGTAGCCCTGGCTGGCTTTTGTACTAGGAGTTCTTGTATCACAAGAGCCAAAAAAAATCGATGCTTTTCTAAATACAGGGTGTAAACAACCTCATCACGAAGCCGTCAACCAAGCATTCTGTACATCAAACTAAGTAACTTTACCCAAAAAAAATTGCTGAGAAACGACTTTTTTTTTGGGGTGAAAAATCATGTTTTGTGGTAGAACTCAATGTAACGCACTCAAAACATTGTGCTGATGGATGGATTGAATAGTACGGGGGTCGTGGAGGTGTTTAAAGTAAACATCTTACGATAAAAACTTTTGGAACTTTGACCCCTAATATCTCCGTAACTAGAAGGTTCCCAGGTATGGTGTAGAACAAAAAATGTATTGCAATGACGGGGAGAACAAGTGCCTTTCGGCTTCGTTAAGAGGCTTTTTACAGCCTTTATAAAGTCAAGTTATAGAATCAGTGGTGTTGAACATCATCCACAGCCTAGATTAACGCACTGCTGGGAATGGGCCTACGGAAATCTATGACATTAAATGTTATGCAAAATATTTAGTTTTAATTCTGCGAAAAAGATTTGGGCCTGGATGTAGGATGCAACAAACTTATACTCTACTAGCGGACGTCACGCGGTTTCACCCGCGTAGTTCCCGTTCCCGTGGGAGTACGGGGATAAAATATAGCCTATGTTACTCAGGGTGAATGTAGCTTTCTAATGGTGAAAGAATTTTTGAAATCGGCGCAGTAGTTTTTAAGTTTATTCATTACAAACATACACACACACTTAGTGTAATTTATTTCATCACCACTGCTCTCAAAACGGTGAAGGAAAACATCGTGAGGAAACCGGCATGTCCTAGAACCAAAAATTCGAAGACATGTGACATCTACCAACCCGCACTGGGCCCGCGTGGTGGATTATAGCCCATTCCCTCTCATAGAGAGGAGGCCTGTGTCCCAGCAGTGGGAACATTAATAGGCTGATGATGATGATGATTTAATTAATATTTCGTTCTTTACCTACCAGATATCTGCTAAGAACCAATCTGGAAACTAAAAGCTGGATGTCTCGACCAAAGAGTGTCATAGTAATGATCGAGTCTGATGACGATATCTGTGCTGTGGTCTCCATTCAGAACTTTTCGGTGAGTAACATTTTTAACATAACATCACTTCTGTAATCCCACAACGGTTTGGCAAATGTGCACCTATAGTTGGTGCCAGTTTAGATGAGAATAGCGGTCATTGACCCACCTAACCCCACCTTTATTAAACTTCTTCACTTTGAAAACCAAAAATAAGCCTCAAGTCTTGAATCGTCATCGATCTATAGGAGCTGTACTAAGGGAGACATGTTAACATCTGGCTATAGTTGGTGACAGTTAAGAAGAGAATAGCGGTCATTGACCCACCTATATTTATTAAATTTCTTAACTTTGAAAACCAAATATAAGCCTGTTCAAGTCTGGAATCGTCATCTATCGTGATCTTCAACATTTTTTGTAATGAAAAACGATACATGGTTTAGTTGTTTTGGTTCGTACGAAGAGATATTAGGGAAAGGGCAATGACCGATATTCTCATCTTAACTGGCACCAACTATAGTCGTACTCACATTTCGCCAGTTATGTTTAAGTCCCATGTAATAGGGGCGACCCTATTGTCATCAAACAGGCACAAATCCAGGCTCCGTAGCTGCTATTGAGAAATTCCTGATGCAAAAAACACCTAACAACACTTTGTCCGGACCGGGAATTGAACCTAGGACCTCATGCTTACCAGCATTTTAATTTTATACCGGACTAGCGGACGTCACGCGGTTTCACCCGCGTAGTTCCCGTGGGAGTACGGTGATAAAATATAGCCTATACGGATTCGAAAGAATCCCTCTAAGTAATGATAAAAGAAATTTTGAAATCGGTCCAGTAGTTTTTGAGCCTATTCAATACAAACATACAAAAATACAAAGGTTTCCTCTTTATAATATTATAGTATATATAGTATAGATGACATTTTTATCACTTTCAAAAAAAAAAATGGGTATTCTTGGTGAATGGAGTAGAAGCTTATGGCATAGCTAGCTTTGTTTTCATTTTATCCACAGCTTAGAAAAAAAAATATCTATCATCAAAAACGCTACAAATTTCAAGTAGGTAAACATTTCATATTAGAACAACGAAAGAGAAATTTTGAAAAAACAAAAATGAAACATCGAATTTCGAATCATACGCAATACGCGTATGATTTGAATTTCGTTTCTTTTTTTCTTTCGCCAGAAAAAAAAAAGAAACTAAGTATGCCATTTGCTTCTACTCCGTTCACCTATTATTATACCCATTTTTTTTTTGGAAAGTGATAAAAAAGTCATTCTGTATATTTTTTTATTGAAAATCTTCAAATTATAAATCGCGAGAAAGTAGGACTCGTATTAAGGGAGATCGTATTACCCAGTACTAACTGTGTTGTGGAGGTCAGATAGGCAGTCGCTCCATGTAAAATACTGGTATTCAGCTGCATCCGGTTAGACTGGAAGCCGATCCCAACATAGTTGGGAAAAGGCTAGGCAGATGATGATTTATTTAAGTGATATTTTTGTGACTTTTATAAGTAATACTATAAATAATAAATAATTTATTTCAGGTAACAAAGACCTATAGACATATACCTAAATATACATACTATAGTCTCTGCCAGATAAGTAGGAATTAAAGGTCACTAACCCGCATACATTTATTCAAATACATAATTCCGAAAACAGAAATAATGACATAAACTTGTCCCGAAACGACCTTTATCGTGATCCTTGACTTTTTCTAGTAATAAAAAACGATTCATAATGTATTGTCGGGGTACCTACGCAGAGAAATTAAGGAAAGAGCAATGACCTTTAATTCCTACTTATCTATCGCAGACTATAACAACATTTTTTTTAGTCTAAGTAACTTCAAACTATGACGTGTTATAACTAGTTCCAATTCGTTACAGTGTCCAGTTTTCGACAACGAGAGGGACATACTATACGATGGATACTACCTAACTATGACTAGACGAGGAGGAATCACTCTTACAGTAAGTACAACTTTTTTAAAGGAAAGTTTTCTGGAAAAGTTCAAGTATTTCAGAAGCATCAACCGTGAAAAACTGCATCACTTACGAGCAGTATCGCATTACTTTGTGTAATTTATTTCATCACCACTGCTCTCAAAACGGTGAAGGAAAACATCGTGAGGAAACCGGCATGTCCTAGAACCAAAAATATAAAGACATGTGACATCTACCAACCCGCACTGGGCCTGCGTGGTGGATTATAGACCATTCCCTCTCATAGAGAGGAGGCCTGTATCCCAGCAGTGGGAACATTATAAGCTGATTATGCCAAGCGTAAAAACGGACAAGCATCAAGACATAGCCCCAGGCGGCATACGAAAGGGGGCGGCAGGAAGCGCCATTTTATTAATTTGGAAAATGTATAAAAAAAAACTTAGATATTCGAAATCGCGCGCGCAATTTCATGCCATTCTTGCCATAGAAAACGATATAAATGTTGATATACAGGAAGATTGAGAATGGAGAATTGGGTGCAGGCTTTCAAATGGGTGATTATTTGCTACAATTTTGACACCGATAACTCGGGGTCCAAACTGGGTGGTTTTTGAGAAATCGATTTTTTAAAATTATTTTGAAACACTTTAAAAGTTTGATTTCTCAAAATCCACAAGAAAAGTATCAGTTTAACATCCTGAACGGCTTAGTTTTCTCACAATCAGCACTTTGTGGTAGAGAGGTGATAAAATTTCAAAATAACTTTAAAAATCGTATTCTCAATAACCACCCAGTTTGGACCCCGAGTTATCGGGGTCAAAATTGTAGCAAATAAGGTATCACCCATTTAAAAGCCTGCGCCAAATTACCAATCATCCTGTAATCAACATTTATATCGTTTTCTATGGCAAGAATGGCATGATATTGCGCGCGCTATTTAGAATATTTTTTTACATTTTCCAAATTAATAAATTGGCGCTTCCTGCCGCCCCCTTTCGTATGCCGCCGGGGCCGTGGCCCCCGCCGCCCCCCCGTCGCTACGCCACTGGCCCTCAGGCCTCCAATGAGTGACGATCTTTGCCCAACTCTTCGGGTACTATCGAGGACACTCCCGCCTGACCCCCACTAAGCTCATTTTTGCTTGCGCAACATTGACGACGCACGCCAAACGAGAGTTATTGTTATTTTGCGCGCCAAAGTTGACGCTTTCCTAATAGGCCCAAACTTTAAGGGGGCGTGGCTCGGCGCCTCCGCATGATTTAAGCGAAAAAAAAATTAAAATGGTCAGGCGGAAAAGACCCCCATAGTACATCCGTATGACGTGGCCAGTCTTTAAGACCATGTTTAATTTCAGCAAGACACATTCCCCGTGGGTTTCTACATCGTCTTCATAGTGAAGACATCAGACGAAGATTGTACCGACAAACAAGCCAACGCCACGCTACCTCAAGTAGCTCAGTACCTCGGCTGGACGCAGGAGGAGAGGGTGCAGCTGGTCACCAATGATGGCAGGGTCAAGAATTTCAGGTGAGTGGTGAATGGAATCCAAGGAATGGAAAGAGAAGTGTTGGTTGTGCGGCGATGAGATGGGTAGATATTGTTGTCATTGCGGGAATATCCTGGATGAGACTGGTATAAGAGCGTGGAGCTTGGTACAAACAAAGAGAGGACTATTCCCAGCAGGGGGTGAAGTGGGGCTGTGAATGATGTATTGTTTGTGTAAGTATATACTCTTTTACAAATCTCGCAACAGAAGTATGGTTTGCACATCGTTCTCACACATATCTCAAAATTAATGATGTAACCAAGACTTTGTAACAATATTTTGATTTTAAAAGAGTGCCCATGGAGTTTCCTGCCCGTTCTTCTCCATAGACATCTACGCTAAGGAATGGGCAACTACAGTACTTTCTCAAGTTATTATGCCTTGTGACTGGACTGTAGCTTTGATTTTCTTTTTTGTATTTTTGACATTCAAAAGTGCCGTAATGGTGTAATTGAAATAAATGGTTTGAGTTTGGTGTAAGAATACCCAATTCTGGGTTAAGCTCAAAGCTCACCGTTGTACATAAGCTATATATTTTAATTTTGTGTGTATATTTTTTTAATTGTGTGTGCAATAAAGAATAAGAATCATGATATAAAAAATACTGGTATTCAGTTATCCGGTTATTAGTACAGTCCCCGGCACGTAACTTGGCAAGAGTCGTTAGATGCGCAGAAGTCGTTTTTTAGGTCGCTTTGGTGGTGGCGCGGGACGTGGGGTATGACGTAGCGCCGATCAAAGCGCGCGATTGGTGCGTCAGTCGACCCCTGCCTCCCGCAACGCGTCCTACATTCCGTTCGCTCCCGATTACACTTGCGGCCACGAAAGTTGTACTCTTTGTTTTTGTTGACTTTTAGTTACGAGTTCAGTTTTAGTTTTAAATTAAGTTTTTGTTACGAGTTATTGTTATTGTTTTAAATTTAGTTTTTGTTACGAGTTGTTGTTATTGTTTTAAATTTACTTTTTGTTATGTTTATTACATAATATGCCAGCTCAAGTGGTAGTTCTAATTTGATGCCAGGGCAGGGGTAACAGTATTATTAACCGATAGTGACGACGAGAACCTATAATTTTTAATAATAATACTTTTTTTTACTTAATAAAAAAATGCATATTATATTTTATTTATAACACCTAATAAATGTCACGAATTCCTCTGCTTTGTTTAACTACATGATAAAAAATAAATTATGGCAATAACCATAATGACAATCAATAAAAGTGACCAGTTTTTTGTTCCACTAAGTGCACGATGCGCGAATTTGCCCCCACTACGCCAAAACCTTGCCAACTTACGTGCCGGGAACTGTAGTAGGGACGACGACCGACTAAAAAAAATATGATTCTGTTTAGTTCGTCAGTTAGATTATCAAAAAATATTGGATACGTGTTTTTTGTTTTATCAGATTAATAAAAAATAACAAAGATAAAACGCATCAAAGATCATGAGTGGGGGCTTGTGACGTCACTTTATAGTAAAAAAATGTACTGAAATGTGACGTCACACGAGTTTTCGACGCACTGTATTCAAATGTCTTCAATTTTAGTTAAAATATCTGACAGACTAACTAGCCTATTAAACTTATTCTTTTTTGAGAGTCAGCAAAGAAGTAGTATTAATAATAAGTATATTAGTAGTATAGTGTATTTTACAGTCATCTGACATTTGATAAGATTATAATGATATTTAAACAATACATGGAAATTTTGCCTTATATATATCATTAACAGTTGTATTACAGTTTCAGGATAATCCAGACGATATCGTACCAGGAGTACGCGATCGCGGCGGGCGCTGCGCTCGCGTTCTTTAGCTCGTTCTATGTGGCGTTCATCGCCGTCATAGTGTGGAGGAAGTATCAGAAGGTGCCACCGGTGGAGCCTAGTGAGGAAGGTATGTGGAGAAGACGCTGTTTTCATAATTATATGAAGCATAAAGGGTGTTTTATAGACCCTTAACGAACCGGAAAGGCACTTGTTCTCCCCGTCACTGCAAACATTTTTTGAAGTAAAAACTTCTTTAGGCGCGTTGAGTACTTTTTGGGTGAAGGAAAACCATTGAAATCATCGTCACTTGACGTAACGTGAGGTCACGCTTCGTAGCACTCGTAGGCGATCCGCTACGGCGTAGCACCACATAGGCATGCGCGGAGCGTAACCAGTGCTACGACTGGGGCGGGGTGTACTTTTTGTTTTCACTTCTATCGGCAGTTCCCAAAGACTGCCTCGATTGTTTTTTGTTCTACACCATACCTGGGAACCTTCTAGTTACGGAGATATTGGGTGTCAAAGTTCCAACTTTTTCACCAGTTTTTTTTTTTTAATACAAGTTTTTAATGTTATAAGTTTATTTTAAATACTTTCATGACCCGTTTGATACTCAATTCATCCATCAGCACAATGTGTTGAATGCGTTACATTGAGTTTTACCGTAAAATGTGTTTTATCACCCCAAAAAAAAAAGTAGTTTTCCAGCAATCATTTTTGCGCAGAGTTACTCAGTTTGATGTACAAAATGCTTGTTTGACGGCTTCGTGAAAGGTATATTAACACCCTGTATACCATAAGGAGCTCGTGGCAAAATAATAACAGCCACTTGGGTTAATCCTCAGGTTAAGCTGCGCTTGCCTGGGTTGGTCCATGGATGGGTGACCACCAATTACATACCAAGTGCCTCGGAAAGCACGTTAAGCAGTTGGTCCCGGCTATCATTTGTAAATCTTTGACAGTCGTTACAGGTAGTCAGTGGCCCGAAAGTTTGACAAACAGTCTTACGAAGGGGTATCGTGTTACCCAGTACTAACTGGGTTATGGAGGTCAGATAGGCAGTCGCTCCATGCATATTACTGGTATTCAGCTGCGTCCGGTTAGGCTGGACACCGACCCCAATATAGTTAGGAAAAGGCTAGGTAGATGATGATTTGTAATAAAAAAATGGTTGTCTGTAAAGTCGGTTTACAGACGATAATTTTACGTGATAACGTAATTTTTCATGATATTATTGATTTTAACTTAAAATACAAAATTTCATCCCCCTTCACCCTTTAAGGATTGAAATTCTAACAACACCGTTGCGTTAGCTTCCATACATACGCCTAGATAATAAATTTTGTAATATTCTTGTGGCCTGAAAAAATCTAATTAGTCCGTCAGTTAGATTATCAAAAAATATTTGACACGTATTTTTTCTTTTGTTACGTAAACCAAAATTGACGAAGATACGACGCTTTTAAAATTCTCAATACGTCACGCCGTGCTATAATTTTTAGTGCGCTCTGACGTCACGAGCCCCCACTCTCGAGTTTTGATGCGTTTTATCTTGGTCAATTTTCATTGATTTGCAAAAACAAAAAATACGTGTCCATTATTTTCCAGTACTCTAACTGACGGACTAAATAGATCCGTAATTTATTGATGGTGGAAACTAGCCTATTTTACCGGTGTCCATCGAGACGTTATCACGTCAAAATGTATCTTTTTTCAACATTCTGTCATATTTTCTCCAGACGGCCTATCAACCCCCCCAATACCCCACGACGAGCTCAACGTCAGGGAGCTCCCGACGACGCGGCGACGTCACGTCAACGTTGTGGACACCAGCGGAGAGAGCACCTCGCGACAATGTATTATCGGCGAGGGCGACGCGTTCGCTTCACGAACAGGTAACCTTGTAGCGACTTACGGTAGGATACACATAGACAATGTAGACACGACGAGCTTCCGCGACAAAGTTTAGTCGGCGAGGGCGACGCGTTCGCTTCACGAACAGGTGAGCTTGTAGCGACGTACAGTAGGATACACATAGACAATGTAGACACGACCGGCGAGACCATCTCGCGACAACGTATTATCGGCGAGGGCGACGCGTTCGCTTCACGAACAGGTGACCTTGTAGCGACGTACGGTAGGATACACGTAGACAATGCAGACACGACCGGCGAGAGCACCTCGCGACAAAGTTTAGTCGGCGAGGGCGACGCGTTCGCTTCACGATCAGGTAACCTTGTAGCGACGTACGGTAGGATACACTTAGACAATGTAGACACGACCGGCGAGAGCGCCTCGTGACAATGTATTATCGGCGAGGGCGACGCGTTTGCTTCACGAACAGGTAACCTTGTAGCGACGTACGATAGGATACACTTAGACAATGTAGACACGACCGGCGAGAGCACCTCGCGACAATGTATTATCGGCGAGGGCGACGCGTTCGCTTCAAGTACAGGTAACCTTGTAGCGACGTACGGTAAGATACACTTAGACAATGTAGACACGACCGGCGAGAGCGCCTCGCGACAATGTATTATCGGCGAGGGCGACGCGTTTGCTTCACGAACAGGTAACCTTGTAGCGACATAATATGGTAGGATACACGTAGACAATTTAGATACGACCGGCGAGAGCACCTCGTGACAAAGTTTAGTCGGCGAGGGCGCGGGTAAACCAAAAAAAAACAAATGAAACATACGTGGCGGGCGTGGCGATCGAACCCAAACAATCCGAACATTACCGACCTGTTGATAATAAGATCTACATATTCGCCACGATACGACAAGCCAGCTGGTCTCGGGGCACAGCGCTGGGTTACAATCTCGTGACTTCGAGTTCGATTCCAGCATAAGGATTTTCTTTTTGTGAATCGAGTCATTTTGGTTTTATTTTATGTGTATAGCAGCGGAGATCAGCTATTGAAACGAGAAATATTTAATTAAATGTAATAGAATTTGAAAATCTTTATCTTATTCTGTATCGTGTGGTTAGTACCTAACCTGGTGTCAGAGTTTTTGTGCCGCCCATGGGCCTCTGACTTGGCTTTACCTGCCCTCGAGAAATATCTCTCAGACATGCTGGTTTCCTCACGATGTTTTCCTTCATCGAAGCAAGTGATAATTATACAATACGCACATGAATCTGAAAAATCAGAGGTGCGTGTCTTGGGTTCGAACTGGAGACCTATGACTTGGTAGTCCGACGCGACGGTCACACCGCAAGCCATCACGGCTACTGATTTTTATTATGAACAGGCTTGTTGAACGATTAGTCGCAAGCAATAAGCTTCAATTTCAGCTCAGTTAGACTCTGTTGTCATGGCAACGGTTTAAAACGCCCACCAATAGTTGACACGAGAAAAAAAAATCTAATTAGTCCGTCAGATAGATTTCTAATAGTAGATTGTATCATAAGGGAGCAAAATAATATTTTTACGGCGAGGGCGCTTTTTTGAATCCAGAGCGAAGTGAGGCATTCTAGAGTAGAATCCCGAGCGTAGCGAGGGATTCTTTAATAGAATCCTGAACGTAGCGAGGGATTCAAAGTACGTCGCCCGAGCCAAAAATATATTTTGCGCCCGAGTGATACACTCTACTTTTCATCACCCACTATGAGAAAATTAAAGGTGCCTCATAATTTTAACCGACTTCAAAAAGGAGAAGGATTTCAATTATACTGTTTTTTTTTAAATGTATTTACACCGATTACGCTGATATTAATGAGCCGATTGACGTGATTATTCTTTAGTTTGATGCGGAATAGTTGCCATTGGGTCCTATAAAAATTTAACATAGTTTGGCCCAGTAGTTTTCATTTTATGAACATTTTTACTTCAGTCGTGTGGTCTAATTTCAACATGTAAAATAAATGCATATCTAATATTTGGATAGGATATTAATAAATGGAAAAATATAAAAAAACTTTTTTGCAAAATATAAAACCGACTTCACAAAACACAAAAACGTTAAAAATAACTTTAGCTTCAGAAGTCGGTGACAAAAAAAAACTAAATGAATCAAACAAAGGTCACCGACTTCTGAAGATCTAAAGTTATTTTTCACTTTATTGTGTTTTTTATTCACTGTCACTTGAAGAACTAATTTTTCAAAACAAAACCATGAATTTTTCAAAACGCGGTCTGTAGTTCGCGCGTTTTTTTTTTTAATCAGCCAGCGCGGCGGCGCGGGCGGGCGCGACTATGGGCCGTCGTACCAGCCAGTCTTTATTCAAACAATATTTGCGTTCGATTTCTTTCGACGCTGAACACTAAGATGTTCCAAATTCAAAAAGTGCGCCGCAAAGATAATTGCGGCGCACTTATAAAGAGGAATAAAAACTCATTACTGCCCGCTAAAAGTTTATTATAGAAAACACTACCTTTGGGTGCACTTAAAGGCGAACCAAGTCGTCCTTTTCGAATAGGTGGGATGAAAAAGATATTGAACACATATTTTTTCTTTTGTTACGTAAACCAAAATTGACGAAGATATGACGCTTTTAAAATTCTCAATACGTCACGCCTTGGTATCAATTTTACCTAGTTCTGACGTCATGAGCCCCCACTCCCGAGTTTTCATGCATTTTATCTTTGTCAATATTCATTGATTTACAAAAACAACAAAATACGTGTCCATCCATCTTAGACACTAATCTGCATAGTCCTCATGTGAATTGAGCAAGATTGTCTGGACTTTAAAAGAGACTATGACCTCTGAGTTTGTTTCGGCTGTTTCTTCTCAGAGTAGTCAGGTACGAAACACCGGCCGGCCCCATCTAGTTTAAAAAAAATGACGTGTAAAGGTGTTTGTAAAAACCTACTTGCAAAATAAACATCATTTATCATTACTTTCCAATACTCTAACTGACGGACTAAATAAATTTGCAATTTTTTGATACTGTCTATGCCTATTCGTATTCTTAGCCACAATAAGAGGAGCTCGTGGCATAATAATAACAGCCAGGCTGCTAACTAGGTTGGTCTTGGATGGGTGACCACCCATTACATTCCAAGTTTCCTCCGTGCCTCGGAAAGCACGTTAAGCTGTAGGTCCCGGCTGTCATTTGTAGATCTTTGACAGTCGTTACAGGTAGTCAGTGGCCTGAAAGTCTGACAACCTGCACTAACTAGGTTGTGGAGGTCAGATAGATAGTCGCTTCATGTGAAATACTGGTACTCAGCTGCATCAGATTAGACTGGAAGCCGACTCTAACATAGTTGGGAAAAGGCTAAGCAAATCATGATGAGCCACAATAAGTTGTATATTGTTGCTGTAGTTATAAGTTGTATATTTTCCTTAACAGATGATGGCAGTTCTTCATCAGACACTGAGTCAGATTTCTCGACGTTGGATGATGTGAATACTGATAAAGATATCTACAGGCTCGGGGGGAAACTGTGCGTCGCTAATTTGGCTAGGTAAGTCTGTGTTACTAAGTTAACTGTTAAAGTACTAAGTAATGTACAGTCCCCGGCACGTAACTTGGCAAGAGTCATTAGATGCGCAGAAGTCGTTTTTTAGGTCTCTTTGGTGGTCAAGCGGGACGCGGGGTATGACGTAGCGCCGATCAAAGCGCGCGATTGGTGCGTCAGTCGACCCCTGCCTCCCGCACCGCGTCCTACATTCCGTTCGCTCCCGATTACACTTGCGTGCACGAAAGTTGTACCCTTTGTTTTTGTTGACTTTTACGTACGAGTTCAGTTTTAGTTTTATGTTAAGTTTTTGTTACGAGTTATTGTTATTGTTTTAAATTTAGTTTTTGTTAAGAGTTGTTGGTATTGTTTTAAATTTAGTTTTGTTATGTTTATTAGGTACATAATATGCCAGTTCAAGTGGTAGTTCTAATTTGATGCCAGGGATAACAGTATTATTAACCGATAGTGACGACGAGAACCTATAATTTTTAATAATAATACTTTTTACATACTTAATAAAAAAAATGCATATTATATTTTATTTATAACACCTAATAAATGTCACGAATTCCTCTGCTTTGTTTAACTACATGATTAAAAATAAATGATGGCAATAACCATAATGACAATCAATAAAAGTGACCAGTTTTTTGTTCCACTAAGTGCACGGTATAAGAGCAGCGGTGGCCCAGTGGTGGCGGCCCCGACTTACGAACAGTAAGTCGTGGGTTCGAACCCAGACAGGCGCATTACTTTGTGTAATTTATTTCATCACCACTGCTCTCAAAACGGTGAAGGAAAACATCGTGAGGAAACCGGCATGTCCTAGAACCAAAAATTCGAAGACATGTGACATCTACCAATCCGCACTGGGCCCGCGTGGTGGATTATAGCCCATTCCCTCTCATAGAGAGGAGGCCCGTGTCCCAGCAGTGGGAACATTAATAGGCTGATGATGATGAAGTGCACGATGCGCGAACTTGCCCCCACTACGCCAAAACCTTGCCAACTTACGTGCCGGGAACTGTACCCTACATTAAGGGGGGGGGGGGGGGGTCTCCCCTTAATGTAGGGTACATTACTTAGTACTTTTATAGTAGTTTAATAAACCCATGAAAACAAAAACAACTTGTTATATAATCATTCTTGTTAAATAAAATAAAAATTACTTTATTTTTTAATTAATAAAAAAAAATCGGGGCTGTCTTTGGGGACTGTCGATAGAAGTGAAAACAAAAAGTACACAGGCCCCGCCCCAGTCGTAGCACTGGTTATGCCCCGCGCATGCATATGTGGTGCTACGCCGTAGCAGATCGCCTACGAGTGCTACGAAGGGTGACCGCACGTTACGTCAAGTGACGATGAGTTCAATGTTTTTCCTTCACCCAAAAAGTACTCAACGCGCCTAAACAAGTTTACACTTTAAGAAAAAATAGGGTGTAAGCTAACGCTTCACGAAGCCGACAACCAAGCATTCTGTACATCAAACTAAGTAACTTTACGCAAAAATTATTGATGGGAAACGACTTTTTTTTGGGGAGAAAAATGACGTTTTACGGTAAACTCTCAACTCTCGGTAAGACTCAATGAAACGCATTCAAAACATTGTGCTGGCTGATAGTTGGATTGAATAGTATAGGTTCGTGGAGGTATTTAAAATATTTTTTTTACATTAAAAAAATGTATTAAAGGGACTACAGGAGCTAAACGCGAGTTTTATAAAGCAAAAAGCTGCAATAAACAAAACCAGAAAAATATTTGTAGAAGAGTGCAATTAGACATAAAATACTCAAAAGATGGAACGAAGTTTATAGTGGTCGGATTTTCATGGGACTTTTTTTATTGAGTTTCTAGAGGAGTGGAGAAGAAAATTTCGCCGCTCGCGACTTAATTCGACGAATTCATATTGTAGCGCAATAGTGTGACCTGTGTGCACCCATTTAATGCAAATTTAGTCTATTTCTTTGTTCATAGTAGTCGATGTAATGCAATATTTCAAGTCTTTTTTGATAATGTCCTATTTTCTGCAATTATTTTTAAATATTTGAATTTTAAGACCAAGATTTCTTTTGAAATTGGTAACTAATACTTTTTCACAGATAATTGGATGTAAAAATATTCAAGAAAACTGAATGCGCGCTGCATGAATATACTCGAAAATAATGCAAAATAAATCTAGGCACACACAAGTAATATGGCAAGTAGGAAATGAAAGGAAAAAAAATTAGGTACCTCGCACAGTCGATCTTCTTGATCCCTGGATTTTCGGGGCGCCCCTTGTCTTCCACCAAATGATCACAAATTGTCTCCAAAATGACGATTGCTATGTACACACGATAACTTGGTATATACTGATTTAAATTAATTATATTTTTAAGTAGATGCACTTTGAACGGTGACGTGACACGAACTGATTCGTGATGACGATTATACTTGTATGTGAGGTGCGACAAGGTGGGGAATAGAGTAAATGGGTGAGAGGGAAAAGGATAGGAAGTTACCAGCCATAATGTGCAATTTCTAACCCAATTTGAATTTAAAAATTAACGATTTAGCGTTAACAAAAACCATGTTTACGAGTAAAGTGACTAAAAATGTATTCACAATTATCAGGAAATCGTCTATATAAAAGTAAAGAAGGCCATTTTTCTCAAAATAGTTTTATAACGGTCAACGTAAATATTATCCTCAAAATATCCTTATTATATCTGCTATCCATAGATAACAAAAACTAAAAATTGGTTGCCTGTAAAGTCGGTAAACGGGCGAAAGTTTTACGTGACAACGACTTTGAGTGGTAAAATAAACTTTTTATGTCTGTCTCTCTCGCTCTTAGGCGGGCTAACCATGCCCGAGTGGAAGGGACGCGTGCCTCTCACTCGCTCTCATTGTGAGCGCATAACGTGAGCGGAGCGTAACGCAGTTTCTTGAAGTGTCACCCGGCAAACCAATTTATAAGACGTTGTCACGTCAAAAAAAATTGGTGGTACTCGATAAAGGTTGATTATTGCTGACAAGCAAAGGTGTAATGGGGCCGCTGGTAAATTTACAAAAATTATCGTAATTATAACGTAACCTGCGATGCTTTGGGCATTTTTTGCGATTTATCTAAAGCTTTCGATTGTGTTCTTCATGAAACATTAATCAGGAAACTACACCACTACGGAATCCGTAACGCCTCCCTGGATCTTCAAATTTCATATTTGAGTGACAGGATTCAGAGAGTTGATGTTAAAGGGAAAAGATCTCCCGGATCCGTAGTAAGAATGGGGGTACCCCAGGGCTCAATTCTTGGTCCATTTTTGTTTCTTATTTATATAAATGACTTGCCTTACCTCATAAAGGATAATCATGACATAGTATTGTTTGCAGACGACTCTTCTCTTTTATTTAAACTCAAACGTCAGCAGTTAGTTACGGATGATGTTAATAGCGCCCTGGCAAAAGTCGTTAATTGGTTTAATGTTAATAATCTACTCCTAAATGAGAAGAAAACTAAATGTATTAAGTTTAACCCATGTAAGACAAGTGGAAACTACTGTACTAATTAAGGATGAAGAGTTAAAACTGGAAGATAGCACAGTCTTCTTAGGCATAACTTTGGATGCCAAGCTTCAGTGGGGCCCGCATATAGACAAATTGTCGAAGAAACTTAGCTCTGCAGCATTCGCCGTTAGAAGAATTCGTGATTTAACTGATTTAGAGACAGCCCGTTTAGTTTACTTTAGTTATTTCCATAGCGTGATGTCGTACGGTTTTCTCTTGTGGGGCAATGCCGCTGATATTCAGACAATATTTGTTTTGCAAAAAAGGGCAATTCGTTCAATTTATAAATTAAGTCCCAGATACTCCCTCAGAGAAAAATTTAAAGAGACTGATATTCTTACTGTGCCCTCTCAGTTTATTTATGATAACCTTTTGTACGTAACTAGAAGGTTCCCAGGTATGGTGTAGAACAAAAAAGTGATCGCAATGACGGGGAGAACAAGTGCCTTTCGGCTTCGTTAAGAGTTTCACACACCATTATAATTTAATTATCTTTTTTTAGGTGTCGTCCCCGAGTGCTATCAGCTAGGTCTAAGATGTACCTATGGAACGTACTGACCGTGGCTGTATTTTACACGCTACCTGTCATTCAACTTGTGGTCACATATCAGAGGGTAAGTTCTTTAGTAACATCTTATGGTACAGTCAGTCTCAAAAAGATGTAAAAACGGACAAGGAACCATTTCATTGTCTACAATCATTATTACATAATTTTGTATACATTGGAAAGCTACAAGAAGTCGGTTAAAAATATAGTAAACAATTCACACACATAGACGGGATATTTATAGTAATATAAAAACCCTATGAATAAAAAAATTAAAGAATAGGGATGATGACTGACTAAAAAAAATATGATTCTGTTTAGTCCGTCAGTTAGATTATCGAAAAATATTGGATTTTTTGTTTTATCAAATTAATAAAAAATGACGAAGATAAAACGCGTCAAAGATCATGATTGGGGGCTTGTGAGTTATGCCGTCACATTCCGGTAAAAAATGTATTCAAATGTGACGTCACACGAGTATTCGACGCACTGTATCGTCTTCATTTTTTGTTTACGTGAAAAAAGAAAAAATATGTGTCCAATATTTTTTGGATTTCTATTATAAAGTTGATTTTAATTCTATACTCCGTCGCCCTTGTTACAGCTCCTAAACCAATCCGGCAACCAAGACCTATGCTACTTCAACTTCCTGTGCGCTCACCCGCTGCTCGTGCTGTCGGACTTCAACCACGTGTTCTCGAACCTGGGCTACGTCGTGCTGGGCCTGCTGTTCCTCATGCAGGTCTGGCGCCGGCACAACTACCATCAGCATCACGAGCTCGCGAGGGTAACCGAACATACTAGTTCAACTTGTTGCAGCCAGCATGCGCCACTGTGTAATGGGGGACAGGCCAGCATGGGCCACTGTGTAAAGAGGGGCAGGCCAGCATGGGCCACTTTGTAGTGTGTCTCATGCACCAGCATGGGCCGCTGTGTAGAGTCACATGGGCTTACATGGGCCACTGTGTAAAGGTGGACAGGCCAGCATGGGCCACTGTTTAAAGCGAGACCGGTCAGCATGGACCTCGATATAAGGGAACAGGCCAGCATGGGCCACTGTCTTAATTTTATTTATTCATTATAACAATTCGCATTGTGTTTGAATTATGTTAAGTGTCTCATGGGCCAGCACGGGCCACTGTGTTAAGTGTTTGTATAGGATAATTTTTGACCGTAGCTTGGAGATCAGACCCAGACTCCAGAACCACGATAACAACCTCTAAATCTATCATTACATATACCTATCTAATAAATAAGTCGTTGTCCACAGAAAGACCTGGGCATCCCGCAGCACTTCGGGCTGCTGTACGCGATGGGCATCGCTCTGGTGAGCGAGGGGCTCCTGTCCGCCGCCTACCACGTCTGTCCCAACAGCATGAACTTCCAGTTCGGTGAGATACCTAGACGAAGACCTAGCAGCTATCCTAGTGTGGCTACTTTATTACTTAGAGCAGTGTTTTCTAACCTGTGCCACAGAATATATATGAGTACCTTACGGTACAGGAGTTTCACTCCCGAGTTTAGGTATAATAAACGCAAGCGTGCGGCCACCGCACTAGTCTCAATAGGCTTGCACTCGCTCGACTTGTCGCACACGCAGCGCACGCACCCGCGAAACAAAAATAAACTGTTAATACCGTAAAGTACCTCTGACAGCCCTAGCAGACTGAAGCGAGACGGCAGACAGTTATTGTACTATGAACGCTATGCGCAATGCAAAAGGTTGAAATTAGCTTGTTTTCCAGAATAGTAGATAAATATCTCGGGGTTTTTGCGCCGCTTGTATGGAAGTGAGACAGGCCTGCCTGTGGGTCGTGACCCCCTGAAGCTTCGGTCGCGAGAGGTCGCGAAACTACCTCAATAAACAAAACAATAAAGCCTATAAAGATATATTTAATAAGAAAATGATAACTAAAGGATATAAACATACAAATTAACAAAATAAAAAATTATTCAGGTTTTTATTTTGTATTTTGTGTACTCATCCATCTTATTAAGGTGTCGCTTGTTTGTCATCCACCCATCTGATGGTGAGATGATGTTTCACCCATCGTGGATCCGTTTTTGCTACATTGAGAGAATTAAATCGAATCCAAAATTAAAAAAAAAAAAAAAATGTTAAATACCTACATAATTATATTTATCCGAATCCTAATTATTATGCAAATGCATAAAAAAATTGTATGGATTTAATATTTGTAATATAATAAAATAAATGAAAAAAAGAAGCTAAGGGTGGGGGTCGCCAATTCTTTTTCATACCTTGGGGGTCGTGTCATGAAAAAGGTTGAAAAACACTGGCTTAGAGCAAAATAAGAGCGAATACTAGACCGTCAGTGAACTCGGTGGTACATTCGAGTCGGCGACATACAGATGTTTCACCTAATTTGTTCAACAATAGGCTAGATTCCACCATCAATAAATAGCAAATCTATTTAGTCCGTCAGTTAGAGTATTGGAAAATAATGGACACGTATTTTTTGTTTTTGTAAATCAATGAATATTGACAAAGATAAAACGCATCAAAATTCGGGAGTGGAGGCTCGTGACGTCAGAACGCACTAAAAATATAATTATACCACGGCGCGATGTATTGAGAATTTTAAAAGCGTAGTATCTTCGTCAATTTTGGTTTGCGCAACAAAACAAAAAATACGGGTCAAATATTTTTTTATAATCTAACTGACGGACTAATTAGATTTTTTTAGGACACAAGCCTATGGTCATGTTGTTTGTGACGAAGTTCAAAATGTACCACTGCGTAAATGGGGACAGGCCAGCATGGGCCACTTTGTAGTGTTGGGTCACCATGAGCTACTGTGTAAAGTGTCTCACGGGCCAGCATGGGCCACTGTGTAAAGGGAGACAGACCAGCATGGGCCACTGTGTAAAGGGGGACAGGCCAGCATGGGCCACTTTGTTGTGTCTAATGGGTCACCATGGGCCACTGTATAGTCACATTGGCTTACATGGGCCACTGTGTACAGGAGGTGCATGTCCCCTTTTAAACTAATAAATAATTTTAATTATTTTTTTTATAATTTTCATTTATTTATCCCACAGACACATCATTTATGTACGTGACGTCAGTCCTGTGCATGGTGAAGATCTACCAGTCCCGACACCCCGACATCAACGCGCGTGCGCACGCCACCTTCGGAGTTCTAGCGCTTATCATATTTATTGGTAAGTCAACGTCATCGCTGGGCCCACGTGGGGATCACGGCCCACGTGGTGCATTATGGCCCACGGGGTGCATTATGGCCCGTGGTGGATTATGGCCCACGTGGTGGACCACGGCCCACGTGGTAAGTTATGGCCCACGTGGTGGATTATGGCCCACGTGGTCGATTATGGCCCACGTGGTGGATTATGGCCCACGTGGTCGATTATGGCCCACGTGGTGGATTATGGCCCACGTGGGGGATTATGGCCCACGTGGTGGATAACGGCCCACGTGGTCTATAATGGCCCACGTGGTGGATTATGGCCCAAGTGGTAGATTATGACCCACATGGTGTATTACGGGCCACGTGGGCGATTGCGGCCCACTTGGTACATTATGGCTCACGTGGTGGATCAAGGCCCACGTGGTGGATCACGGCCCACATAATTGATTACAGCCAAAATTTGACATCAAGTGAAGTTTTAAGCGATTTTGAACCATATATGATGCGACTAATAACTGTCAAACCTACCCGACTGTATAGAACCGAATACAGTCATAATCTCCTTGCTTTTAAGAACTCTGTAAAAAATTAAAAATAATTTTATTTTTGGAATTCGGTGGCAATAAAGTCAATAAAACAAACAAAGTCACCGACTTCCGCATTTTTTTTAAGTATAAATAAAATAAATAAATTAATATTGCTGAAAATTACTCACACCGCCATCTAGTGCCACACTAAGCAACGAGGCTTGTGTCGTGGACACCAGATAGTTAATATACTACATACATACTTTTTGTTTGTAAATAAATACTTAATATATGACTCGGAAACAAATGTCCATTGCTCATCACACAAACATTTGCTCCGACCGGGATTCGAACCCGGGACCCCAAGAACGTAAGGCAGCCTCAGTGCCGCTGCGCCATTCGGGTCGTAGTATGTTTTTTATTTAGAAAAAAAACTGACTGAATTGAATCCCTCCTTTATTATTCCCCAGGTCTGGTGGGAGTCCTGAACGCAAACTTCTACTTCTGGATAGCGTTCACAGTGCTGCATCTGGTCACCTGCCTGGTCATGACCTTCCAGATATATTACCTGGGGAGATTCAAACTGGGTAAGTTTTGTTTAAGTTTCGCCTGTGGTTTTAGGGAGCGTGTATTAATTACGTACCGTCAGCAGTTTAGGGAAGGGGGGAGGGCGTCAAGCCGAATCTCACTCAATCTCACGAGGGATGGAGAGGGGGGGGGGGGGGGTCTAAGCAAATATCGCGTATTTTTTCCCAACAAGAAACAATGTAAAATTACGTGATAAATAGGTTACAGCAAACATTGTTTTCTAGTAAAATATGGCTAAATCCTACACAATATCTAATAATAAACATTCAATGAATATAAATTAAGCAAATAACATATTATGTTTTTTAAACAATTCCAACGCAAGCAAGCACAGATTAACACTAAACTACGCATTTTGATAAATCTCACTTGAGATTAGGGGAGGGGTGAGGGAGTCACGTCAAATCTCACGATATCTCAATAAGGGGAGGGGTCGAAAAATCACCAAAAGAGAATGGCGAGGTTGGACCCACGTAATTTAAAAATCAACAGAGTGCCGTTCACGGTCTACTACTACTACTACAACAGCTCATAACGTCCACTGCTGGCCATAAGCCTCTCCCATGATGGGAGGAATTTGCCGTAATCTCTACGCTTGGCAGGCGGATTGGAGATCGCAGTGATGAAAGACTAACAGAAAACGCTGCTGCCCATTCTCTGGTCTACGGAGGCGCAAGGTGTTCTGCCTCAGACATTACGAGCCTTATACGACACCCGTCAGTGTAATGGGTTGGTTCTATTCTACTCTGCCGGATACCATACGGCCAATGGATGATGGATCGTGTTCACGGTCTAGTTTATATTAATTATACTAAAGAGTTAAAAAATAAAAAATAATAATAATTAATAATAATAATTTATTTATTTTTATTTTAATTATACTAAAGAGTTTATCAGAGTTCTATATAAAAAATATTGAGTTACTAGATGATGGGAATTAAAAGTTACGAATGATTTTAATTTTTATAAAAATAAGTCATCGTGCAGTTTCCGAACGCAACGGTTGACATTTACCTTTTACAACTGAGAAAAGTTTCATATTCATCTGTGGACATAGTCTGTGGATCATTCTATTATTTGTTTGTGTTCAACGGCTACGTGGAATACGGATAAAAGCTAATTTATGCCATTCTACTACTAATAATAATAACCAATAAGTCCGTGCCATAAGTTAGGTTATAATCTTCTACCTTTCATATCTTTTTTCTCCCAACTTCTATAACCTACTTTCCATTTGCTGTTTTGTTAGTTTAAGTCGTTCTTTAACTATTCATAAGTTTCCACAATGCACGCTACCCATATCACTGGGTCCCGAATTACATGCATTCTCGCCATTCTCTTTTGCTTGAACACGTAGCTTCTTTTACTTGACCGGACCATGGTGTTGGCGACCGGTCTTGCGCTCTCTTGCCTTCGGTATTACCAATAATGACCAGCTTTTCAAGACTGCTATCTCCTCTTCGCATTATGTGGCCGAAATAGGTCAAAATACGCTGAAGGCAAGCTGTAGACAATCGGGTCTTGATATCAAGTTGGGAAAGAATAGACACATTTGTGCGTTTGCCTGTCTATGGAATTTGGAGCATCCGCCTCCAGGACCACATTGCATCTGTCCTCTGTCTTTCTCTTGCTCGGATTGTTCACGTCTCAATAGGGAATATGCATTTATATTCTTTTTTTTATTTCGATAAGGAATGATAAAGAACTATAACCATATTGACAAAAACCGAAAACAAGACATCAATCGGCCAAACAACACAAAAGTACCAACCAACCCGCTTAGCATGAACGCCGTAGACACGAAAGAGAATCGACAAATCTTTTGTTCATCCCTCATTTTGTCGATTCAATGACAGATGAACAAAAGATTTGTCGTTTCTCTTTCGTGTCTACGGCGTTCATGCTAACCGGGCAAGTATAACCATTTAAACTTTTGTTTCTATCTCTTTCTAGATAAACGGAATTTAGTATGGATTTTGTACGTCGATACAGCGAATGACGTCATTCGCTGTATCGGATCTCTCTGTCTTATCAGCAGTTTCAAATGCTTATAACTTAGTATTTTTAATAGATATTAAAAAAATAATTTCACTTTGCTATTTCTGATGTTAATACGCTTTGTTTAGAGTGATAAAAAAAAACATGCATAAATTAGGTATTCAATCCAACAAAACCTAAGTAGAACTAACATATATTATAATCCTGAGCAGACGGCGGCACAATCTACCGAGCGGCGCGAGAGCTACTGTCGCGCCCCCTCGCGGCCATCACCCCGACCTACTGCGGCCGATGTGTACTGCTCATCATCGCTAACCTGGCCAACTGGGCCATTGCAGCCTATGGGTAAGTCTTCACCATCATCTGCCTAGCCTTTCGGCTTCCAGTCTAACATGATGCGGCAGTATACCAGTATTTTACATGGAGCGACTGCCTATCTGACCTCCATAACCCAGTTCATAATCATCATCATCAGCCTATTAATGTTCCCACTGCTGGGACACAGGCCTCCTCTCTATGAGAGGGGATGGGCTATAATCCACCACGCGGGCCCAGTGCGGGTTGGTAGATGTCACATGTCTTCGAATTATTTGAATGACAGCCGGGACTAACTGTTATGTGCTATCCGAAGCACGGAGGAAACTCGGTATGTTAGGGTGGTCACCCATCCACAGACCAACCGAGGCAAGCACGGTTTAACCTAAAGATCGACCCGAGCAGCTGTTATTATTTAGCCACGAGAGAGATGGCTTACGTTTGACAGAATAAAAAACTCAGTGTTGCAAGCATCATTATTTTCCCCAGTGTTGCCAACCTAAATAACATTTAATTGTTTTTCACAGTGTTGCCAACCTAAATAAAATTTTATTGTTTTCCAGTGTTGCCAACCTAAATAACATTTTATTGTTTTCCCCAGTGTTGCCAACCTAAATAACATTTTATTGTTTTCCCCAGTGTTGCCAACCTAAATAACATTTTATTGTTTTCCCCAGTGTTGCCAACCTAAATTATATTTAATTGTTTTCCCCAGTGTTGCCAACCTAAATAACATTTAATTATTTTCCAACAGTGTTGCCCAACACAGCCGTGACTTCGCATCACATTTATTGCTGGTTCTCATGAGCAATTTGTTCCTGTATACGTTGTTTTATATCGTCATGAAGTTGTTGCATCGGGAGTCTATTCGGTGGTACAGGTATGTCGACTAATATTCAACTATTCTTTCCAATAGGGATGATGACCAGTGATAGGAATAGGTAGTGCTTATTAGCCTAAACTTCGAAGAACAGAGACAAGAATCGGAGACTTCCTTAGACTATATTTTTTTCCGGGACATCACGGTAAGTACATCAAAAATTAATGTTATTTGGAATAAGTAATTGGTCTATGTTTACCTAAAGTTTGCGACTAGACATAACATAACACAGTCGTTACAACCATCAAAATTTCTGAAAGTTTTCTTTTTAAGAACATTTTGGAAACGACTTCTTCATCATAAAACTATGATACGCTCTCTTAGGTACGCACTCTTAGAATTAACAAAAAAAAACTCGCCGTGGTCGCATAATAAAATATAGTCTAAGGAAGTCTCCGATTCTTTTCTCTGTTCTTCGAAGTTTAGGCTAATAAGCACTACCTATTCCTATCACTGATGATGACTGACTACTAAAATAAATATGAGTTTGTTAAGTCCGTCAGTTACATTATCGAAAAATATTGGATACGCGTTTACGTATCTTCCAATGGAGTATTGGAAAATACATAAACACGTATCTTCAATAGGGTAGATGACAAAAAAAAATCTAATTAATCCGTCAGATAGATTTCCAAAAAATACTCCAGAAGATTCTTGTACAATAGGCTAGTTTCCACCATCAATCAATAAATTGCAAATCTATTTAGTCCGTCAGTTAGAGTATTGGAAAATAATGGACACTTATTTTTTGTTTTTGTAAATCAATGAATATTGACAAAGATAGAACGCATCAAAACTCGGGAGTGGGGGCTCGTGACGTCACAACGCACTAAAATTATAGCACGGCGTGACGTATTGAGAATTTTAAAACCGTCATATCTTGGTCAATTTTGGTTTATGTAACAATTGAGCCGTGTGGTATCCGGCAGAGTAGAATAGAACCAACCCATTACACTCACGGGTGTCGTATAAGGCTCGTAATGTCTGAGGCAGAACACCTTGCGCCTCCGTAGACCAGAGAATGGGCAGCAGCGTTTTCTGTTAGTCTTTCATCACTGCGATCTCCAATCCGCCTGCCAAGCGTGGAGATTACGGCAAGTTCCTCCCATCATTGGAGAGGCTTATGTCCAGCAGTGGACGTTATGGGCTGTAGTTGTTGTTGTTGTTGTAACAAAAGAAAAAATACGTGTCAAATATTTTTTGATAATCTCACTGACGGACTAATTCGATTTTTACAGTATACAAGCCTATTGGCACAGACAGCGGAAACGACTTTATTTTATACTATGTAAAGATGGCTCAAAAGTTATCGAAGTACATTTAACTCATAGAAGGCGTTTCGACTATTCATTTCGCTTAATATTTTCTGATAGAAACGTTACTGTTTTTAGCTGGGTGTTCATAGCGATGACGTACTCCATATGGTTTGGATCTAGCTATTTCTACTTGGACCAGAGCACTAATTGGGCAGTAAGTATTTTATTTACTTTTTTTGTTGTTCCCTGCTGCGTGATATTATTATACAACCTGATTTTTTGATATCCCATAACTCTAGGGTTATATTCTGTAGGTAAAAATAATACTAAAACTCCTAGAATAGGTGATCAATCATAATTAAATTATCATCAATCATAATTAAATTATCATCAATCATAATTAAATTAGGTCAAAAATTGTGACCAGTATGACGAATCTTTACTTTTGCGAGGTTGCCAAACTTCGCAGTAAAATAAATAGTAAAATAAAGTATGTATCTAAGTTTTATTGATAAATACAAGTAGTTCATTTTAGTTCAAACCAATCATTCATATTTAAATCTAAGAAAATGCGACGTTGTCATATTTCACGTAAGGATGTTTTACGTTAATAATCGTGACTGCCGAATTATTTTGTATGTAAAATGAAAAAAAGAAAGGATGATTGAAACATAATTCATATGCCAGTTGATTCTTTGATATGGTCTCAATCATACCCTAGAGTTATGGGATATAAAAAAAAAACAGGTTGTATAAATATTATTTCCCTATTTGAATCGGACGTTAACAATTTCAGGTGCTATTTTTTTTGCACGGAAACTTAATCCGTTTTCTAATATACAAGTACCCTAGTAGTTACTTCTTATAACATCAGCTATCTGCAAGTACAAGTTCCATCAAAATCGATCAAGCCGTTTCGGAGATTAGCCGGAACAAACGGACATACAGACAATTTTTTTTTTTTTTAAATTGAAAAGAAATAGTTTTTTTTCGTTATAAGTATCGCATGTACGGTCGAACAAGATATTTGGTTTACAGTTTAACCAACAAATTACATTGTAAAAGGTAAACTAAATAGCTTATTCGACCGTACATTCATTTATACATTCAGTAAGAAGTCGGTTAAAAAGCTATTATTTAGAAATTTCAAACGGCAAGTTAAATTTTATTAATTTCTAGACATTTTGGTATGGGCATGTGATTAGGAGGGATGAATCGCATTAGACTAAGAGAGTAATGGGCCTCATCAGAAGGCTTAAAGTCACCCAAAGGGCAATGGAGAGGGCTATAACATCCGCAAGAGAACCAAGGTTACCGACGTAGCCCGAAGAATTGCCAAACTTAAGTGGCAGTGGGTAGGGCACATTGCTCGCAGAACGGATGGCCGAGGGGGCTGAAAAGTTCTGGAGTGACAACCGCGAACCGGAAGACGTTGCGTTGGAAGGCCTCCCGCTAGGTGGAGCGGTGACCTGGTGAAGGTTGCGGGAATCCGCTGGGTGCGAGTCGCACGGGACCTGGACATGTGGCGACACGTAGGGGAGGCCTATGTCCAACAGTGGACGTCTTTCGGCTGAAATGATATTGATGATGAAGAGAGTCATCATCATCATCATCATTTCAGCCGAAAGACGTCCACTGCTGAACATGGGCCTCCCCCAAAGGGGGGTTTTTGCCATAATCGCCACGCCTGGCAGGCGGGTTGGCGATCGCAGTACGGTTGTTACAAAAGCACAGAGAACGCTGCTGCCCATTCTCTGGTAAGTCCTTAGTCGCCTCTTACGACACCCACGGGAATATATGGGATGGTGCTATTCTTTACGTCCGACACCATACAGAACCAAAATGAAGAAAGAAGAAGAAAGAATGAAGAGAGTAATTAATATAGGGTCGCCAGTAGTGGCCCTGAAATTGCCAACCTTTTCGCAGATCAATTTGTGTCTGTTTTTAGTCTAAACCCAGTTACGAATAACAATACTTCAAATGGATTTTCAGGTATTGGCTCTGTCATAAGTACTATTGAGTTTACGGAAATGCAGATTTTTAACAAGCTCAAACACATAGATGCTTCCAAAGGGGCTGGACCTGATTCCATACCACCTTTGTTAATAAAACGCTGTTGTCACGAGCATACCCTACCGTTGCTGTTAATTTTTAATTCTTCTCTTGCCGAAGGATTGTTTCCTGAAGTATGGAAAAGTGCAAGAATCGTCCCGATTTTCAAGAAAGGAGATCCTGCCAATGTTAAAAATTACCGTCCAATTTCAATATTATCATGTTTTTCAAAGATCTTTGAGTCTCTTATTTGTCCAATTATTACTAACCACATTGACA
Source organism: Xestia xanthographa (assembly GCA_905147715.2). Classification (NCBI taxonomy): domain Eukaryota; kingdom Metazoa; phylum Arthropoda; class Insecta; order Lepidoptera; family Noctuidae; genus Xestia; species Xestia xanthographa. Next base: position 20,387,111 of record LR990667.1, read on the forward strand.
AAATTATTTCACAGAGTCAGCATGGTTTTAAAGCGGGTCGCAGCGTAGAAACAAACCTTGTCGAGTTTGTTTCTGATGTAACCCTGGCTCTTGACAAAAGATTGGAAGTAGATGCTGTTTACACGGATTTTAGCAGTGCGTTTGATAAAGTTGACCATTCTCTGCTACTGTCAAAGTTAGAATACAATGGTATACATGGCTCTTTTTTAAACTGGTTTTCATCTTATTTATCCCGTAGATCGCAAATTCTTGTTGTTAATGGTTATGAATCTTACCCTTACTATGCTGTCTCAGGAGTTCCTCAGGGTTCTCACTTTGCACCAGTTCTATTTTCACTCTTCATTAATGATATAACTGATCAAATCCTTCACTGTAAATACCTGTTGTTTGCCGATGATCTTAAAATTTATAAAATTATCACTTCAGATAAAGATGCTTCCCTAATTCAGGAGGATTTGGATAGAATTGACCATTGGTGCAACCTGAATCACATGAAGCTTAACATACAAAAATGTAGTCACATACGATTTTCAAGGAAAAAGCACTGCAATTCAGTCTCATTTAAAATAAAAGGAGAATTATTAGAAACCGTTAATGAGGTCCGCGATCTTGGTATCATCATGGACAGTAAACTTAACTTCAGAAGTCATATCGATAACATCGTTACTAAATCGTCACGGTTGCTAGGATTTCTTAAGAGAAGTACTAAAGGGTTTAAGCTAATAAGAACTAAAATTGTCCTTTATAACGCCTTAGTTCGGAGCCACCTGGAATTTGCCAGCGTGGTATGGAACCCCCACTATGCTGTACACTCACAGAGAGTCGAAAGCATCCAGAGGGCCTTTACGAAACACCTAGCTTATACTTTCAGTATAATATCCCCCCGGTGTCCATATGAACAACGCCTTCAATCGTTTGAAATGAATAGTTTGCGCGACCGTCGACTAATGCAGGATCTCATGTTTTTGTACAAATTAGTAAATAATAAATTAGACTGCAGTAAGCTAGTTGAGCGTATCGGCCCAAAAGTACCTCACAATTTTCCCAGATATCCTATGACCTACCTATTCAATACTCAAGGATCTAATTCAAATATTGGTGTAAACTCGCCACTCAATAGACTCTGTAGAGAGATGAATTCTTTTATTAAATCCTCCCCTGATGTCGACATTTACCACAATTCCATAAAAATCTTTAAATCCCAATTACTAGATTCTCGAAAATCGCAACACAATGTTTTGTTATGTTAGTATTAATTATGATTCCTTTGGTTTTTTTTTTACTTTGTAACATTACTTCTTTCTTTATTTTTAACAATGTTATAATAATTTTATTTTTATTCATAGTTCTGATCTCATTTTTATCTATTCTAACATTACTAATCATATCTTATGTCTTTTTTTTTTAATTTTAATTAGTTAGTAAAATTGCATCATACGTTTTTCTTTTATTTGTATTGCTTCGTAAGTTAGATAGTCTATTATTGTATGTTCTACTTTGTATTTCATTTCGTTGTTGTCACTTGTTTTTAGCCACTTATTTTAATTTTTAATTTTAATCTCTCCTAAGCTAACACTTATTTTTGTGAATGCTGGTTAACCTATAATTGGCAACTGTGTTAGTCCAAAACTGTATAACCAATGTATACCTAAATGTTATACACAGAAGCTAATTACGAAGGCTGTAGCCGGAGGATTGAAAGAAATACAAAATTTACTAAAACTTAATTTAATTACGAAAATTACAAGATTAATTATGAGCTAGATAGTCGACAGTTGACCGATGCTGTGCCAAAAGTGACGATTTCGCGAAGGCCTCGATGTCCGGTGCGCCGGGCTGCATCACGTTGAGCTGCGTCGGCGCCTCGTGTCTCCGCTGGTGCAAGGTGCAATCCGCGGTAATTAGGCTAACGCGCGGTCAGCGTTTTAGGTGCTATGCGTGTATGTAACACCTCCCCCCGAAGATAAGCAACTATTTCGAAATCTTGTGTGAGAGAGATGATGAAATATTGCTGTGGTCGATTCTTATCTCGCTAGGGCTGATTCCATGTGGTTCTCGAATTTCAGCATAATTTCCTGGAGATGTAGCATCATCGGTTTTCATTGTTTGATTTTTGTGGAGGCGTTTCGCTCGATATCGTCGGTACGTCAGTGCGATAATGAGTGCACTTGCACCGGATAGTATTAGATAGACCGGGATCGTGGTATGGTAGAGAGCTGTATCAATTGCTTCATTAAGCTTTGCTGGAGTCTGTTGCATGATCTTCGTGTTTATTGAGTGCAGATTATGTAGATCGACAGAGTTGAGTACGATTGGTGGTTCGCTTGACGTTTCTAAGTCTTCATTATTTGTAGGTAATTGCATAATCTCTAGAGCGAATCCCTTAATGTGATTGTTAGAGTTCGCTATGGTGAATTCGGGCGTTTTGATGTGGCAATTGTGCGGGATGATAGCTAAATAGCTTCCTTCAAGGGTTTTATATGTTTCTTGTCCGCATGATATCTTCACTTTGGTTGGATGTGGGAAACTGATGGTGTAATGTTTCTCGTCGAGTTGTTCTACAGCTTCTTTCTTCAAGACGACTGAAGACAGCTTACAGGATGGGAGAAGTTCTTGCTTGGAGATCAGATGCTGGATACAGTCGGGGTCATCTTTGGCCTTGTATTTTGTTTTGGCTTCGCAGAGGTACAGAGAATTTACCTTCGGGCATTCAGCCTCCATGTACATAGAATCTTGTCCAGAAATCGCAATAAAAGGTGAGGTAGGTAAAAGGATTTTGTTATTCTTGTTAGGGACGATGGAAAGTTTGTAAAGGCTATAGATTGGAGGGAAGGCAATCGGCACCTTAAATACTATAACTATCTGATTTTCTATATAAAAATAACCTAGCTTAATTACGTCATAATAGTCTCTTAGTTCTAAGTCAAGGATTTCGTTATTTGAATATAAAATCCTTAGTTTCTTTAGCATATTCTCAATCTCAGCTATAGTAACTACCATATTCGGTGTGCTTAATGCACGTATAAAGGCTAGAGTGTACTCTAGTTTATGGAGTTCTTCGGATAAATTGTCTATGTTATCATCTAAGATAATTAAGTGTTGAGCCATATGGGCGTAGTGGATTAAATCGAGGTTTGCCGAGCTATTAATTATCTGATTTAAAACATTGCCTATTCTCTCTTGGTTTTTTGTTATATTAGTTAATAAGTTGGCATTTTGTGAAACCCAAGTTTTGGATAGACTAACATGCTGATTAAGTTGGGCCTGCATCCTGTACTCGTTTTCCTGAAGGATTTTTATGGCGTTGTCGTATTTAATTGCATCAGTTTGATCGAGATTTCCGGATATACTCTTGATAACGGAACCGAGGCCATCAATGAGTCCTCTTTTATGGCGATTATGTTCAAATGATTGTAACTGTGTAGATATTTTAGTTAGTTTGCATGTAAGATAATTCATGTGCGGTTCAAATAATAGGGATGTCTTATTATTTAATGTGTGTCTAATATCAGTCAATCTGGTATTAACTGCATCTATCTGAGATTGTATACTATCGAGGTTGACATAATTGAGGAAGGAATGATAGTGGGAAACGATACGCGTCGTTCCTAGATTAAACGGAAGTATTCCAGGGCCGCTTCCTAAAGGGTCAATCGTTACTTCTTGTCCTTGCGTCATTTGGAGTAGTAGTATTAGTAGTAACATCCTGTAACAATACGGAATCTTTAGGGCTTCTCTTTAGACGAGATTTTGCAACGGGACCTCGTTTCTTTCTGGTGTAAATATGTATGGGAAGGTCAGCTAGGACTATGTCTTTGGTATAACGCGGGGCTAACTTTTGTCTACTGGCTTGTGGATTACGGACAAAAACTTGTTGGTCAGGGATATATTCCTTTTCAGATTCGCGGTCTTTATTCCTGTTTTCAGTTAATTCAGTCCTATGGTGAAGAGAAGTTTCGTTTATTATTTCGTAGACCTGGGTTAGTCGTTTTTTATGGTCTTGTAGGTAATTTTGCAATAAGTGCTCTGATAAATTTAAATCTAAGGAATCGCGGGGATCAAAGTGTCCTGTGATTAAGTCTATAGGTCTGCATTTAGTAAAGCTGTGTATTGAGTTGTTATAACCTAAGATTGCATAGGGCATGAGATTTACAGCAGATTCATTACACTTTTGTAACTTAAGGATTCTGAGATGTTCGAGAATAGTAGAATGGAAGCGCTCTACTATACCATTGTCGTTAGGAGTATGTGCAAGTATCTTATGATGCTGGATTTTATGAAGACGGACGAACTCTGAAAATAATGCATTAGTGAACTCGGTTCCTTGATCTGTGACTATAGTGTAAGGGACGCCATGATGGGTGCAAAACGTTAAAAGAGCTTGGACAACACTTATCGCGGTACCATCTCTGAGATGATATGCTTGCGCATATTTCGAGAAAGCGTCAATTAAGGTAAGAAATTTCTCATTTTGTGCTGTGAAAAGATCGAGGTGAACAGTTTCAAAGGGTTTAGTTGGGGGAGGAACTATGGAAAATTTTTGCTGAATGGGGTTCCGATCGTATTTCGCCTGTCCACAGATACTGCATTCATTGATATATTTTGAAATACTTTCTTTCATTTTAGGCCAATAATAACGGTGTGATAAAGCTAGGAAACATTCAGTTATACCACGGTGATTTGTTTTTCCTTCATGGTAATTACGGATGATTTCCTGTTGGTCCAAATAATTTTTAACGTTCTCTATCTCTTTTTTCGTTAAGACCATATTCAAGGCGGAACTTCTAAATTTATTTTGCAAAATCGGGATTATACTGTACATGGCTAGAGGGGGATAGATAAGAATTCCGGTTCTTACTTTGGGATTTACATATTCCTTTACAGCATTAATTACGTCTTCTTCCAGATTTGACTCTGATAGTTGTATGGTGGTTTTGGTATGGGTTTCGAATGGTTTAGACACAGTTGGGCGTCTCTTGATATCTCCTACGATTACAAAGGATATTTGACGGTGGAATTTATTTAGGGGTTCATCAGATATTGGTATTTCTAAGATGGGGTTCTCAGCACTGGTGTGAGCTGTTGCTGTTGTAGAATCAGTTACTGAGGGGGGTTTTTCAGACGTGTTAACTGCTATGGAGTTTGCGTCTTCATTATTGATTTCGATACGGGATAGAGCGTCTGCGTTGGTGTTCAGTTTACCCGGTTTATAGACAGTAGTGAAATTATACTCACTTAACTTTAATTTCCAGCGGGTTAAACGTGAGTTGGGTTCTTTTAAATTCATGACCCATTATAAAGGCCTGTGATCTGTAACAATTTTGAATTTTCTACCAAATAGGTATGGGCGAAAGTATTTAGTTGCCCATACAATTGCTAACAGTTCTTTTTCGATTGTGCTATAATTAATTTCACTGGTGTTTAATGTGCGGGATGCGTATGCTATGGGCTTGTCGGTACCTATCTGACCTTGTGAAAGAACGGCACCAATGGCAAGATTAGATGCATCAGTTGTCAGTATAAAGTCTTTACTAAAGTTGGGGTATTGCAAGATCGGATCATTTATTAAAAGGGTTTTGCACTTCTCGAAACAACTAATATAATTTGGATTGGTTATGTCGACTTTTGAACCTTTCTTGAGACATTGCGTCATAGGTTTTGTTATACGAGCAAAGTCTGGAATGAATTTTCTATAATACCCTAACAGGCCTAGAAAGCGTTTGATTTCAGTTGCCGTTTTGGGGATTGGAAATTTCTGAATGGCCCTGATTTTATCCGGATTAGGTTTAATACCATCTTTACTGATGATGTGCCCTAAATATGCAGTCTCTAATTTTAGAAATTCCGATTTGTTCATTTGAATTTTGAAATTGGATTCCCTGAGTCTCTGAAATACCTTTTCTAAATTGACCATGTGTTCCTGAAGGGATACTGAGAAGACAATAATATCATCTAGATAAACTAAGCACACAACGTTTTGAAGGTCTCGTAAGACATTGTCCATCACCCGTTGAAAGGTTGAAGGAGAATTTTTTAAACCCATTGGCATGCGGAGAAATTCAAAGTGTCCATGCTCGACTGTAAATGCCGTCTTGTGGATGTCGTCTGAGTTCATTTCAACTTGATAAAAGCCACTCGCGAGGTCAAGGGTGGTGAAATAGTGGCAATTACCCAACTTGTCAAGGACATCTGAAATGTTGGGTATAGGATAACGGTCATCTATAGTTTTTTCGTTTAATTTCCTAAAGTCTATAACCAAACGCCATTTGGTTTTTCCGCTGGCGTCGGCTTTCTTGGGAACTACCCAGATGGGGGAGCTCCACGCAGACTGTGAGGGTCGTATGATATTCTGTTCTAACATTTTAGAGATTTGATCTTGAACTTCCTGCTTATGTATGAATGGGTATCGGTAACTTTTTGTGTAGATTGGCACATCATCTGTTGTTCGAATAGAGTGCTTTACTTGGTTTGTAAAAGATAATGGCTCGCCATCAATGTAGAATACATCGGCGTACCGAGCGCACAGTGCTTCTAAGTTAGCTTTTTCCTCGGGGTTCAGATGATTCGTACGTAGCCGAGACAAAACTTCCTTTACACGATCGGACTGTTGTTTGGTGCGCGTGCACTGAACATTGCATAACTCTGCACTAACGGGGCGATTCATGGAAAAGACTACGTCATGACGTGACGTATTTGCTACCTCTACTATACCTCTCTTGTTTTTTACTGTCGTAACGCAATCGCTTATTAAACAATTTGAAATAAACTGTTCAGGAATAAAAACGTCACCGTCCTTAGAGTTTATAGGGATTTTAACTAATCTCTATCTACTAATCCTCGTATAGGTTACTATTGCGAGAGTCGTACATTAATAAGGGATTACTAGAATTACGAGTAATCAACAATCTGTTCTTCAGGTCAATGTTAGATTCTAATTTTTCTAATAAGTCATAGCCAATCAAACCATCAAAAAAAATATGAAACGTATAAACGAAAAGAGTTATATCACCTGACTCGTTAAATTCCTGGAAACACGGTAAAGTGATGGAATATTCACTTCTAGTGGTAGCGTGAATATTCGTTACCTCAAAGGGATCATAATTGCACGGTATATGGGCAAAGAATTTTTGAACAACTGCGGGGCTAACAAAAGACATATTTGCACCGGTATCAATTAATAGCTTAAGCGGAGGGTTTGAAATTTGAATATATGGTAGTTGCCTTTGCGTTTGCAAGTTAATTTCTATTTTGACTTGTCTAATTTGGGGGCCTCCCGAAAATCCTCCCTTTCGGTAGCTAAAGTTGGTTCCTTCACTTCCTCTACTATAACGTAAGAGTCCGTACGCTGTGGGTTCTCGTATAAGTATTCATTCGGGTACACGTAAATGGGATACTCAAAATATTCCTGGGGGAAATAGTCACCGCTAACAAAATAATCACTATGATAGTCATACTGCAATTGGTCGTTAAAATCGTTAAAATTAGATTCCCGTGTTCTGGAATAATTTGAGGGTGGCGGATTCCCAGATCTAGACCAATCGTGTGATGCACGTGGTGTGAATGGTCTGGCCACATAGTGACTTACGCCACTCATAGGCCGTGGGGTGTTACTAGTAGTTGGCCTGGGACCAGGCATTCTAAAAACTTGACCCTGAGGTATATAATTGGGCGGCGGTGAACTGAACATTTGCTGCGTGCGTGTGGGACCGCGATTTTGAGGGGGTTGATTTTTCCAAAACGGAACAGGTTGCTGCCCTTGGGGCATAGACGGACGCGAGGGTCCCGGCATATTAGAAGAACCGGGGGGTGACAGATTAAAAGCACGCGCTGTGGGCTGTGCCATGTGAATCGGTGGCATAAGGCCATAAGGCAATTTAGGAGTAACCTGGTGCTGAGGCTGCGTCCTCCTGTCAGGAGCATGGTCGTTGCGCTGCTGTAAATACAACGTGTTCATTTCCTCATGCACAAACTCTAAAGCTTTCTCAATTGTATCAGGCCGCATACACCGAATGCGAGAACCCAACGGGTCGCGTAGACCACGTAAGTACGACTGTAACGTGAGTTTCTTATACAAGGTGCGTTTCGATTCAATGGTACTCGCTATCGTTTCATGCAGGCTGATATAGGTCATAATAGTACTAAAGAGATTTTGACAACGTTCATAAAATTCCTGCGGGGTGGATGAACCCTGCGTTAAGAGCGCTAAATCATTGTACAAGGATGTCTCATCCCGCTGATCAGCGAAATTATTTATTAAAGCACTTTTTATTCCCTCCCAAGTTTCCGGAATACCATTCGAATTAATCGTACGCGATGCGGGTCCCACTATCTTATTTAAAATTCCGTTTAATAATGCCAAATTAGTTAATTGAAATTCAGGCCCGTTTCTCATAAATTGTTGTACTAATTGATCACATAGTTTTATGAATCGAGTTAATACGTTCGAGTTTCCGTCGAACTCCGGTACCAATCGTAGGGCCTTGTAAACTTGATCCACTGAGTCAGCCATACTCGATATATATGAACTATCACTTTCCTCCTGTTCTGCCTCTAAATTTCTATTATCGTCTAAAATACTATTTCTATTGCCTAACCTAGGGGACCGAGATTGCCGTGGATGGAAAATCTTGGAATATTAAGGATAACAAAGGGAAGCGACTCTAGAGCGATTCTAAAGTACTTACTTGCAATGGTTTTGTACCTTTTCTGTATCGATGTCTGGATACTCCTCTGGACTGCAGCTCTTCTTGTAGATTCTGGATACTCGTACGGTGCCCAAAAGCCACCCGGGTGACTCGCGATCCTAACAAATTACTCTCGCGAACCGGCCCGCGAGTATCCTACCGGCTGCGCCAATTACGAAGGCTGTAGCCGGAGGATTGAAAGAAATACAAAATTTACTAAAACTTAATTTAATTACGAAAATTACAAGATTAATTATGAGCTAGATAGTCGACAGTTGACCGATGCTGTGCCAAAAGTGACGATTTCGCGAAGGCCTCGATGTCCGGTGCGCCGGGCTGCATCACGTTGAGCTGCGTCGGCGCCTCGTGTCTCCGCTGGTGCAAGGTGCAATCCGCGGTAATTAGGCTAACGCGCGGTCAGCGTTTTAGGTGCTATGCGTGTATGTAACAAGCTGTTGGTGAACCTTTATAAATAAATAAATAAATAAATATAAATGTTAATGGATCCAGAGGGAGAGGAAGACCAAAGAAAAGATGGATAGATTGTGAGAGGAATGATCTCTCTATACCTAGCCTTTTTGTTGAGGAAAAGGACTAAATGATAGCGTGACGGTTGACCGAGGAGAATGGAAGAAAAAAACGTGTTGCGCCGACTCCAAGTAACATGGAACAAGTTCAGGAAGATGTCGATGATGATACCTACATATAATTTCTTTTCCTCCACAGCAAACCCCGGCGCAGTCCCGTCAGAGCAATCGTCAATGTTCCCTCCTGCAGCTATACGACGCGCACGACATCTGGCACTTCCTGTCCTCAACCGCCATGTTCTTCTCCTTCAACATGTACCTCACCATCGACGACAACCTCTCCAGGACGCCGCGGAGCCAGATCATGGTGTTCTAGGTGAAGAATTGTGAAGTAAGAAATACTTTTTAAGTTTTAGGAACAAAAATAGGTAAAAAAAATAATTTTGGTTCGAAAAATTTAGTGAGATTGACGTACTTGATAACGTGTTTTACCTAAATTTGAAGAAGGGTAATTACCCTAACGGCTATGGAATTATAAGGGTAAACGTATGACTTGGTTTGTTGTTTTTAATTTTAGTGAGATTGACGTAGTAAGATTGATAACGTGTTTTACCCTAACGTAGAGAAGGGTATTACCCTAATGGCTATGAATTTATATGGTGGGTTATGATGGTTTTTCGCCTTGTGACGGAAACAGCAGATTTATTTTTACCCTTGTTTAAGGGTTATTTTCTTAGGGTATTTTTTTGTAGTAGTATGTTATCTTGTGGCTAAAAGTGCTGAAAATATTTTATAAATGAACTTAGCCTGGTGACATAGCTGTCAAAATGTAAGATAGGAATTGTTCGTTTTGTTAGTAACGGTTTCTTTGATAAAGAAAAATTCTTATGTAAAGTCTGACGATGAATAGAAAAACTTCGTGAATTCTCGTATTCTACGAAAATATTCGAAGTAAGAATGATGACGATGTTATGAAAAAATACGTGATTAATGCTTGTTTTTAGGTTTCTGTACAAATATCTCTGATAGAATTGAAATTGTCCCTTGAAGGCATTCCTAATCAGTATTGTCTTGATAAGTCATTAAATAATGTAAATGTATAGTAAATTGTGCACATCGGTAGGTATTTTTTTGATTCACTACAAGGCTTTGTAAAACCTATTTGTTAGAAATATTCACGAATTTACTTGTAATTTTTTGACAAATTAGTGTTTTTATTTTTAATGTTTAAGTGTGAATTAGTTGTGAAATAATTTTATAAACAAAATATGTGATTGAAGATCAATTATCGAACATAAACCTCTTCAAAACAAGTGATGAAAAATGTATGTACTATCGTGGTCTTTTCCGCCTGACCATTTTTTTTTCTCGCTTAAATCATGCGGAGGCGCCGAGCCACGCCCCCTTAAAGTTTGGGCCTATTAGGAAAGCGTCAACTTTGGCGCGCAAAATAACAATAACTCTCGTTTGGCGTGCGTCGTCAGTGCGCTCGACCGATTCGGTATCTTTTCATTCATTATTTCTATACAAAGTCAACGGGGCGGGGCTAGAGAGCGTTTCTATGTTGCGAGTGCAAGCAAAAATTAGCTTAGTGGTGGTCAGGCGGGAGTGTCCTCGTTAGTACACTCCGTTCATTGCTCGCTTATCCGTCACAAATTATATTCCATGACAAATTGTGCTCAAAAAACAAGTATTTGTTACTAACTTAAGAAATTGGCCGATTAGTACTGTTACTAGATTTAAAGATCACTTTTTAGAATAACAATATAGTCAACTCTATTTTGTAAATATTAATAGTTTTTTTTTTATGATAATTTATTTAATTAATAGTTAGTGTAAATCATTTGAAACACAAATGATTCTTGATTGACATACATAATAGCCTATATCGTAAGAGAGGTGCTCGTGGCTAAATAATAACAGCCGCTCGGGTCAATCTTTAGTTTAAGCCGTGCTTGCCTAGGTTGGTCTGTGGATGGGTGACCACCCATTACATACCAAGTTTCCTCCGTGCCTCGGTAAGCACGTTAAGCCGTTGGTCCCGGCCGTCATTTGTAGATCTTTGACAGTCGTTACCCCTCTTTTTTGGGTCGGGGGTAAAAAAATTCCGGACTGGTGGCCACCCGTCAAAATTACCATATAGCACTGTCATCATAAGAATAAGAATAATTTATTGTTTCGAAAAGTACATTCAATGCATTGATTCCTGAAACTCACACTAGGATTCCCTGTGTCGTGATCATCTGCCTGCCTTTACTGAAATTTATTGGGGTCGGCTTCCAGTCTTACCGAATGCAGTACAATACAATATATAGATAGTAATATATATAGTACAATGCAGTATTTTACATGGAGCGACTGCTTAGCTGACCTCCACAACCCAGTTAGTACTGGGTAATACGATACCCCTTGTTAAAACTGGTTGTCAGACTTTCGGGCCACTGACTACCTGTAACGACTGTCAAAGATCTACAAATGACAGCCGGGACCAACGGCTTAACGTGCTTTCCGAGGCGCGGAAGAAACTCGGTATGTAATGATGGTCGCAACCCATACAGTACTGTATGAAAAATATTTTGAGATTATAAAGGGTGTAAAACACTTCTTAACGAAGCCGAAAGGCACTTGTTCTCCTCATCATTGCAATATTTTTTTTGTTCTACACCATACCTGGGAACATTCTAGTTACGGAGATATTGGGGGTCAAAGTTCCAACTTTTTGACATGTATTTTTTTTAATACAAGTTTTTAATGTAAGATTTTTGCTTTAAACACCTCCACGACCCTCATACTATTCAATCCATCCATCAGCACAATGTTTTGAGTGCGTTTTCATTTTCATTTAACATAATTTTTCACCCCAAAAAAAAAGTCGTTTCCCAGCAATAATTTTTGCGTAAAGTTACTTAGTTTGATGTACAGAATGCTTGGTTGACGGCTTCGTGATGAGGTCTTTTACACCCTGTATTAGATTTGAATTTTAAATAACTTTGATAGATCTCGCCCTATATGATATGGGACTTTAAATAATTGGTGAAATGTGAGCGTACTCTACAGTTCTGCATAACCCTGCGGGGATTGGGCGTGATGTTATAAATAGACTGTGTGCTGTTGAAAAGTATTTAGTTATGATTAAATTAAGAATAATAGTCTCTGGTGTCGATTCTGTTGTGCACAAACTAAACCTAATTTAGGCTATTAAAAAAAAAAAAAAAGTAAATAGTGTTTTATTGCAGGCAAAAATACCTATATACAAGAAAAATACAATTGAAACAGATAAAGTAGTAAAGAAATAATTAATATCTACTCATAAATATATCATTCAATTCAATAAACTTCATAAAATATCATTCAATTCATTACTTAATATCAATAAAAACATTCAAAAACAATTTAAACATGGAAGTATGCTATTGCTATCTTTTACTAAAAGGCAGTGCGAGAAAAATAGCTAGAAATAATTTAGAGATGTCAAACTAGTTTATGCCTTGCGCTTCACCGTGTTTTTAGTCGACATGTTTTTACGTGCACCCTTCATTTGTATTGAAATATTAGTTCCAACTAAATTTGACAGCTTTAAATTACGTCGGTCTCTTTCTCGTTTTATTAGAGAGAAAAAGATAGCAATAGCCCAAATTAAGTTTAGTTTGTGCACAACAGAATCGACACCTCTGCCAGATAAGTAAGAATTAAAGGTCATTGCTCTTTCCTTAATTTCTCTGCGTAGGTACCCCGACAATACATTATGAATCGTTTTATATTACTAGAAAAAGTCAAGGATCACGATAAAGGTCGTTTCGGGACAAGTTTGTCATTATTTCTGTTTTCGGAAATATGTATTTGAATAAATGTATGCGGGTTAATGACCTTTAATTCTTACTTATCTGGCGGAGACTATAGATATAAAAGGCAAGCGTAGTTTTTTAAATATTGTCATTTTGTAGATTTTAAAACGTAAAAAATAGGTATTTTATTAAAATAATTTAAGTATTTTAAGCTTCCTGATTCTTGACACGCCTAAGTATTTTATTTATTAAGATTTATTCTCTCTTTTGACCGTTATCAGTACTTATCAGAGACTCTTCACTTTCTGTTCATTTTTGTCTTTTATTTGACACTAGCTGACCCGCGCAACTTCGTCTGCACACGTCACATAATATAGCTTAAGTTATAACATGTCATTTTGTGCATTCAATTACGAACAAAAACCTTTAAAATCAATATTGCTTACCTCACATAACATATGGCGTAATAATATGTAGCCTAAAGCCTTCCTTGGTTTACAAAGAACATTTTTACTGAATTTCAATTCAATCTATCCAGTAGTTTTGGCATGAAGCCGTACCATACACAATGACAAACAGACAAAAATTCTAAAAAGTCACTTTTTGTCATCAGTTACGTTTTTCTAACAAAATCCACTTATTTTTTTCTTGAAAATTCTCAATGCACAGTTTTTCTTTCGTTACTGTTTTATTATATGTATAGATTATTCACTAGAAGTGGAACTTTAGAACACAAACTGGATCAAAAGTGAATATTAAGGAGCAAATTAACGTGCTTCTAAATAATTTTACCTTCTTTATCGTGTCTAACCTGGTGTCGTGAGTTTTTATGCCGTCCAAGGGCCTCTGAATTAGTTTTACATGCCGTCGAGAAATATCTCTCAGGCATGCTGGTTTCCTCACGATGTTTTCCTTCACCGAAGCAAGTGATAATTATACAATACGCACATGAATCCGACAAAAAAGAGGTGTTATAATTTTACAAATGTCCTGTGAACAAACAAAAATGAACAGTAACAATGTCTGATATGTAATTAGCGATGGTACTATCGTGGTATTTTCCGCCTGGCCAGTTTATTTTTTTTTTCGTTTAAATCATGCGGAGGCGCCGAACCACGCCCTCTTAAAGTTTGGGCCTATTAGGAAAGCGTCAACTTTGGCGCGCAAAATAACAATAACTCTCGTTTGACGTGCGTCGTCAGTGCGCTCGGCCGATTCGGTATCTTTTCATTCATTATTTCTATACAAAGTCAACGGGGCGGGGCTAGAGAGCGTTTCTATGTTGCGAGTGCAAGCAAAAATTAGCTTAGTGGTGGTCAGGCGGGAGTGTCCTCGATAGTACATGGTCAGCAATGTAGCATGCTTGTCTAGAAGTAATTTAATTTTTCATATATAAATAGTTGATCGGGAATCCACTGGATGCGAGTCGCACGGGACCGGTCAATGTGGCGACACTTGGGGGAGGCCTATGTCCAGCAGTGGACGTCTTTCGGCTGAAATGATGATGATGATGATCAAATAGTTGATTAAAATCCACTTAATTACTACCAAAGCTTAAAATTAGATCAAATCAATTAGTGAAACGAGGTGCTAATGAAATTGTTAAAACTAAAATATTTAAATTAAAAATGTATTTTTGCTTAAGCTTAATATCTACAAATTGGTCAATATTCCCTGTTTTTAGTTTAAAATATTTAAATAAAATGCTATGTTACTTTCTTAGTTTTTAAAACAAAGTTAAATAAAGTCATAGCTAGGCGCATTTTAAAAAGTATTGTAATTATAGAAATGTTTATCAAACTGTAAATATTAATATTAAAATACACTTCTCACCTCTTTAGGAAAATTTTACATTTTCTTTTTTTTTTCTCTTTCACACTTTTTAAAACACTTGTGAATTTTATTAAAACTTAATATCAATAGCTTGCGTTATAGAAACATTATCTTGCATGCAAGTAGCGTCAATTATGTGTGAGAAAATCACCATTGTTGCATTCGAAGTACTTGCATGCAAGCAACTTGAGCCATACTTGCATGCAAGATAGTTGTACGACTTGCCTAGAAACACTTCTACTCTATTCTATCTTAAGACACTGCAATAATATGGCAAACAAACTTTTTAGAGGCTTGATGCCAATGAAAGAAACGCAATAAATCTTTGAATTCAGCTACTTTTTCTCGTGCACGATATCTACTTTTTTACTACGTAATAATTTTAATTTAGTATACAATTTGATGTTTGAAACTGACCACTTTGTAAACGATTTGTTTTTCCAACTATCGCTAGCATAATGATCAAGTTTCTAAGACTGTTGATGTCATTTCTCTTGTGTATAGTTATGTATAGTTCCACTTTGTAAATAGTAAATAAAGATTGCTTTTTTAAATAATTGTTTTATTGTTGTACACGATGGTTTCCTAAAAAGAAATATATCTCTTCATTTATGTCTGCTAAAGAGTGAATTAATAAGTACATACATACAAACTAAAATAGATCTTAAATAATAGTAAAAAATAAGAATAAGTACCTACACATAAACAACGACGACAATAGGATACTTAAGTGTCAAAATGCTCCTCCGCATTGTTGTCATCCGGGGACGTGCTAAAAGACTGGCAGCATTGCCACGCTGAATGGCAATGCTAATTTTTTGGCCAAAGAAAGACATCAGGCCAGCTATAGTTGGTGCCAGTTAAGATGAGAATAGCGGTCATTGCCCTTTCCCTTATATCTCTTCGTTTGAACCAAAACAAATAAACCATGTATCGTTTTTCATTAGAAAAATGTTAAAGATGACGATTTCAGACTTGAACAGGCTTATTTTTGGTTTTCAAAGTTAAGAAGTTTAATAAATGTAGGTGGGTCAATGACCGCTATTCTCATCTTAACTGGCACCAACTATAATCACGTGAAGTGTCGACCAATCGGCGAGAGATTGGCCTAAAAAGAAAACGCCCAGTCGGACCTTATGACCAGTGTTTCCACCCCTAACAAGACTAGTTACGATTAAGGGTATTTGCGCCGCTTGAGGATGATGATGTGATTGCAACGTGAGATGGCGCAAAAAAGATGCTAATGGAATATTTAACCTCCTTTTTTAGAAGTCGGTTAAAAAACTATGCTCATTTTAAAAAAATCTACGGATGAGTCAGTATTTTTTCGCTTTGTATGAATCAACGCCATCTATTGGAAGGGAAACTTTTTAGTTCGCCGCTCTCTAATAGATGGCAATGGTGTGGCTGACTCTGGCAGAGCCACCATCAGGGATTTTAATTTTGATAACACAAAAATTTTGTCGAAATTAGTCGCCAAATATCAGATTTGGTCGGTCACTGGTTCAAAAGATATAAGGGCTTATTGTTGGCCCTGCTGGAGAGAGCCTACCCCAGCAGAGCCACATTAATAACTCAAAAACTAGGGCACCTAGCGAAGATCTGTTTTCTCCCATATTTACTCGCTAATTAGTCGAAATTAGTCGCCAAATATCAGAACTGGTCGGTCACTGATTCAAAAGATATAAGGGCTTATTGTTGGCCCTGCTGGAGAGAGCCTACCCCAGCAGAGCCACATTAATAACTCAAAAACTAGGGCACCTAGCGATGATCTGTTTTCTCCCATATTTACTCGCTAATTAGTCGAAATTAGTCGCCAAGTTACAGATTTAATCGGGTCCTAGTTCAGAAGATATAATGAGTTCAATTATTAAGGTATAGTCCAAGAGCTAGATCGAAGAGTTCACGAAAAATTGCCAAGAAAAAATATTTCTATTAATATGTGTAATATACTTCTAGTTTTATCGGTCTAAAGTCCTTAGAAATGACCGAGAGAGATAAATTCTCTATTAAATACATGTTAAATGTTTTTAATTATTAAGTTAGAGTGGCTTAAATTTCTTTGAAACCATTAAACCTTGCTCTTGGTCTATTTAGTGTCAAGATTTCGCATAGATAGTCGCATGCAACTGTTTTACTAATTTACAATGTTGAGCTCTAATTTACGTTAGAATAATAAATACGTTAAAATTATCGTACCTATCTTTAGTAAAATGTAATACTTAAACGTTGAAAACGTATTGTAAATAAGTAGGTAAGTATCAACCCATTGCTTGAAATACATTACAAAAAAATACATACTTAAATCAAAGATGTAAATACTTACTATATCTAATATGAGCATTAATTTACCTATTTTTTTTTAAATACTTTGAGCGGCGCGACCACCGCCGACGCACCGGTGCTCGCTCTGGGGGTCTAAAATGGCCGCTTTAGAAAATCGTAATATGAATCATATTAAAATTCTTAAAATGGACTTTATAATCGTAATCATAAAGTCCATTTTAAGAATTTTAATTTTTTAACGTGATTCATGCTAAGATTCTGCGTGGATTCTGCTATAGCGGCCATTTTAGACCCGCTGTTCCCCGTTTTTGTATTTGCGGAATAGGTACCTAAAGATCGAACAACTTTCGAGTTCCTAACTATTCTTTAAGTTCCACTTTAAACTGGCCGACTTTAACTTAGGTACGTCACGGGCAACTCGTTCTAAGTAGCTCGTCTGTACACGCGCATCTATCTCTTTCTTACTTACCATGTAAATGTAACGGAGCGCAGCGATCTATCTGCCAGCGACTAAATGCAAACATTTTGTTCGATACCTAAATAATTACATATATTTATTGTAGATCTTGTTTTAGGTAATGAATACTGCTTTTCTTTGGTGGGTTGAAGTTATAGAATTCCTCCAGACGTCGTATAGATACACCTGTCTAAAAACTACTTTAAGTATTTTGTACGTGGTTGTACCACTGTATGGGGAAATTGAATTCTTTAATATCTTTTTAATGACACACCGACTGAATCTGTAACTTGGCGACTAATTTCGACTAATTAGCGAGTAAATATGGGAGAAAACAGACCTTCGCTAGGTGCCCTAGTTTTTGAGTTATTAATGTGGCTCTGCTGGGGTAGGCTCTCTCCAGCAGGGCCACCAATAAGCCCTTATATCTTTTGAACCAGTGACCGACCAAATCTGATATTTGGCGACTAATTTCGACTAATTAGCGAGTAAATATGGGAGAAAACAGATGTTCGCTAGGTGCCCTAGTTTTTGAGTTATTAATGTGGCTCTGCTGGGGTAGGCTCTCTCCAGCAGGGCCAACAATAAGCCCTTATATCTTTTGAACCAGTGACCGACCAAATCTGATATTTGGCGACTAATTTCGACTAAATAGCGACTAAATTTTTGTGTTATCAAAATTAAAATCCCTGATGGTGGCTCTGCCAGAGTCAGCCACACATGGCAATGCTAATAGAACTGTCAGTTCTGTACTGATGATTTCTGAATCGCGCTATGGTTTCGTTACATCGGAAGGTATAAGACCGGCGAGAGAGATATTTACGTTTGAAGAAAGATTGAAGACAGAAGATACGTAAGGACTTTAAAAGTGAACTGGAAAAGAGGCCACAGTGCTAAACCCGCCAGATTCATTTTACGATTGTTCAAATTTTTGACAAGTAGAATGTTGCATGATGCATTCTACTTTAATTTCTTTGTTCTGGTTAGGAAGCCTAGCTTTTGCCCTATACAATGTTGGGGGTTGCTATCGCACGCGGCAGCATCGACGGTGATTGCACCGTCGAAGCGCGTTCCGTTTAGGACCAGGAGGAGAATGGAATTTAGTCCTACTCTATTAGTTAATTTCAATAACTAAGCACAATGTTATAACAAAGGGTTATAACATTGTGCTTAGTTATTGAAATTATGCTTAGTTATTGAAATTACGCTTAGTTATTAGTTTGTGCAACAATAGTTTTATGGAGGCTTGTAAATGCCTTATCGTTGATTACCTCACAATCAATTTTTGTATTGGAAACAATAAAAGTGCGATTCCGTGCCACCTGCCCGCTTAGCATGAACGCCGTAGACACGAAAGAGAAACGACAAATCTTTTGTTCATCTGTCATTGAATCGACAAAATGACAGATGAACAAAAGATTTGTCGCGTCTCTTTCGTGTCTACGGCGTTCATGCTAAGCGGGCAGATGAGGTTTAACCCATCTCTATCTTTGTCCTGCTCCTCTTATTACTGGGGATCCCCAAGTGTAATATCTTACTACTATTATTAATGCAATGCGAATGTTAGTTACTCCATCACGCGAGAATGTCTGCACTGATTTGGAAGAAATTTGGTACCGAGATAGATTAAAGTCTGGAATAGCACATAGCTAGGCTACAGTTCATCCTGGTAGTAGTACGATCTCGTGGGACATTACAGCACTACACGCAAGCGAAGCATAGGCATCAGCTATATTCAAGTATTTTTCTTCCATTCTACCTTTGTCAGTTATTACTTACGCTTTTTCTTTCATCCTCGATCATTGACGTTTTTGTCCCAACTATGTGTTGGGGTCTGCTATCAGTCTAACCGGATTCAGCTGAATACCAGTATTTTCTGGCTTGAGGGCCACCGACGCCCCGGGCAAGAATATTGTGGCACCCCTTTATAGAAATCATTATCAAGTGTATTAGTAAGAAATCATTATTAGTATTTTTTTTTGCTGAACTAATGTGAACGTATCACGTAATGTTCGCCGTGTCAGCCCCAGACCTCGGCGCACTTCCAAAGGGAAATGCGCATTCTTGGCCACGTTTTGCCCACCAATGTATTCAGTACAAAAAATATACCCATTTTTAAACTAAAATATTGCTATTACTTATTTGCAATGAAACCTCCGGAATCAAAAGCTGAATTAATCAAGAAACTCAATCGCTTATTGCCCCATCTAACACTTCCGGTCGTTGTAAATCCTAAACAAACAAAAAAAGTCCAACCGCGTTCTATGCTACAAAATAGTGTTTGTTTCTACATTTGTGATGTCAACCCTAACATCAATAGTTGGTTTCTTTCATGGGCGTCACTTGGCCAAAACCTCTTCATCAAATGGGCATTTCCCTTTGGCGCCGTCCGCGTCACCCCCCCCCCCCCCCCCCCCCCCCTAACGCCGGCATAGAGTATTTTACATGGAGCGACTGCCTATCTGACCTCCATAACCCTGTTAGCACTGGGTAATACAATACCAAGGGGTATTGTATTGGTATGACTGGTTGTCCGACTTTTGGGCCACTGACTACCTCATTCTTGGTTAGCGGAAAAATAAAAACACGAAAATTCCGCAATACTTTTTATTCATCATAACCTATGTCTACAAGCCGAGAATTACGAAATATTTATATATTACAAGATTGTAAATACAAGGGGGCGCCCAGTGGCGCCATCTGCGTCCATAGCCGTCATAAGTGAAAACGCTTTAAAGCTCACTGTTACTTAGAATATTGATGAACTACTTAGTCTGGTATTTCAGTGTCCTATTTTATCAGATAAATCATCAGAAAGCTTAATTTATCCAGAGAGACAAATTATTTAGGATATTAGTTACTAAGACATTAGAAAATCGAATATTAGCCAAGTTGACAATCTACAATCGTTAACGCTAGTAGAAAACGTTAAATCATGTGTTCAACACAAACGAATAGAAAATTCGTAGACAAGTTTACATAGTTCAAAATTATAGAATAGAATGTTATCGTTTATACAATGTTGATCGCTAAACTCTTTGGTAGGAACGCTCACCATAGACAAAAGTGTAGGTTAAAGTGTAGGTTTTTTCTATAGACATTAGAGAACGAGCGATCGACTCAGTCGTGTCAACTTGGCTACCAATTTAGCGCTTTCTACAATCGCTTACGCCGAGGAGTTTACGATTGTAGAAAGAGAATCGATACGAAACGTTTGCAACTTGGCTAGGCCTGCTGTTTACACCACACATCACTTAACTAATAGTAACATTTTAAAATAATATTTGTTCTCTTACATATTCAAACGAATTGCAGAATCAAGTACTAAACTTTTGACCGCCATAGTCACATATACGTGACAAGCGAGTGCCCTGTACGCCTAATGACAAAATGGTAGGTGAAATTGCGAATTGGTCTCGAGGTCACGCGCATGCGTTTATGGTCTGGCTGTCAAAAGGTTAAATGCGTTGTTATACCAATTAAGCGATTTATGATGCAAAAATGCTTAAATGGCTTTCAAAATAACTTACAAACATAATTATTGCTTTCTTTAGTATATAAACTATAACACATATTCTTCAAAACAATATAAAACTTAAAAATGTCAATGATACAATTATCAAACAGCCTGTATAACGTCATGCTAACAAAGGATGTTTCAAAACTACCTACATACCAAACTTCATAGCCAACCAATAAAAAATACACATTATTTTTTTGTTACAATTTTACATAGTTTTAATCATATTTATATATTCTTAATTTTAAACATTGGGCGCTGAGATTCGCAAACGTTACTTAGCACATGTTTCGACTTGGACATATTCCCGTCTCTTTCTTGCAGTTATAGTTTTAAAGTTTTTGACAGTGACAGGAATATCAGTCATAGAATAGTGCTACAAAGATATTTTGGCGCTTGACAAAGACTGTTGGTAAACATTTGTGAAATTAATTGCAAAATCAAGATGGCGTCGTCGGTTCATATTTTGACCATGCGCTAGAACATCATTGAACAGCTATTGTGCTAAGTAATCATTATTTATCTTGTCCTGAGAATTATCTTCCGTCACTTACTATCGGATACTTTATTACAATATTATTTAAGAGAAAATACGATTTGGCATTGTCATAGTCGGTTAGTTAAAAAGATTATGTGTACTTTATATTATTTATTTATTTTGTAAATACAGTACCTGGGCGTTAGTTGGAGTTTAGAAAAATACATGGGTATTACCGAATTCACTGACAGTATAATCACTCTTTTCACCCTTTTTTATAGTGTGGTTAGTGCTCGAGGACTTCTGACGTGGCTTAACATGCCGTCAAGAAATATCTCCCAGGCATGCTAGTTTCCTCACGATGTTTTTCTTCACCGAAGCAAGTGATAATTATACAATACGCACATGAATGCGAAAGATCAGAGGTGCGTGTCTTGGGTTTGATCTCGAGACCTATGACTTGGCAGACCGACGGTCACACCACTAAGGGCCAAGTTCACCGAAAAGATAACAGTCTGATTATCTAAAAACAGCTGTTTAAAACACATTTTTGAACATGAAAATGTGTTTTAAACAGCTGTTTTTAGATAATCAGACTGTTATCTTTTCGGCGAACTTGGCCCTAAGTTATCACTGCTATGCTATGTTCTAAGTAATAATGTTGAAAACTGTTCGTTCAGTGAATCGCAAACGCGGGATCCCGCATTTGCGGGATTGGATTCCCTAGCATACAACGCTCTAGAAAGTTGAACTTTAAACTCGATTTGCTATTATGCCCACATTCGCATGGGCGGTTTTGAAGCCATTTTTTTATCAGGCGCAGGATTTTCAACTATCTTTATTTATATAGTTGAATCGGCTCAATACCGGATAGGATGTTTATCTCGCTAGTCGGTTCCCATGTGATAATATCCGACCTTCACTCAAGTACAGCCGCGGGAAAATATAGTCATTACATAGTATAAAACAAAGTCGCTCCCGCCGTTTGTACGCTTAGATCTTTTAAACTACGCAACGGATTTTAATGCAGTTTTCAGCAATAGATAGAGTTATTCAAGAGAAAGGTAATATACCGTACACATAATCTTACATGAAATTAGCATACGAATATTTTGGAGATTACTAAAAATGGCCACCAAAAAAAAATCTAATATTACATTCGCATTTTATACCCAGTTACTGCAAACCCATGTAAAAAAATCTATTGGTAAAACTTATGCCAGCTTGCTTACAATGATTGTTCACACAATTGCAAGTAATATTACATCAGATTTACTGAATAGGGACTTGATCAAGATTTCAGATACCTAGGAGTTCTTATAACGAAGAATTTCAACTTTAATTTTGTAGTTACTAACCAGAAATCTCCAATTTATATGAAAATACGGCTCAATATATCGATTTTGTATTATTTTTTCGAAGCACTAACTGGGCGTTAATCCAGATGGTTATTTCTTAGAAGTAGTATGTATAATATGTCGGCGTCATATTGTAAGACATTTTGCTGATTAATCAGTTAATCCGTCATATTGTCAAATGCATGCGTGGACTAACCGCCGATTTTTTTTTAATCCCAAATCATCGAACAAAATGAATGATATCCTATAATAAATAAATAAATAGAGAGAAAGCTGTTCCATACATTTTGACGGCCCTATCAATTTCTACTGAAGCGTCGGTGTCGGATTCCACCCTGAAAATGTTTCTACTATAGTCTGCGCCGATTAGGAAAAAAAGGTCATTAACCCGCATAAATTTATTCAAATACATAATTCCGAAAACAGAAATAATGACAAACTTGTCCCGAAACTACCTTTATCGTGATCCTTGACTTTTTCAAGTAATAAAATAACTATTCATAATGTATTGTCGGGGTACCTACGCAGAGAAATTAATGAAAGAGCAATGACCTTTAATTCTAACTTACCTGTAAGACTATAACAATATTCAGATGGATAAAATATCTGCGTCCGTGTATCTGACCTCCACCACTCAAGAGGGTTATGCGATAAGATCAATAAATTATTAATAATACAAAACCAATAATTTAGCCCACAAAATCCCTACTAACTTTTGAATGATGATATTTTCAAAGCGTTGATTTTAGTTATACGATTATTGTCTGTATATAAGATTTAAATCGAGTCAAAGACATAGGAAGTTTCAATTCCGTTTAGGAACTATTCTATCTACACGTATTTAGTTTTAGTCAAAGTATATACAAGTATAACTCGTTGGTTGAGTGGTCGTATGAGGACCTGGGTTCGAGTCCCGGACAGTGTTATTGGGTTTTCCATTAGGAATTTCTCAATAGCAGCCTCGGAGACTGGATTTGTGCCCCGTTGATGGCAATAGGCTCGTCCCCTTTTACATGGGACTTCGTTAACACTTACGTTCCAATGCATCCATCAGCACATTGTTTTGAGTGCGTTACAATTATTGAGTCATACCGTAAAACGTGATTTTTCACCCCAAAAAATAAAAAAATATTTTCTAACAATCATCTTTATGTAGACGTAGTTACTTTTATGAAATGAAATGATGTTTATTTTTGCAAATAGGATTTTACAATAGTACATTGTTACCCTAGGGGTGAAAGTAACTTATTTAGTCCCGAGACGGGGTTTGGTGCCCGAGCGCAGCGAGGACGCTAATAGCTCGAGGGACTAAATAAGTCTCTATTTTAGATGTAGGTAAAAAAAGTATTTGGAAATTTTCCAAGTGCCTTTTCGTTACTAAAAACGGTTACAACATCAAATTCAGTGTTTTAATTGCAATTCACAATTAATATTTAACCCGAGGTAAACACTGTGCTTTTCATTACGAATACAAGGAAAGTCAAAAGAAAAACATGAATCAACTCGAAAAAACAAATGAAGATCGGATTGTCGCTCTTTTTTTTAATTAGTTCCTGACGGAACAGGCTAAGGTCTGAGCAATTATATCAGTTTCGGATTGCCACTTTCCCGCCTATTTAGTTTTTTTTTTCTGTGGCCGGCCAGTTATTCAGCCATTTATTTCTTGCAGAAATAAGGTTAACAAAGTTTTTTGTTAGTAACATAAAGTGTAATTTGTTGTTAGTGTAAGTTTGCTTTTTGCTCTTGATGAGTTAATAACTATTTTTTATTTGTGTAATTTAATTATAAAAAAAGAAAAAAAAAACTTTTTTTTTACTTTTTTATTTTTTTTTTACATTTCGCCAGTTATGTTTAAGTCCCATGTAATAGGGGGCGAGCCTATTACCATCAATCGTGCTCAAATCCAGGCTCCGTGGCTGTTACTAAAAATTCCTCATAAAAAACCCAATTAACGATATAACTAAACACTAAATGCGTGTAAACGGTCATGATTAAGTTAACTTGTATATTTATCTAATTTTAGTACAATAGAAAGTTAAAAATATAATCAATTCATTTCAGAAAAAGTTATTTATTTATTTCTATAATAAAATATTTTAATGTACACAAACTAAATATGTTTTCGACTCCATTAACCGACTTTTTACAAAAAAGAGGTGCGTATTTATATACAAAGAAAGCTATTTTTTTATTTCAACCATATCTAAATATAATACGACTATGCAATTTCAATTTTATTAGAAAAAAACTTTCCGTATTTCTGCGTTTTTAGTAAATTTCTGACATAAAATCAGAAAAGGCAGAATTGTTCCCGAGATTCATTCTTACGTATTTTTTTTGTCATATTTTCACATTACATAGTCTTTATTTATTATATTTCTATAAGATTCAAGTATGTTACAGCGTCTATTCTATCGAATAAATACTGCTTACAAAAATATAGTAATAAATGCATTTTTATTATTTATATTTTTTTTTCAATATGGCAACACAATATTCCTTTCAGATGGCAATGTTTAAATGGGTTTCACATTGATTAAATGTCTTTTACATACGCAGCTATCTTCACACCTTTTTGCCAAGGGAGTAAGTAGGCAGAAATAAAAATTAAATTTATTATTATTCCAATATTTTAACATTAGGCAAGTCTTGCATGAAAGTATGACGTCACATTTGCGTATAAATTGCTTGCATTGGAAACATGTTTTCCGGAGTGTGCAAATTGCGTGTATGTTTTACTTGCATACAAGTGGAGACTTTCAACAATTGAGTAGGACAGTCGTTCTCAATTTGAAACGTGCAACTGACGTTAATATATTATTATTTCAGAAATAGCAAAATGAAATTATTTTTTTAATATCTATAAAAAAACACTATGTTATAAGCATTTGAAACTGCTGATTAGACAGAGAGATCCGATACAGCGAATGACGTCATCATCATCAGCAGTTTCAAACGCGCTTCAATTCAATTCAATTCAATTCATTTATTCAATAACGACTTTTACATCGTGTCTGAATGTCTGTAAATTATGTATCTATGAACATCAAACAAAACATCAAACAATATACATGCAAATCATATTAAAATAATTACAATGAAATTAACCAAATTAAATCATCATCATCATGTCACATGTGACATTAATTTTAATTTTTTTATAATTCGATACGCTTAGTTTAGAGGCACGAAATGTTACACAACAGTAATGTATCATCGTCTTCCAGATCTTGTACAATGTTACTCGTGGTTGTAGCAACACGTTTTCTTCTTCCATTCTCCCCTGTCAGACATCACGGCATCATTTACTGCTTTGATAGCAAGCCGAAGCTGCGGTGGTGAGCGTAAAACACATCTGCGACGATAAGCTCGCATGGGACCGCCGGAGCCGTGACAGAAACCATGCCTGCTGCATGTTGCATGCTTGCTTGCATGCTGCATGCTTGCTTGCATGCTGCCTGCTTGCTGTACTGCTGTAAAACCATCAATCGAAGTGAAACCCATTTTAACTTACAAATGCCTGTCAATTATTAATATTTTTGGCGCCTTTTCATTTCGAAGGCTTGAAGACAGTAAGGTTACAGAGTCACTAAGGTTCCCAATACGAGTATGTATTACCTTTTTATTTACAGAAAGTTAGAATAATACTTTAGGGAGCTATTAACATAAGGCTTTTTCTAACATTTTAATATTATAAGCATGAATAATCCCACTGATGGGATACAAGCCCTTTTGTGAGATGGAGTGGGCCAAAATTCACAATGTAGGCCCCAGAGCGAGTACCTAATATTATTGCACTGTAAATATATCAATAATCATAATATTTATGTTATTTCAGAAACCGAGTGTCAGTTCTTGAAATTCATGATTTTTTAAAAGTGAAAACTTCTTTAGGCGCGTTGAGCACTTTTTGGGTGAAGGAAAAACATTGAACTCATCGTCACTTGACGTAACGTGCGGTCACGCTTCGTAGCACTCGTAGGCGATCCGCTACGACGTAGCACCACATAGGCATGCGCGGGGCATTACCAGTGCTACGACTGGGGAGGGGCCTGTGTACTTTTTGTTTTTACTTCTATCGGCAGTCTCTAAAGACACCCGATTGTTTTTTTTTTTTCTACAGGCTTTTTCTTTGCTTAAATGGAGGCTCCAATCATCAACTTGTTGTTCTGATTTGGTTAAGAAATAAACAATTTTTTCATTTCCCAAAGTAATATTCCACCTTTTTTAACCACAAAATGTCAAAAAAACAGTCATAATTCTTCTTTAAAAATAGAAAAAAGGTGCCTATACCCAGTCCTTAGAGTCCATATTACAATAACATCAATATCCCTGAGAAACTATACTGAGATTCCGCGAAAACAACTTATGTATGAGAATTATTTGTTTACAATATTTAATATAATAATAATACTTGTTTGATTTGATTTTGAAGCGGTACAGATTTATATACATTGAAATAACATCACGCCTGTAATACCCAAAGAGATAGACAGAGTTGTACTTAATAGTACAACACCTCCATTTCGACTGTTATGTTTTTAAGTCCCATTTACGTAATAGGGGGCGACCCTATTGCCATCAACCGGCCCCAAATCTCCGTGGCTGCTACTGAGAAATTCCTGATCGAAAAACCCAATAACACTTTGCCCGACCCGGTAACTGAACCCACGACCACAAGCTCACATGATATTTGGTAATCGTACCTGTATTTTCGATACCGCTTCAAAACGCAATCAAATTGTGATGATTAACTGACAAAATAATAATATTAGTAAAAAAAAAACGGTCAATAAATAAATTAACGAAACAAGTGACTTATTTATAATAACTACGTATATATTTTTACTTGTTCATAATATACATAAATGTAGGTAAAAATCATCATAATCGGCCCAAGCGTTTTGGTCTCTGGTGTGCAAAGAAACAAACATACATAAACAGGTTGATAAACACAATACCCTCTTCAGTCGCGTAAAAAACATTACGCTTGTATACCTCGAAGGTGTGCGTAGAAATGTATAAGAGAGCGACATAATAGGGAACATACATAAATTTTATTTTTTTTATTTCAATACGGAATGTTAAAATACTATAAAAATAATGACAAAAAGCGAAAACAAGACATAAATCGGCCAAACAAGACAAAAGTTATAACCATTTAAACTTTTGTTTTTATCTCTTTCTAGATAAACGGAATTTAGTATGGAGTTTGTACGTCGATGCAGAGAATGACGTCATACGCTTTATCGGATCTCTCTGTCTAATCAGCAGTTTCAAATGCTTATAGCTTAGTATTTTTTATAGATATTAAAAAAATAATTTCACTTTGCTATTTCTGCTTTTAATACGCTTTGTTTAGAGTGATAAAAAAAATCATGCATATACCCTATTATCGACGCGGAGAATCGGTAAAATGACCTTTAAGATCATGTGTCAAAATCGAATAGTCCGACACGGTCATAAGTCGCATGATCCGAAACTAAAGAAGGTAAATGACGTTTTTTTTTCGTTTTGCTTGCATGAATATTAAGTTTTGATCGGATTAAGATGATTTCGCGTCTATAAAAATGGTCTCCAATACACCAATATTTTGCTCATTGCTACAAATATTCGCCAGTTGCCAAAACATTACCTAAAATTATGCATATTAAATACAAGTAAATATATTCTTATACAACTTAAAACTAATATTTTCACAATAAAAATGAGTTTCATTTTGTTAATATACAAGATAACAATTTAAATGGCTACTGTGGTGAGACTTTGGCGATTTTACCGCAAATATTATTATACCGCAAATAATTACCGGTATGTTTTGTCAGATGCAAATGAACACCAGTATTTTTCATGGAGCGACTGTCTATCTGACCTCCACAACCCAGTTAGTACTGGGTAATACGACATCTCTTGGTAAGACTGGCTGTCAGACTTTCAGGCCACTGACAACCAGTGATTATAGAACCTAGGCACACTAAATTCTAGCAAAAAAATCTTTTTTTAAACATTATTTAGCAAATAAAGCAGTAAGCTTACCAATTTTATTATAATTCTAAAATTTTGTGACGATATCACTTTTAAAATACATAAAAATAACTAAAATATTTTTTTTCAGCAAACTTCACATTTTAGTTAATAAGTAACGAATCTCACCAAAAAAGCAAGCTTAATTATAAATATACAATATAATTATGTGATAGTTATTTCACCAAAATTTGTCATTATTCTTGACATTGTGACAAATTCACTAATAGTTCAAATTCATAATTTACCATTTTTTGGTAACTTTGGCAAACTTACCAGAGTATATATATCTTTTTGATCGCATAGCATAAAATTTTCTAATAATCATATATCTCTTACTTCATTGTGTCAATTTTAAAATTCAATTTAGCTATTATATTTGGTAATTTTGTCAAATTTACCCAAGTATAATTTCGCATAATTTCGTGGCAATCTTACCTCTACAAATCATTGCATTGTGACAATCTCACAATTACTTTTTACAATTTTGGTTATCTTACCTGAACTGTCAGGTATCGCCGTAAGTCTCACCACAGAAAATGGTAAACTTATTATTTATTTAAAGTTGGTATATCAACCGGTGTGTGGATGTGACTTCTGTTCAAAAATCGCCGTCATGTCGCGGATATTGTATGAGGGTGATACTTTTTCCTTCCTATAGAAAAATGAGAAATAAATTATTATTATTTTTGACGAAATTAGGTACTAGTAACCCTGAAATATTGCAAAATAATTTTGATAAAAAATGACCATTGTTCTTTAGTAATTGATTAAAAGAAGAAATACGTCGCTTTTTAATACAACACGAATTAAAGTAAATCACAGTTAACGGTATACTTGAATATTAACATTTTCAGGTATAATTGCCAATTTCAAGGGCCCTTAAGTGGCCTAGTTACCAGAATCATATGGATAATAATAATTATAAATTACGTTAAAATTCTTAAAATGGTCACAGACGCAGGTAATATTATGAACTGTCACTTTGTGACCATTTCACGAATTGTAACATAATTCTTATTATATTATTCAATGGGAAAGGCTGGTCAAAGCTGATTGTAGATGGCGCGTCCATAGCTTAGACCCAATCTGACCAATGAGGTCAAACTATTTTGAAATATAAAATGACATTGACAGATTTTCAACCAATAGCGATATTTGGTTCAAGCGATGCTAGCGCCATTAGTTCCACAGTTGCCATCCCCATTATGACTCTGTCAAAGCGGCCATTTCAGCCCCCCAGGTATACCGCTAAGTGACTTACGTCACGAGAAATACTAAGCGTTTTACGAAACCAACATACACATAAAATTTTGGGCAACACTCAAGTTATAATGTTATATTTCACGATTTACAGCCAATTTGACACAAAACAAAAAAAAAAAAGAAAACAAAAAAAAAAAAGAAGAAGTAACTTGGAAGATACATTTTTGTTTACCTATCTGATATTATTATTTCGTATAGACATGTTACCTCTTCTAAAAATGGTATTTTAGTCTATTATTATCATTTTATCTAAACCACGGCTTTTCTTAAAATTAATAACTCAATTTTATTAACCAACTTCAGAAAACGGGTCCATGGTTTTTTTTTTTTTTTCTTTTTTTATATTTTGACAATGAAATTGATCCAAATAGAAAGCAAATAACCTTCAAACCAGTACTTTTGTTTCTTTACTATCGACAATCATTTTCAAAAACAGATTTTTACTAATTTTAATTAAAAAAAAAAAGATATCTCCCAAGCCTTGTTTATCAACTTACCTATCAAAGCTCCTTTCATCTCGAAACTCTCGCTCAGGACTAGCAGGTGACGGGATCGACTCCAGATTATTGCTACTCTTAGCCAGGCTAAACCTCAGCCTCTGTCCTAGGTCCACCGTATTCCTCCTCTCAAACTTAGGCATCTCATCTTTTAATCTCTCACACGTTTCTATTTTATCTTCTTTATCTTTCCTAATCTTTATTCGGGTCAGCTGTTCGGGATTCGATCGAAAAGATTGCGAACTATATTTTTCTCGGAGGAAATTTCGCCTTTCTTCTTTATATTTCTCTATACGTTCCCTACTGAGTTTTTTGTCGTCTATAGCTATAACGCTTTTGATGTCAGGCCGATCGAATCGTTGTATTAGAGAAATTTTGTTCTCTGTCGTAGGAGTTATTATAACTTTGTGTTTGTGGTCTGTGTTTAGATTTAAATCTGGCAGCTTTTTACTAGAAGTTTTCACTTCTAAGCTTTTTCTCCGATCTACATTGGAGTCGTTACCAAATTCTTTTATAAACGCATTTTCGTCCAGCGATCTTGCGTTGTGAGAATTCTTGGATAACTTGTAAGACTTTGGCGAAACAGTTGGAGTTTTAAAGTCATTTCTTTTATTAATTTCTATTACCCTCGTCTCGTCTTTGCGTTCCAAGCTTGGATATTTGATCTCCGCCTTGAATTTGTCGAAAGTAAAAGCGGCTTTTTGCTCCGTTGGACTTTCGAACCGAATAGCAAGTTCTCTAACGTTCATACTCTTAAAATTGCCATTTTCTACAATATCTTTGCTATTATCATCTTCGTTAATCAGATCTTTATCACATATTTTGAGGGTATCCACATTAATATTCTCATAATCGTTTTGTTTTTCAAACGCTATGTTCTCGTAATGCCTGTCCTCTGGTAACAACATGGCGTTGACTTCATCTATGCTTTTCTTGAAGAACTTGACCTGGCTGTAGACATCTATATCTTCATCTAGGTTAGTTTCCGTCGGAGTTTCCAGGATGATTAGATCCTGAATATCCTCAGGTTGGCAAGCCTGTTGAGTGGGCAAGCTTGCGTCAGTCTGTGGGATACTTGCATCTTCGACTATTGACAGATTCTTCTCCAAGTCGATATCTTCGTAAACCGAGTCCCTATCGTTAGTAGGAGTGTCTTCATAATTCTTGCATTTAGTAGGAGATCGGAATGTGATACTTATAGTAGATTTTAACGGACTTTTCAAAGGACTGCCTGGAGAACTTTTACTTGTGCTAGACGATTGTAAGTTTATGTAATTCGGTCGTGTATAATTAAAACATTCGTACAGATCGTCACCTTTCGTCAAACTGACATTGGAATAGCTCGATGAGCTCTCATGTGATGACGTCATGACCTTCATTATATCAGCCTCATCTTTCTTTCTATCATTTTCAGAATTTGACGAATTGGAAACAGCTGATAACCTATTCAGATTATGATAGCTGATATCAGTTGAATGTAACGGACTATGTTCTAAAGAATCGTGCAGATTTTCGGCGAAATCTTTCATATTTTCATAGTCTGTTGCTTTTAATTCACATTTTAAGCATTTCTCTTGATCGCAGTTACTGCAAATTTCGCTTTTAATTTGTATTGTGTGTTTATTCGTCTCGCTAACTTCAGAATCGCTTTCTAGAGGATCGTATATAGGTGTGATTGGTGTTAAAGGACTAGAATTGATAGTGCTAGTGTTCAGAGTAGACACGGAGTTTTCAGCCGGCCAGTCTATCTTTATCAAAGTTGAATGACCGTCTTTGCCATGCCAACTGAGTCGGTTGGTAGTTTTGTCGGTGTCTAAGTGCATACCGCTGTATCGAGCTTTGGATTTTCGTGGGGAGTTGCGTTCTCTGAAAGTGTTAATTGTGAGTGTAAGCGGAAACTTAGGTTGTTAACACATTTATTGTGGGTTTGTTATGTTTGGTGGTGTGGATTTATTACTCTTTGAATTTAGAATTTTGTAGTACCTAATTTCTAAATGGATTCTTGTTTTTTTTTCCTGTGGTATTATTATTAATGCTATGTTTGCACATGTACAGAATCAAGCCTGTATTTTCTGAAACGGTAGACAGAGGTGTCTGACTATTTTATTCAGCTTAGGAAGTACATTAAGAACATCCTAACCATGTTTCAATACTTGTCATAATAATCATGACAAGGGATAGTGACATAATTGACCAAGTAACGAATTGTATGTAACTTCCAGAAGTGATCTAGATGATTGTACAACCACAATTCATAAATTTTAAGTAATTCTTCACAAATAAACAGCTGGATTGTTTTTGATGGTATTTGGCACACTAATTCATCAGACTGCCTTTTCCCAACTATGTTGGGATCAGCTTCCAGTCCAACCAGATTCAGCTGAATATCAGTATTTTACATGGAGCGCCTGCCTATCTGACCTCCACTACCCATTTAGGACTGGGTAATACGATACCCCTTGATAAGACTTGTTTAAAAGAACGACGACTTTTTATACGGGTCCATATTGAAGTAATTTCTTTAGGAATTAAACTGAAACCGAGGGTAATAGCTAAACTAATAGGTAATAAATCCACACCCCCATTATAAATCTAATTAATAAAATACAGAGTAACACTGGCTGCTCAAACAACTTGTAAAATGTACGTGTTATTGATCATGTGGTATTTATAACTATGAGATATTGCGATGTTTCTGTTTAAGGGGCTGACAACAGGGGTCCGTAAGGACCGATCCCTGCCGGGGTTGCGGGACTGTTTGAAAGAGATACCGTGGCCCCGGAACACAAAGGGCGATGACGGAACATGGATGGGTTTTAGTCAGTAAAAGTCTGACACTCCCTCCTGCTCCGCCCAGAGCGGGAGGAGTCATTTGATGATTACCGATCCGAAAAAAAAAGGGCTGGCAACACCTAATTGATATTATTTAAGCAGTTTTGTAAGAAAAACTATTTATTCTAGCACATCAAAAAAATTATATATAATATTCATCATATTTCATTGGATGAAATCGGCTCGAAAGAAAATAATTGCAAAGAGTGATCTTAAAATCATCATTAAACGGTTCTATGATTTTATTTTTTGACGTATGGGTCTGCAATTAAAAACATGAAGTCAACATATTTATACCTGAACCGCTAACGAGTCATATTTCACAAGTAATCCACAGTTTTTTTTTTTTTTTTTTCAATATTTATTCATTATTTTCTTCTAAAACCTGGCCGCCCAGGGATAGTGACGTCTCGTTTACTCCCATACAAATAGACAGTGTGCGCGATTTTGGTGTTGACAGCGCCTTAAGGTGAATGCTTCGACCAGCCCGCGAAATTCAAATTTTCATACGTTTTTGGCAAATTGCAAGCCAGTGCAAGGTTGTATGTTGATTAAAATATTGGACGCGATTGTAAGACGTATGTAGTTACAGAATTATAATCATCAAAACCATCAATACAACCCTCCAAGTTCATAAAGGTCTAGCAATGACTTTGACCTTGAAAAAATCGTTTCTCGACCTTTATGAACTTGGAGGGTTGTATTGATGGTTTTGATGATTATAATTCTGTAACTACATACGTCTTACAATCGCGTCCAATATTTTAATCAACATACAACCTAGCACTGGCCTGCAATTGGCCAAAAACATAAGAAAATTTGAATTTCGCGGGCTACCCTGGAGCATCAGCCTTAAGTTCTTGCGGACCACGGACCATACGTTGGGAACGAATGTACTATTGAATGAAGAAATTGATAGAATAGATCTCTATTCTGTCTGATCTCACAATAGTGGTATTGCATAATAGGCTTGTGTCCTAAAAAAATCTAATTAGTCCGTCAGTTAGATTATCAAAAATATTTGACACGGATTTTTTCTTTTGTTACGTAAACCAAAATTGAAGAAGATACGACGCTTTTAAAATTCTCAATACGTCACGCCGTGTTATAATGTTAGTGCGTTGTGGCGTCACGAACCCCGCCTCTCGAGTTTTGATGCGTTTTAACTTTGTCAATATTCATTGATTTACAAAAACAAAAAGTACGTGTCCATTATTTTCCAATACTCTAACTGACGGACTAAATAGATTTGCAATTTATTGATGGTGGAAACTAACCTATTGTACAACAATCTTCTGGAGTGTGAACAAAATCGGAACGCCCGCAACCTTAATTTTTCCATACAACAGGGATGACTTTATGTTATTTTAAAAAATATGTTCAGTCCGTCAGTTAGATTATCGAAAAATATTGGATAGGTGTTTTTTGTTCTATAAAATTAATAAAAATTGACGAAGATAAAACGTGTCAAAGATCATGAGTGGCGGCTTGTGACGTCACTTTTTGGTAAAAAAAAAATACTCAAATGTGACGTCACACGAGTTTTTGACGCACTGTATCGTCTTCATTTTTAGTTTACGTGAAAAAATAAAAAATATGTTTCCAATATTTATTGGAAATCTATCTGACGGACTAATTAGTTTTTTTTTTGTCATCTACCCTATTGCACAAATATTTACCAACTGCGCCTTCCTGACAAACGCGAAAACATTCTTGCAGCACTGTATGTATACAGGATGTTAAAGTAGTCGCGTGCCATAGCTTAGGGGTACGTAAAATAAAAAAATAAATAAATAAAAAAATTGAAACAATAAATTTTTTTGCAAGATCAACCTAATTTAGTACCTACTAACTTAAAATTGCAATCGTTTAGAAGTATTTTATTTGTTTAAATTTGTTATTTTTGTTTTAATTACTTACCTACCTATTTGTACTAAATTAGGTTGACCTTGCAATATTTTTTTTTTAAGTTTACATTTTTTTTTTTCGTTGGTTCTTTTATCGATACTGAACCTACCCCTAAACTATGGCACGCGACTACTTTAACACCCTATATAATGATTTCCTATGTACTAGTGGTATATTGTTTGGTGTATATTTACCTGAGTTTGACGTTTCCGAGGGACGTCGGGAAATCGGTGAGAGACGCCATTGGACTGTCGCGGTCTTTGCATAGTCTGTAGACAATTAAATAGTTGATTAATATTTTGATAGGACAGGTAAAGAAAATTGTGCAAGATGAAATTCTTTGACGTGTAACAAAAGTACGTAAAGTGAATAATATAACATAAGGAACCCAGACAGTCGCATTACTTTGTGTAATTTATTTCATCACCACTGCTCTCAAAACGATGAAGGAAAACATCGTGAGGAAACCGGCATGTCCTAGAACCAAACATTCGAAGACATGTGACATCTACCAACCACATTCCCTCTTACAGAGAGGAGGACTGTGTTCCAGCAGTGGGAACCAGGGTTGTTGCTGATGCAGGTTTTTACTGTATCAGCGGATGCAGATGCTGATATTATTTAATTACTTAAACAAAAGATATCTTACAATAAAATTGTAACTAAATGTGATATAAGATTTTGATTAAAATTATAAAAACCGGACAAGTGCGAGTCGGACTCGCGCACGAAGGGTTCCGTACCATTATCTATACATTAGACAAAACGGCAAAAAAATCACGTTTGTTGTATGGGAACCACCCTTAAATATTAATTTTATTCTGTTTTTAGTATTTGTTGTTATAGCGGCAACAGAAATACATCATCTGTGAAAATTTCAACTGTCTAGCTGTCACGGTTCATGAGATACAGCCTGGTGATAGACAGACGGACAGACAGCGAAGTCAGTAATAGGGTTCCGTTTTTACCCTTTGGGTACGGAACCCTAAAAATGATAATTCGTTAGGTACTAAGTACCAGTCATCACTCCACTTTCCTCATCTCATTTCGTTAGTTAATATTCCTCATTCCTTTTCAATATAGTGTACATTACTCTACTAGTCAAACCCTTTCATTTGATACCCATATTGAGAGAGTTGTGAAAAAATATGTAATCCGCCATTTTGTGGCGGCGGCCAAAATGTATCGATTTTCATCAAACATAGCTAAGAACACTCCCGACTAATTCACCTTTCAAACGAAAACAAAACAAAATCAAAATCGGTTCATCCGTTCGGGAGCTACGATGCCACAGACAGACAGACACACACATGTCAAACTTATAACACCCCGACGTTTTAGCGTTGGTGATGATGTAGATGCAGATGCTGATATTCGCAACAACCCTGGTAGGCAGTCTCACCTCTTAGCGATGTCAGTGTGTCGCGGCGAGGCCGGGCGGGCCGAGTGGCGCTTCTCGGGCGGCGGCCGCGCGCGCGGGGACTCCCCGTCGATGTAGCCGATCTGCGACAGCTGCTCCTCCAGCGCCAGGCGACGGCTGACGGGATTGTAACTTGGAGTTATAAATGGGGAATAAATATAATCTATACTAATATTATAAAGAGGAAAACTTTGTTTGTTTGTAATGAATAGGCTCAAAAACTAATGGACCGATTTAAAAAATTCTTTCACCATTTTTTTTAATATTTTTTTTTTATTGATATCATCAATAAACTTATTTACATTACAATTGACAAAATATACGTTCCAGAAAACCACAGAGGTTTGTTAGGAACGTTGATTCAGCTCATAAAAATAGGATACAATAAGTATTTTTAAGTGATTAATCGGTATGCACATCGTGTTACCAACCTATCTATGCAGTTCATATCGGCGCGGCTCTGTCGTCTGTCGGTAAGCATAATGTTCATTAGAGTTGGTTTCGAATTGATCTGCCTGCACAGATAGGTTGGTCGCACTAGTACTACTACCACAAACAGTAATAGATAGATACATACATGCTTAACTGGGTACGGCACACATCTATGGTTTGCTAATAACCTAATAACAATATTGGCGTTGTTGTCCTTTAACTTCGTTATACACTATGATTTTAATTTTGATTTTATATTGGATTTAGTTATACTGCTTCTAAACATAGGATCCATTTTATTTAGCAGCCGAGGAATTAAATAAGCAATGGTTCGTTATCCGTAGGTGTTTTTAGCATAAGTTGTCACTAGTTTTTTTTTTGTGATTTAGAAATTAGAAAGCTACATTCACCCTGAGTAACATAGGCTATATTTTATCCACGTACTCCCACGGGAACGGGAACTACGCGGGTGAAACCGCGTGACGTCCGCTAGTATATAATATAATGGCAATAAATAGCACATTATACAACAAGTGAAAACAAATAGGAATTTTATTCGAGGGACTAAGTTGGATCCCGAGAGCAGCGAAGGATTCTAGAGTAGAATCCCGAGCGTAGCAAGGTATTCTAAACCAGAATCCTGAGCGGAGCGAGGGATAAAAGAACAGAGATGATTTTTTTTCACAGGTTGGTCCTCTACTTTTTACCATTGACTGCGAGAAAATATATAGAAGAATATCTAATAATAGACCCCTTGTCAAGTATCAATTTTACATTGTAAATAAAATTTATTAGCATCATCCACATAGACAAAGAAAAACAAAGACATATAATACAGGACAAATCATAAAACACCTCGCAGTAGGGCAGTCGCATTACTTTGTGTAATTTATATCATCACCGCTGCTCTTAAAAACGGTGAAGGAAAACATCGTGAGGAAACCGGCATGTCCTAGAACCAAAAATTCGAAGACATGTGACATCTACCAACCCGCACTGGTTCCGCGTGGTGGATTATAGCCCATTCCCTCTCATAGAGAGGAGGCCTGTGTCCCAGCAGTGGGAACATTATAGGCTGATTATGCTCACGCCTCAAGCGTACTGGATCCTGCGATACAGGATCCAGTGTCACATCTTATTGTAACACTTTTAATGCAACAATATATTTTTTTATTATTAATTATTGTTTTTTTCCTAGCCTGTACTGTCCCACTGCTGGGCAAAGGACTCCCCCAATTCCTTCCGTTTGCTCTTTTCCAGTGCCTCCTCGGACCAACCCTCGTGGTACGCGTCCAAATCGTCTCGCCACCTTTTCCTGGGTCGGCCTCGGCAGCGCCGTCCGTCTTCCGGCAACCATCTTGTGGAGACTTTTGCCCAGCGGTCATCGTGCATGCGAATGACGTTATTATTACACTAATTTCAATGTTTATCACTACATCCTTTAAAAGTAACAATATTGTCTGTACTTACCGTTCCGCCAACTCGTTGGCTTGGTGTATATCGACGCGCAAGTTCCGACGCGGACTGGGCTCGACGCTACACAGTCCAGACTCGGGCGGCGTGGAGCACAGAGAGTCTCCCTGTAACAATGGAGATATTCATATGTTAGTTATTTTACTTTTATTGAATCGAATGAATCGGAAGATTTAAAAAAAGGGATTAAGCAGTTTTTTGAACTTAAAAATCATCATCTGCTAAGCCTTTTGGGGTCGGCTTCAAGTCTAACCGGATGCAGCTGAATACCAGTATTTTACATGGAGCGACTGCCTATCTGACCTCCACAACCCAGTTAGTACTGGGTGATGCGATATTCCTTGGTAAGACTGGTTGTCAGACTGTTTGGGCCTCTGACTACTTAACGACTGTCAAAGATCTACAAATGACAGCCGGGACCAACGGCTTAACGTGCTTTCCGAGGCACGGAAGAAACTCGGTATGTAATGGGCGGTTACCCATCCACAGACCAACCTAGGCAAGACCCGAGCGGCTGTTATTATTTAGCCACGAGCTCCTCAAACTTAACTTTTTGAACCTAAAAATACAAGTCTAAATAAAAGTTTGGCTTATACTATTATTAACCAAGAACTATTCCTGATGTTCGGGTTTCTGAAGACATCCGCAAGAGAACCAAGGTTACCGACGTGGCCCGAAGAATTGCCAAACTTAAGTGGCAGTGGGCAGGGCACATTGCTCGCAGAACGGATGGCCGATGGGGCTGAAATGTTCTGGAGTGGCGACCGCGAACCGGAAGACGTTGCGTTGGAAGACCTCCCACTAGGTGGACCGATGACCTGGTGAAGGTTGCGGGAATCCGCTGGATGCGAGAGAGACACTTGGGGAAGGCCTATGTCCAGCAGTGGACGTCTTTCGGCTGAAATGATGATGATGATGGGTTTCTGAACAGTCTGCTTGTCTGCATGTCCGGTCAGACTGGTAGCCACACAAGGCAGATAACTAACCTGCGCATGGTTGAGCTGCAGCTGCGTGTCGTCCTCCTCGCTGAACATGTGATGGTCGCGCTCCTGCGGCGACAGGCGCATGGCCGGTCAGACTGGTAGCCACACAAGGCAGATAACTAACCTGCGCATGGTTGAGCTGCAGCTGCGTGTCGTCCTCCTCGCTGAACATGTGATGGTCGCGCTCCTGCGGCGACAGGCGCATGGCCGGTCAGACTGGTAGCCACACAAGGCAGATAACTAACCTGCGCATGGTTGAGCTGCAGCTGCGTGTCGTCCTCCTCGCTGAACATGTGATGGTCGCGCTCCTGCGGCGACAGGCGCATGGCCGGTCAGACTGGTAGCCACACAAGGCAGATAACTAACCTGCGCATGGTTGAGCTGCAGCTGCGTGTCGTCCTCCTCGCTGAACATGTGATGGTCGCGCTCCTGCGGCGACAGGCGCATGGCCGGTCAGACTGGTAGCCACACAAGGCAGATAACTAACCTGCGCATGGTTGAGCTGCAGCTGCGTGTCGTCCTCCTCGCTGAACATGTGATGGTCGCGCTCCTGCGGCGACAGGCGCATGTCCGGTCAGACTGGTAGCCACACAAGGCAGATAACTAACCTGCGCATGGTTGAGCTGCAGCTGCGTGTCGTCCTCCTCGCTGAACATGTGATGGTCGCGCTCCTGCGGCGACAGGCGCATGGCCGGTCAGACTGGTAGCCACACAAGGCAGATAACTAACCTGCGCATGGTTGAGCTGCAGCTGCGTGTCGTCCTCCTCGCTGAACATGTGATGGTCGCGCTCCTGCGGCGACAGGCGCATGGCCGGTCAGACTGGTAGCCACACAAGGCAGATAACTAACCTGCGCATGGTTGAGCTGCAGCTGCGTGTCGTCCTCCTCGCTGAACATGTGATGGTCGCGCTCCTGCGGCGACAGGCGCATGTCCGGTCAGACTGGTAGCCACACAAGGCAGATAACTAACCTGCGCATGGTTGAGCTGCAGCTGCGTGTCGTCCTCCTCGCTGAACATGTGATGGTCGCGCTCCTGCGGCGACAGGCGCATGGCCGGTCAGACTGGTAGCCACACAAGGCAGATAACTAACCTGCGCATGGTTGAGCTGCAGCTGCGTGTCGTCCTCCTCGCTGAACATGTGATGGTCGCGCTCCTGCGGCGACAGGCGCATGTCCGGTCAGACTGGTAGCCACACAAGGCAGATAACTAACCTGCGCATGGTTGAGCTGCAGCTGCGTGTCGTCCTCCTCGCTGAACATGTGATGGTCGCGCTCCTGCGGCGACAGGCGCATGTCCGGTCAGACTGGTAGCCACACAAGGCAGATAACTAACCTGCGCATGGTTGAGCTGCAGCTGCGTGTCGTCCTCCTCGCTGAACATGTGATGGTCGCGCTCCTGCGGCGACAGGCGCATGTCCGGTCAGACTGGTAGCCACACAAGGCAGATAACTAACCTGCGCATGGTTGAGCTGCAGCTGCGTGTCGTCCTCCTCGCTGAACATGTGATGGTCGCGCTCCTGCGGCGACAGGCGCAGGGCCGGTCAGACTGGTAGCCACACAAGGCAGATAACTAACCTGCGCATGGTTGAGCTGCAGCTGCGTGTCGTCCTCCTCGCTGAACATGTGATGGTCGCGCTCCTGCGGCGACAGGCGCATGTCCGGTCAGACTGGTAGCCACACAAGGCAGATAACTAACCTGCGCATGGTTGAGCTGCAGCTGCGTGTCGTCCTCCTCGCTGAACATGTGATGGTCGCGCTCCTGCGGCGACAGGCGCATGTCCGGTCAGACTGGTAGCCACACAAGGCAGATAACTAACCTGCGCATGGTTGAGCTGCAGCTGCGTGTCGTCCTCCTCGCTGAACATGTGATGGTCGCGCTCCTGCGGCGACAGGCGCATGTCCGGTCAGACTGGTAGCCACACAAGGCAGATAACTAACCTGCGCATGGTTGAGCTGCAGCTGCGTGTCGTCCTCCTCGCTGAACATGTGATGGTCGCGCTCCTGCGGCGACAGGCGCATGGCCGGTCAGAC
Source organism: Xestia xanthographa (assembly GCA_905147715.2). Lineage (NCBI taxonomy): Eukaryota > Metazoa > Arthropoda > Insecta > Lepidoptera > Noctuidae > Xestia > Xestia xanthographa. The sequence continues at coordinate 20,428,906 of LR990667.1, forward strand.
TGGTAGCCACACAAGGCAGATAACTAACCTGCGCATGGTTGAGCTGCAGCTGCGTGTCGTCCTCCTCGCTGAACATGTGATGGTCGCGCTCCTGCGGCGACAGGCGCAGGCGCATGTCCGCCAGCTCCGCCTGCCACGGCTCGAAGTACGAGTCGCACGATGATGACCTGACGATAATATACATACATCATAAAAAAAAAACATCACTTGACATTACACACACCGCCACACTAAGCAACAAGGCTTGTGTCGCAAACTTGAGATCGCAAGTCTCTACATCCAAGATGCGTTTCTCGCAAGCATCGTTATTGCAACTTAATTTTTTCTTTGTTATTTAGCGATCGCAAGTTTGCGACAGCGTCGTTATTAATATCGAGACTCCAGGCCGTGAACAAAAAAATGGACAATACCTTGGCTTACCATGGCTTGGAAGATTGATTGGTGATTTATGTACTACTGCGTTCGCTGAGAGTCGTCCACTTTATACCCTTATAACTCAGGGCGAGTTAGAAGTTTGAAAAGTGGTCGGCAGTCAGAGAATTCGGTAATCGATAGTACTATTTCGTTTCCATTAATCTGGTTAACGCTGTATTATTTTACTAGATTTTTAACCTCCTAAGTAAAAAGAGGGGTGTTATAAGTTTTTTAACACCCTTGCTCGTAAAGCTGATGTAATTCCACCGGTTTTAAATATGTAAAGCGGGTCATAAAAAAGCGTGTGTTACCAAAGCAAATAGTTAAGTTATAGTCCATACAAATTCCATAACAGTATTATTTGTCATTTCAAATATGGAACTGATCGCCGCCGCACGACTCCAGCTAGTGAGCAGCGCGCTATTGCTATTCAAATTTCGAACTAATCGCCGCGCGGCGCCAGTCAATAGGCAGCGCTAGCGCGCTGTTAAAATGGCGGGAAAGCAACAGTGTGCATTCACAGATTGAGTTTATTAAAAAAAAAAAAAAAACTGTTTATTCGGTAATTTAAAAACTTGGCTGCATGCTCTAGCGTCTTTGCCAACATTTTCACGCAGCCACGGCAGAAAATAATCCTCGCGCCATTTTTCTCAAATTATCTTTTCTTTGTACTTGTATTGTGAAATGTTTTTTTTTCTGTTTCCTCGCAAATGTGTTAAAAAACGTCGTACGATATACGTGCGTATTGGTTATAACATGCTCGGATCAATTACGCCCTCGCCTTCGGCTCGGGCTGAAATTCCGCCTCGCATGTTATAACCATCTTAACGCACTAATATCGTAATGTACTATAACGTGTCTCTCTGTTTCTGATATGGTATCGTATCTCCCGAACGAATGAATCGATTATGATGCGGTGTTTTCTGTTTGAAAGCTGACGAGAGCAACTGAGAGTGTCCATGGAGTTTCTTGCCCGTTCTTCTCCATAGAGATCTACGCTAGGGAATGGGCAACTACAGTACTTTCACAGTTTGATGTCTTGTGACTGGGACTGTAGCTACATTTAATTTTCATCTTTCTTTCGACAATTCAAACGTGCCTGGAACTGGTGTACTTGAAATAAATGCTTTGATTTTGACGTGATCGAGATGTTTCTTAGCTACAATTTATGAATCTGTTCAGGCATTTTTTTGTCATCAAATTGTGAAGTGTTAGTATAAGGATATAATTACACAACACACAAACCATGCAGTAGTTTTTTTGTTATTTCAAACGCCTCTTGGTAGTGAACTCTTATGCAGGAAAGACTAGGCTAATTTCACTCTGAATCAAACAGTTATTTTAAGCTTTCACGGATTATATAAACTAGCGACACGCCCTGGCTTCGCACGGGTGCAATGTAGCATATTACATATAAACCTTCCTCTTGAATCACTCTATCTATTGCTGAAAACTACATTAAAATCCGTTGCGTAGTTTAAAAGATGTAGCCGTGTGGTATCCGGCAGAGTAGAATAGAACCAACCCATTACACTCACGGGTGTCGTATAAGGCTCGTAATGTCTGAGGCAGAACACCTTGCGCCTCCGTAGACCAGAGAATGGGCAGCAGCGTTTTCTGTTAGTCTTTCATCACTGCGAACTCCAATCCGCCTGCCAAGCGTGGAGATTACGGCAAATTCCTTCCATCATGGGAGAGGTTTATGTCCAGCTGTGGACGTTATGGGCTGTTGTTGTTGTTGTTTAAAACATCTAAGCGTACAGACAGCGGGAGCGACTTTGTTTTATACTATGTTAAGATATTACCGTTACAAATATCAACTATCTTTTGTAATAGGGTATATGTATGATTTTTTTTATCATCCGAAAGAAAGCGTATTACAGATTTATTTTGCGTCAATCATAAGGATCAAATCTTTCTAACAAACATTATAAATTAAATGAAAGGAGAACCGTGAAATCTAAAAAATCAAAAATAAAAAATCTTGCATGCTGTAAGGTAGAGTGTGTTGGAACTGCTTTTACAATGTTTACATCTTATTCTGTACCCACATTCATTGCAAATAAATTACTTCTGATTCTGAAGAAAGAAGATTGCAATTTGCACGTCTTTGTTTATGCAAATTGCAATCTTCCTATCTAAATAGTTCTTCGTCATTTTAATCAATAAATGTCGTCAAAAGATAATTGTTTATTAGGTTCTCACATAAGTAATTGGATGGACCTTTGAGTAAAAGTGCTTTATGTTGTCCCATTGAATTTAAAAGTTAAGATTTCATGGTTTTCCTTTCATTTAATTTATCATGTTTGTTAGAAGGATTTGATCTTTATGATTGACCCTATCGATTGGTGCCATAAAAGTACAAGCTGTTATTTTTTTGGAATTTAGCCGGTTTGATTCCCGAGTGTGGCACGCGAATTTTCAAAATCTTTGAATGCGGATTAATTTCTTTAAAAAAAATAAAGGAATGTTTTCTTTGAGTAAAATTTGCTATCTCCGGTATTTAGAGTACTTTCCCTCCAGGCGGCATGCAAAAATTCCACCTTGTATACAGAATTAGCCCGCGCTCGGTGCTTTGTCTCTTTCACTCTGGTTAATCAGCAATATTTAAATGGTTAACCCATATATTATAAGGGTTAACCCGTATAATGATCTAAGCAGTTAGGGGCCGTCTATTAATTACGTAAGGCAATTTTGGCGATTTTTCGACCCCTCCTCTCCCCTTCGTGAGATGTCGTGAGATTTGAGTTGACCCCTCACCGGGAGGGGTGAGGCCTAATCTCACGTGAGATTTATCAAAAGGCGTAGTTAAATGTAAATACATTAATCTGTGCTTGCGTTCGTAATTGCGTTGGTTTTATATAAAAAACATAATTTTATTTTCATTAAATGTTTTTTAATAAGAATTGTTGTGTAGGATTTAGACATATTTTAGTGGAGAAACATTCGTTACCTAGATTTCACGCGATCTTTTATTGTTTCTTGACGGAGAAAAAATTACGTGATATTTGCTGAGACCCCCCTCTCTCCCTCGTGAGATTCGCGTCGACGTCGTTAATCGGCCCCTGTCTAAATTAAGTTACGTCATATCTCTACCGTGCGCAAATCATGTTATTCGTGTTAAATTCTAGCAGGCGACATAATCTACATCGTTACCTTAAATCCACTTTCTCACTAGGCGACAAGAGTTGCGCAACAGTTGCCGGCAACATCGCTGTCTGTTGCCAGACATCGATAGCTGAGCGGCTTCTTAAAACAGAAAACTAACATACAATGTTGCGGTACCAGTTATATTGTGGACCGTGTTTTAAGGGCCTATACCCCCCTCAAATGGCTTAGCATGATCCTCCGTTACGCCTAAAATACTGTAGTATTAATTTTTAAATAAATATATGGTAAAGTTGAGGATTAATGCTAAGTACTATGTGTGACGAAAACACGATTCCATAAACTTTTCTCGATAGAAAAAAAATCCAAAGTTACCTCCAAATCGAACAATAAACCGCTGGTATTCAAAAAGTACTTCAAATTAGTTCATGAAACTTTGCATACTAACTGAACTAACTATAAAACAGGTCTTATGTGTTTTATTTTCTTAATCCAATCAATAGATTTTTTTGTAAATCGCAAAAAACCACTCATTTCGCACTATTCGGCCGCAGTGACTGACGTAACAACCGCTTTGTAGTGCAAGCTGATTAGAACTTTATTCTAACAGTATTTCAAACGAAGTTTGAACCACCACAAATAGAGTTGCTAATTTTAGGGTTAGAATGGCCTTAAGAACTGCCCTTTTAACCCGACTGTGGCGGAGGCTAAATGAGGGTAATGCTTTATTGTGCAAGGCATGCAAACAACTTCTTTCTACCTTTCGTACATCTACAATCTTAACGACTACTTATCTAATCCTTTACCTTTGCAGGAGATCCTAAACAAATCACCTATTTTTTTGTTTATTTATTTAATAATAATAGGCTAGTTTCCACCATCGATAATTTGTAAATCAATGAACTCTGACAAAGATAAAACGCATCAAAACTCGGGCACGTGACGTCAGAACGCACTAAAAATTAAAACACGGCGTGACGTATTGAGAATTTTAAAAGCGTCGTATCTTTGTCAATTTTGGTTTACGTAAGAAAAGAAAAAATACGGGTCAACATTTTTTTGATGATCTAACTGTCGGACTAATTAGATTGTTTTGTCATCTACCTTATTATAATTTTGTTACATAATAATCATCTTTAATCACCAATCAATTTGCCATGAGTGGGGATGGTAAGATTAAGAGCCTGCGCAGACGCAGGGACAGTTGAGTGTGGCGGGTCACCTGGATGCGCGGGCGCAATTCTCTTTCCAATAAACCGCGACGCTATGCGGCATACTTTTAGGTTCATTTTAGGTTACTTTAAAAGCACTTAAACCAGACACGCGCAGTAGGTGCCCTTGCGTTACCTATGTATATCTGTGTATTTTCAGCAGAAATACCAGCAATTTGTTAACTTCCATAGTGGGTGTAAATAGACTCTTAACGAAGCCGAAAGGCTCTTATTCTTCCCGTCATAGCGATCTTTTTTTTTGTTCTAGACTATACCTATAGATACATATCAAAGTTCCAACTTTTTCACAAGTTTTTTTTTTATACTTACTTGTTTTTATGGCCATAAAATTACTTTAAATACCTCCATGACCCGGGTTTTATTCAATCCATCCATCAGCACAATGTCTTGAGGGCGTTACATTGAGTCTTACTGTACGTGATTTTTCACAAAAAAAAATGTCGTTTCGTTTCTAGAGTTATTGTTATTATAGTTATAGTTTCTGTATCTATGTATTCCCAGTAGAATTACCACTGTCCACTGTCTTTTAAACTTTAAAATTATTTAAAATTTAAATTAGGAACTTTTGAACCTTCAAAAAATCCTAATTTTAATATTCTAGCGTCAACCCTCACCTGGTATGATGTTTGAGTGGCATGGCGGCTCGCTCGGCGAGTGGAGCGAGCGTGTCGCTGTCGGAGGCGAGCGACTCGCACGACTTTACTGGGCGAAGACCCAGGCTTGTGGTGCACATTGGTATGTCCTGTTAGTAAGGAAAAAAACAAGATTTATAATGATAACAATAAGATACGAGCCGTAATACTGAGTATGATGACCTGATCCTACAGCCAGGATTGTCTGCTCACGAGGGAACTCCTCAACGGTAAATAACACGAATTCAATGATTAGGACAAAACTAAAAATTTATAAAATTATTAATTACTAGTTGGCGTCACGCGGTTTCACCCGCGTAGTTCCCGTTCCCGTGGGAGTACGGGGATAAAATATAGCCTATGTTACTCAGGGTGAATGTAGCTTTCTAATGGTGATAGATTTTTTTAAATCGGTTCATTACTTCCGGAGATTACCCCCTGCATACTAACTTACAAACAAATGTTACCTCTTTATAATATTAGTATAGAAAAAACCTTTTTAAAAATAAGCTTTATTTAAAGGTTTTATTTAAATTTCGAATTGGCTTGCAAATAGAAAGCGGTTTATTGAAAAAAAAAACAAATGAACTCTTTTATGCGACAGTTTTAATTTCCTCGCATAATAATAATAAAAATAATAAAATTATTAAATTATTTTTAAATGTTTTTTTTATGTAGTTTTATTAAGAAATATTTAAAAATGTAAAACATATGTAACGTAATGAATAAAGGAAAATAATAATGTATAATAATGAATATACTGGACATACTTAATTTATTTTTTGACTATTATATACTTATACAATTATCTTTACATCAATTATTATTTATTTCTTATGTATTTTGTAATTAAATTTCAAATTTCTATACGCAATAAAATGTAATTTTTAAACCTACAAAATGTGTACGCCGTTATTGGCAAAGCATGGACGCTCACAACATAGTATTTAATACCTTGCATGTCTGATTACTCAGTTTATGTAAACGCATGTTTGACAAAGAGATATTGGGTTTTTCCACTAGAAATTAACTTTGTACTCGACTACGGCAAAACTATAAGGAAGGGTTATGATTTTAGTAGTCTATGTCTGTATGTGTGTATGTATGTTTGTATTTCCGAATGTTCCACCGTAGTGCCTAAACTATTCATCCGATTTTGATGAATATGGTGTCAATCGATTCGTTATTATATCCCGGGTAACATAGGCTACGTTTTAACCGACTTAAACAATAAGAGAAGTCGATTTTATCTTGTACCCCGAATGTAAATAGTGCGTGTATATTTACCCGACTGCGCCAGAAGGAGGGTTATGTTTTTCGAGAGTATGTATGTATGTATAATTGTTTGGCACGCTCTGTGGCCTGAACGGCTCGATGGTTTTTTTTTTTTTTTTTTTTTAATTCACAAAACCGATGTACAATCACAAAAGCAATAAAGTGACAACACCATAATATTTCTGATTGACATCTACTGGATGTGAATCTAGCATGCATACTCGTATTATATGTAAGACAACTAGGTAAAACCTACAAATTGTGAACTCTTCCAACAATTACGAAAAAGTTTTTGAGAGAAAAATTAAACAGAGAAATATAAAAAAAAACAGTAACATATTATATCATTAAGACTCTAAAGTTTAGTCCTAACCAAGGCTACAGAACCAGCAAAGACATCTATTTCAGTACGAATGGAGTTCGCTAGAGATTTTAGCTTGAGAGGTGTCATTAGATTCGTATTTACTGTGAGAGTAGCACTGGGTATATCAAAATAAAATGAAAAAACAAAATAGCGGATTTCTGGCGCCAAATTCAAATGTTTGGCACGCTCTGCAGCCTGAACGGCTCGATAAAGGGCTTAACATGAGGATTTTAAAATGTTACATCTAAGTAACTAAAAAGTGTAAAATAAAAAAAACCGGCCAAGTGCGAGTCGGACTCGCGCACGAAGGGTTCCGTACCATTATTATAAAAAAAGGGCAAAAAAAATCACGTTTGTTGTATGTGAGCCCCCCTTAAATTTTTTTTTTTCTGTTGTTAGTATTTGTTGTTATAGCGGCAACAGAAATACATCATCTGTGAAAATTTCAACTGTCTAGCTGTCACGGTTCATGAGATACAGCCTGGTGACAGACAGACGGACAGACAGCGAAGTCTTAGTAATAGGGTTCCGTTTTTACCCTTTGGGTACGGAACCCTAAAAAAATAATTTAAAAAATTAAAATACCCGACTGCGTAAAAATTAACTAATAATTTCAAATAAAAACTGAAAAAAATAAAACAAGTTGTTCAGGAGACAGAACATATTGACTGCAACAGTCGGGGCCCATTAAATAATCAAGACTAAAATCATTGTCTCCAATATGGGTCCCGACTAAAATTATTAGTTCTTTTTTAAGCAGTCAGATTTTTAATTTTTTAAATATTTTTTTTAGTACCTAGTCTGTTTTTTAGTTGTAGTATACCACACAAATTCTTGTTGAATAATAGAAACGAAGCACCAAGTTAGACACATACCTGTGGCGGTGTAGGAGTGCGCGGTACATGCGGCGCGGGGTCCCGCCGGCTGCGCGCGCGCTGCTGCTTGCTGCGCGTGAACAGGCCGCGCCAGCCCGACGGAGAGCGCTTTAATCCACGCTTGCCTGTACACAAACCCACGATACACAACATGTTACAGACAACGACGCCGCGGAGTAATGTAGGCTTGTCTATGTTCTATGTTAAGGCAGGCCTCCTTCACTCGGCCGTACCTACAGCGATAAATACCTACACTTTCGCGTGGCGCCGTGGCCACTAAGCCAATCGGTTGTCACCGCTCGCGCTCAATAGTTACACAACAAGTGAAAAAAATGGGAATTTAATTCGAGGGACTAAGTTGGATCCCGAGTGCAGCGAAGGGATTCTAGAGTAGAATCCCGTGCGTAGCAAGGGATTCTAGAGTAGAATCCTGAGCGGAGCGAGGGATACAAGAACCGAGATGACTTTTTTTTTCACAGTCTACTTTTTACCATTGACTGCGAGAAAATACATAGAAGAATAGTATTTATATTTCTCATGAGTTAATAATAACAGCCACTCGGGTCGATCTTCAAGTTTAAGCCACGCTTTCCAAGGTCGGTCTGTGGATGGGTGACACTAATTCATTATATACTGAGTTTCCTCGTCGGAAAGTTAAAGCCCTTGGTCCCGGCTGTCATTTGTAGTTCTTTGGCAGTCGTAACAGGTAGTTTTACAGGCTGTTCAGTTTTTTTGTCATGTGGCCTATTTATAATTTTTTTTGCCGGGTGGTAGCGGAGTCGTGTAACTGGGCTAAGATCTCAAGAGTTTCCTTGCGGATCTGGGTGTCGTCAGTGCATTCAAGCAGTACATCCGCTACGGTTTCCTCCGTCTCCATGCACGCTCTGCACAGGGAACTGGCAGTGATACCTAGGCTGTGGAAGTGTAGGCTTATTTGTGGAAATGATGAAGAGGTACCAACCTGGTGCTGGCAGATCTAATACGGTGTGATACTGCGGCAGATTGTTGGGACCCGATCCGACCTGTAATAAAAAAAAAACAGAATGTTAGTTTCTTACGCAAGAGGAATAGTACATTTTGATAAAAGTGGAGAAAGTTTGTTGTTGCATCCAAGGCGGAATTAACTCCCGAGCCGTTTGAGCCGAGAACTGCAATAAAAATGTCCACGTGTATAAAACGACGTTTTTCAATACACTTTTGAAGAAATAAAATAATATAACGAAAAAACTTTATGAATCTTTGATTTTAATTTTCTTTTTTTTCGCGCTTTGCTTACGCCAGGCGTCGCGGTAAGAACCAATTTTCGAGGAATTGTATTGAAAAAGATTTAGAAGAATAGAATTTGTTGTGGAAAGAGATTGATGTAACTTGAAATCATTTTTAGGTATGCGTGTTATTGGTAGGTAGGTAGGCCACTGAATAGGCTAGTTTCCACTATCATATAAATTGGTTTGTGCACAACAGAATCGACACCATTGCAAATCTATTTAGACCGTCAGTTAGAGTATTGGAATATAATGGACACGTATTTTTTATTTTTGTAAATCAATGAATATTGACAAAGATAAAACGCATCAAAACTCTGAAGTGGGGGCTCGTGACATCAAAACGCACTCAAAATTATAGCACGGCGCGGCGTGACATATTGAGAATTTTAAAAGCGTCGTATCTTCGTCAATTTTGGTTTACGTAACAAAAGAAAAAATACGTGTCAAATATTTTTTGATAATCTGACTGACGGACTAATTAGATGTTTTCAGTAGACAAGCCTCACCTCGATGTACTTAGGCCTGAGATGCGAGGAGGGCCGCAGCTGTGTGTTGGCGGCCGCCGCCGCCGCGATGGCGCCCGAGGCAGGAGGGAGGCGCGGGCTGGGGGCCTGCGGGCCCGGGCCCACCTGCCCGCGACGACGGGCTTCTTCCAAGCTAGGGGGACAAGTAGATATAACAGTGAAAATAGAGAATATGCATGAAATACAAAACTCTTTTTATTTATGAAAAATGCCTTGTATTAGCCCATAAACACATTGTGGTACACTTGTTTAAGTTTCTAATACATCACTTATTTTACAATTTATTGTTTTATGTAACATGTTATTGGTGAAACGGAACGCACTCTCAAAACGCATCGTCCTCGATAACGCCGATATTGACGTCAAAGTTCATTGTGTCAAAAAAACACTTTAAGTGCTTAAAGTTTCACTCAAATTTTATTATAATATTGTTATTGCAATTTTTCTTGAATAAAGCACATACAATTAGTAAAATTATTTTATTAAGGCCAAAAAAATCAGATGTAAACAAGGCAGATTGTGGATAATGACGTCACATCATGACCGCGACAGCTACGGATGTTTGAACTGTCGTAGAAAATTGCAGGACTTTAATATTATTTTTGTGCTACAAGCAGTAGTTGAACTTAACTTTCTTCGGTTTTTATTACTGTATTTTATTGATTTAAGTGAAGAAAAAATTTAATGCGTATTCCCTATTCATACATTGAAAAAGTCAGCTTGTATAACACGCTAAAACATCCTAACGCACCCTGAACTCAACCCTGTAAAAACTTAACCCCTTAACCCGGCCATTATGGCCTATGTTGGCAAATAGTAGTTTATACAACAAGTGAAAAAAAGGGAATTTAAATCGAGGGTTGGATCCCGAGAGCAGTGAAGGATTCTACAGTAGAATCCCGAGCGTAACAAGGGATTCTAGAGTAGAATCCTGAGCGGAGCGAGGGATACAAAACCGAGATGATTTTTTTTCTCACGAGTTGTGTACTCTACTTTTTACCATTGACTGCGAGAAAAGTATATTTTGATAAAAGTGGGGAAACTTTTTGACTGCAGTCAAGGCGGAATTGACAACCAAGCCACAAGAGAGGTTGTTATGGAACCGAGAACTGCAGTAACAAATGTCCACGTGTATCAAACTACGTTTTTCAATACACTTTCGAAAATTTTAATAATAGAACGAAAAGTATTTTTGTCATGAATTATTACAAAACTATGATTCAATTTGCCTTTTTTCCGCACTTGACCCCAAGTAACATGGGAGGACAGTAAAATAATGATGATAACCAGTGGAAATGTAAAAAGAGATCTATAGACCAGTTCAGGATGTAGAGACTGCCAAATAAATAGTCAGAAATTTACTACATAACATAACATCACGTCTGTAATCCCCGAAGTGTTAGGCAGACATGTACCAGTAAGCATACCAACATTTCGCCAGTTATATTAAGTCCCATGTAATAAGGAGCAAGCCTATTACCATCAATCGGGCGCAAATTCAGACTACTAAAAATGAAGTGTAATCTTACCTCAACAGTTTAGTAGGCGGATTGATAGGTAGACTCTTGGGCCGTCGACATGACTCGTTGCCGCGGAGTTCCACTTGAGATTCACAACGCTCCTGAAACGATTAACACAAGATTAACATTGTAAAGGGACTCTTCACGAAGCCGTCAACCAAGCATTCTGTACATCAAACTACGAGTAAGTAACTTTACACGCAAAAATTATTGCTGGAAAACGTTTTTTTTTTTGGGGGTAAAAAATCACGTTTAGCGGTAGGACTCGAATGTAACGCACTCAAAACATTGTGCTGAATAGGGCCTCATCAGAAAGCTTAAAGTCATCCAAAGGGCAATGGAGAGGGCTATGCTCGGAGTTTCCTTGCGCGATCGAATCAGAAATGAAGACATCCGCAAGAGAACCAAGGTTACCGACGTAGCCCGAAGAATTGCCAAACTAAGTGGCAGTGGGCAGGGCACATTGCTCGCAGAACGGATGGCCGATGGGGCCGAAAAGTTTTGGAGTGGCGACCGCGAACCGGAAGACGTTTTGGAAGGCCTTCCACTAGGTGGACCGATGACCTGGTGAAGGTTGCGGGAATCCGCTGGATGACAGTCGCACGGGACCGGTCAATGTGGCGACACTTGGGGGAGGCCCATGTCCAACAGTGGATGTCTTACGGCTGAAATGATGATGTTGATGATGATGAATAGTTCACGGGTCGTGGATGTATTTAAAGTAAAGTAACTGAAGTATCTGCCTAAGGGTTGGAGGAGTATAGCAAGGGATCGACAATTATGGAGGGAACTTGAGTAAGCCTATGTCGCAAGACAGCCTGACCTGTTAGCTAATAAGACGAACAAATAACAGGAAAATATTATATAAGTTAGTTAAAGTTATAATAGTACAGGTAAAAGTATAATTTAAGTTTAGATAAAGTAGTAATACAAGTATGGTTATAAGTTTAATTTAAGTTTAGTTATAGTTGTAATTTAAGTTTTGAATAGAAAACCAATAAGTGTAGTTCATATTTTTCCAAATAACTAAATAGTGTGTTTAAGAAGGTCAGAGTAAATAAAGGCTATTTTTATTTTATTTATTTAACTGAAGTACCTTAAGAATCAGTATTAAAAAAAAAAAACTCGTGAAAAAGTTGAAACTTTGACCCTCAATATCTCCGTAACTATAGTCTCCGCCAGATAAGTAAAAATTAAATATTATTAAATATAAATTAAATATTAAATATTCAAATACATAATTTCGAAAACAGAAATAATGTCATAAACTTGTCCCGAAACGACCTCTATCGTGATCCTTGACTTTTTTCTTGATATTGTCGGGGTAACTATGGCTACGCAGAGAAATTAAGGAAAGAGCAATGACCTTTAATTCTTACTTATCTGGCGGATACTATAGAATCCCAGTTCCCAGGTATGGAGTAGAACAAAAACATGATAGCTATAACGGTGACAACAAGTGCCTTTCGGCTTCGCTAAGATTATAATTATTTCCATCACCAATGAAATTGTAGTCAAATAAAAAAAATAAAAAAATACACTAAAGAAAATTTATAATAATCACAGGAACTATTGGTTGGCTATGGGAACTCTTCACAATAAACACAGCATTAACGATTATAAAGTTTATTAGCTTAATAGAAAATAACAATAATACAAGTTTAACACTGACTGGCGAGCGACGCAGGCGCCGAGACGAGTCGCTAACCGCGCAGCTCGGGAATGTTCGGCAATGTTCGGGAACGTTCGGAGGGCCGAACTGTTCGTAGCGTAGACAGAGTATATACGTAGCTAAAGCCTACACATTAAGTGTGGAGGAGTGTCATGGAGCCTTCCATTTAAAATGTTCCAAAGCGTTAGTTAGTTATTTATGGAATATGCGTGTTTTCTTATATTATTTACCTGTTCCAGCGACTCGGGTCCCGAATCTTCCCCCTGCTCCTGAGCGAACAACTCTTCGGCGTAGCAGATCAGGAATTCTGTCACCACCGCCTGCAGACAAATACAACAAAATTTTAGTAGCCTTTTCCCAACTATGTTGGAGTCGGCTTCCAGTCTTACCGGATGCAGCTGAATACGAGATGCATGCAGATGAGTTTTGCTAGATTTTAGATGTGAAACATCTATAGGCGCAGGTAAAACCAAAAAATGGCGTGGCGACGCATGCCGTGGCGACGCGTCGCCAACTGTCAAGTTGTCAACCCGGCCCGAACAACCCCGAACATTACCGACTTGTTGAAGCAGCATAAGATCTACATATTCACCACGATTTACAACAAGCCAGCTGGTCTCGAGGCACAGCGCTGGGTTACAATATCGTGACTTCGGCAGCGACACGCACCGGGTGTAGCACATCAGGTACGCTAGGGTCCTGTGACGGTACTCACCTGCACAGCGACGCCCTGCAGCGCGTGTTGCGGCCTGGGCGCGCGCAGCAGGTTGGGCGCCCACACGATGGCTCCTGTGACGGTACTCACCTGCACAGCGACGCCCTGCAGCGCGTGTTGCGGCCTGGGCGCGCGCAGCAGGTTGGGCGCCCACACGATGGCTCCTGTGACGGTACTCACCTGCACAGCGACGCCCTGCAGCGCGTGTTGCGGCCTGGGCGCGCGCAGCAGGTTGGGCGCCCACACGATGGCTCCTGTGACGGTACTCACCTGCACAGCGACGCCCTGCAGCGCGTGTTGCGGCCTGGGCGCGCGCAGCAGGTTGGGCGCCCACACGATGGCTCCTGTGACGGTACTCACCTGCACAGCGACGCCCTGCAGCGCGTGTTGCGGCCTGGGCGCGCGCAGCAGGTTGGGCGCCCACACGATGGCCATGTTCCGCGCCGTCATGCCGGTCTGCGAGCCCAGCAGCGACACACGCCGGAGGTGGCGCATCAGGTACGCTAGGGTCCTGTGGACAATCACAATTTTTTTTTCAGTTGTCGATAATATGATCGATTCTAAACCACCTCTGAAAATTTGGCCGGTTACTGAAAACTAAAACAAAACCAAAACTTGTAGCACTGTTTGCTCCACGAGTGGCGATCCGGCTCGAAGGACCAAAAATGTACGGGCAGCAGCTCCGCACACTGAGATGTAGTATGTAGATGGACGAATCACACGGGATGTGTACAGGGAATAAAATTACTGTTTTGTGTCCGTTAATGATTGACCGTTTATTATGTAAAACATTAAAATATATAATACGTAAAGTAGGTGACTTGTGACGGGCGTAATAGCCTAGTCAGCGAATGTACATAAATCGGTGAATTTAGCAACTGCTAGTTCAGGTAAGAACTAAAACAATAGATTACTATTAGTACATTTACCTGTAATGCGGTGGAGGTAGTTTCACGACGGTATCCCTGACAGCCCTTAGCCGGGCCGCTTCGTCGCCCTGTTGTACTGCGCTCACAAAGCTCTCGTATAGCTGGTATGTGCACAGGGGATTTGGGAGTTCTCTGTTGACAAATAAAAACAATTAATTTCAGACACTGTTTTAAGCTTTCACGGTTCATTACTATACTTAAAATGTCACTTACGGGATATCTTCCGTGATTATTGAATTATTTTTGAGCTCCCGATATTTCGACGCTGTTGCAAGCGTCAACCCGCGATCATGATGCTTGTAACAGCGTCGAAATATCGGGAGCTCAAAAATAATTCAATAATCACGGAAGATATCCCGTAAGTGACATTTTAAGTAAATTAATTTCAGCATCAACAATGATCTGAGGTCTCGTGGTTAAATAAATAAAAAATAAAATAAGTTTATTGCGCATCAATTTGGGTTACATAACATGTCGAGGAGTCTCCATTTAGACTTAGAAAATGCCTGTAGTTGAAGGCTCCGCTCATTCCCTTACATCTTATAGATACAAAATAAATAGGCAAAAAATAAACAAAGTACGATAAATTGTATAAGCGTGTGTGCGCCCGTAGGTCTGTGTGTGTGTGTGTGTGTGTGTGAGTGTGTGTGTGTGTGTGAGTGTGTGCGTGTGTGAGAGAGAGAGATTTTGAGTGTACAGATTGTGTCGAACTAAGCAAATAACATCACTATATTATTTATTACTAAGTCACACGTTGCAAGAGTAACTCTGTGTCATCATAATTTAAATTTTGTAGCCACATTACTAGATTTTTTTTGCATTCATATTTTGTTTTATCATAAATATAATATATTAGTTTATTAATTGCATTGTATAAATATGCAGAGCGTTTTTTATATTGTCTACTGGCAAATTCAGTTTTAGTTGAGGGAACATTTACTATAAAGTGTTTCTTTCTCTTCTCTAGTATTTTAGGATCATATGGTATCTCTTTGTGCGTTTTGAGGATGATAAGAAGGATGTACAATTTTCTCACTGACAGCAGATTACATAATTTGTAAAGCTGTTCAGTGGAGAATATTCTTTTTTTGAAGTACATCACCTTAAGTATCGCTCTTTGAGCGCGTTCTAACTCTAGAAAACTAGATTTCGTTGCTCCACCCCATGCAGTTATGCAATATATTAAAACGGACTGGACCAAAGATACATAAAGGACAAAACTGAATTAGTATGAAGCTTGGTACTTTATTCAAACTGAACGCAACCACAGATTTTACTGTATTCATTGGAAGAGGATAAAATATAATTTAACTTAACTAAATCCTAATCACGTAAATATCCTGCAAAATAACATATTATTTTTTTAAGTTTTTTATTTTTAGTTCACAATGCAACACAGGTAGATTTTGGTAACACCGTGTTTTACGTTCCTATCCTATCGCAGCGCTAACTAAGAATTGTGAGAATGGTCGTACTGAACCCATTTTTGGTAATCAAAGTAATAAGAATGGTTACGAGAATATAATGAGAAATAAAAATGAAAAACAAGGTGTACCTACTTACCGACATGTTTGTGCTTTGAGCAAATATACTTAAGAATGCATTCAGCGTAATTCGGAACACGCTGCGTTGAATGACATTTGACAAAAGCTAGATGTCAATGTCACGATAGATAAGTCCGTCAGACAGTTGAGACAGTTAGTGATTTGACTGCGTGCGTTCTGTTCAGTGTATTATTCGGTGCAAAAATCATCATCATGCACTCTCATCATCTATATTAGAGAGATAAGAATACCACCTGTTCATATTTGTAATAATAAATTAGAATTGGGCGCAAACTCAGCACAGCGCCATCTATTGACATTATTAAAACTTCTCTACATCTACCCTAAATAGTAGATCTTTGGACATTATTTTCTGGAAAATGCAGGCAATTTCCAGCTTGAAACTTGAGATTAGGCAGTCTATTGTGCAGTATTATCTGTATTAATTTTCTTTACAGTGGTTAGATTATCTCAGAATAAAGTACCAAAAAAGACCATGTCCTTTCATTTAATAGATTTCTTTGGTTGTCATTATTTTTATTTACATTTATTCTCCTTGGTACAAAATATCTCAGCTCTTTGAATATCCAGATAAGTTTTCGTACTCTACTCATGACTAGTTCCAGGTGAGGATACCAGGAAAGACGCTGGTCAATAATCACTCCCAGATATTTTGTTTGTGTAACTTGTTGGATAGTTGGGCAATTGCAGCCAGTTCCAACCGTACTCATGTCGCACGCGTGGATTCTTAAATTAAATTCCTTGTCTGGTTGAAGCTGATTATAAATATTAAAACAAATGTAGTTGGTTTTGCTAGTGTTCAGGGTGAGCAGATTGTTTTTTAGCCAAGTTGCAACAAGAGCTAGCCCTTCTTCTGCACCATTTTTAACCTCATCTCATGTTTTCCCTGAGAAGACGACAGCTGTATCATCGGCGTATGAGAAAACTTTGGCATTATTAATCCTCATATTGCAGAAGTCATTTATATAAATTAAAAATAGTGTAGGTCCTAGAACGCTTCCCTGAGGTACACCGTATGATACATCCGCGTCCTCACCAACAATTTGTTCCAGTTTCACTTTTTGAGTTCTACCAGAGAGGTAATCGTTAAAGAGTGCCAGTGGTATACCACGAACTCCGATAGTTTCAAGCTTGTGTATAAGAATGGGAGTAGAGACGGTGTCAAAGGCTTTTCTTAGATCCAGAAAGGCTGCCATGGTTATTCATTCTAATATTTTCTTCTTGTAATAATAGGGTAGATCACACATCAATCAATGGGGAGACACACTGTGGAACTAATGGCGCTAGCATAGCTGGTTCCCAACATCGTCATTGGTGTCTATTCTGTTGTGCACAAACTAAACTTAATTTAGGCTATTACTATCATTTAGTAAAAGGCAGAAAAGGCGAGAAAAGGACGGCTATAGCTATGAACTAAGTTAGAGATGTCAAACTAGTTTATGCCTTGCGCTTCACCGTGTTTTTACGTAAACATTTGTATAGAAATATTAGTTCCAACTAAATTTGACAGCTCTGAATTACGTCCGTCTCTTTCTCATTACATTATAGAGAAAAAGATAGCAATAGCCTAAATTAAGTTTAGTTTGTGCACAACAGAATCGACACCATTGGTTGAAAATGTGGTAATGTCAGTTTATATTTCAAAATAGCTTAACCTCATTGGTCATAATTGAGACCAAGCTATGGTGGCGCCATCTGAGATTATCTTTGCCTGTGTCTCTCCTCATTGAGATACTTTTTAAGAGCTGTCAAAAAGCGGTTCTCTCATAGATTTTGTATGGCAATAGCAAACTGTGACGTCACTGTTTAGTCAACTCAATGACTCAATTATTTATTGATTTCAAAGAAACTAAAAATCGAATTTGATTTTTTTTTTTGAGATAGGTGTCTTGGAATTTGGAGGAGCTCGTGGCTAAACAATAACAGCCGCTCGGGTCGATCTTTAGGTTAAGCCGTGCTTGCTTAGGTTGGTTGTGGCTGGGTGACCACTACATACCGAGTTTCCTCCGTGCCCCGGAAAGCACGTCAAGCAGTTGGTCCCGGCTGTCATTTGTGATCTTTGACAGTCGTTACAGGTAGTCAGTGGCCCAAAAAGTCTGACAACCAGTCTTACCAAGGGGTATCGTATTACCCAAATACCCAGTACTAACCAGTTACAGTTACGACTGCCTATCTGACCTCCACAACCCAGGTTGTGGAGGTCAGATAGGCAGTCGCTCCATTTAAATACTGGTATGCAGCTGCATCCGGTTAGACTGGAAGCCGACCCCAATAAAACTTGGGAAAAGGCTAGGCAGATGATTGTGTTTTGGAATTATAGTTTTATGGTGTCATCTACACTATTATAGAGGGCGTAAGGAACAGTCCTCCACAGACTGATGGGTCGAATTCAGTATATTATGCTAAAACGAGCGGTACAAGAAATTATTTCAGGAACGTTATAGGAGTCCAATAAATTTGATGTGTTTTGTTTCCTCATACGCAATGAACGGCAAGTGCGACGACGAGTCCGATAAACTGTAGTTCATCGGACTCATCGTCGCGCTTTACGTTCGCTACGTGCGTTTTGTCACGGAAACGATATATTGCATATGAGGCAGGAAGTGAATAGCTGATTTTACTAGGCAGCAAGTGAATAGCTGATTTTACTAGGCAGGAAGTGAATAGTTGATTTTACTAGGCAGCAAGTAAACAGCTGATTTTACTAGGCAGCAAGTGAATAGTTGATTTTACTAGGCAGCAAGTAAACAGCTGATTTTACTAGACAGCAAGTAAACAGCTGATTTTACTAGGCAGCAAGTGAATAGCTGATTTTACTAGGCAGCAAGTGAACAGCTGATTTTACTAGGCAGCAAGTGAATAGCTGATTTTACTAGGCAGGAAGTGAATAGTTGATTTTACTAGGCAGCAAGTGAACAACTGATTTTACTAGGCAGGAAGTGAATAGTTGATTTTACTAGGCAGCAAGTGAACAACTGATTTTACTAGGCAGGAAGTGAATAGTTGATTTTACTAGGCAGCAAGTGAATAGCTGATTTTACTAGGCAGGAAGTGAATAGTTGATTTTACTAGGCAGCAAGTGAATAGCTGATTTTACTAGGCAGGAAGTGAATAGCTGATTTTACTAGGCAGGAAGTGAATAGTTGATTTTACTAGGCAGCAAGTGAACAGCTGATTTTACTTGGTAGCAAGTGAATAGCTGATTTTACTAAGCAGGAAATGAATAGCTGATTTCACGCGTTAAAAATAACGAGCTGAATGCACCCTGTCAGTTTGCAGAGGGCTGTCCGTTACACCCTGTATGTATATACCAAATATTTACACGCCACACGGAGCAGAATGTGATGAGACCTTTGATTCAATTTAGGGCCATATAATGTACTATATTCTAACAAATAAATGAATTTTAATTTGAGGCCTTGTAGCAAATATTATGTATAATCAGCCCTTGATGTTCCCACTGCTGGGACACAGGCCTCCTCTCTATGAGAAGGAATGGGCTATAATCCACCACGCGGGCCCAGTGCGGGTTGGTAGATGTCACATGTCTTCGAATTTTTGGTTCTAGGACATGCCGGTTTCCTTCACGTTTTGAGAGCAGTGGTGATGAAATTAATTACACACAGTAATGCGCCTGCCTGGGTTCTAAGTCGGGGCCGCTACTATTGGGCCACCACTGCTGCAAATAATATGGCTTACCGGAAATACATCTTCAACAAAGACGGTACAGCATGAGGGTCCCTCATGGTAGCCGGTGCTGACAGATCAGGTGCATCTCCTGCGTCGAACGCAGCCCGCAGCCGCTGTGTGAGTCCCGCGCCGCCCGACAGTCGGTACACGCCGTCTACGGGCCCGCGGGCTTCTATAGCCGCCGCGCACTCCACTAGGACTTGCGGTACTGTGGGGAAAGGAATAAGGTTCATTTTGGCTCAGTCATATTCAATCTTTTCACCATTGCCACTCGAAAAAGGGCATTTTATTTATCGACTAGTGCACGTCACGCGGTTTCACCCGCGTAGTTCCCGTTCCCGTGGAAGTACGGGGATAAAATATAGCCTATGTTACTCAGGGTGAATGTAGCTTTCTAATGGTGAAAGAATTTTTGAAATCGGCGCAGTATTTTTTGAGTTTATTCATTACACACATACACACAAAAATACAAATCTTTCCTCTTTATAATATTAGTGTAGATAACAGTGAATAAAAACATTTGGAACAATAAAACGTGCCAACAAGAATATAATACTGAATTTCGAAAATTGCTTTGAGAGATTGACCAAGGGCTTTACGTACTTTCCGACGCACGGAGGAAACTCGGTATGTAATGAATTAGTGGTCACCCATCTACAGACCGACCTTGGTAAGCGTGGCTTATGGGGCTGTTATTATTAACCTACGAGAAATAGAAATATAACTGGTGAAAAAAAAATCATCTCGGTTCTTGTATCCCTTGCTCCGCTCAGGATTCTACTCTAGAACCCTAGAACTACTTTTCAGAAAGTTGGAACTTTGACCCCCAATATCTCCGTAACTAGAAGGTTCCCAGGTATGGTGTAGAACAAAAAAAATATCACAATGAAGAGAACAAGTGCCTTTGGGCTTCGTTAAGAGGTGTTTTACACCCTTTATTATTAATAAAAAATAATGTCAACATTTACTAACAGCACCCACCTTCGTGGCCGCAGTTGAGTAGATGCTCCCCGAGGTCGCAGCCGAACACTCGCTCCCTCAGGATGCCCTGCTGCTTCAGACTCCGGCGAGAGGGCCGGGACAGGATGAAGCTGCGGAACAGCGAGATCAGCTTGCCGTGCTTGCGGAGGACCGGCTTTATTGGTGCTACGGCTACTGAGCTGTTGAGGAGAGCAACACTGATTAGTTATCATCTTATCCACGGAGTAAATACAAAGAGGAGATGGCCTAATTAGATTTCCTTAGGAAACAACGCGTGACACTTTACGGGGTGAGGGGGTGCTAGATCCCGCCCACTTCTCTATTTTCCATCTATCGGTCAATAGCAAAACTATTCGCACGTTCTGTCGATTTTGTTTTGCAGTTACGTAACTATCTCACACTAGATGTCACTAAGTGCAGGATGCAACAGGGTCGTACTCAGAATTTTCGTACAGGGGAGTACTGTTTTATTTTAAATTTCACCCGCGTTGTTCCCGTTCCCGTGGGAGTACGGGGATGAAATATAGCCTATGTTACTCGTGGATAATGTAGCTTTCGAATGGTGAAAGAATTTTTGAAATCGGTCCAGTAGTTTTTGAGCCTATTCATTACAAACAAACAAACAAAGTTTTCCTCTTTATAATATTAGTATAGATAGCGGACGTCCCGCGGTTTCACCCGCGTAGTTCCCGTTCCCGTGGGAGTACGGGGATAAAATATAGCCTATGTTACTCGTGGATAATGTAGCTTTCGAATGGTGAAAGAATTTTTTAAATCGGTCCAGTAGTTTTTGAGCCTATTCATTACAACCAAACAAACAACCAAACAAACAAAGTTTTCCTCTTTATAATATTAGTATAGATATAGTATGGATTAATTTTGCGAACCATCTTGATGCGTATTTTTTAAATTTAAATTGTGATTTTATTACGAAAAAAAAAAATGTTTCTGACGAATGACGAATGAAGATTATAAGATTTTCTCTTATACAACATTATTTTTTGTTTACACTAAACCCGAAAAGGGTCATTGTACTCATCATTTTGAACAACTTTTTCTATGGGACCAACCTTGACATCGCGAAAAAAAATCAGCTGTTCCCTACATTTATACTCGTCAAAATGTAGGGAACAGCTGATTTTTTTTTTCCAGGGTTTTTTTTGTCACTATGAAGTCTTCATCATTAAATGGCAAGAACAAATTTTCGTATATTTAGTCGGAGACCAGTCTTGTCTATTAATTTTTGTAATCCATTGCTGTCTTAGATTATCTTCGGATGGAAATCTAAAACATACATCATTTAAAATTTAACTAAATAAACTAGGTGGGGTTTAAGTACTTTAAATAAATAAAATAATTGTAGATAGAATATTTAATTTATAGGAGATTGTTTATGTCCAGCGTATTTAATGTTTTAAGTACTTTCCATTTATGAGACAGCCGCAGCCGCGGGACATTCAGTAAAATAATTGATTTCTAATTACGGCCCTGTCTTTTAGTTGTTTATGTTTGTTATTCATAGTTGACGATAGGTGGCGGCCTGTTTACAAAATGATATGAAAACTACAAAAATAACATTTTGGCCATTAAAGGGTCTTTAGGAATGAATGTTGAACAAATTTCAGTATTAATATTATTGAAATATGTTAGTTCTGGGCTCTACATACCTAAATATTTTTAGTTTCCATGACACCAAGTGTCGCCATCTAGTGTCGGGTAGGATTATGTTTGGAAACGCCGACGCTAGGGGATTTTTCTAGAACTATTTTAATAAATTACGCATAAAATTACTTACAAATGAAATGTGATGCCATCCATAGCATCAGAACGTCTATCCGAGTAATTTTTACAAGACAAAACACAACACTTCATTCTTTTTTTCGTCTAGCGCGAACAATGCTGTAAAATGGGAACGTTCACAAAGTTGTGCACAGGACGAACGCCAACAATACACTGACTAAGGCCACGCCCACATGATGACGTCAGGACCTAGTTGAGAATCACAGTGCACAGTTGCTTAGGCCATCTCCTCTTTGTATTTACTCCGTGATCTTATCTGCGCATCTGTAGGTTCATCCGGCTCGAAGGACCATAAAATGTACGATGTGTACTTTTGCAGAATTGTTGTTATGTTGAAGTGCGTAGAGAAAAGATCACTTGGCTCTCATTCGATTTATTACGTATTTAAATTACAAGTAGAACTGTTGACGATTCCTTTCTCTTAATGCAGTTACCGCGTTGCAGTTATTGCACTCAATCATTAAATGTAATCAATGTGGTTTTATAGTAACAAAAATGCGTCAGCAAAACGTGTACAGTGTAAAACTGTACACTACCCTTTTCCCAACTATGTTACGCCCTGGCTGGGGGCCTTACCCGTCCGATAACGGCGACACCGTGGTGCGGGAAGAAGCCCACCACAGCGACTCCTCTACCTCAGCTCCACTTACCCCACTATAGGCGGCGGCTGCGTCATGTGGCGCGGCACCTTGTCCCCGATGACGGCGACACAGTGGTGCGGGAAGAAGCCCACCACAGCGACTCCTCTACCTCAGCTCCACTTACCCCACTATAGGCGGCGGCTGCGTCATGTGGCGCGGCACCTTGTCCCTGATGACGGCGACACAGTGGTGCGGGAAGAAGCCCACCACAGCGACTCCTCTACCTCAGCTCCACTTACCCCACTATAGGCGGCGGCTGCGTCATGTGGCGCGGCCCCTTGTCCTCGATGACGGCGACACAGTGGTGCGGGAAGAAGCCCACCACAGCGACTCCTCTACCTCAGCTCCACTTACCCCACTATAGGCGGCGGCTGCGTCATGTGGCGCGGCACCTTGTCCCCGATGACGGCGACACAGTGGTGCGGGAAGAAGCCCACCACAGCGACTCCTCTACCTCAGCTCCACTTACCCCACTATAGGCGGCGGCTGCGTCATGTGGCGCGGCACCTTGTCCCCGATGACGGCGACACAGTGGTGCGGGAAGAAGCCCACCACAGCGACTCCTCTACCTCAGCTCCACTTACCCCACTATAGGCGGCGGCTGCGTCATGTGGCGCGGCACCTTGTCCCCGATGACGGCGACACAGTGGTGCGGGAAGAAGCCCACCACAGCGACTCCTCTACCTCAGCTCCACTTACCCCACTATAGGCGGCGGCTGCGTCATGTGGCGCGGCGCCTTGTCCCCGATGACGGCGACACAGTGGTGCGGGAAGAAGCCCACCACAGCGACTCCTCTACCTCAGCTCCACTTACCCCACTATAGGCGGCGGCTGCGTCATGTGGCGCGGCACCTTGTCCCCGATGACGGCGACACCGTGGTGCGGGAAGAAGCCCACCACAGCGACTCCTCTACCTCAGCTCCACTTACCCCACTATAGGCGGCGGCTGCTTCATGTGGCGCGGCACCTTGTCCCCGATGACGGCGACACAGTGGTGCGGGAAGAAGCCCACCACAGCGACTCCTCTACCTCAGCTCCACTTACCCCACTATAGGCGGCGGCTGCGTCATGTGGCGCGGCACCTTGTCCCCGATGACGGCGACACAGTGGTGCGGGAAGAAGCCCACCACAGCGACTCCTCTACCTCAGCTCCACTTACCCCACTATAGGCGGCGGCTGCGTCATGTGGCGCGGCACCTTGTCCCCGATGACGGCGACACAGTGGTGCGGGAAGAAGCCCACCACAGCGACTCCTCTACCTCAGCTCCACTTACCCCACTATAGGCGGCGGCTGCGTCATGTGGCGCGGCACCTTGTCCCCGATGACGGCGACACAGTGGTGCGGGAAGAAGCCCACCACAGCGACTCCTCTACCTCAGCTCCTCTTACCCCACTATAGGCGGCGGCTGCGTCATGTGGCGCGGCACCTTGTCCTCGATGACGGCGACACAGTGGTGCGGGAAGAAGCCCACCACAGCGACTCCTCTACCTCAGCTCCACTTACCCCACTATAGGCGGCGGCTGCGTCATGTGGCGCGGCACCTTGTCCCCGATGACGGCGACACAGTGGTGCGGGAAGAAGCCCACCACAGCGACTCCTCTACCTCAGCTCCACTTACCCCACTATAGGCGGCGGCTGCGTCATGTGGCGCGGCACCTTGTCCCCGATGACGGCGACACAGTGGTGCGGGAAGAAGCCCACCACAGCGACTCCTCTACCTCAGCTCCACTTACCCCACTATAGGCGGCGGCTGCGTCATGTGGCGCGGCACCTTGTCCCCGATGACGGCGACACAGTGGTGCGGGAAGAAGCCCACCACAGCGACTCCTCTACCTCAGCTCCACTTACCCCACTATAGGCGGCGGCTGCGTCATGTGGCGCGGCACCTTGTCCCCGATGACGGCGACACCGTGGTGCGGGAAGAAGCCCACCACAGCGACTCCTCTACCTCAGCTCCACTTACCCCACTATAGGCGGCGGCTGCGTCATGTGGCGCGGCACCTTGTCCCCGATGACGGCGACACAGTGGTGCGGGAAGAAGCCCACCACAGCGACTCCTCTACCTCAGCTCCACTTACCCCACTATAGGCGGCGGCTGCGTCATGTGGCGCGGCACCTTGTCCCCGATGACGGCGACACAGTGGTGCGGGAAGAAGCCCACCACAGCGACTCCTCTACCTCAGCTCCACTTACCCCACTATAGGCGGCGGCTGCGTCATGTGGCGCGGCACCTTGTCCCCGATGACGGCGACACAGTGGTGCGGGAAGAAGCCCACCACAGCGACTCCTCTACCTCAGCTCCACTTACCCCACTATAGGCGGCGGCTGCGTCATGTGGCGCGGCACCTTGTCCCCGATGACGGCGACACAGTGGTGCGGGAAGAAGCCCACCACAGCGACTCCTCTACCTTAGCTCCACTTACCCCACTATAGGCGGCGGCTGCGTCATGTGGCGCGGCACCTTGTCCCCGATGACGGCGACACAGTGGTGCGGGAAGAAGCCGACGCGGAAGCCGCGCTTGCCGCGCCACCACAGGGACTCGGCCGGACCTGACAGAGCTTGGCGCGTTTAATATACAACGTGTGGAACATTAGTAATATCAAAAAGAAACCAAGTGCTTCCGAAGGTGATTGTAACGACAAACCGCAACTGCAGTCTGCAATGTTTTGTTACGGACGTCTTCGAAAGAGCACTTAAAAAAAGCACATATTCTAGTAAAGTATGTAGTATTCATACATTTTTAATCTAATCTTTCACTCTGGATGCTCTTAGTGTGCACGTCTTTCTACATCGTTCTCACATATATGTATAATCTCAAAATTAATGATGTAACCAAGATTTTGTAACAATATTTTGATTTTAAAAGAGTGTCCATGGAGTTTCTTGCCCATTCTTCTCCATAGAGATCTACGCTAGGGAATGGGCAACTACAGTACTTTCTCAAGTTATTATGCCTTGTGACTGGGACTGTAGCTTTGATTTTCGTTTTTGTAATTTTGACTTTCAAAAGTGCCGTAATGGTCTAATTGAAATAAATGCTTTGAGTTTGAGTTTGAGTTTAAATGACAATGGACAAATGGGATCTGGGACTTTTGCGCGTAGATTTTGCGCGACTGTACTTTTGTGCGACCTCACCAGACCAGTAAACCTCAGTGGTCAGTAACTACTCCAGAGTGTAGAGAAACATAACATCAAGAATGTTATTACTTCAAGGTAGAAATTTTTTGGTCTCTCCGTCATGCGTCTCGCTTTCGTGGTTTTTGGGGTCGCTGATAACAAAAAATGAGTCAAAGTGAAAATCTAAAATGGCACAGAGGAAAATTGTCGGTTTTTCCATAATGGGTGTCGTTTTCATAGTTTTCTGGGTCGTTGATAACTAATCTGAGGTCATAATGAAAATAAAAGATGGTGCCGAGGAAAATTTTAGAATTATAATCAAGGGTGTCGTTTTCATGGTTTTTGGGGTAGCTGATAACGAAAATGAGGTCAAATAAAAATCCAAGATGACCCTGAGGAAAATTTTCGGTTTTCCCATCATGGGTGTCGTTTTCATGGTTTTCGGGATAGCTGATAACGAAAACGAGGTCAAAGGATATCCAAGAGGGCTCCAGGGAAAATATAACCCAACAACAATTTGCCAATTTGCCCGACCCGGGAATCGAACCCAGGACAGCAGTCGCGCTGGCAACCATAAGACCAACGAGGCAGTCACGATAAAATTTTATGTGGTGGTCAGTTTATAAACAAAAAAAAAAACAATTTATTAACTAGTAAAATCTAGATGAAAAATCTTTATCTACTACGTTGATAAAGTAAAACTTACCAGGCATATCGATGATCGATATCATATCTCCCACTTCGAAACTGATTTCGTCTCGTGCCTGAGAAACAACAAAAAAATAAACTTATAAATACGCAGAGTAAAGGGGGTTTAGAAGATATTCATGGGGGTAATGCATCAGGAGAAAATCATCAAATATACAGGTGGTAGGTCTAAGAGTAGAGGAAGACCAAAGAAACGATGGATGGACTGTGTGAAGAATGATATGGTAAGAAAGGAGGTGTCTGATGAGATGACGAGTAATAGAGAGGTGTGGAGGACGAAGACATGCTGCTTTTTCATAGTTTTCGGGGTCGCTGATAATCAAAATGAGGTCACAATGAAAATCCAAGATGGCGCAGATGAAAATTTTCATTTTTGTTTTGTCATGCGTCATTTTCATGGTTTTCGGGGTCGCTGATAATCAAAATGAGGTCAAAATGAAAATCCGAGATGGCGCAGATAATATTTACGGATTTTTCGTCATGGGTGTCAATTTCATGGTCTTCGGGTTCGCTGATAATTAAAATGAGGTCAAAATGAAAATTCGAGATGGCACCGATTAACGTTTACGGATTTTTCGTCATGGGTGTCATTTTCATGGTTTTCGGGGTCGCTAGTAACAAAAATGAGGTGAAAACAAAAATGAGAACTCTCATTTTTTTCTTCGGCTTCCCATTAGGCAAATTCCACCCTTCGCCATTGGTAGACAGACTATTTCGTATAATAAATTAATAAAATATTTAATTTTGCAGTATGCTGTACCTGAGACACATATTTCCTGACGGAATACGCGGCTGCGACGGCCGGCGTGTTAATTGAAGAAGAGTCTTCATTCGCTACCAGCAGCTTATGACCTGACGGAGAAGAAAAACAAGGTTATTCAACAAAAACAAATATATATTGTCATATGGTCACTAGTTGTAACGTGCCGCTCGTCTGTAAGAACCTTCGGGCCATTATGAGTCACCGTGTATAGGAGGTACCTTTTACATGGTGAGTAATGACACTGACCCATTATAAAGTGTCTAAGTAAGTCTACCAACATGGGTCTGTTTAGGTGTAAAGTGATCCAAAATGTTTAGTATCAAGTAATGTGGGTCACCATTTTTACCGTCAAGTAGGCCAATATGGGTCACCATATTTAGCGTCAAGTGGGCCAACATGGGTTACGTGGGCCATCGTGGGTCACTCACCCTTGTTGTCGCACTGCAGCCAGTTGAGCACGGGCCCGCAGTTAATGGAGTCGTCTGCTATGATGGACAGGTGGTGCACGTAGTCCGATATCAGGCGCTGGTACTCGGACTCTGAGCGGCTGTACGGCGGCGAGATCTTCTCGCGGAGATTCGGGAGGCCCGACACTCTGCGGTCGTATATGCATCTGAAAGTAATTGAAATGGATGTTTTAGAATTTATTGAGAAAACTAACATTTGCTCGCAGCTCCGCTCCCGTTATGTACCCACGGGATATTGTAATAGTGTTCAAATGTAGGAAACAGCCGTGTGGTATCCGGCAGAGTAGAATAGAACCAACCCAAATCACTCACGGGTGTCGTATAAGGCTCGTAATGTCTGAGGCAGAACACCTTGCGCCTCCGTAGGCCAGAGAATGGGCAGCAGCGTTTTCTGTTAGTCTTTCATCACTGCGATCTCCAATCCGCCCGCCAAGCGTGGAGATTACGGCAAATTCCTTCCATCATGGGAGAGGCTTATGTCCAGCAGTGGACGTTATGGGCTGCTGTTGTTGTTGTTGTTGTAGGAAACAGCAAAATTCTTATCCTTGCAAATAAGTGTGATTTCACTTTATTACGAGTATTGAATTGCCAAAGGGTATCGTATTACCCAGTATCAACTGGGTTATGGAGGCCAGATAGGCAGTCGCTCCATATAGATACTGGTATTCAGCTGCATCCGTTTAAACTGGAAGCCAACCCCAACATGTTTGGGAAAAGGCAGGCAGACGATGGTTAAATTGCCAGCATGAAGGCCACAGAACATTGAGCCAGCACGGGCCACAGTGTGTAGAGAGTTAGGCCAGCATTGACCACAGATTGAGGACCACAGGGCATTGAGCCAGCACGAGCCACAGAGTGTAGAGAGTTAGGTCAGCATTGACCACAGATTGAGGACCACTGGGCATTGAGCTAGCATGAGCCACAGAGTGTAAAGAGTTAGGCCAGCATTGACCACAGATTAAGGGCCACGGGCCATTGAGCCAGCAAGGGCCACAGAGTGTAGAGAGTTAGGCCAGCATTGACCACAGATTGAAGACCACAGAACATTGAGCCAGCACGGGCCACAGTGTGTAGAGAGTTAGGCCAGCATTGACCACAGATTGAGGACCACAGGGCATTGAGCCAGCACGAGCCACAGAGTGTAGAGAGTTAGGTCAGCATTGACCACAGATTTAGGACCACTGGGCATTGAGCTAGCATGAGCCACAGAGTGTAAAGAGTTAGGCCAGCATTGACCACAGATTAAGGGCCACGGGCCATTGAGCCAGCAAGGGCCACAGAGTGTAGAGAGTTAGGCCAGCATTGACCACAGATTGAAGACCACGGGCCATTAAGCCAGCACGGGCCACAGAGTGTAGCGAGTTAGGCTAGCATTGACCACAGATTGAGGACCACTGGGCATTGAGCCAGCACGGGCCACAGAGTGTAGAGAGTTAGGTCAGCATTGACCACAGATTGAGGACCACTGGGCATTGAGCCAGCACGGGCCCCAGAGTGTAGAGAGTTAGGTCAGCATTGACCACAGATTGAGGACCACTGGGCATTGAGCTAGCATGAGCCACAAAGTGTAAAGAGTTAGGCCAGCATTGACCACAGATTAAGGACCACGGGCCATTGAGCCAGCAAGGGCCACAGAGTGTAGAGAGTTTGGCCAGCATTGACCACTGATTGAAGACCACGGGCCATTGAGCCAGCACGGGCCACAGAGTGTAGAGAGTTAGGCTAGCATTGACCACAGATTGAGGACCACGGGGCATTGAGCCAGCACGAGCCACAGAGTGTAGAGAGTTAGGTCAGCATTGACTACAGATTGAGGACCACGGGGCATTGAGCCAGCACGGGCCACAGAGTGTAGAGAGTTAGGCCCTACAGATTGAGGACCACTGGGCATTGAGCCAGTACGGGCTACAGTGTGTAGAGAGTTAGGCTAGCATTGACCACAGTCTAACCCAAGTCCTCACCTATGTAGCATATCGTCGAGCTGCAGCAGGTTGTCCCTGTTCCTGGTGAGGGTCCACTCGCGGACGTCACTCGCCTCCGTCCAGCTGCTGCTCAGCAAGCGGCTCTCTGCGCTCTCCTCGCACGAGTTCACGTGCGACCGGACCTTCAGGCAGATCCAACCTGGAAACATTAACGATAAAAAGTAGATTAGAATATGTTAGATGACAAAAAAAACGAATTAGTCCGTCGGATAGATTTCCAAAACATATTGTACCCGTATTTTTTATTTTTTCACGTAAACAAAAAATGAAGACGATGCAGTACAATGCAGACTGTACATTTTTTACCGGAAAGTGACGTCACTGTAATATAATGAAACACCGCAGTCTGAGTTAACAACTGATTTATTATGTCTGCAGGTACTTGCATATTAAGTTGAGAACAAGTACCCACAACAGTCACAAGCCCCCACTCATGATCTTTGACACGTTTTATCTTCGTACATTTTTATTAATTTAATAAAACAAAAAACACGTATCCAATATTTTTCGATAATCTAACTGACGGACTAAACAGAATCATATTTTTATTTGTCAGGAATCATCCCTATTCTTTCAAGAATAGCCTTTATGTAATGGACTTGCAAGCCTTGGTCGGTCTCCTCCTGCTTCGGGAACCAACGGTACCGGGGGCACGGGTGTGTCACAGACCCCCCACTTGACTTACCTTAGTTCATAGGGTGCGTGAGCCAGCATTGGTCACTGTACCTGAGACGTGGACCATGACCATCAAGGGTCACGCTTATCATGGGCGTGGGCCATCATCAGTCACTGCACATATTGGTGTGGGCCATCATGGGTCACTGCATTTTGAAGTGGGCCAGTATCGATCATGTGGGCCATTATGTGTCACCCGTCATTAAGGCATGAGCCATCGTGGGTCACTTTATTTTGATGTAGGCCATCATGGGTCACGGTATCTATGAGCGTGGGACATCATGGGTCACGATATCTATAGGCATGGTCCATCATGAGTCACTAAGAGACGTGGGCCATCATCGGTCACGTTGTATATTTACCTTCTCCCTCACTGTCCATATCGTCGCACTTGTCCCCGCAGCGCACGGTTTCTATGCTCAGACCCCCGAGAGAGACGCGCTCGTAGTGGAAGTGGGCGCACTCCTCAAGCTTAGGGACCCAACGGTACCGGGATCACCGGTGTATCACAGACCAACCACTTGATTTACCTTAGTTCATAGGGAGCGTTAGCTAGCATCGGACTCTACCTGAGACGTGGACTATTATGGGTCACGGTAACCATGGGCGTGGGCCATCATCTGTCACTGTACTTAGGCTGTGGGCTATGATGGGTCACTGTATTTTGATGTGGGCCAGCATCGGTCACGTGAGCCACTATGGGTCAAAGGACATAGATAGGTGGGCCATCATGGGTTACGGTAACTATTAGCGTGGGCCATCATCAGTCACTGCACATATAGGTGTGGGCCATGATTGGTCACTGTTTTGTTTTGATGTGGGCTGGGATCGGTCACGTAGGCCGTTATGGGTCACGGTACCTTTAGGCGTGGATCATCATGGGTCACTTTATTTTGATGTCAGCCATCATGGGTCCCGGTATCTATGGGCGTAGGCCATCATGGGTCACGTTGTATATTTACCTTCTCCCTCGCTGTCCATGTCGTCGCACTTGTCCTCGCAGCGCACGGTCTCTATGCTCAGGCCCCCGAGAGAGACGCGCTCGTAGTGGAAGTGGGCGCACTCCTCAAGTTTGGGGAATCGACAGGTCGGTACAGGCGGTACGGGCTGGAAGCATATGAACTGTATATTTACATTAGGTAGCCGTTCTTTGCACAATAGAATGGGAGAAATAGATGTAGAAATCACTGAACATAACATGGATGTGTACCTAAGGGGGCTATCGCACATGAATGGGGTAGATGACACACCAATCAATTGAGATACTTTTTAAGAGCTGTCAAAACGCGGTTCTCTCATAGATTTTGTATGGCAATAGCAAACTGTGACTTTAGTGTTTGGTCAACTCAATGACTCAACTATTTATTGATTTCAAAGCAAATAAAAATCGAATTAGACACACAAAATAAAAAGATCGGGTTTTCAGGCCCAAAATAAAGTGTTTTTTTTTTGAGATTGGTGTCTTGGAATTATAATTTTATGGTGTCATCTATACTATTCGCCGCTAGAGGCGTTCGTGTAGAGTAAGGTCTTCCGAAATGTCAGATGTCATACAGTGTTCGTGCGTTGCGTGCTTTTTTATCACTTATTTATACTAATACTCACGATTGTGTTCTAGACTAAGCCATTCCTGATTAATTATGACTTGAAGATTTTAAGTAGCAACTTAGGATCTTATTTGTTAGTACTTGGAGGTAGAATGATTTTTAAATGTTTCACGCTTGCTAATTTTAGGGAGAATATTGTAAATATGTATCTGAAGTTTACACTATGTTGTTATACGTATTTAAATAAACTTTTTATGACGTTATTGGTACTTTAAAGTATAAAATAAAATTATTGACAGGACCTTACTCGACAGTGGCGCCATCTGGTGAGCTCAAAAACGATAGCTCCTATTATAGTACACCCACATTTTGCCAGTAATGTTTTGAATCCCATCACCCATGTAATAGGGGTCGAGCCTATTACCATCAAACGGGCACAGATCAAGACTCCGCGGCTGCTACTGAGAAATTCCTGATGGAAAACCTCAATAACACTTTGCCCGACCCGGGAATCGAACCCAGGTCCTCATGCTTAGCAGTCGCGCTTGCGACCACGTATGTGTGTATCTGAAAGGAAAATTGTTTTAAGGGGACTACAGGAGCTAACGCGAGATAAATAATGCAAAAAAGCATATGATTCACTGCAATAAAAGAAAACCAGAAAAATATATGATATTCTTCAGGATATAATTATGCTAGTACGATAGTGTTTTGAAAACATAATACAACTAATTTTATTCGAAAAAAAAAAAACACGAACTTATCTCTAAAAAAATATTTTAACGAATAAAAACCATACTAAAATACATGCGATCATTCTGATTTTTTGGCAAATAATTCTACAAGCAACATATTAGCATGATAGTGTTTTATATTTTTAGTCCAATCAATAGATTTTTTGTAAATCGCAAAAAAACCAGTCATTTCGCACTATTCGGCCCGCAGTGACTGACGTAACAACCACTTTGTAGTGCAAGCTGAATAGAACTTTATTCTAACAGTATTTTAAACGAAGTTTGAACCACCAAAAATAGAGTTGCTAATTTAGCTCCTGTAGTCTCCTTAATAGAAAGTTTTGGTACAGTCCTTAGTCCTAATAAGAAATTTGATCTAACTAGGAATAAAGCCAGAACAACTAAGAACTTATAGTCGAAAAATCTCACCGTATCGTCGGCATCGTAGCTGGCTGACGCGGAGGGCGCTGATTGGCTCATAGCGGACCCCTGTGACGTCACAGGGGTTACCGTTAACGCCGTCAGGGATATGGAACCTGGAAATAGAGCAAAAATACTGCAGTTAGGAACTCTGAACGTCATCATCTGCCAAACAACTTCCCCAAGATATGGGAAAGTAAAAATCTGGCAAGTGCGAGTCGGACTCGCGCACGAAGGGTTCCGTATCATTATCTATACAACATTAGATAAAACTGCAAAAAAATCACGTTTGTTGTATGGGAGCCCCCTTTTTTTCGGATGGGAAATCATCAAATGACTCCTCCCGCTCTGGGCGGAGCAGGAGGGAGTGTCAGACTTTTACTGACTAAAACCCATCCATGTTCCTTCATCGCCCTTTGTGTTCCAGGGCCACGGTATCTCTTTCGAACAGTCCCGAAACCCCGGCAGGCATCGGTCCTTGCGGAACCCTCCTTTTTGCTGACTCTCTTTGAGGCACGCGTGGAACACGAACGCGTGTCATCATGAGACGGACGGACGGCGAGCTAGCCCACCGTTCACAGGCCCGCGCCTACGGTGGCCGGGGGCCACGTGGTGGCCCCCGACGCCCGGGGCATCTCCGGTGGCGGCATGGGAGCCCCCCTTAAATATTTATTTTATTCTGTTTTTAGTTTTTGTTGATAAAGCGGCAACATAAATACATCATCTGTGAAAAACAGTCTAGCTATCACGGTTCATGAGATACAGCCTGGTGACAGACAGACAGTGGTCTTAGTAATAGGGTCCCGTTTTTACCCTTTGGTTACGGAACCCTAAAAACCGAGATTTTCCGTTTTTTTCAATAGGATCGAAACCAAGTTCCGCATGCCCCAAGACGTAATAAAAGCATCACTAGGAAAGGCACAACGGCTAACTCTACTGAGAACGATTTCCGCTTGGCTTTAGTTGGTAGAATGAAAAAATATGATGTTTTGTAGACGTTTCGTTAAGCTCCTTGAGTAATTATAAGTCGAGCTACACGATAACTGACAAATGCTTGCACTGACTGGACACGTCCACTCAAATCTGTGTGGTTCTTTCTTCAAAAGACCATCTCAGATACTAATCTGCTTAGTCCTCATGTGAATTGAGCAAGATTATGTCTGGACTTCAAAAGAGACTATGACCTCTGAGTTTGTTTCGGCTGTTTCTTCTCAGAGTAGTCAGGTACGAAACACCGGCCCCATCTAGTTTTAAAAAATGACGTGTAAAAGTGTTTGTAAAAATCTACTTGCAAAATAAACTCCATTTATCATTTAGACTTACCAACAACAACAACAACAGCCCATAACGTCCACTGCTGGACATAAGCCTCTCCCATGATGGGAGGAATTTGCCGTAATCTCCACGCTTGGCAGGCGGATTGGAGATCGCAGTGATGAAAGACTAACAGAAAACGCTGCTGCCCATTCTCTGGTCTACGGAGGCGCAAGGTGTTCTGCCTCAGACATTAGTCGCCTTATACGACACCCGTGAGTGTAATGGGTTGGTTCTATTCTACTCTGCCGGATACCACACAGCTAAACTAGACTTACCAGGTGTCTCCCTTTTATTCTCCGGGTCATTGGAGGCTCTGGTTGAGCTCCGGGAGTCAGAACTGAACCGCACTGATCTGGAAACAAATTTGACATAGCATTAGGAGTATGTAAGAAGCGTAGCAGTGAGTATTTAGAAGATATTGGCAGTGATACCCTAGTGGTGTGACCGTCGAAATACTAAGTCATAGGTCTTGAGTTTGAACCCAAGACACGCGCCTCCAATTTTTTGGATTCATGTGCGTATTGTATAATTATCACTTGCTTCGGTGAAGGAAAACATCGTGAGGAAACCAGCATGCTTGAGAGATATTTCTCGACGTCATGTAAAGCTAAGTCAGAGGCCCATGGACGGCATAAAAACTCTGACACCACCTTAGGCATTAACCACATAATAAAGAAAGAAAGGAGTTAATAAAAAAGATATTTGCATGGAATCAGAAAGCAAGTAGTATTTATTGGCAGTCTACTGCTAGGTGTAGGGATCTCCAATCGACGCCATTTAACTAGATCAACTGCCTACACAACGTCATCTGCTTAGCCTTTTCCCAACTATGTATGTTGGGGCCGGATTACAGTCCGGATGCAGCTGAATACCAGTATTTTACATGGAGCGACTGCCTATCCGACCTCTATAACCCAGTAAGTACTGGGTAATACGATACCCCTTTGTAAGACTGGTTGTTAGACATTCGGGGACTACCTGTAACGACTGACAAAGATCTACAAATGACAGCCAACCAACTGGTTGTCAGGCATTCGGGCTACTGACTACCAGTAACGACTGTCAAAGATCTACAAATGACAGCCAACCAACGGCTTAACGTGTTTTCTGAGGCACAGCCTACACAACGTCGATCATTAATCCGTTTGCAGCAAATACAATTCTGGAGGCATATGGATGTTTAATCCGTACACAAAGAGTCATCATCAGCCTATTAATGTTCCCACAGCTGGGACACAGGCCTCCTCTCTATGAGAGGGAATGGTCTATAATCCACCACGCGGGCTCAGTGCGGATTGGTAGATGTCACATGTCTTCGAATTTTTGGTTCTAGGACATGCCGGTTTCCTCACGAGTCACGATGTTTTCCTTTACCGTTTTAAGAGCAACAGTGATGATATAAATTACACAAAGTAATGCGCCTGCCTGGGTTAACCCACGACTTACTGTTCGTAAGTCGGAGCCGCCACCACTGGGCCACTGCTGCTCCACCACAAACAGTACGTGAATGATATGCAGGCAACGCGGAACTTCGAGCAAGGTCTTCATCAAACTCGCCACATGAGTCCTGTACTTGAGCAGGTCATGCGGCGCGTATAAGTACGCGTTTACCATAAAGGGAGTGTCATGGAAATCTGCTTTAAAAATAATAATCACGAATGTATTCGCTGAGGTCGAGGTTGCTACTGATAAATTACTATTCGAAAGAAATTACGCTTCCTGCTTTTTGACTACGGCCTATGTATAAGGTGGAAACGCGAGGAGCACGAAATTTAATTTTTTCTTATTATTTTAATGAATATAATGATTGATGATTTTAATGAGTATAACTCCAAACTTACTACATACCAAGTTCCCTCCTTGCCTCGGAAAGCAAGTTAAGCAGTTGGTCTCGGCTGTCGTTTGTAGATCTTTGACAGTCGTTACAGGTAGTCAGTAGCACAAAAAGTCTGACAACCAGTCTGACCAAGGGATATTGTATTCTCGTTGTTGGTCCCGGCTGTCATTTGTAGATCTCCAACAGTCGTTACAGATAGTCAGTAGCACAAAAAGTCTGACGACCAATCTTACCAAGGAGTATCATATTACCTAGTACTAACTGGGTTGTGGAGGTCAGATAGGCAGTCGCTCCATGTGAAATACTTGTATTCAGCTACATCCGGTTAGACTGGTAGCCGACCCAACATAGTTGGGAAAAGGCTAGGCAGATG
Source organism: Xestia xanthographa (assembly GCA_905147715.2). Lineage (NCBI taxonomy): Eukaryota > Metazoa > Arthropoda > Insecta > Lepidoptera > Noctuidae > Xestia > Xestia xanthographa. The sequence goes on from LR990667.1 coordinate 20,466,053, forward strand.
ATGATGAATGTAGGATAGTCGAGACGTCTCCCCTTTGACGTTTACTTTTCTAACCACTGCTTATCATCTGGGCTTATGATGAAGATCTTACCTGTGGAAACCACTGCAGTGCGTCATGTCTTTGTCGGGCTCGGCGAAGGCGCGAGCGGCGAGAGATTGACACGACATCACCGAACCGTGAGGGGAGCCCTGGAAACAAAACAAACAAATGTTGGTTAGAAGTATTCATACTGGATGCTGGATGAAAACAGCTGTAGAAGAACGTGGCTCTGCGAAAGGCATTTGGTATAAGGTAATTCAGAACGAGCCTCCTCGCGTGCCCTGGTTCGAGGATGCAGGTTTGAGCAGAAATTACGTTAAGTTAGCACTAAGGCTACGTTCTGGACACTATCCATTGGCAAAGTTTGCTTTCCTAATGCGAAAGGTCGCATCCCCAAATTGTGAAATATGCAACATAATTGAAGATGTGCAACATTTGCTGATGGAGTGCAAATGAAAGGGAATCATTGATCAGAGAATTAAAATTAAATATTCTGGACGTTCGCGTTGGGCTGATCTAAATCATTTTAGCAAACCCTACATCAACGATTGTAAAGAGGTTGTGTGGCTTGGTGAAGATATTGAGTCAATGATTCTCTTTATAATAGGCACAATAGGTACATAGTAAGTAAATATTCTGTATATGTAAATAGGAAATAAGGTACGATGGGGTTGGCATATCCGTATGGATCAAAACCCCTTTATGTTTATAAAGAATAAAAATAAAAAAAAGAATGCGGCTGTCCATGTCTATCTGACAGGCTCATGCCTGATTGATAGACAATGACGACACAGTTAGCGCAATGGCTGAGCCATTAGCTGTTGCGCTACTTGTCGCGGGTTCGATCCCGCACGGAACAAAGTGTTTCGGGTCTGGCTGTCTGAGTGTCTGTGTATGTGAGTATAAATGTTTGTAAACGAACCTACGAAACTGGAGTAACTCTAAGTGTATCCGAAAGGTTTTTTTTTTTTTTTTAAGTTTGCATAGCCTGAACCACTGTAGAGTTCAAACTATGCAAAAAAACGCTTGCAATAAAAAAACGCTTATTACATTATGCATAAGGTTCATATTTACTTGCCCTAGTACTTCTTGTCTAGCCAAGAAACCAAACAAAACTATCCCATTTGGCCCAGCCCACACCGCTGGAGGCGCAGCGGAGTGCATTTGAAGACAACAATTTAATATAAACCTTAACTACCTTGATATACGGTCAATATAAGAATAATTTCGCACGCGGTACTCGGAGCGCCCTCAAGCTACTACAAGAGCATGCGCGCGACCGTATATCAAGGTGGTTAAGGTTTATATTAAATTGTTGTCTTCAAATGCGCTCCGCTGCGCCTCCTGCGGTGTGGGCTGAGCCTATCTCCTATCATTAAAAAAAAACTTCTACAAAATCTAAGCAAACCTCTTCAAAGCTACTACAAACCTACAATCTACCTCAACCACTTCTCTGTTAACATCATATCATCATAAAGGCAATACGGGCCAATTGGGTCTTTTTCGAGTCTTCACGATTGCGTTGCGCGCTCACAACATATCTGTTTACTAGAATATCATTGAAGCTGACCTTGAGCGAGAATGATGATGATAATGACTAACTAACTCACCGCGTCTCTCTTTTATAAGACACCAACCTCAACAAAATCTAAACAAACCTCTTCAAAGCCACTACAAACAATAGCCTATTATAATCTACCTCAACCACTTCACTGTTATCATCTCGCTAACTACGTTGGGCACTTGGCAGTATCTATAGAGATAACATTCAAGAGGGTTAACGACTCTTATCTCGGTACTGTTCAATGAATTAGAAAAAAAAATCGTGTATTGTTTTTAGTGGCTTTTGATGTTCGGAAGTTAGTACCGCTTAAGCCGATATCCAAGGCCCAGCGCACACCGCTGGAGGCGCAGCGGAGCGCATTTGATGACAAACATTTAATATAAACCATAATAACTACCTTGATATAATTATACGTGCTCTTGTAGTACACACATCAACACGGTCTAGGGATATTTCATACTCAATTAAATAACTCGAAAAGTACTGGCCGCATTGGAATCTTTTATACACCGATTTGTTTGTAATTTATCTCAGACTAATTCCAAATTCAAATTTTTGAAAATTCTTTTGTTTCGGTGGCATAAATATGTCTTGATGTATAGGAGAGGGAATTTTCATTTGTGCGAAATTTAGAAAACAATACGAATTACGTTTAGTTACAGTTTTTTTTCATTTTTAAACGAAAGATAAAGTTAAAATTGAGGTATTGTAGCCATGCAACGCCGACATTTGACGAGGGCGGAGATGTTACGAGCTGTGGGAATGCTGGAAGCTGGATCTGTTCAGCGTAATGTTGCTGAGGCCATAGGGACCCATCAAAATGTAATTTCAAGATTGTGGACACGCTATCGTGCCACAGGTGAAGTAGCGGAGAGGCACCGGGGGCCAAGTCGCATCACTACCCCCAGATAAGACCGATTTTTGCAAATTACTGCGCGAGCACAACCAAATGCAACGGCGACTCAATTGGTCCAAAGGCTGCGAGTGGAACACCAAGTGCTTGTGAGTGACCAAACCGTAAGAAGGCGACTGCATGAAAGCAATCTACGCTCTCGTAGACCACTCCGGGTCCCACCTTTACGGAGAGGCAATCGTGGACGACGATTAGAATGGGTTCGGAACCACGTGGACTGGGGCCGTGACCAATGGTCCAATGTGCTGTTCACGGATGAATCCACATCCGTGAACAGATTCGGCCAGGTTCGGCTTCCACCCAGATTCACGAAGGACGCGTGTTTGGCGAGTTCCTGGACGATGGAGCCGTCTCCAGAACCCTCAGGAAGTTCACCCATACCAAGGAGGAACAATTATGGTTTGGGCAGGAATTCGTCTTGGAGGACGGACGGATCTCGTTTGGGTGCGGGGCAATATGACGGCAGAACGATACGTCCAACAGGTGCTGGGGCCCGTAATCTTGCCCCACAGAACACAAATGGGGCAAGATTTCCTGCTCATGCACGACAATGCCCGGGCACACACGGCGAGAACGGTAGCAGCTTGGTTACATACACATAATGTTAGGGCCTTAGACTGGCCTGCTCAATCGCCAGATCTAAATCCCATTGAGCATGCGTGGGATATGCTGCAAAGAAGAGCTCTGAAGGAAGTTCCTGAAAATCTGGCTACAGAAGATCAACTTTTTGCGCACCTCAGAAGGACATGGGACAATATTCCGCAGCAAGACATTGACAACCTTGTTCTGAGCATGCCGAATCGTTGCCGATGTGTTATGAACATCATGGGCGCTTTCTCAGACTACTAACTTCAAGTTTATAAACACAAATTAAATGATTTTTCTATTTTTTTCAGTTTTTACTCACAAATTAAAAGTTCATTCATATACGGTTTCCGTCTATGCTTCATTTTTTTCCATAAAATCCTGAAATTTTAATCTATACCTTAACCATTATTAAAAATGGTAGAATATTAAATAACGTATCTTTTAAATATATACATGTACGACCGAATTTTGACGACCTAATTGGCGCAGCGGTAGTGAGGCTGCCTTACGTTCTTAGGGTCCCGGGTTCGAATCCCGGTCGGAGCAAATGTTTGTGTGATGAGCACGGACATTTGTTTCCGAGTCATGGATGTTTGTATGTATATTAAGTATGTATTTACAAAAACAAAAAGTATCTATTTAGTATATCAACTATCTGGTGTCCACGACACAAGCGTTGCTTAGTGTGGCACTAGATGGCGCTGTGTGTAATGTCCAGCAATATTTATTTATTTATTTTATTTATGTCATATAAATAATTAACACATTGATAGTAATTCGCTTTTTTAAAAATATCCCTAGACCGTGTTGATGTGTGTATCTTGAGGGCGCTCCGAGTACCGCGTGCGAATTTATTATTATATTGACCGTTTAGCAAGGTAGTTAAGGTTTTTATTAAATTGTTGTCTTCAAATGCGCTCCGCTGCGCCTCCAGCGTTATGCGCTGGGCTTAACGCTGCTTTTAAACGACTTCTAAAAAAGGAGAAGTTTATGTTTTCCACCAGAGCGTCTGTTTTTATATTTTAGGGTTCCGTACCCAAAGGGTTAAAACGGGACCCTTTTACTAAGACTCCACTGTCTGTCTGTCACCAGGCTGTATCTCATGAACCGTGATAGCTAGAAGACAGTAGAAATTTTCACAGATGACGTATTTCTGTTGCTGCTATAACTATAATAATAAAACTAAAGATTAATTAAAAATTAAAGGGGGCTCCCGTACTACGATGGTATGGAACTTTATGCGCGAGCCCGACTCGTATTTAGCCGATTATTCATGTGTTCACCGATCTCTCCGTGATTACCGGTCCGATTTAAATGATTATCTATTAGGGTTCCGTAGTCAACTAGGAACCCTTATAGTTTCGCCATGTCTGTCCGTCCGTCCGTCTGTCCGTCCTCGCTTAATCTCTGTGACCGTTAGCACTAGAAAGCTGAAATTTGGTACCAATATGTATATCAATCACGCCGGCAAAGTGGTAAAATAAAAATTGGAAAAAAACGTTTTATTAGGGTAGCCCCCCTATATGTAAAATGGGAAGTGATTTTTTTTTAAATTTCAACCCTAACGTGTGATATATTGTTGGAAAGGTATTTAAAAATGAATAGGGGTTTCCTAAAATCATTTTTTGATAATGTCAATAATTTCGGAAATAATCGCTCCAAAAGTAAAAAACAATGTGTCCCCCCCCTCTAACTTTTGAACCATAAGTTTAGAAAATATGAAAAAAATCTGAAAAGTAGAACTTTATAAGGACTTTCTAGGAAAATCATTTAGAACTTGATGGAAACAACAGTTTTTGTACAAAAAAGACAAAAAGTTGTACAAAATAATTTCTGGACTAAGTTTGTAGTATATTCGTATATGCAAGCATTTTTACATAATGGATACCCACCTTTAAACTCATAAGTGGGAACACTTATTGTGACGGACGGGAAACTACGGAACCCTACACTGAGCGTGGCCCGACACGCTCTTGGCAGGTTTTTTTCATTTGGTAGAAGAAGCTTGCATGATGGTCCCATATAATTTTTCTTATATCGCTGTGTTACTTTATGAGATATACGCTCTTAATATGCATTTTTATATTTATTTGGGCCCCTGACTTCCCGTAATGAAATCCAAGATCTACAATTGACAGCCAACGGCTTAATGTGCTTTCCAAGGAACGGAGGAAAACTCGGTATGTAATGGGTACCCATCTACAGACCAAGCTAGGCAAGCACGGCATAACCTATAGACCGATCTGATCGGCTTTTATTATTAAGCCACGAGCTCCTCCAAAGATAGATCAATCAGTCTGCACAAATCCACACGTCTATCTCTAGAGGAGAAAATCAAGTAACACGCTATCTCTTCTACTAGGCCATTAATACTACAAAAACCCAATGATATATAAACTATAGATACGTTGTCCGCACTCTAAAATGACAACATGAAATGAAGCCAATTGGCCACATCGCGCTTAGTTACGCACCAACCTGTCGCGCGACGCTACGTTTGTTTATAATTTAATAAATCCTGTGACGTGACTGAAGATGTATATTTATCTCCCTCTCGCAACAGGCATCCCGCCGTTCGGTGTCATATTTTCTTTCTCTTTCTTCACGCTTATAAGTAGTTCTAGTATTTTCGCCGTTTTTAAGCGCCGCGATGTTGGTTCATGACGTGTCTATATATAATACGTCATTGCAAAAACCGGTTTAAAAACGCGACCATATCTACATTTCCGTAGATCGGATACTTTCTTTACTATATTGCCTCGTTGGTGTAATGCTCGCAAAGTACCAAGAGGCAGGACCTCTTAGATGAAGATTCCGAGGCAGTTCTTCAGCAATTGGGTTTTTCCATCTTGAATTTCTCAGTAACAGTTTGGAATTTGGATTGGCGCCCTGTTGATAGAAATAGGCTTCAATAACACTTTGCCAAACCCATGCATCATGCTCAGCTGTCGCGCCTTGTGACTTGATAATTTAGTTTTCTATAGTTAAAAAACCGGCCAAGTGCGAGTCGGACTCGCGCACGAAGGGTTCCGTACCAATTATTATAAAAAAATCACGTTTGTTGTATGGGAGCCCCCCTTAAATATTAATTTTATTCTGTTTTTAGTATTTGTTGTTATAGCGGCAACAGAAATACATCATCTGTGAAAATTTCAACTGTCTAGCTGTCACGGTTCATGAGATACAGCCTGGTGACAGACAGACGGACAGACGGACAGACGGACAAACGGACAGACGGACAGACAGCGAAGTCTTAGTAATAGGGTTCCGTTTTTACCCTTTTTACCGATTTTAACCACTTTTAGGGTTCCGTACCCAACCCTAAAAATGGTTAAAATCGGTCCAGTAGTTTCGGAGTTTATTCGGTACAAACAAACAAAACAATCTTTCCTCTTTATAATAACTGAAACTATAATAATATTCTAATTGTTATTTAAAATTATATTATTATTGATTATGATTTGCATGATAATGATGATAATGTGACGGCAGAATATGGAGAACTAACTTCTATGACTACATCTATGAAACAATTTGTATACCCATGTTTGCAAAGAAATAAATGATTTGATTTGATAATATTAGTATAAATGGCTCTTTATTAGTCAACTAGCGGACGTCCCGCGGTTTCACCCGCGTAGTTCCCGTTCCCGTGGGAGTACGGGGATAAAATATAGCCTATACGGATTCGGAAGAATCCCTCTAAGTAATGGTAAAAGAAATTTTGAAATCGGTCCAGTAGTTTTTGAGCCTATTCAATACAAACATACAAAAATACAAAGGTTTCCTCTTTATAATATTAGTATAGATTGAATATATTATTAGTACTCCTCTACCCAACCCTGCGGCTTGTACAGGCTCGATGTTACATTTATTACACAGATCTATCTACCGGACTAGGCCATGACCACTACAAAACCGGTTTCAAAACACGACCATATTTCCATTTCCGCAGATACTTTCTTTCGTGTCAGCATGCCGTATGTATAGTCTACAATAAAACGTATAAATACATAATATGTATGTGTATATGTATATAATTATTATAAAGGAGAACACAGCCCGACATAACATTTTATAATGTCATAAAATGTGTGTTTAGTGGGTTAACTGCGTCGCTCTATGATTTTTGTGTGTGTTCGGGGATGCGGTTCGTGTGTTAGCGGGTAAAAATAGCTGATACACATATTCCTGCTCTTCTTTTTATGCCGGCTGTACACTCTCGCCCGAGAGCACTCGCTGTACCTCGCCCGAGAGCCTCGGTCGAAACGAGTGACCATGTACACTCTCGCCGAGCGAGATCACTCGTCATTTTCATTTGTGGACGCCGAGGGAATGGACGAAACAGAAGTTGCTGCTACTGTTGCACTATATGCCATCACTTATTACTAGTTATTACCGTTACTTACGTATATATTATGCAAAAAAAAATACAAAAAAGTAGCGTAAACGAAGATGGTGGATGGTCACAATTCATCATCATCATCATCATTTCAGCCGAAAGACGTCCACTGCTGGACATAGGCCTCCCCCAAGTGTCGCCACATTAAACGGTCCCGTGCGACTCGCATCCAGCGGATTCCCGCAACCTTCACCAGGTCATCGGTCCACCTAGTGGGAGGCCTTCCAACACAACGTCTTCCGGTTCGCGGTCGCCACTCCAGAACTTTAGTTAATAAGTTTGGCAATACTTCGGGCTACGTCGGTAACCTTGGTTCTCTTGCGGATGTCTTCATTTCTGATTCGATCGCGCAAGGAAACTCCGAGCATAGCCCTCTCCATTGCCCTTTGGGTGACTTTAAGCCTTCTGATGAGGCCCATTGTAAGCGACCACGTTTCGGTCCCGTATGTAATCACTGGCAACACACACTGGTCATAGACTTTCGTCTTGAGACACTGCGGTAGGTTGGACGAGAAGATACCGCGCAACTTCCCGAATGCTGCCCAGCCGAGTCGGATTCGACGATTGACCTCTTTCTCGAAGTTAGACCTACCTAATTGGACCGTTTGTCCCAGGTACACATAATAGTCTACAACTTCGAGTGTAGAGTCTCCGATCTTGATAGGAGTGGGTGTGACATGGGCATTCAACATGACCTTGGTTTTGTCCATGTTCATTTTAAGACCCACTCTTCCGGAAGCTCTACTGAGGTCATCGAGCATTGTACTGAGGTCCTCCATGGTCTCAGCCATGACCACTATGTCGTCGGCAAGCCGAAGGTGAGTGATGTACTCGCCATTGACGTTGATGCCTAGCCCTCTCCAGTCCAGAACCTTGAAGACATCCTCCAGTGCAGCGGTAAACAGTTTCGGAGATATGACGTCTCCCTGTCTCACACCTCGCTGCAGGAGGATAGGTTCCGAGACTTGGTCCTGAAGTCGGACTGACATGGTGGCGTTTTTGTACAAACACTTCAACACCTCGATGTACCGATAGTCGATTTGGCACCGTTGGAGATACTGCAGTACAGCCCCGGGCCCGATCGAATCGAAGGCTTTCTCGTAGTCCACAAACGCTAAACAGAGAGGCAGGTTATACTCTTCGGTCTTCTGTATAACTTGCCGCAGCGTATGTATGTGGTCTACGGTGCTATAGCCTTTTCGAAAACCGGCTTGTTCGGTTGGCTGGAAATCGTCAAAGCTGCGCGCGAGACGATTCGTGATGAGTATGACTCTAGAAAACAACTTGTAGACATGGCTTAGAAGTGAGATGGGCCTATAATTCTTCAGCCGGGCATTGTCACCCTTTTTGAAGAAGAGTACCACCACACCCCTGCACCATGCCTGTGGCGTTTTCCCCTCAAGTATGACGGAATTAAACAGCTTCTGAAGGGCCTTAAGTACCGGTTTTCCACCCGCCTTCAGGAGTTCGGCCGTAATTCCGCCATCACCCGGTGCCTTGTTGTTTTGAGCTGCTTCAGAGCCATCCTAATCTCGTACAGGCTGACGTCCGGGATGTCTTCGGTTTAGTGTCGGGTCAGTCTAGCTCTTGGGTCGTTTGCTAGATCTACGACGGGTTTACTAGTTGACGTGTACAACTGTCCATAGAAGCTCTCGATCTCCCTCAGAAGCTCCGGTTTGGCGGATAAGATCCTATCATCGTCGGTCTTCAGTTTCGTGAGCTGGCTCTGCCCAATAGCCAGATCTCTTGCAAATACCTTGGAGCCCTTATTCCGCTCAATCGCGTCTTTAATACGCTCGGTATTAAAGCGGCGGAGTTCGCTCTTCAAGGATTTAGAGATCCGTCTATTGAGCTGCCGATATTTACACGCCTCGTCTGAAGACTGCAGGATCATCTCACGCCGCTCCTTCATGAGCTTGAGAGTGTGATCGGAGAGCCTCTTGTTCTGATCTGTACGACGCGCCTTGAAGAACTTAGACCCGGTCGTATGGACAGTTTCCACGAACCCATCGTTACAATTCATCGTAACGTAATAGAACATAGTACGTAGATTTAAATTTAATTTTACTTCTTATTTGATATATCGGCATCGCAACTGGGGGAAACGAGAGTTTACAGTGACGCGCTTGCAGTTCGCGCGAGGCGGCGAGACCCTTTGACTCGCGCGCAAAAACCGACTCGGGACGGAGAGCTGGCAAGGAACACCGAGACAGGCCGAGGCGGGCGAGCGCTACCATCTACACTCTCGCGCTCGCCCTGCCTCGGACTTTCTCGGCGAGAGTGTACAGCCGGCATTAGGGTTCCGCACCCGAGGAACCCAACAGGACCCTATTACTGAGCCTCCGCTGTTCGTCTGTCTGTCTGTCAGCGGGCTGTATGACTGTATCTCATGATCCGTAATAGGTAGACAGTTGAAATGTTTGCCTCACGAGGTTTTCTATTGTCGTTTTAGAGCTTTATACAAGGCCACCAACATCGAATGTTAACGTTAAAAGTAAATTACTGTTATATTCATGATTCATGTGTTTGTTAACAGGTTGATGCGTCATCATGTTTGGTATATGAACGGGCAGACATTTTGTAACTACCTAATTTCTATTCGGATATTCCTGACAATGTCGTGATTTAGACATCGAGCAGACACTGCGACGCCGCCAGCGGATCCCCGCAACCTTCATCAGGTCATCGATCCACCTAGTGGGACGCCTTGCAACGCAACGTCTTCCGGTTCGCGGTCGCCACTCCAGAACTTTTCGGCCCCATCGGCCATTTGTTCTGCGAGCAACGTGCCCTGTCCACTACCCCTTAAGTTAGGCAATTCTTCGGGCTACGTCGGTAACCTCAGTTCTCTTGGTTGGTCTGATCGATAAATAAATGACAATAGTTTCTACAGATTCAAGGGAAGACGATCAAAATCACGTTTATCTCGCTTACGACTACCATTCCGCTATCCGCTGACAAAGGGACTGAAACTCAACATCAACAAAATAGGACATAAACGCGATGCAGTAAAAGTATTGCCGATGCCGACGTGGTAATGTGATATTTTTACTGAGAAAGGAACTTTTTTGTTCATCTCTGACGGATTTAGATTCTATTCTCAATTGTTTGAGTTCATTATTCTATGTAATTTAAAGAATAGAAAGGATTTAGACGGCAATATTGATGAGATCTTTGGTAAATACAGAATCAACATCAATAGAAAAAAAAAAAAACAAACTTTACTACTCTTGAAAACATCTCCTCAAAACTTATTTTGTCACTTCCGGCCTACGGGATAATATCTTCCGTGATTGTTGATTGTTTTGAGCTCTCGATCAACCCGCGATCATGGCGCTTGCAACAGCGGCAGCGTCGAAATATCGGGAGCTCAAAACATTTAACAATCACGGAAGATATCCCGTAAGTGACAATATAAGTTTAGAAGCTTAAAACAGTATCTCCTCAAAAATCGATAACCTGTGTCGAATACAGAGTTGAAAAGAGCGTTCACACCACGCTTGCTTTCTGTGTTGCCAACTTCAGATTCAGACTAGGTTCTCACGAGTTTAGTTTCACAATAAATCAGTCTACAACAAGTCCTATACTATAATATTATAAAAAGTTGTTTGTATGTAGGGGGTTATCTTCGAAACTTCTGATCCGATTCCGAACATTCTTTCACTAACGGAAAGCTACATTATCCCCAAGTGTCAGAAGCTACATTTAAAACGTCTCCGTGGGTTAATTTCCGTACAAACAGGATCGAAGCCGCGAGCGAAAGCTAGTCTACACTAATAGTCCAAAGAGGAAAGATTTGTATTTTTGTGTGTGTGTATGTTTCTAATGAATAACCTCAAAAACTACTGCGCCGATTTCAAAAATTATTTCACCATTAGAAAGCTACATTCACCCTGAGTAACATAGGCTATATTCTATCCCCGTACTCCCACGGGAACGGGAACTACGCGGGTGAAACCGCGGGACGTCCGCTAGTAGGTGTATAAAGACGATAAACTATGATAGTATGACATAACCAAAACTATTCCAAACGTTCGACAATCGTCATGTCGAGCGCAACGGTTTGTTATGAAAACAATACGCACGCTACGATGACTTTCTTTCTGTTTAAACTCCGTGTGACAATGATGGTGCCAGTTAAGATAAGAATACCGGTCATTGCCCTTTCCCTAATATCTCTTCATACGAACCAAAGCCATGTGTCGTTTTTCATTACAAAAAATGTTGAAGATCACGATAGATGACGATTCAATACTTGAACAGGCTTATTTTTGGTTTTCAAAGTTAGGAAGTTTAATAAATGTAGGTGGGTCAATGACCGCTATTCTCATCTTAACTGGCACCAACTACTCGTGAGGGAGGAAGATGGCAGTTTCTGGGGTAACAACATCTTCCTGCTCTACTCCCATGTTACTTGTGGTCGGCGCAACACGTTTTTAGGGTTCCGTACCCAAAGGGTAAAAACGGAACCCTATTACTAAGACTTCGCTGTCTGTCCGTCTGTCTGTCACCAGGCTGTATCTCATGAACCGTGACAGCTAGACAGTTGAAATTTTCACAGATGATGTATTTCTGTTGCCGCTATAACAACAAATACTAAAAACAGAATAAAATTAATATTTAAGGGGGGCTCCCATACAACAAACGTGATTTTTTTGCCGTTTTTAGGGTTCCGTACCCAAAGGGTAAAAACGGAACCCTATTACTAAGACTTCGCTGTCTGTCCGTCTGTCCGTCTGTCTGTCACCAGGCTGTATCTCATGAACCGTGACAGCTAGACAGTTGAAATTTTCACAGATGATGTATTTCTGTTGCCGCTATAACAACAAATACTAAAAACAGAATAAAATTAATATTTAAGAGGGGCTCCCATACAACAAACGTGATTTTTTTGCCCTTTTTTTGATAATAATGGTACGGAACCCTTCGTGCGCGAGTCCGACTCGCACTTGGCCGGTTTTTTTCTTCCATTCTCCTCTCATTTACTCCATTTTAGGGTTCCGTACCTCAAAAGGTAAAAAAAGGAACCCTTATAAGAACACTCTCTTGTCAGTCTGTCTGTCCGTGTGTCACCACCGATTTTAACGGGTCGGGTGGACCTAGTAAGTTGAAATTTATACCAGATACTGAGGTTTATAGTCCCTATTAGGTGTATAAAAATCAAAAGAAAGATACAGGAGATCTTAACGATAGGATAGGATAGGATCTTCCTTTTTTCTCCTGCTCTTATCACAACTTATTTCTGGTCGGCGCAGCACGTCTTCTTCTTCCACACCTCTCTATCACTCGTCATCTCATCAGACACCTCCTCTCTTACCATATCACCCTTCACACAGTCCATCCATCGTTTCTTTGTTTCTATTTTAGAAGTTTTTATTAAACTTGCCTTAGTTAGTTAGTACACAGTATTGGTCAAATCTTAGAATTTCAAACCAGTCCCTGTCTTCACAAACGCTATTTGAAAAGTCGGTAAGTCTATCTCGCTCGCTTTCGTAATACCAAAAAAAGATAGAGATACATACGACTCGTCGAATCGTAATCGAATCGAAGCGTTTGTGAATACGGGGGCAGTTCCTCCCAAACGATTCCTCTGAAATTTTGCACACATCTTTAGTTCTGGTGAAAATATATTTTTATGACAGACATGACTTGATCCTGCAGCCAGGATAACCTTCTCACGAGAGAACTCTTCAATGATTAATAGCACGAACTACTACTACTACAACAGCCCATAACGTCCACTGCTGGACATAAGCCTCTCCCATGATGGGAGGAATTTGCCGTAATCTCCACGCTTGGCAGGCGGATTGGAGATCGCAGTGATGAAAGACTAACAGAAAACGCTGCTGCCCATTCTCAGGTCTACGGAGGCGCAAGTTGTTCTGCCTCAAACATTAGTCGCCTTATACGACACCCGTGAGTGTAATGGGTTGGTTCTATTCTACTCTGCCGGATACCACACGGCTTATAGCACGAACACGAAACATTTTATGTACGAGTTCAATGTTGATAGAAAAAAAAATCTTTTCATTTGAAGAATTTGTTTTAAAAAAAAAACGGAGCAGTCTTTGGGGACTGCCGATAGAAGTGAAAACAAAAAGCACACAGGCCCCTCCCCAGTCATAGCACTGGTTATGCCCCGCGCATGCCTATGTGGTGCTACGCCGTAGCGGATGCTACGAGTGCTACGAACGGCTACGAAGCGTGACCGCACGTTACGTTACGTGACGATGAGTTCAATGTTTTTCCTTCATTCAAAAAGTGCTCAACGCGCCTAAAGAAGTTTTCACTTCAAAAATGTTGAATTTATTAATATAGGGCCCTCGGGCCCTGACACAATGGCAACCACTTACAAAAGGTTACGTAATTTTTAAAAAGATTTTTAACTGGTTGACCACCCCTAAGGTTCGATTGTCATTGTTATAAGACGCTGTTGACCGTTTGTCTTTGTAAGTAAGCTATTGTTTGGTTTCATTATCATATTTCTTTGGTTTAGACTGGGCAATGTGTGGTCTTAAGTTTTTAGCACGCCAAAGACCTCCGAAGATTGATGTGTAGTCTAATTGATTCTTTAATTGGTATCACCATTAGCTGCCTGTCTTCGAACGACACGAGCAGGGTGTAGGGTTCTTCATCCCCCATAGAAAAGGGAGGATCCTCCGACCGGTGTCTAATAGAATACTGCTCGAAAGTTGTCGCCGGGTTTTTCTATAAAGTCGCGGATAACTTTAAATGCGTGATTTAGAATTTTGATGTTAGATCTCCAGATTCTTTTTCCCAAGAACTTTTCAACCTCTAAATCGCCACTCATCATCTGCGTAACATTTTTCAACTATGTTGAGGTCGGCTTCCTGTCTTACCGGAGTAGTATTCTGTGTTTAACATGGAGCGACTGCCTATCTATCTTCTACAACCCAGTTAGTACTGCTGGTTAATACTAATAACTAATATGACACCCTTTGGTAAGACTGGTTGTCAGACTTTCAGGCCACTGATTATCAGTAACGACTGTCAAAGATCTACAAATGACAGCCGGGACAAACGGCTTACGGTGAATGCTCCAACCAGCCAGCGAAATTCAAATTTTGCAGGCCAGTGCTAGGTTGAATGTTGATTAAAATATTATTCGCGGCCTTAAGGTGGATGCTAAAGGGTAGCCCGCGAAATTCAAATTTTCTTACGTTTTTTGAAATTTGCAGGCCAGTGATAAGTTGTATGTTGATTAAAATATTGTTTGCGACTGTAAGACGTATGTAGTAACACAATTATAATCATCAAAATCATCAATACAACCCTCCAAGTTCATAAAGGTGCAAGAATGATTTTGACCTTGGAAAAGTAATTTTTCCACCTTTATGAACTTGAGGGTTGTATTGATGATTTTGATGAATATAATTCTGTAACTACATACGTCTTACAAACGCGAATAATATTTTAATCAACATACACCCTAGCACTGGCCTGTAAATTGCAAAAAACGTAAGAAAATTTGAATTTCGCGGGCTACCTTTGAGCTTCCACCTTAAAACGTATGTAGTTACAGAATAATATATATGTCGGAGTTGGTTGTCAATTACAATTGTGGGTATTCAACAAATTTTGTTAAGAGTCGATTTTTTTGGTAATAATTCAAGTGATTTTAGTATCAATTACTATCTAGTAAATCGAAACATAATTTATTAAGTACTTGGTGTACACACCAATTGATTTTTGGCAACTTATTTCGATAAGTGTGACCGGTAGTTTTGTTCAAAACAAATTGATGACATGTTGCTTTATTTTTTTAATTGATATTCTTTGTGAATTCACTATTCTTTATTTACGATAATTATTATTGTATTATTTGATTACTTTGTAATGTAATTCTGACTAGATTTAGCACATTTTTATGTATCAAGTAAACACGTGACGCACTTCCGCGCGCCAACGGACAGAGTTGTGGAGGGATTGCAAAGTGGGGGCATAGTCCTATAAAAGAGCGTGCACTCAGTAAGCTCGTCAGTCGGTCTTCGGATTCGACTCATTACAGAGCTCCCTTGCTCCCGACAAAACTGTCGGTTTACCTGGTACAGCGCTGCTGTATATTTACAGTAGTTGTAAACTTGCTTATAGCGAGATACACTCTGTAATTGGGTGGCTTGGCCACTGTACGAACTGTGACCTTCTAAGGTCTGTTCGCCTATTGTTATCTTTTGTTTTTATTGTTATTATTGCCATTTTTATATTGTGTGCTATTTTATATTGTGTATTGTGTGTACTTACTGTAAATATAACACTGTAATTGCCTAATACAGTCTTGTTTATCCCAATAAAATGGGAACTCCAAATCCTGACGATATACCTCTCGGCACTCCTGATCCTACATCAGAAGTGGGATTAGGTTTAGCCCAGGAGTCGGAAGGTGTTGGTGATCCATGGCGAGTAATGTTAGAGCTTCAGAATCGTAATATGTCTCAGTTAATTGAAGCGATTAAGACGCAATCCACTCAGTCTACTGTAATTGCTTTGCCCGTTTTTGACCCAGACCTACCCGATTCCGATGCTCAATCTTGGAGTACAACCGTAGATATTTGCCTATCGGAAAATCCTCTTCAAGGTGGTACTCTTATTATTGCCCTCACTAAGGCCTTAAAAGGCAGTGCTAACGTATGGCTTTCCCAAGTATCGTATGCAGGTATGACCTGGACAGACTTCAAGAGTCTCTTCCTCTCGTTATGCCATTTCGGAAACTGTTGCCGCTACCCTCATTAACCTTCATAACAGTCAACCAAAAGAAGGTGAATCTTTAGCCGCATACGCCAGTCGACAGGTCACTTCACTGACATCTAAATGGAATAACCTGAGTGCCGAACACATTGCTGTTTCTACTGTACTGGCCCATGTCTCCAAATTTGATTCCCGTGCTCATCGACTAGCATTTACTACCGAAGTACAAAGTAGGCACAAACTTCAACAAGAACTGAGTGTCTTGTCTCACCTTAAGAGAAAGTCTCAGATTTCCTCTGACCAACATGATTCTTCTCAACCAAAGAAGTTCAAACCAGGTACAATAGTATGTCACTTTTGTGGTATAGTGGGGCACAAATCCACTAACTGTCGCAAAAAGGCCGAGAACACTAGCAAACATCCTGGACCAGCCAGCTCGTCACATAAGACGACGCCAAAGAAGATCGTCTGTTACCGCTGTGGGGAGTCGGGACACGTCGCTCCTCGCTGCCCAAAGGCGACCGGAAGGCGGCCGGGAGGTTCAAGTGAAGACACCGGGAGTCTGCCGTCGACCAGTCAACCATCCGTAAAGCGAGTTGAAGCTTGTGATGTACGGCCTATCACTGGTGTTCTACGGTAATCTGGTGAGTCGTTTGCATTTTCTTATGACTCTGGAGCAAGCAGCCCTGGGTATAACTAATAATGCTGAATACGATAAAGCCCGTTATGATAAGACTAAAGCTATTTTGAAAAAGTTCCAAGTTGGAGACTTTGTTCTTATTGCTAATGAGGAACGAAATCAAACTAAACTAGATCCTAAATTTAAAGGTCCCTATAAAATTTTAGAACTATTAGATGGCGATAGATATTTGTTAAAAGCTTTGAATACCAATAGAATTTACAAATATGCCCATGATCGTGTACGAAAAATGCCTGAATGTCCAGTTATTGTTAGTGATGATGTCAATACTGACACTAATGATGAATCATCTGCTGCTGACATAGTATAGCTGAATTGACAAGATGTCTATGTTGACTCTTGTTTAGCTTGACGCTTAGTCGGATGTCTATGTTGACTCCTGGATTTGGACGTTGAACTTGACGCTTATGCGGGTTGTCTATGTTGACGCCTATGCGAGTTGTCTATGTTGACGCCTATGCGGGTTGTCTATGTTGACGCCTATGCGGGTTGTCTATTTCACTCCAAATTACTTGTCGAATCCCATGGTGTGATTTCGGCTGGGAGACTGTGTCTCCACTTTAGTTGAGCTATGTATTGTCAGTAACAGTATGGTCATTCTGAATGGTTGCAATGCAACTGCTATTGATATTAATTTTATTTGACAAACTCAGGATTTTTCTTTTCAACACAACTTTTGTTAAGGCTTTTGTTTGTCAGAAAGGCCGATCGATATTCACAAGAGATTTTCTTTTTCAGGATCACACGAGGTCGTGTAGGACGTCAGTTCTGGCCGTGTCGGAGTTGGTTGTCAATTACAATTGTGGGTATTCAACAAATTTTGTTAAGAGTCGATTTTTTTGGTAATAATTCAAGTGATTTTAGTATCAATTACTATCTAGTAAATCGAAACATAATTTATTAAGTACTTGGTGTACACACCAATTGATTTTTGGCAACTTATTTCGATAAGTGTGACCGGTAGTTTTGTTCAAAACAAATTGATGACATGTTGCTTTATTTTTTTAATTGATATTCTTTGTGAATTCACTATTCTTTATTTACGATAATTATTATTGTATTATTTGATTACTTTGTAATGTAATTCTGACTAGATTTAGCACATTTTTATGTATCAAGTAAACACGTGACGCACTTCCGCGCGCCAACGGACAGAGTTGTGGAGGGATTGCAAAGTGGGGGCATAGTCCTATAAAAGAGCGTGCACTCAGTAAGCTCGTCAGTCGGTCTTCGGATTCGACTCATTACAGAGCTCCCTTGCTCCCGACAAAACTGTCGGTTTACCTGGTACAGCGCTGCTGTATATTTACAGTAGTTGTAAACTTGCTTATAGCGAGATACACTCTGTAATTGGGTGGCTTGGCCACTGTACGAACTGTGACCTTCTAAGGTCTGTTCGCCTATTGTTATCTTTTGTTTTTATTGTTATTATTGCCATTTTTATATTGTGTGCTATTTTATATTGTGTATTGTGTGTACTTACTGTAAATATAACACTGTAATTGCCTAATACAGTCTTGTTTATCCCAATAAAATGGGAACTCCAAATCCTGACGATATACCTCTCGGCACTCCTGATCCTACATATATATTTTCAAGGTCAAAGTCATTCCTGCACCTTTATGAACTTGGAGGGTTGTATTGATTATTTTGATGATAATAATTCTGTAACTACATACGTCTTACAGCCGCGAATAATATTCTAATCAACATACAATCTAGCACTGGCCTGCAAATTGCAAAAAACGTAATAAAATTTGTATTTCGAGGGTTACCCTGGAGCATTCACCTGAACGTGCTTCCATGCACGGAGGAAACTCGGTATCTAACGGGTGGTCAGGGCCACCTATCAACGTACCAACCTAGGCAAGCTCGGCTTACCCAGCAGATCGACCCGAGCGACAGTGGCTCCTCAACCACTCACTGACTAATCGTCTCTGCTTCACAAGTGTGCGTACGACCGCCTTGATGACCGTTCACGGGACAATGCATGTGTGAGTCAATTAGGTACCGACTGTAATCTTAGATCGTTAGGTCTGTGTAATGGGAATACCGCGCGGTTGGCAAACTAAGTTACTTTGTGAAGTCTGGCTCTAGACGTGAGGTTGTTCGTGTGAATGCTTCGACGCTTTTCTGGTATGCTTAAGGATTTTAGAAGTTGTGAAAAGATTGTGAAAGAAGAATTTTGGTGAAATCGTGCTCTTCAAAAGCCTATCTATGAGTAAATAAAATTGAAGTGTCTGTTTGTAATTTCAAAATATTAGGTTTTAATTGAATGCATATGAAAATATTTAAGGTACATACTTATAACAAAAAATAAAACATTTTTGTCTGTCTGTCCGTTTTTTCTGGCAAATCTCCGAAATTCTATGCATAAAATTTAAAACCATCTTCCAAATATTGTATGTTTGTATATTCAGCGGTTTAGGCTGTTTTAGCTTGTCACACAAAGTTTTTAACTCATTGAATTTATTGGCAAATCATAATTTTAGCTTATTAGATTATGATTTTACCCTTGAGTTTAGGCATGTAACGGATTTTCTATACTTTTGCTTATTAGAACCTGTTGTGAATGACAATTGTATCATCATAGTACTTGTATATATTTATACGTTCTGTGCGAGTTCCCCGTTGTAATTAAAGATGAGATCATAGAATTTATTTAACTTAGATACCTTAATAAAAAACACATTTCTATGCAATGCTACTGTATGCTCATGATCAGACAAAAACTATAATGGAAGTTGGATGCACTAAATAATCATGAACAACAAAATCAAGTCTAATTATCTTGATCTAAATTCTAAACTGACGAACTTGCGCTAAATCTAAAACTTGTATTATTAGTGAACACACATTTATTTAGATACAACAATCAATGACAACATCAACAGTGTTTTAGTGTTAAACATTCTTTAATTATTCGATAAAGCTAAATTCAGTGCTACTTAAACAATTATTATAATATTTTGACGACCCGAATGGCGCAGCGGTAGTGAGGCTGCCTTACGTTCTTAGGGTCTCGGGTTCGAATCCCGGTCGGAGCAAATGTTTGTGTGATGAGCATGGACATTTGTTTCCGAGTCATGGATGTTTATATACCAAAAACCAAAATGTATTTGTGTTTTTGTGTGTGTGTGTTTGTGTTTTTTACCAAAATGTATTTTCTTTTTTTTTTAATGTATATTCATGCTGTACCTATCGATATGAAATTGTAGCTTATATAATACATAAGAAATTAATTAATTACTGTTACATACCGTTGTAATTAATAATAAATAAATAATTATATGTATAATAAGTATGTATTTACAAACAAAAAGTATCTATGAAGTATATCAACTATCTGGTGTCCACGACACAAGCCTCGTTGCTTAGTGTGGCACTAGATGGCGCTGTGTGTTAATGTCCAGCGATATTTATTTCTTTAATTAATTTTTTACGCTCAACTCGGTACTAAAAGTGAAAATCCAAACGCTTGCTTTTACTTAAACTTTTATTTACATTTTGTCTGTTGGTAGAAATGGGTATTTCGCTCAACAATCAAAAATAGAAGACAAGGCAAATTGATTCTTTCTCTTTCAGACATGAGCGGCTCTGAGTTTGTTTCGGCTGCTTCTTCTCAGTGTAGTTAGGTATGAAACACCGGCCCCATTTAGTATTTTTAATTAAAAATTTTGTGTAAAGTGTTTGTAAAAACCTATTTGCAAAATAAACATCATTTATCAGTTTATTCTGGGCACAATTTGACAGTGTGTTGCTAGCAATAGCAATCACCATCATTTGCCTAGCCTTTTCCTAACTATGTTCGGGTCGGCTTCCAGCCTACCCAGATGCAGCTGAATACCAATGTTTTACATAGAGTGACTGAATATCGGATCTCCACAACACAGTTAGTACTAGGTACCAATACCACTTGGCAAGACTGGTTGTCAGACTTTCAGGCCACTGACTACTTGTAAGGACACCATTGAGCTATTACTCGTACGTATAGAGAAGACAGCGCAAAGAAAATCTGTGCTCCTTCAACTGCTGTCGGCCGGCTACAGTTCACTCAGTCGCTTGCTCGCCACAGCAGCATATACACGGGGTTAGCGCACCCCGCACTGCGCAGTTTGTGATGTCTTCTCTATACGTAGTCTATCTATCTATCATCGGGTATAGGTTTCCGCACTTAGTCCTTGAAGTGGACTATTGTGCGTGAGCCATGGTGGCTGATTTCTCTAACCAGCCCACCTCCCTCCAGAAGCAGATCAAACTTCCCCGTCTCTTCAGGGCATCCGCAAGGGATCTCTACACGTAGTAGTAATACCTAGCATAATGTAGGACACTGACTACTTGTTGCTAGCAATCTAAAGCTAAAATTAAATGTGGTTTGGGATTTCAGGGTATATTCAAACATAGTTTAAATTAGTATGATGCACTGAATTTAGCTTTGACATAACAAATGCTTTACAAGTGATTAATCAAATAACACACAGACATGCAATAGTATAAAAACAAATGTACAATTAACAACCAACAGGTAAAATGACACTCATACAGAGAAGTTATTTAAAAATAATGAATTATAGACCATTGTTTTTTGTTTTTCATTAGTACTGATTTATTTTTAATGTTTCCTTCCTTGTGTTGGTGAAGTGCATAATGGGCTATTTGAGGCAAACTGATTAAAACAGAACTGTCCGACATACAAACATTTATGAACTCATTCTTTTTTTTATGAGGGTAGGTAGAAGCTACAAAATGCCACCTGCTATGATCCTTAATGTACCTATACTCCTTTTGGTCAGTGGGTTCCATTCATACATCTGGTTCAATTCATATTTGTCAGTTATTTGGAAAATGAAAACTTGCCTTTTTTAAATACCGTAAAATGGGGTGAATAGACACAACTTTCAACTTCTACACTGATTTTCTTACATATTTTGTATGAAAGCTGTTATCAAAGAATTTTTCGAATTGCGAGTCTCGTTTTAATTTACCAAATAGTTATTCTTTAATTATACATAAATTTGAGAATTATTTGTGAAAAAAGAAAAAGTGGGTCGTTTCTATTTACCCTGAAACTGGGGTCAAAAGATACGACTGAGGGGTGAATAGAGAAAAACTTTAGGGTTGTCAAAATCAACTTTTATTGTACAGAATGGCTTTTAACAGAATAAAGAACAACTAGAACGACCATAATCAAGTTCTCAGATTTGTTACTATACACCCCGCGATTTCTATTCACCCCATTTTACGGTACTTAAAATGTAAAAACCCCACGAAGAGACTAACCAACTGATCATGTTTGGTGGGCCCCTGATTTCTATTTCAGGGAGTACCTGTCAGTGAATTGATTAAAATAAAACAGCGTAATGACCAATGATATTATATAGTAAAAAGAGGTAGATATCGCACTAGCATGCACAAATTGTTGAGGACAAAGTGATACAATTGTTGCACTTTGATAGCTAGCTATCTCTTTCTATTTTATACGTTCCGTATAATCTATCGCTGTCGCAGTTTTAAATTACTCACAACGATATCTGAACGCCATTCAGTATGAACATGGCGTATCTTCTTTATAATATCATTGGTAACTAATGACAGTTCATTTGTACCTTTCAAAGATCTTGCAACATCTTGCACTATTGCAAGTAAATCAATCATCAAATAAATTAACTACCTTTTAGCCTTGATCAGTGGTACATTTTCTACACAATTGTTACACAAAGATTTTAATTTAGAGACAGGATATTAGCATTTAATCATAATAAATAGTTCAATGTATTCTAAAACTTTAATAAATCTTTAGTAGAATAACAAAAGACAATAGTACACATTTTTTCAAACCAGATTCCATGGAATAAATCCTCTTTTGTTTTCCAAGTAAGAGTGTCAAAGAAAAAGAAAATTAAAAAAAACAGACATACAGACAACATCTAGGACAGCCTGGAATGATTATCGCCTCACATTCTGACCGCAGAGCATCCAGCTGTCGGTACAAACACCGAAAACTCGCCTCATCGTCGTTTTACACTAATATTTAGCAATTTATTTAAATAAAATGCCATTTAGTATGATTCACAAACTCAAACTACAGTCAAACAAACACATCTCCATTAGCGATTATTTAAAAAATAGAGAATAATTCGAAATTCAAAATTGTGTTTTGGATTACCATAGACTTTTTTGTTTTGATTTATTTTGGTGACTTTTTACACTGCTCTACGATCACTTTTAACACTTTGGCACTGTATTTATGAGCACAAATCTGTCTCTGTACTAACATTGGTACTATTGGCACTGGCACTGATACGTTTCCCAAAGCCTGTATTTATTTCGAAAGTATTTTTGCAACTAAAACGTCTAAGCGCAACCCGTTACGGTCCGTTGATGATCACAGTGAATAGAGTAAATAAAAGAAACGTGAAAAAACACCACTGCACCAATATTACGACACATAAAAACAATATTTACAATAAAACTGGGCTACAAAACAAAAATAGCAATCCCTTGCAGCCACGATTGCGAGGCAATAGACACAAAATATTCTGCCAGTTTCGGAACTTCGTGTTAGTAAACCGTTAGCGAATACACGGATACACTATAAAAGCGTTAACTAATTCATGAAAAAGCTTTTTCTAATTAAAATTATCGCGAAATAACTCAAGAGCGTAAATTCGATTTGACAGACGGCGCGCCCCCCGCCCCGCTCACGGCGTACTGCGGTCGATGACGATGTTGCCAGCGCACGGAATTACCTACGCGACGCGGGAGAATTATTTGGAAATAGATTGCGGGGAAAATATGGCGGTAAAAATATCGCGTTTTTAATATCGATGTTGAAATATTGATTGAGTTGAATAGAAATAAAATCGCTACACAGCTCTTCACATTGCTGATTCCATGAAATTAGAAGACCGGCCAAGTGCGAGTCGGACTCGCACACGAATGATGCCCTTGTCGAGCAAAAAAATTTTCATTTCTCCCTTTTTTTTAAATTACTTTTAGTTAGAGCGGACACACTATGACAATTTCAAGCGTCTACCTATTAGGGTTAGCCACAGATAGACGGACTGCGACAGACAGACAGACAGACAGACGGACAGACAGTTGAGCCTTAATTTAGGGTCCCTTTGAGTACGGAACATGGACTGTAAAAAGCTGTGTAATAATTCTGGTATACCTACATTATAGTACCTACCGAGGTATATTCTGTTTCTGTATCTAACTGTTAAATCGAATTGATTATATTATTATCAAAGATCTAAAGTAAGAGCAGTTATTTCTATTAATGTTATCTGGCATCTTAAATTAGATCAAGTCTTATCGATGATTGGGAGAGAATCTTTCGTAATCAAAGATGGCGATTTCAAATGCATTACGGTGATAAAAATAATGCAACATGAAGTAGCATTATTGAAGTGAAAACTATTAACATTATTGAAGTGAAAAATATAATATAACAAGGTTATACAAGGTGTTATAGTACGTATACACTCGAACATATCTGCCGAAATGTGGGTGTACGGTACACCCACATTTCGGCAGATATGTTCGAGTTATGTCAATCAAATCACATCACGTCTACCGCGTCTGCAGAATTTCGCTAGCTAAGGTCAACATCTCAGACCAAATAAAAAACTTAAGACGGATCTCTGCGAACAGAAAAGTGAGGCCGGTTTCGTAAACATGTGTGCATTTATTAAGACGTAGTTTCATTGTAGTTTAATGTAAATGTGTGCATGTGAGCTTGTATGCACAGAGGGAGACGTAGTTTTGAGCTGGCCTCACTTCTTGTTCGCAGCGCTCTTGGTTTTTTAATTGGTCTGAGCCTAACATATATAGATCGTCTCTAAGAATCTACATTGCATCAGAGAGCTGGTGAATACAAAAGGTGTTACGCTTTTCTAGTTCATTATAAAGGTTAATAAAATCTATTAATAATACTATTCCCGATAATAATTATCTCATACATAGGCAATAATAATGTCTAGACTCGATAAATTACTTACATTATTATCATTGTATATTCATTTTCATTACTATGGAAACAAACCGAAATAGTTCCGTGCCTTGAAAAGTCTCATTAATAGGCTTGTGTCCTGAAAAAATCTAATTAGTCCGTCAGTTAGATTATCAAAAAATATTTAAAACCCGTATTTTTCTTTTGTTACGTGAACCAAAATTGACGGTTTTAAAATTCTAAATACGTCACGCCGAGCTATATAGCAATTTAATAATCGCAATTCGCAAATTATTCATTTGTTTACACGTACGAACCCTCTAGCTTAGTTGTGTTGACGTTTTGCACTAGTCAGGTGTCAGGTGTGACGTCACCAGCGACGCCATGACACTGGCGAGCGTTTCGGTGGGAATTTTAAATCGAAAAACTAAAATGTTCTTTTTTAACTATTAAACCTTAACTGTGGCCAAAAAAAAAATTGATTTTAAATAATTTACGTTTTCGAACATAATAGGACAGTTTTACAAAATTTGTCATCCTCATCATGCCTAGTTTTAGTGCGTTCCGACGTCACGAGCCGACTCCCGAGTTTTGATGCGTTTTTATCTTTGTCAACATTCACTGATTTACAAAAACAAAAAAACACGTGTCCATTATTTTCCAATACTCTGACGGACTAAATAGATTTGCAATTTATTGATGGTGGAAACTAGCCTATTGTAGATCTTTTTGGATGCCCCGAAGACTGATAACCAGTCTTACCAAGAGGTATCGTATTACCCAGTACTAACTGGGTTGTGAAGGTAAATACTGGTATCATAGTCAGAATGGAAGCCGACCCCAACATAGCTGAGCAAAGACTCGGCAAATGACGATAGGTATTCATTATTATGATTAGAACCAGAACATCAAACCTCGATAAAACGTAGAATTAATTTAGAACGTCCATAAATAAGCCATGTCACACCATGCTCTCGACTTTTATATCTTTCTCTGACGTCACTGGATATAATAATGACATCATAAAATACCAAAGCTAGTAATACTAAAACTCAACGCACAGAAGCCCGGTTTCCATCGCAAGCCGAGCAGACCCATTCATGACTTCTTTTACCTCGCAAGAGAAAACTGCTTACATGTGTTTCCACCAACAAAGAGTCGAGTGGAAATGACTCAGCGGGCAAAAAAAGTAAAAACGAGCTCGCTCTGCTCATTCTTGTTTCATTTCTCTTTAGCGTTGGGAATCAGATGACTAAACTCTTTCTTGGTGGAAACGCAAACCTATTTCATGAAAACGAAGTCCGCTTCGCTTAGCCATTTCCTGCTTATTACTCTTTCACAGTGGAAACCGGGTTTTACTCAAGAGGGGCTCATGGTTCAATTATAACAGCCGTGCGGGTCTTTTTCATGGTTACACAGCGCTTGCCTAGGTAGGTCAATAGATGGGTGACCGTTCATCACATTCAGAGTTCCCTCCGTGCCTAAGCTGTTGGTCCCGGCTATCATTTGTAGATCATTGTTAGTCAGATGGGTCTAGGAGAAGATGAAGACCAAATAAACGATGGATGGACTGGAAAGGAGGTGTCTGATAAGATGACGAGTAATGGAGAAGTATGGAAGAAGAGGCATACTGCGCCGGCCACAAATGAATTGGGATAAGGGCAAGTTAATGATGATGATGATGATAGTCGTTAAATCATGCTATAATGACGATCCAGCGCCGACCTTCTAAGTGTGAGTCCCCTTTTCCTTGTAGAAATGGCAAGTCGAACTATAATATAAATTATCTGAACAGAGAAAGTCTAGCTCAATGAAAATGTTGATCGTTTTGCTTCGGAACTAACAACTCAATGAATTTCTAGTAATATTTTAAGTGTAGTCACCATTATCATTGCGTTTTCTATAAATGAACTGTAACTAATGCATAAAATAGACTTTCGTTTTTGTATATGTTTAAACCCGTGGTTAAAACTTTCTTTCTCCAGTAATACTAGGTAATTCTTATCTTACTACTATTCAAAATACGAAAGTTTGTGAGGAAGGACGAATGTTTTTTACTCTTTCACACAAAAACGCCTGCACTGATTTGAATGAAATTTGGTAAACAGATAGTTTATAGGGAACGTGCAGGAACTATAGGTGGCAGCACTAATCGACAAAAGAGACACTATGCGGACAGAAAAGGAAACTTATCACTTCTCATCGTGCTTTCAATTTACTTAGACAAAATTGTCTCTTCAATTATATTATTTTTGAATATGCTA
Organism: Xestia xanthographa; assembly: GCA_905147715.2. Classification (NCBI taxonomy): domain Eukaryota; kingdom Metazoa; phylum Arthropoda; class Insecta; order Lepidoptera; family Noctuidae; genus Xestia; species Xestia xanthographa. Next base: position 20,493,184 of record LR990667.1, read on the forward strand.
AAAGGTATAAAATATGAGTTCCGGTTTATCAATAACGATCGTCAGCGTAATATAAATGTTTAATAATATGAATTTTATATCTTTCGTTTACTTTCTGATGAAAATTGTGGTTGTCTTTTTTAAACTTTCACGATCAAAACACATTATAAAACACATATAAACGGGTATTTTCGCGAATTTTTACCTTTAATATTTGCCCGACGTTTCGACCGGATTGCACCAGCCGTGGTCGCGGGAAGACTGAAGTATTGGAGGTACCGCCACAGCAAAGCGAAGGTGTTTATTCAACTACCCTCACTTGATCTTCATAAATGTTAATTAGGGCCGGTTCACACTAGGACAGCACACTACACTAACAGTGTCCGCATACTGAGATGATTTCACTTGACGAGTACACTTAGTGATCACTGGATTCCAAGCGGGAGAGAGTCTGAAGCCGTCTTCGCGATTGAAATTAGGATACTTCTTGATCTCAATCGCTTCCCGAACCATTCTCTTATAGTAGTGCTTCTCATTTGCAAGGATTTTTGGGTTGTGTAACTCCATCCAGTGGTTGGGTCCTGAGTCTATCACATGCTCCGCTATAGCGGACTTGTTTGTTTGTCGATTTTTGACCGCTGCTATGTGTTCCTTGACCCTTTCAGCGACTGTTCGCTTCGTTTGGCCTATGTAGGAACGGCCGCAGCTGCAATCGATTTTGTAAACACCAGGAACCTGGAAAGGTACTACATCCTTCGGTGTACGCAGACGCTTAGCCACTTTGTTGAATGGAGTATAAATCGACTTAATTGAAAACTTCTTGAAAAGGTTCCCAATTTTGTCCGTAACCCCTTTCACATAAGGCATGAATGCTGGCTGTCTTGTTACATCAATGTGTTTTTGCTTTTGCTTGCGTCTGCTATCTGGATGCCACCCATTAGTCTTGTACCCGTTTCGTTTAAGAACCTCCTGAACATGTTCCAGCTCTCCGGGCAGATGTTCAGGGTCACAGAGGTCATAGGCTCTGTTCATGAGAGAAGAAACTACTGACTGAAGATGTGCTGGATGATGATGTGAGGCAGCATTCAGATACCTGTCCGTGTGTGTCGGTTTTCTGTACACAGTATGCGACAAGGTTCCATTGGACTTAACCATCACTTTTAAATCTAAGAAGGCTAAAGATCTGTTATATTCCATCTCATACGTGAATCTTATCTTCGGGTGTATGGAGTTAAGATGTTCTGTCAGTTGATCAACTTCTTGTTTACCTCCATTGATAATGCAGAAAACATCATCGACGTACCTTTTCCAGAGTCTTATACCGTGAGCTGTCATGTTGATCATAGTCTCAAAGTGCTCCATCCAGATATTGGCAAGTACAGGAGCTACAGGACTGCCCATAGCTACGCCATCAATCTGGAGGTAATGTTGCCCCTGGTATAAGAAGAAATTTCCGTCTAAACAGTTCTCCAGAAGACAGATATACTGGTCAGGAAGTTCCTGATCACACAATCTTTGCCTAACAACATCAAGACAATCCTTCAAAGGAACACATGTAAAAAGAGACTCAACGTCAAAGCTCACCATTGTATCTCTGGGTTCCAACTTCATGTCCTTGATGATGCCGATGAAATGTCGCGAATCCTTGACAAAAGAAGACGTCTTGCCCGTTAGCGGCTGCAGTATACCAGCAACATGTTTCGCCAAATTGTACGTAGGCGAGTCCACCTGGCTAACGATCGGTCGCAGGGGCACGTTGGATTTGTGAACTTTAGGTAATCCATACAATTTGGGTGCTTGAACTATGGCTGGTCTATATAGGCGTTCAAAAACATCTTCATCGAACAAGTCACTATACTCGTGTATAACTGCCCTGACCCGTTTCGTGACTCTTGCCGTGGGATTATATGAAACCGGCTTATACACCTTTTTGTCTTCAAGCAAATTCCGTATTTTAGTGTCATAGTCTTCTGTCTTCATTATAACGGTAGCGTTACCCTTATCTGCTTTAAGCACGAGAATCTCATCATTATTACGTAGGTCCTCAAGCGCCTGTAGCTCACCCGCCGTTACGTTGGGCTTTGGAGGCCGACATTTTCGTAATATAACGGAGACATCCTGTCTTAGCGTTTCCGCGTCATTCGAAGGAATCTTATTACGAACAATGGCCTCCTCGACACTGCTCACTATATCCTCATACGGAATCCTTTTAGGCGTTAAAGCAAAATTTGTTCCTTTTTCTAGAATGCTAAGTGTGTCGTCGTTGTAATTATATTCAGTAAGATTTATCACCGTCTTAGCCTTTTGTGTTTGTACCTTATTATACTGGACCTTACCACTTCGAGCCAACAGACGGTTGAACTTCTTCTCATGTCGCTCGGCACAACACTCCTTGGTTCGTTGCGCTTGATAATAAGTAACTCGGTCACACACATCAAAATCACTGAATGACAACACTACGCTACACTCCATATGAACATTATACAGGTCACTTTGCACTTTGTTAAGATAGTTATTATCATTTCTAATTAACTGCTTAAGAAGGCGGACACTCGCATTCCTTAGAATTTTTCCGGAATGTTCGATATCACTACGCGGTTTGAGTCGACAACACGTAGGTATTAAGTCCTAATCACGACATTTAGTTAAAAATGCCAGTGATGTAATAAGACGTGCACTTTTGTTCCGTAAATATTCTAGATGGTGAACTTTCTTTACTATTTCCGGCCCGTACCGGTTAGCAATTGTCTTTTTTAAACTTTCACGATCAAAACACATTATAAAACACATATAAACGGGTATTTTCGCGAATTTTTACCTTTAATATTTGCCCGACGTTTCGACCGGATTGCACCAGCCGTGGTCGCGGGAAGACTGAAGTATTGGAGGTACCGCCACAGCAAAGCGAAGGTGTTTATTCAACTACCCTCACTTGATCTTCATAAATGTTAATTAGGGCCGGTTCACACTAGGACAGCACACTACACTAACAGTGTCCGCATACTGAGATGATTTCACTTGACGAGTACACTTAGTGATCACTGGATTCCAAGCGGGAGAGAGTCTGAAGCCGTCTTCGCGATTGAAATTAGGATACTTCTTGATCTCAATCGCTTCCCGAACCATTCTCTTATAGTAGTGCTTCTCATTTGCAAGGATTTTTGGGTTGTGTAACTCCATCCAGTGGTTGGGTCCTGAGTCTATCACATGCTCCGCTATAGCGGACTTGTTTGTTTGTCGATTTTTGACCGCTGCTATGTGTTCCTTGACCCTTTCAGCGACTGTTCGCTTCGTTTGGCCTATGTAGGAACGGCCGCAGCTGCAATCGATTTTGTAAACACCAGGAACCTGGAAAGGTACTACATCCTTCGGTGTACGCAGACGCTTAGCCACTTTGTTGAATGGAGTATAAATCGACTTAATTGAAAACTTCTTGAAAAGGTTCCCAATTTTGTCCGTAACCCCTTTCACATAAGGCATGAATGCTGGCTGTCTTGTTACATCAATGTGTTTTTGCTTTTGCTTGCGTCTGCTATCTGGATGCCACCCATTAGTCTTGTACCCGTTTCGTTTAAGAACCTCCTGAACATGTTCCAGCTCTCCGGGCAGATGTTCAGGGTCACAGAGGTCATAGGCTCTGTTCATGAGAGAAGAAACTACTGACTGAAGATGTGCTGGATGATGATGTGAGGCAGCATTCAGATACCTGTCCGTGTGTGTCGGTTTTCTGTATGATGAGATTCTCGTGCTTAAAGCAGATAAGGGTAACGCTACCGTTATAATGAAGACAGAAGACTATGACACTAAAATACGGAATTTGCTTGAAGACAAAAAGGTGTATAAGCCGGTTTCATATAATCCCACGGCAAGAGTCACGAAACGGGTCAGGGCAGTTATACACGAGTATAGTGACTTGTTCGATGAAGATGTTTTTGAACGCCTATATAGACCAGCCATAGTTCAAGCACCCAAATTGTATGGATTACCTAAAGTTCACAAATCCAACGTGCCCCTGCGACCGATCGTTAGCCAGGTGGACTCGCCTACGTACAATTTGGCGAAACATGTTGCTGGTATACTGCAGCCGCTAACGGGCAAGACGTCTTCTTTTGTCAAGGATTCGCGACATTTCATCGGCATCATCAAGGACATGAAGTTGGAACCCAGAGATACAATGGTGAGCTTTGACGTTGAGTCTCTTTTTACATGTGTTCCTTTGAAGGATTGTCTTGATGTTGTTAGGCAAAGATTGTGTGATCAGGAACTTCCTGACCAGTATATCTGTCTTCTGGAGAACTGTTTAGACGGAAATTTCTTCTTATACCAGGGGCAACATTACCTCCAGATTGATGGCGTAGCTATGGGCAGTCCTGTAGCTCCTGTACTTGCCAATATCTGGATGGAGCACTTTGAGACTATGATCAACATGACAGCTCACGGTATAAGACTCTGGAAAAGGTACGTCGATGATGTTTTCTGCATTATCAATGGAGGTAAACAAGAAGTTGATCAACTGACAGAACATCTTAACTCCATACACCCGAAGATAAGATTCACGTATGAGATGGAAGATAACAGATCTTTAGCCTTCTTAGATTTAAAAGTGATGGTTAAGTCCAATGGAACCTTGTCGCATACTGTGTACAGAAAACCGACACACACGGACAGGTATCTGAATGCTGCCTCACATCATCATCCAGCACATCTTCAGTCAGTAGTTTCTTCTCTCATGAACAGAGCCTATGACCTCTGTGACCCTGAACATCTGCCCGGAGAGCTGGAACATGTTCAGGAGGTTCTTAAACGAAACGGGTACAAGACTAATGGGTGGCATCCAGATAGCAGACGCAAGCAAAAGCAAAAACACATTGATGTAACAAGACAGCCAGCATTCATGCCATAAGTGAAAGGGGTTACGGACAAAATTGGGAACCTTTTCAAGAAGTTTTCAATTAAGTCGATTTATACTCCATTCAACAAAGTGGCTAAGCGTCTGCGTACACCGAAGGATGTAGTACCTTTCCAGGTTCCTGGTGTTTACAAAATCGATTGCAGCTGCGGCCGTTCCTACATAGGCCAAACGAAGCGAACAGTCGCTGAAAGGGTCAAGGAACACATAGCAGCGGTCAAAAATCGACAAACAAACAAGTCCGCTATAGCGGAGCATGTGATAGACTCAGGACCCAACCACTGGATGGAGTTACACAACCCAAAAATCCTTGCAAATGAGAAGCACTACTATAAGAGAATGGTTCGGGAAGCGATTGAGATCAAGAAGTATCCTAATTTCAATCGCGAAGACGGCTTCAGACTCTCTCCCGCTTGGAATCCAGTGATCACTAAGTGTACTCGTCAAGTGAAATCATCTCAGTATGCGGACACTGTTAGTGTAGTGTGCTGTCCTAGTGTGAACCGGCCCTAATTAACATTTATGAAGATCAAGTGAGGGTAGTTGAATAAACACCTTCGCTTTGCTGTGGCGGTACCTCCAATACTTCAGTCTTCCCGCGACCACGGCTGGTGCAATCCGGTCGAAACGTCGGGCAAATATTAAAGGTAAAAAATTCGCGAAAATACCCGTTTATATGTGTTTGAAAATTGTGGTGTATGAAGACATGGTGGCTGGCATAACTAAGATAGCTTTCTTATTTTCAACACATGTTATAATGGAAGGGAATCCTTTATCAGCGAGAACAGTATCTCCAGGCTCTAATAAATCAATTAGTTCACAATCATTTGATGAAGCAATCAATAAAATGCAGTCCGTAGCATTTAGATACAAAACTTAAAAAACCAAAGGAGTGCAGCCAAATAAAAACATTGTTGTGGGTATAACCATGTCTATATTCTGAGTACATGTGGAGTCTTTGATTAACTGTTGAGGGATATTCGGTGTGAAGTTTAGTGCGGTCTAGTAGAACACGTGTATGGTGAAGTATAAATGGTTCTGGTATGTTTGCATGGACGGTTGATTTTGAGGGCCTTTTCAATGCAGAGTGTAACAAAAACAAGTTGTTTTCAAATATTTTTCTTTACTGCGTTTATCCATTTTTTGCGTTTTTCACCAAAACATGGTATGATAGTAGTATTCTTTGGAAAGTAATAGAATTTTACGCTAATTGATTTATTTTAATTTTTGTGGATGTATTGGTACCTACATCCAGAAATGCAACAATGCATTATGATTAGTTAATTCATTTTCACTATAAAATTAATTCTGTTTACTTGTTAGAAAAGTCTATGTCAAGCATTAATAGAGCACAAGATTCGGACTGGCGACGCCAGTTGGCAGCTTCATCGTTGTGCACGTTCCCTATACTCTAATACTTTTGATCCGGTAGTACGATCCCGCGGGACAATTATCTCGCTTCGCTCAGAAGTTAAACTCAAGTTTACCCTCGATGCGCTCGGGAGCCCTAGAATCCTCGTTCAGGATTTAACACCGCCCGTGACATAAGACACTGCTTTATTAATCCCCTTGGTGAATAATTTACTATTGTCTCCCTAAAAATACATGCGCACTCCCATATTTCTTGTGTGGGATATCTTCAAAACCTTGTTTGACGCAAATAGATAACAAAGTGTTACATGAAGTAGGAAAACAATAAGGAAACTCCAGTGAACAATTAATTGCGACATTTGAGTAGACGCCACGATGAATAAAATAATCTATACTAATATTTGTGGCTCATCATGACTAAAAAATAACAGCCGCTCGGGTCGATCTTTAGGATAAGCCACGCTTGTTCAGCTACATTATTCCATAGTGTCTTAGGTAATAAATGGGGAGACACAGGCAAAGATAATCTAAGATGGCGCCACCATAGCTGGCCTCAATTTTGACCAATGAGGTTAAGCTATTTTGAAATATAAATGACATTACCGCATTTTCAACCAATGACGATGTTGGGAACCAGCTATGCTAGCGCCATTAGTTCCACAGTGTGTCTCCCCATTCCGCGAGCGAGGCCGTGGATAAAAGCTAGTATTAAATACGCTATTAACAGAGGACCTAGATATCACTCTCACAACGCAATAGAATGGCAGTAATCGAATTGAAATGGATTTTTTTCATCTCAACCCTCGCCCTTCTAGTTGAGAGGATTAAGGTCATTCAATAGTAAAATTGATTATGGATTTTGTCGGTTTGACGTCAATGAAGAATGATATGTCACTCGTGGACTGATAAGTTCTAATTAACTCTTACGGCAGCTTATTTCATAAATTCAAAATCATGACTGATGGTTTTGGAAAAATTTTCAAATTCGGTCCTAATTTAAGATAAATTAGGACCGAATTTGAAAATTTTTCGTGGTTATTGAAAACAAAAACAGCTGTGTTCTATACGATTTCACAGTTGTATTGTATTTTAACACGCTTTTATTAGCTTCGCCTGTAACTAACTAACTATATGTATGAAAAATGAATGCGCTAACTGTTACTTGGCATGAATTCTGTACACGATTCTAGACCTTCAGCGAATACATACTTTTCCCGCCAGTTTTCAATGGCATACAATAGGCCTATGAATAGGGTATATGCATGATTTTTTTTATCACTCTAAACAAAGCGTAATAACATCAGAAATAGCAAATTGAAATTATTTTTTGACGTGACAACGTCTTATAAATTGGTTTGCCGGGTGACACTTCAAGAAACTGCGTTACGCTCCGCTCACGTTATGCGCTCACAATGAGAGCGAGTGAGAGGCACGCGTCCCTTCCACTCGGGCATGGTTAGACCGCCTAAGAGCGAGAGAGTGTGTTGAATATTCACATTAAAATTATTTTACCACTCAAAGTCGTTGTCACGTAAAACTTTCGCCCGTATACCGACTTTACAGGCAACCAATTTTTAATATCTATAAAAATACTAAGTAATAAGCATTTGAAACTGCTGATTAGACAGAGAGATCCGATATAGCGAATGACGTCAAACGCTGCATCGACGTACAAAATCCATACTAAATTCCGTTTATCTAGAAAGAGATAGAAACAAAAGTTTAAATGGTTATAACTTTTGTGTTTTTTGGCCGATTAAGTCTTGTTTTCGGTTTTTGTCATTTTTTTTTGGTACTTTAACATTCCGTATCGAAATAAAAAAAAGAAAATATATGCATATTCCCTATTAACGAACCACCAGATTTAGCAAAATGTAACGGCAAAAAAATCATTTTTGATTACCAAAATTAGTAAATAATCACCAAAATTAATCCCCGCTTTATCGTGAAATTAGAACCAAAATTTATTTTTTTAGTTAATGACCATCAGAAATTGAACTGTTATGCTCTTGCATTCAAGTCGAGGGAGAACCGGTCGACGGAGCCCTGCTTCGCGGGGCTCCTACTTCTGAATGGTTTATGAAAAAATTACCACGAAAGGTATGGCCGCCATACCCTTCTAACCTAATCTGTCCGTATCGGGGTGCCCCAAGTCGGCCTAGGAAAACTAGTTTGTCATCAACCACCTCATTAAAATTTAGTGCTCAATTTACAAAATTTGGTGATCAATTGCCGTGTGGTATCCGGCAGAGTAGAATAGAACCAACCCGTTACACTCACGGGTGTCGTATAAGGCGACTAATGTCTGAGGCAGAACTCCTTGCGCCTCTGTAGACCTGAGAATGGGCAGCAGCGTTTTCTGTTAGTCTTTCATCAATGCGATCTCCAATCCGCCTGCCAAGCGTGTAGATTACGGCAAATTCCTCCCGTCATGGGAGAGGCTTTCGTCCAGCAGTGGACGTTATGGGCTGTTGTTGTTGTTGTTATTGTTGTTGATGGAATTTTAAATTGGAATGGTGATGCTGATATTAAAAAAAAAAACAAGTTGGAACAGCTGATTAAAGATGTCCCTTACATTAGCGCGTATGTAGCTATTTACTACAGACTTTCGCTTCACTATAAGCAAGCTTGACAGCTTGATTGATGGAAGGACATTTTGATTGACGGTAACTTTTAATTCATAACCATACAGGATTTGGCGCCGACTCCCGACAAGGAAACCAATGTTTGTTGCATATCAATTGAAGTTTTCACTTTTCGCTGTACTTCGTAACCGAAAAACGATGTTTCCCAGCAATAATAGGCTAGTTTCCACCATCAATAAATTGCAAATCTATTGAATCCGTCAGTTATTGGAAAATAAATGGACACTTATTTTTTGTTTTTGTAAATCAATAAATATTGACAAAGATAAAACGCATCAAAACTCGGGAGTGGGGTTTCGTGACATCACAATGGACTAAAAATTAAACCACGGTGTGACGTATTGAGAATTTTAAAAGCGTCGTGTCTTCGTCAATTTTGGTTTACGTAACAAAAGCAAAAATACAGGTCAAATATTATTGAAGTGAAAACTTCTTAAGGCGCGTTGAGCACTTTTTGGGTGAAGGAAAAACATTGAACTCATCGTCACTTGACGTAACGTGCAGTCACGCTTCGTAGCACTCGTAGGCGATCCGCTACGGCACCACATAGGCATGCGCGGGGCACAACCAGTGCTTACGACTGGGGACTGTGTACCTCTGTGTACTTTTTGTTTTCGCTTCTATCGACAGTCCCCAAAGACTGCCCCGATTTTTTTGATAATCTAATTGACGGACACATCAAACTAAGTAGGCTTGTGTACTGAAAAATCTAATTAAGATTTTTCAGTACACAAGCCTACTTAGTTTGATGTACAGAATGCTCTGTTACTAGCGTCGTGAACCGTTTAAACCTTGTATGATAGTAGAAGAAAGAAAAGCACACCACTGTCCCATCTTTATAGTTTCTATTCTACATTACATCATCATTCTCTTCCCCTTCTCCCAATTCATTAGTGGTCAATGCAGCATCTTCTTCTTCCACACCTCTCTATCACTCGTCATCTCATCAGACACCTCCTCTCTTACCATATCATCCTTCACACAGTCCATCCATCGTTTCTTTGGTCTTCCTCTACTCTTATACCCATCCACATTCATACTCAAAACTTTCCTCACGATATTATCTACAGTAATAGAGGAAAGATTTGTATTTTTGTGTGTGTGTGTGTATGTTTGTAATGAATAAACTCAAAAGCTCCTGCGCCGATTTCAAAAATTCTTTCGCCACTAGAAAGCTACATTCGCCCTGAGTAACATAGGCTATATTTTATCCCCGTACTCCCACGGGAACGGGAACTACGCGGGTGAAACCACGTGACGTCCGCTAATATTCTATATTCTACATTACGTCGATCATTATTACTGAATATCGTATTACAGTTCGCAATCATAGTAAATTACACACGTGTTACTAAGATACGGCTGCGATAGAAAGTGACGGACTGTATGCATGTCTGTTAGCTTCATTTTATTGGCCCAATGAATCATTGTAATGATAAATAATAGCTTCGGTTGTGGCTTCATAATGGCGGATTATACCTTATATTGTAGAAGGAGCATTAGTAGACGTAATGTAAGTCTTTTTTTGTTGATGCGATGTAATAATGATCATTAACGGGTAACGAGAGGAAATATGTAATAGATCAGGTTGTTTAGCAACTTAAACATAACATAGCATCACGCCTGTAATATCTCAAAGGTTAGGCTGAGGCCCGCTGAGTTGTAGCTAATAGTACACCCAACAACAACAGCCCATAACGTCCACTGCTGGACATAAGCCTCTCCCATTATGGGAGGAATTTGCCGTAATCTCCACGCTTGGCAGGCAGATTGGGAGATCGCAGTGATGAAAGACTAACAGAAAACGCTGCTGCCCATTCTCTGGTCTACGGAGGCGCAAGGTGTGCTGCCTCAGACATTAGTCGCCTTATACGACACCCGTGAGTGTAATGGGTTGGTTCTATTCTACTCTGCCGGATACCACACGGCATAGTACACCCACATTTCACCAATTAATAAACATAACATAGCATCACGCCTGTAATATCTCAAAGGTTAGGCTGAGGCCCGCTGAGTTGTAGCTAAGTAATAGTACACCCAAATTTCGCCAATTAACCGTGCAGAAAGCAAGACTCCATGGCTGCTTTTGATTATAATTCTGTAACTACATATTTTCATCAACATACAACCTGACATTGGCCAACGAATTGCAAATAACGTAAAGCAGGCCATACACGCTAGGGTGTACCTGACAGGTTTGCCTGTACAGGCAAACCGGAGCGTGTATGTCACACAACTGTGCAGGTTTCCACGCCTGTACAGGCAAGTAAGAAAATATGAATTTTGATATTTTTTGCCTGTTAAACTGAGCGTGTGTGGCGGTCGCCTGCACAGGTGTCAGGTGTCCGGTGATTGCTAGTATAGGTACAATATGGCGTTTCTTAAGCGGACCTCGGTCACAGAATAAATATCGGTCATGAAGGAGTTTATAGAAATATATAAATCGGAGTATTGTATAACCTATATAATAATAATATATAATCAAATTGCAATTGTTTCAGGCCTTTGCCCAGCAGTGGGACAATACAAGCTTGATATAATATAATATAAAAAAAATTGTTGACATGAGAGAACTGTTTTCTTTGCAGTAATCATGCTTTGCACCATTGTTCACGGTGTTTTCGTTTATATTTCCTTTTCTTTAATAAAAACAAACAATAAACCTATTAACGCTATTGTGTCGACATCAAGAGCCGCTGGCGAGAGGGGGGGGCGGGGGGGGGGGTCATGGGGTCAACTGAGCTTTTGTACAGGTTTACCGCTACGTGTATGATGGTCTCTACCCTGTTCAAGTTTACCTGTACGGTTGAACTGTACAGGCAAACCTGTCAGGTACACCCTAGCGTGTATGGCCTGCTTAAGAAAATATAGTAGTATCTGTATACCCACAGGCAAAAAATGTCAAAATTCATATTTTCTTAATTGTCTGTACAGGCGTGGAAACCTGCACAGTTGTGCGACATACACGCTCCGGTTTGCCTGTACAGTTAAAATGTACAGGCAAACCTGTCAGGTACAAGTGTGTATGGCCTGTAGGTCGTCGTACACGCTAGGAAGTACCTGACAGGCTTACCTGTACAGGTACAGCCAACAGGTAAACTTGAACAGCGTAGAGGACACACGTGCACAGTTTTGCAACATACACGCTCCGGTTTACATGTACACGCAAATCTGTCAAGTACACCCTAGCGTGTATGGCTACCTTTACAACAAACCGGTAAAACTAAAACAAAAACTAGATAATCAAGCGTAAAAGTAACAAGGTCGATAATACGCCATGAAAATTTAAACGTCAATATAAAGTGAAATGTGTAAACAATACTACTGCCAGGAAACACCGCTTTGAATTCAGCTCGCATCGAGAGGGAAAGGATTGTAACGAATACATAAATGTATGATTTAGTCTTCAACAACAAAGAACAAAAGAGGAGCTCGTGGCTAAATAATAACAGCCGCTCGGGTCGATCTTTAGGTTAAGCCGTGCTTGCCTAGATTGGTCTGTGGATGGGTAACCACTCATTACATACCGAGTTTCCGGAGACGGATATCAAACGTTACATCCTCAACATTTTTTTATATTCTCAGTGTATTCGCAGATCGGTGAGATTCCCCGATGGTGCAGAGGTGGATGCGGCTCCATGCTGAATTGTGATTGTTCATTTTCATATGTGCCTGTAACCTACTAACACTAGAACTTAAGTAACATTGTTACTAACCCTATGGACTCCGGTCTGAAATAAAAACTTTCTATTCTATAGACAGTGAAGCTTATTGCCCTAATGGGGAAGGCTGGTTAAAGCTGATTGTAGATGGCGATCAAACTATTTTGAAATATATAATGACATTGACAGATTTTCATCCAATGACGATGTTTGGTACAAGCGATGCTAGCGCCATTAGTTCCACAATTGCCATCCCCATTAAATTAAATGCAGCCTTTTTTTTTTTTTTTTTCGGATGGGAAATCATCAAATAACCCCTCCCGCTCTGGGCGGAGCAGGAGGGAGTGTCAGACTTTTACTGACTAAAACCCATCCATGTTCCTTCATCGCCCTTTGTGTTCCGGGGCCACGGTATCTCTTTCGAACAGTCCCGCAACCCCGGCATCGGTCCCTACGGACCCCTTCCATTAAATGCAGCCTAAAGTGTAGTTCTCTGGACTTTCAACTTTTTGCAGTGAGCCAGAGGTCTAACAGTGCAGTAGGTAACTAAAAAAAATATTGAGGAATTTCAATGCCAAAGGACTTGAAAGAGCTAACTAATAATTTATTTTTTAAAAAGTTTAAATTATGGCTATTGGAAAAATGATTTTATTCTGTTAATGAATTTATAAATAATGACTGAATAATCTATTCCTAATAAGATAACTTTAATGAATGTTGTGTTGTAAAATTTTGCATGCCATCTATATCTGACTGTGTATATGGAACTTCAACTGACTTTAAGACCATAATGTACTATACTTATTGCAAATAAAATGATTATGATTATTAATGCCCAAATAAAATGATTTTTATTAAAGTGTCATCTGCTGTTTGAAAAGTCGGGCATTAGTGAACTGTTTGACATAGGCATCTATCCAATTGCACCAGAACACCCGATTCTTCCAATTTCGGTATCCTATCTGCAGCACGCTATCTTAAAAAAGTCGTCGAGCCTAATTTGTTCATTGACGAAAATGTCAAGCGGCAACGGGGCTCACTTGCCTTGAAATTCCCTACACACTCGTGACGCGCCGTCATACATAGTAAATACAGTTATTTTTTAAAGACTCCCCGTCAAATTCACCTTAAAATGGGGTTACCATTTCAAAATTTAAAAAGTCCCAACAATAAGCCTGACATTTTTTTTTCTTTTTTAAATTTGTTTATTATCCTATTACAATCTAGCCTAATGGCTAATAAGCAATTTTAATCTAACTTAATTTGCTAAAAGTAAAATTATATCTAAGAGCACGTCCATTGCGTTTACTTAGCGTTTAAGAGCCCCTTCCAAAAATTCAGTCGCTAGAGTTTAGGCAAATTCGTTGCGATCCTATGTTTGTGTGCATTTTTCATGCAGATACACGCACACACGGGTGCAGATCGAGCGTAGTGATCGCCTAAACCATTTTGATCCTACGATATTATTTTATGATACATAATTATAAAGTCAGTACGGTTTAGAAATAAAAGTCTGGAATGTGTGTCTACTGTATATTTATCACAATCAAAATAAAAATGGTTTAATTTTGTATTAGAAGAATTTAGATACATATAAACATTTTACAAAATGATAAATAAAAGTGCGAGTTGGACTCGCGCACTGAGGGTTCCGTACAAACTTTTTAAAGGACAAACTTAATTTTTCTGGATCTGGGACTTTTGCGCGAAAAACATTTGCGCGAAGGACACTTGCGCGAACCCATTTGCGCGAAAAGACAAATGTGCGCATGGACTTTTGCGCGATTGAACTTATGCGCGAACGGACTTTTGTGCGCCTGGACACTTGCGCGAATGGACTTTTGCGCGATTAGACTTATGCGCGAACGGACATTTGCGCGCCAAGACACTTGCGCGAATGGACTCTTGTGCGAAAGGACACTTACGCGAATGGAAACTTGCGCGACTGGACTTTAGCGCGACTTAATGGCCACTGAGGTTCACTCTGTAGAGTAAACATAACATACCCCTGTTATTTATACTTGAAGGTGGTTTTTTCTTTTTGTTTTTCTGTCATGGATGTCATTTTCATGGTTAAGGAGACGCTGATAACGAAATGATATCAAAATGAAAATCCAAGATGGCGCCGAGGAAAACTTCTGTTTTTTCTATCATGGGTGTCATTTATGGTTTTCGGGGTCGCTGATTATGAAAACGAGGTCAATATGAAAATCCAAGATGGCGCCCAGGAAATTTTTTATTTTTTCCGTCATCGGTGTCGTTTTCATGGTTTAAGTGGTCACTGATAACGAAAATGAGGTTAAAATAAAAATCCAAGAGGCGCCGAGGAAAATTTTTTGATTTTCCGCCATGGGTGTCGTTTTCATGGTTTTTGGGGTTGCTGATTACAAAAATGAGGTCAAAATAAAAATCCAAGAGGCAGCGAGGAAAATTTTTGACTCTCCGTCATGGGTGTCGTTTTTATGGTTTTTGGGGTTGCTGGTTACGAAAATGAGGTCAAAATGAAAATCCAAGATGGCGCCGAGGAAAATTTTTGACTCTCCGTCATGGGTGTCATTTTTATGGTTTTTGGGGTTGCTGGTTACGAAAATGAGGTCAAAATGAAAATCCAAGAGGCACCGAGGAAAATTTTTGACTCTCCGTCATGGGTGTCGTTTTTATGGTTTTTGGGGTTGCTGGTTACGAAAATGAGGTCAAAATGAAAATCCAAGAGGCACCGAGGAAAATTTTTGACTCTCCGTCATGGGTGTCGTTTTTATGGTTTTTGGGGTTGCTGGTTACGAAAATGAGGTCATAATGAAAATCCAAGATGGCGCCGAGGAAAATTTTTGACTCTCCGTCATGGGTGTCATTTTTATGGTTTTTGGGGTTGCTGGTTACGAAAATGAGGTCAAAATGAAAATCCAAGAGGCACCGAGGAAAATTTTTGACTCTCCGTCATGGGTGTCGTTTTTATGGTTTTTGGGGTTGCTGGTTACGAAAATGAGGTCAAAATGAAAATCCAAAATGGCGCCGAGGAAAATTTTTGACTCTCCGTCATGGGTGTCATTTTTATGGTTTTTGGGGTTGCTGGTTACGAAAATGAGGTCAAAATGAAAATCCAAGATGGCGCCGAGGAAAATTTTTGATTTTCCGTCATGGGTGTCGTTTTCATGGTTTGTGGGGTTGCTGGTAACAAAAATGAGGTCAAAATGAAAAAACAAGATGGCGCCGAGGAAAATTTTTGATTTTCCGTCATGGGTGTCGTTTTCATGGTTTTTGGGGTTGCTGGTTACGAAAATGAAGTCGAAATGCAAATCCAAGATGGCGGCGAGAAATTTTTTTGATTTTCCGTCATGTGTGTCGTTTTCATGGATTTTGGGTTTGCTGGTTACGAAACTGAAGTCGAAATGCAAATCCAAGATGGCGCCGAGAAATTTTTTTGATTTTCCGTCATGTGTGTCGTTTTCATGGATTTTGGGTTTGCTGGTTACGAAACTGAAGTCGAAATGCAAATCCAAGATGGCGCCGAGGAAGCAAAAAAATTTAAATAATCAGCGACCTTAAAAACCATGAAAATGACACCTACGTTGGAAAAACCGAATTTTTTTCTCGGCGCCATGTTGGATTTGCATTCGACCTCATTTTTGTAACCAACACCCCAAAAACCATGAAAACGACACCCATGACGGAAAAACAAAAGTTTTTCTCGGCGACATCTTGGATTTTCATTTAGACCTCATTTTCGTAACCAGCAACCCCGAAAACCATGAAAACGACACCCATGAACGAAAAACCGAAAAAAATTCTGGCACCTTCTTGGATTTTCATTTTGACCCCATTTTCGTAATCAGCAACCCCAAAAACCATGAAAACGACACCCATGACGGAAAATCAAAAAATTTCCTCGGCGCCATCTTGGATTTTCATATTGACCTCATTTTCGTAACCAGCAACCCCAAAAACCATGAAAACGACACCCATGACGGAAAATCAAAAAATTTCCTCGGCGCCATCTTGGATTTTCATTTTGACCTCATTTTCGTAACCAGCAACCCCAAAAACCATGAAAACGACACCCATGACGGAAAATCAAAAAATTTCCTCGGCGCCATCTTGGATTTTCATTTTGACCTCATTTTCGTAACCAGCCACCCCAAAAATCACGAAAATAACACCTATGAAGAAAAAACCGAAAATTTTCGTCGACGTCATCTTGGATTTTCATTTTGATGTCATATTCATCATATCCAAAAAGTCTGACAACCAGTCTTACCAAGGGGTATCGTATTTCCCGGTACTAACTGGGTTGTGGAGGTCAGATAGGCAGTCGCTCCATGTAAAATACTGGTATTCAGCTGCATCCGGTAAAACTGGAAGCCGACCCCAACATAGTTGGGAAAAGGCTAGGCAGATGATGATGATGATGATGATTCATAATCAGCGACCCCAAAACTTGCTTACTTCTACATTATATTAATACTAGTATTTGCGTGGGTGCGCGAGCTGCGCGCAGCTCGCTTTTTGTCGTGTTCTTGAGAAGTATTCCTTACCAACATAAAATTTTGAGAATCCATAGGAATCCTTAAAATAATTGGGAAATCCGTTACAACTACCCCTTTATCACTATGAAAACCTTTAAGAACCACTAAAACATTCTAAAAACCAATTTAAAAAAAATATTACCTATAAAAAAAACCTTATTTAAAAACTCAGACCCATTAAAAAAAACACTACCCTAAAGTTTGCTTGTCGTCGCCCTGAGTTACGCTTCACCCACTCAACCTTCGTTACGCTGCGGAGGTCGCCGGCTCGCTTCGCTCGCCACCTCCCCCCTTCGCACCACTCGGTCTCGCAGGTTTGCTCCACTCAGAACCTACCTACCACCAGACAAGGTTCGACGCCTACTATAATATTTGTTCAAACACCCAATGGCTATCTCTGACCGTTACGAAGTTATAGCCCTTTTATTTTTAGGGGATGTTTGGGAGGGGTGGATACCCTCCGTTTACAAATTTAAACGCTCCTCATTAATAATTTATAGTAAAAATCAAAAAGCCGCTACGTGTCCTAGTTTCCGAGATACGATGGGGGGAGGGGTGAAGGGGGGGAGAGTGGGGAGTTTTGAAAAATGATTTTGACTAACGCGTTGCCCCTTTATATGAATCTGAAAAAGAAAATGTTTCAAGTCTCTCAACTTCCGAGATCCGCCTAAAAGGGGGAGAAGGGGGACAAGTGGGTCAACTTTTGAAAACTGGTTTTTACTTTCCCGAGCCTCCTCTATACGAATCCGTAAAAAACAAAAAATATATTACCAATCATAATAAACAACCAACGTCAAAAAAAAAAATATCTAAATATGTACAATCAAAAAGTTTAATAATTTATAATATAAATACTGGATCGAAATGTGGTAGTCTGTGTATATCTCGGAAATATATTCACGTAATAACTCGCGAGCGCTTGCGAAGCAAAGTGATACGTCCTCACGCTGGGAGAGCCCTTTCGTTACTGACGGGAGCGGGTTTGCGCGGTCGATTATATAGTTCACTTTGCATTTAATTTACGAAATGAAGTTATTGTTTATTTATAAATTAAAATTCAGATTCTAATAAAGGGCTACCTTGAGATTAATGATTAATTTTTAAATTTTCTTTAAAGTGTTTCTAAGGTATAGAAAAAAATACCCTTTTGGCCCGACGTTTTCCATAAATTAAGTTTTTTCAACATTTTTTTTCTGCTATATTTCGTATAGAAATCAATAATGTTTTCCCGTATGTTACGAGTAGACCATATATTGATGTTATTCATATTTTTTAATATTCAGAATATTTTGTAGTTCTTTGTTCAGGGAACCACAAACATCACTCGCTCGTTACTTTTGCGGAAAAGGGGTTTTGCATATGGGTGATTGCCATTAATATATACATTATTTAAAACAATTGTTCCCGCAGTCGACAAGAATAAGAACTTGACTCTTATAATAAAAATAAAGCAGGTTCAAATTCTTCTTGCCTTTCTCACAAGGAGAGATCAAAAATGTTCAAAATGACTTAATTTCTTGTAGGGACCCTTAAGGAGCTAAACGCGAGTTTTATAATGCAAAAAAGCATATGATTCACTGCAATAAACAAAACTAGAAAAATATATGACATTATTCAGGATATATGCTAGTACGATAGTGTTTTGAAAACATAATACAACTAATTTACCTCGATAAAAAAAAACACGATCTCTAAAAAATTATTTTAACTAATAAAAACCATATTAAAATACATGCGATCATTCCGATAGTTTGGCAAATAATTCTAAAAGCAACTTATTAGCATCATAGTGTTTTATTTTTTTAGTCCAATCAAAACATTTTTTGTAAATCGCAAAAAACCACTCATTTCGCACTATTCGGCCCGCAGTGACTGACGTAACAACCACTTTGTAGTGCAAGCTGATTAGAACTTTGTTCTAACAGGATTTCAAACGAAGTTTGAACCACCACAAATAGAGTTGCTAATTTAGCTCCTGTAGTCGCCTTAAGGCGAAGTCACTTTGTTCTTGTGTCCATATAAATAGCTAGGTATTATATTACACTCGCGGTAAAGTCACAAATATATTGTCCTGACATACATGTGCTAAAGAGAGCGACTTTAAAATCCTAACAGAGATAGAAATCAGGACGGACGGTAACCCAACTTGCAGTAATAAATACAAGTCTTTTTAAAGACTCCCCTTCGAATACAACTCAAAGACTCGTTAACAACAATGTCCAGTCCCCGAGACACCCCTCAACGGAAATGTAACAGGTTTTAACTTTTTAATTGCAGCGTCGGTCGGTGTTCTGTGTGAAAACCGTGGCGTGTTTTTAGTTTTTTACCGTCGACGTTGTATTTAAGCCCCTTCTAACGCTAAAATTGGCAACTCTCATTGTGGTGGTTCAAACTTCGTTTAGTTACTGTTAGAATAAAGTTCTAATCAGCTTGCACTACAAAGCGGTTGTTACGTCAGTCACCGCGGCCGAATAGTGCGAAATGAGTGGTTTTTGCAATTTACAAAAAATTTATTGATTGGACTAAAAAAATAAAACACATAAGACTTGCTATATAGTTAGTTCAGTTAGTATGCAAAGTTTCATGATCTAATTTGAAGTACTTTTTGAATACCAGCGGTTTATTGTTCGATTTGGAGGTAACTTTGTTTTTTTTTTCTATCGAGAAAAGTTTATGGAATCGTGTTTTCGTCACACATAGGACTTAGCATTAATCCTCAACTTTACCATATATTTATTTCGAAATTAATGCTGCAGTATTTTAGGCGTAACGGAGGATCATGCTAAGCGATTTGAGGGATATATAGCCCTTAAGTAATGTTATGAGAAGCTCATGGCTAAAATAATAACAGCCGCTCGGGTCGATGTGTTTGCCTAGGTTGATCTGTGGATGGGTGACCACTCATTACATACCGAGTTTCCTCCGTGCCTGGGAAAGCACCAAGACCAGGTAGTCAGTGGCCCAAAAAGTCTGACAACCAGTCTCACCAAGGAGATATCATATTACCCAGTGCTAACTGGGTTGTGTAGGTATAACAAAGAAACGATGGATGGTCTGTGTGAAACTGTGAAGGATGATAATTGAGGCAAGAAAGGAGGAAAATCTTTACAAATCTTTCCTCTATTAGTGTAGATAATGTCGTGAGAAAAGTTTTGAGTATGAATGTGGATGGGTATAAGAGTAGAGGAAGACCAAAGAAACGATGGATGGACTGTGTGAAGGATGATATGGTAAGAGAGGTGTCTGATGAGATGACGAGTGATAGAGAGGTGTGGAAGAAGAAGATATGATGCGCCGACCAGTAATAAATTTAGAAAATGGCGGGAGAATAAAGATTGTAACTTTCATGAGGCAGCACAATAGGCTAGTTTCTACCATCAATAAATATCAAATCTATTTAGTCCGTCCGTTAGAATATTGGAAAATAATGGACACGTATTTTTTGTTTTTGTAAATCAATGAATATTGACAAAGATAAAACGCATCAAAATTCGGGAGTGGGGGCTCGTGCAGGCGTGAGATCGCACTAAAAATTATAGCACGGCGTGCCGTATTGAGAATTTGAAAAGCGTCGTATCTTCGTCAATTTTGGTTTATGTAACAAAAGAAAATATACGGGTCAAATATTTTTTTCGTTGACAAGCCTATTGGCGAATACCTGTTTTATGTTAAGGTAAAATTAATAAATAAATAAATACTAGCTAATCATTTTATAAACCACTCATTACATAGGTTGCGAATTTTCTAAGAATCTTATAAAATTACCTCATTAAGGATAATGCCGAAATATACTTCAATAGAATACTCGTTACTCATATTCAGGAAATACAAGGCTATATTTCTTTTGTAAGTGTGTTTGAGGAAGCCAATGTAAAGACCGAATTCTCCCAAGCGAAAAATACAATCCGACAGTTAACGGTTAAGCTCTAGATCAATTCTTAGACAAAACATTATTGTTATTTATTTATTACTAGCTGACCCACGCAACTTCGTCTGCGTCACATAAGCTACCTACTACCTACCTACTACCTACCCACTACCTACCTACTACCTACCTACTACCTACCTACTACCTACCTACTACCTACCTACTACCTACCTACTACCTACCTACTACCTACCTACTACCTACCTACTACCTACCTACTACCTACCTACTACCTACCTACTACCTACCTACTACCTACCTACTACCTACCTACTACCTACCTACTACCTACCTACTACCTACCTACTACCTACCTACTACCTACCTACTACCTACCTACTACCTACCTACTACCTACCTACTACCTACCTACTACCTACCTACTACCTACCTACTACCTACCTACTACCTACCTACTACCTACCTACTACCTACCTACTACCTACCTACTACCTACCTACTACCTACCTACTACCTACCTACTACCTACCTACTACCTACCTACTACCTACCTACTACCTACCTACTACCTACCTACTACCTACCTACTACCTACCTACTACCTACCTACTACCTACCTACTACCTACCTACTACCTACCTACTACCTACCTACTACCTACCTACTACCTACCTACTACCTACCTACTACCTACCTACTACCTACCTACTACCTACCTACTACCTACCTACCTTTCTTTTTTTTTCTTTTTCTCGCCGTAAAAACCATCCTTGAACTCCAACGAACATTTAAAAAAAAAATTGGTCACATTGGTCCAGGCGTTGTTGAGTTATGCGCTTACCAACACATTTTGTGATTCATTTTTATATTATAGATAATAGGGTAGATGACAAAAAAAAACAATTGGGGCAGTCTTTGGGGACTGCCGATAGAAGTGAAAACAAAAAGTACACAGTCCCCGCCCCAGTCGTAGCACTGGTTATGCCCCGCGCATGCCTGTGTGGTGCTACGTCGTAGCGGATAGCCTACGAGTGCTACGAAGCGTGACCGCACGTTACGTTACGTGACGATGAGTTCAATGTTTTTCCTTCACCCAAAAAGTGCTCAACGTGCCTAAAGAAGTTTTCACTTCAAAAAAATCTAGTTAGTCCGTCAGATAGGTTTTCAAAAAAATCTTGGACACATATTTTTTCTTTTTTCACGTAAACAGAAAATGAAGTCGATACAGTGCGTCGAAAACTCGTATGACGTCACATTTGAGCAAATTTTTTTTTACGTTTCATCCTCGTCCATTTTTATTAATTTGATAAAACAAAAAACACGTATCCAATATTTTTCGATAATCTAACTGACGAACTAACAGCATTGCCAGATTTTTTTTTTGTCAAGTCGGGACTCTTTAGTACGGTCTACTAACTTAAAATAGCAATCGTTTAGAATTAAAATTGATTTATTTATTTAAATGTTTTAGTTACTTACCTACTATCGAACGGGTTGTAGGTTATCACCCGCTCTCACTCAATTTACGCGCGAGAAACAAACGGCTCGGCGCATGGCGCGCGCTGCGACGCGCGCTCGCTCTAGCAACAGCTGACTGCGGCGCGGTCGATGACCCCGAGTGCTCGCCCGTTTGGCGGTCAGCTGTTTCCGAGCCCATTAGAGTGAAATGATCTCGAGGAAAATAGTGGATTTTCTTAAAAAAAAAGGTTGCTTTTTTCAATGGTTTTAGGTTCTACTAATGAAATCAAACCACTGGTTTCAAGGATAACGGTGTTCACATCACACTAACACCCGAATTTTAAGTTTAAAAAAAAATTAAAGGTATTTATTTTTTATTTTTTACGGGTTCCTTTATCGATACTGAATTCACCCCTAAGCTATGGCACGCGACTACTTTAACACCCTGTATAATTAAAAGTTTATAAATATTTATCTTTTTTGTTTGAGTTCAAATTACGCTTACGTGACAATAGATAGCAAAAATAGCCATCGAAAATGTATTATAAAAAAAATATACGATAATTTAAATCAGATTTACCCTATCGTTAAATAGTTGAGTTTTATTTCTGGCATCCGACCATTTTAAATTCATCTGGGAAAAACGCGTTCAGGAAAGCAGTTTGATGTTGGGATACTTAATATGAATGAAAGACACTAGTTTAAACATAATCCTGGTATGTTTTTTGGAAACTGTTAAAGGAACTGGTGCCATTTCTATCACCATGTCTTTGCAATTTCCCACGAATACGTCCAAGAATGATTTATCCCCGAAAAGCGGGACTGAGCCTATCCCGCGCGGGACATTTAATTTTGATTGAAAAAGCGGGACCGTCCCGCCAAAAGCGGTACGTCTGGCAACGCTGGTTTGCGACCACACGACCAACGAGATTTTACCCGAAATATTTTGTGTAGAAAAGTAAAATTTTCTAAAACAAACCATGTATCGATCATACTAGAATCGCTTAAAACTGGTCTAAACGAAATTTCTCTTCGACTAACATTTCAACCATTTATCGCTTCTCATTTAAATCAATTTACATACTAATTTGTCATTCGCGAGACTTAGGACACCGGTTCTCATACTTTTTTACTCCGCGGAACGGCAAAGCATAACATACAATCATGAGCATAATATTGGCCATGTTCCCACTGCTGGTCTCAATGAGAGGGAGACTTTTTAGAATTTAAGGTGGATGCTCAAGGGTAGCCCGCGAAATTCAAATTTTCTTACGTTTTTTGCAATTTGCAGGCCAGTGCTAGGTTGTATGTTGATTAAAATATTGTTTGCGACTGTAAGACGTATGTAGTAACACAATTATAATCATCAAAATCATCAATACAACCCTCCAAGTTCATAATGGTGCAAGAATGATTTTGACCTTGGAAAAGTAATTTTGACACCAATATGAACTTTGAGGGTTGTATTGATGAGTTTGATGAATATAATTCTGTAACAACATACGTCTTACAGTCGCAAACAAAATTTTAATCAACATACAACCTAGCACTGGCCTGCAAATTGCAAAAAACGTAAGAAAATTTGAATTTCGCGGGCTACGCTTGAGCATCCACCTTAAATGGCTAGTAAGTTCCAAATTGTTGGAGATTCTATTTATTATTTTGCAACACTAACATTAAGGGCCTATATACTACCTCAAATGGCTTAGCATGATCCTCCGTTACGCCTTAATTACTGCAGCATTAATTTTGAAATAAATATATGGTTAAGTTGAGGATTAATGTTAAGTCCTATATTTGGCGAAAACACGATTCCATAAAATTTTCTCGATAGAAAAAAATCCTAAAGTTACCTCTAAACTGAACAATAAACCGCTGGCAATCATAAAATACTTCAAATTAGATCATGAAACTTTTTATACTAATCGAACTAACTATAAAGCAGGTCTTATATTATTTATTTGTTTAGTCCAATCAATAGATTTTTGTAAATCGCAAAAAAACACTAATTTCGCACTATTCGGACCGCAGTGACTGACGTAACAACCATTTTGTGGTGCAAGCTGATTAGAACTTTATTCTAACAGTATTTCAAACGAAGTTTGAACTACCAAATATAGAGTTGCTAATTTGAGGTAGTATAGGCCCTTAAATGTAAATCCTAATTTAAATAGTGGCAACACTATTCCCGTCCATCTGCGACACTGGTACAATACAGACGTGCATTATATTACATGCCATATTTTATTTCATCTTCGTCGGCACCAACGTACCAGCATCTCATCAGACCTACCATCTATCTACAAACTACACACAAAGCCTTGACCATCTCTGCAAAGTTGCCAACCTATCAGTTTTATATCGGTTACATTTTGGAGAGTGTGTGCTTTTGAAATACACCGATTAACACCAGTGTTTTTCAACCTATGGGTCGCGCGATGGTTTTCCAAATTTAAAAAAAATAGTTGATTATGTATTTATCCGAATCCTAATTATGCAAATGCATTTAATAAAATGTTGTACGGATTGAATATTTTTAACATTATAAAATGCATAAAAAAAGCGAAGGGTTGGAGGTCGCAATATATTTTTTCATACTTACTATTTATGGGGGTCGTGTCATGAAAAAGGATAAAAACCACTGAATTACACATCTACTAAACACAAAATTTCAATATCCTAACTTTAAAACTGACGGACTTTCATACAAACTTTCATCCCCTATTTAAATCCCTTAGGGGTTGAATTTAGAAAAATCCTTGCTTGTTCCTTGTCTACATTATAAAGGGAACTACTGTGCAAAATTTCAGTTTTCTAGGTCCAAGGGTTTGGGCTGGGCGTTGATGAGTCAGGCGGAACGTGACTGAATCGCGAAACGGTGTGACACTTTTTCGTGCGTGCGGTGTTCATTGATTTATAAGACGTTATCACGTCAAAAAGGCCAACCAAGGCCGAAGCATAAATAATCAAACGTTGACTACCAGCGTGCCAAAACAGTGGCCCGAACCGGTATTCTGAATTTCTAAGTTCAAGATCATTGGATAAGTACCTCGCCTTGGCAAAGACGTGAATTTGTGGAATGCCTCTCTGTCTGCGATATTCGCTCCACTTCGGTATGTAGAGCGAGAAGATATGAGCTCCTGCATTACTTGTGGAGCGGTAAACGTTTGAGCTTTGAGAAAATTGGTCTAAATATTACGAATACCGCTTTGAGCTGGTCTCAAAAGCTGATGATAACTGAGGTTGAACTAAACGAGGGAGACTGTTGACCTGATTCAGATTCAGATTCATTTATTTATTGTAAAACATACTTAGGTACATTATAAGTTTTCTTATTTGGTAATACATTGAGGGCGCTATGTTTTACCTCTAGGGCGTACTAAAGCAATAATGCACGCAATATCTAAAATTAAGACAGAAAGAAAAGAAGAAGAACCAGAAGAAGAAGAACAAGATGAAGAAGAATACTTAATACTGAGATAGGAAAAGTCTGATATTGTAAGGTACATTTAAAGATTTGTCTCCGGTGCTCATCTACAAGGTTTATCACAACAAGAGCTCACGTGTGGTGTCTCGAACCATGAAACTGTATAACTTTTGTTCTCAAAATTTTTAAAATTTACAAAAAGACACCACAAGCGAGGACCTGCGTTTATTCTATCACTCCTTGTATAACAGGCTGCGCCAACCCCAAAATCAAATCAAAATCAAAGCATTTATTTAGAGTAAGCCAGTTACAGGCACTTTTGAATTGTCGAAACAAAGATGAAAATTAAATGTAGACTACAGTCCCAGTCACAAGACATAAAAACTGTGAAAGTACTGTAGTTGCCCATTCCCTAGCGTAGATCTCTATGGAGAAGAACGGGCAAATAAATTGTGACAAGGGCAAGCGAATGATCATCATCAATCGGATGCAGCTGAATACCAGTATTTTACATGGAGCGACTGCCTATCTGACCTCCACAACCCAGTTAGTACTGGACGTTAGTATTATAATTTATTATGTGGTACTAGGTAATACGATACCCCTTGGTAATACTGGTACTGGGTGGGCGATAAGGCTACTAATGTCTGAGGCTGAACACCTTGCGCCTCCGTAGACCTGAGAATGGGCAGCAGCGTTTTCTGTTAGTCTTTCATCACTGCGATCTCCAATCCGCCTGCCAAGCGTGGAGATTACGGCAAATTCCTCCCATCAAGGGAGAGGCTTATGTCCAACAGTGGACGTTATGAGCTGTTGTTGTTGTTGTTGTTGGTAATACTGGTTGTTAACTTTCGGGCCACTGACTACGTGTAACGACTGTCCAAGATCTACAACTGACAGCCGGGACAAACGGCTTAACGTGCTTTCCGAAGGCACGGAGGAAACTAAGTATGTAAAGGGTGGTCACCCATCCACAGACCAACCTAGGCAAGCGCGATTTAACCCAAAGATTGATCCAAGCGGCTGTTGTTACAGCCACGCTCCTAAACTGGAAGTCAACAATACAAACAAATAATACCTACATCTCCATTACAAAAACACACGATGGTCTATCACACAAAAAAAAGGATTCAAAGATGCTTCTACGCGTTAAAGGACCATAAACAAAAAAAATCACAATGTCAAGATTATAAAAACGGGCCCATGTGTCGCGCATACGGCTCGAATGACGTCAGAGCTATGGCGGCCATTTGCAGATGACAATGTGACTTATTGATACATTAAATGTGTGTAATTGTCGCTTTATATCCGTTGTGGCTTGTGGTATGAAATAGGTTCTGAGTTATTAGAATAGCCAGTGATCGGAACAGGTCGAGTATGTTTGCTTAAACTTCATGGATGTGAGTAACATGTGGTAATATACCTCTCTCTTATTTTACAGTAATTTGATTACGGAACTAAAAAATGTTTTAGAAAGAGGTATTAGCGCGGGAAACACCTCGATAAGAGGTGCTCAGAACCAGGAAGTGTGGCAGAAAATAGGGGAGGCTTATATCCAGCAGTGGGTGATTAGTTGATTACGGGCTGTTACGATGTCATTTTACGTCATTTTTTAAAAACTAGATAAATAAATAAATAAAAATAAATATTGCTGGACATTACACACAGCGCCATCTAGTGCCACACTAAGCAACGCTTGTGTCGTGGACACCAGATAGTTGATATACTACATAGATACTTTTTGTATTGTAAATACATACTTAATATACATACAAACATCCATGACTCGGAAACAAATGTCCGTGCTCATCACACAAACATTTGCTCCGACCGGGATTCGAACCCGGGACCCTAAGAACGTAAGGCAGCCTCACTACCGCTGCGCCAATCAGGTCGTCAGATGGGGCCGGGGTTTCGCACCTGACTACTCTGAGAAGAAACGGCCGAAACAAACTCAGTGGTCATAGTCTCTTTTGAAGTCCAGACATAATCTTGCTCAATTCACATGAGGACTATGCAGATTAGTGTCTGAGATGGTCTTTTGAAGAAAGAACCACACAGATTTGAGTGGACCTGTCCAGTCAGTGCAAGCATTTGTCAGTTATCGTGTAGCTCGGCTTTTAACTCAAGGAACCCAACGAAACGACGAACAATACCAAAGAAAGGATGATGATGAATTACCCACAAGTTACCTGTCCAATCTGGTACCTAATACCGGGAAATTGGAATATTCCCGAACATCGCTACTGTACCGTGTGGATTATTTGTTTTTGGGCAAATATTTTATGAAAAACCCAAACTAGACTGAACAATGCAATTAAAAGCAAAAAATTGGTAATTTAAATCGACAATCTAGCAACACCGAAACAAAATGTCAGTTGTTCCTTGACAGAAACGAAAGTAACTGAAAATGGCATGTTTAAAATAAAAAATATACTGGCAGCTTCTTATGACCATAAATTATAAAGTTGGTAGTAATTTAAAGTTAGAACATTTAAACTGACCCACTAATAAAACCAGACGACATTCTCATTTTAACATCCTTAACTTCTAAATACATTTCACAACGCAAAGACTAGACAACATTAAGTTCTCTGTGCCAATTCCTAATTTCGACAGATCTATCTAGTATTCTTGTGTTCATTTACATAATATTTATTAAACTTTTGACTCTGTGGTCTTATGTAAAAGATGACTTTACAATTACTATTTTCTGTTTAAGGAAATGATGGTGTAACACGAATGGATAAAATAAGAGGAAGTCTGAACGTAGCACCCGCCGGTGAGAAGTTGTGTGTTATCGTGATGCAGAGGAGTGAGGAAAATGTTGAGTATGAATGTAGATGGCTTTATGAGTAGAGTAAGACCAAAGAAACGATGGATGAACTGTGTGAAGGATGATATGGTAAGAAAGGAGGTGTCTGGTGAGATGACGAGTAAAGGCTGCTTTACACCAAGGCAACACTGTGCGCCATTGCAGCATGCTACATAATGTGGCGTGCATCATCTTGTGGTATGCTACAAATAACCAACATTATGCAGCAAATGCGGTATGCGGCAGCGTATTTTACGCCGAGGCAACATCGTGCTTAGATAATTTTCAAAGCATCGTAAAATATAACCTATAAACTGTATGATGCACCAAAATGTGGCTTGTCCATTGGATAGAAGCTGCGACTGGCTGCGACAGTCTGCCACATGACGCAAGTTGTTGCTATGCCGCACGACACTTGCCACAAAGTGCAACATTTTAATTTATTGTGGCACGCGCCCTTGTGGCATGCTGCAATGCCGCACAGTGTTGCCCCTAATAGAGAAGTATGTTACGCAATAAACTAAAAGGAACATAATATAGTGAGAGTGAAAACAATGTTTGCTCAGATCACCTAGTCACTGTCTCACCGTTTAGTTTCTCCGCAATGAGTCGTAAAATCCAGTGCAAACAATATGTAGTAACTTTTAGTGCTTCTGCTTGTCGTTTACCAACGTTTTGTGGTTGCAATATTGAAATTTAGCTGGTTTTAGAAAAGCTTTTGTGTGAAACATAAATTAGGAAAGTGAGTTCCGTCTTTTACATGCTATTGTCGGTTAAATTATTTGTTTGAGTGCTTATTATTTGCTTTATTAATTTTAATGCATGTGTTTTAGTTTTTTATATAATATTTGTATATCTATTATTATTATTTATTTCAGAGAAATCTCCGTATAAGTTGCATTATTATAAATCACAAAACATAAAACAATAAAAACATAGAATGTTAGTGTGTTACTAACACAAAAATGTACCTACAAATAATATGTTAGTATTTTTAGTACCTAAATCTAACTTATGCCTATGGCTATCCTTACCCACTGATACTGGAAAGGACAGTCAAAACGGGCAGCAGTCACATAAATATTATAAAGAGGAACGATTTGTATTTTTGTATGTAACGAATAAACTCAAAAACTACTGCGCCGATTTGAAAAATTCTTTCAGCAATGGATAGCTACATTATCAGCGAGTAACATAGGCTATATTTTATCCCCGTACCCCCACGGGAACGGGAACTACGCGGGTGAAACCTCGTCCGCTAGTAAATAATATACAAGTAGTAGCCTATCGGCATTGGGAACAGGGTCAGAGCTACCGGTAGTGCCGCGGCGCCAGCGTGGGTTAGGGCTCTTGAGAGAAGTTCTCAAGAACCCTGCAATACGCGCCATGTCCAGAAGCACTGCTTTCTGAATCAAGCCCTTGATCCAGCTGCCAAGTGAGAGCTACCGATGTTGGTCGAGGCTATTGTGTACCCGGGGCTGCGGGACTGTTCGAAAGAGATACCGTGGCCCTGGAACACAAAGGGCGATGAAGGAAAATGGATGGGTTTTAGTCAGTAAAAGTCTGACACTTCCTCCTGCTCCGCCCAGAGCGGGTCATTTGATGATTTCCCATCCGAAAAAAAAACCTATTGTGGATGCTAATTTATTCCAAAGAATTTAAACCATTGCTTTTGATATGAATACTGTATTAATAGAAAATTGTGGGATTTTCTGTGTGAAACTGAAATACGATATTTTAAGCGATAAAAAGGAGTTTTTTAGGCCTGTCTAGTCTCTCAGCTTTTAATTGTGGTTTCATGCTGGTAAGCTTTTCAACTAATTTTCCAATTAAACGTTTCATAATATTTTAGGCTGGCAACCCTGACCTTATCTGTCAACGACACATGTGACAGGTGTACCATTGTGTCAATTAGCGCCATCTTGAATTCTTGACATTTGAGCACTAACATCCATTTTACAAGTAATAAATTCATCTGCCGCCATAAACATTATACATACATAATTATGTTGTCAATGCGCATTTAACTCGGCACGTGGTACTTCAATGTCAACCAGTAACTAATTAGGTATGAGTAAGGTAACCATACATTTGGACTTCTCTGGATAATTATGTTAGTGCAACGTGCAACTTTTATTCAATTTTTTTTGTTCTGTTACAATTTTATTATAATGCGGTTCTTTTAATGTTTGTGTTTGTCTAAATGCGTTGTATGTCTATTGTTTGCTTTTCCTAATATTGTATGCACGTCATGTCCTTGCGACGAATAATAATAATATTTATAATATTTTTTTCTTTCTTTCTTCTTCTAATAGCTAGCTAATGAATAAACTGAAAAACTACTGCGTCGATTTCTAATATTCTTTCACCATTACACAGCCACGTTTTTACTGAGTAACTAAACTAATAGGCAATATTATTTTATCCCAGTACTCCCACGGGAATGGGAATTACGCGGTTAAACCGCGTGACGTCCGTCAAATTGTTAAAAATAGTAGGTCATAAAGCGATAACTAAATCTACATCTACACTAATATTATAAAGAGGAAAGATTTTGAATTTTTGTGTGTGTGAAAGAAAGAAAGAAAGAAAAAACAAATGTGCGTGTGTGTGTGTGTGTGTTTGTAATGTATAAACTCAAAAACGACTGCGCCGACTTCAAAAATTCTTTCACCATTAGAAAGCTACATTCACCCTGAGTAACATAGGCTATATTTTATCCCCGTACTCCCACGGGAACAGGAACTACGCGGGTGAAACCGCGTGACGTCCTCTAGTTTCTAAAAAGATGGTAACTCTAGCTCAGGTCTAAATCACTGATGGCACTTGTACCATAGTATGACGACTATTTAATTGAGCATGTGTATTGCATTTTAAATAGTTTACTCGAGATGATACGCAGAATCGTAATTATTGTGTTTTATGCTATTCTTTTGGACTTGGTAGTTATAAATCGCTTTGGTTTGAGAGCTCTCTATTAAATGGCAGTTTAATGACTTATTCTGAGAGGCTAGATATAGAAATTATATTTTTTGCTTTAAAACGTTGCAAAACCATACAACAGCGGTATATTTTTTGACGACTCGAATAGCGCAGCGGTAGTGAGGCTGCCTTACGTTCTTAGGGTCTCGGGTTCGAATCCCGGTAAGAGCAAATGTTTGTGTGATGAGCATGGACATTTGTTTCCGAGTTATGTGTAGGTATAATAAGTATGTATTTACAAACAAAAAGTATCTATGTAGTATATCAACTATCTGGTGTACACGACACAAGCCTCGTTGCTTAGTGTGGCACTAGATGACGCTTGTGTGTTAATGTCCAGCGATATTTATTTATTTTGAGATCGATCTAAGATACAGGCTTAGAACTACATCCCTGTCGGTTGAACGAATGATGATGTTTCGAAACACCACTAAGGGCCAAGTTCACCGAAAAGATAACAGTCTGATTATCTAAAAACAGCTGTTTAAAACACACACAAAAATGTGTTTTAAACAGCTGTTTTTAGATAATCAGACTGTTATCTTTTCGGTGAACTTGGCCCTAAGCCACCACCAACCTGTCGTAAGTCGGAGTTTCAAACCCAGCAATGTTGGAGGTTGATACCTTCATGGAATATATAATCTGTCACATAGTGACTTTGTACGTAGGCATGACAACAGTTCTCAATAAAAACCGACTTCAAAAAACACGAAAAAGTGAAAAATAACTTTAGCTTCAGAACTCGGTGACTTTTGTTTGATTGTTTTTTTTTTGTCACCGACTTCTGAAGCTAAAGTTATTTTTCACTTTTTCGTGTTTTTTGAAGTCGGTTTTATTTTTTGCAAAAAAGTTTTTTATTTATCCATTTTTAGTTGTTCCCAAACAAATATTTGCCATAAATTGATTTGACATTTTTACCAATACATGTCATGGTAATAGGCGTGAGCAGCGGTGGCCCAGTGGTGGTGGCCCCGACTTACGAACAGTAACTGGTGGGTTCGAACCCTGGCAGGCGTATTACTTTGTGTCATTTATTTCATCACCACTGCTCTCAAAATGGTGAAGGAAAACATCGTGAGGAAACCGGTATGTCCTATTACCAAAACATTCGAAGACATGTGACATCTACAAACCCGCACTGGGCCCGCGTGGTGGATTATAGCCCATTCCCTCTCATAGAGAGGAGGCCTGTGTCCCAGCAGTGGGAACAGTAATAGGCTGATGATGAAGAGGTGTATCCCTAATATATGGAACGCGGAGCAGGAAGGAGTGTCAGACTTTTACTGACTAAAACCCGTCCATGTTCCTTCTTAGCCCTTTGTATTCCAGAGTCGCAGTATCTCTTTGGAACCGTCCCTTTTGCTGACATCTCTTTGAGGCGCGCGCGGAACACGAACAAACTGTCGAAATCTGGGTGTATTGTACACATCTGCGTACCCCCTCAGAGCATACAGGCGTGATGTTACGTCATTTGAGGCGCACGCGGAACACGATCGCGCCAACTTAAAATACCTAACTGTCGAAATCTGGGTGTATTGTACACATCTGCTTACCCCCTCAGAGCATACAGGCGTGATGTTACGTCATGATGTTGTAAAAACAATAAACATCCAAGCGATTGCAACATTCACGGCACATTTGCCGTCTATTTTTGAAGAGTTCCATTGTATATCTCCGAAGATCAGCATCAGATGTTCACAAAATTTAAATGGGACCACACGGAAAGCACTAGCTTTCAAACAAAAAAAGAATCATCAATATCGGCACATTACTTTGTGTCACCATCTTCCTGAAAACGGTGAAGGAAGACATTGTGAGGAAACCGAATCTGTCTAGTCTTTTCCCAACTATGTTGGGCTCGGCTTCCAGTTTTACCGGATGCAGTTGAATACCACTATTTTACATGGAGCGACTGCCTATGTGACCTCCACAACCCAGTAAGTACTGGGTAATACGATACCCCTTGGTAAGACTGGTTGTCAGACTTTCGAGCCACTGACTACCTGTAACGACTGTCAAAGATCTACAAATGACAGCCGGGACCAACGGCTTAACGTGCTCTCCGAGGCACGGAGGAAACTCGGTATGTAATGGGTGGTCACCCATCCACAGACCAACCTAGGCAAGCACAGATTAACCTAAAGATCGACTCGAGCGGCTGTAATTATTTAGCCACGAGCTCCTCCCCTTGTGAGGAAACCGATGTACAGATAAATTCAGATAAGGGAAAGATAATGCTGTTTCTGAATTGATTTTCATATAGTTCTTCCTCCATTCTTCTCTGTCTAAATCGTCACGCTATCGTTTAATAATTTTTCGGAACTACAGGGGCTAAACGCGACTTTTATAATGCAAAAAAGCATATGATTCACTGCAATAAACAAAACCAGAAAAATATATGATATTCTTCAGGATATATGCTAGTATGACAGTGTTTTGAAAACATAATACAACTAATGTTACTCGATAAAAAAAAAAACACGAACTTATATCTAAAAATTTCTTTTAACGAGTAAAAACCATACTAAAATACATGCGATCATTCTGATTATTTGGAAAATAATTCTACGAGCAACATATTAGCATCACAATGTTTTATTTTAGTACAATCAATAGATTTTTTGTAAATCACAAAAAAACACTCATTTCGCACTATTCGGCCCGCAGTGACTGACGGACGTATCAACTACTTTGTAGTGCAAGCTGATTAGAACTTTATTTTAACAGGTTCAAACGAACCACCACAAATAGAGTTGCTAATTTAGCTCCTGTAGTCGCCTTTACTGCACTAACGTGTAAGTCGAGTAGGAGTCGTGTAGTGGATAATTCAATTCAATTCAATTCATTTATTCAGTCAGACAAAAATATCCATAAAGTAGTAAAACAATTGCCATACATAAACTAATAATAATTAAATAACATATTCAAAATCAAAATAACAAAATGAGGAATTTAATGTAGCTGCATAATTATAGAGTTGTCGTTTGTAAATAACGTAAATAAAACTGATAACTTGTAAAATAATAGAATAACAAATTAATTAATTGAATTTAAAATAATAATCTAAAGTAACAAAGTCAATAACATTTAATAGATTAATAATTGTCAATAACATAATAATAATATAATAATAAGAATAACCTAGAGAAACACTACTTATTTACCCCAAGCCCTAAAAAAGGGCGCATGTAAGGCCAACCAATGCCGCATAAATGGCCCGTCCAACCTGTCGGCGACGACGGCGAGGAGACTGTTTCCGCTGGCCCTCACCCTGCCCGCTATCGAGGCTGCCCTCCTGCGCATAGTGGCATAAAAACAGTCTACGCGCACATTGGCGAACATCCCCGACGCGCTGCAGAAGCGAGGCAGCCGCAGCAATGCCCTCAGCGCATTATTATATTGAACTCTGAGGGCTCCATAGGCTTTCTGCGAGTATGACACCCACAGGCTGCTCGTATAAAATGCAGTGCAGTAGGCTCGAAACAAGGTGACTTTGACTTCCTTGGAGCTACGAGCAAACCTGCGAGCTATCATGTTCGCCCTCACCGACAGCGCCCTCCGTTCCCGTTCAATATCGGCGTCATCCTTCAAGTCAGGCGTCACAATATGGCCTAAGTATTTAAATGATTGCACGCGCTCCAAGGGCACGCCGCACAACCTGACTGGAGGAACCTCCATCAGACCTTTGGTCCCAGCTTGGAAGATCATAAGCACACTCTTCGCGACGTTATATTTGAGGCCATGTGAATGTGCGTACGCCTCGCATATGCTCATGAGTTCCCTGAGACCACCCACCGACACACTCAGCAGCACCATGTCGTCCGCATAGCTGATGTTATTAAAACAAACATCATCGATATGGCATCCAACATGACGGCTGCTAAGCGCGACAATAAGCTCATTCATGTACAGATTGAAGAGCGTAGGTGAGCTCAGGCCACCCTGCCTCACCCCGCACTCCAACCTGTACGAGTCCGACAGAGCTCCCGCCCATTTCACGTAGTTGACCTGGTTGCCGTACCAGTGCTGGAAGATGGTAACTATTTCTGGTGCAATTTTTTGGTCGCGTAACTTTTGCCACAGCACTTCGTAGGAAACCAGGTCAAAAGCCCTGGACAAATCAAGGAAACTGGCATAAACAGCAGTATTACGGTCTGTGTAATACTTGACAGCATGCTTTAAGCTCAGTATTGCACTCTCAGTGGACAGCTTGGGCCTGAACCCAAACTGGTTGTCGTGCAGAGTTACGACTTTGTTCAAGTGAGAATTAAGCATGCTGTCAAATACCTTCGCGATTACTGTAGCTAATGAGATCGGCCTGTAGTTATTTTTGTCAGAGATGTCACCTGTTTTGTTCTTGACTATCGGTACTACGACCGTCCTCATCAGCTCCTCTGGCAAATAAGAATGCCTAAGGCAGAAATTGAATAGCATCGCAAGAACACGCGGCAGATGGGGACCTGCAAATTGAAGGTGCTCGATGCTGAGCCCGTCATGCCCAGGGGACTTACCTCTAGTCATGCTCTTAATTACTTTCGCTATCTGTGCTGCAGAAAAATGAGTGGTAGGTTTTAAGACACATTCAGATTCAGCATCGATCACCGTCACGGGCGGATTGTGGACAGGCTTCACACAGAAATGGTTTTTAAAGATATTAGCAATGTCCTCATCAGCAGACACGCCATCGACGCTCACCGGCAGGCCAGTTCTAGGATTGTGTTTTTGTGTACCCTTCCAGAAGCCACGAAAGTCTTTTTTTGCATGCTTCTCTGCAAGTATGTCCATCTGGATTTGGTCTTGGTGATTAAGACACCACCTCAACTTAGACTTAAAAACCCTTCTGCTGTTATTCATTTCCTCGTATACCACACCGAATTTCGGTCTACCGCACAAAAGCCATTCCCCAAACCTCTGCCTGGCGTACCGATGAGCCTCGCTAACGTGTCTGTTCCAGCCCACCACGCGCTTTCGCGACCCATTACCATTTCGTTTATCCCTGCTAATAATAGCGGCGTCCCTAAGAGCGCAAACAATATCACGGTACAGGCAATCAATAACCTTGTTATGAGTCGGATCACTACACATTTGATCACAACACTCAGACAAGTCTGTAGGGAAGTCAATCTCTCGCAGACGGCGGTGACATTCCTTATTATAAAGACTAACTGCCTTCGGGCTTTTCTCCCCCCACACAGCTTTATTGTCACTAGGCGGACGTCTTGACAATTTGGACCTAATTACATTAAGCCCACATTCAATAATCAAAGGGTAGTGATAATGAGGGAGAGGGGATAATGTTATAATAACTTCTAGGTCCTGTTTTTAGAAGTCGGTTAAAAAAAATCTCTTTCCACAATCTTGGGTATCGTATTAAATTGCGCCCAAAGGACTCGAGCAGTCTGCATAGTTTCGGAAACTATCGCAAGTTCGCTCATAGTACATTGATATTCAGCCTTGGACACCTCTCTTCCGTACCTTCACGCTATATTATTATAGGGTAAGTACACTTGTTTCACCACTGCAAGTGTACATAAAGTTATTAGTGCAGTAAAGTCTGTCGTTAGTTTATTTGCCAAAGGTGTCGATTCTGTTGTGCACAAACTAAACTTAATTTAGGCTATTGCTATCTTTTTCTCTCTAATAAAACGAGAAAGATACGGACGTAATTTAGAGCTGTCCAATTTAGTTGGAACTAATATTTCCATACAAATGAAGGGTGCACGTAAAAACATGTCGACTAAAAACACGGTGAAGGCATAAACTAGTTTGACATCTCTAACTTAGTTCATAGCTATAGCCGTCCTTTTCTCGCACTGCCTTTTAGTAAAAGAGAGCAATAGCTAAATTAAGTTTAGTTTGTGCACAACAGAATCGACACCAATGTCTTTCTTTCCGTCATCATCTTCGTGTCCTTGTCAGATGTTACTTGGGGTCGGAACAATACGTTTATTTGTTCCATTCTTCTCTATCAACCGTTACGCTATCACACATTATTCTTTCATATTTCATTCTTCACACAATCTATCCATCGTTTCCTGGTCTTTTGTTTTCTTCCTTTCTGTAATGACAACTAACCACACAGAAAGAGGGACTAACATTCCTAAGTCAATCAATCAGCTTCAGCCATACTCATTCATTAGCAACAATAGAAGAATGAACAATAACAGTAGTGTATGTCTATACACATGATACGAGTGACCACAGGGTCAATGACATTGTCTAGTAGTGACGTCATTTACAGATAACATCACGGCTGTTGTCCCAGGAGGATTAGGCAGAAAAAAACTCTAAAAGCCGCTGCTGAAAAGTTCCTTTAATTTTTGAAGTAAGTAAGTAATAAGTAAGTAATATTTATTTCACAAATATGTATATGTACATTTTTTACAAATACAGTGGTTAATCTAAACTTAAAGTACACAAAAGTATTAGCATTTGGGGCCCAACTAGGTGGAGCCTGTATTTCAGCCCTCAACGCCGATCCCCCTGGGTAACAATTTAATTATTTTGATTAGTCTATTGGAATGATCCCATGTATAAATGTACGAAGTACACAAGTAAATGTATGAAGTGAAAACTTCTTTAGGCGCGTTGAGCACTTTTTGGGTGAAGGAAAAACATTGAACTCATCGTCACGTAACGTAACGTGCGGTAACGCTTCGTAGCCGTTCGTAGCACTCGTAGCATCCGGTACGGCGTAGTACCACATAGGCATGCGCGGGGCATAACCAGTGCTACGACTGGGGCGGGGCCTGTGTACTTTTTGTTTTCACTTCTATCGGCAGTCCCCAAAGACTGCTCCGATTGTTTTTTTCCAGCATTTTCGGGGCGTCTGCTTTACCCTACCCTACTATGAGTTCGGGAATCGAACTCACGACTGTATAATTTTATATGGTCAGTATGTGATAGGCTTACGACCATAAGACCAACGAGACAGTACGTAACTAATACACCCTTTACGTAGACTTAAACCCAGCATAGTAACTCTACGCAAAATTTATTGCTAGGAAACGAAATTTTTTTTAGGGGTTATAAAAGTCACGGCTTTCGGAAGGACTCAACCATAGATATAAAGAAGGAAATATGCCCGCGAGACGAAAATGTATCGGAACCCTGTGTCTTCACTTTGCCCCTACCACACGGCAACTACTACACACGCAGTTCAGTAAAAGTAATAGATACGCAGTCGCGCACACACCCGCATTTCTTAAAACTGAACGTACTACACAAGCAATTATAAACTTTATGACATCAAACACAGCGTGTATTTACCATGCACCGTACAACTTACCCACACAAAAACATCACTCGCTATCGTTGTGTTTTGCAAAAGCTTAAGTACGCTAGTGATTGACTAAATCGGAAAGTTATCGAATCTTTCATTTATTATTGTGTACATTTTTTTGGGGTCCTGAAAATAATTAAATAATAATAATGTCAGGAATATAATATTATAATAAAAATAAACAATATGTTGCTAAAAATATATTATGAAGTAAATTAAAACAATAAAATATCCGGTTACGTTGGTTTAGGCTGTCATGGCATATTGAAACAGTAGTTAGTAGCACGAGGATAAGGCATAATATACGATAATTCAAAGCCAAAAACACTCCACCGATTAAACCTGAAATTTAATTAACTTACTTTACGAAAGTTGGTTACGCATTTCTCTACTATGCTGTAAAATAATCAAAATACATAAAAAACATTATTTGACATCGATCTTCCAACCTGGTTAAAACGGTTGACAAATTGAAAAATAAAACTAATGTAGTAATATTTGATTCGTCAATCGACATTGTCGATAGCCTACATTAGTGGATCTGCACAAGCACATCATTAACTCGTCGCGAGAAGGAGCGGCCGTACTACGTGATTCATCCGCTTAGTGAAATATCGTTTTGTGATTTTTACATTTCTTGTTCAATCACTTAGCGGCAAACTTAGGTAGTGGTTAAGGAGTAATGTATTTATTGCAAAAATAGTACACTCGCTGTGATATTTGAAAACAAACATAACATAGTAAAAGCAAGTTCTTGATTATAGATATAGAAAGCAGTTTCTTGATTTTAAAGACAAATATAGTAAAATACTTGTACTTATATATGATAAGTAATTCCGTGATCAACAAAGTTTAGGTTTATGCTTCGGTTTTTACAAAAAAACCCCTGAACAACACGGAATTGCTATAATTTGTCACGATCGCGGTCGAAAGTACACTAGTTCGTGGAGACGGCCATTTGTCTATGACATGGCCGACTGGACATGTCGCGCGGACACCGACACGCCTCCTTACCACTTCTCCTCTTTTTTAGATTTCTGTGGACTCAACATACTTAGGGTGAATGTTCCGACCAGCCCGCGAAATTTAAATTTTCTTACGTTTTTTGCAATTTGCAGGCCAGTGCTAGATTGTATGTTGATTAAAATATTGTTCGCGATTGTCGTATGTAGTTACAGATTTATATTCATCAAAATCATCAATACAACCCTCAAAGTTCGTAAAGGTCTAGCAATGACTTTTACCTTGAAAAAATCGTTCCTCGGCCTTTATGAACTTGGAGGGTTATATTGATGATTTTGATGATTATAATTCTGTAACTACATACGTCTGTAGTTTCAGCCTTAAAACATTACGCTGATGAATTGACTAGTACGGGATGCTGGTTTCCTCACGATGTTTTCCTTTACCGTTTTGAATTACATAAACAAAGTAATGCGCCTGCCTGTGTTCGAACCCACGACTTACTAGGTATTCGTGAGTCGGGTGCCACTACTACTGGGCCACCGATGTTCTCTAGATGTTAGTGAAAACAGACCTAAAGTCATTACTCCTCATCAATACGTACTCAACTCCAATGACGTATTATATATAGACACGTCATGAACCAACATCGCGGCGCTTAAAAACGGCGAAAATACTAGAACTACTATATGACACCGAACGGCGGGATGCCTGTTGCGAGAGGGAGATAAATATACATCTTCAGTCACGTCACAGGATTTATTAAATTATAAACAAACGTAGCGTCGCGCGACAGGTTGGTGCGTAACTAAGCGCGATGTGGCCAATTGGCTTCATTTCATGTTGTCATTTTAGAGTGCGGACAACGTATCTATAGTTTATATATCATTGCTCAACTCTCAGTAAACAAACGAAAAAACTTTCCCTTTTAAAAAAATTGCGGACATTGCTCGCACACCCATCGAATTACATGCCTCAACGTCTGACACTTGACCTTTTATTCTTGGTAGTTACGTCATCATGAGGATATAATGATAGATGTTCCACACTAGTGCTATAAAAAGAAAGTCTAGTTTGATTGTCATGATTTAACATGTGATCTTATAGTTACATATCCGTTTCACATTTGAAATGGCATTTAAAAATTGTCTTTTTAGGTGTCTGAACTTTCTGTAGTGTTTCGCCCGTAACGTACTTATCACAACAATGTTTGACTAACGTTAGATAATGGTGTCGGTTCTGTTGTGCACAAACTAAACTTAATTTAGGCTATTGCTATATTTTTCTCTCTAATAAAACGAGAAAGAGACGGACGTAATTTAGAGCTGTCAAATTTAGTTTCAACTAATAGGTATTTCCTTAAAATCACAGTGAAGCGCAATGCATAAACTAGTTTGACATTTCTAACTTAGTTCATAGCTATAGCCGTCCTTTTCTCGCACTGCCCTATAGTAAAGATAGCGATAGCCTAAATTAAGTTTAGTGTGTGCAACACAGGATCGACACCAATGTTTGACTAACGTTAGATAATACCATAAAACCATTATACCATATGTTAGCGATGATGGACGGCTCAGTACTGTTATGAAAGAATAATGTAACTACTAATTGTTTACTTTAAATTAAGAATCCATAATTGATTTACTGTCTGTGTTTGTGTATGTGTACCTACATAATAATATTATGTCATATTGTGTTCCTCTAAATCGTAAATTTAATGTGGCAACATTTTGAATATTATTCTAATAAAAGGCGGGGTGGTTGCGAACGTCGCGATACAGATAATAAACATTTTTTAAATGCGCGCGAGGCAGAACCGAGCGCGATCACGCGCACACCCGCGCCACCGACAGGCGACAGTCGCCGGCTAGACACGACGCCGTGAGGGCGGAATCGTACGCGCACCGTATACGTCTGCGCAGCCACCCAATTTTATGCAATATTTTCGTAGTTTTCTTTTAACACCAACAACAGTGCAACGATCCGCTACAAAAGTGGTCCATTCGAGCCGGATCAGCAGTGTTCAGTGGAAGGAAACACAAACCCTGTGTGGCAGGATGCCATTATTTCAAACGCCGCGTTCCGGGAGAACACGTGCACAATCGAGAGAAATAATGGCTAACGAAACGAAAATGAAGCTAGAAGCGGGTTCAGACATCCAGTACAACAGGAAAAGCGCTGGAAAGATCCTGTCCGACATCGTTGCGACTCAAGATGGCGGCGTGCGTAGCCGCGAACAAGCCGCCACGTGTACGAGCCACGCGTCCTCCTCATCGGCCACGAGGCAAAAGCGGCTCGAATATAAAGCAGCTCAAGCCAGAGCCATCATCGAATTGAAAGAGGCTCAAGCGCAAGCCGAAATGACGATGACTATGACTAAAGCTCGCATAGAAAAGGAGCTAATAGAGAAAAAATTTGCCGCTGATTTGGCACACCTTGAAGATTCCAGATGTTCAAAGCAATCTTCGTCTATATCATGCAAAAGTAAAGTAGAAAAGTGGTTGGAACAATCCGTTGCCGCACCCGGGTCGTCGCTTGAACGGAACGTGGTCGGCGAAGTTTGTGAAAACAGCGCCAGCCGCGCACGGCAACCCACATATCAGTCGGCCGGTACTCAACCTGCAATTGAAGCGCTCACTAACGCCATAAAGGATGCCATCAGTGCTTCAACCTCAAAATCAACAAACAGTGAACTCTTGTCAAGGTTAGCTATCTGCAAAGACCTGCCCATATACTCCGGAGACCCGATGGAGTGGCTACACTTCAAAGGAGCCTTCGACGAGTCCACGCGCCTTTGCAATTACAGTGATTCCGAGAATTTATGGCGCCTACGTAAGTGTCTCCGCGGCGAAGCAAAAGAGTCAGCGTCATCTTTACTGATGAGCGCCACATCACCTCAAGAGATACTTGAGACATTGGAACTTCGTTTTGGTAGACCTGAAAACATAATGAGAACTGTTACGCAACAGTTAAGAAAATTACAGCCGCTACCACAAGCATATCATACGGAGATCGTAAACTTCGCCATCAAAGTAAAGAATTATGTCACAGCTACTCGCACTGTGCAACAAAGTGATTATCTACGAAGTCCCGAACTAGTAACCATTGTTGTCTCCAAATTGCCCACCGAACTGATTAATAAATGGGCCGATTACCTATATCAGTATGATAATCAAGACGACACACCAAAACTAGAATTATTATCCAAGTTTCTTCATCAAGAAGCCAAGAAAGTTGCAATAACAGGAGTAAGCTACGTGCACAGTCAAATCGATTCGAAACCGAGATCTAATTCCGAGAAATACAAAAATCACAAGCAATCAGTGTTAGTGTGTGCGGAGGTCAACAACCCCTCCACATCTGATAAATGCAAATACTGCAAGAAACCTATTCACAAACTAACAGAGTGCAGCAAATTCAAACACGCTATGCGCAAAGACCGATGGCGCTATGTTCGCATAAACAAACTGTGCTTCAAGTGTCTCGGAGATCGACATGAAAATCAGTCGGAGTGCACCGCCGAGAACTGCGACGTCGACGCCTGTGATGGGCCGCATCATCGTCTGCTTCACTGGGTGAAACCGCAGGCAGCGCGCCAGGCCGCAACCGAGCCGCTGAGCAAGTCTCAGCCGCCCGACGCGGACGCGGCGCCGCGCGCCTGCACTAGCAGCGACGAACTCGTAGCTCACACGATCGAAACGCGATGTTCTGAAGTGTCCGTCCTAAATAATAATCCTGAAAAGTGTAAAGTGCTTAACGTGTCAAAAATAGTGCTTAAAATAGTGCCGGTTACCATACACGGACCCAAACAAAGTGTTCACACGCACGCGCTGTTAGACGACGGCGCGACAGTGAGCCTTATCGCAGCTGATATCGCGGATAAGGCTGGGTTACACGGTGAGTGCGTCACGATGCGTGCCACGAGTGCATGGGACTCCAGCGAGTTGGTATGTAAAACTGAAATATTAAACTTGGACATCAGTAACAGTGACGGTAATAAGTTTAAATTACGTGCTCGTAAATTAAAAGAATTGAACTTACCTGTGCAATCGACTTCTTGTATGGACTTTAGTGAATACGAAATCTTGTATAACATTAAGTTTAATTCTTGCAATTGTGAAATCATAAAACCTACATTGTTAATAGGTCAAGATAACTATGATTTGATTGCGCCAATTGTTTGTAAAAAGTTTAAACCTAATGGGCCGTTTATTACACAAACGTTGCTCGGGTGGTGTGTGCACGGAGCCTTATTTTATGAAAATGGTAAACAACGTGCGCGCGCACGCTTCTCAAGCGGCGCGAGCGACTCGCATTTACTTACCATCCCCGCGTGCACAACTTCCCCACAGCGTCAGCCGCCCACATTCGAACCGCTAGATACCTACAACAGAGATCTTCCTATCTTCAAACAAAATAACGATAATATAGATTTACACGAATTAATACGTCGTTCTTTCTCGCTTGACTCTATCGGGATTTGTAATAATCCGCGTCAAAATATCGAAGAAACAAGAGCTCTAAACATACTTAACGAATCAGCTGAGTTAATCGGGGGTCAATGGACAGTGGGTCTTCCCTGGAAATCAGATGTTTGCGTTATGCCCGATTCGTATTCCGTCGCTTTGAAAAGACTAAAATCAGTCGAACGGAAGATGTTATCCGACCCGGAATATGAATCGCGATATCGAGACCGAATTACACATTTGTTTGAAAATAATTACGCTAGAAGACTTAGCGAGTCTGAGTGTAGGGACACGCTCACTAATCGTACTTGGTACTTACCTCACTTTGGGGTCGATAACCCAAATAAAAAGAAGCTGAGGTTAGTATTTGACGCCGCTGCCAAATGTAATGATTTTTCACTTAACGATTTTTTACTGCAAGGACCTGATTTATTAAATTCCTTGTACGGCATAATGTTTAGATTTCGAGAAAATTGTATAGGTGTAATTGGCGATATAAAAGATATGTTTTTAAGAATTAAGATTAAAAATGATGATCAAAACGCATTAAGATTTTTATGGAGAGAGAAAGGGAGCGACGAGGTCAATAAATACGCTATGACGTCACTCATATTCGGTGCTAATTGTT
Organism: Xestia xanthographa; assembly: GCA_905147715.2. Classification (NCBI taxonomy): domain Eukaryota; kingdom Metazoa; phylum Arthropoda; class Insecta; order Lepidoptera; family Noctuidae; genus Xestia; species Xestia xanthographa. The sequence continues at coordinate 20,538,183 of LR990667.1, forward strand.
CTCCCTTTATAGCGCAATTCATAAACCAAGACAAAAATGCTTCTCTCTTTCAAGAGCAAATGCCTGACGCTGTTAACGCAATTAAACTTAACCAGTATATGGATGATTACATAGATAGTTTTACAGATTTAGACATAGCTTCAAAAACAATAAAAGACGTTTCCTATATTCACAAACAAGGTGGATTCGAGATGCGTAATTGGTTAAGTAACGTACCTACCGTATTAAGTGAAGTCCCCAAAGAAACCCTTAATGACAAGGCAATAAGGTTCAATATAGATAACCAACCGGAACGAGCACTTGGGCTGTTATGGTTTCCAGGTACCGATATGTTAGCCTTTGATTTGTCCTTTAAACGGATACCGCAAGATGTATTACTACTGAAACGGATACCGACAAAACGCGAACTATTATGTATAGTTATGTCCATTTATGACATTCACGGTTACCTAAGTCCATTCACAATTAAAGGGAAAATTTTAATGCGTAAAGTTTGGGAACAGAATCTTAGCTGGGATGATAAATTAAGCGATAATTTATATGATTTATTTAGAGAGTGGATTAGTCAAGCTCAGGAAATTAATAATATAAGAATTCCGCGATGGTATTTTTCGACTGACCCGACAAGCGATAGTTTAGCGAGTTTGGACATTCATATATTTTGCGATGCATCACCGAGTGCGTACGCCGCGGTCGCTTACTGGCGGCGCGAAAGCATCAACGGACGCGTTACCGTATCGTTCATCGCGAGCAAATGCAAAGTTACTCCCCTGAAGCCAGTCTCCGTGCCGCGATTGGAGTTGCAGGGAGCAGTGTTAGCGTGTAAATTAGTTAATAGCATACAAAAAGAACACCGTTTGCAACCAAATTCAGTACACTATTGGACGGATTCGACTACGGTTTTGTATTGGATTAAGAATCAATGTCGAACCTATAAAGTTTTTATTGCAAATAGACTCGGGGAAATTGATGAGTTAAGCAAGGTGGACGAGTGGCACTATGTGCCTACCGACTTAAACGTAGCTGACTTGGGGACGAAGAATACAGATTACGTGCTTAGTAGTGATTCCACGTGGTTTTCCGGACCGTCGTTTTTGTACCAACCGCCTTCGTGCTGGCCTCAACAACCTGAAATAAAAATAAGTACTAGTGATGATAAAATATTAGAAAGAATAAACATTGTGTGCGATAATAATAATAAAATAAGTTGTGACTTACCTGTACCGGATCCAAGTAGATTCTCCCGTTGGCTGCGATTATTACGTGCTACGGCTACAGTTTTATTATTTATTGAAAAATGTAAGAAAAGTTCAATTACCTGTATTACCGTAGATTTAATGCATAAAGCAGAGATGTTGTTACTTCATCATTCACAGTTACTGTCATTTCGTAGTGAAATTAATTTGTTAAAATCAAATAAAGAGATAACGCGGGAAAGTCGTTTACGAACACTTACCCCGATCATTGACGAAAATAATCTTTTACGTGTTGGCGGACGAATCGGAAACGTGAAAGATGTTGATCAGCTGACTAAAGTTCCTATTATTTTAGATGGTAAAAACCATACAGCGCGGCTCATAGTGTTGCATTATCACGTAAATGCTGCACACTCGTGTAACGAGATGATTATTAACGAATTAAGACAAAAATACTGGATCGTAAATTTAAGGCCTACTGTTAGAACTGTTGCCAAACATTGTTTGATTTGTCGTTTTAGAAAAACTTCACCTAACCCTCCACGCCTTGGTGACTTACCTGAGTGCAGACTTACCCATCATCAGAGGCCGTTCACAATGTGTGGTGTAGACTTGTTTGGTCCCCTGGAAGTAGTAGTTGGTCGACAAAGGGTACGCAGGTACGGTGTACTGTTTACTTGTCTTACAGTACGTGCTGTGCACTTAGAATTAGTTTCGTCCCTCACAACCGACTCTATGATAATGGCTCTGCGCCGGATGGCCGCACGCAGAGGTTGGCCACACACATTGTTCTCTGATAATGGCACCAACTTACGGGGCGCTGATGTCGAATTAAAGAAGGCATACCAGGAGGTGATAGACCATCAGCAACAACTGGTGACTGAAGCGTTAAATAAAGGAGTCCAGTGGCAATTTATTCCCCCTGCTAGTCCCCATATGGGAGGAGCATGGGAACGCCTCATTCGCAGTGTAAAAACTGCCTTAAAAGTTGTTTTAAAAGAACGCGCTCCTAAGGAAGAAGCGCTCTCCACCTTCCTATGCGAAGTGGAGAATATGATTAACAGTCGTCCATTAACTCACGTGTCCGTTGACCCTCGCGACTCAGAGTCATTAACGCCCAACCACTTCCTATTAGGTTCGTCGTCAAATCTACCGCAACCTGGCAGGTTTGACGACAAAGATCTTCTCTTACGAAAACAGTGGCGTATAGCTCAGCGGTTGGCCGATTTATTCTGGGCTAGGTGGATGAAAGAAGTGCTACCTACCTTAGCTCCGCGTAAAAAATGGAATCGCGAAGGCGCGCAATTGAAGGTAGGAGATCTTGTTGTAGTAGTAGACCCCGCTTCACCGCGGAACGTATGGCCGAAGGGCATCATTCAGACAATATACCCTGGGCCTGACGGATGGGTTCGAGTCGTAGATATTAGAACAAAAACCGGTATAATGAAGCGTCCAGCATCGCGTATAGCTCTACTTCAGAGTGTTGATGAGTGTCGTAATGACGACACTGAGGGGCAGGATGTTAGCGATGATGGACGGCTCAGTACTGTTATGAAAGAATAATGTAACTACTAATTGTTTACTTTAAATTAAGAATCCATAATTGATTTACTGTCTGTGTTTGTGTATGTGTACCTACATAATAATATTATGTCATATTGTGTTCCTCTAAATCGTAAATTTAATGTGGCAACATTTTGAATATTATTCTAATAAAAGGCGGGGTGGTTGCGAACGTCGCGATACAGATAATAAACATTTTTTAAATGCGCGCGAGGCAGAACCGAGCGCGATCACGCGCACACCCGCGCCACCGACAGGCGACAGTCGCCGGCTAGACACGACGCCGTGAGGGCGGAATCGTACGCGCACCGTATACGTCTGCGCAGCCACCCAATTTTATGCAATATTTTCGTAGTTTTCTTTTAACACCAACAACAGTGCAACGATCCGCTACACCATATTTACCATGTTTACTATTAGTTTTAAGTTTCCGATATTCCTCAGCTATTGCAAACGCCAGATCACGGATTAACTGAAGTTATTGCGGGAACTAATAGTAAACATGGTAAATATCCCTGTTTTATTGTTAATAACCATGTCAGTTGAAATAACACCATAAAAGTTGAGAGAGCTTAATTAAGTTAAATGTTTTACGGCGTTACGTCAGACTCCCTAAAAGTAGGGTAATTTTTATTCCCACACTGGTAACCCCATAGATACTGCAGCAGCGCCATCTGTGCAACTGACATTCTACGTTTCGAAAATATCCTTGTCATACTGTTCTTCTTAAAAAAAAGAAAGCGCTTTCATAATATGATAGTGCACTACTAAAGTCTAACAAAATAAAAAAAAATCTAAAAACTTTATTTCGAACAAGAGTCCTTAAGGGACAACGAAACACGAACGACAAGAACGATAAGACGAACGAACGATAACATTTGATTCGCATCTTTTAAAGAAGACAAAATCACTAAATCGACAAACGATATTTAACTATTTATTAACTTTCAAGTAGTTGTTCCAGGTCTGGCTGTTTGCTTAAGTGAGTTTAAGACTTTTTGTGCGATCGAGTCTGTGGCGCACAAAATGTCTGCATGGCATACAAAAAGTACGTCGCGGATTTTACGCAGACTCAACGCACACGACGCTCATCTTCATAGTACATTCCATCCCCCACTAACGGGAGCAGTGTGCTAAGTGCGAGTTTTTTACTAAAATTCAAGTAATGTGTCGACCGCGTAAACCGAGTTTACGTTACCATTAACGTCGTCGGTAATGACAATAGAATGCCTCTATGAAAATGAGGTCCGTTTGGAGCACATCGCTAACGTTTGCATGCTATCGCGAGTGCAAGTTACAATTTTGACAGTTTTGACAGCTCGAATACGAAACGCGAGCGTGAAAAGTTTTCACTTAAGATTTTGTGGTGAGAGCATCATGAGAGTGGTGAAATAACAAAGTAATTTAATTTAATTTCGTATTGTGAATGAAACTTACCATGGAATCTCGTATTATTTCGTTTGGACAATGTTTGAGACTGCAAAAGCACAAGATAAGCGTAATATAACGCCACAAAAAAGTAAACACGGTTACGTAAACAAAGATAGAAACACCACCACAAACCACTCGGGCATTATAAGATCATTTGCTTAATCTCCATGCCTAAAAAGTAACAAACTTAGTTTTACAAACTTCACAGATGGATCAAGGTCACTCACTGCACACCAAAAGATATAAATTACACTAACTGCTCCATTTATGTCACCAGCATTTCAAATTGAGACGGGCTAGTCTTTATGTTTAACAATAATATTCAAAACTAACACAAACTTTCGTAAACACAAACAAAACTAATGACCATTGACCACAGATAAGTAATGTCGTCTAACTTCGTTCTATAACCACCACTAATTGAATAGGCAGTCGCTTATATTATGAACACAAAATACGAATGTCAACTTATTTTGGCCGGTTATTAATGTACGCAACACAAGTTACGGTGAATTAACGCGAAAACGAATGAATGTATTCTAGGATCTCACACTCGCAAGTTAACGATTGTCGATGCGGCACTCACACTACCTAGTTCTGACATATTACGCTAGATGGCGCTACCCCAGCGCCATACAAATTGTCCTAAACGTTAACGCGCTCGAATGTGGTGAACGAAAATAACAAATCTCGCACTAAGCGCACTGATTGCATACTAAAAGTGCGCCCGTCTGCGTTAGAACGTGTTGGAGCAAACGTTCTATTTCGTGTGGCGCGGAGCGGCGCGATTTGCCAGAATGACACGGATTTTTTGGCTGTGGACTTTTTGTGCATACGACGCACGCACAGCGTTACTGCATATAATTGCTTAGGTTCTATTTTCACAGACTAAAAAGCGCGTCACGGATAGTCTGTCGCCTGCGAAGGCCCATGTTTGTAAACGCAGCCACGATACAGGAGAATATCCTAATGAAAAATTTTACACGTATAATATGCTTACTTTAGGGACTATACAGACATCAATATTTATTATAGACGGCAATGCTTACAGATCGAACCTTCAACAAAGTGCAACACAATTGATGACAGCCACATCGCAGTACAACCGTTACAATGCATAAATAGTTGTAGAGCATTGTAATGTAACTAATATTGATACTTAAACGAAAATATTTACGATACAAAACTATTGTGCTGGTACTAATCATTGGTATTTTTTAAACACCGCTTTGAAAATAAAAACGCATCCAGAACTGCTAAATCCTGATACCATTTATATCTCTACTACGCTTGGCAGGCGGATTGGAGATTGCAGTGATGAAAGACTAACAGAAAACGCTGCTGCCCATTCTCTGGTCTACGGAGGCGCAAGGTGTTCTGCCTCAGACATTAGTCGCCTTATACGACACCCGTGAGTGTAATGGGTTGTTTCTATTCTACTCTGCCGGATACCACACGGCTCTTTCACCTTAAAACGCCAGGGTAACCACCCTGACCTCCATAACCCTGGGTAAATCGAAACCCCTTGGTAAAACTTGTCGTCAGGAATTAAAACGGGTCCGCAAGGACCAATGCCTTCCGGACCTGCGGGACTGTTCGAAAGAGATACCGTGGCCCCGGAACACAAAGGGATAAGAAGGAACATGGATGGGTTTTAGTCAGTAAGAGTCTGACACTCTCTCCTGCTCCTCCCGAGACCCGTCATTTGATGATTTCCCATCCGAAAAAACAGAGATTAAACGGTTCCACAACTTTAAAAATTATATTATTTTCTGCTCCAATAACTTTAAAATTAGCATCAATTCCGCACACACATTTTACACTAACCACCAAGCTACATAATGACTAATTACCTAAACAAATCAATGAGTGTAGTTAATTAATAGCATAAAAACCTCCTCAATTAACCAGAGGCTGCGTGACGGATACATATCATTGCTTCACGCGTAAAAAAAAGTAAACCGTTTGTCTATTGTTAGGCCGGGTACACATTGTTTGGTGTTCGAGAAAAAAATGGCGGAATTTTTGTTAAAGGCGTTTAAACAGTTTTTGCTTTTGCAGTTGTTATCCTGTTTTAGATGAGAAATTGCTTCCGTTTGTAAAAAAAAAATACAAAAGATGCGAATAAAAGGTATTTAACGAGCAGATGCGAAGACATTCGCTCCATGTATGATACTGGTTTTCAGCTGCATCCGGTTAGACTGGAAGCCAACCCTAACATAGTTGGGAAAAGCTAGGCAGATGATGATGTTCATAGTAGCTTTGCATTGTGTTCGCGTGGTTGACTTTTTCACGTAAAGGAGACCTTAGTATTGGAACGTTTGTAAACGAATACAATGTTGTCACTTAACTGTCAGTGTATGTGTCATTTGAGTTTGACGTTTCATAGATTTTCTGTCTGGTAATGGATGTCCTACCAAATAAATTTATCCGTACGCTAACAACATTAAATCATAAGTACTGTTCTGTTATTGTATCGCCCCAAAACCATCACTTAGTTCCAGGGTTCTTCAATTAATTTAGTTACTTACCCAGTTATTTCTGCTTTAAGTTTATTTGTCTGAAGAGTAAATTAAAAGAACCATTCTTTACCTGAAACAAGAAAAACAAACACTTTTATTTCGAGTCGTAGTAGCTTCAAAATAAGGGGGTTGAAGGAACTTTACACCCTGTTCTTCTTACTCTTAAGGGTCTATATTCCCTTAAATGGCTTAGCATGATCCTCTGTTACGCCTAAAATACTGCAGCATTAATTTTGAAATAAATATATGGTAAAGTTGAGGATTAATGAAATAAATATATGGTAAAGTTGAGGTAATTTTGAAATAAATATATGGTAAAGTTGAGGGACAAACTGCGGGTGGTCACAAATGGTTTCAATGACTGTAGTAACTATTATGAGACGGCTTTATGTAAGGTTAGGGACTTAGAAGATGAACTGCTTCATGCTAACAAACAAATAATTAAATTTCAGAAAGAAAGTGAATGTACTCAGGTTAGGGAAACAGATCACCTTTATAATCAATTATTAAACTCAAATTGCAACCCACATTCTTTAACAACAATAGATCTTACTGAAGATTCTATTTTAAAACATAATTGTAGCAGTTACAAGGTAAGCCAAAATAAAATAAAAAAATATGCAAAACTTAATAGAATTATAAAGAAATGCAATAAATATAAAAAACAACAAAAACACAGTTCCCACAATATTAAACTAAGAAAAGAACGTGTTTTTCTCATAAAAAAGTTAAACAACTATCAAATTAAATTAGAGGACAGTAAGAATTTTTATGAAATAGACACTCATAACTTACAGTCTGAGATTCAAGAACTAGAGCGTCAACTACAATCATGTTATTCCATGTATGTGAAATCTCAAAAACAAATTAAGGAACATATCCTTGCTGCAAACGAGTTGGTCAATAGTGGTGATAGTAATGCAGACTGCGTAGACAGGATGAGCAACATCACTCAATGTACATCACAAAGGGAACCCAGCCCTGACACTATCCTGCCTGAGGAAACGGAGGACCCGTCCCGGTTAGGAAGTGCTCGGGACTGTATCCCCATTCAAAATTCACCAGACAGTGTACAAGTTTCATCACAGGTGGGACAAACAGAACGCAGTTCTCCCTCTCGTTGTAGTACACATTGTGACTGCTCCATTATGTATTCAGATGGTATTGGAATAGGTTTAGGCAAATTAATTAGTAACAATCTGAGTCATTCTTGTCAAAATTATTGTACACCTCAGGCTTCATACAACCACATAATGTCATCCATAACTCGGAAGGAATTAGATCCTCATGCCATTGTAACTGTATTTGTAGGTAACAGTTCGAACGTTAAAATTGACGATATCACTGACAATGTCACTCAACTGTTAAAACTAAAATGTAAGAAAATTATTCTATGCGCATTCCCGTACTTTAAGAAATTGTCTAGCAAGCAAAACCATCAAATTCATGCCTTAAATAATCATATGCATTTTCTAGTTAGTCATTATAGTGACAGGTTGACATTTTTCGACACTAACAGTTTCGTTCAGAAATTGAAGTCAACCAGGAACCATGCGTACTTGCCTAGTAGTTTTAGACGTCAAATAGCTCGGCTATTAGCTTTTAATATAAACTCAGACATATGTGGTATGTCGCAGTTTTTTGTAAATAGGTCTACGGAAATTAGTAATTATACTAATTGTAATTATACAAATAGTATTAGCTTAGATTTAAACTAGTCAATAAGACAATAGAAGGTACGAGTGACAATTTAGTTAATCTCGTCAACTTCGAGGTATCTTCTAGCTCTCAATCAAATAACTGTAAAAAAGGGGCTGAGCAGAAATCCTTAAAATTGTTTCACCAGAATATTCAGGGACTTTCTTCCAAAGAACTAGAAATAGAACTATTTTTAGAAAAAACTAAGTTTGATATTATCTGTTTTACTGAACATTGGATGAAAGATTATGAAGTAATGCAAATAAATTATGAGAATTACAATGTGAGCAGTTGCTTTAACCGAAAATCTAAGATGCGTGGGGGTTCATTAATCGTAGTAAAAAATTGTATTAAATCTAAGTCTCGTAATGATATAGTCGATCTATCGGTTGAACATAGCATTGAATTGTCTTGTGTTGAGCTAGATAAGCATGTAATAGTGTGCGTTTACAGACCCCCTAATTACCTGAACTATTCTATCTTTGAGTCAGTAATGGAAGATACTTTGGCAAAACTTGTAACTGGTAATAAACCAATAATTATCTGTGGTGACTTTAATGTTAATATCATAGAGAATAATGTGAATAGCAATAGATTCTTAAGTCTCTTTAAATCATTTAACTTGTCAAATGTGTTTTCAGAACCAACTCGAATTACTACAAATACTGCTACATGTATCGATAATGTTTTTTGTTGCTGCGATTACATAAATAAATCCATCGTAAATTACCTGCCTTCAGATCATAGTGGTCAGACGGTTACTTTCGCGTACAATAGACAATTACAAAGAATTCAAATACAAACTAGACTAATAACACCCAGCAATCTAGACAAATTTAATAATAATTTAATTAGCAAGTTAAGTATACCGGGTCATATTAGAAACAATGCAAATGTATTTTATGAAGAATTATTTTCGGTAGTGCACACTGAATTTAATAATACTTTAAAAAAGAAATCTAAAACTATTGGCCCAAAGTTTACTTTCAGTGACTGGGCAACACAGGGTATTCGGAAAAGTAGGGAACGATTGTTTGAGCTGTACGGCCTTAAGCCTTACATCAACACTGAAGCTTTTAATAAATATGTTGCTACTTACTCGAAAATTTTTTAAAACACTTGCAAGGTAGCCAAATCCTTATTCATTAGCAACAAGATTAAATCAGCCGACAACAAAATAAAGACGGTTTGGAAAATTATCAACAGTGAAACAAATAGAAATAAAAAACAAGGTAATGACTTCACACTAGAGACACCGCGTGGCCTTGTGAGCTCAAACAATGAAGTTGCTCAAGAATTTGTAAATTTCTTTACCAGTATCCCACTTAAAACTACTGAAACCTTAAATTCCTCTCCCTTGCTCTCTATTGATTTATTGAAAGCGAACGTTTCAGCCTGTCCAAATGAATTTAAATTTCAACATATAAACCCCTTAACAGTCATAAAAGGTTTTAAGCAAATCAAGGTCAAATTAACGGAAGATCTATGGGGTATGTCTATTAAAGCTTGTACCTCAATTATTGAGACTGTAGCGCCGTATTTAGCCTCAATATTTAATTTGTGCGTGGATCAAGGGGTCTTCCCGGATCTGATGAAATTCAGTAAGGTAATACCGCTTTTTAAATCCGGGGACAGTAAAGACACCAATAACTATAGGCCCGTATCCGTGTTGCCGGTTTTCAGCAAGGTGTTTGAAAAGATAATGCTCAATCAAATGCTTAACCATTTTAACACTAATAAAATATTACACGAGCAACAGTATGGTTTCACCAAAGGACGTTGTACAACTGACGCCGGTGTCACTTTATTAAAACACATATTTACTGCGTGGGAAGAGGCACAAGATGCCATAGGAATCTTCTGTGACCTTTCGAAGGCATTTGATTGCGTAAATCACGAAACCCTTATCTTGAAACTTCAGCATTACGGTTTAGGTAAACTTGCGCTCAGTTTAATAAAATCGTACTTGCATGATAGACAGCAGCAGGTACAAATAAATGGAGTCAACTCAATGGGTTTAAAAGTAAAAATGGGTGTACCACAGGGTTCGATATTGGGTCCCTTCCTCTTTTTAGTATATATTAATGACCTACCCCATCTATTTAACAACCATCCGCATATGGTGTTGTTTGCTGACGATACTTCTTTAATATTTAAAATAAACAGACGTGCCACTAATCTTGATGACGTAAATAACGCCCTACTGCAGGTCCACAATTGGTTTACCGCTAATAATTTAGTACTAAATGGGAAAAAAACTAAATGCATTAGATTTGCTCTACCAAATGTCAAAAGTAGTGATTGTGACATAATATTGAATCAAGAGAAACTAGAATTTGTCGATAAAACGGTTTTCTTGGGAATCACGCTCGATTCAAGGTTACAATGGGGTCCTCATCTAACATCTCTTGCAGGACGGCTAAGCTCAGCAGCATATGCTGTTAGAAAAATCCGTCAATTTACTGATGTTGATACCGCGAGGCTGGTCTATTTTAGTTATTTTCATAGTATTATGTCATACGGTATTTTACTATGGGGACGGGCTGCAGACATCGAGTCTATATTTATTCTGCAGAAAAGAGCCATCAGAGCCATTTATGAATTACGAAGACGCGATTCTCTAAGAGAACTGTTTAAGGAAATTAATATCATGACAGTACCTTGTCAATACATCTATGAAAACATCATGTACGTTAGAAAAAATCGGCATTTATTCAGTAAGAGAGGGGACAGACACCACTATAACACTAGAAATAGGGACCAACTAGTTCAGCCAGGTTTCAGGCTTGCTAAAGTGGATTCATCTTTCATGGGGTACTGTTTGAAATGTTACAATAAAATACCTCCCCACATTCTTCAACTGAATGAGACGAAATTTAAATCTTGTATAAAACGCACACTATGTAGGCAAGCATATTATAAGTTGGGGGATTACATTGATGATAAAAATGCTTGGCTAAATGCTGGTCCTGCTCCACAACCATAGGTGGGGGGGCAAACTAATTGTTTGTACTGGTCGGGCATTATTTGAGTCCATCGACACGTAAAGAAGAAGATGAAGAATTGATTCCCATGTTAATGTATTGTGGAAGCTGCAGAAGATTGTAAAAATATACTTGCATTGTATAGATTCCAGTTCTTAGTATTATATAATTGCATAGCACATGTGTGAGTACTTTGTACTGTTCAGCCACCATTTACATTTATTTATCTTTCATTGACTTGAATATGCCTTGGTAGCTGAGAGAATGTCATGCTCACTTAGATGTCTCGCTGATGGTGGCGGGTGTGTCGGGTCACTTAGTTCCCTTCAATATGGTTGAGTTGAATGGCGCCGTTACATGCGTCATGTCTGTGAACGGGCGCTGTCAGTTGGGACTGGTCATCTCTTAGCTGCCAAGGTTCATTTTAATTACTTTATTCATAAATTTTTGATCTAATCTTTTACTCTGGATGCTCTTAGTGTGCACGTCTTTCTACATCGTTCTCACATATATGTATAATCTCAAAATTAATGATGTAACCAAGATTTTGTAACAATATTTTGATTTTAAAAGAGTGTCCATGGAGTTTCTTGCCCGTTCTTCTCCATAGAGATCTACGCTAGGGAATGGGCAACTACAGTACTTTCTCAAGTTATTATGCCTTGTGACTGGGACTGTAGCTTTGATTTTCTTTTTTGTATTTTTTGACTTTCAAAAGTGCCGTAATGGTCTAATTGAAATAAATGCTTTGAGTTTGAGTTTGAGTTTGAGTTTGAATGCTAAGTACAATGTGTGACGAAAACACGATTCTATAAGCCTTTCTCGATAGAAAAAAAAATCCAAAGTTACCTCCAAATCGAACAATAAACCGCTGGTATTCAAAAAGTACTTCAAATTAGATCATGAAACTTAGCATATATAAAGCAGGTCTTATGTGTTTTATTTTTTTTTAGTCCACACAATAGATTTTTTGTAAATGGCAAAAAAACCCTTATTTCGCACTATTCGGCCGCAGTGACTGACGTAACAACCGCTTTGTAGTGCAAGCTGATTATAACTTTATTCTAACAATATTTCAAATGAAGTTTGAACCACCACAAATAGAGTTGTGAATAGTGGAGCCTATTCTTATCAGAATCGCTACCACCAATAGACAAACGACGTAGTCAGTTGCAGTATCTAGCGCATGCGCACACATCCTAATACCAGCCCAGTAGCGCATAACAAATGATAGTAAAAACACCATGGAACTGTACTTAGTTTATTAGTGTTTTTGTGCAGAGATACGGCGGAAAAGTGGATAATCGATTATTTCTAAACTAAAAAATAAAGAGGTCATATTTGTGAGGTTGTAGGGGGTAATCTCTGGATCTACTGAACTGAACCGATTTTGAAAATTATTTTACCAATAGAAAGGCAAGTTATTTGTGTATATTTATTATTAGAAAAATAAGGGGGTGGGGGGGAGTTAGAGGAAAATACATGTCCGCCCCTTGCGAAGATGGGACGGGCCGTTAATAGATTATAATAGAGATTTTGTTTTCATAGTAGTTTAGGCTTTAAAAATTCATGAAGACGAAGTATAAAGATCATAACGTCCACTGCTGGACATAAGCCTCTCCCATGATGAGAGGATTTGCCGTAATCTCCACGCTTGGCAGGCGGATTGGAGATCGCAGTGATGAAAGACTAACAGAAAACGCTGCTGCCCATTCTCTGGTCTACGGAGGCGCAAGGTGTTCTGCCTCAGACGTTAGTCGCCTTATACGACACCCGTCAGTGTAATGGGTCGGTTCTATTCTACTCTGCCGGATACCACACGGCTAAAGATCATCATGAGTAATCCAAATTGAAGCAAACTTATGCTATACTGAATTAGTGTTTTAATTCATCCTTCATTCCTAGGGTTAAAGGAAGAGGCAACTTAGGGGCCGCCTCCACGAGCGAGAGAATCGCGGCGATATCATCGTCCTTGCCTTTTTACTATACTCTCTTTTGGGCCGTCTCCACGAGCGAGAGAATCGCGGCGATATCATCGTCCTTGCCTTTTTACTATACTCTCTTTTGGGCCGTCTCCACGAGCGAGAGAATCGCGGCGATATCATCGTCCTTGCCTTTTTACTATACTCTCTTTTGGGCCGTCTCCACGAGCGAGAGAATCGCGGCGATATCATCGTCCTTGCCTTTTTACTATACTCTCTTTTGGGCCGTCTCCACGAGCGAGAGAATCGCGGCGATATCATCGTCCTTGCCTTTTTACTATACTCTCTTTTGGGCCGTCTCCACGAGCGAGAGAATCGCGGCGATATCATCGTCCTTGCCTTTTTACTATACTCTCTCTTTTGGGCCGTCTCCACGAGCGGGAGAATCGCGGCGATATCATCGTCCTTGCCTTTTTACTATACTTTCTTTTGGGCCGTCTCCACGAGCGGGAGAATCGCGGCGATATCATCGTCCTTGCCTTTTTACTATACTCTCTCTTTTGGGCCGTCTCCACGAGCGGGAGAATCGCGGCGATATCATCGTCCTTGCCTTTTTACTATACTCTCTCTTTTGGGCCGTCTCCACGAGCGGGAGAATCGCGGCGATATCATCGTCCTTGCCTTTTTACTATACTCTCTTTTGGGCCGTCTCCACGAGCGAGAGAATCGCGGCGTTATCATCGTCCTTGCCTTTTTACTATACTCTCTTTTGGGCCGTCTCCACGAGCGGGAGAATCGCGGCGATATCATCGTCCTTGCCTTTTTACTATACTCTCTTTTGGGCCGTCTCCACGAGCGGGAGAATCGCGGCGATATCATCGTCCTTACCTTTTTACTATACTCTCTTTTGGGCCGTCTCCACGAGCGGGAGAATCGCGGCGATATTATCGTCCTTGCCACGTTTTTCTATACACTCTCTTTTGGGCCGTCTCCACGAGCGGGAGAATCGCGGCGATATTATCGTCCTTGCCACGTTTTTCTATACACTGTCTTTTGGGCCGTCTCCACGAGCGAGAGAATCGCGGCTATCGTCCTTGCCACGTTTTTCTATACACTCTCTTTTGGGCCGTCTCCACGAGCGAGAGAATCTCGGCGATATTATCGTCCTTGCCACGTTTTTCTATACACTCTCTTTTGGGCCGTCTCCACGAGCGAGAGAATCGCGGCGATATCATCGTCCTTGCCTTTTTACTATACTCTCTTTTGGGCCGTCTCCACGAGCGGGAGAATTGCGGCGATATTATCGTCCTTGCCACGTTTTTCTATACACTCTCTTTTGGGCCGTCTCCACGAGCGAGAGAATCGCGGCGATATTATCGTCCTTGCCACGTTTTTCTATACACTGTCTTTTGGGCCGTCTCCACGAGCGAGAGAATCGCGGCTATCGTCCTTGCCACGTTTTTCTATACACTCTCTTTTGGGCCGTCTCCACGAGCGACAGAATCGCGGCGATATTATCGTCCTTGCCACGTTTTTCTATACACTCTCTTTTGGGCCGTCTCCACGAGCGACAGAATCGCGGCGATATTATCGTATAGAAATACGTTGAATATCCGCGATTCTCTCGCTCGTGGAGGCGGCCCGTTTTAAGGTGTAAGCTCCACGGTAGACCGCGAAATTCAAATTTTCAGTGTCAATGGTGTCGATTCTGTTGTGCACAAACTAAACTTAATTTATACTATTGCTATCTTTTACTAAAAGGCAGTGCGAGAAAAGGACGGCTATAGCTATGAACTAAGTTAGAGATGTCAAACTAGTTTATGCCTTGCGCTTCACCGTGTTTTTAGTCGACATGTTTTTACGTGCACCCTTCATTTGTATGGAAATATTAGTTCCAACTAAATTTGACAGCTCTAAATTACGTCCGTCTCTTTCTCGTTTCATTAGAGAGAAAAAGATAGCAATAGCCTAAATTAAGTTTAGTTTGTGCACAACAGAATTGACACCAATATCAGGTTGCTTGTTGATTAAAATATGATTCGCGGCTGTAACACTGACCTGTAAATAGGGTATTTTACTCTAGGAAGAAAAATCTAAAAATATATTATTGAGACAGCTTAGGCAAAAAGAAGTCGAAAATCGTTAGTTTTAGTTCATAGAATAGCAAACTAAATTTTAAAATTCAATTCAAAGGTTTCAGCTTTTTTAATATGTTTCATAACACCATTAAAATAGTCGCCATGTTATTACGTCATACGGCTATGTAAACTTAGAAGTGTCAACTGTCAATTTCAAATAATTACTGCATTTGTTTACACATCCAACTGACGTCATGACCACAGAGCAATATGGCGTCCACTGCGTCCCGCGTTTACGTCAAATTACGCGCGAAATTTGAAAATGCAAAATTTAAATGCTTTTTTAGGGCACTTAACGACTGACTAAAATTTTTGTGATTTTTTTAGTGGTTCCTTAGCACTATAGAATCTAATTGAAACACTTTTAAAAAATCGGTGTAATACCCTATTGCAACAAACGTAAGAGAATTTGAATTTCGCGGGCTACCTTGGAGCTTCCACCCTAACAGATAGAACAGGCCACTATAAAATACCTTCATTGTCTCTTGACAAACTTGGCTTGCCCTTATTACTCTTCATGATATTAGGGTTTCTGAATAGTGCTTGCCTTATGGGCTTCCCGTATTGTTGGTCCTTAAACACGTCACTTACCACAATGGCAAAAACAATCCAATGGGCTCTTCTCAGGGCCAAACAGACCACTAACAAGAGCAGATTTTAATTTTAAATATCAGTCAAGTTCAAAGACGAACGTTCTTAAAAAAAAAATATCAAGTTTCAATTCAATATCACATATCAAATGAACCAGTCATCCCAAATCAATCAGCAAGTCAATGAACGGCACAAATAAGCAAATAGAAAAAAAAACTCGATCACAACACAATATTAGCATTTAAGGGCAGGTATACCCAATTTTCCCAATTTTACATAACTTTGATTCAATAGTAAACAAAGAAATAGTGATTTTTTAAAGCCAAAAAAAATAGATATTATAGTTGACTATATTTACTAAGATAATTTGTGGTTCAAAACATGATATCAAAAACTTCACTCGATGAAAAAAAAATCCGAACAGGAGCCTAATTCGAATATTTTTTTATGTTTTTCTTATTTTACTTGAAGAATATGAAAGTTTTACTTCCAAAAAAAATATCAAAGCAAAGTTAATAACATATAGAACAATTATTTGTGGTTAAATTTTGCAAAACAATTTAATCCTTTTAATAATAAATTATTATATAAGAAAACGGCTTGCGCACGTGGATTCAGTCGCCCGCCAGGCCTTGACGAGGTAGGACCTATGTCCCTTTTGCTGGCGCACGGCTGTCCCGCCAATTTATCAAACGATTTATTTAAAGAACGTAGTGTAATTATAACAGTACAGTCTTTTTTAACCGACTTAAAAAAAGGAGGAGGTTTCACAATTTGACCGTAGGATAACTTCGTCGTTTATGAACCGATTTAGATGATTCTTTTTTTGTTGGAAAGAAGATATTCCAAGAGTAGTATCATGACCATGAAACTAGGATCTGATGATGGCATCTCAGAGAAATCGAGGGAAACCTTTGAACATCGTAGTGCGACTAGTGCGTTTGTTTTTTTGTTCATTGAGTATTTTAGAGCACTACTATTTAAAGAAAGTCTGGACTCGATCTGATGATAGAACCCGAAGACAGTCGAGGGCACTCCTCAACGATTCACAATAATTAGCTGGTGTTTGGGCTTGATTAATTTGTATTGATGAGAACTTTACACCTAAATGGGTTGTGGTCATCTTTAGGGGTCTGATGATAAAGACGAAGGACAGTCAAAGGAACTCCTCAACGTTTTACAGTAGCTACCTTGTGTTTGGATTTAATTCATTTCTATTGATGAGAACTTTGCACCCATATGGGTTATAAGTGCCATTAGTTACATTAAGTGCCATTGGTCTGATGATGGAGACCATAGACAGTCGAGGGAATTCCTCAACGAACGAGTTTACAATCTCACGAGCTAGATTATAATCTAACAGTATTTACAATTTTACGGTGACACATACAACAAATAAAGCATGTGTCACTTCGTGAGATAAAAACAATGTAAGAAACCTAGTCAAAAAGTAAGTAGGTACAAATTCCCTCGAGAATAGTCTCGTCACAGGTGCGCGTATGCAAACTACTTATAAAAAACATCGAGAAATGTTAATTTAATTTCGACCGTACGCCGAGGGCGTAAAGTACCTACTTCCTTCTTCCGTTCGAGTTGTTTATCATCCTTTTGCTTATAGTTTCCTTTGTATTTTTTGTTAATGTTTTTTTGTTCATGCTTTTTGTATGAATTAAAAGATTGTCTAGCGAACAATACTAGACACCGCTAGAAGATTCGCGAATATTTTTTGTGTGTTTTCTAATAGTATGAAAGCACAGCGCAGGCGCCGCATAAGTAGTTAGTTTTGTTTTCGACATTGGAACAGTCGGTTTTGTTTTCGATATTCAAGCAGTCAGTTTCGTTTCGATATCGGAATAGTTAACAGTTCTTTCCGATTATAGTTTCAGCTCAGTTTTTCCAGTATTGTCTGCTTGTAGTGTCTTACCATAGTCAAATAGTGTTTCATTTCTTCTCCATCTACAATAATAGTGCAGTATTTTCCAAACCCACCTCTCCGTTCTACGAAGCTAACGTTTACACCCGGAACTTTCGGTACAGGGCGGTTAGTGGCTCAGATTTGGTTCCGTTATAGTTTTTGAATTTCCAAACACGAGTCCACCCGTCTGGTACACAAATAATTGAATAAATTACGACTTGCAGCAATTTGCATTTACAATATCTATTCAAATTAATTTATTACATTCAAATGTTAGGTTTTCGCAATTACTACCTATTATGATAAATCAAGCTGACAATTTAATAAAATAAGTTGACCTACTGCCTACACGACACGCTTACCTATACTGTGACACTTCGCTCAGCTTTGAGTTCAAGTCGGCGACGCGTGTGCACGACTCGTTTCGCGTAAAGGGTGGTAGCGTTAAATACCTAATTTGCTTGGCGCAGACGGCCTTAACAACTACTCGACGCTCTGACAAGAAATAAAACGTTGTCATATCGACTAAACAGTTAAAAAACCTCTCAAGAATGAACCTTAAAACCACACATTAAGAACTTAAAACAATTGTAATCTTTCTAATAAAACTTCTAGAGTGAAATCGTCACTCAAAAATGAACTTTGAAACTACAGTTTAAGGGTTAAAACAAATTGCAATCCTCAATCAACAAGGATCGATCTAATTTGTATTGTAAATTCAACTTTATTCCACAATTTCACCCGCGTAGTTCCCGTTCCAGTGGGAGTACGGGGATAAAATATAGCCTATGTTACTCGTGGATAATGTAGCTTTCAAATGGTGAAAGAATTTTTTAAATCGGTCCAGTAGTTTTTGAGCCTATTCATTACAACCAAACAAACAACCAAACAAACAAAGTTTTCCTCTTTATAATATTATATATAGTATAGACAACAAAAACTGTCTTACAAGAAAACACTATCATCAAAATCTACAATCAATTCCCAACCTTACTCCGTGGACATAAGATCGAAAACACTACCTACGTAGCATTAAAGTGTTGCTATATGAGAAAAATGCGTTTCCCATGCATTACAGGCGACAATGCGCGGAAGTTGACACGCGTTGCGCGTCACGATGTGTTTTGTATTTTTATCGTGGTTACAAAGGAGAGTAAGCAGAAATAATGTGTTGAGTGTAGTTGACAATGAACATAATCGATGTAAGTCGCAGTTTATCGCGTGGTGCGCAGCGAGCACAAGTTTTTTGAAGTTGCAAAGGAGACATTTTTTTTTGTTTGGAGAATAGGCCACCCACATAAATTGTAGCAGATATTAATGAAACGTATATAGATTTCTTCCTCATAATCTCTAGATTACAGTGGAAATATTAGCTAAGCCATGTCTAACCGGAATGATGAGAAATTCGAAAATGAAAACGTGAATCTAACAATAAACAATAATAATAACACGTCTGTACCAGACTCTGAAAGTAATTGTATTCGCACATTGCGTTGTAATCTTACTGCACAATTGACACAACGACCAGCAGATGCCATTTTCATAAAATAGTTTTTATTATTATGCGAAAAAATCGCAGAAACACTTTCACAACAATCAAAATAAACGGAAAGAGTAAATGTCAAATTAAGTTGTTTATATACCACCAAAAAAACGGATTTACAACGTTCCGTCCGTGCCATGATGATTTTCTATAGGTACCCACCACCTAAAAGATTTTAGCGGAAACCTCTAAAATAGCATTAAAAAGCTCACAGTATAATATTATTTCTTTGTAATATACAAAGAAATAATATTATAATATACAAAGCTTTGTAATATACAAAGAAATAATATTATACTATGAGCTTTTCTCTTTTATATTCTATTTTAATTAAAGCCAAATTAATACCAAAAATTAACAAATTAATAATTAAAAATAATAAATATACAGGGTGTTAAAGTAGTCGCGTGCCATAGCTTAGGGGTGAGTTCAGTATCGATAAAAGAACCCGTAAAAAATAAAAAATAAATACCATTAATTTTTTTTTTAAACTTAAAATTCGGGTGTTAGTGTGAACACCGTTATCCTTGAAACCAGTGGTTTGATTTCATTAGTAGAACCTAAAACCATTGAAAAAAGCAATCTTTTTTTTAAGAAAATCCACTATTTTCCTCGAGATCATTTCACTCTAATGGGCTCGGAAACAGCTGACCGCCAAACGGGCGAGCACTCGGGGTCATCGACCGCGCCGCAGTCAGCTGTCGCTAGAGCGAGCGCGCGTCGCAGCGTGCGCCATGCGCCGAGCCGTTTGTTTCTCGCGCGTAAATTGAGTGAGTGCGGGTGATAACCTACAACCCGTTCGATAACCGTAAGTAATTAAAACATTTTAATAAATAAAACAATTTTAATTCTAAACGATTGCTATTTTAAGTTAGTAGACCGTACTAAATAAGGTTGATCTTGCAATAACTTTTTTGTTCAATTTTTTTAATTTTATTTTTTTGGATTTTTATTTTATTTTTCCTGGGTTCCTTTAACGATACTGAACCTACCCCTAAGCTATGTCACGCGACTACTTTAACACCCTGTATAACAATTAAATCAATAAAAAACAAGAGCGTGTCGGGCCACGCTCAGTGTAGGGTTCCATAGTTTCCCGTCCGTCACAATAAGTGTTCCCACTTATGAGTTTAAAGGTGGGTATCCATTATGTGAAAATGCTTGCATATACGAATATACTACAAACTTAGTTCAGAAATTATTTTGTACAACTTTTTGTCTTTTTTGTACAAAAACTGTTGTTTCCATCAAGTTCAAAATGATTTTCCTAGAAAGTCCTTATAAAGTTCTACTTTTCAGATTTTTTTCATATTTTCTAAACTTATGGTTCAAAAGTTAGAGGGGGGGGGGACACATTGTTTTTTAATTTTGGAGCGATTATTTCCGAAATTATTGACATTATCAAAAAATGATTTTAGGAAACCCCTATTCATTTTTAAATACCTTTCCAACAATATATCACACGTTAGGGATGAAATTAAAAAAAAAATCACTTCCCACTTTACATATAGCGGGGCTGCTACCCTAATAAAACATTTTTTTCCAATTTTTATTTTACCACTTTGTCGGCGTGATTGATATACATATTGGTACCAAATTTCAGCTTTCTAGTGCTAAAGGTCACAGAGATTAAGCGAGGACGGACAGACGGACGGACAGACATGGCGAAACTATAAGGGTTCCTAGTTGACTACGGAACCCTAAAAATAAAAAAATGTTGTGTTAATTCAATATAATATATTATAATAATTTATTTTTTTAATTATTACCAATGGATACCATATTTTTAATTTTTAAACGGAAAATCGCCCCTATTTACGTAAGTATTTTCTGTCAAATGGCATTGACCACAACAGGAATGATTTGACTCGCAAAAAAATATCATAATCATCATCTGCCTAGCCTTTTCAAAAAAAAAAAAAAAATGTTTTAAAAATATCATAATAATAACTTATTTATTATGATTTTAAGATTCCGGTTTCGTTTCTATGTAATCTTTCGTTTATTATTAATAATAAAATGGTTACTTTTTTTTGGTGTAAGTAATATGAATATACGCAACATCGAAGAGGGCCTAAAAAAAACTGTCTCCTTTGGATTCACATCAACTGATCTATGTAACATATCAAAAATGCAGAACTACATCATGCTTTGCGATTTTAGCCTTTTTAGCGTCGATTTCTACTGGGCTAATTGTAGCTATAACACCAAAATTATGGTATTTAATTTGAATAATTGCAAATTTAGAAGAATATGGGTAATTTGTTTAAATTCACGACAAATCCGTAAAATCCGGATTGGACCAAAATCCGTTCATAAAAATCCAGATTTAAGGCGCTGTCAACACCAAAATCGCGCACACTGTCTATTTGTATGGGAGAAAACGAGACGTCACTATTACTGGGCGACCAGGTTTTAGAAGAAAATAATGAATAAATATTGATTTAAAAAAAAAGTATGGATTATTTGTGATATATGACTCGTTAGCGGTTTAGGTATTTATATGTTGACTTCATGTTTTTAATTGCAGACCCATACGTCAAAAAAAATAAAGACATAGGACCGTTAATGATGATTTTAAGACAAATCTTTGCAATTATTTTCTATCGAGCCGATTTCGTCGAAATATGTATCGAGTCCGTCCAAGGTCTTTGAAATATGATCAATATTAACATATATTTTTTTTGCCGTGCTAGAACAAATAGTTTTTCTTAAAAAACTGCTTAAATAACATCAATTTCAACAAATTAGGTGTTGTCAGCCCCTTAAAAACAGAACGGATTTGCATTCCCTAATGGCAATAGGCTCGTCACATCACATGAGACTTAAACATAACTGGCGAAATATGGGTGTACTTGTTATGTACACCTCTGCTTTACCATTCAGGGATTACAAGGCGTGATGTTATATTGTGTAGTTTTATTTTATTTAGAATTCGAGCAAAGCGGCGACTGCTTCCCAATAATACATTCACATCATTCATTTTGCAGATAGTGCTGTCGATTCTGTTGTGCCCAAACTAAACTGAATTTAGGCTATTGCTATCTTTTACTAAAAGACAGTGCGAGAAAAGGACGGCTATAGCTATGAACTTATAAGTTAGAGATGTCAAACTAGTTTATGCCTTGCGCTTCACCGTGTTTTTAGTCGACAAGTTTTTACGTGCACCCTTCATTTGTATGGAAATATTAGTTCCTACTAAATTTGACAGCTCTAAATTACGTCCGTCTCTTTCTCGTTATATTAGAGAGAAAAAGATAGCAATAGCCTAAATTAAGTTTAGTTTGGGCACAACAGAATCGACACCATTATCAAACTTATGTAGACGGGTATTTTCGCGAATTTTACCTTTGTAACTCCCGCGACCACGGCTGGTGCAATCCAGTCGAAACGTCGGGCTTAGTTTTATTTTATTGAGAATTCGAGCAAAGCGGCGACTGTTTCCCAATAATACATTCACATCATTCATTTTACAGATTGACTGTGTCGAACTGTCGAATAATGCCAATCTGAAAATGTGTATCTTGCTCCAATTTAAATCTTGATTTGAACTTAAAATCTAGACCACAAATTAACAATGACCTAGATCGGTCAGGCTGACTCGAATTAAATTAAGGTTCCGAATGACATTTGCATACCTGTCAGAAATTGTAACAGCTAAAGTTTGTATCGCGAATAGGTAAAAAGTAACCAGTCAAAAGTATTGGTTAAAGATGGAAACTTTTTACCCTAAGATAGATTTAATTAGCCTTTTCCTAACTATGGGTCGGCTTTCTATTCCACAACCAAGTTAGTACGGTAATACGATACCCCTTGGTAGGACTGGTTGTCAAACTATCGGGCCTCTCTGTCTGCGATATTCGCTCCGCTTCGGTATGTGGGTCGTGAAGATATGTGCTCCTGCATTACTGGTGGAGCGGTAAACGTTTGAGCTTTGAGGAAATTGGTCTAAATATTACGAATACCGCTTTGAGCTGGTCTCAAAAGCTGATGATATCTGGGGTTACCAAAACAACAACAACAACTATATACGGGAGGCTGTTGACCGTTTTCGGTCTAACCGAATGCAGCTGAATGCCAGTATTTTACATGGAGCGACTGCCTATCTAACATCCACAACCCAGCTAGCACTGGGTAATACCCCTTTGTAAGACCGGTCGTCAGACTTTCGAGCCACTGACTACCTGTAACGACTGTCAAAGATCCTACAAATGACAGCCTCGACGGCTTGACGTAGTTTCCGAGGCACGGAGGAAACCCGGTATGGTACAATATCAACCCAACCATTCCACAAACTGACAAAGTTTATGAGAACCTCGTTATTCAAACTCACCGCATGCAATGCACGCCACCACATATAATACGCGGAAGTTTACTCACGTCACGCTCACTGCGCATGCGTGTTGGTAATACATGTCGTGCGTTCGAACTACGGGTGCTGGTGCTACCCAGCAAGATCATGGGCGAAGTTTGTTTAGTAGAAATGTTGGTTATTCATAATCAAAATGAAAGCATTTATTTCAAGTAGGCCAGTTACAGGCACTTTTGAATTGTCGAAACAAAGATGAAAATTAAATGTAGCTACAGTCCCAGTCACAAGACATAAAAACTGTGAAAGTACTGTAGTTGCCCATTCCCTAGCGTAGATCTCTATGGAGAAGAACGGGCAAGAAACTCCATTCAACACTTGCGAAGCTTTCCAACTTCTGATACATAGGTCTTCTCTCTGAGACGGGCCCGGGCATATAGCGAGCTCATCATCATCATCAGCCTATTAATGTTCCCACTGCTGGGACACAGGCCTCCTCTCTATGAGAGGGAATGGGCTATAATCCACCACGCGGGCCCAGTGCGGGTTGGTAGATGTCACATGTCTTCGAATTTTTGGTTCTAGGACATGCCGGTTTCCTCACGATGTTTGTCTTCACCGTTTTGAGAGCAGCGGTGATGAAATAAATTACACAAAGTAATGCGCCTGCCTGGGTTCGAACCCACGATTTACTGTTCGTAAGTCGGGGCCGCCACCACTGGGCCACCGCTGCTCTCGCACGCTATAGCGAGGTGGTGGTGTATTATAAAGGCTTCAATATTAGGAGGGAGAATAGAGGGCTTAAAAATCTTAAAGTATCTAATTTTTAGGGTTCCGTACCTAAAGGGTAAAAACGGAACCCTATTACTAAGACTTCGCTGTCTGTCCGTCGGTCCGTCTGTCCGGCTGTCTGTCACCAGGCTGTATCTCACGAACCGTGACAGCTAGACAGTTGAAATTTTCACAGATGATGTATTTCTGTTGCCGCTATAACAACAAATACTAAAAACATAATAAAATTAATATTTAAGGGGGGCTCCCATACAACAAACGTGATTTTTTTATAATAATTGGTACGGAACCCTTCGTGCGCGAGTCCGACTCGCACTTGGCCGGTTTTTTTTTTTCGAAAAGGCATCCCGCATAAAGACTACTTCGTCATAGTAAATAACTAGAATTTACAAGTACTTATACAAAAAACCTGGAAAAAAAAAATTCTCATTTAGAAATCAGTTTCGAACCTTGGTTTCGAATGCGGCCGAAGGGATCTTTTTGACATTAAAATTTGGCACAGACGCTAAAGAACCGAGGTTTTCAAGTATTTCGTATCCGGATAATGGTCTAAAGTTCTAAACCAAAGTTTATCTACACTAATATTATCTACACTAAATCTAATATACACTAATATTATAAAGAGGAAAGATTTGTATTTTTGTGTGTATGTTTGTAATGAATAAACTCAAAAACTTCTGCAACGATTTTAAAAATTCTTTCACCATTAGTTAGCCACGTCTTTATTGAGTAACATAGGCTATATTTTAACCCCGTACTTTCACGGGAACCGGAACTACGCGGGTGAAACCGCGTGACGTCCGCTAGTTTCCAATAAAGTTGACAATTTCGGTCCCTCAATGTTAAAAACCCAACATTCTTAAACAATCATGACTGCCCCCTCGAAAGAAATCAACAAATCAAAATTAGCAAGTACTTATTATACGGAAAAACCGGTTCAACTTTCCCCTGGCCTAAGAATTAAGTGGTGAGTTCGCGACCTCGACTTTTGCACAAAAAAACGGCTACGTCCATCTATAGGTCATTGACTTTATTCTGGTTATTAAAGATAGGCAGAAAAAAATCTTTAAAACTACTTCAGTTAATCACTTGAAGAAATACCTTAACCACATAATCTAATATATAAAAATCTCGTGTCACAGTGTTTGTTATCTAACTCCTCCGAAACGGCTTGACCGATTTTTAGGGTTCCGTAGTCAACTAGGAACCCTTATAGTTTCGTCCGTCCTCGCTTAATCTCTGTGACCGTTGCCACTAGAAAGCTGAAATTTGGTACCATTATGTATATCAATCACGCCGACAAAGTGGTAAAATAAAAATTGGAAAAAAATGTTTTATTAGGGTAGCCCCCCTATATGTAAAGTGGGAAGTGTTTTTTTTTTTTTAATTTCATCCCTAACGTGTGATATATTGTTGGAAAGGTATTTAAAAATGAATAGGGGGTTTCTAAAATAATTTTTTGATAATGTCAATAATTTCGGAAATAATCGCTCCAAAAGTAAAAAACAATGTGTCCCCCCCCCCCCCTCTAACTTTTGAACCATAAGTTTAGAAAATATGAAAAAAATCTGAAAAGTAGAACTTTATAAGGACTTTCTAGGAAAATCATTTTAAACTTGATAGAAACAACAGTTTTTGTACAAAAAAGACAAAAAGTTGTACAAAATAATTTCTGGACTAAGTTTGTAGTATATTCGTATATGCAAGCATTTTTACATAATGGATACCCACCTTTAAACTCATAAGTGGGAACACTTATTGTGACGGACGGGAAACTACGGAACCCTACACTGAGCGTGGCCCGACACGCTCTTGGCCGGTTTTTATTAAATGTTTTGTGTTTACTTGATAGGTCTGAGAATAGGTCGTAGGGTATTTTTTTTGTCTAAATTTCCACGTGAACGAAGTCGCAGGCAACAGCTAGTCAGCCTACAAAGTTCAGTCTGCTTGATCATAGATTTCCCTCTGTGAGAGGGTCCACCATGAGGGCCCGTTGTAAGTTGGTGGATGTCAGATATCTTCAAATATTGTGGCATTCCGGTTTTAACGTTTTGAAAGCAGTGGTGATGAATTAGATGAGAAAACGCTAAGTTCCTGCTTGGTTTCGAACCTACCTACATTTCGTAAGTCAGGTCCGATATCACTGTCACTACTGCAAAAAAAAAGCCTTTATACTAGAATGATAAATGTCATACATACATACATACACTTTAAAAACGTTTATCGACCTGTCAAAGATTCTCAAAGTAGATAAAACATAAATATTATAGCGCACGTGGGGTAATTTAGTTTCTATATCTGGCAACACCGTCGCCCTACGGATGCGTTCAGAATAAATTAAAGTAATTGATCGCGTTCGTGACATTTAATGTCGTATTATTTTATACGTTTAGACTTTATGATGTTAGATTATGTTGGTGCATTATAATTTCATGCTTATTAGAGAAGTAGTTAGTATGATATACGGCTCTGAATTTCTAAATGTTTAATATTAGGCGCCTCATATTAAGTCAAGATGGCGCCTTCCTTTCTGCTAATAACTGCCTTTGAATTTTAAAGCAATGTTTCCGATTCCACTTTATTAAAGAAGTGTTTGAATTGTTTGTCTTCGAATTTTTCTCCTGTCATTGTAACTCCTGAAAGCCAGAATCAAGAGTGGCGACCACCAGAAAAGCGCCGAGACAATGAAGCTCGACGAAGTGCCAGAGAATTAATTTAACTGTCTTGGATCCCGCCCATGAAATGAATCAGAAAAAAAAAGCGGAAGAGTAGGAATTTCCACTTCCCTCCATATCAGCAGGAGACAGAACGAAACAAGGCCAATAGGCACAAAGGGACGGTTACAACTGAGATAGGCCCAGTTGCCTAGCACCACGGATAAATATTAACATTAATGGATCCTAAGTTGTGAGCTGTTATATTTGAATAATAGGTATGGCAAAAACGCTTAAACGCACGGAAATTTGTTCCAGTCTCTACAAGGTCTGTATAGTACTTAAATAACTCCGGATGGAACCTGTACACTATCCAACATAATTTTGCGTTCACGCTGCCTAAAGGTGCAAGTTGGCAGCGGGCGACACGAAGCCACCGCAGACGACGTGTCGTCGCTTCATGTCGCCGCGAGCCCGCGACTACTGGTTTCTATGCATTTCTATGAAATTCCCTCCGAAGCAAGCGACATGAAGCTAGCGACGCGTCGTCGAGCGGCAGACGCAAGTGTCGCCCGATCACAGATCAGTAGTGTCGCTGACGCCGAAATGCCGTGTTCGAGATCATGACTGCAGCGACATGAGGCGGCGACGTGTCGCGGCGACATGAAGCGACGACACGTTGTCTGCGGCGGCTTCGTGTCGCCCGCTGCCAACTTGCACCTTAACTTATGAATCTAATACAAGCCCTCCCCTCCCTCCGCACACAACCAAATAAACTATCTCCAGACCACAGACAGCACATTGAGCTACTCGAAACTGTCAAATTTTCCCAATCAAACTAGAACCTAATGCTTTAGCGATGACGTTGAAAATCTATTAAAGGAGTTGTTTGATGTGCTGGGGTTTATACATTACTCAACATACATTCTAAACTGGATTACCGACCAGATTAACTCGATAATGACTAACAAAAGCTTACAAAAAACCGGTGACTTACGTTTACTATTGTGTAACGGTTACATCGTAACTGAAGCTGTTTTGTTTATGTAAGTGTTTCAAGTAGCTTAGGTTGTGCCATCGCTTCTTGCTTTGATACGTAAATGTGTATAGTTTAGTCAAGGTATGTGCATGATCTTTTTTTTATCACTATAAACAAAGCGTATTAACATCAGAAATAGCAAAGTGATTTTTTTTTAAATATCTATAAAAAATACTAAGTTAGAAGCATTTGAAACTGCTGATTAGACAGAGAGATCCGATACAGCGAATGACATCGTTCGCTACATTGACGTACAGAATCCATACTAAATTCCGTTTATCTAGAAAGAGATAGAAACAAAAGTTTAAATGGTTATAACTTTTGTGTAGTTTAGCCGATTTATGTCTTGTTTTCACTTTTTATTTTTATCGAAATAACAAAAATAAAATTTATGCATATTCCCTATTATTTAAATTTATATTGCTATAGCATAAACATATACAGGGTTAGAGATACCGACGCTAAAAAGGTTACCACGTATCTCACTATATCTAATCTGTCAAAATGGGGTGTTATTAATTCCTCTAACACTGAGTGCGAGTGTGGCGCTCCGGACCAAACTATGCCCCACCTACTGGAGTGTCCTAGGTGTCCTTTTACCAGCACTATCGACAACCTAAATAACGCCTCTGAAGATGCAATAAGCGTGGCCACCTACTGAGCCCAAACAGTAACATCATTCCCACCCGCACGCAAAATACGCGCTTTAGACGTAGAGTTGCGGACACCAGCCTGTTTTACAATAAGTAAATCAAAATCAAAATATTTTATTTCACATAGGCCTACGTAGATGGGCACTTATAAAACGTCGAAAAAGGTGCATGGTTCGCGTTGGTCGTTTCCATGGAGAAGAACCGGCAAGAAAATCCATGGTTAATCTTTTTAAATTATTAGGTAGGTATTACAATATTATTGTTACAGCATTAGTATTTAAGTATGGGGGACAGCGTAGGCCCGACAATAGGTCGTTGCTTACTATACAAAAAACGTAAAGCAGAAAAATATTTAACAAAAGTTAACAAGCATCTGGGAATCTACAAAGCCTACAAATGTTCACGCATACACAAGTAAATATAAAAAAAACAATCTAAGAAAATTTTGTACATAAAAAAAAATTAAACAAGTGACACAAATATTGTCATCAGTGCTGTAACTATTCTGAGCAAAAGATAAGAAAAAAATATATATTTTAGAACTATTGTAAAAAACTTCGTAATTGTAATACAACATCGAACATCGATACGACAAGAAGATGAATAAGAAGTGACAGGCCTGACAGAAAAGAGCCTCCACGAGTGACAATGCTCAATATCGTAAGATACAATCTGTCTAACAAAGACACGAGTTGTTTGCGCTAAGCTCACACCGACAGAACTAAACTACTCACAAAACTAGCCTCTCAATCATACCAGTTCATAAGCCAGTGATTTACTAGTCATTGTGCAACCGTTATTTACACCGCAAAGTTTTCTCTTTGCATAATTCTTAACGACACGTAATGACTGTGTGAACTGTACTTGTCACATCAACTACCAGTTTTGACAGTTACAGGGTTGCCATGTAAAATAAGTAGACTAAGAATGGGGAAATTTATTGACATGCAACTTTTTGACTATTTTGCGTATTTTATACCTTAGAAACTATGCTTTTATTTGAAGTTATTTTTTTTGTCCTCCCTTGTCAAATATGCGCCTCATTTTGAAGGCATGTAGCATAATTTAATAAAAAAATAATGGTATTCAATTTCAGGAAAATAAGGAGCATGTGTTGGTAGAAACAAGATACTAGATGGACTCATCATCTGCCCAGCATTTTCCCAACTAAGTTGGGGTCGGCTTCCAGTCTAACCGGATTCAGCTGAATAACAGTATTTTACATGGAGCCACTGCCTATCTGACCTCCACAACACAGTAACAACTGGGTAATACGATACCCCTTGGTGCTTGGTAAGACTGGTTGTCAGACTTTTCGGGCCACCGACTACTTATGGACAGTCAAGCAGCCGCGACCAATGGGCTTAAGGCGGCTCCCCGAGCAAATGACCTTGAGCGAGCAGTTTTTCGGAGCCTACTCCTCTTTATCCAAAAGAAATACCAACTAATAAAAAATACATTAAATTACTACATATCCTTGACTCCAAAATTGTCGTTTCATATTTTTTTTTAAGTTGCTTAATGTTTAATAAATCCCCTCACAACGAAACCATAGAAATGAGAAATAATGAATTATAAAATGCTACTTCTCGTACAGTAACCATTATTTTGATTTGCTACTTATACTAATGGATAGGCAATTTAATAATGAACATAATTGTCGTTTTATTTTTTCCAAAAGACGTAAGTTTGATTTTATAAAGAATAAAAACCACTCATTTCGCACAATTCGGCCTGCAGTGACTGACGTAACGACCAATTCGTAGTGCAAGCTGATTAGAACTTTATTCTAACAGTATTTCAAGCGAAGTTTGAACCACCACAAATAGAGTTGCTAATTTTGCTCGGGGTACCGCCTTAACGTGCTTTCCGAGGCTTTTTGATGTGAAACATCTATAGGCGCGGGTAAACCAAAAAAACAAATGAAAAATTCGTGGCGATCGTGCCGTTCGAACCCGGCCCGAACAAACCCGAACATTACCGACCTGTTGAAGCAGCATAAGATCTACATATTTGCCACAATTTACAACAAGCCAGTTGGTCTCGGGGCACAGAGCGCTGGGTTATAATCTCGTGACTTCAAGTTCGATTCCAGCATAAGGATTTTCTTTTTGTGAATCGAGTCATTTTGTTTTTAGTTTCAGTTGATTTTTTACATTGACTTTTTGACAGCATTACTTGTAAATTAACTTACTTATATAATTTCGATGTTTCACATCCCGCGACGGCTTTTTTTCTAAAGTTTTTTTTTAAAATGTTGTTAGCACTAATAGAATGTGCCTACTAAGTATATTTTCTTTCTTTCCTAATCCCAATGATAAAACCTTGGCCCAGAAACTGACCAGTACAAATTGTTTCTATCTCTAAATAAACAGTAGACAGTCTGGCGACATTTACTAAACTTAGGCAACGTTACGTGCTTAGTAACTGAGTTCATTATCAGACTGTCTAAATGAATAATTTACGAGGCAATTAAGAAATATTTGTGCGTGGTGTTTGTGTATTTTTATGCTTCATTTACATAGCCTGAACCTGTAATGTAGTCTTCTACTTATCTTGTGTGATCCTCTTCCGCCTGCCATAACCCAACTATGTTAGGGTCGGCTTCCAGTCTAACCAGATGCAGCTGAAAACCAGGCATTTCCTTGGAGCTACTGCCTATCGAGAGCAGCGGTGGCCCAGTGGTGGCGACCCCGACTTACGAACAGTAAGTCGTGGGTTCGAACCCAGACAGGCGCATTACTTTGTGTAATTTATTTCATCACCACTGCTCTCAAAACGGTGAAGGAAAACATCGTGAGGAAACCGGCGTGTCCTAGAACCAAAAAATTCGAAGACTTGTGACATCTACCAACCCGCACTGGGCCTGCGTGGTGGATTATAGCCCATTCCCTCTCATAGAGAGGAGGCCTGTGTCCCAGCAGTGGGAACATTAATAGGCTGATGATGACTGCCTATCTGACCTCCACCACCTAGTTACTGGGTAATACGATGGTCTTTGGTAAGACTGGATGTCAAACTTTGATTGTTAAAGTTTCCATAATTGCAATATAATAAAGCTAGCAAATCTATTTTGGATCCTGCTACGTTCGCGTCGAATTAAAAATAATCTTGGTTCACGAAATATTTTCATATCGTGAATCTAAAAATATTTAACTACGTCAAATAAAATATTAACTTTATAAAAGATTTTATAAACTCCCTAGCGGACGTCACGCAGTATCACCCGCGTAGTTCCCGTTCCCGTAGGAGTACGGGGATAAAATATAGCCTATGTTACTCAGGGTGAATGTAGCTTTTTAATGGTGAAAGAATTCTTGAAATCGGCGCAGTAGTTTTTGAGTTTATTCATTACAATCATACACACACACAAAAATACAAATCTTTCCTCTTTATAATATTAGTGTAGATGTAAGCCGCAAACTAGGTAGTTTGCAGATTTGTGCCAAACTACTGATTCGGATTTATTAAAGTATCTAGTTGTACTCTGAACTATTTATTATATGGCTTAAAAACATATGACTGACTGAAGATGGGCCAAGATCGTCCCTCATTGCCTGAGGGAGGGCATGGTCTTCAAGGTAGACCACGGCAAAGGTGGTGTGACGATCTGTAGGCCTATTACGTTTATTTCTGATATCTAGTGACTATCAAGCTACACCGAACTTTGATGACAAGCGAGAATGTCAAAATATTGGTAAGTATTACGTATTACACAGAGTGAATATCACTTTACGGTGACTTAACAGCTCGGGTAAGGTGTAACGTCTTTCATGAAAGCCACTCCAAACTCAGTTGTCATCAATTTGATGTCCACTATGCTTACATAATTGCAATATTAGAAGAAACGATACGAAAGCGTCTGTCAAAATGAGTTACGGTGACTATCAGCCACGATGGGCACCGATGACGTCATATTTGATCGCGACTGGTCATACATAATATGAAACTAACCTTTTGACAGTTATTTGATGGATACTGAGCCCATTATTATCATTTCGAGCTGTCAATAGAGATACGTACTCGTAATAGGCCTGCTAATCTTGTTTGTGGGGCGAACATGGCCAGATATTGCACAAGACAGAGAGAGGTTTAGAAAGAGACTAGTATTTGCTTGAGTGCGCGAGCTGCGCGCAGCTCGCGTGTCCTCGTGTTCTTGAGACGTATTCCATACCCTTATAAATTTTGAGAATCCATAAGAATCCTTAAACGAATTGGAAAAACCGTTACAACTACCCCTAGATCAGTATGAAAACCTTTAAGAACCCCTAAAACATTATAAAATGAATATATAAAAAAAAACCTAATAAAATAAAAGTTAAAAACATTACTTAAAAACTGAGACCCATAAAAAAAGCAGTCCCTAAAGTTTGCTTGTCGTCGGCCTGAGTTACGCTTCACCCACTCAACCTTCGTTACGCTGCGGAGGTCGCCGGCTCGCTTCGCTCGCCACCTCCCCCCTTCGCTCCACTCGGTCTCGCAGGTTCGCTCCACTCAGAACCTACCTACTACCAGAAAGGTTTCGACGCCTACTACAATATTTGTTAAAACACCCAATGGCTATCTCTAACCGTTACGAAGTTACAGCCCTTTCAGTTTTAGGGGAGGTTGGGGAGGGGAGGAAATGGTATACAAATTTTTAATTTCAACGCCCCTCAATAGTTTTAGGTAAGAATCAAAAGATTTTTCAGTAGTAAAAAAAGGGGTGAAGTGGGGGTGAAGGGGGTGAGAGGGGTGAGTTTTGAAAAAAGATATTGACTAATGCATTACCCCTTCATATGAATCTGAAAAAAAAAATGTTCCAAGTCTCTCAACTTCTGAGATCCACCTAAAGGGGGGAGAACGGGGATAAGTGGGTCAACTTTTGAAAACTGGTTTTTACTTTCCCGAGCCTCCTCTATACGAATCTGAAAAAAAAAACGTTCCAAATCCCTTGGTTTCCGAGATATGATAGGGGGGGGTAAGAAGGGGGGCGAAAAGGGGAGGTTTGGCACTTTTCCCATACTCGCGAGAGTCACTTGTTTACGAATCTGTCAAAATATACCCACCTCCCCATCCACCATCTGGGAGAACAATTATGTCAGTGAGTCAGTCAGTCAGTCAGTGAGTGGTAATCGAGCTTTATATAGTATAATAACTAGTATTTGCGTGGGTGCGCGAGCTGCGCGCAGCTCGCGTGTTGTCGTGTTCTTGAGAAGTATTCCTTACCATCATAAAATTTTGAGAATTCATAGGAATCCTTAAAATAATTGGAAAATCCGTTACAACTACCCCTAAATCAGTATGAAAACCCTTAAGAACCCCTAAAACATTCTAAAACCTAATTCAATAAAATAAAGTTAAAAAAACGAATTCATTAGAAACGTTAAAAACGAGTTCGCTCCACTCAGGACTTACCACCACCGGACAGGTTTCGACGCCTACTATAATATTTGTTCAAACACATAATGGCTATCTCTGACCGTTACGAAGTTATAGCCCTTTTATTTTTAGGGGAGGTTGGGGAGAGGTGGAAAGGGTGTACAAATTTAAACGCTCCTCAATAATAATTTATAGTAAAAATCAAAAAGCCGCTACGTGTCCTAGTTTCCGAGATACGATGGGGGGAGGGGTGAAGGGGGGGAGAGTGGGGAGTTTTGATAAATGATTTTGACTAACGCGTTGCCCCTTTATATGAATTTGAAAAATAAAATGTTCCAAGTCTCTCAACTTCCGAGATCCGCCTAAAGGGGGGAGAAGGGGGAAAAAAGGGTCAATTTTGAAAACTGGTTTTTACTTGTCCGACCCTCCTCTATACGAATCCGTAAAAAACGAAAAATACGGGTCTCTTTGTTTCCGAGATACGATAGGGAGGGGGAGGAAAGGGGGCGAAAAGGGGAGGTTTGGGACTTTTCCCATACTCACGGGAGTTACTTGTTTACGAATCTGTCAAAATATACCCACCTCCCCATCCACCATCTGGGAGAACAATTATGTCAGTGAGTGAGTCAGTCAGTCAGTCAGTGGTAATCGAGCTTTATATATTATACTAGTATTTGCGTGGGTGCGCGAGTTGCGCGCAGCTCGCGTGTTGTCGTGTTCTTGAGAAGTAGTCCTTACCATCATAAAATATTGAGAATCCATAGGAATCCTTAAAATAATTGGAAAATCCGTTACAACTACCCCTAAATCAGTATGAAAACCCTTAAGGACCAACATTATAAAATTAATTTAGTAAAAAAAAAACTTAATGATATAAAAGTAAAAAACCTTACTTAAAAACTGAGACCCATTAAAAAAAACATAACCCTAAAGTTGCTTGTCGTCGCCCCTGAGTTACGCTTCACCCACTCGACCTTCGTTACGCTACGGAGGTCGCCGGCTCGCTTCGCTCGCCACCTCCCCCCTTCGCTCCACTCGGGGCTTACCACCACCGGACAGGTTTCGACGCCTACTATAATATTTGTTCAAACACATAATGGCTATCTCTGACCGTTACGAAGTTATAGCCCTTTTATTTTTAGGGGAGGTTGGGGAGAGGTGGAAAGGGTGTACAAATTTAAACGCTCCTCAGTAATAATTTATAGTAAAAATCAAAAAGCCGCT
Organism: Xestia xanthographa; assembly: GCA_905147715.2. Classification (NCBI taxonomy): domain Eukaryota; kingdom Metazoa; phylum Arthropoda; class Insecta; order Lepidoptera; family Noctuidae; genus Xestia; species Xestia xanthographa. Next base: position 20,573,718 of record LR990667.1, read on the forward strand.
ACGTGTCCTAGTTTCCGAGATACGATGGGGGGAGGGGTGAAGGGGGGAGAGTGGGGAGTTTTGAAAAATGATTTTGATTAACGCGTTGCCCTTTTATATGAATCTGAAAAATAAAATATTCCAAGTCTCTCAACTTCCGAGATCCGCCTAAAGGGGGGAGAAGGGGGAAAAAAGGGTCAATTTTGAAAACTGGTTTTTACTTTTTCGACCCTCCTCTATACGAATCCGGAAAAAACGAAAAATACGGGTCTCTTTGTTTCCGAGATACGATGGGGAGGGGGAGGAAAGGGGGCGAAAAGGGGAGGTTTGGGACTTTTCCCATACTCACGGGAGTTACTTGTTTACGAATCTGTCAAAATATACCCACCTCCCCATCCACCATCTGGGAGAACAATTATGTCAATGAGTCAGTGAGTCAGTGAGTGGTAATCGAGCTTTATATAGTATAACTAGTATTTGCTTGGGTGCGCGAGCTGCGCGCAGCTCGCGTGTCGTCGTGTTCTTAAGACGTATTCCATACCCTTATAAATTTTGAGAATCCATAAGAATCCTTAAAATAATTGGAAAATCCGTTACAACTACCCCTAAATCAGTATGAAAACCCTAAAGAACCCCTAAAACATTCTAAAAACTAAATCAATAAAAAAATGAGAATTCATTAGAATCGTTAAAAGCTGAGTTACGCTTCACCCACTCAACCTTCGTTACGCTGCGGAGGTCGCCGGCTCGCTTCGCTCGCCACCTCCCCCCTTCGCTCCACTCGGTCTCGCAGGTTCCCTCCACTCAGAACCTACCTACCACCAGACAGGTTTCGACGCCTACTATAATATTTGTTAAAACACCCAATGGCTATCTCTAACCGTTACGAAGTTACAGCCCTTTCAGTCTTAGGGGAGGTTAGGGAGGGGAGGAAATGGTATACAAATTTTTAATTTCAACGCCCCTCAATAGTTTTATGTAAGAATTAAAACATTTTTCAGTAGAAAAAAAAGGGGTGAAAAGGGGGGGGGGGTGAAGTGGGGGAGAGTGGGGCGTTTTTCGAAAAATGAATTTGACTATCGCGTTGCCCCTTTATATGAATCTGAAAAAAAAAATGTTCCAAGTCTCTCAACTTCCGAGATCCGCCTAAAGGGGGGAGAAGGGGGAAAAAGGGGTCAATTTTGAAAACTGGTTTTTACTTCTCCGAGTCTCCTCTATACGAATCCGTAAAAAACGAAAAATACGGGTCTCTTTGTTTCCGAGATACGATAGGGAGGGGGAGGAAGGGGGGCGAAAAGGGGAGGTTTGGCACTTTTCCCATACTCGCGGGAGTTACTTGTTTACGAATCTATCAAAATATACCCACCTCCCCATCCACCATCTGGGAGAACAATTATGTCAGTGAGTCAGTCAGTCAGTCAGTGAGTGGTAATCGAGCTTTATATAGTATAATAACTAGTATTTGCTTGGGTGCGCGAGCTGCGCGCAGCTCGCGTGTCGTCGTGTTCTTGAGACGTATTCCATACCCTTATAAATTTTGAGAATCCATAAGAATCCTTAAACGAATTGGAAAAACCGTTACAACTACCCCTAGATCAGTATGAAAACCCTTAAGAACCCCTAAAACATTATAAAATTAATATAAAAAAAAAACCTAATAAAATAAAAGTAAAAAACCTTACTTAAAAACTGAGACCCATAAAAAAAAGCAGTCCCTAAAGTTTGCTTGTCATCGGCCTGAGTTACGCTTCACCCACTCAACCTTCGTTACGCTGCGGAGGTCGCCGGCTCGCTTCGCTCGCCACCTCCCCCCTTCGCTCCACTCGGTCTCGAAGGTTCGCTCCACTCAGAACCTACCTACCACCAGATAGGTTTCGACGCCTACTATAATATTTGTTAAAACACCCAATGGTTATCTCTAACCGTTACGAAGTTACAGCCCTTTCAGTTTTAGGGGAGGTTGGGGAGGGGAGGAAATGGTATACAATTTTTTAATTTCAACGCCCCTCAATAGGTTTAGGTAAGAATTAAAACATTTTTCAGTAGAAAAAAAGGGGTGAAAAGGGGGGGGGGTGAAGTGGGGGAGAGTGGGGCGTTTTTCGAAAAATGAATTTGACTATCGCGTTGCCCCTTTATATGGATCTGAAAAAAAAAATGTTCCAAGTCTCTCAACTTCCGAGATCCGCCTAAAGGGGGGAGAAGGGGGAAAAAGGGGTCAATTTTGAAAACTGGTTTTTACTTCTCCGAGCCTCCTCTATACGAATCCGTAAAAAACGAAAAATACGGGTCTCTTTGTTTCCGAGATACGATAGGGAGGGGGAGGAAGGGGGGCGAAAAGGGGAGGTTTGGCACTTTTCCCATACTCGCGGGAGTTACTTGTTTACGAATTTGTCAAAATATACCCACCTCCCCATCCACCATCTGGGAGAACAATTATGTCAGTGAGTCAGTCAGTCAGTCAGTGAGTGGTAATCGAGCTTTATATAGTATAACTAGTATTTGCGTGGGTGCGCGAGCTGCGCGCAGCTCGCGTGTTGTCGTGTTCTTGAGAAGTATTCCTTACCCTCATAAAATTTTAAGAATCCATAGAAATCTTTAAAATAATTGGAAAATCCGTTACAACTACCCCTAAATCACTATGAAAACCCTTAAGAACCCCTAAAACATTATAAAATTAATATAAAAAAACCTAATAAAAACAAGTAAAAAACCTTACTTAAAAACTGAGACCCATTATAAAAAACATAACCCTAAAGTTGCTTGTCGTCGCCCCTGAGTTACGCTTCACTCACACAACCTTCGTTACGCTGCGGAGGTCGCCGGCTCGCTTCGCTCGCCACCTCCCCCCTTCGCTCCACTCGGTCTCGCAGGTTCGCTCTACTCAGAACCTACCACCACCGGACAGGTTTCGTCGCCTACTATAATATTTGTTCAAACACCCAATGGCTATCTCTAACCGTTACGAAGTTACAGCCCTTTCAATTTTAGGGGAGGTTGGGGAGGTGAGGATACCCTCCGTATACAAATTTAAACGCTCCTCAATAATAATTTATAGTAAAAATCAAAAAGCCGCTACTTGTCCTGGTTTCCGAGATACGATGGGGGGAGGGGTGAAGGGGGGGAGAGTGGGGAGTTTTGAAAACTGATCTTGACTAACGCGTTGCCCCTTTATACGAATCTGAAAAAAAAAATGTTCCGAGTCTCTCAACTTCCGAGATCCGCCTAAAGGGGGTGAAAAGGGGGGCAAGAGGGGCAATTTTGAAAACTCGTTTTTACTTTCCCGAGCCTCCTCTATATGAATCTGAAAAAAAAAACGTTCCAAATCCCTTGGTTTCCGAGATACGATAGGGGGGGGTGAGAAGGGGGGCGAAAAGGGGAGGTTTGGCACTTTTCCCATACTCGCGAGAGTCACTTGTTTACGAATCTGTCAAAATATACCCACCTCCCCATCCACCATCTGGGAGAACAATTATGTCAGTGAGTCAGTCAGTCAGTCAGTGAGTGGTAATCGAGCTTTATATAGTATAATATAATGCTTTTTCCAGCAGTACAGACTTCTGCTCTTCCTTTCGAGGAAAATGGCATGATGATACAGGCGCGGATACAGGGGGGGGGCAATGGGTGCAATTGCCCCCCCTGAACCAGACCAAATACGTCATTAGCCAAGCTTGAACTAGTTTGACGGAATTGAAACTAAATATTCTAGTTGTATATCTTCTCATGGGCGTCGCCAGGAGGAGGCAGCTGCCCTTAGAGACTCAGGATTTTTAAAAGTTATACCTTTTCCTGCCTGATGCCATAGAATGGTATTATAGCATTATTATCTGAGGCAATGTTGTAAAAAATGTAGAGCTCGCTACGCTCGCTCTTGAAGCCTAGTTTTTCATGAGTCTTAACTTTGTAAGAGGCTCAGGTAACTCCAGTAGGTCGGTAGGAAAAGTGTTAAAATTTTCGAGCTCGCTCCGCTCGCTCTACAGACTACTTTCTCTTGAATTTATCTAAAATCTCCTATATGAACGTTCGAAACCATTCTAACCTGTCCAAGGCAAGGTGTCGTAAAAAAAACCTCGCTTATCATGGATTTCTGTAAAGTAAAGCCCATTTAAGATCAAAAGTTTATCCATTTTTTTAATTATTTCTCCAAAAATTGCCCCCTCTTAAAGGAAATCCTGTATCCGCGCCTGTGATGATAGCAAAAAATCACAAATCAAAAACCGTACTAATTCCCGCCAACCCTAATCAACAATAGTGTTGAGGCATCGCTACGCAAAACCGGTATTTTTATGCCAGAAACCGGTACTATATGTTAGATTTCTCTCAGCCGTTTAATATTCAGTGTAATACATCGCGGATATGTGCCAATGGCACTACTAATATCATTTCTAAAACGGTGATAAAGTTACTGTGTTAGTTTTAATCGCGGTCTTCCTCTCTACAGACCTACTAAATTTGCTGTGCCCGACAGGGTCCATAATTGTTTCTATGTTTTATTTACCACCTGTAATTGTACATTATGGAGTAGCAATAAATGATTTTGACTTTGACTAATGTTTTATTGGAAGACTGGCTGGTGCCCGCAAACTCAAAGTTTTAGCTGAAAGACTACAGCTTTCTTCAATATCGTGTGGTTAGTGACTAACCTGGTAAGTATCAGTTTTTTTAAGCCACCCATGGGCCTCTGACTTAACATGCCGTCGAGAAATATCTCTCAGGCATGCTGGTTTCCTCACGATGTTTTCCTTCACCGAAGCAAGTGTTAATTATACAATACGCACATGAATCAGAAAAATCAGAGATGCGTGTCTTGGGTTCGAACTTGAGACCTATGACTTGTCAGTTCGACGGTCACACGGTCATAGTTAGGAAAAGGCTAGGCTTTTAGGCCTAGCCTTTTCCTAACTATGAGGTCGGCTTCCAGTCTAACCGGATGCAGCTGAATATCAGTATTTAACATGGATTGACTGCTTATCTGACTTCCACAACCCAGTTGGATGATTAATACGATACCCCTTGGTAAGACCGGTTGTCAGACTTTTGAGCCACTGACTACCTGTAACGACTGTCAAAGATCTACAAATGACAGCCGGGACAAACTGCCTAACGTGCTTTTCGAGGCACGGAGGAAACTCAGTATGTAATGGGTGGTCACCCATCCACGGACCAACCTAGGCAAGCGCGGCTTAACCTAAAGATCGACCCGAGCGTCTGCTATTATTTAGCCACGAGCTCCTAAAAGGGGTCATCGGTTCGAAATTCTTTTAGGAACCCTAGATTACCATTGGGTATTGTTATATGGTCTCAAGTAACAATAAAATTGTAAACGTCCATTTGTGCTGCACCATGATTAAATTAAATTATGAAATTAATTAAAAGTAAACATTAAAAATAAGACACAATAAACTAAATCGGTTCTATACGAAGCCAAAAGGTCAAAGGTATTACTTGTATAAATATACCGGATGACTTTTATATCACTTTCTAAAAAAAATGGGTATATTAGTAGAAGCTTATGGCATACCTAGTTTTTTTTTTTCAACTGTCTAGCTGTCACGGTTCATGAGATACAGCCTGGTGACAGACAGACGGACAGACGGACAGACAGCGAAGTATTAGTAATAGGGTTCCGTTTTTACCCTTTGGGTACGGAACCCTAAAAAATGATCCATCATCAAAAAACGCTACAAATTGCAAGTAAACTTTTCATATTACAACAAAGAAAGAGAAATTTTGAAAAAAAAAAAAAATCGTATTCGAATTGTGGAATTTCGATATTTTTAGAAAAACAAAACGAAGTAAATATATTTTTATCTATTTAATTTAAAAAAATAATCATTTTGTTTTGTCCTGTGTAAGACAAATAAAAACTTTTTTCTTTACAGTTAATTTATTGATATTCCCACAAAATCCGTGTTTTAGGTGTCTTTCGCGCCAACCTTTTGGTTTCACGCTCTATTTGTTCGTGATAGGTTACTCATGGCGTCTCTTGACATTTGCTGAACAAATATTTGACGGGGATTTTATATAATGGCGTATTTATTGCTATTTTTGACGTAAGTGCAGGAGTCGTTTAAAGGTTATTGCTACGGTACACGGTGCAAAGAAAAGACCAAAGAAATTTTTTTTTTTTTTTTTTTTTTTTTTTTTCTGGACATTACACACAGCGCCATCTAGTGCCACACTAAGCAACGAGGCTTGTGTCGTGGACACTAGATAGTTGATATACTACATAGATACTTTTTTGTTTGTAAATACATACTTATTATACATATAAACATCCATGACTCGGAAACAAATGTCCATGCTCATCACACAAACATTTGCTCCGACCGGGATTCGAACCCGGGACCCTAAGAACGAAAGGCAGCCTGACTACCGCTGCGCCAATCGGGTCGTCAATTTTTTTTTAATTCAAATTGTGTGAGGAATGATTTGAAATAGAATGGAATAAATGATAGCGTGACGGTTGTCAGAGGAGAATGGAAGAACATGGGATAAGGTCAGGAAGATGATGATGCTACGGTCAGGGTCCAGAGGAATAACTTAGAGGAACAAGTGCTGATAGTAGTCCCCAGTCCAACTAGAAGTTGACCCCAACAAATTTTGCTTACATGCCAAGAGGAGACGGCTCTCTTTAATTCCAGCAGAGGGAACATTATTTAGATTGCTTTATTGCGTACTAGCAGACGTCACGCGGTTTCACCCGCGTAGTTCCCGTTCCCGTGGGAGTACGGGGATAAAATATAGCCTATGTTATTCGGTAAAGACGTGCCTTTCTAATGGTGAAAGAATTTTTGAAATCGGCGCAGGAGTTTTTGAGTTTATTTATTACAAACATACACACACACAAAAATACAAATCTTTCCTGTTTATAATATTAGTACAGATTAGTATAGACTGCTGACCCGCGAAACTTGTCCGCGTCACATAATATAGCTTATAACATGTCATTTTGTGCATTCAATTACGAACAAAAACCGTGACAATGGTGCCGATTCCCTTGTTCACAAACTAAACTAAATTTAAGTTGAATGCATGCGTGCGAAAATGGATTCCCTCTCTTAAATCCAAAAACGGGCGAACTACTTCTAATAGAAAAGAGCTAGTTGAGACGGCTACAGAGTTCTACGAAGATTTATACCAACGTAGAGACGATAGTAACAATACTACCTGTACAACAATAAGACCCAATGACGTAAACATAGAAGTGCCAATATTTATAGAAAGTGAAATAAGTAATGCAATTTCCTCTCTTAAATCCTTAAAGAGCCCGGGAGAAGATGGAGTTACTAATGATGTACTTAAAACTCTAATGGAACCACTATCCCCTATTATTACAAAATTGTTCAATAATATCTTAGCATATGAACACATACCTGCTGAATGGGAGACATCAGTTATAACATTATTGTATAAGAAAGGAAATCCTGAGGACATAGGAAATTATAGACCTGTAAGCTTATTACAGACTACGTACAAAGTATTCACGCAAGTACTGCTTAAAAGAATTATGCCGACTTTAGACTCCAATCAACCTAAAGAACAAGCTGGTTTCCGCCCAAGGTTCTCTACAGTCGATCATATATTCACTGTGACACAAATCATAGAAAAGTATGAAGAATACGGGAAAAGGCTCTACATTGCTTTCGTTGATTATTCCAAAGCATTCGATTCAATAGGACACTTAGCTCTGTGGAAAGCCCTAGAACAACAAGGAGTGCCACAAAAGTACATTAATATATTAAAGGAAATTTATAAAAGAGGTAAAGCCAAAGTCAAATTAGAGAGAAAAGGAAGACCTTTCGAAGTACAACGTGGTGTCCGACAAGGTGACCCGATATCACCGAACCTCTTTACTGCTCTCCTCGAGACCATTTTCCGTAACTTGGAATGGGACTCGGTGGGGATCAACATTAATGGAGTAACATTAAACCATTTACGCTTCGCGGATGACATAGTACTAATCTGCGACAACCACACACATCTAGAATACATGCTACAATCTTTAGATGAAGAGAGTCGAAAATGCGGATTGACCATGAATCCAGACAAAACTCGCATAATGACCAACGGAGAAAACAAACCAGTTAAAATATTATCGAAGGAAATAGAATACGTGGAAGATTATGTATATTTAGGACAAAAAATCACTTTCAAGGAAAAAACTGCAGGCGAAGTAGAGCGTAGAATAAAACTAGCTTGGAAAAGATATTGGTCATTGAAGCACATTTTCAAATCCAAACTACCAATCAAACTAAAGAAGAAAGCATTCGAAACTGTCGTGTCTCCCACACTCCTCTACGGATGCCAGACCTGCCCGCGTAGTATGGCGACGTAGAAACGGGGAAAGACTCGACAAATCTTTTGTTCATCTGTCATTTTGTCGATATTAAATAGACAAAATGACAGATGAACAAAAGATTTGTCGAGTCTTTCCCCGTTTCTACGTCGCCATGCTACGCGGGCTGGGCACTAACAAAAGAAACTATCACCAAACTACAAGTCTTCCAGCGGGCAGTCGAACGAAGTATGTTGGGATTGAAACTGCGAGACAGAATCAACACCAAACTGATAGATGTAGCAGAATTAGCCTGTAGGCTAAAATGGCGATGGGCGGGTCACGCGGCGCGGGCAGACGACGGACGTTGGAGCGAGCGAGTACTGCACTGGTGGCCGCGCGGCGAGGCGCGCCGCCGTGGTCGCCCACGCCGCCGTTGGAGTGACGACGTCGCGCGGGTTGCGGGATCCACTTGGACCAGAATAGCCAAAGATAGAAAATTATGGAAATGCATGGAGGAGGCCTTTGCCCAACATTGGGTACCCCAAAACTAAAAATCGGTTCCAATCATTTTTATTATTATTTTAATTAAATTATTATGTTATATGTCATGCTCGTATCTATATTTATTGAATCAATTGTTATTATTCACATTTTATTTCGAATGTATAATGTACTTATAATGAGACTTTTATTGAATCAATTGCTATTAATTAGTTAATTTTATTTTATTATTATGTGTCAGATTGTAAATGTATAATGTGACTATTTAATGGAATCAATAGTTATAAAATAATGGATCGATAAATTCACAATTATATTAATTAAAAAAATAATGAAATTAAATGTAAAATAGAAGTCAAACGATAGATTATTAAGTACTGGAATATTTAACGTCAGGAATGCTACATAAATTAAGCAACTCTATTATGATATGTTTTGTTTATGATAATAGTTCGTTTCTGTTGCATGTGATTCTAACACTGCATGACATAGTTTTATAGTTTTTATTTTTTGAAAATGTATTATGTAAAAATGAAATATCCTTAGATAGGTACTTTGGGAAATAAATGGCTTTATTATTATTATTATTATTATTCGGTAAAGACGTGCCTTTCTAATGGTGAAAGAATTTTTGAAATCGGCGCAGTAGTTTTTGAGTTTATTTATTACAAACATACACACACACAAAAATACAAATCTTTCCTGTTTATAATATTAGTACAGATTAGTATAGACTGCTGACCCGCGAAACTTGTCCGCGTCACATAATATAGCTTATAACATGTCATTTTGTGCATTCAATTACGAACAAAAACCGTGACAATGGTGCCGATTCCCTTGTTCACAAACTAAACTAAATTTAAGTTGAATGCATCTTTTTCTTTCTATTTCATTATGAAAAGGACAGAAGATAAATATTAGTTTAATCCTGTCAAATTAGTCAGCACCTGACGTAATTTGATGTAATTTTAGTAGTCAACTTTTTAATCGCGTCTAAAACTTGTATGGCGCTGATTAATTTGACAGAACATAACTAAAATTTATCTTCTGTCCTTTTCTTAATGAAATAGAAAGAAAAAGATGCACTGAACTTAAATTTGGTTTAGTTTGTAAACAAGGGAATCGGCACCACTATGTAGCCTAAAGCCTTCCTTGGTTTACAAAGAACATTTTTGCTGAATTTCAATTCAATCTATCGAGTAGTTTTGGCGAGAAGCCACAAGACAACAATTCTAAAAAGTCACTTTTTTAATCAGTTACGTTTTTCTAATAAAAGCTACTTATTTTTTCTCAAAAATTCTCAATGTACGGTTATCTTTCGTTACTGTTTTATTATATGTATATTGTATAGATTACCCAGTACTAGCTGGGTTGTGGAGGTCTGATAGGCAGTCGCTTTATGTAAAATACTGGTATTCAGCTGCATCCGGTTAGACTAAAAGCCGACCATAACATAGTTGGGGAATGGCGGACAAATGATGATGAGCTAAAAGTAGGGTAATCAAATGATATCGGTTGAAAATGTAACTAATGGCTCATTTGATGGAATGGAAAGTGGTTGACCTTATCAATGGATTATTGATGCTTTTCCGGATTGCATGTTTAATAGTAGTATTAGCCCGTTACAATGTGTTACCGTGCCTGCATAGTGGACCAAAGAAACGATGGATGGACTGTGTAATGGGCCTGCCACCTGCCACACACTCGACGAGTGGCATGGGAAGTAGCGAGGAAAGGAGGCAGAGACATAGTGTGGCAACATTACTCGTCATGCCGCACGTCATGCTCCTCGTCGTGCCCATCGCTTCCTATTTCGTCGGTTTTTGTGCGCGAGACAACGGACAAAAACCGACGAAATAACGAAATCATGCGGAGGCGCCGAGCCACGCCCCCTTAAAGTTTGGGCCTATTAGGAAAGCGTCAACTTTGGCGCGCAAAATAACAATAACTCTCGTTTGGCGTGCGTCGTCAATGTGCTCGGCCGATTCGGTATCTTTTCATTCATTTTTTCTACACAAAGTCAACGGGGCGGGGCTAGAGAGCGTTTTTATGTTGCGAGTGCCAGCAAAAATGAGCTTAGTGGTGGTCAGGCGGGAGTGTCCTCGATAGTACATACATAGGACTGCTAAAATCATAACCCTCCCTTTTGGCTTCGACGAAGTCGCGTAAAAACCAATACCATCATACATTTAAAATTCAAAAAAATCTAATCTTGCTCTACTTTACCCACAAACGAGACAGACGATTAACAAAATCTAAAAATCCAGTCTAAAAAAAAAACTAGATTTTCGACCTCATTTGCTATGTAACGGTTTTGGTGCTAAAACCACGAATAATAATCATTTATATGAGTTCTTCTAATAGTTCTTATTATATTAGAAAGCTGTCCGTACCGGTTGGGTGATGGGAGGTAAGCAGAAGTGTTTGGTTTTCAACGTAGGGTAGGGGGGACTGTTTTTGGCGTTGCTGATATTTTATTGAGAAATGTGTTGTCAATAGTATTAGCGATACCCACATTTTTACAAATAATTTGAGGTAACGGATTGCTGATTTTACAGATAGTCAGAAGTACAGCACCCGCGGTCATTAGCAATTGGAACGTCAAGTAGTCGACTAGCTGTCAGATAGATAAGTTGTGTTTTCAATTTGTATTTTGTTAATTCTGTAGTAACGTCTATGAATAAACTTTATATATATACTAGCTGACCCACGCAACTTCGTCTGCGTCACATAAAAGAGAAACAGCTCACCAAAGGAATACATTTTTCCCCGTTTTTGCAATATTTTTCATTTATGCTCCGCTCGCAGCTGTCGCGGTCGCAGCGTGATGTTATATAGCCTATAGCCTTCCTCGATAAATGGACTACCCAACACTGAAAGAATCATTCAAATCGGACCAGTAGTTCCAGAGATTAGCGCGTTCAAACAAACAAACAAACTCTTCAGCTTTATAATATTAGTATAGATATTCCCATACTAAAGTACAAATGCTGTAACATAATAATATTGTAAATACCAAATGATTTGAAAAGAGTAACCATGGAGTTTCTTGCCGGTTCTTCTCCATGGAAACGACCAACCCGAGCCGAGCACCATTGTCTACGTTTTCTAGGTTCCCACCTGGGCATGCTATGTGAAATAAAAATAGTTTAATTTGATTTGAGTCGTCGTGAGTATAAATTATTCACAACAAGAACCCTGGGAATACATAAAGGATAATACATTTGTTGTAACGCCGTTTACAATAGTCGTAGTAGTAGTAGGCCGTGTGGTATCCGGCAGAGTAGAATAGAACCAACCCATTACACTCACGGGTGTCGTATAAGGCGACTAATGTCTGAGGCAGAACACCTTGCGCCTCCGTAGACCAGAGAATGGGCAGCAGCGTTTTCTGTTAGTCTTTCATCACTGCGATCTCCAATCCGCCTGCCAAGCGTGGAGATTACGGCAAATTCCTCCCATCATGAGAGAGGCTTATGTCCAGCAGTGGACGTTATGGGCTGTTGTTGTTGTTGTTGTTACAATAGTCCCTTTCCTCCTTACATAGGCCTTGTGACAGGCTAAATATGAGAGTATTATACATACAACTCTGCAAATCTATTAGGGGACTTCAGGTGTAGTGTTGTTTTTGAAGGAAATGTAGTCCTGAAAAAAAAGGTGGTGTAAAACAGACTTGATTACTTTGATTTCAACCATAGAGTATTTCAACCAGCGTTGTCAGTTTTTTTTGCCACGTATTCTTTCGTCGAAAGCGCGAACATAGTAAAAAATCTATATAAATCAGATGTTTTTAAATATTTATCTTTTTATTTGAGTTCAAATTACGTTCAGAATAGAACCAGATTTACTCTATCGTTAAATAGTTGAGTCTTATTCGTCTTATGAATAAAAAAAAACAGAAATCAAAATCAAAAAGTTTTATTCATGATATTTCTGTGAAGATTTAACTTATTTTAAAGTTTCCTTTTACTCTTTAATAAAGATGAAGAACTCTTCACAGGACAGCTGTAGATTAAACTGGATGAGTAATTCTGATTTCATTAAATTTACGAAGTAAGTAATTATTTCTGGCATCCGACCATTTTAAATTTATCTGTGAAAAAACGCGTTCAGGAAAGCGGTTTGATGTTGGAATACTTAATAAGAAAGACACTAAACATATTCCTGGTATCATTTCTGTGCGGTGGTGGCAGTGGTGTCTACAATTTCCCACTAATACGTCCAAGGATGATTTATCCCCGAAAAGCGAGACAGCCTGTCCCGCGCGGGACATTTAATTTTGATTGAAAAAGCGGGACCGTCCCACCAAAAGCGGGACATCTGGCAACGCTGATTTCAACCGACAAGCTTCGCTCATTCGTCATCAAATAAGTCCCATGAGATTGTAATTTCAGTTACAGCCAAATCGCTTAAAATAGTAATAAAGCGATAACGCATACCACTAAATAAAACAATATAAAATAATATGAATAAACCTCAACCAACAACCGTCCACCTCACCTCACAAACCATCAATTCAATAGATTTATAGCTTTATCGTGATATCAAAGTGAAATTAAAGACAGGATAATAATAATGAATTGAATACGGCTGGCTGATTGACGGCGACTTGAAACGATGATAAATGTACCTATAGGAAACTAATAAAATACTTTAATCATATTTATTATGATCCTAAGGGGCCGTCTCCACGAGCGAGAGAATCGCGGCGATTTGGACGTATTTCTATACAAAAATATCGCCGGGATTCTCTCGCTCGTGAAGACGGCCCAAAAGAGAGTGTACTATCGAGGACACTCCCGCCTGACCACCACTAAGCTTATTTTTGATTGCACTCGCAACATAGAAACGCTCTCTAGCCCCGCCCCGTTGACTTTGTATAGAAATAATGAATGAAAAGATACCGAATCGGACGAGCGCACTGACGACGCACGCCAAACAAGAGTTATTGTTATTTTGCGCGCCAAAGTTAAGGCTTTCCTAATAGGCCCAAACTTTAAAGGGGTGTGGCTCGGCGCCTTCGCATGTTTTAAGCGAAAAAAATTTAAAATGGTCAGGCGGAAAAGACCCCGATAGTACATAGAAAAACGTGGCGATGACGATAATAGTGTCGAATCTGTTGTGCACAAACTAAACTTAATTTAGGTTATTGCTATCCTTTTATCTCTATTAAAACGAGAAAGAGACGGACGTAATTTAGAGCTGTCGAATTTAATTGGAACTAGTATTTCCATACAAATGAGGAGTGCACGTATAAACATTTCGACTAAAATCACGGTGAAGCGCAAGGCATAAACTAGTTTGACATCTTTAACTTAGTTCATAGCTATAGCCGTCCTTTTCTCGCTAGTAAAATATAGCAATAGCCTAAATTAAGTTTGTGCACAATAGAATCGACACCAATATCGCCGCGATTCGCTCGCTCGTGGAGTTTTTGTGTGTCACTTTCAGGGCTTTTAAAGTTTGTTAACGACTTTCATTGGAGATGTGTCTTATAAAGGGCAGGTGCGTAGTAATCGTAACCAGCATGCATACTTTTTTAGGGTTCCGTAACCAAAGGCTAAAAACGGGACCCTATTACTAAAACTCCACTGTTTGTCCGTCACCAGGCTACAGACTGGGTTCATGAGAGACATCTCATGAACCGTGATAGCTGGCTGGATAGTTGAAATTTTCACAAATGATGCATTTCAGTTGCCGCTATAATAACAAATAATAAACGATGGTACGGATTTACGGAACCCATCATGCGCGAGTCCAACTCGCACGTGGCCGGTTTTTTTAATGACATCTCGATTTCGTTTTTTTTAATACGTTTTCCGTCGATAAAATTAATCATAGTTTCCCTAATTTCGATATATGTGCACATTACGAAGACACACTGCATAAGTTCTACCAAACCCTTCAAATGATACAGGCGTAATGTTACGTCATGTACACTTACAACGATGATACAGAATTAGCCCGAATTTGATCCCCTATGTCTATCCGAAAATACGTATTGACAAACGGTCTATTCTTGTACTGAGTCACGACAAAAATTAAGTTTATTTCCGTACTAAAGTGATTGTTTCGATGTAGTCATTGGGGTTAATTATGGATGACGGTAGTTTTAAACGGTTAGAAGATATTTCTTTGGCCTTTTAGAATGTTTAGTTTATTGAGAAAGACAGTTTTGTGTGAGACGTAGTGTTTTTTTTTATGTGTACCCGGAAATAGTTAAACATTTACATAAATTGGGACTTGGAAGATCTAATAATATCATAGCATATATACAGGGTTACTGGTAACTCGATGTATTCCTTGCAGGGTTACTGGTAACTCGACGTATTCCTTGTAGGGTTACTGGTAACTCGACGTATTCCTTGCTAGCGAATTACATAAATGTGCGATGTTATCGTACATACTTTAAATGACTTTTTTATGTTTTTATTTAATCTAGGATTTTACTAAAAATCTAAGTAAATCAAAAACTACTTAATTTCGGTAGAATATTTGGAGGTTTAATTTCTTGCATTTTAAACCTACTATGACGTCATGCAAGGAATACGTCGAGTTACCAGTAACGCTGTATGCCACTAAGAGAATCCCCCTCAGGGTGGAAAACTGGAATTTATCATGTTGGCTGTTTTGATTACGATTGTATGATAAAAACACGACCAACTACCGCATAAGCTTTAGCAAAACAAGTTTAAATAATATTGCGTGAGAAGAAGTTTACAAAAAGCCGTAATACTAAGTCATTAAAATGACACATCAAGTAACACGTTGCCACTTACCCCACAAACGGGGAAAACCTGCTCAATAACATGGTAACACTGGTTTGAAGTTGTGTTAGATGTGATAGGGATGTCAAAAAGCTAAAAAATAATATCGATTTTGAATAAATTATTTTATTTTAGTCATTTCAATCTTTTATTTATTTAGTTTTTTTACGAAATTAAACGTTTATAATTGGCATACAATTAACGAACCACCAGATTTAGCAAAACAAATTTAACGGCAAAAAAATGACTTTTGATTGTCAAAATTAGTAAATGATCACCAAAATTAATCCCCATTTTATCGTGAAATTAGAACCAAAGAAATTGAACTGTTATGCTCTTGCATCCGAATCGAGGGAGACCCGGTCGACGGAGCCCCGCGGTGCTCCTACTCCTGAATGGTTTATAAAAAATCGTCAGGGTGCCCCAAGTCGGCTTAGGCAAAACTAGTTTGTCATCAACCACCTCATTATAATTTGGTGCTCAATTTACTAAATTTGATGATCAGTTGATATTTTAGGTGATAATTTGGTGCTCAATTTATTAAATTTGGTGATCAATTGATATTTTAGGTGACAGATGTTAGTAGTGGTCACAAAGTTATTTTTAGTTTTTTTAGTGGTCATTATATTTTCCCCCTTTATAATTTTGCTGTTCTTCTTCTTCATGTCAATTATTCCCATAACTCCGCCACAGTTAAAACGTTAGCAGATGGCTTCGGACAAGTCCCCAAAAGTGCAGGTGGACAGTTCTAGTTCTCAGCGTGTCGATGGTTATCTCAGAACTGAGCTAATAGTTTGTTGCTTTCGGTATCGTCCATCAGTTCCTGTAGTGAACAAACAACAGGACACGCAGGACACGGTATTAAGTGCGACATCGTTTGTGGAACAGCACCATAAACGATGATAATGTTTTAGCAGTCTGTTGATAAGGTTTTATCTGAACTCTTGCTAATGGCTCATGAGACGAATTTCCGTAAAATCTGATGCTTCAATGAGTGCGTTGTGCCGCATAAATGTAGATATTTAGTACAATTTTTTATTTGGCTGGGAAGTCATCAAATGACTCCTCCCGCTCTGGGCGGAGCAGGAGGGAGTGTCAGACTTTTACTGACTAAAACCCATCCATGTTCCTTCATCGCCCTTTGTGTTTCGGGGCCACGGTATCTCTTTCGAACAGTCCCGAAACCCCGGCAGATATTTACTACCTTATTTAAGCAGTTATTCTAATGTATCACGCTCCTTCAGCGTGATATTTATCGCACAGCACCTATGCAAAGGAACTCAACGTCATTATATTCATAGATTTGACCTTCTGACCCAAACCGGCATTGTTTGTTGGTTCAAAAGTTCACACACTTCACTGACCTATAGCTAGAACATATAGTTTACATATAGTTTAGAACTTTAGAGGCACAGGGAAACAAAGAAAATACATTTATTTGTCCGAAAAAACAAAACAAGAAATCAGAAAAAGGACAAAAAGGGAGTAAATACATATACATATTTAAAATCGTAAGGAGCTCGTGGATGCCGGGGGGTTGCGGGACTGTTCGAAAGAGATACCGTGGCCCCGGGACACAAAGGTCGATGAAGGAACATGGATGGGTTTTAGTCAGTAAAAGTGTGATACTCCCTCCTGCTCCGCCTAGAGCGGGAGAAGTCATTCAATGATTTCCCATCCGAAAAAAAAGGGGCTCGTGGATAAATAAATAAAAACAGCCGCTGGGGTCGATCTTTAGGTTAAGCCGTGCTTGCCTATGTTGATTTCTAGATGAGTGACCATTACATACCGAGTTTCCTCCGTGCCTCGGAAAGCACGTTAAGCCGTTGGTCTCGAGGGGTATCGAATAACCTAGTACTAACTGGGTTGTGGAGGTCAGGTAGGCAGTCGCTCCATGTGAAATACTAGTATTCAGATGCATCTGTTTAGACTGGAAGCCAAAAAAGGCAGGCAGATGATTTCCTTCTCTTCTAACATGCGTGTACAATATTATCACCCCTTTTCATACGAAGTTATGAAGGTGGGTAGAAAACCCCATTTCCCCTTTCATTCAAGTACCTAATAAATTCCTGTAGTTATCCACCCTTTTCTTTGTCGTCTACATTTTAAATCATAAAACATTTAGTAAGCACAAAGGGTTATATTTAACACTAGCGAACGTCACGCGGTTTCACCCGCGTAGTTCTCGTTCCCGTGGGAGTACGGGGATAAAATATAGCCTATGTTACTCAGGTGAATGTAGCTTTCCAATGGTGAAAGAATTTTTGAAATCGGAGCAGTAGTTTTTGAGTTTATTCATTACACACACACAAAAATACAAATCTTTCCTCTTTATAATATTAGTGTAGAAAAGGGTAATTTGCTGACAAAGAGACTGTCTGCGCTTATATCAGCTGTTGCCATATTGGACACGGGCATCCAAATTTCCAAAAAATGTCTCTCTCAAATCTCTAAAACGTCTTCCTAGTTCCAGCCCGCTTAGCATGAACGCTGTAGACACGAAAGAGAAACGACAAATCTTTTGTTCATCTGTCATTGAATCGACAAAATGACAGATGAACAAAAGATTTGTCGATTCTCTTTCGTGTCTACGGTGTTCATGCTAAGCGGGCAGGCTGTCTAATTCAAGACTTTAATTGCATCATGCATTTTTCAGAATGGATTGGAAAGTTGGAGTCAGGAACCCAGACTTAAGTAAACAAGTTTAGGACAAAAAATCAATGAACCCCTGGGAAATCATCAAATGACTCCTTCCGCTCTGGGCGGAGCACGAGGGAGTGTCAGACTTTTACTGACTAAAACCCATCCATGTTCCTTCTTCACCCTTTGTGTTCCGGGGCCACAGTATCTCTTTCGAACAGTCCCGCAGCCCCGGCAGGTGATTTTCTACCCTTAGGGGTGGATTTTTTTTCAATTTTAAATGGGACCAACTTTGAGATATACTCTCCCCAATAAAAGAAAAATCATTTAGATTGGAGTTCTCTGTTAGTTATGCATGGTCATAAAAAAAGAAAAATGTACGTGTCAAATTGAGGACCTCTTTTTTTCTTTTTTTCGGATAGGAAATCATCAAATGACTCCTCTCGCTCTGGGCGGAGCAGGTGGGAGTGTCAGACTTTTACTGATTAAAACCCATCCATGTTCCTTCATCGCCCTTTGTGTTCCGGGGCCACGGTATCTCTTTCGAACAGTCCCGCAACCCTGGTCAAATAGTCCTCACCTAACCTCTTCCTTTTTTTCGTCGGTTAAAATTAAATTATTGGTAAGTATTGCAAGCAATCTTTTTTCCCATTTCTTGACACTACCCGGATGGTTAAGACACGTGACGATACGTGGGAACGAAAATAGACCCTAAAGACATCATACATATTATATTACACATTGGTCATATAAACCGCTACAACCAACACTCATGAACTCGCAAGGGAACCTAGCATTTGCCAGTTACCACACCTACTTCAATAATAATAAAAACACAAATTAACACCGTTTGTAATACCGCTATAGGCCGGTGTTTTGACCTTGACAATGACCGGCCATTTTGTGTAGAATGACTCACTTGTTTTTTTAGGAGTCTGTTTACAACATTGAGGCGCGTCGTTCGCCAAATGGTTAAGGAAAACATCATGAGGTAGCCGAGCATTTCGAGATTATTATAGTCAGCTGCATAGCATTTTCCCAACTATGTTTACCGAGTTTCCTCCGTGCCTCGGAAAGCAGGTTAAGCCGTAAGTTGGTCCCGGCTAGGGTTACCAGGGCCTGAAATCGGAAATCCGGTCTTGTAAGATGAAAAATCCTAATTTTCGACAAAAATGTCCGGGCTACTACGATCAAACAAAAAACTGAATTTTTAATTCCAAGTTAGAAAAAAATACAATAAATCATGTTCAGTTATCAAAAGTTAAACGTAAAAGTGTTAATTATATTTTATTACTAGAAATAGCTTTTAAAATTTGGTTTTGACCGCTAAAATTTTCTCACAACTTCTTTCCAACTTTTTTCTTCGTAAATACGATGGCTCTAATGGACTCCACTGATAGTCTGTTTCTTTCTTTCGTCCGACATGCATGAGTCGAAAAATCCGGACTGGGACAAAATCCGGGCGAAGTCCGATATTGGCATTAAAAATCCGGTCAAGACCGAATTTATCCGGTCAGATGGTAACCCTAGTCCCGGCTGTCATTTGTAGATCTTTGACTGTCGTTACAGGCTCAAAAAGTCTAGTAACCAGTCTAGGCAGATGATGAATGCTTCTCGAGACGCTTTCAGTGTAGACGCAATAGACTTTATACTTCCTGATGGAAACAATTGGATGTTGTTTAATTATAAAAATCTGGCGGGCCACTACAGAACCATCGGTCCCCAAACTGCAGTTAATCTCACCTTGACAGTTAACAGTACATCAAACGTCAGCTATTCACAGTTTTTAACGTACGGACAAACGGACAGGGCTTTTTGTGGAACTCATTGTCGCTCGCTCTTTAGAAATGGTCAATTAATGGTTTTTGCTGTGTCATTTATGGATGGGAGTTGGCGATATAAACTAATATTGAATTAACTAACGAAACGCCAAAAAAACAGATACAGGCCGAATACGTAAGTAACCTTTACCTTTTACCCGACTGGTACAGGTTGCGGCACGTAACTCTAAGGCCGAATACGTAAGTAACCTTTACCTTTTACCCGACTGGTACAGGTTGCGGCACGTAACTCTAGCGCTGAACGAAACGTGGAGGGGATAACTGCGCATGTTTTACGACTGGAGAGCCAATCGGCGCAACGCACGCCCCAAGACATTCTTAGTTTTTACTTCTGCGCAATAACGGTCAGCGCTAGAGTTACGTGCCGTGACCTGTGATGTGTTTATCAGCCTATTTATGTATGTATGTTTGCTTCTTTGTGGCGCCCTAGAGACGATTTTGATGATTCTTACGTCAATCGATTTGTCTTAATCTTGCAAGTGTCACTAAAGAAATGTCAGCAATAAAACGGTGAAGGAAATCATCGTGTAGAGGAAACCAAACCAACATACTTAAGAGATCATGTATAGAAAAGTCAGAGGGGCGGCATAAAAATGACACCAGGTTAGGTACCTACTAACGACACGAAAAACAAAAGAACATCATGTATCCCGTTAGATTGGAAGCAGCAGGCCTATTACGTATATTTCTGATATCCAGTGACTATCAAGCTTGACTTGTACACCGAACTTTGATGACAACCGAGAATGTCAAAATATTGGTATTACGTATTACACAGAGTGGATATCACTTTACGGTGACTAACAGTCCGGGTATGGTGTAACGTCTTTCACGAAAGCCACTTCAAACTCAGTTGTCGTCAATTTTATGTCCACTATGCTTACATAATCGTAATAATATAAGTATCGATATGAAATTAGCGTCTGTCAAAATGAGTTACCGTGACTATTAGCCACGATGAACACCAATGACGTCAAATTTGATCGCGACTGGTCATACATAAGTAATACGAAACTAACCTTTTGACAGTTAATTGATGGACACTGAGCCCAGTTACTATCAGTTCCAGTTGTCAACAGAGATACGTAATAGGCCTGCAGATCACAAAATGGTTGGAAAGAGGAAACCCTTCTTTTGACAATTCAAACAGAAGATTTCATACAAATGGAATCGTGCCTACACCTGATGTTAAATAAAAAAGATTCTCTACTAAGGCGTAGGCGCAATGGCAGCCAGTCATCGTAATCTTTATGAGTGTAATGGCAATGACTGTTGATTTCAATTACTACAGCCACCGCTAGCCATTGTGGGAGGACAATGCGGCAATGTCGAAATTATCATTAATCATCGTAGGTGTGGAATTTTATAAGATTGTATTCATGTTTAATCCACCATTGCTGTGATATAGTGCCATGATTACCAACTTTTTGCAGATGGGTGGCAGGTTGGTGTACTCTGGCTAGCTCGATGTCGATTATTTCAATAACTTTTCTGCATTGAAACTCACAAAATGTTAACAAATCAAATATACCTACGCAATAATACAATGAATAGCTATCATCATAATCATATGCCTTAACCTAACTACATTACTATGCAATCATCTTTATAAATTGACCAAAAAACAGTAATAGCATAATCATCGCCTCACCGTCATTGTCAGCTTTTAAAAAGGTACAATCTTCATGTCAATGTGAAATTGAAACGGTATACGTATCGATTTCATTGGGAAACCTACTAAATACTTGGAGTGATTACAGTTAGGCAAATTGACATCGTTATTTCGAAGAGCTCATAAAAAGATTTGAAGAGTTAATTATGTTTTTCCTACTCCTTCTATTATTGGAATCACAGCTCACAACTTAGGACCCATTAATGATAATATTTATCCGTGGTGACGCAATTAGGCTTATCCCAGTTGTAGACATCCTATTGTGCCTATTGGCCTTGTTTCGTTTTGTCTCCTACTGATATGGAGTGAAGAGAAAATTATGTATTTCCTACTCCTCCGCTATTCTTTTCTGATTAATTTCGTTGCGGGATCCAAGACAATCAAATTGTTTTTCGTGGACTTCTTCGAGCTTCACGGTCTGGGTGTTTTTCTGGTGGACGCCTGTGTAGATTTTGCCTTTCAGGAGTTGCTGTAGTTTAGGATAGTGTCGCTGCCTTGTCCAAAATAAAAGGAAAGGATTAACTGTAGGAAAAACAAAAGACAGGCTACAACCACCATCTTGAATCTTGTAAAAGCGCTTACTAACCGCGAGTTGGGCCGTTCAGACTAAACACCCGAGCATTCGCCCGTGATGTAACAGTTCCGATTCACTTGTTTCTGTTCAAAATCGAATCCTAGATTGTTACAGGCGTGAGAGAGTACCGTAAGAGAGAGACAGCACCAGTATCTACAATACCTCGGTCAAAGATCGGCATTGGAAAACAGTCTGAACGACGCACAAGCCTGTTACCACCGGTTTCTTAATCTTGTCATATCAAGAGTCGCATATCAACTTGCATGATTTATTGCTGTTTATTTTTGTCAGCCAATCACAGCGGGTTGCATTGAGATTCGTCATTCGAGATGAGATTCCTTTCAGAAGATTTACTTATCAGATTTCTGATTAGGCCGACTAAAATCGGAAACGTCATCATTTCAGCCGAAAGACATAGGCCTCCCCCAACTGTCGCCACATAGACCGGTCCCGTGCGACTCGCATCCAGCGGATTCCCGATTATTCCCGAAACCTTCATCAGGTCATCGGTCCACCTAGTGGGAGGCCTTCCAACGCAACGTCTTCCGGTTCGCGGTCGCCACTCCAGAACTTTTCGGCCCCATCGGCCATCCGTTCTGCGAGCAATGTGCCCTGCCCACTGCCACTTAAGTTTGGCAATTCTGCGGGCTACGTCGGTAACCGATATGAAAGTAAAAGGAGTGAAAGACACGACGACTGACAGGAGAGAATCGGAGAAGAAAACGTGTTGCGCCCAAGTTGAATAGGACAATACCAGGAAGATGATCACTGTATCATCACTTAATCATTCTAAAGCAAAACAAAAAACACAGACAAAATCTACTCCACATATAAATCAAGACACCCAAACGCACATGCCACTGACATTCAAAAGAGATTTGTTCAAATAATAAAGATAATGACAATAAAGTCAAAGTAATATGTCGCCTACACAAGTACACATGCATGATGGTCATATATGTATTATGAACAGTCAAGACCAACGATATACATCAAGAAGACACTTTTAATAGTGATTTTCTCCTTATAATTGGTCAAAATGTTGTGCCACAAAAGGGATGAATGAAAGGCAATGAGAGGTTTTCCTTTTGAGGTTTAAAAAAAAAACTTAGTTTCCAAGAACTCTATAGATGGCGTTGAACTTACTATGATAGAATAGAATAGAATAGAATACTCTTTATTATGTACACCATAAAAATTACAGATACAAATGTAAAACATTATAAAAGGGGTGACACAATGGGCGGTCTTATCGCTAAAAGCGATCTTTTAAATTTTTTGATCTTTGAACTTACTATGATAGTTGGTGCCAAAGCCAAACCGCTTGAAAAAAAAAACATTGTGTCACGTCACATACTCGTTGACTGACACTTTCATTTGCTTAACCTTCCGAATATAACCTACATTTCTCAATCAGTTTTTTTAGGTTCCGTTCCTTGCATTATCATACTAACTCCTAGCGCCATCTATCCAGCGACTAGGGAAGAGCTAAAAAGAAAATCCCTCATTACATGTGGATGAGATGAGAATGATAAGGGGAATGTGTGGTGTAACGCGAATGGATAAGATAAGGAACGAGTACCTAAAAGAAAGTACTTTTAAAATTGATTTTCTCCTTATAATTGATCAGAATGTTGAGCCACAAAAGGGATGAATGAAAGGCAATTACATGTGACTGAGGTGAGATGCTAAGGGGGAAACTGTGTAACACGAATGGATAAAATAAGGAATGAGTACATAAGAAGTCTGAAAGTGGCGCCGGTGACTGAAAAGTTGTGTAGTAATCGGTTATCGTGTGGACATGTGATGCAGAGGAATGAAGAAAATCATCATCATCATCCCAATATATTTCGGGTCGGCGCAGCATGGGTCGTCTTAGGGGCACTATGAAAAAAAAGACTTAGAAACATTTCGCGACCAATTTCGAGGTAGAGCTCGCCGGCCGCTGACGCGGCACCGCTCGCTACGCTCGCTCGGCTTGCGCGTGGTTGGTCACAGTTCTAACCTAACCTAACCTATGGATCCCTTCGACTTCGTTTTTACGACAAACGGTTAGACGGAGACAAAAAACACTAAGAAACTTTTAGTCTTATATTTAGGTGTTTTATACGATAGAATCGAGAAAATAAACGATTTGCGAAAATAACAGTTTTTTGGCTAAATTTTTATAAGTCCTCGTGCCGTAGCGCCCCTAAGGCAACACTCCAACCGCAGCACGTCTTCTACAGATACTTCTTCTTGAATGAGGAAAATGTAGTGCGGGAAATGTTGAGTATGAATGTAGATGGTAATAAGAGTAGAGGAAGACCAAAGAAACGATGGATGGATTGTGTGAAGGATGATATGGTAAGAGAGGTGTCTAATGAGATGACGAGTGATAGAGAAGTGTGGAAGAAGAAGATATATGCTGCGCCGACCACTAATGAATTGGCGAATAACAATGATGATGATTTCTCCTACCGAAGGGTTCCCTATGTTTCGAAAGAGATACCGTGGCCCCGGAACACAAAGGGCGATGAAGGAACATGGATGGGTTTTAGTCAGTAAAAGTCTGACACTCCCTCCTGCTCCGCCCAGAATGGGAGGAGTCATTTGATGATTGCACATTTTGCATCTATGGCAAATCTCCGAAATTCAGTCTGAAAGATATAATTTATCCAAGACCCTGTTTTATGGTCTGTTTTGTTTCAAAAACTATCGGCATGCACGACACTAGATATCGATGTAACGAAGAAATAAAAATCAAGGTTATTCTTTATGGAGCGTCGCCAATAGACTATAGCTTTCTTTATTCATAACCTTCACATTTTTTTAAATCTAACATTTCTGCAACGTTTCCGTGTTGATAATTTATTGTGTTTGCCGTCTCTGTTGACATTAAAAAACGGAAATGTGACCCGCATTGATTTTTGAAGGAAACTATGAAACATATTATGTTATTAAATTATTCTTCTTATTAAAACTCTTGCCTGCAATCAGAACACAAAATCACATAAAAACTAACCCACCAACAGTAAAAACCAGACTAGGAAATAATCGATTAATTTAAATCGATACAAGCACGTCCCTACGACAATTGACAGCGAACGGAAGCGCCAATGAACTTGGCGGGAAGCGGTCGTGGGTAATTTAAAAAAAGAATTCTTTAATGGCGAGGTTAAAACCTCCTTGTTGATATTGACATTATTGAAGGGAATTTTCGTGTTTTTGGGCTGGCAAGGACTTTTATTTTTTTGATAACGATGATGTGAAAAAAAAGGAAGTGAATTTATAATTAATTAGCTGTTATCAATAAAACTAAACCTGTATTATAAAATCACATCGCGCCTGTGTGCCCCGTAGGATTAGGCAGAGGTGTACGTAATTTCGGTGTTCTGTATGGTGTCGGACGTAAAGAATAGCACCATCCCATATCTTCCCGTGGGTGTCGTAAGAGGCGACTAAGGGACTTACCAGAGAATGGGCAGCAGCGTTCTCTGTGCTTTTGTAACAACCGTACTGCGATCGCTAACCCGCCTGCCAAGCGTGGCGATTATGGCAAAAACCCCCCTTTGGGGGAGGCCCATGTCCAGCAGTGGACGTCTTTCGGCTGAAATAGTAGTAGTAGTAGTAGTACCTAATTTTAAGTCCCCTCTTGGTGAAGGTACAACTCTGCCTAACTCGAGAATTACAAGCGTAATGTTATGTTAAATCTATTCTAATATGTATTAAAATGAGGTAAAGTTTGTGAAGTTGTAGTTTAGGGAGTAATCTCTGCAGCTCCCTATGAGCCTATACTACCTCAGATTAGCAACTCTATTTGTGGTGGTTCAAACTTCGTGTGTAATGCTGTTAATATAACGTTCTAATCAGCTTGCACTACAAAGCGGTTGTTACGTCAGTCACTGCGACCGAATAGTGCGAAATGCGTGGTTTTTATTCTTTATAAAATCAAATTTTCATCTTAAATTGGAAAAAATAAAAAACATAAGACCTGCTTTATAGTTAGTTCAGTTAGTATGCAAAGTTTCATGATCTAATTTGAAGTGCTTTTTGAATACCAGCGGTTTATTGTTCGATTTGGAGGTAACTTTGGGATTTTTTTCTATCGAGAAAATTTTATGAAATCGTGTTTTCGCCAAACATAAGACCTAACATTAATCCTCAACTTAACCATATATTTATTTCAAAATTAATGCTGCAGTATTTTAGGCGTAACGGAGGATCATGCTAAGCCATTTGAGGTAGTATAGGCCCTTAACTGATTTTGAAATTTTGAAAATTCTTTTACCACCTTGTTTGCGAGTGTCATAGGCTATATTTAAAACGTTCTAGTGGGATAACATCCGAACAAAACGCGAGCGAAACCGCGAGCAACTGCTAGTATTAAATAAAACCGTCACGTATTGCTTTATTCTAGCATTGTTTAATATAAAACAAGGCCGCGAATGACATTTTGTTTCTGAAACTTGGCAACATTTCACGACGAAATACATTATTGTGGGCAAAGATTTATCGATATTCAGCCATCCAGCCAATGCCCAGTTAATATAGCTATTGTGACACTCTTACATGTAATTAGATGCAAGTTTCGTCGGTGAAATTAGCCCTAAGAAACATTATCATTTTCGGCTTGAATGGCGATCGTACTCGTATATTTTTTGTACAGATTACAAGAGATTTTTATTTTGAACGCCCCCTATAGAAATAATCAAACTTTCTCGGGCATATTTTGACGTGACAACGTCTTATAAATTGGTTTGCCGGGTGACACTTCAAGAAACTGCGTTACGCTCCGCTCACGTTATGCGCTCACAATGAGAGCGAGTGAGAGGCACGCGTCCCTTCCACTCGGGCATGGTTAGCCCGCCTAAGAGCGAGAGAGACAGACATAAAAAGTGAACAAAGTCGTTGTCACGTAAAACTTTCGCCCGTATACCGACTTTACAGGCAACCAATTTTTTTTTTTTAATTTTGTGGCTATATCTATAGTGTGATTAGGGTTTAGACAGGGTGACAACAGTGAAGCCACCTTCCGCTATTCACTAGGAAACACTCAAAATATCGATAAATAGTAGACGAGTATTTTCTACATATCACCTACAGTACCCGGCAATAAATATTGCACATCGACCTTTGGAAAGAGACAATCGGCTAATTTCGGCTTCGTAGAGCGCTATCTCTCTCGCACGAAATACAAACAGTCCGGTATCTATTAGGAGCTGTCAAACGACGCTGTCAGCTGACTGACAAACGTCACATAGGTAGTGTGCGACAGAGATAACGCTCTACGAAGCCGAAATTAGCCGATTGTCTCTTTCCAAAGGTCGATGTGCAATATTTATTGCCGGGTACTGTATGTATGTATTAGAAGTTTATAACAACACTATTATATATCATCATCATCATCATCATCCACAGCCCAACTTCACCCACTGCTGGGAACAGGCCCCTCTTTGCTTGTGCCAAGCTCCACGTTCTTACGCCATTCTATTTACTTACGAATAATATTATTACTTCTACGGTAATAATGATGAACCTAATGATTGGTATGAGTTCCACTGAATAGTACCTGAAAATAAAACAAACTTGTTAATAAACATTTTAAAATAAAGGGTGTAAAACACCTCTGAAGCCGAAAGGCACTTGTTCTCCACGCCATTGCGATAATATTTTTGTTCTACACCATACCTGGGAACCTTCTAATTAGGATATATTGGGGTGTCAAAGTTCCAACTTTTTGACAAGTATTTTTTTTTTAATACCATTTTTTTATGTAATATTTTTACCTAAACACCTCCACGACCCCCGTACTATTTAATCCATACATCAGCACAATGTTTTGAGTGCGTTACATTGAGTTCTACCACAAAATATGATTTTTCACCCCAGAAAAAAAAAAAAGTGTTTCCCAGCAATAATTTTTGCGTAAAGTTACTTAGTTTGATGTACAGAATGCTTGGTTGACGGCGTCGAGATGAGGTCTTTTACATCCTGTATAATTTACTACATGTATAACCTACCTTTATTTTTTAAAAGTACGACTTGCAGTCTACAGAACATGGCAAAATATACACAAACAGAAAAAAAAAAACTTCTAAAACAATGGTTCACACAGAAACATACAGAAATCTAATTAAATTCTATAATGCGAACAAAAATAACCCTAGAATCACTCAGACACTGCCCAC
Source organism: Xestia xanthographa (assembly GCA_905147715.2). Taxonomy (NCBI): domain Eukaryota; kingdom Metazoa; phylum Arthropoda; class Insecta; order Lepidoptera; family Noctuidae; genus Xestia; species Xestia xanthographa. The sequence goes on from LR990667.1 coordinate 20,602,140, forward strand.
GCATTAACATAAATAATTACTTGTCTTCTGACAAACATATTAACACGTCAAAACTTTTATACCTTCATTATTATGCACACAGTCGGTTAAAAATAAACTTCTTTACTTTAACTGACAACTACGTAGATAATGATTGCGAATTTCGACGACTCAATCACAGCCCGGCTAGCTCAGTCGGTAGAGCATGAGACTCTTAATCTCAGGGTCGTGGGTTCGAGCCCCACGTTGGGCGAAAACTTTTTGTATTTCTATTTACTGGTCAAAAGCTTTTTTTCATTGCAGAAGTTATTATTTTCGATTTTAAATCAGAAAACTTCAACAAAAAGCATTTTAACACAAAAAAAAATCTCATATTTTCATCGAAGAAAAACAAATTCCTCTAAGTTATTTTCAGATTTTTAAAAAACGCCTTGTGTTCAGTGTCCCATGATATCTAAGGGGTCAAGAAATATGATATTATTGACTTGACTGACTAACGGTGTGAAGATATGCGTTCCAGTTGACTAAACTTGACTATTCGTCTTAAAAACCTAAATCAAACGAAACTCACTCTTAATACCTTTGAAATACTGCATAATTTCCTTAACACCGAAGCTAAATAATCTGTAGCAAAATCTTTGATAAGGAAAAATATGACGTGTTTTCAATGTTCATAAGGTTTATTTTCGATTTTTGTGATGCATTCTAGTAAGTCGGTCTTCGCAAAAGCTAGTTTGGTCGAAAATGTAACGTAAAAGCAAAAAAATATGGTTGATTTTTGTCCATGCTCCTGTATTTCGTATTTCGATGTGTCCGTCTGCAGCGAGTTTTTTTATTACAGCTAAAATCACTCTTATCACTTAACGCATATGGTTGATTTTTGCTTGCGCTATATAAACACAGCTTAATTTATAGTAGTCCCATTGCAAACGACTGGCGGATGAAAATATTCCTGAGTTTCACGAAAATGGTGCACAGAGCGCCAAAAATTCGGATGTTATGAATATTTTCAGTTATTTTTGGGTCACACACTTTGATACTAAAGCTTTTTAACTAAGTTTCTTTTAAACACCAAATTTCAAAACTCATTTTACTAATACTTTTCTGAAAGTATTTCATCATCTGCCAAGCCTTCTCCCAACTTTGTTAGGGTCGGCTTCCAGTCTCGCTGGACGCAGCTGAATACCAGTATTTTACATAGAGCTACTGCCTATCTGACCTCCACAAGTCACAACACAGTTAGTATTGGAAGATACGATACCCCTTGGTAAGACTGGTTGTCAGACTTCCGGGCCACTGACTACCTGTAACGACTGTCAAACATCTACAAATGACAGCCGGGACCAACGGTTTAACGTGCTTTCCGAGGCACGGAGGAAACTCGGTATGTAATGGATGGTCACCCAGCAACAGACCAACCTATGCAAGCACGGCTTAACCTGAAGATAGACCCGAGCGGCTGTTATTATTTAGCCACGAGCTCTCTTATGAAATTCAGATATGTACAGCCACGGACACCAATATACATGCAAACCACAACTTTATTATTTATTCACCCGCGTAGTTCCCGTTCCCGTGGGATAAAATATAACCTGTGTTACTCAGGGTGAATGTAGCTTTCTAATGGTGAAAGAATTTTTGAAATCGGCGCAGGAGTTTTTGAGTTTATTCATTACAAACATACACACACAAACAATATACGTACAAATCATTCCTCTTTATAATATGAGTGTAGATTACGTTACGTTTTGTTTCTTTTCGTTATTTTTACTTTTAAAATTGTGTTTTTCTTCTACTGGTCTGATTAAAATTTCATGTTTTTACGCACATAGTATTCCTGGAACTCAATTTTTTATGAAAGAGATCTTATCTCCAAGTTACAATTGTTGTTTCTCGCGAAAATTGCTTTTCAATTTAGGAAAGTGTATATTGGTGCTCATGACTGTACTGTGATTAGGGTTATGTTATCATTTAGGAATTTGAAAAGTCCTGACAAAAAGCCGGACATTTCGATAAAAGTCCGGACTTTTAGGTCACAAAATGGAAACATTACCCAGTTAGTTACAGTGCCAGTGGTATGGTAGGCATGTTATTAATATTGTTGTATTTATTTTTGTTTTGATTGAAGAAAATATTTTATCTTTGAACTACACACATCAAAAGTATCTAGGGATCAACATATATTTTTGCAATAACTTTTCTCCTGATTGATATTAATTAAAATTTTCTTTAAGGATTCATCAAATAAAGTGTTTTCGTTTGTCACAGTAACGATAAACCAAGTCACCTTTGCATTAATAAAGAAATTTGCCATTTTCCTAATAAAGGGATTTTTGACATTTGAACCACTAACATTAAAGTTCGAAAAAATGACTGAAAACACAGTTTTCTTTAAAATTTTATTGGGTAACTTAAACAATTAATAATCCGTGTTTCTACCGCGAACACTAACAACACAAGAACATCGGTTTGGCATACTCAAAATGAGTTCATCCAAATCACGCTGTGGAATGGCCGCCCATGTTCGTTGCAACAACAAAAAAAGGTCTTCTTGCGACTGGATACCCTCCATATTCGGCAGAGCTCTTCTCTGTAGCATATCCCATGCATGCTCAATCGGGTTCAAGTCTGGCGACTGAGCAGGCCAGGGCAGGACATTGATGTTAGCTGCGGCGAGAGTCTGTCTTACAACTCTTGCGGTGTGCGGTCGTGCATTATCATGCATTAACTGAAATAAGGGACCGATTTGCACTTGTAGAGGAACGATGACGTCTGATACAATCGTCTCAGCATAAATTTGAGCGTTGAGGTTGCCTCTGATCCAAATCAACTCAGTTCTTCCGCCGATCCAAATACCCGCCCATACCATGATGGTTCCACCACTATAAGGATGGACTTCCTGGCAGGATTTTAATCGCTGTTGGCGTCCAGGGGTTCTCCAGTGTCGTATACGTCTTGTATCCGGTCTCATACCAAAACGAGACTCATCAGAAAAGCACACGAAACGCCATTGTTCTTCTGCCCAATTTCTGTGTTCAAGAGCCCATTGATATCGAATCCTACGATTGTGCATTGCTATAGGTGGTACCCGTAGCGGTCTTCGGGAATGAAGGTTCACTTCATGCAAGCGGTTTCTGACTGTTTGGTCGCTAATTAAGTTCCCTGAAGAGTGATGAAGCCTCACGGCTAACATCATGGCGGTTATTGTTGGAGCTCTTCGAGTTAAGATTTGAATGTATCGGTCTTGTCTCCGTGTGGTGCAGCGATACCGTCCTCCATGGCGCTCAGCCACGGTACCAGTGCTTCGGTAACGTGTCCAAAGTCGACTGATAACACTCTGACTTGTATTCAGAGCTAAAGCTACAGTACGTTGCCGGGAACCAGCTTCTATCATTCCCACGGCTCTGAGCATTTCTTCCCTGCTTAAATGACGTCGCCGCTCCATAATAACGTTGGTTTTAATCAGTAGTAGGGAAACAGTAGCACTAATAATGTCTTCAATGCGTTGTATGTTTTTATAGGGAAAATATTGACAGCTTATTTTCATCTTTTACTCGAATTTGATTGAGAGTTCCTGATTCAAATTATGAAATGCACCAAAAAGGATCCATATAAATTTATAAAATCATAAATTTATTACAAAGCCACATCTCAATCTCAAGAAATCCGCATAAAAATGCTTGATCCCTAGACACTTTTGATGTGTGTAGTTGATTGTTTGCAAATTTCGCAATAGAAGATTTATTATTGAGTTGATTGTTTGTTAATTTGATATTAGCTTACATAGCATGTAGTTTTATTACTCATATTTCATCAAATTTAAAAAAAATCGGACAAATTAAAGGACCGGACAAAGTCTGGACAAGTCTAAAAGTCCGGACATATCCGGACTAATCCGGACAGATGGTAACCCTTGTGATAGGTTAAATCGATTGACTTTATACGATTAGGTGAAAATCTGAGATTCTATTCGCCATCTTCCTGCTGACACTACCACCTCGCTTTACCCTCGTTAAACTTCAATTATTTCTCAACAAGAACGCACTAACGTATGCCGTTTACTCGTATTATATTACCATCCTCATGGGAGAACATCAATTGAACAGCTACCGTATGATATGACAGATGGCAAACGAACCATGCATAGCATAAGCGACGTATTTAAAGCTGAACTCCCAGCCTACCTCACAATTTTTGCAACTTTGTTGACTTTTAGGGTAGGACTTTAAGGGCCTAACATGCCTCAAATGGCTTAGCATGATCCTCCGTTACGCCTAGGATTAATGCTAGGTACTATGTGTGACGAAAACACGATTCCATAAACTTTTCTTGATAGAAAAAAAATCCAAAGTTGCCTTCAAATCGAATAATAAACCGCTGGTATTCAAAAAGTACTTCAAATATTAGATCATGAAACTTTGCATACTAACTGTACTAACAATAAAGCAGGTCTTATGTGTTTTATTTTTTTAAGAGACGGACGTAATTTAGAGCTGTCAAATTTAGTTGGAACTAATATTTCCATACAAATGAAGGGTGCACGTAAAAACATGTCGACTAAAAACACGGTGAAGCGCAAGGCATAACTAGTTTAACAGCTCTAACTTAGTTCATAGCTATAGCCGTCCTTTTCTCACACTGCCTTTTAGTAAAAGATAGCAATACCATAAATTAAGTTTAGTTTGTGCACAACAGAATCGACACCACTGTCTTCGAATAAAATCTCTTAGGACCATTGTTTTTTTATTTTTTCGGATGGGTAATCAATCATCAAATGACTCCTCCCGCTCTGGGCGGAGCAGGAGGGAGTGTCAGACTTTTACTGACTAAAACCCATCCATGTTCCTTCATCGCCCTTTGTGTTCCGGGGCCACGGTATCTCTTTCAAACAGTCCCGCAACCCCGGATGTCTTAGGACCTCAAAACATCAATGACTTGCCAATTTCCAAACAAAAACGGTCGCCAACCTTTTTGCCAAAACAAAACAATGACTCAAGAAAACAACTCACTGCCTCCTACACAAAATAAATACCCTTTTCCAAGCTTCAAGATATGAATAATAAGACGAAGAAATTGCGAAAGATTTTGAATTTTTGATGACAACGAAAATTGCGAATTCACCGCAACGCCTGAAAGGAAAAGGCAAATTAGTTTGAAAAGAAAAGGATATTTTGGTGATGTCCTTTAGAGGGGCTTTTATAGGTCCCCCTGGCTGTCATTTGAAGATCTTTGCCAGTCGTTACAGGCAGTCAGTGGCCCGAAAATCTGACAACCAGTCATCCAAAGGGGTACCTTATTATTACCCAGTACTTATTGGGTTGTGGAGGTCAGATAGACAGTCGCTCCATGTGAAATACTGGTGTTCAGCTGCATCCGGTTAGACTGGAAGCCGACCCCAACATAGTTGGGAAAAGACTATGCAGATGATGTACCAAGATTTTGTAACAATATTCTGATTTAAAAGAGTGTCCATGGAGTTTCTTGCCCGTTCTTCTCCATAGAGATCTACGCTAGGGAATGGGCAACTACAGTACTTTCACAGTTTTTATGTCTTGTGACTGGAACTGTAGCTGCATTTAATTTTCATCTTTGTTTCAACAATTCAAAAGTGCCTGTAACTGGCTTACTTGAAATAAATGCTTTGATTTTGATTGATTTTGATTTTGTATGGAGAGGGATACTATAAAACCGTAAATCATCATCTTCCTACCCTCATCCCATGTTACTTGTGGTCGGCGCAACACGTTTTCTTCTTCCTTTCTCCCCTGTCAACCGTCACACAATCATTTACACCTTTTTCTCACATATCACTCCTCACACAGGCCATCCATCGTTTCCTTGGTCTTCCGCTCCCTCTCCATCCATCTACATTTATATTCATCACTCTTTTAGTCACATGCGATTCTTCCCTCCTCATCACGAAAATAAAAATAACCTACGATATAAAACTCGTTAGTCAGGCCAAAGGTCCATCAATTTGCAGAACTCACTGTTGCGAGTGGTTGACCAAAATCACAACAATCAATCGAATTAGTGGGCATGAGATTTGTACATCGAATAATTTGGTTTCCAGGAATCATGAACTGTTTCCTCCAGTTCCTCTCGATACTATCTTAAGAGCATCAGCAATATTAGTAGCATCCGGGGGTGCCGTTAAAGTACCACCGTGTTCGAACAAAACTTGAGTACTTCCATGGCTCCGTAAGCTGCTGACTAAGCTAATCCATTATTACGCCATCACTTAGCTATAGCTCGTAAAACATAGCTCTATCCTTGTCTTTCTACTGTCCAACAGAAAGAGATAGCACGAGGAAACACAACCCCGTACTTTGCTCGAACGAATCCTTTAATTAATATAAGAAAAACCTCTTACTAAGAAAAAGGAGCGCCAAAATCTGGCAAAGATCCAGAAAAACAAAAGCATCATCTTTATTCCTAGAAAGAGTATAAACCAATCTTTATTATATTGTCAAATGAGGGTAGAACATAACTATAACCGCTTGGCCACGACACATGCGCTCAAGAAACGCGCGTGTTGCGACAATGACTGCAGAAAGAGCAGGTGGCCTCCCATGACGTCTTAAAGCAGGATTGTTTTAATTTTATTCCAGAGTGGGAAATAGATGGCGCTAGACGTCCTCTATAGCTCCGTCTCTTACCCACACTGGAATAAGATTAAAACAATCCTGCTTTAAAGGCCTCCCCCATGGCACACTAGCGCCACTTTAGTAAAAAAGTCAGAACTCGTTAAATACACAATTAATTTAAAATCTGATTGACAAAATCAATGCTTTAGAGTTCTAGACTATTGACGTCTATTTCATTCATTATAAAATATACTTCACTGTAGTTACAGTTAGAAAAATTGCTAAAAACGGCCGTTTTTTTCCATTTTGTATCTATAATGACAGCGAGCTATGTTTCAATGAGTTATGCAGACGTAAATAATTTAGAAGACCAAAAGATTGATTTTGTCAATCAGATTTTATATTAATTGTGTATTTAACGAGTTCTGATTTTTTTACTAAAGTGGCGCTAGTGTGCATGAGGGAGCCCCTTAAGACGTCATGGTAGGCCACCAGGTGAAAGAATTTCCTAGCCACCGAGCGACGCGACGCGACGACACTGTTTAACCAGGGAAGATTTAGGATTCGGTTATTCTTGCGTGCACGAACATCGTGCTCTTGCCACAAGCAATACGCGGAGAGGCAAAGCATTTAACATATAGGGGTAAGAAGAACAGGGTGTAAAGCTCTTCATCCACCATAGAAAAGGGAGGATCCTCCGACCAGACGGGTGTTATGTCTGGTGGGCTACTGCCCGACAGTTGTTGTTGGGATTTCAATATAGGCATAAAGTCGCGTATAACTTTAAATGCGCGATTTAGAAATTTGATATCAGTTATTCAGTTGTGTCATAGATGGCGCTGTAGTACTTTTTGTAGTATGTTGCTATAGTACTTTTTGTAGCGCCGTTACACCGTTCTACTGCTGAGATTTTTAGTAGTGTACTATCATGTCCTAGAACCAAAAAATTCGAAGACAATATGTGACATCTACCAATCCGCACTGGGCACGCGTGGTGGATTATAGCCCATTCCCACTCATAGAGAGGAGGCCTGTGTCCCAGCAGTGGGAACATTAATAGGCTGATGATGTTGATGATGGAGTATTATTTCAAGTTTGTAAGAAGTTGTCTCTCTGTCAGGTTGCCTACTCCAGTCGCAGTCTATCGTCAATTCGTCGTTTGTCTCTCTACACTATACTACACTACAACAGCCCATAACGTCCACTGCTGGACATAGCCTCTCCCATGATGGGAGGAATTTGCCGTAATCTCCACGCTTGGCGGGCGGATTGGAGATCGCAGTGATGAAAGACTAACAGAAAACGCTGCTGCCCATTCTCTGGTTTACGGAGGCGCAAGGTGTTCTGCCTCAGACATTCGTCGCCTTATACGACACCCGTGAGTGTAATGGATTGGTTCTATTCTACTCTGCCGGATACCACACGGCTAGTTTGAGTTATTAATCTATAACTTTGTAATGAAGCTAATACGAAATAGGCTAGTATTTTCATGGACTCGACTAAACCTTATCATTCAGCATTCGTATTCCCGAAGATAGACGAAGATTCCCGATGGTCGTAGTTTTTTAAGTGAACAAGTGATACCCGCGCGTGTAACTGTCGCATCGCCCGAGGTCGTGAGCGTGGACGAGTGACGTCATCGCCTAGGAGGGTGGCTAGACGACGAGTAGGGTGGCTAGGCGACGTCTAGGCGGGGCGGATCGGGGGTAGCGACAACAAAGAGCGCGAGGACTAGTTTTTGTGTTATAATTTTATGTTTTTCCGCTTTTATGGTAAAGTTCAACCCCTTTTGATGGAGTGGTGTGAAAGGTTATGATTATGTCAAAATATAATGGGCAGTAATAGCATAATATAACTTAAGTGGCAGTGGGCAGGGCACATTGCTCGCAGAACGGATGGCCGATGAGGCCGAAAAGTTCTGGAGTGGCGACCGCGAACCGGAAGACGTTGCATTGGAAGGCCTCCCACTAGGTGGACCGATGACCTGGTGAAGGTTGCGGGAATCCACGGGACCGGTCAATGTGGCGAACTGGCGACACTTGGGGGAGGTCTATGTCCAGCAGTGGACGTCTTTCGGCTGAAATGATGATGATGATCTCGGTAGTGTTACTAGTGATTATTATTATGTTACTAGCTGATGCCCGCGGCTTGGCTCGCGTGGCTCCCAGACGGCTTATTTTTCCCCCTAAAATACCATTATATTTTAGCCAATGTATAAAAACTTGACAAATGATTTACTAAAATCTTCCTCGAGAACCACTCTATCCATTGGTGAAAACAGCATGTAAATCGGTGTTCCAATGCAGTCACCCCTTTAAATCAAATAAGTAAATCAAATTTTGAAACACTACCCTAAACAAGACACGAATCACAGGACCCAATACCACAATCAACAAGAAACTTGAATACCGCCCTAAAATGCTAAGGAACCTTCGTTGCTCCGAACCTGAATTATAAATAATTCAACCCTAAGCACCCTTCTACATAGATTTCCCATAGGGGTGAAATCTGCCTCCCTTAATAACTCAAGATATTGACACTAATAACTTAACTTCAATATGGTTGACCTACATTCTGGAGAGCTTTATGATAGAGGCTATTTGGAACTTGAATTGATGGAGATTCTTGCTGGTTCTTCTACACTAATATTATAAAGAGGAAAGATTTGTATTTTTGTATGTGTATGTGTGTGTGTATGTATGTTTGTAATGAATAAACTCAAAAACTACTGCGCCGATTAAAAAAATTCTTTCACCATTTGAAAGCTACATTCAACCTGAGTAACATAGGCTATATTTTATCCCCGTACTCACACGGGAACGGGAACTACGCGGGAGACACCGGGTGACGTCCGCTAGTCTTTAAAAACCGGCCAAGTGCGAGGTTCCGTACCATACATTAGACAAAACGGCAAAAAAATCACGTTTGTTGTATGGGAGCCCCCCTTAAATATTAATTTTATTCTGTTTTTAGTATTTGTTGTTATAGAGGCAACAGAAATACATCATCTTTGAAAATTTCAACTGTCTAGCTGTCACGGTTCATGAGATACAGCCTGGTCACAGACAGACGGACAGACGGACAGACAGCGAAGTCTTAGTAATAGGGTTCCGTTTTTACCCTTTGGGTACGGAACCCTAACAAAAAACTATAGCTTTTACCCGTGGCTTCGCTCGCGAATGGTCGGAAATTATCACACGAAAACCTATTAAATTTACTTAGCCTATGATTATGACATTCGAAGATAATATTGCCTCTCTCTCGGTTGTCTTGGTATGGGCATGTAATGCAGAGGAATGAGAAAAATGTCCTGAGGAAAGTTTTGAGTATGATTCGCTTGCCTAGGTTGGTCCGTGGATGGGTGCATCACATACCAAGTTTCCTCCGTACCTCGGAAAACACGTTAAGCCGTTGGTCCCGGCTGTCATTTGTAGATCTTTGACAGTCGTTACAAGTAGTCCCGAAGATCTGACAACCAGTCTTATCAGGCATGCCTGATATCACACTCGTGGCTTGCTCGGCGCCAAAGTTCATGCACCCGTTCATGTGGATCGAAAGTCTGACAACCAGTTGAACCAACGGGTATCGTATTACCCAATACTAACTGGGTTGCAAATGTCAGATAGGCAGACGCTCCATGTAAAATACTGGTATTCATCTGCATCCGGTGAAAATGGAAGCCGACCATAACATAGTTGGAAAAAGGCTAAGCAGATGATAATGATGAAAGCAAATTCGTCATCAGCATACAGTGAATTTATAAAGGCTGTACATTTACCTACCAATTAAAACAGGAAAAGAATGGCGCTGTTTATCAGTCGACCACAAAGGTAAACCACGGATCAATTATTACAATCAAAATTAATTTATACGTAAACACCTAAAAAACCGCCGCGGAAAGTTAAGCTGTTGGTCCCGGGTGTCATTTGCAGATCTTTGACAGTCGTTACAGGTAGTCAGTGGCAAAAAGTCTGACAACCAGTCTAGCCAGTCTAACCAGTAGTCTTACCAAGGGGTATCGTATTACCCGGTACTAGCTGGGTTGTGGAGGTCAGATAGGCAGTCGCTCCATGTAAAATACTGGTATTCAGCTGCATACCGTTAGACTGGAAGCCGACTCCAACATAGTTGGGAAAAGGCTAGGCAGATGATGATGATGTAAACACCTAAAATGGTACAAATCGGTTCAGTGAGTCACTGACACAACACAACCCAAACTGAAAACAAAAACGTGTCTCGAAGACCCTCAGAGTACACTAAGAAACCATTACATGAAGCGACTGCCTATCTGACCTCCACAACGCAGTTAGTACTGGGCATTTGGGCAATAAGATACTCCTTCGTAAGACTGGTTATCCGACTTTCAGGCCACTAATACCAGGCCTGTCTCACTTCCATACAAGCGGCGCAAAAACACAAAAACCCCGAGATATTTACCTACTATTCTGGAAAACAAGCTAATTTCAACCTTTTGCATTGCGCATAGCGTTTATAGTACAATAACTGTCTGCCGTCTCGCTTCAATCTGCTAGGGCTGTCAGAGGTACTTTACGGTATTAACAGTTTATTTTTGTTTCGCGGGTGCGTGCGCTGCGTGTGCGACAAGTCGAGCGAGTGCAAGCCTATTGAGACTAGTGCGGTGGCCGCACGCTTGCGTTTATCATACCTAAACTCGGGAGTGAAACTTCTGTACCGTAAGGTAGGGTCGTTTCGCCGGTATCGCGACCACCTTCAGTAGGCGACCATTTGACGGACTAAGTTTCTTTAAATCAAGATAATAGTATTTGTAGAGGAAACCTAGATAAAAAATAAATCTAACGTGCTTTATAAATAATTATGAAATAAGAATTAACACAGTTTAAAACAAATGGGTTAACCCAGAGCCGAAAAAAAATTGCTCAGTGCGCGTCTTGATTCCGCGAGATGATATGATACCGCGAGTTGGAAAAAAAATAACACGGCGCGCGGCGCTCAAAGCTAAGTTTTATTACTTATTTCATATTTTACACACAAGTTAGATGTTAAATTGTACAATCGATAAGTTTTGCTTATTATTTAGTTGTATTTTGCTACTTTTTAACTTATTATTAAGATAAAATCCCGTGGTCGGTAACCGAAATGCTTATTTATCAAAAACGTTAGATAGCGACCACATGGTCGCAAACCGACGAGAACCGCATTATTTTGTTTTGATTAATACGATCGTACTGCTTCATACAGGACTGTTACAATTTTTAAGGTAGCATTGTGAAAGGTTTTCTTTGTAGTACTTTGGTAAGCGACCACCAGTTTCTTTGAAAGAACTTTGTTTAATTTACGTACAAAATTGGGTGGTTGTAAACCAAAATAATCGAAATAAAGACATTGGTTTCCGGCCACCATAATTTTGTATGAGAAAAATAACGGCCGCTAACAGAAATAAGCATGAAAATTCATAATTTGATTTCATTGAGTATGCGACCACGTCTGATTTTTTTAATTTGTTTGGTTAATGAAATGTCCGGTTAATAGAAGCATTTTTCCTGATACAAAAAATGTCATATTATGTATCTAGCCTGTCTGAAACCTAGTAAACATGTGAGATAGGCGTTTCGACTTTCTCGGTATTATCGGCATTATTTGGGTCACAGTGATAACAATTTTTATGAATTTTCTCTCCACTGTAGGTAGGTGTGTGTTTGAGTCTATAAAATAGATAGCATTGTCACGCGGACTTCAGTTGTAAACTCACCATGCAGAAATGACTAGGTTTCAGACAGGCTAGATACATAATATGACATTTTTTGTATCAGGAAAAATGCTTCTATTATGTAGTCTGAGCCTGTCTGAAACCTAGTAAACATGTGAGATGTGTTTATTATCGCATGGTGGGGAGAAAATCAACTGTGACCCCATTATTAGGTACAGATATAGAAATAAATGTATTCATTGAATCTGAGATTAGTATATCATTTATTAATCAATAATTATATAAATCACAATCAAATAGGTTGAAATAATTAGCGCATGAATTATCAAACCGGTTGAAAAGAAGATGCCACTGAGCTGGTATCCCTTATAGGTTGAGTGATCGGACGCCTGTAGAATTGTAGAAGAGTGTTCAGGGACGCCCAGTTTCCTCGGGCGAGGATTTCTTCGACAGGACACTCTTCTAACCAATTTAGTGAAGCGACTGCAGAACGCGTGGATCCAGGTGCTTCATGAATACCAGCTGCACGCAACACCGTGCGCACCCAGCCACCGACGACGGTGCTGCTCGCTGCACGTGGAGCACCACGTGTTGTGATAAATAGACTAGGTGTGTTATCAGCTTGAGCCCGCCGTGAAGCAGACAACTCCAGCAATCTTCTTAGTCAGTGGACCACGTCAATGTTTAAATCAGGACCAACTGACAGCTGCCAGCCCGACTGTCTGTGAGTCAGCGAGTCGGTTTTGGATCCAAACACTGGCCAGAATGTAATATGGTCGTCTTGGTCGACCATGTGAGCCGCAGTGATCGAGAGTAGCGTCAGGTCATGAATGCGTCTTCCAGACGCTAAGAGTAGCAGCGTGGCGCATCTTCTGGAAACATCAAACAGACTATCCACCTGTGGACTATTACTAATAAGCCAGTCTACAACTTGCTGAGGGTTCCAAATGGGTGGCTTATTGGTAATAGTCTTTGCACAGGTTTCATTAGCAATACCCTTGAGTGCTTGTCGCACTAATGGATGTGAGCATAAGTTATTGGCCTCTTGTGGTCTACAGAAGTTAGCTACCACTGATTTGTGCACGAGGATGGTTCTGTAGCTAAGGCCCAGTGTTTTATGCAAATAAATTAAATACCTCGCGATGCCGTCTGGACCTGGATTTTTGGCATCGGTTTTTACTGATCGACACCAAGTAACCCATTTCAGCCATGATTGCTTATATGTCCTCAAGGTGGATGGCCTCCAGCTGGACTCTATCAACGATCTTTGTGACGATGACCAGTCACGTAATAAGTCGTCCCACCCCGTATCAGCCATACCTCCAATGCAAGACGGTCCACTTGAGGAGGTGGACGGCCCGTGGTTGAATCTATCAACACCCTGTGTAGGTTGCGAATGGTGAAGGGCGGGCACAGAGCTCTCGTCTTGAGGTCCGCTCGCCAAAACACATTCAGCCATCGTGGACACACAACCATGTACTTCCCCCTCGCATGATTGAGTGCAAACAGTACCTGGTGCATGAGGCATGGTGGTGGAAATACCCATGCTAGTTTGTACGACCAACTCCTGCTGAACGCGTCGTGATACACTGCCATCGGATCCCTGAGATCCCTCGAGGCGTACCGGGGGACTACGTGGGCAGTTTGTGATGCAAATAGATCCATTACTGGAGTTCCCCATTTGCGAAATATGACTTCGCAGGCTTCGGGAAGTAGATGCCACTCGGGAAGCTCTTTGAATCTTGACAGACTGTCTGCCACAGAGTTCAGCGGGCCTGGTATGTAACTTGTTACCAGATGGATTTTGTAAGTTATTAGGTAACTGTAAATAGTCTTGGCGATACTTAACAAAGGTTCGGAGCGAGTCCCGCCCTGGTTTCGAAGATAAGCAAGAGCCGTCCGATTGTCGCTCTGCACCAGAATCGTCTTGCCCGCGAACAGTTGAGCTTTGTTCTGTAGGACAAACAAAACAGCTAGGAGTTCCTTCCTGTTGGCTCGAAGCGAGGTTTCTTGACGTAACCACGAGCCCTGCAAGAGAGCTCCGTCTACATAGGCTCCCCAACCGAGATCCGACGCGTCCGTCACTATAAAGTGAGACGGTGGTTGGGGCCAAATTTTGCTCACCTTCTGAAAGTGGTCCCTCCACCAGATCAGGTCTGCTCGAGCTTGGGGAGTTGGTGCTACCGAGGTTTCCTCGCGGACTGCTCTCTGCATGAGTGCCAGGATACCGCGGAAGTTTATTCTGCCGTATGGAACTATGAAGCTGGCGTAGTTTAAACAACCTACTACTTTTTGGAGTTTCAACGGGGACCAGACTGTCCTGACAAGCAATCCCTCTATACAGTGATTCAGACTCTGAAGCTTTTTCTCTGGTAAAGACTTGAGATTCGTCCTCGTGCTCCACTCGATACCTAAAAATTCGAGATTCTGAACTGGCCTCGAAGACGACTTCATTTGTTTTTTTTTTCCAGCCCAGTTCGTGGAGCAGGGCCTTGGCTAGGCGTGTATGTCTCTGGAGCTTGCGCCGGGACTGATTTACCAACAAAAAGTCGTCGAGATAGACGAGAACCCTTACCCCTCGTAGCCGCAGCTGCTGGGCTACCCAATTTGAGAGTGTAGCGAAGGTTCTCGGTGCACTTGCTAGGCCAAACGGCAGACAGGTCATCTGCCACACGGCTTGGGCCTTGAAAGGCGCCTGAATGTCTGGTGCTACAAACCTTAGAAAACGGCGATGTGACTCGGCGATCGGCACATGAAAGTAGGCCTGGCTCAAGTCGATTTTCATCATCCAGTCGTTGGGTTGGAGAAAACCTGGTACCTTGAACATGTTGACAAGACGGAACTTTGTTGAGCTCAGGTACCTGTTGAGTGCCTTCAGATTGAGCACCGGGCGGTTCGAGCCGTCTTGCTTCGGTACCAAAAATAGGTGAGATTCGAAACCAGCATGGTCTGGAGCGAGCTCGATCACACCCTGCGCTGCCATCTATTGAATCTCGTGCCGCATCGCCAGTGAGTTGTCGACTGGAAATTGGCTGGGCGTAGCAAATCTCCTCAGTGGAGGCTTTAAAACGAAAGGGATTCGGTATCCCTGTATTACCTTTAAAATGTGAGGGGGAGCGCGCTTGGCCGTCCACGCAGCTAGGAAATGACGAAGCTGACCCCCTTTGAAGGAGTCATTGTCGTCGGCGGGAGTGGCCGTCGTCCTGGCGGCGCTGCTGCTGACGGTTGCGCTGCCCATCTGATCG
Source organism: Xestia xanthographa (assembly GCA_905147715.2). NCBI lineage: Eukaryota > Metazoa > Arthropoda > Insecta > Lepidoptera > Noctuidae > Xestia > Xestia xanthographa. The sequence continues at coordinate 20,617,640 of LR990667.1, forward strand.
CTTCCCAGCTGGGGGTGCCTTGGATCTAGTGGCCGGTGCAGGGGCGTGCGGCCTGTTGAATCTGGTAGTGGAGCTTGAGCCACGAAAATTCTGCGCCATTGGAAGCTGAGTCCGATGTGGCGAAGCCTGCCTACCCTCAGCGGGTAAGTTCGGCCGGCGGAATATTTTCGAACCCCCTCCAAACCGGTTGAGCGTCTCGGTGAATGCTGCTCTGTTGAACAGACAGTCGCGGCTCGGCGGGACACGTTTAAGGGCGGCTTTGTTGTACATGTCCCGAACGCCACTAAGTACTGCATCACGACGCTGTTCTAGAATGCTAGCTCTTCTGCCGCACACAATCTGCAACAGATCTTTAGAAACTTCTGAGAACAAACTGCCGCTTGCAAAAGCTTCTGAAAGCGTGGCGTGCAAAGAAGCTGGAGCATCCTTCATTGCGAGAATATTCCTAATAGCTATTTGCACAGCTTCACGTTGAGCCAAGAGCATATTCGTAATAGCAGCAAATGATTGGTCAAGAGATCTCAGAAAATAAGGTTTATGTTCGAACGGGGCTAATTCTTCATTTAAATCTAAATGTGTAAAAGCGGGGGTAGCCAGATATTTTTTCTGAGTCTCAACATAACGTATATTTGTCCATTCAGGATCATCAAAATGTTGTATTTTTGTGACTGCATCGAGACGCGTCTTATCAGCCTTTTTAATAGATTCAGCCAACGTGGTTTCCAAATCTTCTAGCTCAGGCGCCAATGGTGGGGGCGGAGGCATAAGATCGGACAGGGCATCCGAGTCATTATTCTGCCGACCCTGATGCGTGGGATTAATAAACCCAAGCGCCGCTGGAGCAGATAAACCAGGTGGCTACACATGCGAAAGTAACAATTTAATTGAATCTAACTCACGGTTCAACTGTTCAAACCTCTTGTCAAGGACATACGGAGGGTTTTCATCCTTGCTTTGCGAAGCGGAACGCGGTACGTTTGGCGGTATGTCGGGTGATCGCAACGTCTGCGACGTGCGCGACAACGGTGGTGTCTGCAGCAGTGAAGGCAGGTCCAGCATGACCTGCGCCGACGTGCTTGAGGCCCCGACACTCACGTTCGCCTGCCCCGCGTCGCGCCGCGGCGTTTTGGGCGGCGGCAAAGACTCGTCCGAATCGGAAATATCTTCATCCGGGAAGCAAAGCCGCCGAGAACCGTGACTACGTTTAGCCATTTTTGCCGATGTGAACGCTACGAAGTCGAAAAACCAACTGAAGTCCGCGTGACAATGCTATCTATTTTATAGACTCAAACACACACCTACCTACAGTGGAGAGAAAATTCATAAAAATTGTTATCACTGTGACCCAAATAATGCCGATAATACCGAGAAAGTCGAAACGCCTATCTCACATGTTTACTAGGTTTCAGACAGGCTCAGACTACATAATAATTATTTTAGCAAGCGGTTGTACCTGATCTGTCGAAAACTAAATATTATTATTTTTCAGTTTAAAACAAAATGAGTCATAAAAACAACAATAAATATTATTATATTTTTTTTTAGATGGAGCTCCCAAATAATTAAGTCAAAAAAATAAAATAATGAGACTGTCCAGTACCTACCCTGAAGAAGCCCTGAAAAAAGCTTTCGATGATATAAAATAATATTATACCAGATGACTAGAAAATATTGATGTTGATTATTTTTAAATGTACATAATTATAATTTAGAATATTGTTTGACTAATGAATGTTAATTCTATTACAACTAAGTATGATTAAGTTCCTACGAAATGTAAGATTGTTATTTTTAATTTAAAAAAAAAAAAACATTACACCAAAATAATGATTCGCATATTTGTTTTTATTAACGAGGTAAAAATTAAAATATTTTTAAAGCAATTATAATTGTTTTAATGACATATTTTTCATATTAAAATAGCGGTCGCAAACCAGCACACTGGTGGTCATAAACTGATAAAAATGGTCGTAAACCGACGTTTTCGCTATATTTTCACTTTTTCAGCATTTTATAAATATTTTTGTATGAATGTATTTTATTTTATGTATTGTATCCAAACTAGATTATATTTGGGACAAATTCACATTAACAAATACTATTTTGCGTGTAGACAACATTTTCTTTTCCTCATCTGAAGTGGGGAACTCAGCTAACTGGTCGCTAACCGGCGCAATGACCCTACTAATATATATTCTGTGCTAATACCTGTAACGACTGTCAAAGATCTACAAATGACAACCGAGACCAACAGTTTAACGTGCTTTCCGAGGCACGGAGGAAACTCGGTATGTAATGGGTGGTCATCTGGTCACACATCTACGTATCAGCCTAGACAAGCGCCTATCTAAAACAAAAGTTAACGGGTATTTATCGCGAATTTTACCTTTAATATAAGCCCGATGCGGGCACAGCTATTGTCAATTAATAATCATAAGCCTACAACAGTCCACAGCTGGACACAGGCTTCTTCATTCGCACGCCATTCAATTCGATTCCCAGCAACTCTCATCCAGTTGCTACTAGACCAGCCACCCTGCGAAGATCGTCGCTCCACCGAACTTGAGGGCGACCCACCTTACGTTTGCCGATTCGCGGTTTCCACTCATGAACACGTCTACCTACCCCAACGGTCAACGGTTCTACGGCTAATATGGCCGGTCCATTGCCACTTCAGCACCCCTACCCAAGATGACAATCTACAGTCGTTAACGCTAGTAGAAAACTATTCAAATGAATAGGAATGACATCATCTCAGCGTTAAATCACGTGATCAACACAAACGAATAGAAAATTCGTAGACAAGTTTACATCGTTCAAAATGATAGAGTAGAATGTTATCGTTTCTACAATGTTGATCGCTAAACTCTTTGGTAGGAACGCTCACCATAGACTAAAGTGTAGGTTTTTTCTACAGACATTAGAGAACGACAGATCAACTCAGTCGTGTCAACTTGGCTACCAATTTAGCGCTTTCTACAATCGCTTACGCCGAGGCGTTTACGATTGTAGAAAGAGAATCGATACGAAACGTTTGTAACTTGGCTAGGCCTGCAGCTTACTTATTCTGTGAGCTATGTCGACAACTAAGTCTGTCAATTAAGAGTGCGGCGCCGTCCGCTCGCAACTGCAATTCGAAGCGAAGGCAAAAACACGTTGAAATATTGTTGTCTCTGTTTCACACTCCCCGGCCCGTTGCGTAGCCGCGCGTGAGCGTGTGTGAATAGTGTTTACCTATGCGTGTGTTAATCGTGTTTGGTATTTACCTTTTAGGTAGTTATCATGTTCATTATTTGCTTTATTTTTGTTAGTTACTTTGTGCAATCGTTAGTGTATCTGCAGAATAGTAATGCGTTTTTAGGAAATCTGTCTACAATGTTTTTATCTCAAATGTTAGATTAACTCAAAATCTAGGCTTTGTTGAAAAAAAATCTGGGTAACTACTCTTTCTATACCACTAATGTAGGTAAGGAATAAGTATACGGTTCGCCTGAAAATCTGAAATAAAAGTACGTACTGGTGGCTCAGTGGTGGCGGCCCCGACTTACGAACAGTAAGGCGCGGGACAAATACAAGAGGCGTCGGGCGCGGACATGGCGCGGGCAACTTCCTATTCCATTCAAATATCATACAAAATGCATGGAAATAAAGTGCAATTTAGGCTACACGGTATATCATTGCGCTGACGAGGATGTGACGATATACCGTGTGTTGTATTTGTCCCGCGCCCATAGACTTAGTACTTATAATACTGCCCGCGCCTAAGTCGTAGGTTCGAACCCAGGCAGGCGCATTACTTTGTGTAATTATTATTCACGAACTCTGCTCTCAAAACGGTAAAGGAAAACATCGTGAGGAAACCGGCATAAGTATCCTAGAACCTAAAAGTAGGTAGGTAGTAGGTAGCTAGAAGGTAGGTAATAGGTAGGTAGTAGGTAGGCAGTAGGTAGGCAGTAGGCAAGCAGTAGGCAGGCAGTAGGCAGGCAGTAGGCAGGCAGTAGGCAGGCAGTGGGCAGGCAGTAGGCAGGCAGTAGGCAGGTAGTAGGTACTCATCAAGACGAATCAAACGAGCCCAAACTCGAAGCGGTTGCGTCGTTTTATTACGGAGATCCTTTGGCCCCCCTTTCAGCTTCATCATCAAACCCTGATTACCATTTAGGACCAATTTACTCTTCAAGATCAATCAAACGAACCCAAACTCGACGGGATTATTTCGTTTTATTACGGACTTCCAATGGCCACCTTCCAGCTCCATTATCAGACCCTGGATACCACCTAGCACCAAAGTACTCGTCAAGACAAATCATACGAGCCCAAACTCGATGGGTTTATGTCGTTTTATAACGGAGTTCCCATGGACACCTTCTAGCTCCATCATCAGACCCTGGATATAACCTAAAGACAAAGTACTCGTCACGACGAATCAAACAAGTTTAAACTCGATGGGGTTACGTCGTTACATTACAGAATTCTTATGGCCACCAGTTGTCACGCGATATACCTACATAATGCGTGCAAAATTTCAGCTCAATCGGTAATCGGGAAGTGGATCAAATTTTACTTGCAAGATTTGATTACTTACAGATTACAGACAAACATCGGGACACGTGAAACTATATCAAAGCTTGTAAAATAAAACATAATATTTATTTAGTCGGTAGGTAGGTACCCTTATGTTATGATTGATTATGAATGAAACCTATTAGTCGGACATTTGAATCCTAAACACATCTAATTCAGTATGTACTAACCCAGTGTAATGTAATTTCGATTATGAACGAGAAAAAATATGTGTAGGTAGGCAGGCATTTTCTTGGTCTGAGTTTAAAAAAATGATGAAAACAAAAAGGTAGGTAGATACTTATTGTGAGATACATCCCAACGTTTGGAGTCCATGGGGTCTAAAATGGCCACTTTATCAGAATCGTAATATGAATCACGTTAAAAATTTAAAATTCTTAAAATGGACTTTATGATTATGGACATAAAGTCCATTTTAAGAATTTAATTATTTTAACGTGATTTATACTAAGATTCTGCGTGGATTCTGCTAAAGCGGCCATTTTAGACCCGCATGTTGCTAACCTTTATATAATTATGTTTATGTAGGTACCTGTTTTGTAACCTAAATTTGACCAAATCGTAAGCAAATATCGAAGTCCGTAAACAAAACAAAAGTCGTAATAAAGTAGGTAGGTAGGTTACTCGATTCCAAATCACAAGGCAAATCTAAATCCAAATCCGTAGCATAGGTCAAGAAGTGTCAGAAATATTACGATACAATTGGCAAACAAATACGCACCAATACGCACGCACAATGCAATCAAGTAATCGTCTAACACTGACGAACGATTCCGAACGAATTGCCCGGCCCGGCCGGGTGGCGAGGCCGCGAGGTCCGCACGCACACATTTACATTTGTCACTATACTCAACACAGTCAACACATCCAAATGTTCTGTCCCGCCGCCCGCGCCCTGCGCCCCGCCCCAGCTCAATGCTTGATGCGATAGCACGACTTCCGATGAACATTTGTGATTAATTTGAATGTGTGCCGTAATACCAAAAATGATGAATAAAAACTCAATGCTTTTCCATTATTTTTTTTTATATTATTTAACTTAACAATATAACACATGTTTCGATTTGAACAATATTACAAATACTACCGTTTTTAATATAGAACAGATGAGATGAAAACATCGTATTTAAACTGTAAAAATGTGAGATATTCAATATGTTTGCATTTCGCTTTTGGTAAGTATTTTGAAAAAAAAAATATATACAAACCTAGGTAATTACCATCTTGTTCCGAATAACAGCATATTAAGGTGGAAATATGCTCATACTGAAAATGATTTTGGTATTACGTTTGTATGGACAAATTCATGCTCCCCGGCCCCTTAATAACCCATGACAAAACACTATAAATAGGTACTTTTAAGAACAAAGAGATCTAACTGACCTAAATCAGAATTCACCATAATTTCATTCGCTGTCAGTACAAAAATATAAAATGAGCCATCGAAGTAAGGGCGCCATGGATTCATGGAATTGTGTGACGCATAGTTATACTTGAAAAGGAAAATAAATAGAGTAGAAATATACTATAGAGATAGGCAACGACCAATCGTCTATATTTCCAAGAATTCTTTCCAAAATTGAAGATTATTTTACAGGAACAAAATGCCAGCGAGCTATATAGGGGGAAGACGCAATGAATTCATGGCTTTTTCTAGGAATGTTTCACGCATTATTCTTGAAAACGATTATAACAGAAGGATATCCATACATCTCGTCTATTTTCCAAGAATTTGTCCCAAAAGAAGCTGATATATGGCACTTTCCAGTTTTCTATGACGCATCAAACTTGAAAGAAAGGGAAGGAAACATATAGCTCACGTCTATTATTTTCCAAGAATATGTCCCGAAAATGAAGATAGTTAAAAACGACCTGCCTCGTTGGTAGAGTGCGTCGACGATACGCGTCTGATTACCTCAGACAACAACAACAGCAACAGCCCATAACGTCCACAGCTGGACATAAGCCTCTCCCATGATGGGAGGAATTTACCGTAATCTCCACGCTTGGCAGGCGGATTGGAGATCGCAGTGATGAAAGACTAACAGAAAACGCTGCTGCCCATTCTCTGATCTACGGAGGCGCAAGGTGTTCTGCCTCAGACATTAGTAGCTTTATACGACAGCCGTGAGTGTAATGGGAAAATAATATATTTGTAGGCTGAGGTAATATATTATTTCCACTAACCGCAAGATCTGCGGTCCAATACCGCGGTTACAGAAACAACAACATCTTATCACAAATACGTTCATAGTCATCTACTTGGAGAGCAGTATTGGAGGCCCCGATTTACGCACAGTAAGTCGTGGGTTCGAAGCCAAGCAGGCGCATTACTTTGTGTAATTTATTTCATCACCACTGCTCTTAAAACGGAGAAGAAAAACATCGTGAGGAAACCGGCATGTCCTAGAACCAAAAATTCGAAGACATGTGACATCTACCAACCCGCACTGGGCCCGCGTGGTGGATTATAGCCCATTCCCTCTCTAGAGAGTAGAGAGGAGGCCGTGTATCCCAACAGTGGGAACATTAAAGGCTAATTATGCTTTATGCTACTAGTATTTTACATCATCATCAATCCAAAATCAATATCATCAATACAAACAAGTTTTGTATGAGACAATATGTCCTAAAGCGTTAGGCCTTAGGCCGACCATTAAATTGAAACCCCTTTCTGAAAACAACAATTAATTATTTTGTTTAAAAAATCCACGTTTTCATTTCACCTAAACAAACAAATGCTACTACTCTATAAAAGACTTCCTATCAGACAAATCTCTACTCCAATACAGTCTGTCTCCCTCAGTCATGACGCGTTCAGTAGCCCACTGATTTGTACCTACCTGTCTTTATAGTTCTCTTTATTACATTCTTTGACATTTTAATAATTTGTATCAAAAATGTAATAATGTATGTAATTTGCATGTAATTAATTATTGTATGCCCAATGGGCGGGACATAGCTGATCACAATCTAATTATTTTAAGACCTGTATTATGTACCTACCTATGATCCACAATAAAGATATTGATTGATTGATTGACGTTTTCACCCCTTCACAACACCACAGAACCAAAAGCAAAGCTGCAAATACTAAAACAGATATAAAAATCCCAACCGACCGCACACAGGCGATGTCTCCATAAACCCTAGTTTACTGCTCGCTCGTATTGCAACGTTGTTACGATTCACCCTGACCTATATACAAGTGACGCACTGCGCATTTTGGCAGGGTACACTTTGTGGATCGCAGGTGACGGGTTATTATTAATGATGCTTCAATTTGAAGGCGTATGTATATGACTTAGGAGGTTGATTTTGGCAAAACAGTTCAGAAATAGAGCGCTTTTTAAAGGACTTCTAAAAAACGAGGATTGGACCCGCTGGTTTTCTTTATAGCGTAACCTGGACAATCTCAGCGATAATTTGAGATGATACCAGAGATGGATCCTTTTAGGTTTTTGGATGGTCAACGGACAGCACACGCGGCGAAGAAGTTATGCGCAGACGCCATCTTGACTTTTTTATTACGTGAAGATAGTCACGAAATGCAATGCGGCCAGTGGAACTTCACACTGGTTGAGCTCCTTTAGCCGCGGCAGGAACAAAGCCCATGGAGTGACTGCTGGACACTTTCAACTAGGCAAGCCATCCCGTTTTCGTACCTAGCCTACCGTTTTCGTGTTTTCGTTTCGTTTTCGTAGTCAGTTCAAATGTCCAACGTCAAGCATTATAGTTATTTGTACGTAGGTATTACACGCAAACGCCATGTTGGCGTAACCAAGGATGTTATTGTAGTCCACCAGAATCTTTTTTACCCGACTACGACGAAGCCAAAAGGAATTCAAATTCAAATTCAAACAGTTTATTGTGGATCATAGGTTCATAAGATGTTGTGTTAAATACAGGTGTCTGCTATGTCCCGCCATTGAGGCATACAAAATTCATGTCACAAGTTCGGTAAAAAATACAATACTAAACAATAATTAAATTAAAATTAAACTTAGATTATATAACAATAAAATTAAAATACAATACATCCAATTTATCATGCAAATACATTATGATTAAATTATAAAATACTTATGTCAGATTAACAAATTATTCATTCAATGGATTTGCTTCAATGTATTGTCATCTAGAAATTCTCTTATAGAGTAATAACATTTACTTATCAATAATTCGTGTAGTTTTTTTTTGAAGGTATTTATATCGCTCATAGTTCTAAGAAATGGTGGAAGATTATTAAAGATACGTGGGCCCATACAAAAGATGCTTTGGTGCAAAAGCTTTGTTTTACTGGCCAAGATGCGCAGCTTGTCTTTGTGTCTGGCCCTAGTGCAAAACTCAAATAAATTTGGATTTGATTTTATGAACATTACAGTTTCATAAATGTACACACATGGTAGAGTTAATATTTTTAAATTTGTGAAATGTGGTCTACATGAATCCACTTGGTGTATACTGCACATCGATCTGATGCACCGTTTTTGAGCTCTAAAAGCACGCTCTTTTTCTACAGAGTTGCCCCAGAATATGATGCCGTAGCGTATGATTGAAGCAACATATCCATGATAGGCAGTTAGTAGTGCAGACTGACTGACGATGTTCCTTAGTCTGTAAAGAGCATAAGAGCTCTGACTAAGTCTTTTGCAGACTTGCTCAATATGTGACCTCCAATTTACTTTGCTATCAATATAGAGACCTAGAAATTTGGTTACATCGATTTCTTCTATACTGGTTTGAGAATGTGATATATTTAAATTGGCATTATGTTGTACTCGCTGTTTAAAATTCATAATTTTTGATTTTTCTAAGTTTATTTTTAAGTCATTTTCATCAAGCCATTTTATAATTGCAGAAAGAGTGCTGAGAGTGGAAGGGTTAAGGTTTAAGCAGTCTAAAGTATGTTTTGTACCAGCGGACGTCACGCGGTTTCACCCGCGTAGTTCTCGTTCCCGTGGGATTACAGGGATAAAATATAGCCTATGTTATAATGTTACGCAGGGTGAATGTAGCTTTCTAATGGTTAATTCTATTAGTTTTTTTTTTAAATCGGCGCAATAGTTTTTAAGTTCATTACAAACATACAAATCTTAGCCGTGTGGTATCCGGCAGAGTAGAATAGAACCAACCCATTACAGTCACGGGTGTCGTATAAGGCGACTAATGTCTGAGGCAGAACACCTTGCGCCTCCGTAGACCAGAGAATGGGCAGCAGCGTTTTCTGTTAGTCTTTCATCACTGCGATCTCCAATCCGCCTGCCAAGCGTGGAGATTACGGCAAATTCCTCCCATCATGGGAGAGGCTTATGTCCAGCAGTGGACGTTATGGGCTGTTGTTGTTGATACAAATCTTTCCTCTTTATAATATTAGTGTAGATTTACCTATGTTGCTCCGTAGCTCCTAATGTATTCATCCGATTTTGATGAATAAGGTGTCAATCGGTTCGTAATTATGGCTCGGGTAACATAGGCTACATTTTAACCGACTTCAACAATAGGAGGAGTCGATTTTACCTTGTAAACCCCGAATCTGTTTAATAATACCATGATCCTTTTGAAGCGATGCGGCCGCTGAGGACATGTGGTACGATAGGTACCCCTTGGTAAGACTCGTTGTCAGACTTTCAGGCCATTGCCATTTTATTTTAATTTATTATTTTTTACTTTTTTTTTTTAGTATTTTATTTCACATTTACTGATTTGACATGAATACTTATTTTGTTAAGTATTCTACTTTTTTTTTATCATCATTGTGACTTTTAATGATTTTTGTGGTTTTTATTTACATTCTTTTGAATAGAACTTGTTATGAATTTTATATGATTATTGTGAATGTGAGGACCATGTGGGTCACATTTATATTTTTTGTTTATTTTTTCCCACAACTGTCTGGCAGTTTGAGACTCAAACTAGAGTACTCAAACTTTGAGTACTCTAAGCGACCTATTACCTACCCAAATGTCCTTTCTTTGGTATTGTTCGTCGTTTCGTTGAGCTCCTTGAGTTATAAGTCGAGCTACACGTTAACTGACAAATGCTTGCACTGACTGGACAGGTCCACTCAAATCTGTATGGTTCTTTCTTCAAAAGACCATCTCAGACACTAATCTGCATAGTCCTCATGTGAATTGAGCAAGATTGTCTGGACTTTAAAAGAGACTATGACCTCTGAGTTTGTTTCGGCTGTTTCTTCTCAGAGTAGTCAGGTACGAAACACCAGCCCCATCTAGTTTAAAAAAATGACGTGTAAAAGTGTTTGTAAAAACCTACTTGCAAAATAAACATCATTTATCATTGACTGTCTAACAAATTCAAATATCTACAATAGACAGCCGAGGCTCGGAGGAAGCTGGGTACCTATGTTATTTAGAATAGGATAAAACAAAACTTGATTTAGACTAGAATTCTGAGCACCCTACTCACAAATAGAAACACTAGCGCAAATAACAAGCGATATAGTTAGTCTAATTGGCACCAACCCTTGCGTCAGCTCACAGGGGTGTACCGAGGTCACAGGGGTTCGGCTCTGAAGGTCACACCGGTGACTCAGAATGATGTAATGTCGCACTTTCACTGCTACAGCGGATACTTTTTATTTAAGTGTGATTAATGACTATGAGTCATTGGTGTCGATTCTGTAGTGCACAAACTTAACTTAATTAAGGCTATTGCTATCTTTTACTAAAAGGCAGTGCGAGAAAAGGACGGCTATCAGCTATGGCTATGAACTAAGTTAGAGATGTGTTTATGCCTTGCGCTTCACCGTGTTTTTAGTCGACATGTTTTTACGTGCACCATTCATTTGTATGGAAGTATTAGTTCCAACTAAATATGACAGCTCTTAATTACGTCCGTCTCTTTCTCGTTTTATAAGAGAGAAAAAAAAAACCGACTTTTTTGAAGTCGGTTTTATTTCTTTGCAAAAAAGTTTATTTATTTTTCCATTTTTAGTTGCAATATCCTATACAAATATTTGCTATGCATTTATTTTACACTGTTATATACATGTCATGGTAATAGGCGTATCCCTAATAAATGGAACTTAACATACCTAAACTGTCAAAATTTGGGTGTATTGTACACATCTGCGTACCCCTCAGAGCATACAGGCGTGATGTTACGTCATGATGTTGTATAAACAATAAACATCCAAGCGATTGCAGCAATCACCACCGATTTACCATCTAGTTTTGAAGAGTTCCATTGTATATCTCCGAAGATCAGCATCAGATCTTCACCAAATTTAAATGCGACCATCTCAGGAGTATATTCTTTCAAATAAAAAAAGAATTTTGAGAATCGCTCCACAAAGTGAGGAGAAATCGGTGAACAAACATGAAATTATACCACACAACTGAAATAAAAATGTTCATAAAATGAAAACTACTGGGCCAAACTATGTTTAATTTTTATGGGACCAAATGGCAACTATTCCGCATCAAACTAAAAAAGAATCACGTAAATCGGATCATAAATGTCAGAGTAATCGGTGTACATATATAAAAAATAAAAAAAAACCAATCGAATTGAGAACCTCCTCCTTTTGGAAGTCGGTTAAAGATAGTAATAGCCTAAATTGAGTTTAGTTTGTGCACAACAGAATCGACACCATTATCCTAAAGACGGAAGAAAAACCACTTCCCTAATCACACAACTGTCACGCACTTTAAATCACAAAATGAAAGCAAAACACTGCGTCGCTCGGTGCGTGCGATGCGATTACCTCTACATATAGTACAATAAGTACATATAATTTACTACATGAGTAACGTGGGAAACTTGTTATAGGCATAATGATATAGTCGCCGGCGGGTATGGGCCAGGAGATTATTAGCTGTAATGGCTGATCTTTAAATGATGCATCTAGTAACAGTAGGAATATACAGGATTGATACGTTCAACGGGGCAGTAAGGGGAACTACCTTAAGAGCCTATACTACCTCAGATTAGCAACTCTATTTGTGGTGGTTCAAACTTCGTCTGTAATATTGTTAAAATAACGTTCTAATCAGCTTGCACTACAAAGCGGTTGTTACGTCAGTCACTGCGGCCGAATAGTGCGAAATGAGTGGTTTTTATTCTTTATAAAATCAAATTTTCGTCTAAATAAAAAATTAAGTCAACACGATGTTAGATAATATTGTTACCTATCTATTAGGCTAAAAATCATCATTAACTTCCGTAGGGTTTCAGAGATCCAACACAAAATAAGTGCAAAACGAGTTTTTTTTGTCTTTTTTTTCTATCGTGATTTTTTTATCCAATCGTGTTTTCGCTTCAATAGATTTAATGATTATAAGTCCAAGTTTAATGGTGTCCAAATAGCGAACTCTTAGGTCTTATAGATACCGAGATCTAGATCGCCCAATATCACCATAACAGCAAATACAGGCTCTTAAGGGCCTATACTACCTCAAATGGCTTAGCATGATCCTCCGTTACGCCTAAAATACTGCAGCATTAATTTTGAAATAAATATATGGTAAAGTTGAGGATTAATGTTAGGTCTTATGTTAAGCGAAAACACGATTTCATAAAAAAATTTCGATAGAAAAAAATCCCAAAGTTACCTCCAAATCGAACAATAAACCGCTGGTATTCAAAAAGTACTTCAAATTAGGTCATGAAACTTTGCATACTAACTGAACTAACTATAAAGCAGGTCTTATGTTTTTTTATTTTTTCCAAAAGACGAAAATTTTATTTTATAAAGAATAAAAACCACTCATTTCGCACTATTCGGCCGCAGTGACTAACGTAACAACCGCTTTGTAGTGCAAACTGATTAGAACTTTATTCTAACAGTATTACAAACGAAGTTTGAACCACCACAAATAGAGTTGCTAATCTGAGGTAGTATAGGCTCTTAACCGTTGGAGCTACCTACATGAAAATGGTCTTAGGAGACTAAGTAATTCAGTGGCGAAGGTTCCATATAACTCAATTCTTACCGGATTCTCCTTGAAATCTGGCACAGTCAGTATTCTATAGACAAATAATATAATCACATTAAAGAGTACAGCTAAGTATCCATAAGTTTTCGAGATATTTTCTGCAAGCTACTATAATCTGTCTTTCTATAATAGATTTACAACTATATCGTTAACTAGCTGATGCCCGCGGCTTCGCCCGCCCGCAAATAATATACTTAAACCTTCCTCTTGAATCACTCTGTCTATTAAAAAAACCCGCATCAAAATCCGTTGCGTAGTTTTAAAGGTCTAAGCATACATAGGGACAGACGCGGCGGGGGACTTTGTTTTATAATACCTATGTAGTTATAGTGAAGCTTAGCCTTTCCGCAACGATGTTGGGGTCGGCTTCCAGTCTAACCGGATGCAGCTGAATACCAGTATTTTACATGGAGCGACTGCCTATCTGACCTCCACAACCCAGTTAGTACGGGATAATACGATACCCTTTGGTAAGACTGGTTGTCAGACTTTTCGGGCCACTGACTACCTGTAACGACTGTCACAGATATGCAAATAACAGTCGGGACCAACCATAGAAATGTAAAAACTTCTTTATTAAATCAGTGGGACCAACTGCTTAACTTTCCGAGGCACGGAGGAAACTCGGTATGTAATGGGTGGTCACCCATCCACGGACCAACCAAGGCAAGCGCGGCTTAACCTAAAGATCGATCTGAGCGGCTGTTATTATTTAGCTTAGAAGACTCTATTAGGTACTAATTATCAAGAAAACAACCATACAACCTCAAACCACCATACTGGTCTAGTTACCACTATACTCGACCACTCGACTCACGTAGGCTCACTTTCCACTTTCGTGCCCCGTTTACAAGCCTGCGTATAGAATTGTGATCAATTACTATCGTTTGCTGACTAGCGGCTAGTGCTACACTGTGTTTCACTTTCAAGTTTATGGTGCAGCGAATTTTGTTGAGAGAGTCGGAGAAATGCGAGGCTATCTATGGCAAGTATTCTCGTATAGTATAGATGTCGTGAATCCTGATTTAAGGCCCTTCTAACCCTAAAATTAGCAACTCTATTTGTGGTGGTTCAAACTTCGTTTGAAATACTGTTAGAATAAAATTCTATTATAATCAGCTTGCACTACAAAGCGGTTGTTACGTCAGTCACTGCGGCGGAATAGTGCGAAATGAGTGGTTTTTTGCGATTTACAAAAAATCTATTGATTGGACAAAAAAAATAAAACACATTAGTTAGTTCAGTTAGTAGGTATGCAAAGTTTCCTGATCTAATTTGAAGTACTTTTTTAATACTAGCGATTTATTGTTCGATTTGGAGGTGACTTTGGATTTTTTTCACACAAAAAAGAAACATTTCACAAAACATAAAATGAAAAGACACAAAAACCCAAAAGACACAAAAACACAAAAACATACATAAAATGAAATAATATACTTAAGTACAGATATAGATAGTTATGGATCTTATTTTAAATATTTATAATGACGCTCGATGAGTGGTCATCCAGTGCCACATCATTGGACTATCTATTCTGTCGGCCATGATAGCCACCAAGCTGTTAGAGCTACCGCGTAATGTACCACGTAATGGCTTGCTTACTACCTGTAATACGCAATTGTCTTACAGAATTCAAAGAGTCTTCAACTCCTCATATTCTACCAACCCATCCCATCCACTCTTGTGTCGTCTAACAGCAATAATAGTGTATCACATTACTGCACCGCGCACGTCATCAGAGTTTCATCGAAGCTTCACAATAGCATAAATACTCACACATAGAAATACATGTGGGAACATAGGCTATGGAGTAGCGAGTAAATGGAGTTCTAAGATCTACCTGTCTGTCTCGCTAGCCTCGACCGCAATAAGAAAACTGTTGCGATATATTTTGAGCACACGGTAAAAGTATTTATTGTACTAGATCATGATTTTGTCGCAGATAATATGATGAAACATGAAGTGCCAAAGAAAGTTCAGGATTGGGAAAAAAATAAAAATGACAATAATTACAGGTCCTGACACTTAGTATGCTTCAATTAAGTGTTAAAATAAGACGATACGACTAACAAAATGATAGCGTAGCACATCTATATAACGAATAAGTTGCAATTGAATGATAGGCAGTTCCTGAATAAGGAAAATAGAAGATAGCTCTGCTGCAGTTATCACTTATACCGTATCCATAAACAAGGTGATTACTTGAGTAAAAGTAATTACTTAGGAGACGATTTTTATTATTCTGTAGTTTAGTAATTGGTTGAAGTTAGAATTTTTAGCTGTACGTTCTTTGACGGTTCTTACTTCGTTCAAATTCTTGTATATTGCATAACATAACATCACGCAGATTCACGTCTTGTCTCTCTCTGATACCCGAAGGTTTAGGCAGAGGTGTAGCTAACAAACAATTCGAGTCTTATGACTATGTAATAGGGGGCGAACTGCCTTAAACCGGGCACAAATCCAGATTCCGTTGCTGCTACTGAAAATTCCTAATGAAAAAGGCCTTTGCCCGACCCGGTTGATGGTTGAATAATCAGTCTATCATTTTCTCATTGCTGGGACACACGGCCTCCTCTTTATGAGAGGGAGTGGGCTATAAATCCACGACGCGGGCTTAGTGCGGGCTGGTAGATGTCACATCTTCGAATTTTCGGTTCTAGAACATTGTTTCCTCATGATATTTTCTTTCACTGTTTTGAGAGCAGTGGTGATGGAATAAATAAACCAAAGTAATGCGCCTGCCTGAGTTCGAACCCACGATTTACTGTTCTTAAATCTGGGCCGCCACCACTGGGCCACCGCTGATCTCTTCGATGGTTGCATAAATAATTACTTGAACTCAAGTAATTACTTTAACTTGACTCTAGACAAAAGCGTTTATGTACTCCATCCTCCGTGTCACACACACTCACAAAACAATCGCCAGAGTTGTACACAATACTGACAAACTGCTACGTTTACAATTAGTGTTGACTCTGCGATGACTTCCGTTCGTGTCAGTTGCATCCTCAAAGTGTCAGTCTATTGTCTTTGAAGGATAAGTGGTAATTGAGAATGTTATGCGGTTTTAAGACGATTGTGCAATGTTGGGTTTTGCAGTGACTGGCAAACGAGAATGTATTCATAGACTTTATTAATTCCTTTATTTATTTCTACACAAATTAGTTACCCTTTTAAATATTTTTAAATTATTTTTTAATATTTGTAATGTGTAACATTTAATCTTTTTAGGAGGGTTTTTTAAAATTAATATTTAAAAGCTATTTTTTTATATGCGAAGGATTCTAGAATAGAATCCCGAGCATAGCGAGGGATTCTAAAATGTCGGAGGAGCAATGGGCAAAAATTACCACTCAGTGGATAGTTGGATACCAAGTAGCAGGAAATGACAAAACGGCAGGCCCAGATGGAGATGGCGGGATGAGCTACTCTTTCGCAAAGGATTGGCCTACAATCGCACTAGATCGCAAAATATGGAAGGAGGGATTGGAGGCCTTTGCCCTGCAGTGGGACAATATGGGCTTATAATAATATATTCTATTAAATATAAAAAATTTAGCCCACCGGTATCGGGAACAGGGTCCAAGCTACAGGTCAGGGCTCCAGGGAGAGGAACCTCCTAACAACACGAGCCGTGTCCAGGAGTACCGCGCACTGAATCAAGCCCTTGATCCAGCTGCCTAACGAGAGCCTCCTCAGATATTAATCGAGGCTCTTGGCAATGAAGCCATGGGCTGATACGAATATTGGCACAATGATCGCTGAGTCATAGATTTTTATTATTACGGACTCTGCACACCAAAAGTCACCGACAGAAAAAAAAAGTCTAACCTGGTGTTTTTATGTCGCCCATGGGCCTCTGACTTGGCTTTATATGCCATCGAGAAATATCTCTGGTTACGTTTCTTCAAAATGTTTTCCTTCACCGAAGCAAGTGATAATTTTACAATACGCACATGAATCCGAAAAATCAAGAGGAGCGTGCCTTGGGTTCAAACTCGAGACCTATGACTTGGCTTGACTTGACCGCTAGGCTATCACTGCTACAGGCAGATGATGGTGATTTCGTACTGTCCTACCCAACAACACCAGCTCATAAGTCATAACGTCCACAGCTGGACATAAGCCTCTCCCATGATGGGAGGAATTTGCCGTAATCTCCACGCTTGGCAGGCGGATTGGAGATCGCAGTGATGAAAGACTAACAGAAAACGCTGCTGCCCATTCTCTGGTCTACGGAGGCGCAAGGTGTTCTGCCTCAGACATTAGTCGCCTTATACGACACCCGTGACTGTAATGGGTTGGTTCTATTCTACTCTGCCGGATATCACACGGCTACCAAAAACCCATATATTTAACTTCAACTACGATTATGACGTAATCTCACTAAAAATATCTGCCGTCCCAAAGTTCTCATCGAGCTAGAGAACAAAGGCTCACAAAGGGCTTATCTGTTGCCCAATTGGGGTCAATTAGTACGTATCAACGAATAGATTAGAAGAAATTTAGCGTGGGCGGGTTGATGGAGTCGAGTTTATTGGTGTAGTTACATCCTGGATTCCTGATGCAGAAAGGGTTTTATATATAAAACTAAATAAAATTGAAGTGTCCGTTTGTAATAACAAAATTTACTGAATGCTTATGAAAATATTATATTTTACAAGCTGTTGCCTGCGACTTCGTTCGCATGAAAATTTGATGTGTATGTGTGAGACTAAAAAAATAGATACTACGACGAACCATCAAATACGCGAAAAAGACTCAGCTGTTCCAAACATTTGGGTCGACTAGGTATTGAAGTTTTGTACTGGGCATCTGATGTTTTTTCGCGATTTTGATGGTGGAGAAAGTTGTTTAGTTTGATGGTCTGAATCACACCCTGAAATATGACTACATCTTTCTGGTACGTGCTGAAGATGGCCAGACCATAGCTAACTCCCAATCTGACCAACTGTTTGAACGCGTTAATCTCTGGAACTGCACGTCGGATTTTAAAAAATCTTTGTGGATTTGATAGACAAATTTTTGAAGAAGGTTATAGGTTATTTAACATCACGATACGACCCTAAGGAGCCGAGCAAAATGAGAAATGGCAGGTGAAACCGGAGCATAACCTAACACCTCAGCATTTCCTTCCGCAGAACTCAGACAAGCGGTATGTTCTTCATCAGTCTGCAAGATAAGTACAATCAACCACTCATTAACTTTAATTAGTATCCAACGCAATCATTGTTCTATTAGAGCGCATACTCCGATCCTCGATCGTAGGTGCGTGCCGACGATGATTAAAGATTCCACAGTCCACACACACGCATGTCCTTCACAATGGTTATATATACGCTAAGTAGTGATCATGTACTTCAATAAGGGAACAGACAGATTTAACAGTATCGATATGAACTAAAAGCGAGTATATTAGAGGAAGTTTGAAAGTTGCGTCAATAATAGAAAAGTTGAAAGGGAATCGACTGTCTTGGTATGGGCTTGTGATGACGAGGGAAGAATCGCATGTGAGTATGTGACTAAAAGAGTGATGAATATAAATCAAATAACAAAAAATTTCAATGTTCCCCTTTCAGTCATATTACTGAGAATTCTACTTTCCTTATAATTTATCATTACACATCTGTTTGACTGTCTGATTTACAACCATGTAATTCCCCGCAAGACGAAGATTGCTGATAAATCTTTCGTAGATTTTACATAAACATACTGCAGCAATAATTTTGCAATAAATATATGGTAAAGTTGAGGATTAATGCTAAGTCATATTTGTGACGAAAACACGATTCCATAAACTTTTCTCGATAGAAAAAAAATCCAAAGTTAACTCCAAATCAAACAATAAACTAAAAAGTACTTCAAATTAGATCATGAAACTTTGCATTCTAACTGAACTAACTATAAAGCAGGTCCTACTTATGTGTTTTATGTTTTTAGTCTACTCAATAGATTTCTGTAAATCGCAAAAAACACTCATTTCGCACTATTCGGCCGCAGTGACTGACGTAACAACCGCTTTGTAGTGCAAGCTGATTTGAACTTTATTCGAACAGTTTTTCAAACGAAGTTTGAACCACCACAAATAGAGTTGCTAATTTTAGGGTTAGAAGGGCCTTAAAGGAACATATTACTAGTGGAAACAGCATACAAACGTCTCGTTGTGTCTCGGGATCTTACCATTTGGCCACCACTACCGTCTACTCCGCTACGGAAGTTCAAATTACTATCTGTTTAAAATACTTAGTTGATAGCATGACCCAGGACGAATTCCCGAATAATATCCCGCTTCCTCAACTATGATATCATTGTCAATTTCGCTATCAAGGCTCAAGGATAATTTCTGCTTAAAACCTACCTACCAGATCTAGATATGACATCAGTACGCGAGTTTCCTAGTCATAACAATCTGATATTATAAACGAGGATATTGTCTTGCTAACTGGCTATGTGGGTGTATTATACACCTCGGCCTATCCTTTCAGCGAATGTTACGTCATAGAATAGTAGATGTACAGAATGTCAGCTTTATACAACGAGCGAAAATCGGTGTCTTTTTAGAGACGGAGAACTTTAAATTGAAATAAAACACTGAAAAGTGTTTTTAAAATCCATAAAATTCTCTTTATAGGACTGTTTATTTTATGCCATTTATGTTTGAATCAACGCATGTGGCTAAAAGAGTGATGGACATGAATGTTGATGGATGGAGAGGAATGCCAAATAATAGATGGATGGATTGTGTGAGGACTGATATAAAAGAGGAAGGAGTAAATGATGCCGTGACGTCTGATCGGAATGGAAGAAGAGAACGTGTTGCGACGACCCCATATAGAATGGGACAACGGCAGAAAGATGATGCGGTGTTGCGACGACCACAAATAGACTAGTACAAGGGCAGGAAGGTATTGATGGATAATTAAATATGATTTTGGGCCACCTCCTCGCGAATACGCGAATCGATTGGCAAGTACCACAGTCAAGCAGTGCCCATTTAATCATTGGCTTTCAAAAAAATTCGGAGCCCCTTGCTTATGGTCTAAAGAGTGTAAAAAACCCGAAAGGCACTTGTTCTCCCCGTCATTGCGATCATTTTTTTGTTCTACACCATACCTGGGAAACTGGGAACCTTCTAGTTACGGAGATATTGGGGGTCAAAGTTCAAACTTTTTTACAAGGTTTTTTATTTATAGTTTTACAAGTTTTTATTGTAAGATTATTACTTTAAAACACCTCCACGACCCCCGACCCCCGTACTATTCAATCCATCCATCGGCACCATGTTTTGAGTGCGTTCCATTGAGTTCATCGACAAAACATGATTTTTCACCCCAAAAGAAAAGTCGTTTCCCAGCAATAATTTTTGCGTAAAGTTACTTAGTTTGATGTACAAAATGCTTGGTTGACGGCTTAGCTTCGTGATGAGGTTGTTCACACCCTGTATATCGACAGCGGTTAATTTACGGTTACTTGTTAATTATATGCCTTGGTAAAGTTTTCTAGGCAGTTTTGACATGGATAACGACGCTGTCGTTAACTTTCGATCGCTAAAATAACAATAAAAAAATTCGGTTGCAATAACGATGCTTGCGAGAATCGCCTCTTGGATGTAGTGACTTGCGTTTCCGTTGTTATTGCAACCGACTTTTTCATTGTTATTTTAGCGATCGAAAGTTAACGACAGCGTCGTTATCTATGTCGAGACTATTTTCTAACCGATTTTACAATTTTTGCATGACAACTTCAATGGAAGTTAATTCTCAAACCGATTTTCGGGTTTTCCGGCTCGCGGTTAATTTTTGAATTTCACGGTTTCATCATCATCATCATCATCATCATCATCATTTCAGCCGAAAGACGTCCACTGCTGGACATAGGCCTCCCCCAAGTGTCGCCACATTGACACGGTTTATTTGTGGCTAATTATCCAGTACTTTATTTGTTCGCTTTCAGACGCTTGCACTCGCTGTACGTAAAGTGTGCCTATGTGTGCGTGCGTTCTCGCTCACTGTACAGAGCTGGACTTCTGTTTCTTATACTACTCCGTGGTAATGTTGCTATGATATTGAGTTGCCCAGCGAACTAGAAAAGCCATCAGGCGCTGTAAATTCAATTAGAATGGAAAGGCTTGCTTCGTTGGACAAGAGAGAGAGACAAAAAGATTATTCTTGTGGAGTTTTTCTTAAGTTTTATTTTTATTTTAATCCGGTGCTTTAAGCTATATGGCGTGTGGAAAGTTCTGGTCGATGGATGGACTGTGTGAAGGATGATATGGCAAGAAATGAGGTGTCTGATGAGATGACGAGTGATAGAGAAGTGTGGAAGAAGAAGACATAATGCGCCGACCCCGAATTAATTGGGTTACATGGGCAAGAGAATGATGCGATGGTACGGAACCCTTCATGCGCGAGTCCGACTCCCACTTGGCCGGTTTTTTAGGGTTCCGTACTTCAAAAAAAAAAAACGGAGCCCTTTTAAGATCACTTTCTTGTCCATCTGTCACCACCGATTTTCTCAGGAACGGTCCATCCGTTCCTAGCAAGTTGAAATATATACCAGATACTGAGATCTAGTCCCTATTAGATGTATAAAAATCAAGATCCTGAGTCAACATCATAAAAAGGTATTATGGGCAAATTTAGATTTTCGCGAAAACTTGTCAGTACCAAAATTTACTTTTCAATACACTTTCTCGAAAACTGGTCCATAACGCACTACGATTAGGTACAACATGCAATGTATTTCACACGTGTGCGATTTTTTCCACTTTCCCGCACGTGTGCGGGAATGAAAATTGCCACAGATAATACCTATAATTAGTCCAAATTGGTTCAATGTCTATAGTCTGAGGCGAATGTTTTTTTTTTTTTATTTTGCAAAGCACTACGCGTCTTTACGGCATAAATATTTTTTGAATATTCAAATTGTGTTTATAAATAGAATATCATAGAATAGATAAACATGATTATTTAAAACTAATAGTTACTTTTATACACAAATTAACATTTATTTGTGTTCTGAATTCAAAAATATAAAATAAATCTTTTTTTTATATTAGGCTGTTTAACGGCTTCATACCATTGCCTCTCTTTCAACCTGCCAAGACCAAAGCGCGAAAAAAACTACAAAGTGGTTGTTACGTCAGTCAATGCGGGCCGAATAGTGCGAAATGAGTGTTTTTTTGCGATTTACAAAAAATCTATTGATGGACTAAAAAAAATAAAACACTATCATGCTAATATGATGCTTGTAGAATTATTTGACAAAAAACCAGAATGATCGCATGTATTTTAGTATGGTTTTTACTCGTCAAAAGATTTTTTTAGAGATATGTTCGTAATTTTTTTTATCGTGTAACATTAGTTGTATTATGTTTTCAAAACACTATCATACTAGCATATATCCCGAAGAATATCATATAGGTATTTTTCTGATTTTGTTTATTGCAGTGAATCATATGCTTTTATTTATGCATTATAAAACTCGCATTTAGCTCCTGTAGTCCACTTACGGTGGCCCTATACAGCGGCTATGCTAGTAATCTAGAGGCTATTGAGTGGGTGTACCATAGGGTTCATCTCTGCCTACCTCTACAGCGGTTACTGGTATGATACTATGTGGTATTCAGTAGAGACTGGTTTCGTTTGGTGCGAATGCGAAGTCTGTATGCGATCCTGGGTCTTGCAAAAGTGTTAGCAACTTTTTCCAAGGCATGACATGAGCAAGCATAAGGACCGAACTCGACCGAAGCGGAGACGAAAAGAGAGACGAAACGGTTGTGCAGAGAGGAGTTTAGGTCAGCCTCCGCACTAGGCGACCAGGCGCACAGCGGAGACGAGGATAGACCCTGCCGGGGTTGCGGGACAGTTCGAAAGAGATACCGCGGCCCCGGAACACAAAGGGCGATGAAGGAACATGGATGGGTTTTAGTCAGTAAAAGTCTTACACTCCCTCCTGCTCCGCCCAGAGCGGGAGGAGTTATTTGATGATTTCCCATCCGAAAAAAAAAAAAAAAGACGAGGATAGACGTGAGCGGCGTGCGGTGCGCGGTGAGCGGTTTGCTGTGAGCGATGCACATGTTCTCCCCTCTCCGCTCGACTACGCTTTGGTGGAATCCGAGCCTAACAGCAGAGGTTTAGATCTCCGCACCATACACAGTGTAAACCACCTCATCACCAAGCATTCTGTACATCAACCTAAGTAACTTCACGCAAAAATTAAAACAAACGGCAAACGACTTTTTTTTTGGGATGAAAAATCATGTTTTGTGGTAGAACTCAATGTAACGCACTCAAAACATTGTGCTGATGGATGGGTGGAGGTGTTTAAAGTAAAAAACCGGCCAAGTGCGAGTCGGACTCGCGCACGAAGGGTTCCGTACCATTATTATCAAAAAATTGGCAAAAAATCACGTTTGTTGTATGGGAGCCCCCCTTAAATATTAATTTTATTCTGTTTTTAGTATTTGTTGTTATAGCGGCAACAGAAATACATCATCTGTGAAAATTTCAACTGTCTAGCTGTCACGGTTCATGAGATACAGCCTGGTGACAGACAGACGGACAGACGGACAGACGGACAGACAGCGAAGTCTTAGTAATAGGGTTCCGTTTTTACCCTTTGGGTACGGAACCCTAAAAATCTTCCATTAAGAACTTGTATTTAAAAAAAAAAACTTGTCAAAAAGTCGGAACTTTGACCCCCAATATCTCCGTAACTAGAAAGTTCACAGGTATGGTGGGTATAACAAAAAAAAAATCGCAATGATGGGGAGAACAAGTGCCTTTCGGCTTCGTTAAGAGGTTTTTTACACTCTTTATATGTAACTTGCCTTTGTACACACCAGATTCTTGCGTAAAACTGTCTGAGATCTATCTCGCATACCCACCCAAATTCCACGCGCAAATTCTAGGTCAATATCTAAAACCTTAGCCACAATTAGACACAGTTCCCCAAAATTAGCAAGCGCTGCTAATTATAAAACCGTTACAGCTCAAAAACAGTTGTTTCGCAATGTTAATTAATTACTACGGTAAATGTAACGCGATTACGCAGAGTAGATATGCTTCAGAGACTTAATTTCAGATATTTTGACCGACATGCATAATTTTGCATAAAAACGGTATATTTACCATGTTTACTGTTTGTTTTTAATTTCCCGATAATTCGGTCTTAAGTTATATGTTGTCCTTCGTCGTTGAGCTTGAGGTGGTGATGACATATACTATAGAAGGAAAAGAATCCATGACCTAGGTACAACACGTAAGTCGCGGTCGTTCCCATTGAAAACGACCGAGCGTTTTCTTGAAAACTATAGACAGGTGGGACAGTCCCATACTGATGCATTGGATGCGCCTACATGCCACTGTGGCGCATAATTAATAATTGTTTTGTTTTGTTCTTCGGGTAAATATAAGTACTAACACTAGTTTATAAGTTGCGTGTTGTACTAACCAAATGGACTTAGTCTGAATAAAAAGCATTTTATTTTTATTTATTTTATTTATTGAGCCACCAATGCAAACGATAAAAAAAAAAAAACCAAATTATGGCACTCATTGGTATTCGGACATCCTCTCTCTCAAATATGAACATCCACACAACGAGACAAGACAACAGTTTCGTAGACCGTTTCTCACCGACTAAAATCGGTAGTCTGAGACTGACAGTCTCCTCTCGATATAATATCTCAAATCACACTTACTGACTACTTGTAAGAATACCTCATGCCTAGTTAAGAATATTAGTCAGTTACCAAGGCTGACTACGCAGTGTGCTAGTCTGATAGAACGTACATTTAAGTATCAACTTGCTAAATTTTTGGCGTGAATTTTATAATGGATGAAGCTTGGGCTCTGTCAAATATTCTACTCTTTGGCTTTCTGAAAAATCGCAAGTTACACTGTGTTGTATTAAACTCAATTAGAGTGAATTAATTAGAGATAGGAAAGCGAAAGTCTTTGAAACGAGAGCTTTAGAAACTGAAGTTTAATTAGCATGTAAACAGGCACTGCTGAAAATGGAACATATCTTACAAGAATCCGCAAAACGCTGGGGCCAACCCAATTAGTTTTAATGTAACTCTAACGAAACGGCAACAGACGGTAATGTCGTCATTCGTCACGGAAACAATGACATTTTGAAGAGCGATATTATCTTATTATTCAATTGCAATTAACCAGGCAAGTTGAAGACTCTGGTTGTTACTAAAAAATATTTAAAGAACAAATCCAATAAGACAGCCAAAATAGGGAGAAAATACTTCCTAAGGAAATCGCTATTACATTGTATATTTTAGAACCAAATATTCGAAGACATTTGATATATCTACAACAGCGCTAGGTCTCAGTTTTTTTTTTTTTAATAATCTGCAATCAGCTATGCTATGAGCAGATGAGTTGTAAGATGTGGCAGTTTGAGTGTGTCCTCCAGTGAGGTCATCTCCTCATCAGTAGACCATTGAAGTGGATTATATGGTCAATATGTCTTTCCGCTTTAGCCGTTTTTTGTAGCTTCTGGTTGTCAGATTAGCCGCCAATTTGTTGGGGTGTCTTTCCAGCTTCCTTTTGTATGTCTCTGTAGTGTTATGGCTCTCTTCCTTCACCGTGCTCATCCTCAGATGATGGTGTATTTCTACATTGGTGTTGTACCATGGGGCAATGCATAGGTTTCTGAGGATCATGTTCTGCATTCGCTGTATTATTATGATACTGGAGTCGCAAGCGCTGCCCCAGAGTTGTATACCATACATCCAGACAGGTTTAAGAACGCTCTTGTATATGAGTATCTCCGAAATGGATTTCAATTTCAACCCACTCCCTTTCACAGGGAGAAGGCCCATGTCCCAGCAGTGGGAATGTTGTAAGCCGACTATGCAATACAACAAGTGACTATCTATCAAGGTATTTGTTAAAATTCACCCACCATTCTCCTACACAAACATGTATTAAAGTACCACCATAAATTGTGGGTTCGTATGACATTTCTCAGGTTCAAACCTGGATTACGCTAGAACAACAAACCATTCAGTAAATACCAGGCTTATTAGATACTAGCGGACGTCACGCGGTAGTTCCCGTTCCCGTGGGAGTACGAGGATAAAATATAGCCTATGTTACTTTACTCAGGGTGAATGTAGCTTTCTAAAGGTGAAAGAATTTCTGAAATCGGCGCTGTAGCTTTTGAGTTTATTCATTACAAATATACAACTCCTAGCCTTCCTCTTTATAATATTATTACTAGCTGACGTACCGCGGTTTCACCCGCGTAGTTCCCGTTCCCGTGGGAGTACGTGGATAAAATATAGCCTATGTTACTCAGGGTGAAGCTATCTAATGGTGAAAGAATTTTTTAAATTGGTTCATTACTTCCGGAGATTACCCCCTACATACAAACTTACAAACAAATGTTACCTCTTTATAATATTAGTATAGATATAGAAGTATAGATACACAAATCAACAAATTGAATCATAGAGCACTTGTTCCAATAATATGACTAAAACAAGTATGTTGCTAATAGCCGTACCTAATGTTGATTACTTTAGAGCCTTGTATGTTTATGATGTCATACAGAAGCCATTATTTATCTAACGACTAAGGTATTTGACCTGGTCGCTATTTTAAATAGTATTGTTACATAATAATGCATGATTAATTATTGATTGTAGACTAATTCTTATTTTATTCAATGATTAGCGGACGTCAAGCGGTTTCACCTGTGTAGTTCCCGTTTCCGTGGGATTATGGGGATAAAATATAGCCTATGTGACTCAGGGTGAATGTAGCTTTCTAATGGTGAAAGAATTTATGGAATCGGTTCATTACTTCCGGAGATTACCCTCTACATACAAACAAATGTTACATCTTTATAATATTAGTATAGATAGACTAGCGGACGTCAAGCGGTTTCACCTGCGTAGTTCCCGTTCCCGTGGGATTATGGGGATAAAATATAGCCTATGTTACTCAATAAAGACGTAGCTTTCTAATGGTGAAAGAATTTTTAAAATCAATTGAGTAGTTTTAGAGTGAAATCATAACAAACAAACAAAAAAATCAAATGTTTCCTCTTTAATATTAGAATAGATGAAAAATTAAGGTTAAGCTTGGTTTGCAGAGGTCGGTCAAAGAATCAGCAATCATCAATTACTTATCAAACCTATAAACACACAAATTTACATATCAATTTTTTATAGTTAGCCTTCTTAGCTCATTAAACATGGACTTAGTTAATGCTGCTACGGGGCACCTTTTAGAAGAAGCACTGACAGACCACAAACAATTTTGGATTGCAAAAGAAATATGATTTTTTATGGTTCCGTACGTTAAAAGGTAAAATAAGGAACCCTTATAAGATCACTTTCTTGTCCGTCTGTCTGTCACGATCGATTTTCTCAGGAACGACTGGACCTAGTTTGTTTGTGTCTGTTGTGTCAACATTCAACTCTAAAAGGATATAAGAACTTAAGTAGATGTGAGTCTGGATAGTTTACCTAGCTAGGTTAGCAATGTTTAGAGGTAAGCAATAAGCATTTTACCAACCATGAATGATAAATGATATTTATTTTGCAAGTAGGTTTTTACAAACACTTTTATACATAATTTTTTAAAACTAGATGGGGCCGGTGTTTCGTACCTGACTACTCTGAGAAGAAACAGCCGAAACAAACTCAGAGGTCTTTTTTGAAGTCTAGACATAATCTTGCTCAATTCACATGAGGACTCTCACGAGGATTCACTATGCAGATTAGTGCCTGAGATGGTCTTTTGAAGAAAGAACCACATAGATTTCAGTGGACCTGTCCAGTCAGTGCAAGCATTCGTCAGTTATCGTGTAGCTCGACCTAAAATTCAAGGAGTTCTGCATCATCCATTGACGGAATCATTTTCATAAAGTGGTTCAGTAAAGTTGGTAGACAAATGCAAGCCTATCCAAAGCAAAGAATACTCTATAAACCACTGTATGTTATGTAAACAAGGCCTGTTTAAACAAACATAGTAAAATGACTGCAAAACAGAAGAACAAATATGAGTCCATGACATGTTGTTAAAAATGAGTCAATAGTGTTTTATTGATACTTTCAAAAATATAAATAGAGAAATTGTATTTTTACCTTCAATGCAGGGGGTCAAGACTTTTTATGCGATCCATCCATGGTATTGCACTCAATGAAACATTTTTATTTGCACTGACACTAACACTAATTACCTACGCAATTATATTTTAATATAAGCTTACAAAACCAAAACACAAAAAAAAAAAATTTTTTGTTTATTTAGAGACACTTCACACACAAGCACAGAAAACACGGGAAACAGCCAACGAGAAACGGTACCGAATTTAAAATGCACGTTTTGAGTTTTCAAAACAGGATGTAATCACGAAAACAATTTTCGCCAGAGTTCGATTATTTTCGCAGGAAAATAGGCTCACGAATTTACCTTATCAGCGTTTATTCGCGTGATTAGGAATTATTGTTTTTATCGCTACAATATAATTAATTAGAGTTATTTTTCCTTATTTGTAAACGGTATTATTGTTTGCTTTTTACTTAGAAAATAGGCGTGCGAACGAAAGAGATACACCCAGAAAAGTCAACAACCGTTTGACAGGTATTGGCACTTTGGACAGTTGGATGCGTCGCCATTTTTCGTTATGATTGCCAGTAGGTTTTTGAAAACTCCCATTTTTATTATTTAAATTATATTTTTATGTAGCTTTAGTCATTTTAAATATCCAATGTAGTACTGTTAATTCAAATAAATATCCGTGGAGTCTGGAAAACCTCATGAGTAATAATCTCATGTAGCCCTTGTTGAATGTTTAGAAACAGTGCCATCTATCGAGACTTTTAAAAAGCTTGGTTACCCAAATGGCCCAACAGATGGCTCTAAGCAAACATTAAGGGTTCATCTAATTCTGATAGAGATGACGCTGTCAGCTTTCACCTATAACTTGGATCACATTTATTGCGTTACTGCCTCCATTATTCACAGAATTGAGTAAAAAAAACAGAGCCTCATTTTAGTATCTCATCAGTTTTGACGTCTGTTAAGAAATAACAATAACGAATTACCAAATGTTGGCTCTAATCAACTCATAATTTGTACAGACTGTATAGGTATATACACACATCAACACGGTCTAGGGATATTTCATACTCAATTAAATAACTCGAAAAGTACTGGCCGCATTGGAATCTTTTATACACCGATTTGTTTGTAATTTATCTCAGACTAATTCCAAATTCAAATTTTTGAAAATTCTTTTGTTTCGGTGGCATAAAAATGTCTTGATGTATAGGAGAGGGAATTTTCATTTGTGCGAAATTTAGAAAACAATACGAATTACGTTTAGTTACAGTTTTTTTTCACTTTTAAACGAAAGATAAAGTTAAAATTGAGGTATTGTAGCCATGCAACGCCGACATTTGACGAGGGCGGAGATGTTACGAGCTGTGGGAATGCTGGAAGCTGGATCTGTTCAGCGTAATGTTGCTGAGGCCATAGGGACCCATCAAAATGTAATTTCAAGATTGTGGACATGCTATCGTGCCACAGGTGAAGTAGCGGAGAGGCACGGGGGGCCAAGTCGCATCACTACCCCCAGACAAGACCGATTTTTGCAAATTACTGCGCGAGCACAACCAAATGCAACGGCGACTCAATTGGTCCAAAGGCTGCGAGTGGAACACCAAGTGCTTGTGAGTGAACAAACTGTAAGAAGGCGACTGCATGAAAGCAATCTACGCTCTCGTAGACCACTCCGGGTCCCACCTTTACGGAGAGGCAATCGTGGACGACGATTAGAATGGGTTCGGAACCACGTGGACTGGGGCCGTGACCAATGGTACAATGTGCTGTTCACGGATGAATCCAGGTTCGGCTTCCATCCAGATTCACGAAGGACGCGTGTTTGGCGAGTTCCTGGACGATGGAGCCGTCTCCAGAACCCTCAGGAAGTTCACCCATACCAATGAGGAACAATTATGGTTTGGGCAGTAATTCGTCTTGGAGGACGGACGGATCTCGTTTGGGTGCGGGGCAATATGACGGCAGAACGATACGTCCAACAGGTGCTGGGGCCCGTAATCTTGCCCCACAGAACACAAATGGAGCAAGATTTCCTGCTCATGCACGACAATGCCCGGGCACACACGGCGAGAACGGTAGCAGCTTGGTTACATACACATAATGTTAGGGCCTTAGACTGGCCTGCTCAATCGCCAGATCTAAATCCCATTGAGCATGCGTGGGATATGCTGCAAAGAAGAGCTCTGAAGGAAGTTCCTGAAAATCTGGCTACAGAAGATCAACTTTTTGCGCACCTCAGAAGGACATGGGACAATATTCCGCAGCAAGACATTGACAACCTTGTTCTGAGCATGCCGAATCGTTGCCGATGTGTTATGAACATCATGGGCGCTTTCTCAGACTACTAACTTCAAGTTTATAAACACAAATTAAATGATTTTTCTATTTTTTTCAGTTTTTACTCACAAATTAAAAGTTCATTCATATACGGTTTCCGTCTATGCTTCATTTTTTTTCCATAAAATCCTGAAATTTTAATCTATACCTTAACCATTATTAAAAAATGGTAGAATATTAAATAACGTATCTTTTAAATATATACATGTCATATAAATAATTAACACATTGATAGTAATTCGCTTTTTTTAAAATATCCCTAGACCGTGTTGATGTGTGTAGTTTAACATGACAACTTCAAACACTGAAATAGTTATTTATGCAACTGTTGTATAATGAGGGGTATTGTAGTGTTTGTATCTATTCAATAGATATAATACATTGTCTCATGTACACGAGGGAGGGGATCGCTGTCAATCGGTTAGTCTAACGACAGACGCCGTGAGAGTAGGACGTACGCTTGAGCCCTTGCCTGCGTGTAGTAGTGAGCCAGTGAAACTGATTAAGTAGTGATAGTGAACACTACAAGTGGCGATGAGGATAAAGGTCAGAAATTCAAATAATAATACTTCGTGGAAATTTTCAAAAAAAAAAAAAAAAAAAGTGGGTAGTAAAGGTAAAGATACCGGACTCTATTTGATACATAATTCAGGTAAATTAATTATTTGTTTTCTATCATGTGTAATGCAGTGTTAGTAAGACATGCACCCTCTAAGGGCAATGCAAAATTTAAATCAAATTAATAAGTTACAAAATATTGATTCTAATTACTTATTACAATCTGTTACATTAATTTTGTTAGTTTTATACTAAACATTATCATTATTACAAGCGTATTTTACAAATACCTACTTCTAAATGTTGAAGTAAATTAGTTTTCGAATCTCAGAGTTGCAGTATTTCGCTGTTGGTAGGACTTTTCGCGAATAGGACATGTTTTCATGATGACATTTTGCGAATGAGACATTCTGCGTCAGATCCGTCAGGGATAGTGCATTTTTTCATGTAAAAAATATCACTATAGTTTCGCAACGGTCCATTCGGATTTTAAACATAACGTCAAAGTCGTCGAGAATCGCGCGGGAGACGCAAAATTATCGGTGCTAAAGTAAAGATATTTCCGGTTGTGGACGAGTGTTGCGAGTGAATTAGTGATTTTATTGGGATTAAAGTGTAAAACTAGTGTAGGTGTATGCACCCGGATTTCAACATGGGGTGAGTACAATTCTATTTCAATGTGGTTTTTAGTCTTAATGCTATCATAATTTACTAAATTGTGAGACCAGTTCTGTGTAAAGAGGGATAACTATCGCATTGAACATTTATACTTGATAATAGATTTCATCCAAGATATGTACAAAAGGTCACCACAATCTTATAGTTATTATTGGACTTAATTAATTAGCCATACTTACCTAAAAACAACCAACCAAACGACCAAGAACCAACAACACCAAATAGCCAACTTAAAAGAATTACCATTTTAAAAGGTTTTGAGTTTTACTTCTCGGTCATAGCATACCGTTTTAACAAGACCGTTCAAAAAGTCATATTTACTTTAAAAAAAAATAAGTGCTAAAGTCCGTTAGTGACTTGTAATAACTTTAGCTATGTGAATTATTGATGACCTTCTGATTCTTTTTAATGGAATGATTATTATTTAATAATTTACCTCAAACAGTTTTATCCAATAATGAAATTACAGACATTTGCTGTAAAATAAGCTGAGTGATGTACCTAATTGAATTTATTTGGTGTAGTTGAAATACAAGTACAATCTAAATTTAATTTTAAAATGTACTTGATAATGGTTATTATGGTATTTTACTCTAAAAAAAAAAAAAATATTATTGAGATAGCATAAACAAAAAGCAATCGGGAAACGTTAGTTTCAGTTCATAAAATAGCACTATAGAATTATTGAGACACTTTTCAAAAATTGGTGTAATACGGTTACAAAAAAAAAAAAAAAATAACGGAAGGAGAATGATGAGACTAGGACAGAGGACTCGTTCATTGGTTACAATCATGGCTGGTGGAGTGGGGTCCTGGTTTTGATTCTTGGGAAGAGCCTTGTTGGGTGTTCATTGGGAGTTTCAAACTTCAAATTCAATTACTATTTAATATTATTTAACTAACTATGTTTTATCGAACGGCATGTACTAGTGTGGCTCAGTAAACAAAAGAAGGAATTATTTTGACATAGTTTTGTTATTGTAGTCCAAGTTACATTTCCATTAAATATCGGAAATACATACCTACGAAAATTTAGGGTCAATTCTAGATGTTTATTCAATTGAAAATAAACTTTTATTTTAGATTTCCATTAAATTGGAATATTTAGGTACCTACAAGGAACAAATTAATTGTGGATTGTCATTCAGTTGTAAATAAACTTTAATTTAGATTACTTACCATTAAATTGGAAGTATGTACATAACCTATGTGGTGTAAACAAGAAGTTCATCATCATCATCATCATCATCAGCCTATTAATGTTCCCACTGCTGGGACACAGGCTCCTCTCTTTATAGCCCAACAAGAAGGCCATTAAATTGAATTTGGAACATATTTGGCTTCTTTTAAATAAGAGGTATAGTACCTGTATGTAGGTACTTCTTGCACTGTACGTAGTGACTTTTATTAAATTAAAAGTATTTTGACGCTCATTAAATTGAGTGTATTTTTAGGTTGACTTTTATTAAATTAAAAGTATTTTGACACCCATTCAATTGAGTGTATGTTCAAGTTGACTTTTATTAAATTAAAAGTATTTTGACGCCCATTAAATTGAGTGTATTTTTAGGTTGACTTTTATTAAATTAAAAGTATTTTGACACCCATTCAATTGAGTGTATGTTCAAGTTGACTTTTATTAAATTAAAAGTATTTTGACGCTCATTAAATTGAGTGTACTTTCATGTTGACTTTTATTAAATTAAAAGTATTTTGACGCCCATTAAATTGAGTGTATTTTTAAGTTGAATTTTATTAAATCAAAAGTATTGTGACGCCCATTCAATTGAGTGTATTTTCAGGTCAACTTTTATTAAATGAAAAGTATTTAGACGTCCATTCAATTGGGTGTATTTTCAGATCGACTTTCATTAAATTGAAAGTATTGTATTTTTCTGGCTGGTGTGGATGTGCTATTTACTATACGCACCACCGTCTACTCCTTGGGGGATTGCAGACTTGATGTACTTGAGTCATGCGACGTAGATACTATGCGAAAAAATAATATTAATGTGCGATAAATATGGAAAATGCAAAGTAAATCACACGCATTGGCTGAATTGGAGCTTTCAAGCAGTGTGTAAGGTACAGTTAAAATAATTGTTGTCTTATACAATGTGAAAATGAACATGCTAAATTAATTTTAAAAGATACCAGTTTGTAACATTTCACTATTGATTGGCATAATTATGTTAAATCGATTAGATCGATGGTATGCTACAAATAAATTATGGGTACATAGGTAACAAAGTAACAAGTAAATACTATGTGACCTTAGTTATGTATTAAATATTTGGGTAGTAAAATTTAAGCTGTAAACAGCTGATTTAATTTAGGCAAAATATATAAAACAAACATAACAATAGTACATGTAGTGACAACACTCAGTTAGTGTACCTATTTTATTTAAGTATATTTGGCTAAATAATAACAGTCGCTCCGTCGATCTTTAGGTTGAGCCGTGCTTGACTAGGTTGGTCCGTGCCTCGGAGGGCGCGTTGAGCTGTTGGTCCCGGCTGTCATTTGTAGATCTTTGATAGTCGTTGCAGGTAATCAGTGGCCAAAAAGGTCTGACAACCAGCCTTAACAGGTGGAGTCGTGTTGCCCAGTGCAGGCTGAGTGGTGGAGGTCGGATGGGCGTTAGCCCCATGTGAAGAGCTGGTGGAAGAGCAAACCGTCCTAGAACCAATACTTCAAAAGACATGTAACACTTACCACACACTGTTTTCGCGTGGTAGGCTACGGGCATCCATTAAATTGGAAGCAATGGGCATCCATTAAATTGGAAGCATTGGGCATCCATCAAATTGGAAGCATTGGTCATTCATTAAATTGGACGAATTGGGCATCCATTCAATTGGACGTATTGGGCAACCATTGAATTGGAAGCATCGGGTATCCATTAAATTGGACGAATTGGACATCCATTAAATTGGACGAATTGGACATCCATTTAATTGGACGAATTGGGCATCCATTCAATTGGACGTATTGGGCAACCATTGAATTGGAAGCATTGGGTATCCATTTGTGATTTAGTAAACTTAATAGTTGTGGGGCAGATGAGGCGGCGTGGCTGTGCGTAGAGCATCAGGCAGATCCAAAAATAAAAGCAGTGTTGTTTGCAAATGTATTGGCGTTATATTTGTCAAAATATCTCACATACATTTAATGTCTTTTATGAACGATTCTATCAGATTACAATAAAAAATATTAGACGACGCGACGGACAAAACATTAAAGTAGCAACGATGGACACAAAGACAAGACAAGGTCCATAGAGCAGGGAACCGGAGACGTCAAACTTGTCATCTGTCACCTGTCAACGTCAAGTGTTGAGTAAATGTAAAGCATACTAAAATATATTTTAACAATAGTGTCATACATTTTAGTGCGGTACTAACTATAATGATTGTCAGGTAGTACAAACCTACATGAAATTGTAAATCGTACGTGATCGTGTGTGTTAGGTAGTACGAACCTATATGCAAATATAAATCGTACTAGTGTATAAGGCAGCAAATGCCTTCTGATATTAGCTGACGTATATGGCTAACTTATTGCCAGCTCCTGAAAAGCTTGATCTCTCTCGAAGGAGACAACGCTTCAGTTGCTTTATGATGAGAGCAGTGAAAAAGGTCCTTTAAAACCTACTCGGACAAGTATTTTATTGTAGAACGTATATACCTAAACAATAAGTAGGTACAGATGTCTAAATTAATAAAATGAATGCTATGTCTTGCCGACAACGACGTACAAAATATACTTAGTAAGACATTCTAAATTAATAAATAAAACGTAAAAATATTTAAAAAAATAACCTACTGGTGATTCCAGCCAGAGATTGGTACTTTCATACAAACTAGTTTTTCGGCTTTACGGTGTTGGTATAGATAGAAAACATCAAATTTTGTACGAAGATATAGCCAGATAGAGGAAGAAGAAGCTTTGCTCTTGTCGGGGCTATCAATAATTTAAACATCTTTCTTTCGAGAAGCAATTTGATTCGTTTACCGGCCACAAAATATAAAATCGCTAAAACACAAAGATGCAAGAGACATTCTCTCAGTATATCTCATACTGGCGGACTTCACGCAGTTTCACCCGCGTGGTTCCCGTTCCCGTGGGGGTACGGGGATAAAATATAGCCTATGTTACTCAGGGTGAATGTAGCTTTCTAATGGT
Organism: Xestia xanthographa; assembly: GCA_905147715.2. Classification (NCBI taxonomy): domain Eukaryota; kingdom Metazoa; phylum Arthropoda; class Insecta; order Lepidoptera; family Noctuidae; genus Xestia; species Xestia xanthographa. The sequence continues at coordinate 20,654,037 of LR990667.1, forward strand.
GAAAGAATTCTTTAAATCGGCGCAGGAGTTTTTGAGTTTATTCATTACAAAAAGACACACGAAAGTACAAATCTTTCCTCTTTATGATATTAGAGTAGATTGTATAAATTTAATCCCACCTTTGGTTACGGGGCAGAAACCATCGGGACTTTTCTTTGAGTAATTATGAAAGGAAACAGTAATGTTGTAGTTGAAAAAAAAATAATAAAAAAAAAAACAAGAAAGGAAAGGAAAATGGGAATAGGAAGACGAGATCATACTGACCCAGAGGTTACAGTAGACGATAAAGTTTATAGAAAAGAGATGAAAAGGTCTAATAAACTATTAAGCTACTCCACACTTAGTAGAGGCTATCGGAGGTAATGCTCAAATGGGGTAACTGGGTAAACCCTAAGAAAGTAAAGCATTTTCATTAAAACAATAATTTTACTAAATCAGTAAATTATTAAAAGTAATTCAGTATGATTATTTAACAACACTGATTACGTTTACAATAAATACAATTTGATAAAAAGGAAGGGATGTAGTGTTTGTATCTATTCAATAGATATAATACATTGTCTCATGTACACGAGGGAGGGGATCGCTGTCAATCGGTTAGTCTAACGACAGACGCCGTGAGAGTAGGACGTACGCTAGAGCCCTTGCCTGCGTGTAGTAGTGAGCCAGTGAAACTGATTAAGTAGTGATAGTGAACACTACAGGTATTAAAACACGAATGTGGGTTTATCACACGAGGCGAAGCCGAGTGTGTTATTAGTATCACATGAGTGTTTTAATACCTAATTATGTAAAAGGTTCTGAAACCATAGGGTGTTGTAGTGTTGTAAGAAGTCTATGTAAATTCATGGAAAGTTTAAATGCTGAGTATCTAATACAAACAAACCATGTATAGGTAACTAATAATATAATTATTTACATTTTTATTGTACAATTAATAAAATGCACAAAGCTTGTATCACTCATTTTTGTAAACAACAAAGTACATAATGCAATACTAATATCGAACAAAAATGGCGGGATACGACGTGAATCCGAATTAACCTATAAGTTTTTTTTTAAATTACGGTGCTGTGGTACTTAGTGAATCGCACGTGCTAGACAATGTTCTTTTTTTAAAACGAGTTGCTTAATGAAATTTAGTACAACATTATAACACCCGTTCGAGCGTTCGGGTGTTATAATGGTTATTATGACACTGGCTGTTTTAATGTTGGCCATAAGCTAACAGTTTCAGATACTTTTATAGAGGATTTATAGCATGGGTGTAGATAAAGCATATTATAGACTCCTAAGGAGTCTTTATGTGGCGACTAATTCACCACAAACGTCATTGTGTGTATGTATACCTACAAATTATGTAGTACTTTCGGAGCACGCCAAAATATTTTAATGTCTCTGACGGAAGCTTAAGTTTTTGAAGCTGAAGTTTTATTCAGCTTAATAATGGTGTGATGACTGCGAGGCGTTGTCTTGATAGGTCGGTATTCTATAGAAATAGGTAGGTAGGTAAGTAGGTACTCCTTTTATTTTCACCCGAAACCACAAAATGTTTTTTCTATGTTAAAAAATAATAATTACCTATGATGTGAGGTAATCGGTTGTCGTGATAGAAGACTTGTGATGCGGTAGAATGAGGGAAATGTTGAGTATGAACATAGATGGGTAAGTATAAGAGTAGAGGAAGACCAAAGAAACGATGGATGGACTGTGTGAAGGGTGATATGGTAAGAGAGGAGATGTCTGATGAGATGACGAGTTATAGATAAGTGTGGGAGAAGAAGATATGATGCGCCGACCAGTAATGAATTGGGATAAAGGTATGAAAATCATCATCTGCCTAGCCTTTTCCCAACTACATTGGGGTCGGCTTCCAGTTTTACCGGATGCAGCTGAATACCAGTATTTTACATGGAGCGACTGCCTTCTGACCTCCACAACCCAGTAAGTACTGGGTAATACGATACCCCTTGGTAAGACTGGTTGTACGGTCCACCCGTACAAATCATATAATATCCTTTTACGTTAATTAAGCAGTTTTGTACTGCGTGCGCAATTACTTCAGTTCGCGTTCGGTCTTCGCTGCGTGTACTCATTATAATAATATCGTAGAATTTCGATATCGTAAAATCATTCTATCATCATAAGTGATCACTGTATCAATTAGCTATAGCATTATATCAATAAAATCATTATAAACTCTATCACAACTTAACATTTATAGTTGTCCCGTACACTGGTTGTCAGACTTTTTGGGCCACTGACTTCCTGTAACGACTGTCAAAGATCTTCAAATGACGGCCGAGACCAACAGCATGTAAGGGTGATCACCCATCCACAGACCAACCTAGGCAAGCACGGCTTAGCTTAAAGATCGACCCGAGCGGCTGTTATTATTTAGCCACGAGCTCCGTCATTTAAGGGCATCAAAATGATGAATTATAATGTAGAATTGTCCTTTAACTTAGATTAGAGAAAAGAAACTACAGAACAAGTTTGCAAAATTATATTTTTGACTAGATAAACACTTCTATTAAGTATATTTAGCTAACACAAACAAATTGTGCTTATTTTTTTTATTTAAATACTACACAATCTTACTATCTAGATAAATCAGAAATAAATTAAGAAAAATCATACTTCTTAAAATAATATACAGGTACATTTCTTTGGTAAAAGTTTAAACATTACAAAATAAACACTGTTTTAAGCTTTCACGGTTTAAAACTAAACTTGTATTGTCACTTACGGGATATCTTCCGTGATTGTTTATTGTTTTGAGCTCCCTATATATTTCGACGCTGTTGCAACTGGGTAAACTGGGTTCACTTGGAATCCAGTATTGAGTATGCTCAAAAGTAGCAGCCAGCAACATAATAAGGACTCCACAAAACCTAGTGATACTGTGAGTGTGTTTTGCCGTGACTTAGTGTCGAGTTCCAATAGTGCGCGTAGCAAAAGACAAAGAAAGAGGGTAGACAGATTTATCTGCTCTTAACAATTTATTTTCCATCCACCCCCCGCATTCTCCAGTTAACCCGCGATCATGGCGCTTGCAACAGCGTCGAAATATCGGGAACTCAAAACAATAAACAATCACGTAAGTGACAATAAAAGTTAATCAAGTAAAATTAAATAAAGTATAAAAAAAAACACGCTGCCAGCTTTGATTTTAAGGCCGCGTTCTCACTATGTCGTAATGATTAATTTATCGTTGGTTTTTAGTTGGCAAACGTCGTGGACGACAGTAATCGCGTCGTCCTATATGTGAACACCTCCATTTAAATAAACAAGCCACGACACTTAAAGGTGAACGCAGACGCAGACCTGGGGGTCTAAAATGGCCGCTTTATTAGAATCGTAATATGAATCACATTAAAAAAAAAAAGTTCTTAAAATAAACTTTAGGATTAAAACCTTAAAGTCCATTTTAAGAATTTTTAACGTGATTCATATTACGATTCTACTCAAGCGGCCATTTTAGGTCCGCTGGCTGCACATCGGATAAAAGTAAAACGTCTGTTTTTTACATACAAGTTTGAGTAATCTAGCATATTACAACAACAGTGTTCCCAAACATCTTACATGATTGTAATCATCATTTGAAATATGGGAATCTGTGAGCGAGCTATCAAAAATATTTTGATCAGGGAGCGACGTTAGGTTTTTAACTAAGTATCATAATTAGTCATAAATTCATATGGATACACACCCCTTTTCGTTTTAAACGGATGAAATCTTCAACAAACTTCGAATGGTATCTCTAAATCAAATTTAATTTTATCATTTGAAATAGGTTGATCAAACCAATTCTTTTTTAAAGTTGGTTTTAAAAATTCTTCAAAATCTTTAACTTTTTTTCTTAAGAGTCCTATTACATTTTTTAGGCAAATTTTTGATTTTTACTTCCTGGATCAAATTATTTCGGTCGGCGTACACGAGTCGATAATAATAGCGATATTTGGACGATTGTCGATTGATATTGACGAATATTAGAGACGAGACTGACATGAGACTGAGGAGCGAGCTGAATTGAGAATTATATAGTAGGTACTTTAATTTTATTTATTGTATTTTTGTCTTATTATATTGACAAACGAAAACTAATGAAACTTATTAATTGAAGATCGAAGTTTTATATCATATTAATTTGTTTGATAAAATTGAGTTTATTTGGAATATAATGGACGCTGAATTAAGACATTTATGGCATAAATTACTATTTCTTTACGATTTTTTCCGTGAAAACTCAAGGAATGTAAAGAAATTCTAAAACTCCAATAAACAAGAAAACATTCAACTTATCTTTTAGTAATTTTAGCTTTTATAAGAATTGAATGTAACTATGTGAATTTGAGCGTTAAAGTTCCATCGTCAACGGTTTTTCTTGCAAACTGAGTTCGTAAAATATTTATAGTAAATTACACGAAAAGAAAAATCAAAATGTGTAACTCCAACTTACAAGAAAGAGAATGGCACTATCGTTATTCTTAAGCAAATAATTAAAATATCTTACTGCTGCTGAGAATTACTGCGTCAAAAATCATGAATTTACCAAAAAAATGTAATAGGACTCATAATGATAGTACCATTCGAAGTTTATGCTGATTTTGAAGATTTTTTAAAACCAACTTTAAAAAAGTGTGCGTGACAGTGAAAATATATTTCAAAGTGATAGTGATATATTATAGACACTGTTAGGACGGTATACAAATTTTAATTAAAAATAAGCTTTTTTAAAAATGACTGAAAAGAAAAAAATAGAAAAAATAAACCTTTCAGTAAATGAAAACGAAAATGTCATAAAAGCTTGTCGCGTGAATGGTAAAGGCAAAAGAAAAACTATACGCTACAAGCTATTAAGAAATTTTCGTTTTCATTGGATAAAATATCCATTAGTGGACAAGGATTTCGAAGTTCATAATTTTCCATATGCGTATGCCCTTCGGGGGAGGCCCATGTCCAGCAGTGGACGTCTTTCGGCTGAAAAATAGTAATAATAATAGTAATAGTATGCCCACGGTTTACGAGATAAAAAAAAAATAAAAAAAAACATAAAATAATATTCTTTAAATATGAGATCATACAATTTTGGTATCAGTACACTTACCCACAACATCAATAAGCATTTACAATCAATCTCCCATACAATCGGGTAAATTCAGACAAAAAATGATAACCCAAGTTTTTTTTTTAATTACTCAATAGCCAATGCCATTAATTTAGAGGACTTGGTATCTTTTTCAACGCCGGGGAATATAAAACCTTTTTTTGCTAGTTCTTCGTAAGTAATTTCATATAGATCAACGAAGCCTGCTTTCTTGGCTACTGCTTGAGACGCTCCAGCCGTGAAGACTGTGACTGTAACTTTGATGTTCAGCGCTTTACATAGTGGGATTCTGTAAGAGAAAAATGAAACGATTAGGTACGTACGGGAAAAGAGATATCAGCACATACGAAGAGGTCCGCAAGGGCCGATGCCTGGGCTGCGGGACTGTTCGAAAGAGATATCGTGGCCCCGGAACACAAAGGGCGATGAAGGAACATGCGGGTGGGTTTTAGTCAGTAAAAGTCTGACACTCCCTCCTGCTCCGCCCAAAGCGGAGTCATTTGATTTAGCATCCTAAAAAAAAGGTACTTATGTAAGGTTTGGGGTAGATATGTGTAGGGGTGTACATGTGCACCCATAACTTCGGCAACCCCTCTCTCTCTGGTTACTCTCTCATAAGATTAAGAACAGTGCGGTTAAGACCTCAGCGTCTTCAGCACGCTAGACTCTAGAGTGTCGTGCGAGGAGCGGTCGCTCTACTAGGCACCAGGTGGCAAAGGGCGCCAAAATGTTAACAGCGAAACAGAAAATCTGTTTCCTACAAAAGTGCTTTATTAAAATTTATGGAACAAATGATTAAAAAAAACAATCGGGGCAGTCTTTGGGGACTGCCGATAAAAGTGAAAACAAAAAGTACACAGGCCCCTCCCCAGTCGTAGCACTGGTAATGCCCCGCGCATGCCTATGTGGTGCTACGTCGTAGCGGATCGCCTACGAGTGCTACGAAGCGTGACCGCACGTTACGTCAAGTGACGATGAGTGATAATAAATAAATAAAATAAAATAAAAATAAAAATATTTTATTGTCAGGCATCAAGGCCCATAGGGTGTTAGTATTACATCTTCCTCAAAGACTATATTAGTAACATGCAGGAAAAAGAAAAGAAAAAGAAAAATAAAAACTTTTTTGCCAAAAATAAAACCGACTTCAAAAAAAAACAACAAACAAAAAAACAAAAAAAACAAAAAAACAAAAAAAAAACAACAAAAACAAAAAAAAAAACAAAAATGATGATTAATGTTTTTCCTTCACCCAAAAAGTGCTCAACGCGCCTAAAGATGTTTTCACTTCAAAAATACATCTGAAAAACTTCTATGTGGGGCTTAAAAATTATGTACTGAATATGCTGATAGTGATAACCGTTTGTCAAGTGCGTCGTTGTCCTTCCACCTTCCATAATACAGAGGTTGGAGGAGAGGGACTGTGTTACTGAACAATTCTTACAGGAAACTCGATCTCAAGCGATAGGTACCATCCGACCCGGGGTTTGAAGAACCTGCGCAACACCGACATTTAAGGCATCAAGGGGTAAGGGCACGCCACAATGGTGGCGATAAGTCCCCTCTTTGAGGAGTGGCTTGAGAGACGCCACGGCGTCTTTACCTTCCGCCTGACGCAGGTCCTCATCGGACACGATTGTTCCGGACGTTCCTGCATCGGATCGAGCGGGAGGAAACGCCTGAGTGTTTCCACTGCGAGGATCGACCGGAGGACACGGTGGAACACACGGTGGAGGAGTGCCCCGCGTGGGCGGAGCACCGCCGTGTCCTCGAAGCAGCGATCGGCGGCGGCGACCTCTCGCGTTCGGCCCTGGTTCAAACCATGATCCGGAGGGAGACGGAATAGGACGCCATCACCTCCTTCTGCAAAGCAGTCATGCTAGAGAAGGAGGTGGCGGAACGTGAGAGGGAGAGAACCTCACGTCCGGGCCGCCGCGGGAGACGCCCCGGGCGTCGGGGGCCACGTGGTGGCCCCCCGTTTGTGTTCCACGCGCGCTTTAAAGAGAGTCAGCAAAAGGAAGCGGTCCGCAAGGACCGATGCCTACCGGGGTTGCGGGACTGTTCGAAAGAGAAACCCCGGAGCACAAAGGGCAATGAAGGAACATGGATGGGTTTTAGTCGGTAAAAGTCTGACACTCCCTCCTGCTCCGCCCAGAGCGGGAGGAGTCATTTGATTATTTCCCATCCCAAAAAAAAGGCATCAAAGGGTATTTCTCTTCTCGACATTGAATGTTGGAATCTGTATCTTGTTATCACTATAGATAGCTACGTATGAATTTACGTTGAGGAAAGACAAAATGCTCTGTGTCCCCGGTGTGCGCTGGCCTTTACTGTACCCACAGAGTACATTGACTGTACCGATGCAATCATGAAGTTACCTTCACCGATCAAAAACTTTTTGTTTGCGAAGTTTTGGATTTAGAAAAAGTAAACGAGTGACACTTCATCATACTTTTTTGACAGCCAAAATAATTTGTATGTTTTTTCTACTTTCTACATCACAGATTTTATATAAAGTCTTAATAAACACGCAACTGAATAAAAATGGCTAAAGAGAAAACACCCAAATCACCCAAATGCTTATGCAACAAGGTCGACATATTGGGAAAAATAACCGGAGAAAACGAAAAACTGCCTAAAAAAGAATTAAATGATATCAAACTGAATTTGTTTACTGAGAGAAATTCTGATGGAACTGGCTTCCTCATACTTCAAGGGAAGGACATCTTCTTGAGGTATAATCGTCGCATTCAAGATACCGATTTGCGAGCCATTTGCAGATATATTACGGAATCTCCACGGCGCATCATTAGATTAGACCTCAGTTACAATAATATTACAGATAAAGGTTTTTATATAATCCTAAGAAAGCTACTCATCAAAGGCCGTTCAAGCGTATTAAATCTAAACGTTATGAACAATCGAATAACCCGATATTCGGTTGATAAACTTGCAAAATATGCGAAGTTATTAAAGCTGCGATATCTCAGACTAAATGGAAACCGTTTAGGGACAAAAGGCGGTGAGGTTATCGCTAAATTCTTAATAAATAATACTTCTTTAGAATACCTGGATATTGGAGAAACGAATCAGACGTTACCAAGCATCGCTCAGATTGTAACATCTCTAAGAATCGATCACGGAGGGAATAAAACACTACGAGTATTCGATTTCAGTCGAGCTATGCCGATGTTTAATCGTTACCCATATGAATCGAAATGGTTTGCTTACCATATAGAATATTTACTAGAAAGAAACTCTAGTATAATCGAGTTGCATTTGCAAAAGAATCAGTTTATAAGTCACGATGTGGAATATTTTGCAAGAGGATTGAGAAAAAATACAACTCTTTTATTTCTAGACTTGGGTTTCAACCGAATTGGAGATTACGGGATCGAATTATTAGCTAGATATCTAGCAGAAGGCCCTCAATTACTTCTATTAAATGTTGCAGGCAATGGAATAAACGACGCAGGCGCCAGAGCATTAAGCTTCGGGTTGCCATTCTCAAAAATCCGCGCGCTTGACATTGGACGTAATAATTTGACAGATATAGGTATCATAGACATTTTGAATACGGTAAAAAAACCGTACTTTCTTCGGTTTTTGAATATATGGGGTAATAAAATTACGAATGATTCTTGTGTGATTATAGAAAGGATGTTGATGAGTAGGTCGTTGTTCCAGCATACGATTGATGTAAAACTTTATAGGGTAGATGATAAATTGCATGCAGCGTATTACCCCAATCCTGCTGATCGGAATAAGCATAAATATTATAACGAATTAGAGTTCGATAACGTCCAACCAAAATATCACATAAAAAGGAATGTTGTCCCTGAAAAGAAAAAAGTCATAGTGGACTGCAAGCAGAGGCATAAGCTGGACAAAACAGATGAAACTAATTTTTGAATTTTAAAATGGTTGAAATTTCTAGTTATTTTTAATTTATTTCTGTAGTATGTTTTATTTTTTGGGAATTTATAATTTGACTGTGTTTTGTTGAGTTTATTTTATAATAAAAGTTCATAGTCTTTTTTTTCAATATAAATGATTGAAAATCTAGATTTTTGTTTTCTTTTTACACTTCTCTTTATATAAATACCACAGGGTATAAGATAATGAATAAATAACTAGAACTCGTTTTCGAAACAAAAAATAAAATCTACAGAGAAGATCATACAAAAACAAAGTACCTACCTATATATAAAAAAAGTACTCTGTGGTACTTACTACTTAGTCGAAAGAGCTCAAGTTAATTACTTACCAAACTTTTTCTCGTCGAGTTGACCCATCTCATTGTAATTAACTACCTACTGTGACAAGCCCAGAACTTTAGTCTTTTATATTCTTTTAAAAGTAGGTAATGTACTATTGTTACTTTCATAAATAAACACTTTAATGAATATGAGGTCCTTGCTACGCCGTAGCTACATTTTGGCAGAAGTCGTGTAGCACGTGCGACGCCGTAGCTACAACAGCAGAAATCGTGTAGCACTTGCTACGCCGATACAACATAGAAGTCGTGTAGTACTTGCTACGCCGTAGTCGTGTAATCCTTGCTACGCCGTAGCAGTGGTCCTGAGGACGTGAAACAACGCGCTTTGGCTCAAGTAACGCAGTAGTTGTGTTATTTGCTACGCGCCTCGCCACCCGCGCACAAAAACGTAAGAACTTGCTGTTCATCATCATCATCATCATCATCAGCCTATAATGTTCTCACTGCTGGGATGCGGTCTCCTCTTAATGAGAGGGAATGGGCTATAATCCACCACGCGGGCCCAGTGCGTATTGGTAGATGTCATATGTCTTCTAATTTTTGGTTCTAGGACATGCCGTTTTCCTTCACCGTTTTGAGAGCAGTGGTGATGAAATAAATTACACAAAGTAATGCGCCTGTCTGGGTTCGAATCCACTACTTACTGTTCGTAAGTTGGGGCCGCCACCACTGGGCCACCGCTGCTGTTGCTTCAGTTTAAATAAAAAACTGAAGCAAGAGTTTTTTTTTTAAGAATCCGAGAGAATGTATGTCCAACTTTCCGTCTATACGATTATTTATGACATCTACCAACCCGCACTGGGCCCGCGTGGTGGATTAGAGCTCATTCCCTCTCATAGAGAGGAGGCCTGTGTCCCAGCAGTGGGAACATTATAGGTTACTACTACATACAACAACAACAGCCCATAACGTCCACTGCTGGACATAAGCCTCTCCCATGATGGGAGGAATTTTCCGTAATCTCCACGCTTGGCAGGCGGATTGGAGATCGCAGTGATGAAAGACTAACAGAAAACGCTGCTGCCCATTTTCTGGTGTACGGAGGCGCAAGGTGTTCTGCCTCAGGCATTTACGACACTCGTGAGTGTACTGGGTTGGATCTATTCTACTCTGCCGGATACCACACGGCTGATAGGTTGATTATGCTTATTCATTCATATTTTAATAAATACCTTGTAGATGTGCGATGTTAGGCTGATTGAGCGGTATTGCCAATATCACTTTTATCGCATTTTATATGCTGAAGTATTATATTGGAGTGGCACATTGTCTTGGAAACTTTTCCCGATTGTAGAATGGTGTTCCACAGGTTTGTAAGAGCTGATTTAAAATGCTTCAGGGTAATTTCATCCTCCCTGGGACTTCTATCGTAGGCTGTGGCGCATGTTAGTAGGCGCTCTGTGCGTTTCAGACTCAGTTATTGGTGTAACTAGACTCTTAACGAAGCCGAAAGGCAGTTGTTCTCCCCGTCGTCGTTGCGATATTTTTTTTGTTCTACACCATACCTGGGAACTTTCTAGTTACGGAGATATTGTGGGGGTCAAAGTTGCAAATTTTTCACATGTTTTTTTTTTATGTTATGTTTTTGATGAAATACTAGTTACGGAGATATTGTTATTGTACAAAGTTTAAAATTTTTCACAAGTTTTTTTTATTTTTAATACATGTTTTTAATGTAAGACTTTTAAACACTTCCGCGACCCCCGAACTATTCAATCCATCCATCAACACAATGTTTTGAGTGCGTCACTTTGAGTTTCACCGTAAAACGTGATTTTTCACCCAAAAAAAAAGTCGTTTCCCAGCAATAATTATTGCATATAGTTACTTAGTTTGATGTACAGAATGCTTGGTTGACGGCTTCATGAAGCGTTCGTTTACACCATGTATACTAAAAGCTATATCTATTCTATTAATTTTTCTAAGACTGTATCAAAAGATAAAAAATAACATAAAATATATATCCCAAGATAAAAGATAACCCAAGACGTCTTTTTTAAACTTTCACGATCAAAACACATTATAATACACATGTAAACGGTTATTTTCGCGAATACCCAACAATCCTTGCAAATGAGAAGCAACTCTATAAGAGAATGGTTCGGGAAGCGATTGAGATCAAGAAGTATTCTAATTTCAATCGCGAAGACGGCTTCAGACTCTCTCCCGCTTGGAATCCAGTGATCACTAAGTGTACTCGTCAAGTGAAATCATCTCAGTATGCGGACACTGTTAGTGTAGTGTGCTGTCCTAGTGTGAACCGGCCCTAATTAATATTTATGAAGATCAAGTGAGGGTAGTTGAATAAACACCTTCGCTTTGCTGTGGCGGTACCTCCAATACTTCAGTCTTCCCGCGACCACGGCTGGTGCAATCCGGTCGAAACGTCGGGCTTATATTAAAGGTAAAAAATTCGCGAAAATACCCGTTTACATGTGTATTATAACCCAAGACGTATCATCAATATAAACATTTTTAATAAACTACAACATACCACTCAAGTCAATATCTACCGCACAAAAGAATCTTATCACCCCAGAAACCCATCCATAATATTCAATAACCTAGCAGCAAGCACGTCCCGCATTCCGGGATAGATTCCCGATAAATTCTCCATTACTCCGTGACTAAAGAATCCCGCTGGCATCTGTAATATCGTCTGTAATTGGATCGTAGCTTTCTAGAGATGTGAGCTTCCCGGTTTTCCAAGTTCATAAAGGTGCAAGAATGATTTTGACCTTGGAAAAGTAATTTTTCCACCATTATGAACTTTGAGGGTTGTATTGATGATTTTGATGAATACAATTCTGTAACTACATACGTCTTACAGTCGCAAACAAAATTTTAATCAACATACAACCTAGCACTGGCCTGCAAATTGCAAAAAACGTAAGAAAATTTGAATTTCGTGGGCTACCCTTGAGCATCCACCTTAATGGGGTAGATGACACACCAATCAATTGAGATACTTTTTAAGAGCTGTCAAAACGCGGTTCTCTCATAGATTTTATATGGCAATAGCCAACTGTGACGTCACTATTTATTCAACTCAATGACTCAACTATTTATTGATTTCAAAGCAACTTAAAATCGAATTTGGCAATTAATTGAAAATAAATCGGGTTTTCAGTCCCAAAATAAAGTGTTTTTTTAGATATAGGTGTCTTAGAATTATTGTTTTATGGTATCATAAAAGGTTTTGAAGAAATTATGTTTAATTACTTCATCAGGTTTGGCTTTTTTATTGTTACCGAAATTTTCCGAATATAATTATGTACTAACACTGTCGAGGAAAACACATCACATAGTGACATCTACCAACTGGGCCAGCGTGGATTGAGAGCATGGACACTTCCGCTCCATTCAAATTCAAATTGAAAACATTTATTTCAGACTTTTCGGTCCATAGAGTGTTAGTAGTACATCAAGATGACTTAAAACTATGTTAGTACGAGACAAATACAACAAATAATAGAACACCAGTCAGCCTACAATATGTGCAGCCTAATCCAATGCCTCCAAACAGGACTATGGACGTAGTCTGCAATTACCCTCAGGTAGCCGTTGAGACTGCCCCTCACCCTTCGCATTGCAGCGATGCTGCTCTTTTACGTATAATGGCGTGAAAGCCATCCACAAGTGACGCATTTGCCTAGCCTTTTCCAATCTAAACGGAACACCTCAACCTAGTTAGCACTGCGTAATATTATATATATATCTTGGTAAGACTGGCTGTCAGACTTTCAAGCCACTCACTACCTGTAACGACTGTCAAAGATCTACAAATGACAGCCGGGACCAACGGCTTAACGTGCTTTCCGAGGCACGGAGGAAACTCGGTATGTAATGGGTGGTCACCAAGTTACAGACCAACATAGGCAAGCGCGGCTTAACCTAAAGATCGACGCGAGTGGCGGTTCTTATTAAAACACGAGCCCCTAGTCCTCCTGCCGGGGTTGCGGGACTGTTCGAAAGAGATACACGGCCCTGGAACACAAAGGGCGATGAAGGAACATGGATGGGTTTTAGTCAGTACAAGTCTGACACTCACTTCCGCTCCGCCCAGAGCGGGAGGAGTCATTTTAAGATTTCATCATCATCGTCATTTCAGCCGAAAGACGTCCACTGCTGGACATAGGCTTCCCCCAAGTGTCGCCATATTGACCGGTCCCGTGCGACTCGCATCCAACGGATTCCCGCAACCTTCACCAGGTCATCGGTCCACTAAGTGGGAGGACATCCAACGCAACATCTTCCGGTTCGCGGTCGCCACTCCAGAACTTTTCGGTCCCATTAGCCATCCGTTCTGCGAGCAATGTGCCCTGCCCACTGCCACTTAAGTTTGGCTATTCTTCGGGCTACGTCAGTGACCCTGGTTCTCTTGCGGATGTCTTCATTTCTGATTCGATCACGCAAAGAAACTCCGAGCAAAAAAATGCCCTAGTCCTGCGTTCCAACTTCCAAGTAATGGAATGGTTAAGAGCTGATTATCCTATGTTTACCTGGCTAGTAGCAGCTCCTTGCCGACCCCACATCCCCTCCAAGCCGGGTCTACCACCAGCCCGTAAGCTGTCAGGTACTTATCCACTCCGTACTTCTCAAAGATGTCCACAGCCCGGCTGACTAAGTCAACGGCGCCGAAGAGTTGGGCCCAGATCTTGTCATCCGTCTAGAAGGGAAGAAAAACGTGATAACGTTATATCACGCCTGTTATACTCGAAAGGTTAGTCAGTGGTGTACCCATTATACAACAACAACAGCCCATAACGTCCACTGCTGGACATAAGCCTCTCCCATGATGGGAGGAATTTGCCGTAATCTCCACGCTTGGCAGGCGGATTGGAGATCGCAGTGATGAAAGACTAACAGAAAACGCTGCTGCCCATTCTCTGGTCTACGGAGGCGCAAGGTGTTCTGCCTCAGACGTAAGTCGCCTTATACGACACCCGTGAGAGTAATGGGTTGTTACTATTCTACTCTGCCGGATACCACACGGCTTACCCATTATAGGACACCCACATTTCGCCAGTTACGTTTAAGTCCCATGTAATAGCAGCGGTGACCCAGTGGTGGCGGCCCCGACTTACGAACACCGAAACCAGACGGGCGCATATTACTTTGTGTAATTTATTTCATCACCACTGCTCTCAAAACGGTGAAGGAAAACATCGTGAGGAAACTGGCATGTCCTAGAACCAAAAAAAATCGAAGACATGTGACATCTACCAACCCGCACTGGGCCCGCGTGGTAAACCTACCCAGATGACACCATAAAACAATAATTCCAAGACACCAATCTCTAAACAAAACACTTTATTTTGGACCTGAAAACCCGATTTATTTTCAATTAATTGCCAATTCGATTTTTAGTTGCTTTGAAATCAATAAATAGTTGAGTCATTGAGTTGACAAAACAGTGACGTCACAGTTTGCTATTGCCATACAAAATCTATGAGAGAACCGCGTTTTGACAGCTCTTGAAAAGTATCTCAATTGATTATGTGTGTCATCTACCCCATTATAGCCCATTCCCTCTCATTGAGAGGAGGCCTGTGTCCCAGTAGTGGGAACATTAATAGGCTGGTGATGATGATGAATAGGGGGCGAACCTATAGCCATCAACCGGGCACAAATCCAGTCTCCGTGGCTGCTACTGAGAAATTTCTGACCGAAATATCCAATAACACTTTGCACGAGCAGGGAATCGAACCCAGGACTTACAGCAGACGCACTTCCAGTTTGTTAGAATACACCAAAATTAAAAAGAATAGACCGACCGACCGACCGTTGAAATGTATAAAACGGGGGAGGGGCATGCGTGTGGGCCCACTACCACTACCAGACTAATGTGAACGAGTAACTTAACTGATCGATAGCACACATAATCTTGCAGTATAAAGATTGAGCGTTACCTATTGTTTTTGTATTAAATTTAGGAATGCATGTGGAAATAAATAGTTTTAAATTATTATTATTTTTTACCTGTATTGAGCGCGGTCTCTACGGCCTCCAACAAAAATTCGTCAAACAAGGCACAAAAATCATAAAAAAAAAAACCGGCCAAGTGCGAGTCGGACTCGCGCACGAAGGGTTCCGTACCAATTATTATAAAAAAATCACGTTTGTTGTATGGGAGCCCCCCTTAAATATTAATTTTATTCTGTTTTTAGTATTTGTTGTTATAGCGGCAACAGAAATACATCATCTGTGAAAATTTCAACTGTCTAGCTGTCACGGTTCATGAGATACAGCCTGGTGACAGACAGACGGACAGACGGACAGACGGACAGACGGACAGACGGACAGACGGACAGACGGACAGACGGACAGACAACGCAGTCTTAGGAATAGGGTTCCGTTTTTACCCTTTGGGTACGGAACCCTAAAAAAGGCTCTGATTCCCATGTCAGAGGGACACTGGCGGGGCAAGAGTGTGGTTCTATCCCGTTCGAGTCCGGCACTACCTCGACTGTCTCACAACCTGTGCAGCAGTCGAGGTGTCCGTGGGGATTTCCCACTCCTACCAAAACAAAAAAAAAGAATAGACCCTCACCTGAAACGGCTCCTCCTTGTCCTCCTCACACACAACAGTCAACACATTGACACCCACGAGCCTTGGAGGCTGTTCATCGTTGTCCTCCACGCAGACCAGAGACAGGTTCTCCTTGAGCGGGGTGCGCCAAAGGTTCTGGAGGTTCTTCACTGCTGATGGGTAGTTTTGGATGCCTGTGAGAAGAGTTTGGGGTGATGGAGACGGGATTGGACCTTTTACTTAAAATTAGAGAGAGAGAAAAATAGCCCTGCTACAGTTAACGTTTGCTAACAGTTTTTTTTTTATATATCATTTAGTAATCTGTGGAAAATGATTAGGGTTTAAAAAAAAAAACATTTATTACAGAAGGTTGGTAAAATATTTATGAAATTGTTATCTTCTTCTTCTTTGTGTGTCGATAGACTCAAATAATACCCGACCAGTATGTTGCCACCTGCAAAGCTCTGTCATTGGCTTCGAAATCCTGGAAGGTGCAAGTGGATGTGCGGGATGGGCGAGAAAGGCGTTGGGACCTTTGGGACGGGTCGATGATACCCCATTTGGCCAGATTATTTCTACAGCGGCCAACCTGGGCCCGCAAACGGTTAAGGGCCTACCCCATGGCACACTAGCGCCACTTTAGTAAAAAAATCAAAACTCGTTAAATACACAATTAATATAAAATCTGATAGACAAAATCAATCTTTTGGTCTTCTAAATTATTTACGTCTGCCTATCTCATTGAAACATAACTCGCTGTCGTTACAGATACAAAATGGAAAAAAACGGCCGTTTTTAGCAATTTTTCTAACTGTAACTACAGTGAAGTATATTTTAATGAATTAAATAGACGTCAATAATCTAGAACTCTAAAGCATTGATTTTGTCTATCAGATTTTGTATTATATTTGTATTTAACGAGTTCTGATTTTTTTACTAAAGTGGCGCTAGTGTGCCATGGGGTAGGCCCTTAAGAGATTTCCAGATTGGCCACTGCAGTTCCTGTCCAGGGGGAAGATGTTCTGCTGGATTGATGAAGTGAGGAGGGGTGGGATAACTGTTCCACCACCATTCGCATCTTTCATCTGACGCACTGTCCTTTGACGAAATCGTGTGCCTCACGAAGCTTTTACGGCTTCTTAAGCGTGAAGGTGGCATTTGATGCCCGTACAGGGGGTGGCGGTTATCTCGTTCCTGTTTTCCCTTCTCGATGCGACTAGCTATTTCGCTCTTATTCTGTTTAATTTTAAGACAATACTGTTGTTTGTTTTCCCAAATGTAATAAATAAATGCAAATATAACTGTGCCTATGTACCGGTCTGTCTGCCACCTTTTCGCGCCTGATAAAGACCTTCCAACCTTCCACGCGGGTGAAGACACGGTTAGTAGTGTTAAGGGGACTACAGGAGCTAAACGTGACTTTTATAATGCAAAAATGCGTATGAATCACTGCAATAAACAAAACCAGAAAAATATATGATATTCTTCAGGATATATACTAGTATGATAGTGTTTTGAAAACCTAATACGACAAATTTTACTTGATAAAAAAAAAATCACGAACTTGTCTCTAAACATTTCTTTTAACGAGTAAAACCATATAAGCGATCATTCTGATTTTTTGGCAAATTATTCTGCAAGCAACATATTAGCATCATAGTGTTTTATTTTTTTAAATCCAATCAATAGATTTTTTGGAAATCGCAAAAAAACCACTCATTTCGCACTATTCGGCCTACACTATTGACTGACGTAACAACCACTTTGTATAAGTGCAAGCTGATAAGAACGTTATTCTAACAGTATTTCAAACGAAGTTTGAACCACCACAAATAGAGTTACTAATTTGAGGTAGTATAGGGCCCTTAACACTTCAATACCCGCAATTACAGACACAATTAAAATAACAATGCACCGTGCCTCTGGAGGCACGGCCGGGAGCATACGGGTTAATGGCAAAAAGTAACTTTTTAAACTTTATAAAGCACTTAGTACTTTTTGCTGCCAAGTAGTGCTTTTTCGCTAAGCCAAAGTGAAAAGTATGAAATCTCACCAATATACTTGCAAGGAGGCTCATCCCTCATAAAGTACCGGGTCAGCAGTGCCATAGCCTCTTCGTGCATATCCTCAGTTAGATCCTGGATGCGAAGAGTTCCCTTGTCTGTTGGAAACCGACGCCATGTCTTTGGGAATGGAATGGTTGAAGGGCGGATGAAGACCATCTGGAAATGGGGTATTTGAATCAGCTTTTAGGCAAAATATACATAATTAATTAAAAACGGCTGCTGCTGTGGCAGCGGAGAACCTCAAGCGGCGAAAACATAGTACCTTATTGGTAAATATTTTCGAACCGTTTGGGGTTGAAACTCTAGGACCGTGGGGCCGAGCGCTCACAGCCTTTTCAAGGAAATTTAAAAATGTTTAGTTGACACTTCCCTTGACCCTAGGGCTGGCTTTTACCTTGGCCAAAGGCATTGGCATACAGCGTGGTAACGCCGCCAGACTCTTGGGGACATTACCAGTTGACAGTGTTGAGGAGGAGTTTATTGATGCCATTTTTTGTTTATGTTAGTTAGTTTAGTTTATTTTAATAGATTTGCAAATTGTAAATAATATACTGCCTGTGAACCAAAATAAATAAACTAACAACAAACTATAAAAGGGCATCGAAAACCGCTGTAAGCTGATGCCTGTGCATGTGCCCAAGAGACTGGCTGCGTTGCCACGTTGTATGGCAACACTTAGCCTCTGACAATGTAAAAGCCAGCCCTTGGGTCATGGGAAGCGTCAACTAGGCGTTTGTAAATTTCCTTGAAAAATTTCCTTTTGAACACTGTTTTAAGCTTTCACCCTCGAACTCGCGATCATGGCGGTTGCAACAGTCAAAAATTGCTTTGAATTAAATTTATCGAATCGGGGGCGTCGGCCACGGGTGCCTCGACCAGTGGGGGCCTAAGCCGAATTATCGGGAGCGCAAAACAATGAACAATCACGGAAGATATCCCGTAAGTGACAATATAAATTTCCTTTTTATAAAATAAGTTAAAAATCACGATTGTTAGCATTAAAGACGTCGGCAGAGAAGTGAAATTATGTTAACTCGCATTTTGTCGGTTTCAGTTTAGAACAGCCTCGTTGGTCGAGTGGTTGCAAGTGCGACTGCTGAGTATGAGGTCCTAGGTTCGATTCCCGGGTCGGGCAAAGTATTATTGGGTTTTTCCATCAGGAATTTCTCGGTAGCAGTTACGGAGTCTAGATTTGTGCTAGGTTAATGGCTGTAGTTTGGCCCCCTATTAAATGGGATTTAAACTTATCTGGCAAATAAATCTAGCCCATAACGTCCACTGCTGGACATAAGCCTCTCCCATGATGGGAGGAATTTGCCGTAATCTCCACTCTTGGCAGGCGGATTGGAGATCGCAGTGACGAAAGACTAACAGAAAATGCTGCTGCCCATTCTCTGGTCTACGGAGGCGCAAGGTGTTCTGCCTCAGACATTAGTCGCTTTATACCACACGGCACACGTGACAAATAAATGTATTTCTTTTCTTCTTCCATTTACTTCACGCAGATCTAATCTTAAGTTATTCAGAAACTAGTACTTCTAAACGGTATCACACTTAAAGTAGACTGAATATCCAACTTGCTAAACACTCATCATCTGCCTAGCCTTTTCCCAACTATGTTGAGGTCGGCTTCCACTCTAACCGGATGCAGCTGAATATTTTACATGGAGCGACTGCCTATCTGACCTCCACAACCCAGTTCATACTGGGTAATACGATACACTTTGGTAAGACTGGTTGTCAGACTTTTTGGGCCACTGACTACCTGTAACGACTGTTAAAGATGGACAAATGACAGCCAGGACCAACAGCTTAACATGCTTTCCGAGGAACGGAGGAAACTCGGTATGAGGGTGGTCACCCATCCACAGACAAACCTAGGCAAGCACGGCTTAACCTAAAGATCGACTTGAGCAGCTGTTATTATTTAGCCACGAGCTCCTCCAACTTGCTAAACACTCATTCACATTAAACGCAGTTTTCACAATTTTCTACACCAATCTTTTCCCACAAACACTCACCGTTTCTTCAGTAACTAACTAAGTATATAAGTGATATATAAACCGGTAAGCAGTCTGTTTGTGCTTTCACCGCGAGGTAACGAGAGCGAGTGGCGTCGGTAAGGGATGGTATCGGGTAGAGATACACCGAGAGGGATGAAAGAATTTATATTACCAACTAGCGGACGTCACGCGGTTTCACCCGCGTAGTTCCCGTTCCCGTAGGAGTACGGGGACAAAATATAGCCTATGTTACTCAGAGTGAATGTAGCTTTCTCATGGTGAAAGAATTTTTGAAATCAGCGTAGTAGTTTTTGAGTTTATTCATTACAAACATACACACACACAAAAATACAATTCTTTCCTCTTTATAATATTAGTGTAGACTTGCTTTTGGTCGCGGCTTCACCCGCGTTTAGTTGGATAATTGTCCTAAGGGATTATACTATCGGGATAAAAAGTATCAGTTATGTTATAACCCAGGTTATAAACTATCTGCAAGGTAAATTTCATCCAAATCCGTTTAGTAGTTTTTCCGTGAAAGAGTAACAAACAAACTGTGTAATCTCACTGGGACCCAAGTTTTTTATTAAGGGGACTACAGGAGCTAAACGCGAGTTTTATAATGCAAAAAAGCATATGATAAACACTGCAATAAACAAAACTAAAACTAAACTCATCTCTTAAAAATTCTTTTAACGATTAAAAACCATACTAAAATACATTCAATCATTCTGATTTGACCAATAATTATACAAGCAACATATAATTAGCATCATAGTGTTTTATTTTTTTAGTCCAATCAATAGATTTTTTGTAAATCGCAAAAAATCACTCATTGCGCAATATTCGGCCCGCAGTGACTGACGTAACAACCACTTTTAAGTGCAAGCTGATTAGAACTTTATTAATAGTATTTCAAACGAAGTTTGAACCACCACAAATAGAGTTGCTAATTTAGCTCCTGTAGTCGCCTTAATTAAGATTATTAAAATTATTATGTACATTATATACGTACATACTACAACTAGAACTATATACCCAAGTTATGGTCTATCCATGTGGAAAATATGATCGAAACTCATCAGCCGTTAAGATGTGTAGAGGTAACAGAATTACAGACAGACAGAATTGCTTCACAGTAATATTATTAAGTATGGAACTATGAATTCTTGATGAGAATTCCGGACTGAATTCAGATGAAAGAGAATGTCCTAGCTCGAGAGATATTTCGCCTTAATGAGAATTCTGTTTGTGAATATATACTGGCACACACAAGCCATAGTAAGTACTTAAGGCCCTTCTAACCCTAAAATTAGCAACTCTGCTGCTTGCACTACAAAGCGGTTGTTACGCCAGTCACTGCGGCCGAATAGTGCGAAATGAGTGTTTTTTTGCGATTTACAAAAAATCTATTGATTGGACTAAAAAAACACATAAGACCTACTTTATAGTTAGTTCAGTTAGTGTGCAAAGTTTCATGATCTAATTAAAAGTACTTTTTGAATACCAGCGGTTTATTGTTCGATTTGGAGGTAACTTTGGATTTTTTTTCTATCAAGAAAAGTTTATGGAATCGTTTTTTCGTCACACATAAGACTTAGCATTAATCCTCAACTTTACCATATATTTATTTCAAAATTAATGCTGCAGTATTTTAGGCGTTACGGAGGATCATGCTAAGCCATTTGAGGGATATATAGCCCTTACTTAATAGTCAAATGTGTTGCTGGGGATTTTGTCCGCCACTTCTTGGGTTATTGTGCGCTAGGTTAGTGAATGAAGACTTATTTAGTTTCTTTCGATCCCAAGACATTGTCGCAGGGCTAACCGTAAAAACCGTAAAAACGTGACTAATTACAAACAGACTGAAAATTAATTGGGAAGAGTGAACTAAGCATTGCTCATTATCTCACACACCACACAACCTCACTTACACACTCACACCCACACTCACTTACACACTCACTCATGTTACACATACCACACGTACACGCGCGATCAGGCCTTTTTCTACATAACGCTCATTTATTTATCTGCAGAGCTCTTTGTATAATTTTTAAGCTACCCATTTATCATTTATGTTATTTTAATTTTTATCTTTGTTTAGTCTTTCATGTTTATACTGTCTACATTTCAATTGCATAAAAATGACAAGTGGAAGTGCGGAGTCTCCTAATACAAGCAATTCCTTGCTTAAAAGGTGATCTCCAATAATGTGTATCGAAATGCCTAGTGTAATTGAAATAAACGTTTTTTATTTATTTATTTTTATTTACTTCTTCGCAGATACAACACTTGGAAGTGTCGAAGGGTGGTCGTTTTGAGGAACTGTCTCCTAAAAACTTTGACGTTCAAAAAGTGCTGAATATTATCAGCCTAATTTGAACAAATGACTTTTAATTTTGATCATTTGAACATAAGGTTCATGTTGACTTAACCTCTGGTACATGGATCCGCTAAGCGCTAATCCGCTAATCCTCATTCCGGCAGTGTCATTGAATTGCGCCGTTGCGCGGGATTCGACAAGGTGGACTGAGGAGCTAGTTAAAACCGCGGGAATATGCTGAATGTTCATTACCGATGACCTGGTGAAGGTTGCGGGAATCCGCTGGATGCGAGTCGCACAAGACCAGTCAATGTGGCGACACTTTGGGGGGCCTATGTTCAGCAATGGACGTCACACGGCTGAAATGATGATGATGATGATGATGATGATGATGACATGTCCGATCCTTGTATGACTGTATAAAATCTGGTTCTTCTAACCTAACAGACATGAAGTGTCGAAGGGCGGACGTTTTGAGGAACTGTCTCTTTTGAACTTTGACGTTCAAAAAGTGGTAATTGGTGCCGATTCCCTTGTTTACAAACTAAACCAAATTTAAGTTCAGTGCATCTTTTTCTTTCTATTTCATTAAGAAAAGGACAGAAGATACATTTTAGTTATGTTCTGTCAAATTAATCAGCGCCATACAAGTTTTAGACGCGATTAAAAAGTTGACTACTAAAATTACATCAAATTACATCAGGTGCTGACTAATTTGACAGGATTAAACTAATATTTATCTTCTGTCCTTTTCATAATGAAATAGAAAGAAAAAGATGCATTCAACTTAAATTTAGTTTAGTTTGTGAACAAGGGAATCGGCACCATCAACCTAATTTAAACAAATGAACTTTTAATTTTGATTAGGCAGAGGAGTATCTTATAGGATACATTTCGCCGCTTATGTTATGTAGTAGGGAGCGAGCTTATTGCCATCAACCAGGCACAATGATGATGAAGCTAACTTAAAATACTTCCGAAGATTCTTCATTCTGATTAGACTCAGTGCCTATTAATATTGCAGCTGCGGTGTCGTCGTCGAAGTAGCGCGTCAAAGCTCTTTGCGGAAAGACTTATAGCTGGTTTTTGTGGCCATCATACGCAAAAACAGCCGCAGCCGTGTGGTATCCGGCAGAGTAGAATAGAACTAACCCATTACAGTCACGGGTGTCGTATAAGGCTCGTAATGTCTGAGGCAGAACACCTTGCGCCTCCGTAGACCAGAGACTGGGCAGCAGCGTTTTCTGTTAGTCTGTCACTGCGATCTCCAATCCGCCTGTCAAGCGTGGAGATTACGGCAAATTCCTCCCATCATGGGAGAGGCTTATGTCCAGCAGTGGACGTTCTGGGCTGTTGTTGTTGTTGTTGTTGTTGTATACGCAAAAAAAGCGCCTCCCTGCTTACTCGTCGGTCTTGCTCATCGTAAACAAAGTTTAAACCTCGCCCGATGAGAGTTAGTTGAAGTTAATAAAACTGTTACAACTTGGGCGGATAGGAAAGTCATTGACACACTGGTTTAGACTAAGTTCGTTCGTTCGTTTTGTGTGCTTTCTTTTGTAGTGTTCTAGATAAATTGTGTGTGTTCTACTATAGACACACTTTTTATCATTGTTCTCCTTTGTCTCCTTATATTCATATTTCAATGTGATTATTGTGATTGAGTGATGCATTCCTGTTATTTGCATGGTTACTGAAATGCTAATATTAGTTGTAATTTGATTTCGTATATTTTATGTAAGTGATTGTGCTGTTGGTGTGCTTATTATAAACTAGCTGACGTCCCGCGGTTTTACCCGCGTAGTTCCCGTTCCCGTGAGAGTACGGGAATAAAATATAGCCTATAGGGGCTTAATTTATAAACTTGATTGTGCATGCTGTGGTCTCCTATAAGTGAAGTAGTACACATACCTAATACCTTGTGTCTTCCATTAACTAATAATGCTTTGTGTATATATTTCGTTGGAGATCCTTAAATCTAAATATATAAAAGAAGAAACTGACTGACTGACTGACTGACTGACTGACTGACTGACTGACTGACTGACTGACTCATCTATCAACGCACAGCCCAAACCGCTGGGTCTACAGATTTCAAATTTGGCAAGTAGGTTCCTTATATAGTCTAGGAGTGCACTAAGAAAGGATTTTTCAAAATTCACCCCCTAAGGGGGTTAAACGGGGCTCCAAAGTTTGTATGGGGAAACAAGATTAGTTAGTCTATTTTATTCGAAACTTTACAGGAGTGCTCCTATTGATAAATGAGTAGAAACGGGTTTCAGGATTTTTCAGAATTCAACCCCTAAGAGGGGGAAAAGGGGTGACAAAGTCTAAAAATCAATGCACAGCCCAAACCACTAAGTCTAGAGATTCCAAATTTGGCACATTGGTTCCTTATGTGGTCTAGGGGTGCACTAAGAAAGGATTTTGCAAAATTCATCCCCTAGGGGGTTAAACGGGGCTCCAAAGTTTGTATGGGGAAACAAGATTAGTTAGACTATTTTATTCGAAACTTCACAGGAGTGCTCCTATTGATAAATGAGTAGAAACGGGTTTCAGGTTTTTTCAGAATTCAACCCCTAAGAGGGGGAAATGGGGTGGCAAAGTATAAAAATCAATGCACAGCCCAAACGGCTGAGTCTAGAGATTCCAAATTTGGCAAGTAGGTTTCTTATGTGGTTTAGGGGTGCACTAAGAAAGGATTTTTCAAAATTCAACCCTTAAGGGGGTTAAAAGGGAATCCAAAGTTTGTATGGGTAAAACAAGATTAGTTATACTATTTTTTTCAAAACTTCACAGGAGTGCTCCTATTGATAAATGTGTAGAAACGGGTTTCAGGTTTTTTCAGAATTCAACCCCTAAGAGGGGGAAATGGGGTGGCAAAGTATAAAAATCAATGCACAGCCCAAACCGCTGAGTCTAGAGATTCCAAATTTGGCACAAAGGTTTTTTATGAGGTTTAAGGGTGCATTAAGAATGGATTTTTCAAAATTCACCCCCTTAGGGGTTGGAACGGGAGTCCAAAGATTACGTGGGGAAATAAGATTAGTTAGACTACTTTATTCGAAACTTAACAGGAGTACTCCTATCGATAAATGAGTTATCGTTTGCGTTTCAGTTTTTTTTTCAGAATTCAACCCCTAAAGGGGGAAATGGGGTAACAAAGCCTGAACTTCAACATAGGTATTGTTTTTATGGTGAATTGGGTCGGGTGTATTACAAAAACAACTATTTTAAGATTTAATGTGGCAGACCTGAAATACTACCATTCCCTGTTGGGGTGCGATGGGGTTGAAATGTCTAAAAATCAATATGGGTGTCGATACCGAGATTATCAGGGGTGCTGATTACG
Source organism: Xestia xanthographa (assembly GCA_905147715.2). NCBI lineage: Eukaryota > Metazoa > Arthropoda > Insecta > Lepidoptera > Noctuidae > Xestia > Xestia xanthographa. Next base: position 20,679,702 of record LR990667.1, read on the forward strand.
AAAATGGCATTTATTTTGAGATCCAGATGATAATGATTGTGATTACGATGATGATGATTGTGATAATGATGATTGTGATAACGATGATAATGATTGTGATTACAATGATAATAAGTGTGATAACGATGATGGTGATTGTGATAGTGATTGTGATTGTAATGGTGATTGTGACAGTGACGGTGATTGTGATAGTGTCGGTGATTGTGATGGTGATAGCGATGGTGATGGTTCACTATCATCGTAACACTTGTCACAATCACAATCACAATCACCAGATTGTGATTGTGACAGTGATGGTGATTGTAATAATGATGTAGATTATTGTGATTACTATGATAATGATTGTGATAACGAGGGTAGTGATTGTGATGGTAATTGTGATGGTGATTGTGATAATGATTGTGGTTGAGATAGTGATGGCGATTGTGATCATGATGATTGTGATTAAGATGATTGTGATTACGATGATAATGATTGTGATTATGATTATAATGATTGTGATGACGAGGATGGAGATTGTGATGATGATGATTGTGAATACGATGATAATGGTTGAGATTACGATGATAGTGATTGTGAATACGATGATAATGGTTGAGATTACGATGATAGTGATTGTGATAATGATGATAGCGATTGTGATTACGATGATAATGATTGTGATAACGATGATGGTGATTGTGATACTGATTTTGATGGTGATTGTGATGGTGTTGATGATTGTGATAGTTATTCTGAGAGTGGTGGTGATTGTGATGGTGATAGCGATGGTGATTGTGATGGTAATTGTGATGGTGATTGTGATGGTGATTGTGATGGTGATTGTGATGGTGATTGTGACGTTGATTGTGATGGTGATTGTGATGGTGATTATGATGGTGATTGTGATGGTGATTGTGATGGTGATTGTGATGATGATGGTGATTGTGATTGTGATGGTGATTGTAATGGTGATTGTGATGGTGATTGTGATGGTGATTGTGATGGTGATTATGATGGTGATTGTGATGGTGATTGTGATGGTGATTGTGATGGTGATTGTGATGGTGACTGTGATGGTGATTGTGATGATGATGGTGATTGTGATGGTGACTGTGATTGTGATGGTGATTGTGATGGTGATTGTGATGGTGATTGTGATTGTGATGGTGATTGTGATGGTGATTGTGATGGTGATTGAGATAGTGATGGTGAGTGTGATAATGACTGTGATTACGATGATAATTATTGTGATAACGATGATGGTGATTGTGATAGTTATTTTGATGGTGATCGTGATGGTGATGGTGATTATGATAGTGATTGTGATAGCGATAGTGATGGGGATTATGATGGTGATTGTGATTGTGATAGTGATGGTGATTGTGATTCTTATGGTGATTGTGATGGTTATTGAGATAGTGATGGTGATGGTGAGTGTGATAATGACTGTGATTACGATGATAATTATTGTGATAACGATGATGGTGATTGTGATGGTGATGGTGATTGTGATAGTGATAGCGATAGTGATGGGGATTGTGATGGTGATTGTGATAGTGATGGTGATCGTGATTGTTATGGTGATTGTGATGGTAATTGTAATAATGATTGTGGTAGTCATGTTGGTTGTGTTAATGATGATAATTGGTGATAATGATGGTGACTGTGATAGTGATGGTGATGGGGAATGTGATGGTGATTGTGATTGTGATAGTGTTAGTGATGGTGATTGTGATAATGATGGCGGTTGTGATAGTGATGGTGATTGTGATAATAATAATTGCGATGATTATGAAATGTGGCACATAGATAGTTTATAACCTGGATTAACATGTAGGACACTATTATCCCTTTAGTATGATCCAGTGGGACAGTTACCGAACTTAACGCGGGCGAAGCCGCGGGCAACAGCTAGTAAATAAATAAATACCTAAACTCCACACAGAGTAAAACATGTCTGTCTGCTAACACTAGTAGACCATTGTTACTAACAATATGGGCATAGCTCGAAATAAATCCTACATTAAAATTGGTCGAAACCAGTGTGTCAATAACTTTCCCATCCGCCCAAGTTGTAACTGTTTTATTAACTTCAGCTAACTCTCATCGGGTGAGGTTTAAACTTTGTTTGTTGATCAACCGTAATGGCTTGCTGTTCTTGTTTCATATTGATCCATGTCTACTCATTTACCTGCAAAAGTTATAATTAATTCAGGATCAAAAGATAAAAGATATAAGTTTGAGTGTTCGGCCGTGTAGTATCCGGCAGAGTAGAATAGAAACAACCCATTACAGTCACGGGTGTCGTATAAGGCGACTAATGTTTGAGGCAGAACACCTTGCGCCTCCGTAGACCTGAGAATGGCGTTTTCTGTGGGAATTAGTCTTTCATCACTGCAATCTCTAATCCGCCTGCCAAGCGTGGAGATTACGGCAAATTCCTCCCATCATGGGTGGCTTATGTCCAGCAGTGGACGTTTTGGGCTGTTGTTGTTGTTTAGTGTCGGGAGGAGCTCGTGGCTAAATAACATCCTAGAGGTAAATAGTATCCACATTTGATATAAGTGGGGAAACTTTGATATTGCATTCGAGGTGGAATTCAGAAACGAGCTGCAGGCGAGGTTTTTATGGAGCCGAGAACAGATAGAGACCGAGAATGACGTTCTTCAATACACTTTCGAAGAAATAAAATAATGGAACGTAACATATTTTTGTCATGAATGATTAGAAAACTACGATTTAATTTGCTTTTTCTCCGCGCTTTGCTTTAGCCAGAATGCTATATATAGTCTAAGATCCCTTACAGAACGACCTTCACCGAGCTGATTAATGGATGAAAATAATTTTATATCAAATTAAATATATTGCAAATGGGTTGACTAAAAAATTTCAGTCCAGAATATGATTAATTAACAATTTAAAAATTATATATATTTTTTTAAACATTTCTCTGGTTTGCTTAATAGACAAATTCCATACCAATTGAAAGTAGGAAGCCTATAGAATATATGCAAACGTTAGGTTAACCGGTTAACCTCGTTTGCATATTCTATGTAGGCTATAGAATATGCAAAAGTTATGCAGCCTATAATTATATAGAATATGCAAACGTTAGGTTAAGGTTCTACAGGTTTCATACTTTCGATTGGTATGGAATTTGTCTATTAGCCAAACCAGTGAAACGTTGAAAAAAAAAATGTATTCTGAACTGAAATTCTAGTCAACCCATTTGCAATATATTTTTTGACATTTTAAATTTGATATAAATAAAATACTTGTCATCCATTAACCAGCTCGGTGAAGGTCATTCTTTAAGGGATCCTATCCTAGAGGAATAGCACCATCCCATATCTTCCCGTGGGTGTCGTAAGAGGCGACTATGGGACTTACCAGATAATGGGCAGCAGCGTTCTCCGTGCTTTTGTAACAACCGTACTGCGATCGCCAACCCGCCTGCCAAGCGTGGCGATTATGGCAAAACCCCTCCATTCTTGGGGGAGGCCTATGTCCAGCAGTGGGCGTCTTTCGGCTGAAATGATGATGATGATACTAATAGGCTATAAATTATATTTATGTCATGTATGATGGCCGAGCTATCACAATTTTTGCGGACGGTCTCGCGGGTGAATTGCTTAGTCTATACTATACTATCTATACTTCTATACTAATATTATAAAGAGGTAACATTTGTTCGTAAGTTTGTATGTTTGTAAGTTTGTATGTAGGGGGTAATCTCCGGAAGCAATGAACCGATTTCAAAAATTATTTCACCATTAGAAAGCTACATTCACCCTGAGTATCATAGGCTATATTTTATCCCCGTACTCCCACGGGAACGGGAACTACGCGGGTGAAACCGCGGGACGTCAGCTAGTAATAAATAATACGAAAAACTTTAGTCAAAGCTTCAAATAATAAAGCTGAATAAAGATCATTTCCTAACAATCAACTTGAGACAAAGTATCGATTCTCTCTTTTCAACAATAACAAACAAATCTTCCCTCTCAGTGTATCCCCTACGTTCAAGATGTCGTCACGGACTAATCCTCGCCGCTAAACGTTATTTAATTTGACACCCAACGAGCCGCGACATTTATCTGCTAGTGCCGGAGTCGTGACGGAGTCGTGTCGTCGGGTTTACCGAGTTAGAAATAGGTCATTGATTAGGGTTACATTTTCAAGGTTCCGTTCCAGAAGGATAACTTACTAAGCCTCCGCTGTCCGTCTGTTTGTCAGCGGGCTGTTTCTCGTGATCCGTAATACACTGGTCTGCAAAAATAAGTACTACACTTTTAAAATTGCAATAACTTTTTAAGTACACAAGATATACTTCCGAAACAAAAAGGACTTGAAAAAGAGTTTAATTTTGTACATAAAAACTAATAAAGCTGATAAAAATTACTATGAACAGTTTTTTATTTTAAATCTCTATATAATTTAAAAAAAAAATCCGAGCAGTCTTTGGGGACTGCCGATAGAAGTGAAAACAAAAAGTACGCAGGCCCCGCCCCAGTCGTAGCACTGGTTATGCCCCGCGTATGTCTATGCGGTGCTACGCCGTAGCGGATGCTACGAGTGCTACGAACGGCTACGAAGCGTCACCGCACGTTACGTTACGTGACGATGAGTTCAATGTTTTTCCTTCACCCAAAACGTGCTCAACGCGCTTAAAGAAGTTTTTACTTCAAAAATTAAAAGTGTAGTACTTAGTTTTGCAGGCTAGTGTAGATAGACAGTTGATATTTTCACAGATTGTGTATTTCTGTTGCAAAACAAATAGGTAATAAAAACAAATTCATAATTACAGGGGTTCCGCTACGACGATGGTACGGAAACCTCCATGTGCGAATCCGACTTACACTTGGCCGGTTTTAGACCAACTATTTACTGGCAGATAGCTGATGTTATAAAGAGTAATATAAACCACCTTTATTTAAAAAAAAGATTTAGAGTTCGTGCAAAAAAAGAAATCCCTTAGTAACATTTTATACGCATTAATTTGCTGAAGTATTTGGCCTAATTGGCGCAGCCGTCACACTGTGTCACATTATTTTATTTTCTAACAGACTTCAAAAAAAGGAGGTTTCTCAATTCGACTGTAATATGTTTTTTTATGTGTGTTCGCGGATAGCTTGTGACAAAAAAAATATGAAATCAATCAAACAAAGGTCACCGACTTCTGAAGCTAAAGTTAGTTTTCACTTTATTGTGTTTTGTTTTTTGAAGTCGGTTTTTTTTTCATGTTTAGCAAAGACATTAAATTATACTACACAATATATTTAATCTCTTTGATGTTTAGATATTACGTTTTTTTTTCCTTCACTATTATTTTTTTACTGTGTATTTTGGCAAGTGCCAATATTGACAAATAAATGTAAGGATTTTCTTTCTTTGTTCTTAGACCTAATAATTTCACGGGGACGAAGATTGGGGGCAACAGCTAGAATGTAAATAAAACTAATAACACATTGCCTGACCTGAGAATCGATTCCCGATTCCAGCAGTTACACTTACACTTGCGACCTCGAGAACAACAGAGTGAACAGGGCAGTGTCCTGTTTGATTTTGTCGTCCCGTACTCGTGTCGCATGTCTAAAACTTAATGTTTTATTATGGTTGAGTGAGGCTGTGTATCAACTATTAATATCTTATATACATGTCGGATCAGGTCATGAGTACGGACGGGCGAATGTATCGAAAGCGTGCCAGTGGTGACATCACGCGACCTACTTACCAGTCTACCCCACCATGGCGGCTTCTACAGAGTCCTGATGTTAACATCATGCGGCGAGGCGGGCATTCTATGTCTGATCGCAGCGGAGTTAAGAAGTCTTGAAACTGTACCCGAATCATTGTGCCCAGTGTTAATTTGTCAAAGTGTAATGTCAAGTAATTTGTTAGACTTAGTGTATCTGTTTGAAAAGAGTAACCATGGAGTTTCTTGCCGGTTCTTCTCCATGGAAACTACCATGCCGAACCGTGCAATGTGAAATAAAATAGTGTATCGCATCCAGTGTGTTTTCATAGCACGAAACCCGTCTACAGCCCACATAAACTCAAACCTAGTGAAATAAAATCCTGACAATCCGACATACATGCTTTTCCTTCATTCACCTACTCATACACAAACACGAACGAGAATCCACCCACACGCACACTTACACACCTCCCACCCACGCACACGTACACACCTCCCACACACGCACACGTACACACCTCCCACACACACACACAAGGCAATTAACTAAAGAACAAATTATATTTTTGATGTTCTTTCATATATTTTTTTCAATACTTTTCATTCCTGTAATTTGCTTTTAATTTAATTTAATTTTTTAGATGTTATATTATTTTTTCTAAAATTGTTTTTGTAGCACGTAAGTTTGTCTATTCCTATGTTGACATTAGTATCTAAGCCAAATATAATGGGAGAGGGCGCTGACTCCTGACATACAGGTTCACCTAGTTCGGGAGTCAGAGGCTTCAAATAATTTATGTAACTTATTATGTCAATAAAGAAAAGAATTTCAATTTGAATATTGCATGTTATTGTGTTTCTATTTGCCTACCTACAGAACTGAAGGGACGACGACGCACAAACAGTAATAGACCAGTGCAGATACCTTTGAAAATGATAAAAAATTCATAGTAGTATGGAACCCATTGGAAAAGAAAGAGAATATAACAAAAATTAAAGGAAAAATAATTTACGGGCGATCTGAGGTCGGGAAGTGGGAGGGGTAAATTTAGATGTCATGTGAAAAAAGTGTTAATACAAAAGTTGTAGTTCTTTTTATTACCTACAACTTTGCCATTTAACTTTTCATAGGACTTGTAGTTTTGCCGGAAATCCCCTTCTCCCACTTCCCGACCTCAGATCGCCCGTAAATTATTTTTCTTTTCATTTAAAAAACTAACTAAAACTTGAACTTTGAGAGCTAAAAAACTGTCCTTCGAGCCGGATTCTTAAAAATAAAACATGTTTCATAATTTGATTAGTCTAATATTTCTTACATAATCGTTATTTCATAACCTATACAAAACACACAAACTAAAGGAAAACGTCTTAACAATCATCTTAAACAACTACGAACACTTTTTATTGCTTCAAAATTATTGCTACTTCTATTATTTACTAATGATTTAATGTAACTAGTTGATCCGTTAATTATATTAAACTATTTGCAAGAATAGTTAATGAGACATTAACTAATTTTGTTTATTACACATTCACTTTAGAGAATTAATGACAATGTAAACATCATAAAGTTGACATAATCATAACGTATTATTGCCGTGTGGATCTAGTGGTGGCAAGAGCTACTGCTAACCAAGCGGTCCTAGATTCGATTCCTGGGTCGGGCACAGTGTTATTCGGTTTTTTCACTGGGAATCTCTCAATAGAAGCAACGGTGTTTGCATGTGTGGCCGGCGCTGCGTCTGCTCCAGTGCGTTGGACGTGGTATAGCACGGTGATGTGGCTGACTGCTGGCATCGACTTGGAGAGGATTTGATGCTCTCAACCGGCCAAAACTGCTGGTGCTGTGCCAAGGGCACTTGATGATGCTGAGGGTGCTACCTCTGCATGCTGGTGGTCAGGGAATACCCATTTGACGCTGGCCGTCTGTAGCTGGAGAAAATGCTTACGAAAGTGATTTGGTTGTGATGATGACGTCACGTTGCTTGAAAGCTGCGCTGACGTTCAGTATCGGGGTCTCCAGTTTAAGAGAATAACGAGCAGGGTGTATATTTCCATAATAATCCATTAAAAAGGTACGATCCTGTGACCAGACGGGTGTTGTGCCTGATGGGCTACTGCCGCAGAGTTATTCTTGGGGTTTTCCATATGGTCTTAATTCGCGAAGGCTTTAATATCGCCATCTAGGATTTTAATGTTAGTTCTTCATTTGTGTCATAGATGGCGCTGTAGTACTTTTTGTACTATTTCGCTGAAGTTAATTTTGTACTATAACCACCGCTACAACATCAGTGTTAAAAATTGTTTATACATAAATTCAAGCAAACTGCTGATGGTCTGGCACGCGAATATATTTTTCAGTCATGATTGTATTGTGACTTCTATTTCTTGCTGACGATCTCTTCTTTAATTTATTAACATAAAATTCGTACCAAAGTTTTCGATTAGTCTTAACAAAGATGATAAAAATAACCACAGCGAACGTATTAAAATAACTAAATAATATATCTAGAAACATAAATAGTATCCCAATATCTTTAGGAGAAATCCTGACCTTTAAAACATAATCAGATAACAGTAGAATATCACTAAATATAAATATTAAAGTGGCTATGTACAACCGACGACAGTTGCTGGTAGTTGTACGGTCGCCTGTGTTGAAATTACGACAAATTGAATTAACAATTACAATGTACAAGAAACAATTTGCTATTAAAGGTATAATTTCACATGAATTTATTAGTATTATCTTTAATATGTATGGCATTTGTACATCATTTAAGTTAAGACCATACCACATGACCTCAATAAATAGGTAACTTATTAAAGGTACACCCCAAGCAAAGATATTGGTTTTTAGAAACCTCCTTCGGATATCTCCAGGGAAAACTTTGACTAGGTCCACGTAAAATAAATGACATATGACAACCAACCAACTGACCCTCACTGCCCGTAAGTATCTTGATAGAAATTGGAATACTCTTGTAATCCATATGTTGTAGTCGACGATACGTCCGTCGTAAAATTCTAATGATGTCTCCGAATAGTATAAGAAGTTTGCTAAAATGGAATTGAAATACACGTAGTTTCGGTAGTTGCGAAACTTTTGAATAACGCACCATGAAGTTAAACCATATATTAACGCAACTGTTGTCAGCACGTGCATGGAGTGACGTATAATGGAATTGAGAAAAATATAAGTTTCCCAATGAGAGTAATCTTCATGCACTGTAGAGTTTTGAATACTAGTGTCGTTGTCAGTCATGGCAAATGTCACTTGCACAATTTAAATCAAATTAAAAGTTTTTTTTTTAACAGCTTTGCGTTATGCACTATCACAAATGCAAAATATAATAGATGTTGCTTATAAGAGATGTTAATAATAAATTAATTGTTTTGTTCATTTGTTTCCTAAAGTCTGATATTGCTATCACAAAATTGTACTAATGAACGATCAATTAGTTTTTAATGAGGAAACTTACGATAAATCAGCAGGAAAGTTCATTTAGTTAACAGTCGCCCAGTTAATTAACAATCGTCCATGTGATAACGGCACCGATTACCAGTACCTTATAGGTCAATTTAGGTCACGTTTGAATTCAGACAAGCGCATTTATTTATGCAAATTTATTTCATCACAACTGCTTTCAAAGTGGTGAAGGAAAACATCGTGAGGAAACCGGCATGTCCTAGAACCAAACATTCGAAGACATGTGACATCTACCAACCCTCACTGAGCCTGCGTGGTGCCCATCTCGTAGAGAAGAGGCCTGTGTTCCAGCAGTGGGAACGTTATGGGCTGATTTAAATGCATTATTTTGAGTTTTCAGCGCTCGGAAATCAGAAATCCAATAGTATGCTGTTTCGTCACTTTAAAGTGTTTTTTAGTGAAAATGGTTTTCAAAATAAAAGTTAAACACGTTTTTACGAATCGATTACATCAGGTACAAAAAAATTGAAATGTCTTTAAACTTTTTTTTAACTTTTGTCTGTCTGTCTGATTGTTCCAACAAATCTCATAAACGGCTGTACCGATTTTAACGAAACTTTTACTGGCAGATAGCTGATGTTATAAGGTCTAACATAGGCTACGTTTATTGTAGAAAAATAATTAGTTTCGTGCAAAAAAAAACCCTTCAAATTGGTAACAAAATGAAGTAACATTTTTTCATCATTTTTTACAATAATTTCACGCGAATGAAGGTCGTGACTTCGTGAGCAACTAACAGCTAGTAATATAATATAATCGCAATATTATAAAGAGGTAACATTTGTTTGTAAGTTTGTATGTAGGGGGTAATCTCCGGAAGTAATGAACCAATTTTAAAAATTGTTTCACTGGTAGAAAGCTACATTATTCATAAGTGCTATAGGCTATATTTTATTCCCGTACTCTTACGGGAACGGGAACTACGCGGGTGAAACCGCGGGACGTCAGCTAGTATAATATAATCGCAATAAACCAAAGTTCGTCGTCTCGTGCAAATCTTTGTTCTCAAATGGTATACAAAGAGAGATACAAGGTGTTTCGCGGAGTAGGGTGGGAGAGGCTGTTGCTGTCTTAGGAGATTTTGTCAAAGTAGTATGTTGAGGGTTGTCATCGTCGTCGTGAATTTGTAAGGCTCGTGGTGGCAGAAAACGTGTCCCAAAAAAGAATAGCATTAGAACGGCCTGTTTTTATTGTTTGTTATGGCCACTAAAGCAGGACCTGAATAGGTAACAGTTAGTTACTTTCGCACTTATAATATTAATATGGATGTTCTATTAAACCTACACTGTTTTAATCTGACACCAATAAAGAATCAGTCAACTCATAATAAAAATGCATCAATAAAACTCAAGTATCGACCCACTTTTCATCTTATTTCCATTACATACGTCAATACAGTTCAAAGTTCAAAACCGATTGGATGATAACAGCCCCCATCCACCCTAAGTCGCCAGACGCAACGCACTTCGTATTTGGCAAGCTGCCATTTTGGAAAACCTCCAGATTTCGTTTATACGTCTCCGCAACAGTTCAATATCGTCTATTTCTCTGTACGGACGTCGTTTCAGTAGTAAAAATAACAAAAACAAATAAATAAAGCAATATTTATTGATTAACAATAAATTTTGAGTTTTTCATTGGATAGTTTGACAGGTGACAGCGCGGGAAATTGCGCGCCATTGTCTAAGCGAGACAAAGGTCATTGTGTTACTATTCCTTTGTGGATTTGTTTTATTTTCGTCTGCAGGTGGTGAAAAGGTAAGAATTTTTGTATGTTTCTAGTGTAATAATGTATTTTTGAGTGTGTCGTAATATTACAGGTGCTTATTTATATAAAATGTTAGGTTATTTGTTTTCGGCAAGCTATTAGTATTTTGTGCTGGTCGAGTCGGCTTTTGTTTTCTTAGGTCAGTTACCTTTGCTTAGACCTTTAATGATGGTGGACTGGAATTAATAAAAACTCTTTTAAAACAATCTGCTTTGTTATTTGAAATATTTTGTTTCTTTTTATAGCATTTTTTTAATTCTCGGAAATAGGTCAGGGGCCCAATTCTGTAAAATTACCAACTTGTCAATAGTGTGTCGGTAGTGTGTAAGTAGTGTCTCGATAGGCTAACCATTGACATTTGGTATTCTACAAATTATCTATGGTCATTGACTTACCACTATAGTGCCATTGAAACGCCATAGAAGAATATTGTAATAATTGGTATTCTGCTTCACTATAATGTGTCAATGTCATCATGATGGCCAAAGTTATGGTAGTCTGTAAATATTGTAAGTGTATTTGAAAGTTGTGTCTATCGTGTTTGAAAAGTGTTTTGGCCATCGAACCGCCATTGTGAAGCCATCGAACAACGAAAACACTGAAAAATATTGTACCGCCACACTATCGACACACTACTGAGACACCACTGAAACGCCATTGAAGTTTTTGCAGAATACCAATCTTGCAACAGTGGCAACATAATGTCTGTAGTGTGTCGATAGAGTGTCAATGGCGTGTTGCTTAACACAAAGTTACAGAATTGGGCCCCTGTTATCTGAAAGTTAAAATTCGAATTCGTATAAATTTTCATTTGTGTTTTCTCGGTTTTCCTTTTTTTTCGGTATTGGCAATAAAGGACCTAAAACAAAACAAACGCTTTGAATCGGTGAACGAAAAAAACAATGCGTCACGTATTTTTTTTTTGGTTTTTTTTTTTGTGAAAGTATAAACTGTTTGTTATCTTAAGTCAATCCGATGCATTTTTTAATATCCAATCCAATGATATTCTAACAAACAGATATGTTATACACCTACAAAACCACCGAAAAAAGTGTGCCGCGGGGGAGAGCCAGCTCACATACACGCAGTGACGCAGAATAAAGGAAAAACAGGCCAATTGACACGTTTTCGAGTCTTCACGATTGCGCGCTCATAACATATCTGTTTAATTAAATATCATTGATCCAATCCAACTGATAGAATGTTTAGGTCCACTTCGATTAGTTCCTTTGTTTAATTAAAAGGCTCAGTCAAACCGGACAGATTGTAGACTAGCTACGGAGATCAGACAGAGACTCTGAAATATATTTCAGTACTAGCTTCCGTTTCTAAATTGATTTTTAGGGTTTCGTACAAAAAAATTAAAAAAAGGAACACTTGTAGGAATATTCAACATCTGTCTGTTTGTATGTCTGTTTAACACAGCCAATTTGTTCCGAATCTATTAGACCAAATCAGGTGAAATTTGGTAGAATTGTGTAATCCTATGACCCAAACACAGATGTAGAAAGAGATGTGGAAAGTTATTTTTTTTTAAATAAGCGTTTTTGGGGGACAAATTAGGAAATATAAAAAAAAAGTTTTCCAAACCTAACTGTGTCATATATCATATTATATATGAAATGAAAGGAATCGTTATGAGGATTTCAAATATATTTTTGTTATTATTTTAAAATAAATAGTATTGATTTTATTCATGAAAGAAGACGAAAATTACCATTATTATTATATACCAAAATTACCAAAATTTCGGAGATCAGAGGATCCCCCCTGATCTCCGTTTACTGAGCCTAAAATTTTGAAAAAAAAAAATTACAAAATATAGTTCATTGCTTGTAGAACAGGTAAAAGTGTACAGGAAAAACTACAAGAATTCTATCAATTGAAAATAAAGTGGTAAACTCAATATAATACGTTCACTTACGGAAAATTTGACTTTGGTAGGTATTGCACGGAACCCTTTCCACGCGAGTTCAACTCACATTTGGCCGTTTTTTTTACACTATATCTTTATAAATAAAAGACTTTTTGTTATTTTGATGTATTACGCTTTAACACTGTAGATTTTGATAAAAAAACCTTGTAGTTTTACTTGAAAGTAGTAAGCACACAAGTAAGTAACAATAATCGTCACAAACTTTCGCTTTTCTAATATTTCTAAGATAATATCTGTCAGACTTCGTTGCTGTGAGCCGCGTTCGCAGTTTGTCTGTACCTTTATTATTTATAGGCCGAATGATCGGTCGTCACTGCCAATCTTAAATAGAAAATCTAAATGTACATCGACCTATTCTTTAGTAGAGGTCAGTGTCTGTTTATGGTCATCAATTCGGTTAGTGCACAAAATGGCAGCTCTTGGCTGCGCTCAACCGTTTATCATTTAATCTGTAAACAATCGTAACATCCATCAAAGGAGGGAACAAATTAATTTAATTTATAGGACATTAAGTATTAATTATCTGTTTGTTTTTTTTTTGCTTTTGGTCTTTTGCATGCGCTTCTGCTGATCTAGATTCCGATTCCCAAGTTTGACAAAGCTTTATTGTGTTTTTAACCGACTTCCAAAAGGAGGAAAGTATAGGAGGGAAGGAGGTGGTTCTCAATTCGATTGGTATTTTTTTGCCATAGAGTTTTTGCATCACAAATTTCTCATGTAGAGTAATAGTTACTCTGGATTTGTGCTCATTGGCTCCATGATACTTGGTATTTATTTATTTATTGGTCTATCTACAGTTGTTACACTCTTTAATCTAATAATACCTACCGTCTAAAATACACACCAAGCATGCATGAATACCTAACTAAAAATTAATTACAGTTGTTGTACAGTTATTTATATACGAGTACAAACTTAGTGTCTAGATTATTAACAAACAATATATAGGTTGAGAGTAACATAATTAGGTGTTGTGTTGATTATTTTTGGTGGACATGGCGCTTGAACTTTTGTACCGATATGCAACAAATTAAATTATTATAGTATTCAGATGCCTTTGGTTGGACTGGAAGCCGACCCCAACATTGTTGGGAAAAGGCTAGGCAGCTGATGATGATACTACAAGGGGTGGCCACTGGCCCCCTTGTGGTACCCCCTATTTGTGGTGGTTCAAACTTCGTTTGAAATACTGTTAGAATAACGTTCTAATCAGCTTGCACTACAAAGTGGTTGTTACGTCTGTCACTGCAGGCCGAATAGTGCTAAATGAGTGGTTTTTATTCTTTATAAAATCAAATTTTCGTCTTTTGGAAAAAATAGAAAACATAAGACCTACTTTATAGTTAGTTCAGTTAGTATGCAAAGTTTCATGATCTAATTTGAAGTACTTTTTGAATACCAGCGGTTTATTGTTCGATTTGGAGGTAACTTTGGATTTTTTTTCTATCGAGAAAATTTTATGGAATCGTGTTTTTGTTACACATAGGACTTTACCATACATTTATTTCAAAATTAATGCTGCTGTATTTTAGGCGTAACGGAGGATCATGCTAAGCCATTTGAGGTAGTATAGCAAAACTGTCGGTAGGTACACATTTGACGACCCGAATTGGCGCAGCGGTAGTGAGGCTGCCTTACGTTCTTAGAGCCCGGGTACGAATCCCGGTAAGAGCAAATGTTTGTGTGATGAGCATGGACATTTGTTTCCGAGTCATGGATGTTTATATGTATAAAAAGTATGTATTTACAAACAAAAAAAGTATCTATGTAGTATATCAACTATCTGGTGTCCACGACACAAGCCTCGTTGCTTAGTGTGGCACTAGATCGCACTGTGTGTAATGTCCAGCAGTATTTATTTTTATTTTATTATGTTCCTTCGTAGCGCCTAAACTATTCATCCGATTTTGATGAATAAGGTGTCAATAGATTCGTTATCATAATAACGAATCTATTGACACCTCTCATGAGACATATCTCGGGTAACATAGGATACATTTTAACAGATTTCAACACTAGCAGGAGTTGATTTTACCTTAGGCACAGATAAAATAATACTTTTGTAAACCAAATTTAAGTAATGAGGGATTTTCTTTTTAGCTCTTCCCTAGTCGCTGGATAGATGGCGCTAGGAGTTAGTATGATAATGCAAGGAATGGAACCTAAAAAAACAGATTTTAACAAAGCGCGAGAAAACTAGATTATATTCGGAAGGTTAAGCAAATGAAAGTGTCAGTCAATGAGAGTATGTGACGTGCACAATGTCTTTTTTCCAAGCGTTTTGGCTTTGGCACCAACTATCATAGTAAGTTCAGTGCCATCTATAGAGTTCTTGGAAACTAAGTTTTTTTTAATACCTCAAAAAGAAAACCTCTCTTTATAGCGTGATTCTTCAGTAGTCTGGTTTTTAGTTTTAAATCTTGTTGTTTCTAGGACATGCCGGTTTCCTCACGATGTTATCCTTGTCTGTTTTATATCTCATTAGTAATAAATGAGTTAGGACTTCCTTTACGTAACGATTTAATCAGTGGCGTAGCGTGAGTTTTCGCCGCTTGGGGCCGACCAGAAATACGCCGCCCCTTGTTTTTATTGACCCCGATAACTTGGGGTCTAAACTGGGTGGTTTTTGAGATATCGAACTATAAAAGTTTTTTAACAGTTTAGCATCCTGAACGGCTTAGATTTCTCACAATCAGCACTTTATGGTGGAGGTGATAAAATTTCAAAATAACTTTAAAAGTTTGATTTCTCAAAAACCACCCAGTTTGGACCCCGAGTTATCGGGGTAAAAATTGTAGCAAATAAGGTCTAGTATTACCCATTTGAAGGCCTGCACCCAATTACCAATCACCCTGTATATCAACATTTATATCGTTTTCTATGGCAAGAATGGCATGACAAGGCGCGCGCGATTAAGAATAAATTTTTGACAAGGCGCGCGCGATTTCGAATAAATTTTTAACATTTTCCAAATTAATAAATTGGCGCTTCCTGCCGCCCCCTTTCGTATGCCGCCAGGGGCTATGGCCCCCACCGCCCCCCCCCCGTAGCTACGCCACTGATTTAATGACGTCAAATCTTCTTTTAATATAACACTTGGCAGAATCTGATAATAATTATTATGATTTATTGCGAACGGTTTGAATGGAAATAAATGCGTAGGACGCGTGTTTGTAAATATTTTTGCGTTTGGTATGTTGTAAATTCTTTTAGCCAGTCCAGATTCAATGGTTCTGAGAATAGGATAATACCTAAAATTATTCCTTATATTAATACTAGCAGACCCGCGCAACTTCGTCTGCGTCACATAATATAGCTTATAACATGTAATTTTGTGCATTCAATTACGAACAAAAACCTTTTAAAATCAATATTGCTTTTCTCCCATAACATACGGCGTGATAATGATAATAATATAATGTTTTTATAATCTAGACGAATTTTTGAATGACCAATTATTGGGATAATGCATTAAGAAGTACTATGACTATTTATTAATTTTATTGTATTTGATGTTTCTTTTTTTTTGTTGTTTTGTGACATAATGTAGTGACACCTAATGGGTCACTTTTATATTTGTATGTCTTAATTATGACAAAACATAGCGTACCTTTTATTTATGTAAACACCTACATAAGTAAACACCTATGTTTCACAAATAAACTGATTGATTGATTGATTAATATGTAGCCTAAAACCTTCTTTGGTTTACAAAGAACATTTTTGCTGAATTTCAATTCAATCTATCCAGTAGTTTTGGCGTGAAGCAGTACCATACACACAGACAAACAGACAAAAATTCTAAAAAGTCACTGTTTGTCATCGGTTATGTTTTTCTAACAAAAGCCACTTATTTTTTCTTGAAAATTCTCAATGTACAGTTTTTCTTTCGTTACTGTTTTATTATGTGTAGGTATAGATAACTTTTTCTTGCAAAATGGTAAAGGAAAATATAGTGAAGAACCAGGCATGTTCTAGAATAAAAAATCTTAGGGACTGGGATGGAATCATTTACGGAAACGCGGCGCGTTTTGCGATGGGACCCCGAAATGAAACCTAACTATGTTGAGGTCGGCTTCCAGTCTAACCGCAAGCAGCTGAATATAGACTCTATTTTACATGGGGCGACTGCCTATCTAACCTCCACAACTCAGTACTGGATAATACGTTAGAAACTAATGAAGACTGGTTGTCAGACTTTCGGGTCACCGACCACCTGTAATAATAGTGTCGATTCTGTTGTGCACAAACTAAACCTAATTTAGTCTATTGCTATCTTTTTCTTTATAATAAAAACCGGCCAAGAGGGTGTCGGGCCACGCTCAGTGTAGGGTTCCGTAGTTTCCCGTCCGTCACAATAAGTGTTCCCACTTATGAGTTTAAAGGTGGGTATCCATTATGTAAAAATGCTTGCATATACGAATATACTACAAACTAAGTCCAGAAATTATTTTGTACAACTTTTTGTCTTTTTTGTACAAAAACTGTTGTTTCCATCAAGTTCAAAATGATTTTCCTAGAAAGTCCTTATAAAGTTCTACTTTTCAGATTTTTTTCATATTTTCTAAACTTATGGTTCAAAAGTTAGAGGGGGGGGGGACACATTGTTTTTTACTTTCGGAGCGATTATTTCCGAAATTATTGACATTATCAAAAATGTTTTCAGGAAACCCCTATTCATTTTTAAATACCTTTCCAACAATATATCACACGTTAGGGTTGAAATTTAAAAATAAATCACTTCCCACTTTACATATAGGGGGGCTACCCTAATAAAACATTTTTTCCAATTTTTATTTTACCACTTTGTCGGCGTGATTGATATACCTTCAGCTTTCTTTGGTAATTTCAGCTTTCTAGTGCTAACGGTCACAGAGATTAAGCGAGGACGGACGGACAGACATGGCGAAACTATAAGGGTTCCTAGTTGACTACGGAACCCTAAAAACGAGAAAAGACGGACGTAATTTAGAGCTGTAAAATTTAGTTGGAACTAATATTTCTATACAAATGAAGGGTGCACGTAAAAACATGTCAACTAAAAACACGGTGTAGCGCAAGGCATGAACTAGTTTGACATCTCTAACTTAGTTCATAGCTATAGCCGTCCTTTACTCGCACTGCCTTCTAGTAAAAGATAGCAATAGTCTAAATTATGTTTAGTTTGTGCACAACAGAATCGACACCACTGTCAAAGAAAAGTCAAACTAAAAACACTGTCAAAGAATGTCAGCCGGGAATGCCACAGGGCAGCCCTGTGGTGCCTATAATGTAGCAGTTCTCAGCACTTTTTGAGGTGGAAGGTAAATTAAATGTAGCTAAATTCCTGGCAGTGAAATATTACCTCAAGTAGCCTGTACCAACAAAGTGAAAGATTAGAGTTATTTTGTAAACCACTGGAAACAATAAATAACTCAATTTAGGTGCTAGCACGAGCGGAAAACACTCAATTTCGAACTATTTTCTGAATATTTCCGTAAAACTTTGCTGCATTGAAACTGAAATATTGTTTTAGCTTTCGATACTTTGTACATTGTGGTTCTGTTTGTAAAATAGGCTTGTGTCCTGAAAAAATCTATTAGGTCCGTCAGTTAGATTATCAAAAAATATTTGACACGTATTTTTTCTTTTGTTACGTAAACTTGACGACGATATGACGCTTTTAAAATTCTCAATACGTCACGCCGTGCTATAATTTTTAGTGCGTTGTGACGTCACGAGCCCCCACTCCCGAGTTTTGATGCGTTTTATCTTTGTCAACATTCATTGATTTACAAAAACAAAAAATACGTGTCCATTATTTTCCAATACTCTAACTGACGGACTAAATAGATTTGCAATTTATTGATGGTGGAAACTAGCAAATTGTACCTATAGTTTATTTTACCTGTATTTCATACCTGGCTTCGCCCGCGTGGTTTTCGGTAATTGTCCCACGGGATCGTACTACGAGGATAAAAGGTATCTTATATGTTAATCCAGGTCATAAACTATCCATGTGCTAAATTTCATCCAAATCGGTTCAGCAGTTTTTGCGTGAAAGAGGAACAAACGTGCACACAAACACACACAAACTTTCGCCTTTATAAAATTAGTGTGATACGGTCACCACGTATCTATTTCTATGTTTAAAATCTATCCCTAGATATCTAGTACCTACTGGATCAATCAAAATGTAAAATTATCAATAACTAGCGGACGTCAAACGGTTTCACCCGCGTAGTTCCCGTTCCCGTGGGAGTACGGGGATAAAATGTAGTAGTAGATAAAATGTAGCATTACTCAGGGTGAATGTAGCTTTCTAATGGTGAAAGAATTTTTGAAATCGTCGCAGTATTTTTTGAGTTTATTCATTACAAACACACACAAAAATACAAATCTTTCCTCTTTAAAATATTAGTATAGATTAGTATAGATACTCGTAACATCCGAAGTTAATAATCTTCGCCTTATATTCGCATTTATAGCGAGTGTCTGCAGCAAACAAATTCATCCTTCTAATTCCGTCCTCATTTGTTTTAATAATGCCCGTGCCAGACTGTCGTAAACAAGCCTTCCAGGGTCGGAGGGCTTTCGGGACCAGGACCGCGGTCCCGGATTCCCCTTAAATATTTTTGAGTGGTATCACACACCTCCACATTGGACTCCACCGGCGGTTTACAACATCACGCACTGTTGTAAACCGCCGGTAGAGACCGATGTGGAGGTGTTTAAAGAGCTTGTTTACAACAGTCTGGCCCACGCTTTAGTCTCTGCTCCACAATAACATGGCCTCAGAAAGTACATATTTGGAAGATATTTTGGCACTTTCAGCTTTTAAATGCACAATACGCACATATATCGGGGTCATTGCCGAGGCCGAAGATCCGAAACAAGCTAAATATAGCAGCCATTTTGTTTTTATGGTTTGGCCACGAACTAGAAGCTCAAGCGACACGCGTTTTATAGGTCGCAGCACGTAACTCTAGCGCTGAATGAAACGTGGAGAGCTGGCCTGGATGTAAAGGTTGGGTATTAGAGGAGAATTAAAAGCTCTGACTGCTGTATGATAGATAACTGACTCATTTATTAGTAATTATTGGTATTTAAGTACACGTGTAACATACATAGGTATAGGCAAACATAGAACATAGCTTATACACTACAACTTCCCCGAAAAGAAAAAAATAAAATAATATGATAGTATTATTTTGTTTTATGATTAAACATGAGTAATAATTAATAACACTAAGTACAGTATGCTTACAGTTTTGCTTATTTTTATCTAATTGTATAAAAGTATATAAGTAAAAGAGTACAAGATTAAAAATTAACAAGAAAATATTATGAATAATATAGCTTAGTCCTATTCTTATGAACTAAATCAATTTTCTAGAGCCAACGGCGCAACGCACGCCCCAAGACGTTCTTATTTTTTTCTTCTGCGCAATAACGGTCAGCGCTAGAGTTTCTTGCCGCGACTTGTACAACATAACATAACATCACGCCTGAAGTTCCCGAAGGGTTAGGCAGAGGTGTACCTAATGGTACACTCAGTTTTCACCAGTTATGTTTAAGTCCCATGTAATAGGCTCGATCCTATTACCATCAACCGGGCACAAACCCATAGTCCAAGGCTGCTACTTATAAATTACCAAAGGAAAAACCCTATAAACATTGCCCAAGCTGGGAATTGAACCCAGGACCTCGTACTCAGCAATCGTGCTTGCGATCAGACCAACGAGGCGTTTTGCGACAGCCACTGCATAATCAGCCTATGTTCCCACTGCTGGGACGCAGGTCTATGAGAGTTAATCTATTAACTCTCATAGAGTCCAGTGCGGGTTTGTAGATGTAGAAAATGTCTTCGAACTTTCTGTTCTACGTATCACGATGTTTTCTTTATCCTTTTTGAAGTGCCGAAATGACACAGAGTACAGTACCTGCTTGGGTTTGCAGCGGACTGTGCAAAAAGTGCTACAGCATAATAAAAAAAATGCTCAAGCGCCATCTATGCCACAAAGGAAGAACTAACATCAAATTTCGGAATCGCGCTCTTGACTAAAGACTATACAGGGTGTAAACAATATCATCACGAAGTCGTCAACCAAGCATTCTGTACATCAAACTAAGTAACTTCACGCAAAAATTATTGCTGGGAAACGACTTTTTTTTTTTTGGGGTGAAAAATCATGTTTTGTGGTAGAACTCAATGTAACGCACTCAAACATTGTGCTCATGGATGGATTGAATAGTACGAGGGTCGTGGAGGTGTGTAAAATCTTACAAAAAAAAACTTTATTTAAAAAAAAAACTTATCAAAAAGTTGGAACTTTGACACCCAATATCTCCGTAACTAGGTTCCCAGGTGTGGTGTAGAATTAAAAAATATCGCAATGACGGGGAAAACAATAGTGCCTTTCGGTTTCGTTATGAGTTTTTTACACCTTTTATAGAAAAACCTGACAACTGTCGGGCAGTAGCCCACCAGACATAACACCCGTCTGGTCGGAGGATCCTCCTTTTCTATGGGGGATGAAAAACTTTACACACTGTTCTTCATTCTATAGGTTCGAATCCACGAGCTCGTGTCGTTAGACAGCACCGACACCACTGAAAGCAATTGCGGTAAAAGCAAATGAAAAAACTAGTTTGTGTTAGTGACGACGGTACTCATTCGAAAATCATAACCCTTTCTTTTGGCTCCGCCGTAGTCGGGTAAAAAAACAAGTGCGCCGCGCATGTCACATGATGCAAATGGCATTGCCCGAAGTCGTGAACGCGTCTTTATTTGCAGCCATTTAAAGCGACGGAATTATGGGCGCTTTGTTATTTTAACTCGCTTAAATTAGCACTTGTTTTTAACGATATTGAAAATATTTTGACTTTTTGTTACGTGTTTACTCAATTTAGGCGTAAAAATAAATTGGAATCTTCGGGATTCTTTTGTTTTCCGTATACAAGTTGAAAGATCTACAGATTCTTAAAAACATATTTACTTTTTTTCTGAAATGAATGTGGAAGAAAACTGTCAAATTGATTCCGCGTTGATGGCGCCAAATGTTTGTTAGTTAGGTATATCAAATGTCATTGAATTCCTAGCTGAAAATTTTGAAGATTGACCGAGTCAAGACTGACAACACCTAGCGCTCTCTCGTGGTGACAAAAAAACCTCATTCTTATGTCATCCTATCTTAGTACCTAATGATTTGCTGTTGTAGTGTCAATAACTAAACAACTTCTTGATGTCAAGCTACACAACCAAGATGTTAAAATATTTGACATGAGGTATGACAAAATAATATTTTAGAAACCGGTAGTGAATGGATTCAAAAGTTGTTGTAATAGTTCTTACAGCGAGAATTTCATTCAATCCATCAATCATCACTTAAACCAACTTACTACAAGTGTTACTAATTACAATTGATGAAAATCAACCAATAAATCACGTCTGACAGTCTCAATGAAATCAAATCAATCGATAGAAATAATATTCTTTGACGTGTGAACGCACTAACAAGGTCACGTCGTCGATGTAGCTGTCAAATGCATGCGGTTACCATAGCAACACGCACGTGATTGGCAGAGAGATCAGATAGACGACGTCGGCGATAACCTTGTGCCGTCGTCGTCATATAAAATTATTGTCGTACGTCAAAATGCAATTTGGATACGACTTTTATTGCTATGGTGTTGTTTATTTGTTGGATTGATAAATTTATTAGTAAGTATTTATTTAGACGCCTATAAGGCACTGTCGCTAAAATTAAATATACGACTTACGATTAATTAAAAAAAAAACTGGTACTTGTTCTATTGGCTGTTTTCTCAAAAGCTTTTGCAGTTATCATGAGGTAGAGAAAGGTAACTCTTCGGCGAGAGGACCAAGACAAAAATGCTAAATGCTTCTAAAGGGTTTCATATTTCTAGCTAGAATTTTAAACCTGGATAGACATAAGCTGTCCCGCTCTGTGACCAGTATATTTGGGGAATTATTATTGTTTTTCCTGTATGTGCATATTTTTGCGGGCGGTGATGAATTCTGAAACTTTTTTGAGGATTTAAAACTAAATAATTTGCATAAGATTCTATTACTTAATCTTGATAAATCACATAGACGAAGAATGATAGCTTATCAGTAATTAGAAATCTTTCCATTGTGACCGGAATTTGGAAGTGTGCCCGGTAATGGTGGTAGACCAGTCCGCAACTCATCTCATATGATTCTATATTTCTGTGGGACCTGATATTAGCCATTGGTGAACAGTGAGTGTCGGAAAGTACATCTCTAGCTATCGTTATTTAGAAACTTAGGTTAGTGATATAGATTTCTTCTTAAAAAAAAATGTCGTGGGCACATGTGGAGCTTCCTTGGACACGTATGTATTAATATTGTTCTTTTATCGACAGAAATCAATCTAAAGGGTGTAAAACACCTCTTAACGAAGCCGAAATGCACTTGTTCTCCCCGTCATTGCGATCATTTTTTTGTTCTACACCATATTGGGGGTCAAAGTTCCAAATTTTTGACAAGTTTTTTTTTAAATACCTACAAGTTTTCATTGTTAGATTTTTACTTTAAAAACCTCCATGACCCCCGTACTATTCAATCCATCCACCAGCACAATGTTTTGAACTAGTGCGTTGCATTGAGTTTTACCACAAAACATGATTTTTCACCCCAAAAAAAAAGTCGTTTCCCAGCAATAATTTTTGCGTAAAGTTACTTAGTTTGATGTACAGAATGCGTGGTTGACGGCTTCGTGGTGAGGTCTTTTACACCGTGTATAGGTACTTAATGTATACGAGTAAAGAGGTAAAATTTGTTAGTAAGTTTGTAATTTGTATGTAACGGGTATATATGTATTACTCGACTGCCAAGGAAGTGTTGTTTTTCGCGCGTGTTTGTTTTTTGTTTTCTCTAAAACCTCGATATCTGCCAAATGACTGGATGGATTTTGACGATTAAGGTATCATTATTTTTGACTAAAAAATCCAAGTGTTTAAGAAAAAAAAAACAAAATGGCGGATTTTTGGTGCTAAATTGGAAGTCGTAATTTTTTTTTAAA
The DNA here is from genome assembly GCA_905147715.2 of Xestia xanthographa. Lineage (NCBI taxonomy): Eukaryota > Metazoa > Arthropoda > Insecta > Lepidoptera > Noctuidae > Xestia > Xestia xanthographa. The sequence continues at coordinate 20,703,624 of LR990667.1, forward strand.
CGAAATCTTTCGAGTAGGGTATCAAAATGAAGAAAATTCAAAGGAGATTACAAAAATTTATTTACACTATACAATTTGCAGTCGGGTTTTTTGATTCTTTTAATTAAATGTTACTTGCTCGCTTCTTAAATCAAACCCATCGCGTGTTTCATCAACGTGATTTTATACTTATCGTTCGATCTGAGATCAACAGTCATTTGGCTAATAGCGCGATGATCACGTCCAATTAATTTATTGTAGCTTCGAAATGTCATTGGATAACTGACAAAAATGATCAATTTCGTAACTTTCATGATAACAGTACTGTATTGTTACTAATGTATACCTACGGGGGTCTAGCTTTTAATTCATTGCCAATTGTTATATAGATAAGTAGGTAGAGAATCTTTCATTCAGAAGAGAGTTTTTGATTCAGTCAGTGGCGTAGACTTAATAGGGTCCCTGTATCAATAATTTTTGGTGGTCCTTTAAACCCGAGTGCGGTAAAGCCCGAAAAGAGAATTAAGAAATAACGCTTTGAGCTTTCCAGATAATTTTTGTTAAATAGCGAAAGTACAGGTCGCGGCACAAAACCTAGCGCTGACCGTTATTGCGTAGAAGTAAAAAATAAGAATGTCTTGGGGCGTGCGTTGCGCCGATTGGCTCTCCAGTCATATAACATGCGCAACTATCCCCTCCACGTTTCGTTTAGCGCTAGAGTTACGTGCCGCGACCTGTAGCGAGCTCGAAAATTTGGAAATATTTGTGGTTGGCGGCGGCGGCGGTAAAAGCATGCTCGAAAAACTTGTGTTTTCTGGTTCGTGATAAATGAAATTTAAGCTTTTTGGACCGCGATAAGTTACATTTTTATTAATTATTCATAACAAGCCTCTTATCAATAAGAATTGAGGTTATCGGAATATTTTTTGGTTATTTTTCTGAACACGTCAGAGGCCCTTATTAGGTACCTGGGAACTCGGGAGCCCCGTATCTTGGGCTTTACGAAGTCTTGATCACAAGTATAAGCGTAATCACCCTAAAATGTTCCCACTACTGGGACACACGGCCTCCTCTCAATGAGAAGGTATGGGCTATAATCCACCACGCGGGCCCAATGCTGGTCGGGAGATGTGACAAGTCTTAAAATTTTTGGTTCTATAGTTAGTGCCAGTTAAGATGAGAATAGCGGTCATTGACCCACCTACTTTTATTAAACTTCTTAACTTTAAAAACCAAAAATAAGCCTTTACAAGTCTGGAATCGTCATCTATCGTGATCTTCAAAACATTTTTTGTACTTAATGAAAAACGATACATAGTTTATTTGTTTTGGCTCATACGAAGAGATATTAGGGAAAGGGCAATGACCGCTATTCTCATCTTAACTGGCACAAACTATTAGACATACCGGTTTCCTAACGATGTTTTCCTTCACTGTTTTTGTCAGCAGTACTGATGAAATAACATTACGTATACATAAAGTGATGCGCCTGCCTGGGTTTGAACCCACGACCTACTGTTCATAAGTCGGGGCCGCCACCACTGGTCCACCGCTGCTCTCCTTGCCTCACTTCAAACTCAAACTCAAAGCATTTATGTATGATGTAGAAAGACGTGCACAGTAAGAGCGTCCAGAGTAGAAAATTAGATCAACAATTTATGAATAAAGTAATTAAAATGAACCGTGGCAGCTAAGAGATGACCAGTCCCAACTGACAGCGCCCGTTCACAAACATGACGCATGAACCGGCGGCGCCATTCAACTCAACCATGTTGAATGGAACTAAATGACCCGACACACTTGTCACACCATACCTTGCTCGTTAACATCGCTCTCTAGTTGACCTGTCTTGAATTACCTGTGTGTAGCCTGGGAAATTACTACTAGGCACATACATTACACATACATTCTGTTGACGCACTCACCTCCTACACAACATTCTGTCTTACACTCACTTCTAAATCCTACACACTTCTTTCGTGTAAACAGGATGACTTTTTATCACTTCGTCAAATAAAAGCACTTTAATCAGTGTTGTTTTTGCTTGGATAGGTATCTTTGGTTAGACGTAGGTACCTACTGAACGCTGTGTTGTTTGTCCATCTATTTTAATGGGACCTTAGTGCCTATACAGGGTGTAAAAGACCTCATCACGAAGCCGTCAACCAAGCATTCTGTACATCAAAATAAGTAACTTTACGCAAAAATTATTGCTGGGAAACGACTTTTATTTTGGGGTGAAAAATCATTTTTTGTGGTAGAACTCAATGTAACGCACTCAAAACATTGTGCTGATGAATGGATTGAATAGTACGGGGGTCGTGGAGGTGTTTAAAGTAAAAATCTATACATATAATAAAACAGTAGAAAAACTTTGTCTGTACATTGAATATATTAAAAAAATAATAATTGAGGGGGGTTTAGAAACAGTAAAAGAGCACGAATCCAAAAAAAAAAATCTGTCTGTTTGTCTGTTTGTTTGTACACGCTAATCTTCGGAACTACTGGACGGATTTGAATGATTTTTTTGTTGTTGTATAGGTATTAAGTCTGGGCAGGATATAGGCTATAATTTATCTTGGAAACTTGAACACCTGATGTAGAACCACAACAGACCAGCTGAACTATAAGAGATACAAAAATGGTACCATAGCAAAAATTGTTCCACGTAATGGGCATTTTCTGCTGAGATAATAAATTTGAAGATCTGGAACACCTGATGTGGAACTCCAAGAGCCCAGCTACACTAACATATATATAGGAATGACGTTTTAGCAAAAGTTGTTCAATCCGATGAGCACTCTCTGTTGACTTATAAAAATCGAAGATCTGGAACACCTGATGTGGAACTCCAAGAGCCCAGCTACACTAACATATATATAGGAATGACGTTTTAGCAAAAGTTGTTCAATCTGATGAGCACTCTCTGTTGATTTATAAAAATTGAAGATCTGGAACACCTGTTGTGGAACTCCGAAAGCCCAGCTACACCATAACACATATAGGAATGACGTCTTAGCAAAAGTTGTTTGTTCTGATGGGCATTTCCTGTTGACTAATAAAAATCGAAGATCAGAAACATCTGATGTGGAAATCAAAGCTATCAATAATTTCAATGTATAATTATAGAATAACATAAGCTGGGAGTACCTCCGCGCGGAAAAGGTGGTAACAGATTAGGACTGATTTTCGATGACGATGGTATATCGTTGAAAATTTGACGCTACTGGCCAAAACTCCCTTTTATTTTTTTAAATATGCCTTCCGCTTATTTTATTTCAGTGTTTAATGTCCTTATCCATTAATCTTCGTGACACAGTAGCCTACTCGGTAACGCAGTGGAGCAGTCACACTTACAGCCTTACAAATAAAAATGTGTTATACCCCATTTATACCATTCTTATACCAAATATAGCTATAACAGGTATAACTTAAGAATAAGTCGAGAATATTTTCTTACAAATAAACCAGGTATATCTTTGTTATAACAACGCTTCCGTTATGTCAAAATGCACGATGTGGCAACAGCGCGACCGAAGAGAAACTAGCAGAAAAAAAGCAGTTTGTCTATAAAAACTGTATGGGACCCTTTGTCAACTTGACGATTCTCGACCTTTTTTTTTGTTCTATTCTTTGCGCGCGGACTGAGTCATTATAGTTGTAATTGAATTTGTTTATTTTTGTTGATAGAGCAATATAATTTAGAAACTGAATATTAAAATGGCTAAGAGAGACCGAGCAATCACCTGGGAGAACGATTAGAATATATATCTTTATTATAGGACGTAAATAATATCTTTATTTACGTCCCCAATACCTCAAAACAGAAGATAATCTACCTCCGCACGTGTCCATATTGAGAGATCTACCAATCAATTGGTCTAAAAACGTTACACCACCTTTAGAAAATTAGTATTTTAACCGTAACTGCTCATCGCTATATACATCAAAAGGATTTTCTCTTTTTTAGGGTTCCGTACCCAAAGGGTAAAAACGGAACCCTATTACTAAGACTTCGCTGTCTGTCCGTCTGTCCGTCTGTCTGTCACCAGGCTGTATCTCATGAACCGTGACAGCTAGACAGTTGAAATTTTCACAGATGATGTATTTCTGTTGCCGCTATAACACCAAATACTAAATATAGTCAATGGTACGGAACCCTTCGTGTGCGAGTCCGACTCGCACTTGGCCGGTTTTTTAATATTTTAAGTTTGCTTTGAACCTGCATTAGATAGATTTAGAATGATATTTACTGGTTCTACTTCTTCTATTGCATCTAATTCCATAATCAAAACGAACGTAAATTAATTAAATTCGCCTAAACAAACACAAACCGTGGTATTTTTAAGGTTATACTAGCTTTATACAAGGGTGGAGACGCGAATAACTTCGTAATAGCGGTTGTATGAATACAAATGTCAAAGTTATACCTGTTATAAGCTATGCTTTGTTTATTTGTAGACATTTTGCTTATTCTTTGTTTATTCTCGAGTATAACTTTATACCACGTTTATTTGTAACGCTGTTAGATTTTAATAAAACTATAACCATGCCTAGAAAGAGGTCAAATCTTTCCCAATGTTCCAAAGGAGCTAAAAGATTAAGGATCATGAGATTCCAAGAATCTACCGAAGAGCGTCAGGAGAGACTTGATGCTGTTCGAGAACATCAGGCTTCAACTCGCTCCGTGGAAACCTCTTCGGATCGCGAAGCACGCCTGCGTTCTCAGCGTATTTACGCATCTACATCCAGGTCGCTAGATACCAGTGAAGAATATGATGCGCAACTGACCGCTGATCGTGAACGTCTGCATTGTTTCGCGAGTTGGAGAAGTTCACGGAAAGAGAATTACGCTTGAGTTCTCAGCGTATCTACACATCGACTTCTAGGTATCTACGTAGAGACAAGTGGGAAACGTGATGCGCGACTGACTGCTGATCGTGAACTTCACGCATTGTCTCGCGAGTCGGAGTCGTTCACGGATAGAGAATTGCGCTTCGACATCAGACGTATCAGATCTTCAATATTGACGACCCCGTTGTCGCTTGCATAAGCAACAGGTTCCGCGTACGAAGTCGCGGGCAGAAGCTAGTCTTACATAAAAACTTGTATTAAAAAAAAAAAGTTGGAACTTTGACTCCCAATATTTCCGTAACTAGAAGGATCCCAGGTATGGTGTAGAACAATAACATCATCGCAATGACGAGGAGACCAAGTGCCTTTCGGCTTCGTTAAGAGGTGTTTTACGCCCTGTAGAGTGCCTAACATGGTGTCAGAACTTTTATACCACCCATGAGCCCCTGATTGGTCACGTGACTGGATCGTGCAGCTCAGATAGTCAAGTAAAATACTGGTATTCAGCTACATTCATTTAGACTGAAAGCGAACCTCAACATAGGTGGCAAAAAACAGAAAAGATTATTCCAATAACCTTGAAAGTTCATAAACTTTTGCTCGTGGCAAGCCGTAAAAAACCAGCCAAGTGCGAGTCGGACTCGCGCATCAAGGGTTCCGTACCACCGTAATAAGGGAGCCTTTAATTTTTATTATTTGTTTTTATAGCGGCAACAGAATTAAACATTCTGTGAAAATTTCAACTGTCCATATTTAAAAAACAAAAAAAAAAATTGGGACATGCACAGGAACTACAAAAATAATAATAAACAAAAAAAAATCTAAAACTAAATAATAAAAAAATACCTGTGCGAGGCCAAAAAGGCTATCTCAGCATGATGCGATAGATGAAAAATAAATACCGCAGCGCTGGTATTCTGATAGGGCCCACTGTGATGTCACGTGAGGTGTGAACCTACGGACACAAAATACATTCACACAAAAAATAAAACATAATACTCACTTAAATAAAATAAACACTAGGATATGTATGTAGGATGTTAATTCGGAACGCAGTTCAATTTTAAATAAAGTATAGAGTATGAACGCAGCCATGAATGAATGAGAGAGTATGTGCGTGAGCACTGTGAGCGAGAAGGAGAGTATGAAGAGCTAGTTTTATGAAGAAAAGACGACTCCAAAGTTTTTAAGTTTATTTAATAATTAAAAGAAGATTTAAGAAGTTAAGTATATTATTTCGATCATCCACCAACCCTACATATATACAAACAAAACTATAAGATTAAATGAAAATATTACGGATCATGAGATACAGCCCGCTGACAGACAAACAGACAGACAGACAGACGGACAGACGAACAGCGAAAGCTCAGTAATAAGGTCCTGTTGATTACCATTCGGTTGCGGAACACTAAAAAACGTTACCTAAACCATTTTTTTCGACCATCATGAAAGACCGATGTCCAAAAATCCTAAAATAGCATTTTACCTTGAGTTAAGATAAAGTACCAACAGAAAGGTACGTGTTTTCCCAGTTGGCAACATCCCAAATTGACTAGCATAAAACCAGAATAAATATGACACCTCAAATCTTCAAAACGTTTTACATTTCAAAGAAGAGGACAGGTCAAGTAAGATTTGTTTCAAAATAGGCCATTGACACTCATTCGCGAGTTGTGTTTGTCAAATAATAGATGGCGCCACGAGAGTTTTGTGTTTACAAACAGAGATTTTGCGCACTATGAGCTATTTTTGTTTTCAGCACACGTTACTTGCAATGCCTGTTGAACATAAAATGTGGTTATATGGTTTGTTTTTCCGTGTGGTTCGGATTCAAAAACATTGTTTTTCTTCATCTAAAATTGGGAATACATTTTGAACTTCCTAGCTAGACAGTCGTTCAATGTGAAATACGTGTTTACGTGTGCGTGTGTGTATAGTCGTGTATGTGTGTGTGTGTGGTTGTGTGTGTGTAGGTACATACCTATTCTACTGCGTGTGGTTACTCTCGAACGACTCCAAGTCCCTAACAAACTTATATACAGGAAATACCGAGGTAGATCTGATGATGAGTTTGATGTACTATGTAGGCTATATCAGGCAAATCGAGAAATTTAATACAAAATACTTGAAATATTGACATACATAAGTACCGAAGTAAAATACTGTCTGGTGTTTGACTTTATTGTTCAGTTACCTTTACCTACTTCTCCAATTAAAACGATGTTTCCAAAAAACTAAAGATCACAAGCTTTAAATTAAAAAAGAAATGCGCAGCATTTTATTTTCAGCACAAATTATTATAATTCACCTTGTTTCCTAAGTGCATAATTTAATTACAATTTGTTGTGAAAGACTTCGAGGAAACTACCTGAGAATTGGCGCGAAAACTGCGCCTTCACCCGCGTTTTTGGACGTCGGCCATCTTTGATTTTCCTTTTAAATAAATGACGTCTTCGTTTTCTACCAGACAGTCTGGAGGGGAGATGTATTTCCTGGGACATGATTTATCTAAATTAATTACTTTAGAGGCATAGATGTAGGTACAAAGATGCGTTTTGCGACATGTTTTATATTTCTTGCAACTGAATTCAATGACTAACACTTGCCATGATTTGCATGAATGCATGAAGCATGGCTTTAGGACCTTCCTCACGAAATGTATAGAAATGCTACAACGTTTAAACTGGCCCTAACGACAAAAAGGGGAATCCGGAATTTCTCTAAAATCATAATCCGTTCTTCCAAAATCTACGAGTCCTACCTTAGAGAGACCTACCTATCTACAAAATGAAGTCCGAACTCCGCAGTTCCTACACCAAGTAACTACCTACGTTAATCCATTTGGTGCTTTGACCTATTATGTTATAGGTACTCCTGCGCAATACAGCCAAAAAAACAAACAAACCCGACCTTGTTATTCTCGTGAAAAATACCAACTTTTTCCAACAACGCAATACTTTTGACATTAATCATGATTTTTCTGCGTTTTTGGATCAAGAGTAAACGCAAGCACTATTGAGGTCGATGTTCGTGGCAGATTGCCCATATTATTGTTTTGTGTACCTATGTTTCGATTGGTATCTATTTAAACGTTTACCTTGTGTTTGGTTTGGCTAAATTATGTTACTGTAAGTGTAATGTAATCAATGAAAACAAACTCTGGGGAATGGTACTGTATTCCAGGAGCTGTAATGTTTTGGGTACCTAAACGTTCTAGGGATTGTTAAGTTCGAAATAAATTGCCTACATGTGCAGGGCCTCAAGTCTCCTATTACAATAGTGTCAGAATGGTCTATCATTGATTTCATAATTGTTGATTTTGAAAAGTTTGGTAATCTACTAATATGATGGCGTCATTAAGACTTTCCAATGGTCAACCACTGACACTCCATTGAAAGAAATGGCATAAAATGGTAATCTCGTACATAATGACAAACGAATGACTGGTGCTATTTACGAACTACTTAGTTCTTACTACTTCAGATTGCTTAGAAGACTAATAAATAATATGTAAAAATATATAGAAATGAAATTTGGCGAGTTTTATATTAATGGCAATACGACGATGTCATTATAACACAATTCTATTACGAGACCATTGACCGACCTATGATCAACCATTATGAATTTAGCCGATTACGAACTCTTAGAAAAATGACAATGTGATGAGAATGGGATCGTGTTGGAATGACGAATTTATCAAAATGATTGTATCCGTATAGTTCTACCGTTCAGTTCTACTAGTAGGACTAAGAGGAGAAAAAAATCCGTTAATTACTACTAGTAGGACAGAACGGACAGTCTGATTAGCAGACTTGGGCCCCAGGTGTAGAGCAAAGAGAGATATTCAGAGTTGAATTGGTCAAAGTTCATTTTTTGTTCACCAAAAGTAGATGGGTGGTCGAGTTACTTTGTTTGAAAATATACCAGATTCAGTTGCACCTAGACCTGTTGATGACATTCTTTCTTTTAAAACAATTAAACTCTCCATGAAATGTTATTCTAAGTAGTACATATTATTAATTTACAGGAGATGGAGGAGGAGCTCGTGGCTAAATAATAACAGCCGCTCGGGTCGATCGTTAGGTTAAGCCGTACTTGCCTAGGTTGGTCTGTGGATGGGTGACCGCCCATTACATACCGAGTTTCCTCCATGCCTCGGAAAGCACGTTAAGCCGTTGGTCCCGGCTGTCATTTTTAGATCTTTGACAGTCGTTAGGTAGTCGTCAGAGGCCCAAAAAGTCTGACAACCAGTCTTACCAAGGGGTATCGTATTACCCGGTACTAACTGAGTTGTGGAGGTCAGATAGGCAGTCGCTCCATGTAAAATACTGGTATTCAGCTGCATCCGGTAAAACTGGAAGCCGACCCCAACATAGTTGGGAAAAGGCTAGGCAGATGATGATTATTAATTTACTACAATCCACATTTTAGAAATTAATCATACCTTTCAGAATCTTTGAGAAACTCTTGCTGATTACCATTATCAGCCAATAGAGCTCCACTGCAGGGTATACAAAGACTAGGTCTCTCCAAACGCTTGCCCATAGAGTATAGTAATTCGCCCGCCACTAAACTTCATTCTCGACTACTCTGATCCAGCCTTGCTACCACTACCTTTGCGCTGTTACCGTGGTGGTTCAAACTTCGTTTAAAAGACTGTTAGAATAAAGTTCTAATCAGCTTGCACTACAAAGTGGTTGTTACGTCAGTCACTGCGGCCGAATAGTGCGAAATCAGTGGTTTACAAAAAATCTATTGATTGGACTAAAAAAGTAAAACACTATGATACTAGTATGTTGCTTGTAGAATTATTTGCCAAAAAATCAGAATGATCGCATGTATTTTGGTATGGTTTTTACTCTTTAAAAGAATTTTTTAGAGATAAGTTCGTGATTTTTTTCTATCGAATAAAGTTTGTTGTATTATGTTTTCAAAACACTATAGAACTAGCATATATCCTGAAGAAAATCATATATTTTTCTGGTTTTGTTTATTGCAGTGAATCATATGCTTTTTGCATTATAAAACTCGCTTTTAGCTCATGTAGTCGCCTTAATATTGTCTAATAGTGAAGTTATCAGCTTGCTTTGTTTCCTGCTATCCATTATTTTCATGCCTAGACTTCTAAACTTAAGTAATTCATTTCCTACCAAAAACAAAACGAATGATATTACTTCTCTCTTTGTCCATCTAAATTTCAACCAACCAGCCTCTTAAAATTACGATGACAATAAATTATCTAATTTTTAGTCCATGAACTCATTTGTAAACGTTGTGTGTTGCCAAATCTTCTCAAGATTATAGTAGGTATCATTCCTTGGTTGCCGTTTGTGTGTGAGATCACTGATGAAACTAACTTGGTAATTTGGCATCAGTCTGAACCGTAAAAAGAAAGGTGAGGTGTGTCTACCACCTAATCTTTTTTACATAGTATATATCAAAGTCACTCCCGCAGTTTGTACGCTTAGATCTTTTAAACTACGCAACGGATTTTGATGCAATTTTCAGTAATAGATAGAGTGATTTAAGAGGAAGGTTTATATGTATATGCTACATTGTACCCGAGCAAAGCCGGGGCGGGTTACTAGTAATACATAAACAGCCATGTAGAGAGTCTGCATGATCGAATCAGAAATCAACATAACCAAGATAGCCGATGTCTCCCGAATTCCCGATTAATTGTTAAACAAAAGTAGCAATTGACAGACAATGCAAGCGGCACCGCAACAATGATTACATGGAACGTTTAGTGATTCAGGGTGGAGTCGAGGGCACGAGACCACGTGATCGATTACCAACCCGATGAACAGACTTCATCAAATCTGTCACCAAGATCACTCTGGCAGAATGTGCTCGTCATGCGGCCAATAGAGACCGGTGGAAAAAGATCGTGAAGGCAGTCACCGCAGTTCTAGTACCACAACCACTCTGTCAAGAGTGAACGAATATGAAGAAAAGCAGCCGAGGACCAATTGTGAAGCGACAGTCGGGGGAGGTCTCTAAACAAATTTAAATGTGGATGGATGGAGAGGGAGAGGAAGACCAAAGAAACTGGATTGTGTGAGCAGTGATATGAAGCAAAAAAAGTGTAAATGATTGCGTGACGGTTGCCTATGGGAGAATGGAAGAAGGAAACGTGTTCCTCCTCCCCACAGTCATGACCTATTTCAATTTTAATCCATCAGCATAATTTGCAGTAGAGATTGCAAGAAACAATGCGCTGTGCATATTCATATCCAAATCCATTGTGAAATGCGAATCCCACCACGTGCTTAAAACACACGCATCTAACTGCTGTTATCATTTGGAATGCTGCCCATCCTGAAAGTAAGGACGAGTCTGATGACGTAGTACCTACACAAAGAAAGCTCAGATGATACGAAGACATGTGTGAGAGACATGTGGCTGGGTTTATCATCTTAATTTAGAGAACTGAATATAGACAAAAAATGTGTTTAGGGAAATGCCTGGGTGTTGTAGGTGTCATTCAACGATGGTAAAGGTTCCAACTTGAAACCTTCGTTGCAAAATGGCTGGTCGAACCGGGTATTTGAGAATCAAAAGAGTAGCCTAAGAATTTCTTGCTGGTTTTTCACCAAAGGAAACGAACTATTTGCTTCTAACTTCTGGTGTTTCATGTAGGTTCAGTGTAATAAAATATTTTGAATTTCAATTTTATTCTGATAAAATTTTATTCTGTTAAAGGAAGCTTCTACTTTCTTTATCGTGTGGGTAAAGTGCCTAACCTGGTGTCAGAGTTGTAATGCCGCCCATGGGCCTCTGACTTGGCTTTACATGCCTTCAAGAAATATCTCGCAGACATGCTGGTTTCCTCACAATCCTCACGATGTTTTCCTTCTCAAGATAATTATACAATACACACATGAATCCGAAAAATCAGATGCGGGTCTAGCAAAAACTGCGTATGGAGTCGTTTATCAGTAAACAATACTTACGATGTTGGCATCAACACCTCAACTCATTTATCACAAACCTGTTGACTGATGGTTGTACGTTCCTATAAGCACGGGTATTCAATCTACATAATTTATTACTATCTATTTACCTTTCTTGGCTGCGAGCTTAACGGTCAAGCAACACGCGTGTTGCAATATTGACGGCGCAGAGGCGCAGTGGAAATTATGCTTTTTCGTCCTCCTCCGCTATACTTTTATGATTAATTTCGTTGCGGGATCCAAGACAGTTAATCTTTTCTGGGACTTCGTCGAGCTTCATTGTCTCGGCGCTTTTCTGGTGGTCACCACTGTTGATTCTGGCGCACAGGAGATACAGTGGTTTGGAAATAGTGTGGCGGGCTTGTCTCAATAAAAAAATGGCGGCGCAGATAACAAAATAATGAAAGTTGCTTAGTGCTTGTCACAAGTTACCGCGAAACAATTTGACGAACGGTGGTTTCACGCGCAGGAAACAAATGAAAGAACAGATTGTCAAATCGCTTTAAATAGATGAAACAATTGAATGAAAATGTGTACCAAAAACTCGCAATGGTTAACGATTTATATCGCTATCCATACTCATCATCTGCCTAACCTTTTTCACAACTTTGTTGGGGTCGGCGACCAGTCTAACCGCAAGCAGTTGACTAGTGTTTAGAGCCGCTGCCTATCATACCTCCATAACCCAGATAGTACTGGATAATACCAAATCTCTTTGTAAGACTGGTTGTCAGACTTTCAAGCCACTGACTACATGTAACGACAGTCAAAGATTTACAAATGACAGCCGGGCCCAACGGCATAACATGCTTCTCGAAGCTCGGAGGAAACTTAGCATAAAATGGGTGGTCATATTGGTCACCCATTCAGAGATCAACCTTCCTCACCAACTCCACCACGGCCACCGACTCTTCGATATCACCCGCCTATAATAACTGTCACTAAATACCAAAGACCATCAAAATACTGCTTCGGTCGGGTTTGTAATTCTGAAATCTGTTCTCAAAACACTGTTGTCAGATACTGCTGGGCCTAGAATTGAGCAGCTTTGGTTACAGAAATATATTTTATCATTTAATCCTTTTTCTTTCATATCACTCCTCACACAGTCCATCCATCGTTTCCTTGGTCTTCCTCTCCCTCTCCATCCATCAACATTTATATTCATCACTCTTTTAGTCACATGCGATCTGTCCCTCCTCATCACAAGTCCATACCATGACAATCGATTTCCTTTCAACTTTCCTGTACCTGGCGCAACTTTTAAAGCATGCCAGGAGTGACAGGAAAAAAAACAACTGACACGCGCTTGTATCGTTTGAAGTCTTGGCGCAAGACGCATCGCTCGAGGCCTTGAATGGAGCCATACAACTCGATTGACTGATTATCGTACATGTCTATAATCACGGGCTGAAGTCTCCGTAATATATCTCTCTCTATTTATGAATATTTGTTGTGACAAAACATTCTATGTCAGTACTTATTGGAGTGTCATTAAGAAAGATTTGGAAGTCAGTTGTGTTTTGGCCTTTGGAGAGAGAGTACGTTTCCTAGCCGTTGATTGGAAAGTGAGATTATTTAGTGAGAGATGCCAAGAGATTGTTTTGGACTGCAGTTTCAGGATTCATTTGCCGCAGTTGGAATTTGTACAGTTTGTACTCTCTTTGATATCGTCGTGTGTGCTTTGAAGTACTGAAAGTGATTGCAGTAGCTTGTTACTTAGTGTTGTGAATTTGTGATTGAAAATAAAGGCTGTCTTAAGGATTGAGGATGCCTACTTTCATAAGTACGTAGTTTTTACTTACATACAAGGTGTGTATGTACTGTATGCGTATTGTTTTACAAAGCTATGAAACAAATCGATTCGCCAGGAGCAGGTGGTCACTCAATGACGGTATCTTTCAGTGTTTTGATAACAGTGTCATCATCAGTGAAACGTGTATCGCTTTTTTTGTGAATTTGTAACTGAGCAAATGCAGGATTGAAGTTTATTCGCTTCGAAACTCTACAACTGCTTAAATATTCTGCAAATCTGCAGTATATTTAGACATGATCTGACACTCCTTGAGATGCGACTGACACTCTTCAGCACAATGGGATACTTATGATACGCTATCCATAGGTTAGGATATCCATAGGTTTTATATATGTGGCGTTTATATTAACCTGAACCTATTTAAGTTGTAAGTTGTGGCTTCTTTTGGGTTAGCTCGTTCCATCATCGACCTTATCTCTATCTTCAGGACCAGATTGAGGTCAAGAGCAGTTTACCATGCAATAACGTACCAACAACGTGAGGTTCTAAAGAGTCACGCTCATGAGATCATGTTTGTTCCAGTGACAATGCCTTCGGAGGTGGCGCTGGGCAAGTCGATGCAGCGGGAGCTGGCGGACTCCATCATCAGGATGGTGCCGCTGGACGAGATCCGGATACTCCTCGCTTGTGGTGCCAAGGTATTGTTACTGTTAAGGTAGATGCTCCAGGGTAGCCCGCGAAATTCAAATTTTCTTACGGTTTTTGCAATTTGCAGGCCAGGGGGGTTACCATGACGTCTTAAAGCAGGATTGTTTTATGGTCATCCAGTGAGGGAAAGCGACAGCGCTATGCAGGGTGTCTAGCGCCAGCTCTTTCCCACACTGGAGGTTGTATGTTGAGTAAAATATTATTCGCGACTGTAAGACGTATATAGTATAGTGACATCAAGGTTGAGGAACGACTATTTCAAGGTCAAATTCATTCCTCGACCTTTATGAACTTGGAGGGTTTTGTTGATGATTATAATTCTGTAACTACATACGTCTGTTTGAATTTCGCGAGCTACCCTGGAGCATCCACCTTAACTCACGTTACAGGTCGCGGCACGTAACTCTAGCGTTGACCGTTATTGCGCAGAAGTAAAAAATAAGAATGTCTTGGGGCGTGCGTTGCGCCGATTGACTGTCCAGTCGTAGAACATGCGCTGCTATGCTGCTCCAAGTTTCGTTCAGCGCTAGAGTTACGTGCCGCGACCTGTATCCCACTGCTGTACAAAGGCCCTGGTATTCCGATCCTGTGGAGTACTCGTACTGCCATCGTCTTCGAGGTGCCAAATTAAACTTATGGATCATCATCTGCCTAGCCTTCTCTTAACTATGTGGTGGTCGGCTGCTAGTCTAACCGGATGCAGATGAATACCAGTATTTTACATAGAGCGACTGCCTATTTGACCTCCACAATCCAGTTCGTAGGTACTGGGTAATACGATACCCTTGGTGAGACTGGTTGTCAAACTTTCGGGCCACTACCAGTAACGACTGTCAAAGATCTACAAATGACAACCGGGACCACAGTACCTGCCTCGCGGACGCAATATATACGGCTGTTGGATGTCACTGTCTTCGATTTTTTTGGTGCTAAGTTACACCAAAGTAAGATGTTGGATCACGTACGCACACATAGGCGTGCTTCTACATAAAATGGGTGCAAATGCACTCGCGCCAGGCATTCGTTTGCGACATAACATTCTGTCAGGGATGAATGGGATTGTAAACATCTTGGATGTGTTCATGAGATAAATGCCGATGGGCGATGAATGCAGTTTATTTTGATTAATGAAACGGTTAGGTTCAAATAATTGAATTGAATTCTGATTGACGGCTGATAGAGAATACATATTATTTTTATCTATAAATAAATAAATATTGCCGGAAAAAATCTTTCATTAAAAACTTGTATTTAAAAAAAAACTTGTTAAAAAGTTCGAACTTTGAACCCAAATATCTCCGTAACTAGCAGATTCCTAGGTATGGTGTACAACAAAAAAACCGGCCAAGTGCGAGTCGGACTCGCGCACGAAGGGTTCCGTACCATTATTATCAAAAAAAGGGCAAAAAAATCACGTTTGTTGTATGGGAGCCCTTAAATATTAATTTTATTCTGTTTTTAGTATTTGTTGTTATAGCGGCAACAGAAATACATCATCTGTGAAAATTTCAACTGTCTAGCTGTCACGGTTCATGAGATACAGCCTGGTGACAGACAGACGGACAGACGGACAGACAGCGAAGTCTTAGTAATAGGGTTCCGTTTTTACCCTTTGGGTACGGAACCCTAAAAATGATCGCAATGACGAGAAAAAAAAGTGCCTTTCGGCTTTGTTAAGAGCTGTTTTACACCTTTTATATTTCCTTTATTCATTTCTGTACAAAAACATTACATTTTAAAATACTAATTTAAAAAATATATTTAAAAAAAAATGTAAAAAATTGTAGCCCACCGGTATCAGGAACAGGATCCAAGCTACCGGCGGCCAGGGTTCCAGAGAGAGAAACTTAACAATACGAGTTATATACAATATAATTATTTCCAGGTCAACGAGCCGGTAACCCAAGGTCTCCGTCCGCTCCACTACGCTATCTGGCAGCGGTACCTGGAGGCTACCAGGCTGCTTGTGGTGCGAGGATGTGACGTCAACGCCAGGGATGACTGCGGATATAGCGCGCTGCATCTCGCAGCTGAACACGGGTCTGTGGACTTTAATAAATAAATATATTGCTGGACATTACACACAGCGCCATCTAGTGCCACACTAAGCAACGAGGCTTTTGTCGTGGACACCAGATAGTTGATATACTACATAGATACTTTTTGTTTGTAAATACATACTTATTATACATTTATATATCCATGACTCGGAAACAAATGTCCATGCTCATCACACAAACATTTGCTCCGACCGGGATTCGAACCCGGGACCCTAAGAACGTAAGGCAGCCTCACTACCGCTGCGCCAATCGGGTCGTCATATTATTCTATTTTTAACCGACTTCCAAAGGAGGAGGTTATGAAATCGTTTTATTTTTTGTGTGTATGTTCAGCGATATCTTCGCCAATTGTGAACCTATTTAGAAGGTTTTTTTGTTTGGAAGAATATTATTTCGCCGTAGTCCCGTTTAAGATTGGTGAAGATGTGATGCTGATTTTTTTAAAAGTCAGCAAATTGGTCGTGATTGCTGCAATCGCTTGGATGTTTATTTTTTATACAATATCATGACGTAACTAACATCTCGCCTTGTTGCTGTCTATTATATGTATTGAAGAGTTCCCTAAAAATGGAAAAAATAAAACTGACTTCATCAATATAAAAAAAGTGAAAAATAACTTTAGCTTCAGAAGTCGGTGGCAAAAAAAAACTGAATCAAAAAAACAAAAGTGGTAATAATTACTCCACAAAACCTGGTGCTGGTGCTGGTGTTGTGGTGGTGGTGGGTTTTGACGTGACTTAGTGTCGAGTTCCAGTAGAGTGCGTAGCAAAAGACAAAGAAAGAGGGTAGACAGATTTGTCTGCTCCTAACAATTTTATTTCCATCCACCCGCATTCTCCAGTCATCCCGCGATCATGGCGCTTGCAACAGCGTCGAAAATTTGAAATATCGGACTCACAATTAATAACAACCACGGAAGACCTCCTAAGTAACAGTATAAGTTTAAGATATAATTTAGGTAATAACAAAGACACGTTAATCCATGATGGCCTCGTCTGTCTAATGGTCGCGAACACAACTGTTGAGTATGAGATCCTAGGTCCGATTCCTGTGTAGGACAAGGTGTTATTAGCATTTTGTACCGTGAATTTCTCTATAGCAGCTCAGTGTCTGCATTTGCGTGGTCAATGGCAGAAGCCTCGGCCCCAACCTTCGAGGATTACCAGGGGCCCAAGTCTGCTATTTTTATAAGTTCGTCATTCCAACACGATCCCATTCTCATCCCATTGTCATTTTGCTAAAAGTTCGTAATTTGCTAAATTCATAATGGTCGATCATTGGTCGGTCAGTGGTCTCGTAATAGAATTGTGTTTTAATGACATTGTCGTAATGCCATTATTATAAAACCCGCTAGATTTCATTTAGGTACATATATTTTTACATATTATTTATTAGATTTATTGTATATTTTTATTCCCTCTCATTGAGAAGAGGCCGTGTCCCAGCAGTGGGAACATTATAGGCTGATGATGATGGATGATGATGATTATTTATTAGTGTTCTAAGCAATCTGAAGTAGTAAGAAATTCGTAAAAAACACCAGTCATTCATTTGTCACTGTGTACGAGATTGCCATTCTATGCCATTTCTTTCAATGGAGTGTCAGTGGTTGACCAATGGAAAGTCATAATGACGCCATCATATTATTAGAATAACAAACTTGTCAAAATCAACAATTATGAAATCAATGATAGACCATTCTGACACTATTGTAATAGCAGACTTGAGGCCCAGCATCATATAGATTACTTGTCAAAATCAACAATTATGAAATCAATGATAGACCATTCTGACACTATTGTAATAGCAGACTCGGCCCCCAGGGCGTGTTGTTGTGTGAATATACTGCTACAGCGAGCTAATGGCACCCCCTGTGGATTACAAGCCTCGGCTTAGGGCGTCTTTGGGGGAGGGCAGCATACCTAGGAACAGGCTGAATATGAGTGAACTCCTCCCGCAAACACGACGGCTATTTATGTGCCGACCGATCTTTCAAAAAAGTTCCGCAACTTTCCTAAAACTTTGCAAACCCAATTTTACACACATATAACTATATCTAGGGTATAATTTACCTAGACAATACAGGGTGTGAACACTCTTCACGAAGCCATCAACCAAGCATTCTGTACATCAAACTTGAAATGACTTTTTTTTGAGGAGAAATCACGTCTTATGGTAAAACTCAATGTAACGCACTCAAAATATATCATTGTGCTGGTGGATGAATTTAATAGTGTGTGGGTCGTAGAGGTCTTTAAAGTAAAGTTCTTACAATAAAAACAATGTATTTATGAAAAAAAACTTGTGAAAAAGTTAGAACTTTGACCCCTAATATGTCCATAACTAGAAGGATCCCAGGTATGGTTTAGAACAAATAAATGATCGCAATGATGGGGAGAACAAGTGCCTTTCTAGTCTTTTACACCCATAATACTAATCTTCTCATGATTTTCTTCAGATACACAGAGCTGGTGAAGTTACTACTAGAAAGCGGAGCGGCAGTAGATTATAGACCTGATACTGGTGAGGAGTTCCCCAGGACGACTCTGTGTGATGAACCACTCAGGCTAGCCATCAGGAATAAACATTATGTGAGTATAACTTGCAGGAAGAGTACCTGGACTGCAAAATATTGCAGGGTAATCGATTGCACCCATTAAAATCATCAATCAAGTCATGAGGTTAACTACTTTCAAAAAAACAGCAAAGTCACTTGGAATTATTAAAATCATCAATGCAACACTTAGTGATGATTTTAATCGTTATGATTCTGCTAATACATTCGTGTTACGGTTGAAAAAACTTAAGAAAATTTCAATATTGCGGGCTGCTACTGTGCCCTGGCGCTTCCACCTTGACGGGACCTTACCAGTGGCTCCATCTGGTGAGCTCAAAACGATAGCCCTCATCCTCAGAACATTTTATCTACCCTCATCTAAGTCGGATCACAGATAATATAATATTTCGGGCGGGTTATGTCGTGTTGAACGTTTCGTTGCTTTAGAGTCTAGACAATCAGTTATTTTATATAGAAAGAAATAAATGGTTATATGTCTAGATTAGTTACACTTTATTTTTCAAACATAATTTTAACAAAATTAAGTCATATTTTCGATAATATTCTACATATCACACGCCTTCTAATGAAACAAAACTCAGCAATTTAATGTTGCCAGAGCGAAACAACGACAACTTCCAGTGTTGCCACCTTAGCCCTTTTCGAGCTAGATCTAGCCCTTTTTACTGTGTTTAAACTCATGTTTTAATGTTATAGCCCGAAAAGAGCCATCTAGCCCTTTTCAAGCGATACGAAAACTTGCACCGCGATCACCAAGTATGAAACAATGCGCGCCATGTAGTACATTTTGGTAGTTCACACTTTTACTAATTATGGTTTTGTTATGGTAACACCATGAGTGAATGTTTTGACTTCTGTTTCGGCAGATATGATTTTGGAAGATTCTGATGAAGACTCTGATTTTTAACAATTTTATAATTAGATTTTGCACTTTCTTAAATCATCATTATCATCAGCATAATAATGTTTCCACTGCTGGGACACAGGCCTCCTCTCTATGAGAGGTAATGGGCTAAAATCTACCACGCGGGCCCAGTGCGGATTGACAGATGTCACAAGTCTTCGAATTTTTTGCTTAGGACATGATGGTTTCCTCACGATGTTTTCCTGAAAATTAAATTAAATTTCCAAAAAAATGGTCGTTTATGACGGGGAGAACAAGTGCCTTTCGGCTATAATACGAGTCTTTTTACTCCCTTTAGAATACTAGGTACTTTTGTCAGGTTTTACTGAATGTAATGTTTATGTTTGGTTAATTGTAAGTAAATAAAAAATATAAATGTAAAAAAATGTAAATATGTAGGTACCTAACTAAAAACTCTTTGCAATAATAAACACAAAATTTAAAAAATACTTGAAATTGTATGATTAACAGGAACGACCAAATATTTTTTAGCATCTCATACATATTCGTATTTAATGTAATTATGGATTTTTTGTCTGAAATTTAAATGCAGTAAATTTAGCGAAATTTGGTGTTTTTTTTTTAATCCATATTTCTGAAACCTGGCGAAATTTTACTCTTGATCTAGCGCCTTTAAAAAATCCAAGGTGGCAACCCAGTTCCTTTCCTTCACTTTTCACTTAATGGAGTTTTTTTTCGGGAGCTTCAGCTTTTTGTGAGCTTTTTGTTATTATTTATTTCATTGATGCAATGCAACTATTAAAAATGTTGCTGGCTATTTCTAAATTGTGTGACAATACATCTTGAGCATCTAATAGTCAATTATTAAGAATGGATCGACTTCGACCAGTTCGACTTGTCGTTGATAGTGATTTTGTAAGTACTTACCAAACAAACAATGAATCGATTTTGTTAAAATGAATTCTTTAATTTCTATCCTCGAGCAATGTCATCACGAAGAAACATGACAAGCGCTTTCAAAGTGTTGTTTGTCCAACAAAGACTTTTAGCAAAGACATTCAATTAAATTCTTTAAAAATCTCTTTGACATAAAACAAAATTTGTGCGAGCTTTTCAGAACAAAAAGTCCATAATTTATGACTTTCGTTGACCCACAGGGCACAGAGTGCCACAGACCATAAAGTGTTGACCTTTTCTGAACCGTTGTTTAAAAAATATCTATTCTAAGTCTAAATCCATGATCCATGGTTTGAAGCATGATTTCAGTACATGAAACTAGAAGGCCCTGCTTTGATTTTTGTCAGTTTAAAAAAAAACTTGCTGTACAAAATTGCAAGACTACACGTTGAAAATGTATGGAACAGCCAATTTAAAACTAATGCATTTAATCTCTGGGGTGTCCAGAATCATATACTGGGTCCATCACAGTATTTATTTTTATGGTGTATTATTTATAAAGCATTGTCTGTAATATCAACAGATCTAACCATAGCTTTTTTTTTACTTCTTAGAATAAATCAATAACTTCATCATCCACCGCTCATCAGATTTAATTCAGGTCTCAATGAGTTATGATAAATTTCCATTCCTTTTTACAGGAAGTGGCCCGTCTCCTCCTCGAACATGGAGCAGACCCGAACAAACGTTACTTCTTCGGTGCTGAGATCAACTTGGTATCTGACCCTGAGTATCTGGAGCTGTTGCTAACTTTCGGAGCTAATCCTGACTCGAGAGACAGAGCTGGGTTGACTCCGCTTATGAAAGCTGCTCGACAGAAGAAGGTAAGCTGGTGGAGGTGGCAATGCAGAATTTTAGCACGTCTTAAAATGCCTGTAATCCGATTTAAAGTGACTGTTAGCAATATGTCTCTTAAATCTGTGTGGGGAAAGTTTATTCAGAAGCTCTTAGAAGACTTTTCAAAAATTATCATTTTGAATAGTCATGTGTGATTTTATAGTCAGCGGATTACTTACGGTCAACGCACAGCTACTTATAAGCAATGCATGCAATCAGCACCGTCTTCGGTCATTTTTAAGCTGATCTCGATCGATGGTGATAAGGTTACAATAATTATAATTTTAAGCTGCATCCGGTTAGCCTGGACGCCGACCCCAAAATAGTTGGGCAGTCTAGGCCGATGATGATTTATTTCTACTGAGATATTTTTATTCAAATTCTCAAAATCCAGTGAAAAGTAAAAAAAATGCTGACGGAGGACAGATTATGAATAAAAAGTAGACTGTATCTAAAAATTAAAGGTACTATACAGAATTTTATTAATTCAAGCCTTTGAGGATAAGACCAAAGAACTGTTTTAGACTTTCACAGTTTTTCACTACACTACCAAGACTAAGACCAAAGAATGTGGGATTCTTACCTCACTTAAACCAACTTAGTAGTCACCGTCCATCAGCACGTAGGATATCTGTACATTCATTCATCATAATCTGCCTAGCCTTTTCCTAACTTTGTTGGGGTAGGTTTACATGGAGCTCCACAATCAGACCTCCACAATCCAGTTAGTACCGGGTAATATGATACCCCTTGGTAAGACTGGTTGTCAGACTCTTTTTTGGTCCTCTGACTACCTAACGTCAAAAATCTACAAATGACAGCAGGACCAACGGCTTAACATGCTTTCCAAGGCACGGATGAAACTCGGTATGTAATGGGCGATCACCCATCCACAGACCAACCTAGGCAAGCACGGATTAACCTAACGATTGACCCGAGCGGCTGTTATTGTTTAGCCACAAGCTTCTGATATCCGTACGTACATTAATTATGACAATTTAATTTCCAGGGAATGGATGCTGTACTACTTCTTATCAGCCACGGAGCTGATGTGAATGCCATGGCTGATGCGAGGAACGACTACAGGACGGTCATGCACTATGCCGTTTTAAGTGGTAAGGATATTTTGAGCTGCACCAGTTGCTTTATACTCTAAATTGGATCTAAATTAGTATCATTTGCAGCTAAAGACACTGTTTCATTAATTAAATTAATTATCGACGACCCGAATAGCGCAGCGGTGGTGAGGCTGCCTTACGTTCTTAGGGTCCCGGGTTCAAATCCCGGTAGGAGCAAATGCTTGTGTGATGAGCATGGATATTTGTTTCCGAGTCAGGAATGGTTATATTATGTATAATAAGTATGTATTTACATATAAAAAAGTGTCTATGTAGTATATCAACTGTCTCGTGTCCACGACACAAGCCTCGTTGCTTAGTGTGGCACTAGATGGCGCTGTGTTATTAAAAAAAAAATCGAATGGTGTTTTTTTTTTATTATTCAAAAGGAACAAAAACAGCTACAATATAATCCAGAAATACACTAAACTTACAGACAATATTTAGTGACAGATACTTAATGGTGAAAAAGTAAAAGACAATCAAAATCTATTTTTGAACTTTTGAAGCCAAGCAAAACCACTGATCCCAAAACTTTTAATCAATTTTAAAATATTCAGGGTTTTAGATATTATATTATTACAAAAATACACTTACGGACTAACAGTAAGTGCATTTTACTTTCAAAAGACTGTTCTACCCTATCTCCATTCTTCTCGCAGGCAACCCTGAAGTCGTAAACCTGATGATAAAACAAGGAGCCCGAGTCAACTATGAGTGTCCAGAGTTGAGCAAGCCGAGCCCGTTGGACCTGGCCATACTGAAGGGAGATGTGGCTATGCTGCAGATGCTGCTGGCTGCTGGTAAGATCCTGGCAGGTTATCAGCACCAGCTTTATGATTCCTTTAGTCTTTAGTGGTTGGTTTTTTTACTGTTGCGAAAAAGATACTTTATTTGTTAAAAACATGCGTTTACACACAAATCGAGCATTCAAGATTAGTAAAGTAGGGTAGGTCCGTACATGTTTTACCTAGTGAGGTGTACTGTTTTTTTTTTTATGCAGATTCTAACATTTATATTTTAGCCATTCTTTCTCTGGTACACTCATAATAACTAATTATTATTTTTTTCATATTGTGAAACTTTAAAACCGGTATTTTATTTCTTCAGGTGCTCAAGTGAATGCGTCAAGTTCGGTGATCGGGTCCCCGCTACACGTTGCTTGTTCTGACAGCATTTCTAACAGGAAAGAAATTGTACAAGTGAGTAAACTTTTACTATCTCAAGACTTTCAAGGAAAAATATTCAGGAATTATTTGACGAAGACTCAACTACAAGCACAGAATAGATAATAGTACTAACGTACAGAAGTTGCACTCCTTTGATCTTGAAGAAAGCCGAAATTCTAAGGACGCGTTTGCAAAACTTAAAAAAAAAATAAGCTGTTTTTCGGATGCTTTTGCGGAAAAATGAAACTAAACCAAATGTAACTAATAATTACAACAGATAGATTACTCCTTCGTCTTCAAATAGTAGTAGCTTTTTATTCGAAAATATTGTTTATAATATTGTAAAAAATAATTTTCGGTGCCTCTCCACACAAAATTAACGATATCGTGTTGAGTTTAGGATAAGTTTTCTTCTATTTAATAACAAATTTATATATTAAAAAATATTTTAAGTAAGCACATATGTTCAACTCAAAATGGTATTAAAAAAAAACTATCAAAATGTTACAATCTCATTCAGAAAAAAAAAATCACATCTATATTTTCAAAAAAAATTGCTTTATCTGATGAATCTTATGGGCTTGAGTTAAGGGTTATTTTGCTTGTTACTGTCTTGGATTTAATGCACAAAAATGTTGTAATGAATAATAAGTCTGCGCTCGAACAATAGAAGCTCGGTAATTCGTAAACGCGTCCTTAAATACCTAATACCTAATACCTGGGCGCCCTCGATCTAAATCGTCCTTGACGCCACGCGTTAGCGTATGTTATTCGGCGTCTCACTGCTTAATGGTCAATCAGTAGGGTTGCCACAAGTACTAAAAATAAAATACTACCAACATTTTTATATTTTAATGTATAATTATTTAAATGTCAATTAAAACTTATATAATTACAATTGTTTTTCTTTAATTTATTGTCTCATATATTTCTTGCATTCTCTAAAATAACGATTATTCAATTTATTAGCAGCATCCATACACGCAACAGTTTATCCGGCTTGTCTTTTTTCACTAATAATGATTACTATTATTATTATTGACGAAGTAGGCGACGCAAGCGACCAGTCGAAAGAGCGCGACAGCCCTAAAGAGCTTGCATATTCAATATGCGCGAAGTGGTAGGTAATTATCTCATGCCTACACACGGACTGAAAGCTCTGCTACAAGTGAGACCTCCTTGGTCTTGTGGTCCCAAGCGCGACTGGAATTTCTCAGTAACAGCCACGGAGCCTGGATTTGTTAATTCTTAAATATCTCATCCTCACAGATTCTCCTAGAAAGCGGCGCAGACCCGAACCTGAAGGTCTACAATGATGAAGACGCGACGCAACTCCGCCCAGCTCTAGCGGAGTATCTCGCGAGTAACCCGGAACCCAACACTGAGATAGTGGCGTTGCTGTTGAGATATGGAGCCAGGGTCAGTAAAACAATCATAGTCTTTTTTAAACTTTCACGATCAAAACACATTATCAATACACATGTAAACGGGTATTTTCGCGAATTTTTCCTAATATAATAGGCTAATATTAAAGGTAAAAATTCGCGAAAATACCCGTTTACATGTGTATTATAACAATCATAGTTTTCTCGTATCACAGCTCTCAGAGGAGCTCGGGGGCCAAATAATAATAGTCTGTGGATGGCTGGGCGTCCTTACCGAGTTTCCAATCGAATAAATGTTCCTATTTGAGAAACGGACATACATACATTCACACACACTCATACACACACACACTCTCTCATACACACACTCACTCATACCCACACACACTCACTCATACACACACACACTCACTCATACACACACACTCACACTTACACTCACTCATACACACACATACAGAAACACTTACCTGTGCACTTTCGTGCACGCACAAGCACATACATTCGACTTAATTTAAATTTTAGTTTATAGTACTATTGTTTTTTTTTTTTTTTTTTTAATTACTTTATTTTAAAACTAATGACCATTTAAATATCCTTAGTACCTACTAGACTAGTTCACTTTGTATGTTCGATTTTCTTTTTTTATGTAACCTATTCTGGAAGGCGCTGGTGTCTGTGATACAATGATTTTAATCATTAGTACAGGCACCACCGATTCACTTTTGTCGGAAATGCTCAATTTTTTTTTTTTTAACTTTTAAATGTGTCTTTCTGATAATAATAATTATAACAAGACTTGGGAAGCACATTGACAAGTTGTTGGTCCCGGCTGTTATTGATCTTTGGAAGTCTTAGCAAAAGGTATTGTGTTATCCAGTACTAGTTCAGCCCAGTTGGGTTGTAGAGGTCAGATAGGCAGTCTCTCCATGTAAACTACCTGCTGGTATTCAACTGCATCTGGTTAGACTGGAAGCCAACCAAAACATATTTGGGAAAAGGCTAGATGGTTTTGATCGTCACAACTGCTCACAAAACGGTGATGCAAAACACCTTGAGGAAACCGGCATGTCCTAGAACCAAAAATTCGAAGACATGTGACATCTACCAACCCGCACTGGGCCCGCGTGGTGGATTATAGATCTCGCTTTCTCAGCACCCCTAGCCAAGTTACAAACGTTTCGTATCGATTCTCTTTCTACAATCGTAAACGCCTCGGCGTAAGCGATTGTAGAAAGCGCTAAATTGGTAGCCAAGTTGACACGACTGTGTCGATCGCTCGTTCTCTAATGTCTGTAGATAAAAACTACAGTTTAGCGATCAACATTGTAGAAACGATAACATTCTATTCTATCATTTTGAACGATGTAAACTTGTCTACGAATTTTCTATTCGTTTGCGTTGATCACGTGATTTAACGTTGAGATGATGTCATTCCCATTCATTTAAATAGTTTTCTACTAGCGTTAACGATTGTAGATTGTCAACTTGGCTAGGGGTGCAGGTCTCACAATGAGGCTTGTGAATTTATTAATTTATGTAAGAACTGCTCCTGTTGTGGTCAAAATGAAACTGATCTTTATTTTCGTGTCGATAAAGTTGCTGTTGGAGTACCGCCGAGAACTTACCTATATAGGCCAGACAACAAAAAAAAATCTAATTAGGCCTTCAGTCAGATTATCAAAAAATATTTGACCCGTGTTTTTTCTTTTGTTACGTAAACCAAAATTGACGAAGATGACTTTTAAAATTCTCAATACGTCACGCCTTGGTATAATTTTTAGCTAGTTCTGACGTCACAGGCCCCCACTCCCGGGTTTTGATGCGTTTTATCTTTGTCAATATTCATTGATTTACAAAAACAAAAAATACGTGTCCATTATTTTCCAATGCTCTAACTGACGGACTAAATAGATTTGCAATTTATTGATACTGTCGTCATGCCTAAATGTTGCCTCTTTCTAATTACAGGTCATCATGAAAACTCAGTTCCGTGACCCCGACGGTATCTTGAACCATCTCCAGAACGTGACCTCAGAAGAGTACCAACACATCTTCTATCTCCTTCTAGAAGCAGCTGAAGCCTTCGATCTCTGCATGATTAAGAGGAACAATGCCGTCACTGCTACACAAAAAGAAGCCTTAATTCATCGTGCTAAGAATCCAATTTCCTTGTTAGCTCAAACCAGGATATTCTTGAGGAGATATTTCAAGACTACTCTTATTGATGTTGTTCAGGATATTGAATTGCCAAAGATTCTTCACCAGTACTTACTTTTTAACTGTCGTTAAGAACAGTTTTTGTAATTTTAAGGTTTTACATAAGGCTGAAGATGAATATTCTTTTGCCTCCATCTTTTTATGAAGATGTTTTTGGTGTTGCCAGTGGAATTTAGTCTCCCTGAAAATGGGTGTTTTTGACTGTCGCCGAGCGTTTTTGTAAAGATGTCACATTTACGCTGAGATGAATGTCAAATAAGGTCAGTGTAATTTCATTTTTATATGTTATATACGGGTTATATAACATTGAACCGTTTTTTTATAATATTTTGTAGGTATTGTTATAAAATAAAAATATATCAATACTAAGATTTTGCATCAGCGAATATTTTTTCTTAGATGTTTGTGTTATTGTATCCATTTAATAATTATGCAAGTATATTATCAATTTATATCGTAGGTTTAATGAAATGCCAAATAATAATGCCATATGCCATGTCTTTGTTTAGAAAAAAAAACAATAATTTTGTTGAAAATCAAAGATGTCTAAGTGTACCTATGTTTATTTTTTTGATGAAAAAAAAAAAAAAACAAATGAATTGAAGATACTGAATTATGCTTTACCAAGTCATGATGTGTTCTATTGTGGAAATTAATGTCATTATCATCATTAAAGCCGTTGGTCCCGGCTGTCATTTGTGATCTTTGACAGTCATTACAGGTAGTCAGAGGCCCAAAAAGTCTGACAACCAGTCTAACCAAGGGGTATAGGATTACCCAGTACTAACTGGGTTGTGGAGGTCAGATAGGCAGTTGCTCCATGTAAAATACTGGTATGCCGCTGCATCCGGTTAAACTGGAAGCCGACCCCAACATAGTTGGGAAAAGGCTAGGCAGATGATGATCATCATTCTCTTCCCCTTATCCCAATTCATTAGTGGTCGGTGCAACATATCTTCTTCTCCCACACTTCTCTATCACTCGTCATCTCATCAGACACTTCTTTTTAGGGTTCCGTAGTCAACTAGGAACCCTTATAGTTTCGCCATGTCTGTCCGTCCGTCCTCGCTTAATCTCTGTGACCGTTAGCACTAGAAAGCTGAAATTTGGTACCAATATGTATATCAATCACGCCGACAAAGTGGTAAAATAAAAATTGGAAAAAAATGTTTTATTAGGGTATATATAAAGTGGGAAGTGTTTTTTTTTATTTCAACCCTAACGTGTGATATATTGTTGGAAAGGTATTTAAAAATGAATAGGGGCTTCCTAAAATCATTTTTTGATAATGTCAATAATTTCGGAAATAATCGCTCCAAAAGTAAAAAACCGGCCAAGTGCGAGTCGGACTCGCGCACGAAGGGTTCCGTACCAATTATTATAAAAAAATCACGTTTGTTGTATGGGAGCCCCCCTTAAATATTAATTTTATTCTGTTTTTATTATTTGTTGTTATAGCGGCAACAGAAATACATCATCTGTGAAAATTTCAACTGTCTAGCTGTCACGGTTCATGAGATACAGCCTGGTGACAGACAGACGGACAGACAGCGAAGTCTTAGTAATAGGGTTCCGTTTTTACCCTTTGGGTACGGAACCCTAAAAACAATGTGTCCCCCCCTCTAACTTTTGAACCATAAGTTTAGAAAATATGAAAAAAATCTGGAAAGTAGAACTTTATAAGGACTTTCTAGGAAAATCATTTTGAACTTGATGGAAACAACAGTTTTTGTACAAAAAAGACAAAAAGTTGTACAAAATAATTTCTGGACTAACTTTGTAGTATATTCGTATAAACTCATAAGTGGGAACATTTATTGTGACGGACGGGAAACTACGGAACCTTACACTGAGCGTGGCCCGACACGCTCTTGGCCGGTTTTTTAATTGTGGAATTTAATGTCCGAAAAAAATGTATTGATAAAACACAACATTGCGCCTTTTATTTGTAATGTAATGATATGCTTTATTTGTAAACATAAGTCAAATTACAATAGTGATGTAACAGATAGGTAGATCCTCTATGTTTAGCCCAGAGGCGTACAAATATATTTAATTATCATATTTACATTTAACATCAATTTAACTTTTGATCGTAGATAGAATTATATAAAATTATGTAAACTTTCACATTAGTTAAAAAATCAATGGTGTAACTACACTGGCCTGCAAATTTAAGTATCACACTTTTAAAATTGCAATAACTTTTTAAACAAGATATACTTTCGAAACAAAAAGAACTCAAAAAAGAGTTTAATTTTATACATAAAAACTAATAAAGCTGATAAAAATTGATATAAAACGTTTTTTTATTTTAAATCTCTAACTTCTATAGTTTAGAAAAAAAAAATTTTTTTAAAAGTGTAGTACTTAGCCAGTGTATTTGTTTTAATATGTATCATTATCGCAAGTCATTTTGTATCAATTTAGTCTGATTTTTCATTGCTATGTGATAATATTGTGATATAATTATTTCTATGAATAAGACTTGATTTGAGCTTGTAACCGATGAGTAACAAGTGATATGTATTCAATGACTATTTTTTTAAGATAAAATATATAAATACATGTGTGAAAAATATATTAGTAGTTTTATTAATTTGCCAGAATTTTGAACACTAGAATTCCCCAAATGTATCTCTGTGTTCGTCCGCGCCTCGCCTTTCCGACACCGTTAGCGCGCCTGTTCTGCGCTGCACCGGCGCCACGCCCGCGCCACACCTCCGCCCGACGCCTCTTGTATTTGTCCCGCGCCTAATACAATTTATAGTCGGGTTTTTTGATACTTTTAATTTAAATGTAAGTTGTTACCCGCCCCGTAGAGGAGCCCGTGGCTAAATAATAACAGCCACTCGGGTCGATCTTTAGGTTAAGCCATGTTTGCCTAGGTTGGTCTGTGGATGGGTGACCACCCATTACATACCGGGTTTCCTCCGTGCCTCGGAAAGCACGTTAAGCCGTTGGTCCCGGCTGTCATTTGTAGATCTTTGACAGTCGTTACAGGTAGTCAGAGACCCAAAAAGTCTGACAACCAGTCTTACCAAGGGATATCGTATTACCCAGTATTATCTGGGTTGTGGAGGTCAGATAGGCAGTCGCTCCATATAAAATACTGGTATTCAGCTGCATCCGGTTAGACTGGAAGCCGACCCCAACATAGTTGGGAAAAGGCTAAGCAGATGATGAACTTGTTACCCGCGTCAGGCCTGTGTCACTCCGCGTGTAGGTATTAAAAACATACCTACAGGCGGCGGCCCCTGCGGAGGGGCTAATCTAGTAGGCTGCCGCTATCGAAAGAAGACACGCGCGCGCGCTATTTGTTCGACCACGTTCAACTTTCTCGATAATTGCAAGATGGACACAAAACGAAAAAAAGCAAAAAAATACTGTGCAGTATTTAATTGTTTAAATACGTATCGTGATCTAAATTTAACTTTTTTTTCGTTGCCTAAAGACGCTGACAGGTAAAATCTACTTTGATTGGATTACATTGGTGCCGATTCCCTTGTTTACAAACTAAACCAAATTTAAGTTCAGTGCATTTTTTTCTTTCTATTTCATTAACAAAAGGATAGAAGATAATTTTAGTTATGTTCTGTCAAATTAATCAGCGCCATACAAGTTTTAGACGCGATCAATGATATTCTAACAAAGAGATATGTTATACACCTACAAAACCACCGAAAAAAGTGTGCCGCGGGGGAGAGCCAGCTCACATACACGCAGTGACGCAGAATAAAGGAAAAACAGGCCAATTGACACGATTTCGAGTCTTCACGATTGCGCGCTCATAACATATCTGTTTAATTAAATATCATTGGACGCGATTAAAAAGTTGACTAATAAAATTACATCAAATTACGTCAGGCGCTGACTAATTTGACAGGATTAAACTAATATTTATCTTCTGTCCTTTTCGTAATGAAATAGAAAGAAAACGATGCATTCAACTTAAATTTAGTTTAGTTTGTGAACAAGGGAATCGGCACCATGTTCCTATTTGAAATGAAATGAATTCAAACTACAAACCCTTTCTCCCCTTGTTGAACAAAGTACTATTCCAATACCCTAATAGCTAGATGGCGTAAGTAGTTTCTCGAAGTAAGCAACCCTAGTCCGCGGCTCTTTCAATACGTATAACCACGTATAACTTATTATGAACCGTAGTCCAGTGAATTAAGGCCCATATTCCCTAAAAAAAAAATTGGTAGGTATTTAAATGAACACGTGCTCGACTGGAACGCGAGCTAAATTAAATCATATTGTTTATCAGATTGAGTACATATTTCTTTGAAAACCATTGCGAAGTAACGCTTCTGTAACGCTAGTTACTAGTTATTATTCTGTGCCCGCGTGTACCTCTACCTCTACGTTCATAAAAGTCGAGGAACGATTTTTTCACGGTCAAAGTCATTGCTAGACCTTTATGACCTTGGAGGGTTGTATTGATGATTTTGATGATTATAATTCTGTAACTACATACGTCTTACAATCGCGAACAATATTTTAAGAAAATTTGAATTTCGCGGGCTGGTTGGAGCATTCACCATAATAGAATTAAAAATTAATAGAAATTTAGAGAAGTTATTAGCTTAAAGTTTATGCCGACAACAAAGCCCTTTTAATTAAGAACTGACCCACCCCGACTCCAGGGTCATAATATTATCAGTATTTATCACACACCAACTACGCGGTCTGTGAATAAATGCCAATTGAGTGTTGCCACTGTTGCCAGATCATCACCAACCGTACGATTTATGAGTCGCTTTTGTGTCTGATATAATATACGATCTTCTATTCGAAATCGTACGCTACAGTTTGGCCGCTCCCTATAGGGAACGTGCACAACGACGGTGCTGCCGACTGGCGTCACCAATCCGTATCTTGTGCTCTATTAATACTTGACATTGACATGTAAAACAAGTAAACAGAATTAATTTTATTATTGAAAATGATTATTCTAGCTAATCATAATGCATTTTTGCATTTCTGGATGTACCAATACATCCACAAAAATGAAAATTAATCAAATAGCGTAAATTTAATAAAATTCTATTACTTTCCAAAGAATAGTACTCTCATACCATGTTTAAGTGAAAAACGCAAAAAATGGATAAATGCAGTAAGAAAAATATTTGAACACAATTTGTTTTTGTTAGACTCTGCATTGAAAAAGTTCAATAGCCTTCAAAATCAACCGTCCAAGCAAACATATATTAGACTGCACTGAAGTTCACACCGAATATTCCTGAACAGTTAAACAAAGAGTCCACATGTACTCAGATTATAAACATGGTTATACAATAAAGTTTTTAGTTGGCTGCACTCCTTGTGTTTTCATAAGTTTTGTATCTAAATGCTACGGAGGGCGTTCTAGTGATTGCTTATAACAAATGATTATGGATTAGACTGCACTGAAGTTCACACCGAATATTCCTCAACCTTCCTCAACAGTTGAACAAAGAGTCCACATGTGCTCAGATTATAAACATTGGTATCAATGATATTCTAACAAACAGATATGTTATACACCTACAAAACCACCGAAAAAAGTGTGCCGCGGGGGAGAGCCAGCTCACATACACGCAGTGACGCAGAATAAAGGAAAAACAGGCCAATTGACACGTTTTCGAGTCTTCACGATTGCGCGCTCATAACATATCTGTTTAATTAAATATCATTGATTGGTATACAATAAAGTTTTTAGTTGGCCGCACTCCTTGTGGTTTCATATGTTTTGTATCTAAATGCTACGGAGGGCGTTCCAGACTGCACTGAAGTTCACACCGAATATTCCTCAACAGTCTCCACATGAACTCAGATTATAAACATGGTTATACAATAAAGTTTTTAACTGGCTGCACTCCTTGTGGTTTCCTAAGTTTTGTATCTAAATGCTGCGGAGGGCGTTATATGTGATTGCTTATAACAAATGATTGTGGATTGATTTGTTATAGCCTGGAGATACTGTTCTCGCTGATAAAGGATTCCCTTCCATTAAAACATGTGTTGAAAATAAGAAAATTGTTTATGCCACCGTTTCTTCATGCACCACAATTTTCATCAGAGAAAGTAAACGAAACATACAAAATTCATATTGGTCAACATTCATGTTACGCTGACGAACATTATTGATAGACCGGAACCCATGTTTTATACCTTTTATCATAATCAAAAATAATACTTTTGAAGAGATTTGCGTGACAGCATAAGTTTCCTTTACTGTCCGCATAGTGTCTCTTTTGTCGTTTAGTGCTGCCACCTATAGTTCCTGCACGTTCCCTATATACATTGTAGTCTTTGGCTGAGAGAATGCGTTCCTGACGTCTGTCAGTTGGTCATGACCAAGGAACTTATATACTAACTGGAATGAGTACGAACAAAATGCTAAAAAAATAAAAAAAACTCTATCCGAAAAATTTTAGAGTTCAAATTTGTTTAATGGATTCAATAGATAAAAAACGTTCCGAGCGAGAAGCCGACATAGGTGGATGGTGTCTCTGTCTTGCCTTGTCACCGATGTAAACAACATGGCCGATACACGTTCGCGTTGAAGTCATATTTTTGCGTTCTCAAGTTCTTTTCATTGTATTTATGTGAAATCATCCACTCTAAATATAGTAAAATTGTGTTGTGTGAAAGGGTGTAGTAGTAAGGGGTATGTTGGATGTGGAATTTCGTTTTTCTAGTAAGTTTTTTAACTTTGTTTGTATACTACGACTAGGGTTACCAATGTGTTGATTGACAAACGGGAAATATCCAAAAAAAATATTAAAACAGCTAAATTCGAAGTTTCGAACATCGTTGTCGTACATAATATTTAAAAGTTTTATTTTATTTTATAAATTAGAAACATCGGACATCGCACATGGCGTCGGTAGTAGTTTGTTTATTAAAGATATAGTTTTGAACCGACCCATAACAAGAATAGCTTTAATACTTGTTTGTCTGTTTTCTTTTTTCTGAATTTGACTAGCGCAAAGAAATTAAAAATAATACTCTGGAATATTTAATATAAAATAAAACAATAATATTTTGAGTACTTGCGACTACGTAGTTGCGACTGGGTTTAAATTTATCAAATTCGCTAACGTGTATTAGGTGATTATCAATCAAAGTATCAATCCTGAGATCTCGGTCAAAGAAGAAATATAAAAGTAGCAGCTAGTTACCTACTCATATTCCTCATTGCCGCTATTTTCGGTTTGGACGAAGCCTATTAAAGTAAACTATAATATAATTTACTTTATTATTCATGCATTTTATAATTATTAAAGAAAAACGTATTATTTTATAGTATAACGACAGATAACGTTTAAACTGCCTAGTTATTTTTGGTCCATCACTACAAAAATAAACATTTGACGTAACCTTTGAACAACGCAGGATGAATTAAAAATATATTGTTTTCTTATTTATATACATACATTTAGCGCGAAATTATAACATTTATTATATTATTTGATAATAGGGCAAAAAACGATAGTAAATATGTTTATCATAAATTCTTCCCCACTTCAAAGTTACATCGTCCTTTCGCTCACGACCTGTCAGGAACGAATTCTCTCAGAGGCCAAACCATAGAGTAAAATAAGTATATATAGGAATAGAGAGCCCTCTAGAGCTTTTTTTATGCATACTAAAACGAACTAGTAGCGCTGCCTGTGAATTGAATCCGAACTAATACGGTTTCTATAGATATACGTAGCTATATCTATACATAGCTATACACTGCTACTGTTCGTTATATTCCACGATATCTATTTGAATTATTTATGAATATTTATTGAAACTGCTGTATTTTATACTGTTTGGTTATTAAATAATACGGTTTTGAACGATAGAAGTAGGTAAACAGTTTCAATAAATATCTGCTTATAGGTGTTAGAAATAAAACAAAGAACAAATTATTTTCATTTTTTATTTTTGTAATGTTTGCGTTTATTATAATATAATTGTGCTGCAGTTTTAGTAATATCTTCACCATTTTCATAAGTTAATTTACCAGCTAAAATACGATTAATTGATCTACACCAACTATGAAACATAACAATCATTATCATTTCAGTGAAATATTCTTTTAATTTATTTTTATGTGCTAGGCAAGTAAAGGGATAATCTACTAAAACATCTGTAACCGCTTTTATAGTTTTCATTACATTATTTTTAGGAACATCTTTTTTTAAAAATGCTTCAATTATATTCTGAATGTCATGGAAACAATTTTGCAGTGCCTCACTTGGATAACATAACCATTTTTTTTTTTTCATATTCTTTGGCTTTGATAAAACTATTGGACGGGTTTTCATTATTTGAATCTAGTAGGTTTTGTTTACAGTGTTTACATGATTTAACAATTCTCTGTAAAAATTTTGTAAGGACCCATCCACACACATAATTTCTTTGTCCAGCATCAACTTGTAGAGAGTGATTTTGTGGCAGTAGAATGTCATCTAAAATAATATTTTCTTCTATGGGAATTTCAGGAGCATCCTGTTTTTCTGTGAGGAAAAACTGAAGTCCTTGTAGGCATTCATTCATGTCTTCCTCGCAGTTGGCCTTTTTAGATTGCGGCATATTATAATTATTCAGCAACAATGCTTTAAATGCCCCTTCAAATGAATTGGTGTTAGGGGCATTATTTCTGGCTCCATAGCTCCTGATATTCCCAAAAAAGTTTTCTACAGGGTCCTGATTAAAATTACGTGTTAACACTGCATCAAAACCATATTTATCAAACAAAACTTTGCAAATTGCTTCCATGCCATTAATGGTTTTAATAAAATTAGTAACAGATGGAATAGTAGTTTCTATTAATCGTACTTTATTTCCACTGATCTTCTTCTGGATAAATTTTACAGTTTTTAAAACTTCTTTGGCATTTTGCCACAATTTATGATGCGGTGAATGCCTTCTTATAGGCCCCTTATACATTTTACCATCGGGTATATAAAATGTGTTGCCATTAAGGCTGTCAAAAACATTATCGAGCAATAAAGTTATGTCAATCAGCGCCCTACACTCTGTTGGTAAATCTCCTCTTGCTACCAAGTGCTCAGTCACAACAGCTACACTATGACTAAAAATTTGCGTTGCAGATTTAACTTTCATTTTATTTATTTTTTCGGGGACAATATGTTCTTCGGTAATTTTATTTAACAATCGAAGTTCCCCGTATGTTTTGTCAGCTGTGTATACCTGCTGGTAGTACTCCCACTTTACCATTTTATTTTCATTGTTTGAGGTATACACCATATCTTTATTCAATAAATTGTTCCTAAGTCCTTTTATAAGATGAGGGACGTCATATAACGGAATAATGTTCTGACCGTTAATTGAAAAAAAATCATGGCGCCACTCTTTGCCAAGTCGCAAAAACGACGCTCTGGTATCGTTTACCAACTCTGTGATAGCACTTACATTGACGGAGCTTTGATCGCAGACACTGTTTACAATTATTAGTCCCGATTTTTGTATTTCGGACACAACGCATTTAATTAATTTTTTGAGCTCATTTTTTTGCAATCCGTTTGTAAAGTAATATGCGACTGGCTGTTTAAAGTTTTGTTTTAAGCCTTTTATCATAAATACCAGAGCGTGATCTGCAAACCTTACAT
Organism: Xestia xanthographa; assembly: GCA_905147715.2. Lineage (NCBI taxonomy): Eukaryota > Metazoa > Arthropoda > Insecta > Lepidoptera > Noctuidae > Xestia > Xestia xanthographa. The sequence continues at coordinate 20,740,689 of LR990667.1, forward strand.
CACTAGAATTGGCAAATCCTTCAAATGCATCTTTGTGCTTATTATAAAATATTTGAGGGGTCAGAGACATTTCGTCAAACATAAGACTGCATAGTCTATCAGGCGCATCCTTTTCAAGTACAGTTTTTTTAATTTTTTCAAATAAAATAGGATTAATACCAGGGTACAGCTTAATTTGACTTAACAAACGTTTCATTGCCTTTGATGATGGCAATGTAAAATATTTATACAATAATGAGTATGCCTTCGGACTTTTCTTGTACATCGACAATGCAAGAACTTTTTCATCTATCGTGAAACGTCGGCCTTTCGGCTTTTTAGCAGATTGTAACTGCATGTGTACAAATAATTGTGCAGGTTTCCGCATATTTTTAATCACATGCTGGAATGCTGTATCCTTAGATAATTTAGCAGCATTTGCTAATCTTGCCTTATAAGAAAGTCCTCTCTTCCTCAAACGGCTTATTTCGGACTGCAGATTCTTGACTTTTGCGGCAAAAGGCTTCAAATGGACATAATTGTACGTCAAAGGACCCATAGAACCTGAAAAGAGAGTTAACAGATTTATTTATACATAAATAACAATAAACAACAGGCAAATAAGTTTTAGTACTGGTGTTTAAAAAGTTATAATTTTTGGTAAAATTTGATACAGACGGAAATTAAAAGAATGAACTTGTAAAGGATTGTGCATGTTATTAATAATACAGTACTACAAACACAAGAAAATTATAAAAGAATAAATTCAACTACTGCTTGTCTGTCAAAAAAAAAAATTAAACTCCTACAATTTCTACTACACTTCAAACGTTCGTGACTGTGTTCGTTATCATTCAAAACGGAGTTTTGAATCATCATCATCATCATCAGCCTATAATGTTCCCACTGCTGGGACACGACCTCCTCTCAATTAGAGGGAATGGGCTATAAATCCACCACGCGGGCCCAATGCGGGTTGGTAGATGTCACATGTCTTCGAATTTTTGGTTCTAGGACATGCCGGTTTCCTCACGATGTTTTCCTTCACCGTTTTGAGAGCAGTGGTGATGAAATAAATTACACAAAGTAATGCGCCTGTCTGGGTTCGAACCCACGACTTACTGTTCGTAAGTCCGGGCCGCCACCACTGGGCCACCCAGTTTTGAATACAACATGCAAAATAGTTTTAACAAAACTGATGTTATAGTGCATAAATACGTATAATTACCTTTTCCAATTCTTTTTCGAGTACATCTGCTAGCTGCGCTGTAATTGTGCTCCATTATTACAGCAGAAGGAGCAGCTGATGGAATACTACCATGAACAACGCCTGAAGCAAATACATGCATAATTAGTATTTTTCTATGGATAAATAATTTGAGGTCAAACTCATGAAAAATCATTACTGCCTTAGCTATCATTTTGTCAGCATGGTAGGAGTAGTACTTATTATTTTGCAGTGCTTATTTTCAACTGATATAGTATTAAATAAATGATGCTGGTGCAATTCAGAAATCATCACCCTGCCCGCTTAGCATGACCACCATAGACACGATAGAGAATCGACAAATCTTTTGTTCATGTCATTGAATGAATCGACAAAATAACAGATGAACTAAAGATTCTCTTTCGTGTCTATGGTGGTCATGCTACGCGGGCTGGTCAACGTAAAAAATCCAATTTTTTAAATCGAACTTAATGCAATTTATTTTACCTGTGTCTGTTGGGTGTGCAGCAGTAGTATGTCTCAGTTTACTATTGGCTGCAATTAAAGGAGGTTCTTGTTCCAACATAAACCCAGCAGATTGTTCTGAAATCAAGATTAAGATAAAATAAGCTTTAAATCATAAATTTGATGAAATGTATACAATACCATTAGATATATACCTAAACTGATCTAATGGTATCGGTATAAATATATGACAACTATTTTCCATTTCATGACAACTATTTTTCATATTAATAAGGTGGTCTAAATAACTCTTTTGCCTCCCTTTTTCTATTTTGCGTTTCATGGAAAAGTTAGGTACTTTCTCAAGCAGCTACCAAAAGTAAAATAAACAATTGAACGCCATACAGATATTATACACATACACACCTGTTTTAAAAGCATGTGATGTTTGGCCTAAAAGACCAACAGCAGATTCCCTGGACGAGCTATCTGAAATTTTAATTAAATTAAATTAATACCAACATAGCCAACATAAATAAGTTCATGTGTGAAGTATCTTCAATGTTTTTTTTTTACACACATCAAAATACCTGCAAAAAAGAACCTGTATAATATGTATTCAGTGAGTGAATGAGTTTAATGAAATAAATTGTTAAAGATTGAACATCATTAATCCATCAAGGAACTGTAATGAAAGATTCACCCTTGTATGGGAAATACATTGGGCCACCTACATTTATTGCCAGATATGTTTTAAGTCCCATGTAAGGAGGCAAGCTTTTAGCTGGACACAGTTCTAGACTCTGTGCTGCTACTAAAAATTCACTAGTGGGAACACCCAATAACACCTCACCTGATCTGGGGATTGAACCCAGGACCTCATGCTTAGCAGTTACACTTGCAATCACTAAACCAATGAAGCAGTTCTACAACTTTAATGAGACACAGTGAAAAACTATTAATGTAATATCAACAAATTTTTGAGATTTCATAAATACCTACATTAGTATGAAAGCTCAAAAGTTTGTTTCAAATGTGGTCTACCACAAAGTTTGTTGTAACAACCCAGATTGTATACACACCATGTAAATGAAGTGAAGGAATTGCCAATGCACTTAGCCGGTTATTCCGAACTCGGTCTCTTGCAGTGAAATGTATGTCACAGATCAGCTTCTTTTGGTAAAACTCGTAGTCAGAAGCAGTTTCTAGTTTTCCACCAAGAAGGCTGACCCAAGCTTGAAAACGCTCAGGGAATTTATCAGCATTTGGAAAACGATGCATTGGTGCGCCTGAAATAATCAAAAAGAAGAATTTGGTTATTTTGAATCAATAATCTTAAGTTCCAAATAAAACATTATCATTCTTATTTCTTGCTAAATAGACTATGAGGGTTTTATGAAAAAACATCTGATGCCACAGACGGCACAATAATAATCAGTAAAAAATATAAGGTGCGCTCATGCTGGTGTAGTAATGCAGTGATTATCATGATATCTAAAGTTAAGCAACGCTTAACACAGTACTGTTAGTACCTAGTTCGTACAACTCAATGTAAGACAAGGACAATCTGTACCAGTATTTTAAAGAGTGATCAGCAAGCATTTCCTGTCACTTCAACTAAATGCATAAGTATAATTAAAATTAATTGGGTAATGTATTTAATAAGTCTGCTTTTTATTTCATGTATCTGTGGAACATAGTCCAGTTCAGCCGAGAAGTGAGACAGTAGGTGAAGACTTAGCTATTTTACTTATATTACATAAAAATAAGGACATAAGACAATCCACTGACCGGATTTTTAATTTCTACTTTTGAGTATGTGTAGGTAGGTAATGAAAAATCGAGGTGAGAAAAATATTTGCATGTAAACACATAATGAATGATGAAAAAACTTACCGCCAGCAGCACATCCAAAGGCGCATAATTTAGGCATTTTAACAAAAACAAAGTTACTACAAACAACACAAAAACAGCGTCCTTTCGCGATATTGTTCGATAAAATTCAGTATGTATTCCAAGACGAATTCACCACAGGAAGGCGGAGGAGATCAAACCTCGACTTCACGCACTTACTGAAAGATTTCACAACTGAAATACAACTGAAAAAATGGAGAAATCTACAAACATGCACATGCAAAGAAAGTAGTCACCATTTTGTGAATTTGAATTTCAACGTAATGTTGCCACCTGTTGCCAGAAATTCAGTATTTTACCGGGAACCACTCACACTATTGCCAGTTTCATTATAGTGATATTTATCGAATAATTTGATAAAAAAATAGATTTTATGTTTAGAACTGTGAATAAGTTTTTAATAAAGTCTCTAATAATATTTTTTTTTAATATTTTTACTTTTTGTAATTTATTCAACATTGTTGTTCTTAACTAGTGACATCTGTTGGCTCATCAAACTTACTAAACACGACATAATTTTCGATTCAAATAATAGATGGCGCCACAAATAATGGAATTTGTACTACTAGGCTACTGTCCTACGCCTGGGCCAAACTGTAAATAAATGACCTTTTAAATCTTTTATTGTTCATAACAAAATAATTATGTTCATTTTGTCGATCTATAACAATAAAAAACAATAGACTTGAACGAGCCACTAACTTCTTGTTTGTATTTTTATGAACGCACCGATTTGTCTAACACACACTGACATTTGTACTAAAAAAAAGGGGAAACCCCGCGCAATCTAACCGTCTGACTGATAAGCTCATTGATACTGTTAAAACTGTTATTAGTGACTCATAACTCATTTTCAAATAATACTTGTTATAGGACATAAACGGCCAAATTCTACAAAAACACTACCGCCGGCAGAGTAGAATAGAACCAACCCATTACACTCACGGGTGTCGCTGTCGTATAAAGCGACTAATGTCTGAGGCAGAATACCTTGCCCCTCCGTAGATCAGAGAATGGGCAGCAGCGTTTTCTGTTAGTCTTTCATCACTGCGATCTCCAATCCGCCTGCCAAGCGTGGAGATTACGGCAAATTTATAGATTATGTTAAAGTCATATTTACTATGCAAATTAGTGTCGAGATTCCTGCAACCAAGCAAGGTGCAGATAATATAAATTTTTAACTAAATAAAGTTGGCAACTCTGTTCCTCGGTTCCTCCCTACGTCGACTACTCGATTTAATTGGATACGATTCAATCGAATAACCGATTCTCATAAGCCCTCCCTACCCTATGGCCCTCCCTCCCTCCCTTTTTATTGAGCGAGCCGCTGTCCTCTTGCTTCTTGATGAGTGTTTGTCAGTGTTTGTTTGCAACTACAGTAACGTGCGCATTAGATTTGGATTTTAAAAATATTTTGGAAAGAAAAATTCTATCGTAAGTAAAGCCTTCACAATTTACTTAGATAATACATTAACGAGTGCTGCACAAATGCCATACGTTCACAAAACCAGGATATAAAGAAAGTTTTAGCTTTCCAGCTAAAGCTTCTATGTATTTATAAATAAGTCCCTTTCATTTAACTTTCATAGATTTTTACGTTTTTAAGGTCTAAAGCTAAATTCTAAGTTCTTACAACGGATTCAGTAGGTACATGCCTTTATAAAGCCTGGCTTTTGTTTATAATCGGTTTAAAAAAGAAAACCTGCTGCTTTTCATAAACAAAATGCAAGACTGAAAATGTGTGAAACAGCCAATTTAAAACCTGGAGTGAACCTCTGAATCCTTCGTAGTACCTATTTTAATACTATGATGTATCACCCTGCATCCATCGTCTTTCTCTGTCGTCTTTATGTAAATCAATTGCTTCTTCATCATCCGTCAGCATCATTCATCAGATTTGTTTTATGTCTATTATTATAGGATCCAAAGGATCCCATAAATAACGACCTTCACCGAGCTGGTTAATAGATGAAAAGTATTAATAAGTTAAATCAAATTAAATATGTCAAAAAATATAGGTACTGCAAATGGGTTGACTGAAAAAGTTCACTCCAGAATAATTTTTTTTTTCGTTCTTTCACTGGTTTGGCTAATAGACAAATTCCATACCAAACGAAAGTATGAAACCTGTAGAATATGCAAATGTTAGGTTAACCAAACCAGAATAATGTTTAAAAAAAAAAATTGCTAATTATATTATATTCTGCACTGAATTTTTTTAGTCAATTTGATATAAAATACTTTTTATCCATTAACCAGCTCGGTGAGGGTCGTTCTGTAAGGGATATTAGACTATAATTGAGTTTTGATAATTTCCCTTCCTATTTACAGGAATTGGCCCGTCTCTTCTTCGGTGCTGAGATCAACTTGGTATCTGACCCTTAGTATCTGGAGCTGTTACTGCCTTTCGGAGCAAATGCAGAAGGAGGTGAGTTGCTGGAGGTCACAAATTCACAATGTAGAATTTTGGCCCGTTCTTAAAATGCCAGAAACCTGTGATTGTAAAAAAATGCTGGGAGGATGGGTTTTAAATAAAGAAAAGAGTCATCTTCTGCCTGCCTTTTTCCCAACTTTGTTGGGGTTAATTTCCAGTTTTACCGGATGCAGCTGAATACCAGTATTTTACATGGAGCGACTGCCTATCTGACCTCCACAACCCAAATTAGTACTGGGTAATACGATACACCTTGGCAAGCCTGGTTGTCAAACTTTTTGGGCCTCTGACTACCTAACAACTGTCAAAGATCTACAAATGACAGCCGAGACCAACCTCTCTTAACGTGCTTTCCGAGGCACGGAGGAAACTCGGTAAGTAATAGGCGGTCACTTATCCACAGACTAACCTAGGCAAGCACGGCTTAACCTAACGATCGACCCGAGCAGCTGTTATTATTTAGCCACGAGCTCCTGAAATAAATAAAAGAGTATACGTATCTAAAAATTAATGATTCTAAATATATATTTTTTTCTTTTGCTCCCCAAAAGAAAAAAAATACTAGGGGGAGAAACTATAAAGGCACCCAGTTTTTAAGGATAAGGCCGAGGAGTGTGGGATTCTTACCTCACTTACACCAACTTAGAAGTCATCATTATGACACCTTAATTTCCAGGATCAGAGGGTGTTGGTCGATTTGAGGACTGGAATAGGATGGAGGAGGTTTTTACCCAAAAGGGATCCATTACAAGTGCAAAAAACAAAGAATTACTTGAATAACATAACTATGTATACTCTGGAATAAAGAAGCTTTTTAATCGACTTCCAAAAGGAGGAGGTTCTCAATTCGATTGGTATTTTTTTTTTATGTATATGTACACCGATTACGCTGACATTTATGATCGATTTACGTGATTCTTCTTTAGTTTGATGCGGAATAGTTGCCATTTAGTCCCATAAAAATTTAACATAGTTTTAGTAGTTTTCATTTTATGATTTTATGAACATTTTTACTTCAGTTGTGTGGTATAATTTCATGTATGTTCACCTATTTCTCTTCCATTTGTGGAGCGATACTCAAATTTCTTTTTTTATTTGAGAAGAGTATACTCCTGAGATGGTCGCATTTAAATTTGGTGAAGATCTGATGCTGATCTTCGGAGATATATACGTACAATGGAACTCCTAAAAAAAAACTAAATGAATCAAACAAAGGTCCCCGAAACCGACTTCTGAAGCTAAAGTTATTTTTCACTTTTTTGTGTTTTTTGAAGTCGGTTTTATTTTTTTTTGCAAAAAAGTTTTTATTATTTTATATTTATATATTTTTTTTTTATAATTTCCAGGATATGGACTACATAATGGTTCTCATCAACGAGCTCAAGTCCAGAGTGGGTGTGAATGCCATATCCCGCATGCGATTTACCGTCCGAAGTTGTAAGGATATTTTGAACTGCACCATTTTTGCTTTTATCACTGTTTTGGATAATCTATCCAAATAGGGTAGATGACACCATAAAACAATAATTACAATATTATAATATACAAATAATAAAGTTTTTTTTTTTTTTTTTAAGATGGGTGTCTAGCTATCTCTTTAAAAAAAAACTTTATTTTGGGCCTGAAAACCCGATGTATTTTCAATTAATTGCCAAATTCGATTTTTAGTTGCTTTGAAATCAATAAATCAGTCAGTTGAGTCATTGAGTTGAATAAACAGTGATGTCACTTTTTTTTATTGCCATACAAAATCTATGAGAGAACTGCGTTTTTGGTTTTGGCAATTCTTCAATTTTTAGTTGCTTTGAAATCAATAAATAGTTGAGCCATTGAGTTGAATAAACAGTGACGTCACAGTTTTTATTGCCATACAAAATCTATGAGAGAACTGCGTTTTTGGCAGCTCTTCGCTTTTTAGTTGCTTTGAAATCAATAAATAGTTGAGTCATTGAGTTGAATAAACAGTGACGTCACAGTTTTTTATTGCCATACAAAATCTATGAGAGAACTGCGGTTTTGGCAGTTCTTCGATTTTTAGTTGCTTTGAAATCAATAAATAGTTAAATCATTGAGTTGAATAACCAGTGACGTCGTTTGCTATTGCCATACAAAATCTATGAGAGAACTGCGTTTTTCGCAGCTCTTAAAAAGTATCTCAATGGGGGCTATCGTTTTTGAGCTCACCAGATGGCGCACTGTCGAGTAAGGTCCTGTCAGTAATTCTATTTAATACTTTAAAGCACCAATAACTTCATAAAATTGTTTATTTTATTACGTATAACAACATAGTGTAAGCTTTAGATATATATTTACAATATTGTTCCTAAAATTAGCAAGCATGAAACATTTAAAAATCATTCTACCTCCAATTACTAAAATATTAGAATCCTAAGTTGCTACTTAAAATCTTCGAGTCATAATTAATCAGGAATGGCTCAATCTATACACAATCGTGAGTATTAGTATAAATACGTGATAAAAAAGCACACAACGCGTGAACACTGTATGACATCTGACATTTTGGAGGACCTTAGTCTACACAAGCGCCTCTAGCGGCAAATTCACACGCGATAGCCCCCATTGATTGGTGTGTCATCTACCCCATTGGATTTTAGAATCTTTTGTAGCTAATTACACAGCTTCATTTAGTAAGTACTATATATTTATGATTATATAATGTCTAGATGGAGCGTCGCCCTACAATCAAAACAAAAAAAAACGAGCCAACAATTTCAAGCCTGTGTGCGTGCAGGCGGTGTTTTACACTGTCATACTATGTCTCTGTGTGCGTGAATAATGATACCAGCTACTACAATTCTCCCATTGGTCACATATTAAAAAAATATGAGTTTTAGGTGTATGATGTAGTAGGTATTAAGCAGTTTTAGTTGTGTTTTTTTATTAAGTATGTAGTTACTTTCTTAAATAAATAAAAAACACTAAATAATTTAAAATATATATATATTGTTGGCATCAGCGAAGTGAGAAGAATGGGTGAAAATATCATATCCTATCCAGATTACATATTTTACCATATAAGAGACCCCGGGACTGCTTACAACAAAATAAAAATAAGAATAAAATAAAAATCTTAAAACTATACAATAAAAAAAATAAACTTAAAACTAGACAGAAAAAAAACATTGTGTGTTAACAAAAGAATTGGAACACAAGAAAGATACAGTTTGATAGAAAATACTTTAAAAACCCAAAAACAAGTATTGCAAAAATACCAAAACTGAACTGAAAAAATGGCTAACAACAGAAAGGTACTACAAAACTACTAGAAGCGAGAAACCACTTAATCAGCACTAAAGATACATAGGACAGAAGAAAAATTTAACAGAAATTAGTGAACAAATTAAAGATAGCATTAGAAAGGACAGAAAACAAAACAGAATGGAAATTATAGAAAAATATATAAGTAAAACGGGTGAAGTCAAAAAAGCATACAGAGAGTTAAAAGAAGTGGAAGGAGTGATGTGAAAGATCAGAATGGAAAAGGTTGGAGGAGGCCTTTGCCGATAGGCAAACAGATTGCAACAGATAAAAAAAAGCAGCAAATATTAGAATAAGTTTTAATAAGTTATAAGTTTACTTTTGAATATTGTTATTAGGTTAAGTTGATCTGAATAAAGGCTATTATTATTATTATTATTATAAATAATTTAAAAAGAGTTGTTGAATGTTGTATTCAATCAGCTAAGTTAATTAAATTAGTATTACAATTGTGCCGATTCTCTTGTTCACAAACTAAACTAAAATTAGACTATTTCTATCTTTTCTACAGTAGTTTCTAAAACTACAGTAGTTTTTGTTGGTTTCCATGTGGCATCTCCGAGGCTTTTTTGTTTGCGATCTATCCATCGATTCCTGATAATAGGATTATTGGGTATTCTGAAAAATAAGATGTTATGATGATCACCATATTTTATTCATTCAATAAATATGTTAAGGGCTGATTATTCAAGATAAATTTTATCCAAGGAATAAAAATGGAGGTTAAATTACCCATTTAATACTATTAATCAGTGCCAGTTATATATATATTATAATAATTATAAAAATGAATTGCTGTTCGTTAGTCTCGCTAAAACTCGAGAACGATTGGACCGATTTGGCTAATTTTGGTCTTGAATTATAATAATAATAAATATTGCTGGACATTACACACAGCGCCATCTAGTGCCACACTAAGCAACGAGGCTTGTGTCGTGGACACCCATAAGTCAATGTGGACACCAGATAGTTGATACTTATACTACATAGATACTTTTTGTTTGTAAATACATACTTTTTATACATATAAATTATAAACATCCAAGACTCGGTAACAAATGTCCATGCTCATCACACAAACATTTGCTCCGACCGGGATTCGAACCCGGGACCCTAAGAACGTAAGGTGGCTACCTTACTAGCGCTGCGCCATTTGGGTCGTCATCGTTGTAATTGTTTGTGGAAGTCCAGGGAACATTAAACGATGAGAAATAGGTAGGTAGTAGGTAGGAAGGGAGTAGGTAGGTGGTAGGTAGGTAGGAAGGGAGTAGTTAGGTAGGTAGGTGGTAGGTAGGTAGGTAGTAGGTAGGGATTAGGTAGGTAGGTAGGTAGTAGGTAGGTAGGTAGCTCATGTGACGTAGACGAAGTTTCGCGGGTCAGCTAGAATTACTAAAATGTGAACATGAAGTCGGCATCAAGTAAATTATTTACCTAGCTATAATAACAAGTTTTACTTGGCATCGACTTCAAAATCATATAAAGAAAGACTTAATACGAATTGATAAACTCCACCTTTTTTTAAATCGATAAATAAAGTAGACCAACTAAATAATATAAACGTAACCATAAACTAACTAATATACCCACAAAAAATTACGTTAAGGGCCTATACTACCTCAAATGGCTTAGCATGATCCTCCGTTACGCCTATAATACTGCAGCATTAATTTTGAAATAAATATATGGTAAAGTTGAGGATTAATTTTAGGTCTTATGTTTGGCGAAAACACGATTTCATTAAATTTTCTCGATAGAAAAAAATCCCAAAGTTACCTACAAATCGAACAATAACCCGCTGGTATTCAAAAAGTACTTCAAATTAGATCATGAAACTTTGCATAGTAACTGTACTAACTATAAAGCAGGTCTTATGTTTTTTACTTTTTCCAAAAGACGAAAATTTGATTTTATAAAGAATAAAAACCACTCATTTCGCACTATTCGGCCGCAGTGACTGACGTAACAATCGCTCTGTAGTGCAAGCTGATTAGAACTTTATTCTAACAGTATTACAAACGAAATTTGAACCACCACAAATAGAGTTGCTAATCTGAGGTAGTATAGGCTCTTAAGTTGGGAGAATGAAAAAAATAAAATATGGCGTAATTTTATGTTCATAAAAAAAAGAAATATATCGTTTTTTGGTTACTTATCGATGATAGGTGATGTGCCTGGTATTTTTTACACTTCCTGTATGATTCCGGCACAGTTTAATAGCACATACCGTCATTTTATCGCTGTTATTTGTTTATTACTTAGCGCGCGTAATACGTGGTGACGCCAAAACGGCACGATCGACACTAATCGGCGGGTAAGAACTTATAAGCCAACAGTTGGCTGATATTTTTTGACACGTTTGCGCGCACTTGACGCTCCATCTAGACATCATAATATAATCAAAGGTACTATCGGGGTCTTTTCCGCCTGACCATTTTAATTTTTTTTCGCTTACATCATGCGGAGGCGCCGAGCCACGCCCCCTTAAATTTTGGGCCTATTAGGAAAGCGTCAACTTTGGCGCGCAAAGTAATGTTACGAGCTGGGTATGGGATAAATTAATTACTACCGATTACACACTTGGATAACTTTAATTAATCACAAAACACTTAAAACACAATCACTTATACAGTACTGATCACTATTCACTTAGATATCGCACTTACTAGATCACTTTGATTCGCCTGGTACTGTAGCCAAAATAAGACTGCCTGCTCCCGCAAAGACGTCGACTATTTATATGACGACCGAACGTTTGAGAAAGATCCAGAATCTTCTAGACAATTCATACTAGGTCATTGTCCTACGAGAAACTTCCACAACTTTTGTACAAAGGAAAGAAATAGGTACTTTATGTCCTGGGCGTACGGTCGAAATTACAATGACAACTTTCTGATGTATTTTATAGGTAGTTTGCGAATTTGTACCTACATCATTCGGTACATACCTACTACTACCTACTTACTTAGTTGTAGGTACCTACTATTAGAAGCTACTTATATTGTAGGTATGGCTACGACGTAACACTGCCCCCTCCTTAGACATGCTCGTCCCGAGCATCATTAGGCCCGTAGTATCGCGCCAATCGGTCTACATGGACAATCTTAGGCGCACCTCGTGGACCCTTCTGTATTCGGTAGGTGACATCGTTGATCCTAGTCACGACTCGGTATGGTCCATCCCAGTTTGCTTGTAATTTCGGAGACTTCCCTTTGCTCCGTACTGGGTTATGCAACCACACCAGTGAACTCTCGTCGAAACCCCTACTATTTGCTTTCCGGTCATAACGGGTCTTCATCTTCTCAGACATCTGTTGGCCGGATTGTCTAATATGCTCATAAACATCATTCAACTTGTTACGCAAGTCATTTGCGTAATCTGTTACACTGCGTGGAGCATCAGGGGGAGTTCCAGTGATTAAATCTGCAGGTAATCGTAATTCCCTTCCAAAGTTCGCGAAGGCGGGCGTCACACTCGTACTTTCGTGGACTGCGCTGCGGTAGGACAGAAGAAACGGCTGTATGTGCTTGTCCCAATCCCTTTGTCTGCTTTCCACGACTTTTGCCAGATATCTTTCCAACGTTTGGTTGAATCGTTCCACCATTCCATCAGATTGTGGGTGGTAAGAGGTGGTTCTGGTTTTGTGGGTACCCATTAATCGACAAGTCTCCTGAAATACTTGCGATTCGAAATTCCTTCCTTGATCGCTGTGTATTTCTAAGGGTACTCCAAAACGACAGAAGACTTCCTGAACCAATTTATCTGCGACAGTTGTAGCTTCTTGATTAGGAATGGCGAAGACTTCTGGCCACTTTGTGAAGTAATCCATGACCACCAAGAAGTACTTGTTTCCGCTCTCACTTTCTGGAAATGGTCCCGCAACGTCTAGTGCTATCCGTTCCCAAGGGGCTCCAACGTTGTACACTTTTAATGCTCCTCTGCTGCGTGTTTGGGGTCCTTTCACGGCCGCACAACTGGTACATTTGCGACACCAGTCCTCCACATCATCTCGACAGTGGATCCAGTAAAAGCGTTCTCGAATTTTTAGTAAAGTCCTTTTTACCCCCATATGTCCTCCCGAACATCCATCATGGTACAGCCGTAAAACATCCGGTACCTTAGCTTTAGGGACAACCATTTGTCGATGACAGCTGTCCCCTCGAGCGTTTTCCCATTTACGGCACAAGACTCCATCCTGGATCACCAAGCTGTTCCATTGCGCCCAATAACTCTTCGTGATGGAACTCATCGCAGCCACATCACTCCACTTGGGTTTAGGAGCACCAGCTTTGATCCACTCGAAGATCGGTTTGATGTCCGAGTCATTTTGCTGAGCCTGCTGTAGGGTTTCTTTCCATTCATCGCTGAGATCCGTTCTTAGAATCCTCACAGGCACCACTTCCTTAGACTCCTGTCTGGTACTGTGCTTCCAATCTTCAGACAAAGGTCTTCTTGACAGTTCATCTGTTTTGCTTTGGTTTCTCCACTGTTGCTGGGCAGTCATTCCAGCCGCTTTTCTCTGCAGGGGTTGATCTTCTCTCGGTATGCTGCGCTTAGGACAGCTTGACCGAAGATGACCTCTTTCTCCACAATTGTAACACTTAGGGCTGTACCTTTGCGAACGCTGGCGTACAGGTGATGCCACTACTTGCTTTGGGCAGCTTGATTGATCATGATCTCTTTCTCTACCTGTGTAGCAGCTAGGGCTGTACCCTCTCGCACGGTCGCGTAAAGGTGATGTCACAACCTCCCTGACATGGTGTGTTCGATGGTCTTGCCTCGCTGCCTCAACTTCCAAGGCATGGACCAACGCCTCTTTCAGGGTCTCATGATGCCCAAGTCGTACAGCGGCTCTAACTTCTAAGTCGCGTATTCCGTCGACAAACGCCTGTACCAGATTTCCAGTGATGAGTGCAGGGGCAGACCGGTATGCTTTTCGAACCAGCGTCTCAACTTCCAGGGCCCACTGCTGTAGGTTCTCGGCACTACGCTGGACACGATCCTTCAACTTAGCACGAAATACGTGCTCCAGGTGCGCGTCGCCGTATCTGGACTCTAACGCCTCCAGCAGCTGCTCGTAGGTTACATCCTTGCCAAGCGCCTCAAGAATGTTGAGGGCCTGGTCTCGGAGACCCAAGGTGAGCGCGGTCATGGCTTGCGGTTTTGTCCATCCATTCGCCTTCATAACGGCCTCAAATTGAATTTTATAAGCCGACCACGAAGATGTTCCATCGAATGGAGGCACCTTAAAGCCCCGCGCTGAAGGTGCAGCAACCACTGAAGCCACAGTCACGTCTCCAGTCTTCAGTTCCCCCAAAGCCTTCTTCACCCCAGCGATCTGAACTTCGGCTTCTGAGATGCGATTCTCATGCTGGTGTACCTGGTCCTTCATAATCTTGAGCTCTTTGCCGAAAGTTGCATGAAGATCCTTTATGAGGATCATCTGTTCTTCTTGACGGCGAGCCTGCTCCTCTTTATCTCGTTGCAACTGCTCTTGTAACTGGCGAGCCTGGTCCTCTTGACGGCGAGCCTGGTCCTCTTGACGGCGAGCCTGCTCCTCTTGACAGCGAGCCTGCTCCTCTTTATCTCGTTGCAACTGCTCCTGTAACTGGCGAGCCTGGTCCTCTTGACGGCGAGCCTGCTCCTCTTGACGGCGAGCCTGCTCCTCCTTATCTCGTTGCAACTGCTTCTGTAACTGGCGAGCCTGCTCCTCTTGGCGGCGAGCCTGCTCCTCCTTGTCTCGTTGCAACTGCTCCTGTAACTGGCGAGACTGCTCCTCTTGACGGCGAGCCTGCTCCTCTTGACGGCGAGCCTGCTCCTCTTGACGGCGAGCCTGCTCCTGCAGCAGCGCCATTAAAGCTGACAAGTCTGGCGCTACTGATGCTGGAGAAACTCCGGATGGACCAGCGACTGGCACTGACGTAGGCTGGACTCCACCCGGTGTCTGTGTCGGAGAGTCTCCAAACCGCCTTTGGTCCATGTCCTGCTGTCGCTGACTCCTGGTACGGATACCGTCCGTGTTGTCCTTTGGTAGAACTGGCATAATTTATCCCTCACTTCTGGCACCAAATTGTTACGAGCTGGGTATGGGATAAATTAATTACTACCGATTACACACTTGGATAACTTTAATTAATCACAAAACACTTAAAACACAATCACTTATACAGTACTGATCACTATTCACTTAGATATCGCACTTACTAGATCACTTTGATTCGCCTGGTACTGTAGCCAAAATAAGACTGCCTGCTCCCGCAAAGACGTCGACTATTTATATGACGACCGAACGTTTGAGAAAGATCCAGAATCTTCTAGACAATTCATACTAGGTCATTGTCCTACGAGAAACTTCCACAACTTTTGTACAAAGGAAAGAAATAGGTACTTTATGTCCTGGGCGTACGGTCGAAATTACAATGACAACTTTCTGATGTATTTTATAGGTAGTTTGCGAATTTGTACCTACATCATTCGGTACATACCTACTACTACCTACTTACTTAGTTGTAGGTACCTACTATTAGAAGCTACTTATATTGTAGGTATGGCTACGTACGACGTAACAGTAACAATAACTCGTTTGGCGTACGTCGTCAATGCGCTCGGCCGATTCGGTATCTTTTCATTCATTTTTTCTACACAAAGTCAACGGGGCGGGGCTAGAGAGCGTTTTTATGTTGCGAGTGCAAGCAAAAATGAGCTTAGTGGTGGTCAGGCGGGAGTGTCCTCGATAGTACTTATGGTAAGTAGAAGACAATCAAAATCTATGTTTACTGCTCAAACTATAAATGGATGACTTATGAAGCTGAGCAAAACCATTAATGTCAAAACTTTTCTTCAATTTGAAATTCTTCAGGGTACATCTAGTATGATTTTCTGCCTATTACTACTGACAAGGCTGATGCTCTAGGGTAGCCCACCAGCCCGCGAAATTCGAATTTTCTTACGTTTTTTGCAATTTTTCAGGCCAATGCTAGGTTGTATGTTGATTAAAATATTGTTCGCGACTGTAAGACGTATGTAGTTACAGAATTATAATCATCAAAATCATCAATACAAGTGAAATACAACCCTATAAGTTCATAAAAGTCGAGGCACAATTATTTCAAGGTCAAAGTCACCTTTATGAACTTGGAGGGTTGTATTAATGATTTTGATAATTATAATTCTGTAACTACATTATATGTCTTACAAACGCGAACAATATTTTTATCAACATACATCCTAGCACTGGCCTGCAAATTGCAAAAATTCTTAAGAAAATTTGAATTTCGCGCGCTGGTCGGAGCATTCACCATAACAAGGGTTAGATTTTACCGAGGCCAGAGGCAGTGTTGCCATACAACGTGGCAGCATTGCCAGTCTCTTGGACACATTTCCAGCTGACAGCTTTGAGGTGGAGTTTTTTCGATGCACTTTTATAGTTTTTTGTTAGTATAGTTTAGTTATTTTAATCTATTTAATAGTTTTAAATAATTATAATTTAAATAGTTACTTTAATAAATATTAAATATATAGAAATATCCCGTTCCCGTGGGAGTACGGGAATAAAATATAGCTTATAGCACTCACGAATAATGTAGCTTTCTACCAGTGAAACAGTTTTTAAAATTGGTTCATTACTTCCGGAGATTACCCCCTACATACAAACTTACAAACAAATGTTACCTCTTTATAATATTAGTATAGATTAGTATAGATATATTAAAGTAACTATTTAAACTTAAACTTGTTTAGCCGTGTGGTATCCGGCAGAGTAGAAGAGAACCAACCCATTACACTCACGGGTGTCGTATAAGGCGACTATAAATGTCTGAGGTATAACACCTTGCGCCTCCGTAGACCAGAGAATGGGCAGCAGCTTTTTCTGTTAGTCTTTCATCACTGCGATCTCCAATCCGCCTGCCAAGCGTGTAGATTACGGCAAATTCCTCCCATCATGGGAGAGGCTTATGTCCAACAGTGGACGTTATGGGCTGTTGTTGTTGTTGTTGTTGTATATAGAAATATATACACAAAAATACTTATTTTTGGTGAATTAATTAAATGAGATTAAATTAAGGATTTAAATATAAGTGGTAGATGTCTATTTGTAGCGAGTTTAAAACTATGCAAATAACTCACAGGAGAATTTTCTAGTACGGTGCAATATTTAAAAAAAATATATATTAACGTTTTTGCAAATTCAATTTCATTTATTGGGTGTGATTATTAGTACAATTTTTACATGAGATCTAATAAATAGTTCCTCAAAAATCTACCATAAAGGTGTACACTCTTTCACATTCACAGCCATTATCAAATCACACCCAATAAATTAATTTGAATTTGCAAAACTTCTCCGAGGGGGTCAAATGTACAAGCAGAACTGTTAATCTTACTAGTGGAACTAGTGATAAAAAAAAACAACACTAGTTCCATTATTTTCAGATTCTTTAAAAATGGAACTAGTGGTTATAAAAAACAACACTAGTTCCATCATGGAACTGTTAATGGTACTAGTGACAATGAAGCAAATGTACTCATTTGACCCCCTCGGAGAAGTTTTGCAAATTCAAAATTCATTCATTCATTCGGATGTAGAAACTTACTGAAATTGCAGATAGCAGCTAATCTTTATTTCATAAGCAAGTAATATTCCGTGATTATATTTTTATTTTACGACCCGACTGGCGCAGCGGTAGTGAGGCTGCCTTGCGTTCTTAGGGTCCCGGGTTCGAATCCCGGTAGAAGCAAATGTATGTGTGATGAGCATGGACATTTGTTTCCGAGTCATGGATGTTTATATGTATAATAAGTATGTATTTACAAACAAAAAGTATCTATGTAGTATATCAACTATCTGGTGTCCACGACACAAGCCTCGTTGCTTAGTGTGGCACTAGATGGCGCTGTGTGTAATGTCCAGCGATATTTATTTATTTATTATTTATTTATTTATTTATTTAAAAACACATGCTTGTTGCAGCCGACCCTGATATTGTAGAAAAGATGCAGAAGCAAACAGAACGACTCAAGTACGAGTGTCCGGAGCAAACCAGCCTAATAAACCTGGCCATCGTGAAGGGAGATCTTATTATGCTGCAAATACTACTGGCTGCTGGTAAGATCCTGGGACTTATCCACCACCATCACCATCATCAGAGGCGTCTCTAGCCCGTGTAGCGCCCGTGTGCAAACATTACTCAAGCGCCCGCAAAGTACCTACAAGTAACCACAAACTGTCTAATTTCCTCAATAGATAGTAAACTCTATTGTTTGGAAATGAAGAAGAAATTTGTCGGTTTTGGTTACCATAATGTGTCAAACTCAAACCATTTATTTCAATTACACCATTACGGCATTTTTGAATGTCAAAAATACAAAAAAGAAAATCAAAGCTACAGTCCCAGTCACAAGGCATAATAACTTGAGAAAGTACTGTAGTTGCCCATTCCCTAGCGTAGATCGCTATGGAGAAGAACGGGCAAGAATCTCCATGGACACTCTTCAAAATATTGTTACAAAATCTTAGTTACATCATTAATTTTGAGATTATAGTTATACATATATGTGAGAACGATGTAGAAAGACGTGCACACTAAGAGCGTCCAGAGTAAAAGATTAGATCAACAATTTATGAATAAAGTAATTAAAATTAACCTTGGCAGCTAAGAGATGACCACTCCCAACTGACAGCGCCCGTTCACAAACATGACGCATGTACCGGCGCTATTTAACTCAACCATATTGAAGGGAACTAAATGACCGGACACACCCGCCACCATCAGCGAGACATTTAAGTGAGCATGACATTCTCATGGGACTTATGCATCCCCATCATCAGAGGCGTCTCTAGCCCGTGTAGCGCCCGTGTGCAAACTTTACCCAAGCGCCCGCAAAGTACCTACAAGTAACCACAAACTGTCAAATTTCCCCAATACTCTATTGTTTGGAAATGAGTAACAAATTTGTCAGTTTTGGATACTATGATGTGTTGTTGACTGTATTTAGAATTATACAGGGTGTACTGGTGTTTACCCTTACAAGCCAATACCTACCCATGTTAACATGTCTAGTAGATAGAAATTGATGATGTAACATCAGAAATTTCAAAATTTGGACATTGATGATGTTACATCATCAATGTCCAAATTATGAAATTTCTTCATTCCAATTACGACCTCATATAAACATACAAAGTTCTATATCTGTTGGAAACATTTGACTAATTCGGGAAGGGTAAGCGAGCGAGGCCCACTGTACACGGGTAAAACATTTTTGGAAAGGCGCCGCGCGCCGTGTGGGGCTCCGTAGCTCACGGCGCTCGGCGCCCCCTAGGACCGCTGCGCCCGTGTGCAACGCACACCCTGCATACTAGGTAAAGATGGCCCTGACCTAGTTTTTTCTCAACTACGTTGGGGTCGGCTTCCAGCCTACCCGGATGAAAGAAAGAAAAAGCATTTAATGCATCGAACGATCGATCGTTGATCGTTGGATGCAGCTGAATACCAGTATACCCAGTTAGTCCTGGGTATGCCAAATACGCGCTTTGACGTGGAGTTGCGGACAGGGCCGCGCCGCCCCTGTGTGTGAAGTGTGCGGCGCACACAGGCGCCAAGACATTAGGGGCGCCGCCATCGAAATTAATCGGGATTCCCCGACTTTAATAACAAAAAAAGTTTTATTACAAACTTATGATTTGCGGTTGGTGCAATAGCCGTTTCATGGGATCGAACAGCAAAGTTAAGTTTGACCTTTAAACATTTTGTACGGAACCCTCGGTGCGCGAATCCGACTCGCTCTTGGCCGGTTTTTTATAATAAGAATAATTCTAGAACTAAAAAATATTATGGTTAGTATGTTTTAACGAATGATTGTTTTAACATTAATTTTGTTCAAAATTCACAAAAATTAAAGTTATTGAAGATTCGTGAAAAAATTTTCGCACACAGGCTATATAATACAATAGTCCTGGGTAATAAAATAAGACCCCTTCGTAAGACTGGTTGTCAGACTTTTTGGGCCACTGACTACCTGTAACGATTATAATAATAATAATAAGGTCTGAAAAAGAGATGGAAAAGTTAATCGAAACCACTACAGAATTTAGTAAAGACATAAACATGCAATTTGGGTTAGATAAATGCAAAACAGTTCATATTATAAGAGGCAAAATTAAACCGGGCGACTATCCTATCAACAATATAGACACAATCACAGCTTTAGAACCAACAGACTTATATAAATACTTAGGATACAAGCAACTTAAAGGAATAGATCACACAGCAATCAAACACACATTAAACACAGAATTCAAGAGAAGAGTGATCGCAGTATGTAAAACTCAACTGTCCGGCAAACACTTGATAAAAGCTTTGAACACCTACGCAATACCAATACTAACATACTCGTTTGGGGTGATCAAATGGTCAAAAACTGATATCCAACAAATTGAGAGAACAACACGCACCACACTTACTAAACACAATAACCTACACCCTAAATCTGCTATAGAAAGACTGACTATCAAACGACAATACGGAGGGAGAGGCCTAATTGATATCCACCACCTATGGCAGAAACAAATTACCGGACTAAGAACATTCTTTCACTCTAAATCACACACAAGTAGCATCCACAAGGCCATAGTAAAGAACGACATCAACTACACCCCACTTAACCTACACGAACCGACAGATACACAACACACTAACAATGAAGACCCACAGCAGCAAAAATTAGAAGACTGGAAAAAGAAAGTGCTACACGGTCGGCACCCTCATAATCTAGAACAATCTCACGTAGATACAAAAGCATCAAATAAATGGCTTAAAATTGGTAGTCTATTTCCAGAAACCGAGGGCTTTATTATTGCGATACAGGATCAGATCATAAATACTAAAAACTATAGGAAATTCATTATCAAAGACCCCACAATAACGAACGACAAATGCCGCAAATGCCATAGCCAACCGGAGACCATACAACACATCACAGGGGCATGCACAACACTCACCCAAACAGATTATACTCACAGGCATAATCAAGTAGCAAACATCATACATCAAAACCTAGCACTTAAATATAAGCTCATACAAGAAACTAACACTCCTTATTATAAGTATGTACCAGAAAGATTCCTGGAAAATACAACACACAAACTCTTTTACGACCGCGCCATACTTACTGACAGGACCATTCACTACAATAGACCAGATATAATCCTTCAAGATAAAGCAAATAAAGTTACATACCTCATAGATATTGCAGTCCCCAATACACACAATCTACAAAAAACAATAGGAGAAAAAATCAGTAAATATGCTGAACTGAAAGAAGAAGTGACCAGAATCTGGAGGCAGGAAAAAGTATACGTTGTACCTATTGTTGTCTCCACTACGGGTGTCGTACCCAATCACCTCCATCATAGCCTCAAACTATTAGACCTGAAAGACTCAATTTATATAACACTTCAAAAAGCCGCAATTTTAAACACCTGCAGAATAGTGAGAAAGTTCATGCAGATTGAGGATAATGCTTCTCACAACACTCATATTTCATCACACACACACGCTACGTTGACTTGGCATAAGCCCGTTAACGTAGCTGAAACTAGCTAAAAGCTAAGAAACAATATATGTTTTCCCTAAATAATAATAAAGCCTTTATTTTCCTTAACAATTACGCTTCTTATAAAATAATTCATTAGCATTTCATTAAACCTAACGTTTAACAATACTTTATGTACGGGGTCAACCACCGTACAGTATGTTTACCTGGGCCATCATTATTGCGTCACCCGTTTAGTATGTTCTATCATTTATATTATTGCACTTACGCCGCAATAGTCAGTACGTAATTCGGCGACATACCGTGCGCGTGACTCATAATCCCATATCGTTCATCATACTCTAGTATAAAGTAATCTTAATCTTATATTTGTGGAAACAGACAATACAGTGAATTTATTAACCCTAAACTGACTTTCATCTCTTATTTCATCCTTGAACTATCTATCTTATCTCAACCCCATTTCATATATTTAAACATTACATTTCACATAGCATAACATTTCATCACATTTAACATTATCATTTCATTTTCAGTAGTAGGTATAAACATTTCATGCATTTTTTAAACTTTTTGTATAAACATTAGCCCATTATAATATCAAACATATAATTTAGTATATTTAATAATAATTAATTTATCTATATAATTTATAGGTTTATAATATTATATATTTTTATATAATTGTTATATTCATTTCTTTTAATATTTCATTTACTTTTTACATTTCATAATTTTTTGTTAAGGCCCCATTTGGGTAAAGGCCTCCTCCTCCTCTGTTTGTGCATATTATGTACAGTTGTTGGAGGGTTATTGTCTTTATCCCCCGCGGTGACAAGCCGTATTGGGAGATCGGGAAGGGCAGGCGTCAATCGTTTCAGTGTCTTGAGGAGAAATTTGATCGAGAAATGTGAGCGTAGGTTTTTTGATAATGAAGTTGTTCATACTATTGTTCTTATTTATTTTTGTTGGCTGTTTTTTGTTTTGATCTTTTTTACTGGCAGAGTGTGCTTCCATTTCTGGGGATTCCGAGAGGTTTCTTTTTTTTGGTATGTATCTTAAGCTGTTGTATTTGTTGGTTTTTATTTTCAAGTATTACGAGTTTGTCATATTTTATTATCGCTTTTTTCCCTTGCTCTTTTGCTTTCTCTACTTCGCTCTGGAGCTCTTTACGGTTTTTCAGGACATCTAAGGGATAATTTTCTTTTATATAGTAGGGTGTGTTTTCGAGTTTCTTCTGGGTTTTTAATATTTGTATTTTCATCCCCATGGTAAGCAAAGTTATTACAATAGGTCTGGTTTTTTCGCTTTTTATTCCAAGCCTTCGCATGGATTTGATGTAGTATTATATACGATCAAACAAAAAACTGAAACTTTATTCAAAGTTAGAAAAAAAAACAATAAATCATGTTCAATAATCAAAACAACGTAAAAGTGTTAATTATATTTTTTAATACTAAGTAGAAATAACTTTTAAAATTAGGTTTTCACCGCAAAAATTTGATTGATGAATTGCTCATACTATAATCTTTCCAGTTAGGTATACTTAGTACGTTACAATGGCTCTATTGAACTCCACTGATAGTCTGTTTCTGCATGAGTCGAAAAATCCGGTCTGGCACAAAATCCGGGCGAAGTCCGGTATTGGCATTAAAAATCCGGTCAAGACCGTATTTATCCGGTCAGATGGTAACCCTAGCCAGAGCTATTGCACTCCGTGTGTAGGCATTAGATAATTACCTACCGCTTCGCGCATATTGAATATGCAAGCTCTCTAGGGCTGTCGCGCTCCAGCCGTGCGTAACTGCGTACGTATGCCGCATGCCGCGTTAGTTTTTCGCGCTCTTTTGACCTTGCGTCGCGTACCTACCTACTCGTACTTCGTGTTTGTTAACTGACTGATTTATTGATCATTAATCATTACTAGTGAAAATGACAAGCCGGATAAACTGTTGCTGTTAATAAATGTAGAAAAAAATATCTTTTTTATATAAATTTCACTACTCCATGTCCATGCTTCCCATCAGAGTTTATTTTAAAATTACCTATTTGTTAGATTTCGCATTTATACTGCTATTAAATTTAATTAGTTTTTAGTTTAGTTTATTTTTTAGTTTAATCTTGTATGTTTTGTTTTTAATTTTTGCTGCATGTTTTCTGCATGCCACTTTAGAATTTATATATTATTATTATTAACTATGATGTATGTAATGTATCAATCACAATTTAAATTGTTCCTGATAAATAAAATAAGTAATCCTAATTTTAGAGAAGGCAAGATATTTATGAGGCATTTTACTAGAGTAAAACAATTGTAATTATAAAAGTTTTAATAAACATTTAATTAATAGGTAATACATTAAAATACAAAAATGTTAGTAGTATTTTATTTTGAGTACTTGAGGCAACCCTACAGACTGACCATTAAGCAGTGAGACGCCGAATAAAATACGCTAACGCGTGGCGTCAAGGCACAATTTAGATCGAGCGGGCCCAGTTTAGGTATTTATAATGTCGGCTTTCTTCAAGATCAAAGGAGTGCAACTTCTGTACGCTAGTACTATTATCTATTCTGCAGTGCCCTAGCTGGGTATGATGTGATGCGGAGGAACGCGGATAATGTTGTGAGGATAGTTTTGAGTAATAATGTGGGTGGGTATAACAGTAGAGGAAGACCAAAGACACGATGTGGATTGTGTAAAGGATGCTAAGGCAAGAGAGGAGGTGTCTGATGAGATGACGTGTTATAGAGAGGTGTGGAAGAGGACATGCTGCGCCGACACCAAATAACGGCAGGAGAATTCACAATGAGGGATTTTCTTTTTAGCTCTTCCCTAGTCGCTGGATAGATGTCGCTAGGAGTTAGTATGATAATGCAAGGAACGGAACCTAAAAAAACCGATTTTAACAAAGCGCGAGAAATGTAGGTTGTATTCGGAGGGTTAAGCAAATGAAAGTGTCAGTCAACGAGAGTATGTGACGTGACACAATGTTTTTATTTTCAAGCATTTTGGCTTTGGCACCAACTATCATAGTAAGTTCAACGCCATCTATAGAGTTCTTGGAAACTAAGTTTTTTTTTTAAAACCTCAAAAGGAAAACCTCTCATTCTAAAACGTTTTCAAAATGCTAATTACAATAACTTAAGAGTCCTATTACATTTTTTAATAAAATCATGATTTTTGACGCAGTAATTCTCAGCAGCAGTAAGATATTTTAATTATTTGCTTAAGAATAACCATAGTGCCATTCTCTTTCTTGTAAGTTGGAGTTACACATTTTCATTTTTCTTTTCGTGTAATTTACTATAAATATTTTACGAACTCAGATTGCAAGAAAAACCGTCGGCGATGGAACTTTAAGAGTCCTATTACATTTTTTTGGTAAATTCATGATTTTTGACGCAGTAATTCTCAGCAGCAGTAAGATATTTTAATTATTTGCTTAAGAATAACGATAGTGCCAGTCTCTTTCTTGTAAGTTGGTGTTACACATTTTCATTTTTCTTTTCGTGTAATTTACTATAAATATTTTACGAACTCAGTTTGCAAGAAAAACCGACCACGATGGAACTTTAACGCTCATTCACATAGTTACATTCAATTCTTATAAAAGCTAAAATTACTAAAAGATAAGTTGAATGTTTTACTTGTTTATTGGAGTTTTAGAATTTCTTTAAATTCCTTGAGTTTTCACGGAAAAAAATCGTTAAGAAATTGTAATTTAAGCCATAAATGTCTTAATTCAGCGTCCAATAAATTCCAAATAAACTCAATTTTATCAAACAAATTAATATGATATAAAACTTCGATCTACAATGAATAAGTTTCATAAGTTTTCGTTTGTCAATATAATAAGACAAAAATACAATAAATAAAATTAAAGTACCTACTATAATTCTCAATTCAGCTCGCTCCTCAGTCTCATGTCAGTCTCGTCTCTAATATTCGTCAATATCAATCGACAATCGTCCAAATATCGCTATTATTATCGACTCGTGTACGCCGACCGAAATAATTTGATCCAGGAAGTAACAATAACAAAATTGCCTTGGGCAATTGGGCAACTACAGTATACTTTCTCAAGTTATTATGCCTTGTGACTGGGACTGTAGCTTTGATTTTCTTTTTTGTATTTTTGACTTTCAAAAGTGCCGTAATGGTCTAATTGAAATAAATGCTTTGAGTTTTAGCCTAAAAAATGTACTACGACTCTTAAGGCCCTTCTAACCTAAAATTAGCAACTCTATTTGTGGTGGTTCAAACTTCGTTTGAAAAACTGTTAGAGTACGTCGATATAACGACATTCGAAATTTCATATTACTCCTCATTTACTCGCAGCTATTTGATTTATAATATTATTTTCCTGCATGTCCATTGTCCATCCATATCAGTAGGACGAGCTACACGGAAAAAATAACCGTATCCTGTGAGTAAAATGAGCCAGTGAGTGAGCAAGATGGTTATCTACGAAGAGAGTGGTATATTTTGTGCCCAATAAACAGGATGGCAATCAAAACTGAATTCTCAGATTAAGTGTCTTTGCATCAAGGTTTCTTAAAAATAATTGTCTGGTGATCCCGGCGTCACCAGATTTGTATGTACCAGCTTAACTCCAAAGTCTAAACTTCTAAAAATAAATCTACTAAAATATGTAATGTTCTTCCGCGCGTCCATAAGGCACCGATGACATTGACTTGAATGTTCACATAGCTATGAGTGCATTCGAGCTCGCCGCGAAGTGTGCGGTGCGATAAGCGCCGGGTGACGCGCGTCATCGTGTTTGTGATGTCATTATAATTTAACGGCAGACGTACGGGACAAAATAAAAACAAACATCCTGTAAATACCGATCGGGTAGGGCGGGGACATATTGTAAGGTCGTGTAAAAATGTAGTTCACGGTTGCGTCAGCGCACCAACTCACTTAAAGTGTTGCTATTATAATATTCCGTCAGGCGTAATCAATATGATCGGTCGGGCAACCCCGACCGACGACTGTTAACGTTCATCATCAGCTGGTTGAATGCACTCGGAGCATAGGCTTTAACGAAATAGGCATCCGGGTCAAGAGCTGAGTCTGTGTGATCGCATGGAAAAATTCTACACGCAACTCGATACATCCACGTAAAAAATACGCTGGTCATGTTGCGGAATAAATTATTGTTCCTTCATTTACTATACTTACATCTTCTGTTACCAGCGATAGCTTATTCATTTTAGAAACTGGTGTTAATTAATGTAAAGGCGCGATGAATTGTTCAACGCGCCTTTGCTTTTTTTTGAACACATCGTGTTGTCTCTCCACAACATTGCTATGAAAATGTGATCAGGCGCCTATCATCAGTCGAGCGACCCGACCGAATACTGTTGTTCTGAATTCTCACAGGGAGGGTACGATGGACGGTTTTCAACATATTCAGGTGCTAAGTGAATTCGACACATAGTTTATACAGATCGACCGGTAGGCCTCAACGAAATAAGCATTCGGATCCAGCTCTGAGTCTGTGTGGTCGCATGGAAACATTCTACAGACGAGTTGACACATCCACCACCCGGTCATGTTGCGTATTATAGAAATCATTCTTCCTTTACTATACTTACATAGCTTTTAACTCACAATAACATATTGCTAATATCTTGCGGGATATCCGGGAGAACCACACCAGACGATCCAACGCGCTCCGATCGCGCATTCCTGCGGAGCATTTGGTGTGGACGCTTCTTTCCTCAAGCGATCTTTTGGTTGTCGGTTTTCGGACTAAGAACAAAGTGCCTCAGTCTCTTGGCGCGCCTGGCGTGGACGGGTGTGTGTGGAGCGTGCGATCAAACGCATGGTCTCATGCTCGCATCCCGTCAGGCGTCAATATTATCGGTCGGGCAACCCCGACCGACGACTGTTAAAGTTCATCATTAGCTGGTTTATGCACTCGGAGCATAGTTCGTACAGATTGACGAACGAAATAGGCATTTGGATCCAGCTCTGAGTCTGTGCGATCGCATGGAAACATTCTACATGCTACTTGATACATCCACGTAAACAATACTCTGGTCATGTTGCGGAATAAATTCATTGTTCCTTCCTTTACTATACTTACATCTTCTGTTACTACCAATAGCTTATTCAGTTAGGAAACTGGTGTTAATGTAAAGGCGCGATGAATTCTGTTCAACGCGCCTTTGCTTTTTTTGAACACATCGTCACCACAACATTGCTATAAAAATGTGGTCAGGCGCCTATCATCGGTCGAGCGACCCGACCGAATACTGTAGCGTTCTGAATTCTCACAGAGAGAGGGTACGATAGTTTATACAGATCGACCGGTAAGCCAAGCCTCAACGAAATGGCGTTCGGGTCGAGCGCTGAGTCTGTATGATCGTATGGAAACATTGTACAGGTGAGTCGACACATCCACCCGTACAGAGATCTGCATATTGTAAAAACTTTCCTTTACTATACATGCCTCAAACGATCGTGAAATTTTACGGTTTTACATGGTGAGATGCGGTATCCGCATTATAACACAACGGTCAGAGCCATTCGTCACCAGTCAGGATGCCCCCGACCGACTATTGGTAGAGCCCAAAGATATAACCAGAATACTTGAAAGAGAATTTCTTTAAAAAAAATTCCACATGCATGATATGTAAACGACCGACGCAGCGTTGAATGAACAAATCATTATGGCGCGACGAGCATTTGTTACCTTTTGTAGATCACAACTTCACAAGTCGCAGTTTATTCTTGGCCGAGGAGCGTCAAAACGCTAACTCTTCTCTTTCTTGGTCCTTTTTTTGTTTTATTCCTATTAGTCAAAAAAGGGTGGTCAAACATCTGTGATCATTAACAGAGCCAGAGAATTTTTATTATTTTTTATTTGTATAACGAAAAAATGGCGCACACTCTTTGTGCAGACCAATAGTAGTAAGGGCGGTAAACAGATGTGGACATCGTGTGCACGGGATTTTGTTTTTAAAATGAGTAGATTTGCCATAAGCACATGTTAACTTTTTTTTACTAAATGTGTAATAATAAATGTTGGGAGTCGGGATTCTCCTCTGACCGGGGGCCCCTTCCGGCTGGGGGCCCGTGGCATTTTGCCGACTTGCCACCCTGTAGTTACGCCACTGAGCCGGGACCAACTGCTTAACGTGCTTTGCGGTCCACGGAGGAAACTCGGTATGTAATGGGTGGTCACCCATCAACAGACCAACCTAGGCAAGCACAGCTTAACCTGAACATCGACCCGAGCGGCTGTTATTATTTAGCCAGGACCTCTTCCCATAATCATTCTCCTCTGGGGAAGACTGGTCCAAGCTGATTGTAGATGGCGTGTCCATAGCTTAGTCCCAATCTGTCCAATGAGGGCAAGCTATTTTGAAATTTAAAATGACATTGACAGATTTTCAACCAATGACGATGCTTGGTACAAGCTATGTTAGCGCCATTAGTTCCACAGTTGCCAGTCAGTGCTGCCAATCGCGGGGAAAATCCCCGATTTGCGGGGAATTGGGTGTTAGCGCGGGGAGAGCGCAATGACAAAAATCGGGTAATTTCGGGGAATCCAGGCCAATTTTTTCCGTGGACTAAAACCATTTTATTTCGGGTAACTCACAACTAAAAAACTGTCATTAGAACACAATTTTGTATTATTTACAATTCCAAATAAAATAAGGACCACTATAGATTTAAATAAAAACTTATTTTTGTACCTTTAAGGCCCTTTGTTTTGAATAGTATGTATGAAGTATAAAGACGTAAGAGAATTTTGTTACAAAGTATAGTAGTTTATTAAAATTTTAGTAGTATATTAAACAAATTTTGTATAAAATAGTATTTTTATTTCAAAAATATCATTTTATGGATTATGTGGCAAATTAATCAAAAAGAAGCGGGGAATTTCAGGGAATTGGCAACACTAAGTCGGGGAATCGAGAAATTTTTATTGGCAGCACTGGTTGCCATCCCCATTTAGTTGTGCTTGGTGCAGCGTGTCTTTGATACTTCTCTGTTACTTGACATCCCAGCTGTCACCGGCAACTCTTAAGGTGACACAGCTCACAGGCTCGAACTCATTGGTGGGCGTGACCAAAAAGCACGCTGTCTCACCTGGCATCGTGCCCGACAGAGATAGTATCAGTGATGAGCAGTTAGACGCTAGTCTTCACGCACGTCTAGTTCGTACGTACACACACAGCGTTCCGAACCGTTCCGAACAAAAACGAAGTTACACGATGCACACAATTGATATGAAAAAACAGTAGCGTTTGTCTTTCTTGAGTACATGTACTGCTCTGCTAGAGTATGCTCTCCAGCAGAGCCACAATCAATGTCTATTTTATTATTACCTAATGCACGTAGGTACACACGCACGTACGTTAGCCATGGGGTATCCGGCAGAGTAGAATAGAACCAACCCATTACACTCACGGGTGTCGTATAAGGTGACTAATGTCTGAGGCAGAACACCTTGTGCCTCCGTAGACCTGAGAATGGGCAGCAGTGTTTTCTGTTAGTCTTACATCACTGCGATCTCCAATCCGCCTGCCAAGCGTGGAGATAACGGCAAATTCCTCCCATAATGGGAGAGGCTTATGTCCAGCAGTGGACGTTATGGGCTGTTGTTGTTGTTGTATGGTACTAGTGTGGAAAGTTGGTTTTTATAAACGAGTAGACGAATGTAACCGTAATTTACGCACGTGTACATTGTAATACAAGGGGCTAAAATGACCCATTATACACGAGGTAGTGAATAGGAACCGAGTTATAATGGGATTATAGAACGAGTTATAATGGGATATTAGTGTGTCACACTGTAATTTTTACTTTGAGTGGGAGAAAAATAGTCAATTTAGTCAGACGGATAGACGGACGGACAGACAGGCGGACAGACAGACTGACAGACAGACGAACAGACAGACGGACGAACAGACAGACTGACATACAGACAGACGGACAGACAGATGGACAGCGGAGTCTTTGTAATAGGGTTCCGTTTTGAAAGCTCTTATAATGGGATTTTAGTGTTACACTGTACTTTTCACTTTGAGAGCGAGAAAAATAGTCAATTTAGTCAGACGGACAGACAGATGGATGGACAGAGCGATGGACAGACAGACGGACATACAGACAGACAGATGGACAGCGGAGTCTTAGTAAATAGGGTAACGTTTTTAATGCTATAGCTCTTATAATAATTTTCTAAAGCACATACATATTTTCCCTATTTGTCTTAGTTTATTTGAATAATTTCGCAGTACTGCATTCTATTTTTCTTACATAATGTGAACATTAGGACCATACACCATTGCGTCTCTTAGAGCGTTTATTACACTGCTATATCCATCACTAATTACCTTAGTATACATGAGCCCGTACAACTGCATGCTTACTTTGCATCCATCTACACCTGACAAGTTTTTTTTTAAATACAATGTTTGAATGTAAGATTACACCTCCACAACCCCCGTACTATTCAATCCATACATCAGCACAATGTTTTGAATGCGTTACATTGAGTTGTAACACAAAACATGATTTTTCACCCCAAATAAGTCGTTTGATGTACAGAATGCTTGGTTGACTGACGGCTTCGTGAGGAGGTCTTTTGCACCCTGTATTCATGACGTGTCATCAATTCATCCTGCGTGGTCCTGTAAACGCATAACTCAATTAGAATATGCAAAAACTAACAAAATAGTGCATTGTAAACATAGTCAATTTAGTCTGACGGACAGACAGTTGGACAGACAGACCGACATACAGACGGCTAGACAGACAGATGGACAGACAGACAGATAGACACACAGATGGGCAGACAGACGGACAAACAAACAGACGGACATACAGACGGATAGACAACAGATGGACAGACAGACAGAGGGATAGACAGGTAGTTGGCCTGACAGACAGACAGATGGACAGACAGACATGGGCAGACAGACAGAATGGCGGATAGAAAGAAAGATGGATAGACAGACAGACGGATAGACAGATGCACAGACAGACGGATAGACAGACATGGACAGACAGACGGATAGGCAGCGGAGTCTTAGTAATCATAGGGTAATGTTTTTACCCTTTGGAGTTTGTCTATGTCACATGAAAGAAATTAAAAAAAAAAAAACTTTTACTTTCTAGAGATTAAAAAGGTTACTTTAGTCCCTGATGGACTAAAGATGACTAGCGATAGCATAAATTATTATTCACAGAAAACACGTTTTAGTTTTCAGACATTTTATTGAGAACTGTTGTCATGCCTACAAACAAAGTCACTATGTGACAGATTATATACCATGAAGGTATCAACCTCCAACAGTCCCGCTTCGTAGGGCTATATTGGCGTACTTTTAGAGCATGAGAAGTGAAATAATAGATTGTACATCAAGTGCATAAAATGCACCATTTCACGAGACGTTTTTTTTTTTGTTAAATAGAGTGTAAGGTTTGGTCAGTACATGAGGAATATCGGAACTAATCTATTCACATTGTGCAGACATTGCTTCATGTGCTTCTGCTGCACAGGTATCTTGCCCGAAATCATGTGTTGATCTAAAAAAAAAATGGATTACACAGGGTCAAATTAAATGAGTTAGCGAAACTCCGCACATAAAAATCAAAAGCTATTTTTTTTCGGGTCAACGATACACACAGCACAGCGGGTCTAAAATAGCCGCTATAGCAGAATCTACGCAGAATCTTAGCATGAATCACGTTCAAAATTTAAATTCTTAAAATGGACTTTATGTCAATAACTATAAAGTCCATTTTAAGAATTTTAAATTTTTAACGTGATTCACAAAACGATTCTGCTAAAGCGGCATTTTAGACCCCCGGTACAGATTTCATAAGTTTTTACCGTGCCGGAAGTGCCAGAGGTTGGTTTTATTTATGTATAGGCACCAAGAGCAGCGAGCGGTGGCCCAGTGGTGGCGGCCCCGACTTACGAACAGTAAGTCATGGGTTCGAACCCGACAGGCCGCATTACTTTGTATAATTTATTTCAACACCACTGCTCTCAAAGCGGTGAAGGAAAACATCGTGAGGAAACCGGAATGTCCTACAACCAAAAATTCGAAGACATGTGACATCTACTAACCCGCACTGGCCCGCGTGGTGGATTATATCCCATTACCTCTCTTAGAGAGGAGGCCTGTGTCCCAGCAGTGGGAACATTAATAGGCTGATGATGAGGCACCTACTATTTGCGCAACCATTTCCATTTACATACTGATACCGATACTGTTAGCCTGCGTCATCCCACTGTTGGGCAAAGGCCTCTCCCCATTTACATAAGCATACAAAATAAAAGTCACTAGCGCATTGCACCGCTCTTAGATCGACTGTCTTGCTTACATAGGGGGCACCCTACTGCCTATACACAAAGCCGCGCCGCCAGCCACCATGGGTAAAGTAAGCCTGCGATGCTACGTGTAGAGAATAGCACTAATGGTTGAAGTCACCATCGACACGTGCCTCTGATGTCGATGCCGCGTGTCGCTCGTGTGTAAGAACACTAAATAGATTAGGTGCAACAAATTATATGACTTACCCATTGTTAATTTGTAGTTATTCACACCTGTTCTTCAATGAACCAACACAATATCACTAGCACAGCGTCCACTCAAACCAAAAATTAATTTTTTTATCAAAAATCCGGAGTCCAAACAGTTATACGTCAAACGTCACACGAATGACATAGGCTTTAGAAGCAGATTCGAAATTTCGAATATAACTGGAATAGGGTGGATTCTCCTAGTATTAGCCTCCTCCTAAAATCGGCCTTTTCTAGAAAAAGTAACATAACTATAAAATTTGCCCTAAAATCATAATAATTTTCATGCAAAAACGACTCTATATCCATACACATAACCTCCCATACCATAAATACATTTCATTTTAAAATCTTCATGATGAGAAACATTTGAAATTTATTTATTCTTTTATACTATCTGTCATTTCGAATTACATTCAAACGTTGAATACATTTTTGTAATCATCTTTTAAAACCCTTCATTTTGATACCTCACTCGATGGTAATAGAAGAAAAAAAAATTCGAAGTCTACAATATGGCACCCCAAATCCACGATTTTTTTTTTTTGCAAGAAATCAAAAGCACTTAAAAATTACAAGTAGTCAAAGTTCAAAAAAAGTTGACACGGTCGATAATTGGTACCACCACCCTACGCGCGTATGACATATTGTTAATGTGTGCGTGAACGTCGTCGTCGTCCTCCCGCACCGCGCACCGCAGCGGGGGAAACATTGTTCAGTGAGATGCACGATAAAACTAGTAAAAGGCGCGCGTAAAAAAATACGAAAAGGCCTTTGGAAAATCGGGTTTTATGAAAAAACCACTGCATAAATCAATTACAAGTAAAATTTATTGAATTCTTCGATAATTGTGCTGTGTCGGTACCGACTTTGTTTTGGAAATTTGACACTTCTTTTATTACTAATTTACGCCCAAACTTACGTTAAAATTGGCAATAAAAATGAATCTTTGGTAGCTCGTAACTTTTTAATGGCTTTTTATTTTACTATTCTGTTTCCGTACAGACACAATTAATAATGAGACAAAACGATATCATGTTTAACTTTAGATGTACCATGACAAACAGTGGAGTAATAGCCCCCCGAAATTTGTATGGAAAATATGTTGCGCAGATCAACCTTAAAGCAGTATTATTTTAACTGTACTTCAGTATGGGCATGAGATAAAAGAGTGTCCATGGAGTTTCTTGACCGTTCTTCTCCATAGAGATATACGCTAGGGAATGGGCAACTACAGTACTTTCACAGTTTTTATGTCTTGTGACTGGGACTGTATCTACATTTAATTTTCATCTTTGATTTGACAATTCAAAAGTGCCTGTAACTGGCCTACTTAAAATAAATGCTTTGATTTATATTTTTGAGATGGAGGTAGGTGGAGGCAGATGATTGTCAAGGGGGCCTCATCTTAATCTTTTGCCAACTTTGATGTGGTTTATTTTTGTTAAGGCGACGCATCGTTCTAAAACCGGGCACGCGCGCATTGGGACTGAGCGGGGGACTGGGCGTCTGAGCGGGGCGAGGAATGCTAGCTTATAACTTAAAGGACGTAAACGACAAAATGGTTTTTGTTATTTAATTCAGTTGGGAATAATAATTTCAGAAATTCCTTTTACAATTTTAAAGAGTATGTATAGCCTCATCTACGGAGAAAGTTAAGAGGCTTAAATTGGTCCCGTTTGCCCATAACATGTGAATCTCTTTTTAAAAAGAGGTATGTTTGATATTTTTTCTCTGTTACAAAAGTTACTATAAATCACCAAAAAAAAAGTAAAGTTATTATGTTCATGTATTGAAAACTAACAAAATAAGGGTTTTATCATGAATTATCAGGTCACCAACTTATATTTTCATTTGTTTTGTAATTACTGACAAAAATTGAGATCATTGACTCCATGATTTCCAATGCGTCCTCTTAACCGGGACTCTAAAGATTTGCTGTCAGACTTTCGGACATCTGAGTAAGCATTTATGATTATATTCATGCATGGATGCATTTATTTCTGAGTGAGCATTTATATTATAAAAACACCGTTAATTTTAGGTTGTTCTGGAACCGAAAGCCAAAACTCGATCATCGAACTCGGAACGATAGGACTGTTTTCAACCGACTTCCAAAACGAGGAGGTTCTCAATTCGATTGTATAATGATCTTCGGAGATATACAATGGAACTCTTAAAAAACGTTTTTTGCAAAAAATAAAACCGACTTCAAAAAACACAAAAAAGTGAAAAATAACTTTAGATTCAGAAGTCGGTGGCCTTTGTTTGATTGATTTAGTTTTTTGTCACCGACTTCCAAAAAACTTAAAAAAAAAAAAAAAACTAAAATGAAATTTAATTTTTCGTGTCTTTTTTCAAAAAATAGAAA
Source organism: Xestia xanthographa (assembly GCA_905147715.2). NCBI lineage: Eukaryota > Metazoa > Arthropoda > Insecta > Lepidoptera > Noctuidae > Xestia > Xestia xanthographa. Next base: position 20,776,443 of record LR990667.1, read on the forward strand.
TGAAAAAATATAATAAATCACGAAAAATTTAATTTATAATAAATTTGTTTTTTTTAGTTACCTATTTAAAAAAAAAAACTCCCAATCGTTCCGAGTTCGAGGATCTAGTTTATGGCTTTCGGTTCCAGAACGACCTAAAAATAAGCGTGTATACGGGTAGGCGACACCTTAAGGCCCTTCTAACCCTAAAATTAGCAGCTCTATTTGTGGTGGTTCAAACTTCGTTTGAAATACTGTTAGAATAAAGTTCTAATCAGCTTGCACTACAAAGCGGTTGTTACGTCAGTCACTGCGGCCGAATAGTGCGAAATTAGTGGTTTTTTGCGATTTACAAAAATCTATTGATTGTACTAAAAAAATAAAACACATAAGACCTGCTTTCTATTTAGTTCAGTTAGTATGCAAAGTTTCATGATCAAATTTGAAGTACTTTTTGTTTACCAGCGGTTTATTGTTCGATTTGGAGGTAACTTTGGATTTTTTTTCTATCGAGAAAAGTTTATGGAATCGTGTTTTCGTCACACATAGGACTTAACATTAATCCTCAACTTTACCATATATTTATTTCAAAATTAATGCTGCAGTACTTTAGGCGTAACGGAGGATCATGCTAAGCCATTTGAGGTAGTATAGGCCCTTAAGACAATTCTTTATTTAGTATTTATTTTATTTTTGACATTGAAATTTAATTATTTTGTTAAATTAGAATCATTGTTATTGTCACAAAATTTGTATGCCGAATTTACATAGTTGGCGGAATATGAATAACTATTGTTTATTTGTCATAAAGTCTGTAGAATACCATATATCAGGCAAATAAATAAATCTATCTATCTACATTGCAAAACTCTACAACCGGTATTGTATTTCTCCAGGTGCTAAAGTAAATGCGTCAAGTGCGGTGATCGGGTCGCCGCTACACGTTGCCTGTTCTAGTGCCAACATTCGCAACAGGGAACATACCATTCAAGTGAGTAGAACTTCAATGCTGATGATAAACCACTTAAAAAGCAGAAAAATGGGAAGCCCTGGGGTTTAGACTTTTCCGACTCCAACTGTGGGCTTCAGTGACGACGCGATTGGCGCAGCGGTAGTGAGGCTGCCTTACGTTCTTAGGGTCCCGGGTTCGAATCCCGGTAGGAGCAAATATTTGTGTGATGAGCATGGACATTTGTGTCCTAGTCATGGATGTTTATATGTATAACTAGTATTTGCGTGGTTGCGCGAGCTGCGCGCAGCTCGCGTGTTGTCGTGTTCTTGAGAAGTATTCCTCACCATCATACAATTTTGAGAATCCATAGGCATCCTTAAAATAATTGGAAAAACCGTTACAACTACACCTAAATCAGTATGAAAACCTTTAAGAACCCCTAAAACATTCTTAAAACCAATTAAAAAGAAATTACCTATAAAAACCAAATAAAATTAAAGTAAAAAACCGTATTTAAAAACTCAGTCCCATAAAAAAAACACTACCCTAAAGTTTGCTTGTCGTCGGCCTGAGTTACGCTTCACCCACTCAACCTTCGTTACGCTGCGGAGGTCGCCGGCTCGCTTCGCTCGCCACCTCCCCCCTTCGCTCCACAAAGAACCTACCTACCACCAGACAGGTTTCGGCGCCTACTATAATATTTTTTCAAACACCCAATGGCTATCGCCCTTTTATTTTTAGGGGAAGTTGGGGAGAGGAGGATACCCTCCGTATACAAATTTAAATGCTCCTCAATAATAATTTATAGTAAAAATAAAAAAGCCGCTACGTGTCCTAGTTTCCGAGACACGATGGGGGGAGGGGTGAAGGGGGGGAGAGTGGGGAGTTTTGAAAAATGATTTTGACTAACTCTAGGCCCCTTCTTACGAATCTGAAAAAAAAAATGTTCCAAGTCTCTCAACTTCCGAGATCCGCCTAAAGGGGGGAAAAGGGGTCAATTTTGAAAACTGGTTTTTACTTTTCCGAGCCTCCTCTATACGAATCTGAAAATAAAAAGGTTCCAAGTCTCTTTGTTTCCGAGATACGATAGGGAGGGGGAGGAAGGGGGGCGAAAAGGGGAGGTTTGGCACTTTTCCCATACTCGCGGGAGTCACTTGTTTACGAATCTGTCAAAATATACCCACCTCCCCATCCACCATCTGGGAGAACAATTCTGTCAGTGAGTCAGTGAGTGAGTGGTAATCGAGCTTTATATAGTATAAAATAAGTATGTATTTACAAACAAAAAGAATCTATGTAGTATATCAACTATGTGGTGTCCACGACACAAGCCTCGTTGCTTAGTGTGGCACTAGATGGTGCTGTGTGTAATGTCCAGCAGATATTTATTTATTTATTATAAACCCGTTGCGGTTACTTTTGCGGATGCATGATAGTCTTAAGATATTCAAGATAATTCTTATTAAATCTAGCTGCACTACACTACTTACTAAAAAATGTAGTTACCTAGTAATTCATATCTTAAGGTGCAGGAATGACTTTGACCTTGAAAAAGTCATTTTTCCACCTTCAGGAACTTTGAGGGTTGTGTTGATGATTTTGATGAATATAATTCTGTAACTACATACGTCTTACAGCCGCGAATAATATTCTAATCAACATACAACCTAGCACTGGCTTGCAAATTGCAAAAAACGTTAGAAAATTTTAAATTCGCGGGCTACCCTGGAGCATTCACCTTAACTGTAAAAACCTGTAGGTACTATTACATGCTATAAAGAGTGTAAAACACCTCTTAACGAATCCGAAAGGCACTTGTTCTCCTCGTCATTGCGAACATTTTTTTTGTTCTACACCATACCTGGGAACCTTCTAGTTACGGGGATATCGGTAACTTTTTGACAAGTTTTTTTTTAAATACAAGTTTTTAATGTAAGATTTTTACTTTAACTCCACGACCCTCATACTATTCAATCCATCCATCAGCACAATGTGTTGAGTGCGTTACATTGAGTTATACCACAAATCATGATATTTCACTCCAAAAACGAAAAATCGTTTCCCAGCAATAATTTTGCGTAAAGTTACTTAGTTTGATGTACAGAATGCTTGGTTGACGGCTTCGTGATGAGGTCTTTTACACCCTGTATATTGGCCAAATTTGTGTTACTAAATATTTTATATAAGAACTTCATGTACCTACCTACCATATTTGATACAATAAACGAATGAATTACAAAAAGTACTACAGCGCCATCTATGACACAAATTAAGAACTAACAACAAATTCCTAAATTGCGCAGTTAAAGTTATCCGCGTTTATAGGCTGCTTTACGCCGCCGGGGCAACACTGTGCGTCATTGCTGCTTGCTACATATTATGGCGTGCGTCATCTTGTGGTATGCTACAACTGCGGTAGGCTGTAGCCTATTTTACGCCGCGGTAACATCGTGCCTAGATAATTTTCAAGGCATCGTGCTGTAAAATTTTATTTATTGGAGTGTTTTGGTCTAACAACTTGAATTGGTCGAGAGGACATAATACCGTAGAATGTGGCTGATGAAGTAACTTTAGCAGCATGACGCAAGGTGTTGCCATGCCGCACGATTCTTGCCACAATGTGCAACAATGTAAATAATTGTTGCGTAAGCCTTGTGGTACGCCGCAATGCCGCACAGTGTTGCCCCAACGTAAAACAGCCTTTAAGACTAAAAAAAACCGACAACAACTGTCGGGCAGTACCCCACCAGATACAACAGCCGTCTGGTCGGGGGATCCTACCTTTTATAGGGGAGGTGAAGAACTATACACCCTATTCTTCATACCCCTAAAAATCTCTCATCCTCACAGATTCTCCTCGAAAACGGCGCAGACCCGAACCTGAAGGTCTACTATGATGAAGACGCAACGCAACTCCGCCTAGCTCTAGCGGAGTACATAGCGAATCACAGGGCGCCTAGCGTTGAGATAGTGAAGTTGCTGCTGAGATATGGCGCCAAGGTTAGTACAACAACCATAGTTTTTAACCGACTTCCAAAAAGAGGAGGTTATTGTGTGTATGTTCAGCCTTTTTTTCGCCAATTGTGAACCGATTTCGATGATTCTTTTATTGTTTGGAAGAAAATTACTTCGCGGTGGTCCCGTTTAAATTTGGTGAAGATCTGATGGTGATCTTCGGAGATATACAATGGAACTCTTCAATTATAGACAGCAAATCGGTCGTGATTGCTGCAATTGCTTGGATGTTTGTTGTTTTCACAACATCATAACATAACATGACGCCTGTATGCTCTGAGGGGGTATGCAGATGTATACAGTACACCCACATTTCGACAGTTAAGTATATTAGGTTCCATTTTATTGGGGATAAGCCTATTACCGTGACCTGTATTGTTCAAAATATGAAATAAATGTCTGCCTCGTTGGTCTAGTGGTGGCAACTACTCAGCATGAGGTCCTGGGTTCGATTCCCAGGTTGGGCAGGGGTATTGGGCTTTTCCATCTGGAAAAGTCACCGACTTCTGAAGCTAAAGTTATTTTTCACTTTGTTGTGTTTTTGAAGTCGGTTTTTTTTTTCTAAAAAGTTTTTTCTTGTATCATGACCACTAACCTCAAAATGCGGTTAGAAAACATCATCAGCAGATTTCCTGGTACCAAAAAATGGTGGCGCTTCCTCCTCCACGCGTGATGCATCACAGACCTCACTTAGTTAGCGTAACAAATTCTATGATCCTTTAGCTATTTAGTGGTTTAATTAAATTTTGGATGGAGATGATAGTACGGAGCTGCAAAACCAAACTGTATCATTCATTCATTTATTTCATAAACAATGTTTACAATGGTGTCTATTCGTTTGTGCGCAAATTAAACATAATTTAGGCTATCGCTATCTTTTTCTCTCTAATAAAACGAGAGAGACGGGTAATTTAGAGCTGTCAAATTTAGTTGGAACTAATATTTCCATACAAATGAAGGTTGCACGTAAAAACATGTCGAATAAAAATGTAGCATGCTGCTGTAATGCCGCACAGTGTTGCCCCGGCGTAAAGCATCCTTTACGCTTCGTCCGTATATTCGGATATATCCGTCTCTTTCGCGCACGTCTGCAGATGAGTGCGAGTGAGAGAGACGGTTAAATCCGAATGGACGAAGCGTTAGGGAGTAGGGCCTCTGTAACTGTTCACTTAATTTGGGAACGCGGAGCTTTCTATGAGATAACTAAATATCAAGAAGGTGAGCCTACCCTTCATAATATTATATAAGTTTCCCAAATAAACTTTATAACTTACTTTAGTTCCCTTCAAAATGGTTGAGTTGAATGGTGCTGATACATGCGTCATGTTCGTGAACGAGCGCTGTCAGTTGGGATTGGTCAGCTCTTTGTTGCCACGGCTTATTTGAATTAATAATTTTATTTTTTAATTGTTTTTGTTTTGTTTTTACTATGGACACCTTTAACGTACACATCTTGCTACATTGTTCTCACATAATGTACCATCTCAACATGAATGATGTAACCAAGATTTTGTAAAAATATTCTGATTTAAAAGAGTGTCCATGGAGCTTTCCATGGAGTTTCTTGCCCGTTCTTCTCCATAGAGATCTATTCTAGGGAATGGGCAACTACAGTACTTTCACAGTTTTTATGTCTTGTGACTGGGACTGTACCTAGCTCTAGCTACATTAAATTTTCATCTTTGTTTCGACAATTCAAAAGTGCCTGTAACTGGCCTACTTGAAATAAATGCTTTGATTTTGATACTTTGATTTTGATAACAAATTCTACAAGGAAAAAACAAAGAGCAACACATAATTTTACTTTGGTTGACTCACCTCCAAGGAAGATTTAACTAAATCGCCAGCCTGTAATAGTACATTAAGATAAGTGCAGTAAGTTGAAAATTATAGCCGAGGCAATATTGCAGGCGAAGGCTACAAGAAAGCAGAGGCTGTAATTATCAAAGTGCACGTATGTCATACGACGTTTTATAACATATTTGCGAGAAAATAAATAAAACTCAGACTTTCTTAAACGAATAAATCTTATACTTCTTCACAAATTAGCGATGCGCGCGCATCAGTGCTTTTCTTAAAGGAAAAGACATAAAAAACAGCCAGTATTACTAATAACGTAAATTAATATTTTTGTGTTTTTGTTACAGATAAATAGTGGTAATTTAATGTCAAAATTAGTTAAATTAAAGAATTAAATGTTTATTTATTATATTTCATCTCCCAAAGTTAGTTTTATTCATAAAATGTTGACCACTTTTCTGACATACAAACTCTTTGCTAAGATTAAAAAAACCGGCAAGAGCGTGTCGGGCCACGCTCAGTGTAGGGTTCCGTAGTTTCCCGTCCGTCACAATAAGTGTTCCCACTTATGAGTTTAAAGGTGGGTATCCATTATGTAAAAATGCTTGCATATACGAATATACTACAAACTTAGTCCAGAAATGATTTTGTACAACTTTTTGTCTTTTTTGTACAAAAACTGTTGTTTTTATCAAGTTCAAAATGATTTTCCTAGAAAGTCCTTATAAAGTTCTACTTTTCAGATTTTTTTCATATTTTCTAAACTTATGATTCAAAAGTTAGAGGGGGGGGGGACACATTGTTTTTACTTTTGGAGCGATTATTTCCGAAATTATTGACATTATCAAAAAAATGATTTTAGGAAACCCCTATTCATTTTTAAATACCTTTCCAACAATATATCACACGTTAGGGTTGAAATTAAAAAAAAAAACACTTCCCACTTTACATATAGAGGGGCTACCCTAATAAAACATTTTTTTCCTATTTTTATTTTACCACTTTGTCGGCGTGATTGATATACATATTGGTACCAAATTTCAGCTTTCTAGTGCTAACGGTCACAGAGATTAAGCGAGGACGGACAGATGGACGGACAGACATGGCGAAACTATAAGGGTTCCTATTTGACTACGGAACCCTAAAAAGTATCGTTCGTTTTAGACGGAGCATCTTGATAAAGCGATACTAGCGAAGCAGATTGCTAATGAGTTACAATACGATATTGAAATGGGTGAACTAAGAGACCCTTTACGAGCAAATGTGTTATAAAAGCCCTGTCCGATCTGAAAGGGCTTATAGGTTTACTAATATTAAGGCTGATGCTCCAGGGTAGCCCGCGAAATTCAAATTTTCTTACGTTTTTTGCAATTTGCAGGCCAGTTGTATGTTAATTAAAATATTTTTTGCGACTGTAAGACGTATGTACACACATCAAAAGTGTCTAGGGATCAAGCATTTTTATGCGGATTTCTTGAGATTGAGATGTGGCTTTGTAATAAATTTATGATTTTATAAATTTATATGGATCCTTTTTGGTGCATTTCATAATTTGAATCAGGAACTCTCAATCAAATTCGAGTAAAAGATGAAAATAAGCTGTCAATATTTTCCCTATAAAAACATACAACGCATTGAAGACATTATTAGTGCTACTGTTTCCCTACTACTGATTAAAACCAACGTTATTATGGAGCGGCGACGTCATTTAAGCAGGGAAGAAATGCTCAGAGCCGTGGGAATGATAGAAGCTGGTTCCCGGCAACGTACTGTAGCTTTAGCTCTGAATACAAGTCAGAGTGTTATCAGTCGACTTTGGACACGTTACCGAAGCACTGGTACCGTGGCTGAGCGCCATGGAGGACGGTATCGCTGCACCACACGGAGACAAGACCGATACATTCAAATCTTAACTCGAAGAGCTCCAACAATAACCGCCATGATGTTAGCCGTGAGGCTTCATCACTCTTCAGGGAACTTAATTAGCGACCAAACAGTCAGAAACCGCTTGCATGAAGTGAACCTTCATTCCCGAAGACCGCTACGGGTACCACCTATAGCAATGCACAATCGTAGGATTCGATATCAATGGGCTCTTGAACACAGAAATTGGGCAGAAGAACAATGGCGTTTCGTGTGCTTTTCTGATGAGTCTCGTTTTGGTATGAGACCGGATACAAGACGTATACGACACTGGAGAACCCCTGGACGCCAACAGCGATTAAAATCCTGCCAGGAAGTCCATCCTTATAGTGGTGGAACCATCATGGTATGGGCGGGTATTTGGATCGGCGGAAGAACTGAGTTGATTTGGATCAGAGGCAACCTCAACGCTCAAATTTATGCTGAGACGATTGTATCAGACGTTATCGTTCCTCTACAAGTGCAAATCGGTCCCTTATTTCAGTTAATGCATGATAATGCACGACCGCACACCGCAAGAGTTGTAAGACAGACTCTCGCCGCAGCTAACATCAATGTCCTGCCCTGGCCTGCTCAGTCGCCAGACTTGAACCCGATTGAGCATGCATGGGATATGCTACAGAGAAGAGCTCTGCCGAATATGGAGGGTATCCAGTCGCAAGAAGACCTTTTTTTGTTGTTGCAACGAACATGGGCGGCCATTCCACAGCGTGATTTGGATGAACTCATTTTGAGTATGCCAAACCGATGTTCTTGTGTTGTTAGTGTTCGCGGTAGAAACACGGATTATTAATTGTTTAAGTTACCCAATAAAATTTTAAAGAAAACTGTGTTTTCAGTCATTTTTTCGAACTTTAATGTTAGTGGTTCAAATGTCAAAAATCCCTTTATTAGGAAAATGGCAAATTTCTTTATTAATGCAAAGGTGACTTGGTTTATCGTTACTGTGACAAACGAAAACACTTTATTTGATGAATCCTTAAAGAAAATTTTAATTAATATCAATCAGGAGAAAAGTTATTGCAAAAATATATGTTGATCCCTAGATACTTTTGATGTGTGTAGTTACACAATTATAATCATCAAATTCATCAATACAACTCTCCAAGTTCATAAAGGTGCAAGAATGGTTTTGACCGTGAAAAAGTAATTTTTTCACCTTTATGAACTTTGAGGGTTGTATTGACGATTTTGATAAATATAAATCTGTAACTGCATACGTTTTATAGTCGCAAACAATATTTTAATCAACATATAACCTAGCACTGGCCTGAAAATTGCAAAAAACGTAAGAAAATTTGAATTTCGCGGGCTACCCTGAAGCATTCAACTTAATGAATTTTAATAAAATACTTGATTTTTCGCCCAAATTGCCACCGTTTTCCAAAATCACTACTACTAACAAAGTTTTAAAACGTGACAGCACCATCATCGGCAAAATTTAATCATGTTCGATCCTCAATAATTCTTTTTTTTTGACGTCACTTCCCGAGATGCGACCGCTCGCGTCCGTGTGTTGCCATATAAGTTTCCTCATTTTAGTACATTTTATTTAATTTTCATCAGCGTATTTTTTTTACTATTGTTATCCAAAAAGGATTACATAAATAGAATCTTATCTCGATACTTAATAATACCCTCGCAGATCGAATAGGGTTTTTTCAACATATTGTATACTCACGAGGTTTCACCCGCGTAGTTCCCGTTCCCGTGGGAGTATAAGGGGATAAAATATAGCCTATGTTACTCGCTGATAATGTAGCTATCCATTGCTGAAAGAACTTTTCAAATAGGTCCAGTAGTTTTTAAGTTTATTCGTTACATAAAAAAGTACAAATCTTTCCTCTTTAGAATATTAGACTAGAAGAGCCGCTCTTGTCATGGGAAAAATAAAACTGATCTTTATTTTCGTGACGATATGGGTGCTATTGGAGTACAGCTGAGAACTTACCTAAAAATGTTTCGTTTTTCTCCAACAGGTCGTCATGAAAACTCGGCTCCGTGACCCCGACGGTATGTTGGAGCATATCTATAACGTGTTCTCAGAAGAGTCCCAACACATCTTCTATCTCCTTCTAGATGCAGCTGAATCCTTCGATCTCTACATGTTTTGGAGCCACGCCATCACCGCCACACAAAAAGAAGCCCTAATTAATCGCACTAAGACTCCAATTTCCTTGTTAGCTCAATCCAGGGTATGTTTGAGGAGATATTTCAAGAATAATCTTGTTGATGTAGTTCAGAAAACAGAGTTGCCAAAGATTCTTAAGGATTACTTACTTTTTAAGTAAGAATGTTTTTTTTAGTATTATTTATTTTAAAAGTATTACTAAAGTATACATTTAGGCGCAGTAGTGTTATTTCTACAGCTTAGCGCCGCGCTCTCTAAAACTTCGATGAAACTCTTATCAAACTCTCAACTTAGTGATCGAAATATTCATAACACAAAAAATATAAACCACTTTTACCAGTATTCCTGATTGCACTCATATCAAAGTAGTCAGTGATTTATCTCAAGTCTTATAAATTAAGTCAATGTCTACAGTAGACGTTTAACTTTAAGTCAATGTCTACAGTAGATGTTTAACTTTAAGTCTATGTCTACAGTATAGTTGCAGTAAGTACTATCTTAGCTTCCACACTCAGATCTATGTAACCCGCTAAACCTCAACCCCTGTCATACAGGGTGACCTAGTTAAGGGGTTGAGACCACATTGATGTAATGTTTATTGAAGATATAGAAATACATTTATTTAAACAATAAATACAAAAATATATTTTAAAAAAATATTTTCTCAAACAAAAAAATATATTAAAAAAAATATTTTCTCAAACTAAAAAATATATTAAAAAAAATATTCTCTCAAACAAAAAAATATATTTAAAAAAAAATATTTCCTCAAACATAAAAATGTATTTAAAAAATATACTCTCAACCAAAAAAAACATAGGTGTAAAAAAAAATATTTTCTCAAACAAAAAAAAATATTAAAAAGAATATTTTCTCAAACAAAAAAATATATTTAAAAAAACATTCTCTCAACCAATAAAAATATAGGTGTTAAAAATATATTTTCTCAAACAAAAAATATAGGTGTTGAAAAATATATATTTTCTTAAACAAAAAAATATAGGTGTTAAAAAAAATATTTTCTCTAACAAAAAAATATAGATGTTAAAAAAAAATATTTTGTCAAACAAAAAAATATAGGTGTTACAAAAAATATTTTCTCAAACAAAAAAATATAGATGTTAAAAAAAATATTTTCTCAAACAAAAAAATATAGATGTTAAAAAAAAAATATTTTCTCAAACAAAAAAATATAGGTGTTAAAAAAAAAAAATCTCAAACAAAAAAATATAGATGCTAAAAAAAAATATATTTTCTCAAACAAAAAAATATAGCTGTTAAAAAAAAAATCTCAAACAAAAAAATATAGATGTTAAAAAAAAATATTTTCTCAATGGTATAATTATTAAGTAAACTATAACTATAAAAATATATTTATGTACTAACACTAGTGTATAAGATGTGTAAGTATTACTAACAAATTGGATTTTATGATCTGTTAAATAAATTATTTGATTTGATAACTAAAATAATTATATTTATCAGTTTCAAGTCACGATAGTGTTGAATTCAAATGTTAGGTGTGTCTTTGGTGTTGCCAGTTGATTTTAGTCTCCCTGTTAAATGGATGATTTTGATTGTTGAAAAAAGTTTTTGTAAAGATGTAACGAAATGTCGAGACTTGTTTGATATGGCCAGTGTAATTTTATTTTTATATCGGTTCATTTGGATATGTAATAAATAAAGCAAAAAAAAACAAGAGCAAAAAAGTAAAGAAACAAAGAAAAAAAAAAGAATAACATTGAACCGTTTTTATCATTCTCTGTTTAGAATTATGTCAATTCAATACTAAAATTTGGATCATTCAGTATTTTTCATAGATGTTTGTGTAGATGTATCCAATTAATAAATAAAATAATATACCAGTATAATATCATTATGGGGAGGGCCTGTACTTATACTTTTGCACAACGACATGTTTTGACTTGATTTGATAACTAAAATATATTTAATAGTTTCAAGTCACGATAATGTTGAATTCAAATGTTTGGATCGCTCCAAACATTTGAATTCAACATTATCGTGACCTGTCTTTATGAAGAGTTTTTGCGATTTTACTTTAAGCTGAAGATGAATATTCTTATGCCTCCATCTTTTTTATGAATGTTTTTGGTGTTGCCCGTTGATTTTAGTCTCCCTGTTAAATGGATGCTTTTGATTGTTAAAAAAAAGTTTTTGTAAAGATGTAACGAAGTATCGAGATTTATGTTTGATATGGCCAGTGTAATTTTATTTTGATACCGGTTCATTTGGATATGTTATAAATATAACAAAAAAAAAATACAAAACAAAAAAAAAATACAAAAGCAAAAAAAAGAAACAAAGAAAAAAAAAAAAACATTGAACCGTTTTTATCATTCTCTGTATTAGAATTATGTCAATACTAAAATTTGGATCATTCAGTATTTTTCATAGATTTTTGTCTAGATGTATCCATTTAATAAATAAAATAGTAGACCAACCAGTATTATATCATTATGGGGAGGGCCTGTACTTATGCTTTAGCACAACGACATATTTGCTTGGTAGTATATATGGAGGCCTACCTTACTGCCTCCCTCAGAGGCGGTAAGGTGGCGGGGTCTTGAGGGGGAGCGCTTCAGTCGTGTAGATCCTCAAGGCAAGTCTGGTAGATTCACCTTCACGAGGTTGCCGCCCTGTTCTTGGTCTAATTCCATAAGAAATAGACGCAACAAAAACTACTAGGCGTTATTTTAAACTCCCGATAGCCAAAATCCCAGGCCTAGGGAAACCCAGACCCCACTCCCACGATCCCACGCCCAATATCTTCCCTCCAGACGCAACAAAAAACACCAGGCGCTATTTTAAATTCCCTTATAGCCAAAATCCCAGGCTTTGGAATCGCAGACTCTACTTCCATGATCCCACGCCCAATATCTTCCCACCTTTTTCGTTTCGGTCCATGAGGAGGGGTAACCTCATTTCCAATAAAGCCCACAAACCCCAACTATGTCGCAGAATGTTAAAAATAATCCCCAGGAATCCCATGCCGATTCGTCGGTAAGCCCTCACTGTAATCTGGGGAAGGGCACCAATCTGCATAGTGCTGCCTTCTGAGCGGTCAACTGCTTTAGCGCCAACGGCACTAGCTGCGACTCACGCGCCATCCGACACGACTGCGAATTTCGCATCTCTTAACACAACCGACAGCTGCGAATTCCGCGCCTACTACCCTGACACACGTCGTATGCACTTCGCGCGCGCTGGTACTCAAGCAAGGCTAAGGGACCATGGACCCTGTGCACCACGGGACGGAAAAAGAAGCTTGATTCGGTGGGTCTGACTTCACCTCTGTGGATGACCAGAACCGCACCGAGACGACCCAAGAACGTCCAAGAAAAAGCGAGGCAAGTGATCCTGGATTCTCGCACAGGGTGTCCCTGTCACAAATCACCGTACCAAGCACCTTGGAACCGTTACTCGGACCAAGTAGCCAGCGAGCGGCGAAGAGGGTGCGTCCGGACGACACAGCTTCGCCGAGCACGCTCCAGGGGCATGCCAAGCGCGTCAAAATTCCAGAATGCTCATCAAGCCCAGCCTTGAAGACCTCATAACATCACAAGTCATTTTGTATCAATTTAGTCCGATTTTCTTTAATATGTGATAATATTGTGATATAATTATTTCTATTTAATTATCTCAATTATAGCTTGTCTATCTGATGAGTTTAAAGTGGTATGTAATTAATTATTTTTAGGATATAGTAAATGATTAAAAATAAAATGTGTGAAAACTATAATAGTATTTTATTTTTTGCTTTACAAGAAGATAGGGGGGCCCCCCTGGCCTAGACCCAGCCCATCAGTCTCGCCCCCTCCCCCGTTTAATACATTTCCACCAGAGATTTTTTTTTCGCACATCTGGTGTCTTGCCCCCTCGATCAATCAAAAGCCACTTCAAACTCAGTTGTCATCAATTTGTTGTCCAATAAGCTTACATAATCGAAATAATTTAAGTATCGATACGAAAGCGTCTGTCAAAATGAGCTACGGTGACTATCAGCCAGGATATGTGCCAATGACGTCATATTTGATCGCGACTGGTCATATCTATTACGAAACCTGTCTACGTACGAAACTAACCTTTTGACAGCTAATTTATCGACACAGCCTAGTTACTATCATTTCGAGCTGTCAACAGAAATACGTAATAGCCCTACAGTAGGCCTATTACGTATCATTCTGATATCCAGTGACTAACAAGCTTCGGTTGTACACCGAACTTTGATGACAACCGAGAATGGCATATTATTGGTAAGTATTACGTATCGCACTGAGTGGTTATCACTTTCTTTACGGTGACTGACAGCCCGGGTACGGTGTAACGTCTTTCACGAAAGTCACTTCAACTGAGTTGTCAACAATTTTTCGTCCACTAAGCTTACGTCATATCTAATATAAGTATCGATACGAAAGTGTCTGTCAAAATGAGTTACGGTGACTATCAGCCACGATGACAACCAATGACGTCATATTTGATCGCGACTGGTCATACATAATACGAAACTAACCTTTTGACAGGTAATTGATGGACACTGAGCCCAGTTACTATCATTTCCAGCTGTCAACAAAGATACGTAATAGTCCTACTGGTCTGCGTTCACCTTAAAGGCTGTTTTACGCCGCCGCGCCGGGGCAACACTGTGCGGCATTGCGGCATGCTATCCTTGTGTCATGTCGCAGCCAGTCGCAGCTTCTATCCAAACAATGGATTCCATGCCACATTTTTGGTGCGTCATACTCATACAGTCTTAAGAGTCCTATTACATTTTTTACGTAAATTCATGATTTTTGACGCAGTAATTCTCAGCAGCAGTAAGATATTTTAATTATTTGCTTAAGAATAACGATTGTGCCATTCTCTTTCTTGTAAGATGGAGTTACAAATTTTCATTTTTCTTTTCGTGTAATTTACTATAAATATTTTACGAACTCAGTTTGCAAGAAAAACCGTCGACGATGGAACTTTAACGCTCAAATTCACATAGTTACATTCAATTCTTATAAAAGCTAAAACTACTAAAAGATAAGTTGAATGTTTTACTTGTTTGTTGGAGTTTTAGAATTTCTTTAAATTCCTTGAGTTTTCACGGAAAAAATCGTAAAGAAATAGTAATTTAAGCCATAAATGTCTTAATTCAGCGTCCATTATATTCCAAATAAACTCAATTTTATCAAACAAATTAATATGTCGCATCCGGTCATGAGCACGGACGGGCGAATGAATCGAAAGCGCGCCAGTGGTGACATCACGCGACCTACTCCCCACCATGGCGGCTTTTACAGAGTCCTGATGTTAACACTTCGTGGCGGGGCGGACAGTCTGGGTCTGACCGCAGCGGAGTGAAGACGTCTTGAAACTGTACACGATTCATTGTGCCTAGTGTTAATGTGTGAAAGTGTAATGTCAAGTTATTTGTTAGACTCAGTGTATCTTTTTGAAAAGAGTAACCATGGAGTTTCTTGCCGGTTCTTCTCCATGGAAACAACCTACCCGAACCGAGCAATGTGAAATAAAATAGTGTTTCGCATCCAATGTGTTTTCATAGCACGAAACCCGTGTTCTGCCCACATAAGCTCGAACTTAGCGAAATAAATTCCTGACAAACCCCGACAAATATGTTATAAAACTTCTATCTACAATGAATAAGTTTCATTAGTTTTCGTTTGTCAATATAATAAGACAAAAATACAATAAATAAAATTAAAGTACCTACTATAATTCTCAATTCAGCTCGCTCCTCAGTCTCATGTCAGTCTCGTCTCTAATATTCGTCAATATCAATCGACAATCGTCCAAATATCGCTATTATTATCGACTCGTGTACGCCGACCGAAATAATTTGATCCAGGAAGTAAAAATCAAAAATTTGCCTAAAAAATGTAATAGGACTCTTAAGGCTGATGCTCCAGGGTAGCCCGCGAAATTCAAATTTTCTTACGTTTTATACTTATACAACCCTCCAAGTTCATAAAGGTGCAAGAATGATTTTGACCTTCGAAAAGTAATTTTTCCACCTTTATGAACTTTGAGGGTTGTATTGATGATTTTGATGAATATAGTTCTGTAACTAACTACAATACATACGTCTTACAACCGCGAATAATATTTTTATCAACATACAACTTAGCATTGGCCTGCAAATTGCAAAAAACGTAAGAAAATTAGAATTTCGCGGGCTACCCTGAAGCGTGTGCATAACCCTAGCAAAATGTTGTGCATTTGAGAGATGAGACCATAAAAAATAATTAGTGTATCATGAGGAGCAATTTGTTTAATAGTAGCAAAATTTGTGTGAATTGTAGTTTAAAAGTTATTTGAGAAAAACACATTTTGCTGGAGTAACGTTTGAAACGTTATCCTGGCAAAATCGATTTTCAAAAATTCGTTCAGCCCGGAACCAAATACATGATTAGATAGCTTTTGTTGCATAGTAAATGTTTGTAAATAGCAAAATTTGTGTGTGGTATGGTTCTTGAGTTATTTAAGATTTTGCTGCGGTAACGTTTTGGGATTTCCCAGATCTCGAAAACGGCTCAACGCAGAATATTGAAAAAAATACCAATAAGAGACCTTAATTTGTTTAAATTAGTTTAATCATTAGTTTTTGATTTGGTTGTCGTAAACCAATGGAATTAAATGTGTTCAAAAATCAGATAAAAACAGATTTGCAAGTAAACCAAAACACTTATAACCAAATAAACAGCTGTAAAAAATACCCATGGTAGACACGTATCACGTCACGTCAAGTAAAATGGATTATGTAACTTTATACGATACGAAGATAAAAACAAAATTGATTAATTTAGACTGGTCGTACTTTAGCGATGAAATACGCAGTTCCCAAAACATTAAGAAACGTGGCATACTTTAAACTAATTAAAATGATACATGAACATTAATTCCTGTTAATTTCAGCTTTCAATTACGGCTGTAATGAAAGTTATGTCAAAATCAAGAATATGTCAGAAATTCTCTAACAGCCGACCAAATTAAAAAGGTCACGTAAAAGCGGCCGCACCATACGTACGAGTAGTCTTCGCAAATTAGCAACTTAGTGTCCGATGTTTTGTACAGTTAAGCAGAAAAACGTTTTACGTGTAACCGATTTTTTAATGTTCGAAGTGCAGGTACCATAACACACATTTATTTTATAAATGAAAATCATGTTAATTAACAGTAGTTTAACAATTTAATGGATCATAAGTAATTATTTAAAGTCAAGTAACTTTAAAAAGGTGAGTAATAATCTCAGTAAATAATTTATAGTGTGATTTTGATTGACGACGCGTGGTTCACACGTTGATCACCTGTAACTGTCATATGTAATGTTGAAATAACCACTAAGTTATACGTTACAAAGCTCATGTTTAAATGCCATACTGTGAGTCGAGGGGAAATGGAGTCCACCTACCTACCTACGTATTTAGTAGGTGCCTATCTCCGTCTTAAGGAAAATTGTACAAACTATGAATCAACATTGTATTTTAAGTTTAAGCATTGGTACTTGACAAACAGAAAAACATTTATGCCAAATATTAAAATTAAGTACGTACGTAACTTATCTGAGATTTTTTCCTCAATATGTTAATGCTAAGGCAAAGATATACAATAATTTGTATGAGACTGATTTTTAAATAAAAATAATGAACACCATGACCAGCAACCTACGCAACAGTAACAACAACGTACGTACGCAACTGTACTAACAAAACATCCATATTATCCCATTCATTTAAGATGGTTACGATTATGTATAGTGCGGCCGCTTTTTCGTGACCTTTCCGATTTGGTCAGCTTATTAGAGAATTGCTGACATTTTCTTGTTTTTGATATAACTTTCATTACAGCCGTAATTGAAAGCTGAAATTAACAGGAATTAATGTTCATGTATCATTTTAATTAGTTTAAAGTATACCACGTTTCTTAATGTTTTGGGGAACTGCGTATTTCATCGCTAAAGTACGACCAGTCTAAAATTAATCAATTTTGTTTTTATCTTCATATCGTATAAAGTTACATAATTTATTTTACTTGACGTGATAAGTGTCTACCATGGGTATTTTTGACAGCTGTTTATTTGGTTATAAGTGTTTTGGTTTACTTGCAAATCCGTTTTTATCTGATTTTTGAAACCATTTAATTCCATTGGTTTACGACAACCAAATCAAAAACTAATGTTTAAACTAATTTAAACAAATTAAGGTCTCTTATTGGTATTTTTTTCAATCTTTTGCGTTGAGCCGTTTTCGAGTTCTGGGAAATCACAAAACGTTACCGCAGCAAAATCTTAAATAACTCAAGAACCATACCACACACAAATTTTGCTATTTACAAACATTTACTATGCAACAAAAGCTATCTAATCATGTATTTGGTTCCGGGCTGAACGAATTTTTGAAAATCGATTTTGCCAGGATAACGTTTCAAACGTTACTCCAGCAAAATGTGTTTTTCTCAAATAACTTTTAAACTACAATTCACACAAATTTTGCTACTATTAAACAAATTGCTCCTCATGATACACTAATTATTTTTTATGGTCTCATCTCTCAAATGCACAACATTTTGCTAGGGTTATGCACACCCCTGAAGCATTCACCATAAAGGTTAAATTTTACGACGCTTTGAAAATTTCCTATGCACGATGTTGCCTCAGCGTAAAATAGGTTGCCGCATACCGCAGTTTCCGCCTATGTTGGTTATTTGTAGCATACCTCAAGATGATGCACGTGGCCATCAATCAATCAAACAATATCACAGAATAGATAATAGTACTAGCGTACAGAAGTTGCACTCCTTTGATCTTGAAGAAAGCCGACATCGTCTCCCTATCAATGATAGGGGGACAGATGAAACCGTTAAGGAGTGAATAAAGTTCGAACTGTCCCCTCATTGCTAACAGGGGGACAGATAAAACTTTTTTTTCCTATCTGTCACCCCTTTGTAATACTCGTATGAAGTCAACTCATAGGATTGATTGTTATTATACTTATTATACCTGGAATACCTACTACGTGATTTATGGGACTGTGATCGATACAGAAACAAAAGAAATATTTATAATTTATTTAAATACAGGTCGTTATAATAATCCAAACCACTAATCTTTTATTTAATTCTTGAAAGTAAGCTTATTACGTGTAGAATTACTTTTAAGAATTAATTCAAATTCTATGGGGGACAAACAGGAATAAAAAGTTTTATCTGTCCCCCTATCAGTGATAGGGGGACAGATGAAACCGTTAAGGAGTGAATAAAGTTCGAACTGTCCCCTCATTGCTAACAGGGGGACAGATAAAACTTTTTTTTCCTATCTGTCACCCCTTTGTAATACTCGTATGAAGTCAACTCATAGGATTGATTGTTATTATACTTATTATACCTGGAATACCTACTACGTGATTTATGGGACTGTGATCGATACAGAAACAAAAGAAATATTTATAATTTATTTAAATACAGGTCGTTATAATAATCCAAACCACTAATCTTTTATTTAATTCTTGAAAGTAAGCTTATTACGTGTAGAATTACTTTTAAGAATTAATTCAAATTCTATGGGGGACAAACAGGAATAAAAAGTTTTATCTGTCCCCCTATCAGTGATAGGGGGACAGATGAAACCGTTAAGGAGTGAATAAAGTTCGAACTGTCCCCTCATTGCTAACCGGGGGACAGATAAACTTTTTTTTCCTATCTGTCACCCTAAGGGGACAAAGCGGGGTGACAGATCGGAATAATTCCATTATAAATGCCTAAACTGGGCCCGCTCGATCTAAATTGTGCCTTGACGCCACGCGTTAGCGTATTAGAATCGGCGTCTCACTGCTTAATAGGGAACGTGCAGGAACTATAGGTGGCAGCACTAATCGACAAAAGAGACACTATGCGGACAGAAAAGGAAACTTATCACTTCTCATCGTGCTTTCAATTTACTTAGACAAAATGGTCTCTTCAATTATATTATTTTTGAATATGCTAAAAGGTATAAAATATGAGTTCCGGTTTATCAATAACGATCGTCAGCGTAATATAAATGTTTAATAATATGAATTTTATATCTTTCGTTTACTTTCTGATGAAAATTGTTCTATGAAGACATGGTGGCTGGCATAACTAAGATAGCTTTCTTATTTTCAACACATGTTTTATGGAAGGGAATCCTTTATCAGCGAGAACAGTATCTCCAGGCTCTAATAAATCAATTAGTTCACAATCATTTGATGAAGCAATCAATAAAATGCAGTCCGTAGCATTTAGATACAAAACTTAAAAAACCAAAGGACTGCAGCCAACTAAAAACATTATTGTGGGTATAACCATGTTTATATTCTGAGTACATGTGGAGTCTTTGATTAACTGTTGAGGGATATTCGGTGTGAACTTTAGTGCGGTCTAGTAGAACACGTGTATGGTGAAGTATAAATGGTTCTGGTATGTTTGCAAGGACGGTTGATTTTGAGGGCCTTTTCAATGCAGAGTGTAACAAAAACAAGTTGTTTTCAAATATTTTTCTTTACTGCGTTTATATTATCCATTTTTTGCGTTTTTTACCAAAACATGGTATGATAGTAGTATTCTTTGGACAGGAATAGAATTTTACGCTAATTGATTTATTTTCATTTTTGTGGATGTATTGGTACCTACATCCAGAAATGCAACAATGCATTATGATTAGTTAATTAATTTTCACTATAAAATTAATTCTGTTTACTTGTTAGAAAAGTCAATGTCAAGCATTAATAGAGCACAAGATTCGGATTGGCGTCGCCAGTTGGTAGCACCGTCGTTGTGCACGTTCCCTATAGTCAGTCGGTAGGGTTGCCTCAAGTACTCAAAATAAAATACTACCAACATGTTTCTAATTTAATTTAATAGTATTTAGATGTTAATTAAAACATTTATATTTACAATTGTTTTACTCTTTATAATGGTGCCGATTCCCTTGTTTAAAAACTAAACCAAATTTAAGTTCAGTGCATCTTTTTCTTTCTATTTCATTAAGAAAAGGACAGAAGATATATTTTAGTTATGTTCTGTCAAATTAATCAGCGCCATACAAGTTTTAGACGCGATTAAAAAGTTGACTACTAAAATTACATCAAATTACGTCAGGTGCTGACTAATTTGACAGGATTAAACTAATATTTATCTTCTGTCCTTTTCATAATGAAATAGAAAGAAAAAGATGCATTCAACTTAAATTTAGTTTAGTTTGTGAACAAGGGAATCGGCACCAATGTCTCATATATATCTTGCCTTCTCTAAAATTACGATTACTTATTAAATTTTATAGCAGCTTAACGCGATATCTAACAAATAGGTAATTTTAAAAAATTGGTTGCCTGTAAAGTCGGTATAGGGAACGTGCACAACGACGGTGGTGCCAACTGGCGTCACCAATCCGAATCATGTACCAAATTAATACTTGACATTGACATGTAAAACAAGTAAACAGAATTAATTTTATTATTGAAAATGATTATTCTAGCTAATCATAATCCATTGTTGCATTTCTGGATGTACCAATACATCCACAAAAATGAAAATTAATCAAATAGCGTAAAATAATAAAATTCTATTACTTTCCAAAGAATAGTACTCTCATACCATGTTTAAGTGAAAAACGCAAAAAATGGATAAATGCAGTAAGAAACATATTTGAAAACAATTTGTTTTTGTTACACTCTGCATTGAAAAAGTTCAATGGCCTTCAAAATCAACCGTCCAAGCAAACATGCAAAGTACAATTTAAACTTCAGCGAACACACACATTAGACTGCATTGAAGTTCACATCGAATATTCCTCAACAGTTACACAAAGAGTCCACATGTACTCAGATTATAAACATGGTTATACAATAAAGTTTTTAGTTGGCGGCACTCCTTGTGGTTTCATAAGTTTTGTATCTAAATGCTACGGAGGGCGTTCTAGTGATTGCTAATAACAAAATATGGGTGTGGATTAGACTGCACTGAAGTTCACACCGAATATTCCTCAACAGTTAAACAAAGAGTCCACATGTGTTCGGATTATAAACATTGGTATACAAATAAGTTTTTACTTAGCCGCACTCCTTGTGGTTTCACAAGTTTTGTATCTAAATGCTACGGAGGGCGTTCCAGACTGCACTGAAGTTCACACCGAATATTCCCCAACAGTCTCCACATGAACTCAGATTATAAACATGGATATACAATAAAGTTTTTAGTTGGCTGCACTCCTTGAGGTTTCCTAAGTTTTGTATCTAAATGCTACGGAGGGCGTTATAGTGATTGCATAACAAATGATTGTGGATTGATTTGTTATAGCCTGGAGATACTGTTCTTGCTGATAAAGGATTCCCTTCCATTAAAACATGTGTTGAAAATAAGAAAGTTGTTTTAACCACCATTTTTTCATGAACCACAATTTTCATCAGAGAAAGTAAACGAAACATACAAAATTCATATTGGTCAACATTCATGTTACGCTGACGATCACTATTGATAGACCGAAACCCATGTTTTATACCTTAAAACATAATCAAAAATAATACTTTTGAAGAGATTTGCGTGACAGGTGACGGCATAAGTTTCCTTTACTGTCCGCATAGTGTCTCTTTTGTCGTTTAGTGCTGCCACCTATAGTTCCTGCACGTTCCCTATACGGGCGAAAGTTTTACGTGACAACGACTTTGAGTGGTAAAATAATTTTAATGTGAATATTCATTCGTATAGTAGGAAGAAGGATGAAATACGCTCTTAGGCGGGCTAACTGTGCTCGAGTGGAAGGGACGCGTGCCTTTCACTTTTTATGTCTGTCTCTCTCGCTTTTAGGCGGGCTAACCATGCCCGAGTGGAAGGGACGCGTGCCTCTCACTCGCTCTCATTGTGAGCGCATAACGTGAGCGGAGCGTAACGCAGTTTCTTGAAGTGTCACCCGGCAAACCAATCTAGAAGACGTTGTCACGTCAATAAACTCTGCTAAGAAGCATGGACATTAGGGTGGGTCGCTTTTGTATGGAAAAAAATAAAATTGTCCAATACGTTTTGTAATAGTAAAAAAAACGTGACCCACATCCAATTACGAAAAAATAACGAAAAATAAAATTTATAGTTTAACCCCTTCTACCCGCGCATTGAGTTTGAAAAACTGAAATTTTTGTTTTTTTTGAGAATTATTTGAAAATCTATTTCTCGTGACTCATAGGAAAAACAACTACGTAAAGTAATAAAATAAAGTGCTTTTGGACTAAATTTTATTATTAAGAAAGAAAAATAAACAAATAATAAGACAAAATAATAATAAAATATCTTCAAATCGCGTTAAAATCTTTCTTACTTTCGAACTTAGGCATAAGCTTTCGTGAAATAATTTTATTCTTAATTAAAGCTTCTCTTGCTGTTTTGTGGCAAAGCTGCATAGATGCTGTTGTATGGGCTAATAGCCACTGTGTCAGATTCATAAAAATGTATGTTTGACAGCCCGCCTTCTGGGACGTCAGCGTGTGTGAATCTGAGACACGATTGCATGGTTCATTGTATTAATTGAAGATTAAAATATACTGTAAAGTTATACATATTGAGACTTTCATTTATAAAACATGGTGGCAGCGCAAAAATGGAAGAAACTTCAATAATGAACGTAATTCAGCAACAAACTATGCTTTTGAAGTCTATGCAGGAGGAGATCGCAAGACTATCTCAGAAGTCACTCCCTCAAAACATAATTGTGCCCTGGCCAGCACCTATAAACACAGATGCGGACCCACAAGACGCATTCAAATCGTTCTTATCTGCATGGAACAACTATTGTTCCGCAACTCAAATGAATGATTGGTCGGCGGAACAGGAACCGAGAAAGGTGAGCATCTTGTTTAGCGCCATAGGCGTCGAGGCACTAAAGAAATATGGGAATTTCGGTCTTACGGACACAGAAAAAGCTTGTAAAACATGCAAGGAGATATTACAGATTATATCTACCAAAATGCTCCCTAAGAAAAACATAATCTACAACAGATACATCTTTCTAAGTAGAATGCAACAAAAATACGAAATGTTTGATATTTTCTACGCAGACCTAACAAGGCTGATTGAAGACTGTGAATATGCTATGTCCAAAGAGGAAATGTTACGAGACAAAATTGTCCTAGGAATAATAGACATGAAAACAAAGAAAGAGTTGTTAAAAAAAGATAACCTGACTTTATCAGAGGCAGTTAATTTGTGCCGCGCCGCAGAGGCCACTGAAAGACATATGAAGGATTTATCAGGATCAACAACATCAGAAATAAAGAAAATAGCGGACAATGATGTCAATAAAAAGAGAAAATGCAAGTTTTGTGCAAATTATCATGTGTTCAAGAAAGAAATATGTCCTGCCTGGGGTAGAGAATGTGAAAACTGTAAGGGTAAAAATCATTTAGAGAAAGTATGCAAGAAAAAGAAACAAGTAAAGGTGGTGAAAGAAGAACAAAATAACAGCATTGTCTCGGAATCGGACACTGAATATGTTATCAACAAGATCATAAACAACAAGAATAAGAATTTAGCAGAATGCACACTTGAATACTTTGCTAAAAACAAATGGAAAACCACAAAATGTTTACTTGATACAGCAGCTGATGAGAGTCTCATTGGTCTTGAAAATGTTAAGGATATGTTTGGTGAAAGTTATGTACAAGAAAAAATTCGACCTTCAAAGAAAACTCTGTTTGGTTTTGGAGGGAATCATATTATAGTACATGGAGAAATAGATTTAACTTTAAGAACCAATATTTCAGGTCATAAACACAATCACACTGTTAAATTTCAAATAGTACAAAACAAACACATTCCACTCTTATCATGCCAAGCTTATACAAATATGGGTCCTGTGAAATTTTGCAAGGAAGTGCGATGCAATTATACACAGGAAACCCAAAAAATCATAAATAAATATAGTTCAGTTTTTGAAGGCAGAGGAAGTTTTTCAGGTGAAGTTGATCTTGAAATTGATGAGACAGTTTCACCAGTCATCCAAAAAGCTCGTCGTGTCCCAGTAGCTCTACGACCTATGCTGAAAGAAGAATTAAAAAGGTTAGAAGAAGAAGGGATAATCACCAAAGAAGATAATCACACTGATTGGGTAAGCAATGTACTTATTATAAAAAAGAAAGAAAACTTCAGAATATGCCTAGACCCAATTCCATTAAACAAAGCCATTAAAAGGCCTAATTACCAATTTACCACAGTTGAAGAAATCCTACCAGAGCTAGGTAAAGCTAAAGTTTTCTCTACATTTGATGTCAAAAAAGGATTTTGGCATTTGAATCTATCTGAAAAAAGCAGTAAATTAACAACATTTTGGACACCATTTGGTAAATACCGATGGAAGGTCCTCCCCTTTGGCATCTCTTCAGCACCAGATCATTTTCAAATAAAAATGAGTGAAATGATTCAGGGGTTAAATGGTATTGAGGCGTTGGTCGACGATTTGCTTGTATATGGAGTTGGAGATACAATGACAGAAGCTATTATAGATCACAACAAAAATCTTGAGAATTTACTAAATATACTACAAAAATACAATTGTAAATTAAATAAAAATAAAAATAAACTACTACAAACTTCAGTAAAATATTATGGACATGTGTTTTCCAACAAAGGCCTCCAACCAGATCCATCAAAAATAGAGTCTATTTCAAATATTCCAATCCCAAGAAACAAAAGAGAGGTTCAGAGATTTCTGGGTGTAGTGACATATCTCAGTAGGTTTATTCCTAACTTGAGTGCCAACTCGGTATATCTAAGACACCTTACACATGACAAAACGGAATGGTTGTGGAATAAAAAAGCACAAAAAGAGTTCGATACACTAAAATCTATGATCTGTGACACAAAAACATTGAAATATTATGATAAAAATGATCCACTTATTGTAGAATGTGATGCCAGCGAAGGAGCCTTGGGGGTGGCGCTGTTTCAACAGAACCAACCAGTTGCATATGCATCAAGATGCCTCACTCCGGCTGAAAAGAAATATGCCCAAATAGAGAAGGAACTTCTGGCAGTTCTTTTCGCCTGCAAAAGGTTCGATCAGCTCATTATTGGTAACACTAAAACAATTATCAAAACAGATCACAAACCATTATTAAATATATTTAAAAAACCTCTTCTTCAGGCTCCAAAAAGGCTTCAATC
Source organism: Xestia xanthographa (assembly GCA_905147715.2). Lineage (NCBI taxonomy): Eukaryota > Metazoa > Arthropoda > Insecta > Lepidoptera > Noctuidae > Xestia > Xestia xanthographa. The sequence goes on from LR990667.1 coordinate 20,802,431, forward strand.
CATGCTTCTGATGCTACAAAGATACAGTCTTGAGTTACAATTTATATCTGGAAAAGAAAATATTATGGCAGATGCATTATCTCGATTTTATTTAGAATGTAAAGACATTGATAGATCCAAAGATTTGAAAATATTTAAAATTATAGAAAGAATTAATCCTTTGTTAAACTTACCTATATCTGATAACTGCATACAGGAAATAGAGGATGCAACATCAAAAGATTACAATGTTCTAGCTTTGAAAAACTTTATTCTACATGGATGGCCAAAATATTTGAGAGATGTGCCAGATGCCATTAAACAATACCATAACTATAAAAGTGAGTTAACAACCTATAATGGTCTTGTACTTAAGAATCAAGCTATACTAATACCAGAAAAATTAAGAAAAAAAATGTTGAGTAAGTTACATAAAGCACATTCAGGAATTGAAAATACATTGAAATTAGCTAGAAATGCTATATTCTGGCCATCAATGTCTAATGACATAAGAGAAATGATTAAAAATTGCACTACTTGTAGTAAATATCAACCAAGTCAGCAAAAATTTACCATGCAAAGTCACAAAATACCTGAATATCCATTCCAAATAATATCTATGGATGTATTTTTTTTCAACCAAAATGGTAAACAAATTAAATATTTAATAACGGTCGACCATTACTCAGACTTCTTTGAGATTGATGTACTAAAAGACTTGTCTTCCAAACAAGTAATAGAAATTTGCAAGAAAAACTTTTCACAACATGGAATTCCAGAAATTGTTGTCACAGATGGTGGCACTAATTTTGTAAGTCAAGAATTTTCAGACTTTGCTTGTAAATGGAGCTTTACACAAGTCACATCATCTCCGCATCATCCCCAAGGCAATGGCAAGGCTGAAGCCACAGTCAAGATAGCCAAAAAATTATTAACAAAAGCTACTGAAGATAGAGAAGATATCTGGTTGAGTCTGCTCTGCCTGAGAAATACCCCTAACAAATTAGATTCAAGCCCTGTGCAAAGGTTATTTTCACGTAGAACAAGAGGATTCCTACCAACTATTCAAACTTTACTGAAACCAAATGTGGTTGAAAATGTTTCTGAAAACATCAAGAGTAAAAAAGAGAGGGTGAAATACTTGCATGACAAAAGGGCCAAAAGAGCAACCACATTAGAAATAGGACAGCCTGTATCAGTTCAGGTTCACCCAGCATCTAACAAAACTTGGACTCCTGGAGTAATTGCAGACGTTCTTTCAGATCGTTCCTACCTAGTGGATGTGAATGATTCAACATATAGAAGAGACCTTATACACATTCGTCCATTTTCACCACATTCAACAGAAGTATCTGAAACTCAAAGTACCATGAATATCACACCACAAGTTCCTGTTAGTATGGAACAAGATAATGTAACTGCATCAAACACACAGGATAATGACGAAGTTGTATCACTTCCTTGTGCCCCTTCAAGTAATTTAGATGTTAACCTTCTAGAGGATCCTGAAACCCGAAACTGTTTGGTAGCTTCCAATCCAAGTTCTCAATCTACTACTAAGACTCCTTTAGTTAATAAGTCACCCAGTCCATTGTGTAATAGACCTAGAAGAGAAAGAAAAGCTCCAGCTTTTCTGAATGACTATGTATTAGATTAAATAGTTTTTTATGAAAAGACAGCGTGTTGTATGGGCTAATAGCCACTGTGTCAGATTCATAAAAATGTATGTTTGACAGCCCGCCTTCTGGGACGTCAGCGTGTGTGAATCTGAGACACGATTGCATGGTTCATTGTATTAATTGAAGATTAAAATATACTGTAAAGTTATACATATTGAGACTTTCATTTATAAAACAGATGCCTCTGTTACTGTTTTTACAGCCCGCTCCACAGCTTGAGTATGACATGGTAACCGCAGAAAAAGGACGTCATCATCACCACCTGACTCCACTATGGAATGAAGAGTCTCATCCGGAACATTGGTCAATATAGGTGGTTGCGAGTAAGATTGCTGCCAGTCTATCAAATCGATGTAAGACGAAGCGTTTAGATTTATCTTAGGCACTTCAAAGACTCGAAGCTGATGAGATTCAGATGATTTCCTTGCCTTTAAAATGCGTCTAGCGGCAAGTTCTCTCACATGTTTTTGTTCGTCAGATAACATAGACAAGAGCAAGTTCTCTGGATGCGCAAAAAAAGCATTTCGCTTTATTACAGGATCAACAACACTCTTCAATTCTTGCGGAAGATATCGAGAATTAAATACCAACTTCCAAAAGTGCCTTGCTCCATCTTTACATGTCGGATTTAATTTGATTTCGAACCAAATAGGAGCATATACTTTAACAACAAAAGTAGCGAGTTGTTTCAGTTCATTTGTAGGGATCTCAGTAGACACATATAAGCGCAAAATCCTGTTGGCCTTTGTTAGCCACCTGGCATGCGACATTTTTCCCGGAGAGCGATTAGACAAATCAGGAGAACACTTACCACTTATGACGGCAGATGTGATATCATAAAGGTAACGTTGATCAGAACTGAGGTCTTTTACATTTGAAATGTTTGGTAACATACCTTCTATATTTTCAAACAGGACAACAGAGCGCTTCTCACAAACATCTAATAACTTTCCGATAGTACCTGAATAAGTATTAGGTCCTGTTGTGGTGCCATCAAGTTTTGCAAATAAATGTCTTAAGGGCAGTTCATTTAAGTGTAAAAGGCATATGATCCATTGAAGTGGTCGGTGTAAACGCTTTTCTATGAGCCGTATGACTCCGCCGTATTTCCCCGTATTGGTTACCGTCCCATCACAACCTATGGCAAGAGTATCTTCTAGAGACATATTCAGTTGACCTGTTACTGTTTGAAAGATAGCAGACTCCAACCCTTTTGCAGTTCCATGGCTTGGAACGGCATATCCGACATAAACTGATCCTGGTTCTTTAATTATTGAAATATGTTCTTCCACGGATGTTGAGCGGTATTTTTTTCCCCCTTTCATAACAATTTTCAGGGTCTTATCTTTTCGTCCATCAAAAAATAAGGCAGGAATAGTATCTAGTTGGCCTTGAGATAAGGTTTCTTTTCGTAATTTTTGTCTCGCTCGTCGCAATTTCGACTTATCGATTACTTCGTTGTTGATTTTCACATCTTGCAAAACAGCAGAAGCGACAGCAGCAGCTGCTCTGTCGGATATCCCGTATCGGTCACAGATAGTTGATAAATTCTTGAGATATGCTATTTTACGTTTTTTTGGTGCTGGTTTTGATGAACTTGAGGGCAAAGTTTGTTCTTCATCGCTACTTTCAGACGTTATTGATATATTAGGATTTTCGTGAGAAGGGCCTGGTTCACAAACGCTAGAATCGTAATAGGATTTAAGCTTATTCTTTCTATCACTCAGTTTTCTTTTCTTCATACTTGTCAATAAATCAACAGTTCCCATAATCATTTTTCTCTCTGTTCTCTGATCTATTAAAAAAGCTCGTTCTTCCTTAGGAATCTTTTGGTCTTTGGAACATTTGCATAACTCTAAATCCTTACACTTACATGAACTCAAATCAAACAGTCTTTCCGAATTTCTATGAAAATCTTGAATCTTTTCTTCTGACAAACGCTTCAAAGATTTTAATAAATTTTTACACTTTGCGTGGTAACTTTTAATCAATTGCATCACACGATTATGAGACACAGTAGGAATAGACGCTTTTCTCCACAAATATTCAACTTTAGATGACACTATTTCAGATATCTCATTAATGGATGGCTCTTTTTTTGAATTTTTCTCAAGTTTAAGCTGATGTCTTACTAAATTGTAATATTTCATAATTTGTTTGTAAGTGGGTAGTTGATTTTCGTTCATTTCTTCCGGAGCACCAAAAATGGGACAACTTGTGGATTTTCGGGTATTATTTGAAATCTCCATGATGCACAACGTCATACAGCTAAGAAAAACTACTTAAAATAGGGAAAATTTTTGATAAATGCGTGCGACCTTTCACCCGGAACTAATTAGGCACACTGAGACCACAGAACACTATTACTCCTAGCGGAGAAGAATGTCAACTTCAAACAAAAAAGAAAAAACGGAAATCGCTTCTAGCGACATCTAGTTTGCGCCCTCTATAACTATCCTGCACCGCGAAATTTAAAACGTCCTGCGGTTTTTACGGTCCTTTCTTATTATTTAATTTTAGGTAGTTGAGCACTCTCGTTTACAAGAATACTCAAATCACCACGTATTTTGAGTTTCCTTACAAGTGAGAGTGCCCCGAGTATTAGAATAAATATAAAATAAAACAACAATTTATTAGGATATTTATAATAGAATTATTTATTTTTCTGACATCAACACACAAGTTTTTATTTATCGCAACAACACAGTAAGGAAGTTTCTGGAAACTTTAAACTAAACTAAAACTAACTAACTAACTTTTAACTTTTGTTTTTTTTATTTGTGGAGAATGATTTTCATTTTGCGATTGAGTGCGGCTGCTGATGCTTCTTGGGAAAAAGATCTGTTTTTAAGGATACAAAAACGTTTGGCACAAATGTTAAAAACACTGTTTATAATGTGTTCAATGTTAGTTCAAACTTTTTGCATGTATTTGCGACATTTTCCTAGTACCTTATTCTCTCTCGTCTGTTGTGCTTGACTGGGTGAAGCAGTTGATGGTCCAGCTACTGGCTGAAAATTTTCTATTGCCTGATGGTCATACACAGTTGATGGTTTGGTCACTGGCTCATTACCTTCTGCTTTCTGTTGTGGTGCAGTCTCAGTATTCTGTAAATTTGAAATGTCGCAAAAGGGTTTCTGTTGTGAATGTCCTACAGAGGAATACATTCGTAAAGCAGGTTCTCCCTGAAATTAAAATAAATAATATTAGGATTACAACATTAAGCTTATGTCCAGCAGTGGACGTTATGGGCTGATGTAGTAGTAGTAGTTGGTTGAAGTCCATTATTAGCTCAGTGGGTGCGGGTTTGATACCCACCAAGGACAAACATTGTGAGTTATATAAAGAACATAGACGTTTGGTATGTGTCTGGATGTTAAATACTTATCTATTTATGTATAGTCTCTAATACCTATATGACTGGTTCTGCCTAGAATGGGACCTTGTGTAAAATATCAGATCTTTAATTGTTTTAATATTTTTTACTTACATCATTTGGGATAGCGGTTCTTATTAGCTTTGTCTTTGAATCGTCAGCAAAATCTGCATTCTTAAAATGTCGTTGACACAACATTCTGTGCTCACTATGCAGTTGTTTTTGAAAATTCAAGGATGCATTTTCCTTTTCAGGGAAAATATATTTCGCCCACAGTAAGCAGCTGAAAATTAAAACAAAACAATGTTCTTAGCAGTGTAAAACAAAGCATGCACAGAATAGAACATGCATAGGTACAAATTATGTTCTGACAGTTGGAAAAAATTCATGTTCATCATTTCATGCTAACTTTTCCATAGCATTGAAAAAAAAATGATTGCTATGAGTATAAATATACGTTAAAGCTTTACTATAGTGGGGCTTCTTAGCTTTTCAAATTGTGGGTTGTTTCCTTTGCAATCTTTCCATACCATTCCCATCTCAAACCCACAAATAGCGAGGGTTCGTTAAGATATGAATATAGAAAATGAGAAGATATTACGTACCGAATCAGGTTAGTTACTCCAGGTTTAGGAAATCGAAATAACTTCACACCGTCTGTAGCAGGTGAGCAGCCGCACTTAAAACATTTTCGTTTGTTTTCCATGGTATCAATTAAACACAACACAATAGAGTCACTTTCTCACAAGAGTCAATTTTCTCATTCAAAACAATTAGTCGCTGCAACGGAGGAGCTCGTCGTCGAGCTCGACTCGACGTTGGTTTGATCAGGTAAAGATCTTCAAATCTAAACCAGATCCGAAAATACCACAAAATTAACGCAGGGACAACAAACAACAAAACTGGAACAATTTTGTAGTTTGATAACAACAATTCGTATTCGACGCCATTGTCAACTTGGTGTTGTATATACCGAAATAAAATTTCTACATTTTATAATTATAGAATTCCATTTTTTTGTTGGGATTATCAAAAATAGTGAAAAATATGTGGATTGTAACGGTTATAATAATTTCATGATTTTTAATCATTTTTTACTATAATTCTACTAACAATTACTTAATGCTGTTTTGATAAAAACTACTGCATGGAAGTAAAGATAATTTTATGGCAACATTTTGATTTCTCAAATGACGTTGTTGCCGGACGTCCCCGCACACGTCGTGCGCGAACGTGTTAGGGGTCTAACACGTTCAGTCTCAGTCTAATTTGGTCGAACTGGGTCAGACTCAGTCAGAATCGGTCAGACACGTTCAGGCTTGGTGAGATTCAGTCAGACTCGGTCAGACTCGGACAGACTCAGTCAGGTTAGATCGGACTCGGAAAGATTCGGTCAGACACGTTCAGACTTGGTCAGATTCGGTCAGAATCGCGTTTTTTGTAGTTCGAAAGTATTTTATGAGAGCTCGTATTTCAGGCATTATTATTAATTAATTCTATTTGATAAAAGCATCATTCATATGACATCGGATTTTTTGCCGTCACAGTTACCGTTTGTGCTATTTCTACTTACTACCTACTTAAGTACACCAAAACAACAAAAATTTATTTAACTTACAAGCAAATATCACAAAAAGTCGTAACATAATAATTTCTGATAAAGTCGCACATGACAAATTACACAAATTAAAGAAATAACGTTGAAAATCACCAACCGTAATGATAAAAAATCATGTCATTACTGTTGATGGTATATTTTACGCTGAACGTAAAATACTGAAAATCTCCCACATTTATGGGTAAGTCTCCGCCACTGGTATTACACGCACATTGCACACAAACGCAAATCCGATACGTAATACACTCCCGAGCGCGGCGCTCACTCACACATTCATAAAAAGTGGCTTCACTTAAAACGTTCCGTTTTGTTTCGAACACGGAATCTGGACATTATTTAATCTAAGGTTAAGACTCATGAAAAAGTAGGCTTCAAGAGCGAGCTCGAAATTTTTTACAACATTGCCTCAGTTAATTATGCTATAATTGCATAATATGTTTATAAGGCCTCGGGGCAAGGGGCTCCTAATTTATTTCAGGCTCTGTCTATTGTATAGATCGATCATGCAAAAATCCATAGGAGTGCCAATCCAGAGGTAGAAAAAAGGAACCTTTTTGATAAATGTTTTTTCGCAGGGTTCAACATCTTAATTATTGTGTCGTATATCGTGATTCCATTTACGCTACAATTTATTAAGTAGGTATAATACCATTCTAAGGCATCAGGCAGGAAAAGTTATAACTTTTAAAAATCCTGAGCCTCTAGGGGCAGCTGCCTCCTCCTGGCGACGCCCATGACAAGATATACAACTAGAATATTTAGAATCAATTCCGTCAAGCTTGGCTAATGACGTATTTGGGCCGGTTCAGGGGGGGGCAATTGCACCCATTGCCCCCCCCCCTGTATCCGCGCCTGATTTTCACTAGTAATGATTAATGATCAATAAATCAGTCGGTTAACAAACACGAAGTACGAGTAGGTAGGTACGCGACGCAGTCAAAAGAGCGCGAAAAATTAACGCGGCATACGTACGTAGTTACGCACGGCTGGAGCGCGACAGCCCTAGAAAGCTTGCATATTCAATAAGCACGAAGCGGTAGGTAATTAGCTCATGCCTACACACGGAGTGCAATAGCTCTGACAATATGTAGCATGCTACAATGCCGCATAGTGTTGCCCCGGCGTAAAGCAGCCTTATGCCACAACCCAGACAAAACATATTATTCAAAATGTGGTCATTTAGAACAATGACAATGATTGTCCATTAAATGGGCATTTGTAAGTTTTATAATTAAAAACCTGTTTCTTCACAAACAGCTTGGGCGTTAAAATTAGAAAACGACGCAGCCGTGTACTCGTAAAATAAATAATAAAAAACATCACGAACAACACAAAAAACAATGGCACCACTTGCTTGTGCAACTTGATGCTATTGAGAAGGCGTCAGGCGTAGTTAAGGCGCAGACAAAATCGGCGTTCAGCTATGTAATTATATAAAAACTGTTTTTGAAATTCAACTAATGTCTTCTTCTAGTAAAATGTTCCATCTGCAATATTCAAGGTACTTTCCCTCCATGTGGCATACCGTGGGACGCCCTGTCTAACGTGATTTTCACACTGCATACTAATAATACTAAGGAAAATCGCAAACCAATAACCATAATTGGTATGGTGGTGCCTGGTGCCCCATGACTACAGCCCGTTATCTATCTTTACAAAACGGTTCAATTATTGCCAGACGTAATAGTTTACCCCTGACCTTACAAGCAGGGACCGAATTACCGTTACTTTTTGTATAACGTTACCAAATACCGTTATGTTAACGATAAAAAAGTAACGATATGAATAACGATAGCCGCAAGTCCGCTAACGTTATCTAATAACTAAAATTAGTATCGGTAAAAGTAACGATACTTATACCAGTAATTTATACGCCTATCTCTTTCTAACGATGTTGGTGGCACTCGCGCTCGCACAGTCGCGCGTTAATGAATTACCTAGTGAATTAGTGATTGCTAGGTGTATCTAACAAATTATGAAATGGCAGGAAACGGTAAGTATTTCGGTATTTACATGTAAAGTTTTAAATAAGTACACTAAATAATTCAGTTTTCTTTATCACTCGAGAAAACACACGCTTAAAAACACATTATAATCTACGTTTTTAAAATTAATATGTAGTTAGCTAGTAGCTACACTTAGTGGAGTCAAGTTTAGAAGACATAAGACCCTGCATTCTGCCTAATGTTTATGCAAAAATCATCACATTTTTAGAAGATGCTTAGGGCAGCCATGAGAAGGAAATACAATTTGACACTCAAACTAAATAATAACCAACGGACTTTTTTCTAGACACGTTTAAAATACCCACATCAACACGGTCTAGGGATATTTCATACTCAATTAAATAACTCGAAAAGTACTGGCCGCATTGGAATCTTTTATACACCGATTTGTTTGTAATTTATCTCAGACTAATTCCAAATTCAAATTTTTGAAAATTCTTCTGTTTCGGTGGCATAAAAATGTCTTGATGTATAGGAGAGGGAATTTTCATTTGTGCGAAATTTAGAAAACAATACGAATTACGTTTAGTTACAGTTTTTTTTCATTTTTAAACGAAATATAAAGTTAAAATTGAGGTATTGTACGAGGGCGGAGATGTTACGAGCTGTGGGAATGCTGGAAGCTGGATCTGTTCAGCGTAATGTTGCTGAGGCCATAGGGACCCATCAAAATGTAATTTCAAGATTGTGGACACGCTATCGTGCCACAGGTGAAGTAGCGGAGAGGCACCGGGGGCCAAGTCGCATCACTACCCCCAGACAAGACCGATTTTTGCAAATTACTGCGCGAGCACAACCAAATGCAACGGCGACTCAATTGGTCCAAACGCTGCGAGTGGAACACCAAGTGCTTGTGAGTGACCAAACTGTAAGAAGGCGACTGCATGAAAGCAATCTACGCTCTCGTAGACCACTCCGGGTCCCACCTTTACGGAGAGGCAATCGTGGACGACGATTAGAATGGGTTCGGAACCACGTGGACTGCATGGGGCCGTGACCAATGGTCCAATGTGCTGTTCACGGATGAATCCAGGTTCGGCTTCCATCCAGATTCACGAAGGACGCGTGTTTGGCGAGTTCCTGGACGATGGAGCCGTCTCCAGAACCCTCAGGAAGTTCACCCATACCAAGGAGGAACAATTATGGTTTGGGCAGGAATTCGTCTTGGAGGACGGACGGATCTCGTTTGGGTGCGGGGCAATATGACGGCAGAACGATACGTCCAACAGGTGCTGGGGCCCGTAATCTTGCCCCATAGAACACAAATGGGACAAGATTTCCTGCTCATGCACGACAATGCCCGGGCACACACGGCGAGAACGGTAGCAGCTTGGTTACATACACATAATGTTAGGGCCTTAGACTGGCCTGCTCAATCGCCAGATCTAAATCCCATTGAGCATGCGTGGGATATGCTGCAAAGAAGAGCTCTGAAGGAAGTTCCTGAAAATCTGGCTACAGAAGATCAACTTTTTGCGCACCTCAGAAGGACATGGGACAATATTCCGCAGCAAGACATTGACAACCTTGTTCTGAGCATGCCGAATCGTTGCCGATGTGTTATGAACATCATGGGCGCTTTCTCAGACTACTAACTTCAAGTTTATAAACACAAATTAAATGATTTTTCTATTTTTTTCAGTTTTTACTCACAAATTAAAAGTTCATTCATATTATACGGTTTCCGTCTATGCTTCATTTTTTTTCCATAAAATTCTGAAATTTTAATCTATACCTTAACCATTATTAAAAAATGGTAGACTATTAAATAACGTATCTTTTAAATATATACATGTCATATAAATAATTAACACATTGATAGTAATTCGCTTTTTTAAAAATATCCCTAGACCGTGTTGATGTGTGTAGTAATAAATAATTGACATGACTGTATATTATTTCGTTTTATTTTGGTTTTCACTCTCTTTAGAGCTATTTCTTTTTGGTATTGTTTTCTCAAACAGTCCCCTAAAATATGACTTAGGTTTCATCTTTGGCGAAAAGAAAAAAATAAATATGCCAGCTATGTATGGGAAAAGTTGCATTGCCCTTTTAAATCAGCTGTTCCATACATTTTGACCGTGTAGGTATTGCAGTTTGCAATTTGTGTATGTAGGTAAGGTAGATAGATAGGGTTCGGGGGTGCGTAGCAGCCCGGTTCGGGGAAATCGTAGTGGTGGGAGTCTACTTCTCCCCGAGCCGAACTCTCGCCGAGTTCCACAACTCTCTCGCAGAGTTTAGCGTCGTCGTTGGGAACCATTCCCTCGCCGTGGTTGTCCTCGGGGACTTCAATGCCAAGAACTTGGCTTGGGGTTCTCGTTGCACAGACGTGCGGGGAAGGATGGTGGAGGACTGGGCTCTGGAGAAGGGCCTGGTCGTCCTAAATCGGGGTTCTGTCCCCACGTGTGTGCGGATGCGGGGCGAGTCGGTGGTGGACATTTCGTTCGCTAGCCCCGCTCTGTCACCGCGTGTCGTTGACTGGCATGTCATGGAGGGGGTGGAGACCTATTCCGACCACCGGTACATCCGGTTCGACGTCTCCACCCAGACCTCAAGCGCGCCGGTCCAACAGGCCCCGAGTGGTCCGCGATGGGCATTGAAGCAGCTGGACCGGGAGCTCCTCCTGGAAGCCTCGATCGTGCAGGCCTGGGTGACATCACCGGACAGGCCTGCCGACATAAACAATGAGGCAGGGTGGTTCCAGGAGGCCATGTCCAACATCTGCGACGTGGCAATGCCCCGCGTTCAGCCAAGAAGCGCCCGGCGTCAGGTGTACTGGTGGTCGCGAGAGCTAACGTCTCTGCGCGAGGCGTGGATCGCTGCACGGCACCTGTACGCCAGGAATCGAAGGCTTCGCATCCGCCCACCGGATGCGGCAGCCATTGAGGCGGAGCTATATGAGGGGTACAGAGCGGCGAAGACCGCTCTCCGCGAGGCTGTCCTGCGGGCCAGGGATCTGGCCCGCGAGGAGATGCTGGGGACTCTCGACAGAGATCCGTGGGGGCACCCTTACAAGACGGTGCGGGATAAGCTCCGTACCTGCCCCCCCCCCACTAACGCAGAGTCTCCGGCCTGAGCTCGTGGAGGACGTGGTGAGCGCTCTGTTCTTCGCGAGGGGAACATCCCCCCCGCCTATGGCTCCGCCGCCTGCGGTGCTGGAAGCGGATCGTCAGGACGACGACGACGACACTCCGGAGGTGACTGGGGTAGACCTGAGAGAGGCGGTACGCAGGCTCAGTGCCAAAAATACCGCCCCGGGACCCGACGGCTTGCCTGGCAAAGCCTGGGTCCTGGCCTTGGAGGCTCTCGGGCCCCGACTGGAGGGGCTCCTAAGCGCATGCTTGGAGCGAAGCCAGTTCCCGCTTCGTTGGAAGACGGAGAAGCTGGTCCTCATTCGGAAGCCGGGGCGCCCTCCGTCCGCATACTGGCCCATGGTGCTGCTCGACAAGGTGGGCAAGCTCTTTGAAAGAGTAATTGCAAACCGCCTCGCCGAGCACCTTGCGGAGACGGGGCCGGATCATGCGGAACACCAGTTTGGTTTCCGCAAGGGGCGCTCTACGGTGGACGCCATCATGCGCGTGAGAGCCCTCACGACGGGGGATGCGGTGTCCAGGGGTGGGGTTGTCTTGGCGGTGTCTCTCGACATCGCCAACGCCACCGGGTGCCAACCTACCTCCGTCGAGTGGTCGGGGACTATTTGACGGACAGAGCCGTCATCTACCCCGGTCGCAGCGGAGAATGGAACCGGCGAGAGATGTTGTGCGGTGTTCCGCAGGGATCGGTCCTAGGGCCGTCCTTGTGGGACATCGGTTACGACTGGGTGCTGCGCGCCGACCTCCCTAGTGGTGTCAGCGTAGTTTGCTACGCTGACGACACGCTGGTGCTGGCCCAGGGGAGGTCGCACGAGGCGGCGGCCGAAGCTATGACACGCGGGGTTGCGATAGTCGTTGAGAGGATCCGGCAACTGGGTCTCGAGGTGGCACTGCACAAGTCCGAGGCCATGTGCTTTCATGGGCCACGGAATGCGCCACCTCCGGGATCCTTACTCATGGTAGGAGGGGTATCCATCGGTGTCGAGTCGACTTTGAAGTACCTACCGAGAGCCGGTGGAACTTCGTGGAGCACTTCCGACGTTTGGCCCCCAAACTGGAACAGACTGGGGCTGCCTTCAGGCGGCTCCTGCCCAACCTGGGAGGGGCAAATGCCTCCTGCCGGAGGCTCTACGCGGAAGTCGTGCGGTCCATGCACATGCAGTCGTGGCCGGGGCGGCGAGCCACCCACTATCTGAATGCGCCCCAAAAAGTGGTACCCGTAACGCTGGCCCGGGAGTACCGCACGATCTCCCGCGAGGCGGCGAGCCTCCTTGCCGGATTTCCGCCATGGGATCTGGAGGCGATAGTCCTCGCGCGCCTGCATGAATGGACACGGTGTTTTCGGGAGGTTCCTGCACCGAATCGGGCGGGAGGAAACGCCCGGGTGTTTCCATTGCGAGGATTGACCGGAGGACACGGTGGAGCACACGGTGGAAGTGTGCCCCGCGTGGGCGGAGCACCCCCGTGTCCTCGAAGCGGCGATTGGCGGCGGTGACCTCTCGCGTCCGGCCCTGGTGCAAGCCATGGTCCGGAGTTGTTTCTGTGATCTGTGGTTCGGAGCGAGACGGAATGGGACGCCGTCACCTCCTTCTGCGAAGCAGTAATGCTAGAGATGGAGGTGGCGGAACATGAGAGGGAGAGAACCTCTCAACGTCCCGGCCGCCGCGGGAGACGCCCCGGGCGTCGGGAGCCACCACGTGGCCCCCGGCCACCGTAGGCGCGGGCCTGTGGACGGTGGGCTATGAGCTAGCTCGCCGTCCGTCCGTCTCATGACGACAAGCCGTGTCGACGGCGCGTTCGTGTTCCACGCGCGCCTCAAAGAGAGTCAGCAAAAAGGAAGGGGTCCGTAAGGACCGATGCCTGCCGGGGTTGCGGGACAGTTCGAAAGAGATACCGCGGCCCCGGAACACAAAGGGCGATGAAGGAACATGGATGGGTTTTAGTCAGTAAAAGTGTGACACTCCCTCCTGCTCCGCCCAGAGCGGGAGGAGTTATTTGATGATTTCAAATCCGAAAAAAAAAAAAAAAAGGTAGATAGGTAGGGTGGGTAGACTATGGTCGGTACTGTAGGTATGTGCCCAGGTGGGTAGAGCTTGTAGTGATTAGATAATTAAAAATTAACAAACAAGACAATTATATATTAAAAAATTTATAATTAAAAAAATTAAAAACCCCATTACGTAAAGAACAACTTTAAATAAAAACTGAAAAGAAAAAAACAAGTTCAGGAAACAGGATATATTGACTGCAACAGTCGGGACCCATTAAATAACCGAGACTTAAACTAATTATAATAATAGAACAACAAAACAAATCTAATACAGATAATATACGGTACTAATTTGGCGTACGCGATGTTTGTATGACGTACTGGTCTTACTAAGAAATGAAGCACTCGTAACGGCGTAAGCGCGCGCAATTTGTCGCGTTTTCGTAGGTCCGATCGTTGTAAAATTCTAGCTGTTGACGCTCTGATTAGCAGAACCGAACGAAAAGATGCGCGGCGCCCGTTCGGTTTGGCAACGTCGCGCCAGTTATTGTTAGTTTTTATTGAATTAACGTTATTAGTAACGTTACTTATATACCGGTAACCGGCGGAGGAGCTCGTGGCTAAATAATAACAGCCGCTCGGGTCGATCTTTAGGTTAAGCCGTGCTTGCCTAGGTTGGTCTGTGGATGGGTGACCACCCATTACATACCGAGTTTCCTCCGTGCCTCGGAAAGCACGTTAAGCAGTTGGTCCCGGCTGTCATTTGTGATCTTTGACAGTCGTTACAGGTAGTCAGTGGCCCAAAAAGTCTGACAACCAGTCTTACCAAGGGGTATCGTATTACCCAGTACTAACTAGGTTGTGGAGGTCAGATAGGCAGTCGCTCCATGTAAAATACTGGTATTCAGCTGCATCCGGTTAGACTGGAAGCCGACCCCAATACAGTTGGGAAAAGGCTAGGCAGATGATGACTAATATACCGGTAAATCCTATAAATTAACGTTATGTTTAACGTTAATATTTAACGTAACATAACGTTAATGTTTGGGTAATTTTACCGGTATTTGTCTGGTAACGGTTACCGTCCCTGCTTACAAGTATATAATGAACTCTGTGCCCCTGACAAAGGTCTTTTCTCAACCTGGCAACATTACGACAGTGACTTGTCAAAACCGACTTGGATTTTTGCGCTGACGGCAAACCAACTAAACATAATTTATTTTCAATTTTTGTGTGAAATACTTTGAATTTAATTCTAAAATGGCAGACAAACAGAAGGTTGATCTCGGTCTTCTCGAAGAAGATGACGAATTCGAAGAATTTCCCGCTGAAAGTGAGTATTTTTGCTACTCAGATTTCTGACAAAGGTTTTCGAGATATTTTTACCTTATTTTTGTGCTATTTTCTGTCTAGACTGGGGAACAGAGGATGCCGACGATGAAGATGTGTCTGTTTGGGAAGACAACTGGGAAGATGACATCGTACAGGACGATTTCAATCAACAGTTGAGGTTAGAATAATTGTTTTCTTAATAAAGATTCTTAGCCAAATAGAAATCTAGTCACTCTAGACTGTGACTATTTATGTTCTTAAGCCATTCACCATCCATTTCGGGTTGCAATATTTGAGTAGTCTCTTCACTATAACAGTTGCTCAAAAAAAAAAAACAAAATCAAATGTTGCTTTTTGCAGTTCTCAGTATATGGGATGCCAAAGGCAACCCCTACCACCTCGTAAGAGTTTTCATTGAGTAACATAGAACCCAATTGTGATGCTGCAGTTGGTAATTGCGATTAGGCGGTGTTGTAGCTGCGTTAGCGTTTCAAGAGCACCATAATAGAAGGTTTGGTGTTAGTATTTGATTTATACATAAATATCGCAATCAAATTGCATAAGTACAATGGCGAGCTTAACCAAGAATTGGGTTTTCTTACAGCAAACCTAATTATCGTTTGCGAGATTTGCAAAATAAGATATACCTATGTGCATGAATAGTACCTTTTACTACTTAAATATAATTAATTTTATAAATTAAACTAAATACATACAACCCTATACCATTGTGATATATTTCCCAAGATTTCTATAATGTATCTTTACATAGTATAAAACAAAGTCACTCCCGCTGTCTGTACGCTTACATCTTTTAAACTATGCAACGGATTTTGATGCAGTTTTCAGCAATCTACATAGCACCCATGCAAAGCTGAGCCAGGTCGCTAGTACTACTAAGCAAAGATATTACAGGAAACTTCACTAAATTTACTAAACTACTTTTTTCTTCTATTTCAGGCAGCAACTGGAAAAACTCAAAGAAACCACCAAGTAGTCTAACTTAACATACCTGCATCTAGAAAATTAAGTTAATTATAATATCATAAGTCATCTGTCTAGCCTTTTCCTAACTTTATTGGGGTTTCCAGTCTTGCTGAATGCCAGTATTTTACATGGAGCGACTGCCTATCTGACCTCCACAACCCAGTTGGTACTGGGTTATACGGTATCTCTTGGTAAGACTGGTTATCACTTTCAAGTCACTGGCTACCTATAACAACTGTAATTGTAATATCATATGAATGTAACAAATTCCAGCAGAAATAAGTTACACATTGAAACATCTTTTACAATTATTACTTCAACATCGTTTCTCACCAAACAGGGGGTCTAAAATGAACGTAAAATCATAATATGATAACAAAATTAATTATGTTACAATTCATTAAAAGACACAGTGGCTCTAAAATGGTAGCTTTAGCAGAATCATAGCATGAATCATGATAAAAATTTAACTTATAGGTCCCCAGCCGTTATCGAAAGGGAATAGAACATTGTTATTTTAATTGTGTCTGTAATTGCGGGTGTATTGGGGTTAAAATTCTTATAATGGACTCTAGGATCTTATAGATAATTTCAAAAAAAAAACATTCTTAACGTGATTAATGATATGCTAAAGCGGCCATTTTAGGCCTGCAGATCTGTGGCGATTTTAAGAATGATAACGTGATTCATATTATGATTCTAATAAAACGGCCATTTTAGGCCCCCACGATAAATAACAAATAGCTACAAACATGTAATCCTCTCAACTTACGTAGGATACATTCATTTTGCAATAAATTTTTAAAACTATAAAATTTCTCTTTTAATTTGTCTTAAATTCAATGGGGAGGCTAACTGTGGAACTAATGGCGCTAGAGTGGTACCCAAACATCGTCATTGGTTGAAAATGTGGTAATGTAATATTTTATATTTCTCATTGGTCAGATTGAGACTACGGTGGCGCCATCTGAGATTTACTTTGTCTTAGCTACCCCATCATTGGTGCTTGTACTTACCATTCTAGGTTCAAGGAGCTTGTGGGTAAATAATAACAGCCGCTCGTGTCGATCGATTGCCTGGGTTGGTCTTAAACTGAAGGTGGAAACGACAGGGTAGCCCGCGAAATTCAAATTTATTTACGTTTTTTGCAATTTGCAGGTCGGTGACATGTTTTATGTTGATGAAAATGGAGTCGCGCAAGCAACTAGGTATTCAATATTTCGTGAAAAAGTCATTCAATAGGGTTAAATGAAATCGGAGGGTTATATTGATGATCTAGGTATATGGTTATAATTCTGTAACTACATGTGTTACGTGCGCGACTCATTTGTCATCAACATACAACCTAGCACTGACCTGAGGTCCTTTTTTTTTTGCCGGGCTGGAAAATCCACTCGGATGTGGGGCCACTGGGGCCTTGGGGCGGGCGGAGGGGTCTGTCGGACTCTAACCGACTAAAAACCACCCCGGTGTTCCCTTCCCACACTTAAACTGGGGATCATAGGAACTAGTGCGCCTTCCACGATCCCCGGCTAGTGCCCGCCCGCGTCTGCGGGGGGAGCGAGGTGTACTCCCCCCGCAACGCCAATAGTGGCGCGCGCGGAACACTACGCGGCACCACCCCGGGTCCAGTTTTATTCGGTGGGGCAGCGGACGTCCCCAAGTCGGTCGTCCCTCTGAACCCGTTTAGGGGGGCCGGAAGAGGGCGTTGTCCGCCCTCCGTCCGCTACGTCTGCTGCAGGTCGGGAGAGATCTCGACCTCCCTCAACCTCTCCGCAGCCTCCTGTGAGATGACCGTTTCATAGAAAGAGATCGCCGCATCCCACGACTCCCGCGCTCCCGACCATTGCGCGAGCGACGGCCGGCAGCGACAGGTCGGCTCCCACTTCTGTCACGAGGGCACGGCGCGGCTCCTCCCATGCGACACACTCTGCCAGCGCGTATGCCGCGCCGTGTCCTTCAGACAATGTACGCAGTGATGACACCGGGCGTCCGTCTCCCTGTTTATGCGACACAGGTAGTTCCCGAAGCAACCGTGCCCCGAGAAAACCTGCGTCGCCCGAAACGACAGGGAGCCGTGCCTTCTCTCGAGCCATTCCTCGAGCACTGGTCGGATCGCCTCGATGGTAGCGAGGCAAGTGGTAGGGCGCAAAAGAACCTCTCCCGCCACTCCGCCACCATGACCTCGCGGAGCTGAGACCGACGTAGATCGATCTTTCGCTGTATCGGTCCACCACCGCTCCGCGTCCGCACCTCCTCGCGCTACCGGTACAGTGACGTGAGGACTCTCGCCTCTAGGTCCCAGGGTGGGGGTGGCGACCCGGCCAGTGCACAAGCCCCCTCGTAGGAGACTGCGATACCCCCTGACAGACCTGACGGTCATCGCCCTCTGCGGCTTTCGCGGGATCGCGATGCTGCCGGCCGTCAGGTCAGAGGCCCACACCGAGGCCCCGTACAGGGCCAATGGATCGCAAGACCCCCCCAGGTACAATCTCCGACAGGCGGTGCTCGGGCCCCCCAGATTGGGAAGCAGCGTTGCGAGTGCCTCGCCCATCAACTTGGGCGCCAGCCGCTGACCTGATTCCCTACTCTAACGTTTCGTCCGTATATCCGGATTTACCCTTTCTCTCTCACTCGCACTCATCTGCAGACGTTTGCGAGAGACGGATAGATCCGAATATACGGACGAAACATTAGAGTACCCTGCAAATTGCGAATAAACGTAAAGAAAATTAATTTCGCGGGCTACCCTAAAGGTGCAAGTTGGCAGCGGGCGACACGAAGCCGCTTATCGTCGCCGCGACACGTCGCCGCACATACGGCAAAATGACCACTTTAGAAGGTCAAAAATAAATTTTATTACTTTAATTTATGGACTAAAATTGCTTGTATTCTTCGAGTCAACTACCTGAGCCATCGTGCTGGCCCTAAACATCCTTTGATAAGCTTACAACAAAAAGACGCCCGAGGGTCCGACAGATAAGTGTTGTGTGTGCATCGTACGGCTAGAGTTGCATTCGAAACCAGAAGGCATTACAACGTGTTATTTTCGTTTAAATCGTGCAAAAATCTAAATATTAAATGGAAATTGAGGCCACAGGTATGTTTATCAATTAATTATTTTTTTACCCTAGTTATACAAGATATGTATAAATAAATGACGGTTTCATTCCGCTCTTACTTTTCATTAAAAAAAAATTACTTCCTTAGACTTTCAAAAAAAGTTCCGCTTAGTACCGCTTTCTGTGTGTGCATAACCCTGGCAACATGTTGTGCATTTGAGAGATGAGACCATAAAAAATAATTAGTGTATCATGAGGAGCAATTTGTTTAATATTAGCAAAATTTGTGTGAATTGTAGTTTTAAAGTTATTTGAGAAAAACACATTTTGCTGGAGTAACGTTTGAAACGTTATCCTGGCAAAATCGATTTTCCAAAATTCGTTCAGCCCGAAACTAAATACATGATTAGATAGCTTTTGTTGCGTAGTAAATGTTTGTAAATAGCAAAATTTGTGTGTGGTATGGTTCTCGAGTTATTTAAGATTTTGCTGCGGTAACGTTTTGGGATTTCCCAGATCTCGAAAACGGCTCAACGCAGAAGATTGAAAAAAATACCAATAAGAGACCTTAATTTCTTTAAATTAGTTTAAACATTAGTTTTTGATTTGGTATTCGTAAATCAATGGAATTAAATGGTTTCAAAATTCAGATAAAAGCAGATTTGCAAGTAAACCAAAACACTTATAACCAAATAAACAGCTGTAAAAAATACACATGGTAGACACTTATCATTATCACGTCAAGTAAAATAGATTATGTAACTTTATACGATATGAAGATAAAAACAAAATTGATTAATTTTAGACTGGTCGTACTTTAGCGATGAAATACGCAGTTCCCAAAACATCAAGAAACGTGGCATACTTTAAACAAGTTAAAATGATTCATGAACATTAATTCCTATTAATTTCAGCTTTCAATTACGGCTGTAATGAAAGTTATATCAAAAACAGGAAAATGTCAGCAATTCTCTAATAAGCCGACCAAATCGAAAAGGTCACGAAAAAGCGGCCGCACTATACAAAATCGTAACCATCTTAAATGAATGGGATAATATGGATGGTTCGTTAGTACAGTTGCGTACGTACGTTGTTGTTACTGTTGCGTAGGTTGCTGGTCATGGTGTTCATTATTTTTATTCAAAAATCAGTCTCATACAAATTATTGTATATCTTTGCCTTAGCATTAAGTCTCGGTCGGTCATCAGTCTCGGTCGCGCACTCGGTCGTGACGGGCGCGTATCCTCGACAGCGCTAATTACCTATATCGAGTTAAAATGACGGACGTTATCAAGTGTAATTCCTGTAACATCGTAATCGACGAATTGTTATCGTACATTCAAAATAAAGTATCGGTTATTGACGAAGTGACGTTGGTGCAAATCTGTAAATCGGCATTCACCAGTGCCGAGATTAAGTTGTCAAAATCTCTTCTGTTTGACGCGATTCGAAGTGACTTGAGAAAAGTTGTTCGCAAAAATAAAGGCAAAGAAGAACGTGACCTAGCGGACATCATGAAACTGTTCAAAACACATCCGGATGAAATTCCAGTGTTTGTGGCACGGCAACTGGAAAAGTTACCACCCGTCACCTTTGACCACCTTGACTGCACAAAGCTACTGAAAGATCTCATGCGAATGCAAACTTCAATTGAAGAGATCAAGTCGACGTATGCTACGCTGAATCATCTCAATGATTTAAAGGATGAGGTTTTGCACCTTAAGGTGGATGCTCAAGGGTAGCCCGCGAAATTCAAATTTTCTTACGTTTTTTGCAATTTGCAGGCCAGTGCTAGGTTGTATGTTGATTAAAATATTGTTTGCGACTGTAAGACGTATGTAGTAACACAATTATAATCATCAAAATCATCAATACAACCCTCCAAGTTCATAATGGTGCAAGAATGATTTTGACCTTGGAAAAGTAATTTTGACACCAATATGAACTTTGAGGGTTGTATTGATGAGTTTGATGAATATAATTCTGTAACTACATACGTCTTACAGTCGCAAACAAAATTTTAATCAACATACAACCTAGCACTGGCCTGCAAATTGCAAAAAACGTAAGAAAATTTGAATTTCGCGGGCTACGCTAAGAACGATTCGCTACCCCCTACATCTGTGTCAAAAGTGAATACCAAGCGTGGTGCATGGTTGTTAGATAGTGGTCCTGTGGGATTATCCTATTTACATGATGCACAAGATAATAAGGATTACGCTTCTGGACTCTGGAGAACATACACCAAAATATCGAGAAATTGAGCGGGTAGAAGGTAAACAAACCGAGCGTGAGTCATGTACAGAGCAACGGTCGCCGGCGCCGGCGGTGACGAGCGAAAACGTAACCGATGTGACAAGTTACGTATCGGTGGCGCGTACAGCGGCGCGGGCGGTGACGTCATCGCACTCGAGCCCCGCACCTGTAGCTGCACCTGCGAGTCAGCTGTGTCCCGCCGCTAAAGCAAACGATAATAATGGTAATCTTTTAATGAAGCAGCCGCGTTTGGATGGTTTGTGTTCGAACGAAACTGATTTGATTGTAAATCCTGATAATGAAGGGTGGAGAAAGGTGACATATCGCAAAAAACGATCCAGCTATCGTTATCTGGGCAAATCGGGTATAGCGAGTGATATGAATTGTAATTTTAAAGCTGCGGACAAGAAAGTTCCTGTCTTTATAACGAATATACATAGTGAAACCACTGAGAATGACATAATTGTATATATTCGCGGTAAGACTCAGGAAACGGTATCTTTGGAAAGAATAACTATGGAAAAGGAAAAAGGACAAGGCATTCAAATTCTTAGTTTCCGAATCGAAATTACCTATTTACCTGGACGAAAATATATGGCCCAAAGGTATTATATTCAGACGTTTTATGTATTTTAAACGCCGTTATCCGAGCAGATTATCGTCTGCGCCCGGCTATAGTGAAATAAATAATGGATAAATCTATTTGTCGGTTCGCCAGCTATAACTGTAAAAATTTGAAACGCTCCATTGATAGCATAAGGGAGTTATGTGACACCTGTGATCTGATTGCCTTGCAAGAGACATGGTTGCTTCCAGATGATATACCGTTTCTAAACACGATCAACAGTGGCTTCGGGTGCACGGGAACGTCGGCGGTCGACACGTCCGCTGGCATACTGCGCGGGAGGCCGTATGGCGGGGTCGCACTGTTGTGGAGAAACAGTGTTTTCCAGCAAGTGACAGTGTTGAAGTGTGTCAGTGCTCGTATATGTGCTATAAAGATAACAAGTGTTCAACCGGCGATTGTAGTAATAAGTATCTACATGCCTACGAATTCGGTGGAGAACTTGCCTGACTTTACGGACTGTCTAAGTACAGTGAGTGCAATTGTAGACGAATATGGTATTGAGTCTGTATTTGTATTAGGCGATTTCAATGCTGATTTACATGAATTGTTTTTTAACGAGCTTGGTAATTTTTGTAGTGAGCAGTATTGGTCGTGTGTGGATGTTGATTTTCTGGGTACTGATTCGGGGGCTTACACCTTTATTAGTGAGGCGCACGGGTCATGTAGCTGGCTAGATCACTGTATTGTGACTCAGGCGGCAAAGCGAGCTGTTGTGAATGTTTTCATTGTTTATGACACTAATTGGTCCGACCATTTTCCCCTAGTTCTTGAATGCAACTTGAATTTATTGACACCAAAGTTACCTAATACTACAAGTTCTTATAACAACGTTGTGTGGGGTGTTAGAAATGATAAACAGGTTGTTAAATATACCAATGAGTGTCATAAGCGTCTGAATTTAATTGATTTTCCTGTCGAGTGTATAAGATGTGCTGACAAATATTGTAATGAGCTTGGTCACACGCATGCACTGGACAGTTTGTACTCTGACATTGTGTCTGCCCTTCGTGATGCGTCTTTGGTGGGTCGAGGGGACACCAGGGCGGGTGGGAGTGGTCCGCGGGTAGTGAGATGGAACGAGCTTGTCAGAGAGGCTCACAGAAAGGCTCGGTTGAAGTTTTTTGAGTGGGTAGCGTGTGGTAGGCCTAGGTCTGGCATCATGTATGCGGAAATGTGTGAGACCAGAAGGGTGTTTAAATCACGATTGAAGGCATGTCAAGTTCGTGAAGTACAGATTAGGATGGACATTCTTGCGGAGAAGCATTCCAGTGGTGACTTCCGTGGGTTTTGGAAGCACACGAGCAAAGCAAACGGTAGGCCGAATCTTCCTGTGAGCGTCGATGGAGTTAGTGACCATAAGGGAATAGCAAATGTTTTTAGGGAGCATTTTTCTATACAGTCCCCTATGGGGTCGGCAGGTGCAGTGTTCAGTGCTGGGTTGCCTAATGAGGTTGTTGGGGTTCGATACTTGGCCAAAGACGTGGCTTCAATTATCAAGAATATGACGAGAGGTAAATCCCCTGGGCATGACGGTCTCAGCATTGAACACCTGCAACATGCTGGCCCACATATTAATCGAGTCCTCGCGATGTTTTTCTCGCTGTGCGTGAGCCACTCTTACCTGCCCTCGGATCTTATGAGGTATATGGTGGTGCCTGTTGTGAAAAATAAAACCGGTGACCTTGCTGATAAAGCGAACTATAGGCCTATTTCGCTAGCCACCATCATAGCCAAAGTGTTTGACGGTTTGCTTAATACACAGTTGGGTAAGTATGTAAACCTGCATGATAACCAATTTGGTTTCAGACCACACTTGTCTACAGAGAGTGCCATACTGTGTCTTAAGCACACCGTCAGATACTATACAGACCGTAGGACTCCCGTATACGCGTGTTTCCTTGACTTATCCAAGGCTTTTGACCTGGTTGCGTATGATATCCTGTGGGATAAGCTCGCGAGCATTAATCTGCCGCGTGAACTTGTGGCTATCTTCAGGTATTGGTATGCGCATCAGGTCAACAGTGTCAGGTGGATGGAGGCAGTGTCGGAGCCGTATCGGTTGGAGTGTGGGGTGAGGCAGGGCGGCCTGACCTCGCCCACCCTTTTCAACCTCTACATGGATGCACTCATTGTCGCGCTCAGCAGTGAGCATGTCGGTTGTCATGTTGACGGTGTATGCGTCAACAATTTAAGCTATGCTGACGACATGGTCCTGTTGAGCGCGTCGGTCTGTGGTCTGAGGAGGTTGCTACGAATATGTGAGGATTATGCAGGTGAGCACGGTCTAAAATATAACGTCTTAAAAAGTCAATGCATGGTCTTTGCGTCAGGTGGTGCTAAGTGCCCTGAAACTGTGCCTCCGCTTTATCTGAATGGTTTACCTCTGGATAGAGTGGATCAATTTAAGTACCTTGGGCATTTAGTCACGTCTGATCTCAGGGATCATGCGGACATCGATCGGGAGCGGAGGGCTTTGTCGAAAAGAGCAAACATGCTCGCCCGCAGGTTTGCACGTTGTTCAAATCTAGTTAAAATCACCCTGTTCAAGGCGTACTGCACCTCTCTATACACGTGCAGTCTGTGGGCTCGCTACACACAAGCTAGCTACAACACCCTCCGCGTCCAGTATAACAATGCGTTCAGGGCAGTGGTGGGGCTGCCTCGTTTCTGCAGTGCCTCGGGCATGTTTGCGGAAGCGCGCACCGACTGTTTTCACGCCACCATGCGCAAGCGGTGCGCGTCCTTGGTGCGCAGGGTGCGAGCCAGCTCCAACACTGTCCTGGCGATGATTGCGGGGAGACTTGATTGTCCTTATATGAGGCACTGCTGTAACCGGCATGTTGCTTAGATCTAATGTTTACATATAATTATATACGATTGTTTTGACATATTTCTTATAATTCCACATATTGTATTATTTTGATAATTAATTTTGACATTTAAATTTCTTGTAATTCCAAATTTAGTATTTGATAATTTATTTTGACATTTATTTATTTATTTCTTAATTCTGCAATTTTAATTATATGTGTTTGTATTTTTGTTTAATATGGGTCTCGGACCTGAAATAAATGTTTTTTTTTTTTTTTTTTATTAACATATTGAGGAAAAAATCTCAGATAAGTTACGTACGTACTTAATTTTAATATTTTGGCAGAAATGTTTTTCTGTTTGTCAAGTACCAATGCTTAAACTTAAAATACAATATTGATTCATAGTTTGTACAATTTTCCTTAAGACGGAGATAGGCACCTACTAAACACGTAGGTGGTAGGTGGACTCCATTTCCCCTCGACTTATGGCATTTAAACATGAGCTTTGTAACGTGTAACTTAGTGGTTATTTCAACATTACATGTGACTGTTACAGGTGATCAACGTGTGAACCACGCGTCGTCAATCAAAATCACACTATACATTATTTACTGAGATTATTACTTACCTTTTTAAAGTTACTTTGACTTTAAATAATTACTTATGATCCATTAAATTGTTAAACTACTGTTAATTAACATGATTTTCATTTATAAAATAGAAAACTAGTAGAAAATGTGTAATATGGTACCTGCACTTCGAACATTAAAAAATCGGTTACACGTAAAACGTTTTTCTGCTTAACTGTACAAAACATCGGACACTAAGTTGCTAATTTGCGAAGACTACTCGTACGTATGGTGCGGCCGCTTTTACGTGACCTTTTTAATTTGGTCGGCTTATTAGAGAATTTCTGACATATTCTTGATTTTGATATAACTTTCATTACAGCTGTAATTGAAAGCTGAAATTAACAGGAATTCATGTTCATGAATCATTTTAATTAGTTTAAAGTATGCCACGTTTCTTAATGTTTTGGGAACTGCGTATTTCATCGCTAAAGTACGACCAGTCTAAAATTAATCAATTTTGTTTTTATCTTCATATCGTATAAAGTTACATAATCTATTTTACTTGACGTGATAAGTGTCTACCATGGGTATTTTTTACAGCTGTTTATTTGGTTATAAGTGTTTTGGTTTACTTGCAAATCCGTTTTATCTGATTTTTGAAACCATTTAATTCCATTGGTTTACGACAACCAAATCAAAAACTAATGTTTAAACTAATTTAAACAAATGACGGTCTCATAATGGTATATTTTTCAATCTTCTGCGTTGAGCCGTTTTCGAGATCTAGGAAATTCCAAAACGTTACCGCAGCAAAATCTTAAATAACTCGAGAACCATACCACACACAAATTTTGCTATTTACAAACATTTACTACGCAACAAAAGCTATCTAATCATGTATTTGGTTCCGGGCTGAACGAATTTTTGAAAATCGATTTTGCCAGGATAACGTTTCAAACGTTACTCCAGCAAAATGTGTTTTTCTCAAATAACTTTAAAACTACAATTCACACAAATTTTGCTACTATTAAACAAATTGCTCCTCATGATACACTAATTATTTTTTATGGTCTCATCTCTCAAATGCACAACATTTTGCCAGGGTTATGCACATGCTTTCTGTCCTAATTATTTACACTTGTGTGTTTGTTGGCTACTAATACTGTGAATTCTAGGAACTCAAACCAACTCATTGTGACACTAGACCCTTTTTTCACAGGTAGTCGGAGGTGCTAGAAATGTTGGATGTGCCACTAATAGAAACCATTGAAGACAATGGATGATCATGACGACAGTGATAGTAATTAACTACATTGTTTACAACATAATGTTGTATAATTTATTATGTGTAATTTAATTTAAATACCTATACAAGTTTGATTTTCAATTCTTTTTTATTTTTATAATTTATAAATACCTTTTAGGTAGGTTACACAAAGTAGCCCTTTAGGTAAGAAACATATCTAAGCACAATTGCACATATTATTTCACATATTTCTTTTTTGACCTTCTAAAGTGGTCATTTTGCCGTATGTGCGCCGCCTCATGTCGCTGCAGTCATGATTTCGAACCCGGCATTTCGGCGTCAGCGACACTACTGATCTGCGGTGGGGCGACATTTGCGTCTGCCGCTCGACGACGCGTCGCTAGCTTCATGTCGCTTGCTTCGGAGAGAATTTCATAGAAATACATAGAAACTAGTAGTGTCGCTGCGACACGTCGTCTGCGGCGGCTTGAATAACTCTTCAGGCAATAAAGGTGTCAAGTTGCGTATAAATAAAATGACAATATTACTAAAAATAACATTTATTATAAAAAAAAACTTACAACAACCACATTTAAATTTTCAGTCCTGATAAGCTCTTACATTGATTTAATAAGTTAGTTACAACAATAAGTTTTGTACTTTGAAAAATAAAGAAAAACAAAAATTATGTATTGAAAACTGCCCGACATCAAAAATAGCAAACATAACGTTTGTTATTTAAAATAACATTCTATGGACGTTTGAAATGTCCAGAGAATATTATTTTTTGAGTGCCTATCTAATGAATGTTCTGTTCAAACTTCATAGCGGTTCAGAAGTTTTAAACAACTCTGCGCAGACCGTCACTCGCAGCTAACTTCCGAGCCGTCATAAAGTTTGAACCGAAATTCAATTAAATTAAATCTCAAGTTATTGTTTAGTGATCTTATCTGCTGATTGCTAAAAGTAAATATTCAATATAATACGAAAAACAACAAAATAAAAAATGTTATTATGCCTACAAATTGGTCCCTAAACGTTTTTGATTTATCAGCCTCTGATTTTTCGACAAATTTAACTATATACAAACGGAATATTTACAATGTTTAATAGTTTTGAGTTCCCGATATTTCGGCACTGTTGCAAGGGCCATTATCACGAAAATCGGGAATTCAAAACAAATAGTAGGTAAACATGGTAAATATCACGTATTCAGTGTTAAAGATAGTGTTAGGCCCAGCGCACACCGCTGGAGGCGCAGCGGAGCGCATTTGAAGACAACAATTTAATATAAACCTTAACCACCTTGATATAAGGATAAATTCGCACGCGGTACTCGGAGCGCCCTTACGCTACTACAAGAGCATGCGCGCGACCGTATATCAAGGTAGTTAAGGTTTTATATATTAAATTGTTGTCTTCAAATGCGCTCCGCTGCGCCTCCAGCGGTGTGCGCTAGGCCTTAGAGACCATGTTAGTTAAAATCGTAAATTTCACTAATAATATTATGGCTTATCACGGTATCCTACCCAATTATTATACACGGCTATTCAGGTTATACTTAGCTAAATTATCAAGACCAGCTTGATTGCTTATTATAATGAATGTAGAAATACTGTTATGGCACCTAAATGCTATTTGGCATCCAAATGGTATATAAGCACACGACACGAAGTTGGATGAAAGGGGCGCTCATTTCAATAAATGCGTATTTACAGAGATCTCAAATGGTTAGAAAAACGATCTCTAAACCAAGAGGTAGTGTTAGCCAGTATAGTTCCGTTCAAACTTTATGGCGGCTCTGAAGTTAGCCGCGAGTGACAGTCTGCGCATTATAAAGTCAAGACAATGAGTCCTACGCGCCCGCTGATACCTAAAACCAATGATATTCTAATAAACAGATATGTTATACACCTACAAATCAACCGAAAAAAGTTTTCCGGCAGCGCCAGCTCACATACACCCAGCGACGCAGAATAAAGGCAATACGACCCAATTGGGTCGTTTTCGCGTCTTCACGATTGCGCGCTCACAACATATCTGTTTACTAGAATATCATTGCCTAAAACTGTGTTCTGCGAAGCTTTACGTTAGATTTTCCAAGCCGACAATAAGTTTGAACCGTTATACCTGTGAGACCGTCACTCGCAGCTAACTTCCGAACCGACATAAAGTTTGAACCGTTATTCCTGCGCAGACCGTCACTCGCAGCTAACTTCCGAGCCGACATAAAGTTTGAACCGTTATATCTGTGCCGAACGTCACTCGCAGCAGCCGACATAAAGTTTGAACCGTTATATCTGCGCAGAGAATCACTCGCAGCTAACTTCCGAGCCGATATAAAGTTTGAACCGTTATACCTGCGCTGACAGTCACTCGCAGCTAACTTCCGAGCCGTCATAAAGTTTAAACAGAACTTTTAACTGTGTTGTGAAGGTCAGATGGGCCGTCACTCCGTATAACTGGTATTCAGCTGCATCTGGTGAGACTGGAAGCCGACTAAGCAGATGATTATGAAGAGAGATGCTGATATTGATGTCTTATTATCCGACTACGGTGAAGCGATGATGTATTTACGTATGTTCCTCCCCGTAGCGCCTAAACTATTCATCCGATTTTGCTGAATAAGGTGTCAATCGATTCAGTATTATGCCCGGGTAACATAGGCTACATTTTAACCGATTTCAACAATAGGAGGAGTCGGTTTTACCTTGTAAACCCCGAATTTAATAGAGCGTGATTTTTCTGTAGTCGGGTTTTTTAGTTGCAGTATACCACACAAATTCTCGTTTCTAATAATGATAATTATAACCAGATGAGTGGATGACATTCAGAAGATGGTGGGTAAGACCTGTTTGGGTCTGGCGCAGCCAAAAGACGAAATAGTCTAAGATCCCTTACAGAACGACCTTTATCGAGCTGGTTAATGGATAAAAAGTATTTTATATCAAATTATATATGTCAAAAAATATATTGCAAATGGGTTGACTAAAAAATTTCAGTCCAGAATACAATGTTTTTTTTTTCTAAAATTTCACTGGTTTGGCTAATATACAAATTCCATACCAATCGAAAGTATGAAACCTGTAGAATATGCAAACGTTACGTTAACCTAACGTTTACCTATATAATATATGCCTGGTTGACTAAAAATTTTCAGTCCAGAATATGATTAATTAGCAATTTAAAAATTAATACATTTTTAAACATTTCTCTGGTTTGGTTAATAGACAAATTCCATATAAATTGAAAGTATGAAGCCTATAGAATATATGCAAACGTTAGGTTAACCTAACGTTTGCTTATTCTCCAGGTTTCATACTTTCGATTGGTATTTGTCTATAACTATTTTGTTGGAATTTGTCTATTAGCCAAACCAGTGAAATGTAGAAAAAAAAAACATTGCATTCTGGACTGAAATTTTTTAGTCAACCCATTTGCAATATATTTATTAACATATTTAATTTGATATAAAATACTTTTCATCCATTCACCAGCTCGGTGAAGGTCGTTCAAGGGATTAAGGAATAATGTGGAGGAAACCGTTTTGACTATACTAAGTTACTTTTCTACTAAAAGTTGATATTCTGGTTGCCTGCAGTTCCAAATTGATATTCTTGGTCGGTTTGCGTGGGCTGTGCGGTTACGTCGTCTTGTTCAGCGAAGTAATTATCCAAGATGAGTAGAGTTTTCTTGTATATCTGTGAAAAAAAAAAGAAAATACTATATTGAAAGTTTATTAATGGTACAGCACAGACTCTTGTTTTTCAATACACTTCCTCGAAAACTGGTTCTTATCGCACTACGATTAGGTTCAACATGCAATGTATTTCACACGCGTGCGATTTAGTTCATTTTCCAACACGTGTGCGGGAATGAAAATTGTCACAGATGGACTAAGTATAGGTATAGTTATACCTATACTTAGTCCAAATTGGTTCAATGCCTATAGTCTGAGGTGAATCTTTTTTTTTAATTTCGGCAAAGCATTAATGCGTCTCTAAGGCGTAAATATTTTTGTAATATTCAAATTGTGTTTATAAATAGAAAATATCATAGATAAACATGATTATTTAAAACTCATACAAATTAACATTTATTTGTGTTCTGAATTCAAAAATATACAACCTCGCCTACGGCTCGGGAGTTAATTCCGCCTCGAATGCAATAACAAACTTTCTCCACTTGTATCAAAATGTACTATTTCCTTCGCTCTGAAAACTACCCACAGGTTATACGTCCGATGTCTCGGCCACAAGAGTGAGTCCACGAATTTTTCACACACAGCTCAACCTGGGAATCGAATCCATGACCTCATGCTTCGTAGCACCGGTTAAGACCAATTAGCCCTACGATCGGACCTCAACCAACAACAACAGCCCATAACGTCCACTGCTGGACATAAGCCTCTCCCATGATGGGGACAATTTGCCGTAATCTCCATGCTTGGCAGGCGGATTGGAGATCGCAGTGATGAAAGACTAACAGAAAACGCTGCTGCCCATTCTCTGGTCTACGGAGGCGCAAGGTGTTCTGCCTCAGACATTACGAGCCTTATACGACACCTGTCAGTGTAATGGGTTGGTTCTATTCTACTCTGCCGGATACCACACGGCTTAACTAAGACCAAGAACTCTCTTACAATGAGAAAGGTCTCTGTAATACACACCTGTTCATTTTCATGATGCTGTAAACTCTCCAGCGAGTCTAAAGCGCCAATTTCTTCAAGTTTCAGGCATAAAGCTTCGACTTGATCGCATTTTACAGCCGCCTGTAAAAACAATTTTATTGCCTTTTTAAACTTTCACGATCAGAACACATATTATAAAACTTATGTAAATGGACTCAGACCCTTTTTTTTTTTTTCGTATGGGAAATCATTAAATGACTCCTCCCGCTCTGG
Source organism: Xestia xanthographa (assembly GCA_905147715.2). Lineage (NCBI taxonomy): Eukaryota > Metazoa > Arthropoda > Insecta > Lepidoptera > Noctuidae > Xestia > Xestia xanthographa. Next base: position 20,833,970 of record LR990667.1, read on the forward strand.
GCGGAGCAGGAGGGAGTGTCAGACTTGTACTGACTAAAACCTATCCATGTTCCTTCATCGCCCTTTGTGTTTCGGGGCCACGGTATCTCTTTCGAACAGTCCCGCAACCCCGGCAGGCATCGGTCCTTGCGGACCCCTTCCTTTTTGCTGACTCTCTTTGCGTCGCACGTGGAACACTCGTGCTTGTCGACACGGCCTGTCGTCATGAGACGGACGGACGGCGAGCTAGCCCATAGCCCACCGTCCACAGGCCCGCGCCTACGGTGGCCGGGGGCCACGTGGTGGTGGCCCCCGACGCCCGGGGCGTCTCCCGCGGCGGCCGGGAGACGCCCCGAGAGGTTCGTTGAGAGGTTCTCTCCCTCTCACGTTCCGCCACCTCCTTCTCTAGCATTACTGCTTCGCAGAAGGAGGTGACGGCGTCCCATTCCGTCTCGCTCCGGACCATGGCTTGCACCAGGGCCGGAATGAATCAGCTTACCTGTAACAAGTTGGTGAGTCCGTCCAGCACAATAGAAATAGCCCTGTGGTCGGGAGACACGAGCAGCTGGCAGTAGGGCTCTAGGAAGCCACTCGCCAGTAACATATCCAGCTGTTCTGGAGTACCGCCCAGACACAGGTTTGTGAACGCCCACGCTGATTCTTTTTGACATCTGTGGAGAAATTTGTTGGTTTAAAATAATAGTCATAGAATAGCAATAGATAAGTCATTATCACACAGGATAAGGGCAGCACGATCTGATAAATGATATTTATGGTGTAAACAGTTTTTCAAAATTAATTATATACAGGGTGTAAACAGACTCATCACGAAGCCGTCAACCAAGCATTCTGTACATCAAATGTAACTTTACGCAAAAATTGTTGCTGGGAAATGACTTTTTTTTTGGGATGAAAAATCATGTTTTGTAGAACTCAATGTAACGCACTCAAAACATTGTGCTGATTGATGGATTGAATAGTACGGGGGTCGTGGAGGTGTTTAAAGTAAAGATCTGTACTTTAAAAAATAACTTATCGAAAAGGTGGAACTTTGACCTCCAATATCTCCGTAACTAGAAGGTTCCCAGGTATGGTGTAGAACAAAAAAATTATCGCAATGACGAGGTTGGTAGATGTTATTAAATCATTTATTAAAACTCAGCACCGAACAAGCTCACAAGTCTCGGGCTCTTTGAAAGTCCATATAAAAAGTCATAACCAAGTAGGGTCATGATCACGCAGATTAGGTTCTGAGATGGTTCTTATGAGAAAAGTTCCACACGGATTTGAATGTGCCTCTCCAGTTTTATTTATTGTAGATCGTTGTACAGTGTGTGTCTTGTTGTCGTTGTGTGTTGTGTGTCTTGTTGTCGTTGTGTGTTGTGTTCGTTGTTGTTGTCGTTGTTGTTGTCGTTGTTGTTGTGGTTGTATTAGATCGTTACTACAGAAACAGGCCTGAGATAGGGCGACTGGTAATTGCACTCATGATAACAAACAACTTTTGCCGTTCGCATAACTCGTCAAAATGTATGGAACAGCTGATTTATTTTTCGTGATTTTGTGTTTGGTCCCATAGTAAAAGTTGTTCATAATGATGAGTACAATGACTCCTTGAGATTTCGTGTATGAATCTCTTCTTAGTCGTTCACTCTTGACAGAGTGGTCGTGGTCATGAGGGATCGCCCACAACAGCGGTAGCTGCCTTCGCGATCCTTTTCCACCGGTCTCTATTGGTTGCATGGCGAGCACATTCTGCTAGAGGGATCTTGGTGACAGATTTAATGGAGTCTGTCCATCGGGTTGGTGATCGACCACGTGGTCTCGTGCCTTCGACTCTACCCTGAATTACCAAACGCTCCATGGAATCATTGTTGCGGGTAACATGTCCAAAGAATTTGAGGATTCGTAACTGCACAAGCGACGACAGTCTTTGTTTTATATTGAGTTCTTTGAGTATTGACACGTTAGTCCGATGAGCGGTCCAGGGAATCTTTAGCATGCGCCTCCAACACACATCTCAAGGGCGTCAATCTTGCGTCGGTCCTGCATACGCAATGTCAATGTCTCCGCTCCATAGAGGAAAATCGGAAAAACCAAGGTGTTCAATTTTGGTATTTTTAGTTATTCGGCGTGCGGCACATGACGTGTATGAATAGATATACCTTATATATATAATTTGTAGTGTCCGACCGAAGCTTCGGCTTCGGCTTCGGCCACCTTCGGCCAAAAAAGCACCTTCGGCCAAATCTTCGGCTTCGGCCAAAAATTTGCCGAAGGTTTGGCCGAAGCCGAAAGTTTGCTAGTTGTCAAAATTTGAAATTTACTGAACGATGCTAGAGCGAGACGGAGAGTGTGCAGAGCAGGAGAGTGTGCAGAGCAGCAGTTTCGCCGCGCCGCCGCACCGGCCCAAACGAATCGCAGTTAGTAAACTAAACGAGTCAAAACAAGTTTGAGAGCGCGTCTTAAAATCTTTAAATATTTCATATTTGTTATTACAAATTATTTTATTTATTATTGTGAGTAGTACCTGTGGTGATACGTTCATTATTGTGAGGCACTCTAAGAACCAAAATACCGTAAGTATTGTCTGGTTTAAAATATTTTATGTTATCTAACGTTAGGTAGGAAACTAAATGGAAACAATGTTGGTATGTTTTTTTATGCAATTTTTAGATAAAAAGACATGTGAAGATTTAATTAACATTGTATATTTGAAACTTTTATTTTAGACAATATTTTATTACCTACTTGTATATGTTGGTCACTCGGCTTGTACGGTGAAACCATACAGTCATAATGCACTAATGCTTATTCGTGCATTTTTACCTCATTTCACTAATTAATATTGGTTGAACATTCAGTACACGATTAGCGGTCATCGCGTGTGCTCCCTCGCTCCTTTGTATAACTAAACCTTTGGTCCGGACAATATATTTAATTTGACTTTATAAGCAGCAGTATCATTTAGCCAACTTCCTAGCCTTTACATGGTCCTTCGAGCCATCGGGCGGGCCCTCGCGAGTTTTATTATTCGTTTTTCTTTGGGGAGTAACGTGTATCAAATAACTTGTGAGTGAACTCGTTCAGAAATCAGCAAATTGGATTGCAGTGATACGTGTGAACTGTGGACTAACTTTCGTAACTTCAGAACTTTAGCAAAGCGTTTGTAGCAAAACCCAAAGGGTGTCGCTGCAAGGTTAGCAGCAGCACCGTCCCTAAGCATCCGAAGCAGCGTGACGTCAGCGTCTCCATAACGGGGCAATCAGCATCGTGAGCAGCAAGCAGCACATCGGTATTTAAGCAGCAGCAGCACTCGGTATCTACAGCAGCAGGGCGACAGTGCCCAGCTACATCAGCAGCAGCATTTGGAGTGCAACAGCAAATCAGCAGCAGTCGAAAACCAGTTTCGAACAAGTAAGATCTTTCCATTTTTTCATCATAAACAAACTAGCAGCATAATGGAGGACCTTTACTACCAGCAACTTGAACTTAGCGAGTCAATCAAGAAAATACCGATAAATATAAAAAAGGATAGCGCCGATAGGAAATCGGACGACTATTTTAAAAGGCGACTAGAGTTGTTAGAGAGGTATTGGTCAGATTTTCAGCACAATCATTTAGCAATCTGTCAATTTGAGGGGGTTAAAGATCATTCATATTTCATAAATTTGGAGCATGAAAAAGCTAGCAAACTTTATACAGCAGCCAAGTCTCTCATCAATGAACAACGCCTACAGTTGTCAAGCAAGCTAACGCCTATGAAATCCGTTAGGGGTATTCAACCAATACAGGAGCAGCAAGAGGACGCCGTACTATCAGTAGCAGGACCATCGGGTTATCAGCAGCCAGCAAAAGCCAGCATGTTACGTACAATGGAGTCAAAAGGCAGATGACATGCTGCGTAAGCAAGCAGCAAATTTCAAAGCATTCAAGAGATCAGCAGGGCTTATCGACTTAGACTCCATGTCAGATAAATGGGAGATGGAGGACGCCTTGAGAACACTTCAAGCGCGCTGGGCGCAAATTGACTCCCTTCATTGGGAGATAGATATCGAGATAGGTGAAGAGGAAAAGCATTACGAAGAAGTGTATACTCAGCATGAGCAATCATATATCCGTTTAAAGAAAATTATCAATAAAAAGCTATGGAGTGTATCGCATAGAGAGCACTCCACTCCAAAAATGGATATACCTGTATTTTCAGGAAACTACCAACATTGGACGTCATTCAAAGACCTCTTTAGCGAAGCTATTCATAACAACCCTGCCTTGTCGCAAGCGCAAAAAATGCAATTTCTAAAAGGGAAGGTCAGGGGCGAAGCAGAAAAACTTATTCAGCATCTTCCTATAAGTTCCGATAACTATCATACCTGTTGGGAAATCTTAAACCATCGGTACAACAATAAAAAGCTAATATTTACGTGGGTAATCAATACTTTACTAGGCTTACCGAGTACGCAGCATCAAACGATAGGTCATATTAAGAAACTGCATGATGTAACACTAGAAAGTTTGCATGCCATACGGAACTTAGGAATCGATATCAGCACTTGGGATCCGCTTCTTGTGCATTTACTAGCGCAGAAGCTGGATAGCGAAACATACGGAGATTACATAGACTCTCTTAAGAATTCTAGGGAGCTACCGGTACTGCAGGAATTCTTAGACTACTTAGAAAGTAAGTTTACGAGCCTGGAAACATCTCGCAGGAAGCTAGATCAAACGACACCGAAATCAACTAATCAGACAAACAGCGATGTTCCTGAAAATCAAAAGGCAAGACGATATAACCATAATTTTGCCAATAAATACAACAAGTTACAGCCATATTCAAAAGCCTTACACGTGTCGACCACAAAATGTCAATTTTGCGGTCAACAACATGCCATGTTTAATTGCGATAAGTTTTTGCAATTGCCTGATGAAGCAAAATTGAAATCAGTAGCAAACTTGAAATTATGTAGAAATTGTTTATTCGATCATAATGGCCAGCAATGCATTTCCGTTAGGCGATGTCGCAAATGTAACGGAAATCATCACTCCGTTTTACATGACGCTTGCTCAAAAAACATATCGTATGCGAGCAACCTAGCAACAACAACAACTGACCCAAATCCAAAAGACAATGTCGCAATGACTGCACATGTGTCTCAGAATGATCCAGAGCCGAATGAAGTTTTATTAGCTACAGCCTTGTTAAAAGTCGCAACGAGGGATGGATCATATCACATTTTAAGGGCTCTTATTGATCCTGGGTCACAAGTTTCAATAATAAAAGAAAGTACAGCAAAGAAATTAGGATTACGTAGATCTAAATTCAATGGACTGATATGCGGAGTAGGTGAAGTCGAGCATAATTGTAATGGTGTAGTCACACTAAGCTGTTTCTCAACGTATAACGACTATTCGTTTACCACCGACGTACTCGTCATGAAAAACATACTTAAGGATATCCCGTATAAATCCATTGACACATCGAAGTGGTCCTACATAGAAAATCTTAAATTAGCTGATCCATATTTTAACATTAGCCGTCCAGTGGACTTATTACTAAGCGCTCAAGTCAGTGCCTTAATATCAATGGGAGGATTGATCAAAGGAGAGAGTTTATCGCAGCCAGTGTTGCAAGAAACACAGCTTGGGTGGATCATATACGGTGGTGGCCAAATAGCATCACTACAGTGCAACGTGATCATGAATAATATCCACGATATTCAGCAGTTTTGGGACATCGAGGATATAAGCGAAAAATCAAATTTATCATTGGAAGATCAAGAATGTGTCGATTTTTATTCCTCCACTACAAAACGTCACGAAGACGGTCGGTACGTAGTAAAATTGCCACTAAAAGCAGACATCAATGAAAAACTAGTCTCATCTAAAGAGATGGCAATAGCACAGTTCCAAAATCTGGAACGTAAATTTAGCAAACAAACTGTTCTAGCGGAACAATATAAAACATTCATTAGTGAGTACATAGCTTTAGGACATATGGTGCCTAGTAACAGCAATAAAAACAAACAAGCGCTATCGTGTTACTTGCCGCACCATTCTGTCCAACGAGCAGAATCAGCAACTACAAAGCTACGGGTGGTGTTTAACGCGTCAGCAAGAACATCAAGCGGATATAGTGTGAATGACCTGATGTATAAAGGCCCTAATTTACAACAGGATCTACAAGAACTGATACTGAAGTGGAGGCAATATCGTTATGCTTACACATCAGATATCGAGAAAATGTACAGGCAGATAATAGTGGATGAAGCAGATAGCAAAATCAGCAAATTATCTGGAGGGATGCGCCAGATCAACTACTACAAACGTACAACCTAGCTACCGTCACATATGGTACAAAATCAGCACCATTCCTAGCGTTGATGACTTTAAAACGTCTAGCCTCGGATGAACGAAGTGCATATCCGGAAGCAGCAAAGATTTTAGAAGAATCATTTTATATGGATGATTTGGTCCATGGTTCTCACTCTATCCAAAGAGGAAAGCAGCTCATCGAAGATCTCAACAGATTATTAAAATCAGGAGGTTTTACACTGAGAAAATGGTGCGCAAATCATCCAGAACTTCTGGAAAATATAGAGCAGAGCAGCAGCAATGGCGACATCATTTTTAACTTCAAATCAGAAAGTACTTCAAAAACATTAGGCCTTCGTTGGAACTCTTGTGATGACATGTTTACTTTCAAGTATAGCACAGCTAATCCTAACGCCAAAATTACTAAACGACTACTTTTGTCGGAAATATCAAAAGTATTCGACCCGTTGGGATGGTTGTCCCCACTCACAACAAAATTAAAGCTGATATTCCAAAAACTGTGGTTAAATAAAATGCATTGGGATGAAGAAGTTCCTGTAAACATCAAAGATGAATGGGTAACGATAAAAATAGACATGGAATACTTGAATCAATGCAAAATACCGCGCTGGATCGGGTATCAACCTAATAACGTCATAGAACTGCACGGTTATTGTGACGCATCGACTAAAGCCTACGCGGCAGTTATTTACGCGCGATTACAGCAAAACGATGAAACATCTGTGGTACTAGTAGTTGCTAAGACTAGACTAGTACCTATTTCTAAAAGCGTATCTTTGCCAGGATTAGAATTAAGCGGAGCGTATCTACTAGCCAAGTTAATGAATAAAGTTATTAACTGTTATAGCGGAATGAACATCCGGATATACGGGTGGACGGATTCCATGGTGGTCCTAGGGTGGCTACAAGGTGATTACAGCCGATGGAAACCCTTTGTCGCGAACAGGACTAAATTTATCACAGCAACAATGAAGCCAAGCTGCTGGCGATATGTTAAGTCGGAGGATAATCCGGCAGATGCAGCCAGTAGAGGCATTTCAGCCTCACAATTGAAAGATCAAACACTGTGGTGGCAAGGACCGCAGTCATTGAAAACGTTTGATGAAAAATTAGAAGCAAAACAAAGCGTTTATACCACGGATCAAGAAATAAAGGCAAAATCAACAGCAAACAAAGTGAATGCTGCACAAACAGATAACAAGGAAAGCATCATATTACAATTGTTACCTACTTAAGTTCAGCTCACTTAATAAAATAACTAAAATAGTTGCATGGCTTTTACGAGCCATCAAAACGATACAATTCAAGCAGATTCCAATCACGTCAGGTAAACAAAGTGGTTTACCTGAATTTCTTACCTTGCATGAATTGCGGAAAGCAAAGTTACTTCTTATAAAATATGGGTTTTATTAGGGGATTCTACGAGTTGGAGGCCGTTTAACCAAAGCAAACATGAGCATGGAAATGAAGCATCCAGCCATATTGCCTTATAGCAGTCGGCTTACGACTTTAATAATTCAACAAGCTCATCAGCTCACCTTTCATGGTGGACCGCGATTAACTTTATTTAATCTGAGGCAGAGATACTGGATAATCGCTGGAAATAAAGCTGTAAGGAAAGAAGTACGAAACTGTGTCACCTGTAGAAAACATGAGCCCAAATTACAGCATCAATTGATGGGAGACTTACCCATAGCTAGAAGCAACCCCGCCCCGCCATTCTATCACACCGGAGTGGATTATACTGGTTTCGTAGATGTTAAAAGCAACAAGGGCCGTGGAATTAAGACCACGAAAGGATATATTGCGTTGTTTATTTGTCTAGCGACTAAAGCTGTACATTTAGAGCTTGTATCCGACCTAAGCAGTATTGGCTTCTTAGCAGCATTACGGCGGATGGCCGCCAGAAGAGGAGCGCCACGCCATCTTTATAGCGATAATGGGACGAATTTCGTAGGAGCAAATAGAATGCTACAGGAAAGTTATCACGATTTCGGAAACGTTTATGATCGTAACTTTTTCGAAGAATTAGCAGATTTAAATATAGAATGGCACTTTAACGCGCCAGCTTGGCCAAGTGCAGGAGGTCTGTGGGAGCGTGCCATTAGAAGCTTAAAATATCACCTCAAGCGAGTAATTGGAGAGCAGAAGCTGACTTTCGAAGAGTTCAGCACTATATTAGCACAGGTAGAGGCTTGTCTGAACTCCAGACCTTTGTGTGCCCTATCTGAAGATATCGAAGATTTGAACGTACTTACACCAGCGCATTTCTTGACCGGGAGGTCTGGAACTGCTATAATTGAAACGGAAACAGATGCTCGAACTAGATGGCATTTATCAGCTAAGATAGTAAATGACCTATGGAAGAAATGGAGATCGGAATACCTAACGCAGCTATCTGTAAGAAGCAAATGGCGAAGCACTAAGCAAAATATCAACATCGACGATCTAGTGACCATCCAGGACGACAATCTACCACCTGGAAAATGGATGATGGGTAGAGTATTAGAAACTCACCCAGGTCAAGATGGATTAGTTCGGGTAGTAACATTAAAAACAAAAAGCGGAATAGTTAAAAGGCCGGTTGTGAAACTCTCAATCTTGCCGATATCGCCTGCTTCAAGCAACATGACGGAAGATAGAAAGGTTAATCGGGAAATCAACAGCAACTTAAAGGAACCTGACGAGCGGAAAACAAGCAGTACAATCAAATCCAAATTTGTATCAGTAGCAATTTCGTTAATCTTTTTTATGTCATTGATAACATCATCTCACGCAGATTTTAACATATCAGCGTTGCCAAACAACAATTCGCTGTATTTTGAAACAGTGGGCAACATGCAAGTTATTCGAGATAAATGGAATCTTATTGTTTACTATGACATGAGCCCTTATTGGGAAGGGAACACAGCTGCCACAAAGTTTTTGGATTATTTACAAAGACTCTGCCTATCTTTAAACGATACTAGTCAATGTAATATGATAACGCTTCAATTAAACCACGACTACAAAGAAATACAGCATTATAATCAACTTATGATTAATCAGCACTTTGACATGCGCCGCACCAGACAGCGTCGCGGTCTCATTGATGGTATCGGTTACGTGGCCAATAGCCTGTTCGGAATACTAGACGAACGATTCGCAGAACAGTACAAGAAAGACATACAGCTTGTAAAACAAAACGAGCGTCATCTTGATAACTTAATAAGAAATCAGACTTCCATCATCGAAGCTGAATACAACGTATTAAAAAGAACCGAGCAATCTATCCAATTACAACATAAAACTATAAACAAACACTTGAATCAATTGGATAATGCAGCCTTTGTTATCAAGCAAGAAGTTGAAAGCTTAGCTAAAACACAAGATTTTACCCTGTCGGCAATCACGACCATCAACTTGCTTCAAAACCTAAAAAGGATTCAGGATACTCTATTAGACATCATCACGGACATCTACCACGGGAAATTCAATACTCATCTGTTATCACCGGATCAGTTACAACGTGAGCTACAGTTTATTTCAGCACAATTAACAAAGGATACTACGTTGCCCGTGGATAACCTACAGTCTGATCTAAAACATATTTACAGTATGCTGAAAGTAAAAGCAAGAATGATGCAAGAATACTTCATATTTGAGATTATCTTTCCATTGACCAGCAGAGATAGCTACAAAATCCATAAAATCATACCAGTTCCACAGCAAGTTCAAAATAATATGATTAGCGTATTACCAGCTGCAGACTTCGTAGCTATTAATTTGAAAAAGGATGCTTTCTTCACAATGTCGTTTATGGAGCTCCAGTTATGTCTGCACAATGATATCTCATATTTATGCGAAGCTAACAAACCAATTAATCATTTAAGCATTGATGAAAAATTCTGCAAACTGGATAGCAATCTAAAACAATGCATTGTAATTAAATCCCCTTGTCAAGACAGGTGGCTCCAATTAAATGAGCCAGCGAGGTTCATGTACTTTTGCTGCAATACCTACGCGGTGAGGATTATATGTCAAGATCAAGTTGCCTTCAAACAGGTGACAGGAGTCGGTATCATTGACCTAGATTCGAAATGCATAATAAAAAGTAACGAGTTTACTTTATATTCTCATGCCCAATCAGCTAATACAATTAAATCTAACTCCGAAATGGTGACCCCTCAGATAGCAGAATTAAATCATATCGTAAATATATCGTTATCTCATTACACCGCATATGAAGATCCAATAAATAGCACATTAGTCGATCTAGGAGAACGAATAAAGCAACTGAAATCTGCCAATACTAACTCACTAGATTACACTCTGTCTACGCATGACATTCATCAGTATACTATTTGTTACTGCCTGCTGGGCGTAGCCGTTTTGGTGGCAGCGTACTTCATATGGAAGAGGTGTCGAGCAGTTTCTTCAGTGGAACTATCCCAAAGTGTGGCAAATAGTGTTGTGTTTTCGCGAAAGCAGAGTACGGCTGACCGTCAGCCAAGTGAAGTGAACATAGCTAGTGCGAACACTAATTGTAAACGGGACATAGCTACGTCACCTATATCTAAAACGTGTCGCTTTAGATTAGAGGACGTGTAACATTCTTGTATCTTTTTGGCCCGGGAGCATGTACGGTGAAACCATACAGTCATAATGCACTAATGCTTATTCGTGCATTTTTACCTCATTTCACTAATTAATATTGGTTGAACATTCAGTACACGATTAGCGGTCATCGCGTGTGCTCCCTCGCTCCTTTGTATAACTAAACCTTTGGTCCGGACAATATATTTAATTTGACTTTATAAGCAGCAGTATCATTTAGCCAACTTCCTAGCCTTTACACGGCTCGTTATTGGGCTAAATCTCTAAAGCTCTCACAATATGTATCTAAATATATAAAAGAAGAAACTGACTGACTGACTGACTGATTGACTGACTGACTGACTGACTGACTCATCTATCAACGCACAGCCCAAACCGCTGGGTCTACAGATTCCAAATTTGGCAAGTAGGTTTCTTATGTGGTCTAGGGGTGCACTAAGAAAGGATTTTTCAAAATTCATCCCCTAAAGGGGTTAAACGGGGCTCCAAAGTTTGTATGGGGAAACAAGATTAGTTAGACTATTTTATTCGAAACTTCACAGGAGTGCTCCTATTGATAAATGAGTAGAAACGGGTTTCAGGTTTTTTCCGAATTCAACCCCTAAGAGGGGGAAATGGGGTGGCAAAGTATAAAAATCAATGCACAGCCCAAACCGCTGAGTCTAGAGATTCCAAATTTGGCAAGTAGGTTCCTTATGTGGTTTAGGGGTGCATTAAGAAAGGATTTTTCAAAATTCCCCCCCTTAGGGGTTGGAACGGGAGTCCAAAGATTACGTGGGGAAATAAGATTAGACTACTTTATTCGAAACTTAACAGGAGTACTCCTATCGATAAATGAGTTAACGTTTGTGTTTCAGTTTTTTTTCAGAAATCAACCCCTAAAGGGGTAAATGGGGTAACAAAGCCTGAAATTCAACATAGGTATTGTTTTTATGGTGAATTGGGTCGGGTGTATTACAAAAACAACGATTTTAAGATTTAATGTGGCAGACCTGAAATACTACCATTCCCTGTTGGGGTGCGATGGGGTTGAAATTTCTAAAAATCAATATGGGTGTCGATACCGAGATTATCAGGGGTGCTGATTACAAAAATGGCATTTATTTTGAGATCCAGATGATAATGATTGTGATTACGATGATTGTGATGATGATGATTTTGATTACGATGATAATGATTGTGATTACGATGATGATGATTGTGATAATGATGATTGTGATAACGATGATAATGATTGTGATTACAATGATAATAAGTGTGATAACGATGATGGTGATTGTGATAGTGATTGTGATTGTAATGGTGATTGTGACAGTGACGGTGATTGTGATAGTGTCGGTGATTGTGATGGTGATAGCGATGGTTGTGATAACGAGGACGGAGATTGTGATGATGGTGATTGTGATTAAGATGATAATGAGTGTGATTACGATGATAATGATTGTGATAACGATGATGGTGATTGTGATAGTGATTTTGATGGTGATTGTGATGGTGATGGTGATTGTGGTGGTGGTTGTGAAAGTGGCAGTGATTGTGATGGTGATAGCGATGGTGATGGTGATTGTGATTGTGGCAGTGATGGTGATTGTAATAATGATGTAGATTATTGTGATTACTATGATAATGATTGTGATAATGAGGGTAGTGATTGTGATGGAGATTGTGATGGTGATGGTGATTGTGATGGCGATGGTGATTGTGATTTTGCTTGTGATAGTGTTGGTGATTGTGATAATGATGGTGATTGTGATAATGATTGTGATTACGATAATAATGATTGTGATGACGAGGATGGAGATTGTGATGATGATGATTGTGAATACGATGATAATGGTTGTGATTACGATGAAAGTGATTGTGATAATGATGATAGCGATTGTGATTACGATGATAATGATTGTGATAACGATGATGGTGATTGTGATACTGATTTTGATGGTGATTGTGATGGTGATTGTGATGGTAATTGTGATGGTGATTGTGATGATGATTGTGATGGTCATTGAGATGGTGATTGTGATGGTGATTGTGATGTTGATTGTGATGGTGATTGTGATAGTGATTGTGATGGTGATTGTGATGGTGATTGTGATTGTGATGGTTATTGTGATGGTGATTGTGATGGTGATTGTGATGGTGATTGTGATGGTGATTGTGATGTTGATTGTGATGGTGATTGTGATGGTGATTGTGATGGTGATTGTGATGGTGATTGTGATGGTGATTGAGATAGTGATGGTGAGTGTGATAATGATGATGGTGATTGTGATAGTTATTTTGATGGTGATTGTGATGGTGATGGTGATAGCGATAGTGATGGGGATTGTGATGGTGATTGTGATGGTGATTGAGATAGTGATGGTGATGGTGAGTGTGATAATGACTGTGATTACGATGATAATTATTGTGATAACGATGATGGTGATTGTTATAATGATTGTGATAGCGATAGTGATGGGGATTGTGATGGTGATTGTGATTGTGATAGTGATAGTGATTGTGATTGTTATGGTGATTGTGATGGTGATTGTGATAATGATTGTGGTAATTATGGTTGTTGTGTTAATGATGATAATTGGTGATAATGATGGTGACTGTGATAGTGATGGTGATGGGGATTGTGATGGTGATTGTGATAGTGGTAGTGATGGTGATTGTGATAATGATGGCGGTTGTGATAGTGATGGTGATTGTGATAATAATAATTGTTATGATTAGAAATGTGGCACATAGATAGTTTTAACCTGGATTAACATGGAGGACACTATTATCCCTTTAGTATGATCCAGTGGGACAGTTACCGAACTTCACGCGGGCGAAGCCGCGGGCAACAGCTAGTCTAGTATATTCTGAGATCAAAGTAACTATCGTATTTCTCAAGGTCAATGACACCTTCGGCTTCGGCCGAAGGTTTTGGTGAATACCGATTAATCGGCTTCGGCCAGAATTGCACCTTCGGTCGGACACTAATTATTTGATTCTTACACGGAAATATAGGCATCATGTTTCGTGATAACACTCACTTGATATCCTCATTAGCGAGCACATGCAAGAGCGCCGGTAGGACGCCGGCGTCGATGGCGCGTTGTATCTGTGGCTGGGTGCCCGCCAGGATGTTACTGACTGCCCAGGCCGCTTCCTTCATGAGGGACGACTTGCCGCAGAGGAGGAGCGTCATTATGGGGGATATGCAGTTCGCGTCGATGCAGCGGTCGGTCTGTAGACAGAAAACACATTATAGGTACCAATAAAGTTGGGCTGCGGGACTGTTCGAAAGAGATACCGCGGCTGTGGAACACAAAGAGCTTAGAAGGAACATGGATGGGTTTTAGTCAGTAAGAGTCTGACACTCCCCTCCCGCTCCGCCCAGACCGGGAGGAGTCATTTGAATCATCAAGTAACTTTATCGGTACCTTTTTTTCCGGATGTGAAATCATTCACATCCGGAAAAAAAGGTACTGATAAAGTTACTCAAGTGAATCCAATATACATAAATCAGCTAATTACTTTCATTTCCATCTTCTATGGATCAGAATGTTGGGCCACAAAAGGGACGAACGAAAAGCAACTGCATGTGGTCGAGATGAGTATGAATGTAGATGGGTTTAAGAGTAGAGGAAGACCAAAGAAACGATGGATGGACTGTGTGAAGGATGATATGGTAAGAAAGGAGGTGTCTGATGAGATGACCAGTTATAGAGAAGTGTGGAAGAAGAAGACATGCTGCGCCGACCACTAATGAATGGGGGCTATCGCGTGTGAATTTGCCGCTAGAGGCGCTTGTGTAGACTAAGGTCCTCCAAAATGTCAGATGTCATACAGTGTTGGCGCGTTGCGTGATTTTTTATCACGTATTTATACTAATACTCATGATTGTGTTCTAGATTGAGCCATTCCTGATTAATTATGACTTGAAGATTTTAAGTAGCAACTTAGGACCATAATATTGTTAGTACTTGGAGGTAGAATGATTTTTAAATGTTTCATGCTTACTAATTTTAGGAAGAATATTGTAAATATATATCTAAAGCTTACACTGTGTCGTTATACGTAATAAAATAAACTTTTTTATGAACTTATTGGTGCTTTAAAATATAAAATAGAATTATTGACAGGACCTTACTCGACAGTGCACCATCTGGTGAGCTCAAAAACGATAGCCCCATTGAGATAAGTGAATGATAATAAGCTAATAATGATACTATATTTTAAAAATGATTTTAATTTTGATTTAACTATGTATTTAAAAATCATGGCTGAGTGTGGTGAGTACTTAGATACTCATCTGATTTTAAGTAGACACTCAACGACAAATAAGTAGTGCATGATGTGCTTACCTGTAAGAGTATCTTTGAAGCAGTGTATTCAATTTGTTGGTAGGTAAGCTAACAAATAAAATTAAAAAATAACATCCACTGTTGGCAGTTTTGTTCAGTACCAGTTTTAGTAACATCCAGCAGACTTACCACGCGAGGCAGTAGGTGAGGAGTCAGCTGTACTGCTTCTATGTTAGTTACCTGTTCATCCGAGCCAGTGAGCATGTTGCCGATAGCTCTCAGCGCGGGCGTGCGCACTGCGGGCGACTTGTGGTCCAGCAGACTGACCACGCGAGGCAGTAGGTGAGGAGTCAGCTGTACTGCTTCTATGTTAGTTACCTGTTCATCCGAGCCAGTGAGCATGTTGCCGATAGCTCTCAGCGCGGGCGTGCGCACTGCGGGCGACTTGTGGTCCAGCAGACTGACCACGCGAGGCAGTAGGTGAGGAGTCAGCTGTACTGCTTCTATGTTAGTTACCTGTTCATCCGAGCCAGTGAGCATGTTGCCGATAGCTCTCAGCGCGGGCGTGCGCACTGCGGGCGACTTGTGGTCCAGCAGACTGACCACGCGAGGCAGTAGGTGAGGAGTCAGCTGTACTGCTTCTATGTTAGTTACCTGTTCATCCGAGCCAGTGAGCATGTTGCCGATAGCTCTCAGCGCGGGCGTGCGCACTGCGGGCGACTTGTGGTCCAGCAGACTGACCACGCGAGGCAGTAGGTGAGGAGTCAGCTGTACTGCTTCTATGTTAGTTACCTGTTCATCCGAGCCAGTGAGCATGTTGCCGATAGCTCTCAGCGCGGGCGTGCGCACTGCGGGCGACTTGTGGTCCAGCAGACTGACCACGCGAGGCAGTAGGTGAGGAGTCAGCTGTACTGCTTCTATGTTAGTTACCTGTTCATCCGAGCCAGTGAGCATGTTGCCGATAGCTCTCAGCGCGGGCGTGCGCACTGCGGGCGACTTGTGGTCCAGCAGACTGACCACGCGAGGCAGTAGGTGAGGAGTCAGCTGTACTGCTTCTATGTTAGTTACCTGTTCATCCGAGCCAGTGAGCATGTTGCCGATAGCTCTCAGCGCGGGCGTGCGCACTGCGGGCGACTTGTGGTCCAGCAGACTGACCACGCGAGGCAGTAGGTGAGGAGTCAGCTGTACTGCTTCTATGTTAGTTACCTGTTCATCCGAGCCAGTGAGCATGTTGCCGATAGCTCTCAGCGCGGGCGTGCGCACTGCGGGCGACTTGTGGTCCAGCAGACTGACCACGCGAGGCAGTAGGTGAGGAGTCAGCTGTACTGCTTCTATGTTAGTTACCTGTTCATCCGAGCCAGTGAGCATGTTGCCGATAGCTCTCAGCGCGGGCGTGCGCACTGCGGGCGACTTGTGGTCCAGCAGACTGACCACGCGAGGCAGTAGGTGAGGAGTCAGCTGTACTGCTTCTATGTTAGTTACCTGTTCATCCGAGCCAGTGAGCATGTTGCCGATAGCTCTCAGCGCGGGCGTGCGCACTGCGGGCGACTTGTGGTCCAGCAGACTGACCACGCGAGGCAGTAGGTGAGGAGTCAGCTGTACTGCTTCTATGTTAGTTACCTGTTCATCCGAGCCAGTGAGCATGTTGCCGATAGCTCTCAGCGCGGGCGTGCGCACTGCGGGCGACTTGTGGTCCAGCAGACTGACCACGCGAGGCAGTAGGTGAGGAGTCAGCTGTACTGCTTCTATGTTAGTTACCTGTTCATCCGAGCCAGTGAGCATGTTGCCGATAGCTCTCAGCGCGGGCGTGCGCACTGCGGGCGACTTGTGGTCCAGCAGACTGACCACGCGAGGCAGTAGGTGAGGAGTCAGCTGTACTGCTTCTATGTTAGTTACCTGTTCATCCGAGCCAGTGAGCATGTTGCCGATAGCTCTCAGCGCGGGCGTGCGCACTGCGGGCGACTTGTGGTCCAGCAGACTGACCACGCGAGGCAGTAGGTGAGGAGTCAGCTGTACTGCTTCTATGCGCTCGTTGGGGCCATCCGTGAGATACGATAGAGCCCAGCAGGCATCCGCTAAAGAGAAAAAGTAAGATTAGTATTGCTCATCATCTGCCTAGCCTTTTCCCAACTATGTTGGGGTCGGCTTCCAGTCTAACCGGATGCAGCAGAATACCAGTATTTTACATGGAGCGACTGCCTATCTGACCTCCACAACCCAGTTAGTACTGGGTAATACGATACCCCTTGGTAAGACTGGTTGTCAGACTTTTTGGGCCTTTGACTACCTAACGACTGTCAAAGATCTACAAATGACAGCCAGGACCAACAGCTTAACGAGCTTTCAGAGGCACGGAGGAAACTCGGTATGTACTCGGTGGTCACCTATCCACAGACCAACCTAGGCAAGCGACCCGAGCGGCTGTTATTATTTAGCCACAAGCTCCTCAAAAAATTAAATACTAACCCAAAACGTCTTGATCGGCGATCTCCAATAGTTCCGAAATGTATGGTAATGCTGGAGCCACGTACTCGAACTTTACCAGAGGGTTCTTGTTTCTGTAACAAAATACAATGTTTCATTTCATTGCCCCCACACAAAGAATGAGTACAAACGTCTGGGAAACGACTGTCTAAGTTAGTTTCAAGTCCGAACCAATCTAGTTACCGTAATTAACAAAGCTTAGCTTCGCTAGCTAAGCGTTCGCTCCTTGAAGCTTAATTAATACTGAGTCGCTTGCTGCTTTTAGCCGTTTCTAGCCGTGTGGTATCCGGCAGAGTAGAATAGAACCAACCCATTACAGTCACGGGTGTCGTATAAGGCTCGTAATGTCTGAGGCAGAACACCTTGCGCCTCCGTAGACCAGAGAATGGGCAGCAGCGTTTTCTGTTAGTCTTTCATCACTGCGATCTCCAATCCGCCTGCCAAGCGTGGAGATTACGGCAAATTCCTCCCATCATGGGAGAGGCTTATGGCCAGCAGTGGATGTTATGGGCTGTTGTTGTTGTTGTTGTGTTGCTGCTTTTATTGCATCTGTTATATGTATATATAGGGTGTTAAAGTAGTCGCGTGCCATAGCTTAGGGGTGAGTTCAGAATCGATAAAGGAACCCGTAAAAAAAAAATCCAAGAGGAAAAAAATTGCAAGATTAACCTAATTTAGTACCTACTACCTAATTTTAATTATAGCCCATTCCCTCTCATAAAGACGAGGCCTGTGTCCCAGCAGTGGGAACATTAATAGGCTGATGATGATATATTTTTGGATTTTTTTTTTATTCGCAAAATGTGCACTTGACGCAAAATGTGCAATTCGCAAATTGAGCACTTCGAAAAATGTGCACTTGACGCAAAATGTGTAATTCGCAAACTGAACACTTCGCAAAATGTGCACTTGACGCAAAGCGTGCAAATCGCAAATTGAGCACTTCGCAAAATGTGCACTTGACGCAAAATGTGCAATTCGCAAACTGAGCACTTCGCAAAACGTGCAATTGACGCAAAATGTGCAATTCGCAAACTGAGCACTTCGCAAAATGTGCACTTGACGCAAAATGTGCAATTCGCAAACTGAGCACTTCGCAAAATGTGCACTTGACGCAAAATGTGCAATTCGCAAACTGAGCACTTCGCAAAACGTGCAATTGACGCAAAATGTGCAATTCGCAAACTGAGCACTTCGCAAAATGTGCACTAGGTAATGAGTGTGAATTTTCACAAATGGGTCAAAATAAGAACTGTTTGGTTACTATTTTTTTTTAAATTATTTTGCACGATTTTTAGCATGATAACTTGCTTTTTAGCATGATTTGTTACAAGTAATCACGTTCAGGAAAATAATCAAAATGCACATTTTGCGAATTGCACATTTTGCGTCAAGTGCACATTCTGCGTCAAACCCATTTTAATTACCTTTTAATTTTATTTTTTGGTTTTTATTTTGTTAATTAACAACAAAAAAAAACACATTTTGCGAAGTGCTGCGAATTGCACATTTTGCGAAGTACACATTCGATTAGATATGCTCTGTTGTATGCCTTTTTGTTCTGATGGGAAATCATCAAATGACTCCTCCCGCTCTGGGCGGAGCAGGAAGTGTCAGACTTTTACTGACTAAAACCCATCCATGTTCCTTCATCGCCCTTTGTGTTCCGGGGCCACGGTATCTCTTTCGAGCAGCCCTGCAGCCCGTGTTGTATGCATTCTGGCGGGACATAGTATAGATAGACCAACAATTATCTATATTAACATATTTTTACTCTATGATTACAAAATGAATAACTGATTTTGCACTTTTGAATTTGGAGCCTTTAACATGATTTTTACAGCTTTTCCTATGTTTCTATTCTTCATACAAACCTATGATACTAACCACTCTTGGAGTCGCTATGAAGCCTGAAATCATCACTTTCAAACCAAATCATACCTGCAGAAGTTGCTGTAGGTCCAGACCGCAGTCCTAAGCTGACTATGCGGCGTGGAAGCTGTGCACAGCGGCAGTAGCACGGGCAGGGCTCCGTGAGCCAGCACGGCGTCTCGGGTCTGAGGGCCGTCGCCCGCTATGTTGCCGAGGGCCCACGCGCTCTGCTCGCCCACGACTCCGCCCTGGGCTAGGAGGGCCACGAGTTTTGGGATGGCTCCGCCCTGGGAGGGAGGAAATAATCTTGTATTATCTGCGAAATTTGTTAGGTTTAAAACCAAATTGATGCCCAATGCGGTAGATTACACGCCAATCAATAGGGAATATGCATATATTTCCTTTTTTTATTTCGATACGGAATGTTAGAGTACTACAAAAATAATGACAAAAAGCGAAAACAAGACATAAATCAGCCAAACAACACAAAAGTTATAACCATTTAAACTTTTGTTTCTATCTCTTTTTAGATAAACGGAATTTAGTATGGATTTTGTACGTTGATACAGCGAATGACGTCATTCGCTGTATCGGATCTCTCTCTCTAATCAGCAGTTTCAAATGCTTATAACTTAGTATTTTTTATAGATATTAAAAAAATAATTTCACTTTGCTATTTCTGATGGTAATACGCTTTGTTTAGAGTCGGCAGTCGTTAGGTAGTCAGAGGCCCAAAAAGTCTGACAACCAGTCTTACCAAGGGGTATCATATGACCCGGTACTAACTGGGTTGTGGAGGTCAGATAGGCAGTCGCTCCATGTAAAATACTAGTATTCCGCTGCATCCGGTAAAACTGGAAGCCGACCCCAACATAGTTGGGAAAAGGCTAGGCAGATGATGAATACGCTTTGTTTAGAGTGATAAAAAAAAAATCATGCATAAACCCTATTGAGATACTTTTTAAGAGTTGTCAAAACGCGGTTCTCTCATAGATTTTGTATGGCAATAGCCAACTGTGACGTCACTGTTTTTTCAACTCAATGACTTAACTATTTATTGATTTCAAAGCAACTAAAAATCGAATTTTGCTATTAATTGAAAATAAATCGGGTTTTCAGGCCCAAAATATAGTGTTTTTTTGGAGATGGTGTCATCTACTCTATTGTCCACCATCACTAGATCAATTTTATACTTAGGGCTGTTCTAAAAGAATACTACAAAAAGAATTCGTGTGCCAATCTTGAAAAATTTGGGAGTATCGAAACAGACTTCAAGATCTTAAAGATTATTTACCAGTTACCATGAAACATGCATTGGCTAAGCCTTTGGTGTTGCAGGTCTATATATACAGGGTGTAAACCACCTCCTCATCACGAAGCCGTCAACCAAGCATTCTGTACATCAAACTAAGTAACTTAACGCAAAAATTATTGATGGGAAACTACTTTTTTTTGGGGTGAAAAATCATGTTTTGTGGTAGACCACAATGTAACGCACTCAAAAAATTGTGCTGATGGAGGGATTGAATAGTACGGGGGTCGTATGTCCCCAGCCGTGCCCGATCGGGCACGGCGCATTGTTATTTTAATTGTGTCTGACTGTCTGTAATGAGAGGTTTTCCTTTTGAGGTTTTAAAAAAAAACTTAGTTTCCAAGAACTATAAAGACGGCGTTGAACTTACTATGATAGTTGGTGCCAAAGCCAAAACGCTTGAAAAAAAAAAGCATTGTGTCACGTCACATATTCTCGTTGACTGACACTTTCATTTGCTTAACCTTCCGACTATAACCTACATTTCTCGCGCTTTGTTAAAATCAGTTTTTTTAGGTTCCGTTCCTTGCATTATCATACTTACTCCTAGCGCCATCTATCCAGCGACTAGGGAAGAGCTAAAAAGAAAATCCCTCATTGCGGGTATCGAAGAGTTAAAGTAAAAAAAAATCTTACATTAAAAACTTGTTTTAAAAAAAAAAACTTGTACAAAAAGTTGGAACTTTGACCCCCAATATCTCCGTAACTAGAAGGTTCCCAGGGGTAACAACGTAGCTTTTCCCCGTTAGTGAAAGAATTTGCGGAGTCGAATCAGTAGTTCCGAAGATTCAAAATCAAAATCTAAGCATTTATTTCAAGTAGGCCAGTTACAGGCACTTTTGAACTTTCGAAACAAAGATGAAAATTAAATGTAGCTACAGTCCCAGTCACAAGACATTAAAACTGAAAGTACTGTAGATTACCCCCTACTTACGGCTATTATTTTGATTAGAAACTACACATTCTGAAAATGGCAATGGAAATGGCTCGAAGCCTTCGAAATAGCTAAAGCGAAGATTTCGAAATAGCGTAATGTAAGTGTGAATACTTCTGCCTGGGTTAGACAGAGGTCAGGGATTGCAGTCATCATCACCGGTTTCGCCTTTTACCAACTATGTTGTTGTACTCCACAACCCAGTTAGTACCGGGTAATACGATACCCCTTGGTAAGACTGGTTGTCAGACTTTTTGGGCCACTGACTACCTGTAACAACTCTCAAAGATCTACAAATGACAGCCGGGACCAACGGGGGCTTAACGTGCTTTCCGAGGCACCGAGGAAACTCGGTATGTAATGAGTGGTCACCCATCCACAGACCAACCTAAGCAACCACGGCTTAACCTAAAGATCGACTTGAGTGGCGATTATTATGTAGTCATGAGCTCCTCAGGTCAGGGATTAGTCATGATGTGTTATTTTGGAATAGACTTACATCAACAACAGCCATGGTGTGTTCATGAGTTCCTGAAGCAATGTTGGTGACAGCCCAAGCTGCTTCAAACTGGAGATCTGGGCTGTAACAATAAGTATTTTTGAAGTGAAAACTTCTTAAGGCGCGTTGAGCACTTTTTGGGTGAAGGAAAAACAATGAACTCATGGTCACGTAACGTAACGTGCGGTCACGCTTCGTAGCCGTTCGTAGCACTCGTAGCATCCGCTACGGCGTAGCACCACATAGGCATGCGCGGGGCATTACCAGTACTACGACTGGGACGGGACCTGTGTACTTTTCGTTTTCACTTCTATTCGGCAGTCCCCAAAGACTGCTCCGATTTTTTTAAACTTAAAGGTATTCTGAAACCTATAGTCTCCGCCAGATAAGTAGAAATTAAAGGTCATTGCTCTTTCCTTAATTTCTCTGCGTAGGTACCCCGACAATACATTATGAATCGTTTTTTATTACTAGAAAAAATCAAGGAGTAAAAGTAGTTTCGGGACAAGTTTGTCATTATTTTTGTTTTCGGAATTATGTATTTGAATAAATGTATGCGGGTTAGTGAACTTTAATCCCTACTTATCTGGCCCAGACTATTATGTTACTATTCCTCGCCTTGTTGGTGAAGTGTACGCAAGCTTGACTGCTGCGCATGTGATCCTGGATTTGATTCCCGGGTCGGGCCAAGTATTATTCTACTACATCAGCCCATAACGCCCACTGCTGCCATGCCTCTCCCATGATGGGAGGAATTTGCCGTAATCTCCACGCTTGGTAGGCTGAAAGACTAACAGAAAACGCTGCTGCCCATTCTCTGGTCTACGGAGACGCAAGGTGTTCTGCCTCAGACATTAGTCACCTTATACGACACCCGTGACTGTAATGTGTTGGTTCGATTCTACTCTGCCGGATACCACACGGCGACAGTATTATTCGTCCTTCAGTAATTTCTCAGTTTTAGCCACGGAGTCTGTGCTCAGTTGCTGGCAATAGTCTTGCCCCTTATTACATGTAATGGGACTTAAACATAACTGGCAAATGTGGACGAACTATTAGGAACACTTCTGCCTAACCCTTCGGGGATTATAAGCGTGATGTTATGTTATGTAACTTTATTAATGAGTGGAGATTGTGCAATGTGCATAGCAGATTGTATCGGGCTAGATGAAGTGACGATCTTTGCAGGGTTAACTTATATTGTCACTATTCATTTTGAGCTGCCGATATTTCGACGCTGTTGCAAGCGCCATGATCGCGGGTTAAGGCGCTGTCAACACCAAAATCGCGCACACTGTCTATTTGTATGGGAGAAAACGAGACGTCACTATTACTGGGGCGCCAGGTTTTAGAAGAAAATAATGAATAAATATTGATATAAAAAAAAGTATGGATTATTTGTGAAATATGACTCGTTAGCGGTTTAGGTATGAATATGTTGACTTCATGTTTTTAATTGAAGACCCATACGTCAAAATAATAAAGACATAGGACCGTTAATGATGATTTTAAGACCAATCTTTGCAATTATTTTCTATCGAACCGATTTCGTCGAAATATGTTTCGAGTCCGTCCAAGGTCTTTGAAATATGATCAATATTAACATTTTTTTTTTTGCCGTGCTAGAACAAATCGTTTTTCTTAAAAAACTGCTTAAATAACATCAATTTCAACAAATTAGGTGTTGTCAGCCCCTTAACTGGAGAATGCGGGTGGATGGAAAAAAAAAACTGTTAGGAGCAGACAAATCTGTCTACCCTCTTTCTTTGACTTTTGCTACGCGCACCATTGGACCTCGACACTAAGTCACGACAAAACACACTCACAGTATCACCAGGTTTTGTAGAGTCCTTATTATGAGGATCAGTTTTAAACCGTGAAAGTTTAAAACAGTATTTGCTGGGTACTTTTAGCAGCTGAATAGAACTGAATGAAGATAAAATTAATTATGGACTGCTATTGGCTGATGAAGTGTGAGGAATGATATGAAAGAGAAGAGAGTAAATGATGCCGTGACGTGTGACAGGGGAGAATGGAAGAAGAAGACGTGTTGCGACGACCACAAGTAGACAAAGAAAGACAGAAAAACGAAGATTGGATGATGAAAAGGATTCTACTGGCTTAAGAGACGGCATCATCATTTTTTCATCATTTCAGCCGAAAAACGTCCTCTGCTGGACATGGGCCTCCCCCAAAGGGGGTTTTTTGCCATAATCGTCACGCTTGGCAGGCGGGTTGGCGATCGCAGTACGGTTGTTACAAAACCACAGAGGACGCTGCTGCCCATTCTCTGGTAAATCCCTTAGTCGCCTCTTACGACACCCACGGGAAGATATGGGATGGTAGTATTCTTTACGTCCCACACCATACAGAACCCGACCAGAAGAGACGGCACCACCACCATACAGAAGAGACGGCATGGTGCCCTGATTTTCAAAGCATCCGTGCCTGTGCAGTTCGGGAACCGACGCCCTGTTAACTACACTGATGTGTATCAGAGCAGCAGATGGTCAAACCAGTGCTATCTCACTCACATTCTGGTAAGCAATGATGAGAGCAAAAATGGTGCCTGAATGATAATAAATGCGAAAGTTTGTATGTGTGTATGTTTGTTACTCTTTCACGCAAAAACTACTGAACGGATTTGGATGAAATTTAGCACACAGATAGTTTATAACCTGGATTAACACATAGGATACTTTTTATCCCGGTAGTAAGCTGCCATGGGACAATTATCAAACATCACGCGGGCAAAACCGCTGGCAGAACATAGTCCTTACATGCTACTTTCGCGTCATTCACACATCAGCAGGCCTATTACGTATCTCTGTTGACAGCTCGAAATGATAGTAACTGGGCTCAGTGTCCATCAAATAACTGTCAAAAGGTTAGTTTCGTATTATGTATGACCAGTCGCGATCATATATGACCTCATTGGTACCCATCGTGGCTGATAGTCACCGTAACTCATTTTGACAGACGCTTCGATACGAAAGCGTCCTTCTAATATTGCGATTATGTAAGCATAGTGGACAACAAATTGATGACAACTGAGTTTGAAGTGGCTTTCGTGAAAGACATTACACCATACCCGGGCTGTTAGTCACGTTAGAGTGATATCCACTCTGTGTAATACGTAATACCAATATTTTGACATTCTCTGTTGTCATCAAAGTTTGGTGTACAACTGAAGCTTGGTCACTGGATATCAGAAATATACGTAATAGGCCTGCTGGTAAAACACTCATGCCGGTGGCGAGTACTCCACACCAGACTTTTTTCAAGAAACTAGTTTTAAAGAATCTTCTACTTACCAATCATCTCTTTCCAGGGCATCCACCAAAGGTTTGATGACTCCGGCAGTGACCATAGGAGTGATGGGTGGGTTCTGTTCCCGGGAGAGCATGCGACGGGCCGCGCGGGCGTATGTCGTCATTGTGACTAGGTCACCAGAGCGGAGACCTGTTTGAGAAGGAAAAGTAACATGATTTAGTTTTTTGGGGCAATAGGGTATATGCATGATTTTTTTTATCACTCTAAACAAAGCGTAATAACATCAGAAATAGCAAAGTCATTTTTTTTTTAAATATACTATAAAAAATACCAAGTTATAAGCATTTGAAACTGCTGATTAGACAGAGAGATCCGATACAGCGAATGACGTCATTTGCTGCAATGACGTACAAAATCTTTACTACATTCCGTTTATCTAGAAAGAGATAGAAACAAAAGTTTAAATGGTGTGGAGTGTTTAGTTTTGTTTGGCCGATGTATGTCTTGTTTTCGCTTTTTGTCAATATTTTTAATAGTACTTTAACATTCCGATCGTGTATTATGTATTATCTATAGCTGCTATTACCTTGCACGATCTCCGCAGGAGTGTACGTCTTCTCATTTTCATGGACTTCGTCTCCACCTTCCGGAGACAGCGCCCTTCTCTTGAGGAGTTGCTCATCGCGAGCCTTCTTGCGCAGAGCTACACTGAGGTCAGCCCGTTTGCGGCGGAGATCCTGCAAAATTAAAATTCCTTAATTAAGTATCCTAAATTAGTAAAGTACTTCGGAAACCCAGGTATACTTCGCGAGATTATCAGCAACATCAAGAAGCTGCTGATCTTTCTCGGGGGTGGATTAAGTGAATTTCCCACCTGTACACAAAATACACGCTTTGATGTGGAGTTGCGGACACCAGGCTATTATACAATACAATCCTAAATAAGTCCACACTTGGACGTGAAGTTGCGGTTAATTGCTGGTGTGGTGTATCACTCAGCATAGACACAATAATGTTCCCAAGATTTCAGAATCAGCAACTTGCTTTGCATTACGATCTTGTGGAATCAGAAGTGCCATACATTGAAGGGATGTCGAAATGTGGAATGTAAGTACAGTGCAGTTATTGTGCCAATGGTCACGTCTGCCTATGGTTTAAATAGATTTAGGACTGGTAAAATAAATAGCCTATTTAGTCCCACAGATGGGCCTAGGCTTCCTTTCCTATACAAATGTGCCTTCTGGTTTAGAACCACAATTTCCAAGCTGAACAAACATTTTAAAAAGGAAAAAAAATTGTGAAGGTGGTCACTGCGTCTTAAAGTTGTCTTGTGATCATCACCGAGAAGGATTGTTTTAGTCTCAAACCAAATAGTTAGGAAAAAGACTGCTAAAAACAAGATGCCATGATAGGTAATACCTTGTTATTATATAACAAGCATCCATGATTAAATAAATATAGCAAATTATTTACTAACATTTAGTTAGATGCGTTTACAATTTTTTACACACAGCACACAGCAAATCGATGAATAATAACTTTCATGAAAATTATAACATTGGAAATGTAAGGTATACGGTTTTTTTATTATGAATTCAACTGTTTTATCTTTTCATAGCTATGCACATCATTTAAACTAAAACAGCTGACTATTAGGAATCCTTTTTTCTAAAACGCTATGAAAAGAAAACGTGTTTTACAAAATGGAACATGATTCGATTTTAGAACAAAGTTTCGGAATAAAAACTTACAGTCGTTCCATGTCCCGCATTTTTGTACGACGACAAACGGGAAGAGTGAGTTTTCTCGGACATCTTTGTTAAGTAAACGTAGTAAAAGTAACTTTTCAAATAAATAAAATAATATCAAAAACACAATTTCTTCCTCGCGTGCAAACTTTTAAAAGAGCAACGGTCGGAAGTTGCGAGTCGGTTTTGAAATTCTAGGACTTTGACATTAAATGGTTTGTGTAGCCAGCTTTAAAAAAAGAATGTCTCGGTTTAATCTCTTGGCTTTATCACCAAGAATGTTAAATTTACAGATTTGTTTAGACTCTTCGAGTTTAGTATCAAATAAAACCAACACAGCTTCACAGTAGATTTGAGTTTCCAATATTCTTTAACCCGATTTTTCTGTAATGGCAACTAAATGTGTGAAAGTGAAAAGAAACATTGTATTTCTTTAAGTTGGTATCGTTTCAATAATTAGGGAAAAGCACATTATTCCGTTGATCGAGAACTTAACTTTAATTTTAATCGATTTTTGGTCAAGGGCCGAGGTTAATCATGTTGACTGTCAATGTCAGATTTGGTTTGATGCTGAAGTTGACAGTCGTTTTACTATAGTCACAATTTCTGATGCACTTTTGATCATGCTATTATTCCGTAATAATTTAAGATTTACAATTTAATTAAATATCATTTAGTTACTTTCAATCAAAGGTTATCCTTTCGCTATCAGTTTATTTGAATCTATTTCACAAATTGAAATTTCAAGGATGTTTTCAAACCTATAATTATCTGTCTCTTATAATAATGTTAATGTTAATAGCATTACATTGAAATTAAAATCAAGAGTACGACGACATGCAGTGCTCATTGCATTTTAACATCGTACAAAAATAAAACAACAATAGTCAATTAAAATTTATAAACACGATGCACATATTCAGCAAACAAGCGTTCGATAAAAAAAAATGGAATTTACAACTCAAACGTAACTCAATTAGTGGAGACAAAGAAATTTATAGACTCAACTCTATTATTAATCAAACTGCATTGCGACTGCTTTCGCATCGTATTAATGCAGTCGAGATGAACATCCAAAAAAACAGTACTGAATAAAATAAGAAGAAGTAGGAGGCGCTCGTACGACAGATATTGAGTAGTGGGATGGGCTTAGCATGCGCAAAGACGTATTACTAAATAAAATATCTCGCTTTCCACTGTAATTAATCTATCTATCAGTCGACACTTTCATCTGACGACCTCATATACGAAACGATCGTAAATTAACGTTATTAAAACAAGTTTACAAGCGTTCATGAACGTGTAATTACGCAAAACGTTACGCCGCTGGGCGTGACATCACAAATCAGTCCGGTCGGGCCGAAGACAACACGTCTATGCCCTGTCTTTGTCACTCGTTCGTGTCAGAGAGAGATGGACAGTGCAGGCAGGCCGGTGCTGATCGTATTCCGTCGAGGGTGTCGCCATTTTCGTTTTGACGAATATTGACAGCACGGCAGACAGACAGTGGCGCGGTCGTCGACGCAGCGTCTGCCGGATTATTTTTATTTTGATAGTGAATCATTTAACGACCAGACTACGTTTTCTGACTCGTTACGCGTCGGTTAGCAATAAAATCTGTATTTACTACAACAGTGACGAGTGATAGACGGCTAGTTAACGAAATTTGGTGCTAACCTCTTCGTTCTTTTTTTTTCCTCCCGTCAGTGTTTTTGAGAACTGCAAGGCTGATCGATATGTGCAAGATTTACCACAGATGACTCTGCGTTACTCTACCTCGTGTTGATTTTTTCTGGTAAGTGCATTCAAATATTGTTCTTTGGTTGTATTGGAGTCGATAATCGGTGAGCGTTCGATAAAATAGACAATACTGGAACCGTATTTTGATTCATACATAAAATTTATCGGCATAAACTTAATATTTACAGCGTAAAATGACAGTAGCCCTTTGTTGCGGTAGCTCCAGTTTGTTTACGAACTGTCAAGGGCAGTACACGGCCTAAGATATATTGCCTGGGTTGGCGACTATGCGTGGGCTTTGTGCGCAGGCCAAAAGCTACCTTACGATAAACGATATAAGGCTGAAAGTTTGATAACTCGTAGAACGATAACGGCCCGTAGAATTAATTTATCACACGCCGCGCTTGACAAGTTGAAAACATAAATTCGACCTTGGCGCTCCACGTGGTTTGCAGGCTTTTGTGCTTTCTTCTTTGTTTGACAGTTGACATCGATTATCGATTTTTTTGGAATCGATTATTTTTTGTGCGTTGTTGGCAGCAGTGAGTCATGCTGAAGGAAGTAGTTTCGCAAAAAAGGAAAAATAAATATAAATAAATATACACTTTTTTTTTAAACCTGAATCCGATCGTGATTATGCAAAATTTTCTTACATTCCTTCGAAATCTTTGAAACATTTATTTCTTCTGTGATTGGTGAGTCAATAATTAAATATTTTATTACCTTGTGTTTACATATTATTTGGTATGATACCAATCTATTATAAATTGTAATTAAGATAAAATTCGCTCGTAAGCTCGGATTTTGCGATAAAATGGATTTACACTGCCATTTGACTCTGACGTAGAGTCATGACTACATTCTTTTGTTTTAAATTAATGGTAGGTATAGACAAAATTAAGTGCAGTCCTAAATTTGCAGGTCATGTTTTTGTACTTATTTACGTACCACCTAGAATAACTTATTTTTAACTGCCAATTATTTTACGAGTTCTATAGAATAAAAATAGCTTAAAAATACTGTTTTTGTTTCTATGCTATTCATCAAGCATGTGGGATTAGTAATTCACTAATTATTTTTATTTTTTAGGTTATTCAGAGCAAGTGTTTTTATTAAATTTATTTTATATTAGTTTATTCCCGCGGCTTCGTCTTCGGTGAAGTTCGATATTGTCCCACGGGATTATACTACCGGTAGGTATAAAAATTATCATATGTGATAATCCAGGTTATAGACAATCTGCATGTAAAATTTCATCCAAATCCATTCAGTAGTTTTTGTGTGAAAGAGTATCAAACATCATCCATCCTTGGAAACTCACATTTATATAGTAAAAGTATATATTTTTTTTAAGCACATTACTGATTACATCAGTGCGCAGTGTGGTCTCAATCCCTGAACTAGGACAACCTATATGACAGGGGTTGAGGTTTGCTTACAGTGCTTACTGCAACTACTGTAAAAAATTAACTAAAACTAAATTTATTGTAGAAAATTGACTTAACACAAAACAAAAAAAAAAAAAAAAAAAATTAAATGGCAAAAACTAACAGAAGATAAAATTAATATAAGGAAGAAAGATTAAATAAAATAGGGCACATTTTAGGCACCACCGATTCACTTTTTTTGGAAATCTTCATTTTTATTTTTAAATTGTTTTTGTAAAACTTTTAAATGTGTCTTTCTGTTAATAAAATTATTATTATTTATTATTGTGTGTGGTGAGTTGTGTGTTGGTGTGTGTGTGTGAGATTTTGCTGTATAATATTAGTAAGATTTTGCTGTAGTGTACAAGAAAGGCTGCCACTGAACTGACTGAGACAGTCCCAAGTTAAGTTTGTTTTTCTTATGGAATTATTGTAATAAAATCACAATAATTTTTATTAAAAAACTGCTCCTCAATGCCTTTCAATAATTTCTAATAAGTTTAGTTTTTTTTTCTATGTATCATCTTGCGATCGGCTTTACAAGCCCTTAGCAGATTTGTTGTAGGGGTTATTGTCGTGTAAGAACTGTTCCTCCTGTGAGGAAGCTGTCTTTTATTTTAATTCCGGCTTTATTTGGGAACAAAGTCCCATACGTGCTGTCTTTTGAGTCTTCTGTCACATAGTGGTTCACCTAACGCCGTTGTCAGGGTATTTGTGTGTGGTTTTATTCGGTTTTGGTATGCTATCGTTCTTTGTTCCACTTCTTTGACTGTTTTCATTTCTGTGTACTCATGCAATTCACTGATTCTGATAAACAGAGGTGCGTTGGTTATCATTTTGAGGGCTTAGTTTGGAAGATTTCCACGTTGCTATTTTTTGCTGATCCCCATAACTCAATTCCATAGGTCCAGATGGGTTTAATTATGGTTTTATAGATGAGTGTCTTATTTTCCATGGTGACGTTTGATCTTAAAAGGCTAGAAGTTTAGTTAAATGGCAAAATTGAGTATACATGCATATAAGTGCAGTTGGACACTGCCTAGCTTCTTACACGTTTGTGCCGAAGCCCAATAAGAGCATTGCATAAAACTAAGGTTCGGTATTAAATTCCCTTATCTAGGTTTTAATCTATGTGGGTTAATTTCTAGCCTTTATTGTACCATTTTGGCCCAAAATGTCTTCATATCCATCCCTAGGCAGTGATATCCAGTGGTGTGACTGTCGGTCTGCCAAGTCATAGGTCTCCAGTTCAAACCCAAGACACGCATCTCTGATTTTTCGGATTCATGTGCGTATTGTATAATTATCACTTGCTTCGGTGAAGGAAAACATCGTGAGGAAACCAGCATGACTGAGAGATATTTCTCGACGACATGTAAAGCCAAGTCAGAGGACCATGGGTGGCATAAAAACTCTGACACCAGGCTAGGCACTAACCAAATAATAAAAAAAAAATTCCATCCCTTCTCTTCTTTTTGCTGTCTTTGCAGAAGAAGGTGAGGTTTATTTTTGGGACTATGAAGAACAGGGTGTAAAGCTCTTCATCCCCTATAGAAAAGGGAGGATCCTCCGACCAGACGCGTGTTATGTCTGGTGGGTTCTTGTATATCGCAGATAACTCTGCTTGCGCGATGTAGGAATTGTCAGTTTTTTTTAGTTCATCGTTCGTGTCATAGATGGCGCTGTAGTACTTTTTGTTGATGTTGATTTTTGTAGTGCCGCTACGTATTCTGTCTCCACTATCCTCTGGCAGCCAGTCAGTGGTTCAGGCCACTAGGTACTCATCAGATATTTATGCCTCGACCAGGATTAGTGCCTGAAAAATAACATTACTTATTTAAGTAATTTTGAGAATTGGAAAGAAGTATAATTTTTAGTGCGTTGTGGCGTCACGAGCCCCCACTCCCGAGTTTTGATGCGTTTTGTCTTGGTCAATATTCATTGATTTACAAAAACAAAAAATACGTGTCCATTATTTTCCAATAATCTAACTGACGGACTAAATAGATTTGCAATTCAATGATGGTGGAAACTAGCCTATTACTCGGGCCAATTACGTGGCTACTTGGCCCTTGGTGGTAGGGATGTTTGTGATTTTACACTACAGATAAAATTAAAGCATGGTATGGAACGGTGCATTGTTATTTTAATTGTGTCTGTAATTGCGGGTATCTAAGCAGAAAATCCATGTAACTGAAACAAACAAAAGTATTATAATTAAGTAAGATTAACAGATAAATTGATAAGATCTAAGCGTAATTATTATCTATAAGTTGATGCAATCAATGACAGCCATTCATAACAGTTTTTAACAAGAGATTACTGACTTGTAGGACTATTTTTTGCATTCGATTTAATCTAACTTAACACGCAAAAAATATTGCAACGATTCTTTTTCGTGGCGTGAAAAATCACGTTTTACGGTGTGTTACAGTGTGTCCTACACACACTGTATGTAACACACTCAAAACATTGTGCTGATGGATGCATTGGATAGTACGATGGTCGTAGAGGTAGGTACTTAAAGTCAAGTTATAATATTAAAAATCTGTATTAAAAAAAACTTGTGAAAAGCGGGAGCTTTGATCCCCAATATCTACGTAACTAGAAGGTTCCCAGGTACAGTCAAGAACAAAAAAATATCGCAATGACGGTGAGAACAAGTGCCTTTCGGCTTCATTAGGAGAACTTTTACACAATTATTTTACAAATACTTTAGTTTAGTAGATAGTTTAATCATGAGTATTAGAATACGGACCATCGCATCGGTCCGTCGTCGTCTTGACGCAAATGGAACGTGAGTTCCACTGTTTTATTCAGATACTGCGCCTAATACTGGCACAGACGCGCAATGCACCAAATCAAACTAGAATACGCGAGCAGCCAATAACCAAAGAGATTTCAGATACTTACAAAGTAAGTGTATTTAACCAACGGAACCCTGTTACTGAGCCTCCGCTGTCCGTCCTTGTCCTTGTGTCTTTCAGCGGGCTGTAACTCATGATTCTGTTGCGGCTATAGCAACAAATACAAAAAAATAAAAATAAAGGGGGCTCCCCTACTACGATGGTAGGTACCCCTTCATTCGCGAGTCTGGCTAGCTCTTGGCCGGTTTTTATTTTTCTTATCGGAGAGCAAGTAAATGGTTTGTATAGAAAGTGTTGGGCCCTCGTGCCACTCAACATGAACAACCACGTATAGTGCAGCAAGCTTATCTATTCCGGTGGCTTTAATGGGAACCAAAATTGGAACTTAAGAAATCACTCTAAAATTGTCAAAATCCGTCATTTTTTCGACGCAGTCACCGTGCCCGATTGGCTTGCTGCTCTTTACTACAGGTTTCCAATGAACCCTCTCGTAAGTTTTCGTGATAATAAATATGCCGTCCCGAGCAGTTGCGTGACTCGTCATGCAATGACATATGGATACGTTTCGTGACAACAGCAGCGCTTTCATCGCTTTGCAAACTTGCTGCGGAAATTGTTGATGAAAAATCTATTGCGGCAATCGTTCATCGGTCCGTATCTGAAGATAGGAAGTACTTTGACGGCACTTGGCAAAGTTGATCAAATTCCAAATCATAGACCATGACTGTATTTAACATACGGATAGGCAGAGGCGTATAATACATCCAAGTTGATCATTACTGGGTACAAATCTAGACCCTGCCTGAGCTGCAACTCTGATCAGCATTCGGCAGATCTAGCAGTTCTCAGTTTTCAACTTACGCGATGACGTTTGCTTGATCTGCAACTCGATTTGGAAATAACTGTCTACTCTATTAGTCCGTCAACGAAGATATGGGGCCCATCCGAAAGTAGCTTATACTTTGAAATGAACCTTACTCCCTAATATTTTCGGATTCATGAGTTTTGAAAACACATAGGGAGTAAGGACAGATGACCATCGTGTTGTTATTCATTTTTAGTTCGGGCCCCTAATGAATCTTATGTCCGTAAGTGATACGGAGTAGGAAACGATCGTAACTTCGGCTGAAACTACGGATTTAGTGCTTACAGAGTAGACCTAATCCGACTTCAAACGGGCCTTTATCACTCAGACAGTGCATTCTCTATTTAAATTTGATATGTAGGATGTAGAAGATTGAAGGTCCCCAGGAACTCCTATTGTTTTTTTCATGTCACCCGAGAAACGTCTTCTTTTTCGTTACTTCGATGATTCCACATATCTGTAAGATTCGTTAATAGAACAAAAAATTCGAAGTCAAATGACTTCTACCAACTCGCACTGGGCTCGTGTGGTGTATACGGCATTGTGGGGACCATTATAGGATGGTGAGGTAGCTGCACAGTCTCATTGTAGGTCATTGGAGTACCTTCATCTGACTAAATTGAATCGGTTCCTTAGACCCAAACGTGGGTGGTCACATCAGGCGAGTTTCGTCCAAACGCAAGCCTATTGCGTGTAAAAAAACCCTGCAAAGACCCACCTGGCGGTTTTAGTTCAAGCTGTATTAAAGAATACTCAACGCGCTTGTGGAGACCAACCCTGGATTGGACTTGTTTGCTGAGGGATGGTGAATGGAAGACTATAATGTTTAAGGATCTTTGAGAAGACAGAGTAAAAGGATTACTTAATGTAATTTAGTAGATGCTGTTCTAAATGTAATAGAAACACTGTTTTAAGAGTCAACACGCAATCATGGCGCTTGCAACAGCGTCGAAATCGGGACCTCAAAACAAATAGTAATCACGGAATATATCCAGTAAGTGACAATATAAGTTTATATTATTATAATAGAAAGTTCAACATAAGTTTCCAGTTTTTGGTAAATTAGGTCCAGACGAAGTGATGATTGATAAAATCAAAATGGGTCATTGACGTCACAATCTTATCTAATGAACATCTAATCGTAAACGGCGACGTATGTAATTAAATGATAGTCATCTTATCTATGAATCTGATAACTAATTATGTCACGAGAATTGGATAGCAAAGAGGATATTATATTGGCAAGAGGTGTATAGAAATGACCTGTCGGTGAAAATCACCATTTCAATTTCTCATTTGGGTGTCTCTATTGAGTCTCTCTCGTGGACTCACTCTGGAATGACGGCTTCTGAACTTTTTTCGGGGCATTATAATTTCCAGAACTGGTCTACATGGAGCATACCTCTCTATCTTTTTCTCGGCTCCCTTCAAAGATTTCCAGTTTTCCAGTACTTCGCTGTCTTCCTTTTGATTTGCATTAGGTCTGCTTTTCTATTTTATCAGAGTTTCTGGTATTAAGTAGAGTCAGTGTTTAGCTTTCGACTATCCTTTATTTCTTCGGTCTAATCTATATACGTTGGATCAAAAAGCCCATCATGATGACGCCGAGGAGTCCAGGAGTTTACTATCGTTGATTTCGACCCGACATTTTGTGCGTTTTTTCAGTACGTCTTCTTGTATATTATTCTGTGTCCTAAAAACCTTGATTGTAATACATTCCTATTTGCCTACTCTTCTTAATAATTCACTCATGTTCCAGGCAAGCAAATGGCAATCACTTTCGAAGCATTTCGCATTTCTTTAGGTACTTTCAACAAGATTGATACAACCTTTTTGGAAAGTTTTTCAGTCTCAATTTTTTTTTTCCATCGTCGTTCTGATATTGTGCGAGGTAGCACATTTACTGCTGGTTTGGTGAGGAGTAAAACCACTGATGAACTTGTTGCTTCTTTATTGGGAAGAGTGTTTCCCTAGTACTATCTTGCCGACTACTGTGTCGACTGAACAAAATGGCCCTATTTTTATACATAATTTTGAAAGCGATTGACCAATCAAATTCGTTAACAGAGTTCCAAAAAACGCGGGAAAAACTAAAATCCAATGAAAACAAGGCAAAAAAGCGGGAAAACATTGTGCAAGTTACCTTAACTACTTCGAAACTTTACTGTAACGAGAACCGCGTGACAATATTCGCGTTTTTCACTAACTTTTTCTATGAAAACCTATATAAAACTATATGTTAACGAGATCTATATATCAAAAACTATCATACAAAAATATAAAATCAACAAAACATATAACATAATAAACTTATTTACTCCTAACACTAAGTCTACTATGTACACGAACAAAATTATAAGAAAACTATTAAAATATAGACTTAAGCTATGTGCAAACGTCTATATACTATTCCTTATGTGCCTATTTACTATCCTATAGGTCCCTATGTACCCTATACACTTACATATACCACTATACACTGTCATTATTGTCCTGCACACAAACACTAAACTTATCGGTTTATTTATCACTGTAATAACACTTTATATACAGTCTGTGCACAGTCTATGTATCACTATAACTTTTCACTATTAATTGCACTGTCCCGCACATCACTCCCGCCGTGCGACCGCGTCGCATCAGCTGCCGGTGCGGGCTCGACGTCTGTAGGCAGGGGCAGGATCACCAGCTTCCTCACTGGCCGGCGCAGGATGCCTCCTCTGGTCAGCACGTCCACCGTCCGCACGATGTTGTCGGGGCCCGGATACGTAGCGACGACTCTTCCTCGGATCCACACGTTGCGAGGCAGGTTCGGGTCGACGATCTGTACGAGGTCATTGACTCGCACTGCTTGACCTCGTCCGTGGGGCTCCCGCCGGTGTTGGAGCTCAGGGAGGTACTCCTTTACCCAGCGTAGCCAGAAGACGTCGGCTAGCCTCTGTGCGGCTCGCCAGCTGGATCGTGAGATGGCGTCTTGCTCGGTGAAAGTGCCTAGCTGTGGCACTCGCCCTGGTCCCCCCAACAAGAAGTGGTTGGGAGTGAGGGCTTCTGGATCTTCTGGGCTGACTGAGACGTGAGTCAGCGGACGACTGTTGACGGTGTACTCTACTTCAGCAAGTAGAGTCGTGAGGACTTCTTCTGTTGGGTGACGTTCATGTAACGTCGCGGTGAGTGCCGTCTTCACAGAGCGAACCATTCGCTCCCAAGCTCCGCCCATGAATGGAGCTCCAGGCGGAATGTAGCGTCAGGAGATGGTCCTCTTCGCCGCTTCCTCTGCAGTCGCTGTGTCGATCGCTTGTCGTAGTTCCTTGTCGGCAGCCTTAAGGTTGGTGCCGTTGTCCGACCAAATCTCAGTCGGGCAGCCTCGTCGCGCGATCAGCCTTCTGACCGCCATCACCGCAGAGTCGGCGCTGAGCGAGCCGGCGACTTCGAGATGTATTGCTCGCGTCGTGAGACATGTGAAGATGGCCACATATCTTTTCTGTCGAGTTCGTCCGACGGTCACGGAGAGAGGTCCGAAGTAGTCGACTCCGGTGAAGGTGAAGGGTCGCTTGTGATGAGCTAAGCGACACGCTGGCAGGTCCCCGGTTCTCGGATGCGGTGGCACTTGTGTCTTCATTCTGCAGAACAGGCATCGTCGCAGTAGTGTGCGTGTGATAGGGCGTAGTCGTAGTACCCAATACTGTTGTCTGCACTCGTTGACTGTTGCTTCGACGCCGGAGTGATGAAGTTGCCGATGAATACTCAGCACCCAGAGCTTGACCGTAGGATGATCACCGTCGATTACCAGCGGGTTCGTAAATTCTTCCTTCATATCTGTGACTGCTTGAATACGACTTCTTAGTCGGATTGTGCCGTTTACGGACACGACGCTCAGCTGGTGAAGGCGGCTCTCTTTGTCGATGCGCTTCCCGTTGTTCAAGCTGTTTACTTCTGCTGGAAATGACTCTTCTTGAGAGGATCGCATCAGGAGTTCTTCAGCTTTTGTGAGCAGCTCTGCTGTGACCGGAAGCAGCTTCTTCTGTTCTTCTTGTGACGACTTATTTGTCGTTGTGGGCGCCTGCCTTTTCACTGTGGTCTTGTTCTTCTTCCAAGCTGGATCAGTTTCTTTATTCTTCTTCGTTCTTCTGTAGTTGACTCTCTGTTTTGTGACTCTGCAGAGTTGGATAAACTGCAGAACACGCGCTGTCGAGTATCGGAGTCGGTCCCAGCTGGAGAATTTCGATGGGTCAGGCAGACCCTCTGCGAGCTTCGGTCTTCTCTTGTCCCTCACGTGATGCGTCTTCTCTTCCTCGGAAGATTCTTCTGCTGTTGTTCTTGTGGTTTCTGTCGGCCATGAGTCTTCTGTGTCGTCTTCTGGATCTTCTGCGATGTGTGACACGACGTCGATCTTCTGGCTGAAGGTTCGTGTCTGGCTGCCGTGGAGTACCCAACCTAGCGGCGTGAGAGATGCCACTGGGTGGTTCTTGTCTCCTCTTCTGGTTTCTGTTGACAGCAGAAGATGCCAGTTGTCTTGACCGATGAGAACTTGTGGCTTCGTATTTGTAAATGTTAGGTGTCCTCGGATGTCGTATAAGTGTGGACACCCTTCCACTAGTTCTTGTGGAACCCGTTGAGACGAAACTTGCAGGTTCTTCACTGTGCGTAAGCACGCACAGTGAAGAACCTGCAAGTTTTCAGTTTAGTGCAACGATCATGAAGAGCAAATACAAGCGTATTTGCTCTTCATGATCGTTGAGCCCCTTCAGTTTGATGGTGACTCTTCTGGATACTAATTCTGAAGTCTTCATGTCGTTGATGGTTTCTATTTTCAGTGGATCTGTGGGTCCTGTTGCTCCGATGCTTGTTGCCACGCTGTCGTCGACGAGCGTGACTGTTGACCCGTCGTCCATCAACGCGAAGGTGTTGACAGCCCCTTTCGGTCCCTTCACCTGGACCGGTAGGATCTTCAGATAGGACTGCTTCTTGACGGTCCAAGCCGAATTGATGACTTCTGTTTCTTCTTCATCTTCTGTCGCTTCTGTCTTCTCTGTCTTCTTTTCGTAGTGCAGCATCTTGTTATGAGAGTACTTGCAGCTGTCGACACCACACGGTTTGGGTTTGCAGTGGTGTGTCTTGGTTCTGTAGCGAAGACATCTGAAGCAGAGGCGTTTGGACTTGGCCATGTCCCATCTTGCGTTCGCATCCAACTTCTCAAAATCTTCACATTCTGTTGCGTCGCTGTGCCCCGTGTTGTCACATACGGCGCACTTCGATGTCTGTGACTTCTCAGTAACGTTGTTGACCCGTTGCGTCTTCTTCTGTTGTGCGGCTGAAGTAGGTGCTGCCATCTGTTCAGGCAGCGCGTAAGGTCCGCATAACTCTGCTTCCCTCTTAAAGAACTTCTCTATCTTGATGAGGCAAGGATCTTCACGTGGCTGCATGGCTGAGAAGTCGTAGAATCTGTATCGAAGAGTCGGCGTCAGCTTGTCCACTAATGTCTTCGCGAGTTCCGGGTTGTACATGTAGTTGAAACAACCCAAAGTCTTCAGTGTCGCCACTACGTTAGATACTTTAGTGGCGAATATGCAGATGTCCCTCGGCGACTCAGTAAGGCGTGGCAGGCTTCGAAGCGTGTCCATCTCCAGCATGGCTATGGACTCTGGTCTTCCGAATCTTGACTCCAAAGTCTTCATCACTTCAGCTGGATGCGCGTTGGTTATAAGACCTTCGACCGCTTCTCTGGCCTTTCCCTTCAAGTTTCTTCTAAGTCGATTCGTATTTTCAACGGAGGTGAACATTGCTTCGGTTTCGTAGTAAGCGGCGCGAAAGGGTAGCCACTCTTGATGAGACCCACTGAAGAATGGTAACTCGACGAACTTGGGTCGCTGGGTGGTGCCGATAGCCCGAGTGATGGCTTCGGCTAGGAGGGCTAGGTCGGTTTGACCTCCCGCCGGTGGCTGACGTGCTTCTTCATGCTTCGCTGGCCTTGGTTCTTCTATCTGGATGACCGTCGGTTCTTCTGGGTGGTTGTGAGGTTCGTCGGCGATTGCCAGCACCGGTCGAGTCACTTGATGCTCCAACCAGTTGTCCACTCTTTCATTAACTTCTGACTTCGAGTAGAGAGTGATGTCATCTTCTTCATCTTCTGAGTCTTCTTTCTCCAAGGTAGCGATGCGTGCTGCGGCTAATTCCACTTGAAGGCGTAGTAATTCTTCCCTAGCCTTCGCAAGCTTGAGTTGCTTTGTTCTGCTGTGCGTCGATCCCCCCCTTCCCCCCTTGTTGCTAGGGGGGCGGGGGTCCTGTAGTCCGGTCGTCTTCGGCGGACCGGCGTTGCTCCTCAAAACTTGCTTCACTGTAGCGGTTTCTGTGTTGACAGTAGCAGGCGGCTTCATCAGCTGCTTGGCCTTCGTTCCCGCAGTAAGCGTCGTCGTAGCGGAGGGGGTTACGGACAGGGCGGCGGCGCTAGTGGGGTGCGAGGCGGGCGGCGCTGAGGTGGCGGTCGCAGCTGTCGAGGTGGTTGCTTCGGTGGCGGAGGTCACGGTGGATGGATCAGTCGCCGCGGAGCTGTCTGTTTGTTCTGATGTCCCCGTGGCAGTCGTCCCTGTTGCTGTAGATTCTTCCGTGCTGGCCTCCGCGCTGGTACCGTTCGGCGAGGTTCTGGTCTCGGTCGATGACGGCTTCTGTTCTCCCAACGGCTTGCGGCCCCTTCCCACTGAGCGTGTAACTGGCATGCTGTCGGCTGATGACTATCTTGAGTCTTGAAACACTCTTCCCTAATGAATCTTCCCTATTATCTGTAGCACGACGTCTTCCCATGGAGAAATCTTCCCTAATAACTGTGGGTCGAAGTCTTCCCTATTAACTGTAGCCCGACGTCTTCTGATGGAGAAATCTTCCCTAATAACTGTGGGTCGAAGTCTTCCCTATTAACTGTAGCCCGACGTCTTCTGGTGGAGAAATCTTCCCTAATAACTGTGGGTCGAAGTCTTCACTAGTAGCTGTAGCACGACGTCTTCAAATGGAGGATTCTTCTATATGTAGCACGAAGTCTTCAGGTCTGCTGTTCCCCACTTTATCCGGCTCGAAGGACCAAAATGTGCGAGGTAGCACATTTACTGCTGGTTTGGTGAGGAGTAAAACTACTGATGAACTTGTTGCTTCTTTATTGGGAAGAGTGTTTCCCTAGTACTATCTTGCCGACTACTGTGTCGACTGAACAAAATGGCCCTATTTTTATACATAATTTTGAAAGCGATTGACCAATCAAATTCGTTAACAGATTTCCAAAAAACGCGGGAAAAACTAAAATCCAATGAAAACAAGGCAAAAAAGCGGGAAAACATTGTGCAAGTTACCTTAAGTACTTCGAAACTTTACTGTAACGAGAACCGCGTGACAATA
The DNA here is from genome assembly GCA_905147715.2 of Xestia xanthographa. Classification (NCBI taxonomy): domain Eukaryota; kingdom Metazoa; phylum Arthropoda; class Insecta; order Lepidoptera; family Noctuidae; genus Xestia; species Xestia xanthographa. Next base: position 20,875,559 of record LR990667.1, read on the forward strand.
TTCGCGTTTTTCACTAACTTTTTCTATGAAAACCTATATAAAACTATATGTTAACGAGATCTATATATCAAAAACTATCATACAAAAATATAAAATCAACAAAACATATAACATAATAAACTTATTTAATCCTAACACTAAGTCTACTATGTACACGAACAAAATTATAAGAAAACTATTAAAATATAGACTTAAGCTATGTGCAAACGTCTATATACTATTCCTTATGTGCCTATTTACTATCCTATAGGTCCCTATGTACCCTATACACTTACATATACCACTATACACTGTCATTATTGTCCTGCACACAAACACTAAACTTATCGGTTTATTTATCACTGTAATAACACTTTATATACAGTCTGTGCACAGTCTATGTATCACTATAACTTTTCACTATTAATTGCACTGTCCCGCACAGATATAATGTGACTTTTTGAAGGCCCTCTGATGTACCTGGACCTGGTGACCTCTGTCCCACAAAAAAGCGTATAATTGGTTGCATATCATGACATTCTCCGCCTAATTGAAGGGTAGGACATAGAACCGCATAATCATGACGTCTATATTCCCCGCCTGAATTAAAGGCAGTCAGGACAGAAAACAAACGAACTTAGTGAATAATGGAAAACTTTCTTAAACAAAGAGAGTGTAGGCACCATTTTTTTGGCTCAGTCTCCCAAACACTCATCTAGTTAATAATTTCACAAACACATTTTTGTTAAGGATATCAAAAAAGTTTCGTAGCTAGTGGCAGTTAAAACTCAGGCGCGTTCCGCTACAACTTTTTATAGACCCTCCTGAAGGTTTTGAACCCTCCGTCCTCTGAGCGGGTACTGTCATCCTACCGTATTTTCCGGTAGGTTGGATGTGTTGCAAAAATGTGTGTTTTTGGGGGATAGAGGAGATAATTTGTATGTTGTGAAAGCAAAGTTGAGTTTACTCATTATTCCTGCGGTGGATTCTTTAAGATGTTTCACTGTAGCTTAATTTGCAGCGAAATAATGCCTTTAATGATAAATTATGTTTATTTTGCAAATAGATTTTTACAAACACTTTCACACATCGTTTTTTTTAACAAAACTATATGAGGCCGGAGTTTCGTACCTGACTACCTACTCTGAGAAGAAACAGCTGAAAGATACTCAGAGGTTTTTTATGGTCCAGACATAATCTTGGTCAACTCACAATGAGGACTATGCATGCAGATAAGTGTCTAAGATGGTCCATTGAAGAAAGAACCACACAGATTTGAGTGGACCTGTCCAGACAGTACAAGAAGCATGTGTCAGTTATCGTGTAGGGTAATAGATGTTCTCAATTGCACAAAGGAAACTGCTGAGATTTCTTGACGCATGCCTGTTTATTCTTATACAAACAGTATTTGACCGAAGTATCCGGCGAGAAACAAGAATTGTAGGGATGTATTTTGTGTGTTCCTCTCTGTCGTGCGTATTCGAAGAAAAGAATGACAATGTGCTTGTAATAATTTCGCCCTTTTCTGTTACACGCTTTTTTGAATCCAAGTAGCTATGCTTTTTTATTCATTGTATCGTTTTCTCAATCGTTTTTTTTTTAAATCATGCTTTGTTCTACGGTCGACAAATCGATATCCCCAATGCCTTTAGGCAAGTTCTTAAATGAACAGTTACTATTAAGCTCTCACTATTAAAACCTGTTTGAACTTTAAAAAACCATTCGACACTCGAAACCTATCTAATTATGTTCTAACAGTATTAATAAAGCGGCTTTTATAGCCATATTTGGCAGCTGTATAATATAAAATCTTATTTAGATGCCATGTATGGCGTGCGAGTAAGATTGATTAATTTCTGATAATGGAAAGATTCTTTATTAATAGTTAATGCCATTTTCATCAGCTACATATTAAGCAGTGTGAAATTTTAATCACAGGTAACTCTGTCCGAACAGGAAAATCACCAGGGCGGGCGGTAGACTTATACAGCCGGTGTTGCTACATACATCTAAAATTAATTTATGTTATGAACCTCCTGCAGCCCGATTTCCCTATTCCCACTTCAATATCTTCCAAAGAATATTTTATCAAAAATGTTAAAAAAAGGTCTGGTAACTTAAAATTTATACCGTAGCCAAGATTTTTGTCAAGAATGCAGAAACTCGAGGGGCGAATATCGTACGGATTTTCCCGCGAAAAAACCGCTTTGACAGCGAAAAAGGCGGGAACGGGCGCCATTACTAGCAAGTGACGCCAGGCCGTTGTATAATTGGCGTCCACAAGTTATGGATGAATTTAATAACGCCGAGATATAGTTTGTGGCTTGTGTATTTGTGAGCAGAAGACAACAGCTTTGATGCATTAGCTATTACGTTTTTGATTAATGTTTTTGGGAAAATATGATGATATTACAAAGAGAAGCTCGTAAATATTGTGAGAATGGAGCAAAACTTAATGAAGCGTGCAAACATTGTTGTTTAAAAAAATCCTGTAATGATTGACACAAGATAGATAAATAAATATCATTGAATTTTCTTATATTTGGATGATTTCATCAAAACATACGCTACCATAATATTTCCACACTGTTTTCTTTCGGAAGATATTTCCACGGGTTTTAGTTCCTGATGGAGCAAGGGTAAATTATGGGGATCTATAGGGAGGCCTTGGCTCCGTAATAGACGACTTCCGCCTGATATGACATGACTGCATGGGGCCTTATCTCGCGCCAAGGGAGTTAATTGAGGATTATGTGGTGTTACTTGATGACGAGGCTTGCGAAAAGCGACATGTTTGGGGTATTTAGGAACTGATTGACCTGGTTTCTTTGGATCGTGTCGTGTTATTGAATTTCTAACTTATGGTTTTGGATGCAGAGGATCAGATAGCAATACGTGCATCTTTCTAATATGAGTCAGTTAATAAAAATAAGATAACTTGGGAAACTTGTCGATTTAGGTTCGATTTTTCGGAGAATTTTTTTTAGGAGTCACAACTATTTTCGAATGATTGCAATTTTCTACTACACCTAGCATCTATGTATCTGCATCATCCAAGAATCGTCAGAAAACGTTTCCACCGAACTTTATACAAATAATTTCAGAACAACAACCGCGAAAGTAACGTACCTACTATCCTTGTTTTATCAGATGTAACTAACTCCATTCCTTCCTTACTAATTGTATAACTTAACCCACAGAGACCTCGTATATCGCAGCCGTTTTTCGCCAGAAACCTCATTTCACCGGAACCTTACCTAACGAGAAACGGAGAAACCCGGAACATTTGCGACTGAAAACTTCAAAAATTTAAAGTGGCAAGTACAAAGAATAGGACAATCATCCCGCACCAGCCCTGGCCGTAATACTGTGTAATATAACGGACTTCGGACCCTTTATTTTAGGGTTTTACCTAACTAAGGGACTGCGTAGCAAATAAAAGAATTTTGCAGGGGAAATTTTTGGAGTATTTTTTTTTCGGGGAACTGGCATAATGAGTCATTGGGAGTAGGATGTTTGATATAGGATTCGTGATAGATTTGTTTTAGTAAAGTGATTGACTTTATTAATGAAGAACAGTATTAATATAGCGGCTTTTAGAGCCATATTTGGCAGCTATATAATATAAAAACTTATTTAGATGCCATGTATGGCGTGCGAGTAAGATTGATTAATTTCTAATAATGGAAGGATGCTTTGTACGTAATTGAACGTACATTCATCATCAAGATTCTCCTGCCCTGATTCCTATTTATTTGGGCTTTTGTGGACATCTTGTGTGTTTTTCCATACTTCTGAATTTAGCGTCGATAAAAATCTCGGCACCGTAGTAGACAAGACGATTTAGCGTAGTCTTTAAAACTCTTTAGAAGCAATCGAAAGGAGACAAAAGGTAATGGCTTTTGGTAAAGGAAAACATGTTTGTTACGATGCAGTAAACATTCAGCAAGCGTGGTGAATTGGTGATCAATGCTCCTTCTCTGTATCACAGGAGACTTTTAGCTATGCAGTGGGGCAATTGCCTATCTGATGACATTATAAAGCTACTGCATTGATCTCTCCCTTTCCATTATTCTTTATCCACTAAGAACGATCTTCTTCGTGTCGATGATTCTTATATTTAAGATGCTTAAATGCAGTTCGACTAGTCCTCGTATTCTCAAAGGCTGCGATTCTCGATTTCGATCCGGAAAGTCGTGTATTTCTATCTTTTTTTGGCATAACGAAAACGAGCGAGATAGACATACGACTTTTCAAATCGACGCGTTTGTATATACGGAAGCAGAACTTCCACATCGTAAGCGTGGTTAATTACTAAGCACTATGACAACCTTTGAAATATTGAAACATCTGACTGCCTTTCTTCGTTGCATATAAATTAGAAACTACTTCTGAAACAAATTGAAACGCTTTGACAAACTCATAAACGTTTATGAAAGCCACAGTAAAACTATCTGAGCTTCAGTTAATAGTTTCAGGAACTAATTTATGAAGGCTAGTTTTAGGTTTTCCTGTAATTGGGCCGACTCAATTTGGACCGTCATCGACACGCTAAAAAGAATCAAGTTTAGAAGAGCATTTTCTACACACGCACAATGGTCCAATGTAAGGACTAAAGTGCGCATTTTCTACGGTGTGTTCTAGTCCGACCGGTATTTCTTTTACATGGATATTTCAAAACTAATAAATGGAAAAGTTACTAAAACTATACTGAAGCTTTGGCGTCAAAGTACTCGACCCAGAAGACTAGCAATATTGCCAGTTTTAATGGATTGCTATTCAACGTGGCAATGCTGTAAATTTTTTGGACACCAATCTGCATTGGCTGATTCTTTGGCTAAAGAGCGAGCTGGACCGCTGGTCAAGAAAAATATCGACCAATTAAATGTAATTTTCAGGGAATATTCTGAAATCCTTATCATCATTCATTCATCATTTCAGCCGAAAGACGTCCACAGCTGGACATAGGCCTCCCCCAAGTGTCGCCACATTGACCGGTCTCGTGCGACTCTCATCCAGCGGATCCCCGCAACCTTCACCAGGGCATCGGTCCACCTAGTGGGAGGCCTTCCAACGCAACGTCTTCCGGTTTGCGGTCGCCACTCCAGAACTTTTCGGCCGCCACTCCAGAACTTTTCGGCCCCATCGGCCATCTGTTCTGCGAGCAATGTGCCCTGCCCACTGCCACTTAAGTTTGGTAATTCTTCGGGATTCTACCTATGGATAAAAAAAACGTAAATAAATGCGAAAGTTTGTGAGTATGTATATAAGGATGTTTGTTACTCTTTCACGTAAAAACTACTTAACGGATTTGGATGAAATTTTGGACACAGATAGTTTATAACCTGGATTACCACATAGGATACTTTTTATCCCGATAGTAAGATCCGATGGGACAATTATCATACTTCACGCGGGCGAAGCCGCTGGCAGAAGCTAGTTATTTTCTTTAAGTAACTGCTAAATGCAAATGTATGAATTACATAAAGTCAAAGTTCAATTAATGTTCCGTTGGACTTTGAAAGCATCAATCACTGTCTGTTGAAACAATAAAGATGGGTTATTTATGATTCAATTGAGTTGACAGTTTCTTTGCTTGGAACAAATGACGTATCAACTTGTCGAAGAAAAAGCTGAGTGCAATCGTTAATATCATCAAATCAGAAATGAAGACATCCGCAAGAGAACCAGGGTCACCGACGTAGCCCGAAGAATTGCCAATCTTAAGTGGCAGTGGGCAGGGCACATTGCTCGCAGAACGGATGGCCGATGGGGCCGAAAAGTTCTGGAGTGGCGACCGCGAACCGGAAAACGTTGCGTTGGAAGACCTCCCACTAGGTGAATCGATGACCTGGTGAAGGTTGCGGAATCCGTTGGATGCGAGTCGCATGGGACCGGTCAATGTGGCGACACTTGGGGGAGGCCTATGTCCAGCAGTGGACGTCTTTCGGTTGAAATGATGAATCGTTAATAGGAAACGCATGCGACTAATAGGCACCCAATATTTCCGTTTCTTTCCACTTTGTTGGAGTTGACTGCCTATCTGACCACCACAATCAGTTGCTGGGTAGCACGATACTTCTTGGAAATGATAGTGGTCCGATCCGATTCGAGTTTTAGTAGCCCGAAGTTTGGTATTCTGCGTTGTTACACACTCGCGTCTCGAAAAGCACGTCCACGAGTGAGTTAGATTGCCGTCTTATCGGACAATGAGAGTAAGAAAACAAGTAGTTTGCACACGGAATTGCGCACTGTTGAATAATCTCTTGAGCACTTGTTCTCCCCGTCATTGGCATTGCATCTTCCACCCAGGGAACCTTCCAGTTACGGAGATATTGGAGGTCAAAGTTCTGATTTTTTCGGCCGTTTTTTTTTTAATACAAGTTTTTGATGTTATAATTATAACTTTACTTTAGACTAGCTGACGTCCCGCGGTTTCACCCGCGTAGTTCCCGTTCCCGTGGGAGTACGGGAATAAAATATAGCCTATAGCACTCACGAATAATGTAGCTTTCTACCAGTGAAACAATTTTTATAATTGGTTCATTACTTCCGGAGATTACCCCCAACATACAAACTTACAAATAAATGTTACCTCTATAATATTAGTATAGATAATATAATATTAGTATTAGTATAGATTCCTCCACGTTCCCTATACTATTATGCATCTACCAGCACAATGTTTTGAGTGCGTTACATTGAGTCCTACCGTAAAACGTGATTTTTCACCCCAAAAAAGTCGTTTCCCAGCAATATTTTTTGCGTTGAGTTACTTAGTTTGAACTTTGATGTACAGAATGCTTGGTTGACGGCTTCGTTAAACGTCCATTTACACCTTGTATGGCTAGTCTCCGCTGAGATGGACCGCCATACCCGAAATTCTATCAGGACTTCATCAACTTTCATTTGCCAAGCCTTTTCCCAACTATGTTGGGGTCGGCTTCCAGTCTTACCGGATACAGCTAAATACCAGTATTTTACATGGAGCGACTGCCTATCTGACCTCCACAACCCAGTTAGTACCTGGTAATACGATACCCCGTGGTAAGACTGGTTGTCAGACGGCCACTGACTGGCTAACGACTGTCAAAGATCTACAAATGACAACCGGGACCAACGGCTTAACGTACAACTACTTTCTTAAATCTAATCGGGCTCCTACTTGTTGTCTTCGTGGTTCGGCCAGGAATCTTAATAAGTGATGCTCCAGTATTTATTGGGATTTTATCAGACTCATTAAAACGACCTTAATGTGTCTTCGCCAGGTTCTTTATTGTACCGACCATAAACTATAACTCTACATTATAAAGGGGTGTACCAATCAACAATCATAGTGCTTGACTAATTATTATCTATGGACACTACACTACTCAAAATTCGTTTTTGAAGCAAAGCTTCGTTAGTACTACCCACGGGTACAAATGTGTGGTCTGTTTAAAAACGATGATTGCCTCTAATATCGTCAGTCACGATCTAGCATCAATTGTTTACCCCCGATAGCTGCCAGTGTGAAACAGAACCAGTTATGTCAGTAATTAATAGGAAAACAAGTGTTGTGTGTGTGGTGCAAGTTACGGGTGGTAGCGATGTTGTTTTATGTTCTCTTCTTATACAATACGCTCTTTACAGAGTGGTCGTGATTGTTAAGTACTCGTAGCAAGGGGCAGATGTGATGCACTTCACGACATTTCGCCACCGCTGCCTGCTAGAGGTCATCCTGCTGCATTCGTTAACTGAACCCCCAATGGCAGGCTTGATCTGGTCAGTCCAACGCGTGGGTGACCTTCCGCGCGGTCTAGTGCCTTCTACTTTCCCTTGGACGACAAGGCGTTCTATGGACTGATTGTTCGTTTTATGTATTGGTTATGAAATCTTGGTTTTGACAATGGCTTTGCTGAAGCAATAAGTTTTGCTTTGATTTACCTACATACTTTTCTGTGTATTTAATGGGCATGCTTCTTAATTGAATAATGGATAATATAAAAGATAATAGAGGAGCTCGTGGCTAAATAATAACAGCCGCTCGGGTCGATCGTTAGGTTAAGCCGTGCTTGCCTAGGTTGGTCTGTGGATGGGTGACCGCCCATTACATACCGAGTTTCCTCCGTGCCTCGGAAAGCACGTTAAGCCGTTGGTCCCGGCTGTCATTTGTAGATCTTTGACAGTCGTTAGGTAGTCAGAGGCCCAAAAAGTCTGACAACCAGTCTGACCAAGGGGTATCGTATTACCCGGTACTAACTGGGTTGTGGAGGTCAGATAGGCAGTCGCTCCATGTAAAATACTGGTATTCAGCTGCATCCGGTTAGACTGGAAGCCGACCCCAACAAAGTTGGGAAAAGGCTAGGCAGATGATGCTTCTTAATTGAATAAAGAAGGGATTGGCCTAGGGTGGTGTGAACTCGTGTGGTAATTTTCAGATCTTTGGCAAATGAAAAACCTTAATTTTGAAGTGTGGACACAGTCTCATACATGAGTTCCAATTTGTGATTTGCAACCCTTATATATTTTTTTTGTCATTTTAGTCGTATACCAAAGGTTGGTAAATTGCTCGTTTAGTCCATAACTTATCCAAACACTCCTAAGAAAGATAAAAATGTCCATGAGATCGAGTGGCGGTCAAATAATTGTATGAAAAAACATTTTAGAAAAATATGTAAGTTACTACACACATCAAAAGTATCTAGGGATCAACATATATTTTTGCAATAACTTTTCTCCTGATTGATATTAATTAAAATTTTCTTTAAGGATTCATCAAATAAAGTGTTTTCGTTTGTCACAGTAACGATAAACCAAGTCACCTTTGCATTAATAAAGAAATTTGCCATTTTCCTAATAAAGGGATTTTTGACATTTGAACCACTAACATTAAAGTTCGAAAAAATGACTGAAAACACAGTTTTCTTTAAAATTTTATTGGGTAACTTAAACAATTAATAATCCGTGTTTCTACCGCGAACACTAACAACACAAGAACATCGGTTTGGCATACTCAAAATGAGTTCATCCAAATCACGCTGTGGAATGGCCGCCCATGTTCGTTGCAACAACAAAAAAAGGTCTTCTTGCGACTGGATACCCTCCATATTCGGCAGAGCTCTTCTCTGTAGCATATCCCATGCATGCTCAATCGGGTTCAAGTCTGGCGACTGAGCAGGCCAGGGCAGGACATTGATGTTAGCTGCGGCGAGAGTCTGTCTTACAACTCTTGCGGTGTGCGGTCGTGCATTATCATGCATTAACTGAAATAAGGGACCGATTTGTACTTGTAGAGGAACGATGACGTCTGATACAATCGTCTCAGCATAAATTTGAGCGTTGAGGTTGCCTCTGATCCAAATCAACTCAGTTCTTCCGCCGATCCAAATACCCGCCCATACCATGATGGTTCCACCACTATAAGGATGGACTTCCTGGCAGGATTTTAATCGCTGTTGGCGTCCAGGGGTTCTCCAGTGTCGTATACGTCTTGTATCCGGTCTCATACCAATACGAGACTCATCAGAAAAGCACACGAAACGCCATTGTTCTTCTGCCCAATTTCTGTGTTCAAGAGCCCATTGATATCGAATCCTACGATTGTGCATTGCTATAGGTGGTACCCGTAGCGGTCTTCGGGAATGAAGGTTCACTTCATGCAAGCGGTTTCTGACTGTTTGGTCGCTAATTAAGTTCCCTGAAGAGTGATGAAGCCTCACGGCTAACATCATGGCGGTTATTGTTGGAGCTCTTCGAGTTAAGATTTGAATGTATCGGTCTTGTCTCCGTGTGGTGCAGCGATACCGTCCTCCATGGCGCTCAGCCACGGTACCAGTGCTTCGGTAACGTGTCCAAAGTCGACTGATAACACTCTGACTTGTATTCAGAGCTAAAGCTACAGTACGTTGCCGGGAACCAGCTTCTATCATTCCCACGGCTCTGAGCATTTCTTCCCTGCTTAAATGACGTCGCCGCTCCATAATAACGTTGGTTTTAATCAGTAGTAGGGAAACAGTAGCACTAATAATGTCTTCAATGCGTTGTATGTTTTTATAGGGAAAATATTGACAGCTTATTTTCATCTTTTACTCGAATTTGATTGAGAGTTCCTGATTCAAATTATGAAATGCACCAAAAAGGATCCATATAAATTTATAAAATCATAAATTTATTACAAAGCCACATCTCAATCTCAAGAAATCCGCATAAAAATGCTTGATCCCTAGACACTTTTGATGTGTGTAGTTTTAAAAAGTCATCCACCCGCTACCGCTTACAACTGGCACCACAAATCACTTAGACCACACACGGCCCATCACGCTCACTTAGCGGCCCGCCGTTTATGGGCATTTTAACATGCGTGAATTAATGATAATTTTAATGTACCCTCTATTTCACTTTATTTGTTTTACTGCATTTTTTGTTAACTTGACGTGTAGTGTAAAGTTGTAGCTTTTCTTTTTTGCTTGTTCAAAGGCTAGAGTGCTAGACTGAGATGTACTCAAGGGTTTAGCTAGGTGTAGGTTTCTTCGAAATATCTCCACTTTTGGCGGATTTAAATTCGTGATTTAAATTCGTTAGAGGATATTTCCTCTAACGAATTTAAATCAACTTAAGAAAATTATAATAATTAAACATTGTTAATTCGGTATATTTCAATTTATTTTAATGTGTAGTCAATACTGTTAATCTGTCAAAACCACTTTTGACTGGGCGTTAGGACTTACTACTGGGACTTAGGCGTTCTAAAACAAGAAAACGCATTTTAACTTCTTAGGATTTTGACTGACACCAGTCAAAAGTGGTTTTGACCGATTAACAGTTTTGACTGTAACATATACCAGACGCGGTTGTTTTATTTCTCAAGAACTATTCCACTGATCAAGTGTGTTTTTTTAACTGAGGTACTTTTTAGGTACAATTATTTAAATGATAAATGATGTTTATTTTGCAAGTAGGTTTTTACAAACACTTTTACACGTCATTTTTTAAAACTAGATGGGGCCGGTGTTTCGTACCTGACTACTCTGAGAAGAAACAGCCGAAACAAACTCAGAGGTCATAGTCTCTTTTAAAGTCCAGACAATCTTGCTCAATTCACATGAGGACTATGCAGATTAGTGTCTGATATGGTCTTTTGAAGAAAGAACCATACAGTTTTGAGTGGACCTGTCTAGTCAGTGCAAGCATTTGTCAGTTAATGTGTAGCTCGACTTATAACCCAAGGAGCTCAACGAAACGACGAACAATACCAAAGAAAGGACATTTGGGTAGGTCGCTTAGAGTACTCAAACTGTCAGACAGTTGTGGGAAAAAATAAATAAAAAATATAAATGTGACCCACATGGTCCCCCACATTCACAATAATCATATAAAATTCATAACAAGTTCTATTCAAAAAAATGTAAATAAAAATCACAAAAATCATTAAAAGGCACAATGATGATAAAAAAAAACTAAAATACTTAACAAAATAAGTATCCATGTCAAATCAATAAATGTCAAATAAAAAAATAATAAAATACATGTCAAGACATTAAATGTCAGAGTGTATAAAAAAGGAAAAGAAAAAATAAAAAAAGGAAAAGAAAGGAATAAATAATAAACAAGCGAAGTCCGAAGCTTCGACATTCACAGAGCAAATTTCATTGGAGCAGCTTAATCCCAAGCCTTTTTATCTTCGAGATAGTGATTAACATGATAGTAGGCTTTCAGGCACAGCTTCCGTTTTATAAACGATTTAAATTTATTTAGGCTTAGTGCTTGAATTTGGCTCGGAAGTTTATTGTAAAAACGTATACATTGGCATCTGAACGTACCCCCTATTTTTTTGAGCCTCGTTGCAGGAACAACAAATTTGTGTTTGTTCCTCGTATTTATGTTGTGGATATCACTGTATTTTTTAAACAAATTAATATTTTTGTGTGCGTACAAAAGGTTTTCATAAATAAACTGAGAAGGGACAGTAAGAACATTAATCTCTTTAAATTTTTCTCTGAGGGAGTATCTGGGACTTAATTTATAAATTGAACGAATTGCCCTTTTTTGCAAAACAAATATTGTCTGAATATCGGCGGCATTGCCCCACAAGAGAATACCGTACGACATCACGCTATGGAAATAACTAAAGTAAACTAAACGGGCTGTCTCTAAATCAGTTAACTCACGAATCCTTCTAACGGCGTATGCTGCAGAGCTAAGTTTTTTTGACAATTTGTCTATATGCGGGCCCCACTGAAGCTTGGCATCCAAAGTTATGCCTAGGAACACTGTGCTATCTTCCGGTTTCAACTCTTCATCCTTAATTAGTACAGTAGTTTCCACTTGTCTTACATGGGGTATCGTAAATTTAATACATTTCGTTTTTTTCTCATTTAGGAGTAGGTTATTAACATTAAACCAATTAACGACTTTTGCCAGGGCGCTATTAACATCACCCGTAACTAACTGCTGACGTTTGAGTTTAAATAAAAGAGAAGTGTCGTCTGCAAACAATACTATGTCATGATTATCCTTTATGAGGTGAGGCAAGTCATTTATGTAAATAAGAAACAAAAATGGACCAAGAATTGAGCCCTGTGGTACCCCCATTCTTACTACGGATCCAGGAGATCTCTTCCCGTTAACATCAACTCTCTGAATCCTATTACTCAAATATGAAATAAGAAGATCCAGAGAGGCGTTACGGATTCCGTAGTGGTGTAGTTTCCTGATTAATGTTTCATGAAGAACGCAATCGAAAGCTTTAGATAAATCGCAAAAAATGCCCAAAGCATCGCATTTGTCCTCCCAGGCATTATAAATGTGTCCTAAAAGTTCAACACCGGCATCAGTAGTTGAACGACCCCTTGTGAAACCGAACTGTTTTTTATGCAATAACTTATGTTTATTGAAAAAACTTTGCATTTGTGCCAAAATTAATTTTTCGAAAATTTTACTAAAGGTGGGTAGTACTGAAATGGGTCTATAATTAGTGGGGTCTGATGTACTACCCGATTTAAACAATGGTATTATTTTACTATATTTCATTAGATCAGGAAACTCACCACGGTCAATACAATCGTTAAATATTACAGCTAATGAAGGAGCTACAATGTTTATAATGGATTTAGCAACGTCTACAGAATGACCCCATAGATCGGCGGTCTTTTTAACATTTATGGTGTGAAAAGTTTTAATTATATCTTTACAGGTAACATATTGAAAATTAAATTCGGATTCACAGACTGAAACGTTTTCCCTTAGTAAAGACTCGGCAGCAGTAGGTGACGAGTTTAGCGATTTAGTAGTCGATACGGGAATATCCGCAAAGAAATTTTCAAAGGCTGTGGCAACTTGAGTATCTGAATTTAAAATATTTTCGCCAATAGCAAGGCTGTAGTCACTATTTCGGTTGCAAGACCTTCCCGTTTCGCTATTAATAATGTTCCATGTCATTTTAACCACATTACTACTATTTTTAATTTTTGAACTCAAGTAACGTGACTTTGCTATAAAACAAACTTTTTTAAATAATTTTGAATAATTCTTAACATACAAATTAAATTCTACAGTTTTTACATAAGTCCGCTCTTCATACAGCTCATAAAGTCGTTTTCGACTCTTATGAATACCAATGGTGGCCCAGTCGTTGAAAGAAGCGTTACTATTTACAGATATTGTCTTAGGGACAAATGTGTTTTCAAATTGTGTGCAATACATACTGAAAAAATCGTTATATTGTTGATTTGGATCATCATTATCTGACAAAAGTGGTAGTTTGGATAAAAGTTTAGTTTTAAAAGTTTCCAGGCGATTTTTACTTTTTGGATTAAATTTGGTGTACTTCTATTTTATGAGTAAAGGTTAAATAATAAAATATTATAGTACACCCGCCATCTTGACGTCAATATAGCGGGTGTACCTTACATTTCGAAATAATTTCGTTCTGAAGGAGGTACAGATTTTTTAGAGCGAGGTACTAAATAGTACATTTTAGGTACATTTTTTTGGTAATTGGTATAATTTGATTCGCTATGGTACACCCGCCATCTTGACTCTCATCTTTCATCACTGCGATCTCCAATCCGCCTGCCAAGCGTGGAGATTACGGCAAATTCCTCCCATCATGGAAGAGGCTTATGTCCAGCAGTGGACGTTATGGGCTGTTGTTGTTGTTGTTTTTTGATAGTTGAAACATCTCAGTTTTCTCGTTGATAGCGAATGGATCGGAATCCGAAAGCTTCTTGTTTTAATTTGTAACCTCTTTTCATAAAATAAAATAAACTTTAAAAAAAAACATAAAACCGACTTCAAAAACACAAAAAAGTAAAAAATAACTTAAGCTTCAGAAGCCGGTGACAAAACACCAAATCAATCAAACAAAGGTTAAGCTTCGAAGTTAGTGACCTTTGTTTGATTGATTTAGTGTCTTTGTCACCGACTTCTGAAGCATAACTGGCTTAACCTTGATTGATTTGGTGTTTTTGTCGCAGACTTCTGAAGCTAAAGTAATTTTTCACACTTTTGTTTTTGAAGTCGGTTAATACGCCATAGTCTTTTCTGCAAACTTAATGAACCAGCGATGATAAACAAACCAAAAAACCACAAATTACAAAGACCAAGCCACGTCCACACAATTTTTCAAACTAAATAAACAACACACCTTCCTACCGATCCATTTAAACGTTCGAGGCGTGAATATAGGCGAGTTTCCATCTGGGCCCAAAGAATTTATGTTAATATTAGTTAAATAATAGAAGAGGTTGGCATTGAGATACAAATTCGTGTATTTTCCGAGGGCGCCAAAATAGGAAAGGGTGAGTTTTAGGTGTAGGGTTGGGGCAGTATCGATAGTTTGGATGACGAGTTGTCGATAGTCGTACCTATATAGACTGTGGAAGTGTGACGTCACAAAATGGCGGATTTTGACGTTTGGGATTCAAGTTTCGATAAGGGATTTTTCAGATTTGTTATTTACAGTTGTTTTAGAGGTTTTTAGTCTCAATTATAATGACTGCCATTGTGAGCTTGAGTGCAATCGTAAAACAATTTAATGAACAAATCTAAAAAACCTGCAGGTTTCTCTTCTGGAGATAGAGGTAACTAAACCATACGTTTTTGTTTGTTTTTACCCAAATGTCAAAATCCGCCATTTTGTGACGTCAACTTACAAGTTTGGTTTAAACTGTTGTCTTAATTGATTACATTATGATGTTGATGACCCAGGGTCTATTCGTTTTGGATCTTTCCTAGTTCTTTTATGTTTTTTTTGTTGCAAAATGGCTGATAAATCGTAAGATTTTGTTTATTTTCCGTGTTGTAATATCAACTAAGTACATACTTTGTGTTAGGACAGAGTCCAATTTGAAAGCAAAATACGTACACAACAAAAAAATAAATGTTATGGGTATGTTTTGGTGACCAAATTCTCTGTAGGTCACTAATAGCTGTCAATCAAGGTCAGGCGGTCAATAAAATGACGTTTTTTCATTAACATTGATTCGTGATTGTAATCATTTTACTTAAGTGTTTTTAAAGACACCTTTTACATGGTGACCAATTTGAAAGTGTACAATTTAAATTAATATTATTTTTATTACGAGCGATAGTTTTTAAATATGTTCTCATAATTATATAACACTGGCTTAGCAATTTTGTTTGAAAAATAATCACTAAATCTATCTTTAAAAGAACAAGATTGTCTTTATGCTAAGCTTAAAATCATCCACCTAGCCTTTTCCCAACTATGTTGGGGTTGGCTTACCGTCTTAATAAAATACCAGTATTTTACCTGGAGCGACTGCCTATCTGACCTCCACAACTCAGTTAGTACTGGGTAATACGATACAAACTACAAGCATATCATCATCATCTTCCTGCCCTTATCCCATGTTACTACAACTAAACTACAAGCATATATTATAAAAAAAAAAGTTTCAGGTGCGACTACGTCATTCAAGTACTGTAGTTGTCCACGCCCAAAGCCTCGATCTCTATGGACAAGAATGGGCAAGAAACTCCATGGACACTGTTAAATAAAAATATTTTTACAATCCGAGCTAGTCACCCTGTGCATATTTTTACTGTGAAGGTTTCGATCGGTTGCTTAAAACTTAGCCTCAGGTGTAACTTATGTGCGTAGGCCATGACGAGCTAAGTAGGTACGTTTAGTAATTTATTTATTACGTTATTTTTTTAAGTATGTGCCTCAGGCTTCGTTTATATTGCGTCTTTATATGTGGAGCTACTAAAAATAGTTTCGACTCGGCAGTCTTCAAAGAAATCAAGTTTATTTCGGTGTCCTAAAATACTCAGGTTCGGTCAACACGCTACGGACTTTGCGGAAGCATCTCCGGACACCATACTTTGTCAGAATGTGCTGAAGTATCTGTCAGTGTCCGCAGCCGGTCCGCAATCTGTCTGTAACGGTTTGATCGAAACTTGACAGTCTTTCTTCCTACTTCGTATGATTCATGCCTAATGCCGCCCAAATGGGCCTCTGACTTGGCTTTACTAGTTTACTTACATGCGTTGAGAGAAATCTGCATGTTTGGTTTCCTCGCGATGTTTTCCTTCACCGAAGCAAGTGATAATTATACAATACGCATTTGAATCCGAATAATCGAAAAGACTTGACAGTGACGATACTTGCATGTATGTATAATTTTACCATGACATGACCTATTCATACTGTTTGATGGTTGGTGTTGAATATGGTTTCCGACGGGTGTGATACATGATTTCGAAAAGTGAAACACCGAAGGTGACGTCCCCGTAAGTTTACGAATACGAAACACTTAACACCGAATGCACGCTACCTCGAAAAACCTAACGCCGCGCCGTAGCCATGGGATCTCGAATAACTAAATCCCTAATTTCACCTATTCTAAACACTTAACAACGAATGCACACTACCAAGAAAAACTGAACACCGTAGCCACGCGATCTAGAATAACTAAATCTCGAAAAGTCATCGTAAAAAGTCTTTAATCATTAAACAATCAACCAAATCAAACTTACAATCAACCAAAACAAACATTAATAATTGAGAAAAAAAAACTTCTATTATGTCATATTATGTCTCAATCAACCAAATAATTATTTTGTTCCATGGGAAATATGAGGATATATGGGGATATGGGCAATATGAGCTCAGTTATTGTTTAAAATAGCACAAGTGTGCAAGACCGTCTAACAATATGATTAAGTTCATTGTTTCCTTTTTTTTCAAATGTTTTTTATTTTATTTTTTCTTCCTTATTTTTTTTCTTTGCTCTTTTGGTTTCTTGATTCTCATTAATAAAATTATTAACTCGAAGAAGGTTGTCAAAATAATGCTAAAATTTCCAAGCATGTTTGAGAACTTTTCGAGGTGTAGTTATTCTAGATCGCGTGGCTACGGTGTTCAGTTTTTCTTGGTAGTGTGCATTCGTTGTTAAGTGTTTAGAATAGGTGAAATTAGGGATTTAGTTATTCGAGATCCCATGGCTACGGCGTTAGGTTTTTCGAGGTAGCGTGCATTCGGTGTTAGGTGTTTCGTATTCGTAAACTTACGGGGACGTCACATTCGGTGTTTCACTTTTCGAAATCATGTATCACACCCGTTTCCGACCTTAATATTCTCTATTGTTCTAGCGTTTTGGCTAGAATCAAGTGCCTAAGCTCTTGTACCCTTGCTTACATGCTTTCAATACGTCATATCTTCAACAGGGTTGACATACTTTTCGGTGGCTAAATGTGAAACATCAGCTTCCTGCCCTTGTTGATATTTGGGTTCGGCGCAGTTGCGCCAAAAAAAAAAACGTGTTGCAGTTGCAACACGTTCTTTTCTTCCATTCTTCTCTGTCATCCGTCATGCTATCTTTTACTCCTTTTTCCTTCATACCATTCCTCACACAATCTATCCATCGTTTCCTTGGTCTTTCTAGCTAAAAGTGGATGACCTACTGAAAAGCTTTCCAATACATTTTTACCTTTGCACCACCGTTGTTGCTGATATAATGTGACTTCATGTAGTAGGTAGATTATTTCTAGAAGATTCTGTAGATATTTCTTGACTAAATAATGACGAAATCTTTAAAATTTCTGATTCATTTCCATCTTTACATCATCAATGTCCAAAATTATGATATTATGGCTGGATGACTATAATTATAACTTAAGTTAATCTATGTTTAGTGTTAATATGCAGCTGACCCTGAGTTATTCGTAATTGACAGGTATTAAATACCGCCATGTTTTTTTTAAATTATGTTTATGAAAAATTATTCAAGTAATTTTGTAATATTTTGGGAGTGCTATGTATAATGAGCAAGAAGATAGCAATTATATGTATGTATATGTATGCCGATATTATTTTATTATTTACTATAAAACGCGAAAATGTCGAAATGGGCAGATGATGTTGTCGCCATCACGACTTCACGTGTAAAACCTGGATGTGGCTTAGAGTAGATGAAGTTAGAATGTAGATTATCATGATACCGTAAAAAATTGACAAAAAGCGTTTATTATTATTTAATACAAATCTTAATTCACTCATTCACTAACAAATAATGCATAGCCTACTGTGTCTAGAAGCATCTAATTTTGCGCAAGAGTACCTTTCAGAACTAAGAAAGGATTTTTGAAGATTCCTTCCTTGAAAAGTTTCAGTGGCTTAGCAATGGGCAACTATAGTTCTTTCACCAACCCAATGGACACAGACTCCATTAAATCTGTCACCAAGATCCCTCTGGCAGAATGTGCTCGCCATACGGCCAATAGATACCGCTGGAAATGGATCCGAAGTCCGCGACCGCAATTGTGGGCGACCCGACCACGACCACTCTGCCAAGAGTAAACGACTAAGAAGAGAGTTCTTTCTCAGTTATTATGCTTTGTTGCTGGATTGCATCTCCATCATTTGTTGTTTAACAATTGAAAAGTACTTGTGACTGGTCTATTTGTGTTTGATAAGAGTTTATATAGAAGTTCTCAATTTTTACCGAAGAGTCAAACCCCATCGGCCCCCATACATTTTGTAATTACTATAAATTATAAACAGTATTATGACACCTGAGGGAAAAATTATCGCAAAATTCCGATGAGGTCACTAGTATATTGATCGTTAAAGGTAACCTATAGGTCACTAGGACGCCCATATTTAGCAACTCATTACAAGACAATGATGACGTATTATTAACAGTGTTAAATATTCATTTATTATTAAATTATGTCTGTAAAAGACTCGAGTTTGAATAGGCGCCAACAGCCTACCTTGGCGAAGCTCCTTGTGCTATGTTATTGTCCTCAAGAGAGATGGTCACTGCATGATGATTTATTTATAGGTAACTAGCTAATGCCCGCGGCTTTGTTCGCGTTAGTTTAGCATTTGACAGTTAAACTCTTAACACAGTACCTACTAAAGTTTCTATAACAATATAATTCAAGCATGATTCGACAGACACGTGGCGCCATCTGTTATCAACAACAACAACAGCCCATAACGTCCACTGCTGGACATAAGCCTCCCCCATGATGGGAGGAATTTGCCGTAATCTCCACGCTTGGCAGGCGGATTGGAGATCGCAGTGATGAAAGACTAACAGAAAACGCTGCCGCCCATTCTCAGGTCTGCGGAGGCGCAAGGTGTTCTGCCTCAGACATTAGTCGCCTTATACGACACCCGTGAGTGTAATGGGTTGGTTCTATTCTACTCTGCCGGATATTACACGGCTAACATGCATAGCATCTGTTAACATAAGAACGTTATTGTTGTTTTCCTCGGGAACGGTCCTTTTTTAGGTGTCGTATTCGTTTCTGTACACCTGACGTATATGCAAAATTTCAGGATGATCAGTTCTGTGGTTTACAACCAATAACCACATAAATCAGTCTTGGCCATTTCTAGACTTTCTCTAATCTGCCAAATAAGAAACCCATACTTATATTGCCCTGATCGTAAAAAAACTCGAATAAATCTGAGACTATGACCTCTGAGTTTGTTTCGGCTGTTTCTTCTCAGAGTAGTCAGGTACAAAACACCGGCCCCATCTAGTGTTAAAAAAATGACGTGTACAGTCGGGGTCTGTTCCGCCTTACCATTTTAATTTGTTTTCGCTTAAAACATGCGGAGGCACCGAGTCACGCCCCCTTAAAGTTTGGGCCTATTAGGTAAGCCTCAACTTTGGCGCGCAAAATAACAATAACTCTCGTTTGGCGTGCGTCGTCAGTGCGCTCGGCCGATTCGGTATCTTTTCATTCATTATTTCTATACAAACTCAATGGGGCGGGGCTAGAGAGCGTTTCTATGTTGCGAGTGCAAGCAAAAATAAGCTTAGGGGTGGTCAGGCGGGAGTGTCCTCGATATTACAAGTGTTTGTTAAAACCTACTTGCAAAATAAACATCCTAGCGGACGTCACGCGGTTTCACCCGCGTAGTTCCCGTTCCCGTGGGAGTACGGGTATAAAATATAGCCTATGTTACTCAGGGTGAATGTAGCTTTCTAATGGTGAAAGAATTTTTTTTATTGAATCGGCGCAGTAGTTTTTGAGTTTATTCATTACAAACATACAAATCTTTCCTCTTTATAATATTAGCGTAGAAGGTAAAAGTTATAAATAATA
Source organism: Xestia xanthographa (assembly GCA_905147715.2). Classification (NCBI taxonomy): domain Eukaryota; kingdom Metazoa; phylum Arthropoda; class Insecta; order Lepidoptera; family Noctuidae; genus Xestia; species Xestia xanthographa. The sequence continues at coordinate 20,896,109 of LR990667.1, forward strand.
TGACTAAAAGAACTATCGATACATCGCCTGCCCCTCACTACGTGGGGGTAGCTACATTTTCATGTAGGTCGCATAAAAATAACGCACCCGCCTCCCTTGCGCATCTGTTCAAATATTGAGTACCTACTGTGCACGCTACACGATGAGAATATCTTGCAGTGTCAGGAACAGGGCTGACTAGGAGAAAAAAGGTTTTTGGGAAAAAAACGGAGGGAAAATTACGATGACCTTTTTTTCAAGCTATTGAGTCTGGCCTATGGCGTTTGTCAAATTAAAGTGTTAAAAGATCGAGTTTTGGAGGTTATAAAGGGTGTAAACAACCTCATCACGAAGCCGTCAACCAAGCATTCTGTACTTCAAACTATAGTCTGTGCCAGATCAGTAGGAATTAAAGGTCATTAACCCGCATACATTTATTCAAATACTTACATAATTCCGAAAAACAGAAATAATGACATAAACTGGTTCGGAAACGACCTTTATCGTGATCCGTGACTTTTTCTAGTAATAAAAAACGATTCATAATGTATTGTCGGGGTACCTACGCAGAGAAATTAAGGAAAGAGCAATGACCTTTAATTCCTACTAATCTGGCGCAGACTATAAGTAACTTTACGCAAAATTATTGCTGGGAAGCGAGTTTTTTATGGGGATTGAAAAATCATGTTTTGTGGTAGAACTCAATGTAACGCACTCAAAACATTGTGTAGATGGATGGATTGAGTACTACGGGGGTCGTGGAGGTGTTTAAATTAAAGTAAAAATCTTACACTAAAAACTTGTATTAAAAAAAAACTTGTCACAAAGTTGGTACTTTGACCCCCGATATCTCCGTAACTAGAAGGTTCCCACAGGTATGGTGTAGAACAAAAAAATGATCGCAATGACGCCGGGGAGAACAAGGTGTGCGTTATCCTGGCAAAATGTTGTGCATTTGAGAGGTGAGACCATATCAAATAATTAGTGTATCATGAGGAGCAATTTGTTTACTTATAGCAAAATTTGTGTGAATTGTAGTTTTAAAGTTATTTGAGAAAAACACATTTTGCTGGAGTAACGATTGAAACATTATCCCGGCAAAACCGATTTTCAAAAATTCGATCAGCCCGGAACCAAATACATGATTAGACAGCTTTTGTTACGTAGTAAATGTTTGTAAATAGTAAAATATGTGTGTGGTATGGTTCTTGGGTTATTTAAGATTTTGCTGCGGTACCTAACGTTTTGGGATTTTCCAGATCTCGAAAACAGCTCAACGCAGAAGCTTGAAAAAAATACATTACGAGACCTTAATTTGTTTAAACATTAGTTTTTGATTTGGTTGTCGTAAACCAATGGAATTAAATGGTTTAAAAATCAGACAAAAACGGATTTTCAAGTAAACCAAAACACTTATTACCAAATGAACAGCTGTAAAAAATACCCATGGCAGACGCTTATAACGTCAAAAATATTAAATTTTGTATCTCTACACGATAAGAAAAAAACAAATTTGATTAATTTTAGACTGGTCGTACTTTAACGATGAAATAGGTACGCAGTTCCCAACACATTAAGAAACGTGGCATGACTGTCAAATTTGTGTTTTTTTTTTTTGATTTATAAAGGGTGTGAAACACCTCTTAACGAAGCCGAAAGGCACTTGTTCTCGTCGTCATTGCGATCATTTTTTTGTTCTACACCATACCCGGGAACCTTCTAGTTCTAGATATTGGGGGTCAAAGTTCCAACATTTTGACAAGTATTTTTTTTAAATACAAGTATTTTGAAGTGTTTGGAGCACCAGGATGTCGGGATACGGGTCCAGGAATAAAACAGCTGTTCACGGTTACGAGTATATTCCGACTGGCACATACAATGAGACCGAGCGCTCAGCTACATTTTAGCTCCTACCCACAATTCTTAATATCTAGTTCATAGCAATTATTTACATCTACCTTAATACTATAATATATCACACCTCACCACTTAATCTCTAAGTTATTAAATTTAAATACAAATTTTAATAGCTTTTACATGAGAGAGTTGGTTAACATAACTAATGTTTCTTTAAAATATTTTTATGTTACTCTAAATTTAATTACAGGTTTACGAGTACGTTTAGGTCGATCCTCCGGCGGTGATGGCGGTGGAAGTCCGGGCTTTGATAAAACTTCAAAACCACATTCGCTATCTATCCTCTCTTTTTCACCCTCACCAACCAGATTCGGTTCTTTTTCCTCCCCTGGACCCTCAGGTATCGGGACCACATCCTCCGCCTGTGACTTTTGAGTCGGTGGGAGTGGTAAACTTTCCGAGACTGTACTATCAGAACCCATGAAGTCGGATAAACGAGACCTACGTTTTACCTGATCTATGTGTTTTCTAGTTAGTCGTCCGTCACCGTTTTTTACGATATATTCGCGCGACCCTGCTCTAGCTTGGATTGTACCTTTCAACCATTTATCCCCTAAGGCACCGTTTCTCGTCCACACTTCATCTTGTGGAGCTAAATCTCGCAAAACGCCTCCGGAATTTTGTACCTGTCGTTGTTGTGCTGCTCGCACCCGATCGTCCAGTGCGCGGTCCGCGCGCAACAAATCTAAACGAGTACGTAATGGCCGTCGCTGTAACAACATCGCTGGTGTATCCCCGGTCGTACTTTGGATTGAGTTCCTATAACTGAGTAGGAACGTTTGTAAAGCGGCATCTATTTCTTTGTTCTCCCTATAGGCTTTTTTAATTGCAGATTTGCATAATTTAACTGCGTTTTCCGCGGCACCGTTTGACGATGGATGGTATGCCGGTGAAAAACACTGTCGTATGCCATTGTTTTTTAAGAAATAACAAAATTCTTCGCTTGTGAAAGGAGGGCCCTGATCCGACACTATTTCTACAGGAAGACCAAATCGCGCAAAGGTGCTACGTAAAACTCGGATTACCTGTTTTGCATTTGTACGTGGCATTTCGAAAACTTCCAACCACTTAGAACTCGCATCAATTAAAATCAAGAATGTGCTACCATGGTATGGGCCTAAGAAATCTATATGTACCCTGCTCCACGGCTGTATGACGTAAGGCCATGGCTGCGGCGGCGCTCGCGGTGGAGCAGCGCCCTCTATCGCACAAGTCTCACAACTGTGGCACAACGCTTCTACGTCACTATCAATGTTCGGCCACCAAACGTAACTGCGCGCTAATGACTTTGTTTTGACTATACCCATGTGACTTATATGTAATTGCTTTAGTATATCCTTCCGTAAGACTTGCGGTATTACCATACGGTATCCCCACATTAAACAGCCGCGTTCTACATACAATTCATGACGTCGAGAAAAATAAGGTTTAACTGACTCATCTGAACACGACAACGGCCAACCGGATTGCACGTATAGAAGTATTCTACTTAACAAAACATCTTTAATAGTCTGTTTCCTAACTTCACTGTGTGTCACTGGGAGAAAATCCTCCACAAAGTTAACATATGTGATCTCCGTACTCACACTAGGCTGTTTACTTTGGGGTAGCCTCGATAAGGCATCGGCGCAATTTTTCTTTGATGACACATATTCTATTTCGTAATTATAACCTGACAATAGTATTGCCCACCGCTGCAACCGAGATGCTGCCATTACAGGAATGCCAACTTTATCACCGAAAATGTATGTCAGTGGTTTATGATCCGTCCTTAGGACAAACTTACGCCCGTATAAATACTGATGGTATTTCCTAATGCCAAAAACGATCGCGAGTGCTTCTCTGTCTATTTGTGAATAAGCTCGCTCGGCCGTGCCTAATGAACGCGACGCATACGCTATCGGCCGCTCCCCGGCAGCTGTGACGTGAGACAGCACAGCGCCGACCCCGACGCTGCTGGCGTCGGCCGTCAGCACGAGCGGTAGGTCTGGTGAATAATGCACCAGCACCTCACTTGAAGCTAGTTGCTGCTTTACCTCCCTGAACGCGTCTTCACACTTTTCACACCACTTGAAAGGTACGTCTATCCGGAGCAATCTATACAAAGGCGAAAGAACTGTGCTGACGTTCTTAAGGAATTTTGCATAGTACATTGTCATACCGATAAATGCCCGTAACTCCGATATATTGGAGGGGGCGGGTGTATCAATTATCGCTTTTACCTTATCATCGCACGTTTGCACCCCATCTTTGCTAATTATATGACCCAAATAACTTATTTTTTTAGAAAAGAAACTACACTTTTCTTTTTTTACTTTGAGACCACTTGATTGTAATCGGTCAAAGACTTTGTATAAATTGCTAATGTGGTCTTGAGTTGTTGCCCCCGTAATAATAATATCGTCTAAAAATACGCCCACGCTAGGCAAATCTGCAAATAATTGTTCTAAACGTCTTTGAAATATTCCGGGACTCGAGGACAACCCGTACACTAAGCGATTGAACATAAACATACCTTTATGCGTATTTATAACCGTATATTTCTTTGATTCATCCAGCTCAAATTGCGCATAAGCTTGCGATAAATCAATTTTACTAAAATATTCCCCTCCATGTAAACGGGCTAACAAATCTTCTACTCTCGGTAAGGGGTAACGATCGACTTCCAAAACCTTGTTTAAAGTGATTTTATAATCAGCACAAATTCTGATAGTACCGTCTTTTTTTACCACTGGAACGATAGGCGTGGCCCAATCTGAGCGGTCCACAGGCGTGAGGATGCCGTCCCGCACGAGCTGGTCCAGCGCGCGCTCCACGGGCTCGCGCAGTGCGTACGCCAGCGGGCGTGCGCGCATGAACACCGGCCGCGCTCCCGGGCGCACGTGGATGCTTACCGCGCCGCCGGTGAATCGACCCAAACCGTCCTCAAACACCTCACAATATCTGGAACTAAATTCGTACATGTCAAACTTTTTATTTTGTAAACTATTTACAGCCACTACCCTATCAGAGAGGTCAGGAAATAATTGTATTTTCAATTCGGTCATCCACTGTCGACCGATTAATATCGTTTTCCCTCCTTTGATTACATACAAATCTAAATTTTTACACGCGTTTTTATACCTAACTTCCGGCTTAATAACCCCCAATGGGTTTACCATTTCCCCTGTATAGTACCTTAGCATCAGGTTACAGGAATCGATCCGTAAATCGCTAAACCATTCTTTGTATGTTTCATAATTTATACATGATATGGCACTTCCCGTATCACACTCCATCTTTAAATCTGTACCGTGTACTTTTACTAATAAATATATTGGCGGATAACGAGCTACAGATAAATTATTTATGTCGACAGTCATTACCTCGTCGCTTCGCTCGTCTTCCGACAAACTATTTGTATCTCCAACTTCATACAGATGATGATGTCCCACTTCTAGTGGACATACACGCCGAAGATGTCCCTGCTTGTTGCATACTCGACAAACGTATCGCGTAAATTTACACCATGTAGAATCATGACGTCCTCCACAAGCGTTGCATTGTTGATCTCGCCGAGCTCGCTCCACCGGTGCAGACGCTGCCGGCGACCCCTCCACGTGACGCGGCCTGTGCGCACCGCCACCGCCGCTGCCGCCGCGCCGCTGTCCGTTCCACGCGGCCCTGCGCCTGTCACCGACCGCACCTGCCGTCGCTGCCGGTTTATACTGCGCCGCCCCGCGAATTCCATTGTGACTCATAGTCGCCATCGCTAGACAATCGCTCGCCGTGTTCGCCTTTTCCGTGTTCTTTGTACTGCAGTCGACCACAGCTGCATTTTTTTCAGCTGCTTCCATACTCATGGCCATACTGTATGCTTTTGTATAGTCAATTTTATCCTCGGCGAATAAACGCTGTCTTATTATCTCACTACTTATCCCGCACACGAAACGATCCCGAATACTTTCTTCCAGCCATGTTCCAAACTCACATGATTTAGACATTTTCTTTAGTACTGCCATATATTCTGATATACTTTCGTTCACGTTTTGTTTCCGTTGGTGAAATTTGAATCGCTCGGCTAACACACTCGGTTTGGGCTGCAGGTGTTTTTCCATGACGGCCGTTACATATTCGAATGTCTTTGTGCTCGGTTTATGCGGCGTGCACAAATTTACCAACAATTCGTAACTTTCCGCACCCATTACCGTTATCAACGTCGCCACTCGCAATTCATCCTTGATATCGTTGACCACAAAATAATTTTCAAGACGCTCCACGTACAATTTCCAGTCGTCCGATTGTACTTTGAACTCTCCGATTTTGCCGATAGTCATTTTAATAGTTTGTGCTAACACGCTCACAAAAACAACACACACGAAGGTTTTTTTAAGTCCTCGTCGCCACTGAAGTGTTTGGAGCACCAGGATGTCGGGATACGGGTCCAGGAATAAAACAGCTGTTCACGGTTACGAGTATATTCCGACTGGCACATACAATGAGACCGAGCGCTCAGCTACATTTTAGCTCCTACCCACAATTCTTAATATCTAGTTCATAGCAATTATTTACATCTACCTTAATACTATAATATATCACATATTTAATGTAAGATTTTTAGTTTTTACACTTCCACGACCCCCACACTATTCAATCCATCCATCAGCACAATGTTTTCAGTGCGTTATATTGAGTTCTACCACAAAACATGATTTTTCACCAAAAAAAAAAGTCGTTTCCCAGCAATAATTTTTGCGTAAAGTTACTTAGTTTGATGTACAGAATGCTTGGTTGACGGCTTCGTGATGAGGTCTTTTACACCCTGTATAAATGTTAGACTGTGCATGTTCGTATTAGCTGTGTCACTCACCCGTATGTATAAAACAAGTCAAATTATTTATGATTACTTAAGTAAAAGTAATTACTTAAGCAACTAAGTATATATAACCTCCTTCCTTTTTAGAAGTCGGTTAAAAAACAGCAAAACCCATCTACATTCTTATCTCAACAAACTGCCTCGCTTTACTAATTACTAAGGAGTGTAAGGAGGAAACTTGATTTTCTTTCCTCTCCCGATTTCCTCTTCCGGTTAATTTCGTTGCGTATCCGAGAGAGTTAATAAGTGCCTTGGGAGAGTAGCTTTGTTCGTTTTCTGTGTTACTGGAACTGCATTCGAGATTCAAAATAAGGGGTGAATGACCTAAATTACCATGATAGGTGACATGTCTGCCAACCAAGCCAAGTTAAGGCCTGTTTATGATAAGGTAGGTCGGGGTAATAATAATAAGAAACAGAGTCGAAACATAGGTACCTACTCATACAGTCCTTCAACATTTATTTTACCTCCGACATAATCCTTATGGCAATAATAATAAAGGTCACTAAAGGATGTAAAAAACCTCATAACGAGGCTGAAAGGCCGTCATTGCGATCATTTAGGAGATATTGGGGGTTCCAACTTTTTGACAAGTTTTTTTTTTTAAATACAAGTTTTTAATGTAAGATTTTTAAACACCTCCACGACCCCCTTACTATTCAATCCATCCATCAGCACAATGTTTTGAGTACATTACATTGAGATTTACCACAAAACATGATTTTTCACCCCAAAAAAAAAGTCGTTTCCAGCAATATTTTTAGCGTAAAGTTACATAATTTGATGTACTTATTTATTTATTTATTATTTGCAAAAGTAATAATTAACATACTGTTCATCATCATCTGTCTCGCCTTTTCCCAACTATGTTGGGGTCGGCTTCCAGTCTAACCGGATGCAGCTGAATACCAGTATTTTACATTTAGCGACTGCCTATCTGACCTCCACAACCCAGTTAATACTGGGCAATACGATACCCCTTGGCAAGGCTGGTTGTCAGACTTTTTGGGCCATTGACTACCTGTAACGACTGTCAAAGATCTACAAATGACAGCTGGGACCAACGACTTTAGAAACACGAAAAATCTACATCTTGCCTTTACAAAAAAAAAATATTCGCAAAGGAAAAACCACATCGACACTCGAAGCCAAACTTAAAATATTCACGAAGGGCGCCAATTGCAAGCAATTCTGCCAACACTGCAAAGGGCGAAGCTTAAACATATATGTATAGATTTACAGTTTTCCTGGAAACGAGGGTAAATAAACAGCGGAAAGACAATACTGTATAAATATGATAAGAACCAATCTTGAAAAGGGTTAGGGTTGCCCTGTAAACGGGTTAAAATTAGGTTCTGGATTATTCTGGATGATAAAAAAATCTAACTTTCTAACATTAGATTAACTTATGTATACGCATGTTTTAACAAATAAAATTATCTTTATCTTTAACTTAACGGTCAAAATCACGCCCAAAATGACAGATTGTACAAATATACCCGCACACACACATACAGGAAACACACACACACATACTTACACAAAACACCCACAAACAAATTTGCATGCTACAATTGCTTTTAATTTTTTCTCATTGTAGGTTTTTCCTTGCATAACAGCTCGTGGCTAAATAATAACAGCCGCTCGACTGCTCGAGTCGATCGTTAGGCTAAGCCGTGCTTGCTTTGGTTGGTCTGTGGATGGGTGACCACCCTTATAGACCGAGTTTTCTCCATGCCTCGGAAAGCACGTTAAGCCGATGGTCCCGGCTGTCATCTGTAGATCTTTGACAGTCGTTACAGGTAGTCAGCCTGAAAGTTTGACAACCAGTCCTACCAAGGGGTATCGTATTACGCAGTACTAACTGGGTTGTGGAAGTCAGATAGGCAATCGATCCATGTAAAATACTGATATTCCGCTGCATCCGGTTAGACTCCCAACATAGTTGGAAAAAGGCCAGGCAGATGATCAGTGCCGGTTTTAGCACTACCAGCGCCCTGGGCGAGATTTCTAGGGCGCCCCCTAACTGCAATTTTAAACCCATACGAAAAAAAAACCGGCCAAGAACGAGTCGGACTCGCGCACCGAAGGTTCCGTACAAACTTTTTAAAGGACAAACTTAACTTTGCTGTTCGATCCCATGAAACGGCTACTGCACCATTTGACCCGTATTTCTTATTTTGTTACGTAAACCAAAATTGACGAAGAACGACGCTTTTAAAATTCTCAATACGTCACGCCACCGTGGTTAGGGTTACCATATCTCAGGATTTGTCCTGAGATCTCAGGATTTTTGGACTCTTCTCAGGATTGCGGCTGGATTTTGAAAATCTCATGAAATCTCAGGATTTTTTGAATTTTCAATAAAATACAGCTTACATTTTAAATATCTCTTTAATAAAAAGTTAAACTAAAAATAATCTTCCTTTGGTAATAATTGCACAATTAAAATCAGTACTTATTTATCCAAGTAGGTACTTAATCAGTTTTATCATACTTAATATGTGATGATACATTTTTAAGTAAGGTTTTTTCTTTAATAATGGATTTATAAAATGCTCTCTTCAAATTATATTGAATACCCCGCCCCCCCCCCGCGCTTCGAGTGCGATGTGCAACGCGTGAGTGAGGTCCACAGTGTAGGTATATAAACGATACTATTACGACTTTTTAAAATTGTTAAACTTAACAATTTAAAAAAAGTTTGAGAATTTTTTAAACTGTAAAAAATCTCAGGATTTTTCAATGGAAATCAGGCTTTTTCTCCGGACTTTTGATTTTTTCATCTGGTAACCCTAACCGTGGTATAATTTTTAGTGCGTTCTGACGTCACGAGCCCCCACTCCCGAGTTTTGATGCGTTTTATCTTTGTAAATATTCGTTGATTTACAAAAACAAAAAATACGTGTCCATTATTTTCCAATGCTCTAACTGACGAACTAAATAGATTTGCAATTTATTGATGGTGGAAAATACCCTATTAGTGTTTAATCGATGCACGCATGTGTCGATTAATAACGCGTCCTACGTGTCTTGTTGTTTGATAATTAGATATACCATGACTAATAAATAATGATCTAATAACACAATAATTAAAATGACGACATTGATTGGCACCTGCATCTTGATTTGCGAATTAATTCGCGGAATCAGTTTAGGAATTTCGATTAGATTAGAAGTTATTTCTTGTTGACAAGACTGTCTACATTACAATTAATTGTATTTGGGTAATCATCAAAATATACGGAAGCGAATATGTTACATCATCATCTGCGTAGCCTTTTCCCAACTATGTTGGGGTCGGCTTCCAGTCTAACCAGCACCCTTAGCCAAGTTGACAATCTACAATCGTTAACGGTAGTAGAAAACTATTCAAATGAATGGGAATGACATCATCTCAACATTAAATCACGTGATCAACACAAACGAATAGAAAATTCGTAGACAAGTTTACATCGTTCAAAATGATAGAGTAGAATGTTATCGTTTCTACAATGTTGATCGCTAAACTCTTTGGTAGGAACGCTCACCATAGACTAAAGTGTAGGTTTTTTCTACAGACATTAAAGAACGAGCGATCGACTCAGTCGTGTCAATTTGGCTGCCAATTTAGCGCTTTCTACAATCGCTTACGCCGAGGCGTTTAGGATTGTAGAAAGAGAATCGATACGAAACGTTTGTTACTTGGCTAGGGGTGCTGATGCAGTTGAAAACCAGTATTTTACATAAAGCGACTGCCTGTTTGATCTCCACAACCCAGTTAGTACTGGGGTAATACGATACCCCTTGGTAAGACTGGTTGTCAGACTTTCTAGCCACTGACTATTTGTAACGACTGTCAAAGATCTACAAATGACAGCCGGGACCAACAGCTTAACATGCTTTCCGAGGCACGGAGGAAACTCGGTATGTAATGGGTGGTCACCCATCCACAGACCACCCTAGGCAAGCGCGACTTAATCCCACACTAATATTATAAAGAGGAAAGATTTGTATTTTTTTGTGTGTATGTTTGTAATGAATAAACTCAAAACCTACTGCGCCGATTTCAAAAATTCTTTCACCATTAGAAAGCTACATTCACCCTGAGTAACATAGGCTATATTTTATCCCTGTATACCCACGGGAACGGGAACTACGCGGGTGAAACCGCGTGACGTCCGCTAGTAATTAATATGTGAATGAAGAGAAAGATAGAATTTTTATGCAACTTTGAATAAGAGGGTAGTTATTCTTTCCACAAGGTAGGTACCCTCATTCGTTAGTAACTGTCATGTCGTCCACATACACCACTACGTCAATTGCAAGAGAAGCATGTAGATATATGTTGCGGTATGATTTGGCAAATCGTATCTATGCGAAGATCCTAGATTTGCAAAACACTGGATTGTTGAAAACTAAGAATGATAAACCAAACTGACTGAACTGACCGAATAAAAAACGACTTTCTAAAAACCACTAAAAATTCCGACATTGGTGTCGATTCTGTTATGCACAAACTAAACTTAATTTAGGCCATTGCTATATTTTTCACTCTAGTAAAACGAAAAAGAGACGGACGTAATTTAGAGCTGTCTTTAGTTGGAACTAATATTTCCATACAAATGAAGGGTGCACGTAAAAACATGTCGACTAAAAACACAGTGAAGCGCAAGGCATAAACTAGTTTGACATCTCAAACTTAGTAAAAGATAGCAATAGCCTAAATTAAACAACAGAATCGACATCATTTTATACAAAAGTCCTAGGCTTTTCGCAAACAAACGATTTTTCCAATAATTTCGCGACGTACACTCGAACAGGCTTACAAATCAAACGCTTAGCATAAATATACAATAAAGTGAGCTAGTGCGGAGGTGGTACGTGATACTAACGTGATACTACAGATCTGTTTTGAATATTGGTTTAATAAATAGGTAAAAATGGCGACCAGTGTATGGTTGTTTAGGCTTTTGATTGGGCCTAGTTTTAGGACTAAATACATGGTGGAAGGAATACCGAAGCACAACCGGTTACCACAATATTCAGTAGGTACATCATTCGTCTTTTTTATCGTGTGGTAACCTAACCTAACCTGCATAACTATTCACAACCCTTCGATTCGATTTTCGATTCGGAAAGTCGTTCGCTCGATTTCGTAATGTCAAAAAAAGATAGACATACGACTTTCCGAATCGAAAATCGAATCGAAGCGTTGTGAATAAGGGGCCTGGCTGTGTCAGATTTTTTATGCCGCCCACGGTTTTCTGACTTGGCTTTTTATAAAAAATATTATTATTCTTCAACAAATTTACATTCGTGTCGAACAGTGGGTTATATATAACAATAATAAATGTAACACAAACTTAATTAACTAATCATCGTAAAATCAGAATAAAAATAAAAATTTAATAATAATACATTCCACATCGGTCATAACATTATTAGTCGTAAAAAAAAAAATGTCAATATAAAAATGTCAATATAAATACATACTGAGTTTCCTCCGTGCCTCGGAAAGCACGTTAAGCCGTTGGTCCCGGTTGTCATTTGTAGATCTTTGACAGTCGTTAGGTAGTCAGAGGCCAAAAAAAAAGTCTGACAACCAGTCTTACCCAGGGGTATCGTATTACCCAGTACTAACTGGGTTGTGGAGGTCAGATGGGCAGTCGCTCCATGTAAAATACTGGTATTCAGCTGCATCCGGTAAAACTAGAAGCCGACCCCAACATAGTTGGGAAAAGGCTAGGCAGATAAATTCAAAGAAATGTATGTCAATCAAATTCATTAAGATGTAATGTCATGATAGAATGCTGAAATATATTATCTAAAGTCAATAAATAGTACATTTTGATACAAGTGGAGAAAGTTTGTTATTGCAATCGAGGCGGAATTATAACTCCCGAGCCGTAGGCGAGGGTGTTTTTGAGCCGAGAATTGCAATAACAAATGTCCACGTGTATCAAACGACGTTTTTCAATACACTTTTGAAGAAATAAAATAAAATAACGAATATTTTTTTTGTCACGAACTATGAAACTATGATTTAAATTTTCTTTTTTTTTCGCGCTTTGGTCTCGCCAGGTTGAAAGAGAGGCAATGGTATGAAGTCGCTAGACAGCCTAATATAAAAAAAAAGATTTATTTTATATTTTTGAATTCAGAACACAAATAAATGTTAATTTGTGTATAAAATTAACTATTAGTTTTAAACAATCATGTTTATCTATGATATTCTATTTATAAACACAATTTGAAAATTCAAAAAATATTTATGCCGTAAAGACGCGTAGTGCTTTGCAAAAATTAAAAAAAAGCATTCTCCTCAGACTATAGGCATTGAACCAATTTGGACTAAGTATAGGTATAGTTATCTGTGGCAATTTTCATTCATGCACACGTGCGGGAAAGTGGAAAAAATCGCACGCGTGTGAAATACATTGCATGTTGTACCTAATCGTAGTGCGTTAAGGACCAGTTTTCGAGGAAGTGTATTGAAAAATAATTACTATTAGATCGAAAGCTACTATTTATCTTTGAGAAACTCTTCTATGCTGTAATAACATTTCTTCAATAACAATGACTTTACATGCCGTCGAGAAATATCTCTCAGGCATGCTGGTTTCCTCACGATGTTTTACATAATTCTGAACATGTAAATTTTTAAACGGTTACTTATTCAAAAAAAGAACTCCTGTTTGCTACAAAACTGCAATACCTACACACCCAAAGGGTAAAAACAGGGCCCTATTATTAAGACTCCACCGTCTGTCTGTCTGTCACCAGGCTGTATCTCAAGAACCGTGATAGCTGTTTTATGTATTCCATTTTCTTTTCTTTTTTATTTACACACTATCTCTTCATCTCTTTTTTAGGGTTCCGTACCCAAAGGGTAAAAACGGAACCCTATTACTAAGACTTCGCTGTCTGTCCGTCTGTCCGACTGTCCATCTGTCCGTCTGTCCGTCTGTCTGTCACCAGGCTGTATCTCATGAACCGTGACAGCTAGACAGTTGAAATTTCCACAGATGATGTATTTCTGTTGCCGCTATAACAACAAATACTAAAAACAGAATAAAATTAATATTTAAGGGGGGCTCCCATACAACAAACGTGATTTTTTTTATAATAATTGGTACGGAACCCTTCGTGCGCGAGTCCGACTCGCACTTGGCCGGTTTTTTAGTATCTCCTTTCGCAGGTTCGCTGTAAGAGATTTCTTTAGAAATAAGCATCACCTTTGTACTATTTTCTGTTCCTTTCTACTTTTCTTTATATTTAGTGTGTACATAAATTGTTACTTAAATAAATAAATATATAGCTAGACAGTTGTGTTTTTTACAGAATGTGTATTTCTGTTGCCCCTATTACACGAATAAAAATATAAAATATATATACGATAGTACGGAACCCTTCATGCGCGAGTTCGACTCGCCCTTGGCCGGTTTTTTAAATTCCTGATGATATATTTCCATCTATCCCATAATAAGCAATAATGGATTGGTGTTTGCGGGATTCGGGATTCTTAATAATTGGTACGAAGCAGGATTTCAATTTGACTGTATTCAAGTTTTTGCCAGAGAGAGAGAGACAGTTTTTAGAGCAGCGGTGGTCCAGTGGTGGCGGCCTCGACTTACGAACTTAGTCGTGGGTTCGAACCCGACAGGCGCATTACTTTGTGTAATTTATTTCATCACCACTGCTCTCAAAACGGTGAAGGAAAACATCGTGAGGAAACCGGCATGTCCTAGAACCAAACATTCGAAGACATGTGACATCTACCAAACCGCACTGTGCCCGCGTGGTGAATTATAGCCTTCTTTATATCTATGATTATAGCCCTTTCCCTCTCATAGAGAGGAAGCCTGTGTCCCAACAGTGGGAACATTATTGGCTGATGATGATATTTTTGCCTTGTTTCGGCTGTTTTATTGACTATATTAATTTTACCTTGGCCAAAAATAACTTTTAAATTCCTCAAACAAAGTCGCTCCCGCTGTTTGTTCGCTTAGATCTTTTAAACTACGCAATGGATTTTAATGCAGTTTTCAGCAATATATAGAGTGATTCAAGAGGAAGGTTTATATGTATATGCTACATTATACCCGTGCGATGCCGGGGCGGGTCGTTAGTATGTATAATAAACAACTTAATCATTTTGACGAAGTACACGCCTTCGTCAAAATCTTCATGAACCCCTTCTATTTAGGTTCAGATCAAACACCACTACAAGTCATTAATATAAATAGTAAGAGAGATGTAAAATTAGACTTCAATCAATATTACTAAGTAGATAGAAATATAACTGTGTGACGAAATGTATGCACTTTAAGGTCGTGAGATCTAGACTGACCTTTCACGTTGAAATAGGACTTGTATTTGCTGTAAGGCGTACTGTCTTTAGGTTCAATTTCGTTTAGCACAGAATAAAACGTTAATTTAGAACATTTTTTTTTTTTGTTTAGTATTTTTGTTTTTTTTATACTGTGTGCACTTGTGGCGTGTGCCAAATACATTTTATTTTCTTTCTTTCTAGATAATTTGAGAAGTTTTTTTTTTTTAACAGAAATAAAAACAACATTGCATCACGCAGAGGCGAAAGTATAGTACACTCACATTTCGACAGTTATGTTGTAAGTCTTATGGAATAGGGATGAGCCTATTACAATTAAACGGGCATAGATCTAATAAGAATCAATATCGTTTTAACAACAATGTAAACATGCATTCGAATGTTTAGCAAATCAGCACTAAGTTTGTTTTTTTTTTACCGAAAATTACGAGTACTTAGGTAGGTAAATAAAAATATACAATTTGTTTCATCCCACAAGTTTCCGAACGCAGTTTTTTTGACGTTTGACAGATGACGTTTGACAGATGACGTTTGGTTGTCAGTGCGATCTTGGTTGGAAAAATGGTCACTTCCGTTTTTGTTTTTTGATGCACGTTGTTGTCGGGCAATTATTGATTGAAACTTTGAGTTAATGTTAATCCGATACAATCTTGATCGGTGTTTGATATTTTGTTGATAATTGAGTGAAAATTGAGACATTTCGCCATCTTGGGTCGTGACCGCGAATAATTTGTTGGTTAAGTAGCCGGCTTTTGTGTCGTTTGGACGCCGGTAACTTCCTGAATTTAGTGCTGAACTTGTAAATCCCCACTTGGGTTAGCTAACCGGGATAAGATTTAGTTGAAAGTGCCACGTGTGTGATCTTGGAAGGTTTGACCAGGCAGTCGACGGTACGCGCTGTGGGCGTCCTTTGGAATACCGTCGAATCTGACTTAACTTCACATGCACAACACAAAACACATTTACACTTACACCCCACCCGGATACGACGTGACCTGGGACTACGCCACACATCAGTTCCAACGTGATGGTAAGTGTATCTAATAGTTGTTCCCCTTGTCGATTGGACAAGTATTATTTTGATTAGGGCTCTGCGTAATCGCGGACATCGTGAATCTGCTGGTGCAGTCTCACACACAATTTATGATTAATAATCAATTAGATCAAGATGATACATGAAATTATGGTGGCCAATAAATAGTACCTACTCACGGGAACAGTTTACTGACAGTTGCCTATTTCTGAACCCAATATTACTTTATGCCTGAACCTTTATTACGGGGCTGACAACACCTAATTTGTTGAAATTGATGTTATTTAAGCAGTTTTTTAAGAAAAACTATTTGTTCTAGCACGGCAAAAAAATATATATGTTAAAATTGATCATATTTGAAAGACCTTGGACGGACTCGATACATATTTCGACGAAATCGGCTCGATAGAAAATAATTGCAAAGATTAGTCTTAAAATCATCATTAACGGTCCTATGTCTTTATTTTTTTAACGTATGGGTCTGCAATTAAAAACATGAAGTCAACATATTCATACCTAAACCGCTAACGAGTCATATTTCACAAATAATCCATACTTTTTTTTATATCAATATTTATTCATTATTTTCTTCTAAAACCTGACCGCCCAGTAATAGTGAGTGACGTCTCGTTTTCTCCCATACAAACAGTGTGCGCGATGTTGGTGTTAACAGCGCCTTAAATGACAATAATTTTACTCTTACCGAATCAGAGGGCCTACTTGAACATTAAAATCTCAATCCAACAATCGCACTTCACACCTATAACTCCATTAAAATAATGACCACTTGAAAAAAATCAAACAAATTAAATTTTGCACTCTAGCAACACTGGGACGCGACGTTCAGAAATTGAGCTAATTGCAAAAGGCGGGAAACACGTCGAGAGGATTTCCGAACGTAAAAGCAAAGATGGCGGCGTGATTTTTCCTTTTTAATTATCGTTTTCGAATGGAACGAGTTTAAATTGAAGGGCCCTCGAAGGGAGAAAATGGCGGGAAAAGGGAGTCCATGTTTTTTTTCTATTTGTTTTTATTTCTTTGATTGGGGAACGAAGGTATTTGTATGGCGTTTGTTTTTCAGTCTGTTCTTAATTCGAGATGGTGTTATGTCTATTGTTTTTGTTCAGTTTCCTGCAGCCCTATTACGTATCTCAGTTGACAGCTCGAAATGATAGTAACTGGGCTCAGTGTCTATAAAATAACTGTCAAAAGGTTAGTTTCGTATTATGTATGACCAGTCGCGATCAAATATGTCGTCATCGGTGACCATCGTGGCTGATAGTCACCGTAACTCACTTTGACAGACGCTTTCGTATCGATTCTTCTAATATTGCGATTATGTAAGCATAGTGGACATCAAATTGATGACAACTGAGTTTGAAGTGGCTTTCGTGAAAGACGTTACACCGTACCCGGGCTGTTATTCACCATAAAGTGATATCCACTCAGTGTGATACGTAATACCAATATTATGACATTCACTGTTGTCATCAAAGTTCGGTGTACAACCGAAGCTTGATAGTCACTGGATATCAGAAAGATACGTAATAGGCCTGCTGCTGTAGGTAAAATAATTGTGTCATTGTCTAATTGTATTAATCTTTTAATGATTTGATAATTTATTTTGACATTTATTTATTTATATGTACGAAATTAATGGTTTTTTTGCGATTTACAAAAAATCTATTGATTGGACTAAAAAAATAAAACACACGACCTGCTTTATAGCTAGTTCAGTTAGTCTAGTATGCAAAGTTTCATGATCTAATTTGAAGTACTTTTTAAATACCAGCCGGTTTATTGTTCGATTTGGAGGTAACTTTGGTTTTTTTTTTTATATCGAGTAAAGTTTATGGAATCGTGTTAGTACTTAGCATTAATCCTCAACTTTACCATACATGTTTCAAAATTAATGCTGCAGTATTTTAGGCGTAACGGAGGATCATGCTAAGCCATTTGAGGGGGTATAGGCCCTTAAGTTTCATGAAATAGGGAGCGAACCTATTGCCATCAAACAGCCGGGCTTTACCAAAACTATTAAAATCACCCATACTTTGACGCAGTCTATTTTGATCGAAACCTCTTAACAAAAATAATAGTTTGTATAAATTGTTCGAAAGTCAAATGTAAAGTTGGAGACATTTCCCGCGATTCACGGTTGCATACAGAATATATCTGGCGTCTATTTTACCAGTGCGGTGTCGTTAGTGGAGCGGGTAGTGATGGGACATGACTTATCGATAGATTTTGTGTAGTGTGTCGATGACATTAGATTTGATCTCTGTCCTGTTACTATGTTTATGTAAAACATCATACTTAATTAGCACAATAACTCCAACATACATTAAACTACCCGCATCAGATCATAAAAATACCATCACAGACATTCCACGCGATAACACACATAAGTACATACTTACATAAAATCACTTTCAAAACTTCTTTCGATTTCAAAAGCTACATTCACCCTGAGTAACATAGGCTATATTTTATCTCCGTACTCTCACGGGAACGAGAACTACGCGGGTGAAACCGCGTGACGTGCGCTAGCCTAATATTATAAAGACAAAAGTTTGTATGTGGGTATGTTTGTTACTCTTTCACGCAAAAACTACTGAATGGTTTCGGATGAAATTTAGCACACAGATAGTTTATGACCTGGATTAACACGTAGGATACTTTTTATCTCGGTAGTATGATCCCGTGGGACAATTATCTAACTTCACGCGGGTGAAGCCGCCGACGTAAGCTAGTTCATATTATATAAGAATAAGTTATTTTATGTGGTGACACTTGGGGGAGGCCTATGTCCAGCAGTGGACGTCTTTCGGCTGAAATGATGATGATGATGATGATGAAGTGATTTTAAGTTTTTTTCCTTTTGCATCTTGCAATCGGTTGTAAACCTTTAGCAGATTTTTTGTGCGGTTATTGACTGCTGCGGGTCTAAAATGGCCGCTTTAACAGAATCTACGCAGAATCTTAGGATGAATCACGTTAAAAAATTAAAATTCTTAAAATGGACTTTATGTTAATAACCATAGAGTCCATTTTAGGAATTTTATATTTTTAACGTGATTCAGAAAACGATTCTGCTAAAGCGGCCGTTTTAGACCCCCTGAGGTCCATTCTTCCAGCGAAGAATCTGCCTCTCAAAACTATTTACTTTATTCTATAAAGTCCCATATGTGGTAGCGTTTGAGCCTTTTCATGGTTATTGGATCACTTAGGGCTATGGCTAAGGTGTTGGTATGTGACTTTATTCGGTGTTTGTATGTCGTTAGTCGGTGTTCTACTTCCCCTTTTATGGTTCTGATTTGTAGATGCTCGTGTAGTTCTGAGGTCTTCATAAACCAAGGAGCATGTGTTATAGTTCTGAGAGCTTTATTTTGAAATCGCTGGAGAATTTCCAGATTTGAGTTTCTTGCAGAGCCCCATAGCTCAATCCCATATGTCCAAACAGGCTTTAATACCGCTTTGTAGATGAGCACTTTGTTTTCTAATGAAACGTGTGACGTTCTTCCTAAAAGCCAGGTTAGTTTTCGGAGCAGGATGTTAAACTCGTCACGTTTTTTCTCAATGTGGTATCTCCACGTTTGTTTTCTATCGAGATAGACGCCAAGGTACTTTGCTACTGTACCGTGAGGAAGTGTGTCATCTCCAAGTTTAACAGGTGGGCAGTCATCTTTTCTGAGGGTAAACTTCACTTGCGTAGATTTGTTGGCGCTAGCTTTTATTTTGCAATCCCTCATCCATTTGTGGACTTTGTCAAGGTGTTTTTGCAGCACCAGTGAAGCCACACTAGGGTTTTTATGAGTGCACAAAGCAGCCGTATCATCAGCGAAGGTGGCAGAAAGTACTTTTTCTGAGGTTGGTAGGTCTGCTGTGTATATGAGGTAGAGGGTTGGACCCAAGACGGAGCCCTCCAGCCAGTATGTCGTAGAATTTCGAGTACGAATAATTAATTTTTACCCGGAAAATTCTGTCTTCTAAGTATGACTTTAGTAGTACATACAGGCTGTGTGGCAGTTGTTTTTTTACTTTAAATAACAAGCCCTGATGCCAGACCTTATCGAACGCTTGTTGTACATCCAGGAACACAGCCGAACAGTATTCTTTCCGTTCCAGCCCCTCCCGAATCTTATTCACCACTCTATGCACCTGCTCCACCGTAGAATGCCCCATTCTAAATCCGAACTGATGTTGTGGGATGATACTGCCGTCTTTGACTATTTCGTTTAGCCTTCGAGCAACGACTTTCTCAAATACTTTTGACATGACAGGTAGTAGGCTTATTGGCCTGTATGACGACACAAGGTGCGGTGGTTTTCCTGGCTTTGGGATCATGATAACTTCCGACACTTTCCATATTCTCGGAAAGTATCCAGTCCTCAAAATTCCATTAAAGAGCTGTGTTATGAATACGATGGCTTTTCTTGGCAACTGTCGTAGAATTTCGGTAGTTATAAGGCAGTATCCAGGAGCTTTATTTAGTTCCAGATCTCTTATAATTTTCCAGATCTCTCGAGGTGAGCAGCATTTAAGCGGTAAGCCGAGTTGTAGATCTGTATCCAAATAATTTTGGATCTCTCTCTCTGTTTCTATTGATGTGTCGCCAGAATTGGGAGTGAATACACCGGCCAAGAAAGAGCCAAAGGCTTCGGCACGTTCGTCGTCTTTTCTTGCCCATGTATTATTTCCCAGCTTTAAGGGATGCTGAGCTGTTTGTGGCGCGTTTTTGCTATGCTTTACAGTTTTCCAGAGCGAGTATTCATTTTTGGCTGTGGTATCTAGATTCTCAAGTCGGTTTTTTAAGGTCTCGTCTTCAATGTCTTTCAGGTATTGCTTCAGTTCTGCGGCCGCTCTATTGAAATTGCGTCTGTCAGAAGCGTGACGGCTGGTGTGCCAAACTCTTCTGAGCCTTCTTTTTTCCAGGACCTTATTCCTTACTTCCTTGGGAATATTTTTGGATCCTGGCCTCGTAAGTATCGGTGTGCATTTCCATGCAGCTATCTGAATAAGGTTTGTGATGTCCGTAGCAGCTTTATCAATGTCATCGTTTGTTTTTAATGATATTTTTAAGTTCATATTTGACTCGATGTATTCTCTGAATGCAACCCAATCAGTGTTCTTGTTGCAGAGACTTTCTTTGAACGGTCTTTCTATTAGGGTTGTACTTACAGTGGCGATCAGGGGGGTATGATCAGAGCTGCTATCCAGGCAACTTTCGGCGCTTAGGTACATATTAGAAAGTCCCTTATACACGAAGAAGTCCAGTAGATCAGGGACCTTATTGGAGTCTGTTGGCCAGTACGTGGGTTCACCCGTGGTCATGACGTGTAATTTGTTTTCGTCAAGACTTTTTTTCAATTCTCTACCTCTGGGTAGTGTCAGTCGGGAGCCCCAGTAGACATTTTTGGCGTTCCAGTCTCCGCCACATATAAATCTTTGGCCGAGAGTTCTGAAGAAATTCGTGAAATTATCTTCCTTTAGGATGTGCTTAGGGGGACAATATATAGCAGATAGGGTTAGTGAGCTCTGTTTATCTTGAACCATCACCGTAGTGGCTTTATTTCAAGAATAAGAATAATTTATTTATAAAGTATTACAAAAAAGTACATTTAGGTGCAGTAGTATTATTTTTCAAACAATGGTATAATTAGTGCATAGGTAAAAGTAAATATACGCAGTAATATATACTTACGCACGCAGGTTGCGAGTACCACGGTACCTGAACTTTCTGAAGAATATCATAATTAAGGTCAGTGTATTCTTCTAGAGCCTCCTCTCCCAGCAATTTCACCCGATAAGTTTCACAAAAACTTCAATATTTTACAGAAATTTTCCACAATTTTCCTGCTAGCTATCAGCAGAAAACAGGAAAGGTACAGAATTAGGGTCCGCACATAAACAAAGGAAGGAAGACGTTATTAACAAAGATAGTGAGTCTGTTCACGAAGTAGGCGTTTCTGCAAAAGGTTCACTGTAAAAAGTTTTCCTTAATAGTGTACTAGCGGACGTCACGCGGTTTCACCCGCGTAGTTCCCGTTCCCGTGGGAGGACGGGGATATAGTATAGCATATGTTACTCGCTGATATTGTAGCTATTCATTGTTGAAAGAATTTTTCAAATCGGTCCAGTATTTTTTGTTTATTCGTTACATACAAAAATACAAATCTTTCCTCTTTCTATTATTTTAGCATCATCAAAGTTTTGCCTATGTGGTTTGAACTTTCTACCAGTTGCTTCAATTAAAATACTGGTAGATATTATTCAGTTACATCCGGTTCCCATCATTTTTGGGCACAGGTTATGCAAAGGATGGCTGACCTGCAGGCCTATTCCGTATCTTTCTGATATCCAGTGACTATCAAACTTCGGTTGTACACCGAACTTTGATGACAACCGTGAATGTCAAAATATTGGTATTACGTTACGTGTAGAGTGGATATCACTATGGTGACTAACAGCCCGGGTACGGTGTAACGTATTTCACGAAAGGCACTTCAAACTCAGTTGTCATCAATTTGATGTCCACTATGCTTACATATTCGCAATATTAGAAGAATCGATACGAAAGCGTCTGTCAAAATGAGTTACGGTGACAATCAGCCACGTGACGTCATATTTGATCGCGACTGGTCATACATAATACTAAACTAACATTTTGACAGTTATTTGATGGACACTGAGCCCAGTTATTATCATTTCGAGCTGTCAACAGAGATACGTAATAGGCCTGCTGATCGAAAAATATGTACCTAACCTACCCACTAATATTATTAAGGCGGGGAATCTTCGGAACTACTGATCCGATTCCGAAAATTTCTTTAGTAATCGCAAGCTACGTCATTCCATTTACGACGTTTATTTGGGACAATTTTCGATCATTGGGCAAGCGATACCACGGGCAAAGCTTCAAACTTCTGCAAACTTCTTGTTTATGGTTAGAGTTAAGATACCTCCTAAAAAACGATGGAAAGTGGAGAAATCTAGTGGAATCTTTGGTCTTAATCGCAACAATGAGTATCCTTGTTTGGCTTCCCTCTTAGCGTGAGGAGAGGCCATGCCTGAAATCTCTTTTTAGGGTTCCGTACCCAAAGGGTAAAAACGAAACCCTATTACTAAGACTTCGCTGTCTGTCCGTCTGTCTGTCACCAGGCTGTATCTCATGAACCGTGACAGCTAGACAGTTGAAATTTTCACAGATGATGTATTTCTGTTGCCGCTATAACAACAAATACTAAAAACAGAATAAAATTAATATTTAAGGGGGGCTCCCATACAACAAACGTAATTTTTTTATAATAATTGGTACGGAACCCTTCGTGCGCGAGTCCGACTCGCACTTGGCCGGTTTTTTACGTTTCTTGTTTCCTATACCACTTCATTTAACAATTTAACAACAACAACAGCCCATAACGTCCACTGCTGGACATAAGCCTCTCCCATGATGGGAGGATATTGCCGTAATCTCCACGCTTGGCAGGCGGATTGGAGATCGCAGTGATGAAAGACTAACAGAAAACGCTGCTGCCCTTTCTATGGTCTACGGAGGCACAAGTGTGTTCTGCCTCAGACGTTAGTCGCCTTATATGACACCCGTGAGTGTAATGGGTTGGTTCTATTCTACTCTGTCGGATACCACACGGCTACAATTCACATAATAGAATTCTCTACAATAAAATTCTGGCTTCTTTTAGCTTCGTTCAGCATAATCTTTGAACAATACTTTTCTATTTTCTAATTTTGACATTTCGTTGCGTATTTGAGGATTTGTAGCGAGTGGATCTTCTCAATTTGATTTGCTCTATGGTAGAACCCTAAACAAATATTGACTGAAGTGTGTCCAGTAGTTTTGTTACCTACCACTGTTTGTTGTGTTGATTTTGGGTGTCATTGTTGGAAAAGGGGCGAATCTTTGACTTAACAAATACGTACAAAAATCTGTGTTTTTGCTTAGTAAGCAGAATTAAACTAGAGGTTTCTGAAAGGCTATTCAATTTAAGAGCCTGTATTTGCTGTTTTGGTGATATTGGGCGATCTAGATCTCGGTATCTATAAGACCTAAGAGTTCGCTATTTGGACACCATTAAACTTGGACTTATAATCATTAAATCTGTTGAAGCGAAAACACGATTGGATAAAAAAATCACGATAGAAAAAAAAGACAAAAAAAACTCGTTTTGCACTTATTTTGTGTTGGATCTCTGAAACCCTACGGAAGTTAATGATGATTTTTAGCCTAATAGATAGGTAACAATATTATCTAACATCGTGTTGACTTAATTTTTTATTTAGACGAAAATTTGATTTTATAAAGAATAAAAACCACTCATTTCGCACTATTCGGCCGCAGTGACTGACGTAACAACCGCTTTGTAGTGGTTGTTACGTCGCATGGTTGTTTTTTATGATTGATGACATGGCTGATGATTGACATGCCATTTACGAGCGATAGACGGGACAAGGCGAAGAAAATCGTAATCCAGTACTTCTTAGCGTGTCGATGGCAAATTTTTATTAAATATGTTTGGCCCAAAATTCAGCTATGCGCTGATGCAGTCATAAGATCGTCAAGTGTGCAGGTGTCAGGGCATGCAGCGCAAGATGGAAGATGGGCCATTGTCTGTGGAGACACGCCGCATACACATTTGAGATCTGAGCCGTCCATAAACCCCCATCTGAGGAGATTGTCTTTGTAACGGCCGACCTGGGTTCGGAGTCTGTTCAGAGATATCCAAGTCGACCACGGCAAAGCATTCCCAGGAGGAAGGCTTTCAGGGGGCTGCAGCAGCTCTCGCCAGAGATCACATCTCGCCCTGGAGGCATTGCTATTAGCTGGGCTAATTGGGCCGACCCACCCAAAAAAGCTTTTACGGCTTTTCAGCCCCTGGGGCACTGGAACGTAACTGTGCATCCAATTGTTACTACTTAGTAACAAATCGTTCTGTCTTGTGTCATACGTTCGCTTGTCAGGTAGCATTCGTGTGTCAAAATCGAAAATGTTCGGTATTAAAATTTTTGTATGAAAATATTTCCAACTAGGTGATGCCCGCGGTTTCGCCCGCCCGCATATTATATACTAAAACCTTCCTCTTGAATAAAAAAAAAAAACCCGCATCAAAATCCGTTGCGTAGTTTTAAAGATTTATGCATACATTGGGATTGGGACAGACGCGGTAGGCGTCATTGTTTTATAATATGTAGTGATAATGATGTTCCCTTGAATTCTTCTTTGAATTTTGAATAAGTCTTGTCTTTTAAATCTCTTTGGCAGCATATAATTTCGCCATGTGCAAAGTCCGTTTTTACGGCTAGTACACAGCCATTTTTGAGACTACTGAGTCATGTAAAGCGCCATCTATCGTTTCTTAGTGGAAGCTGGCCTAGAAAATACTTCATAGAAAAAACAAGATGGCGTCCTTATCTGGGCCACACGCCGACATATCTTTAAACAGCTTTAGTTGTGCTGAAAGTCAGGGATCTAATGTCAATCAGTTTCTTATACGCTATTTATTCTTGTCACCCGTTCTCATCAAGAATAATGACAATTAACGTGACCTATTTAACCCTGAGGAAATTAGCCTTTCACATTCATTACCATCCAATGAGATGTGTTGACCATTGTATACAGGGAGGGAGTTGACCCTTCACGAAACTGTCAACCAAGCATTCTGTACATCATACTAAGTGTAACTTTACGCAAATTATTGCTGGAAAACGTTTTTTTTGTTTGGCGTGAAAATTAATGTTTTAACAAGTTCATCACACATACACTCATACACACTCCATGTACATAAACCCTTCCATACAAAAAAACAAAAAGAAAACTTTTTTTTTTAATCTTTTTTTTTTAATTCGTTTTTTAATTCATTTTTCTCACATTATTATTATTTTCTTTGTCAAATTACAAAGTGAAATATTGTTAATTTTTAATGATATGTTTTTATTTATGTATAGTTTTAGTTTGTTGTTTTAATTTTTGTTTTGTTTTGGTCATATCTCGACTATTTCGAGGTGGGCGTTAATGACTGTGACACAGTTTTATACTAATGCAGTTGTTATCAAACACAGAGTTTTTGTAAACTGAGTTTTTCTTTCCAATAAATAAATAAAAAAATGTAAATAAAAATGAAATCGGTACGGGATTGTAGTAAGATTAAAGAATAGAATATACAAAAAAAAAACAGCACGAATTGATTGTTTTTTTACGGTGCAGGTGGGATATTATTTCCCTATATCCAGAGCGGATTCTCCTAACACAGCACTATCTACCTCAACATTGTTTATACTTAAACTACCAACAAACTATATTTTTTAAATCTTATTAAACCAAAAACAATCCTCTTTCCTACCGCCACACTAAAACATCGACATGTTGGCAACACTAGTCCAAAAGCGCGGGAAATAAGACCGCCATTACAATGCGTCCTCCGTAGCCGCCTGGTACACAGAACACGTTCGTATATGTTGAAAACTTGCTATTTATTGATATACGATTTGTTATGCTTGAGTATTTCTGTGGAGGTAAGTTTAGGTATAGACATAAATAAGTGCATATAATGTGCCTATAGTAAGTGCCAGTTAAGATCGCAATAGCGGTCATTGACCTTTCCCTAATATCTCTTCGTACGAACCAAAACAAATGAACCTTGTATCGTTTTTAATTAGAAAAAATCTTGAAGATCACGAAAGATGACGATTCAAGACTTGAACAAGCTTTTTTTTGACCTTAAACAATACGATTAAATTTATTAAAAACGTTTCACGGTAGGACTCAAGACGCACTCAAAACATTGTGTTCAAAAAAATCGGAGCAGTCTTTGGGGACTGCCGATAGAAGTGAAAACAAAAAGTACACAGGCCCCTCCCCAGTCGTAGCACTGGTAATGCCCCGCACATGCCTATGTGGTGCTACGCCGTAGCGGATGCTACGAGTGCTACGAACGGCTACGAAGCGAGACCGCACGTTACGTTACGTGACGATGAGTTCAATGTTTTTCCTTCACCCAAAAAGTGCTTAATGCGCCTAATGAAGTTTTCACTTTAAAAAAAAGTTGGGATTTTGAACCCCAATATCGCCGTAACTACAGTTGTTGCCAGTTAAGATGAGAATAGCGGTCATTGCTCATTCCCTAATATCTCTTCGCAGGAACCAAAACAAATAGACCATGTATCGTTTTTCACTACAAAAAATGATGAAGATCACGATAGATGACGATTTCAGACTTGAACAGGCTTATTTTGGTTTAAAAGTTAAAAAGTTTTATAAATGTAGGTGGGAAATGACCGCTATTCTCATATATCCCTCAAATGGTTTAGCATGATCCTCCGTGACGCTTAAAATGCTGCAGCATTAATTTTGAAATAAATATATGGTAAAGTTGAGGATTAATGCTAAGTCCTATGTGTGACGAAAACACGATTCCATAAACTTTTCTCGATAGAAAAAAAATCCAAAGTTACCTCCAAATCGAACAATAAACCGCTGGTATTCAAAAAGTACTTCAAATTAGATCATGAAACTTTGCACTTTACTAACTGAACTAACTATAAAGCAGGTCTTGTGTTTTATTTTTTTAGTCCAATCAATAGATATTTTGTAGATAACAAAAAAACACTAATTTCGCACTATTCGGCCTGCAGTGACTGACGTACCAACCACTTCGTAGTGCAAGCTGATTAGAACTTTATTCTAACAGTATTTCAAACGAAGTTTGAACCACCACAAATAGAGTTGCTAATTTAGCTCCTGTAGTCGCCATAAGGGTCTATTTTCACCCTGTATTATAAGGCAAATGGCGACGAAACCACAGCCACCTTTGTCTTTAATATTACCAACTTATAAGGCAACCCGCTTCCTGCAAATGTAGTTTAAAGTCTACGCAATTATGTTCGCAGGTATCTATAACCGAGGGAACCCCCCGTATCAAATTAAAATCTCCCCATTGATCCATAGAGGGTGTAGAATTGTGCATTTACACTTCCGCGTTTCGCAAAAGACATAGTCCTTTTGTGTAAGGGGGTCAAACTATTGCTATTATCTTAGGGGAAGCGAATTCAAAGTTGAAACAATTTGTATAGAGTTGCTATCTAACAGAAATCATCTCACTCGAATGCTGCGTTTAAAGTAACATTGATTTAAAAGAATCAAAAAACTCGATTGAAATTTGTATAATGGATATGTTACGGCTAATACCCGAATTGCGGTTTGACATGCGGTTAAACCTAGGTGTATCCTCTTATCTTCGGTTAGAACTAGGTTTAGCCTTCATCATAGCGGCTAGAACTAGGTGCAGCCGCACACCGGTGGATAAACTTAGGTGTATCCTATTTATCATCGCCTGGAACTAGGTTTTCAGTTCAGTAATGAGGTGGTTAATGACAAATTCCTCTTTATAATATTATTATTATTACTAGCGGACGTCACGCGGTTTCACCCGCGTAGTTCCCGTTCCCGTGGGAGTACGTTTATAAAATATAGCCTATGTTACTCAGTAAAGACGTGGCTTGCTAATGAAAGTGAAAGAATGTTTGAAATCGGCGCAGTAGTTTTTGAGTTTATTCAGTACAAACATACACACACACAAAAATACAAATCTTTCCTCTTTTTAATATTAGTGTAGATGTAGATATTAGTGTAGACTTACAATTTAGCGCCAAAAGTCCTGGGCTCGTAAATAAATATTTGAATGTCTTTGGTTTATACTTTCAACAAATACTTTTAGAATAGACCATGACGCGAAAACCTTCTCCAAATAGTGCAGAATCAGCTTCCGCAAACATGGAGCGAAATAAGTAAACATTTTCCTTTTTCCTTATTTTAGCCAAATCGGCTGGGATTAATTATCTGCGTCTATATCTGCGCAAGGGGAAAGGAAAATTCGGTGCAAAGTTTCTATTCAGTAACGTGTAAAAGGATGTTTTCGTCTTGTTTTTTTATGCCGATACCTTGCCGATACCGTATGTTGGAGATTCTATTTATTATTTTGCAACACCACCATTAAATTGTAAAACCTTATGTAAATAGTGGCAACACTAATCCCTTCCATCTGCGACATTAGTACAATACAGACGTGCATTTTATTACTTGCTATATTTTATTTAATCACTTTTAAATTGTCGAAACAAAGATAAAAATTAAATGTAGCTACAGTCCCAGTCACAAGACATAAAAATTGTGAAAGTACTGTAGTTGCCCACTCCCTAGCGTAGATCTCTATGGAGAAGAACGAGCAAGAAACTCCATGGACACTCTTTTAAATCCGAATATTTTTACAAAATCTTGGTTACATTATTCATGTTGAGATGGTACATTATGTGAGAACAATGTAGCAAGATGTGCACGTTAAAGGTGTCCATAGTAAAAACAAAACAAAAACAATTCAAAAATAAAATTATTATAATTCAAACATCTTTCTCGGCACCAACGTACCAGCACCTCATCAGCTACCTACCATCTATCCACAAGCTACATACCATACCTACTGGGTTGTGGAGGTCAGATAGGTAATCCATGTAAAATACTGGTATTCAGCTGCATCTGGTTAGACTGGAAGCTGACAACAGTTGAGAAAATGATGGAGCGACTGCCTAACAGATCTCCACAAACCAGTTAGTACTGGATAATACGATACCCCTTGGTAAGACTGTTTGGCCCACTACCTGTAACCAATGTCAAAGATCTACAAATGACAGCCGGGACCACCCATCCACGGACCAACCCAGGCAAGCACTGCTTAACCTAAAGATCGACCCGAGTGGTTGTTATTATTTAGCCACGAGCATCTCCAGATGAAGCTGTCATTCATATGAAATAGTTAACTTGCCTGATTTTAAGGCGACTACAGGAGCTAAATTAGCAACTAACTTCGTTTGAAAACCTGTTAGAATATAGTTCCAATCAGCTTGCACTACAAAGTGGTTGTTACGTCAGTCACTGCGGGCCGAATAGTGCGAAATGAGTGGTATTTTTTTTCGATTTACAAAAAATCTATTGATTGGACTAAAAAAATAAAACACTATCATGCTAATATGTTGCTTGTAGAATTATTTGGCAAAAAATCTGAATGATCGCATGTATTTTAGGATGGTTTTTACTCTTTGAATATTTTTTTAGAGATAAGTTCGTATTTTTTTTTAATCGAGTGAAATTTGTTGTATTATCTTTTCAAAACACTAACATACTGGCGTATATCCTGAAGAATATCATATATTTTTCTGGTTTTGTTTATTGCAGTGAATCATGCTTTTATGCATTATAAAACTCGCGTTTAACTCCTGTAGCCCCATAAGTAAATAACTATTCCGGGTCACTCCTAAACAATATTATAATCTTTAGTCACAAAACGGCTATCTTAAAGACTTGTTATCCTCCCCATAGATATTAAAAACCGACCCTATCCACTATTACTTTGGCGAAACAGTAAAGAAAATATAAGTGGTATTTTATATCAATCCACTGGCAACATTTGTGATGAATGTGTTGCCTGGTTTTAATATCTTTTTTTATTGCCAGACCGCGTTTGTAATGTTGTCTGTTATTTCTACTGTTTATTGTTTATTCTCTTGTTTTCTTGTTTATATATTTTGTTTATTGGTTCGCTCTTTGAGATAGTTTTATTTTATTAGGCTTTTGTTATCCTAGTCTTCTAAAAAGTTATAGAATTGTGTTAGTATCTTTAAGATAAACTTTTGTCTACTTAGTTTAGTTTCGAGGTTTTCTCTTTGGTCTTGTGCTTGCAAACGCGATTGTGGAATTCTGGGTTTATTATGTGATCCGCTGGATGCGAGACGCACTGGACCAGTCAATGTGGCGATACTTGGGGATGGCCTATGTCCAGCAGTGGACGTCTTTCGGCTGTAATGATGATGATGATGATGACGTGAGTCGCGCAGAGCCGGCGAGAGCTCGTGGCTACATAATAACAGCCGCTCGGGGCATTCTTCAGGTTAAACTGCGATTGCCACTCATTACATACCGAGTTTCCTCCGTGCCTCGGAAAGCACGTTAAGCCGTTGGTCCCGGGCTCCCGGCTGTCATTTGAGGATCTTTGGCAGTCGTTACAGTGTCCTGAAAGTCTGACAACCAGTCTTACCAAGGAGTTTCGTACTACCCAGAAATAGCTGGGTTGTGCAGGTCAGATAGGCAGTCGCACCATGTAGACTACTGGTATTCAGCTGCATCCGGTTAGACTGGAAGCCCACCCCAACATAGTTGGGAAAGGCTAGGCAGATGATGGCTCGCACAAAACGTAGGAACTATAATCCTTTGCTGACTGCGTGGTCTTGGCCCCTAGCACACGGCGTATTTTAAACGCGCAGACGACGCGCGTTTCAGGAACGCGCGTTTTCTACACCGTAAATGCCGATTTTTGCGATTTTATAGATACAAACGCGCGTAAAACGTGATACAAACACGCGTGTGAGGCGCGTTCTAAACTCGTTTGAAGGGTCAAAGCCAGCGTAAACAGTGTTGTCTCAACCGACGCCACTGTACAACTGACGAGGAGTCTCTGACCGAAACGCGGAAGCTACGAGCGAATACAGCGCGTCTGTATCGCTGTATCGGCGCGTATACGCGCAGTAGACGCGCCTTTCACGATCGCCCCGTGTGCTTACCTTACAAGGTTGCGTTCTAATCTCGTTTAAAGCGCGTATACGCGCATCATCTGCGCGTCGTCTGCACTTTTAAAATACGCCGTGTGCTAAGGGCCTAAGGTCAGGCCCTAATTTACGTGCGATCGCGTCAGCGCGGGATGTGGTCACTTACGTCGGTAGCTCAGTACATACTTACAATGTAAAAGTCCCTGAATTACGTTAATAAACCAGCTGTAAAAATTACAAAAAAATGGGCATGTTTCTTGTGACCATACAAATTCCAGCTAAACAAGGAGTTAGGGTGAAATCATGTATACTTGGTGTAAACGTACTCATCACGAAGCCGTCAACCAAGCATTCTGTACATCAAACTAAGTAACTCTACGCAAAAACGGAGAATTTACTTTTTTTTGGGTTAAAAGTCGTTTTACCGTAGAACTACGATATTTTTGGTATTCGAATGTTCAAATACTTTTTCAGCCTTATTCGAATTATTCGAATAGGTAATATTCGAATATTTCAGAAAAAAAAGTATTTATATAATTTCTCACGTTTTATTGCCTTAGAAACTAGTAACATATTTTTCATGTAAGTAGGGCAACATCCCAATCAGACAGAACCAATATTTAAACAAAACTTTTAATCAAATAAAATAATTAACAAATTTTTAATAAAGTTAGATGTAATAGGAACTTCGACTACGAAAATATAAAATAAAAAATATTAATTCTTAAACAATTATAGGAAAACTATTAAGTAGGAAACACAATTAAAATCTCACTAGCAAAATCAAATAACATGTTAATAAACTTTATACAACACAAGTAAAAGTAAGAAACAAAAAAGTATATTATACAGGGTGTTTGGCTTATAGACCGACACAATTTTTCCAGGTATTTAGGAGGTCATTAGCTAGGTTCTACCTATACACCTTATGTCCTAAATGTCATGGTTGGTTACATATGTTTTTTTTTTCAAATGAAAAAAATACCCAAAATATTTCCTTTAATTCCAAATAACTTTTTCGTTTGTGAGTGTAATGGCACAAAATAAATTTTGTTGTATTCTCCAAAGTCTTCCTAATCTAAATAAACCTTTGTTTGATAGAACTGGTTTCAAGAAAATTTCTTACGAGCTACCAAAGTTATTTTCTTTTTTAAATGTATGAAATTGTACAACTTCAAAATTTATTATAAAAAAAACTAAAAGCCATTTTGAACTTAGCTTTATTTTAAAAAGTTCTTTAGTTGATACCCTTTCTAACGGTATGCTACATGTCACAAAGAACAATCCATTAAGTAGTCAAAATGTTAGTTAGGAGAGCCAGGATTAAGAAAAGACTTACAAATTTTAATTTGTTTTTATAAACTAAAGTTATAAATCTTGTTCAAATTTGATTCAAATTAACCCAATATTACCCATACATCCCATGTCCCAAATGTCACGGTTGGTTACAAATGTTATTTTTTTTTATTGAAAAAATACCCGAAATGTTTCCATTGATTCGAAATAACTTTTTCGTTTGTGGGTGTAATGGCACAAAATAAATATTGGGTTAATTTTTTTTATTTAGATTAGGAAGACTTTGGAGAATACAACAAAATTTATTTTGTGCCATTACACTCAGAAACGATAAAGTTATTTGGAATTAAAGGAAACATTTTGGGTATTTTTTTTTCATTTGAAAAAAAATTACATTGTAACCAACCATGACATTTAGGACATAGGGTGTATGGGTAAAACCTAGCTAATGATCTCCCAAATCCCTGAAAAAAATTGTGTCGGTCCATAAACCAAACACCCTGTAGATATTGTACTATCAATTTCTTAAGGATAACTAAAAAGAAACGAGATCAAAGTCACAATAAGAATGCACTGCGCGGATAACTAGCATCTAAAGAGATATGCAAATTGCAAGTGCACGCAATCACTAAAAATTATGATCCAACGCGGTAAGTAACAATTATAATTAAATAAATGCCATCGTATAGGCAAAGGATACAATTATTCTTATTTACGGATCCTTTGAAAGTGGGACCTTAGAAAACTTAAAGAGTCAATGGAATCATCATTCAATTTACATCTGAGATGATTGCAGATATATTTTGTAGAAGAAAATACCCTTTCGCATTCTACGCTAGTTGGTGAAATGCAAATTAGCACGTCATAGGCCTGACTTAGGTGTATTTGTCTTGGCGTACCTGTATCATATAGAGCCATCTGCATTTTTATTGATGTTTCTAGATCATGATGTTCAAGATTTGCTGTGGATGTGGAAGGCACTGCATACATTTCGTCCTCTATCTTTTTCTGCAGCTGTTCTTTCATTGACATATTTGAGATTCTTGACGCTTCTTCATTTTGATAACGCTGAAGGTCTAATATAGCAATGTTATCTTCGTCATCAGAAACGCCAGTGTTAGTTGTCGCAGGTCTTTGCTTAAAATATTTTTTTTGAATGTCAACTATGACTTTGGTGATAACATCATTTCCTACTTTAGGGAAGATAGAAGAACTCGGCTCCTGGTAGTATTTGTTTGGGTTGTGCAAGTACTTCAGTGTACAAACCAGGTCTGTTTGTCGTCGTTCAGCAATCCTTGTTTTCAGAGCCTGAAGAAGTTTACCACTGATAAACCCATTGGTCTCTCGTAGTTTGGTAACCATGAACTGTAGGGCTGTGTCCGCAGTTAATAAAGTGGCCTTTTCTTGACATATCGCTTCCACAGTAGTTTTGACGATAGTGAGAGACGTAGATAAATCCTGCAAAAGAGCAAGCTCATAGGTGCTGAACATAGTTGTAATATTCGAATGTTCGAATATTTTATAATTTACTATTTGAATACGAATTTCAAATGTAGGTATATTCGAATAATTCGAATATTCGAATATTCGATTGCAATCCCTTCGAAGTAATGCACTCAAAACATTGTGCTGATGGATGCATTAAATAGTAAGGGGTCGTGGAAGTATTTAAAGTGAAGCAACATGAGAAACTTGGAAAAAAAAACTTGTGAAAGAGTTGGAACTTTGAACCCCCATATCTCCGTAACTAGAAGGTATGGTCCAGGGCATGAACAACGATATTATAGCTAACTTTTAATCGCTAAAAGAACAATGAAAAAATTCAGTTGCAATAATGATGCTTGGGGGAAACGCAAGTCTCTATAATAAATAATAATAATAAGTTTATTAGTATATAACAAAAACAACAGCACATTACGTAGCATATGGAAACAGTGGGTTGTACTATTTTAAAATTATTGTCAGGTTTCCGGGCTCCTAAACTAGGTAGGCAGACCTGTATCTTAGGAGTCGGAGGAAGTCTCTTCATCCAAGATAAGTTTCTCGCAAGCATCGGTATTGCAATCGAATTTAATCGTTAGTAATTGTTAATAATTAACGTGGAGTTCGCATAGCTGAATTTTGGGCCAAACATATTTAATAAATATTTGCCATCGACACGCTAAGAAGATGTTAGTAATTAGCGATCGAAAGTTTGCGATTTTGTCCTTATTTATGTCGAGACTGCCCAGAACAAAAAAAAAACGATCGCAATGATGGTGAGATAAAATGCAAGTGCAACTTTAACTTTGTGTTTCTTTGGTTCTAGATGAGGCAGCCACGCTGGTGATATTGGCGGTATGCAGGGCGGCGGTGCGCCCGCCGCGGACGCCGATCAGGCGCAGTTTGAGGCCGACAAGCGGGCCGTGTATAAGTATGTATTGTTTATAATGTATGTTATACCCCCCCCCCCCCCGACCCTTGCTCGAGCCAGCCCGCGATGCTGAGCCAGTAGTTTTAAATTAGCTCCAAATGAATAACAACTCAGATCCAGCCGTC
This sequence comes from Xestia xanthographa, assembly GCA_905147715.2. Taxonomy (NCBI): domain Eukaryota; kingdom Metazoa; phylum Arthropoda; class Insecta; order Lepidoptera; family Noctuidae; genus Xestia; species Xestia xanthographa. Next base: position 20,931,668 of record LR990667.1, read on the forward strand.
CCTTTGCTGCCCCCCAGCGATGCCCTAAGCCGAGGTTCGAACCCCACAGGGGGTGCCCTTTTTTTTTTTTTTTTTCGGATGGGAAATCATCAAATGACTCATCCCGCTCTGGGCGGAGCAGGAGGGAGTGTCAGACTTTTACTGACTAAAACCCATCCATGTTCCTTCATCGCCCTTTGTGTTCCGGGGCCACGGTATCTCTTTCGAACAGTCTCGCAACCCCGGAACAGTCCCGCAACCCCGGACAGGGGGTGCCCTTAGGCGTGGTCGCTTAGCTTATAGTTATGCCCCTGGCTGGAGGCCTTACACTCAAGGCATCCACAGGATTAACCCGGTTAAGCAGTAGCCAGTCTTCTAGACTGAACTGCGAGATGCCATACATAATAAAAAATGTATGTTATAATCAGCAGTGGCTGAGAGAATGTCATGCTCGCTCAAATGTCTCGCTGATGGAGGCGGGGTCGGGTCATTTAGTTCCCTTCAATATGGATGAGTTGAATGGTGCTGATACATGCGTCATGTTCGTGAACGGGCACTGTCAGTTGAGACTGGTCATCTCTTAGCTGCCACGGTTCATTTTAATTAGTTACTTTATTTTTGAATTGTTGATTTAATCCCGACCCCGGGACCGGTTCCCGGGCATCCCGGGGTCGGGACGACCCGAATGGCGCAGCAGTAGTGAGGCTGCCTTACAATCTTAAGGGTCCCGGGTTCGAATCCCGGTCGGAGCAAATGTTTGTGTGATGAGCATGGACATTTGTTTCCGAGTTATGGATGTATAGATATATAATAAGTATGTATTTACAAACAAAAAGTATCTATGTAGTATATCAAATATCTGGTGTCCACGACACAAGCCTCGTTGCTTAGTGTGGCACTAGATGGCGCTGTGTGTAATGTCCAGCAATATTAATTTATTTATTTAATATTTTACTCTGGACGCTCTTAATGTGCACGTCTTTCTACATCGTTCTCAGATATATGTATAATCTCAACATGAATGATGTAACCAAGATTTTGTAACAATGTTTTGATTGGAAAGAGTGTCCATGGAATTTCTTGCCCGTTTTTCTCCATAGAGATCTACGCTAGGGAATGTGCAACTACAGTACTTTCTCAAGTTATTATGCCTTGTGACCAGTGGCGTAGCTAGGGGGGACAGCAGGGGCGGCCCGCACCCGGTGTCACCCGCTTAGGGGTGACACCCGACCGTGAACATCACTAGCGCCACCTATAAAAACCAGCCAAGTGAGAGTTGAACTCGCGTGGAGAGGGTTCCGTACAATACCAGTCTTATATTGAGTTTACCACTTTATTATTTTTTTCAATTGATAGTATTTTCTGTATAAATCGACAAAATGACTCCTTTTACGAATAGACAAACGTAATTTTTATTGTAACTGTTTTGATTGATTTTTGGGGTGACACCTACAATATCCGCACCGGGTGTCACCCATGCTAGCTACGCCACTGCTTGTGACTGTAGCTTAGTTTTTTTTTGTTTTCTTGACATTCAAAAGTGCCGTAATGGTATAATTGAAATAAATTATTTGAGTTTGAGTTTGATAGCCAAGTAGTGCCTTGTCCCAATTCATTAGTGGTCGGCGCATCATATCTTCTTCTCCCACACTTCTCTATCACTCGTCATCTCATCAGACACCTCCTCTCTCACCATATCATCCTTCACACAGTCCATCCATCGTTTCTTTTGTCTTCCTCTACTCTTATACCCATCTACATTCATACTATGAGCGTGTTGGTGTGTAGGTAGGTGTCGGGGTTTGGTCGAGAAATAACTTAGTCCAGACACGGTACCAAACGGAAAGTTTTTATTATACTGTTTGCACAAGCCACACAGAAGAAATAGTTCCACACACAACACAATCGAAAGCGTAGAAATAGAAGGAGCGAAGAGAATAAGAAAAGTACAGCGATAGCATACGAAAATACACAAAACAATAATATTCGCGAGTACGCGTAAATGCTAGTTGGTTTAGCAGGCGACACGGGCTTCGCGGACGAGTACAGTGGGCCGACTAACGTGGCCGGTGGCGTGATGTTTTAAGAATCCGCATGGACGCGTTTGCGCGTTTCCAATGTACGTCACGGCATGTTTATATTTTGCATTTCGTATTTTCGTGTAACTCTAATAATGTTGATTTGTTTTTGTGTGTTGTGTAGTGTATATGAGTAGGCCACATTACTCCCCCCCAGAGACCGTCCTAAGGGCGATAATAATCTGGGAAGCGAACTCGGCGGCCTGAACGCGTCCTTCTGACGTCATCCTGAGCTTGGGTATTTTGTCCAACAGGCTCAAAAGCAGGGATGGGTTCAGGATTGGAGTTGGAAGTGGGGGTGAGAGTGGTGGGGATAGGGTTGGGAGATGGATCTATCTGTGTGTAGGCCGGTTTGAGGCGGTCTATTGATACAGTAACACTTTTGCCCTTCACTGTGATTTTATATGTTTTGTCCCCTCGTTCCAGCACTTCATAAGGGCCGGTGTAGGCTGGTTGTAAAGAGCCCCTTGAGGTGTCATCCCTTAAAAATACGTATCTAGAGGTGGACAAGTCTTTGTGGATAAAGACTTTAGCCTTATTGTGTCGAGCAGCAGGCGTGGGTTGGAGTTTGGTTACAAATTGGCGCAGCCGCGTGGTGAATTCCGATAAGTCGGTGGTGTGGACGGTCGTAGTCTGGAAAAACTCTCCTGGTAAGCGTAACGGCTCGCCGTACACCAACTCGGCTGATGATGTTTTGAGGTCATCTTTTATTGCGCTTCTAATGCCTAATAATACCAATGGCAACATGTCCACCCAATTGCTATCAGCGTGGCACGTTATTGCCGCTTTTAGCTGTCTGTGGAATCGTTCCACTAGCCCGTTGCATGCTGGGTGATACGCGGTTGTTCTGCGATGTTTGAATCCGATCATTTTTCCTAGGTACTGGAAAAGTGACGATTCAAACTGTCGTCCGCGATCTGTGACTATATCTGTTGGGCATCCAAATCTGGATATCCACGATATTAATGCCTTCCCAACCGTCTCTGCTGTGATATCAGGCATCGGCGTAACTTCTGGCCAGCGAGTGAAACGATCCACAGCAGTAAGGCAATAGCGATAGCCCTGTGAAATTGGAAGGGGGCCAATGATGTCCACGTGAATGAACGCAAACCGAGCGCGAGGTAAATCGAAGGTGCCCAATGGAGATGAAACGTGGCGATGAACCTTAGCGCGTTGACACGCCAAGCACCGACGGGTCCAATCTCGACAGTCCTTGCGCACACCTGGCCAAACAAATCGATCGGATACCAATTTTGCGGTTGCGTTGGCGCCTGGGTGGCTGAGACTATGGAGGCTGTCGAAAAGTTGTCTCCTCAATGGCTTGGTGACAAAGGGTCTTGGTGTGGGAGCGCTGACGTCGCAATAAAGCTCTGCCTGAGAATTTGGGATTTGCTGCTTTTGGAGACGGAGTGATGATTCTCCTTCCAGTAGCTGAGTTAGCTCTCGGTCCGACGCTTGCGATGATGCCAGCACGTCTAGGTCGATTGGCATCTGCAGTTCTTCGACACGTGACAGTGGGTCAGCGACGACATTGTCATTTCCCGATATGTGTCTAATGTCCGTTGTGAACTGCGAGATGTAATCTAGGTAACGATACTGCCGAGGCGCACAGTTAGTTTTTCTTTTTTCATTGAAAGCATAACTGAGCGGCTTATGGTCCGTATACACCACAAAGTGTCTTGCCTCTAGCATATGCCGAAAGTATCTGATACTTTCGTATATGGCTAAGAGCTCGCGGTCGTAGGGCGAGTACTTTTGTTGCGAGGGACTCAGCTTCCGCGAGAAAAATGCTAGTGGCTGCCATGCGCCATCTTTGAGTTGCTGCAGCACTGCACCCATTGCCAGGTCGGATGCGTCTGTTACCAACGCCAGTTCGGCCTGACAGTCGGGGTGTGCGAGTAATGCTGCGTTAGCGAGGCTCTCCTTGCACTGGTTAAAAGCCTGTAGAGTATTCCCAGACAAGTTGACTGGGTGGGATGCCTTAACACAGCCAGTAAGTAAGGCGTTTAAAGGTGCTTGGTATGTTGCGGCTTGAGGAATGAAACGCCTGTAAAAGTTCAACATTCCTAAAAATCGCCTGAGTTGTCTGACTGTCTTGGGTGCGGGGAAGTCATTTATGGCCTGGACTTTTGATTCCAGAGGTTTGGTGCCGGATGGGGTGATTTGGTATCCTAAAAATGTCACCTCTGCTGCTCCGAAAACGCACTTAGAGGTGTTGACGAGGACGCCGTATTCCCTCATTCTGGTGAAAAGCTGCCGAAGGTGAGCCTCGTGCTCGGCCTCGTCCTTGGAAAATACGAGAAAATCGTCAAGGTACGTGTAGCAGAAGTCGAGGCCTCTAGTCATTTCGTCAACAAACCTCTGAAATGTTTGACCTGCGTTTCTGAGACCGAAGGTCATGAATGGGAACTCAAATAATCCGAAAGGTGTTATGATGGCGGTCTTCTGTATGTCATCCTCAAATACCGGTATCTGGTTGTATGCCTTCATTAGGTCTATGGTCGAAAAGATAGTACAACCTGCGATGGAGTGGGAAAAGTCATGGATATGCCTAATAGGATAACGGTCGGGGACGGTTCGTGCGTTGAGCATACGATAGTCGCCACAAGGTCGCCAGCCGTTATCCTTCTTAAGTGCTAGGTGAAGGGGTGAAGCCCACGGGCTTTCTGATGGACGCGCCGTTCTGTTGCTTAGCATAAGCTCGAATTCCTTTTTCGCGATTTGGAGTTTGTCAGGTGCAAGTCTGCGGGGTGTACAAGCAATAGGTGGTCCTGGTATTGTCCTAATGTGGTGTACCGTGTTGTGCTTTGGAATGACCGGTGTGCCTGAGGGGCGTGTAATGTCCGGGAACTTACTCAACAGCTCGTGGTAACGCGTGTCGCCTGTCGAAACCTTTACAGAATGTATATTAGCTTTAGCGAGTGAAGCACTAGTGTACAAGGTTGTTGTTTGATCAGTAAGGCGTTGGTTGCGGCAATCGACTGTTAAATTGTAATAACTTAGAAAATCAACGCCTATTATGGGCCTTGTTACATTAGCCACAATGAACCGCCATGGAAAGTTGCGTCTTAAGCCTAGATTTAAGTTAAGCTCTATGTAGCCGAAGGTGTCGATGATGCTTCCGTTGGCGGCACTCAGCTGAAAGTTCGTCTTGGCTCGACGTTCTCGAAGCGCAGAACGAGGGTAGACGCATAGGTCACTGCCGGTGTCTACCAGGAATTGGGTGTTCGTGCTGCGGTCGGTTACGAAGAGGCGACCTGTCGATGATGGGCAATCGTCTGTCGCCATTAGCGACTGCCTTTGCTGTTTTCCGACTTGTTGAAGTCGCAAGGCTTAGTGCAGTTATGAGCGTCTGTCCCGAACTTCGCGTGGTACCAGCAGATCGGGTACTTGCGGTAACTCGAGTTTGACCTGCTACGCTGTCGCGGTGATGAGCATCGACGTTCGCGTGATCTTGCTCGTCCAGCGGATGCCGAACAACATGACGCGCGAGTATGCTCCTCTAGCTTCAGGGTAAGCTGCTGCACCATTTTCTTCAGCTCTGCGATTTCATCAGTTGAGCCTTGTATGCCACGGGTTGATGCAGCGGCAACGTTGCATGGCGTCGTCAGCTCCTGTATGCGGTCTGCCAGGTCTGAAAGTTGTTCCAAGGAGAGAGTTGGTTGTGATGCCAGTAGGGTCTGGATGTTCGACGGCAAGCGGTTGCACCATATGGTCTTCACGAAGTCTTCTGGAACAGATGGCCCGGCTAAGTCTTGGAGGTGCCTTAAGAACTGTGAAGGCTTTCTGTCACCCAGCTCTTCGTGTGTCAGCAACTGTCTGACCTTCCTCTCATGGGAATCCGACAAGCGCTTGATGAGTTCGGCTTTTAATTTGTCGTAGCGATTTTTTGTTGGCGGATTGATAATGAGGTCTTTTACGGCCTTCGCGTACTGCATGTCTAGGTTGTTCGTAACATGCGTGAATTTTGTTTGATCATCAGTGACGTCATGAGTATTGAACTGACCTTCTATCAATGCGAACCAAAGTTCTGGGTCCTCCGGAGAAAACGGTGGCACTTTTATTTTGACGTGGTCACGGTCAGTGGACACGCGCACTTTCCTTGGACGGTGTGTCACGTTGTCGTTCTTTTTCGATTCGGCCGTTTTTACGGAATCACTGCTGTCACTCATTGTACTTAACTTGAATCCTCGTGTCCTCAGCGGGGTCACCAGTTATGAGCGTGTTGGTGTGTAGGTAGGTGTCGGGGTTTGGTCGAGAAATAACTTAGTCCAGACACGGTACCAAACGGAAAGTTTTTATTATACTGTTTGCACAAGCCACACAGAAGAAATAGTTCCACACACAACACAATCGAAAGCGTAGAAATAGAAGGAGCGAAGAGAATAAGAAAAGTACAGCGATAGCATACGAAAATACACAAAACAATAATATTCGCGAGTACGCGTAAATGCTAGTTGGTTTAGCAGGCGACACGGGCTTCGCGGACGAGTACAGTGGGCCGACTAACGTGGCCGGTGGCGTGATGTTTTAAGAATCCGCATGGACGCGTTTGCGCGTTTCCAATGTACGTCACGGCATGTTTATATTTTGCATTTCGTATTTTCGTGTAACTCTAATAATGTTGATTTGTTTTTGTGTGTTGTGTAGTGTATATGAGTAGGCCACAATACTAAAAACTTTCCTCACGACATTTGTAGTGTGACCGTCGGAAACCAAGTCATAGGTCTCGAATTCGAACCCAAGACACGCACCACTGATTTTCCGGATTCATGTGCGTATTGTATAATTATCACTTGCTTCGGTGAAGGAAAACATCGTGAGGAAACCAGCATGCCTGAGAGATATTTCTTGACGGCATGTAAAGCTAAGTCATCCATGGGTGGCATGAAACCTCTGACACCAGGTTGCCATAAGCTATTTTATCTACACCCATGCTATAAATCCTCTATAAAGGTATCTGAAACAGTTAGCTTATGGCCAACATTAAAACAGCCAGTGTCATAATAACCATTATAACACCCAAACGGGTGTTATAATGTTGTACTGAATTTCATTATGCAACTCGTTTTAAAAAAAGAACATCGAATGTGGTAGTGAATCGAACGTCTAGCACGTGCGATTCACTACCACAGCGCCGTAATTAAAAAAAAACTTGTAGGTTAATTCGAATTCACGTCGTATCCCGCCATTTTTGTTCGACATTTGGATATTAGTAATGTATTACGTACTTTGTTGTTTACAAAAATGAGTGACACAAGCTTTGTGAATTTTGATAAATGAACAATCCAAAATGTAAATAATTATATTACTACATAAACACGGTTTGTTTGTATTAAATACAAGCAATAAAACTTTCCATGAATTTACATAGACTTCTTAGAACACTGCAACACCCTATGGTTTCAGAACCTTTTATGGAGGATTCATATCATGGATGTAGATAAAGTCTTGTATGCAACTGTACATAACTAGGTATTAAAACACTCATGTGATACTATTATCACACTCGGCTTCGCCTCGTGTGATAAACCCACATTCGTGTTTTAATACCCCTCATTATACAACAGTTGCATAAATAACTATTATAGTTCTATTTGCTAGCGACACGGAAATGAAGGTGTTAAGAGGCCCTTCCTGGCCCGCCTTTCGCCTACGCGAGCATGGTCGAAAAGCTTGTTGTTTCATCCAGAGCCACAGCGGTGGTATTCTTTCAACTCCCCTGTCTTACCTATGCCCGGTTCCTATAAACAAGAAACGAGTCGTTTTGCTTACGGATAGTAGTATTTTCAACGAGACGTAAGCCAAAACCATTGACCAACCACCATCATTTTCTGCCCGATTTCGGTCGGTTGTCTACAATTATTTTACTTATTCCTTGTTATTTGCTATAAATAATTGTAAAATGTCGCGTTCAGATAGTGAATTAAGTGATTTAGAAAGGTTATTGGACTGGAGTAACTCCGAATCAGATGAAGAAAGTGGTTCTAGTCAACGGAATTACAAAACGAGGGTCGATCATTTTAGTATCTTGGATAATAAATCAAAAATTAGATTTCGGCAAGATATGTCGTCTGTGCAAAGTTTACTCGTCGAAATTTATAAGGGAGCCAGGTATGTATTTCTCAAACAAACCTTAAAATATTTATTTGAAACAACCATAATACATTACGCACATAGGTATATAAAGTACTCTGTGATTTTTATGATCCTCTGTGCCTTACAAATTACAATTTAATTTACAGTTCCGTTAAAATGTAATGTGTCAAGAAAGTCTGTCGCTAATCGGGTAGCCAAAATATTTTTTATTTTTTAATAGAGATTTTTTCAACACCAAAATTATAAAATAAACATAAAAGATAAGTTTTCTGAATAAAGGTAGGAATCATATGATTCTGTTTAGTCCGTGAGTTAGGTTATCGAAAAAAATTGGACACGTGTTTTTTGTTTTTGTATTTTTTTGTCATCTACCCTGTTGTAAATAACGAAACATGGGGTGTCGAACACGTGTTGACGGAGGGCTTTGGTAAGTGGGTAACCAACATCCATTCGGTGCAGGTAGCTGACGCAAAAATATATAGGAACGCCACAATCCTTCCGTTATTCGTAACTCAAAAACGAATGGTTCTTTTTGCACAATAACGAACCGTTGTTTATAGGAACCGGGCACTAGCCCCGAACCCGCACTACTTGCCTCCCGCGTACCTCATACCGCCTAACGCGAGGACATTGAACGAAAAATATTGTTCGAAAATGTATAAAACTTGTTCCAGGAAATACGTGTTTTTGAATTAGTCTTACAAGTATGTGAAATAAATATTTGCTATTTAGAATCTCCACTACATTTGCAAGGCTTCTATCAGGATGCTTTCTTTACTTTTACAATTTATAAGTACATTATGAACGGTCAAAGTTGAGGTAAAAGTTGTGCAAAACAGCAATTTTTGGAGGCTTATACTGAATTTGTTTCTACAAATTTTTATTTTCTGCTTCGATAGAAGCCTAGATATAGTCCACAAGATACCTATTAGTTAAAAAAAATCAAAGATATATGTCTAACAACGGCATAATCACGCACGAGCTATTGTCAAAATTCTCGCGAAAAGTATGGCGGGTTACCTATACTTAAAAAAATTACATTTAGGTCGTAACAAAATTAATTGCACTAACTTAAACTCACTTTCTACTTTTCAGACACCCCCTATTCCCATTACTGGCGCTCCTGCTGGAGCGGTGTGAACAAGCCACGGCAGGGGCGGAGTCCCCGGCCGCCGAGGCGTTCGGCGCAGACCTGCAGGCCTTCGTGCAACACCAGAGGAGAGACAGGCGGCCATTCCTGGTCGACGACCCGGAGATAGATGGACTTATGATTAAGAGCATTCAGGTGAGTCTTCATCAGAGACAAAAATGTACTATAGTTGGTGCCAGTTAAGATGAGAATAGCGGTCATTGCCCTTTCCATAATATCTCTTCGTACGAAGTGTTCGAACCAAAACAATAAACCATGTATCGTTTTTCATTAGAAAAAATATTGAAGATCACGATAGATGACGATTCAAGACTTGAACAGGCTTATTTTTGGTTTTCAAAATTAAGGCGTTTAATAAATGTAGGTGGGTCAATGACCGCTATTCTTATCTTAACTGGCACCAACTATAGCGATAACGACCGCAGCGAAAAGCAGATTGGGAGCATGCTTCATGTTACATATGAGCTTGCCATGTTCCTTGCCTTGAGTCGGGACAGTCGCAAGTTGCATGTTGCAAGTCGCAAGTCGCAGTCGCAAGTCGCATTCGCAAGTCGCAGTCACAAGTCCCAGTTGCAAGTCGCATTGCCTGAAGGTGGCTACGAGGCGTAAGTCGCAAGTTACTCTTGTAGCGTCAAAATCAAAGCATTTATTTCAAGTAGGCCAGTTACAGGCACTTTTGAATTGTCGAAACAAAGATGAAAATTAAATGTAGCTACAGTCCCAGTCACAAGACACAAAAACTGTGAAAGTACTGTAGTTGCCCATTCCCTAGCGTAGATCTCTATGGAGAAGAACGGGCAAGAAACTCCATGGACACTCTTTTAAATCAAAATGTTGTTACAAAATCTTGGTTAAGTACATCATTCATGTTAAGATGGTATATTATGTGAGAACAATGTAGCAAGATGTGCACGTTAAAAGTGTCCATAGTAAAAACAAAAAATACAATTAAAAAATAAACATTCAAATAAGCCATGGCAACTAAGAGATGACCAGTCACAACTGACAGCGCCCGTTCACGGACATGACGCATGGATCAGCACCATTCAACTCAACCATTTTGAAGGGAACTAAATGATCCGACACACGCGCCTCCATCAGCGAGACATTAGAGTGAGCATGACATACTCTCAACCGCCAGGGCACATTCAAGTCAAGAATAAAATGATAGCTTTCTAGTACATAGTACTCACACAATATGGGCCATGCGATTATATAATACTAGAGAGATTGATTCTATACAATGCAAAGATAGTTGTACAATCTTCAGCAGCTCTAACAATTCTATTTAATGCTATCAATTTATGCGCCCCTGTCCATGTGGAGCAGGACCAGCATTGAGCCACGCATTTATCAGCGATATAATCGCCCAACTTGTAATAAGCTTGCTTACATAGTGTGCGTTTGATACATGTTTTAAATTTCGTCTCATTCAGTTCAAGAATACTTTGTGGAATTTGATTATAGCATCTCAAACAGTACTCCATAAAAGATGAGTCTACTTTGAGTCTGAAGCCTGGCTGAACGAGTTGTTCTCTATTTGGAGCTGTATGGTGTCGGACGTAAAGAATAGCACCATCCCATATCTTCCCGTGGGTGTCGTAAGAGGCGACTAAGGGACTTACCAGAGAATGGGCAGCAGCGTTCTCTGTGCTTTTGTAACAACCGTACTGCGATCGCCAACCCGCCTGCCAAGCGTGGCGATTATGGCAAAACCCCCTCTTGGGGGAGGCCTGTGTCCAGCAGAGGACGGCTTTCGGCTGATATGGTGGTATGGTGGCGGGGCTTCGCCCCCGGCGGCGCAATGTTCGTCGCAGACCTGTCGGCCTTCGTGCAGCACCAGTGAAGACAGGGGGCCTTTCCAGATGACCCTGAGATAGATGGACTTATGATTAAGAACATTCAGGTGGATTTCAAATTCAATAATGTATTGCTATAATTCTATTTAGCCATTTGCCAACCGTGTTGGAGTCAGCTTTCAGTCTAACCGGATGCGGCTGGATAGCGACTACTTATCTGACCTTCACAACCTAGTTAGTACTGGTAATACCATACCCCATGGTAAGACTGGTTGTCAGACTTTCGATCCACTAACTACCTGTAACGACTGTCAAAGATCTACAAATGCCAGCTGGGACCAACTGCTTAACGTGCTTTCCGAGGCGCATAGGAAACTCGGTATGTAACGATCCCGATGATGATGATTCGATGTCTCGGTGTGTGGGTGGTCCACGGACCAACCTAAGCAAGCGCAGCTTTACCTTAAGATCGACCCGAGCGGCTGTTATTATTTAGCCACGAGCTCCTCCTGTGCTTAATTATAATATTTGTCCGTGGTGCTAGGCAACTGGGTCTATCCCAATTGTAAACGTCCCTTTGTGCCTATTGGCCTTGTTTCGTTCTGTCTCCTGCTGATATGGAGGGAAGTGGAAATTACGGTTTTTCCTACTCCTTCGCTATACTTTTCTGATTAATTTCGTTGCGGGATCCAAGACAGTTTAATAGTTTCTCTGGGACTTCTTCGAGCTTCATTGCCTGTGCGTTTTTCTGGTGGTCGCCACTGTTGATTCTGGCGCTCCGGAGTTACAGTGGTTTGGAAATAGTGTGGTGGGCTTATTTTATTGTGGTCAGTCCCTACTAACACATTCATAAAGCTTTTCATAATTTTGAATTTTTTTTTTCACTCTCTGCAAGAAAATCAGTGACTTCCTCTCACCCATGACATTTCCAGGTGCTGAGAATTCACCTGCTAGAACTAGAGAAGGTGCAGGAGCTATGTCGAGACTTCTGCGGCCGATACATCGCTTGTCTGAAGACGAAGATGCAGAGTGAAAACCTGCTCAGGACTGATTACTCTTCAGGTAATACTACTACTACTATCACTAATGTACACACTACTACACACACACACACTAAACACACACTACTGCACACACACACACACTACTACACACACACACACACTACTACACACACACACACACTACATACACCAACTACAGACACACACACACAAACAACTACACACACACACAGAACTACACTATTACTGCTACATAATATTGTAAATGCTTAAGTTTGTGAGGATCGATGGATTATTGTTTGTTACTCTTTCACGCAAAAATTACTGAATGGATTTTGATGAAATTAGCACACACATGGTTAATAAACTGGATTAACTCATAGGATACTTTTTATCCCGTTAGTATAGTAGTTTATTTAGTTATTATTATTTTTATGTATGTCGTAGGTAATTCTATTAAGTGTTTGTGTTACCTACTTTGTTCATTTTAATGTTCTCAATATAGAAAAATATGTCGTAAATTTGCATGCTATTGCCATGGCGGAATAATAATAATAATATATTTATTTAATTTGACAACATTGGTCCACTGGTTAGTACACAAACAAACTGATCAACTAAGTGTGGAATGTTAGCTCTATAACATTTTTATAACACCCTGTATGTATTACCACATTTTATGCGAATAAATATACTTACTTACTTTTTGTTTTGTCCTGTGTTAGTCTAATAAATATTTTTTCTTTCTTTCTTTCTTTTACAATAATGCTTTCTCTATTGTCTATTTGCAGGTGGTGTAGAAAGTAACAACAATCTGTCTGGCTCGATAGACGAGCACTCGAGTACGTCGAACTCGCCACAATATCAGGTATGAAATGTATGTTAACCTTTCATATGAATTTATTTCACACAATATAATTTAATAATCTAAATTGTATATATTTTTTTTAGTTCAAATATAGTAAAGTCTAAAAAACTAATTTCAAATTTTTTGAAATTCAATGGCTAGTTTAATTAATTTATAAAAATATAAATTAAACTAGCCATTGAATTAAAAAAAAAATGTTTAAAGTTTTATCTACACCCATGCTATAAAACCTCTCTAATAGTAGATTGTATCATAAGGGAGCAAAATAATATTTTTTCGGCGAGGGCGCTTTTTTGAATCCAGAGCGAAGTGAGGGATTCTAGAGTAGAATCCCGAGCGTAGCGAGGGATTCTTTAATAGAATCCTGAACGTAGCGAGGGATTCAAAGTACGTCGCCCGAGCCAAAAATATATTTTGCGCCCGAGTGATACACTCTACTTTTCATCACCCACTATGAGAAAATAAAAGGCGCCTCATAATTTTAACCGACTTCAAAAAGGAGAAGGATCTCAATTCTACTGTTTTTTTTAATGTATTATACCGATTACGCTGATATTAATGAGCCGATTGACGTGATTATTCTTTAGTTTGATGCGGAATAGTTGCCATTTGGTCCTATAAAAATTTAACATAGTTTGGCCCAGTAGTTTTCATTTTATGAACATTTTTACTTCAGTCGTATGGTCTAATTTCAACATGTAAAATAAATGCCTAACTAATATTGAAAAAATGGAAAAATAAAAAAAACTGTTTTGCAAAATATAAAACCGACTTCACAAAACACAAAAACGTTAAAAATAGCTTCAGAAGTCGGTGACAAAAAAAAAACTAAATGAATCAAACAAAGGTCACCGACTTCTGAAGATCTAAAGTTATTTTTCACTTTATTGTGTTTTTTATTCACTGTCACTTGAAGAAATAATTTTTCAAAACAAAACCATGAATTTCTAACAATTCATGAAAATTGACGAAAACGCGGTCTGTAGTTCGCGCGTTTTTTTTTTTAATCAGCTAGCGGGCGCGATTTGGGCCGTCGAACCAGCCAGTCTTTATTCAAACAATATTTGCGTTCGATTTCTTTCGGCGCTGAACACTAAGATGTTCCAAATTCAAATAGTGCGCCGCAAAGATAATTGCGGCGCACTTATAAAGAGGAATAAAAACTCATTACTGCCCGCTAAAAGTTTCTTATAGAAAACACCACCTTTGGGTGCACTTAAAGGCGAACCAAGTCGTCCTTTTCGAATAGGTGGGATGAAAAGGTATCTGAAACAGTTAGCTTATGGCCAACATTAAAACAGCCAGTGTCATAATAACCATTATAACACCCAAACGGGTGTTATAATGTTGTACTGAATTTCATTATGCAACTCGTTTTAAAAAAAGAACATCGTATGTGGTAGTGAATCGAACGTCTAGCACGTGCGATTCACTACCACAGCGCCGTAATTTAAAAAAAAAAAATAGGTTAATTCGAATTCACGTCGTATCCCGCCATTTTTGTTCGACATTTGGATATTAGTATTGCATTAGGTACTTTGTTGTTTACAAAAATGAGTGACACAAGCTTTGTGAATTTTGATAATTGAACAATCCAAAATGTAAATAATTATATTACTACTTACATATACACGGTTTGTTTGTATTAAATACAAGCAATTAAACTTTCCATGAATTTACATAGACTTCTTAGAATACTGCAACACCCTATGGTTTCAGAACCTTTTATGGAGGATTCATATCATGGATGTAGATAAAGTCTTGTATGCAACTGTACATAATTAGGTATTAAAACACTCATGTGATACTATTATCACACTCGGCTTCGCCTCGTGTGATAAACCCACATTCGTGTTTTAATACCCCTCATTATACAACAGTTGCATAAATAACTATTAAAGCTTGTGGCTCAATAATATCACCCTCTCGGGTCGATCTTTAGGTTAAGCCGTGCTTTCCTAGGTTGGTCTGTGGATGGGTTACCGAGTTTCCGCCGTGCCTCGGAAAGCTTTGTAGCATTTTCTGCTAGGGACTTTGTTCTGTGTCAATAAGAATAATAATATTTGTAATGTTAGTATTTTTAATTTAACAGACGTTCTAACTTCGATTGATGGGTGAGGAACGAGGTTACTTTATGTGCTTATTCACGTACCTATACTGTGTAAATATTTCGACACAAATGTATTTTGTTATGAAATAAATAACTTGAACTTGAACTTGTAATGGGCGATCACCCAACCACAGACCAACCTAGGCAAGCACGGCTTAACCTAACGATCGACCCGAGCGGCTGTTATTATTTAGCCACGAGCTCATTGTATAGATTTGTCAAACAACACATCTCACACACCCTGTTACCAGTAACACATGTTCAACCCCTCTATCTCTCGCGTACAGTCGCCCCCCGCCCCGCTGTCGGCGGCGTCGTTCCCGGCGGTGTACCCGCCGCACACAGAGCTGCCGTACGCGCCCGCGGCGAGAGACACACGTGAGTTACTATTATATGCTAACGGTAATTTAAGTAATCATAACAATAATAATAATAGGGCTTGATTCAGAAAGCATTACTTCTGAACACGGCACGTGTCGTTAGGAGGTTCCTCTCTCAAGAGCCCTGACCACCGGCAGCTCGGACCCTGTTCCCAGCGCTGGTGGGCTACTGTTTTTTATATTTTTAAATGTTTTTTATGCAGTTTTATTAAGAAATATTCAAAAATGTTAAAAATATGTGTATAATAAAATAATAATAGGACGGGACGGTTGACGTGTGTCGGGCATGCCACCTTCCGGGTGAGTCCATCAGACATAATATTTCTGGTTGTTCTCGTCTGGTTAACGGCGAGTACTTGCACAGGCACAACCAAGTAGCCAGGATTATACACCAGCAACTTGCCTTGAAATATAAACTTGTGGAATCTGAGGTACCGTACTACAAGTATGTGCCCGACCCAGTTCTCTAAAAGACCATGTAACGCTGTACTGGGATCGGTCTATCATTACTGACAGGACTATTGTCGCCAATAAGCCTGACATTGTGAAAATAGACCGATCAGCGCGCCGCGTAATGATAATCGATGTTACCATTCCGCATGACGAGAACCTCGTGAAAGCTGAAAAAGAGAAACAAATAAAATATCTCGACTTGGCACACGAGGTTCGCGACATGTGGAATATGAACTCGGTTATCATTGTGCCGATTGTCGTGACGGCCAATGGCCTTATAGCCAAGAACTTCGATGACCATCTATCGAAGCTCTCTTTAGGCGGTTGGATCAAGGGCCTGATTCAGAAGGCAGTACTCCTCGATACGGCTCGCATTGTGAGGAGGTTCCTGTCTTTGCAGCCCTACCCACCAGTGGCTTGGAGGACCCTGCTCCCGACACCGGCGGACTACTATTTTTTATATTTTTAAATGTTTTTTTAAAGAAATATTTAAAAATGTAAATTATGAGATATTAGACGAATAAAGGAAATAATAATAACTACATGCCAAAGAGGAATAGTGCGCGGTATGATGAATATTAAAAAAAATACAAAAAATAAGACACAGGACCTAGGCAAGATATGGATTGATACATGTATGCTTAACCACTGAAATGGAAGTGGGCCGGACATGTGGCACGCCTAAGAGACAAGAGATGGACCAAAAGGGTGACCGCATGGGCAGGTCCTCAAGGCAAGGCCGTAGCCAGGGGGGCGGTCAAGGAGGATTGATCCCCCCCGAAATGTAAAAAATATATATTTCTTTTAGTAAGTATGAATGAGACTGCAGCGCGCCCGTCTCACTCTATTGTTATACAATAGTTAATCACTACAAACACAACTCTCTACCTACTGTTATTTTTATTTATGACGTTAATGTCAATCCACCGCAGAATTGACATCGACATCGAGGAGGTAATTGATTTATTTGCTGCAAAGAAAGCTAGAAGACGTAATAAGGTGTTAATATTTCTGTAATGGTTTTCTAATTAATATTATATTTATCATAGGTAACACCATTTTATTTCTTTTACAAAATTTTATGTTTTTCTTCTGTTCCACCAAACCAAACCCCCCCTTTTTTTTGGATGGGAAATTATCAAATGACTCCTCCCGCTCTGGGCGGAGCAGGAGGGAGTGTCAGACTTTTACTGACTAAAACCCATGCATGTTCCTTCATCGCCCTTTGTGTTCCGGGGCCACGGTATCTCTTTCGAACAGTCCCGCAACCCCGGAACCAAACCCCCCCTCAAATTGTTTTCTGGCTACGGCCTTGCTTCAAGGCAAAAGAAAAAGAAGTAGACCTTTAGAAAGATGGGAAGATGAGCTCAAAACAACACCCGCCCCTTACTGGATTCAAGTAGCCCAATCCACAGAGGACTGGCTATCTTTGGGGGAGGCCTTCACCTGCAGAGGAGTTCTAGCAGACAACTAGATATTTAAGTAAAATCAAAACTAACAACTGAATTTTAGGAAATAAACATAATTTACTGATAAAAAAATTATTGTCATATTGAAATAAAAATCAAAAATTCAAGCTAAATTATTTTAAACTAACATCTTAAGGCGATTACAACAGCTAAATTAGCAACTCTATTTGTGGTGGTTCAAACTTCGACTGAAAGACTATTAGAATAAGGTTCTAATCAGCTTGCACTACAAAGTGGTTGTTACGTCAGTCACTGCGGGCCGAATAGTGCGAAATGAGTGGTTTTTTGCGATTTACAAAAAATCTATTGATTGGACTAAAAAAGTAAAACACTATGATGCTAATATGTAGCTTGTAGAATTATTTGCCAAAAAATCAGAATGATTCTATGTATTTTAGTACGGTTTTTACTCGTTAAAAGAAATTTTTAGAGATAAATTCGTGAATTTTTTCTGTCGAATAAAGTTAGTTGTATTATGTTTTCAAAACACTATCGTACTAGCTTAGATCCTGTAGAATATCATATATTTTTCTGGTTTTGTTTATTGCAGTAAATCATATGCTTTTTTGCATTATAAAACTCGCGTTTAGCTCATGTAATCACCTTAAATTAGACTAAATTTGACTTTACCTAAGTACTAACAAAAATACTATGAATTAAAATAAAATCTAAAGTATTTTCTCTTGTGTTTGCTAGAAATAAAAGGATTTTTAACCGACTTCCAAAAAGAATGGGTTATCAATCTGTCTATTTTTTTTATAGTATGTTCAGCCTTTTTTTCGCCAATTGTGAACCGATATCTAAAGTTATTTTTCACTTTGTTGTGTTGTTGAAGTCGGTTTTATTTTTTTCAACAATTTTGTTATTTTATTTATTTATATAACTAATCATGGTCATTTTGTCAGCCAAGGAAGGAATGGGAAATTGAGTATTAATTATAATAATAATCATATAAGACACAAACTTTTTACTTTTACCATAGACAAATAAGCTTGCTGCGACAGTAACCACTTTGAGCATAAAATGATTAAGCCGGCCACGTGAAGTAGGGGGTCGTGCGTTACTAGATATATCTGTATCTGTGGTTTACCCCTTACCAAACCCAAATGTTCTACCTGCTGAAAATCTCCCACCTGGATAAGAGTTGCCATGGTTGACCTGGAAGTCTTTAAATAAACTCCGGACCCGGGTTGGCCTCAGTAAAGAAAACCTGCTCAGGTGGAGATTCATTAACGACTCTTCCCTGGAGTGTAAATGTGGTGCTGTTCCACAAAGGATGAGGCACTTAATATCGTGTCCTGCGTGTCCTGTTGTTTGTTCACTACAGGAACTGATGGACGATACCGAAAGCGCCAAACTAGTGGCTCAGTTCTGGGCCGACTCAATTTAGATTGCCATCGACACGCTAAGAAGAACCCTATAGAACTTAAGGGTTCTATTACATTTTTTTCGTAATTTTTCGATTTTTACTCCCTGGATCCAATTTTTTCGATCGGCGTACACGAGTCGATTATAATAGCGATCTCCGGATGATTGTCGATGGTTATTGACGAAAATTAGAGACGAGACTGACATAAGACTGAGGAGCGACTTGAATTGACGCAGAATTATAGTACTTCAATTTTATTTATTGTAATTTTGTCTTAATATATTGACAAACGAAAACTAATGAAACTTATTCATTGTAGATTGAAGTTTTATATCATATTAATTTATTTAGGTTTAAAGAAACTTTATTCTCAATAAAGACAAATGTCACTCACTTGAGAACAATACTAGAATTTAAAATTACATAAAGTTCGTCGCCATCAGTTACAAACTAGACTGCACGCATTCAATGACTTCATTTCTCTAGAAGTGCTCGATCCGCCATAATATACTGACTTAGTTGAGTTTTGAATGCATTGAAAGAGTGCAGATTTCTTATACTAGAGGGTATTCTATTAAAAAGCTGAATTTATTATATATATTTGATAAAATTTTGTTTATTATGAATATAATGGACGCTGAATCAAGACATTTATGGCTTAAATTACGCTTTCTTTACGATTTTTTCCGTGAAAATTCAAGGAATTCTAAAACTAACTTTAAAACTAACTTTAAAGAAATTCTAAAACTCCAATAAACAAGTAAAACATTCAGCTTATTTTTCAGTAATTTTAGCTTTTATAAGAATTGCATGTAACAATCTGAATTTGAGCGTCAAAGTTCCATCGCCGACGGTTTTTCTTGCAAACTGAGTTCGTAAAATATTTATAGTAAATTACACGAAAAGAAAAATTAAAAATGTGTAACTCCAACTTAAAAGAAAGAGAATGACACTATTGTTATTCATAAGCAAATAATTAAAATATCTAACTGATGCTGAAAATTACTGCGTCAAAAATCACGAATTTGCGTAAAAAATGTAATAGGACTATTAATAACTCAACTAGAAACCTTCTTAGTATAATGTTGCTTGTTTCCAGCGTCTCTAGTGGTACAAGGTTCAACGCCGATCAGTCAGATAGGCGCGGGGCTGCTCTCTACCGACTCCTTTACTGGTAAGTACCTTCCTTCTGAAAGTAATTTTCCACTTTGGGTTTTTTTGGAAGTGGCATTTTTATTGCATTTTTTTTAATGTTGTCGCTTTATCTAGCACAGGTCCCCACGTCATATGGAAAACTTATCATAGGACGCCATCCTGCTAAATGGATCGATAGTCTTTATCGCTGTGGTAGAATAGTTGCTTATGATGGATGACAGTTTTTTGAGGCTGGAGACAACTTTGTCAGTGGTTCGCGCGGTTAACCGAAATATTTTTGGAATAATCACGATTGGAAGGCCTCCCACCGTGGACCGATGACCTGCTGAAGGTTGGGGGGATAACTGTTTAGACATGATATTTGTAACTGTTGGGCACCATATTTTGAATTTCTTGGAATGTTTTTTAATTATTCACAGTTCTTATAATTTTATGTAAAAAGGCATGACGACAGTATTAAAAAAAAAAAAATGCATCAAAACGGGAGTGGGGGGGCTCGTGACGTCAGAACTAGCTAAAAATTATACCTAGGCGTGACGTATTGTGAATTTTAAAAGCGTCATATCTTCGTCAATTTTGGTTTACGTAACAAAAGAAAAAATATGTGTCCAATATTTTTTGGAAATCAATCTGACGGACTAATTAGATTTTTTTTGTCGTCTCGCCTATTGCATGTATAATCAACACAATGTAAATTGTTCACGAATAAATGAAATGAAATGAGATACGCTGGATGCGAGTCGCATGGGACCGGAAGAGGCGACACTTGGGGGGGCCTATGTCCAGCAGTGGACGTCTTTCAGCTGAATTGATGATGAATCACGGTTCCTAAAGTTTGATATTGTTTTCTTAAATATTTAACTGTTTGTGTTCCACAGGCACAAACTCAAACAACTCCTGCTCATCAGTCTCCGGTTCCCCTCCTCCAGAAGACGACAGCACAGAGGACTCGAGCGGCAAGCGAGGAGTCCTGCCCAGGCACGCCACACAGGTGATGCGCGCCTGGCTGTTCCAGCATCTTGTGGTGAGTGCCTGTACATCATCAGCTCAGCTCAGGGTACGGAGACAGGAGACTGAGTGACAAGCGAGGAGTCCTGCCCAGGCACGCCACACAGGTGATGCGCGCCTGGCTGTTCCAGCATCTTGTGGTGAGTGCCTGTACATCATCAGCTCAGCTCAGGGTACGGAGACAGGAGACTGAGTGACAAGCGAGGAGTCCTGCCCAGGCACGCCACACAGGTGATGCGCGCCTGGCTGGTCCAGCATCTTGTGGTGAGTGCCTGTACATCATCAGCTCAGCTCAGGGTACGGAGACAGGAGACTGAGTGACAAGCGAGGAGTCCTGCCCAGGCACGCCACACAGGTGATGCGCGCCTGGCTGTTCCAGCATCTTGTGGTGAGTGCCTGTACATCATCAGCTCAGCTCAGGGTACGGAGACAGGAGACTGAGTGACAAGCGAGGAGTCCTGCCCAGGCACGCCACACAGGTGATGCGCGCCTGGCTGTTCCAGCATCTTGTGGTGAGTGCCTGTACATCATCAGCTCAGCTCAGGGTACGGAGACAGGAGACTGAGTGACAAGCGAGGAGTCCTGCCCAGGCACGCCACACAGGTGATGCGCGCCTGGCTGTTCCAGCATCTTGTGGTGAGTGCCTGTACATCATCAGCTCAGCTCAGGGTACGGAGACAGGAGACTGAGCGACAAGCGAGGAGTCCTGCCCAGGCACGCCACACAGGTGATGCGCGCCTGGCTGTTCCAGCATCTTGTGGTGAGTGCCTGTACATCATCAGCTCAGCTCAGGGTACGGAGACAGGAGACTGAGCGACAAGCGAGGAGTCCTGCCCAGGCACGCCACACAGGTGATGCGCGCCTGGCTGTTCCAGCATCTTGTGGTGAGTGCCTGTACATCATCAGCTCAGCTCACGGTACGGAGACAGGAGACTGAGCGACAAGCGAGGAGTCCTGCCCAGGCACGCCACACAGGTGATGCGCGCCTGGCTGTTCCAGCATCTTGTGGTGAGTGCCTGTACATCATCAGCTCAGCTCAGGTTACGGAGACAGATTTGTTTCCTCTATGCCTCGGAAAGCACGTTAAGCAGTTGGTCCTGGCTGTCATTTGTAGATCTTTGACAGTCGTTAGGCAGTCAGTGGCCCAAAAAGTCTGACAACCAGTTTTACCAAGGGGTATAGTATTACCCAGTACTAACTGGGTTGTGGAGGTCAGATAGGCAGTCGCTCCATGTAAAATACTGGTATTCAGCTGCATCCGGTTAGACTGGAAGCCGAAAAGGCTAAGCAAATGATGAGCCGTGTCACTAAACTATTTTCATCTCTTGTCCACAGCATCCGTATCCCACCGAAGAAGAGAAACGCACCCTGGCCGCGCAGACCAGACTTACGCTGCTACAAGTCAACAACTGGTTCATTAACGCGCGTCGTCGGATCCTGCAGCCAATGCTCGACTGTGCTGATAAACCTGGTGAGAATACCAATATCATCATCATCATCATCATCAGCCTATAATATTCCCACTGCTGGGACACGGCCTCTCAATGAGAGGGAATGGGCTATAATCCACCACGCGGGCCCTGTGCGGATTGGTAGATGTCACGTCTTCCAATTTTTGGTTCTGGCAAAACTGGAAATTGGAATACCAATATACAGATTTATAAATATCGCTGGACATTACACACAGCGCCATCTA
Source organism: Xestia xanthographa (assembly GCA_905147715.2). Classification (NCBI taxonomy): domain Eukaryota; kingdom Metazoa; phylum Arthropoda; class Insecta; order Lepidoptera; family Noctuidae; genus Xestia; species Xestia xanthographa. The sequence goes on from LR990667.1 coordinate 20,954,285, forward strand.
GTGCCACACTAAGCAACGAGGCTTGTGTCGTGGACACCAGATATTTGATATACTACGTAGATACTTTTTTGTTTGTAAATACATACTTATTATACATATAAACATCCATGACTCGGAAACAAACGATGCTCATCACACAAACATTTGCTCTTACCGGGATTCGAAACCAGAACTTTAAGAACGTAAGGCAGCCTCACTACCGCTGCGCCATTCGGGTCGTCAATATTATAAGGGATCCCGGGATCCCCCAAACTGCGGGACTTCTCATAATTCTCCTGCCATAATCCCAATATATTTGTGGTCGGCGCAGCATCCTTCATTTTGTCTGTCCTCAGTTCCGCCAATCCCACGCGAGATCCCGCTCAATAGGGTAATCCGCCATTCCCGCGCGAGATCCCGCTCAATAGGGTAATCCGCCAATCCCGCGCGAGATCCCGCTCAATAGGGTAATCCGCCAATCCCGCGCGAGATCCCGCTCAATAGGGTAATCCGCCATACCCGCGCGAGATCCCGCTCAATAGGGTAATCCGCCAATTCCGCGCGAGATCCCGCTCAATAGGGTAATCCGCCAATCCCGCGCGAGATCCCGCTCAATAGGGTAATCCGCCAATCCCGCGCGAGATCCCGCTCAATAGGGTAATCCGCCAATCCCGCGCGAGATCCCGCTCAATAGGGTAATCCGCCATTCCCGCGCGAGATCCCGCTCAATAGGGTAATCCGCCAATCCCGCGCGAGATCCCGCTCAATAGGGTAATCCGCCAATCCCGCGCGAGATCCCGCTCAATAGGGTAATCCGCCATTCCCGCGCGAGATCCCGCTCAATAGGGTAATCCGCCAATCCCGCGCGAGATCCCGCTCAATAGGGTAATCCGCCAATCCCGCTGCGAGATCCCGCTCAATAGGGTAATCCGCCATTCCCGCGCGAGATCCCGCTCAATAGGGTAATCCGCCAATCCCGCTGCGAGATCCCGCTCAATAGGCTAATCCGCCAATCCCGCTGCGAGATCCCGCTCAATAGGGTAATTCGCCAATCCCGCTGCGAGATCCCGCTCAATAGGGTAATCCGCCAATCCCGCTGCGAGATTCCGCTCAATAGGGTAATCCGCCAATCCCGCGCGAGATCCCGCTCAATAGGGTAATCCGCCATTCCCGCGCGAGATCCCGCTCAATAGGGTAATCCGCCAATCCCGCGCGAGATCCTGCTCAATAGGGTAATCCGCCAATCCCGCTGCGAGATCCCGCTCAATAGGGTAATCCGCCAATCCCGCTGCGAGATCCCGCTCAATAGGGTAATCCGCCAATCCCGCTGCGAGATCCCGCTCAGTAGGGTAAATGACACCATAAAACAATAAGACACCAATCTCTAAAAAAAACACTTTATTTTGGGCCATAAAACCCGATTTATTTTCAATTAATTGCCAAATTCGATTTTTAGTTGCTTTACAATCAATAAATAGTTGAGTCATTGAGTTGAGTAAACAGTTCCGTCACGGCTGGCTATTGCCATACAAAATCTATGAGAGAACCGCGTTTTGACAGCTCTTAAAAAGTATATCAATTGATTGGTGTGTCATCTACCCCATTACGAGCGAGATTAGCAGTGATAGGAATAGGTAGTGCTTATTAGCCTAAACTTCGAAGAAGAACAGAGAAAAGAATCGGAGACTTCCTTAGACTATATTTTATTATGCGACCACGGCGAGTTTTTACTTGTAAATTCTAAGAGTGCGTACCTAAGAGAGCGTATCATAGTTTTATGATGAAGAAGTCGTTTCCAAAATGTTCTTAAAAAGAAAACTTTCAGAAATTTTGATGGTTGTAACGACTGTGTTATGTTATGTCTAGTCGCAAACATTAGGTAAACATAGACCAATTACTTATTCCAAATAACATTAATTTTTGATGTACAGTCAAAGGTCAAAATTCCACTTCCACCGCAATGCACATTATCGTTTGCGCTATACGGGCGGCGGCGCCTATACACACATACGCATATTTATCCGTGTGAGTGATGTTCCAACGCTAACAACCAATTTGGCCACCGTATCACTTACACAACTCATTGAAATTTGTAATAACAATCTTAAGCGGGCAACAAGTTGCTAATGTGTAAGTGTTGTCAAACGTTCTTATAGAAGAAGGTCATAAGTTGGTACTTATGACCTTCTTCTATAAGAACGTTTAAGCAATATTAACCCGTAAAGCAATATTGGTGGTCCAATATTGCTTTGCCATTGTGTTGCGAGATTGGCAGTCGACTTCTGACTGTTATAGTACTTACGTGATGTCCCGGAAAAAAATATAGTCTAAGGAAGTCTCCGATTCTTGTCTCTGTTCTTCGAAGTTTAGGCTAATAAGCACTACCTATTCCTATCACTGGAGATTAGTCTTGCATATTCGCTTATCTCGGAAGACCAAAAAAACGATTGATGAACCGTGTGAAAGATGATAAGGCTAGAAAGGAGGTTAATGGTGTCGATTCTGTTGTGCACAAACTAAACTTAATTTAGGCTAATGCTATCTTTTATTAAAATGCAGTGCGAGAAAAGGACGGCTATAGCAATGAACTAAGTTAAAGATGTCAAACTAGTTTATGCCTTGCGCTTCACTGTGTTTTTAGTCGACATGTTTTTACGTGCACCCTTCATTTGTATGGAAATATTAGTTCGAATTAAATTTGACAGCTATAAATTGGGTGCGCCAAAGTTCACCTAAATTTTCAACTCCGATAATTGGAAATCCGAAAATGTTCTTCCTAAAATTTTTCATCCTAACAATCGCAATTCCTAACTACTCTGTCTCTAATGTTCATAATTCCGAAGCATTCAACTTCATAATGTCAGTAGCAATAAACATCTATTATACTTTTATTTGTTTTCCTATATTTTCTCAACATAACCACCTTTTACACTATTATTCAAAGTCATATTTTTTTTTGTTTAGATTTATTTTTATTCATAATAATCAGTATTATATAGGTACATTAATTTTGCGTAACTTTATTTTCACATAACATATATAACATAATAGTAGCATTCAAAATAATAAAAAAATATAATGACCACCAAAATTAAGTTTGTGACCACTAACATCTATCACCTAAAATATCAATTGATCACCAAATTTAGTAAATTGAGCACCAAATTTTAATGAGGTGGTTGATGACAAACTAGTTTTGCCTAGGCCGACTTGGGGCACCCCGACAAGAAGAAGAACAATTTCGGGTAAAGAACTTTAGGTGAGCCAATATGGACCCCTATAAATTACCTCCGTCTCTTTCTCGTTTTATTAGAGAGAAAAAGATAGCAATAGCCTAGAATAAGTTTAGTTTGTGCACAACAGAATTGACACCACTGCTGAGATGACTAGTAATAGAGAAGTACTAGCTGACCCACGCAACTTCGTCTGCGTCACATAAGAGAGAAAAAGCTAACAAAAGGAATACATTTTCCCCGTTTTTGCAACATCTTTCATTTATGCTCCGCTCCTTTTGGTCGTAGCGTGATGTTATATAGCCTATAAACTTCCTCAATAAATGGGCTATCCAACACAAAAATATTTTTTCAATTCCAACCAGTAGTTCCTGAGATTAGCGCGTTCAAACAAACAAACAAACAAACTCTTCAGCTTTATAATATTAGTATAGATTAAGAACTAGAGTCCATGCTACGTTGGTGTGGAAAAGGGGCCACGTGGCCCACTCCCTCGTACAGGCCTTTGCTGCGGAAATTGAGAACGTTGTAGGCTAATTATGTTTGTGTTATGTTTCCAGGTGGTAAAAAAGGCAAGAACGGTTCGTCTATTAGCAAGCGGTACTGGCCCGATGCGCTCTCTAACCCACAGTTTACAGCCGGTGAGTTTACAGTTATTTTATCATCCCTAGCCTTCACAAATTGAGGACTATATATGGTGAAAAAGAAGCTCTTGATAATAAAGGGTGTAAAACGACTTAACGAAGCCGAAAGGCAATTGTTCTCCCCGTCATGTGCTATCGAGGACACTCCCGCCTGACCACCATTAAGCTTATTTTTGCTTGCACTCGCAACATAGAAACGCTCTCTAGCCCCGACCCGTTGACTTTGTATAGAAATAATGAATGAAAAGATACCGAATCGGCCGAGCGCACTGACGACGCACGCCAAACGAGAGTTATTGTTATTTTGCGCGCCAAAGGTGACGCTTTTCTAATAGGCCCAAACTTTAAGGGGGCGTGGCTCGGCGCCTCCGCATGATTTAAGAGAAAACATTTTAAAATGGTCAGGCGGAAAAGACCCTGACTGTACCTGGGAACCTTCTAGTAACGGAGATATTGGAAGTTAAAGTTCAAAATATTTCAGAAGATTTTTTTAAAATACTAGTCTTTAAAGTTTACTTTAAATACCTCCATAACCCGATTACTATTTAATGGATCCTTTAGCGCAATGTTTTGTGTGCGTTACATTGAGTTTCATCTAAAAACGTGATATTTCATCCAAAAAAAAGTTGTTTCCCAGCAATAATTTTTGCGTAGCCGTAGAGTTACATAGTTTCATACGATGATGGGCGATAGTCAGACAGCACACAACGAAACTATCTGGAAAAATGACATTTTATTTGATAACTTGAGTCTAAGTAATTTTTTTATGTGATCGATAGGCGCGGGTAAAACCAAAAAATGGCGACCCGGCCCGAACAATCCCGAACATTACCGGTCGGTAATGTTTGGCATTGTTCGGGCCGAGTAATATGTAGATCTTATGCTGCTTCAACAGGTCTGTTGAAGCAGCATAAGATCTACATATTCACCACGGCTTACCTCAAGCCAGTTGGTCTCGGGGCACAGCGCTGGGTTACAATCTCGTGACTTCGAGTTCGATCCCAGCATAAGGATTTTCTTTTTGTGAATCGAGTCTTTTTGTTTTTTCTTTGTTTTTTTTTTTTATATAGACTGTTTTTTTGAAGCATCATTATTACTTGTACAAAATAATTTCGACGTTTTACATCAACCAGGCGTCACGTTACGGCTCACTTTTTTTAAACTTATCGTTGACCATGTTTCCAGGTCTCCTCTCATCATCAGAAGACGAGGACCCAGAGGGTGACCCGTCCGGCGACGAACAGGACTCGACGAGCGAACAGCCCGAACACACCAGCTACCCTATCCAGCAGCCCATGCACTAGGACGGTAATGTGACGTTTTACATACTAGTGCTATAATGGTTTTGTTGAGAATTCTGTCGACTAGCAAAGATTTTATGAGAGAAGTAGTGGTACAAGGATGTTTTGGCGCTTGAATGACATTGACAGAAGAGCAAACATTTCTGTAATGGTGGTCGGTCATAGATCTTTATAAATGGCGTGTTCACAAACTGACCAATTAGGTCAAGCTATTTTGACATAATATAAAATGACATTAACAGATTTTTAACCAATGATGAAGCGATGAAGCTTAGACGTAACTATCAATCAATCAATCATTTTATTATCAGGCAACGCGCCATTGGTTTCACAGTCCCCATTATTGTAAATTGTAATAAAAAGTAAGATGGCGGCGTTCGTTCCGATTAAAACCACGTGCGACTAGATCCTTTTACAGTTATAGGAGGTAAAGTTGTGATTTTGGTTAGTACTAAGTTGCAACGCTAGTTGCTAACGATTTATATTTATGAAAAACACTAACGATTTAATTTGGTCGTAAGTGAGAATAGTGACATATAGAGAAAATGTGAATACAAAATAACTACGTTCTTTTAAAACAAAAGTTATACAATATACTCAACAATCAAGCAAATGTGTTAAAACCATAATAACGCGCGAAAAAGTACTTTGACAGTTGACAGATTCTCACAAAATTAGTGAAGTACCCGTTCCTAAAACTCGCATAGTCGATTGAAAAAAAAAACTAAATCGAGTTAGTCGATTCCCAGTTATGATTCAATGTATACGTATTAATTTAAAAAAATCTTTTCATGACAAACGCCATGTCACAATGAAAATTCATTTATTTATATAAAAAAAGACATAATATAAAGTATATTGACAGTATACCGTAAGTTTAAGTGTAGCATAGAATCATTTTGGATTAGTAACAGTGTTACAATTAAAAAAAAGTAAACGTCATTCTAAAATAGTGATGTGCGAACGGTTTTCACTACGATAAATTAAATATTAATAAAAAAAAAAAATAAAAAAAAATATGATTTTAATAATTTTATACGACTCATAATGTATACGATTCATTTTAAAAGACTTGAATTATCGTTCAGAAAAGTAACCGTAATCCGGAAAACAAAGAAGAAAAAATTAAAATCATAAATTAAAAAAAAGAAAAATACGATATCAAACATCTTGTATACGAAAACTTATACGATATCAATTTTGTATACGAATGCAATCTTTAGTATTTTATTTGTTACTTTAGTTTTACAGGTAAAAGTTTAAACGTCAATTTTAATGATAGGACAAAACTATTTAATCAAAGAGTGAATAAACATTTTTGTAGGAAATATATTTAAAATGTTATTTAATCTGTTGAATATTACTAAATACATGAAATGCAATCCCGGTAAAATTGTGATAAAATTTTACCGTTTAACATAAATATTGTAATTCCAGTGTACAAATATGCAGTGTGACTTTTGATTAAAATATTGACTTATCCTTCCATATTATGAATATCAAAATATTTTATTTCATTATAATTATGTGCACGACTCGCGTTGGTCATTTTCTATGGTACACAACCAGAATGGAAACACTTTTAAAATAAATTAATACAGTAAGTTCGCGCACAACTAACGACTTTTGACTAAATAACACTGTTACTATCCAAAATCTAAACCTAGAACTTTGTATACGTAATCCATACCTCAGATATTATAAAAACTATTCATATTAGCGACAAAACTAACGGAATACAACATTTTAATGGTGGACTTTTTACCTATTTTGTTTCTGAATAAAATTAATTAATACTTAAGTCACTAAGTTGTGGAATCCGGCGTGAATTTATTCTGCGCTTGATTGTCAAGCTCTATTTGTGATGCTGGTGGTTTCGACTAAGTGAAAATACTGCTTTTCGAAGACTGCATAATAATGACTGAGTGTGTTTATGTGTTACAAATAAAAATGGCCAATAATATATGCGCACGGTAAGTGTTTGGTACAATATTTGCAACCGAACAGCTCAGCACTTTTGCCTCCGTATTACCAGCTAGTGCGTGTTCGGACACCAATCGCACCATCATAACTCAATCAAACCATATAAACCATCTTAGTGCTATTTTAGCTTAGATTTATCATTTTATAACCCTTATTCAATATAAACCATATAATTTCGTATAATTTAACCAGTCATAAACCAACAACCAAACCATAACCAATCAACCGAATATCAACCAACCCAGGATTTAGAGCTAAACCAAGCGTACCCTAAATTCTACAGTAATTGATGGTCTATATCAGTATAATATCGGCCATTTTTCATCTTCGCATCACAACTGGAACTTGACACTCAAATACTATGGTTTACGGACACTATTAAACTAGATGTAAAAGAAAATGATGGCTTACTTCATTTTATTTTTATTAAATTGTGAAATACCGATTCGGTTATGTGTTGCAACTAAAACTAAACTAAAACGCCCTAAATGAGCTGATGTAATACTGAGTATATTTTGAAGTTTATTTTAGTTGCAGCAACAGTGGAATCTATTTTACTATCTTTTTGTCGAAATATTGTGCGTCCATATATTTATAAATCTATGCTTGCTTGAAGAAAAAAGCTCAAAATGTATTTAAAAATAGGTAAAAAGTCCAACGTTTAAAACACTACTCGTTTTTGGCAAACCCGCTACTGTTTCTAAACACCAAAATATATGTAAAATAATAAAACTCCGCATTTAGTCATCCCAAAACTTTTTTTTTTGCTTAAACTCAAGTGAATTTGTCAAAAACGAGCAACATAGAAAAAAAAAAAAACTTAAATAGACGAAAAGCCCTCAAAGAGGCCATTTTATTTAGCGTTTTGTCAATTTTTAAAAAGCCGGTTGTGAATTAAACACTTTTTTTAGTTTTTATCTCCCCATTTGACCGACTGACGCAAAGAAATAGATGCTAAGAATATTTTCTACATTCAAAACACTAGAATAAACCGTCCACTGAAATATTGTATGTATTTATTTATAAAAAAAACGTAATTAGTTTTGAAATATACTCATTGTTAATTTCCTTTAATTTACTTACACAGCCATATTAGTATTAGGATTCTCTTTGGTTGGTGTGGAGAACCGAATTTTTATAAAAAAAACAAGAAAATATGTTTTTTATTCTGAGAAAAAAATTGCAGAAAATTCAGTACATTATAGAAACAGTCAGTTGAATATATTATGTCCTTTATTTTGTATAAAAAGCAAGTTAATTATTAAGTAAAATAAACTGTTTCCTATTTTTAAGTTTTAAGATAGATTCTAAGTAAGATATGACCATTATTTTGTATGTTTTTTTAAACGTGTCTTAAAAGTAGGCAACTATTTTATTATTATTTTAGATTAGAAAAAAAAACACAATTTTACCACAAAACCGGTTACTCCACATCAACTAATCTAGCTTCTAAGTATTAAAAAAAAACGAATATACGATTGTAAAATATACGATTCCCTTTAAATATAGTATACTTCGGAAAACTTAACGTTCAATCCAAAATTGTATACGCGAAAAAAGTATTAAAATCGTAATTGACATTTAAAATTTAGTCAAAAAATGTTAGGTGAATAATCGACTAAAAATGTAAGTGGTTAGACACATCACTAAAGATTGACAGCTTGGCAAAAAAAGTTTTAAAATGGAACCATTTTTTTTTCCAAATTAAAATGTGCTCACAGCTTTTATATATCCAGCCAGAAACAAAAATTTCCTAAGAATAGTTATTTTGAAGTTAATACTCAATACCATTTCTTACCAACCAGTCTTACCAATGGGTACCGTATTACCCAAAAGTAATTGGGTTGTGAAGGTCAAATAGGTGTTGAGGTTGGATGCAGTTGAATACCAGTATTTTACATTAAGCGACTGCCTATCTGACCTCCAAAAGAGCAACACAAGCAAGTCTGTCGTATTTAGTAAGTTGCCTGTATTATTAGTCGGTTAAACTAAACAGTTTTAGTCGATTATTCATTTCACGTCTCTATTTAGGTGTAAAAAGCATTGGCGAGAAAAGTTAATGAGTGTAGATTAAAAAATATCGTAAGAAATACAATAATAATATTTCTTTTTAAGCAATGTTTTTAAAATGGACTTCCAATTTCAATTTTTAGGTTGAACTACTGTGGCGCTTAATAAATAATACATAAAAATATAATAGAAAAAGTATAATTACTGTTAGTTATTTTAAAAATGGCAGCTTGCCATAAATCTTGCAATATATTACACAAGTTGACTTCCAACCGTTTTAAAGTTTGTATATTTTTTGTTGCAAACGGAATTTTCAATAGTTCATTTGCAAAACTTTCTGCAAGTCATGTTTATTTCGGTACAGTCACAGACACCAATTTGTTTGAACTTAGTAAAATTCAAATGCGATTTTGTCGAGGAATAACAATTTCAATTTAAAATCAAGACCTATCACGTAATAATATAGGTGCCAAAATACGGTGTCCGTAAGAATTTAAAGTAGGAGAAAATCACTTTCAAAATTAAGATAGACATATTGGTGTTCGTGAATGTCCACTATGAAAATAAACAAGTCTTGCAATATTAAAATGTCTTCCTTAGATTTTTACTAAAATGTCGCCCCAGTAGTATAATCTAGAAATAAATGTTAAAATATTAATTTAAAATCGTAGTATAAATACGATATTTTTTTATCTTAAGAATGGATTTCTAAGCTGGAGTTATGGGAATCATTGTTATATAATATTTTATGTAAAACAAAAACAAAAATTTTATTTCATTTTCAGTAAGTTCCTATTACTTTTTCAAAGACGTAATATACGCATAAGCATAGATTTAACTATGTTCCCACTGCTGGGACACAGGCCTCCTCTCTATGAGAGGGAGTGGGCTTTAATCCACCACGCGGGCCCAGTGCGGGGTGGTTTACAATATGGTGTTTTAATTTGTAAGAAATAATTTTAGAGCCAGCACTAATAGCAAAATAAAAAAATAGATAAGAATTCTAAATAATTCATCAAATAATGGACAAATAATATTTTAGATATTCAAAAAGAATACGCAAATGACTTTGACAGTTTTTAGATTCTTTCCATTCATTGCTTTTTTTTCTACAAAATGTCATATTTTTTTAAATCTTTTTTTTCTGATCAAAAAAGGTTTTCCTAACTCCAGTTTACCAATTTAAAAAAAATAATTAAACAGTGATTACCCTGTTATACGAAGAAACGAATATACGTAAAAATGGAAAGGTGAAGTTAAAAAAAATAAGATTTTTTTATGATAATATTATTATAATAACTATGTATTAGTACATATTATACAGTATACTTATACATTGCGTAGTGATAATAATGTATTTTTAAATAATAAAGAACTGTGACTTGAAATAATCGCCAGTAATTTAGCTTTTAAGGCCTGTTAGGTCATTGTGAGGCCATTGGAGGCCAATGAAGGTTAAAATGGCCAATGTGAGGCCGATTGTGAGCCAAAATAGGCCGTGTATTGTTTTTGAAAAGAGAACGCTTTGACTTATTTTAGCTTAAAAAAGGAAAAAACAGACTTGTTCAATACTTTATAATCGCCTAAAAATACAGAATCAAACAAATGATGCCATTTTTAAACGTGATTTCAGTATTATTTTGTTTCAAGTATGTGTTGAGTGAGAATGGTTATGAATGGTATATTCATAATAACAAAATATTGAAAAAAAGAAAATTGGTTGCCTGTAAAGTCGGTATACGGGCGAAAGTTTTACGTGACAACGACTTTGAGTGGTAAAATAATTTTAATGTGAATATTCATTCGTATAGTAGGAAGAAGGATGAAATAATAGTAACAATTTAAAACATTCTCTCTCACTCTCTCTCTCTCGCTCTGTCTCTCTCGCTCTTAGGCGGGCTAACTGTGCTCGAGTGGAAGGGACGCGTGCCTTTCACTTTTTATGTCTGTCTCTCTCGCTCTTAGGCGGGCTAACCATGCCCGAGTGGAAGGGACGCGTGCCTCTCACTCGCTCTCATTGTGAGCGCATAACGTGAGCGGAGCGTAACGCAGTTTCTTGAAGTGTCACCCGGCAAACCAATTTATAAGACGTTGTCACGTCAAAACAGTATTATTATGCAAATTACACACTTGCAAGCTATTATTTTCTGGTAAACACGAACCTAATCATATAACAAAAGCAAAATTAATCAAAGCATTCGCTTTTCCTCCCCACACTTTGCCCACGCGTGGGCACAGAGCCCAACAATGTTCATCAAGTCCAGGACTAGTATACAATAGTTATACTCGCTTGTTTAGAGGTAAGGATAACTTGAATGTTATACTTTTATGGTACACCATCATTTTTGCTAGTCAATAAAATCATTTTTAGGCTGATGTCTGTGTTTTATTTGAAAAAAAAAGATTATTTATGCAAGAATTTGTATGGTATACTATCACAAAAAAACCGGCCAAGTGCGAGTCGGACTCGCACACGAATGGTTCCGTACCATTATCTATACAACTTTAGACAAAACGGTAAAAAAATCACGTTTGTTGTATGGGAGCCCCCCTTAAATATTAATTTTTATTCTATTTTTAGTATTTGTTTTTATAGCGGCAACAGAAATACATCATCTGTGAAAATTTCAACTGTCTAGCTGTCACGGTTCATGAGATACAGCCTGGTGACAGACAGACGGACAGACAGCGAAGTCTTAGTAATAGGGTTCCGTTTTTCCCTTTAGGTACGGAACCCTAAAAAACCGACTACTGAAAAATCAGGCTCTAATAAAAGGATAAGAAAGCCGAAAGGCGCTTATTCTCCTCGTCATTGCGATCATTTTTTTGTTCTACACCATACCTGGGAACCTTCTAGTTAGGGAGATAAAAAAGGTAGATTAAAAAGGAAGACATCACTGACTGTGTTTCAGAGTTGTTGAAGTTAAATTGTAACAAAATAATATTGTGCGCTTTTCCATTTTTTTTAAATTTGGGTAATAGAAAAAACAATTATATACATATGTTAAATAACCATGTACATTTTTTAGTAGGTCACTATAGTAACAGACCTATATGTAATTTGTAATTTGACAACCCGATTGGCGCAGCGGTAGTGAGGCTGCCTTACGTTCTAGGGTCCCGGGTTCGAATCCCGGTCGGTGCAAATGTTTGTGTGATGAGCATGGACATTTGTTTCCGAGTCATGGATGTTTATATGTATAATAAGTATGTATTTACAAACAAAAAGTATCTATGTAGTATATCAACTATCTGGTGTCCACGACACAAGCCTCGTTGCTTAGTGTGGCACTAGATGGCGCTGTGTGTAATGTCCAGCAATATTTATTTATATTTATTTATTATTTAATATATTGTGATGTGGGTACAAGAACAATAAATCAGTCTCGCATGAACTGTCTTTGGATTTGCATCGATATTCCACAGTGGCGACGAGTAATTTTAAAAATCATTAAAATATCAAGATGCCCATCGGAAAAATCCACGTATTTGATCTGGATGGAGGTGAAAACTGGCCAGCATATGTGCGTTTAGTGGAACAATTCGTATTGTTAAACGACATAAAAGATAACCTGCGCGTGGCCACGCTGGTGACGCATGTTGGAGCGCCGACCTACCGATTGATGTGTGATCTGTGTGCTCCAGACAATCCGGAGAATAAAACCTATACCACGTTAGTCGAGCTTGTGAAAAATCATCTGGAACCCAGAAGATCAGAAATAGCAGAGCGCCACGTGTTTCGTCAGCGGCGGCAAGGTGAAGGCGAAAATATCAAAGTGTTTTTACAAAATTTGAAACACTTGGCTACCTATTGCAATTTTGAGAACCAGTTGGAAGTGAACATTCGAGATCAATTCGTGTCGGGTCTTCGTAGCGAAGAGATTCGGTCTCGCTTGTTTGCGGAGACCACTCTTGATTACAAGAAGGCAGTGGGGCTGGCGCTGGCGCTGGAGGCGGCCGAGCAGCACGCGGCTAAGGCCGCGGCGCGCTCGCCGGCCGCGCCGTGGGCAGCAGCCGGGCCGGCGGGACTCCAGGCAGACGCGGGCGAGCGGGTGCACCGGGTGAGCGTGGACAAGCAGTCCAGCGCCGCCGGTCGTGACGGCGTGGCTCCGCGACGCAAAGGGTGCTGGCGCTGTGGCCGGGACGGTCACGCGCCGCACAGGTGCCGATACAAGTCGTATGTGTGTGACGTAAGTGCAAAGTGAAGGGCCATTTGGGGTCCGTATGTGATAAAAATGATGTGAGTGCGGGCAAGTCTGGTTCTAAATATCAAAACTTCATTGAAGCAGATTCGTCGGAGTCAGGAGGTGAGGAGTTCGAAGGACTGTGGTGAGGCGTGTAAATAGCCTGCACCTTTGTGAAGGTTTTATGAAAATTTAAAATAAGAACCTATGTTTTATGTGTAATGGCGGACCTCAAAATAATTCAATTTCCCCATTGATGAATCCTCGACATACCAATACCAGAGAATTATTAGCAGCAAAACATGCCCACGTACCTTGGCAATCCAGAGATCCCACTCAGACCCAGGGAGATGGGGAGATACCTCGTTCATGCACGCGTGATCACTTGCAGGTATGGGCTGCCGGCCGGCGAGCCAAATCTTCGTAAATCCACCGGTGGGATGGTTGAAACTCCAAAAATCGACACTGCACTATAAGTTCCCAATGAAGCACAGATGCAGGTCCATTTATTTTACGAGTATCGTCAAGATTTCACCAAAAAAGGAATTTTAAAAGCGGAGCGCTCAGGCGCACACACCGACTTCTTCGAACGGTCACAGGAAGCTGACCGCACTCGCTAACGCCATCTATTGGCCCTTGCGAGAAAACTCCAGAAAGTTTAGAAACATGGGCGCTGCGTCAATAAAGATAGTGCGAGGATTCATCAATTGAGAAGTTTAACTATTTAATTTGAAATGCTAACATATTCTATTATAAATGGAGAAATCCTAAAGTATTGTTATTTTATTTTTTATATTGAAAAAAGGCATTGACGCTTCACCATGCTCGGGGGCTTTGGAAGGACGCAAGTGCTTTCAGAAAGAAATTGAAAAAATTATAAATCTTTACTGACTTTGAATTTAAGCTTTACGACTGAATGCGAGAAACAAATGATATAAATTATTTAATATATTTCCTAAACCCTACGACTATGAGTAACGTATAAGAGTTGAAAGTTTATTGCGTTGGAATAGGATATAATTTAGCGACGGCACGTTTAAAGTTACCAAACTTTGTCTTTACCATTGCAACACGAACGACATTATCCGTGCCTTTATAAACCTCAGTTATAACTCCTAGTGGCCAACTTAGAGGAGCTGAATTATCCTGTCCCACGAGTACGACAGTTCCAACTTCTACGGGTTTGTCCGGAGTTGCCCATTTTTGCCTGACTTGCAACGTATGCAGATACTCTAGGTGCCATTTCTTCCAGAAGGATTGGACCATACTATCTAACAACTGTTTGCGCTGTGATAAATTAATGTGCTGCCCAGACAAATCGGCTGCCGGCAAGTACTGCAGTGGAGTCGACATCAAAAAGTGAGCGGGAGTAATAACTTCGGGATGGGGATCGGAAGACAAAACGCTCAGAGGACGCGAGTTCATAATGCACTCTATTTGAATGAGTACAGTTTGTAACTCCTCATAAGTGAGAAGCTGACTACCGATCACGCGATAAAGATGCGTTTTTAATGTTTTAACATTCGCTTCCCACATGGCGCCAAAATGTGGGGAGCGAGGTGGAATCATTTTCCACATTATGCGGCGGGTTGATAACTCATGTAAAAGAGACGAATTGAAACTCGAATTTAATAAGAATCTATAAAGCTCATCTAGTTGGGCCTTAGCACCAACGAAGTTGGTAGCGTTGTCCGAGTAAAGATAAGATACTGGCCCTCGACGCGAGATAAAGCGTTTAAACGTGTGCTTGGTAACCAAGGCCGTCCATGTAGAGTTAGTCTCTGATTTAACCTCTGATGCCTTTTTAGCCGCGTTTAAACAGATGTACGCCTTTTGGGCGTGTTGGCCTCTGCGACGAGTGAGGGCTATGCGTATGGGACCAGCATAATCCACTCCAGTGTGGACAAACGCCTTTGCTTCCGATACTCGGTATTCAGGCAGGTCTGCCATCACTGGAATGGGATGCGTCGGATTTACCCGAAAACATGTGTTGCATTGTCGCAACTTGGACCTAATGACAGTCCTGGCATCCAGTATCCAAAATCGCTGTCTTAGAATAGACATAAGTAGTCCCGGTCCAGTGTGACAATTCATCACATGGTAATGACGGATTATTAGATCCACAATATGGTCATGTTTGGGAAGTAAAAAGGGATGCTTAGCATCAAATGGAAGGTGCGACTTCGAAAGCCTTCCGCCAATGCGTAATATTCCCTCTTTATCCAAAAAGACAGCTAAACTTTGGAGTCTCTTTGACAGCAATTTCCCAGATTTGATGAGCTTAATGTCATTTGCAAAATGCACAGATTGCACAGCACAGACTATCGCTCGTTCCGCAGTCGACAAGCTCTGAATAGAACGAGGTTCACTATGAACCTTCGGTCTAGCGAATTTCAATATATAGGAAACAATGCGCAACAATTTATCCCATTATGAGGTACGTTGAGCAAGTTGATATAGAAGGGGTTGTTCTACTTGCGTGGTCACTGTTAAGACATTTGCCTTATGCTCGGGAAGTTCCCCACAATTAATAGGAGAGAACGGTTTGACGGGCCAATCCTCAGGGGCACAACGAAGCCAAGAGGGGCCGTCCCACCAGAGTTCATGTGACATTAATTGGGAAGGAAGTATGCCACGAGATAGACAGTCGCTTGGATTCTCAACACCTGCCACATGGTAAAAATGTTGAGAACCCAAGTTCTCCTGACATTGAGCGACTCTATTGCTGACAAAGACTGACCAGCGGTGCGGAGAAGAGTGTATCCAAGATAAGGCTATCGTGGAATCCGAAAAGGCGTAAATTCCTGCAATAGGAATACGTAAAGCGTAAGTATCGCGAACAGTTTTTACCAATTTTGACATGAGCACGGCGGCACATAGCTCCAGACGTGCAAGAGTTGTGACTTTGGTGGGTGAAACCTTTGATTTCGCACAAAGTAAGCGGACTATGACACCAGATGGACCAGTAGAGTGTATATAAATCACACACCCGTACCCACCCATACTAGCATCAGCAAACGCGACTAAACGAACGGAACAATCATCGGTAACACCCACATGGCGTGGTATGCGTAATGTATCTAGCAATGGAAACTCTTGCATGAGAATGGAGAAACGTTTAAAAATGTCGCCAGGAGCGGGATCATCCCAACCAATATTACTCAGCCATAACTCTTTGATGAGTAACTTGGCATAAAAGATCACGGGGGCGACCAAACCGAGAACATCAAATAAGCGTGCGACTATCGAGAGTATATTTCTCTTAGTACATTTCTCAGAAACTTGAGCGGAAGTGAAGAAGAAATTATCCTGAGAAGGTTCCCACGAAAGGCCTAGAACCTTAGACACATCACTCCCCGCGTGAAAATCGAGGGACTTATGATGCGAGTCAGGAAGACTGTTTAAAAGAACGGGTGAATTGCTACACCATTTAATAAGGTCAAAATCGCCCGATTTAAACATCTTTATAAGATCATGCGATAGCTGCATGGCGGTATCTTCATTATTCACAGAATACACCAGATCGTCCATATAGAGACTGGTCTCTGCTACTTTAGCAGCTTCGGGATAATGCGGACTGTCAGAGGCCAGCTGTCGCACAGTGCGCATAGCTATATATGGACTTGACTTAAGTCCGAAAGGTAAGCGATTAAAAGCGAAGGTTAGCACAGGTTCGTGCTCATCGAATCGAAACAAAATGCGTAGGTATTTACGCTGGTCAACGGGTACACCAACACGTAAATACATTTGTTTAATATCCGCATTTATAGCGATGGGAAATAATCTAAAATTTATTAAAAGAATAAATAAATCTGTTTGTAAATTTGGACCAATATGGAGTACATCATTTAAAGATAATCCTGTATGAGTCCTAGCGCTAGCATCCAGTACAATGCGCGGCATCGGTTTGTCTGGCCGAACGACAGCGTGATGAGGGATATAGTACCCGTCATCAGAAATGGCAGATTCGTCGACTTGGCTTAAGTAACCACTGTCAATGTACTCTTTGAGCACTGCATTATAATTTTTCCGCAACAACGGCGATTGGCGGAGTTTCCTTTCAAGCGCAACAAGTCGACGGTACGCGGCGGTGCGGGAGTTACCCAACTCGGCGGGATCCTTACTAAAAGGTAACGCGACGGTATAACGTCCCACATCGTCCCGTGACACGGTCGAGGAAAAAATATTCTCACATTCGGTTTCCTCAGGAGATAAAAATCGTTTATTCTCAACTTCTTCCAATTCCCAAAACTTTTGTAATAAATCATTGAGAGCCAATGCCGTGAAAGGAGAGGAGTTAAGTAAATTTAAATTATCACTATTATGCGGAAAATCACCCATAAAGACATACCCGAACGTGGTCAATAATGCAGGTGGGGCGCGTGAACCAAAATCGACCCTATTCCCCAAATAAATGTACGGAAACA
Organism: Xestia xanthographa; assembly: GCA_905147715.2. Classification (NCBI taxonomy): domain Eukaryota; kingdom Metazoa; phylum Arthropoda; class Insecta; order Lepidoptera; family Noctuidae; genus Xestia; species Xestia xanthographa. Next base: position 20,972,046 of record LR990667.1, read on the forward strand.
GTTGAGCGCCCAACACTATGTCAATATCCCCTGGAATATTCCAGCTTAAATCAGCGAGCGGAAGCGCGTGGAAGTCTACATGGCTATCCCAATTAACATGGTGCGATGGTAGCTGGTCCGTAATGCACTCAACTACTAACGCGTGAATAGTATATTTTTGATCCGGATATACACGAGACTCGATATCTAAATGTACGTATCCTATTATCGGTCGCGATACAGAACCAACTCCTTTGACAAAAGAATTACTCAAAGGAATTATCAGTAAGTTAAGTTTTCTACAACAAGCTGTAGTTATTAAATTATTCTGCGAGCCATTATCAATTAAGCACCTCACTATTGTTTTGTGACCCGCACTGTCACTCTTAGCTCGCGCATAAACCTGAGCTGTTGATAACAGCACTATCGCCTTAGCCCTCGCTGCATCAGCTGCGAATAACACGGCTGAGTTGTGAGCCGAAGACGCTGGCGTCACATCACACGAATCAGACGCAATCACCCGTGCGGAAATATCGACCTTATTACTATGAACATAAGAGCGCGGCACCGCGACGGAAAACGGGGCAGACAAAGACGTACCGGGGGTAGAGAGAGGCGAGGGAGGCGACGCGACGACTACATTGCAATTTATCGCTTTAACATCAGCTGTTTGCGGTTTATTTTCTTTATCAAAATGTAATAATGTATGATGGCGTTTTTTACATAAGTCACAGACTGATGTTGACTTGCAGTTACTCAATCCGTGCAATGTGCTCAGACAATTCGCACACCCACGTTTGGATTTAATAAACTCGAACCTTGTTCTAGGAGTCAACGCGGATTTATACTTAGCGCAGTTGTACAAATGAACGTGAGCGTTATCATTGCAGTACGCGCAGCACGGAACCGCAATCGCGGGTGAACAAGCGGACGAGTCAGCTGACTCGCTCACAACAAACGCTTTTGTCTGTGTGCGTGACTCGCGAGGCGCGGAAGCGGGGATTCTACTATAATTTCTCGCGTTCGATTGAGTGAGACTCATTCGAGCGTGCCAATATCTTTGCCTGATCTTGAACGAAGCTTATCAATAATTTCGTTGTGGGAATTTCAATATCTCGAATGGAAAGTTCAAACGATTGAATAGTCTGTGAATTGATTTTTCTCATTGCACAGTGCAAAAGAATAAAATCAGCAAGATCCGTAATCCCAAGTTGTTTCAAGGCAGAAATAGATGCACTAAATGTTTCTATGAAAGAATCGAGACTGTTAGCGTTAAATGAACAACTTTTTTAATCCAATGTATTATTTAAATAATGCGTACCTAGTGAGCGCTTCTCTTGATATTTTTTAACCAAACTGTCCCATAAGAACTTGTAAGTATCACCCGTAGGCACAATTCCAGCGGTAACCTTCAATGCGTTGTGCGTAAGTCTACCTACCAAGTACTGCACACGCTGCGAGTCAGTCAGCTGATCATTATCATGAATATTCGACTTGAACAACTCGTAGAAAACAGGCCAATTCTCAGTTTTCCCGTCGAAAGACGGCAGCGCGATAGGAGGCAACTTTATTTTAAGCGGTTCAAAAAAAGTCTTTGAGTTACTACTGGGTGTAGGTGGCGATTGATTACTGTTAATTTTATTCCTAACACGTTTAATATGAATGTACAAATCTTCAAAGGACTCTAAACAAGCATAATCGACACTTGCACCTGGTTTTATACTAATGTTTATTTGATTAATTTGATCAACAAAAGATTCAAATTTATCTCGAATGTCATCAATTGTCTCTGACTCAGTCATAAAACTTTCATTTTTTCTTGAATCGAACGACGATATATTTTTTGATAAATCATACAATCGATTAATGCGTTTAAATAACAATCCTTTCTTTTCATGAAGAATAGTTAGAAAATCTTCCGGCTTCAGTTGTTTATCCGTCATTTCGATAAATAACAAACGAAGACAATAACAGAAAAATACCTACTTGACGGTTCGCAATATTATCGCACCTACCAACTATGAGTGGGTATCTATCTAATTATTATTACGCACAAAGCCGAGATGCGTTGGTACTACTACCTACTTATTTTATTAATATCAAAGCGAATTTTTAAATGCGGTTACCTACATAGAATGAACTTTACCAATAAATACGTAATGTCGTTCTATGTAAACTAACAAATAATTGAACAGATTTACCAACAACTACGTAAAATCTATTGTCAATGCTGCGTTATTTAAGGCAATAATTTACCAATGGTTTACGTAAACTAAATACCTATTGTGCGTTATTGAACCTATACGATTTTCACCAAACAATTACGCAAAAATCTAGGTAACGGGTATTAATCCGGCTCGAAGGACCAAAAATTATGGTGAGGCGTGTAAATAGCCTGCACCTTTGTGAAGGTTTTATGAAAATTTAAAATAAGAACCTATGTTTTATGTGTAATGGCGGACCTCAAAATAATTCAATTTCCCCATTGATGAATCCTCGACATACCAATACCAGAGAATTATTAGCAGCAAAACATGCCCACGTACCTTGGCAATCCAGAGATCCCACTCAGACCCAGGGAGATGGGGAGATACCTCGTTCATGCACGCGTGATCACTTGCAGGTATGGGCTGCCGGCCGGCGAGCCAAATCTTCGTAAATCCACCGGTGGGATGGTTGAAACTCCAAAAATCGACACTGCACTATAAGTTCCCAATGAAGCACAGATGCAGGTCCATTTATTTTACGAGTATCGTCAAGATTTCACCAAAAAAGGAATTTTAAAAGCGGAGCGCTCAGGCGCACACACCGACTTCTTCGAACGGTCACAGGAAGCTGACCGCACTCGCTAACGCCATCTATTGGCCCTTGCGAGAAAACTCCAGAAAGTTTAGAAACATGGGCGCTGCGTCAATAAAGATAGTGCGAGGATTCATCAATTGAGAAGTTTAACTATTTAATTTGAAATGCTAACATATTCTATTATAAATGGAGAAATCCTAAAGTATTGTTATTTTATTTTTTATATTGAAAAAAGGCATTGACGCTTCACCAGACTGTATACTATTAAAGGTCGGTCAGTTCAAAATGTAAAAGACGGTCCCTATTATTGTGAACTCATTCTTGAGAATCAAACTGTACTATTTGAAATCGACACGGGCAGCAAGATATCGGTGGTATCTAAATTATTCTATAACCAACATCTTTCTAATTTACCGATTGAAAAAGATAATATTAAATTACAATCATATACAGGTGACGCAATAATACCGTTAGGCCGGGTCTCGGTGCAAGTAAGTTGTGCAGGCGCAGAGGACGCCATATTATTGCCTTTGTTTATTATTGAGCACGGCGGACCCCCGCTTATTGGACGCACCTGGATGCGTGAACTTAAATTAAAGTCTTTAAATTTATTTCATTTAAAAGAAAATGTAGATCCTGTGGTTTTAGTATTGAAACAAGAATTCCCAGAAGTATTTACAGAAAGAATTGGTACTTATAAACATAAGTTATCACGTGGTTATCACTGTACTTGACTGATAACACACCGGTATTTTGTAAGTCTCGCCCCCTCCCACTTGCGCTGCGCGTGCCAGTGGAAAATGAACTTAAACGCTTACAAGACGAAGGTATAATTTACAAGGTAGACAGATCCGATTATGGAACTCCTATTGTGCCAATTATTAAGCCGGACGGGTCTATTCGTTTATGCGGTGATTATAAAGTGACCGTGAATAAGTTATTGAAAGATTTTCATTTTCCATTACCGAAAATTGAAGAGTTATTTGCAACGTTAAGTGGAGGGGAGCAATATAGTAAATTAGATTTCAAAAACGCATTTATGCAACTTGAATTGTCAGACAGTTCGCAACCGCTTACAGCGATAACTACGCATGTAGGGACATTTGTATACCGCAGGGCCCCTTTCGGACTTAAGTGCCTACCTGAAAAATTTCAAAAAATAGTTTTCGATACTTTAAATGGTCTACAATATGTGGTAGCTTTTATTGATGACATTTGTGTGAGTGGCAGGAATAAATCTCATCACTTGGAAAATTTACGGGCGGTACTCACTAGATTAAGAGAAGCTGGATTAACAATAAAGTTTTCTAAATGTGAGTTTTTAAAAGATGAGGTTTGTTACCTGGGATATAGAATTAACAAACACGGTCTTTATACAGATACCACAAAAGTTAATGCCATAACGAAAATGCCCATCCCCGAAAATGTGTCTCAGTTAAGAGCTTTATTGGGTTTCATCAAACTCAAACTCAAACTCAAAGCATTTATTTCAATTAGACCATTACGGCACTTTTGAAAGTCAAAAATACAAAAAAGAAAATCAAAGCTACAGTCCCAGTCACAAGGCATAATAACTTGAGAAAGTACTGTAGTTGCCCATTCCCTAGCGTAGATCTCTATGGAGAAGAATGGGCAAGAAACTCCATGGACACTCTTTTAAAATCAAAATATTGTTACAAAATCTTGGTTACATCATTAATTTTGAGATTATACATAAATGTGAGAACGATGTAGAAAGACGTGCACACTAAGAGCATCCAGAGTGAAAGATTAGATTAAAAATGTATGAATAAAGTAATTAAAATGAACCTTGGCAGCTAAGAGATGACCAGTCCCAACTGACAGCGCCCGTTCACAGACATGACGCATGTACCGGCGCCATTCAACTCAACCATATTGAAGGGAACTAAATGACCCGACACACCCGCCACCATCAGCGAGACATTTAAGTGAGCATGACATTCTCTCAGTCACCAAGGCATATTCAAGTCAATGAAAGATAAATAAATGTAAATGGTGGCTGAACAGTACAAAGTACTCACACATGTGCTATGCAATTATATAATACTAAGAACTGGAATCTATACAATGCAAGTATATTTTTACAATCTTCTGCAGCTTCCACAATACATTAACATGGGAATCAATTCTTCATCTTCTTCTTTACGTGTCGATGGACTCAAATAATGCCCGTCCAGTACAAACAATTAGTTTGCCCCCCTCCCCCCCACCTATGGTTGTGGAGCAGGACCAGCATTTAGCCAAGCATTTTTATCATCAATGTAATCCCCCAACTTATAATATGCTTGCCTACATAGTGTGCGTTTTATACAAGATTTAAATTTCGTCTCATTCAGTTGAAGAATGTGGGGAGGTATTTTATTGTAACATTTCAAACAGTACCCCATGAAAGATGAATCCACTTTAGCAAGCCTGAAACCTGGTTGAACTAGTTGGTCCCTATTTCTAGTGTTATAGTGGTGTCTGTCCCCTCTCTTACTGAATAAATGCCGATTTTTTCTAACGTACATGATGTTTTCATAGATGTATTGACAAGGTACTGTCATGATATTAATTTCCTTAAACAGTTCTCTTAGAGAATCGCGTCTACGTAATTCATAAATGGCTCTGATGGCTCTTTTCTGCAGAATAAATATAGACTCGATGTCTGCAGCCCGTCCCCATAGTAAAATACCGTATGACATAATACTATGAAAATAACTAAAATAGACCAGCCTCGCGGTATCAACATCAGTAAATTGACGGATTTTTCTAACAGCATATGCTGCTGAGCTTAGCCGTCCTGCAAGAGATGTTAGATGAGGACCCCATTGTAACCTTGAGTCGAGCGTGATTCCCAAGAAAACCGTTTTATCGACAAATTCTAGTTTCTCTTGATTCAATATTATGTCACAATCACTACTTTTGACATTTGGTAGAGCAAATCTAATGCATTTAGTTTTTTTCCCATTTAGTACTAAATTATTAGCGGTAAACCAATCGTGGACCTGCAGTAGGGCGTTATTTACGTCATCAAGATTAGTGGCACGTCTGTTTATTTTAAATATTAAAGAAGTATCGTCAGCAAACAACACCATATGCGGATGGTTGTTAAATAGATGGGGTAGGTCATTAATATATACTAAAAAGAGGAAGGGACCCAATATCGAACCTTGTGGTACACCCATTTTTACTTTTAAACCCATTGAGTTTACTCCATTTATTTGTACCTGCTGCTGTCTATCATTCAAATACGATTTTATTAAACTGAGCGCAAGTTTACCTAAACCGTAATGCTGAAGTTTCAAGATCAGGGTTTCGTGATTTACGCAATCAAATGCCTTCGAAAGGTCACAAAAGATTCCTATGGCATCTTGTGCCTCTTCCCACGCAGTAAATATGTGTTTTAATAAAGTGACACCGGCGTCAGTTGTACAACGTCCTTTGGTGAAACCATACTGTTGCTCGTGTAATATTTTATTAGTGTTAAAATGGTTAAGCATTTGATTGAGCATTATCTTTTCAAACACCTTGCTGAAAACCGGCAACACGGATACGGGCCTATAGTTATTGGTGTCTTTACTGTCCCCGGATTTAAAAAGCGGTATTACCTTACTGAATTTCATTAGATCCGGGAAGACCCCTTGATCCACGCACAAATTAAATATTGAGGCTAAATACGGCGCTACAGTCTCAATAATTGAGGTACAAGCTTTGATAGACATACCCCATAGATCTTCCGTTAATTTGATCTTGATTTCCTTAAAACCTTTTATGACTGTTATGGGGTTTATATGCTGAAATTTAAATTCATTTGGACAGGCTGAAACGTTCGCTTTCAATAAATCAATAGAGAGCAAGGGAGAGGAATTTAAGGTTTCTGTAGTTTTAAGTTGGATACTGGTAAAGAAATTTACAAATTCTTGAGCAACTTCATTGTTGGAGCTCACAAGGCCACGCGATGTCTCTAGTGTGAAGTCAATACCTTGTTTTTTATTTCTATTTGTTTCACTGTTGATGATTTTCCAAACCGTTTTTATTTTGTTGTCGGCTGATTTAATCTTGTTGCTAATGAATAAGGATTTGGCTACCTTGCAAGTGTTTTTAAAAATTTTCGAGTAAGTAGCAACATATTTATTAAAAGCTTCAGTGTTGATGTAAGGCTTAAGGCCGTACAGCTCAAACAATCGTTCCCTACTTTTCCGAATACCCTGTGTTGCCCAGTCACTGAAAATAAACTTTGGGCCAATAGTTTTAGATTTCTTTTTTAAAGTATTATTAAATTCGGTGTGCACTACCGAAAAGAATTCTTCATAAAATACATTTGCATTGTTTCTAATATGACCCGGTATACCTAACTTGCTAATTAAATTATTATTAAATTTGTCTAGATTGCTGGGTGTTATTTGTCTAGTTTGTATCTGAATTCTTTGTAATTGTCTATTGTACGCGAAAGTAACCGTCTGACCACTATGATCTGAAGGCAGGTAATTTACGATGGATTTATTTATGTAATCGCAGCAACAAAAAACATTATCGATACATGTAGCAGTATTTGTAGTAATTCGAGTTGGTTCTGAAAACACATTTGACAAGTTAAATGATTTAAAGAGACTTAAGAATCTACTGCTATTCACATTATTCTCTATGATATTGACATTAAAGTCACCACAGATAATTATTGGTTTATTACCAGTTACAAGTTTTGCTAAAGCATCTTCCATTACTGACTCAAAGATAGAATAGTTCAGGTAATTAGGGGGTCTGTAAACGCACACTATTACATGCTTATCTAGCTCAACACAAGACAATTCAATGCTATGTTCAACCGATAGATCGACTATATCATTACGAGACTTAGATTTAATACAATTTTTTACTAGGATTAATGAACCCCCACGCATCTTAGATTTTCGGTTAAAGCAACTGCTCACATTGTAATTCTCATAATTTATTTGCATTACTTCATAATCTTTCATCCAATGTTCAGTAAAACAGATAATATCAAACTTAGTTTTTTCTAAAAATAGTTCTATTTCTAGTTCTTTGGAAGAAAGTCCCTGAATATTCTGGTGAAACAATTTTAAGGAATTCTGCTCAGCCCCTTTTTTACAGTTATTTGATTGAGAGCTAGAAGATACCTCGAAGTTGACGAGATTAACTAAATTGTCACTCGTACCTTCTATTGTCTTATTGACTAGTTTAAATCTAAGCTAATACTATTTGTATAATTACAATTAGTATAATTACTAATTTCCGTAGACCTATTTACAAAAAACTGCGACATACCACATATGTCTGAGTTTATATTAAAAGCTAATAGCCGAGCTATTTGACGTCTAAAACTAATAGGCAAGTACGCATGGTTTCTGGTTGACTTCAATTTCTGAACGAAACTGTTAGTGTCGAAAAATGTCCAACCTGTCACTATAGTGACTAACTAGAAAATGCAAATGATTATTTAAGGCATGGATATTATGGTTTTGCTTGCTAGACAATTTCGTAAAGTACGGGAACGAGCACAGAATTACTCTCTTACAATTTAGTTTTAATAGTTGAGTGACATTGTCCGTGATATCATCAAGTTTAACGTTAGAACTGTTACCTACAAGTACAGTTATAATGGTATTAGGATCAAATTCCTTCCGAGTTATTGATGTTATTATCTGGTTGTAAGAAGCCTGAGGAGTACAATAATTTAGAGAAGAATGACTCAGATTGTTACTAATTAACTTGCCTAACCCTTTTCCTATACTATCTGAGAACAAAATGGAGCAACAACTGTGTGTATTACAAGAAGGGGGAGAACTACTATCTATTTGACCTACCTGTGATGAACCTTGTACAATATCTGGTGAATTTTGAATGGAGATACAGTCCGGAACACTGCTCAGCCGGGTCGGGTTCTCCGTTACCTCGGGTAGGAGAGTGTCCGGGCTGGATTCACTTTGTGATGTACATTGAGTGTTGTTGAAGGTCATCATGTCTACACAGTATGCATTACTATTACCGCTATCAACTAATTCGTTTGCAGCAAGGATATGTTCCTTAATTTGTTTTTGAGAATTTACATACATAGAATAACATGACTTTAGTTGACGCTCTAAAACTTGAATTTCAGACTGTAAGTTTTGAGTGTCTATTTCATAAAACTTCTTACTATCCTCTAATTTAATTTGATAATTATTCAACTTTTTTATGAGGAAAACACGTTCTTTTATTAGTTGAATATTTTTGGAACTGTGTTTTTGTTGTTTTTTAAATTTCTTGCATTTTTTTATAATTCTATTTAGTTTTGCATATTTCTTTATTTTATTTTGGCTTACTTTATAACTACTACAATTATATTTCAGAATAGAATCTTCAGTAAGATCTATTGTTGTTAAGAAATGTGGGTTGCAATTTGAATTTAATAATTGATTATATAGGTGATCTGTTTCCCTAACCTGAGTACATTCTCTTTCTTTCTGAAACTCAATAATTTGTTTGTTGGCATGAAGCAGTTCAACTTCTAAGTCCCTAACCTTACATAAAGCCATTTCATAATGGTTACTGCAGTCGTTGAAACCATCTGTGACCACCCGCAGATTGTCCCGTTCCTGAACAACATCCATGTATTGTTGGTGCAGGTCCACTAGCTCCCGTTTCAGGCTTGTGTTTTTGTGAACGACCTTCTCGATTTCAACCTCATGTTCCTCTCTATCCAATAACAGCTGTTGACATTTGCTGTTTGCTTCCTTAAGTTCATCAAGGGCCGTTCTCAACTTAGCCTGTAACTCCTGGGTAGTTGCCTTACGGGTCATCACAGGCATGGTTTCAGGGAATAGAACTGAAAGTAGAAGTACAAAGAATGGTGAGAACTAATTGAATGGACAAAATTAGGAAAGCTAGAAATGAAAGAAGAAAATGAGAATAGACTGGAATATGTGATTAATAAATTGGTAACTGTGGTAGGCTTATGAGTCTTACACAAAATACTTTAATAAGATTATTAAATTAAAAAACTTTAAGTTGATTTCATGTCTATAACTTTTTTATGAAGTGGGTAGGACTCTTGGTTTAAAATTATTGGACTTATTTGAATAGTAATACCAAAAATTATTAAAGAATAACCAACGTACATTTTTGATGTGTATTTAGTTAATTAAATATATAGATAGCAAGTACATTTACTTATTACAAACTACACAACTAGATAACTAACAAGTGCTAACTGACATAGAACCTAACTTCAACTACAAAAGAGTGCCAGATTAGTCGGAATAATGAACTTAGTGCTACAGAGCTTTTAATTGGTTAATATGAGCTACTTATTAGACATTAAAAGGAAACAATTATACTCCCCAGATAGATCCGCAGGTACATCAGCTGTTCGTGTAATAGGTTACCGGTCGAGTTAGGAAACCAATCACTACGTGTTACAGTGTATTTTTCCGTGAAAACAATAATCTTGGGTATTAATACACTTAATAGACATTTAATTATAATAATACAAGTTTTTTACACTAAAATATTAATTAAAACTAATTTAAAATTACGGAGCTAAATTTTGACATGTCACTCAGCCAGTGTTCCATCCATCCATCAATTATTATGCTCGTTTTATACCCAATCTTAGTATGATTTTACATCCACTACACGCACTTTTAAAAAAGGGAGTAAAATGGGCGTGGTCGGAGAACTGTAATGCCGCTTTTGAGGAGATCAAGGTAAGATTGACGAGTGACCCGGTGCTGGCTCACTACTCACCGGCGCTGCCCCTGGTGCTGGCCGTAGACAGCAGCGCGTACGGTCTGGGCGCCGTGCTGGCGCAGCGCCACCCCAACGGCGGTGAGCGACTCGTGTGCTGCGCCTCGCGCACGCTCAACGACGCCGAGCGCCGCTACAGCCAGGTAGACAAGGAGGCGTTGGCCATTGTATACGGAGTCACGAGGCACCATCAATTTCTCTTTGGTAGGCATTTCACATTACGGAGCGATCATAAAGCTTTAAGCTATATATTCGGGCCTAAAAAGGGTATACCGCAAACTGCAGCCAGCCGCCTACAGAGATACGCTGTGCGCCTGGCGGCTTATGATTTTAACATCGTGTTTGTAAAGTCACAAATGAACAGTAATGCAGATGGGTTATCACGATTACCTTTACCGAAAACCAAGGTGGAGGACCAAGACGACGCGACATATCTACATTTTGTTGAGGACAGTTTCCCTTTATGTCACAAAGACGTAGCACATGCGACTACAAAAGATAAAATTTTGTGTAAAGTGTACGGTTACATAATGAGTGGATGGCCTCTCATAGGCGATTCAGAAGAAGAGAAGGCATATTTTCATCGACGTGAAAATCTACATATAGATCACGGGTGCATAGTTTGGGGATACAGGATAGTAGTGCCGGAGCAACTGCGGGCGCAGATCTTGGAGGAAGTGCACGCGGGGCACGTAGGCGTCGTGCGCATGAAGAGCATCGCGCGCAGCTACGTGTGGTGGCCGCGTCTGGACGCCGACATCGCACCTGCGCCGCCTGCCGGGCTCAGATGGACGCACCTCCGCGACACACTCCCGTACCGTACGTATGGCCCTCGGAACCTTGGACGAGACTTCATAATAATATAGATTTTCAACAGTACCAAGGTAAATACTACTTTTTGATACTAGACTCGCACTCAAAATGGATTGAAGTTTTTCTGATGGGGACCGGCACATCGGCTAATTTAGTAACAAACAGACTAAGAGAATGCTTCAGCCGATTTGGGCTGCCAAAGTGCTTGGTGAGTGACGGCGGTCCGCCATTTCGATCCCAGGAATTTGAGTTATTTTTAACCCGCAACGGAATTAAACATATACTAATAGCCCCTTACCATCCATCGAGCAACGGCGCCGCCGAGAACGCCGTCAAAACAGTCAAGAAAGTAATTAAAAAAGCAGCTTCTGAAGGTGAGAATATCGAGCGAGCAATAAACAACTTTCTTATAGTGTATAGAAACAGTACACACACAAGCACACAGCGCGAGCCAGCTGTGGCGTTGCTGGGACGGAGACTGCGCATGCGCCTGGACTTGCTGCGCAAAAACACTGCGGATGCGGTCGAAACGGCGCAGACCAAGCAGGTTGAACATGCTCAAGGTACAGACAGAGAGGTCCAGCTTGGAGACAGAGTGCTGTTTCGAGATTACTCGAGAAACAATCCCAAGTGGATGGAAGGAGAGGTCTCTGAGCGCACCGGAGCAGTGACATATAAGGTAAGATCGGATCAGGGGGAACACCGAAAACATATTGATCGAATAATGCCATTACGAAGACACACACGGTACTCTAATCCAATTATCACAGATACTGATAATCAACCGGTAAACACTGAAAACGAAACATGGGAGTCTGCACCTAATTCACCGCTGACGTCATCAGCATTACGTCAGACTTCACATGACTCGCCCGTCATACATGAGACTCAAAGCGATTACGCGGCTGAACCGTCCACTTCCGGGGATTGGGTCAATAATAGACATAGAAACAAAAACATTACAAATATTGATTAAAGCAGTTTAATCATGGGTGTATTAACCTGTAGTAGGTATAAAAGCCGTGTTGGTAATAATATACGTATAGGTAGATGTTTGATTAATTACTTTTAAGTACAACCGTTTTTTTTTTTTAAATTAGGTAACCTTAGGATTAAGTCATAATTATCTTAGTAGAGTATAGTGCATAATATATGTTATTCTGTAGCAACATGTCAAACTAAAATAAAAAGGAAGAGGTAGGTAGGTGTAGTGTTTGTATCTATTCAATAGATATAATACATTGTCTCGTGTAGGTACACGAGGGAGGGGATCGCTGTCAATCGGTTAGTCTAACGACAGACGCCATGAGAGTAGGACGTACGCTTGAGCCCTTGCCTGCGTGTAGTAGTGAGCCAGTGATAGTGAATTAAGTAGTGATAGTGAACACTACAAGTGGCGACGAGGATAAAGGTCAGACATTCAAATAATAATACTTCGTGGAAATTTGCAAAAAAAAGAAAAGTGGGTAGTAAAGGTAAAGATACCGGACTCTATTTGATACATAATTCAGGTAAATTAATTATTTGTTTTCTATCATGTGTAATGCAGTGTAAGACATGCACCCTCTAAGGGCAATGCAAAATTTAAATCAAATTAATAAGTTACAAAATATTGATTCTAATTACTTATTACAATCTGTTACATTAATTTTGTTAGTTTTATACTAAACATTATCATTATTACAAGCGTATTTTACAAATACCTACTTCTAAATGTTGAAGTAAATTAGTTTTCGAATCTCAGAGTTGCAGTATTTCGCTGTTGGTAGGACGTTTCGCGAATAGGACATGTTTTCACGATGACATTTTGCGAATGAGACATTCTGCGTCAGATCCGTCAGGGATAGTGCATTTTTTCATGTAAAAATATCACAATAGTTTCGCAACGGTCCATTCGGATTTTAAACATAACGTCAAAGTCGTCGAGAATCGCGCGGGAGACGCAAAATTATCGGTGCTAAAGTAAAGATATTTCCGGTTGTGGACGAGTGTTGCGAGTGAATTAGTGATTTTATTGGGATTAAAGTGTAAAACTAGTGTAGGTGTATGCACCCGGATTTCAACATGGGGTGAGTACAATTCTATTTCAATGTGGTTTTTAGTCTTAATGCTATCATAATTTACTAAATTGTGAGACTAGTTCTGTGTAAAGAGGGATAACTATCGCATTGAACATTTATACTCGATAATAGATTTTATCCAAGATATGTACAAAAGGTCACCACAATCTTATAGTTATTACTGGACTTAATTAATTAGCCATACTTACCTAAAAAACAACCAACCAAACGACCAAGAACCAACAACACCAAATAGCCAACTTAAAAGAATTACCATTTTAAAAGGTTTTGAGTTTTACTTCTCGGTCATAGCATACCGTTTTAACAAGACAGTCCAAAAAGTCATATTTACTTTTTTTAAATAAGTGCTAAAGTCCGTTAGTGACTTGTAATAACTATGTGAATTATTGATGACCTTCTGATTCTTATTATTGGAATGATTATTATTTAATAATTTACCTCAAACAGTTTTATCCAATAATGAAATTACAGACATTTGCTGTAAAATAAGCTGAGTGATGTACCTAATTGAATTTATTTGGTGTAGGTAGTTGAAATACAAGTACAATCTAAATTTAATTTTAAAATGTACTTGATAATGATTATTATGGTATTTTACTCTATAAAAAAAATATATTGTTGGGATGGCATGGACAGGAAGCGGTCGGCAAACGTTGGTTTCAGTTCATAAAGTGGCAGTATGGAGTCTAATTGAGACGCTTTTCAAAAATTGGTGTAATACGGTTACAAAAAAAAAAAAAATAACGGAACGAGAATGATGAGACTAGGACAGAGGACTCGTTCATTGGTTACAATCATGGCTGGTGGAGTGGGGTCCTGGTTTTGATTCTCGGGAAGAACCTTGTTGGGTGTTCATTGGGAGTTTCAAACTTCAAATTCAATTACTATTTAATATTATTTAACTAACTATGTTTTATCGAACGGCGTGTACTAGTGTGGCTCAGTAAACAAAATAAGGAATTATTTTGACATAGTTTTATTATTGTAGTCCAAGTTACATTTCCATTAGATATCGGAAATACATACCTACGAAAATTTAGGGTCAATTCTAGATGTTTATTCAATTGAAAATAAACTTTTATTTTAGATTTCCATTAAATTGGAATATTTAGGTACCTACAAGGAACAAATTAATTGTGGATTGTCATTCAGTTGAAAATAAACTTTAATTTAGATTACTTACCATTAAATTGGAAGTAGGTACATAATCTATGTGGTGTAAACAAGAAGTTCATCATCATCATCAGCCTATTAATGTTCCCACTGCTGGGACACAGGCTCCTCTCTTTATAGCCCAACAAGAAGTTCATTAAATTGAATTTGGAACATATTTGGCTTCTTTTAAATAAGAGGTATAGTACCTGTATGTAGGTACTTCTTGCACTGTACGTAGTGACTTTTATTAAATTAAAAGTATTTTGACGCTCATTAAATTGAGTGTATTTTCAGGTTGACTTTTATTAAATTAAAAGTATTTTGACACCCATTCAATTGAGTGTATGTTCAAGTTGACTTTTATTAAATTAAAAGTATTTTGACGCTCATTAAATTGAGTGTATTTTCAGGTTGAATTTTATTAAATCAAAAGTATTTTGACGCCCATTCAATTGAGTGTAATTTCAGGTCGACTTTTATTAAATGAAAAGTATTTAGACGTCCATTCAATTGGGTGTATTTTCAGATCGACTTTCATTAAATTGAAAGTATTGTATTTTTCTGGCTGGTGTGGATATGCTATTTACTATACGCACCACCGTCTACTCCTTGGGGGATTGCAGTCTTGATGTACTTGAGTCATGCGATGTAGATACTATGCGAAAAAATAATATTAATGTGCGATAAATATGGAAAATGCAAAGTAAATCACACGCATTGGCTGAATTGAAGCTTTCAAGCAGTGATTTGAGGTGTGTAAGGTACAGTTACAATAATTGTTGTCTTATACAATGTGAAAATGAACATGCTAAATTAATTTTAAAAGATACCAGTTTGTAACATTTCACTATTAATTGGCATAATATGTTAAATCGATTAGATCGATGGTATCATTCATCATCATCATCATTTCAGCCGAAAGACGTCCACTGCTGGACATAGGCCTCCCCCAAGTGTCGCCACATTGACCGGTCCCGTGCGACTCGCATCCAGCGGATTCCTGCAACCTTCACCAGGTCATCGGTCCACCTAGTGGGAGGCCTTCCAACGCAACGTCTTCCGGTTCGCGGTCGCCACTCCAGAACTTTTCGGCCCCATCGGCCATCCGTTCTGCGAGCAATGTGCCCTGCCCACTGCCACTTAAGTTTGGCAATTCTTCGGGCTACGTCGGTAACCTTTGTTCTCTTGCGGATGTCGTCATTTCTGATTCGATCGCGCAAGGAAACTCCGAGCATAGCCCTCTCCATTGCCCTTTGGGTGACCTTAAGCTTTCTGATGAGGCCCATTGTGAGCGACCACGTTTCGGTCCCGTATGTAATCACTGGCAACACACACTGGTCATAGACTTTCGTCTTGAGACACTGCGGTAGGTTGGACGAGAAGATACCGCGCAATTTCCCGAACGCTGCCCAACCGAGTCTGATTCGACGATTGACCTCTTTCTCGAAGTTAGACCTACCTAACTGGACCTAACTGGACCGTTTGTCCCAGGTACACATAATCGTCTACAACTTCGAGAGTAGAGTCTCCGATCTTGATAGGAGTGGGTGTGACATGGGCATTCAACATGACCTTAGTCTTGTCCATGTTCATTTTTAGACCCACTCTTCCGGAAGCTCTACTGAGGTCATCGAGCATTGTACTGAGGTCCTCCATGGTCTCAGCCATTACCACTATATCATCGGCAAACCGAAGGTGAGTGATGTACTCGCCATTGACGTTGATGCCTAGTCCTCTCCAGTCCAGAACCTTGAAGACATCCTCCAGTGCAGCGGTGAACAGTTTCGGAGA
Source organism: Xestia xanthographa (assembly GCA_905147715.2). Lineage (NCBI taxonomy): Eukaryota > Metazoa > Arthropoda > Insecta > Lepidoptera > Noctuidae > Xestia > Xestia xanthographa. The sequence continues at coordinate 20,988,416 of LR990667.1, forward strand.
TATGACGTCTCCCTGTCTCACACCTCGCTGCAGAAGGATAGGTTTCGAGGCTTGGTCCTGAAGTCGGACTGACATGGTGGCGTTTTTGTACAAACACTTCAACACCTCGATGTACCGATAATCGATTTGGCACCGTTGGAGAGACTGCAGTACAGCCCAGGTCTCGATCGAATCGAAGGCTTTCTCGTAGTCCACAAACGCTAAACAGAGAGGCAGGTTATACTCTTCTGTCTTCTGTATAACTTGCCGCAGCGTATGTATGTGGTCCACGGTGCTAAAGCCTTTTCGGAAACCGGCTTGTTCGAGTGGCTGGAAATCGTCAAACCTGCGCGCGAGACGATTCGTGATGACTCTAGAAAACAACTTGTAGACATGGCTTAGAAGTGAGATGGGCCTATAATTCTTCAGCCGGGCATTGTCACCCTTTTTGAAGAAGAGCACCACCACACCCCTGCACCATGCCTGTGGCGTTTTTCCCTCAAGTATGACGGAATTAAACAGCTTCTGAAGGGCCTTAAGTACCGGTTTTCCACCCGCCTTCAGGAGTTCGGCCGTAATTCCGTCATCACCCGGTGCCTTGTTGTTTTTGAGCTGCTTCAGAGCCATCCTAATCTCGTACAGGCTGACGTCCGGGATGTCTTCGGTATAGTGTCGGGTCAGTCTAGCTCTTGGGTCGTTGGCTAGATCTACGACGGGTTTACTGGTTGACGTGTACAACTGTCCATAGAAGCTCTCGATCTCCCTCAGAAGCTCCGGTTTGGCGGATAAGATCCTACCATCGTCGGTCTTCAGTTTCGTGAGCTGGCTCTGCCCAATAGCCAGATCCCTTGCAAATACCTTGGAGCCTTTATTCCGCTCAATCGCGTCTTTAATACGCTCGGTATTAAAGCGGCGGAGGTCGCTCTTCAAGGATTTAGAGATCCGTCTATTGAGCTGCCGGTATTTACACGCCTCGTCTGAGGACTGCAGGATCATCTCACGCCGCTCCTTCATGAGCTTGAGAGTGTGATCGGAGAGCCTCTTGTTCTGATCTGTACGACGCGCCTTGAAGAACTTAGACCCGGTCGTATGGACAGTTTCCACGAACCCATCGTTGTATTCGTCCACTGAGCTTCCTAGGCACTCGAAACGGTTCTGGAGTTCAAGCTGAAAGCTCTCGGGGTTTTGGATTTGGATCTGTGCTGGACGGAGCGTAGACTTCATCAGTCGATACCTTTCAAGCTTGATATTGATGTTCAATGTGCCTCTTACCATGCGGTGATCGCTCCCGGTTTTCACCGAATTGATCACAGAGACATCATTGAACATTTGCTTCTTGGTTGACATGATGAAGTCGATCTCATTTCTAGTTGCACCATCGGGGCTCTGCCAGGTCCACTTCCTGTGCTCACGCTTTCTGAAGAAGGAGTTCATCATATAGAGGCCCTCCTTCTCCATAAAACTAGCCAGTTGGTGACCCCGGCGATTCCGATGTCCAACTCCAAATTGCCCCACCTGCAGCTCATCCCCGTCTCGTTTGCCCAGTTTCGCGTTGAAGTCCCCCATGACAACTGTGAAGTGAGTTTTGGAACCATGCATGGCTTTAGATATATCCTCATACATGGTCTCCACTTCGTCGTCGGGGTGTGCCGAGGTCGGGGCGTAGACCTGTATGACCTTCAGCGAATATCTTGAGGATATTCTGAGTATAAGGTACGCCACCCTGGTCGACACACTCTCGATCTTCACCACGTTGTTCACAAGGGACTTGTGGACGATAAACCCAACACCACCCTGGGACTGCCGGTCACCCTCTTGGAAATAGAGCAGGTTACCGGATTTCAGGATTATCGTGTCCTCCCCCTCTCTTCGGACTTCAGATAATCCCACAATACTCCATCGCAGCCTGCTCAATTCCTCTTCTAGTTCCGCTATCTTCTCGTCGGTCCGGAGTGTGCGCGTGTTATATGTTGCCAGGTCCAGTCGTTGGTATTGGCAGCCGGATCCCTTCCGGAGATTCTTCGCACCCCTTGCCACGCCGTAGCCTCGACCGCTGCCGTAGTCGAGGGTAGACGGGCTGCCGGGCACTAGGGGCCATTTCTTTGTTGCGCTATTCATGGGGGGGTTTTGCCATAATCGCCACGCTTGGCAAGCGGGTTGGCGATCGCAGTGAGTGCAGTTCTTACATAAGACACAGAGAGCGCTGCTGCCCATTCTCTGGTAAGTCCCTTAGTCGCCTCTTACGACACCCACGGGAAGATATGGGATGGTGTTATTCTTTACGTCCGACACCACACGGACGATCGACGGATCGATGGTATGCTACAAATAAATTATGGGTACATAGGTAACAAAGTAACAAGTAAATACTATGTGACCTTAGATATGTATTAAATATTTGGGTAGTAAAATTTAAGCTGTAAACAACTGATTTAATTTAGGCAAAATATATAAAACAAACATAACAAAAGTACATGTAGTGACAACACTCAGTTAGTTGTACCTATTTTATTCAGGTATATTTGGCTAAATAATAGCAGTCGCTCCGTCGATCTTTAGGTTGAGCCGTGCTTGCCTAGGTTGGTCCGTGCCTCGGAGGGCGCGTTGAGCTGTTGGTCCCGGCTGTCATTTGTAGATCCTTGAAAGTCGTTGCAGGTAATCAGTGGCCAAAAAGGTCTGACAACCAGCCTTAACAGGTGGAGTCGTGTTGCCCAGTGCAGGCTGAGTGGTGGAGGTCGGATGGGCGTTAGCCCCATGTGAAGAGCTGGTGGAAGAGGAAACCGTCCTAGAACCAATACTTCAAAAGACATGTAACACTTACCACACACTGTTTTCGCGTGGTAGGCTACGGGCATCCATTAAATTGGAAGCAATATGGGCATCCATTAAATTGGAAGCATTGGGCATCCATTAAATTGGAAGCATTGGTCATTCATTAAATTGGACGAATTGGACATCCATTCAATTGGACGTATTGGCAACCATTGAATTGGAAGCATCGGGTATCCATTAAATTGGAAGCATTGGTCATCCATTAAATTGGACGAATTGGACATCCATTTAATTGGACGAATTGGGCATCCATTCAATTGGACGTATTGGGCAACCATTGAATTGGAAGCATTGGGTATCCATTACTGATTTAGTAAACTTAATAGTTGTGGGGCAGATGAGGCGGCGTGGCTGTGCGTAGAGCATCAGGCAGATCCAAAAATAAAAGCAGTGTTGTTTGCAAATGTATTGGCGTTATATCGTATCAGATTACAATAAAAAATATTAGACGACGGGAAAACATTAAAGTAGCAACGATGGACACAAAGACAAGACAAGGTCCATAGAGCAGGGAACCGGAGACGTCAAACTTGTCATCTGTCACCTGTCAACGTCAAGTGTTGAGTAAATGTAAAGGATACTAAAATATATTTTAACAATAGTGTCATACATTTTAGTGCGGTACTAACTATAATGATTGTCAGGTAGTGCGAACCTACATGAAATTGTAAATCGTACGTGATCGTGTGTGTTAGGTAGTACGAACCTATATGCAAATATAAATCGTACGTGATTGTGTATAAGGCAGCAAATGCCTTCTGATATTAGCTGACGTATGTAGATATTGAGACGAATTAGTACCTACTCCGAAAATGGCTAACTTATTGCCAGCTCCTGAAAAGCTTGATCTCTCTCGAAAGAGACAACGCTTCAGTTGCTTTATGATGAGAGCCGTGAAAAAGGTCCTTTAAAACCTACTTGGACAAGTATTTTATTGTAGAACGTATATACCTAAACAATAAGTACAGATGTCTAAATTAATAAAATGAATGCTATGTCTTGCCGACAACGACGTACAAAATATACTTAGTAAGACATTCAAATTAATAAATAAAACGTAGAAATAAGAAATATTTAAAAAAATAACCTACTGGTGATTCCAGCCAGAGATTGGTACTTTCATACAAACTAGTTTTTCGGCTTTACGGTGTTGGTATAGATAGAAAACATCAGATTTTGTACGAAGATATAGCCAGATAGAGAAAGAAGAAGCTTTGCTCTTGTCGGGGCTATCAATCATTTAAACATCTTTCTTTCGAGAAGCAATTTGATTCGTTTACCGGCCACAAAATATCTGAGTTATAATATAAAATCGCTAAAACACAAAGATGCAAGAGACATCTCTCAGTATATCTCATACTGGTGGACTTAACGCAGTTTCACCCGCGTGGTTCCCGTTCCCGTGGGGGTACGGGGATAAAATATAGCCTATGTTACTCAGGGTGAATGTAGCTTTCTAATGGTGAAAGAATTCTTTAAATCGGCGCAGGAGTTTTTGAGTTTATTCATTACAAAAAGACACACGAAAGTACAAATCTTTCCTCTTTATGATATTAGTGTAGATTGTATAAATTTAATCCCACCTTTGGTTACGGGGCAGAAACCATCGGGACTTTTCTTTGAGTAATTTTGAAAGGAAACAGTAATGTTGTAGTAACAAAAAAAACAAGAAAGGAAAGGAATATGGGAATAAAAAGACGAGATCATACTGACCCAGAGGTTACAGTACACGATAAAGTTTATAGAAAAGAGATGAAAAGGTCTAATAAACTATTAAGCTACTCCACACTTAGTAGAGGCTATCGGAGGTAATGCTCAAATGGGGTAACTGGGTAAACCCTAAGAAAATAAAGCATTTTCATTAAAACAATAATTTGACTGAATAAATAAATTATTAAAAGTAATTCAGTATGATTATTTAACAACACTGATTACGTTTACAATAAATACAATTTGATAAAAAGGAAGGGATGTAGTGTTTGTATCTATTCAATAGATATAATACATTGTCTCGTGTACACGAGGGAGGGGATCGCTGTCAATCGGTTAGTCTAACGACAGACGCCATGAGAGTAGGACGTACGCTTGAGCCCTTGCCTGCGTGTAGTAGTGAGCCAGTGATAGTGAATTAAGTAGTGATAGTGAACACTACAGTAGGTATTATGTTTAAGCATTTTGAAGGTATTAAAACTTTAATTGTAACACTTATTTTTTTAGTTCGGATAAGTTAAAATGGAAATTAAAATGTTGTAACTTAATTAAGTATCTATTTCTTGTGAGGGAGGAAATGTAATATATTGTGATGTGGGTACAAGAACTATAAATCAGTCTCGCATGAACTGTCTTTGGATTTGCATCGATATTCCACACTATATATCTGGATATCAACACTATTGTTGGTAAACTGAAGTCGACACGGGGTAAGGTGTATCTACCTATTAGATGTAGACACAAAATAGCTCGGCTATTAGCTTATAATATTCACACAGACATAAATAGTATGTCTAAGTTTAGTTCTATTATTAACACTGCGACTATTAGTAGTAATACTAATATACAGGTGACTTTAAATGAATATAGCACTAGTGCTATAAATGTTTACAAACATTGTACTGAGGAGGATCCATGTGTCACCGTGGAGAATTCTCAATTAGGGTGTATTAGTGATAGGGTCTTGTTGTCTGAGGATGGTACGGGTGTCTCCGGCCTCACTCCTAAAATTAATTTAAACTAGGAAATGAGACAACAGGAGGTACGATTAACAATATTGTTAATCCTACCAACGTATCTTCTTGCACTCAATTAGTTAGTAAAAAAGGGCCTCAGCAGAACACTTTGAAATTATTCCACCAAAATATCCAAGGCATTTCTTCCAAATTATTAGAAATTGAATTGTTTTTAGAAAATAGTAAGTTTGACATTATTTGTTTTACTGAACATTGGCTAAAGGATTACCAAATGCTTATCAATGAGAACTATATGGTGGGTAGCTGCTTTAACCGTAAAACTATGCTTCGTGGAGGTTCCCTAATATTAATAAAAAAATGTTTTAAATATAAGCAACGTAATGACATAGTAGGTCTCTCGGTTGAACATTGCGTTGAACTGTCCTGTGTTGAGCTAGATAAGCATGTAATTGTGTGTGTGTACAGACCCCCAAACTATCAAAACTTTTCTTTATTTGAATCAATAATGGAAGATGTGATGGCAAAACTTGCATTCAGTAATAAATCTACAATTATTTGTGGTGATTTTAATATCAATATTTTAGAAGAATGTTCAAATAGCTGTCGCTTATTAAATCTTTTTAAGTCATTTGACTTGACCAACACTTTTAAAGAACCTACTAGAGTCACTCCATCTTCTGCTACTTGTATAGATAATATTTTCTGCGATTGTGATTACTTAGATAAAGCAATAGTAAATTGTCTGCCCTCTGACCATAGCGGACAAACTGTAACCTTCAGGTGTAATACACCCCCATCGCAAAAAGTTCAAATTAAATTTAGACCTATAACTTCTAGCAGATTAAATAGGTATAATATTTTGCTACAGAACAAGTTAAGCGTTATGAGCCTTGATGATATTAATATAGATCAATTGTATGATCGTTTCTTTTCAATAGTTCACACGGAATTCAATAAAACTTTTGAAAAGAAGACAAAAAGTATTTGCCCTAAATTCATATTTAGTGATTGGGCAACTAGAGGTATCAGAAAAAGTAGGGAAAGACTATTTGAGCTTTATGGCCTTAAGCCTTTTATAAACACTGAAACTTTTAACAAGTATGTTGCTAAGTATTCAAACATTTTTAGAAATACATGCAAGGTTGCTAAAGCACTGCACATTAGCAACAAGATCAAAACAGCAGAAAATAAAATAAAGACAGTTTGGAAAGTTATAAATAACGAGACTAACAGGAAGAAAATACGTAACACTAGCTACACATTAGATACAGCATGTGGTCATAAAAGCTCTAATCAGGAAGTAGCTCAAGAATTTGTAAATTTATTTACCGATATACCACAAAAAACAACGGAGGCTCTTATTTCCTCACGTGAACTCTCAATTGGTTTACTAAAGGCGAATGTGTCTGGCTGCCTGGTTGAATTTAAATTTAAACACATTATCCCTATGATTGTTATTAAAACTTGCCGGCAAATAAAAATCAAACTAACCGAAGATCTATGGGGAATGTCTGTCAAAGTTTGTACATCCATACTTGAGACGATAGCCCCTTTTTTTTTTTTTTTTTTTTTTCGGATGGGAAATCATCAAATAACTCCTCCCGCTCTGGGCGGAGCAGGAGGGAGTGTCAGACTTTTACTGACTAAAACCCATCCATGTTCGTCATCCATACGTAATGCCAAACGTCAGGTGATGCCACGCTAATAATTTTCTTCACTCTATTCGCTACAAACGGCTTCCAACGTTCCGGATAGTTTTGTATCCAGCTGAGGACGATCTTGGAGTCGCTCCAAGCATAGATTCCGTAATCCATGCTACTCATGCTAGTGACTACTTTTGTTACTAGTCTGGTTAATAGTTCCGCTGCACATAATTCCAGTCTTGGAAGCGAAACGGTCTTGCTGTTTGGTACTAATCTTGTTTTAGCTGCAACTAGTACTACCGATACTCCATTTTTTGATACGATTCTGGCATATACGACACGCTTAACGTTAAGACGCTTAGTACGCTTTAAGAGACGCATCACAAAATCCGTGCAACTGAATATGGTCGTCTCGTTTGCTTTGCAACCATCGTGGGATTTTGAATTTGCTAATACATCCCAGATCTTTAGTTAATTTGACCCACTCATCGTTGATCTCGGCTGAAACTTCATCGCTCCATTGAATTTCATCTAGCCAAACCTTTTGAAACAATAATTTGAATTTTGTAGTTAGCGGCGCTAGCCAACCTAGAGGATCAAATAACCTGGATATTTCCGATAGAAGCAGTCTTTTTGTAAGCTTTGGAGTATTCGCTGTTGAAGTAAAATGGAAACTGAATTCATCCGTTTCTGGATCCCATCTCAAGCCCAGAGTTTTTGGTGTGTTTTCAGTTTTGAAAATGAATGATGGTGCTTGCTTATTTTGCTGCGATGAATTTATATCTTCCAATAGCCTTTTCTCATTTGCTGACCACTTTCTCAGCAAAAATTTGCCGCTGCTTAGGCACGAATTAAGTTCTGCTATGCTGCTTTTCCCTTCATCGATAGTATGAGCCCCCGATACTAGATCATCCATGTAGAAATCTTCTAGCATTATTCTTGCTGCTGTAGGAAAGTTATGCTTCTCGTCCGCTGCTAATTTTCGAAGGGTCATCATCGCTAAAAAAGGAGCTGAATTCGTCCCATACGTAACCGTCGTTAACTGGTATGTTTTAATAGGTTGTCCAGTTTGAGCTCTCCAAAGGATTTTCTGGAGTTTTTGATCCGCTTCGTTTACTAATATCTGCCGATACATTTTTTCGATATCGGCAGTAAATACGTATCGATATTTTCTCCACTTAAGTAACAGTGCCTGAAGATCTTGCTGCAAGTTAGGTCCTCGATGCATGACATCATTGAGACTTAGTCCCGAAGAAGTTTTTGCGGACGCATTAAATACGACACGTAACTTTGTAGTGGAGGATTCCGCTCGCTGAACCCCATGATGAGGTAAAAAACACTCTATTTCATCGCTGCTAAAGGTCGCTAATTTCATATGCCCCAACTCTTGATATTCGCTTAGAAATTGCTTATATTGCTGAGCTAAAGCTTCTTGCTTATTAAGCTTTTTCTCTAGATTCTTAAATTGCGCTAGTGCTATTTCCTTTGACGATCCCAGCTTTTCGTTCGCTTGCTGCTTCATCGGCAACCTAACTTCGTAACGACCGCTCTCAAGACGTTTTGTCGTTGATAGATAATACTCGACGCATTGCTGATCTTCCGCTGATATTTCATTTTGCTCGTGAATATCCTCAATTTGCCAAAATTTATGAATATCCGCTGTATTATTCGCGATGACGTTACAATGGAATTGTGACTTTACAGTTCCGCATATTACCCATCCTAGTTGGGTTTGCTGAGCTAAGGGCGAAGACGAATTAGGACCTCTTATCAAACCGTCTATCATGATGAGAGCATAGGCGTCTGCCCCGAGTGACTTGTTACTCGGGGCAGACGCCTACCGGACGACTTGTATTAAACTCTGGATCCGCTAAATTAATATGTTCCAAATGCGACCACGAAGGCTTTTCGAACGATCGGTTTGGTAAGTTTTTGATAAGACTTTTTATAATCAAAACATCCGTGTGGAATTTAAAGCTGGTATACATAGACTGGCATGTAATGCTTAGCTTGCCCGTACAGTTAGATTCCTTTTCTCCTATTCCGCAAACTGCTCCATCAAATTGCTGTCGTTTTAAACCCAACTGCTGAGCTGCTTTCTCCGTAATCAACGATACCTGTGAGCCCTGATCGATGAGAGCTCTCAGGACCAGCTGCGTGCTATCTGCTGCTGTCACCCTTATTAACGCTGTAGCTAAGAGAATCTGATAAATGATAAATGATAAATGATGTTTATTTTGCAAGTAGGTTTTTACAAACACTTTTACACGTCATTTTTTAAAACTAGATGGGGCCGGTGTTTCGTACCTGACTACTCTGAGAAGAAACAGCCGAAACAAACTCAGAGGTCATAGTCTCTTTTAAAGTCCAGACAATCTTGCTCAATTCACATGAGGACTATGCAGATTAGTGTCTGAGATGGTCTTTTGAAGAAAGAACCATACAGATTTGAGTGGACCTGTCCAGTCAGTGCAAGCATTTGTCAGTTAACGTGTAGCTCGACTTATAACTCAAGGAGCTCAACGAAACGACGAACAATACCAAAGAAAGGACATTTAGGAAGGTCGCTTATAGTACTCAAACTGCCAGACAGTTGTGGGAAAAAAACAAACAAAAAATAAAAATGTGACCCACATGGTCCCCACATTCACAATAATCAAATAAAATTAATAACAAATTCTTTTCAAATGAATGTAAGTAAAAAAAAAAAAACACAAAAATCATTAAATGTCGCAATGATAATAAAATAAAAAAGTAAAATACTTAAAAAAATAAGTATTCATGTCAAATCAGTAAATGTCACATAAAACAATAAAAAATAAAAAAATAAAAGTAAAATAATAAAATACATGTCAAAAAAAATTCAATGTCAGAGTGTATAAAAGAAAGGAATCAATAATAAACAAGCGAAGTCCGAAATTTCGACATTCACAGAGCAAATTTCATTGGAGCAGCTTAATCCCAAGCTTTTTTATCTTCAAGATAGTGATTAACATGATAGTAGGCTTTCAGGCACAGCTTCCGTTTTATAAACGATTTGAATTTATTTAGGCTTAGTGCTTGAATTTGGCTCGGAAGTTTATTGTAAAAGCGTATACATTGGCATCTGAACGTACCTCCTATTTTTTTGAGCCTCGTTGCAGGAACAACAAATTTGTGTTTGTTCCTTGTGTTTATGTTGTGGATATCACTGTATTTTTTAAATAAATTAATATTTTTGTGGGCGTACAAAAGGTTTTCATAAATAAACTGAGAGGGCACAGTAAGAATATTAGTCTCTTTAAATTTTTCTCTGAGGGAGTATCTGGGACTTAATTTATAAATTGAACGAATTGCCCTTTTTTGCAAATCAAATATTGTCTGAATATCGGCGGCATTGCCCCACAAGAGAATACCGTACGACATCACGCTATGGAAATAACTAAAGTAAACTAAACGGGCTGTCTCTAAGTCAGTTAAATCACGAATTCTTCTAACGGCGAATGCTGCAGAGCTAAGTTTCTTCGACAGTTTGTCTATATGCGGGCCCCACTGAAGCTTGGCATCCAAAGTTATGCCTAAGAAGACTGTGCTATCTTCCGCTTTTAGCTCTTCATCCTTAATTAGTACAGTAGTTTCCACTTGTCTTACATGGGGTATCGTAAACTTAATACACTTAGTTTTTTTCTCATTTAGGAGTAGATTATTAACATTAAACCAATTAACGACTTTCGCCAGGGCGCTATTAACATCATCCGCAACTAACTGCTGACGTTTGAGTTTAAATAAAAGAGAAGTGTCGTCTGCAAACAATACTATGTCATGATTATCCTTTATGAGGTAAGGCAAGTCATTTATATAAATAAGAAACAAAAATGGACCAAGAATTGAGCCCTGGGGTACCCCCATTCTTACTACGGATCCGGGAGATCTTTTCCCTTTAACATCAACTCTCTGAATCCTGTCACTCAAATATGAAATAAGAAGAGCCAGGGAGGCGTTACGGATTCCGTAGTGGTGTAGTTTCCTGATTAATGTTTCATGAAGAACACAATCGAAAGCTTTAGATAAATCGCAAAAAATGCCCAAAGCATCGCATTTGTCCTCCCAGGCATTATAAATGTGTCCTAAAAGTTCAACACCGGCATCAGTAGTTGAACGACCCCTTGTAAAACCAAACTGTTTTTTATGTAATAACTTATATTTATTGAAAAAACTTTGCATTTGTGCCAAAATTAATTTTTCAAAAATTTTACTAAACGTGGGTAGTACTGAAATGGGTCTATAATTAGTGGGGTCTGATGTACTACCCGAGTGACGTTTTGCTGAGATACGTGAACACCATTGTCGCTGATTTGCTTTGAATTCTCTCCTTGCTTGAGATCTTCGTCATTAGTTTTATTTTGTTTGACCTCAGCAAAACAATCATGTAATAAAGTATGATGCCTGCCAGAACACGTGAGGCAGCGTTTCTTGGAATGGCATGTATTTCCATTATGATTAAAAACGCAATTAATACAACATTTCAGTTGTTTGACGGTTTTAAGTTTCATTTCCATCGGCATTTGCAGAATCCTTTCGCAATTGTGTAATTTATGCTCAGCAAAACAATGAGGACATTTGATTTCCTGCACGTGCATTGCTTTTGAGTTCTTTGAATTATAATCGTTCGATTTATAATTATTGTTAAATTTGCGGCTGTTTGGTAATGATTTTGATGAACTCGCTTGCTGCTGAGATTGCGCTGACTTTTGCATGGTGTCTTGTCGTCGACGAGATGTTTCTAGGCTAGTAAATTTATTTTCCAAAAAATCTAAAAAATCTTGTAGGATTGGTAGTTCTCTAGGGTTCTTTAACGACTCTATGTACTCGGAATAAGATTCACTATCCAGCTTTTGCGATAAGATATGTACAATTAGAGGGTCCCAAGTGCTAATATCTGCACCTAGGTTTTTGATGGCGTGAAGACTCTCTAACGTGACTTCATGCAATTTTTTAAAGGCTGAAAATGATTGCTGCTGTATATTAGGAACATTAAGGAACACGTTGGCGTGCGCTGTAAAGATGATCCTCTTGTTATCAAATCGATGATTTAGAATCTCCCAACAAACGTTATAGTTATCGGCACTGATTGGGAGGTGCTGAATCAAACGCTCTGCTTCACCTTTTAACTTGCCTTTCAGGTACTGCCAGGGGCGTAGCTACCGCCGTATATGCCGTATCAATTATATGGGGCCCCTGGGCCACGGGGGCCCCCAACGTGAGTAAGCAAAAATTAAAAACTACCCATTTTTTTTTTTTTTCAGAAATAAATCTGTTTGCCGAAAAAAAAGCAAAGAGAGTGTATATTTAATTTGAATTGTTTGTAAAATTTTTGGAAAAAGTGACAGATAAATAATTATGATGAACAAACCGTACTGCGATCGCCAACCCGCCTGCCAAGCGTGGCGCTTATGGCAAAAACCCCCCTTGGGGGAAGCCCATATCCAGCAGTGGACGTCTTGCGGCTGAGATGGTGATGGTGGTGGAACAATTAATATTTCTTCCAATGGGGATGGCAACTGTGTACCAATGGCGCTACCATAGCTTGTACCAAGCGTCGTCATTTGAAAATCTGTCAATGTCATTTTATATTTCTTAATAGCTTGTTATCATTGGACAGATTGGGACTAAGCTATGGACACGCCATCTACAATCAGCTTTGACCAGCCTTCCCCATTTATGCAAACAGTTTTTTTTTTGAGAGAAATCACAATTATTTCCCTAGGGGCCCCTAAACAAATTTTTATACGGGGCCCCGCTAAGGCACGCTACGCCACTGGGTACTGCATTTTTTGGGCGTTTGACAATGCGCTGTTCTTGTGAATTGCTTCGCTAAATAAATCTTTAAAAGGCATCCACTGCTGGTAATGGCCTGTAAATACAGGAATATCCATTTGAGGAGTGGATTTCTCGCGATATGATGTTGACCACATCTTGGAGTTAATAGCTTTTTTCAAGCTATAGAAAGTACGCTCGTGTTTGCTAAAATGATGGAAACGAATGCACCCGGTTGCTGTCCGTTATGCACTGAGCTCGCGGGGCACATAGTGCGGCCGCATCGTATCGCTAGGTCAGCAAAACGTGGTCGATTGCAATGATTGCATCGAACAGATAGCCTAGACCTGAACCCTCCAGCAGTGTGCTGAGAGGGTTCAAAGCTAGACAAAACCACAATGAACTCAGACTATCACCCTGGAATATACCGCGCTTGATCTTTATTGGTTCGCTGTTCCCCTGAATCTGTCTACATCCTGGATAGCGAAGGACCGTTCTCCACTACGCCATATATAACATCAGGAAGGTACGCAGAGTTGCATCTACTTTAAACAACTCGAGCGGGCCTCATGATATGAGGCACAGAATCGTAGGCCTTATAATCTCTTAAATCTTAAAATCCAACATGTAAACAGATCCCTTCGGGAGCGGCAAACCTGTTGGGTAATGGCTATATCAATGAGGAGCAGCTTCTTATTACTGCGGGACCCGTTTCTACATCCATACATCTATTCTGAGAGGCAGACATGATAAAATTACTCTCAATTATGTTAGTTGATTTTAGCTCTCAAAATGGATGTAAGAACTTTATAGACCGTTGGTAAACGAGTGATTGGTCTATAATTTTAGGCTCCGCAGTACCTGATTTATGGAGCAGGTGGGTAATTCCTGTCGTCAAGAACTAGGGTAGCGACCCTGACTCTAAGGCTGATTGAAACTGGGCGCCAAGGGAGCGTGTGGTATTTGGAATCACTTGATCCAGAAGTTGTGCAGTTCGTCCGGCCCTGGAGATTTCCAGTTAGGTACCGGACAGACTGCACGATCTACGTCTTGGGGGATGATTGCCCCCTTTTCTGGTATTGGATCACACGCTTGTTCCACCTCCCGGAACACATGGCATCTTCATCCGGTCCGGTCACCTCAAACCCTATATACCCACCTTTCATTGCTTTGGAATGTGTGATTCTGAGTTTATACTCGCCACTTGTACCAACGAATTCGGCTTGCCCATGCACAGATCTTCTGCTTCAGGAAGTCGATACGCTCTGTGACGCGTGCCAAGTAATCTCGAAAACTAATATAAGTTCCCGAGAACGCCCGCCTCACAAAGCGCATCACGCAAGGACGAGTATTGCCCTCCCTGAAGCAGATTAACTTGCCGATGAGTTCTATAGCCTCACCGATACGCCGCTCAATCCTGCACTGCCAAGCTAGAACAGCTAATTTTGGTAGTCGGATCTAGCCAGGGTCCATGCCCCGGGCGGCAAATTCAAGCTTGGCAGACGTATGGTCAAAGTTGCGTTAATGATGAGTTGTGACGATACAACTCATTGATTTCTGTAGAAGACTGGAAAACTGTTCTTTTTGAAGAAGAAGGAGGGCCCTGCAGACTCCCCAAATGCATGGATGCCCCTCCCCAGCCCATGGATTTGGATGAGGTAGACAAACTCTTTGAGAGCTAAACTGTAGACCGCCTAGTTCAGCACCAGCCACTGAGGATCTGGCCCGCTAGATGCCGCTGCCTCCCAAAGCAACTGTGCAGTTGTCAGACTCCTCAACTCTCCCCAAGGCTGAGGATTTCCACCGCGAGAAAAAAAAAAGATTGGAGGCACTCCTATACCATACCAAACTTATGCCGTACCAACTTCTGCCGGATAATTAGAGCCTATCTGAGGGACAGAGATATCATCTACGATTCTATCCGGGTCAAGAAGGATGTTGCGTGGGACAGTGATTCGTTCTGGGGCCGCAACTAGGGAACATCGGGTACGAATGGGCGCTTCGCGGTACGCTTCTTCATGGTTTCATCTGTTATGCTGATGACACGCTGGTGAAGGCAGGAGGAAGACGTTGGACAGCTGGGGTCGTATATGGGATCCGGCGGTTGGTTGGCAATTCAGAAATCTAAGGCCTTCTGTTTCCATGGACCTCACAAAGTGCCACCTCTGAGAGCGAACATCGTGTCAGTAAGTATCCGTATCATCGTCGAGTCGACGATGAAGTACCCGGGACTCGTCCTTGATAGTTGGTGGGTGGGACTTTGGGCCGTACATTCAGCAGTTGGCACCCCGGTTGATGGGCACCGCGAACTCAATCTCGTGGCTAGGCTACTGCCCATCATGGGGTGATCCAATTCCTCCTGCAGAACATTATATATGGGGATCGTACGGTCCATAGCGCTCATACGGAGTGCCAGTATGGGCGGACAACCTGACGACCTAAATATTGTAATACAGCGATGAACCCAGAGAGCGATGGCCGTCAGGGTGGTGAGAATAAATCAAACGGTCTCCTTTAAGGCGGTGAGCTTTTTGGCCGTATCACCACCCTGAGATCTTCACGTTATAGTCCTTACACAGAGCGAGCACCTGATACGTCGCCATGATGTCGAGGTGTACAGGGCTGTGCTCCACCAGGTTCTAGTGGTAGAATGAGAGGCTCGTAGCACACATAAGTGCCTTGTTTTTCTTGTGGCTAGGCAAACGAGGTAGCCGTGGTCTAATAAGTTGGCCGCTCACCCCCGGATTGAACCCAGCGCGAGAGTCGGCTAACTGCCTTTTAGTTAAGTAATGAGGCTTAGCGGCTTAAAATAAATAAAAATAAAATACATTTATTTCGAGCAAACTTTAAAACTTTAAAATTAACTCATATATGGAGTACACACAAATACAGACAAAATACAAAGAATAATAAAACAAAAACAAAAAAAAAATGCTTTGTAGCAAGCATTATTGAATTTTTTTTTCACCCTTTTCATCTAACAGGTAAGTATTATTTTCAAGATTAGCTAAAATGCTTAACTAAAATAGCGTTACGGGCGGGTAGCTGCAAGTAAGTTAAGTTTTTCACTGAAACTGTTCTTTAAATGCTTCACTTTACAGTAGTTATAGTCCTTTTACGTCTCTATAGTCAAGAATAATCAGATAACGTATTTTAAGTTAAGTAGAAGACCAGAAAATAATCACCACATCTGCATCCGGCAGTTAAGGTATTTTAACGTAAATTAAGCGAAGAAGTGCGGGTTAGACGCTATCAAGGTGATGGAATCATCATACATTATGTGGCTTAACGGCCTACAAAATTTTCATATCTCTGGAACTATTTATATTGTAAAAATGTTTCTTAGACAGTAAGATAGAGAATTTTGAACTCTATCGCTTTCTATTAAAAAGTTAAAAAACACTAACGGCTTTCTAGTTAGAGGACGGCAGTGTAATAGGGAGATGACACCATAAAACAATAATTTTAAGACACTTCCATTTTCCAAATTCGATTTGAATAAACAGTCGAGTCATTGAGTTGAATAAACAGTGTCGTCACTGTTGGCTATTGCCATACAACATTTATGAGAGAACCGCCGCGTTTTGACAGCTCTTAAAAAGTATCTCAATTGATTGGGGTTTCATCTATCCCATTATTGCTGAATACTGGTATTCAGCTATGTCCGGTTAGAATGAGAGCCGACCCCAACATAGCAAAAGGTTAGGCATTATGATGACTTGATGTTTTTTGCCGTGTGGTATCCGGCAGAGTAGAATAGAACCGACCCATTACACTCACGGGTGTCGTATAAGGCGACTAATGTCTGAGGCAGAACACCTTGCGCCTCCGTAGACCTGAGAATGGGCAGCAGCGTTTTCTGTTAGTCTTTCATCACTGCGATCTCCAATCCGCCTGCCAAGCGTGGAGATTACGGCAAATTCCTCCCCTTATGGGAGAGGCTTATGTCCAGCAGTGGACGTTATGGGCTGTTGTGGTGTGGTGGATGTTCCTTGGGGATCACAACAAATTAGGAAGTAAAAAATAAATAAAATACAATTTTTATAAACTTTACAATATTTTTATTAAACAGTATATTTTAGATACAAAATTCCTTAACTATTATTTACAATATAACCTAAAATTCGTATAAAAATATTTATAGAACCACCGATTTTCCTTTTTTTAATAAAAATAATAATTATTTTATCGTTAAAAGAAAGTCTTTACACATTAAAGCTTTATTAAACTCTAATTTCATAGTTTGGTTGGAATATACATAATAGTCAAGTTTTTTAATTGATCGATTAATTAGTTGACGTTTGGTAAAATCCAGCCATTTTGTTTTTTTGATACAAGTTTGACAGATAGCATTTTGACATAACTGTGCTAAGCGTAGTTGGTTTCTTATGCGCTTTATTGGCAATATTTATGTTTTATTAGTATATTATTAAATTTGTTTTACATTCATTAAAACAGTTGTCCGCATGAAAATAAAATTTAAATTCGTTTGTTACGCCTAATTCGAAAAGTATAGTCAAAATGCGTGAATCTTGCTTCAAGTCGTCGGGTGCATATTCCTAATTATAGTGTCAAGTGTCAAGTAATAATAAATTGTAGTTATCTTTTTAATCTCATTATGAATTTCAACAAATTATTGTTTGAATATTTTGTTCTTTCTTATAAATAAATAAAATCTGATTTTTATAATCGAAGAGATACAAGAACACGAAGAAAGAAAAACAAAAGTATGAAAGTATATTTCAATTTTAACGCCCACATTCTCAAACGTAACTTTAAAGTGTTTAAGAATTTGAGGCCTTAATCCCTAACGCTTCGTCCGTATATTCGGATCTATCCGTCTCTTTCACTCGCACTCATCTGCAGACGTGCGCGAGAGAGGCGGATAGATCCGAATAATCGGACGAAGCGTTAGAGACTAGGTCCCCTGGCTGTTAGGATAACAATATAATATTAATTTTAGTTAAATAAGTACATTATTTGAGCACATTTTCCTAGGAAGGAATGTCGTTAATATAATATAAGACTGGAATGTTTTACAACACAGGCCCGTTTACCATTTGATATATTTTCGAGCCATTTTTATTCTAACCCCAAATTGTATTAAAACCGCAACCACGCGGCTTTTAGTGAGTGACTACACTTAACGACGTGAATCAACAGAAGCCGATCAGAAACCTGTAATAAAAGCGAAAGGATCTTGATTCGTCTCGTTTCGGTTTGAATGAATCTATTCGACACGCGTCGGGCTATTCAAAATCATAGAGCTCTGTCTGATCTGTTCAAGCCGATCCAACGTCGCTAAGTACGGTCATTCCGTAAGACCAATTAAATTGGCAAGTATAAGAAGTAAATTCATTTACGTAGGTATATTTAGAGTTTTATCAAGGCAACGTTTTAAGGTATTTTGGCCAATATGTCTAAGATTTTTTTCTGTCTATAATGTTCATCTAAGATTCTTATGACAATAGTAAAGTTGACTTTGGTTTTGTCAAAATTTTGTCAGTAGTAAATTGTAACTGGCTGGTAGTATTAAGGGGCTACCCCATGGCACACTAGCGCCACTTTAGTAAAAAAATCAGAACTCGTTAAATACACAATTAATATAAAATCTGATAGACAAAATCAATCTTTTGGTCTTGTAAATTATTTACGTCTGCCTATCTCATTGAAACATAGCTCGCTGTCGTTACAGATACAAAATGGAAAAAAAGGCCGTTTTTAGCAATTTTTCTAACTGTAACTACAGTGTAGTATATTTTAATGAATTAAATAGACGTCAATAATCTAGAACTCTAAAGCATTGATTTTGTCTATCAGATTTTATATTAATTGTGTATTTAACGAGTTCTGATTTTTTTACTAAAGTGGCGCTAGTGTGCCATGGGGTAGCCCCTTAAATGTAGGTACGATGGTGCCGATTCCCTTGTTTACAAACTAAACCAAATTTAAGTTCAGTGCAACCTTTTCTTTCTATTTCATTATGAAAAGGACAGAAGATAAATTTTAGTTATATTCTGTCAAATTAATCAGCGCCATACAAGTTTTAGACGCGATTAAAAAGTTGACTACTAAAATTACATCAAATTACGTCAGGTGCTGACTAATTTGACAGGATTAAACTAATATTTATCTTCTGTCCTTTTCATAATGAAATAGAAAGAAAAAGATGCATTCAACTTAAATTTAGTTTAGTTTGTGAACAAGGGAATCGGCACCAATGAAGGTATTTTATAATAAAAGCGTTCTTAAAAACTACTGTCATGTGAAGAACAACATTAATTTATTATTTTTATGTTACTCGGATAAATATTGTATCTGATAAGAATGTTATGCAAAAATTAAAAAACGGGTCAAAGTTTTAGTAGCTCTTTTCTTACAGTTAACCTTCGGCCCGTCGCGCATCTTTTAATAACGCGGTAAGTCGCGTGGGGTCCCTCAAAGCCGCAAGAATAAAACGCCTATAAAACCCCTTAAAACTTGTATCTTTCCAACTATTCTAGCAGTTTCTTATTTATTTATATAATGACAATAAAATTACAAAAAAATATCAAAAATATTCATTTATTTACTGTTTAAACTTCCAATCTAAAATTAGGAACATACATTTCTCTCTTTGAGATCACATCACAGAAAAAATATTTTTATTCTAACTAAATCAATGAACTTTAATTTATATTATACCTATATGAGATCACATAAGAACAATCAACATTGTAACATAAAATTTGGCTCGCACCAACAAAAAAAAAACACAACTTTTATCAAACTAAATCAGACTAATTTTCCGTTTGAACACAGTCAGTACATACTAGTTTTACATATTAGTCTTCCTCCATTTGGAAATAATTTTATAGTTGCCATTTCTCTCCCTCTTTTTGACAATATAAAAGTTCTGTGACGATATATTTATCAAGGGCTCTTCATCATCATCACTATACGAACTTTCCAACTCCATGTGCTGTTCATCAAGCGATTCTAAAACCTGATCCGGTTCCTCCAAAAGTACCTCATGTTGATCTGTAGGCACCAAATCTTCACATTCTTGCTCCGAATCCGTGTTATGCTCACTTCTTTCATCTAGACGTGTAGCGACTTCATCTTCTTCCTCCTCGCCACCGCAAACATCTTCAGATTCATCTTCTAACCAACTCAATATACGTCGTTGTTGTTCTTCACACATTTTAGAAGTCAATTATAATTTAATTATAATCTAAAACAATAAAAAAATAAATAAAACACATGTTACAAAAGAAATCAAAGAACAATCAAACAATACAATTTTACTTACGGGGTTCGTCGCGTGGGGTCTTTTACGGCCCTCGCGCCCAAAACACGTCTGTATCTCACTGCGCTGGCGCGCGAACTGAAGTAAGCAGCGATGCGCGCTAACTATAATCTAATTTCGGAGGGTACCTGAAGTACTAAAACTCCTGGATGGTTTTAAATGTGTTAATTTTACATTTTTCTAACACCTAGGCTTTCAAAGACCCCATGCGACGGGCCGAAGGTTAATAAAACCTTAGCTACATTATAAACAGAAAACAATAAAATGAGCAAATATTCCTTTAAGCTAAGTGAACTCCTTTAAAATCGGAATCCTTTATAGTCAGTCGTCGACACAACCCATATAAAGTTAAAATAGCCTATCAACCACTACACCGGCTAGGTACAGTTTCTTGTGTTTAAGACCAGAGGGCCTAGAATGGCCACTTTAGCAGAATCATCATTTTAGCCGAAAGAGGTCTCGTGCGACTCGCATCCAGCCGATTCCCGCAACCTTCACCAGGTTACCGCTCCACCTAGTGGGAGGCCTTCCAACGCAACGTCTTCCTGTTCGCGGTCGCCACTCCAGAACTTTTCGGCCCCATCGGCTATCTGTTCTGCGAGCATTGTGCCCTGCCCACTGCCACTTAAGTTTGGCAATTCTTCGGGCTACGTCGGTAATCTTGATTCTCTTGCGGATGTCTTCATTTCTGATTCGATTGCATAAGGAAACTCCGAGCATAGCCCTCTCCATTGCCCTTTGTGACTTTAAGCCTTCTGATGAGGCCGATTGTGAGCGACCACGTTTCGGTTCCATATTTAATCGCTGGCAACACACACATAATCATAATTGGATAGTTACCATTCTAAGAATTTTAACATGATTCATATTGTTGTTATTATTGGTAGTAAGCTTCCCTAGACGAGTTTCTTTATGAATAGCTCTACCAGCTACTACTAAAACTAATTGTTTTTCGTACTTGGACTAAAGACAACTTGAAAAATATGTGACAGTCATAAAGTCATGTGATTAAAAAATGACATTGTCATAAATATATATTTTTCTGATGACTGTACCATTGTCAGTTAGTGGTTAAGCTGTCCCCTAAAAGCGTTTAAACAAATATAGTATTTAATACCCTGATACACTATATTTTATTGCCAACACTTTGCTTTCGTCAGTCACTTTGGATTCGTCAGAATTTATTTCACTTGATTCTTCGATTATTACCTACGTATTTCTACTGATTAATCAATGTGCTACCTTTTAAATAACTAAGAATTATATTTTGTTTGTTCGTCACTATTACAAAATTATTTGTTCACAAAAACACTATTTCCCAAGCCCAGCCTTTTCCCAACTATGTTGATGTCGGCTTCCAGTCCCACTGGATACGGCTGAATAACAGTTTTTTGACATGTATCTGTGTGTGTCCACAACTTAGTTACTGGGTAAAACGATACCCCTTGGTAAGACTGGTTGTCAGACTTTCAGGCCACAGACCACCTGTAACGACTGTCAAAGATTTACAAAAGACAGCTGGCACCAAAAACGTACCACTCGTTTTTAACGAACTGTTATTCAGCACGCCTTAAAGTTTTTACGACTCTGACAAAAGCAAAGTGAACTCAAAAACCCACTAGAGAAGCGGAGGGGGACAACTAATAAACCTAACACATTCCCCCAACCTAATCCTGATTAAACCTATGTTCCGACAAAATAAAACTATTATCAGACCTTATCAAAGATTCCCTTTCCGCTTCACTAAAGCTAGACTTGACGAAGTCACTCCTCAACACATTCTTAAACTCTAAACTGCAATCAGTTTTTACGTAACTTAATTCTTGCACTTTGTCCCCGCACTGGTTTAAGGGTATATATGCTGATTCTCGATTTTGAAGCAGCTTATGTGAGCCGCTGATAATCAGAGTTGAGCTTCGTCTTATAGTCTGTCTGCCAAGCTCAACGATTTCCAGAGAATTTTGTCCCATCACCAAACTTTTGTACGCTTTTATGAAGACGTATGCGAGGGTTAAAAAGCCGGTCAGGATCATGGAGTAAGTTATGGCTGGTGCGATGACAGGGGCAACGGTTGTGGCAAGGTAGATCCATCTCCAGATTGGCGGTGAGAGCTCGTGGATGCCCTGGAAATAAAAGGGAAGTGGTTAGTGACTTTGAATTTGTATTTGTCAGACTTTGGAGGTGTCAACTATTAAGTTGTCACTTATACGAGATGTACAAGGCATTTGTTTTCGCCTTCATTGCGACTTTTTTTTGTTTTGGGGCATACTTAGGGGAACCTTCTTGTTACGGAGATATTGATGTCGATTCTGTTGTGCACAAACTAAACTTAATTTAGGCTATTGCTATCTTTTACTAAAAGGCAGTGCCAGACAAGGACGGCTATAGCTATAAACTCACTTAGAGAAGTCAAACTAGTTTATGCCTTGCGCTTTGCCGTGTTTTTAGTCGACATGTTTTTACGTGCACCCTTCGTGTGTATGGAAATATTAGGCTGTGTTCCGAATTAGACTGTAATCGATTTGAGCGTCCATAAACCCGTACCGAATTACCGCGAGCGCGATATCGATGTCCCTTGAATCGTCATAGATGACGTCATTACATTCGCCATATTGCGATTACACCGACCATGTCCCAAATAAATATCACCCTGAGCGCTGTCAAAACTGACAGTATTTTTCACAGGTTGTGTTGTTTATTTTGATTGAAAAAAATTGAAATGAGTTTCAAACTCATGAACATTATTTTTAATTACCGTTGCATCTATGTACATTGTAATTAGTAGGATTTTTTTAAGGGGTAAATCTTTGCCGGGAGCAAAATACGCTAATATAAACGCTTTCGTCATCCTTTTCATCACTGGACGAATCGTCGTTCTCTATCTCAAAATCTGAGTTATCAGAGTAGATAGAGTCAACCAACATAACTTCCATTTTCAAAAATAAGTCTTGTGAAATGTTTTGGTTTGGGGTTATGTTCACTGTCAACGCGTTCACGAGCGTTCCGAATTGATGACAGCTCTTAGCTGTCATAGTCGTGATATCTAAATCGAAACGCAAAATATCGATGTGAGCGCTGTGAGCGATTATTTTATAATACGGAATGCACCCTTAGTTCCAACTAAATTTGACAGCTCTAAATTACGTCTGTCTCTTTCTCGTTTTATTAGAGAGGAAAAGATAGCAATAGCCTAAATTAAGTTTAGTTTGCGCACAACAGAATCGACACCATTGGAGGTCAAAGTTCAAAATGATTTTGTATTATTGTTTTGTCCTGTGTCCAAAAGATCAAAGACACACAAATATTTCCATTAAACAGTTGGAAAACATCGTCACGACTAAAATAACCATTTCCGAGAAAGTGTAGTTTCAAAATGTTTGTTTCTTGAGAAAGTAAATGAAAGTGATGTTCCATGCACGCTACTTAAATGAATGTCGGAGTATTCTATCAATAATCAACATGTGTTTTCGCTTTGGGAGACTGAAATGGCATTTTCTTCTTGGATCGCACCTAATAGGCGACTTGCCAAGAATTTGCTTTAAAAAAAAATCAGCCAAATTCAGTATACCTTTCCCCGCATTTAGTATTTCTGCTGTATCGTGGGTGCGTTTACAATTTTTTAAACTCACATACAGAAACAGCCAGACTCGGAACAACTACCTGTAGGCTGTACAAATAGTTGTTCCGTGCGGGAATCGCACAATTTTTGGAAAATTCATAAAAAAATAAGATAAATTTTTGATAATAAATGGGCGTTACTTTACAGAAATCCATGATATATATGCAAGGGGGCCGCCAGCAGTTGGGCCAGGGGGAGGGTGGGGGGCGCGTACCGAGTAATTCTTACGACACCTTGCCTTGGACAGGTTAGAGTGGTTTCGATATAGAAGTTACTTGGTCGAATTTTAGATAAATTCAAGAGAAAGTAATCTGTAGAGCGAGCGAAGCGAGCTCGAAAATTTTAACGCTTTTCCTACCGACCTACTGGAGTTACCTGGGCTTCTTATATACAAAATTAAGACTCATGAAAATTTTTACATTGCCTCGACGCCCATGACAAGACATACAACTAGAATATTTAGTTTCAATTCCGTCAAACCAAGCTTGGCTAATGAATGACGTATTTGGTCCGGTTCAGGGGGGGGGGGCAATTGCAGCCATTCCCCCCCCCCCCCCTGTGTCCGCGCCTGCACCCGTAACACGCAGCGCAGAAGCCAGTCGCTCACCCACTGCGCCAACCGTGCCGTCAAAATAAGATTAACACCTATAATAAGACTATCTGTTGCCCGCAGCTTCGTTCGCGTGGAAATTTTGATATGTATTTGTGAGACTAAAAAATAGCCTACGACCTATTCTCAGACCTACTAAATATACACAAAAAATTGCACAAAGATCAGTTTAGCGGTTTGGAGGAGTTGAATACCAAACACAGGTGACAGGAGATTTTATATAATGCATACGGACGTCCCGCGGTTTCACCCGTGTAGTTCCCGTTCTCGTAAGAGTACGGGGATAAAATATAGCCTTTGTTACTCAGGGTGAATGTAGCTTTCAAATGGTGAAAGAATTTTTGAAATCGGTTTATTACTTCCGGAGATTACCCCCTACGAACAAACTTACAAACATACAAACTTACAAACAAATGTTACCTCTTTATAATATTAGTATAGATTACTGTAGATGTAGTTAGTGTAGATTAGAAGATATAAAAACCACCAGGCTATAAGAAGGAGCAGTAGTTGAACGATTATCTACTGCACTGCATTTCACGAGTTCGTTTCACACGCGGAACAAATATTTGTATGGCCTACAAGTAGTTGGTCTTGGTCTGGCTGTTGGCGTATGTGGGTTAAAATGTTTGTACTCAGCCACTGCGCCAACCATGCCTTCAAAATAAGATTACCACCAAAGACATTCAAATACTTATGTATTTACGAGTGATAGACGGGACAAGACGAAGAAAATAGTAATCCAAATACTAATAATACAAGTAATAAATCGTAATCCAAATACTAATAATACAAGTAACAAATTGTAATCCAAATACTAATAATACAAGTACTTAACAAATCGTAATCCAAATACTAATAATACACGTAACAAATCGTAACCCAAATACTAATAATACAAGTACCTAACAAATCGTAATCCAAATACTAATTATACAAGTACCTAACAAATCGTAATCCAAATACTATTAATACAAGTAACAAATCGTAACCCAAATACTAATAATACAAGTACCTAACAAATCGTAATCCAAATACTAATAATACAAGTAACAAATTGTAATCCAAATACAAATAATACAAGTAACAAATCGTAAGCCAAATACTAATAATACAAGTAACAAATCGTAATCAGTGTCATACCGTCATACGCCCGCGTGTAGCATTCGTGTGTCAAAATCGAAAATATTCGGGATTAAAATTTTTGTATGACATTAGCAATGTCCGCTCTATACCTAATTATTTTAAATCTCTTTGATATAATAAGATTAAATAAGGTACTCACTTCTTCAATCCACATAACCGGAAAGATGGTGTCAGGGAAGTTATTGATATTGTTGATGGGTATGTTTGGCGCACGATCCACTTTCAGGTTCAGCTGGACTCTCACGAAGCCTTCTAAGGGTACTCCAATTTTCTGGAAAAATAAGAGACTAATTAATTAGTTTATTGGGTGTTAAAAGACTCATAACGAAGCCGAAAGGCACTTGTTCTTCCCATCATTGATATCATTTTTTTGTTCTACCCCATACCTGGGAACCTTCTGGTTACGGAGATATTGGGGGTCAAAGTTCCAACTTATACACATTTTTTTTTTTTTTTTAATTTAAGAACTACTACAAACACCTCCACAATCCCCGTACTATTCAATCCATCCACCAGCGCAATGTTTTGTTTGAGTGTCTTACATTGAGTTTTACCGTAAAACGTGCACCCCAATAAAAAGTCATTTCCCAGCAATAATTTTTGCGTAGGGTAACTTAGTTTGATGTACAGAATGCTTGGTTGACGGCTTCATGAAAAAGGGTTCGTTTACAACTGGTATACATTTCTACCTACCCACAAAGCATTTCAGGCGTGACATCATTACTTACCTCGTGACATGTCGCTCTAAAATTGTCATAATGCCAATCTCCGCGAGGAGGCCAGGAGTCCATAGCACAGGGTATCCTAGTTTGAACTCCTGACTCCCACAAACCTTTGTACCTCCAATATTTGTAACAAAGTACAGTTACAATATAGAGGTATATTGAAACTGTACTTTGTGGGAGAAAATAGTTATTATGATACTAGTGCGGTAAGTTGGTTTTTACAAACGAGTAGACAATTGTAAGCCCGAGACGAAGTCGAGGAGTTTGTGTATACCAATTTATGCACGTGTGTCATACGTTTTTCAACACTTTTAGGAGAAAACAGTACAATATGTAATGAAACAAAAACCACGAAAACGACACCCATGAAGAAAAAACCGAAAATTTTCGTCGGCGCCATCCTGGAATTGCATTTTGACCTCATTTTCGTTATCAGCGACCCCAAAAACCACGAAAACGACACCCATGAAGAAATAACCGAAAATTTTCGTCGGCGCCATATTGGATTTTCATTTTAACCTAATTAAAAAAAAACCGTAAAGAATACGCACGGTGCTTTACAACGGGGTATGCGGTAAAACAGGTACTTAGGTAAAAGTACCTATTTTACCGCACGTTCCGTTGTATGGTGCGTAATTTTTAACTTTCGAACAATTTATACAGGCTCTGTAAAAGCAGTTTTTGAGCAAATGTGTTGAAAATAAATTTATTATTATTATTATTTTTATTTTGACATTTCTGTTCCACCGGCTAGCCGGGAAGTTCTGATGGCACGGGCCTAAGCCAAGTGTTCATCAGTTGGGTTAAGTGCGGGTATGGAGATATTAGCTTCCACGCGGTTATGCGCAGACTGTGTATTATTTTTACTTACCGGTTGTATCATGAAGTAAGTCTCGTGTTTCTTCTTGTTAGGCTTCAGACCGTCGAAAGGTAGCAGTAGGCTTGGATCAGCGTCGTAGAAATGAGGGAAGGAGAGGTAAACAGGAGCGTCTATAATAGAAAGATAAACATGGTTACTAGATTTAAGAACAAGAATTTGTGTTGTGTACTACAACTAATAAACCCGACTGCTGAAAAAATCATGCTCTTATTCGGGGTTTAAAAGGTAAAATCGACTCTGTCTATTGTTGAAGTCGGTTAAAATGTAGCCTTTGTTACCCGAGCCATTATAACGAATTGATTGACACCTTATTCAACAAAATCGGATGGATAGTTTATTCCGTTTTTACCCTTTGGGTACGGAACCCTATTACTAAGACTTCGCTTTCTGTCCGTCTGTCCGTCTGTCTGTCACCAGGCTGTATCTCATGAACCGTGACAGCTAGACAGTTGAAATTTTCACAGATGATGTATTTCTGTTGCCGCTATAACAACAAATACTAAAAACAGAATAAAATTAATATTTAAGGGGGGGCTCCCATACAAAAAACGTGATTTTTTTGCCCTTTTTTGATAATAATGGTACGGAACCCTCGCGAGTCCGACTCGCACTTGGCCGGTTTTTTTATTTAAACTTCATGTACAATAGTGGTACATAGGCGGATTTGCCACAAGGCATTCTCTACCAGTCAACCTTTGGGTCAGTTTAGGCACTATGGAGGAACATACGTATATACAAACAAACATGCAGGTCACGGCACGTAACTCTAGCGCTGAACGAAACGTGGAGGGGATAGCTGCGCATGTTATACGACTGGAGAGCCAATCGGCGCAACGCACGCCCCAAGACATTCTTATTTTTTACTTCTGCGCAATAACGGTCAGCGCTTGAGTTGCGAGTTTCGAGTTAAAGTTTACATACATACATGGACTGCCAAAATCATTTACTTCTTTTTACTTTCGCCGTAGTCGGGTAAAAAGTTGGACGTTACAAGTATGTTGGCAAGGATAAATTAGCTTCTCTGCATGATCAGCCTACAGCGCTCACACTGCTGGGACACAGGCCTCCTCTCTATGAGAGGGAATGGGCTATAATCCACAACGCGGGCCCAGTGCGGGTTGGTAGATGTCACATGTCTTCGAATTGTTGGTTCTAGGACATGCCGGTTTCCTCACGATGTTTTCCTTGTGTGTTTGAGGAGTATAGTGGTGATGAAAGAAATTATACCAAGTAACGTGCCTGTCTGGGTTCGCACTATATGCTAGGTAATACTTTACGCCTTGGTAAGACTGGTTGTCAGGCTTGACGACTGTTAGAAATCTGTGAATGGCAGCCAGAATCAACGACTTTACCGTGCACTCCGAGCGACGAGGGTTCTCGGTAGGTTATTGATGGTCACCAACCACCGACCGCAACAGTCGAGTTTAACCTAATCCACAAAAACCAACCGAGTCTATAGATTGATCCGGCTCGAAGGACCAATGAATAGACTCGGTTGGGACTTTAAAGAGTTTTCTTTAAAGTTGAATTTATTTAAATAGATCTATTACCACAATTAGTTATAAGAACCGCGGGTACTACCTGGATGAGACAAGCGCATAATCGAGCGCAGTGAAAAACTCTAGGGGAGGCCTATGCTGGAAAGCAAGACAATCTTAAGTTACCGGTGTCAAATTAATTTTAAAAAGTGAAATTAAATGATGTAAGATTGTTAAATGAAGGCTTTAAATAAATAATTAAAATACCAAAAATAACATATAATAACAATGTGTGAAGACAGTATAAAGAATTGCCTGGAGTGGACTGGACTCAGTGAGTGTTAGGGGGCGAAGCGGCGCTCGCATAGCCGGGTTCGGTACTCTGAGCCCCGCGCCCTCCTCACAATCATGATGACGATAAACTTACTGTATTGACAAGGGCTGATGTTCTGCAGGCCTCTGGGAGGACACTTCTCCCCAGGGTAGTAGCATTTGTTGTCAGGGTTGATGTCGGCGCTCTCGAAGGTGGACGGTGGTGGCGTGTAGAGACCAGCTTTGATGCCTGGGGAATAGAGGGCATTAGTGTTGAACTACCAATATACCATGAAGGTTGCACATTAGTAGTTTTTAACCGATTTCTAAATAAATATAACCTAAAACAAAATGGTAGTAACGTCAGTCACTGCGGGCCGAATAGTGCGAAATGAGTGGTTTTATTTAATTGTATAGCCTAATAAATCATTAGATCAAAATGCCAATTGTACACTTTGTGAAGAAAAAAGTGACAAATATTTGTTTGAAAAAAAAAAAAAACTAAAACTTAATACTGTTTAGGAGTAGTTACGAAATTTCAAAGGATAAATGCTTCACTTTGAATATTTTTTTCATATAGTAATAATAAAGTGAGAATTTAAAAAAAAAATTGAAATAAATGCTTTGAGTTTGAGTTTGTACTAATTAAAGTTTAGAGTCTATTATCAGCTATTTGTGTCCCACTACAGGGCAAAGGCCTCCCTTCCCTCCTTCCACTTATTCCCATCCAGTGCTGTTATTCACCAAGCCTTGTGGAAGCAGTCGATTTCTTCCCGCCATCTTCTGGGCCTGCCGCATTGCCCTTTGCTGGTTTGGGACCCATTTTGTAGTAGCTTTAGCCCATAGCTCTTCCGGCTTATAAAACAAGCTTTTATTATTTAATAAAAGCTTGTTTTTTCTTTTTGAAAAGAAGAACATTAGGTTTGTCTATCAATATTGAACGTGTCGTGTCCCTATTAACCGCTGAGGAGTTATCTCGTGAAGAGTTAGTGACCAGAACCAAAAGGTATGTGCAAAATTTCAGTTCAATCGGTTGGGGGGACTAAAAAGAAAAGTCTAGAGTATGCCATGTGTGTTTATACTCATGTTTTGGATTAATAAAAATTATCTAATTTAAAAAAAGTCTAAAATAACTTTACTTTCAGAAGTCGGCTTCCAAAATTGTGTCGTTTCCACCAAAACAAAGCCAAGAGTTGGAAACTTACCATCTTTGTAGACATCTTCCCTGTACTGAAGCGGCAGTATCCTGCAGAGGTCCTTGTCATACACGTGGACTGTGTCAGACTTGGTCAGCGAGCGAGGTGGAAAGAAGGAACCTTCGGATGCACTGGAAACCAAGAGATACATTGCTAGTTAATCACACTAAAATTATAAATGAGAAAATTTGTATGTGTGTATGTTTGTTACTCTTTCACGCAAAAACTGCTGAACGGATTTGGATGAAATTTAGCACACATATAGGTTATAACCTGGATTAACACATAGGATACTTTTTATCCCAGTATTATGAGTCCGTTGGATAATTATCGAACTCGACGTGGAAATAAGCAAGTACAACATAAATAACAACAACAACACAACATAACTACAACAACACACAACATAACTGCAACAACACACAACACAACTAGACAACAACAACATACTTAACGGGAATAAAAGTACTCTTAGCGAAGCTGAAAGGCACTAATTGTTCTCCTCGTCATTGCGATCATTTGTTTGTTCTACACGATACCTGGGAACCTTCTGGTTACGGAGATATTGGGGGTCAAAGTTCTAACTTTTTCTAAAATAAAAGCCGAAGTTACTCCATAAATCATCAGCATGGACATTTGTTTCCGAGTCATGGATGTTTATATGTATAATAAGTATGTATTTACAAAAAAAAAGTATCTATGTGGTATATCAACTATCTGGTGTCCATGACACAAGCCTCGTTGTTTAGTGTCGCACTAGATGGCGGTGTGTTTAAAATGTCCAGCGATATTTATTTATTCTACACTAATATTATATGGGATTGCATAATTGCCGGTCGTAGTGAACAGACGTATCGAACAATTATTGCAATAAACAAATAATCACTTGCGAAATTGTGACCTAGTTTCAAATAGCCAGTAGTGACGCATCTTGTGCAGTACGTTTGTTTAAGGTGTAAGACTAGTAGAAATGAACGGGGTTTAACAGGAGCAATATTATCCTGATTCATAATGGAGGACAGTCCATTTAACCGGAGTAGTAAATGTGTTCGCTCCCCGCCTTCTACACCTGTGCCCATCACCAGTGCACCTCTGCCCGGGGCCGTACCCACCTCTACACCTGTGCCCGTTGCCGTACTCATCTCTACACCTGTGCCCGTTGCCGTACCCACCTCTACACCTGTACCCGTTGCCGTAGCCACGTCTACACCTGTGCCCGTTGCCGTAGCCACCTCTTCCCCTGTGCCCGTTGCCGTACCCGCCTCTACGCCTCAAGCCCCTATCCAAAGGAACGATGCCCCTGAAGTTGTCTCGACGGCAGAAATTCAGACCTGGATGGCGAATATCGAACAGAATCTGAAGGAGGTGTGCGCTATTGCAAATGAGGGAAAGCTGAATGTGGATCAAAAAACGCGCATCATAAACCTAACCAGGAAGATTAGTTACGGGACCTCGCATATGGCCGTCCAGTACCAGTCCGTCAAAGCTAAAGCCATTCAATCGCACTACGCCGTCAGAAATCTTGAAAACCAACTCGATCTTTCGCAGCAGCTACAGAACCTTAAGCTGAGTATAGAAGATTCGACGAAACCTGCCCAGGTATCTTCCTTTGCTGACATGGTAAAGAAAGGTGCCAACAATTTTATCCAGCCAAGTCACGTAAGTTCTGTGGCCATCTATCCCAGTGACAAATTGAAGACCAGCGATGAGACAAAAACCCTTGTCCAGAAAATTATCAGCCCCGAACAAATGAAGCTACACGTGAGAGGCCTGCGCAAGACGAAGAACGGCGGTGTTATCATCAGCACTGAGACGAAGGACGACATTGAGAAGCTGAGACAATCGGTGCAGCTTACCAAATCAGGCCTAACAGTCGACGAGCCCCATAAAAGAAAGCCTAGGGTTGTAATTATAGGAGTGCCGACATGCATGCAGGAAAATGAGGTTTTTACTTGTGTGTACAACCAGAACCTAGCCGAAAAACTTCAGGATTGCAGCCTTGAGACGTTTTTAAGCCTAATTAAATTAAGTCATAAGTCAGGTAAGAAAGACTCTGAGACATGTAACTACATTGTTGAGGTATCTGCAGTAATACGCAAAGCCCTGATATCACAAGACCGAGTTTTTGTAAATTGGTCATCATGCCCTGTGAGAGACTTCACTTTGGTCACACGATGCTATAAGTGTCAGCAGTATGGACATGCGGCCAAGTCATGTCGACAGACATCGTACACCTGCGGTCACTGTGGTGATCAAGGTCACTCAGTAAAAGAATGTCCAAAAAAGGCTGACCAACCAAAATGCGCTACTTGTTTGCATTTCAAAAAGCCAGATAAGCATAACACAGGTGCTGCTGACTGCCCGGCGAAAATAATGGCTGAAAAAAGGTACATCAATTCTGTAGATTATGGAGGCGCCTAAGAGCGCCGTTAATTAGTTATTTTTTTTTGACCTTTTTTATTTTATATTTTTATTTAAACTACCATTATGATAAATAGTTTAATTAATGATTTAGATAATTTCTCTGTATCCGAGGCCAAAGTTTGTGAAGCTGAAAACTGCAAACAATATCTATCCGGCTACAAATCTCCACTAACCATATTAACACAAAATATTCGCAGTGTTTTTAAGAATTTTGATAGCTTTAATACATTTCAGCAACGGTTAAACATAAATTGTGACGTTATTGTTTTAACCGAATGCTGGCTTGCCAAACAATATAACATACCACTAATCCCGGGATATAATATGTACAAAAGTACCATAAATTACAACCAAAATGATGGTGTGATAGTTTATGCAAGAAATCATCTGAACGTCTCTGTTGAGGAACCTGATATGCATGACTGTAACAGATTGTTAGTTAAAATTGGATCAGATTTTGCGATATTAGCATTATATCGACCTCCGTCTTTTAAAAATACTAGCAATTTTACCGACTCTCTGAATGAGACCTTGCAGAACCTGTCATCCAACAAAAATACGATTGTAATTGGAGATATTAATATCAATATTCTTCCAGGAAGTGCTGATGCTTCTGCTCAGGACTACCTCAACCTATGCGCCTTTCATGGCCTGCTCCCAGCACATAGCTTTCCTACACATCACAGTGGCTCCTGTTTGGATCACATTATGCTTAAATCGAATTTCCCCTCACTTGCACTTGTTGTTAACTCAACAATAACCGATCACAACGCTGCCCTATTAACCCTAAATTGCAAATTACCTAAACAAGGCACTCGCAAAATTTCTAAACTTAATATAAATAGACTTGAAGAAGATTTACGCGTCATCAATTTTGATCCAGTCTTTAATTCCGCTGACCCGCAGTTTTGCATGTTGTTTGTTATTGAAAACTTACGAAATGCAATTCAGAAAAACACAGTCGTATCGCAGTTAAGCAACAGAAACCACAATATAAAACCATGGATCACCCCAGGTCTTATTCGCTGTATGAAACATAGGGATAAACTGCATAGTAAAGCTAAATCTAATCCAGAAAATGGTGTATTGCAACTTTCGTACAAAAGATATCGAAATTTCTGTAATGATCTTCTTAGAAAAATTAAAAGCAACTACGACAAAGTGGCATTGGAAAAGGCTGGAACAAATAGTAAAAAGATCTGGAAATATATTAAAGACGTAACGTATTCTACAAAACAAAATGAGTCATCTTCAAGTTTATTACAAGCACACTCGTCACCAGTGGAATCCGCTAACATAGCAAATAATTTCTTTGTTAATGTGGGAAAGTGTCTGGCAGAAAAAAATCTGAGTCAATCCCAAAACCTCACGAGCATTCCTTTAACTTCTAACACTGCTTTAACTTCCTTCGCGCTGCTAGATACTGACGAGACTGAAGTTGAAAGTATAATCATGACCTTGAAAGAAGATTGTGCAGTTGGCTGGGACAACATTTCGAATAAAATTATTAAAAGATTCAAGGACATTTTGGTACCACCACTGACTTATATTTTCCGCATTTGTTTATCTTCAGGTCATTTTCCAGAGTGTCTTAAAAAAGCTGTAATTATCCCTGTCTATAAATCAGGCTGCAAAGAGCAAGTGACTAATTATAGACCTATTTCTTTACTACCTTCTATGTCGAAAATATTGGAGAAAATAATAAACAAAAGGTTGTTGAAATATTTGGAAGATAAATCTATTCTGTCCGAAAGGCAGTTTGGATTTAGACCCAAAGTTTCAACTGCCGATGCGGTACATCATCTGACTGACTATCTAGCGCAAGAACTTGACAAGGGTAACCACACAGTAGGTATTTTCCTGGACCTCGCCAAAGCTTTTGACACTGTTTCCATTCCAATTCTATTGCGCAAGCTAGAGATCATGGGTGTAAGAGGCACCCAACTGAAACTATTCAAAAGTTATTTAGAAGATCGTTCTCAGTGCGTAAAGATTGGCGATGTTCTCAGCGATGTTCAAAAAAACTCATTTTTTGGTGTTCCCCAAGGAAGTATCCTGGGGCCCACCCTATTTTTGATCTACATAAATGACCTTTGCAATCTAAAGCTAGAGCATGGTACTATCATAACTTACGCTGATGACACTGCTTTACTTTTTTCGGCTGACTCAGAAAATGAAGTCTACAAGCTTGCGCAACACGGATTTAATATTGTAAATAAATGGCTACAAAATAACTCACTAACCCTAAATGCAGTGAAGACAAATTATGTTAAGTTTTCGATGCGTAAGCATATATCTAATATCCCCTCGGCGTTGCATGCTCACTGTTGCCCAGTCCCTACAGATAGCCAGTGTAGATGTCCCAATATTAGGAAGACTGATAAAATAAAATACCTGGGTATTATAATAGATGAAACCCTTTCATTCAAACAACATATGGAAGCTCTAAATAATAGAATTCGTAAGCTGATATTCGTATTCAAAAAGCTACGTTCCATTACAGATCCAGAAATACTCAGGCAAGTATATTTTGCTCTTTGTCAGTCAATTCTGACTTACTGCATTACTTCATGGGGTGGGACGAGTAAAACTCTGTTATTGCCCATTGAAAGAGCTCAAAGAGCTATTCTCAAGGTGGCTACTTGCCGCCCTTTCCTTTTCCCCACTAACCTCCTGTATAAATCTTGTGAAGTACTAACAGTTCGACAGTTATTTATTATGAGCACTATACTAAAACAACACGCAGCACTTCCATACAGCACTGAATTTACTAAAAAAAGACGGAAATATATAGTTTGCCCTCAAAAAAGTACAAAACATGCTTTCACAGCCAAGTTTTATATGTACCTCGGACCGCTACTATATAACAGGCTGAATGAAAAAGTAAACATCTACTCATTAAATCACAATAACTGCAAGAAAATACTTAAGGGAGCTCTTCAAACTATGTCCTATGAAGATACAGAGAAGTTATTACTTGTGCTAAAGTAAATATGATTCATATTATTGTTAATTGTTATTTTTTTAAATTAGTTAGCTAAGTTAAGATAGTTTAAGTTTTATATACATTTTTACATTGGTACCAATTAGATTAATATGTATGTGATTATTTGATCAATTTATTAAATGTTACCTCAAATCGCCTGAAACACAGGATTACCTAGTTCAGGCTCACAGCTTATAGGTGAACTTGGCATAGATTTAAGAAAAACTGTAATCGTTTACCTTATGTATTTTTGAATAAATTATTATTATTATTATTATTATTAAAGAGGAAACATTTGTATTTTTGTGTGTGTGTATGTTTGTAATGAATAAACTCAAAAACTACTGCGCCGTTTTCAAAAATTCTTTCACCATTATAAAGCTACGTTCACCTTGAGTAACATAGGCTATATTTTATTCCCGTACTCCCACGGGAACGGGAACTACGCGGGTGAAACCGCGTGACGTCCGTTAGTTAATTATACTAGGCGAGAAATTCTTCTCGTGTACACGAGCCTTCGTACGTCATACGTTCAGTGTAAGTTTGTATTTACAATATTGCATGTCGAACCCTACCCTCGAACACTATATTTGCTGAACAAATATTAGATACTAATGTATTCCAAGTACTGTATCGAGTTTATTTAAAGAAAAAACATGTACAAATATTTATTTAGAAGAACTTAAAAAAAAAATTGAGGACTAGATTTTTTCTACGGCTTCGCTTGTTTGGTGGTCGAAAATTATCATAGCGTAGCATTATCAGCCCATAATGTTCCCACTGATGGAACATAGAAGCTCGTGGCTTAATAATAACAGTCGTTCGGATCGATCTTTGGTTGATGGTTTTGCAGAGAGAGAGACATTGACTTTTACCACAAAATCGTGATTTTTCAACCAAAAAAAAGTCGTTCGCCAGCAAACTTTTTTGCGTAAAGTTACTTAGTTTGATGTACAGAATGCTTGGTTGACGGCTTCGTGATGAGGTCTTTTACACCCTGACCCTGTTTTGACTTATAATTTGGCGCCAAAAAAACCGCCATAATTTTTTCAACACCTGTTTAAAGTCACTGCGGTTTTTGAAACAAATCTAATGATAGGTACCTTAAGGGGCCTAACTTGCCTCAAATGGCTTAGCATGATCCTCCGTTACACCTAAAATACTGCAGCATTATTTTGAATGAAATATATGGTAAAGTTGAAGATTAATGCTAGGTAGGTACTATGTGTGACAAAAACACGATTCCATAATCTTTTCTAAATAGAAAAAAAATCCAAAGTCACCTCCAAATCGAACAATAAACCGCTGGTATTCAAAAAGTACAAATTAGATCATGAAACTTTGCATACTAACTGAACTAACTATAAAGCAGGTCTTATTTTTTTAGTCCAATCAATAGATTTTTTGTAAATCGCAAAAAACCACTCATTTCGCACTATTCGGCCGCAGTGGCTGACGTAGCAACCGCTTTGCAGTGCAAGCTGATTAGAACTTTATTCTAACAGTATTTCAAACGAAGTTTGAACCACCACAAATAGAGTTGCTTTAGGGTTAGAAGGGCATTAATCGTCGAAATGCACCCAGCCATTACGAAGATATGAGATTTTAAAGATATTTACAAAAAAACAAACATACAAGATAGGTACGCGCGAAAACACTAACACTTCCTTAGCAGTCGGGTAAAAATCTTTTGAAAGATTACCGGTAGAGTGACTAATTTCTTAACAAGATTTGCACATTACTATTGGTATACTTCAGAGTATTGCTAAAAGGAAAATAACTGACCTCGGAACGACGACGTTGATGAATGTAATATTTGTTTGGTAATACATACATATTTTTATTTATTATGGTGTGTTGACGTCAAAAGTTAATGTTTAAACCTACGGGGTAAACCAACACTGAAAACGGTTACTTATCACGTATTCACCAGAACTAGTGTTGAATACTAGGTACAATTAAAAACCCAACAATAACAACAGCCCATAACGTCCACTGCTGGACATAAGCCTCTCCCATGATGGGTGGAATTTGCCGTAATCTCCACGCTTGGCAGGCGGATTGGAGATCGCAGTGATGAAAGACTAACAGAAAACGCTGCTGCCCATTCTCAGGTCTACGGAGGCGCAAGGTGTTATGCCTCTGACATTACGAGCCTTATACGACACCCGTGAGTGTAATGGGTTGGTTCTATTTACTCTGCCGGATACCACACGGCTTAAAAACCCGGCTTCTGAAAAATCACGCTCTAATCGGGGTCTATAAGGTAAAATTGACTCCTCGCATTATTAAAATCGGTTAAGGCTGGGGTATCTGCTAAATTAGCAACTCTTTTTGTGGTAGTTCAAACTTCGTTTGAAATCCTCTTAGAATAAAGTTCTAATCAGCTTGCACTACAAAGTGGTTGTAACGTTAGTCTGCGGGCCGAATAGTGCGCAATGAGTGGTTTTTATTTAATTGTAGCCTAATCAATCATTAGATCAAAATGCCTATTGTACACTTTGGGAAGCAAAAAGTGACATATATTTGTGTGAAAAATAAAAACTAAATGCCGTTTAGGAGTAGTTACGAAATTTCAAAGAAAAAATGCTTCGCTTTGAATATTTTTTTCATACAGTTATTATAAAGTTAGAATTATTTCAATTGTACCAATTAAAGTTTAGAGTCTAATAAGCAACATATATTTTTTTTGCACATTTATATTCATTCATCAAAGAGCAGATACCCTCCAGGCCAATTAATAACGAATCGATCGACACCTTATAAAGGGTGAAAAAACCTCTTAACGAAGCTGAAAGGCACTTGTTCTCCCCGTCATTGCGATCCTTTTTTGTTCTACACCATACCTGGGAACCTTCTAGATACGGTCAAAGTTTCAACAAAAAAAGTCGTTTCCCAGCAATAATCTTTGCTTAAAGTTACTTAGTTTGATGTACAGAATGCTTGGTTGACGGCTTCGTGAAGAGTCCGTTTACACGTTGTATATTTTGAAACCCATTTTCAAAATATACAACGTGATTTTCAAAGACACAATTAAAAAAAAATTAAAGTGGAAAAATAGCATGTTTGGATTCTTGATTTTCGAGCGCTGAAAATCCAAAATAATGCATAATGTTCCCACTGCTGGGACACAGGCCTCCTCTCTATGAGAGGGGCACCACGAGGGCCCAGTGCAGGCTGGTAGATGTCACATGTCTTCCAATTTTTTGTTGTAGGACATGCCGGTTTCCTCACGATGTTTTCCTTCACCATTTTGAGAGCAATTGTGATTAAGAGGCCTGTTCCAAAAAAAAAAATCTCGAAATTGTGAGGGTTACTCGTTGAAATTATGTTTTCTGTTCGTTGCTTGAAATAATAATTACTTATTAAAAATAGTTAGTTTTCTCTACTTCAAAACGAATCTTAGATAACTTATTTATGTATTTAGTAGTAATCATTCTCCCGATGCATGTTTAGGCAAAATCTCACGACTCTGATTTGGGACTTCTAATTTGTAGATTCTATTGAATATAACCAAGGTTACCGACGTAGCCCGAAGAATTGCCAAACTTAAGTGGCAGTGGGCAGGGCACATTGCTCGCAGAACGGATAGCCGATGGGGCCGAAAAGTTCTGGAGTGGCGACCGCGAACCGGAAGACGTTGCGTTGGAAGGCCTCCCACTAGGTGGACCGATGACCTGGCGAAGGTTGCGGGAATCCGCTGGCTGCGAGTCGCACGGGACCGGTCAATGTGGCGACACTTGGGGAGGCCTATGTCCAGCAGTGGACGTCTTTCGGCTGAAATAACGATGACGATGATTGAATATAATATGTATAGACCATCAACATTTTTTTTTATCTCACAAATATCCTTTACTTTCATATAATAGAATACTTTTTAGTTATTTGCATTTGTAAGTAAATTGTACAATTAGCGTAACACCAAAATGTAAGAGGGCTCTTAAATAAAGTATATAAATAAATGCGCTTGCTTGGATTCGAACCCGCGACCAATTACAAATAAGTAATTCGGGCCGTTAACATTGGGCAATTGTAGCATTATATGAACTATCCTGCTTATTCATAGTTTTTTTTTAAAATTATTTATTTAAAGAAATTATAGTACACCTCTGTACTATAATTTCTTTATGTTGCTTAATTCTAAACTCGCCAAACTTTTACGTTTGAAGGCGAGAGACACTCTTTTACATCACAATTAACTACCTTACTTTTACCTACATGGCTAATACTTATCAAAATTATACTGCCATGTTTGAATTTTATACAATTTAGGTATTTCGTTTTATTTGATATCCTGTTGTTTTCCTCATTAAAAACTAATTAGTCATTCATTAGTACAACTCTAGGACCCGACGGGAAACAAATGAACAAAACTAATTAATTTAGTATTTAAACCATTTAATAGTAACATTTATTATTCGCGCGTGGTAGCTGTGGTAGTGCTTAACGTCAAAAAAAAAAAAAAAAAAAACTGTTTTTAAAGTTTTCAATTAAAAGTGAATATGTACACATATTTTACATAATTTTAAGTCATGATAAGAAATTTAATACAAATTAGATTTCTTGGTATAATGTCAAAATAATTTTCAATAAAAAAAAAGTGAATTAATTTAAACTGTGCAAGTGACATTCGCCATGGCTGACAACGACACTAGTATTCAAAACTCTACAATGGATGAATATTTCTTGAATTTGGAAACTTATTATTTTGTCACTTCGATTCTACATCAATTCACGCATATGCTAACGACAGTGGGATTAATATATGGTTTAACTTCGTGGTGCGTTTTCCAAAAGTTTCGCAACTACCGAAACTACGTGTATATCAATATCATTTTAGCCAACTTCATATTAAGTTCGGAGAAGTCATTACTATATTACGGCGTACTTGATTCTATCTTCTATATGAACATATGGATTATAAGAGTATTCCAATTTCAAGAAATATACTTACTGGCTGTTAGGGCACATTGGTTGGTCGTCATAAGTCATTTATTTTACGTGGACTTTGTCAAAGTTTTCCAAGGTGGTATCCGAAGGAGGTTTTTTAAAACCAATATCTTTGCTTGGGGTGTGTCTTTCATAAGTTCCCTATTTTTTTTCAGCCTGTATGTTCTTGAAGAAAGTTATCTAAATATGTCTCAAAAATTAGGAGCAATAACAATAAACTTGACAACACTGATACCTGTAATAGCGAATTGTGTCCTGTACATTGTAATTGTTAATTCAATTTGTCGTGATTTCAACACAGGCGACCGTACAACTACTAGCAACTGTCAACGGTTATACATAGCCACGATAATATTTATATTAAGTGATGTTTTAATGTTACATGGTTATTTCATATGGCTGTCTAACGATAGAAGTATAATACTTTTAAGTGTCGACTCATTTCTTAATAGCTTTAAGTATACTATTGCCGTTTTTATCATGATTGTTAAGAGTAATCGACAACTCTGGCATGAATTTTATATTAACAAATTGAATAAAAGATCGGCAGCAAGACATATAAATCACAATATAAACATGACTGAAATAAATGTTCGCGTACCAGACCATCAGCAATGTGCTTAAATTTATGTATTAGTGATTTTCAAAACTGATGTTGTAGCGTTATAGTACAAAGACAACTACAGCGAAATAGTACAAAACAAAATGTACTACAACGCCATCTATGACACAAACGAAGAACTAAAATCAAAATCATGGCGATTTAATGCTCTCCGCAAGTTAAAACCATATGGAAAAACCCAAGAATAACTATCGGCAGCAGCCAACCAGGCCCAACACCCGTCTGGTCACAGGATCCTCATTTTTTAATGGATTATTGAAGCAATCAGCGCAGCCTTCGAGCAAAGTGACGTCATCATCATCATCAGCAGTTTCTCCAGCTTTCGAGTAGCGAGTCACGAAGTCAGCCAGCGTCAAATGGGTATCCCTGACCAACAGCTTGCAGCGGAAGCACATTGTAGTCGGCACTCTCAGCCTTATCAAGGACAGGCAGTTTTGGCCGGTTGAGAGCTTCAAATCCTCGCGACGCCAGGAGTCAGCCACGTCGCCGTGCTGTACCACGTCCACCACACTGGAGCAGACGCAGCGCTGGCCACACATGCAAACACTGTTGCTCCTATTGATAAATTCCCAGTGGAAAACCCAATAACACTGTGAATGGAACAACGACCTGGGAATGGAATCCAGGACCACTAGCTCAGCAGTAGCGCTTACAACTACTAGATCAACCAGGCAATAATACGTCATGATTATGTCAAGTTTATGATATATGTTTTCATTGTCAACAATTTTCTAAATTAAATGTGTTTAAACAATGTTTGCGTAATACAGTTAATGTCTCATTAACTATAATTGCAAATAGTTTATTAATAATTCACTGCAAAACCAATTACATAAATCATTAGTAAATAATAGAAATAGCAATAATTTATAAGCAATAAAAACTGTTCGTAGTTATTTAAGATGATTGTTTAGACGTTTTTCCTTAACTTTTATGTGTTTTGTATAGGTTATAAAATAACGATTATTGTAAGAAATATTAAACTAATCAAACTAAAGAAACTTTT
Source organism: Xestia xanthographa (assembly GCA_905147715.2). Lineage (NCBI taxonomy): Eukaryota > Metazoa > Arthropoda > Insecta > Lepidoptera > Noctuidae > Xestia > Xestia xanthographa. The sequence goes on from LR990667.1 coordinate 21,030,595, forward strand.
TTTTTTTAAATAATCCGGCTCGAAGGACAGTTTGTTCTAGCACTCAAAGTCTAAGTTTTAGTTAGTCTTTTGGCCAATTTCAACGGAGATTAGCCATTATGATTGAATATATATAGTTAATACAATGCACAAGTATGTGCAAACACACTCTATTCCTTTACGCTCATAATCTCAAGAGTCAGCAGTCCTACACGAACAGGGAGAGATCAGGCGAAGGACTGACGGCTTTTCGGCGGCAAATCCAGACTCCGTGGCTGCTATTGAGAAATTCCTCATTGAAACACCCAATAACACTTTGCCTGATCTGAAAATCCTACTCCATGGAGTATAGAGTAGTCGCGCTCACCACTACGAAACTAAGGGGGCTGTTAATTTACGGAATAACTTACAACAAAAAAAAAGTATCTATGTAGTTTATCAACTATCTGGTGTCTACGACACAAGCCTCGTTGCTTAGTGTGGCACTAGATGGCGGTGTGTGTAGCATCAGCATAATAATTGTTCCACTGCTGGGACACAGACCTCCTCTTTATGAGAGGGAATGGGCTATAGTCCACCACGCGGGCCCAGTGCGGGTTGGTAGATGTCTTTGAATTGTTTTGTGTCATGCCGGTTTCCTCACGATGTTTTCCTTCACCGTTTTGAGAGCAGCGGCGATGAAAGCAATTACACAAAGTAATGCGCGCCTGCCTGGGTTTGAACCCACGACTTACTGTTCGTAAGTCGGGGCCGCCACCACTGGGCCACCGTGTGTGTAATGTCCTGCAATATTTATTTAATTTACTTACCGAATGTCGTTGCAAGGCTTGTCCTTCCAATGAGGTAGATGGTCCAATCCATTGATCTTGTCCATGTATCCAAATCTGTCCATCTGCTGCTGTCCAGTGTACATCGTTGATACTTCGTCTAGAGTGCCGTTTCTCTGTAAAAGAAATGGATATTGAATAACACAAAAAAAAAATAACGCGTAAAAACTAACTAATAACTTTAAATAAAAGGTGAAAAGAATAAAACAAGTTCAGGAGACAGGACATATTGGTGTCGATTCTGTTGTGCACTAACTAAACTTAATTTAAGCTATAGCTATCTTATTCTCTCTAATAAAACGAGAAAGAGACAGACGTAATTTAGAGCTGTCAAATTAAGTTGGAACTAATATTTCCATACAAATGAAGGGTGCACCTAAAAACATGTCGACTAAAAACATGGTGAAGCGCAAGGCATAAACTAGTTTGACAACTCTAACTTAGTTCATAGCTATAGCCGTCCTCTTCTCGCACTGCCTTAAAGTAAAAGATAGCAATAGCCTAAATTAAGTTTAGTTCGTACACAACAGAATCGACACCACTGACTGCAACAGTCGGGACCCATACTGCCGTGCTAATTAGAAACGCAGTAAGGAAGGATTTTTGGAAAATTGAGTTATTCATATATTCGGCATCCGATCTTTAGGCGCGATTTTTAGGCGCCATTTACTCGAAACTACTAATAACCTCCTTACTGCACTTCTAATTGGCAGCATATTGGATGTAATGATTTTTAATGGGTCCCGCCCGACTGTTGCAGACAATATGTCCTGTCTCCTGAACTTGTTATATTCTTTTCAGTTTTTATTTAAAGTTATTAGTTATTTTTTACGCAGTCGGGTTTTATATTTTTTTATTTTACACTTTTTAGTTACTTAGATATACCATTTTAAAATCCTCATGAAGAGCCCTTTATAGAGCCGTTCAAGCTGCAGAGCGTGCCAAACGTTTGAATTTGGCGCCAAAAATCCAACATTTTTTTTATTATTTTTATTATGATATATACCCAGTGTCACTCTCACAGTAAATACGAATTTAACGACACCTCTCAAGCTAAAATCCATCGAGCCGTTCAGGCCACAGAGCGTGCCAAGAACATGAAGAAGTAAAATCGGCCTATAATATTCCCTCTGTTGGAATACAGGTAAATACGATATCCCGACTATTTGTAACAACTGTAAAAGATCTACAAATGACAGCCGGGACCAACTGCATAAAGTGCTTTACGAGTCACGGATGAAACTTAGTATTGTGATATTGTCCCATCCACGGGCAGAACTCAGCAAGCATCATCATCATCATTTCAGCTGAAAGACGTCCACTGCTGGACATAGGCCTCCCCCAAGTGTCGCCACATTGATCGGTCCGGTGCGACTCGCATCCAGCGGATTCCCGCAACTTTCACCAGGTCATCGGTCCACCTAGTGGGAGGCCTTCCAACGCAACGTCTTTCGGTTCGCGGTCGCCACTCCAGAACTTTTCAGCCCCATCGGCCATCCGTTCTTCGAGCAATGTGCCCTGCCCACTGCCACTTAAGTTCGGCAATTATTCGGACTACGTCGGTAACCTTGGTTCTCTCGGCAAGCATCGCTTGACCTTAATTAAAGGTGCCAGTTGGCAGCGGGCGACACGAAGCCGCCGCAGACGACGTGTCGTCGCTTCATGTCGCCGCGACTACTGGTTTCTATGTATTTCTATGAAATTCCCTCCGAATCAAGCGGAATGAAGCTAGCGATGCGTCGTCGAGCGGCAGACGCAAGTGTCGCCCGACCGCAGATCAGTAGTGTCGCTGACGCCGAAATGCCGGGTTCGTGATCATGACTGCAGCGACATGAGGCGGCGACGTGTCGCGGCGACATGAAGCGATGACACGTCGTCTGCGGCGACTTCTTGTCACCCGCTGCCAACATGCACCTTATAGGTTGTCTCGTGCGGCTTGTTATTTATTTTGGAGCTGGTCTTAAAGTTTGATAAGTTCTCAATTTAGAAACCGGAGTATTTGTCTTGTCAAATAAACTTTTATGACTTAACAATAGAACCGACGAAAACACGAAAAAAAACCTTTTGGAAAACGAAATAAATAAAAGTACCTTTTGGTTTAGTCCTTTTTTCGTCGGTTACAAAACAATTGACTTCCGTGGACTTTCACGCGTGTATCGAGTTAGAAACAAATGAGTTTCGCACATCTAAAGCCGTACCGTAGAAACCGGAGTTTCCTTGCGTGATCGAATCAGAAATGAAGACATCCGCAAGAGAACCAAGGTTACCGACGTAGCCCGAAGAATTGCCAAACTGAAGTGGCAGTGGGCAGGGCACATGCTCGCAGAACGGATGGCCGATGGGGCCGAAAAGTTTTGGAGTGGCGACCGCGAACCGGAAGACGTTGCGTTGGAAGGCCTCCCACTAGGTGGACTGATGACCTGGTGAAGGTTGCGGGAATCCGCTGGATGCGAGTCGCACGGGACCGTTCAATATGGCGACACTTGGGGGAGGCCTATGTCCAGCAGTGGACGTCTTTCGGCTGAAATGATGATGAGTTAATGAGGTAAGACATGGTTTTTGAAGATAAGATATAAAAAATAATACTTACTGCTAGAAGTAATCCCATCTGACTGTTAGGTCGCTTTCCTTTAGGGTAGAAATAGTGAGCCAATGTCACCAGTGGGTCGTTGTATCTGGAAATAACAAGATATAGTTAAAATATTATATTTTTCAATACACTTCCTCGAAAACGGGTTCTTAACGCACTACGATTAGGTTCAACATGTATTTCACATGCGTGCATTTTCTTTATTTTTCTCGCACGTTGTGTGGAAAACCCACAGGTAACATATAGGTACATAAGCGAAGTTCAAATCGATTCAATGACTATAGTCGGAGGTGAATATATATTTTTTTTAATTTCGGCAATATTCAAAAAATATTTACGCCGTAAACACGCGTAAAGCTGTCTTTACGGCGTAAATATTTTGGGTCATTCCCACTAGTTCTACTACACAGTTCTACGGTAGAACTAGTGGGATTTTTTTTTCCCACTAGTTCTACGATTTTGTACCACCTTAAATCGTAGGACTAGTGGGAACAAAAAGTCCCATTAGTTCTACTGAAATTTACTGTAGAACTAATGGGAATTTTCGTTCCCACTAGTCCTACTATAACGTGGTACAAAAACAAAGAACTACTGAGACCAACATTTCCCATTAGTTCTACTGTTCTATTACTAGAACTAATTATAACCAAAGTAATAAAGGGAGCTACTTGGTCGAGTAGAACTAAGATAAATATTTTTGCCCATTGTCTTCGAATGTTTAGTTCTAGGACATACCAGTTTCCTCACGATGTTTTCCTTCACCGTTTTGAGAGCAGTGGTGATGAAATAAATTACACAAAGTAATGCACCTGCCTGGGTTCGAACCCACGACTAACTGCTCGTAAGTCGGGGCCGCCTCGCCTCCACTGGGCCACCGCGCCTCCACGAGTTATAATTTAAGATATATTTCAATTCTGTTGGACTTACGGCGCAAACCCACCGCGGTACACGCTGTGCACGGCCACACGACGCATTTTAGCTGCGTGGATTCATTATTTTGACAACGTGGGTATACGTTTCCACTGCAGTACACACTACACGCCCACATCTATGTACATCTGTAGCGTGCGTGGCCCACCGCAGCATAGTCGTGGGTAAATAAAGTGTAAAATGGTTATTATGCACATGATAAGGCCATTTTTTATTTTCTAGTTAATTGTGTTTTAAAAGATCTAACATAATCCATTAAAACATTTTAAAAATCCATGACATGTTTTATTTTTATTTCCATATTTTAAAAATAAAAACTAGCATTCATGGACACTGCGAACGAACGAAATTTTTTTTTCCCGATCGTCAACAGTGTTGACGACAGGGTTTTACCGAGCGGGAATAACCCTTTGTGAATAGCGTGTACTGCGTGCACAGCGTGCATAGCGTTGACAGCGTTGAGCAATGTGAGTGCCTTATTCGAGCAAGCGACGCATGTATTAATGACGTCAATTCGTTCATAGCGTGTCCGTGGTTTGCAGTTAAATTGCAGTGGACACAATCACATACATTTTCTTGTAAAGCGAAGCTTAACACACATGCTTAGGCTCTCCGGGCGCTGCGGTGGGTTTTCGCCTTTACGGCCATTTTGAACATATCCCTTTATGAAGTAAGTAATCCCACCATCACCCTTTTACCACCGGTCTAACAGACGTACTGCGGCGTACCATCCGCACTTGGTTGATATCCCGACGAGTCGTACTAAGCGCTTCTCCTCCACTTTTATTGTGCGCACAGCCAAAGTGTGGAACTCTCTGCCTGCGTCTGTGTTCCCACCCACATTTAACCCGCCTGCCTTCAAAGCAAGAGTGAACAGGCATCTTCTGGGCACGCTCGTTCCATCATAGATCTCATCCATTACTTTCCATCAGGCATCAGGTGATCGAGGTCAAAAAAAAGAAAGTAAGTATATCTTACCCAAAAACCAGTTCTTCAGCAGTAACATGAACGAATGGTTTAGCTCTGTCCCGATACGTGATGGCCAGGCCGGACACCAGCAGGTTGAACACCCAGCTTGCCAGGTTCGGGGAGAACGAGGTCACCGTCTAGAACAGGAGAAACGTTGTTAGTTTTATTAATGTGCACGTCTTTCTACACCGTTCTCACATATATGTGTCGGATCCGGTCATGAGTACGAACGGGCGAATGTATCGAAAGCGCGCCGGTAGTGACACCACGCGACCTACTTACCAGTCTACCCCACCATGGCGGCTTCTACAGAGTCCTGATGTGAACAACACGCGGCGAGGCGGACATTCTAAGTCTGATCGCAGTGGAGTTAAGACGTCTTGAAACTGTACCCGATTCATTGTGCCCAGTGTTAATGTGTCAAAGTGTAATGTCAAGTAGCTTGTTAGACTCAGTGTATCTGTTTGAAAAGAGTAACCATGGAGTTTCTTGCCGGTTCTTCTCCATGGAAACTACCAACCCGAACCGTGCAATTTGAAATAAAATTTAGTGTATCGCATCCAGTGTGTTTTCATAGCACGAAACCCGTCTTCTGCCCACATAAGCTCGAGCCTAGCGAAATAAATTCCTGACAAACCCGACATAATGTATAATCTCAACATGAATGATGTAACCAAGATTTTGTAACAATAATTTGATTTAAAAGAGTGTCCATGGAGTTTCTTGCCCGTTCTTCTCCATTGAGATCTACGCTAGGGAATGGGCAACTACAGTACTTTCTCAAGTTATTATGTCTTGTGACTGGGACTGTAGCTTTGTTTTTTTTTTGTATTTTTGACATTTAAAAGTGTCATAATGGTCTAATTGAAAATGCTTTGAGTTTTTCCATTTTGTTACATTTTCAGCGTCCTTGTTTCCATTGAACGGAGAGAAAATTTGTGAAAAAGAAACTTGTTTTTTTTTTAACCGACTACAGCGAAGCCAAAAGGAAGGGTTATGATTTTAGCAGTCTTTGTATGTCTGTATTTACGTATATTCCTCCGTAGCGCCTAAACTATTCATCCGATTTTGATGAATAAGGTGTCAGTCGTTTAACATATATAGGCTACATTTTAACCGCCTTCAACAATAGGAGAAGTCGATTCTATCTAGTCTATTCTATCGATTCTACCTTGTAAACCCCGAATTTAATTAGAGCGTGATTTTTAAGCAGTCGGGTTTTTTAGTTGTTGTAAACTACACAAAAACTAATAAATAACCATTGGTTAGATAGATAGATTTATTTATTTGCAATTTGTATATGTAAAAAAATAAATGAATTAACAAACAAATATGGCGGCGCGGCGTGGGGCACATGCCGTTCAATATTTCGAGAGTTTACAATCTCGCGAGATAGATTATAGTCTAACGGTTTTACGTATCGTAAAATTTTACGATGGCATACAGGGTGTAAAAGATCTCATCACGAAGCCGTCAACCAAGCATTCTGTACATCAAACTAAGTAACTTTACGCAAAAATTATTACTGGGAAACGACTTTTTTTTTTGGGGTGAAAAATCATGTTTTGTAATAAAACTCAATGTAACGCACTCTAACCATTGTGCTGATCGATGGATTGATTAGTATGGGGGTCGTGGAGGTGTTTAAAGTAAAAATCTTACATTAAAAACTTGTATTAAAAAAAAAAAAAAAACTTGTCAAAAAGTTGGAACTTTGACCCCCCATATCTCCGAAACTACAAGGTTCCCAGGCATACCTTTGCGATCATTTTTTTGTTCTACACCATAGTGTAGAACAAAAAAATGATCGCAATGATATGATGGGGAGAGCAAGTGCCTTTCGGCTTCGTTAAGAGGTGTTTTACACCCTTTATATTATATGATAGTATGTCATACTTCTGTACCTATTGTTTTTTGTAAATACCCAGTTAGCTAAATTTGTATTGTTTTGCTTTTTGTAAACTTATGAAGAAATAAACTAATTTGTATTTGTAAAAAAAGAAATGAATTAACAAACAAATATGGCGGCGTAGGGGGACATACCGTTCAACCAACCGATCCGAGCCGATTGGTTGAACGCACAATACTGTTCACAATCTTTTGAGAGTTTACAATCTCGCGAGATAGATTAGGTATAATCTAACGGTATTTTCAATTTTACGATGATATATACGCGCTCAATGTAGATGGATAAACCTAATTTTCTTCTTTTAATAAGTTTAATTTATTCACTTACCAGTAAAGGAATATTAGGAACGACTAGCTTCTGATTCTTATCCACGGACATCTCAGGAACGAAGCGGAGAATCTTGTTGTGTTGGTACGTCACTGTGTCGTTGTCGTGGAACTTTATGTTGACCTTCTCCATGTCTTCTCTGTAACAAAAGGGGGCAATTAGTTGTTAAAAAAAAAAACTTTTTATTTAATTAACATTACCATCAATTTTGGTTAAACACATCGCTTAATATTGTTGTATACAGGGTGTAAAAGACCTCATCACGAAGCCGTCAACCACTGTACATCTAACTAAGTAACTTTACGCAAAAATTATTGCTGGGAAACGATTTTCTTTTTTGGGGTGAAAAATCATGTTTTGTAATAAAACTCAATGTAACGCACTCTAAACATTGTGCTGATCGATGGATTGATTAGTATGGGGGTCGTGGAGGTGTTTAAAGTAAAAAGCTTTAATTAAAAACAAGTACCTATTTAAAAAAAAAAAAATTGTGAAAAAGTTGTAACTTTGACCCCCAATATCTCCGTAACTAGAAGGTTCCCAGGTATGGTGTAGAACAAACAAAATATCACAATGACGAGGAGAACAAGTGCCTTTCGGCTTCGTTAAGAGTCTTGTTACACCCTTTATTTATACTTATAATGTTGTAGGCCCGCTCATGGCTAAATAATAACAGCTGCTTTGGTCGATCTTAAGGTTAAGCTGCTTTTGCTTAGGTTGGTCCGTGGATGGGTCACTACCAATAGGGTATATGCATGATTTTTTTTATCACTCTAAACAAAGCGTATTAACATCAGAAATAGCAAAGTGAAATTATTATTTTAATATCTATAAAAAATACTAAGTTATAAGCATTTGAAACTGCTGATTAGACAGAAAGATCCGAAACAGCGAATGACGCCATTCGCTGCATCGACGTACAAACTCCATACTAAATTCCGTTTATGTAGAAAGAGATAGAAACAAAAGTTTAAATGGTTATAACTTTTGTGTTGTTTGGCCGATGTATGTCTTGTTTTCGCTTTTTGTCATTATTTCTAGAGTATTTAAACATTCCGTATCGAAATAAACGAAAGAAAATTTATGCATATTCCCTATTACTTAAAGAGTTTCCTCCGTGCCTCGGAAAGCACTTTAAGCCGTTGGCTGTCATTTGTAGATCTTTGATAGTCGTTATAGGTAGTCAGTCGAGTCTTACCAAGGGGTATCGCATCAGTGCAAACTGGGTTGTGGAGGTCAGATAAGCAGTCGCTACATGATATTATGAATTGTAACATTAGCTACTTATTACATGGGAGTTTAACATAACTGGCGAAATATTGGTGTACTATTATATAAATTAAAATCAATCAAAATCAAAGCATTTATTTCAAATAAGCCAGTTACTTTTGAATTGTCGAAACAAAGATGAAAATTAAATGTAGCTACAGTCCCAGTCACAAGACATAAAAACTGTGAAAGTACTGTAGTTGCCCATTCCCTAGCGTAGATCTCTATGGAGAAGAACGGGCAAGAAACTCCATGGACACTCTTTTAAATCAGAATATTGTTACAAAATCTTGGTTACATCATTAATGTTGAGATGGTATATTATGTGAGAACAATGTAGCAAGATGTGCACGTTAAAAGTGTCCACAGTAAAAACACACAACAAAAAAATACAATTTAAAATAATTCATTCAAATAAGCCATGGCCACTGAGAGATGACCAGTCCCAACTGACAGCGCCCGTTCACGAACATGACGCATGGATCAGCACCATTCAACTCAACCATTTTGAAGGGAACTAAATGATCCGACACATGCGCCACCATCAGCGAGACATTTGAGTGAGCATGACATGACATACTCTCAACCGCCAGGGCACATTCAAGTCAAGATAATGTACACCTCAGCCTACCTTCGCTTACAGGCGTGATGTTAAGTATCTATGTTATGTTAGATTAGACAATCAGGATTGTTGATTACGGTTCCAACTGTGGCCACGCGCCAAAACATCCATGTACAACTGTAACCAATGACACGACCCCCTTAGCATGAAAAAATATTTGGCGACCCCCTTCGCTTTTTTTTTCTTGTATTAATAAGTTACAAATATATTTATACAAAATTTTACATACAAAAATGTTTTTAAAACACTTTTTTTTTTTTAATTTGGAATTCGATTTAATTCTCAATGTAGCAAAAACGGATCCACGATAGGAGAAATTAGTTAATGACAAACAAGCTAAACCTCAATAAGATGGATGAACACTAATCGTTTTTTTATTTTGTTAATTTGTATGAACTTACAAATGTTTATATCCTCTATTTAACATTTTGTAATTAAATCTATTTTTCTAGGCTTTATTGTTTTGTTTATTGAGGTAGTTTTCGCGACCTCTTGCGACCCCCTTATAAAGGCTTCGCGACCCCCAGGTTGAGAAACACTGCCGTAGATAACCAAATTGCCATTAGTCACCATTTTCGGTAGCTTACCTTCGAAATTTTACTTTTAAAGCAAAACCAAGAAACATAACTTAACAATCTAGTTATGTACTAATTTGTCTTTACAAGGCAGTTTTTTGTGTAATAAAAATGGCCGATTTTATCATTTAATACCTTGAATTCAAATAACTTTGGGTTAACGAGGGTCATCAAAAAAATATTCTAAATCTTTTCGTAACTTTGACTTATTCGTATAAAATAACTGAATAATTCCCGCAGTTTTGCTTGCGTGGAGTTTGAAAATTGTCCCATGGGATCATAATACCGGGATAAAAAGTTAGAAAGATTCTATATATTAGATAATCCAGGTTATAAACTATCTATGTGCAAAATTTCATCCAAATACCTTCAGTAGTTTTTGCATACAACAACAACAGCCCATAACGTCCACTGCTGGACATAAGCCTCTTCCATGATGGGAGGAATTTGCCGTAATCTCCACGCTTGGCAGGCAGATTGGAGATCGCAGTGATGAAAGACTAACAGAAAACGCTGCTGCCCATTCTCTGGTCTACGGAGGCGCAAGGTGTTCTGCCTCAGACATTAGTCGCCTTATACGACACCCGTGAGTGTAATGGGTTGGTTCTATTCTACTCTGCCGGATAACACACGGCTTTTGCATGAAAGAGTAATAAACATACTTACATCCATTCATCCTCACAAACTTTTGCATTTATATTCGTAATCTAAGTAAGATAAGATCTTATACTAATTTGGACTTGTTCGTATAAAATAATAATTTCATTGAAACAAACGATGACGCGGAAGATGGGGCGGAAGAGAACCTTTTAAATATATGTGCATTTTACCTTTATTTTAACCTGAGAGGAGTCGTCTTGGTTTTAATAATCTTTTGTCTGTTAAAAAAACTGGCCAAGTGCGAGTCGGACTCGCTCGTGAAGGGGCCCTTATACCATCGTAATAGGGCTAGGAGAGCCCCCTTTAATTTATTTTTATTTTGTTGTTATAGCGGCAATAAAAATACACATTCTGTGAAAATTTCAACTGTCTACCTATTACGGATCATGAGACAGACAGACGGACAGCGGAGGCTTAGTGATAGGGTCTTGTTGTTTACCGTTCGGTTACGGAACCCTGAAAACGACCCACCCCTAATTCGCACGTTTTTCTTCGACTTGATAAAACATTTTGATGGTTTAATGATTACGAGCACGTTAATTATTTTATTATTACGAACCTGATGTGTCCCATTGCAGAGCAAAGGCATTCAGAAAGTTTTATACACAATACAATAACTTTTCTGAATGAAATCCCTTTAATAATCGACTTTTGGAGCAGGTGCTAGCTTTCTATTGAAAGAATAGGCCTAAATGCAATTGGAGGGAGAGGGAGAGGAAGACCAAGGAAACGATGGATGGATTGTGTGGGGAGTGATATGAAGGAAAAAGGAGTAAATGATAGTGTGACGGTTGACAGGGGAGAATGGAAGAAATTTAAACGCGCAGATGACGCGTGTTTCAGGAACGCGCGTTTTCTGCGCCGTAGATCCCAATTTATGCGTTTTATAAATTCGAACGCCCGTAAAACGCGATACAAACGTGCGTGTGAATCACGTATAAAGGGTCAAAGCTAGCGTAAGCAGTTATGACATCACATTGTGCGAGAGAATTCTTAATTGAATTACCGCCTATGGACAAGGTACATCTAACCGTACGCCAATTTAGACCAGCTTGGCGAATACTGGCTCCCCTCGAGGCGACTGACCCCCAGTGTTGTCTCAACCGACGCCATTGTACAACTGACGAGGAGTCTCTGACCAAAAAAGGGGAAGCTACGAGCGACTACAGCGCGTCTGATCGCAGGTTGTCTATGTATCGCTTTATCTGCGCGTAGACGCGCGTTTCACGATCGCTCCGTGTGCTTAGGTTACAGGGTTGCGTTCAAATCTCGTCACGTCATCTGCGCGTCGTCTGCGCGTTTAAAATACGCCGTGTGCTTTGGCTCTAACATGGCAAAAGGGCAGGAAGAGGATCTTTCTTTCTTTATCTACACCCATGCTATAAATCCTCTATAAAAGTATCTGAAACAGTCAACTTATGGCCAACATTAAAACAGCCAGTATCATAATAACCATTATAACACCCAGACGGGTGTTATATTGTTGTAGTGAATTTCATTATGCAACTCGTTTTTAAAAAAAGAACATTGTCTAGCACGTGCGATTCACTATCACAGCGACGTAATTAAAAAAAAAAAACTTATAGGTTAATTCGAATTCACGTCGTATCCCGCCATTTTTGTTCGATATTTGGATATTAGAGTATTGTACTAAGTACTTTGTTGTTTACAAAAATGAGTGATACAAGCTTTGTGCATGTTAATAATTGTACACTCCAAAATGTTAATAATTATATTATTACCTATACATGGTTTGTTTGTATTAAATACTCAGTTCTGGAGTGGCGACCGCGAATCGGAAGACGTTGCGTTGGACCTCCCACTAGGTGGACCGATGACCTGGTGAAGGTTGCGGAAATCCGCTGGATGCGAGTCGCACGGGACCGGTCAATGTGGCGACATTTGGGGGAGGCCTATGTCCAGCAGTGGACGTCTTTCGGCTGAAATTATGATGACGATGATGATGATAATGGTATCTGTATACAAAATACCGATACCACACAACCATACTACCGGATAATTTCGTCATTACATTGACGAATCGTGAGTAAACAGTTGGCTAACAATTTTCTCCAAAAACCAAAGTGTTGTGTAATAGTGATGCATAATACATCGTATTTCTTTTGCTTCAAGAAAGAGACATAGATATTTTTTTAACCGACAACGCGAAGCCAAAAGGAAGGGTAATGATTTTAGCAGTCTATGATATTTACGTATGTTCCTCCGTAACGCCTAAACTATTCATCCGATTTTGATGAATAAGGTGTCAATCAATTCGTTATTATAGTCCGGGTAACATAGGCTACATTTTAACCGACTTCAACAATAGGAGGAGTCGATTTTACCTTGTAAACCGCGATTTTAAGTAGAGCGTTATTTATCAGTAGTCGGGTTTTTTAGTACCTAGTAGTATACAGCACAAATTATTGTTCTGGGTTAGGTTCATACTCACTCAAATGACTTAGCATGATCCTCCGTTACGCCTAAAATACTGCAGCATTAATTTTGAAATAACCATGTGGTAAAGTTGAGGATTAACGCTAAGTACGATGTGTGACAAAAACACGATTCCATAAATTTTTCTCGATAGTAAAAAAATCTAAAGTTACCTCCAACTCGAACAGTACACCGCTGGTATTCAAAAAGTTCTTCAAATTAGATCATGAAACTTTGCATACTAACTGAACTAACTATAAAGCATGTCTTATGTGTTTTATTTTTTTAGTCCAATCATTAGATTTTTTGTAATTCGCAAAAAACCACTCAGTTCGCACTATTCGGCCGTAGTGACTGACGTAACAACCGCTTTGTAGTGCAAGCTGATTAGAACTATATTCTAACAGTATTTCAAACGAAGTTTGAACCACCACAAATAGAGTTGCTAATTTTAGGGTTAGAAGGGCCTTAAGCTTCCTTCTACTCTTTCCGGCATAGATTATCTTTATTCCTCTGCATCACATGGCTCATACCCACACCATCCATAAACCATACCATCACGACGCATTTAACATCATTAAAAAACCGGTTTTAAACATAAAGAAAAATGTAGGCCACACAGCTCAAATAAGTCTTATATTGACTAGCTACAATATTTCCTTGACACTAACAAATGTAGCGTTTATTATTGAACTAACATAGATTTAGCTTTAGCCGAGGTCAGTCAGTGGATGGGAGACCGTTCATTACATAACCAGACCCTTTTGTGTCTCGGAAGACACGTTAAGCCGTTGGTCACGGCTGTCACTTGTTAGTCTTTGACATTCAGTATGAGTAGTTTGAGTATGAATGTGGATGGGTATAAGAGTAGAGGAAGACCAAAGAAACGATGGATGGACTGTGTGAAGGATGATATGGTGAGAGAGGAGGGGTCTGATGAGATGACGAATGATAGAGAAGGATGGAAGAAGCAGATATGCTGCGCCGACAACAAATAAATTCCCGGGACTGTGGGCGGTGGGCTATGGGCTAGCTCACCGTCCGTCTCATGACGGCAGGCCGTGTCCACGGCGCAGGAGTGTTCCATGCGCGCCTCAAAGAGAGTCAGCAATAGGAAGGGGTCCGCAAGGAACGATGCCTGCCGGGGTTGCGGGACTGTTCGAAAGAGATACCGTGGCCCCGGAACACAAAGGGCGATGACGGAACCTGGATGGGTTTTAGTCAGTAAAAGTCTGACACTCCCTCCTGCTCCCCCAAATGAATTAGAATAAGGGCAAGAGAATTATGAAAATCAGTGGTTAGAAGCCCAAAAGTCTGACAACCAATCTTACCAAAGGAAGGAGGGTGGTGAAGCGTCAATGCCTTTTTTCAATATAAAAAATAAAATAACAATACTTTAGGATTTCTCCATTTATAATAGAATATGTTAGCATTTCAAATTAAATAGTTAAACTTCTCAATTGATGAATCCTCGCACTATCTTTATTGACGCAGCGCCCATGTTTCTAAACTTTCTGGAGTTTTCTCGCAAGGGCCAATAGATGGCGTTAGCGAGTGCGGTCAGCTTCCTGTGACCGTTCGAAGAAGTCGGTGTGTGCGCCTCAGCGCTCCGCTTTTGAAATTCCTTTTTTGGTGAAATCTTGACGATACTCGTAAAATAAATGGACCTGCATCTGTGCTTCATTGGGAACTTATAGTGCAGTGTCGATTTTTGGAGTTTCAACCATCCCACCGGTGGATTTACGAAGATTTGGCTCGCCGGCCGGCAGCCCATACCTGCAAGTGATCACGCGTGCATGAACGAGGTGTCTCCCCATCTCCCTGGGTCTGAGTGGGATCTCTGGATTGCCAAGGTACGTGGGCATGTTTTGCTGCTAATAATTCTCTGGTATTGGTATGTCGAGGATTCATCAATAGGGAAATTGAATTATTTTGAGGTCCGCCATTACACATAAAACATAGGTTCTTATTTTAAATTTTCATAAAACCTTCACAAAGGTGCAGGCTATTTACACGCCTCACCAGAGGGAGTGGGCCGAATATTGACAGACAACAGATTATTTAACAAAGGTCAAAGTCATGGATGACTGGAATGCACGTTTGTGTCTTAATTCATTGTGTCTTCGACCATGGTCAGTCATGCATCATGAGACATCTTATATTCGTCGACTGATCTACCGGAAAACGACCTTGGGGTAGCGAATAGTGGTTCTGTGGTTTAAAATAGTCTTCATAAGTAGCGTTTAAGCAGTGATAGCCTTGTGGTCTTACCGTTGGACTGCCAAGTGGGGTCTTGAGTTTGAACCTTAGACACGCACCTCTGTTTTTCGGTTTTTTTTTTGGATCACTTGCTTTGGCCAGCCTCACTACTGCTGTGCCATTCGGTTCGTCAAAAATAATATAGGCAATAGCAATATCTAATAGGCAAATATAAAATATAGACAAAAACTAAAGAAAATGAATACTTCACTTCATACTTCAACAACAAGCAATTAAGACACGGAGAAAAGAAATAGACCCACTTGAAAGGTTATGTACGACTTTTTTTTCCCGCTCTGGGCGGAGCAGGAGGGAGTATTAGACTTTTACTGACTAAAACCCGTCCACGTTCCTTCATCGCCCTTCGTGTTCTGGGGCCACGGTATCTCTTTCGAACAGTCCGCAGCCCCGGCAGGCATCGGGCCTTGCGGACCCCTTCCTACTGCTGACTCTCTTTGAAGCGCGTGGAACAATCCTGCTTATCGACACTGCCTGTTGTCATGAGACGGACGGACGGCGAGCTAGCCCATAGCCCACCGTCCACAGGCCCGCGCCTACGGTGGCCGGGGGCCACGTGGTGGTGGCCCCCGACGCCCGGGGCGTCTCCCGCGGCGGCCGGGACGTTGTGAGGTTCTCTCCCTCTCACGTTCGGCCACCTCCTTCTCTAGCATTACTGCTTCGCAGAAGGAGGTGACTGCGTCCCATTCCGTCTCGCTCCGGACCATGTCTTGCACCAGGGCCAGACGCGAGATATCGCCGCCGTCCTGCTTCGATCCTTAGATACTCCTTTTGCCTGGTTCACGGTCATACATCTAGTCATACACGCTGCCGGTTGCGAGTACTACATCCAAGTTTCCTCCGTGCTTCAAAAAGCGCGTTAAGCCGTTGATCCCGGCTTTCATTTGTATCTTTGACAGTCGTTACAGGTAGTCAGTGAAAACCAGTCTTACTAAGGGATATAATATTATCTAGGTAGTACTAACTGGGTTGTGGAGGTCAGATAGGCAGTCGCTCCATGTAAAATACTGGTATTCAGCTGCATCCGGTTAGACTGGAAGCCGACCCCAACATAGTTGGGAAGAGGCTAGGCAGATGACGGTGTCCTTCTAGGGCGTCTCCTTCCGGCGTTGCCATTCAAGTGCCACCACGAGGTCAAAAAGTGGTTTTATTTATTACCTTTTATTTGAATGGTTTGCTCTTTGACACTTCCCCGAATATTATAATTATTAAATGACATAATTCAAGCGTGGAAGCTTATCAACTTCCGAGCCCTTCAAATGATGACCTTCAGAAGCTAATGTCCCATAAATTCCGGGTGAGCCGTTTCCGAGGTTAGAGCACAAAAACGGTTTTTCCTAATAAAGTAATATCTTATAATGTAATTGGTGTTTTTCGGTCATAAACTGCGTATTGTCAGTTTTTGCTATGCAAGTTATGATTGAAAACATTTTTTTGTGTTTCGTTTACGTCAATATTTAATAGGCCAAAATATGTCATTATGCCTATTGGTCTTCAAGTTTCGTTCTGTCTCCTGCTGATATGGAGGGAAGTGGAAATGACGGCTTTTTTACTCCTCCGCTATACTTTTCTGATTAATTTCGTTGTGGGATCCAAGACAGTTATAAATTAATTCTCTGGGATTTCGTCGAGCTTCATTGTCTCGGCGCTTTTCTGGTGGTCGCCACTGTTGATTCTGGCTTTTAGGAGTTGCAGTGGTTTGGGAATAGTGTGGCGGGCTAGTCCGACAAAAAAAGACCACAGAGATGACGTTAGTGTAATTAAAAACTGACAGTTTTTGCTACGCAGAAACTTAATCTGTGTAAATATATATATTTTTTTGTTGTATCTACGTCTGTGATGAGGTCAATATCTGTTATGCTTGGTCGGTTATGACTAGGGTTCCCAAAACTCTTAAAAAAGGTTTCCGGTGAATATTCCGGAGTATTCCGGGCACAACTACAACAACACACAACACACACCACACAACACACACCACACATACACACACACTAAAATGTAGACTGGAGTTGTGCTGTATACTGCCATTTTTTTTTGCAAAGGTATACTAAATATATACAGGGTGTAAAAGACCTCATCAAGAAGCCGTCAACCAAGCATTCTCTACATCAAACTAAGTAACTTTACGCAAAAATTATTGCTGGGAAATGACTTTTTTTTGGGGTGAAAAATCATGTTTTGTGGTAGAACTTAATGTAACGCATTCAAAACATTGTGCTGATGGATGGATTGAATAGTACGGTGGTCGTGGAGGTGTTTAAAGTAAAAATCTTACATTAAAAACTTGTTTTTAAAAAAAAAAGTTGTCTAAAAGTTGGAACTTTGACCCCGAATATCTCCGTAACAAGAAGGTTCCCAGGTATGGTGTAGAACAAAAAAATGATCGCAATGACGAGGAAAACAAGTGCCTTTCGTCTTCGTTAAGAGGTGTTTTACACCCTTTATTGAACAAAAAAAAAGTATGTTGTATCTAGTTGTACCGTTAATTTAGCCATTTTAATTTGTGTGTTTTGTCCTGTGCGGGCTAATAAATGCTTTTTATTTCTTTCTTTTCTAAACTATCAAAAAAATACTTCTTGCAAATATTGGATAATTATAAAAAAGAATATAAAAACTACTCACATCATAAATATGCGCTAAAACAAGTGATATTGTTGATTACTATGTTGAGTTCAATTAAAAAAGGAAAAAAAAAATACAAGAATATGTTCAACTTTTCACATTTATAGAGATTTCGGATATTTTTGATTGAAGGATGGATGAATTCCACCGCATTGTGGACACTGTGTTTAAATTCCGGACTTTTCAGGAAAATTCCGAACGTATGGCAACCATACATAATAACAATACTTACATAAAAACAATGAAATCCTTATTATCAATAGTTGCATCTGTTAAATATATTTCAGAGTTTGCTTATTTAAATACATTTGTATAAGAAATAATACTACTGCGCTTAAATGTAACTTTTTGTTTAACATTTTATGACATATTCTTCGAACCACTCTGCCTACTTCAATCAAATTGACAGTTTCCTCCGCCATAGTTCTTTTTGTATTGTTGTTGAAAAAATTAGACGATTGTCTTCTGTCCAGATCCCTTCAGAATGGAATAAAACAATGCTTAGGGGCCGCCTCTACGAGTGAGAGAATCGCGGCGAAATTATCGTCCTTGCCACGTTTTTCTATACACTCTCTTTTAGGCCATCTCCACGAGCGAGAGAATCGCGGCGATATTATCGTCCTTGCCACGTATTTCTATACACTCTCTTTTGGGCCGTCTCCACGAGCGAGAGAATCGCGGCGATATTATCGTCCTTGCCACGTTTTTCTATACACTCTATTTTGGGCCGTCTCCACGAGCAAGAGAATCGCGGCGATATTATCGTCCTTGCCACGTTTTTCTATACACTCTCTTTTGGGCCGTCTCCACGAGCAAGAGAATCGCGGCGATATTATCGTCCTTGCCACGTTTTTCTATACACTCTCTTTTGGGCCGTCTCCACCAGCGAGATAATCGCGGCGATATTATCGTTCTTGCCACGTTTTTCTATACACTCTCTTTTGGGCCGTCTCCACGAGCGAGAGAATCGCGGCGATATTATCGTCCTTGCCACGTTTTTCTATACACTCTATTTTGGGCCGTCTCCACGAGCAAGAGAATCGCGGCGATATTATCGTCCTTGCCACGTTTTTCTATACACTCTCTTTTGGGCCGTCTCCACCAGCGAGATAATCGCGGCGATATTATCGTTCTTGCCACGTTTTTCTATACACTCTCTTTTGGGCCGTCTCCACGAGCGAGAGAATCGCGGCGATATTATCGGCCTTGCCACGTTTTTCTATACACTCTCTTTTGGGCCGTCTCTACGAGCGAGAGAATCGTGGCGATATTATCGTCCTTGCCACGTTTTTCAATACACTCTCTTGGGCCGTCTCCACGAGCGAGAGAATCGCGGCGATATTTCGTCTCGTGGAGATGGCTAGTGGTGTGACCGTCGGAACGGACTGCCAAGACATAGATCTCGAGTTCAAACCCAAGATTTACATCTCTGATTTTTCGGATTCATGTGTGTATTGTATAATTATCACTTGCTTCGGTGAAGGAAAACATCGTGAGGAAACCAGCATGCCTGAGAGATATTTCTCGACGGCATGTAAAGCCAAGTCAGAGGCCCATGGGCGGCGTAAAATCTCTGACACCAGGATAAGCATTAGGCACTAACCAGTAACCACACAATAAAGAAGTTGAAGAGATAGGTTGGTATAGCCATAGTACTTCCTTCAGGAGCTAGAAGCTGTTTTCCAAGCATTACACAAACATCAAACAACAATCTATGACACAAACAAACAAACCAGGGCCCAGCGCACACCGCTAGAGGCGCAGCGGAGCGCATTTGAAAACAACAATTTAAGGCGATTACAACAGCTAAATTAGCAACTCTATTTGTGGTGGTTCAAACTTTGACTGAAATACTGTTAGAATAAGGTTCTAATCAGCTTGCACTACAAAGTGGTTGTTACGTCAGCCACTGTTGGCCGAATAGTGCGAAATGAGTGGTTTTTTGCGATTTACAAAAAATCTATTGATTGAATTAAAAAAGTAAAAAAAACACTATGATGCTAATATGTTGCTCGTAGAATTATTTGCCAAAAAATCAGAATGATCGCATGTATTTGAGTATGGTTTTTACTCGTTAAAAGAATTTTTTAGAGATAAGTTCGTGATTTTTTTCTATCGAATAAAATTAGTTGTATTATGTTTTCAAAACACTATCGTACTAGCTTAGATCCTAAAGAATATCATATATTTTTCTGGTTTTGTTTATGGCGTGAATCATATGCTTTTTTGCATTATAAAACTCGCGTTTAGCTCATGTAATCGCCTTAATATAAACCTTAACTACCTTGATATACGATCAATATAAGAATAAATTCGCACGCGGTACTTGGAACGCCCACAAGCTACTACAAGAGCATGCACGCGACCGTATATCAAGGTAGTTAAGGTTTATATTAAATTGTTGTCTTCAAATGCGCTCCGCTGCGCCTCCAGCGGTGTGCGCTGGGCCTAAGTCAAACTAAGCGCACTGCGCAAAAAAATTGCTAGGAAACGAACTTTTTATACGGTTCATGTTAGTGTTCAATGTCGTTACATTGAGCACTAACATGAAACACGGGTAAAGGTTTTTTTTTTGTAAAATCACGACTGAAAAAGTTTAAGCTTTGACCTTCAATATCTCCTTAACTAGAAGGTTCTCAGGTATGGTTCAAAACATAACAGTAATTCAGGATGTTTTTACATCCTGTATTTCAGAAGTAGCTGTACCTTTTTTATTTTTATTGTTTTGCAACACAAACCTTTTTTTCTAAAATAAAAACCTATCCCTGGTTACTCCTTATAAAATCAGCTATCTGTCAGTAAAAGTTTTGTCAAAATCGGTTTAGCCGTTTCGGAGATTAGTCGAAACAAAGAGACAGACAGACACGGCAGACTAAAATTTAAATTAAAAAAAAATATAAGTACCGTAAATACTTACGTAAGCATTCAGTAAAAAGCTTTTATTTTGAAATTACAAACAGTCACTACAATTTATTAATTTGTAAATCCTAATACAGGATGTATGATAAATGACCAGCAAATAGTGCAAAGCAAAAAATCTTTTAATTCTAACCTCTTCTAAAACCCAAAATTGAAAACAAAAAAATCTATGAAAACAAATAATCATTACATACAATGATATTTTTTCACAATATACAAGAAAAAACCACAAGTTTTCTTTTGTAATAGGTAATAGAAAAATTAAATGGCATCATTATGTGGGTTTAATATTTTTTTGTAAGACAAAAATGATGTTATAATAATATTACTTACATTACTTACCATCAATGAATTGATGGTTTTTACTTCAAAAACCCACAAATGGGATGTCATTAGCTTTTTTTTATTTTTAGAGATCATCATCATCATCATCATTTCAGCCGAAAGACGTCCACTGCTGGACATAGGCCTCCCCCAAGTGTCGCCACATTGACCGGTCCCGTGCGACTCGTATCCAGCGGATTCCCGCAACCTTCACCAGGTCATCGGTCCACCTAGTGGGAGGCCTTCCAACGCAACGTCTTCCGGTTCGCGGTCGCCACTCCAGAACGTTTCGGCCCCATCGGCCATTAGTTTTGGGAGCAATGTGCCCTGCCCACTGCCACTTAAGTTTGGCAATTTTTAGACATACTTTAATCAAAATATAAAACAAAATTTATAATCATTTCTGTCATATTGTCTGTCAGTCCAATTACCTATTAGTAATTTTTGTTTGCATGTATGGACATCGCAAATTACGTATTTTTAAATTAGATTTTTCATGAAATTCATAAGGTTTAACGTTTTTATTTTAACGCTTAAAACGGGATATTTAACATGTTTATTGTAGTGTGTGTTTATATTAGTATTTCCCGATATTTCAGCGTTTTTGCAAGCGCCTTTATCATGGACTAACGGACGTCACGCGGTTTCACCTACGTAGTTCCCGTTTCCGTGGGAGTACGGGGATTAAATATAGCCTATGTTACTCAGGGTGAATGTAGCTTTCTAATGGTGAAAGAATTTTAGAAATCGGCGCAGTAGTTTTTGGGTTTATTCATTACAAACATAAACACACAAAAATACAAATCTTTCCTCTTTATAATATTAGTGTTTAAACAGTGACGAAAATATTGGGAACTAAATGTAAATAGTAAATATTCTGTTTTTAGTGTTAATGACCATGTTAGTTTAATACATAAAAAGATAATATCTAGAAACCCTTAAGTCCTTAACCGAATCAATACCGTATTAATTTGTACCCACCCGTTTCATTTTTATTTTATTAAAAAAGGTATTGTCAATAAGGCACTAAAAATCACAAAAAGAGGAGACCGATGCTCTTGACCGATTTTTTTATTCAGTTTACTCAGAATGTTTGTGTATTTGTGTCGCAGAATTGTTTGCAGTTATTATTTGTTGTACATACATCTGAAAATCACTCAATATGACTCCTCAGGCTTAAGCCAGGGGATTTACAATGACACATCATCGATGGCTTAATCCAATAACGCTGAAAAATTATCACCTTTAGTCGAGCAGTTATCTAGTTTTCCCGAAGTAATATCTAACAAAAACACACACAGTCATCCAATACAGGGTGATTTTTTAAACGTTGGCAATACTTTAAGGGCAGACTTTTACTGTGTGACCAACCATAACCTTAGGGTTAGGGGTAAATAATGAGAATTATGGTTAGCCATAATTCTCATTATTTACTCGAACCTGACTTTGTATTGTATAAATCCAGACTTATTACTTAAAATAAAAACAATATTTGTACACCAATTTCATTGGTAGGACATAGAGCGAACTAAAATGTATGAATAAGACCTTTATTACAATACCTGTGTTCACAAATAAAGATGATTTGATTTGATTTTGATTTGACTATGAAATCGTGAAAACAAATATAAGCTACTACTGCCTTCAATTTATCGAGTAACGCGACCAATAGTGTAGGTATGTAGCGGCTGATATTTTTCGCAGAGAGTTATTTTTTTAATACAAGTTCTAATGTTATATCTTTACTTTTAATATCTCCATGACCCTTATACTATTCAATGCAGCCATCAGCACAATGTTTTGAGTGCATTACATTGAATCCTACCGTAAAACGTGATTTTTTACATTAAAAATAAAGTCGTTTCCCAGCAATAAGTTTTGCGTAGAATTTCTTAGTTTGATGTACAGAATGTTTGGTTGACGGCTCCGTAAATAATCCGTTTACATCCTGTATATGGCAACATAGTATTTTTAACGAATAACAGAAATGTACAGCACAATTCTAGTTTTTCCGCCACCACAAATTGACAAACACCATACAACAAGACTCATTCATTATAATATAATACTATAAATATACATAGATGACTACATAATATTTTCATGAAATGAAGTCATGAATTGAATCATGAAAAAACCGCAATTTATTTCGACAACACTATGGTTTTCCGGTTATTGGTAATTTGTTTTTATTTGATACTAGCGGACGCCACGCGGTTTCACCCGCGTAGTTCCCGTTCCCGTGGGAATACAGAGATAAAATTAGCCTGTGTCATCCGGGGATAGTGTAGCTTCCCAACGGTGAAAGAATTTTTCAAATCGGTTCATTACTTCCGGAGATTACCCCCTACATACAAACCTACAAACATACATACTCACAAACAAATGTTACCTCTTTATAATATTATTAGTATAGATATAGATTTACTTGTGGGTATTTGTCCCTATGACGTTAATCATGAGTTTGATTCAGTTTCTTTAATACAACAGTCACGAATATTTTCATATATTTATTAGCAAAAATTCAAAAGGTTTTTTGTGGTACGGAAAAGCACGTATATGGGCAGTTTGTTACGATTAGTGAGGAAAATGATCCGTTACTTATTGCAATTGATCAAACCGGTAATCATCCCAACTATGTTGGGGTCGGCTTCCAGTCTAACCGAATGCAGCTGAATACCAGTATTTTACATGGAGCGACTGCCTATCTGACCAGCACAATCCAGTTTGTACTGGGTAGTACGATAACCCTTAATAAGACTGATTGTCAATTTTCGGACCATTGACTAACGTAATTGTTATGACTGACAGGGCTAGTTTCCATTGAGTTACTATCGTGAGTAAAACTCGGAAAATAATAAAAAAAACTTTACTACTACTACGGGAGAGCAGCGGTGGCCCAGTGGTGGCAGCCTCGACTTAAATCAAAATCAAATCAAATCAAATCAAAAATGTTTATTTGTCAGGACACGAACAGTCTTCGGTCTTTGTTACGAACAGTAAGTCGTGGGTTCGAACCCAGGCAGGCGCATTACTTTGTGTAATTTATTTCATCACCACTGCTCTTAAAACGGTGAAGGAAACATCGTGAGGAAACCGCATGTCCTAGAACCAAAAATTCGCAGACATATGACATCTACCAATCCGCACCGGGCCCGCGTGGTAGATTATAGCCCAATCCCTCTCATAGAGCGGAGGTCTGTGTCCCAGCAGTGGGAACATTAATAGGCTGATGATGACTACTACGAATTCTAGAGATTTAAAACATTCAAGCGATTGCAGCAATAACGATAGATTTGCTGTCTATTATTGAAGAGTTCCGTTCCATATCTCCGCAGTCCATGATCAATCAGGTCATGACAATCTTTTTTTGGGATCAACATAGGAGTATACTCTTTTAAACAAATTTAAACAAATAGAATTATCTAAATCAGTTAAAATAAAAATACAGTGGAACATAGAACCTGCTCCTTTTTAGATCGGTTAAAAAATGAGGTACAAACCTATAAACAAACGGCCCGACCTCGACCAGCTTGGGTTTCTCGCCGGTCTCCAAAAAAGCTTGAGGATTTGTCACGTTGAAGATATAGACCTTCGTCAGTCTGATGACGCCAGGTTTATGCCAGTAGCTGTAGCTTAGGGAGCCGTTCCAGAGCTTCAGTTCCTGTAATAAGAAGAAGAGAATAATACATAAATAATGAGATTGGTCGTTCCAAACAGCAGGCTACGGTTGGGACCGAGGGAGGGGCTTTTTAAAGTTCCGGCAACCCGTACAAACATATTAAATTTTGCACCAGTGATTCGTGCAGTAAGAATACTTAATGATGTCTCTCGGCGTTTAGACATATTTTCTTGCTCTTTGGCGGAATTCCAGAGGGTGACACTGGGTTTGTTGTCCACTGTGTAATTTGTTTAATGTGTTTGTTAGCCGTGTGGTATCCGGCAGAGTAGAATAGAACCAACCCATTACACTGACGGGTGTCGTATAAGGCGACTAATGTCTGAGGCAGAACACCTTGCGCCTCCGTAGACCTGAGAATGGGCAGCAGCGTTTTCTGTTAGTCTTTCATCACTGCGATCTCCAATCCGCCTGCCAAGCGTGGAGATTACGGCAAATTCCTCCCCTCATGGGAGAGGCTTATGTCCAGCAGTGGACGTTATGGGCTGTTAAGGTAAGGTAAGGTGTGTAATTTGTGTACCCAGACCTGTTACTTGAGACTGAATAATTAGCAATTTATGACTACTTTTGTTAGCTTATGTTTTACCTGTTAAAACAAATGTATGTGTTAATGAATAAATCAATAAATAAAATTACGCCTTTTTCCCATGAGGGTAGGCAGGAAACTACAGATCACCACCTGCTTTGGTCCTTACATACTTCTTTTGCGTCACCCACATTCATAAATCTGGTCATACACGCCGGTTGCGAGTACTACGCACCTGAGGCCTACTCCTTAACCGGGGTTGCGGGACTGTTCGAAAGAGACACCGTGGCTCCGGAGCACAAAGGGCGATGAAGGAACATGGATGGGTTTTAGTCAGTAAAAGTCTGACACTCCCTCCTGCTCCACCCAGAGCGGGAGGAGTCATTTGATGATTTCCCACCCGAAAAAAAGGCCTACTCCTTTTAAGGAGTAGGTAGTAGGAGTAGGCTTGGCGGTTTCGTGTCGTCGGTTCATGTCGCTGTAGTCATGATTTCGAACCCGACTACAGACGACAATTGCAGATGGAATCCAATTGGTTCCAAGTGTTCCGTGAAACAAGATGTGTGACGTGTTCGAGAATAGTGATCGCAGTTTGTTATATCTTTTAGAAGAGGAAGAAGACGATGGTGACTTGTTTTTATTATACAGAAAAAGATGTTTATGATGTTTTTAAAAAAAGTTAACATAACTGCTACTGGACAAGTGTTATTATACAATTAAAGATTTTCTCACTGACAAAACATTTTAGTGTCATTATTACAATTCTAATGTTATTTTTTTTTTTTTGCCATTTTATTTATATTTGTAATTGAATTTAGTCTTTATCTTTTCTCTTTTATTTTTTAATTTAATTTATTGACATATGTAATTTAATTTTCTGACATTTTTAATTGATAGACATACATTTGGAGTTTAAGTTATTGACATTTTTATTTGTTTTTCATTTATGTTTGTCTTATTATGATTATTAGTGCTATGATTATTACTGCTTATTGAATTGAAAGCTTTTGTTTGTATAATGAATGTTTTATGTTTAATAATTTTGCATGCCGTATGGCAAAATGTATCGGGACTCTCATTGAAATTACCATCATATCTGTATACCTACATTATTAGCAAATAAATGATTTCTGATTTCTGATGAAAAGCCACGCGTCCTACGCATGTATGCCTCGACGACGTGTCGTAGCTCCCCGGTGTCAGCGACACTACTGATCTACGGTCGGGCGACACTTGCGTCTGCCGCTCGACGACGCGTCGCTAGCTTCGAAGGGAATTTCATAGAAATACATAGAAACCAGTAGTATCGCTGCGACATCGTCGTCGGCGGCTTCGTGTCGCCCGCTGCTAACTTGCACCTTAACTCTTCGTCCATATATTTAGATCTACCTGTCTCTCTCACTCGCATTAATCTGAAGCGCGAGAGAGAGATGGATAGAGACGGACGGACGGACGGACGTTAGAGAGTAGGGCCTCTGTTCGAATGAGATACCGTGGCCCCGGAACACAAAGGGCGATGAAGGAACATGGATGAATTTTAGTCAGTAAAAGTCTGACACTCCCTCCTGCTCCGCCCGAAGAGCCTCACCAATAAGGTCACTGTATGTCCTTCTTGGGCGTCCCGTCCTGGCTTTGCCAGCTTTGCTTTTTTTATAAATTCTGGGAGACTTGAAAAGGATCTACTCAATGAGGAGTACATCATCATTCTCTTCCCCTTATCCCAATTCATTTGGAGTCGGCGAAGCATGTCTTCTTCTTCCATACTTCTCTATTACTCTCCCTTCATATTTTTTAATTTTGCCCATTTTAAGATTGTCAAGATCAAGCGTCCAATATGAATTTAGGAAACTACGAACTTTCGGCGCAATTGTAATTGTGTTGTCTTAGTGTGGTTGTGATAATAAACAGGAACATTTATTTGACACTTTAAAAATACATGTTACAAGCCAGTCACAATAAGAAAACACACGAGTGTATTTAACTAAACCCCCAAACTAAGCCTGGACCTGTATTTTAGTGGTCAGCGTTCAGCCATGGATTCTCTTAACAGTATTGAGAGTGTCGCTACAAAGTTGACAGCCATTGCCATTGTTTGTTGTTGCCATTTGGTAACACTTACTGGCCGCATAAACATAACTTCACACTTGCTATTCCCAAAGAGTAATTCAGAGGTGTTTCTATGTATATGCACCCACCAATCAATTTGATGCAAAGATGCAAAAACCCATTAATACTTTCGCCGACCTGGGTATCGAACTCAGGACCTTATGCTTAGCCATAGCTACGACTGTTAGACTAACGAGGGAGTCATAAAGCCAAATCATTAAAAACATCTGACTTAGCAAACAGATTCTACTGCATAGATTATTTGTGCCATGCTCTGCCGCGGAGCCACTATCTTAGAAATCGATCAATTATATCTTAAAATGATGTACGTCAAACGTATATCATGTACGTTTATCGTTATCGCTTTACGTGCATTAAGTAATGATAAAATAGATATTGATTGTGGCTCTGCTGGAGATTATACTCTCTAGCAGAGCCACACAAAAGAAAAAAATAAGAAAGAATTAAGAAAATAAAGATATTAAAAACATAGTGATATTAAATGTAGGTATACTCACCCTAAAAATAATGTAATCCAGCCAGGGCACGAACGATAGTATGATTCCTAGCACCACCGTGCAAATACTGAACATAATCACTGCCAAACGACCTGTAACAAAAGAAAAACAAATGAATATGGCATAAAAACCGGCCAAGTGCGAGTCGGACTCGGGCACAAAGGGTTCCGTACCATTATTATCAAAAAATCACGTTTTTTGTATGGGAGCCCCCCTTAAATATTAATTTTATTCTGTTTTTAGTATTTGTTGTTATAGCGGCAACAGAAATACATCATCTGTGAAAATTTCAACTGTCTAGCTGTCACGGTTCATGAGATACAGCCTGGTGACAGACAGACGGACAGACGGACAGACAGACGGACAGACAGCGAAGTCTTAGTAATAGGGTTCCGTTTTTACCCTTTGGGTACGGAACCCTAACAAACTACTTAATAAAATCTTTAATTCACTGATAGACCCACAACGTAAATCTTGGCAAAGGTCTAAAACAAATAAATAAATATCGCTGGACATTACACACAGCGCCATCTAATGCCACACTAAGCAACGACGCTTGTGTCTTGGATACCAGATGATATACTACATAGATACTTTTTTGTTTGTAAATACATCCTTATTATACATATAAACATCCATGACTTGGACCATGAAGTTGTGCACAAGTTTTCGTTGGGTAAAGAATTAAGGATTTATGAAAGTTTCATCCTCCAAAATCCTCCAAAACGGGGATATAAAAAAATTATAAAAAGTTTATTTCGGAACAATAACACAAGACTAGGTAAACAGATAAAACGATGGTAGCTGCAAAAGTATAAATTGCAGCGCAGAAAAGTATATATACATAAGTAGGTATATAAGTAGTTGATGACAATTAGAAAGTTCATCATTTTGCCTGTACAAAAAGAATAGAAATGACAACTGTTTTTTTTTTAATAAAAATGCAATGCCTCTCTTCAGTGTACTCTGTGAGTATGACCCAGTAACTGGTTTCTGGGGATCAGACAAGGAGTCTACTCCATCACCTGCCTAGCCTTTTCATAACATGTTGGGGTCGGCTTCCACGCTAACCGAATACAGCTGAATATCAGTATTTTTCATGCAGCGACTGCTTATCTGACCACGTCCACTCAGTTAGTTCTATGTAATACCCCTAGGTAAGACGGGTTGTCAGACTTTAAGGCCACTGACTATCTGTAACGACTGTCAAAGATCTAGGAGTCTATTTGATACATATAATATACTATTATGCATCCGATTAGCGTGGAAGCCGAAATATTTTTAATTTCGTTTTCACGGAACCCTTTGCAGGAAACCAAATAAAATCACGTTATACCTATCGTCCAGTCTCCACCATTTTGAAATCCCTGTGACGGTAATAAACTTGACTGCATCCCGGATTTAGACAATTATCTAAATTATCCTAATGTTTTGACATTGAGTCAGCATTGGATACTATCTGTATGTGCAATCTTATAAGTATCGTAGATGATAAGATATGAATCGGTGTCTGTTTTTAATTTTATTGGATCTTTTTCCTGTATTAAAGATAGATAACACACATCTAACCTTTAACTAACGGATATAAGCGTCAAAACCGATAGCAAAAAATCGAGTGCCGCAGGGTAATATTTTTGGACCAACTCTTCTCCAGATTTAAGCAGTTGAAAAACTCGGTGTAATAGTTTGATTTGATTATAAATTGCACTAAATCATAATTTATAATTATAACTAGGTACCTGTCCTTGTTTCTCACGTTTTATACAAGTGAAAAATCAACAAATAAATTTTCAAATAATCTAAATGATTGTGTTAATCACATAAAACTGCCTAGCTGACCTCCACAACCCACTTAGTACTGTGTATAACACTACTCCTTGTAAAATAACGCTACTCATTAAAGGATTCTCTACGTTGCAATCATTTGTGACAACTCAGTAATTATCGACATGTTTTCTGTAACAATCTGTTTTAAAACTTTGTTGCAAAAACCATGACCACACTTAGACCTCATTATATTTTTACACGATACAATTGGTGACGTCAAGGATGACGCATTTTCTATGTAATCTGTAGGGATTAGGAAGGAAGTAATTCCTTACCCTTCGGCTGCCAATACCAACGACTGGACCTGGCAACATATAACACGCGCACACTCCGGACCGACGAGAAGATAGCGGAACTAGAAGAGGAATTGAGCAGGCTGCGATGGAGTATTGTGGGATTATCTGAAGTCCGAAGAGAGGGGGAGGACACGATAATCCTGAAATCCGGTAACCTGCTCTATTTCCAAGAGGGTGACCGGCAGTCCCAGGGTGGTGTTGGGTTTATCGTCCACAAGTCCCTTGTGAACAACGTGGTGAAGATCGAGAGTGTGTCGACCAGGGTGGCGTACCTTATACTCAGAATATCCTCAAGATATTCGCTGAAGGTCATACAGGTCTACGCCCCGACCTCGGCACACCCCGACGACGAAGTGGAGACCATGTATGAGGATATATCTAAAGCCATGCATGGTTCCAAAACTCACTTCACAGTTGTCATGGGGGACTTCAACGCGAAACTGGGCAAACGAGACGGGGATGAGCTGCAGGTGGGGCAATTTGGAGTTGGACATCGGAATCGCCGGGGTCACCAACTGGCTAGTTTTATGGAGAAGGAGGGCCTCTATATGATGAACTCCTTCTTCAGAAAGCGTGAGCACAGGAAGTGGACCTGGCAGAGCCCCGATGGTGCAACTAGAAATGAGATCGACTTCATCATGTCAACCAAGAAGCAAATGTTCAATGATGTCTCTGTGATCAATTCGGTGAAAACCGGGAGCGATCACCGCATGGTAAGAGGCACATTGAACATCAATATCAAGCTTGAAAGGTATCGACTGATGAAGTCTACGCTCCGTCCAGCACAGATCCAAATCCAAAACCCCGAGAGCTTTCAGCTTGAACTCCAGAACCGTTTCGAGTGCCTAGGAAGCTCAGTGGACGAATACAACGATGGGTTCGTGGAAACTGTCCATACGACCGGGTCTAAGTTCTTCAAGGCGCGTCGTACAGATCAGAACAAGAGGCTCTCCGATCACACTCTCAAGCTCATGAAGGAGCGGCGTGAGATGATCCTGCAGTCTTCAGACGAGGCGTGTAAATACCGGCAGCTCAATAGACGGATCTCTAAATCCTTGAAGAGCGACCTCCGCCGCTTTAATACCGAGCGTATTAAAGACGCGATTGAGCGGAATAAAGGCTCCAAGGTATTTGCAAGGGATCTGGCTATTGGGCAGAGCCAGCTCACGAAACTGAAGACCGACGATGGTAGGATCTTATCCGCCAAACCGGAGCTTCTGAGGGAGATCGAGAGCTTCTATGGACAGTTGTACACGTCAACCAGTAAACCCGTCGTAGATCTAGCAAACGACCCAAGAGCTAGACTGACCCGACACTATACCGAAGACATCCCGGACGTCAGCCTGTACGAGATTAGGATGGCTCTGAAGCAGCTCAAAAACAACAAGGCACCGGGTGATGACGGAATTACGGCCGAACTCCTGAAGGCGGGTGGAAAACCGGTACTTAAGGCCCTTCAGAAGCTGTTTAATTCCGTCATACTTGAGGGAAAAACGCCACAGGCATGGTGCAGGGGTGTGGTGGTGCTCTTCTTCAAAAAGGGTGACAATGCCCGGCTGAAGAATTATAGGCCCATCTCACTTCTAAGCCATGTCTACAAGTTGTTTTCTAGAGTCATCACGAATCGTCTCGCGCGCAGGTTTGACGATTTCCAGCCACTCGAACAAGCCGGTTTCCGAAAAGGCTTTAGCACCGTGGACCACATACAAACGCTGCGGCAAGTTATACAGAAGACAGAAGAGTATAACCTGCCTCTCTGTTTAGCGTTTGTGGACTACGAGAAAGCCTTCGATTCGATCGAGACCTGGGCTGTACTGCAGTCTCTCCAACGGTGCCAAATCGATTATCGGTACATCGAGGTGTTAAAGTGTTTGTACAAAAACGCCACCATGTCAGTCCGACTTCAGGACCAAGCCTCGAAACCTATCCTTCTGCAGCGAGGTGTGAGA
The DNA here is from genome assembly GCA_905147715.2 of Xestia xanthographa. Lineage (NCBI taxonomy): Eukaryota > Metazoa > Arthropoda > Insecta > Lepidoptera > Noctuidae > Xestia > Xestia xanthographa. Next base: position 21,062,731 of record LR990667.1, read on the forward strand.
CAGGGAGACGTCATATCTCCGAAACTGTTCACCGCTGCACTGGAGGATGTCTTCAAGGTTCTGGACTGGAGAGGACTAGGCATCAACGTCAATGGCGAGTACATCACTCACCTTCGGTTTGCCGATGATATAGTGGTAATGGCTGAGACCATGGAGGACCTCAGTACAATGCTCGATGACCTCAGTAGAGCTTCCGGAAGAGTGGGTCTAAAAATGAACATGGACAAGACTAAGGTCATGTTGAATGCCCATGTCACACCCACTCCTATCAAGATCGGAGACTCTACTCTCGAAGTTGTAGACGATTATGTGTACCTGGGACAAACGGTCCAGTTAGGTAGGTCTAACTTCGAGAAAGAGGTCAATCGTCGAATCAGACTCGGTTGGGCAGCGTTCGGGAAATTGCGCGGTATCTTCTCGTCCAACCTACCGCAGTGTCTCAAGACGAAAGTCTATGACCAGTGTGTGTTGCCAGTGATTACATACGGGACCGAAACGTGGTCGCTCACAATGGGCCTCATCAGAAAGCTTAAGGTCACCCAAAGGGCAATGGAGAGGGCTATGCTCGGAGTTTCCTTGCGCGATCGAATCAGAAATGAAGACATCCGCAAGAGAACAAAGGTTACCGACGTAGCCCGAAGAATTGCCAAACTTAAGTGGCAGTGGGCAGGGCACATTGCTCGCAGAACGGATGGCCGATGGGGCCGAAAAGTTCTGGAGTGGCGACCGCGAACCGGAAGACGTTGCGTTGGAAGGCCTCCCACTAGGTGGACCGATGACCTGGTGAAGGTTGCAGGAATCCGCTGGATGCGAGTCGCACGGGACCGGTCAATGTGGCGACACTTGGGGGAGGCCTATGTCCAGCAGTGGACGTCTTTCGGCTGAAATGATGAATGAAATGATGATGAATTCCTTACCAATATTATGCCATTGTTTGTTTGTTACCTTTTCACGCAAACCACTGAACCGATTATCCTGAAATTTCGCAAAGACGTTGTCAGATGTACAGAAACGGACATAGGGTACCTATCATCCCGAAAAAAAGTACTGTTCCCGAGGAAAACAACAATAACGTTCTTATGATAATAGATGGCGCTACGTGTCTTTCAAATCATGATTGAATTATATTATTACAAGCAGAGTACAACCCGAATTGTTTGTCAAATTTTAAATTAACGCGAGCGAAGCCAGGAGAAAGAGCTAGTTCACCATAGATTAAGACAGTGACATCAATAAACTAAGTAACTTAATTATTTGAATAGAGCAGGGGTTTTAAAACTTTTTCAGATCGCGGCGTACTTACAGGTTTAATATTTTGTCTCGGTGCCTTATTTAGTCGAAAAGCAGAGTTTTTATATTCATGTTGACACACGAGAATATATTTGAAAATGAAAACCCGGCTTCAGGTAAATAATATGTTGCAAAGGGAATGAGAATTTTTAGAGGGTTTTTAATTTAAAGTTTGGTTGCTGTTGAAAGAGTTCAATGAGACTTTCTTCTTCATGAAGTGAATACTGGTGAATTTTTTCGTCATTGTCTTCGGCAAAGTATTTCAAAGCCCATTAAAAGTGAGCTTTGAGAGGTGTTTCGTGGACACTACGTCTTGTGAAAAAACAAGCTCATTCGATTTTTATCGAATATCTGAGCAGGTAGGTCTTCACTATTCTCCGGAAACTATTTTCCGGAAAATAATATTCCTACGGCGCACCAGAGTGCCGCGGCGCACACTTTGAGAACAGGGGTTCTCAATAGAGATAGAGTTCATATGTGATCAACGTTTTTAATAAAGTAATTGTTAGAATATTTTAATCGTCCACTTAATTACGGAGTGACGTTGTCGCTGAAGATGCACGTCACAAAAATGTTAATAAGAGAACTTTAGCCTGAGGTGAAGTGAATGACGGAAGAACTAATTAAATCGTGATCAGTGGTACAGACCAGTCTTACTAAGGGGCCGCCTCCACGAGCGAGAGAATCGCGGCGATATTTTCGTATAGAAAAATACGTTGAATCGCCGTGATTCGCTCGCGGAAGCGGCTCCTTGGGAGTATCGGTACTGAGTTGTGGAGGTCAGATAAGCAGTCACACACACTACACTACAACAGCCCATAACGTCCACTGCTGGACATAAGCCTCTCCCATGATGGGAGGAATTTGCCGTAATCTCCACGCTTGGCAGGCGGATTGGAGATCGCAGTGATGAAAGACTAACAGAAAACGCTGCTGCCCATTCTCTGGTCTACGGAGGCGCAAGGTGTTCTGCCTCAGACATTAGTCGCCTAAACGACACCCGTGAGGTTAATGGGTTGGTTCTATTCTACTCTGCCGGATAACACACGGCTAAGCAGTCGCTCCATGTAAAATACTGGTATTCAGCTGTATTCCGTTAGACTGGAAACCAACCCCAATATGGTTGGGAAAATGCTAGGCATATGATGATTCTTGCTCTCAATTACATGGAACTTAAAAATAACTGTAGAAATGTGGGTTACTCCTGTCTATCGCAAACTAACAGGTAAGATGGTATTGCTAATAGTCTTTAGACTTTACCATGACAATCAGCATCCTTTAACCGTACCACACCTGACTGACCTCTGTACCTTTGACGCCAGTCATTCGTGGCATAATTACTTGGTAGTAAACAACTATAATGCTTCTAATTGCGGCGGGTTAAGCAGTCAAGGAAGTTCTAGGTAATGGTGGCTTTAAATAGGTGCGTTGTTAGGCTGTGGATTTGGGAGAGCGAGGCGGGTAGCGGAGCGGGGAGAAGAGCGATTTTTGAGACACAAATATTCACAAGGTCTGGTGTTTTCGTGGAGAGCCTGACAGACATGCAACATGACCTTTTTTGTTCCGGTTAAAATCAAAATCTAAGCATTTATTTCATGTGGGCCAGTTACAGGCACTTTTGAATTGTCGAAACAAAGATGAAAATTAAATGTAGCTACAGTCCCAGTCACAAGACATAAAAACTGTGAAAGTACTGTAGTTGCCCATTCCCTAGCGTAGATCTCTATGGAGAAGAACGGGCAAAAACTCCATGGATTCTCTTTATGAAAATTCCTCATTGATATCCTACGCCCCGGGGGGGGGGCGGAGGAGTCCGTCAGACTCCAACTGACTAAGAACCACCCCGGTGTTCCCTTCCCACACTTGCACCGGGGATCATGGGAACTAGTGCGCCTACTACGATCCCCGGCTAGTGCCCGCCGGCGTCTTCGGGTCTCCTCAATCGCGGGGATTGAGGTGTAAGGGTGTAACCAGACCTGGCTAAGCTTTCGCTAGTTATATTCGTGCACTCGCAGCGGACAGACGTGCTCATTAGCAATATTTAATTATTACTTACTTTAATAATATTGACCTACTTTCGTGCAGGTATTACTATCGTAATGCATAAAGTATTCTTGCTTAGTGTGTAGTTTTAGTGAATAATGGACACGAAATAGTGAAGTTTGATAAAACTAACAAAATGGAAAACAGCCCCTGTAATCGAAAGGGGCCAGTGCAACCCTCCAGCTCGCCGTCACAGTCGGCCACGGCCGTTGTCATTGCTTCAACGCCCGAAATCCAAGGATGGATGTCCCAGATCCAGCAGTACCTGGATGAAGTTTGCTCTATTGTCATGGACGGGAAACTCAACACCGAGCAGAAGATGAAAATTTCAAACCTTTGCCGTAAAGTCGAATCTGGTACGTCTCAAATGGCAGTCCTATACCAGTCGCTAAAGCAAAAAGCTATTCACGCGGATAACAAGATCGATGCCCTTAAACAACAGCGCGACCTTACAGAACATATCTCGGAGCTCAAGCAGACCATACGGGATTCTAGTTCTGCGGGAAATGCTTCTTTTGCCGATATGGTGAAAAGGGGATCAAACCATTTCGGTCGACCCAATAACTTAAGTTCTGTTGCCATCTATCCAAATGATATGTTAAAAACCAGTGACGAAACCAAAGAACTGGTGCAGAAAATCATACGGCCCGAGCAAATGAAGCTGCAAGTACGTGGTGTCCGCAAAACGAAAAATGGTGGCGTAATAATATGTACCGAGACGAAACAAGACGCCGATAAGCTGAAAAACGCAGTCCAGCTCTCTACATCTGGACTTACTGCCGACGAACCCAACAAGCGCAAACCTCGGATCGTGGTTGTAGGAGTGCCGACTTCCTTGGCTGAAAATGAAGTCTTCAAATGCATTTTCGAGCAAAATATAGCCGACAAGTTGCCTGCGATGTCCCTAGAATCCTTTTTGACCTTGATCAAATTGAGCCACAAATCTGGGAAGAGAGAAGCTGCGACCTGTAACTACGTTATTGAAGTTGCGGCCAACATACGGAAAATTTTAATACCTCAAACTAGGATTTTTATAAATGGGACATCATGTCCTGTCAGGGACTTCACGCTAGTTACGAGGTGCTATAAATGCCAGCAGTATGGCCATGCAGCTAAATCTTGCAGAGAACTATTTTCCGCATGTGGTCACTGCGGTGGCGTAGGTCATACGATGTCCGAATGCGCGAAGAAAGCTGACACTCCGAGTTGCGCGACTTGCACCCGCTTTAAAAAGCCCAGTCACCACAAAACGGGAGACGCTAAATGCCCTGCTAGAAAAATAGCGGAACATAGATACATAAACTCCGTCGATTATGAGGGCACCTAGTGCGTCATACTCCAAGCCAGCCATCCGTTAATCTTTCGCTGTCTAAGCAAATTGTCGCCCGCAACAAAAATACCTTGACGGTGTTTTTTGCAATACTTGTTTCATACTGCTGACAATCATATTAGTATTAGCAAATAAGTGCTACAAACTGTTTTCCTTAGATTTATATACATGTGTGACCTTAATTTATTTGTTATTCGTATCTTATTTAGGTATATCATAATACTCACATCAACACGGTCTAGGGATATTTCATACTCAATTAAATAACTCGAAAAGTACTGGTCGCATTGGAATCTTTTATACACCGATTTGTTTGTAATTTATCTCAGACTAACTCCAGATTCAAATTTTTGAAAATTCTTTTGTTTCGGTGGCATAAAAATGTCTTGATGTATAGGAGAGGGAATTTTCATTTGTGCGAAATTTAGAAAACAATACGAATTACGTTTAGTTACAGTTTTTTTTTTAATTTTAAACGAAAGATAAAGTTAAAATTGAGGTATTGTAGCCATGCAATGCCGACATTTGACGAGGGCGGAGATGTTACGAGCTGTGGGAATGCTGGAAGCTGGATCTGTTCAGCGTAATGTTGCTGAGGCCATAGGGACCCATCAAAATGTAATTTCAAGATTGTGGACACGCTATCGTGCCACAGGTGAAGTAGCGGAGAGGCACCGGGGGCCAAGTCGCATCACTACCCCCAGACAAGACCGATTTTTGCAAATTACTGCGCGAGCACAACCAAATGCAACGGCGACTCAATTGGTCCAAAGGCTGCGAGTGGAACACCAAGTGCTTGTGAGTGACCAAACTGTAAGAAGGCGACTGCATGAAAGCAATCTACGCTCTCGTAGACCACTCCGGGTCCCACCTTTACGGAGAGGCAATCGTGGACGACGATTAGAATGGGTTCGGAACCACGTGGACTGGGGCCGTGACCAATGGTCCAATGTGTGTTCACGGATGAATCCAGGTTCGGCTTCCATCCAGATTCACGAAGGACGCGTGTTTGGCGAGTTCCTGGACGATGGAGCCGTCTCCAGAACCCTCAGGAAGTTCACCCATACCAAGGAGGAACAATTATGGTTTGGGCAGGAATTCGTCTTGGAGGACGGACGGATCTCGTTTGGGTGCGGGGCAATATGACGGCAGAACGATACGTCCAACAGGTGCTGGGGCCCGTAATCTTGCCCCACAGAACACAAATGGGGCAAGATTTCCTGCTCATGCACGACAATGCCCGGGCACACACGGCGAGAACGGTAGCAGCTTGGTTACATACACATAATGTTAGGGCCTTAGACTAGCCTGCTCAATCGCCAGATCTAAATCCCATTGAGCATGCGTGGGATATGCTGCAAAGAAGAGCTCTGAAGGAAGTTCCTGAAAATCTGGCTACAGAAGATCAACTTTTTGCGCACCTCAGAAGGACATGGGACAATATTCCGCAGCAAGACATTGACAACCTTGTTCTGAGCATGCCGAATCGTTGCCGATGTGTTATGAACATCATGGGCGCTTTCTCAGACTACTAACTTCAAGTTTATAAAAACAAATTAAATGATTTTTCTATTTTTTTCAGTTTTTACTCACAAATTAAAAGTTCATTCATATACGGTTTCCGTCTATGCTTCATTTTTTTTCCATAAAATCCTGAAATTTTAATCTATACCTTAACCATTATAAAAAAATGGTAGAATATTAAATAACGTATCTTTTAAATATATACATGTCATATAAATAATTAACACATTGATAGTAATTCGCTTTTTTAAAAGTATCCCTAGACCGTGTTGATGTGTGTATATTAACCCACACTAACTTATTTCACTATTATGTTTTATATTGTTAAGAAATCCATTGTCCAAATAGTTTTTATGAGAAACATGCCGCCTGTGATACAGGTTTAACCTAGTACAGGCATCGAACTTTGTTATACCAATATTATTTTTAAGATTTAACTTGTATTTTTCGTGCCAAACCTAAATTTGAATAAATATATTATTATTATTATTATTCAAGTCCCATGTAATAAGGGCGAGCCTATTGCCATCAAAAAATAAGGTAAGGTTGGTAAAATAGATAAAATTGTTCTCTTATTCTGCCTTTAATTTCGGCGTGCATAAGCTAAAGTTACAATTTTTTTTTGGTAAACACATCACAATCATGCAGTCATTGAGCAGAAATAAATAAATGTCAAAAAAATAAATAATCATAAATTTCAATAATAAACATTTCAATAATCTACCGGGCTCAAAGGTGAACTCCAGGCTGCTTCTGAAAAAGTCATCATCTTTATAGCCTTTGCCCAGCTATGTTGGAGTCAGCTTCCAGTCATTCATTCACATTCTCCTTATCCCAATCTATTTCGGATCGGCACTGCTGGTCTTCTTCTCTATCACTCGTCATTTCATCAGACACACTCCTCTCTTACCATATCATCCTTCACACAGTCCATCCATCGTGTCTTTGCTCTTCCTCTACTCTTATAGAATAGAATAGAATAATAATTTATTCGTTAATAGACAGCAGCAACACAATAGAGCAGCACATACATATACCTAAAACAACAAACAACTTAACAATTAATTAAACAGCTCAACTGCGCTGAGCATGCCCATAACGAAAGGGTAACCAACTCAGCATATGCTGGGTGTAAAACACTCAGCGCTGGTTTTCAGTAGGCCCCCCGCAGTGACACACGGATGAGGGTAGTAGGTATTAAATAAGTAATGTTATTCTATTAAATGGGCATTTGTGAGTGTGTAATAAACAAATAAAATACAATGAATATTTTTGTCACAGAGGATAACATAATTATATATTAGTAATAATAGACACGAAGACTTATAGTCATCCACGTTAATAATTATTGGTATGAATTATGGATTATTCCACAAATATCGCTCCGCTTCTGCTTTTAAACGCTACCTTATTAAAAATCTTCCTACTAAGCCGAGGTGATAGATCATTGTCGTGATACGAATAGATCGCTCATTATAAACACTAGATGGGGTTTCCCTAGAATTTTCTAAACATAGCATAACATCATGAATATTCTCCGAAGGGGAAGAGAAAAGAAGGAAGGAAGAAAAGAAGAAAAAAAGGAAACAAACAACAACAACAACAACACAACAACAAACAACCACAACACAACAAGGAACAACAAGGAGGAGGAGGAAGGAAGGAAGGGGGAAAGGGGGGGAAGGGGGGTAAGGGGGGGAAGGGGGAAGGGGGGGGGAGGGCAGGAGAGTGGTCTGATTATTCATCAGTATGTTAGATTAGATTATTGAGATATAGTGTTGCTAAATGTACATCAGTATTTTGTCACTTATGTTTAAACGCTATATGCGTTTCAGTCCATCCATAATAACAAACTATGCTTAACTCGTCATCTGCTAAGCCTTTTCCCAACTATGTTGAGGTCGGCTTCCAGTCTAACCGGACGCAGCTGAATACCAGTATTTTACATGGAGCGACTGCCTATCTGACCTCCACAACCCAGTTAGTACTGGGTAATACGATACCCCTTGGTAAGACTGGTTGTCAGACTTTCGGCCCCCTGTAACTTAACGTGCTTTCCGAGGCATTGAGGAAACTCAGTATGTAATGAGTGGTCACCCATCCATAGACCAACCTAGGCAAGCGCAGCTTAACCTGAAGATCGACCCGAGTGGCTGATTATTTAGCCAAGAGCTCCTCATGCTGATGAACTATGCTCTAGGTATTAATCGTTAATAGTCTTTTAGAATTCCATGATTCACAGTAATAAATATTATAAATTAAACATGAGAAGATTACAATTTACGACTTATTTTAGTACCTGTTATAGGATCTTAATTCTTTCTTACTAAGAATAATTTTATTGCTAGGCTGATGATGACGATATTATTATATATTTCATAGTATGTAGATTCTTCTAGGGAAATTCCCATCTAGTGGTTATACGGCTGAGGTCATCTTTGAAGCGGCATTACAAAAAGTACCACAGCTACATTGAACAAAAAAAAAAAAAAAACCCGACTGCGTAAAAAATAACTAATAACTTTAAATAAAAACTGGAATGAATAAAACAAGTTCAGGAGACAGGACATATTGACTGCAACAGTCGGGACCCATATTGGATGTAATGATTTTCGTCTAGATTATTTAATGGGTCCCGGCTGTTGCATTGCAGTCAATATGTCCTGTCTCCTGAACTTGTTTTATTCTTTTCAGTTTTTTATTTAAAGTTATTAGTTATTTTTTACGCAGTCGGGTTTTTAATTTTTTTAAATTTTACTCTTTTTAGTTACTTAGATATTATACCCTTTTAAAATCCTTATGGTAGGCCCTTTATTGACTGGGCCGTTCAGGCTGCAGATCGTGCCAAACATTTGAATTTGGCGCTAAAAATTCGCCATTTTGTTTTTTTTATTCAATTCAATTCAATTCTTTATTGCATATCACATGTGTTTTACAAGATCTTATAATTTAAATAAAGTTCACATGTCGGGCACAACAATTTATAATATTAGACAGTAAGTAGCAAAAATATCATTATTTAAAAATTTGTAAGTTCATGTAAATAATTAAATAATGTCAAACGATAAAATAAAATAAAAAGATAAAATAGAGTATAAAAAAAAAAATCGCATAAAATTTGGTTATAGTCAAATACCTACATCTTATAAATTATATAAAATTATTCGGTCATTAGAATATATATATTATTTTGCTATACCCAGTGTCACTCTCACAGTAAATACGAATCTAACGACACCTCTCAAGCTAAAATCCATCTAGCCGTTCAGGCTGCAGAGCGTGCCAAAAATTTTAATTATACTATTTGTCATTTCTAATTACATTCAAACATAAGTTGCATATATTTTTGTAAGGACCTTTAAAAATCCTTCATTTTGATACCCCACTCAATGGTATTAGAAGAAATAAAATTCGAACTCCACAATATGGCACCCCAAATCCAGCGTTTTTTATTTGTTTATTGATTTGAATGTAGCCAGTGACACTCACGACATCAAGACGAATCTACCAACATGTAATCTATCCAAATCCCTCCATCCGTTGAGGAGTTACGAGGGAACAAAGAATCGGGCAAACACATGACCCTCCTTTTGGGTAAAAAGTACTGCAGCGCCATCTATGACACAGATGATGAACTAACTGCGAAAAACGTCAAAATCCTACATCGCGCAAGCAACTTTATCCGTGACCTAAGAGTATATAGGAGAACCTGACAACAACTGTCGGGCAGTATCCCACCAGACATAACACCCGTCTGGTCGGAGGATCCTCCCTTTTCTACGGGGGATGAAGAGTTTTACACCCTGTTCTATTCCTCTTCGTCACCTTCCTCTGCCCTTGACCCATGTTTCTTGGGTACAGCGTAATACGTTCTAGTCTTCCATTCGCCCCTGTCAACCGTCACGCTATCATTCACTCCTTTATATTTCATATCATTCCTCACACAATCCATCCATCGTTTCCTTGGTCTTCGTCTCCCTCTCCATTCATCGACATTTATATTCATCACTCTTTTACTCACATGCGATCGGTCCCTCCTCATCACATGTCAATACCAAGACAGTCGATTCCCTTTCAACTTTTCTGTAACTGGCGCAATTTTCACACAAAATTCGGTAAGTATCATTGATCAGTTGTTTGTTTCTTCAAGATTCACTCACTGATTCTTGAAAACAAACGCATAATAGCAAAGGAAATGGTGAATTACTGTTTCATCTATGATTCAAGGTATAGACTTGGAGCGGTTAAAGTAAAACAGCCTACTTGATACAAATGTTACTAAAGAGTACTAAGATCCGTCTTAGCTCAGTTAGACTCAGTTGTGTTTGTTTCCCAAACCATACCAGTTCCTACTTTTTCACAAGTTATTTTTAAACACAAGTTTTTTAAGTGAAAACGTTTGGTTGAAAGAAAAACATTGAACAATCGTCACATCCACTCAAATCACGCTTCGTAGCACTTGTAGCCAATCCGCTACGGCGTAGTACCACATACACGTGCGTGGGGCACAAACCGTAGCAGTGCTACGACTGGGGCGTGGCTTGTGTACTTTTTTTTCACTTATATCGGCAGTCCCCAAAGACTGTCCTGATTTGTTTAATATTATAACAATTTTGCTTTAAATACACAACCCCCGTACTATTCAATGCATATATTAGCACAAAGTTTTGAGTCCTACCGTGAAACGTGATTTTTCCACCCCAAAAAAGTCGCTATTTGCAGCAATAATTTTTGCGTAAAGTTAGTTTGATTTTTTTATTCAATTCAATTCTTTATTGCATATCACATGTGTTTTACAAGATCTTATAATTTAAATAAAGTTCACATGGACCCAACAATTTATAATATTAGACAGTAAGTAGCAAAAATATCATTCATTAAAATTTTGTAAGTTCATTCAAATAATTAAGTAATGTCAAACGATAAAATAAAATAAAATGATAAAATAGAGTATAAAAATAAAAAATCGCATAAAATAAAGTTATAGTCCTACCGTGAAACGTGATTTTTCACCCCAAAAAAGTCGCTATCTGCAGCAATAATTTTTGCGTAAAGTTAGTTTGATGTACATAATGCTTGGTTGAATGCTTCGTGATGGGTACGTTTACACCTTGCATGTGTGTATAAAGGAGTACTGAACAGAACATAGTCCTTTCAATGATTATATCAATAGACCATGTTTATACTCATGTCCATATCGATAGCTGTCAACAGGAAACCGTCTACACAAATATTGTCTTGTTAAGTGTCTTTTTATTGAAGTAAGTATTGACTTATAAGTATAAACTCGTTGATTGTCTATCTATCCTGCGGTCATGTTCTTTCTAAGTTTACTTTAAACTTCACTGTCTTATGACGAAGAAAAATAGCTGCTCCATGTAAAATATTGGTGTCGTCAGCTGCATCAACATACACTGATATTCTTACCCTGGTATCTACAGTCAAGTTAAAGTACTTAATTACTTATGCAATATACAAGAATTTGAACGAAGTAAGAACCGTAAAAGAAAAGCAAAGCTAAGAATTCTAATTTTTTGACAGTTCTAACTTCAAGCAATTTTAGAACTAAGAATGAATATGGTATCTTAAGGTGAATGCTCCAACCAGCCCGCGAAATTCAAATTTTCTTACAAACGTCTTACAATCGCGAACAATATTTTAATCAACACACAACCTAGCATTGGCCTGAAAATTGCAAAAAACGTAAGAACTATGTAACTATGTTACAAATACTATTTTATTTATGATAAAAACGATTGTTGCCTGTTAATTAATAACTTATTCAAAATCTGTCAAACATAGAATCTGTCGATTGTAGAATCGGTCAAACATAGAATCTGTCGATTGTAGAATCGGTCAAACATTGAATCTGTCGGTTGTAGAATCTGTCAAACATAGAATCTGTCGATTGTAGAATCTGTCAAATATAGAATATGATGTCATAAGTAGAATCTGTCAAATGTAGACTAAACGGAAAATTTGAATTTCGCGGGCTACCCTGGAGCATCAGCCTTAAGTAATTACTTTTACTTAAGTTATAACTTTGACATGTTCATAGATACGGATGTTAGTCGCTCACTCAGCGCGAATCAAGCTTTTTGGTTTCGTTCAGGGTACTTTTACACTCATTACATCCAGGGGCCTAAGCACACGGCTTATTTTAAACGAGCAAATGACGCGCGTATACGTCGTCGTCGTCTCGTATACGCTCTTTAGGTTAAGCCGTGCTCGCCTAGGTTGGTCTGTGGATGGGTGACCACCCTTACATACCGAGTTTCCTCAGTTCCACGGAAAGCACGTTAAGCCTTTGGTCCCGGCTGTCATTTGAAAATCTTTGACTGTCGTTAAAAGTACAAGCCGAAAGTCTGACATCCAGTCTTACCAAGGGGTATCGTATTACCCAGTTTCTGGGTTGTGGCGGTCAGATAAGCGGTGGCTACATGAAAAATACTGGTATTCCGCTGCATCCGGTTAGACTGGACCACACCGTGCCGACCACAACATAGTTTGGGAAAAGGCTAGGCAGATGATGAGTGTGAATTCTTAAAGCTTAATGTTCAAAACAGTATCTTAGTTTATTATTGTAAGCTTATAAATTAAACCAGAGGCCATAGGTGAATTACCTATATAGTAGTAACAATTAGATTAAATTGCACTCGTCTGCCCGCAGTTGTTCGCTCACGTTTTGTATCTGTTAGCTCGACACGTGTCTTGTGAAGATCATAATAACGTGATCTTTCGACATTATTATAACTTTGAACGAAAATAGATAGTTAATCTATACTTTTTTTGACAGCCGGGACCAACGGCCTAACGTGCTTTTCGCGGCACGGAGGAAACTTGGTGTGTAATGGGTCGTCACCTATCCGCGGACCAACTTAGGAAAGCGCAGCTTAACCTGAAGGTTACTACGAGCGTCTGTTATTATTTAGCCACGAGCTCCTCCATTAAAACGTCCACACGTGTTTACGGATAAACATCTAAGAAATAAGAAACTAAAGACATCTTGATTACATTATTAGTTAACTAGAAACTATTATATGCAATCGTGTTTTTAATATACATGATGCAGAATAATTGGAAATATGGAATTTTTACAAAAATTCTAGAAATTGGCTGGTTAAGGGGTACTGTAACACTTAAGGCCCTTCTAACCCTAAAATTAGCAACTCTATTTGTGGTGGTTCAAACTTCGTTTGAAATAATAATGTTAGAATAAAGTTCTAATCAGCTTGCACTACAAAGCGGTTGTTACTTCAGTCACTGCGGCCGAATAGTGCGAAATGAGTGGTTTTTTGCGATTTACAAAAAATCTATTTATTGGACTAAAAAAATAAAACAAATAAGACCTGCTTTATAGTTAGTTCAGTTAATATGCAAAATTTCATGATCTAATTTAATACTTTAATACCCGCAATTACAGACACAATTAAAATTGTTATTTTAATTGTGTCTAGCCGTGCCCAAATGGGCACGGTGCATTGTTATGCACCGTGCCCATTTGGGCACGGCTGGGACCCTAAAGGAGTACTTTTTGAATACCAGCGGTTTATTGTTCGATTTGGAAGTAACTTTGGATTTTTTTTTCTATCGAAAAAAGTTTATGGAATCGTGTTTTCGTCACACATAATACTTAGCATTAATCCTCAACTTTACCATATATTTATTTCAAAATTAATACTGTAGTATTTTAGGCCATTTGAGGGAGTATAGGCCCTTAAACTGTTTGTCTCTACATCACCCAAAGGTTGACTGGTAGAAAATGCCTATGGCATTATGTCCTCTATATTTTGTGCTTGAAGTTTTAACTACCGTACCGTACCGTATTACCTCTTATGTTCCTTGTAAAGTATTGGTATTCAGCTGCATCCATTATTACATTAGAAGTCGACCGTATATTTGGGAAAAGGCATAATACATGCTAATTACAGGATTTTTATACTACAAATGTCACTTACGGGATATCTTCCGTGATTATTGTTTATTTTTGAGCTCCCGAAATTTCGACGCTGTTGTAAGCGCCATGATCGCGGGTTAACTCGCGGGAAGATATCCCGTTAGTGACATCTGTAGTATAGTTATGAACCGTGAAAGCTTAAAACAACAGGATTATTGATAAAAATTATCCATGAATCGGTGACCACACCGAGTATGTATGTAGTATCGAGTTTGATTCATGCCTTGGAAAGCATGTTGAACCATTGGTCCCGGCTGCCAATTGTGGGTCTTTGACAGTCGCCCGAAAGCCTGACATCTAGTCCTTACCAAGGGTATTACCCAGTACTAACTGGGTTGTGGGGGTCAGATAAATAGTCGCTCCATGCAAAATACAGGTATTCCGGTTAGACTGGAAGCCGACCCCAACAATAGTTGAGAAAAGGACTTCAGAAATCCTAGTATTTCCGGATAAATACGATTCTTGCAATTATCCTACGACATGAGACTGCAAAATATTCAATTATGTATGTCAATTACTATTAAATAGCATGCAGGGATCACCTATTAACCTTATGTGTTTTATAAGTATATAACAAGACGAGAATTTTCCCCGAAGAAGTTAATTGAGCTACTTATGTACCTATTAATTCCTATGTGATACATAAGATTGTCCATCTCAGACACTAATCTGCATAGTCCTCATATGAATTGAGCAAGATTATGTCTGGACTTCAAAAGAAACTTATGACCTTGAGTTTATTTCGGCTGTTTCTTCTCAGAATAGTCAGGTACGAAACACCGGCCCCATCTAGTTTTAAAAAATGACGTTTAAAAGTGTTTGTAAAGACCTACTTGCAAAATAAACATCATTTATCATTTAGTAGAAAAATAACCTACGCGACGTGGATGGATAATCATCTCTCACAAGGTTGCGCTCAACTTACTTTGAAGGTGGCCCAAAAATTTAATTCCGTGTCGACCGACGGGCTACCTCGTTAAATTGAAGAGGTTTTTGTGATAACATCTCATCTGCCTAGCCTTTTCCCAACTTTGTTGTGGTCGGCTTCCAGTTTTACCGGATGCAGCTGAATACCAGTATTTTACATGGAGCGACTGCCTATCTGACCTCCACAACCCAGTTAGTACCGGGTAATACGATACCCCTTGGTAAGACTGGTTGTCAGACTTTTTGGGCCTCTAACTACCTAACGACTGTCAAAGATCTACAAATGACAGCCGGGACCAACAGCTTAACGTGCTCTCCGAGGCACGGAGGAAACTCGGTATGTAATGGGTGGTCACCCATCCACAGACCAACCTAGGCAAGCACGGCTTAACCTAACGATCGACCCGAGCGGCTGTTATTATTTAGCCACGAGTTCCTCTTTTTTTTTTTCTTTTGTTTTGGTTTTTGTGATAACAATTTATAAATATTTGTCATAACTTTGTCGACTTTAGCATCCTATAAGTTCCAGAATCACTAAAAACCATTGATGCAAGAGCGAGCGAAGCGAGCTCGAAAATTTTTAGCTCTCCGCTTCAGACCAAAATAAAAAGGTAAAGATCTCGCTCTGTTCATACGCGCTCACACGCACACATTTTCATCAAACTACAATTAAACTATGCCTGAATAAATGCACAACATATTTACGAAACCGGCCTCACTTTTCTCTTCGCAGAGTTCCGTCTTAACTTTTTTTTATCTGAGTGGGTATCGTATTACCCAGTAGTAACTGGGTTCTGGAGGTCAGATAGGCAGTCGCTCCATGTAAAATACTGGTATTCAGCCTAATGAGGCAATAATTACCTATCTGTATACAATGGTATCTCTCAGCTGATTCTAAAATTACTCCATGCACTTGACGATATATAGTCGATCACATGCCTTACACTCCACATAAGGTTGTACCACCACATAAAGATGGTGCCCTAGCACACCCAAATTTCACCAGTTACGTTCAAGTTCCATATAAAAGGAAAAGATCGCTGGATGTCTTGCGCATCCAATACAATAATGTTTTTAGGATGCTGTTGCGATTGCCTCGTTTTTGCAGTGCCTCTGGAATGTTCGCGGTAACTCATACCGATGGGTTTCATGCCATGATCCGCTAGAAAACAGCCTCGCCAAAATAAGGGGCTGTCACAATAGCATCCCGAAGGCAGTGGCGGCCGATACTTCCTCCACCATAATAAGGCAACGTCCACTGCTAGACATAAGCCTGTCCCATGATGGGAGGAATTAGCCGTAATCTCCACGCTTGGCAGGCGGATTGGAGATCGCAGTGATGAAAGACTAACAGAAAACGCTGCTGCCCATTCTCTGGTCTACGGAGGCGCAAGGTGTTCTGCCTCAGACATTAGTCGCCTTATACGACACCCGTGAGTGTAATGGGTTGGTTCTATTCTACTCTGCCGGATACCACACGGCTCAGTGAGAAGACTAATACCCTAGAAATCTGTTGTCCTACTTACTATAATGGCTATTAACTATGGGTGGTCCTCTTATTAACTCGTGTTTAGTTAAGTTACTAACAATAGTGTTTAAGTGCAAACCTGTTACTAACAATTTATGGATCTCCTATAATAGTCGTCCGAAATAAAATGATTTTATTTATTATTATTTATTAATAGTGGGGTGAGCCTATTGCCATCAACCGGGCACAAATCCAGACTCCGTCGCTGCTACTGAGAAATTCCTAATGGGAAATCCTAATAACCTTCTTTCCGAACTGAGAATAGAACTTTAGATATCAGGCTCAGCCATTGATTTAAATAGTAAAGATACGGTCGTCCGAACGTTCGCCGAACGCGGTCGCCATACAGAAACACTAACGCCATCTATTAGAACTACTATGAACTACGATGTCAATCGGCGTGGTCTGCCCCTAGACGTAACCTTGTAAGAGCGGGTATTTTTCGCACCGAATCAGTAGGAAATCTGCAAATTAAATACGTATTTTCACTGTACTTATAGATTTTTACCAGTAAGTACATAAAAACACATTTTAATTTGCTTGTAATAAACAATAAAAAATATTTTATACATATAAAATTAATTTTATGATATGAATTATTAAATCTTTTCATTTCATCGGCTAAAACGCGCGCCGCTGCAAAGTTATGTCTAACTTTTACGCGGCTTCGCGTCGTCTTTGCCAAACGTTGAGACAAATACGAAAGAAAATTGTTTTAAATAATGTTAGAAGTTGATATAATATTTTTTTTTAACTTACCGGTGATAAGAAATGTTATCATTTATTTTATTGTGCTTTTTGTCGTAGTTCACGCATCCCTTCACGACACAACTTGGCATTTTTGCTTGTAAAATTTACGACCGCTCCCAAAGACAGCCGAACGCGATCTAGTTTAGTTCGCTATAGGGAAGACCATTTTGGGACCACGTTCGAGGCGTCATTGTAACATGCGGTCCACCCAGTCCTTACGCAGTAATATAATTATATGTCAATGGGCTCAGCTATCTTCGTTTCGACTACTAGATCAAGATGAAGATAAAGTTTTTAATTTATGGTGTAAAATATAATTACCACCAAAAATAACTTTTTGATTACTAACATCTATCACCTAAAATATCAATTGATCACCATATTTAATAAATTGAGCACCTAATTTTAATGAGGTGGTTGATGACAAACTAGTGTTGCCTAGGCCGACTTGGGGCACCCCGACACAGATAGATTAGGTTAGGTTAGGTTATTTTTTTTATAAACCATTCAGAAGTAGGAGCCCCGCTCTGTCGACCGGGTCTCTCTCGACTCGGATGCAAGAGCATAACAGTTCAATTTCTGGTGGTCATTAACAAAAAAAAAAAAAAATTGTTCTAATTTCACAATAAAATGGGGATCAATTTTGGTGATCATTTACTAATTTTGCCAATCAAAAGTGATTTTTTTGCCGTTACATGTCATTAACTAAAAAAATAAATTTTGTGTTCTAATTTCACTATAAAATGGGGATCAATTTTGGTGATCATTTACTAATTTTGCCAATCAAAAGTGATTTTTTTGCCGTTACATGTCATTAACTAAAAAAATAAATTTTGTGTTCTAATTTCACTATAAAATGGGGATCAATTTTGGTGATCATTTACTAATTTTGCCAATCAAAAGTGATTTTTTTGCCGTTACATGTCATTAACTAAAAAAATAAATTTTGTGTTCTAATTTCATGATAAAATGGGGATCAATTTTGGTGATCTTTTACTAATTTTGCCAATCAAAAGAGATTTTTTTGCCGTTACATTTTGCTAAATCTGGTGGTTCGTTAATTGTATGCCTTAATTTATTAACATAATAATATCGCCTGTAGTACCCTAAGCGTTAGGCACACAGTACACATTTCGCTACTTATGTATAAGCCCGATGTAGTAGGGGGCTAGCCTATTCCTATTTATAGCCTATTACATAACAAGATTCTCAGGTTATTTCCCTTTGTAAACACGTCGCAATGACGCATAACTATAAGTTATACAAAATCACGGAAAATACGTATATTAACAACGTACGTGGTATAATTGAAAATCATGAAACTAAAAATGAGTTTTTTTTTCTAAATTACTAACTACCAACATCAGAGGAGCTCGTGGCTAAATAATAACAGCCGCTCGGGTCGGTCTTTAGGTTAAGCCGTGCTTGCCTAGGTTGATCTGTGGATAGGTGACCACCCATTACATACCGAGTTTCCTCCGTGCCTCAGAAAGCACGTTAAGCCGTTGGTCCCGGCTGTCATTTGTAGATCTTTGACAGACGTTACAGGTAGTCAGTGGCCTGAAAGTCTGACAACCAGTCTTACCGAGGAGTATAATAGTATTGTCCAATACTAACTGGGTTGTGGAGGTCAGATAGGCAGTCGCTCCATGTAAAATACTGGTATTCAGTTGCATCTTGTTAGACTGCTGACCCCAACAGGTGGATAAAATGCAATAAATGTATTGAGTATTGAGTATTGAAAAATACCAAATGTCTGCCTTAACGTGCTTTTCGAGGCACGAAGGAGTCTTTGGTCACCCATCTACTGACTGACCTCGGCAAACGCTGCTTTACCTTGCAGATCGACCCGTGTGGCTGATATTATTTAACCATGAACCCTCTTCGTGCGCATGTATCATTTTTTTAGTTAATTTACGTGTATTTTTTAAACACGTTTTAGACAAGAGGTTATTTATCTTTTAAATTAGTAATTAAATCTGTTTGTATCCTGTTACCTAATTATTTATATAATTTATAATTTTTCGTAATGTCAGTGACAACATTTTGTCTAGAAATAGCGTTTAGTTTTAATAATTAAAACGTTTATTAGTAATTAACACTATTAAACACAAAACGGACAATGAACGGATATGGGCAATCGTTTAAAAAACAAACATAATTATAAAAGTAAGTACTTAATTAATGTTTCAAAGGTATTTTTTTTACCCGACTGCCAAGTAAGTGTTATGTTTTTCGGCGTATCCTGTATGTTTCTTTGTAAACTTTATTACTTCGTATCTTCCAAACAGCTGGATGGATTTCGATGATTAAGGTATCATTAGATTCGTCTCAAAAACACAAGTGTCCTTAGATAGGTTTAAAAAAAATAGAAACCTCTGCCTTATCTTTCGAAATACTCTGTCTATGTTTAATATTAATAAGTATGTCTACTTTAAAGGTTGTAAAACACCTCTTAACGAAGCCGAAAGGCACTTGTTCTCCCCGTCTTTGCGATCATTTTTTTTGTTCTATACCATACCTGGGACCCTTCTAGTCACGGAGATATTGGGGGTCAAAGTTCCAACTTTTTGACAAGTTTTCTTTTTAAAATACAAGTTTTTAATATATTTTTTTTTACTTAGACACCTCCACGACCCCCGTACTATACAATCCATCCATCAGCACAATGTTTTGAGTGCGTTACATTGAGTTCTACCACAAAACATGATTTTTCACCCCAAAAAAAAAAGTCGTTTCCCAGCAATATTTTTTGCGCAATGTGATTAACAGAATGCTTGGTTGACGGCATCGTGATGATTCTGTTTACCCCCTGTATGTTGGCCATCCAATAATGAAGTTGGAAGTCCATAACCTTCAACTTGATATTGTCTAACAATGCAACATTTAAAGACTGACGTCAAACGTCAGACAAACTTCTGCATCGGGTGTCCATCAATATGAACAATATGTAAGTAATTAAAAGATTAACTAAGCAAAAAGGTCTCTCAAACAAAGATTGACAGACTGCGCGCGCAGACGTTGCACAAAAAGAATGGACGTCATTGCCCCCTCTGGGGTGAAAGGTTTTCAAGTGTACCTAAAGGATCTAACCCTCATTGGGACTGTGTGGTCTAAGGGCCATATTTGCCTCAAATGGCTTAGCATGATCCTCCGTTACGCCTAAAATACTGCAGTATTCATTTTGAAATAAATATATGGTAAAGTTGAGGATTAATGCTAAGTACTATGTGTGACAAAAACACGATTCCATAAACTTTTCTCGATAGAAAAAAAAACAAAGTTACCTCCAAATCGAACAATAAACCGCTGATATTCAAAAAGTACTTCAAATTAGATCATGAAACTTTACGTACTAACTGAACTAACTATAAAGCAGGTCTTGTGTGTTTTATTTTTTTAGTCAAATCAACAGATTTTTTGTAAATCGCAAAAAACCACTCATTTCGCACTATTCGGCCGCAGTGACTGACGTAACAACCGGTTTGTAATGCAAGCTGATTAGAACTTTATTCTAACAGTGTTTCAAACGAAGTTTGACCACCACAAATTAATAGAGTTGCTAATTTTAGGGTTAGAAGGGGGTTAAGGTTCATACCAACTAACAGAGCTCGAGTCCCAGCAATGGGAATGTTAAGTATGTTGATTATTTTCAAGATGAAAAGCAGTCATAGCCTAGTGGTATGACTGTCGAACTACCAAGTCATAGGTCTCAAGTTCGATCCCAAGATACGCTCCTCTGATTTTCCGGATTCATGTGCGTATTGTATAATAGGCTTGTGTCCTGAAAATATCAAATTAGTCCGTCAGTTAGATTATCAAAAAATATTTGACACGTATTTTTTCTTTTGTTACGGAAACCAAAATTGACGAAGATACGACGCTTTTAAAATTCTCAAAACGTCACGCCGTGCTATAATTTTTAGTGCGTTGTGACGTCACGAGCACTCTCGAGTTTTGATGCGTTTTATCTTTGCCAATATTCATTGATTTCATCATCATCATCATTTCAGCCGAAATACGCCCACTGCTGGACATAGGCCTCCCCCAAGTGTCGCCACATTGACCGGTCCCGTGCGACTCGCATCCAGCGGATTCCTGCAACCTTCACCAGGTCATCGGTCCACCTAGTGGGAGGCCTTCCAACGCAACGTCTTCCGTCTTTCATTGATTTACAAAAACAAAAATTACTTGCCCATTATTTTCCAATACTCTATCTGACGGACGAAATAGATTTGCAATTTATTGATGGTGGAAACTAGCCTATTATCATTGCATCGGTGAAGGAAAACATCGTGAGGAAACCAGCATGCCTGAGAGATACTTCTCGACGGCATGTAAAGCAAGTCAGAGGCTCATTCATGGGCAGCCTAGCTTTCGACGCCTGAACGAACCGATCATCCTCAAATTTTGCATATATGTTATCAGATGTACAGAATTCAATTCAATTCAATTCAATTCTTTATAGCATATCACATGTGTTTTACAAGGTCTTATTATTAATATAAAGTTCACATGGTGTTGGGCACAACAATTTATAGTAGTAGACAGGAAGTAGCATTTAAAAAATCATCATTAATTAAAAATATGTAAATTCATTCGAATAACTAAATAATGTCAAAGTATAAAATAAAAGGATAAAATGGAGAATAAAAAAAAATCGAATAAAATAAAATTACAGTCAAATATATCTGGTCATTAGAATAATAATCGAAATACAATCATGTCAATTAGATAACAATCAAAAACAAAATGTCAATAAAATAAAATAAAATTAATTACAGTCAAATAAATAATGTCACTAAAAAATAATGATCAAAATACAATTATGTCATAAGCTAATAATCCAAACAAAATGTCAATAAAATAGAATTAAATTACAGTCAAATAAATCATGTCATTAAAAAATAATAATCAAAATACAATTATGTCATAAAATAATCAAAACAAAATGACAATAAAATAATATAAAATTAAAGTCAAAATCATGTCATTAAAATAAAACTCGAAAACAGTCATGATAAAAAGTTAATGAATCAAATACAAAATCAATCAAATACGAATTGGACATATCAGGTAAAAAATACCGAAAAAAGTATTGTTCCCGAGGAAAACAACAATAACGTTCTAATCCACTTGATAGGTTACGCGCCGATTCATAAATGATAATAGATGGCGCCACGTGTCTTTCGAATCATGTTTGAATTAGAGTTGCCGCGAATACTCGCTATTATTCGGTATTCGGCATTACTCGTCATTTTTTTGATATTCGTCGAATACCGAATAATAGCTAGTATTATTCGGCATTCGGCGAATAGTCGTCGAAAATAAACTTTTAACGAACAAAAGAACTAATGAGTTAAAAATAATCATTTTTTTAATTATTTTCCCTAATAAAACAATACACATTATCAATTATTATCTGTAATATGTGCCTGTGCCTATCATATTCATGAAATTAAATTAGTAAGGCTTTTTAATTAACATTTAAAATCCAACAGAGGCAGATTGTGGTGCAAAAAAACATTTTTTTCTGCACGTTCTGGAGCAAGTCGGTTTCGTTTTTCCTCGTAAATTAAACCTGCCTCGGAAAATAGTCTTTCTGAATAAACAGAGAGATTTTTTTTATGTCGAATAGTAATGTCGAGTTATTCGACTATTCGCCAAAGTGAATGGTGATTAATCGGTATTCGATTATTCGCTATAAACACTATTCGCGGCAACTCTAGTTTGAATCATACTATTAAAGAATCTTTAGTAGTGTAGCTTTGAGTTTAATTGTCAAATTCTAAATTAACGTGAGCAGAGCAAAGCCGCGTAAAAGCTAGTATTATATATGTATGTAAACAAAACTGTACAAACAGTAGAAAACTGCAGTCGGACAAGTGCTTTTTACAATTTTATTCTCATCCAACTGAATTTGTTTCTTTTTTCTGGAAGTCATTCGTTGTTAGTCTATACCTAAAAGTTGCACTTTATTATCTGCTTAGCCTTTTCCCAACTATGTTGGGGTCGGGTTCAAGTTTATCCGAATGCAGGAAACACCAGTATTTTCGTCAATTTATTGACGGAATCTAAATAACCGTATTTTTTGTCGTCGTGTTTAGTTAGAAATGTCAAGATGACATCAGTTTAGTACAGGCATCATCAGGCGTCAACCAAGTATTCTGTACACCAAAGTGCAGACACTGCGTAATAAGAAGTAAAATTGGTGGGAAACGACTTTTTTTTTGGTGTGAAATATCACGAGTGTGAGTCTGGTAGCGCTGATGGGTACATTGAATCGTATAGAGTACATGGATGTATCTTAAACGATCAATTGAGCAATATTTGTAATCACGTTCTCGAAAATGGCTCTAACGATTTCGATGAGAGTTGCAAATATAGTTTAGTTATAGTTGAAAGATGAGAATAGCGGTCATTGACTAACTTTAAGAAACCGGTCAAGTGCGAGTCGGAATCGCGCACGAAGGGTTCCGTACCAATTATTATAAAAAAAAACACGTTTGTTGTATGGGAGCCCCCCTTAAATATTAATTTTATTCTGTTTTTAGTATTTGTTGTTATAGCGGCAAAAGAAATACATCATCTGTGCAAATTTCAACTGTCTAGCTGTCACGGTTCATGAGATACAGCCTGGTGACAGACAGACGGACAGACGGACAGACGGACAGACAGCGAAGTCTTAGTAATAGGGTTTCGTTTTTAGCCTTTGGGTACGGAACCCTAAAAACCAAAAATAAGCCTGTTCACGTCTGGAATCGTCGTCTATCGTGATCTTCAACATTTTTGTAAGTAATGAAAAACGATACATGGTTTATTTATTTTGGTTCGTACGAAGAGATATTAGGGAAAGGACAGTGACCGCTATTCTGATCTTAACTGGCACCAACTATAGAACAGTTGATTCTTTGATACTATCGCATTTATACCTTAGTTATATGATAACAAAAAAACCGGCCAAGAGCGTGTCGGGCCACGCTAAGTGTAGGGTTCCGTAGTTTCCCGTCCGTCACAATAAGCGTTCCCACTTATGAGTTTAAAGGTAGGTATCCATTATGTAAAAATGCTTGCATATACGAATATACTACATACTTAGTCCAGAAATTATTTTGTACAACTTTTTGTCTTTTTTGTACAAAAACTGTTGTTTCCATCAAGATCAAAATGATTTTCCTAGAAAGTCCTTATAAAGTTCTACTTTTTAGATTTTTTTCATATTTTCTAAACTTATGGTTCAAAAGTTAGAGGGGGGGGGGGGACATTGTTTTTTACTTTTGGAGCGATTATTTCCGAAGTTATTGACATTATCAAAAAATGATTTTAGGAAACCCCTATTCATTTTTAAATACCTTTCCAACAATATATCACACGTTAGGGTTGAAATTAAAAAAAAAATCACTTCCCACTTTACATATAGGGGGGCTACCCTAATAAAACATTTTTTTCCAATTTTTATTTTACCACTTTGTCGGCGTGATTGATATACATATTGGTACCAAATTTCAGCTTTCTAGTGCTAACGGTCACAGAGATTAAGCGAGGACGGACAGACGGACGGACGGACAGACATGGCGAAACTATAAGGGTTCCTAGTTGACTACGGAACCCTAAAAACACCTTGTATAAGTACAAGCTTGCACCTACAATGTAATATTTAGAAAGCTGACGCCGCAGGCTATATTTACAATTGCCCGGGGCATTGTCAATAGCCCAGTGACCCAGTGAGGGCAATACTTGTTACTTTAGAGTTTTTGCGCCTTGTGAATTGAATAGACGAAGTGATTGGACGTTTTTATTAAGGTTGTATGGTGTGTTTCGTTGTTGACTAACGAATAGACAAACAATTTATTGGTTTAAGTTTTTTTCTGCTAAATACATACGTCAACCAAGCATTCTATACATCAAACTAAGTAACTCTACGCAAAAATTATTGCTGGGAAACGACTTTTATTTTTGGGGTGAAAAATCACGTTTTATGGTAGGACTCAATGTAACGCACTTAAAACATTGTGCTGATGGATGGATTGAATAGTACGGGGTTTTTGGAGATATATAAAGTTAAGTTACTAACATATTCAAGGAATATGACTTAGATCCATTCACAAGTAGTGTGAATTCGGCCAGAAGGTGCTTAAGCCTCAAATTTTTCAAGTAGGTTACATTGTTTGTTTTAGTTTTGGTATTATTTTCTCATAATACTATTTCACCTACATAAATTACATAAATTACTTATATTAAGGCTGTGTGTTTTGTGTTCTTGTCTTGTGCTTACACCATAGATTTCTATTATAAGTATATACGTGAGGACTCGTAATTGGCTTTCTGGTAACTATGGTTTCCTTTTCCGTTTTTTCTGTTTTTATTAGCTGTAAGTCCTCCATGTTATAAATAAATAAATTAATTAATTAATTAATTAATAAAAAATTTGAAAAAGTTGTAAATTTGACCCCCAATATCTCCGTAATTAGAAGGTTCTCAGGTATGGTGTAGAACAAAAAAATATTCGCAATGACGAGGAGAACAAGTGCCTTTCGGCTTCGTTAAGAGTAGGTACTTTTGGCGCAAATCCAGACCTGAGAAACACCCGTAGGAAAAACCCAACAACACTTTGCCCAACCTGGGAATCGAACCCAGGACCTTATTTTCAGCAGTCGCGCTTGGCGCCACAAGACCAACGAAGCAATAAAAAAAGCTTTTTATTTTTCAACGCAAAAAAGTTTTTATTTTTCACTTTTTAGTGGTTCACATGTGCTTACCCCTTCACAGCCTCCCGTCGTGATGTGATGGTATGAACTGGTATAACCAATAGACGGACATGAGACTTCAGCAATCCCAGTCCAATTGAGGAGTTCCGTTGCCTATCTCCGAAGTTCTTCATCAGATCTTCACCAAATTGAAATGGGACCACTCCGTAAAAGTATTCTTCCAAAAACTACTCAAATCGCTTCATGTTCTCTCTATTTCTCCAGGATCCCATCATCAGATCCTGATTTGATGGTCATGGTACCACCTGGGAAGCCCTTCCCTTGGGTGGCCCTTTCAAACAAAGCAAAAAAATCTAAATCGGTCCAGCCGTCATCGAGTGATCGGGGAACATACATAAAAATAAGATATAAGTATTCTATGTCAGTATGTTAGGCTTAGTTATAGCTTAGTTATTAGTTTGGGCAACATTGTTTATTCCTAACTGTGGAGACTTGTAACTGGCTTTTCGTTGTTTGTATCATTATAATTGTTTGTTTTGTTAGCTGCAAACTACACAAATAAAAAAAAGGTTCCGCTAAATTGAGAACCTCCTCCTTTTTGAAGGCAGTTAATGATCTCTACTCTTAAATGTGTCCAACACCTAACCGTCATAAAGCGATAGCATCCCCATTATTTATCTTAGTCAAGTGAAAAGTGAAAGCACGTCTATTTCTGCCCACCTCACTAATGTCAACCGGTTTGAAGACACGTGGAAGGTCAATGGCACGTCTATAATGATGCAGAAGATATAGATACTTATCTTTATAGCGTGGAGATGACGTAAGTAGAGTCAAAAAATCTTTTTTTTTTATTATTATTATTTCTGACTGGCGGACATCACGCGGTTTCACCCGCGTAGTTCCCATCTCCGTGGGACTACGGGCATAACATATAGCCAATGTTACTCAGTAAAGACGTGGCTTTCTAATGGTGAAAGAATTTTTGAAATCGGCGTAGTAGTTTTTGAGTTTATTCATTACAAACATACACACAAAAATACATTTTTTTCTAATCTTGTAGACTAGCTTATGCCCGTGGCTTCGCCCATGTCAGATCGTATTACCGGGATAAAAATTATCCTATGTTTTAACCTAGGTTATAAGCTATCTGTGTGCTAAATTTCATCCAAATCCAGTCAGTAGTTTCTGCGTGAAATAATAACAAACATCTATCCATCCATGCCGTGTGGTATCCGGAAGAGTAGAATAGAACCAACCCATTACACTCACGGGTGTCGTATAAGGCGACTAATGTCTGAGGCAGAACACCTTCCGCCTCCGTAGACCAGAGAATGGGCAGCAGCGTTTTCTGTTAGTCTTTCATCACTGCGATCTCCAATCCGCCTGCCAAGCGTGGAGATTACGGCAAATTCCTCCCATCATGGGAGAGGCTTATGTTCAGCAGTGGACGTTATGGGCTGTTGTTGTATCCATCCATTCTTACATACTTACACATTTTACAATATTAGTTGGACTAGTTTTTGTAGTTTTGCTCGCTCGCATATTCAGCTGCATCTGATAAGACTGGAAGCCGACCGCAACATAATTGGGGAAAGCCTCAACGAATCAAGCCTATAACCATTAACCGGGCTCCTAATGAGAAATTCTTAATGAACCCAATAACACGTTGCCCGAACCGGGAATTGAACCCAGAACCCAGCAGTCAGTGCTTGCGACCACTTGACGCTCAAGGCCGTCTATGTTTAAGTAAATATTGTAGTCGATTCTGTTGTAGACAAACTAAACTTAATTTCATCATCATAATCATCATTTCAGCCAAAAGACGTCCACTGCTGGACATAGGCCTCCCAAAGTGGGGGGTTTTGCCATAATCGCCACGCTTGGCAGGCGGGTTGGCGATCGCAGTACGGTTGTTACAAAAGCACAGAGAACGCTGCTGCCCATTCTCTGGTAAGTCCCTTAGTCGCCTCTTACGACACCCACGGAAAGATATGGGATGGTGCTATTCTTTACGTCCGACACCATACAGACCTTAATTTAGGCTATTGCTATATTTTTCTCTATAATAAAACGAGAAAGAGACGGACGTAATTTAGAGCTGTCATAACTAATATTTTCATACAAATGAAGGGTGCACGTAAAAACATGTCGACTAAAAACACGGTGTAGCGCAAGGCATAAACTAGTTTGACATTTCTAGCTTAGTTGGCTTAGTTCCTTTTCTAGCACTGCCTAAATTAAGTTTAGTTTGTGCACAACAGAATCGACACTAGACATCAGGTTGTTGTTATTTATTTCACCTTTCATTCACACCATGTACGACTTAATGTTCCTATGTAGCAAGCAACACATACTACGCAAACATTCGCGTGATGAGCACTTTCACATAGGACTTTCATCTTTTACATCATAATTTGAGTGATCTTACATGCTATAAATTCTTCTTACAATGTTTGTTTGAAAATAATCCTAACTAAACTTTGTGAAAGTAAGTTGGTTCGTGTGTTACTTTTACACGCCTAAATCACTGAACCTACTACACTACACAACAACAGCCCATAACGTCCACTGCTGGACATAAGCCTCTCCCATGATGGGAGGAATTTGCCGTAATCTCCACGCTTGGCAGGCGGATTGGAGATCGTAGTGATGAAAGACTAACAGAAAACGCTGCTGCCCATTCTCTGGTCTACGGAGGCGCACGGTGTTCTGCCTCAGACATTAGTCACCTTATACGACACCCGTGAGTGTAATGGGTTGGTTCTATTCTACTCTGCCGGATACCACACGCCCACTGAACCGATCATTCTGAAATTTTGCAAATACGTTGTCAGATGATATATACAGACACGGACATAAGATACCTTTCATCACGAAAAAAAGTACAGTTCCCGAGGAAAACAACAATAACGTTCTTATGATAATAGATGGCGCCACGTGTCTTTCGAATCATGATTGAATCATACTATCATAGAAACTTTAGTATAATAAGTATGTACACACATCAAAAAAAATTTGTGATCACTTTGAAAATTCGAAATGTTTTTGTTACGTTTTTATAAAAAAAACTAGCGGACGTCACGCGGTTTCACCTGCGTAATTCCCGTTTCCGTGGTAGTATGGAGATAAAATATAGTCTATGTTACTCAGAGTGAATGTAGCTTTCTAATGGTGAAATATTTTTTTAAATCGGCGCAATAGTTTTTGAGTTTATTCATTACAAACATACACACAAAAATACAAATCTTTCCTCTTTATAATATTAGTGTAGAAGTGTAGATAAAAAATAGTTTTATTTTTTTATTTCAAATAGGGTATTTCTATTTAAAAAAAACACACAACAAAGTTTTTTTCTTGATAAAGTTCAATTTAAATAATTATATCAGCTTAAGCTATAGTGATCACTATCTTTTTTTGATGTGTGTATTTACAAACAAAAAGTATCTATGTCGTATATCAACTATCTGGTGTCCATGACACAAGCCTCGTTGCTTAGTGTGGCACTAGATGGCGGTGTGTCCAGCGACATTTATTTATTTTGTAGTGCGCTAAGAGTTAAATTAATTCGTGCGAAGTCGCGGGCAATAGCTATTTTCGAAATAATTTTGTAATACGCTATGATTGTAACTTTACTTATATTTTATTTAGCTGACGTCCCGCAGTTTCACTCGCGTAGTTCCCGTTCCCGTGGGAGTACGGGAATAAAATATAGCCTATAACACTCACGAATAATGTAGCTTTCTACCAGTGAAACAATTTTTAAAATTGGTTCATTACTTCCGGAGATTACCCCCTACATACAAACGTAACTTACAAACAAATGTTACCTCTTTATAATATTAGTATAGATTTCTCTAAATAATTGTGCTGTGTACTGCCTCATTCGTCTAGTGGTCCTGGGTTTGATTCCCCGGTCAAGCAGTGTTATTGGGTTTCTCTATCAAGAAGTTTTTAGTAGCAGCGATCACACCTCTGCTTACCCCTGTAGGAGGAATAGGCGTTGTGATTTAAAGGCCTTAGTTTGATGTAGTTACAGAACGCTTGGTTGACGGATTTATAAAGGGCCGTTTCCACCTTGTACCGTGTTTACAAGCAAATAAGTAAGTCTTGGCCGTGTGGTATCCGGCAGAGTAAAATAGAACCAACCCATTACACTCACGGGTGTCGTATAAGGCGACTAATGTTAGCCGTGTGGTATCCGGCAGAGTAGAATAGAACCAACCCATTACACTCACGGGTGTCGTATAAGGCGACTAATGTTAGCCGTGTGGTATCCGGCAGAGTAGAATAGAACCAACCCATAAAACTCACGGGTATCGTATAAGGCGACTAATGTTAGCCGTGTGGTATCCGGCAGAGTAAAATAGAACCAACCCATAACACTCACGGATGTCGTATAAGGCGACTAATGTTAGCCGTGTGGTATCCGGCAGAGTAGAATAGTGTTCGTATCAGAACATAGGTTTTATTTATTCTGGCTACATTGAAATGTTTTATTTTTTTATACTGGCAATAAGGCGTTATATTCTATTGTTTCGTACTTGTCTAGTATGGATATAAAAAATGGTCGAACAACGGAGACCAGTAAAATAAGATTTATTGATTTTTGATCATATGAAATAAAGTGATACAAAGTTTCACAGATAATTTTATTTATGTTTACGCCACGAACATAAATTTGGTTCCGATACCAAGAAAATTTTGGTTCCAATACCTAAGAAATTTTGGTTCCAATATCGAACATAATGTGTGGTTCCTGCTATAAATGCAAATAAACCGCGTGGGCCTGGAGGAGAATTTCCTGTGGTCTTGGCGGAGGGCCCAGAGGATTGCTGAAAATTCAGTATTAAACATCGGGGCTTCATCTGCTGGCTTGCGGGGCCTTCAAGTGTCAAGCGGGGTGTCAAAAATTTTCATTGAAAATACAACTCACATTGTACTGTGCAAAAAAGAGACGGCCACAAAATTAAGAATATCATCGAACTTTCGTTTTTGTTCTGGTGCTGGAACGCAAATAAAGAAGGCAGTGAAGGTGCGGCATCCAATCAGAAGATAGAAAAACGGGACTGGGCAAGTTATACCAACATAATCAGCGTTGCGGAGCCTCGTGATTCGTCAGCATCGCACGTCATCAGGTTGCCTATCTTGAAAAAAGAAAAGAAAAAACGCGTTGTGTTGTCTGCGATGATTATGTCAAGTCTTCAATAGCTGCGCCATTTTGGATTCGTATATTTCGTATTAATTTAAATTTTTACTTCTTTTGTGTTTGTGTTCTGCGCAACGAAATTGGACAAAGATATTGTTGTTGCAAAAAATCGGTATAATGGCCGAGTTACAGGAGCTCATTGCTCAAAGAGGCTACGTGAAAGGTAGTATTACGAGAATTTATAATTTTTCACAAAATAATCTCTCCGAACTGCATCAGGAATTGCTTAAAGAAAAATATAAGAAATTATCTGAGGCATTCAGTGAGTA
The DNA here is from genome assembly GCA_905147715.2 of Xestia xanthographa. Lineage (NCBI taxonomy): Eukaryota > Metazoa > Arthropoda > Insecta > Lepidoptera > Noctuidae > Xestia > Xestia xanthographa. The sequence goes on from LR990667.1 coordinate 21,094,263, forward strand.
TGAAATTCTAAATAAAAAAATATTGTATTTATGTCCTAACGATATAACTAGGGAAGATTATTCTGAAGTGGAAGAAAAATATTTCACGGCAGTTTCCAATATAAACACAGCAATTAGTGCATTATCTATTCGCGAAGATGCCAAACCTCATAGAGGTGAATTTAAAAGGTTGCCTGTTGTAAACATAGCTTCATTTTGTGGCAAAAATGTAGTGGATTTTCCACCGTTCATTAACATGTTTATGTCGGTTATTGATGCAGATAATCGGCTAAGTTTATGTGAAAAATTGCATTATTTACGCTCATTCTTGACTGGGGAGGCTCTAGATCTAATAAAAAATTTAATGTTGACTGATGAAAATTATAATGTTGCATTGGAATTGCTAAACAATAGATTTAACAATAAATTACTCATAGTCAATCATCATATTAATAACATTCTGGAGTTACCCATAGTCACAAAATGCACTGCTCAAGGTTTGAGGTCTCTTGTTTCAGTAATAAATTTAAATATTGCTGCACTAAGGAATCTGAAGGAGCCGGTGGAGCACTGGGACACCTTGCTAGTTAATATATTGTCCAAAAAGGTTGATAACTACACCAACCGAGGGTTCCATCAGGAACGGCTTAGTAAGGAGATGCCTAAGTTGCCCGAGTTCCTAGATTTTCTGGAACGGAGGGCTATTGCAATGGAAAACACCCCTGATGAGAAGGCCTCCCATTTCCAGAGGCCGGTCAAGGTAATGAGTGGTGTAAGCACATCCAAGTCCACATTATGTAAGTATTGTCAACAGGCACACAAGCTTTATGAGTGTTTAAAATTTAAATTAGCTTCTGAGAAAGAAAGAATATCCTTTGTTAATGACAATAAGCTTTGTAAGGTATGCTTAAATAGCCATAATGGAAAGTGTTTATTAAAACTAAAATGTGTGACATGTGGACAAAGGCACAATACACTTTTGCATGATAATGCATCTAGTAATGCAGCATTGCTGGATAAACCAGAAAATAGTGCAGGAGTTAATAGGGTGGCATTATCAAATGCTACAGCTTATACAGATGTTTTATTGCCCACAGCTATGGTACGCTTGGTAAAAGATGATGGCACGTTCATCACTGCTAGAGCTCTACTTGACTCGGGGAGTCAAGTATCATTTATTACTGAAAGCTTGTGTGGGTCAGAATGACGGGTGTGTTGTTGCAGAAATGAATATGCTATATATAAAAGGAATGTACCAGCAATGTACCTGAATGTACCTTTAATCAAATTCAATGTACCTCCATGAAACAAGAACAATACAAATAATTAAGTGAGCCGCAGTCCTGACAGTCAGAATGACGGGTGAATCTGATAATGAATGTAGTAGATATCTTATGGTTACCTAATATTTACCAGAGGAATGTACCTTCAACGTACCTCATAAAAATATAATCTGAAAATATATTGCGACGAGTAATTAACGAGAAAATCAAGAAAACAAATTTTGACGCCTACCATTTTTTCATAGCAATATCGCACCTCCTCCGCTCAAATAGTGTCGTAAGTCATAAAATCAAACTTTCGAGAAAATGTGTTTGAAATTTGATTTGGACGTTTTCTGAAACGAATGGTACTGGTCTGTGCTAAACAGACTCTGTGACAGCCCCAGCAGCTTTCTACGTGCTATAGCCGGGAGACATGATTAGGAAATGCAAATCCGTTCTGTTTCAAAATGCGGATTTTTAAGAACGGATTTTTGGTCCAATCTGGATTATCCGGATTTTACGGATTTTTCATGAAAATAAACAACATTACCCATATTGGGTTAAAAAAAAAACAAATTAAATGATTTTTTTAATTTTTGTTTTTTGGAATTATTCAAATTAAATACCATAATTTTGGTGTTAAAAATAATAACAGTAATATTGATTCCTATTATTCAAATAATCCATCCGTCCGTCCGTGCTGAGTTACATTAGTAAAATAATAAGTACAAATTATTATTTTACTAACGTTGCTCAACGTGTACAAAGTATTAGCTATGTCTTTGATTCTTTGGAAGATGGGTAGGCTCTTTTTTCCAATTAAAAGTAAAGTTTAATCATTTGATGATTTACTCTTGCAATAAGATCATTTGCACGTCTCTAGGTCTCTTATTATTATTCTACTTATGAATAATAGTTATTTATGATACTAGTGTCATACAATGTTTTTCAACACATTTACGAGAAAACAGTACAATATGTAATGATACAAACAGCGACCCCAAAAACCAGGAAAACGACACCTATAAAGAAAAAACCGAAAATATTCATCGGCGCCATCTTGAATTTTCATTTTGGCCTCATTTTCATTATAAGTGACCCCAAAACCCATGAAAACGACACCCATGAAGAAACATCCAAAAATTTTTCTTGGTGCCATCTTGGACTTTCATTTTGACCTCATTTTCATTATCAGCGATCCCAAAAACCACGAAAACGACACCCATGAAGAAAATACCAAAAATTTTCGTCGGCATCATCTTGGAGTTTCATTCTGACCTCATTTTCATTATCAGCGACCCCCAAAAACCATGAAAATGGCACCCATGAAGAAAAAACCGAAAATGTTCGTCAGCGCCATCTTGGATTTTCATTTTGACCTCATTTTCGTTACCAGCGACCCCAAAAACCACGAAAACGACACCCATGAAGAAAAAACCGAAAATTTTCGTCGGCGCCATCTTGGATTTTCATTTTGACCTCATTTTCGTTATCAGCACCCCCAAAAACCACGAATGCGATACCCATGAAGAAAAACCTGAAAATTTTCGTCGGCGCCATCTTGGATTTTCATTTTGACCTAATTAAAAAAAAACCGTAAATAATACGCACGGTGCTTTAAAATGGGGTATGCGGTAAAATAGGTACTTAAGTGGGAGTACCTATTTTACCGCACGTTCCGTTGTATGGTGCGTCATTTTTAACTTTCGAACAATGTATACAGGCTCCGTAAATGCAGTTTTTGAGCAAATATGTTGAAAATACTTTTTCGTTTGTGTAGGCTCGTTGGCAACAGACAAAAATTAAAAAAAAAAAGTTCCCCCCTAGACGAAGATGACATATGACGCATCCTGTCATGACGCGCCACTATTTAAAATGGTAAATTAGTTTTGAGTGAAATTAAGTGTTGTAGTTGCAATCACGTTACATACTTTGGTTACATATTTATTTCTGTGTTTAGTTATTGTTAAATTTCATGCAAGTTTAATGAAACATGAAGAGGCAAGGAGGAAAGTGTAGTGTTGTTAAATTAGAAGAACAAAAAGTAGTGTTCGGTAAATATAAAAACTATTTCCAACACGAACATGATTTGCCTTCTCCGTGCGACCCGATTTTTTCCACTATCAGAATAGAATTATATAGATCGGACTAACTTACCTAGTGACGTCCGATCCTTAATTATGTGAAGTAATCTCGTCCTCATTTAGTACTTGTAGTTTGCACTTCCTGCTAACTCGCTATCACATTTTTTAAAGATGAATCGATTTCATCAACATGAAAATGTTGTCTGTGGTCCGGTCTTGGCGCGCTCTGTCTGACATCTGTCAACTCATTCTTTCAAAGCACATGATCGGGACTTCAAGATGACCGATACGGTTATCTATCGTAGTCCCGATACATTAGTCAACACAACTTTAAAAAGGGGTGTAGATAAGACACTTTAAAACACATATAAGTAGGCTGATCTTCTGGGAAGGGTTGGGATACAATGAGGACGAGATTACTTCACATAATTAAGGATCGGACGTCACTAGGTAAGTTAGTCCGATCTATATAATTATGCTCCGTAATCTCGTCCTCATTTAGTACTTGTAGATGTTCAAAGAAGTTGTGTTGGTAATCAACATCTTTTAATCATTGAACAATGCAGCATAACATACTATTCTGAGTATTATTACTTGGGTACTAATTACACATTTACTTAAATAAAAGGTAAAATAACATAAATTTTCTCTAACTCTAGTGTCAACCAGTGTCATAATAATCTTTTATAGAACATAATTACTTTAATCAGACAGTAACCATTGACATTAAATTTAATCAACCAATAATAACAAGCAGTGTGTTTTATAGTTTATAGACTAGAACAAACTGTTTAATTGTGCAAAAGCATTAGAATCACTGACTATAGTTCTCATAAAAAAAGCAAGCAAAAGTTGAGGAACTTGTGGTCCAACCAGCTGCTTTTCTTATAACTTCAATATGAATACCCACTTCAGAGGCATTTTATGCAGAATCGTGCCTTGTGCTGTGTGATGTGAATTTGGGAGTATTTATTCCAGAATTTGTTTTATCCACCTACTAATAGTTGCAGTAGTGGCGGCATGATATGGTTTTCTTATACTTAGTTATAATTAGTGATTTATAATCTTGTCTTATATTTTCTGTAATATCTAAATAGAACAAAAGGGTAGTAGCAGGGCACACAGACAAATTCTCCTTAAAAAATGGTAATATCAAATTGGGTTGATATCTACCAGGTTCAGAGATTTTAATAATTTCTGGAATTTTTATGTTAATAATTATCCTGATTATAAGAAATGTTATCAGTATACTTATGAGAGACAAGGTTTGAATTCAGTGTGCAGTTATAAGGGCTATTATGGTAACTAACTATTTGGTAATTAGTTCTAGACTAAGGGTTTCATTAGGAAATAGTTTAGACAAATAATTCAAAACAATACTGAGAACCCATACTACTTCATATTTGGAGTTCTTAGGTCTTAACCTAAATAAATCTCTGAAGAACCTTGACAGTCGGTCATCTGAGCCAATGTGGGAAATAACCCTAGAACTAGGGAAATAACTAACGTAATGGTATTGAGTGAGCTATATGACAGTCCCTCATTAAATTTTAGTCAGTAAAGATATCACAGTGGGAATCTTGGTTCTGACAATAGGAAATCCCCTGATTCAGAGCAGACTCATATCGCTTTTATGATGGGGTTCCATTATTATCATTTCAGAAATAACCATGGACTCAAATAAGGGAAACCATGATTGTGAGGGCCACCAAGGTACTACAACAATGCCTGTTGCCCCTTCCCCTTTTATTTTCTGTAACATCTTACTAATAAGTGCAAATGGTGGTAATGTATAAAAGAAATCACCATACCATTTGACAGTGCAGGATATATAGTTCTGACAATTAGTATTAAACTTGTTTGCAAACAGATCAATCTGAGGTTAAACAATAATAGTATTGTAGGCTACATCACATAACTTCCATTCAATTTCTGTTTGGATGCCTAGATTAGAGATCTGCGATAGTGTTTTCTTTAGAACTGATGTAAGATGCATAGATCCAAATGTGTCTTTCCTCACACCGTTACCGCAACTTTCTGGCTAAATTATTAAGGTGGGTAAAACGAGTGCCACCCATTTTATTGATGTAGGCTATAGCTGTTGTGTTATCTATTTAATTCCAAGTAAAATTTCACAGTGTGTGAGTGTGCTTGCAAATATTTTGAGCCCTATAAATACTGCTAGTAGTTCAAGGTAATTTTGTATGAAACTTTTTATCATCAGTTGCCCAATGCCCATGGCTTCTGACATCATTACATACCAGACCCCAGCCAGTTTGTCAAGCATCAGAAAATATTTCTAAAACAAGGTCAAATAGTTTTATACTGTTCTACTAGTCCTATCCTAATTCCTCTTGTGATAGGTAGCAGAGCCTTGTAATTTTCATTGTTGTTTTGTTACTTTACATAACCTTGGTGTAAGGCCAACCATATTCCACTGCTGGGCAAGCAGCAACAAGGATACCTTTACCTAGCAACTGAGCAAATTCTATTATTTTGCATATCCTCTTAGACTTAAAATTATTTAATAAGTTAGGGATGAAATTTATCTATCTTTTTCCGACGAAGTGAGATATTAAATTGAACTGAATCTAACAGAAATCCTATATACTGACAGCATTGTCTGGGTTCTAAGACACTCTTTTTAGTATTGATTACAAACCCTAGATTTTTTAAGAAAAAACTTAGTATAAGAATCACCAAGGCACAAAATATCACCGTATAGAAAAGTAACCCCAATGGCCTCAGGTGACACATAACTGGCTTCATAATCTTTGTGAATACATTATGGTGCTATGCTAAGCCCAAATGGAAGGCATGTAAACTTACAATGTATCTTGAAACTGATACCGGAGAAATCTATCATATTTTTTTTTTTTATGGGTAAGAAGTGTAGCACTTAGATACCCGCAATTACAGACACAATTAAAATAACAATGCTCCGTGCCCGATTGGGTATGGTGCATTTTTCAAATCTATAGTTGCCATAAATCAACCTGGGGTCATGAGTTTGGTTACTGTCCATAAGTCTTCTAGTTTGAAGTGATGTGTATTAATATATTTATTAAGTTTTTTGAGATTTAATATAAATCCAAGTGCCATCTGACTTTGGATGCAAAAATATGCTGGATAAAAATTGATTATCTGCGGATAAACATCATTCAATACACGAGTTTATTAATTTCCATAAAATAAGATTGCTTTCTTTCTGACTGAAGTTATTGTTTTTAAGAATGGAAGTTTGAACTGGAATTTCATAAAAGTGTAAGTACCCTTGATCCAATCATTGTATTGTTGGATAGGTGGTAACATTATTCCAGACTTCAGTGAAATACTGTAATCTTCCAGTTTCTACCTGAGCTAGATGCATTCTTGTCCCCGACGCCGACGTTGCGGCTGGCGCCTCTGTGGTGAGTGCCTCGGGCGTGTTGCTAGTTTCACCTGGTTTTTCCGCTTCAGCACTGCGTTAGAGGTCTTGCAGGTGTGTTCTTCAATTCTTGTCCTGACCTTATATATATATATATATTTTTGCATTAAACTTGTCCTGCAGCTTATCCCCGAACAGGTACTTAGATATTGGAGTGTCTGCCCCATTAGCTCCTTCATTTCCTTATTGAGGCCAGGCAGGATTAGGGAGAGTCTGGTGATGCAGTTGCATGATAAATGTGACAAAGTAGTCTAGCTGCATCACATAAAGAGTTATAATTTGATCACTTTCACATCGGTTGGCGATTAGATTGTTTAACACTTTGCCTATTGATGTAATGGCAGCAGCCGAGGTAATCTGCTGCCCACTGATCACTCCACCATCCTCAGTGTGGCTGCCACTTCTTCATTTAGTTTTGGTGGGTGCAACAAGCTGCCGTTTCATTTAAACCCTTCACAATTATTGCTGACCACCGCGTGGCCAGGCTGGCGTGAAGTTCTATAGGTGTCTATGTTGGCTACGCCCCCTCATCTCTGCCTCTTTCTAATTTCGGTCAGTGGGTCGTCTTAGAGACGGATATTAATATTCAATAAAGTTATAAAAGCATTTTTTTTTTTTTTATAATTTGAAATTAAATCTTAATAATTTTAAATATTTCCTTCATTAGGTGATATAGGACAAGTGTTTGTACTCAGAAGTGGTGGTTATGAGGAATAGCTGTCACGGCGAGTCAGGCTGCGTCGGGTTTTAAAACGTGTCTCACAACATCGGTCGCGATAACCACGGCTTCTCGAGCGTGTTCGACTGGAGCGGGCTTCATACTTGTGTACAAAGGATAATTAAATAATTAATTAATTAATTAAGACCTCTGCCTGGTTGAGTTTAAATCCACGGCTAACCTCTCGTGGTAGCTCAAGGGATGCTGTAGGGACGAGACTATGAACAACTGAATGTGTACATCATCGGCAGACCTCTCGTGAAAGCTCTTGTGATGTCGTTCTATTGTAGGATGGCTTAGATCATCGGCTAACCTCTCGTGAAAGCTCTAGTGATATCTTACTAATGTGGGCACAGTTGGTGTACTCATGGTTAACCTCTCGTGAAAACTCTAGAGACATGTGCGAACAACTGAACGTATACACCATCGGCTGACCTCTCGTGAAAGCTCTTGTGATGTCGTTATATTGTTAGATGGCTAAGATCATCGGCTAGCCTCTCGTGAAAGCTTTAATGATGTCTAATAGGTTGACACAATTGGTGTCCTCATGGTTAACCTCTCGTGAAACCCCTAGAGACATGTGCATCTTAGACCAGGGTGGGTAAGTACTTAAACAAAAAAGCTTACCAGAGTTTCGGTGACGACTACGTTTTCGCTTGCTCGACCGATTTTCTAGTTCTCGCAAACGTTCGTTGAGTTCTCTCATCTCTTCGTCTCGTTTTCTTCGGTGTTTTCCCATCTCGGTTTGGTAATTACAACATTTTAGGAACTTTATTAACGGAAACGTGACCTGCGCGCTTCACAAAAAAGTACAATGAGTTGACAGATGTCAGACAGAGCGCGCCAAGACCGGACCACAGACAACATTTTCATGTTGATGAAATCGATTCATCTTTAAAAAATGTGATAGCGAGTTAGCAGGAAGTGCAAACTACAAGTACTAAATGAGGACGAGATTACGGAGCATAATTAGAATCAAAAATGTCAGAAAAGGCTATTTACATTTCGTTAAAGAGGAACTATTCGTTTTTTTTTTGGCCGTGTAAATACAGAGGAATACAATGAAGATGATGATGAAGAAAATACCAGGTCCGGAGCCAAAAGTAAATGTAGTGAATGTTCCGAAGAAGAAAAAAAGGAATTTTCAAGCGAGTCCAAGGGATTTACATTTCAATTAGATATTTACAAATGGCAACGAATACAGCCAATTACGAAATTTACAGTTAGAAACAAAATTTTATCCACTGGCAAATATCAAAAGAAATTTGTTCTGCCTAAACATGAATGGGCTCATTTATTACGAGAAGAGGTTTGGATTAATACAAAAATTCCCTGTAGTTGGACATTCCAAACGCATTCGGTGAAATATGGAGTGCAAATTACGTGTTACGGATCTTGCACCGAATGTAATGCTCAAATTAAAATAGTAATCAATTGGCCTACCGACAAGATTGCTGTTTGTGAGGGATTTATTTTAGATTACAATAAAACTTTTCGACATAATCCTAATAAAAAAATTAAGTTGTCTCCACTGCAAAGGAAAGAATTAAGCCATGAATTGAGACATGAATCACCTATAACGGTTCGTAACAAATTGGTTGATTCTACAGTGAATGTTACAGATTTTGAACCGCCGCATTTGCCTACTACAGGATGTCTAAAGCAAATAAAATATGAAGATAGATCTAGTGAGCATTACCATACAAACCCTGTTTTGTCACTCTGGATTATGACCACCATAGAACCATACGATGATTTAATAAAACATATATCTTTACATCCATTTTATATTTATTACTGGTCTTCAGCTCAAGATGCACATTATAGACAGTATATTAAAGATAACAGAGTCGTTCTAAGCTTAGATGCAACTGGAAGTTTGGTAAAATAAGTTGGACCTACAGAAAAAATCATAACCACAAATCACATATTTTTGTATTCTGGTGTCATGTATGACAAATACAATGGAAGAAGCGTGCCGATATCTCAGATGTTGTCAGCAGCACACGATATGAATATAATATCAAAATGGTTAAAAACTTGGATTTACGGGAAAAATTCTCCCAATGAAGTAGTATTGGATCAATCACCAGCTCTTATCGGAGCAGCTGTAAAGGCTTTTACTGAATTTGAGTCCACTAAGGAGTACCTAACAAATTCTTTTAATAAATTGGAAGAAAACAGTATAACGCCTAATGAAACCTTTATCCGAATCGATGTTAGCCATTTAACAAAAATATTATTTAATTTATCATGTTTTAAAAATGTTGATGAGAGGGTTAAGACGTTTTATTATCGTTGCTTGTTGTTTGTCAGGACGCTAGAAAACTATTACATCTTGAAAGAAGTTGTTTCCGATATAATCACTGTTAGTCTTAACAGGTATGACGCAGATGGATCAAGATGTTCAGAATCTAAATCGCGGTTAAAAAAACGACTGCTAGATTTGAAAGGTATACATATCGATGAAGATTGTCAGAAGTCGGACGAAGATGTTAAAGTAGATAATTGTTTTGACGTAAATGAAGGAATGGACTGTAAAAAAATAGAAACTTCAAAAGTGCCAAAGTGGTATAGTAATCAAATTGAAAAAGAAGAGTTGTTCATTACTTTAACAGAAGGCGAAGAGATGTCGTCACATGAAAATTTATTTTACATGCTGTCGCTAATACCGCATTTGACAAGGTTAGTTGGGAATTTACCATTATGGTCTAACGTAATGATCCCAATATACTATTCTGATGAACATAATCCCTCGTCGTCAAACGTCGAAAGCAGTTTTAAAACTTTAAAGAGATACGTCTTTAATATAGCAACTAAGAATAATCGATTACGAGTAGATGACTTTGTCATGAAACATTCTGAGTACATAGCTGGTGAAATAAAAGCAGCAAGGAGCAAGGAAAAGCATGAAATTGTTAAAATAACAAAGGATAGACAGAAACCACAGAGAAAAACAAAAACAAAAGATCAGTTTGATGACTCGATTTTTGTAGAAAACCCCGCGCTAATTGAAAATTGGGGAGGCCTGGGAAACAAGAAATTGCCCAGAATTAAAAAATCTATGAAGTACATTCCTCTATTAATGAACGGTCTTAAAACTAGATCTGGTGTAAAAAATGTGGTGTTAAAGAACACATGCGCTTTTGATGCTGCGGCTCAAGTTATTGCAAGTGCTTGTGCTGACGGGTTTGCTGTGAATACAACTGTATTAAATAATACTAACAACAAATTTTGTATGTTTATAAAAAATATGCTTGATGACAAGAAAACAAAACAGGATTTGTACAGAAATCGTGCTCAAATTGCAGAACATTATTTAAAAAAAAATAATTCGAGAGGGATCACCGAAATAAGTTGTGAATGTAGCGTAACAAAAATTTTTGATGAAATCATGATTGATGCAGTTTATAGTGCTGATCTTAAAGAAAATTGTACAAACGAATCTTGTGTTATAAATAATGTAACCAGAAAAATTGCTTTTCTGCCACTTGATACCAACAAAAAGGAAATTTCAGAAATAAATAATTCCGCAGTATTTATGCTGGAAAGCGATAATGTAGTATCGTGTCGTCGTAACAATTGCGAAGGAATACGAACATTTACGTATATTTTGCATAATGTTATAAACTTTGAGCTTAGCCAAACTGACTCATTATGTATTGATGAGGTGCCACTGGTATTAAATCTACAATCAAAAATATACCATATCATAGGAATTATTGAATACGTACCTTCAATGTCAAATACACTTGACGATATCGGTCATTTCAAAACTCATTGCTACAGACAGAATAAATGGGTGTGTTATGATGATCTATGTAATCGCACTACAAGAAGCCCTAATAACATAATTGCGCATTGTATTTTATTCGGACAAAAATAAACCTAGTAGTAGTAGTTAGTACCTTTTTTTGTTAATTCATATTTTTTATTTTTTTCGCTGCTTAATAATATTATTTTCTTTTCAATTTTTGTTTTATTTATCAAATCACATCCTAATCCAATCCTCTCATAATCACGTTAAATTCCCACTACGAGCAAATAAAACCGTTTTTTGTCCGTGGTTCGACCGCGTAGTTCTACTAGTAGGACCAAGGGTATTTTTCTTTTCGGTGGTTCTATCAATCGGACCATGGGCAATTCAAGTTCTATCAATAGTATCATATCTAAGGGCAACTTTGCCATACTCATATTGCTATGAAAAGGTAAGTGTCAAAATTTGTATTTTTAACCTCTCTCCAACTCTTTTTGTACCATTCGTTTCAGAAAACTCCCAAATCAAATTTCAAACACTTTTACTCGAAAGTTTGATTTTTTGACTTACGACACTATTTGAGCGGAGGAGGTGCGATATTGCTATGAAAAAATGGTAGGCGTCAAAATTTGTTTTCTTGATTTTCTCGTTAATTACTCGTCGCAATATATTTTCAGATTATATTTTTATGAGGTACGTTGAAGGTACATTCCTCTGGTAAATATTAGGTAACCATAAGATATCTACTACATTCATTATCAGATTCACCCGTCATTCTGACTGTCAGGACTGCGGCTCACTTTATTATTTGTATTGTTTTTGTTTCATGGAGGTACATTGAATTTGATTAAAGGTACATTCAGGTACATTGCTGGTACATTCCTTTTATATAAAGCATATTCATTTCTGCAACAACACACCCGTCATTCTGACCCACACGAAAGCTTGGCTAATAGCATTAAATGTAAATTAAGTGAGAATGATCAGCTTATCATAGGTGTGTGTCAAGGAGGTGAACAAAATGTTTCACACAGGGCTAATTTCACTGTTTACTCAAACATAAATAACAACAGTGTTGAAGTTTCATGCTGTGTTGTAAAAAGTATTGCATGCCCATTACCGCAGCAGTCGTTTGACATTTCACAATTTACCTTTCCTTCTTATGTGGAACTGGCTGACAAAAACTTTAATAAAACTGGAGTACTGTCTTTACTATTGGGGTGTGACATATTTTTCCAGGTGCTACTCCGTGAGACCCTACCAGTAACTCCATCAGGACCATACCTGATACACACAAGCTTGGGATATGTAGTAGCAGGTAGTCTGCCTATCACCTCAGGAGGGATAAGCTCTTCTAATCTTTGTTTGACAATAAAACCATATGATTGTATAAAGGTATGTAATACATCCATTACTAAAGATAGTCAGCTTGAACAAACAATGTTAAAATTTTGGGAATGTGAAAATGTCACCATGGTATTTAAAGAGGATACTTCTGAACATGAGCAAGCTGAACAAATATTTCAGGATTCTGTAACATTAGTAAACAATAGGTTTAGGGTTGCTTTACCTTTAAAGGTTGATTTGGATAATCCAGGGTTAGGTCATTCATTTCCCATGGCTTTGAGTAGATTGCACAACTTGGAAAGGCGATTTGCTAAAGATATTAACTTGTTCCAACAATATAAAAAGTTTATATCAGATTATATAGAGCAAGGTCATGCAAAATATTTAGATACTACAAATCAAGGCCTAGATATTTGTAAATTACATTTTATTCCTCATCATCCTGTTATAAATCCTAATAGCAAAACAACACCAGTCAGGGCTGTGTTTGATGGAAGTGCAAAAACAAAAAATGGCTTAGCATTAAATGATATTTTGTTGAATGGACCAGTTGTCCAAAGTGATTTGTTTGACATATTGACTTTGTTGAGAACATATAAATATGTAGTTCTCTGTGATGTTAAGGCTATGTATAGACAAATATATCTGGATGAAAAATATTGTGGGTTACAAAATATTCTTTGGCGTGAAACCAGGGAAAGTCCTGTTCAATGTATTCAATTACAGACTGTGACATATGGTTTAAAAAGTTCTGCCTTCCTTGCCACTCGCTGCTTAGTTGAACTAGCGCATAGATTTAAGGATCAGTTTCCTTTAGCTGCATTTTGTTTGGAGAACTCTAGTTATGTTGATGATATACAATTTGGCAGTGATGATATCTATGAGCTAAACCAGACAAAGAATGAGCTTTGCAAATTATTAAGCATGGGGGGTTTCCCATTACATAAATGGTGTTCTAATGATATTACCTTACTTGACGACATTCCTGTCAATTTACATCAATTAGATAAAAAGGATTTTGATAAAAACTGTTTGTATGTTAAAACATTAGGGTTAATCTACAATGTGAGAACCGATAGTTTGGAAATACAATGTCCTGTAAAAGAGTTAAAACTCGAATATACTAAGAGGGAAATGCTTAGTTTTATAAGTAAATTTTTTGACCCACTTGGTCTTGTTGGACCTATATTGGTCTCAGCAAAACTTTTAATGCAAGAAGTGTGGTTTCATGATATAAGATGGGATCAGCAGTTGCCCTCAAATATTAATAAAAAATGGGTTGAATTTGCCAAAGACTTGATAAATATGCCATGTATTGCTGTTCCTAGGAATGCAAAGGGTATTGTATGTAACAGCTTTGAACTAGTTGGATTTTCTGATGCATCTAATGTTGCCTATGGCTGTTGCTTATATTTAAGGGTGATAGGTCCTGATAAACGTGTATATATTAATTTATTTTGTTCGAAGTCGCGCATCAATCCTAAAAACAAAACATTAACAATACCTCGGCTTGAGCTTGAAAGTGCATTATTGTTATCTATATTGGCAAACAAAGTTAATACTAAATTATCTTTAAAATATAATGTGCGTACATATTTGTATTCAGATTCTAAGATAGTACTTGCATGGCTTAAAACAGAACCTGTAAGGTTAAACATGTATGTTGCTAATAGAGTTAAGAAAATACTTCAGTTAACTTCCTCATGTAAATGGTTGTATGTCAATACAGCAGATAACCCAGCAGACTGTCTGTCTCGAGGTGTAAGCCCTTCTTCCTTGCAGGATAATTTAATGTGGTGGCATGGACCCAAGTGCATGGGAAATGCTGAATTTGTGCATGGTATTATTCCACTGTTAATGTCCATAGAAAATATACCTGAACTAAAAGAAACAATTCCTAAATTAAAATCAAGCAATGTATGTGTTAAGGGCAACACGTTATTGTTGATGGTGGAGAAATACTCAGATATAGAAAAAACTACTAGAATAATGGCATATGTGTTAAGATTTATAAATCTTTGTAAGGCACAACACGTTGGAGGTGTGAAAAAATTTAGTCCAAATGAGCTAGATTCTGCCTTGCAGACAATAATTAGATTAGATCAGGGTAAATACTTTGAAAGTGAGATTCAATGCTTACAAACTGGTAACAATGTAAAATCCAGTTTGAGTAGTCTCAATCCTTTTCTTGATTCTTGTAAATTATTAAGAGTAGGTGGTAGATTGCAAAATGCTGACTTACCTTTTACAGAGATGCATCCAATAATCTTACCTAAAAAATCTAATGTTACTAAGGGGATTATATGGAGGCAACATATTCAATTAAAACATGCAGGTCAAAGTTTAGTTCTTGCTAGTTTGAGTGAAAAATACTGGATTCTTAATGCTTCACGTGAAATAAAATCTGTTTTATATAAATGCATTATTTGCTTTAAATTAAAGGCTAAGAATGCTACCCAATTAATGGGAACGTTACCTTTGGATAGGGTAAATATGACAAGGCCATTTCAGATAGTTGGCACCGATTATGGTGGCCCTTTTAGCGTCAAGCAAACTCGTATTCGTAATCCAGTAATAACAAAGGCTTATATTGTATTATTCGTTTGTTTTGTAACTAAAGCGATACATATAGAACTAGCATCTGATATGTCAACAAAGACTTTTATGGGTTGCTTGAAAAGATTTATATCCAGAAGGAACAAGCCCACAAAAATTTATTGCGATAATGGTGCCTGTTATAAAGGGGCTGCTAATATGTTAAGAGAATTATATGATTTGCAAGCTTCCACAAGTCACCAAGACACTGTTATAGATTTTTGCAATACGGAGAGAATATCCTTTCATTTCATACCAGGTTACTCCCCTGTGTTCGGTGGTTTGTGGGAAGCGGGTATTAAAAGTGTTAAGTATCATATGAAACGGGTAATAGGCAATACAGTGTTAACCTATGAGGAATTGTATACTGTTATTGTGCAGATTGAAGGCATTCTTAACTCGCGGCCGTTGACGCCTCTATCTAGAGACCCAGATGATATGTCTTATTTGACACCTGGACATTTTTTAACAGGATCACCATTGTCTTCTTATCCTGAATTGAATCTAACTAATGAGAATGTTGGAAGATTATCATTTTGGAAACAGTGTGAACAAATGCAACAATTATTTTGGAAAAAATGGCATAAATATTATTTGGTGCTTTTACAAAATAGACCAAAATGGAAAACTATCCAACCAAACTTAAAACCGGGTGATATGGTAATTTTAAAATATGATAACATAAAACCCCTTGACTGGCCGGTAGGAAGAATTTTAAATGTAATGCCTGGTAAAGATGGATGTGTTCGTGCTTTAGAGGTTAAGACAGCAAGGGGATCTGTCATCCGAACTAGTGTAATGAAGGTATGTCCTTTTCCTATGGATTAGGATAATAGTTAATTAGTAATTAAGTTTATAATAATTTAATTTTTTGGGTTCCACTGTTCTGTAGAAGGCCAGAGGCGCCCCCAGTATGTTCGTATCAGAACATAGGTTTTATTTATTCTGGCTACATTGAAATGTTTTATTTTTTTATACTGGCAATAAGGCGTTATATTCTATTGTTTCGTACTTGTCTAGTATGGATATAAAAAATGGTCGAACAACGGAGACCAGTAAAATAAGATTTATTGATTTTTGATCATATGAAATAAAGTGATACAAAGTTTCACAGATAATTTTATTTATGTTTACGCCACGAACAGAATAGAACCAACCCATTACACTCACGGGTGTCGTATAAGGCGACTAATGTCTGAGGCAGAACACCTTGCGCCTCCCTAGACCAGAGAATGGGCAGCAGCGTTTTCTGTTAGTCTTTCATCACTGCGATCTCCAATCCGCCTGCCAAGCGTGGAGATTACGGCAAATTCATGGGAGAGGCTTATGACCAGCAGTGGACGTTATGGGCTGTTGTTGTTGTTGTTGAAGTAAGTCAATCTTCTAATGAGGTCCAACCTTGATTACATTGCAAATGGCGCACCAATTATGTGTCTACGTAGCATAAATTTTACTGTCTTCGGTCTTGAGAAAACCCCATTGTATTCAGATGGGAAATATAACTTGTGAACCACAGAGCTTGGATACGCCGCGGTGGCCGACGGTAGAGGTGGCATTTTCAACTTTCCATACAACAAGAATTTGTATGGTATTGGTACAAGAATTTGTCGGGTTTTTTATAACTACTAAAAAACCCGACCACGGAAAAATCACGCTCTAATTAAATTCGGGGTTAACACGGTAAAATCAACTCTTCCTATTCTTGAAGTCGGTTAAAATGTAGCCTATGTCACCCGGGTCATAAATTACGAATCGATTGACACCTTATTCATCAAAATCGGAAGGTCAGTTTAGGCGCTACGGTGGATTATACGTAAATACAAACATACACACACACACACAACACACATAGACACACACACACACATAGACACAGACACACACACACATAGACACAGACACACACACACACACACACACATAGACACACACACAGACAGACACACACACACAACACACACATACATAGACTGCTAAAATCATAACCCTTCCTGTTGGTCACCCATCCACAGACCAACCTAGGCAAGCCCAGCTTAACCTAAAGATCGAACCGAGCGGCTGTTATTATTTAGCTACGAGCTCCTCTGGTCTGGTTGTTTAAGTAGTTATAAGTCGGTGTTGTTATGTGTTCATGTTACCTGCATTGTAACTAGAAGACATTAAGTTATCATAAGACAATGATACGTATTATAAAAACTAACTCATAAACTACTAAAGCAAACTTAATAAAATTTGTATGAGACCACTTCGCGGGCTTCCTCTACTAAATGAAAAACGAATTACGTAAATCGGACTAATAATGACGGAGAAAACAAAAATGCCAGCCGAAAACAAAACTTCCTCCTTGTTTAGAAGTCGGTTAAAAAAACAGTCAATTTCTTGACGAAATATCCGGACAAATGAGAAGACTTTCACCATTTTTTTTTTCGGGTGGGAAATCATCAAATGACTCCTCCCGCTCTGGGCGGAGCAGGAGGGAGTGTCAGACTTTTACTGACTAAAACCTATCCATGTTCCTTCATCGCCCTTTGTGTTCCGGGGCCACGGTAACTCTTTCGCACAGTCCCGCAACCCCGGAGACTTTCACCATCATGAATTCTTTTAGTACTGCCGTCTCATAAAGACGTTCTGTTTTCCGTACTCTGTGTTTTATTTTATATCTATAAATCAAAGGTCATGGTTATAAATGATTGTTTGCATGAACTACAGACTTGAGACTTATTGATGACCCGAACCGCACAGCGGTAGTGAAGCTGCCTTACGTTCTTAGGGTCCCGGGTTCGAATTGTGGTCGGAGCAAATGTTTGTGTGATGAGCATGGATATTTGTTTCCGAGTCACGGATGTTTATAAGGCTCCGGCCCATCTCGTAAATTTCCCATTTCGACAACTAAACAAAAGTCGTGCGATACAAGTAAAAAAGTGTGCCAACTCGTAATTATTTTAATCTTCATAAGTACATTTTTTTTTTTTCATTTTTATTAGTTTTCTCGCTATTTTGTTTTTAATTCTTGGTATTTGATAGAATATTTAGTTTATTTTATGTGTATATGTGTATTAGTATCAATATAAGTATATACATTCTCGTTAACAAGAAGTTAGTTTTTAGGGTTCCGTACCCAAAAGGTAAAAACGGAACCCTATTACTAAGACTTCGCTGTCTGTCCGTCTGTCTGTCCGTCTGTCCGTCTGTCTGTCACCAGGCTGTATCTCATGAACCGTGACAGCTAGACAGTTGAAATTTTCACAGATGATGTATTTCTGTTGCCGCTATAACAACAAATACTAAATATAGTCAATGGTACGGAACCCTTCGTGTGCGAGACCGACTCGCACTTGGCCGGTTTTTTTAAACATTATTTTGTACCCTATCACTATGTTTTCCTATTTAACCCAAAGGTTGACTGGTAGAGAATGCCTTGTGGCATTAAGTTCGCCTATGTACCGCTCTTGTACATGAAGTTTAAATAAATAAATAAATAATAAATTACGAATAATAAGTAAGTATGTATTTATGAACAAAAAAGTATCTATGTAGTATATCAACTATCTGGTGTCCACGACACAAGCCTCGTTGCTCAGTGTGGCACTAGATGGCGCTGTGTGTAATGTCCAACAATATTTATTTTATTTTAGTCTGAGGAGAAGTCTGAGGAGCTCGTGGCTAAATAATAACAGCCGCTCGGGTCGATCTTTAGGTTAAGCCGTGCTTGCCTAGATTGGTCTGTGGATGGGTGACCACCCATTACATACCGAGTTTCCTCCGTGCCTCGGAAAGCACGTTAAGCAGTTGGTCCCGGCTGTCACTTGTGATCTTTGAAAGTCGTTACAGGTAGTCAGTGGCCCAAAAAGTCTGACAACCAGTCTTACCAAGGGGTATCGTATTACCCGGTACTAACTGGGTTGTGGAGGTCAGATAGGCAGTCGCTCCATGTAAAATACTGGTATTCAGCTGCATCAGGTTAGACTGGAAGCCGACCCCAATAAAACTTGGGAATAGGCTAGGCAGATGATGATGATTTTATTTTAGTCTGACTTCACAGTTATCCCAGTCTAACCACACAAGGAACTCTCAGTCATTGTGTCTGACTATTTGACTAACAACTACTAACACTCTGACTAACAGTCTGGCTATTAGCCAGAGTAATGACTAATAAAAACAATTGATTTCACATCTTTTGTTTCAACACTTCCTATTCACTTTTTAAATGATTCGAAATTATTTGACTGTTTGTCATTTCACTGTGGTTTGATATCTCCACGTATTTTGTATTCCCCGCAAAGTTACTCATACGTATAATTGGTGTATACGTGTAGTAAGTACTTACCAGTCTTTCCAAGGGGTATCGTATTACCCAGTACTAATTGGATTTTGGAGATCAGCAGGCCTATTACGTATCTTTCTGATATACAGTGACTATCAAGCTTCGGTTGTACACCGAACTTTGATGACAATCGTGAATGTCAAAATATTTTGGTATTAGGTACGTATTACACAGAGTGGATATCACTTAGATATCACTGTAACGTCTTCCACGAAAGCCACTTCAAACTCAGTTGTCATCAATTTGATGTCCAATATGCTTACATAATCGCAATATACGAAAGCATCTGTCAAAATGAGTTACGGTCACTATCAGCCACGATAGGCACCGATGACGTCATATTTGTGCGCGACTGCAGAATTGCAGATTGGCACTCGTTTCATGTAACATACTGGTATTCAGATGCATTCGGTTAGACTGGAAGCAGACCCCGATCATCTTCCTGACCTAATCCCATGTTACTTGTGGTCGGCGCATCACGTTTTTTTCTTCCATTCTCCTCTGACAACCGTCACGCTATCATTTACTCCTATTTCCTTCATATCATTCCTCACACAATCCATCCATCTTTTCCTTGGTCTTCCTCTCCTTCTCCATCCATCCACATTTATATTCATCCCTCTTTTAGTCACATGCGATTCTTCCCTCCTCATCACATGCCCATACCAAGACAGTCGATTCCCTATCAACTTTTCTGTAACTAGCGCAACTTTGAAACGATTTTTGCGACATAGATATTTATCAATAAAGAATAGTACATTTTGATACAAGTGGAGAAAGTTTGTTATTGCAATCGAGGTGGAATTATAACACCCAAGCCGTAGGCGAGGGTGTTTTTGAGCCGAGAATTGCAATAACAAATGTCCACGTGTATCAAACGACGTTTTTCAATACACTTTTGAAGAAATAAAATAAAATAACGAATAATATTTTTGTCACGAATCTAAGAAACTATGATTTAAATTTTCTTTTTTTTTTCGCGCTTTGGTCTCGCCAGGTTGAAAGAGAGGCAATGGTATGAAGCCGTTAAACAGCCTAATATAAAAAAAAACAGATTTCTATACTATAATATTATAAAGAGGTAACATTTGTTTGTAAGTTTGTATGTAAGGGGTAATCTCCGGAAGTAATGAACCAATTTTAAAAATTGTTTCACTGGTAGAAAGCTACATTATTCGTGAGTGCTATAGGCTATATTTTATTCCCGTACTCCCACGGGAACGGGAACTACGCGGGTGAAACCGCGGGAAGTCAGCTAGTATTTTATATTTTTGAATTCAGAACACAAATAAATGTTAATTTGTGTATAAAAGTAACTATTAGTTTTATCTATGATATGTGTTTATCTATGATATTCTATTTATAAACACAATTTGAATATTTAAAAAATATTTATGCCGTAAAGACGTGTAGTGCTTTGCAAAAAAAAAAAAAAAAAAAACCTTCACCTCAGACTATAGGCATTGAACCAATTTGGACTAAGTATAGGTATAGTTATCTGTGGTAATTTTCATTCCCGCACACGTGCGGGAAAGTGGAAAAAATCGCACGCGTGTGAAATACATTGCATGTTGTACCTAATCGTAGTGCGTTATGGACCAGTTTTCGAGGAAGTGTATTGAAAATTATATTATATGCACATGTGTGTGTGCTTGTGTTTTTTATGTGTGTGTGTGTGTGTTTTTTCGACACTTAATAATATAGAGTGGGACGGTATACAGGGTGTAAAAGACCTCATCACGAAGCCGTCAACCAAGCATTCTGTACATCAAACTAAGTAACTTTACGCAAAAATTATTGCTGGAAAACGAGTTTTTTTTGGGGTAAAAAATCAGGTTTTGTGGTAGAACTCAATGTAACGCATTTAAGACATTGTGCTGATGGATAGATTGAATAGTACGAGGGTCGTGGAGGTGTTTAAAGTAAAAATCTTACATTAAAAACTTGTATTAAAAAAAAAATACTTGTCAAAAACTTGGAACTTTGACTGCCAATATCTCCGTAACTAGAAGGTTCCCAGGTATGGTGTAAAACAAAAAAATGATCGCAATGACGAGGAGAACAAGTGCCTTTTGGCTTCGCTATGAAGTGTTTTACATGTCATCTATTTTCGACACTTAATATATCTAGAGTCTGTTATAACCTAATATATGAGTTGTATAGAATGTAGTTAGATAAAATTTACCACTTTTGAAACTCGTCTGGTATGGTCGGGTCGAAAAAAATAAAGGTATTGTGTTATCAAATAATTTATGAGGAACTAAAACCACGTGGCTTCGCTCGCCTTATATTGCCCAAAATTATTCCAAGTGAACGTTCTAAATATAAGTAACTCTTTGATGCCACCCGGGGTTAATGTAGTTTCCAATTAGTGAAATATTTTTTGTAATAAATTAGATCAGTAGTTTACAAGATTACCCTCTACATACAAACTCATAATATTACAAACTTTTGCTCACGGCATCGCTTCCTTTTTGTACGGAAATAAAAAAAAAAGAAAATGTGTTTTATTGCAGGCAAAAATACCCATATACAAGAAAAATACAATTGAAACAGATAAAATAAAATAGTAAAGAAGTTATCAATAATCATAAAAATATCATACAATTCATTAGAAATCATAAAATATCATTCAATTCATTACACAACATAAAATATCATTCAATTCATTAATAAAAATATCAATCAAAAACATTCAAAAAAATTTAAACAAGGAGGTACCCATAGTCTTCAAAAACAACATTAATTTTTTCGTCATTGTGAACAGAAATCCAGTGCACAAATATAGGGCTTGCAAGGTTGCACGAGACAACCCTCAAAATGCTATTACTGGAGCGTCTCCAACATTCCAAAAGGACGCCGACCCTCGACCTCATAATGGCGTAAAAATCAGGAACCCTCGCTTCAGCAAACATGCTCGAAGCACTACAGTACCTTGGCAGTTTCATAAGGGTTCGGTAAGCGATTAACCCATGTGAACGTTTTAAATGTAGCTCATGACACTCAGGGATAATATAGCTCCCCGTAACTGAAATATTCTTCTTGATCTCTTGGAAATCGGAACAGTAGTTCCGTAGATTACCCCTTAAATGCAAACTTATAAACAAATTTTACCTCGTTATAATTATGACGATATTATTAGTAAGTATAGATAAGAAATATTATTTAATTTACCTATGACATGATTGGGTTTCTCGATTTCATCGCGTGTTTTGAAACTTGATTTAAATATTGTTTAATTATACTTATGAAATAAGACTAAAATAGACTAAAAGTCGTTGGACTGCCTGTGAAATCGGCTGCAATTTTGTCTAAACTCACCAACTATCTCTGTGAGCTCGTGGCTAAATAATAACAGCCGCTCGGGTCGATCTTTAGGTTAAGTCGTGCTTGCCTAGGTTGGTCTGTAGATGGGTGACCACCCATTACATACAGAGTTTCCTCCGTGCCTCGGAAAGCACGATAAGCCGTTGGTCCCGGCTTGTCGATCTTTGACAGTCGTTACAGGTAGTCTGGCCCGAAAGTCTTACAACCAGTCTTACCAAAGGGTATCGTATTACCCAGTACGAACTAGGTTGTGGAGGTTAGATAGGCAGTCGCTCCATGTAAAATACTGGTATTCAGCTGCATCCGATTAGAGTGGAAGCCGACCCCAAAGTAGTTGGGAAAAGGCTAGGCAGATAATGGTGGCCAAATTTGGGCCCAAGAATCCGGGGCCGTCCAAAAGCGCATTCAACATCAAAGTCAAAGTTGATATCGACAATAAAAAAATTTCATCCGCAGATATAAATAATAATAAATATAAATATCGCTGGACATTACACACCTAGTGCTACACTAAGCAACGAGGCTTGTGTCGTGGACACCATATAGTAGATATACTACATGTAAATACATACTTATTATACATATAAACATCCATGACTCGTAAACAAATGTCCATGCTCATCACACAAACATTTGCTCTTACCGAGATTCGAACCCGGGACCCAAAGAATGCAAGGCAGCCTCACTACCGCTGCGCTATTCGGATCGCCGCAGAAGTAGGGCCTGCATAAGAATGGGGGGCCATATTACATTTTTTTTGCTTTAGTAATTTTTTCAACAGCAATAATTTACTATATTTAAGGCAGATAAAATTATGAATTGTACCATTATCAAATCTACTTGAAACCGACATTACTTTAAAATTATCGGTCACTCATGTATGCATACATTTTTAGTTTTACCCAAGATGTTTAAACTTTGTTTAAAAATTAATTCACACATAACTAATTTTCCAAAATAAATGAACTTGCTTACAGGTACTATTAATGATAGTTTTTTTTCGTATTTTTTTCTAAATGGCCATAAGTTCTACTACACTACAACAGCCCATAGCGTCCACTGCTGGACACAAGCCTCTCCCATGATGGGAGGAATTAGCCGTAATCTCCACGCTTGGCAGGCGGATTGGAGATCGCAGTGATGAAAGACTAACAGAAAACGCTGCTGCCCATTCTCTGGTCTACGGAGGCGCAAGGTGTTCTGCCTCAGACATTAGTCGCCTTACACGACACCCGTGAGTGTAATGGGTTGGTTCTATTCTACTCTGCCGGATACCACACGGCTAAGTTCTACTATAAGCCATTTCAAGGTTGTCCATTAATTACCGGACACCCTGAGTGCTCTGATACTAGCCTAAACCACAAGATTTTAATGTATGTTTATTTAATTTAGTTAATTATATGCTCTGACACTAGCCTAAACCACAAGATTTTATGTATGTTTATTTCCGTCAGTATTTTTCCAACACGACCTGGGCGACCTGGGAAAAACGGCAAAATCGCTAACTTTTGATCGCTAATTACTAACGAATACATTCGGTTGCAATAACGATGCTTGCGAGAAACGCATCCTGGATGTAGAGACTTGCTTGACACGCGAGCGAGCGATTTTGTCGTTATGTCTGTCGAGACTGCCGCCCAGTTGCAATAATGATGCTTGCTTGTAAAGCAAGTCTCTACATCCAAGATGCGTTTCTCGCAAGCATAGTTATTGCAACCGAATGTATTCGTTAGTAATTAGCTATCAAAGTTAGCGATTTTGTCGGTATGTCTGTCGAGACTGCCGATAATGATGCTTGCGAGTAACGCAAGTCTCTACATCCAAGATGCGTTTCTCGCAAGCATTGTTATTGCAACCGAATGTATTCGTTAGTAATTAGCGATCAAAAGTTAGCGATTTTGTCGTTATCTCTGGTCCTGTGATTTCAATTAAATAATAATCTATACAAATAAATAAAATTAAAGTATCAACAGATACTTCAATTGTATAGTTTTTTTTATATTTTTGGT
Source organism: Xestia xanthographa (assembly GCA_905147715.2). Lineage (NCBI taxonomy): Eukaryota > Metazoa > Arthropoda > Insecta > Lepidoptera > Noctuidae > Xestia > Xestia xanthographa. The sequence goes on from LR990667.1 coordinate 21,119,095, forward strand.
TGTCAGTGGCCCGAAAGTGGGACAACTGGTGTTACCAAGGGGTATCGTATAAAGTATGAACTGGGTTGTGGAGTTCGAGATAGGCAGTCGCTACTGGTATTCAGCTGCATTCGGTTAGACTGGAAACCGACCTCAACATACTTTTGAAAAGGCAGGCAGCTAATACGGTATCCCTTGGTAAGACTGGTTGTCTGAATTTCAGGCCACTGACTACCAGTAACGACTGTCAAAGATCTACAAATGACAGCCGGGAGCAACGGCTTAACGTGCTTTCCGAGGCATGGAGGAAACTCGGTATGTAATGGGTGGTCACCCGTCCACAGACTAACCTAGGCAAGCGCAGCTTAACCTGAAGATTAATACGAGTGGCTGTTTTTGTTAAGCCACGAGCTCCTTTAATTTGTGCATGTATGTATGTGCGAATATCCTAATACCTAAAAATCTATTTTTAACATAATTATAATTTTATAGTCACAAAAGACTCGTCGTAGACAAATTACTCAAAGATGGGGTCGTTATAATTTATCACAAGTTGCATTTAAATTATGTTGCATACAATATAAATATATGTTATGTCAATGCATTGTAGATAAATACATTTGTGTAAAGGAATGGTTTCTTACAACAGAAAACTAGTTTTGGGGCGTGGTGTGACTGTAAGCGATTTGGTGTGGGGCCAGAAGAGTGTTGAAAGAAAACGTATTTATTTGGCTTCAGCCGCAAGTGCACACAACAAAATAAGAATAAAATAAAAATAAGAAACTTAAAACGCAACGCACCGAACCTACACAGCCCTGCGCACACAGTATAATAACGCTTGGATGCTGTTGGGGCTGCCGTGGCGCTGCAGCGCGTCTGGTATGTTTGCTGAAACGCGTAGGTACGGATAGTTTTCAAGCCATCATGCGCAAGAAAGCAAATTAAGGGCAGGTAGTCCCAATTTTCCCAATTTTACATAACTTTGATTCAATAGTAAACAAAGAAATAGTGATTTTTTAAAGCCAAAAAAAATAGATATTATAGTTGACTATATTTACTAAGATAATTTGTGGTTCAAAACATGATATCAAAAACTTCACTCGATGAAAAAAAAATCCGAACAGGAGCCTAATTCGAATATTTTTTTATGTTTTTCTTATTTTACTTGGAGAATATGAAAGTTTTACTTCCAAAAAAAATATCTAAGCAAAGTTAATAACATATAGAACGATTATTTGTGGTTAATTTTTTCAAAACAATTTAATCCTTTTAATAATAAATTATTATATAAGAAAACGGCTTGCGCACGTGGATTCAGTCGCCCGCCAGGCCTTGACGAGGTAGGACCTATGTCCCTTTTGCTGGCGCACGGCTGTCCCGTCGATTTATCGAACGATTTATTTAAAGAACGTAGTGTAATTATAACAGTACAGTCTTTTTTAACCGACTTAAAAAAAGGAGGAGGTTTCACAATTTGACCGTAGGATAACTTCGTCGTTTATGAACCGATTTAGATAATTCTTTTTTTGTTGGAAAGAAGATATTCCAAAAGTAGTACCATGACCATGAAACTGGGATCTGATGATGGCATCTCAGAGAAATCGAGGGGAACCTTTGAACATCGTAGTGCGACTAGTGCGTTTGTTTTTTTGTTCATTGAGTATTTTAGAGCACTACTATTTAAAGAAAGTCTGGACTCGATCTGATGATGGAACCCGAAGACAGTCGAGGGCACTCCTCAACGATTCACAATAATTACCTGGTGTTTGGGCTTGATTAATTTGTATTGATGAGAACTTTACACCTAAATGGGTTGTGGTCATCTTTAGGGGTCTGATGATAAAGACGAAGGACAGTCAAAGGAACTCCTCAACGTTTTACAGTAGCTACCTTGTGTTTGGATTTAATTCATTTCTATTGATGAGAACTTTGCACCCATATGGGTTGTAAGTGCCATTGGTCTGATGATGGAGACCATAGACAGTCGAGGGAATTCCTCAACGAACGAGTTTACAATCTCACGAGATAGATTATAATCTAACGGTATTTACAATTTTACGGTGACACAAACAACAAATAAAGCATGTGTCTCTTCGTGATATAAAAACAATGTAAGAAACCTAGTCAAATTGTTCGCGACAAGTGTCTCAAACAGTGTTTTTATATAGTCTATAGAAAGAACGTTCGAGAAAGTACGCTATTGCCGTGTTTGTGATTCTTTGTCGAGTACTTTCTGTTATTATTAGTTTTAAAAGTAAGTAGGTACAAATTCCCTCGAGAATAGTCTCGTCACAGGTGCGCGTACGCAAACTACTTATAAAAAACATCGAGAAATGTTAATTTAATTTCGACCGTACGCCGAGAGCGTAAAGTACCTACTTCCTTCTTCCGTTCGAGTTATTTATTATCCTTTTGTTTATAGTTTCCTTTGTATTTTTTTGTTAATGTTTTTTGTTCATGCTTTTTGTATGAATTAAAAGATTGTCTAGCGAACAAATACTACACAACACACCGCTAGAGGATTCGCGAATATTTTTTGTGTGTCTGCTAATAGTATGAAAGCACAGCGCAGGCACCGCATAGTAAGTTTTGTTTTCGACATTGGAACAGTCAGTTTTGTTTACGACATTCAAGCAGTCAGTTTCGTTTCGATATCCGAATAGTTAACAGTTATATACAAGTCCGTGATTAGACCTGTCGTACTGTATGGATCGGAATGCTGGGCTGTGAAGAAGATGGATGAAAAAAGATTGCATGTAGCGGAGATGAGAATGTTGAGGTGGATGTGTGGTGTGACAAGAATAGATAAAATAAGGAATGAGTATATTAGAGGAAGTTTGAAAGTTGCGCCAGTTACAGAAAAGTTGAAAGGGAATCGACTATCTTGGTATGGGCATGTGATGAGGAGGGAAGAATCGCATGTGACTAAAAGAGTGATGAATATAAATGTTGATGGATGGAGGGGGAGAGGAAGACCAAAGAAACGATGGATGGATTGTGTAAGGAATGATATGAAGGAAAAAGGTGTAAATGACTGTGTGACGGTTGACAGGGGAGAATGGAAGAAAAAAACATGTTGCGCCGACCCCAAGTAACATGGGATAAGGGCAGGAAGATGATGATCCGAATAGTTAACAGTTCTTTCCGATTATAGTTTCAGCTCAGTTGTTCCAGTATTGTCTGCTTGTAGTGTCTTACCATACTCAAATAGTGTTTCCTTTCTTCTCCATCTACAATAATAGTGCAGTATTTTCCAAACCCACCTCTCCGTTCCACGAAGCTAACGTTTACACCCGGAACTTTCGGTACAGGGCGGTTAGTGGCTCAGATTTGGTTCCGTTATAGTTTTTGAATTTCCAAACACGAGTCCACCCGTCTGGTACACAAATAATTGAATAAATTACGACTTGCAGCAATTTGCATTTACAATATCTATTCAAATTAATTTATTACATTTAAATGTTAGCTTTTCGCAATTACTACCTATTATAATAAATCAAGCTGACAATTTAATAAAATAAGTTGACCTACTGCCTACACGACACGCTTACCTATACTGTGACACTTCGCTCAGCTTTGGGTTCAAGTCGGCGACGCGTGTGCACGACTCGTTTCGCGTAAAGGGTGGTAGCGTTAAATACCTACTTTGCTTGGCGTAGACGGCCTTAATATGATTGCTGCCCGTTTTGACTGTCCTTTCAAGAATCAGTGGTAAGGACAGCCATAGGCATAAGTTAGATATACGAGTAGGTACTAAAAATACTAACATATTTGTAGGTACATTTTTGTGTTACTAACACACTAACATTGTATGTTTTTATTATGTTTCGTATTTATAATAATGCAGCATAAATGGAGATTTATGTGAAATAAATAAATAATAATAATAAAAACTAGGTAAACAATAAAAATATTAAAACTAAACGGAAAAAAGAAAAGAAATAAAATTGTGTGTCTCACGGCTACGCCAAATAGGCCCAGTTCAGCAAAGTGCCGAGCAACTAGTGCCTGACGCTGGTTTTGGTTGAATAGCGTTAGTGTTCAAAATATGACCAGAAATACTTCTTTATCGTGTGGTTAGTACCTAACCTGGTGTCAGATTTTCTATGCCGCCCACGGGCCTCTGACTTGGCTTTACATGCCGTCGAGAATTAATATCTCTCAGGCATGCTGGTTTCCTCACGATGTTTTCCTTCACCGAAGCAAGTGATAATTATACAATACGCACATGAATTCTAAAATCAGAGGTGCGTGCCTTGGGTTCGAACTTTAGACCTATATGACTTGGCAGTCCGATGGTCACATCACTAGACTATCACTAGGTTTTGAACTGAAAAAGTCAAAAGTGAAATTCCATCACTAGTCAATATTAAAAACAGTGAAACCGTTTTCCCGCTTACAGTGAGACCTGACCTCTACACCATAGTTATGTATATTTATGTACATAAATACATGTAGAGAACTCAATACATTGTGTGCAATATCTAACTAAAAATGTAAGATCGTTCTAAATAGATTTGTATTTATACAAATTAGGTGTGACTCGTTGGAGTAGCGATTACAAGAGTAAATTGTGAGGTTTGATTCCCGGGACGGGCAAAGTGTTATTATATTAATTCTCAATTCCTTGTAATTTGCACTTTTATGTAGCTCGTGGCTAAATAATAACAGCCGCTCGGGTCAATCGTTAGGTTAAGCCGTGCTTGCCGAGGTTGGTTTGTGGATGGGTGACCGCCCATTACATACCGAGTTTCCTCCGTGCATCGGAAAGCACCCCGGCTGTCATTTGTAGATCTATGACAGTCGTTAGGTAGTCAGAGGCCCGAAAGTCTGACAACCAGTCTTACCAAGGGGTATCGTATTACCCAGTACTAACTGGGTTGTGGAGGTCAGATAGGCAGTCGCTGCATGTAAAATACTGGTATTCAGCTGCGTCCGGTTAGACTGGAAGCCGACCCCAACATAGTTGGGAAAAGGCTAGGCAGATGATGAGTTCCTTGTAATTCATGAATTCTCAGGTTACTGCCTCTAGTGGTCTCAAAAACTACGGGATCTGTCCACCAGATCCTGGGTTCAATTCCCAGGTCAGGCAAAGTGTTATTGGGTTTTTTTATCAGGAATTTCTCAGTAGCAGCCACGGAGTCTAGATTTGTGCCCGGTTGATGGCAATAGGCTCAACCCTTATAACGTGGGACTTAAACATAACTAAACCACAAACTAAACTCAACTGATGGTATATTACGTTAATAACAAAAAAAATAACTAGCAATCACCATATAAATTAATATCAAGAAACTTTTCTTTTCAACCGACTTCCAAAAAAAGGAGGTTCTCAATTCGACTGTATTTTTTTTTTTTTTTTTTTGTGTTTGTTACCTCAGAACTTCCGACTGGGTGAACCGATTTTGATGATTCTTTTTTTATTTGAAAGCTGGTGCTTCCCGTGTGGTCCCATTTGTGAACATCTGGTGCTGATCTTCGGAGATATACATTGGAACTCTTCAAAAATAGACGGCAAAAGTGCCGTGAATGTTGCAATCGCTTGGATGTTTATTGTTTATACAACATCATGACGTAACATCACGCCTGTATGCTCTGAGGGAGTAGGTAGATGTGTACAATACACCCAGATTTCGACAGTTAGGTATGTTAAGTTGGTGCGATCGTGTTCCGCGTGCGCCTCAAATGACGTAACATCACGCCTGTATGCTCTGAGGGGGTACGCAGATGTGTACAATCCAGATCTCGACAGTTCGTTCATGTTCCGCGCGCGCCTTAAAGAGATGTCAGCAAAAGGGACTGTTCTAAAGAGATACTGCGACCCTGAAACACAAAGGGCTAAGAAGGAACATGGATGGGTTTTAGTCAGTAAAAGTCTGACACTCCCTTTCGCTACGCCCAGAGCGGGAAGGGTAATTTGATGATTTCCCATCCGAAAAAAAAAGGTATGTTAAGTTCCATATATTGGGGATACGCCTATTCATCATCAGCCTATTAATGTTCCCACTACTGGGACACAGGCCTCCTCTCTATAAGAGAGAATGGGCTATAATCCAGCACGCGGGCCCACGGATTGGTAGATATCACATGTCTTAGAATTTTTTGGGTCTAGGACATGCCGGTTTCCTCACGATGTTTTCCTTCACCGTTTTGAGAGCAGTGGTGCTGAAATAAATTACACAAAGTAATACGCCTGCCTGGGTTCGAACCCACGACTGTTCGTAAGTCGGGGCCGCCACCACTGGGCCACCGCTGCTCACGCCTATTACCAGTCAAATAAATTCATAGCAAATATTTGTTTGGGAACAACTAAAAATGGTAAAATAAAAAACTTTTTTACAAAAAATAAAACCGACTTCAAAAAACACAAAAAAGTAAAAAATAACTTTAGCTTCAGAAGTCGGTGACAAAAAAAATATCAATCAAACAAAAGTCACCGACTTCTGAAGCTAAAGTTATTTTTTACTTTTTTGTGTTTTTTGAAGTCGGTTTTATTTTTTGTAAAAAAGTTTTTTATTAGCTATACAAATCATAAAATTGGTCAATGGGATCAGTTGACCAAATTCATTAGGTTGACTGATCCCGCGGGATCCTGTGTGGAATCAGTTTACTAAAGAGCCACAAACCTCCCCCTTTCATCGTCATCATCATCAGCCTATTCATGTTCCCACTGCTGGGACATACGGCCTCCTCTCTATGAGAGGGAATGGTCTATAATCCACCATGCGGGCCCAGTCCGGATTGGTAGATGTCACATGTCTTCGATTTTTTTTGGTTCTAGGACATGCCGGTTTCCTCACAATTTTTTCCTCCACCGTTTTGAGAGCAGTGGTGATGAAATAAATTACACAAAGTAATGCGCCTGCCTGGGTTTGAAGCCACGGCTTACTGCTTGTAAGTCGGGGCCGCCACCACTGCGCCACCGCTGCTCTGTTCCTCTTTACACTCGTTTAACAAAAAAAAATACAACACAATCGCATTTCTCCCGCTTTCGAAATCAATAATGCCCTATCAGACGGGATACCGATTAGAAATTACAATGAAATAAAAACGTACGTCCTGCCAGATAGCGTTGCCAATGAACTTGATATTATCTACAAACTGTTCCGTCCTTATCGAGTTTGTGGGCGTGCGTTGTCGCGCGGTTAGACGCGAGAGGATATGAAGTGGCCTTAAGATTTGTCGGTGCAGGCTTTTGATAAGGTAAATGTGTTTTATGTGACATTGGACTTACATAATAATTACTGCGGCTGTGTTTTCCCCAAGGTAATCATCATCTGCCTAGCCTTTTCTAAACTATGTTGTGGTTGGCTTCCAGTCTAACCGGATGCAGCTGAATATACCAGTATTTTACATGCAGCGACTGTCTATCTGACCTCCACAGCCCAGTTTCTGGGTGACACGACAATAGGGAACTATAGTGGAACTATTATATATAATCATTAATCAATGTACGTTCCTGTAGCGAAGGGTAAATTTTGGTATAAGGAAGCCGGAGTCCATTATCTTTAGGGCGACTACAGGAGCTAAACGCGAGTTCTAATGCAAAAAAGCATATGATTTACTGCAATAAACAAAACCATAAAAATATATGATATTCTTCATTATATATGCTAGTATGATAGTATTTTGAAAACATAATACAACTACTTTACTCGATAAAAAAAAATCACGAACTTATCTTTAAAAAAATCTTTTAACGAGTAAAAACCATACTAAAATACATGCAATCATTCTGATTTATTGACAAATAATTCTATAAGCAACATATTAGCATCATGGTGTTTTCCTTTTTTAGTCCAATCAATAGATTTTTGGTAAATCGCAAAAAACCACTCATTTCACACTATTCGGCCCACAGTGACTGACGTAACAACCACTTTGTAGTGTAAGCGGATTAGAACTTTATTCTAATAGTATTTTTCACGAAGTTTGAACCACCACAAATAGAGTTGCTAATTTAACTCCTGTAATCGCCTAAATGTGATTTATTATCTGTCTATAGAATACTGGCTGTGCCATTTTCAAAGAAAAATTTGGTAGGAATCGAGCTGTGTGACATCTTCGCCACTGGTACGTTCCGTCTTTGCATGTAGCGTTACCATCTGTCCGGATAAATCCGGACAGTGTTAGGCTTTTTGGCCTCTTGTCCGGCAAAAATTGACCCGTCCGGCTTTTATTAGACTTTTTATTTTCTTACTTCCATCGCATTGTTCTTTCAAAAGTCAATTCAATTTAATGGAAAGTAATAGATCCTGATCCTGATCGAGTGGCAGCTGAGCCGTGTGGTATCCGGCAGAGTAGAATAGAACAAACCCATTACACTCACGGGCGTCGTGTAAGGCGACTAATGTCGGAGACAGAACACCTTGCGCCTCCGTAGACCAGAGAATGGGCAGCAGCGTTTTCTGTTAGTCTTTCATCACTGCGATCTCCAATCCGCCTGCCAAGCGTGGAGATTACGGCAAATTCCTCCTACCATGGGAGAGGCTTATGTCCAGCAGTGGACGTTATGGGCTGTTGTTGTTGAGTGGCAGCTTTCAAAGAAAACGTTAGAAACATGCACGTCAGTCAACTATTTGCGATCTAGGACTGAAAACATTATACACCTACCAAACATTTTTACTGGATGACCTTAAAAAATCTTCCCGAATGGAGTAAAGTTTCCGAAACTATAATAGGCTAGTTTCCACCATCAATAATTTACAAATCTATTTAGTGCGTCAGTTAGAGCATTGGAGCATTTTATTCTTGTAAATCAATGAATATTGACAAAGATAAAACGCATTAAAACTCGGGAGTGGGGGCTCGTGACGTCAGAACGCATTAAAAATTATACCACGGTGTGACGTATTGAGAATTTTAAAAGCGTCGTATTTTCGTCAATTTTGGTTTACGTAACAAAAGAAAAAAAAACGGGTCAAATATTTTTTGATAATTTAACTGATGCACTAATTACATTTTTCAGTTGACAAGCCTATTATTTTAGAACAGAGAAAACTCAAAATCCTTGTTTTTAGCGTCCGGTTTTGAGACCCAAAAATCCGGATTTTTGGCTGGTAAGTCCGGCTTTCTGATTTTTAAAGATGGCAACGTTATTTGCATACGAAGAGGGCTTTGCTCTTAAGTGACACATAAAGGTAGCAAAAAACCTAAAGTATGAAGTTTAAGTACATTTAAACAAATATTATTATTTTATTAAATACTTCCATCAAATATGTGTCAAGGTTTTCTTTAAGGCAATAAAAGTTACGCCTTCCTCAAAATTTATGCAAACTCTTCGTTAGTATCCTATCAAAATAGGAAGTTAATTAATTTGTTTGTCAAACTTTGTTGTTTTCCCAAATATTATGTATTAGATTAAGTTAATAACGAACGGTATTTTAAATATGATTGATGTCAAACATATTGTTGAGATTTGTCGAGGAACAAATATAAAATGTTTTTTTTGACAGCTTGCTAAGAAGGTCAAAGGCCTCTGTTTGCGCTTTGCTCGCGACCTCAAACGATGCGATTTATATCAAGCGACAAACGCGTGTCACTTGTTACTTTTGTCGCAAGTCGCGTCGCGGTGAGTCGTGGCATGCTATATAATAGTAGAATCGATTTATGCTTCCAAATCAATTGAATGTGTACATGTAAATTATATTTATCTCTACCCGTACTAACTGTCGCTGCATATCATATAACACGCTAGTCGATACTAATATTATAAAGAGGTAACATTTGTTTGTAAGTTTGTATGTAGGGGGTAATCTCCGGAAGTAATGAACCAATTTTAAAAATTGTTTCCCTGGTAGAAAGCTACATTATTCGTGAGTGCTATAGGCTATATTCTATTCCCGTACTCCGACGGGAACGGGAACTACGCGGGTGAAACCGCGGGACGTCAGTTAGTAGAATATAACGTTGTGTTGTCCTCAGAGGCGTCTCTAGCCCATGTATCGCCCGTGTGCAAACATTACCCTAGCGCCCCCTAGTAAGCGCGCGGTCAAAATGGAATGGGTACAAAGTACAAGTTACCACAAACTGTCAAATTTCCCCAATAGGTAATTAACTCTATTGTTTGGAGATGAAGAAGAAATTTGTCGGTTTTAGATACCATGATGTGTTGTTGACTGTATTTAAAAATTATACAGGGTTCTGGTGTTTACCCTAACAAGCCAAAACGTACCCATGTGTACAATAGATGTTACATCATCAATGTCCAAATTTTTAAATTCCTTCATTTTAATTACGACCTCATTTAAACATATAAAGTTTAATATCAATTGGAAACATTTGACTTTGGGAAGGTAAGCTTACTGCGAGCGAGGCCCACTGTACACGTGTAAAAACATTTTTGGGAAGGCGCCGCCGTGTGGGCTCCGTATAGCGAGCGGCGCTCGTCACCCCCTAGGACCGCTGCGCCCATGTGCAATGCACACCCTGCTCATTAGTTAAAGACGGCCCTAGGTCCTCAGGATTAAACTTGCACGGACCAGAGAAGCATGATAAAAAAGTGAGCAGTCGCGAGACGCCTGGCAGATATGAAACATATAAATTATTTTATACAAGTAATGAGCTTAAAAATTGTATACAAAATATGATAACGAAAGGGTGGTTACCCGTGGTCCCGGTGGGTCGACCCATTACCGGGTCCATGGGTAATTTTAATTACCCGTGGTTCCATAGCATTAGGGATTGTTTCTTGGACTTCTGAAAGTACTTGTCGATAGAAAATAAAAAACCATAATAACAGTTTTATTGTTTTTTTTTTAATTATCTACCAACTACCAGGAGGCCAGAACGTTATAGGAGGTAATAATTTTTATTTTAAATTTATTAATTTAAATTATTTTTAATAGGGATCTCATAAATGGTGTTTTTTCTTATTTTTATGGGTAGAGATTGCTTTGTGGCATGAAGTCCGCCTATGTACTACTTTTGTACATGAAGTTTAAATCTATACATATAATAAATCTGTAGAAAACTCATTTTTGTACATTGAAGAAATTGAAACAAAAAATAGCCAGCGTGTGAAAAGATAAGTAACAGAACCCATTTCCATCATTTTTGAAATTTTTGTCTGTTTGTCTGTTTGTTTGTGCGCACATCACGTAAAATCTACGAATTCAATGCTGACAATGTTTATACATAAAAATTGTGTGTAACTTGGGGTATGATTTAGTGTTTGTTTCAATGAAATCGGTTCATTTTATCAAAAGATATATGAACTTAAAGTTTTCAAGAACAACTAATCATCAAATGTAAGATACATACATGCAGCGACATCTGTTGAACTAAAATGATACCAATGACTAAAAATGTGCTCACCACAGTCATAACTTTTAAATCGACTGACCAGCTTTAAAAAAAAATTATAGCATAGGTAATATAATACTTTAGCAGTTTAACATTTTGGTCGATAGACGGCGTTGTTTATTTCACTCCATTTTCTGAATTGAATGACCCTCGCCCGTGTCAGTTGCCTATTTTATGTTTTTTTTTTTTCGGATGGGAAATCATCAAATGACTCCTCCTGCTCTGGGCGGAGCAGGAGGGAGTGTCAGACTTTTACTGACTAAAACCCAGCCATGTTCCTTCATCGCCCTTTTGTTCCGGGGCCACGGTATCTCTTTCGAACAGTCCCGCAACCCCGGCAGACATCGGTCCTTGCGGATCGGCCCTTCCTTTTTGCTGACTCTCTTTTAGGCGCGCGTGGAACACGAACGCGCCGTCGACACGGCCTGTCGTCATGAGACGGACGGACGGCGAGCTAGCCCATAGCCCACTGTCCACAGGCCCGCTCCTACGGTGGCCGGGGGCCACGTGGTTGCCCCGGAAGCCCGGGGCGTCTGCCGCGGCGGCCGGGACGTTGAGAGGTTCTCTCCCTCTCACGTTCCGCCACCTCCTTCTCTAGCATTACTGCTTCGCAGAAGGAGGTGACGGCGTCCCATTCCGTCTCGCTCCGGACCATGGCTTGCACCAGGGCCGGACGCGAGAGGTCGCCGCCGCAAACGTGTAAATTGCCTCAAGATTGGTTTTTTAACCGACGAAACAAAAAGAAGGCAGTTCTCAATTCGACGCGTATTTTTTTTATATATGACCACGGATAACTTTTACAGAGAAGTCCGTACATGGTCCTTTTGTTTGTAAAAAGCGTAGGTACATCTCAAAGTTGGTCCCATTTATAATTGAAAAATCGTGTTTGGGCTAATTTCTTGCACCTTTGATGAGAACTTTCGACCTAGCTGGAGTATGACTGTCATCGAGTGTCTAAGGATGAAGGAGGTGGCGAAACGTGAGAGGGAGAGAACCTCTAAACGTCCCGGCCGCCGCAGGAGACGCCCCGGGCGCCCGGGGCCACCACGTGGCCCCCGGCCACCGTACGCGCGGGCCTGTGGACGGTGGGCTATGGGCTAGCTCGCCGTCCGTCCGTCTCATGACGACAGGCCGTGTCGACGGCACGTTCGTGTTCGACGCGCGCCTCAAAGAGAGTCAGCAATAGGAAGGGGTCCGCAAGGGCCGATACCTGCCGGGGTTGCGGGACTGTTCTAAAGAGATACCGTGGCCCCGGAACACAAAGGGCGATGAAGGAACATGGATGGGTTTAGTCAGTAAAAGTATGACACTGCCTCCTGGTCCGCCCAGAGCGGGAGAATCCATTTGATGATTTCCCATCCGAAAAAAAAAGGCTGGCGAGGTAAGCCCTTTTTTGGAAAAACATAAGTAGATTATTTTAGCGATTAATGCAAATATATCGAAGAAATTAAATTGTTACCCACTTGGATCTACGTAGGTATATATGTATCTACTAATATTATAAAGCTAAAGAGATTTTGGTTGGTTGAACGCGCTAATTACAGGAAAACTTTTAGTGTTGAATAGTTATCGAGGATGGCTATAGGTTATCTAACATCACGCTATAATTAAAAGGAGCGGAGCATCATAAATGTTGCAAAAACAAGGAAAATTTATTTCTTTCGAGAGCTTCCTTTGCGGGCGCTGCATAAACGGTTAAAGTTGCGCAACAATCATGTATTAGGGAATTGTTCGTTTTAAAGCGTTCTAAAAAAAACCGCGATAGCATTATGTCTATCTTTCAAGGTTGACTCCACTCTCTCTAACCCTCTCTCTCTCATGTGACGCAGACGAAGTTGCGCGGGTCAGCTAGTAAATACATAAACTATTAAAATATAGGTGTGCTATATCTCTGCTTAACCTTACAGGGCATACCATGTGATGTTATAATCTTCTTTATAGTGTGGTTATAGTGCCTAACTAGGTGTTAGTGTCTAACTAGGTATGCCACCCATGAGCCTCTGACTTAGCTTTACATGCCGTCGAGAAATATCTCTCAGGCATGCTGGTTTCCTCACGATGTTTTCCTTCACCGAAGCAAGTGATAATTATACAATACGCACATGAATAAAAAAAAAAACGAAGTATTCCCGTTTGAGCACCTATTTTTTGGGCACCAATGCATTGAGCACCGAAGGTATTCCCATTTGAGCACCAATGTATTTAATAGCTTGGTGCTTTAAAACTATTATCTATACCTACACCCCATCACTAAAAGCTACCGCAAAGTAGGTGCTCAAAAGGGAATAAAGTTAAATATTTTTATTGTTCTCCATTGAGCACCAAGCTATTAAAACGGTTGGTGCTCAAATGGGAATACCTTTGGTGCTCAATGCATTGGTGCTCGAAAAATAGGTGCTCAAACGGGAATACTTCGAAAAAACAGACATGCGTGCCTTTTTTTTTTTTTCGGATGGGAAATCATCAAATGACTCCTCCCGCTCTGGGCGGAGCAGGAGGGAGTGTCAGACTTTTACTGACTAAAACCCATCCATGTTCCTTCATCGCCCTTTGTGTTCCGGGGCCACGGTATCTCTTTCGAACAGTCCCGCAACCCCAGCAAGCATCGGTCCTTGCGGACCCCTTCCTTTTGCTGACTCTCTTTGCGTCGCGCGTGGAACACTCCTGCGCCGTCGACACGGTCTGTCGTCATGAGACGGACGGACGGCGAGCTTGCCCATAGCTCTCCGTCCACAGGCCCGCAGATTATGTACGTCTTGTTCTGTATTTCGACAAAGATTTGACCTTATAATAAATCAACCTCAGAATGTGGCAAGCAGTGAACCAACTTTATTTTTGCAGTGTAAACTTCTTTAGGCGCGTTTAGCTCTTTTGCTGAGCACTTTTTGGGTGAACAAAAATCATGGAGTCATAGGTCTCAAGTTCAAACCCAAGACGTGCGTGCCTTGGGTTTGAACTTGAGCCCTATGACTTGTCAGTCCGATGGTCTCACCACTGCGCTATCTCTACTATAATTATGTTATAATGACTATGTAGGTAGTTTAAAACCCCAATGTCAGCTAATTCCATATCTGCAAACTTCATAAACATATTAAAAACATGCGTCAGTGACATTTCAAGGTATTTGGCTCAAACTTGAGGTTAAATTATGTTAAGTCACGCATGACTAACTACTGACTAGCTCGTGGCTAAATAATAACAGCCGCTCGGGTCGATCTTTAGGTTAAGCCGTGCTTGCCTAGGTTGGTTTGTGGATGGGTGACCATCCATTACACACCGAGTTTCATCCGTGCCTTGCACGTTAAGCGGTTGGTACCGGCTGTCATTTGTAGATCTTTGACAGTCGTAACAGGTAGTCAGTGACCTGAAAGTCTGACAACCAGTCTTATCAAGTGGTATCGTATTACCCAGTATTAACTGGGTTGTGGAGGTCAGATAGGCAGTCGCTCCATGTAAAATACTGGTTCAGCTGCCTTCGGTTACACTGGAAGCCGACTCCAATATAGTTGGGAAAAGACATAATGTCATTATGACATATAACTAACTTGCAAGTTTATAACTATTAATAAATTCTTTCAAACCTTACCTTGGTGGCTGGTTAACCCGCATTACTCAGTTTGGTAATATATTTGTATAAAATGATTCAGACAGTTAAAGTGAGATATCACGACTAAAATATTACATACTAGCGGACTACCCGCGGCTTCACCCGCGTAGTTCCCGTTCCCGTAGGAGTACGGGAATAAAATATAGCCTATGTTACTCGTGGATAATGTAGCTTTCGAATGGTGAAAGAATTTTTTAAATCGGTCCAGTAGTTTTTGAGCCTATTCATTACAAACAAACAAACAAAGTTTTCCTCTTTATAATATTATTATATTATATATTATAATATTATAGTATAGACGTAACATCACGCCTGTGATATCACTGGGTCCCGAATTACGTGCAATCTCACCATTCTCGTTTTCCAACAGGAAATTCTGTGTAACAGCCACAGAATCAGGATTTGCGCCCGGTTGATGACAATAGGCAGGCCCCCTATTACATGGGACTTAAACATAACTGACGAAATGTGTACTATTAGGGTACACTTCTGCCTAACCTTTCGGGGATTCAGTTTCCACAATGTACGCTACACATATGTGTATTGTGTAGCGTACATTGTGGAAACTTATAGACTACTAGCGGACGTCCCGCGGTTTCACCCGCGTAGTTCCCGTTCCCGTGGGAGTACGGGGATAAAATGTAACCTATACGGATTCGGAAGAATCCTTCTAAGTAATGGTAAAAGAAATTTTGAAATCGGTCCAGTAGTTTTTGAGCCTATTCATTACAAACAAACAAACAAAGTTTTCCTCTTTATAATATTATTATATTATATATTATAATATTATAGTATAGACGTAACATCACGCCTGTGATATCACTGGGTCCCGAATTACGTGCAATCTCACCATTCTCGTTTTCCAACAGGAAATTCTGTGTAACAGCCACAGAATCAGGATTTGCGCCCGGTTGATGACAATAGGCAGGCCCCCTATTACATGGGACTTAAACATAACTGACGAAATGTGTACTATTAGGGTACACTTCTGCCTAACCTTTCGGGGATTCAGTTTCCACAATGTACGCTACACATATGTGTATTGTGTAGCGTACATTGTGGAAACTTATAGACTACTAGCGGACGTCCCGCGGTTTCACCCGCGTAGTTCCCGTTCCCGTGGGAGTACGGGGATAAAATGTAACCTATACGGATTCGGAAGAATCCTTCTAAGTAATGGTAAAAGAAATTTTGAAATCGGTCCAGTAGTTTTTGAGCCTATTCATTACAAACAAACAAACAAAGTTTTCCTCTTTATAATATTATTATATTATATATTATAATATTATAGTATAGACGTAACATCACGCCTGTGATATCACTGGGTCCCGAATTACGTGCAATCTCACCATTCTCGTTTTCCAACAGGAAATTCTGTGTAACAGCCACAGAATCAGGATTTGCGCCCGGTTGATGGCAATAGGCAGGCCCGCTATTACATGGGACTTAAACATAACTGACGAAATGTGTACTATTAGGGTACACTTCTGCCTAATCTTTCGGGGATTCAGTTTCCACAATGTACGCTACACATATGTGTATTGTGTAGCGTACATTGTGGAAACTTATAGACTACTAGCGGACGTCCCGCGGTTTCACCCGCGTAGTTCCCGTTCCCGTGGGAGTACGGGGATAAAATGTAACCTATACGGATTCGGAAGAATCCTTCTAAGTAATGGTAAAAGAAATTTTGAAATCGGTCCAGTAGTTTTTGAGCCTATTCAATACAAACATACAAAAATACAAAAATATAAAGGTTTCCTCTTTATAATATTAGTATAGATGTACACAGATGAATTTGACACTGACGTTCCATTTCTCAGTTGTAAGAAGGTAAATGTCAAACGTTGCGTTCGGAAACTGCACGATGACTTACTTTTATATAAATTAAAAATCATTCGTAACTTTTAATTCCCATCATCTAGTAACTCAATATTTTTTATATAGACCTCTGATAAACTCTTTACTATATAAACTAGACCGTGAAGGGCGCTCCATTCTCCCTTACCTAGCATTTTTCCAGACCCGGGTATCGAACCCAGGACTTTATGCCACTAGACCAATAAGGCAATGGAGATACCTCCATCCATTACATACCTTGGTATAATAGATGGTCACCCATCCACGGATCAACCTCATCGAACGTTGCTTAACCTCAAAGATTGAACCGTAACCAAAATTACATCCTGAACTTTAAATAATTACAAGACGGACAATCTTATTTGCAGTAAAAAAGCTTTGTCCAAAGTAACGTTACTACTTTCTTAGTTATTTTAACCAAAAAATGAATAAATGGGCCATTTTCATTTGCATAGGTGTTACAAATTAGGGTTCGATCGCGCCAGGAAACTCCGAGCATAGCCCTCTCCATAATGCCCTTTGGGTGACTTAAAGCCTTCTGATGAGGCCCATTGTGAGCGACCACGTTTCGGTAACGTATGTAATCACTGGCGACACACACTGGTCATAGACTTTCGTCTTGAAACACTGCGGTAAGTTGGACGAGAAGATACCGTGCAACTTCCCGAACGCTGCCCAGCCGAGTCGGATTCGACGATTGACCTCTTTCTCGAAGTTAGACCTACCTAACTGGACCGTTTGTACACATAATCGTCTACAATACAACTTCGAGTGTAGAGTCTCCGATCTTGATAGGAGCTTATAATAAATTAATGTTACTATAACTGTACTAGTTTATTAGTTTTCATTGTTACTAACAAATGAAGTTCAAATGTTTGTTATTATAATACTAACAATACTAACCTAACTAATTAAGCACCATTTTTACTAACACCAAAATAATAAGAAAACTATGGACTGTATTCTATACTAATACTAATTACTAATACTAATCTATACTATAATAATATTATAAAGAGGTAACATTTGTTTGTAAGTTTGTATGTAGGGGGTAATCTCCGGAACTAATGAACCAATTTTAAAAATTGTTTCACTGGTAGAAAGCTACATTATTCGTGAGTGCTATAGGCTATATTTTATTCCCGTACTCCCACGGAAACGGGAACTACGCGGGTGAAACCGCGGGACGTCAGCTAGTCTGAAATAAAGTTAAATTTATTTATTTATGACAGGCGTAATGTCTAACAAGTATAATATTACCTTCGCTACGACCTCTAATTCTCGACGAGTAAGTAATACTTATAACGGCGGATATGAAAACTATTCTCTACAACGGCTGACCCGATTCCGATGCGGTTTGCGTTAAGCAACGCTTTGGTTATTGTGGCTTTGATATCACTTTTAATAGTTTCTAGTTAGGTAAATTGATTTTGAAAATCGGTGATTTAGATAATTATAGGATAATACCTATAACGCTACCAGTATTATCTGGGTTGTGGAGGTCGATAGGCAGTCAATAACAACAACAACAACAGCCCATAACGTCCACTGCTGGGCATAAGCCTCTCCCACGATGGGAGGAATATGCTATAGTCTGCACGCTTGGCAGGCGGATTGGAGATCGCAGTGATGAAAGACTAACAGAAAACGCTGCTGCCCATTCTCAGGTCTACGGAGGCGTAAGGTGTTCTGCCTCAGACATTAGTCGCCTTATACGACACCCGTGAGTGTTATGGGTTGGTTCTATTCTACTCTGCCGGATACCACACGGCACGGATAGGCAGTCGCTCCATATAAAATATTGGTTTTACCCGTTCAAACATTTGAAACTATGATTTCAAATGATGATGCACGAGTACCTGAACTAAAAAACAAAAATAAATAACTAATTGAGTTGTTAAAAGTATCTAGAACAAGCTATGACGTCCTTGATTATTATAAAATTGTTGTTTGACTACATTTCACTTTTAGGATACCTCTGGGAAATTTATAAATGAAAAGAATTTATGGCTTTCATAATAGTATGTATGTATACGTTGGGTATTATAGATCTCTCTTTTGGCACGTACGTGTGATTAATTATGACGTTTGCAAGGTGTGAACGAGCCCTTTACGAAGCCGTGAACCAAGCATTGTAACTCTATGCAAAAATAAAAAAATAAAAGATTTTCTTTAGGTGAAAAATCACTTTTACGGTAGAACTCAATGTAACGCACTCACAATACATTGAGCTGATGGATGCATCGAATAGTCAAACTCAAAACATTTATTTCAATTAGACCATTATGGCACTTTTGAATGTAGAAAATACAAAAAAGAAAATCAAAGCTACAGGCCCAGTCACAAGGCATAATAACTTGAGAAAGACTGTAGTTGCCCATTCCCTAGCGTAGATCTCTATGGAGAAGAACGGGCACGAAACTCCATGGACACTCTTTTAAATCAAATTATTGTTACAAAATCTTGGTTACATCATTAATTTTGAGATTATACATAGGTATGTGAGAACGATGTAGAAAGACGTGCACACTAAGAGTATCCAGAGTAAAAGATTAGATCAACAATTTATGAATAACGTAATTAAAATGAACTTTGGCAGCTAAGAGATGACCAGTCCCAACTGACAGCGCCCGTTCACAAACATGACGCATGTACGCCATTCAACTCAACCATGTTGAAGGGAACTAAATGATGCGACACACCCGCCACCATCAGCGAGACATTTAGTTAGTACACCCTGTACTATTCAATTCATCCATCAGTTCAATGTTTTTTTTTAAATAACGTTTGCGTAGAGTTACTTAGTTTGATGTACAGAATGCTTGGTTGACGGCTTAGTTAGGTAGAGGGCTCCATGACATAACTTTGTATTTGAAAATAAAACGTGTGAAAAAGTTGGATCTTTGACCTTCCATATCTTTGTAACTAGGAGGTTCCCGATAACCTGGTGAAGGTTGCGGGGATACGCTGGATGCGAGTCGCACGGGACCGGTCAATGTGGCGACACTTGGGGGAGGCCTATGTCCAGCAGTGGACGTCTTTGAGCTGAATGATGAGGATGTTCACAGGTATGCTATAGTAGAAGAAACTGATGGGAATGACGTGTCTTTTGGCTTCGTTAAGAGTCTATTTTACACCCAACAACAACAACAACAGCCCATAACGTCCACTGCTGGACATAAGCCTCTCCTATGATGGGAGGAATTTGCCGTAATCTCCACGCTTAGCAGGCGGATTGGAGATCGCAGTAATGAAAGACTAACAGGAAACGCTGCTGCCCATTCTCTGGTCTACGGAGGCGCAAGGTGTTCTGCCTCAGACATTAGTCGCCTTACACGACACCCGTGAGTGTAATGGGTTGGTTCTATTCTACTCTGCCGGATACCATACGGCTAACACCCAAGAGGCAGCAAAAGAATTTAAGGATCGTAGCAGATGGTGTTGTTATTAATAATAATAATAGTCTTTATTAGGATAATATAAGTTTGACACATATTAAAGTACACAATAGTCACTAGGGTACAGAAAAATTAGCAAACAGGAGTTGTGTGCGAGATGAATACAGTACAGTCAATACAAAATTTGAGCCCTGACTCCTAAACTAGGAAGATCCTGTATCTTAGGAGGCAGTGTCTTCGCATAAATAGTTGACGAGCAATTTATGAGCGTACTAGCATAATTTCGTAGAACACTTTGATTATATAATGTAGAACATACAATTTATAGACTGAAAGGTAAGAGATATATCTTTAAAAATATATTTAGTATTTTTAATTAGGTAAGCAATAAGCCGTGTGGTATCCGGCAGAGTAGAATAGAACCAACCCATTACACTCACGGGTGTCGTATAAGGTGACTAATGTCTGAGGCAGAACACCTTGCGCCTCCGTAGACTAGAGAATAGGCAGCAGCGTTTTCTGATAGTCTTTCATCACTGCGATCTCCAATCCGCCTGCCAAGCGTGGAGATTACGGCAAATTCCTCCCATCATGGGAGAGGCTTATGTCCAGCAGTGGACGTTATGGGCTGTTGTTGTTGTTGTTGTTGTAAGCAATAATATGTGTGAATAGTATGTGTGAAGTGTATTTGTGTGTTGTTGTTGTTATTGGTGATGGTATCTGCCTACTCCCATAGAAATAGGCGTGAATTTATGTATTTAAGCTAAGGAACTCTTTATATAAAAACTACTTTCTAACTTGACCGGCTGCCTTCACCTTGTAACTACTTACACGGTTTTCTACAAATTAATTTACATAACATTTAACTTCGAGTTTCTTGTTATGTTATATAACGAAGAATATCTTTCAAAGTCAATAGAACGATTTGTGGTGGTTCAAACTTCGTTTGAAATTCTGTTAGAATAAAGTTCTAATCAGCTTGCACTACAAAGCGGTTGTTACGTCAGTCACTACGGCCGAATAGTGCGAAATAAGTGTTTTTTTGCGATTTACAAAAAATCTATTGATTGGACTAAAAAAATAAAACACTTAAGACCTGCTTTATAGTTAGTTCAGTTAGTATGCAAAGTTTCATGATCTAATTTGAAGTAATTTTGAATACGAGCGGTTTATTCTTCGATTTGGAGGTAACTTTGGAATTTTTTTCCATCGAGAAAAGTTTATGGAATCGTGTTTTCGTTACACATAGTAATTAGCATTAATCCTCAACTTTACCATATATTTATTTCAAAATTAATGCTGCAGTATTTTAGGCGTAACGGAGGATCGCTCAGTAGTCTTGCGACCTCATGACCTACGAGGAAGACTCATCTATACTTTTGAGAAAACTATTTTATTTGAAACAAACCTGTATTACTAATGATTTTGCTCTTGATCTGACCTAACTAATTATACAACCTTTAAGTGTAATCAATCGTTTAGACCAAGGTAGTCTAGTTATTATACAAGTATTTATTATGTCCTTACATGAATTACTTAGGCTGTGATCTATTGAGCGAAGTTTGAAGGCTCATTTACATTAGGTCGTTTTGACCGATTCGGATTGAGAGCAGCGGTGGCGGCCCGGACTTACGAACCCAATTTCATCACCAATGCTCTCAAAACGGTAAAGGAAAACATCGTGAGGAAATTCCCATACCCTCTCATAGAGAGGAGGCCCACCAGTGGGAATATTTTAGGCTGATTATGCTATGCTTATGCTGACTGATTCGGTTTCAGCCCGTATTCGGTCACCGACTAGTGTAAACAGGTTTTCGGTTAGGCGTATTCGGTCGCAGACTGTTTTCGGTGATTGACGGCTGATTTGTTGAAACGCGCCGCTCATTGTTTAATCGAAGCTCATTGCTTTCAACACTAGTGTACACAATTCGGCTGAATGCGGTCGCCGAATCCGGTAAACCGTCAACTTAAACGAATACGGTCGCCGTATTCGGTGACCGACTTGATGTAAACAGCCCAATTCGATGAATTAATTCTGTTAACTTATTGCAAATGCACCATGACTTTACTCATGATACAATTTTTTACGAAAATGAAACTTATTCGTTTAAATTTAATTGGCATATTCCGATACAGGCGTATACAATGTATTTGGGTACACCAAAAAAAACGATGGATGTTAACTGTTCCATCCATCGTTTCAAAGGCTGGATTAACACTTCAATACCCGCAATTACAGACACAATTAAAATAACAATGCACCGTGCCTCTGGAGGCACGGCCGGGAGCATACGGGTTAAATTAATTCTTATAAACAACTGTGACCAAGCAAATGTGAACATTATCTTCGTAAAAATAAAGTTGTATTTGCGTATGAACCGTAATTTACGAAGCTTGAGTTAAATAAATTCGCTCTAACGCAGCTTTATTTTTATTTAAATTTAACTTTGACCCCAAGTGTTAATTATAATTAACGTTTACCGGTTATTACATAAAATGATATGATCTATTAAATCTTAGGTTTGATTCAATGATTTATTTATTAAGATCAAATTATTTTAATAGTAGCTTCTGCCAGCGGCATTGCCCGCGTGAAGTTTGATAATGGTCCCATGGGATCCTACTAGTGGGATAAAAAGTATCCTATGTGTTAATCCAGGTTATAAACTATCTGTGTGCTAAATTTCATCGAAATCCGTTCAGTAGTTTTTGCGTGAAAGAGTAACAAACATAAAAAAAACTGCGGGTAAAACCGCGGGGCACAATTAGTTTCAGGTATACAGCATACAAACAAATTAAGTATTGTTTTAGAAAAATAAATACAGGATACAGTATCCAATTTTTGTTTTTTTTTTTTTAATCGTGTCACTCTGTTGTCTTGCATTTTCAAAAAGTTCGGGTCATAATAATGTCTATAATCATTTGTTTCCGGGAAACTGCGTGCAATATAAAATCATTTTCCTATAATTATTAAAATTAAAAACAAAAACATTAAATTACTTTTAATACCATGCCACCACCACCACCACCATACCACCACCACCGTTTTTTGTACCATTTTTTATACCATGTTTAAGGCAAATAAAGATTTATCTTATTTAATAGTCGTCACGGTCGATTTTTCGCAACGGATTATAAACTTACAAACTAATAATATGAATATAATTTGTATAATTTTTTAAGTACTAGCTTAGAATAATGTTCTTTAGTACCAGTAGTCTCCTAGCCTCCAGCACTAGCTTCCAGTACCTACTAGCCTCCAGTACTAACCTCCAGTAATAGCTTCCAGTACTAGCCACTTTTTAAGACTTTTTTGAACTACATGTACCACTAGGTATTTTATATTTATCCACTTTCGAGAGTGTAAAGATATGTTAAAAGATAAAGAAAAGATAGTGATTTACACGTTTCTTTATCTGTAATTATGGTGTAGGCGAGCGATGTTAAGTATGATTCGAAACTATAATAAGCTACAAAATAGATGAACAAAAAATAATACTCGTTTTCAATGTCACTATAATGTAGGTCACTACACTTTCTAAGTAAGTAAATACACCAACGTTGTCTTATGGTGAAGAAACGGTGCTGCAAGACACCACTGGAACGCAGTTTGGGATGCCAGTAGGTACGGGAAGACAAGAGGGACAGTGCTGAAAGATAAAACTTGAACACAGCACCAGAAGACAGTTACTGGCAGACAGTATTTATTAGCAGACAGTATTTATTAGGTCAGCACTGGCAGACCGCAATGACAGACAGCGCTGGCAGAGTGCATTAGCAGACAGCACTGGCAGACAGCACTGGCAGACAGCACTGGCAGACAGCACTGGCAGACAGCACTGGCAGACAGCACTGGCAGATACTACTGGAATATAGTATTGGAAGCGAGTACCTACTGGAAGATAGTACTGGAAGATATTATTGGACGATAGTACTAGAAGCCAGTACGACAATTTATGACGTGTTTTTCTCAGTTTACCTACAGCGTAGAAATTCATAATAATTATCGTATTTTGCGGGTTTTAACCGCGAGTTGATGTTAATTCGAGCTATTACAGAACGAAACCGACTGGCAAGTAGCTGCTAGCATGCATTACAGTTTTGCGTGTTCGGCGATTAGTGCGTTTTCATGTTATGAGTGATGAGCGGGATTTCAAAGAGTTTTTCACAGACACTAATCTGCATAGTCCTCATGTGAATTGAGCGAGATTATGTCTGGACTTTAAAGAGACTATGACCTCTGTGTTTGTTTCGGCTGTTTCTTCTCAGAGTAGTCAGGTACGAAACACCGGCCCCATCTAGTTTTAAAAAATGACGTGTAAAAGTGTTTGTAAAAACCTACTTGCAAAATAAGCATCCATTTATCATTCAGTGGTCAGTGGAACTTGGAGCAGCCGATTTATTTTATTGATGCCTAATATAAAGCTTCGTCTAATAGGGATAATTCCTGACAAAAAAAATATGGTTTTGTTTAGTCCGTCAGTTAGATTATCGAAAAATATTGGATATGTGTTTTTCGTTTTATCAAATTAATAAAAATTGACGAAGATAAATCGCGTCAAAGATCATGATGGGCTTGTGACGTCACTTTCAGGTAAAAAATGTACTCAAATGTGACGTCACACGAGTTTTCGACGCACTGTATCGTTTTCATTTTTGTTTACGAGAAAAAAGAAAAGTTTGTGTCCAATATTTTTTGGTTACAAACTTTTCTATCTGATTGTAAAAAAGTTGTTCATCATGATTGAGTAAAATGAACCCTTTTAGGCATAAGATATACAGAAACACAACTTGTATATTAATTTAATATGGTTTTCAAAAATATTTAAAAGGTAACAAAAATACAAACGAACTTTTTGAAAATTTGCGTAATGAATAAACTCAAAAACTACTGCGCCGATTTCAAAAATTCTTTCACCATTAGAAAGCTACATTCACCCTGAGTAACATAGGAAAGAAAGAAAGAAAGAAAAGTATTTATTGAACTCACACAGGATAAACAGAAACAAAAAGATACAATAGAAATGACAAAATTAGACTTTATTTTATCTCCATAATCTCGGAACTACGCGGGTGAAACCGCGTGACGTCCGCTAGTTCTAAATAAACGCGAACGAAGCCGTGAGTAAAAGCCAGACATAGACCATACACAATAATAAAATCTTAATATTTTTTCAATAAAGAAGAAAGTCAACGAACTTGTGACATAAAAAAATATTTCGACTGAATATTAATCAGTTTATAACTTGCACCATCGGTTAATGTTACGAAAATCGGATGCTAGTGTGTTGTAAGGAAAAATTGCACAATTCGTACGATGTATATTTCATTTTACGAGGTTAACTGAATCAGCCTATAATGTCCCCACTGCTGGGACACGGGCCTCCTTTCTACGAGAGGGAGTGGGCTTTAATTAACCACGCTGGCCCAGTGCAGGTTGGTAGATGTCACATCTTGAATATAGGTACAGAGATTTAAGTCATCCAGCCTAAGCTTCGCGATCATAATCATTCGGCTGCCCTTTTCCCAATTTATTTAACGAAGCCGAAAGGCGTTTGTTCCGTCCATCATTGCGATATTTTTTTTTGTTCTAGACCATACCTGGAAACCTAGTTACGGAGATATTAGGGGTCGAAGTTTTTTAAGGCTATTAGTTTAAATTCGAAGACATGTGACATCTACCAATCCGCACTGGGCCCGCGTGGTGGATTATAGCCCATTCCCTCTCATAGAGAGGAGGCCTGTGTCCCAGCAGTGGGAACATTAATAGGCCAATGATGATTAGTTTAAATACCTCCATGACGCTTTTACTATTCAATCCATCCATCAGCACAATGATTTGAGTGCGTTACATTGAGTTCTACCGTAAAAAGTGATTTTTGACCCCAAAAAAAAATCGTTTCCCAGCGATCATTTTAGCGTACCTATAATATATAGAGCTACTTAATATGACCGAATTCGAAGAACGTGAAGGGTCTGTTTACACCCTGTATAAACTAAACGACTAAACTGACTAACTAAACTATGTGGGTTTACACCGAAAACTACGGAAGGGCGAGCAAGTATAGTTTCACCTTTTTAGGGTTCCGTAGTCAACTAGGAACCCTTATAGTTTCGCCATGTCTGTCCGTCCGTCTGTCCGTCCTCACTTAATCTCTGTGACCGTTAGCACTAGAAAGCTGAAATTTGGTACCAATATGTATATCAATCACGCCGACAAAGTGGTAAAATAAAAATTGGAAAAAAATGTTTTATTAGGGTAGCCCCCCTATATGTAAAGTGGGAAGTGATTTTTTTTTTAATTTCAACCCTAACGTGTGATATATTGTTGGAAAGGTATTTAAAAATGAATAGGGGTTTTCTAAAATCATTGTTCGATAATAACAATAATTTCGGAAATAATCGCTCCAAAAGTAAAAAACAATGTGTCCCCCCCTCTAACTTTTGAACCATAAGTTTAGAAAATATAAAATATAGCCTGTGTTACTCAGAGTGAATGTAGCTTTCTAATGGTGATAGATTTTTTTAAATCGGTGCAGTATTTTTTGATTTTATTCATTAGAAACACACACACAAAAATACGAATCTTTTCTCAATTTCAAACAGGGTATTTCTATTTAAAGAAAACACACAACAAAGTTTTTTTCTTGATAAAGTTCAATTTAAATAATTAAGTATATCAGCTTATGCTAGTGATCACAAACTTTTTTTGATGTGTGTATGATTTTCAATTCACTACTGGTCAGCCTTCTGTGCTTTTGTAAAATATTAGTGTTTAGTTTTAGTTAATGTTTAGTTTAGTTCTTGTTATTGATGGAAAATTACGTAAAGTAGTAGTAACTTAAAAGCAGAATATTTGTATGGGAGCTACATCTGCTAACAAACTGTTTTGCAGAAGTAACATTTTTTGTAATACGATGTCACCTCGTATAATCACATCTTTAAAACTACGCAACAGATTTTGATGCGGTATTTTTTTATAGATAGAGTGATTCAATAGAAAGGTTTTAGTATATAATTTACGGGCGGGCGAAGCCGCGGGCATCACCTAGTTATACAGAACTAAATTTACAATTTAAATTGTAATTACAACAGAATGGCTAAAAATAACCCACGAAATACCACCATCTCTTTCCTAACCTTGAGCATCACGGCTTGACTTTCCAAAATGTTTTAATAAATAGTATTTTAATGAGTTAGCCTCGTATAATTTTCGGAATTGCATGCGAGGTCGGCCATCTTGATTTTGACAGCAAGGCAGTGTTGCTACACTTTAAGTTAGTCATGTTTGTAGGTTAGTCATTTCTAAGGCTTAGTTAGAAAACCCATAATAAATATTGTTATTTCCTAGGAATACACACTTACACAGTATATTTCACATAAGAATCTGCGGTTTTTTTTTCCAAGAAAATTAGAGGCAAAATGTGTCTAGGGATTTTCCGAAAAATATTGGTGTCGATCAACTAAACTTATTTTAGGCTATTGCTACCTTTTACTAAAATGCAGTGCGAGAAAAGGACGGCTATAGCAATGAACTAAGTTAGAGATGTCAAACTAGTTTATGCCTTGCGCTTCACCGTGTTTTTAGTCGACATGTTTTTTCGTGCACCCTTCATTTGTATAGGTCTGTGACTGGGACTGTAGCTACATTTAATTTTCATCTTTGTTTCGACAATTCAAAAGTGCCTGTAACTGGCTTACTTGAAATAAATGCTTTGATTTTGATTTTGATTTAGGAATATTAGTTCCAACTAAAGGAGTCAATTTTTTTTGTTTGGAGAACAGGCCACCCCATAAATTGTAGCAGATATTAATGAAACGTATATAGATTTCTTCCTTATAATTTCTAGATTACAGTGGTAATATTAGCTAAGCCATGTCTAACCGGAATGATGAGAAATTCGAAAATGAAAACGTGTATCTAACAATAACCATACAAGTTGCTGCACGTCTGTAGCAGTCAGAAAGTAATTGTATTCGCACATTGCGTTGAAATCTTACTGCACAATTGACACAACGACCAGCAGATGCCATTTTCATAAAATAGTTTTTCATTATATGCGAATAAATCGCAGAAACATATTCAAAAAATCGAAATAAACTGAGTAAAAATAGCTACGTTCCGAATTAAACTGTAATCAATTTGAGCATCCATAAACCCGTTCCGAATTACCGTGAGTGCAATAACGATGTCCCTTGAATCGTCATAGATGACGGCATGACATGCGTCATCTTGCGATTACACCGACCATGCTCCAAATAAATATCACCGTGAGCGCTGTCAAAAATGACAGTTGTGTTGCCAGGTTGTGTTGTTTTGTTATGAACTTATGACTCGCATCTAACTATACATTATATTTAATTATCGTTGCATCTATGTTATTTGTAATTCGTGGTATTTTTTTAAGGGGTAAATCTTTGCCGGGTGCAAAATACGCTAATATAAAACCTTCCGTCATCCTTTTCATCCGTCCGTCATTTTTCACTGGACGAATCGTCGTTCTGTATCTCAAAATCTGAGTTATCAGAGTCGATAGAGTCAACCGACTTATCTTCCATTTTCAAAAACAGGTCTTGTGATTGGGGTTATGATCACTGGCAACGCGTTCACGAGCGTACCGAATTGATCGACATTTCTTAGCTGTCATAATCGTGATATCTAATTCGGAACGCAAAATATTGATGTGAGCGCTGTAAGCGATTATTTTGTAATACGGAATGATGTCAAATGAAGTTGTAAATGTCAAAAAGAGTAAATGTCAAATGAAGTTGTCTGTCAAGTGTCAACCACCAAAAAGACGGATTTACAACGTTCCGTGCCATGATGATTTTCTATATCATATAAAAGATTTTAGCGGAAACCTTTAAAAATAGCATTAAAACGATCACAGTTTAATATTATTTATTTTTATGTTATATTCTATTTCTATTATAATTAAAGCAGATATTATTACCAATGGATACCGTACTTTTTTTTGTAAACAGAAAAAACCGCCCCTATTTACGTAAGTATTTTCTGTCAAATAACATTGATCACAACAGGAATGATTTGACTCGCAAAAAAATATCATAATATAACTTATTTATTAGGATTTTAAGATTCCGGTTTCGTTTCTGTGTAATCTTTCGTTTATTAATATAATAAAATGGTTACTTTTTTTTGGTGTAATATGAATAATATTTATGCAACATCGAAGAGGGCCTAAAAAAAACTGTCTCCTTTGACAGCTCTAAATTACGTCCGTCTCTTTCTCATTTTATTAGAGAGAAAAAGATAGCAATAGCCTAAATTAAGTTTAGTTTGTGCACAACAAAATCGACACCATTGTGTACTTAGTCAAAAAAGTCTCCAAAATATATATAACTGGGCTTTTATGGGTGCAATGTAGCATTTACATATTACGTATAAACCTTCCTCTTGAATCACTCTATCAATTGCAGAAAACTGAATTAAAATCCGTTGCGCAGTTTAAAAGATATGAGCGTACAGACAGCGGGAGTGACTTTTTTATACTAAGTACTAGCTGCTGCCCGCGGCTTCGCCCGCCCGCAAATTGTATACTCAAACCTTCCTCTTGAATCACTCTATCTATTAAAAAAATCCGCATCAAAATCCGTTGCGTGGTTTCAAAGATCTAAGCATACATAGGGACAGACGAGACGCGGCGGATGATTTTTTTTTTATAATATGTAGTGATAGTGATTTAAAGTAATCTTAAAAAAAATCAAGTAATCGTAAAAAAGCCGATAAATCATAATAGGAGTATCGGCTTTTTAATGTTTCGTAATCTATACATATAATAAAACAGTAACGAAAGAAAAACTGTTCAGTGAGTGGCTTTTGTTAGAAAAACGTAACTGATGACAAAAAGTGACTTTTTAGAATTTTTGTCTGTTTGTCTGTGTGTATGGAACGGCGTCACACCAAAACTACTGGATAGATTGAATTGAAATTCAGCAAAAAAAGGCTTTAGGCTACTTAATTATCACGCCGTATGTTATGGAAGGTAAGCAATATTGATTTTAAAAGGTTTTTGTTCGTAATTGAATGCACAAAATGACATGTTATTAGCTATATTATGTGACGCAGACGAAGTTACAAACACTTACGCAACTTACTTACACAAGTTACGAACACTTATAATATATTAATATGTTGCGTATTGTATCCTTTAATTGGAAAGACATTCTAATATTTACGAACGATAGCGTTTACGATTCAGTGCAATATGTTTAAAAAACGTGCTAGGGTTCTAAGAGCTACAAAAACATCTGAAAAAAAAAATACAAAAACAAAAGAATACTTACCACAACTTAATTTCTTCTGCTGTGATATCAGCATGCTTAGCGGCACTCGGCGATCAGGCGTCGGTGTTAAACCAAACAGCCTGTTCCGGGCCGTCTGGGCCACTGTGATACGGGTCATGGTCGCGCCTGGTCGTGCGTGGTTGGCAGTGGTCGGTAGTGGTCGACGAGTCTTGCTACATGTGTGGTTTAATCTGTGAAAAAAAAAACGGGCTTGTTAATATAGTTGTCTTTGAATTTGAGTCCACGAAGAAGTACATTTTAGACATAATAACATCAGAAATGTATGTTCACGAAAGGTTAACTGTACATTAAAACAAAAACACAAAAAGACACAAAATTACCACACATTGATATGTGTGCCAATTTTGTGTGTGTATGTTTTTGTGTGTGTCTTGTTGTGTGTTATGTTTGTGTGTTCACAAACATACAACACTCACACACACACTACAACAACAACAACAGCCCATAACGTCCACTGATGGACATAAGCCTCTCCCATAATGGGAGGAATTTGCCGTAATCTCCACGCTTGGCAGATGGATTGGAGATCGCAGTGATGAAAGACTAACAGAAAACGCTGCTGCCCATTTTCTGGTCTACGGAGGCGCAAGGTGTTCTGCCTCAGACATTAGTTGCCTTATACGACACCCGTGAGTGTAATGGGTTGGTTCTATTCTACTCTGCCGGATACCACACGTCAAAAAAAACTTGTCAAAAAGTTGGAACTTTGACCCCCCAATATCTCCGTAACTACAAGGTTCCCAGGTATGGTGTAGAACAAAAAAATGATCGCAATGACGGGGAGAACAAGTGCCTTTCGGCTTCGTTAAGAGGTGTTTTACACCCTTTATAAGCTACTTTTAGATAGGCCCCGAATCTTCGTTTACTGGTTATGCATTAAACTACACGAAAATTAAAGATTGCGTAATTTATTTAAGGTTGCACAAGTCAGTCATTCTTCCATACAAACGTAGTCTGGTGATTACTCGTTTGTTTGACACTGTAGGTTCAAAATTAAAATTTTTATCAACTGGTCTTTTTATTATCTAGCCCTGTATGGAAGCAGAATTGGAAAAAAAATATTGGTTTGGAAGTTATGACCGTCGAATCTTTCATATTTCAACACTAATTTTAACTCATCTTTGGGCGTAAATAACTGACCTAAGTAGTATGAAAATGGGAAAACTAAAACCATATAAGAATAGATAATTTATTCAAAAGTTGAAATAATTTTATTTTAAACAGATACATCCAATAGATTTTTCATGATATCCATACTCCCAAAGGTCTGCCTAAATAATTTCGCGCGCCTGTTTTCGTTGTAAATTATATTGCATTTCGCTACAAGTTGCCACCCCTGTCAGTGGGGAAGAGGGGAAGCACGCAGCGCGTGTGTGTGCGCAGTGTGTGTGGGTGCACACATGCTCACTTGGATAGCTGCCGCCCGGCACGTCATGCTGTCGTATTACGAGTATACTATTTTATAACATTGAACTCTGGCTTGAATTTTGGATGCCGATATTTCTTTATTGATAGTTTTTGTTTATTATTTTGAATTTGTTTCAAATTTTACTGACCCTGGCATTGGACTTTGGATTCCGATTCGATAGTGATTGACGGGTGGCGTTTGAATTTGATTTTATTTTATTAGGAATGTTAGCAGATTTCTCCCCCATTTGTGGACCGATTCTCAAAATTATTTTTTTATTTCTTTTTTGTCCCATTTAAATTTGGCCAAGATCTGATGCTGATCTTCGAAGATATACAATGGAACTCTTAAGAAAATAGACGGAAATCTGTAGTCATTGTCGCTTGGATTTTTATTGTTTATGACGTAACATCACGCCTATATGCTTTGAGGGGGTTCGCAGATTTGTACAATACACCCAGATTTCGAAAGTTAGGTACCTACCTATGTTTGCGGATGGATGGACAGAGATTTTGTTGGCATGTCAGAAGTATTGTGAGAGCAATTTATGAATGTGTGAACCTTTACTTTGTTATTTTGTATATTTTTTAATGTTATGTTATCTCTTACTCTTTTAGTTCTAGTTTTAGTTACAGTAATTGGTTTAAATACAACCGTTGTAAGTAGATAAATAAATGTTATGTTTCATTTATAGGGGATAAGCCTATTACCATGACATGTATTGTTAATAATGTAGGTATAATAAATATTTATGGCGACTTGTTTGGGAACGACTCATCATCTGCCACCATCAGCTTTTTCCCAACTATGTTGGGGTCGGCTTCCAGTTTTACCGGATGCAGCTAAATACCAGTATACATGGAGCGACTGCCTATCTGACCACCACAACCCAGTTAGTAACGTGTAATACGATACCCCTTGGTAAGACTGGCAATCAGACTTTTGGGGCCTCTGACTACCTAACGACTGTCAAAGATCTACAAATGACAGCCGGGACCAACGGCTTAACGTGCTTTCTGAGGCACGGAGGAAACTCAATATGTAATGGGTGGTCACCCATCCACAGACCAACCTAGGCAAGCACGGCTTAACCTAACGATTGACCCGAGCGGCTGTTATTATTTAGCCATGAGTTCCGCTTGTTTGGGAACGACTAAAAATGGAAAAATAAATAAGTAAAAATATGTTTTGCAAAAAATAAAACAGACTTAAAAAAAACACAAGCATAAAAAACACTTTGATTGATTTGGTGTTTTTGTCACCGGCTTCTGAAGCTAAAGTTATTTTTCACTTTTTGTGTTTTTCTTTTTTTTAAATATGTGATAATTTCTAAACTAAACTATTCAATCAAATGTTAAGCTGTAAAAGACAATTTTAATCTAAATTCAATTGTCAAGATAATGGACATACTTATTATAAGGATTAATACTGCAAATAAGGTAGTCGTAATATAGGTACGTCATATTTTTAAATAAATTTTCAAAGATAAAAATGGTTACTTAGGTACCTACTTTACTCTTTGTCTGGATAGAAGGTCTACCTATTCATATACGAAATATTTTCAGAGAATCACCCAACAGCTATAACGAAGCCATAGCAACGAAATATTTTTTTTAACTGAGTAGGTAGGTACCTATATTTAAAAAATCTTTACTTGACCCACACAATAAATAGGTACTGGCTCCATATTTTAACAACATCCATTACGATAGTTCACTACGTCGCGCGTCGTATTTAGCTGAGCGGCACAATGCCTATTGTGGATAAATGTACAATAAGGCAATATTATCTGTAATTGCAAATTACAGATAATATTGTATTGTCCGCTATTGTAAATAAATAAACAGCCAATAAACAATTTACAAAATAACATAATTTTTTATTTGATGAATCAACAACAAGACTCACAGTCACATCAAAGTCACGCTGTCGAAAAAGCAATTATCCTGACTCTGGCTGTACTAATCAGGAGTCGCCTGTGGGTTAATTATAGGTAACTAGCTAGGCTAAGTAAATACCTAGGTATTTAACATAAGTAGTAACATAGTTGCACAACCTATAAAAACAAAGGTAGGTAAGTATAGAAAAAAAAGTCATATCATGAAATTATTTTTTAAACTAAATAACAATATCTACCTACATTACTACCTACCTACATTGTTTTACTTATATTCACATTTTCGCAAGCGAACTCATTGCCACGTCTCGCAAAGTCGCGGGTAAGCACCTACCTATTAGGAATATTATAGGATGTAGGAGCTTGTCCTTTCATAATAACAACTAAATTGGATGCATAATAATTACGTTTCACTAAGTGATTGTCCTATGTTGTAAATTCCAACACCTTATTACATTGAGTTTATGTTGTCCTTCAAACATAAATCGCATACACGCCAGCACGTGCCAACGATGATACTACACAATTACACCCGGCGCCGCGCGCCGCCCGCGCCGCTACAATGTCGTCCTGTCTTCAATGAAATCGCGCATGTATGCGTCACTCAGCGTTAGGAGTGTGTATGTGTACGCGCAGTAGCTTCCTTCTGCTCTTTACAGCGTCTATCCCTTTCGCTCGTGATGTCCGATGAAATAGCGTAGGTAGATAGCGTTCTTAAGAACGAACAAGTTAGCGGAACGAACTAGTTGGTGGGCGGGGTTAAAATGCATGCTATTTCATCCGACATCCCGAGCGAAAGGGATAGACGCTGTAAAGAGCAGAAGGAAGCTACTGCGCGTACACATACACACTCCTAACGCTGAGTGACGCATACATGCGCAATTTCATTGAAGACGGGACGACATTGTAGCGGTGGCGCGCGGCGCGGGTGCAATTGTGTAGTATCATCGTTGGCACGTGCTGGCGTATATGCGATTTATGTTTGAAGGACAACATAAACTCAAACTAATAGGTGTTGGAATTTACAACATAGGACAATCACTCAGTGAAACGTAATTATTATGCACCCAATTTAGTTGTTATTATGAAAGGACAAGCTCCTACATACATCCTATAATATTCCTAATAGGTAGACCCGCGACTTTGCGAGACGTGGCAATGAGTTCGCTTGCGAAAATGTAGGTAGGTAGTAATGTAGGTAGATATTGTTATTTAGTTTAAAAAATAATTTCATTGATATGACTTTATTTCTATACTTGTTTTTATAGGTTGTGCAACTATGTTACTACTTATGTTAAATACCTAGGTATTTACTTAGCCTTTAAACCACAGGCGACTGCTGATTAGTACAGCCAGAGTCAGGATAATTGCTTTTTCGACAGCGTGACTTTGATGTGACTGTGAGTCTTGTTGTTGATTCATCAAATAAAAAAATATGTTATTTTGTAAATTGTTTATTGGCTGTTTATTTATTTACAATAGCGGTCTGTAATATTGTCTTATTATACATTTATCAACAATAGGCATTGTGCCGCTGACGTAGTATTGTAGTAAACTAGCGTAATGGATGTTGTTAAAATATGGAGCCAGTACCTATTTATTGTGTGGGTCAAGGTCATTTTTTAAATATAGGTACCTACCTACTCAGTAAACAAAATATTTCGTTGCTATGGTTTCGTTATGGCTGTTGGATGATTCTCTGAAAATATTTCGTGTATGAATAGGTTGACCTTCTATTCAGACAAAGAGTAAAGTAGGTACCTAAGTAACCATTTTTATCTTTGAAATTTTATTTAAAAATATGACGTAGGTAGGTACCTACGTCATATTTTTAAATACCTACCTTTTTTTTTTTTCGGATGGGAAATCATCAAATAACTCCTCCCGCTCTGGGCGGAGCAGGAGGGAGTGTCAGACTTTTACTGACTAAAACCCATCCATGTTCCTTCATCGCCCTTTGTGTTCCGGGGCCACGGTATCTCTTTCGAACAGTCC
This sequence comes from Xestia xanthographa, assembly GCA_905147715.2. Classification (NCBI taxonomy): domain Eukaryota; kingdom Metazoa; phylum Arthropoda; class Insecta; order Lepidoptera; family Noctuidae; genus Xestia; species Xestia xanthographa. The sequence goes on from LR990667.1 coordinate 21,154,872, forward strand.
CGCAACCCCGGCAGGCATCGGTCCTTACGGACCCCTTCCCTTTTGCTGACTCTCTTTGAGGCGCGCGTGGAACACGAACGCGCCGTCGACACGGCCTGTCGTCATGAGACGGACGGACGGCGGGCTAGCCCATAGCGCAACGTCCACAGGCCCGCGCCCACGGCGCCGGCGGCCGGGACGTTGAGAGGTTCTCTCCCTCTCACGTTCCGCCACCTCCTTCTCTAGCATTACTGCTTCGCAGAAGGAGGTGACGGCGTCCCATTCCGTCTCGCTCCGGACCATGGCTTGCACCAGGGCCGGACGCGAGAGGTCACCGCCGCCGATCGCCGCTTCGAGGACAACGTAGGTACCTACCTTATTTGCAGTATTAATCCTTATCCAAATAAGTATGTCCATTATCTTGACAATTGAATTTAGATTAAAATTGTCTTTTACAGCTTAACATTTGATTGAATAGTTTAGAAATTATCACAGAATTAAAAAAAAGAAAAACACAAAAAGGTGAAAAATAACTTTTGCTTCAGAAGCCGGTGACAAAAACACCAAATCAATCAAAGTGTTTTTTATGTTTGTGTTTTTTTTTAAGTCTGTTTTATTTTTTGCAAAAAATATTTTTACTTAGGTATTTATTTTTCCATTTTTTCATCCGAGTTTCCTCCGTGCCTCGGAAAGCACGTTATGCCGTTGGTCGGGCTGTCATTTGTAGATCTTTGACAGTCGTTAGGTAGTCAGAGGCCCTAAAAGTCTGACTGCCAGTCTTACCAAGGGGTATCGTATTACACGTTACTAACTGGGTTGTGGTGGTCAGATAGGCAGATACTCCATGTATACTGGTATTCAGCTGCATCCGGTAAAACTGGAAGCCGACCCCAACATAGTTGGGAAAAGGCTGATGGTGGTAGTCGTTCCCAAACAAGTCGCCATAAATATTTATTATACCTACATTATTAACAATACATGTTATGGTAACAGGCTTATCCACTATAAATGAAACATAACATTTATTTATCTACTTACAACGGTTGTATTTAAACCAATTACTGTAACTAAAACTAGAACTAAAAGAGTAAGAGATAACATTAAAATATACAAAATAACAAAGTAAAGGTTCACACATTCATAAATTGCTCTCACAATACATCTGACATGCCAACAAAATCTCTGTCCATCCATCCGCAAACATAGGTAGGTACCTAACTTTCGAAATCTGGGGGTATTGTACAAATCTGCGTACTCCCTCAAAGCATACAGGCGTGATGTTACGTCATAAACAATAAAAATTCAAGCGACAATGACTACAGATTTCCGTCTATTTTTTTAAGAGTTCTATTGTATATCTCCGAAGATCAGCATCAGATCTTGGCCAAATTTAAATGGGACAAAAAAGAAATAAAAAAATAATTTTGAGAATCGGTCCACAAATGGGGGAGAAATCTGCTAACATTCATAATAAATAAAATCGAATTCAAACGCCACCCGTAAATCACTATCAATATCGGAATCCAAAGTCCAATGCCAGGGCCAGTAAAATTTGAAACAAATTCAAAGTAATAAACACAAACTATCAATAAAGAAATATCGGTATCCAAAATTCAAGCCAGAGTTCAATGTTATAAAATAGTATACTCGTAATACGACAGCATGACGTGCCGGGCGGCAGCTAACCAAGTGAGCATGTGTGCACCCACAGACACTGCGCACACTCACGCGCTGCGTGCTTCCCCTCTTCCCCACTGACAGGGGTGGCAACTTGTAGCGAAATGCAATATGATTTACAACGAAAACGGGCGCGCGAAATTCTTTATGCAGACCTTTGGGAGTACGGGTATCATGAAAAATCTATTGGATGTATCTGTTCAAAATAAAAATATTTTAACTTTTGAATAAATTATCTATTCTTGTATGGTTTTAGTTTCTCCATTTTCATACTACTTAGGTCATTTATTTACGCCCAAAGATGAGTTAAAATTAGTGTTGAAATATGAAAGATTCGACGGTCATAACTTCCAAACCAATTTTTTTTTCCAATTCTGCTTCCATACAGGGCTAGATAATGAAAATACCAGTTGATACAATTCTTAATTTTGAACCTACATCGTCAAACAAACGAGTAATCACCAGACTACGTTTGTATGGAAGAATGACTGACTTGTGCAACCTTAAGTACACCAGACAAAGCTAAATTAGTAAAAAATATTGAGTCCAATACACTTTTTGCTAATCGATCAAAAAATAATGATGAAACCTTGCACATTATGAAGTGTGAATGATTTAAAGGCCAATGATTTAAAGCATAATAAAACCGTTTTAAAGAAAAAAAGGCTAACATTTTATTTTACTAAAACTAAAAAAAAGACTTAATTTTAAATATGGTGTCACATTTTAAAGAACAACTCATTCACAAAATTCAAAGAAAAAATAAACTGTTTCTATTAAATAATTAACAAGAATGAATTTTAAAATTGGAAATATTTATGTGGAAATAATTATATTCAATATAAACGAGTAGGTCAGTTACTGGTGTCGATTCTATTGTGCACAAACTAAACTTAATTTAGGCTATTGCTATCTTTTTCTCTCTAATAAAACGAGAAAGAGACGGACGTAATTTAGATCTGTCAAATTTAGTTGGAACTAATATTTCCATACAAATTAAGGGTGCACGTAAAAACATGTCGACTAAAACACGGTGAAGCGCAAGGCATAAACTAGTTTGACATCTCTAACTTAGTTCATAGCTATAGCCGTCCTTTTCTCGCACTGCCTTTTAGTAAAAGACGGCAATAGCCTAAATTAAGTTTAGTTTGTGCATAATAAAATCGACACCATTGTCTAAAATATTTATCATTCATCCTTAAAGGTGGTGAGTTAACATAATCTAGCATGCATGTGAATCTGAAACAAACCCGAAGATACAAAAAAACTATGTTTTAAAGCTTTCCATACATTTACAAAAACATGAGATAAAAAAGAGACTATGACCTCTGAGTTTGTTTGCGAGAAAAGGACGGCTTTTCTCGCACTGCCTTTTAGTAAAAGACGGCAATAGCCTAAATTAAGTTTAGTTTGTGCACAACAGAATCGACACCACTACCAATAAAAACTAAGCACTAAGTACTACCAATTAAAAATGTTTTTTTCATAACAAGCTAATCTATGTGGCTAATAAGGAGTTGACTGAGGATATGACGAATAATAGAGAAGTGTGGAGAAGAAGCCGTGTGGTATCCGGCAGAGTAGAATAGAACCAACCCATTACACTCACGGGTGTCGTATAAGGCTCGTAATGTCTGAGGCAGAACACCTTGCGCCTCCGTAGACCAGAGAATGGGCAGCAGCGTTTTCTGTTAGTCTTTCATCACTGCGATCTCCAATCCGCCTGCTAAGCGTGGAGATTACGGCTAATTCCTCCCATCATGGGAGAGACTTATGTCCAGCAGTGGACGTTATGGGCTGTTGTAGTAGTAGTAGTGTAGTAATGAACAGGAGAATGATGATCTAGAAATCTCTCGATCGTTCGTGTTAGTTAGGATGAGTGTAAAGCTAAATCAACTATAAACTGTGTTTTTCTAAACATAAAATTTGAAACTATAATAAATCAGAGTCAAAATTTGTATGCAGAATCATAAAATACAAGTTCGGTAATAAATAATAATTACAATCTATATAATTGGATTTGTATAAAAAACTAGACTAAAATGTGTTTATTGTCATACTACTTTCTGCCCCTGGCTTCGTCTATGTCGAAGAAACACAAGTATACGCAGTCTATCAGTGAAAGAGTTTTGGAAACCGGTCGAGCAGTTTCGGAGATTATCTTCAACACCCAAACTGATTAACTTTACCTTTTTATATTATAAAATTAGTAAACTACTTAGTTAGTTACCCGCCCCTGCTTCGCTCGGTTTTAATGTGATTAAAAGTAATATACAGGGTGTAAAAGACCTCATCACGAAGCCGTCAACCAAACCGAGCAATTCAAGCATTCTGTAAATCAAACTAAGTAACTTTACGCAAAAGTTATTGCTGGGAAACGACCTTTTTTTGGGGTGAAAAATCATGTTTTGTGGTAAAACTCAATGTAACGCACTCAAAACATTGTGCTGATGGATGGATTGAATAGTACGGGTGTCGTGGAGGTGTTTAAAGTAAAATACTTAAAATAAATACTTGTCAAAAAGTTGGTGCTTTGACCCCCAATATCTCCGTAACTAGAAGGTTCCCAGGTATGGTGTGGAACAAAAAAATGATCGCAATGACGGGGAGAATAAGTGTCTTTCGGGTTCGTTAAGAGGTGTTTTACACCCTTTATCCAAATAATGGTGAAGACCGCATTATAATAAGCCGTTACGGAGTTCAGATGAACAAGGAGGACGGACAGACGGACAGAAAAAGCAACTTTTAAGCATATCATGTTCAGATTTATAGGAATTTTCCTTTGCGTCAATAGGTATGGTCGAATGGTCAATTACTGCATATTTACTAGTTGTAAAATACGGTAATTTTGACAGAGACTACTTAGAGTTATGATGGTTTAGTTTTTTTTTTTTATACTAGGTCGTAAACAAGCCGATTATAGTTCATTAGAATCAAAAAGTGTAAACAAATAAAATCAACAGCATCTACGTTTTTTGCAATGTTTTTATATTTATTCTTGAATATTTAAATAGCTTTTTTCTATGATTTAAGACAAATATTAATCGGCTTAAGGACCTTGAAGTCAAAAAACTTATGTATGGCCATAACATTAGTCTTTGCAATTTATGAAAAAACAAATGACTGATGTTTGTTTTAATCCAAAAGTTTTTGAATAAATTAAAGATTAGCGGACGTCACGCGGTTTCACCCGCGTAGTTCCCGTTCCCGTGGGAGTACGGGGATAAAATATAGCCTATGTTACTCAGGGTGAATGTAGCTTTCTAATGGTGAAAGAATTTTTGAAATCGGTTCATTACTTCCGAAGATTACCCCATACATACAAACTTATAAACAAATGTTCCCTCTTTATAATATTAGTATAGATATGTCTTCAAGATGAAGCTATTGGTTTAGTATACCTTTTTTATTGTGAAATTCACTCTGTATAAACTGTAAGGAGATGTTTCAATTTGGGCTAGGAGTGTTGCAGAGCAAGATTAAAAAAGGAAGAGTCGCCTTCATTTTCACATAATTATAAAATATCAGCACTCAAGCTTGAAGAAAAAATAGTATTATTTTTGCGCAACTTTATCACCCTACGTCTAAAAATCAAGAAAAATCCGTGAAATTCGGGAAAGATATAGACAAATAACTTAAATACTTTTCTGGTAATTAATTGATATTTATTATTTATTTTCATCGATTTTCCGCTTGGCGTCTCACCAATTTATTTACTCTGTGCATAAAAAAAATAATGACAGTGAACCATAAATCGACCATTAACCATAGATGAACTCTACTGTGTGTGTTCTGTGAAATTCCTAATGGAAAACCCATTAACCTCATGAATAAACAAATTATCAAACACAAATTGCTGTTTTATTTGTACCTACATTTGTTTTTTTTTTTTTTTTTTTTAGTAAAAATATATCTGTGTATTGGATAGTTGAATCAAAAGATTTTGAAAATTCTTTTACAACTATTTGAACGCATGTCTATGAAAAGCTATTTTTTTATGTGAATCCAATATGCATTTCTTTGGGAAAGTTGTTTAAAAAAAATGGGTGAGCTCACCTGCAATTAAACACAGGTAATTAAATCGCCAACCTGTATATTCTATTTTCTAGAATTTATCATTAACAGTGTACCTATTTAATCTAACGAACGTCATAAGGACTATGTTAATGTTCAAATATATAATAAATAGATTATTTATACCGGTTATCTTACGTCAATGATCAGGAGACAACTTATTTCAAATAAAGGTTTGGCCACGAAATACAACGCACAACCGACACGCGTGTAGTAGCAGCTAGAGAAGAAAATAAAAAAAATCTAAGAAATTGTTTAAAATTAGAGCATGCTGCGAGACACTGCGACGCACAGCAGTGATAGTCTAGCATTGTGATCGTCGGACTGCTAAGTCATAGGCATCGAGTTTGAACGCAAGACACGCACCTCTGGTCTATGGATGAGTGACCATTCATTATATACCGGGTTTCCTCCATGCCTCGTCAAACCGTTGGTCCCGGCTGTCATTTGTAGATCATTGACAGTCGTTACAAGTAGTCAAAGTCCCGAAAGTCTGACAACCAGTCTTATCAAGGGGAATTGTATTACCCAGTACTAACTGGGTTGTGGAGGTCAGATAGGCAGTCGCTTCATGTAAAATACTGGTATTAAGCTGCATATAGTCAGACTGGAAGCCGACCCCAACATGGTTGGGAAAAGGCTGGGAAGATGATGATGTGCGTATTGCTTTTTGGCCTCGCACAGGTTTTTTTTTTATGATTTAGTTTTAGATTATTTTTATTGTTTAGTTTTAGATTCTTTATTTTTTTTAAATATTATTTTTGTATTTCCTGTGCTTGTCCCAAATAAATATTTTTCTTTATTTCTTTCTTTCTTATTGTATAACTGACACCAGGTTAGGCACTAACGACGGGAAAAAAAAGGCATGACGGAACTCGATGCAAGTAAACAAGTGACGCGCGAGTGTCGCTGACGCAGGTCGCATCACGCGAGGTCGTGGCCTGGGCGGAATAATTTAGGTTTTTTTTATTGTGGCATTAGATATTGATGTGGGTAATAATCCGTTGGTTTTTGGACCCGGATCTTATTAATAATTATTAATAATAGCAAAGCAAATAGATTATAAGGTTACCTAGGTTGTAAAGGTGTTTCTAACGTAGTATGTGTAGGTAATTAATTTTATGAAATTATATGTCATAAAAAAGTACAGAGGCGGAATTTAATAACTAATATAATAAAAATCATTACCTTGTCAAGCGGTTATTAATCTAAAATAAAACTGGCTTTTTTATATACTAAAATATACAAGTATGGATTTAATTTAGGCGAAAGAGCTTGAAATTTAAATTGAAAACGTAAGAAAATGGAGTGATTTTTATATTTAACTAGCTGATGCCCGCGGCTTCGCCCGCGTGGATGTCGGTTATCGCGACCAAAAGTAAAGCTTCCAGACGGCTTATTTTTTCGGACACCTCCAAAAATTATCATGATACATAGCATAATGTATACAAAATCTTGACACATTATATACTAAAACCTTCCTCGAGAACCACTCTATTCATTGGTGAAAACGATATTAAAAACGGTGCAGTAGTTTTTGACGCGGCGAAGGGGTCTTTGTTTTATAAAATTTACCTAGTGATTGCATTTTGAATAGATTCTACGTCCGATTTCGTCATGTATAATTTTATTTATTTATTAGGTACATTTAGTAAGTACAGTATAAACCATCATTCACCATCATCATCATCAGCCTATTAATGTTCCCACTGCTGGGACACAGGCCTCCTCTCCATGAGAGGGAATGTGCTATAAATCCACCACACGGGCCCAGTGCGGATTGGTAGATGTCACATGTCTTCGAATTTTTGGTTCTAGGACATGCCGGTTTCCTCACGATGTTTTCCTTCACCGTTTTGAGAGTATAAACCATATTAATGCTAAATTAACTTAATTATTCCTTTTACTCAGTCTTGTCACAGAACCTCAAACATTCCAACATTATAGTCTTCCATTCATCAGCAAACAAGTCCAATCCAGGGTTGGTCTCCACGAGAGAGTTGAGGTTCGTAAGCATACGCGTTATAGGGGAAGTGGATCCAGCTACAGTGCGACTAAATAAGACATTACACAAATTAAGATAAAGAGTTTCCCTGAAGCTTGATCCTTGAAGTTGTCCTGATAACTGACCTGCCATACTACCCTTTTTTTTTTTTTTGGATGGGAAATCATCAAATGACTTCTCCCGCTCTGGGCGGAGCAGGAGGGAGTGTCAGACTTTTACTGACTAAAACCCATCCATGTTCCTTCATCGCCCTTTGTGTTCCGGGGCCACGGTATCTCTTTAAGAAAGAAAGAAAGAAAAGAAAGAAAAAGCATTTATTAGCCCGCACAGGACAAAACACAAATAAAAATGGTTAAATTAACAGTACTTACAAATAGTAAAAATAAAAAAATAAACAAAGAGAAAAAAAAAAAAAATCATGAAATGAAATTGGAAAAATGAAAAAAAAATGAAAAAAAAAATGAAATCATCTGCCTAGCCTTTTCCCAACTTTGTTGGTGTCGGCTTCCAGTTTTACCGGATGCAGCTGAATACCAGTATTTTACATGGAGCGACTGCCTATCTGACCTCCACAACCCAGTTAGTACCGGGTTATACGATACCCCTTGGTAAGACTGGTTGTCAGACTTTTTGGGCCTCTGACTACCTAACGACTGTCAAAGATCTACAAATGACAGCCGGGACCAACGGCTTAACGTGCTTTCCGAGGCACGGAGGAAACTCGGTATGTAATGGGCGGTCACCCATCCACAGACCAACCTAGGCAAGCACGGCTTAACCTAACGATTGACCCGAGCGGCTGTTATTATTTAGCCACGAGCTCCTCCGAAAAAAAAAAATGAATGAAATTGGATTTTTGATTGGATTGGATTGTTTCTTTCGAACAGTCCCGCAAACCCGGCAGGCCTCGGTCCTGACGGACCCCTTCCTTTTTGCTGACTCTCTTTGAGGCGCGCGTGAAACACGAACGCGCCGTCGACACGGCCTTTCGTCATGCGACGGACGAACGGCGAGCTAGCCCATAGCCCACCGTCCACAGGCCCGCGTGCAATACTACCCTAACGCCTGTTCCTGTCTCTCCTACAGTGCTGCTGAACTGATTGGTCACCAACTAAGTGCGTGAACTATAAAACTACCACCTTCTTACTTTTCTAGAGTGCGTGCTAGGTAGGTATTTTTATAATAGCTGTATTTTTTAATGTCATCTGTAAATTCATTCCTTCCCTTATTCAATTTTAAATGTACAAGTCTGCTTATATCCCTTGATTTTGATAGGATCACTGCTTGATCCTGGATTTATATGGAGTTTGAAAAGAGTGACCATGGAGTTTCTTGCCGGTTCTTCTCCATGGAAACGACCAACCCGAGCCGTGCACCGTTTACGACGTTTTAAAACTGCCCATGTAGGCCTATGTCAAATAAAATATTTTGATTTTGATTAAGCTTTCTAGAGCGATTACAATTATTTGGACCAAATAATTTAAGCGTAGAGTTACTTAGTTTGATCGTTAAATGTATGTTTACAACTTGTAGAGGTTCATCTCTACAGTAACCCTTAATGGATTACAAGCATGATGTTTTAATGTAATTGTAATTTGAATGCTTTGGTTTCACACCTTATTTATTGATGTGAAACATTTACAGGCGCAGGTAAACCAAAAAACAAATGGAAATCGCGCGGTTAGAGCTGCGACGCATGCCGTCGCAAAACAAATGATAATCGCGTGTTTGAAGCATAAGATCTACATATTCGAAACGTTTTACAATAAGTCAGCTGGTCTCGGGGCACAGAGCGCTGGGTTACAATCTCGTAACTTCGAGTTCGATTCCAGCATAAGGATTTTCTTTTTGTGAATCTAGTCATTTTGTTTATTTTTTCTTTTATTGTTTGTCTTTGTTTTTTATATTTACTTTTTGAAGTGAAAACTTCTTTAGGCGCGTTGAGCACTTTTTGGGTGAAGGAAAATCATCGTCACGTAACGTAACGTGCATTCACGCTTCGTACCCGTTCGTAGCACTCGTAGCATCCGCTACGGCGTAGCACCACATAGGCATGCGCGGGGCATAACCAGTGCTACGAGTGGGCGGGGCCTGTGTACTTTTTGTTTCCACTTCTATCGGCAGTCCCCAAAGACTGCTCCGATTTTTTTTAAGTATATTAGGTACTTGTACAAAATGAGGAGCTCGTGGCTAAATAATAACAGCCGCTCGGGTCGATCGTTAGGTTAAGCCATGCTTGCCTAGGTTGGTCTGTGGATGGGTGACCGCCCATCACATACCGAGTTTCCTCCGTGCCTCGGAAAGCACGTTAAGCCGTTGGTCCCGGCTGTCATTTGTAGATCTTTGACAGTCGTTAGGTAGTCAGAGGCCCGAAAAGTCTGACAACCAGTCTTACCAAGGGGTATTACCCGGTACTAACTGGGTTGTGGAGGTCAGATAGGCAGTCGCTCCATGTAAAATACTGGTATTCAGCTGCATCCTGTAAAAACTGGAAGCCGACCCCAACACAGTTGGGAAAAGGCTAGGCAGATGATGAGGTACTTGTACAAAATAATTTCAAAGTTTCACATCTACCAGTTTACCTACTAAATCTATTGTTAAAAGAAGATCATTAACACTAACTTGGATTACAAACACCTGTATAGCTGTCCCGCTCTACTGCTCACAGACATAACTCGTTTACTATCAGGCAGTTACTTGTTAGGTAACTGAAAGTCTTATGTAACTGTTCGGTTACACAGACTATCCATTCATTGTAGTTAAAATAACTTTAGCCAAAAAACTGTGAGTTTATTAGCCAGTGATGTTAAAAGAATAAGTAAACAAATACCGTTTCGAAAGTCATTCAAACAGTTTTTTCAGTGTTTTAGAGTTTAGTTAGTTTATTTCGATTAAAAAATGGAACGCAGTAAGAACCATTACCGTATCGGTTAAAAATCATCATCATCAGCCTATTAATGTTCCCACTGCTGGAACACAGGCCTCCTATGAGAGGGAATGGTCTATAATCCACCACGCGGGCCCAGTGCGGATTGGTAGATGTCACATGTCTTCGAATTTTTTGATTCTAGGACATGCCGGTTTCCTCACGATGTTTTCCTTCACCGTTAAAAGTAGTCTTCGCGAATTACAATACTATATAATCCTGAAATGCAACTGCCATCAACCGGGCATAGATAAATCTAGATGTTTTAAATATGTGGCTGTCACCTTTTGGCTTACAGGTGTCATGGTCCCTGATTTATTTAAATTTCATGCTGTCTGTCCCCAGGCTGTATCTCATGAACCATGACAGCTAGACAGTTGAAATTTTCACAAGAGTGGTACATGGGCGGACAAGGTAATCTTTGGGTCAAATAGAACAGCATTGTGGTAGAGTACAAAAAAATAATTAAGAAAAATACCATTTTGTTAACATAAATTTATATAGGTACATACTAATACGTAATATACAGGGTGTAAAAGACCTCATCACGAAGCCGTCAACCAAGCATTCTGTACATCAAACTAAGTAACTTTACGCAAAAATTATTGCTGGGAAACGACATTTTTTTTGGGGTGGAAACTCATGTTTTGTGGTAGAACTCAATGAAACGCACTCAAAACATTGTGCTAATGGACAGATTGAATAGTACGGGGGTCGTGGAGGTGTATAAAGTAAAATCTTACATTAAAAACTTGTATTTAAAAAAAAAAACTTGTCAAAAAGTTGGAACTTTGACCCCCAATATCTCCGTAACTAGAAGGTTCCCAGGTATGGTGTAGAACAAAAAAATTATCGCAATGACGGGTAGAACCAGTGCCTTTCGGCTTCGATAAGAGGTGTTTTACACCCTTTATCCACCACGTGGGCCCAGTTCGGTTTGGTAGATGTCACATGTCTTCAAGTTTTTGATTCTAGGATATGCCGGTTTACTCACGATGTTTTTCTTCACCGTTTTGAGAGCAGTTGAGATGAAAAAAATGGGTCAAACTGGGTTCGAACCCACGTAAGTCGGGGCCAATCACCACTACTCTCAGATATATGCAGTTTAATTACGAATCGAATTGATAAAGCATTTGTCACTGTCACGGTGAAATTAATATTATTCACTATGACGTCAATTACGTCGACATTAATAAATGAAATAATGACAAGATGACAGTTGAGACAAATTGTAAATTAGATTAGAACGGTGTCTTAGCGTGAAAAAACTGAATTTCTGTAATGGCGGTCAATGACATCGCCATTATTGACGCGAAATTATCAAATCAAATCAAAATAAAGGGTGTAGAAAACCTTTTGACGAAGCCGAAAGGAAGTTATTTTCCCCGTCATTGCGATCATTTTTTTGTTCTACACCATACCTGGGAACCTTCTACTTACGGAAATATTGGGGGTCAAGTTCCAACTTTTTGGCAAGTTTTTTTTTTAAATACAAGTTTTTAATGTAAGATGTTTACTTTAAACACCTTCACGACCCCCGTACTATTCAATCCATCCATCAGCACAATGTTTTGAGTGCGTTACATACATTGAGTTCTATCACAGAACATGATTTTTCACCCAAAAAAAAAAAGTCGTTTCCCAGCCATAATTTTTGCGTAAAGTTACTTAGTTTGATGTACAGAATGCTTGGTTGACGGCTTCGTGATGAGGTCGTTTACGTATAATCTTACAGGGGCACGTATGAAACGACCATGTAAAATACTGGTATTCAGCTGCATCCGGTTAGACTGGAAGCCGACCTCAACATAGTTAGGAAAAGGCTAGGCAGATCACTAAATTGTAACTTTTTACCTAAAACAACTAGTCAACCTCCAATACCGAAGGAAAATCAAAACAAGAAAATCCAGTCACACCGATAAAATCTAGACTAAAATCTAGGCTAGACTGCGAGTGAAAGTGTCATCTTATCTTGTTATATATGATGATGATGAATCCTCAACTATTGAGCTATATATTGCACTCTGCATTAAACAGCGATGAGTCTTTAAAAAAATAAAAGTCGTTTCCCAGCAATAACTTTTACTCAACGTTATTTAGTTTCATGAACAAATTGCATAGGTGACGACTATGTTTTTGTGTTGATAGCCTACATTGTGTCCCACCGCTGGGCAAACGCCTGCTCTTTCTCCCTTAAACCCCTATTCTGTGCAATTTCTGGCCACGCTTGCCCCGCGAACATGATCTGACAATGGGATGGTTCACTTCTTCTTCTTAGCGTGTCGATGGCAAATATTTATTAAATATGTTTGGCCCAAAATTCAGCTATGCGAACTCCACTCGCTGATGCAGTCATAAGGTCGTCAAGTGTGCAGGTGTTCACTGTTTAAGACTTCCACGGTTTTTCACTACACTCAAAGCAAGCTCAAGCTCAGCTCAAGGGAGCTCATCAACAAAGAAAACCACGGAAATTATCCCGTAAGTACTTTGAGTGTAATGGGATGGTTATTTTTAAATGCACCCTAATTTGGCAATAAAATCGCCCCGTATTATACACACACATAACACAACACAACATAGACACAACACAACAACAACAACAACAACATAGTGTACAAGTGAAGTGATACTAACGTAGTTTTAAGGTCCTCTATAGACTAACACAGTTTGTATTTTAGTCTATGGGCCAAAGTTGCCTGAAAATAAAGATTTTATTATTATTATTATAAAGTACTTTGGGTGAGGCTAAATGAACGTAATTATCTGAATTTTATTATTATGATTAAGTACTTTGGGTGAGGCTAAATGAACGTTATTATCTGAATTTTATTATTATTTTCCTTTATTCATCTTAACTCCTTATTTTACATATTTTTAAATGTACCTTAAAAAATATATATATTAAAAAATACATTCAAAAATATAAAAAATAGTGGTCCGCCGGTGTCGGGAGCAGGGTCCAAGCCACCGGTGGTTAGGGCTGCAGAGACAGGAACCTCCTCACAATGCGAGCCGTATCGAGGAGTACTGCCTTCTGAATCAGGCCCTTGATCCAACCGCCTAAAGAGAGCTTCGATATGTGGTCATCGAAGCTCTTGGCTATAAGGCCATTGCCCGTCACGACAATCGGCACAATGATAACCGAGTCCATATTCCACATGTCGCGAACCTCGTGTGCCAAGTCGAGATATTTTATTTGTTTCTCTTTCTCAGCTTTCACGAGGTTCTCGTCATGCGGAATGGTAACATCGATTATCATTGCGCGGCGCGCTGATCGGTCTATCATCACTATGTCAGGTTTATTGGCAACAATAGTCCTGTCAGTAATGATAGACCGATTCCAGTACAACGTGACATGGTCTTTTTCGAGAACTGGGTCGGGCACATACCTGTAGTACGGTACCTCAGATTCCACAAGTTTATATTTCAAGGCAAGTTGCTGCTGTATAATCCTGGCTACTTGGTTGTGCCTGTGCAAGTACTCACCGTTAGCCAGACGAGAAAAACCAGAAATAATATGTCTGATGGACTCACCCGGAAGGTGGCATGCCCGACACACGTCAACCATCCCGTCCTTCATAATATATTTCCGATAGTTGTTCGTCAACATAACTTCGTCCATAATCGCACAGACAAAACCTTCAGTTTCCCCAAAGAGGTCGCCGAAACGTAACCAAAACACGGACGCTAGAAAATCTACATCGGGCCCATGAAGTGCCCGGTAGAAGCGCCCGTGAAGCTCTTTGCCTTGCCATACTTCCTTGCGGTCATCGGTGGTAAGTACTTCAGGTTTGTGCCAGTTCTCTTTAGCCATGGACAACGGGGTGAGTCCCTTGTCCACTGCGACCACATCTCGGTGCATACCCACCTCGGCTTTTAAAAAATATTCTCTGAGACTGCACACCTCGCGGTTGTGGAGGGTCTTCGCGTTTAAAAAGCCTCGACCTCCGCACTTCCGCGGGATGTACAGTCTCATCACCGATGATCGTGGGTGATGCATCCGGGTTTCGGTCAGCAGTGTACGAACTCTTCTGTCCAGGGCGTCGAGTTCAGTCTGAGTCCATTTGAGTATGCCGAAAGAGTACATTAAAACCGGCATGACCCAACCATTGAAGGCGCGCACCTTGTTCCCGCCTGAAAGAAGGCTATTTAATACTTTTCTCAGGCGACCGAAGAAGCGCTCCTTCAACGATTGCTTCATGTCAGTTACGTTAATGCCTAACGCTTCCGACATACCCAAATACTCATAGGTTTCGGATGAGGAAAGAGATCTTAGGTGTATGGAGTCCGAGAGCTGAAGTCCCTCGGATTCCATAATCTCGCTTTACATACATGACTGCACATTTGTCCACACCAAATTCCATCCTGATGGCGCTACTAAAAGTTTCAGTTACTTTAAGTAGCTCCATCAGTCGCAATTTGTTGGGGGCAAAGCGTTTCAGATCATCCATGTAAAGTAGGTGAGATATAACCTGACCATCCTTCCTCAACCGGCAGCCTAGGCCTGAATTCTCCAGCAATGTGCTTAGAGGATTCAGGGCTAAACAGAACCAAAGTGGACTCAGACTGTCGCCCTGGAATATTCCCCGCTTAATCCATACAGGCTCATCGCTCCCCTGGATCTGTCGACATCCTGGATATCGAAGGACCGTCTTCCATTGCCCCATACATGACTCAAGGAAGGCGCGTAGAGTTGCATCTATTTTGTACAACTCCAGCACCCTCATGAGCCACGTATGTGGCACCGAGTCATAGGCCTTCTTATAATCTATCCAACATGTCGACAGATCCTTGCGGGATCGACGAACCTGTTGGCTAATGGCCATGTCGATGAGGAGTAGCTCCTTAGTACCGCGGGACCCATTCCTACATCCATTCTGAGAGGCAGACATGATGGATATTATTATTATTATTAAGTACTTTGGGTGAGGCTAAATGAACGTAATTATCTGAATTTTATTATTATTATTATTAAGTACTTTGGGTAAGGCTACTACTACTACAACAGCCCATAACTTCCACTGCTGGACATAAGCCTCTCCCATGATGGGAGGAATTTGCCGTAATCTCCACGCTTGGCAGGCGGATTGGAGATCGCAGTGATGAGAGACTGACAGAAAACGCTGCTGCCCATTCTCTGGTCTACGGAGGCGCAAGGTGTTCTCCCTCAGACATTAGTCGCCTTATACGACAGACGACACCCGTGAGTGTAATGGGTTGGTTCTATTCTACTCTGCCGGATACCACACGGTGAGGCTAAATGAACGTAATTATCTGAATTTTATTATTATTCCCTTTATTCATTTATAAACAAATTTGTTACATTTTTAAATATTAATTAAAAAATATATAAAAAACATTTAAAAATATAAAAAATTGTAGCCCACCGGTATCGGGAACAGGGTCCAAGCTACCGGCGGTCAGGGCTCCAGAGAGAGGAACCTCCTAACAATACGAGCCGTGTCCAGGAGTACCGCTTTCTGAATCAAGCCCTTGATCCAGCTGCCTAACGAGAGCCTCCTCAGGTATTGATCGAGGCTCTTGGCAATTAAGCCATGGGCTGATACGACTATCGGCACAATGATTGCTGAGTCCACTTCCCACATGTCAACAACCTCGCGAGCCAAGTCAAGATACTTGATTTGTTTATCTTTCTCGGCTTTCACGAGGTTCTCATCATGTGGGACCGTTATGTCAACAATCATTGCGCGCCGCTCTGATCGATCCACCACCACTATATCAGGCTTATTGGCTACAATAGTCCTGTCAGTGATGATGGATTGATCCCAGTACAATGTGATACAGCCATTATCGAGAACTGGGTCGGGCACATACCTATAGTAAGGCACTTCCGATTCCACAAGGTTGTATTTTAGAGCAAGTTGCTGATGGATAATCCTGGCTACAAGGTTGTGTCTATGCAGGTACTCTCCGTTAGCTAGACGAGAACACCCGGAGATAATGTGACGGATTGATTCGCCTGGACGGTGGCATGCTCGACATATGTCAACCGTGCCATCCTTCACAATAAATCTCCGGTAGTTATTCGTCATCATAACTTCATCCATTATTGCACAGACAAAACCTTCAGTTTCTCCGAATAGGTCCCCGGAACGTAGCCAGGCTACGGACGCTGATAGGTCTACGTCGGGCCCATGGAGGGCCCGGAAAAAGCGTCCGTGAAGCTCCTTACTCTGCCATACCTCCCTGCGATCGTTAGTGTCAAGCACTGGAGGTTTGCGCCAGTTCTCTTTAGCCAAGGAGAGCGGGGTGAGGCCCTTGTCCATCGTGACGACATCTCGATGCATTCCCACATCGGTTCCTAGGAAATATTCCCTGAGGCTGCATATCTCGCGATTGTGGAGAGTCTTAGCATTTAAAAAGCCTCGACCCCCACACTTCCGCGGGATATACAGTCTCATAACCGAAGAACGTGGGTGATGCATCCGATACGCCGTCAACAATTTACGGACCTTCGTATCCAAGGCGTCTAGTTCTGTTTGAGTCCATTTGAGTATGCCGAAAGAGTACATCAAAACCGGCATGACCCAACCGTTGAAGGCACGCACCTTATTGCCACCTGATAAAAGACTATTAAGTACTTTTTTCAGGCGGCCAAAGAAACGCTCCTTCAACGATTGCTTCATGTCAGCAACATTGACGCCCAGCGCTTCCGACATACCCAAATACTTATAGGTTTCGGTTGCAGAGAGGGATCGAAGAGTTATGGAATCTGAGAGCTGGGTTCCCACAGATTCCACAATCTCCCCTCGTTTTACATGCATGACCGCACATTTGTCCACACCAAATTCCATCCTGATGGCGTTACTGAAAGTTTCAGTTACCTTCAGTAACTCCATCAGTCGCAAATCGTTGGGGGCAAACAGTTTTAGGTCATCCATGTAAAGGAGGTGAGATATAACCTGACCATCTTTCCGCAACCGATAGCCTAAACCTGAATCCTCCAGCAGTGTGCTTAGAGGATTCAAGGCTAAGCAGAACCAAAGTGGACTCAAACTATCGCCCTGAAATATACCTCGCTCTATCCTTATCGGCTCGCTATTCCTCTGAATCTGCTGACATCCTGGATAGCGAAGGACTGTCCTCCATTGCCCCATACATGACATCAGGAAGGTGCGCAGAGTTGCATCAACTTTATACAACTCGAGCACCCTCATGAGCCATGTATGTGGCACCGAGTCATAGGCCTTCTTATAGTCTATCCAACATGTCGACAGATTCTTTCGGGAACGGCGAACCTGGTGACTAATGGCCATATCAATGAGGAGTAGCTCCTTAGTACCACGGGACCCGTTCCTACATCCATTCTGAGAAGCGGACATGACAGAATTGTCATCTATGTGTTTGCTAATTTTAGTTCTCAAAATGGATGTAAGAACTTTATAGACTGTCGGGAGACAGGTGATCGGTCTATAATTTTTGGGTTCCGCAGTACTACCCGATTTATGGAGCAGGTGGGTTATACCTGTTGTCAGGAACTCTGGCAGCGACCCGGACTCTAAGGCTGACTGGAACAGGGTCGCCAAGCGAGCGTGCGACCTTGTGAACCATTTTATCCAGAAGTTGTGCAGCCCATCCGGCCCTGGAGATTTCCAGTTAAGCAACGGACGGACTGCACGAGCTACGTCTTGGGGGCTGATAGCAAGTGCCCCCATTTCTGATATTGGATCGCATGCTCGCTCAATCACCCGAGTCCATTCACCCTCGGAATGGCTGACAGGCACCGACCAGATGCTGCGCCAGAACGAACACATTGCATCATCATCCGGCAGGTGCGTGTCAGCCACACCTTGGTCCGGTCGCTCCCAAGCCCTATAAACCCACCTTTCATCTTTTTGGAATGTGCGATTCTGAGTGTATCGGTCCACCCGCCGCTTATACCTACGAATACGGTTTGCCCATGCATACACTTTCTGCTTCAGGAAGTCGATGCGTTCTGTGACACGGGACATGTAGTCTCGAGGACTGATATCAGTCCCCGAGAACGCCTGCCTCACAAAACGCATCACTCTAGGGCGAGTTTTGCCCTCCCTGAAGCAGACCAGTTTGCCGATGAGTGCTCTGGCCCCACCAATACGTCGCTCAATCCTGTACTGCCATGCCGGTACGGCTGGTTTTGGTCGTGTAGCTCTGTCAGAAGGAAATTTGACATGAGCTACACGACATGCCGCTACAGCCGCACAATACAGGATTGAGTGAACATCGATGAGGTCTTCGCAGTTATCAAAATAGTTTGATAACTGCGAATCCAGAACAGCCACCAGCGCCCTATTTTTGTTATGCATGGGCAAACGAGGTATGCGTGGTCTCAGGTCTGGTTGCATAAACCGATATTCCTGAATCGCACCCTCCAAAGCACTCCTCATTTCTACATTGCACTGGGTACTTACATTAGTAACCATGTCATTACTCACGTCGTTATTGCAATTTGGTATTATGCTTGACTGTGGTGGAACCACAGCCTGCGACGGCGTGGCAATGACATGGTTACTCTGTATTTCAGTCCGCAAGCGATCAAGTACGGTATCATCCAACATACGATTACGCTGGATGACCCGCACCTGATCCGATAGTCGTTGTGCCGACACGTTGACAGCTGGCTCAAGCACCTGAAACAGAGAGAGCATCCTAACACGGTACGCAGTCAGGTTGTTTCCCCCCTCTGTAGCCCCATAGTATGCGCGCATGACATTTTCATTGATGGATTGCGTCCATCGCATGCGCTGCACACTTCCGCCGGGAGCTGGGACCCTATCAGAGGCCGGTGGGCCTCGAGGTCCTAAGCCGTCCGGCGGCCGGCGTCCTCCCCGTCGACGAGCAGGTGGTGGAGTCGTGGGCGGAGAGAAATACTCGTCGCTCGAGCTCGACGCAACTGCCACGGCCGGTGTCACAGCGCTCACGATGGGGCTGGGTTCCGGCGGCGGCGAGGCGGAGCTGAGCGACGAGTCCGGAGGCGGTAGGCGTGCGCGACGAGCAGCAGCTGATCTTGTCAACATTGGCGTTGTTTCATTTTGTTACTTATTTTGTTGGATGGTTTGATGGTTTGACGATTTCATTTTTACATAATATGACATATGTCATAGGTCACAGATTTTCTTTATTTATGTTTCTTGTTATAAAAAGCAGATCCCACGTTGTAATTTTTATGGGTATTGAAGACTATTATAATTATAAAAAGGGAACTGGTATCTGGTTGTTTAAAATAATATCTGTAATAAATAAATTGCAAAAAAAAATTTGAATGAAATTTCAACGACTTGTTGACTCTAGTGTTGCCAGCTTATAATAATTGTAATTCATACATATTGAAGGTGTAGGTTTTGTTGTGAACGATGTACTGAGTACCGTGGTCATCATTATTATTATTATTAAGTACTTTGGGTGAGGCTAAATGAACGTAATTATCTGAATTTTATTATTATTATTATTAAGTACTTTGGGTGAGGCTAAATGAACGTAATTATCTGAATTTTCTAGGTCGCGTTTTTGAGTCGCCTCATTTACAGAAAAATCGTGATACGCTATTCAAATAAGTAGGTATAAACTTAAGTCGTTTTTTTTTTCAGAATAAATGAAAAATCGGCTCCCATCTCGTAACTTTCCCATTTCGACAACTAAACAAAAGACGTGCGAAACAAGTGACAAAGTGTGCCAACTCGTAACTATTTTAATCTTCATACATTGAATCCCTTTTCGTCAACCATAAATTTCAACTGTTTTTTGTACTGTACAGTCAGCTCCCAAAGTTAGAAGAAAACCATATTTGTTGATGTTGCTATGTTTTGTCTCTCTCTGGCACACTAAACGATTTGAGTTTATAAGGTGACATTAGTAATTAGGTAGTTCATAAAATCATCCTCATCAGTAAACATGATTATATGTGTCTACTCTAACTCATGTAGAGCCTTTTTTTGCTCAAAATAAAGATTGCAATGCACATAAAAACATCATCATCATCCTATTAATGTCCCCACTGCTGGGACACAGGCCTCCTCTCTATGAGAGAGAATGGGCTATAATCCACCACGCGGGCCCAGTGCGGATTGGTAGATGTCACATGTCTTCGAATTTTTTGGTTCTAGGACATGCCGGTTTCCTCACGATGTTTTCCTTCACCGTTTTGAGAACAGTGGTGATGAAATAAATTACACAAAGTAATGCGCCTGTCTAGGTTCGAACCCACGACTTACTGTTCGTAATTCGGGGCCGCCACCGCTGGGCCACCGCTGCTCTACACATACACACACATGACTTAAAAACAAGTTATAACATTTAATTAAAAGTATCAAAAAACCAGACTACAAATTGTATTATACTACCCTTCCATGGAAGTCGTGTAAAAATTGCAAAATTTCATTCAAGTCTAAGGAAATCCGAACAATGAAAAACTTCTCATTAACAGCTTCGTTTAAAATTGATTGATAAATACCCGTAATTGCTGATATGTCGATTGTAATAGTAATTAAACAATGTTATTAATTAGCAATTATGTTGAAGGAAGTTTCACAATAAGCCCTTGGATGTTATTACAGCTAGACCTATTTAAATATAAGTAGGTAATACGGCGGTGGCCCAGTAAGAGCAGAGGTGACCCAGTGGTGGCGGCCCCGACGTACGAACAGTAAGTCGTGGGTTCGAACCCAGTCAGGCTGAATTACTTTGTGTAATTCATTTCATCACCACTGCTTCAAAAACGGTGAAGGAAAACATCGTGAGGAAACCGGCATGTCCTAGAACCAAAAATTCGAAGACATGTGACATCTACCAACCCGCACTGGGCCCGCGTGGTGAATTTTATTATAGCCCATTACCTCGTATAGAGAGGAGGCCTGTGTCCCAACAGTGGGAACATTATAGGCTGATTATAAATATCACGCTTGTACCATTACTCACGCTTGTATTATTCAAAGGGGAAGGTAGAGTTGTTTGGTACAACCAAACAAAAAATAACAGCTGTTCCATACATTTTGAACGTGTAGGTTTTGTTGTGAACGATGTACTGAGTACCGTGGTCATTATCATCATCATCATTTCAGCCGCAAGACGTCCAGCCGATTGCCGCAGCCGTTACCAGGTCATCGGTCCACCTAGTGGGAGGCCTTCCAACGCAACGTCTTCCCGTTCGCGGTCGTCACTCTAGAACTTTTCGGCCCCATCGGCCATCCGTTCTGCGAGCAATGTGCCCTGCCCACTGCCACTTAAGTTTGGCAATTCTTCGAGCTACGTCGGTAACATTGGTTGTCTTGCGGATGTCTTCATTTCTGATTCGATCGCGCAAGGAAACTCCTAGCAAAGCCCTCTCCATTGCCCTTTGGGTGACTTTAAGCCTTCTGATAAGGTCCATTGTGAGCGACCACGTTTCGGTCCCGTATGTAAAAACGTCTGGAACGCCATAAACTGATTATACTGTTAGTAAATCCATAAAAACTAAACATAAACACAGTCTACGCAACATATTTGAGCATTATTGCATGCGCACGCGCATTGTGGTCAAGGATCGACGCGCGTCTCTGATTGGCTGCCACCGCGTTCCATATTTGAACATACTCATAACGGTTTTTACAATTATTTGATGGGTCTATGTAATGTTTGTGTTTTGTGAGTGTGTTTTTTGAAGTTTACTTGTTGTTTGATAAAATGTGACAGCCTCTCGGGTCGATCTTTATGGTGTGATGGGTGACCACGCATTACATACCGAGTTTCCTCCGTGTCTCGGAAAGCACGTTAAGCTGTTGGTCCCGGCTGTCATTTGAAGATCTTTGACAGTCGTTACAGGTAGTCAGTGGCCCGAAAGTCTTAGTAAGCGGTTCTTATCAGTACTAACTGGGTTGTGGAGGTCAGATAGGCAGTCGCTCTATATAAAATACTGGTATTCAGCTGCATTCGGTTAGACTGGAAGGAGACCCCAATCATCTGCCTAGCCTTTTCCCAACTTTGTTGGGGTCGGCTTCCAGTCTAACCGGATGCACCTGAATACCAGTATTTTACATGGAGCGAGCGACTGCCTATCTGACCTCCACAACCCAGTTAGTACCGGGTAATACGATACCCCTTGGTGAGACTGGTTGTCAGACTTTTTGGGCCTCTGACTACCTAACGACTGTCAAAGATCTACAAATGACAGCCGGGACCAACGGCTTAACGTGCTTTCCGAGGCACGGAGGAAACTCGGTATGTAATAGGCGGTCACCCATCCACAGACCAACCTAGGCAAGCACGGCTTAACCTAACGATCGACCCGAGCGGCTGTTATTATTTAGCCACGAGCTCCTCGCAAAAGCAGACCCCAATATAGTTGGGAAAAGGCTAGGCCGATGATGATGACCTTGACTTTATCAACCACAACAAAACTTAGTAAAAGTATTTGGTGAAAACTGGTATCACGACATTGGAACTCTTTTCTAACACACTTTCTTAGGATAGGCCCTTGAAGTTATTGTTAATATTTCTAATGTAAATGTGACCTACATAGCTGCTCACCTCATTACTTATAGAGCGTGAAGTTAGGTCGAATTTAATAAGTAGGGCCAAAGACCATAGGCGGTTAATTAGAGTCGAAATACCGTTAACTGTGAATTAGAATTAGTTAAAATACTTACAGTAAGAGTTTTTACTTGAAATTAATTTTGAAAATAATTCATTTATTTTAATCATTTTTGATGAGTTCGTGACTAAATCATAACAGGCGCACGGATCGGTCTTCAAGGTTAAGCCCCGCTTACCACGGTCGATCTGTGGATGGGTGATCATCTCTTACATACCGAGTTTCCTCCGTGCCTTTGTCACGGCTGTCATTTGTAGATCTTTGACAGTCGTTACAGGTAATAGTCAGTGGCCTGAAACCACCACCAACCACCAACCGTTCTACTAAGGGATATCGTATTACCCAGTACTAACTGGGTTGTGGAAGTCAGATAGGCAGTCGCTCCATGTAAAATACTGGTATTCAGCTGCATCCGGTTAAACTGTAAGCCGACCCCAACATAGTTGGGAAAAGGCTAGGCGGATGATTATACCCTGTCGGGCAGAGCAATAAAGCTCTGCTTATCTCTTCGTAGAAAAAGCGTTAAGTTATGTTTCTTTGCATTGGTTTCGTAGAGGTTGAGTTGGAAGGCCTCCCACTAGGTGGACCAATGACCTGGTGAAGGTTGCGGGAATCCGCTGGATGCGAGTCGCACGGGACCGGTCAATGTGGCGACACTTGGGGGAGGCCTATGTCCAGCAGTGGACGTCTTTCGGCTGAAATGATGATGATGCATTGGTTTCTAACAAGCATTTTTCTTGTCTTACGAAATATGTATTTAAAAGTCCCGGTTACAAGTAACAGAGTTATTTTACATTATCTTGCGAAATAACTAAAAGTGCAGTAAAGGGAAAAATAATTGCTCCACTTATAAACACGTGTTGTCTTTGAATAGGCAGATTTTTATTATGATTACTGTAATTTATTTGGGGACAGACGGGCGGGTGAGACGCTTGTTTTAGCGTTTGGAATGCTTGGAGAATCAATTAGAGGCAGACGGGCGGTTGAAACGCTTGTTTGAGCCGGGTTGAGGGTTTGGAATACTTGGATAATCAATTTGTAATGTTTTCGTTACGGAAATAAATATTTGGAATAGCTTTATTTATACTTTAAGTGCTAGTGTGCTTATTTGTAATTTAAGTGTAGTGAAAAACCGTGATAGTCTAAAACAGTGCAACTCTATTTATATTGCGTGAAAATTTTCTTGTAGCTATTGAAAGAACTGTTGTTTTTCAACAGTTTTTGACCGAATTTATATCTTCTTTTTTAATTATTATTGTACCTACCGGCAAGTCCTTTTAGCAATAGCAATAAAGAGGAACGGACACTCAGCAATATTAAACACTCGGATTTTTAAAATTATTATGTACATTATTCTATACATACTACAACTAGAACTATAAATGATTACAAAAATAAAAACTAAAAGTACCTACATAATTATATGCAACTCGGATTTTTTTAATTCAAAAATTTTGATAATTGACTATCATTTTATCAGCATTTGATAAAACGTATCCATAGATAGTAATGGTACTGTTAAAAATGATGCCGTGACATCTGACAGGCGAGAATGGAACAACATAACGTGTTGCGGCGACACCAATTAAAATGGGACAAGAGCAGAAAATGGGATAGATGACACACCAATCAATTGAGATACTTTTTAAGAGCTGTCAAAACGCGGTTTGTATGGCAATAGCCAACTGTGACGTCACTGTTTATTCATCTCAACGACTCAACTATTTATTGATTTCAAAGCATCTAAAAATCGAATTTGTCAATTAATTGAAAATAAATCGGATTTTCAGGCCCAAAATAAAGTGATTTTTTTAGAGATAGGTGTCTTGGAATTATTGTTTTATAGTGTCATCTACCCTATTGATGATGAGTATGCTATTAAAAATAATATCCCTAAAAAAGCTTTAAAACCGCCCGTCTGTCACTAAACAAAACTTTACTGACTGCACAAGACGTTAATTACGTGTTATTTTAATTTAACAACTCAGTGTAATTGGAGCGTACTCATTATTACTTTACGAAAGTAATTTACGAACATTCTAATATTATAAAGAAAATAAAACTCAATTTTTAACTTAAACGTAACATAACATCACGCCTGTAATAACCGAACGGTTAGGCAGATGTTTTAAGGGGTTCCCATGTTATTGGGGGCGAGCCTATTACCATCAACCGGGTAAAAACCGAAGCCGTGTGGTATCCGGCAGAGTAGAATAGAACCAACCCATTACACTCACGGGTGTCGTATAAGGCGACTAATGTCTGAGGCAGAACACCTTGCGCCTCCGTAGACCTGAGAATGGGCAGCAGCGTTTTCTGTTAGTCTTTCATCACTGCGATCTCCAATCCGCCTGCCAAGCGTGGAGATTACGGCAAATTCCTCCCATCATGGGAGAGGCTTATGCCAGCAGTGGACGTTATGGGCTGTTGTTGTTGTTGGGGAAAAAACCCAGGCCCCTGCAACTGAGAAATTCCTGATGCAAAAATCCAATAACACTTTGCCCGACCTGGGAATCGAACCCGGGACCTTATGCTCAGGAGTCGTGCATGCGACCACCAAACCAAAGAGGCAGTCCGCCCTATAAAGGGTGTAAAAAACGTCTTAACGAAGCCGAAAGGCACTTGTTCTCCTCGTCATTGCGATCATTTTTTAGGGTTCCGTACCCAAAGGGTAAAAACGGAACCCTATTACTAAGACTTGGCTGTCTGTCCGTCTGTCCGTCTGTCCGTCTGTCCGTCTGTCCGTCTGTCTGTCACCAGGCTGTATCTCATGAACCGTGACAGCTAGACAGTTGAAATTTTCACAGATGATGTATTTCTATTGCCGCTATAACAACAAATACTAAAAACAGAATAAAATTAATATTTAAGGGGGGCTCCCATACAACAAACGTGATTTTTTTATAATAATTGGTACGGAACCCTTCGTGCGCGAGTCCGACTCGCACTTGGCCGGTTTTTTTTGTTTTACACCATACCTGGGAACCTTCTAGTTACGGAGATATTGGGGGCCAAAGTTCCAACTTTTTGACAAGTTTTTTTTTTTAATACAAGTTTTTAATGTAAGATTTTTACTTTAAACACCTCCACGACCCCCGTACTATTCAATCCAGCAGCACAATGTTTTGAATGCGTTACATTGAGTTCTAACACAAAACATGATTTTTCACCCCAAAAAAAAAAGTCGTTTGCCAGCAATAATTTTTGCGTTACTCAGTTTGATGTACAGAATGCTTGGTTGACGACTTCGTGATGAGTCTGTTTCACACACATCTTAAGCAAACAAGGAAGAGATGATTCCAAGTATATAATATCAACGTTTAAATTTCTTCCTTAAAGTAATAAAAAATAATGTTTAAGTACATAAACATTAATGATAATATGAGAAGTGTCGCATCTTCTTTAGACAGTTCAAAACTGTCACATAATAAACTTACTTTTATTATAAAAATAACTTTTATAAGTATAATAACTTGTCTGATTATTTTATGAGATAGGCGTGAAGGTCTGACTGACCTTTCATTCAATGGTTTAAATTTAATAAGCTTTTATTTAGTTTTTACTAGTTATTACCCGACTACGGCGAAACCAAAAGGTAGGGTCATGAGTTTAGCAGTAGTTGGTATGTAAGATTGTATTTACGTATGTTCCACCGTAGTGCCTAAACTATTCATCCGATTTTGATGAATGGTGTCAATCGATTCGAGGTACGGATGAAACTCGGCATGTAATGGGTGGTCACCCATCCACAGACCAACCTAGGCAGGCGCGGCTTAACCTAAAGATCGACCCGAGCGGCTGTTATTATCTAGCCACGAGCTCCTCTTTTCTACCCAAATTCCAATCTTCCAATCCAGATTCTGCCAACAGGATACGTACCTGTAACAAAACACATTTTGAATTAATAAAACGACGTAGTTGTACGTATAATATCAGAAAATCCCCCTCAAATGGCTTAGCATGATCCTCCGTTACGCCTAAAATACTGCAGCATTAATTTTGAAATAAATATATGGTAAAGTTGAGGATTAATGTTCATGTAAAATTCAAAAAGTACTTTAAATTAGATCATGAAACTTTGCATACTAACTGAACTAACTATAAAGCAGGTCTTATTTTTTTAGTCCAATCAATAGATTTTTTTGTAATTCGCAAAAAACCACTCATTTCGCACTATTCGGCCGCATTGACTGACGTTACAACCACTCTGTAGTGCAAGCTGATTAGAATTTTATTCTAACAGAATTTCAAACGAAGTTTGAACCACCACAAATGGAGTTGCTAATTTTAGGGTTAGAAGGGCCTTAATATCAAAACAAATACATGTTATTGCATAACAGTCGCTATACAACTGTACAATAAAAAGGTTTTCAACCTTTGCAATAAAATTAAAGATATATTGCATAAAAGGTTGTGATAATTCCGGTTTCATCAGACATCTTTGAAGTGCTATTTATGTATTTTATTTTTATAATACGTTATTGTAAAACGAGTTGACCTGACGTGGGTTTCTGACAGTGGCTGCAATAATCACCCATCAATGAACTGACCTTGGAAAATGTTGCTTAACCTAATGTATATTTAAATAAAATCCGAGACCAGTAGCTTAGTGAGCTTTCTGAGGCACGGAGGAAACTCCGTATATAATGGATGGTCACCCATCCGAGAATTGACCTCGGAAAGCGTTGCTTAACCTAACGTGTTTATAAATAAAATAATATGTCCTTCTGTAGGGCATTGATCACCACGTTCAATGATTAAAACAAGGATATCATTAAAACCTTGTGGACAGTATTAAAATATAATAAACTTGCGACCCGGCCCTGATCCGCCCGAGTGCAATGTACTCTGATATGGTGACGCGTCAAAACACACAGATATCTTCCTCTATCCAAGTTAAAAATTAATTTATTGTATACGTAAATCTTCCGGAATAATTTCTTGAAATGATAGTGAAAACTGGTCATTACATACCGAGTTTCCTCCGCGCTTCGGAAAGCACGTTAAACCATTGGTCCCGGCTGTCATTTGTAGATCTTTGACAGTCGTTACAGGTAGTCAGTGACTCAAAAGTCTGACAACCAGTCTTACCAAGGGGTATAGTATTACCCAGTACTAACTGGGTTGTGGAGGTCACATAGGTAGTCGCTCCGTGTAAAATACTGGTATTCAGCTGCATCCGGTTAGACTGGAAGCCGGCCCCAACATGGATGGGAAAAAGTTAGGCAGACAATGACGGTAGTGACAACTGCATCAAAATCCATTGCGTAGTTCATAAAACTAAGCTCATTACCAATTCTCTTAAAACGCAGTAGGAAAATATCGTGAGGAAACCGGCATGTCCTAGAACCAAAAATTCGAAGACATGTGACATCTACTAACCCGCACTGGGCCCGCGTGGTGGATTATATAGCCCATTCCCTCTCAGAGAGAGAAGGCCTGTGTCCCAGCAGTGGGAACATTCCGGGCTGATTATCCTAAAGCTATGCTCACACAAACAGACACGAAAAACATTTTTGTTCTTTTTTCTAAGTCTAGATCAGACTAAAAATCTAATTAGTTAGTATCTATTAAAAATATTGTAATCCGACGCATTTTTTTCGAGTTAAAATACTTTGCAAAATACTTTATCTTCCAAAGTAAAGTAGGTAAAACACTTATAAAATATTCTAGATTTCTTAAACCTGACGTCAACATATATTTCTTTAACGGTAACACTTTCAAAGTTGCATAATTTCTGTATCGTACGATGTCGTGATGCCATTTTTTAAATGTTCTAGATATGCTACGTCTTTTATATTAGTCATCATTTTCCTGCATTTTACCACTAATCTGTCTTCTTCTTCCATGACGTATCTATTACTCGTATTATTCATCATACACCTCTCTTACCATATCATCCTTCACACAGTCCATCCATCGTATCTTTGGTCTTCCTCTACTCACATAGGTACCCATCCACATTCACACTCAAAACTTTCCTCACGACAGATTTCTCATTCAACTGTACTTAGGTCTTCAATTTAGTATGAGCAATGATAGAACATAGAGTTAATGAGAACATGACGTTTATGGGCCTATACTACCTCAAATAGCTTAGCATGATCCTCCATTACGCCTAAAATATTGCAGCATTAATTTTGAAGTAAATATATGGTAAAGTTGAGGATTAATTTTAGGTCCTATGTTTGGCGAAATCACGATTCCATAAAATTTTCTCGATAGAAAAAAAATCCAAAGTTACCTCCAAATCGAACAATAAACCGCTGGTATTCAAAAAGTACTTCAAATTAGATCATGAAACTTTGCATACTAACTGAACTAACTCTAAAACAGGTCTTATTTTTTTTTTTTTTTCCAAAAGACGATAATTTGATTTTATATAGAATAAAAACCACTCATTTCGCACTATTCGGCCTGCAGTGACAGACGTAACAACCACTTTGTAGTGCAAGCTGATTAGAACTTTATTCTAACAGTATTTCAAACGAAGTTTGAACCACCACAAATAGAGTTGCTAATTTGAGGTAGTGTAGGTTCTTAAAATAAAGAAAAACTGAAGAAAAAATAATGTAATGCGCTGACCCTAAGTTCTTTTTTCTTTATCCTATGGTTATTGGTTTCGATTCCGTTGTGCACAAACTAAATTTAATTTAGGCTATTACTATCTTTTTCTTTGAAATAAAACGAGAAAGAAATGGACGTAATTTAGAGCTGTCAAATTGAATTCGAACTAATATTTCCATACAATTGAAGTGTGCACGTAAAAACATGTCGACTAAAAACACGGTGAAGCGTAAGGCATAAACTAGTTTGACATCTCTAACTTAGTTCATGCGAGAAAAGGACGGCTATCGTTCTTTTCTCGCACTGCCTTTTAGTAAAAGATAGCAATAGCCTAAATTACATAATTAAACTTGGTGTCAGAGTTTTGTGCCACCCAAGGGCCTCTGACTTGGCTTACCATGCCGTCAAGAAATATCTCTCAGGCATGCTGGTTTCCTCACGATGTTTTCCTTCACCGAAGCAAGTGATAATTATACAATACGCACATGAATCCGAAAAATCAGAGGTGCGTGTCTTGGGTTCCAACTCAAGACCTATGGTTTGGCAATTCGCCGGTCATACCACTAGACTACTGCTCTACAAGGAAAATAGCAATTTCGGCTATAAGTGTAACGGTACTGAAAACGGACATTAAAGAACTTCCTAAAGAAAAATCTAGAGTAACAACCAGCAATCCGAATCATTTGAAAACTGCAAGATTGACCAAAAAAAGAAACGGTTTACACAAAACGTCGGTTTTTAACGGGCGCCCGTCAGGTTCACAGTTAACCATCACTTTCTAAGATGATGGCTAGGTAAGGTGCGAGTTCTACTGTCAGCGGTTAGCGAGGAGCGGGTAGAGGTAGCGAGTAACAACGAGTTGAATGTTTGACGGAGTTCTTGCCAGAGGTGTGAGAGTGAGAGTGATCAACGGTTAATACACAATAATATGAGGCATATTAGCGGACGCCACGTGGTTTCACCCGCGTAGTTCCCGTTCCCGTGGGAGTACGGGGATAAACTATAGCCTATGTTACTCAGTAAAGACGTGGCTTTCTAATGGTGAAAGATTTTTTGAAATCGGCGCAGTAGTTTTTGAGTTTATTCATTACAAACATACACACAAAAATACAAATCTTTCCTCTTAATAATATTAGTGTAGATGTAGATAAAAAAAATGGCTCTCTACTACGATGGTCCGGAACCCTTCATGCACGAGTCCGACTCACACTTGGCCGGTTTTATTATAAATGCGAAAGTAACTCTGTTTTTTATGTTTTCACGGCTAAACGGCTGATCAGATCCGAATAAAATTTGGCAAAGAGATAGATTACAGCTTGGGAAGTCTTTTTTATTATTTTTATATTTTTCTCACGCCTATACATTAAAATTTCCACGCGAACGAAGTCGCAGGCATCAGCTAGTTTTTTATACGTTTCTTGAGCGTAAAATAGCGGGTAGTTAGCCGCTTCTGTCACTGTGACTGATGCCTTAGTAAGAGAACGGTTCGGATGTGGGTCAGATACTGCGCAACGGCACTCGAGATGTATAGAGTGATTGAACGAAAGTGAATGAATGAAAGTGATTGGTTATTTCTGTGAAAAAATATAAAAAGAGGCTTTGATATTCTGGTTGTACTGCATATAGGTTAGTTGATCTTTGCTTTTATCTGGCAGCTCTATGTGTCCCGGATACATCACACCACGAAGGTTGAGGAGATCGTGGAGTATGTCCGAGCGAAGACCAGCTGGACCTTGAGGGTCGAGAAGTTGGAGTCGCGCCACAACACGAATTTCAAGTCTTTCGTGCTGCGAGTTCCGACTCACCATATTGACACCTTCCTCAAGGAAGAGTTTTGGCCGAAGGGTGTCATGTATCGGCGATTCCGCGGAAGGCTACGCGACACCACGCAGCGCAACATGACGCCGTCTCTTCGTGTACAATAGTTTAATTTGATTTTTGTGGTTTTTATAAATATGTATGTTAGTCTGTAAGCTATATATATGATATGGGTCTTTTGTTACCTAAATTAAGTGATATATTATTATTATTATATCATTATTGACAACTAGCTTCTGCCAGCGGCTTCGCCCGCGTGGAGTCAGATAAATTGTCCCACGGGATCATACAACCGGCATAAAAAGTATCCTAATATTAATCCAGGTCACAAACTATCTGTGTGCAAAATTTCATCCAAATCCGTTCAGTAGTTTTTGCGTATAAGAGTAACAAACATGCCTACACACATTCTCACATACAAACTTCCGCTTTAGACAAAACATTATTGATTTGTCTTATTGTATAAATGTCTACTCCTAAGGCTTTTATGTTAATTTTCCCCAGTTCTGTGAAAAAAAAAAAAAACTACTACTACTACTACAACAGCCCATAACGTCCACTGCTGGACATAAGCCTCTCCCATGATGGGACGAATTTGCCGTAATCTCCACGCTTGGCAGGCGGATTGGAGATCGCAGTGATGAAAGACTAACAGAAAACGCTGCTGCCCATTCTCTGGTCTACGGAGGCGCAAGGTGTTCTGCCTCAGACATTAGTCGCCTTATACGACACCCGTGACTGTAATGGGTTGGTTCTATTCTACTCTGCCGGATACCACACGGCTTTAATTTTTTAAATCCCTCAATCACAAACAAAGTTATAACCTTAAATTAAAACCTCAAGATATTTATAGATTTTGTCCTATTTCACACCTTTTTTGTCATCCATTGCCACAATTACCATGATATACCATCATTACCCACGTTAGTCAACTTCTTAGAGGTTAAGCTATACAATAGTGAGAACCTCATCATAATATGCTCATCAGTTACGTAAGAATAATCGTAGTAACACTGAAATCCATGTAATCTTTGACAACTTTAACCTAAGTGTCAAAACGTCAACGACTGACTTGGAAAATTATGATTATGACGACCTCGTAAATGGCTTGAAGGGCTGAGGTCTTAGCACGTGTAAAGGAAGACGCAAACCTACCACAGTGCACGCTGTGCACGGCCACGTGACGATTTTTAGCTGCATAGACTCATTTTATTGACAACTTGGGTCTACGTTTCCACCTACACACTACACGCCCAAAAATTCGTGTGTAGCGTGTACCGCATACACAGTGTGCATAGCGTTGACAGCGTTGAGCTATGTGAGGGCCTTATTCGAGTAAGCGACGCATGTACTAATGACACGAATAAGCTATTATACGAATAGGTCTTTTGCAGAGTGAAGTATTATGAGAACTTGCAAGTCATTTGAAGAACAGGCCATTCCGAGAACGTGTCCTTGTTTTCGCCGTAAGCCATTTTATGAATAGTTCCTCCCTATATCTCATAAGCCGTCAATTCGTGCAAAGCGTGTCCGTGGTTTGCAGCATCTGCGTAGCCTCTCCGTGCGCAGCGGTGGGTTTGCGCCTTAACGTAAATACGTCGATTTTCCAATAGAATACAATCATTCTATACAATTTTAGTTGAACTGTTTGCAACAAGCTCAATCAGTATTATCCATGGTTCATAGACTCATTTATATTTAGAGAAAGATCTTTACATAGTATAAACAAAGACGCTCTCGCTGTTTATACGCTGAGATATTTTAAACGACGCAACGGATTTTAATGCAGTTTTCACCAGTAGATAGAGTGATTCAAGAGGAAGGTTTATAAAATAAGTTGCACACGTGCGAAGCCGGGGTCTTATATTATAAATCTGAAAGTTTGTGAGTGTTGGGGCGTAACTCCCAACAGTGAAAATGTTATGTTGATGTTTTATAGGAATTAGGGTTTGGGAATTCCCGACAATTTCAAAGTCCCGGGACACGAGACAGACTACAATCAAAGTCCCGGGAATTCGAGACTTAAGGAAATTATAAAACGAACTTAAAACATACTAATTCTTAATAACTTGACTATTATCTAGTAATTCGTCATTGGTCATAATAACAACATTGTTAATTCTCCTAATCACAGATTTGTTTCATATTTAATAATATTATTAATAAAACAGACATATAAATCAGTCTTTTAAATAATCAACTAACATATTAATTGAACTTCTTTCCTGGTTTAATAAAATAATAATTAAATAATTGTGTTTAAGGCTTTATTGCTACAACCTTCAATTATTTGAAAATAAAAATGATAACCTATCAATTTCGACAATCTTGTCTCGTCTCGAGTCTCGACCCGAGAGTCCCGGGACTCGAGACAATTAAAATTACGAAATGTCGCGGGACTTCGAGACACGAGACGTCCCGGGACCCAAACCCTAATAGGAATGTTATGTTGATTGAGTAGACAACCGATTGGTATAAAGGTTTAATTGCTACTAAAAATAACATGTTTTAACGTAATAATGTACAATTAATGTTGGATTAAACAATCTGCAACGTATCACTAAAAGTAGGACAAGTTAGTGGAATGTACAGCGTAGCTCGTACAGTGAGGATGAATGGATAGATGTTTGTACCTCTGTCACACAAAAACTACTGTCCGGATTTTGATGAAATTTGGTACATAGATAGTTTATAACCTGTATTAACACATACGCCACTTTTTATTCCTGTAGTACGATCCCGTGGGACAATTATCGAACTCCACGCGGGCGACGCTGCGTACATAAGCTAGTACATGCTAATTGCTTTGATAAAAATTATAAATTGCTCTGTTTTTATAATAATTATTCAATCAATTACTATGCGTAATCTAACGAGTTGTAGTTACAATAAATAAAATGATTGTTTAAGGCGATCACAGGAGCTAAATTAGCAACTTGTGGTGGTTCAAACTTCGTTTGAAATAGTGTTAGATTAAGGTTCTAGTCAGCTTGCACTACGAAGTGGTTGTTACGTCAGTCACTGCGTGGCGAATAGTGCGAAATGAGTATTTTTTTGCGATTTAGAAAAAAACTATTGATTGGGCTAAAAAAGTAAAACGCTATCATGCTAATATGTTGCTTGTAGGATTATTTGCCAAAAAATCAGAATGATCGCATGTATTTTAGCATGGTTTTTACTCTTAAAATAATTTTTTAGAGTGTTCTTTTTCTATCGTATAAAATTAGTTGTATTATGTTTTCAAAACACTATCGTACTAGCCTATATCCTGAATAATATCATATATTTTTCTGGTTTTGTTTATTGCAGTGAATCATATGCTTTTTTGCATTATAAAACTCGCGTTTAGCTCCTGTAATCGCCTTAAGAAAAATATATTTAATTGTTTAATAACGGCCTGTCGTTCCATAAATCTTTATGATAATTATGAAAACATAACATAGGTATATAACAACACGATTGTTTACACAGAAGAGGTCGACATATTTGTAATTTACACTTACATTTTTATCTCTAGTAGGAGCTCGTCAATGACGTATTATATATAGACACGTCATGAACCAACATCGCGGCGCTTAAAAACGGCGAAAATACTAGAACTACTTATAAGCGTGAAGAAAGAGAAAGAAAATATGACACCGAACGGCGGGATGCCTGTTGCGAGAGGGAGATAAATATACATCTTCAGTCACGTCACAGGATTTATTAAATTGCAAACGTAGCGTCGCGCGACAGGTTGGTGCGTAACTAAGCGCGCTGTGGCCAATTGGCTTCATTTCATGTTGTCATTTTAGAGTGCGGACAACGTATCTATAGTTTATATATCATTGGAGCTCGTGGCTAAATAATAACAGCCGCTCGGGTCGATCTTTAGGTTAAGCCGCACTTGCCTAGGTTGGTCTGTGGATGGGTGACTACCCATTGCATACCGAGTTTCCTCTGTGCCTCGGAAAGCACGTTAAGCAGTTGGTCCTGGCTGTCATTTGTAGATCTTTGACAGTCGTTACAGGTAGTCAGTGACCCGAATGTCTGACAACCAGTCTTACCAAGGGGTATCGTATCACCCAGTACTAAGTGAGTTGTGGAGGTCAGATAGGCAGTCGTTCCTTGTAAAATACTGGTATTCAGCTGCATCCGGTTAAACTGGAAGCCGACCCCAACATAGTTGGGAAAGGGCTACGCAGATGATGAACAGTTTCGGAAATTATCAGAGATCAGTTTGATGAATACACAAAATTTCACTTTGTATTTCTCCAAAGATTTAGGCAGAGTGCCCAAATAAGTAACATACACATTTAATTTTAGCCCGTAATGTTCATCATCATGATTTCAGCCACTGCTGCACATAGGCCTCCCCCAAGTGTCGACACATTGACCGGTCCCTTGCGACTCGCATCCAGCGGATTCCCGCAACCTTCACCAGGTCATCGGTCCACTTAGTGGGAGGCCTGCCAACGCAATGTAATGTACAAGTTGCATTTAATAAAGACCAAGCTTATTGCAATAAACTGAAACGGCAAAAAATCCAGCTACATCGCTGCTCATAAGAAATTCCTGATGATAAAAACACAATAACACAAAAAAGTAACCTTCCTCGGCGTTGCTTAACCTCAGAAAAACCACACGTGAGTCTGTTATTATGAAACCATGATAATCTTTAATTGCAGGGGAGGGCACATTGCTCGCAGAACGGATGGCCGATGCGGCCAAAAAGTTTTGGAGAGAACCGGAAGACGTTGCGTTGGAAGACCTCCCACTAGGTGGACCGATGACCTGGTGAAGGTTGCGGGAATTCACTGGATGCGAGTCGCACGGGACCGGTCAATGTGGCGACACTTGGGGGAGGCCTATGTCCAGCAGTGGACGTCTTTTGGTTGAAATGATTCTCAAATCGATGCATTAAATGCCTCTTAACTTAGTAAATGCCATTGTGTAAATGGTACTGCTCACTCAAGCCTAGCGATAATGTCAATATTGATGCAAAGAAAGTAACTCTTACTACTCAAGTTGGTATATAACGGGTGTAACATATTTTGATAGTAATCAAGATTTCTTTCAACCTGACAGTGTCCTACTCCACAAGCGTGTTGCATGTTTGAAAATTGATAATTATATGAAACTAGCTGACCCACGCAACTTCGTCTGCGTCACATAAAAGAGAAACAGCTCACAAAAGGAATACATTTTTCCCCGTTTTTGCAATATTTTTCATTTATGCTCCGCTCCTTTTGGTCGCAGCGTGATGGTATATAGCCTATGGCCTTCCTCGATAAATGGACTACCCAACACTGAAAGAATCATTCAAATCGGACCAGTAGTTCCAGACGAGATTAGCGCGTTCAAACAAACAAACAAACTCTTCAGCTTTATAATATTAGTATAGTAGAGTATAGATTAATATAGATGAACGTTTACTAAATGTTATTGGAGCAAAAGAATTTTATATGAAATAGCTGACGTCCCGCGGTTTCACCCGCGTAGTTCCCGTTCCCGTGGGAGTACGGGAATAAAATATAGCCTATAGCACTCCCGAATAATGTAGCTTTCTACCAGTGAAACAATTTTAAAAAATGGTTCATTACTTCCGGAGATTACCCCCTACATACAAACTTACAAACAAATGTTACCTCTTTATAATATTAGTATAGATTAGCAATTTCAAAATTATATATTTTTTTTTAGACATTTCTCTGGTTTGGTTAATAGATAAATTCCATACCAATTAAAAGTATGAAGATTATAGAATATATGCAAGCGTGTTTGCTTATTCTGTAGGCAATAGAATATGCAAAAGTTATGAAGCCCTATAGAATATGCAAACGTTAGGTTAACATAACGTTTGCATATTCTACAGGTTTCATACTTTCGATTGGTATGGAATTTGTCTATTAGCCAAACCAGTGAAATGTTGAAAAAAAATTACAAAAAAATTGTATTCTGAACTGATTTTTATTAGTCAACCCATTTGCAATATATTTCTTGACATATTTAATCTATACTAATATTATAAAGAGGTAACATTTGTTTGTAAGTTTGTATGTTTGTATGTAGGGGGTAATCTCCGGAAGTAATGAACCGATTTCAAAAATTCTTTCACTGGTAGAAAGCTACATTATTCGTGAGTGCTATAGGCTATATTTTATTCCCGTACTCCCACGGGAACGGGAACTACGCGGGTGAAACCGCGGGACGTCAGCTAGTTTGATATAAAATACTTTACTCCATTAACCAGCAGGGACGCTATATACTATTTGGCCTTCCTCTAATCTTACAGCCATCTATAAGCCAAAATGTTTTAATACTTTTCTCAGGGGAGAGATGGCGCTGCCGTCACGTAATTATTAAGCTCCGTAATAATCATTAAAAAAAATGGAAAAAGTCTATGTAGCAGCGATATTTCTGTATTACGATGAACAATAGAGTGTAAACATTAAGTGAAAGTGTTATCCAAACCTAATTTACGAATATAACAAAGTTATAGTGTGTTAAAAATTCTAATCCTAGGCTGTGCTAAAACTATGTTCATTTTATGTGATACTAATCCAAAAAAGTCAAAAACTACATAAATAGCAATCTGTTAATGTTACAGTGTACGTATAAAATCACTATCAAGTGTTAATCTAGTGTTTAACTCAAAATAAGAACAAAAAAGTGAACATTCAAAACATAAGTGCGCGCGCATACACAATTTTTGAATTAAAAAAAGACGCATCATAACGAACTCTTCTATTTTTCTAACCAAAAGAATCCGAATTTCACCGTTGTTCTCAAGAGACAGTTTAGCGCAGTAGTACAGTGCGTGACCTGCCAAGTCAGAGGTCGTAAGTTCGCGCCTCGCAATGTGTATGTCTTTTTGAGACTTATTAAATTATAAAATTGGTTTTAGTTACAGTTAAAACGTAAATAGTCGATAAACTCTAAATAACATTCATAAAAATATTGTTACGAACCGTGTGCTAGAACCGTGAAAACAGCTGCACTATTGCCATCTGGTGCCAAGTAGCGGACTTATTTTGTACGATATTAACGAATTTGAGTTGCTAACAAATTCATTAAACATGGAAACACGCAACAATTACAAACTGAGAAATAGGCGTACAAAGCAATCCCTTTCTCAGTTTTCAAGTGAGTCTATGGACAGTTTGGCATCGGACTTAAGTGCTAAAAGTATGATAGACTTATCAACACACGTCATAAGAGGTGAAAAACATACAGAACTACAATCTACAATCGAATGTCTAAAGGACCAATTGAAGAGTGCTAATTTAGAAATTGATACGCTAAACAATGAAAATGAATCCCTGAAACAAAAACTTGAAGTAGAAAAACAAAAAACTGAACAATACAAAAATATGTACATTACAAGTTTAAGTGTAAGAAGTACCACTTTATCTTGAAAAATGAAATCAAAGCACTCGAACATAAATAGGTCTAATATTTCGGTACGAAAACTAGATTTGGATTCGGACATCGAATTTCAAACTCCTACGGCTCCTCCATTACTTGGACAAGATAAACTCCGACTCCCACACTCTGATAGCAATTCTAACAATTCTACCAAGCTGAATTTAACGCGCAAAGAAGACCTAGAAAGCGCCAACGTGATGAACAATATTAGTAGCCTGCATGTGAATTCTGCTGATATCACCGCCGCTAAACCAAATTCAACACGCCTAGTTCACCTAGATGGCGCTAATGTGTCGTGTAATAAGAAATCGATTTCTCATAACGACCCAGAAGAGGGCAGCACAAGGCCAACAATTACGGACCAAAAGCCGAAAATTCAAATATTAGGTGGACAACAATGCGCTGATTTAGCTTCAGCACTAATTCACTCTAGAAGCAACACCGATTATCAAAAATACCGAATTACCTCGACGATAAAGCCTCACGCGAAGACTGAGGAAATATTATCACCAAGTTGTAAGATAAGTGATTGTAAAGACAGCTTTTTAGTTTTATGTATTGGTGAAAATGACAGTAATCCGAACAAAATAATTATAGAATTAGCTTCTTTTTTAAAATGTATTAAGAACACAAATGTTATAATTTTAAATGTATTGCGTAACAGTCATTTGAATGAAATGCTACTAAATAATCTGTTAAAAAATATGTCGAATAACTTTGAGAATTGTACCTTTCTGGAAACTAGCCGACATTACTATAGTAAAAAACGTTATTTCATTGATACTTGTAAAAAAATTAACCTCTTCATTGACACATTATACTACAACCACACTTTTTTATCATACAACAAAGAGTCAGTCCTTTCAAATACCGTCACAAACACACCATTCGCTGTTAACACCACTACTAAAAATAATCAGAAAACTTTTCCAAATAATATACAAGAAGCTATACCAATGAAAGGCACAATTCCTTATTATTTTCCTAAAATCAAAATAAATAACACCCCAAACAAAACATTTTTTCGAGACCACACCATGTAACACTACGCTATTTCACACTAATCTTGCTGGTTCATTAAAAAACAAAGAAATAATAGTAAAAAAAAATAGTAACAAAAAAGCCAGCAGAACTTGTTTTTCAGTCCTGCACCAAAACATTGCAGGAGCTTTAAACAAACTACCAGAGATTGAATTAATTGTTAATGAGATGCGTGAATCCGATACAAATATAGATGTTTTATGCCTCAGCGAACATTTTGTTATAAGAGGGGAAGAAAAATACCTCAATCTAAATAATTTTTATGTTGGTGCAATGTACTCACGGCCTTATCAGCGGCGAGGTGGTACATGCATACTCTGTAAAAATCATCTGCAAAGTTCAGAATTGAAAGAAGTCAATGAATTCTGCATTGATAAGCAATATGAGATTTGTGGGCTTGAAATTAAATCAATACAAGCGATCATATTATGTATATACAGAACACCTTCGTCTGACGTAAATATCTTTTTTGAAAACTTGAACAAAACCCTACGAAAACTACAATATAAAAAAAGTAAAATAATAATAGCCGGTGATTTCAATATTAACCTTTTAAGTAATGACAGTAATAGTACAAAATTCAAAGAACTCCTCTCAAACTATGGTATGCGGTGCCATATTAAAGAGGCCACCAGGTTAAACACTTGTATCGATAATATCATCAGTAATATTCCAAATATAATAGGCTCCACGCACAATGTTTGTTTATCTGATCATAACACAGCACAGGTTGTTAAATTTGAATATGATCAAAAACCTATATCAAGTTATTACTTCATGATCATAAATGACATGAGTAAAGAAAATGTCAGCAAATTCGTCGAACATATTAGCCAATTATCCTTTTCCGAAGTCTACAACATTTCAGATACGAATAATGCTTTCGATAACTTTCATGACACTTTAACTTTATTTTATAAATTATGTTTCCCTCTCTTAAGAGTCAAAAAACAGTTCAAATATGGTACATTAAAATGGATCACAAAAGGAGTTAAAACGAGTAGTCTTACTAAGCGAACACTAAGATATAAATATTACTTAAACAAAACAAGTGATAATAAAACTAAATTTAAGGTGTACTCCAATATGTTAAGAAAATGTATTCATAATCTACAATCTTTATGTAATCTAAAGCACATTGCGTATTCAAAAATTAGGGTAAAGCTTCATGGGATATTGTTAAACGTTGTACAGGTAACGAAAGGTCTCGAGAATATATTAATAGTCTAATTGACGATGATGTTACAGCAACATCAGGCTTGGATATCGCAAATAAATTTAATAATTTCTTTATTGATGTTGTTGAAAGCAGCGCTAACTCACAACATCCTCCACTCAAAACGACTAACTCAAATATGAAAACTAACGACAATAGCATATTTTTGAATCCTACTGATCCCTCTGAAATCTTCAGCATATTAAAGACGCTAAAAAACACTAAATCGGCCGGCTTTGATGATATTTCTACGGACCTTCTAAAACAAATATCTCCCTATATCGCAGAACCTCTTTCTTATATAATCAATTTATCTTTAGAACAGGGCTGCTTTCCGGATAAACTCAAAATGTCTGTAATAAAACCATTGCATAAAAAAGGCTCTAAAACAGACAAAAACAATTACCGCCCCGTTGCTCTGATTCCGATTCTGTCAAAGGTC
This sequence comes from Xestia xanthographa, assembly GCA_905147715.2. Taxonomy (NCBI): domain Eukaryota; kingdom Metazoa; phylum Arthropoda; class Insecta; order Lepidoptera; family Noctuidae; genus Xestia; species Xestia xanthographa. The sequence goes on from LR990667.1 coordinate 21,196,589, forward strand.
TTTGAAAGAGTTATGTATAAGAGAACCCTCTCTTTCATAGATAAATATAATATGCTTGCAAAAGAACAGTACGGATTTAGAAAAAAGAAATCCACATCACTTGCAGCTTTTAATTTAGTTAAATCGGTTTTAAATAACATAAACTCGAAATTTACCACTTCAGCTTTATTTTTAGACCTAAGCAAAGCCTTCGACTTCGTAAATCATTCAATTCTTACTGATAAACTAAATAAAATTGGTATTCGAGGCCCAGCCTTAGAGTGGTTCAAATCATATCTTTCAAATCGTACACAGATAACGAGAATCACTAAATTCGACGACAAAATTAATAGTATTACGCACTTTGATTCTCAACCCCGGATCAATTACTTTGGTGTACCGCAGGGAAGCATTTTAGGGCCACCGTTATTCCTTATATACGTAAATGATCTTCCACAAGCGATAGACCAAGATTGTGTTCTGTTTGCTGATGACACAACAGTTATTTTAGATGATAAAAATAGTGAATCGCATGAGTGTAATATATACAACACCTTAAATAGAATTATTACATGGTTAGACATAAACGCCTTAAAAATAAATATAGAAAAAACGAAAATATTAAATTTTAAAACACAGAAGAGTAAATATGTACACCTTAAAATATCACACAGAGACCAAATAGTTGAACAAATTCATAAAACAAAATTTCTTGGTATTACAATTGATGAACATCTCACCTGGAAGGATCATATTGAAGAAATATGTATTAAAATAAATAGATTTGTTTTCGCTTTGAAAAAAGTTAAAGATGAGACCTCCAGACAAACTGCGTTAATGGTATATCACGCCTATGTTTGCTCCATCATCAGGTATGGAATCATTGTCTGGGGAAACTCTTCTGAAGTTACTAGGGTGTTGTTAGCACAAAAAAAATGCATACGCTCAATCTTCAATATGGACTGGACTGATTCTTGCAGACCAGTGTATAAATCACACAACCTTCTCACAGTTCCTTGTATTTATATTTATGAAATTGCAAAATTTGTCAAAACGAACTCTTCACTTTTTGAACTGAAAAACAATATTAATAAACGTACAGTTACACAGTATCTACTTACCATGCCTATACCTAGGATTGAATTATTTAGACGTAATTGTGTATATATGGCTCCACTTATCTTTAACTCTCTACCTAATTTCATTACTGATCTTCCGTACAGAAAATTCTGCAAAGTTCTGAAAAAATGGCTCATTTCACATGCCTTTTATTCCATAACTGAATTTCTCAAAAAATGTAATTGTCAATCCTACCATTACCGGAATATATTGTAGAGAATTTCCTAAAATTATATTTTATATTATAAATATATCATAAATTATATTGTTGTGTTTGTATATTAGAAAATATTCTATTTTCATATTATTTTCCTTCTGTTAACAATTTCTTTGTTTGGTTTTAGTGTTTAACAGCAAAATTTTGTTATGTATTGAGTAACTTTGCAATACGCATAGTTACCTAATTTAATGTTTGTTTTCAGTTATTATGTTTTGAAATTAGCATCTAATTCTATAATGTTTGCATGCCAATTTTATGGCGAAATGTGTCATTGCACTACATATTATTTTTACCATCTTTTGTACCACATTTACTGCAAATAAATAATTTTGACTTTGACTTTGACTCAAAATAAGGCCCTCATTCCTTCGTCTCACACGCACGTATCCATTTTGAATAAAAAGATAAATTTTAAAAGAAACATAAATCTTTCGTAACCGGGAATGGAATACACAACCCTGAGCTCGGAAGCCAACATGCATTTACTGAGTCATTCGGGTCATCGTGTGTCATACATAATCATAATATTTATAAACGTTTCTGATTGTCCTTTTATATTTTTTTTATTTATAATCGCAGACATATTGCGATGAGCTCGTGGTTGAATAATTACAGCTGCAAGGGTCAATCTTTAAGGTTAAGCAGCGCTTGTCGAGGTCAGTCCGTGGATGGGTGACCGTTATTTTACATAGAGGCACGGAGGAAACTCCGTTACATGTAGTCAGTGGCCTGAAAGTCTGACAACCAGTCTTACCTAAGTTCCACGTAATAGAAGGCGACTATTGCAATCATTAGGGTACAAATCAAGACTCCGTGGCTGCTCCTGAGAAATTCCTGGAAAATCTAATAACACTTTGCCCGACCCGAGAATCGAACCTACGAACTCATGCTTAGCAGCCGCGCTTGCGACCACTAAACCAATCTACACTAATAATATTATAAAGAGGAAAGATTTGTATTTTTTGTATGTTTGTAATGAATAAACTCAAAAACTACTGCGCCGATTTCAATTTTTTTTTTTCAAATTCTTTCACCAGTATAAAGCTACATTCACCCTGAGTAACAAAGGCTATATTTTTATCCCCGTACTCCCACGGGAACGGGAACTACGCGGGTGAAACCGCGTGACGTCCGCTAGTGTATAATAAGTATGTATTTATACGTGCAAACAAAAAGTATCTATGTAGTATATCAACTATCTGGTGTCCACCACACCAGTGTGGCACTAGATGGCGCTGTGTGTAATGTCCAGCGATATTTATTTATTTATTTTATTTTACTTTGCACGACCCGGGAATCGAATCCAGGACCGCATGCTCAACAGCCGCGCTTATGACTACTAAACCAATGTGTTAATAATATCCGTTGGCAAAACTAAGAAGTTAAGAAAAACAACACTTTGTCGCACATGAGAAGACTTGCGACCTATTGACATATATTAGTTTTCCATTACGTCAATGTATGAGCGAAAAAATAAAAGTGTTTGTCAGTAAATAACATTGATAATAATATGATATTAAGTACCTATACAATAATAATTTAATTTTGCTAAACATGTCATTTTTTTTTTTTATGAAGGTTAAATCTCAGAATGTACAGCTCAAAACATGTCAAGCGCTGGTATTTAAATAGGGGTTCTATACACGTATTTATTTTAGTTCCATTTGATAAGCAATGTCACACTTCTACACTAAACTACATCTACACTAATATTATAAAGACGAAAGATTTGTATTTTTGTGTGTATGTTAGTAATGAATAAACTCAAAAACTACTGCGCCGATTTCAAAAATTCTTTCACCATTAGAAAGCTACATTCACCCTGAGTAACATAGGTTATATTTTACTTTCGTACTCCCACGGGAACAGGAACTACCCGGTCGAAACCACGTGACGTCCACTAGTATATTATAATACGAAAGTTTGTATGTGAGTATGTGTGTATGTTTGTTACTCTTCCACGCAAAAACTGCTAAACGGATTTGAATGAAATTTAGCACACAGATAGTTCATGACCTGGATTAACATATAAGATATTTATTATACCAGTAGTATAATCCCGTGGAACAATAATTGCGGGTGAAGCCACGGGCATCAGCTAGTACAAAAATATATAATTTATATTTGTCACTCTGTTTTAACCTGATCACCAACAACATTCCAACAACCGGATGTTAATAAAAATAACCTATAAATTACACAACTAACGTGTTTTTCTACTTAAAATTAACCTTGACTTCAATTTTGATGGATTTTAGGGTAACCGATTGACCTTAAAAAGGGCCCCCAAAAAGTTTTACTATAAGTGTACTCTAAGCATCCTGTAAACCTGAATCATCATCTGCCTAGCCTTTTCCCAACTATGTTGGGGTCGGCTTCCAGTCTAACCAAATGCAGCTGAATACCAGTATTTTACATAGAGCTACTGCGTATCTGACCTCCACAACCCAGTTAGTACTGGGTAATACGATACCCCTTGGTAAGACTGGTTGTCAGACTTTCGGGCCACTGACTACCTGTAACGACTGTCAAAGATCTACAAATGACAGCCGGGACCAACGGCTTAACGTGCTTTCCGAGGCACGGAAGAAACTCTGTATGTTATGGGTGGTCACCCATCCACGGACCAGTCCAGCCAAACGTGGCTTAACCTGATGATTGACCCGAGCGGCTGTTATTATTAAACCACTACCTGAATCCCGCGGCTTTGCAAATTATATACTAAAACCACCCCCTCCTCCTCCTCCTTCCTCTTGAATCACTCTATCTATTAAAAAAATCCCGTATCAAAATCCGTTGCGCAGTTTTAAAGATCTAAGCATACATAGGGACAGACAGACGGGGCGGGATTTTTCGGGCTTTTTTTATAATATACTAGAGGACGTCACGCGGTTTCACCCGCGTAGTTTCCGTTCCCGTGGGAGTGCGGGGATAAAATATAGCCTATGTTACTCAGGGTGAATGTAGCTTTCTAATGGTGAAAGAATTTTTGAAATCGGTTCATTACTTCCGGAGATTACCCCCTACATACAAACTTACAAACAAATGTTACCTCTTTATAATATTAGTATAGATTGTGTGATGATAAAAATTAACACTCAACTATATTATTTACTATCTATGCCAGAAGCGGCCATAAACACATCGTAAAATACACGTCTTACTTAGTTTTAGTAGGTAGAAAGATTATTTATCGTTATAACGAATTTAGTTTTGAGCAAGACCTATAAATCATCTGCACAATAAACGGGTTCTATGACATGCGTTTATTTATAGGTAAAACTTATTTAGTTGAACTTCCTACCTACCTACACAATCATAAATCGTCCAAAATTTATACAAAGACATTAAGAGGGCCCTTCCCGAGCCGCCTATCGTCAACGCGAGCATGGTCGAAAAGCTTGTTGTTTCATCCAGAGCCACAGCGGTGGTATTCTTTCATGTCCCCTGTCTTACCTAGCCCTGAATCCGCACTACTTGCCTCCCGCGTACCTCATACCGCCTAACGCGGGGACATTGAACGAAAAATATTTTTCGAAAATTTATAAAACTTGTTCCAGGAAATACGTGTTTTTTAATTAGTCTTACAAGTATGTGAAATAAATATTTGTTATTTAGAATCTCCACTACATTTGCAAGGCTTCTATTATGATGCTTTTTTTACTTTTACAATTTATATGTACATTATAAACGGCCAAAGTTGAGGTAAAAGTTGTGAAAAACAGCAATTTTTGGAGGCTTATACTGAATTTGTTTCTACAAATTTTTATTTTCTGCTTCGATATAAGCCTAGATATAGTCCACAAGATACCTATTAGTTAAAAAAAATCAAAGATATATGTCTAACAACGGCATAATCACGCACAAGCTATAGTCAAAATTCTCGCGAAAAGCGGCCAACCCTCCATGGGTTGGCCGCTCTTAAGTAGGTAGGTACAACACAGTTGAAAGTTTATAAAATTGCACTCAAACCAACAGTGAAAGAATACTTTCTATAGAGCGCTACTAACAACCAGACGGGCAGTATGTGTAATTATCTACACTAATATTTTGTATTGTATTTTTGTGTGTGTGTGTGTGTGTGTTTGTAATGAATAAACTCAAAAACGAATGCGCCGATTTCAAAAATTCTTTCACCATTAGAAAGCTACATTCACCCTGAGTAACATAAGCTATATTTTATCCCCGTACTCCCACGGGAACAGGAACTACGCGGGTGATACCGCGTGACGTCCGCTACTTTTTAATATATGAGTATTTGTCGGAGCGTGAATTTAAGGCCCCGCGCCCTGGTAAAAATACATTCAATAACTATTTCATGAAAAAGTCATCCAATGGGGTTTCAATAAACATAAAAGATTGACATCATCTGCCTGCCTTTTCCTATGTTGGGGTCGGCTTCCAGTCTAACCGGATTCAGCTGAATACCAGCACCCCTAGCCAAGTTGACAATCTACAATCGTTAACGCTAGTAGAAAACTATCCAAATGAATGGGAATAACATCATCTCAACGTTAAATCACGTGATCAACACAAACGAATAGAAAATTCGTAGACAAGTTTACATCGTTCAAAATGATAGAATAGAATGTTATCGTTTCACAATGTTGATCGCTAAACGCTTTGGTAGGAACGCTCACCTTAGACTAAAGTGTAGGTTTTTTCTACAGACATTAGAGAACGAGCGATCGACCCAGTCGTGTCAACTTGGCTGCCAGTTTAGCGCTTTCTACAATCGCTTACGCCGATGCGTTTACGATTGTAGAAAGAGAATCGATACGAAACGTTTGTAACTTGGCTAGGGATGCAGTATTGTACATGGAGCGACTGCCTATCTGACCTCCACAACCCAGTTGCTAATACGATGCACCTTGGTAAGACTGCTTAGTCAGACTTTTGGCTACCTGAAGCGACAGTCAAAGATCTACGAATGACAGCCGAGATCAACTGATTAACGAGCTTTCCGACGTTAACATTAATAACTGCCAAAATAAATTTATAATAATGTTTCCTCAATCAATAAAACAGATATTTAAGTTACAAAAGATACATATCTTTAACTTATATCTGTCCCAAAGAACAGATTATTGTTTTAAATAAGATGTTTCAAGTTTCAACCATTGACACAATTTTCGACTGTTGAAAACCGGAATTCTATCATTTGAATCCCAACGCTTATTAAATCATAGAGTTTTCCCTTTTCTTTAATGCAATAATACAATTAAACGACGCCTCAAACACGTGTGCATTTGTACACGTGTGCATTTTCACACCTGTTTAAGAAACCGGCTTCACTTCTCTGTTCGCAGAGTTCCGTTTGAACTTTTTTATTTGTTCTGGCACTTAGATCTTAAACTACGCAACGGATTTTGATGCAGTTTTCAGCAATAGATAGAGTGATGCAAGAGGAAGGTTTATATTTACATTGCATTCGTGAGAAGCCGGGAAGGGTCGCTTGTAACGTTACATTTTCCTGGATAGGATCCACAAAACTGTAAGGTCACTCTGAGCACTCACCTACCTAACTTTCAGTCTGGAGGGGAGCACTATTAAAAGAAATAGTCAAGGGGACGAGTTATAAGAATTTATTAACAAAGATCCTAACCTAAAGGCTGGAGCTACTTAATCACTAATGCCAGTGAAGCTGGCGGAAAGTACTGAAGATGAGCGCAGAATGGAATAAATAACTGAAGAACGTCCGTCTTCAGACTGTGGAGGAGGACCGAGGAACCATCAATCCTCAGGCCGTAGAGGAGGGCCGAGGGCATCCGTCTTCAGACGGTGGAGGAGGGCCGAGGAACGTCAATCCTCAGGCCGTAGGAGGAGGGCCGAGGGCATCTGTCTTCCGACCGTGGAGGAGGACAGATGCCCTCGGCCCTCCGGGACAGACGGACGTTCTTCAGTTATTTATTCCATCCTGCACACATCTTCAGTACTTTCCGCCAGCTTCACTGGCATTAGTGATTAAGTAGCTCCAGCCTTAGGTTAGGATCTTTGTTAATAAATTCTTATAACTCGTCCCCTTGACTATTTCTTTTAATAGTGCTCCCCTCCAGACTGAAAGTTAGGTAGGTGAGTGCTCAGAGTGACCTTACAGTTTTGTGGATCCTATCCAGGAAAATGTAACGTTACACGCTAGTAATATAGAATACTAGCGACACATAAACATTTTAATTGTCTGATAGCTGATGTTTCAAGGAGCTACTTTTATTTAAGAAAAGAATTAGGATTCTGTGCAAAAATATTAGAACGGATTTTAAGCGGCCGAAGAGCGTGGCTGCTTTTTGGTGGTCAGTAGTATTGATAGAGGCTTACTAAGTATATTAACACCCGTATCTAAGTATTTATACAAATCAAAGTGATTAACTTGGGTATAAGTAATAACTCTTCTGAATAAGAGACGATTTTTATTCAGTAATTTAGATTGCTTGAAGTTAGAACTGGCAATTAAGGTTAAAATTCTTAGCTTTGCTTTTTTTGACGGTTCTTACTTCGTTCAAATTCTTGTCAATTGCATAAACATGGCTGCATAATTAATTACTTAAACTTGACTACAAGTGTTAGGATCCACAAAATATAATCAGAAAACAACAAACAACTGATCTACAGACTTTTTTATCATATTTATAAGAAGATCATGCTGATTAAGTGGATTAACAAATTATGCTACGATGAAGTAGAGAATATTCTATTAAATATAAGGTAAAACCCTTTCCGTGTAATACACACACACACACACACATATATACACACACCATAAAGACGCTCGCACGCACACGTGTAGACAGCAGACTAAATAAAATAATAAATTCATAAACCTTTAACTTTTTTTTTTATTAATAACATGTTACACTGGTAGTAAGATAGAGCGGCGACTCCTGACACAGGCATCTATATGCTTAAAAGAGGACGCCATCAACTGTATAATGTATGCATACAACAACAACAACAGCCCGTAACGTCCACTGCTGGATATAAGCCTCTCCCATGATGGGAGGAATTTGCCGTAATCTCCACGCTTGGCAGGCGGATTGGAGATCGCAGTGATGAAAGACTAACAGAAAACGCTGCTGCCCATTCTCTGGTCTACGGAGGCGCAAGGTGTTCTGCCTCAGACATTAGTCGCCTTATACGACACCCGTGAGTGTAATGGGTTGGTTCTATTCTACTCTGCCGGATACCACACGGTTTAAATGTATGCTTAACGTGTAAAAATGAAATAAAACATTTTTGTATTTTGTATTCGTATCATAATTATTACCAAAGATTTTTTTTCATGAGGACTTCACTCAGAAAGAGAGTTACGCGTGAACACATAACCTCCTCCTCTTCTATCTATCATGGAGTTTAGGTTTCCGCACTTAGTCCCTGAAGTGGACCATTGTGCGTTAGCCATGGTGGCCGATTACTCTATCCAGTCCACCTCCCCTCCAGAAGCAGATCAAACTTGCTTCTTGTGTTCCAAGGGTCTCCTCGCGAATCTTGGTAACGCTTGTGCACTCAAGGAGCACATGCGCCACCGTTTCCTCCGCCTCCATGCATGCTCTGCACAGGGGACTGTCAGTGATTCCTACGATGTGGCAGTGTTTATTCAGTGAACAGTGTCCAGTGATGGTCCCCGCCACCAGTCGCAGGCTATCTCTGTCCGAGCGCAGAAGGCGCGTGGTCAGCTTTGTGTTGAAGTCCAACATTTCTCCGCTTGTATTCGAGAGTGATCTTTTAAACAGCTTCTTAGCTGCTTGAAAGGAATCGGCACAATGGGTTCGGGTCCGTAGGGTTTTGTGCTGGAACCTCCTCTTTAGGATATCGGTTAAAAACGCGAGATTTCGCGTAACCATTTTCACCATCTTCGTACCCTTGTCACATGTTACTTGTGGTCGGCGCAACACGTTTTATTCTTCCATTCTCTCCTGTCAACCGTCACGCTATCATTTACTCCTTTTTCTTTCATATCACTCCTCACACAATCCATCCATTGTGTCCTTGGTCTTCCTCTCCCTCTCCATCCATCAAACATTTGTATTCATCACTCTGTTATTTGAAGAGCTCGTGGCAAAATAATAACAGCCGCTCGGGTCGATCGTTAGGTTAAGCCGTGCTTCCCTAGGTTGGTTGACCACCTATTAAATACCGAGTCTCCTCCGTGCCTCGGAAAGCACGTTAAGCCGTTGGTCCCGGCTGTCATTTGTAGATCTAGTCAGAGGCCCAAAAAGTCTGACAACCAGTTTTACAAAGGGGCATCGTATTACCCAGTACTAACTGGGTTGTGGAGGTCAGATAGGCAGTCGCTCCATGTAAAATACTGGTATTCAGCTGCATCCGGTAAAACTGGAAGCCGACCCCAACATAGTTGGGAAAAGGCTAGGCAGACGATGATGATTCTTTTTGTTATATGCGATTTCGCGTGACCATAAAAGCCAAAACCGTTCAGGAATTTTGCACACAATGCACATAATCTCTAGAATGACGGTACTTTGGCTTCTGATGACCCTAAACTACTCTTTCAAGTAACGGTATATATTTTGTAACTGACTACAAATTGGAGTGTGGTGCATTCAACTTTGATAATGACATGGTTTGAGCAACAGATCTTGGTCTTTACGCTTGCATTGATGGAGAGGTAAGCTGTGGAGTTGGTTTCATTGTTTGTGCTGAAGAAATTACGCAAATCTTCTTTATTTCTCGTGTGGTTAGTGCCTAACCTGGTTTCAGAGTTTTTAAGCCGCCCATGGGCCTCTGACTTAGCTTTACATGCCGTCGAGAAATATCTCTCAGGCATGCTGGTTTCCTCACGATGTTTTCCTTCACCGAAGCAAGTGATAATTATACAATCTGCACATTAATCCGAAAAATCAGAGGTCTTAGGTTCAAACTTGAGACCTATGACTTGTCAGTCCGACGCGGCGACGGTCACACCACTAGGCAATCAACAACAACAACAACAGCCCATAACATCCACTGCTGGACATAAGCCTCTTCCATGACGGGAGGAATTTGCCGTAATCTCCACGCTTGGCAGGCGGATTGGAGATCGCAGTGATGAAAGCCTAACAGAAAACGCTGCTGCCCATTCTCTGGTCTACGGAGGCGCAAGGTGTCCTGCCTCAGACTTTAGTCGCCTTATACGACACCCGTGACTGTAATGGGTTGGTTCTATTCTACTCTGCCGGATACCACACGGCTAGGCCATCATCTTACATTCCCTTATTCGACCAGTGTTGCCACTTAACTCACCTTTCATTCCCACATACAATTTATAAGCTCAAAATTATCCTCACCACATTTTCCGCGTTCATGACCCACCAAAACGAATAATAAACATAAAGAAATGTATATCTATTGCAACACGACTGGTTTAGAGCCGACGCGTTTGCCTAACTCCTTACTAGAAATGTGTGTCTATATGTCACAGACTTATATAACGTAACTGCTGTTATGTAAGACTCGCGTTGATCTTATAGTGCAATAGTTATGGTTATTGGTATGTATTGGACAGATTTTATGAGTATATAAGTAGTAAGATATTATGATAACTTCTTGATCGGTGCGACGTTTAATTCATTCAATTTAGAACACAGAGTTCTACAAACACTTTTTCCTCCCAATTAACCTCTTTCAAAAATTTTCTCAAACGTCTAAACTACGAAACGGCTATTCCGATTTTCACGGGACTTTTACTGGCAGATAGCTCATGTCATAAAGAGTAATTAAGATTACTTTTATTTTAGAAAAATAATTAGGGTCCTGTGCAAAAAAAATAAACGCTGGAAATTGTTTTCAAAACAAAATTAAAACAGGGAAGTATATTTTTTTTGTAGGACAGGCCCGCCACACTATTCCCAAACCATTGTAACTCCTGTGCGCCAGAATCAACAGTAGCGACCACCAGAAAAGCGCCGAGACAATATAGCTCGACGAAGTCCCAGAGAATTAATTTAACTGTCTTGGATCCCGCAACGAAATTTATCAGAAAAGTATAGCGGAGGAGTAGGAAAAACATAATTTCTACTGTTATTTTCAGAGTCCATGTCGGAGTGATTTTTATCAAGCAGTGATTTTCATCTCACGAGCTCTTCAAAAATCGCCATTCGTGACGATTTTTGCGTGTTTCGAACACAATGCTAACACACAAATAAAGTGAAGTGTCGTATTCTCGTCGATCTTATGATTTGTACAAACATTTGCCGTAATACACGGATATGCAAGCAATGTGTCCATTAACATCTTTATACATATACAGGGTTTTCTTTTTAGGATTCCGTATCAAAAGTTGTGAAAAACAAACCGTTTTATTGCGCCATAATTGAATGGTTTATAAAAAATAAACACGAATGGTATGGCGGGGTCTATTCGTTCGCTTCACTCGCTCATTCGACCCCGTCCCGCGATTTATTATTTCATTGTAACATAGTTTTTTAAAGTCATTTTACTAACACGTTATGGACCAATGTCTGAAATAAAATGTTTTTTTTTCTCTTAAAAGAAAGTCTGTCTTTTTTAGGGTTCCGTAGTCAACTAGGAACCCTTATAGTTTCGCCATGTCTGTCCGTCCGTCCGTCCGTCTGTCCGTCCTCGCTTAATCTCTGTGACCGTTAGAGCTAGAAAGCTGAAATTTGGTACCAATATGTATATCAATCACGCCGACAAAGTGGTAAAATAAAAATTGGAAAAAAAATGTTTTATTAGGGTAGCCCCCCTATATGTAAAGTGGGAAGTGATTTTTTTTTTAATTTCAACCCTAACGTGTGATATATTGTTGGAAAGGTATTTAAAAATGAATAGGGGTTTTCTAAAATCATTTTTTGATAATGTCAATAATTTCGGAAATAATCGCTCCAAAAGTAAAAAACAATGTGTCCCCCCCCCCTCTAACTTTCGAACCATAAGTTTAGAAAATATGAAAAAAATCTGAAAAGTAGAACTTTATAAGGACTTTCTAGGAAAATCATTTTGAACTTGATGGAAACAACAGTTTTTGTACAAAAAATACAAAAAGTTGTACAAAATAATTTCTGGACTAAGTTTGTAGTATGTATATTCGTATATGCAAGCATTTTTACATAATGGATACCCACCTTTAAACTCATAAGTGGGAACACTTATTGTGACGGACAGGAAACTACGGAACCCTACACTGAGCGTGGCCCGACACGCTCTTGGCCGGTTTTTATTTTCTTAAAAGCCATTTCCTGCCTATACTTGACAGTGAAAAGTACTACCCAAAGCAAAGTCTAGTGGTGAAGCGTCAATGCTTTATCAATATAAAAAAATAAATAATAATATTTTAGGATTCTCCCATAGAATATAATAAGGTTATTATTTCAAATTAAATATTTAAGTTTCTCAATTGATGAGGGGCACCAATATTTGTTGCCGCAGCCAGCGCCCATGTATCGAAACTTTCTTGAGTATTCTCTCAACGTGCCGATAGATGAAAAAAAAAAATATATTCTTAAAAAAACATTACCTCTCATTATGTTCATAGCTAATTTTTTATCTATGGACTATAGAATTATTTTTCATCGGTGTTAAATGTGTTTTTTTCTGTATACCTACTCACTTCCCTTTTTTATATTATTTTATGTTTCTTTATAATAAAAATCGAAATTTGTTATAATGATATTGTGAAACAAGAACAACTGCCGACAAACTGTTTTGCAGTTTGGCAAACTTTTTATATGTTATTGTTATACAGATTTTGAATAAATAAAAAAAAAATGCATAAGAATAGAATAAGAATAAGAACAATTTATTTAAAAAAAGTATTACAAAAATGTATATTTAGGTGCAGTAGTGTTATTTCTAAAACAATGGTATAGTTAGTGCATAATAGTAAACTATAACTAAAAATATATTTAACAGTTGCAAGAAACGGTAATGTGGAATTCACAAATGTTTGCTAGCGACCTGTCACATACATGTCCATCATCAGTTTCGCTGGTATAATATCACTTTTGTTCTCATTCACCTTTACTTGTCTTATTAACACATTTAATGGCTGGAAATTTACCGAATCCTTCGTATAAACATGCAGTAGCTCCTTGTAAGGAACTGCTAATTCAGCTGCAATTGGTTAGACTGGTAGCCGACCACAACATAATAGGGAAAAAAAAACAAAAACTGGCCAAATGCGAGTCTGACTCACGCGTGAAGAGTTCGGTACCATCGTAGTAGGGGAGCCCCCTTTAAATTTTTAATTTATTTGTTGTAAAAGTGGCCACAGAAATACACATTCTGTGAAAATTACAACTGTCTAAAAACAAAAAAAACCGGCCAAGTGCGAGTCGGACTCGCGCACGAAGGGTTCCGTACCATTATCTAATATTAATATCTAATTTTAATTAAAAATTCATTAAGTTGTGCAACAAAAGTTAGTGACAGAAACGAATCGCTTCAAAACCGACTCCACGAAGTCTTGTCTGCCCTACCCCTAGAGTGTAATCTAAGCCCGCGTAGGGGTTAATTATTATACCTACTTCTTTGTTATGCCTATAAAAATATATGTTTTAATATCATTATGCGTAAATAAATTTATGCCTATGAATGTTATGCTTAATCATTATTATCAAAATAATACGTGCTGTTATGCGTAAATAATGTTATGCGAAAATATAATTAGGAGTAACAAAAGTATGCCAAGTTAAGGTCTTAAAATTTTATGCTAAAGGATAGGGAACCGTTTGAATAAGTGACCTTTAATCTAGGTTCCGTTCCCGAGAGGTAACCAACGGGACCCTGTTACTTAGCGTCTGCTATCAGTCCGTCTATCTGTCAGAGGGCATCTCATGATCCGTAAAAGGTAGTCAGAGTCAGGATGGCTGGACCAAGTGAGATTTTGGAAGTTTGAGCAATACCAAGTTTTAGTACATATTTTGTACTATTTGGTACCAGACATCAAATAATGTGTACCTCGCTAATGAGGGAAAACAATTACGAGGAGAGTGGTCGCCCATTCTGACGTCAGAATGGCTGGACCAAGCGGGTTTCACCCAGTTGTAGGCGTTATATAACTAGTTCATCTTTTCGTTAAAATGTACGTACTTGTAGTACCTCATTTTTAGGGTTCCGTACCCAAAGGGTAAAAACGGAACCCTATTACTAAGACTTCGCTGTCTGTCCGTCTGTCCGTCTGTCCGTCTGTCCGTCTGTCTGTCACCAGGCTGTATCTCATGAACCGTGACAGCTAGACAGTTGAAATTTTCACAGATGATGTATTTCTGTTGCCGCTATAACAAAAAATACTAAAAACAGAATAAAATTAATATTTAAGGAGGGCTCCCATACAACAAACGTGATTTTTTTGCCGTTTTGTCTAATGTAACTATAGATAATGGTACGGAACCCTTCGTGCGCGAGTCCGACTCGCACTTGGCCGGTTTTTTTTGTTTTTAGACAGTTGTAATTTTCACAGAATGTGTATTTCTGTGGCCACTTTTACAACAAATAAATTAAAAATTTAAAGGGGGCTCCCCTACTACGATGGTACCGAACTCTTCACGCGTGAGTCAGACTTGCATTTGGCCAGTTTTTGTTTTTTTTTCCCTATTATGTTGTGGTCGGCTACCAGTCTAACCAATTGCAGCTGAATTAGCAGTTCCTTACAAGGAGCTACTGCATGTTTATACGAAGGATTCGGTAAATTTCCAGCCATTAAATGTGTTAATAAGACAAGTAAAGGTGAATGAGAACAAAAGTGATATTATACCAGCGAAACTGATGATGGACATGTATGTGACAGGTCGCTAGCAAACATTTGTGAATTCCACATTACCGTTTCTTGCAACTGTTAAATATATTTTTAGTTATAGTTTACTATTATGCACTAACTATACCATTGTTTTAGAAATAACACTACTGCACCTAAATGTACATTTTTGTAATACTTTTTTTAAATAAATTGTTCTTATTCTTATTCTATTCTTATGCATTTTTTTTCATTTATTCAAAATCTGTATAACAATAACATATAAAAAGTTTGCCAAACTGCAAAACAGTTTGTCGGCAGTTGTTCTTGTTTCACAATATCATTATAACAAATTTCGATTTTTATTATAAAGAAACATAAAATAATATAAAAAAGGGAAGTGAGTAGGTATACAGAAAAAAACACATTTAACACCGATGAAAAATAATTCTATAGTCCATAGATAAAAAATTAGCTATGAACATAATGAGAGGTAATGTTTTTTTAAGAATATATTTTTCTTTTTCATCTATCGGCACGTTGAGAGAATACTCAAGAAAGTTTCGATACATGGGCGCTGGCTGCGGCAACAAATATTGGTGCCCCTCATCAATTGAGAAACTTAAATATTTAATTTGAAATAATAACCTTATTATATTCTTTGGGAGAATCCTAAAATATTATTATCTACACCCATGCTATAAATCCTCTATAAAAGTATCTGAAACAGTTAGCTTATGGCCAACATTAAAACAGTCAGTGTCATAATAACCATTATAACACCCAAACGGGTGTTATAATTTTGTACTGAATTTCATTATATAACTCGTTTTAAAAAAAGAACATTGTCATGCACGTGCGATTCACTACCACAGCGCCGTAAAAAAAAAAATAGGTTAATTCGAATTCACATCGAATCCCGCCATTTTTGTTCGATATTAGTATTGCATTATGTAGGTACTTTGTTGTTTACAAAAATGAGTGATACAAACTTTGTGCATTTTAATAATTGTACAATCCAAAATGTAAATAATTATATTATTACCTATACATGGTTTGTTTGTATTAAATATTCAGCAATTAAACTTTCCATGTATTTACATAGACTTCTTACAACACTACAACACCCTATGGTTTCAGAACCTTTTATGGAGGATTCATATCATGGATGTAGATAAAGTCTTGTATGCAACTGTACATAATTAGGTATTAAAACACGAATGTGATACTATTATCACACTCGGCTTCGCCTCGTGTGATAAACCCACATTCGTGTTTCAATACCCCTCATTATACAACAGTTGCATAAATAACTATTATTTATTTTTTTATATTGATAAAGCATTGACGCTTCACCACTAGTATTTGCTTTGGGTAGTACTTTTCACTGTCAAGTATATGCAGGAAATGGCTTTTAAGAAAATAAAAACCGGCCAAGAGCGTGTCAGGCCACGCTCAGTGTAGGGTTCCGTAGTTTCCTGTCCGTCACAATAAGTGTTCCCACTTATGAGTTTAAAGGTGGGTACCCATTATGTAAAAATGCTTGCATATACGAATATACTACAAACTTAGTCCAGAAATTATTTTGTACAACTTTTTGTCTTTTTTGTACAAAAACTGTTGTTTCCATCAAGTTATACAACTTAATGAATTTTTAATTAAAAATAAATACAAAAACCGGCCAAGTGCGAGTCGGACTCGCGCACGAAGGGTTCCGTACCATTATTTAAAAACATTAGAAAAAACAGCAAAAAAATCACGTTTGTTGTATGGGAGCCCCCCTTAAATATTGATTTAATTCTGTTTTTAGTATTTGTTGTTATAGCGGCAACAGAAATACATCATCTGTGAAAATTTCAACTGTCTAGCTATCACGGTTCATGAGATACAGCCTGGTGACAGACAGACGGACAGACGGACAGACGGACAGATGGACAGACAGCGAAGTCTTAGTAATAGGGTTCCGTTTTTACCCTTTGGGTACGGAATCCTAAAAATAACTCAAATTGATTCCGGTATTTATATTAATTGTATGCCTAAATACTATTATAGTATTTACTAGTAACATTATGCGAACTCAATTTATGCGAAAACAAATTAGCCTTTAAGATGATTATGCCAACATAAACGTAATGCCAAAGAAAAAAAAGTTAACAAAGTATTATTATGGCAAAACAAATTATGACAAAACAGTTATGCCAAAGTATATTAAGAAAAACAACATTATGCAAAAAGAAGGGATCCCATTCAAACTAGCCTGAGATTCAGTACGTTCTAAATGACATACAGTGAGAAGAGGTGGCAGAACAAATTCCCCAGCAACAAATCTGTCTGTAAGTTTGGAACTAGTTGTTTGTGGATGGGTTACATACCGAGTTTCCTCCGTGCCTCGGAAAGCACGCTAAGCCGTTGGTCCCGGCTGTCATTTATAGATCTTTAATAATCGTTACATGCAGTCAGTGGCCCGAAAGTGTAACAACAAGTTTTACATAGGGGTATAGTTTTGTTTTTTTTTTTGGTGTGTTTTTTAGTTTTTTTTTTGTTGCGGGAATCCGCTGGATGCGAGTCGCTCGAGACTGGTCAATGTGGCGACACTTGGGGGAGGCCTATGTCCAGCAGTGGACGTCTTTCGACTGAAATAATGATAGTCTTACCCAGTACTAACTCAGTCGAGAAGGTCAGATAGGCAGTCGCTCCATGTAAGGCTAGGCAGATGACGTTGATGACTTAGCTAATGCATACCTCTAAGTAAATTGATCCATAAAAATGCCTTGGCAGCTAAAAGGCCTGCCTCAAGCATTTATAAACTAAACTTCTTTGCAATTACTGTAATCTTAGTCCTCAAGGCTTTTATATTTCTAGGTTACGACCAAGACCTAATAACTAGACCTTGCTAGGTGGAATCAGTGTTTTATTACAAATTCATGTCGATCTTTTGAGATAAAATTGACGGTAGGCACTTTAAATGCAATATGCGAGAAAATCTTCGTAGCGGATTTTGTCACGTCTTCCTGTATCGTGGAAATAGGAAATATGTGTGATGTTTTATGTGAGAGAATTAGTCGTATTGAAAAGGCTTGTGTCCTGAAAAAAACTAATTAGTCCGTCAGTTAGATTATCAATAAATATATGACACGTATTTTTTCGTTTGTTACGTAAACCAAAATTGACGAAGATACGACGCTTTTAAAATTCTCAATACGTCACGCCTTGGTATAATTTTTAGTGCGTTGTGACATCACGAGCGGACACGTATTTTTTTTAAATAAGATAAAACGAATCAACTCGAGTTTTGATGCGTTTTATCTTATTTTTAATATTCATTGATTTACAAAAACAAAAAATACGTGTCCATTATTTTCCAATACTCTAACTGACGGACTAAATAGATTTGCAATTATTGATGGTGGAAACTAGCCTATTGTAGGTAGGTACTTAGGTAATAGCTAAGTGCATCTTAAGGTTAATGCTAAAATCTAGCCCTGAAGAAGGCCATAGTAATATATTACGAAGGTCTTCTGCCGTATTAACATCTAACCAAGCATTTTTTTAACTATGTTGGGTTCGGCTTCCTGTCTAACCGGATGCAGCTGAATACCAGTATTTTACATTGGAGCGACTGCCTATCTGACGTCCACAACCCTGTTAGTACTAGGTAATACGATACCCCTATCCACGAATGGCACTGTTTTTTTTTTGTATCCTTCTCCATCAAGGAGGTGAGGAATCTCCACACTTGCTCAATGCATTTTGAAGATTTCAGACTTAGGGTGCTTACATAAAGAAGCAGATTTTCGGTACGGGTGGGTCGGTACCGATCGGTGCAGGGTTCACTTGCATATAGTTTAAACCTGCTTCTTTATAAGCAGTGATAGGAATAGGTAGTGCTTATTAGCCTAAACTTCGAAGAACAGAGACAAGAATCGGAGACTTCCTTAGACTATATTTTTTTCCGGGACATCTTGTACATCAAAAATTAATGTTATTTGGAATAAGTAATTGATCTATGTTTACCTAAAGTTTGCGACTAGACATAACATAACACAGTCATTACAACCATCAAAATTTCTGAAAGTTTTCTTTTTAAGAACATTTTGGAAACGACTTCTTCATCATAAAACTATGATACGCTCTCTTAGGTACGCACTCTTAGAATTTACAAAAAAAAACTCGCCGTGGTCGCATAATAAAATATAGTCTAAGGAAGTCTCCGATTCTTTTCTCTGTTCTTCTTCGAAGTTTAGGCTAATAAGCACTACCTATTCCTATCACTGTTTATAAGCGAGCGCATAATATAACATAGAAATTTGTAATGTTACTTTCATCTCATCTTTTAACATTATTAACCCTACATTTCTATTTTAATATAAGTTGAACATTGTTTTCACCTTGTTTATATTAATTTCATGACTCATTTAACTATACCTCCATACTAACCTCATCTTTTCTCCCTCGGGAGCATGTTCGGGTCAATCACCGAACAATAATGAACAAGTCAGCGTAATCGCGACACCGCGCTCTATGCCTTCAATATTTTATGTAAAACAGTCAGTACGTCTCGGACAGCATATCGGGCGCGACTCAATCTCATCTCCTTCACCTCATTAGTTTTAATAGTTATCCCATTTGTATTAAGTACTAAAATATAGTTATCTTGATTATCTTCAATCTTAGTTTATCTTTATCTCACCCCAATCCCAAACATACTACCTGCACCGATCGGTACCGACTCGCCCGTACCGGAAACCTGCTTCTTTATGTAAGCACCCTTACACCGTTATCTATAAACAAGTCAATGTGATTAACTTGAACAAAAAGAAGGTTGGAGCAAGCTTGGAGATCAAAGATCGTTCTTTCTCTTTACGAAAGAGGCCTTTGCCCTGCCGTGGAATAGTTAAAAGTTGGTACAAAAACTGTTTGACGTCAATAGCCACCTGTAAAAAACCCGTTATTTAAATAATTGAAATGTGTTTATTGATAACCCAATTAATAATTACAAGACAAGGCTACAAGATACACGCTCAAGGGAAGATAAATAAATTATCCCGCAATAGTGAAGTATGGAATTAGAAGACATGTTGCACCTACCACAAATAAACTGGGATAAGATGGGCAAGAAAATAATGATAGGCCTGTAGCGGCATTACAAAGCAACATAGAACAAAAAGTACTACAGTGCCATCTATGACACGAACGATGAACTAACAGCGAATCACGTGAGAATTCCTACATCGCGCAAGCAGAGTTATCCGCGACATAAGACTATATACAAGAACCAGACAACAACTGTCGGGCAGTAGCCCACCAGACATAACACGCGTCTGGTCGGAGGATCCCCCCTTTTCTATGGGGGATGAAGAGCTTTACACCCTGTTCTTTATACTCCCAAAGGTGAAATTCATTATATCAGTTGAAAGTTTTAAGGTACTAATAAAAGTTTTACCCAATTCTAGAGATACAGGTTTAACTTCATTACTTTATGGTAATCGCAACTAAATTGCTAGAAAGCATTTCTCAATTATAGAATTTCTAGTCATTAATCAGACAAATTCTGCCGGAACACATCAAAACATTTTTTTTTATTTGCTCTACTCTTATAATTTCTCCTAAATCATCAGTGGAAGTTGAGAGGCTAGTGGCTAATATGATTGAGCCACTAGCCTCTCAACAGCCGTACTGGTTAATTTCCAAGGTTAAGCTACGTTTGTCGAGGTTGGTCAGCGGATCCCAAACATACCAAGATCCCTGAGAGCCAGATAAGTAGGATTTTGGTTTCGGCACTTAGTCAATAAAGTGGACCATTGTACGTGAGCCATGGCAGCCCACCTCCTTGCAGAAGTAGATCAATATTTCAACTATTCTCAGGACATCCGCAAAGGATCTTGGTGTTCCAAGAGTTTCCTTGCGGATCTGGGTGACGTCAGTGCATTCGAGGAGCACATCGGCTATCCGCTACTGTTTCCTTCGCCTCCATGCACAGAGCTCTGCACAGAGGACTGTCAGTGATACTTAGGGTGTGGAAGCGTTTGTTCGGTGAGCAGTGTCCAGTGATGGTCTCCGCCACCAGACGCATGATATCTCTGTCCAGGCACTTGGTCAGTTCCGTATCCAGGGATGATTATAGTCTCCTTGGATTTTATACACCCTGGTGTCGAGGTCCACCATTTCTCCGTTTGTGTTATGTCGAAGAAGGGATCTGGCGAAGTAGTGTTTTTAGGTGTATGTTGTCGAAGTATGTTTTGTCGAAGCAATGAGAGTCAAACTATTGTTATTCAAAATTGAGACCGTGTCGAAATAATTAACTAACGAAGTTCAGAATGACACTCTGTTTGAAGAAAAGCTGTTGGTCCCGTATGTCATTTGTAGATCTTCGACAGTGGTAATGATACTTTAAGTACCCCACGAAGGTTCACTAAATTAGATTTGACCTTGCATGATGAAGTACCTACTATTATTAAAATTAAAGTCATGCATGTTGCAATGAAAACAAAGATCACTTGGCAAAGTTCGAAAACCGTTTGTTTATGTTGACCAACGTAGTTAAAGATAACATTGACATGAACTGGTTTTTCCGAATATTCTCTTGCACGTGTTTATATTTCTACTGCAAGGCAAAAAAACCAACAAGCTGGACCAACAACTTAACGTACGATAAAATACAGTATCCGGCGTTACTTTGCGGAAATCCATGATAAGAAATGTTATATGCTAAATATTTAGTTTTAATTCCGCGAAAAATACCCATCCTTGGATGCAGGATGCAGCACAGCCGTCCCATCATTCTCCTGCCCCCCCAATGTGTTGCCCAAATGCAAGACCAAGACGAGACCTTAGCCAGTCTTGGTCTCGGTCTTGCGTCAATACTCCTGGTCTTGGTCTTGGTATTGCGCTCTCAGTCTTGGTCTTGGTCTTGCAGCAAGAGTCTCGCAAATCTTGCGAGACTCTACTACTTAGACTAGACTACTTTCAAATACCTGTTAGCCTATTGCTATATAATAAACACGTTAATTTAGATCTTAGAACAACGTAACAGAGTAACCAAATTAATAAAATTAACTCGACAATAATTTAATTACTAACTCTATATAAGTACCTTTAATGATTTTCTGTACGTGTACTGGCTATCCTAAACTCTTCACAAACAGCTAGCGGTTAAAATAATTATCACAATACTTTTCATCTTCATCTGGACTTGATACTTCTAACTAATTAAATTTGTCGTCAGCTAGACTTTTAATTACCAGCACAAATATCTAAAACATGAATTAAATTTTTGATACCTACATTAAAATGTATCAGACATATCATTTTTTGGATATCTATTGTGGCTTGTGACGAACGAAAATTGTTCGTAGGAAATTTTAAGCATCTATTATTTATCTATCGCACTAGGTATATCAGCTGATTTATGAAATAAAATAATTGATATTGATGTGTAAGTGCGAGACGCAAGAGTCTTGCAGGTTTAGTTTTGTTCTTGCTCAAGTCTTGCAGGGTTCAGTCTTGGTCTTGGTCTTGCTACAATAAGTCGGTCTTGGTCTTGAAAAAATGCAAGACCAAGACCGATTTTGGGAAACACCTTCTTCATCCACACTTCTCTATCACTCGTCATCTCATCCCTCCCCCTCCTCCTCATCCTCTCACCCCTCCTTTCTTACCATATCATCCTTCACACAGTCCATCCATCGTTTCTTTAGTCTTCCTCTACTCTTATACCCATAACTACATTCGTACACAAAACTTTACTCTCGACGTTTTCCTCATTCCTCCGCATCACATGACATACCATAAAAACCAATTACCACACAATTTCTATGATTGGTTGCTATTTAACTGTATGAAAACGCGACATTGCCTTTCAGTGGCCGTTTTCATATAGGAACCTGTGAGAAATGTGGGTGTACACCTCTACTAAATTTGTTAAACCAGAGCAAACCTTTATTAATATCATAGTTCACTCATCATCTGCTTAGCCTTTTCCCAACTATGTTGGGGTAGATTTCCAGTCTAATCGAATGCAGCTGAATACCAGTATTGTACATGGAGCGACTGCCTATATCTGACGTCCACAACACAGTTAGTGCTGGTTAATACGAAATACCCCTTGGCAAGACTTGTTGTCAGACTTTTCGGGCCACTGACTACCTGTAACGACTGTCAAAGGTCTACAATTGACAGCCGGGACCAACGGCTTAACGAGGAAAATCGGTATGTTATAATGTGTAGTCACCCATCAACAGTCGAAGCAAGCGTGACTTAATCTGAAGATTGATTCGAGCGGCTGTTATTATCTAGCCACGAGCTCATCAATATTTTATTTTTACTTCAAAGCAATATTTAGGCCTCCCACTAGGTGGACCGATGACCTGGTGAAGGTTGCGGGAATCCGCTGGATGCGAGTTGCACGGGACCGGTCAATGTGGCGACACTTGGGGGAGGCCTATGTCCAGCAGTGGACGTCTTTCGGCTGAAATGATGATGATGATGATATTTAGGCTACAGTGGCCTGAAAGTCTGACAATCAGTCTTACCAAGGGGTATCGTATTACCCAGTACTAACTGGGTTGTGGAGGTGAGATAGGCAGTCGCTCCATGTAAAATAATGGTATTCAGCTACATCTGGTTAGACTGGATGGAAGCCGACCCCAACATAGTTGGGAAAAGGCTAGCCAGATTATTATGATGACAGAGCGAGATTTCATCAAAACAACGAAACATTTGACATCTATTTGTAATTTTGCAACCTTCAAAGTCTCTAAGCCTAACACAACACTTTAATTAAAAAGCTGATGATTAAAATCTCATATTTTAGCTATCAAGGCAATCTCTCCGTGATTGACAGCCAATTATCCGATCCTAACTAATATTATGAACGCGAAAGTAAATTGGTTTGTTTGTTTGTTAAATGATAAATGATGTTTATTTTGCAAGTAGGTTTTTACAAACACTTTTACACGTCATTTTTTAAAACTAGATGGGGCCGGTGTTTAGTACCTGACTACTCTGAGAAGAAACAGCCGAAATAAACTCAGAGGTCATAGTCTCTTTTGAAGTACAGACATAGTCTTGCTGAATTCACATGAGGACTATGTAGATTAGTGTCTGAGATGGTATTTTTCTCGGGTGTTACCTGTTCACGCCTAAACTATTGAACCGATCATCCTGAAATTTTGTATATACGTTGCCAGGTGTACAGACACGGACATAGGGTACTTTTTATCCCGATAAAAAGTACTGTTCCCGAGGAAAACAACAATAACGTTCTTATGATAAGAGATGGCACCACGTGTCTTTTGAATCATGATTGAACTATTCCAAGCAGAGTACAACGCGAATAGGGTATATGCATGATTTTTTTTATCACTCGAAACAAAGCGTATTAACATCAGAAATAGCAAAGTGTTTTTTTTTGCAATTTCTATAAAAAAATGCTAAGTTAATAAGCATTTGAAATTGCTAATTAGACAGAGAGATCCGATACAGCGAATGACGTCATTCGCTGCATCGACGACGTACAAAATCCATACTAAATACCGTTTATCTAGAAAGAGATAAAAACAAAAGTAATAGTGATAACTTTTGTGTTGTTTGGCCGATTTATGTCTTGTTTTCGCTTTTTGACATTATTTTTATAGGACTTTAACATTCCGTATCGAAATAGAAAAAAGAAATGTTATCCATATTCCCTATTCATTGTCAAATTTTAAATAAACGCGAGCAAAGCCGAGGGCATAAGCTAATTCTACTTAAGAGTCCTACTACATTTTTTACGCAAATTTTTGATTTTTACTTCCTGGATCAAATTATTTCGGTCGGCGTGCTCGAGTCGATAGTAATAGCGATCTCCGGATGATTGTCGATTGATACTGACGAAAATTAGCAACGAGACTGACATGAGGTGAGCACATGAGATGACATGACTGAGGAGCGACCTGAATTGACGCAGAATTATAGTACTTTAATTTTATTTATTGTAATTTTGTCTTATTATATTGACAAACGAAAACTAATGAAACTTATTCATTGTAGATTGAAGTTTTATATCATATTAATTTATTTGATAAAATTTAGTTTATTTGGAATATAATGGACGCTGAATCAAGACATTTATGGCTTAAATTACGCTTTCTTTACGATTTTTTACGTGAAAATTCAAGGAATTTTAAGAAATTCTAAAACTCCAATAAACAAGTAAAACATTCAGCTTATTTTTCAGTAATTTTAGCTTTTATAAGAATTGCATGTAACAATGTGAATTTGAGCGTCAAAGTTCCATCGCCGAATTACACGAAAAGAAAAATGAAAATGTGTAACTTCAACTTACAAGAAAGAGAATGGCACTATTGTTATTCATAAGCAATTAATTAAAATATCTAACTGATGCTGAAAATTACTGCGTCAAAAATCATGAATTTGTGTAAAAAATGTAATAGGACTCTTAATATTATAAATTGAAAAGATTGTGAGTATGGACGTACGTATGTTTGTTACTGCTTCACGCTAAAACTACTGACCGAATTTGAATGAAATTTTGCACAAAGATAGTCTTAAACCTGGATTAACACATAGGATACTTTTTATCCTGGTAGTCTAATCCCATGGGACAACCGAACTCCACGCGGGCAAAGCCGCGGGCATTAGTTAGTCTATACTAATATTATAAGAGGAAAATTAGATTTTTTGCTTGTTTGAGTGTTTGTTACGATTTAACTCTAAAACTCCTTAACCGATTTCAAAAATTCTTTCACCATTAGAAAGCTACATTCACCTTGAGTAACACAAGCTTTATTCCATCCCGGTTCTTCCACGGGAACAGGAACTACGTGGGTGAAACCGCGTGACGTCCGCTAGTAATTTATAAGTCTCAAGGATCAATTTGTTTTTTTCCTATGTCTAGTCGGTATTTGTATTGAAATGGTAAAGTTATTGGCCTAGATTTAAACCTGTTTTTATGTCTGTGAGCTGAGAATATTGGAGGCAGTTTGTGTTGGTAAAATGTGTTGTGATGAAATAAGATTTTTAGCATTTTTGTAAGCTGTAACTTGTGTTTTAAGAGCTGTTAAAGATTTGGGCTAAACGTGATGCATCTAAGAATGTAAAAAACCTCTTCGAAAAGCACGTGTTCTCCTCGTCATTGCGATCATTTTTTTGTTCTACACCATACCTGGGAACCTTCTAGTTATGGAGATATTGGGGGTCAAAGTTCCAACTTTTTGACAAGTTTTTAATGTATGATTTTTACTTTAAACACCTCCACGACACCCGTACTATTCAATCCATGTTTTGAGTGCGTTACATTGAGTTCATTCAGACCATTAGGTCTCTTAGCAAAACCTCTGACAGACGGACAGACAGACGGACAGACAGACGGACAGACAGACGGACAGACAGAAGGACATGACGAAACTGAAAAATCACGCTTTAACTAATTAAATTCGGGGTTTACAAGATAAAATCGACTCTTCATATTGTTCAAGTCGGTTTAAATGTAGCCTTTGTTACACGGGCCGTAATGACGGATCGATTGACACCTTATTCATCAAAATCGGATGAATAGTTTAGGCGCTACGGAGGAACATACGTAAATACAAACATACATTAGACTGCTAAAATCATACCCTTCTTTTTGGCTTCGCCGTAGTCGGGTAAAAATAATAATTTCAAAGTCACTTCCTGTTTATAAAACACCCAAAGATATGTGGACACGTCATGTAAAAATAAATTAGGTACTGCAAATTCGCGGAAATTAATATTGTGTTATTTAAAAATAGACAAAAATAAACTCAGTTTTAGGTATCAAGTTGAATGTCAGTGTCAAAACGAATTTGCATTTATAAATTAAAATAAACTAAACTAACCACACAATAATATTAAAAAATGGCGTCAAAAACTTTTCCTTAACGCTGTCAACTGGTAATGTCCCCAAGAGACTGGCGGTGTTGCCATGCTGTATGGCAACGCCACCTTTGAGATCTTTTAATTAATTACCTAACCTAGATACAATAGGTTTTCCCTGTATCTTATGATTCTCTATCATTAAAAGTTGATCAAATCAGAATACAGAGCAGCAATATATCAATAAAAAAAATATAATAAAAATAATAAGGCAATAAAAAAGAAAATAATAAAATAATATATATGGCAATATATCGGGAGGTCAAAAATAATCAGTAATCATGGAAGATACCCCGTAAGTGACATTTTTAGTATAGTTATGAACCGTGAAAGCTTAAAACAGTGTCAGAACACATTAATTTAGATCAACAAAAAAACAAAAACATTCAAAAACATTATTTTTCAATACACTTCCTCGAAAACTGGTATATAACGCACTATGATTAGGTACCTACAACATGCAATTTATTTCACACACGTGCGTTTTTTTCCATTTTCCCGCACGTGTGCGGGAATGAAAATTGCCACAGATAACTATACCTATACTTAGTCCAAATTGGTTCAATGCCTATACTCGGAGGTGAATGTTTTTTTTTTTTAATTTCGGCAAAGCACTACGCCTCTTTACGGCAAAAATATTTTTTAAATATTCAAATATTGTGTTTATAACCGGAATAACATAGATAAACATGATTATTAAAAACGAATAGTTACTTTTATACATAAATTAACATTTGTTTGTGTTCTGAATTCAAAAATATAAAATAAATCTATTTTTTATATTAGGCTGTCTATCGGCTTCATACCTTTGCCTCTCCTTCAACCTGGCGCGGGCGAAAGCAAAGCGCGAAAAAAAAAATTGAAATCATAGTTTCTTAGTTCGTGACAAAAATATTTTTCGTAATTTTATTTTATTTCTTCAAAAGTGTATTGAAAAACGTCGTTTGATACACGTGGACATTTGTTATTGCAGTTCTCGGCTCAAAAACACCCTCGGCTACGGCTCGGGAGTTATAATTCCGCCTTGAATGCAATAACAAACTTTCTCCACTTGTATCAAAATGTACTATTATGACCACTGACCACTGTTACTAACATAGTTATAAGGTTATATTTTACTTACACAATATTTATATTTTATCATAATATAGTCTCTGAGGTTTATAGGGCGTAAAACACCTCTTAACGAAGCCGAAAGACACTTGTTCTCCTCGTCATTGCGATCATTTTTTTTTGTTCTACACCATACCTGGGTCCCACCTTCTAGTTATGGAGATTTTGGGGGTCAAAGTTCCAACTTTTTGACAAGTTTTTGAGGTCTTTTACACCCTGTATATATAAGGGCCAAAGTTACCTGAAAATAAATGGATGTTGTTGTTGTTGTATTTAAAGTAAGGTTATTATAACTTACCCAGGTAGTTGATATTATGGTTTTTGTCAATCTGTTTGGAGAGTAAACGAAAATAAGCAGTCTTTACCTGTAACAAAATAAACACCATTTTTATTGGTTGTAAGTAGGTAGTTGATCTCTGAAAAGATCGGATGGAATAAAAAATCCAGTTATTAAGGGGACTACGGGAGCTAAACGCGAGTTTTATAATGCAAAAAACCGGCCAAGTGCGAGTCGGACTCGCGCACGAAGGGTTCCGTACCATTATTATCAAAAAAGGGCAAACAAATCACGTTTGTTGTATGGGAGCCCCCCTTTAATATTAATTTTATTCTGTTTTTAGTATTTGTTGTTATAGCGGCAACAGAAATACATCATCTGTGAAATTTTCAACTGTCTAGCTGTCACGGTTCATGAGATACAGCCTGGTGACAGACAGACGGACAGACGGACAGACGGACAGACGGACAGACAGCGAAGTCTTAGTAATAGGGTTCCGTTTTTACCCTTTGGGTACGGAACCCTAAAAAGCATATGATTTACAGCATGAAACAAAACCAGAAAATATATGATATTCTTCAGGATATATGCTAGTACGATAGTGTTTTGAAAACATAATACGCAACCAATTTTACTCGATAGAAAAAAATCACGAAATTATCTCTAAAAATTTCTTTTAACGAGTAAAAACCATAATAAAATACATGCGATCATTCTGATTTTTTTAACAAATAATTCTGAAACAGACATATAAGCATGATAGTGTTTTATCTTTTTAGTCCAATCAATAGTTTTTTTGTAAATCGCAAAAGAAACACTCATTTCGCACTATTCGGCCGCAGTGACTGACGTAACAACCACTTTGTAGTGCAAGCTGATTAGAACTTCTATCAGTATTTCAAACGAAGTTTGAACCACCACAAATTCAGTTGCTAATTTAGCTCCTGTCGCCTTAATAGCTTTTTCGACGTGTGAAAAAATACCGCCTCTTTGGTCGAGTGGTGGTAAACGCGACTGCCGGGCATGAGGTCCTGGGTTCGATTCCCGGGTCGGGCAAAGTGTTATTGGGTTTTTTGTCAGAAATTTCTCAGTAGCAGCCTGAAGTCTGGATTTGTGCCCGGTTGATGGCAATAGGCTTGCTATTACATAGTATTTAAACATCTGGTGAAACGTGGCTGTCTTATTAGATACACCTCTGCCTACACCTTCCGGGATTACAAGCGTGATGATATGATTATGTTAAGAGAAAAAAGAAACACTTATCCCAGGTTATTGGATACTTCTATACTATCTATACTAATATTATAAAGAGGTAACATTTGTTTGTAAGTTTGTATGTTTGTAAGTTTGTATGTAGGGGGTAATCTCCGGAAGTAATGAACCAATTTTAAAAATTGTTTCACTGGTAGAAAGCTACATTATTCGTGAGTGCTATAGGCTATATTTTATTCCCGTACTCCCACGGGTCTAGTTACGGGTTAGTCTGTATGGTGTCGGACGTAAAGAATAGCACCATCCCATATCTTCCCGTGGGTGTCGTAAGAGGCGACTAAGGGACTTACCAGAGAATGGGCAGCAGCGTTCTCTGTGCTTTTGTAACAACCGTACTGCGATCGCCAACCCGCCTGCCAAGCGTGGCGATTATGGCAAAACCCCCCCTTGGGGGAGGCCTATGTCCAGCAGTGGACGTCTTTCGGTTGATATGATGATATGATGATATGACTCCCACGGGAACGGGAACTACACGGGTGAAACCACGGGACGTCAGCTAGTCTATACTAATATTATGAAGAGGTAACATTTGTTTGTAAGTTTGTATGTTTGTAAGTTTGTATGTAGGGGGTAATCTCCGGAAGTCATCATCATCATCATCATTTCAGCCAAAAGACGTCCACTGCTGGACATGGGCCTCCCCCAAAGGGGGGTTTTTGCCATAATCGCCACGCTTGGCAGGCGGGTTGGCGATCGCAGTACGGTTGTTACAAAAGCACAGAGAACGCTGCTGCCCATTCTCTGGTAAGTCCCTTAGTCGCCTCTTACGACACCCACGGGAAGATATGGAATGGTGCTATTCTTTACTTCCGACACCATACAGAGCATCTCCGGAAGTAATGAACCGATTTCAAAAAATCTTTCACCAATAAAAAGCTACATTCACCCTGATTAACATAGGTTATATTTTATAACATATGGGAACAACGCGGGTGAAACCGCGGCACGTCAGCTAGTATTTAATATTTTTAATGTAATAATGGCTACCCTATTGCCACCAAACGGGCACTACTCAACACACCAATTTCCACTGCTCTCAAAACGGTGAAGGAAAACATCGTAAGGAAACCGGCATGTCCTAGAACCAAAAATTCGAAGACATGTGACATCTACCAACCCGCACTGGGCCCGCGTGGTGGATTATAGACCATTTCTTCTTATCGAGAGGAGGCCTGTGTCCCAACACTGGGAACTATGGGATTATAGGTATTCCGCAATAAAATATAACACTATATACCCGGATAACGTGTTTAAATATGCGCAAAAATGCGGATATATCACCACTGTGTTGATATTATTCTAATAGTCATTTATTATTAATTATTAGTACCTAACATAACAAATGACGCAAATGTTTATAGATAATACGACAAAACGGCAAGTTTCCTTACTTGCCAAAACAGTTTTAGGGAAACACAGAATACTCTTAATTATCACAGAAATAACTTATTGGCTTATTATTTAAAATTCAGTTCCGTGATTTTTCTCGTTTGTGAAAACGGTTATCGTTTTCCTTAACCGATTTGTCAACAGAGTGGTGCTGATAAAATATTGTTGGGAAATGACTTTTTTTTTCAGGTCAAAAATCATGTTTTGTGGTAAAACTCAATGTAACACACTCAAAACATTGTGCTGATGGATGGATTAAATAGTACGGGGGTCGTGGAGGTGTTTAAAGTAAAAATCTTACATTAAAAACTTGTATTAAAAAATAAAAACTTGTCAAAAAGTTGGAACTTTGACACCCAATATCTCCGTAACTAGAAGGTTCCCAGGTATTATGTAGAACAAAAAAATGATCGCAACGACGAGGAGAACAAGTGCCTTTTGGCTCCGTTAAGAGGTGTTTTACACCCTTTATAGTATAGTAAATAGAAACATATACTAGCTGTTACTCACGACTTCGTTTGCGTGGAAATTTTGATGTGTATGTGTGAGACTAAAAAATAGCCTACGACCTGTTCTCAGACATACCAAATTACACAAAATAATCATAAAAATCGGTCAAGCCGTTTCGGAGGAATTCGATAACAAAAACACTGTGACACGAGATTTTTATATATGTGTTATTAGATAATAATTTAAAGACGTAAGAATAAATAAATAAATATTGCTGGACATTACACACAGCACCATCTAGCGCCACACTAAGCAACGAGGCTTGTGTCGTGGACACCAGATAGTTGATATACTACATAGATACTTTTTGTTTGTAAATACATACTTATTATATATTTAAACATCCATGACTCGGAAACAAATGTCCATGCTCATCACACAAACATTTGCTCCGACCGGGATTCGAACCCGGGACCCTATGAACGAACGTAAGGCAGCCTCACTACCGTTGCGCCAATTGGGCCGTCAATGAATGAATGTTAGTAAAGTATTCTTTTGTTTGACGACCCGAATGGCGCAGCGGTAGTGAGGCTGCCTTACGTTCTTAGGGTCCCGGGTTCGAATCCCGGTTGGAGCAAATATCTGTGTGATGAGCTTGGACATTTGTTTCCAAATCATGGATGTTGATATGTATAATAATTATGTATTTACAAACAAAAAGTATCTATGTAGTATATCAACTATCTGGTGTCCACGACACAAGCCTCGTTGCTTAGTGTGGCACTAGATGGCGCTGTGTGTTAATGTCCAGCCATATTTATTTAATACAAACAAAGTGTTGGACAAAAAAACTGGCCAAGTGCGACTCAGACTCTCGGATGAAGGGTTCCGTCCTTTAATTTTTATTTTTTGTTGTTATAGGTAAGTACAACAGAAGTGTTAGTCACCAACTGGACACGAAAGACTGGACACACGTGTGTTCAGTTGGTGAAACTCACCATTAGTATCACTTATTAAAACACATATCGTCGCTTATCTTTCTAACAGACTATGTATCTAGATTTTCGTCAAAAATTAGTTATTGATACTACACTAGTCTGCAAAAATAAGTATCACACTTTTAAAATTTAATTTTTTTCTTAACTCTATAGAAGTCGGACATTTAAAATAAAAAAACGTTTTATAGCAATTTTTATCACCTTTAGTAGTTTTTTATGTACAAAATTAAACTCTTTTTGGAGTCCTTTTTGTTTCGAAAGTATCTTGTGTACTTAAAAGGTTATTGCAATTTTAAAAGTGTGATACTTATTTTTGCAGGCCAGTGTAGTTATAACTATTTTGAAGACGAAACGATCGGTCTAATAAACGTTTTGGCAGGTAGACGTAAGTAGCTTTTCATACAAATGTGATTTCTGCCAACCGACGTAAGTACATATATGTACGTCTTTTAGTGTGAACTAAAATATCGAATGAATTACTATATTTTTTCACTTACAGCTAAATTTA
Source organism: Xestia xanthographa (assembly GCA_905147715.2). NCBI lineage: Eukaryota > Metazoa > Arthropoda > Insecta > Lepidoptera > Noctuidae > Xestia > Xestia xanthographa. The sequence continues at coordinate 21,229,493 of LR990667.1, forward strand.
ACCGAACACTTTGAAAATGAAACAGGAGTGCGGGGTGCGGGGTTTACAGATTACGCCACCCTTTTCGATTTATATCCTGACAAATTCTTTAAACATTGAAGAAGTCACTTTACGATTTTCAAGACCAAACCGTGGTCAAAGTGCCGGAGATTCTGCTCACATTGTAATCAGCTATGCTGTCAAAAAAGCTGGAGATGTTTTTATACCAGCTCAGCTTATCCTGATAATGAGATTAGCTCGATTATTTCAGCCTTACCGAGTATTTTCCTTATTACATACTGACTTTCTCGATTTAAAAAACTGTCCACAGACATTCACTTACTCTTGTAGGAGCGCTGACACATCGTTTTGTATTCATGATACGTGCAGCGCTCCGCGGTGACAGTTTGCCCTTAACCATCGTACTATATAGACGCGCTCCCATCTGATTAGCTACCTCCTTGTAATATTTCGTATTAAGTTTGATAAGTAAATTAATTATAGAGTTCCGCAGCATTTCATTTCTCTCCGTACACACAACCCAAAGACCATACATACACGCACACAAAATTGGTGACCCCGACGTGATCCCCGCGTGAGTTGGTGTCCCCACTCTCATTGAGAAAAGACGACACAGTAGCTCATGTGAATTGAACCGAAATAACCGACGATATGAAGACTTAATGTCTCTAACAAAAGGTGCTGTTATCAGACATCCCGATTATGTTGAATTCTACAAATCGCTTCCTTATTGATTTATTTATATTGCTCCTACCAAAGACTGAATATTATGGTATGGTACAGTTTTAATGATCAGATAGGAAATACTTTGTGTTCATAATTTTGTTTTTGATATGTTTATCTCTTTAAAGTTATTACCTATTTTATAAAGTTCCTATTTATTATAAGTAAGAGCCCAAGACATTTTTGTCATAATTAGGTACTTAACGTTGACTGTGATTTGATTACAACAACAACAACAACAGCCCATAACGTCCACTGCTGAACATAAGCCTCTCCCATGATGGGAGGAATTTGCCGTAATCTCCACGCTTGGCAGGCAGATTGGAGATCGCAGTGATGTAAGACTAACAGAAAACGCTGCTGCCCATTCTCTGGTCTACGGAGGCGCAAGGTGTTCTGCCTCAGACATTAGTCGCCTTATACGACACCCGTGAGTGTAATGGGTTGGTTCTATTCTACTCTGCCGGATACCACACGGCTTGCGTGATTTGATTAAGCTATTAAGAATTGCTTTATTTTTGTGAGTGATTAGTTTTAATACGTTGGGGTTAATATTAAACCTAAATAATTATGGGAATTTGAATTAGAAGAGACTGTTTTAAAAAAAGTTTAGGATGTCATTTCACATTTTGTATTAATTTAAGATATTAGGAACTGGTTTTTTTTTTAATAAGTACAAAATAAAGAGCCATTTTAACAAATAAAAGTTGTTTCTGAAGTTTGTGTGTTATTTTACTATCCTTTTTTATACAGACGTATCTGAAAACTGTATGATTTTTTTTTACAAAGATCTAACAAAAGTGACGTAAGTATCTGTTTTAATTTTTTTATCTAACAGTAATATTTACAATTCATATATATATATATATATAGGAAGAATAACCAAATAATAATATAATTCATGCAATTTTATTTTGATCAATCGCTTATTATGAGAGTTACAATTCAACAAGCATAGTGCGAAACCGCAAAAAGCTTGTCCTGAAAAGTCACCTCAAATTAGTTCCGTCAATTAGTAAGATAAGCGACGATATATACACATTCCACATAGTGAAACTTAAATTAAATCACTTTTATGTTTTCGCCAACTGGACACACCCAGTTTTTTTTTTGCAAAAAAAGGGTACAGAGCGGTTAATAGTGTACAACCGGACTGTACCCTTTTTTTGTCCAGATGACGAAATAGCAAGTACTAATAGTGAGTTTCACCTACTAGATACTCGTGTGTCCAGTTGGTGAATAACACCAACTGGACACACGATCTGTATTCCCAACAGAAATACACATTCTGTGAAAATTTTAACTGTCTACCTACTACGGTTCATGAGATACAGCCCGCTGACAGACAGCGGAGGCCTAGCAATAGGGTCCCGTTGGTTAGGTACCCTTCGGGTACGGGACCCTAAAAAGTAAAGTAAAATAAAGACGCAAAGAAAATACAACAGTAAAATGAATTAAATGTTATTAGGTTACGGTCAAACACTAATTGGAAAATAAACATTTGGTAATAGCGAAGTAATGAATGTCAAACATTATTCTTCTATAAATCTGATGAAACTTTTAAGCTACATACAATAATACCACAGTAAAATTATAAGCAGTAGGTTGGCTTCAAAGGAATATATATTATATATATATACCGGATGACTTTTTAATCACTTTCCAAAAAAAAATAAGTATATTAGGTGAACGGAGTAGAAGCTTATGGCATACATAGTTTTTTTTCCTCTTTTTCACAGCTTAGAAAAAAATTGATCTATCATCAAAAAACGCTACAAATTTCAAGTAAACTTTTCAGATTAGAACGAGATTTTTTTTAAATAAAATCAAAAATATCAAATTTCTAATCATACGCAATGTAAGTATGCCATTTGCTTCTACTCCGTTCACCATTATACCCATTTTCTTTGGAAAGTGATAAAAAAGACATTCTGTATATAAAATATCCACGCAACTTCGTCTGCGTCACATAAAAGAGACACAGCTCACAAAAGGAATACATTTTTCCCCGTTTTTGCAATATTTTTCATTTATGCTCCGCTCCTTTTGGTCGCAGCGTGATGTTATATAGCCTATAGCCTTTCTCGATAAATGGACTACCCAACACTGAAAGAATCATTCAAATCGGACCAGTAGTTCCAGAGATTAGCGCGTTCAAACAAACAAACAAACAAACTCTTCAGCTTTATAATATTAGTATAGATATATAATAATAATTAACAGAGCGCCCCTTCCCCCGCCCGTAAGCATACTTCAAGGTTAAGATGTCAGCAGAAAGGAAGGGGTCCGCAAGGACCGATGCCTGCCGGGGTTGCGGGACTGTTCGAAAGAGATACCGTGGCCCCGGAACACAAAGGGCGATGAAGGAACATGGATGGGTTTTAGTCAGTAAAAGTCTGACACTCCCTCCTGCTCCGCCCAGAGCTGTGATGATGATTTACCATCCGAAAAAAAAGGATACTTCAAGGTGCAAACAGACTGATAGTCGCGCGCGCCGCGTCATTTTCTTAACAATAAACCACACAGAGTACCCGATACTAGCACCCTTCTGAATGACAGAAGGCATTGAATTAAGAGTCCTATCACAATTTTTAGGCAAATTTTTGATCTTTACTTCCTGGATTAAATATATTTCGGTCGGCGTACACGAGTCGATAATAATAGCGATATTTGGACGATTGTCGATTGATATTAACGAATATTAGAGACGAGACTGACATGAGACTGAGGAGCGAGCTGAATTGAGAATTATAGTAGGTACTTTCATTCTATTTATTGTATTTTTGTCTTATTATATTGACAAACGAAAACTTATGAAACTTATTCATTGTAGATTAAAGTTTTATAGTTAATTTGTTTGATAAAATTGAGTTTATTTGGAATCTAATGGACGCTGAATTAAGACATTTATGGCTTAAATTACTATTTCTTTACGATTTTTTCCGTGAAAACTCAAGGAATTTAAAGAAATTCTAAAACTTCAATAAACAAGTAAAACATTCAACTTATCTTTTAGTAATTTTAGCTTTTATAAGAATTGAATGTAACTATGTGAATTTGAGCGTTAAAGTTCCAGACGGTTTTTATTGCAAACTGGGTTCGTAAAATATTTATAGTAAATTACACGAAAAGAAAAATGAAAATGTGTAACTCCAACTTACAAGAAAGAGAATGGCACTATCGTTATTCTTAAGCAAATAATTAAAATATCTTACTGCTGCTGAGAATTACTGCGTCAAAAATCATGAATTTACGTAAAAAATGTAATAGGACTCAGGACACGTCCGAGTCACACTACTGCTTATATGTTTACTGTGATAATACCCAGTTACTGGGTAATGGGGGTAAGATAGGCAGTCGCTCCATGTAAAATACTGTGACAGTCTCGTGGCCAAGCACATAAAAACATTGAGATAAAAAAGCTGTTTTTTCATTCCAATAGCCGTTTAAGTTAATTTGTTAACCTAACAAACCGTGAAAATATGATTTTATCGTAAATAGTAATTATAAAACAACTAGGTAGCACTACTGCCGCGAGTTTTTCTAATAAAACTATGTACTTTATTTTAAAGAGTAAACATGCCCGTTTGAAAAAGTGAAGATTTTTCGAGTTAATCTAAAATCGTAAAAAAATCAGGTGCTTCTGATACATACAAGTCAACGAAATTTATTTTAACGAACTGCGGCGAAGGCTAAAAGGAGGGTTATGTGTTTGACCTGTATGTATGTATGTACAGACAGCTGCTCTAAGACACTCAATAAAAGGGGTAACGAATTATTGCAGCCGTCCGTGCATGCTATACACACAGGTGGCACCAATTTTAATATAAAATTATAAAATGGAATGGGTTCAACTTTTATTTATTTATTGTTTTGCTTTTTATAACTGAAAGCAAAAAAAATCGCGCTATTTTTCGCTACTTTAGAGTTGTGCCAAAATGAAACTTATTGTTAAATAGGAGTACAATTTAACCTTAAAAAAAAAACAGTTATTTTAGTCACATGTTATATTAACAACAATTAAAACAAATATACATATTACGACCACATTAACCTAAATAAAATGCAAAATAAACGCGTTTATAAAAAAAAACTAAGTAACTAGATTAAAGTTAAGAAAACTGTTTATTTAATTACGAAACAGAATAAATTATTTAAATTTTATTTAATTACTAGTAGGCAATTAAATAAATTAAAAATGATTTATTCTTTTACATAATATAGATGTATGAACTATGGACTAATTCGTTTAGGAAGTTTTATAAAAAAAAATGTTTTTCTGGTTTTTTCTTTAAACAAATAATTATTATTATCACAAGTCTTGTTAGTTATAAATTATTAAAACTTATTATAATTTGTAACTAAGAAGACTTGACATAATAATAATTATTTGTTGAGTTTGCCCTTTGTGACCACTAATTTAGTCACAAAGAGCAAACTATGTATTAGGTAGTAAGAATATGTATACTAATATTATAAAGAGAATAGATTTTTTGCTTGTTTGTACCGAATAAGCTCCGAAACCACTGGACCTATTTTAACCATTTTTCATCAATAGAAAGCTAAATTATCAGGAAATAACATAGGCTATAAATTATATCTACACTAATCTATACTAATATTATAAAGAGCTAACATTTGTTTGTTTGTAAGTTTGTATGTAGGGGGTAATCTCCGGAAGTAATGAACCAATTTTAAAAATTGTTTCACTGGTAGAAAGCTACATTATTCGTGAGTGCTATAGGGTACATTTTATTCCCGTACTCCCACGGGAACGGGAACTACGCGGGTGAAACCGCGGGACGTCAGCTAGTAATATTATAAAGAGGAAACATTTGTATTTTTGTGTGTATGTTTGTAACGAATAAACTCAAAAACTACTGCGCCGATTTCAAAAATTCTGTCACCATTAGAAAGCTACATTCACCCTGAGTAACATAGACTATATTTTATCCCTATACTCCCACGGGAACGCTAGTAAATTATATCATAACAAATAGCCGAGCTCTCACAATTTTTGCGGACGAAGGTGAATACTGCTACACTACTACAACAGCCCATAACGTCCACTGCTGGACATAGGCCTCTCCCATGATGGGAGCAATTTGCCGTAATCTCCACGCTTGGCAGGCGGATTGTAGATCGCAGTGCTGAAAGACTAACAGAAAACGCTGCTGCCCATTCTCAGGTCTACGGAGTCGCAAGGTGTTCTGCCTCAGACATTACGAGCATTATACGACACCCGTGTGTGTAATGGGTTGGTTCTATTCTACTCTGCCGGATACCACGCGGCCTGAAGGTGAATAATTTAAAAAAAAAAATACTAAGTGACTAATTTTTTGGTGCATGTTTGTGCTTGCGTCATCCTACTGCTGGGCAAAGGCCTGTCATGACTTCCAGTTGTTTCGATCTAGAGCCTCTGTGGAGCTCTGGTCGTTGGTTTTATCAAGCTTGTCCCATCTTCTACGAGGTCTGCCGCAACGTCTTCTGGCTGCGTCAGGGCTACAGAAAGTGGCTATTTTGGCCCACAGCTCATTGGGCATGCGGCAGACGTAGCCAGTCCAGTCCCACTTCAGCTTAATGCCCTTCTAACCCTAAAATTAGCAACTCTATTTGTGGTGGTTCAAACTTCGTTTGAAATACTGTTAGAATAAAGTTCTAATCAGCTTGCACTACAAAGCGGTTGTTACGTCATTCACTGCGGCCGAATAGTGCGAAATGAGTGTTTTTTTGCGATTTACAAAAAAACTATTTATTGGACTAAAAAAATAAAACACAAAAGACCTGCTTTTTAATTAGTTCAGTTAGTACGCAAAGTCTCATGATCTAATTTGAAGTACTTTTTGAATACCAGCGGTTTATTGTTCGATTTGGAGGTAACTTTGGATTTTTTTTCTATCGAGAAAAGTTTATAATAATAATAATATATCATTTAATTCAGGTAACAAAAGACCCATATCACATATACCTTACAGACTAACATACATATTTATATAAACTTCAAAAACCTAATTAAACTATTGTACACGAAGAGACGGCGTCATGTTGCGCTGCGTGGTGTCGCGTAGCCTTCCGCGGAATCGCCGATACATGACACCCTTCGGCCAAAACTCTTCCTTGAGGAAGGTCTCAATATGATGAGTCGGAACTCGCACCACGAACGACTTAAAATTCGTGTTGTGGCGTGACTCCAACTTCTCGACCCTCAAGGTCCAGCTGGTCTTCGCTCGGACATACTCCACGATCTCCTCAACCTTCGTGGTGTGATGTAGCCGGGACACATAGAGCTGCGTTGTTGGTATCGCTGGACGCAGCATATTGGGTCCTGCCAGCGCGGTCCCGCACTGGTTCTGACTAGGAGGCTTCTTCCTCTTCTTCCTCTCCACCTTCACGAAGCCATCCTTGTCACACGTGGCCGTTGCTGGGCCATCCTGTTTCGAACCCCTGTTGACAGGTTCACAGCAGCTCTTATTTCCCCCCTTCTTCACCTGCGATACAGGTTTGTGCGTGGCGACAATAGCAGCGTAGGCACGTTTAGGGGTCGACGTACCTACACTAGTCACTGCCTCGACCGGCACCGAGTCAGCAACTTCGGCGGCGCATATTGCAACGCGCGCGATAGCAGCGGGTGACGCAGTGGAGCTCGCCGACACAAAACTGCCGACGCTAGCGTTTCTCGCTCCGCAACGTGTGCTCACGTTGGTGGCATCAGGCGACCTATTTACCTTAATAGCGTTGCGCAACAACTCCACTTCGGCACGTAGTTCACCAACGATGTTATTCGACGCCTCCAACTTGGAATTTACCTCGACCAGGCTTGCCTTGAGAGTTGTGATGTCCTTCAGCAACCTGGTGACGTCGACGTGGTCAAACGTGACTGGGGGCAGCTTATGAAGCTCCTTCGCCACAAAAGCGGGCACGTCGTCCGGGTCGGTGCTCTTCATCAATGTGATGATGTCCTGCACACACTTCTGGCCACCATCCCTCCGGCGGGACTGCATCGAATCGAATCGAATTTATGGAATCGTGTTTTCGTCACACATAGTACCTAGCATAAATCCTCAACTTTACCATATATTTATTTCGAAATTAATGCTGCAGTGTTTTAGGCGTAACGGAGGATCATGCTAAGCCATTTGAGCCATGTTAGGCCCTTAACGGCTTTTTGAGCAACTTCAGTAATGTGTGTTTAGGAGCGCAGTGTGGTGTTGCGTAGTCGGTTAGTTACACGCCTAGAATGCTGCGCCCCATTGCACGTTGGCAGACCTTGATTTTCTTTGAATGTTTGTCAAAGACCAAGTCTCAGATCCATAGGTCAAAATGGGAAGAATACACGTGTCGATGTGGTCGATTGCAATTATTGCGTCGAGCAATCATCATCATTAGCCTATAATATTCCCACTGCTGGGACACACGTCCTCCTCTCAATGAGAGGTAATGTGCTATAATCCACCACGCGGACCCAGTGCGGGTTGGTAGATGTCACATGTCTTCGAATATTTGGTTCTAGGACACGCCGGTTTCCTCACGATGTTTTCCTTCACCGTTTTGAGAGCAGTGGTGATGAAATAAAATACACAAAGTAATGCGCCTGTCTGGGTTCAAACCCACGACGTTAGGGGTATATTAACACCCATTACGAACACCTGTGTCTTATCCGTCGCTGAATATAGGCGTGATGTTATCTTTAGTGGAATTCTAAAAAACAATAGGTCAAAACGACTGGTATAAAATTAACATGATTTTAAATTATCTATAATTATTTTACATTATTTCCTATTTGTCTAATTAGGATTCCGTAGATTTATAATGTGAAAAAAGAACTGGTGTGGTATAATACCAAGCGCATACTTTTACTGCGGAGTGTAAACGTGCCGAGTTCACTGAGGGAATTCCACTTTGTGCCACTAAAAAACCCGACTATTGAAAAGCCACGCTTTAATTAAATTCAACATTTCTAAGAAATAATTGTCTATTCCTATAGTAATTGAATTCGGTTAAAATGTAGCCTATGTTACGAGCAATAATAACAAATCGATTGACACCTTATTCATTAAAATCGGATGAATAGTTTAGACGCTACGGAGGAACATACTTAAGAGTCCTATTATATTTTTTACCGAAATTCATGATTTTTGACGCAGTAATTCTCAGCAGCAGTAAGATATTTTAATTATTTGCTTAAGAATAACGATAGTACCATTCTCTTTCTTGTAAGTTGGAGTTACACATTTTCATTTTTCTTTTCGTGTAATTTACTATAAATATTTTACAAACTCAGTTTGCAAGAAAAACCGTTGACTATGGAACTTTGACGCTCAAATTCACATAGTTACATTCAATTCTTATAAAACATAAAATCACTAAAAGATAAGTTGAATGTTTTACTTGTTTATTGGAGTTTTAGAATTTTCTTAAATTCCTTGAGTTTTCACGGAAAAAATCGTAAATAAATAGTAATTTAAGGCATAAATGTCTTAATTCAGCGTCCATTAAATTTCCAAATAAACTCAATTTTATCAAACAAATGATATAAAACTTCGATCCACAATGAATAAGTTTCATTATTTTTCGTTTGTCAATATAATAAGACAAAAATACAATAAATACAATTAAAGTACTTACTATAATTCTCAATTCAGCTCGCTCCTCAGTCTCATGTCAGTCTCGTCTCTAATATTCGTCAATATCAATCGACAATCGTCCGAATATCGCTATTATTATCGACTCGTGTACGCCGACCGAAATAATTTGATCCAGGAAGGAAAAATAAAAAATTTGCATAAAAAATGTAATAGGACTCTTAAATACAAACATACATGAATACATACATACATAATCTGCTAAAATCATAAGCCTTCCTTTTGACTTCGCTGTAGTCGGGTAAAAGCTAAGCTAAGCGTGTCTGGTTCTCTGTCAACTTCACAATGGTGTCGATTCTGTTGTGCACAAACTAAACCTAATTTATGCTATTGCTATCTTTTTCTCTCTAATAAAACGAGAAAAAGACGGACGTAATTTAGAGCTGTCAAATTTAGTTGGAACTACTATTTCCATACAAATGAAGGGTGCACGTAAAAACATGTCGACTAAAAACACGGTGAAGCGCAAGGCATAAACTAGTTTGACATCTCTAACTTAGTTCATAGCTATAGCCGTCCTTTTCTCGCACTGCCTTATAATATAAAAGATAGCAATAGCCTAAATTAAGTTTAGTTTGTGCACAAGAGAATCGACTCCATTATATAAATTACTAGCTGACGTCCCGCGGTTTCACCCGCGTAGTTCCCGTTCCCGTGGGAGTACGGGAATAAAATATAGCCTATAGCACTCACGAATAATGTAGCATTCTACCAGTGAAACAATTTTTAAAATTGGTTCATTACTTCCGGAGATTACCCCCTACATACAAACTTACAAACAAATGTTACCTCTTTATAATATTAGTATAGATTTCAATTTTTAAAATGTTTTTATTTTTATTTTTTTTATGGTAAGCTTTTATTTATTTTACTAGCACTGAATTTCGAACCAGTTCCCCCTGCCGATTGAGCTGAAATTGCACAGACCTTTGGCTTGACAGACATGACTTCTTGATCCTGCAGCCAGTATCGTCTCCTCACTAGATAACTCATCATCATCTTCCTCCCCTAATCCCATGTTACTTGTGGTCGGCGCAACACGTTTTCTTCTTCCATCCTCCTCTGTCAACCGTCACGCAATCATTTACACCTTTTTCCCTCATATCATTCCTCACACAATCCATCCATCTTGGTCTTCCTCTCGCTCTCCATCCATCCACATTTATATTCATCACTCTTTTAGTCACATGCGATTCTTCCCTCCTCATCACATGCCCATACCAAGACAGTCGATTCCCTTTCAACTTTTCTGTAACTGGCGCTACTTTCAAACTTCCTCTAATATACTCATTCCTTATTTTATCCATTCTTGTCACACCACACATCCACCTCAACATTCTCATTTCCGCTACATGCAATCTTTTTTCATCCATCTTCTTCACAGCCCAACATTCCGATCCATACAGTACGACAGGTCTAATCACGGACTTGTATATTTTCCCCTTTAACTTGAGGGGCATCCGTGGGTCGCAAGTTGTTCCAGTGACCTGTCGCCATTTCATCCATCCTGAGTTGATCCGGTGCGTTACGTCACGGTCTACTTCACCATCGCCTTGGACAAGCGACCCGAGGTACCGGAAATCGGAACAGATCGGTCAGTCCTTACCTCTGAATTATAGCACTGACACGAAACTTTCTATACGCGTTCAATGTTTATAGGTTAACCGATTATTTTCCTTTTCATTTTAATAAAAGCTTGTTATTTTTTTGGATTGCTTTCATGATGATCATTAGTAAGTATGTCATGCTGTACCTACTAGTTTTAATACTGACAAGGGAACGTTTCTTACGAATTCCTGTTGAATGTTTGTTACTCTTTCACGCATAAACTACTAAACGAATTTGGATGAAATTTAGCATGAAGATAGCTTAAAACCTGGATTAACTCATAGGATATTTTTATCTCGGTAGAGTTTGATCCCGTGGGACAATTATCGAACTCATACATAAGCTAGTTACTGGTATAGTTGGTGCCAGTTAAGATGAGAATAGCGGTCATTGACCCACCTACATTTATGTTCTTAAGTTTGAAAACCAAAAATAAGCCTGTTCAAGTCGGCCTTCGGCGAATTGTCATCTATCGTGATCTTCAACATTTTTTGTAATGAAAAACGATACATTGTCAATCATTCATCAAAACATTCTCAATCGCAGTGCATTGAGAATGTTTAGATGTGTGTTCATTGTTTTTTCTAATTGTTTTTTTTTTTGTTTTTCTTAGTAGTTTGTTTTTGGTAGTAACATGGCATTGGCGTAATAGCTGTTAAGGTGTTATTTACGTTATTTTAAATAAATAAATAAATAATTGTTTATTTGTTTTGGTTCGTACGAAGAGATATTAGGTAAAGGGCAATGACCGCTATTCTCATCTTAACTGGCACCAACTATATAAAAAATCCTATGATTCTAAAGATTCCCCAGAGATAACCCAAAAGATAACCCAGTTTTACGTACCTGTGTGCCAGATTTCATCAAAATTCGTCCGGCCGTTAAGGCGTGAAAAGTAACAGACCTACTAAGTTACTTTCACGTTTATGATATGAGTCTGGAGGTGTCATTTCTAGACGCAAATAAAGTTACTTAATTTTTTTTGTAATCATTTGCGGAACCCGCGAATAACAAGGTCAACTCGCACTTAACCGGTTATTTTATTATTAGAATATTGCGTATGAATAAAAATACTTATAAATGTTTTTAAAATTAAATGTCAATGTCTTTTATTAATTATTATAAATGTATTATGTGGATATATATAAAATTAGAATAAATTTAATAATAAAATAGTTTGAAGTGTGAAATAATCTGCTATTATTTATAAAGGCCCATTAATTTTGTTGACAGACAAGTTGTGCCCGCCACCTCCGTCTGCGCGAAATTATTATGAAAATATTAGTTCCCTATTTTAATCGGTTGTTGAAGCATTTAGATACCCGCAATTACAGACACAATTAAAATAACAATGCACCGTGCCCGATCGGGCACGGCTACATACAGGTTAAACAATTTCATGGGTTTTAATTATTTTGTACGGAACCCTAATCTTTTTTCTAAACTAAAATTAGCCTAAGTTAGGTATTCCTTATAACATCAAAGTCAGTTTATGAAAGTCCCGTCAAAATCGATCGAGCCGTTTCGGAGATTAGCAGTAACAAACAGACGGACACAGACAGAATAAAAAAAAAAAATCTTTGTACTACTAAATATACTTTCATATGCATTCAGTAAAAAGCTGCTATTTTGAAATTATAAACAAAGTATTCAAATTTTATTTAACAAGACCACAAAATGATGTAAAACCGGCCAAGAGCATGTCGGGCCACGCTCAGTGTAGGGTTCCGTAGTTTCCCGTCCGTCACAATAAGTGTTCCCATTATGAGTTTAAAGGTGGGTATCCATTATGTAAAAATGCTTGCATATACGAATATACTACAAACTTAGTCCAGAAATTATTTTGTGCAACTTTTTGTCTTTTTTGTACAAAAACTGTTGTTTCCATCAAGTTCAAAATGATTTTCCTAGAAAGTCCTTATAAAGTTCTACTTTTTTGATTTTTTTCATATTTTCTAAACTTATGGTTCAAAAGTTAGAGGGGGGGGACACATTGTTTTTTACTTTTGGAGCGATTATTTCCGAAATTATTGACATTATCAAAAAATGATTTTTGGGAAACCCCTATTCATTTTTAAATACCTTTCCAACAATATATCACACGTTGAAATTAAAAAAAAAATCACTTCCCACTTTACATATAGGGGGGCTACCCTAATAAAACATTTTTTTCCAATTTTTATTTTACCACTTTGTCGGCGTGATTGATATACATATTGGTACCAAATTTCAGCTTTCTAGTGCTAACGGTCACAGAGATTAAGCGAGGACGGACAGACGGACGGACGGACGGACGGACAGACATGGCGAAACTATAAGGGTTCCTAGTTGACTACGGAACCCTAAAAAATGATCGCTATGACTGGGAGAACATGTGTGTGTCTTTCGACTTCATTAAGAGTAGTTTTACACCCCACAACGATAATTTATGGCAAGAAAGGTGTCTGATGAGTTGACGAGTAATGGAGAAGTATGGAAGACGAGGACATGCTGCGCTGACCACTAATGAATTGGAATAAGGGGAAGAGAATGATTACGATGATTATATGTCCCACAACCAATGACGTATTATATATAGACACGTCATGAACCAACATCGCGGCGCTTAAAAACGGCGAAAATACTAGAACTACTTAGAAGCGTGAAGAAAGAGAAAGAAAATACGACACCGAACGGCGGGATGCCTGTTGCGAGAGGGAGATAAATATACATCTTCAGTCACGTCACAGGATTTATTAAATTATAAACAAACGTAGCGTCGCGCGACAGGTTGGTGCGTAACTAAGCGCGATGTGGCCAATTGGCTTCATTTCATGTTGTCATTTTAGAGTGCGGACAACGTATCTATAGTTTAGGTATATATCATTGCCCACAACCAAAGTTTTGCAGGTAACCCACACAGTTTTATTTGCTATAAAGGGTGTAAAACACGAAAGGCACATAGTCTCCCCATCATTGCAATCATTGTTTTGTTCTACACCATACCTGGGAACCTTCTAGTTACGGTGATAGTTCCAACTTTTTGACCAGATATTTTTTTTTAATTCGTAGCCCGCACAGGACAAAGCACACAAATTAAAATGGTTACAATTTAACGGTTTAAATTGGTACAATTAATAAAATTAAACAAAGACAAAAATAAAAAATAAATGATATTGGTCCTGTACGAGGCCAAAAGGCCCCTATCTCAGCACGGTGCTGTAACATTTAAAAACAACGCTGGTGTTCTGATAGGGCCCAGAATGATGCCACGGTCAGATACGGATAAAATAATTGGTTGCCTGTAAAGTCGGTATACGGGCGAAAGTTTTACGTGACAACGACTTTGAGTGGTAAAATAAACTTTTTATGTCTGTCTCTCTCGCTCTTAGGCGTGCTCTCACTCGCTCTCATTGTGAGCGCATAACGTGAGCGGGAGCGTAACGCAGTTTCTTGAAGTGTCACCCGGCAAACCAATTTATAAGACGTTGTCACGTCAATAATAAATACATAAAATGTAAACGAAAAAATAATACAATATGTGAAGAATAAATGAAGAAAATAATAATTACATGACCCCACGCCACCCCACGTAACGAACATGACTTTCACAGGCAACACTGACGAACAGAGACGCGGGCGCAGATATATGAATATATAATTTGTGAAACACAAGTTTTTAATGTAAGATTTTTACTTTGAACACCTCCACGACCCCCGTACTATTCAATCCATCCATCAGCACAAGGTTTTGAGTGCGTTACATTGAGTTCTACCAAAAAACATGATTTTTCACCCCAAAAAAAAAGTCGTTTCCCAGCAATGAATTTTGCGTAAAGTTACTTAGTTTGATGTACAGAATGCTTGGTTGACGGTTTCGTGATGAGGTTGTTTACAACCTGTATAAATGAATGTAGGTAACTACTACAAAATTCGTCCACATTTGTCTAGTAATACCCTACTTTGTAACAGGTATACAAGTGGTTCTTTCGTAATCCACCGGCTTGTGGCAACACAACTGGTCTAGTGAACTTGCGCCAGTAACTAGCATATACTACGTTCTTACTTTCGAATGAGGAATGTACGTAAACATTACGGTGCGACTGTTTTTCCTGTAAAGGTGAGCAGAGATGAGTACCTTGATTCAAATTAATTGTGAAACAAATTGACTGTAAAACATTTTTTGTTCTCATTTGCCTGCCGATAGGGTCGATCTTAAGGTTAAGCCGCGCTTGCCTAGTTTGTTCCAAGGATGGGTGACCGCCCATTACATACTCTGTGCCTCGGAAAGCACGTTAAGCCGTTGGTCCCGGCTGTCATTTGTAGATCTTTGACAGTCGTTACAGGTAGTCAGTGGCCAAACAATCAGTCTTACCAAGGGGTATCGTATTACCCAGTACTAACTGGATTGTGGAGGTCAGGTAGACAGTCGCTCTATATAAAATACTGGTATTTAGCTGCATCCGGTTAGACTGGAAGCTGACCCCAACATAGTTGGGAAAAGGCACGTAAATGATGAACTACTGACATTTCTTGACAGTTGTATGAAATGGCCATAACGTGGTAAATTGATGAAGGGTCTCAAGTCCACTTGCCACCATTCGTATTTTAGCCGTGTAATGCAAATCGGGTTTAGTCGGTTATATTCGTACATAGTACAGAGTGACTACCTAAAGTCGACGAATTGCAGGTGTAGCAACCGTAACCTAGCGACAATATTGTTTTAGCGTAGCCATAGTAACGATGGCGTACGGAGAAATTTTATCTTTTCTAACATCGACATTTCAACTGTCACTCTGGCTTCGGATAGGTTTTCAGAAATAAAGAGTATTTAATAATGACTATTTCTTCAAAGGAGATCAGTATCAAATAGATTGGGATACACGTCAGCACCATTGTATGGTTTTATCATTGACAACTTATAAGTCATTTTTTAACCTCTATGGATAAGACTATTTCCTTAGTAATGTGTCATTTTGTTTCCGAGCATTCGGTTTGAGATCGTGTTTAATCGTGTAATCTCGTGAATGTATACAACTGCAAAATTGTAAATCTTGAAAGTGGCTTATCAATTATAGTCCGTGACTGTACGTGAGTTAAATATATAAATAAAGGGTGTAAAACAACTCTTAACGAAGCCGAAAAGCACTTGTTTTCCCCGTCATTGCGATCATTTTTTTGTTCTACACCATACCTGGGAATCTTCTAGTTACGGAGATATTGGGGGTCAAAGTTCCAACTTTTTGACAAGTTTTTTTAAATACAAGTTTTTAATGTAAGATTTTTACTTTACACACCTCCACGACCCCCGTACTATTCAATCAATCCATCAACACAATGTTTTGAGTGCGGTACATTGAGTTCTACTACAAAACATGATTTTTCACCCCAAAAAAATAAGTCGTTTCCCAGTAATCATTTTGGCGTAAAGTTACTTATTAGTAGCTACTTTATTATAATTTTCAATACACTTCCTCGAAAACTGGTCCATAACGCATTACGATTAGGTACAACATGCAATGTATTTCACACACGTGCGTTCTTTTCCATTTTCCTGCACGTGTGCGGGAATGAAAATTGCCACAGATAACTATACCTATACTTGTCCAAATTGGTTCAATGCCTAAATTTAAAGTCTGAGGGTGAATGTTTTTTTTTTAATTTCGGCAAAGCACTACGCGTCTTTACGGCATAAATATTTTTTGAATATTAAAATCGTGTCTATAAATAGAATATCATAGATAAACATGATTATTAAAAACTTATAGTTATTTTTATACACAAATTAACGTTTATTTGTGTTCTGAATTCAAAATATAAAATAAATCATTTTTTTACTTTAGGTTGTTTATCGGCTTCATACCTTTGCCTCTCCTTCAACCAGGCGAAAGCAGAGTGCGAAAAAAAAGAAAATTAAAATCATAGTTTCTTAGTTCGTGACAAAAATACTTTTCGTTATATTTTATTTCTTCAAAAGTGTATTGAAAAACGTCGTTTGATACACGTGGACATTTGTTATTGCAGTTCTCGGTTGTAATTCCGCCTCGAATGCAATAACAAACTTTCTCCACTTGTATCAAAATGTACTATAATTCTATGCAGAATTCTCAATGATATAATTTTACATATTTTAATAGGCCTTCTTAAATAATATTATTCATAAATAAATTAGGCAATATTTATTCATATTTTACTAGGTAGCAATTAAATTAAACAGTAATTTTATTCATATTTTGCTGAATTAAGTGTGTATTTTTAAGTGTAAATTGCTACTTATAATACTTTAAAATAGGCTAGTTTCCACCATCAATAAATTACAAATCTATTTAGTCCATCATTTAGAGTATTGGACACGTATTTTTGTTTTTGTAAATCAATGAATATTGACAAAGATAAAACGCATCAAAACTCGGGAGTGGGGGCTCGTGACGTCACAACGCACTAAAAGTTATACCAAGGCGTGACGTATTGAAATGGATTCTCCCCATTGTAACTAGAATAAGGTATTTAAGTTGAAGCAATAAACTATTTTTTTTTTTTTTTTTTTTTTTATTGAGAATTTTAAAAGCGTCGTTTCTTCGTCAATTTTGGTTTACGTAACAAAAGAAAAAATACGTGTTAAATACTTTTTGATTATCTAACTGACGGACTAATTTGATTTTTTCAGGACATAAGCCTATTTTTAGACTAAACAGTTACGGAAATATTTATCTTGCTGTCTGTCCGTTGGCAATAGTCGTTTTCTTTGAAACTATTAGAACTAAAAAGTAAAGAAAAATTGGTAATTTAAAGCGTAGTCATAATAGAAAGTTCCAAATTAAAAAACCCCGACTGCTGAACATGAAGTCCTAGGTTCGATTCCCGGGTCGGGCAAAGTGTTATTGGGTTTTTCCATCAGGAATTTCTCAGTAGCAGCCACGGAGTCTGGACTTGTGCCCGGTTGATGGTAATAGGCTCACCCCCCATTACATCATCTGCCTATCCTTTTCCTAATTATGTTGGGGTCGGGTTCCGGTCTAACTGGAATAACCAGTATTTTACATGGAGCGACTGCCTATCTGACCTCCACAACCCAGTTAATACTGGGTAATACGATACCCCTTGGTAATACTAGTTGTCAGACTATTCGGGCCACGGACTACCTTTAACGACTGTCAAAGATCTACAATTGACAGCCAGGACCAACGGCTTAACGTGCTTTCCGAAAAACGGAGGAAACTCGGTATGTAAGGGTGGTCACCCATCCACAGACCAACCTAGGCAAGCACGGCTTAACCTGAAGATTGATCAGAGCGGATCTTATTGTTTAGTCACGAGCTCCTGAAACCATTAAAACTGAGAATGTAATTTAAAGCGTAGACATAATACAAAGTACCATATTAAAAACTGCGAATGCTGAGCTAGGTCCTGGATTCGATTCCTAGGTCGGGCAAAGTTTTTGCCAACTGAGGTACGAAATCCAAAAAAGTATTAAGAACTTAACTACCAGTCAACATCAGCTATATATACACTAATATTATAGAGAGGAAAGATTTGTATTTTTTTGTGTATGTTTGAATATTTGAATAAATTCAAAAACTACATAAATTCTTTCACCATTAGAAAGCTACATTCACCCTGAGTAACATAGGCTATATATTTTTATCCCCGTACTCCGACGGGAATGGGAACTACGCGGGTGAAACCGCGTGACGTCCGCTAGTAATCTATAATTTTCTTAATAACATTTCAAGTCTACAATAATACTTTTAAAACATTTTTTTCCGGAACAGTAACTGTCAAAAATGGTGTTTTTTAGTACTGCCGACTGCGATAACTTTTATTTATGTGTGAATAATTTAAAATACTGCTTTACTGTATGTTAATTTGTAACCTTTAATAGTTGTAGTGATAAAATATTTAAATATTCCACAGCGTGTATGTATGTACCTACAACAAAAAAAAAACATAACCTACTCCGAAATTTATGGGTCAAACGATTTTCTGTACAAATATAGTATACAAATATATATATATAGTATATATACAAATATATATAGTATACAAATATAGTATACGTATATAATATAATATTGAAGTGTCTTTTTGGAATTACAAAATAACAGCTTTATACGGTAATAGCGGACGTCACACGGTTTCACCCGCGTAGTTCCCGTTCCCGGGGGAGTACGGGGATAAAATATAGCCTATGTTACTCAGGGTGAATGTAGCTTTCTAATTGAAAGGAAGTGCATTAAATATAGTCCTCTTCTTTTATCGACGTTTATTAATTAATCTTGCATTTAGAAGCAATAGAATAAGATTTATACAAGTTGGTTCTCGTCGCATGCGCCGGATGTTCGAGTCGTAATTATGAATGACGGGCAGCGCGCAGTGTTGCCAGTGTGCTTAGTGTGAGATTTGCTATTTTCGTTCACCACATTCGAGCGCGTTAACGTTTAGGCAAATTTGTATGGCGCTAGGGTAGCGCCATCTAGCGTAATATGTCAGAACTAGGTAGTGTGAGTGCCGCATCGACAATCGTTAACTTGCGAGTGTGAGATCCTAGAATACATTCATTCGTTTTCGCGTTAATTCACCGTAACTTGTGTTGCGTACATTAATAACCGGCCAAAATAAGTTGACATTCGTATTTTGTGTTCATAATATAAGCGACTG
This sequence comes from Xestia xanthographa, assembly GCA_905147715.2. Lineage (NCBI taxonomy): Eukaryota > Metazoa > Arthropoda > Insecta > Lepidoptera > Noctuidae > Xestia > Xestia xanthographa. The sequence continues at coordinate 21,249,103 of LR990667.1, forward strand.
CCTATTCAATTAGTGGTGGTTATAGAACGAAGTTAGATGACATTACTTATCTGTGGTCAATGGTCATTAGTTTTGTTTGTGTTTACGAAAGTTTGTGTTAGTTTTGAATATTATTGTTAAAAATAAAGACTAGCCCGTCCCAATTTGAAATGCTGGTGACATAAATGGAGCAGTTAGTGTAATTTATATCTTTTGGTGTGTAATGAGTGACCTTGATCCATCTGTGAAGTTTGTAAAACTAAGTTTGTTACTTTTTAGGCATGGAGATCTAAGCAAATGATCTTATAATGCCCGAGTGGTTTGTGGTGGTGTTTCATCTTTGTTTACGTAACCGTGTTTACTTTTTTGTGGCGTTATATTACGCTTATCTTGTGCTTTTGCGGTCTCAAACATTGTCCAAACGAAATAATACGAGATTCCATGGTATGTTTCATTCACAATACGAAATTAAATTAAATTACTTTGTTATTTCACCACTCTCATGATGCTCTCACCACAAAATTTTATGTGAAAACTTTTCACGCTCGCGTTTCGTATTCGAGCTGTCAAAACTGTCAAAATTGTAACTTGCACTCGCGATAGCATGCAAAAGTTAGCGATGTGCTCCAAACAGACCTCATTTTCATAGAGGCATTCTATTGTCATTACCGACGACGTAAATGGTAACGTAAACTCGGTTTACGCGGTCGACACATTACTTGAATTTTAGTAAAAAACTCGCACTTAGCATACAGATGAGTTGATAGTGAGGTGCCGCGTTCGGTTTTTAGTATTAGTGCGGCATGCGGCAGGTGCACACTGTGGCGTGCACACTAATGGTGAAAGAATTTTTGAAATCGGCGCAGTAGTTTTTGAGTTTATTCATTACAAACATACACAAAAAATACAAATATTTCCTCTTTATAATATTAATGTAGATTTATGACAATAAAACTTTTATTTTTTACTTACGAAACACATTTTGCTTGACCTTTCACAACCGTGCTTGCCTAGCTTGGTTAAGCCGTGCTTGCCTAGGTTGGTCAGTGGATGGGTGACCACCATTACATACCGAGTTTCCTCCGTGCCTCGGAAAGCACGTTAAGCTGTTGGTCCCGGCTGTCATTTGTAGATCTTTGACAGTCGTTACAGGTAGTCAGTGGCCCAAAAAGTCTGACAACCAGTCTTACTAAGGGGTATAGTAACCCAGTCATAGAAATGTAAAAAAACAGGAGAAGTGGTAAGGGGGCGTGTCGATGTCCGCGCGACATGTCCAGTCGGCCATGTCATAGGCAAATGGCCGTCTCCGCGAAATAGTGTACTTTCGACCGCGATCGTGACAAATTATAGCAATTCCGTGTTGTTCAGAGGTTTTTTTTGTAAAAACCGAAGGATATACCTAAACTTTGTTGATCACGGAATTACTTATCATGTGTAAGTACAAGTATTTTACTATATTTGTCTTTAAAATCATGAAAAACAACAAATCGTAAAATATTTGTTGCTTTTACTATGTTATGTTTGTTTTCAAACATCACAGCGACTGTACAATTCTGCAATAAATACATTACTCCTTAACCACTACCTAAGTTTGTCGCTAAGTGACTGAACAAGCAATGTAAAAATCACAAAACGATATTTTATTAAGCGGATGAATCACGTAGTACGGCCGCTGCTTCTTGCGACGAGTTAGGGATGTGCTTGTGCAGATCCACTAATGTAGGCTATCGACAATGTCGATTAACGAATTAAATAAAACTATTTTAGTTTTCGTCAACCGTTTTAACCCGGTTGGAAGATCGATGTCAAATAATGTTTTTTTATGTATTTTGATTATTTTACAGCATAGTAGAGAAATGCGTAACCAACTTTCGCAAAGTAAGTTAATTAAATTTCAGGTTTAATCGGTGAAGTGTTTTTGGCTTTGAATTATCGTCTATTATGCCTTATCATCGTGCTAATAACTACTGTTTCTATAGGCCATGACAGCCTAAACCAACGTAACCGGATATTATATGGTTTTAATTTACTTCATAATATATTTTTAGCTACATAATGTTTATTTTTATTATTATATTATATTCTGGACATTATTTTTATTTAATTATTTTCAAACCCCAAAAAAAAAATTACACAATAATAAATGAAAGATTCGATAACTTTCCGATTTAGTCAATCACTAGCGTACTTATGCTTTTGCACAACACAACAATAGCGAGTGATGTTTTTGTGTGAGTAAGTTGTACGGTGAATGGTAAATACACGCTGTGTTTGATGTCATAAGGTTTATAATTGATTATGTAGTACGTTCAGTTTTAAGAAATGCGGGTGTGTGCGCGACTGCGTATCTATTACTTTTAGTGAACTGCATGTGTAGTAGTTGCCGTGTGGTAGGGACAAAGTGAAGACACAGGGTTCCGATACATTTTCGTCTTGCGGGGCATATCTCCTTCTTTCTTAAATCAGTGAACCCAGTACTAACTGGGTTGTGGAGGTCAGATAGCTATAACCTGAAAGACCTCTTAATACTCGTATTGAACACTAGTCTTCTACGTCGCAAAAACCCAATGTTTTTCTCAATTTTCTGTAACGACCATAGCATATTGTTGTAAAAACCCATTGATGATTATCATTAGCATTATACATTTATTTATAAGTCATAGATTAATATACACAGTGATTTTCCATAAATAATCCATTATTAACACCATAAAAACTTGTAAAACTTTACGCAAAAATCATTGCTGGGAAACGACTTTTTTTTTGGGGAGAAAAATCATGTTTTGTGGTAGAACTCAATGTAACGCAATCAAAACATTGTGCTGATGGATGGATTGAATAGCACGGGGGTCGTGGAGGTGTTTAAAGTTAATATCTTACATTAACATCTTGTATTAAATAAAAAGAAAAAACTTGTCTATAAGTTGGAACTTTGACCCCCAATATCTCCGTAACTAGAAGGTTCCCAGGTATGGTGTAGAACAAAACAAGGATCGCAATGACGGGGAGAACAAGAGCCTTTCAGCTTCGATAAGAGTTTTTTACAGCCTTTATACCTTTGACAGACGTTACAAGTCCCTGAAAGTCTGACAACCAGTCTTGTAAATGGGAATCGTATTATCCACAACTCAGTTAGTACTGGGTAATACGAAACCCCTTGGTAAGACTGGTTGTCAGACTTTTGGGTCACTGACTACCTGTAACGTCTGTCAAAGATCTACAAATGTCAGCCGGGACCAACGGTTTATCTCTTAGGCGCGGAGGGAACTCGATATGTAATGGGTGGTCACCCATCCTCGGACCAACCTACACAAGCGCGGCTTACCCTGAAGATCGACCTCAGTGGCTGTTATTATTTAACCACGAGCTCCTCAAGTTAACAATAAGAACTTAAAATACGGTATTTGAGGAAAAACATAAAATAAAATAAAGTTTTTGCAAGATTTCTCGGATAAAACTCAAGATGTAATGATTTTACAAAGATAAGAGACTATTTTACGTAAACTTAGCTATTTGTAGATTTTTAGTCAGTTAGTGCGACTACAGGAGCTAAACACAAGTTTTATAATGCAAAAAAGCACATGATTGATGAAACAAAACCAGAAAAATATATGATATTCTTCAGGATATATGCTAGTATGATAGTGTTTTGAAAACATAATACAACTAATTTTACTCGATAAAAATCTTATAACGATTAAAAACCATACTAAAATACATGCAATCATTCTGATTTATTGGCAAATAATTCTACAAGAAACATATTAGCATTATAGTGTTTTACTTTTTTAGTCCAATCAATAGATTTTTTGTAAATCGCAAAAAAACATTAATTTCGCACTATTCGGCCCGCAGTGACTGACGTAACAAACCTTAGTAGTGCAAGCGGATTAGAACTTTATTCTAATAGTTTTTCAAACGAAGTTCGAACCATCACAAATTATCATCTGCCTAGCTTTTTCCCAACTATGTTGGGGTCGGCTTCCAGTCTAACCGGATGCAGCTGAATACCAGTATTTTACATGGAGCGACTGCCTATCTGACCTCCACAACCCAGTTAGTACCGGGTAATACGATACCCCTTGGTAAGTCTGGTTGTCAGACTTTTTGGGCCTCTGACCACCACAAATATAGTTGCTAAATTTAGCTCCTGTAATCGCCTTAAGGTGGATGCTCCAGGGTAGTCCGCAAAATTCAAATTTTCTTACTTTTTTTGCAATTTGCAGGCCAGTGCTAGGTTGTATGTTGATTTAAATATGATTCGCGACTGGAAAACATTTGTAGTTACAGAATTATAATCATCAATACAACCCTCCAAGTCCATGTAACTCAATTGAATGACTTGAAAAAGTCATTAAAGTCATTCAAAGTCATTAAAATCATTCAAAGTCATTAAAGTCATTCAAAGTCATTCAAAGTCATTCAAAGTCATTCAAAGTCATTCAAAGTCATTCAAGTCATTAAAGTCAATAAAGTCATTCAAAGTCATTAAAGTCATCATTTATTTTAGTCGTTTAAAGTCATTTATTGTGTTAGTAATAGTACTCAGTCTTACCAATATTAGCACAATGTTATACGGTATTAAGGTCACCAATTGCAATCACTAACCACATATTTCTGGTAACGCCTTCATCCGTCTGTCTAAAAATGCTGACACAAAAAGACATACAGAATGCTCACTCCGTGCAACGAGCCGAAAACGCAGGAACACATCATACCTGTTACTCTACGTCAGTGTTTTTCAACCTTTTTCATGACACGACCCCCATATTATGAAAAATATTTGGGGACCCCCTAACCTTCGCTTTTGTTATTTATTTTATTTTATTACAAATTTTAAATCCATACAATTTTTTTTGCATTTTTTTTTTAAATTTGGAATTCGATTTAATTCTTAACGTAGAAAAAACGGATCCACGAAGGGAGAAATTAGTTAATGACAAACAAGCGATACCTCAATAAGATGGATGAGTACTAATAGGTTTTTGTTTTATTAATTTGTATGAACATACAAATCTTTTTAACCTATAGTAACAACAACAACAACAACAACAGCCCATAACGTCCATTGCTGGACATAAGCCTCTCCCATGATGGGAGGAATTTGCCGTAATCTCCACGCTTGGCAGGCGGATTGGAGATCGCAGTGATGGAAGACTAACAGAAAACGCTGCTGCCCATTCCCTGGTCTTCGGAAGCGCAAGGTGTTCTGCCTCAGACATTAGTCGCCTTATAGGACATCCGTGAGTGTAATGGGTTGGTTCTATTCTACTCTGCCGGATACCACACGTGCTTTAATAATTGACGTCAAATATATATTTTTCTTTCTTTCGTTCTTTGTAAAAAAAGGATATTAAAACCGACCTTCTCTACTTTTCTGTATAGTGACCACGGCAGCAAGTTTTACGTCGCTTGGCTCAATATTTCACCACTCTGCTTGCGACACCGACCATCGGACCATGCCTTTCTTATATCATAACATCACGCCTTTAATCCCACAAGGGTTAAGCAGAGGTGTACCTAGTAGTAATACCAACATTTCGCCAGTAATATTTGGGGGAGAATGTAATGACCACCAAAAATAACTTTGTGACCACTAACACTATCACCTAAAATATCAATTGATCACCAAATTTTAATGAGGTGGTTGATGACAAACTAGTTTTGCCTAGGCTGACTTAAACAACAAAAAACATTCAGGAGTAGGAGCCCCGCTCCGTCGACCAGGTCTCCCTCGACTCGGATGCAAGAGCATAACAGTTCAATTTCTGGTGGTCATAAATACATTTTTTGTTCTTATTTTACGATATAATGGGGATTAAGTTTGGTGATCATTTACTAATTTTGGCAATCAAAAGTGATTTTTTTGCCGTTACATTTTGCTAAATCTTGTGGTTCGTTAATTGTATGCCGTAATATTAATAATAATTATAGGTATGTATATTAGGAGGTGAGCCCACAAACTGGGCACAAGGCTTGGAAGATTGTTGTATGAAGTCTGGCCGAAATATAAGCTATCAAAGTTGTGTTAAAGATGCCATCAGTGAATGGACTTTAACTTTGATAGCTCGCATCTCGGAAACGTGACACTTTAGAAGATTTTGTCTGATAAAAAACTGGTTTGTATTGATACCAGCTATCGTTTAATATACCTATGTTTTATGCGTGGGCGCAACTTTGAGAAATAAATAAAATGGCGAAAGGTAAAAAATAATGAATATCGCTGGACATTACACGAGGCTTGTGTCGTGGACTCCAGATAGTTGATATACTACATAAAGGCAGTAAAACACCTCTTAACGAAGCCGAAAGGCACTTGTTCTCCGTCATTGCGATCATTTTTAGGGTTCCGTACCCAAAGGGTAAAAACGGAACCCTATTACTAAGACTTCGCTGTCTGTCCGTCTGTCCGTCTGTGCGTCTGTCCGTCTGTCTGTCACCAGGCTGTATCTCATGAACCGTGACAGCTAGATAGTTGAAATTTTCACAGATGATGTATTTCTGTTGCCGCTATAACAACAAATACTAAAAACAGAATAAAATTAATATTTAAGGGGGGCTCCCATACAACAAACGTGATTTTTTTGCCGTTTTGTCTAATGTATAGATAATGGTACGGAACCCTTCGTGCGCGAGTTCGACTCGCACTTGGCCGGTTTTTTGTTCTACACCATACCTGGGAACCTTCTAGTTACGGAGATATTGGGGGTCAAAGTTACAACTTTTGACAAGTATTTGTTTTAATACAAGTTTTTAATGTAAGAAATTTACTTTAAACACCTCCACGACCCCCGTACTATTCAATCCATCCATCAGCACAATGTTTTGAGTGCGTTACATTGAGTTCTACGGGTTCTACCACAAAACATGATTTTTCATCAAAAAAAAAAAAGTCGTTTCCCAGCAATAATTTTTGCGTAAAGGTAGTTAGTTTGATGTACATAATGCTTGGTTGACGGCTTCGTGATGAGGTTGTTTACACCCTGTATGCTAAAGACATACAACCATAACTTTGTGTAAAAAGAGTATTAATATGCAACAAATAAAACTTTAAACACTGTTTGAAGCTTTCACGGTTCATAACTATACTACAAAGAAAGAGGGTAGACAGATTTGTCTGCTCCTAACAATTTTTTCCATCCACCCGCATTCTCCAGTCAACCCGCGATCATGGCGCTTGCAACAGCGTCGAAATATCGAGAGCTCAAAAATAAACAATAATCACGGAAGATATCCCGTACCGTTGAGGTGGATGTGTGGTGTGACAAGAATGGATAAAATAAGGAATGAGTATATTAGAGGAAGTTTGAAAGTTGCGCCAGTTACAGAAAAGTTAAAAGGGAATCGACTGTCTTGGTATGGGCATGTGATGAGGAGGGAAGAATCGCATGTGACTAAAAGAGTGATGAATATAAATGTGGATGGATGGAGAGCGAGAGGAAGGCCAAGGAAAAGATGGATGGATTGTGTGAGGAGTGATATGAATGAAAAAGGTGTAAATGATTGCGTGACGGTTGACAGAGGAGAATGGAAGAAGAAAACGTGTTACGCCGACCACAAGTAACATGGGATAAGGGCAGGAAGAAGAAGACGGAAGATATCCCGTAAGTGGCATTTGTAGTATAAATAAAACTTTGTCTGACCTGGGAATTAAGACCAGGATCTTATAATCAGCAGTCGCGCGTCATCATCATTCTCTTCCCCTTATACCAATTCATTACTGGTCGGCGCATCATATCTTCTTCTCCCACACCTCTCTATCACTCGTCATCTCATCAGACACCTCCTCTCTTACCATGTCATCCTTCACACAGTCCATCCATCATTTCATTCATCATCATCATATCAGCCGAAAGACGTCCACTGCTGCACATAGGCCCAAGTGTCGCCACATTGACCGGTCCCGTGCGACTCGCATTCAGCGCATTCCCGTAACCTTCACCAGATCATCGGTCCACCATTGGGAGGCCTTCCAACGCAACGTTTTCCGGTTCGCGGTCGCCACTCCAGAACTCTTCGGCCCCATCGGCCATCCGTTCTGCGAGCAATCTGCCCTGCCCACTGCCACTTAAGTTTGGCAATTCTTCGGGCTACGTTGGTAACCTTGGTTCTCTTGCGGATGTCTTCATTTCTGATTCGATCGCGCAATGAAATCCCGAGCATAGCCCGAGCATAGCGTTTCTTTGGTCTTCCTCTACTCTTATACTCATCCACATTCATACTCAAAACTTTCCTCACGACATTTTCCTCATTTCTCCGCATCACATGCCCAGTAACCGTGGTTGTTGCTACTGTATCAACCGCTTTGCTGTATTTCGCCACTCGTGTTGCGACACCAACCATCGGCGCATACCTTTCTTATGTCTTCGTTATGTCATTAATCGTTGGTTTGCCTTTTAAGAATGCAATGGAATTTAAAATTTTAGTTTTGGTATGTTAAACTTATCTCGAATTGGCACAAGATAACAATTTTATTTTATTTTATTTTTTCATTTTAAAAATATTGTTATATTATAATAGTCTTTAGTTGTTAATGTAATTATCTTAATTTACCTATCTTTTTTCGATTTCCTTTGTAATTCATTAGTTCAGTTAAAGCTAACATGTTACCTTTACTATACACTTCCTATCATCATCTGCGTAGCCTTTTCCCAAGTTTTATTGGGGTCGACTTCCAGTCTAACCGGATGCAGCTGAATACCAGTATTTTACATGGAGCGACTGCCTATCTGACCTCCACAACCCAGTTAGTACTGGGTAATACGATACCCCTTGGTAAGACTGGTTGTCAGACTTTTTGGGCCACTGACTACCTGTAACGACTGTCAAAGATCTACAAATGACAGCCGGGACCAACTGCTTAACGTGCTTTCCGAGGCACGGAGGAAACTCGGTATGTAATGGGTGGTCACCCATCCACAGACCAACCTAGGCAAGCACGGCTTAACCTAAAGATCGACCCGAGCGGCTGTTATTATTTCGCCACGAGCTCCTCCGACCCACGAGCTACTATATACTTCCTATATCCTATATATTATATAGTTAGGGTTAGAAGGGCCTTAATACCCACATGCAATGCACTTTAACGGCCAATACGTATATAATGTCCGCGGGACATTATATGTCCTCATAGGTACCTAACACATGGCAGAAACAAGTTATAAGAAAACCCGTTTCTTGTTATATAACAAGATAAGATGACACTTTCACTCGTATTCTAGCCTAGATTTTTAGTCTAGATTTTATCGGTATGACTGGATTTTCTTGTTTAGATTTTCCTTAGGTATTGGAGGTTGACGAGTTGTTTTAGCCTTTGGAATTCTTTTTAATTTTTGTAAAAAGTGAGGAGCTCGTGGCTAAATAATAACAGCCGCTCGGGTCGATCGTTAGGTTAAGCTGTGCTTGCCTAGGTTGGTCTGTGGACGGGTGACCGCCCATTTCATACCGAGTTTCCTCCGTGCCTCGGAAAGCACGCTAAGCCGTTGGTCCCGACTGTCATTTGTAAACCTTTGACAGTCGTTAGGTAGTCAGAGGCCCAAAAAAAATAAAAAGTCTGACAACCAGTCTTACCAAGGGGTATCGTATTACCCGGTGCTAACTGGGTTGTGGAGGTCAGATAGGCAGTCGCTCCATGTAAAATACTGGTATTCAGCTGCATCCGGTAAAACTTGAAGCCGACCCCAACATAGTTGGGAAAAGGCTAGATGATGATATTCTTTTTAATTTTGATTTGTTTTTTTATTTGAATTTAATTTTGATTCTTAATTCGATTATAATTGTATGTATGATTTAATTCTGTTATTAATTTGATTTATGATTTGTATTTAATTTTATTTTTTATTTGCTTTTTAATTATTTTTTTTGATATCTTATTTTGTATTGATTTTGGATTTGATTTTATTGTTAAATTTCTTACCAATGTAATGTTAACGTAAACCGGAAGAGCGGAAGTACCTAATACAAGTAATTTTTTGCTCAAAAGGTACTTCCTCTCATTTGATTGATAAGTCATTATTACAAATAAAAAGTTATAATTTAGTGATCTGCCTAGCCTTTTTTCCAACTATGTTGAAGTCGGCTTTCAGTCTAACCGGATACAGCTGAATACCAGTATTTTACATGGAGCGACTGCATAACTGACCTACACAACCCAGTTTGTACTGGGTAATAAGATACCCCTTGGTAAGACCCACTGACTATCTGTAACGACTGTCAAAGATCTACAAATGACAGCCGGGACCAACTGTAAGAGGATAGATGCGTAGTTCATACATACTACTACTACTACAACAGCCCACAACGTCCACTGCTGGACATAAGCCTCTCCCATGATTGGAGGAATTTGCCGTAATCTCCACGCTTGGCAGGCGGATTGGAGATCGCAGTGATGAAAGACTAACAGAAAACGCTGCTGCCCATTCTCTGGTCTACGGAGGCGCAAGGTGTTCTGCCTCAGACATTAGTCGCCTTATACGACACCCGTGAGTGTAATGGGTTGGTTCTATTCTACTCTGCCGGATACCACACGGCTAAGTTCATACATACGTAATACCAAAATATTTAGTAATTCAAACATATTCTTAAGATAGTGATAGCCGTGTAGTATCTGGTAGAGTAGAATAGAACCAACCCATTACACTCACGGGTGTCGTATAAGGCGACTAATGTCTGAGGCAGAACACCTTGCGCCTCCGTAGACCAGAGAATGGGCAGCAGCGTTTTCTGTTAGTCTTTCATCACTGCTATCTCCAATCCGCCTGCCAAGCGTGGAGATTACGGCAGATTCCTCCCGTCAATGGGATAGGCTTATGTCCAGCAGTGGACGTTATGGGCTGTTGTTGTTGTATAAGATAGTGTCTTTATTCCGATAGGAATACAGAATATCTAGGTTCCCAAATGAATATTTTGAATCGCTCCACCGGCCCTTTAACGTAGTTTCCGTGGCACGGAAAAGACTCGGTATGTAATGCGTGGTCACCCATCCACAAACCAACCTAGGCAAGCACGGCTTACCATAAAGATCGACAAGAGCGGCTGTTATTATCTAGCCACGAGCTCCTCTACAAAATAATTATGACCTTTCAACTTGTCTCTAGCATAGCAACGTGACGTGCACTGCAGAGCTACTTATTATACAGACGGTTTTTATAAAAAAAATGTATTTTTTAATAACTTGTGAACAATGTAAAGCAGTCATCAACAATTCTTTACTATTTTTATCTTTTCCTCGTCAATTACCTACGACCCATCCATACATAAAGATAAGTTTGTCTGAATCTCTGAAAGAGTTTTTTTAGATTACCGATTATTTTTTTAGAAGGCTTGTATAATCAGCTTATAATGTTCCCACTGCTGGGACACAGGCCTCCTCTCTATGAGAGGGAATGGGCTATAATCCACCACGCGGGCCCAGTACGGGTTGGTAGATGTCACAGGCGCCGAGAAGAAACCGATTCAATCGAGACTTGATGAAATCCAGATTGTAATGATCGGGAATCAGAGAAGCCAATACCTCATAATAACGCATTAGTATTTTCCTGTAATGTTACTAGTGTTTGTAAAAATAAATGTGTCTGTGGAGCAATTCGGAATTACTTACTACTGAACAACGTAACAATGTAAAACAATCATCAACAATTCTTTACTATTTTTATCTTTTCCGCGCCAATTACCTACAGCCCATCCATACATAAAGATAAGTTTGTCTGAATCTCAAAAGAGTTTTTTTAGGTTACCGATATTTATTTATTTTTATACTAGAAGGCTTGTATAATCAGCTTATAATGTCTCTATGAGAGGGAATGGGCTATAATCCACCACGCGGGCCCAGTGCGGATTGGTAGATGTCACAAGTGCGCGGAAGAAACTGATTCAATCGAGATTTGATGTAATCCAGATTTTAATTTAAATAATAATTTAATTAATTTAATAAAAAAAATAATATAATAAATAATAACTATACTACAAATAAATACTACTCTAATAAATAGTAAATATTTATTTAATTTAACATTTTTTTTTTTTTTTTTTTGTCATGTCTATTCTATCTTTTAGTTTCTGTTATGTCCTGTGTAAGTTCAATAAATACTTTTCTTTCTTTCTTTCTTTAATGATCGGGAATCAGAGAAGCTAAAAAATGTGTCTGTGGAGGAGTTCGGAATTACATAATACTGAACAACGAGGTAACCGTTTGTGCATCGATTCTTGCAACCTGTATTTATGAACATGGTCATACGCAAGAGCAGCGGTGGCCCAGTGATGACGGCCCCCACTTACGAACAGTAAGACGTGGGTTCGAACACAGGCAGGCGCATTACTTTGTGTAATTTATTTCATCACCACTGCTCTCAAAACGGTGAAGGAAAACATCGTGAGGAAACCGGCATGTCCTAGAACCAAAAATTCGAAGACATGTGATGTCTACCAACCCGCACTAGGCCCGCGTGGACCGGACGTACGGTGGGGCGCCCCCATACTGGTAGCAACTGGATGGGAGTTGCCGAGAATCGAGTTAAGTGGCGTGAGATTGAAGAGTCCTATGTCCAGCAGTGGACTGCTGTAGGCCAGACGATGATGAGAACGTTCTTGTGGAAAAATTCCGACCTTCACGCAGACGTAGCCGCGTATAAACGCTAGTCCTTAATTAATATTAATTAAAAATCTCAATGCCAAGGCTTCAGTCTTGCTACTTAAGTCACAATGTCATCCGTCTAGCGTTTTCTTGGCTAAAGTTTTTGTATTGACTTCCGGTCGTTTCGGAAGTTTCCATTAACGAATCGAATTGATTAGTTAATTATTTGTTTGTTCACACTTTTAGGTATAGTGTCTATAGTCAACATCTCCGCTATAAAGATGTGTTCAAGAGGCATCTCAACGCTTGCGCTATTGATCCAAGAGGTTGGGACTGGCTCGCTTTGCATAGGTCGTCTTGGCGCTCTAGTATCTACAAAGTCTTCGAAAGTAAAGCGACACGATACATTAAACGAAATACGTCAAATACGTAAAGAGATACCCAAGCCCTCGCCATGGGATCTGGGGGCGATAGTCCTTGCGCGCCTACATGAATGGCGCGCGTAGGCGCTACGCCGGGGGGAAACTCCACTGCCGCGGCAAATTGTCGCTCAGCGGACAGACTTCCGGCGGGATCTCATGGCGACATGGAGAGAGCGACTGTCGCAACCCCGTGCAGGGCACATTACAATTGTGGCGATAAGTCCCCTCTTTGAGGAGTGGCTTGAGAGACGCCACGGCGTCCTCACCTTCCGCCTGACGCAGGTCCTCACCGGACACGGTTGTTTCGGAAGGTTCCTGCACCGAATCGAGCGGGAGGAAGCGCCCGGGTGTTTCCACTGCGAAGATCGACCGGAGGACACGGTGGAGCACACGGTTGAGGTGTGCCCCGCGTGAGCGGAGCACAGCCGTGTCCTCGAAGCGGTGATTGGCGGCGGCGGCCTCTCGCGTTTGGCCCTGGTTCAAGCCATAGTCCGGAGCGAGACGGAATGGGACGCCGTCACCTCCTTCTGCGAAGCAGTAATGCTAGAGAAGGAGGTGGCGGAACGTGAGAGGGAGAGAACCTCACGTCCCGGCCACCGCGGGAGACGCCCCAGGCGTCGGGATCCACCTCTTAACAGTTCCGAATACTAAGAAGACCAACTAGTCATAGATATTCTCTTGACAACCAAGACTTACCATAGGTACCTATGATGCAAGACTCGGTTAATACCTAGTGATAATTGTACTTAATAACTACACACAATGGTAGAACAAAAAACATAAAACATGGCTACCGTTGAATGAGTAATTTGCTCATGCACAGATCAATAATAAATGTTGCGAGTAATGAATTGAGATTTATTATATTTGTGTAAATTTACAACATGCATAAATGTGACCCAAAAGTCTAACAACCAGTCTTAGCAAGGAGTATCGTATTACCCAGTACTAACTGGGTTGTGGAGGTCAGATAGGCAGTCGCTCCATGTAAAATACTGGTGTTCAGCGGCGTCCGGTTAGACTGGAAGCCGGCCGTACGCGACTGACCGTCAGCGCGACAAGAATTTAGGCCTTAGTAAGACTGGTTGTCAGATTTTGGTTGTTGTAGTGGTTACGTGGAGTGAGGATGTAATTATTATTTTCTCTATTTATTCTACCCATATTTGTATTATTTTTTCGTTTACACTTTATGTATTTATTATTTATCCGTGTCTGACCGTGGCATCACTCTGGGCCCTATCAGAATACCAGCGCTGTGACGTTTTTTTTTTTTAAATGTTACAGCATCATGCTGAGATACGGGCCTTTTGGCCTCGTACAGGGCCAATTTCATTTCATGTTTTTTTTTATTTTTCTCTTTGTTTATTTTTTTTATTTTTTGTTAGTTGTAAGTACTGTTACCATTTTTATTTGTGTTTTGTCCTGTGCGGGCTAATAAATGCTTTTTCTTTCTTTCTTTCATTTCGGGCTTCCTACTACTCGTAATGAGTCAACGATTATCGCAACCAATGATAGCTTAACGTGCAATCCGAGGCACGGAAGGAAATCGCCTCTAACTAAGCCTTCGGGGACTACAACCGTGATGTTTCGTTTTGTCATCATCATCATCAGCCTATTAATATTCCCACTGCTGGGACACAGGTCTCCTCTCTACATGAGAGGGAATGGGCTATAATCCACCACGCGGGCCCAATGCGGATTGGTAGATGTCACATGTCTTCGAATTTTATGGTTCGTAACTTAAAATCAACAGGACAAAAAAAACATTTCCCAAGAAATATCCGCAAAACCTTTTAAATTATTTACGACCAATTATTGTCGTTAAAAATGTACCTTTTAAAGTTAAAAGATAAAGAAAAACAAGCTTTTTCCGAGTTCAAAGTTTATTTAATATTTAAACTTCCTGTGTTCTGTAAGGTCAAAAACTTTATTTGTTATGTTTTTGTGTGCATTCGTTAAAAATAGGCCGAAATGAGCTTCGTTAGGTCAGGGTTAATAGTTCGTTTCCGGTTCGTGACAAAAATAATGCGTCAATCTAGATATCATCATCTGTTTAGCCTTTTCCCAACTATGTTGGGGTCGGCTTCCAGTCTAACCGGATGCAGCTGAATACCAGTATTTTACATGGAACGACTGCTTATCTGACATCTACAACCCAGTTAGTACTGGTTAATACGATACCCCTTGGTAAGAATGGTTGTCAGACTTTATGGGCCACTGACTACCTATAACGACTCAATTTAGAATTTCAAATAGTCCATACTAATATTATGATGAGTTTTGTATATTAGGAGATATTATGAGGAGATATTAGGAGGTTATCTCCGAAACTAATGATCCAATTCTAAAAATTATTTCACTGGAAGAAAGCTATATTATTCGTAGGTGTTATAGGCTATAAATTATATTGATATCATGCATATTAGCTGAACCATCACAAGTTTTGTGGAGAAAGTCGTGGGCGAAGTGATATTTTGTTAACTAATTAATGTAACTTGGCGGGCTTTCCGAGACACGATGGGGTTTTGGTATGTAAAGGATGGGTGTCCACGGATCGACCTTGCCCAGAGATCGACCCGTGTGTCAGTTATTGAGATTTTTACGACCTGCAACCTTCCCGAGCAGGAGGGAGTGTCAGACTTTTACTGACTAAAACCCATCCATGTTCCTTCATCGCCCTTTGTGTTCCGGGGCCACGGTATCTCTTTCGAACAGTCCCGCAACCCCGGCAGGCATCGGTCCTTGCGGACCCCTTCCTTTTGCTGACTCTCTTTGAGGCGCGCGTGGAACACGAACGCTACGTCGACACGACCTGTCATCATGAGATGGACGGACGGCGAGCTAGCCCATAGCCCACAGGCCCGCGCCTACGGTGCACGCCCGGGGCGTCTCCCGCAGCGGCTGGGACGTGAGGTTCTCTCCCTCTCACGTTCGCCACCTCCTTCTCTAGCATTACTGCTTCGCAGAAGGAGGTGACGGCGTCTCATTCCGTCTCGCTCCGGACCATAGATTGAACCTGTAGCTTACAACCTTTCTTTATCATATGGTTAGTGCTTAACCTGGTATCAGAGTTTTTATGACACCCATGGGCCTCTGACTTGGCTTACAAATACAAGGTGTAACCGAACACGAAACCGTCAACCAAGCATTCTTGACATCAAACGGTAGAACTCAATGTAACACACTCAAAACATTGTGCTGATGGATGGATTGAATAGTACGGGGTTCGTGGAGGTAATTAAAGTAAGTTTATAACATTTAATACATAATTAAAAAAAAAAACCTTGTGTACTTTGACTCCCAATATCTCCGTAACTAGAAGGTTCCCAGGTATGGTTCAAAGCAAAAAAATGATCGCAATGACCAGGAGAATCGTGCGTTAGCCGTGTGGTATCCGGCACAGTAGAATAGAACCATTACACTCACGGGTGTCGTATAAGGCTCGTAATGTCTGAGGCAGAACACCTTGCGTCTCCGTAGACCAGAGAATGGGCAGCAGCGTTTTCTGTTAGTCTTTCATCACTGCGATCTCCAATCCGGCTGCCAAGCGTGGAGATTACGGCAAAGTCCTCCCATCATGGGAGAGGCTTATGTCCAGCAGTGGACGTTATGGGCTGTTGTTGTTGTTGTTGTTGACCAGGAGAATCACGACTTCGTTCACTCTTTGGGCTTAAAAACCTGGAGCCTACATTTAAAAATCTCGTGTCGCAGTGTTTGCTATCAAAATCCTCCAAAATGGCTTGACCGATTTTTATGATTTTTTTTTGTGTATATTTGGTAGGTCTGAGAATAGGTCGTAGGCTATTTTAATACCCCTAGGTGTACTTTATATTCCCACGACGTTAGTGAATCCGCGGGGCGCAGCTAGTCTTTACGATAAGTTTCAAAATATCCCTGCTTACCCCTCCAAGTGTTCAGAACAGGTTTCGGTTCAACAGTCGGGTTCAAACCAAAGACCTTTAAGTAATATAATAGTTAGGCAATGAATTACTTAATACCTACACAGACTTAATTTCCTTAATGGTCTAGGAACAGGTATAGACTTAATTTTTTTGTTATGGAAAATCTAGTTTTAATGTCACCTGAATGCGAACGTATTATAGTGTGACGGAATTTTTAATGGAGAAAGGAATTTCTTGATTAATTAGGTACTTTAAAACGACTGGACATTTTAAAAATATGACATTTAATTTTTTACTTTTACTTTATTTGATATAGCTGACGTCCCGCGGTTTTACCCGCGTAGTTCACGTTCCCGTGGGAGTACGGCAATAAAATATAGCCTATAGCACTCACGAATAAAGTAGCTTTCTACCAGTGAAACAATTTTTAAAATTGGATCATTACTTCCGGAGATTACCCCCTACATACAAACTTACAAACATACAAACTTACAAACAAATGTTACCTCTTTATAATATTATTAAGTATTAAGTATAGATTTTATTCAATTCCAATGCAAAATAAGTTGACTGTAGAATAATTATTGTGTAATTGTAATTATAGTTAATCAATCTTTATATATGTATTGACATTGTCTAACTTTACTATGTACTTAGCATCTCTAGTGTCTTCTGTACTTTTGCATGCCTTTTGGTTAAATATGGCTGTTGCTATTACATTTTTATGTCACCGTATATGTACCCATATTTGCTAAATAAATATCTTATCATAATGCCTTTTCATTAAAATTGGTTCGCTGGTTTAGTAGTAAACAGGTTATATGCAGGGTGTAAAAGACCTCATCACGAAGCCGTCAACCAAGCATTCTGTACATCAAACTAAGTAACTTTACGTAAAAATTATTGCTGGGAAACGACTTTTTTTGGGGTGAAAAATCACTTTTTGCGGTAAAACTCAATGTACCGCACTCAAGACATTGTGCTAATGGGTAGATTAAATAGTACACGGGTCGTGGACGTGTTTAAAGTAAAAATCTAACATTAAAAACATGTATTTAAAAAAAAAACTTGTGGAAAAGTTAGGACTTTGACCTCTAATATCTCCGTAACTAGAAGGTTCCCAGGTATGGTCTAGAACAAAAAAAATATCGCAGTGGCTGTGAGAACAAGTGTATTTTTACACTCTTCATCTATGCAAGTTTTCATGAAAATTGGTTCGCTAGTTTAGTAGTAAACAGGTTATATATAGACAGCCTCATTATAACTCTTTAGAATTATTTTAAAACCAAGGATTAATAGACACACACGTTTTTATATCACGTGTTTTTAATAGTGCATTCATTAGTAAGAATTCTATACAGTTATATTATTCTACTAATCTATTTTATGTTTTTATTTAGAATATGTTAATAACTTTGTTGAAGTTATATTTAATAAGCAATAGTAACTTTATGTGGCGACCGCGAACCGGAAGACGTTGCGTTGGAAGGCCTCCCACTAGGGCCTATTCCCAGGCGCTCCATAATTTTATTCCCGGCGGCTCCAAATTAAAAAAGCAATATAATAATAATAAATAAAATCTTTCCCAAGAGCTCCAAAAATGTTGAAGTACAGATTGCACAAATCTACCCATCCCCATCCCATCCGCCTATGTCCTGAATCTACTAACCTCGAAATTATAACATTGATGGTAGCAATTTGTGTTTTGTTGACCTTACGCAGTTTGGTTTGGAGCCGCTGGGAAAAATTTTAGTATTTTATTATTTAACTAATAAAATTATGGAGCTGTTGAGAATCAATGTATGGAGAGAAATATTGTTTGGAGAACAATAGATTTGGAGCTCCTGGGAATAAGCCCCCACTAGGTGGACCGATGCCCTGGTGAAGATTGCGGGAATCCGCTGGATGCGAGTCGCAGGGGGCCGGTCAATGTGGCGACACTTGGGGGAGGCCTACGTCCAGCAGTGGACGTCTTTCAGCTGATGATGATGATAATGAGTAACTCTATGTACTAAAATGAATCGCATGCGACTAAAAGAGTGATGAATATAAATGTGGATGGATGTAGAGGGAGAGGAAGACCAAGGAAACGATGGATGGATTGTGTGAGGAATGATATGAAGGAAAAAGGTGTAAATGATAGCGTGACGGTTGACAGGGGAGAATAGAAGAAAAAATACGTGTTGCACCGACCACAAGTAACATGTGACAAGGGTACGAAGATAATGATTATGATGATGACTAAACCGCAGAATAAAAATCACATCTTAAATAATGACTTTTACTCAAGTAATTACTGTGACTTGTTTATAAAGGATGTAAAACACTTCTTAACGAAGCCGAAAGGCACTTGTTCTCCCCGTCATCGTCATTGCGATCATTTTTTTGTTCTACACCATACCTGGGAACCTTCTAGTTACGGAGATATTGGGGGTCAAAGTTCCAACTTTTTCACATGTTTTTTTTTTTTATAATACAAGTTTTTAATGTTAGATTTTTACTTGAAACACCTCCACGACCGCCGTACTATTCAATCCATCCATCAGCACAATGTTTTGAGTGCGTTACATTGAGTTCTACCACAAAACATGATTTTTCACCCCCAAAAAAAAGTAGTTTCCCAGCAATAATTTTTGCGTAAAGTTACTTAGTTTGATGTACAGAATGCTTGGTTGACGGCTTCGTGATGAGGTCTTTTACACCCTGTAAAAACGGGTGTAAGACAAGTTACTTTTTTTTAATAGCAAATGCAAGAAAGATTTCTGGTTATCATTCTTTATAATCACTTTTACAGTTTAAATTCGGAAAGTCATAGGTCGAAATTCGACGGCATTTTTTTTTATTTTAAGAGCGGGACCAATCTACTAAAGAAATTGACAAAAAAATATTAATTTAGTAAACTGATCCCGCGGGATCGAAATGAGCGGGATCAATTTACTAAAGAGCCGGAGATCGGAGGAGCTCGATGCTAAATAAAAATAGCTGCACGGGTCGATTGCAGTGTCATTGGTTTTTCTATTAGGAATTTTTCAGTCACAGCGAAATTTGGAATTTTGCTCGATTGATGGTAATAGGCTCGTCCTATCACACCTGAAGTGTTAGGCTGAGACGACGTATAAAATACCCACATTTCGTCAGTTACATAATAGGGGGTGGGCCTAATGACATCAACCGGGAATAAACACTCCGTGGCTACTACTGAGGAATTCCTGAAGAAAAAATCCCAGTAACAATTTACCCGACACGGGAATCGAAACCAGACCCACCAAAGAGGCAAATGATGAATTTAGGAATAGTTGATTTATGAGTTTTAAGAATGCCATCAAATGAAGTAATAATCCTTGAACAACGTTCAAACGAACATTTTGTAATGTTTTACTACACATAGCCTGTCTGTGCATAACTTATAGTTGTGAAATAAATACGTAAATAGTTTTATTTTTAGACCAGTTGAGGCAGACTGTCTCGTTCGTCACTACCGCTAAGCATGTGGGCCTCCTGATTTCGGCTTATTCGTCAACTGGCGAGTGAGAAACTTGCGAGTGCGAGCGAGTTGACATCTTCCGATTACTTTTTTTTTGTCGTCAACTCGCTCGACGTTGAAAATTTGTCGTAAAATAAGTCAGATGCATAGATATTATATAGTGTATTACTATATAATACAAAGTCAGATGTACTACTGTCTGTGTAGCTGTGTAGTGTGACTAGCTACAAAAAATGCACAAAATAAATGTAAGATATAGCGGACGTCATGCGGTTTCACCCGCGTAGTTCCCGTTCCCGTAGGAGTAAGGGGATAAAATATAGCCTATGTTACTTAGGGTGAATGTAGCTTTTTAATGGTGAAATAATTTTTGAAATCTGCGTAGTAGTTTTTGAGTTTATTCATTACAAACATACACACAAAAATACAAATCTTTCCTCTTTATAATATTAGTGTACATATGGTGTAGATAGTGTAGATTTTATAGGACTTGATTTTAAAATAAATATAATAAAATAATTTTGATTTGACTGTACTTTTCTTACGTGCGAGCGAGTTGACGACAAAAAAAAATAGGTAAAATCGGAAGGTGTCAAATCGCGCGCACTCGCAAGTTTTTCACTACCCAAATGAAAAATAAGCCTCTGATTTCTGGTTCGGGTAAATTTAAATTGGGTTTTTGTTTTTCGATTTTTATTTAATCCCATTGAATAACTTTTTCAAGTCAATCAATGAGGTTAAATGAAGAAATTTAATTTGGCGCTTCTACTTAATTAATTAATTTAAACTAACTCAATTTCCTAAAACTTTTACCAAACTTTTTTTTAGTGCTACAATCGCTTGTTTATCAGAATCTTATCACCAGCTTAGCTGTTTCCCAATTATGTTGGAGATCGGCTTCCATTTTAACCGGATGCAGCTGAATACCAGTATATTACATAGAGCGAATGCCTATTTGACCTCCACAACCCAGTCAGTACTGGGTAATACGATACCCCTTGGTAAAATTGGATGTCTGGCTTTTGGGAATACTCACTAGATTTATTCCAGAAATTCCCACCGACAAATCCCCACCAGTGGGGATTGTAATGACTGTCAAAGATCTACAAATGACAACCGGGACGTTGGTCCCACTTACCTCCAAGGCATTCAGGAAACTCGACATGTAACCGATGGTCACCCATCCACAAACCAACCTTGGCAAGCGCGGTTTAGCCTTGGTTATCGACCTGTGCGGCTGTTATTATTTAGCAACGAGCTCCTCCAATCTCCGACCGATGACTTTCCGAATTTAAAACTCAAATTAATAACTGTAAAAGTGAATGAAAAGATTGTTAACCACAACAGTTTTTCTTGCTTTAGCTATTAAGGAAGGTAGGTAACTAGTTTTCGTTTTTAGGGTTCCGTATCTCAAAAGGAAATAACGGAACCCTAATAACTAATTACTTTGTTATCCGTCTGTCTGTTAGAGAAAGCGAGAATCGAGTTGAAATTAAAACTATACCGGGTGACTTTTATATCACTTTAAAAAAAAAAAGGGTATTTTAGGTGAACGGAGTAGAAGCTTATGGCATACATAGGATTTTATTCTTTTTTCCATAGCTTAGAAAAAAAATGATCTTTCATCAAAAAACGCTACGAATTTCAAGTAAACTTTTCGTATTAGAACAAAAAAAGAAATTTTGAAAAAAGAAAAAAATCGAATTTCAAAGCATACGCAATACTCGTATGATTTGAATTTCGTACTTTTTTGAATTTGTTTTTTGCAAAAAAAAAATTAAGTATGCTTCTACTCCGTTCACCTATTATACCCCTTTTTTTGGAAAGTGATAAAAAAGTCATTCTGTATAGGTCCTCTGGTTAACAATCCCTTGAAGCTGTGAAAAAACAAACTTCTAACTTAACGTATAAAAAAAAAGATACGGCCGTTTATGCCGCACAAAAAGTATATTTCGACTCGGGAATCATAGGGTACTTTCCTTTGACATCATGAAAGGCCAGAAAATATGTAAATGTGTAGCATAATAACAAAAACCCTACAAATTTAAAAAGGGTTTATAAAACCTCTAAACGAAGCTAAAAGGCACTTGTTCTTCCCGTCATTGTGATATTTTTTTTGTTCTACACCATACCTGGGAACATTCTAGTTACGAAGATATTGGGGGTCAAAGTTCCAAATTTTTTACAAGTTTTTTTTAGATACAAGTTTTTATTGTAAGAGTTTTACTTTAAACACCTCTAAGATCCCCGTATTATTAAATCCATCCGTCATCAGCCCAATGTTTTGAGTGCGTTACATTGGGTTCTACCACAAAACATGATTTTTCACCCAAAAAAAAAACCGTTTCCCAGCATTTTTTTTTGCGTAAAGTTACTTAGTTTGATGTACAGAATGCTTAGTTGACGGCTTCGTGATGAGGTTGTTTACACCCTGTATGGTACCCTCGGCGCGCGTGTCCGACTTGCTCTTGGCCGATTTTATACCTACAAGTTTATACGGAACCCTCGGCACGCGAATCCATCCAACTCGCAATTGGCCGGTTTTATTTGGTAAAGTCATTGCATTGAAAACTGTATTTTGGCTGCATCTTTTTTAGTCTTTTATTTAATTGAAAGGTATAATTTGGGTTTTACCCTGCGGAGCTTGTGGTTAAATAATAACTAGCACAAATGGTTACCACGAATACAGACTCTTCACCAAGCATTCTGTACATCAAACTAAGTAACTATAAGCAAACATTTTTGCTGGGAAATTACTTTTTTTTCGGGTGAAACATCACGTTTTTCGGTAGAACTCAATGTAACGCACTCAAAACATTGTGCTGATGGTTGGATTGAATAGTACGGGGGTCGTGGAGGTGTTTAAAGTAAAAATCTTACATTCTAAACATGAAAAAAAAACTTGTGAAAAAGTTGGAACTTTGACCGCCAATAGTTCCGTAACTAGAAGGTTCCCAGGTATGGTGTAGAACAAAAAAATGATCGCAATGACGAGGAGAACAAGTGCCATTCGGCTTCGTTATGAGTCATTGTACACCCTTTATGTAGAACTTTTTTATCGGTAATTTAAAATTGATACAATTTTACCGTTGAAGCATTACAGTTTTGCAGGAAAAAGCTGGGCCTGGGTTCGATTCCCAGGTCGCGCAAGGTGTTATTGGGTTTTTCCATTAGGAATTTCTCAGTAGCAGTCACGGAGTCTGGATTTGTGTATTGTTGATGGTAATAGGCTCACCCCCTATTAAATGGGACTTAAACCTAAATGGTGAAAAGTGTGTGTATTATTAGATACACCTCTGTCAAACCGGGGATTATAGGCCTGATGATATTGTTACGTCGTACCCGTACCTACTTGTTACGGTAGTAGGTAGGTAGGTAAGACGAGTCTCGAATGATGTAGGTACAAATTCGCAAACTACCTATAAAAGAACATCGGAAGTTGTTATTGTAATTTCGACCGTACGCCAAGGGCATGTACAGTCGGGGTCTTTTCCGCCTGACCATTTTAATTTTTTTTCGCTTAAACCATGCGGAGGCGCCGAGCCACGCCCTCTTAAAGTTTCGGCCTATTAGGAAAGCGTCAACTTTGGCGCGCAAAAAAACATTATCTCTCGTTGGGCGTGCGTCGTCAGTGCGCTCGGCCGATTCGGTATCTTTTCATTCATTTTTTCTACACAAAGTCAACGGGGCGGGGCTAGAGAGCGTTTTTATGTTGCGAGTGCAAGCAAAAATTAGCTTAGTGGTGGTCAGGCGGGAGTGTCCTCGATAGTACCTACAAGTAGGTAGGTAGTAGTAGGTAGGTAGGTAAGACGAGTCTCGAATGATGTTGGTACAAATTCGCAAACTACCTATAAAAGAACATCGGAAGTTGTTATTGTAATTTCGACCGTACGCTTAGGGCATAAAGTACCTACTTCTTTATTTTGTACAAGTTTTGGAAGGACAATGACCTACTAAGGCATTGTCTAGAACAATTCGAGTATGTCGTGGATCTTTCTCGAAGGATCGGTCGCCATATAAATAGCCGACATGTTTTGGGGAGTGGCAGTCTGATTTTGGCTACACAACGAAGCGAATCGAAGTGAACTAGAAGTGCGATATATAAGTGAATAGTGATCAGTAGTGTATTTGTGATTAAGTTTTAAGTGTTTTGTGATTATTAAAGTTATTTGTTGTTTAATCGGTAGTAATTAATTTATCCCATACCCAGCTCGTAACAATATTTT
Organism: Xestia xanthographa; assembly: GCA_905147715.2. Lineage (NCBI taxonomy): Eukaryota > Metazoa > Arthropoda > Insecta > Lepidoptera > Noctuidae > Xestia > Xestia xanthographa. The sequence continues at coordinate 21,273,687 of LR990667.1, forward strand.
TACAGATTATTTGCGTGTACACCAAGTTGATTGTTCAACTGTACATACATACTTCATGTGTTGCCTAATCTCGAAAAACCTAAGAAAAACAAAGTTTGAATGCAATTGTTTTTTATCTTTGTAAAATCATTAATATTATTATCATGACTTTTATCAGAGAAATCTTGCAAAAACATTGTTTTATTTTATGTTTTTTCCAGAAGTACCGTATTTTAAGTTTGTATTGTTAACTTGAGGAGCTCGTCGCTAAATAATAACAGCCACTGGGGTAAGCCGCGCTTGCCTAGGTTGGTCCGAGGATGGGTGACCACCCATTACATATTGAGTTTCCTCCATGTCTAGGAGAGCACTGTAAGCCGTGGGTCCTGGCTGTCATTTGTAGATCTTTGACAGTCGTTACAGGTAGACAGTGGCCTGAATGTCTGAGAACCAGTCTTACCAAGGGGTACCGTACGTTACCCAGAACTAACAGGGTTGTGGTGGTCCAGGTTTTCCATACCTACCAAAAGACACCGTGGACAGAGCCGGATATAATGGAGGTAAAATTAAATTACGTTCCTTCTCGCGGAGCTTGTATTGCACACCATGTGAATCATTATTTGTTTAATTTTCTCACATAATTACTAATTAGCCATTTTCTAGATTTTAAGAATGACGCAAAAAACGTACGTACGTACGTACGTAAGTCGTAATGCAATTGTTATGTTAATTGTTATCTTTTCATCATCTTATTTTATACATTTTTAAATATTTTAAATTAAAAAATAGTACCTACTTCATTTTAACAAAAAACGGATTAAGTACCTAAAAATAAACATTTTGAGATATAAATATCTTGAAATGTTTATTAATGTATGTGTTGTATTTTCTCTATTTCTATATACATATAATAAAACAGTAACGAAAGAAAAACTGTACATTGAGAATTTTCGAGAAAAACTAAGTGGCTTTTGTTAGAAAAACGTAACTGATGAAAAAAAGTGACTTTTTAGAATTTTTGTCTGTTTGTCTGTGTGTATGGTACGGCTTCACGCCAAAACTACTAGATAGATTGAATTGAAATTCAGCAAAAATGTTCTTTGTAAGCCAAGGAAGGCTTTAAGCTACATATTATCACGCCGTATGTTATGGGAGGTAAGCATTATTGATTTTAAAAGGTTTTTGTTCGTAATTGAATGCACAAAATAATTGAAAGCACAAAATGACATGGTAAAAGCTATATTATGTGACGGAGATGATAAAAAAAAAGCGGGAGCAGGGTCCAAGCTACCGACGACGGCTAGGGCTCCGGAGACAGGAACCTCCTCACAATCTGTATCGAGGAGTACTGCCTTCTGAATCAGGTCCTCGATCCAACCGCCTCAGGAGAGTCTCATTTTGTTTATCATTACATATTTTTCTTTTTTTGATCAGATAGGCCGCTCCATATAAAATACTGGTATTCAGCTGCATCCGGTAAGACTATTAGAAGCCGACCACAACATAGTTGGGAAAATGATAATGAAGTAAGGCAAAGCTGTCATCAAAAGGTCAATAAACCATTCCAATAATAGGGTAGATGACAATGATATTATAAAGAAGATACGCCATGTTCATACTGAATGGCGTTCAGATATCGTTGCGAGTAATATAAAACTACGACAGCGATAGATAATACGGAACGTATAAGATAGAAAGAGATAGCTAGCTATCAAAGTGCAACAATTGTGTCACTTTGTCCTCAACAATTTGTGCGTGCTAGTGCGATATCTACCTCTTTTTACTATATAATATCATTGGTAGATGACAAAAAAAAATTAATTAGTCCGTCAGATAGATTTCCAAAAATATTTGGTCACATTTTTTTTACTTTTTCACGTAAAAAAAAATGAAGACAATACAGTACGTTAAAACTCGTATGAAGTCACATTTGAGTACATTTTTTACTCAAATGTGACGCCACAAGCACTCATGATCTTTGACACGTTTTATCTTCGTCAATTTTTATTAATTTGATAAAACAAAAAACACGTATCCAATATTTTTCGTTAATCTAACTGACGGACTAACCAGAATAGTACATTTTGATACAAGTGGAGAAAGTTTGTTATTGCAATCGAGGCGGAATTATAACACACGAGCCGTAGCTGGCGAGGGTGTTGAGCCGAGAATTGCAATAACAAATGTCCACGTGTATCAAACGACGTTTTTCGATACACTTTTGAAGAAATAAAATAAAATAACGAATAATATTTTTGTCATGAACTATGAAACTGTGATTTAAATTTTCTTTTTTTTTCGCGCTTTGGTCTCGCCAGGTTGAAAGGGAGGCAATGGTATGAAGCCGTTAAACAGGCTAATATAAAAATAGATTTATTTTATATTTTCGAATTCAGAACACAAATAAATGTTAATTTGTATATAAAAGTAACTATTAGTTTTAAATAATCATGTTTATCTATGATATTCTATTTATAAACACAATTTGAATATTCAAAAAAAATTTATGCCGTAAAGACGCGTAGTGCTTTGACAAAATAAAAAAAAAACATTCACCTCAGACTATATTGAACCAATTTGGACTAAGTATAGGTATAGTTATCTGTGGCAATTTTCATTCCCGCACACGTGCAGGAAAGTGGAAAAAATCGCACGCGTGTGAAATACATTGCATGTTGTACCTAATCGTAGTGCGTTATGGACCAGTTTTCGAGAAAGTGTATTGAAAACATATTTTTTGGTCAGTTATCGGTGTCGATTCTGTTGTGCACAAACTAAACTTAATTTAGGCTTTTGCTATCTTCTACTAAAAGGCAGTGCGAGAAAAGGACGGCTATAGCTATGAACTAAGTTAGAGATGTCAAACTAGTTTATGCCTTGCGCTTCACCGTGTTTTTAGTCGACATGTTTTTACGTGCACCCTTCATTTGTATGGAAATATTAGTTCCAACTAAATTTGACAGCTCTAAATTACATCCGTCTCTTTCTCGTTTTATTAACAAAGAAAAAGATAGAAATATCCTAAATTAAGTTTAGTTTGTGCACAACAGAATCGATACCACTGTCTGTCTGTCTGTCACCAGGCTGTATCTTATTGTAAAATGTAAAATTATTTGTAACTAATATTTCCATACAAATGAATCAAACTCAAACTCAAACTCAAAGCATTTATTTCAATTAGACCATTACGGCACTTTTGAAAGTCAAAAATACAAAAAAGAAAATCAAAGCTACAGTCCCAGTCACAAGGCATAATAACTTGAGAAAGTACTGTAGTTGCCCATTCCCTAGCGTGGGTCTCTATGGAGAAGAATGGGCAAGAAACTCCATGGACACTCTTTTAAAATCAAAATATTGTTACAAAATCTTGGTTACATCATTAATTTTGAGATTATACATATATGTGAGAACGATGTAGAAAGACGTGCACACTAAGAGCATCCAGAGTAAAAGATTAGATTAAAAATGTATGAATAAAGTAATTAAAATGAACCTTGGCAGCTAAGAGATGACCAGTCCCAACTGACAGCGCCCGTTCACAGACATGACGCATGTACCGGCGCCATTCAACTCAACCATATTGAAGGGAACTAAATGACCCGACACACCCGTCACCATCAGCGAGACATTTAAGTGAGCATGACATTCTCTCAGTCACCAAGGCATATTCAAGTCAATGAAAGATAAATAAATGTAAATGGTGGCTGAACAGTACAAAGTACTCACACATGTGCTATGCAATTATATAATACTAAGAACTGGAATCTATACAATGCAAGTATATTTTTACAATCTTCTGCAGCTTCCACAATACATTAACATGGGAATCAATTCTTCATCTGAATTGTATGGAAATACCAAATAATTTTGACAGCTCTAAATGACGTCCGTCTCTTTACCGTTTTATTAAAGAGAAAAAGATACCAATAGCCTAAATTAAGTTTAATTTGTGCACAACAGAATCGACACCATCATCCCTATTTACTTATTACAGTAAAAAAACCGTTTTGTTTTTTTCAAGAACCGATAATCAATCAACTCTTGTGGCTTATTACTAATAAGATAATGTTTTTTTCCTTCATTCATTATTTATATTATAATTGGTCAATTTATTACTCAGAAAGTAAACAAGATGATTAAATATGAATTATCTTGCTTTTACCGGTGGCTCCGTTCGCGTTAATTTAGAATTTGACAATCAAGTCGGCTCTGCTTGTAATAGGGAATATGCATGAAATACAAAACTCTTTTTATTTATGAAAAATGCCTTGTACCTATTAGCGCAAAAATTTTTTTGGTGCACTTGTTTAAGTTTCTAATACATCACTTATTTTACAATTTACTATTATAGGTAGCATCTTTTTGGTGAAACGGAACGTCCTCGGTAATGCGTATTGATGTTAAAGATCATTGTGTCAAAAAAACACTTTTATTTGAAAAGTGCTTAATTTTTCACTGAAATTTTATAATAATATTGTTATTGCTATGTTTACTGGATTAATGCACATACAATTAGTGAAATTATTTTATTAAGGACAAAAAAATTACATGTAAACAAGGCAGATTGTGGATAATGACGTAACATCATGGCCGCGACAGCTACGTACGGACGTTTGAACTGTCGTAGAAATTTGCAGGAGTTAAATTTTATTTTTGTGCGACAAACAGTACTTGAACTTTATAAGTTTTAATACTTTTCTTGGGTTGATTGTAGGTACTGTATTGTGAAAAAAAAAATACGTGCATAAATTCCCTATTCATACATGATTCGAAAGACACGTGGCGCCATCTCTTATCATAAGAACGTTATTGTTGTTTTCCTCGGAACAGTACTTTTTTTCGGGATAAAAGGTGCCCTATGTAGGGACATAGGGCACCTTTTATCCCGAAAAAAAGTCACAACAACAACAACAACAACAACAACCTATCAACCTGAAATTTTGCATATACATAGGGATGTATATGCAAAATTTCAGGATGATAGGTTGTTATATAGGTTGTTTCAGGATGTTAGACGTGAAAAGGTAAAAAAAAACTTACTTACATTTATTATTAGTTAGGATAACTTTGTAATATTATATTCTTAATCTCACACAAAATAGATAATGATTTTTATATTTCTCTGGGAATTCCATTGACATTAGCTAAGGCTAATAATAAACCAGACGGTCAGACTATTATTAATGATTTATACAAATAAGTAAAATTGAGGTTTCTGTTTGTAATTTCAAAATAACAGCTTTTTAAGAAAGTACCTTTATTCCCGTCTGCCACCACGGTCCGCCACTGGTGGCAGTTGCAACTATACGTATACAAGGTGTAAAAGACCTCATCACGAAGCCGTCAACCAAGCATTCTGTACATCAAACTAAGTAACTTTACGCAAAAAAAATTGCTGGGAAACGGTTTTTTTTTTGGGGTGAAAAATCATGTTTTGTGGTAGAACTCAATGTAATGCACTCAAAACATTGTGCTGATGGATGGATTGAATAGTACGGGGGTCGTGGAAGTGTTATATGTAAAAATCATACAATAAAAACTTGTATTTAAAAAAAAAACTTGTCAAAAAGTTGGAACTTTGACCCCTAATATCTCTGTAACTAGAAGGTTCCCAGGTATGGTGTAGAACAAAAAAATATCACAATGACGGGGAGAACAAGTGCCTTTCAGCTTCGTTAAGAGGTGTTTTATAACCCTATAAGAGTGTTTTGATTCATTACCCAATGATAATGACGGGGAGAACAAGTGCCTTTCGGCTTCGTTAAGAGGTGTTTTACACCCTTTAAGAGTGTTTTGATTCATTATCCAATGATAATGACGGGGAGAACAAGTGCCTTTCGGCTTCGTTAAGAGGTGTTTTACACCCTTTAAGAGTGTTTTGATTCATTATCCAATGATAATGACGGGGAGAACAAGTGCCTTTCGGCTTCGTTAAGAGGTGTTTTACACCCTTTAAGAGTGTTTTGATTCATTATCCAATGATAATAACGGGGAGAACTAGTGCCTTTCGGCTTCGTTAAGAGATGTTTTACACCCTATAAGAGTGTTTTGATTCATTATCCAATGATAACGACGGGGAGAACAAGTGCCTTTCGGCTTCGTTAAGAGGTGTTTTACACCATATAAGAGTGATAAGGATGAAATGTCCCTATGTGAAGGGTGATGTGAAACGATGAACGCATCTTTTTCACATTCATATCCAACAATTTCCTCACTAGGTAGGTACATTTTCCTCATTTCTCCACATTCAAGAGTTTTTTTGATTATTATAAATGGATTGAATATGATAAATGGTTTCTTTTATGTTTTTTTTTAACATCGGTTGTTGACCTATTAGTTGTTTGTTTAAATTGTTTTATTATGATTGACTTGTTGATTGAGTTATTTACATACGTAAACTCAAGTTTTATTTTATTGGGGTAGGCAGAACTAACAGATTGCAACTGCTTCGATTCTTACAAAACATAGTCACCAGTTTTGTATAAGTCCCATGTCATTGGGGGCGACCCTATTTCCATCAACCGGGCGCCTTCCCAGACCCCGTGGCTTCTGCTTTCTCAGTAGCAGACATGGAGCCTAGATTTGGGTTCAATTGATGGCAATAGGGTCACCCCCTATGATATGGGATTTCCATCAACCGGGCAACTACCCAGACTCCGTGGCTGTTGCTTTCTCAGTAGCAGACACGGAGCCTAGATTTGGGTCTAATGGATGGCAATAGGGTCGTCCCCTATGATATGGGATTTCCATCAACCGGGCAACTACCCAGACTCCGTGGCTGTTGCTTTCTTAGTAACAGACACGGTGTCTAGATTTGGGTCCAATTGATGGCAATAGGGTCGCCCCCTATGATATGGGATTTCCATCAACCGGGCGCCTACTCAGACTCCGTGGCTGCTGCTTGTTCAGTAGCAGACAGGGTGTCTATATTTGGGTCCAATTGATGGCAATAGGGTCGCCCCAATTACATGGGATTTAAACATAACTATCGAAATGTGGGTGTACTATTAGGTACACCTCTGCCTGAACCTACGCGGATTACGAGCGTAATGTTTTGTTAATTATAGCTCAAAGTATTGACGTCTTAGAAATACCGTTGTAACGGTTTTTGACAGAAAGCCGCCATTTTTTGTTTGTGTACAGTCGAATACAGATGTGTAAATCATCATCTGAATATTGTATGTAAGTATTAAGTTTTTTTTTGGGACAATGGAAGTACAAAATATCGTGTTGCGCCGATCTCAAGAATAAGTATACAGGGTGTAAAAGACCTCATCACGAAGCCGTCAACCAAGCATCAAACTAAGTAAGTTTACGCAAAAATGAATGCTGGAAAACGACTTTTTTTTTGGGGTGAAAAATCACATTTTGTGGTAGAACTCAATGTAATGCACTCAAAACACGCTGATGGATGGATTGAATAGTACAGGGGTCGTGCAGGTGTTTAAAGTAAAAATCTTACATTAAAAACTTGTAATTAAAAAAAAATACTTGTCAAAAAGTTGGAACTTTGACCCCTAATATCTCCGTAACTAGAAGGTTCCCAGGTATGGTGTAGAACAAAACAATGATCGCAATGACGGGAAGAACAAGTGCCTTTCGGCTTCGTGAAGAGGTGTTTTACACCCTATATGTCACAGGCAAGAAGATGAATAATAAGAATTTTGTAAGACATGGAGAGTGAGCGCCGTTTTAAATGTTCCATTACCTACTCACAAAGTAATAACGAGATCTTGTTACTAAGCACTTTCCATCATAAGTCTTGAACCAGTAAAAATATTGTTTACTAGCGGACGTCACGCGGTTTCACCCGCGTAGTTCCCGTTCCCGTGGGAGTACGGGGATTAAATATAGCCTATGTTACTTGCTGATAATGTAGCTATGCATTGCTGAAAGATTTTTTCAAATCGGTCCAGTAGTTTTTAAGTTTATTCGTTACATACAAAAATACAAATCTTTCCTCTTTATAATATTAGTATAGATTACGCCGAATGTGCGCTTCAGGATATTTTGACTGCGTGGCTGAATTTTTCGCCAAAAATATCTGAATTAATTGCTTACGATACGATAATAAAATAAACCCGGCTAAGTGCGAGTTTCGTACCATCGGAATAGGGACCCCCACTTTAATTTATAATTTATTTTTATCACTTGTGGCAACATCATCTGTGAAAATTCCAACTGTCTAGCTATGACGGTTCATGAGATACAGCCCAATGACCGATTCATGAGATAGTGGGGTCTTAGTAATAGGGAATACCCTAAAAAGAAAGAAAAAAAAGTCGTCTCCCAGCAATAATTTTTGCGTAAAGTTACTTAGTTTGATGCTTGATTGACGGCTTCGTGATGAGGTCTTTTACACCCTGTATACTTATTCTTGAGATCGGCGCAACACGATATTTTGTTCTTCAATAGTAGAAAAAAAACCGGCCAAGTGCGAGTCGGACTCGCGCACGAAGGGTTCCGTACCATTATTATCAAAAAAAACCGGCCAAGTGCGAGTCGGACTCGCACACGAAGGGTTCCGTACCATTGACTATATTTAGTATTTGTTGTTATAGTGGCAACAGAAATACATCATCTGTGAAAATTCCAACTGTCTAGCTATGACGGTTCATGAGATACAGCCCAATGACCGATTCATGAGATAGTGGAGTCTTAGTAATAGGGAATACCCTAAAAAGAAAGAAAAAACAGTCTTTGTTTAGATATGATTTGATCTCACGATGCAACTACTTGACCATTACAGCTCAACAATTATAATAAATAGGTATGAGTTTAATAGGAAATAAAATTGTGGAGGTCAGATAGGCAGTCGCTCCATGTACAATACTGGTATTCAGCTGCATCCGGTTAGACTGGAAGCCGACCCCAACATGGTTATGAAAAGGCTAGGCATATAATAAAAAGTTTAAATTCTCAGACGACATTTAAACAAGACATCTTTTCAATATTTTATAATTTGTTGTTTCTAATCTCATTTATGTTAATTATTCCGCGCACAACTTTGAAACCATGTAGTATTTAATTTTAAGAATAACCAATTTATGATACACGTGTAGGTACCTGTTATCTTCATAAAACTAAATAATTTTAAAATTTATAATTATATAGCAACAACAATTCTTTATATCTTTTTTATAGTTCTATGTAAAAATAATTAAAATGTTAATAATGAGCAGCTTTAATATCATCACGTTAAAATTTGTTTATAAGTTTGTATTTAGTGTGTAATCTCCGGAACGAATGATCCAATTCTAAAGCTTCTTTCACTGTAGGAAAAATAACTTTAATAAAAAAATGGTTCTCTGTAAAGTCGGTTTACGGACGATAAGTTTACGTGATAACGTCGTTTTTCATGATATTAGTGATTTTAACTTAAAAACAAAATTCCATCTGCCTTTTCACCCCTTCCTTTCACCTTTTTGATTGAAATTCTAACAACACCGTTGCGTTAGCTTCCAACCATACGCCTAGATAATAAATTTTGTGATTTTTACTTCGAAAATTAAGGATTTTCCATACATAACTTCATCCCCTTTTTAATCCCTTTGGGGGTGGAATTATCAGAAACGTTGACACACGTTTATAAATTCATTTTCAATCGTCAGCCTAAACACAAAATTTTAAGATTCTAACTTTAAAACTGACGGACTTTCATACAAACTTTCATCCCCTATTTAACTACCTAAGGAGTTAAATTTCGAAAAATACTTCTTCATTCCTTTTTTTACATTATAAAGGGAACTACTGTGCAAAATTTCAGTTTTCTAGGTCCAAGGGTTTGGGCTGGACATTGATCGCGGCGCGCGTAACAGTGTGAGACTTTTTCGTGCGTGCAGCTGGTGTTCATCGATTTATAAGACGTTGTAAAACATAGCAAGAGCTTCTACTACTTATAAGATCCTTAATGTGTATACCTATGTTAACAAATAAATGATTCTGATTATTTTCTTTTCTTTCATTCGTTATGACGTCAAAAACTATAATTACTTTTAATCTAACAACTTTATCTAACGTGGCAATGTTGCCAGCCTTCTGGGAACTTTTCCTGTTGACAGCGATGTGGACGAAATTGTTGACGCCCTGTAACCCTTTATGTTTTTACTAGCTGATGCCCGCGGTTTCACCCGCCCGCAAATTATAGACTAAAACTTTGCTCTTAAATCACTCTATCTATTAAACAAACCCGCGTAGTTTTAAAGATCTAAGCATACATAGGGACAGACGTGGTGGGCGACTTTGTTTTATGATATTATGATTACTATTGTAGAGTTGTGGTTTATAAATAATTAAAAGCTGTAGCATTAAAAGAAACAATTTTATTAATATAAAATTATAATATTTTTTCTATCGACTGTACATACCACACGGTGAAAAACCTTAAAGTGCTTATATTGTCAAATTTACGTAATGATAATTTGTAAATATTTAAGAAATAAATAACGTTGTATAATATACTAGCGGACGTCCCGCGGTTTCACCCGCGTAGTTCCCGTTCCCGTGGGAGTACGGGGATAAAATATAGCCTATACGGATTCGGAAGAATCCCTCTAAGTAATAGTAAAAGAAATTTTGAAACGGTCCAGTAGTTTTTGAGCCTATTCAATACAAACATACAAAAATACAAAGGTTTCCTCTTTATAATATTAGTATAGATAGGTTGTGCCTGTGAATAATTTTCATGAAAATTCCGTTATTTTGAAACATAACATCACGCCTGTAATCCCCAAAGGGTAGGCAGAAGTGTTCTATAGTAAAAAATCCACATTATGCAGAGCCCCATGTAATAAGGGGCGAGCCTATTCCCATCAACCGGGCACAAATTCTGCTACAGAGAAATGTCTGAAGAGAAAACCTAATAACACTTTGCCCGACCTGGGAATCGAATCTAAGACCTATGTCTCTAGTTTTAAAAAATGACGTGTCAAAGTGTTTGTAAAAACCTACTTGCAAAATAAACATCATTTATGTTTGCAGTAGCACTTACGACCACACTGGACCAAAGAACAAGAAAAAACCGGCCAAGTGCGAGTCGGACTCGCACACGAAGGGTTCCGTACCATTGACTATATTTAGTATTTGTTGTTATAGCGGCAACAGAAATACATCATCTGTGAAAATTTCAACTGTATAGCTGTCACGGTTCATGAGATACAGCCTGGTGACAGACAGACGGACAGACAGACGGACAGACAGCGAAGTCTTAGTAATAGGGTTCCGTTTTTACCCTTTGAGTACGGAACCCTAAAAAACCGGCCAAGTGCGAGTCGAACTTGCGAATGAAGAGTAAAACACCTCACAACGAAGCCGAAAGGCACGTGTTCTCCCCGTCATTGCGATCATTTTTTTGTTCCACACCACACCTGGGAACCTTCTAGTTACGGAGATATTGAGGGTCAAAGTTCCAACTTTTAGGAAAGGTGTTTTTTCAAATGTAAGGTATTTAAACACCTCCACGACCCCCGTACTATTCAATCCATCCATCAGCACAATGTTTTGAGTGCGTTACATTGAGTTCTACCTCAAAACATGATTTTCCACTTCGAAAAAAAAGTCGTTTCCCAGCAATAATTTTTCCGTAAAGTTACTTATTTTGATGTACAGAATGCTTGGTTGACGGCTTCGTGATGAGGTCTTTTACACCCTGTATTTTTTTTATTATAGCGGCAACAAAAACACATCATCTGTGAAAATTTCATCTGTTTAGCTATCACGCAGATAGCTAATGTTTTATGGAGTAGTTTAGGCTTACTTTACTTTTATTTTAGAAAAACAAGTCTTGAATTTTTTTTTTATTGTTCATGGACGAAGTCGGTTAACAGCTAGTTTATTTATTAATAAATAATAAATGACATGTGTTGAGTCATTTTCTCGACTACATGCTAAGTGCGTAATAAAAATTAACTATCTACGGCTTTAAAATTAACAACCCTATTATAGTTTTTGCATAAATTAGGTTTCAATTACCATGTTACATAATATTTTATATACTTATTCATCATCATCTGCCTAGCCTTTTCCCAACTGTGTTGGGGTCGGTTTCCAGTTTTACCGGATGCAGCTGAATACCAGTATTTTACATGGAGCGACTGCCTATCTGACCTCCACAACCCAGTTAGTACCGGGTAATACGATACCCCTTGGTAAGACTGGTTGTCAGACTTTTTGGGCCTCTGACTACCTAACGACTATAATAATATATAATATTTTATATACTTATTATAAATTATAAAAAAATAATTAGGTATAATATTGTAATAAAGGTTATAATTTCAATTTCGATTTCGATTCAATCATAACCACCGACATCATTAAGGTTTGATTCATTCCTTCATTTTTCTGATCTCAACGCAGTGGGGCCAACGACACGATGGTTTTGAATTTTACCATTGGCCCCACCAGTGGGGCCGTGTCAGGGGGAACAAAGGGAATACACCATTCTAAACTATAACTCGTTGGGAACTCAGGCCTCCTCTCTATGAGAGAGAATGTGCTATGCACCACCACGCGGGCCCAGTGCGGGTTAGTAGATGTCACATGTCTTCGAATGTTTGGTTCTAGGACATGCCGGTTTCCTCACGATGTTTTTCTTCTCAGTTTTGATAACAGTATTCATCATCTGCCTAGCCTTTTCCCAACTATGTTGTGGTCGGCTTCCAGTCTAACTGGAAGCAGCTGAATACCAGTATTTTACATGGAGCGACTTTCTATCTGACCTCACAACCCAGTTTGTAATATGTAATACGATACCCCTTGGTAAGACAGGTTGTCAGACTTTCGGGCCACTGACTACTCGTCAAAGATCTACTAATGAGGTGTTTTCCGAAGCACGGAGGAAACTCGCTAAATTATGGATGGTCACCCATCCACGGACCAACCTTAGCAAGTGCTGCTTAAGCTCTCCTGCTGCCTCGTTGGTCTAGTGATCGCAAGCGCAACTACTAAATATTCGGACCAACTAGTTCAGCCAGGTTTCAGGCTTGCTAAGGTAGATTCATCTTTCATGGGGTACTGTTTAAAATGTTACAATAAAATACCTCCCCACATTCTACAACTAAATGAGACGAAATTTAAATCTTGTATAAAACGCACACTATGTAGTCAAGCATATTATAAGTTAGGGGATTACATTAATGATAAAAATGCTTGGCTCAATGCTGGTCCTGCTCCACAACCATAGGGGAAAACTAATTGGGCAAATTATTGTGGTAGCTGCAGAAGATTGTAAAAATATCCTTGCTTTGTATAGACTCCATCTCTTAGTATTGTATAATTGCATAGCTCATGACTGTGTGAGTACCATGTACTGTAAAGCATTTGCATTTAGTTATCTTTCATTGACTTGAATATGCCTTGGTGACCGAGAGAATGTCATGCTCACTCAAATGTCTCGCTGATGGTGGTGGGTGTGTCGGGTCATTTAGTTCCCTTCAATCTGGTTGAGTTGAATGGCGCCGATACATGCGTCATGTTCGTGTACGGGCGCTGTCAGTTGGGACTGGTCATCTCTTAGCTGCCATGGTTCATTTTAATTACCTACTTTATTTATACATTTTTGATTTAATACTTTGCTCTGGACGCTCTTAATGTGCACGTCTTTCTACATCGTTCTCACATATATGTATAATCTCAACATGAATGATGTAACCAAGATTTTGTAACAATATTTTGATTTAAAAGAGTGTCCATGGAGTTTCTTGCCCGTTCTTCTCCATCGAGATCTACGCTAGGGAATGGGCAACTACAGTACTTTCTCAAGTTATTATGTCTTGTGACTGGGACTGTAGCTTTGTTTTTTTTTGTATTTTTGACATTCAAAAGTGCCGTAATGGTCTAATTGAAATAAATGCTTTGAGTTTGAGTTTGAGTTCGATTCCCACGTCAGACAAAGTGATATTGGGATTTCCATCAGGAATTTCTCAGTAGCAACCACAGAGTCTGGATTTTGGCAATAGGGTAGCTCCCTATTTCATGAGATTAAACATCCGGAATGTTGGTGTAGGTATTATTAGGTAGGTACACCTCTGCCTAATCATTCGGTAATAGGCTTGTGTCCTGAAAAAATCTAATTAGTCCGTCAGTTAGATTATCAAAAAATATTTGACACGTATTTTTTCTTTTGTTACGTAAACCAAAATTGACGAAGATACGACGCTTTTAAAATTCTCAATACGTCACGCCGTGATATAATTTTTAGTGCGTTGTGACGTCACGAGCCCCCTCTCTCAAGTTTAGATGCGTTTTATATTTGTCAATATTCATTGATTTACAAAAACAAAAAATACTTGTCCATTATTTTCCAATACTCTAACTGACGGACTAAATAGATTTGTAATTTATTGATGGTGGAAACTAGCCTATTATGGTTGAAACAATAGTTAAAATAGGTATTCGAAAAGTCCATAAAAAGTATAGACTGACATTATACTTACAGCAGACAACAAAATGGCCGTCGGCTATTAAGTTTTCTAATAATTCCTATTGTTACAAAAACTTTCTTCTACATAAATGTCGGAGGCATTTCGCCAAAGCTCTCTCTGATGCATTTAAAAACATGAATTTACATAAAATGAATCCCTATAAATTTTTAGGGTTGTGTACCTCCGCAGCCGAAAGGCACTTGTTCTCCCCGTCATTGCGATCATTTTTTTGTTCTACACAATACCTGGGAACCTTCTAGTTACGGAGATAATGGGGGTCAAAGTTCGAACTTTTTGAAGTTTTTTTTTATAATACAAGTTTTTAATGTAAGAATTACTGTTACATTAAAGGTTACTTTAAACACCTCCACGACCCCCGTACTAATCAATCCATCCATCAGCACATTGTTCTGAGTGCGTTACATTGAGTTCTACCACAAAACACGATTTTTCACCCCAAAAAAAGTAGTTTCCCAGCAATAATTTTAGTGTAAAGTTACTTAGTTTGATGTACAGAATGCTTGGTTGACGGCTTCGTGATAAGGTTGTTTACACACTGTATTAGTTAAAATTAAATTGAAGACATTATTGCGCTGACCCAAAATAATTTGGAATAAGGGCAGAAGTAACGATGATATTGACAAACAAACCTGAAGATAATTATCAAGCCAGTTAATTCAGTTTAATGTTTCAAAACAATAAACAAATTGATAAGATTTTGGTGTCCGAATTTACAGTGTCAATTTGCAATCAGTTATGTTATCAGTTTACTCTGAATTTAGGGCACAAAGATACGGTAGGCGATTAGGTCGTTTATAGGGAGCGAATTATATTTATGTAATTGACCTTGAAATTAAGGCCAATAACAAAATCTAAGGTGAGACCTTGTCTGAATTTCAGGGCTGTTGGCTATCGGTAGGAAAAAACCGGCTAAATGTGAGTCAGACTCACGCATGAAGGTTTCCGTACCATCGTAGTAGGGGAGTCCCCTTACATTTTTGATTATTTAAATTTTATTTTTTAATTTTATTTTTTAATTTCTTAAATTTTAATTTATAAAATGATAATTTCTTAAATTTTAATTCATAAAATGATAATTTCTTAAATTTTTATTTACAAAATTATATTTTCTTGAATTTTAATTTATAAAACAATAATTTCTTAAATTTTAATTTATAAAATAATAATTTCTTAAATTTTAATTTATAAAATGATAATTTCTTATACAAAATTACATTTTCTTAAATTTTAATTTATAAAACAATAATTTCTTAAATTTTTATTTATAAAATAATAATTTCTTAAATTTTTATTAATAAAATATTAATTTCTTAAATTTATATTATATAATAATCATTCTTTGAATTTCTTTCTCACAAAACTCATAACTCATCCAGACTCCGTGGCTGTTACTGAGAAATTTCTGATGGGAAACCCAATAACAATTGGCCCGATCCAGGAATCGAACCAACGACCTCATGCTTAGTATAGTCACAATTGCAACCACTAAACCAACAAGGCATTCAAATTAAAACAAAACAAAACTTGCAAAATGAATGCCTACTTACATCTCTGCCTACCTTTTAAGGAAAACAAGCTTGATGGTAAGTTACGAATGTGCAATACTTTAAATTATGATGTTTACGCTAGATTATTGTAGCGATGACCTCAATAAAACCTCACATTACCTACTTGTAAACGTGACAAAATGCATTTTTATAAAGATTCTGTTGATATGCAATATTCATCTTAGATCTATAGTTGCCATTTTTAATTTGCCTAGAGACATATGTATAATTAAAAGTACATAAAATGAATCTTCTAAAATGCCTGAAGCCGTCAACCAAGCATGCTGTACATCAAACTAAGTAGGTACTTCTACGGAGATATTATTGCTGGGAAACTACTTTTTTTGGGGGTGAAAAATCACGTTTTGTGGTAGGACTCAATGTAATGGACTCAAAACATTGTGCTGATGGATGGATTGAATAATAGTACGGGGGTCGTGGAGATATTTAATGTAAAATTGTAATTTTTGTTCTAGAACATACCAGAGAACCTTCTGGTTACGGAGATATTGGGGGTCAAAGTTCCAACTTCTTCACATTTTTTTTTTACTTTAAATACCTCCACGGCTACCGCACTATTCAATCCATCCATCAGCACAATGTTTTGAGTGCGTTACATTGAGTTCTACTGCGCAAAACGTTGTTTCAGCCCAAAAAAATATAATTTTCGAGTAGAGTTACTTAGTTCGATGTACAGAATGCTTGGTTGACGTCTTCGTAAAAGGTTCGTTTATAGCTTGACGAATATTTTGACGCTTTTAATCCCCGAAAGATGAACCTTCTATTACACTCACATTTCGCCAGCTATGTTTCAGACTTATGTTAATATAATAATAATAATAATGATGCCAATGGCTTAATAGCCAAGAGCCTCAACCAACATCTTAGGAGGCTCTCGCTTGGCAGCTGGATCAAGGGCTTGATTCAGAAAGCAGTACTTCTGGACACGGCACGTATTGTAAGGAGGTTCCTCTCTCAAGAGACCTGACCACCGGTTGCTCGGACCCTGTTTCCAGCGCTCTGGTGGGCTACTATTTTTTATATTATTAAATGTTTTTTTATAGTGTTTTATATATAAATATTTAAAAATGTTCAAAATATGTAATACTAGCGGACGTCACGCGGTTTCACCCGCGTAGTTCCCGTTCCCGTGGGAGTACGGTGATAAAATATAGCCTATACGGATTCGGAAGAATCCCTCTAAGTAATGGTAAAAGAAATTTTGAAATCGGTCCAGTAGTTTTTGAGCCTATTCAATACAAACATACAAAAATACAAAGGTTTCCTCTTTATAATATTAGTATAGAAGTATAGATAATGAATAAAGGAAAATAATAATAATATGGAGCGATTATAGCCATCAATTGGGCACAAATCAATACTACTGAGAAATTCCTTATGGAAAAACTCAATAACACTATGCCCCATCGGGGAATATGACCCATTACCTCATGCTATTATAATTATACTTGAGACAAAATACATAGGAAACAGCGCAATAATATGAACAAAAATAAGAATTTATGTGTATCATCATTTCAGCCGAAAGACGTCCACTGCTGGACATAGGCCTCCCCCAAAGGGGGGTTTTTGCCATAATCGCCACGCTTGGCAGGCGGGTTGGCGATCGCAGTACGGTTGTTACAAAAGCACAGAGAACGCTGCTGCCCATTCTCTGGTAAGTCCCTTAGTCGCCTCTTACGACACCCACGGGAAGATATGGGATGGTGCTATTCTTTACGTCCGACACCATACAGAACATGTATACTACAACTAAAAAACCCGACTAAAGAAAAATCACGCTCTAATCAAATTCGGGGTTAACAAGGTAAAATCAACTCCTCCCTTTGTTGAAGTTTTTCCAGCGACTAAACAATTAAGCAGTTTTAAATACAATTAAATGTATAAGAAAAGAATGGATTGATATATAGATAGTATAATATTAATAGAATAAGTAAATCGATGGGAATATTAAATACTTGTAGGATATGAAACATTTTAAACTGAAAAGTATTAAAGCGGTCTTCCTCTCTGCGTAGTTACTAAATTTGCTGTGCTCAAATGGGTCCATAATTGTTTTTATGTTTGTATTTACCACCTGTAAGTGTACATTATGGATTTAGAAATAAACTATTTTGACTTTGACTTTGAAGTCGGTTAAAAATGAACTTTGCGGAAACACATTGAAAGAACCTTTTTCATTATTCCATACAAAAACAGGAACAAGCATTACTAAACACGAGACGTTAATAATTTCAGAATCGATTTAATTTAAATATTTTAGAATTAAATAATAAGATGGCTGACGTCACTCCAGCAAACAATTTAACTTCGATAACCTGATTTCTAAAGTTCAACTACTTTTTTTATAATTTTAAGTTTCTTATAACTTTTAATAACCATAAATTACAAAGATATTAGCAATAGTAAGTATAATTTGTTAACACGTGACTCCGAATTTTCCAATTTTATTGATGAGCGTTTAACACGGGGTTTTTTTGGGAATAGTACATTTTGATACAAGTGGAGAAAGTTTGTTATTGCAATCGAGGCGGAATTATAACACACGAGCCGTAGGCGAGGGTGTTTTTGAGCCGAGAATTGCAATAACAAAATGTCCACGTGTATCAAACGACGTTTTTCAATACACTTTTGAATAAATACAATAAAATAACGAATAATATTTTTGTCACGAACTATGAAACTATGATTTACATTTTCTTTTTTTTTTTCGCACTTTGGTCTCGCCAGGTTGAACGAGAGGCAATGGTATGAAGCCGTTAAACAGCCTAATATAAAAAAAGATTTATTTTATATTTTTGAATTCAGAACACAAATAAATGTTAATTTGTGTATAAAAGTAACTATTAGTTTTAAATAATCATGTTTATCTATGATATTCTATTTATAAACACAATTTGAATATTCAAAAAATATTTATGCCGTAAAGACGTGTAGTGCTTTGCAAAAAAAAAAAAAAAAACATTCACCTCAGACTATAGGCATTGAACCAATTTGGACTAAGTATAGGTATAGTTATCTGTGGAAAAAATCGCACACGTGTGAAATACATTGCATGTTGTACCTAATCGTAGTGCGTTAAGGACCAGTTTTCGAGGAAGTGTATTGAAAAATAGTTTTTTTTTTTGGTAAGAAAGGGTCTGATGAGATGGCCAGTAATAGAGAAGTGTGGAAGAAGAAGATATGCTGCGACGACCACTAATGAATTGGGATAAGGGGAATAGAATTATGATGATGATGATTATTTTTCTTATACGTAAACGTCTTAAAAAAAATGCATTTATTCTTTTCAGAAAATATTATCATCATCATTTCAGCCGAAAGACGTCCACTGCTGGACATAAGCCTCCCCCAAAATGGGTTTTTTGCCATAATCGCCACGCTTGGCAGGTGGGTTGGCGATCGCAGTACGGTTGTTACTAAAGCACAGAGAACGCTGCTGCCCATTCTCTGGTAAGTCCCTTTTTCGCCTCTTACAACACCCACGGGAACATTTGGGATGGTGCTATTCTTTACGTCCGACACCATACAGAACCGAAATACAGAAAATATTATATGGCGATGTATTTATTATGGTCAAAAATTATTTCCTTCCTACACATCATCATCTGCTTAGCTTTTTCCCAACTATGTTGGGGTCGGCTTCCAGTTTTACCGGATGCAGCTGAATACCAGTATTTTACATGGAGCGACTGCCTATCTGACCTCCACAACCCAGTTAGTACTGGGTAATACGATACCCCTTGGTAAGACTGGTTGTCAGACTTTTTGTGCCTCTGACCACCTAACGACTGTCAAAGATCTACAAATGACAGCCGGGACCAACGGCTTAACGTGCTTTCCGAGGCACGGAGGAAACTCGGTATGTAATGGGTGGTCACCCATCCACAGACCAACCTAGGCAAGCACGGCTTAACCTAACGATCGACCCGAGCGGCTGTTATTATATAGCCACGAGCTCCTCCTATTTCCTTCCTACACATGTAGATAATTATTTTTGAAGTCTCGTAAATTGTGTAAGCATACAGGGTGTAAACAACCTCATCACGAAGCCGTCAACCAAGCATTTTGTACTTTAAACTAAGTAACTTTACGCAAAAATTATTGCTGGGAAACGACTTTTTTTTTGGGTGAAAAATCATGTTTTGTGGTCGAACTCAATGTAACGCACTCAAAACATTGTGCTGGTGGATAGATTGAATAGTACGAGGGTCGTGGAGGTGTTTAGAGTAAAAATCTTATATTAAAACTTGTGATTAAAAATAAACTTGTCAAAAAGTTTTAACTTTGACCCGCAATATCTCCGTAACTAGAAAGTTCCCAGGTATGGTCTAGAACAAAAAAAATATCGCAATGACGGGGAGAACAAGTGCCTTGCGGCTTCGCTAAGAGGATTTTTAAACCCTTTCTTTATAAGTATAAGTACGTATAGATAAACCTGTAAATATTTTTTCTCCATTCGAATAATCATTTTCATTATACCTCTAAGAAATTTGTTTGACATTTCCCGGCATAACTTAAACGAAAACAAAAAACATTTTGAAGCTCAAAGCTCACCAAATACGTGCGCACATTGCAAGAAAATGAAAGTAAATCTCAAGTAAACGCATTATCGTTCATCTTAAAGACACTTTCATGGCACACTGCCCTAATTCCCCCCACTAAAGTGAAAGTCAGCAAATATAATAATATGACATAATACGACATAACATATGTAAATGCGGACTTAATAAACGGTTAATATTACTCCATTTTTTGTAATAATAGGTGGTGACCGAGTTTTGGAATAGCAAAAATTTTTCGAATAAATTTTGACGGAATTCGAATAAAATTTATGTAAATGGGTTGTTTATATTTTTAAATGGCGTGTTAAATAGTTTGTATTATTTAAATTGTAATAAATTGCACAGAAACAAAAAAAAATAACTAAAAAACCTACCTTAGCGAGAAAAATCCCAGTTCCAAAACAGGAGTTCCACAGAAAAAAAAAATCCACACAGACACTTGAATTACAAACAAAAAACACCACAGAAAAAAAAAACACAAAAAATATTTTTTCACAAAAAACTATTACGAAAGCGCACTTGTGTCGTAAAATATTTTTTTCTTCGAATAATAATATTTTGCTTCGCGGCACGGCTGTGTTCTACGGGCGCAATCGCCCGACTAATGAACATTCTCTTCAGTAAGTCAAGCTGCGATGCTTCATGCTATTTTTCTGTTGTAGAACCTGCAGAGTAGACGAGTAGTAAGATGGATGACATGTGTCATCTTTAATTGAACTATTTTTCATTGAAAAATTATACTTTTGAATCATTGGAAAATTGGTTTTGGGGGAGTCTCGGTTTTTAGTTTAAGAGTAGCTTATTCAATTCGCGGAGCTCGTGGCTAAATAATAACAGGTCTTTAGGTTAAGCCGTGCGTGCCTAGGTTGGTCTGTAGATGGGTGACCACCCATTACATACCAAGAGCCTCGGAAAGCACGTTAAGCAGTTGGTCCCGGCTGTCATTTGTGATCTTTGACAGTCGTTACAGGTAGTCAGTGGCCCAAAAAGTCTGACAACCAGTCTTACCAAGGGGTATCGTATTACCCAGTACTAATTGGGTTGTGGCGGTCAGATAGGCAGTCGCTCCATGTAAAATACTGGTATTCAGCTGCATCCGGTTAGACTGGAAGCCGACCACAACATAGTTGGGAAAAAGCTAGGCAGATGATGAGTAGCTTATTCAATTAAGAATAAGCTATACTCTTAAATATTTCTATCTATTAATATAGGTTACTTACATATTTAACACTAACTAACGTCCCGCGGTTTCACCCGCGTAGTTCCTGTTCCCGTGGGAGTACGGGAATAAAATATAGCCAATAGCACTCACGAATAATGTAGCTTTCTACCAGTGAAACAATTTTTAAAATTGGTTCATTACTTCCGGAGATTACCCCCTACATACAAACTTACAAACATACAAACTTACAAACTTACAAACATACAAACTTACAAACATACAAACTTACAAACATACAAACTTACAAACATACAAACTTACAAACATACAAACTTACAAACATACAAACGTACAAACTTACAAACATACAAACTTACAAACATACAAACTTACAAACATACAAACTTACAAACTTACAAACATACAAACTTACAAACATACAAACTTACAAACATACAAACTTACAAACAAATGTTACCTCTTTATAATATTAGTATTTAACATAACATCACGCTTGTAATCCCCGAGGGGTAAGACAGAAGTGTATCTAATAGTACACCCACATTTGACCAGTTATCTTTAAGTCCCGTGTAGTAAGGGCGAGTCTCTTGCTATAAACAATTTGCCCGATCCAGGAATCGAACCCGGGACTTCATGCTCAGCAGTCGCGTTTGTGAGCACTGGAATAACGAGGCAGTCCAAGGAGGATTGTTAATAGGTATTTGTATGGAAATGGGCAGGTTCTTAATCTACACTAATATTATAAAGAGGAAAGATTTGTATGTTTGTAATGAAAAAACTACTGCGCTAATTTCAAAAATTATTTCACCATTAGAAAGCTACATTCACCTTGAGTAACATAGGCTATATTTTATCCCCGAACTCCCACGGGAACAGGAACTACGCAGGTGAAACCGCGTGATGTCAGCTAGTGATATATAAAGTTGATAGATTATTTAATTGCTGAGTGGCGCCGGCAAGGCAACTGAAACATTATCAAATCAAATTTTTTTTTAGGGTTCCTTATCCAAAGGGTAAAAACGGGACCCTAGTTACTAAGACTCCACTGTCCGTCTGTCGGTCACCAGGCTGTATCTCATGAACCGTGGTAGCTAGACAGTTGAAATTTTCACAGATGATGTATTTCTGTTGCCGCTATAACAGAAAACGGAATAAAATAAATATTTCAGTGGGGCTCCCATACAACAAACGTGATTTTTTTGCCGTTTTTGCTCGACATTAATAAAGGCAACAGGTAGACGCTTGTAATATTCACAGAATATTAAATTGTATATTCACTTTAAAAATAAATAATTAAATTAAAATAAAATAAAGAAACTCAA
Source organism: Xestia xanthographa (assembly GCA_905147715.2). Classification (NCBI taxonomy): domain Eukaryota; kingdom Metazoa; phylum Arthropoda; class Insecta; order Lepidoptera; family Noctuidae; genus Xestia; species Xestia xanthographa. The sequence continues at coordinate 21,296,748 of LR990667.1, forward strand.
TCTCAAACATACAAAAAGAAAATCAAAGCTACAGTCCCAGTCACAAGACATAATAACTTGAGAAAGTACTGTAGTTGGCCATTCCCTAGCGTAGATCTCTATGGAGAAGAACGGGCAAGAAGCTCTAAGGACACTCTTTAAAATCAAAATGATGTTACAAAATCTTGGTTACATCATTAATTTTGAGATTATACATATAGGTATGTGAGAACGATGTAGAAAGACGTGCTCACTAAGAGCGTCCAGAGTAAAAGATTAAATCAATAATTTAAGAATGAAGTCATTAAAATGAACCGTGGCAGCTAAGAGATGACCAGTCCAATATTTAAGGGCCCCCCGCTCCCATACAACAAACATGATTTTTTTGCCATTTTGTCTAATGTTGTATTGCGTCAACTAGGCCTTTCGATATTTCCTTAAACAGGCTATGGGCATTCAGAGTCAATAAATAAATATTGAGCAAGAAAATAGCAAAATGGGCAGTAACGTTGGCAGTTAACAAATCGGAATTATTCGGTCAGAAACTATTCAAAGCAGGCACAGGACAGTCCGGCTAAGCAGACGACAACCTGGTTGAACTGCGAGATGCCACATCGAATAAAAAATGCAGAAAAAAAGCAGCTATAATTATAATAGAATAGAGTAGAATAGAATAGAATAGAATAGAATAGAATAAAATAGAATAGAATAGAATATAATAGAATACTCTTTATTATGTACACCATAAAAATTACAGATACAAATGTAGAACATTTTACAAGGGGTGACACAAAGGGCGGTCTTATCGCTAAAAGCGATCTTTTAAAACAAAAAAAAAACAAAAAAAATACATAAATCTATTTTCTTACGTTAATTTATAAAAACATATTACTACCTTATTTCCATCGGATTTTGTTGACAAAGGTGTCGATTCTGTTGTGCACAAACTAAACTTAATTTAGGCTATTGCTATCTTTTCCTCTCTAATAAAACGAGAAAGAGACGGACGTAATTTGGAGCTGTCAAATTTAATTTAAACTAATATTTCTATACAAATGAAGGGTGCACGTAAAAAACATGTCGACTAAAAACACGGTGAAGCGCGACGCATAAACTAGTTTGTAGTTTTGAGTATCTCTAACTTAGTTCATAGCTATAGCCGTCCTTTTCTCGCACTGCCTTTTAGTAAAAGATAGCAATAGCCTAAATTAAGTTTAGTTTGTGCACAACAGAATCGACACCAATTTCAAGTGTTTTAAGTTGTTTAGTCGCACAGAGATATAATTAATCTGTTTAAAAATTCCATGGAATCCTAGACAACGATTAAAAACAAAAAACAAAGAAATAAACTAAAGAAACCAGACTTGCGTCACGCTGACTATAAGACGAAAAAAAAATACAAGTAACTGCAGCATTAAAAAAAACATTTTTAGAGTTCCGTACCTCAAAAGGAAAAAATAGAGCCCTTATAAGATCACTTTGTTGTCCGTCTGTCTGTCAAGATCCTTTATCTCGGGAACGCGTGGAGGTATCCAGTTTAAATTAAACTCAAGTCTACAGTCCCATGAAGCTGTGAAAAAATTCAAACTTCTAAGTTAACTTAAAAAAAGATACGGCCTTTTATGCCGCAAAATAAATATTACGTTATAGTTAAAATAGTATCGACACTCTCGAGGGAATCAAATTTATAGGGTACTTCCCGTTGAACTAGAATCATGAAGTTTGGCAAGAAGCAATGTCTGACAGCACATGTAATGAAATCTGAATTTAAAAAAATGTAAATATGTAGTTTAATAACATAATACATACATACAAGTTTATACGGAACCCTCGGTGCGCGAGTCCAACTCGCATTTGGCCGGTTTTTGTTTATATTCCTTTTGTAATCACTGCAAATCTACAACTATGAATAAATTTAAACTTCGGAAATTCAATAACAGTTTTTTTTTATTATTTTTCTAAAATAAAAGTAGCCTTAGTTTCTTTTTATAACTTTAACTATCTGCCAATAAAAGTCCCGTCAAATTGGTCCAGCTGTTTTTGAGATTAGCGAGAACAAAAAGACAGACAGATAGACAAAAATTTAAAAAAATGTTTTTTTGTTATGTACCTTATGTACAGTCGTCGTCTTTTCCGCCTGATCAGTTATTTTTTTTTTCTCTTAAATCATGCGGAGGTGCCGAACCACGCCCCCTTAAAGTTTAGGCCTATTAGGAAAGCGTTTAGGTTAGCGTCGTTTGGCGTGCGTCGTCAGTGCGCTCGGCCGATCGGTATCTTTTCATTATTTTTTCTATACAAAATTAACGGGGCGGGGCTAGAGAGCGTTTCTATGTTGTAACTGCAAGCAAAAATTAGCTTAGTGGTGATCAGGCGGGAGTGTCCTCGATAGTACCTAATATTACTTGTATTGGTTGGTATTCTAGTAAATATTTAAATTTATAACAATAAACATTAATACGAATGAATTTTATACGTAATTTACTCAACTTTACACAAGTTCTAAGTACTTAATTAATAATAAACTATGAATAGGTATGTAATATTGTGCAATAAAACATATAATATTATGTCCCTGGTAATTTATTTAAATGTGTTTTATTGTACATGCAAATACATGTAATCGAATATTATATTCGAATTCACGAATGATAAAATTTAAACACTTTCTCAAAATTATTCGAAAATTAATGTTTTGCCAATGTGGGGTGGAATATATCAATAGGTAAAAGTAACTACAGGGCGTTAAAAAAATATCTGCACCATTTTCAACGGAAAAAGTGCTCAGAAGGCTGCCATTATTGACACGTTCGATGGCAATTCTGATTCTTTGGTCAAAAATAGACCAGCCACGTGAAGAGTCGACCAACCACCTGGCGATTTCCCAGAAGACTAGGTGGGCACCCACCCCCCCACACGAACCCCATAGCACTAGTGTTATAATATTGGTATTGGTATTGTTCCTCGTTTCGTTTAGCTCCTTGAGTTATAAGTCGAGCTACACATGTAACTGACAAAATGCTTGCACTGACTGGACAGGTCCACTCAAATCTGTGTGTTTCTTTCTTCAAAAGACCATCTCAGACTCTAATCTGCATAGTACTCATGTGAATTGAGCAAGATTATGTCTGGACTTCAAAAGAGACCTCTGAGTTTGTTTCAGCTGTTTCTTCTCAGAGTAGTCAGGTACGAAACACCGGCCCCATCTAGTTTTAAAAAATGACGTGTTAAAGTGTTTGTAAAAATATACTTGCAAAATAAACATCATTTATCATTTATTGTGTATAAGAAAAATCTACATATCAAAGCATTGGCGAAATAGATCAGTGTGTAAAGCTCAGTATTAACACTGGATAGATGAAATGGCGGCAGGTCACGGGAACCATATGCGACTCCAAAACTCTCCTTAAACTCAAGGAAGAAAGAAGAAGAAGATTAATAAAGAAGAAGAAAAACTATGGAAGAAAAGAAGAAGAGGAATGAAGAAGTTAAAAAAGAAGAAGAAGATTAAGATAGAAAAAGATGAGAAAACGAATTAAGAAGAAAAAAGAAGAAGGAATGGGGTGGGAGGTTCGGGATGAGAAGATTTATAAAACCATGGTTACATCTGCTTTCTAGTATGGATCAGAATCCGAATGTTGGGCCACAAAAGGAAATGAATGAATGAAAGGGATTTGCATGAGGCTGAGATGACAATTCTAAGGAGGATTTTTGGTGTAACGCGAATGGATAAAATAAAGAATGAGTACATAACAGGAAGTCTGAAAGTGGTGACTGAAAAGTTGTGTGACATGTGATGCGGAGCAATGAGGAAAATTTAGTGAGGAAAGTTTAGAGTATGAATGTAGATGGTTTAAATAGTGGAGGAAGACTAAAAACGATGGATGGACTGTGTGAAGGATGATATGGTGAGAGAGGAGGTGTCTGATGAGGTGACGAGCAACAGAGAAGTGTGGAAAACGACATGCTGCTGGTGATAAAGAAATACCTACCTCAACTACATTGATATAGGGTCTACCTAGACTATTCATAATAATTATACCTTAGCCTTCAAGGAACTGACATTGTAATGATGTATTTTTAATCATCGCGTGTCTAAACCGCGCTGATTGTAAATCGTTTTCTTAGTACGTCTATTGGTTAATTAGGTATTACAGCGGATGTACCAGGTTGCTAGGCGTTAATGAGTGACCTTAGGTATTACACAAACGTAACATCACGCTTGTAATACCCCTAGTGTTAGGAAGAGGTGTACGTATCTTCTTCTAAGTCGTTTTCTTCATTGTTGAAGGTTGTTTCTAGTCTGTGTCTGAAGTATTCATCACTCGGTGCACTATGCTCTTCCACGTTTGTCTGTCCTCGGCGGTCTTGAAAGCTTCGGCTATTGATAGGCCAGTGAGCGACTTTACTCAGTCTGACCAACGGGTAGGTGAGCGCCCGCGTGGTCTTTTCCCGTCTACTTGGGCAACTACCATATGCTTCTCGAGGCTGTCAGGGTTTCTACGAGTGACATGTCCAAAATACTTAAGAATTCGCTGGAAGCAGACAGCGGATAGTCTTGTGGTTATTTGGAGCTCCTTAAGAATGGTCAGGTTGGTCCGGCGTGCAGTCCATGGAATTCGCAGCATCTGCCTCCAAACCCACATTTCAAAAGCGTCGATTTTGCCCTATCCTTCTCTCTTATTATCCAAGATTCGGCGCCATAAGAGAAAATTGAGAATACCAGCGCACGCACCAGCCTTTTTTTTTGTTGATGGGAAATCATCAAAAGACTCCTCCCGCTCTGGGCGGAGCAAGAGGGAGGGAGTGCAGTCAGACTTTTACCGACTAAAACCTATCCATGTTCCTTCATCGCTCTTTGTGTTCCGAGGCCACGGTATCTCTTTCGAACAGTCCCGCAACCCCGGCAGGAATCGGTCCTTATGGACTCCTTCCTTTTTGCTGACTCTCTTTGAGGCGCGCGTGGAACACGAACGTGCCGTCGACACGGCCTGTCATCATGAGACAGACGGATGGCGAGCTAGCCCATAGCCCACCGTCCACAGGCCCGCGCCTACGGTGCACGTCCGGGGCGTCCCCCGCGGTGGCCGGGACGCTGTGAGGTTCTCTCCCTCTCACGTTCCGCCACCTCCTTCTCTAGCATTACTGCTCCGCAGAAGGAGGTGTTGGCGTCCCATTCCGTCTCGCTCCGGACCATGGATTGAACCAGGGAACGACGCGAGAGGTCGCTGCCGTCGATCACAGGGCAGGACAGCACGCACCAGTCTCACTTTGGTTTTGCGGGATATATTGCGATTTTTCCATATCCAAGTGAGTTTAGTCATCGCTGCCTTGGACATCTGGATTCTTCTGGCAATTTCTCTTTCGCTGCCTTCCTGTGGAAAAGTGGAAATTACGGATTTTTCCTACTCCTCTACTATACTTTTCTGATTAATTTCGTAGTGGGATTCAAGACAGTTAAATTCATTCTCTGGGACTTCGTCGAGCTTCATTGTCTCGGCGCTGTTCTGGTGGTCACCACTGTTGATTCTGGCTTTCAGGAGTTACAGTGGTTTGGGAATAGTGTGGCCGGCTTGCCTCCCTCGTTACTGAGATTAGAGGTGTAGTACACACATATTTCCTTAGTTATGTTTTGAGCTCGTAGCTAAATAATGCCAGCCACGCAGATCGATCTTCAAGTTAAGCCGCGTTTGCCTACGTTGGCCCGTGGATGGGTGACCGCCCATTACATTTCCTCCGTGCCTCAAAAAGCACTTTAAGTTGTTGGTCCCGGCTGTAATTTTTAGATCTTTGACAGTCGTTACAGGTAGTCAGTGGCCCGAAAGTCTAACGACCAGTCTCACCAAGGGGTATCGTATTTTCCCGGTAAAGTTGTTTGTATAATAAGTAAGTATTTATAAACAAAAAGTATCAAGGTAGTATATCAACTATCTGGTGTCCACGACATAAGCTTCGATGCTTAGTGTGGCACTAGATGGCGCTGTGTGTAATGTCCAGCTATATTTATTAATATATTTAGTAAATACTGGATAATTAGTCTATTTGAAATAAATGCTTCCAATTTTGAGTTTATTATAATAAATATGCTTTTTCAATTTGTAACAAATCTACTTGCTCCTATAGTCTAAAAGGATAAGCAGACTTGTTCAATTAAATTAAATTTAGGGGAAAAAAATACAGCTAGTTATATAAAAAAACTACCTACCACGCACTCTATAGTTTTATAGTTCACAGTTAGAAATCACGGGAGCAGGCGTCAGGGTAGCAGGTCGATACCGGAGCAACCTTGAAGTTCAACTCTGAGGCAGTAGAAACGGCGGCAGCGCAGATCTCAGAGTTCAACAGGACAGCTCAGCAGCAAGGCAGTGCAGAACTCAGGGCCAGACGTAGGACAGCCCTGCGAGACCAGTAGACAGACAGGCACGTAGTAAGCCTCCTACTCAGAGAATAAATAAAAAAGTATTTAAACTGTAACATTATTTTAATTTCCTATGTTTAGTTAGTTTCTGTCGTTTGGTGTAGTAATTCACAGTTGGATCAGTTTTTACTTCGTGATGCAATCTAATTTTTGTGTACAGATTTACTATAAAAATTATACGTCGATAGTGTCAAGTCTGCGCCTACAAGTGCTTTACTCTTTGACACTCACGTAAACATGGCCGCCGCCACGGTGACACGTTATAATTGAAAAATTATAATTCAATTACGCGTGTTTTAAAGATAATAGTTGAACTTACTGGTAAAAAGTCACCCCTTGACTTTTACTTATGTTTCTGGAGTTGTTTGAACAGTATCTCAATGCACACGAAGGCATATTTTAATAAACAAAACATCACTCAAACGTGTCACGTTGCAGCAACCGCTTGGCATAGTAAGTGCGTTGGAGCAATGATGTTATATATGAAAGCTCAGGACGGCCTTCATCAGAATCCATCTTGCAACGGGGGTATGTGGGTAGTCCAATCAGATTAATTTAAATTAAACGATTTTCTTATATCAATTAAATAATTCTACAATTGCGTAAATGAAAATCACTAATATTCTGATCAACACTAATCACTATAAAATACACCATGATTAAGGCGATGGATAGCGATTCGTCGAAAACTTGGTGCGCTGGCGACCGCTCTCAAAGAACTGAATTTTAAGATGGCCGCCCCGCTACCACAGACTCGACGCTACGCTAGAGTGACCTTGACAACCTGTCACTCTTGACAATGACAAATGCTAATGTGCGCCGACACGGCCAGACTGACATACGACCGGCCTCGGGCGTTATTGTATTCCTGGAACAAACAATGTCTAATCACCAAGACATCTGCTCGTCCGTCCTGCTACATACAGAACTTTACACGGATTTTCGATTGTAGCGTCAAACACAGAGTCGATCATATTAAGACATTGAAATGAACAAGTGCATCCCTTCAACCAGCCCGTAATGGATCTGGCCCGGACAACACTGCCCCCATCAACTTGTCAATCAACAGCAAAACATCTGGACCGGACGAGTGCATCCCTTCAACCAACCCTATTGGGTGTGACCCGGACGACACTGTCCCTCCGACCAGGATAGACTATAAGGATATTACTTCTGGATCGGACGAGTGCATCCCTTCAACCAACCCCACTGGGTGTGGCCCGGACGACACTGCCCCCAGCAACTTATCAATCAACAGCAACACATCTGGACCGGACGAGTGCATCCCTTCAACCAACCCTATTGGGTGTGGCCCGGACGACACTGTCCCTTCGACCAGGATAGACTATAAGGATATTACTTCTGGATCGGACGAGTGCATCCCTTCAACCAACCCCACTGGGTGTGGCCCGGACGACACTGTCCCCAGCAACTTATCCAATCAACAGCAACACATCTGGACCGGACGAGTGCATCCCTTCAACCAACCCTATTGGGTGTGGCCCGGACGACACTGTCCCTTCGACCAGGATAGACAAATAAGGATATTACTTCTAGATCGGACGAGTGCATCCCTTCAACCAACCCCACTGGGTGTGGCCCGGACGACACTCTCCTTTCGGCCAGGCAATTCTGGATTACACAGTACTTACAATAACCAACAGCCTCATTCAAGACATAAAACATACTGACGACATACCTATAATTGCGGAATATCCAGTTCATCCCATATTTCAATTTCGTTATCTACATCCCATGTCACAGGATCAGAGTGCGCACTGACACTGTCGGAATTGACGGTAATAGAAGAGCATGCAGTCAAGGTGTCACTATCGTTTGTGGATAACAGTCATTCCTAGCATTTTCTACATCTTCTGGCGCCGACTCGGCCTCACCATAATTCAAAAGTTAGAAGCGATTTCAAGCAAACCTTCATATCCGTGAGGTACTGAGCATAAATTATCGAAGGCATACTTATAAATTCCATGAGAACTATCTAACCTTTTTTAATTCGTACCGACCGCACCTTTTGATGCTTTGCAAATAATGCACGAGTCGATAATTTTCCGCACGCATTTTGACATTTCGGGGAACCAATACTGCTCATAGCGTTTATCTAAAGCTTTATCCTTTCTTAAATGTTGTAACTTATTACGAACGTGATTTAATAGCGTCCAAATTAAAGACCGGGGAACTACCGGTAACCAAGAAACTGTTTTATTACAAACGATTTTCCTAAGGATACCTTTCCTAACGTCATAAGTTTGTGTAACATTCTCCGGTAAATGACCGTTCGAACATTTCTTTATGCCCTGAATTTCAGAGTCAAATTTTTGCTCGACAGACAACCAACCTACAAGCAACTTTACGAACTTAACAGTTTTCTTTGCAGGAGTAGAACTAGGAAAAGCTTCGAACTTATCTGAACAATGTTCTGCAGTTGCAGGTAGGTGCGCATGCGCTAATCACACACATGTCCACGCAACGTTGCTCAGGAGCTGCGCCCGCTGCACCACCGCTGCTACTACCGCTATTCAAATTCGGGTAGCCTGATGTCCTTACTCGAACCTCGTATGTCTCGTGTGATGGTTACCCTGCAAACAAATAGTCCACGACACAAATTTGTTCCACTCGGTCACTCCTGACCAAACTCTAAATTCATCGGGTCGGTGAAAGTAAAGAACTCCACTGTTCTGTTTTAACCAAATCCTACTCTAATAAAATCAAACATCATAACATCACACATGTAATCCCCGAAGGGTTAAACTAAGGTGCACCCAATAGTTCACTCACACTCCGCCAGCCATGCCCAAGTCTTATGCAATAGGGGGCGAGCCTATTGCCATCAACCGGCGCAAACCCAGATTCCGTGTCGGTCACTGAGAAATTCCTGATGGAAAACCGAACAACACTTTACCCAACCTGGGAATCGAACCCAGGACCTCATGCTCAGCAGTCACGCTTGCCATCACAAAATCAACGAGGCAGTTGACTAATTCAAACACGGTTAAATTGGGAATAAACAAAAATAGGTCAACCGTTGGGCCATGTACCATAGTCGTTCGATTCAAACTTTAAAACTCTACTGCAATAAAAACTTGGCATCTTACAGAAACCATCAAGTAAAACCTCTAATGCCACGTCTCTCTAGCCGACCAGCAATCGCATTGATCTCACATCCATCAAATGGATCTGCCATGTGCATCACCCACTGACTACACACTACGGTCTTTCCAGACCCCGACCTCAGCCAGAGCTAAACACGCATCGCGTCCCACGGACCACGACTACGTAATAACTACTGGTTCGGTCAAACACACTACTAGTATAACCGAAAGGGTACTAAAACAGTGGTACACAACGCATGCAACGCACACACTACGCAAGCCACGCACGGACTACGTATGCAACGCACACACTACGCAAGCTACGCATAGACTACGTATGTATCTCATACACTACGCATCCACTACGCACGCACTACGTATGCACTACGTCTACACTACGCATCCACTACGCACGCACTACGTATGCACTTCGTTCACACTACGTATGCACCCCATTATAGCTCCCCGCCCTACAGGTGCCACACAGGCTTACAAGTGCCACATAGGCTCAGGTTGCCACACAGGCTGCTACCGCTTAAGCTTGCTCAAAATCATCAAATCCTTATCAACATCGACTGGTACGTGACCCACTGGCATCTTTATTAGCATACCCTGTGGATATTTGTAGGCACCCTTTTTATTCAAAGCTTTCAGTTTTTAACGATCATCGTTATCAAAATGAGTGGAAGCACTACCTTTGGGTATTTTCTTCAATTGACAATTGTGAGCATATTTATACTGGCAATTACAATATAATGATTGCAAAGTGTATCTGTCCTTCCAATAATAAACTTGTCGGAAACAATTTTCCTCTATCTCTCTCTACATTAGACTCTACATCAGACTCTACTTCAGACTCTACATCAGACTCTACATCAGACTCTACATCAGACTCTACATCAGACTCTACATCAGACTCTACATCAGACTCTACATCAGACTCTACATCAGACTCTACATCAGACTCTACATCAGACTCTACATCAGACTCTACATCAGACTCTACATCAGACTCTACATCAGACTCTACATCAGACTCTACATCAGACTCTACATCAGACTCTACATCAGACTCTACATCAGACTCTACATCAGACTCTACATCAGACTCTAGAGTCTAGACTAGAAGTCACTTACTCGAAGTCACTTACTAGAAGTCTAGACTTCTAACACCTCTTTAACTTTAAATGGTCCTTTGAACTTTGGATCTAGTTTCAATGGATTTCTCTCCTCATTTTCTATTAAAACATAATCACCTACTACACATTTCTGAATCTTAGCCTTTGTACTGTCAAACCGATTTTTGTCATAATTGGAACTCTCAACTATATTCCGCGATGCCTGCTTTCTCATTGCAAAAGGTCCGATCAACATTGGAAAAGGCCCGATCAAAAAGTTAACAATTCTGTTACTCTCTAGCATAATTCGTAAGCAATGCATACTCAACTTGTAAAACTTTCATAAGTGCTCTGTGCACCAACACAGACAGAAATCGCACCAACGATTCCCTACAAACCTATCGCCACATGTTACTCATGAGGTGCGGTCCAAACGACCCATCTCCATGTGTTAGGTACTCATAAAGTGCGGTCTAACATTTTCGAGTATGAGTGTTAAAGCTATTCTTAATCAGATTCTCACTGCCAATATAATCAATTAAGACATCTAATTCTAGAGGAACTTGGTGGTCGGGGATATTTCTCACACAGGCTAAAATCTTCGAATTACCATTTACTGAACCTTGACCAACACCAGTTATAGTAACGACAAGATAAATATGCTCACTCTTAAGTCTAGACGAAACAGAAAAGCACTCTGCTCCAGAGTAACAACATGAAAACGACTCACCAAAGTACTTTCATATCCCGACTCGACGAAACGTCCACTCGCTTCTCCACCAGCACAGCAGCACTGGACCTGCCTGCTGTGCAGCGACTGTATGTAGCCATACTTGAAGCACACCAGTGAGCTGCTGCTGCTGGCTTGTCACTGCCCAACGCCTGTTGCAGCCGGCACAGGCAACAACTTCCTGACGGCGGTCGTCTTTGTCTGAAAATCCGCCTGTTCGTGTCCTTGTTTGCCGCATACGTGACGCTTAATTGGTGGCGGTGATGAAAACTTCTGACGTATCTCGTTCCCATCGTCAGTGCGTATATTTTTCTTTTGTTTGTGACTGCTCAGGTTAATGTAGTCGTAAATGTTTCGACGTACACAAATCTGGCCTTGAACAATTCATTAAACTGGATTCCTTCCACATGTGGGGCGTTTGAGTTGCATCCCACTTCTGATGAAAGCTCAGGACGGCCTTCATCAGAATCCATCTTGCAACGGGGGTATGTGGGTAGTCCAATCAGATTAATTTAAATTAAACGATTTTCTTATATCATTAAAATAATTCTACAACTGCGTAAATGAAAATCACTAATATTCTGATCAACACTAATCACTATAAAATACACCATGATTAAGGCGATGGATAGCGATTCGTCGAAAACTTGGTGCGCTGGCGACCGCTCTCAAAGAACTGAATTTTAAGATGGCCGCCCCGCTACCACAGACTCGACGCTACGCTAGAGTGACGTTGACAACCTGTCACTCTTTACAATGACAAATGCTAATGTGCGCCGACATATATAATACTGGTTGGAGTGCGCGCGGGGCATAAACTGCGTTACGCGTGTGCACGCACGTGAGCACGTCGCGGGCCACGCTTCTGGTGCACGCACGTGAGCACGTCGCGGGCCACGCTTCTGGTGCACGCACGTGAGCACGTTCGCGTGCTTATGTGCGGGCATCGGCGCGTCAGTTTTCTCAGTACAATTTTGACGTTGGAGGTGCAGTCGAGTAATTATGGATAAATTAATGTTGTATTATTTATCAAGACGACGGCGACGACGAATTGCCAAAAAAAGACGCCAGCCAGTAAGCCCGTACGTTGAATCTAGGTTACTGTGCGGGGAATTCGTGGTGAAGTTTGGTATATTAAGAGAAAATGAAAGGTTTTTTTTCAAATATTTTAAAGTTTCATTACAAGTCTATGATGAATTATATTCAAAACTGGAGCCCTATTTGAAGACTAACAATCTACGATTGAAATCTACGTCAATCGTATCACCAATGGAACGATTTGCAATGACATTGCGGTAAGTAAAGACATTTCGATATTAATAATCATCTTTATTCATGTAAAAAAAACAGTCATTATTTAACAAAAGTTTAGAACACAACAGACTTTTTTTGCCAATTTATGTAAGTCACACTACTGTTTAGCCACATCAAGCCAGAAAGAAGAAGAAGTTCTTATTGTTTCGGCAGTGACACCTGAATATGGCTTAAAATGTTTTTCTTGATGTGGTGCACTCTGTTCTTAGGGCCGAAACACATAACCGCACACTTATTAATCATCATATTAATCACAGTTTCTTACATTTATTAATTATATTTTGTTATTTCTAAATTACACAGTTTTATCGTTTTCGTTTTTTTTATCTATACCTACTTATTTACTTATTTTTTTATATAATCACAACAGTCATCACAGTGTCTTGCATAAACGTTACGTTACAATTAGTTTTTGATTATTCATTTGAAATACACTAATAAAATCACAGGTTCAAGTTTAAAATAAAAAAACACAATAACAGTTAAAACAGTACAATAAGTCTAAATGTCTTAATTATAATAATATACCTACCTTACAAAGTATTAATTATAATGACGCATATTGATTGCAAGTTTTTACATACGAATATTTCCCTTATTAATTATTCCCTTCTATTACTAGATCGGGTACTAATATTATTTTAAATTCTTATTTATCATCACAATCATAATCACAGTTTACTACATAAAAGATTAAATTTAAGAAGAGGATATATGAAGGAGCAATGTTATGAGTAGGTTCAAAAAAAGGTCCATTAAGTAAAAAAAGGGGTCTATTGATACACTTTTTTATTTGACCCTAAATAGGGTTTAAGATAAAAGTGTCCGAATCGACCCCGTTTCTTTCCTTATGAACATTACACTCAAGGCTTGTAAACTTTTGGCGAATGCCCTTGTATATCATAATAATTGCACATGAGACCAGAAAAATATAAATATAAAATTGCGCTTTTTACTAACTTAAATAGTTCTTCATGTTCTTCTCTTTCTTTTGTTCTTAATAATTAAACAGTCTTAATCAAATCTTCAGTCTTTCTTGTTACCTATTTATTCATTGTTCGTGTCTGATCTTATATTTAAGGATTCTAAATCATTCGTTACCGTATTTTGCGTTAATGAAAGGTCATCAATGGTAATAATAATTTCTTTTTCTATATCAATTAAAGCTTCTAATACTTTTGTACGAAATAATAATTTTTTAAAGCAACTCAATTTTTTCACAGTTGGTAATAATGACTTAAAAAAATTCAAGTCTTCGTCCATATTATCTGCAGTGTTATTCTTCACGCAATTTAACAACTCTAATTCGAAATCAGTTGGCGATTCGCACTTACGTTTCTTGGAAGATCGTGTTTCTTTGGTAACGCTGGAGCTGGTGCTAGGTACATTAATCAAATCTTCTTCAATAATCGTATTATTTTGTGAAGTTCTCGGTGACGCGTTTTGCTCTACTGACTGATTAAAATCGTCTGCCGATTCTTCTCCTTGAGTATTCGAGTTTGAATCTAAAAATGACAGCATGTCATAGTAAATGTATGTTTTATTTGCCCTGGAACCGGAACCTGATTTAAGTTTTTTTTTAGTAGACCTCACTCTTATATAAGTGTCTCTTGCAGTTTTCCATCTTTGCTGCAGCTTTTTCACTGAAACAATAACACAGGTATTTTATTTTATTACAGATATTTAGTTAGTGGACATACCTTCGTCGATATTCATCTGGCGTATCAGACAGGACTAACCACGGTCAGAAAAATAGTAACAGAAGTTTGTCAAATTATAATTGAAAGGTTAAAGGAAGAATGTATACCAAAATTTTCCCGTGCGCTATGGGTAGAGACTGAAAAAGGTTTTTTAACGCAAGCCCAGTTTCCTAACTGCATAGGTGCAATAGACGGAAAACATATACGCATTATAAGACCTCCACATAGTGGTTCCCTCTATTACAACTATAAGCATTACTATTCTATTGTACTGCTTGCAATGTGTAACGCCAACTATGAGTTTACCTATATAAATGTGGGAGTGCAGGGTAAAGAATCTGACTCCGCAATTTTCACACAAAGCCGATTGTACGAACAAATCAACAATGACTTAATAGATATTCCTCCTGCCAAAGCATTGCCCGTAATACACAATGATAAACCAACCAACACTGCTGCAACCGCAGCTTTGCCCTATATTATTGTAGGAGATGAAGCATTCGGGTTATCTAGCCATGTCATGCGGCCATATGCTCGAGCTCTCGATTTAAACTACAAAAAAAAAATATTCAATTATAGGTTAACGAGGGCGCGACGTTATATTGAGTGTACATTTGGTATCATGGCTAATAAATTTCGCATACTCCATCGTCCATTGAACGTTGGAAAAGACAAAGCAATTTGTTTTCTTAAAACAATTTGTATTTTGCATAATTTTATAAGATCAAGAAGTCAAATTAATGACTTTCATGATATTGTCATTATACCAGACCATATACGTTCAGTTCGGGGGTTAATTGGAAATACCCACAGAGATTCGTATACATTACGCGATAACTTCGCAGATTATTTCGTTGCAGACGGACAGCTGTCATGGCAAGATCGCAGTATTTATTGAAGATAGTTGGCTTTTTTATAATTTATGTACATTCAATAATTGATTTTTCACGGTTTGTTACCACACATTTTTTATTAACATAGCAGGCATATTTTAATAATATACCTAATGATTTTATTTGTTAAATTCATCGGATGTAACCAAATAACTTAGATTGTTGTAAACTAAAGTTGAGAGATGTCAAAGAAAAACCTACAAAACTACAAAACGCACGCTTATTTTACAAAGTTACTAGCCCAATTCTAAAACCAATATAATAAATATTTTAGTTGATAATTGTTTTATTTATTTACCTACCGATCCACTGTTTCTGCCCTAAAATGATTTTGAACCCTAAATACACCGATAGTGTGAAGTAGTGTGAAGCTCGCAGTCGTGAACATAGGTACTGGTTGTCTCGTGACGCGCAAAATGGCGGCGACCGCGTGGCCGAAAGAAAGAACTTTGGAATTTATCGAGCAATATAAAACCATACCAATATTATGGGACATTGTTCACACGAATTTCACAATGTTCAGAAATACGCAGTATCTCTGCACTAGTTTTGAATATAAGCATGATTTTATATTTACATAGGTAAATTATTGTAAATATTCCGAGTTTTAATTTTATAGTTGGATTAATTGTTGAAAACATTTAATTGACACAAATACAATTGAAATAACTAATTATATATAACTAATTGCATAGATTATTAAAAATAAAAATTTGGCGCAAAGAATAGTTTACCTAACCTACGTTATTATAAAATAAATAAAGAGTGTAGGTACTTACCTTGTATGTTTTTTTCTGCTTCACTCCAGTCATCAAAATTTTGAAACAGTACTGTACAAATGTCTAGCCATGCTTTTGATTTAGCGTCCCGGTTTTTAAATATTTCGCTAGATTGGTCCCATATGGCAGGACGACACTGAACTTCAACAATTACCCTTTCTGTATCAAAATTTGTCATTTTTTGTTATGGGCCGGGCACGCGCGTGCGGTCGGTTCGAGATAGCGCTGTCAACTGAACAAGCACGCGCGAAGCCCGCTAGCGGGTGCACGCGCGTGGACCCGTCCAACGTGATGCGTGATCACGTCGCGTGCATGCGTGCCCCGTTGCACGGAAGTATCACGCGACGGGCGCCCGACGGGCTCACGAGCGTGAGCACGCGCATGGGCACGCGCGGGTCGGTTTTGTGTGGACACGCGAGAGGCACGCTTAACGCAGTTTATGCCCTAACTCGTGTTACAAACAATCCAGTTGAGGCGTCTATGGTTTTCTTAGGGTCGCCATCATCTCATCTGACAAGTGTAGTCGGCCAGGACCATTGACTTGAGAAGTAGATGGACTGGAAATACCTACAAAAAAAAGGTGCCACAAAATTTCTCATAAAATGGCTGCCAATGATAGGGATGTACCAATTAGGGAATATAGTGTTACTATAACAAGTATCGATACTAATACTACATAATAGTTTTACGAGTCTTACTAGATATCACGTTTGAATCATATTTATAATTTACTAAGCACTTCGCCCGCGAAAATTGTGTTATCTCGGCTAATTTGCATGACATCAATATAATTTATATCCTATGTTACTCGGTAAAGATGTAGCTTTCTAATGGTAAAATAAATTTTAACAGTAGTTCTTGAGTTAAATCGTAACAAACACACAAACAAAAAATCAAATCTTTCCTCTATATTATTATAGCATAGATTCTTCCAGTCTGTTGTAACAAAACAATGAGTAAGTTTAATGCTCTTCTGATATCTGACCGTTATTAAATGTAGTGTTTTTCTGCACAGAATTTATAAACAATTTTAGTCGCATCACTTTAGCGATTTCGCTTATTTTATAGGTCTGTAGCTTCTAGTAGGTATGCGGACTAGGTTTGCCAGATACAGTAATTTCATTTCCTGGCCAATTCGAAGGATACTAATTTGGTGGGTACCTACGAAAATAGATAATGGTCTTTGTAAATTGCATTTCTTGTAATATTTTACAAACATACCAATACACATAAGTATGTCAAAAATCAACTTTAATTGCTCATACTATGCAGATTATTTTTTAAATATGAAAACACAAACACGAGCATCGCACCTCGTTTTTAGTTATTCATTAAATAAAACTTCGGTAAAAATCAACATGTGTTTTATTTATTCAATAAACATTTGGTATGAAAACAACAATATTATGTAAGTATATCAAAATAAAACAAACTACCTATTCATTTCTAAACAACGTTAGTTTGTTCAATAACTGCTTTCCGAGGCACGGAGGAAACTCGGTATGTAATGGGTGGTCACCCATCCACAGTCCAACCTAGGCAAACATCAGATTTTTTAACGTTGCTCGTCTCACAGAAAACAGATGACTCTTGATGTTGTTTTTTGATGGATGCCTGAAAAAGTAGGAATTTCGTTATGCAATATGTTGAAAGAGGTTAAATGAGAGATTTTTATAAGAAAGAACATTTTTGAATTAAGTTGTTCTATGTGTCACTCAATGTCTGTCTGTTTTTGTCATCGTGTAAAAAAAATCTATATTGTAATAAATTCACGTATTTGGATCTCGGATTCCTGCTTTATTCTATTTCTAACAGTTTTGTATTGTGTAACGGGCTGGTGTCCGTAACTCCACGTCAAATTCGTCAGTCATAACGCGTACCTAATTTGCGTGCGAACAATAATAATCTTTTTTCGACCCGATTAGCACACGTATGTAGGTACTATACCGATATCGTACCAGCACAGCGAAGGAACTAGTATCGGAAAATATTACCGCAACGGTACCACACTATTCCACCATGACATATTATTGTAAACAAACGAATGAAATTATGAAATTAAAAAAAGGTCTGTTGGACGAAAATAAGCCCAAATATGAACACTACAGCCATAAATTCACGATCCCTTAGCATTTTTTTCATCAAAAGTGTATTAATAAGTGTAATAATTCATGAAAACCGGCTACTAACCTGTGAAAAGACAATTTAGGTTGATTTTCCTTCTTTCTTGCACAACACATCATAACACAACACGCAGGCATGTTGAATAGCTGTTTTCCACCATATACGTGCAAATTTTATAGATAAACTCTTCGTAATTTTCTCACAAATCTTAAAAATTGCAAAAGTAAACACTCATTTGACAGCAGAACTACCACAAAACTCGTCGCATAATATGGCGGATACGGCACTTACCTACAACTGTTACTACGTCACAACAAAATGTTGTCATTATGAGCAACAGCTGAAATATTGTTGTCTCTTTTAGCAAATACGATTACCACATTAAATAGAATGAAGCAAAACGATATTTCACATTCCGTTTCGTATTTCACTCACATTTGTCTATGCAAATGTAGGTATAGAATATCGGGGCCCCTCCATATTTCTTTCTATCTCTATGGCCAGGACATATCCATGAGTGAGTTAAGAATTTTATAAATATAATCATTTAATATTAAGTTATTAAACAATCGTAATAATTTATAAAATACATTGGCTAAGCATATTGATAAAAATAATTTAAATTATACAAACCAAAAAGAGAAATCATAGAGCTAGACCATAGACTGAGCAGAAAGAGAATTAAAAAACTAACTGACAGTTTGACAATTTGACGCTTGACGTAAATATCACAACATGAAAATTATAATAATATTTTATTTCAGCTATTTCCAAGTTAAAGAATCGTATTTAAATCGATTTGCTGAGTGTAGATATATAAACAAATAAAATGCATGATAAATAGTATTATGAATGGTGAATATGAAGGGTAAGTATAGCATAATACTATATTTCAGACGGATTTTCCTTTTTAACATTCTTTAATATTAAGTAACTGAACATTAATATCGTATATCTTATTTCACAAACTAGTTACTCCAGTTATATTAATCATGACCTGTTGTCGACAAAGAAACTTAAATAAATAAAATGAATAGTTAATTTAATTACCAGTAGGTAAGATAAAATAATAGCCGTTAAGATTGTAAATTAAGATCTGGTCAAACCAAAGCGAATCCCGTGCAGTTTGCGTAGTGTGAGAGCAGCGGTGGCCCAGTGGTAGCAGCCCCGACTAACAGTAAGTCGTGGGTTCGAACCCAGGCAGGCGCATTACTTTGTGTAATTTATTTCATCACCGCTGCTCTCAAAACGGTGAAGGAAAACATGGTGAAGAAACCGGCATGTCCTAGAACCAAAAATTCAAAGACATGTGACATCTACTAACACGCACTGGGCCCGCGTGGTGGATTATAGCTTATAGCCCATTCCCTCTCATAGAGAGGAGGTCGTGTCCCAGCAGTGGGAACATCATAGGCTAATTATGCTTTGCGTAGTGTCCAGGTCGCGGCGTCATTTGCATGCAAGCTTCACATGACGACAGGCGTATTTTGAATCTTACGTAAACGGGTATTTTCGCGAAGTTTACCTTTAATATAAGCCCGACCGCCCGGCTTATATTAATAGAAAATATCAACATCGCATGTATTTATTTTTAAAGGTTAAATTTGCGAAAACACCCGTTTACAATAAGTTTTATAATGAGTTCCTGAGAGCCTTTAGCCGTGTGGTATCTGGCAGAGTAGAATAGAACAAACCCATTACACTCACGGGTGTCGTATAAGGCGACTAATGTCTGAGGCAGAACACCTTGCGCCTCCGTAGACCAGAGAATGGGCAGCAGCGTTTTCTGTTAGTCTTTCATCACTGCGATCTACAATCCGCCTGCCAACCGTGGAGATACGGCCAATTCCTCCCATCATGGGAGAGGCTTATGTCCAGCAGTGGACGTTATGGGCTGTTGTTGTTGTTATAATGAGTTCTGATCGTGGCAGGCGTATTTTGTTTCTTGGTTGTGTCCCCATAATAAAAAAAACCGGCCAATTGCGAATAGTCGGGCTGGCTTATGAAGAGTTTCGTATCATTGTATTAGGGGAGCCCTCTTTAATTTTAATTTGTTTGTTGTTATGGCGGTCACAGAAATGAATACATCATCTGTGAAAATTTTAACTACCTAATATGGATGATGAGATACAGCCCACTGACAGACAGACGGACGGACAGCGGGGGCTTAGTAATAGGGTTTCGTTGGTTACCCTTTTTTTTTTTTGGATGGGAAATCATCAAATAACTCCTCCCGCTCTGGGCGGAGCAGGAGGGAGTGTCAGACTTTTACTGACTAAAACCCATCCATGTTCCTTCATCGCCCTTTGTGTTCCGGGGCCGCGGTATCTCTTTCGAACTGTCCCGCAACCCCGGCAGGCATCGGTCCTTACGGACCCCTTCCTATTGCTGACTCTCTTTGAGGCGCGCGTGGAACATGAACGCGCCGTCGACACGGCCTGTCGTCATGAGACGGACGGACGGTGGGCTATGGGCTAGCTCGCCGTCCGTCTCACAGGCCCGCGCCTACGGTGGCCTCCGACGCCCGGGGCGTCTCCCGCGGCGGCCGGGACGTTGAGAGGTTCTCTCCCTCTCCCGTTCCGCCACCTCCTTCTCTAGCATTACTGCTTCGCAGAAGGAGGTGACGGCGTCCCATTCCGTCTCGCTCCGGACCATGGCTTGCACCAGGGCCGGACGCGAGAGGTCGCCGCCGCCGATCGCCGCTTCGTTGGTTACCCTTCAGGTGTGGAACCCTAAAAATACAACATGCGAGTTATAAAACGGTTCAGTTTCTTTCAAGCAATTGCTACTCTCAGCGTATAAGATAACATCACCTGTTATCCCCGAAGGCTTGGGCAGGGATGTAGCTAACCTAATATTATAATACCCACATTTTGCCAGTTAATAGGGGGCAAGCCTATTGCCATCAACCGGGCGCACCTGACTGCTACTGAGAAATTCCTGATGGCAAAATCCAATAACAGTTTACCGTTTTTTCAGTTTATTCGTGAAACATCGGTGTTTACATAGGTTTTTACATAAATAAGGGGTGCGCTATGTTTTGTCATAATTAAGACATACAAATTAATAAGTGACACATTATGTCACAAAACAAAAAAAAGAAACATCAAATACAATAAAATTAATAAATAGTCATAGTGCTTCTTAGCGTAAATCACGACACATTACTTTTGAAACTTGAGCATTACGGACTGGGTAAACTTGCACTTAGTTTGGTACAATCTTATTAGAATGATAGACAACAACATGTTCAAATAAATGGTGTTAATTCACAGGGGTTAAAAGTAAAAATGGGGGTTCCACAAGGCTCAATATTGGGTCCTTTCCTCTTTCTAGTATATATAAATGATCTACCCTATTTACTGAAAAACCAACCTCAAAATATGGTGTTATTTGCTGATGACACTTCCCTAATTTTTAAGATAAATAGGCGGGCCCAAAATCTAGATGACGTGAATAATGCCCTACTTCAGGTCCAAAATTGGTTCACAGCAAACAATTTGGTATTAAATGAAAAAAAAACCAAATGCATAAGATTTGCTTTACCGAATGTTAAAAGTAGTGATTGTGATATAATATTGAATAAAGAGAAACTTGAATTCGTAGATAAAACGGTTTTCCTGGGGATTACGCTTGATTCAAGGCTACAATGGGGTTCTCATTTGACATCTCTTGCGGGGCGGCTAAGTTCAGCAGCCTATGCCATTAGAAAAATCCGTCAGTATACTGATGTAGATACCGCTAGACTGGTTTATTTTAGTTACTTTCATAGTATAATGTCTTATGGCATTTTGCTGTGGGGACGGGCTGCAGATATTGAGTCTATATTTATTCTGCAGAAAAGAGCCATCAGAGCCGTATATAATCTTCGTAGGCGCGATTCTCTAAGGGAACTGTTTAAGGATATTGGCATCATGACGGTACATTGTCAATACATCTACGAAAACATAATGTACGTCAGAAAAAATCTGCACCTTTTTGGTAAAAGGGGTGACAGACATAATTACAGTACTAGAAATAGGGACCAACTAGTTCAGCCAGGTTTCAGACTCGCTAAAGTAGACTCATCTTTCATGGGGTACTGTTTGAGATGCTATAATAAAATTCCACAAAGTATTCTTGAACTGAAGTGAGACGAAATTTAAAACATGCATTAAACGCACACTATGTAAGCAAGCATATTACAAGTTGAGCGATTATATCGCTGATAAAAATGCTTGGCTCAATGCTGGTCCTGCTCCACATGGACAGGGGCGCATAAATTGATAGCATTAAATTGTATTGTTGGAGCTGCTGAAGATTGTACAACTATCTTTGCATTGTATAGAATCAATCTCTTTAGTATTATATAAATGCATAGCCCATATTGTGTGAGTACTATGTACTAGAAAGCTATCATTCACTGGAAACCTACGTCTTTTCTTGACGAGAATGTGCCCTGGCGGTTTGGAGTATGTCATGCTCACTCAATTGTCTCGCTGATGGTGGTGCATGTGTCGGATCATTTAGTTCCCTTCAAAATGGTTGAGTTGAATGGTGCTGATCCATGCGTCATGTCCGTGAACGGGCGCTGTCAGTTGTGACTGGTCATCTCTTGGTTGCCATGGCTTATTTGAATGAATGAAGTGAATAATGCCCTACTTCAGGTCCAAAATTGGTTCACAGCAAACAATTTGGTATTAAATGAAAAAAAAACCAAATGCATAAGATTTGCTTTACCGAATGTTAAAAGTAGTGATTGTGATATAATATTAAATAAAGAGAAACTTGAATTCGTAGATAAAACGGTTTTCCTGGGAATTACGCTTGATTCAAGGCTACAATGGGGTTCTCATTTGACATCTCTTGCGGGGCGGCTAAGTTCAGCAGCCTATGCCATTAGAAAAATCCGTCAGTATACTGATGTAGATACCGCTAGACTGGTTTATTTTAGTTACTTTCATAGTATAATGTCTTATGGCATTTTGCTGTGGGGACGGGCTGCAGATATTGAGTCTATATTTATTTTGCAGAAAAGAGCCATCAGAGCCGTATATAATCTTCGTAGGCGCGATTCTCTAAGGGAACTGTTTAAGGATATTGGCATCATGACGGTACATTGTCAATACATCTACGAAAACATAATGTACGTCAGAAAAAATCTGAACCTTTTTAGTAAAAGGGGTGACAGACATAATTACAGTACTAGAAATAGGGACCAACTAGTTCAGCCAGGTTTCAGACTCGCTAAAGTAGACTCATCTTTCATGGGGTACTGTTTGAGATGCTATAATAAAATTCCACAAAGTATTCTTGAACTGAATGAGACAAAATTTAAAACATGCATTAAACGCACACTATGTAAGCAAGCATATTACAAGTTGAGCGATTATATCGCTGATAAAAATGCTTGGCTCAATGCTGGTCCTGCTCCGCATGGACAGGGGCGCATAAATTAATAGCATTAAATTGTATTGTTGGAGCTGCTGAAGATTGTACAACTATCTTTGCATTGTATAGAATCAATCTCTTTAGTATTATATAAATGCATAGCCCATATTGTGTGAGTACTATGTACTAGAAAGCTATCATTCACTGGAAACCTACGTCTTTTCTTGACTTGAATGTGCCCTGGCGGTTTGGAGTATGTCATGCTCACTCAATTGTCTCGCTGATGGTGGCGCATGTGTCGGATCATTTAGTTCCCTTCAAAATGGTTGAGTTGAATGGTGCTGATCCATGCGTCATGTCCGTGAACGGGCGCTGTCAGTTGTGACTGGTCATCTCTTGGTTGCCATGGCTTATTTGAATGAATTATTTTGAATTGTATTTTTCGTTTGTGTGTTTTTGCTGTGGACACTTTTACCGTGCACATCTTGCTACATTGTTCTCACATAATATACCATCTCAACGTGAATGATGTAACCAAGATTTTGTAACCATATTCTGATTTAAAAGAGTGTCCATGGAGTTTCTTGCCCGTTCTTCTCCATAGAGATCTACGCTAGGGAATGGGCAACTACAGTACTTTCACAGTTTTTATGTCTTGTGACTGGGACTGTAGCATTTAATTTTCATCTTTGTTTCGACAATTCAAAAGTGCCTGTAACTGGCTTACTTGAAATAAATGCTTTGATTTTGATTTTGATTTTGATTTTGAATGAATTATTTTGAATTGTATTTTTTTTTTGTTGTTTGTGTGTTTTTGCTGTGGACACTTTTACCGTGCACATCTTGCTACATTGTTCTCACATAATATACCATCTCAACGTGAATGATGTAACCAAGATTTTGTAACAATATTCTGATTTAAAAGAGTGTCCATGGAGTTTCTTGCACGTTCTTCTCCATAGAGATCTACGCTAGGGAATGGGCAACTACAGTACTTTCACAGTTTTTATGTCTTGTGACTGGGACTGTAGCTACATTTAATTTTCATCTTTGTTTCGACAATTCAAAAGTGCCTGTAACTGGCTTACTTGAACTAAATGCTTTGATTTTGATTTAGCAAAAGATAAAAATGCATTATTCTGATAATTCGTCGTTCAAAAATTCGTCTAGATTATAATAACATTTGTCAATTAATAATTTGATAAGATAATTTTTAAACTTATGTAATGTCATGTTTTTAATGTCATGTTTTTTTCGTGTGGTTAGTACCTAACCTGGTGTCAGAGTATTTATGCCGCCCACGGGCCTCTGACTTGGCTTTACATGCCGTCAAGAAATATCTCTCAGGCATGCTGGTTTCCTCACGATGTTTTCCTTCACCGAAGCAAGTGATAATTATACAATACGCACATGAATCTGAAAAATCAGAGGTCTTGGGTTAGAACTGGAGACCTATGACTTGGCAGTCCAACGGTCAAAGCACTAGACTATCACTGCTTGGGTCCATAATGTACCACGTTGGGTCCACGTGCGGTTCTGTAGATGTCAATAGATTTTGAATTTAGAATTTAGGGTTCTAGACGACGGGCCGTGTCGACGGCGCGTTCGTGTTCCACGCGCGCCTCAAAGAGAGTCAGCAAAAAGGAAGGAGTCCGTAAGGGCCGATGCCTGCCGGGGTTTCGGGACTGTTCGAAAGAGATACCGTGGCCCCGCGACACAAAGGGCGATGAAGGAACATGGATGGGTTTTAGTCAGTAAAAGTCTGACACTCCCTCCTGCTCCGCCCAGAGCGGGAGGAGTCATTTCATGATTTTCCTATCCGAAAAAAAAAAAAAAAAAAAGGGTTCTAGAACACGCAATTTTTGTCACGAGGTTTTCTGTGTTTTAGCACTAGTCATGAATTAAACATCATCATCTGCCTAGCCTTTTCCCAACTATGTTGAGGTCAGCTTCCAGTCTAACAGGATGCAGCTAGCAGTATTTTACATGGAGCTACGTCCTATCTGACCTCCACAACCCAATTAGTACTGGGTAATACGATACCCCTTGGTAAGACTGGTTGTCAGACTTTCAGGACACTGACTACTTGTAACGACTGTCAAAGATCTACAAATGAAGGCTGAGACCGACGGCTTAATGTGCTTTCCGAAGCACGGAGGAAACTCGGTTTGTAATGGGTGGGCACCCATCCACAGACCAGCCTAGCAAGCGTGGCTTAACCTGAAGATCAACTCGTCCAATATCCTTTCTTCACCGATGCCAAAGATAAACTTAAAAAGTGCATAATATAAAGGGTTTAAAACACCTCCTATCGAAGCCGAAAGGCACTTGTTCTCCCCGTCATTGCGATCATTGTTTTGTTCTACACCATACCTGGGAACCTTCTAGTTACGGAGATATTGGGGGTCAAAGTTCCAACTTTTTGTAAAGTTTTTTTTTTTTAATACATGTTTTTAATGTAAGATTTTTAATCACCTCCACGATGCCCACACTATTCAATCCATCCATCAGCACAATGTTTTGAGTGCATTACAGTGAGGTCTACCACAAAACATGATTTTTCACCCCAAAAAAAAAAGTCGTTTCCCGGCAATAATTTTTGCGTAAAGTTACTTAGTTTGATGTACAGAAAACCCACTACCTCGTGCTTGAAACGCGAGGCCCTAACCTCTAACCCCTCTGCGCCATTAAAGCGATCTGCCTCTGAATGAATGAATACAAGATTTTTATCAAGTAGATTATCCTGTTTTAAATATATATTATTACTTTTATGCTAAATTCCATCAAAGCAACTCAGTAATTTAGCAATAAAAACGTAACAATCAAAAAAGGTCGTGTGCGTAGGTACTTCGTGGACGTCAGACATAAAATTAATTGGCAGTTCTATTTTTTTTTGCCTATGTTCGTTGCATAGATTAGGTACCAACCATAAACAAGAAGTTATTAGTTTAGGATCAGTGTGATAATTCAACGACTCGGAATAAAAAAAAACTACCATTATGGGCCATATATGCCTCAAATGGCTTAGCATGATCCTCTGTTACGCCTAAAACACTGCAGCATTAATTTTGAAATAAGTGACGAAAACACGATTCCATAAACTTTTCTTGATAGAAAAAAATTACAAAGTTACCTCCAAATCGAACAATAAACCGCTGGTATTCAAAAAGTACTTCAAATTAGATCATGAAACTTTGCATACCTACTAACTGAACTAACTATAAAGCAGACCTGCTTTATATGTGTTTATTTTTTTAGTCCAATCAATAGATTTTTTGTAAATCGCAAAAAACCACTCATTTCGCACTATTCGGCCACAGTGACTGACGAAACAACCGCTTTGTAGTGCAAGCTGATTAGAACTTTATTCTAACAGTATTTCAAACAAAGTTAGAACCACCACAAACAGAGTTGCTAATTTTAGGGTTAGAAGGGCCTTAAATTCTATATAAGGCGTGGTCGATGTAGCCCCGCTGCTCCTATTTCTGTTTGCAGGTTTTAAGAAACCGAACACGAATGGAATGCCGGGGTCTTAATCCGCTCACTTTGCTCGCTCACTAGACCCCATCATCCCCTTCGAACCGAACCTGTCCGAGTCGGGGTGCCATAAGTCCCGAGCTCGCTTCGCTCGCTCTTCCTAGTCTCTTTGCTGCACTAACTGGATAAATAATTACATGGTAAAATAGTCGCCAGTAATTATTAGTCGCAAATCAAATTTTTATTCGCCCGATGAATAATTTTCCAGTAATAAATGCCTTTCCCTAACCAATTCGCTCGATCAAAAAAAAAACCGGTATTTGGTAACCCTGTACCAAAACCAGATTAAAAATAAATAGGTATTATTTTATATTATGAAGTGCTTGCCAATGATTTATATTAATAATTTATTGCAAACACGTGTAGGTCTATAGGTACCGGCTTCCGTGTGAAATAAACTAGTATGATCTATCTTAGTGTGAAATTGTCGACAGGATTCATTAATCCTTTACAAAGACTCGACGGGCTTCTAAAAATATACTATCTACATTTTAGATGATAATTATAACTTAGGTAAAGATTTATTGAATGTCTTTTAGGGTTCCGTAAAACTAGGGTTGCCACCTTTTTTAGAACGAATAAAGTATTTTTTCATAAAGTACACAGCGTAAAAAAGAGTTCAAATTTATTATTATTTTTCATCATTTGTCCTTAGAAACGTATTTTTTGTTGCCCTTTGCGAAATTTAACAAATATTTGTCTTTCTTGAAGTTATTAGGGTAGATGACACACCAATCAATTGACATACTTTTTAAGAGCTGTCAAAACGCGGTTCTCTCATAGATTTATATAGATATAGCAATAGCAGCTTCATTGTCACTAGTACCACACGCTGTGACGTCACTGTTTGGTCAACTCAATGACTCAACTATTTATTGTTTTCAAAGCAACGAAATATCTAATTTGGCAAGTAATTAAAAATAAATCGGGTTTTCAGGCTCAAAGTAACGTTTTCTTTTTAGAGATTGGTGTCTTGGAATTATTGTTTTATGGTGTCATGTAACCTATTACAGCCTCTTTGCAATCATAAAATCAAAAACTAGTTTATTTAGTCTCATAACTACTCATTACCAGTAAGGGCCGGCGCCCACTGCCGGCACGGCACGGTGTGTCATGGCAAAGGATTTTAATACTAATTAAGTTATTTTGAATCTTATTTCAATGAGTTTAGAATTTATGTTACTTTATTTTGATACCACGATGCCGCGACGTGCCGCAGGATGCTGCGGCATGACGCGACACGCCGCAGGATGCGGCGACATGACGTGTCTTGCTTTTTCATTCCACGGGATGCCGCGGCGCGCCATTGCATCCCGCGAGACGTATGGGTCACTTTGGGGCCGAGGAATTATGATTGCTAGCTAGTTGAAATAAGGTTGAAACTTGTGCAGCATTTCGGTGAGGCGCGTTCCGGTCGGTGCGCGGGAGCAAGGGAGGGAGAAAACGCACTGGAGCGCGATTTCCAGTCCGGGGCAGTGGTCCAACTGCTCTGTCCAACTAGTTGGACCATGGGTCTTTAATAGGGGCAGTTGTCCAACTTTCAAAATAGTTGGTCCATAGCACCTTTTGAGAGTTCCGTGGTCCAATTCATTTATAAAATATTTTTCCTACTCTAAAAACCTCAACTGCATCCTTATGTGTGTATGGTACCTACTGGTTAGCGGTCATATTGAACCTCTTTGCAGTAAATGACTTATAAAATCGTATATAAAAGTACCTATCTAGAATGAGGGATTTTCTTTTTAGCTCTTCCCTAATGGCTGGATAGATGGCGCTAGGTGTAAGTATGATAATGCAAGGAACGGAACCTAAAAAAACTGATTTTAACAAAGCGCGAGAAATGTTGGTTATATTCGGAAGGTTAAGCAAATGAAAGTGTCAGTCAACGAGAGTATGTGACGTGACACAATGGTTTTTTTCAAGCGTTTTGGCTCTGGCATAGTAACTTCAACGCCATCTATAGAGTTCTTGGAAACTAAGTTTTTTTTTAAAACCTCAAAAGGAAAACCTCTCATTACAAAATAATATTTAAATTTAAACCGGCTTAGAGCGAGACGGACTCGCGCACCCAGGGTTCCGTACAAATTTTTTTAACCTTGCTGTTCGATCCCTAGAAACGGCTATTGCACCAACCGCAAATAATAAGTTTGTAATAGTAAAATCGCTTTTTTTGTTATTAAGTAACTACATATTTACGGTTTTCAGATTTTTCCCTTTAGATGACCTTCATCAATGAGATTTTACCAATAGAGACGTCATACTGATTATAGAGAAATAAAAACATGGCGATATTTTACATGAGCGGCTAACTGGGTGACGGCCAATGTCAGTCTATGACAGCAGCTAGATAGAGTGAAATGGGGAAAAATGGGTACCTATCAGGCAGCATGGAGAAAATAAACAGTAAATTTTCAATATAAAAATGTTTATTTACAAATAATAATATTATGTATGTTTTTTTTGTTTCACTATCACTTCACTATCACTAAACTTGAGAACAAATAGTTGAGTATGTTGTTGGCATTTGGCATCCATTCATCTTCTCGTCTTTGGCTTCTAACTACTTGTACCCATTTTTCTTTAATTAATCCGTGTTGAAATCTAAAACAAAATAGAAGTTAATGATGAAAGGCAAAAATGTTATATTTATCTAATAACAATGATATTCTAGTAAACAGTTATGTTGTGAGCGCACAATCATAAAGACTCGAAAACGGTCCAATTGGGCCGTATAGCCATTAGTCTGCAACACGCATGGCGACGAGCGATACGCTGCTACGCATTTAGATAAAAATTGTAAAAATGCCATCGTGCGTGTGCAGAAAGTGTACCAATTATGATACCAAAGTAAATAAAACACAAGGGATCTCATACCACATGTAACTACGCAATATACTTCAATTTATTAATATTTCTCATTTATTTTCTTAATATTCTGATATTTGGAGGATAAAAAAGAAAGAAATGGGAAATGCATTTTTGTCGTGAGTACAACAACGACGCGTGAACTCTAGAGTCCAGACATAGAACAACACTGTCTCTTTTTTCTTATTGGTTATATCGAGCTATCCCTTTTGTGTCGTTTTGACTTGTAGTGAAATGTAGAATGAATAAAAAGGTGTGGTACCGCTGCTGCGCGAAACACTTTTTTCGGTGGTTTTGTAGGTGTATAACATATCTGTTTATTAGAATATCATTGTCTACTATGGACAATATTGGACACCAGTGGTGAAAAATAATATGTGATAT
This sequence comes from Xestia xanthographa, assembly GCA_905147715.2. Classification (NCBI taxonomy): domain Eukaryota; kingdom Metazoa; phylum Arthropoda; class Insecta; order Lepidoptera; family Noctuidae; genus Xestia; species Xestia xanthographa. The sequence continues at coordinate 21,327,063 of LR990667.1, forward strand.
TCGAATAATATATTAGGCCAGGCCCCATATGGCCATATCACCCCAACATCCTTTAGCGTCGTTCGAACTGACAACACCGCGCGCCATTATCTCGTTTTCTCTATCACTCATAAATGCAACACGCTACTTGTCTCTTTCGTGTAGGTGACAAAGCGGCAACAGCGCGGCAGTCATTTTTGAGTAAAATTAAATTTATGATTTTCCATTTTAAATAGAATAAACAGTACTTACAAATGAAAAGACACATCCTTCTTGATTTTTACAGCCGGCCCAGTATAAGTATTGCACTTTCTGAACACACAACTGCCTTATTTGTTTAATTTCCTATAGCAAACTCCCGTTAAACGTCAGTTCGCGTCGCGACCAGACGCAGGACGTGCGCAGGACAGACTGAAGTCACACAAGCTGGTCAGCTTGTGTTTGCATTGCCACGCTGACGTCGGTAAAACGTATCTACCTCAGTATTATATATAACATCATTGACCTTCATGCCACTGCACGCCGCGAGATGCCACTGCACGCCGCGGGATGCCACTGCACAAGCTGCCGTGCCGTGCCGTGCCACGCCGTCAGTGAGCGCCGGCCCTAACGAGCCAATAACCAAAAAAAAATCAGTTTTACTTAAATAGAGTATTTTAGCGTACTTTATTGGTGTCGTAGATTATAAAGTACGCCTACATAAAAAAGAGGACAATAGTACAACTCTACTCTATTTTAGAGTACGAGTGGCAACCCTATCCGTAACCAAAGAGGAAGACGAACACTGGGGGGTGTGAGGATGAGATTCGAAGGAGATGCGCTATCACAAGATCTGCCGTTGATAAGTGTCTGGGCCAATCATAATATTACCAAAGCCACAAAAGCCCGCCTGATGAGAAGTTTAGTCTTTTTAATCTATACTAATATTATAAAGAGGTAACCTTTGTTTGTACCTAATTTGTTTGTAAGTTTGTATGTTTGTAAGTTTGTATGTAGGGGGTAATCTCCAGAAGTAATGAACCGATTTCAAAAAATCTTTGACGATTATAAAGCTACATTCACCCTGAGTAACATTGGCTATATTTTATCCCCGTACTCCCACGGGAACGGGAATTACGCGGGTGAAACCGCGGGACGTCCGCTAGTATTTCTATACGGCGCAGAAACATGGACGGTTCGCCTCAAAAACCGACGCTAAATCGATGCACTCGAAATGTGGTGCTGGCAGCGACTGCTGCGGATCCATTGGACGGCGCGGCGTTTCGGACCAATGTCACGATCATGTAGGAACTTCGAATCAAGGAGAGGTTATAATCGACTGTACAGATGCGAATCCTCAAATACTTCGGCCACATTGTTCGAAATGAACGCTCCATGGAACGACTTGTTGTCCAGGGGCAAGTAGGATCCGAATCTAGTAGAGATCACGCGGTAGATCACCTACTCATTGGACAGACTTTATAAAAACACCAACACCAACGTCCATAGTCCAAAGCTCCGAAGACGCTGAAGACCTCAACAAGTGGAAGCGCATCGCAAGGGCTACGTCATCCAACAAAAAAGCATCATCTTAAACCACGACCTTTCTGTCAAGAATGCATGACTGAGGAGGAGGAACCAAAGAGGAAAAACAGGGTTCTATTAGTGCAGTTTATCTGTCACAGGACTGTATCGTAAATAACCAAAATCGGTATTGCGTTTAAGTTCAAAAAGCCGATGAGTGTATTCTCCAACAAAAATAACGAAAATTCTAGCGGTCTTGTTACAAAATAAGTTTAGTTTTACTTTGTTTTAAATCTATTTATTTATTTTTTATACTAAAACGTTAAATCCCACTAATATTATCAAGGTGAAAGTTCGTATGTTTGTTACAAATTTTGCACAAAGATCGTTTATAACCTGGATCCCTGGATTAACACATAAGTTACTTATTATTCCGGTAGTCTGATCCCGTGGGACAATTATCGAACAACACAACTGTTGGCAGTTTGAGAACTATAAGCGACCTACCCAAATGTCCTTTCTTTGGTATTGTTCGTCGTTTCGTTGAGCTCCTTAAGTATAAGTCGAGCTACACGATAACTGACAAATGCTTGCACTGACTGGACAGGTCCACTCAATTCCGTGTGGTTCTTTTTTCAAAAAACCATCTCAGACACTAATCTGCATAGTCCTCATGTGAATTGAGCAAGATTATGTCTGGACTTCAAAAGAGACTATGACCTCTGAGTTTGTTTCGGCTGTTTCTTCTCAGAGTAGTCAGGTACGAAGCACCAACCCCATCTAGTTTGTAACGTTACAATTTCCTGGATAGGATCCACAAAACTGTAAGGTCACTCTGAGCACTCACCTACCTAACTTTCAGTCTGGAGGGGAGCACTATTAAAAGAAATAGACAAGGGGACGAGTTATAAGAATTTATTAACAAAGATCCTAACCTAAAAGCTGGAGCTACTTAAATCACTAATGCCAGTGAAGCTGGCGGAAAATACTGAAGATGAACGCAGAATGGAATAAATAACTGAAGAACGTCCGTCTTCAGACTGTGGAGGAGGACCGAGGAACCATCAACTCTCAGGCCGTAGAGAAGGGCCGAGGGCATCCGTCTTCAGACGGTGGTGGAGGGTCGAGGAGCATCAAATCTTCATCATCAGGCTTGTGCAGCTCAAGCATAAAGGTTTCCAGGTGTTCTAGGTGAGGGTGCGGCACGGAGAGAGGCCGACTTACAACAGAAGAATAAGGGGAACTGCCCTTTTAAATATACTTTTATGGAGCTTCTCAGAGGTGTTCCTGCTCTCAGCTCTGAACGTAGACTGCCCATTCCACCACCAGGCTCCTGTCAACTCCAGATAATTTACATTTTAAAATTTGAACAAATTAAAAAGAAAATCGAATGAGGTCGATGTGATTTACCTATACAACCTACAACTAGCTCCAGCAATAAATTAAAAATAAAACTAGGGTTGCCACTAACTGACATCACAAAAGTAAACAAAGATTTAATAAAGATAAAAACTTAAATAACATGAATTACAAGGTAAAAAGGCCAAAGCCGTTGCTAAGCCTCCAAGAAATGACCATGAAGCTACCTAGGGAGGACAAATGCTTAAATTTTCAGGTTAATAATATCCAAAAATGTAAGTAAAAGAACATGTAAAAGACATACACATTACAAGTTTTAAAAAATTACGTGTAAAATTGTTTGTAAAATTCTACTTTCAAAATAAACATCATTTATCATCTAAGGTCAGTCTAAATATTTTCAATAAGAAAAAAAAAACTGGTTAAGGTTTTAAGGTTGAACCAAAGTTTGAATCTTATTTTCTAATAATACCAAAAAGGTTTTGGTGATAAGGAACCCATAGCGCGCAAGTCCAACTCATGCGTCAGATTTTATTTATTACTAGCTGACCCGCGCAACTTCGTCTGCGTCACGTGAGAGAGAGAGGGTTAGAGAGAGTGGAGTCAACCTTGAAAGATAGACATAATGCTATCGCGTTTTTTTTTAGAACGCTTTAAAACGAACAATTCTCTAATACATGATTGTTGCGCAACTTTAACCGTTTATGCAGCGCCCGCAAAGGAAGCTCTCGAAAGAAATAAATTTTCCTTGTTTTTGCAACATTTATCATTGATGCTCCGCTCCTTTTAATTATAACGTGATGTTAGATAACCTATAGCCATCCTCGATAACTATTCAACACTAAAAGTTTTCCTGTAATTAGCGCGTTCAACCAACCAAATCTCTTTAGCTTTATAATATTAGTAGATATATACCTACGTAGATCCAAGTGGGTAACAATTTAATTTCTTCGATATATTTGCATTAATCGCTAAAATAATCTACTTATGTTTTTCCAAAAAAGGGCTTACCTCGACAGCCTTTTTTTTTTCGGATGGGAAATCATCAAATGACTCCTCCCGCTCTGGGCGGACCAGGAGGCAGTGTCATACTTTTATTAGAACAGTCCCGCAACCCCGGCAGGCATCGGCTCTTGCGAACCTCTTCCTATTGCTGACTCTCTTTGAGGCGCGCGTCGAACACGAACGTGCCGTCGACACGGCCTGTCGTCATGAGACAGACGGACGGCGAGCTAGCCCATAGCCCACCGTCCACAGGCCCGCGCGTACGGTGGCCGGGGGCCACGTGGTGGCCCCGGACGCCCGGGGCGTCTCCCGCGGCGGCCGGGACGTTTAGAGGTTCTCTCCCTCTCACGTTCCGCCACCTCCTTCATCCTTAGACACTCGATGACAGTCATACTCCAGCTAGGTCGAAAGTTCTCATGAAAGGTGCAAGAAATTAGCCCAAATACGATTTTTCAATTATAAATGGGACCAACTTTGAGATGTACCTACGCTTTTTACAAACAAAAGGACCATGTACGGACTTCTCTGTAAAAGTTATCCGTGGTCATATATAAAAAAAATACGCGTCGAATTGAGAACTGCCTTCTTTTTGTTTCTTCGGTTAAAAAACCAATCTTGAGGCAATTTACACGTTTGCGGCGGCGACCTCTCGCGTCCGGCCCTGGTGCAAGCCATGGTCCGGAGCGAGACGGAATGGGACGCCGTCACCTCCTTCTGAGAAGCAGTAATGCTAGAGAAGGAGGTGGCGGAAAGTGAGAGGGAGAGAACCTCTCAACGTCCCGGCCGCCGCGGCAGACGCCCCGGGCTTCCGGGGCAACCACGTGGCCCCCGGCCACCTTAGGGGCGGGCCTGTGGACGGTGGGCTATGGGCTAGCTCGCCGTCCGTCCGTCTCATGACGACAGGCCGTGTCGACGGCGCGTTCGTGTTCCACGCGCGCCTAGAAGAGAGTCAGCAAAAAGGAAGGGCCGATCCGCAAGGACCGAATGTCTGCCGGGGTTGCGGGACTGTTCGAAAGAGATACCGTGGCCCCGGAACAAAAGGGCGATGAAGGAACATGGCTGGGTTTTAGTCAGTAAAAGTCTGACACTCCTGCTCCGCCCAGAGCAGGAGGAGTCATTTGATGATTTCCCATCCGAAAAAAAAAAACAAAAAATAGGCAACTGACACGGGCGAGGGTCATTCAATTCAGAAAATGGAGTGAAATAAACAACGCCGTCTATCGACCAAAATGTTAAACTGCTAAAGTATATTACCTATGCTATAATTTTTTTTTAAAGCTGGTCAGTCGATTTAAAAGTTATGACTGTGGTGAGCACATTTTTAGTCATTGGTATCATTTTAGTTCAACAGATGTCGCTGCATGTATGTATCTTACATTTGATGATTAGTTCTTCTTGAAAACTTTAAGTTCATATATCTTTTGATAGAATTAACCGATTTCAATGAAACAAACACTAAATCATACCCCAAGTTACACACAATTTTTATGTATACACATTGTCAGCATTGAATTCGTAGATTTTACGTGATGTGCGCACAAACAAACAGACAAACAGACAAACAGACAAAAATTTCAAAAATGATGGAAATGGGTTCTGTTACTTATCTTTTCACACGCTGGCTATTTTTTGTTTCAATTTCTTCAATGTACAAAAATGACTTTTCTACAGATTTATTATATGTATATAGACTAGGATAAATATAGGAAATTAAAATTAGGAAGTATCTCTAAAAAAACAAGCTATTTTTTATTTAAATATTTATTCCACTCACCTTATTAAAATTCAGTCATTCTTGATAAGACCTTGCTTCTAAAAATTAAAATACTTTTTTGCTTCCTAGAAATAGATTTATTTTTTTGTGAATGTCTGTGTCATATACAGGGCTATTTATTTTCCTATGAACTCTGGACGTCAGACCTACATAATAAATTTGTGTCTTAAATATATAGTAATAAATAAAATAAATAAAAATAAAAATCCTTTTATTTCACACCTAATAACTAATTATAAATAAATATCGCTGGAAATTACACACACAGCCATCTAGTGCCACACTAAGCAACGAGTATTGTTTCGTGGACACCAGATAGTTGAAATGCTACATAGATACTTTTTTTGTTGTTGTAAATACATACTACATATTATTATTATAAATATTCGAGTTGTGTGGTATCCGGCAGAGTAGAATAGAACCAACCCATTACACTCACGGGTGTCGTATAAGGCGACTAATGTCTGAGGCAGAACACCTTGCGCCTCCGTAGACCTGAGAATGGGCAGCAGCGTTTTCTGTTAGTCTTTCATCACTGCGATCTCCAATCCGCCTGCCAAGCGTGGAGATTACGGCAAATTCCTCCCATCCTGGGAGAGGCTTATGTCCAGCAGTAGACGTTATGGGCTGTTGTTGTTATAAATATTATCATCCATTAGTCCATGCTCATCACATCACACAAACATTTTTCAATGCCGGGATTCAAACCTCCGAACCCTCGGTTCGTCAAAGTTATATAGACAAAATATAATGAAAATATACTTCACACTTCAACAACAAGCAAATAAGTCACACGGAGAAAAGAAATAGAACCACTTGAAAGATTATGTACGCCTATTTATTTTTTTTCGGATGGGAAATCATCAAATGACTCCTCCCGCTCTGGGCGGAGCAGGAGGGAGTGTCAGACTTTTACTGACTAAAACCCATCCATGTTCCTTCATCTCCATTTGTGTTCCAGGGCCACGGTATCTCTTTCGAACAGTCCCGCAACCCCGGCAGGCATCGGTCCTTACGGACCCCTTCCTTTTGCTGACTCTCTTTGAGGCGCGCGTGGAACACTCCTGCGCCGTCGACACGGCCTGTCGTCATGAGACGGACGGACGGCGAGCTAGCCCATAGCCCACCGTCCACAGGCCCGCAGATTATGTACGCCTTGTTTTTTTGACCTTATAATAAACCAATCTCAGAATGTGGCAAGCAGTGAACCAACTTTATTGTTGCAGTGAAAACTTCTTTAGGCGCGTTGAGCACTTTTGCTGAGCACTTTTTGTGTGAACAAAAATCATGGAACTCGCGTCATCGTTCGTTTGTCTCGCTAAAATTCGAGAACGGCTGAGTTGATTTAGATGATTTTGGTTTTGAAATGTTTGTCGTAGTCCAGGGAAGGTTTAAACGGTAAAATTTCGAGGAAGATAGTAAAAACAACAATTTCATTTTCCCATATAAACTGTTCTACCTACTTTCCTGTCAAACAATTGACGTTCCTCTCTTTGGTACGGTAGGTAGATTAGAGTTCACACGTATTAAATCGAGGGTTTTGAATCGACAATATATATTCACATTACTCGGATTATTGCTAAGTTTAAATTGGTCTTAAAACACTTCTTTACAAACGATACCAAAAATAATAATCTAATAGCTCGACCATACAATTCACAAGTTACTTAGTTTATACTTCTATCGGCAGTCCCCAAAGACTGCCCCGCATGTTTTTAGGGTTCCGTAGTCAACTAGGAACCCTTATAGTTTTGGCATGTCTGTCCGCCCGTCCGTCCGTCCGTCTGTCCGTCCTCGCCTAATCTCTGTGACCGTTAGCACTAGAAAGCTGAAATTTGGTACCAATATGTATATCAATCACGCCGAAAAAGTGGTAAAATAAAAATTGGAAAAAAATGTTTTATTAGGGTAGGCCCCCTATATGTAAAGTGGGAAGTGCGTTTTTTAATTTCAAACCTAACGTGTGATATATTGTTGGAAAGGTATTTAAAAGTGAATAGGGGTTTCCTAAAATCATTTTTTGATAATGTCAATAATTTCGGAAATAATCGCTCCAAAAGTAAAAAACAATGTCCCCCCCCCTCTAACTTTTGAACCATAAGTTTAGAAATTATGAAAAAAATCTGAAAAGTAGAACTTTATAAGGACTTTCTAGGAAAATCATTTTGAACTTGATGGAAACAACAGTTTTTGTACAAAAAAGACAAAAAGTTGTACAAAATAATTTCTGGACTAAGTTTGTAGTATATTCGTATATGTAAGCATTTTTAAATAATGGATACCCACCTTTAAACTCATAAGTGGGAACACTTATTGTGACGGACGGGAAACTACGGAACCCTACACTGAGCGTGGCCCGACACGCTCTTGGCCGGTTTTTTTTTTGTTTTCGACATTGAAATAGATATAAGTTTAGTTTTAAAACCGTGAAAGCATAAAACAGTGATTGAAAAATAACCTAAGGACAGTAAGGTAAAACGCCTGATAAAATACTTATAGCTAAAATCTTATTGTCTACATATTGCGCCGAATTAACTTGAGCCAATCACAGAAAGAGCAGCAGTGATGGCCCTGTGGTGGTGGCCCCGACCTACGGACAGTAAGTCGTGAGCTCGAACCCAGGCAGGTACTCTGTATAATTGATTTCATCACCACTTCTCCCAAAACGGTGAAGGAAAACATCGTGAGGAAACCGGCATGTCCTAGAACCAAACATTCGAAGACATGTGACATCTACCAATCCACACTGGGCCCGCGTGGTGGATTATAGCTTATAGCTCATTCCCTCTCTTGGAGAGGAGGCCTGTGTCCCAGCAGTGGGAACATTAATAGGCTAATGATGAGGTCCTAGGTTCAGTTCGCAAGTCAGGCAAAGTGTTATTAAATTTTTCTACTAGGTATTTCTCAGTATATTAAGAGTTAAGTATTAGAATTTGTACGGGTAACCAATGAAAAATAACTGTCTGTCTGTAGAGTCGGTTTACGGACGATAATTTTACGTGATAAAGTAATTTTTCATGATACCAGTTTCCAGCGTCCGGGGACCCTACATACCCAGGAGGTGCGTACCCCTAACCGCGTCCGGGTACCTTAATTCCCCATTAACATTTATAAAATACCCCGTCAATTAATCATTTAATAATCGACTAAACGTGCTATAGTCGTGAATAGGCTGATTTACTTCCCATCTCTACAATATTCCTCAACTCCATACCAAAAACCATAGATATAATCCGTCAACAAGTGTCACAATGAAGTAACAAACTTACGTCAACGGAGCGCGCCATTTTTTGCGTCATCGTTTTAGCGTTAGTGTCACACTTCAAGTAATTACCGAGTTACGTATTTGTTATTGGAATGCAGTGTTATACCTTAAAATGTTCGTGAGAAGTTGTATTATCGTATAGGTTCCGAATCGCAAAATTGCAGTATTTCGCCTGTGAAAATGCAGTAGTTTTATGTACCTACAGTGATTGCGTAGTGTGAAGAAATACGTGATTTAGTGATTAAAACGTGTGTGAAATGGGGAAACTAGTGTTTTATTAGTGAGATGATTAGATTGTTCAACTATTTAAACCAAAAAACAAGTGTTTTGTGTTTTGTATGAGGACCATTTCGCCCACAAGCGGCAGGCCAGAGTCAGTCCGCGGATGTAAACAAACAGTGAGTACCTCGTTTCTAATTATTTGTTTTTTATGTTTGTGATAAGATATTTACACGTTTATGGTCTTGTTGGAAAGGAAATATAGTCTAGTTTATATTAATATAAAAAAAAAAGGTAATAGTTTTTCCACAAATTAATAATTTATTAGCGAAATGTACGTTTTTATCGCTGTTTTTCAAGTTCTACATTATTTTTAGGGTATCAAATTATAATTATTTATCTTTATTTTTGGTTAAATAGGTTCCATATCTATTCAGCTATTCATTGTAGAGTTTATATAGCTATATCTCTTGTAGTTTGCGATCGTCAAGTGTTTTTATAGAATTGCGAATTTTTGCGAATCATTCGCAAATGGTTAGCGCGTTCGGAGCGCTTCGTTGCAAAAAATATACGCTTTTGGCGCTATCGACGCTGGAAAGTGGTATATTGAAATTCTAACAACACCGTTGTGTTAGCTTCAAACTATGGTTGAAGTTAAGATAATATTTTTTTTTAATTTTTACTTCGAAAATTAAGGACTTTCCATACACAACTTTATCCCTTTTTTTAACTCTTTGGGGGTGGAACTATCAAAAACGCTGAAACACGTATAAAACAACAGTGGTGACACATAATAAAAAATATAATTACAATGTCATTGTAAAGAGCGACAACAGGTTGTCAACGTCACTCTAGTGGAGCGTCGAGTCTATGGTAGCGGAGCGGCCATCTTAGAATTCAGTTCTTTGAGAGCGGTCGCCAGTGCACCACGTTTTCGACGAATCGTTATCCATCGCCTTAATCATAGTGTATTTTACAGTGTTGATCAGAATATAAGTGATTATCATTATTTTTAATGTTATAAGAAGTAAAATCGTTTAATTCAAATTATCCTGATTGGACTACCCACATACCCACGTTGCAAGATGGATTCTGATGAAGGCCGTCATGAGCTTTCAAATAAATTAGGAAGAAAATAATGAAAATGACATGTCTTATCAATGACAGATTATTTTTCTTTTTTCTAGCATCTATTGTATTTTTTACCTGTTCCCTCTTAATTATATCAAAAATAACTATTAAAATCAGACACAGCTGAATATAATAACATTAACAAAGTGTAATTAAAGAATCAGTGCAATTAATTTATTGCTATTCTTACCAATAACAGACTATTATTCTTGCATCTTCAATTATTGTTCAATATTTTTCTTCACGATTACGTCCGAAGTTCATAGGAGAAGCACACAAAAGATACATTATCTACCAATTAACAAACACTATCTTCAAAAACACATCATCAGAAACCGACAAAAACCAACACAAACAATAGTAACAAAACAGCAAAATTTATTAACAAAACATGCTAAAAACTGTGATTAAAAATAAAACTGAACTTAAACGAAAAACTGCATTTTCTTCGTTCTTCTTTCTTCGATGACAGTAAGACAACACCCTTCACTTTACGTCATTATTCGGGTTGGTTCGGATAATGCGGAAAGTGTAGGGGAAGACTAATAAAGGCTGCATCAGGATACATCGGCCAACATTCCTCAGAGGAATTTTACATCAGTGGTAACACAAATCATATCATATCTGGAACTCGAAGTCACGAGATTGGATTGTAACCCAGAGCTCCGTGCCCCGAGACCAGCTGGCTTATTGCAAATCGTGGCGAATATGTAGATCTTAAGCTGCTTCAACAGGTCGGTAATGTTCGGGATTGTTCAGGCCGGGTTCGATCGACACGCTCACCACGAATTTTTCATTTGTTTTTTTTGGTTAACCCGCGCCTATAGATGTTTTACATCAAAAACAAATAAGGAACAAAATAATGAAATGACATGTCTTATCAATGACGGATTATGTTTCTTTCTTCTTGCGTCTACTGTTATCTTGTCAACTCCTGTGTTGCGCTGACTGACACTAAGGTGTATGCTTATGAACAGTTAGGCCCTTCGTACACAACGCGACTCAAGTCTCCGATACCTTACAACTTTGGTATCTAAGCGACTACCGCAATATAAATTCATAGAGTTTCGTACACGAGTCGCGTCGCCGATATTCGTCCCGCGAATCGCGTCGCGCCCATCGCGCGCTACCTGCCGGACGAGATCGTCGCTACATAAGTCGCAGCGATTTCCATGATGGTGGAGCAATTATTAAGTAAATCCACTAAATGTCTGTAACTCTCTTTGGACAATCTGTAAAATGATAAGAATTCCGCATCTATTTGTTGTAATTCTTTTGCAGCAACAAACAGTCTGCAATTTATGTTTCTTTCAATATACGGACTTTCATTTCATCACCCGGGAACAGACCTCATCCACAACAGAGGGTATTTGAATAAACACCTTCGCTTTGCTGTGGCGGTACCTCCAATACTTCAGTATTCCCGCGACCACGGCTGGTGCAATCCGGTCGAAACGTCGGGCTTATATTAAGAGTCCTATTACATTTTGTACGCAAATTCATGATTTTTGACGCAGTAATTTTCAGCATCAGTTAGATATTTTAATTATTAGCTTATGAATAACAATAGTGCCATTCTCTTTCTTGTAAGTTGGAGTTACACATTTTCATTTTTCTTTTCGTGTAATTTACTATAAATATTTTACGAACTCAGTTTGCAAGAAAAACCGTCGGTGATGGAACTTTGACGCTCAAATTCACATTGTTACATTCAATTCTTATAAAAGCTAAAATTAATAAAAGATAAGTTGAATGTTTTACTTGTTTATTGAAGTTTTAAAATTTCTTAAAATTCCTTGAGTTTTCACGAAAAAAATCGAAAAGAAAGCGTAATTTAAGCCATAAATGTCTTGATTCAGTGTCCATTATATTCCAAATAAACTCAATTTTATCAAATAAATTAATATGATTTAAAACTTCGATCTACAATGAAAACGTTTCATTCGTTTTCGTTTGTCAATATAATAAGACAAAATTACAATAAATCAAATTAAAGTACTATAATTCTGCGTCAATTCAGCTCGCTCCTCAGTCTCATGTCAGTCTGGTCTCTAATTTTCGTCGATAACAATCGAAAATCGTCCGGAGATCGCTATTATTATCGACTCGTGTACGCCGATTGAAATAATTTGACCCAGGAAGTAAAAATCAAAAATTTGCAAAAAAAAATGTAATGACTCTTAAACAACATTGTATTAACCTCTCTATTGAATGTTAAGTAACTAATTTTTATAACAAGTTACGTTATTAGTGGGGACGCACCCTTAAATAGAACTGTTCATCTTCTTTCAGACTTTTGAACAAGTTCTTCAGTTCTTTTCCACACCACCCATGAGGTAGAACTGTAGGCGCGTTTTTTTTATAGTGGTTTCCTCGTTAATAGGCCTAGTCCACTGTTTACCGCACATAACTATGATTTTTGAAATTCAAGGTGTAACCGGAGCCTGGTATTTTTACTGCGAGGATCGACCAGAGGACACGGTGGAGCACACGGTGGAGGTGCGGCAGCGACCTCTCGCGTCCGGCCCTGGTGCAAGCCATGGTCCGGAGCGAGACGGAACGGGACGCCCTCACCTCCTTCTGCGAAGCAGTAATGCTAGAGAAGGAGGTGGCGGAACGGGAGTGGAAGAGAACCTCTCAGCGTCCCGGCCGCCGCGGGAGACGCCCCGGGCGTCGGGGGCTACCACGTGGCCCCCGGCCACCGTAGGCGCGAGCCTGTGAACGGTGGGCTATAGGCTAGCTCACCGTCCGTCCGTCTCATGACGACAGGCCGTGTCGACGGGGCGTTCGTGTTCCACGCCCGCCTCAAAGAGAGTCAGGAAAAGGAAGGGGTCCACAAGGACCGATGCCTGCCAGGGTTGCGGGACTGTTCGAAAGAGATACCGTGGCCCCGGAACACAAAGGGCGATGAAGGACCATAGATGGGTTTTAGTCAGTAAAAGTCTGACACTCCCTCCTGCTCCGCCCGAAGCGGGAGGAGTTGTGTGTAAACGGAGTCTTCACGAAGCTGTCGTCAACCAAGCATTCTGTAATCAAAGAGAATAAAATTGTCCTATAAAGCGGTGATAACTTAAAAAAAACGCATATTATAAATAATAATTATCTCACAAAACGGCTTTTTCGTTTTTTGTCTACAATAAAATTGATTAAATATTTATAGTAAATAACATTTAATCAATTTTATTGTTGACAGCCCTAAGCCCTAAGTATGAAGGAAAGTTCAAACGCTTTATGAGATATTATTAATATATGTTCCCAGCCGTACCCGATCGGGTACTTTGCATTGTTATTTTAATTGTGTCTGTAAATGCGGGTATCGAAGAGCTACATTGTATAGTGCGTACGACTTTACGAGATAACATTCACAGCGCATCATTGCACCCGTTCAGCGTGTTGTCGAATAAAATTATAACGTCTCCGAGTTCAGATTGCTGCCGAGTTTTGTTATAACGTCGCGTTGTATTGTAGGAGCGCTGCCGCGGCATTTTGCATTCGTCATACGCGCAGCGCTTGTTGATAGGTCTTTTAAAATGACTTTGGGGTTTTTAATACCATTTTTCATTTTTTTTTGTCCCCCCCCCCCCTCTAAAAGCTAAACACTGGGCGTGGCCCGACACGCACTTGGCCGGTTTTTTCTAAGGTCGCGTCCAGATTAAGTTATGTTGATACAAAAAAAATAAAACACACGTTAAACAATATTGGTATTAACCTCTATAATGAATGTTAAGTAACCAATTTTTATACCAAGTTACGTTATTAGTGGGGACGTACCCTTAAATAGAACTGTTCATCTTCTTTCAGACTTTTGAACAAGTTCTTCAGTTCTTTTCCACACCACCCATGAGGTAGAACTGTAGGCGCGTTTTTTATAGTGGTTTCCCCGCTAATAGGCCTAATCCACTGTTTATCGTTTTACTATTACTCAACTAGTAATAAGTTTAGTAATAAGTATCCAAATGCCTTTTCTACACCTAAAACTGATTATTCGGTGTTACAATATTAAGTAGCCCTTATGATCCCAGCCGTGCCCAAATGGGCACGGTGCATTGTTATTTTAATTGTGTCTGTAATTGCGGGTATTGAAGTGTATTTTATTTCTCATATTTCTTATTTCCTTACAGTAATATCACATGACTACTTAATCATGACGTGGTAATATTGCCAAATTAATCAAAACAGCGAAATATTTAATGGTTATTTGCGACGTTGCCAACTTTCTGTATAAACCTTAGAGAGGAAACGCTAAGGTAGCCGGCGAAATTCAAATTTTCTTACGTTTTTTCACAAAACTTGACACTGACCAGCTATTTGCAAAAAATGGAAGAAAATTTGAATTTTGAATATGATGGACAAATTTTTGTGCGAAAATCCGTCACCTTACTGACACCCTTGACAATACAAGTCTATAAGGCTCGGTGCAAACGGGCCACCAACCACAGGTAGCCAGCGACAAGCAGTTCACACGCTTTTTCATACATTTTGTTCACACACACGTGTGGCCGGTAGCGACCACTCGCTACAGCAGTGTCGGCGACTCGCGGTAGCGCGCGACATCCACCGGTGGCTGTGGTTGGTGGCCCGTTTGCGCCGAGGCTAATAAAGAAACACAAGGACACAAAGACAAGAAAAACATCTTCCTTCGTTCAGGTGACCTTTTAAAAGTCATGCTGCCAAGGTCCCTGGAGCGACGTCTCAGGAACTTAGGAAGTCAGGAACGGAAGAACTCTGGAACTCTGGAACCACAACTCACTGCCATGTTCACACCTGAGACAAAAAAAAATAGATTTTTATGTTGAAAAGCAGTCTGACAATCAGTCTTACCAAGGAGTTTTGTATTACCCAGGATTAAGTGGTTTGGGGAAGCCAGATAGGCAGTCGCTCCTAAAAGGGAAAGATTTGTATTTTTGTGTGTATGTTTGTAATGAATAAACTCAAAAACTTCTGCGCCGATTTCAAAAATTCTTTCACCATTAGAAAGCTACATTCACCTTGAGTAACATAGGCTATATTTTATCCCCGTACTCCCACGGGAACGGGAACTACGCAGGTGAAACCGCGTGACGTCCGCTGGTTACTAATAATTATGTAGAAAAGCAGTCTGACAATCAGTCTTACCAAAAGACTAAAAGAGTATCGTATTACCTAAAAGAACCTTTGTCTTTGTTAAGGTGTGTTCCTTATTCTATGGGGTTTTTGCAAATCAGGTATGATGACCAAAGTGACTGGTTTATTCTTATAGTGAAAAGAATTTATTGAGATTTACAAAGATTGATAGCTAAGCACACAGGATAGACTTCAGTTCGTTTTTGTGGTCGCGGCAGAGGAAAAAGTAGAAAAGAGGTCGCATGGAGGTAGTCTTCGGCTTTTGTACCCGCGGTTCAGCGCCATCTCGTCGTTGTTGGATGAACTACGTAGTTTGCTGCTTGGCTAGTGTCGCGTGCACAGTGTGTTCGAGATGTTGAATGCTTCGACGCGAGGCTCTCGTAGTTCCTCCCGATGTGCACAGATGGCGCTGTCCTCAACACCCTTTTTATAGAAAAACCCCGACTGTCGGGCAGCAGCCCACTACCCTAGTGCGGTGAGCTACTTTTTGCGGCACCTGCTCCTCCCCTCCGAGCGGGTGCAGATGCTGTAGAGGGGGTCTAGCGGTAGTTGAGTGGGTGCATCAGAGAAGGTATGCAGATATGGGGGTGGGGTGTAGGGCTGCAGGTGTGAGGGGAAGGGGCGCAATGTAGATGCAGGGGAGGTGTAAGGCAGCTTTTTAACGCCAATAGCAGAGGCGGACACACTACAAATTTTAAACCAAAAATAGCAGCGTTGTCCATGCGCGGCTATAATCTTCCTTGCACAGCCTCCGATCACCTCTCCCCCCCACTTCCTTACCTACGTTGGGTTCAAACAAACGGAAGAGCCAAAACTGCTAAAAACGCGAATTTTCTAAAATCAAATCGCTCTGCGCTTAAAAACTAAACCTATATTCGTTTAGCGGTTACTCAAACATCCTAAAGATTAGCTTAAAACCTAAAATTCGACAGCCTCCAGCCAACGCCCATAACCGCCCTCCCCCTATTTGGGGTCACACAAAGGGCAAAGGCCAAAAAATGCTGAAAACGCGAATTTTCTAAAATATTATCGCTCTGCGCTTAAAAACTAGACTTGTATTCGTGTAGCGGTTACCCGAAAAATCCCAAAGATTAACCCAAAAACTAAAAATTCGACCCCTCCTCCAGCCGACACCTACTTTCCTTTGGGGTCAAACAAAGGGAACAGCCCAAAAAATGCTAATTGTCTAAACTCTAAACACTCGTCGCTTAAAAACTAGACAAATATTACTTACCCCTAGACCTAGTCTTGTCAACCATCCACCGTTAAGATTCACTTATATCTTTGTCTACGCAATACCCGACACCAACACCACTAAATCGATAAATCACCAAAAACATCGCTAATTTACCCCACCCCAAAATCGATAAATCACCAAAAAAATCGCTAATTTTCCCAACCCCAAAATCGATAAATCACCAAAAAATCGCTAATTTTCAAAACTCTTATCGCTCATGACTTATGCCTACCAAGACCCTTTGACCTAGGCTTATCAGCCACCCTAGATTCACTTTATTTTGTCTACGCATTACCTCCCACTGCTCGTCCGAACAGTCAATGCATTAATTAGAATATTAATAAGCTACGTACTTGTAATAAAGGTGGGTTTTGCTGGTATATTAGGAGATTCACTCGATTGCACGGGAACGCGTGCATAACGGAAGAGATCTGAGGTTCGACTGGCGGACTGTAGTTAGTACACTAGAGTAAGACCTATAGGGATGCATAGGGCTGGGACGATGCATCGCGTTTTTTATCGAATGGTGCATCAGAGTGAGGCTGCCTTACGTTCTTAGGGTCCCGGTTTCGAATCCCGGTAGGGGCAAATGTTTGTGTGATGAGCATGGACGTTTGTTTCCGAGTCAAGGATGTTTATATTTATAATACAATAATAATAATAAATATTTTATAGAGGAAAGATTTGTATTTTTGTGTGTGTGTGTGTGTGTGTGTATGTTTGTAATGAATAAACTCAAAAACTACTGCACCGATTTCAAAAATTCATTCACCATTAGAAAGCTACATTCACCCTGAGTAACATAAGCTATAAATTATCCCCGTACTCCCACGGGAACGGGAACTACGTGGGTGAAACCGCGTGACGTCCGCTAGTTCATAATAAGTATGTATTAACAAAAAAAAAGTATCTATGTAGTATATCAACTATTTGGTGTCCACGACACAAGCCTCGTTGCTTAATGTGGCACTAGATGTGTGTAATGTCATGCGATATTTATTTATTTATCGACAATGCGTTTCCTTGTATGATAAATTAGGCTAAAAAAAAAATATTTTCTTTGGTTTTTTTAGGGTTGGTATGCAAACTCCTTTCATTTGTATGATGCAATCGCAAACGGCGGCAGCAGCTGCAGCTGAAAAGCTTTAATACAAATGAAAAAAGCAAATGTAACACTTCTGATGTCTTTACTCGATGTTAGATCCGTTTGGGGTTGATGCAATTGGGTTATTGGGTAAAAAAAGTGCTTATCTTATAGGGTGTAAAACACCTCTTAACGAAGCCGAAAGGCACTTGTTCTCCCCGTCATTGCGATATTTCTTTTATTCTAGACCATACCTGGGAACCTTCTAGTTACGGAGATATTGGGGGTCAAAGTTACAAATTTTTCACAAGTTTTTTTTCTTTAAATACTTGTTTTTAATGTAAGATTTTTACCTTAAACACCTTCACGACTCCCGTACTATTCAGCACTATGTTTTAAGTGCGTTACATTGAGTCCTACCGAAAAACGTGATTTTTCACGCCAAAAAAAAGTCATTTCCCGGCTATAATTTTTGCGTAGAGTTATCTACTTAGTTTGATGTACAGAATGCTTGGTTGATGGCTTGGTGAACAGTCTGTTTACTTTTTCTGTTTTTTCTGTCAGGATCAAACATCATCTATACGTGGTTGGTTAACTCTTTATTCCAGTTACAGGTCAAATGTACAAGTGTATAAGTGGTTGGTTAACTCTTTATTCCAGTTACAGGTCAAATGTACAAGTGTATAAGTGGTTCGTTAACTCTTTATTCCAGTTACAGGTCAAATATACAAGTGTATAAGTGTTTGGTTAACTCTTTATTCCAGTTACAGGTCGAATGCTGAGGTCAAGTAGTCTTTTGAGTAGGTACGTCTCCCGTTTTATTGTTTTGATGACCAGTGTTTGATTTGTTTTAAGTTTTTTATAGCAATATGTGAATCATATTTTAATGAATTAAATCAAGAAGAATAAAATTAAACCGTAGTTACAAACATTTTCTTAATCTAACAGCAATATAATTTTTGGGAGTACCCACGAACCGAAATATGTAATTTGCAATCAAATACATCAAGTTAATTTGTAAGTCCGAGTGTCGAAGGACAATGATTAGTTTATACTTTGTTTATATTTGTTCTCATGTAAGTGAAATGTAAATTTATTTATGAGAATTAAATGTCTTTTACTAGAATATGGATATCAGTAACTATTTTTATTTTGACAAAATTAGATAACAGTGGTCCCCAAACTAGGCTGCGCCTGTATCTTGGGAGGCGGAGTTGTGATGAACTTTAAATCCAAAATATATCTCCTCGCCAACGCCAAGACGAGTCAAGCGAAGTGCAATGGCACTACCTATACCTTTTATCGAAGCGCTTCGTCGTTTTTTTTTAACCCTTTTAACTTGAGTTTGGATAATACCTACCAGATAAACAAAATTCTCGGGATATATTGTCAATGGCGGACTTTACATATAAAGTTTTAATTGCATAGCTCTTATGTTTTAGATTTTATTGTTAGCTAAGAAACCCTGATTTCGTCATTGGCTCACTGATTGATCATCAATATTCTTAGGGTACTTCCTAATGTCCTAGAAAGCTGGTATGTAAACTATTATTAGTACACAAACAACAACAAAAAAAAAAACTCGTGACTTTTATCCCCCAACCCCTTAAATTGATATATATGACGACGTCAGCGACGGCGGAGCAATAGGGTTGTCACCATCTTGATTCGGTGGTAAAGGGTCCATTTCGTAGGTGTCGTTGAATTATAACACACAGTGTCAATATAACCTCACTTTTAATCAGATAAACTAAATAAACAATAACAGGTGATTATAATTTAACTAGGCAAACCGACAGTTTCGTTTTGGAGAAGTGACTTGGTCCGCGTCTCGATGCGAAGTGTCCGTTCGACAATCCCCACTTTCCAAAACGACTCTGTCCACGTGCCGCCATTACAAAATAACGTCACGGCGTTTGCCCCACTACTACATTAATCAATTGAGCAACTTTTATTAAAACGATATCGTTATCCACGACACGGCCAGCCTGACAAGTTACACGTCCTCGTGTGTGTAAAATAACCAATTTCGAAGCATTTTTGAGAACTCGGCTAACCTGACCTTAACGTTTAATTACAATGACTATTCATTACTCATGCTTCAACAACCAAACAAACTTCTAAATCATTTTAACAACTTAAACACAGAAGGTTCCTCCAAGCCTCATAATTATCAAATTTCAAAAAGAAAACACACCACTCATGGCCCGGCTCGTTATCGCCACCCATATCGTCATCACCTCATGTGATACGACCAACACTTCATCTAGAGTCCGCGACTCCCAGGTCAATACATGACCGTACAAATAGTCTCCTTCGAGACCCGGGTCCCCGCCACACCACTAGCTGCCCATCGCGCTCTGAACAAATCAACACCGAGTTGCAGTTACGACTACAGACTAGTGCGTGCAGTGCGACCAAATAGCCATGGTACACCACTAGCTGCCCATCGCGCTCTGAACAACTCCACACTGAGTTGCAGTTACGACTACAGACTAGTGCGTGCACTGCGACCAAAATATAGCCATGGTATGTGTTCTATTTGCTGGTGGAGGCACCCTCCTCACCATCTTCTACATTAAGCAAATCTAACTCAGCATTACTTGGAGGAATCTTTCGTATGCTACTTCTTCTCTTTTCTCTCTTTTATCATGGGCTACTTATAACTTCTATACCAGTAAAGATTTCAATAGGTAACAATTACCATCAACCAATTCTACAATTTTAAATAGTCCCGTGTATTTCGGGTCTAATTTCATCTGATTTCTCTCTTCATTCAGAGTGACGAATAATCCCAGTAGGTGCGCAGGCGCTAATCACACACATGTCCACGCGGCGTTGCTCAGGAGCTGCACCCGCTGCACTACCACTGCTAGTACAGCTATTCAAATTCGGGTAGTCTGATGTCCTTACTCGAACCTCCTGGTATGTCCTCGTGTGATGGTTACCCTGCAAACAAATATTCCACGGCAGTATTTTGTTCCACTTAGTCACTCCTAACTAAACTCTAGATTCATTGGGTCAGTGAAAGTAAAGAACTCTACTGTTTTATTTTAACCAAATCCTACTCTAATAAAATCAAACATCATAACATCTCACGTGTAATCCCGAAGGCTTAAACTGAGGTGTACCTAATGAAACACCCGCACTTCGCCAGCCATGCGCAAGTCCCATGAAACAGGGGGCGAGCCTACTGCTATCAACTGGGCACAAATCCAGACCCCGTGGCTGCCACTGAGAAATTCCCGATTGAAATCCCAATAACTCTTCGCCCGACCTGGGAATCGAACCCAGGACCTCATGGTCAGCAGTCACGCTTGCAATAACTAGACCAACGAGGCAGTTCACTAAATCAAACATGGTTAAATTGGGAATAATCGAAAATACAACAACCATTGCCCTGGGCCATGTACCAAAGTCGTTCGAATCAACCTTGAAAACTCTATTGCAACAAAAACTACGAATCTTACAGAAACCCCCGAGTAAAACCTCTAACGCCACTGCTCTCCAGCCGACCGGCAATCGCATTGCTCTCAAATGGATCTGCCATGTGCATCACTCAGTGACTACACACTACGGTCTTTCTAGACCCCAACCTCCGCCAGAGTTAAACACGCATCGCGCCCCACGGACCACGACTACGCAATAACTACTGGTACGGTCAAACACACTACTAAAACCAAAAGGGTACTAAAACAGTGGTACACAACGTATGCAACGCACACACTACGCATGTAACGCACACACTACGCAAGCTACGCATGGACTACGTATGCAACGCACACACTACGCATCCACTACGTACGCACTGCATATGCACTACGTTCACACTACGTATGCACTACGTATACACTACGTATGCACACCATTATAGCTTCCCGCCCTACAGGTGCCACACAGGCTTACAAGTGCCACATAGGCTCAGGTTGCCATACAGGCTGCTACCGCTTAAGCTTGCTCAACATCATCAAAATCTTTATCAACATCGACTGGTACGTGACCCACTGGCATCTTCCTTAGCCTATCCTGTACATATTTGTAGGCACGCTTAGAATTCAAAGCTTTCAGTTTATGAAGATCATCGTCCAAAATCTCAAACACTCTAAATTTACAGGTAACATTAATTTGCTCTCTTTAATTAAGGAACATTCGAACTCTAAAATCAATCAAAATCAAATTTGAAACACTCACCAGATTGTTGCAATTGCCCGCAAACACCTGTCACTTAGCAGTTGTCGACGCGCCGTTCGGTTACGACTCCGCTTCCGCTGCATGTGCACGTGTGAGGTTTGTGATAGCCATGACGAGGCACCGCCCTCCAGTGCCTTACTGAGAGCTATGATGAGCGATGCTCCCTCGAGTGGATGTTCATCCAGGCAGATATCAACCGTTGCGCACTAGGCACGTGGATCAGAATCTGGATGCTCTAAGTTCACTTCTGGCAGAGCGATCTTGGATGATAATGCTGGTGTTCTGATAGTCTCGATCAACTGCATCTTATTCCGCTGCTGGATCTCGAACGTTGTGCGCTAGTGAGATTCAGATCCCACTTCTGATGACGACGTCAGCGACGGCGGAGCAATAGGGTTGTCACCATCTTGATTCGGTGGTAAAGGGTCCATTTCGTAGGTGTCGTTGAATTATAACACACAGTGTCAATATAACCTCACTTTTAATCAGATAAACTAAATAAACAATAACAGGTGATTATAATTTAACTAGGCAAACCGACAGTTTCGTTTTGGAGAAGTGACTTGGTCCGCGTCTCGATGCGAAGTGTCCGTTCGACAATCCCCACTTTCCAAAACGACTCTGTCCACGTGCCGCCATTACAAAATAACGTCACGGCGTCTGCCCCACTACTACATTAATCAATTGAGCAACTTTTATTAAAACGATATCGTTATCCACGACATATATAATGAATAGATCTAAATCTATATATATCAATTTAAGGAGGAGAAGGAGAATAGACCTTGAATAGATCTGAACATTGATAAATAGGGACTCCTTGTTGTCACAAGCACCTTACATTACAAAAAGAAATGAAATCCCACCAAAAACATTTTCATGTAAAATGTTGCCAAGACGAGACCATATTATGACTCGCACTGCAACAGAATAAAATAAATATTTAAGGGGGACTCCCATACAACAAACGTGATATTTTTGCCGTTTTTTGCTGTATCATAATAACGGCAACATGTAGACGCTTGAAATATTCACAGAATATTTAGTTGTATATTCAATTTAAAGATAAATAATTAAATTAAAATAAAATAAAAAAAATGTAGGCGATATTTTCGACGCCCTGTAACCTTTTTGATACTAGTAAATATTTTTATTTCTATTATAGAGATAGTGTGTAAATAATATAAAAATTATGTTAAATAAGAAAAAATATATATTTAACTAAGGCTCCCAGTGATTTTTTTTCAGAAAATGGTACGGAACCCTTCGTGCATATCTATGTATCATGTCACACATGTGACAAATAAATGCATCTTTATCTTTATCTCTATCTCTATCTCTTTCTCTATCTCTTTCTCTATCTCTTTCTCTATCTCTTTCTCTATCTCTTTCTCTATCTCTTTCTCTATCTCTTTCTCTATCTCTTTCTCTATCTCTTTCGCTTTCTCTTTCTCTTTCTCTTTCTCTTTCTCTTTCTCTATCTCTATCTCTATCATTATCTATATCTTCGTATGCGAGTCCGACTCGCACTTGTCCGGTTTTTTATACATATTTTAAAACGCAACGTCGATATAAAAATATTATTGATGACCGTTGCACATCCTTATTCATTTCCCGCCTTCCCGAAACAGCCCCATAGGCAATCAATAGATGAGCTAGACAGACTCAGGTGATAAAGTGAGATGAAAAATAATTATTTTGGTACAGTGACCTGCAAAAGTTAGCTTCAATTTTTAACTTCCGTTTTTACGACGCATTTTCATTTAAAATTCAAGTTTTCATCGTTTGAACTGTATATTGCATATTAAGATAGTTTTTATTGAATGAAATTAGGATTTACAAATTATTTTGGTGTTACGTATGAATGAACTACGCATCAGCCTCTTAAGTTTTCCAACCCCTTCAGACCACATTAAGTGCAACTCAAGGAAATCTCAGAACTAAGTTATTGTAATTTTTCTTTTTTATCTCTCATATTTTTTTTTATGTATTTCTATAATAATGTATTATCATATCATTTCAGCCGAAAGATAAGAGCTGTCGCCACATTGACCGGTCCCGTGCGACTCGCATCCAACGGATTCCCGCAACCTTCACCAGGTCATCGGTCCATCTAGTGGGAAGTCTTCCAACGCAACGTCTTCCGGTTCGCGGTCGCCACTCCAGAACTTTTCTGCCCCATTGGCCATCCGTTCTGCGAGCAATATCCCCTGCCCACTGCCACTTATGTTTGGCAATTCTTCGGGCTACGTCGGTGATCTTGGTATATAATAAATTTAATGGATAATATTCTTGTATTTTAGTTATAAATATTTTCTAATTTGTTTTCTGTTATTGCACCTACTGTGTATTGTATCTGCATCACCCTAAGGTAGACTGGTAAAAAAGGCATTAAGTACACTTTTGTACAGTTTTACTTGTGCAAAAAGTAAAAAAAAAAAACTTGTTGCAAAAAATAAAACCAACTTCAAAAACAGTGAAATAGTACATTTTGATGCAAGTGCAGAAAGTTTGTTATTGCATTCGAGGCGGAATTATAACACCCGAGCCGTAGGCTAGGGTGTTTTTGAGCCGAGAATTGACTTGAGCCGAGAATTGAGTTGACAGACTCTATAGTCTGAGGTGAATGTTTTTTTTTTAATTTGCATTGAACTAATTTGGGATAATTATAGGTATAGTTATCTGTGGTCATTTTCATTCCCGCACACGTGCGGGAAAGTGGAAAAAATCGCACGCGTGTGAAATACATTGCATGTTGAACCTAATCGTAGTACGTTAATGACCAGTTTTCGAGGAAGTGTATTGAAAAATAATTTTAGCTCCAGAAGTCAGCGGCAAAAAAAAAACTGAACAAACAAACAAAAGTCACCGACTTCTGAAGCTCAAGTTATTTTTCACTTTTTTTGTTTCGGAAGTCGGCTTCATTTTTTGCAAAAAAGTTTTTTATTTTTTCCATTTTTTAGGGAACTCTTCAATAATATAATAGACAGCACATGTTTCATGATTGCTGCAATCGCTTGGATGTTTATTGTTTACACAACATCATTTCATTTGCCGTCTATTATTGAAGAATTCCCTTGTATATCTTCGAAAATCAGCATCAGATCTTCACCAAATTTAAACGGGACTACCGCGAAATAATATACTTCCAAACAAAAAAAAAAACATCAAAATTGGTTCACAATTAGAGAAGATATCGCTGAACATACGTAGAAAATACTTCTGGGCACGCTCGTTCCATCATAGATCTCATTTTTCGCTTTCCATCAGGCGTGATCGAGGTCAAGAGCAGGCCCATATTATAATAATAAAAAAATAAATAAAAAAATTGATAGCCTCCTCCTTTTTGGAAGTCGTGTAAAAAGTGAGAAGCTTTCAACAAATTTTTGCAGGCCACTGTATCAATAGGACAGTTATAAATCACGTCTGCGTTTGCGTGGAATGCATCTCTGTCCATCATAAACTGTTGCATAATTCTGTCTCACTCCGTCTTAAATATTCGTGGGTCTTGATTTTATTGATTCAGAGCAACTATAAAAACATGTCTTATTAAGATAGTGCCCGTTTTTTGAACAAAGGAAATGGAGAAAAGTTCAAAACCGACTAAATATGAAGATGATTTTGTACATATTAGATTTTTCCTATGCAGTCAGCATCACTTTTAAGCTATCTGACCGGCTCTAGATCAAATTAAAAATATAAAAAAAACATTCAAATTAAGCTGATAAATCAGCATTTTTTGAAAGTCAAATTTCACAAGAGATAGTCCCCCAAAACTAGTGTTTTAGCTAAGAAGAAAAGGCGGAACAAACTCCCCAGCAATACCTACATCTGTATTTTAGGTTAGAAGAACCAGATTTTAAACAATAGTGTGTAAGTTAATATTAACAAAAAACCCAAGAAAAGGAACAATAAATTATTGTCACAAGCACCACACCAATAATTAAATAAAATATTTAAAAATAAATTCTCAAGCATTGATAAGCCTTCAGACATAAAGGGCATGCCCGCCAACGTGCAATGTTGGGTTATCATCATCATTTCAGCCTATAATGATTCCCACTGCTGGGACACGGCCTCTTCTCTATGAGAGGGAATGGGCTATAATCCACCACGCGGGCCCAGTGCAGATTGGTAGATGTCACAGGTCTTCGAATTTTTGGTTCTAGGACATGCCGGTTTCTTCACGATGTTTTCCTTCATACAACAACAACAACCCATAACGTCCACTGCTGGACATAAGCCTCCATGATGGGAAGAATTTGCCGTAATCTCCACGCTTGGCAGGCGGATTGGAGATCGCAGTGATGAAAGACTAACAGAAAACGCTGCTGCCCATTTTCTGGTCTACGGGGGCGCAAGGTGTTCTGCCTCATACATTAGTCGCCTTATACGACACCCGTGAGTGTAATGGGTTGGTTCTATTCTACTCTGCCGGATACCACACGGCTACGGTTTTCCTTCATGTTGTCTTCAAATGCGCTCCGCTGCGCCTCCAGCAGAGTGCGCTGGGCCTTAGCGTTGCATTCCGTGTTAGCCACTCTCAGAAGGTCAAAAAAGTCGTTACCCTTGGGAGCTCTGCATCCCCTTGGCAAGTTGCCAACGCTTTCAGATTCAGGCCAAACCTGTGGAATGCTAGACAGTCGCCAGCCATACAGTCTGGCGTGGAGGATAAAAACGTTAATGGGGTCGTTTGTGGTGAATGGATAAGTTGCTGCTTATACTGCAGCCAACATATTAGCTTGATAGTGTTTTATTTTTTTAATCCAATCAATAGATTTTTTGTCAATCGAAAAAAAACACTCATTTCGCACTAGTCGGCCCGCAGTGACTGCCGTAACAACCGCTTTGTAGTGCAAGCTGATTAGAACTTTATTCTACCAGTATTTCAAACGAAGTTTAAACCACCTCAAATAGAGTTGCTAATTTAGCTCCTGTAGTCGCCTTAATATGCGAGCGAAGCTGGCGCGTCATGGAGTCGTAGCAGGTTCTAACAAAATGATTAAATAAAATTGTTGTTGTCAGAAGTGGTTTTAACTATTGTTAGGTCTCCGGATTTTACTAGTCAATTTCCTATGTTTTCAGAAAGAATTTTGTTTAAAATGTAAAATATTAAATGCTTTATATTTTATTATGTAAACTGGTAACATTAATTCCGTAAGAATGGCAATATTTCTATCATTTGATTTGTAAAATGTTTGGCGCGGGAATGAAGCGGTTCTCTGATTGGATCACGAGACTGACGTGTCGTGAAGTCGTGAGCCAATCAGGGCACTGGGTTTTTCCTCCAACGGAGGGATTCTTGGTCAGGAGCTGGTGCCCGAGCGGGCAGGTAGGGGATTCTGGTGCTGAACGTCGAAGACAATTGACAATATTAAGAATGATAGTCTGTTGCCGATTTGTTATTGCTGTGCAAGTGTGTAATGTAACAAAATTGTTAATAAACCTATTTAAAGTCGTTGGAGTTTTCCTTCAAGTGCTGCCGCCCTTTTTGGTATAGTTTATACCACTAACATGTTTGTGTGTTATAACACTATTATGTAGGTACCTGGTGGTATCGTTTAAATTTAAAAAACCCAGGATACCACCAGTGCAGTGGTACAGCCAGGGGTACGGTGGGTCTGCTGTGTCTGGTTATACTTAATACAGTGACCTCCCGATGTTGGTTGCAATGGAATGTTACATTTTCATTTAAGGCCCTTCTAACCCTAAAATTAGCAACTCTATTTGTGATGGTTCAAACTTCGTTTGAATTACTGTTAGAATAACGTTCTAATCAGCTTGCACTACAAAGCGGTTGTTACGTCAGTCACTGCGGCCGAATAGTGCGAAATGAGTGGTTTTTTGCGATTTACAAAAATCTATTAACTGGACTAAAAAAATAAAACACAAAGGACCAGGGGCCCAATTCTGTAACTTTGTGTTAAGCAACACGCCATTGACACTATCGACACACTTCAGACATTATGTTGCCACTGTTGCAAATTTGGTATTCTGCAAAAACTTCAATGGCGTTTCAGTGGTGTCTCAGTAGTGTGTCGCTAGTGTGGCGGTACAATATTTTTCAGTGTTTTCGTTGTTTGATGGCTTCACAATGGCGGTTCGATGGCCAAAACACTTTTCAAACACGATAGACACAACTTTCAAATACACTTAAAATATTTACAGACTACCATAACTTTGGCCATCATGATGACATTGACACATTATAGTGAAGCAGAATACTAATTATTACAATAGTCTTCTATGGCGTTTCAATGGCACTACAGTGGTAAGTCAATGATTATAGATAATTTGTAGAATACCAAATGTCAATGATTCGCCTATTGAGATACTACTTACA
This sequence comes from Xestia xanthographa, assembly GCA_905147715.2. NCBI lineage: Eukaryota > Metazoa > Arthropoda > Insecta > Lepidoptera > Noctuidae > Xestia > Xestia xanthographa. The sequence continues at coordinate 21,355,256 of LR990667.1, forward strand.
CACTACCGCCACAGTGGTAATTTTACAGAATGAGGGATTTTCTTTTTAGCTCTTCCCTAGTCGCTGGATAGATGGCGCTAGGAGTAAGTATGATAATGCAAGGAACGGAACCTAAAAAAACTGATTTTAACAAAGCGCGAGAAATGTAGGTTATATTCGGAAGGTTAAGCAAATGAAAGTGTCAGTCAACGAGAGTATGTGACGTGACACAATGTTTTTTTTTTTCAAGCGTTTTGGCTTTGGCACCAACTATCATAGTAAGTTCAACGCCATCTATAGAGTTCTTGGAAACAATTTTTTTTTTTTAAACCTCACTGCTGTATAGTTAGTTCAGTTAGTATGCACAGTTTTATGATAATTTCATGCACTTTTTGAATACCAGCGGTTTATTGTTTGATTTGGAGGTAACTTAGGATTTTTTTCTATCGAGAAAAGTTTATGGAATCGTGTTTTCGTCACACATAGTACTTAGCATTAATCCTCAACTTTACCATATATTTATCCCAAAATTAATGCTGCAGTGTTTTAGGCGTAACGGAGGATCATGTTAAGCCATTTGAGGAGGTATAGGCTCTTAATTATTTGGGGCTAAAGTTAGCTTAGTTGTTAACTTTATTGTGTATGCTGTGATTTTTTTTTTTCGTGTGTTTGCCTAACCTGGGGTCAGAGTTGTTATACCGCCCATGGTCCTCTGACTTGGCTATACATGCCGTCAAGAAATATCTCTCAGGCATGCTGGTTTCTTCACGACGTTTTCCATCACCGAAGCAAGTGATAATTATACAATACGCACATGAATCCGAAAAATCAGACTTGCGTGTCTTGGGTTCGAACTGGAGACCCATGACTTGGTAGTGCGACGGTCACACCACTAGACCATCACTGCTTACTGCTGCTTGTGTCCTATATGTGAAGGAGTACACCTATGTACCTAATACCTTATGTTATACATTTTCTAATAATATTTTGTGTATATCTTTTGTTGGAGATCTATAAATAAATAAACAATGCATAGTGCCCCAACAGCATCCTGAAAACTATAGCTGACAGGTGGGACAGCCCCCATACTGGAGCATTGGATGCGCCTACATGCCACTGTGGCGCATAATTAATAATTGTTTTGTTTTGTTCTTCGGGTAGATATAAGTACTAACACTAGTTTATAAGTTGTGTGTTGTACTAACCAAATGGACTTGGTCTGAATAAAAAGCATTTTATAATATAAAGTACAAAAGATGGATATATTCTATGGGGAATGAACAACTTTACAGTTACTGTTCTTCATACAGTTCCCGGCACGTAAGTTGGCAAGGTTTTGGCGTAGTGGGGGCAAGTTCGCGCATCATGCACTTAGTGGAACAAAAAACTGGTCACTTTTATTGATTGTCATTATGCGGTTATTGCCATCATTTATTTTTAATCATGTAGTTAAACAAAGCAGAGGAATTCGTGACATTTAATAAGTGTTATAAATAAAATATAACCAAAGAGACCTAAAAAACGACTTCTGCGCATCTAACGACTCTTGCCAAGTTACGTGCCGGGGATTATACCCATCATAGTTCAATAGTATCCTACTGACTGCCTCGTTGAGCATTGTGGTTGGGTTGAGCGTAGAATCCTGCGTTCAACTCTCGGGTTGGGCAAAGCAAAGTGTTAAATTTAAGGTTCTCCATTAAGGCGACTACAGGAGCTAAACGGAGTTTTATAATGCAAAAAAGGATATGATTCACTGCAATAAACAAAACCAGAAAAATATATGATATTCTTCAGGATAATGCTAATACGATAGAGTTTTGAAAACATAATACAACTAATTTTATTCGATAAAAAAAATCACGAACTTTTCTCTAAAAAATTCTTTTAACGAGTAGGCAAACACCATACTAAAATACATGCGATCATTCTGATTTTTCGGCAAATAATTCTACAAGCAACATTGGCATCACAGTGTTATTTTTTTACTGCAATCAATAGATTTTTTGTAAATCGCAAAAAAACACTCATTTCGCACTATTCGGCCGCAGTGACTGACGTAACAACCGCTTTGTAGTGCAAGCTGATTAGAACTTTATTCTAACATTATTTCAAACGAAGTTTGAACCACCAGAAAAATAAATAAATAAAATAAAAATAAAAAGCCTTTTATTTCTAATCTCGCTTAAATTTACACACTTTTTAACATTAGGTCATCATCTGCCTAGCCTTTTTTTCCCAACTGTGTTGGGGTCGGCTTCCAGTTTTACCGGATGCAGCTGAATACCAGTATTTTACATGGAGCGACTGCCTATCTGACCTCCACAACCCAGTTAGTACCAGGTAATACGATACCCCTTGGTAAGACTGGTTGTCAGACTTTTCGGGCCTCTGACTACCTAACGACTGTCAAAGATCTACAAATGACAGCCGGGACCAACGGCTTAACGTGCTTTCCGAGGCACGGAGGAAACTCGGTATGTAATGGGCGGTCACCCATCCACAGGCCAACCTAGGCAAGCACGGCTTAACCTAACGATCGACCCGAGCGGCTGTTATTATTTAGCCACGAGCTCCTCTTTTTTAACATTAGGTACTTATTTATAATTAAATGTTAGTTGTGTTTGTCTTTAACTATCCTAGTTAGTAGTGTTAGCTTTTATAAAATGTTGGAGATGTAGCCCCATTACGGGTAAAGGCCTCCTCCATATTTTTCCACTTCTCACGGTCCTGGGCAATATTTAGCCAGTTTGAGCCAGCGGTCTGTGCTATATCGTCAGCCCATCTTTTAAAGGGTCTCCCGACCTTTCTTTTGCCCAGTGGCCCAGTCCATTTGGTGGTTTGGCTAGTCCATCTGTCATCATTGATGCGTGCGACATGTCCTGCCCAACGCCATTTTATTGCTAGTGCTTTTGTTAGGGTTAATCTGTAAGTTTTGTCTTTTTTCTGATATCCGCACTTTTTACTTTTCCTAATATCACGGTAATATTATAATACAGTACTCCAGCTTCATACAAACAGACGAAACGCGAGCTATGCCTACGCGCCTCGATCTCGGGGTGCGCTCGGGGCGCAGACAGTCACGGCTGTACCGCAGTGTCGAACGGATGGTGTGTTGTTTTTTTAACAATAACCGCGCGATTATTTCTCTAACAATCAGTTAATATGACGAGTAGGAAATATTGTGCTGTTTTTGGTTGTATGAATTCGTCAATAACGCATCCAGACATAAGTTTTTTTTAAATTACCTGGAAACTCTGAAAGGTAAGACTTTAAAATAATTTTTCACTTCTCATGCTCTGAAAGTGCTTGTTTGTGCAGGATATAGGCTGCACAAAATCGAATTTTGTGCACAAGGGCATTAATGTATCTACTCATAAATGTATCTATATTAAGGCAAAGAAAATGAGCCATACAGCCAACCGCAATAAGAAGTTCATAGATAGAATTTGTTATTTTATAATATTTACTTTAATTTATTTGCCTTATGTGTTTTTTAAGACATAAAAGACATAAAAAATTAAATTCAAGTACCTACGGTAGGTTATTTAATTAATTTAAGAAAATTATAATAAAAAAAATATATTTAATAGTAGGCTGTATAGGTCTGCAGCCCAAGTCTAATATCAATGTCGTAAGATTTCAAAAAAACAAAGCGGCGGGAAACAGCTCTTGTTTTTGCATGTTTATTAATTTCATCAATTTATACTACTGTTTTATTTCCTCGCAATCGAAGTGAAAAGCAGAGTTTATAACTCGTCCACAAAACCATTTTTATCCTGGATATTACTATCAGCCCTCGCCTTCGGCTCGGGCTGCTAAAAATCTCGAATAAAAATGGTTCGTTTTGTGCACTTGTTGTAAAATCTACTATTACTTACTAGTAGGTAGGTAAATAATGTGTGTCTTTTTAATGGATAAGTATTTCCTTTTATCTCACGAAAAAAAAGGTGTTTGGATTAATAAATAAAGCGAATAGAGTAACGGAAAGTTATTGAGACGAGTGAAATAGGTAGTTATATGCGGTTCTGAATGAATCATGATACGGTAGGTACCTACCGTATCATGATTCATTCACTTGTTAGTTTGCATAATTTAAAGTAAAGACGTGGTATTTTATTATTAATAATATTTGTTTATTATCTGTGTGTATGAATAATACCAGAAAAAAAATCACTTTTTTATATTTGTGGGTATCTTCTTAAGCGTTGTTTGGAGAAACATGATGATTGTCATGCTTTGAAATCGTATGTGAAACCCGATCAAAAAAGCCAAGAATTTCAGCTCACAGAGTCGGTATTTAAGGTACCGGGACTACAGTAAGATTAATTCGCGAACTTTTTTGATTGTACCCAACGATGATTTTGTGGAATATATGGAAAAAATGGAGGAAATATTCCGAAATTCACTTAAAACCAAACATGTAAATTGTAAAGTAGCTGCAGGTATCTATAACCAAGTAAAAGATATTCCATTTTCTCCACCTTGTCCATGTTTCCCGAAACAATTTTTAATTAAGCTTTATATAATTTAAAATTTAACAATAAAGCATTTCGTACGCCATCTCAAGCACACTGTAACACGGGTAACACCTATATACTTTAACAATTATACATTCTGATTCTGGGTTAGTGACATAAGCTTTGTTTTTGTATAAAAATATTTGTACCATGTCCTGACAAATAAACATTTTTATTTGATTTTGATTTTACGACTCAGTCGAGGCGCAAATATTTTTCGGTCGCAAATTTATAAGCCCGATTTGTTTTTCAAACAAAAACATGTTTTTAAAATTAAATCTACCAATCAAAAAACAACACGCATTTTTATTGAACACTTCCTATTCAATATACAAAGTATTTCATTTATTTATATAAAAAGGATATTTACAATCACAAAACTAAATAGAAACAGAAAGTAGGCAAATGTAATTAAAATGCTGGAGACGGGCAGCCCTAACGCATGTTTACGTACCGCGCGGCTGTAGGCATTTATTTCTATCATGTGGCCGAGTTACACTACTGTATCATAATATTACCGTGCTAATATGCTTCTTTCCATCGCTCTCTGTGTTGTCACAATTTTCTGTTTTGTTCTGTTAGTGTGAACCCAAGTCTGGCACCCATATAATAAGCTTGGTAAGAGGCAAGTCTCCATCACCACTTTTTTTAGGTTTAAAGTGTAGTTACCTTTTAGAATTTCTTTTAGAGACCAGAATTTTTTCCAAGTGATGTTTGCTCTTCGTTGTATCTCTTCATCCATGCTCGTCTTGGAAAATGACACTTGCTTTAGGAAAGCAAGTGTAAATTAAAAAAAAAATAGCAAGGGTAAATAGTCAAACTTTCATTATAAAGACCGAACTACAACTAAAGGATGTGCCTACCTTAAAAAGCGCATGACTTCTAATGTTTTTCATACTTACATTTATTACTGTTTCACTGTTTTTGTTATCGTATAAAATTGTCTTACTTAGACTAGTTAAGCGTTTTTCTACTTTTTTACTATTAATACAAATTAAAATTATACTACTATGTTACATTATAATCACTACAGACTCAACAGACACAACAGACACTACAAACATAAAACACCCAATAATCTTAACAAACATAACACTAAAACTCATAAAATACATTATAAAACGTATATCATATCCAGTATCATATGTAAGCGTATCTTTAGTTTTTCAGTTTTACTTTTACTTAAACCAGAATTCTATGGGAAATCTAAACTGTTACAACATTTTGGAAGTTGCCTCGTTTAATTATTACAATATTATAATTTATTTTAAAATTAATTATGTTAAATAGTATTAATGACTTACTTGAAACTGTTGATCAATTCTCTGTATCGGAAACGTACTCATGCACTCCGGAACAAACATTTAAACATTTGAAAAACGAAAATACATACTTCAAAATTCTCACACAAAATATACGATCTATAAGAGTCAATTTCAACAACTCGATTTTTTACCTAATTTCCATGGACATTTTCATTTTCAGGTTTTTTGAAAAACTTTAATAACAAAGCGCAACATATCCACATTATATATACATTTTCTGAAAGGGGATATTATAATTAAATTACTTAGAGAGTTATTTGGGCCACCGAAATTGGCGAGCCACAGAAATTTTATTATTGCCACCGAAATTGTATTGGTGACACAGAAATTCTGCGTTTGCACAGAAATTGTGAATTATTATATAAATACATTGTTTTTTAATAATATGTAAAGAAAGATAAGGTTTAATGTAAAAACTCATATAATACGAATATCGTCGTTAATATATGTATATATTATCGTTGTAATTATGTAATGAACACCTGCATGTAACCCATGTATCACAAATAAACGAATTGATAATTTTAATAAGCATTTCTAAAAAAACAACGTGGTGTACTATTAATTGGATAAATCAGTATTATAAAATTAGCAATCAAGGAACTGATTATGTTTTTTACTTCTATGAAGAGGATGGGAAATCATCAAATGACTTCTCCCGCTCTGGGCGAAGCAGGAGGGAATTTCAGACTTTTACTGACTAAAACCTATTCATATTCCTTCATCGCCCTTTGTGTTCCGGGGCCACGGTATCTCTTTCGAACAGTCCCGCAACCCCGGCAGGCATCGGTCCTTGCGGACCCCTTCCTATTGCTGACTCTCTTTGAGGCGCGCGTGGAACACGAACGCGCCATCGACACGGTCTATCGTCATGAGACGGACAGACGGCGAGCTAGCCCATAGCCCACCGTCCACAGGTCCACCACGTGGCCCCCGGCCACGACTGCATGTGCATGGACCGCACGACTCCTGCGTAGAGCCTCCGGCAGGGAGCGTTTGCCCCCCCCCAGGTTGGGCAGGAGCCACCTGAAGGCAGCGCCGGTCCGTTCCAGTTTGGGGGCCAAACATTGGAAGTGCTCCACGAAGTTCCACTGGCTGTCGAAGACGAGTCCTAGGTACTTTAAACTCGACTCGACCACACGATGAAGGTAGGTCGGCACCCGTTGATACCGGAGTGCCTCCCTAATGCAGCTCCAGGGCATGGTGTTGAAGGCATTGGCGATGTCGAGAGACACCACCAAGACAACCCCACCCCGGGAAACCGCATATCCCGTCGTGAGGGCTCTCACGTGCATGATGGCGTCCACCGTAGAGCGCCCCTTGCGGAAACCAAACTGGTGTTCCGCAAGATCCGGCCCCGACCCCGCAAGGTGCTCGGCGAGGCGGTTTGCAATTACTCTTTCAAAGGGCTTTCCCACCTCGCCGTACAGCACCACGGGCCGGTATGCGGACGGATATTCCGCAGGGCGCCCCGGCTTCCGAATGAGGACCAGTCTTCCAACGAAGCGGGAACTGGCCTCTCTCCAAGCATGCGCTTAGGAGCCCCTCTAGTCGGTGCCCGAGAGCCTCCGAGGCCAGGACCCAGGCTTTGCCAGGCAAGCCGTCGGGTCCCGGGGCGGTATTTTAGACACTGAGCCTACGTACCGCCACTCTCAGATCTACCCCAGTCACTTCCGAAGCGTTTTTGTCGTCGTCCTGTTGGTCCGCTTCCAGCATCGCAGGCGGCGGAGCCATAGACGGGGGGGATGTTCCCCTCGCAAAGGGAACATAGTACTCACCATGTCCTCCACGAGCTCAGGCGCGAGCCAGATCCCTGGCCCACGAGGAGATGCTGGGGACTCGACATCTGCGCACGTCGCAGATGTCGGATATGGCCTCCTGGAACCACCCTGCCTCATTGTCAACGTCGGCAGGTCTGGCCGGTGATGTCACCTAGGCCTCCTCCTGGAAGCCTCGATCTGCACGATCGAGGCTTCCAGGAGGAGCTTCTGGAGGATGCAACCCTCGAAGTTCAGTTAATCCAATTGAATGACTTTTTCAAGAAATAGTAATACAATTTTATTTTAATGTCCGGGGCTAAGGACCTAGTTCTGTCAAAGTAATTTCGGCATAACAAGCTCTTTTCTTTTCAAAAATCTTCATTAACATTAATGCAATAATTGATTGGTAAAATTTCTGTGGAGTCGTGTAATTTCCGTGGGCCACGAGATGCCACGGAAACCACAGAAATTGCCCCATAGAAATTGGAAACTTGGCTATTTTATTTTTTTTACAAGAAACTATCAAGGCTATGACTATTATTTTCTATAATATTAAATGTGTACCAAAGGCTACTTAGCATGCATAAAAGTGATACCTTTATTTCTTGCAAAAATCCTTTTAAAACCTAATCACCGAAATTGCAAAATTTCGTTCCGAGTAAACTGAAATCACGTACTTATATTTTTGACGGAAAGACCTGGCGATATGGTGCACTACCATTCTTACTGCACGTAAGAGCACGACTGTCTCTTGCCGAGCAGAGATTTATTGTTCGTTTAAACTCATTGGTGGAAGCTCAGGACGGTGAAACAAAATGACCATGGAAATTAGTAATTTCGCTTGGACAAACCTACCGTTGACATGTACTCATTAACTATGAGTCTAAACATTCAAAACTAATTAACGTCTTGTAGGTCAATCATTACTTAACGCAATTAAAATACTTTTTCCTATATATGTTGGAGATTATCTTCCTGAGAGGTAAATGTTGTGTATGAAAGTGATTGTGGACAAGACACAGAAATTGATAATTCATCATTTACCGATTTATATTATTCGAAAGTAATAGTCTTATAAATATAATTTAAGTGGCTTCATTTAGATTCATGTCACTTTAATTCTGAGAAAAAAAATTGTTGCATTATCTGTAAAGCAGCACTGCGATTTCAGCCTAGACGCGTAAATTTTTCGCCTGAGAAATTCACTCATAAATCGAAATTACCTGAATCTAGAAACACTTTTACACCGACTTAATGTAGACTGCCAGCTCGTGGTTTTAACAGAATGTTGGCTACCGTGCAACTCTAATTCTTTAATCCCGACTATGCAAAATTATAGAAACTATGCCACGACAAAACATATAAACCAGAGCGACGGTGTTGTGGTCTACATTAAGTCAAGCCTCATAACCACTTGCATAGAACCCAATTTTAACGGATCGGCATCCGGGCTTATTGTTATGGTAAATTCCGAAATAGCGATACTTTGTATATATCGTTCTCCTTCCAATGATAACATTCATACATTTCTGACAGCACTTAATTGTATTTTACTTACACTCACCAAATTTAAGTCAGTTGTCATTACTGGCGACATTAACTTGGATATAAAGACGACATCAGAAGATACCCGTGCTCAAGACTATCTTAATGCCTTAGCGTTTCATGGATTCCTACCGGCTCACAGCCATCCTACCAGAGAAAAGAACTGCCTGGACCATATCATGCTCCGCTGTAAGTCTAAAACAATAACCTTTATCTATGATTCATTAGTGACTGATCATTGTCCTTCTCTATTATGTATTAGTACTACCAAACCTACACAATCCCCCCAAAACACCATTGCTAAGGTAGATTATGTAAACCTTGACACGGCTATGAAAAGTCTAGATCTTTCTTCAATTTTTTGTATATTATGCCCTAATTCAGCTGCTGAAAACCTTGTCATAATATTAAACACAATTATAAATCAACACACAACTATAACAAAAATCCCTTCAAGTAAAAAAATTCTTAAACCCTGGATCACTCCAGGCTTACTGCGGTGCATACGTAATCGTGATTCTATGCATCGGAAGCTAAAACTCACACCTGATAATGAAACCCTATCCATCACTTACAAACGATACAGAAATTTCTGTACAATACTCCTAAAAAAAGTTAAAAGGAAATATGATTCACAGGAACTAAACAAGGCGACAAACAATCCTAAAAAACTATGGGATACTATAAAAAACATAACTAATATGACTAAAACTGAAAATACTTCCACTGATTTAATTTCTAACTCACTCTCACCTACTCAGTGTTGCACTAATGTTAACCAATATTTCGTCAGCGTTGGAAAGAACCTTGCAGACAAAATTCCTGGAAACCGGACACAACTGGGTATGGCACCGACAGTTACCTGTGACAAGTCATTTGTGCTTGAACAAACAGACCCGGAAGAAGTCGTATCAACTATAAACTCACTGAGAGTCACTGCTGCTACTGGATGGGACGGAATATCTTCTTCTTTCTTGAGAAGATATGCGCGGACTCTTGCCCCTGTGCTCACTTATCTGTTTAACCTTTGCTTCCAGTCAGCTATCTTCCCTAATTCTTTTAAAACTGCCATAATTCATCCTATCTTTAAGGGGGGGGATGGGGCCGTACCTAGTAACTACCGACCCATAGCTGTTTTAAGTGCACTGTCCAAGGTACTTGAACGTCTACTGAAAAAGAGACTCGTACACTATCTTGAGCATTTTAAATTATTATCACCACAGCAGTACGGCTTTCGCTCAAATAAATCTACTTGTGACGCAGTTAATGACTTAGTGAACCATATAGTTGGTAGTCTAAACAACAGGAAAAAGGTGCTAACAATTTTCCTCGATCTTAAGAAAGCCTTTGATACGGTTACCATCCCCACCCTTTTAAATAAATTGGAAAAGCTAGGTGTCAGAGGGCTTCCACTTGAACTCTTCAGAAGTTACCTCACTAATCGTAAACAATTCGTTGTTATAGGTGACCACAGGAGCGCGGAGCTCCCTATCGAGTATGGCGTCCCACAGGGCAGCATGTTAGGCCCAATACTTTTCCTGGTATTTATTAACGATCTCTGCAACCTCGTTATTCCGAATTCTAAAATCGTATGTTTCGCAGATGACACCGCATTAACATTCACTGCAGACTCGTGGTTGGACCTACAAACATTGGCACAACATGGTTTTAGCAGTGCCTTAAACTGGCTCGACTCACACTCTCTAACACTTAATACGACAAAAACCTGTTTCATTCACTTTTCTGTGAGCACTGCTTCTCAACCAACAACTCCCTTCACCATAAAAGCTCACTCATGTTCTACGCAAGACAATATAAACTGTCAATGTCCTACTCTCACACCAATTGATCAGATTAAATATCTCGGAATTGTGTTAGATAAAAATCTCAACTTCAAATCACATATTAACGCTCTTGCAGGACGTGTCCGGAAACTAATTTATATTTTTTAAAACTTACGACACGTTGCTAACCCTTCAATCATCCGTAATGTGTATTTCGCACTATGTCAGTCAATCCTCACCTATTGTATCACCTGCTGGGGAGGCGCTGCTAAAACCATATTGAAGCCCCTTGAGACTGCTCACAGAGCTATATTGAAGGTTTCCACCTTTCGGCCGATTCTGTTTCCGACCAATGAGTTATACAAAGCGTGCGATGTACTTAATGTACGGCAAAATTTTATTCTTCTCACCGTGCTACTTCAACATCGTAATACACCATATGTAGAACTGACTAAACGTCGCAAAGATCTAATCTGTAACACTCCACCTGCACACACCGCATTTATAAAAAAATTCAACATCTACCTTGGTCCATCTTTGTATAACAAAATCAACTCACATTTACCAGTCTACGGCTCGTCCCTTTTCAATTGTAAAAAGTCTGTCCGTTCATTCTTAACAAACCTAAACTATGACGAAACCGAAATCTTCCTAACAAAATGACATCATTCACTAATTACACCCTCAGATACACTCACACGCACGTACGCTCACACATCCGCACGAACACACACACACATACACGAACCCAATCACACGTACTTACACGAAACACCCGCACACTTAGTTGCATGCTACAATTTTGTTTATATAAATGCTTACTTTCTTTATTTTTTTTTTCTTTTATCATTGTAGATTTATTCTTGCATAACAGTTAGTTAATTATTATCACTTTTGTCAATCTGCACATGTAACACGTCCCAGACCCAATTATTATCTAGGGATCGAAACTGTGTCTCCTAAACACAGGCTATTTTGTAGCCTAGCTAGGAGGACAGAGCTTCACCCACCGTATTGTAGAATACAATTCTGTGTTACGAGTACCTGTTGTTACAATTAATGTAAAATCTGGAAAACTGTAAATCTACAATATTTTTATTTGAATAAAATTTATTATTATTATTATTAAAAAAAATATAGTTTTCTACATATTCTATGTTCTTTCCCTTGATGCATACTGGTTTTTTGAAGCTGTTTGTCATTACTCTGGTTTTACTTGCATTCATTTCCAAGCCTATCATGGAGCTTTCGTTGTCTAGTGAGCATATCATTTCTTCCAATTCTTCCGGTGTTTCGGTCAGCAAGAGTATATCGTCTGCGAACCTGAGATGGCTGAGACAATTTTTGCCTACTTTTATGCCTCTTCGAGTCCAGTTCAGTTTCTGAAATATGCTTTCCAGGACGGCAATAAAAAGTTTTGGAGATATGGGGTCTCCTTGTCTGACGCCTCTTTCGATCTTGATGGGGTCACCTGTTGTTTCTAGCTTGACCTTGCTAGTGCTGTGAGCGTAGATATATTTCAGGATATTTATGTACTTATAGTTGACCTTGAAGAGTTTCAGTGCTTCCCAGATTGAGCTGTGACTGATAGTATCAAAAGCCTTGCTGTAGTCAATGAATGCTAAATATAGGCTTTTGTTAAATTCCGCGTACTTCTCCATTATTTGTTCTAATGTTTGTAGGTGGTCTGTAGTACTGAAACCTGAACGGAAACCAGCTTGCTCTATAGGTTGTGAACCATCAATCTCAGGTGATATTCTGCTTAGGATAATCGATGCGAAGAGTTTGTATATGCTCGCCATTAAGCTGATTGGCCTGTAATTTCCTATGTCCAAAGGGCTTCCTTTTTTGTGGATTAGTATAATTTCCGAAGTACACCATTGTTGAGACACCATTTCGGAATCCAGAATCTTATTGAATAGCTGGGTCAAGTAGTGGAGTAAAACAGGTGCACCTAGTTTGATGGCTTCATTTATTATGCCATCTGGCCCTAGACTTCAGCTTTCTTATGTGATCATACACTTCCCTTTCTGCTATAGGCTCAATAATTGTTGCCCTGGTGTCACTATTGACTTGCATTTGTGAATCCAAATTGTCTAACTTTTTCATATATAGTTCCTTATGATGATGATGCCATCTAGCCGATTTCGACCACAGCGACTGCATTCGATGGCTTCCTAGTGTGGTTGTAGAGAGCTTTGGTGTGCTGCTCTTTCATGTGCTCTCAAGTGGCTAGCATATCCAACTTTGGCCGAAAAACTCCGAGCACAAATCGGACATGTCAGAACACCAAAAAAATTATTAAAAAAAAACGGAAAATCAAATTAAAGAGCATATTCTTGCTACAAATGCATTGGTAGACAAAGTGGACTCGCTGACTCTCAGCAACACTCAGTGTACTTGTCAGAGGGAATCCAGCAATGATGCCCTCCAGCTTGAGGCAACGGAGGACCCGTCCCTAGCTGTGAGTACTCAGGACTGTATTTCCACCCAAGATACAATACCTGACTTAGGTAATTTGGTCTCACCTAATAGTCTTGGTTCTAATCTTTCAGTTATGTTCTCTGATAGTATAGGTAGAGGGTTAGGGAAATTGATCAGTAATAACCTGAGTTATTGTACCCAAAATTATTGCATGCCAGGATCAACCTACAAACAGATTATGGCATCAGTAACAAAGACCGTTTGTGATCCTAGTACCACCATTACTATATGTGTTGGTAATAGTTCTAAGATTAAAAAGGAAGACATCACTGACTGTGTTTCAGAGTTGTTAAAGTTAAATTGTAACAAAATAATATTGTGTGGTTTTCCATTTTTTGAAAATTTGGGTAATAGAAAAAATAATTATATACATATGTTAAATAACCATGTACATTTTTTAGTAGGTCACTATAGTGACAGACTTATATATCTGGATATCAACACTATTGTTGGTAAACTGAAGTCGACACGGGGTAAGGTGTATCTACCTATTAGATGTAGACACAAAATAGCTCGGCTATTAGCTTATAATATTCACACAGACATAAATAGTATGTCTAAGTTTAGTTCTATTATTAACACTGCGACTATTAGTAGTAATACTAATATACAGGTGACTTTCAATGAATATAGCACTAGTGCTATAAATGTTTACAAACATTGTACTGAGGAGGATCCATGTGTCACCGTGGAGAGTTCTCAATTAGGGTATATTAGTGTTAGTGATAGGGTCTTGTTGTCTGAGGATGGTACGGGTGTCTCCAGCCTCACTCCAAAAATTAATTTAAACTAGGAAATGAGACAACAGGAGGTACGATTAACAATATTGTTAATCCTACCAACGTATCTTCTTGCACTCAATTAGTTAGTAAAAAAGGGCCTCAGCAGAACACTTTGAAATTATTCCACCAAAATATCCAAGTCATTTCTTCCAAATTATTAGAAATTGAATTGTTTTTAGAAAATAGTAAGTTTGACATTATATGTTTTACTGAACATTGGCTTAAGGATTACCAAATGCTTATCAATTATGAGAACTATATGGTGGGTAGCTGCTTTAACCGTAAAACTATGCTTCGTGGAGGTTCCCTAATATTAATAAGAAATTGTTTTAAATATAAGCAACGTAATGACATAGTAGGTCTCTCGGTTGAACATTGCGTTGAACTGTCCTGTGTTGAGCTAGATAAGCATGTAATTGTGTGTGTGTACAGACCCCCAAACTATCAAAACTTTTCTTTGTTTGAATCAATAATGGAAGATGTGATGGCAAAACTTGCAGTCAGTAATAAATCTACAATTATTTGTGGTGATTTTAATATCAATATTTTAGAAGAATGTGCAAATAGCAGTCGCTTATTAAATCTTTTTAAGTCATTTGACTTGACCAACACTTTTACAGAACCTACTAGAGTCACTCCATCTTCTGCTACTTGTATAGATAATATTTTCTGCGATTGTGATTACTTAGATAAAGCAATAGTAAATTGTCTACCCTCTGACCATAGTGGACAAACTGTAACCTTCAGGTGTAATACACCCCCATCGCAAAAAGTTCAAATTAAGTTTAGACCTATAACTTCTAGCAGATTAAATAGGTATAATATTTTGCTACAGAACAAGTTAAGCGTTATGGGCCTTGATGATATTAATATAGATCAATTGTATGATCGTTTCTTTTCAATAGTTCACACGGAATTCAATAAAACTTTTGAAAAGAAGACAAAAAGTATTTGCCCTAAATTCATATTTAGTGATTGGGCAACTAGAGGTATCAGAAAAAGTAGGGAAAGACTATTTGAGCTTTATGGCCTTAAGCCTTTTATAAACACTGAAACTTTTAACAAGTATGTTGCTAAGTATTCAAAAATTTTTAGAAATACATGCAAGGTTGCTAAAGCACTGCACATTAGCAACAAGATCAAAACAGCAGAAAATAAAATAAAGACAGTTTGGAAAGTTATAAATAACGAGACTAACAGGAAGAAAATACGTAACACTAGCTACACATTAGATACAGCATGTGGTCCTAAAAGCTCTAATCAGGAAGTAGCTCAAGAATTTGTAAAATTCTTTACCGATATACCACAAAAAACAACGGAGGCTCTTATTTCCTCACCTGAACTCTCAATTGGTTTATTAAAGGCGAATGTGTCTGGCTGCCTGGTTGAATTTAAATTTAAACACATTAACCCTATGATTGTTATTAAAACTTTCCGGCAAATAAAGATCAAACTAACCGAAGATCTATGGGGAATGTCTGTCAAAGTTTGTACATCCATACTTGAGACTATAGCCCCTTACTTAGCTTTAATTTTTAATTTATGTGTAGACCAAGGAGTTTTCCCTGATTTAATGAAATATAGTAAAGTCATAGCTCTTTTCAAATCCGGCGACAGTATAGATACTAATAATTATAGACCTGTATCCGTGTTACCAGTTTTTAGCAAGGTTTTTGAAAAAGTAATGCTTAATCAAATGCTCTATCATTTTAACACCAACAGAATCTTACATGATCAACAGTATGGCTTCACCAAGGGACGTTGTACAACTGACGCCGGTGTAACCTTATTAAAGCACATATTTACTGCGTGGGAAGAGTCTCAAGACGCCATAGGAATTTTTTGTGACCTCTCCAAAGCGTTTGATTGCGTAAATCACGACACATTACTTTTGAAACTTGAGCATTACGGGCTGGGTAAACTTGCACTTAGTTTGGTAAAATCTTATTTGAATGATAGACAACAACATGTTCAAATAAATGGTGTTAATTCACAGGGGTTAAAAGTAAAAATGGGGGTTCCACAAGGCTCAATATTGGGTCCTTTCCTCTTTCTAGTATATATAAATGATCTACCCTATTTACTGAAAAACCAACCTCAAAATATGGTGTTATTTGCTGATGACACTTCCCTAATTTTTAAGATAAATAGGCGGGCCCAAAATCTAGATGACGTGAATAATGCCCTACTTCAGGTCCAAAATTGGTTCACAGCAAACAATTTGGTATTAAATGAAAAAAAAACCAAATGCATAAGATTTGCTTTACCGAATGTTAAAAGTAGTGATTGTGATATAATATTGAATAAAGAGAAACTTGAATTCGTAGATAAAACGGTTTTCCTGGGGATTACGCTTGATTCAAGGCTACAATGGGGTTCTCATTTGACATCTCTTGCGGGGCGGCTAAGTTCAGCAGCCTTTGCCATTAGAAAAATCCGTCAGTATACTGATGTAGATACCGCTAGACTGGTTTATTTTAGTTACTTTCATAGTATAATGTCTTATGGCATTTTGCTGTGGGGACGGGCTGCTGATATTGAGTCTATATTTATTGTGCAGAAAAGAGCCATCAGAGCCATATATAATCTTCGTAGGCGCGATTCTCTAAGGGAACTGTTTAAGGATATTGGCATCATGACGGTACATTGTCAATACATCTACGTAAACATAATGTACGTCAGAAAAAATCTGCACCTTTTTGGTAAAAGGGGTGACAGACATAATTACAGTACTAGAAATAGGGACCAACTAGTTCAGCCAGGTTTCAGACTCGCTAAAGTAGACTCATCTTTCAGGGGGTACTGTTTGAGATGCTATAATAAAATTCCACAAAGTATTCTTGAACTGAATGAGACGAAATTTAAAACATGCATTAAACGCACACTATGTAAGCAAGCATATTACAAGTTGAGCGATTATATCGATGATAAAAATGCTTGGCTCAATGCTGGTCCTGCTCCACATGGACAGGGGCGCATAAATTGATAGCATTAAATTGTATTGTTGGAGCTGCTGAAGATTGTAGAACTATCTTTGCATTGTATAGAATCAATCTCTTTAGTATTATATAAATGCATAGCCCATATTGTGTGAGTACTATGTACTAGAAAGCTATCATTCACTGGAAACCTACGTCTTTTTTTTGACTTGAATGTGCTCTGGTGGTTTGGAGTATGTCATGCTCACTCTATTGTCTCGCTGATGGTGGCGCATGTGTCGGATCATTTAGTTCCCTTCAAAATGGTTGAGTTGAATGGTGCTGATCCATGCGTCATGTCCGTGAACGGGCGCTGTCAGTTGTGACTGGTCATCTCTTGGTTGCCATGGCTTATTTGAATGAATTATTTTGAATTGTATTTTTTTTTTTTTGTTTGTGTTTTTTTGCTGTGGACACTTTTACCGTGCACATCTTGCTACATTGTTCTCACATAATATACCATCTCAACGTGAATGATGTAACCAAGATTTTGTAACAATATTCTGATTTAAAAGAGTGTCCATGGAGTTTATTGCCCATTCTTCTCCATAGAGATCTACGCTAGGGAATGGGCAACTACAGTACTTTCACAGTTTTTATGTCTTGTGACTGGGACTGTAGCTACATTTAATTTTCATCTTTGTTTCGACAATTCAAAAGTGCCTGTAACTGGCTTACTTGAAATAAATGCTTTGATTTTGATTTTGATTTTGATTTTGATTTTGACCATTGACGAAATTGTAGGGTATAGCTGTAGGTGGTCTAGCTTTAAGTTCATCACGCTTTAAGTCCAGCTGTGACCTTCTTCTCTCTTCAAAGGCGTCGACCTGCCGATGCACACGACGTCTCCACTCGGGCCGACTTTGCGCCTGCTTTTCCCACACTAACGGGTCAATTTCGCATCTTTTGAAGTGTCTATTCTGAACATCCTTGAAACGTAAAAACTGTCCACCACATTTCCGTTTCCCTTCCTGGAGTTCAGAATAGAAGATGCGCTTCGCCAGTCTGTCTTCGTGCATCCTAGAGACATGCCCACACCATCTTAGCTGACGTCTCATCAAGTAGGCCTCTATGCCAAGGACCTTGGCTTGCCTTAAAACGTTCGTGTTTTTAACACGGTCCGACCATTTGATGTTAATTATGTTTCGGAGGCATTTGAGATGGAATTTGTCCAAGGTCTTTATATGTCTTCGATACAGGCACCACGTTTCCGACGAGTACAAAAGATTTGTAAGGACTATTGCCATGTATACAGAGATCTTGGTCTTGAGCTTCAAATCGTGCGAGCTGAAAACTTTGGGCTTCAATTTGCCAAAAGTTGCTGCTGCAACACATATTCTCTGATTAACCTCTGCGTCAAGATCCCCTTTACTGGTAATTATGCTGCCTAAATATTTGAAGCTTTCTACTCGTTTCAGCTTGCCACTGCCGATTAGGATGTCAGGAACCAACAGCTGTTCGTCCACGTTCGTAGCCATAACTTCGGTTTTTTTAACGTTTATTGAAAGACCAAACTTACAACAAACGTCATTGAGGCTACCTATCAGCGCCTGCAAACCGTCGCAAGTGTCTGCCACGAAGCACAGGTCATCAGCGTACATTATCTCTGTAATCGTGGTATAAGAGACTTTTGTTCGGGCTTTCAGTCTAGCAAGGTTGAATAAATTGCCATCTTTTCTTGTATTTGTTGAATTTGAGTTTGATTCCAGTTTCTGTATCCACATTTTATGTAGTTTTAGATCTTTGAAAGCTCTTTTAGTGCTTTTATATTTCACAAGGTTTCTTGTGATTATGTCTTGCCTATGTTTCTTATAATCTTTCTTGATAGACTTGTTTGTGATTTTAAACAGTTTGCTGAGTTCGGTCTTCATTGCTGTGTCTTTAGGTTTTGTGTTTATTAGTTCTGTGCGTTTATTTATCATTTGCTCTGTTTCTTCACTAAATATTTGATGAGGTTTTTTTATGTTTGTTGTTCATGTTTAGACTGTATAGCAATGCATCTTCCAATAAATTGTAATAGATTTGTATGTCAGAGGTCTCTTTCATATTGCTGCCTATATAAGATTGTAGGTTATCCACAAAGCTTTCAACTTCACCATCAGTTTCTATAGTATTATTTGATGGTTTAAAGTTCTTCCTATTCTTCTTCGGAACTCTTATATTAAGCGTTGCTCTTACCAATCTATGGTCAGAAGGGAATCTAACGTTGTTGAGAACTTCAATGTTGGTTATGAGTTGAGGTTGGTTTGTTGTTATGAAGTCTATTTCATTCGTTGTTCTATTTCATTGGTTGTTGTTGTTGATCGGGCGCGATCCAAGTCCAACGTCGGCTTTCCCTTTTCTTAAAATATGTGTTCATTATGGAGAATTTGTTTACGAAAGCGAAGTCGATGAGTAGTTCGCCCCGGTCGTTTCGCTCGCCATAACTGTATTTGCCCATTATTAAGTCCTCGCCGTCATTGGGAAGTCCTACTTTAGCGTTAAAGTCGCCCATTAATATTATTTTATCATCAGCTTTGGATAATGCTGCTGAGATTTCATCATAAAATTTCTGGATATCCTCTTCACTCGCTTTCTCTGTGGATGCATAGACTTGGACCAGTGAAATGTGTAGATCTTCCAATTTCAGTTGTAGCAAAGCGACTCTTTCAGAGAATCCTATGAAGTTCACAATATTGTTCTTGAATGTTTTCTTAATTAGAAAGCCAACCCCGTATTTTCCCTTAGTCTGCCCAATGTAGCATAGTATGTGGTCTTGATATTCTTCTATGTTGTAACCTGTTCTTTTTACTTCTGCAAGACCTAGAATGTCGTAGTTTACATTTTTAAGAGCATGTATAAGTTGCAGGTATGTCTCTGTCGAGGACAAGGATCTTACGTTGTATGTGCCTATTTGCAGAGTTTTATTATTAGTTTTTCTGTTTACTGCAGATGGAGGGTAGTGGTCATTAATCACGACAGCGAAATGCACGGTCGAGTACGGACGTGTTTGCGCTGCTCGATACGAATAATATTTTCACGAGTCGCGCGGCTTTAGCCGTTACCCGGTTTACGTCGCTATGAGTTCACAACCGCTCATAGCCAACGAGGTCTTGGCATTTATCAAACATGCCATCGACTACATGGACGAA
This sequence comes from Xestia xanthographa, assembly GCA_905147715.2. NCBI lineage: Eukaryota > Metazoa > Arthropoda > Insecta > Lepidoptera > Noctuidae > Xestia > Xestia xanthographa. Next base: position 21,375,541 of record LR990667.1, read on the forward strand.
GTAAGCATCCTGCAGATCTGCAAGTCCAGTTTCAAGGAGGAGGAGATCAGCGGTGCCAAGCTGCTTCTGTTCGAGTCGCTCGGCAAGGTCGAGCAGATGCAGTCCCGCCGGAGGGATAGTGGCCAGAAGTGTGTGCAGGACATCATCACATTGATGAAGAGCACCGACCCGGACGACGTGCCCGCTTTTGTGGCGAAGGAGCTTCATAAGCTGCCCCCAGTCACGTTTGACCACGTCGACGTCACCAGGTTGCTGAAGGACATCACAACTCTCAAGGCAAGCCTGGTCGACGTACATTCCAAGTTGGAGGCGTCGAATAACATCGTTGGTGAACTACGTGCCGAAGTGGAGTTGTTGCGCAACGCTATTAAGGTAAATAAGTCGCCTGATGTCACCAACGTGAGCATACGTTGCGGAGCGAGAAACGCTAGCGTCGGCAGTATTGAGTCGGCGAGCTCCACTGCGTCACCCGCTGCTATCGCACGCGTTGCAATATGCGCCGCCGAAGTTTCTGACTCGGTGCCGGTCGAGGCAGTGACTTGTGTAGGTACGTCGACCCCTAAACGTGCCTACGCTGCTATTGTCGCCACGCACAAACCTGTATCGCTGGTGAAGAAGGTGGGAAATAAGAGCTGATGTGAACCTGACAACAGGGGTTCGAAACAGCATGGCCCAGCAACGGCCACGTGTGACAAGGATGGCTTCGTGAAGGTGGAGAGGAAGAAGAGGAAGAAGCCTCCTAGTCAGAACCAGTGCGGGACCGCGCTGGCAGGACCCAATATGCTGCGTCCGGCGATACCAACAACGCAGCTCTATGTGTCCCGGCTACATCACACCACGAAGGTTGAGGAGATCGTGGAGTATGTCCGAGCGAAGACCAGCTGGACCTTGAGGGTCGAGAAGTTGGAGTCGCGCCACAACACGAATTTTAAGTCGTTCGTGGTGCGAGTTCCGACTCATCATATTGAGACCTTACTCAAGGAAGAGTTTTGGCCGAAGGGTGTCATGTATCGGCGATTCCGCGGAAGGCTACGCGACACCACGCAGCGCAACATGACGCCGTCTCTTCGTGTACAATAGTTTAATTAGGTTTTTGAAGTTTATATAAATATGTATGTTAGTCTGTAAGGTATATGTGATATGGGTCTTTTGTTACCTGAATTAAATGATATATTATTATTATTTCTTGTTCTTTCATTTTCTTCTCTCGTAAGAGAGTACAAAAACCCTACCCACGGGCCGGAGCCAAGTCTGTAGGGGGGAGTTTAAATGGAGAATGTTGATGATATTGTAGAAGAAGTTAAGGGTAGGTAGACCCAATTTTCCCAATTTTACATAAGTTTGATTCAATAGTAAACAAAGAAATAGTGATTTTTTAAAGCCAAAAAAAAATACACACATCAAAAGTATCTAGGGATCAACATATATTTTTGCAATAACTTTTCTCCTGATTGATATTAATTAAAATTTTCTTTAAGGATTCATCAAATAAAGTGTTTTCGTTTGTCACAGTAACGATAAACCAAGTCACCTTTGCATTAATAAAGAAATTTGCCATTTTCCTAATAAAGGGATTTTTGACATTTGAACCACTAACATTAAAGTTCGAAAAAATTACTGAAAACACAGTTTTCTTTAAAATTTTATTGGGTAACTTAAACAATTAATAATCCGTGTTTCTACCGCGAACACTAACAACACAAGAACATCGGTTTGGCATACTCAAAATGAGTTCATCCAAATCACGCTGTGGAATGGCCGCCCATGTTCGTTGCAACAACAAAAAAAGGTCTTCTTGCGACTGGATACCCTCCATATTCGGCAGAGCTCTTCTCTGTAGCATATCCCATGCATGCTCAATCGGGTTCAAGTCTGGCGACTGAGCAGGCCAGGGCAGGACATTGATGTTAGCTGCGGCGAGAGTCTGTCTTACAACTCTTGCGGTGTGCGGTCGTGCATTATCGTGCAGTCGCGCGCGCGCAGTCATTACCTGCACTCGTGTTATCGGTTGACGCGCTGCCCGAGCGCAACTACCAAAAAAATGTCGGATACTGTAAAGTGTATGTCGTGTAACATTGTTATCGATGAGCTATTAGCTTATGTTCAAAACAAAGTGTCAATCGCAGATGAGACTAGTTTGGTGAAAATATGTGCATCAGCTTTTACCAGTGAGCAGATTCAAAAATCAAAGTCGTTACTGACATAATCGTTGTCATCGGAGGTGCGAAGCACTGTCCGTAAAGGAAAAGGCAAGGACAATAGGGTGTTAAACGACATCATTGCCATTTTTAAGACGACTGATCCAGATATTTTGCCGGTTTTTGTAGCCCGCGATCTCGAGAAGCTACCACCAATTACTTTTGATCATCTTGACGTGTCTAAGCTACTAAAGGATTTAGTGCTAGTCAAAGTTGAGATTGATAAAATCAAATCATCCTACGTGACTCAAGAGGAGCTGCAAAACGTAAAAACTGAGTGTAACATGAAGTTAAGGTCACCAATCACAGTTGCCAGTGTTAATACGAAAAGAGGTGCATCAAGTGAGAACAGTTTCATGTGCTCAGTTCAAGAGGATTCACCGGGCAGTTATGGACAGTCATTATCTACTGTCGAAATAAATCGTCAATCAAATAATAATTGTGCGAATATAAACGTTATTCGAATGGAGGGTGGCGCTGTAACAAAACCTCAAACGGTCGCTCGTTCCGAGTCACTTAACGGCGACAGAGACAGCGCGATCCATTCGACAAGTTGCGCAGGCCGGGGCGATGCGTCATCATTACCGTTATCAACAGATGCTAGCGAGCCTAGTAATCAGCTGAGTGAAGCCATGACGCACTCGTTACCGCCGCCGCCGCCGGCGCGATATTCATCGTATGCTAGAGTTGCTGCTATGGATGATGGTTTTACAGTAGTGCAATATAAGAAGCAAAAATATAAAGAGAGATTGAAAGGAAGCACAGGTAGTAGTGTTGTCGAAACAGAGGAGAAATTCAGATCAGCTGATAGGAAAATACCCATGTTTATCACAAATGTGCATAGGGAGGCATCGGAATCGCATATAACCTCTTATATTGAAAAGAAAACAGGGGAAAAAGTGAACCTAGAAAGGATTAATATTAGGCGGCAATGTGAACACAATGCGTTCAAGTTCTTTGTTTCCCAGAGTAAGCTACAATTGTATCTGGATGATAAGTTGTGGCCACAGGGGATAATATTTAGACGCTTTGTAAACTATAGGCCGAAACACGTAAGCGATACATCCAACATAAAGGATTGCGGCACACAACTTAGTGATAATGTTGAGTAACGATAGTGTTTGCAAGTTTGTGACATTTAACTGCAAAAATGTCAAGCGCTCCGTTCAGAGTATTCGTGAACTATGTAAACAATCGGATGTAATTGCGCTACAGGAAACGTGGTTACTGCCTGATGAAGTCTCGTTTCTTGACTCAATAAGTGATGAGTTTAGCAGTACTGGAGTATCAGCAGTAGATACGTCAGCGGGCATTCTTCGCGGCAGGCCGCACGGTGGCGTCGCCCTTCTGTGGAGAAATAGTCTGTTTCGCGATGTGTCTGTGGTTCAGTGCGGTAATCCACGAATTTGTGCTGTGAAAGTTGTCACAAATGATAAATCCTTTTTAGTGTTCAGTGTTTACATGCCCACGGATACTGTGTCGAATTTAACGGATTTTACGGACATCTTAAGCTCGGTGAGTGCCATTATTGATAACTGTGATATAGACTTTGTTTACATGTTAGGAGATTTTAATGCGCACCCGACTGAGCAATTTTATGACGAACTTTCCGGCTATTGTAGTGAGCAAAGATGGACATGTATTGATACGAAAATGTTAGGATTAAGCTCGAACACATACACGTTCCTGAGTGAGGCCCATGGGTCCAGGAGGTGGCTCGATCACTGTATAGTGACTGAGGCGGCTGTGGCCTCCGTCAGGAATGTGTATGTAGTTTATGATGTACTTTGGTCTGACCACCTGCCACTAGTTGTTGAGTGTGATTTGACTGTGATACTGCCTAAGTTTTGTGCCAATATTGTATATTTCAACAAGGTAGTGTGGGGGGAGAGAAGTCAAAACCAGATTCTAGCCTATCAGCGTAAATGTCATGATAGATTAAGACTAATTGACTTCCCACACGAACTTGGTGAATGCTGTGATGGTATGTGTAACGATCTTGGTCATCGAACTGTCATTGATAAGCTGTATGCCGACATCGTACATGCCTTAAGTGACGCTGCTGTATTGGGTCGAGGAAGCGGAAATAGGCGCTCAAAACGGGTAATAGTAGGCTGGAACAAACATGTTGCCGGGGCTCACAGAGAGGCTAGGCAGAAATATTTGCTGTGGGCGTGGTACGGTAAGCCTACCGCCGGGTCACTTTATAACGAAATGTGTGAGGCTAGAAGAGTTTTCAAGTCAAAGTTGAAGTGGTGTCAAGACCATGAAGACCAAGTTAAAATGGACATTCTAGCCTCACACCACTCTAAAAATGATTTCCGTAATTTCTGGAAGCACACAAATAAGTTAAAAACTAAACCAGGAATCCCTGTGAGCGTCGGTGGCATGAGTGAACCGGAAGACATTGCCAATCTTTTTAAGGAGGCGTTCTTTGTGAAGTCGCCTTTAGGACCTTCGCGGTCGGTGCCCGATGTTGCGCCCGGTATGGAATTAGGGGTTAAATTTAAATCCCAGGAGATAACGCATACTATTAGAAGAATGTCAAGAGGTAAGTCCCCGGGCCATGACGGGCTCAGTATCGAGCACCTCCGATATGCTGGCCCTCACTTAGCTAGGGTACTTGCTATGCTGTATAGCTTCTGCATGAGCCATAGTTACCTGCCTGGCGAGATGATGCGAACAGTGGTTGTGCCAATTGCTAAAAACAAAACTGGTGACCTCGCCGACAGTAGTAACTATAGGCCAATTTCGCTAGCTACTGTGATTTCGAAAGTGTTTGACAGCATGCTCAATACGCAATTAAATAAGAGTGTAACCTTGCATGATAACCAGTTCGGATTCAGAGCTGGATTGTCAACAGAGAGTGCAGTTTTGTGTCTTAAGCATGCTGTCACTTACTATACGAAGCGCGAGACGCCGATTTATGCCTGCTTCCTGGACCTGTCTAGGGCTTTTGATCTGGTTTCCTATGATGTGTTATGGAGCAAATTAGAACAGGCTGATTTGCCATTGGAATTTATTAACATTTTAAAGTTTTGGTATGGAAACCAGATCAACACTGTGCGATGGGCTGGGGCGTTTTCTCGTCCGTACGGGTTGGAGTGTGGGGTGAGGCAGGGGGGGTTGACCTCGCCAACGCTTTTCAACCTTTATGTGAACGCACTGATTGCCGAGCTCAGCAGTACCAGGGTTGGATGCTACGTGGATGGTATTTGTGTCAATAATATCAGTTATGCTGACGACATGGTGCTGCTGAGTGCGTCAGTCTGTGGCTTGAAAAAATTGGTTGCCCAGTGTGAAGCTTACGCCAAAGTACATGGCTTGGCGTACAATTGTAAAAAGTCTGTGTTCATGGTCTTTAAGGCTGGGGGTAAAAGCCCTGACAGGGTGCCTCCTGTACTACTGTATGGCACACCTTTGCAGAGAGCACAGAATTTTAAATACCTTGGTCATATATTGACCCCTGACCTTAAGGACGATGATGACGTTGAACGTGAGCGGAGGGCATTGTCGGTTAGAGCGAACATGTTGGCTCGCAGGTTTGCACGCTGCTCACTTCCAGTCAAGATCACGCTCTTTCGAGCGTACTGTACTTCTTTTTACACGTGCAGCCTGTGGGCTAGGTGTACGCAAAGATCGTACAGTGCTCTCCGCGTTCAGTATAATAACGCGTTTAGGATGCTGGTGGGGCTGCCCCGCTTCTGTAGTGCGTCGGGGATGTTCGCAGATGCGCATGTGGATTGTTTTTACGCAACAATGCGTAAAAGGTGCACCTCCCTGGTGCGCAGGGTGTGGGGCAGCACCAACAGTATCTTAAGCATGATTGCCAGTCGCCTGGACTGTGTTTATGTGGGTCGCTGCTGTGCAATTACTCATGGTTTGTCGCGGCAGTAATTCACCATTATTTGTTGTATTGTGTGTTTGATGCCTTAGTGTTTACTAACATAGTCGTAAGTTTTACTAACACCTTTTTGAGTCATGGATACTTGAATAAATATATATTATTATTATTATTATTATCATGCATTAACTGAAATAAGGGACCGATTTGCACTTGTAGAGGAACGATGACGTCTGATACAATCGTCTCAGCATAAATTTGAGCGTTGAGGTTGCCTCTGATCCAAATCAACTCAGTTCTTCCGCCGATCCAAATACCCGCCCATACCATGATGGTTCCACCACTATAAGGATGGACTTCCTGGCAGGATTTTAATCGCTGTTGGCGTCCAGGGGTTCTCCAGTGTCGTATACGTCTTGTATCCGGTCTCATACCAAAACGAGACTCATCAGAAAAGCACACGAAACGCCATTGTTCTTCTGCCCAATTTCTGTGTTCAAGAGCCCATTGATATCGAATCCTACGATTGTGCATTGCTATAGGTGGTACCCGTAGCGGTCTTCGGGAATGAAGGTTCACTTCATGCAAGCGGTTTCTGACTGTTTGGTCGCTAATTAAGTTCCCTGAAGAGTGATGAAGCCTCACGGCTAACATCATGGCGGTTATTGTTGGAGCTCTTCGAGTTAAGATTTGAATGTATCGGTCTTGTCTCCGTGTGGTGCAGCGATACCGTCCTCCATGGCGCTCAGCCACGGTACCAGTGCTTCGGTAACGTGTCCAAAGTCGACTGATAACACTCTGACTTGTATTCAGAGCTAAAGCTACAGTACGTTACCGGGAACCAGCTTCTATCATTCCCACGGCTCTGAGCATTTCTTCCCTGCTTAAATGACGTCGCCGCTCCATAATAACGTTGGTTTTAATCAGTAGTAGGGAAACAGTAGCACTAATAATGTCTTCAATGCGTTGTATGTTTTTATAGGGAAAATATTGACAGCTTATTTTCATCTTTTACTCGAATTTGATTGAGAGTTCCTGATTCAAATTATGAAATGCACCAAAAAGGATCCATATAAATTTATAAAATCATAAATTTATTACAAAGCCACATCTCAATCTCAAGAAATCCGCATAAAAATGCTTGATCCCTAGACACTTTTGATGTGTGTATGTAGATATTATAGTTGACTATATTTACTAAGATAATTTGTGGTACAAAACATGATTTCAAAAACTTCACTCGATGAAAAAAAAATCCGAACAGGAGCCTAATTCGAATATTTTTTTTATGTTTTTCTTATTTTACTTGAAGAATATGAAAGTTTTACTTCCAAAAAAAATATCTAAGCAAAGTTAATAACATATAGAACAATTATTTGTGGTTCAATTTTGCAAAACAATTTAATCCTTTTAATAATAAATTATTATATAAGAAAACGGCTTGCGCACGTGGATTCAGTCGCCCGCCAGGCCTTGACGAGGTAGGACCTATGTCCCTTTTGCTGGCACACGGCTGTCCCGCCAATTTATCGAACGATTTATTTAAAGAACGTAGTGTAATTATAACAGTACAGTCTTTTTTAACCGACTTAAAAAAAGGAGGAGGTTTCACAATTTGACCGTAGGATAACTTCGTCGTTTATGAACCGATTTAGATGATTATTTTTTTGTTGGAAAGAAGATATTCCAAGAGTAGTACCATGACCATGAAACTAGGATCTGATGATGGCATCTCAGAGAAATCGAGGGAAACCTTTGAACATCGTAGTGCGACTAGTGCGTTTGTTTTTTTGTTCATTGAGTATTTTAGAGCACTACTATTTAAAGAAAATCTGGACTCGATCTGATGATGGAACCCGAAGACAGTCGAGGGCACTCCTCAACTATTCACAATAATTAGCTGGTGTTTGGGCTTGATTAATTTGTATTGATGAGAACTTTGCACCCATATGGGTTATAAGTGCCATTAGTTACATTAAGTGCCATTGGTCTGATGATGGAGACCATAGACAGTCGAGGGAATTCCTCAACGAACGAGTTTACAATCTCACGAGATAGATTATAATCTAACGGTATTTACAATTTTACGGTGACACATACAACAAATAAAGCATTGTGTCGCTTCGTAAGATAAAAACAATGTAAGAAACCTAGTCAAAAAGTAAGTAGGTACAAATTCCCTCGAGAATAGTCTCGTCACAGGTGCGCGTACGCAAACTACTTATAAAAAACATCGAGAAATGTTAATTTAATTTCGACCGTACGCCGAGGGCGTAAAGTACCTACTTCCTTCTTCCGTTCGAGTTGTTTATCATCCTTTTGCTTATAGTTTTCTTTGTATTTTTTGTTAATGTTTTTTGTTCATGCTTTTCGTATGAATTAAAAGATTGTCTAGCGAATAATACTACACACCGCTAGAGGATTCGCGAATATTTTTTGTGTGTCTGCTAATAGTATGAAAGCACAGCGCAGGCGCCGCATAGAGTTTTGTTTTCGACATTGGAACTGTCAGTTTTGTTTTCGATATTCAAGCAGTCAGTTTCGTTTCGATATCGGAATAGTTAACAGTTCTTTCCGATTATAGTTTCAGCTCAGTTTTTCCAGTATTGTCTGCTTGTAGTGTCTTACCATAGTCAAATAGTGTTTCATTTCTTCTCCATCCACAATAATAGTGTAGTATTTTCCAAACCCACCTCTCCGTTCCACGAAGCTAACGTTTACACCCGGAACTTTCGGTACAGGGCGGTTAGTGGCTCAGATTTGGTCCCGTTATAGTTTTTGAATTTCCAAACACGAGTCCACCCGTCTGGTACACAAATAATTGAATAAATTACGACTTGCAGCAATTTGCATTTACAATATCTATTCAAATTCATTTATTACATTTAAATGTTAGGTTTTCGCAATTACTACCTATTATAATAAATCAAGCTGACAATTTAATAAAATAAGTTGACCTACTGCCTACACGACACGCTTACCTATACTATGAGTCTGTGACACTTCGCTCAGCTTTGGGTTCAAGTCTGCGACGCGTGTGCACGTCTCGTTTCACGTAAAGGGTGGTAGCGTTAAATACCTACTTTGCTTGGCGTAGACGGCCTTAAGAATTTCCGAGTGATGCGACAGTTTTGTGGCGACAGTCAGATGCACAATGTTTAGAATTGTGGCTTTTTGGAGCAGATGAAGTGTGTGGGGCGAAATGTCTAAAGTGTTTAAGCTTTTCGTAAGAGATTTCGGTACGACACCAATGGAAGAAAGCACTATAGGGACGATGTGGACGGTTTGTGCTTCCCACTGGGTTTTTATTTCTATGGCGAGGTCTTGATATTTACTAAGCTTTTCAGATATTGTAGTTTGAATGTTGTGTGAGTTTGGGATAGCTATATCTATTAGGTAAACTGTTTTGTTGGTTTTGTCGTGAAGGGTTATATCTGGTCTGAAGGGTTATATCTGGTCTATTGAAATGTATAGTTTTGTCAGTTATTATAGTCCTATCCCAATAGATTTTCTGATTCCTATTTTCTAGTGTTATTTCGGGTTTATATTTATAGTATGGTTTCATCTCACTTATGAGTTTATATTTGAATGCTAAGTGTTGGTGTATAATAGAGGCAACTTGGTCATGTCGATGCTTATAGTCAGTCTGCGCAAGTGATTTACAAGCTCCTGTAATATGTTGTATGGTCTCAGAAGCAGTGTTGCAATGTCTGCATAAGTCAGTCGGCTGATGAGGGTTTTTAATTATATATTTCCTGTAATTACGAGTAGCTATTATTTGGTCCTGGATCGCCAGCATAAATCCTTCTGTCTCGGGAAACAGTTCGCCCCGTTTGAGCCATTCGTTCGACTTAGCTTTGTCGACGTGTGGCTGGCTCAGGTAGGCTCGGTGTCTCCCGTGGAGGGCCTTGGCGGACCATGCGGTAATTTTTTCTTGTGTGGTTATGAGTAGTTCATTAATTTGAGTGTTTCTATTGTGTAGGTTAAGTGGTGTAAGTTTCATATCGTTTCCGGTTACATGTTTGTGTAGTGATGAATTTTCGGATTTGTTATGAAAGTACGCTCTGAGTGAATGTATTTGTTTGTTGTGTAAGTTGTGTAAACTTGTGTATGTCTATCAGGCCTCTTCCTCCTTCTTGGCGCGGCAGAGTAAGTCGCTGTATGCTTGAATTTGGATGGTGTTTTCTGTGTTTGGTAAGAGATGTATTAATAGTGCGTTGTAATTTTTTGATATCTGTATTTGACCAGCGTATGATTCCAAAAGAGTAAGTGAGGATGGGTATTGCGAATGTGTTGATTGCTTTAATAGTGTTTTTGGAGTTAAGGTTGGTTTTCAAAATGAGGTTAATGCGGTATGCCAATTTATTGACTAGTTCTTGTATATTCATCTTTTGATGTATCTGCCTAGATTGTTTAAAACCTAGATATTTATATGTGCTCTTTTCATCCATTGGCTCTATTGATTGGCCTGACCCGAGTGTGTAACTATTATTTTGTACTTTTCCTTTTACAACTGATAAAATTTTGCACTTATCAACTCCGAATGACATACAAATATCATCAGAAAATTGTTGAGTTGTGTCAGCTAATACAAAAAGTGCGTTTTGTCAGGTGCATATAACTTAATATCATCCATGTACATGAGGTGTGTAAGCGTATAATGTGTGGTAATGTTTGTTAGTGTGTATCCAACGTCTGTTTTATCTAGGAGGTGTGAGAGTGGATTGAGTGCCATACAAAACCACAACGGGCTTAGAGCATCTCCTTGGAAAATTCCACGTTTTATGTGGATTGGTTCAGTAGCTACAGTTGAGGAGGAGGAATTAATTTTTAGAACGGTTTGCCAATTCTGCATGGAAATTTCTAAGAAGTGTTTTAGTGTTGAGTGAATTTTATATAGACTCAAAATGTTTAATAACCAGCTGTGCGGAACTGAGTCGAAAGCCTTTTGGTAATCAATGAACATTGTGTGAATATCTGTTTTACTTTTAACTGCGCTGTTCATAGTAACTGCATCGATAGTTAATTGTTCTTTGCATCCTTGGCTATTTTTACGGCATCCCTTTTGTTGTTCTGACAAAATATTATGTTTGGTTAAATGTTCGTATACAACCTCAATTAAACAGGCTGTTAAAATTTTGTAAATAGTTTGCAGACATGTAATCGGCCGGTATTTCGCTGGGTTTATAGTATCATTAATGTCCTTGGGTATCATATAAGTTACGCCGTGTGTAACGTATGATGGCAGTAAATGTGGTGAGTGGATGAATGTGTTTAAGTGGTTATGTAAGAAAGGATGTATGCTCGAGAATTTCTTATACCAGTAATTGTGAATGTTGTCAGTGCCAGGCGATTTCCAATTGTGTGTGCGTTTGATGACGTCTATAAATGTTCCTATTGGTATGAATTCAAATTCCATTTCTGGGATATGTGGTGTTACTTCGTTGATCCAGTCAGCTTGATGATTATGATTTACTGGGTTTTCCCATAAGTTAGCCCAGAATTCCCGTAGTGTTTCGGATGTAGGTGTCTCTAGGCTTTGGTTAGTGGTGTCTCTATTAGTTGTTGTAAGATTTCTATAAAATATATTTTCATTATTTATAAATTTTGTGTTTTGCACTTTGCGGTTCGTGCATTTTAAATATCTTTTGAGTCTACTGGAAGCTGCGTTTAGTTTTTGTTTTAGAGTGTCTAAAAAGTGTACTAATTGTGTGTTTAAGTCTTCGTATTGAGCATGTACCTGATATTTTTTCTTTATTTCTTCTACTGCTGCTATTAGTTTTGGACTTCTGCTACCATTAATAAAGTGTGTTAGCCTACCTATATTTGCTCTTAGACTTAGAATTTTCTTTTCAATCCTGATTTGCCACTTTGGTTTTCTCTTTATGTATGTGCGGCTTTCATTTTGTGTGTCTGATATTTTAGCTCCGTTGCATGTAGCTGCCGTCCATGCTGCACAGTAAATTGCGGTCTGCAGTTTGACAAAATCGGTATCAACATTTACATTATTTGGAAGAATGACGGAATTTATATATGTAACTATGAGGGAGAACTTTTTAGATGTCTTTTGCTTGGGAATGTATGGTCTACTAGTGGGGTGTGTATTAGATAAAAGTTGTTGGGCTTGTTGAAAGGCGGCTTCGATTTCTAAGTTCTTTTCAGGAGCAGCATCAAAGTTATTTTGCGTAGGTTCAAATATGCCTATATCTATGTGGTTTAAAAAAATATCGTCGACGACTGTGTGTGTTTGAGAAACTATGTTAGTATCAGAGCTATTATTTAGGAGTGTAATATTACTTGTTGTAGGAGTGTTGGTGGTCGTATCAGAAATGTTGATATTTGTGTGTTGAGTACTGAGTACATGTTCTCATCAGGTTGTTGTAAGTCGTTATTTATGAGTTCTGTATTTTGTGTGTTGGTATTGTTATTTCTTAATTCTGAAGCTACTTGGTTTTTTATTTCTTCTAGTCTGTTAGTGTGTATGTATTTGTTATTTATGATTGCTCTTACTTGATCTGATAATCTTTGCTCAGTTAAATGTGCTAGTTCTGGATATATATTAATAAATTCCTCATGTAAATGTTTTCTATAGGCTGTTTTATTTGTTTCTAGTTGTGTAGTAGTATAATATATTCTAATTACTGCCTCATTATATTCGTTCGTCCATTTCATACGCTGACTGGGTTGTGTGTTAATTGGTGTTTTTGATTGTGTGGAGTGTTGCTGTATTTGAGTATAAACTGTTTGTAATTCGACTCTGACTTCCTCATAAATCTGATCTATTGTTTCTTGTGGTAATAATTTCTTGTGAACAAAATGGCTCTTCGTTGGTCGCCTATTCTTTGTCGGCTTACTTGCATATCTGGGTATTTTTCTAAAAACTTAGTGTGAAGCAATGGTAGATATGCATTTTTATCGGTTTCCATATGAGTGAGATAAAGATAGGTGCGTAGGATGAATTTATTCATATCAATGCTCCATTTCCTACGACTTGATGCAGTTCTAGCGGCGGGTACAGTATCGTCGACAAAGTTTGTCTCCTGTACAACATCCACTGACTGTATGCTGATTGACGAGGATGAAGGCGTCGGTGTGACGCGAAAAGATTGTGATGATGATGGAATTGATGGAAAAAGTGATGATGGAGATGACGAAGAGAATTGTGATGTTTCGTCATCTATTTGAGGCAAACTTGCCTGAAGTATTTTTTTTGTTTTTGACCTAGTATTCATGTTGTTGCCACGAGAAGCTAGGGATTAAAAAGTCGACCACAGCAGAGCCCTGCGTTCACTGTGGCAAGAGTAAATAAAACTGGAGGTCCCCCTATTATCCAGAGTTGGCACACTAGCGACTAACCTCTCCCCTAGCCATGCAGCCCTCGGCATGTGCGACCTTGGCTTGGATTGTATTTCTCTTAGTCTGGCCCCTCACCCTAGACCTATCTCGGCAAAGTAAACCCTACCACAGACCTAGGGCTCATCAGAGCACGCAAGCCCCACCACGTCGTCAACGTAGAGATACAGCGGTGGGGTTATTATTATTATTAATCCCCACGGTGACCAACCGGCTTGGGGAATGTAGATTGTTGTTGTTATTGTTGTTATTTAAGTTTTCTCCTTTTTTCTGCTGTTTGTTAAGTAGTTGCTATTGGTTGTTGATTTTAGTTTGAGTGGTTTGCCTAGTGTTATTCATGAGTTCAAAGGCATTTACTTTGATTATTTTGCTTGGGACCTTTGGTGTTGGGCTGATGTCATTAATTGATTGGGGTGATGTATTGGAGGGAGCACGTTTCCTTTTCGGCTTCCCATTTCCTTGGTTTGTTTTTCCTTTTATTATAAGTTTATCATATCGAATGAAGGCAAAGTTTCCTTTTTTCTTTTCTTCGTGCTGTTGTATTTTTAGTTCTTTCCTAATTTGTAATACCTCTTTAGGGAAATCTTCTGTAGCATATGTGTGTAATATTTCTACTTTCCTCCAAGCTAAGGTGAATTTTACTAGTATAGGTCTATTTTTATTATCCACTTTTTTCCCTAGTCTTTGGACTTGATTAAGTTACCACATGTCAAATTTTCGTATTCCACACTTGTTCCCTATGTTGTTTAGGAATTCCACAACCAAATTCATGAGCTCATTACTATTTGACTCTGTTTCTTTTAGCCCATGTAGCAGAATGTTATTCCTTCGCATTTCTTTTTCTAGATTCCCAACTTTAGTTTTCAGGGTCATCACCTCATTAGCCAAAACTTTAAAAATACTATATTGTACTTTTGTTAGAAGCCACTTGGAATATGCGTCTGAAATATGGAACCCATTTTACAACAAATACATTGACCGCATTGAGAGCATCCAAAGAAGGTTCATAAGGTATCTATGTTACCATCAAAAAGTACCGTATCATTCGGAAAACTACCATAACCTATGTAAAAAATATCATTTATTACCTTTACTCAACCGCCGCGAGATTTCTGACTGTGTGTGTTTGTTGAAAATTTTTACCAACACCATAAACTGTAGTGATATTTTGTCAAAATTTTATTTTAACATTCCCTTGAAGTCTAAACGATACAATCCACCTTTGTGTGTGCCATTTGCATCAACTAATTATAGGCAGAATTCGTACATTGTGCGTGCAAGCAGAAATTTAAACAAGCTTTGTAAACAGTATGATATAGATCCATTCCAAACTAGTGTGTCGTCAGCCAGGAAGTGCTTAAGTCGAAGCTTTTTCAAGTAGTTCATTTTGTTATGATGGTTGTTATGCAGTGTGACTGTGTGAGCAACATAGTAATTATGCAGATGTATAGTAACTTGGTGTGAATGTCCATAGAATTTACTTTTTTTTTTCTCTGTATTTTATAAGTGGAGACCTGTAATTGGCTTTCAGTCTATTGTACTGTTCTTGATCTGTTTGTTTTAGCTGTAAGTCTCCCATGTTATTTAAATAAATTATTAAGTTTGGCGTTCTCTTCAATTAGTGGATTCAATTTCTCTTCTATTATGGTTACCATACTTGATGCTAGTGAACTGGTTTGTTTCATAAATTCTTCTTTTAATTCATTCATCTTCAAGTCCATAGTCTCGTTTACTTTTCGAGAAATAACTCCATCTGTTTATCCATTATTTATTATTTAGTAGAAATTTTCCAACTCTGGTAACACTTACTTGACAATCTAGTCTGTGACACTGACAGGCCACTGACAGTTGTCACTTAGGATAGTAGCGGACTTTGTTGTTATAAATTGAAGTGAGGGTAGATTCGGTCACGGTGTTTGTTGGATAGCACGTGTGTTTAGAATCTTTGCTGTTTTTAAGAGTTTTTCGGTATTTTAGTGACTTGTCGTTGTGTATTTGTGTTGTCCTTGTGTTCGTAAACAGGTTTGTATTGTGATTGTTTAGTTTTAAGTCTCTTCTCCAAGATGGATAGAAATAAGCCCCCTGATCCGGACCCACCTGATATTCGTCCTACTTGTTTTGAACAGAGTCCACTCAACCCACTATCGCAATTCGCGGATGTTGTATGCAGTGCTACAGCGATGGATGTGTCACAGGTTTTTCAACCTCAACAAAACCCACGCAAGCGTCCTGTTGACAAGGAAGTCTCGTCTCCGTCCCTCCCAAGCAAGCAACAAAGAAGTCAAATTGGGCGTATTAAATACTCGGCAATGGACAAGGCTCCTTATATTGTCCACGTATCACGCATTGAGTCCCAACCAAATGCAGGCACCACCCTTCACCCCGTTAATTTCGGAAAGTTCCTCATGAACAACAACATTGCCAACATTGTTCGTGGTGGAGTCAATAGAGTCGGCAGAAACCGTGTTTCGGTGGAGTTTGCTTCCCCTCAGGACGCTAACTCTTTCTTAATCAACAGTTTGTTGACCAAGTATAGCTATACTGCATCAATCCCTTCTTTCAATATCACAAGGATGGGTGTTGTTACTGGAGTTCCCTCAGAACTTACTGAAGAAGAGGCCATGACTTATTTGTCTGTGCCCTTAGGTTGTGGTCAAATATTGAAAGTAAGACGCATTAACAGGAAAACACAAAGAGACGGGGTTAATGAGTGGAAGCCCACGGAAACATGTGTTCTGACCTTTGATGGACAGGTACTACCGCCTAGGATATTCTGCTGCTATACGTCCCTCCCGGTCAAACAGTACATTTACCCAACTATACAATGTCGCAAGTGTTGTAGATTTGGTCATGTAGCAAACTTATGTCGGTCTAAACCACGCTGTAATAAGTGTGGACACGACCACCCAGGTGATGGCTGCAACATTTCGGTTGCCGAGGCCTTCTGTGTGCTTTGTTCAGGTAATCACTTCGCTGATAGCCAGTCATGCCCTGAGTATGGCAGGCAAAAGGCTATTAAGACCGTCATGGCAGAGAAAACCATTCCCTATGCTGAGGCATGTAAAATTATCCCAACAGTTTCCCGCAATTATGCCAACATCGCCAAAACTCCTATTTCCCAGTCCTATCGCAAAACTGTGGCACTTAAGCCCAGGACCCATGCCCCCCTTTCCCCATCATATGATAAAAATGCTCATCAGCAGATAGTTAGTTCTCCCCAACCCTCACAGCCCAATGGCTGTGCTCTTAATAACAATCATGTCTCAGAAAATACCGGTACTATTATTGACCTCCTTATTAAACTCCTACCTACCGTTATTTCCCATTCTTCTCCCAATTCCCAATCACCGTCCAACGTTGCCGACCAACTTATCTCTCTACTTTTATTAATTAAAAATGGCGTCCCGCCTAGTATTCCTTCAGTGGAATGTGAGGAGCGTGTGGCATAAAAAGCACGACCTCATCACATCATCTGCCTAGCCTTTTCCCAACTATGTTGGGGTCGGCTTCCAGTTTTACCGGATGCAGCTGAATACCAGTATTTTACATGGAGCGACTGCCTATCTGACCTCCACAACCCAGTTAATACCGGGAAATACGATACCCCTTGGTAAGACTGGATGTCAGACTTTTTGGGCCTCTGACTACCTAACGACTGTCAAAGATCTACAAATAACAGCCGGGACCAACGGCTTAACGTGCTTTCCGAGGCACGGAGGAAACTCGGTATGTATTGGGTGGTCACCCATCCACAGACCAACCTAGGCAAGCATGGCTTAACCTAACGATCAACCCGAGCGGCTGTTATTATTTAGCCACGAGCTCCTCAAAAGCACGACCTCATATTCCTCTTAAATAAATACAAGCCTCTAGCTTGTTCTATAGCTGAGACTTGGCTCACCCCAAGTCTTAGCTTCCGCATGCCACATTTCAACATCCTCAGATGTGACAGATCCGATGGCTATGGAGGCTCAGCTCTCCTCGTCAATAATCGGGTCCCTCTTTTGTCTCTCCCTTTGCCTTCACTCACAGGAGATATGAGTATTGTGGCAGGAAGGGTGGAAGGCATTACAGTGTTCTCAATATACATTGCTCACCCTCGGCCTGAATTTTTGGATGTCTTAAAAAACATTCTTTCAAATACTCAAGGACCAATTTTAGTCATGGGTGACTTTAACTGCCACCACTATAGATGGGGGTCTGAACGCTGTGATGCCTTTGGTGTGTCTTTGGTTGAGATTTTGGATGATCTGGATCTCT
Source organism: Xestia xanthographa (assembly GCA_905147715.2). Lineage (NCBI taxonomy): Eukaryota > Metazoa > Arthropoda > Insecta > Lepidoptera > Noctuidae > Xestia > Xestia xanthographa. The sequence continues at coordinate 21,393,196 of LR990667.1, forward strand.
GTATCCTTAATAATGGTTGCCCGACACGCAGATCCCTTCCTGGACAACAAAAGAGTTGTGTTGATTTAACATTTTGTTCAGTTGAGGTAGCAGCTTCGACCCATTGGGAGTGTACGTCCTTGTCGCATGGTAGTGACCACTACCCTATTGTAATATCTTTGGTTAATAAGACTTATTTAGAGAAAAGTTCTCCTCCACTTCTGAAATATAACTTGTCTAAACCAGATTGGACAAAATTTGTATCATTATTGGAGGATAAAACTGATGTTCTGCCAAATTTAAATTCAAGTTTATGTGATCCTCCTGATCACCACCATGCCAAGAGCTGCTATGACGGTTTTGTTAATGCCATCACCTCCAGTGCTGATTCCTGCTTTCCGTTGAAAAACAGTGCCCGTAATAAAATCCCCTCACCCCCGTGGTGGGACCCAGAGTGCACTTCGGCAATCAGGGGCAGGAACGAGGCCGAGGAGTGTTACAATGCAGATATGAGCACCGTAAATCTGTTGGCATACTGTCAGATTAATGCCAGAACCAAACGTCACCTTCGCAAGAAGAAACGTGCGGGTTGGGTTACATTCTGCAACTCTTTGTCTCCCTCTACACCTGTGTCGGCAGTTTGGAAAAGTATCAATAGGTTTAGACGTGGGTGCTCCCTATCAGTTACTTCTCCAATCAGTAGGGAAACAGCTGAACTTTTTTTTGATAAAATTGCTCCACCATACGTCCCGTTTTTTTCTGAATGCGTCAACATATCCCTTCAAAATGTATCAGAGGACCCTTTCGATGCGCCATTTACTTTGGAGGAATTGAAAGTGGTACTAAAACATGTACGGGACACTGCTCCTGGTATTGATGGCGTGCCATATTCTTTTATAACTCATTCAGGCGAAAAGGCAAAAATCTACTTTTTGAATATTATAAATTTCTGTTATATTAATGGTTGGGTTCCAGATCAATGGAAATTACAAATTATTATCCCGCTATTGAAACCAGGGAAACATGCAGATGATCCGAATGGCCTTAGGCCAATCGCTTTGTCTTCAGTCTTAGCGAAATTACTGGAGCACCTTATCAAAAACCGTCTCGAGTGGATTGTTGAGTCGAGAGACTTACTGCCGAATTACCAATTTGGTTTTAGAAAAGGACTTGGTACTATGGACAGTGTTGGTAATTTGGTTGCGGATATCCGCTTAGCTTTCTCCAAAAATCAATCTGTTGTAGCTACCTTTCTGGACATTTCTTCTGCGTATGACAGTGTACTTCTTCCAGTACTCAGGCAAAAACTGCAACAGCTGAGTCTACCGGCTAAGATGATACGATGTATATGTGAGCTACTGATGTCCCGCTCACTGGTCCTGAGAGTCCAGGGAGAGGAGTTCGATGAGAGGCTGATATGGAGGGGACTCCCACAGGGTTCTCCCCTCAGTCCCCTTCTGTACAACCTGTATACGGCTGATATTGGGTCCTGCCTAAACAACAATTGTCAGATCTTACAATACGCCGACGACATTGCACTGTATGTGACAGATTCTTCTATAGTCGATGCTGCGTCATCCTTGTGCCTCTCTCTGGATTCTTTGAATCAGTGGCTTTTAAGCCATGGCCTGTCTCTATCTGCGCCAAAAAGTTCGGCAGTAATCTTCTCACGTAAAAGACGCACTCCTCATGTTGCAATTAACATTTTAGACCAAAACATTCCAATAGTCAATAAAGTAAAATTTTTAGGCGTCATTTTGGATACAAAATTAAGTGGCAAACATCATATAAATTTCCTCATTCAAAGATGTGAAAGAACCATCTCAATTTTAAAAGTTCTTGCGGGTGTTTGGTGGGGTGCTCACCCCTACACCATGAAATTGGTCTACAATGCCTTAGTTCGTAGTGTTTTGGACTATGGAACGTATCTCCTGACCCCGTGCAACAAAGGTGCCCTGGCTGGGCTGGATAGGGTTCAGTCTAAGTGCCTTCGGATCATCTCAGGTTGTATGAAATCCTCCCCCATTAACGCATTGCAGGTCGAGTGTGCTGAACCTCCTCTGGCCCTAAGACGTCAATATCTGGCCTCCCGTTTTCTGTCTAGACTTATATGTAGAACTTCGCATCCCCTTATAGAAAAATTGTACGAGTTAGATGCCATATGCGGAAGTTCCAACTACTGGAAAAATAAAGAAACGCCCCTAATTCTGAAATCTTTTCGACAAATTTTAAATTTAGAATGCCCAATTGTTCAGTTCCCCAGATTGCCCCTTTTTAATTTTGCGTATGAAGTTTTAAGTTATGTTCCAAAAATTGACTTTAACATTGGTATATCCAAAAAATCCCCGTCAGCAAACTTGGCATTCAATGCGGTGGTGGGCGAGCGATGGAATGGTTTCCAATTATTTTTTACGGATGCCTCGAAATTAACAGATCTTAACACACTGGAGCTGCGGTCTATTACCAGAGCTCTAGGATAATTTTGCAGTTTAAGTGCCCTAAGGAGTCTTCAGTATTCACTGGCGAGTGCGTGGCTATATTGGAAGCTTGTCTTTTTATAGAGTCACACCATAACATACACAAAGCCGTAATCTTCACAGACTCTCTTAGTTGTCTGCAAGCCTTAACACAAAATCCTTTTAAAAGTAAATTGCACAGCTCTCTGGTCTTAAAAATTAAAGCGTCCTTATTATCTTGTGCTGTCAATCAAAAAGAGGTTCAGCTAGTTTGGATACCTAGTCATTGTGGCATTAAGGGCAATGAGTGCGTTGATAGTTTGGCCAAAGATGCTTGCTCATCGACAGTAGCTGATCTTTCCCACAATTGTCTCCAGGGGTATGACTTATTGAATCTTCCACGAACTAAACTCCAATTGTCATGGCAGGAACAATGGGATAATACTGGAAGGAACAAAGGCAAGTTTTATTACGCGGTTCAACCAACTATAAAGCCAAAACCTTGGTTCTATAGCTACAAGAAAGTCTCCAAACCTGTCATATCCGTCTTATGTCGTATTCGTCTAGGTTTTTGTTGTACTCCTGTTTTCTTGCAAAAAATCCGAATTCGGGACTCCTCTCTTTGCGAGTGCGGGTTAGAAGAGGGCACTCTGGATCACATCTTCTTCGAATGTTCAAACAACACCCCTCCTCTAGACCTGTATAGCCGTCTCCCTAAATTTAAAATCCCTCTTCCGACTAATTTCTCTTCCTTGCTAACATATTCCTCCCCTGAACTGCTTGTGGCGCTGATGACCTTCATCCGTCACAATAACATAAAATTATGAATCTGCCTGTGTGGGTGTGGTATGCGTTTATTTTATGTTTTAACAATTTTATTATAATATTTATTTCTATTTTTTGTTTGTTTCAGTCCCGTACTAACCCGACAAGATCCACGTGGTATCAAAAAATTTAACCTACGATCTCAGATCAGTGTGCTTAGTCTGAGATTTGCTATTTTCGTTCACCACATTCGAGCGCGTTAACGTTTAGGCAAATTTGTATGGCGCTGGGGTAGCGCCATCTAGCGTAATATGTCAGAACTAGGTAGTGTGAGTGCCGCATCGACAATCGTTAACTTGCGAGTGTGAGATCCTAGAATACATTCATTCGTTTTCGCGTTAATTCACCGTAACTTGCGTTGCGTACATTAATAACCGGCCAAAATAAGTTGACATTCGTATTTTGTGTTCATAATATAAGCGACTGCCTATTCAATTAGTGGTGGTTATAGAAAGAAGTTAGACGACATTACTTATCTGTGGTCAATGGTCATTAGTTTTGTTTGTGTTTACGAAAGTTTGTGTTAGTTTTGAATATTATTGTTAAAAATAAAGACTAGCCCGTCCCAATTTGAAATGCTGGTGACATAAATGGAGCAGTTAGTGTAATTTATATCTTTTGGTGTGTAATGAGTGACCTTGATCCATCTGTGAAGTTTGTAAAACTAAGTTTGTTACTTTTTAGGCATGGAGATCTAAGCAAATGATCTTATAATGCCCGAGTGGTTTGTGGTGGTGTTTCTATCTTTGTTTACGTAACCGTGTTTACTTTTTTGTGGCGTTATATTACGCTTATCTTGTGCTTTTGCGGTCTCAAACATTGTCCAAACGCAATAATACGAGATTCCATGGTAAGTTTCATTCACAATACGAAATTAAATTAAATTACTTTGTTATTTCACCACTCTCATGATGCTCTCACCACAAAATCTTAAGTGAAAACTTTTCACGCTCGCGTTTCGTATTCGAGCTGTCAAAACTGTCAAAATTGTAACTTGCACTCGCGATAGCATGCAAACGTTAGCGATGTGCTCCAAACGGACCTCATTTTCATAGAGGCATTCTATTGTCATTACCGACGACGTAAATGGTAACGTAAACTCGGTTTACGTGGTCGACACATTACTTGAATTTTAGTAAAAAACTCGCACTTAGCATACAGTTCGTCAGTCGTTGTAGTTTATAATTTCGTATTTTTTTTTTTTGTCATGCACACTTGTTTTTTCAACTCACTCGACATTGGCAGAATAGTCGACATCGGCTTTACTTGCCATTAAATAAAAATAGAATAGAATAGAAGTGAGGGTAGAATTTTTTCACCAAGTGTTTCCAATACTTTCAATCACAGTTTTTAGACATTAAATCAATTTTTGTCACTAGATAATATCACCACGATTAAGTGAACACTTTATATACACTTTTATAATAATGTCAGTATAACAGTCACGGTTTTTCTTAGCAAATTTCGAAAATACTTGGGGAGCACAAGTGCTTCTGACAACAGTTGACAGCAGAAAAATAAGAATAGAGAATAGAGTTGCTAATTTAGCTCCTGTAGTCGCCTTAAGAATTTCTTCTTAAGTAGTAGCCAGGAGTTTGAGTTTGTACCCGTTTGATGGCAATAGGCATAGGGTGTGCCACTTAATACCTCTGCCTAACCCTTTAGATATTATAGGAGTGATTGTACTGATTGTTATGTAGTGGTCGAAACTATTTGCAAAAATCTGAACTCTGGGACGGTGTGCTACCAAGCAAATCGATTCTGGAATAGAATCTTAGAACCCAATGGCTAGAATTTTTATTGATCTCTGATTAGTTTATCGTCTACTTCCACTTTGAATATTAAATAAATAATATACCACAAAGCGCCATCTACTGACATAAAGGCAAACTATTTCTAGCCAACAACTTCTGTTGACTGCCTTTATAAAAGTTCAGCTACTAACCACTAGATGGCAATATTTTAAAAGTTTTTATTTTCAAAGTCATATTAGTCCTTTGATTTACCTGAAAGCGCCATCTACTGACATAAAACCAATTATTTCATGCCATTGCCGCCTTTTACGTCAAACAACATCTTCATTGAAAACATGCCTAAGAAGTTCAGCTACTAACCACTAGATGGCAAAATTTTCAAAGTTATATCAGTCCTTTGATATTACCTGAAAGCGCCATCTACTGACATAAAACCAATTATTTTATGCCATTGCCGCCTTTTACGTCAGACAACATCTTCATTGAAAACATGCCTAAGAAGTTCAGCTACTAACCACTAGATGGCAATATTTTGAAATAAATTTATTTACGAAGTCGTAAATATTATAGTACTTGCTAAAAACCTAACCACACTTTACCAAACCTTGCAAAAATTAATCTACTCATATCGATTACTTTAATACAAAACAGTAAGATAATTAAAAAGGTTCTATAGCTTGTCAGAACTCATACAGAAATGTGTTCGGATATCTTTGTAAGTTTATTTTTTAAAACTTGTTAATAACTAAATCGACTATTAATATATTTTATCCCTTATTTTTTTGTGAGGATAGTATTATTTTATAATACAAAATGAAAGTTTTCTGTTTAAGGCGCTACCGAGCAAACGATACGTAATTCCAAAATAATTGCATTCGCTTGATCCCTTACTGCATCGTTATTACTTATCCTTCAGTTATGCAATTAATATGTAAGATATTTAAGGATTCACTCAATACATCATACGCTTTAGAAACACGATTACTTTTAGTTTCCTCGATAGAAAAAAAATCCAAAGTAATCTCTAAAAAACAAAATAAACCCTAAGTACGGCGTAAATACTTCACGGAAGATCATCAGATTTTGAATAATAACAAAACTACATGTTTTCTATAACGTATACGTTTTACATTTTCGAAATGTGTCTTTGTTTGAATATTATGAAGGAAATACCTAAATTAGCGTGCGTTCCGCCCGTTCTAACCAGAGCCGCCACGCTTCCCCCCTATCCGCTTTAGTCCTGCTTCGGCTGTTGGACGGGGAGCTTGTGTCGCTTGTTGATTTTTGCGGCGCGCCATAGAAATATAATTTATTAAATTTCGACTTTCGGACTGCGATCGTAACAACAACAACGTGACGACTGTACTATTTTTGCAATAAATACATTGCTCTTTGACCACTACGTAAGTTTGTCGCTAAGTCACTGGACAAGCAATGTAAAAATCACACAACGATACTTCATTACGCGGATACTTCGCGTAGTACAGCCGCTTCTTCTTGCGACTAGTTAGGGATGTGCGTGTGGAGATCCACTGACGTAGGCTGTCGACAATATCGACTGAGACGAATGAAATATTGCTATTATAGTCGATTTTTTTATTTGTCAACCGTTTTAACCCGGTTGGAATATCGATTTGTAATAATGTTTTACGTATTTTGATTATTTTACAGCATAGTAGAGAAACGCGTAACCTACTTTCGTAAAGTAAGTTAATTAAATTTGAGGTTAAATCGGTGGAGTGTTTTTGGCTTTGAACTATCGTATATTATGCCTTATCCTCGTGCTACTAACTACTGTTTCAATAGGCCATGACAGCCTAAACCAGCGGTCGGCAACCTTTTGACAGGCAAGGGCCACAAGGTGGCAAAATAAACTAAAGGCGGGCAGCACTTGTGATATTAACTCTAGAAGCCCAATATACCTACGTATCATATCCCATAGAAAAAATGAAAAGCGCTTGTTGAGGTTGCACTTATCGCGGGCTCGAACTCACTGTTGCGCGTGCCCAAAAAGCACGCTGTCTCACCTGGCATCGTGCCCGACAGAATGAGCTCAGTGAGATGCAAGATAATTCATAGTAAAAGGTGCCTAAAAAATACGAAAAGAACTTTGAAAAATCGAGTTTTATGAAAAAAACCAGGGCATACATCAAGTACAAATCAAATTGATTGAATTCTTCGATAATTGTGCTTTGTCAGTACCGACTTGTTTTGGAAATTTGACACATCTTTTATTACTAATTTACGCCCAAAGTTGCGTTAAAATTGGCAATAAAAAGTAAAACGAATCTTTGGTAGCTCGTAACTCTTTAAGGCGAATGCTTCAGGGTAGCCCGCGAAATTCAAATTTTCTTACGTTTTTTGCAATTTGCAGGCCAGTGCTAGGTTGTATGTTGATTAAAATATTATTCGCGGTTGTAAGACGTATGTAGATACAGAATTATATTCATCAAAATCATCAATACAACCCTCAAAGTTCATAAAGGTGGAAAAATTACTTTTCCAAGGTCAAAATCATTCTTGCACCTTTATGAACTTGGAGGGTTGTATTGATGATTTTGATGATTATAATTCTGTAACTACATACGTCTTACAGTCGCAAACAAACAATTTTAATCAACATACAACCCAGCACTGGCCTGCGAATTGCAAAAAAAGTAAGAAAATTTAAAATTTCGCGGGTTACCCTGGAGCATCAGCCTTAATGGCTTTTTATTTTACTATTCTGTTTCCTGTTGTGCTGTTCTGTGTTGTGTGTGTGTAAAATTATTATTGAGACAAAACGATATCATGTATAACTTTGGAGTTTGTATGTACAGTGTCCAACGGTGGAGTAATTCCCTCCCGAAATTTCTATGGAAAAAATATAGACTACCTTAAGGCTGGATTCACACTATACGGTCGATTGTGGTTTGTTCATGCATTTATTTTATTTTGATAATTATAACTTATTTACAAAACTTTTACGGGCCGCAAGTGAGACGGCGGCGGGTTGCCGACCGCTGGCTTAAACCAACGTAACCGGATATTTTATTGTTTTAATTTACTTATTAATATATTTTTTAGCTACATATTGTTAATTTTATTATAATATTATATTCCGAACATTATTTTTTATTTAATTATTTTCAGGATCCCAAAAAAATAATTGTACAAAAATAAATGGAAGATTCGATATCTTTCCGATTTAGTCAATCACTAGCGTACAGTGCTTTTGCGGGTGTGCCTTACGCACACATACGTGGAGCACATAGAATACCTAAAATCTATTAGCGCCAGAAGCTCGGCCCGCTCTTAAGAAAACAAGTTTCTTAAAAGTACGGACGCAAATGATAATATCCGACCGGTTCAAGAATCTCAGCTGCTCGTTATCTTGATAAAAAATTATCTCCCGATTCGGGGAGATTTTATCTTATCACGGGGAAATTCGTAGGGACTATCATTCATGTATTGTTCAGTGGTTACAGCAATAATGTGTTCTATTTTTCTAGATTTTCTGTTGACTTTATTTAAAAAAAAAAAATAGTGTGACTTCTTGCTGAGTTATTTTTGAGATTAAAAGTAGAGATAAGAAAAAATAACTTTATCTTGGTGTGATTAATTCATTATCGTTATCTGTTTCTGCTAATAACACTCGTGCATCTGCAAAGGTAAGCATATTTTTTTAAATAAATAAATAACATTAATGAATCACTGGCCCATATAAATCCTCCTTTTACGAGTATTTGTTGTCATCTAAAACGCCTTCGTCATCATTTCATTGACGAGAAGACCATCTGTTCTATATAAACAAACAGGGAAAACTATTATTAGGCTTGGTACTTAGCTTCCGCCTTCTCAATCACCGAAGGTACTTATCTACTTAATTAATAGTGTTTTTAGGGTTCCGTACCCAAAGGGTAAAAACGGAACCCTATTACTAAGACTTCGCTGTCTGTCCGTCTGTCCGTCTGTCTGTCACCAGGCTGTATCTCATGAACCGTGACAGCTAGACAGTTGAAATTTTCACAGATGATGTATTTCTGCTGCCGCTATAACAACAAATACTAAATATAGTCAATGGTACGGAACCCTTCGTGTGCGGGTCCGACTCGTACTTGGCCGGCTTTTTTCGTCTTTTTTATACCGGAATAATTATTTAGTTACGTACATATTTAATTAAGTACCTACTGTTTTTTTTGTGAACAATAATAAACATTCCCATAAATAAGTGATCCACTGATGTTGGGAGCGGGGTCCAAGCTATTGGTAGTACAGCGAAAATTATTTCAAAACAAAATTAAAAAAATAGCTATGTTTGTAATAATCTACCTTAATAGGTAGTAAGGTAATTTACGAAGCCACTGTTAGTCATATAACTGAATCATGATCCAATGTTTAATATAGCAGCTGTTGTCAAGGAAAAAAATACTACAAAATATACTATACTGGCGTTTTCAGCAGATAAGGTTTAGTTGTATTACCTAATAGAGTAGAATTTAGTATATTTCAATTAACCAAAAGTGATTTAATTGCCTTAAAAAGATGACAACTACAGTGACAGGTATAGATAAAATTGCGATTCCTCAATAAAAATAGTGTAGTGGGACAAAATATTATCACTTTCTCCTAAAATACATAATCAGGGTAAAGTTTTCTTACGTCTGGCAATACCGAATGTGCCATGCCTCGACCTCGTCGCGAACGGACAACTGTTTATGTAAACTTTCTGTCAAGTGCATTGTGTTTCAAAATAGTTAACACCGAGTAAAATAACAATTGACGTTCCACTTTCGCAATTAAAACTATTGTGTCGTGCAACTTCCTACTATAACGCGCATTTTTGAGATAACACAGTTTATAGTCAGTCCGTTATTACAGCTGCCAGTGCTTTGAACTGTGTTTTGAAAAAAAAAAACAAGCTGTCTGTATCGTGTTCGTGTTTATTCTGTAATTGTTAAAATGGGTGCAATAAAAGTGATTCAGTGTTAGCGTTTAGCTATAAAGCTACTAAAAATCGTTGTGAGTAAATAATTGCGCCAATAAAAATGTACTATGCATCGAAATGATATCAGCAAAGAACAGAGTGCAAGAAATAAAAAGTAAATTCGAGAATTTGAACAGTGAAAACATTCCGGATCGTGTTGAAAATCAATTGTGCAGACAAAAGAATGTTTTTACAAAACATTATGGGAAGGAAAACGGTCAAATCGATTACGAACTATCATATAAACAGGATAATATCGGGAATGAATCAGAGGCTAGTGACGAATGGACGCCTAAACCCAACACCAGTTATTTATACAGTAAAACAGAGGTAAAGCGGAGTGCTAGTGATACAAAAAATTCTCTGTCCCGACAAATCAGTGATCCAGGCAAAAAATTGCACAGGAGCCATGCATTTCGTTGTGACAAGAGTCAAAAAATTGTGAGCCCCAAACGCCACGGTAGTTGCAACGGTCGATCTGAAACAAGTGATTTTTCTTTCAAGATGGAGAGATTGAGCAAAGACAGACTGAAAAGATTGGGAAACTTTTTGGAGGAGCAGATGAAGAAAGAAAACTTTGTTCCGCAGACAGATTACGCTGAGATTGTTGGCCAGGTGAGTGAAGTTGAAAGCCAGTTTGATTCTATACCAGACACTGAAGTTCCTCAACATATTTTAGACCAGTATGCAACAGTTATCAAACCGAAAAGAAAAGAAAATGAAAAGCAAGAGGCCATGACAGATAGCGGAGTTAGTTCTGAGACTGAAAATGTAGAAGAGGACAAATCTGGCAGGATTAAACGTCTCATGTCTCAATTTGAGAAGTCTGAAAAGTCTCCGGAAAAAACTCACTTAACGAATCTCCAGGCTATGGACGAATTTTGTGATTCCAGTGAGACAATACGGCTTGAACGTAAAAACCCTCATTTAAAACTAACGGACACTTTGAAAAAGGCTTTAAAACAACCTCTGCCTCCAGGCCCACCGCCTGCCAAACCCCCTCGCATCTTCAAAGTCTCGACTATTCCTGAAGACAGTGAACAACAAAAGAAAGAAGCAAAAAGAATGCTCGAAAAACTAGAAAAAGTACTGCAGAAGCGTGAAGGGACTGTAGAAACCGCAAAAAAGCCGAAAGAGATACATTACTTATGTACTGAAATCTTGGACATAACCAACCGTACTTTACTACCAAACCAAAATCCTGATCCGATCTCCCGTTGCCTGAATTCTCTTAACTGTGCCATTACCAACAATTCTACGTCTAGTCTTCCATATACAAGACTAAAAGCCGAGGAAGATTCAAAGACATGCTGTGCGTGTACTAATGAAAATACAGATCCAAATATTTCAGAGGATTCAAAGTGCGTAAAGTGCAAAATAAATGAAGATAAAGACGGTAGTTTTAAATGTCACCTGAATTGTGAATGTGTAGTGAAAAATTCAAAGTTTTACATTGAAAGTGATGAACATATTTATGATGTGCCGTGCTCCGATGAGGATATAAAGTTTTCGAGACGTAACATGTATGGAACATTGAATACGTTGAAGAATTGTAAGAGTTTGGAGGATTTGAAGACTGAAAATGATGAGGTGAGTGGTAGATATAATTTTTTATTTTATTTATTTAGTTTTATTCTCAGCGGGCTTCAAATGTTATTTTTTTTATTGCCAACACAATATATTATATATACATAATTTAGAATTTCAGTTTTAACATTAAATTTCGAATGTTATAAGATTATATAAAACCAATTACAAAAAGCAAAACATCCAAATGTTGTAAGTAATTATACGTCATTAAAAAAAATACTGTTTTTGCGACGATTTTCAGTTGCTACATGTCACCATAATATGAACCTACAATAGTTTATTTATAGTATATAAAAGTACTTGAAAATACAATAAATAATAATCGGTAAAAAGCGAATTACATAGGTGACTGAGATCGGCAATTAATTGACGGGCTAAGTGATTATACCCTACTGTATTTAATGCAATTTCATGTTGTTTTATAATTTTTAGTAGGTATTTCGGAAATCATATTTTTATGTCATTATTTCATAGTTTTTTTTCATAGTGTCAGCAGTATTTGGCCGTTATTCAAGCGCTTATTTTAGCTCATCAACCAATAGCATCGCAGCATCTGATACCTTCTTTTTTAAAGTAAAAATAGGGTCGAAAGAAAAAATACTTAATAAAATTTAAAAAAAAAACAATAAGACCAATTAATAGTTCTTCTTCTTCATTGAACCCACAAATTACATTGTAAAATGAAATGAGCAAATAGCTTGTTCGACCGTAAATAGGCTGACCTAATGCCACAATCCATTCTCTACCAATCAATCTTTGGGATTAATTAGGACAACATTGTGATAGGGTACAAAAATTAATAAAAGTAACCATTGATGGTCAACTGTGCATGATTAAAATCTACATTAATACAAATCCTATGTTAGCTATTATCTACACTAATCTATACTAATAACATATAATATTATAAAGAGGTAACATTTGTTTGTAAGTTTGTATGTAGGGGGTAATCTCCGGAAGTAATGAACCAATTTTAAAAATTGTTTCACTGGTAGAAAGCTACATTATTCGTAAGTGCTATAGACTATATTTTATTCCCGTACTCCCACGGGAACGGGAACTACGCGGGTGAAACCGCGGGACGTCAGCTAGTATTATAGATTTGTATTTTTGTGCTGTGTATGTTTGTAATGAATAAACTCAAAAACTACTACGCCGATTTCAAAAATTCTTTCACCGTTAGAAAGCTACATTCACCCTGAGTAATATAGGCTATATTTTATCCCCGTACTCCCACGGAAACGGGAACTACGCGGGTAAAACCGCGTGACGTCCGCTAGTGATTTATGCCAAAATAATATTTTAGAAATGAGGAAAACACTTCAATTTAAAAAAGGTCCCTTGAACTCAACAGAAGATTTGATCCGAAAAAAAGAAATGACAAACTTATCTGTGGGTTTACTCTTTGGTACACCTCTGCCTAACCCATGGGGGATTATAGGCGTGATGTTATGTTATGTTGTGGACCATAATATTAGAAAGGAGGAAAATAGCTTCTATTTGAAAAAGTTATTTCAATAATAAATAAATAATAAATATTGCTGGATATTACACACAGCGCCATCTAGTGCCACACTAAGCAACGAGGCTTGTGTTGTGGACACCAGATAGTTGATATACTACATAGATAATTTTTGTTTGTAAATACATACTTATTATACATTATAAACATCAATGACTCGGAAACAAATGTCCATGCTAATCACACAAACATTTGCTCCGACCGGGATTCGAACCCGGGACCCTAAGAACGTAAGGCAGCCTCACTACCGCTGCGCCAATCGGGTCGTCAAAAAAGAAGATTTGATCAAATTATTACAATTAAAATGTCAGATCTTAAATTGCAGATTTTCGATAGATTTTAGAATTGAGGAAAGAAATATATCTCATATATATCTCTTTAAGTCAAAATCTGGGTTTTTAATCTGACCATGACATGATAATATTTAAATTAAGTAAAGTTGTTTAAGAATATTGCATAAAGATGTTTTTTAATATTAAAATTGGTCTAAATGACGCCAATAAAAAACATCGCGTCACGAATTTTGCATTAATTTGGAGATTATGTAAAAAGTTATGAAAATTATAAATTGAGCTGTTGTATTGAAATACTATATAATATTTTGTGGGTGGTATATGGTGTATATAGATTGTGGGTGCTATTTTAAAATAATTAGAGTCCATTAGAGTTATTTCGGCAATAACAGTAGCTCGGGTCGATCTGCAGGTTAAGCCGCTCTTGCCAAGGTTGGTCCGTGGATGTGTGACCACCCATTACTGCCACCTGGCACCTGCTGCGATCCTTTCATACTCCTGTCGCCTCGTTCACGTTCATACATCTGGTCATGAAAAAATCTTAGTCCACCAGTTAGATTACCTATCAAAAAATATTTGACCCGTATTTTTTTTTTGTTACGTAAACCAAAATTGACGAAGATACGATGTTTTTAAAATTCTCAATACGTCACGCCGTGATATAATTTTTAGTGCGTTCTGACGTCACGAGCCCCCACTCCCGAGTTTTGGTGCGTTTTTATCTTTGGAAATATTCATTGATTTACAAAAACAAAAAAAATACGTGTCCATTATTTTCCAATTCTCTAACTGATGGACTAAATAGATTTGCAATTTATTGATGGTGGAAACTAGCCTATTGAATGCGTTTTGACGCCTGTTCCGATTTTCAACCGAGTCGTACCTATTCATTTTCGTTGACGTTTTATGTTAAGGCGACTCCCCGAGCAAATGACCTTGAGCGAGCAGTTTTTTGGAGCCTACTTCTCTTTATCCAAAAGAAATACCAACAAATAAAAAATACATAAATTACTACATATTCTTGACTCCAAAATTGTCGTTTCATATTTTTTTTTAAGTTGCTTAATGTTTAATAAATCCCCTCACAACGAAACCACAGAAATGAGAAATAATGATTTATAAAATGCTACTCCTAGTAAAGTAACCATTATTTTGATTTGCTACTTATACTAATGGATAGGCAATTTAATAATGAACATAACTGTCGTTTTATTTTTTCCAAAAGACGTAAATTTGATTTTATAAAGAATAAAAACCACTCATTTCGCACAATTCGGTCTGCAGTGACTGACGTAACAACCACTTCGTAGTGCAAGCTGATTAGAACTTTATTCTAACAGTATTTCAAGCGAAGTTTGAACCACCACAAATAGAGTTGCTAATTTTGCTCGGGGAACCGCCTTAAGTGAGTCAGAGTGCATTGCTCTTTACATAACATGTAATTATGTACTGTAATGTAGCACGATTGTTTGTTTGTTTATCTAAGCTAGATAACTGCTAGACTTACTACGTTACGGAACTATACCCTCTCAAATGGCTTAGCATGATCCTCCGTTACGCCTAAAATACTGCAGCATTAATTTTGAAATAAATATATGGTAAAGTTGAGGATTAATGTTAGGTCTTTATACTTGGCGAAAACACGATTTCATAAAATTTTCTCGATAGAAAAAAATCCCAAAATTACCTCCAAATCGAACAATAAACCGCTGGTATTCAAAAAGTACTTCAAATTAGATCATGAAACTTTGCATACTAACTGAACTAACTATAAAGCAGGTCTTATGTGTTTTATTTTTTTACTCCAATCAATAGATTTTTTGTAAATCGCAAAAAAATACTCATTTCGCACTATTGGGCCGCAGTGACTGACGTAACAACCGCTTTGTAGTGCAAGCTGATTAGAACTTTATTGTACCAGTATTTCAAACGAAGTTTGAACCACCACAACTAGAGTTGCTAATTTTAGGGTTAGAAGGGCCTTAAACTAATACAATCTAGAACCAACATTGGGGCAAACTTTCGTAAAAAGGGGGGGGGGGGGGGGGTGAAAGTTTGTGTGTGTGTGTGTGAGTATAATATGGTTTTGTCCTCACCAGCCGCCATTGCTTGACGTACAGGTAAATTACAAAAAATATGGCCACCAGCAATGATATTATAATTATAGTAAAAAGAGGTAGATATCGCACTAGCACGCACAAATTGTTGAGGACAAAGTGACACAATTGTTGCACTTTGACAGCTAGCTATCTCTTTCTATCTTATACGTTCCGTATTATCTATCGCTGTCGTAGTTTTAAATTACTCGCAACGATATCTGAACGTCATTCAGTATGAACATGGCGTTATCTTCTTTATAATATCATTGGCCACCAGTACAATTTTCTCGTCGATATGAAGTTCATGCTAACCGCAGTGATATGTGTGAAAACTCATAAAATTAAAGAACGTTTAAAGTTTTCGTGTGTTTATTTGGGTGTGTGTGTTTATGAAGTTAATTTAGACGGTATAAAAGTGTAAAAAGGGTGTAAAATACACGCTTATTGAAGCCGAGAGGTACTATCGTGGTCTTTTCCGCCTGACCATTTTACATTTTTTTCGCTTAAATCATGCGGCGGCGCCGAGCCACGCCCCCTTAAAGTTTGGGCCTATTAGGAAAGCCTCAACTTTGGCGCGCAAAATAACAATAACTCCCGTTTGGCGTGCGTCGTCAGTACGCTCGGCCGATCTTTTCATTCATTATTTCTATACAAAGTCAACGGGCGGGGCTAGAGAGCGTTTCTATGTTGCGAGTGCAAGCAAAAATAAGCTTAGTGGTGGTCAGGCGGGAGTGTCTTCGATAGTACGTACGATACACGCTGCATCTTGCATCCAAGTCTGAAACTTTAAATAATATTCTGATTTAATAGAGTGTTCATGGAGTTTCTTGACCGTTCTTCTCCATAGAGATCTACGCTTTGCAATGGGTAACTACAGTACTTACTTACAGAGGTTTTGTTATGCCTTGTGTGACTGGTACTGTAGCTACATTTAATTTTTGTCTTTGTTTAGACAGTTCAAAAGTGCCTGTAACTGGCCTACTTGAAAGAAATGCTTTAATTTTGATTTTTTCGCGGGATTTAAACTATATTTTGCATATAATATTTCATGTTGTTGAGTTTTCAAAATTATAACATTGTTTTACGCCATTATCCCGTTGGAGTCCGTTTTATGTCCCTGATTAGGAAATACCTAATTGACGAAATGTGATAATTCTATGCCCATATTAAACCACTTCGGGGAAAAAGTTATTGTGACATGCGTGACTGCAAAACCCAATATTTCTGCTCAAACTAGTAATCAAACCACAATAGGCGTGTGTCCTGAAAACATCTCCAAAGACATCCAAATGTTTTCAGTGGTGTAGGCCCGTGTAGGTAAGTTAGTATTAGTCCGTCAGTTAGATTATCAAAAAATATTTAACACGTATTTTTTCTTTTGTTACGTAAACCAAAATTGACGAAGATACGACGCTTTTAAAATTCTCAATACGTCAACGCCGTGCTATAATTTTTAGTGCGTTGTGACGTCACGAGCCCCCACTCTCGAGTTTAGATGCGTTTTAACTTTGTCAATATTCATTGATTTACAAAAACAAAAAATAAGTGTCCATTATTTTCCAATACTCTAACTGACGGACTAAATAGATTTGCAATTTATTGATGGTGGAAAGTGGAAACTAGCCTATTGGAAAATCTAAAATCATCATCAGTTGAATACCAGTATTTTTATAGAGTAACTGCATAATCGACCCTTACAACACAATTATTGGGTAACCACTTGGTAAGACTGGTGGTACTACCCGTAACGTCTGCCGAAGATCCACAAATGACAGAGCAGCTAGCATCACGTATCTCTGTTGACAGCTCGAAATGATAGTAACTGGGCTCAGTGTCCATCAAATAACTGTCAAAAAGTTAGTTTCGTATTATGTATGACCAGTCGCAATCAAATATGAAGTCATCGGTGCCCATCGTGGCTGATAGTCACCGTAACTCATTTCGTATCGATTCTTTTATTATTGTGATTAAGTGATGACAACTGAGTTTGAAGTGGCTTTCGTGAAAGACGTTACACCCACCGTACCCGGGCTGTTAGTCACCGTAAAGTGATATCCACTCAGTGTGATACGTAACACCATATAACATTCTCGGTTGTCATCAAAGTTCGGTGTACAACCGAAGCTTGATAGTCACTGGATATCAGTAAGATACGTAATAGGCCTGCAGGACTAACGGCGTAACGTGCGTTCCGAGGCACAGCGGGTACAGGTCGCGGCACGTAACTCTAGCGTTGATCGTTATTGCGCAGAAGTAAAAAATAAGAATGTCTTGGGGCGTGCGTTGCGCCGATTGGCTCTCCAGTCGTATAACATGCTCAGATATCCCCTCCACGTTTCGTTCAGCGCTAGACTTACGTGCCGCGACCTGTACTCGGTATTTAATGAATGGTTACTCATCTTAGTGGCGGTACTATCATACAAGCCTACGAACTTGGCTTACCCTAGTAACGTACTACTCGTCATGATGTTTTTTAGTAGTCTGCTTACCTTGTGGGCTTGCCCCTGATAGGCAGGCCACTGACTCATCTGCTAACCGCCCTCGCCAAGGGTGAGATCGAGATGTGAGGCGCCAACCTTGGAGACCGACACGTCATCATTATCCACCGGGCCGTTAACCCAATTTATTTGGGTCGGCACAGCATGTTTCTAGAGATGAAACTGATATCCGGTAACTATTCGGTATCCGGCCTATCTGGCCCAAATTTTACTATTCGGCCGGATACCGGATAGTAACTCATTATCCGGATACCGGATATGCATACATTTTATAAAAAATCCTTTAAAACGGACATGAAATAAGACAACAGCTAGCAATTATGATAAGTTTTATTAAAAGCTACATGTATGGACTCCGTCTCAAACTAATCGCACCGCACTAAAACATGTTTTTTTAACAAGTTAGAAATAAATATTTATAATCAACAAGTGGCACGATCACTCTCGATGTGTCCCGATGAGACCCGAAACCGCTCGAAATGATCCAATCGCGGTGCCCGCAGCTGTACGACGCTAAACATGTCACAACTTGCCTCAGAGAACTATACTTACTCTCCGCAGGAGCTCCGGCGCCTGGATATCCGGCCATCCGGCCTCGCAGTTTGCCGAATATCTGTTATTCGGTATCCGGCCAAACAACTATCCGTTTCATCTCTAATTGTCTTCTTCCTCCATACTTATCTATCACTCGTCATCTCATCAGACACCTCCTTTCTTACCATATCATCCTTCACACAGTCCATCCATCGTTTCTTTGGTCTTCCTCTACTCTTATACCCATCTACATTTTCCATATTCTCTTGCCCTTTTGCCAATTTATTTGTGATCGGCGCAGCATGTCTTCTTCTTCCATACTTAACTAAGGATATAAAGTACATGATCGTCTAATCGGTCGATGTACCGAATCAATGGTACTTTATTAATAAGTATAATCGAGGATAAGTATATCTTTATCTATACGTACTTTAATTTCTTATCAGCTATACTCATGTAGATATAACCTGGTTTTATTAACCGACTTCAAAAAGAAGCAGGTTATCAATTCGACTATATTTATGTTTCTTTTTGTATGTTTGTTACGCGATTACTCCGCCAATTATAAATGGATTTTGATGGTTCCTTTTTTATTTGAAAGAGTACGCTCCTGAGGTGGTCCCATTTATATATGATCTTTGGAGATATACAATGGAACTCTTCAAAAATAGACGGCAAATCTGCCGTGATTACTGCAATCGCTTGGATGTTTATTGTGATACAACATCATGACGTAACATCACGCATGTATGCTCTGAGGGTATATATTAATTACATGTATATATATATGTTATATTATGTACATATTCATATTGTAATATATTCTGTATGTATTTCGACAGTTAGGTATGTTATATTCCATTTATTGGGGATAAGCCTATTACCATGACATGTATTGTTAGCAATGTAAAATAAATTCATGGCAAATATTTGTTTGGGAACAACTAAAAATGGAAAAATAAAAAACATTTTTGCAAAAAATAAAACCGATTTCAAAAAACGCAAAAAAGAGAAAAATGAAGTCGGTAACTTGTTTGTTTGATTCAGTTTTTTTTTGCCAAAAAAGTTTTCATTTTGTGTTTATAAAAAGTTCATTGTATTTTGATGAGTTATTGTGTTCCTTAATTCTTTGCCTACTCAAGTTATATCATCATCTGCCTAGCCTTTTCCCAACCGGGCCTTTTTATAACCGGATGCAGCTGAATACCAGTATCTTACATGGAGCTTTACGAGCGAAAATCGAAAAGCGCGCTTTTGTTTTGGCCCAGAGCGACTGCTTATCTGACCTCCACAACCTAGTTCTACAAATGACAGTCGGGACCAACGGCTTAAGGTAAGCGTCCACCTATCCGCATCGGACGCATCGCATCAAACGGATCGTAGTATTATTGAACAGATTCGAGCGATCCGTACAGGTCGCGGCATGAAACTCTAGCGCTGAGCGAAACGTGGAGGGGGAGCCAATCGGCGCAACGCACGCCCCAAGACATTCTGATGTTTTACTTCTGCGCAATAACGGTCAGCGCTAGAGTTTCGTGCCGCGACCTGTACGTGTAATTAGTGACTTTTTATACAAAGAATACTACGATCCGATGCAATGTTGCGATGCGTCCGATGCGTACGATGCGGACTGGTGGACGCTTACCTTTAATGTCCTTTCCGTGGAACGGAGGAAACTCTGCTTTGGGGTACTGTGTCTTATAATATTGGCATTTGATTTTACTTTTACAAAACACCATCAATACTTATTTTTAAAGTCGCACGTCATCAAAATCGGTTTAGGAATGATTAAAAGTCGTAATAACATAAACACACCTAATACAGAGTAATATGTCACATCTCCAAATAATAATTAATATATAATTTAATAAGGATAAAAACATAGAACGTATGTATTTCAGTGCACACATATTACCTTCCTAACCTACCTATATTTAAAACGAAGTACATAATACCTACCTAATTATTTTTCCTGTGTTATGTACTAATGTAAAATGCTGAAACTCTACAATATTGTTCACTAGCCCGCGAACTTTGATAATTTATGGTAGATGTTAATCACTGTCACTACTTAGTATACTAAAACAAAGTCGCTTTCCACTGTCTGTCTGTCCATAAGTATGCTTAGATCCTGTCTGTTCCCTGAATAAACACTTCCACACCTTAGGGATCACTGACAGTCCCCTGTAAAGAGCATGCATGGAGGCGAAGGAAACGGTGGCCGCATGTGCTCCTCGAGTGCACTGGCGTTACCAAGATTCGCGAGGAGACCCTGGGCACACCAAGATCCCTTGCGGATGCCCTGAGGAGACCGGGAAGTTTGATCTGCTTCTGGAGGGAGGTGGGCTGGTTGGAGTAATCGGCCACCATGGCTCACGCACAATGGTCCACTTCAAGGACTAAGTGCGGAAACCTAAACCCCATGATAGATAGATAGATGCTTAGATCTTTAAAACTACGCACCGGATTTTGATGCGGGGTTTTTTAATAGATAGAGTAATTCAAGAGGAAGGTTTATATCTAAATTGCACCCGTACGAAGCCGGGCGGGTCACTAGTAATGAATAGTTCGCCTTTTCCATGGTCCTTGTCTGTTTGTTCCAGCTAATCTCCGAAACGGCTGGACCGATTTTAACGGGACTTTTACTGGCAGATACCTGATGTTCTAAGGAGTAACTTAGGCTAAAATTGTTAGTAAAAAAATTAGGGTTTCGTGCAAAAACAAATCAAACTCTCAAAATCCGATTCTATTATGAAAGTAATATTTTTATAATAATTTCACGAGGACGAAGCATGGTCGCAGGACAGAGCTAGTAATTAATATTAACGGTTAAAATAATGATTCACATTTTCACATAAGTAGTTTTTTATTAGTCATCCCTGTTTTATAATGCTATCGCACCTTTTAACCGATTTCTGATGTGTAGTTAACCACAATTCAAAGAATTTCTTATTTATTTTATTTGCACAAGGAAAATTTAATAAAATACAAGATTTATTATTATACGTCATGGGAATATTATACGTACCTAGATATATATTACAAGAAACTATTAGTTTTTACCGTATAAACCCGTCACTCAAAATGCGTATTATTATGACGTAAATTAATAATTTATTACTAGTCATTTTTCGGTATATAAATCCGTCCTCCAAATGCTGAAATTAATCTATACTTAATAATAATATTATAAAGAGGTAACATTTGTTTGTAAGTTTGTATGTAGGGGGTAATCTCCGGAAGTAATGAACCGATTTCAAAAATTCTTTCACCATTAGAAAGCTACATTCACCCTGAGTAACATAGGCTATATTTTATCCCCGTACTCCAACGGGAACGGGAATTACGCGGGTGAAACCGCGTGACGTCCGCTAAATCTATACTAATATTATAAAGAGGTAACATTTGTTTGCAAGTTTGTATATAGGGGGTAATCTCCGGAAGTAATGAGCCGATTTCAAAAATTCTTTCACTATTAGAAAGCTACATTCACCCTGAGTAACATAGGCTATATTTTATCCCCGTACTCCGCGAACTACGCGGGTGAAACCGCGTGACGTTCGCTAGTAGGCTATAAAAGCAAGCCAAGAATTGTATGACAGTACCGCCACAATTTTGGCATTCCACCATTGCTAGCTTTTCTGCTCATGACCTAAAACAGGAGCCAGTCTTATGTTGCAGCGGGGTTGTCATCTCAGGGTCTTTGCGCTCCATTTACATAATATTATCACCCCTTTTGTAGACTATTTTCATAACGAGGGGTGTAAAACTGACGGGAGCATGATTACCCTCACGTGGTCTATTTTAATGCTTCTAATTTTAATGAAGAGGGTTGCAGCGACCTAGTTATCATGTCCTTTGCCTACTGAGCTATGCTCAAGGGTGCCAAGGACTTATGAAGTTCTGCAATATCTACGGAGGGTTTATTTCACTTGATACTGAATTTATCTGACGTCAGTGCTTTATTAACTGACGTCAAACAAATATTTTTTTCTTTCTTTTCTTTCTTTTCTTTCTTTTCTTTCTTTCTTTTCTTTCTTCTCTTTCTTTATTTTCTTCTGTTAGCCTTTCATCACTGCGATCTCCAATCCGCCTGCCAAGCGTGGAGATTACGGCAAATTCATCCCATCATGGGAGAGGCTTATGTCCATGTCCAGTAGTGGACGTTATGGGCTGTTGATGTTATTGTTGTTTCTTTCTTTCTTTCAATCATTATCATCTGTTGGGGTCGGTTTTCAGGCTAACCGAATTCAGCTGAATACTAGTATTTTACATGGAGCGATTGCCTATCTGACCTCCACAACCATAACTAGTTCTGGGAGGTACGATACTCCTTGATAAAACTGGTTGTCAGACTTTCCGGCCACTGACTACTAATTGAGAAAGGGAAATGCTAGGTAGGAGGTAGGAGTGGTAGGAGGTTTTGGCCAAGTGACGCCCATGAAAGAAACCAACTATAGATGTTAGGGTTGACATCACAGATGAAGAAACAAACACTATTTTGTACATAGAACTCATCTGAACTTTTTTTTAATTTTCTTTTGAAGTGAAAACTTCTTTAGGCGCGTTGAGCACTTTTTGGGTGAAGGAAAAACATTGAACTCATCGTCACGTAACGTAACGTGCGGTCACGCTTCGTAGCCGTTCGTAGCACTTGTAGCATCCGCTACGGCGTAGCACCACATAGACATGCGCGGGGCATAACCAGTGCTACGACTGGGGCGGGGCCTGTGTACTTTTTGTTTTCACTTCTATCGGCAGTCCCCAAAGACTGCTCCGATTTTTTTATTTGTTTTCTATAGGATTTACAACGACCGGAAGTGTTAGATGGGGCAATAAACGATAGTTTCTTGATTAATTCGGCTTTTAATTCCGGAGGTTTCATTGCAAATAAGTAATACTTAGCAATATTTTAGTTAATAAATGGGTATATTTTTTGTACTTTACACATTGGTGGGCAAAACGTGGCTAAGAATGGGCATTTCCCTTTCCTATGGAAAACCCAATAACACTACTCGACCTGGGCATCGAACCCAGGACCTCATGCTCAGTCGGCCTTGCGGCTACTAGACCAACGAAACCACAAAATATCAAAATGGCGCCGTTAGTTCCCACTATGTCCACGCAACTAAAAACATTCAGCACTGTAATTCAAAATCCAAAATCCAAGTCGCGGATCATATCTACCCGATCACATAAAGTCATCGTTGCATAAAGTAATGAGACGTCACGGCTCGCTTGAGAGTTGGAACTGTACCCATAGCGGTCGAGCGTGACGATGGGAACTGAGATCGTGAGTCATCAGGTTTCTTGTACTTCCTGCGGGTAGTTGTAATGGAAGGAGTTTGATTTTATCTGGTGATAACTGACGCATTTCAAGACAATTAGCATGCATTTTTTGCGTGCTATTGGCATTATTAGTTTTGTTTGTTTGTTTATTTTGTATAATAACTATGGTGTATAATGTTTTAATGCCAAAAACCACAATTTTAGTACACGTACAACATTCCTTTCGGAATTTCCTACTTTCTTTCTCGGCCTAAAATCTAAGGAATCGGCAATGGTAGTACCTCGACATGTTTTTAAAATCAATATTGGCCAATAAACACAAATAATAGTACTTAATAAAAAGAATCTTGTCTGGGTCTGATGGTGGTGTAGACTATTCATTTGACATTTGTTGGGATGAAATTTTTCTACCCCAAGTGTCCAAAGTAGAGAAAAGTTGTCGTTGTAGACTTTTGTCGACTGTAGAATAGAAACTTTTCTTTTCTACATTTTTAACATCGCCATACGACTATAGAAATCTTTCTACAAACTGTTATTATGTCGATTCTTCCGTCGACAAAACCCTTTTCTACGGTCATACTACGTGTACTGGTTAGAATCGTCCCTGAACGTAAAACCTAGTTCTTTCTGAACTGTCTCCTGTTTGCCATCTCTTTCTTCTCCATCACAAGTTGTCATACTTCATATTATATGCTGATGTTCTGTATGGTGTCGGACGTAAAGAATAGCACCATCCCATATCTTCCCGTGGGTGTCGTAAGAGGCGACTAAGGGACTTACCATAGAATGGGCAGCAGCGTTCTCTGTGCTTTTGTAACAACCCCACTGCGATCGCCAACCCGCCTGCCAAGCGTGGCGATTATGGCAAAAACCCCACTTTGGCGGAGACCCATGTCCAGCAGTGGTCGTCTTTCGGCTGAAATGATGATGATGATCATATTATATGCATAATCCCGGATCAGTCTTGTATTAGCGTTATCTGAGGTGCCAATTGACCTTATTGTCGACGAGGTCTAAGTAGCTAATAAGATTCCAAGGTTACTGATAATGCTATGCGTAAGTTAACTGTGAGCTCTGTTTTCTTTGTGGCATATTATGGTGTTGAAGTTTTATTTAGATCATAGTCGTATTTCTCCTGCCCTTATGTTTGGGGTTTGCTCAACATGTCTTCTTTTTAACCAACTTCGAAAATGAGGAGGTTCTCAATTCGATGGGTATTTTTTTTTTTATGTATGTACACCGATTACGCTGAGATTTATGATTCGATTTACGTGATTCTTCTTTAGTCTGATGCGGAATAGCTGCCATTTGGTCCCATAAAAACTTAACATAGTTTGGCCCACTATAATACGCTATGTAGACCACACGACTGAAATAAAAAAAAAACTACTGGGCCAAACTATGTTAAATTTGGTTACAAGAACGGGACTTCAAAAAGACATCAACGCGGTATCATTTTTTTGTGTCATTTTATTACTTCATTTTATGTAAGTTCACCGATTTCTCCCCCATTTGTGGAGCAATTCTCAAAATTATACTCCGGAGGTGGCCCTATTTAAATTTGAAGATCTGATGCTGATCTGGAACTCTTCAAAAATCCCACCCTGCATGGCCCGTCCGTTCCTTTTGCTAGCACATAATAATTTAATTCCCCACAAAATATGAAAGAAGTGGTGCTATTTTCATACCATAGCCGCTTCAAGTGGAAGTCATTCCAGCAAGGAATGTCAACAAACATTACTACTACTACTACAACAGCCCATAACGTCCACTGCTGGACATAAGCCTCTCCCATGATGGGAGGAATTTGCCGTAATCTCCACGCTTGGCAGGCGGATTGGAGATCGCAGTGATGAAAGACTAACAGAAAACGCTGCTGCCCATTCTCTGGTCTACGGAGGCGCAAGGTGTTCTGCCTCAGACGTTAGTCGCCTTATACTACACCCGTGAGTGTGATGGGTTGGTTCTATTCTACTCTGCCGGATACCACACGGCTGCAACAAACATTGTGCGGGCTACAATTGGAATTCATGCACGTTTTTATTTCGCAGAATAGCGCACCTTTTACAATAGTTTGGTTATAGCTTATAAGAAAACTAGTAACCCGCCCTGGTTTCGCACGGGTTCAACATATAATTATACGTATAAACCTTCCTCTTAAATCAGAGTGATTCTCTGATGATCTTATCAGATCTATTGCTGAAAACTATATTAAAATCCGTTACGTAGTTTAAAAGATCTAAGCGTACTCCGAGAGCGACTTTGTTTTATCTATACTAATATTATAAAGAGGTAACATTTGTTTGTAAGTTTGTTTGTAGGGGGTAATCTCCGGAAGTAATGAACCGATTTCAAAAAATATTTCACCACTAGAAAGCTACATTCACCCTGAGTAACATAGGCTATATTTTATCCCCGTACTCCCACGGGAACGGGACCTACGCGGGTAAAACCGCGGGACGTCCGCTAGTGTATGTAAAAAGAAAGATGGCGCCGCCGCTTGGCGCCTACATTACCCAGTAATTCGTGTCGTTAAACCGTACTTTGTCACCTGCCATGTCAGTCTGTCACTTTCTCTTCACTTCCACCTAGTTTCTAATGCAATCATTGATACGTGATTATGTCGTTCCCACGCAGGTTAAGCGGGCGGTGTCGAGGTTTGGATTTAGATGGGTGGGTGGTGAATGCAGTTCTGATGTTAATTAATATTTTTAATGATGTCGTTTGTAAGTTCCTACGCAAGTTAACCGTTACTGTTGTTGATGTGTAAAAAATCAATTGCCGTGCGGTTATTGTCGTAAAAACTCAGATACCTAGTCAGTGACCCGAAAGTCTGACAACCAGTCTTCCCTAAGGGGTATCGCATTACTCAGTACTAACTGGGTTGTGGAGGTCAGATAGGCAGTCGCTCCATGTAAAGTACTAGTATTCAGCTGCTTCCTGATGGAAACGCCTAATTACCACTTATCCACTGAAATCTGTATGGTTCTTTCTTCAAAAGACCATCTGAGACACTAATCTGCATAGTCCTCATGTGAATTGAGCAAGATTATGTCTGGACTTCAAAAGAGACTATGACCTCTGAGTTTGTTTCGGCTGTTTCTTCTCAGAGTAGTCAGGTACGAAACATCGGCCCCATCTAGTTTTAAAAAATGACGTGTAAAAGTGTTTGTAAAAACCTACTTGCAAAATGAACATCATTTATCATTATCATTTACGTTTTGCCCGACCCGGGAATCGAACCCAGGACCTCATGCTTAGCAGTCATGATTGCGACCAGCAAACCAGTCTGTTCTTTTTTAGGGTTCCGTACCCAAAGGGTAAAAACGGAACCCTATTACTAAGACTTCGCTGTCTGTCCGTCTGTCCGTCTGTCCGTCTGTCCGTCTGTCTGTCACCAGGCTGTATCTGAAAACCGTGACAGCTAGACAGTTGAAATTTTCACTGATGATGTATTTCTGTTGCCGCTATAACAACAAATACTAAAAACAGAATAAAATTAATATTTAAGGGGGGCTCCCATACAACAAACGTGATTTTTTTATAATAATTGGTACGGAACCCTTCGTGCGCGAGTCCGACTCGCACTTGGCTGGTTTTTTACATAAATGTGAGTGGTTGACCAAAAAGGGACCTGGAGGGATTGGAAACCGTTATTTTTTTTTTTTGAATTTTTTAATCTGTGGTCTTTTAGCTTTGTTTTGGTCTAACCTATTTACTCGAAATCAATTATTTTCCCTTGAGGTCCCTTTTTGGTCAACCACTCCCAAATAGAGATAAAGCGATACAATAAGTAGGTCAGTCATATTTTTAAACCGCTCATCAGTCTCACGTACGAATAGTCTTTCAAATGTTTTTGGTCACCATACGCTGGAAATATGGTAATGCACTTAAGGCGACAACAGGAGCTAAACGCGAGTTTTATAATGCAAAAAAGCACATGGTCACTGCAATAAACAAAACCAGAAAAATATATGATATTCTTCAGGATATATGCTAGTACGATAGTGTTTTGAAAACATAATACAACTAACTTTATTAGATAGAAAGAAATCACGAACTTTTCTCTAAAAATTTCTTTCAAAGAGTAAAAACCATACTAAAATACATGCGATCATTTTGATTTTTTTGGCAAATAATTCTACAAGCAACATATTAGCATGATACTGTTTTATTTTTTTAGTCCAATCAATAGATTCTTTGTTAATCGCAAAAAACCACTCATTTCGCACTATTCGGCCGCAGTGACTGACGTAACAACCAGTTTGCAGTGCAAGCTGATTATAACTATATTCTAACAGTATTTCAAACGAAGTTTGAACCACCACAAATAGAGTTGCTAATTTAGCTCGAGGTTTGGTTTTGGCTGGGTGGGTGGTGAATGTGATGATTGTGTTTGTAGAATGCAGTTCTGATGGTAATAATACGTAATGTTGTTTCATGATTGTAAGTTCCCACGCAAGTTAATCGCTGTATTCGCGCGCACCCTTTACTGGACTTTACTCGACCTGGGAATCGAACCCCACGCTCAACAGTCGCGAATGACATACATTGTGAAATTATGTTTTAGTAATTTTATAAAAATACTAGCTTATTCCCGCGGCTTCGTCCGCGTAGAGTTCGATAATTGTCCCACGCGGGATCATAGTACCCGGATAAAAAGTACCCTACGTGTTAATCCAGGTTATAAACTATCTGTGTGCTAAATTTCATCCAAATCTGTTCAGTAGTTTTTGGGTGAAAGAGTAACAAACATACACACATACAAACTTTCGCCTTTATAGTATTAGTGTGACTCTTCTCGTAATTCAAGTTCACAATGAGTACTTACAAACTTACATACTTATAGTATCCGATATCACTTTCCCACGGCCAGTGTTAGTAGGTTAAGCGCTCATCGCTGAGGCCGTTATCCGGATGGGCGACAGTTAAAAGTTTAACCTGACACTGCATTGCGAATTTTCTATACGACTTGTTAATGTGTGAGCAGTTGAAAAAACTTTCATGAAACAGTATCTGTGTTAATATAGGTATATAACGCTTGTATTCTGGCGGAGGAGCTCGTGGCTAAATAATAACAGCCGCTCGGGCCGATCTTTAGGTTAAGCCGTGCTTGCCTAGGTTGGTCTGTGGATGGGTGACCACCCATTACATACCGAGTTTCCTCCGTGCCTCGGAAAGCACGTTAAGCTGTTGGTCCCGGCTGTCATTTGTGATCTTTGACAGTCGTTACAGGTAGTCAGTGGCCTAAAAAGTCTGACACCCAGTCCAAGGGGTATTGTATTTCCCAGTACTATCTGAGTTGTGGAGGTCAGATAGGCAGTCGCTCCATGTAAAATACAGGTATTGGGCTGCATCCGGTTAGACTGGAAGCAGACCCCAATAAAACTTGAGAAAAGGCTAGCCAGATGAATGCTTGTATTCTGCGAAACAAGGTAGACATGTTTAAAGCATCTTGGATGCTAATGAAGGTGCCAAAGTTTTCGACAAGGTCTGGGTTAGACACGCTAAGAAGTAATAGTACATTGTTCACCGAGAGGAGAAAGTGACCGATTACCATCGAGGGTGTCGTTTGAAGCCCGAGCTGTAGGCGAATGCTTTAAAACACCCGAGATCGGGAATCGCACTTTCTCCCGAGTGATACATATAGTGCTTTATACTACACCTACGAGGAAAATAAAAAACTTAAACAATACACAAATTGGAAATGGCGCCAATGGCGTCTGCAATTTTCACATGTTCTTTTTTCAAATTGTTTATCCTGCCGCCGCCGCAGGGTCGCACTGCCAGCCCGACACCATCCAACACACAGCTAGTGGCCAGTGTCATTTTGCGAACTTGGAGATAAAAACTCACTGTAAAAACTTTTTGGCTTTTGATATTTAGGTTACCGGCGCATAGTCTTACCCAAAATTAAAAAAGAAAAACCACGTAAGAAATGGATTTTCATACACTTTTCTCTCCCGCTCAGATGCGTTTTCTCCCCGCATATTTGTTCGATATGCAATGACGTACTTTCTACCGTAAATTTGATAAAGTATCAAGGTACTTTCCAAGCAGGTGTAGTATAAAGGTATTTAGTTTTCCCATATTTTACCGGTTATGGTTTAGAGCATGTCATCATATCCTTTTCCTAACTATGTTGGGATCAGCTTCCAGTCTAACCGAATGCAGCTTAATACCAGTCTTTACATGGAGCGACTGCCATCCGACCTCCACAACCCAGTTGGCACTGGGTAATACGACACCCCTTGATAAGACAGGTTGTCAGGATGTTCGGGCCACTGACTACCTGTAACGACTGTCAAAGATCTACAATTGACAGCCGGGACCAACGGCTTAACGTGCTTTCCGAGGCACGGAGGAAACTCGGTATACATGGGTGCTCACCCATCCACGGACCAACCTAGGCAAGCGCGGCTTAACCTGAAAATCGACCCGAACGGCTGTTATTATTTAGCCTATTAGTAAGTTAATTCACCTTGAATTTTACGTTTAAAAAAAGTCTATATAAATCTACAACCGTCCCCGTTTGTAGATCAATTGACACTTCACAACCACAAGTATGTATGTTAGCAAATAATTATTGTTTGCATACGAGTTGACGTGTGAAAATAATTTCTATTGCGATGAGATAAAGTTTGTTTTCGAACGAGCGATTTGTTGTAGTATTTAAGTCAAGTTGCATGAGTTGACGTGTGAAAATGATACTTATTGCTGTTATGTAAGGTTGATTTTTGAATTAGAGATTTTGTGTTGCGTGAAACAGAATTATGGACAGTTAGGTATATAGTGTTAAAAGAATTTGGAGCGTAGTAGGAAATACCAGTGACCCATTTTGACCAAACATTACGATGTTTAGTTAGGGGACTAGTACTATTATCTATTCTGTGGTTAGGAGAAGCTTGTGGCTAAATAATAACAGCTGCTGGGGTCGATATTTAGGTTAAGCCGTGCTTGCCTAGGTTGGTCTGTGGATGGGTGACCACCCTTACATAAGTACCGAGTTTCTTCCGTGCTTCGCTGTTGGTCCCGGCTGACATCTGTAAATATTTGACAGTCGTTACAGGTACCTACCTAGTCAGTCAGTGCCCAAAAAGTGACAACCACTGTTACCAAGAGTATCGTATTCCCCAGTACTAACTGGGTTGTGGCGGTCAGATAGGCAGTCGCTCCACGTAAAATACTGGTATTCAGCTGCATCCGGTTAGACTGGAAGCCTGGGCCACCACGTGGCCCCCGGCCACCGTAGGCGCGTGCCTGTGGGCTATGGGCTAGCTCGCCGTCCGTCCGTCTCATGACGACAGGCCTTGTCGACGGCGGGCGCAGGAGTGTTACACGCGCGCCTCAAAGAGAGTCAGCAATCAGAAAGGGGTACGCAAGGACCGATGCTTCGGTTCCGGGACTGTTCGAAAGAGATACCGTGGCCCCGGAACACAAAGAGCGATGAAGGAACATGGATGGGTTTTAGTCAGTAAAAGTCTGACACTCCCTCCTGCTCCGCCCAAAGCGGGAGGAGTCATTTGATGATTTCCCATCCGAAAAACAATAAAAAAAATGGTACTTACGCCTAATCTATGAACACTGCTATCAAAGTACAAACTACTCATTACTTTGTCTATTATTTGGTGCTTAACATAACATAACATCACGCCTGTAATCCCCGAAGCGGTAGGCTGAGGTGTACCCAATAGTGCCCCACATTTCGCCAGTTATGTTTATGTCCCATGGAATAGGGGGCGAGCCTATTACCATCCACCGGGCGCAAATCCAGACTCCGTGGTTTTGGTGCCTAACTAATGTGTTACTAACGTAGCTCTAAGGTCCTTTATATTGACACACTTTTATTTTATAACATGGCATGTATGTTAGTCTGTAAGGTATTTATCTAAGGACCAAAGTTGCCTGAAAATAAAGGTTTTATTATTAGGTATGTCGTTTATTCATTTACATTCTTATCTAATTACATTTATAAATTAAAAAAAAATCCGAGCAGTCTTTGGGGACTGCCGATAGAAGTGAAAACAAAAAGTACACAGGCCCCGCCCCAGTCGTAGCACTGGTAATCCCCGCGCATGCCTATGTGGTGCTACGCCGTAGCGGATGCTACGAGTGCTACGAACGGCTACGAAGCGTGATCGCACGTTACGTTACGTGACGATGAGTTCAATGTTTTTCCTTCACCCAAAAAGTGCTCAACGCGCCTAAAGAAGTTTTCACTTCAAAAAACACTTAAAAGTATAAAAAATAGAGATCCACCGGTGTCGGGAGCAGGTTCCAAGCCACCGGTGGTTAGGGCTGCAGAGACAGGAACCTCCTCACAATGCGAGCCGTATCGAGGAGTACTGCCTTCTGAATCAGGCCCTTGATCCAACCGCCTAAAGAGAGCTTCGATAGATGGTCATCGAAGTTCTTATTATTATTAATGCCTGTTCGTAAACAGGAAGCCGTACCTCAATTAAAGGCTTAATGGTAGGTATTTCAACTCTGAGTAGCGTTTCAAAATTCAAGTGTGGTACTATTTAAACATTTCCTAATGTGTTGGTGAAATCGAAATGAAGGCATTAAACTCTGCCCTGTTACATGTCATAAAAATATACGTCACTATATCTTAGTTATGATGTATGTATGTAATGTATGATGATTTATAATATATGGTATAATAACAATTAAACATAATACAACCAACATACGATTACAAGCAAAATAATAATAGGAAAACCACAAGCACATGCGTTATGTAATTCTAAAATAGAGTAATAACCTAGAATAGTACATTTTGATACAAGTGGAGAAAGTTTGTTATTGCATTCGAGGCGGAATTATAACACCCGAGCCGTAGGCGAGGGTGTTTTTGAGCCGAGAATTGCAATAACAAATATCCACGTGTATCAAACGACGTTTTTCAATACACTTTTGAAGAAATAAAATAAAATAACGAATAATATTTTTGTCACAGAACTATGAAACTATGATTTAATTTTTTTTTTTTCGCGCTTTGGTCTCGCCAGGTTGAAGGAGAGGCAATGGTATGAAGCCGTTAAACAGCCTAATATAAAAAATAGAATAATTTTATATTTTTGAATTCAGAACACAAATAAATGTTAATTTGTGTATAAAAGTAACTATTAGTTTTAATAATCATGTTTATCTATGATCTTCTATTTAAAAACACAATTTGAATATTCAAAAAATATTTATGCCGCAAAGACGCGTAGTGCTTTGCAAAAATTAAAAAAAAACATTCACCCCAGACTATAGGCATTTAACCAATTTGGACTAAGAGGTTTAGTTATCTGTGGCAATCTTCATTCCCGGCTTTCCCGCACACGTGCGGGAAAGTGGAAAAAATCGCACGCGTGTGAAATACATTGCATGTTGTACCTAATCGTAGTGCGTTAAGGACCAGTTTTCGAGGAAGTGTATTGAAAAAAGTATTTATCATCATAGTAATATAACCATGGTTTTCCTAGTAAAGTATTCTGCCCACTACACCGTACCATACCATCCATGCTATGAGCGTACATGCAAAAAAATATTATTTGTACTTAAGGCGACTACAGGAGCTAAATTAGCAACCCTATTTGCGGTGGATCAAACTTCGTTTGAAATACTGTAGAGTGTTGGAAAATAATGGACACGTATTTTTTGTTTTTGTAAATCAATGAATATTGACAAAGATAAAACGCATCAAAACTCGAGAGTGGCTCGTGACGTCAGAACGCACTAAAATTTATAGCACGGGCATTTTAAAAGCGTCGTATCTTCGTCAATTTTGGTTTACGTAACAAAAGAAAAAATACGGGTCAAATATTTTTCGGTAATCTAGGTAACTGACGGTTGACAGACTAATTAGATTTTTTCAGTACACATTACACAAGTCTATTGTTGGCGGTAAATATTTTGCCGGTGCCGATACGCTCCGGGTTTTTTGGTATAAATATTAGGTAAAATTTGTAAGTAGAACTTAAACCCTTGGAAAAAAAATTGGGGCTAAATCCTTAAGGGCTATATATCCCTCAAATGGCTTAGCATGATCCTCCGTTACGCCTAAAATACTGCAGCATTAATTTTGAAATAAATATATGGTAAAGTTGAGGATTAATGCTAAGTCCTATGTGTGACGAAAACACGATTCCATAAACTTATCTCGATAGAAAAAAATTGCAAAGTTACCTCCAAATCGAACAATAAACCGCTGGTATTCAAAAAGTACTTCAAATTAGATCATGAAACTTTGCATACTAACTGAACTAACTGTAAGCAGGTCTTATGTGTTTTATTTTTTTTGTCCAATCAATAGATTTTTGTAAATCGCAAAAAAACACTCTTTTCGCACTATTCGGCCGCAGTGACTGACGTAACAACCGCTTTGTAGTGCAAGCTGATTAGAACTTTATCCTAACAGTATTTCAAACGAAGTTTGAACCACCACAAATAGAGTTGCATATTTTAGGGTTAGATGGGCCTTAAGATATCAGACTGGGGATATTAACACAAACAGACACAATATTAATTTACCGATGCGCGACATACAAAAAAAAAAACCTTAGGTTTTTGCTCATAATCGCTCAGAACATGTCGAGTAAATAACAAAACTGCCATAACTGGTATCTTAACAAAGAATGCTGTCTCATCTCACGTTCGCTACCGTTCATTACAAATTATTGTGGGAATGGTTAACTGTAGTATTTTATTGTAGTATTGTAACGTAGTGTTGCCAGGTGTCCCGATTTGCGCGGGACGTCCCGATTTTCGGGGGTCTGAGGACGCGTCCCCATTTGCACCTGATCGGGACGCTAAATATCCCGATAACTTGTTCCCTCTCTCTCGCTCAGAACCGAAACCGAACCGACATCGACACTCGAACATGTCAAAACTGAAATTCAAATTAAAACTATCTTAAGCATGACGTACAGTGAATTTTACAACTACGTTAACTTAAACAACAAGGCAATCCTAAAGGCAGCAAAATGTAACGAAAAATGTAGGTAATTCTTATAAAAAATAAGTTATTTAAATATATAAAACAGCGTCAAAATTACACATAGTTCTACGATTTCGTCCAGAAAGTTATTGTACAATTGAAATAAGATTTACTAAATTAGTAATATTAGTAGAAAAGCTATAAATTAAGGCAGTTATGTGAAATAAAAAGTTTTTTTTGTTTGTCCCGTTTTAAAACCCTAAATCCCGATTTCTTTTACCATCTGCCCCGATTTCAATCCAATCGAACCTGGCAAGACTAATTTTATGAACCAATTTCACAAGAAAATATCATAAACTTTATTAAAATTAAGTTTACCCAACCTAACTGTGAGAACGTAGTTTATTTACCCAAGAAAGTTGACTGCCGCTACAGTCAACTACACTTGCAGTACAAAAACAGCCCTTACTGCTTCGACATAAAGGCGTTGACAATGTCGAATCGTTAGTGTAAACCGTACTAAGGAACACAGGATGTAAAACCTGTCGTTCAAGGCGATAAGTTGTTACACTCTATTTAAATCCTTGTTACCTTTTGGTTTTATTTCCGACTAGCGGATGTCACGCGGTTTCACCCGCGTAGTTCCCGTTCCCGTGGGAGTACGGGGATAAAATATAGCCTATGTCACTCAGGGTGAATGTAGCTTTTTAATGGTGAAAGAATTGTTGAAATCGGCGCTGTAGTTTTTGAGGTTATTCTTTATAAACATAAACACAAAAATACAAGTCTTTCCTCTTTATAATATTAGTGTAGACTAACTTATGATCGCGGCTTAGCCCACGTAGAGTTCGATAATTGTCCCACGGGATCATACTACTGGGATAAATAGTATCCTATGTGTTAGTCTAGGTTATAAACTATCTGTTTTTTAAATTTCATGTAAATTCGTTCAGTAGTTTTCGCGTGAAAGAGTAACAAACATACACACATACAAACTTTCACCGTGATGATGAGGAGGGAAGAATCGCATGCGACTAAAAGAGTGATGAATATAAATGTTGATGGATGGAGAGGGAGAGGAAGACCAAGGAAACGATGGATGGATTGTGTGAGGAGTGATATAAAGGGAAAAGGTGTAAATGATAGCGTGACGGTTGACAGAAGAGAATGGAAGAAAAAAAAACGTATTGCGCCGACCACAAGTGACATGGGAAAAGGGCAGGAAGATTATGAATATAGGCTCATGTCGTGCGGAAAGTTTTTAGTATGGATGGCTATAAGAGAAGATGAAGACCAAATAAACGATGGATGGACTGTGTGAAAGATGATCTGGATAGAAAGGGAGACTTGACTGCTGAGATGCAGTGGCGTAGCTAGGCGTTGGGGGCCACAGCCCCAGGCGGCATACGAAAAGGGGCGGCAGGAAGCGCCAATTTATTAATTTGGAAAATGTAAAAAAAGTATTCGAAATCGCGCGCGCATCGTCATGCCATAGAAAACGATATAAATGTTGATATACAGGGCGATTGGTAGTTGGGTGCAGGTCTTAAATGGGTGACACCATTAAACACCTTATTTGCTACAATATTGACCCCGATAACACTCGGGATCCAAACTGGATGGTTTTTGAGAAATCTAACTTTTAAAGTTATTTTGAAATTTCATCACCATAAAAACATGACCTTTATGGCGCTTATTTTCCATAGGCAGATGTCTTTTTTGACAAATTGGTTTTCGAAGGATACATTCGTTCATGAGCTATCAGAAAAGTATCAGTTTAACATCCTGAACGGCGTAGATTTATCATAAGCACTTTATGTTGGAGAGGTGACATAATTTTAAAAAAAACTTTTATAGTTCGATTTCTCAAAAACCACCCAGTTTAGACCCCAAGTTATCGGGGTCAATAAAAAACAAGGGGCGGCGTATTTCCGATCGGCCCCAAGCGGCGAAAACCCACGCACAGTGTTTTAGAAACCCCGATTTTGTCTCATGCCCTTTTTATTGCAAATATCGTTAGTTTATATCATTCCAAGTACTACAGTGAAAATCCGGCTTCGATATGACCTTTAGTTTTGACAAAAAAAAATCGAAAGTTTCCCTATAACCGGGTCATGAAAATCACAAAAAAAAAAATATAAAATAAAATTGGCTGTTATTTAAAAATCCGATTATACGTCATGTTTACACTCATAACAACAGACATTCTGCCCGTTTTTGTAATTTCTAAAGTTAATAGGTTATGAAATAACAACATTTTATTCGTATTTCTTTTATAATTTTTATTTCAAGTATAATGCCGTATTAGATCGAGATTTTTATACAGTACATTCTCCATACGCTCTTCTATCAATACTATAAAAATTACGATCTAACTCCGCGTTATTCAAAAGTTATTAGTAAGGAATGATATAAACTAACGATATTTGCAATAAAAAGGGCATGAGACAAAATCGGGGTTTCTAAAACACTGTGCCACGCTACGCCACTGCTGAGATGAATCAATAGAGGAGAATGTTGACGATCGTGATAATATTATAACTCTCACAAAAGCCTACCCACTTATTGCAAACCGAACTTTAAGTGCAGGCGTGAAGGTTGTTTTTCGAAAAACACATTAATTGTTTACAATTTTAAAAACTGTATGGCGAACGTACATTACTTGCGCTTGCACAACGCAGTAACCGATAATGTTTATCTTTGTACTGTTTGAAAGGATGAGTGTACAGCTGTTATTGTTAGACAGAGATAAAATATAGCAAGGCTGTTTGTCTCTTTCTTGTAGTTGCCTTAGAAATGGAAGGATTTTATTTGGCTGTAGTGTTTAGATCCGAAATTGTTTCATCATCTGCCTAGCCTTTTCCCAACTGTGTTGGGGTCGGCTTCCAGTCTTACCGGATGCAGCTGAATACCAGTATTTTACACGGAGCGACTGCCTAGCTGACTTCCACGACCCAGTTAGTACTGGGTTATACGATACCCCTTGGTAAGACTGTGCCTTGATTTGACTATGTGAGCAAACTTGATACAAATAGATTGTAATTTGATGAAAAAAACTGGACACTTCGGTGTCTGTCTGTACCAGGTTAGTTTCTCAAGAACTATTTGACGTAATTAGTTTACACATAGAGATAGAAAGTGTGGTATACTTACTTCATTTTGTTGGAAAGTGCATACAGCGGATTTGATTAAAAATCCGGCAAAATGTTTTTGAATTTTTCCATTGTGAACTTCTTTGAAGCTTTTACGAACTTTGTAAACTCAGAACATATAGTAGTAAGACTGGAAGCCGAAAACACTTGGGGGAGCCCTATGTCCAGCAGTGGACATCTTACGGCTGAAATGATGATGCAGATAGTGCTTTAAACAGGGGTGTAATAGAAGATTATACACAGAGGGGATAAAGCAGTGTCTTCCGTCACGGGAGCTATTTTGAATCCCGAGTGTAGCGAGCGTATCTAGGACTCCCGAGCGTAGCGAGGGAGCTCTGAGTTAATTCCTGGGCGAAGCGTTGTTATGACTGTATTTCTATAGAAATTGAGCCATCTTCTTTATAGTGTGGTTAATGCCTAACCTGGTGTCAGAGTTTTTATGCCGCCCGTGGGCCTCTGACCTGGCTTTACATGCCGTCAAGAAATATCTCTCAGGCATGCTGGTTTCCTCACGATGTTTTCCTTTACTAAGCAAGTGATAATATACAATACGCATATGAATCCGAAAAATCAAAGGTATGACTAATGCCTATGACCGACGTTCACACCACTGGGTTATCATTATCAGTGCTATAGCCATAATAATTACTTTAATTAAGTATCTCGTATTTTTTAATCCTTTTTTTTTTTTTTTTTTTTTTTTCGGATGGGAAATCATCAAATAACCCCTCCCGCTCTGGGCGGAGCAGGAGGGAGTGTCAGACTTTTACTGACTAAAACCCATCCATGTTCCTTCATCGCCCTTTGTGTTCCGGGGCCACGGTATCTCTTTCGAATAGTCCCGCAACCCCGGCAGGCATCGGTCCTTACGGACCCCTTCCTTTTTGCTGACTCTCTTTGAGGCGCGCGTGGAACACGAACGCGCCGTCGACACGGCCTGTCGTCATGAGACGGACGGACGGCGAGCTAGCCCATAGCTCACCGTCCACAGGCCCGCGCCTACGGTGGCCGGGGGCTACGTGTGGTGGTGGCCCCCGACGCCCGGGGCGTCTCCCGCGGCGGCCGGGACGTTGAGAGGTTCTCTCCCTCTCACGTTCCGCCACCTCCTTCTCTAGCATTACTGCTTCGCAGAAGGAGGTGACGGCGTCCCATTCCGTCTCGCTCCGGACCATGGCTTGCACCAGGGCCGGACGCGAGAGGTCGCCGCCGCCGATCGCCGCTTCGAGGACACGGCGGTGCTCCGCCCACGCGGGGCACACCTCCACCGTGTGTTCCACCGTGTCCTCCGGTCGATCCTCACAATGGAAGCACCCGGGCGTTTCCTCCCGCCCGATTCGGTGCAGGAACCTCCCGAACACTCCGTGTCTGGTGAGGACCTGCGTCAGGCGGAAGGTGAGGACGCCGTGGCGTCGCTCAAGCCACTCCTCAAAGAGGGGACTTATCGCCACTATCGTGGCGTGCCCTGCACGGGGTTGCGATAGCCGCTCTCTCCATGTCGCCATGAGATCTCGCCGGAAGTCTGTCCGCTGAGCGACAATTTGTCGCTGCAGCGGAGTTTCCCCCCGGCGTAGCGCCTCCGCGCGCCATTCATGTAGGCGCGCGAGGACTATTGCCTCCAGATCCCATGGCGGCAATCCGGCAAGGAGGCTCGCCGCCTCGCGGGAGATTGTGCGGTAGCCCCGGGCCAGCCTTACGGCTACTACCTTTTGGGGCGCGTTCAGGTAGTGGGCGGCACGCCGCCTCAAAGAACGCGCCCACACCGGGGCCCCGTAAAGGGCCATGGACCGCACGACTCCCGCGTAGAGCCTCCGGCAGGAGGCGTTCGGCCCCCCCAGGTTGGGCAAGAGCCGCCTGAAGGCAGCCCCAGTCCGTTCCAGTTTGGGGGCCAAACGTCGGAAGTGCTCCACGAAGTTCCACCGGCTGTCGAGGACGAGTCCTAGGTACTTCAAAGTCGACTCGACACCGATG
Organism: Xestia xanthographa; assembly: GCA_905147715.2. NCBI lineage: Eukaryota > Metazoa > Arthropoda > Insecta > Lepidoptera > Noctuidae > Xestia > Xestia xanthographa. The sequence continues at coordinate 21,433,048 of LR990667.1, forward strand.
GATACCCCTCCTACCGTGAGTAAGGATCCCGGAGGTGGCGCATTCCGAGGCCCATGAAAGCACATGGCCTCGGACTTGTGCAACGCCACCTCGAGACCGAGTATTTTTTAATCCTCACGTAAGGAAATTGGCTTTGAGCTGTCAATACCTACCAAGGTGTTAATTTACATGAATTTTATTTACATAACGTCAAAATATACCTACATGTATTATCCATACCCTGTTTACCTTCTTTTAAAAACTGCTGATATTCAATGACCTAGTTTTAAAATATTACTTAGTATTTCTATTTTTACCCGACTGCTTATGATTTTAGCAGTTTATGTATGTTTGTATTTACGTATGTTCCTCCGTAACTCCTAAACTATTCATCCGATTTTGATGAATAAGGTGTCAATCAATTCGTTATTATGTCTCGGGTAACATAGGCTACATTTTAACCGACTTCAACAATAGGAGGAGTCGATTTTATCTTGTAAACCCTAAATTTAATTAGAGCGTGATTTTACAGTTTTTTAGTGGTATTAAATTATTTATACAAGGAGACGGTTAATTGGAGAGGTTGCCAATTTCAAACCATAGATCTCTATGGAGAAGAACGGACAAGAAACTCCATGGACACTCTTTTTGAGCTGTGCAAAACCATTTATTTTGTACTGGATGAATCTATTTAATTTGTTTTTACATTTCTTTATTTGACATCCATCTTTTTCTAACATCACTTTATTGACTTTTGACTTATATTGCTAAAGTGGAATCTTTATTTGTATTCATATTTCGTAGTTATTTTAGCAGGGGAATTGCAAATGTTTTACTTTTTTTGTATTAATTTACATGTCATTGTGTGGTTACTGTTATACAGGGTGTAAAAGACCTCATCACGAAGCCGTCAATCAAGCATTCTGTACATGGAACTAAGTAACTTTACGCAAAAATTATTGCTGGGAAACGACTTTTTTTTTTGGGGTGAAAAATCATTTTTTGTGGTAGACCTCAATGTAACGCACTCAAAACATTGTTCTGATGGATGGATTGAATAGTACGGGGGTCGTGGAGGTGTTTAAAGTAAAAATCTTACATTAAAAATTTGTATTAAAAAAAAACTTGTCAAAAAGTTGTAACTTTGACCCCCAATATCTCTGTAACTAGAAGGTTCCCAGGTATGGTGTAGAACAAAAAAATGATCGCAATGACGCCGGGGAGAACAAGTGCCTTTCGGCTTCGTTTTTATTAATTTCTAGATTTCTATTGTAATTCTATGATTTCTATTGTATTTTTTTTTATTTTTGATATTTAGTACTTATAACATTTCAATACAATGTAAAAAACGTTACTTACTGAACTAAAAAAATAATAAAAAATAACCCTGAGATAAAGAATGGACAATTAAATGCTGGTTTCCTCACGTTCTTTGCTATTCAATTAATAATTACGTGTATCAATTATTTATTCATACAGAGAATCGAAAGTCAATTGTTTATTGTGCGTGGGTAGGCAGAGAAAGTGTAAAGCGGAACATTGCGTTTTTGTTAGTAAATTGGATGTATGTTTGCGTGAATTTAGTTCTGGTTTATTAAACACTGGCTTATTGTAAGCCGTGTGGTATCCGGCAGAGTAGAATAGAACCAAACCATTACACTCACGGGTGTCGTATAAGACGACTAATGTCTGAGGCAGAACACCTTGCGCCTCCGTAGACCAGAGAATGGGCAGCAGCGTTTTCTGTTAGTCTTTCATCACTGTGATCTCCAATCCGCCTGCCAAGCGTGGAGATTACGGCAAATTCCTCCCATCATGGGAGAGGCTTATGTCCAGCAGTAGACGGACTGTTGTTGTTGTTGTTGTTGCTGTTATTGCTCGTGGCTTCGCTCCCGTTATTTACGGAAATTAACTCACGGGAACGTTCAAAATGTAGCCAATGACACTCGGGGATAATGTAGCTTCTCGTTAGTGAAAGAATTTTCGGAATCGGATCAGTAGTTCCGACGATCCTTAGAAACTTATAAATATAAGGAAGTCGGTTAATAAATCTATAAGTACTAATATTATAAAGAGGTAACATTTGTTTGTAAGTTTGTATGTAGGGGGTAATCTCCGGACGTAATGAACCAACTTTAAAAATTGTTTCACTGGTAGAAAGCTACATTATTCGTGAGTGCTATATACTATATTTTATTCCCGTACTCCCACGGGAACGAGAACTACGCGGGTGAAACAGCGGGACGTCAGCTAGTAATATTAGTAAAAGTAGAAGTATAGATAGACTAAAAAACCGATAGGTTGGCTACTTTTCGGCGATGTGAAAATGCGACAAGAACAGTGATCACAATTTCAAAACTGGATGACGGCAGGAAAAAAAAGAAAGACTACAGTTAAGATTCTGCGAAGATAATATGGCTGGAAAGGGGTGTCATACTGGGATGACGAATCAGAAAGAAATATGGATGAAGAGAACATGCTGCGTCGATCACAAACAAATTGAAAGAGGACGATCATAATTAATATTAAATTCTATTCATTTGTATAAACATGGAGCTTGGAGCGAGTCCAAATAGGACAGACACACGGAAATCCCTAAACTATGGCATGTGTAGAATTTAGATCGGGATACGACCGTGTTCAATATTATATCTGTTTGGAAATATTATCTATACTTATAATATTATAGAGAGGAAAGACTTGTATTTTTGTGTGTGTGTATGTTTGTAATGAATACACTCAAAAACTACTGCGCCGATTTCAAAAATTCTTTCACCATTAGTAAGCTACTTTCACCCTGAGTAACATAGGCTATATTTTATCCCCGTACTCCCACGGGAACGGGAACTACGCGGCGGGTGAAACCGCGTGACGTCCGCTAGTCTTTAACACATTGCCTACCTACTTAATAAATAAATAATACCTTTATTTTCAGGCAACTTTGGCCCATAGATAAATACCTTACAGACTAACATACATGTGATAAAATGCAAAGTTTGTTAATAAAGAATCTTAGAACTACGTTAGTAACACTTCACTTTTGCACTATGTCACCGTGCAAATCAAATGCAATCCATCCTCATTTTTCTGGTCAGGTATCCATACATTTGATGTCCTCTGCAATTGCAACCCGCTATGTGTCTATGTGGTGAATTAGGGACTACTTCGTCTTATAGAGAGGAGGCCTGAGTCCCAGCGGTGGGAACATTATAGTCTGACACGATACAATGCTCTGCATTAGGGATTTCCGCATATTCATCGTCCTATTTGGACCGGCTCCAAGCTCTATGTCGAAACCGATGAAGACTATTCATTAATATATTAGTATTGTTATGTAACTGCTGTCATTCATCTATCTTGTTCTCCAAGTTAGGAGTGAAGGTTAGTCATGTAATTGTAGTTAATATTTATGTAATATCACGCCTGTTGTGCCCGAAGGTGTAGACAGAGAACGCGGGCCTGTGGATGGTGGGCTATGGGCTAACTCGCCGTCCGTCCGTCTCATGACGACAGGCCGTGTCGACGGCGCAGGAGTGTTCCACGCGCGCCCCAAAGAGAGTCAGCAATAGGAAGGGGTCGATGCTGCCGGGGTTGCGGGACTGTTCGAAAGAGATACCGTGGCCCCGGAACACAAAGGACGATGAAGGAACATGGATGGGTTTTAGTCAGTAAAAGTCTGACACTCCCTCCTGCTCCGCCCAGAGCGGGAGGAGTCATTTGATGATTTCCCATCCGACTTCTTTATTTTAATCGTGTGGTTAGTACCTAACCTGGTGTCAGAGTTTCTAAGCCGCCCATGGGCCTCTGAGTTGGCTTTACATGCCGTCGAGAAATATCTCTCAGGCATGCTGGTTTCCTCACGATGTTTTCCTTCACCGAAGCAAGTGATAATCATACAATACGCACATGAATCCGAAAAATCAGAGGTGTCGGTCTTGGGGTCGAACTTGAGACCTATTTCAACTTTTGCAGACTGAAAAATGTTTCATCTACACTAATATTATAAAGAGGAAAGATTTGTATTTTTGTGTGTATGTTTGTAATGAATAAACTCAAAAACTACAGCGCCGATTTCAAAAATTCTTTCACCATTATAAAGCTACATTCACCCTGAGTAACATAGGCTATATTTTATCCCCGTACTCCCACGGGAACGGGAACTACGCGGGTGCTACCGCGTGAACGTCCGCTAGTACTTGATAGAACAGAAAATGTGAAAGAAATCCTAGACTTTTTATCGCTTCTATCCAAGATACTGGCGATAATCGTAAAATATTTGTAGCCATATTGATTTCATAAAATAATAATAGCCGTAATATTCATAATCATGATAATTAGCATATCAGTCGAATCGTACCTAATAGAAATCAAACACGTAACAATGAGGAAATATCTGCTTTTTAATAATATTTAGAGAGGAACTCTACTTTTAGGTGATTTACCTATTTGAAAAGGGAGCAGTGGTGGCGGCCCCGACTTACTAACAGTATGTCGTGGGTTTGAACCCAGACAGGCCCATTACTTTGTGTAATTTATTTCATCACCACTGCTCTCAAAACGGTGAAGGGAAACATCGTGAGGAAACCGGCATGTCTTAGAACCAAAAAATTTGAAGACATGTGACATCTACCAATCCGCACTGTGCCCGCGTGGTTGATTATAGCCCATTCCCTCTCATAGAGAGGAGGCCTGCGTCCCAGCAGTGGGAACATTATAAGCTGATTATGTTTGGGTCCGCGCTTGCCTAACTGGGTTGTGGAGGTCAGATAGGCAGTCGCTCCATGTAAAATAATATGCAATAGGCTCACCGTTATTACATGGGACTTTGGCAAATTATAACATAAAATAACATCACGCCTGTAATCCCCCACGGGTTAGGCAGAGGTGTACCTAATACTACACCCACAGGGCAAATCTCTTCTGTCTTGTAAAGACGAAAATATTGATTTTATTTCAACCTTTACTGTTCATCAGCATTAAGGCTGATGCTCCAGGGTAGCCCGCGAAATTCAAATTTTCTTACGTTTTTGGCAAATTGCAGGCCAGTGCTAGGTTGTATGTTGATTAAAATATTGGACGCGATTGTAAGACGTATGTAGTTACAGAATTATAATCATCAAAACCATCAATACAACCCTCCAAGTTCATAAAGGTCGAGAAACGATTTTTTCAAGGTCAAAGTCATTGCTAGACCTTTATGAACTTGGAGGGTTGTATTTATGGTTTTGATGATTATAATTCTGTAACTACATACGTCTTACAGTCGCGTCCAATATTTTAATCAACATACAACCTAGCACTGGCCTGCAATTTGCCAAAAACGTAAGAAAATTTGAATTTCGCGGGCTGGTCGAAGCATTCACCTTAAGTCCCATGTAATAGGGCAATTGGCAAATTTTATGGGTGTACTACAAGGTACACTTCTGAATTTAACCCTTTGGGGATTACAGGCGTGATGTTACGTTTTGTTTGTGATAACGGACATAAGTCCGTCTAATGCCGGCTGTACACTACACTCTCTCCGAGGCAGGGCGAGCGCGAGTGTAGATGGTAGCGCTCGCCCGCCTCTAGTCTGGTAAATGAATGATTGTGGTTGGAAAAGTTGAAAGCAGAAAATGTGACTTATGAACTTTGTTTGGACTAGTTAGAAGATAAACATATTAAAAGTCCTGACCCCTCCGAGGTGAGCCTGAGGGGGGGGGGGCAAAGATGGTGGTCCCGTTTTTTGGTTTTTTGCTTATATCTCGAAAACGATGCGTCGTATAAAATTTTGTTGTACTACATAATAAAACCTCATAAAATTTTCTTCAACTTTGCTTTTCAAATTTTTTATCTATCTCTTATCGTTGAATTGGTATGAGCTCCGAAAAACGATCAATTTTTTAAAAATTTTCCTACAATTTTTCCCGTTTGTTGTTTTTGGTTTATATCTCGAAAACGGTGTGTCGCATGAATATTTGTTGTACTACACAATGAAATCTGATAAAATTCTCTACAACTTGGCAATTATTTTTTTTTACTTTTTTTTTTTTTAATATTGGAGATAGATAAAAAGTGTGACAAACAAAGTTGTAGAGAATTTTATGAGGTTTTATTATGTAGTACAACAAAATTTTATACGACGCATCGTTTTCGAGATATAAGCAAAAAACCAAAAAACGGGACCTTCTTTGCCCCCCCCCCCCCCCCTCGGGCTCACCTCGGAGGGGTCAGGACTTTTAATATGTTTATCTTCTAACTAGTCCAAACGAACTTCATAAGTCACATTTTCTGCTTTCGACTTTTCCAACCACACCCCCCTTTTGAGCACTCATTTACCAGACTACTCGGCCTGTCTCGGTGTTCCTCGCTAGCTCTCCGTCCCGAGTCGGTTTTTGCGCGCGAGTCAAAGGGTCTCGCGCCGCCTCGCGCGAACTGCGAGCGCGTCCCTATACACTCGATTCTCCCAGTTGCGATGCCGATATATCAATTAAGAAGTAAAATTAAATTAAAATCTACGTACCATGTTCTATTACGATGAATTGTGACCATCCACCATCTTCGTTTATGCCACCTTTTTGTATTTTTTTTTTCATAATATATAGGTAAGTACTTAAGTAACGGTAATAATAACTGAGGGCATATACTTAGTGCAACAGCAGCAGCTACTTCTGTTTCGTCCATTCCTTCGGCGTCCACAATTGAAAATGATCGCTCGGCGAGAGCACGGTAATATTATGATACAGTAGGTACTCCAACTTCATAGAAACGGACGAAACGCGAGCTTATACCTACGCGCCTCGATCTTGGGGTGCGCTTGGGGCGCAGACAGTCACGGCTGTACCGCAGTGTCGAACGGACGGTGTGTTGTTTTTTAACAATAACCGCGCGATTTTTTCTCTAAAAATCAGTTAATATGACGAGTAGGAAATATTGTGCTGTTTTTGGTTGTATCAATAACGCATCCAGACATAAGTTTTTTTAAATTACCTGGAAACTCTGAAAGGTAAGACTATAAAATAATTTTACTTACTAGTAGGTAGGTACCTACATAATGTGTGTCTTTTTAATGGATTAGTATTTCCTTTTATCTCACGAAAAAAAAGGTGTTTGGATTAATAAATAAAGCGAATAGAGTAACGGAAAGTTATTGAGACGAGTGAAATAGGTAGTTATATGCGGTTCTGAATGAATCATGATACGGTAGGTACCTACCTACTTACGCTTGTGTTAAAACTTCGGTGCCTATACTTTAAAATTTAACAATAAAGCATTTCGTACGACTCAGTCGAGGCGCAAATATTTTTCGGTCGCAAATTTATAAGCCCGATTGGTTTTCCAATTAAATCTACCAATCAAAAAACAACACGCATTTTTATTGAACACTTCCTATTCAATATACAAAGTATTTCATTTATTTATATAAAAAGGATATTTACAATCACAAAACTAAATAGAAACAGAAAGTAGGCAAATGTAATGCTGGAGACGGGCAGCCCTAACGCATGTTTACGTACCGCGCGGCTGTAGGCATTTATTTCTATCATGCGGCCGAGTCAAAGTACTGTATCATAATATTACCGTGGCGAGAGTGTATATGGTGAGTGTACTCGTTTCGACTGCGGGCGAGGCACAGCGAGTGCTCTCGGGCGAGAGTGTACAGCCGGCGCGGCTACTAATCAACTAACATCATTTAGAAAGTAAAAACGTAGGTAATCAAAATCTCATTAATTTGAATGTCAAGTAAAAGTAATACATATAAACAACTAAACAGTATCGCACTGCACTACTTATGTAATACAAGGGGTCGTCCATTAGCGGCGATTGGCGGCGGCGACCTCTTGCGTCCGGCCCTGGTTTAATCCATGGTCCGGAGCGAGACGGAATGGGACGCCGTCACCTCCTTCTGCGAAGCAGTCATGCTAGCAAAGGAAGTGGCGGAACGTGAGAGGGAGAGAACCTCACGTCCCAGCCGCCGCGGGAGACGTCCCAGCCGCCGCGGGAGACGCCCCGGGCGTCGTGTCGGGGGCCACATGGTGACCCCCGGCCGCCGTAGGCGTGGGCTGTGGACGGTAAGCTATGGGCTAGCTCGCCTTCCGTCCGTCTCATGACGACAGGCCGTGTCGACGGCGCGTTCGTGTTCCACGCGCGCCTCAAAGAGATTGACATCTCTTTGAGGCAAAAAGAAAGGGTTCCGTATGGTCCACTGCGAGGATCGACCGGAGGACACGGTGGAGGTGTGCCCCGCGTGGTCGGAGCACCGCCGTGTCCTCGAAGCGGCGATTGGCGGCGGCGACCTCTCGCGTCCGGCCCTGGTGCAAGCCATAGTCCGGAGCGAGATGGAATGGGACGCCGTCACCTCCTTCTGCGAAGCAGTAATGCTAGAGAAGGAGGTTGCGGAACGAGAGAGGGAGAGAACCTCTCAGCGTCCCGGCCGCCGCGGGAGACGCCCCGGGCGTCGGGGGCCACCGTAGGCGCGGGCCTGTGGACGGTGAACTATGGGCTAGCTCGTCGTCCGTCCGTCTTATGACGATAGGCCGTGTCGACGGCGAGTTCGTGTTCCACGCGCGCGTCAAAGAGAGTCAGCAAAAGGAAGGGGTCCACAAGGACCGATGCCTGCCGGGGTTGCGGGACTGTTCGAAAGAGATGTACCGTGGCCCCGGAACACAAAGGGCTAAGAAAGAACATGGATGGGTTTTAGTCAGTAAAAGTCTGACACTCCCCCTCCTGCTCCGCCCAGAGCGGGAGGAGTCATTTGATGATTTCCCATCCGAAAAAAGAAGGGTCGTCCACGTTAACTACGTGATATTGTTTTTTAGCAACTTTTGTAACAACCACGAATAATAAAAGTGAAAAGCAATCAAAACTTCATTAACCAAGTACAAGTGAGCCTATATGGCTTTGCGTGAGTCGGAGTAACTAGTGCGATATTGTATGGTGTTTATGTAACTGTTATGTACTATGTATGTAATGTAACATAACATCGCTTCTCTAATCCCCGAGGGGTGAGGCAGAAGGTGTTCCTGAGTTCTGGAATCAGGCGTTCATCATCATCATTTCAGCCGAAAGACGTCCACTGCTGGACATAGGCCTCCTCCAAGTGTCGCCACATTGACCGGTCCCGTGCGACTCGCATCCAGCGGATTCCCGCAACCTTCACCAGGTTACCGCTCCACCTAGTAAGAGGCCTTCCAACGCAACGTCTTCCTGTTTGCGGTCGCCACTCCAGAACTTCAGGCGTTACTTTACGGAAATCGATGGATAATTAATTAGTCTTAATTAGGTTACTTAAACCAAAAGTTAGGTTTGATTTATGACATGCTAATTATCGGTTATTCATGTGCATATTTTTACTACTAGGTATGAGGTTTTGGGTTAAATAATGACAGCCGCTCGGGTCGATCGTTAGGTTAAGCCGTGCTTGCCTAGGTTGGTCTGTGGATGGGTGACCACCCATTACATATCGAGTTTCCTCCGTGCCTCGGAAAGCACGTTAAGGGCCTACACTACCTCAAATGGCTTAGCATGATTCGCCGTTACGCCCAAAATACTGCAGCATTCATTTTGAAAAAAATAATATGGTAAAGTTGAGGATTAATGTTAGGTCCTTTGTTTGACGAAAACACGATTCCATAAAATTTTATCGATAGAAAAAAAATCCAAAGTTACCTCCAAATCGAACAATAAACTGCTGGTATTCAAAAAGTACTTCAAATTAGATGATGAAACTTTGCATACTAACTGAACTAACTATAAAGCAGGTCTTATATTTTTATTTTTTTCCAAAAGTCGAAAATTGATTTTTTAAAGAACTAGCGGACGTCCCGCGGTTTCACCCGCGTAGTTCCCGTTCCCGTTTGAGTACGGGGATAAAAAATAGCCTATGTTACTCAGGGTGAATGTAGCTTTCTAATGGTGAAAGAATTTTTGAAATCGGTTTATTACTTCCGGAGATTACCCCCTAATACAAACTTACAAACATACAAACTTATAAACAAATGTTACCTCTTTATAATATTAGTATAGATAAAAACCAATCATTTCGCACTATTCGGCCGCAGTGACTGACGTAACAACCACTTTGTAGTGCAAACTGATTAGAACGTTATTCTAATAGTACTTATTACAAACGAAGTTTGAACCACCACAAATAGAGTTGCTAATTTGAGGTAGTATACGTTGATCCCGGCTGTCATTTGTAGATCTTTGTCAGTCTTTAGGCCGGTCGGCTTCCAGTCTAACCGGATGCAGCTGAATACCAGTATTTTACTTACATGGAGCGACTGCCTATCTGACCTCCACAACCCAGTTGGTACTGGGTAATATGATACCCCTTGGTAAGACTGGTTGTCAGACTTTTTGGGCCTCTGACTACCTGTAAGGACTGTCAAAGATCTACTAATGACAGCCGGGACCAAATGCTTAACATGCTTTCCGAGGCACGGAGGAAACTCGGTGGTGGTCACCCATCCACAGACCAACCTAGGCAAGCACGGCTTAACCTAAAGATCGACCCGAGCGGCTGTTATTATTTAGCCACGAGCTACCGAGAAAAATGAGATGCAATTAAAATCTCATTAGTAATGTTGAATGCCAAGTAAAAGTTAGCTTATATGAGTTTTGCGTGAGTGCATTATTGTATGGTGTTTATGTAATACAGTCTTATGTACGATATGTATTGTGTTATCTAAGATTCTATGTATTGAAGTGAACAGAGTGATTGTTGAGCATTTTGTAGCCCTTTCTCCCCAAAGGTGATAGATGTATCTCTCTTTTTGAGATTTTACCTATAATGGCACTACACACCCACACACACCCTATACAAACACACACACACACACACACCCTATACAAACACACACACACATCCTATACAAACACACACACACCCTATACAAACACACACACACACACCCTATACAAACACACACACACCCTATACAAACTTAGAAAAAGGCTAAGCAGATGATGACCTATGACGGCAATGGAGTGAGCTATGCTCGGAGTTTCCTTGGGTGATCAAATCAGTGATCAAAGCAATCAATCAAATGAAGACATCTGCAAGAGAACCAAGGTTACCGACGTAGCCCGAAGAATTGCCGAACTTAAGTGGCAGTAGTCTGTAACAGTTAACTTAAGGGCCTGTACTACCTCAAATGGCTTAGCATGATCCTCCGTTACGCCTAAAATACTGCAGCATTAATTTTGAAATAAATATATGGTAAAGTTGAGGATTAGTGTTAGGTCCTATGTTTGGCGAAAACACAATTCCATAAGATTTTCTCGATAGAAAAAAAATCCAAAGTACTTTAAATTAGATCATGAAACTTTGCATACTAACTGAACTAACTATAAAGCAGGTCTTATGTTTCTTATTTTTTCCGAAAGACGAAAATTTGGTTTTACAAGGAATAAAAAACCACTCATTTCGCACTATTCGGCCTGCAGTGACTGACGTAACAACCACTTTGTAGTGCACGCTGATTAGAACGTTATTCTAACAGTATTTAAAACGAAGTTTGAACCACCACAAATAGAGTTGTTAATTTGAGGTAGTGTAGGCTCTTAACAGTTAAATATATATATTTATGATGTAATTTATTTACTCATAAGAAGTTTAAACTCCCTCATCATCATCTGTTTGCCTTTTCCCAACTATGTTGGGGTCGGCTTCCAGTCTAACCGGATGCAGCTGAATACCAGTATTTACATGGAGCATGACTATTTTCTCACGTAAGAATAAATACTAACATAAACTGGCATCCCACAATATCACCCTTAAGGCGACTACAGGTTCTAAATTAGCAACTCTATAATTTGTGGTGGTTCAAACTTCGTTTGAAAAACTGTTAGAATAAAGTTCTAATCAGCTTGCACTACAAAGTGGTTGTTACGTCAGTCACTGCGGGCCGAATAGTGCGAAATGAGTGGTTTTATGGGATTCACAAAACATCTATTGATTGGACTAAAAAAATAAAACACAAGACCTGCTTTATAGTTAGTTCAGTTAGTACCTAAGTATGCAAAGTTTCATGATCTGATTTAAAGTACTTTTTGAATACCAGCGGTTTATTGTTCGATTTGGAGGTAACTTTGGATTTTTTCTATCGAGAAAACTTTATGGAATCGTGTTTTCGTCACACACATTAATCCTCAACTTTACCATATTCATATTTCAAAATTAATGCTGCAGTATTTTAGGCGTAACAAAGGATCATGCTAAGCCATTTGAGGTAGTATAGGCCCTTAACACAAACCGACCATGGAACTCTGAAAAGGTGCTGTGGTCCAATTATTTTTAAAGTTGGACAACTGCCCCCAGTAAAGACCCATGGTCCAACTAGTTGGACAGAGCAGTTGGACCACTGCCCCGGACTGACCTTTTTCACCCCAAACACAACTTCCTTCCTAAACCCACTTGAAACCAGCATCCCTCTTCGAACAACTTTATCTAAAAATAAACAACAAAACATTGTAACCATATGTTTTTGACGTTTCGACCCTCTTCAGATATTTATAGAACATGTCTGGTTATTTTTAACTGAAGGGGACTAATGTTTAGTTATTTTGAAGTGCAACTCTATGAATGGTTGAAACGTGACTTTGAAATATTTTTTATGGAAATGTAGAGCTTGATACATAATAATGTCAGACGTGCCTATAGACATTTTCGCAAGAGGCTATTTCTTGATGAAAATGTAAACAAAGGGTGTAAACATCTCTTAACGAAGCCGAAAGGCATTTGTTCTCCTCGTCATTGCGATATTTTTTTTGTTCTACCACCATACCTGGGAACCTTCTAGTTACGGAGATATTTAGGGGTCAAAGTTCCAACTTTTTGTAAAGTTTAAAAAAAAAATACAAGTTCTTAATATTAAGATTTTTACTTTAAACACCTCCACGACCCCCCGTACTATTCAATCCATCCATCAGCACAATGTTTTGAGTGCGTTACATTGAGTTCTATTACAAAACATGATTTCCCACCCCAAAAAAAATTTTTGCGTAAAGTTACTTAGTTTGATGTACAGAATGCTTGGTTGACGGCTTCGTGATGAGGTCTTTTACACCCTTTATTTATTGTCACCCGACTTCAAAACCGCTGTACCGTAATTAATTGTAGTTTACGCAAACAAAATCAAGTGAAAGTGCGTATATTTACAATCTTGATTATGTATTGTAATAAAATGTTGTGATTAAACCGAACAGTCGGATTCATTGTTGTTATGTAATTATTTGAAAGGCAAAGTTTACTTATATACAATGGTTTGAAGGCGGTATAATACTGTAAATAACATAAATACAATATAACATCATCCTTGTAATCCCAGACGGAGTAGGCAGAGTTGTACCTAATATGATAAAATGATGTTTATTTTGCAAGTAGGTTTTTACAAACACTTTTACACGTCATTTTTAGGATTCCGTACCCAAAGGGTAAAAACGGAACCCTATTACTAAGACTTCGCTGTCTGTCCGTCTGTCTGTCACCAGGCTGTATCTCATGAACCGTGACAGCTAGACAGTTGAAATTTTCACAGATGATGTATTTCTGTTGCCGCTATAACAAAAAATACTAAAAACAGAATAAAATTAATATTTAAGGGGGGCTCCCATACAACAAACGTGTTTTTTTTGCCCTTTTTAGGGTTCCGTAGTCAACTAGGAACCCTTATAGTTTCGCCATGTCTGTCCGTCCGTCCTCGCTTAATCTCTGTGACCGTTAGCACTAGAAAGCTGAAATTTGGGACCAATATGTATATCAATCACGCCGACAAAGTGGTAAAATAAAAATTGGAAAAAAACGTTTTATTAGGGTAGCAGCCCCCCTATATGTAAAGTGGGAAGTGATTTTTTTTTAATTTCAACCCTAACGTGTGATATATTGTTGGAAAGGTATTTAAAAAAACCGGCCAAGTGCGAGTCGGACTCGCGCACGAAGGGTTCCGTACCATTATCTATACATTAGACAAAACGGCAAAAAAATTACGTTTATTGTATGGGAGCCCCCCTTAAATATTAATTTTATTCTGTTTTTAGTATTTGTTGTTATAGCGGCAACAGAAATACATCATCTGTGAGAATTTCAACTGTCTAGCTGTCACGGTTCAGCGAAGTCTTAGTAATAGGGTTCCGTTTTTACCCTTTGGGTACGGAACCCTAAAAATGAATAGGGGTTTCCTAAAATCATTTTTTGATAATGTCAATAATTTCGGAAATAATCGCTCCAAAAGTAAAAAACAATGTGTGTCCCCCCTCTAACTTTTGAACCATAAGTTTAGAAAATATGACAAAAATCTGAAAAGTAGAACTTTATAAGGACTTTCTAGGAAAATCATTTTGAACTTGATGGAAACAACAGTTTTTGTACAAAAAAGACAAAAAGTTGTACAAAATAATTTCTGGACCGGAGGAGTAGGGTACACTGAGCGTGGCCCGACACGCTCTTGGCCGGTTTTTCTTAAACTAGATGGGGCCGGTGTTTCGTATCTGACTACTCTGGGAAGAAACAGACGAAACAGACTCAGAGGTCATAGTCTCTTTTGAAGTCCAGACATAATCTTGCTCAATTCACATGAGGACTATGCAGATTAGTGTCTGAGATGGTCTTTTGAAGAAAGAACCACACAGATTTGAGTGGACCTGTCCAGTCAGTGCAAGCATTTGTCAGTAGTACAACCAAATTTCTCCAGTTATGTTGTTAAGTCATACGTAATAGGGGGCGACCCAATTGCAATCAATCGGGTTCAAATCCAGACTCCGTGGCTGCTTCTGAGAAATTCCTGATGGAAAAACCCGATATCACTTTGCCCGACCTGGGAATCGAATCCAAGACCTCATCAGCAGTCTCTCCTGCGACCAAAAATAATAGAATGATTATAATAAAACTATCGCGTAGTTTTCAGAAATGTCATAATTATATTATCAATAGCTGACGTCCCGCGGTTTCACCCGCGTAGTTCCCGTTCCCGTGGGAGTACGGGAATAAAATATAGCATATAGCACTCACGAATAATGCAGCTTTCTACCAGTGAAACAATTTTTTAAATTGGTTCATTACTTCCGGAGAATACCCCCTACATACAAACTTATAAACTTACAAACAAATGTTACCTCTTTATAGTATTAGTATAGATAAGTATCACACATTAGTAATTAAATCCATTGCTCTATAATGCCCTATTGTTTGCTATGTTTTGAGAACCTTCCACTTATTTACTTATATTGGTAATATTTTCCCATCCTGATCTTGTAATCTATGTGAAATATTTAATAATATACCAGGTTGAGAGAGAAAACAAGTATTGTATGGTATATACTTAAGTACACTGGAATGTAAAAATAAGTATCATACTTTTAAAATTGCAATAACTTTTTAAGTACAAAAGATATATTTTTGAAACAAAAAGGACTCAAAAAAGAGTTTCATTTTGTACATAAAAACTAAAAAGCTGATAAAAATTGCTATGAAACGATTTTTTTATTTTAAATCTCTAACTTCTATAGTTTAGAAACAAATGAAAAATTAAATATAGAACTTAGTTTTGCAGGCCAATGTAGATATTTGACATCTGTCATTTCAAAGTAAAGGTTACTTTCTTTAGTCATTAATACAATAAATATGTAATCGTAATTGAAAAAAGTTAAGCAACTCTGCAGTTCTAACTTCGAAAAAATAAATAATATTTTATGCCAGCCGTTACAAGGGGTTAGTATCATTTCGTCTAAAAAGCAGCTGGTCTAATTAGCAAGTGGTTTAAAAAGAAGCTGGTCTAAGTACAAACTGGTCTAAAACGCAACTGGCAGATGGACTAAAACGCTTCTCGCCTAAAACGCAACTAATCTAAAAAAACATATCGTTTAAAACGCAACTGGTTACGTTGTTGTATTTTGATGAAGTGTCAAATGAGATCTATTAAATTAGCCCTACTGTACCGCTAAAGTTTAGACCCGACTACTAGAAAACCACGGTCTAAGTAAAATCGTGATTTACAAGGCAAAATTGACTTCTCCTATTGTTGAAATTGGTTAAAATGTAACCTATGTCACCCGGACTAAAATAACGAATCGATTGACGACACGTTATTCATCAAAATCGGATAATTAGTTTAGGCGCTACGGAGGGAAATACAAACATACATAGACTGCTAAAATCATAACCCGTCCTTTTAGCTTTGCCGTAGTCGGGTAACAAAATGATTTTGTTTCAACTTTTGTAGAACTGACGTCACTTTCAAACTTCTAAACCAAGGCAGAGTCAGCCGTGTGGTATCCGGCAGAGTAGAATAGAACCAACCCATTACAGTCACGGGTGTCGTATAAGGTGACTAATGTCTGAGGCAGAACACCTTGCGCCTCCGTAGACCAGAGAATGGGCAGCAGCGTTTTCTGTTAGTCTTTCATCACTGCGATCTCATCCGCCTGCCAAGCGTGGAGATTACGGCAAATTCCTCCCATCATGGGAGAGGCTTATGTCCAGCAGTGGACGTTATGGACTGGTTGTTGTTGTTGCGTGAGGACCCAAACACACGTGTCGAACTGCCCGCTTAGCATCTTTTGTTTATCTGTCATTGAATCGACAAAATGACGGATGAAGAAAAGATTTGTCGATTCTCTTTCGTTTCTACAGCGTTCATGCTAAGCGGGCTGATCGTCGAAGTTCAGAGATCAGTTAATATAAAGATACTACTGTGTACGATCAATTAATAATACATACTATCTCCTTTCATTAGCATTAAAGTATTGACAGCAAGAGATCAAAGATAAAGAAACCGTTGATGTAAGATTAAAAAATAAGTTACTAATGATAGGGGTTAGAGATATTTGCGAGCAATAATATGTGTTCTTCAGAAAGAGAAGGTCTTGGCGTGTCGATCTAAGGTTAAGCCGCGCTTGCCTAGGTTTGTCCGTGGATGGGTGGCCTATTACATACCGAGTTTCCTCCGTGCCTCGGAAAGCACGTTAAGTGCTCGGCCAGAGTGGGAGTGCGGTGCGTGGTGCGGTGCGGGTGCGGCAACGCGCGCGGGGTGCCTGGCCAGACTGGCCGCGCGGTGCGGCGAGCGGCGCGGGTTCGGAGATCCCCGCTCCCGCCAGAGTTACTAACATAAGGGTTTTCCCCCCAAATTTAGGGGTAAATAAGAGGGATGTGATTTTTTTAGGGGTACTTTTAGTGCTGGGCTAGACTGAAAACGCGGGTGCGAAGCGGGCGCGGGGCGGCATACTCAAACATAATAATAATATGAACTTGAACCCGCAAAGACGTAGTTGTAGACCATAGTTGCATAGCTCGTTCATACAAGTGGCCGCAGTGAGTACGTGGGCGGCAAGCGACAACCGCGCGTGACCACCGGGGTTCTCAAACTACATAGTTCGAGCCGCTATGGCAACTAGGAGTAAAACAAAAATTCACGTTTTTAATTGAAAACAGCGCTATCTTTAAAAAAAAAATATTGTTGCTATGGCTAAATATATTATTGTTGTGAATTAAAATATATAACAAAAAAAGGATTTTCAAGTAAGTAAGTTTTTCAAGTTTTTGCAAGTGTGGGAATTTTGACTTAGCTTGAGGGGTAAATATTTTTGGGAGTTGGTAACCCTGGCGCCCGCACTTGCCGCCCGCGCCCTCACTGCGGCCACTTGTATGAACGAGCTATGGTTTAAGCTGCCCGCACGCGATTCGCGTGCGGCCCGCGCCAACTAGCCCGCGCCGCAGCCCGCACCCGCGTGCCCACTATGGACACTCCAATGAAGTTCATATGTTTGAGCTCGTCGCACCGCGTCCGCACCGCACCCGCGTTTCCACTCTGGCCGAGCACTAAGCCGTTGGTCCCAGCTGTCATTTGTAGGTCTTTGACAGTCGTTACAGGTAGTCAGTGGCCCGAAAGTCTGACAACCAGTCTTACCAAGGGGTATCGTATTACCCAGTACTAACTGGGTTGTGGAGGTCAGATAGGCAGTCGCTCCATGTAAAATACTGGTATTCAGCTGCATCCGGTTAGACTGGAAGCCGACCCCAACATAGTTGGGAAAAGCAGGTAGATATTGATTTTCTCCTTCACCTTAAAAGCCATCAACAAAACCATTGTGTTTTTCCCAGATTTTTCCATTCAAAAATAGACTGATTAAGTCTTATCTCGAATATTCAGATCGAAAATCCATCTATTGGATGATCGGTCATAAAATCTAGATATTGTGTCAAAAAGGTCTAGGTTCAATCGTGGATCAGTTTAGCTCTTGAACTCTGTTATCGTTGACATTGTAACTGTACTGATTGATTTGTTTTGTTGAGAAAAAGGGTCAATAGTAAATATTATGACTTGGTCTAAAAATAGTCTTCACGTGTACTGATACTTGAATGTAAGTATCTTGAGTAGACTCCGCTCATCATCAGCATCAGCAGCATGTCTTCGTCTTCCATACCTATAAGTCGTCATCTCATCAAACACCTCCTCTCTCACCATATCATCCTTCACACAGTCCATCCATCGTTTCTTTGGTCTCTCTCTACGCTTATACCCGTCCACATTCATACTCAAAACTTTCGACATTTTCCTCATTCCTCCGCATCACAGGTCTTTTACTATTATTTAGATTACTACACAACTTTTCAGTCACCGGCGCTACTTTCAAAACAAACAAAAAATGGGAACAGTCCATTGTATATCCAATGAATTCCAATGTTACTGTCCATACTTACTTGAAAAACGTGTTGTAAAGCATTCAAATCTGTTTACAACAACAACAACAACAGCCCATAACGTCCACTGCTGGACATAAGCCTCCCCAATGATGGGAGGAATTTGCCGCAATCTCCACGCTTGGCAGGCGGATTGTAGATCGCAGTGATGAAAGACTAACAGAAAACGCTGCTGCCCATTCTCTGGTCTACAGAGGCGCAAGGTGTTATGCCTCAGACATTAGTCGCCTTATACGACACCCGTGACTGTAATGGGTTGGTTCTATTCTACTCTGCCGGACACCACACGGCTAATCTGTTTAAAATCGCTAAAATTATGCTCTCATCTTAGCAGATTTTACTTCCGAAGATTTCCTGATGAGTAACTACCATTTTGCATTCAAACACGCAGATAACTTAAATCTTCCGACTTCGCTTAAAGTTTAACCTACTAAGATAAAATCTAACAATAGCTCGGACACAGGGCTGACTCAGTTAGCATTAGTTTTTTACATTGTCATAATATGACTCAGATTAACTTATGTTGAACCAAGTGTGGATTATGTCGATGTTACAGCTTGGCCACGAACTATGCGCTCCAACGACACGTGTATTGCGACAGCAACCGAAATTACAGAAGTTACAACGCGCGAGCGCGACTCAACGATACTCACTTGAAGGAAACAAAATATTGGTCGCTCGAGTGGATGTCCTCCGCCGTGGGCCCGGCAGATGGGTTTGTCAGACTCCTACTGACTAAAACTACACAGTGTTCCTCCTCGTCACTTCTGGCTGGGGTGTGGGGCCACAATTGCATTCTCCACAATCACCCCAGTGACGGTTTGCTTGCGACAAACCTCGTCTCAGATAAAGGGGAAGAATGAGCTGCTTCTCGCCCTGACATGTTATCTGAGAGCCAAGAGGAAGCACCACGCGACGCCATCTCATCGAGCATGTCTCCTGACTAGTGTTGCCAGGTGTCCCGATTTGCGCGGGACGTCCCGATTTTCAGGGGTCTGAGGACGCGTCCCGATTTGCACCTGATCAGGACGCTAAATGTCCCGATAAATCAATAACTTTAATAAAAAACATAATTATGTATTATTACATGAGTCGCATTCGAATCACCATGTCGAGAGCGACAATGCGTTCAAAATCGTGCGCATCGCTTTACTAGCTTGTTCTCTCTCTCGCTCAGAACCGAAACCGAACCGACATCGACACTCGAACATGTCAAAAAGGGAAATTCAAATTAAGACTATCTTTAGCATGACGTGCAGTGAATTTCATAACTAGATAAGTACGTTATAAAAAACAAGGCAAATCGTAAAGGCAAAAAAATGTAAGGAAATATATAATTATAATAAAAAATATGTTATTTCAACTTAAACAGATTGACACTGTTTAAGTTGAAATAACTTATTTTTTATTATAAATATATATTAAATTATTAATATTATTTTATTATTATTATATATATTATATTAAATTTTTATATCTAAATTTATATATATATATAAATACATAACTACGATTTTATATTGTAATATTCTGTCTATTCTTCCAGAAAGTTATTGTACAATTATAATAGTAATATTAGTAGTAATAGTAGTACAAAAAGCAATTTTTTTTGTCCCGATTTGAAACCTTAAGTCCCGATTTCTTTTACCATCTGCCCCGATTTAAATCCAATCGAACCTGGCAACACTACTCCTGACCCAAGTAGCATCGAACCGAAGTTGTGAACGTGGCGCGAAAGGTCGTTTCCAGTAGGTATTTGTTTTCGCAGATGTTTGAAAAATACTATGGCATACTAAAGCATGATGTAATAAGAGAAAAATAACATTAAGTACACTCTTCCCCTTTTTAGCCAGTTCTGTTATCAGTTGTATTTCTTATGGATCCCTTCCGAAGTTTAAGTAACGATTGTCAAAAATCTACAAATGACAGCCAACGGGTTAGAGTGTTTTCCGAGGCAAGGAGGAAAATCGGTATGAAATAAACTAACCACCTACCGTAAATTTTACTAATATCATAAATGCGAAGTTTGTGAGGATGTATATGTATTTGTTACTCTTTCACGCAAAAACTGCTGACCAGATTTGGATGAAATTTGATACACAGTTTATTATCTGGATTAACTGCACATAGGGTATTTTATTCCGGTAGTACGACACCGTGGGGCATTTACCGAACTTCGCGCGGGCAAAGCCGCGGTCATTAACTAGTTCTAATACGGGCCTATACTACCTCAAATGGCTTAGCATAATCCTCCTTTACGCCTAAAATACTGCAGCATTAATTTTGAAATAAATATATGGTAAAGTTGAGGATTAATGTGAAGTCCTATGTTTGGCGAAAACACGATTCCATAAAATTTTCTCGATAGAAGAAAATCCCAAAGTTACCTCTAAACTGAACAATAAACCGCTGGCAATAATAAAATACTTGAAATAGATCATGAAACTTTTTATACTAACTGAACTAACTATAAAGTGGGTCTTATGTTATTTTATAAGTCCAATCAATAGATTTTTTGTGAATCGCAAAAAAACCACTCATTTCGCACTATTCGGCCCGCAGTGACTGACGTAACAACCACTTTGTAGTGCAAGCTGATAAGAACGTTATTCTAACAGTACTACAAACGAAGTTTGAACCACCACAAATAGTGTTGCTAATTTTATGGTTAGACAGGGCCTTAAAACATCTCTCACTACCAACCCTACTCAAACAATTAACCTCAATTCTTTACCATTGTATTAAAATCAAGCCTAGTTCACACACCTTTGTCTTCCTCTGTCAAATCACGTGTCGAAAAGAATGTTTTGAGGTACAACAATTTGTTCTCAGCACAAGTAACAATTTGGGGCACGACGAGTTGTAAATAACATCACGCCGGTAATCCCCGAAGGGTTAGGCAGAGGTGTAAGTAAGTACTTAATTGTTCACCCACATTTCGCCAATTATATAATACTAGCTGACCCACGCAACTTCGTCTGCGTCACATAAAAGAGAAACAGCTCACAAAGGGAATACATTTTTCCCCGTTTTTGCAATATTTTTCATTTATGCTCCGCTCCTTTTGGTCGCAGCGTGATGTTATATAGCCTATAGCCTTCCTCGATAAATGGACTACCCAACACTGAAAGAATCATTCAAATCGGACCAGTAGTTCCAGAGATTAGCGCGTTCAAACAAACAAACAAACACTGCAGCTTTATAATATTACTAGCTGACCCACGCAACTTCGTCTGCGTCACATAAAAGAGAAACAGCTCACAAAGGGAATACATTTTTCCCCGTTATTGCAATATTTTTCATTTATGCTCCGCTCCTATTAGTCGTAGCTGATGTTATATAGCATATAGCCTTCCTCGATAAATGGACTACCCAACACTGAAAGAATCATTCAAATCGGACCAGTAGTTCCAGAGATTAGCGCGTTCAAACAAACAAACAAACTCTTCAGCTTTATAATATTAGTATAGATAGTATAGATACTAGCGGACGTCACGCGGTTTCACCCGCGTAATTCCCGTACCCGTGGGAGTACGGGGATAAAATATAGTTACTCAGTAAACGTGGCTTTCTAATGGTGAAAGAATTTTTGAAATCGGCGCAGTAGTTTTTGAGTTTATTCATTACAAACATACACACAAAAATACAAATCTTTCCTCTTTATAATATTGACGTAGATATATAAGTCCCATGTAATTGAGGCGAGCTTACTGCCATCAAATGGGGCACAGACTCCGTGACTGCTAATGCGAAATTTGTAATGGAAAAACCCAATATCACTTTGCTTGACCCGGGAATCGAACCTGGGACCTCATGCTCAGCAGTCGCGCTTGTGACGACAAGACCAACGGGGCAGTCGAAAAAAACGAGTTGTATATCTGTGGAACCTACCATAATAACATACTGGTGTCGATTCTGTTGTGCACAAACTAAACTTAATTTAGGCTATTGCTATCCTTTTCTCTCTAATAAAACGAGAAAGAGACGGACGTAATTTAGAGCTGTCAAATTTAGTTCGAACTTTTCTATACAAATGAAGCGTGCACGTAAAAACATGTCGACTAAAAACACGGTGAAGCGCAAGGCATAAACTAGTTTGACATCTTTAATATTAGTTCATAGCTATAGCCGTCCTTTTCGCACACTGCCTTTTAGTAAAAGATAGCAATAGCCTAAATTATGTTTAGTTTGTGCTAGAGTTGCCGCGAATAGTGTTTATAGCGAATAATCGAATACCGATTAATCGCCATTCACTTTGGCGAATAGTCGAATAACTCGACATTACTATTCGACATAAAAAAATCTCTCTGTTTATTCAGAAAGACTATTTTCCGAGGCAGGTTTAATTTACGAGGAAAAACGAAACCGACTTGCTCCAGAACGTGCAGAAAAAAATGTTTTCTTGCACCACAATCTGCCTCTGTTGGATTTTAAATATTAATTAAAAAGCCTTACTAATTTAATTTCATGAATATGATAGGCACAGGCACATATTACAGATAATAATTGATATTGTGTATTGTTTTATTAAGGAAAATAATTAAAAAAATGATTATTTTAACTCATTAGTTCTTTTGTTCGTTAAAAGTTTATTTTCGACGACTATTTGCCGAATGCCGAATAATACTAGCTATTATTCGGTATTCGACGAATATCAAAAAAATGACGAGTAATGCCGAATACCGAATAATAGCGAGTATTCGCGTCAACTCTAGTTTGTGCACAATAGAATCGACACCAATGTCTTTAATTCGCCTGTTGTCTGTTCTAGTTCTTAGAGCCTTATCACACTAGCGGATTGCGAGTGGATTTTAAGCGGAGCGGGCGCGCATCCAATTCATATTCAGCTGCATCCGGTTAGACTGGAAGCCGACCCCAACATAGTTGGGAAAAGGCTAGGCAGTTGATGATGAGTTGTTATATTATTTTGTTCTGCCGCTCAACCAAACGCTAATATCGTTTCATTACTCTTCATCTCATCAGACCCCTCCTTTCTTGCCAAATCATCCTTCACACAGTCCATCCATCGTTTCTTTGGTCTTCCTCTACTCTTATATCCATCCACATTCATACTCGAAACATTCCTCACGACATTTTCCTCATTTCTCCGCATCACATGTCCATACCACGACAACCGATTACCACACAACTTTTAATTCACCGGCGCCACTCGTCATCTCACTTACATTCAGACACAAAACTTTCCTCACGACACTTTCCTCATTCCTCCGCATCATATGTCCATACCACGACAACCAATTACCACACAACTTTCAGTCACCGGCGCCACTCGTCATCTCACTTACATTCAGACACAAAACTTTCCTCACTACACTTTCCTCATTCCTCCGCATCACATGTCCGTACCACGACAACCAATTACCAAACAACTTTTCAGGCACCTTGACATCTCACGTACATTCAGACACAAAACTTTCGTCACGACACTTTCCTCATTCCTCCGCATCACATGTCCATACCACGACAACCAATTACCAAACAACTTTTCAGTCACCTTGACATCTCACGTACATTCAGATACAAAACTTTCGTCACGACACTTTCCTCATTCCTCCGCATCACATGTCCATACCACGACAACCAATTACCAAACAACTTTTCAGTCACCTTGACATCTCACGTACATTCAGACACAAAGCTTTCGTCACTACACTTTCCTCATTCCTCCGCATCACATACCACGACAACCAATTACCAAACAACTTTTCAGTCACCGGCGCCACTCGTCATCTCGCTTTCATGTCTCTGGCGCCACTTACAATCTATCTCTAATACTAATTTCTTATTTGACTTCAATTGCTCGATACATAATCACAAAATATTCTCATCTACATTTAACGTATGATGGATGATATCTCGAAAATCAAGTTGGTCAACACATTTAATTAATTTTATGTATCTTGTTCAAAATATAAACTAGTTTATGAAAGAACCAGTTTTTGAGCATAACATCGGCTAGATTATTCATTACGAATAAATTACCTCGGGTTGTTTCGACGGCATGTTTTTTTTTTCGTATGGTATTCCCCGTGGTAAATCCCCAAAATTTGTGAAAGGAGGGTTTTGTCGGACCATAACAGGTATTTTTCCCCTTTTATTTACGTGTGGAAATCCTCAATTGATGTTCGGCGGAGGGGTCCGACTTATAGAGCAGCGGTGGCCCAGTGGTGGCGGCTCCGATTTACGAACATTAAGTCGTTGGTTCGAACACGTCGTCGAACCCAGGCAGGCGCATTATTTTGTGTAATTTATTTCATCACCACTGCTCTCAAAACGGTAAAGGAAAACATCGTGAGGAAACCGGCATGTCCTAGAACTAAAAATTCTAAGACATGTGACATCTACCAACCCGCACAGGGCCCGCGTGGTGGATTATAGCCCATTCCCTAGATAGGCACAGCCGAAATTCGGTCAAGATGGACTGGAAGCAGACCCCAACATAGTTGGGAAAAGGCTAGGCGGATGGTAAATAAGCATGAGCTGCCAGATGTAATTAATTTATTTTGTTTTATTTATTTTGTTTTGCGAAAATACTAAAACAAGCCATGAATCTGCTTTACCTGTTTTCGGTTATTCCTAAATTAGAATTCAAAACTACCTAGACAGGTTCTTATAAAGACCTGATTTTATTTTGAACATTTAGTAATAAAATTGATGTTACGATTGTTGTTATGTAAGTAATACATATTATAAGATGCATTGGTAACCTATTTCAAACTTCCTACGGAATATATAACTATTCTTATTCATAAGGAATGATTTCAAATGTCTATTTGGCTTTGCGTACCTAGGGCGCTTTCAATTTAGACGTTTCGTGTCGGACCGCTGCACGCTGCGGTGCCGGAAAGGTGCGTTTGTCGTAATGCGCACGCACGGTCGTTTCTTTTCATACAGAGCACGCGGTGCGGCAGCAGTGCGGCGTCGGCGTCAGTACCGCGAACGCTCGACAACACGCACTGTTGCCGCTCTTTTGCTTGTTGCCGTCTCCCGCTGTTAACAACGAAAACTTTTGTGACCGACTGTGCTCAAGACAGAGACAACGACACGGAATATTGAATTTGAATGTATATTTATTCAAGTATCCATGACTTAAAAGGTACGAAAGGTAGCAAAAGTTACGACTATGTTAGTAAACACTAAAGCATCAAACACACAATACAACAAATAATGGTGCGACCCACATAAACACAGTCCAGGCGACTGGCAAGATACTGTTGGTGCTGCCCCACACCTTGCGCACCAGGGAGGCGCACCTTTTACGCATTGTAGTGTAAAAACAATCCACATGCGCATCTGCGAACATCCCCGACGCACTACAGAAGCGGGGCAGCCCCACCAGCATCCTAAACGCGTTATTATACTGAACGCGGAGAGCATTGTACGATCTTTGCGTACACCTAGCCCACAGGCTGCACGTGTAAAAAGAAGTACAGTACGCTCGAAAGAGCGTGATCTTGACTGGAAGTGAGCAGCGTGCAAACCTGCGAGCCAACATGTTCGCTCTAACAGACAATGCCCTCCGCTCACGTTCAACGTCATCATCGTCCTTAAGGTCAGGGGTCAATATATGACCAAGGTATTTAAAATTCTGTGATATAATATGACACCAATGCTAACGTGTGACTGAGACATATTACCGTGTGTCCCCCGCAAGTCGCCTCATGTGGCCCATTTGGTTCCTAAAAAAAGTTACTGCGCAACCTTCTGCGCGAAATTCAAACTCGCCAAGATACGTCGGCCGTATTGTATGTATTGGTCAAATTTTGCAACTGAATATCAAACCAGTTCCCCCCACCGATAGATTTGAAAATTTGCACACACCTTTGTTTCTGGTGACAATACATTTTGATGACAGACATGACTTGATCCTGCAGCTAGGATCTTATCCTCACGAGAAAACTCCTCAGCGGTTAATAGCACTGACACAAAACTTTGTATCGGTACGCGTTAAAAGGACGTTTTATTTCAATTGCAATAGTTTCATCATTTCATGTGATTTCTCTTCATTATGGGTCACAGCTTCGGGGCACCGTGAAAATTGATTGATCTACATCTGCAAGGTCTTAACGTTGCGTAACAAGGAAATGGACGTAGCGCTATAGTTTGTCTGCAGTGTAGATTTAAGTCAGCTGACTTGTCTCCAATAACATGCATGATTTCTTCTTCAATACTTCTCCATTACTCGTCATCTCATCAGACACCTCCTTTCTTGCCATATCATCCTTTACACAGTCCATCTATCGTTTCTTTGGTCTTCCTCTACTCTTATATCCATCCACATTCATACTCAGAACTTTCCTCACGACATTTTCCTCATTCCTGCGCATCACGTGCCCATTCTACGCCAACCGATTACCACACAACTTTTCAGTTACTGGCGCCACTTTCAGACTTACTAGTACTTATTCTTTATTTTATCCATTCGCGTTACATCATGCAACATCCCCCTTAGCATTCTCATCTCAGACACATGCAATTTGCCTTTCATTCGTCCCTTTTGTGGCGCAACATTCTCTCGCAAAGGTACTAGGGCATCATATGACAGAGAGAGTGATCTGTATCCATTGTATGACTTCGTCTTTCTCATCATTTTCCCAACTATGTTGGGGTCGGCTTCCAGTCTAACCGGATGCAGCTGATTGCCTGTATGTTACATGAAGCGACTGCCTATCTGACCACCATAACCCAGTTAGTACTGGGTAATACGATACCCCTTGATAAGACTGTTTGTCAGACTTTCGGGCCACTGGCTACCTGTAACGACTGTGAAAAATCTACAATTGACAGCTTGGACCAACGGCTTAACGTGCTTTCCGAGTCACAAGGAAACTCGGTATGTAATGGGCGGTCACCTGTCCATGGACCAACCTAAATAAGCGCAGCCCCCAGCGGCTGTTATTATTTAGCCACGAGCTCCTCTTGATCAATATACCTGTTACCTATAATACTTCACTTGAACAGTAACGAGTATCTTAAAAACAAAGCACCGGAAGCTGTAGCCCCGATACGCTTGGCGCCGATTGCATCAGAGTAATAAGTACGTAATAAGTGGGTGAGCAGTAATGGTGTATTGAGTAGGGTCTGAATGTCTGATTAAGTCTTGTTAATTAAGGTTTTTGATGTGTAGAATTATGTTTGGGAAGTTTTGGGAAATGATTTCGTTGGTGAAGAGAAATTTGAAGTGATTTTCTTTATTTATGTGTTGGGTAGATGGAATCTGTACAGAAATGGGCATATTAAGGTAATTTTCATCCCGAAAAAAAGTACTGTTCCCGATGAAAACAACGATTACCTTCTTATGATAATAGATGTCGCCACGTGTCTTTCGAATCATGATTGAATTAAATATTATTACAAGCAGAGTACAACCCGAATTGATTGTCAAATTCTAAATGAACGCGAGCTAAGCCGTGGGCATTATCTAGTATAGTATCTACCATGGATTTCCGCACTTCTTTACACTCTTTACAGTGGACCATTGTGCGTGAGCCATGGTGGCCTATTACTCCAACCTCTAGAAGCAGATCAAACTTCCCGGTCTTCTCAGGGCATCCGCAAGGGATCTTGGTGTTCCCAGGGTCTCCTCGCGAATCTTGGTAACGCTGGTGCACTCAAGGAGCACATGCGCCACCGCAAATTAGTATAGGTAGTATAATTTACATATTAGTAGACGAGTAGTAGGAGACGTTTGGAAAAAAGAAAACAATCATGTTGCACTGGTCGAGGGCAAAAAAGGATGATTATGAACAAGACTCAATTGTGTTAGTAAGCTACTCAATTCTAATGATACTAAAAAAAACATTGTATTATAATAGGTTTTTTATGTTTTCGGCCGTTTGACCACTATCACATTCACACCTGTTTTATCGGTTAATTGCTCCACAAGTCCACATAGCTATCAGTCTAACATTAATAAGCTGACAACTGTTTGATAATGGCCAATTGTTCATATCTAAATTCCGTATACATGTTTAGCTATTACGTTATCATCTTCCTCTTGCTTTACTGTGTCTGTTAGCTTATGTAATCCCACTGCTGGGCAAAGACCTCCCAGTTCTTTCATTCCAAGGCTTGCACGGGCCACTGGTCGTTGGTTGTGTCTAGCTTAACCTGCACCTGCCATATTAGAACTAAGTCAGTCAAAGTAAGTCATCTCAGTGTTCACTTTCTTCCTAGTCTCATCATCATCGTTCGCACAATCTATCCGTCTTTACTCTGGTCTAAGAGTGTCTATGGAGTTTCTCGCCCATTCTTTTCCATAGAGATCTAAGTATTTCTGTGCTTTTGTATGGACAACTACAGTACTTTCACAGTTATTATACCTTGTGACTGGGCTTTGTAGCTTCAACCTTTTGTTATTGACATTGCAAAAGTGCCTGTCTTCTGTGAGATATAGCATCGTTCGTGCAATCTATCCGTCTTTACTTTAGTCTAAGAGTGTCAATGGAGTTTCTTGCCCATTCTTCTCCATAGAGATCTACGCTTTGAAATGTGCAACTAGATTACTTTCACAGTATGTCTTGTGACTAGGACTGTAGCTTCATCTTTTAGTTTGTGCCTGTAATGGTCTTCTGTGAGATGATTTCTTGAGACTTCACGAAGTTGTGAGGCGATGGATGCCTCTTCTCATAACTTGCTTCGCTCTTTAAGTAGCCTGTCTTAGATTACCTATGCAGAGCGTTTTATCATTACCTTTTCTAGTGCAAGCTCTATACAAAATCATGACAAAAAAAACAATGAAACATGGACATTTATTATCTCAAAAACAAAGCGGTGCGTCCAACAATTAGTTTTCGCGATACGCCGTGTTAAAAACTATATTATTCTCAGATTTCACAGCAGGTTTTGGTTGAAGGTCATCCGTATAGAGACTAGTATCGCCTTGCCACGAACTACAAGCTCACGCGGCTCGCGTGTTGAGTAAAAAAAACAAATGAACGAAGTATTTAGAGATTGCAATCGCGCGGAATCGATGGTGGTCTTATATACCTGCAGGATCCGTGGATTTACGGTTTGGAGGTGCGGGATCCCGTTGATTGCGGATGCCGTTTTACTGGAATAGAATCCCTGCCAATAGTTGTTGGTCCCGACTGACCGTTTGTAGATCTTTGACAGTCGTTAGAAGTAGTCAGTGGGCCAAAAAGTCTGACAACCAGTCGTACTAAGGGGTATCGTTTTACCCAGTGCTAGGCTAGACAGATGATGAATCCCGCGGGATTACGGATCCCGTTTAACTGGATTAGAATCCCTGCCAAGAGTAGCGAGGATACTGACGTAAAGGAAAAAGGTATACGCGCGAGTCTCTTGACGCAAGTCGTTTAACTTGAGGTCGTGACGAGAGCATTAGTGCTCAGCGCTACATTTTTTTTTTGTTTTGTAATAAATAACTTTATAGTTATGCAGAGTTATGTAAAAGATAGCCAAAAAAAGGAGGACACGATGAATATGTTCTAGCTTTGCTTATGGGCCATCAGATATGATTATGAATTCAAAAGTGTGTGATTTTGCAATAAGTTCGAGGGATCGGGATGCATTTGAATCAGTTTATAACGTTCCGAACGAACGAGCGAACGTCCACAGGCCTCTCTATCAGAGGCAGTCGGCTGTAATCCATTACGCGGTCAGTGGTTCGTGGATGTCTTCGAATTTGTTTTGGATGGGAAATCATCAAATGACTCCTCCCGCTCTGGGCGGAGTAGGAGGGAGTGTCAGACTTTTACTGACTAAAACCCATCCATGTTCCTTCATCGCCCTTTGTGTTCCGGGGCCACGGTATCTCTTTCGAACAGTCCCGCAACCCCAGCTTTTCGAATGTCCTCTCACGAAGTTTTCCTTCACCGTTTTGGGAGCCGGATGGATTCGATACATAATGATCATTCTCTTACCCTCATCCCAATTCATTAGTGGTCGGCGCATCATATCTTCTTCTCCCACACTTCTCTATCACTCGTCATGTCATCAGACACCTCCTCTCTTACCATATCATCCTTCACACAGCCCATCCATCGTTTCTTTGGTCTTCCTCTACTCTTGTTTTGATTCGTTAAGGGCCTAACATGCCTCAAAGGGCTTAGCATGATCCTCCGTTACGCCTAAAATACTGCAGTATTAATTTTGAAATAAATATATGGTAAAGTTGAGGATTAATGCTAGGTATTATGTGTGACGAAAATACGACTCCATAAACTTTTCTCGATAGAAAAAAAATCCAAAGTTACCTCCAAATCGAACAATAAACCGCTGGTATTTAAAAAGTACTTCAAATTAGATCATGAAACTTTGCATACTAACTGAACTTACTGAACTCACTATAAAGCAGGTCTTAAGTGTTTTATTTTTTTAGTCCAATCAATAGATTTTTTGTAAATCGCATTAAAACCACTCATTTCGCACTATTCGGCCGCAGTGACTGACGTAACAACCGCTTTGTAGTGCAAGCTGATTAGAACTTTATTCTAACAGAATTTCAAACGAAGTTTGAACCACCACAAATAGAGTTGCTAATTTTAGGGTTAGAAGGGCCTTAAAATATGACTTTTTCATTGAAACAGCGCGATGAAACGTGGTGATTTAAATCTAATTCATTGTCATAGTCATGTGCAGTCGGAAGCCCGCATGTCTAGTCTAACAAAGCCACTGTTATCCTTCCTTTTCTATGGCATTTATTACCCAGTAATTGCTTTTGCGGTTGTCACAGTATCGTCAACAACAACAGTCTACTCATACATTATTTGAATCTCTTCAATTTTTCTGCTACTAGCTGCAATAGACAATTCATAGAGTGGCTAAACCCTGTTAAGATCTTTATTTCAGTTTGCGTGGAGCTAGATGCCGTGTGGTATCCGGCAGAGTAGAATAGAACCAACCCATTACACTCACGGGTGTCGTATAAGGCGACTAATGTCTGAGGCAGAACACCTTGCGCCTCCGTAGACCAGAGAATGGGCCAGCAGCGTTTTCTGTTAGTCTTTCATCACTGCGATCTCCAATCCGCCTGCCAAGCGTGGAGATTACGGCAAATTCCTCCCATCATGGGAGAGGCTTATGTCCAGCAGTGAACGTTATGGGCTGTTGTAGTAGTGTAGTAGTAGAGCTAGATGGCATTCAGTCCATCTATTCTACAAGGTCTATTTTAGAAAATATAATTTAAAAAAAAAATGCTGCTCCGCACATTTACCGACGACCGAATGGCGCAGGAATAGGAGCAAATGTTTGTGTGATGAGCATGGACGTTTGTTTCCGAGTCATGGATGTTTATATGTATAATAAGTATGTATTTACAAACAAAAAGTGCCTATGTAGTATATCAACTATCTGGTGTCCACGAAACAAGCCTCGTTGCTTAGTGTGGCACGAGATGTTGCTGTATGTGTCCAGCGATATTTATTATTTATTTTGACCTGTGGGTATTACACTTTTCATGATGATAACATTAGCTTAGCTCAAAATGTGAAAAAGAACCTTTACTATTGGTTAGTTTCACACACATTCCTCGCTACACATTCTCGCTCATCTTATGCGGAAAAGCATCTTAAGGTCCTTCTAACCCTAAAATTAGCAACTCTATTTGTGGTGGTTCAAACTTCGTTTGAAATACTGTTAGAATAAAGTTCTAACAGCTTGCACTACAAAGCGGTTGTTACGTCAGTCACTGCGGCCGAATAGTGCGAAATTAGTGGTTTTTTGCGATTTCCAAAAAATCTATTGATTGGACTAAAAAAACAAAACACAAGACCTGCTTTATAGTTAGTTCAGTTAGTATGCAAAGTTTCATGATCTAATTTGAAGTACTTTTTGAATACCAGCGGTTTATTGTTCGATTTGGAGGTAACTTTGGATTTTTTTTCTATCGAGAAAAGATTATGGAATCGTGTTTTCGTCACACATAGGACTTAGCATTAATCCTCAACTTTACCATATATTTATTTGAAAATTAATGCTGCAGTATTTTAGGCGTAACGGAGGATCATGCTAAGCCATTTGAGGGAGTATAGTGCCTTAAATATCTTGTTCGACTGGACGCTAAATACATAGTTCAGTATACCTCCTGTTTCCTTCATTTCATTTTCTCCGACACCATCTATAGCAATAGACAAACCGGTAACTAACAAGTAAATAAGCACATAACTTTCACATGAGACAAGTTCGCGGTAATCAAGAGCGGTATTTACGGAAGAGGTTTGTAAACACTCTTCATTACTGGAAGTAAGTAAATAGTTGTTTATTTTTCAATTCATAATATGAAATAGTTAAGTTTAATAGATTGAAAAGAAGCCGTTTGTCTTGGTATGTTGTGTGGAGAGATGATAAATGATGTTTATTTTGCAAGTAGGTTTTTAAAAACACTTTTACACGTCATTTTTTAAAACTAGATGGGGCCGGTGTTTCGTACCTGACTACTCTGAGAAGAAACAGCCGAAACAAACTCAGAGGTCATAGTCTCTTTTGAAGTCCAGACATAATCTTGCTCAATTCACATGAGGACTATGCAGATTAGTGTCTGAGATGGTCTTTTGAAGGAAGAACCACACAGATTTGAGTGGACCTATCCATGATGAAACGTATGTGACTAAAAGAGAGATGGATATGAATGTTGATGGATTGAAAGGGAGAAGAGATGACGAGTTATAGAGAAGTATGGAAGAAGAAGAAATGCTACGCCAACTCCGAATGAATGATGATGAACTAGAGACCGGATAATGCATATGCTTTTGAATATTATGGCTGTTTTGTAGATTATTTTATACTAGCTGTTGCCCGCGGCGTCGCCCGCGTAATGTTCGGTAATTGTCCCACTGAATCATAATAAAGGGATAAATAGTATCCTACATGTTAATCCAGGTTATAAACTATGTATGTGCCAAATTTCATAATAATCACAATTTATTATTATCATCAAAATCACCATCACTATCACAACCACCATCACTATCACTATCACTATCACAATCACAATCACAATCACTATCACAATCACAATCACTATCACTATCACAATCACTATCACAATCACTATCACAATCACTATCACAATCACTATCACAATCACTATCACAATCACTATCGCAATCACTATCGCAATCACTATCACAATCACTATCACAATCACTATCACAATTACTATCAAAATCACTATCACAATCACTATCACTATCACAATCACTATCACAATCACTATCACAATCACTATCACAATCACTATCACAATCACTATCACAATCACTATCACAATCACTATCACAATCACTATCACAATCTCTATCACAATCACTATCACAATCACTATCACAATCACTGTCACAATCACTATCACAATCACTATCACAATCACTATCACAATCACTATCACAATCACTATCACAATCACTATCGCAATCACTATCGCAATCACTATCGCAATCACTATCTCAATCACTATCACAATCACTATCACAATCACTATCACAATCACTATCACAATCACTATCACAATCACTATCACAATCACTATCACAATCACTATCACAATCACTATCACAATCACTATCACAATCACTATCACAATCACTATCACAATCACTATCGCAATCACTATCGCAATCACTATCGCAATCACTATCACAATCACTATCACAATCACTATCACAATCACTATCACAATCACTATCACAATCACCATCATCGTTATCACAATCTTTATCATCTTAATCGCAATCATTATCATTGTAATCACAATCATCAAGATTACAATCGCCATCACTATCACAACCATTATCACAATCACCATCACTATCACAATCACCATCATTAACACAATCACACCCACCATCACATTCACAATCGCTATCCTCGTTATCACAATCGTTATCATCGTAATCACAATCATCATCGTCATTATCACAATCACCATCTCTGTCACAATCACCATCACCATCACTATCACCATCACAATTACCGTCACTATCACCATCACAATCACCATCAAAATCACTATCACAATCACCATCATCGTTTTCACAATAATTATCGTCGTAATTACAATCATTATCATCGTAATAACAATCATTATCACTCACTCGCATAATTACGGGATCGGGATCGGGATAAAAGGTTGCCTTTGTCCTTTTCCAAGGTTCCATCTATCTCTATACCAAAATTCATTTAGTAGGGATATACGATACACAACTGCACTCTGCGTTTCCACCCGTATAATTCCGGGATCGGGATCGGGATCTGGATAAAAAGTACCCTATGTCCTTTCCCAAGGTTCCATCTATCTCTATACCAAAATTCATTTAGTAGGGATATACGATACACAACTGCACTCTGCGTTTCCACCCGTATAATTCCGGGATCGGGATCGGGATCTGGATAAAAAGTACCCTATGTCCTTTCCCAAGGTTCCATCTATCTCTATACCAAAATTCATTTAGTAGGGATATACGATACACAACTGCACTCTGCGTTTCCACCCGTATAATTCCGGGATCGGGATCGGGATCTGGATAAAAAGTACCCTATGTCCTTTCCCAAGGTTCCATCTATCTCTATACCAAAATTCATTTAGTAGGGATATACGATACACAACTGCACTCTGCGTTTCCACCCGTATAATTCCGGGATCGGGATCGGGATCTGGATAAAAAGTACCCTATGTCCTTTCCCAAGGTTCCATCTATCTCTATACCAAAATTCATTTAGTAGGGATATACGATACACAACTGCACTCTGCGTTTCCACCCGTATAATTCCGGGATCGGGATCGGGATCTGGATAAAAAGTACCCTATGTCCTTTCCCAAGGTTCCATCTATCTCTATACCAAAATTCATCAAAATCGGTTCAGCGGTTTAGGCGTGAAAAGGTAACAGACAGACAGACAGACAGACAGAGTTACTTTCGCATTTATAATATTAGTAGGGATTTAAGAAAAAATCTGCCTATCTTGTAATTTTTGGGCAATTTCAAATACCTACCTATTTTCTAAATGAAAAAAATGTGCCATATTTCATCACCATCTTCCTGCCTTAAGGTCGGCGCACAACACGATTATCTTAACCACTAAAGTAAGTTTAATCAATAAAGGCTCAGATCAGACTTCACAACTAGCTTCTTCAATCCGAAATAATATCTAAGTATGCATCTTCTTAAACTGTTCACAGAATCCACAGACAAGGACTAAGGGGCCGCCTCCATGAGCGAGCGAATTGCGGCGATTCAACGTGTTTCTATACGAAAATATCGCCGCGATTCTCTCGCTCGTGGAGACGGCACAAAAAACAGTGTATACGTATAGAAAAACGTGGCAAGGACGATAATATCGCCGCGATTCTCTCGCTCGTGGAGACGGCCCAAAAGAGAGTGTATAGAAAAACGTGGCAAGGACGATAATATCGCTGCGATTCTCTCGCTCGTGGAGACGGCCCAAAAGAGAGTGTATAGAAAAACGTGGCAAGGACGATAATATCGCCGCGATTCTCTCGCTCGTGGAGACGGCCCAAAAGAGAGTGTATAGCAAAACGTGGCAAGGACGATAATATCGCCGCGATTCTCTCGCTCGTGGAGACGGCCCAAAAGAGAGTGTATAGAAAAACGTGGCAAGGACAATAATATCGCCGCGATCCTCTCGCTCGTGGAGGCGGCCCCTTACTTGCGACTATAATTATTATTATTAATAGTAATTAGAATCTACCATGCTGCGGTGACTGCGGTCAACGTAACCCGCACGAACCTGTGAGAATGAAAGTCTAGCGTATCAGGTGTTCAAGCTTATTGAACGTTGCTTATGACATCACACCTATAATATTTTGGAGTACAAAGAATAGTCTCTTAAGGTGGATGCTCAAGGGTAGCCCGCGAAATTCAAATTTTCTTACGTTTTTTGCAATTTGCAGGCCAGTGCTAGGTTGTATGTTGATTAAAATATTGTTTGCGACTGTAAGACGTATGTAGTAACACAATTATAATCATCAAAATCATCAATACAACCCTCCAAGTTCATAAAGGTGCAAGAATGATTTTGACCTTGGAAAAGTAATTTTTCCACCTTTATGAACTTTGAGGGTTGTATTGATGATTTTGATGAATATAATTCTGTAACTACATACGTCTTACAGTCGCAAACAAAATTTTAATCAACATACAACCTAGCACTGGCCTACAAATTGCAAAAAACGTAAGAAAATTTGAATTTCGCGGGCTACCCTTGAGCAGACACCTTAAGTTCCTCGATCATCATCATCTGCCTAGCCTTTTCCCAACTATGTTGGGGTCGGCTTCCAGTTTTACCGGATGCAGCTCAATACTAGTATTTTACATGAAGCGACTGCTTATCTGACCTCCACAACCCAGTTAGTACCGGGTAATACGATACCCCTTGGAAATACTGGTTTTCAAACTTTTTGGGCCACTGACTACCTGTAACGACTGTCAAAGATCTACAAATGACAGCCGGGACCAACGGCTTAACGTGCTTTCTGAGGCACGGAGGAAACTCGGAATGTAATGGGATGGGTGGTCACCCATCCACAGACCAACCTAGGCAATCACGGCTTAACCTAACAATCGACCCGAGCGGCTGTTATTATTTAACCACGAGCTCCTCTTAAGTTCCTTGATACCCCATAGAAAAGGGAGGATCCTCAGACCAGATGAGGGGTCTCTTATACCAATTAACATTCGAGGCGTATAATTTGAAAACCCGCTATAACAATTTTGCATAGAAATTGGTGTCGATTCTGTTGCGCACAAACTAAAACGAATTTAGTTATTGCTATCTTTTACTAAAAGGCAGTGCGAGAAAAGGACGGCTATAGCTATGAACTAAGTTAGAGATGTCAAACTAGTCTAAGCCTTGCGCTTCACCGTATTTTTAGTCGACATGTTTTTACGTGCACCCTTCATTTGTATAGAAATATTAGTTCCAACTAAATTTGACAGCTCTAAATTACGTCCGTCTCTTTCTCGTTTTATTGGAGAGAAAAAGATAGCAATAGCCTGAATTAAGTTTAGTTTGTGCACAACAGAATCTAAACCATTGTCTTTTTGTTGTCTTCTGAAAGCTCTTTCAATTCTTTCCAAAGTGAGCAACTCATTTTCGATCAAATCCCTCTACAACAGTTCTACTTAAATTGAGCCTTCAAGCCTATGCTTGGAAATAAAATCCGCTAAAATGGTAATAAGTATGTAGGTAATTATGTAGTCAGAAATGCTTAAAAACTTTTCGTTGTTTACGGGTTTAAAAAATAATGGTTTATCGGGTTTTGAAATGGCATACAATTAACGAACCACCAGATTTAGCAAAATGTAACGGCAAAAAAATCATTTTTGATTGCCAAAATTAATAAATGATCACCAAAATTAATCCCCATTTTATCGTGAAATTAAAACCAAAAAATTTTTTTTTTGTTAATAATAATAAATTCATTTATTTCAGACATATGTAGTCCATAGTTCCAGAATATAAAAACACATAAAAGTACATTAAAATAATCAATAAACAAATAAAATTACACATACAATTGAATTAAATTAAATATAAATTAGAATATTATAAAAATTTAAAAACACATTAAAAGTACATTAAAATAATCAATAAACAAATAAAATTACACATACAATTGAATTAAATTAAATATAAATTAATATTAAGTACACATTATAACAATCAATAAATAACAAAATTAAACACACCAATGTTAATGATCACCAGAAATTAAACTGACGATTTATCTGACTGTCGACGGAGTAGGCTCCGTCGACCGGGTCTCCTTCGACTCCTACTTCTGAATGGTTCCGCTCGCTCATTCGACCCTGTCATACTAACCTAATCTATCCGTGTCGGGGTGCCCCAAGTCGGCGTAGGCAAAACCAGTTTGTCATCAACCACCTCATTAAATTTGGTGCTCAATTTACTAAATTTGGTGATCAATTGATATTTTATGGTCATTATTTATTTATTTATTTAACGGTTTATGTACACACTAAATACAGAAAAGAAGAAAGGAATGGAAAAATAGGTACAAAGGTGATGCTTATTTCTAAAGAAATCTCTTCCAGCATACCTGCGAAAGGAGAGAAGATACAAAGAGATGTAGACATAGTGTGTAAAAAATGAGAAAATACATAAAAACTTAAAGCAAATATAGAATTTAAATATAACATACAATACAAGAATATACGTACATACATACAAGACAAAATATATAACACAAATATATAAACTACAAAATAATATATATTAATAAATACTTATGCAACTATGACGAATTGGACAGATAGTGTTCTTTCACTCTTCTTTTAAATACTGCAATAGTTTGGCAGTCTCTAATATCAGGCGGAAGAGAATTCCACAACCGCACAGCGTGTACAGTAAAGGAGTAGGAGTAGAAATCGGTAGAGTGGGGAGGGGATTTAAGGAGGTTCCTAAGATGCGACCGGCAAGGTGCATCAAAGGGACGGGAGTAGGAAAAGCGTTCCCGCAGATAGGATGGAGTTTTAGGGTTATGAAGGATGTTAAATAGCAAACACAATATCCGAGAGTTCCTGCGAAGTCGGATTGGGAGCCACTTGAGTATCTTGCGAAAGTTGGAAACATGGTCATACTTTCTAAGGTTAAAAACAAAACGAATACAGATATT
The DNA here is from genome assembly GCA_905147715.2 of Xestia xanthographa. Taxonomy (NCBI): domain Eukaryota; kingdom Metazoa; phylum Arthropoda; class Insecta; order Lepidoptera; family Noctuidae; genus Xestia; species Xestia xanthographa. Next base: position 21,472,341 of record LR990667.1, read on the forward strand.
TTGCAAACGCTCAAGTTTATTTAAAAGCTCCTCGGTGGCATCCAAATAACAAGCATCGGCGTAATCTATAATGGGCTGGATGAGAGTTTGCGCAAGGGAGATTTTAGTCTTCAAAGGCAAGAAGCTCTGAAGGCATTTCAACGAGTGAAATGTGTAGTGCACTTTGCGACTTACTTCAGCAACCTGGGCAGTCCACGATAAGTAGGAGTCCATTATCACCCCCAGGTTTTTGGCCTTGTTCGCGTATTCTATCTGAACTCCATTCAGCCTGAGTGGAGACAGCGACGCAACATCAAGCCTGTTCCGCATATACCTGCCGCCAATGACCAAGGCCTGAGATTTCTTAGGGTTGATCTGCAGTCCAAAGGACCGCGACCACTCACTAATGAAATCCAGATCCCGGTTCATGACAGATACGGCGGCTTCCGCATCTTCCCTATATATATTATATATTATATTTTCCCCCTTTTGAAATTACACTCCTCAATACTCAAAACTATCCTTACGACATTTTCTTCATTACTCAGAAGACATATTCGAGAAATGTGGACAATGGATATTGTTTTCTTTTTATCTGCTTTTTTATGATTGTTGTCTAACCGTGCGTATTACATATTTTTCTCATGAAATTAATAACTTACTGTCATTGAATTCCGGTAAGTATTGTCAATCATTCCGCCGTATTCCGTCATTGCAAATTCTTTCTGTATCATTGTAATGGATGTAAAATTTTTCTTATAGAAACTGAAAGGCACTTATTCTTCCGGTCATTGCGATCATTTTTGTGTTCGAAACCATACATTAAAACCTTTTAGTTACGGAGATATTGGGGGTCAAAGATTCGACTTTTTCACTACTTTATTTCTTCACTTTCTCCCATTGCTGGACGAAGTTCTTTTTAAATTTAAGTTTTCAATGTTATTACTTTACTTGAAATAACTTCATGACCCCTGTACCATTTAATGTATCCATCAGCACAGTGCATTACGTTGAGTCCTAGACCGTGACATTTCACCGTTTCGGCATTGATTTTCACCCGAACAGTCATAGCAAATAGACAGATACTAGACAAACACTTAGAATGTCACAATTGAAGACGAGAATCGATTTAATTGTCATAAATTCTTTCCAGTCGAGTCATCATGCAATGTTTTTTTGATTTCGTTATTGACAAGCGGAAAGATTGTGACACTTTCACTTCATAAAGTTATTAAACTGTCATGGTCACTAACATTATCACTAGAAACGGGATATTTACCATGTTTACTGTTTGTTGTGAGGTCCCGATATCACTACCCACTGCACTGTCACACACACACATACACTCACCTCACTCACTCTCACTCTTGTCTATGTACTTTCACTTCATCATCAGCATCTTCCTGTCCTCGTCTCATGTTACTTGGAGTCGGCGAAGTTCTTTTCTTTCATTCTTCCTTGTCAACCGTCACGATATCATTCATTCCGGTTTCTTTCATATCATTCTTCAAACCATTCTCCTTCATGGCCTTTCTCTCCCGGAGAAATAAAATAGGATCATTCCCAATAATTCTACTACACAGTTCCACGGTAGAACTAGTGGGATTTTTTCCCACTAGTCCTACGATTTCAGGTGGTACAAAAGCGTAGAACTAGTGGGAACAAAAAGTCCCATTAGTTCTACTGACATGGTTGTTTTCAGCTTTGATATGCACCCAAGCGGTTCCAGTCAAAGTAAATAGAGTTTTGTTTCGTCCATTCTCCTTGACAGCCATCACGGTATTTACATTTATTCCTTTTTACCCGACTACGGCAGAGCCAAAAGGAAGGGTAATGATTTTAGCAGTCTATGTGTGTTTGTATTACATATACTCCGTAGCGCCTAAACTATTCATCCGATTTTGATGAATAAGGTGTCAATCGATTCGTTATTATTACCCGGGTAACATAGGCTACATTTTAACCGACTTCAACAAGGAGGAGTCGATTTTACCTTGTAAACCCTGAATTTAATTCGACCGTGATTTATCAGTAGTTGGGTTTTTAGTGGTACTCCACACATTTCACAAATTCTTGCCTTTCAGAATTTAGATACTAGACAAAACACTTAAAATGTCACAATGCCCGACGAATGACGATAAGCCATTTAATTGTCATGCAATGTCTTATCGATTTCTTAATTGAATTTTAGACGTTTGAATATTGTTTTTTTTTGTCTGACATTTTCTGGGTTTTTTTAGTTTAACATTTTTTCGCACTTGGTTTTGCCCGCGAATTGATTAGCATTCAAAGTTCTGGTGTGTATTTTGGGAAAATCCTTTCTTAGTGCAACTCTTTAATCTATAATTCATTATTGTTCTGTTTGTTTCATTCTTCATATTTTTTTCCAATTTATTTTTGGGGAGGTGCAGCATGACTTCCTCTTACAAACATCCCTTTAGTTTAGGGGCTATATATCCCTCAAAAGGCTTAGCATGATTCTCCGTTACGCCTAAAATACTGCAGCATTAATTTTTAAATAAATATATGGTAAAGTTGATGATTAATGCTACTTAGTCCTATGTGTGACGAAAACACCATTCCATAAACTTTTCTCGATAGAAAAAAATTCCAAAGTTACCTCCAAATCGAACAATAAACCGCTGGTATTCAAAAAGTACTTCAAATTAGATCATGAAACTTTGCATACTAACTGAACTAACTATAAAGCAGGTCTTATAGTCCAATCAATAGGTTTTTTGTAAATCGCAAAAAAACACTCATGTCGCACTATTCGGCCCCAGTGACTGACGTAACAACCGCTCTGTAGTGCAAGGTGATTAGAACTTTATTCTAACAGTATTTCAAACGAAGTTTGAACCACCACAAATAGAGTTGCTAATCTTAGGGTTAGAAGGGCCTTAAGTTGTGATTGTGATTCTGGGTGTGCGGTGATAACTTTCTATATAATCTTTCACAGACAATATCCGTCGTTTCTGAAGTCTTCCCTTTCTCTCATAGCCATCCACATTCATACTGAAACTTTCTTCACGAACAGGCCGGAGGCCGACCCTAATTTGAAAAGGGCTAAACAGATTATTATAGTCCGGTTCAAACTTAATGGCAGCTCGGAAGTTAGCTGCAAGTGAGGCGGTCTTCACACTGCCCCGCATCATGCTGCATATTGCGGTAATTGCGGTATTGTGGTTGCGTTTTCAGTGTGTTGGACTGTGCGTGTTTTCTATACAAACGGAGATACTTACAAGTAACGTTAAAACACGCAGTCACGCAACATGCAGCGTGGTGCGTGGCAGTGTGATAATCGCCTGACGGTCTGCGCATAATACAGACAAAACGATGCGTCATCTGCGCCCCGTTGATACCTAAAATTGTTTTCTGCGTAGCTTTACATAAGATGTTCCGAATTGTTTCTGCGCAGACCGTCACTCGCAGCTAACTTCCGAGCCGCCATTAAGTTTGAACCGAACTGTACAGAATTATATTGTTTTTGTTTTGATACAAACTGTAAATAAAATTTTGTTACTGTAGGAGTGCAGAGTAAATTCAATGATATATAAACTATAGATACGTTGTCCGCACTCTAAAATGACAACATGAAATGAAGCCAATTGGCCACATCGCGCTTAGTTACGCACCAACCTGTCGCGCGACGCTACGTTTGTTTATAATTTAATAAATCCTGTGACGTGACTGAAGATATATATTTATCTCCCTCTCGCAACAGGCATCCCGCCGTTCGGTGTCATATTTTCTTTCTCTTTCTTCACGCTTATAAGAAGTTCTAGTATTTTCGCCGTTTTTAAGCGCCGCGATGTTGGTTCATGACGTGTCTATATATAATACGTCATTGAGTAAATTCACAAGAACTGAAATCTACTCATCATCATTTCCCCGCTTTTTCCCAACAATATTGGGTTCAGCTTCCAGTTTTACCGACTGCTGCTGAATATCAGTATTTTACATGGAGCGACTGCCTATCTGACCTCCACAACCCAGTTAGCACTGGGTAATACGATACCCCTTGGAAAGACTGGTTGTCAGACTTTCGGGTCCTTGACTACTTGTAACAACTGTCAAATATCTTGAGTGAATTGAAGTAAGGTCTGATAAAATGTTTTTGTTTTAAAGGAAACTTAAATAAAACAAGTAAACCAAGCATTGCCTAACTAGTCCTTGTGGTAACGGTTATCTTATACTTTAGCATGCGTTGTTGTATTTAAATCTAGATTTCATGACTACTTTTGTTTTATAACTCGACCTTGCAAGGGAAGAAAGTTATGCAGTTTTTGCGTTTATAGAAATCGTACCAGACTTCGTAGAAGTGAGTTTCTACATTGAGGTTCTTCTTAGTAGACGCGATGTGAACGTAACGTTAGTTCAAACGATTTTGAATTAAAAATCAACAATTCTATAGCATCAACAATTCAAACGGTTAAAACAATTACTACAAGCGCAGTTAGTATATGGATAATAATAATATCATCATCCTGAAATTTTGCGTATACGATGTCAGGTGTTCATAAACGAACCTAGGGTACTATCGAGGACACTCCCGCCTGACCACCACTAAGCTTATTTTTGCTTGCACTCGCAACATAGAAACGCTCTCTAGCCCCGCTCCGTTGACTTTGTATAGAAATAATGAATGGAAAGATACCGAATCGGCCAAGCGCACTGACGACGCACGCCAAACGAGAGTTATCGTTATTTTGCGCGCCAAAGTTGAGGCTTTCCTAATAGGCCGAAACTTTAAGGAGGCGTGGCTCGGCGTCTCCACATGTTTTAAGCGAAAAAAAATTAAAATGGTCAGGCGGAAAAGACTCCGACTGTACCTTTCATCCCGAAAAAAAGTACTGTTCCCGAGGAAAACAACAATACCTAACGTTCTTATGATAATAGATGGCATGATTGAATTATATTATTACAAACAGAGTACTACCCGAATTGATTGTCAAATTCTAAATAAACGCGAGCGAAACCGCGGGTAAAACCTAGTAACTCATAGATCCATGAGTTAAGTCTTTAAAACTAAGCAAATACCTATTATGGGCGAAACCAGTACCTATATTCAATTTTAAATACCTATTATGGGCGAAACCAGTACCTATATTCAATTTTAAATACCTATTATGGGCGAAACCAGTACCTATATTAAATTTTAAATACCTATTATGGGCGAAACCAGTACCTATATTCAATTTTACTTTGCATTTACTTGAGGAAGTGTAGTAAACAATGGCCGTCCTCACTCCTATTAAGACTCCTAAACACGCATGCCTATGACGGTATGAGCCAGAATGCGTGTCAACGGTGCAGCGTGCATGCTTTGTTTACTTAAGACATCGTGTACTGAATGTACCGATTCCATTAGGTGGATGTTAGGTTACTCATTCATGATTGAAGAGTCGTTAATGGATGATCTTACTAAGTTCATCAGCCCTTAAAAAATCAAGGTACGTGATTCATTACACTCACACTACTTTCTCGACCACTCTTCACTCATTCGAGAGGAGAGAGGAGACAGTCCTCTCTCTATCAGTACTTACTCGCCTTCTAACTCTTCTTTCTCTTTCTTCTGTGTCTCTTAGACTGCTCTGATTCTTTCAATCGGCTATTGCTTATGACGGTGTGAGCTATGTAGAATGCGTGTCAATTAGTGAAACGGTAAACGAACGTGAAACGACTTAGATTTCCGGGATTTCCCGGTTAGTACCGGGAAATCCCGGAAATCTGGGTCGTTTTAGGTACCAGGATTTTCAAAAATCAAATCCCGGTTCTTTCGGGAAAAGTAAAGTATTTTTTAATTCTAATTTCTTCCCGGATGTCAGCTAGGGATGGATCCTTTATGGAACATTTGAGCAAAAGTAGTTTTTGCGCCATTTTGTTTGAAACATCAACTTGGATTATTACGATTGTATTCTATTTATAGCTAAAACAAGCAATATAACGTTTAAATGATTAAAATTAAATGTAAAGTTGTCAATATTTGTATCTTGTCCTGTCATTTAGTTTTTTCTTACTTTCTCCGTTTCAGCACTTTCAACTCTACCATTTTATAATATATTTATTTATTTATCACAAAATCCACAGCTCTTTACAATCTTAACCTAAACTATTTTAACTAATCCTACAGCCAATTAAGGATTTACAATTTAACATCTATACATAGCTAAGAATACAGCGTATGTAGTGTAGTGTGTGTGTGTGTCTTACAACAAATATTGAAAGTACCGAGAATCCCGGTTCTTAAGAGTCCTATTACATTTTTTACGCAAATTCAAGATTTTTGACGCAGTAATTTTCAGCATCAGTTAGATATTTTAATTATTCGCTTATGCATAACAATACTGCCATTCTCTTTCTTGTAAGTTGGAGTTACACATTTTCATTTTTCTTTTTGTGTAATTTACTATAAATATTTTACGAACTCAGTTTGCAAGAAAAACCGTCGGCGATGGAACTTTGACGCTCAAATTCACATTGTTACATGCAATTCCTATAAAAGCTAAAGTTACTGAAAAATAAGCTGAATGTTTTACTTGTTTATTGGAGTTTTAGAATTTCTTTAAATTCCTTGAATTTTCACGAAAAAAATCGTAAAGAAAGCGTAATTTAAGCCATAAATGTCGATTCAGCGTCCATTATATTCCAAATAAACTAAATTTTATCAAATAAATGAATATGATATAAAACTTCAATCTACAATGAATAAGTTTCATTAGTTTTCGTTTGTCAATATAATAAGACAAAATTACAATAAATAAAATTAAAGTACTATAATTCCAAGTCACTCCTCAGTCTCATGTCAGTCTCGTTTCTAATTTTCGTCAGTATCAATCGACAATCATCCGGAGATCGCTATTATTATCGACTCGTGTACGCCGACCGAAATAATTTTAACCCAGGAAGTAAAAAACAAAAATTTGCGTAAAAAATGTAATAGGACTCTTAAGCCAGGTCCCAAAAATCCCGGTTCTGCATTCCCGTCAACAGTGCAGCGTGCATGCTTGGTTTGCTTATCAAGACATCATAGTCACAGTACATCATAGTATCATCAGTGCATCATAGTAGTACAGTCGTACTGATTCCATTAGTGGCAGTTAGAGGTTACTCATATATGTTTTACCTTTGGGTAATGAATGAATGATCTGAGTCTGACTATTGATATGAGTTGAGTACCTAATGTGAATTGGCAGGAAGATTTCAATTTGATACCAAGTGTTTTGTTTTTGTCGTTGCGTTAATGTTATACGGACTTTTATGTAGGTACTATCGGGGTCTTATCCGCCTGACCATTTAAATTTTTTTTCGCTTAAATCATGCGGAGGCGCCGAGCCACACCCCCTTAAAGTTTGGGCCTATTAGGAAAGCGTCAACTTTGGCGCGCAAAGTAACAATAACTCTCGTTTGGCGTGTGTCGTCAATGCGCTCGGCCGATTCGGTATCTCTTCATTCATTTTTTCTACACAAAGTCAACGGGGCGGGGCTAGAGAGCGTTTTTATGTTGCGAGTGCAAGCAAAAATGAGCTTAGTGGTGGTCAAGCGAGAGTGTCCTCGATAGTACTTCATTTACTTGAAGGACATTGGTGTCGATTCTGTTGCGCACAAACTAAATTTAGACTAAGTATTGCTATCTTTTAGTAAAAGGCAGTGCGCGAAAAGGACGGCTGTAGCTATGAACTAAGTTAGAGATGTCAAACTAGTTTATGTCTTGCACCTCACTGTGTTTTTAGTCGACATGTTTTTACGTGCACCCTTCATTTGTATGGAAATATTAGGTCCAACTAAATACGTCCGTCTCTTTCTCGTTTTATTAGGGAGAAAAATATAGCAATAGCCTAAATTAAGCTTAGTTTGTGCACAACAGAACAGACACCATTGAATATCTATGAAAAAAGATCAAATTATCATAACAGAAAGTACTAAAGGATAAAACAAAATAATATTTCGCATTTCTGAAATGTGTCAGTTTTGATTTCAATTCTTGGTAATCATCATCATCTGTAATGTCAAATTAACTAAGCCAAAATCCCCTGTTGTTACGAAATCAAGACCCTGAGAAATTCCGACGAATAGTTAGAAAGTTTAAGTAACTATACAAATTTGAAGTCTTCAAATACGTAAGAGGCTGACATTCATAAAAATAATGGAAAGAACAATTCACCGATTTCCAATAACTACTTTACCACCTAAAACACATCTAAAACTTTCCAAGTACCGTCAAAATGACACATAACTGACCCGAGACAGCGTACCATTGTAAACTAATATCACCAATTAGTTGTAATGACTTTCTGAATCGTCTGTGTCTGATTGTATGCGCTACTGAGAAAGTGACTGGATTTTCTGTACAGACGGCCTCCCCGAAATAACCGAAATTGTCAAATCTTCGCAACCAACCTTGAATCTAGTTCTTTAGCGTTAAAGTTAAAAATCTATCAAAGAAAGGAGAATGGTTAGATTGCATGTAATTCGGGACCCAGTGATATGGGTAGCGTACATTGTGGAAACTTATAAATAGTTACAGAACGACTTAAGACTAACAAAAAAGCAAATGGAAAGTAGGTTATAGAAGTTGGGAGAAAAAAGGTATGAAAGGTAGAAGATTATAACCTAACTTTAGGCACGGACTTATTGGTTATAATTTAGTAGTAGAATGGCATAAAATAGCTTTTGTCCGTATTCCACGTAGCCGTTGAACACAAACAAACAATAGAATGATCCACAGACTATGTCCACAGATGAATTTGACACTGACGTTCCATTTCTCAGTTGTAAAAGGTAAATGTCAAACGTTGCGTTCGGAAACTGCACGATGACTTATTAAAATCATTCGTAACTTGAAACTCAGTATGTAAGGGTGGTCACCCATCCACAGACCAACCTAGGCAAGCACGGCTTAACCTAAAGATCGACCCGAGCGACTGTTATTATTTAGCCACGAGCTCCTAACGAAGATATCTAAAATGCTGTTTCCCTCCCATCACCTAGTAACTCAATATTTTTTATTTAAAACTGATAAACTCTTTACTATAATTAATATAAACTAGACCGTGAACGGCGCTCCATTGATTTTTAAATTACGTGGGTCCAACCTCGACATTCTCCTTTGACAGACTGTAGTAGCATGATTTGCTGGCATCTGTACCTACGCAAAGGCCCTTAGACCTTAATTAGGACTCAGTGACTCATGACTAACTAGAAAATGTCTATATCTTTCAATTAATATGCTGGAGCATTCATTGGTATTCGATGCATCCATTGCTTTTAGTCTGTGACTAATATCTCAAGAATCGAGCACAAGTATCACCATTTTCATATGCCTGCCTTTTCCCGACTATGTTGGGGTCGGCTTTCAGTCTAACCGGATGCAGCTGAATACAGGTCGCGGCACGTAACTCTAGCGCTGACCGTTATTGCGCAGAAGTAAAAAATAAGAATGTCTTGGGGCGTGCGTTGCGCCGATTGGCTCTCCAGTCGTAAAACATGCGCAGCTATCCCCACCACGTTTAGTTCAGCGCTAGAGTTACGTGCCGCGACCTGTACCAGTATTTTACTTGGAGCGACTGCCTATCTGACCTCCACAACCCAGTTAGTACTGGTGGGTAATACGATACCCCTTGGTAATAAAGTAAACGCATCGGTTATTTGGTTATTCAGTACAGTCTGACGTTTATTTTTTCATCTAGAACATATTTGACAGACAAGCTTCATTCATACCAATAAAATAAATAGCATAGATGACTGCCGTAGATATAAATAATAACAGGTAAGACTGGTTGTCAGACTTTTCGGGCCGCTGACTACCTGTAACGCCTGTCAAAGATCTACAAATGACAGCCGACAAATTGATATGACTGTAATGGGTGGTCACTCATCCACAGACCAACCTAGGCAAGCACGGCTTAAGGCGACTACAGCAACTAAATTAGCAACTCTATTTGTGGTCGTTCAAACTTCGTTTGAAATTCTATTAGAATAAATTTCTGATCAGCTTGCACTACAAAGTGGTTGTAACGTCGGTGACTGCGGGCTGAAAAGTGGGAAATGAGTGGTTTTTTGCGATTTACAAAAAATCTATAGATTGGACTAAAAAAATAAAACACTGTCATGATAATATGTTGCTTTTAGAATTATTTTCCAAAAAATCAGAACGATAGCATGTATTTTAGTATGGTTTTACTCGTTAAAAGAAATTTTTAGAGATTTTTTTATTTTTTATTGTTGTAAGTATTTTGTTTTCAAAAACACTACCAACCATACTAGCATATATCCTGAAGAATATCATATATTTTTCTGGTTTTGTTTATTGCAGTGAATCATATACTTTTTAGCCAAGAGCTCCTCAATCGAGCACTAATATGTACGCATTTAATTAAAAAACCTTTCCTTTTGTTGCAGGACCAGAAAATCTACGACCTTCCTTACGAACCAAGACCACCACGATCACCAACCCCAGAAGACCCACTGTCAAGTCCAGAAATCTCCCATTCTTCTCCAGAAATGCCCTATACAATTCCAGAAGGAGAAATGCCTCCAAAAAGCGATTTCGCAAAACTGAGACAGAATTTCGAAAACGGCTTCCCGAATGTTGAAACGAAAAAGCCGGTGCCGATCAAACCGAAGCCGATTTTAATTTCCAAACAACACGCAAGATCTATAGAGAATTTGAACGGGGAACATGTGAAACTTCAAAGGAAATACAACACTGCAGATCATAGACGGTATAGGAATAAATGCGAAACTGGCATCAGTTTCACTTTGCCGAAGAGGGACACTCAGCTGGATTTGGATAGAGAAAACGTGAGTATTTTATGTTTTCCATTTGTTTTCCAGTTTTTTACCCGAAGCCAACACGAAGGCATATGTATTTAGCAGTCTATGTATGTTTGTATTTATATATGTTCCTCCGTAGCGTATAAACTATTCATCTGATTTTGATGAGTAGGGTGCCAATCGATTCGTTACTATAGTTCCATATATGTTAATCATACATAGAGGCCTCCATTTAAGTATGAAAAATATCTGTGCTGGAGAACACACACATTTGGTTCAACAGGGCCAGCAATTTTCGTGGACTAAGTCCTCTTGGGGATATGAAGAATAGGGTGAAGCTCTTCATCCCCCATAGAAAAGGGATGGTCCTCCGACCAGACGGGTGTTATATCTGGTGGGCTACTGGCGGTCAGTTGTCGTCGGGTTCTTGTATATAGTCTTATGTCGCGGATAACTTTGCTTGCGCGATGTAGGAATTCTGACGTGTGTCGCTTGTTAGTTCATCATTCAAGGCATAGATGGAGCTGTAGTACTTTTTGTTCAATGTTGCTGTACTTAGTACTTTTTGTTGTGCCGCTACATACTTAACTCATTTTTGGGTTTTAGAAACTCATCTTCAGTGACAACCTGTGACTAAATTTGTGTCTGGTTGATGGCAATAGGATCGCCCCCCCCTATTACATGGAACTCAAACGTAACTGGTGGAATGTGGGCACACCTCTGCCTAACCCAATAACCAGAATTACAGGCGTGATGTTTTGTTACCTATGGTCGTCTTATATTTGCGGAACCTAATTCCCATGATGTTGCAAAGGTCTATAAACTGTCGTAGGCGGATAACTACTTTCCATCATATATTTCGTCAGTCTGTATACCAACCGACGACGATTAATCAGAAATCGTTACACCACTTTTTGATTTAGTGTTTAGCTTGCTTCTGAAAGTGGTGATACTTGAATGTTAGTACTTATATCCGGTGATGGCTGAGGTATGGTCGGACATCACCATCTGCTAACCAGCTTCATCGTCATCATCATTTCAGCCGAAAGACGTCCACTGCTGGACATAGGCCTCCCCCAAGTGTCGCCACATTGACCGGTCCCGTGCGACTCGCATCTAGCGGATTCCCACAACCTTCACCAGGTCACCGCTCCACCTAGTGGGAGGCCTTCCAACGCAACGTCTTCGTCATTAGCCAAGCTTGAACTAATTTGACCGAATTGAAACTAAATATTCTAGTTGTATATTTTGTCATGGGCATCGCCAAGAGGTCGTAGGAAAAGTGTTAAAATTTTTGAGCTCGCTTCGCTCGCTCTACAGACTACTTTCTCTTGAATTTATCTAAAGCTCGACCAAGTGCTCCCACCTAGTGGGAGGCCTTCCAACGCAACGTCTTCGTCATTAGCCAAGCTTGAACTAATTTGACGGAATTGAAACTAAATATTCTAGTTGTATATTTTGTCATGGGCATCGCCAAGAGGTCGTAGGAAAAGTGTTAAAATTTTTGAGCTCGCTTCGCTCGCTCTACAGACATAGGAGCTACTTAGCTCCTATATGAACGTTCAAAACCATTCTAACCTGTCCAAGGCAAGGTGTCGTAAGAATTTCTCGCTACGCTCCCCCCCTCCGGCCCAAAAGCTGGCGGCCCCCTTGTATCTTGCATATCATGAATTTCTGTAAAGTAACGCCTGATACCATTTATTATCAAAAGTTTACCTATCAATTCTATTTTAAAGAATTTTCAAAAAATTGCCCCCCCCTTAAAGGAAATCCTGGATCCGCGCCTGGTGACCAGCTTATATTCTTTTATAGAACGGGTGGCATTGAACTAATCTCATATGTATACAAGATGTTATCAGACTCTTCACGAAGCCGTCAGCCAAGCATTCTGTACTTATATCGAAAACTAAGTAAACTAGTAACTCTACGTAAAAAAAATCTGGGAAACGACTTTACGTTATGTTTTATGGTAGGAGTCAATGTTACCCACTCAAAACATTGTGCTGCGGGCCATGCAAAATTTGCACATAAAAAAAAATGTGAAAATATTGGAAACTAGCTGATGTCCCGCGGTTTCACCCGCGTAGTTCCCGTTCCCGTGGGAGTACGGGAATAAAATATAGCCTATAGCACTCACGAATAATGTAGCTTTCTACCAGTGAAACAATTTTTAAAATTGGTTCATTACTTCCGGAGATTTACCCCTACATACAAACTAACAAACAAATGTTACCACTTTATAATATTATATAGTATAGATTTGACCCCTCCCTCCCCCTCTCTGGAACTAGGAGATGCCCAAGTATGGTCCAGAACAATAAAAAAATATCACAATGTCGGACAGAACAAGTGGTTTTCGGCTTCGTTATGGGTTTTTACACTCATGCTTCTGGGCCTGCCATGATTATCGTTTTCTACCAGTTGAGATCCACTGGCTCGTTTTCTATGTCCACTGCTTCCCCAACATGTGAGATCCATAATATATGAGTAACCAGCGTCAATACGTTTATTATTGAAAAAGAAAATAACCAAATGCGGTTTCGTTGCAATCGTACTATTTATTCCGTCATTCAAAACAATCCATTTTCACTAATGGTGCTAGTTATAATTTTATCGCTACATAAAAAAAGTAATAGCTTTATTTACGTACTAGCTGACTTCCCGCGGTTTCACCCGCGTAGTTCCCGTTCCCGTGGGAGTACGGGGATAAAATATAGCCTATGTTACTCGTGGATAATGTAGCTTTCGAATGGTGAAAGAATTTTTTAAATCGGTCCAGTAGTTTTTGAGCCTATTCATTACAAACAAACAAACAAACAAAGTTTTCCTCTTTATAATATTAGTATAGATTCAGGAAAATGACCTGGATGCAATATCAAATGACACAAAGAAATTGCGGTGTGGAACATAGCACTAGTGGCGCCTAGCGGCGAGAATCGGAAGTTTTATGCAAGCTTTCACAGTCGGTAGTTCAAGGATAAACTAAGAGATGGCGTTGGCCGTCGGTGTTTGGCGTTGTATGATGTATAAAAGATAGTTAGTTTTGTTGTGTTTGGTGGACCAATAACGTATAATTCATCGGTTTTCCCATCTTTGCTCTTAGGCCATACATAAGGTCATTTTCAAGATTCTATTCGCAGATCTCTGTAAAAATCCTTATAGGTCTACAGGCATTGCAAAAGATTGAAGGTAAACATCGTGAGGAAGCCGCCATGTCGTAGAATCAAAAATTCGAAGACATGCAAGCTTTCACAGTTGGTAGTTCAAGGATAAACTAAGAGATGGCGTTGGCCGTTGGTGTTTGGCGTTGTATGCATGTATGAAAGTTTGTAGTTTTGTTGTGTTTGGTTGACCAATAACGTATAATTCATCGGTTTTCCCATCTTTGCTCTTAGGTCATACATAAGGTAATTTTCATGATTCTATTCCTGTATGTTTGTAAAAATCCTAATAAGTAGGTCTTTAGGCACTGCAAAAGATTGGAGGTAAACATCGTGAGGAAACCGGCATGTCGTAGAACCAAAAATTCGAAGACATGTGACATCTACCAACCCGCACTGGGCCCGCGTGGTGGATTATAGCCCATTCCCTCTCATGGAGAGGAGGCCTGTGTCCCAGCAGTGGGAACATTATAGCCTGGAATCTGATACGTCTAGGTCCTCCTAAGCCTATTTAGAAAAGGCATACAATTAGCGAACCACCAGATTTAGCAAAATGTAACGGCAAAAAATCACTTTTGATTGCCAACATTAGTAAATGATCACCAAAATTAATAATAAATAATAATAATAAATAAATATTGCTGGACATTACACACAGCACCAATCTAGTGCCACACTAAGCAACGAGGCTTGTGTCGTGGACACCAGATAGTTGATATACTACATAGATACTTTTTGTTTGTAAATACATACTTATTATACATATAAACATCCATGACTCGGAAACAAATGTCCATGATCATCACACAAACATTTGCTCCGACCGGGATTCGAACCCGGGACCCTAAGAACGTAAGGCAGCCTCACTACCGCTGCGCCAATCGGGTCGTCAAAATCCCCATTTTATTGTGAAATTAGAATCAATTTTTTTTTTTTTTTAATTGAACTGTTGTTATGCTCTTGTATCCGAGTCGAGGGAGACCCGGGACTTCTTCTGAATGGTTTATAAAAAATAACCACGAAGGGTATGGCGAGGTCTATTCGCTCGCTAACCTAATCTATCCGTATCGGGGTGCCAGAAGTCGGCCTAGGAAAAACTAGTTTGTCATCAACCACCTCATTAAAAATTAGTTCTCAATTTACTAAATTTGGTGATCAATTGATATTTTAGTTGATAGATGTTAGTGGTCCCAAAGTTATTTTTGGTGGTCATTATATTTTCCTCCTTTAGAAAAGGTGACAAATATTTATGACTTTACATCCTTACTCAGAACAATACTGCTTATTAAATACTCAGTACAATATAACCAAGATTCAATTATCTATTCATTATCATACTGTTTTTAAACAATTACTCATCAAAAACATTGATGTATAATCATAATCTAAAATAAACTTTAAAAACTTCTACTTAAAGTGCAAGGTTACTTTGATGAAGCTTAACAATGTAGTCCAACAACTGTTATTGCAAAATAAACTGTAAAACTGAAGTAATAAAGTGCAAAAACGCGTGGTTAAGATGAAAAGTAGTTCATAATTCACAGTATGAGCGAGATAGGTGCAGTTTTGTTTGTGATAGAAGGAGATGACAGATTGAATGTACAGACGAAGATAAAAGTGTTGGCATTGATTTAATAATGGATAGTTTTTATTGTTGAAGTAAATTGAGATTGATTGTAATTAATACGACAGTAATTACTAAAGAGTGATAATTATGAAACAATGATCTTGAAAGTAATTGCATTATGGAATTGCAATTACTTACTCTTCATGATTCCTGAGGTTGTAAATAAGACATCACACACAAATTATTTATTACCCGACTACGGCGAAGCGAAAAAAGAGGGTTATGATTTTGACAGTCTTATGTATCATTAAATGTGTTTGAGTTTACGTATGTTCCTCCGTAGCGCCTAAATTATTCATCCGATTTTAATGAATAAGGTGTCAATCGATTCGTTAAATTATGTCTCGGGTAACATAGGCTACATTTTAACCGACTTTAACAATAGGAGGAGTCGATTATAACTTGTAATAAACACCAAATTGAATAAGAGTTTGATTTTTCTGCAGTCGGGTTTTTTCGTTGTAGTTACTGTTAGGCCCAGGGCACACCGCTGGAGGCGCAGCGAAGCGCATTTGAAGACAACAATTTAAGGGCTATATATCCCTCAAATGGCTTAGCGTGATCCTCCGTCACGCCTAAAATAAAATACTGCAGCATTAATTTTGAAATAAATATATGGTAAAGTTGAAGATTAATGCTAAGTCCTATGTGTGACGAAAAAACCGGCCAAGTGCGAGTCGGACTCGCGCACGAAGGGTTCCGTACCAATTATTATAAAAAAAACACGTTTGTTGTATGGGAGCCCCCCTTAAATATTAATTTTATTCTGTTTTTAGTATTTGTTGTTATAGCGGCAACAGAAATACATCATCTGTGAAAATTTCAACTGTCTAGCTGTCAAGGTTCATGAGATACAGCCTGGTGACAGACAGACGGACAGACAGCGAATTCTTAGTACTTAAAATAATAGGGTTCCGTTTTTACCCTTTGGGTACGGAACCCTAAAAACGATTCTATAAACTTTTCTCTATAGAAAAAAAATCCAAAGTTACCTCCAAATCGAACAATAAACCGCTGGTATTCAAAACGTACTTCAAATTAGATCATGAAACTTTGCATACTAACTGAACTATAAAGCAGGTCTTATGTGTTTTTTTTTTTAGTCCAATCAATAGATTTTATGTAAATCGCAACAAAACACTCATTTCGCACTATTCGGCCGCAGTGTCTGACGTAACAACCGCTTTGTAGTGCAAGCTGATTAGAACTTTATTCTAACAGTATTTCAAACGAAGTTTGAACCACCACAATTAGAGTTGCGAATTTCAGGGTTAGAAGAAAGGTATTTCAAAATTAATGCTGCAGTATTTTAGGCGTAACGGAGGATCATCCTAAGCCATTTGAGGGAGTATAGGCCCTTAAGATGAGATTAGCGGTCATTGCCCTTTCCCTAATATCTCTTCGTACGAACCAAAACAAAAAACCATGTATCGTTTTTCATTAGAAAAAATGTAGATGACGATTCAACTTGAACAGGCTTATTTTTGGTTTTCTAAGTTTGATATATGCAGGTGGGTCAATGACCGCTATTCTTATCTTAACTGTCACCAACTATAGTGGTTGCAAACCAAGTTTCAGCCATGGCAACGCTGACTATATTCATCGCTTAACGAGGCTGTGGGGGCTATCATGACGTGTTAAAGCAGAATTGTTTTAATGTCAATTCCAGTGTGGGAAAGAGACGAAGCTATAGAGAACGTCTAGCGACATCCCTTTCTCACACTGGAATAACATAAAAACAGACGTCATAGTAACCCCGTATTTCAATCCTGTCCTAAAAGGGTCACTGATGAAACAAATGTTTGTACCTATTTCGTTAGTTGACTGTTAGAACGATGACGTAGGTAAACCAAACTATGGGTTATTTTTAACCGTTTGCGTTATAATTGATGTGTTCCGCTTTGGCAATATTGTTGTTTAACGTAAAATAGCTCATTTGTTATTTTTAACTGAAATAGTTGGACTAGGTTCACTCGCAGAAAAACAACTCTAGAAAATTACAACTGCTTAACCGGACTGTCCTGTGGTGGCCAAAAAATATTTTAAGACCCGAGCCAGGGCTTACAAACTGTAATGTACAATTCACAGAACAGAAAAAAGATGTCAAAATTCCAAAATAATTAGTAAAAAATAGTAGTAAAAGTAATTAGTTTTTTAGTCAGTCAGCCCTATTAAAACACTTTTGTCCTCACATACACACTCAGACATGCGTATCTGTTGTGTAATAGATATTATCTCTGACTCACGTGGAAGCAAAGAGTCACGTAGTTGCGGTTTACATGGCGACTTTACCGTAATCATTTGCTATCAAGTTCAAGAGGAAAGATTTTGACGGAATCACGTAGTTGCGGTTTACATGGCGACTTTACCGTAATCATTTGCTATCAAGTTCAAGAGCAAAGATTTTGACGGAATCACTTAGTTGCGGTTTACATGGCGACTTTACTGTAATCATTTGCTATCAAGTTCAAGAGGAAAGATTTTGACGGAATCACGTAGTTGCGGTTTACATGGCGACTTTACTGTAATCATTTGCTATCAAGTTCAAGAGGAAAGATTTTGACGGAATCACATAGTTGCGGTTTACATGGCGACTTTACTGTAATCATTTGCTATCAAGTTCAAGAGGAAAGATTTTGACGGAATCACGTAGTTGCGGTTTACATGGCGACTTTACTGTAATCATTTGCTATCAAGTTCAAGAGGAAAGATTTTGACGGAATCACGTAGTTGCGGTTTACATGGCGACTTTACAGTAATCATTTGCTATCAAGTTCAAGAGGAAAGATTTTGACGGAATCACATAGTTGCGGTTTACATGGCGACTTTACTGTAATCATTTGCTATCAAGTTCAAGAGGAAAGATTTTGACGGAATCACGTAGTTGCGGTTTACATGGCGACTTTACTGTAATCATTTGCTATCAAGTTCAAGAGGAAAGATTTTAACGGAATCACGTAGTTGCGGTTTACATGGCGACTTTACTGTAATCATTTGCTATCAAGTTCAAAAGGAAAGATTTTGACGGAATCACGTAGTTGCGGTTTACATGACGAGACTTTACTGTAATCATTTGCTATCACATTCAAGAGGAAAGATTTTGAAAGTACAAGAAGTCATAAATGCTGTCAATTATTTCGCTGTTTTGATGAATTACGACTATAATACAGATGTTAAATATCTGTATGTTGTACAGACCGAATGAAATATTGATAATTAAGATGCAATGGTGCATCAAACTGTCTAGAACTTAGAGGTAGTTGTAGCTGTTACTCACGACCTTTGTCAGCGGAAATTACAAAAATACTAGCTGTTTTCCACGACTTCGTTCGCGTGGAAATTTTGATGTACATATGTGAGACAAAAAAATAGCCTAAGACTAATTCTCAGACCTACCAAATATACACAGGAAATTCCATAATAATAGCTTAAGACTAATTGCCAGACCTACCAAATATACACAGGAAATTCCATAAAAATAGCCTAAGACTAATTGTCAGACCTACCAAATATACACAGGAAATTCCATAATAATAGCTTAAGACTAATTGTCAGACCTACCAAATATACACAGGAAATTCCATAAAAATAGCCTAAGACTAATTGTCAGACCTACCAAATATACACAGGAAATTCCATAAAAATAGCTTATGACTAATTGCCAGACCTACCAAATATACACAGGAAATTCCATAAAAATAGCCTAAGACTAATTGTCAGACCTACCAAATATACACAGGAAATTCCATAATAATAGCTTAAGACTAATTGTCAGACCTACCAAATATACACAGGAAATTCCATAAAAATAGCCTAAGACTAATTGTCAGACCTACCAAATATACACAGGAAATTCCATAAAAATAGCTTATGACTAATTGCCAGACCTACCAAATATACACAGGAAATTCCATAAAAATAGCCTAAGACTAATTGTCAGACCTACCTATACACAGGAAATTCCATAAAAATCAAGAACAAACACTTCCCTTTTTGAATCCGATTTTGTTAACAAGTTTCAAGGGTTTTAGTTCTTAGCACGAAACCCTTATCCTTTTTCTAAAATAAAAGTAGCCTAAGTTACTCCGTATAATATCAGCAATTTGCCAGTAAAACGCTTTTTGCTAGTCAAAATCGGTTATGCCGTTTCTGAAATTAGCCGAAACAAACAGACATGGCTTATTCCACAAATCCCCCCTGAGAGAATCCCCCTCAGGGGGGAAAACTGGACTTTAAGGTAAAAAAAACCAAAAAGTTCCCCCTTGAGGGAATCTTCCTCAAAAAAAAAGGTTTGTTTGCTATATAAGACATTCAGACATTCGTTCACGTGAAAAGCTGTGATTTTAAAATAGCAATAAGACTTTTCAATTTTATTTATTAGTATAGATGTATCAGAATGGTTAAGAAATCGGCAGTTACTTTACAAAATGACTATCTTCATAACTCGTACACATAGTTATCTGTTGTATAACATATAACAATAATTATCTGCACCGGCTCACGTGTTAGCGAATCGTGGTATGTAAAGATCAGTTCACATGGCGTTGTGTTTACTATCAAGAGCCAACACTACATCAAATTAGCAACTCTATTAGTGGTGGTTCAAACTTCGTTTGAAATACTGTTAGAATAACGTTCTAATCAGCTTGAACTACAAAGTGATTGTTACGTCAGTCACTGCGGGCTGAATAGTGCGAAATGAGTGGTTTTTATTCTATAAAAAATGAAATTTTCGTCTTTTGGAAAAAATAAAAAAACATAAGACCTGCTATAAAAATATTAATTTAGTAAACTGGTCCCGCGGGATCGAAATGAGCGGGATCAATTTACTAAAGAGCCCTTTATAGTTAGTTCAGTTAGTATGCAAAGTTTCATGATCTAATTTGAAGTACTTTTTGAATACCAGCGGTTTATTGTTCGATTTGGAGGTAACTTTGGATTTTTTTTCTATCGAGAAAATTTTATGGAATCGTGTTTTCGCCAAACATAGGACCTAACATTAATCCTCAACTTTACCATATATTTATTTCAAAATTAATGCTGCAGTATTTTAGGCATAACGGAGGATCACGCTAAGTAATTTGAGGTAGTATAGGCCCTTAAGAAATACAGTGGCATTGTGTTGGTCTTCAATCTTCATTATTTTCAGACCGCAGCGCTTTTTCAGAATGGAGAAGATTTAATAAACAAAGGACTGTCTATTTTTATTTTAAACTGAAGTCTCTTTTTCTGGGCGTAAGATAAATCGAATTGAAATATTACTAATACTGTTATTCAGTCTTCGGACTTCGAGCCGACCACAATCATCATCTGCCTAGCCTTTTCCCAACTATGTTGGGGTCGGCTTCCACTATAACCATGCAGCTAAATTCCAGTATTTTACATGGAGCGACTGCCTATCTGACCTCCACAACCCAGTTTTTTTTTTGTTAGCCTGTGCTGTCCTACTGCTGGGCAAATGCCTCCACCAATTCCCAGTTAGTACTAGGTAATACGGTACCCCTTGGTAAGACTGGTTGTCAGACTTTTTGGGCCACTCACTACCTGTAACGACTGTCAAATATCTACAAATGACAGCCGGGACCAACTGGTTTCCGAGGCACGGAATAAACGCGGTATGTAATGGGTGGTCACCCATCCACAGACCAACCTAGGCAAGCGACACCGATACAATATAGTTAGAAACAGGCTAGGCAGATGATGGTCCAAAAAAAAAAATACTAATAAGATGTGACAAACAATACAAAAAGAGTCGGTAGAAAATTAAAAATAGAATGAAAAGAGGCCCTTTAGCATACCCGTCTTAAAATATTAAAAGCCAAAGGGCACATGGCACAACAAAGTGATTCCCCAAAACAGTCCTTTCAGAAAAACTTTGTACAAAATCGTCAATTACTACAGAAGTTTGAAAATTAGTAAAATGAAATCAAATTATTTATTTGTGATACATGGGTTACATGCAGGTGTTCATTACATAGTCATGTAATAATAATATTCATACCATGATCAGCCACTTGGGCAGATTATGAATAATTAAATAATATACTTAATGAAAATGTGTTTCTAAAATGCTAACGACTTTATAAGTATAAATTCCAGTTCAGATTAAAATAAATTCTATTATTAGTCATGCATGACAGACACTAGACGGTCAAAATATCACCGTTTAAATCAAAATAATTCAAAAACCAAGCTTACAACACACCGCCATGTAAACCGAACTTTACACTGCCGCATGCTTCACCACGTTTCATTTCGCTAGTCTGCCACCAGTGCGCGTCTGAATCACGTTAACTCACTACCCTTTTATGTTAAATTGGTTAAAAAATACCTACTGTCAAAATTTTTAACGAAAACACGGTAGTTGTGAAGTTTGTAGTGTGTCAGTGTTTTTGGCGATAAGTGTAATATTTAAAAAAAAATAAAGATTACAAAAAAAATGTAGCTGTCATTAATTTTGCATTAAAAGACGGTAGTTCGAAATTGGTGTTTAAAAGTTTTTAATAAGTTATATAGTAATTCGAAGTCTTTTTAATATGTTTTGAAACTTGAGGTCATTTTAGAAAGTGTTAAAAAAGTGATTGCCGAATTTGGCACAGAAATGATTAGTAAGTACTAAAATGTGTCTAAACATACTAATAATGTACAGGACAAATTGTGAGTTATTAACTAAAGGAACATTTTAAAGTGATTGGTGAAAGAAAATAAACATATTTTAAACACTTTTGGAACTAAAAAAAGTGATTTTAAATATTCAAGTGCACACATAGTGTTTTGGAGTTTTTCTTATTAGCTGGTTATTTTATCATAATCAGTTTTATGGTACACAACGTTAAGTGTTTCGTCCCGTGATGAATGGATTCAACTAAAGGTAATGACATCATTAAATCTTGATGCTCTCAAAACAAGACTCCCATTGTTTTTAAGTTCCCCGAAGCCATAAACACACATTGTAAGGCATATCTTGACACAGACTTTTATCAAAGATAGTATAATTTATGATTCCACACCCTCAAACTCAAACTCAAAGCATTTATTTCAATTAGACCATTACGTACGGCACTTTTGAATGTCAAAAATACAAAAAAGAAAATCAAAGCTATAATAAATAAATAATAAAAATTTGTTTATTTCTCTTCCACAAATAAAAAACTTACAGTAAGTACTTATGTTGTAACATATCTATATACAGGAAAAAGTATTTTATTTGTGGGAGACTGGCGCCTAAACTAAGCCGAGGCCTGTATTTTAGGACACCAGGTCCCCACTAAGATGCATATTAGGAGATCTAACAAAAGTAGTATATACTTATTACAATACACATCAAAGTTTTTAAACCAGATAGGCAAACTTATATTAATAGTACTACATAATTAAGATAGAGTAGAAGAGTAAACGAGTGTGTTTTTGTGCTACAGTCCCAGTCACAAGGCATAATAACTTGAGAAAGTACTGTAGTTGCCCATTCCCTAGCGTAGATCTCTATGGAGAATAACAGGCAAGAAACTCCATGGACACTCTTTTAAAATCAAAATATTGTTACAAAATCTTGGTTACATCATTAATTTTGAGATTATACATGTATGTGAGAACGATGTAGAAAGACGTGCACACTAAGAGCCCATTACATACCGAGTTACTTCCGAGCCTCGGAAAGCACGTTAAGCTGTTGGTCCCGGCTGTTAATTGTAGGTCTTTGACAGTCGTTACAGGTAGTCAGTGGCCTGAAAGTCTGACAACCAGTCTTGCCAACGGGTATCGTATCACCCAGTACTAAATGAGTTGTGGAGGTTGAATAGGCAGTCGCTCCATGTAAAATACTGGTACTCAGCTGCATCTGGTTAGACTGGAAGCCGACTCCAACATAATTGGGAAAAGGCTAGGCAGATGATGAGTTGTGATCAGTCAAGCAAAATAATAAAACCACAGTCATAGTTGACGTGATTTGACAACAGTATGTACTAGGCTCACAGAAATCAAAGGTGATTCATCTAACTTAGTTTCCCACGAAAGATACTGCGTCATCTTTTGTTTTTTTCCTAAAACTCGACTGTGTACTTGACTAAGTCAAAAGTACTTATACAACGGTACATGTAAACACTGTAGTGTGTAGGTACCAATTATGCAATATAGCTCACCCAAATTTCGCCATTTCTGTTTAGGGCGATTACAGGAGCTAAACGCGAGTTTTATAATGCAAAAAAGCACATGATTCAATGCAATAAACAAAACCAGAAAAATATATGATAGTCTTCAGGATATATGCTAGTACGATAGTGTTTTGAAAACATAATACAACAAATTTTATTAAAAAAAAAAAAAACACGAACTTGTGTCTAAAAAATTATTTTAACGAGTATTTTTTGGCAAATAATTCTACAAGCAACATATTAGCATCATAGTGTTTTAATTTTTAGTCCAATCAATATATTTTTTGTAAATCGCAAAAAAAACACTCATTTCGCACTATTCGGCCGCAGTGACTGACGTAACAACCGCTTTGTAGTGCAAGCTGATTAGAACTTTATTCTAACAGTATTTCAAACGAAGTTTTCAAACTTCGTTTGAAAACTTCCACAACCGCCACAAGTAGAGTTGCTAATTTTAGGGTTAGAAGGGCCTTAAGTACTGCTACTTATAGAAATGCATAATAAAGCCTATATGCGTCCTACAGCTGTGGGGCTCAGCGGCAAAATCAAATAATGAAATCATTCAAAGGTTTCAGTCAAAAATACTAAGAATGATAACGAACGTACCTTGGTATGTCTCAAACAACAGACTCCATCACAAATTGTAATGGAAGAAATTTCAGAAAAGACTTAGGGCCTCAAATGGCTTAGCATGATCCTCTGTTACGCCTAAAATACTGCAGCATTAATTTTGAAATAAATATATGGTAAAGTTGAGGATTAATGCTAAGTCCTATGTGTGACGAAAACACGATTCCATTAACTTTTCTCGATAAAAAAAAATCCAAAGTTACCTCCAAATCGAACAATAAACCGCTGGTATTCAAAAAGAACTCTCATGAAACTTTGCATCTAACTGAACTATAAAGCAGGTCTTGTTTTATTTTTTTAGTCCAATCAATAGTTTTTTTTGTAAATCGCAAAAAACCACTCATTTCGCACTATTTGGCCGCAGTGTCTGACGTAACAACCGCTTTGTAGTGCAAGCTGATTAGAACTTTATTCTAACAGTATTTCAAACGAATAGGGTTAGAAGGGCCTTAAGCACACAAAGAGCGAATCTCAAATCATCCAAACCAGTTTGCAGTAAATCTGATGAACACCCAAACAGTCGCTAGAAGACTGAAGAGAAAGATTCTTCAAGACCGACCGATTCTAGGAGGTTACAAGAATAAACCGAGCAGTCACTGGACAGCTTCCATACAATAGGGTATTTTACTCTAGATATGAGAAAAAATCTAAAAATACATTATTGAGATAGCTTAGGCAAAAAGCAGTCGGAAAACGTTAGTTTTATTTAGTTCATAAAATAGCAAACTAAATTTTAAAGTTCAATTTAAAGGTTTCAGCTTTTTTAATCTGTTTCATAACACTATTAAAGTAGTCGCCATGTTATTACGTCATACGGCTATGTAAACATAGAAGTGTCAACTGTCAACTTCAAATATCACTGCATTTACACAGCCAACTGACGTCATGACAACAGAGCAATATGGCGTCCACGCGTGCAGCGTTTTCGTCCAATTACGCGCGAACTTTGAAAATGCTAAATTTAAATGCATTTTTATGGCACTTAACGATTGAATATATTTTTTTGTAAATTTTGTAGTGGTTCATTAGCACTATAGAATCGAATTGAGACACTTCAAAAATGGGTGTAATACCCTATTCCGTTATCAATATCAAACCTGAATATCTATCTATCTATATATTAATGATTGCAATAAAAAAGTTTCGGAAAATAAAGTTATGTTTACTTCCAGTCAATTTTATCAATACTGATATTCAGCTGCATCTGTATTGGAAGCCGATCCCCTATAGTTGTGAAAAGGCTAGGCAAATGATGATGAATGACGCTCCTTCAACGTTCGCTACGGCCGCGGCATCGACTGATCGTCGTATTCTTCTCGCATTCCTTCGCAGACCTTCACCAGGGCATTCATCCATCGGGCCTATGTCCAAACGATGGTAATAGGCTTACTTATCTTACATTATACATGTAGGACTTCTTAATCTATAGGTACTAATCTATACTAATATTATAAAGAGGTAACATTTGTTTGTAAGTTTGTATGTAGGGGGTAATCTCCGGAAGTAATGAACCGATTTCAAAAATTCTTTCACCATTAGAAAGCTACATTCACCTTGAGTAATATAGGCTATATTTTATCCCCGTACTCCCACGGGAACGGGAACTACGCGGGTGAAATCGCGTGACGGCCGCTAGTAATATTATAAAGAGGAAAGATTTGTTTTTTTGTTTGTTTTTGTGTTTGTTACGATTTAACTCTAAAACTTCTCGACCGATTTTAAAAATCCTTTCAGCAATGGATAGCTACACTATCAGCGAGTAATATAGGCTATTTATCCCCTTACTCCCACGGGAACGGGAACTACGCGGGTGAAACCGCGTGACGTCCGCTAGTATAGTATAAAACGAAGTTGCTCCCGGTTTTTGTACGCTTAATATCTTTTAAACTACGCAACGTTTTCAGCAATGGATAGTTAGTAGTTGAATCACTATTCAAGAGGCAGGTTTATATATCTACATCGTACCCGTGCGAAACCGGGGATGGTCGCTAGTATAACATAAATGTAGAATCGTGGTTGAACCTCTGCCTGCCTTTCAGAGCAAACAGACGTGATACTACGTCCTGACGTCACAACACGACGTACCTATGTATATGTTTACCTCTGTTATCTATTTTGTATAGAACTTTATCTTATTGTTATAAATTACGCTTTTAGAACTCAACCGGAACGACTGCGTGGCGTCTTTTATACGTATAAATGTGTATTGAGTCGTTAAACAAGGTGTACTAATACATATTTGACACACATCTTCTAGCATTTCACATGAAGTTTCTGCCGACAATTCCAATGAGGAACCCGTCTTCATGACATATTATTTAAAAATATCGTGTCACGGTGTTTGTGGTCACACTCCCCCGAAAAGGCTCGACCGATTTTTAAGTATATTTGGTTTGGGTTTAGAAGAAGAAGATAAGAATAGGTCGTAAAGTAAGTACATTTTACACCATAATTTATATGGCGGAACAACGTTTGCGGAGTCCGCTAATTAACAAACACTATCAATCCTAAAATAACTTTACTTCTGGAAGTCGGTGACTTTTGATTAATTCATTGACTTTTTTGCCTTCGCCACACTCGATGGAAATTCCGTCGCGGATCTTCCGCGTCGGAACGCCAAAGATGTTATTGCATTGACTAATAAAGGGAACACAGCAAACTACGCGGAAGATCGGTCGTTCCGTCGCGGGCCGCTCGCCTGAGTCCCTACTCTCTAAAGGTACTGTTACACATGCTCTAAAATAGCATGCTTATAAAAGCGTTATAATGAGTATGCTCAATACGAGCATGCTTATGAGCTGTTCACATTTGCTAGCAATAGGCATGCCAGTTTTAACTATGCTCCTGAATGAGCATGCTCAAAGCAAACATTCCAAATACAAATGCCATTTTATAGCGTGCTTTCTCGCTCTCTGTCAGTTCAAACAAAGTCATGGACAATCAAACAGCTATCCGTATGGAGCTGAATAAGATCATCCTTTTGCTGGCGATGCAATGCATATAGAAGCTTATAAATATCAGCTCGGCACGTCTGCAGATGAGTGCGAGTGAGAGAGACAGATAGAGACGGACGGACGTTAGAGAGTAGGGCTCCTGGGCAGGCAGTCTCGACATAGATAGCGACAAATTCGCTAACTTTCGATCGCTGATTACTAACGAATAAATTCGGTTGCAATGACGATGATTGCGAGAAACGCATCTTGGATGTAGAGACTTGCTTTACACATAAGCATCGTTATTGCAACCGTATTCTTTCGTGAGTAATTAGCAATCAAAAGTTAGCGAATTTGTCGCTATCTATGTCGAGACTGCCTGCCCTGGTGTGCTCGTTATTAATCATTTATATGCAATAACATGTATTGGCGTTCCGACCTGACGCGGAAGATCCGCGACGGAATTTCCGTCAAGTGTGGCAATAGGCCTTTAGCTTTTATTCATGTCTGATTCTTTACCACGTCTTCCAACACAAACGGCGAGTTACTCCCGACTCATCACTGTTCCGATTGGCCACCACAAGATGTCCCGACCACTAACTAATCAAATATGAAACACCATACCTTCATAACATCAGCCAAACAAAACCCATAGCTAAAAATACTCAGAGACATGACTCACCATGGCGGCCATGGGGTACGGCGATCAATCACGATAATAGCCCACTTCTACCGGGCTTGGTTTTGGCTATTCGACTATAAAGGTCAAACCGCGCCTTGTGAAAGTGATGGGCTGTTTTTATACGACCTATGGCCTGATGAAGGACATGGAAATCATCATTCCCTTAACTTAATTTCCTTGGGGTCGGCGCGGCGTATCTTCTTCTTTCATACTTTTCTAATACTCGTCAACTCAGTGTCGCTGAGCTCCTTGAGTTATAAGTCGAGCTACACGATAACTGACAAATGCTTGCACTGACTGGACAGGTCCACTCAAATCTGTGTTGTTCTTTCTTCAAAAGACCATCTCAGACACTAATCTGAACAGTCCTCATGTGAATTGAGCAAGATTGTGTCTGGACTTCAAAAGAGACTATGACCTCTGAGTTTGTTTCGGCTGTTTCTTCTCAGAGTAGTCAGGTACGAAACACCGGCCAATTCTAGTTTTTAAAATGACGTGTAAAAGTGATTGTAAAAACCTACTTGCAAAAATAAACGTCATTTCATTTCAGCAGTCACCTTATATTATATTATACCCCTCAAATGGGGGTTTATGGACGGCTCAGACCTCAAATGTATACACATTTGAGGTCTGAGCCGTCCATAAACCCCGCAGCGTGTCTCCACAGACAATGGCCCATCTTCCATCTTGCGCCGCATGCCCTGACACCTGCACACTTGACGACCTTATGACTGCATCAGCGTGCGGAGTTCGCATAGCTGAATTTTGGGCCAAACATGTTTAATAAATATTTGCCATCGACACGCTAAGAAGAAGAAGCAGTCACCTCCTTTCTGGCCATATCTTTCACACAGTCCATCCATCGTTACTTTGGGATTCAGCAACAGTTCTGGTCTTCCTCTACTCTTATACCCATCCACATTCATACTCATAACTTTCCTCACGACGTTTTCCTCATTTCTCTGCATCACATGCCTATACCAAGACGACAGACTACCACACAACTTTTCAGTCACCGGCGCCACTTTCAGATTTCCTCTTATGTAGGTACACATTTCTTACTTTATCCATTCGCGTATCACTGCACATCCCCCTTAGCATTCTCATCAGCCATATGGAACATGGGAATATGGCAATTGAGGGGACTACGGGACCTGCCGGGGTTGCGGGACAGTTCGAAAGAGATACCGTGGCCCTGGAACACAAAGGGCGATGAAGGAACATGGATGCGTTTTAGTCAGTAAAAGTCTGACACTCCCTCCTGCTCCGCCCAGAGCGGGAGGAGTCATTTGATGATTTCCAATCCGAAAAAAAAGGGTGTTAAAAGACTCTTAACGAAACCGAAGGGCACTTGTTTTCCCCGTCATTGCAATATTTTTTTTGTTCTAGACTATACCTGGAAAGTGGGAACCTTTTAGTTACGGACATATTGGGGGTCAAAGTTCCAATTTTTTAACGTTTTTTTTTTAAATATGTTTACTTTCAACACCTTCAAGAGCCACAACCTCCGTACTATTCAACCCATCCATCAGTTCTTCGTTCACGTTCTTCAATCACGTTTTTCAGTAGGACTAAAATAGTCCTACTGAAAAACGTGGTTTTTCACCCCAAAAAAAAGTATTTTCTTAACAAATATTTTTATATAGAGTTACTTAGTTTGATGTACAGAATGCTTGGTTGACGGCTTCGTGAAGTCTGTTTACACCCTGTATAACGGCTTTTTTCAACGTTTCACAACAAATTATGCATGTTTTAAGGTATAAAGACTTATCTTAAACCTAGTTTCTATGCCCAGCATTTTCCACTATGTTAGGGTCGGCTTCCAGTCCAACCAGATCCAGCTGAATACCAGTATCTTACATGGAGCGACTGAATATTTGACATCTATAACCCAGATAATACTGGGTAATACGATACTCCTTATTAAGACCTGCATTACCGGTTGCTTCCGGTTACAGAGAAACCAGTAGGTAGTGTCGTTGATTAGGTTTCCACTGCGGTCTGCAATAAATTGTCTTGGATTCATCATCATCATTCCGAAAGACGTCCACTGCCGGACATAGGCCTCCCCCACAAGTGTTGCCACGTTGACCGGTCTCGTGCGGCTTGCATAAGGCCTCCCACTAGGTAGACCGATAGGCCTCTCCCAAGTAGGGTTGCCAACCGTACTATAATATATGGTATTGTACTATATTTCGGGTCTGCGTACTATATACTGTTGAAGAAATACTATATTTTCACGGAAATCCGTCAAACTAATCATTATTTAAAAAAATTATGAACACGAATTTACATTAACTTTTGAGTGAGGCGTGTATCTTTGCAAAAGTAAAAGATTGTAGTGAGATAACTGAAAAAGTTACAGCATATTTTAAAAAATACTAAAAATAACCAATTTAGTTTAAGTATTTTCAATCCAGCTCTCTATTCCCGTCACTTCGGCATTTACAGAAAGGATATTTTCGGTTATGAATTCGAAATGGCGAGGAGAAAGAAACAGAAGTAGTATATATCTCATTAATAAAAAATCAGCTTTTAATTTACATTAATCTAAAAATTTAATATATTAATAGAGCATTATGACACTTTTATTTTAGATTAAAAAAAAAAAAAACAAACAATAAAAGCAAAGTGTATGGCTCTGTGCCAAATAAATTAGGAACAAATAGGTACCTACCTATATCTTTGACTTTTTTAATTTTTCCATAAAATACTATATTTTTTAGAAGCGTACTATATTTTTTATGGCTTATTTTGAAAAATACTATATTTCGCCTAAGAAATGTTGGCAACCCTACCCCCAAGTGTCGCCAGTTGTAGTTGCCACATTGTTTGGTCTCGTGCGGCTCGCATAAGGCCTCCCACTGGGTGGAGTGACCTTCTGGTGGATTGTGTGTTTAGTTTTTCCAATCCCCAAAGTCCCGTTATCTCTACCGTTAAAGTTTCCGTAACAATAATTTAGGTACTTACATCGCAATGATACTTTGAAGGTTATCAGTCAGTTTATGATTAAATAAACTGCAAACCTAACATAGCATTATATTGATCACATTTATATAGGTATTACTAGCTGACCCACGCAACTTCGTCTGCGTCACATAAAAGAGAAACAGCTCACTAAAGGAATACATTTTTCCCCGTTTTTGCAATATTTTTCATTTATGCTCCGCTCTTTTTGGTCGCAGCGTGATGTTATATAGCCTATAGCCTTCCTCGATAAATGGACTACCCAACACTGAAAGAATCATTCAAATCGGACCAGTAGTTCCAGAGATTAGCGCGTTCAAACAAACAAACAAACTCTTCAGCTTTATAATATTATATAAGTAGGTATAGATTAAGTATAGATAAGTATAAATTATCCTAGTCGCGAATTATAAGTTGTAGGTTCTTTGAGTATTTTATTTCATGACCATTGCTCTCAAAACAGTGACAGAAAAAATCGTGAGGAAACCGACATTATTATAGGAACCGAATCTACCGTCGCATAGGCATGCAAATATATAATTCTAAAATCAAAGAATTGTATTGATACCGAAGCACTTAAGATGTCAAATCATTAGAATCACAAACACAAAATTAAATGTAAGTACTATCGGGGTCTTTTCCGCCTGACCATTTTAATTTTTTTTTGCTTAAATCATGCGGAGGCGCCGAGCCACGCCCCCTTAAAGTTTGGGCCTATTAGGAAAGCGTCAACTTTGGCGCGCAAAATAACAATAACTCTCGTTTGGCGTGCGACGTCAGTGCGCTCGGCCGATTCGGTATCTTTTCATTCATTTTTTCTACACAAAGTCAACGGGGCGGGGCTTGAGAGCGTTTTTTATGTTGCGAGTGCAAGCAAAAATGAGCTTAGTGGTGGTCAGGCGGGAGTGTCCTCGATAGTACCTACTTAAAAAAAAACAATACTTAATGTCAATCGGAATGATACGCATTACGCATGTCAATAAGAAGGATAAAAAAATAAAATGTCAGAATAATTACTGTATGTCAATCATAATAATAGTTTGTCAATCAGTACAGCGATTTATCATTAAGGAAGTCGTCAATTGTGTAATAACATTTCTCAACTAATATTTGGTTTAGAGCCCTTTTAAATTACGAAATAAGTGGTACCTAACCACTGGTGTCCGACTAGAGTTTCGGTTTCGGCTTGTGCTACCTTCGGCCAAATGGAACCGACCTTTGGTCGAAGCCGAATATTTCTCGCTAGCGACGAAATTGAACGAATTGTTGCGATTGTTACGAATACGGGAAAGCCAATCTTGAACTGAATTTCTTTAGGTTATAAAACAGGCAACAACAAGGTTATGGCTCTAGCCGATTATTTGGCCTTGGCCTCTGTTTTTGGCCAGAAATCGATCTTACGCCGGATACTACTACTAATCCAGCTCGTACTGGGCTCGGCATGGTACGAGTACCTAAATACTCCTCTCATACAGAGGCAAACGAAAAACTGGCTTGTACCATGCTTGTACAGTCAAATAGACAGTCACTCCATGTAATGAAATTATGTTTATTTTTGCAAGTAGGTTTTTACAAACACTTTTACACGTCATTTTTTAAAAACTAGATGGGGCCGCCCGGTGTTTCCTACCTGACTACTCTGAGAAGAAACAGCCGAAACCAACTCAGAGGTCATAGTCTCTTTTGAAGTCCAGACTACAATCTTGCTCAATTCACATGAGGACTATGCAGATTAGTGTCTGAGGTGGTATTTTGAAGAAAGAGACACAGATTTGAGTGGACCTGTCCAGTCAGTGCAAGCATTTGTCAGTTATCGTGTAGCTCGACTTATAACTCAAGGAGCTCAACGAAACGACGAACAACACCAAAGAAAGGACATTTGGGTTATTGGGTAGGTCGCTAATAGTACTCAAACTGCCAGACAGTCGTGGGGAAAAAAATAAAATGTGTCACAATAATTAAATAAAATTAATAATAATTTACAAAAGGAATGTAAAAAAAAACATCATTAAATGTCACAATAATAATAAAAAAAGTAAATAAATTTAATTAATTAAGTAAACAATTCAAATATCTAGACCTGCCCTGCAAGTACGTAGCAATCGATAACGATCGAATCGGTACGCTTCGATAAATCCGACTTTTCGATTGGTTAAAAACACATTTTATCGAGAATAACTGTCAGATTTATCGAATCGTATCGAATCGAGTGCTACGTACTTGCACTGCTGGCTCGTGAGGTTGTCGACATGTGGGACGTGAATACAGCAGTCATTGTGCCGATAGTCGTGTCGGCCAATGGATAGCCTCGACCATCATCTTAGGAGACTCTCGCTTGGCAGCTGGATCAAGAGCTTGATTCAGAAAGCAATACTTCTGGACACGGCACGTATTGTTAGGAGGTTCCTCTCTCAAGAGCCCTGACCACCGGCAGCTCGGACCCCGTTCCCAGCACTGGTGGGCTACTGTTTTTATACTTTTAAATGTTTTTTATATATATTTTTTTAACTACTTAATATTTAAAAATATAACAGATTTGTTTACAGATGAATAAAGGAAATAAAATATGTAAAATACTTAACAAAATATGTAAAATACTGGTATTCAGTCAGTTGCATCTGGTTAGATTGGAAGCCGACCCCAACATAGTTGGCGAAAAGGCAGAGAAATGATGATGTCCTCCCATTAGGTAGGAGGATGTTTATGTTTATCCCCTTATTCAAAGTGTGGTATGATTCGTACTTGGTATTTTTATATTGTTGACAAAGCTGCATCCGTCGCTGAAAGATTATTTAACGCCTACACAGTTATATTTTGATTCATGCCGACAATTTCGAATCTAATCAGTCCATAACAACTGTAAAACCTTTCAGCTTAATTAAAACTAGCTGACCCGTGCAACTTCGTCTGCGTCTCATAATATAGCTTATAACATAACATGTCATTTTGTGCATTCAATTACGAACAAAAACCTTTTAAAATCAATATTGCTTACCTCCTATAACATACGGCGTGATAATATGTAGCCTAAAGCCTTCCTTGGTTTACAAAGAACATTTCATAACACTGTTAAGTAATACTAAATAACTACACAATTGAAATAGTTTTATAATCGATACACACATAAAACAAATCATAAATTCTAATGCAGAACAGAACGACTCACAGTCGGGGCCCATTTAAATTTTACCAATCAAATCTTCCCAAGGGGCCCCGACTGTGAGTCGTTCTGTTCTGCATTAGAATTTATGATTTGTTTTATGTGTGTATCGATTATAAAACTATTTCAATTGTGTAGTTATTTAGTATTACTTAACAGAATTCTAAACTACTGGGCTTGTTTCTTTCTTTTTAGTTTTTATTTAAGTTAATTCTTTCACGTATTTTTTAAAATTAGTTTTTACGCAGTCGGGTTTTTTTATTATGTATAGATTAGTATCAAAATAGTCTCTATTAGTAGTATCATATTAGTAGTAATGATTGAGTGCGTTACATTGAGTTTTACCGTAAAACGTCGTTTCCCAGCAATATTTTTCGCGTAGTTAGGTACTTAGTTTGATGTACAGAATGCTTGGTTGACGGCTTCGTGAAGCTTTCGTGTACGCCTTGTCTAACATTGGATTGGGCCAATCTTTTCCAACAGTGACGTATTTTCGGGTGGGGTATTCGAGGAAAGAGGTATTGTAAAACAAACACGAGCTTATACTACATACATACACACATTGTAAGAAACACACTCTAATTATAATTAGTCTAAAACAGTACAGCGATGACATCATAATGATTCTTTGTTCGGTACACTCGCTGATAAGGTTGTAGGTACCTACCGTCTTATCACGCCAAATTGTAATTATAAAACAGCTGGTAGATGTTATTTATCTTGTTAATGACATAAGTTTGTAAAATGTCGTTGCCCGGAGTTCAAACTGCAATTGAAGATGTGGTTTTGTGTAACAAGTAGGGATGCATTATAATACACATGTAAACGGGTATTTATCGAGCTTCAGGGTAGCCCTAGCAATGACTTTGACCTTGAAAAAATTGTTTCTCGACCGTTATGAACTTGGAGGGTTGTATTGATGGTTTTGATGATTATAATTCTGTAACTACATACGTCTTACAATCGCGTCCAATATTTTAATCAACATACAACCTAGCACTGGCCTGCAATTTGCCAAAAACGTAAGAAAATTTGAATTTCGCGAGCTGGTCGAAGCATTCACCTTAATATAAGCCCGACGTTTCGACCGCATTGCACCAGCCGTGGTCGCGGGAAGACACGGCGGCGACGTGGCGGTATCTCCAATACTTCAGTCTTCCCGCGACTAATTCGCGATAAATACCCGTTTACATGTGTACTATAAGTAGGGATGCATCGATACGCACTTCGGCCTATATGATACCGATACCGGTTTTTATAAAAAAGTATCGCCGATATAGATGATTCAAAGAAAGTTATAAAAAGCTGTGGCTTTAGAAACAGACAAAATTACTCATACTTAGGCTGGGTTGCACCATCTTACTTTAACTATAACAAACATCGAAACTTCAGTTAAAGTATCGGTTAGGCCAAAAATGAGTTGCACCATTTGAAAAATAATTAAATGACGTCATAACTTTAACCGTAACTGTAACCGCTCACTTTCCGCTGGTTAGTGTTATTGTTTGTGTTAAATTATCTGTCAATTGTCAAACGCGTTGAATATAACCTCTAAACATCATGTCCCTAAATGACACTGATGACAGCGCTAGAAATGGTTCTGATCAGTGTTGCCATATTTCAAAATGTTACCCGCATCGAATTTGGGGTAAATCACGCCTCATTTGACTTGCAACCAATTTAACTTTGACAAAGCTAAAGAATTCGTTGGTGCAACACATTTGATTTGATTTAATTTAATTTAAATAAATTAACTAATAATGATATATTAACAATTTTATATAATTATATTTGTTGTTAGTTCATCTTGGTGACTTTTACGGCTCTTTAGTAAATTGATCCCGCTCATTTCGATCCCGCGGGATCAGTTTACTAAATTAATATTTTTATGTAAATTTGTTTAGTAGATTGGTCCCGCTCTTAAAATATAAAAAAAATGCCGTCGAATTTCAAATTTGAGTAACATCATGTAGAAAAATGTTAGGAAAAATAACCTGTCCAGTGTGAGTACTATCTCAACGTATTGATATAAAAGAGTGTCCATGGAGTTTCTTGCCCGTTCTTCTCCATAGAGATTTACGCTAGGGAATAGGATAGGCAACTACGGTACTTTCACATTATTATATTTCACATTTAATTTTCATCTTTGTTTCGACAATTCATAGTAACTGGCCTACTTGAAATAAATGCTTTGATTTTGAGTCATTCTGAAAACTATTCAATTTCCAGAAGTATAAAATTTGTGTTCGTTTAAGTGGAAATAACTTCGATTGAAAACAATAATTTCAGTAGAATCGAGCTATAACTGAACTGATCATTTTAAATTTTAATGAGAAGATCGTGCAAGTTTTAATGAATGCGAAATGAAATTGGAACGAGGGCATAATGTGTATTTGAAGGCTTGCCTTTTATGAAACTGCAAAAATATTATTTTTGGTAAAAATTTCACACTGACGACCCGGATAGCGCAGCGGTAGTGAGGCTGCTTTACGATCTTGGGGTCCCGGGTTCGAATCCCGGTAGGCGCAAATGTTTGTGTGATGAGCAAGGACATTTGTTTCCGAGTCATGGATTTTTATATTTATAACTAGCGGACGTCCCGCGGTTTCACCCGGGTAGTTCCTGTTCCCGTGGGAGTACGGGGGTAAAATATAGCCTATGTTACTCAGGGTGAATGTAGTTTTCTAATGGTGAAAGAATTTTTGAAATCGGCGCTGTAGTTTTTGAGTTTATTCTTTACAAACAAACACACAAAAATACAAATCTTTCATCTTTGTAATATTAGTGTAGCTAAGTATGTATTTACAAAAAAAAGTATCATGTAGTATATCAACTATCTGGTGTCCACGACACAAGCCTCGTTGCTTAATGTGGCACTAGATGGTGGTGTAATACCTAGTGATATTTATTTATATAAGTAGTAACATGGCACAACAGGAAGGACAAGGCAACAGAAGGAACAGGAAGATTATGATGGATGGGTCGCGATTCGAAGATAAGCGTGTACCTACCACATGCCTGTGTTCATTGGTTGACAGTCAGTGAAAAGGGTATTCCACAGGGTAACTCCCTCAATCAAATGAGTGGGCATCTTCCACTTGTTGTAGGTTATTATGATTCAAAATCCCTACACGCAATTTCCATTTGTATTCCTATATCCGTAAATGGTCAGATAGGCAGTCGCTCCATGTAAAATACTGGTAATCAGCTGCATCTGGTTAGACTGGAAGCCGACCCCATCAAAATGGAACTAGTGATTATAAAAATCAACAGTAGTTCCATCATGGAACTGTTAATCTTACTAGTGGAATTAGTGATTAAAAAAATCAACACAGTTCCATTCTTTTCAGATTCTTTAAAAATGGAACTAGTGATTATAAAAAAATTGGTTGCCTGTAAAGTCGGTATACGGGCGAAAGTTTTACGTGACAACGACTTTGAGTGGTAAAATAAACTTTTTATGTCTGTCTCTCTCGCTCTTAGGCGGGACGCGTGCCTCTCACTCGCTCTCATTGTGAGCGCATAACGTGAGTGGTACGTAACGCAGTTTCTTGAAGTGTCACCCGGCAAACCAATTTATAAGACGTTGTCACGTCAAAAACAACACTAGTTCCATCATGGAACTGTTAATGGTACTGGTGACAATGAAGGAACATAGTTGATTGATGATTCATAGATGATTCCTACATCTGTAAAATAAACTGAAAGTCTGAAAATGGCGCCGTTGACTGAAAAGTTGTGTCGTAATCGGTTGTCGTGGTATGGGCATGTGATGCGGAGGGATGAGGAAATTGTCGTGAGGAAAGTTTTGAGTATGAATGTGGATGGGTATAAGAGTAGAGGAAGACCAAAGAAACGATGGATGGACTGTGTTAAGAGCGGCCAACCCGCCATACTTTTCGCGAGAATTTTGACAATAGCTCGTGCGTGATTATGCCGTTGTTTGACATATATCTTTGATTTTTTTTATTTAATAGGTATCTTGTGGACTATATCTAGGCTTCTATCGAAGCAGAAAATTAAAATTTGTAGCAAGAAATTCAGTATAAGCCTCCAAAAATTGCTGTTTTGCACAACTTTTACCTCAACTTTGGCCGTTCATAATGTACTTAGAAATTGTAAAAGTAAAGAAAGCATCCTGATAGAAGCCTTGCAAATGTAGTGGATTCTAAATAACAAATATTTATTTCACATACTTGTAAGACTAATTCAAAAACATATTTCCTGGAACAAGTTTTCGAACAATATTTTTCGTTCAATGCCTCGCGTTAGGTGGTATGAGGTACGCGGGAGGGAAGTAGTGCGGGTTCGGGGCTAGGTAAGACAGGGGAGTTGAAAGAATACCAGCGCTGTGGCTCTGGATGAAACAACAAGCTTTACGACCATGCTCGCGTTGACGAAAGGCGGGCCGGGAAGGAGGGCCCTTCCCGGCCCGCCTTTCGTCAAGTTAAGGATGATATGGCTACAAAAGAGGTGTCTGATGAGATGACGTGTTATAGAGAAGTGTGGAAGACGAAGACTTGATGCCCAAATGAATTACAGCTTTACGTGTAGCAAAATATCCAGGGAAACCCAATCATTAATTTAGGAATCTCAGAATCAAGGAAAAGGATGATCAATTTCGAGGCGTGTCATTCATTAGGAACGCAATAGGTACTGAACGATGCATCTGCACATCGTAAGTATTAAAACACCATATTTACCTTCTGGAATTCAGTTGGTTTAGTGTCTTCAGTGGGGTCTCTTGTGGGGGCACAGGAACTATTGTAAAATTCTGGTGATAATACGATCTATATAAAGATAGTACCTATACGTGGTGCAGCATATTTGAATCCAGTTGCCTTCTGTGAGTAGCATATTATAACCCATGCCCATAGAACTAACATGCCTCAAATGGCTTAGCATGATCCTCCGTTACGCCTAAAATACTGCAGCATTAATTTTGAAATAAATATAAAGGGTCTAAAACACCTCTTAACGAAGCCGAAAGGCACTTGTTCTCCCCATCATTGCGATCATTTTTTTTGTTCTACACCATACCTTTTTTTTAATACAAGTTTTTAATGTAAGATTTTTACTTTAAACACCTCCGCGACCCCCGTACTATTCAATCCATCCATCAGCACAATGTTTTGAGCGCATTACATTGAGTTCTACCACAAAACATAATTTTTCACCCCAAAAAAAAAAGTCATGTCGCAGCAATAATTTTTGCGTAATTACTTAGTTTGATGTACAGAATGCTTGGTTGACGGCTTCGTGATGAGGTCTTTTACACCCTGTATGATAAAGTTGAGGATTAATGCTAGGTACTATGTGTGACGAAAACACGATTCCATAAACTTTTCTCCATAGAAAAAAATCCAATGTTAAGTACCTCAAAATCGAACAATAAACCGCTGGTATTTAAAAAGTACCATGAAACTTTGCATACTAACTGAACTAATATAAAGCAGGTCTTAAGTGTTTATTTTTTTTAGTCCAATCAATAGATTTTTTGTAAATTGCAAAAAACCACTCATTTCGCACTATTCGGCCAGTGACTGACGTAACAACCGCTTTGTAGTGCAAGCTGATTAGAACTTTATTCTAACAGTATTTCAAACGAAGTTTGAACCACCACAAATAGAATTGCTAATAGGGTTAGAAGGGCCTTAAAATCCTTCCTTAGTGAAGTGTCTAGTCTGTCAGTGAATGGATAAATTGCAAAAGAGCTTCATTCTCTCGCCCTTATCCCATTTTAGAATAGAATTTGACCCATTACACTCACGGGTGTCGTATAAGGCGACTAATGTCTGAGGCAGAACACCTTGCGCCTCCGTAGACCAGAGAATGGGCAGCAGCGTTTTCTGTTAGTCTTTCATCACTGCGATCTCCAATCCGCCTGCCAAGCGTGGAGATTACGGCAAATTCCTCCCATCATGGGAGAGGCTTATGTCCAGCAGTGGACGTTATGGGCTGTTGTTGTTGTTGTTGTGTATCCCAATTTATTAGTGGTCGGCGCATCATATCTTCTTCTCCCACACTTCTCTATTACTCGTCGCCTCATCAGACACCTCCTTTCTACCATATCATCCTTCAAACAGTCCATTCCAGATGATAACCTCTAGTAAGTTGCAACATTATATATAAATACAAACACGTGTTGGACACGAAACTTACTTACACAAACTTTAGTATTTTTCCATACATCCCAACTGACAAAATAAATAAACAAGTCGAATCAAGTCCTTATCAGACGGACAAATGAGTCAACCCTCGGATGTGGGTTAATTGCTCATAGAAATTGTTAATTGTCAGTGCGAATGCACTTACACATACACACAAGCACTTACATTACACACAATACATACTGCCAGTAAATATAGGACATCGTCTTTTGGAAACAAGAATTTGTGTCGTAGAGCTAGGGTTGCCACCTTCTTTTAGGACGAATAAAGTATTTTTTTGTTTTGGTAGCACAAAAATAAAGTACACAGCATAAAAAAGAGTATTTATTATTATTTTTCAATATTTGTCCTTAGATACGTATTTTTTGTTGCTCTTTGCGACATTTAACAAATATGTCTTTCTTGAAGATATTTACAGCGTCTTTGCAATCAAAAACCAGTTTATTAGTCTCATAAGTACTTACTCATAACCAGTAACGAGCCAGTAAAAATCAGTTTTACGTAAATAGAGTATTTTAGCGTACTTTATTGGTGTCGTAGATTATAAAGTACGCCTACATGAAAAAGAGGAGAATACTCTATTTTAGAGTATGGGTGGCAAGTGTGGCAACCCTAACTATAGCTAAAAAACCCAAATACTGATAAATCACAATCCTTAAAATGGGGTTTTACAATGTAAAATCAACTCTTGGTTAAAATGCATGTTACCACATAGGCTACATTTACCACTCAATAAAGAAAAGTCTTTATCGAGTGGTTAGTGCCTAACTTGGTGTCAAAGTTTTAATGTCGCCATGCCGTCGAGAAATATCTCTCAGGCATGCTGGTTTTCTGCACCGAATCGGGCGGGAGGAAACGTCCGGGTGTTTCCACCGCGAGGATCGACCGGAGGACATGGTGG
The DNA here is from genome assembly GCA_905147715.2 of Xestia xanthographa. Lineage (NCBI taxonomy): Eukaryota > Metazoa > Arthropoda > Insecta > Lepidoptera > Noctuidae > Xestia > Xestia xanthographa. The sequence continues at coordinate 21,513,477 of LR990667.1, forward strand.
AGGTGTGCCCCGCTTGGGCAGAGCACCGCCGTGTCCTCGAAGCGGCGATTGGCGGCGGCGACCTCTTGCGGCCGGCCCTGGTTCAAGCCATGGTCTGGAGTGAGACGGATTGGGACGCCGTCACCTCCTTGTGCGAAGCAGTAATGCTAGAGAAGAAGGTGGCGGAACGTGAGAGGGAGAGAACCTCACGTCCCGGCCGCTGCGGGAGACGCCCCGCACCGTAGGCGCGGGCCTGTGGACGGTGGGCTATGGGCTAGCTCTCCGTCCGTCCGTCTCATGACGACAGGCCGTGTCAACGGCGCAGGAGTGTACCACGCGCGACGCAAAAAGAGTTAGCAAAAAGGAAGGGGTCCGCAAGGACCGATGCCTCCCAGGGTTGCTGGACTGTTTTCGAAAGAGATACCGTGGCCCCGGAATACAAAGGGCGATAAAGGAACATGGATGGGTTTTAGTCAGTAAAAGTCTGACACTCCCTCCTGCTCCGCCCAGAGCGGGAGGAGTCATTTGATGATTTCCCATCCGAAAAAAAAGGCGTGCTGGTTTCCTCACGATGTTTTCCTTCACCGAAGCAAGTGATAATTATACAATACGCACATGAATCCGAAGAATCAGAGATGCGAGTCTTGGGTTCGAACTTGAGACCTATGACTTGACAGTCCAACGGTCATACCACTAGGCTACCACTGCTTACAAGGAAAAAATCGGATGAATAGTTTAGGCACTACGGAGGAACATACGTAAATACAATACATAGATACATATAAAGGGTGTAAAACACCTCTTCACGAAGCCGAAAGGCACTTGTTCTCCCCGTCATTGCGATCATTTTTTTTGTTCTACACCATACCTGGGAACCTTCTAGTTACGGAGATATTGGAGGTCAAAGTTACAACTTTTTGACAAGTTTTTTTTTTAAATACAAGTTTTTAATGTATGATTTTTACTTTAAACACCTCTACGACCCCCGTACTATTCAATCCATCCATCAGCACAATGTTTTGAGTGCGTTACATTGAGTTCTACCACAAAACATGATTTTCACCCAAAAAAAGTCGTTTCCCAGCAATAATTTTTGCGTAAAGTTACTTAGTTTGATGTACAGAATGCTTGGTTGACGGCTTCGTGATGAGGTCTTTTACACCCTGTAGACTGCTAATATCATAACCCTGCCTTTTACTTAGCCGTAGTCTGTTAAAAAAAACGTGGAACATAACAGAACAAGTTTTGGTGACTTTTTTGTTTGATTCATGGCCGTTTCCACCAGTAGCCCCTAAAATTTAAGTGTCTCCTAAACAAATATAAGGGGCACCTAACGCAAGTTTTGATTTCACCAACGGTTAAGTGACACCTAAAGCATTAAGGGGGCCTTATAATTTAGGGGGTGAATTGACGACCCCGTATCTCTTAGGTGACACATATTTTTAGGTTATTTTGTGACCGACCAGGATTACTCTTATTTAACAAGATAAAAATGGATAGTGACCACGATGTATATGAAGCTTTAGAAGCAATTGAAGATAATATAGAGTTATTTGTTAACCGAAGTTTGTTAAGGTGGCCTCGTATTTACCGTGAAAGATCGAAGGATTTTAACAAATATGATGACAAAGACTTTAAGATACAGGTTATATAAGGAGAGTGTTTTTTATGTTGCAAAAAAGTTAACATTTATTAAAATTCCACGATGACAGGTAAAGTACCGAGGTACCTTTATAGTGAATTGGGTCTTACGTGTAGGTAGCTACTTGCTTAATTTTGAATGTATTATGTAACTTTGTACTCATTACTTGCATCTTATTTATGGAAATAAATCTATGGCACCAATTACTTAGATTTTATGCGACAGGCAATCAATTAGATATCAATAGTAGATCTAAACGGCCTCAGTATTTCTACTTGCAGCCGAATTATGAGTGTCTGAAGCTATTGTGATTCTGCGAAGGGAATTTATAAAATTTCCAGACACTCAAGAAGATCAACAAATAGTAAAAGAAGAAGTCGGTCAAAAAAAAGTAAAGAACACGCAATCACGCAACAAATTATGAAAATGTCACTCAAGCTCAAGTTTTTTTTTCCGCACTTCCGCAGTACCTCCGCACTATACGTCACCTAACTAGGAGACTCTTACCTAAGTAGCCCTTAGGATGGTGAAACAGAATTTAGGTAAGGGGATGATTTGAAGGGTCCCCTAAGATAAGGGAACCTTACTTAGGTTACTGTTTAGGGGACCACCGACTTCCAAAACTTATTTTGTTACCAGCTGTTGTAAGACGCGACGTTCGAACACCGATCGAAACGACCCTACAATTCACTCACGTGTTTTTTGTGGTTCGGGGGAATTGATCCCATAAAAAAAAACCACTAATTAATAGGTATTACATAAAAATTAAAAATATTACTAAGAAACATCGACCTGAGATAAGAGAGCAATTTGTAAATATTTTTGTCAACCGATAGCAACTTTTACGCCGCAAAGAAATTGGTCCATAGCAATTATACCAATATGTGTTAGAATGTCACTTCTCAGAGGCGTCGGGCCGTCTGATGTTAGCGCGAAATTATTCTAAACTAATTAACATGTTTTTAGAGAGGGGCTTAGAAAAGTATCGATAGTTTGCTGTGCTTTTTGTATAATACGACCTGCTATGGAAGAGCGGACTCTCCTAACACAGGCACTATCTGCCTAAAAGGAGAATCCAATCACAAAATTTTGTAAAAACTTAAAGTTGTTCTACCAATAAACTATTTTTTTTTAGATCATTTGTCGTCTCCGTACAATTTTTACCCGACTACTGCGGAGCCAAAAGGAAAGTTTATGATTTTAGCAGTCTTTATGTTCTTATGGTTTGTATTTACGTATGTTCCTCCTTAGCGCCTAAACTATTCATCCGATTTTGATGAATAAGGTGTCAATCGATTCGTTATTCGTCTTCAACAATAGGAAGAGTCGATTTTACCTTGCAAGTAACCCCCGAATTTAATTAGAGCGTGATTTTTCATCACTGCGATCTCCAATACGCCTGCCAAGCGTGGAGATTACGGCAAATTCTTCCCATCATGGGAGAGGCTTATGTCCAGCAGTAGAAGTAATGAGCTGTAGTTGTTGTTGTTGTTGTGATTTTACAGTAGTCGGGTTTTTTAGTGGTAGTATTAATACCACACAAATTCTTGTTCGACTATGTTGGGGTCGGCTTCCTAGAACCACAAATTCGAAGACATGTGACGTCTACCAACCCGCACTGGGGCCGCGTGTTGGGTTATAGCCCATTCCCTCTCATAGAGAGGAGGCCTGTGTCCCAGCAGTGGGAACGTTATAGGCTGATTTTATCAAAAATTATACCCAAGAGACCAAGACAGTCACAAACATGAAAAATATTTACCCAATTTACTAAAACATAATTTATTATAAGTATTGATTTAAATTAAATACTAATCAGTAATAATCATAATTAATGCTTTATTGAAACCTTGACAATGTTTTTGTTTTAATTGAATAACGACTATTATAATATTATCAATATTTTATTCAAATATAAACCGTCACTTACTATCAATCCCGCATTTACTTCCTCATAAACTTAAATAAAGTTATTTTAAGGCGTCAAATTACTAATTGGACCCCCCTATCTAAATTGCGGAATTCCTGACCCCCAGGTCAAATAAAACTATGTCATGGATGCCATTTTAACACTTACGTATGCAGAATAAAGATTATTTTGTCTATTCCGGGAGTTCACACGACCCTGGCAAAATTTCCGCAATTAAAGAACTTCGACTTTAAATATATCTAAACATATTGTATGAAACAAATAGCTTCATTCGTTAATTTTAATATTTAGTCTGTGGAAAAACGATGCATTTTAGGTTCACCCCTTCACTCGCTCTCTCACAATTTTCATGTAATTCCACGCAACCAGTTTGCCAATAAAATATTCATTTAAAAGTATTTTGTTGATTATTTAACAAAATTGGTGCCGAAACCTTTGCTCTTTTTCTGCTGTTTTTTTTTTTTAAATTAATTTTATTATTTAGTCTGTGGAAAAACGATGCATTTTATGTTCACCCCTTCACTCGCTCTCTCACAATTTTCATGTAATCCCACGCAACCAGTTTGCCAATAATAATAAAATACTCATTTAAAAGTATTTTGTTGATTATTTAACAAAATTGGTGCCGAAACCAGGGGGACCTTTAGATAGCGTATTATTTAGTCTGCTGTTTTTTTTTAATTAATTTAACTATTTAGTCTGTAGAAAAACGATGCATTTTATGTTCACCCCTTCACTCGCTCTCTCACAATTTTCATGTAAATCCATGCAACCAGTTTGCCAATAACAATAAAATATTCATTCAAAAGTATTTTGTTGATTATTTAACAAAATTGGTGCCGAAACCTTTGCTCTTTTTCTGCTGTTTTTTTTCATTAATTTCATTATTTAGTCTGTGGAAAAACGATGCATTTTATGTTCACCCCTTCACTCGCTCTCTCACAATTTTCATGTAATTCCACGCAACCAGTTTGCCATTAAAATATTTATTTAAAAGTATTTTGTAGATCAGTTAACAAAATTGGTGCCGAAACCAGGGACCTTTAGATAGCGTATTAATTAGTCTACTGTTTTTTTTGCATTCATTTTATTATTTAATCTGTGGAAAACGATGCATTTTATGTTTACCCCTTCACTCGCTCTCTCACAATTTTCATGTAAATCCATGCAACCATTTTGCCAATAACGATAAAATATTAATTTAAAAGTATTTTGTTGATTATTTAACAAAATATACATAACGCCTTTTCACATGAGTTTAGGCAGAAACTACAGATCGCCACCTGCTACGATCATTACACACTCCTTGCGCCTCGTTCACGTTCATTACACACTCCTTGCGCCTCGTTCACGTTCATACATCAGCCCGTTTAGCATGATCACCGTAGACGCGAAAGAAAATCGACAAATCTTTTGTTCATCTGTCATTGAATAGACAAAATGACAGATGAACAAAAGATTTGTCGATTCTCTTTCGTTTCTACGGTGGTCATGCTACGCGGGCAGGATATATCGATATTGGTAAATATTGTAGTACAACACTAGCGCAATAAATCATTATCGTTAACGTCATAATAATACTAGTAATGACCTAGCCTCATTTGTAAGTACGTCCACTATGAGAGACGGGACCAAGATATAATTTATTTACGTTTCCGTATCCAAGTTAAATATGAATACATTCATATTCATAGAATAATCTGCAGCCTATAAAGTTCCCGCTGCTAGGACACACGGCCTCCTCTCTATGAGAGGGAATGGGCTATAATCCACCAAGCGAGCCCAGTGCAGTGGTAGATGTCACATGTCTTCGAATTTTTGGTTCTGATACATTTCGGTTTCTTCACGATGTTTTTACTTTCACCGCTTCATCTTCCGGAATAAATGTTAATACCGACCTGCGTGTAAGGTTTCTTAGGCTCTCTTAAAAGAGAAGAAACATAAAGAACAACAAAATAATAATAATAATAACTTTATTTAAAGAAATCTTAGACATAGGTTACAAAATGTTTAACAGGCTAATTTAGGTCAGTATATATATGTGGTGTAGTCATCTGTAGCCGAACTAGGCAGAGCCTGTATTTCGACTATCAGCGCCAAACCCCTCGAGTAATAAGGCGATTACAACAGCTAAATTAGCAACTCTATTTGTGGTGGTTCAAACTTCGTCTGAAACGCTATTAGAATAAGGTTCTAATCAGCTTGCACTACTAAGTGGTTGTTACGTCAGTCACTGCGGGCCGAATAGGGCGAAATGAGTGGTTTTTTGGATTGGTTTGATGGATTTACAAAAAATATATTGATTGGACTAAAAAAGTAAAACACTATGATGCTAATATGTTGCATGTAGAATTATTTGCCATAAAATCAGAATGATCATGTATTTTAGTATGGTTTTTACTCGTTATAAGAAATTTTTAGAGATAGGTTCGTGATTTTTTTCTATCGAATAAAATTAGTTGTATTATGTTTTCTAAACACTATCGTACTAGCTTAGATCCTGAAGAATATCATATATTTTTCTGGTTTTGTTTATTGCAGTGAATCATATGCTTTTTTGCATTATAAAACTCGCGTTTAGCTCATGTAATCACCTTAAACATTTCATCCATCAACACAATATCTTGAGTGCGTTACTTTAAAACACCTCCACGACCCCCGTACTATTCAATCCATCCATCAAAACAATATTTTGAGTGCGTTACATTGAATCCTACCGTAAAACGTGATTTCTCACCCCAAAAAAAAAATCGTCTCTCAGCAATATTTTTTACGTAAAGTGACTTAGTTTGATGTACAGAATGCTTGGTTGACGGCTTCGTGAAGGCTCTATTTACACCCTGTTACTATGTATACTTGTATAGAAGCGACACTCCTTTGTTACCCAATCAAATACAAACAATGATGAGTAACCACTTGCATAATTGTCAGGGCATAGGGTACTTTTTATCTCTCCTCTCGAATGAGTACGTTCCCTAGATATCAATAATGTTGTGATACTAATATCATTGTTTTATTTATGGGGCTGTACATGGACATGAATGACATTGCATGGAGTACAGGTCGCGGCACGTAACTCTAGCGCTGAACGAAACGTGGAGGGGATATCTGCGCATGTTATACGACTGGAGAGCCAATCGGCGCAACGCACACCCCAAGACATTCTTATTTTTATTTCTGCGCAATAACGGTCAGCGCTAGAGTTTCGTGCCGCGACCTGTACGACATTCTGGTCGAAAGATTGATCATTTTGCAATGACAGTGGAGCGTCTGTCTAAAAAAATTTGCTTAGACTTTTCCCAACGATTGTACAGTCGGCTTCCAGTCTAATCGGTTGCAGCTGAATACCAGTATTTTACGTGGAGCGACTGCCTATCTGACCTCCACAACGCAGTTAGTACTGGGTAATACGATACCCCTTGGCCTTGGCAAGACTGGTTGCCAAGCTTTCGGGCTACTGACTACTTTACGATTATCAAAGATCTACAATTGACGGCCAGAATCAACGGCTTACGTGCTTTCCGAGGCACGGAGGACCCATCTACGGACCGACCTAGGAAAGCGCGGCTTAACATGAAGATCTGAAAAAAAAAAACATTAAGTTCATCACTTTTATTTTACCTCAATAGCCTCAAAATGGAATGCATGTTTTTCCTCAGACATTGAACCGCAAGCTGTGTAGGTACTGTCATTTGAATTCTCGTCAAAACAAATAAAAATGACGACGACTCTGCTGTTGGATTTGCAATGCACGACTCAAAACCGAAGGTTGATAATAGCAGCACGTTCTATGCCCTTTACGACATTTTAAATGTCTACCGTCTCGTTTTGAAACGGCTCCAAATGCTATTGGCATCTTAGTGGAAATAATTACTGAAAAGTTTCAATTTTGCTGTTATTTCTAAATAGGTAAATACTGTTGAGTTTCGTGGAACTAGTAATTAACCTTGAAATGACACAATTAGACAAGTAGTTAATTTTTAACTGTAATTGGTATTGTTGAAGAGAGGAAGAAAGACCAAAGAATTGATCATGTATTTACACTTACTAGTTATTTAGTTTAATCGACTAAACTTTCTCAATGAGATTTTATATTTGATCGATTCAAAATCGATTCCAATCAATTACTTTTTCGTTGGGCAAGAGTTAAGATGGCTATAACAGTAGGGGAAGACCAACGAAACCAGGGTTGTACTGTGTGAAAGATGATTATGGAAAAGAAGCTAGTGATTACTGAGATGACAGGAAATAGAGAAGTGTGAATTAGAGGTGCTTGAGAATGTTGAGATGAATGTATGAAGTGACTAAAATGAATAAAGTAAGAAATGAGCATATAAGAGGAAGTTTGAAAGTGGTGCCTGCTACAGAAAAGACGAAAGGGAGTCGTCTGACTTGGTATGGAGTTGTGATGAGGAGGGATCGAACACATGTGACTAAAAGAGTGTTGAATATAAATGTTAGTAGATGGAGAGGGAGATTGTGAGAAAAAATAAAAGTGTATCGAAAAACGAGTAGAAGATTGATAGGGGAGGATAGATGAAAACAACTGTTGCGCCGACCCCAAGTAACATGGGACAATGGCAGGAAGATGATGGTAAAATTAGACATGCTGCAAATAAATTAGGATAACGGGAGGCGTATGATAGTAGAAGAAGACCAAAGAAACGATGGATGGACTGTGTGAAGGATGATATGGTAAGAAACGAAGTGTCTGATGAGATGACGAGTAATAGAGAAATATGGAAGAAGAAGACATGCTGCGACGACCACAAATAAATTAGGCTAACGGGAGGAGTATGAGAGTAGAAGAAGACCAAAGAAACGATGGATGGACTGTGTGAAGGATGATATGGTAAGAAACGAAGTGTCTGATGAGATGACGAGTAATAGAGAAGTATGGAAGAAGACGACATGCTGCGACAACCACAAATAAATTAGGAAAACGGGAGGAGTATGAGAGTAGAAGAAGACCAAAGAAACGATGGATGGACTGTGTAAAGGATGATATGGTAAGAAACGAAGTGTCTGATGAGATGACGAGTAATAGAGAAGTATGGAAGAAGACGACATGCTGCGACAACCACAAATAAATTAGGAAAACGGGAGGAGTATGAGAGTAGAAGAAGACCAAAGAAACGATGGATGGACTGTGTAAAGGATGATATGCTAAGAAACGAAGTGTCTGATGAGATGACGAGTAATAGAGAAGTATGGAAGAAGACGACATGCTGCGACAACCACAAATAAATTAGGAAAACGGGAGGAGTATAAGAGTAGAAGAAGACCAAAGAAACGATGGATGGACTGTGTGAAGAATGATATGACAAGAAACGAAGTGTCTGATGAGATGACGAGTAATAGAGAAGTATGGAAGAAAGTAAAGTAAGAAAAAATATTTATTCGTCGCAAAGACATGACGTGCATACAATATTAGGAAAAGCAAACAATATAGACATACAACGCATTTAGACAAACACAAACATTAAGAAGACAACAGAACCACATTATAATAAAATTGTAACACAGAACAAAAACAAAAAACAAAAACGACTTCAAAAAACACAAAAAAGTGAAAAATGAAGCTAAAGTTATTTTTCACATTTTTGTGTTTTTTGAAGCCTGTTTTATTTTTTTATTTTTCCATTTTTAGTTGTAATATCCTATATAAATATTTGCTATGCATTTATTTTAGATTGTTAACAATACATGTCATGGTAATAGGCTTATCTCCAATAAATTGACCTGGATTTTACCTCAGTATTAATTAATTATTTTCAGATGTACACCTACCACTGCTTGTCTCTGCATCACCCAAAGGTTGACTGGTAGAAAATGCCTATGGCATTAAGTCCGCCTCTGTACTTTGTGCTTGAAGTGTTAAATAAATAAATAAATGGAACTTAACATACCTAAACTGTCGAAATTTGGGTGTATTGTACACATCTGCGTACCCCTCAATAAACATCCAAGCGATTGCAGCAATCACGACCGAATTACCATCTAGTTTTGAAGAGTTCCATTGTATATCCCCGAAGATCAGCATCAGATCTTCACCAAATTTAAATGCTACCATTTCAGGAGTATACTCTTTCAAATAAAAAAAAGAATTTTGAGAATCGCTCAGCAAATGGAGGAGTAATCGGTGAACATACATGAAATTATACCACACAACTGAAGTAAAAAATTTCATAAAATGAAAACTACTGGGCCAAACTATGTTAATTTTTTATGGGACCAAATGGCAACTATTCCGCATCAAACAAAACAAAGACGAAAAGAATCACGTAAATCGGATCATAAATGTCAGCGTAATCGGTGTACATACATAAAAAATAAAAAAATACCAATCGAATTGAGAACCTCCTTTTGGAAGTCGGTTAAAAAGGGCAAAATAATGATGATGATGATGAACGTAATTAGTATGATGAATAATTCATTACAATGGTGTCGATGCTGTTGTGAACAAACTAAACTTAATTTAGGCTATTGCTATGTTTTACTAAAAGGCAGTGCGAGAAAAGGACGGCTATAGCTATGAACTAAGTTAGAGATGTCAAACTAGGTTATGCCTTGCGCTACACCGTGCTTTTAGTCGACATGGTTTTACGTGCACCCTTCATTTGTATGGCAATATTATTTCCAACTAAATTTGACAGCTCTAAATTACGTCCGTCTCTTTCTCGTTTTATTAGAGAGAAAACGATAGGAATAGCCTAAATTAAGATTAGTTTGTGCACAACAGAATCGACACCAATATCTCATCATTTCATCTATGGAAACATCAAATCTTTGACTTCACCGTACCATGCGAAAAAAAGATACATAATTAGGAATTATGAAATGATTCACCTGTTACAAATGTATGATGTATTCGTCAAAAGATGAAGTATTTCATTAAACCGTAGAATGTGTGATGAATCATTTATTACTGCTCTCAATCAATAAATTCCTATTAATATTTCGCTTCTAAAATTATTTTCCTCACACTTTAGTTAATAACAAGGAAAAATTAATACATAAATTGTGCCATTCTGCATAAAACCGTACGCGGTGTTACATACAAGAATTTATCTTGCGTGAAACATTATGTTTTCGTTGATTATTACAAATTAGATCATTCTGCATTGCTTGTGCCTCCGACACTTACATTACGGAGAGAAAAAAAAACGTTAAGTTATTGATTTTCGAAAAAAAAAGTGTTTTTTTTTTTTTTTTATGTGGGTGGATAAAATGGTTGTGGTGTAAAAATATAAAGTAAAGGATTTTTTTTTAAATATTGTGGTGAAAAATAAGGGATTTATTTTGTGAATGGTGTTGCATAAAAAAGTATTTCAATTATTCAAGGATTCAAAAAAAGAGGTGGTTGAATATAGTGGTTAACTGTGGAAGTGTGGAGTGAAAAAAAAAACATTTTTAATATCGTTGGCGAGAATAGGATCAATTTTTTGTGTTGTAAACGAATTCAAAATGGCGGAACAAGGTAATTTTAGTTTTGCATGAGTACATTACTTTGTTACCTACTGTGTGTTTAACTTTCTCTTAAAACACGAAATATCGAGTAAAAACGTCGAATGTTTTTGTATTGGAGGCAGTCGCTCTATGTGAAATACAGTCGTTACAGGTAGTCAGTGGCCCAACCAAGGGGGATCGTAGGTATTACCTAGTACTACCTGGGTTGTGGAGGTCAGATAGGCAGTCGCTCCATGTAAAATACTGGTATTCAGCTGCATCCGGTTATACTGGAAGCCGACCCCAACATAGTTTGGAAAAGGCTAGGTAGGTGCAGATGATGTTCTATGTAAAATAATGGTATTTAGCTGCATTTGTTAAAACTGAATGCCGACTCCTAACATATTTGGAACTAGCGGACGTCACGCGGTTTCACCCGCGTAGTTCCCGTTGCCGTGGGAGTACGGGGATAAAATATAGCCTATTTTACTCGCTAATAATGTAGCTATCCATTGCTGAAATAATTTTTCAATTCGGTCCAGTAGTTTTTAAGTTTATTCGTTACATACAAAAATACAAATCTTTCCTCTTTAAAATATTTGTAGGTATACGAGTACAAGTAGACTTGGGAAATGGTGATGTTTGCATAAACGCAGTGCTTGTCTTTGCTTATAAAGGGTGCTTAAAACACCTCTTAACGAAGCAGAAAGACACTTGTTCTCCCCGTCATTGCGATCATTTTTTTGTTCTACACCATACCTGGGAACCTTTTAGTTACGGAGATATTGGGGGTCAAAGTTCCAACTTTTTGACAAGTTTTTTTTAAAATAAGTAATTACAAGTTTTTAATGCAAGATCTTTACTTTAAACACCTCCACGACCCCATCATATTCAATCCATCTATCAGCACAATGTTTTGAGTGCGTTACATTGAGTTCTACCACAAAACATGATATTTCACCCCAACAAAAAAAGTCGTTTCCCAGCAATAATTTTTGCGTAAAGTTACTTAGTTTGATGTACAGAATGCTTGGTTGACGGCTTCGTGATGAGGTCTTTTACACCCTGTATTGGAAGTTATAGTGGATGCAGTCGCTTCAATTAAACTGGTATACTGGTATTCAGCTGCATCAAGTTAGCGAGCCCATATATAGTTGAGGAATGGCTGGGTAGATGACACTGACTATTGATGTTACAAGTGGGCTATGTGCACCGTCATTCATTATTGAAATTCCTTTCGACATTTTATACTATAATATTATAAAGAGGAAAGATTTGTATTTTTGTATGTAATGTGAATGAACTTAAAAACTACTGGACCGATTTGAAAAATTCTTCAGCAATGGATGCTACATTATCAGCGAGTAACATAGGCTATATTTTATCCCCGTACTCCCACGGGAACGGGAACTACGCGGATGAAAGCACGTGACGTCCGCTAGTAATATTATAAAGAGGAAAGATGTTTATATATAACGAATAAACTTAAAAACTACTGGGCCGATTTGAAAAAATCTTTCAGGAATGGATAGCTACATTATCAGTGCGTAACATAGGCTATATTTTATGCACGTACTCCCACGGGAACGGGAACTACGTGGGTGAAACCGCGTAACGTCCGCTAGTTCTATTATATAAAGCTCGATAACCACTCACTGACTCACTGACTGACTCACTCATTGACATAATTTTATTGTTCTCCCAGATGGTGGATGGGAAGGGGGGTATATTTTGACAGATTCGTAAACAAGTAACTCCCGCGAGTATGGGAAAAGTGCCAAACTTCCCCTTTTCACCCCCCTTTCTCCCCCCCCCCTATCGTATCTCGGAAACTAAGAGACCCGTATTTTTTGTTTTTTACGGATTCGTGTAGAGGAGGCTCGGAAAAGTAAAAACCAGTTTTCAAAAGTTGACCCACTTATCCCCCTTCTCCCCCCTTTAGGCGGATCTCGGAAGTTGAGAGACTTGAAACATTTTTTTTTTCAGATTCGTAAGAAGGGGCAACGCGTTAGTCGAAATCATTTTTCAAAACTCCCCATTCTCCCCCCCTTCACCCCTCCCCCATCGTATCTCGGAAACTAGGACACGTAGCGGCTTTTTGATTTTTACCATAAATTATTATTGAGGAGCGTTTAAATTTGTATACGGAGGGTATCCCCCTTCCCCAACCTCCCCTAAAATTTAAAGGCCTGTAACTTCGTAACGGTTAGAGATAGCCATTGGGTGCTTTAACAAATATTATAGTAGGCGTCGAAACCTGTCTGGTGGTAGGTAGGTTCTGAGTGGAGCGAACCTGTGAGACCGAGTGGAGCGAAGGTCGAGTGGGTGAAGCGTAACTCAGGGGCGACGACAAGCAACTTTAGGGTTATGTTTTTTTAATGGGTCTCAGTTTTTAAGTAAGGTTTTTTACTTTTATATCATTAGGTTTGTTTTTTTTAATTAATTTTATAATGTTTTAGGGGTTCTTACGACGCTAGGGGCAGTTGTAACGGATTTTCCAATTATTTTAAGGATTCTCAAAATTTTATGATGTTAGGGAATACTTTTCAAGAACACGACAACACGCGAGCTGCGCGCAGCTCGCGCACCCACGCTAATACTAGTAATATTATAAAGACGAAAGATTTTTATTTGTAACGAATAAACTTAAAAACTACTGGACCGATTTGAAAAAATCTTCAGCAATGGATAGCTACATTATCAGCGAGTAACATAGGCTATATTTTATCCCCCTACTCCCACGGAAACGGGAACTACGCGGGTGAAACCGCGTGACCTCCGCTAGTTTAATATATTTTGTGAAGTTAACTGAAACCACTACATATTATTATGTAGGTATGTGATCACTGTCATGATCGCATAACTATTTGTTGTATTCTTGGGCAATAAAGTCATCTTTTTTCCTACCTATAGATGCTATTATTAACTTTCAATTGTTTGATAAAGAGCCCTAAGTCAGTTTTAAATGCAAACGACTGTAAAAAATGAGGATAGTTTTAGTTTTTTTGAATGCAATAATTTCAGTTGGTATAATGTACTATATATATAATGGTCTTTTCCGCCTGACCATTTTAATTTTTTTTCGCTTAAATCATGCGGAGGCCCGAGCCACGCCCCCTTAAAGTTTGGGCCTATTAGGAAAGCGTCAACTTTGGCGCGCAAAATAACAATAACTCTCGTTTGGCGTGCGTCGTCAATGCGCTCGGCCGATTCGATATCTTTTCAAAGTCAACGGGGCGGGACTAGAGTGCGTTTTTATGTTGCGAGTGCAAGCAAAAATGAGCTTAGTGGTGGTCAGGCGGGAGTGTCCTCGATAGTACCTTCCATTTGGGCATTTGTACTTGGGTTTTTCTGTCAGGAATTTCTCAGTAGCAGTCACGGAGTCTGGATTTGTGCCCGATTGATGGCAATAGGGTCGCCCCGTATTACATGGGACTTAAACATAACTGGCGAGGGAGTGGGCAGTTGTCCAGCATGCATGCACGCATGGATGCGTGTTGGTGAATATTATCGGCGTTTATCAATAAATGTCTAAGTAAATAAGTAAAGGAAGTTCAGTATTGCTGTCAACGTGTGGCGTCCATGTGTCTCGTAAACAACTCTTTAATGGCAATAATGTCAACATTATTAGTCTCGACAGAGATAACGACAGAATCGCTAACTTTCGATTGCTAATTATCTACACTAATATTATAAAGAGGAAAGATTTGTATTTTTGTGTGTGTGAGTGTGTGTGTTTGTCTATACTAATATTATAAAGAGGTAACATTTGTTTGTAAGTTTGTATGTAGGGGGTAATCTCCGGAAGTAATGAACCAATTTTAAAAATTGTTTCACTGGTAGAAAGCTACATTATTCGTGAGTGCTATAGGCTATATTTTATTCCCGTACTCCCACGGGAACGGGCACTACGCGGGTGAAATAAAGTGCATAAAATATAGCCAATGTTACTCAAGGTGAATGTAGCTTTCTAATGGTGAAAGAATTGTTGAAATCGGCGCAGTAGTTTTTGAGTTTATTCATTACAATCATACACACAAAAATACAAATCTTTCCTCTTTGTAATATTAGTGTAGACTAGCGGACGTCACACGGTTTCACCCGCGTATTTCCCTTTCCCGTGGGAGTACGGGGATAAAATTTAGCCCTATGTTACTCGCTGATAATGTTGCTATCCATTGCTGAAAGAGTTGTTGGCTCCACGAAAATACTGGTTTTAATTAAAAAAAAATATGCCAATGAAAAATACACTGTAATGTATGAAAAATAAAAAACAATTTCGTACCTCTCCTTACCTCTCAAGTAATTATTAAGACAATTATTTGATTACTAATAAAGAATACACACACACACCACACACACACACTCACACTACACACACATCACACACACACACACACACACCACACACACACACACATACACACACACACCACTACACTTTTTTTTTTTAAGTAAAAACTTCTTCAGGCGCGTTGAGCACTGTTTGGGTGAAGGATAAACATTGAACTCATCGTCACTTGACGTAACGTGTGGTCACGCTTCGTAGCACTCGTAGGCAATCCGCTACGGCGTAGCACCACATAGGCATGCGCGGGGCATAACCAGTGCTACGACTGAGGAGGGGCCTGTGAACTTTTTGTTTTCACTTCTATCGGCAGTCCCCAAAGACTGCCACAATTTTTTGTTTTATTATTTTAAGAAACAGACGTATTTTAGGCTCCGTCAAATATTTAGGTTCCCAAAAGGGTTCCGTTGCTCAAAAAGTTTGATCACCGCTGCACTAGACTAACGAGGCAGTACTTTTGGGTAAAACAAGGTCATAATATAACTGTAAATCTTGTACTGAACTGTTTTCAAACAATCGGTTTTTGGACGGACTCAATCTATTGCAGGGAAAATGGGTTTAGTCATAGTCGGATACTGCGATTGCGTACAAGTCTTTGTTCGCTGTCGTCAACATTTTTGATTTGATTTCGTGCGGGTTACAAAGCTAGTGAAGTTATTAGAAGTGAAAGTAGTTTTGTGATGAGTGTACGTTAAAAGGCCCTGACTCACGAACAGTAAGTCGTGGGTTCTAATTCTAACCCAGACAGGCGCATTACTTTGTGTAATTTATTTCATCACCACTGCTCTCAATACGGTGAAGGAAAACATCGTGAGGAAACCGGCATGTCCTAGAATCAAACATTCGAAGACATGTGACATCTACCAACCCGCACTGGGCCTGCGTGGTGGATTATAGCCCATTCCCTCTCATAGAGAGGAGGCTGTGTGTCAGTGGGAACATTAAAAGCCGATTATGCCATGAAAATCATCTCTTTGTTTGTGTTTTTCCTCACGTTTGTTTTTCTGTTTGTTGCAGCTAAACGATCTGATGAACGAACTCTTCGAGACAGTCACAGCGGTGTGCAATATGGACGAGAACAATAAACCCAGTAGTTTTCCCACAGAACACTCAGATGGCAGCACTAGTGAAGGTGAGATCTTTTATGTTACTGATTTGGCCTACAAATAAGACGATGATACCTTTCCAATAAGAATAAAATAAAAAACTTAAAGATACGTAGAGTAACTCTTGGTAATAGATAAAAGGTCTTTTGATGAGTTTTTTCATTCAAATAACACTTTAAAAGATCAAAGTAACTAACGAGGTATCTAGTATCTATCCTCCGGGTGTTGATATTCTCTAAAGTTACTTAAAAGTTAAAAATAACATAATTATGTAGGAAAGATCGGTCTGTGTATGGGTGACCATCATTACATACGAGCTTACTCCGTGCCTCGGAAAGCACGTTAAGCTGTTGGTCCCAGCTGTCATTTGTAGATCTTTGACAGTCGTTACAGGTAGTCAGTGGCCCGAAAGTCTAACAACCAGTCTCACCAAGGGGTACTGTATTGCCCAGTACTAACTGTGTTGTGGAGGTCAGATAGGCAGTAGCTCCATGTAAAATACTGGTATTCAGCTGCATCCGGTTAGACTGGAAGCCGACCCCAACCCTCGGAAAAGGCGAGGCAGACGATGATGGATAGAAAGATAGTATATTAACACCAAAATTGTAACAAGTTTTTTTCAAATTAACACATAACAACCGATCAAGTTAATCACTGATTAGGGAATATGCATGAAATACAAAACTCTTATTATTTATGAAAAATGCCTTGTATTGGCGCATAAAAACATTGTGGTACACTTGTTTAAGTTTCTAATACATCACTTATTTTACAATTTACTGTTTTAAGTAGCATGTTTTGGTGAAACGGAAAGCACTCTCAAAACGCATCGTCCTCGATAACGCCGGTATGGACGTCAAAGTTCATTGTGTCAAAAAAACACTTTTATTTGAAAATTGCTTAAAGTTTCTCTACAATTTTATTATAATACTGTTATAGCAATTTTTACTTGAATAAAGCACATACAATTAGTAAAATAATTTTATTATGGGCAAAAAAAATAGATGTAAACAAGGCAGATTGTGGATAATGACGTCACATCATGGCCGCGACAGCTACGGACGTTTGAACTGTCGTAGAAAATTGCAGGAGTTTAATATTATTTTTGTGCGACAAGCAGTAGTTGAACTTAACTTTTAATACTTTTCTTGTGTTGATAGTACTGTATTTTATTGATTTAAATGAAGAAAAAATTACATGCATATTCCCTATTCTTTCTTCTTTTTTTATCATGTTGTTATTGCCCATGGGCCTCTGACTTGGCTTTACATGCCGTCGAGAAATATCTCTCAGGCATGCTGGTTTCCTCACGATGTTTTCCTTCACCGAAGCAAGTGATAATTATACAATACGCACATGAATCCGCAAAATCGGAGGTACGTGTCTTGAATTCAAAATTGTACCGAACTTTTAATAATCTAATTTGCAACTCTTTTCACAGAATCAGTAAAGCTAACAAGAAGTCTAACAGAGAAACGTAAGAACTACGTGAGAAGAGTGTCAACAAGAGTCGCCTACTTAGACCCGAAGAACATCAAACGGTTCAGACATCAGACCTCCGTCTGTTCTTACAGGTCTGAAGTCGTCGAGAACCCTTACTCTACCTTTAGGTAAGAGATTATTACTATTCTAACCTAATTGGGCAATAAGACTGCTGTTTTGATGACGAATTGGGCGGACCATATCTGTGGAAGGCATCAAGACCGATGGGCCACAGTCGTCACGTAGTGGGTCCCAGAAGACGGGCGTCGACGCCCGTCCCATGTTACTTGTGGTCGGCGCAACACGTTATTTTCTTCCATTCTCTCCTATCAACCGTCACTCAATCATTTACACCTTTTTCCTTCATATCACTCCTCACACAATCCATCCATCGTTTCCTTGGTCTTCCTCTCCCTCTCCATTCATCAACATTTATATTCATCACTGTTTTAGTCACATGCGATTCTTCCATCCTCATCACATGCCCATTCCAAGACAGTCGTTTCCCTATAGCCGGATCCACACCAGACGATCCAAATGGATCGCCAATTCCTGCGATCCGCGATCCGGGAGCATGAGGCATGGATCATGGATCGTGTCGTCCCACTAACGAGCATTTTGACTTCAAAACCGGACAAAAGTGACAATTACAAACTTCTGTAAATCTCACCCCAATTGGCGTTTTATTGCACCTAAGTAATGGTACTATCATAAACCGGTCCTACCTCAGACCCTTACCCGCCGCGCGCCCCGGTCTGGTAGTCGGAAACTAGTCTTAGTTTAGTACGCACGTCTACTTTCACGATACGTTCTATTATTTTAAAACTTGCACTTGGTGTTAAAAGTGCTTTGAAGTGGATTGTGGAAAGTTTTAACTATGGAACCTGAAGAACAGGGTATGAACTTAATTTTAATGTATATTATCTTTAATACGAGTGATTATTACGTATTTTTAGAAGCAACATCAATAGAGAGGAAAAAAATTGAAAATCGTGTATGTTTTTTTTTACTAATTAGTATTTTTGTAATAGTACCGAGTTAGATCGGGTTATAAATAAACTTTTGTTGTAAAGTATAGAGTTTCACCTTGTCAAAACAGTAAAAACATTTTCCACATAATTCCACCACTTTAAAATAATGAATTTTTAAAGTGATATAAAGATTTTAAAATTATTTAGCAAATTTATAAACTTTGTCGTTTTTTTTGCAGATTCGACATCAAATGTGATTGAGATGTCTCGGAAATCGTTGTATATGCTTTTTAAAGAAAGCCCAGCTAGCAGACTAGATGACAAGGTATCATTTATGGAAAATAAGGTCCGAGAAATTATGAAATGTCCCCAAAACGATCAAACCTTAAGTCACGATTTAAGTCATTTCAAATCAGATTTAAAGAAAAGATGGACATCGTGCAATTATATTGAAGAGAGATTCAGGCCCGGATCTAGGCGGGGGGCAAGCCGGGGCCCATGCCCCGGGCGGCAAGTTTAGGGGGCGGCAAATTCAAGCTTGGCAGGCATATGGTCAAAGTTGCGATAATGATGAGTTGTAACGATACAACTCATTGATTTCTGTTGAAGACTGGAAAACTGTTCCTGTTGAAGAAGAAGGAGCGCCCTGCAGACACCCCATATGCATACTAGCCCATCGATTTAGATCTCTCTCTTATGAGGAAAACGTAAAATTTTCGAGCTCGCTTCGCTCGCTCTTACAGCCTAATTTCTCTTGAATTTTGACTTTGTCCATGAGACACCTAAGTAACTCCGGTAGTTCGAAACAATTCTAACCTGTCCAAGGTAGGTAAACTGTTAAGTTTTCGAACTGGCTTCGCTTGCTTTTTCGACTACTTTCTTTAGACTTTGCCTAAAAGTCGTCCAAGTAATTCCTGTATGAAGGATCGAAACAATTCAAACCTGTCCAAAGCAAGGTGTCAAAAAAATTTCGAGCTCGCTTCGCTCGCTCATGCAGTCAAGTTCTTCTTAAATCTTAACTTTGAAAGTCAACCAAGTAACTCCTGTATGAAGTGACGACATAATTCTAATCTGTCCAAAGTAGGATGTTAAAATTTTCGAGCTCGCTTCGCTCGCTCTTAGAGTCTTAGTTCCTCTTTCTCATTAAATTGTCTCCCTAAATTGATTTAGTAGCATCTATTTAAGAATCAAATTTTCATTTAGTGCCTAACCTTTTCAAATAACTCTTCAAACCTAAACTAACCAATCCGAGGTCACGGATGTGCTAACGTTTTTGAAGTGGTTATATGCACTTCAGCTACATCCGTAAATAGTAAACTTACAAATCGCACCCTTCTGATAGGCCCCCCTTCTGGCCCAAAAGCTGGCGACGCCCTTGGCCAGGCCCCCAGTAGTATTAGCCCAGGGCCCAAACTCACGGTCCACCCCTGGGCCTATGGCCATCATTAGGCGTCTGATGGGTGAAATAATGATGATGATAAAAATAAAAATATAGACGGGCGGGGGCGGCATTTTTTAGTTTTTGCCCCGCCTCGAAAAATTTCAAGATCCGGGGCTGGAGAGATTCATGAAAAAAAAAACGAAAGATGGCTGAATGTTTCAATACCAGTAGATATATGGACGCCGAACACTAAGCCGGGACGCCCAAGTAAGGATTTCCAAGAATTGACTGATCGCAGTAAAAGACGGAAAACAAAAGAACTCCGTGAAGGGGTAGCGTCAGTCAACTTACGTAGGGAAATGGAAAATAAATGCAGAGAAATTCGAAGAATTTTGCAAAGATACTGCAAAAATGTATGTGGAAATAAACGGTCGGCATCCAATGACGCCAACTCTTCACAAAATCCTAGTGCACGACAACTATAATACCATCCTCCCTATCGTACAACTATCCGAAGAGGCCGCTGAAGCCCGTAATAACAGGCTGTTTGTCACTTCAGATCCTTTCATAAGCTGTGCACGGAAACGTAAACAGAGCATAAGCCAGCCTTTCATGAGTGAAACGATAGAGTTGTTCGAGCCAGAAGAACTGGATACAGAAGTAGACCAACCATCGATACTTGATTACTCAGATGAATCAGACTAATACTATCCATTGTAATTAAATAATTTTGTGTTTTTTTTAGCTATATTTGTAATAATATACGATTTTTTTTATTCACTTACGTATTTTTATTCATTTCCAATATAATAAAACTGCTAATTAATTTTGTCCGGTTTAAAAAGCAAAATGCTCCTTAGCGTCCGGACGAACTTAACTTTTCTTGCGATCCCGCCGCGTCGGCGCGCCGAGAGACTGAGGCGCCTGTGTGCTAGTAACAAAAACCGACAACTGACGGATCGCTCGTGGCAAGGAGCGCGCGCTCCTGCCGCGCATTTTGGATCGCGCGAGGCAAGTCTACATCAAACGCTCCTATGGAGCACGCTCCTGCCGCGATCGGAGCGCGTTGGATCGTCTGGTGTGGATTCGGCTTTCAACTTTCAACTTTTCTAGGTTTCAGTGTAATTTTCTTATTTAACACACCTCGTCTCATTCCAGGTCCTGGAAAAGTTTCAGAACTTCACAAGGCAATATAGCAAAGATGGACACGGACTCAAAGTTCAACCTGACCGACTCCCACGGGAATATCCTCTCGATGAAAGACGAGCTGGATGTAAGTTCGGACAGCTTCGATAACATGAGCATAGATGAGAAGGCCGGGTGTATAGACCTGCCGTTTGAGCCTAGAGAGAGGGGGCTGTTCAATTTGTGTCTGCTGGTTGGATTGAATCATATGACGGGGCAGGCTTATGTGAAGAGTGTGTTTCCTAGTCAGGTGAGTTTTGTTTTATTTTTTCTGAAGGGTTATGACTTCATCAGTCTATGTATGTATGTTTGTTTGTATTTACACATGATCCTCCGTAGCGCCTAAACTATTCAACCGATTTTTAACCGACGAAACAAAAAAACGGAGGAGGTTATCTAGTCAACGCGTATATTTTTTTTTATGTATGACCATGCATAACTTTTTACAGAGGGGTCCGATTTCGATAATTCTTATTTATTGGAAAGGATATATCCCGAAGGTGGACCCCATATAAATTTTGTCATGATCTGATCATGGACTTCGGAGTTATGGAACGAAACTTTTCAATAATAGACAGCAAATCTGTCGTGATTGCGGCAATTGCTTGGATGTTTATTGTTTACACTACACCATAACATAAAATTATGCCTGTACGGTCTGAGGGGTACGCAGATGTGTACAACTATACAGTACACCCACATTTCGACAGTTCGGTATCAATGTTTCATTTAATTTTTGTTAACCCCGAATTTAATTAGAGCGTGATTTTTAGTAGTTGGGTTTTTTTGTTGTAGTATACCACACAAAATCTTGTTGAACTCAAAAGCTGTATTTGTTAATAGTCAAACACGCATAGTATAATAGTTTACACTTGAAATAAAACGAACAAAATTAAATAGGACAGATGAGTAATTATACCATAATTCTTTTGGCTAAAGACCAATTTTTGATAGCGTTTCGTGTATTTTACAGGTGCGAGTCCCTCCCCACATAGAGAACCTAGTCTTCCCTGAAACGATGAGCTCTTCTCCGCGCAGTGAGTGGTCAGTCGACGCGCGCAGTCTACAGTGCTACTCGTTAGTCCTTACTGATGAAAGAGGCGAGAGAGCTTACGGGTGAGTTACTAAAGAGTTTGTCCTTGCAAAAGGCTTTTGTCATGCTATTATTTTTATTTTTTATGAGCTTGATGTATCCCACAGTCCCACTGCAGGGCAAAGGTCCCCCTTCCCCTTTTTCCATTTTTCCCTGCTATTTGCTCGGCTATTTGTGCCCCATTCTTAAGGTAAGAGTCCATTTCGTCACGCCATTCTATGCATAAGAAAAATATAGCTAATGGCTCTGTCGGTACTGCAATTAAAGCTGAACGCAGACTAGGACGGCATGGCAAGGGATTTAAATTTGCCAATGGACATTCAAACGTATTGTTATAGATATACGACATAAATTGTTTAAAATTATCCCGTGGCATGCCGCGGCATCGAAAGGGATTTGTATTGAAAGACGCGCCACGCTCGTATTTCTATATCAATACTTTTGAATGTCCATTGGTAAAAAATTAAATTGCCATGCCGTTCCGGTCTGCGTTCAGCTTAATGATACCACAATTCGTATAGTAAAACTTGTGTGTATAAACAGAGTTTGGCTAGCAATGACACCTGGAATGGTTCCCTGTGCGGCACCTACGATGTTGAGTTGGACGGAGACAACAAGGGACATTAAGAGTATTTGAATGGTCTACATTACAAGTAGAAACTTGATAATGTCAGACTGTAATTACCTGCTATCACTGGCGTGCCAATTAATGCTGATAATACCATGCTTCACTTAGTCGAACGCCTTTGAAAATTCAAAACAATCTTACCTGTAATATTTACTTAAATCTTTACTTTAAGCTTTAATACAGTGTCAGAGAATGCACATTCTATTGTTGAGTCTAGGAGCTTCAACTTTTGCACGAGAGCAACGAAGTATTTTTGTGTTTTACCTACTAATAAACCGTAAATCTTAAATCCCCTTTAGGGGTCTAAAGGGGATTTAAGATTTACGTTTTATTAGTCCTCTTGATAAACTTACACTGTCACTTACTGGATATCTTCAGGGATTTTACTTATTTTAAATTATTCTGATCTCCCGATATTTCAAAGTTGTTGCAAACGCCATGACTGTAAACCACTAATGGATTGGGATGACTGTTGTTGACTGTTTAGGTATAAACTGTGAAAGCTTAAAACAGTGTTAGTCCTCTAGATGATTTTGTTTAAAATATATTGTTTTTAATTCCAGTTATTGTCGACGAGTGCTTCCAGAGGGCGCCACAACATGTCTTCCACTCTGCTACTGTCTAATAGGACGGTACAGAGCTCCTGGATTTTATTATAAGGTACTTAAAACACACACACATACACACACACACACACTGCACACGCGCAGAACCGGGAAGTGTGGCAAGAAAAAGGGGAGGCCTATACCCAACAGTGGGTGATTCCATTCTGATATAATGATTAAAATTACCTTACATCTGCGTTTGCTTTTAGCGATAAGACCGCCCATTGTGTCATACTAATGTTACTTGTATGGTTCACATTATAAAGAATATTGTTACGAGCTGGGTATGGGATAAATTAATTACTACCGATTAAACAACAAATAACTTTAATAATCACAAAACACTTAATCACAAATACACTACTAATCACTATTCACTTAGATATCGCACTTCTAGTTCACTTAGATTCGCTTCGTTGTGTAGCCAAAATCAGACTGCCGCTCCCGCAAACATGTCGGCTATTTATATGGCGACCGATCCTTCGAGAAAGATCCATGACTTACTCTAATTGTTCTAGACAATTCCATAGTGGGTCATTGTCCTTCCAAAACTTGTACAAAATAAAGAAGTAGGTACTTTATTTCTGCGTACGGTCGAAATTACAATGACAACTTCCTGATGTCTTTTATAGGTAGTTTGCGAATTTGTACCTACATCATTCGAGACTCGTCCTACCTACCTACTTGCAGGTACCTACTACCGTAATTGTAGCTAGGTATGGGTACGGGTACAACGTATCAATATTATATTCTATTCACAGTAGAGAAGCTCGTGGCTAAATAATAACAGCCGCTCGGATCGATCTTTAGGTTAAGACGTGTTTGGCTAGGTTGGTCTGTGTATGGGTGACTAGCCTTACATACCGAGTTTCCTCCGTGCCTCGGAAAGCACGTTAAGCTGTTGGTCCCGGCTGTCATGTGTAGATCTTTGAAAGTCGTTACAGGTAGTCAGTGGCCCAAAAAGTCTGACAACCAGGGTATCGTATTACCCAGTATTAACTGGGTTGTGGAGGTCAGATAGGCAGTCGCTCCATGTAAAATACTGGTATTCAGCTGCATCCGGTTAGACTGGAAGCCGACCCCAATATAGTTGGGAAAAGGCTAGGCAGATGATGACTCACAGTGACAAGTAAACGTCAGGATAAGGCTGGATCTCGCTCTGTTAGTACTCGAGAATCTAGAATTGCAAACGTAAAGAAATTTCAATTAATATTTATGCTATTGACATTTACTGCCCACCTATTGATAGCAAAAGTCAACCAATAATTTTATTGTCAATCATTCATACAGTAGAACTCAATGTAACGCACTCAAAACATTGTGCTAATGGAAGGATTTAAATAGTACGAGGGTCGTGGAGGTGTTTAAAGTAAAAATCTTACATTAAAAACATTTTTGTGAAAAAGTTGAAACTTCGACCCCCAATATCTCAGTAACTAAAAGGTTCCCAGGTATGGTCTAGAACAAAATATTGATCGCAATGACGGGAAGAACAAATGCCTTTCGGGTTCGTTATGAGTCGTTTTACACCCTTTATTATACAGTCAAGACGATGACTTCTCTGCGCTCGGCTGACTCAAACTCAAAGCATTTATTTCAATTAGACCATTACGGCACTTTTGAATGTTAAAAATGCAAAAAATAAAAAAACCGGCCAAGTGCGAGTCGGACTCGCACACGAAGGGTTCCGTACCATTGACTATATTTAGTATTTGTTGTTATAGCGGCAACAGAAATACATCATCTGTGAAAATTTCAACTGTCTAGCTGTCACGGTTCATGAGATACAGCCTGGTGACAGACAGACGGACAGACAGCGAAGTCTTAGTAATAGGGTTCCGTTTTTACCCTTTGGGTACGGAACCCTAAAAAAGCTACAGTCCCAGTCACAAGGCATAATAACTTGAGAAAGTACTGTAGTTGCACATTCCCTAGCGTAGATCTCTTTGGAGAAGAACGGGCAAGAAACTCCACGGACACTCTTTTAAATCAGAATATTGTTACAAAATCTGCTACCTATAATCGTATTTTGCGCAGCTTTGCGCAGCTTTACGTTAGAAAGTTTGAACAGATACCCGTTTCAAAATGTTTATGCGGTACAAATACAATTTCTAAATAACCACTTGATCATTCCAGGTCCTAGAAGAAATCGAATCTCACCACGGCAGCTCGGACGTGGAAATCCACTCCTTACTCCAGCAACTCTTCGAGACTGACTTCCCGAACCCCGGCGAACAAATAACCATCCATTACTCCAAAACCCACAATCACGACTATGATATACCAAGTGGGGATTACGAAAAATCAAGTGGTGATTACTGTGTACCGAATGGTGATTATCAAGTTTCACCGAAGAGTAAAACGTTACCTGATTTGAGGAGAGAGGTTTCTGTCAATGATAGTGTTGTGTCAGATTATTATGACTTGGAGAATAATAATAATAGTAGTGGCGTGAAGAATGTTACTGTTAATTTTGATATGCCTAGGTGAGTGTTTTATTTTTCTTTATGTTTTATATACTGTACTGTACTCTTATATTTTCAACCATCCAACAACAGGTAATGATGGTACTGTGACTTTGACGATCACTTCAAAAATATTAGTTAAGACTAAGATAATGGTATTTCTGTCACGGTAAATGTGATTAATTGAAAATTATTACCTAAAGTCAAGGTAGTAAAAGTAAGAAATTAATCACTTTTATCGGTGATTATTAATAATTTAACCTTAATACCGATAAATGTAATAAATAAACGCTGTAAATGCAGGAAAATACGCGTTTGTAGCAATTCTAAGTGCTAATGCGAATAAATGACTTTTTTATACCGACTTGGGGCACCCCGACTCGGACAGGTTAGATTTGAAGCCCATAACCCTTCGTGGTTATTTTTTTATAAACCATTCAGAAGTAGGGATTTTTTTATTAGTTCTATGTTTATTTTGCTTTTACCAACGAGCGTAGTGAATTATTAATAATAACTGATAAAAGCAATAAATTTCTATTTAATGTAACAAACTACTTGACCCCCAATATCTGATGGATGGATTGAATAGTACGGGGGTCGTGGAGGTGTTTAAAGTAAAAATCATACATTTAAAAGATTTATTTAAAAAAAAACTTGTCAAAAAGTTGGAACTGACCCCCAATATCTCCGTAACTAGAAGGTTCCCAGGTATGGTGTAGAACAAAAAAAATGATCGCAATGACGGGGAGAAAAAGTGCCTTTCGGCTTCGTTAAGAGATGTTTTACACCATTTATTATAATAATAATATAAGAACAACAACAACACTTGATGTACAATCTACTATTTGTTTTATCTTCCAGGTTAAAAATAATCAAACGTCCTATAGAACCACGAGTAGACGAAGACAATCTATCCGTGTTACTAGATCTCTTGGGCGCTGGATTGGTGATCAAAGTCTTCGGCTCTCTGTTACTGGAGAGAAAAGTCATCATCATCGGTGATCAGTTGAAGTAAGTGTCATGTTGTTTCACTAGGTTATGCCAGGGGCTTTGGTCGTGTGGAGTTCGGTAATAGGCTTGTGTCCTGAAAAAATCTAATTAGTCCGTCAGTTAGATTATCAAAAAATATTTGACACGTATTTTTTTCTTTTGTTACGTAAACCAAAATTGACGAAGATACGACGCTTTTAAAATTCTCAATACGTCACGCCGTGGTATAATTTTTAGTGTGTTCTGACGTCACGAGCCCCCACTCTCGAGTTTTGATGCGTTTTATCTTTGTCAGTATTCATTGATTTACAAAAACAATCAATCAATGACTTATTTCGTGAAACATAGGTATGGTTACAGATAGTATATCGTCTAAAATGTGTGCACTATGTTTTGCCAATAATGGCGTACAAAATGGCGGACAAAATTAACATAAAACATGCATAAACAAGCAATTACAATTAAGATGGCATGTCAATAGATTACGTTAAGGCATAATAATATAATAATTAAATTTAAAATACATATGTCGTTTAGGTACACAAAAATTAAGTTTACAAAAATTACGTGTCCATTATTTTCCAATACTCTAACTGACGGACTAAATAGATTTGCAATTTATTGATGGTGGAAACTAGCCTCAATCAATCAATCATTTTATTATCAGGCATCTTAAGGCGCTGTCAACACCAAAATCGCGCACGCTGTCTATTTGTATGGGAGTAAACGAGACGACACTATTACTAGGCGGCCTGGTTTTAGAAGAAAATAATAAATAAATATTGAAATTAAAAAAAGTGTGGATTATTTGTGAAATATGACTCGTTAGCGGTTTAGGTATCAATATGTTGACTTCATGTTTTTAATTGCAGACCCATACGTCAAAAACATAAAGACATATAACCGTTAATGATGATATTAAGACCAATCTTTGCAATTATTTTCTATCGAGCCGATTTCGTAAATTTATGTATAAGTCCGTCCAAGGTCTTTGCAATATGATGAATATTAACAATTTTTTTTTGCCGTGCTAGAACAAATAGTTTTTCTTAAAAAACTGTTTAAATGACATCAATTTCAACAAATTAGGTGTTCTCAGCCCCTTAAGACCCATAGACAAAATACACAAAATTACATTACAACATAAAAATCACGGGATCATACTACCGGTATTAAAAGTACCCTATGTGTTAATCCAGGTTATAACTTATGTGTGTGCCGAATTTCATTCAAATACGGTTTTGCGTGAAAGAGTAAAAGAAAGAAAATAAAGTATTAATTGAACTTACACAGGACTTAAAATAATATAAAAATGTAAACAAGAGAAAAATAAATAAAATAATCAAAATGGTCCTGTGCAAGGCCAAAAGGCTCCTATCTCAGCAAGGTGATGTGACATGAGGTTTTCTTTTTGAGGTATTAAAAAAAACTTAGTTTCCAAGAACTCTATAGATGGCGTTGAACTGACTATGATAGTTGGTGCCAAAGCCAAAACGCTTGGGAAAAGAAACATTGCGTCACGTCAAATACGCTCGTTGACTGACACTTTCATTTGCTTAACCTTCCGAATATAACCTAGTTTTTTCGCGCTTTGTTAAAATCAATTTTTTTTAGGTTCCGTTCCTTGCATTATCATACTAAGTTCAGCGCCATCTATCCAGTGACTAGGGAAGAGCTAAAAAGAAAATCCCTCAATCCCAGAGTGATGCCACGGTCATAAACGAATATAAATTAATAATACAAAATAATAATAATAAACGCGATATAATGGTCGCGAAAAAATGGAAAAATAACATTCTTGAATTTATCTCTTACTCAGACCGGATAGCAGTTTTAAAATTTAAAATATCAGACACAAAAACAGTAACCGTAATTCAAGTCTACGCACCAACATCTTCTCATCACGACGATGAAGTGGAAGAATTCTACGATCTACTCAATAAAGCTTGCGACGATCACCGAAGCTCCTGGAATATCATTCTAGGGGACTTCAACGCAAAAATTGGACAGAGACAAGACTTGGATAACGAAAACATCTTAGGACCACATGGACTTGGAAACCGAAATGAACGCGGCTCCCGTCTTATCCAGTTTGCCTTTGGACAACAGTTATGCATAGGGAATAGCTTTTTCTTCAAGAAACAACAAAGACGTTGGACGTGGATCTCTCCAAACAACAAAACGAAAAATGAAATTGATTATGTACTCGCCTCTAACAGACAGATTATAAAAAACGTAGAAGTCATAAATCAATTTAAATTTAGTTCAGATCACAGGCCTCTACGAGCAACAATAGTATTCAACATAAAGATTCACCGTAAAAATATTTTTAAAAATCAAATTAGAAGACTGAATAGGGAAACGCTTATTACGTGTAAGAAAGAATTTAATTTAGAACTCAAGAATAGTTTTGACCTAATTAGAACAGAAAAAGAAATTAGTGATATAAACCAACAATACAGCGACATCATTAATAGTGTAAAAAAAGCTAGTAAAATCGTTAAGAAAACTAAAACTAGAACTAAAAAATTATCACACGAAACTTTAAAACTTATAGATCAGAGACTAACTTTAGGTACAGAAAAAAGAGATTTAAGATATAGATTAAAAGACAAGGAAGTTAAACGTAGCATAAGAAAAGACATAAGAAATTATAACAACACAATTGTACAAAATGCGTTAGAAAAGAACCGCTCTCTAAAAATAGCCAAGCAAGGAATACAAAACAATAAATCGTGGATTACAAATCTAAAAGACAGTAACGGCAATAAACAAGTTAATAGAGACAAAATTCTAGATATATGCACCACATTTTATAAATCCCTATATTTCGATAGACCTCAAATACCAGACAATAGCTATACCTGTCCAGATACCATTCCACCCATTTCCGGGGGCGAAGTCCATTTTGCACTGAGTAAAATGAAGAACAACAGGTCATGCGGTGAAGATGGCGTTAGCACTGAAGCCCTGAAAATCGGCGAACCAATACTTCTTCCCCACATCACAAACCTCTTCAACGATATTCTTCGTTCGGGTGTTTTGCCTAGTAACTTCTGTCATTCAAATATTATTTTGCTGCACAAAAAGGGGGACAAGTCAGACATAAATAACTATAGACCCATTAGTTTGATCTCCCATGTCTATAAAATCTTTATAAAAGTTATAGAAAATCGCATCGCTGGAGAGTTAGACAAGCAACAACCTCCCGAGCAAGCAGGTTTCCGTCCCGGACTTTCTACCACCGACCACTTGCATACAATAAATCAGATTATTGAAAAATATCTTGAATTTAACATGCCGCTTTACCTTGCTTTTGTGGACTACTCGAAAGCATTCGATAGTATCACACACTCTGCCATCTTTAATGTTCTTAGTAAACAAAATGTAGAATCAAGTTATATACACCTTTTACAGAATATTTATATCAGCAGTACAGCAGCTATACAATTAGAACGGATAGGTCCAAAATTCAAAATTCTCAAGGGAGTCAAACAGGGCGACCCACTATCTCCAAAGCTATTCACCAGTACCCTAGAGGAAGTGTTTAGAAATTTGGCGACCTCCTGGGAAGAGAGAGGTATTTGTCTCGGCGAGGCGAGGTTAACAAATCTGCGCTTCGCGGATGACATTGTCCTCTTCTCCTCATCAGCTAAGGAACTAGAAGAGATGCTTCAAGAGCTAAGCAATGCAAGCCTTGAGGTTGGACTAAAGATGAACATGTCGAAGACTAAGCTCATGACCAACAGCTCACCGATCAACGTGCACATAGACGGGGAGCAAATACGTTATGTCCAAGAATACATCTACCTGGGCCAAGTAGTCTCCTTTCAGGCGAGACAAGACAAAGAAGTTGCAAGACGCACGGAAAACGCCTGGAAGAGCTACTGGTCCATGAAAGAGCTATTCAAGGGCGATTTACCCATCCCCTTAAAACGTAAGCTGATGGACATGTGTATTCTTCCCATACTGACATATGGTGCACAGACTTGGTCTTTGACTAACATCCAGAGGTCCAAACTCAAGGTTTGCCAAAGGGCAATGGAGCGCAGCATACTTAACGTCAAACTTACCGACCGAATAAGGAACACCACACTGCGCTCCAGAACTCAAATTGCTGACGTAGCTCAAAAAGCGGCTAAACTAAAATGGGACTGGGCAGGCCATGTCTGCCGGATGCCGGCGAAGCTGTGGGCCCGCATATCACAAAACTGGAACCCTGAGACAGCTACACGGGGTCGCGGCAGACCGAGGAGAAGATGGCGGGACGCCTTGGATGGCTTTCTCGTTAATTGGCGAGAAGAGGCGCAAGACCGAGAAAAGTGGAAGGAATGGGGGGAGGCCTTTGCCCAGGAGTGGGACAGCTCAGGCTAACTAAAAAAAAAAAAAAAAAAAATAATAATAATAAAACAAATATAAATATCTAATGTGTACTAAATATAGGTTATAGAATAAAAATATAATTTTATCTACAACTAACATGACAGTTTGTCTATGCATGGTTGCATGGCAACACTGACAGAGACGCGGGCGCAGACATTTGTGTCAGCGAAGAAAAACCAA
This sequence comes from Xestia xanthographa, assembly GCA_905147715.2. Classification (NCBI taxonomy): domain Eukaryota; kingdom Metazoa; phylum Arthropoda; class Insecta; order Lepidoptera; family Noctuidae; genus Xestia; species Xestia xanthographa. The sequence goes on from LR990667.1 coordinate 21,545,291, forward strand.
AACAATAAATGAATACTAAAAATAACTAATAATAATGAACATTCATCCATCCATTATAATAGTAGTAGGATAACGGTAACACAACACATCAAAATATTGCCTAAAGCTGTGCTTGCCTTGATTGGTCTGTGGATTGGTGACCACCCAATACATACCTCATTTCCTCTGTGCCTCAGAAATTACGTGAAGCAGCTTTTATTGATTACAACTTATTATTTTTTTATTTATTTTTTTACTTTTTTTTTTTCTACTCTCAGATCCGTATCGTCGTGCGTGGAAGCCCTGCAGAGCTCTATGTACCCGTTCGTGTGGCAGCAGCCGCTCATCTCGTCCATCCCGGCGGAGATACAGCGCGAGGTGCTGGAGGCTCCCCTGCCGATCCTCGCCGGCATGCTGCACGCGCCGCACGACCAGGACATCACCGGCGTTGTGTTCGACGAGGTGAGGAGACTTACTGTATACATGTGCCAGCTGCCGCTCATCTCGTCCATCCCGGCGGAGATACAGCGCGAGGTGCTGGAGGCTCCCCTGCCGATCCTCGCCGGCATGCTGCACGCGCCGCACGACCAGGACATCACCGGCGTTGTGTTCGACGAGGTGAGGAGACTTACTGTATACATGTGCCAGCTGCCGCTCATCTCGTCCATCCCGGCGGAGATACAGCGCGAGGTGCTGGAGGCTCCCCTGCCGATCCTCGCCGGCATGCTGCACGCGCCGCACGACCAGGACATCACCGGCGTTGTGTTCGACGAGGTGAGGAGACTTACTGTATACATGTGCCAGCTGCCGCTCATCTCGTCCATCCCGGCGGAGATACAGCGCGAGGTGCTGGAGGCTCCCCTGCCGATCCTCGCCGGCATGCTGCACGCGCCGCACGACCAGGACATCACCGGCGTTGTGTTCGACGAGGTGAGGAGACTTACTGTATACATGTGCCAGCTGCCGCTCATCTCGTCCATCCCGGCGGAGATACAGCGCGAGGTGCTGGAGGCTCCCCTGCCGATCCTCGCCGGCATGCTGCACGCGCCGCACGACCAGGACATCACCGGCGTTGTGTTCGACGAGGTGAGGAGACTTACTGTATACATGTGCCAGCTGCCGCTCATCTCGTCCATCCCGGCGGAGATACAGCGCGAGGTGCTGGAGGCTCCCCTGCCGATCCTCGCCGGCATGCTGCACGCGCCGCACGACCAGGACATCACCGGCGTTGTGTTCGACGAGGTGAGGAGACTTACTGTATACATGTGCCAGCTGCCGCTCATCTCGTCCATCCCGGCGGAGATACAGCGCGAGGTGCTGGAGGCTCCCCTGCCGATCCTCGCCGGCATGCTGCACGCGCCGCACGACCAGGACATCACCGGCGTTGTGTTCGACGAGGTGAGGAGACTTACTGTATACATGTGCCAGCTGCCGCTCATCTCGTCCATCCCGGCGGAGATACAGCGCGAGGTGCTGGAGGCTCCCCTGCCGATCCTCGCCGGCATGCTGCACGCGCCGCACGACCAGGACATCACCGGCGTTGTGTTCGACGAGGTGAGGAGACTTACTGTATACATGTGCCAGCTGCCGCTCATCTCGTCCATCCCGGCGGAGATACAGCGCGAGGTGCTGGAGGCTCCCCTGCCGATCCTCGCCGGCATGCTGCACGCGCCGCACGACCAGGACATCACCGGCGTTGTGTTCGACGAGGTGAGGAGACTTACTGTATACATGTGCCAGCTGCCGCTCATCTCGTCCATCCCGGCGGAGATACAGCGCGAGGTGCTGGAGGCTCCCCTGCCGATCCTCGCCGGCATGCTGCACGCGCCGCACGACCAGGACATCACCGGCGTTGTGTTCGACGAGGTGAGGAGACTTACTGTATACATGTGCCAGCTGCCGCTCATCTCGTCCATCCCGGCGGAGATACAGCGCGAGGTGCTGGAGGCTCCCCTGCCGATCCTCGCCGGCATGCTGCACGCGCCGCACGACCAGGACATCACCGGCGTTGTGTTCGACGAGGTGAGGAGACTTACTGTATACATGTGCCAGCTGCCGCTCATCTCGTCCATCCCGGCGGAGATACAGCGCGAGGTGCTGGAGGCTCCCCTGCCGATCCTCGCCGGCATGCTGCACGCGCCGCACGACCAGGACATCACCGGCGTTGTGTTCGACGAGGTGAGGAGACTTACTGTATACATGTGCCAGCTGCCGCTCATCTCGTCCATCCCGGCGGAGATACAGCGCGAGGTGCTGGAGGCTCCCCTGCCGATCCTCGTCGGCATGCTGCACGCGCCGCACGACCAGGACATCACCGGCGTTGTGTTCGACGAGGTGAGGAGACTTACTGTATACATGTGCCAGCTGCCGCTCATCTCGTCCATCCCGGCGGAGATACAGCGCGAGGTGCTGGAGGCTCCCCTGCCGATCCTCGCCGGCATGCTGCACGCGCCGCACGACCAGGACATCACCGGCGTTGTGTTCGACGAGGTGAGGAGACTTACTGTATACATGTGCCAGCTGCCGCTCATCTCGTCCATCCCGGCGGAGATACAGCGCGAGGTGCTGGAGGCTCCCCTGCCGATCCTCGCCGGCATGCTGCACGCGCCGCACGACCAGGACATCACCGGCGTTGTGTTCGACGAGGTGAGGAGACTTACTGTATACATGTGCCAGCTGCCGCTCATCTCGTCCATCCCGGCGGAGATACAGCGCGAGGTGCTGGAGGCTCCCCTGCCGATCCTCGCCGGCATGCTGCACGCGCCGCACGACCAGGACATCACCGGCGTTGTGTTCGACGAGGTGAGGAGACTTACTGTATACATGTGCCAGCTGCCGCTCATCTCGTCCATCCCGGCGGAGATACAGCGCGAGGTGCTGGAGGCTCCCCTGCCGATCCTCGCCGGCATGCTGCACGCGCCGCACGACCAGGACATCACCGGCGTTGTGTTCGACGAGGTGAGGAGACTTACTGTATACATGTGCCAGCTGCCGCTCATCTCGTCCATCCCGGCGGAGATACAGCGCGAGGTGCTGGAGGCTCCCCTGCCGATCCTCGCCGGCATGCTGCACGCGCCGCACGACCAGGACATCACCGGCGTTGTGTTCGACGAGGTGAGGAGACTTACTGTATACATGTGCCAGCTGCCGCTCATCTCGTCCATCCCGGCGGAGATACAGCGCGAGGTGCTGGAGGCTCCCCTGCCGATCCTCGCCGGCATGCTGCACGCGCCGCACGACCAGGACATCACCGGCGTTGTGTTCGACGAGGTGAGGAGACTTACTGTATACATGTGCCAGCTGCCGCTCATCTCGTCCATCCCGGCGGAGATACAGCGCGAGGTGCTGGAGGCTCCCCTGCCGATCCTCGCCGGCATGCTGCACGCGCCGCACGACCAGGACATCACCGGCGTTGTGTTCGACGAGGTGAGGAGACTTACTGTATACATGTGCCAGCTGCCGCTCATCTCGTCCATCCCGGCGGAGATACAGCGCGAGGTGCTGGAGGCTCCCCTGCCGATCCTCGCCGGCATGCTGCACGCGCCGCACGACCAGGACATCACCGGCGTTGTGTTCGACGAGGTGAGGAGACTTACTGTATACATGTGCCAGCTGCCGCTCATCTCGTCCATCCCGGCGGAGATACAGCGCGAGGTGCTGGAGGCTCCCCTGCCGATCCTCGCCGGCATGCTGCACGCGCCGCACGACCAGGACATCACCGGCGTTGTGTTCGACGAGGTGAGGAGACTTACTGTATACATGTGCCAGCTGCCGCTCATCTCGTCCATCCCGGCGGAGATACAGCGCGAGGTGCTGGAGGCTCCCCTGCCGATCCTCGCCGGCATGCTGCACGCGCCGCACGACCAGGACATCACCGGCGTTGTGTTCGACGAGGTGAGGAGACTTACTGTATACATGTGCCAGCTGCCGCTCATCTCGTCCATCCCGGCGGAGATACAGCGCGAGGTGCTGGAGGCTCCCCTGCCGATCCTCGCCGGCATGCTGCACGCGCCGCACGACCAGGACATCACCGGCGTTGTGTTCGACGAGGTGAGGAGACTTACTGTATACATGTGCCAGCTGCCGCTCATCTCGTCCATCCCGGCGGAGATACAGCGCGAGGTGCTGGAGGCTCCCCTGCCGATCCTCGCCGGCATGCTGCACGCGCCGCACGACCAGGACATCACCGGCGTTGTGTTCGACGAGGTGAGGAGACTTACTGTATACATGTGCCAGCTGCCGCTCATCTCGTCCATCCCGGCGGAGATACAGCGCGAGGTGCTGGAGGCTCCCCTGCCGATCCTCGCCGGCATGCTGCACGCGCCGCACGACCAGGACATCACCGGCGTTGTGTTCGACGAGGTGAGGAGACTTACTGTATACATGTGCCAGCTGCCGCTCATCTCGTCCATCCCGGCGGAGATACAGCGCGAGGTGCTGGAGGCTCCCCTGCCGATCCTCGCCGGCATGCTGCACGCGCCGCACGACCAGGACATCACCGGCGTTGTGTTCGACGAGGTGAGGAGACTTACTGTATACATGTGCCAGCTGCCGCTCATCTCGTCCATCCCGGCGGAGATACAGCGCGAGGTGCTGGAGGCTCCCCTGCCGATCCTCGCCGGCATGCTGCACGCGCCGCACGACCAGGACATCACCGGCGTTGTGTTCGACGAGGTGAGGAGACTTACTGTATACATGTGCCAGCTGCCGCTCATCTCGTCCATCCCGGCGGAGATACAGCGCGAGGTGCTGGAGGCTCCCCTGCCGATCCTCGCCGGCATGCTGCACGCGCCGCACGACCAGGACATCACCGGCGTTGTGTTCGACGAGGTGAGGAGACTTACTGTATACATGTGCCAGCTGCCGCTCATCTCGTCCATCCCGGCGGAGATACAGCGCGAGGTGCTGGAGGCTCCCCTGCCGATCCTCGCCGGCATGCTGCACGCGCCGCACGACCAGGACATCACCGGCGTTGTGTTCGACGAGGTGAGGAGACTTACTGTATACATGTGCCAGCTGCCGCTCATCTCGTCCATCCCGGCGGAGATACAGCGCGAGGTGCTGGAGGCTCCCCTGCCGATCCTCGCCGGCATGCTGCACGCGCCGCACGACCAGGACATCACCGGCGTTGTGTTCGACGAGGTGAGGAGACTTACTGTATACATGTGCCAGCTGCCGCTCATCTCGTCCATCCCGGCGGAGATACAGCGCGAGGTGCTGGAGGCTCCCCTGCCGATCCTCGCCGGCATGCTGCACGCGCCGCACGACCAGGACATCACCGGCGTTGTGTTCGACGAGGTGAGGAGACTTACTGTATACATGTGCCAGCTGCCGCTCATCTCGTCCATCCCGGCGGAGATACAGCGCGAGGTGCTGGAGGCTCCCCTGCCGATCCTCGCCGGCATGCTGCACGCGCCGCACGACCAGGACATCACCGGCGTTGTGTTCGACGAGGTGAGGAGACTTACTGTATACATGTGCCAGCTGCCGCTCATCTCGTCCATCCCGGCGGAGATACAGCGCGAGGTGCTGGAGGCTCCCCTGCCGATCCTCGCCGGCATGCTGCACGCGCCGCACGACCAGGACATCACCGGCGTTGTGTTCGACGAGGTGAGGAGACTTACTGTATACATGTGCCAGCTGCCGCTCATCTCGTCCATCCCGGCGGAGATACAGCGCGAGGTGCTGGAGGCTCCCCTGCCGATCCTCGCCGGCATGCTGCACGCGCCGCACGACCAGGACATCACCGGCGTTGTGTTCGACGAGGTGAGGAGACTTACTGTATACATGTGCCAGCTGCCGCTCATCTCGTCCATCCCGGCGGAGATACAGCGCGAGGTGCTGGAGGCTCCCCTGCCGATCCTCGCCGGCATGCTGCACGCGCCGCACGACCAGGACATCACCGGCGTTGTGTTCGACGAGGTGAGGAGACTTACTGTATACATGTGCCAGCTGCCGCTCATCTCGTCCATCCCGGCGGAGATACAGCGCGAGGTGCTGGAGGCTCCCCTGCCGATCCTCGCCGGCATGCTGCACGCGCCGCACGACCAGGACATCACCGGCGTTGTGTTCGACGAGGTGAGGAGACTTACTGTATACATGTGCCAGCTGCCGCTCATCTCGTCCATCCCGGCGGAGATACAGCGCGAGGTGCTGGAGGCTCCCCTGCCGATCCTCGCCGGCATGCTGCACGCGCCGCACGACCAGGACATCACCGGCGTTGTGTTCGACGAGGTGAGGAGACTTACTGTATACATGTGCCAGCTGCCGCTCATCTCGTCCATCCCGGCGGAGATACAGCGCGAGGTGCTGGAGGCTCCCCTGCCGATCCTCGCCGGCATGCTGCACGCGCCGCACGACCAGGACATCACCGGCGTTGTGTTCGACGAGGTGAGGAGACTTACTGTATACATGTGCCAGCTGCCGCTCATCTCGTCCATCCCGGCGGAGATACAGCGCGAGGTGCTGGAGGCTCCCCTGCCGATCCTCGCCGGCATGCTGCACGCGCCGCACGACCAGGACATCACCGGCGTTGTGTTCGACGAGGTGAGGAGACTTACTGTATACATGTGCCAGCTGCCGCTCATCTCGTCCATCCCGGCGGAGATACAGCGCGAGGTGCTGGAGGCTCCCCTGCCGATCCTCGCCGGCATGCTGCACGCGCCGCACGACCAGGACATCACCGGCGTTGTGTTCGACGAGGTGAGGAGACTTACTGTATACATGTGCCAGCTGCCGCTCATCTCGTCCATCCCGGCGGAGATACAGCGCGAGGTGCTGGAGGCTCCCCTGCCGATCCTCGCCGGCATGCTGCACGCGCCGCACGACCAGGACATCACCGGCGTTGTGTTCGACGAGGTGAGGAGACTTACTGTATACATGTGCCAGCTGCCGCTCATCTCGTCCATCCCGGCGGAGATACAGCGCGAGGTGCTGGAGGCTCCCCTGCCGATCCTCGCCGGCATGCTGCACGCGCCGCACGACCAGGACATCACCGGCGTTGTGTTCGACGAGGTGAGGAGACTTACTGTATACATGTGCCAGCTGCCGCTCATCTCGTCCATCCCGGCGGAGATACAGCGCGAGGTGCTGGAGGCTCCCCTGCCGATCCTCGCCGGCATGCTGCACGCGCCGCACGACCAGGACATCACCGGCGTTGTGTTCGACGAGGTGAGGAGACTTACTGTATACATGTGCCAGCTGCCGCTCATCTCGTCCATCCCGGCGGAGATACAGCGCGAGGTGCTGGAGGCTCCCCTGCCGATCCTCGCCGGCATGCTGCACGCGCCGCACGACCAGGACATCACCGGCGTTGTGTTCGACGAGGTGAGGAGACTTACTGTATACATGTGCCAGCTGCCGCTCATCTCGTCCATCCCGGCGGAGATACAGCGCGAGGTGCTGGAGGCTCCCCTGCCGATCCTCGCCGGCATGCTGCACGCGCCGCACGACCAGGACATCACCGGCGTTGTGTTCGACGAGGTGAGGAGACTTACTGTATACATGTGCCAGCTGCCGCTCATCTCGTCCATCCCGGCGGAGATACAGCGCGAGGTGCTGGAGGCTCCCCTGCCGATCCTCGCCGGCATGCTGCACGCGCCGCACGACCAGGACATCACCGGCGTTGTGTTCGACGAGGTGAGGAGACTTACTGTATACATGTGCCAGCTGCCGCTCATCTCGTCCATCCCGGCGGAGATACAGCGCGAGGTGCTGGAGGCTCCCCTGCCGATCCTCGCCGGCATGCTGCACGCGCCGCACGACCAGGACATCACCGGCGTTGTGTTCGACGAGGTGAGGAGACTTACTGTATACATGTGCCAGCTGCCGCTCATCTCGTCCATCCCGGCGGAGATACAGCGCGAGGTGCTGGAGGCTCCCCTGCCGATCCTCGCCGGCATGCTGCACGCGCCGCACGACCAGGACATCACCGGCGTTGTGTTCGACGAGGTGAGGAGACTTACTGTATACATGTGCCAGCTGCCGCTCATCTCGTCCATCCCGGCGGAGATACAGCGCGAGGTGCTGGAGGCTCCCCTGCCGATCCTCGCCGGCATGCTGCACGCGCCGCACGACCAGGACATCACCGGCGTTGTGTTCGACGAGGTGAGGAGACTTACTGTATACATGTGCCAGCTGCCGCTCATCTCGTCCATCCCGGCGGAGATACAGCGCGAGGTGCTGGAGGCTCCCCTGCCGATCCTCGCCGGCATGCTGCACGCGCCGCACGACCAGGACATCACCGGCGTTGTGTTCGACGAGGTGAGGAGACTTACTGTATACATGTGCCAGCTGCCGCTCATCTCGTCCATCCCGGCGGAGATACAGCGCGAGGTGCTGGAGGCTCCCCTGCCGATCCTCGCCGGCATGCTGCACGCGCCGCACGACCAGGACATCACCGGCGTTGTGTTCGACGAGGTGAGGAGACTTACTGTATACATGTGCCAGCTGCCGCTCATCTCGTCCATCCCGGCGGAGATACAGCGCGAGGTGCTGGAGGCTCCCCTGCCGATCCTCGCCGGCATGCTGCAAGCGCCGCACGACCAGGACATCACTGGCGTTGTGTTCGACGAGGTGAGGAGACTTACTGTATACATGTGCCAGCTGCCGCTCATCTCGTCCATCCCGGCGGAGATACAGCGCGAGGTGCTGGAGGCTCCCCTGCCGATCCTCGCCGGCATGCTGCACGCGCCGCACGACCAGGACATCACCGGCGTTGTGTTCGACGAGGTGAGGAGACTTACTGTATACATGTGCCAGCTGCCGCTCATCTCGTCCATCCCGGCGGAGATACAGCGCGAGGTGCTGGAGGCTCCCCTGCCGATCCTCGCCGGCATGCTGCACGCGCCGCACGACCAGGACATCACCGGCGTTGTGTTCGACGAGGTGAGGAGACTTACTGTATACATGTGCCAGCTGCCGCTCATCTCGTCCATCCCGGCGGAGATACAGCGCGAGGTGCTGGAGGCTCCCCTGCCGATCCTCGCCGGCATGCTGCACGCGCCGCACGACCAGGACATCACCGGCGTTGTGTTCGACGAGGTGAGGAGACTTACTGTATACATGTGCCAGCTGCCGCTCATCTCGTCCATCCCGGCGGAGATACAGCGCGAGGTGCTGGAGGCTCCCCTGCCGATCCTCGCCGGCATGCTGCACGCGCCGCACGACCAGGACATCACCGGCGTTGTGTTCGACGAGGTGAGGAGACTTACTGTATACATGTGCCAGCTGCCGCTCATCTCGTCCATCCCGGCGGAGATACAGCGCGAGGTGCTGGAGGCTCCCCTGCCGATCCTCGCCGGCATGCTGCACGCGCCGCACGACCAGGACATCACCGGCGTTGTGTTCGACGAGGTGAGGAGACTTACTGTATACATGTGCCAGCTGCCGCTCATCTCGTCCATCCCGGCGGAGATACAGCGCGAGGTGCTGGAGGCTCCCCTGCCGATCCTCGCCGGCATGCTGCACGCGCCGCACGACCAGGACATCACCGGCGTTGTGTTCGACGAGGTGAGGAGACTTACTGTATACATGTGCCAGCTGCCGCTCATCTCGTCCATCCCGGCGGAGATACAGCGCGAGGTGCTGGAGGCTCCCCTGCCGATCCTCGCCGGCATGCTGCACGCGCCGCACGACCAGGACATCACCGGCGTTGTGTTCGACGAGGTGAGGAGACTTACTGTATACATGTGCCAGCTGCCGCTCATCTCGTCCATCCCGGCGGAGATACAGCGCGAGGTGCTGGAGGCTCCCCTGCCGATCCTCGCCGGCATGCTGCACGCGCCGCACGACCAGGACATCACCGGCGTTGTGTTCGACGAGGTGAGGAGACTTACTGTATACATGTGCCAGCTGCCGCTCATCTCGTCCATCCCGGCGGAGATACAGCGCGAGGTGCTGGAGGCTCCCCTGCCGATCCTCGCCGGCATGCTGCACGCGCCGCACGACCAGGACATCACCGGCGTTGTGTTCGACGAGGTGAGGAGACTTACTGTATACATGTGCCAGCTGCCGCTCATCTCGTCCATCCCGGCGGAGATACAGCGCGAGGTGCTGGAGGCTCCCCTGCCGATCCTCGCCGGCATGCTGCACGCGCCGCACGACCAGGACATCACCGGCGTTGTGTTCGACGAGGTGAGGAGATAAGTCTCCTAAGTACAGTAAGCGGTATACATGTGCCAGCCAATTCGTATAATACGCCGTTTTGAAAAACGGCGCCGTTATGTAATACGGCGTCCTCACGTTCAGCCGGATTGTGGTGGCGATACGTTCGACTAAGCGGCGTGCATTGTTTAGCCGTATTGTCAGCGATTCCGATACTTCAAATAACCTACTAAAATTGTCCTAAAAGTCTTGCTGGCATGAGGAGCGTAGGCCGAAGGCCGGCGAAGCGACGACGACATTTGGGACAGAAAGTGGGTGTGTAATGTAAAATGCGAGCGTAGCGAGCGCGCGTCATGGAGTCGTAGCAGGCTCTAAATTTGCTTATATCTCGAAAATGGCGCGTCCTATCGCAAAAATAATATTTGATAATGGCGCGTCCTATGAAAAATTTGCCCCCTTTAAGAAACTCCTTGCCACATAATTCTCAACATGTAGGTAAGAAAACAAAATTCCAAAAAAAACAAAAGCGGTGATTGTGACACCGTTGTCTATTGCGACGCCATTTTTCTTGTTATGATCATACAGCGCCACTTGCGGCGATAAATGGAACTAAAACGCGGCACGTTATTACGCCGCTTTGAACGCGAAGGGCTCATTTAATGCGGCGTACTTGATGACGCCGTATTACATAACGGCGCCGTTTTTCAATCCGGCGCCCCATTATATAAAACGGCTTGTTATACGAATTGGCTGCGACGTATACATGTGGCAGCAGCCGCTTATCTCGTGCTTCCCGGCGGAGAAGAGCGATTACACCAACGACTTTATGTGCTTTCTAAAGCACGGAGCAAAAACGTTATGATGGTCACCCATGCACAGACCGACCTAGGCAAGCGCGGCTTAACCTAAAGATCCGCTGTTATTATTTAGCCACGAGCTTCTATTATTAAATATTTCTCGCGGCTTCACCCGCGTGAAGGTCGATAACGATCCCACGGTATCATACTAAAGGGATAAAAAGTATCCTAAATATTAATCTAGGTTATAAACTATCTGTGTCAAATTCCATACAAATCCCTTCAGTAGTTTTCGCGTGAAAGAGTAACAAACATACAAACTTGTTTCGCTTTTAAAATGGTGCCGATTCTGTTGTGCACAAACTAAACTTAATTTAGGCTATTGCTATATTTTTCTCTGTAATAAAACGAAAAAGAGACGGACGTAGGTAATTTAGAGCTGTCAAATTTAGTTGGAAAAACATGTCGACTAAAAACACTGTGAAGCGTAAGGCATAAACTAGTTTGACATCTCTTAGTTCATAGCTATAGCCGTCCTTTTCTCGCACTGCCTTTTAGTAAAAGATAGCAATAGCTTTAATTAAGTTTAGTTTGTGCACAAGAGAATCGACACCATTATTAAGTGTGATCATCTTTTTACACTTTAACTCACAAACTCATTTCTCTCCATCACAGGGCATGCTAATAGACCTAACACAACCATCAAAGGTCCTATTCTACCAAGGAGACGAGTCAACAATCCTGCCCACCCCCTGCTACAAAACCTTGAAGACTGCCTTACAAATGGAGACGAGCAAGAACAAGGACCGTTCAGAAGATACAAAGACGAGAAATGTCATGATCTCGGAGGCTTTCCTGAGGTTCTTCGTGGATATTTTGGGTGATTTCTGGAGATTCTTCGCGGTTGGTGAAGTGAAGGATGGGTCTTTGGGCAGAGATGGTGTTGTTTTTGATGTGAGTATCGTATTTTATTTATTTATTTAAAGACTTTGAAAGACTTGCAGCTAAATACAATAGTGATAAATAACAGTATGATTATTTAGACAGCCAATAGGGAATATGCATAAATTTACTTTTTTGAAGTGAAAACTTCTTTAGGCATGTTGAGCACTTTTTGGGTGAAGGAAAAACATTGAACTCATCGTCACGTAACGTAACGTGCGGTCACGCTTCGTAGCCGTTCGTAGCACTCGTAGCATCCGCTACGGCGTAGCACCACATAGGCATGCGCGGGGCATTACCAGTGCTACGACTGGGGGGGGGGGGTGTACTTTATGTTTTCACTTCTATCGGCAGTCCCCAAAGACTGCTCGGATTTTTTTTAATTTCGATACGGGATGTTAAAGTACTATAAAAACAATGTCAAAAAGCGAAAATAATATAACATAGACATAAATCGGCCAAACAACACAAAAGTTATAACCATTTAAAGTTTTGTTTCTATCTCTTTCTAGATAAACGGAATTTAGTATGGATTTTGTACGTTGATGCAGCGAATGACGTCATTCGCTGTATCGGATCTCTCCGTCTAATGAGCAGTTTCAAATACTTATAACTTAGTATTTTTGATAGATATTAAAAAAATAATTTCACTTTGCTATTTCTAATGTTAGTACGCTTTGTTTAGAGTGATAAAAAATAAGTCTTCACATCTAGAGCTTGTCTAAATAGACTGTGGAACAACTTAAACACACTGACACACAATTAAAGTCAAATCATTTATTTCAATTAGACCATTACGACACTTTTGAATGTCACAAATACAAAAAAAATACAAAACTACAGTCCCAATCACAAGACATAATAACTTCAGAAAGTACTGGGGTTCTAAAATGGCCGCTTTAGCAGAATCGTAATATGAATCACGTTAAAAACTGAAAATTCTTAAAATGGACTTTATGCTCATAAACATAAAGTCCATTTTAAGAAATTTAAATTTTGAACTTGATTCATACTAAGATTCTGCGTGGATTCTGCTAAAGCGGCCATTTTAGACCCCCTGTAGTTGCCCATTCCCTAGCGTAGATCTCTATGGAGAAGAACGGGCAAGAAACTCCATGGACACTCTTTTAAATCAGAATGTTGTTACAAAATCTTAGTTACATCATTCATGTTGAGATTATTATACACTTGCGGACGATCCCAAGTACTAATGTTCGATACCATTTTGGAAGACATGTCGATTCTGTTATTATAAAAGTATAGGACACTAGCAGACGTCACGCGGTTTCACCCGCGTAGTTCCTGTTCCCGTGGGAGTACGGGGATAAAATATAGCCTATGTTACTCAGGGTGAATGTAGCTTTCTAACGGTGAAAGAATTTTTGAAATCGGCGCAAAAATACAAATCTTTCCTCTTTATATTATTAGTGTAGATGAATTAATTCTGTCAATAAATAAAATTAATCATATTTTGGACTGAAATTTTTTAGTTAACCACTATAAAATTTCAGTCCAGAGTATGATTAAATAGCAATTTAAAAATTATACATTTTTTAAACATTTCTCTGGTTTGGTTAATAAATAAATTCCATACCAATTGAAAGTATGAATCCTATAGAATATGCAAAAGTTATAAAGCCTATAGAATGCAAATTTTCCTTTTTTACTTTTGATTGGTATGGAATTTGTCTATTAACCAAACCAGTAAAATGTAAAAAAAAATGTATTCTGGAATAAAATTGTTTGGTCAACCCATTTGCAATATATTTTTTGACATATTTTGTTTAGTCAACCCGTTTGCAATATATTTTTTGACATATTTCATTTGATATAAAATACATTTCATTCATTAACCAGCTCGGTGAAGGTCGTTCTGTAAGGAATCTCAGACTATATGTCCCGGATAACATAGGCTACATTTTAACCGATTTCAACAATAGGAGGAGTTGATTTGACTTGATTTTCAGTGGTCAGTAGTTGTAGTATACTACATAAATTATTGTTACTTTAGTACAGAGGTTCCCAAACTTATTTTGTCTACTACCCACTTTGAGAATAAATTATTTTTTTGCGCCCCCATTTTTTCACCTACTTAAAAACCACTATAACTTCAAATTAAATTAACTATTGTGAGCTATATTAGCTGAGATTAAAAATTCATTCTAAACGAGACTTTTACTATAACCCGCAAGAGTTAACTTGAGACCTGGATCTCAAGTTAACTCTACGACACCTGCCAATGAGAATGATTATTGAAACGCAACTTTATAGTATTCAGACAGAGTATCTTTTATTCAAAATAAAACAAACAATCGATTCTTCTCTCGATCTCTAAATTAATATTAGTTTATGTTCACAAGTTGTAGTCGAGAGCTAGAGCAGTCGGTGTCTAAGAGTCCTCCTAGATGAAATTACAAATCGTTCCCTAAGCCTCTACACAACGCCCCCATTTTTTTTCTGGGTCTCTTACTGCCCCCTTTAAGGCCTGCAGCGCCCACAAGGGGGCGTTATCGCCCACTTTGGGAAAGGCTGCTTTAGTAAGATGACTCGATGATATATATTGACACTGACCCTTCAATCCTTCACGTTCACAGAAAGAATCCTTCATAAAAGCAGCTACATCGAAACAGAACCAATACTTCCTGGAATGGTTCACCGAAACGGCCATGTTCACCCACTTCATACAAAACATGGCGGCCAGCTATCACCATCACTTATCACCAGAGACATCACCACCACCGGAGCTAGTCGACGCACCTTTGCCGAATTTCTACGAACTATTCGACGAACGGGTGAGGAGTAGAACGAAGACTGGTAGTAAGAGTGTTGATAGTAGTAAAAGTAATTATAAAAATGCTGTTAATAAAAAAGTTAGGTTTTTGAAGAGTAAGTTAAGGGAGCTTGTAGCGTAGTTTTTTGAAAAGGAATTTTGTTTGGAAAGTTTATGGCTGAAAATGTGGCTATTTTTGATGATTGATATTAAAGTGGCTGAAAATGAGGCTATTTTTGATGTTACGTATCAAAGTGGCTGAAAACATGGCTCTACATATCAAAGTAGTTGAAAATGTGGCTACTTTTTATGCTACATATAAATATGGCTGAAAATATAGCTATTTTTGATGCTACGCATGTGAAAGTGGTTGACAACAGATATTTTTGATGCTACGTATCAAAGTGGCCGAAAATGTGGCAAGTTTTGATGCTTTATATGTGAAAGTGGCTGAAAACAGATATTTTTGATGCTAAATATCAGTGGCTGAAAAAATGTGGCTATTTTTGACACTACACATCAAAGTGGCTGAAAACATGACAATTTTTGATCCTTGATATCAAAGTGGCTGAAAACAAGGCTATTTTTGATGCGTCATATCAAAGTGGCTATTTTTAATGCTACCTAACAAAGTGGCTGAATATACCAATGTGGCTTATTCTGAGCATGAAATACTGCGTTACAAGGATCCTTGGCGCTCGAATATCGTTGGCAGGGATGTGTCATCAATTGTGAAATGTATAGAAAGACAAAATTATGGTGTCGATTCCCAGTCTGGCCACATGGCATAGGATCATAGTAGTTATACGTCTGGCTAAACATTTTATGGGACTTTTGATATAACAAGTTGTGAATGTACTAACATCTTCTGCTTACCCCTTAAAGAGCGATAAAGACATGCTTGTTACAAAAAATTAAGTAAGAATTAAAGGTCAATGCTCTTTCCTTAATTTCTCCGCGTAGGTACCCCGACAATACATTATGAATCGTTTTATATTACTAGAAAAAGTCAAGGATCACGATAAAGATCGTTTCGGGACAAGTTTATGTCATTGTTTCTGTTTTCGGAATTATGTATTTGAATAAATGTATGCGGGTTAATGACCTTTAATACTTACTTATCTGGCGGAGACTATTGATGGTATCGTAATTAATTTTGATCTCTCTCAAATTCATGGACAGCTTTGTAATCTTATACAAAGAGTTATTTCGTATTGACGGCAATTTTTCAATAATAGGGTAGATTACAAAAAAAAATCTAATTAGTCCGTCAGATAGATTTCCAAAAAATATTGGACTTGTATTTTTTTTAATTTTTCATGTAAACAAAAAATGAAGACGATACAGTGCGTTGAAAACTCATGTGACGTCACATTTGAGTACATTTTTTACTCAAATGTGTAGTCACAAGCCCCCACTCATGATCTTTAACACGTTTTATCTTCGTCAATTTTTATTAATTTGATAAAACAAACAACACGTATCCAATATTTTTCGATAATCTAACTGACGGACTAAACAGAATCATATTTTTTTTAGTCAGTAATCAACCCTATTACGTCTTACTTTGGTAATATTATGACATTGTAAAGCTGTAAATCCTGTGGCACTTATGTATGTGATGTATTTGTTAGAACCACAGATATAGATATACCTCGATGAATGCAAGAGCACGTACTTCGCGAGCCCGGCTTAAGGCGACTACAGGAGCTAAATTAGCAACTCTATTTGTGGTGGTTCAAACTTCGTTTGAAATACTGTCAGAATAAAGTTCTAATCAGCTTGCACTACAAAGCGGTTGTTACGTCGGTCACTGCGAGCCGAATAGTGCGAAATGAGTGGTCAAAAAATCTATTGATTGGACTAAAAAAATAAAACACTATCATGCTAATATGTTGCTTGCTCGTTAAAATATTTTTTTAGAGATAAGTTCGTGATTTTTTTTATCGAGTAAAATTAGTTGTATTATGTTTTCAAAACACTATCGTACTAGCATATATCCTGAAGAATATTATATAAGTTTCTGGTTTTGTTTACTGCAGTGAATTATATGATTTTTTTCATTATAAAACTCGCGTTTAGCTCGTATAGTCCCCTTAAGCATTTAATGCTTAATATTTAATATGGCTTCTGTCGCAGCAAGCTAATTTGTTTAAATTTTAAAACAACAACGTTACAAGCTTATTCTAAATATTTAAAGAACAAAAACGTAGTCTATTTTTACCCGACTTTCGAGAAGAGTTATGTTTTTCACGTGTGTCTAAATGCTGTGGTTAGAACCCAGTTGGTGCAAAACTTTTATAGTAAGGTGATTTAATATCCAATCATGGGGTATGTTGAGGTGTGTGTACCCCACTATGGGGTATATTTTAACCCAGTATGGGGTACATTTTAACCCAGTATGGGGTATATTTTAACCCAGTATGTGGTATATTTTAACCCAGTACCAACTAGGTTGCGGAGGTCAGATAGGCAGTCGCTCCATGTAAAATACTGGTATTCAGCTGCATCCGGTTAGACTGGAAGTCGACCCCAACATAGTTAGGAAAAGGCTAGGCATATGATGATGGGGTACATTTTAACCCAGTATGGGGTACATTTTAACCCAGTATGGGGTACATTTTAACCCAATATGGGGTACATTTTAACCCAGTATGGGGTACATTTTAACCCAATATGGGGTATATTTAAACCCAGTATGGGGTATATTTTAACCCAATATGGGGTATGTTTTAACCCAGTCTTGGCATTTTTCCAACCCCAGTGTTCTAATAAGTGTTGAAACTTTGACAAATGTGGTGTATTTATTCATAAGATCATTCAGCCATGGAGTCTGGATTTGTGCCCGGTTGATGGCAATAGGCTCGCTCCCTATTACATGGGATTTGAACATAACTGGCGAATGGTACAACCCTTCTGGCATTACAGGCATGATGTTATGTTATTCGTAAGGTCCAATCAGATAGTGGTTTTTAATTACTTGAAATTATATAATTTCTTTAAAAATATTTAATGGATTTCGAGAAAATGCAAAATGCCTGAAGTGATAATTAACACTTTAATAATTAATTTATATAAAATCCTTTGTTTAGGTTGTAGTTACAATCCCCACCCTTGTAGAGGTTTAAGCCATAGTATGTCGCTTTACTATTGAATTATAATAAACTAGCGATTCGCCCCGGCTTCACACGGGTGCAATGTAGCATATACATATAAACCTTCCTCTTGAATCACTCTAAGTATATATTGCTGAAAACTGCATTAAAATACGTTGCGTAGTTTAAAAGATCTAAGCGTACAAACAGCGGGAGTAACTTTGTTTAATACTATGTAAATATGTAACATAGCGCTAATTTAATTACTTGTAACTGTGAAAATTAAAAAAAGCCATGTCTTAAACGAAGCGAACGACATGCGAACACGCATCTGTCGCGTTCCTTGTGTTCGGCGAACACATAACGCAACGATCATTCGCGCGGCTGATCGTAGTGATTAAAGACATGGGGAAACTAGTTTCATAGTATCTTTTTCATCACATATAAAAGTATACATTACAACAACAGCCCATAACGTCCACTGCTGGACATAAGCCTCTCCCATGATGGGAGGAATTTGCCGTAATCTCCACGCTTGGCAGGCGGATTGGAGATCGCAGTGATGAAAGACTAACAGAAAACGCTGCTGCCCATTCTCTGGTCTACGGAGGCGCAAGGTGTTCTTCCTCAGACATTACTAGTCTTATACGACACCCGTCAGTGTAATGGGTTGGTTCTATTCTACTCTGCCGGATACCACACGGCTGATTTGGGCACGGTTGATGGCAATAGGATCACATGTGGGTGTATAGGTACACCTCTGCATAACTCTTTGGGAATTAGAGGCATGATGTTAGATAGAAGCTGTTAGATTACTAAATTTTGAAGCGCATATTATGGCTAAACTAATTCCTAAATTGTATTAGTATATTTAGTAAATATAAACTATTTAATTACTATTTGTAATCTCATTTTAATAGATTAAAGTAATAAACTGTAAATATAGGTAGTATTTTTAATTGTATTCAAAGTTAAGCTTATGTATATAAATGCAATCGTGTATAGGGTTTTAAGTTATAATGTATTTTAAAAGTTAGTAAAGTTTGGGTTTAAAAAAAACCTGGTCATTTTGGTTAAAACGGATTGAAATGTCTCGAAAAAATGTGGGTAGGGAAATTATTCAAAACCCTGCTTTACACCGTGTCCTAATATTAGCGATCGTCTTAAAAATGAACGTTACAGTAGCATATTTGCATGACGATCGCTTGTATTAAGACACTGCTTTAGCCATAATGTACTGGAAAGTCTCGTTTAATGAAAATTACTAGTAAATAAACTATGATCCATTTATTTAAAGATCTACATATAATGCTACAAATAATATTAAAACACAATTTCGTATCTCTTTTATAGATCTTACGTGTCGTACTACAATTTATTCAAATACAAAAAAAAACGCGTAGTTTTTAGGCCCACTTCCACCACAAATCTTTAAATGATCATGAGTAGCAGGTATAAT
Source organism: Xestia xanthographa (assembly GCA_905147715.2). Lineage (NCBI taxonomy): Eukaryota > Metazoa > Arthropoda > Insecta > Lepidoptera > Noctuidae > Xestia > Xestia xanthographa. The sequence goes on from LR990667.1 coordinate 21,564,437, forward strand.
CCCATTAAATGACTTCAAGAAAAAGTCATTCTATAAGGATTGAATGAACTTAGAGAGTTGCATTGATGATTCATGAGTCATTATAAGTATATTAGTGTCGATTCTGTTGTGCACAAACTAAACTTAATTTAGGCTATTGCTATCTAATACTAAAAGGCAGTGCGAGAAAAGGACGACTATAGCTATGAACTAAGTTAGAAATGTCAAACTAGTTTATGCCTTGCGCTTCACCGTGTTTTTAGTCGACATGTTTTTACGTGCACCCTTCATTTGTATAGAAATATTAGTTTCAACTAAATTTGCCAGCTCTAAATTGCGTCAGTCTCTCGTTTTATTAGAGAGAAAAAGATAGTAATAGCCTAAATTAGGTTTAATTTGTGCACAACAGAATCGACACCAGTATATATTTACAAACAAAATGTATCTATGTAGTCAACTATCTGGTGTTCACGACACAAGCCTCGTTGCTTAGTGTGGCACTAAAAGGCGCTGTGTTTGTCCAGCGATATTTATTTATTTATTTTAAACTTTTGTGAGCCACGGTCGGATATAGCCGACAAATGAAAATTTGTCCATCACGCCATTGTCGGCTAATGGCGACAAAAAATTTATAATTCTTTTTTAAATCATTGTAACTGTTGTTTAATGGTAGTAATACGAAATAGTGTCAAATTAAATAAATTTATGATGTTACGAGTGATATTTTAGCAAAAAAATATGGGATGAAAAGCAATGATTAATTGGTTTGGAGGAGCTCGTGGCTAACCAATAACAGCCGCTCTTATCTAATCTTCAGGTTAAATTGCGCTTGCCTAGGTTGGTCCGTGGATTGGTGACCACCCATTACATACCGAGTTTCCTCCGTCCCTCGGAAAGCACGTTAAGCCGTTGGTCCCGGCTGTCATTTGTAGATCTTTGACAGTCGTTATAGGTAGTCAGTGGCCCGAAAGTATGACAACCAGTCTTACCAAGGGGTATCGTATTACCCAGTACTAACTGAACTGGGTTGTGGAGGTCAGATAGACAGTGGCTCCATGTAAAATACTGGTATTCAGCTGCATCTGGTTAGACTGGAAGCCGACTCCGACATAGTTGGGAAAAGGCTAGGCAGATTACTAATCGCGTTTAGGGATCTGTGGTGAAATTGGCCTAAGTTATTTTTTAAATAGTTACACAAAATAAGATGTATTGACATATGGTTATATTATTATATATCATGTTTGCTCTAAATATGTACACTCGACAACAATTTTAACGTACCTTAGCGATATAAAAACTCATATTTCATGTAAATCTATTTATTCTTATTGTTTTAAAACAATAAGTAAACAACAAGTAACAATAAGTTGTTTCATTTTATTTGCAACCAAGCCTCTCTGTAAAAAACTGCCTGCTTTATGTATTTATTTAACTAAAAAATGTATTTTGTTTAAACATTCCTTTAAAATAATTGATTTATATAGAATCAAAATTAGGTTACTGTAGGTAAGTAACTACACCTCTGTATTGCTCTTTCGCGATTACAGGCGTGGTTATGTTGTATTCGAAATTATTATAAAAGTCTCGACTGTTTTAAATTAATATTTTGTAAATACTTATTTGTTAAAAATTGCTAAAAATGTACCCAGTAGTTTTCGAGAAACGATATTGTTTCTTTTTATTAGTAAACTTATTATAATTACATATTTTAAACTTAAAAAATGGCTTTGAATTTAATTATCTTTGGGGAAAGAAAAAAAACTGAATAAGTACCAAAGCACATTACTTTGTGCAATTCATTTCATCACAACTGCTCTCAAAACGGTGAAGGAAAACATCGTGAGGAAACCGGCATGTCCTAGAACCACACATTCGAAGACATGTGACATCTACTAACCCGCACTGGGCCTACGTGGTGGATTATAGCCCATTCCCTCTCATAGAGAGGAGGCCTGTGTCCCAGCAGTGGGAACATTAATAGGCTGATGATGATGGGTACATGGACATGCCGGTTTCCTCACGATGTTTTCCTTCACCGTTTTGACGTATAATTACTACTATTATCGTGTATAATCCCCAGTAACAAAATTAGTTAAGATTTGTATAAACCCTCGATATTGTAAGTTTTAGTTCTTTAAGTGTTTAAGTTGAAAATGTGCCTTGATGTTATGTTTTAAGCCAATGTATGATTTCTTTTTTAAAAGTTATTCTTCAAAATAAATTGTATTAGACTGATTTTACATGGTTTTTGTCAATTTAAAACCCCCCCCTTTACCTCGAAGAATTTAGTTTCAAATTCAGAATTAATTCCCAGTCTTTGAATATATTAAAAAAAAATGCAAAAAGCCAACGTCACGCGGTGTTCCCAGGCGGTCACCCATCCAAGTACTGACCGCGCCCGATGTTGCTTAACTTCGGTGATCGGACGAGAACCGGTGTATTCAACGTAGTATGGACGTTGGCGGAATCTAAGTTGAAATTACGGTTCTGGTTAAGGATACTGAAGATTATTAATAGAATGAATAACAATGTGTGAGGAATGATATTATTATGAATGAGATGGGAGTGAATGATAGCGTCACGCTTGACAGGGGAGAATGGAAGAAAAAAAACCGGCCAAGTGCGAGTCGGACTCGCACACGAAGGGTTCCGTACCATTGACTATATTTAGTATTTTTTGTTATAGCGGCAACAGAAATACATCATCTGTGAAAATTTCTACTGTCTATCTGTCACGGTTCATGAGATACAGCCTGGTGACAGACAGACGGCGAAGTCTTAGTAATAGGGTTCCGTTTTTACCCTTTGGGTACGGAACCCTAACAAAATAAGGAAAATATGTGCAATCAGGCAGATTGTGAAGGATGCATTAAACTGATAAAATCTAATTTTAACACTTTTTCGTGAGTCAACAGGAACTACCATAAAGGTTTTCGACCCAAAACCTATAGGCTACTTCCGATTGAACTAGTATCTGTGCCTAGAATTGTCAATTTTGGTTAAAAGCAAGATCTTACAGCACAAGTAAAGAGAAATTTCCGAAAAACGAAAAAAAGTTGAAAATTAAGGTAAATGGTAGTGCAGTTTTCGCGAAAATCTAAATTTGCCCATACCTTTTTATCGCGTTGACTCGGGACCTTGATTTTTAGGGTTCCGTACCCAAAGGGTAAAAACGGAACCCTATTACTAAGACTTGGCTGTCTGTCCGTCTGTCCGTCTGTCCGTCTGTCTGTCACCAGGCTGTATCTCATGAACCGTGACAGCTAGACAGTTGAAATTTTCACAGATGATGTATTTCTGTTGCCGCTATAACAAAAAATACTAAAAACAGAATAAAATTAATATTTAAGGGGGGCTCCCATACAACAAACGTGATTTTTTTATAATAATTGGTACGGAACCCTTCGTGCGCGAGTCCGACTCGCACTTGGCCGGTTTTTATACACCTAATAGGGACTTAGATCTCAGTGGTGTCGATTCTGTTGCGCACAAACTAAACTTAATTTAGGCTATTGCTATCTTTTTCTCTCTAATAAAACGAGAAAGAGACGGACGTAATTTAGAGCTGTCAAATTTAGTTGGAACTAATATTTCTATACAAATGAGGGGTGCACGTAAAAACATGTCGACTAAAAACACGGTGAAGCGCAAGGCATAAACTAGTTTGACATTTCTAACTTAGTTCATAGCTATAGCCGTCCTTTTCTCGCACTGCCTTTTAGTGAAAGATAGCGATAGCCTAAATTAAGTTTAGTTTGTGCACAACAGAATCGACACCATTTTCAACTTGCTAAGTCCACCCGTTCCTGAGAAAATCGGTGGTGACAGATGGACAGACAGACAACAAAGTGATCTTATAAGGGTTCCTTTTTAGGGTTCCGTACCCAAAGGGTAAAAACGGAACCCTATTACTAAGACTTCGCTGTCTGTCCGTCTGTCTGTCACCAGGCTGTATCTCATGAACCGTGACAGCTAGACAGTTGAAATTTCCACAGATGATGTATTTCTGTTGCCGCTATAACAACAAATACTAAAAACAGAATAAAATTAATATTTAAGGGGGGCTCCCATAAAACAAACGTGATTTTTATGCCCTTTTTTTTTTTGCCGACTTTTTGTCCGACTCGCACTTGGCCGGTTTTTTAGGTACCTTTTGAGGTACGGAACTCTAAAAATACTACACCTAAACGCGACTGCTGAGCATCAACCAGCCACTTATCGTCCGTGGCTGCTACTGACAAAAATTTTCATTGCTGGTGGAAAAAACCAAAAACACTGACTTTTTTTTTGCCTCAAGCTCAGCAGTCGAGTTTACGACCAGAAAACCAACGAGGCAGTGTTTAGTCATAGATTATCTGTGGTCATAGGTAACATTACTAGTATTACTACGCATTGCACGGGAATCAGTTAAAACTCCGAACTAGTAGAGACTTGTCACCTGAAAAAATCTAATTAGTCCGTCAGTTAAATTATCAAAAAATATTTGACCCGTCTTTTTTATTTTGTTACGTAAACCAAAATTGACGAAGATACGACGCTTTTAAAATTCTCAATACGTCACGCCGTGGTACCTATAATTTTTAGTGCGTTCTGACATCACGAGCCCCCACTCCCGAGTTTAGATGCGTTTTATTCATTGATTTACAAAAACAAAAATACGTGTTCATTATTTTCCAATACTCTATCTGACGGACTAAATAGGTTTGCAATTTATTGATGGTGGTAACTAGCGTACTATGCTAGTTGGTAGACATAGTTAAGTACTATCATTTGATGTCATGAGACTGAAACGTAATGTTAGGTACTTCGCACATTTACAAAAAAAACTAATAGAATTGTTTATGCGTGACATCATAATCATCATGTGCTTACCTTTTCCCAACCATGTTAGGGTCGGCTTCCAGTCTAACCGAATGCAACTGAATACCAGTATTTTACATGGAGCGACTGCCTATCTGACCTCCACAACCCAGTTAGTACTGGACTACTGGGTAATACGATACCCCTTGGTAAGACTTGTCAGACTTTTTGGGCCACTGACTACCTGTAACGACTATCAAAGATCTAGAAATGTCAGCCGGGACCAACTAGGTACTTAACGTGCTTTCCGAGGCACGGAGGAAACTCGGTAATGGGTGGTCACCCATCCAGACTAACCCAGGCAAGGGCCTATACTCCCTCAAATGGCTTAGCATGATCCTCCGTTACGCCAAAAAAATACTGCAGGATTAATTTTGAAATAAATATATGGTAAAGTTGAGGATTAATGCTAAGTACTATGTGTGACGAAAACACGATTTCATAATCTTTTCTCGTTAGAAAAAAAATCCAAAGTTACCTCCAAATCGAACAATAAACCGCTGGTATTCAAAAAGTGCTTCAAATTAGATCATGAAACTTTGCATACTAACTGAACTAACTATAAAGCAGGTCTTATGTGTTTTATTTTTTTAGTCTAATCAATAGATTTTTTGTACTTAAATCGCAAAAAACCACTCATTTCGCACTATTCGGCCGCAGTGACTGACGTTACAACTGCTTTGTAGTGCAAGCTGATTAGAACTTTATTCTAACAGTATTTCAAACGAAGTTGGATCCACCACAAATAGAGTTGCTAATTTTAGGGTGAGAAGGGCCTTAACCGAAAGATCGACCCGAGCGGCTGTTATTATTTAGCCGCGAGCTCCTCAAAGAATTAAATATATGAAAAAATAAAATAAATAAAACTTTATTCTTGAAAAGTATTATCTCTAGACAGAACACGTAACACAGCACACAAAAGCACGACACAGTTCCATACACAATACACAAGGCGTCCAAACCACGATAGCAAAACAAAACAAGAACAGATGAAGAAACTGAACACAACTCGTCCTCAATTTCAAGAATTTGAAGTAGCAATCTGGACAAACGTTGTACACCCACAAACATGGTCTTTTTCTCATTGTCACCAGAATTATATCGCGGCATCCAAATATAGCTCTGTGACGACGCAGACCTGCCGAAGGTCTCTTGACGGCACTCTGTGTTCGGGAACGACTTACGTATAAATTTTGGGCTAGAAGTTCCCGCCGAATAAAATGAAGAAGGGGTGGTTCTGAGCTGGCAAACCAAGCAAGTACGTGCGCTTACCTTGATGTTCACGCCAACGAATCCTCTGACGTCCCGAAGCTTCAGGAGCACGCGGTTGCCGCCGGCCGGCGAATGCACCACACCGTATTTCAATGAGAGTACGGCGTGAATCGATAGTCCCACACACTCCCGCGGGAATATCGCACCTTACACAATCCAGGCACAATAGAATTCGGTTGATCTTCAGTCTTTTTAAAAGGGGTTTTGGTTAAAAAGTTTTTACACCATCGAGCGGCGTGGGCGCGCGTTCCGTTCATTCTCTAATTGAGTTGGCGGTCCCAGGACACTGGTAAGCGCATGCGCTAAACGGCGCCCTGATTGGTTGTTCGCTCGACACCACCGAGAACACGTAGTCGGCGGGAAAATTTGAATTTAGGAAGCGCGAACAAAACGCATTATGAAACTTGACGAATAGTGAACATACCGCCCACCAAAATACAGCTGGTATTTTCCGGATAAGTTAAATAGATAAAGATGAGAATACACTACGAATAATTGATAAGTAATAGGCTAAAATTACATGTTAAGCACTTAAAACTAATAGACTAAGTTAAAGGTTGCAAGTTAGTCAGTAGCAGGTTCGATGGGAAGAGGACACAACTTTACGAGCGGGCGCTTGATAAAAGTGTTTTGCGTTTTGATCGTAGCTACGCGGACGATGCCGTCCTGGCCTGGATGTAACTCGGTTACCCTTCCCAGAGACCACTGCAAAGGAGCCCGATTATCATCTTTGATGAGGACGATAGAATTCATCGATAACGGTTTTGAAGTTTTCGTCCATTTTGCGCGCAGCGTTAACGAGTGCAAATACTCGTTCTTCCAGCGAAGCCAAAAGTTTTGAAGAAACGATTGGATAAGTTGCCATCGGTTAAGGCGGTATAGTTTTGTATTACCAAAATCCGCGTCTGGGACTGCCGTTAACGGTTCCAAAGTCAAAAAATGACCCGGGGTTAAAACGTTTAAATCGTTAGGATCCGCGCTCAACGGACATAAAGGTCTCGAATTCAACACGGCTTCGATTTGAACAAACAGCGTGCTAAGTTCTTCGAACGTTAACACCTGATTGCCTACGATGCGATAAAGATGCGATTTTGCGGCTTTTATTTGGATCTCCCACACGCCACCAAAGTGAGGTGCGGAGGGAGGATTGAAATCGAATTTTATATTGAGAGCTTGTGACGCTGGCTCGAGTGAAGATAGATAATTGCGAGCGCCAATGAAGTTTGTGCCACAATCCGCGTGAATCACGCTACACCGACCGCGACGACCGACGAATCTGCGTAACGTAGCCACAAAGGCTTCAGTAGAAAGAGACGACACAACCTCAAGATGGACTGCCTTTGTTGACAAACAAACGAATAGACAAAGATATGCTTTGTCCATCTTGGCTCCGCGGTAATTCCCGACCTTGATGCGAAACGGTCCGCCGAAGTCAACACCGACCACCGAAAACGGCTTGACTTGGGTCACACGGTACGATGGGAGATCCGCCATGTACGGTTGTAACGGTGTAGGATTTGTCTTGTAACAACGAATGCACTGGGACAAACATCGACGAATGGCGCGTTTCGCGGATAAAACCCAAAAGCGTTGCAAGACTAGGTAATGGGTCGTATTATGTCCAGTGTGGCAATGACGACGATGAACGGACTCGATGAGCTTAAACGTGAAAGGATGATTACAGGGCAGCAACGCAGGATGCTTTTGATCGTATTCGATACCAGCGCGAGAGATGCGACCGCCCACCCTGAGGATGCCCTCCTTGTCAAGAAACGGATTGAGTTTGCGCAGCGATTTACATAACGGGTGATTAGAGTTAAGTTGGTGAATCTCATCGGCAAACGATGTTGATTGGACGTATTTAACGATGGACAGCAACGATTTATAGTTCTCGGCTTCCGTGGTAGATTCACTTAAGTTACGGTTACTCGGGCTCAGAAGGAACCGTCGCAAGTACGATATTATACGAATAATTTTATCAAGTGACGAATAACGTGTTAGAAGAAAGTCGAGGGTGTGATTATCACCTGATGCGGGTTCAGTGACTAGCACGACAGACATACGTTCCTCGGTACGCACTACAGCCTCTTCTGTGTCGTTAAGAATAGGAAATTTCGAATTTTCTGGCCAATGGGTGGAAGTTTGTGATAGCCAGGACGGACCTGACCACCACAACGTATTATGAAGCAGATCATGTGGCAGCTGTCCCCGTGAACATACGTCAGCTGGGTTGTCGGCGGAGGCGACATGATGCCACGATTCCGTAAGGACAACATCTTGAATAGCGCTAACCCGATTGGCAACAAACGTGGTCCATCGAGAGGCATGCGAACGAAGCCAGGATAAGACGACTGTCGAGTCAGACCACAAGTGAATCGAACGAAACGAAAGTTTACCATCGTAAGTGTCAAGAACGAATTTAACAAGATCCGCGAGAACCACAGCCGCACACAACTCCAAACGTGGCAGCGACAGCTTCTTAATAGGAGCAACACGAGCTTTAGCACATAACGGTAGCACCTGTATGGCGCCGTCAGCGAATAGAATACGCATATAAAGAATTGCCCCATATGCTAGCTCGGAGCTATCACAGAACCCGTGGAGTTCATACGCCTGCACGCTTCGAGAAGCAAGACAGCGCGGCACTCTCAAGTCTTGTATGATCGATAACTGATCACAAAAGGCCCTCCAAACAGAAGCTATGTTCTCGGGAGGAGTTTCATCCCAAGAAACACCGAGTAGCCAAAGCTTCTGTAGTAAAATTTTTGCTTTGATGCTTAGAGGGGAGAGAAATCCCAACGGGTCAAAAACCCTTGCGATCTCGCTTAAGATATGTCGCTTGGTACACGGCCGACCAGAGGGCTTGACATCAAACAAAAACGCATCAGATGCTGGGTCCCATTTGAGCCCAAGCACCTTGATTGTGGAGGGTAGGTCGTCAGAAAACGATTTAGGATCCAGCAGACACTCTTCTGGAGGGAGATCCGACAACAACCGCGGGTCGTTACTGGCCCATTTTCTAAGTTGAAAATGACCACGTTTAAACAGATTTATTACCTGTGATTTGGCCTCTAGAGCTAACTCTATGGTCGCAAATCCAGTGGCGACGTCATCCACGTAAGTATTCGATTTGAGAATCTGTTGAGCTAGAGGAAAGTTAGCTCCTTCATCTTCAGCCAACTGCTGGAGAGTCCTGCAAGCCAAATATGGCGCGGATGAGACACCATAGGTTACAGTATTCAGCTTAAATTCCTGTAAACCCTGTCCAGGTCCGGTTCTCCATAAGATTCGTTGATAATCGCGTTGATCATCAACGATAAGGATTTGTCTATACATCTGACGAATGTCAGCCATAAAGACAAACGCGGGTACACGAAAGTGGAGAAGCACGGCAGCGACATTGGTTTGTAGTTTAGGTCCTGTTAGCAACGTGTCGTTTAAAGATTTTCCTTGAGCGTCTTTGGCAGACGCGTCAAAGACTACTCGTAATTTAGTTGTGGCGCTATCCGGTTTTAAAATACAATGGTGCGGGATATAATATTTACCCTTGTTTAGGTCTGTCGAATCGACCAAGGACATGTGACCAGACTGCATATAGTCATCCATGAACTCTAAGTACTGTCGGTGTAGGTCGGGATCGCGTGAAAGGCGGCGCTCCAGCGCGTGAAACCGGCGAAGTGCGATATCCCGAGAGCTCTCGAATATAGGTTCACAACTATCCTTGAAAGGAAGTCGGACGACATACCTACCTGAAGAGTCACGGCCGTGCTCAGAAGCATAAATCTGCTCGCATGCTATTTCATCAGGTGTAAGAGACGGAGCCCTGGGCATGCTGTCAATCTCCCAGAACCGCTGAACGAGAGTGCACAGCTCATTATCAGGTTTCGAAGAAAACTGAAGAAGTGACGAGGTCACAAGAGAGGTTCGACCTAATAACAACCAGCCGAAAACGGAACGGAAAGCAACAGGCTGATTAACAGCACCCTTGACGCGTTGATTTAAAAGCGTATCAGCGAATACATCTGCGCCCAACAGAATGTCGATAGGTCCTGGAACATCGAAGCCAGGATCTGCTAAAGGTAGCGAATGAATGTGTGACCAGCCCACGGTATTGAGTTTAGCTATTGGCTGATCACCGCATATGTGAGAAATAACATGAAGATCCACGTTAAACAAACGTTGATTTTTAGATGCAATCGAACAATTTACTAAGCCGATAATGCTAGCAGCAATGCCACCTAAACCGTTGATATTAGTTTCGCATGAAGTTGGCTTAAGATGTAAACACTGTGCAGCGTTCTTAGTAATAAAATTGTTCTGACTGCCCGTATCGAACAGTGCACGGAAGGAGTGAAACTGTCCGTTCGAATCTTGAACTTGAATTATTGCTGTGGCAAGCAGCACGGTAGAATTTAAAGAAGATTTAGAAGGGAAAGTTTGATGAGAATCCCTAGTGACCAGGGTCACTGCTTGTGACTCAGCATCACCAGAGGGACGGTCAACTCGATCAGTATGAAGCAGCGTATGATGCTTATGTTTACACTTCATACAACGAAAAACAGATTGACAATCCTTAATTTGATGTGAAGATCTAAGGCAGTTAAAACACCACTTCTTCTCAACAGCCACCGACATACGTTCTTCTGTTGTTTTCCCTAAAAATGATGTACATTTAGTAATCGAATGATCGCTTGAGCAAAATGCACATTTAGACGGTTTATTATTTTGAGAGTTATCTTGACTATTGGATTCGGCCTTTTTATTGGAAGTTGAAGGATTTTCAGCATTGTTAGAATTTACAGAACTATCAGCTAAAAGTGAATGCGAGGTATTAGGACGCTTAGCAGCTTTATTTGCTGAGGCTGCGGGTCCAGCCTTGGTCTGGTGAGTGACCTTACTTGCGTTAACAAAGTGACTATCACGCATAAGTGCCTCACACTTCGAATGGAGAAATTGTTTTAGTTCACTTAAAGTATGGAATTCCTTATGGCCACACTTTTCTTCAAATTCACAGCGAATTTTAGAATCCAGCTTAGAGAAGATGTGATAAACTATAGTAAAATCCCAATGTTGAACTGGAAGGTTAAGCTTTTTCAAAATACATAAATTCTCATCAAGTGAATCTAACGTTGCCCGAAAGTCGGTAGCATTCTCGAGTTTGAAGTTAACATCTAACACGTCTTGCCAACACGTGTATGCTAGATCACGCTTATCTTGATACCGCGCAACCAACGCCGCATATGCGTCCAAGTAGTGATCACCCGTTAGGGGAAATTTTCGAATAAGTGATACCATATCACCACTCAATGATGAAATAAGGTAATGGAATTTCTCAACATCTTGAAGAGACGGATTCGTATGAATGAGCGCATTGAATGTATCAATAAATTCTGACCACTGCTTAATGTTACCCGAAAAGGTAGGTAATTGAATTTTAGGAAGTCGAATACGTGACAATGACGATGAAGAAGCGTTAGATTGATAAGGGATTTCAGACGAGTTCAAATTAACTTTTGTGAACTGACGACAAATTGACCTAACTTGAAGACAGGTATCATCAAAGTGAGCCTGAATCTCATCCTCATCATCTCCATCCTGATCAGATGACTCCAAAATACCAATTATAGCAAGGTGCGCCTGCTCAAAGTCTGAAGTCCATTTATCGAGTTGATCGCAGTACGAAAGGAAAAGATCGGTTTGACTATCATCACTGCGTGCTAAGTGACCTACCTGGAGCGCCTTCAATAAACGATTCAAAGCTATGGTACGTTTTCGACGTAATACAGGTAAGTGTTGGCCAGTATAGTGTTCTACTTCAATGTGTTTTGATTTAGATCTACTTAGTTTACGAGTTGTACGCTTTGGAACAAAAGACATTGTGTCGTGTATTTAAAACAGTTAAAAAGAAAACACCTCTAGAACAATTCGCGTAAGTTATATGCAATGTTAACGTATCTTAATTATAGCTAATAAAGAAATCACTGATAAGATAATAGTTTAGTTCGTAGCGGTAAGGTACACGCCTACGCCGTAGCACGGTAGCTCGTAGCACTACTATGAGGCCTACAAAATCAACAAAAAGGAATGTATGACGCAATGATTGATCACGATGCTAGTGAGTGGGGAACCTGTTTACGTGAGACACCTAGTCGGAGAAATGATTGGCCGTTTACATTTGTACTGAGTTAGGTTGAATAGAAATTACTACAGCCGATTAGGTTATTAGATAAACACCGATAGATTGATAAAATTGCTTATCCAATGATCTGGAGTAACTTTTAATTCACGGAATACAGAATGTAAACGAATTAAGATGAATGACAACAGCTGATCACGAATACCAATGATTAGGGAACCTGTTACGGCGATTTAGCTTGCATGTAGTACTACAGCCGATTAGTAAATTAGATAAACACGGATAAATTGATAGAATTGCTTAGCTAATTATCTGAAGCAACTTTGAATTCACCGATTATGTGATGTACACAGGTTAAACGAATGACAGTTGTCAAATCTGAATGAACAGAACGATGAGTGAATAAGTCGCGGTGACGCTCAAACGAGGTACGAATGAACCTAGAAGGATCCTATCTATGGTTGACTGATAACCGAAATACGGTTGTGACGTATAAAATGATCGAATGAGTTGAATGGAATAGATCTTACTGGAATTCACCTAAACTTCAACGCAGCGAAATACAAAATGGACGGTCTTCCCCTTTTATAATGTATAATCAAACTACCTGAACTTATGAAAAAGTTACAAGTCATGTATTTTACAGAATTTATCTTGAAATGTATGCTATTTGCGTTAGATGTTATGGGAAATACTGTTAGATAAAGATAATAAAAACTGTTAGGTATGAGGAATCGAGACAGGTATTGAAATACGATTTTCTTATGTACGAAAAATACCAGCGTTATTATGTAGGTACGATAAAAAATGCAACCTCGAAGGAAATCTAAAGGTCCCTGGTTTCGGCACCAAAAAGATGTGACGACGCAGACCTGCCGAAGGTCTCTTGACGGCACTCTGTGTTCGGGAACGACTTACGTATAAATTTTGGGCTAGAAGTTCCCGCCGAATAAAATGAAGAAGGGGTGGTTCTGAGCTGGCAAACCAAGCAAGTACGTGCGCTTACCTTGATGTTCACGCCAACGAATCCTCTGACGTCCCGAAGCTTCAGGAGCACGCGGTTGCCGCCGGCCGGCGAATGCACCACACCGTATTTCAATGAGAGTACGGCGTGAATCGATAGTCCCACACACTCCCGCGGGAATATCGCACCTTACACAATCCAGGCACAATAGAATTCGGTTGATCTTCAGTCTTTTTAAAAGGGGTTTTGGTTAAAAAGTTTTTACACCATCGAGCGGCGTGGGCGCGCGTTCCGTTCATTCTCTAATTGAGTTGGCGGTCCCAGGACACTGGTAAGCGCATGCGCTAAACGGCGCCCTGATTGGTTGTTCGCTCGACACCACCGAGAACACGTAGTCGGCGGGAAAATTTGAATTTAGGAAGCGCGAACAAAACGCATTATGAAACTTGACGAATAGTGAACAAGCTCTTTCAGCTTTTTTTCTACTTCGTCTCTGTCTTATTTTGCTCAGGGATTCAAGCATTTGTCTCTCAGCTGGAGTTTTACCTTTGCTAGCAAATGCTTTACCAACGGGTGTCTCTCTTGCCACATCTAACATCGTGGTCAAAGATTCTGAGCCTTTGATTGACTTACACATGTAAAACGTTTGGACTCTATACTTGTGTCTTACCCAGCCATGTACTCGTTGATATGTGTCCCCTGGATATTTTATCCATTGTCGAATATTCCTGTAACTTTGTTTTGGCTGCGTAATCACTTTAAACAGTGCCTTTATGGCACATCCTGAAATACCCTTTCCAAAATTAAAAATACCATATATGAAATCAACAACAAAATTTGTTTCTTCAGAAGCTTCACCCCGTTTATCTAATTCTTGCAATTCTTTATCTTGCCTCTTCTCTTCTTTAGCTCGTAACTTCTCTTGTAAAAAAAAATTCCGTAGACGTTTTTTTCTAGCCTTCTTCTCAATTATGTTTTGTTTTTTTTCGATTTTCTCCAACGCCTTTTGACATCCACATGAATATGCTGATGAACTGGAATTTGGTTCTTCTTTTGGTTTTTTCTTCAGCGGAAATGTCAACCCGCTCCTTTTGTGATAGTTAGGATTATTCACTAACTTCTGTTCTTGTGTGTGTGTCTTCTGTTCTTCTTCTGTGTGTTTGTGTCGTTGATTTATACCTGCCAAAGAACAGCTCGTTTTCTTATTGGCTTCTGATCCATTCCAGATTTCCGAAGTTCTTTTAAGTCGGTCACAAATAGACGTAAATATTGATTTAATATTTCCTATTTCGTTTGTATTAACGGGATTTCTTGTCATTCTGTAATGAAAACGTTCTTTGCTTACTTTATCAAATAATTTTGACATCCAATAATACAAGAGGTCGACTTGAACTTGTTCATCAGCGTCACTGTCTACGCACGTTGGTTCGGAACATTCTGTAATGTCTTCATGCTCATTTAGCACACACTTGCATTTGAAAATGCTTCCATTTTCGCAAGCTAAGGCACACGTTCCACCAGGGCAAACTTTACCTTCTTTTTTTATAATTTTCTTATTAATCTCATCAGCATTTAAAATACACATTGTTTTGGCGTCCAGCTTGACCTCAAACTGAGGTTTATTCATGTTTGGAAAATCTGCAGTCGAGCGTTCACTAAATTTACTTTTAATAAAATTGCTGCCACAAGTTCTATCATTGCATTCTCCTCCTCCTCCTTCTTCTTTATAATGTTGACATTTACAATTAAAATTAGTTTTCTTACCTCTTAACATTTTTTGGCAAATCTTTCCTTCACATTCATCCCGACCTGCGTTACGTGTAGAGTAAACATAAGTTGGTTTGCTTAAGTTAATCAGTTTGTTTTTTATTTCATCTGGGTTTAAAATACACCTATTGACAGCATTAACTTCAATTTGTAATGGTTCTCCTGTTTGATCACTAGCATTTTTTGGGGTTTCTATAATACGTTCACTTATTTTTGTTTTCTTGACTGTCTTCTTTTTTTTGTCTGTATTACGACGGAAGGATATATCCTTAAATAACTTCTCGCTGTTCATTTCAGAAGGTTGTTTTCTTCTGATTGTTAGATCTCCTGTTCCATCATCAGCC
This sequence comes from Xestia xanthographa, assembly GCA_905147715.2. Classification (NCBI taxonomy): domain Eukaryota; kingdom Metazoa; phylum Arthropoda; class Insecta; order Lepidoptera; family Noctuidae; genus Xestia; species Xestia xanthographa. Next base: position 21,579,759 of record LR990667.1, read on the forward strand.
TTTTCTGGGATTGCAACATAACTTTCACGTATTTCTATTTCCTTTGGTAACTTCTTGTGTTTTTTTCTTAAAGTTTCTTTTGTTTTGGTTTTTGGTTCTCCTGTACGATTTTCGTAAGCTTCAGGGTCATATACTGTTTCAGGAATTGATGGTTCTTTTTTCGATGCTTTTTTTGAATAACAGTACATGCATTTTATTAGACTCTTGAGTTTTTTCACGTCTCTCATACTTTTGCTTTCGTATGCTTCTGGACAAATACTCTTAGCGCAAATATTCTTGTGCTTGACTTTACTTTCTCTGTTTTGTATGGGTGGGCAAGTACACAATACTTTAGGTATCCCTTTGGGATGGCAAGTACACGATATTTTAGGTTTTCCTTTGGGATGGCAAGTACACGATACTTCAGGTTTTCCTTTGGGATGGCAAGTACACGATACATTAGGTTTTCCTTTGGGATGGCAAGTACACAATATTTTAGGTTTTCCTTTGGGATGGCAAGTACACGATACATTAGGTTTTCCTTTGGGATGGCAAGTACACGATACATTAGGTTTTCCTTTGGGATGGCAAGTACACGATATTTTAGGTTTTCCTTTGGGATGGCAAGTACACGATACATTAGGTTTTCCTTTGGGATGGCAAGTACACGATACTTTAGGCATTCCTTTGGGATGGCAAGGACACGGTATATTTAGAAATCCATCATTTGTTTGGTTTGTATTGAGGCGAAAGCATAAATCTTTGGGTAACTTCTCGTTTTTTATTTCAGAAGGTTGTTTTATTCTTATTATTAAATCTCCTGTTCCATCATCAGCCTTTTCTGGGATTGCAACATAACCTTCACGTATTTCTGTTTCCTTGGGTAACTTCTTATGTTTTTTTTTATAAGTTTCTTTTACTTTGATTATTGGTTCTTCTGTACGATTTTTGTAAGCTTCTGGGTCATATACTGGTTCAGGAATTGATGGTTTGTTTGTCGATGCTTTTTTTGAATAACAGTACTGTATGCATTTTATTAGACTCTTCACGTCTCTCACAGTTTTGCTTTCATATGCTTCCGGACAAATTCTCTTAGCGAAAATATTCGTGTGCTTGACTTTACTTTCTCTACATTCTTTAGGTATTTCCTTTGGAGATTTTGGTTCTTGTTTATGTGTGTGTTTTTCCTTTGTTAATTTAGATTCATTTGAATATACGCGGTCTAATTTACTTGTTTGTTTGTAAGATTTGATTTTAATTGGATCAGCTTCTTCACTATGTTCATTTCCTTTCCGAGACCATAAACTATGGCGTCGTAATACACGACGCCTTAAGCAAGGGCATACCGGATTTGATTTTGTTTCTTGATTGTTTTTTTCTATTCTTGAAGTTTCTATTTTGTCGGTTTCACGGTTTACGTGTGTTTTTTTATCTTTATGGGAAATTACATCAGTTTGTACTACTGTGTCACTATGTATGTTTTTTACACAAAAACATGGACACTTCGGATCGTCAATATTTGTGTTCGTCTTTTTGCTCCCGAGCAATTTCTCGATCTGGGGACTCTTCTCCTTCTTGTCATATGATTCGCTTATTAACTTGGCTGTGATCCTTTTATCTCCTTTTTTTCTTTTACTTAACATCATTTGTTTGGGGGTATTGGAATCCCCTTTCATATTAACTAAATAATTAGGTTCTTGTCTTTTATTTATGAAGCCTTCAGGATGGATGAGATAATGTTTGTCCAAAGTATTAGTTGATTTTGGGAGACATGCGGCGTTTTGAGTGAGTAAATAATCTTGTATCTTTTTCACTGCCTTCTCACCAATGACTTCTTTTAGAGTGCAATCGTCTATTCTGTATTCTAAAGATTTCTTATCTTTGCCGTGCTCCATCTTTTAAGACTAACTAAAATTTATTGTCTCACCCAAAGCCGTACAATGCAATGTTTACGTATTCATTTTAATACGCTAAATTTTGACATCTAAAACGAAAAGTTATTTTTGCCTAGATAAACATAATAACTTATTTAGTCATGTCAAAAACACTGAAAAAAATTATTTGATTGATCGATGACAAATTAATGGTGTTTTTTTTTTCATGGGAATATTAAGTTTAAATACTGTATGGTTTCAATTATAGAGATGGGTTAAAGCATAGTATAGAACTATCAAATTTTCAAGGCGAGAGGTGCGTTGAGAGGTACGAGATCCGCTTATAATACTACTCACTGTGTACTCACTGTGTGTGGCTGTGTACTGTGTGTATATGTCGCAGCCAATTCGTATAACACACCATTTCACATAATGCCTAGCCGGATTGAAAAACGCCGCCGTTATGTAATACGGCGTCCACACGTTCAGCCGGATTACAATTCGGCCGAAATAAAGTACGCCGCATTAAATGAGCCCTTTGCGTTCGTCAAAGCGGCGTAATAACGTGCCGCCGTTACACAAACGGGCGCATCGTCAATACGCCGCTTTGAAAGTTTTAGTTCCATTTATCGCCGCAAGTGGCGCTGCATGATCATAACAAGAAACATTTAATTTTTTCATTTTTTTTTACTTACATGTTGAGAATTACGTGGCAGGGGATTATTATGGGGGGATTTTTTTTCATTATTTTCGCGATAGGATGCACCGTTTTCGAGATATAAGCAAATTTAGAACCTGTTGCGACCTTGCGACTCCATGACGCGCGCTCGCTACGCCCCCCTTTAAATATTACACACCCACTTTCTGTCACAAATATCGTCGTCGCTCCGCCGGCCTACGACCTACACTCCTCATGCCAGCTAGCAAGACTTTTAGGACAATTTTAGTAGGTTATATACTATACTTCAAGTATCGGAATTTCTGACGATACGGCTAAACGTTGGACGCCGCTTTGTCGAACATATCGCCACCACAATCCGGCTGAAGGTGAGGACGCCGTATTACATAACGGCGGCGTTTTCCAATCCGGCTAGCCATTATGTAAAACGGCGTGTTATACGAATTGGCTGCGACATATACACAGACATTTAGCGGGGAGTAGTGGAACTATCAAACTGAAGGCATTGTTACAAAGTATAGTTTGGCCGCTAGTTCGGTCGCGAGTATTAGTATTATTGGTGATTTTATATAACTTATAGCCTTGCCTTGCCTTGCTTTTTGCTTATACCTTTCCTATTATTTCTCTTTTTCCGTATTAACAAATAATATTATTAAAAACGATATCATTAAATCAAGCATCAATAAGGCCTCATTCACGAAGTCAGCGGTGGCGGCGCGGCGGCGGCGGCGGCTCGGGCTTCGAGCGGCGTACTAGCGGCGAGCGGCAAACAAGCGTCAACCTCGAGTCTGCAGCGTGTAGTGTTGTTGTGCAGAATAAATTATTGACCAAAATTTCAAAATGCCCGCCGACGTCGTGTTGGAGCAATTAATATGTATGATTTTGGATTTTAAAAAGATTGTAATGATATATTCTAAATCGCACTTGACAGCTTCAAGAATATAATCAAATGTTTCCGTACTCATTCTGGTATAGTCAAAGAATTTATCGGGATATAGCCTCTGTTCTGCTGCCTCGCCCGCTTGTAGGAATTTATATCTTCTTTTGCCCACAATAAATCCAACTTTAGAATCAAAAAGATGTTGTCGTCGCTGCTGTTTAGACATTTCGTTCGCGAATAAAGATATTAATTTCTCGTAACACAATACTACGCCGCTCTAGCGCCGCGCGATCAGCCCGCTGACTTCGTGAACACTACAGCGCCGCCGCGCCACCGCCGCTGCTCGTGCCGCGCCCGCGCCGCGCTGCTGTCTTCGTGAATGAGGCCTAAATGTTACTTATAATTTCGCGATAAATTTATGTACCAACTGACAGACTTCAGGAACGCATTCTCTCAGGTGCCACTTTTTATAGCTTGTTTTTCATTTATTGGCTTCAACACATTAAAACTGGTCTCATTGCCGTCGGATTGAGAGATGGTTAGATCTACAAATAAATCTGTAATTTGTTTACCATAGTCGTCTATAGTAAGATCGTTTTGGCGCATATTAAATAATTTATGTTGAAGCGCCGTTGCCGACTTTTTGGGCAACAGATGAGTTTTCATAGCCGTAATCAAACGGTCAACTGATTCATATTTATTATCTAGTTTTAGTTTAGCCGCTTGTGACAAACGACTTTTCAAAACAAAGTTAACTAATTTACTTTGGCCTTCCTGGTCGAGTTCGGATTGATAATACTCTATACCGTCAATGAGCTGCTTTGTACTAGTCTCATCATCTTTCAAAATTGGTAATAAGTTCAATGCAACTATGGAATGAGAACATAAAAATAGATTTACCTATTACTTCGGAGACCAATTTACTAACTATACCAGCTCGATCTGAATCAGTTCATCTAATCAAAACTGAAATTCGGCAGGAGTGCGTAGTTTGCGCTACTGAAGTAAAGGAAGGATTATATTTAGCAAGTACTTTAGCAACACCAACGAATGGGCGAATACCAGTACGATTTTTGAATACTACGGGAAAAGATATTTATTTAAAAGATTTTAAACCCACGGTACTCTTAGCTAATGATTATAATGTTTGTGAATTTGCCGAACCCACGACAAAATATGCGGAAAGGGTAAAACATCTTTTTCCATTACTCAATTTAAACCACTTGAAAACGGAAGAACGCGATAGTATTAAAAGCATATGTGCAAAATATAACGATCTTTTCTATCTAAAAGGGGATAAATTAACTGCCACAAAAATATACAAACACTCGATAAATTTAAAGCCACAAACCACGCCATTGTATTCTAAGCCTTATAGACTCCCACATTCACAAAAAGGGGAAATAAGGAAACAAATAGATAATATGCTCGAACAAGGTATCATAGAACCGTGTAACAGTGAGTGGTCGAGCCCAGTTCTTTTGGTGCCTAAGAAAACAGACATAAATGGATTGAAAAAATGGCGTTTAGTCATAGACTATCGCAAATTAAATAACTGTATACAGGATGATAAATTTCCATTGCCAAATATCAGTGAAATATTAGATTCATTATCCGGATGTATTTATTTCTCACACTTAGACCTCAATCAGGGATTTTATAACGTCGAACTTGAGCCGGATAGCAGGAAGTATACAGCTTTTTGTTCGGGACAGTTTCAAATGACCAGAATGCCGATGGGGCTTAAGACGAGCCCCAGTTCCTTTTCGCGAATGATGACTATGGCTATGACTGGTCTTTGTTACGAAAAATGTTTGTGTTATCAAGATGATCTGATAGTTTTTGGCCGAAGCCTGGCAGAGCACAATAGAAATTTAATTGATATATTTGAACGATTACGTGAAGTTAATTTGAAATTAAACCCGGTGAAATGTAACTTTCTACAAAAGGAATTGCTCTACTTAGGACATGTTGTTTCAGGAGAAGGGGTATTACCCGACCCTGACAAAATAAAAACAGTGCAAGATTATCCTGTGCCTAAAAGCGCGGATGAAGTTAAGCGATTCGTGGCGTTTACTAACTATTATAGAAAATTTATACCGAAATTTGCAGAAATTGTTTATCACTTAAATTTGTTATGTAGGAAAAATACTAAATTTAAATGGGATGATAATTGTCAAAAGGCATTTGAAATCCTAAAAAAATGTATAACATCGCCTCCCGTTCTACAATACCCCGATTTATCGAGTACAAACACATTTATTGTACAGACTGATGCATCAGGTTACGCAGTGGGAGCTATTTTATCAAACTCTGACGGCCGCCCAGTCGCGTACGCTAGTAGAAGCCTAAACAAGGCCGAGCTAAATTACCCAACGATTGAAAAAGAGCTCCTAGCCATCGTATGGGCTGTGAAGCATTTCAGGCCGTATTTATATGGCCGAACCTTCAAAATAGCTACCGACCATAAACCACTAGTATATTTGTTTAGTTTAAAAGATCCCTCAAGCAGACTACTTAAGTTTAGGTTATGCTTAGAGGAATACGATTATGTAATTGAATACGTAAAAGGCAAAGAGAATGCAGCCGCAGATGCGCTTTCTCGTATTACAGTGTCATCCCAGGAACTAAAAGAATTAAATAAATGTATATCATGCGTCATGACGCGAGCCCAAAAGAATAGATTAGAAACAAATATTTCTGTTAAACAAAATGATACGAGCAGAGAGAGTCTGCAGAACGAGCCAAGGCTAGTAGAAACTAACATTGCTCCGAAAAATGCAGTTGAACTTAGGTTTGCCGATAGGAAGTACTTAAATAAGTTACGTATCACGAATAAAATTACTCATGAAAATAATATTTTTTTGTACGATAGCAATCAACTTACGATATTTATTAAACCGTCAGCACAATCCCAGCTGACGCCAGCAGAGTTTACGAAGGAACTGAGTAAATTTTGTGCCACAATTAATATAGATAAAATTTTTATAATAAAAAAACCCGACAATACGATCTTTATACAAAAGTTCACAAGCGAGGTAAAAAAGTGTTCTAACTGGAAAAGGCTCTCTATAATTATTATAAAGGAAGGAGAGAGAATCGAAAGTAAAGACGACAGGAAAGTAATTTTAAATGACTTCCATCTATTACCTACAAGCGGCCATGCAGGCATTAGACGTATGTTCAATAGCATTAAAAAATATTACTTCTGGCCGGGACTCGAAAAAGATATTGTTAACTTTGTCAAAAAATGTCCAAAATGTCAGCAACAAAAATATACGGCATTTGCTAAAGAACCGATGACTATTACCACTACGTCTCATACTACCTTTGAAAAAATATATTTGGATTTGGTTGGACCCCTTGATAGGGATTGTAATAACCATTCATATATTCTAACACTACAATGTGAGCTGTCAAAATATGTGTGTGCGTTCCCTTTGGTTTCAAAAACGTCAGAAGAAGTCGCACGGGTGTTCGTGAACAACTTCATTCTCCAACACGGCATTCCAAGAGAGGTTGCTACCGATCGAGGTGCGGAATTTATGTCCGACACCTTTAAAGAGGTATGTAAAATTCTTAATATCACTAAATTAAATTCAACAGCATATCACCATGAAAGTATCGGGGCATTAGAGAACTCACACAAAAATTTAGGGGCGTTTTTAAGAATACAGACAGAAAATAAACCAGACTCATGGAGCACTTGGCTCCCATTTTGGTGCTTCGCATACAACACGACGGTACACACTTCAACTAAATTTACGCCATTTGAACTCGTCTATGGGAAGATATGTAATTTACCAAGTAATCTTACTAAATCCGTAGAGCCACTATATAACTATGATAGCTATCCCCTCGAGCTCAAATATCGGTTACAGATATCACAAACGGAGGCGAGACATAATTTAATCAAAAGTAAATTACAAAGGAAAGATAAATATGATCACCACATAAGCCCTACTAAATATAAACAGGGTGACCGTTTATTAATTAAAAGCGAAACTGGTAATAAGTTGACGAACCTTTATACGGGACCCTACGAGGTTATCCGAGATCTGTCACCCAATGTGGAGGTGAACATTAATGGTAGATTAGATTTAGTTCATAAGAATCGTACGAAATTGTACTATGAGTAATTATGTAGGTATAACTTATGTAATCATCGTTAGCTATAAACCATATGAAACACTAAGCGAATAGGTATATATAAATCTTATTCAATTGCAACACAGAAATTGCACCACATACTGGTTCGCATATGTATAAGTAGAATAGTAAGCCCATTTATGTTTAGATTAAAATAATGTAAATGACTTGATGATGGAGATCTAGTTACTCGCTCGGTTATTGTTTATACAACAAGCAGTAATTGTTTAAATAACAATTAGATTATTTTTAATGCATATTGTTTTAAGTCTTAAATGTTATCCTAAGGTAAAAAATAAAATGTATTTACATTTTACCTTATTCTACCGAGGGGAGGTGTGATGTAGTATGTATTCGATGTATGTATGCTTGTGTGCGTGCTTATAATAATGCTTAATGGACCAAATATACTCAGTATTCAATCAGCATTACAGATGTTTCATTTTGTCTAAGTCCCGTCCTTATACCAACACTAACTGTTATTAAGGCACTAGGAGGTTTGTTCTGCTCCAAACCGTTTTGCTGCTAAATCGTTTTCGGGGTCACCAATTTGGAGATTTATGTTAGACGCAGCGGAATAAAACTCCTTTATTTCAGATTAAAGATGAGGGATTTTCTTTTTAGCTCTTCCCTAGTCGCTGTATAGATGGCGCTAGGAGTTGGTATGATAATGCAAGGAACGGAACCTAAAAAAACTGATTTTAACAAAGCGCGAAAAAACTAGGTTATATTCGGAAGGTTAAGCAAATTAAAGTGTCAGTCAACGAAAGTATGTGACGTGACACAATATTTTTTCCCCAAGCGTTTTGGCTTTGGCACCATCAGAGTAAGTTCAACGCCATCTATAGAGTTCTTGGAAACTAAGTTTTTTTTTAATACCTCAAAAAGAAAACCTCTCATTGTTTTAACAACAGTAATGAGGGATTTTCTTTTTAGCTCTTCCCTAGTCGCTGGATAGATGGCGCTAGGAGTAAGTATGATAATGCAAGGAACGGAACCTAAAAAAACTGATTTTAACAAAGCGCGAGAAATGTTGGTTATATTCGGAAGGTTAAGCAAATGAAAGTGTCAGTCAACGAGAGTATGTGACGTGATACAATGTTTTTTTTTTCAAGCGTTTTGGCTTTGGCATAGTAAGTTCAACGCCATCTATAGAGTTCTTGGAAACTAAGTTTTTTTTTAAAACCTCAAAAGGAAAACCTCTCATTATAAACGATTTAGGAGCAAAACGGTTTGGAGCAGAACAAACCTCCTAGTGCCAGTTAGTGTTGTAACCCATAGTTAAAATACAAGTGATGTGACAAGGCGGATAACCGCCACAAATATTTGGCAGATGATCGTCATCAGCAAACTTTTATTACTAACAAATAGCACATGCGCGTGAAACTATTAAAAAAACATTACTTCTTATTTGTATCGGAATTTGTTAACAATTTCAAGGGTTTTATTTTGGAACCTAAATCCCTTTTCTAAATAAAAGAAGCCTATGTTACTTCTAACAACATCAGCTGTCTGCCAGAAAATCAAAATTGGTCTAGCCGTTTCGGAGAATAGCCGAGAAAAACAGATGGAAAGAAAAATGGTAGAAGTACCGTATAACCGTATGTACTTTCATATGCATTAGTAAACCGCTCTTATTTTGGAATTACATACAGACATTTCAATTTTATTTATTTATACATGTAGATATTATATAAACAAGGTGAATAAGTTCAATTAAAAAAATCGCTTTCATTTAATTCAGATAGAGACATCTATCGGGGAGTAGCTGAACTATGTAAATGAGTGTTGTTGCCAGGTTACGTTGACAGATGGCAGCACACGCATAAAAAAACAACGTTGTTAGGGCGATTGCTGAGCATTTGTCTTGTCCCAGACCCAGGTTTATTTCTTAAGTCAAATAAAATGTGTAGAATAGAACAATATATATAATAATAATAATTTATTGTTGCTATAAGTAGGTTGTCCAATGAGCTGTGGGCCAAAATACTTTGTTTCCTACAAAATACGGACACGGTAAAAATGTATATAACAGCAGATTATTAAAAAAAAACTATGCGGAGGGGGTTCAGAATCCTTTTTCGCACGTGGTCCCTTCTCGTAGTCCCTGGAAGAGACCACGGAGCTTTTTTCTTCGTGGTCCCTCTGTTACTGAAAAAATCCGTGATTCCGTTGTTACCTTTTCACGCCACTGAACCGACCATCCTGAAATTTAGCATATTATACGTTGCCAGGTGTACAGAAACGAACATAGGGTACCTTTCATCACGAAAAAAATTACAGTTCCCGAGAAAGACATCAATAACGTTCTTATGATAATAGATGGCGCCACGTGTCTTTCAGAGTGCAACCCGAATTCATTGTCAAATTCAAAAGAAGCTTGGCATGAAGCATGGCTTCTTTTTAATTTATCTACACTAATATTATAAAGAGGAAAGATTTGTGTGTAAGTTTGTAATGAATAAACTCAAAAACTAGCGCACCGATTTCAAAAATTCTTCCACCACTAAAAAGCTACATTCACCCTGAGTAACATAGGCTATACAGAGTGTAAAATACCTCATCACGAAGCCGTCAACCAAGCATTCTGTACATCAAACTAAGTAACTTTATGCTAAAATTATTGCTGGGAAAAGACTTTTTTTTTGGGTTAAAAATCATGTTTTGTGGTAGAACTCAATGTAACGCACTCAAAACATTGTGCTGATGGATGGATTGAATATTACGGGGGTCATGGAGGTGTTTAAAGTAAAAATCTAACATTAAAAACTTGTATTAAAAAAAAAAAACTGGTCAAAAAGTTGGAACTTTGACCCCCAATATCTCCGTAACTAGAAGCACTAGAAGGTTCCCAGGTATGGTGTAGAACAAAAAAATGATCACAATGACGAGAACACGTGCCTTTCAGCTTCGTTAAGAGGTGTTTTACACCCTTTATTTTATCCCCGTACTCCCACGGGAACGGGAACTACGCGGGTGAAACCGCGTGACGTCCGCTAGTGATAAACAAAACATAATTAAGCAAATTGTCCTCGCCAACGAGTAAAGGCTCCTTCAAATAAGTACGGACAAGACAATCTGCGGACATGGGACAGTGACAGATACCTGTCTACATTAGTAGGTACTATGGGGGTCTTTTCCGCCTGACCATTTTAATTTTTTTTTCGCTTAAATCATGTGGAGGCGCCAAGCCACGCCCCCTTAAAGTTTGGGCCTATTAGGAAAGCGTCAACTTTGACGCGCAAAATAACAATAACTCTCGTTTGGCGTGCGTCGTCAGTGCGCTCGGCCGATTCGGTATCTTTTCATTCATTATTTCTATACAAAGTCAACGGGGCGGGGCTAGAGAGCGTTTCTATGTTGCGAGTGCAAGCAAAAATTAGCTTAATGGTGGTCAGGCGGGAGTGTCCTCGATAGTACATTCTATGTCAGAGTCCGATGTGAGCGAACCGTAAAGAAGTAGTCTTACGTCAGAAAGGGTGGTCAACTACCTTTCCAATAATTAATTGATTAAATTAACATATTTAACAGGAAATTAACAAAGAATATCTCGGCGCAACGGAACCTCTTAACAAAACATGTTAATTTTAATTAATCAAGTTAAAAATATGACGTAAATGCGACATTGGGAAAAATAACTGTATCTGACTAATTAATTATGAATTCACAACTCGTGAATTGAGTAATTTTTCAAAGCGTTATTGAAAAACAAACCTTAATACCAAACGGCAGTTTTTTTATTAATAAAAGATTTGACACATAAGAGAAATGTTATGAATAAATACATTTTTTTCGTCCAAGTACGAGTAGGAATAGCACACGAAGGGTTCAGTACCCCACCGCCGCGGGAGACGCCCCGGGCGTCGGGGGCCACCACGTGGCCCCCGGCCACCGTAGGCGCGGGCCTGTGGACGGTGGGCTATGAGCTAGCACCCAGTCCGTCCGTCTCATGACGACAGGCGGTGTCGACGGCGCGTTCGTGTTCCACGCGTGCCTCGGAGAGAATCAGCAAAAGGAAGGGGTCCGCAAGGGCCGATGCCTGCCGGGGTTGCGGGACTGTTCGAAAGAGATACCGTGGCCCCGGAACACAAAGGGCGATGAAGGAACATGGATGGGTTTTAGTCAGTAAAAGCCTGACACTCCCTCCTGCTCCGCCCAGAGCGGGAGGAGTCATTTGATGATTTTCCATCCGAAAAAAAAATGGGTTCAGTACCCCTATAATGTTAAACTAGCAGTGATAGTCTAGTGGACTCGAGATCGAACGTAAGACACGCAAATCTGGTTTGACGGATTCAGGTGCGTATTGTATAATCATCAGTCGCTTCGGTGAAGGAAAACATGAGGAAACCAGCATGCTTGAGAGATATTTCTTGACGGTATAAATAAACAAGTCAGAGGCCCAATGGGCGGCATAAATAACACTGAAACTCTGATTTTATTTTTATTATTTATTTTTATTATCCTGACATATGGTGCACAGACTTGGTCTTTGACTAACGTCCAGAAGTCCAAACTCAAGGTTTGCCAACGAGCGATGGAGCGCAGTATACTGAATGTAAACATTACTGACCGGATAAGGAACACCACACTGCGCTCCAGAACGCAAATTGCCGACGTAGCTTATAAAGCTGCGAGACTAAAATGGGACTGGCCATGTCTGTCGGATGCCCGCACAGCTGTGGGCCCGAATATCGCAGGACTGGAGCCCTGAGACAGCTAGACGGGGTCGCGGCAGACCGAGGAGAAGATGGCGGGACGTCTTGGATGGCTTTTTGGTAAATTGGCGAGAAGAAGCACACCATCGCGAGAAGTGGAAGGAATGGGGGGAGGCCTTTGCTCAGGAGTGGGACAATACGGGCTAAATAAAAAAAAAAAAAATTGTTGTTATAGCGACCCAGGGGCGTAGCTACGGCTGTATCAGCCGTATCAATGATACGGAGCCCCCAAGTAACACAGGGCCCTTGATGAGGAAAAGGTCTCGAAATCTTCTCACAACCACAAATATTCTTCATGAAAAAAGATAAAAATGAAAATGGTCCAGAAAGCTCCAATTTTCAGGATGCTATTTTCTTAGTTTTGCAAAAGTCATTTGTTTGACATTAATTATTTTCTCCTCTTGTCGAGCCCCCAAAAAAAGTTTATTCTGTGCCCTACTGAGACTAGCTACGCCACTGTAGTGACCATAGTAAAGATTTGCGAACATTTCAAGTTTCTATCATTAGTTAAGGTTTCAATAGGCCTACTCTTGACCCCAATCTTGTCCTGAGGGCAGAGATGAGGTCAACGATGGAACGAGCTAACCCAAAAGAAATCTATTAACTTAAATAGATTGGGGTCTTATGAACTTGGGAATACCGACGCAGGTAGAGAATTCCACTCCTTGTCTGTGCGTTTAATAAAAGATGTAGCAAAGAGCTTCGTGCGAATTTGTGGAACATCGTGGGTTTTCGCCGGTTGGGGGCCCGGAAATACGAACATAAAAAGATTTTTTGAAATTTTATCACCTCTACACCATAAAGTGCTGATTATGAGAAATCCACGCCGTTCAGGATGTTAAACTGATACTTTAAAAGTACGATTTCTCAAAAACCACCTAGTTTGGACCCCGAGTTATGGGGGTCAATCATCATCGTTTCAGCCGAAAGACCTACACTGCTGGACATAGGCCTCCTCCAAGTGTCGCCACACTGACCGGTCCCGTGCGACTCGCATCCAGCGGATTCCCGCAACCTTCACCAGGTCATCGGTCCACCTAGTTGGAAGCCTTCCAACGCAACGTCTTCCGGTTGGCGGTCGCCACTCCAGAACTTTTCGGCTCTGTTGGCAATCCGTTCTGCGTGCAATGTACCCTGCCCACTGCCACTTAAGTTTAGCAATTCTTCGGGCTAGGTCGGTAACCTTGGTTGGTCTTCATTCCTGATTCGATCACGCAAGGAAACTCCGAGCATAGCCCTCTCCATTGCCCTTTGGGTGACTTTAAGCTTTCTGATGAGGCCCATTGTGAGCGACCACGTGTCGGTCATGTCAAACTTGGTACATTTATTATAGGTCCGGCTACATCACACCACGAAGGTTGAAGAGATCGTGGAGTATGTCCGAGCGAAGACCAGCTGGACCTTGAGGGTCGAGAAGTTGGAGTCGCGCCACAACACGAATTTCAAGTCGTTCGTGCTGCGAGTTCCGACTCATCATATTGAGACCTTCCTCAAGAAGAGTTTTGGCCGAAGGGTGTCGTGTATCGGCGATTCCGCGAAGGCTACGCGACACCACGCAGCGCAACATGACGCCATCTCTTCGTGTACAATAGTTTAATTAGGTTTTTGTAGTTTATATAAATATGTGTGTTAGTTTGTAAGGTATATATGATATGGGTCTTTTGTTACCTGAATTAAATGATATATTATTATTATAGGTCTTTTCCCGCCTGCACCGATAAGTTGTTTGACGTGTACCTATGATCCATTGGATAAGGAACTCTAAAAAGATTTGACACATTATAAAAAGTTATGAATAAATAAATACAACATTTTATTTTTTCGCAAAATTTAAAATCAATTTCCACAATGAATTTGATTAAAAATGGCTACTCTATTATTTTTGTGTTGTCATTTTGTCAAAAATAAATCATGTTGTCATTATTTTTTGGCATAATTAGGTATGCAAATATGGTCAGGTATTCTGAAATTAATAATTTAACTAATAAATTATGCGACATATTGCAATTGAATGAGAGCTATCAATCATCAAGGATTGCAGTTTTTTGTTAAATAAAATACTTCTTTGGTTTCAGCCATTTTGCAACCTTATTGTTCCACCAATAAAGTTCACTATAATTTCGACAGACCTGTCAGTGAACGTAATCCAATCTTATGGCTAAGAAAATAAAGATCACTTTGACTATAGCAGTGATATAGTCTGAGTCTGTTTAAACTAGAGATGCAACGAATAGTGATTTGGCCGAATACCGAATATTCGGCAGCGCTCTCAGCCGAATACCGAATATTCGGCAGCGCTCTCAGCCGAATACCGAATATTTGGCGTGAGATCCAGTACACTTCACACGAACAAGTTACGTCACGTTTTGGTGCGGTGCGTGCGGAAAAATACCTGTCTTCACCTTTGACTTTGTCTGTGTTTAGAGTGAGAGACTATTCTCAGAAGCAGGTATTGTGTATGAGGAAAAGCGCAATGATCTCTTACCAACAAATGCCGAAAAACTTGTTTTTATTCATCACAATATTAATTGCCTTTAATTAATTTTATATATAAAAAACCGGCCAAGTGCGAGTCGGACTCGCGCACGAAGGGTTCCGTACCATTATTATCAAAAAGGGCAAAAAAATCACGTTTGTTGTATGGGAGCCCCCCTTAAATATTAATTTTATTCTGTTTTTAGTATTTGTTGTTATAGCGGCAACAGAAATACATCATCTGTGAAAATTTCAACTGTCTAGCTGTCACGGTTCATGAGATACAGCCTGGTGACAGACAGACGGCCAGACGGACAGACGGACAGACAGCGAAGTCTTAGTAATAGGGTTCCGTTTTTACCCTTTGGGTACGGAACCCTAAAAACAATCTACGTCTCAAACATCAATATTTTTTGTTTTCACAATTAATGATTAATTTGATAAATAAATGTTTTGATTAAATTGCTTTTTTGATTCCTTTTATAAGATATTCGGTATTCGG
This sequence comes from Xestia xanthographa, assembly GCA_905147715.2. Lineage (NCBI taxonomy): Eukaryota > Metazoa > Arthropoda > Insecta > Lepidoptera > Noctuidae > Xestia > Xestia xanthographa. Next base: position 21,595,012 of record LR990667.1, read on the forward strand.
CCGAATAGTATAACCTAATTAGTATTCTGCCGAATACCGAATACTGAAAATAATGGCCGAACAGGCCGAATACCGAATAGTTACCGAATATTCGTTGCATCTCTAGTTTAAACAATAAATACTCTCTTTCAAAGTGTTTCGTATTTCAGACTCTAATGGCTGTCAAAGATCTACAAATGACAGCCGGGACCAAAGGATTAACGTGTGACTGTCGCGACATCCCGTTCCATGCCATCGCCGACCCTTGCTCGAGCCAGCTGGCTGCACCCTGCGCCTGTAGTCCAAAATCAGCCCCCAATTAATGACACCACTCAGATCCAGCCTGTCCCCTGTAACAAATATACTTGATCTTATTACAATAAAGCAATAGAAGCAGACTTGTTCAATTAAAATTTAATAAGGGAATTTACAGGTGAGATAAAAAATACAGCTAATTATAAAAATACCTACCTAGCAGGCACTCTAGGAAAGTACGAAGGTGGTAGTTTTATAGTTCACGCACTTAGTTGGTGACCAATCAGTTCAGCACTGTAGAAGAGACAGGAACAGGCGTTAGGCTACCACTGCAGGTCAGTTATCAGGACAACTTCAAGAATCAAGCTTCAGGGAAACTCTGGTGCATAAATAATATAACCCTTGCTGTCCTCTCCCAGAGACGCCCTAAGTCGAGGCTCGTACCCTGCAGGGGGTGCCCTTAGCGTGTAGTTGCTTGGTTTGTATTTTTTTTTGCCCTAAATGGAGGCCTTCCATTCAAGGCACCCACAAGATAGTCCGGTTAAGCAAACGACTACCTCCTAGGTTGAACTACAAGATGCGATTCACAAAAAAAAAAACTCTTGACCTGCTTTCCGAGGAACGGAGAAAACTCAACAACAACAAACAACAACAGCCCATAACGTCCACTGCTGGACATAAGCCTCTCCCATGATGGGAGGAATTTGCCGTAATCTCCACGCTTGGCAGGCGGATTGGAGATCGCAGTGATGATAGACTAACAGAAAACGCTGCTGCCCATTCTCTGGTCTACGGAGGCGCAAGGTGTTCTGCCTCAAACATTAGTCGCCTTATACGACACCCGTGAGTGTAATGGGTTGGTTCTGTTCTACTCTGCCGGATAGATACCACACGGCTTAAGAGGAGGAAACTCGGTATGTAAATAATATTCTTAATTAATAAATTAAATTAATATCGCTGGACATTATACACAGCGCCATTTAGTGCCACACTAAGCAACGAGGCTTGTGTTGTGGACACCAGATAGTTGATATACTACATAGATACTTTTTGTTTGAAAATACATGCTAATTATACATATAAACACATAAAACATGTGACTAACTTCTAATGATGGTCACCCATCCACGGTTTGGGCTTGGCAAACACTGCTTCACCTTGGAGATCGACCCGTCCGGCTATTATTATGTAGCCGCGACCTCCTCTGAAAACTTACCAGTATTTTACATGGAGCGACTGCCTCATCATCTGCCTAGCCTTTTCCCAAGTTTTTTATTGGGGTCGGCTTCCAGTCTTACCGGATGCAGCTGAATACCAGTATTTTACATGGAGAGACTGTCTATCTGACCTCCACAACCCAGTTAGTACCGGGTAATACGATACCCCTTGGTAAGACTGGTTGTCAGACTTTTTGGGCCACTGACTACCTGTAACGACTGTCAAAGATCTACAAATGACAGCCGGGACCAACGGCTTAACGTGCTTTCCGAGGCACGGAGGAAACTCGGTATGTAATGGGTGGTCACCCATCCACAGACCAACCTAGGCAAGCACGGCTTAACCTAAAGATCGACCCGAGTGGCTGTTATTATTTAGCCAAGAGCATGGAGCGACTGCCTATCCTGACGAATTAAGGCTGGGGTATCAGCTAAAATTAGCAACTCTATTTGTGATAGTTCAAACTTCGTTTGAAATACTGTTAGAATAAAGTTCTAATCAGCTTGCACTACAATGTGGTTGTTACGTTAGTCACTGCGGGCCGAATAGTGCGAAATAATTGGTTTTTATTTAATTGTAGCCTAATACTTCAATAATTAGATCATAATGCCTATTGTACACTTTGTGAAGAAAAAAGTGACAAATATTTGTGTGAAAAAAAAAACTAAAACTTAATGAAGAGTTTAGTTACGAAATTTCAAAGAAGAAAAGCTTCACTTTGAATATATTTTTGATATAGTAATAATAAAGTTAGAATTATTTCAATTGTAGACTTACTTACTTGTTGCGTAGACTGTTTTTATGCCACTATGCGCAAGAGGGCAGCCTCGATAGCGGCCAGGGTGAGGGCCAGTGGCAACAGTCTCCTCACCGTCGTCGCCGACAGGTTAGACGGGCCATTTATGCGGCATTGGTTGGCCTTACATGCGCCCTTTTTTACCCGACTGCGCGATGCAAAGGAGGGTAATGTGTTTATCAGTCTATGTATGTATGTATGTATGTATGTTTGTTTCTATGTGCCGTTCTAGAGACCAAATGCGTAGGCCGATTTTGATAATTCTTACGTCAATCGATTCGTCTTAACCTTGCGAGTGTCACTAAAGACATAACAGTAATCAAAATTCACCACAGCGACAACCAGACGCCATATTGTCAAAATGAAAAAAAAAAAAGTTGATGAACTATGTCAAGTGGGGTGTCGTTGAATAGGTATTTTAAAATCATCTTTAGGTTCCTTTTATCATTTTTCATTATAAACAACAGTTTAGGATATATAACGATTTAAAGTTGTTTTTCAATTATTCTCATGACTTAGGTCTCTATAGGGACTAATCATCAGTAGTTTAGACCACCGCAAGTTACTTAATAATCCCCACGATATTAACTCCTTCAATGAAATGACTAGATTGCGAAATTTACCATCTTATAACGAAGTCAATGAATCCTAACTAAAAAGTATAAAATAAAAAATAATAATTAAAAAAAACAAAAAACCCGACTGCTAAACTAATTTTAAAAAATACATAAAAACTAAAATGAAAGAAACAAGTCCAGTAGTTTAGAATTCTGCTAAGTAATATTAAATAACTACACAATTGAAATAGTTTTATAATCGATACACACATAAAACAAATCATAAATTCTAATGCAGAACAGAACGACTTACAGTCGGGGCCCCTTGGGAAGATTTGATTGGTACAATTTATATGGGCCCCGACTGTGAGTCGTTCTGTTCTGCATTAGAATTTATGATTTGTTTATGTGTGTATCGATTATAAAACTATTTCAATTGTGTAGTTATTTAATATTACTTAGCAGAATTCTAAACTACTGGACTTGTTTCTTTCATTTTAGTTTTTATGTATTTTTTAAAATTAGTTTAGCAGTCGGGTTTTTTGTTTTTTTTAATTATTATTTTTTATTATTAGGGCTTGGGGGAAATAAGTAGAGTTTCTCTATAAAGGTTATTAAATATTATTCATTATGTTATTGACTATTATTAATCTATTAAATCTTATTGACTTTGGTATTATAAATTATTATTTTAAATTCAACTAATTATTTTGATTAATTATTCTATTATTTTACAAGTTATCAGTTTTATGTACGTTATTTAAAAACTACAACTCTGTAATTATGCTTTAATTAAATTCCTCATTTTGTTATTCTGAAATATTATTGTAGATTGCTGATTTTGAATATGTTATTTAATTATTATTATTTTATTTTATTTTTATTTTATGTTTGGCGAATTTGTGCACGACTTTATGGATATGTTTGTCTGACTAAATAAATGAATTGAATTTAATTGAATTGTACCGATAAAAGTTTAGTCTAATAATTATCAAAAATTTTTTTTGCACATTTATACAGGGTGCAAACAACCTCATCACGAAGCCGTCAACCAAGCATGAAAAAATTATTGCTGGGAAAAGACTTTTTTTTGGGTTGAAATTCATGTTTTGTGGTGGAACTCAATGTAACGCGCTTAAAACATTGTGCTGTTGGATGGATTGAATAGCACGGGGGTCGTGGAGGTGTTTAAAAATCATACAATAAAAACTTGTATTTAAAAAAAACTTGTTAAAAAGTTGGAACTTTGGCCCCATTATCTCCGTAACTAGAAGGTTCCCAGGTATGGTGTAGAAGAAAAACCGGCCAAGTGCGAGTCGGACTCGCACACGAAGGGTTCCGTACCATTGACAATATTTAGTATTTGTTGTTATAGCGGCAACAGAAATACATCATCTGTGAAAATTTCAACTGTCTAGCTGTCACGGTTCATGAGATACAGCCTGGTGACAGACAGACGGACAGACGGACAGACGGACAGACGGACAGACAGCGAAGTCTTAGTAATAGGGTTCCGTTTTTACCCTTTGGGTACGGAACCCTAAAATAATGATCGCAATGACGGGGAGAACAAGTGCCTTTCAGCTGAAAGGAACTTGTTCTCCAAGGGTGTAAAAACCTCTTATCGAAGCTTCGTTAAGAGGTTTTTTACACCCTTTATTTACTCATCGAAGAGGAGTTACATGGAGGAAACCTCTCGTTAGCAGATACCCCAGCCTTAAACAGTTACTGGGTAACTCGATACCCCTTGGTAAGACTAGTTATTAGACTTGGGTTTCTGAGTATTCTGACTTACCGTAACGACTTCCAAATATCTAGATTAGTATCTAGATATTTGGAAGTCGTTTAGAATAGTTTCTAGCGACCCTCCCCGGCTTCGCACGGGTGATGTGGCATATACATATGAACCTTCCTCTTGAATCACTCTATATATTACTGAAAACTGCATTAAAATCCGTTGCCTGGTTTAGAAGATTTAAGCGAACAAACAGCGGGAGCGGCTTTGTTTTTGCCACATCTACTTACCTTACAAGTAATACAGGCGTGAAGTAATATTTTATATTAAACATTTCCCATGGTTTGAACTCATCGACATAGATCGGTGTTGTAATCTTCGAAATTACTAAACACTCATTAAAAATAATAACTCCGCTCATTAATAAGATTCTGTACAATTAGTCAATTTTTTAAGTAATTTGTACCTACCGAAGCATTGCATTTAAGTAAGCTAGCTGCGCTCCGCGGTTTTACCCGCGTGGTGGGAATAAAAAAACCGGCCAAGTGCGAGTCGGACTCGCGCACGAAGGGTTCCGTACCATTATTTAAAAACATTAGACAAAACTGTTCATGAGATACAGCCTGGTGACAGACAGACGGACAGACAGCGAAGTCTTAGTAATAGGGTTCCGTTTTTACCCTTTGGGTACGGAACCCTAAAAAGACACATATGGGTATAAAAAACCGGCCAAGTGCGAGTCGGACTCGCACACGAAGGGTTCCGTACCATTGACTATATTTAGTATTTGTTGTTATAGCGGCAACAGAAATACATCATCTGTGAAAATTTCAACTGTCTAGCTGTCACGGTTCATGAGATACAGCCTGGTGACAGACAGACGGACAGACAGCGAAGTCTTAGTAATAGAGTTCCGTTTTTACCCTTTGGGTACGGAACCTTAAAAATAGCCTACGACCTTTTCTCAGACCTACCAAATATACACAAAAAAATTCATAAAATTCGTTCAAGCCGTTTCGGAGGAGTTTGATAACAAACACTGTGACACGAGATTTGATATATTAGATAAAGTGATTTTCACATAATAATCAGCCTATAATGTCCCCACTGCTGGGATTCAGGCCTCGTCTCTATGAGAGGGAGTGGGCTATAATCCACCATCACGCGGGCCCAGTACGGGTTGGTAGTCGACGTTTTATAAGTGCCCTTCTAGGCCTATGTGAAATAAAATATTTTGATATTGAACACAGCGTAGCTTGACCCATTCACGAACACAGCACCTCGCACTTATCGCAACTTTAGCCTACTTAACAAGTGTGTTTGTATATTTTGGCGCCGACACCTACGCAATTGCTACGATGTTTCTTAACATCCTGGCAATGAGAATACCATTGACTATATTTCAATTACTCTCAACTTCTGCAAGGTCAATAGCCACATAGTATAAGCGTAAAAATAATCATCTACTATCCGTTGGTCTAATGTTCGGAAGTGCGATTGCTGAGTTTCAGGTCCTGGGTTCGATTCCCAGGTCATGCAGCAAAGTGTTATTGGGGTTTTCCATCATTAATTAAAGTATATATAAAGTAGCAAACGATGTAAATCCTCGAAGCCGACGAGATCCTCACAGACTCGTACTTTAAGAGTCCTATTAAATTTTTTACGCAAATTCATGATTTTTGACGCAGTAATTTTCAGCATCAGTTAGATTTTTTAATTATTTGCTTATGAATAGCAATAGTGCCATTCTCTTTCTTGTAAGTTGAAGTTACACATTTTCATTTTTCTTTTCGTGTAATTTACTATAAATATTTTAAGAACTCAGTTTGCAAGAAAAACCGCCGGCGATGGAACTTTGACGCTCTAATTCACATTGTTACATGCAATTCTTATAAAAGCTAAAATTACTGAAAAATAAGCTGAATGTTTTACTTGTTTATTGGAGTTTTAGAATTTCTTTAAATTCCTTGAATTTTCGCGGAAAAAATCGTAAAGAAAGCGTAATTTAAGCCATAAATGTCTTGATTCAGCGTCCATTATATTCCAAATAAACTAAATTTTATCAAATAAATTAATATGATATAAAACTTCAATCTACAATGAATAAGTTTCATTAGTTTTCGTTTGTCAATATAATAAGACAAAATTATAATAAATAAAATTGAAGTACTATAATTCTGCGTCAATCCAGGTCGCTCCTCAGTCTCATGTCAGTGTCGTCTCTAATTTTCGTCAATAACAATCGACAATCATCCGGACATCGCTATTATTATCGACACGTGTACGCCGATCGAAAAAAATTGATCCAGGGAGCAAAAATAAAAAAAAATGCGAAAAAAATGTAATAGGACTCTTAACAGTTCAGCTCCCAGGCTTGCTAAGTACCTACAATAAAAGCTGCTTAACTATGTGTGTACGAATTTACAACAAATTACCTATTGATCTGAGAAAACTACACTTGAGATTTACTTTTAAGAATAAATTGTATGAATGGTTAATACACAACTAATTTTATAGTCTAAAACAATTCCTAGAACGAAAATAGCGTTGTTGCAATATAATAATATTAATTTTGCTTTATGGAAATTGTGATTACAAATATTTGCATGCTATGTTTTAATCTTGTCAAAACATGTCTGTTCTATTTTATTCTGGAAGACCTTTTTATACCATGTTTTACGCAAATAAATATATTATTATTAAAATTTCTCAGTAGCAGTCGAAACGGGCACTAATCCAACCTCCGTGGGTTGGATTAGTGCCCGTTTCGATCCCCGTACGGAACTAGTACATTTTGATACAAGTGGAGAAAGTTTGTTATTGCAATCGAGGCGGAATTATAACACCCGAGCCGTAGGCGAGGGTGTTTTTGAGCCGAGAATTGCAATAACAAATGTCCACGTGCATCAAACGACGCTTTTCAATACACTTTTGAAGAAATAAAATAAAATGACGAAAAATATTTTTGTCACGAACTATCCTCTCCGACGCTAAACGCGCGGAATTGCACACCCGAAAAGCTAACATGCAAAAATTTTTGCAAGTTTTCAAAACATTTTCTGCCCGATCCGATAAAAACACCTGTAGCTCAAAAACTACAAGTCCTAGAGCAATTTCAAAAATACTGTTGTCAAGCTGATTAGATAAGGAATCTACTTATCTAGAAATCAAAATGAAATACTTTAATTATATACTCCAAGTCATAATGTATAGCAAAAAATAGTTACAAAAACTGATATTTCGCTAGAAATATCAGTTTTCTCTTAGTTTTTTATCCATTTTAACATTAAAGAAATAAACTAGACTATATTTCCTTTCCAACAAGACCACAATCTCATTTATAGCTCAATAGCATCATATCTAAATATACTTATGAAACTAGATACTCACTGTTTGTTTACATCTGGGAACTAATTTTTGCCAGCCGGTGTTGGATGAAAAAACACACAAACCCACATGTTTTTTGGTGTTGATAGTTGAACAATCTAATCACCTCACTAATTAAGCACTGTTTTTCCCATTTCACACACGTTTTAGTCACTAAATCACGTATTTCTTCACACAACACAATCACTATAGGTACATATAATAACTACCTTTTCACGGGCGAAATATTGCATCTTCGAGATTCCAAAACGAATTTACGTTGACAAAATAATAAAGCACGGTTCACAAGGATAATTTTGATATATAATAGTATCAGCTACCATTAAAAATACCAGAGTTATCACGACATTTGCTGCGAAGGGAAATTCGAGTGTTCACCGTCTGTCAAATGAAAGTTTTTTTTTTTTTTCGGCAAATTGTCTATGGAGTAGTGTTGCGATGTTCGATTTTATTATTGAGGAATTTAGTAACGAATTGAACACAGAGGTATAAGCTCTAGAGGAGACAGTTTTAGACGGTTTTTAATGCAGTTTTTTGGGAGGCGGGTGCGCGTAGTACAAGTGTGACAGATAGCGCTTATGTATGTAAACAAGCGATAAACAATGTGTGACAGATAGCGCGGAAGTGGGAAACTATGATTTTAATTTTCTTTTTTTCTCGTGCTTTGGTTTCGCCAGGTTGAAAGAGAGGCACAGGTATGAAGCCGTTAAACAGCCTAATATAAAAAATAGATTTATTTTATATTTTTGAATTCAGAACACAAATAAATGTCAATTTGTGTATAAAAGTAACTATTGGTTTTTAATAATCATGTTTATCTATGATATTCTATTTATTTTTGTATCGGTGGTGCTTCCATAACTAAGTTTCTAAGTAAATGTTAGTTATTGTTAAAAGTAGTTTTCACTGGACAAAACTGGTTTTGACTTGTTTTCACCGGTCAAAACTAGTTTTTACTGATTAACAGTCTTGACTGTGTCATTGATATTCCCAAACAAAAATCTGGACTTTCTATACGACGCGCGACGACATCAACATGTATGGTATTTTATTTTTTTAAAGTTATGAATTTCCAAAAGTTATAAAACAAAAGTTGGGTTAGGTTAGGTTAGGTTAGGTTAGCACAATTTGAATATTCAAAAAATATTTATGCCGTAAAGACGCGTAGTGCTTTGCTGAAACAAAAAAAAACATTCACCTCAGATTATAGGCATTGAACCAATTTGGACTAAGTACAGGTATATAGTTATCTGTGGCAATTTTCATGGAAAATACATTGCATGTTGTACCTTATCGTAGTGCGTTATGGACCAGTTTTCGAGGAAGTGTATTGAAAAAATATTTGTATGATCTATCGAGTTGTGGTCCGGCTGTTTTGTGTATGCGCAATGATATTCTAACAAAGAGATATGTTATACACCTACAAAACCACCGAAAAAAGTGTGCCGCGGGGGAGAGCCAGCTCACATACACGCAGTGACGCAGAATAAAGGAAAAACAGGCCAATTGACACGTTTTCGAGTCTTCACGATTGCGCGCTCATAACATATCTGTTTAATTAAATATCATTGTGTATGTGAGTTTAAATGTTTGTAAACGCACCCACGACATGGGTTAAATTCCTAGTCGGGGGTTCTCAAAAAAACATACTTTCTTTCAGTAAGACACACTGTAACGTCTTCATTTTTTGTTTACGAGAAAAAAGAAAAAAATTGTAATATTTTTTGGAAATCTATATGACTGTCTAATTTGTTTTTTTTTTGTCATCTACCTTATTATTTCAAAATAAAAGCTTTTTACTGAATGCAAGTCTTAATAAAGTTGGTCCCGGCTGTTATTTGTAGAGATCTTCGACTGTCATTGGTGTCGATTCTGTTGTGCACAAACTAAACTTAATTTAGGCTTTTGCTATATTTTTCTCTCTATTATAACGAGAAAGAGACGGACATAATTTAGAGCTGTCAAATTAAGTTGGAACTAATATTTCTATACAAATGAAGGGTGCACGTAAAAACATGTCAACTAAAAACACGGTGAAGCGCAAGTAGGGTTGCCATACGTCCGGAATTTTCCGGACAAGTCCGGAAATATAGGTCTTTGTCCGGAATGCGGGGGGAATCTTAAACCGTCCGGAATTTCTACAAATAAGTGAAGAGTGAAATAAAAAATGAAAAAACCAAATTATTTATTAATTATTTTTATTCTAAATCAAAGAAAATCAAAATTATTTTTATTCTAAATCTACTACATTACTTCTGATATTTAATGCTCCCAGAAATTCCCAGAAAGAAAAAGATTTGGCAATCGATTTGGTAAGTTAATTTACTTGCACGATGCGTAACGATTTTAATAAAAAAATAACAAAATTGTCTGGAAAGGCGAACGGCAGGTTTCGTACCGCAAAACTTCGTTTGTTGTTTTGTTATAGAATTTGTACCACATAATAAGGCAAATAAGCCTTTTATTTTCATGTAAGTGTACTATTTTTAGAACTTCGGATTGATTAATAATATCAATAAAAAGATGCTAACAATTAACCGTAATGAAATCGTAAACTAAACGCGGCTGTGTTTTTCAATGTTGCCATAAGTAAAATAACACAAAAATCTAAATGTTAAATAATTATTTAAACATAGAAATAACATTAAATATAATTATACACTTACTATTATACATAAGAAAGCATAATTGTTGCATACAATCTTACTAAATAACGATTTAATGATAGGAATGATATTCGCCACCAATCTTTTTTTTTGTTCTTATGGCAATTATTTATTGACAGGTAAAGAAAATCCGTCTTTTACTTCACTTCAGATCTTTGCTGTTGTTTTGGATTGTAGTTTGTGACTGCATCTGAGCAATTCAGCGGATTGTCTGGCCCTATTTACGTTGAGTTAAGCTCCTGCTACAAAAATAGCGAAAACTATACTAGAACATTTACTTTATCACCAAAACAATGTTTATGCAGCTCTACGTACCAAAGTACACTGGTGCATTACCTTTAAAAAATAAGACTGGTTATAACTTTTACGTCCCAAGTTCTAAAAATCTAAGAATTTAAAAAGGGCTTTTCTATCATATTAACTACCAATTAAAACAAAAAATATCTCAAAACACGACATTTTATTAGCGGTACGAGATTCCCATACAAGCCTGCCATTCGCCTTTCATGGAATGTCAGAAATTTTCTCCGGATTTTTGAAATTATGATCTGGGAACCCTAAGCGCAAGGCATAGGTGCTGATTCTCTTGTTTACAAACTAAACCAAATTTAAGTTCAGTGCATCTTTTTCTTTCTATTTCATTAAGAAAAGGACAGAAGATAAATTTTAGTTATGTTCTGTCAAATTAATCAGCGCCATACAAGTTTTAGACGCGATTAAAAAGTTGACTACTAAAATTACATCAAATTACGTCAGGTGCTGACTAATTTGACAGGATTAAACTAATATTTATCTTCTGTCCTTTTCATAATGAAATAGAAAGAAAAAGATGCATTCAACTTAAATTTAGTTTAGTTTGTGAACAAGGGAATCGGCACCAAACTAGTTTGACATCTCTAACTTAGTTCATAGCCGTCCTTTTCTCGCACTGCCTTTTAGTAAATCAGAATCAGAATCATTTATTTGTTAAACATAGGTATAAACATAGCAATAACCTAAATTAAAATAACCTAAATTAATTAAAAGATAGCAATAGTCTAAATTAAGTTTAGTTTGTGCACAACAGAATGGTGTTGACCATTACAGGTGCGTTCAGAAGCCTGACAACCAGTTCTTCCAAATGATTTCAAAGGGTGTTACTCTGTAATTTATGGAGGTCAGATATGCAGTCGCTCCATGTAAAATACGAGTATTCAGCTGCATCCCGTAAAACTGGAAGCCGACCCCAGCAAAGTTGATAAAGGCTAGTACATTAAAAAAATCCGAAACTGTTGCTGTTTGGAATTTCCTTATTGAAAACCCCAATAACAACATGCTTGCTGCATCCAGTTAGACTGGACCTCAACTCGGTAGATGATGAAAACTATTTCACATAACCGACTGTGTCATCTAAAAGCGAAGTTATGCGTTTGCGCAAACACACTCCAATTCTACCAAAGTTATATGTAAATCATTAAGATAAAGATGTTTCTTCGCTACTCTGTAGTTTTAAAGTAGGTATTACATTAATATTTTAAAATGGACGGAGTTTGGGTATATATGGGTAGAAAAGTGCTTGTTTTTTGTTATTAAACTAGGTAAACATTTATGGTTTTCAGATTTTTTCCTCTACATAAGCTGTAAGACATTGGTTCTTGCATGATTCTAGGTCAACGGGAAGTACCCGTAAGGTTTTGATTCCCTCCGCGGGAGACGCCCCGGGCGTCAGGGGCCACCACGTTGCCCTCAGCCACCGTAGGCGTGGGCCTGTGGACGGTGAGCTATGGGCTAGCTCGCCGTCCGTCCATCTCATGACGACAGGCCGTGGCGACAACCAGGAGTGTTCCACGCGCGCCTCAAAGAGAGTCAGCAATAGGAAGAGGTCCGCAAGGTCCGATGCCTGCCGGGGCTGCGGGACTGTTTGAAAGAGATACCGTGGCCCCGGAACACAAAAGGCGATGAAGGAACATGGATGGGTTTTAGTCAGTAAAAGTCTGACACTCCCTCCTGCTCCGACCAGAGCGGGAGGAGTCATTTGATGATTTCCCATCCGAAAAAAAAAAGGTTTTGATTCCCTTGTGAAATCGCAAAATATGCGACAAACAAGACTGATTGTGGTGACTTAAAAGTTTTATTTTATTTTCACAACTAAAAGAATCCGTATACCCAAATATTTGATATAATCTTAAACTTCAACTTGAAATGTTCCTGAGAAAAAGTGTCTTGACAGACAGACGGATAACAAAGTGAGGTAAGGTTTCTTTTTTCGGTAAGGGTAAGGTTTTATTTCCCGGTTGAGAAAAAATTAATACTTAAATAAAAAAAACCATTTTCATAATACAGATTTTAAAACCAAAGTCGAAGTAGACAAATCATACGCGTAGTTTAAAAGTAGAATACTCTTTGAAACTGTTGTGACACAAAATTAAAAGACTTAACAAAATACAATAACACTTCTACACTCATCTGTACATTCCTTTGCAAAGGTCACGTTTAAAAATATGCGTTCAATATTAATAAATAAACTCTCAGACTTAAAACACAAGAGTAAATAATATTACAGAAACTTAGCTTGGCGAAGTCATCATGTGGCTTCCTTTTTAACCGACTTCTAAAAAAAAGGAGGAGGTTACGTATAATATAGTCTTATGTCGCGGATAACTCTGCTTGCGCGATGTAGGACTTTGAAATGTTTCGCTTGTTAGTTCCTCATATTTGTCATAAATGATAAATGATGTTTATTTTGCAAGTAGGTTTTTACAAACACTTTTACACGTCATTTTTTTTTAAACTAGATGGGGCCGGTGTTTCGTACCTGACTACTCTGAGAAGAAACAGCCGAAACAAACTCAGAGGTCATAGTCTCTTTTAAAGTCCAGACAATTTTGTTCAATTCACATGAGGACTATGCAGATTAGTGTCTGAGATGGTCTTTTGAAGAAAGAACCATACAGATTTGAGTGGACCTGTCCAGTCAGTGCAAGCATTTGTCAGTTAACGTGTAGCTCGACTTATAACTCAAGGAGCTCAACGAAACGACGAACAATACCAAAGAAAGGACATTTGGGTAGGTCGCTTAGAGTACTCAAACTGTCAGACAGTTGTGGTAAAAAAAAAACAAAAAATATAAATGTGACCCACATGGTCCCCACATTCACAATAATCATATAAAATTCATAAAAAGTTCTATTAAAAAAGAATGTAAATAAAAATCACAAAAATCATTAAAAGTCACAATGATGATAAAAAAAAATTAAAATACTTAACAAAATAAGTATTCATGTCAAATCAGTAAATGTCAAATAATAAAGTAAAAAATAATAAAATACATGTCAAAACATTAAATGTCAGAGTGTATAAAAAATAATAAAATACATGTCAAAACATTAAATGTCAGAGTGTATAAAAAAGGAAAAGAAAAAATAAAAAAATAAAGAAAGGAATAAATAATAAACAAGCGAAGTCCGAGGCTTCGACATTCACAGAGCAAATTTCATTGGAGCAGCTTAATCCCAAGCCTTTTTATCTTCGAGATAGTGATTAACATGATAGTAGGCTTTCAGGCACAGCTGCCGTTTTATAAACGATTTGAATTTATTTAGGCTTAGTGCTTGAATTTATACATAGATGGCGCTGTAGTTCTTTTTGTTCCATGTTGATGTAGAATCTTTTTGTACTGTCGCTACACTACCAGCACATTTTTTTTTCATGCATGGTCACCGATTTCTCCGTGATTACTGGTTCGATTTAAGTGATTCTTTTTTGATTTGGTAGAGGAAGCTTGCGCGATGGTCCCATATTTTGTTCTTCTTTGTCTAATAACTTCTAGTTACAATGTAAAACTGATGCTTGAAAAGGATTTGTGTGAGATACCTCAACTAAAGAGAAAACTTATCATAATAATTCTTATAAATCTTATTAATTCTAAAAAATATTTTTGACTATCGAATAAGTCTAATTTATCTCAGTATAGATCAAAAATTTGAGAGACGATTTTTTTGTTCACATGTAGAATTCATCACAACAAAAAAAAAAAGAAAACCGCTGCCAAATAGCGGAGAAGTGGATCGGATCCAGGCATGTAGTATTTGTTTATTAAAATAGTTGTTATATTATTATTATTATTATTATTTAAGTACCTATACCTAGAATCTCGCTAGTTCATAACCGGACATATTGTACCATATGTAGAGGAGCTCGTGGCTAAATAATAACAGCTGCTCGGGTCGATCGTTAGGTTAAGCCGTTCCTGCCTAGGTTGGTCTGTTGATGGGTGACCGGCCATTACATACCGAGTTTCCTCCGTGCCTCGGAAAGCACGTTAAGCCGTTGGTCCCGGCTGTCATCTGTAGATCTTTGACAGTTGTTACAGGTAGTCAGTGGCCCAAAAAGTCTGACAACCAGTCTTACTAATGGGTATCGTATTACCCAGTATTAACTGGGTTGTGGAGACCAGATAGGCAGTAGCTCCATGTAAAATACTGGTATTCAGCAGTATAAAATTCAGTCTCTGTATCACTATCTACTCCTGAAAATCAAGAACAAAATAACAATAGCATATTTTTTTAAGTAAAGGTCGGCTCGTACAATGATAAATGATGTACAATGTTTCTCTCTGATGGTTCCCGTTTAATGATAGGTCGCAATGACATCGTCTTTACCTGTGCGCGTCGTGAGAGGTAACTTAGATGTCAAGATGATAATATGAAATGATATTTTGGCTACGCAAGTGTTGCCGACCACTAACAGGGACAGGACGTAGTTGAATAAAGACACAAATATTATACGAGACTATCTTATAATTTACTTGAACTGCACATACAATAATCAATCTTAACACTAGGCACTTCTTAATTCACAACCTATTACATCGAGTTCCAAGAACCAAGAGACCGCGCAACCGGCCAAGCATTTTGTTAACCGACGTTGACCGTACCATTTTGCGCGGGAAGGAAGCGAGTTCTCTGATTGGTTCCCGCCATTTTGCGTCAACCAATCACAGAGCGACCACGAATATAATAAAAGGGTAAAGTTGCAAACGTAAAATATTAAAATGAAAGCTGTTATAATACGAATATCGATTAAAATAATCGATTAGCAAAATCAATATTCCCAAACCCTAACACAAGTATGGAAGAAACCGCGCCAAATGAATTGGGATATTTGGGATGAGAGTAGGAGAATGATGACGATTTTGGATCAGCATCAAATTTTAGGAAGAGACCCTAATCTATACTATCTATCTATATACTATCTACACTAATATTATAAAGAGGAAAGATTTGTATTTTTGTGTGTATGTTTGTTATGAATAAACTCGAAAACTACTGCGCCGATTTAAAAAATTCTTTCACCGTTAGAAAGCTACATTGACCCTGAGTAACATAGGCTATATTTTATTCCCGTACTCCCACGGGAACGGGAACTACGCGGGTGAAACCGCGTGACGTCCGCTAGTGTATAATAAACTAAGATTTGATTTTTTGTTTGTTTGTTTGTTACGATTTAACTCTAAAACTACTCGACTGATTTTAAAAATTCTTTCACCATTAGAAAGCTACGTCTTTACTGAGTTACATAGGATATATTTTATCCCCGTACTCCCACGGAAACCGGAACTACGCGGGAGAAACCGCGTGACGTCCGCTAGTGTTTAATTAAATTATGTCTAGTTCTATGAGCTCTTCTAAGGTCATCACAATGAACTCATGACCTGCTACTTCTAAATAAACAGGTATTTAAATCTCATCATCACTCCTAAATATGTAAATTAGAATGAAATTATTAATTAAATTAAAAAACACTTAGACTGTCCTTATCCGTGGACCGTCAGGTGCGTACTCGTAACCGATGTAGGTAAGTGTATAACCAGAAGCTACACAAGCGCGCAGTGTATACTTCATCCTTTATCGGTGTCAGAGTTTTTAAGCCGCCCATAGGCCTTTAACTTGGCCCTTCTAACCCTATAATTAGCAACTCTATTTGTGGTGGATCAAACTTCGTTTGAAGTGCTGTTAGAATAAAGTTCTAATCAGCTTGCACTACAAAGCGTTTGTTACGTCAGTCACTGCGGCCGAATAGTGCGAAATGAGTGTTTTTTTTGCGATTTACAAAAAATCTATTGATTGGACTAAAAAAATAAAACACATAGGACCTGCTTTATAGTTAGTTCAGTTAGTATGCACAGTTTCATGATCTAATTTGAAGTACTTTTAGAATACCAGCGGTTTATTGTTCGATTTGGAGGTAACTTTGGAATTTTCTTTCTATCGAGAAAGTTTATGGAATCGTGTTTTCGTCACACATAGGACTTAGCATTAATTCTCAACTTTACCATATATTTATTTCAAAATGAATGCTGCAGTATTTTAGGCGTAACGGAGGATCATGCTAAGCCATTTGAGGTAGTATAGACCCTTAAATATCGAATATAAGAACTGTCTATCTGACCTCCACAACCCAGTTAGTACTGGGTAATACGATACCCCTTGGTAAGACTGGTTGTCAGACTTTCGGGTCACTGACTATCTGTAACAATATCAAAGATCTATCAAATGACAGCCGGGACAAACGGCTTAACTCTCGGAAACTCGGTATGGAATGGGTGGTCACCCATCCACAGGTCCACCCAGGCAAGCGCGGCTTAACCTGAAGATTGATCCGAGTGGCTGTTATTATTTAGCCACGAGCTCTTCTTAAGTATGTAAATTATTCATTGAATAACAACGCTACAGGAAAATCTTCAGCCATTTGACATGTCAAAACGTAATAACCTATTGTAATATGCAATTATAACAGTTTGATTACATTAATTATGCTTATTAAGGTGAATGCTCCAACCAGCCCGAGAAATTCAATTTTTTTTTACATTTTTTGCAATTTGCAGGCCAGTGCTAGGGTGTGTGTTGATTAGAATATTATTTGCGGCTGTAAGACGTATGTAGTTACAGAATTATAATCATCAATACAACCCTCCAAGTTCATAAAGGTGTAGAAATGACATTTTCTGTTTTTTTTTTGTTCTTACACCTTTATGGACTTCATCATTCATCATTTCAGCCGAAAGACGTCCACTGCTGGACATAGGCCTCCCGCAAGGGGGGGTTTTGCCATAATCGCCACGCTTGGCAGGCGGGTTGGCGATCGCAGTACGGTTGTTACAAAAGCACAGAGAACGCTGCTGCCCGTTCTCTGGTAAGTCCCTTAGTCGCCTCTTACGACACCCACGGGAAGATATGGGATGGTGCTATTCTTTACGTCCGACACCATACAGACAATGGACTTGGAGGGTTGTATTGATGATTAAAATTCTGTAATTACATACGTGTTACAGCCGCGAATAATATTTAAATATTATAATCAACATACAACCTAGCACTGGCCTGCAAATTGCAAAAAAACGTAAGAAAATTTGAATTTCGCGGGCCGGTCGGAGCATTCTCCTTAAACAATCAAGCTATTCTTTAATCTTATGACTGAGTGGGGCTATGAGATTAGCGGGTGGACGAGTAAACGCTGTTGGTTAGATTTTTATGATTGTTTGGCAGTCTATTGTATGTATGTTTGTATTTACGTATGTTCGAACTATTCATCCGATTTTGATGAATAAGGTGTCAATCGATTCATTATTATGGCACGGGTAACACAGGCTACATTTTAACCGACTTCAACAATAGGAGGAGTCAATTTTACCTTGTAAACCCCGAATTTAATTCATCATCATCATCATCAGCCTATTAATGTTCCCACTGCTGGGACACAGGCCTCCTCTCTATGAGAGGGAATGTGCTATAATCCACCACGCGGGCCCAGTGCGGGTTGGTAGATGTCACATGTCTTCGAGTTTTTGGTTCTAGGACATGCCAGTTTCCTCACGATGTTTTCCTTCACCGTTTTGAGAGCAGCGGTGATGAAATAAATTACACAAAGTAATGCGCTTGCCTGGGTTCGAACCCACGACTTACTGTTCGTAAGTCGGGGCCGCCACCACTGGGCCATCGCTGCTCCTCGAATTTAATTGGAGCGTGATTTTTAGTTGTAGTTTACCACAAAAATTCTTGTTAATAATAAATCGATAACGCACCAAAAAGTACTAGGCTAGCATAAATTTAAGGTGTTGTGTATTTGAATATTACAAAACCTGATGATATTGAAACATAGAAGAGGTGATTATCAGTTGCCGTCTTCATCATCATCATCATCATATCAGCCGTGCGACGTCCACTGTTGGACATAGGCCTCCCCAAGTGTCGCCACATTGACCGGTCCCGTGCGACTCGCATCCAGCGGATTCCCGCAACCTTCACCAGGTCATCGGTCCACCTAGTGGGAGGTCTTCCAACGCAACGTCTTCCATTTTGACTTACGGGTAATTAAATCGCTGTCGCTCATAAACCCGCTGATTTAAGCACCCGAACACAAAGTGAACTATCTTTTATAGACAATAGTCATTTATTGTAGTTTTTTTTTGCACGAATATAACTGTGATCATGTATCCGGTCTGCTTGCTGTCAGAGATAGTTATGTAATTGTTTCAGGATGCAAAGTGGATGTTGCAGAGGCTAAGCTGTTTCTAATACGGAAATTATATTAATGATTTCAGTGTCTATTGTAATTTGTAAATGATAAATGATGTTTATTTTGCAAGTAAGTTTTTATAAACACTTTTACACATCATTTTTTTAAACTAGATGGGGCTGGTGTTTCGTACCTGACTACTCTGAGAAGAAACAGCCGAAACAAACTCAGAGGTCATAGTCTCTTTTGAAGTCCAGACATAATCTTGCTCAATTCACATGAGGACTATGCAGATTAGTGTCTGAGAGGGTCTTTTGAAGACAGAACCACACGGATTTGAGTGGACCTGTCCAGTCAGTGCATTTGTCAGTTTTCGTGTTGCTCGACTTATAAACTCAAGGAGCTCAATGAAACGACGAACAATACCTACCAAAGAAAGGACATTTAGGTAGATCGCTTGTAGCATACCTAGTACTCAAACTGCCAGACAGCTGTGGAAAAAAAAAAAACAAAAAATGTTGATCCACATGGTCCTCACATTCACAATAATCTAATTCGGTTAGTTTATTTTAAGTAAGTGTACTACAACTACACTACAACAGCCCATAACGTCCACTGCTGGACATAAGCCTCTCCCATGATGGGAGGAATTTGCCGTAGTCTCCACGCTTGGCAGGCGGATGGGAGATCGCAGTGATGAAAGACTAACAGAAAACGCTGCTGCCCATTCTCTGGTCTACGAAGGCGCAAGGTGTTCTGCCTCAGACATTAGTCGCCTTATACGACACCCGTCATCGTCAGTGTAATGGGTTGGTTCTATTCTATTCTGCCGGATACCACACGGCTAATTATGTATATTTGTACGTAATTACCAATAAAAAGCAAGGAATGAAAAAGTAACCTGTAGGTATATGTTTTCATCAGATTGTTTTAGGCTTCTGTTGCTAAATGGTAAAAACGGAACCGTCATAGATTCGTACTGTCCGTTCATAATGTGTCACAGCCATTTTACTCCGAGACTGTTGCTTAGAACACAAAACTGTTTAGAGATCAGGTGGCTTTTAAGCTACCAAAAAGTGGTGTGAATTATCGAATTAAAAATAGGGGTGTCTTACATTTAACTGAAAAAAAGCAAATTGTGTAGCTTGTAGTTAGATAGATGGTAGGTAGCTGATGAGGTGCTGGTATATAAGTTGGTGCCGAGAAAGATTAAATAAAATATAGCAAGTAATAAAATGCACGTATGTCTGGTCGGTGTTATGTCTGGTGGGCCACTGCCCGACAGTTGAATAGTCTCAAGTCGCAGATAAAGTTGCTTGCGCGATGTAGGATTCTGACGTGTTTCGCGGTTAGTTCATCATCTCTGTCATAGATGGCGCTGTAGTACTTTTTGTTCCATGTAGCTGTAGTACTTTTTGTAGTGCCGCTACATATGTATTGTACCAGTGCCGCAGGTGGAAGGGAGTAGTGTTGCCACTATTTACATAAGGTTTTACATTTAATATTGGTGTTGCAAAATAATAATTAAAATCTCCAACAACTGTGTGAAATTTATTTTTCTAAATGATATAGAGGTTCTTCAGATGCTTTTTTAGGGTTCCGTAGTCAACTAGGAACCCTTATAGTTTCGCCATGTCTGTCCGTCCGTCCGTCTGTCCGTCCTCGCTTAATCTCTGTGACCGTTAGCACTAGAAAGCTGAAATTTGGTACCAATATGTATATCAATCACGCCGACAAAGTGGTAAAATATAAAATTGGAAAAAAATGTTTTATTAGGGTAGCCCCCCTATATGTAAAGTGGGAAGTGATTTTTTTTTTAATTTCAACCCTAACGTGTGATATATTGTTGGAAAGGTATTTGAAAATGAATAGGGGTTTCCTAAAATCATTTTTTGATAATGCCAAAAGTAAAAAACAATGTGTCCCCCCCTCTAACTTTTGAACCATAAGTTTAGAAAATATGAAATAATCTGAAAAGTAGAACTTTATTAGGACTTTCTAGGAAAATCATTTTGAACTTGATGGAAACAACAGTTTTTGTACAAAAAAGACAAAAAGTTGTACACAATAATTTCTGGACTAAGTTTGTAGTATATTCGTATATGCAAGCATTTTTTACATAATGGATACCCACCTTTAAACTCATAAGTGGGAACACTTATTGTGACGGACGGGAAACTACGGAACCCTACACTGAGCGTGGCCCAACACGCTCTTGGCCGGTTTTTTCTTTTTTCTTAAGTCCAATGGTTGAGGAGATATTCACTTCTAAAGCCATAAAAATTGTGCCCAGGTGGGGCCCCATTCCATTTTCAAAATTTTATATTATTGAAGTGGGGCCCGCTTGTTTCCAAATTTTGTTTAATTTATAAAATGTACTTGTTTCTTGTTTTTCAGTTTTTTTTTCAGTCAGGCTTTTTTTTTCCTTTTTTTAAATTAATGTGTTTGAAAGTGTATAAACTTTGTACAAGGAAGGAAAATAGCGCGTAACTACTGTGTTTTTGTTCAGTCGCATACAAACTAGATTTTGTCTGTTTTATTTTTGTACTTAAACTTAAAACTCTCGTTGAAATTTTAAATTTAAGAGGTTCAGATTAATAAAAAAACAAGTTAGTATGACCGGTATATTTGAGACATTTTAACAAGAGTTTACTCAACTATTTGATATTACTCAATCATCTTGACATTGCGGTTATCAAAGTGCGTTTCTAAGCATTCAAATAATAACAAAAAATCAGGAAATATATATGGTTTATTTTTAGTTAACTACGCACTACGATTAACTAAAGATTAAATATCATGACCAAGCAAAATGCCACAAACGCAATGTGTATTGAATATCTTTACATAACATCACGCATATAATCCCCGAAGACATAAGAAAAAAAGTATTTGAAGAACTCGATATCTTTATTTAAGAGCGGCCAACCCGCCATACTTTTCGCGAGAATTTTGACTATAGGTCGTGCGTGATTATGCCGTTGTTAGACATATCGATGGCCCCACCGAATAAACGTGCAAGAGTTCTTACACGAAATTTTTTTTTCTGATTTTTCGTTTCTTTTGCCCAACCTGCACCTACTTAATTTTTTTTTATGAGTTTTAGACTGAACACACGCCTATTATAATAGTAAATTTGTTTATTCTAGGGAAATAATTAATTTAAAAAATATAGCAATAATAGTTTATGCTTCTAATACATGCTTTTTGAGTCGCCAGGTACACAAGAATAAACATATTAAAACATAAGGACCATTTGACGACCTGATTGGCGCAGCGGTAGTGAGGCTGCCTTACGTTCTTAGGGTCCCGGGTTCGAATCCCGGTCGGAGCAAATGTTTGTGTGATGAGCACGGACATTTGTTTCCGAGTCATGGATGTTTGTATGTATATTAAGTATGTATTTACAAAACAAAAAAAAAAGTATCTATGTAGTATATCAACTATCTGGTGTCCACGACACAAGCGTTGCTTAGTGTGGCACTAGATGGCGCTGTGTGTAATGTCCAGCAATATTTATTTATTTATTTATTTTATTTATTGAGAAGTTTTGGGATTGTTTTCGAATTTGGGTAATGTATTCTTACACGTTTATTCGTGTAGAAATGTACGCCTATTTTATTACTAATGTTTTATTCCACAAAATGTAAGTTTGAAAATAAATAGGTTATTAAAATTAAAGTATTGCATTGTCTCTTACTATAATTATTTTTTTTCTAACATTTGTGTTAAAGATTCAAACATTAATATTTTTTGCATATTAGTTTGAGTTTATAGCTAGTAACGGTAAATAAACAAATGTTTACGCGATAAATTCTATTGCAATCGTACGTAACGCTAGAAAGGGGTAGGTACAGGGGTAAGATGCGAGTGAAATTAGGTGACTAGCTCGGAAGGTCAGTCTTGTTGTGATTCAAATTTTTGTTTTTTATATAAGTATAACAATGAGAAGGTATCAAGATACTTCTAGTCGCTGCAAAAGGATATTAGAATTAGCAAACTGTCAACGAAATGAAGGAGCGGCGTGAGATGATCCTGCAATCATCAGACGTGGCGTGGAAATACGCCGCAGCTCAATAGACGGATCTCTAAATCCTTGAAGAGCGACCTCCGCCACTCTAATACCGAGCGTATTAAAGACGCGATCGAGCGGCACAAAGGCTCCAAGGTATTTACAAGAGATCTGGGTATTGGGCAGAGCCAGCTCACGAAACTGACGATGGCAGGATCTTATCCGCCAAGCCGGAGCTTCTGAAGGAGATCGAGAGCTTCAATGAACAGTTGTACACGTCAACCAGTAAACCCGTTGTAGATCTAGCAAACGACCCAAGAGCTAGACTGACCCGACACTATACCGAAGACATCCCGGATATCAGCCTGTACGAGATTAGGATGGCTCTGAAACAGCATAAAAACAACAAGGCATCGGATGATGACGGAATGGCGTCCGAACTGCCGAAGGCGGGTGGAAAACCGGTACTTAAGGTCCTTCAGAAGCTGTTTTATTCCGTCATACTCGAGGGGAAAACGCCCACAGGCATGGTACAGGGGTGTGGTGGTAATCTTCTTTAAGAAGGGCGACAAAGCCCGGCTGAAGAATTATAGGCCAAGCCATGTCTATAAGTTGTTTTCAAGAGTTATCACGAATCGTCTCGCGCGCAGATTTGACGATTTTCAGTCTCCCGAACAAGCCGGTTTCCGAAAAGGCTTTAGCACTGTGGATCACATACATAGAATACAGACGCTGCAGCAGGTTATGCCGAAGACCGAAGAGTACCTGCCTCTCTGTTTAGCGTTTGTGGACTACGAGAATGTTTCGATTCGATCGATATCTGGGCTGTACTGCAGTCTCTCCAGCGGTACCAAAATCGACTACCGGTACATCGATGTGTTGAAGTATTTGTACAAAAACGCCACCCTGTCAGTCCAACTTCAGGACCAAGCCTTGGAACCTATCCTTCTGCAACGAGGTGTGAGACAGGGAGACATCATATCTCCGAAACTGTTCACCGCTGCACTAGAGGATGTTTTCAAGGTTCTGGACTGGAGAAGGCTAGGCACCAACATCAATGGCGAGTACATCACTCACCTTCGGTTTGCCGATGATATAGTGGTCATGGCTGAGACCATGGAGGACTTCAGTACAATGCTCGATGACCTCAGTAGAGCTTCCGAAAGAGTGGGTCTTAAAATGAACATGGACAAAACCAAGGTCATGTTGAATGTCTATGTAAAACTCACTCCTATCAAGATCGCAGACACTACAGTATAAATTGTAGAAGATTGTGTGACTCTTGGACAAACGGTCCAGTTAGGTAGGTGAGGTCTAACTTCGAGAAAAAGGTCAATCGTCGAATCCGACTCGGCTGGACAGTGTTCAGCAAGTTGCACATCTTCTCGTCCAACTTACCGCAGTATCTCAAGACGAAAGTATGACCAGTGAGTGTTGCCAGTGATTTCATACGGGACCGAAACGTGGTCGTTCACAATGGGCCTTATCAGACGGCTGAAAGTCGCCTAAAGGGCAATGGAGAGGGCTATGCTTGGAGTTTCCTAGCGTGATCGAATCAGAAAAGAAGACACGCTGAAGGTTACCGACGTAGCCCGAAAAATTGCCAAACTTAAGTAGCAGGCAGCGGCCAGGGCACATTGCTCGCAGAACGGATGACCGATGGGGCCGAAAAGTCCTGGAGTGGCGACTGCGCACCGGAAGAGGTTGCGTTGGAAGACCTCCCACTAGGTGGACCTATGACCCGACCGATGACCGATAACGATGGCTCAGGTTGCGGGAATCCGTTGGATGCGAGTCGCACGGGACCGTTCAATGTGGCGACACTTGGGGGAGGCCTATGTCTTTCGGCTGAAATGAGAATGAATGACTCCGATTCATGCACTGGGCAAAATCGTAACCGATTTGAGTTTGTCATGTTGTCTTTAGCGTCCAAGAAAGGAGACAGTTTTTTTTAGGCCCTCTTCGATGTTGCGTATATTCATATTACTTACACCAAAAAAAAAGTAACCATTTTATTATAGTAATAAACGAAAGATTACATAGAAACGTAACCGGAATCTTAAAATCATAATAAATAAGTTGTATTATGATATTTTTTTGCGAGTCAAATCATTCCTGTTGTGGTCAATGCCATTTGACAGAAAATACTTACGTAAATAGGAGCGTTTTTTCCGTTTATAAAAAAAAATGTATGGTATCCATTGGTAATAATATCTGCTTTAATTAAAATAGAATATAATATAAAAAGAAATAATATTAAACTGTGAGCTTTGTATTGCTATTTTAGAGATTTCCGCTAAAATATTTAAGATGTATGGTGTTTTTTATGCCATGATGTTTTATAGAAAATCATCATGGCACGGAACGTTGTAAATCCGTCTTTTTGGTGGTTGACAAACAACTTCATTTGACATTTACTCTTTCCGTTTATTTTGATTGTTGTGAAAGTGTTTCTGCGATTTTTTCACATATAATAAAAACTATTTTATGAAAATAGCATGAGCTGGTCGTTGTGTCAATTGTGCAGTAAGATTTCAACGCAATGTGCGAATACTTTCAGAGACTGGTACAGACGTGTTATTATTATTGTTTATTGTTAGATTCACGTTTTCATTTTCGAATTTCTCATCATTCCGGTTAGACATGGCTTAGCTAATATTACCAATGTAATCTGGAGATTATAAGGAAGAAATCTATATACGTTTCATTAATATCTGCTACAATTTATGTGGGTGGCCTATTTTCCAAACAAAAAAAATTGACTCCTTTAACATCAAAATAGCTCATCGATTTTAAGAGAAAGGTCATAGCCAATCGGAGGGTGACTCTATGCATGCTGCTATCGAGCGTTCAAAGAAAAGACTTACTATATACACTCCCGATCAAATGTATTACTTGATAGAGAATGCAAAAGTTACTGGGCAGGAAGACGAATCGAGAGGTGCAAATCATAATAAGGACTAACTCAAGAAGGCGGCGGGGAAAACCTACAGATGCTGAAAGCTTAAAACGGGCGTACACTCGACCTGATTTAAGAATTTGATAAGTCTGTGTGATTCAGAAGCAACAATGTTATAAAAAGCTATTGCCATTGACAAACTCCATCTCGGTCTCCAATGAAAAAGGAGGAAGAATATTAGGGTTTCTAATAGTGCATTTCGTTTTTTTTTTTTTTTTTTAAATCAAGAATTCAAGAAGACTAGTACTTTGTTTTCACGTGGTTATACATAATTATGTTTTTTTAATTCTATTTATATCTTTATTTTATTTCATCCTTTTACAGAATTATTTATATTATTATACCATGCATTAACAAAGATGTATTACATAAATGAAAACTGATCTTGTTAACACTAATTTAAATGTATACGATCTTTCCAATCATTAATAGCAGAACAATGTACTGTAAACAAGCGTGTAAATAGTTATAGCTAGGCTCAAAAATAAACTTGATTGACAGAGAATAATAGTGTAACATTACAGTACGTTTTATTCGTTGTGTAATATTACACTAATAACCGTGTAATGACATATTACTGTGACCTAGTCATGCAAATTTCACAAGAGTAAAAAAATTAAATGGTTTTTCATGAATTTCCTGAAGTTCGTTGATATTTAAAAAAAAAGTAAATATACAAATCTGTAGTTTATTTTTTTACCTATAATTCGATAATACATTATTTATACATAATTACAAAATTATGACCGTTATTAAAGTATGAGCGTTTTTATTTTTTTCTGAAAAGTTGTCATTTTGCTCTTACACGTTTATTCGGTGGGGCCATCGATATATCTTTGAATTTTTTGAACTAATAGGTATCTTGTGGACTATATCTAGGCTTCTTCTTGTACTTAAAAATTGTAAAAGTAAAGAAAGCATCCTGATGGAAGCCTTGCAAATTTAGTGGAAATTCTAAATGACAAATATTTATTTCTCATACTTGTAAGACTAATTCAAAAACACGTATTTCCTGGAACAAGTTTCATAAATCTTCGAACAATATTTTTCGTTCAATGTCCCCGCGTTAGGCGGTATGAGGTACGCGGGAGGCATGTAGTGCGGGTTCGGGGCTAGGTAAGACAGGGGAGTTGAAAGAATACCACCGCTGTGGCTCTGGATGAAACAACAAGCTTTTCGACCATGCTCGCGTTGACGAAAGGCGGGCCGGGAAGGGCCCTCTTAAGGCGACTAGAGTTTTATAATACAAAAAAGCACATGATTCACTGCAATAAACAAAACCAGAAAAATATATGATATTCTTCAGGATTTATGCTAGTATGATTGTTCACTGCTGGGTCGGGTAGGATAGGTAAATGAAAGCACACTTTGAACGAAGACATGTATTTTTTTATATCAAAGTTACTTATACCTCGCGAGTGCATCAAACGATAGCCTGAATTTAAATCGATCAACGCCATCTATAGGCAAAAGGTTGACAACTGGTTTTATTTATGCTAAGATATTAACATTCCGCCCACCAAGGACCTAGTCCTTTCAAGCCGCCCACCATGGCATACTAATCTAAACTAAATTATGAACAACTTCAGCATTTTACATAAAATCCTTGGTGTTCAGAGTTCACAATGTTCATCTTATCTTAACTTAAATACCGAGAAAAAATATAAATGTGGACTGTATATAACACAACAAATAAAAAATAAATTACATCATTCAATACTAACTCATTCATCGTTGACAGGCAAAATGCATAGCTTAGAAGTTGGGCGTTTGACTCGGGAGTCCTTGCAACGAAGGGTTACTACGCGCACTAAATTGTCCTTGCCAGGGTGTAGTTCAACTACCTTCCCGTATAACCACTTGGCAGGTGGTAAATTGTCTTCTCTTACGAGGACAATATCACCAACCTTTGGATCGCGCGTACGTTTAGCCCACTTGTGTCGTTGGAAAAACATAGTTAAATACTCCTGAGACCAACATTTCCAGAACGATTGAATCATCCTTTGTGTCAATTGCCAACGTCTCAAGCTACTGACAGTCACGTGCTCATAACCATAATCTGGCGCTGTTACTAGTGGCTGACCGACCAAGAAATGTCCTGGCGTCAATGGATTAGGATCTGATGAATTCACGCTAGACTGTGATAACGGTCTGGAATTCAGACACGCCTCAATTTGGGATAAAACGGTACTTAGCTCCTCAAAAGTCAATGTTGATTCACCAATCACCCGTTTGAGGTGATGCTTGGTGCTTTTGATCCCAGCCTCCCATAGACCTCCAAAATTAGGAGAATGAGGCGGGATAAAATGCCATTCGGTTCCATTATTTGCCAATATAGAGGCAATTTCTTGGGGAACAGATGCGCATTCATCGCGAAACATTGCTTTAAGCTCCTTTGAGGCCCCTACAAAGTTAGTGCCATTGTCGCTGTAAAGGTGACTACAATGACCCCGTCTAGCCACAAAACGTTTAAATGTAGCAAGAAAGCCTTGAGATGTCATATCAGAGACCGCATCTATATGCACAGCGCGGGTCGCCATGCATACGAACAGACATACATAGCCCTTGTAGGACTTATGTCCACGACCCTTTGCTGTTCTTATTTGAATCGGTCCCGCGTAGTCGACCCCTGAATGAAGAAAAGGCTTACTTGGAGTCACTCTGCATGATGGTAACTGACCCATCAATTGGTTTTTTGTTACTGCTGCATGACGAATACACGGTACGCATTCGCGAATGTGAGCCTTGATCAAATTCTTTCCACGAACCACCCAATATTTTGACCGCAAAAAATTAAGAGTTAATTGGGGTCCGCCATGTAGTACACGCTCATGAGCATCCGCAATGAGTAATTTTGTCAAATGGGATTGATGAGGAACTATGATGGGATGTTTCATATCATCACTTAGTAGTGAGTTTTGGATCCTACCCCCTACTCTCATCAAGTCCTTATCATCCAAGTAAGGATTCAAAGAAATCAAACCGCTGATTCTGCTGACGTCTGTTCCAGCTTGTATTGCCTTTATTTCTGTATCAAACCAAACCTTTTGACTTTGCTTGAGGCAACAATACATAGTGTCCGCAATCTCAGAAGCTGAAAGGTAAGGAGGCAACCTTGTCCGTGATTCTCTGGCTATCTTTATTTTCAGGAATCGTCTGCAGTAGGTGAGAGTCCTGATCAACCTTTGGAATGATGAAAATCTGGACCATATCAGTTCAATCGGGTGATCGCCTATCTGTGCTGCATGAACCTTGACAGATTTTAGTTCCAATTTAGTCATTATAGACTTAGGTCTGCAGTATTCTATGGTATCCCCAAGCAACCACGACGACCCATGTTTCCAAAGCGAGTTGTCTATCAAAGACGTGGATGTTGTACCCCTCGAAGCAATGTCAGCTGGATTGTTTCTCGTATCGACATAATGACATTGAGTAGAATCAAGGGCATTAAGGATTTCAGACGTCCGGTTTGCGACGAAGGTTTTCCATCGGCTCGGGTGATCGCTCAACCAAGCCAGCACGACCGTTGAATCTGTCCAAGCATGTAAGTTAGAGGTTTGGATATTCAAGACACGAGCCACTTCTAAAAGTAATTTGGTTACTAAACCTGCGCCACACAGTTCCAATCGTGGTATAGAGACTTGCTTAATTGGAGCCACCTTCGTTTTTGCAGTTACCAGATTACAGTGGACGCGACCCACAGCATCGATGACTCTGATGTAAACAACCGCGGCGTATGCTGCGTTTGATGCATCAGAGAAACCATGGAGCTCAACTGTTTGATCATCGCTTTTTCTTTTCAGCCACCTAGGAATTCTGAAGTTGTTGAGTGTGTGCAACCCACTACGATAAGACTGCCACTCTGTTAGAAGATCCTCAGACAGTTTTTCATCCCAATCCAAACCAGCGATCCATAGTTTTTGGATGAAGACTTTAGCGGTAATAATACATGGTGCAATCCAACCTAGCGGATCATATAAACGTGATATCTCTGATATGACTGATCTTTTAGTTTCAGATGCAGACGGCGACGATGACGACGGTAACGAAAAGGGTAAGTTTACAGTGTAATGGAATTCATCGGAATTGCGATTCCAGGTAAGTCCTAAAATTTTAGTAGTTTCATCTTCTTTTATTTCCAGATCTTTTCCAGTATCCAGCCTTATTTGTTTTAGCAACTCTTCTCGGTTACTTGTCCATTTTTGCAAAGTGAAACCTGTTTTGTTTAGTAGCTCATTAAACTCATGGTAGATTTTTACAGCTTCTTCATCAGTCTGGCAACCTGTCATTAGGTCATCCATATAAAAGTCTGTCCTAACCCTACTAGCAGCGAATGGATACGATTGACCTTCATCGACAGCGGTTTGCTGCAATGCCTTGACTGCCAGGTAAGGTGCACTAGATATTCCAAATGTAACTCTCAAATGCCTGTATTCTTTTATATCAGAATGAACATCATCGCGCCATAAAATCCTTTGAAAGTCCGCGTGATCATCAGCTACTTTAACTTGGCGATACATTTTTACAATATCAGCTGTCAAGCATACTGGATGTTGTCGCCACCGCATAACTGTATGACGTAAATCAGCCTGTAACTGTGGTCCTACCATTAAGGTGTCGTTTAAGGAAACACCATCGGATCCCTTGGATGACGCATCAAATACCACTCTTAATTTTGTGGTCGACTTATCTTCGCGGATTACAGCATGATGCGGTAAGTAAACAGCGCCAACTTCATTTTTGTCTTTTTCATTAGGAATCTCTTCCAAATGACCTATTTTGACTTTTTCATAAGGAATCTCTTCCATATGACCTAGTGATAAATATTCCTTAATTACCGAAGCGTATTGTCCTTTAAGCTCGCTATTTTTAGCTAGCTTCCGTTCAAGACTGTATAGTCTTTTTAACGCTATTTCCCTTGTATTGCGGGGCGTTTTTCTGGATCGAAAAGGCAGTTTTACAATGTAGCGACCTTCTGCATCCCGGCATGTGGTAGCAGCAAAGTAATCTTCACATGCTTGCTCTTCAGGGCTAAGAATTGTCTTTTCAGAACACTTTGGCTCTGCCTCTAATTCCCAAAACTTTTTTAGGATTTCATTTTCTTCGACCTTAAAGTGCATGCTTAGAATTACATTGTGACAAAATTTCACTCCATCTTCATCGCTGACTTCTCCCGATATGATCCAGCCAAGGTAAGTATTTTGAGCCATTGTTTTACCCTTAGGGTCCTTGATTAAGCCTTCTTTTAAGACTTGAGTATAGGCTCCCGACCCTAACAAAATGTCAATTTTGTTAGGTTTATTGAAATTTGGATCAGCCAACGGCTTAATACTATTAAGCTCTGACCAATCCACCAATGAGAATTTCCTTTCAGGTAAAATCGAAGTTACCTTACTCAGCACATAAGCTTTTATTTGCAGGGTGAAGTCAGGGTCCCATAACGACTGAATATTAACATTAACCATAAATTTAGACGTTAAATTGGTCTGACCTCCCCCTACACCTGAGATAGACGTTTTAACCGCTATCTTTTTAAGCTTCAATAACTGAACCGCAGATTCCGTAATAAACGAAGCTTGTGAACCCTGGTCTAACAGGGCTCTCAAAACTTGTGAATGCCCATTTTTCGAACTAGCCTTAATAACGGCCGTAGCCAATATGACTTGACTATAAATACTTTTTGCGAAATGGGTTGAAATATGAGGTTCAGCCGTGGACTCGTTCTGTGTGTGCGTTTCCTTTTGTAATGGCGACGCAGAAGTGCTCACCTCTGCATCTGAATCCGTTTTTAGATGCAAGAGAGTATGATGCTTTCTATGGCACGTTTTACATTTGGAATTTACTCGACAATTAAAATTAAGATGACTTGAGCAAAGGCAATTAAAACACAAACCAAGAGATTTAACTATTTGACGACGCTGATCGACGGTCTCCTGAGCAAACTTTTTACAATTATTCAAGAGATGCTCCTCGGAACAATGTGGACATGATGTTTTTGAAACTACATGAAATGCTTTAGTATTACTTTTGAATTTGCTACTTTGAGGTTCTACAAATTCAAAAGCCCGAAAACGTTTGTCCAAAAAGTTCCGAAAATCATTGAAGGTGGGAAATTCCTCACAAGACTCGTCAGATTGACTTACCTGCAATTCCCACTGCTTCCGAGTCTCAACGTCCAACTTGGAGCTCATCAAATAAATAATAATAACATCCCAAGCGTCCACCTGCACCCCTAGGTTTGACAATTCATGTAAGCAATCGGTTGTGGTATCTAGAAGCTCCTTGAGAGCCATAGATGAATCAGCCGTCATTTGTTTTTGGTTAAGTAAGCGCTTGAGAATGCAATTGGATAAAAATCTCTTATTATTGTAACGACTTTTTAACAGATTCCAACATTTCTTATAGTTAGCATGAGTGATCGGTATGTGCTTGATTAGTAGTGATGCTTCACCTGACAATTGGGTTCTCAAATAATGTAAGCGTTGCACGTCATCAAGTGATTGGTTACTGTCAATTAATGAAAGAAACAAATCCCTAAATGTTGTCCATTCAAGATATTTGCCACTAAAAATAGGAATGGCTATTTTGGGCAATTTTGCCATTGACGTCGTCTTAGAGTAGCCCTCGTCCGGTGAGACATCACTGATTTTAGAAGATCTTGGTAGAGCATTTTTTAGTTCTACTTTATAGTTTATAAAAGTGTCTGTAACCGCTTCAAACACATCATTTTTGATGTAACTCGTTGCACTCAGTTCACTTACTGAGTAGTTGACCAAAAGCTCTTCATGTTTTCTTGTAAAATCTTCAAACTGTTTATCTAATATTTCCAAACGTGACTCCACATATGCCTGATTAATTCTCTCTTTTGGAGATTTTTTGAAGTTGATAAGCCCTTTCTGAATGCGACTTTTAATATCTTCCAACAGCCTTAACTTAGCCTCCATTTCAAATACGAAGGGATCTGACGCAGAATGTCCCATTCACAAAATATTTGAAATTTGAACTGTTTGAATGTCGTAATTTTTCTAAGTGTTAAAACTGTTCATTAATTTTAGGTGAAATCGGGCATAGATTCGGGGTCTCTTCAATTTTTGATGAACTATTCTAAGTTCCAAATTTCTTCAAAATTTTATAAGTCCAAACATTATTTTTAAATTTTTACAAGTCTCTGACACTTGGAACTTAATTAAATAAAAGTACTCACAGTTTTTAAGTTGCACTTTGACCACTTTTAAATCACTTTCCTTTAACGCTCCACTTTGCTCCGTCGCCGCGTCGATCTCGCTCCGCTCCACTATGCTCCGTCGGTCTCGCTCTGCTCCGCTCAGCTTAGCTCTGCTCTGCACCACTTGCACCAGGACGGCCTGCTAGCTGCTTCTTAACCCTCAACTCCGACACCAGAGGGCGATTTTAGCTTGAAGACAAAAAACTTATCCGGCTCGGTGGACCATGTTCACTGCTGGGTCGGGTAGGATAGGTAAATGAAAGCACACTTTGAACGAAGACATGTATTTTTTGATATCAAAGTTACTTATACCTCGCGAGTGCATCAAACGATAGCCTGAATTTAAATCGATCAACGCCATCTATAGGCAAAAGGTTGACAACTGGTTTTATTTATGCTAAGATATTAACAATGATAGTGTTTTGAAAACATAATACAACTAATTTTACTCGATAAAAAAAAATCACGAACTTATCTCTAAAAATTTCTTATAACGAGTAAAAACCATAATAAAATACATGCAATAATTCTGATTTTTTGACAAATAATTCTACAAGCAACATATTAGCATTATAGTGTTTTACATTTTTAGACCAATCAATAGATTTTTTGTAAATCGCAAAAACCTCTCATTTCGCACTATTCGGCCTGCAGTGACTGACGTAACAACCGCTTTGTAGTGCAAGCGGATTAGAGCTTTATTCTAATAGTATTTCAAACAAAGTTTGAACCACCACAAATAATAAATAATAATAATAATAATAGAGTTGCTAATTTAGCTCCTGTAATCGCCTTACGAGCTGAAAAAATTCAGGACTACATATAACAGGCGTGAAATACCCGTAAAATTACCGATGTCGAAAGGTACTTAATCTCCCGTCACTACGATTTTTTTTTTGTTCTAGGAGAATATTGCAATTTTTTTAATTAAATTTTGCAATATGACCATCAGCACAATGTTTTGAGTGCATTACATTGACCGCTGCTGTAAAACGTGATTTTTCAAACCAAACTTATTTCATAGCCATTAAAGGTGGTTTAGTTTGATGTACAGAATGCTTGGTTACCGACTTCGTGTAGGGCACGTTTATCTTGCTTCGCCTCGCACGGGTTCAATGACCTACCCCCACTTTGCACGGGTTCAATAAAAACATGGCAGAACATAAAAAAATATATAAATTTATAATATAATCAAAATTTGAGACAACAGCGCCACCTATCGGGTCAAAAACTATCCTATCGTTCAAGCTGAAACCACCGTATCTCTCGATTTATTGATACAAATACTGATAGTTTTATTTGTTCTAAAATTGGCAATTTAGGTTAGGTACTTAAATTGCCAATTTTAGAGAGAGAGAGTTAGAGGTAAAAAATTTTTTTTTGCAAAAATTAAACCGACTTCCAAAAAAAAACACTAAAAAGGTTTGCGAATAAAACTTTCAGAAGTCGGTGGCAAACAAGTCAGTGAAACAAATAAAATCAGCGATTTTTTTACAATTTTCTTTTTACCATTTGTGTACACTGATTTCTCTTTGATTACTTTTTTCATTTGGTAGTGGAAACCTGGCCAAAAAAAGGACTAATGTAAGTTTATAAAATAAACTATCTAACATAATACTAACTTAATAACTTACTGAAATTTATCTATTTAGGTATAGACAATCAATTTAATTAGTTTAATTCAGTGACTAACATGTGACACATTCACCAATATCAGGACAATATCTGTGCGCGTACGCCGTGAACAGGGACACAAGCAACGCCCTCTAGGGACTGATGACGTCACCGCTTGGATATAGGTATGCTATTTAGACGCCCTACGTACAGGCTCGTTAGCTCAGCGGTCAGAGCGCCCATTTAAATGCTATGATGTGAGGTGGTCGGGGGTTCAAATCCCTCACGAGCTGTTTGAGACTTTTTTTGTCATGTTTTTTTTTGTGTGGTAATTTTTGTCTCGAGTTTGTTAAGAGGGCTGTTAATTTTTTTTCGCAAATTTTTGATTTTTACTTCCTGGATCAAATTTTTTCGACCGGCCTACACGACTCGATAATAATATTGATCTCCGGACGATTGTCGATTGTTAATGACGAAAATTAGAGACGAGACTGACATGAGACTGAGGTGCGAGCTGAATTGACGCAGAATTATAGTTCTCCAATTTTATTTATTGTAATTTTGTCTTATTATTTTGACAAACGAAAACTAATAAAATGTATTCGTTGTAGTTAGAAGTTTTATATCATATTAATTTATTTGATAAAATTGAGTTTATTTGGAATATAATGGACGCTGAAAATGCATACATTTTAGATCAATATTGCTTTTGAATATCGTGTTGGCAACACCGTGAATTTCTGCGCTGCGGCCAAAGGACGCGTAACCAAGGCAGCAAATTGTGTCCTGTCTGCGTAAATTGTATCTAGTATAAAAGTGTTGCTCGTCGAGAAATCGGGGTCATTTTGATTATTGGCGCCTTAATGCTAACAAGTATTTTGTGTAGAACGTGTATATTTTACGGCTAACGGCTACGTAAAGTGATCATTTAAATATTATATAAAAATGTAAAAAAATAGTGATTAAAAGTACTTCGTGTTATTAAAATATTGGCTATTATTTCAGGTCTAACACCTTTGTAATTTTTAACATCAGAAGTGTGATTCGACACGCTCACAAAAATGGGACGTGATAAGAGGCGTAAAAAGAACAAGAGTAAACGTTCGCGTGCACGTTCATCGTCGTCCTCAAGTTGTTCAAGTTCAAGGACGCCCTCGCCGCCACCGCCAAGGAAACGAAGCAAGGTATCACGGAAAGCTGATACCGAAACCGTGAGTACGAGTACCATGACATTACACAACATGATCCCCGAATTTGAACCGTTAACGGATAATGTTACTGCATGGTTGAATGTTATCGAATCATATGCGACCACTTTTTCATGGACCGATGGTATGACCCGTTATCAGGCTCTAAATAAACTGAAAGGCTCCGCCAAGACTTGGTATGACTCTTTGTTGCGTAACGATCATATTTGGACTACGTGGCTTTGGAAAGTTTGGAAAGAAAAGATTTCTTCCACTTTCCAGGTAAAACGGAATATGTTTGAATTGCTAAAAGATATAATCGATAAAAAACCATGCGAGAACCAGTCTCTGTACGACTTTTTTTTCGAACAAAAGTCTAAAATTGATAATTTGCGTCTAAATTTTTCCGATGTGGATATAATTTCGATCATATTAGGGAATATAGGAGACAGTAACATGAGTGCATCGGTAGAAGCAAGTAATTTCAAAACTTGTGACAGTTTGGCAGGATTTTTACA
This sequence comes from Xestia xanthographa, assembly GCA_905147715.2. Lineage (NCBI taxonomy): Eukaryota > Metazoa > Arthropoda > Insecta > Lepidoptera > Noctuidae > Xestia > Xestia xanthographa. Next base: position 21,631,616 of record LR990667.1, read on the forward strand.
CAGTCGTATATATAAAGTTAGGACAATGAAACAGAATGTGAATAGCTCAGCTTCTCGAGAATCCATTATTAAACAAACACCTCAGCAGTCACAGTTGACCTCATCTCAACCGATACCTACTCAGAGTGACCGTGAACAGACCCCTGTACCATCCACAAGTAAGACATTTGTTCCCAGTCAGAATCAAAATCGGAAACCAATCGAATGTTTTACTTGTGGCGGTAATCATAAAAGGGTTCAGTGCAGTATTAAATGTGAATTTTGCAAAAAAAAAGGGGACATACAGAGTCTACTTGTTTCCATAAAAAGAACACCCTTGTTGATAAAACAACCAAAGAAGAAACAAAATTTGTGAGTTCTCCAAATACCCGCGATAAATTTTGTAAAAAAATTGTTATCAATGGTTTTGAACAAGAAGCTTTTATAGACACAGGTAGTAGTTGTTCATTGATTTCTGAGTCCTTGGTTAAACGGTGTCTGCTGGATGAGTCGCCTTTAGAATCTCCTGTTCTTTTGCAAGGTTTTTCAAAAGATAGTAAGAAAACTGTCACAAAGTTAGTTCGTTCTGACATAATGATAGATTCTATTGTTCTAAAAGATGGTCAACATCTGTACGTAATTGGTGATTTGTCGGGCTGCGATATTTTGATCGGACGAAATATTACTGAAAGGTCAGACATTATGTATTCTCGCATTGGCGATTCACTTAATTTTAATTACGTTTCTGATTTTCATGAATTCTGTAATGTTGTGAATGACATTGATCTACAAATTAATACGGACTCGCATCATAGTGAATTGGTAGCTTTGTTTCGAAAATACAGGCAGTGCGTGGCTTTAAGTGTTGAGGAGTTGGGCAAAGTTAATGACTTTGAAATGGCAATTGAATTGAACAGCTCCAAACCAGTGCAATATAGGCCGTATAGAGCTTCCCATTCCGATAGACAAATTATACGAAAAATAATTAATGAACTGTTAGAAAATGGCATAATACGCGAGAGCAATTCTGAATATGCTAGCCCGGCCCTTCTTACTGATAAAAAGGGCACTAGTGACAAACGGTTGTGCATAGATTACCGAGCACTTAATAAAATTACTGCTAAAGACAAGTACCCAATGCCAAGGGTTGAAGATTTGGTGGATAGGCTCCAGGGTTGCAAGTATTTTACAAATCTCGATTTAAAAAGCGGTTACTATCAAATTAAAATGAGCAAGGAGTCTATACACAAAACCGCATTTGTAACTGAGGATGGCCACTATGAATTCTTGCGTCTCCCTTTTGGGTTATGTAATGCTCCTTCTTGTTTCCAAAAAATTATGAACAAAGTCCTCGGAAACCTTCGTTTCGGCAAAATAATTCTCTATTTAGATGACATTTTGATTGCGTGTGATACTGTTGAAGAGAATTTACGGTTATTGGAACAGGTATTGCAAATATTTAAAGATAACGGTCTTACATTGAATTTAAAAAAGTGTAATTTCTTGAAAACGGAGATAGAATTTTTGGGGTATAAAATAAAATCAGGGTGCATCATGCCAAGTTCAGAAAAAGTAAGAGCTGTAAAGGTATTTCCAGTTCCAAAAACCGTACACCAACTTCGTCAGTTCCTCGGACTAATTAGCTATTTCCGCAAATTCATAAAGAATTGCGCATTGTTGTCAAGTCCTTTAACGATATTACTAAAGAAAGACACTCCTTGGGAGTGGAACAGCATACAAGAGAATGCTTTTCAAATTTTAAAGAATTCCCTTACCTCTGAATCCACTTTGGCCATTTTCGATCCAAATGGGGAATGCGTTTTGTATACAGATGCTAGCAGGGAAGGTTTAGCGGGTATATTAACGCAAATAACACAGGATGGTGAGCAACCATTTTTACAGCCGCCAAACTACAATAGATGAAAAGAAGTACCATTCTTTCGAGCTAGAATTGTTAGCAATCGTTTGCTCTTTACAGAAGTTTAGGCTTTACTTACTGGGGTCGCATTTTAAAATAATCACTGATTGCAACGCTTGCGGTTTGCTCTATCAAAAAAGGAAATTATTCCGAGGATTGCACGTTGGGTACTCTCTACACAAGAATTTGATTTTGAAATAGTACACAGAGAGGGTACTCGCATGCGTCATGTCGACGCTTTAAGTCGAAATCCCGCGCAATCCGGGGAAAAATCGGAAGCTGAAATAATATTGTCCATAACAGAAGCTGACTGGCTATTGTCTGTCCAGCTACAGGATTCAGAACTCGTAAAAATCAGGGAGACTTTAGAATCAGGGGAGGCAGAGAAGCATAAAGTTATATTTCTAAATTATGAACTTCTTGGTAATAAAGTATATAGACGGACTGACAAAGGACGTCGTTGGGTGGTGCCCAAAAACTGCATATGGCAAGTTATCAAATGTAACCATGACGACCTTGGTCATTTTTCCGTTGATAAAACGCTTGAACGTATTTCTCATCAATATTGGTTCCCAAAAATGCGACGAACTATCAAAAAGTATATTAAAAATTGTCTAAACTGCATTTATTATAAAAACAAGGGAGGTCCCACGGAAGGAGAGCTATTTCCATTGCCAAAATATGCTCAGCCGTTTCATACAGTTCACGTCGACCACTTGGGCCCTTTTGTCGAAACTGTTAATAAGAACAAGTAATTGTTGGTAGTTGTCGACGCATTTACCAAATTCGTGTTTATAACAGCTGTGCCTAACACCGAAGCTAAATATGTTCTTAGGGAAATGGATAACATTACTAAAATTTTCGGTAATCCGCGAAGAATAATATGTGATGCGGGTACCGCCTTTACATCACAAATGTTTAAAGATTTTTGTAAGGATAAAAATATTCGACTTCATTTTGTTGCTACAGGGATGCCTAGGTCCAATGGTCAGGTGGAGAGATTTAATCGCACAATCTTAGAATGCATGAAGACAATGAGTGCAGATCTTGAGGATGATAGATGGGACAAATGCATTAAATCTCTTCAACAGGCCATTAATAGTACTTACCATAAAACCATTAAAGCTGTACCTTGCGAAGTTCTGTTAGGTTATAGGTTGCACAGTGATAGTGATAAGTTAGGTCCTGAGCCTGATCACGGAAGTCCTACGGATGTAACGAGTTTGCGTAAATGGGTCGATGAAAACATAAAAACCAGTGCAGATAGACAGAAAGAGAGGTTTGATGGTACTCGTACAAAGGCAAGGCAATATCAAGAAGGCGAGTTGGTGTTAGTAAAAATTCAAAGTCAGACAAATGATGGCAGAAGTAAAAAACTGTTGCCAACATACAAGGGCCCTTTTCAAGTCAAGAACGTATTAGGACGCGACAGGTACAAAATAGTTGATCTTAGAGGCAGTGAACGTAGCACCAAGAAATATTGTGGCAATGCTGCTGCAGAAAATATGAAGCCCTGGATCAATATTGCTGGTTGGAGTGGTGCTGATTAATTCTGGGTAAATATTAATTAATGTGGCCAAGTTGGCAATGGGCAAAAATAAAAAGCAGGTATAATTATTTTATTATAATTACTTTAATTTTATAAATTTAATTGTTATTTTCTTTCAGTTTTATTTATTTTTTGGGTCAAATGTGTTGTACAAATTGCTGTTGTCCATAGCTAGTTTACAGAAAATGCTTCACTGATGTTAAATTCATTTGCTACAGAACTAAATAGGTGCCTAAGCTTAAAGGAGCTATTTGGTGACAAAAATTTAATCTTTTCCTAAGACTAAAGGAAATGATTAAATTTATCTGTATGGATTCATAATCGTCATTAACGTCGTCTAAGACTAAAGAGGCGTTTACTTGATGTAGGAATCCAAATTTCTCGTGATTTTAACATCATGATGGGCCGAACGTTATTTTAATTCAGTTAGGTTGATAGTGAAATAACAAAGAGCTTTAAAAATTAAAATACACTATTCGTTTATTTACAGGTCAAGACTACTTTGAGGTGGGATGCCTGGGGACAGGCATCATGCAGCATGGCCGTGTTGGCAACACCGTGAATTTCTGCGCTGCGGCCAAAGGACGCGTAACCAAGGCAGCAAATTGTGTCCTGTCTGCGTAAATTGTATCTAGTATAAAAGTGTTGCTCGTCGAGAAATCGGGGTCATTTTGATTATTGGCGCCTTAATGCTAACAAGTATTTTGTGTAGAACGTGTATATTTTACGGCTAACGGCTACGTAAAGTGATCATTTAAATATTATATAAAAATGTAAAAAAATAGTGATTAAAAGTACTTCGTGTTATTAAAATATTGGCTATTATTTCAGGTCTAACACCTTTGTAATTTTTAACAATCGTTTTTTTTTGCGTCGATTCAATTTTTATTTCAATATTCTATTCAATCTACAACCTTGAGGACTATATGACCAGTACATTTATATTTTTGACGTGACAACGTCTTATAAATTGGTTTGCCGGGTGACACTTCAAGAAACTGGGTAACGCTCCGCTCACGTTATGCGCTCACAATGAGAGCGAGTGAGAGGCACGCGTCCCGCCTAAGAGCGAGAGAGACAGACATAAAAAGTTTATTTTACCACTCAAAGTCGTTGTCACGTAAAACTTTCGCCCGTATACCGACTTTACAGGCAACCAATTTTTTTTTTAGATTTTTTCGTGTTACCAGTTTGATACAAATGGCAGGAGAAAACCTAATGTTTAACGTTTGCTTGAAATTGGCTGTCGGAAAATTGCTATTTCTCGTAATATTAACTATTATAACAAAATTCTAATCAATCTACGAACTAAAACAAAGCCAGATTTATGATTCTTCATTGAAATATTATGCCATTATCTTTATATAACAAATATCGAGGACTTGGAAAAGTACCTACGTATTTTTGGTCAAACGCCCAAAATATGCGAGCACGTTCTTAAGAAACTGCACTTTTTTAGTCAACAGTTTCCAACAATACAATTACATTCACCAATATCAGGGACTATCTCTGCGCGTACGGCGTTGAACAGGGACACAAGCAACGCCCGCTAGGGACTGGTGACGTCACCGCTTGGATACAGTTATGCTATTTGGACGCCATCCGTACAGGCTCGTTAGCTCAGCGGTCAGAGCGCCCGTTTAAAAACTAAGAATTTTGAGGTGGTCGGGGGTTCAAATCCCTCACGAGCTGTATGAGACTTTTTTTGTCTTGTTTTTTTTTTTTGTGGTAATTTTTTTCTCGAGTTTGTTATGAAACTGCACTTTTTTAGTTAACAGTTTCAAACAATACAATTAAAGGTTTTCAGGTTTTTATGTAATTTGGTAGTTATTAACAGACTTTAAAAAAAATATGTATTCCAACAGCATCTTTTTTTTTCATGTATTTACACCGATTTCTCCATGATTACTGGTCCGATCTTAGTGATTCTGTTTTCATTTGTTAGAGGAAGGTCGCGTGGTAGTCCTTAGTAACTTTATGAGTTATTCTCAATTCCTAATATGTATTTTATCTTCTTCGTCAATGTGTGATTTTTTTATTTTATTTTATTTACTTTTGTTAATTGTCCCACTGCTGCGCAAATAGCCTTCTTCTTCTTCCTTTTCAAGTTTGACAAGGATTTGTGTGAGATACCACAACTAAAAAGGGCAATATATATATTTTTTTAAACGACTTCAAAAAAAACAAATGTGTGGAAAATAAATTTACTTTCAGAAGTCTCTGGCAAAAAAGTCAATGAAACAAATAAAAAAAAAGTAAGTTTTATTTTTTATATCATTTTTATTTTATTTTATCCTTTTTACCCGACTGCGCCAGAAGGAGGGTTATGTTTATAATTGTTTGGCACGCTCTGTGGCCTGAACGGCTCGATGGATTTTAGCTTGAGAGGTGTCGTTAGATTCGTATTTACTGTATTTATTTATTTATTTTTTTTACTGTATGTATTCGTATTTTTTATTTATTTTAGTCTAGATTATTTAATTTAATGAGTCCCGACTGTAGCAGTCAATATGTCTTGTCTCCTGAACTTGTTTTATTCTTTTCAGTTTTTATTTAAAATTACATTAGTTATTTTTTACGCAGTCGGGGTTTTAATTTTTTAAATTATTTTTTTTTAGTAGTGATATCCTATACAAATTCATTCTTGTCATTTATTCTTATGATACATTTAAGATTTACTTCGTAACGAGAAGTTATTAAGATACCTACTATCATGTCATCAAACATTGACGAAGAAGAAAAATAAGTATTATAGAAGATAACTCATAAACTACCCAAGTAATGTGACTAAATATAATATTTTATGGAAACGCCGCGCGACCTTCCTCTACCAAAATTGAAAAAGAAACACGTAAATTGGACCAACAATGACAGAGTTATGAGGTAGCCGAATTGAGAAACTCCTCCTTTTTTTAGAAGTCGGTTAAAAATAAGGTCTAGTGCAGAGTATATTAGTTTATTTATTTAACACTTCATATTCTTCATATTATTCTTCATTCTTCATATTATAAAATATTATAAATAAAAAGTGTAAAACACCTCTTAACGAAGCCGAAAGGCACTTGTTCTCCCCGTCATTGCGATCATGTTTTTGTTCTACACCATACCTGGGAACCTTCTAGTTACGCAGATATATTTGGCATCAAAGTTCCAACTTTTTGACAAGTTTTTTTTTTAAATACAAGTTTTTAATGTAAGATTTTTACTTTAAACCCCCGTACTATTCAATCCATCTATCAGCACAATGTTTTGAGTGCGTTACATTGAGTTCTACCACAAAACATGATTTTCACCCCAAAAAAAAAGTCGTTTCCCAGCAATAATTAATGCTTGGTTGACGGCTTCGTGATGAGGTCTTTTACACCCTGATACAATGATTATAAACTATAGATACGTTGTCCGCACTCTAAAATGACAACATGAAATGAAGCCAATTGGCCACATCGCGCTTAGTTACGCACCAACCTGTCGCGCGACGCTACGTTTGTTTATAATTTAATAAATCCTGTGACGTGCTGAAGATGTATATTTATCTCCCTCTCGCAACAGGCATCCCGCCGTTCGGTGTCATATTTTCTTTCTCTTTCTTCACGCTTATAAGTAGTTCTAGTATTTTCGCCGTTTTTAAGCGCCGCGATGTTGGTTCATGACGTGTCTATATATAATACGTCATTGCCCTGATATATCAAATTATTTATTACTGTAAGCAGATATTTACACGGATATACTAAAATAAAAAGACAAATAATAGAGAAAACATTACCGTTGTGATGAAACTGCCAGCTTCTTGCGAATGTACTCTCGAACTTTAATTTTGAAAGCTAAACGATTGGTTGCCATCCTGATCTACACAGGCCTCCTAGTTGGTACATGGCACTTATACATAACTGGCTAAAGAAAAAAAAAACTCGTGGGGTTGTTGACATGTGGGAAGTGGACTCAGCGATCATTGTGCCGATAGTCGTATCAGCCCATGGCTTAATTGCCAAGAGCCTCGATCAATACCTGAGGAGGCTCTCGTTAGGCAGCTGGATCAAGGGCTTGATTCAGTGCGCGGTACTCCTGGACACGGGGGGTATTGTTAGGAGATTCCTCTCTCTGGAGCCCTGACCGCCGGTAGCTTGGACCCTGTTCCCGATACCGGTGGGCTACAATTTCTTATATTTTTAAATGTTTTTTATATATTTTTTAAATTAATATTTAAAAAAATAATAAAATAATAATAATTAATGTTTTATATTTAAGTCTGACAACCAGTCTTACCAAGGAGTATCGTATTACTCGGTACTAAATGGGTTGTGGAGGTCAGATAGGCAGTCGCTCCATGTAAAATACTGGTATTCAGCTGCATCCGGTTGGGCTGGAAGCCGACCCCAATAAAAAACTTGGGAAAAAGGCTAGGCAGATGATGAAATTAATGTTTAAAAATGTAACAAATTTGTTTAAAGATAAATAAAGGAATAATAATAAAATAAAATAAATGTTTGGTGTGCTGTTAGGTACACTTCTACATAACCACCAGTTAGCACTTATAGATTTGAATTCGTGATTACGTTCGCCACAAGATCATAAATATTATAAAATTATCTCTACATCGCCATTTTTGGTAAGAAACACTTAAAATAAAAATATCTCAGCTTATGTATCAATAAATCAATAAGTTTATGAGAAATCTATAAAAGTTAATAGATTTACTATTATAGTGTGAGATACGATGCAACATAAATGAGGTATCCAATTATCGATATATTGTAATGTTTATAAAAACGACTAAGCTGCTTCAAAAGTAACAGTGTTATTATAATCATTATTTTGTTCGTGGCTAAAGAATAACAGCCGCTCGGGTCGATTTTTAGGTTAAGCCGTGCTTGCCTAGGTTGGCCCGTTGATGGGTGACCGCCCATTACATACCGAGTTTCCTACGTGCCTCGGAAAGCACGTTACGCCTCAGGTCACTTGTAGATCTTTGACAGTCGTTACAGGTAGTCAGTGGCCCGAAAGTCTGACAACCAGTCTTACCAAGGGGTATCGTATTATCCAGTACTAACTGAGTTGTGGAGGTTAAATAGGCAGTCGCTCCATGTAAAATACATGGTATTCAGCTGCATCCGGTTATACTGGAAGCCGACCTCAACATAGTTGGGAAAATGCTAGGCAGATAACTTTCAAACTTCCTTGTTGCAAGTACAGGTGTTGTCAGGGCATGGCTGCTTGGCAAATACCTGCACAAAGTGGTTATATTGGAGGTCGCATATATGTATGCACTGGCCTGTGAGAATAATCATATTTAACACTTGTTGTCACTGATTTTGAATTAACTTGGGTACGGTTTGTTTATGTTCTAATACGATTGTAACTTGCGTGTAAAAATATTGAACCACGAATGAATATTATACCTACTCTACCATCCCACTGCTGGTCTTCTCATTATTCCAATAGGTACAATACGACCGACGTATCTTGGCGAGTCCGAACTTCGCGCAGAAGGCTGCGCAATCAATGTTTTGAGGAACCAAATGGTGGCATGAGGCGACGTGCGGGAGGCGGTGGTCTAGGTTAGAGATTGACCATACCGCCGGGTTAAAGGCAAAACCAACTATTTAGACCAAAAAAGTCAATTTAAAATTTTCCGTAAGAGCATTTGGAAAGTTTGCTATTAAAATGAAGTCCTTATTAATAAAATTATATCAGTGGCAAATGTATGAGCGTGTTCTATAATTATCTTAGTTTCAAACAGCTTACATACTTAACACAAAAACTTACTCCATTCGTACAAAAAATATTAAATAAATAAATAAACCCCCCCCTTTAGTTGGTTTTGCCTCTAGAGTGCAAATACGGCATATCTGAAAAAGTAATGGTCCTGTGTCTTAACAGACTTCGCATTTACGTGAGTTTAAGTATTGTTTTCATAATTTGCTATTACGGCGGATTCTAGAATCATTCATTTTGAAACAATTTAAAAAAATACGAAAAATAGTTGGTTTTGCTTTTCTGTTTCTTAATAGATGTCTTCGAATGTAGAATGCTAAATTGTACTAACATAATAAGTTACTGATTTGTATTGCTTAAATCATTCAAATTGTGTTACTACTATTACTAGCTAGTATTAGCCAGTACGAGAATACCCTCGGAAAATAAAACCGACAGGTCACAACAAGAAGCATTTATTTTTATTATTTTTTACTTTGTATGAACATAAAAGCTTCGTAATCGATACAAACAATAATTGGCCTTTAGAAATGAATTCTAAATTATTTAATCAATCTGCCATCCTAACTACAATATCCGTGAGTACCCAGTGCAACGCACAGTCGATCGAATTTGGAGGGTGCATTTCGGGAGTACCGTTCCACACCGCCTGAACTTAGACCACGTCTACCTCGTTTGCCTATGCACAACAAAAACAAAGCGCTGATGTGTGCTCTAGATTCACAGCTGTCAAACTGCTATGACAGTAGCAAAGACCTGTACTGTGGAGCTGTAGCAGCATGTCGTGTAGCTCACGATTAATTCCCCAACAGCGACAGAGCTACACGACCAAAATTAGCTGTTCCAGCTTGGCAGTGCAGATTGAGCGGCGTATCAGTGAGGCTAGAGCACTCATCAGCAAGATAATCTGCTTCAAGGAGGGCAATACTCGTCCTAGAGTGATGAGCTTTGTGAGGCTAATTAGTTCTCGGGATATTACTTGGCTCACATCACAGAGCGTATCGATTTCCTGAAGCAGAAGATCTGTGCATAGGCAAGCTGTATTCGTCACTACAAGCGGTGCGTAGAGCGATACACTCTAAAGCGATGAAAGGTGGGTATATAGGGCTTGGGAGCGACCGGACCAAGATGTAACTGACACGCGTCTGCCGGATGATGACTCCATGTGTTCATTCTGGCGCAGCATCTGGTCGGTGCCTGTCAGTCACACTGAGGGCGATTAGACCCGGAAGGTTGAACAAGCGTGTGATCCAATACCAGAAATGGGGGCCATCATCATCATCCTCCAACGTAGCTCGTGCAGTCCGTCCGTTGCCTAACTGGAAATCTCTAGGGCTGGACGGACTGCACAGCTTCTGGATCAAGTGGTTCCAAAGATCACACACTCGCTTGACGTCTCAGTTTCAATCAACGTTACGAGTCAGGGTCGCTGCACCAGTTCTTGACGACAGGAATTACCCTCCTGCACCATATAAATCGGGTGGTACTGCGGAGCCGAAAAATTATAGACCAATCACTAATCTACCAACGGTCTATACAGTTTCTACATCCATTTTGAGAGCTAAAATCAACCAACATATTGAGAGTGATTCTATCATGTCTGCCTCTCAGAATGGACGTAGGAACGGGTCCCGCAGTTCTAAGGAGCTGCTCCTCATTGATATGGCCAACAGGTTCGCACTTCCGAAGGGGTCTACATGTTGGATAGATTGCAAGAAGGCCTGTGATTCTGTGCCTCGGACATGGCCCATGAGGGTGCTGGAGTTGCATAAAGTAGATGCAACTCTACGTACCTTCCTGATGTCATGTATGGGGCACTGGAGAACGGTCCTTCGCTATTCAGGATGTCGACAGATCCAGGGGAACGAACCGATAAGGATCGAGCGCGGTGTATTCCAGGGTGAAAGTCTGAGGCTTCTTAAATGCTAAGTGTGCAGGGTGCACGACCGTGAGGTCTCAGGGAATACTTCCTAGAAGCCGACGACGTGGAGATGCACCGAGATGTGGTTTCAGTTTACAAAGGCCTCACCCCGCTCTCCCTGACTAACGAAAACTGGCGCAACCCTAAAGCGTTAGACACGAATGACCGCAAGAGGTGTGGCAGGGCAAATAGCTTCACGAGTGCTTTTACCGGGCCCTACATGGGCCTGATGTAGACTTCTTACCGTCCGGTATCCTGGCTTCGCTTCTTTGACATTTTCGGGAAACCGAAAGTTTTGCCTGTAGTAAGTACTTCAAGTTTGCGCCAGTTTTCTTTACCCATGGACAGCGGGGTGAGTCCCTTTGTCCACTGCGACCACATCTCGGGGCATATACCCACCTCGGCTTTTAAAAAATATTCTCGGAGGCTGCACACCTCGCGGTTGTGGAGGGTCTTCGCGTTTAGTAAGCCTCGACCTTCGCACTTCCGCGGCATGTACAGTCTCATCACCGATGATTGTGGGTGATGCATCTGGTTTGTAGTCAGCAGCGACAGCGGCACAGCGCAGGGAAATGCATAATTTAATCGGTTTTGCTTCTAGGCAATTTGCTAAACAGAAATCAAAAAACCAAATGCCAAAAACGACTATATTTATTTAGTTTGAATGTTCAAGAACAAAAAGGAGCTAATCCAAGATATTATTTTTTACCATCTATACATATAATAAATCTGTAGAAAAGTCATTTTTGTACATTGAAGAAATTTAAACAAAAAATAGCCAGGCAGCGTGTGAAAAGATAAGTAACAGAACCCATTTCCAACATTTTTGAAATTTTTGTCTGTTTGTCTGTTTGTCTGTTTGTCTGTTTGTTTGTGCGCACATCACGTAAAATCTACGAATTCAATGCTGACAATGTTTATACATAAAAATTGTGTGTAACTTGGGGTATGATTTAGTGTTTGTTTCATTGAAATCGGTTAATTCTATCAAAAGATATATGAACTTAAAGTTTTCAAGAAGAACTAATCATCAAATGTAAGATACATACATGCAGCGACATCTGTTGAACTAAAATGATACCAATGACTAAAAATGTGCTCACCACAGTCATAACTTTTAAATCAACTGACCAGCTTTAAAAAAAAATTATAGCATAGGTAATATACTTTAGCAGTTTAACATTTTGGTCGATAGACGGCGTTGTTTATTTCACTCCATTTTTTTAATTGAATGACCCTCGCCCGTGTCAGTTGCCTATTTTTTGTTTTTTTTTTTCGGATGGGAAATCATCAAATGACTCCTCCTGCTCTGGGCGGAGCAGGAGAGAGTGTCAGACTTTTACTGACTAAAACCCAGCCATGTTCCTTCATCGCCCTTTTGTTCCGGGGCCACGGTATCTCTTTCGAACAGTCCCGCAACCCCGGCAGGCATCGGTCCTTGCGGATCGGCCTTTCCTTTTTGCTGACTCTCTTTGAGGCGCGCGTGGAACACGAACGCGCCGTCGACACGGCCTGTCGTCAAGAGACGGACGGACGGCGAGCTAGCCCATAGCCCACCGTCCACAGGCCCGCGCCTACGGTGGCCGGAGGCCACGTGGTTGCCCCGGAAGCCCGGGGCGTCTGCCGCGGCGGCCGGGACGTTGAGAGGTTCTCTCCCTCTCACGTTCCGCCACCTCCTTCTCTAGCATTACTGCTTCGCAGAAGGAGGTGACGGCGTCCCATTCCGTCTCGCTCCGGACCATGGCTTGCACCAGGGCCGGACGCGAGAGGTCGCCGCCGCAAACGTGTAAGTTGCCTCAAGATTGGTTTTTTTTAAAGAAGGCAGTTCTCAATTCGACGCGTATTTTTTTATATATGACCACGGATAACTTTTACAGAGAAGTCCGTACATGGTCCTTTTGTTTGTAAAAAGCGTAGGTACATCTCAAAGTTGGTCCCATTTATAATTGAAAAATCGTGTTTGGGCTAATTTCTTGCACCTTTGATGAGAACTTTCGACCTAGCTGGAGTATGACTGTCATCGAGTGTCTAAGGATGAAGGAGGTGGCGGAACGTGAGAGGGAGAGAACCTCTAAACGTCCCGGCCGCCGCGGGAGACGCCCCGGGCGTCCGGGGCCACCACGTGGCCCCCGGCCACCGTACGCGCGGGCCTGTGGACGGTGGGCTAGCTCGCCGTCCGTCTGTCTCATGACGACAGGCCGTGTCGACGGCACGTTCGTGTTCGACGCGCGCCTCAAAGAGAGTCAGCAATAGGAAGGGCCGATGCCTGCCGGGGTTGCGGGACGGTTCTAAAGAGATACCGTGGCCCCGGAACACAAAGGGCGATGAAGGAACATGGATGGGTTTAGTCAGTAAAAGTATGACACTGCCTCCTGGTCCGCCCAGAGCGGGAGGAGTCATTTGATTTCCCATCCGAAAAAAAAAGGCTGTCGAGGTAAGCCCTTTTTTGGAAAAACATAAGTAGATTATTTTAGCGATTAATGCAAATATATCGAAGAAATTAAATTGTTACCCACTTGGATCTACGTAGGTATATATCTACTAATATTATAAAGCTAAAGAGATTTTGGTTGGTTGAACGCGCTAATTACAGGAAAACTTTTAGTGTTGAATAGTTATCGAGGATGGCTATAGGTTATCTAACATCACGCTATAATTAAAAGGAGCGGAGCATCAATGATAAATGTTGCAAAAACAAGGAAAATTTATTTATTTCGAGAGCTTCCTTTGCGGGCGCTGCATAAACGGTTAAAGTTGCGCAACAATCATGTATTAGGGAATTGTTCGTTTTAAAGCGTTCTAAAAAAACCGCGATAGCATTATGTCTATCTTTCAAGGTTGACTCCACTCTCTCTAATTTTCTCTCTCTCATGTGACGCAGACGAAGTTGCGCGGGTCAGCTAGTTAATGAATATGACCTTTCTTTGACATTATTGTAGGACTAAAAACTACTAAAAAAGTTTGGTATTTTTAGGGTTCCGTACCCAAAGGGTAAAAACGGAACCCTATTACTAAGACTTAGCTGTCTGTCCGTCTGTCCGTCTGTCTGTCACCAGGCTGTATCTCATGAACCGTGACAGCTAGACAGTTGAAATTTTCACAGATGATGTATTTCTGTTGCCGCTATATATAATACTAATATAATACTAAAAACAGAATAAAATTAATATTTAAGGGGGGCTCCCATACAACAAACGTGATTTTTTAATAATGGTACGGAACCCTTCGTGCGCGAGTCCGACTCGCACTTGGCCGGTTTTTTGCATCTATATTTCGAAATATTTAGACAAAATAATACGAATTGTAGGTTTTTAATTCTCGAAAAAAACAGTATCTTTATTTATTCGTTTCTTATTTCAGTCTATTATCTATTTAATCGGTTTTTACATTCAGTAACTCGGGAACGGTAAGTCTTGCGGTTTAGTTGGTTTTACCATTAGATAGAGAATCGAATACTGATTCGAATGGTATATTAAAGTGAAAAACTGCAAAAAATCATGATAGTTGGTTTTACCCGGCGATACATAAACACAATCGACCCTTTATTCAATCAAATATCGTAATCGATTAGTTTTATTTAGAATTAATTGTTTTTTGTTTATTTAGGATATTTGCCGTATTGTAAGACGGGAGGCCACCAGGTCTCGTGTGTCATGCGGCTGCAGCGCTGACACGGCGCTTCACACCCTCGAGCATTGTCCTGGTGGTGCAGCATCGTGCTCTCGCAGTACCAATCGGGGCAGACCTCGCCTTGTTGGGAGTTATGAGGAACAGGGTGTAAAGTTCTTCACCCCCTATAGAAAAAGGAGGATCCTTTTTTTTTTTTGAGATGGAAAATCATCAAATGACTCCTCCCGCTCTGGGCGGAGCAGGAGGGAGTGTCAGACTTTTACTGACTAAAACCCATCCATGTTCCTTCATCGCCCTTTGTGTTCCGGGGCCACGGTATCTCTTTCGAACAGTCCCGCAACCCCGGCAGGCATCAGTCCTTGCGGACCCCTTCCTATTGCTGACATCTCTTTGAAGCGCGCGTGGAACACTCCTGCTTGTCGACACGGCCTGTCGTCATGAGACGGACGGACGGCGAGCTAGCCCATAGCCCACCGTCCACAGGCCCGCGCCCTTGACGACGCCCGGTGCGTCTCCCGCGGCGGCTGGAACGTAAGGTTCTCTCCCTCTCACGTTCCGCCACCTCCTTCGCTAGCATGACTGCTTTGCAAAAGGAGGCGAAGGCGTCCCATTCCATCTTGCTCTTCTGAAAGGTCTTCATCCCCCATAGAACAGACAGGATCCTCCGACCAGACGGGTGTTGTGTCTGGTGGGATACTGTCCGACAATTGTTATCAGGGTTTTTTATAAAGAAGTTTATGTAGCTGACTGTTCATCTGACGTATTTTACGTCAATTTTCAAGGTCCAGCGAGTTGAAGACAAAAAAAAATCGGAAGGTGCCAACTTGCGCGCACTCATGAGTTTCTCACACGCCAGTTGACGAATAAGCCAACAAATTGCTTTAGTTTCATATGTTTAAATACGTATAGCTGTTACCCGCGACTTTCATCCGCGTGAAATTATTTATTTAATTTATTACAAATATTAAGTAAGTAGTTACTATTTGAATCGGTTTTGATAACAATTTCGGGTTATTGTACATTCGTCACAAAGTTAATTCGCCACGAAAAAAAGTATGTGTAAACTCGCCATAACTATAATTTCATGAAGGAAAATCCGCCATATTGTTTATTTCCGTACAGATAGCAGAAAAATCAAACAATTAGTAGATTATAACGTTATTTATTTATTTATTTCACAGAAATTCACATATAAATCACAGTTCTACTTACAGCTAAAATATACCCTAATATTGTCTGATTTTGTTCTATTTTAAGGCCGCGTTGTCAGGGACAGCGTGACCCTCGTGACACGGCTAATCTATATCTTCTATATACATATAATAAATCTGTAGTAAAATCGTTTTTGTACATCGAACATATTTAGAAAAAAAATTGCCAAGGTGTGAAAAGATAACCAACAGAACTCATTTCCAGCATTTTTGGAATTTTTCATTTTTGCTTAGAACATTTATCCCTTTTTTTTAAAAATAAAGGAGCCTAAGCCTAAGTAGCCTATATAGGCCCGTTTTCTATAACTTACTTACGTATAACTGTCAGTGAATATGCTTACGTGTCGTAGCTATCGGTGTTTCTATAAACTAAGTAAGCTTGAAATATCCCATCCGCGTCACCTACCTGTCACTCGGAGGACTGTGATTCAAATAAAATTAAAGAAAGCTTTTCTGTGACGTTTTGTTTCTAACGGTCCGTAAGCTAAATGTCAAACAGTTAGAGATAGCAACCATTCGTTACCTGTCAGTAAGTTATTGAAAATGTCGTAAGTCTACAATCTAAATATATAAAAGAAGAAACTGACTGACTGACTGACTGACTGACTGATTGACTGATTGACTGACTGACTGACTGACTGACTGACTGACTCATCTATCAACGCACAGCCCAAACCGCTGGGTCTACAGATTCCAAATTTGGCAAGTAGGTTCCTTAGGTGGTCTAGGGGTGCACTAAGAAAGGATTTTTTAAAATTCACCCCCTAAGGGGGTTAAACGGGGCTCCAAAGTTTGTATGGGGAAACAAGATTAGTTAGACTATTTTATTCGAAACTTCACAGGAGTGCTCCTATTGATAAATGAGTAGAAACGGGTTTCAGGTTTTTTCAGAATTCAACCCCTAAGAGGGGGAAATGGGGTGGCAAAGTATAAAAATCAATGCACAGCCCAAACCGCTTAGTCTAGAGATTCCAAATTTGGCAAGTAGGTTCCCTATGTGGTCTAGGGGAGTACTAAGAAAGGATTTTTCAAAATTCACCCCCTATGGGGGTTAAACGGGGCTCCAAAGTTTGAATGGGGAAACAAGATTAGTTAGACTATTTTATTCGAAACTTCACAGGAGTGCTCCTATTGATAAATGATTAGAAACGGGTTTCAGGTTTTTTCAGAATTCAACCCCTAAGAGGGGGAAATGGGGTGGCAAAGTATAAAAATCAATGCACAGCCCAAACCGCTGAGTCTAGAGATTGCAAATTTGGCACAAAGGTTCTTTATGAGGTTTAGGGGTGCATTAAGAAAGGATTTTTCAAAATTAACCCCCTTAGGGGTTGGAACGGGAGTCCAAAGATTACATGGGGAAATAAGATTAGTTAGACTACATTATTCGAAACTTAACAGGAGTACTCCAATCAATAAATGAGTTAACATTTGTGTTTCAGGTTTTTCAGAATTCAACCCCTAAAGGGGGAAATGGGGTAACAAAGCCTGAAATTCAACATAGGTATTGTTTTTATGGTAAACTGGGTCGGGTGTAATAAATACAAAAACAACGATTTTAAGATTTAGTGTGGCGGACCTGAAATATAATCATTCCCTGTTGGGGTGCGATGGGGTTGAAATGTCTAAAAATCAATATGGGTGTCGATACCGAGATTATCAGGGGCGCAGATTACGAAAATGGCATTTATTTTGAGATCCAGAAGATGGCGGATTCGACTTCTATACAGGGTTATTGTTGATTTATTGTGATGATTGTGATAACGATGACGATGATTGTGATAATGATGCTGATGATTATGATGATGATGATTGTGATTACGATGAAGATTGTGATAATGATGATTGTAATTAAGATGATAATGATTGTGATTACGATGATAATGATTGTAGTAACGATGATGGTGATTGTGATAATGATGCTGATGATTATGATGATGATGATTGTGATTACGATGAAGATTGTGATAATGATGATTGTGATTAAGATGATAATGATTGTGATTACGATGATAATGATTGTAGTAACGATGATGGTGATTGTAATAGTGATTTTGATGGTGATTGTGCTGGTGATTGTGATGGTGATAGCGATGGTGATGGTGATTGTGATTATGACAGTGACGGTGATAATGATGAAGATGATTGTGATTACGATGATAATGATTGTGATAACGAGGATAGTGATTGTGAGAGTGATTTAGATGGTGATGGTGATGGTGATTGTGATTATTTGTGATTGTGTTAGTGATGGTCATTGTGATGGTGATTGTGATTGTGACAGCAACGGTGATAATGATGAAGATGATTGTGATTACGATGATAATGATTGTGATAACGAGGATAGTGATTGCGAGAATGATAGTGATGGTGATTGGATTGTTTTAACTTGATTTTGTGATAGTGACGGCGATTGTGATCATGATGATTGTGATTGAGATGATAATGATTGTTATTACGATGATAATGATTGTAATTATGACGATAATTTTTGTGAAAACGATGATGGTGATTGTGGTAGTGATTTTGATGGTGATTGTGATGGTCATTGTGATAGTGACGGTGATTGTGAGAGTGATTGTGATGGTGATGGTGATTGTGATTGTGTTAGTGATGGTCATTGTGATAGTGACGGTGATTGTGATAGTGATAGCGATGGTGATGGTGATTGTGATTGTGACAGCAACGGTGATAATGATGAAGATGATTGTGATTACGATGATAATGATTGTGATAACGAGGACAGTGATTGCGAGAATGATTGTGATGGTGATTGTGATTGTTTTAACTTGATTTTGTGATAGTGTCGGCGATTGTGATCATGATGATTGTGATTGAGATGATAATGATTGTTATTACGATGATAATGATTGTAATTACGACGATAATTATTGGGAAAACGATGATGGTGATTGTGATAGTGATTTTGATGGTGATTGTGATGGTGACGGTGATTGTGATGGTGATAGTGATGGTGATGGTGATTGTGATTGTGACAGAGATGGTGATTGTGATAATGACGAAGATGATTGTGATTACGATGATAGTGATTGTGATAGTGATTGTGATAGTGATTGTGATAGTGATTGTGATAGTGATTGTGATAGTGATTGTGATAGTGATTGTGATAGTGATTGTGATAGTGATTGTGATAGTGATTGTGATAGTGATTGTGATAGTGATTGTGATAGTGATTGTGATAGTGATTGTGATAGTGATTGTGATAGTGATTGTGATAGTGATTGTGATAGTGATTGTGATAGTGATTGTGATAGTGATTGTGATAGTGATTGTGATAGTGATTGTGATAGTGATTGTGATAGTGATTGTGATAGTGATTGTGATAGTGATTGTGATAGTGATTGTGATTGTGATAGTGATTGTGATAGTGATTGTGATAGTGATTGTGATAGTGATTGTGATAGTGATTGTGATAGTGATTGTGATAGTGATTGTGATAGTGATTGTGATAGTGATTGTGATAGTGATTGTGATAGTGATTGTGATAGTGATTGTGATAGTGATTGTGATAGTGATTGTGATAGTGATTGTGATAGTGATTGTGATAGTGATTGTGATAGTGATTGTGATAGTGATTGTGATAGTGATTGTGATAGTGATTGTGATAGTGATTGTGATAGTGATTGTGATAGTGATTGCGATAGTGATTGTGATAGTGATTGTGATAGTGATTGTGATTGTGATAGTGATTGTGATAGTGATTGTGATAGTGATTGTGATAGTGATTGTGATAGTGATTGTGATAGTGATTGTGATAGTGATTGTGATAGTGATTGTGATAGTGATTGTGATAGTGATTGTGATAGTGATTGTGATAGTGATTGTGATTTATCCCTTTATTATGATTCATTGGGACAATTACCGAACTTTACGCGGGCGAAGCCGCGGGCAACAGCTAGTAATATTATAAAGAGGAAGGATTTGTATTTTTGTGTGTATGTTTGTAATTAATAAATTCAAAAACTACTGTGCCGATTTCAAAAATTCTTTCATAATTTTATTGGAAAGCTACATTCACCCTGAGTAACACAGGCTATATTTTATCCCCTTACTCCCACGGAAACGGGAACTACGCCGGAAGCCGCGTGACATCCGCTAGTCGCGTTGTTAGTTCTGGATTTGTGTCATAGATGGCGCTGTTTTACTTTTTGTAGTGCCGCTTCACCCGCCTTCTTATCTTCTTCCATACTTCTCTCTTACTCGTCACCTCCTTTCTATAATTGATGCCAGTTAAGATGAGAATAGCGGTCATTGCCCTTTCCCTAATATATCTTCGTACGAACTAAAACAAATAAACCATGTAGCGTTTTTCAATACAAAATATGTTGAAGATCACGATAGATGACGATTCAAGACTTGAACAGGCAAGTTTAATAAATGTAGGTGGGTCAATGACAGCTATTCTCATCTTAGCTGGCACCAACTTTAGCCATATCATGCTTCAGAGTCTATCCATCGTTTCTTTGGTCTTCCCCTAAATGCCATCTGACCTTGACTACACAAATTGGGTTTCTGGTTTTCGTACTGATGAGCAACATGATTAATTCAGTAATTTCCTAAGTACGTACCTTCCGTAATACCCACAAACACGTAGGTGTGAAATAGTATGATCTCCAAACATTTAATCACCCATTGTAGGTAAATTTTTGCGGCAGTTCTGACTATTAAGTGTGTTTTCTTAAATACTTGAATTTGATTAAAAAGGTTAACGCACACGACTGCCTATTGGTCGAGTGGTTGCAAGCACGACTACTGAGTGTAGGATCCTGGGTTCGATTCCCAGGTTGGGCAAAGTGTTATTGGGTTTTTCCATTAGGAGTTTCTCAGTAGCAGCCAAGGAGCTTGGATTTGAGCCCAATTGATGGTAGAACCAGAAGACATTGCGTTGGAAGGCCTCCCACTAGGTGGACCGATGCCTTGGTGAAGGTTGCGGGAATCCGCTGGATGCGAGTCGCTCGGAACCGGTCAATGTGGCGACACTTGGGGGAGGTCTATGTCCAGCAGTGGACATCTTTCGGCTGAAATGATGAGGCCATTAATAGGTTATTTTTACTACCTAATTGATTCTAATTACAGGTAAGTGTTAGCACATCACGGAATCACTGTATGTACCGATTAAGGTGGATGCTCAAGCGTAGCCCGCGAAATTCAAATTTTCTTACGTTTTTTGCAATTTGCAGGCCAGTGCTAGGTTGTATGTTGATTAAAATTTTGTTTGCGACTGTAAGACGTATGTAGTTACAGAATTATATTCATCAAACTCATCAATACAACCCTCAAAGTTCATATTGGTGTCAAAATTACTTTTCCAAGGTCAAAATCATTCTTGCACCATTATGAACTTGGAGGGTTGTATTGATGATTTTGATGATTATAATTGTGTTACTACATACGTCTTACAGTCGCAAACAATATTTTAATCAACATACAACCTAGCACTGGCCTGCAAATTGCAAAAAACGTAAGAAAATTTGAATTTCGCGGGCTACCCTTGAGCATCCACCTTAATCGGCTTAGCCGGTTAAACCCACATAATTATGTAACCCATGTGTTTGGTTAACCTTTACGGGTTAACCCACAGCGAAAGTTATGCTTAGATAATGCAAGTATCATGATCTGTATGAAAACCAAGAGTGCCATTTTTTGTCAAAAGCACTATTTATAAGTTACTATACAAATAGACTACGTTTTTGTTTATTTATTTATTTATGTACATGTCGGGATTGTCAGGATATATTTCGCTAGGCTCGAGCATTGTGTGGGCTGTAGACGAGTTTCGTGCTATAAAAACACACTGGATGCGATACACTATTTTATTTCACATTGCACGGTTCGGCGTTGTAGTTTAGTTTCCATGGAGAAGAACCGGCAAGAAACTCCATGGTTACTCTTTTCAAACAGATACACTGAGTCTAACAAATTACTTGACATTACACTTTGACACATTAACACTGGGCACAATGATTCGGGTACAGTTTCAAGACTTCTTAACGCCGCTGCGATCAGACATAGAATGTCCGCCTCGCCGCATGTTGTTAACATCAGGACTCTGTAGAAGCCGCCATGGTGGGGTAGACTGGTAAGTAGGTCGCGTGATGTCACCACTGGCGCGCTTTCGATACATTCGCCTGTCCGTACTCATGACCTGATCCGACATACACACAAAAAACTTAACAGGACATTACATTATGATAGAAGAGCACAAAGGAGGATTTCATAAGAAATCTCTTCCAGCAGACCTGCGAGAGGAAAGTTGAACTAGAAATGTAGATGTTGTTCTTGAGTTTTAAAGTTGTTGTTTTAAACAAATTAACATAAAATGCGTTGACTATAGGTATATCTTTATGTATGCGTTAACACTTATAAGTATATGAGATAGCGTAAGACCTGTCAACTAAGAACGAAAAACTAAAGACAGGTGCCGATTCCCTTGTTTACAAACTAAACCAAATTTAAGTTCAGTGCATCTTTTTCTTTCTATTTCATTAAGAAAAGGACAGAAGATAAATTTTAGTTATGTTCTGTCAAATTAATCAGCGCCATACAATTTTTAGACGCGATTAAAAAGTTGCCTACTAAAATTACATCAAATTACGTCAGGTGCTGACTAATATGACAGGATTAAACTAATGTTTATCTTCTGTCCTTTTCATAATGAAATAGAAAGAAAAAGATGCATTCAACTTAAATTTAGTTTAGTTTGTGAACAAGGGAATCGGCACCAATAAGCTTGTGTACTGAAAAAAATGTAATTAGTCCGTCAATTAGATTATCAAAAAATATTTGACACGTATTTTTTTCTTTCGTTACGTAAACCAAAATTGACGAAGATTCAACGCTTTTAAAATTCTCAATACGTCACGCCGTGGTATAATTTTTAGTGCGTTCTGACATCACGAGCCCCCATTCCCGAGTTGTAATGCGTTTTATCTTTGTCAATATTCATTGATTTACAAAAACAAAAAATACGTGCCCATTATTTTCCAATGCTCTAACTGACGGACTAAATAGATTTGCAATTTATTGATGCTGGAAACTAGCCTATTGAGTTGTTGCTGATCCGGTACAAATCCTAATACATGTACGTTGAGCTTTACACGAAGTTTTTTGCTCATGATATTACCGAGTATTTGACCAGTAGGCTTCAAGTAGTGTGTAGTGTTGAGTTTCATCGGAATGTCAAAATGTTAAGTATTAATTGGAACTAATCACCTCACGTTGAACGAAAAAACGTGGTCACTCAAAATGGGCCTCATCAGAAGGCTTAAAGTCACCCAAAGGGCAATGGAGAGGGCTATGCTCGGAGTTTCCTTGCGCGATCGAATCAGAAATGAAGACATCCGCAAGAGAACCAAGGTTACCGACGTAGCCCAAAGAATTGCCAAACTTAAGTGGCAGTGGGCAGGGCACATTGCTCGCAGAACGGATGGCCGATGGGGCCGAAAAGTTCTGGAGTGGTGACCGCGAACCGGAATACGTTTCGTTGGAAGGCCTCCCACTAGGTGGAGCGGTGACCTGGTGAAGGTTGCGGGAATCCGCTGGATGCGAGTCGCACGGGACCGGTCAATGTGGCGACACTTGGGGGAGACTTATGTCCAGCAGTGGACGTCTTTCAGTTGAAATGATGATCAATCACCTCACTGTATGAAGAGTAATTTCTGAAGGAGATTGTTTGAGGAAGCAATACCAGCACACCTATTTCTACTGTTTTGTTGTTGTTTTCCGGGTTTTTACGGGGATTTAACCAGTCAAGCAATTGCCTAATGGTTGTAAAAGTACACTTAACGAAGCCGAATGGCACTTGTTCCCACCGTTATTGTGATTTTTGTTTTCTAGAAATCTGGACCATACCTGAGAACCTCCTCGATAATAAAATAAAATTTGTCAAAGTTCCAAGTTTTTCAAAAGTAAAAAAAAGTGTTTTTAATAAATAAAAAAATAATTTTAAAATAAATCAGTTTTCCATACATTTTGAACGTGTAGGTGTTGTACTTGAGCTCGTGGCTAAATAATAACAGCCACTCAGGTCGATCTTTGGGTTAAGCCGTGCTTGCCTAGGTTGGTCTGTGGATGGGTGACCACCATTTATATACCGAATTTCTTCCGTTCCTCGGAAAGCACGTTAAGCTGTTGGTCCCGGCTGTCATTTGTAGGTCTGTGACAGTCGTTACAGGTAGACAGTATCCCGAAAAGTCTGACAACCAGTCTTACCAATAGGTATCGTATTACCCTGTTCTACCTGGGTTGTGGAGGTCAGATAGGCAGTCGCTCCATGTCCATCCATACTGGTATTCAGCTGCATCCACTTAGACTGGAAGCCGACCCCGACATAGTCATAGACCACTCAAATCTGTGTGGTTCATTTTTCAAAAGACCATCTCGGACAATAATCTGCATAGTCCTCATGTGAATTGAGCAAGATTATGTCTGGACTTCAAAAGAGACTATGACCTCTGAGTTTGTTTCGGCTGTTTCTTCTCAGAGTAGTCAGGTACGAAACACCGGCCCCATCAAGTTTTAAAAAAATGACGTGTAAAAGTGTTTGTAAAAACCTACTTGCAAAATAAACATCATTTATCATTATCATAGTTGGGAAAAGGCTAAGCAGATGATGATGATGATGAAAGTGAATGCAGATGACAAATACATATAAATAATAAATAAATATGTGCTGTGTATGTGGTAACCGTTCTCGCGTCGGCGCTGTCCCTACATCATACCCAGACAATGGTGCCGATTCCCTTGTTTACAAACTAAACCAAATTTAAGTTCAGTGCATCTTTTTCTTTCTATTTCATTAAGAAAAGGACAGAAGATAAATTTTAGTTATGTTCTGTCAAATTAATCAGCGCTATACAAGTTTTAGACGCGATTAAAAAGTTGACTACTAAAATTACATCAAATTACGTCAGGTGCTGACTAATTTGACAGGATTAAACTAATATTTATCTTCTGTCCTTTTCGTAATGAAATAGAAAGAAAAAGATGCATTCAACTTAAATTTAGTTTAGTTTGTGAACAAGGGAATCGGCACCAATGACTCTGTGTTAGTTTCTATTTTTTTCATTTAAATTTTAACATAACATCACGCCTTGTAGCAAAGATGGAATTATTTTACCTTCTTTAATTTATGTTAGCCTAGTACTTTTTCTAAGGTAACTTATCAATTTGTTTGAATTAAAAATTCTTAAAAAAATATTGTTATAATCATGTCTTACTAACTGTACCTAACGTTGATAAAGTTTAAAGTTCCACACAAAAAGAAACGTGGGACGAGTTGCAGAATGAAAATATTATTTATTTTCATTTTTATCAACTCGTCCCAAATGAGTCGTGAGCATGTGGGACGAGTGGATGAATTACTCTAGTTCCTGAAGGATTGGGCAGTTTGTTCTTAATTGTACCACCCACATTGATGAAAAAATCCAAATAACACTTTGTCTGACCCGGTATCGAACCCATGACTTCGTGCTAAGCGGTCGCACTTGCATTGTCGTGCTTGCTTATTAAGTCATACTAGCTGATGCCCGCGGCTTCGCCTGCCCGCAAATTATTACACTTAAACCTTCCTCTTGAATCACTCTATCTATTAAAAAAACTCGCATCACAATCCGTTGCGTAGTTTTAAAGATCTAAGCACACATAGGGACAGACAGATGCGGTGGGCGACTTTATAATATTCTCGTTTTATAATATGTAGTGATAGGTTAATCAGTGTGTCCACAGACTTAAAAACCAAGACAGGGAGCAACAAAAAATATTTGTTCCACACGACGAAAATAAAACTTAAGAGTCCTTTTTTTCGCAATTTTTCGATTTTTACTCCCTGGATCAAATTATTTCGATCGGCGTACACGAGTCGATAATAATAGCGATATCCGGATGATTGTTGATTGTTATTGACGAAAATTAGAGACGAGACTGACATGAGACTGAGGAGCGACTTGAATTGACGCAGAATTATAGTACTTCAATTTTATTTAGTGTAATTTTGTCTTATTATATTGACAAACGAAAACTAATGAAACTTATTAATTGTAGATTGAAGTTTTATATCACATTAATTTATTTAATAAAATTTAGTTTATTTGGAATATAATGGACGCTGAATCAAGACATTTATGGCTAAAATTACGCTTTCTTTACGATTTTTTCAGTGAAAATTTAAGGAGTTTAAAGAAATTCCAAAACTCCAATAAACAAGTAAAACGTTCAGATTATTTTTCAGTAATTTTAGCTTTTATAAGAATTGCATGTAACAATGTGAATTTAAGCATCAAAGTTCCATCGCCGACGGTTTTTCTTGCAAACTGAGTTCGTAAAATATTTATAGTAAACTACACGAAAAGAAAAATGAAAATGTGAAACTACAACTTACAAGAAAGAGAATGGCACTATTGTTATTCATAAGCAAATAATTAAAATATCTAACTGATGCTGAAAATGACTGC
Source organism: Xestia xanthographa (assembly GCA_905147715.2). Lineage (NCBI taxonomy): Eukaryota > Metazoa > Arthropoda > Insecta > Lepidoptera > Noctuidae > Xestia > Xestia xanthographa. The sequence goes on from LR990667.1 coordinate 21,658,005, forward strand.
GGCAAAAATCACGAATTTGCCTAAAAATGTAATAGGACTCTTAAAACAAGAATTTGTTGTATACTACAACTAGAACTCCAGACTACTAACAAATCACGAATAAAATGTGTTACCCGGGACATAATACCAAATTGAGTGACACCTTATAATTAAACTAAACTTAATCTAGGCTATTGCTATCTTTTACTAAATTGTAGTGCGAGAAAAGGACGGCTATAGCTATGAACTAAGTTAGAGATGTCAAACTAGTTTATGCCTTGCGCTTCACCGTGTTTTTAATCGACATGTTTTTACGTGCACCTTTCATTTGAATAGTTCCAATTAAATTTGACAGCTCTAAGTTACGTCAGTCTCTTTCTCGTTTTATTAGAGAGAAAAAAAACTTTTTTGCAAAAAATAAAACCAACTTAAAAAAAAAACATAAATAACTTCAGCTTCAGAAGTCGGTGACTTTTGTGATTGATTTAGTTTTTTGTCACCGATTTCTGAAGCTAAAGTTATTTATCAGTTTCATGTTTTTTTTTTAGTAAGTTTTATTTTTTGCAAAATAGTTTTTCATTTTTCCATTTTTAGTTGCAATGTATCCTATAATACAAATACTTGCTGTGCAAACTTCAATTTGAAGTAAGCCCAACAAAAGGTAACTCCTGTAAATCGTTGAGGAATTCCGTCGACAGTCTATGGTCTCCGTCATCAGACATGTAATGGCACTTATAACCCATATGGGTGCAAAGTTTTCTTCAATAGAAATTAAGTAAGTCCAAACACAAGGTAGCTACTGTAAAATATTGAGGAGTTCCCTTGACTGTCCTTCGTCTTCATCATCAGACCCCTAATGACAGTCACAACCCATCTAGGTTTAAAGTTCTCATCAATACAAATTAGTCAAGCCCAAACACCAGGTAATTGCTTTAAATCGTTGAGGAGTTCCCTCGACTGTCTTTCGGCTCCATCATTAGATCGACTCCAGACCAGCATTAAATAGTAGTGCTTTAAAATACTTAGTGAAAAAAAAGAACAAACGCACTAGTCACCAGTACGATTTTCGAAGGTTCCCCTCGATTTCTCTGAGATGCCAACACCAGATCCTGGTTTCGTTGCCATGGTACCACCCTTGAGATACCTACTTTCCAACAAAAAAGAATCATCTTAATCGGTTCATAAACGACGAAGTTATCCGCGAACACTCATAAAAAAAAAATATATATATACGGTCGAATTGAGAAACCTCCTTTTTTAGAAGTCGGTTAATAAGATAGCAATAGCCTAAATTAAGTTTAGTTTGAGCACAACAGAATCGATACCATTGACTGCTAAAATCATAACCCATCCTTTTGGCTACGCCGTAGTCGGGTAATTCAAACTAATAAACGCAGAAGCAAATGTCTTACAAAAAAAAAAAAAAAACAATAAAAAACAACAAACCACTAGTTTTTGTTTACTTTATTTGTCAATATTAGTAAACAGCACCATATTTAGTAATAGCAGATTTTTCCTCGAATACCCTCGATACCCACACAGGTACCTACTATGACAAACATCTGACTCATTTTAAACTCTGCTAGCTTCAAAACAAATAATTATACTGCCCCATAACAACAGTGGTCATCTGCCTAGTCTTATTATGTGGGGGTCGGCTTCCAGTCTAACCGGATGCAGCTGAATACCAGTATTTTACATGAAACGACTGCCTATCTGACCCCCACAACCCAGTTAGTACTGGGTAATACGATACTCTTGGTGAGACTGATTTTCAGCTTTTTAGGCCATTGACTACGTAACGACTGTCAAAGATCTACAAATGACAGCCGGGACCAACGGCTTAACGTGCTTTCCGAGGCACGGAGGAAACTTGGTATGTAATGGGCGGTCAGTCATCCACGGGGGTCGGGGGGCTTTCGGGTCCAGGACCTTCGCTCAAATTTCATTTGCGCAAGTGTCCTGTTAAAGAGCTCAAGGTGGAATGCAATAAAATAATACTTTCTTGAATTCATGCCCGCCTAGTACTAACTAACTTTCGTAAGGTTACTAACTAGGCCCATAACTAGTATCTAGAGATAATGTTGTGATGATTAAATATTTTATAGGCAATAATTTTTCCACACCATCACTTTTACTACTGATTATACTTTTTTCATACGTGGGACGAGTTGCAGAACGAAAATACTACTTATTTTGATTTTCATCAACTCGTCCCAAATGAGCTGTATATGTGGGACCAGTTGATGAACGACTCAATACGAAATATGTTTGGTTGACCGTACTTTCCCAAGACATAACTTTGTTTTGTTTCCTTGTGGTCCCAAAATACCACAAAAAAATATTTAGGGGGAATCCGACCGTGGTCCTGGTCCCGAAAGCCCCCCGACCCATCCACGGATCAACCACTATTTTACTAGAAGTGTTGGCGACTGGCTGTGGATAGAACCTTTTTTATAATTTTGTTATATTTTTAGATTTTGATTTATGTTCGATTTGTGACGGTTTCCTCAGTTGTCAGGTAGAGCTTGCCTTGTAATATCGTATAATATTATAATAAAAACGAATTAACTGATACGTGCCTCTATCATTCATTACAGTCCACTGCTCCATAACATTTTTGGTCCATTCTCACCGTAAGTTAGAACCCATTACCTATTTTATTCTTGAAATTTCATACTTCATTTTTTTTTTCATACATTTTATTTTTATTTCAACTATTTTCATCCTATACATTATCAACCATGGTAGAGACACGCAGTATGAGTAAGGCAGTCACGGACCTGACAACTGCAACAGCTACTGGAGTCGCACGAACGGAGCACGACCGCCTGGAGCGATCACCGCGCAGCGTTCGAGCGGCTGCAAACATCGCTACTGAGAGTGTTTCGGCATTGCCTACTAGCACGGTCACACAGACCTTGGGCCCTACGGCTCCTAGCACATCTCGGTCTTGCACCGACAAGGACCCGGTCGACAGTCCTAGCACTAGCCTACAACATGAAGGCAATGCTCAAACAATGTCTCACGGTAATCATAGCGTTTATAGCAAGCAATCGTTTAGCGAATCGCGCTCTTCAAGATCGTCTACTACCATCCGTGCTCAAAAGTTAGCAGTTGAAGCAGAGGCTATGCAGCGCAGGGTAGAACGAGAGCGCAAGCTTGCAGACCGCGAGCGCAAGCTAGCGGAACGCGAGCGTGAACTCGCTCGTCTAGACGCAGAACGTGAGCGTGAAATAGCTCGCCTTGAAACCGAAGCTGAACAGACACAGTTGCAAGCAAAACTTGCAGCTTTGGAGGCTAGAGATAAGTCTACTAAATCCCGTAGTTCATGTTTTTCCAGCTGTAACTCGGAAAAACGCACAGCGACGTGGGTCGCCGAGCAACATGCAACCATGACCATGGCAGCTACCAAGAACATACCTGGCGAGGCACCGGCTGTCACCTTGGACAATATCCGAGGACCCCTTCTACAGTCGCCTGTCCACACCAACACGGTTCCGTTCTTTGCTCCAAATGTCAACCATGTTGTACAATCTACACCCGCACCCGTCGCGAATCGCTATCTAACGTTAGAGCAACGAAAACAAGTAGACCCCACTCCAACTGACCCCATAGCGAAACTTGCTCAAGCTATTAACTCTCTATCTGACCGTCCAAAGAAGCCCGAACTTCTAACTTTCTCGGGCGAAGTTGGACAATGGATGGCGTTCAAGTCTAGTTACGAGAGAACTAAAATTAATTTTTCCCCAGCAGAGAACCTAACGCGATTAAATACTGCGATTCGTGGACCGGCCTACCAATCCGTGGCGTCATTGCTGTGGACGTCTCACGACCCCGATGACGTGATAAAAGCTCTGGAACAGACTTACGCCCGCCCAGAAATCCTGGTGGCCCGCGAGGTGGCCGAGCTACGCAGCGGTTCTAAGTTAAGTTCACCAGAAGATTTAAATGCATTGGCAAATAAATTGCGTAATTTCGTAACTACGATAAAGCTACTGAACCAACACGATTATTTATACTCGCCTGAGTTGTTTCGTTGTATTTTACTTAAATTAAGTGAACATACAATAGCTCGTTTTACCGATTTTGCCGCGATATGTGAACCCGAAATAACGACCGTGGCAAAATTAGAGTTGCTCTCTCGGTTCTTGTTAACAGAGGCGGATAAACAATTGAAGTTCAATTTTGTAAACAGTACTTTCAACCCGCAAAATTCCACAATTACAACAAAGTTTAACTTGAAAAAGGAGACAATACATGCCACGGTCTCTAGTGGCAAATCTCCGGAATGCTCATATTGTAAACAGGGTACACACAACATAAGAACGTGTAAAACCTTCCTTTCTCTCTCAATAGACGATAGATGGCGTTGGGTTAGAGAGAACAAAGTTTGCTATCGCTGTCTTAAGTCGAATCCACACACGTGGAACAATTGTCGATCTAAGTGTTGCGGAGTTACAGGTTGCACAAGGCGTCACAACGCACTTCTTCATGGCAAACTGATTGCCGACGTTTTTGGTGCCTCGACGTCAAATGCTCTGTGTAATTTAGCTGAAGTACCTCCCAATATAGCAACCACCTTTAACGAGATAGAACCCTCTATTAATATAGCGAATACTTATGATACCTCCATAAACACGACAGGGTCATCGCACTTGTGCGCACGTTCGCGTGGCCTGCTGAAAACGCTTCCAGTCATGCTCGAGGGCCCCGAGGGCGAGTATGAAACTGTGGCGCTTCTCGACGAAGGCAGTACGGCGACCCTGATTGACGGTGACGTAGCTGCGCGCATCGGCGCCACTCCCACACGACAGGAGCGTCTTCGCATCGATGGTGTTGGTGGTATGAGTAAGGTTGTTGACGTAAGTTACGTCAAATTTTACATCCGTGGTCGCAATCTATCCGATCGTTACTTGGTGGAGAATGCAAGAGCTATCAAGCCATTAGGTCTGCGCGTTCAATACCCTAACAACATTAATATTGCTGACTACAGTCACCTGTCAGATTTGACCACAGAATTGTCGTATTCAAATGTAACTCCTACGGTACTTATCGGCGCACCCGACTGGCACTTATCATTGAGCCGTGAAGTGCGATCCGGAAAAAAGAATGAACCTGTCGCTTCTAAAACATGGTTAGGCTGGGTACTTCACGGCACGTTATCCGTTTTGTCCAAACCAATTGAATTCATTAATCACGTTAATGACAATCTTGAAGCTCTCATTAAAAGTCAATATGACATCGATTCCTTAGGTATCACTAAAAAAGTGCCGCGCCCCAACAGTGACCATCAGCGAGCATTAGATATCATTGAAAGCTCAGCTCGTCAGCTTTTAGACGGTCGATACGAAGTTGGCTTGCCCTGGCGAGAAAATTTACCGAAAAACATACCTGACAGTTATCCACAGGCACTTTCTCGCTTGAAAGCTCTTGAGCGACTGATGTCAAAAGACTCGGTCTTTGCTGCAGCCTATAAAAGATTCATCAACGACATTGTCGTAAAAGGCTACGCTGAATCGTGTGATCCAGAGACGTATTATAAACGGTCTCCAAATTCTTCATGCGTAAACATGGATGGCACTATCCGTTGGTACTTACCTACGTTTGGCGTGGTGCATCCACAGAAAAAGAAGCTCAGAGTGGTGCATGATGCGGCTGCGTGAGCCTAAATACTATGCTCTTACAGGGACCCGACCCACTATGCTCTCTTTTGGATATCCTCTTTCGTTTCAGAGAGGGCGCTGTAGCTCTAAATGCAGACATAAAGGAAATGTTCCCACAAATTAAGATTGCAAAAAAAGACAGAGATGCCCAACGTTTCCTTTGGCGTAACGACAAAGGTGACGTCATAGAGTACCGCATGGCATCTATGATATTCGGTGCTGTGTCCAGTCCTTTCATGGCGCTCCATATAAAAAACAAAAACGCAAGGAATTTTGAGGTCCAATACCCCGCCGCCAGCAAGGCTATACTCGAAGACCACTACATGGATGACTACCTTGGCAGTCTCGACAATGAGACCGATGCCGCGATAATGGCCGCAAATATAACCGCTGTGCATAAAGCATGTGGCTTCGAAATGCGAGCATGGACTTCAAATAACCCAAAAGCGCTATCTCACGTCCCCAAGGAGCTCAGAAGTGACGCCAGCTGCGACCTTTATTTACCACCTAATAACGACGTCGGCGTCCTGGGCGTAAAATGGAATCCGTCCGAAGACGTACTGAGCTTTGTTGCCACACCGCCATTATCTCCTGATAAACTGACAAAAAGGAGCTTATTATCTAAAGTAATGAAAGTGTACGACCCGCTTGGATTGCTGATGCCAGTAATTATATGGGGCCGCATTCTCATCCAAAAGCTATGGCGAGAAGGCATTGAGTGGGATACACCGATACCCGATAAATACACAAACGAGTGTGAAGAGTGGTTTCATCAGCTTAAAGGTACTGCCAGCATCCGAATTCCGCGGTGGTATATGAGCAAGTCGAACCCTATCGATATTCAGCTTCACGTAGTGGCTGACGGTGGTGAACAGGCTTACGCCTGTGTCGCTTACTGGCGTTTTAGCTTTGGCGATGGTAGGGTATCAACAGCACTTATAGGTAGCAAAGCACGCGTCGCGCCACTGAAACCGCTCTCTATCCCTCGCTTGGAACTACAAGCGGCACTAATCGCGACGAGGTTCGCGCAAACGATTTTAAAAGCGCATCGTTTAAGACCCTCTGCATCCACTTTTTGGACGGACTCAACTACTGTTCTAAAGTGGATTCGGAGCGACGCTCGAAATTTCAAACCTTTCGTAGCCCATAGGCTGGGCGAGATTTTGGAGACCTCCAATCCTTCTGATTGGAGATGGATTCCCACCTCTCTCAACGTTGCTGATGATGCCACAAAGCCAAAAAATTAAACCTAACGATAGGTCACAGGTGGTTTACCGGCCCACCATTCCTTTCAGAACTTTCATCTACTTGGCCTACGGAGCAGGTTGCAGACGTTGACGAGACCTCACCAGACTTCGAATAAGGTTGTTGACGTAAGTTACGTCAAATTTTACATCCGTGGTCGCAATCTATCCGATCGTTACTTGGTAGAGAATGCAAGAGCTATCAAGCCATTAGGTCTGCGCGTTCAATACCCTAACAACATTAATATTGCTGACTACAGTCACCTGTCAGATTTGACCACAGAATTGTCGTATTCAAATGTAACTCCTACGGTACTTATCGGCGCACCCGACTGGCATTTATCATTGAGCCGTGAAGTGCGATCCGGAAAAAAGAATGAACCTGTTGCTTCTAAAACATGGTTAGGCTGGGTACTTCACGGCACGTTATCCATTTCGTCCAAACCAATTGAATTCATTAATCTCGTTAATGACAATCTTGAAGCTCTCATTAAAAGTCAATATGACATCGATTCCTTAGGTATCACTAAAAAAGTGCCGCGCCCCAACAGTGACCATCAGCGAGCATTAGATATCATTGAAACCTCAGCTCGCCAGCTTTTAGACGGTCGATACGAAGTTGGCTTGCCCTGGCGAGAAAATTTACTGAAAAACATACCTGACAGTTATCCACAGGCACTTTCTCGCTTGAAAGCTCTTGAGCGACTGATGTCAAAAGACTCGGTCTTTGCTGCAGCCTATAAAAGATTCATCAACGACATTGTCGTAAAAGGCTACGCTGAATCGTGTGATCCAGAGACGTATTATAAACGGTCTCCAAATTCTTCATGCGTAAACATGGATGGCACTATCCGTTGGTATTTACCTACGTTTGGCGTGGTGCATCCACAGAAAAAGAAGCTCAGAGTGGTGCATGATGCGGCTGCGGTGACGAAAAACGTGAGCCTAAATACTATGCTCTTACAGGGACCCGACCTACTATGCTCTCTTTTGGATATCCTCTTTCGTTTCAGAGAGGGCGCTGTAGCTCTAAATGCAGACATAAAGGAAATGTTCCCACAAATTAAGATTGCAAAAAAAGACAGAGATGCCCAACGTTTCCTTTGGCGTAACGACAAAGGTGACGTCATAGAGTACCGCATGGCATCTATGATATTCGGTGCTGTGTCCAGTCCTTTCATGGCGCTCCATATAAAAAACAAAAACGCAAGGAATTTTGAGGTCCAATACCCCGCCGCCAGCAAGGCTATACTCGAAGACCACTACATGGATGACTACCTTGGCAGTCTCGACAATGAGACCGATGCCGCGATAATGGCCGCAAATATAACCGCTGAGCATAAAGCATGTGGCTTCGAAATGCGAGCATGGACTTCAAATAACCCAAAAGCGCTATCTCACGTCCCCAAGGAGCTCAGAAGTGACGCCAGCTGCGACCTTTATTTACCACCTAATAACGACGTCGGCGTCCTGGGCGTAAAATGGAATCCGTCCGAAGACGTACTGAGCTTTGTTGCCACACCGCCATTATCTCCTGATAAACTGACAAAAAGGAGCTTATTATCTAAAGTAATGAAAGTGTACGACCCGCTTGGATTGCTGATGCCAGTAATTATATGGGGCCGCATTCTCATCCAAAAGCTATGGCGAGAAGGCATTGAGTGGGATACACCGATACCCGATAAATACACAAACGAGTGTGAAGAGTGGTTTCATCAGCTTGTTCCACGTGTGTGGATTCGACTTAAGACAGCGATAGCAAACTTTGTTCTCTCTAACCCAACGCCATCTATCGTCTATTGAGAGAGAAAGGAAGGTTTTACACGTTCTTATGTTGTGTGTACCCTGTTTACAATATGAGCATTCCGGAGATTTGCCACTAGAGACCGTGGCATGTATTGATAGATGGCGTTGGGTTAGAGAGAACAAAGTTTGTACCGTTATCCGAAATTATAGTGGATGGAGATCCTCGTCGGGCAATAAAACGCCTTAAGCTCATGATAGCGGCGTCAGATGAAAGTGAAGTCACCACTTCTAGGTGTATTGCCCTCGTAACTAAGCAGGTATATAAGGCAACGTAACGCTTTTCTCGGCGTCGCAATACTGTTACGGTTATGGGACCGAAGTAATCAAGGCCCACGTGAGTGAAAGGTCTTTTATGATGATCGAGTCGCTCCGCTGGTAAGTCGCCCATCTGAGGAATCCTTACTTGGCCCTTCCATCTCCTACACTTCAAACAAGCGTTCGCTACACTGCGTATTGCAGTTCTGGCTTTCAATATCCAATATCTCTGTCTCAGTTCATTCAGCACAAGTTCGTTGAAACAATGTGAAGATTGGATGTGCTGGTGTAGTATCAAAAGTCGTACGATATGATGGCGGCTGTCCAAAATAATAGGTGATTTTATATTTTCAGTCACTCCTGGGGCAGACCCAATACGAGTATTTAGTCGGAGAAGTTCATCATCGTCGAGCACAGGTACGAGCTTTGCTATGCGACTATTCTTTTTTAAGGGTTGTGTGGCTCGTAGGGCTCTTATCTCCTCTGGAAAGCTGTCTGCCTGGGCACGTTGGAGCAGCATCTTCTCGGCTTGAATGATGTGTGATGCACGAAGTTGAGAGGGGGATGTGGCGAGGTCGCAGGTTTAACCGCTGTGCATAAAGCATGTGGCTTCGAAATGCGAGCATGGACTTCAAATAACCCAAAAGCGCTATCTCACGTCCCCAAGGAGCTCAGAAGTGACGCCAGCTGCGACCTTTATTTACCACCTAATAACGACGTCGGCGTCCTGGGCGTAAAATGGAATCCGTCCGAAGACGTACTGAGCTTTGTTGCCACACCGCCATTATCTCCTGATAAACTGACAAAAAGGAGCTTATTATCTAAAGTAATGAAAGTGTACGACCCGCTTGGATTGCTGATGCCAGTAATTATATGGGGCCGCATTCTCATCCAAAAGCTATGGCGAGAAGGCATTGAGTGGGATACACCGATACCCGATAAATACACAAACGAGTGTGAAGAGTGGTTTCATCAGCTTAAAGGTACTGCCAGCATCCGAATTCCGCGGTGGTATATGAGCAAGTCGAACCCTATCGATATTCAGCTTCACGTAGTGGCTGACGGTGGTGAACAGGCTTACGCCTGTGTCGCTTACTGGCGTTTTAGCTTTGGCGATGGTAGGGTATCAACAGCACTTATAGGTAGCAAAGCACGCGTCGCGCCACTGAAACCGCTCTCTATCCCTCGCTTGGAACTACAAGCGGCACTAATCGCGACGAGGTTCGCGCAAACGATTTTAAAAGCGCATCGTTTAAGACCCTCTGCATCCACTTTTTGGACGGACTCAACTACTGTTCTAAAGTGGATTCGGAGCGACGCTCGAAATTTCAAACCTTTCGTAGCCCATAGGCTGGGCGAGATTTTGGAGACCTCCAATCCTTCTGATTGGAGATGGATTCCCACCTCTCTCAACGTTGCTGATGATGCCACAAAGCCAAAAAAATTAAACCTAACGATAGGTCACAGGTGGTTTACCGGCCCACCATTCCTTTCAGAACTTTCATCTACTTGGCCTACGGAGCAGGTTGCAGACGTTGACGAGACCTCACCAGACTTCGAACTCCATTCAGGAGGGCTTGTGGGGCTTCTCATTGACGTCCCACTGCTTGACCCTCCCGTACCGAACGCGACGCGTTTTAGTTCGTGGTTGCGATTATTACGCACCACTGCCCGCGTTCTGCAATTTGCACGACTTTTTCGTAATAAACTGCCTCGGCCTATAACTCAAAATTCTGAATTGTACACAGATGGCGCCACATCCCCCTCTCAACTTCGTGCATCACACATCATTCAAGCCGAGAAGATGCTGCTCCAACGTGCCCAGGCAGACAGCTTTCCAGAGGAGATAAGAGCCCTACGAGCCACACAACCCTTAAAAAAGAATAGTCGCATAGCAAAGCTCGTACCTGTGCTCGACGATGATGAACTTCTCCGACTAAATACTCGTATTGGGTCTGCCCCAGGAGTGACTGAAAATATAAAATCACCTATTATTTTGGACAGCCGCCATCATATCGTACGACTTTTGATACTACACCAGCACATCCAATCTTCACATTGTTTCAACGAACTTGTGCTGAATGAACTGAGACAGAGATATTGGATATTGAAAGCCAGAACTGCAATACGCAGTGTAGCGAACGCTTGTTTGAAGTGTAGGAGATGGAAGGGCCAAGTAAGGATTCCTCAGATGGGCGACTTACCAGCGGAGCGACTCGATCATCATAAAAGACCTTTCACTCACGTGGGCCTTGATTACTTCGGTCCCATAACCGTAACAGTATTGCGACGCCGAGAAAAGCGTTACGTTGCCTTATATACCTGCTTAGTTACGAGGGCAATACACCTAGAAGTGGTGACTTCACTTTCATCTGACGCCGCTATCATGAGCTTAAGGCGTTTTATTGCCCGACGAGGATCTCCATCCACTATAATTTCGGATAACGGTACAAACTTTGTTGGCGCCTCCCGAGAGCTGCGCTCTTTGTTCAACCAATCAGTTGAAGATTTCGCAGCTAATCAAAAGATTGAATGGCGTTTTATACCCCCTGCATCACCATTCATGGGCGGATCGTGGGAGAGACTCGTGCGCACGGTCAAAACAGCCTTAAGATCCTGCCTTAACGAGAAGACCATAAAGGAAGATGTGCTGACAACGCTTTTGCTCGAAGCGGAATCCATTGTGAACTCCAGACCGCTTACGTACATCTCATCTTCACCCGACTCTCTTGAAGCCTTAACACCATTCCACTTTATTCTGGGAACCTCATCAGTGGCACCGTGGACATATACACTCACAGACGCAGATTTAGTTCGGAGATGCGACTGGCGAAGGGTGCTACGTCTAGCCGATCATTTCTGGGCACGCTGGTTGCGAGAATACCTGCCTACACTTCGACCAAGAGGACTTCCCGGTGATGCCACGAAGTTAGGTGAGGGTGATGTGGTGCTCATCGCTGATCCTGCTCTCCCTCGCGGTCTATGGCCCCTGGGGAGAATAGTAAAAACCTTCCCAGGCCCTGACGGGCTGGTTCGCGTAGCGGATGTTCTAACGAAAGGTGGCACGCTGCGCCGACCGGTCCGTAAGCTGGTTTTGCTGGCACCCGAGTCTCAGCCACTCGCCACCAGCTCTTAGTGACCCACTGGGGGTCCGGTATGTTGGCGACTGGCTGTGGATAGAACCTTTTTTATAATTTTGTTATATTTTTAGATTTTGATTTATGTTCGATTTGTGACGGTTTCCTCAGTTGTCAGGTAGAGCTTGCCTTGTAATATCGTATAATATTATAATAAAAACGAATTAACTGATACGTGCCTCTATCATTCATTACAGTCCACTGCTCCATAACAAGAAGATAGGGGGAATATGTGAAAGTCATCATTCTCCCCCTATCTCAATTAATTAGTGGTCGTCGCATCATATCTTCTTCTTCCACACTTCTCTATCACTCGTCATCTCATCAGACACCTCCTTTCTTGCCATAACATCCTTCACACAATATCTATCGTTTCTTTGGTATTCCTCTATACATATCCTAGTCGGTTACAAGTTCTCATTCTTTAATTCTCTATGAGGGATTTTCTTTTTAGCTGTTCCCTAGTCGCTGCATAGATGGCGCTAGGAGTAAGTATGATAATGCAAGGAACGGAACCTAAAAAAACTGATTTTAACAAAGCGCGAGAAATGTAGGTTATATTCGGAAGGTTAAGCAAATGAAAGTGTCAGTCAACGAGAGTATGTGACGTGACACAATGTTTTTTTTTTCAAGCGTTTTGGCTTTGGCACCAACTATCATAGTAAGTTCAACGCCATCTATAGAGTTCTTGGAAACTAAGTTTTTTTTTTAAACCTCAAAAGGAAAACCTCTTATTCAAAAACCGGGTTATCGGTTTTTCTTTGTAAACAAATTACTCTTGTAAACTTCAGGAACTATTAAATTCGAATTCTGGCCGATCACTGTCTCTGGGTTCATTATTATTTTGTATGCATAAACTTTGTAGACTAAAATCTTTTGTGCACAAAACTAAATTATATGCTTATTGTGTTTATTTATTTTACCACTAGCTGACCCGCGCAGCTTCGTCTGCGTCACATGAGAGAGACCCTCTCTGGGTTAGAGAGAGTGTGAGTCAACCTTAAAAGATAGACATGCTATTGCAATTTTTTTTTAGAACGTGTTAAAAGGAACAATCCCCTCATACATGATTGTTGCGTAACTTTAACTGTTTATGCAGCGCTCGCAACGGAATTTCTCAAAAGAAATACATTTTCCCTGTTTTTGCAACAAATCTCTGATGCTCCACTCCTTTTAGTTGTAGCGAGATGTTCGATAACCTATAGCCGTCCTCGTTAAATGACAATATATATAGTATTAATAATATTGTTATTATTACATTATAATTATTGGAGCTATCTTCGATTTTCATTTTAACTTCATTTTCGTTGTCAGCGACTCCAAAAACCACGAATACGACAACCATGAAGAAAACACCGAAAAATTTCGTCGTTGCCAGCTTGAATTTTCATTTTGAACTCATTTTCATTATCACCAAACAAAAACTACGAAAACGACACCCATGAAGATAGATATAATTATAATATTTATTATCATTTATTCTTCTACATACATATTTTTAACATTTTTAAATATTTCTTAATAAAACAATATAAAAAAAACATTTAAAAATATAAAAAACAGTGATATATTTATTATTAACCACGAAGGGTATGGCGGGGTCTATTCGCTCGCTTCGCTCAATCACTCGACCCCGCCATACCCTTCTTGTGTAGTACCTCCTACTACACATACACACACACAGCATACGGCATTTTCTTAGTGACGATTTCCATTAAATTGCACTCCTAGTAAGCCGCGATAAGGAACTACGTTCCAAAAAATATACATGTCGAATTGAGAACTTACTTCTTTTTGTTTCGTCGGTTAAAAAACCAATCTTGAGGTAACTGAACTGACACGGGCGTGGGTCATTCGATTCAGAAAATGGAGTGAAATGAATACCGCCATCTATCGACCACTGCTAAAATATAATGCACGACGTTTGCGCGGAAATCATGCTATGTACATTTTCAAAGCAGCATCATGTAGAGTAAACTAATCTAGAGTACCGCAGCATAGGCTATAATAACTTTTTTAGCCGATCAGTCGATTTAAAGTTATCTGAGACTGGACAGAGATACTTAGCGACAAAATCGCTAATTTTTTGTTGCTAATTACTAACGAATAAATTCAGTTGCAAAAGCAATTTTTTCGTTATCTCTGTCGAGACTGTCGGCCCTTTTAGTCATTAGTACCATCTTAGTACAATAGATGTCGCTGCATCTTACACTTGATGATTAGTTCTTCTTGAACACTTTAAATTCATATATCTTTTGATAGAATGGGGTTGTTTCCCGGAAATTTCGCCGCAAGATGTCGCTGATAGTTTGTTACCAGTCAAAAGTTTTTGATTTAAACGTGTGCATTGTGTGGACGATTTTTTAAGTATTTGCGTGTTTGTTTTACTCACTTTGTGTTGCTGTACAATGTATGATACCTGGCGTATCATCCAGTTGAAAGAGAAATTGAAAAAACGAGGAGCAACGTAACAAGGAAAGAAAGCGGAGCTTGTCGAAAAGTACATTATATTTAACATTTTATCGACTTGAGCTGTTTTCTGGGCAATATTATGGTTCTGTAAGTTGTAAAATAAACTTTACTCACTAACTTTTTGCTTTTTAATGATCTAATGATAAACAAACTAAGGTCGTCGGTCGTCGTCGGTATCGTTGGTTACATGTTACAAAATGTAAGGTTATTTGAAACGAACCCATTTTTTCTTCAGCTTACGACAGAAATTTCAACTTCGACAGTGTGTGTAACAGTCCTAAAGTAATCTCGTAGTCTGTTTCGTTGAAATGTTTCCCACGTAACCTCGAAAAATAACTAGATTTGGTTTTTTTTTAGTTTTAGTGCCTTTTCCCACTTTCTCTTCATGCGCAAATTTCTTGGAAATGTGACAACGCCTATTTCTTTGCATCCAAAGGCTACACAACGACCCATAATATTGAAAAAAGTCACAAAATAATAAGATATTGTTCAATTTCTATGAAGTTTGACAGTTTGTTTGTAACAAACAGTCAGCGCCATCTACGTGGAACTATTTGACAGTTTTCTTCCCCATTAACCGATTACGATGAAACAAAAACTAAATAATACCTCAAGATAGGCACAATCCCTAGGTATAAAAAGTTATCTACATTGATTTCGTAAATTTTACGTGATGCTTGATCATCGAAACAGACAAACAGATAAACAGACAAACAGATAAACAGACAAAAATTCCAAAAATGCTGGACATGAGTTCTGTTGGTTATCCTTTCACACCCTGGCAATTTTTTTTTAAATATTTACAATGTACAAAAATTATTTTTCTACAGATTTATTATATGTATAGATTTATGTACACACAGTAAACAACAAAGGAAAATACATTAAAAAATTGAGTACATAGGAACTGCTTATTTCTTAAGAAATTTCTGCCAGCAGACCTGCAAAAGGAGAAATGAAAATAGTACATTTTGATACAAGTGGAGAAAGTTTGTTATTGCAATCGAGGCGGAATTATAACTCCCGAGCCGTAGGCGAGGGTGTTTTTGAGCCGAGAACTGCAATAACAAATGTCCACGTGTATCAAACGACGTTTTTCAATACACTTTTGAAGAAATAAAATAAAATAACGAATATTTTTTTTGTCACGAACTATGAAACTATGATTAAAATTTTCTTTTTTTTTCGCGCTTTGGTCTCGCCAGGTTGAAAGAGAGGCAATGGTATGAAGCCGCTAGACAGCCTAATATCAAAAATAGTTTTTTTTTTATATTTTTGAATTCAGAACACAAATAAATGTTAATTTGTGTATAAAAGTAACTATTCGTTTTAAATAATCATGTTTATCTATGATATTCTATTTATAAACACGACGCGTAGTGCTTTGCAAAAATTAAAAAAAAAACATTCACCTCAGACTATAGGCATTCAACCAATTTGGACTAAGTATAGGTATAGTTATCTGTGGCAATTTTCATTCCTGCACACGTGCGGGAAAGTGGAAAAAATCGCACACGTGTGAAATACATTGCATGTTGTACCTGATCGTAGTGCGTTAAGGACCAGTTTTCGAGGAAGTGTATTGAAATAGTACATTTTGACACAAGTGGAGAAAGTTTGTTATTGCAATCGAGGTGGAATTATAACTCCCGAGCCGTAGGCGAGGGTGTTTTTGAGCCGAGAATTGCAATAACAAATGTCCACGTGTATCAAACGACGTTTTTCAATACACTTTTGAAGAAATAAAATAACGAATATTTTTTTTGTCACGAACTATGAAACTAAGATTTAAATTTTCTTTTTTTTTCGCGCTTTGGTCTCGCCAGGTTGAAAGAGAGGCAATGGTATGAAGCCGCTAGACAGCCTAATATAAAAAATAGATTTATTTATATTTTTGAATTCAGAACACAAATAAATGTTAATTTGTGTATAAAAGTAACTATTACTTTTAAATAATCATGTTTATCTATGATATTCTATTTATAAACACAATTTGAATATTCAAAAAATATTTATGCCGTAAAGACGCGTAGTGCTTTGCAAAAATTAAAAAAAAAACATTCACCTCAGACTATAGGCATTGAACCAATTTGGACTAAGTATAGGTATAGTTATCTGTGGCAATTTTCATTCCTGCACACGTGCGGGAAAGTGGAAAAAATCGCACGCGTGTGAAATACATTGCATGTTGTACCTAATCGTAGTGCGTAAAGGACCAGTTTTCGAGGAAGTGTATTGAAAAGAAATGTAGACAATAGTGTGTGAGAAAAGGAAGAGAATAGAGATTAGGTGCCTTACTTATCTTAACCTATTATGATATATAAATACACATTACATTGTATTTTTGTCACCGTGTTTTGAACTGTGTCTGTGTCTATTATTCTGATAAATAAACAATTTATTATTATTATTTATTATTAAAAGGGGCCGCCACCACGAGTGAGAGAATCGCGGCGATATTATCGTCCTTGCCACGTGTTTCTATACACTCTCTTTTGGGCCGTCTCCACGAGCGAGAGAGTAAAAAAAACAGAACCCTTAGGGGACGCCTCCACAAGCGAGAGAATCGCGGCGATTCAATGTATTTCTATACGAAAATATCGCCGCGATTCTCTCGCTCGTGGAGACGGCCCCTAAGGGTTCCGTTTTTTTAATTTTTTGTACGGAATACTAAAAAAGACGATTCAAGTAATGGGAAATCACCTTTATTAACAATATGACCCTGTCAAATCTGTTTTTCTTTTTAGCATCTGATAGTTGGGAACTGTTTGACTTTGACTACCTGTAACTAAAGTTTCAAAGTCAAAGACGGACAGTACATTGGCCTGGGATTCTAATCTACTCTACAAGTCTGACTACCTCTTTGAGGACAACCATCGTTATCTTATGTTATAATCACCACGGTATCCTAAAACTAAGTCACACGTCAGGCGACCACGTTTTTGACATTTGTCTAATAGCTTATGTATACAGGATGTGGTCGTAAAGTCAGATGATATAAATTGTCATATTTTTTTAACGGTATGACATAATTAACCTATCAAATCAGAATGATAGATCATAATTATAATTGTTTTCAAATTTGCTATAAAATAATGACACTCAAAACAATGCGATACCTACTGTATTTAATTAAAAAGTCTAGGTATCTTCTATAATCAATACTTTTCTATGTAAGTTTATTAAACAAACTTTATAAATGATTAATTAAACACACTTGAATGAATGATTGATATATTCACTTAAAATTTCTTAACGCTAGTTACATTGGTGTCGATTCTGTTGTGCACAAACTAAACTTAATTTAGGCTATTGCTATCTTTTTCTCTCTAATAAAACGAGAAAGAGACGGACCTAATTTAGAGCAGTCAAATTTAATTCGAACTAATATTTCCATACAAATGAAGGGTGCACGTAAAAACATGTCTACTAAAAACACGGTGAAGCGCAAGGCATACACTAGTTTGACATCTCTAACTTAGTTCATAGTTATATCTGTCCTTTTCTCGCATGGCACTGTCTTTTATTAAAAGATAGCAATAACCTAAATTAATTTTAGTTTGTGCACAACAGAATCGACACTATTGCCCCACAAAACTGCTTACGCAGTTTAACTGTGAGATCGTTGAGTCTCTCTTACAGTAAACTTAATATCAGGTACATCTATAACCTAAATACTTTGTTAAGTATTTTTACATAGAATCTATTAAATATTTTTTATGTTACTTAGGTATCACTGACAATTCCCTGTGCAGAGCGTGCATGGAGGCGGAAAAACGGTAGCGCATGTGCTCCTTGAGGGCACGGGCGTCACTCAGATCCGCAAAGAGACTCTTGGAACACCAACACCGGATGTCCTGCGAAGACTGGGAAGTTTGATCTGCTTTTGGAGGGAGGTGGGCTGGTTGGAGTAACGGCCATCATGGCTCATGTATGTACAATGGTTCACTTTAATGACTAAGTAAAAACACTTTAAAAGTGTGACACAAACTTTAAAAGCGCACCAAAAAACTCCTCCTCAACGCTGTCAGCTGGTAATGTCCCCAAGAGACTGGCGGCGTTACCACGCTGTATGGCAACGCTAAGTCTTTGGCCAAGGTAAAAGCCAGCTCTTGGGTCACGGGAAGTGTCAACTAGACCTTTCTAAATTTCCTTAAACGGGCCTTCGGACCCCACAGCCCTAGAGTTTCAACCCCAAACGGCTCGAAAATTCAGTTTTCACGATGGTTACTACAATTACGCCGTTTGAGGTTCTCTGCAGCTGCAGCGGCAGCGCCAGCACAGCACGACTAGCTTAGAAGATGTGATGGGCAAGAGTATCGAAACATGTTTTTTTTTAATCATCTGCCTAGCCTTTTTACAACTATGTTGGGATCAGCTTCCAGTCTAACCAGATGCAGCTGAATACCAGTATTTTACATGGAGCGACTGCCTATCTGACCTCCACAACCCAGTTAGTACTGGGTAATACGATACCCCTTAGTAAGTCTGGTTGTCAGACTTTTTGGGCGAATGATTACCGTAAATACTTTCATAATGCATTCTGTAAAAAACAGTTTTTTGGATATTACAAACGGACACTTTAATTTTATTTATTTGATTTGTAACATCCTGTATTTAGTTCGACTCGACATCTTTATAAGAATTGTGTTAAAACGCTCATCTTTTTTTACTGTATTAAGAAATAATTATAATATCGAAACGCTTTTCTGTTATCTAACAATATCACGAAAGAATGTCGCAGATAAACAAAGTAAAGTAAGCATTCTAAGAAACATCTCCATTTATTATTTTTTACCCAACTACGGCGAGACCAAAAGGAGGTGTTATAATTTTAACAGTCTATGTACTACTACAACAGCCCATAACGTCCACTGCTGGACATAAGCCTCTCCCATGATGGCAGGTAGATTGGAGATCGCAGTGATGAAAGACTAACAGAAAACGCTGCTGCCCATTCTCAGGTCTACGGAGGCGCAAGGTGTTCTGCCTCAGACATTAGTCGCCTTATACGACACCCGTGAGTGTAATGGGTTGGTTCTATTCTACTCTGCCGGATACCACACAGCTAGTATATATGTAGTCTATGTATGTATGTTTGCATTTACGTATGCTCCTCCGTAGCGCCTAAACTATTCTTCCGATTTTGATGAATAAGGTGTCAATCGATTCGTTATTATATCCCGGGTAACATAGGCTACATTTTAACCGACTTCAACAATAGGAGGATTCGATTTTACCTTGTAACCCCGAATTTAATTAGAGCGTGATTTTACAGCAGTCGGATTTTTTTGTGGTAGTATAAATAAATATCGCTGGACATTGCACATAGCGCCATCTAGTGCCACACTAAGCAACGAGGCTTGTGTCGTGGACACCAGTTAGTTGATATGATAAATGATGTTTAATAAGCAAGTAGGTTTTTACAAACACTTTTACACGTCATTTTTTTAAAACTATGTGTAAATAATAGACTAGACTATAAATTTATATGTTAAAGAACATGAAGGTATTTTACTACTTAAGGCTTTTACAGCAAACAAACTTGTCATTTAACTAATGTTTAATTAATATAAAGAAATACACTTAAAAAGTCAACTTATTAATTCACTCTATAACTAATTAATCAGAAATTATAAAAGGGTCAGAATAGCACGAGCGTCATAATAATATATATAAAAGTATCTATGTAGTATATATTATATACTTTTTTATTTGCAATTACATACTTATTATACATATAAACATCCATGACTCGGAAACAAATGTCGATGCTCATCACAAATTTTCATTTGAACAATTACCATTTGCACAAATCAACATTTGCATCTACCGGGATTCAAACCTGGGACTCTTAGAACAAGGCAGCCCCACTACTGCTCCGCGATTCAGGTCGTCGCTTGGGAGTCGAGTATACCATACAAGCTCTTGTTTAACATCTAGAAGTAATCTATTTATTATTTTTTAATAAGGTTCGTTTGACTTGCAGTAGCTAAGCCGTGTGGTATCCGGCAGAGTAGAATAGAACCAACCCATTACACTCACGGGTGTCGTATAAGGCGACTAACGTCTGAAGCAGAACACCTTGCGCCTCCGTAGACCAGAGAATGGGCAGCAGCGTTTTCTGTTAGTCTTTCATCACTGCGATTTCCAATCCGCCTGCCAAGCGTGGAGATTACGGCAAATTCCTCCTATCATGGGAGAGGCTTATGTCCAGCAGTGGACGTTGTTGTTGTTGTTGTTGACTAGCAGTATACATACTGGTCAATCGAGACTTGAAGCCTATACTTTATAACACACTAGCTGACGTCCCGCGGTTTCACCCGCGTAGTTCCCGTTCCCGTGGGAGTACAGGAATAAAATATAGCCTATAGCACTCATGAATAATGTAGCTTTCTACCAGTGAAACAATTTTTAAAATTGGTTCATTACTTCCGGAGATTACCCCTACATACAAACTTATAAACTTACAAACAAATGTTACCTCTTTATAATATTAGTATAGATAATATCACGCCTGTAATCCCAAAAGGGATAGGCAGAGGTATACCTAAAATTACACCTACATTTAACCAGTTATGATAAATGGTAAATGATAAATGATGTTCATTTTGCAAGTAGGTTTTTACAAACACTTTTACACGTCATTTTTTAAAACTAGATGGGGCCGGTGTTTCGTACCCGACTACTCTGAGAAGAAACAGCCGAAACAAACTCAGAGGTCATAGTCTCTTTTAGAGTCCAGACAATCTTGCTCAATTCACATGAGGACTATGCAGATTAGTGTCGGAGATGGTTTTTTGAAGAAAGAACCATACAGATTTGAGAGGACCTGTCCAGTCAGTGCAAGCATTTGTCAGTTAACGTGTAGCTCGACTTATAACTCAAGGAGCTCAACGAAACGACGAACAATACCAAAGAAAGGACATTTGGGTAGGTCGCTTAGAGTACTCAAACTGCCAGACAGTTGTGGGAAAAAAATAAACAAAAAATATAAATGTGACCCACATGGTCCCCACATTCACAATAATCATATAAAATTCATAACAAGTTCTATTTAAAAAGAATGTAAATAAAAATCACAAAAATCATTAAAAGTCACAATGATGATAAAAAAAAAAGTAAAATACTTAACAAAACTTATGTTTAAGTCCCATATAATCGGGTCGAGCCTATTGCCATCAACCGGGCACAAATCATCCGTAGCTACTACTAAAAAATTCTTGATGAAAAACCCAATAACACCTTTACTGACCTGGGAATCGAACCCAGGACGTCATTCTCAGCACTAGACCAACGAAGCAGACGATTCAATCATCATCATCAGCCTATTACTGTTCCCACTGCTGGGACACAGGCCTCCTCTCTATGAGAGGGAATGGGCTATAATCCACTACGCGGGCCCAGTGGTTGGTAGGTGTCACATGTCTTCGATTTTTTTTTGGACATGCCGCTTTCTTCATGATGTTTTCCTTCACCGTTTTGAGAGCAGTGGTGATGAAATAAATTACACAAAGTAATGCACGTGTCTGGGTTCGAACCCACGACTTACTGCTCGTAAGTCAGGGCCGCCACCACTGGGTCACCACTGCTCCAGTTCAATACATTAATCACTTCACAATTCAATACATTTATCAAAATGTCTAAATTCAAACTCTACCCATAACATAGATATCCGTATAAGGAAAAAATATCTATAACAATGAATCATTCTACTTGGGAATTACCAAACTATTTGGTCTAAAAGATAAATGTTTGGGATGCCTACCTATTATTTTAAATGGGTTTTTAGGCCCATGTCCCACTAACGGCGGATAGCGACAAGCGAATTGATGGAGAGGGAACGGAAGACCAAAGCAAAGATGAATGGATCGTGTAGGGAATGATATGAAAAAAAACAAGAATTTGTGTGGTTTATTACAACTTTATGGATTCTGCTGTCACTGTGTAACTATGGCAATCCCTATTTATATGAGCACTGCGCTAACTAGTTATGAAGGCCTCTGGGTTTTATTTAAATAAACGAATGTCCGCTGGTAAATGAGTTTAATTCCAAATTACCCCAAGGAGAACCTTCCGACCGGGCTAGTGCGCAGTAGCTGGCCCGCCGTCCATACGTCACGCCCACATAATATGTGTAATGTATATACATTTCTGCTTACCTTGCATTCAGTCGTGCACGCTTACAGGTGTACACAAGTAAAATACCCAGCTACTGCATAAAATGTAGCCTACGTATCGGTCATTACAACGAATCGATTGACACCTTATTCATCATAATCGGATGAATAGTTTAGGCGCTATGGAGGGAAATACGTGAATACAAACATACATACATACTATCGAGGACACTCCCGCCTGACCACCACTAAGCTAATTTTTGCTTGCACTCGCAACATAGAAACGCTCTCTAGCCCCGCCCCGTTGACTTTGTATAGAAATAATGAATGAAAAGATATGATTACCATCATATCTGTATACCTACATTATTAGCAAATAAATGATTTCTGATTCTGATTCTGATACCGAATCGAGAGTTATTGTTATTTTGCGCGCCAATGTTGACGCTTTCCTAACAGGCCCAAACTTTATGGGGGCGTGGCTCGGCGCCTCCGCATGTTTTAAGCGAAAAAAAATTAAAATGGTCAGGCGGAAAAGTACACAGACTGCTAAAATCATAACAGGTAAGCTCGCTCGCTCGCTCGCTCGGTTCGCTTCGGGTAAAAATTTAAATTTTATGATAACACGACGGTTGATAGAAACGGGAGAAATAAACGTGTTGCGTCAACCCCGAGTACAGTGCAAAAATTCGCCCGCTACATGCACCCCTACAGCGGTTGGCGTAGTGGCTGAGCGTGTGTCGTTGGGTTCGATTTCCGCACTGTAGAAATATTTGTACGGCTTAGAGGTACTTGTTCCTGTTCTGGCAGCTTGTGTATGTTACAGGAGAAATTCCAAGTCAGGCGCAAGGTTTATAAAATAAAAAACCTATAGTTGGTGCCAGTTAAGATGAGAATAGCGGTCAATTCCCTTTCCACGTACGAACCAAAACAAATAAACCATGTATCGTTTTTCATTCCAAAAAAATTTGAAGATCGCGATAGGTGACGATTTAAGACTTGAACAGGCTTAATTTTTGTTTTCAAAGTTAAGAAGTTTAATAAATGTAGGTGGGTCAATGATCGCTATTCTCTTCTTAACTGGCACCAACTGTATACTCAACACGTGTTTCGCTCCTATGAAAGACAGGTCACCTCAGGGGGATCTCCTAAAGATGCATGTAGCATGATAATTTTCGCATTCCACCTGTGCTGTGGTTCTGCATACTGCATCCAACATCTATTTGCTGAATTAAATCTTTACATTTTTCAAACATTGCTATTTGAATTTTTTGCTTTCCTCTCGCTAGAGCTGCCGGAAAAAAAATCTTAAGAAATAAGCAGTACCTTTGTGCTCTTCTATGTTAATATTATTATGTATTTTATGTGTACATAAATAAGTTAATACTTAAGTAAACATTATTTATTTTTTTATCGTGTATTTAGTGCCTAACCTGGTTTTAGAGTTTTTATGCCGCCCGCTGACTTGGCTTTACATGCCGTCGAGAAATATCTCTCGGGAAAGCTGGTTTCCTCACAATGTTTTTCTTCACCGAAGCAAGTGGTAATTGTACAATACGCACATGAATCCAAAAAATCAGAGGTACGTGCTTTGTGCATTTAATGTCATGGTTTTCCGAAAAGTAATTCTTTAACATATCTTAAGTCGCTTCTCGTCGGCAGTGAGACATAAGCCCTACCCATGTAGGTGAAAACCGCAGGATTCAACGTGGCTCCGTATCCGGGATGGAGATTGGACACGCTTGGCGCCATTTTTTATATTAGAAGATGATATTCTTTTTTATGGCTGTTTGAATAAGTCGACGACCCATATTTGAAG
This sequence comes from Xestia xanthographa, assembly GCA_905147715.2. NCBI lineage: Eukaryota > Metazoa > Arthropoda > Insecta > Lepidoptera > Noctuidae > Xestia > Xestia xanthographa. Next base: position 21,682,503 of record LR990667.1, read on the forward strand.
GATGACAGTGACTGACAAGTGAGGAGCTCGTGGCTAAATAATAACAGCCGCTCGGGTCGATCGTTAGGTTAAGCCGTGCTTGCCTAGGTTGGTCTGTGGATGGGTGACCACCCATTACATACCGAGTTTCCTTCGTGCCTTGGAAAGCACGTTAAGCCGTTGATCCCGGCTGTCATTTGTAGATCTTTGACAGTCGTTAGGTAGTCAGAGGCCCTAAAAGTCTGACAACCAGTCTTACCATGGAGTATCGTAATACCCGGTACTAACTGGGTTGTGGAGGTCAGATAGGCAGTCGCTCCATGTAACATACTGGTATTCAGCTGCATCCGGAAGCCGACCCCAACATAGTTGGAAAAAGGCTAAGCAGATGATCTTGAAGTCCCTTGTATTAAGGTGCGAGCCTATTTCCATCAACTGGGCACAAAGCCAGAATCCTTGACTGCTACTGAGAAATTCCAGACAGAAAAACACGATAACACTTTGTCCGACCCGGGAATTGAACCCAGGACCTGTTGTCTTGCTTGCAACAACTAGACTAACATGGCATTCAACTTTAATTTATGCCCGCCAATAATCATCTGTTAGCACAGTCATAACTCGAAAAATATTGCCTTTTTTACTAGCTACCAAACATTATGATAAATGTTTAGAAAAACCTTGGGCCCGTCGATTTTAAATGTCAGGTTATATACTTTCAATATTTCCTTAGTGCTTGGACTAAATCTAAATATCATGAGTTGCCTATTAGAATTGTATCATCATTGGTCTAGCCTTTTTAGGGTTCCGTACCCAAAGGGTAAAAACGGAACCCTATTACTAAGGCCCGGCGCCCATTATCGGCATCGGTACGACTGAGGATTTTAGGTGGCAAATAGCAATATACTATAACATAATGGCAATAAAGTAGAAATTTCCGTGATATGTGGTCGTAATAACAAAAATACCGCTTCGGTATGCTTGAGGCTGGTGTATCGGCAGCCTTGAGAATGCTTCGGGATGCTTCGGCATCCTTCGGCAACCTTCGGTACGCCGCCGGCGCCGAGGCAACACTCGGGGGATAGTTTGCCCTGCGGGATATTGAGACGCTTCGGCAAGCTACAGGACGGTGCGGCATCCTTAAGGACGCTTCGTCATCCCTAAGAACGTTGCAGCATGCCAAAGCATAATTGCCGATAGTGTGCGCTTGCATGTAGGATGCCGAAGGATCCTTTTCCTTGCCGATGCCGATAATGGGCGCCGGGCCTTAAACTTCGCTGTCTGTCCGTCTGTCTGTCACCAGGCTGTATCTCATGAACCGTGACAGCTAGACAGTTGAAATTTTCACAGATGATGTATTTCTGTTGCCGCTATAACAACAAATACTAAATATAGTCAATGGTACGGAACCCTTCGTGTGCGAGTCCGACTCGCACTTGGCCGGTTTTTTCAACTATGTTGGGGTTGGCTTTAAGTATAAACGGATGGAGTTGGATATCAGTATTTTACATGGATCGACTGTATATTTTTTTAGGTTTGGGAAGCTATATGAGTTTATGTCATGATTCGCAGTACCGAAAACAATAGTACTTAAGTGATAATGGCACAGCTTTTTAGTTCACGGGAATTTGAACTATTTTGCGGGACTAACGGAATTTCTCACATGACCTCACCGGTATATCACCCGCCGAGCAACGGCCAAGCCGAATGTTTAGTTAAAAAAGGAATAAAATCATGTCTTATGTCGAGCCATAGCGCGAAAGAATTATCGTTAAAATTACTAAAATATCTTATGGATTATCGTAATTCGGTTCACACTGCAACTGGGTTATCCCCAGCTCAATTGGTTTATGGGCACAAGTTAAGGTCGCGTTTAGTTATGATTAACCCAAAGTCATCGGTACCCTCGTCACCGTCTGTATCCGATCACGTAAAAAATGAACAGTGTACGCAAATTAAGCAACAAAGGAAAAATAAAACGTTTTTTTTTTAAATTAAACGATATTGTATTATATAAAAAGTACGTGAACAAAGCAAACTATACATGGTGGCTTATTAAAAGAATAGGTAAAGTTTTGTATCTGATAAAAGATCTCGATGATTCAGAAAGTTACAAAAGACACATAAATCAGCTGATGCTTTATAAAGGAACACGAAACAATAATGAGCATAATGAACAGAATCCGATAATAAACTTACCTGGGTCGTTTCCACTGCCATCATATTCGCCGCCGTCGTCGCCAGGAGGCGACGACGGCGGCGAATCCAACACCGCCGCCGCAGTCGTCGCCTTCGTCAACTACATCTGGAACAGCTGCACCCCAGTCCGAGCTCGACTTACCAAATCTCGTTCCTGGCAGTTCAATCAGAGGGAGAAAAGAAGAATGGAAATAACAATAATAAATAGAATAAATAAGGAAGTACGTCTTCGTCGCTGAGGGAGGACAAGTCTGAGAAGGACTCCCCCGAGGCTGATGAGCAAGAGCAGCAAACTGTCTCGAATGATGCAGATGTTGGAACAACGGAGAGACATTCGGACTCTGAAGATGAGTTCCAAGAAGCAGAAACCGACACCCAGAGTCACAACGCGATAACTCGATAACTGTTGCACCAAAGAGATCATTACGAAAACGCCCCGTGATTTGCTTTAAAAAGTATTTTTAGTATTGTTTAGTATACTTAGATATAGCATAGTATTAATTGTAGTTTTAAGATTCTTGATTGAACAGGAGTTTTGTAATATAGGGAGGAATGTTGTGTATGCGCGTACCGCGCCCCTCCCCGCGCCGCGCGCGATACATGAGTGTCATCTAGCAATAAACAGTGCGTTGCCAACCAGCGATCGTTTCACATGTCCGTACGTATCATCGACCCATCCTCATACTTAACAGTTATTATTATATTTTTATTATTAAACCTTGTAGTTACGTCGTGTATAATAGTGTCGTTAAGGTCTCACAAACTACCAGGACGCCAGAATCATGAAGAAGTATTTTCTACATTGCATACTGCATGATAATCGAAATGTACACGGATTGATTATGAGATTACTGCAAAAAAATTAAAATACCTCCTTTACGGTTCTGCCCTCCTGGTAGTTGGTAGATAAATAAAAAATACAAAACCAATAAGCCCGTAGTCAAATCATGCAATGACTTGTTACCCGTGGTCCATGTGGGATAGGATAATTATGCTGTTATTATGAATTTGTATTTTCTATCGATATATTCTACTACTACATCAGCCCATAACGTCCACTGCTGGACATAAGCCTCTCCCATGATGGGAGGAATTTGCCGTAATCTCCACGCTTGGCAGGCGGATTGGAGATCGCAGTGATGAAAGACACAGAAAACGCTGCTGCCCATTCTCTGGTCTACGGAGGCGCAAGGTGTTCTGCCTCAGACATTAGTCGCCTTATACGACACCCGTGAGTGTAATGGGTTGGTTCTGTTCTACTCTGCTGGATACCACACGGCTAATCGATATATTCAGAAGTCCAGAAAACAATCCCTAATGCCATGGAACCACGGGTAACGACTCGAACAAACAGCCCGACCTGGAACAACCTCTTGTGGGCCGAACAAATATTTGTTGCGTGCAGGAATCGAGTCCGTCAGAGTAGAGGAAGACCAAAGAAACGATGGATCGTCTGTGTAAAGGATTATATGGTAAGAGAGGAGGTGTTTGATGACATGACGAGTAATAGAGAAAGTAAAAGGAAGAAGACAAATGCTGCACCGACCACTAATGAATTGGGATAAGGGCAAGAGACTGCAAGAGTCGAATCAGTGACACGCAGCGCTCCAGTCAATTGCTTAGCAACTGCGCCAATCGTGCCTTGGTTATTTGACTTGGTCGTGTTGGATCACCGTCCAATCGGACTTTCAATCTAAATTGGCAATCTAAATTGTGTCGGCCCAGAATTGAGCTAATAGTTTGGCGCTTTCGGTAGCGTCCATCAGTTCCTGTAGTGAATAAACAACAGGACACGCAGGACACGATATTAAGTGCCCCATCGTTTGTGGAACAGTACCGCATTTACGCTCCAGGGTAGTCATTAATGAATCTCCACCTGAGCAGGTTTTCTTTGCTGCGACCAACCTGGGTCCGGAGTCTATTTAAAGACTTCCAGGTCAGATATGCAGAACACCTTGCGCCTCCGTAGACCAGAGAATGGGCAGCAGCGTTTTCTGTTAGTCTTTCATCACTGCGATCTCCAATCCGCCTGCCAAGCGTGGAGATTACGGCAAATCCTCCCCTCATGGGAGAGGCTTATGTCCAGCAGTGGACGTTATGGGCTGTTGTAGTAGTAATTGTAGTAGGTCAGATATGGCAACACATGTCCAGGTGGGAACGAATCGGACTATGAGAGTGAGTGAAAAAGAGTGCACCTGTATCTGCGGAGACACTTTTGTAATATTTGTGGCGTCGTCGTTCGCTGATATTGACCACCATGACCGAAAATAGTCAAAAGAATTATTTTGCCATTATTTTGCAACAAATTGATTAATATTAAGAAGAATGATTTAACCTGATTTAGTGATTTTATCTCAATGATTGATTGATAGATGTATCTAGAGATCCTTCTTGATCGATGGACGGATATTAATTTTGACATAATCGGCTACTATGTTTAGTAAGTTATAAAGGCTACATTTAAATAATTCGAGTTTCGTGTCTATCTATCTGAATCATCATCTGCCTAGCTTTTTCTCAACTATGTTGCGGTCGGTTTCCAGTCTAACCGGATGTGGCCTATCTGACCTCCATAACCTAGTTAGAACTAGATAAATACCCCTTGATAAGACTGGTTGTCAGACTTTCTGGACATTGACTCTGACTACAGTGACGGTGAGCTATGGGCTAGCTCGCCGTCCGTCCGTCTTATGACGACAGGCCGTGTCGACGGCACGCGCCTCAAATAGATGTCAGCAAAAGGAAGGGGTCCGCAAGAGCCGATGCCTGCTGGGGCTGCGGGTCTGTTCGAAAGAGATACCGTGGCCCCGGAACACAAAGGGCGATGAAGGAACATGGATGGGTTTTAGTCAGTAAAAGTCTGGCACTCCCTCCTGCTCCGCCCAGAGCGGGAGGAGTCATTTGATTTGCCATCCGAAAAAAAAATGGATCCATTTAACAGTACGAGAGTCGTGGAGATATTTAAAATTAAAATAAAAAGCTTATATAGAAGTTGGAACTTTGACCCCCGATATCTCCGTAACTAGAATGTTCCTAGGTATGATCTATGATCGCAATGACGTGATGAAGAAAGTGCTTTTCGGCTTCGTTAAGTGTACCTACTTTTACACCCCAATAAAAACGAATTTTGTTTGATAAGAAAACATGTGCGGAGTATATGTCTTTGTATATTTCTAAACGGATTTAAACACCAGGAGTGTCTTTTCAATAGCTCCACAGGTGCGGTTCGAACTCCGACCCCAGTCACAATTCTACACCTCTGCCCGTTATGGTAAGCACTGAGCCCGTTTTAGGCATTGATTCATCATGACACAATGAGCAAATATCTCGAAAGACTATTAATTTTATACACTGCCATTTTGTTAGTCATTGGATTTTGTTAGGACTTGTTTAGAGGGCTTTGGTGTTTAATTTTGTTGCTGTTTTTTATCGTGTGGTTAATGCCTAACCTGCAGGCTTACCAAGTTGACAATCTACAATCGTTAACGCTAGTAGAAAACGAACCAAATGTATGGGAATGACATCATCTCAACGTTAAATCACGTGATCAACACAAACGAATAGAAAATTCGTAGACGTTAGTTAGTTTACGAAAGTTTGTGTTAGTTTTGAATATTATTGTTATAAATAAAGACTAGCCCGTCCCAATTTGAAATGCTGGTGACATAAATGGAGCAGTTAGTGTAATTTATATCTTTTGGTGTGTAATGAGTGACCTTGATCCATCTGTGAAGTTTGTAAAACTAAGTTTGTTACTTTTTAGGCATGGAGATCTAAGCAAATGATCTTATAATGCCCGAGTGGTTTGTGGTGGTGTTTCTATCTTTGTTTACGTAACCGTGTTTACTTTTTTGTGGCGTTATATTACGCTTATCTTGTGCTTTTGCGGTCTCAAACATTGTCCAAACGAAATAATACGAGATTCCATGGTAAGTTTCATTCACAATACGAAATTAAATTAAATTACTTTGTTATTTCACCACTCTCATGATGCTCTCACCACAAAATCTTAAGTGAAAACTTTTCACGCTCGCGTTTCGTATTCGAGCTGTCAAAACTGTCAAAATTGTAACTTGCACTCGCGATAGCATGCAAACGTTAGCGATGTGCTCCAAACGGACCTCATTTTCATAGAGGCATTCTATTGTCATTACCGACGACGTAAATGGTAACGTAAACTCGGTTTACGTGGTCGACACATTACTTGAATTTTTGTAAAAAACTCGCACTTAGCATACTGGTTTCCTTACGTTTTCCTTCACCGAAGCAAGTGATAATATGCTTGTGTCCAGAAAAAATCTAATTAGTCCGTCAGTTAGATTATCAAAAAATATTTGACAAGTATTTTTTCTTTTGTTACGTAAACCAAAATTGACGAAGATACGACGTTTTTAAAATTCTCAATACGTCACGACGACGTGGTATAATTTTTAGTGCGTTGTGACGTTATTAGCCTCCACTTCTGAGTTTTGATGCCTTCTAACTTTGTCAATATTCATTGATTTACAAAAATAAAATCTACGTGTCCATTATTTTCCAATGCTCTAACTGACGGACTAAATAGATTTGTAATTTATTGATGGTGGAAACTAGCCTATTATACAATACGCACATGAATCCGAAAAATCAGAGATGCGTATCTTGGGTTCAAACTTGAGACCTATGACTTGGCAATTTCGTTGCAACTGTGTTGAACTGCCTCTCTGGTCTAGGGGTTGTAAGCAGAACTGCTGAGCATGAGGACCTAAGTTCGATTCCCGGGTCAGGCAAAATGTTATCAGGTTTTTCAGTCTGGAATTTCTCAGTAGCGGCCTCGGAGCTCGATTTGTGCCTCGTTGAATTAATAGACTATCTTGGTATGGACATGTAATGAGAAGGGATGAAACGCATGTTACTAAAAAAAACCAGAGCAGTCTTTGGGGACTGCCGATAGAAGTGAAAACAAAAAGTACACAGGCCCCGCCCCAGTCGTAGCACTAGTAATACCCCGCGCATGCCTATGTGGTGCTACGCCGTAGCGGATGCTTCGAGTGCTACGAACGGCTACGAAGCGTGACCGCACGTTACGTTACGTGACGATGAGTTCAATGTTTTTCCTTTACCCAAAAAGTGTTCAACGCGCTTAAAGAAGTTTTCACTTCAAAAAGTGAAGAATCTTGATGGATGGGGAGAGAGGAAGGCCAAAGAAAAGATGGATGGATTGTGTGAGGAATGATATGAAAGAGAAAGTAGTAAATGATGCCGTGACGTCAGACAGAGGAGAATGGGAGAAGAAAACGTGTTGCGACGACCCGAAGTAGAATGAGACAAGCAGGAATATGACGATGATGGCAATAGGCTCGCCCTTAATACATGGGACTTAAATATCAAATGGGTGTATGATTAAGCACCTTTACCTAACCCAGTGGTTCCCAAAATTTCTTGTACCAGGGACCACTTTGATGTCTTCATTGTTACCACGGGCCATAAGGTCGTAGATAAACATGGACTCCGACAGGATTATTTCTAGGGGGTGAATCTTTAACTCACACAATACAAAAATAGGAAAATGTGATGAGAGCCTTTATGATTATGATAGTGAAGGATACAAGAGCGAACAAAGTGAGCTCGAAAACTTTGGCGATCATTTATTATTTATTTATGTACACACAAAATACTTAATAGGACATTACATTAAGATAGAAGAGAACAAAGGAAACCACACAGACACAAACACACACAGACAGACAGTTCAGACAGACAGACAGGCACAGGAAAGCCAGAAAACAAACCAAAAAAAAAAAAAAAAAAAATAAATAATAATGTTTCGTCCACCAAGTTTCTGAACGCACCTTTTCGACGTTTGACAGATGAGGTGTCAGTTGTCAGTGCGATGACGTTTGCTTGTCAGTGCCATATTGGTTTGGAAAAAACTTGCTTCCGTGGTCTTGTAATTTTGATGCACGCGGCTGTCGTGTAATTATTGATTGAAACTTTGAGTTAATGATAATCCGATACCATCTTGATCGGTGTTTGATATTTTGTTGATAATTGAGTGAAAATTGAGAGATCTCGCCACTTTGGGTCGTGACCGCGAGTAATTTGTTGGTTATGTAGCCGGCCTTTTTTGTGTCATTTGAACGCCGGTAAATTCCTAAATTCAGTGCTGGACTATTGTACATCCCCGATTGGGTTAGCAAACCGGGATAAAATTCAGTTGGACATTGATGACAAGTGCCACGTGTGTGATCAGAAGGTTTGACCAGGGAGACGACGGTACGCGCTGTGGGGCGCCCTTTGGTTATCGTCGAATCTACATGACTTTACACACACAACACAAACACATTTATACTTACACCCCACCCAGATACGACGTGACCTGGGATTACGCCACATCGCCGGTTCCAACGTGATGGGTAAGTGTAACTAATATTTGTTTTCCCCTTGTCGATTGGAAAAGTATTATTTGATTAGGGCTCCGCGTAATCGCGGACATCGTGAGTCTGCTGGTGCAGTCTCACACAAATAAATGTCTTTTATTTCAGACATTGCACAATTTTACAATCTTACAGTCCCATATATTAGCCTAAACATTGTTAAATCCACCAATAAGGGTTCGTCAAGTGATAAAGTATAATAACAATAATCATTCAATAGGTTCATTCATAAATACAGTCGCACAATATAACCCAGACACTCGCAGCTATCCAATTTTATTGTTATAGATATACAAAGTCCTAAATAATTACAATACTATTTGTACATTTTTGTAGTCTTTTATGGAGGGATACCTTTATATTGTGCATATATGTATGAAAACCGTCTACTTTATGTTCATCAAACATACCAGTCGCACTACACCGCCACGGTAACCCTAGCAAGGCGCGGAACGCGTTATTGTATTGAACCCGCTAAGTGTTATAATTAGCTTTATTATAGCTATACCAGGGGGCGGCGGTGTAGAACGCCTGGCTTAAAATAATGTTATTTTAACCTGGTTAGAGCTTCTTGAGAAGCGTCTTGCAAGCATGTTGCTTTTTGCTGCCAGAGATCTTCTCTGTCTTTCAAGATCCTGGTGATCATTTAATTTCAGTAAGCATGTGACCTAAATACTTAAATTCACTCACAATATTGGTGCGGTGGCGCCTTACACCAACTATTTGGGCGGAAATATTAATTGTTGGCGTTTATCCCAGACGCTGAGAGCTGGTTTGATTGGATAGTGGACTGTATTATTGCAGGGGCTGTAGAAGTACGTAGGTAGGTCTTACCTTGCAAATGCGACTCGAATTAAGACGATGAACTTGTGAATATGGAACAAGGAATTTGACAGGAAACATGCAACATCACTGACCTGTAGATTCGCCGTCTTCAATATCTATCCTCCGCGTCGGTCGGCAGAAGGTTCGTGTCCTTGCTGGATTCACTTTCCGTAGTGTTTTAGACAAGAGGACAGACAACCAGGACAGACAGGTTCATACAGATATAGAAATAAGTTACGAGAATTTGCAAAAATGCTTATGAATCTTGCAAAAGCGAGCGCTGTAAGCTCAAACATATTTAGCACCTGACCTACCTCACCTCTGATAGGTTTTCAATTAGGTTGGGTTGAGTTTGCATCTTTTGTACAAGTTAAAAAGTACGAATAACATTTAAACCTTTTGCGGACCATATTTTAAGCTCCTGCGGACCACTGGGGGTCCGCCGACCGTTGGTTGGGAACCACTGACCTAACCCTTAGGCCCTTAGGGGATTACAGACGTCTTGGAGTCCCCTTGTGGCTTAATAATAACAGCAGCACCGGACGATGTTTTAAGTTAAGCTGCGCTTGGCAAGGTCAGTTCGTAGATAGGTATTTTATTCCCTTGTTCGCTTTATGAGAGATTCGCCATAAGACAGATTCGCTTAACGACAGATTCGCTTTAAGGCAGATTCGCTTTACGGCAGAAGTACAGTGAAGTCCTTTATCTATATCAAGTAGTTTACTGTAGGTACTTATTAATAAAAAAATAAACAAAGATGATAATTCTATTACTTATCTTACGATACATACTTATTTTATTTTCAGTTCAGACTGATAAAAAAAAAATATCAGCAACAAATCAATCGTAGTACCTACATAAGACAATGACCTATAATAGAAATATACCATGGCAATCCCTTGTTTGCTTGATACACAAAAAGGTATCGCTTGACATTTTGAAAAAAATATTTTCTTTTACTTTTAGTTTTAAGCATAAATTAATGTTTAATTAATGTCTTAACCTTCTAGCCTTGGTATTCTTAGCTTAAAACCGCAAGGATCCATCAGTCAACTAAACTTAGTTTAATGTTATGTGGTATTTGATGGTAAATATGCCGAAGGCTAACTTGACAGAACGGTAAGAGTAGCGGTGGCCCAGTGGTGGCGGCCCCGACTTACGAACAGTTAGTAGTAGTTCGAACCCAGACGGGCGCATTACTTTGTGTAATTTATTTCATCACCACTCCTCTCAAAACGGTGAAGGAAAACATCGTGAGGAAACCGTCATACCCTAGAACCAAGCATTCGAAGACATATTGTGACATCTACCAATCCGCACTGGGCCTGCGTGGTGGATTATAGCACATTCCCTCTCATAGAAAGGAGGCCTGTGTCCCAGTAGTGGGAACATTAATTGGCTGATGATGACAGGTAGTCAGTGGCTAGCACTAACAAGATTGTGAAGGTCAGATAGGCAGTCGCTCCATTTAAAATACTGGTACTCAGCTGCGTCCGGTTAGACTGGAAGCCGACCGATAGTTTGGAAAAAGTAGTCAGATGATGAATTACGGTGTACATCTGAACAGAGCTTTACTAAATATACTTGGTACGTAATGTCAAGCACAAATCGGTGTGTAATTTATTTGGCGTGCTTAGATCATCTGAATTGTTTAATGAGATTAGATCGGTTCACTATAGGTCATTGCGTTAGGCCTGTCTTTGTGCGTGAGGTCGGCTTGTGTAGTGAATTGGTACATCCTGGATGGTAGTGTCTTTAGAATGTTTGTTGGTTGTGTGTGTTTTAAAATGTTATTAATATGTAAATTTAGGTTAAGGTTGTAATGTGTATGTCTTTTACATGTTTTTTTATTTACATTTTTGGATATTATTAAACCTGAAAATTTAAGCATTTGTCCTCCCTAGGTAGCTTCATGGTCATTTCTTGGAGGCTTAGCAACGGCTTTGGCCTTTTTACCTTGTAATTCATGTTATTTAAGTTTTTATCTTTATTAAATCTTTGTTTACTTTTGTGATGTCTGTTAGTGGCAACCCTAGTTTTATTTTTAATTTATTGCTGGAGCTAGTTGTAGGTTGTATAGGTAAATCACATCGACCTCATTCGATTTTCTTTTTAATAATTTTCTAATTTTAAAATGTAAATATCTGGAGTTGACAGGAGCCTGGTGGTGGAATAGGCAGTCTACGTTCAGAGCTGAGAGCAGGAACACCTCTAAGAAGCTCCATAAAAATATATGTAAAAGGGCAGTTCCCTTATTCTTCGGTTTTAAGTCGGCCTCTCTCCGTGCCGCACCCTCACCAAGAACACCTGGAAACCTTGATGCTTGAGCTACACAAGCCTGATGAAGATTTGATGCTCCTCGGCCCCTTCTCCTACGGCCTGAGGATTGACGGTCCTCGGCCGTCCACCACCGTCTGAAGACGGATGCCCTCGGCCCTCCTCCTACGGCCTGAGGATTGACGGTCCTCGGCCGTCCACCACCGTCTGAAGACAGATGCCCTCGGCCCTTCTCTACGGCCTGAGAGTTGATGGTTCCTCGGTCCTCCTCCACAGTCTGAAGACGGACGTTCTTCAGTTATTTATTCCATTCTGCGTTTCATCTTCAGTACTTTCCGCCAGCTTCACTGGCATTAGTAATTAAGTAGCTCCAGCCTTTAGATTATCTTTGTTAATAAATTCTTATAACTCGTCCCCTTTATTTCTTTTAATAGTGCTCCCCTCCAGACTGAAAGTTAGGTAGGTGAGTGCTCAGAGTGACCTTACAGTTTTGTGGATCCTATCCAGGAAACTGTAACGTTACAAGGTATTTATTTATAGGTCTTTGTTACCTGAAATAAATGGTTTATTATAAAGGGTGTAAAACACCTCTTAAAGAAGCCGAAAGGCACTTGTTCTCCCCGTCATTGCGATCATTTTTTTGTTCTGGGAACCTTCTAGTTACGGAGATATTCGGAGTCAAAGTTCCAACTTTTTGACATTTTTTTTTATACAGGTTTTTAATGTAATATTTTTACTTTAAATACCTCCACGACCCCCGTGCTATTCAATCCATCCATCAGCACAATGAGTGCGTTACATTGAGTCCTACCACAAAATATGATTTTTCACCCCAAAAAAAAAAGTCGTTTCCCAGCAATAATTTTTGCGTAAAGTTACTTAGTTTGATGTAGGTACAGAATGCTTGGTTGACGGCTTCGTGATGAGGTCTTTTACACCCTGTATTATTTAGACAGACTAGAGTGTTTTTAGACTCGTGACTCGCGAATGGAGGACCAGTATTTTACATGGAGCGACTGCCTATCTGACCTCCACAACCCAGTTAATACTGGGTAAAACGGTACCACTTGATAATGCTGGTTGTCACACATTCGGCCCACTACTAACGACGACGTTGACAGGGAAATATAGAGGCTCAGCTGATATTTTTTCGCGACTACGATTGCAACTGACCAACTTTTGAATGGGACCATCCCATAAAAAAGTTGTTTAGTTTGATGGTTCCCTTCCTGATACGTGCTTACCAAATGACACTGGCATTTCGTTATCTGCTTACCCCAATTTCTGAAGCTCATTCTAACTTTATCTGTTGTCAAATCTCATGTTGAAATAAATATTAATGATTGTTGTTATTTTGGCAAATCAATCATTACGTCTGTTATCAACTCATCAAGTAAGACAACCAGTCTTATTAAGGGGTATTGTGTTACACAGTAAAAGGGTTTCGGAGGTCTTGGCTCGGTAAAACGGAGAGTTAAAAGGTTTATAGACGACGAGATGTTGGTGGCTACGCTTCACAGCCTAGCTCATCGGCGTAATGCTGCTGCCTGTCGGTCTTCTACAGACTGTACTTCGGTGAGTGTGCGCAGGAGCTCCACGACCTGTAGGGCTATTACGTATCTCTGTTGACAGCTCGAAATAATAGTAACTGGGCTCAGTGTCCATCAAATAACTGTCAAAAGGCGATCAAATATGACGTCATTGGTTGTCATCGTGGCTGATAGTCACCGTAACTCATTTTGACAGACGTTTTCGTATCGATACTTATATTATTTCGATTATGTAAGCATAGTGGACAACAAATTGATGACAATTGAGTTTAAAGTGGCTTTCGTGAAAGACGTTACACCGTACCCGGGCTGTTAGTCACTGTAAAGTGATATCCACTCAGTGCGATACGTAATACCAATATTATGACATTCTCGGTTGTCATCAAAGTTCGGTGTACAACTGAAGCTTGATAGTCACGGGATATCAGAAAGATACGTAATAGGCCTACTGCGGGTCTAAAATGGCCGCTATAGCAGATCCTACGCAGAATCTTAGCATGAATCACGTTAAAAAAATTAAATTCTTAAAATGGACTTTATGCGAATAACAATAAAGTCCATTTTAAGAATTTTAAATTTTTAACGTGATTCACGAAACGATTCTGCTAAAGCGGCCATTTTAGACACCCTGATCCCACCATCACCCTTTTGCAGACGTACTGCGGCGTACCATCCACACTTGGTTGATATCCAAACGAGTCGTACTCAGCGCTTCCCTCCACGTTTATTATGCGCACAACCAAAATGTGTAACTCGTCTGCCTTCAAAGCAATAGTGAACAGGCATCTTCTGGGCACGCTCATTCCATCATAGACCTCATACATCGCTTTCGATCAGGCGTGATCGAGGTCAAGAGCAGGCCCATTTTGCACAAAAAAAGATAGTCCATAAACATAATTATCATTACAGGGGCATGAAGAGCAGGGTGTAAAGCTTTTCATCCCCCATAGAAAAGTGAGGATCCTCCGACCAGACGGGTGTTATGTTGTAACAAATCTACTTGCTCCTATTTAAAATAAATGGATAAGCAGACTTGTTCAATTAAATTTTAATAGAGGGGAAAGATAAAAAATACAGCTAGTTATAAAAAACTACCTAGCACGCACTCAGTTTTAAAGTTTATGCACTTAGATGGACAATAATGAGTTTACCACACTGTAAGAACGGGAACAGGCGTCAGGGTAGCAGGTCGATACCGGAGTAACCTTGAAGTTGAGCTCTGAAGCAGTAGAAACGGCGGCAGCGCAGATCTCAGAGTTCACTAGGACAGTTCAGCAGCAAGACAGTGCAGAACTCAGGGCCAGACGTAGGACAGCCCTGCGAGACCAGTAGACGGACAGGCACGTAGTTAGCCTCCGAACATCGGGAGTAGAAGTCCCAGGAGAAACTTTCGTTGGATCCCCTGGGCAGTTTAAGAATCTCACCGCCAAAACCAAGCTGCTCTCTGATACTCCTCAAATCAGATTCCAGAGTAGTCTTTTCAGCCGTCCGTCAGCTCGTTTCTCCCAAAGTAGTCTTCCTTTTTCAAATCTTAGTTTTCTTAGTGTGGCCATCATCTCAACTGACAAGTGTAGTCGGCCAGGACATATTATCCATAAGTGCGTAAAGAATTTTATAATATAATTTAATATTAAGTTATTTAGTACACAATCGTAATAATCTACAAAATATAATGGCTAAACACATTTTGATAAAAATAATTTAAATTATACAAACCAAAAAGAGAAATCATAAAGCTAGACCATAGACTGAGCAGAAAGAGAATTAAAAAACTAACTGACAGTTTGACAATTTGACGCTTGACGTAAATATCACAACATGAAAATTATAATAATATTTTATTTCAGCTATTTCCAAGTTAAAGAATCGTATTTAAATCGATTTGCTGAGTGTAGATATATAAACAAATAAAATGCATGATAAATAGTATTATGAATGATGAATATGAAGCGTAAGTATAGCATAATACTATAATGTCTGGTGGGCTACTGCCCGACAGTTGCTGTCGGGTTTTCTGTTTCTAAGTCTCGGATAACTTTAATAGCTTTTAAACAAATGTTTTGCAACATTGATATACCTATATGCGTCATGTTCGTGAACGGGCGCTGTCAGTTGTGACTGGTCATCTCTTAGTTAGCATGGCTTATTAGAAAGATTTTTTTTTTCTGTGGACACTTTTTAACGTGCACATCTTGCTATATTGTTCTCACATAATATACCATCTCAACATGAAAGATGTAACCAAGATTTTGTAACAATATTCTGATTTAAAAGGGTGTTCATGGAGTTTCTTGCCCGTTCTTCTCCATAGAGATCTACGCTAGGGAATGGGCAACTACAGTACTTTCACAGTTTTTATGTCTTGTGACTGGGACTGTAGCTACATTTAATTTTCATCTTTGTTTAGACAATTCAAAAGTGCCTGTAACTGGCTTACTTGAAATAAATGCTTTGATTTTGATTATAACAATATCATTTCTTTTTAGTGCGTCGATGGCGATCTAAATTGTGTCGGCCCAGCACCCCTAGCCAAGTTGACAATCTACAATCGTTAACGCTAGTAGAAAACTATCCAAATGAATGGGAATGACATCATCTCAACGTTAAATCACGTGATCAACACAAACGAATAGAAAATTCTTAGACAAGTTTACATCGTTCAAAATCATAGAATAGAATGTTATCGTTTCTACAATGTTGATCGCTAAACTCTTTGGTAGGAACGCTCACCTAAAGACTAAAGTGTAGGTTTTTAGTTTTTTGTACAGACATTAGAGAACGAGCGATCGACTCAGTCGTGCCAACTTGGCTACCAATTTAGCGCTTTCTACAATCGCTTACGCCGAGGCGTTTACGATTGTAGAAAGAGAATCGATACGAAACGTTTGTAACTTGGCTAGGGGTGCAGAACTGACCTACTACATGCACTGTTTTAGGCTTTCACGGTATTTTACTACACTTAAAGTACTTACGGGATAATACCGTGATTTTCTTTTGTTTTTTGTTTTGAGGAGCTCATAAAAACAAAAGAAAACCACAGATATTATCCCGTAAGTACTTTAAGTAATAGTTTGGCGCTTTCGGTAGCGTCCTTCAGTTCGTGTTTACCATGTTTATTATTTGTTTTAAGTTCCCTATATTTCGGCACTGTTTCAAGCACCATGATCGTGACGATAAACATGCACACATGGTAAAAATTCCGTTTTTAGTGCTAATGATAACTTTACAAATAGTACCTTTCAGAATGTTGATGTTAGTTCTTCATTAGTATCATAGATGGTGCTGTAGTACTTTTTGTAGAGTCCGCTACAATAACATCAAGCATGTAAGTGTAACCCTCGGGGTTTTTTTTTTGGGACAAGCCCGTCACACTATTCCCTGCATACTGTAACTCCTGTGCACCAGAATCAACAGTGACGACCACCAGAACAGCGCCGAGGCAATGAAGCTCGACGAAGTCCCAGAGAAACAATTTAACTGTCTTGGATCCCGTAACGAAATTAATCAGAAAAGTATAGCGGAGGAGTAGGAATAAACCGTAATTTCCACTTCATTCCATATCAGCAGGAGACAGAACGAAACAAGGCCAATAGGCACAAAGGGACGTTTACAACTGGGATAGGCCCAGTTGCCTGCCACCACGGATAAATATTAACATGAATGGGTTCTAAGTTGCAAGATGTTTGTTATATTTGATTCCAATAATAAGTATGGCAAAAACGCTTGAACGCAAGGAAATTTGTTCTAGTTTCTACAAGGTCCGTATAGTAAATAACTCCGGATGTAATGTTTAAGTCCGATGTAATAGGGGAGAACCCTATTGCCATAAATCGAACACGAATTCCGAATTCGTAGCTGGTGCAGAGAAATCCCTGACGAAAAAACCCAATAACAATTTGCCCGACCTGGGAATCGAATCCAGGACCTCCTACTCACCAGTCGTGCTTACAACCAATAGACTACGAGGCAGTTGACGACCCGATTGGCGCAGCGGTAGTGAGGCTGCTTTACGTTCTTAGGGTCCCGGGTTCGAATCCCGGTCGGAGCAAATGTTTGTGTGATGAGCATGGACATTTGTTTCCGAGTCATGGATGTTTATATGTATAATAAGTATGTATTTACAAACAAAAAGTATCTATGTAGTATATCAACTATCTGGTGTACACGACACAAGCCTTGTTGCTTAGTGTGGCACTAGATGGTGCTGTGTGTAATGTCCAGCAATATTTATTTATTTTATTTAGTTCAAGAATGATATCACTACTGACCTTAACGTATTTATCTGAAGGTGTAAACTTACTAAAATCAATTTTAATAACCAAAATAATCCAAAAATCTTTGTCCATAAATGAACTAAATGCATTTTTAGTTATAGCCGGCTAAAGGTTAAAACTTTAATAATAACATGAACGAAATTAAAGGTCTTTTTAATAGACGATCTGACCTCGTGTTCTGATACCATTTCGTAATTATGTAGGTAATAGCTTTTTCAGAGATAAGTTTATTTTAACGGCATTGCTTGAAACACGATACAAAAAAATTGGGGTCGCTCCGAATCTAACTGGATGCAGCTTTTTACATGAAATTACAGAGTGTAAAAGACCTCATCACGAAGCCGTGAACCAAGCATTCTGTACATCAAACTAAGTAACTTTACGACAAAATTATTGCTGGGAAACGACTTTTTTTTTGGTGTGAAAAATCATGTTTTGTGGTAGAACTCAATGTAACGCACTCAAAACATTGTGCTGATGGATGGATTGAATAGTACGGGGTCGTAGAGGTAATTAAAAATCTTACAATAAAAAATTGTATTAAAAAAAACTTGTCAAAAAGTTGGAACTTTGACCCCCAATATCTCCGTAACTGGAAGGTTCCCAGGTATGGTGTAGAACAAAAAAAATATCGCAATGACGAGGTGAACAAGTGCCTTTCGGCTTCGTTAAGAGGTGTTTTACACGCTTAAATATTTATCAAGCCTATGGGTAGATTTCAGACCCAGACCTTTAGTAAGAACTAGCTTACTGACGCAAGCCTAGACAGACTGATGAGATTCAACTAATTATCTATTGTTGCTAGAATAGACAATAACAATTTGTCATACCTTGGATCCGACTTGTGGTTAGATTTATGGTAAGCATAGACAGGTGTTAATCTTACTAATAATTATTACTTATAAATGCACAAGTTTGGATGGATGTTTGTTACTCAAAAACGGCTGAACGGATCTGGATGAAATTTTAGTCTGGAATAACATCATCTGCCTAGCCTTTTCCCAACTTTGTTGGGGTCGGCTTCCAGTCTAACCGGATGCAGCTGAATACCAGTATTTTACATGGAACGACTGCCTATCTGACCTCCACAACCCAGTTAGTACCGGGTAATACGATACCCCTTGGTAAGATTGGTTGTTAAACTCAAACTCAAACTCAAAGCATTTATTTCAATTAGACCATTACGGCACTTTTGAAAGTCAAAAATACAAAAAAGAAAATCAAAGCTACAGTCCCAGTCACAAGGCATAATAACTTGAGAAAGTACTGTAGTTGCCCATTCCCTAGCGTAGATCTCTATGGAGAAGAATGAGCAAGAAACTCCATGGACACTCTTTTAAAATCAAAATATTGTTACAAAATCTTGGTTACATCATTAATTTTGAGATTATACATAAATGTGAGAACGATGTAGAAAGACGTGCACACTAAGAGCATCCAGAGTGAAAGATTAGATTAAAAATGTATGAATAAAGTAATTAAAATAAACCATGGCAGCTAAGAGATGACCAGTCCCAACTGACAGCGCCCGTTCACAGACATGACGCATGTACCGGCGCCATTCAACTCAACCATATTGAAGGGAACTAAATGACCCGACACACCCGCCACCATCAGCGAGACATTTAAGTGAGCATGACATTCTCTCAGTCACCAAGGCCTATTCAAGTCAATGAAAGATAAATAAATGTAAATGGTGGCTGAACAGTACAAAGTACTCACACATGTGCTATGCAATTATATAATACTAAGAACTGGAATCTATACAATGCAAGTATATTTTTACAATCTTCTGCAGCTTCCACAATACATTAACATGGGAATCAATTCTTCATCTTCTTCTTTACGTGTCGATGGACTCAAATAATGCCCGTCCAGTACAAACAGTTAGTTTGCCCCCTCCCCCCCACCTATGGTTGTGGAGCAGGACCAGCATTTAGCCAAGCATTTTTATCATCAATGTAATCCCCCAACTTATAATATGCTTGCCTACATAGTGTGCGTTTTATACAAGATTTAAATTTCGTCTCATTCAGTTGAAGAATGTGGGGAGGTATTTTATTGTAACATTTCAAACAGTACCCCATGAAAGATGAATCCACTTTAGCAAGCCTGAAACCTGGCTGAACTAGTTGGTCCCTATTTCTAGTGTTATAGTGGTGTCTGTCCCCTCTCTTACTGAATAAATGCCGATTTTTTCTAACGTACATGATG
The DNA here is from genome assembly GCA_905147715.2 of Xestia xanthographa. Taxonomy (NCBI): domain Eukaryota; kingdom Metazoa; phylum Arthropoda; class Insecta; order Lepidoptera; family Noctuidae; genus Xestia; species Xestia xanthographa. The sequence goes on from LR990667.1 coordinate 21,702,234, forward strand.
TTTTCATAGATGTATTGACAAGGTACTGTCATGATATTAATTTCCTTAAACAGTTCTCTTAGAGAATCGCGTCTACGTAATTCATAAATGGCTCTGATGGCTCTTTTCTGCAGAATAAATAATATAGACTCGATGTCTGCAGCCCGTCCCCATAGTAAAATACCGTATGACATAATACTATGAAAATAACTAAAATAGACCAGCCTCGCGGTATCAACATCAGTAAATTGACGGATTTTTCTAACAGCATATGCTGCTGAGCTTAGCCGTCCTGCAAGAGATGTTAGATGAGGACCCCATTGTAACCTTGAGTCGAGCGTGATTCCCAAGAAAACCGTTTTATCGACAAATTCTAGTTTCTCTTGATTCAATATTATGTCACAATCACTACTTTTGACATTTGGTAGAGCAAATCTAATGCATTTAGTTTTTTTCCCATTTAGTACTAAATTATTAGCGGTAAACCAATCGTGGACCTGCAGTAGGGCGTTATTTACGTCATCAAGATTAGTGGCACGTCTGTTTATTTTAAATATTAAAGAAGTATCGTCAGCAAACAACACCATATGCGGATGGTTGTTAAATAGATGGGGTAGGTCATTAATATATACTAAAAAGAGGAAGGGACCCAATATCGAACCTTGTGGTACACCCATTTTTACTTTTAAACCCATTGAGTTTACTCCATTTATTTGTACCTGCTGCTGTCTATCATTCAAATACGATTTTATTAAACTGAGCGCAAGTTTACCTAAACCGTAATGCTGAAGTTTCAAGATCAGGGTTTCGTGATTTACGCAATCAAATGCCTTCGAAAGGTCACAAAAGATTCCTATGGCATCTTGTGCCTCTTCCCACGCAGTAAATATGTGTTTTAATAAAGTGACACCGGCGTCAGTTGTACAACGTCCTTTGGTGAAACCATACTGTTGCTCATGTAATATTTTATTAGTGTTAAAATGGTTAAGCATTTGATTGAGCATTATCTTTTCAAACACCTTGCTGAAAACCGGCAACACGGATACGGGCCTATAGTTATTGGTGTCTTTACTGTCCCCGGATTTAAAAAGCGGTATTACCTTACTGAATTTCATTAGATCCGGGAAGACCCCTTGATCCACGCACAAATTAAATATTGAGGCTAAATACGGCGCTACAGTCTCAATAATTGAGGTACAAGCTTTGATAGACATACCCCATAGATGTTCCGTTAATTTGATCTTGATTTGCTTAAAACCTTTTATGACTGTTATGGGGTTTATATGCTGAAATTTAAATTCATTCGGACAGGCTGAAACGTTCGCTTTCAATAAATCAATAGAGAGCAAGGGAGAGGAATTTAAGGTTTCTGTAGTTTTAAGTGGGATACTGGTAAAGAAATTTACAAATTCTTGAGCAACTTCATTGTTGGAGCTCACAAGGCCACGCGATGTCTCTAGTGTGAAGTCATTGCCTTGTTTTTTATTTCTATTTGTTTCACTGTTGATGATTTTCCAAACCGTTTTTATTTTGTTGTCGGCTGATTTAATCTTGTTGCTAATGAATAAGGATTTGGCTACCTTGCAAGTGTTTTTAAAAATTTTCGAGTAAGTAGCAACATATTTATTAAAAGCTTCAGTGTTGATGTAAGGCTTAAGGCCGTACAGCTCAAAGAATCGTTCCCTACTTTTCTGAATACCCTGTGTTGCCCAGTCACTGAAAATAAACTTTGGGCCAATAGTTTTAGATTTCTTTTTTAAAGTATTATTAAATTCGGTGTGCACTACCGAAAAGAATTCTTCATAAAATACATTTGCATTGTTTCTAATATGACCCGGTATACCTAACTTGCTAATTAAATTATTATTAAATTTGTCTAGATTGCTGGGTGTTATTTGTCTAGTTTGTATCTGAATTCTTTGTAATTGTCTATTGTACGCGAAAGTAACCGTCTGACCACTATGATCTGAAGGCAGGTAATTTACGATGGATTTATTTATGTAATCGCAGCAACAAAAAACATTATCGATACATGTAGCAGTATTTGTCGTAATTCGAGTTGGTTCTGAAAACACATTTGACAAGTTAAATGATTTAAGGTGGATGCTCAAGGGTAGCCCGCGAAATTCAAATTTTCTTACGTTTTTTGCAATTTGCAGGCCAGTGCTAGGTTGTATGTTGATTAAAATATTGTTTGCGACTGTAAGACGTATGTAGTAACACAATTATAATCATCAAAATCATCAATACAACCCTCCAAGTTCATAATGGTGCAAGAATGATTTTGACCTTGGAAAAGTAATTTTGACACCAATATGAACTTTGAGGGTTGTATTGATGAGTTTGATGAATATAATTCTGTAACTACATACGTCTTACAGTCGCAAACAAAATTTTAATCAAGATACAACCTAACACTGGCCTGCAAATTGCAAAAAACGTAAGAAAATTTGAATTTCGCGGGCTACGCTTGACCATCCACCTTAAAGAGACTTAAGAATCTACTGCTATTCACATTATTCTCTATGATATTGACATTAAAGTCACCACAGATAATTATTGGTTTATTACCAGTTACAAGTTTTGCCAAAGCATCTTCCATTACTGACTCAAAGATAGAATAGTTCAGGTAATTAGGGGGTCTGTAAACGCACACTATTATATGCTTATCTAGCTCAACACAAGACAATTCAATGCTATGTTCAACCGATAGATCGACTATATCATTACGAGACTTAGATTTAATACAATTTTTTACTAGGATTAATGAACCCCCACGCATCTTAGATTTTCGGTTAAAGCAACTGCTCACATTGTAATTCTCATAATTTATTTGCATTACTTCATAATCTTTCATCCAATGTTCAGTAAAACAGATAATATCAAACTTAGTTTTTTCTAAAAATAGTTCTATTTCTAGTTCTTTGGAAGAAAGTCCCTGAATATTCTGGTGAAACAATTTTAAGGAATTCTGCTCAGCCCCTTTTTTACAGTTATTTGATTGAGAGCTAGAAGATACCTCGAAGTTGACGAGATTAACTAAATTGTCACTCGTACCTTCTATTGTCTTAGTGACTAGTTTAAATCTAAGCTAATACTATTTGTATAATTACAATTAGTATAATTACTAATTTCCGTAGACCTATTTACAAAAAACTGCGACATACCACATATGTCTGAGTTTATATTAATTAAAAGCTAATAGCCGAGCTATTTGACGTCTAAAACTAATAGGCAAGTACGCATGGTTTCTGGTTGACTTCAATTTCTGAACGAAACTGTTAGTGTCGAAAAATGTCAATCTGTCACTATAGTGACTAACTAGAAAATGCAAATGATTATTTAAGGCATGGATATTATGGTTTTGCTTGCTAGACAATTTCGTAAAGTACGGGAACGAGCACAGAATTACTCTCTTACAATTTAGTTTTAATAGTTGAGTGACATTGTCCGTGATATCATCAAGTTTAACGTTAGAACTGTTACCTACAAGTACAGTTATAATGGTATTAGGATCAAATTCCTTCCGAGTTATTGATGTTATTATCTGGTTGTAAGAAGCCTGAGGAGTACAATAATTTAGAGAAGAATGACTCAGATTGTTACTAATTAACTTGCCTAACCCTTTTCCTATACTATCTGAGAACAAAATGGAGCAACAACTGTGTGTATTACAAGAAGGGGGAGAACTACTATCTATTTGACCTACCTGTGATGAACCTTGTACAATATCTGGTGAATTTTGAATGGAGATACAGTCCGGAACACTGCTCAGCCGGGTCGGGTTCTCCGTTACCTCGGGTAGGAGAGTGTCCGGGCTGGATTCACTTTGTGATGTACATTGAGTGTTGTTGAAGGTCATCGTGTCTACACAGTATGCATTACTATTACCGCTATCAACTAATTCTTTTGCAGCAAGGATATGTTCCTTAATTTGTTTTTGAGAATTTACATACATAGAATAACATGACTTTAGTTGACGCTCTAAAACTTGAATTTCAGACTGTAAGTTTTGAGTGTCTATTTCATAAAACTTCTTACTATCCTCTAATTTAATTTGATAATTATTCAACTTTTTTATGAGGAAAACACGTTCTTTTATTAGTTGAATATTTTTGGAACTGTGTTTTTGTTGTTTTTTAAATTTCTTGCATTTTTTTATAATTCTATTTAGTTTTGCATATTTCTTTATTTTATTTTGGCTTACTTTATAACTACTACAATTATATTTCAGAATAGAATCTTCAGTAAGATCTATTGTTGTTAAGAAATGTGGGTTGCAATTTGAATTCAATAATTGATTATATAGGTGATCTGTTTCCCTAACCTGAGTACATTCTCTTTCTTTCTGAAACTCAATAATTTGTTTGTTGGCATGAAGCAGTTCAACTTCTAAGTCCCTAACCTTACATAAAGCCATTTCATAATGGTTACTGCAGTCGTTGAAACCATCTGTGACCACCCGCAGATTGTCCCGTTCCTGAACAACATCCATGTATTGTTGGTGCAGGTCCACTAGCTCCCGTTTCAGGCTTGTGTTTTTGTGAACGACCTTCTCGATTTCAACCTCATGTTCCTCTCTATCCAATAACAGCTGTTGACATTTGCTGTTTGCTTCCTTAAGTTCATCAAGGGCCGTTCTCAACTTAGCCTGTAACTCCTGGGTAGTTGCCTTACGGGTCATCACAGGCATGGTTTCAGGGAATAGAACTGAAAGTAGAAGTACAAAGAATGGTGAGAACTAATTGAATGGACAAAATTAGGAAAGCTAGAAATGAAAGAAGAAAATGAGAATAGACTGGAATATGTGATTAATAAATTGGTAACTGTGGTAGGCTTATGAGTCTTACACAAAATACTTTAATAAGATTATTAAATTAAATTAAACTTTAAATTGATTTCATGTCTATAACTTTTTTATGAAGTGGGTAGGACTCTTGGTTTAAAATTATTGGACTTATTTGAATAATAATGCCAAAAATTATTAAAGAATAACCAACGTATCTACTTTTTTGTTGTGTATTTAGTTAATTAAATATATAGATAGCAAGTACATTTACTTATTACAAACTACACAACTAGATAACTAACAAGTGCTAACTGACATAGAACCTAACTTCAACTACAAAAGAGTGCCAGATTAGTCAGAATAATGAACTTAGTGCTACAGAGCTTTTAATTGGTTAATAAGAGCTACTTATTAGACATTAAAAGGAAACAATTATACTCCCCAGATAGATCCGCAGGTACATCAGCTGTTCGTGTTATAGGTTACCGGTTGAGTTAGGAAACCAATCACTACGTGTTACAGTGTATTTTTCCGTGAAAACAATAATCTTGGGTATTAATACACTTAATAGACATATAATTATAATAATACAAGTTTTTTACACTAAAATATTAATTAAAACTAATTTAAAATTACGGAGCTAAATTTTGACATGTCACTCAACCAGTGTTGCCCTACCAATCAGACTAGTTAGACTTTTTGGGCCTCTGACTACCTGTAACGACTGTCAAAGATCTACAAAACAGCCGGGACCAACTGCTTAACGTGCTTTCCGAGGCACGGAGGAAACTCGGTATGTCATGGGTGGTCACCCATCCACAGACCAACCTAGGCAAGCACGGCTTAACCTAACGACCGACCCGAGCGGCTGTTATTATTTTATTTAGCCACGAGCTCGTCAGTAGTCTGGAATAACATATACACACTAATTTGTTTTTTACTCACATGCTCATCTAAATGCAGCGACCTTATCTTCTTCTTCCATACTTCTCTATTGCTAATCATCTCATCAGACACCTCTCTTACCATATCATCCTTCACACAGTCCATCCATCGTTTCTTTGGTCTTCCTCCACTCTTATACCCATCCACATTCATACTCAAAACTTTCCTCACGACAATTTCCTCATCCCTCCGCATCACATGCCCATACCACGACAATCGATTACCGCATAACTTTTCAGTCACCGGCGCCTAAAGTTTAAAATATAATCGTATCTACATCCAACTCCCAGCGCCTAGAAACAACATTACAAGGTTAAAAGCAACATGAAATTGCATCAAAAACCAGGTCATATAACTAGTGAATGTTTACTCCAAATAACTTTCAATTAATATTTGCAATAACTTTGCAAATTACTTGTATAAAAACTAGCTGTGCCCCATGACCTTCTTCTTATAAAAATATTAATTCCCTGTTTTAATCGTTTCTGTAACAATTTTAGGGGTTTCCATTTTATTTTGCACGGAACCATAAATCTTTTCCCTACTCCATATAACATCAGCTGTCTGGCAGTAAAAGTCGTCAAAATCGGTTCAGCCGTTACGGACATAAGCCGGAACAAACAGACACAGCCAGACAAATATTTAATAATATATATATGAATACTGCATATATTATCATAATATTATGCAATTTGTAAAAAGCTGTTAATTTTAAATTACAAACAGACATTTTAATTTTATTTTTTTTATAGATAACTAGCTGACGTCACGCGGTTTCACCCGTGTAGTTCCCGTTCCCGCGGGAGTACGGGGATAAAATATAGCCTATGTTACTCAGGGTGAATGCAGTTTTCTAATGGTGCAGAAATTTTTGAAATCGGCGCAGTAGTTTTTGAGTTTATTCATTACAAACATACACACACAAAAATACAAATCTTTCCTCTTTATAATATTAGTGTAGATGTAGATAGTGGTGTCGATTCTGTTGTGCACAAACGAAACATAATTTAGGCTATTGCTCTCTTTTACTAAAAGGCAGTGCGAGAAAAGGACGGCTATAGCTATGAACCAAGTTAGAGATGTCAAACTAGTTTATGCCTTGCGCTTCACCGTGTTTTTAGTCGACATGTTTTTACTTGCACCCTTCATTTGTATAGAAATATTAGTTACAACTAAATTTGACAGCTCTAAATAACATCCGTCTCTTTCTCGTTAAAACGAGAAAGAGACGGACCGGCCGGGCGGCGGATCGGTCTTTTTCTCTCCAATTTATTGGAGTTTGTTGGAGTTTATTGGTTTAGTTTGTGCACAACAGAATCAACACGATTGTAGATTAAGTGTAGATAGCGACCCCCCCTGCTTCGCACGGGTGCAATGTAGCATATACATACAGGGTGTAAATCACCTCATCACGAAGCCGTCAACCAAGCATTCTGTACATCAAACTATGTAACTTTACGCAAAAAATATTGCTGATAAACGACTTTTTTTGGGGTGAAAAATCATGTTTTGTGGTAGAACTTAATGTAATGCACTCAAGACATTGTGCTGATGGATGGATTGAATAGTACGCGGGTCGTGGAGGTGTTAAAAGTAAAAAAAATACATTAAAAACATGTATTTCAACAAAAAGTTGTAACTTTGACCCCCAATATCTTCGTAACTAGAAGGTTCCCAGGTATGGTGTACAACAAAAAAATGATCGCAATGACGAGAACAAGTGACTTTCGGCTTCGTTAAGAGGTGTTTTACACCCTTTATAAACCTTCCTCTTGAATCACTCTATATATTGCTGAAAACTGTATTAAAATCTGTAGCGTAGTTTAAAAGATCTAAACGTACAAACAGCGGGAGTGACTTTGTTTTATACTATGTAAAGACTATGCAAATTATTATATAAATAAAATTGACCGCTTCACTTGCTCTAGGTGTAAGCCAATTAAGTTTTATAATTGAAGACCGTTATAAAGTGTGTAATATGATAATTATATGTATCATCTTTTCGCTTTAGTAAAAGTTCAAAGGTAGCTAGATACATAATTACTCATATTAAAACTAATGACTACCTCGTTGGTGTAGTGATTGCAAGTGCGACTGCTGAAAATAAGATCCTGGGTTCGATTCCCGAGTCGGGCAAAGTGCTCGGCCAGAGTGGAAACGCGGGTGCGGTGCGGGCGCGGTGCGACGAGCTCAAACATATGAACTTCATTGGAGTGTCCATAGTGGGCACGCGGGTGCGGGCTGCGGTGCGGGCTAGTTGGCGCGGGCCGCACGCGAATCGCGTGCGGGCAGCTCAAACCATAGCTCGTTCATACAAGTGGCCGCAGTGAGGGCGCGGGCGGCAAGTGCGGGCGCCAGGGTTACCAACTCCCAAAAATATTTACCCCTCAAGCTAAGTCAAAATTCCCACAATTACTTGAAAATCCTTTTTTTTTATATGTTTTAATTCACAACAATAATATATTTGGCCACAGCAACAATATTTTTTTTTTTAAGATAGCGCTGTTTTCAATAAAATTAAAAACGTGAATTTTTGTTTTTTTCCTAGTTGCCATAGCACGGCTCGAACTATGTAGTTTGAGAACCCCGGTGGTCACGCGCGGTTGTCGCTTGCCGCCCACGTACTCACTGCGGCCACTTGTATGAACGAGCTATGCAGCTATGGCGTCTTTGCGTGTTCAAGTTCATATGTTTGAGTATGCCGCCCCGCGCCCGCTCCGCGCCCGCGTTTTCAGTCTAGCCCAGCACAAAAAGTACCCCTAAAAAAATCACATCCCTCTTATTTACGACGACCCGAATGGCGCAGCGGTAGTGAGGCTGCCTTACGTTCTTAGGGTCCCGGGTTCAAATCCCGGTCGGAGCAAATGTTTGTGTGATTAGCATGGACATTTGTTTCCGAGTCATGGATGTTTATATGTATAATAAGTATGTATTTACAAACAAAAAGTATATATGTAGTACCTATATCAACTATCTGCTGTCCACGACACAAGCCTCGTTGCTTAGTGTGGCACTAGATAGTGCTGTGTGTAATGTCCAGCAATATTTATTATTTATTTATTTATTTACCCCTAAATTTGGGGGGAAAACCCTTATGTTGGTAACCCTGGCGAGAGCGGGGATCTCCGAACCCGCGCCGCTCGCCGCATCGCGCGGCCAGTCTGGCCAGGCGAACCGCGCGCGTTGCCGCACCCGCACCGCACCACGCACCGCGCTTCCACTCTGGCCGAGCACATAATGTTTTTCCGTATCATGACAACAGGCCGCGTCGACGGCGCGTTCGTGTTCCACGCGCGCCTCAAAGAGAGTCAGCAATAGGAAGAGGTCCGCAAGGGCCGATGCCTGCCGGGGTTGCGGGACTGTTCGAAAGAGATACCGTGGCCCCGGAACACAAAGGGCGATGAAGGAACATGGATGGGTTTTAGTCAGTAAAAGTCTGACACTCTCTCCTGCTCCGCCCAGAGCGGGAGGAGTCATTTGATGACTTTCCTTCCGAAAAAAAAAAAGGCTGGAATTTCTGTTGCAGCCACGGAGTATGGATTTGTGCTTGGTTGATGGTAATAGGGTCGCCCCCAATTATATGGGACTTAAACCTAACTGAGAGCAGCGGTGGCCCAGTGGTGGCGGCTCCGACTTACGAACAGTAAGACGTGGGTTCGAACCCAGACAGGCGCATTACTTTGTGTAATTTATTTCATCACCGCTGCTCTCAAAACGGTGAAGGAAAACATCGTGAGGAAACCGACATGTCCTAGAACCAAAAATTTCGAAGACATGTGACATCTACCAACCCGCACTGGGCCCGCGTGGTGGATTATAGCACATTCCCTCTCATAGAGAGGAGGCCTGTGTCCCAGCAGTGGGAACATTAATAGGCTGATGATGATGATGAAACCTAACTGGAGAAATGTGGGTGTGCTAGTAGGTACACCTCTGCCTATCCTTGAAGTGTTACAGGCGTGATGTTATGTTATGATATTGAAGTAACATCAATAATTTATCATTATCATCAATTCTCCTGAAAGCTCGTGGCTAAATAATAACAGCCGCTCGGATCGATCTTTAGGTTAAGCCGTGCTTGCTTAAGTTGGTCTGTGGATGGGTGACCGCCCATTACATACCGAGTTTCCTCCGTGCCTCGGAAAGCACGTTAAGCAGTTGGTCCCGACTGTCGTTTGTAGATCTTTAGCAGTCGTTACAGGTAGTCAGTGGCCCGAAAAGTCTGACAACCAGTCTTATCAAGGGGTATCGTATTACCCGGTACTAACTGGGTTGTGGAGGTTAGATAGGCAGTCGCTCCATGTAAAATAGGGTGTTTAGTCTCAACGGACCGCTGTCAATTCATTTACTGGTATTCAGCTGCATCCGGTTAGACTGGGAGCCGACCCCAACATAGTTGCTAGCGTGTAGCTGAGCGTCCCTGGGCTCGATTCCTGTGTCAAGCAAAACGTGTTATTGGGTGTTTTTTGGAGGGTAACCCATCCACACTTCAACAAACCAACTTAAGCAAGCACGGCTTAACCTAAAGATCGACTAGAGCGGCTCTCTTGAAAAGATTATTTAATTGTTGCAAATGAACTCGCTTTAATTTAACATTTTATTCAAATAATAAAAAGTTGCTTACATTGATATGAAATGTCATAAGTCAATTTATATATTTCTGGTACAATTACTAACTCGCATGTGGGTGGATAATCTCTTGAAATATTGCAAGCAACGGTTATATATTGCTGTAAATAGCACTAGTTATTGATTTCAAATCCTGTTTTAAATGTCTTAACTTAATAAAGAAACCATTAATTTAATGTCTCCTAACATTATAATATGCTTGCATGTGCATGCAGTCTCCTTACTACAACAGCCCATCCACTGCTGGACATAAGCCTTTCCCATGATGAGAGGAATTTGCCGTAATCTCCACGCTTGGCAGGCGGATTGGAGATCGCAGTGATGAAAGACTAACAGAAAACGCTGCTGCCCATTCTCTGGTCTACGGAGGCGCAAGGTGTTCTGCCTCAGACATTAGTCGCTTTATACGACACCCGTGACTGTAATCGGTTGGTTCTATTCTACTCTGCCGGATACCACACAGCTTCAACCGCGCAGTCTCCTTACACATACATAATATCTATCTACACTTATAATATTATAAAGAGGAAAGATTTGTGTTTGCGTGTGTTTGTAATGAATAAACTCAAAAACTACTGCGCCGATTTCAAAAACTCTTTCACCATTAGAAAGCTATGTAGCCTTCTAATGGTTCTAATGGTGCGAAGCCGAAAGGCACTTGTTCTCCCCGTCATTGCGATCATTTTTTTGTTCTACACCATATCCCAGGTATGGTGTAGTGTATGTGTAGTAAACCTTACAGTTACGGAGATATTGGGGGTCAAAGTTCCAACTTTTACATACAAGTTTTTTTTTTAAATACATGTTTTTAATGAAAGAACTTTACTTTCAACACCTCGACGACCCCCGTACTATTCAATCCATCCATCAGCACAATGTTTTGAGTGCGTTACATTGAGTTTTACCGTAAAACGTGAGTTTTCACCCCAAAAGAAAAAGCCGTTTCCCAACAATCATTTTTGTGTAGAGTTACTTAGTTTGATGTACAGAATGCTTGGTTGACGGCTTTGTGATGAGACTGTTTACACCCTGTATTAATTACAACTCCAGTCTATTAAGCATCATCGCGGGAATACTGAAGAGGTCAGGTATTCGGGTGGGACGAAAATTATTTATTATGAGCAGACAAATCGGTCTACCCTCTTTCTTAGTCTTTTATTACGCGCACTACTGGAACTCGATTGTAACTCACGACAAAACACACTCACGGTATCACTAGGTTTTTAGGCAACAGCGTCGAAATATCGGGATCTCATAGTAAAAGAAAATCACGGATATTATCCCGTGAGTACTTTAACAGCCACACTCAGAGTCGTTCATTAAATTAGTCATAATGAATACTTAACTAATTATCATTAAATCCGTTAATCAATGCTACATCCCAGAGACATAAATTAAGGGGTCATTAGCTAATGACAGATTTAAGTATACGTAGGGCGAAGCATCCTAGAATTATCTTATCGATTGCATATCGATAAAGCCTTGGTGTAGCCACATTTAAAAAGTGTTGATATTAAATCACATTTAAGTTTATTTATAAACGTTGAAAATTATGATTCATAGTAATATAATGGATAATCAGTTATTTAACTGTAAGTTTTTACTAAATTGCAAAGGGGAACAGCTATTTTCATTGAAATAAAATAAAGCAATTGCGATCTTTTTTCTATGGCATCACTGACTGCTGTCAACTGTCAATGTCAAGTAATATTTACCGAGCGGGAAAGTTTGTGTTTGAGATTCGGCCACGGTGTTTGTTGGATAGCACGTGTGTTTAGAATTTTTTGCTGTTTTTAAGAGTTTTTCGGTATTTTAGTGACTTGTCGTTGTGTATTTGTGTTGTCCTTGTGTTTGTAAACAGGTTTGTATTGTGATTGTTTAGCTTTAAGTCTCTTCTTCTCCAAGATGGATAGAAATAAGCCCCCTGATCCGGACCCACCTGATATTCGTCCTACTTGTTTTGAACAGAGTCCACTCAACCCACTATCGCAATTCGCGGATGTTGTATGCAGTGCTACAGCGATGGATGTGTCACAGGTTTTTCAACCTCAACAAAACCCACGTAAGCGTGCTGTTGACGAGGAAGTCTCGTCTCCGTCCCTCCCAAGCAAGCAACAAAGAAGCCAAATTGGGCGTATTAAATACTCGGCAATGGACAAGGCTCCTTATATTGTCCACGTATCACGCATTGAGTCCCAACCAAATGCAGGCACCACCCTTCACCCCGTTAATTTCGGAAAGTTCCTCATGAACAACAACATTGCCAACCGAGTCGGCAGAAACCGTGTTTCGGTGGAATTTGCTTCCCCTCAGGACGCTAACTCTTTCTTAATCAACAGTTTGTTGACCAAGTTTAGCTATACTGCATCAATCCCTTCTTTCAATATCACTAGGATGGGTGTTGTTACTGGAGTTCCCTCAGAACTTACTGAAGAAGAGGCCATGACTTATTTGTCTGTGCCCTCAGGTTGTGGTCAAATATTGAAAGTACGACGCATTAACAGGAAAACACAAAGAGACGGGGTTAATGAGTGGAAGCCCACCGAAACATGTGTTCTGACCTTTGATGGACAGGTACTACCGCCTAGGATATTCTGCTGCTATACGTCCCTCCCGGTTAAACAGTACATTTACCCAACTATACAATGTCGCAAGTGTTGCAGATTTGGTCATGTAGCAAACTTATGTAGGTCTAAACCACGCTGTAATAAGTGTGGACACGACCACCCAGGTGATGGCTGCAACATTTCTGTTGCCGAGGCCTTCTGTGTGCTTTGTTCAGGCAATCACTTCGCTGATAGTCAGTCATGCCCTGAGAATGGCAGGCAAAAGGCTATTAAGACCGTCATGGCAGAGAAAACCATTCCCTATGCTGAGGCATGTAAAATTATCCCAACAGTTTCCCGCAATTATGCCAACATCGCCAAAACTCCTATTTCCCAGTCCTATTGCAAAACTGTGGCACTTAAGCAGCAGATAGTTAGTTCTCCCCAACCCTCACAGCCCAATGGCTGTGCTCTTAATAACAACCATGTCTCAGACAATACCGGTACTATTATTGACCTCCTTATTAAACTCCTACCTACCGTTATTTCTCATTCTTCTCCCAATTCCCAATCACCGTCCAACGTTGCCGACCAACTTATCTCTTTACTTTTATTAATTAAAAATGGCGTCCCGCCTAGTATTCCTTCAGTGGAATGTGAGGAGCGTGTGGCATAAAAAGCACGACCTCATATTCCTCCTAAATAAATACAAGCCTCTAGCTTGTTCTATAGCTGAGACTTGGCTCACCCCAAGTCTTAGCTTCCGCATGCCACATTTCAACATCCTCAGATGTGACAGATCTGATGGCTATGGAGGCTCAGCTCTCCTCGTCAATAATCGGGTCCCTCTTCTGTCTCTCCCTTTGCCTTCACTCACAGGAGATATGAGTATTGTGGCAGGAAGGGTGGAAGGCATTACAGTGTTCTCAATATACATTGCTCACCCTCGGCCTGAATTTTTGGATGTCTTAAAAAACATTTTTTCAAATATTCAAGGACCAATTTTAGTCATGGGTGACTTTAACGGCCACCACTATAGATGGGGGTCTGAACGCTGCTGTGATGCCTTTGGTGCGTCTTTGGTTGAGATTTTGGATGATCTGGATCTCTGTATCCTTAATATAAAGTAGGGAAAGACTATTTGAGCTTTATGGCCTTAAGCCTTTTATAAACACTGAAACTTTTAACAAGTATGTTGCTAAGTATTCAAAAATTTTTAGAAATACGTGCAAGGTTGCTAAAGCCCTGCACATTAGCAACAAGATCAAAACAGCAGAAAACAAAATAAAGACAGTTTGGAAGGTCATAAATAATGAGACTAACAGGAATAAAATACGTAACACTAGCTACACATTAGATTCAGCATGTGGTCCTAAAAGCTCTAATCTGGAAGTAGCTCAAGAATTTGTAAATTTCTTTACCGATATACCATTAAAAACTACAGAGGCTCTTATTTCCTCACCTGAAGTCTCAATTGGTTTATTAAAGGCGAATGTATCTGGCTGCACGGTTGAATTTAAATTTAAACACATAAACCCTATGATAGTTATTAAAGCTTTCCGGCAAATAAAAATAAAACTGACCGAAGATCTATGGGGAATGTCTATCAAAGTTTGTACATCCATACTTGAGACTATAGCCCCATACTTAGCTTTAATTTTTAATTTAATATAACAAGAGCGCCTCGAATGTGTTTAAGCAACCTATAATAAATTCTGCTGACGCAAATTTTCGTGTAACAATAATATGTGTTTAGTTTTAAGTTAGTAGAGTTTAAGTTAATCAAAATAATTTTGTCACGTAATGTTAAATATTATAAAAAGAAATAACTACTGTCCTACATACAGCATATTGTTAGAGCTCCTGCAGCCTGTGATACAGGATTATCCTAGTACAGGCATCATACATTATTATACCTACATTGTTAGTTTTTAGATTCATATTGTATTTTATTTACCTTTTAAGATTGCGAATAAAGATTATTATTATTATTAATTTGTGTGTAGACCAAGGAGTTTTCCCTGATCTAATGAAATACAGTAAAGTCATACCTCTTCTCAAATCCGGGGACAGTAAAGATACTAATAATTATAGACCTGTATCCGTGTTGCCGGTTTTTAGCAAGGTGTTTGAAAAAGTAATGCTGAATCAAATGCTCAATCATTTTAACACCAACAAAATTTTAACCGATCAACAGTATGGTTTCACCAAGGGACGTTGTACGGCTGACGCCGGTGTAACCTTATTAAAGCACATATTTACTGCGTGGGAAGAGTCTCAAGATGCCATAGGAATATTTTGTGACCTTTCCAAAGCATTTGATTGCGTAAATCACGACACATTGCTTTTGAAACTTGAGCATTACGGATTAGGTCAACTTGCACTTAGTTTGGTAAAATCATATTTGAGTGATAGACAACAACATGTTCAAATAAATGGTGTTAACTCACAGGGTTTAAAAGTAGTAATGGGGGTTCCGCAAGGCTCAATATTGGGTCCTTTCCTCTTTCTCGTGTATATAAATGATCTACCCTATTTATTGAAAAACCAACCTCAAAATATGGTGTTGTTTGCTGATGACACTTCCCTAATTTTTAAGATAAATAGACGGGCCCAAAATCTAGATGACGTGAATAATGCCCTACTTCAGGTCCATAATTAGTTCACAGCAAAGAATTTAGTATTAAATGAAAAAAAAACTAAATGCATAAGATTTGCTTTACCCAATGTTAGAAGTAGTGATTGTGAAATAATATTGAGAGAAACTTGAATTCATAGATAAAACGGTTTTCCTGGGGATTACGCTTGATTCAAGGCTACAATGGGGTTCTCATTTAACATCCCTTGCGGCGCGGCTAAGTTCAGCGGCATCTGCTATTAGAAAAATTCGTCAATTTACTGATGTAGATACCGCTAGACTGGTCTATTTTAGTTACTTTCATAGTATAATGTCTTATGGCATTTTGCTATGGGGACGGGCTGCAGATATTGAGTCTATATTTATTCTGCAAAAAAGAGCCATCAGAGCCATATATAATCTTCGTAGGCGCGATTCTCTAAGGGAACTGTTTAAGGATATTGGCATCATGACGGTACATTGTCAGTACATCTACGAAAACATAATGTACGTCAGAAAAAATCTGCACCTTTTTGGTAAAAGAGGTGATAGACATAATTACAGTACTAGAAATAGGGACCAACTCGTTCAGCCAGGCTTCAGACTCGCTAAAGTAGACTCATCTTTCATGGGGTACTGTTTGAGATGCTATAATAAAATTCCACAAAGTATTCTTGAACTGAATGAGACGAAATTTAAAACATGTATCAAACGCACACTATATTAGCAAGCTTATTACAAGTTGGGCGATTATATCGCTGATAAAAATGCGTGGCTCAATGCTGGTCCTGCTCCACATGGACAGGGGCGCATAAATTGATAGCATTAAATAGAATTGTTGGAGCTGATGAAGATTGTACAACTATCTTTGCATTGTATAGAATCAATCTCTAGTATTATATAATCGCATAGCCCATATTGTGTGAGTACTATGTACTAGAAAGCTATCATTCACTGAAATCCTACGTTTTTATTTTTATTTCTTGACTTGAATGTGCCCTGGCGGTTGAGAGTATGTCATGCTCACTCTAATGTCTCACTGATGGTGGCGCGTGTGTTGGATCATTTAGTTCCCTTCGAAATGGTTGAGCTGAATGGTGCTGATCCATGCGTCATGTTCGTGAACGGGCGCTGTCAGTTGCGACTGGTCATCTCTTAGTTGCCATGGCTTATTTGAATGTTTATTTTTTAATTGTATTTTTTGTTTTTACTATGGACACTTTTAACGTGCACATCTTGCTACATTGTTCTCACATAATATACCATCTTAACATGAATGATGTAACCAAGATTTTGTAACAACATTTTGATTTAAAAGAGTGTCCATGGAGTTTCTTGCCCGTTCTTCTCCATAGAGATCTACGCTAGGGAATGGGCAACTACAGTACTTTCACAGTTTTTATGTCTTGTGACTGTGACTGTAGCTACATTTAATTTTCATTTTTGTTTCGACAATTCAAAAGTGCCTGGAACTGGCCTACTTGAAATAAATGCTTTGATTTTGATTTTGATTTTGATTTAATAATGGTTGCCCGACACGCAGATCCCCTCCTGGACAACAAAAGAGTTGTGTTGATCTAACATTTTGTTCAGTTGAGGTAGCAGCTTCGACCCATTGGGAGTGTACATCCTTGTCGCATGGTAGTGACCACTACCCTATTGTAATATCTTTGGTTAATAAGACTTATTTAGAGAAAAGTTCTCCTCCACTTCTGAAATATAACTTGTCCAAACCAGATTGGACAAAATTTGTATCATTATTGGAGGATAAAACTGATGTTCTGCCAAATTTAAATTCAAGTTTATGTGATCCTCCTGATCACCACCATGCGAAGAGCTGCTATGACGGTTTTGTTAATGCCATCACCTCCAGTGCTGACTCCTGCTTTCCGTTGAAAAACAGTGCCCGTAATAAAATCCCCTCACCCCCGTGGTGGGACCCAGAGTGCACTTCGGCAATCAGGGACAGGAACGAGGCCGAGGAGTGTTACAATGCAGATATGAGCACCGAAAATCTGTTTGCATACTGTCAGATTAATGCCAGAACCAAACGTCACCTTCGCAAGAAGAAACGTGCGGGTTGGGTTACATTCTGCACCTCTTTGTCTCCCTCTACACCTGTGTCGGCAGTTTGGAAAAGTATCAATAGGTTTAGACGTGGGTGCTCTCTATCAGTTACTTCTCCAATCAGTAGGGAAACAGCTGAACTTTTTTATGATAAAATTGCTCCACCATACGTCCCGCTTTTTTCTGAATGCGTCAACATATCCCTTCAAAATGTATCAGAGGACCCTTTCGATGCGCCATTTACTTTAGAGGAATTGAAAGTGGTACTTAAACATGTACGGGACACTGCTCCTGGTATTGATGGCGTGCCATATTCTTTTATAACTCATTCAGGCGAAAAGGCAAAAATCTCCTTTTTGAATATTATAAATTTCTGTTATATTAATGGTTGGGTCCCAGATCAATGGAAATTACAAATTATTATCCCGCTATTGAAACCAGGGAAACATACAGATGATGCGAATGGCCTTAGGCCAATCGCTTCGTCTTCATATTAGCGAAATTACTGGAGCACCTTATCAAAAACCGTCTCGAGTGGATTGTTGAGTCGAGAGACTTACTGCCGAATTACCAATTTGGTTTTAGAAAAGGACTTAGTACTATGGACAGTGTTGGTATTTTGGTTGCGGATATCCGCTTAGCTTTCTCCAACAATCAATCTGTTGTAGCTTCCTTCCTGGACATTTCTTCTGCGTATGACAGTGTACTTCTTCCAGTACTCACGCAAAAACTGCAACAGCTGAGTCTACCGGCTAAGATGATACGATGTATATGTGAGCTACTGATGTCCCGCTCACTGGTCCTGAGAGTCCAGGGAGAGGAGTTCGATGAGAGGCTGATATGGAGGGGACTCCCACAGGGTTCTTCCCTCAGTCCCCTTCTGTACAACCTGTATACGGCTGATATTGGGTCCTGCCTAAACAACAATTGTCAGATCTTACAATACGCCGACGACATTGCACTGTATGTGACAGATTCTTCTATAGTCGATGCTGCGTCATCCTTGTGCCTCTCTCTGGATTCTTTGAATCAGTGGCTTTTAAGCCATGGCCTGTCTCTATCTGCGCCAAAAAGTTCGGCAGTAATCTTCTCTCGTAAAAGACGCACTCCTCATGTTGCAATTAACATTTTAGACCAAAACATTCCAATAGTCAATAAAGTAAAATTTTTAGGCGTAATTTTGGATACATAATTAAGTGGCAAACATCATATAAATTTCCTCATTCAAAGATGTGAAAGAACCATCTCAATTTTAAAAGTTCTTGCGGGTGTTTGGTGGGGTGCTCACCCCTACACCATGAAATTGGTCTACAATGCCTTGGTTCGTAGTGTTTTGGACTATGGAACGTATCTCCTGACCCCGTGCAACAAAGGTGCCCTGGCTGGGCTGGATAGGGTTCAGTCTAAGTGCCTTCGGATCATCTCAGGTTGTATGAAATCCTCCCCTATTAACGCATTGCAGGTCGAGTGTGCTGAACCTCCTCTGGCCCTAAGACGTCAATATCTGGCCTCCCGTTTTCTGTCTAGACTTATATGTAGAACTTCGCACCCCCTTATAGAAAAATTGTACGAGTTAGATGCCTTATGCGGAAGTTCCAACTACTGGAAAAATAAAGAAACGCCCCTAATTCTGAAAACTTTTTGACAAATTTTAAATTTAGAATGTCCAATTGTTCAGTTCCCCAGATTACCCCTTTTTAATTTTGCGTATGAAGTTTTAAGTTATGTTCCAAAAATTGACTTCAACATTGGTATATCCAAAAAATCCCCGTCAGCAAACTTGGCATTCAATGCGGTGGTGGGCGAGCGATGGAATGGTTTCCAATTATTTTTTACGGATGCCTCGAAATTAACAGACCTTAACCACACTGGAGCTGCGGTCTATTACCAGAGCTCTAGGATAATTTTGCAGTTTAAGTGCCCTAAGGAGTCTTCAGTATTCACTGGCGAGTGTGTGGCTATATTGGAAGCTTGTCTTTTTATAGAGTCACACCATAACATACACAAAGCCGTAATCTTCACAGACTCTCTTAGTTGTCTGCAAGCCTTAAGAGGCCGGCGACCAATGCGTAGTTCATACAAACGTAATACCAAAATAATTTGTAAACCAAACATATTCTTAAGGTAGTGTGTATTTATTTTGATTGGATTATAGAATATCTAGGTTCCCAAATATATATTTTGAAAGGAAAGCGATATAAAGACGAGATATGAGGACTTTAAAATTTCTATAGAAAACTTATTTTTCTCATAACTCTTGTTTAAATCAGTGTCCATTCAAAATATATATTTGGGAACCTAGTTATTCTGTATTCCAATCGGAATAAAGACACACTACCTTAAGAATATGTTTGATTTACAAATTATTTTGGTATTACGTTTGTATGAACTACGCATCGGTCGCCGGCCTCCCTTTTAAAAGTAAATTGCACAGCTCTTTGGTCTTAAAAATTAAAGCGTCCTTATTATCTTGTGCTGTCAATCAAAAAGAGGTTCAGCTAGTTTGGATACCTAGTCATTGTGGCATTAAGGGCAATGAGTGCGTTGATACTTTGGCCAAAGATGCTTGCTCATCGACAGTAGCTGATCTTTCCCACAATTGTCTCCAGGGGTATGACTTATTGAATCTTCCACGAACTAAACTCCAATCGTCATGGCAGGAACAATGGGATAATACTGGAAGGAAAAAAGGCAAGTTTTATTACGCGGTTCAACCAACTATAAAGCCAAAACCTTGGTTCTATAGCTACAAGAAAGTCTCCAAACCTGTCATATCCGTCTTATGTCGTATTCGTCTAGGTTTTTGTTGTACTCCTGTTTTCTTGCAAAAAATCCGGATTCGGGACTCCTCTCTTTGCGAGTGCGGGTTAGAAGAGGGCACTCTGGATCACATCTTCTTCGAATGTTCAAACAACATCCCTCCTCTAGACCTGTATAGGCGTCTCCCTAAATTTAAAATCCCTCTTCCGACTAATTTCTCTTCCTTACTAACATATTCCTCCCCTGAACTGCTTGTGGCGCTGATGACCTTCATCCGCCACAATAACATAAAATTATGAATCTGCCTGTGTGGGTGTGGTATGCGTTTATTTTATGTTTTAACAATTATATTATAATATTTATTTATATTTTTTGTTTGTTTCAGTCCCGTACTAACCCGACAAGATCCACGTGGTATCAGAAAATTTAACCTGCGATCTCAGATCAGTTCGTCAGTCGTTGTAGTTTATAATTTCTTTTTTTTTTTTTGTCATGCACATTTGTTTTTTCAACTCACTCGACATTGGCAGAATAGTCGACATCGGCTTTACTTGCCATTAAATAAAAATAGAATAGAATAGAAGTTTGTGTTGTGAATTTTAATTTCATCTGTATTAATTTACGTTATGGTAAGTTTATAAGCATTTTCAGTGAAAATGTGATATCAATAAAATTCATCGACACACCTTGTGTACTCGAAGAACTTCCGTTCATATTTCTGTTTCAATTAATTCTATGTTAAATAAGTATCTGCTAACCCAGGCAGGGTTTTGTAGCGAAGTACCATAATTTTATTGCTAACATTATTTCCGGTGCAAATGGTAATCCTCTTTTCGTTGGTTTCCTGAGGTCGGATGCCACCAACGGCAATATGACACTTTTTACAGATTCTGGTGTAAATCTATAACTTGCGTGAAATTCCTGAATAGAATATTTTGTAAAGGGATCAGAATAATCTCGTAAATTCCACCTCGGTCCCACTTCTCTATATCTTCTGGCATAATATAAAAACTTAAGTTAAAACTTAACTTAACTTAACCTTCCCGGCCCGCCTTTCGTCAACGCGAGCATGGTCGAAAAGCTTGTTGTTTCATCCAGAGCCACAGCGGTGGTATTATTTCTACTCCCCTGTCTTACCTAGCCCCGAACCCGCACTATTTGCCTCCCGCGTACCTCATACCGCCTAACGCGAGGACATTGAACGAAAAATATTGTTCAAAAATTTATAAAACTTGTTCCAGGAAATACGTGTTTTTGAATTAGTCTTACAAGTATGTGAAATGAATATTTGTTATTTAGAATCTCCACTACATTTGCAAGGCTTCTATTTTCTGAAGTTTTCTTTACTTTTACAATTTATAAGTACATTATGAACGGCCAAAGTTGAGGCAAAAGTTGTGCAAAACAGCAATTTTTGGAGGCTTATACTGAATTTGATTCTACAAATTTTTATTTTTTGCTTCGATAGAAGCCTAGATATAGTCCACAAGATACCTAATAGTTCGAAAAATTCAAAGATATATGTCTAACAACGGCATAGTCACGCACGAGCTATTGTCAAAATTCTCGCGAAAAGTAAAGTCTGCCAAATCAGACATTATTCCTTTTTAATTAATAAACGTTTATTATGAAATCGAATTCGCGGGTAAAAATAGAACCCGAAACGTACATGTCAAAATCAGCCATTAAATATTTAAGTAAAGGTTTTGCTTTCATCATCATCATTTCAGCCGAAAGACGTCCACTGCTGGACATAGGCCTCCCCCAAGTGTCGCCACATTGACCGGTCCCGTGCGACTCGCATCCAGTGGATTCCTGCAACCTTCACCAGGTCATCGGTCCACCTAGTGGGAGGCCTTCCAACGCAACGTCTTCCGGTTCGCGGTCGCCACTCCAGAACTTTTCGGCCGCATCGGCCATCCGTTCTGCGAGCAATGTGCCCTGCCCACTGCCACTTAAGTTTGGTAAGGTTTTGCTTTACTTAACTTTAATTGTCATTATGGGACGCTAATGAACCGTTAACTGACTCTGAGGGTGATTTTTTTTTATTTTTTACTAAGGAACCGTTTAAGTAACCATTAACTGACTCTGAGTGTGGGTGTAAGTGTTATTAAGTTTTCTAATTGCTCATTATCAGTAGCAGCCACAGAGTATGTATTTGTACGCGGTTGATGGAAATAGGCTCGGCCCCAATTACATTTGACTCAAATACTATATTTTCGTTTAGGTGAACTACACCTCTGCAACTCTCTTTGGAGATTAGAGGCATGATTATATCATAGTATTTTTTTATTTCCGGAGCTTATGTTTTTATCAACAGATTAACGTGATCAGATCAAGAGATGATTGATTATTTATATTATGATTTAATTTGATTGATAAAAAATATCGATTCGTTCATAATTATCAATCAATAGAAAGAAGAGAACTTAGAACTTCCACAAAACAGAGAAGATTACAGAAGTACATATGTATTTTTAAAAGCATAATCTATACTAATATTATAAAGAGGTAACATTTGTTTGTAAGTTTGTATGTAGGGGGTAATCTCCGGAAGTAAAGAACCAATTTTAAAAATTGTTTCACTGGTAGAAAGCTACATTATTCGTGAGTGCTATAGGCTATATTTTATTCCCGTACTCCCACGGGAACGGGAACTACGCGGGTGAAACCGCGGGACGTCAGCTAGTTAATATTAAAACATAACAATAGTGCACCCATCATTACGCCCGGTCCCATGTAATAGGAGGCAAGCCTTTTGCCATCATTCGGGCTCAATTCTAGAATCCATGGCTGCTACTGAGAAATTCTTCTAAAAAACTCATTAACACTTTGCCCGACCTGGAAATCGAATCCAATACCTCAGCAGTACTAATTAGAATTAGTAAAAAAAATATCATTCAATATTAATTGACATGAGGTTTACTAACAAAATAAAAAAATGAATAGGCCCATAACCGCAAAGCCTTCACATTTTACTTATCCTACTTGTACTTATTATAAGTGGTGTACAAATAAAACCTTTTGTTTGTATATATTTACAACGATTATGTACAGTCACTAACACCAATATTTCGTTGCTTAATCATATTGTCAAGGTCAAGCAACACTTCACGGAGTCGGTCAGTTGATGGGTGGCGATTACATACCAAGTTCCATCCGTCGTATGATCTTTGACAGTCGTTACGGGTATACAGTGGCTTGAAAGTCTGCAAATCAATCATCATCATCATCATCATCATTTCAGCCGAAAGACGTCCACTGCTGGACATAGGCCTCCCCCAAGTGTCGCCACATTGACCGGTCCCGTGCGACTCGCATCCAGCGGATTCCTGCAACCTTCACCAGGTCATCGGTCCACCTAGTGGGAGGCCTTCCAACGCAACGTCTTCCGGTTCGCGGTCGCCACTCCAGAACTTTTCGGCCCCATCGGCCATCCGTTCTGCGAGCAATGTGCCCTGCCCACTGCCACTTAAGTTTGGCAATTCTTCGGGCTACGTCGGTAACCTTTGTTTTCTTGCGGATGTCTTCATTTCTGATTCGATCGCGCAAGGAAACTCCGAGCATAGCCCTCTCCATTGCCCTTTGGGTGACTTTAAGCTTTCTGATGAGGCCCATTGTGAGCGACCACGTTTCGGTCCCGTATGTAATCACTGGCAACACACACTGGTCATAGACTTTCGTCTTGAGACACTGCGGTAGGTTGGCCGAGAAGATACCGCGCAATTTCCCGAACGCTGCCCAACCGAGTCGGATTCGACGATTGACCTCTTTCTAGAAGTTAGACCTACCTAACTGGACCGTTTGTCCCAGGTACACATAATCGTCTACAACTTCGAGAGTAGAGTCTCCGATCTTGATAGGAGTGGGTGTGACATGGGCATTCAACATGACCTTAGTCTTGTCCATGTTCATTTTTAGACCCACTCTTCCGGAAGCTCTACTGAGGTCGTGCCTAGCCCTCTCCAGTCCAGAACCTTGAAGACATCCTCCAGTGCAGCGGTGAACAGTTTCGGAGATATGACGTCTCCCTGTCTCACACCTCGCTGCAGGAGGATAGGTTTCGAGGCTTGGTCCTGAAGTCGGACTGACATGGTGGCGTTTTTGTACAAACACTTCAACACCTCGATGTACTGATAATCGATTTGGCACCGTTGGAGAGACTGCAGTACAGCCCAGGTCTCGATCGAATCGAAGGCTTTCTCGTAGTCCACAAACGCTAAACAGAGAGGCAGGTTATGCTCTTCGGTCTTCTGTATAACTTGCCGCAGCGTATGTATGTGGTCCACGGTGCTAAAGCCTTTTCGGAAACCGGCTTGTTCGAGTGGCTGGAAATCGTCAAACCTGCGCGCGAGACGATTCGTGATGACTCTAGAAAACAACTTGTAGACATGGCTTAGAAGTGAGATGGGCCTATAATTCTTCAGCCGGGCATTGTCACCCTTTTTGAAGAAGAGCACCACCACACCCCTGCACCATGCCTGTGGCGTTCTTCCCTCAAGTATGACGGAATTAAACAGCTTCTGAAGGGCCTTAAGTACCGGTTTTCCACCCGCCTTCAGGAGTTCGGCCGTAATTCCGTCATCACCCGGTGCCTTGTTGTTTTTGAGCTGCTTCAGAGCCATCCTAATCTCGTACAGGCTGACGTCCGGGATGTCTTCGGTATAGTGTCGGGTCAGTCTAGCTCTTGGGTCGTTGGCTAGATCTACGACGGGTTTACTGGTTGACGTGTACAACTGTCCATAGAAGCTCTCGATCTCCCTTAGAAGCTCCGGTTTGGCGGATAAGATCCTACCATCGTCGGTCTTCAGTTTCGTGAGCTGGCTCTGCCCAATAGCCAGATCCCATGCAAATACCTTGGAGCCTTTATTCCGCTCAATCGCGTCTTTAATACGCTCGGTATTAAAGCAAATCAATCAGTAAAAAAGTAACTATAAAAAAGTATACAAAATAAAAAAGTATCTATGTAGTATATCAACTATCTGGTGTCCACCACACAAGCCTCGTTGCTTAGTGTGGCACTAGATAGCACTGTGTGTAATGTCCAGCGATATTCATTTATTTATTTATCTGCCTAGTCTTACCAAAGGGGTATCGTATTACTCAGTACTAAAGGGTTGTGGAGGTCAGATAGGCAGTCGCTCTATGTGAAATACTGGTATTCAGAATTATGCATTCAGTTAGACTGGAAGCCAACCTCAACATAGTTGGGAAAAGGTAGGCAGACGATGATTATAAATTGTGAAATATGTCTTTTCTTAAAGGACGACTCGACTCGGTAAAGGTCGACTCGGCTGGGCAGCGTTCGGGAAGTTGCGCGGTATCTTCTCGTCCAACCTACCGCAGTGTCTCAAGACGAAAGTATATGACCAGTGTGTGTTGCCAGTGATTACATACGGGACCGACACGTGTTCGCTCACAATGGGCCTCATCAGAAATCTTAAAGTCACCCAAAGGGCAATGGAGAGGGCTATGCTCGGAGTTTCCTTGCGCGATCGAATCAGAAATGAAGACATCCGCAAGAGAACCATGATTACCGGCGTAGCCCGAAAAATTGTCAAACTGAAGTGGCAGTGGGCAGGGCACATTGCTCGCAGAACGGATGGCTGAAAAGTTCTGGAGTGGCGACCGCGAACCGGAAGACGTTGCGTTGGAAGACCTCCTACTAGGTGGAGCGGTGACCTGGTGAAGGTTGTGGGAATCCGCTGTATGCGAGTCACACGGAACCGGTCAATGTGGCGATACTTGGGGGAGGCCTATGTCCAGCAGTGGACGTCTTTCGGCTGAAATGATGATGATGATGATGATGAGAAGGACATATACTGAACTTATTGTTAAGGATCTTTAGAAAGGTCATGTGCGTACTCGGTACGGACGTGCGTGTATGACCAAATGTATGAAAGTGGTCGAGGCGAAAAAGAAAAAGAAAAGAAAGAAAAGAAAGAAAAGAAAGAAAAGAAAGAAAAGAAAGAAAAGAAAGAAAAGAAAGAAAAGAAAGAAAAGAAAGAAAAGAAAGAAAAGAAAGAAAAGAAAAAAAAGAAAGAAAAGAAAGAAAAGAAAGAAAAGAAAGAAAAGAAAGAAAAGAAAGAAAAGAAAGAAAAGAAAGAAAAGAAAGAAAAGAAAGAAAAGAATTTATTGAACTTACACAGGACATAACAGAAACAAAAAGATAGAATAGACATAACAAAATGATATAAAAAAGTAAATAAGAGAAAAAAACAATAAAAATAGTCCTGTGCGAGGCCAAAGGGCTCCTATCTCAGCAAGGTGCTGTGAAATTTAAAAAAAAAAGGTCACAGCGCTGGTAAGTATCCTGATAAGGTCCAGAGTGATGCTACGGTAAAATTATAATTAAAAATAATAATAATAAACAAATATAAATATTTAATGTGTAATAATCAAAGGTTATAGAATAAAAATATAATTTTACCTACACCCAACGTCACCACAGTTTGTCTATGCATGGTTGCATGGCAACACTGACAGAGACGCGGGCGCAGACATTTGTGTCAGCGAAGAAAAACCAAAACAATCAATCAATACTACTTTACATAAACAGATGACACAGTGTCCAGTGATCGTATAACATAATTTCTCTTGTGGCTGTCAACAAAATTTAAGTATTATATAGTGGACAAAAAATAATAATAATTATTAAGCAGTAGGTACGTAAGTTACCGAAAGGAAAAAGTAAAAGGATCAGTGTGTAACGCATCTTTGCAGGTTGCGTTCTGTTGGTTCTGCCTACCCTCATGGGAATGAAGGGGCTTTCAGACTATTCTATAATATAATAGCATATAGTATATAGTTCATAGCACAACAATATCGCGCACCATACATTGTTATGGACACGTTCACACTGTACTGTACTATATATTATTGGCTTACTATACGCTATAAAATTGTGCGATGCGCTGAATTCATGCTGTGCTATATCACGCGCCGCGCTCTTCCTCATCCCTCACCCCCGGCACTCTTCAAAGATCGCGGTCAAAATCAAAATCAAAATCAAAGCATTTATTTCAAGTAGGCCAGTTCCAGGCACTTTTGAATTGTCGAAACAAAAATGAAAATTAAATGTAGCTACAGTCACAGTCACAAGACATAAAAACTGTGAAAGTACTGTAGTTGCCCATTCCCTAGCGTAGATCTCTATGGAGAAGAACGGGCAAGAAACTCCATGGACACTCTTTTAAATCAAAATGTTGTTACAAAATCTTGGTTACATCATTCATGTTAAGATGGTATATTATGTGAGAACAATGTAGCAAGATGTGCACGTTAAAAGTGTCCATAGTAAAAACAAAAAATACAATTAAAAAATAAACATTCAAATAAGCCATGGCAACTAAGAGATGACCAGTCGCAACTGACAGCGCCCGTTCACGAACATGACGCATGGATCAGCACCATTCAGCTCAACCATTTCGAAGGGAACTAAATGATCCAACACACGCGCCACCATCAGCGAGACATTAGAGTGAGCATGACATACTCTCAACCACCAGGGCACATTCAAGTCAAGAAATAAAAATAAAAACGTAGGATTTCAGTGAATGATAGCTTTCTAGTACATAGTACTCACACAATATGGGCTATGCGATTATATAATACTAGAGATTGATTCTATACAATGCAAAGATAGTTGTACAATCTTCAGCAGCTCCAACAATTCTATTTAATGCTATCAATTTATGCGCCCCTGTCCATGTGGAGCAGGACCAGCATTGAGCCACGCATTTTTATCAGCGATATAATCGCCCAACTTGTAATAAGCTTACTTACATAGTGTGCGTTTGATACATGTTTTAAATTTCGTCTCATTCAGTTCAAGAATACTTTGTGGAATTTTATTATAGCATCTCAAACAGTACCCCATGAAAGATGAGTCTACTTTAGCGAGTCTGAAGCCTGGCTGAACGAGTTGGTCCCTATTTCTAGTACTGTAATTATGTCTATCACCTCTTTTACCAAAAAGGTGCAGATTTTTTCTGACGTACATTATGTTTTCGTAGATGTACTGACAATGTACGGTCAACTGAGCTTGCTATATACAATAAATGCTTGCGATAATATCGCATAATGTGAACGCCAAGCTATATAGTATAGCATTAGGTCCTTCTTTGCTATACTATATAGCACAATAGTATAGCGTAGTCTGAAAGCCGCTTAAGGCGTAAGTTTATGTCATTAACGTCATCATTATTATCTACCCCTTATCCCAATTCATTAGTGGTCGGCGCATCATATCTTCTTCTTCCATACTTCTCTATTACCTACTCGTCATCTCATCAGACACTTTCTTTCTATAGTCTTCCCAGATAAGTAGGAATTAAAGGTCATTGCTCTTTCCTTAATTTCTCTGCGTATGTACCCCGACAATACATTATGAATCGTTTTTTATTACTAGAAAAAGTCAAGGATCACGATAAAGGTTGTTTCGGGACAAGTTTATGTCATTATTTCTGTTTTCGGAATTATGTATTTGAATAAATGTGTGCGGGTTAATGACCTTTATTTCCTACTTATCTGGGCAGACCATAGCCATATCATCCTTCACACAATCTATCTATCGCGTGAGTTAATATTAATAGGCTATTTTCCTACTTATCTGGGCAGACTATAGCCATATCATCCTTCACACAATCTATCTATCGCGTGAGTTAATATTAATAGGCTATTTTCCTACTTATCTGGGCAGACTATAGCCATATCATCCTTCACACAATCTATCTATCGCGTGAGTTAATATTAATAGGCTATTTTCCTACTTATCTGGGCATACTATAGCCATATCATCCTTCACACAATCTATCTATCGCGTGAGTTAATATTAATAGGCTATTTTCCTACTTATCTGGGCAGACTATAGCCATATCATCCTTCACACAATCTATCTATCGCGTAAGTTAATATTAATAGGCTATTTTCCTACTTATCTGGGCAGACTATAGCCATATCATCCTTCACACAATCTATCTATCGCGTGAGTTAATATTAATAGGCTATTTTCCTACTTATCTGGGCAGACTATAGCCATATCATCCTTCACACAATCTATCTATCGCGTGAGTTAATATTAATAGGCTATTTTCCTACTTATCTGGGCAGACTATAGCCATATCATCCTTCACACAATCTATCTATCGCGTGAGTTAATATTAATAGGCTATTTTCCTACTTATCTGGGCAGACTATAGCCATATCATCCTTCACACAATCTAACAATCAAGTACATACATATTGATGCTCTTGACTGTACGTATAGACTACAAGTTCCGCATTCTTATATTTTTACCCAGTTATTTTGATATCAATAGCTCATTTTTAGATTACAAATGCTGTATGGGTTTTCATCAAGGATGTTATGTATTTATGACGTAAGTAACGGACAAAAGATGGCTATAAAACCATAATATTTCTGGGAAGGTACTTAGAGAACTATAAATTATTCGTTTTTCCTGCTAAGCGATAAGATGATATAGTAAATACTTAGCTTCTATTCTATGAAATAGTCTGTCGAACAGGAACTTGATAAAAAGTGAAGTATAATCATAAGCCTAGCGATCGAAAAATTTTAGGAGAAGTAAGGGAGTACCTTATTACACACCTAACATACGTACACACACGCACACATTATACCTACATTGTACACAGCCACGCAACAGCCTAGCATTAGCATAACATTTTTAGGGTTCCGTATCCAAAGGGTAAAAACCGGCCAAGTGCGAGTCGGACTCGCGCACGAAGGGTTCCGTACCATTATTATCAAAAAAGGGCAAAAAAATCACGTTTGTTATATGGGAGCCCCCCTTTAATATTAATTTTATTCTGTTTTTAGTATTTGTTGTTATAGCGGCAACAGAAATACATCATCTGTGAAAATTTCAGCTGTCTAGCTGTCACGTTTCATGAGATACAGCCTGGTGACAGACAGACGGACAGACGGACAGACGGACAGACAGACGGACAGACAGACGGACAGACAGCGAAGTCTTAGTAATAGGGTTCCGTTTTTACCCTTTGGGTACGGAACCCTAAAAACGGAACCCTATTACTAAGACTTCGCTGTCTGTCCGTCTGTCTGTCCGTCTGTCTGCCACCAGGCTGTATCTCATGAACCGTGACAGCTAGACAGCTGAAATTTTCACAGATGATGTATTTCTGTTGCCGCTATAACAACAAATACTAAATATAGTCAATGGTACGGAACCCTTCGTGTGCGAGTCCGACTCGCACTTGGCCGGTTTTTTTAGTATTTGTTGCCGTGAACGGTGGTCCCGCGTATTGTGTAATTTCAGAGCTCTACGCGGTACCGATAGGCAGTTAGAGCTCGAAATGTCGTAATTTTACGATTTTGACTTTTTTTAATTTTGACTAAGTATTTGCTGCTCAATCCGCCGCAGGTACACGTCTTCTGTGAAAATTAAACGAATCACCTAATACGAATACCTATCTCCGTTGTAAAGATACAGCCCTCGAATATTTGGACGGACAGACAGACAGACGGACGGACGGTGTTGGCAAAGCAATAGATTTTCGTACCCGAGCTGCGCTCGAAAACGGAAACCTACAAAGTATAAGATAATATCAAGCAAGATTAGAAGGTACTTCGATACTACAAAATAGTGTAGGTACCTAGTAGTCATACGTTTACATTACCTTCCACAGGGTGAACGAGTAATTTAGGAACGCGAGCATATGCACAAGTGACTACGCTAAAAATGAAGTCGATGTTGCGATGTCTGTTTTAAAAGAGAACATTAAAAAACCGGCCAAGAGCGTGTCGGGCCACGCTCAGTGTAGGGTTCCGTAGTTTCCCGTCGGTCACAATAAGTGTTCCCACTTACGAGTTTAAAGAATCAGACAAAAAGAAACAGAAATCAGACAAAAAATGTTGTTTTCATCATGTTCAAAATGATTTTCCTAGAAAGTCCTTATAAAGTTCTACTTTTCAGATTTTTTTCATATTTTCTAAACTTATGGTTCAAAAGTTAGAGGGGGGGGGGACACATTGTTTTTTACTTTTGGAGCGATTATTTCCGAAATTAGTGACATTATCAAAAAATGATTTTAGGAAACCCCTATTCATTTTTAAATACCTTTCCAACAGTATATCACACGTTAGGGTTGAAATTAAAAAAAAAATCACTTCCCACTTTACATATAGGGGGGCTACCCTAATAAAACATTTTTTCCAATTTTTATTTTACCACTTTGTCGGCGTGATTGATATACATATTGGTACCAAATTTCAGCTTTCTAGTGCTAACGGTCACAGAGATTAAGCGAGGACGGACGGACGGACAGACATGGCGAAACTATAAGGGTTCCTAGTTGACTACGGAACCCTAAAAAACAGACCTTCCCATTACAAAAATGTACAACGAGGCAGTGGTAAAACTACAATATACCGGAATTGAATTGATTTGTAAAGTAGGTACCAGAATTTCGAAATGTGCAACATGGCTTATACGATGCTAGAAATAAACATTTAGGGGTCCGTAAAACTATTTGTGAAAACGTAGAAGATGTAGAAATCCCTCAACAGCTTACAGATTTTCTTTTAGCTGGCTATTACTACGAAGAAACCGAATTATCTTGTTTTGCTCACAGAAAACCAAAAAAAATATTCACAAAATAAACTTTTCACTTCTCATGCTCTGAAAGTGCTTGTTTGTGCAGGGCTGCACAAAAACGAATTTTGTGCACAAGGGCATTAACGTATCTACTCATAAATGTATCTATATTAAGGTAAAGACAATGAGCCATACAGCCAAACGCGATAAGAAGTTCATAGATAGAATTTGTTATTTTATAATATTTACTTTAATTTATTTGCCTAATGAGACAACTTACTTGATACTTTTAAGACATAAAAGATATACAAAATTAAATTCAAGTACCTGCGGTAGGCAGCAGCGGTAGCCTAGTGGTGGCAGCCGCGACTTACGAACAGTAAGTCGTGGGTTCGAACCCAGACAGGCGCATTACTTTGTGTAATTTATTTCATCACCACTGCTCTCAAAACGGTGAAGGAAAACATCGTGAGGAAACCGGCATGTCCTAGAACCACAAAATTCGAAGACATGTGATATCTACCAATCCGCACTGGGCCCGCGTGGTGGATTATAGCCTATTCCCTCTCATAGAGAGGAGGCCTGTGTCCCAGTAGTGGAAACATTAATAGGCTGATGATGATGATAACCTGCGGTAGGTTATTTAATTAATTTAAGAAAATTATTATTACAAAATTAATTTAATAGTAGGCTGTATAGGTCTGCAACCCAAGCCTTATATCACTGCCGTAAGATTTCAAAAAAATAAAGCGGCGGGAAACAGCTCTTGTTTTTTCGTGCGTTTATTAATTTCTTCAATACTACTTTTTTTATTTCCTCGCAATCGAAGTGAAAAGCAGAGTTTATAACTCGTCCAGAAAACCATTTTATCCTCGACAATTAGTATCCGAAGCGGAAGCCGACCTTTTTTTTTCAATTTTGGTGTATAACAAACTATATTCTGTTCTATTCAGAACCATAAACTCCTTCAATAGTCATACATATGAATGAGCTAGTCAACATTACATGATCATCACAAGAGCATAGTTTTCGAATGAAATCATTGAATAATTATCAAAACAATGGCATGGCCTCTGACGAATTGATTTTGAATAGCAATGTAATATTGGTGTGACCATGGCTTGAAGATTAGAGAAAACAAAAACACTGTATTTTGTACTTGAAGTATTTTTAGGGTTCTTTCCAAAAAATTACAAAAACGGAACCTTTATAGGATCACTCGTGTGTCTGTCTGTCTGTCCGTCCGTACAACCAATTTGCTCCGAATCTACTGGACTAAATCAGGCGAAATTAGGTAGGATGGTGTATTCCTATGACCCAAATACAGATGTGTAAAGTCAATTTTTTTTTTTTAAATGAGGGTCATTTTAGGGGGACAAATTAGGAAAGTTAAGAAAAAAGTTTTGCAAACATTACTGTGATAAATATCAAATGAAAGGGCTCTTTATGAGGATCTCAAATATATTTATGTTATTGTTGTAAAATAAACAGTTTTGATTTTATTCATGAAAGACGAGAATTGACCACTCCCCGCCCTGATCTCCGAAACTACAGAGCCTAAAATTTTGAAAAAAATACTAAATATATAGTTCTTGCTTGTAGACTACAGAAAAACCTATAAGAATTCTATCAATTGAAAATAAAGTGGTAAATTCAATATCGACGCCGACAACGTTGCGTGTATAGTTTTTAGTCTCTTATAGTTTACAATATGTATTAGTATATTATTGTTGTTAATTATTATTTTGTGTATTTTATCTATGGGCCTTAGTCGCCTGACAATAAAATGATTATTATTATTATTTTTATTATTAATATATGACTTTGGCATTGTACGGAACCCTCTCCACACAAGTTCAACTCGCACTTGGCCGGTTGTTTATAAGAAAATGAGTAAGTGATGAGTTGGTTGATAGGTTTTAAATAATAATCTCATCTGACTAGTATTCTACAGAGGTAAAGTTTGTAAGTTTAAATGTGGTTAATCTCTGAAACTACTCATCCGATTCCCAATATTCTTACCTACTGATAGAAAGCTAACCTATTGTTGAGTCATCAATTCTCTTCCCCTTATTCTATTATATTCATTAGTGGTCGGCGCGGATATTTTTAATGTTAAAACCAATTACTTCACGCGAACGATGTCTTTGGCAGAATTACAATCATCATCATCATCATTTCAGCCGAAAGACGTCCACTGCTGGACATAGGCCCACCCAAAAGGGGGTTTTGGCCATAATCGCCACGCTTGGCAGGCGGATTGGCGATCGCAGTGCGGTTGTTACAAAAGCACAGAGAATGCTGCTGCCCATTCTCTGGTTAGTCCCTTAATCGCCTCTTACGATACAATTACGAATTACAATACTTTTTTATATTTTTAAATGTTTTTCCAATGAATGTTTAAAATTTAATACTAGAAATTACAATACTTACTTGATTTTCTTACTTAATGCAGGAAAAAGGCAGAGAAGTACCTATAGATAATTGATGCCATTGCTTTCATCACTATTTAGTGATGAAAGCAAATGTGGTGGTGGTGGTGGTGGTGTGGTGATGTGGTGTGGTGTGGTGTGGTGAGTGTGGTGTGGTGTGGTGAGTGTGGTGTGGTGTGGTGTGTGGTGAGTGTGGTGTGGTGTGGTGTGTGGTGAGTGTGGTGTGGTGGTGTGTGGTGTGGTGTGGTGTGGTGTGGTGTGGTGTGTGGTGGTGTGTAATGTCCAGCGATATTTTTTATTTAAGTAAATATATATAATAAATATCGCTGGACATTACACACAGCGCCATCTAGTGCTACACTAAGCAACGAGGCTTGTGTCGTGGACACCAGATAGTTGATATACATACTACATAGATACTTTTTGTTTGTGAATACATACTTATTATTATACGTACATTTAAACATCCATGACTCGGAAACAAATGTCCATGCTCATCACACAAACATTTGCTCCTACCGATCTCAAACACCGTGAGGAAACCGGCATGTCCTAGAACCAAAAATTCGAAGACATGTGACATCTACCAACCCGCACTGGGCCCGCGTGGTGGATTATAGCACATTCCCTCTCATAGAGAGGAGGCCTGTGTCCCAGCAGTGGGAACATTACTGGCTGATTATGTTTATCCTATTAATCAATAAAATAAACATAATCAAACTGTATTGTTACTCTGACTCATTATCAAAACAATTAGTCATTCGTTGAAATCAATTAAATTTATATAATAATCTAAAAAACTTCATAGATGAATAAATTGAAAATCATAAGTTTCGTATTAAATTGTCGGTATGTATGATGTACGACTGTCAAATTATTAATAAATCCAATTATTATCACATTATTATAGATTGGATCCGTAAATAAAGGTTATTTTGTGGTCCGCTTCTGTTTTTTTCAAGATCATAAAATAATAAATTACGCATTTGATATTAAATGTTACACCCATCACCTTCCCGACCTTATCTCATGTTACTTGGGATCGTTGCAACTCATTTTTACCCGACTGCGCCAGAAGGAGGGTTATGTTTTTCGAGAGTATGTACCTATGTATGTATGTATAATTGTTTGGCACGCTCTGTGGACTGAACGGCTCGATGGATTTTAGCTTGAGAGGTGTCGTTAGATTCGTATTGACTGTGAGAGTGACACTGGGTATACCAAAATAAAAAAAAAAACAAAATGGCGGATTTTTTACGCCAAATTCAAATGTTTGGCACGCTCTGCAGCCTGAACGGCTCGAAGGATTTTAGCTTGAGAGGTGTCGTTAGATTTGTATTTACTGTGAGAGTGACACTGGGTATATTAAAATAAAAAATAAAAAACAAAAAGTGCGGATTTCTGGCGCCAAATTCAAATGTTTGGCACGCTCTGCAGCCTGAACGGCTTGATAACGAGCTCATCATGAGGATTTTAAAATAGTATATCTAAGTAACCGAAAAGTTTAAGGGTAAAGACCAAAATTTTGACGCATTTGCCCAATCAAAAACTTCCCAACAATTTTTCTTGAAAACTATGTCTGATAGAATTTTACGACAATTAATACTAAATTAAATGGTTATTTGTCCAGCATGCCAAACACTCAAAGTTATAGAATAATACTCGATACCAGAGTAAATTAAATAATTTCTCCACTAACCCGACCAAATTATGTATAAAACGGCTTAATAATTTTGGAGGGTGAACTTTGAGGATATTTCTGAACAAGTTCTGTGTAACATAGAGGCTGAATGTTGAATTCTACAGCAATAGCGTATAATCGGCAACCCTTTTCACATATACTGTAATGAACTAACCGTTATATTATGCTTATTTACAGTTCTTTTTATTTATGTGCGATTTTACACAATTGTGCTACTTATTTTGTGCAACCGTTTTCATTGGCTGTTTCTATAGACTTGAAACAAGGTTGGATTTCGTTTTGGAGGACTGGCAACACTGCGCGTAATTGTCTATGACAGCATTGACAGCTAAAGCCTAACGGCCAAATGGAATCATTTCCAATGTCAAACTCAAAGTGATTTAGCGTGGTCAGAAATTTTTCGGCAGGTTTTTCGACGTTTTTTACGGTAAGTCTAGTGTTTTAATTATAATTTAATAGTGCTATACGTAACAAAAAACATGGGCTTTTGTGTAATGTTCATTTCAATACGATTCACAGTGTAGTTTTTGAGGAATCAATACTTATTCACTGTGCTACCTCACAATTGTGACACTTTTGTATTACTTTTGTAACACCAGTTGAACAATTTCTGTGTCACCACAATTGTGCTACCATAATAAGGTTGGGATACACTTAGTAATATAGTTGTTTAGCATTTGATGAGTGGTTGAGTATTGGGATAGTTTATTAAGAATATGCCCATCGCACGCCCAATAGCAGACAATAGATAGATGTCAGCACACATGGTGTGCAATTTACGTTTTAAGGTTAAGAGTGTTTACGACTTACGGCATTTCATACAAACTTTCAAGTCCTTAATTTTCGAAATGACTGGACCGATTTTAATGAAACTTCATACGCATAAGCAGGATACCTAGCTCTACAAAGTTACTAAAGAACATTTTTACATTATTAAACTTTGCCTATAGTGGCAAATTTATACTGTTTTGGTCGTCACAAGCCAACTAATAGGCATGAAATAAGACTTTTTCTTTTTAACTTTCAGATACCACTTACTTCGGCAGAAAAGTCCAAAAGATATAGTGAACGATAAAAAAATATAATCCTGAAAAATTTGAAGCTTTACAAAAAAAATGTAAAGGACAAAACAATTGTACAAGACCCAGACAGCTGTTTTGACAAAAGAACAGAAAGAAGAACGAAGGAAAAACTTTGAAACTTTATCAAAGGAAAACCTAATTTTTTTGGTGTTTTTTTATGTTAAAACCTAGTACATAATTACCTACTTTAAATTTTGGAGACATAATATAACTTGCTCAAGATTATAATTTTGTTTTAATTTCGTCTGAGTGCACTTAATTTTGCCAAAGATGTTAGATATTGATGTCTGCTTTTCTACATTTATAAACTATATGAAACTCCTAATGTAACCTCAACTTTATAGTTTTTTGCTACCATTTTGTGCCACTATTGTGTTACTGTAGTGTAAATTTCTGTGCGACTTTTGCGTCACTATCGCACAACATTTTGTGTCACTATTGTGTCATTTGCGTCAATATTTTGGACTTCACCCTTAAAATAAAAATATTTTTTTTTTTTTTTTTCTTCCATTCTCCCCTGTCAACCGTCACACAATCATTTACACCTTTTTCCTTCATATCAGTCCTCACACAATCCATCCATCGTTTCCTTGGTCTTCCTCTCACTCTCCATCCATCCACATTTTATATTCATCACTCTATAAGCCACATGCGATTCGCCCATCCTTTTTTTTTTCGGATGGGAAATCATCAAATAACTCCTCCCGCTCTGGGCGGAGCAGGAGGGATTGTCAGACTTTTACTGACTAAAACCCATCCATGTTCCTTCATCGCCCTTTGTGTTCTTTTTGCCACGGTATCTCTTTCGAACAGTCCCGCAACCCCGGCAGGCATCGGTCCTTGCGGACCCCTTCCTATTGCTGACTCTCTTTGAGGCGCGCGTGGAACACGAACGCGCCAATTCGTACCTCCTTACACGAAATTAAAAAGTATACCGCGTGAAATGTCATTCAATTGTGGTTTGTCATACGAATGTCAAACCACAAATAAATAGCTGCAAACTTTAAATTTCTTTTGTAATGTACACCCTCACTACCTTATGATGTTATAATATTATGCAATAGTATTGACATTACATAACTTCATACGTAATATCTGTTATTTTTATGTCCTGGAATTGTGCCTGGTTGATGGCAATAGGGGCGACCCTATTGCCATCAATCGGGCACAAATCCAGACTCCGTGTCTGCTACTGAGAAATTCCTGATGGCAAAACTCAATAACACTTTGACCGATACGGGATTGAACCCGGTACATCATGCTCAGCAGTCAGGCTTCCGACGACTAGACCAACGAGGATTTACATGCCGTCGAGAAATATCTCTCAGGCATGCTGGTTTCCTCACGATGTTTTCCTTCACCGAAGCAAGTGATAATTATACAATACGCACATGAAAACATGAAAAATCCTTGGTGCGTTTCTTGGGTTCCAATTCCAGAACTATGACTTGGCAGTTCGACGGTCATAAATACGGTTAAATAAACTGATTGATTGATTGATCACTGGGATATCCCTGCTCAAACAGAAAATGATGATCGCAATATTATATCACCATCATCTGCCTAGCGACACAAAATGACACTAAGTCACAGGCGAGCGGCGCAAGCGCGCTCGCCATTGGCCGAGGCCTACACGGCCAACCCACTGACGGTACCCGTATGTTTACGGGTACACACTGCTCCCGTGGGACAAAGGGCGATGCCCACACCCCGCCAGCCGCAGCCCACTACTGGGCTGTAGCGAGTTCTCAGAGTCCTTTTCCCAACTATGTTGGGGTCGGCTTCCAGTTTTACCGGATGCAGCTGAATACCAGTATTTTACATGGAGCGACTGCCTATCTGACCTCCACAACCCACTTAGTACCGGGTAATACGATACCCCTTCGTAAGACAGGTTGTCAGACTTTTTGGGCCTCTGACTACCTAACGACTGTCAAAGATCTACAAATGACAGCCGGGACCAACGACTGAACGTGCTTTCCGAGGCACGGAGGTAACTCAGTATATAATGGGTGGTCACCCATCCACAGACCAACCTAGGCAAGCACAGCTTAACCTAACGATCGACCCGAGCGGCTGTTATT
Organism: Xestia xanthographa; assembly: GCA_905147715.2. NCBI lineage: Eukaryota > Metazoa > Arthropoda > Insecta > Lepidoptera > Noctuidae > Xestia > Xestia xanthographa. Next base: position 21,741,445 of record LR990667.1, read on the forward strand.
ATTTAGCCACGAGCTCCGCTATGGCTATCGCAACTGTATTATAATATAATACAGTCCAAAAGTTTTTAAAATCGTGGTAACACTAATATAAAGTTTACTAAACATTATGACGGTTAAAATAAACAATTACCTATTATATTTAACTAGGAAATGGTTGAGGTCGACAGGTTAAGTTTTAGGGCTTAATTTATTCACATATGTAACAAAAATATGCACAAAGGATTTGCAAAATTTGTAAACAACTGATGCTCTATTTCCGAGGTCTTCAATAACGTACAATATTGTAGATTCGACACAGTTATTAAGCAAAATTCTTCCTTACTGAAGACAAGATTTATAAACGTTACTTAAGCACGCACTTCTTTGGCAAATTGTTGGTTCTGTCACTGTCGCCAACTATAAAAAGCAATTAATTTAAAAAGTAAACGAAAGACACATAATTTATTATTATAAGCCTGTATAGTCCCACTGCAGGGCAAAGGCCTCCGTTCCCTCCTTCCACATTTCACGATCTAGTGCGATTGTAGCCCAATCCTTTGCGAAAGAGTCTAGCTCATCCTGCCATCTCCTTCTGGGCCTGCCGCGTTGACGTTTCATGCTACTTGGTATCCACTGAGTGTTAATTTTTGCCCATTGCTCCTCCGACATGCGGCAGATGTGAAAAGCCCAGTTCCACTTCAACCTAACAGATGGCCAACATCAGCTATTTGGGTTTTGGAGCGAAGTGTGGAGTTTCTGACGCGGTCTGTAAGTTTGACACCCAGTATACTTCGCTCCATACTTCGAACCAAAAGAAACAAATTGCAACTAAGCTTTAACAAGCAACATCAGTCGCAAAGTATGAGTGAGTTGAAAATGTCTAAGTGCTCGGCCAGAGTGGGAGCGCGGTGCGTGGTGCGGTGCGGGTGCGGCAACGCGCGCGGTTGGCTGGCCAGATTGGCCGCGCGGTGCGGCGAGCGGTGCGGGTACGGAGATCCCCGCTCCCGCCAGGGTTACCAACATTAGGGTTTTCCCCCCAAATTTAGGGGCAAATAAGAAGGATGTGATTTTTTAGGGGCTGGCGGGTGCTGGGCTAGACTGAAAACACGGGCGCGGAGCGGGCGCGGGGCGGCATACTCAAACATATGAACTTGAACACGCAAAGACGCCATAGCTGCACAGCTCGTTCATACAAGTGGCCGCAGTGAGTACGTGGGCGGCAACCGACAACCGCGCGTGACCACCGGGGTTCTCAATCTCAAACTACATTCCAACATACATTCGAGCCGTGCTATGGCAACTAGGAGTAAAACAAAAATTCACGTTTTTAATTGAAAACAGCGCTATCTTTAAAAAAAAAATTGTTGCTATGGCTAAATATATTATTGTTGTGAATTAAAATATATACAAAAAGGATTTTCAAGTAATTGTGGGAATTTTGAGTTAGCTTGAGAGGTAAATATTTTTGGGAGTTGGTAACCCTGGCGCCCGCACTTGCCGCCCGCGCTCTCACTGCGGCCACTTGTATGAACGAGCTATGGTTTGAGCTGCCCGCACGCGATTCGCGTGCGGCCCGCGCCAACTAGCCCGCACCGCAGCCCGCACCCGCGTGCCCACTATGGACACTCCAATGAAGTTCATATGTTTGAGCTCGTCGCACCGCGCCCGTACCGCACCCGCGTTTCCACTCTGGCCGAGCACTAAGCATCGCTTTGTCACAATGCTTCGGAAAGCACATCACGCCTAAGCCCCGGCGGGATAGGCCTAATAGTAAACTGTTGTAAAATAGACTAATAGGTTTCAATGTAGGTAATAAGGTGTGAGTGAGACAGGAGTACTTTATAATAATTATGTACATCTGTCTCTCATCATCTGCCTAGCCTTTTCCCAACTATATTGGGGTCGACTTCCAGTTTTACCGGATGCAGCTGAATACCAGTATTTTACATGGAGCGACTGCCTATCTGACCTCCACAACCCAGTTAGTACCGGGTAATACGATACCCTTTGGTAAGACTGGTTGTCAGACTTTTTGGGCCTCTGACTGCCTATCGACTGTATGTATATCTGTCTCTCTCTGACATACAATAAATGAAGGTGATTTTTCTCTTTTCTGTAATGGACATGTTCTAGTATAATAAACGTTTCTGTGAAGATTAAGTATTTATATTTCATCTGGTCCTTTATATTTCATCTGGTTATGGGCCCACAGATCGCTAGTTGTGTAGTCCCTTGTAACACGGGGCGAGCCTTTGAACTGATCCAGATTCCATAGCTGCTATTGAGAAATTCTTGATGGAAAAACCCAATTACACGTTGCCCGACCCGAACATCGAACCCAGGACCTAACTGAAATCCTATCAGTCACTAAGACATGAACAGTTAATAGACAGAATAGGCTAGTTTCCACCATCAATAAATTGAAAATCTATTTAGTCCGTCAGTTAGAGTATTGGACAATAATGGACACGTATTTTTTGTTTTTGTAAATCAATGAATATTGACAAAGATAAAACGCATCAAAACTCGAGAGTGGGGAGACAACGCACTAAAAATTATAGCACGGCGTGACGTATTGAGAATTTTAAAAGCGTCGTGTCTTCGTCAATTTTGGTTTACGTAACAATAGAAAAAATACGTGTCAAATATTTTTTTATAATCTAACTGACGGACTAATAAGATTTTTTCAGGACACAAGCCTATTACTTCCACGTTACCAGGTTACCGACGTAGCCCGAAGAATTGCTAAACTTAAGTGGCAGTGGGCAGGGCACATTGCTCGCAGAACGTATGGCCGATGGGGCTGAAAAGTTCTGAAGAGGGCGACCGCGAACCGGAAGACGTTGCATTAGAAGGCCTCCCACTAGGTGGACCGATGACCTGGTGAAGGTTGCGGGGGGACCCGCTGGATGCGAGTCGCACGGGACCGGTTAATGTGGCGACATTTGGGGGAGGCCTACTTATGTCCAGCAGTGGACGTCTTGCGGCTGAAATGATAATGATGATAAAACGTTGATCTATTGACTGAGTCATAAAGATCTTCGTATAACAATAAAAATAGGCGGTTTATTGTACTATTTCCTCACCTTGACATTTTTGATGTTATTTGCGATAGACATAACAAACCGCAGCATCTGACATATTTGATTTGATCTTCAAAAATCTTTGAAGTGGATCAATATTTTTTTTAGGAGGCCCTAAATGTCAACTTTTGGAATTTTGAAAGAATATAAATAGAAACGCATTTTGATTTTGGAATGGGTAGAGGTCAAAGTACAAACAGTCTTACCAACAACAACAGCCCATAACGTCCACTGCTGGACATAAGCCTCTCTCATGATGGGAGGAATTTGCCGTAATCTCCACGCTTGGCAGGCGGATTGGAGGTCGCAGTGATGAAAGACTAACTGAAAACGCTGCTGCCCATTCTCTGGTCTACGGAGGCGCAAGGTGTTCTGCCTCAGACGTTAGTCGCCTTATACGACACCCGTGAGTGTAATGGGTTGGTTCTATTCTACTCTGCCGGATACCACACGGCTATTCTTACCAAGGGGTATCGTATTACCCAGTTCTACGTGTCTAACCTGGTGTTGTGAGTTTATATGCCGCCCATGGACCGCCTCTGACTTAGCTTTACATGTCGTCGAGAAATATCTCTCAGGCATGCTGGTTTCCTCACGATGTTTTCCTTCACCGAAGCAAGTGATAATTATACAATACGCACATGAATCTGAAAACTCAGAGATGCGTGTCTTGGGTTCGAACTTGAGACCTATGACTTGCCAGTTTGACTGTCACACCAGTAGACTATCACTGCTTACTAACTGTGTTATGGAGGTCAGATAATCAGTCGCTCCATGTAAAATACATAAAATACATACATAATTCAGCTGCATCTGGTTAGACTGGAAGCCGACCCCAAAATACACTGGCCTGCAAAAATAAGTATCACACCTTTAAAATTGCAATAACTTTATAAGTACACAAGATAAACTTTCGAAACAAAAAGGACCCGAAAAAGAGTTTAATTTTGTACATAAAAACTAATAAAGCTGATAAAAATTGGTATAAAACGTTTTTTATTTTAAATCTCTAACTTCTATAGAGTTTAGAAAAAAATGAAATTTTCAAAGTGTAGTACTTAGTTTTGCAGGCCGCAGGTAGTTGGGAAAAGGCTAGGCTGATGATGAAAGAGTACAAAAGGAACCTACATTAGAGGAGTTTTAGTATGAATATGATAATATGAATAACGGAGAGGAGAGAAAGCTTTATGAACAAATAAAGAGTCTAAATAGACTCTTAACGAAGCCGAAAGGCACTTGTTCTCCCCGTCATTGCGATCATTTTTTTGTTCTACACCATACCTGGGAACCTTTTAGTTACGGAGATATTACAAGTCAAAATAGCAAGCTTTTTTTTTTTCAAATATTAGTTTTTATGGACATAAATTTACTTGAAATACCTCTATAACCCGTTTACTATTCAATCAATCCATCATCACAATGTTTTGAGTGCGTTACATTGAGTTTTACCGTAAAACGTGATTTTTCACCCTAAAAAAAGTCGTTTCCCAGCAATAATTTTTGCGTAGTCATTTAGTTTCATGTACAGAATGCTTGGTTGACGGCTCCGTGATGAGGTTGTTTACACCCTGTATGTAGATGAACCAAAAGGAGTACCTAAGGATCCTATAATTGGTGCCAGTTAAGATGAGAATAGCGGTCATTGACCCACCTACATTTATTACACTTCATAAGAGTAAAATTACATTTTTTACGCAAATTCATGATTTTTGACGCAGTAATTTTCAGAAGCAGTAAGATATTTTAATTATTTGCTTATGAATAACGATAGTGCTATTCTCTTTCTTGTAAGTTGGAGTTACACATTTTCATTTTTCTTTTCGTGAAATTGTCTATAAATATTTTACGAACTCAGTTTGCAAGAAAAACCGTCGGTGATGGAACTTTGACGCTCAAATTCACATTGTTACATTCAATTCTTATAAAAGCTAAAATTACTAAAAGATAAGTTGAATGTTTTACTTGTTTATTGAAGTTCTTGAATTTCTTTAAATTCCTTGAGTTTTCACGGAAAACATCGTTAAGAAAGCGTAATAAAGCCATAAATGTCTTGATTCAGCATCTATTATATTCCAAATAAACTAAATTTTATCAAATAAATTAATATGATAATAAAACTTCGATCTACAATGAATACGTTTTGTTAGTTTTTGTTTGTCAATATAATAAGACACAATTACAGTAAATAAAATTGAAATACATTATTTCTGCGTCAATTCAGCTCGCTCCTCAGTCTCATGTCAGTCTCGCCTCTAATTTTCGTCAATAACAAGCGACAATCGTCCGGAGATCACTATTATTATCGACTCGTGTACGCCATCAAAATAATTTGATCCAGGAAGTAAAAATCAAAAATTTGCGAAAAAATTGTAACAGGACTTGAAAACCAAAAATAAGCCTGTTCAAGTCAGGAATCGTCATCTATCGTGATCTTCAACATTTTTTGTAATGAAAAACGATACATGGTTTGTTTTGGTTCGTACGAAGAGATATTAGGGAAAGGGCAATGACCGCTATTCTCATCTAAACTGGCACCAACTATAGCAGGCGACGTTCGATGATGGGAAAAAACCGTGAGCTTATGTGTGTGTATAAGATGCAAATATAAACTAAGCAAGTCAATCATCAATACTCTGACCTTTTCCTCACATCTTACTCACTGGAAATAACCTTCTATTTAGTGACGCATGCGCAGGTATTCTAATAGTGTTCGCTCGTAGAATTTCACCTTGGATAATAGTTAAATAATAACAATATTACATCAGCCTAAAACATAAATGCACAGTACATAGGATGGATAAGCAGAAAGGATTTTCGATCGGCTATTTTTCGGAAGCCTTTTTAGCTTTTTTCGGATGGGAAATCATCAAATTTTAATGACTCCTCCCGCTCTGGGCGGAGCAGGAGGGGGAGTGTCAGACTTTTATTGACTAAAATCCATCCATGTTCCTTCATCGCCCTTTGTGTTCCGGGGCCACGGTATCTCTTTCGAACAGTCCTGCAGCCCCGGCAGGCATCGGTCCTTACGGACCCTTTCCTTTTGCTGACATCTCTTTGAGGCGCGCGTGGAACACGAATACGCCGTCGACACGACCTGTCGTCACGAGACGGACGGACGGCGAGCTAGCCCATAGCCCACCGTTCACAGGCCCGCATCAAGTCCTTGATCGAAAACCGAGAATTGGCAAGTGTACCCGTTTCGCTTGCAAAACGGCCTTTTTTCCTCTAAAGTTTGATATTTAAAAAGGTCATTAAAATACCAATTACTTATCTTATTAGACGGTAAACAATTTGACGGCCTACCAAATGTTAAGTGGTGACCGCAGGCCTAAAACCGCATGAAGAAGCCATGTCTTTGTGCAATAGACATACCTATAAACAGATCTACCCACTGGCTCTCGCCCGCGGCTTTTTTCGCGTTCAACATTTGCCTAGACTTTTCTCAATTATGTTGGGGTCGGCTTCCCGTCTAACCGAATACAGCTGAATACCAGTATTTTAAATGGAGCGACTGCCTATCAGCAGGCCTATTACGTATCTCTGTTGACAGCTCGAAATGATAGTAACTGGGCTCAGTGTCCATCAAATAACTGTCAAAAGGTTAGTTTCGTATTATGTATGACCAGTCGCGGTTAAAAATGACGTCGTCGGTGCCCATCGTGGCTGATAGTCACCGTAACTCATTTTGATAGACGCTTTCGTATCGATTCTTCTTATATTGCGATTATGTAAGCATAGTGGACATCAAATTGATGAAAACTGAGTTTGAAGTGGCTTTCGTGAAAAACGTTACACCGTACCCGGACTGTTAGTCACCGTAAAGTGATATCCACTCTGTGTAATTTGTAATACCAATATTTTGACAATCTCGGTTGTCATCAAAGTTCGGTGTACAACCGAAGCTCGATAGTCACTGGATATAAAAAAGATATGTAATAGCCTACTGACCTCCACAACCCAGTAAATACTGGGTGATACGATACCCCTTGGTGAGACTGGATACTACGTAGCTTCGTTCGCGTTATTATCGGAAATTAGTCCACGCAAACGTTTTAAATACAGCCTTTGACACTCGGGGATAATGTAGCTTGTAGCTTTCCATAAGTGAAAGAATTTTCAGAATCAGATCAGTAGTTTTTAAGATTATCTCCTACATCCAAACTTTCAAACATTATGTGTGAGACTGCACCAGCAGACTCACGATGTCCGCGATTACGCGGAGCCCTAATCAAAATAATACTTGTCCAATCGACAAGGGGAAATCAACTATTAGGTACACTTACCCATCACGTTGGAACTGGAGATGTGGCGTAGTCCCAGGTCACGTCGTATCTGGGTGGGGTGTAAGTGTAAATGTGTTTTGTGTTGTGCATGTGAAGTTATGTCAGATTCGACGGTATTCCAAAGGACGCCCCACAGCGCGTACCGTCGACTGCCTGGTCAAACCTTCCAAGATCACACACGTGGCACTTTCCAATGTCCAACTAAATCTTATCCCGGTTAGCTAACCCAAGTGGGGATTTACAATAGTTCAGCACTAAGTTCAGGAAGTTACCGGCGGCGTCCAAACGACACAAAAGCCGGCTACTTAACCAACAAATTATTCGCGGTCACGACTCAAGATGGCGAAATGTCTTAATTTTCACTCAATTATCAACAAAATATCAAAAACCGATCAAGATTGTATCGGATTAACATTAACTCAAAGTTTTAATCAATAATTACCCGACAACAGCGTGCATAAAAAAAAAACGGAAGCGAGTTTATTTTCCAAACCAAAGGATCACACGGCCAACCAAAACGTCATCTGTCAAACGTCAAAACTGCGTTCGGAAACTTGTGGGATGAAACACATTAAAAACAAATTTCTAAGTCCTCTTATTCAAAACCTTTTGTAATAAAATCGTCAATGCAAGCATTATCATAACAATGAAATCATCAGCTGGCTTGACAATTGACAATACCCACCCATCGTATTATTATGTGCATTGGTAGTGACTTAACCTCTACGCCCTACGCCTGCCGAGAGCTAGGCATACATAATAGTTACATACAAACGAGTACATATTGTGAAAATGTGTTTACATTCGGCTTTGCTTACGAATTTTCTGAAGGAAATATTGAATGGTGACTAAAGACTTAGGAAGACTAAGGCCCAGCGCACACCGCTGGAGGCGCAGCGGAGCGCATGTGAAGACAACAATTTAATATAAACCTTAACTACCTTGATATACGGTCAATATATGATAATAACCATGTACTATCGAGGACACGCCCGCCTGACCACCACTAAGCTAATTTTTGCTTGCACTCGCAACATAGAAACGCTCTCTAGCCCCGCCCCGTTGACTTTGTATAGAAATAATTAATGAAAAGATACCGAATCGGCCGAGCGCACTGACGACGCACGCCCAACGAGAGATATTGTTATTTTGCGCGCTAAAGTTGACGCTTTCCTAATAGGCCCAAACTTTATGGGGGCGTGGCTCGGCGCCTCCGCATGATTTAAGCGAAAAAAAATTAAACTGGTCAGGCGAAAAAGACCCCGATAGTACCTATCGTTTTTCATTACAAAACATGTTGAAGATCACTATAGATGACGATTCAAGACTTGAACAGGCTTTTATTTGGTTTTCGAAGTTAAGAAGTTTAATAAATGTAAATGACCGCTATTCTCATCTTAGCTGGCACCAACTATAGCAACATTTATTGATTATTATGTACAGACAGTCATTTGTTTTTATTTCAAAATACTAGTTCATTATTCTGTGAGTCATTTCTATATGACACACTGACACACACGCGGATTCTAGGTCTCAAGGTTGTTTAGAGAAAATGAGAGTGGCTTTGAAGGAGCGTTGATGAGGTATAGAATTGGATGGGTGGCACGATGCTTTGTTGTTATTTTGTAAAGGTCATTAGCGTTAGGTGTTGATATGACTTTCGATTTCTGGGTTATGGGTCATAAGACTATAGTGTTACTTATCTATAGGTGTAGAAATATATCGGGTAAACCTCAATATTACATCGTCATTCGTGTGGTATCCGGCAGAGTAGAATAGAACCAACCCATTACATTCATGGGTGTCATATAAGGCGACTAATGTCTGAGGCAGAACACCTTGCGCCTCCGTAGACCAGAGAATGGGCAGCAGCGTTTTCTGTTAGTCTTTCATCACTGCGATCTCCAATCAACCTGCCAAGCGTGGAGATTACGGCAAATTCCTCCCATCATGGGAGAGGCTTGTGTCCAGCAGTGGACGTTATGGGCTGTTGTTGTTGTTGTTGTTGTTTAGGGTCCTGTCCGTGTCTGTCAGCCTGTCTGTCAGCAGTCTGTATCTCATCATCTACCTGCTTTTTCCCAATTATGTTGAGGTCGGCTTCCAGTCTAACCGGATGCAGCTGAATACCAGTATTTTACATGGAGTGACTGCCTAATTAACCTCCACAACCCATTTAGTACTGAGTAATACGATACCCCTTGGTAAGACTGGTTGTCAGACTTTGTGGGCCACTGACTACCTGTAACAACTGTCAAATGACAGCGGGCTGTATCTCATGATCCTTAATAGGTAGACAGTTAAACTTTTTACAGAATGTGTATTTTTGTTGCGGCTATAACAACAAAAAATAATAACTTAAAAATTAAAGGTGGATCCCTTATTATTACGATAGTACAGAACCCTTCATGCGCGAGTCGGACTCGCACTTGGCCATGTTGGGTCCAGTCTAACCGATTGCAGCTGAATACCAGTATTTTACATGGAGCGACTGCCTATCTGACCTCTACAACCCAGTTAGTACTGGGTAATACGATACCCCTTGCTAAGACTGGTTGTCAGAGTTTTTGGGCCACTGAATACCTGTAAGATTGAGCAATATTATGTGTCAGCAAATATATGTGGCGCCTATAATCTCTCTCTTTTAAGGTTACATAGTGGGTGACTCAAATATTGACCCACCTACAATCATTAACACCGGCCATTTTGGAACATCGATAATTTGTCAAATATTTATATTTGGGAGTCCTAATGAGTACTGTCGTTATTGACTTAACCTTTTTCTAAATATATTGTGTTACCAATTAAACTAGATGTTGAAAAACCGTTGAAAGAGTAGCTGGATATATTGGGTGCAATAGTATCCTTAAGAGGACTACAGGAGCTAGACGCCAGTTTTATAATGCAAAAAAGCATAATTATGATTCACTGCAATAAACAAGACCAGAAAAATATATGACATTCTTCAAGATATATGCTAGTATGATAGTGTTTTGAAAACCTAATACAACTAATTTTACTACATTAAAAAAAATCACGAACTTTAAAACTAAAAATTTCGAGTAAAAACCAAACTAAAATACATGCGATCATTCTGATTTTTTAGCAAATAATTCTACAAGCAACATATTAGCATGATAATGTTTTATTTTTTTAGTCCAATCAATAGATTTTTTGTAAATCGCAAAAAACCATTCATTTCGCATTATTCGGCCCGCAGTGACTTACGTAACAACCACTTTGTAGTGCAAGCTGATTAGAACTTTATTCTAACAGGATTTTCAACGAAGTTTGAACCACCACAAATAGAGTTGCTAATTTAGCTCATGTAGTCGCCTTAACGAAGCCGAAACACTTTCGTGCTCCGCATCATTGCGATCATATTTTTGCTATAAAAACCGGATGCAGCTGAATACCAGTAATTTACATGGAGCGACTACCTATCTAATCTTCACAACCCCGTTAATTCTGAGTAATATTGTACTCCTTAGTAAGACTTTAAAAATACAAAGGTGTCGATTCTGTTGTGCACAAACTAAACTTAATTTAGGCGTTTTATTATAGAGAAAAAGATAGCAATAGCTATCTTTTTCTCTCTAATAAAACGAGAAAGAGACGGAAGTAATTTAGAGCTGTCAAAGGAGACATTTTTTTTTGTTTGGAGAACAGGCCACCCACATAAAATTGTAACAGACATGCAGATATTAATGAAACGTATATAGATTTCTTCCTTATAATTTCTAGATTACAGTGGTAATATTAGCTAAGCCATGTCTAACCGGAATGATGAGAAATTCGAAAATGAAAACGTGAATCTAACAATAAACAATAACACACGTCAAATGTCAAATGAAGTTATCAGTCAATCACCAAAAAGACGAATACAACGTTCCGTGCCATGATGATTTTCTATACCATCTAAAAGATTTTAGCGGAAACCTCTAAAATAGCATTAGAAAGCTCACAGTTTAATATTATTTCTTTTTATATTATATTATATTTTAATTAAAGCAGATATTAGTACCAATGGATACCGTCCTTTTTTTTTGTAAACGGAAAAAACGCCCCTATTTACGTAAGTATTTTCCGTCAAATGGCATTGACCACAACAGGAATGATTTGATTCGCAAAAAAATATCATAATACAACTTATTTGTTATGATTTTAAGATTCCGGTTTCGTTTCTATGTAATCTTTCGTTTATTATTAGAATAAAATGGTTACTTTTTTTGGTGTAAGTAATATGAATATCCGCAACATCGAAGAGGGCCTAAAAAAAACTGTCTCCTTTAGTTGGAACTAATATTTCTATACAAATGAAGGGTGCACGTAAAAACATGTCGACTAAAAACACGGTGAAGCGTAAGGCATAAACTAGTTTGACATCTCTAACTTAGTTCATAGCTATAGCCGTCCTTTTCTTTCACTGCCTTTTAGTAAAAGATAGCAATAGCCTAAATTAAGTTTAGTTTGTGCACAACAGAATCGACACCAATGTCAACTTATAGCATAATTAGTCTATTAAGTTTTCTCATTCATCTTGAAAATGAACTTAGAAAGTCTTACGACATTGAAAAAGTCGCCAGTTTTTTGGCGTTTAAAAATGAGTCTTCAAATTCCAAGATATCACGAGATTATACATCGAATATGTGAATCTTAGCACGCATCTCCAATAAAACCTTCAAATATTTGGCACTTACACCTCGGGGAAAATGTTACTTAAACTTATTTTGAATCACTATTGACTCACTGGGCTATTTCAAGGCAACTTTGACTCATTTAAAGGAAGATATTGATTCAGGATACTAACTGTCTCAAGGCTGGGTCAAGGTTTCCCTCTGTGCCTTGTAAAGCATGTTCAGACGTTGATTCCGACTGTGTGTCCCAAAAGTGGCCCAAAAGTTTGACAACCAGTCTTACCAAGGGGTATGGTTCCAATAACTGGATTGTGGTGGACAGATAGGCAGTCGCTCCATTTAAAATACTGGTATTCAGCTGCATCCGGTTAGACTGGAAGCCGACCCCAACATAGTTCAGAAAAGGTTAGGCCAGTGATGATGTAGTTCTCTCACGGATAAATGATTTCACAAACTCAAACTCAAAGCATTTATTTAAATTAGACCATTACGGCACTTTTGAATGTTAAAAATACAAAAAAAAACAAAGTTACAGTCCCAGTCACAAGGCATAATAACTTGAGAAAGTACTGTAGTTGCCCATTCCCTATAGCGTAGATCTCTATGGAGAAGAACGGGCAAGAAACTCCATGGACACGCTTTTAAATTTTTTACAAAATCTTGGTAACATCATTAATTTTGAGATTACGTATATACATCGTATATGTGAGAATGATGTAGAAAGACGTGCACATTAAGAGCATCCAGAGTAAAATATTAGATCAACAATTTAAAATAAAGTAATTAAAATGAACCATGACAGCTAAGGATGACCAGTCCCAACTGACAGCGCCCGTTCACGAACATGACGCATGTACAATTTATATAGATTTTAAAACTAAAAATACCTTTTACCAATCCCTATGTTAGTCAGATCTTGCAACATAAAGGGGAGAAAGGGAGACCGCATTCTTACCAAAGGACATAAATATAAGATTATGACGTTCGCAATATTATGGGTTTTCAAATTTCGCAAGCTAAGGAATGATTCAATGATACTTTCATAATATTGTATCATAATATGTATTTTATTTTAATCTGAAGTGCGTAACTTTAGTGTGTTGTTTCCGAAATGTTAGTTGATATCCTACCTACTACCTCGTTGGTAGGTAAGGTTAAGCTTCAAGTTAAGCCGTGCTTGCTTAGGTTGGTCTGTGGATGGGTGACCACCTATTACATCCAGAGTTTTCTCCGAGCCTCGGAAAGCACGGTAAGCAGTTGGTCTCGGCTGTCATTTGTAGATCTTTGCCTGGAAGTCTGACAACCAGTCCAACCAAGGGGTATCTTATTACCCAGTATTAACTGGGTTGTGGAGGTCAGATAGGCAGTCGCTCCATGTAACATACTGGTATTCAGCTGTATCCAGTTAGACTGGAAGACGACCCCAATATTTGTAGATGGGAAAAGGCTAGGCAGATTAGTTATAAAGGGTGTAAAACACCTCTTAACGAAGCCGAAAGGCACTTGTTTTCCTCGTCATTGCGATCATTTTTTTTGTTCTACACCATACCTGGGTACCTTCTAGTTACGGAGATATTGGGGATCAAAGTTCCAACTTTTTGACAAGTTTTTTTTTTTTTAAATACAAGAGTTTAGTGTAAGAGTTTTACTTTAAACACCTTCACGACCCCCGTACTATTCAATCCATCCATCAGCACAATGTTTTGAGTGCGTTACATTGAGTTCTACCACAAAACATGATTTTTCACCCCGAAAAAAAAAGTCGTTTTCCAGCAATAATTTATGCGTAAAGTTATTTAGTTTGATGTACAGAATGCTTGGTTGACGGCTTCGTGATGAGGTCTTTTACACCCAGTATTTACTCAATGATTTCAAAAGATCATTACAGGAGATAATATCAATCGATTTATAGGAAGTTTATACACGTTACATTGACATGTCAAGTAGTCTTCTTGCTAAACCCAATTACGACTAATTACACTCATTTAAAACACGCAAGATGAACAATAGTTAGCTATAATAGATCGATTTCTGTGACGGCTGTACTTTTTACTGGGATTTTTCTGTTGATCGTATCAGTTTTGTGAAAACAATTGGAGTAAGGGTAACGGGTCGATACTAGTTTTTGTTCGCGACTTCGTTTGTGTTGAAGAAACATATTCTCGTGACGGAAAGGGTGTCCGTGGGAATAGTTTAAAGGAAACCACGGACCCAGGTCAACTTATAAAACCTGACCTTTGTTTAATTCATTTAGTTTTTTTTTGTCACCGACTTCTGAAGCTAAAGTTATTTTTCACTTTTTTGTGTTTTTTGGGTTCCGTACCCAAAGGGTAAAAACGGAACCCTATTACTAAGACATCGCTGTATGTCCGTCTGTCTGTCACCAGGCTGTATCTCATGAACCGTGACAGCTAGACAGTTGAAATTTTTACAGATGATGTATTTCTGTTGCCGCTATAACAAAAAATACTAAATATAGTCAATGGTACGGAACCCTTCGTGTGCGAGTCCGACTCGCACTTGGCCGGTTTTTTTTAAGTCGGTTTAATTTTTTTTGCAATAAAGTTTTTTTTTATATTTTTCCATTTTTAGTTGTAATATCCTATACAAATATTTGCTATGCATTTATTTTACATTGTTAACAATACATGTCACGGTAATAGGCTTATCCCCAATAAATGGACCTAAACATACCTAAACTGTCAAAATTTGGGTGTATTGTACACATCTGCGTACCCCTCAGAGCATACAGGCGTGATGTTACGTCATGATGTTGTATAAACAATAAACACCCAAGCGATTCTGAGACGATTGCAAGACTGATTTACCGTCTAGTTTTGAAGAGTTCCATTATATATCTCTGAAGATCAGCATCAGATCTTCACGAAATTTAAATGCGACCATCTTAGGAGTACACTCTTTCAAATAAAAAAAGAATTTTGAGAATCGCTTCCAAAATGGAGGAGAAATCGGTGAACATACATGAAATTATACCACATGACTGAAATAAAAATGTTCATAAAATGAAAACTGCTGGGCCAAACTATGTTAAATTTTTATGGGACCAAATGGCAACTATTCCGCGTCAAACTAAAGAAGAACCACGTAAATCAGATCATAAATCTCAGCGTTATCGGTGTACATACATAAAAAAAGAACAATCGAATTGAGAACCTCCTCCTTTTTGAAGTCGGTTAAAAATATTTTAATTATTGGAAGGCTGAATTCTACTACTGATTTTGGAACAGTGCTCAGTTTAAGAAAGAAAAAAAATGTTACTATATCAACAAAATGATTAAAATAGTGAAAGAAAGTGTATGTTTGTGTAATCTGTGGTATGTAAACACATCAAAAAAAGTTTGCGATCACTTTGAAAAATCGATATCATTTTGTTACGGTAGATTATATAAATTATGCAAAAATAGTTTTATTTTTTAATTTCAATCAGGGTATTTCTATTTAAAGAAAACACAACAAAGAATTTTTCTTGATAAAGTTTAATTTAAAAAATTATTTCAGCTTATTCTAGTGATCACAAACTTTTTTTGATGTGTGTATGTAGTAAATTTAAAGATTTAAGATTCTTTATTTTGCATGAAATATGATAGGGTACATGGAGTGGTATGGTACAAGAAAAAACATTTTTATACAATTGCCCAAAAAGGAGTGTTTCTATTTGGAAAAACTTTATAACACGCGCTTGCTACACTAGGACAAGAAAATGTAACCTGTAGACTTTTGGACTTCAAATTGTAACATTAGGCATCATTAATGCCTGCCTTTTCCCAACTATGTCGGCTTCCAGTCTAAACAGATGCAGCTGAATACCAGTATTTTACATGGAGCGACTGCCTATCTGACCTCCACAACCCAGTCATTGGTAATACGATACCCCTTGGTAAGACTGGTTGTCAGACTTTTGGGCCACTGACTACCTGTAACGACTGTCAAAGATCTACAAATGACAGCCGGGACCAACGGCGGCACGGAGGAAACTCAGTATGTATGTGACCACATGTTTGAGTAACTCAGTATGTATGAGGTTGGTCTGTGGATGGGTGACCCCATCCGCAGACCAACCTCGGCAAGCGCGGCTTACCCTGAAGATGGATCCAAGCGGCTCTTATTATTTAGCTACGAGCTATTCGATAGTGACAAAAAATTATCTAATCATAGGCCTTTGGACTTCCAATTTTAACATCAGTCATCGTCATAACACATCTTGGGAAAAACACAAACTTGACAGATACGTAATTTAAACAATTGTAGTTTTTACTCGTCAGTTAGCAGAATTTAAATACCGGATGTTTAATGTACGACAGAGGGGAAAATACGTCATAATGATTACCACTAGAGGTTTCGTGTTATAATGGTACCTACATATATCTTTATATTGTTTGGGTATTATATAAAACGTTTTACTTTGTTTATGAATGGATGACGTAGTTCAAACAAGACGAAACAGTCTCATCACGAAGCCGTCAACCAAGCATTTTATACATCATGTTACTTTACGCAAAAGTTATTGCTAGGAAATGACTTTTGTCATTGGAATTGTATTTTCGTTCGGGTTTGATTTCACGAAAAACTGCGATCCCCTTATATCTCGGAAAGTTGTGAAGTTATGATATTCAAAAAAACCGGCCAAGTGCGAGTCGGACTCGCGCACGAAGGGTTCCGTACCAATTATTATAAAAAAATCACGTTTGTTGTATGGGAGCCCCCCTTAAATATTAATTTTATTCTGTTTTTAGTATTTGTTGTTATAGCGGCAACAGAAATACATCATCTGTGAAAATTTCAACTGTCTAGCTGTCACGGTTCATGAGATACAGCCTGGTGACAGACAGACGGACAGACGGACGGACGGACAGACGGACAGACGGACAGACAGACGGACAGACAGCGAAGTCTTAGTAATAGGGTTCCGTTTTTACCCTTTGGGTACGGAACCCTAAAAAGCTCAAAAGATGCGTATTCACGAGAGGTGTAATGTGCAAAATGTCAAAAACGAAAAAAGTATGGCCGAAACAGTTAAAAAAAAAACTTTTTTTTTTCCGATTTTTTTATTTTGGCGCTCGATATTTTGGAAACGAAGAATGATATAAAAAAATTGAGAAAAAAGCCTCTGGACAATTTAGTCAGCTACAATTTGAACCTAAAACAAAGACGATCGGATTAAGGGTATGCCGTATGCCCTGTAGCCTATCCTTTTTGAAAAAAAGTAAAAAATTATCTAACGACATTTTTCACAAGACATTTTATTATGACTTCATGTTTCGCAGAGTTCATTATCGGTGTCGAGGATACTTATAATGTTAATCTAAGAATACAATAATTATCATTCAACGTTGTAGTTTTATTTTGTAACTTTTTCCTTATCCAGACTTTCTCGTCGCTCAGCGACAATATTTTTTTCGAATTCCGTAGATTAATTTCCAATGAGCTCAATAAAAAAAATGTTTTGGGGTGAAAAATCACGTTTCACCGTAAAACTCAATGTAACGCACTCAAAACATTGTACTGGTGGATGTATTGAATAGTACGGGGGTCGTGGAGGTGTTTAAAGTTCTTACATTACAAACATTTTAAAACTTTGGAAAAAGTTGGAACTTTGACTCCCAATATCTCCGTAACTAGAAGGTTCCCAGATGTAGAACAAAAAGATGATCGCAATGATGGGGAGAACATTGTGCTTTTCGACTTCGTTAAGAGTCTTTTTACACCCATTTTACCTATTTATATACTGAACATAATAACAATGCCTTACGCAGTTAATATTACATTTTACATGACGCCTTTTATCTGTATTTAGCGAACGTCACGCGGTTTCACCCGTGTAGTTCCCGTTCCCGTGGGAGTACGGGGATAAAATATAGCCTATGTTACTCAGGGTGAATGTAGCTATCCAATGGTGAAAAAAATTTTGAAATCGGCGCAGTAGTTTTTGAGTTTATTCATTACAAACATACACACAAGAAGTCGGTTAAAAATACAAATCTTTCCTCTTTATAATATTAGTGTACGTATAGATTCCAGAAGGGTTAAGCAGAGATGTACCTATTATAGGACATTTACATTTACGCCAGTTATGTTTACGTCCCATGTAATAGGGGTGAGCCTATTACCATCAACCAGGTATAAATCCAGGCTGCTAATGAGAAATTTCTCAAAGAAAAACTCAATAATATTTTGCTCGGCCTTACCAAGGACCTCACAGCTCAAAAGTTCAGCTGTAACGCTACTAGAACATGGATACCACACTACAACAGCCCATAACGTCCACTGCTGAACATAAGCCTCTCCCATAATCGGAGGAATTTGCCGTAATCTCCACGCTTGGCAGGCGGATTGGAGATCGCAGTGATGAAAGACTAACAGAAAACGCTGCTGCCCATTCTCTGGTCTACGGAGGCGCAAGGTGTTCTGCCTCAGACATTAGTCGCCATAAACGACACCCGTGAGTGTAATGGGTTGGTTCTATTCTACTCTGCCGGATACCACACGGCTAATGCACAATGCACACAGCGACCATGGGTACTATGGCTGTTGAAAAAGTTCCTGAACAAAAAACCCTGCCTGGTTGGTATAAGATGCATCCTTTGCATACCGATCAACTTTTAAAAAGAGTCCCCATTGAAATTACCCTTTTTTAATTAGGGTTCCGTACCCGAACTGATTTCTGTTTCAAAAAAATTAAAGGGCGCTGCTACTAAGTACGTACAATGGTACTGAACTGAAATGGCAAGTAATTTAAAACATCTTTACTATGTAGAACATTGATTTAAATAGTAAAGATATGGTCGTCCGAACGTTTGCCGAACGCGGTCGCCATACAAAAACACTAACGCCATCTATTAGAACTACTATGAACTACGATGTCAATCGGCGTGGTCTGCCCCTAGATGTAACCTTGTAAGAGCGGGTATTTTTCGCACCGAATCAGTAGGAAATCTGCAAATTAAATACGTATTTTCACTGTACTTATAGATTTTTACCAGTAAGTACATAAAAACACGTTTTAATTTGCTTGTAATAAACAATAAAAATTATTTTACACATATAAAATTAATTTTATGTTATGAATTATTAAATCTTTTCATTTCATCGGCTAAAACGCGCGCCGCTGCAAAGTTATGTCTAACTTTTACGCGGCTTCGCGTCGTCTTTGCCAAACGTTGAGACAAATACGAAAGAAAATTGTTTTAAATAATGTTAGAAGTTGATATAATATTTTTTTTTAACTTACCGGTGATAAGAAATGTTATCATTTATTTTATTGTGCTTTTTGTCGCGCGTAGTTCACGCATCCCTTCACGACACAACTTGGCATTTTTGCTTGTAAAATTTACGACCGCTCCCGAAGACAGCCGAACGCGTTCTAGTTTAGTTCGCTATAGGGAAGACCATTTTGGGACCACGTTCGAGGCGTCATTGTAACATGCGGTCCACCCAGTCCTTACGCAGTAATATATATGTCAATGATGTAGAACAATAAATTGTTAATGTATCCTTGTTAACATTCAACATAAAATCATTTACGGATCAGTAGTTCTGGAGATTGTTTAGGCGCAGAATGTCCAATTCTCAAAATGTCCGCATATATACAAAGTTATAAAATAAAATTACCTATTTATAATATTAGTATAGATAATTTATATATAAATAATTCAAAATATATTGCTGCACATTATAAAACATCGTTCATCTGCTTCGGTGATTATATTTTACGATATGACTGTTAATTATACGTATAATAAATATATAATATTAAAATTATTCACAAAATTATGGTCCGATCGGCTACTGTTTATTATTAATTACTATTCGCCAATTGCTTTAATTGTTACTAGGTTTTGCCTGTTCGCTTTGAGGTCAGGAATAATTCCAAAGGAACGAAATACTGGGATATAAAATATCCTATTTCCAATCTTAGGTCGTGGTCCATCCAAATAAAATCTAATCCAAATAAAATCTATATTTTTGACTTTAAGGATATTTTTATTGACTTTCTCATAAAAAATGCATCGCGATCAACGGCCACAAGACTAGCAACTTTAAGGATTAATGGATAAAATAAAAATATCACATCATACTAATATAATAAAAGCGAAAATTTTATGTGTGTATGTTTGTTACTCTTTTACGCAAAAACTACTGAACGGATTTGGATGAAGTTTAGCACACAGATAGTTTATAACCTAGATTACTGGGATAGACTACTGGGATAAAAATTATCCCATGTGATATGGGATATTTTTTATCCCAGTAGTATAATCCCATGGGACAATTATCGAGCTCCACGCGGGCGAGGCCGCGGGCATCAGTTCGTCCGCGGGGATCTAGTTAATCAATATAAACAAACCAAACTCAAAATGTTTATCAAATTTTATAAGGAAAACGAATAAAATTTTTTAAAAAGTTGTCAAAAAAGTATTGCAAATAGTAAAATAATCTGGCAATTATCAGGTCAGAGACTTTTTGAATTCCTAATAAATTATTGTTAAGGAAAATATTTAATTTTTGGAAACATTTCCTATGATTTATACTTTTTGAAAACCTAATATGTATATTATTATTTACAAACCATGTGGGTTTTCCCAACAGCAAAAAAACAGCAAACAGGGTAGATGCCACACCAATCAATTGAGATACTTTTTAAGAGCTGTCAAAACGCGGTTCTCTCATAGATTTTGTATGGCAATAGCAAACTGTGACGTCACTGTTTGGTCAACTCAATGACTAAACTATTTATTAACTTCAAAGCAACTAAAAATCTAATTAAGCAATTAATTGAAAATAAATAGGGTTTTCAGGCCCAAAATAACGTTATTTTGATTGGTGTCTTGGAATTATTTATTTAACACTTCAAGCACAAAGTACAGAGGTGGACTTAATGCCATAGGCATTTTCTACCAGTCAACCTTTGGGTGACGCAGAGACAAGCAGTGGTAGGTGTACATCTGAAAATAATTTAATTAATACTAAGTAAACTACAAGGAATTATATAAATACTGTATCACTGTCTGTTTGTTCTGTATTATTGTTTTATGGTGAACAACAAAAAAGACATGAACATCCCTGCAATAGGGAACGTATGAACGTACCCCAATAGGGAATATGCATACATTTTCTTTTTAGGGTTCCGTACCCAAAGGGTAAAAACGGAACCCTATTACTAAGACTTCGCTGTCTGTCCGTCTGTCCGTCTGTCGGTCTGTCCGTCTGTCCGTCTGTCTGTCACCAGGCTGTATCTCATGAACCGTGACAGCTAGACAGTTGAAATTTTCACAGATGATGTATTTCTGTTGCCGCTATAACAATAAATACTAAAAACAGAATAACATTAATATTTAAGGGGGGCTCCCATACAACAATCGTGTTTTTTTATAATAATTGGTACGGAACCCTTCGTGCGCGAGTCCGACTCGCACTTGGCCGGTTTTTTTTTTTCATTTCGATACGGAATGTTAAAATACTATTAAAATAATGACTAAAAGCGAAAACAAGACATAAATCGGCCAAACAACACAAAAGTTATAACCATTTAAACTTTTGTTTCTATCTCTTTCTAGATAAACGGAATTTAGTATGGATTTTGTACGTCGATGTAGCGAATGACGTCATTCGCTGTATCGGATCTCTCTGTCTAATCAGCAGTTTCAAATGCTTATAACTTAGTATTTTTTATAGATATAAAAAAATAATTTTACTTTGTTATTTCTGATATTAATACGCTTTGTTTAGAGTGATAAAAAAAAATCATGCATATACCCTATTGCAGGGCTGTTCATGTTTTTTTTTATCATCACCAATTTATGGTGAGACGCCCTCAGACTCAGTGTAGCGACGATTTTCACAGGATGACTGGTAACTTCTGGATGAGAGTTGCTGAGGATCGAGTTGAGTGGTGTGCGATTGAAGAGGCTTTTGTCCAGCAGTGGACTGTTGTAGGCTGATGATGATAATGAACCGCAATTTGACAAGCAAGTGCGGCTTAACCTGTAGATTGATCCGAGCGACTGTATTTTGTGACTGTGTGCCTGTGTGTGTGTTTTTGTGTGTGTGTGTGTGTGTGTGTGTGTGTTGTGTATATTGTGTGACTGTGTGTGTGTGTTTTAATTTGGTGTGTGTTGTTAAATATTATTTTGTGTATTTTATCTGCCGTATTAGCCGTGTGGTATCCGGCAGAGTAGAATAGAACCAACCCATTACACTCACGGGTGTCGTATAAGGCGACTAATGTCTGAGGCAGAACACCTTGCGCCTCCGTAGACCAGAGAATGGGCAGCAGCGTTTTCTGTTAGTCTTTCATCACTGCGATCTCCAATCCGCCTGCCAAGCGTGGAGATTACGGCAAATTCCTCCTCGTGGGAGAGGCTTATGTCCAGCAGTGGACATTATGAGCTGTTGCTGTTGTTGTATTTTATCTGTAGGCCTTAGTTGCCTGCTAATAAAATGATTATTATTATTATCTAGCCACGAGCTTATAAGGGTTCCCTACCCAAAAGGCATAATCGAGACCCTATTACTAAGACTCCACTGTCCGTTTGTCTGTCACCAGGCTGTATCTCATGAACCGTGATAGCTAGGCAGTTGAAATTTTCACAGATGATGTATTTCTATTGCCGCTATAACAACAAATAATAAAAACCGAATAAAATAAATATTTAAGGGGCTCCCATACAACTTACGTGAGTTTTTACGGTACGAAACCCTTCGTGCGCGAGTCCGACTCACACACACAAACACAGAACATTTTTGAGTCATTCGTCATCTGGCGACTGTGAATGGCATCTTCCAATTTTTATTTATGTTGTAGTCGTCAACTCGCACTCACGTTATAAAGTACAGTCAAATGCAACCAATTCTTTAAATAACTGTATCATTTAAAGCGGCGGAGGGAGAGGCTGGCGGTGGGGGAGGGGAGGGGGAAAGGTTTTATTTAAATAAAAAAAACATTCAATTTTTTTTTCGTTTTTTATTTGAATCATTCCCCCTGCGTCGAATTCCTTTACGTCGACTCGTGAAACAAATGACATCTGTTTTAAAAAGTTTACGCTTGACCACGAGATTGGAAAAGTACACATATAACAAAAAGTGAAACGCTTTTAATTATTTGCAAATAAAATTATATTTATTTTACACAAATTATACATTTAATATTTTAGGAGACAACAAGGCTATTCTAAATTAATTTATCTAATTAATATCTAATATGTATTAACTGAAATCTTCTTTTTGGCGACCAAAGTACTAGGCTTGCATACATTCAAGGGAGTCTACCTCATGTTCTGTGGTCTACCTACATATTGTACATAATTGAAATAAAGGTTAAACTAATTATCGAAATACCATCTTCAATAATTCAATTCATGGAAGTTTAGTACTTTTTGTCTGTTTACTGCACAGATCTTGTGCAAAACGTATAAGTACGGAAAAAAAAGTCGTTTCCGCAATATCTTTTGCGTAGTCAACGAAGTATTCTGTACATCAAACTAAGTAATTAGTTTGATGTACAGAATACTTCGTTGACAGCTTCGTGAAGGGTCCGTGTACACCCTGTATTAAAGATAGTTTTTTCTGTTTGCGGCACGTTGCGCTTATTTAAGCGCAACGTGTCGCAAACAGAATTTTCTTTACCCTAACAAAAGTACTACATCATCAGTCTACAGCAGTCCACTGCTGGACATAGGCCTCCTCAATCGTACGGCATTCAACTCGATTCTCAGCAACTCTCATCCATTTGCTACCAGCCACTCTGCCAGCCAGCCTGAGGGCATTCCCACCTTTATACGCTTGCCGATTCACGTTCTCCACTCAACTACACGTGTATCCCAATGTTTATCGGTTATATGGCCGGTCCATTGCCACTTCAGCTTACTTATTCTGTGAGCTATGTCGACAACTCTGGTTCTGTGACAGATCACCTCGTTCAAAATGCGAACCTTCAGAGAGACTCCAGGCATAGCCTGTTCCATAGCTCGCTGAACGACCTTGAATGTATGGACCAGCCGAGTCGTGAGTGCTCACATTCTAGCCCGTAAGTCATAACAGGCAGGACGCACTGGTTTAAGACTTTACTCTTTAGGCTCTGTGGATTACGTGACGAGAAGACCTGAAGAAGTTTTACAAATGCCCAGCTGCCCAGCGCAGCTGAATTCTTCTGTTAGTCTCCCTCTTCAAGTTGTTCCAACCAAACCTCAGAGTTTGGCCAAGGTAGACATATTCTGGCATTGCCAAAGTCCGAGGCCATGTGCTTTCATGGGCCTGGGAATGCGCCACCGCCGGGATCCTTACTGACGGTAGAAGTGGTATCCATCGGCGTCGAGTCGACTTTGAAGTACCTAGGACTCGTCGTCGACAGCCGGTGGAACTTCTACCAATATTTCTACATGGTAGCAGAGCGTGGTTGCACCCTGAGACCAATGCGTATTGAATAATCAACTAGGCCATCCAGCATCTGCTGCAATTCGTGCAGCGATCCAGCCAACAAAAGTACTAGGCTAGCAGGAATTGAAGATGGTATTTGAATCACAAGTTAACTGTAACAATATTAGACAGTAAGTAGTTACCTACACCTACACAGATACAAGGAACGTAAAAATACACAACTCCTTGAACTTATGCTAGCCTAGTACTTTTTGGTGGGCTATCAATGTATTATTTAAAATACGGATCCGGATGGACAAAATAACTTTATTAATTAAAAAGCCGTATTTCGTTTTAAATGTGACTGTACTCTGTGACAGCTATGTCGAGGCGAAACAAAAGACAGTGCATCAAAACCAAGAAAAATCACAAGTCGACATAAAGGGATTCGACGCAGGGGGAATGATTCTTTTATTTACCTATATTTTTTATACCTACCTACCTTTTAGTACCTACATTTTTTATTTATTTTTAAATGTATTCATTTTTTGATTTTACAAAAAGAAAATATTTACTTATTTATTTAAACTTCATGTACAAGAGTGGTACATAGGTGGAATTAATGCCACAA
The DNA here is from genome assembly GCA_905147715.2 of Xestia xanthographa. Taxonomy (NCBI): domain Eukaryota; kingdom Metazoa; phylum Arthropoda; class Insecta; order Lepidoptera; family Noctuidae; genus Xestia; species Xestia xanthographa. The sequence goes on from LR990667.1 coordinate 21,766,427, forward strand.
GGCATTCTCTAACAGTCAACCTTTGGGTTAAATAGGAAAACATAGTGATAGGGTACAAAATAATGTCTAAAAAACTAACTTCTTGTTAAGGAGAATGAAATTGATTTATTGTTGATTGAATTGAATTGATTGTGAATTTACAAACAAAATATAGGTATTAAAAATAAACATAAAATAAAAAAGCAAAACTAAATATTACAAATATTTTATATTTTTTCTTTCTCATATTATACAAGCATTGCTCGTTCAAAAGTTGGTATTATTAGATTTACACAATATATTTTATTAGAAGTTTACGTAGATGACTGTACCTACATCTGACGTATTTTACGTAGGTCGTGCGAGTTGACGACAACAAAATAAATAAAAATTGGAAGGTGCCATCTCGCGACCAGTCGCGAGATTCACAGTCGCCAGATGACGAATGACTCACATCTTTACTGCAGGTACTCCTTTAGCAACAACGCATGTTGTCATAATTATTTAATCACCAACTTTAAATGATAATTATAACTAGAACAATAAAAAACTAGCAATAATCAGGCTTATTAATAATTGATAATATCATTCACGTGCAACATTATACATGTTAATACATTGTTGAAGTTGTTAAACAGGACAATGCTAGATTGTTATCATACTATGAAAATCTATACTAATATTATAAAGAGGTAACATTTGTTTGTAAGTTTGTATGTAGGGGGTAATCTCCGGAAGTAATGAACCAATTTTGAAAATTGTCTCACTGGTAGAAAGCTACATTATTCGTGAGTGCCATAGGTTATATTTTATTCCCGTAATCCCACGGGAACGGGAACTACGCGGGTGAAACCGCAGGACGTCAGCTAGTTGTCTATAAAGAGATATAAGGCCCTTCTAACACTAAAATTAGCAACTCTATTTGTGGTGGTTCAAACTTCGTTTGAAATACTGTTAGGATAAAGTTCTAATCAGCTTGCACTACAAAGCGGTTGTTACGTCAGTCACTGCGGCCGAATAGTGCGAAATAAGTGGTGTTTTGCGATTTACAAAAAATCTATTGATTGGACTAAAAAATTGAAACACATAAAACCTGCTTTTGCTGATCCATGCGTCATGTTCGTGAAAGGGCGCAATGAGTTGGGACTTTAGTTGCCATGGCTTATTTGAATGAATTATTTTGTTTTTGTTTTTACTGTGGACACTTTTAACATCTTGCTACTTTGTTCTCACGTAATGTACCCATCTCAACATGAATGATGTAACCAAGATTTTGTAACAATATTTTGATTTAAAAGAGTATCCATGAAGTTTCTTACCCGTTCTTCTCCATAGAGATCTACGCTAGGTGCCGTCAAATGGTCACCCATCCACGGACCGACCGCGACTAGCGTAGCTTAACCTGACTCGATCCGAGAAAAAGACCAAAGGACGTACACATCAAACTTCATTGAAAGCGGATCTCAAAACATGGAAAACCCTGCCGAGAAGGCTGTGGTACTAAAAACGGTGACAAATTCATGACATCAAACATAGACATTACTTGAATTATTCATGTTTCGTATTAAAGGGCAAGACTTTGTGTTTATTTACATGTAAGATATCCTTTACACTGTGGTAGATTAATTCAAATAAATATACATTATGGGGACTCCATTACAGTCACGGGTGTCGTATAAGGCGACTAATATCTGAGGCAGAACACCTTGCGCCTCCGTAGACCAGAGAATGGGCAGCAGCGTTTTCTGTTAGTCTTTCATCACTGCGATCTCCAATCCGCCTGCCAAGCGTGGATATTACGGCAAATTCCTCCCATCATTTGAGAGGCTTATGTCCAGCAGTGGACGTTATGGGCTGTTGTAGTAGTAGTGTAGTATGGGGACTCCAGAAGCTAAACGCGAGTTTTATAATGCAAAAAAGCATATGAATCACTGCAATAAACAAAACCTGAAAAATATATGATATTCTTCAGGATTTATGCTACTACGATAGTGTTTTGAAAACATAATACAACTAATTCAACTCGATAAAAAATAATCACGAACTTATGTCTAAAAAATTATTTTAACGAATAAAAACCATACTAAAATACATGCAATAATTCTGATTTTTTGGCAAATAATTCTACACCAACATATTAGCATCATAGTGTTTTCTTTTTTTAGTCCACTCAATACATTTTTTGTAAATCGCAAAAGCCACTCATTTCGCACTATTCGGCCGCAGTGACTGGCGTAACAACCACTTTGTAGTGCAAGCTGCTTAGAGCTTTATTCTAACAGGATTTCAAACGAAGTTTGAACCACCACAAATAAGAGTTGCTAATTTAGCTTCTGTAGTCGCCAAAATAATCACGATGTGGAGTCTTGATACAGCCAGAAGAACAAATACGACCAGTGGTCCACATTGACACTGGATCGAAGAATTTGGATTCATTGGGATAGGCCTTTGCCCAGCAGTGGGATGACAAAGGCAAACAGTAACAGTAATACATTAATTCTGAGCAGCGGTAGCCCAGTGGGAGTAGCGGTGGAGTGGTGGAGCCCAGACCAGGCGCACTACATGTGTAATTTATTTAATCACTACTGCTCTCAAAATGTCGAAGGAAAACATCGTGAGGAAACCAGCATGCCTGAGAGATATTTCTCGACGTCATGTAAAGCTAAGTCAGAGACCCATGGGCGGCTTAAAAACTCTGACACCAGGTTAGACACTAACCACACGATAAAGAGAGGCCCTTGGGTGGCTGTTTGTCAGACTTTTAAGATTCTAACTACTAACGACTGTCAATAGGCTAGTATTGAAAGAGCACGCAATTTTTTTTTATAGCATTTGTGACCTGCATTCGAAATACACTCGTCGAGATCCCACAAGATTAAGCCTTATTCATACCTTCCCATCAATGCACACTATGCCAAAAAATAGTTTAATCACTGTAATAAAAAAAATTAACAAAATACCCAAAGAATTAAGAGAACTACTCCCCTTATCATATTTCAAATCCAAATTACATAAATGGCTTACTGATAGATAATTGTTTTTATAGTGTAAAAGAATTTCTTGAAAAAAAATTAATCGATAAATTCGATATAAATTTTGATAATTAAATCTATTGAGTTTTACAAAGTGTTTTAAGTTGATATATGTTTTTTTCTTTTATTATAAGCATCTATTATTGTTAAAATTTCGAATAGATACGAATCCTAAATTGTAAATGTTATTCCTATTACTTAGTTAGATTAATTGAAATTGATGTTTCGTATTAAAATTCTATGTTAAGTTCTAATATTTGTATGCCATTCTATGGCGAAACATGTAAGTATTTATAAGACCTTAATGTACCATGTTTTTACACAAATAAAATTATTCTATTCTAATCTATTCTATTCAAAGATGGACGCATTCTAGGTAATGACTATTGTAAATTCTCCTTAATAATAATTTAGTCTTTCACACTCGTTCTAAGGTACAAACTAAAGGTTAAAATAATAACATCATCAAAATATGACCAGAAATCGTCATTTATTGACATTAGTTAGTACTAAGTAAGTATTAACCTGGTTTTACGTCTATTTGGTATGTAGGCTTGATTGCCTCTTTGGTTTTGTGGTTGCGAGAATAGTTTCTGAGCATGAGGTCCTGAGAAGATATAGATAAGACATAGCTCGCTGTCCGTCCGTCTCATGACGACAGGCCGTGTCGACGGCGCAGGAGTGTTCCACGCGCGCCTCAAAGAGAGTCAGCAATAGGAAGGGGTCCGCAAGGACCGATGCCTGCCGGGGTTGCGGGACTGTTCGAAAGAGATACCGTGGGTGGCCCCGGAACACAAAGGGCGATGAAGGAACATGGATGGGTTTTAGTCAGTAAAAGTCTGACACTCCCATCCTGCTCCGCCCAGAGCGGGAGGAGTCATTTGATGATTTCCCATGCAAAAAAAAAGTATGTTAAGTTCCATAGGGGTACGCCTATTACCATGACATGTATTGTTAACAATGTCAAATAAATTCATGGCAAATATTTGTTTGGGAACAACTAAAAATGGAAAAATAAAAAAAAAAAATTGCAAAAAATAAAACCGACTTCAAAAAACCCAAAAAAATGAAAAATAACAGTCGGTGACAAAAAAAACTAAATCAATCAAACAAAGGTCACCGACTTCTGAAGCTAAAGTTATTTTTCACTTTTTTGTGTTTTTTGAAGTCGGTTTTATTTTTTGCTAAAAAGTTTTTGTTCATTTTGTGTGTGTGTGTGTGTGTTTTTTTTTAAATTCAATGTAACAAAATAAACAAACCGATCTATCGATGTTGGATATCAGAACTTGACAACTTTGGCTCGCCTACCAAATGATCAGAAAATGAAATGATAAGAGTAGATAGATGAAAAATCCCTATGTAATTAATCAGACGTCGTGTAAACATCATCATTCTCTTCCTTTAATACTAATATTCATTAGTGGTCGGCGCATCATATCTTCTTCTCCCACACTTCTCTATCACTCGTCATCTCATCAGACACCTCTCTTACCATATCATCCTTCACACAGTCCATCCATCGTTTCTTTGCTCTTCCTCTACTCTTATACCCATCCACATTCATACTCAAAACTTCCCTCACGACATTTTCCTCATCCCTCCGCATCACATGTCTATAGTACAACAACCGATTACTACACAACTTTTCAGCCACCGGCGCCACTTTTAAACTCATCTACACTAATATTATAAAGAGGAAATATTTAAATTTGTATATTTGTGTGTGTGTATAATGTTTGTAATGAATAAACTCAAAAACTTCTGCGAATATTTCAAAAATTCTTTCACCATTAGAAAGCTACATTCACCTTGAGTAACGTAGGCTATAATTTATCCCCATACTCCTACGGGAACGGGAACTACGCGGGTGAATCCACGTGATGTCCGCTAGTTTCTTATATAATCCATTCGCGTTACACCACACATCCCCCTAAGCATTTTCATCTCCACCACATGTAAAGCCTTTCATTCATCCCTTTTGTGGCCCAACATTCTGATCCATACAAGACAATAGGAACATGTGAACATGGAAAGAAACAAAAAATATTAGTCACTCGAGTTTTTTGAAGTGAAAACTTCTTTAGGCGCTTTGAGCACTTTTTGGGTAAACAAAAATCATGGAACTCGCGTGACCATCACGTACGCTTTTCGTAGCACTCGTAACCGTTCCGCTACAGCGTAGCACTACTTAGGCGTGTGCGGGGCACAACCCGTAGCAGTGCTACGACTGGGGTGGGGCCTGAGGGAGGAGGGATGAGGAAGGGAGGGGGTGGGGGAATAGAAAATGAATGCACAAATTAAAAAAATAAAATCACGCACAGCTCGACCATACAATTCACAAGTTACTTAGTTTTCACTTCTATCGGCAGTCCCGAAAGACTGCCCCGCATGTTTTTAATAATTCATTTCGATTCGTCCATATCGGCTATGTCATCAGCCATAAAGACTATTTTATTACTACAAGTGACTCATTAGTCATTAAATTATTTATGTCGCATTGACTAGAAATCACCTCGTTAATGCTGTGTTTATGTTTAATCGATTTTACGTGTTAAGGTTATGAAATCATCTCCTGCTTGCTGTTACCGTCTCATCTGCCTAGCCTTTTCTCAACTATACACCCATCAAAAGTGTCAAGGGATATTTTACATTTATTGGGATAACTTTAAAAGTCCTGGATATTTCAAAAAGACTAAACGCGAATTTGTTCCTGGCACATAAATTTATCTTCTTTAATCAATTATTTTTAAATTTTAATATTGGTGATAAAATTCTGTACAAACTCATAACAAACATAATTTTCTTACCTATACGTGTGTTATCGACTTTACTGTTTTTACTAAAAATAATAGTTATATATGATACTAGTGCGGTAAGTTGGTTCTTACAAACGAGTAAGTCGAGGGCTTACCATAGTCACGAGTTTGTAAATACCAATTTCTGCACGTGTGTCATACAGCATTTTTCAACACATTTGCAAGAAAACAGTACATTTTCATTATCAGCGACCCCAAAAACCACGAAAATGACACCCATGAAGAAATCCGAAAATCTTCCTCGGCGCCATCTTTGATTTTCATTTTGACCTCATTTTCATTATCAGCGACCCCAAAAACCACGAAAACGACACCCATGAAGAAAAAACCGAAAATCTTCCTCGGCGCCATCTTTAATTTTCATTTTCACCTCATTTTTGTTATCCGAGGCAAGAAGAAATTTTGACACCTTGCCCTACACAAGAAATGAAATGAAATGCAACTGAATACCAGTACTTTACATGGAGCGACTGCCTATCTGACCTCCACAACCCAGTTAGTACTAGGTAATACGATAAACCCCTTGGCAATACTGGGTGTTAGACTTCTTGGGCCACTGACTACCTGTAACGACTGTCAAAGATCTACAAATGACAGCCGGGACCAACTGCTTAACGTGCTTTCTGTGGCACGGAGAAAACTCGGTATGTAATGGGTGGTCAGGTGGTCACCCATCCACGGACCAACGTAGGTAAGCACGGCTTAACATAAAGATCGACCCGAATAGCTGTTATTATTTAGCCACGAGCCTGTGTTCCACTCCTTATACATTCTTGCATCCACTAGATCAGTGTTTTTCAACCCTTTTCATGACCCGACTATGAAAAAATATGTGGCGACTCCCGACCGGGCGACCTAACGCTTTTTTTTTCATTTATTTTATTATATTATCAATACTAGCTGACCCGCGCAACTTTGCCTGCGTCACATGAGAGAGAGAGGGTTAGAGAGAGTGTGAGTCATCCTTATAAGATAGACATAATTATGCTATCGCGGATTTATTTTTTTAAACTTTTTAAGAGGAACAATTCCCTCATACATGATTGTTGCGTAACTTTAACCGTTTATGCAGCGCTTGCAACGGAAGTTCTCAAAAGAAATACATTTTCGCCGTTTTTGAAACATTTATCATTGATGCTTCGCTCCTATTAGTAGTAGCGTGATGATGTAAATTTTCAAAGCAGCGTCATGTAGACTAATCTAGAGTACCTTATGCTATAATAACTTTTTCACTTCCCATGCTCTTAAGTTCGCCTTTATGTCGTGCGTAGGCGACAAAGTCGCTTTTTATGCTCTAGCTAGAGCACTGACTGACTGTCCATCTGTCTGTCTATCCGTCTGTCTGTCCGTCTGTCTGTCCGTCTGACTAAATTGTCAATTTTTCTCGCACTCAAAGTGAAAGGTATAGTTGTAACTCACGGCGCTAAAATCCCATTATAACTTGGTTCCTATTTACTACCTTGCCAAAGCTCGGTAGTAAAACTACCTCGTTTGTAATGGGTCATTCTAGTCCCATTTTTATTTATTTTTTTCGGACGGGAAATCATCAAATGACTTCGCCCGCTCTGGGCGGAGCAGGAGGGAGTGTCAGACTTTTAGTGACTAAAACCCATCCATGTTCCTTCATCGCCCTTTGTGTTCCGGGGCCACGGTATCTCTTTCGAACAGTCCCGCAACCCCGGCGTCATTCTAGCCCCTTGACAATGTACGGTGGCGGTGGCGCAGTGGTGGCGGCACCGACTTACAAACAGTAAGTCGTGGGTTCGAACCCAGGCAGGCGCATTACTTTGTGTAATTTATTTCATCACCGCTGCTCTCAAAACGGTGAAGAAAAAAAAAAATCGTGAGGAAACCGGCACGTCCTAGAACCAAAAAATTTCGAAGACATGTGACATCTACCAACCCGCACTGGACCCGCGTGGTGGATTATAGCCCATTCCCTCTCATAGAGAGGAGGCCTGAGTCCCAGCAGTGGGAACATTAATAGGCTGATGATGATGATGCTGATTATAAAGCCGGTTAGTTGATTTAAAAGTCATGTGAGCACATTTTTAGTCATTAGTACCATTTTAGTGCAATAGATGTCGTTGCATCTTACATTTTGATGATTAGTTCTTCTTGAACACTTTAAATTCATATATCTTTTGATAGAATTAACCGATTACGATGAAGCAAAGACTAAATTATACCTCAAGATACGCACAATTTGTATGTATCTATCTATCTATATTGGTTTCGTATATTTTACGTGATGCTTGATCATCGAAACAGACAAACAGATATACAGACAAACAGACAAAAATTCCAAAAATGCTGGAAATGAGTTCTGTTGGTTATCCTTTCACACCCTGGCAATTTTTTTTTTTTTTAATTTTCGATGTACAAAAACGATTTTTCTACAGATTTATTATATGTATAGATTATATAAGTTTACACAATGTAACTGTTTGCTGTTCCTTAAAATAAAAAAATAAAATATTAAATCCATACAAAATTTTCGGATAAATATATTTTATCTAGGCATTTAAGGTCCTGGGTTCGATTCCCAGGTCGGGCAAAGTGTTATTGGGTTTTTCAATCAAGAATTTCTCAGTAGCAGCTAGGAAGACTGGATTTGTGCCCGGTTAATGTCAATAGGCTCGCCTCTTAGCGCCATTAAATAAAGTTCACATGGACCCTGTCGGACACAACAATCCATAAAATCTTTGACAGTAAGTAACATTTAAAAAATCATTAACAATTAAAAGTTTGTAAATTATAATTAGGACTATAATAATAGGGTATATACATTATTTTTTATCACTATAAACAAAGCGTATTCACAACAGAAAGAGCAAAGTGAAATTATTTTTTTAATATCTATAAAAAAATACTAAGTTATAAGCATTTGAAACTGCTGATTAGACACTCAATTCCGTTTATCTAAAAAGAGATAGAAACAAAAGTTTAAATGGTTATAACTTTTATGTTGTTTGGCCGATTTATGTCTTGTTATCGTTTTTTGTTATTATTTTTATAGTACCTAGTTACCTACTTAAACATTCTGTATCGAAATAAAAAAAAGAAAATTTATGCATATTCCCCTATTAGGACTTAAACATAGCTGATGAAATGTGGGTGTACTTGTTAGGTAGTCTTCTACCTAATCTGTCGGGGTTAATAGGCGTGATACATTCTTGCATCCACTTAACCGACGTAGCACTTAATATAATAATCTAGGTAAACGAATAGTTTAGTAGTTAAAATATTCAAAAATAATATTCTTCTGTGAGGTCAAAAGTCAATTGCATCCGTGTGGGTTATGGGTGTTGTACACTTATTTGAGAGAATAAGTATAATATTAAACTTCTCCTCAACTTTTATTATGCGCACAGCCAAAGTGTGGAAATCTCTGCCTGCATCTGTGTTCCCACCCACATTTAACTCGTCTGCCTTCAAAGCAAGAGTGAACAGGCATCTTCTGGGCACGCTCGTTCCATCATAGATCTCATCCATCGCTTTCCATCAGGCTTAATCGAGGTCAAGAGCAGGCCCTTAATGTAATAAAAAATCAATTGGAGCAGTCTTTGGGGACTGCCAGCCGATAGAAGTGTAAACAAAAAGTACACAGGCCCCGCCCCAGTCGTAGCACTGGTTATGCCCCGCGCATGCCTGAGGTACTACGCCGTAGCGGATGCTACGAGTGCTACGAACGGCTACGAAGCGTGACCGCAGGTTACGTTACGTGACGATGAGTTCAATGTTTTTCCTTCACCCAAAAAGTGCTCAACGCGCCTAAAGAAGCTTTCACTTCAAAATATAATAAAAATCATTTAAGAGAATGGGCAGCAGCATTCTCTGTGCTTTTGTAACAACCGTACTGCGATCGCCAATCCCCCTGCCAAGCGTGGCAATTATGGCTCCTCCCTTTGGGGGAGGCCTATGTCCAGCAGTGGACGTCTTTCGGCTGAAATGATGATGAAACTTATTTGGCAGTATTTTGCGAACACTATAAAAATGTATTCAAAAAGTTGGAACTTTGACCCCCAATATCTCCGTAACTAGAAGGTTTCCGAGTTAGCCGTGTAGTATCCGGCAGAGTAGAATAGAACTAACCCATTACACTCACGGGTGTCGTATAAGGCGACTAACGTCTGAGGCAGAACACCTTGCGCCTCCGTAGACCAGAGAATGGGCAGCAGCGTTTTCTGTTAGTCTTTCATCACTGCGATCTCCAATCCGCCTGCCAAGCGTGGAGATTACGGCAAATTCCTCCCATCATGGGAGAGGCTTATGTCCAGCAGTGGACGTTATGGGCTGTTGTAGTAGTTGTAGTAGAAGGTTCCCAGGTATGGTGTAGAACAAAAAAATGATCGCAATAACGAGGAAAACAAGTGTCTTTCGCCTTCGTTAAGTTACACCCTTTTATGAGGAGCTCGTGGCTAAATAATAACAGCCGGTCGGGTCGATCTTTAGGTTAAGACGCGCTTGCCTAGGTTGATCCGTGGATGGTCATACCGAGTTTCCTCCGTGCCTCGGAAAGCACGTTAAGCCGTTGGTCCCGGCTGTCATTTGCAGATCTTTAGCAGTCGTTACAGGTAGTCAGTGGCGAAAAATCTGACAACCAGTCTTAGCAAGGGGTATCGTATTACCCAGTACTAACTGGGTTGTGGAGATCAGATAGGCAGTCGCTCCTTGTAAAATACGAGAAGATAGTTTGAGTTGAGTCATTTCCAACCGTACATGTGTGTATTACCCCTTAGAAGTACAGTAGCCGATCCGGTTTAAAACAAGACAGGTCAAAGGAAAAAATAATACAAAAATATGTCGTTGTTCTTACCTACCGTAGAGTTTTGGATGAACTTTTAGATTTATCTATGACTAATGCTGAATCAACTATCGTGTTATTTTAAGTGAAGAATAGGTCACCTATTCAATAACGGTGACTGGTGTAAAAAGGGTGTGTTTGTCTTGTCTTCTTTTTTTTAGAATAACTGTGAGATAGTTACAAAATGTTATTTTCAACACACTTGCTCATAAAATGGCTCTAATTTCACCGCAATTAGGCACATAATGGTGCCGATTCCCTTGTTTACAAACTAAACCAAATTTAAGTTCAGTGCATCTTTTTCTTTCTATTTCATTAAGAAAAGGACAGAAGATAAATTTTAGTTATGTTCTGTCAAATTAATCAGCGCCATACAAGTTTTATACGCGATTAAAAAGTTGACTACTAAAATTACATCAAATTACGTCAGGTGCTGACTAATTTGACAGGATTAAACTAATATTTATCTACTGTCCTTTTCATAATGAAATAGAAAGAAAAAGATGCATTCAACTTAAATTTAGTTTAGTTTGTAAACAAGGGAATCGGCACCATTGACACCTTTACAGGTGTCAATGGTGCCGATTCCCTTGTTTGATCACAGGAAAGTCACAGTTTGATTACTAAAACTGTGACTTTTTCATTGCTATTATTCACAAGTGAGTTATAGGGTTTTATTATTTTATTGATTGAGTTGCTTTGTTCTTAAAAAAGTTCCTATAATAAAATTATTTTTTTGTATTATTTTCTTCACAAGTGTGTTGAAAAACGTCGTATGATACACATGTGTATTGATGATTACCGTCCTCAGCTCTCTTAAGACCCTCGCCTGACGGCTCGGGTCTCAATTGCGCCTCAGCGGTAATCACCAACATTACACACTTGTACCATAATGTACTATTCTCTATTTGAATCGGATTTTGATGTCGATTCTGTTGTGCACAAACTAAACTTAATTTAGGCTATTGCTATCTTTTATTAAAAGGCAGTGCGAGAAAAGGACGGCTATAGCTATGAACTAAGTTAGAGATGTCAAATTAGTTTATGCCTTGCGCTTCACTGTGTTTTTAGTCGACATGTTTTTACGTGCACCCTTCATTTGTATGGAAATATTAGTTTCAGTTCAATTCTAAATAAATAAAATAAAATAAATTAACCTTTATTTTCAGACTACAGTCCATAACTTTGTTAGTATTTTAGTGTTAGTAACAATGGTGCTTATGTAATTAAACTTTGTATGCATTGCTTATGTATCTAAATTACGTTCGTCTCTTTCTCGTTTTATTGGAGAGAAAAAGACAGCATTAGCCTAAATTAAGTTTAGTTTGTGCACAACAGAATCGTCAACAATTTCAAAGATTTTAATTTAAAATAAAAGAAGCCAAGTTACTTTTTATAACAAAAGACGATAAAAGTACCGTCAAAGTCGGTCCGGCCGTTTCGGAGATTAAGCGGAACAAACAGACAGACAAAAACAAAAAAGCAAAAAGCTGTTATTTGTGAATAACAAAACATATACTTCAATTTTATGTATTTGTATGTCTCAGAACTATAGTTATTGTTCTGAGTTGTATGTAAAGACAATACTTTGTATTCAATTGCTTTCATTTTGAGTTTGTATGCTATTTTTATGTTTAGTTTATGGTTATTATAGAGGGAGACATTTGACATTAATTATGTAAAAATGTGTTTTCAAAAATGAATTAATATCTAAAAGAGACAAAGAATTGTGAAGGACAGAATAATAGACTTTAAATGTCGTTTCTTTGTTCACAGGTGTGTTTTGGTATCTAATTGGTTTATATTATAATGTACATTGTATAGTTTAGTTTAGTTGTTAAACAATAAACATCTTTGTTTACAGAGCAACGCATGTTTATTTTATTTGAATGCCTTCAGAATTTAAGAAATAGTATTATATGTATGTGTAGTACAGGCGTGGATACAGGGAGGGGGGGCAATGGGTGCTATGGCCCCCCCCCCCTGAACTGGACCAAATACGTCATTAGCCAAGCTTGAACTCATTTGACGGAATCGACACTAAATATTCTAGTTGCATATCTTGTCATGGGCGTCGCCAGGAGGCTGCCTCTAGAGGCTCAGAATTTTTAAAAGTTATAGCTTTTCCTGCCTGATGCCATAGAATGGTATTATAGCATAATTATCTGAGGCAATGTTGTAAAAAACCGGCCAAGTGCGAGTCGGACTCGCACACGAAGGGTTCCGTACCATTGACTATATTTAGTATTTGTTGTTATAGCGGCAACAGAAATACATAATCTGTGAAAATTTCAACTGTCTAGCTGTCACGGTTCATGAGATACAGCCTGGTGACAGACAGACGGACAGACAGCGAAGTCTTAGTAATAGGGTTTCGTTTTTACCCTTTGGGTACGGAACCCTAAAAATTTCGAACTCGCTACGCTCGCTCTTGAAGCCTAGTTTTTCATGAGTCTTAACTTTGTCTTTAAGAAGCCCAGGTAACTTCAGTAGGGCTCAGTTCGCTTGCTCTACAAACTACTTTCTCTTGGATGTATCTAAAATTCGACAAGTAACTCCTACATGAACGTTCGAAACCATTCTAACTTGTCTAAGGCGTCGTAAAAATTTCTCCCCACGCAGCCCCCCCCGTCCCAAAAGCTGGCGGCTATCTTGCATATCATGGATTTCTGTAAAGTAAGTAACACCCATTTATTATCAAAAGTACATCAATTGTTTTTAATGAATTTTCCAAAAATTGCCCCCCCCCTTAAAGGAAATCCTGTATCCGCGCCTGGTGTAGTATAGATCAAACCGTCTCGCTAAGAATTGTACCTTCCGTCATAACATGTCTCAGAATTCCAGCTGAGTTAAAACTGTAACCATGTAGCTATGTGGTTCGCCCACGGCCGCTCGTATCCGGGTTCGAGTCTGCGTTGAACAAAATAAGGGTCATAAGTATGGTAAGTAATTACTTAGAGGTCATTATAAGACAGAGTCATCTTTTTAAAAGAATGTTATGAATGAGATGTCGTATTAATCATTTGTAAATAGGACCTTGGGGGTCCGGGTTCGATTACCTATAAATATTTGTATACAATGTTGGTGTCAGTTAAGATGAGAGTAGCGGTCATTGACCCACCTACATTTATTAAACTTCTTAACTTTGAAAACCAAAAAAAAGCCTGTTCAAGTCTTGAATCGTCATCTATCGTGATCTTCAACATTTTTTTGTAATGAAATACGATACATGGTTTCTTTGTTTTGGTTCGTACGAAGAGATATTAGGAAAAGGGTAATGACCGCTATTCTCATCTTAACTGGCACTAACAATAGCTTATGTCCGCAGCTTTGCCCGCGTCGAGCTCGATAATTGTCCCACGGGACAATACTATCGGGATAAAAAGTATTTTACGTGTTAATCCAGGTCATAAACTATCTGTGTGCTAAATTTCATCCAAATCTGCTTAGTAGTTTTTGCGTGAAAGAGTAACAAACTCACACACATATAAACTTTCGCCGTTCGTAAACGGGTCACATTCGTTTGTTTTCGTGCCTTAAAATACTATACAAGGTATTTTTTTTAAACGACTGCATTATTGTTCTAGTAGTATAAAGATTCGCGACTGCTGATCATCAGGTCCTGGGTTTGATTCCGATTGGCCGAGCGCACCGATGACGCACGCCAAACAAAAATTATTGTTATTTTGCGCGCTAAAGTGACGCGTTCCTAATAAGCCTAAACTGCAAGGGGGCGTGGCTCGACGCCTCCGCATAATATAAGCGAATTTTTTTTTAACTGATCAGGCGGAAAAGACCACGACTGTACCTGCCGATGAAAAATACTTTATTATTAGTGTGAACCTTTCCTTTTTTTTGATCTTACACCCACAAGCGTCTCGAAGTTGAAAACTTTTTTTTTGTACCTGCCAATGAAAAATACGTTATATATATTATTATATATATTATTTTGGAATTTTTTTTTTTGATCCTACACCCACAGGCTCCTCGAGATCAAAAACTTTTTTTTTGTATCTACCGATGAAATATACTTTATTATTATGGTGAACTTTTCTTTTTTTTGATCCTACACCCACAGGGTCCTCGAGGTCGAATTTTTTTTTTGTACCTGGCGATGAAAAATACTTTATTGTTATTACGGTGAAACTTTTTTTTTTATTTGATCCTACACCCAGAGGCTCCTCGAGGTCGAAAACTTTTTTTTTGTACCTACCGATGACTGCACTAAGAGAAAAAGCACAAAAAACAAATAAAAACAAAAGATCACGATTCACAACTCTTTCAAATGTTTTTGTTTTCATAGTACTGACTGTACAAATCATAAAATTGGTCAACGGGATCAGTTGACCAATTCAAAAATTCATTAGGTCGACTGATCCCGCGGGATTCACCTGTGTGGGACTAGTTTACTAAACACCCCGATTTGTCGGCTCCGCACGGACACAAGAACATATAACCTAGTTTTTTGAAGTCGGTTAAAAATAGGACCTTTCGAGAATGGGACATTTGTGCGAATGGGAGCTTTTGAGAATGGGACTTTTTGAGAATGGGACCTTTTGAGAATGGGACATTGTGCGAATGGGACATTTTGCGAATAGGACGTTTCGCGAATAGGACATTTGTTTTCACTGTGACATTTTGCGAATGGGACATTCTGCGTCAGATTCCCCGATTTGTCATCGATGCTAAATATGTTTGAGTATATAGATACTTATATAACTTCTATAAATAATGTTTCCATTTATTCTTTTGTTGCATCCACACTGCAGTTACTTTTTGTAGAGCAACTTTTCCAAGTGTTGTTTTCTGTTAGTATATGTTGCCGTGTTAGTATATATGTTACGAGATGGATGAGTTCTCGGATAACATAGGGGATGGCAATTCTAAATGAACCACCATGCGTTTGCGGGAGCACTATACACTGACAAGATAATGACAATATTAAGCAGCCTTACCTTGATTCCCACAGCTAGATCCAGTTCAGGTTTCCATGCACTATTGCAGCCCTTTTTAAAGGGGACACAACACTTTATACTCAGAATGTATATTTATTTCCAATTAATTAGAAAGCGGCAGCGTAGCCATTTCAAAAGTTCGTGAACGACTCGTAGAGATGCGCTTGCGTTCCGTTCGACCATAGATAACACAAGCACTCGATAGTTGGGCGTGAAGTCGATTATTGAGTTTCGACTGATTATCGATTTGATGTCTTGAGGTTTCTTGAGGTCCTAATGCCACCCCAGGAAGACTGCTTGCGCTTTCCATTGCGCTTGCCTATATCTTAATCAGTGAATATGTACAATTTGCAAACGCTTAGAAATGAAAGTACGCGAAACATTGGGTACTATTTTACTTACGAATAACGGTGACGATACAATATATGTTAAGTAATTTTGCCTAACTTTTGAAAACAGTCAACACATGGTAACAATTGATAACATTGTTAGAGAATGTTACCTCAACATGCGGTGTGGATACTGTGGATGCACCATTGGCGTGTCGATGGCAATCTAAATTGTATTCCTAGAACCTAGGCCTAGGGCCTAGGGCCTAGAACTGAGCTACTAATTTGACGCTATCAGTAGCGTCCATCAGTTCCTGTGATGAACTAACAACAGGATACGATATTTAGTGCCCCATCGTTTGTGGAACAGCACCACATCTACACTCCAGGGCAGAGTCATTAATGAATCTCCACCTGAGCAGGTTTTCCTTGCTGCGGCCAACCTGGGTCCGGAGTCTATTTAAAGACTTCCAGGTCAGTCATGGCAACTCATGTCCAGGTGGGAGATTTTCAGCAGGTGGAATGAATGGGTTTGGTGGGGATTTATTACCTCGCCACAGCTTTAGTCTTTCCGTATAGTGCTAACCAGTGAGTGGGGAGCGGGAGACACACTTCAGAAAGCTGTCATGTATGTGTCCATTACCATTCCTATTATTGGAATCAAATATAACAGCTCACAATTTGGTATTACACCCATTTTTGAAAAGTGTCTCAATTAGATTCTATAGTGCTAATGAACCACTAAAAATTCACAAACATTTTATTCAATCGTTTTGCGATTTACAAAAAATGTATTGATTGGACTAAAAAAATAAAACACATTAAACCTGCTTTATAGTTAGCTCAGTTAGTATGCAACGTTTTATGTTCTAATTTGAAGTACTTTTTGAATACCAGCGGTTTATTGTTCGATTTGGAGGTAACTTTGGTTTTTTTTTTCTATAGAGATAAGTTTATGGAATCGTGTTTTCGTCACACATAGTATAGCATTAATCCTAAACTTTACCATATTTATTTCAAAATTAATGCTACAGTGTTTTAGGCGTAACGGAGGATCATGCTAAGCCATTTGAGGCATGTCAGGCCCTTAAGTGCCATAAAAATTAATTTAAATTTTGCATTTTCAAATTTCGCGCGTAATTTGACGAAAACGCTGGACGCAGTGGACGCCATATTGCTCTGTGGTCATGACGTCAGTTGGCTGTGTAAACAAATGCAGTGATACTTGAAGTTGACAGTTGACACTTTTATGTTTACATAGCCGTATGACGTAATAGGTTCTCTATTGTATTAAATAACTTTTTTATTCATAATTTAAAGTGCCATAACTTTTTTTGTCCTAATCATAATTTGTCCGAATGATAACTTACCCGAACTTAATATCACATAATATCACATGCCATAAAATTGAAATCCCTAAATACAATATGCTCTAAACCCGTTTGTCATAAATATTACAATCAATAATATACAAAACACTTAAAATCGTTTTCAATAATAGTTATAAATCCTAAATAAAAAAAAATAAAATTAAGATCTTAATAATATTTTTAAAACAAACCGGTATGTTCCCAGACGTTCCCAAAAGGGAACAGAACATTGTTCTTTTAATTGTGTCTGTAATTACGGGTACATACAGTAAAGTAAGTATTACTTAGCTTTTGCTATGCTATGAACTTCTCTCAACACAACACATTTTTATACAATATTGCTCTTATGAAATTTGTAAGACTTAAAAAGTAAAACCATCATATCGCAGAAAGTTCATAGTTAGAATCTTCTTTTGTTTTGGCATACATTTCATATAAGTAGTCACTAAAAGGCAGAAAATCAATCAATCGAACCGTCAATCATTATAAAACAGTTGAGTGTGAACATAATTATGTGGATTTTATTTTTCCCTGTAATAAGTATGCAAACATGCAAACAAACATGCAGCAAGTATGCAGCAAGCAGGCAGCAAGCAGGCAGCAAGCATTCAGCAAGCATGCAACAAGCTTGCAGCAACCATGCAAGCACGCATACAGTATGCAAGCAACCATGCAAGCGAGCAAGCAACATGCAGCAAGCATGCAACATGCAAGCACGCATACAGTATGCAAGCAAGCATGCGGCATGCAAGCGAGCAAGCAACATGCAGCAAGCATGCAACATGCAAGCACGCATACAGTATGCAAGCAAGCATGCGGCATGCAAGCGAGCAAGCAACATGCAGCAGGCATGGTTTCTGTCACGGCTCCGGCGCTGCGGGGCTCCGGCGGTCCCACGCGAGCTTATCGTCGCAGATGTGTTTAACGCTCACCACCGCAGCTTCGGCTTGCTGGCCGGCTACGCCGGCCAGCCTCAGCAACGGCGGCGAGTGTTACAACCAACTGCTCCTCAACTCGCGGGCCGCCTCGCCCCTCCGCGCCTACGCGATTTTAAATTACACTCTAGGGGTAGGGCAGACAAGACTGCGTGGGGTCGGATTTACAGCGATTCGTTTCTGTCACTAAAACCTAATTTTTAGCAAATGTTTTAGGACCAAAAATTTTATTACACTTTTATGAACATTAGGAATAATACACATTATATAATATAATACTTAGGATAATTGACTTTATGGCATATACAATTAGAAGATTCAATTATTATAGTATTCGATATTATGACAGAACACTTTTAGAAATAAAGATAATTATGTAAAACAAAATTTCGGGATTTTGAACATTATGGTAACTGAAGTTTATAGCAAACGTTTTATGGATAATGATTTTCGGACAAATTTTTTTAGGAGATATAAGGGAGTACCGACGTAATAACATGGCGACTACTTTATTGGTGTTATGAAACAGATTAAAAAAGCTGAAACCTTTGAATTGAATTTTAAAATTTAGTTTGATATTTTATGAACTAAAACTAACGTTTTCCGACTGCTTTTTGCCTATGCTATATCAATAATATATTTTTAGATTTTTTCTCACATAGAGTAAAATACCCTATAGGACCCATTAATGTTGATATTTATCCGTGGTACTAGGCTACTGGGCCTATCCCAGTTGTAAACGTCCCTTTGTGCCTAATGGCCTTGTTTCATTATGTCTCCTGCTGATATGGAGGGAAGTGGAAATTAAGGTTTTTCCTATTCCTCCGCTATACTTTTCTGATTAATTTCGTTGCGGGCTCCAAGACAGTTAAATAGTTTCTCTGGGACTTCGTCAAGCTTCATTGTCTCGGCGCTGTTCTGGTGGTCGCCACTGTTGATTCTGGCGCACAGGAGTTACAGTGGGCAGGGAATAGCGTGGTAGGCTTGTCTCAATAACAAAAACTCATGCGTCCATTACTTGGAACTAAAACATGTCAAAATACCAAACTATTTTACCAATATAGGTGTGAATTCAAGTAAAGTACGCTAGTCAAACAGTTCGCTTCTTTTTTACAAGGAAAAATCAAAAATCGTTAAGTTTAACAACAAATAATTGTGGTTACCATTTTGATTACCAAGAGCGGTGTTTGCGGTGATTGGACTATAGCGTTTATCTCATTAGTTTAGTAATCGCAAGCGCGGCAGCTGGACGTAGGGTCCTAGGTTCAACTAAAACAATAGACCATTTATCTACACACGATTTTCCTATTATTATTATTTATTTAAAACGAACACAAGTGATTCATATTGTTGTTAGTAATACTTACATACTATGTTAGCAATATTCTCATTAAAATAACCAATTATCATCAAAATACAATAAAATAATAATCAATTCAAAAACCTATAGCTATAACTAAGTCCGCTTCCCGGTGCACCAGACCTGCAGCTGTGTATACGGGTCCAGTGCCCCAGGAACGGACAATCAGGTTTATCCACTATTACCTTTAAGATGCTGTTGGTGCTCCCCCGAAGCCGCCGCATCAAGGATGCTGTTCTTTTTCGCATAATTGCTTGAAAGCTATCTATACCTGCTTCAGCAAACATGCCCGACGCGCTACAGAACCGCGGGAGTCCCAACAGCACCCTAAAAGCGTTATTGTACTGGATACGAAGAGCCTATGTTGGGGTCAAATATTTAAATTGTCACTTACGGGATATCTTCCGTGATAATTGGTTATTTTTGAGCTCCCGATATGTCACTGGAGAATGCGGGTGGATGGAAAAAAATGTAAGGAGCCGACAAATCGGTCTACCCTCTTTCTTTGTACATCGGGAGCTCAAAAATAAACAATTATCACCGAAGATTTCCCGTAACTGACATTTTAAGTATGAACCGTGAAAGCTTAAAACAGTGTATGTTGGGGTCGGCTTCTAATCCTTCAAGCTGAAAACTAACATTTTACATGGAGCGACTGCCTGTCTGACCTCCACAACAGCACTGAGTAATACGATACCCCTTGGTAAGACTGGTTGTCAGACTTTCGAGCCACTGACTACCTGTAACGACTGTCAAAGATCTACAAATGACAGCCGGGACCAACGGCTTAACGTGCTTTCCGAGGCACGGAGGAAACTCGGTATGTAATGGGTGGTCACCCATCCACAGAGAAACCTAGGCAAGCGCGGCTTAACCCGGAGATGATCCCCTCCCCCCCCTCCTCACCACACCTTTACCTGATTTATATTATGGACGTTTTTTTTTGTAACTTAATTTGCATGTAAATAAAAACTTGTGCATAATTTGTAATTTTATGAGCGCCAAATTGTCAATACCTGAAAATAAACGTTTATTATTATTTTATTTACAGAGCGCCTATCTGACCTCCATAACTCAGTTATTGCGTGACAAGATATAACTAGGTACCCTTTCGACCACACAGACATAATATAACACAACGATGTAGATCTTTGACAGTCGTTACAGGCAGTCAGCGGCCCAAAAAGTCTGACAACCAGTCTTACCAAGGGGTATCGTATTACCCAGTACTAACTGGGTTGTGGAGGTCAGATAGGCAGTCGCTCCATGTAAAATACTGGTATTCAGCTGCATCCGGTTAGACTGGAAGCCGACCCAAACATAGTTAGGAAAAGGCTAGGCAAATAATGATGACGATTACACAACGATATAAAATATCTATACCTAAGTCTGATTCTATATTGAAGAGAGGTCAATAGTTTAATTATAAAACGTTTTTAATATCTTGAACAACCTTGAAAGCATATACTTCGATTCCTTAGTCAGTGAAAAATAATAATCGATTTTACATAAGTGGTATACAAGGTGCTGTTTTGCATCTATTCGAAAGAGATACCGTGGCCCCGGAACACCAAGGGTGATGAAGGAACATGGATGGGTTTTAGTCAGTAAAAGTCTGACACTCCCTCCTGCTCCGCCCAGAGCGGGAGGAGTCATTTGATGATTTCCCATCCGAAAAAAAAAAGTGCTGTTTTGCATCCTGGTCAAATTCAAGGAGGTATAAGCTAATGAATCTCGTCCCAAATTGATAATAAAATGGGTTGGTTTTGTTTTCTTATTTACGGAAATCGGTAAGTGTAAACCACCTGTATTAAAACGCAGCCCGTCTGTAACTGGCCCTATAACCGCGCCTTCACACACACAAATAAACGCACACAGAGACATGCCGCACGATGGGTGATTCTTCTATTACTTTCGTGTTATTTTGAAATACTGTAAAATTTAAACAATTTTAAATAGCAGCTTTATTAATTACTAGCGGACGTCACGCGGTTTCACCCGCGTAGTTCCCGTTCCCGTAAGAGTACGGGGATAAAATATAGCCTATGTTACTCAGGGTGAATGTAGCTTTCTAATGGTGAAAGAATTTTTCAAATCGGTTCAGCAGTTTTTAAATTTATTTAAATTAAATTATATTTATTGATCCCTTTATTCATTACGTTACATATCTTTTACATTTTTAAATATTTCTATACAAAATACTATAAAAAAAAAACATATAAAAATATAAAAAAAATAATTGATTATTATTATTCTTATTAATTTATTATAAATTTAATATTCGTGATTTTTTAAATGTTGTTAAAGAAAAAAACTATAAAAAATTTAATATATTTTTTATTTATTTATAAAAAAACAGACCCAATTGTTCCTAGTTCGTTGATCGAGTTTATGGCTTTCGGTTCTAGAACGACCTATAAATAAACGTGTTTATAACATTACATACACACAATGCATACACAACATAAATTCACGCCTATAATCCTCGAAGAGTAAGGCAGAGGATTATCTAATCTATACAAATACAACAAATTAAAGTGTCTGTTTGTAATTTCAACATAACAACTTTTTAATGAATGCATAAATGACAATATTTACGGTACTTATAACAAAAAAAAACATTTTTAGGGTTCCGTACCCAAAGGGTAAAAACGGAACCCTATTACTAAGACTTCGCTGTCTGTCCGTCTGTCCGTCTGTCCGTCTGTCCGTCTGTCTGTCACCAGGCTGTATCTCATGAACCGTGACAGCTAGACAGTTGAAATTTTCACGATGTATTGATGATTTTCATGATGTATTTCTGTTGCCGCTATAACAACAAATACTAAAAACAGAATAAAATTAATATTGCTCCCGTACAACAAACGTATTTTTTTTTGCCGTTTTGTCTAATGTATAGATAATGGTACGGAACCCTTCGTGCGCGAGTCCGACTCGCACTTGGCCGGTTTTTTATTATTTTTGTCTGTCTGTTTTTTTGTTCCAGCTCATCTCCAAAACGGCTGAACCGATTTTGACAGGACTTTTACTGGCAGATAGCTGATGTTATAAGGAGTAATTTCAGCTACGTTTATTTTTAGAAAAGGCAGTGGGAAAAAGCTTGTATTAACATAAGATTGGGAGACTGTTCGTCTTTTGTCGGCAAAGATTGAATTGAAAGATTAAAATAAAAACATTTTAAAATGCTGAATGCGCCATTTAGAAAATTATAAACCATTTGTAGGGTCCCGTACCCAAAAGGTAAAAACGGGACCCTATTTCTAAGACTCCACTGTCCATCTGTATGTCTGTCACCAGGCTGTATCTCATGAACCGTGATAGCTAGACAGTTGAATTTTTCACAGATGATGTACAGTCGTAGTCTTTTCCGCCTAACCAGTTTATTTTTTTTTCAATTTAATCATGCGGAGGCGCCGAGCCAAGCCCCCTGCAAAGTTTGGGTCTATTAGGAAATCGACAACTTTGGCACGCAAAATAACAATAACTCTCGTTTGGCGTGAGTCGTCAGTGCGCTCGGCCGAGGCGGTATCTTTTCATTCATTATTTCTATACAAAGTCAACAGGGCGGGGCTAGAGAGCGTTTCTATGTTGCGAGTGCAAGCAAAAATGAGCTTAGTGGTGGTCAGGCGGGAGTGTCCTCGATATGACATATTTCCCTTGCCGCCATAACAACAAATAGAAAAAATACGATAGTACGGAATACTTCATGCGCATGATCGACTCGCACTTGGCCGGTTTTTTAGTTGCTCTACGCTAAAGATGATAACATTTTTATGACCGTATAAATGCAAAAGGAAAAATTATAGGAATAGGTATTATTAGTACGACGTTTAACGTTCACAAATATTGTTATTTAAATGTCAAACTTTGATTGTGTTATTTTTATCGTCTTTATTTTGTGATTATGATAAGTGATTTATTATTTTCATCAGTTTTTTTGAAGGAGCACGTGGCTAAATAATAATGGCATTACAATTAACGAACCACCAGATTTAGTAAAATGTAACGGCAAAAAAACCATTTTGATTGCCAAAATTAGTAAATGATCACCAAACTTAATCCCCATTTTATCGTAAAATTAAAACCAAAAATGTATTTATGACCACCAGAAATTGAACTGTTATGCTCTTGCATCCGAGTAGAGGGAGACCCGGTCGACAGAGCCCCGCTTCGCGAGGCTCCTACTCCTGAATGGTTTATAAAAAAATACCACCCCGTGTCGGGGTGTCCTTAGTCGGCCTAGGCAAAACTAGTTTGTCATCAACCATCTCATTAAAATTTGGTGTTCAATTTACTAAATTTGGTGATCAATTTATATTTTAAGTGATAGATGTTAGTGGTTACAAAGTTATTTTTGGTGGTCATTATATTTTCCCCCAATAATAATAGTCGCTCGGGTCAATTCAGGTTAAGCTGCGCTTACCTAGGTTGGTTCGTGGATGGGTGATCACCCATTACATACCAAGTTTAGTTCCGGCTGTCATTTGTAGATCTTTGACAGTCGTTACAGGTAGTCAGGGGCCCGAAAGTCTGACAACCAGTCTTACCAAGGGGTATCGTATTACCCAGTACTAACTGGGTTGTGGAGGTCAGGTAGGCAGTCGCTCCATGTAAAATACTGGTATTCAGCTGGATCCGGTTAGACTGGAAGCCGACCACAACATAGTTGGGAAAAGGCAGGCAGATCATGATGGTAAGTGATGTATTATAATATGTATGGTATACCTGTTATTTTATTTTTTAATAGCTGACGTCCCGCGGTTTCACCCGCGTAGTTCCCGTTCCCGTGGGAGTACGGGGATAAAATATAGCCTATAGCACTCACGAATAATGTAGCTTTCTACCAGTGAAACAATTTTTAAAATTGGTTCATTACTTCCGGAGATTACCCCCTACATACAAACTTACAAACACAAACTTACAAACAAATGTTACCTCTTTATAATATTAGTATAGATGTATGGTATACTTGTTATTTTATTTTTTATTTAAAGTATATCACGGTGTTACCATACTTATGCCGATGTTTTTCTTTTTGTATAATTGACACCTTGTTTTTATAATCATGTAAATTGTACTTCTGTGTATTTTGCTATGTCTGAATGACAAACAAAAATGACTGACAAAACCTTTCTTTTTCTGACATGACTTAAAAGGAGGCCTCTATGTAAGATTATATATTGTTGAAGTTTGTAAAGTTAACTGAAATAAATTTATTATTATTTTTATTATTATGTCTTTTGTGTGCATCAAAGAAATAGTTTATCTATCTATCCATCTATTATATTTATTACCTTTTTGTAAGACTTTCCTGTTGGTCTCGTGGTCGCAAATTGATGAGTTCACTTGAGTTCAATTCCTAAATCAGTCGGGTCATTGTATTTTTCCATTCTAATATTTTATAGAGGTAAAATTTGTTTGCAAGTTTGTATGTGGGGGAAATCCTCAGAACTGCTGATCCGATTTCGAAAATTCTTAGACTAACGGGAGGCTATATTATCTCCTAATTTTATAGGCTTCATTTGAAACGATCTTTTGGGTTAATTTCCGTACATACGAAGCCGCGAGAAAAATCTAGTTCTATGTAAATACACAATAGCAGCACGGAGACTGGATCTGTGCTCAATTGATGGGAATAGGCTCACTTCATAATTACATGGGACTTCTACATTATTAATATAAAGGGTGTAAAAAACCTCTTAACGAAGCCGAAAAGCACTTGTTCTTCCCGATATTTTTTTGTTTTACACCATACCTGGGAACCTCCTAGTTACAGAGATATCGGGGGTCAAAGTTCCAACTTTTTGTCAAGTTTCTTTTTAAATACAAGTTTTTAATGGAAGATTTTTACTTTAAACACCTCCACGACCCCCGTATTATTCAATCCATCAATCAGCACGATGTTTTGAGTGCGTTACATTGAGTTCTACCACAAAACATGATTCTTCACCCCAAAAAAAAAGTCGTTTCCCAGCAATATTTTTTGCGTAAAGTTACTTAGTTTGATGTACAGAATGCTTGGTTGACGGCTTCGTGATGAGGTTGTTTACACTCTGTATAAAAGTAACATAAATCATTTATTTTAAAATGCATCGGCAATTCAATTAGGTACGACGTTTCTTGTAAATTTAATACTAAATAAACTTTTCCCACGGCTTCGTTCGCGTTTAGAATTTGACAATCGTTTCGGGTTGTACTATGCTTGTAATAATATAATTCAATCATGATTGCAAAGAAAAGTGGCGCCATCTCTTATCATAAGAACGTTATTGTTGTCTTCCTCGGAAACAGTACTTTTTTTCGGGATGAAAGGTACCCTATGTCCGTTTCTGTACACCTGGCAACTTATATGCAAAATTTCGACATGATCGATTCAGTGGTTTAAGCGTGAAAAGGTAACAAAAAAACACATTTACAATATTAGTAAGTAAAGTATAGTAAGTATGAACAGTAATCCAGCCGTGTGGTATCCGGCAGAGTAGAATAGAACCAACCCATTACACTCACGGGTGTCGTATAAGGCGACTAATGTCTGAGGCAGAACGCCTTGCGCCTCCGTAGACCAGAGAATGGGCAGCAGCGTTTTCTGTTAGTCTTTCATCACTGCGATCTCCAATCCGCCTGCCAAGCGTGGAGATTACGGCAAATTCCTCCCATCATGGGAGAGGCTTATGTCCAGCAGTGGACGTTATGTGCTGTTGTTGTTGAATAGTAATCGACCCCAGGACCTACACCAACGAGGCACTCCGAGTTCTTGTATCATCATCATCATCATCATTTTAGCCGAAAGACGTCCACTGCTGGACATAGGCCTCCCCCAAGTGACACAATGACCGGTCCCGTGCGACTCACATCCAGTGGATTCCCGCAACCTTCGCCAGGTCATCGGTCCACCTAGTGGGAGGCCTTCCAACGCAACGTTTTTCGGTTCGCGGTCGCCACTCCAGAGCGGTTCTTACAGTACAGTTTTTACAAATTCAAATTCAAAAATTCAAATTCATTTATTGGATGTGATTTTTGGTACATTTTTCACATGATCTTAAAATAAATTAAAAAAATAAGTCTAAAAAAATCTACCTTAAAGGTGTTCACTCTTTCACATTCACAGTCATTATTATAAAAAAAAGAATAATCAACATGTTAAAATCAAATAAATTACCTACAATAAACACAAAATAACATAAGACAGAAACATTAACAATTGAGTGTACATAATTATAAAAGAATGAATGGAAATAAAGATTCAATGTCAATAATAGAACATAGAGGAGCTCGTGGCTAAATAATAACAGCCGCTCGGGTCAATCTTTAGGTTAAGCCGTGCTTGCCTAGGTTGGTCTGTGGATGGGTGACCACCCATTACATACCGGGTTTCCTCCGTGCCTCGGAAAGCACGTTAAGCCGTTGGTCCCGGCTGTCAGTTGTAGTTCTTTGACAGTCGTTACAGGTAGTCAGTGACCCAAAAAGTCTGACAACCAGTCTTACCAAGGGGTATCGTATTACCCAGTACTAACTGGGTTGCGGAGGTCAGATAGGCAGTCGCTCCATGTAAAATACTGGTATTCAGCTGCATCCGGTGAGACTGGAAGCTGACCCCAACATAGTTGGGAAAAGGCTAGGCAGATGATGTCAATAATAGAACATAATAGAATAAAATTTACAATATCAATTAAATAAATAACTATGTCAAATAAGTTACAATTTCTCATTAAGGAATTTGTCAATAGTATAATAACATTTTTGCAATAATAGATGTCTTAATTTGTTTTTAAATTGAATAATGTTTAAGTCCTTAATTCCATTTGGTAATTTATTAAATATTTTTGGGGCCATGCAAAGTATGCTCTTGTGCATCAAAGCGGTATTTGATGGTCGAACGCATAATAAATTCATGTCTAATCATTAAGCGGCTTTCAGACTACGCCATAATATAATAGCATATAGTGTATAGACCATACATTGTTATGGACACGTTCACACTTTACTGTACTATATATTATTGGCTTACTATACGCTATAAAATTGTGCGATGCGCTGAATTCATGCTGTGCTATATCACGCGCCGCGCTCTTCCTCATCCGTCACCCCCGGCTGCTCCGCAAGCGAAACGAGCGACACAACAAGTCTGTGCTTGCTATATACTATAAATGCTTGCGATAATATCGCATAATGTGAACGCCAAGCTATATAGTATAGCATTCGGTCCTTCTTTGCTATACTATATAGCACAATAGTATAGCGTAGTCTGAAAGCCGCTTAAAGCGGATTATCATTTTTTACAGTACAATTCTTGTATAGTTCGTGCCATTTCTAGAGAAGAATAGCACTTTCATTCAGCCGGACTGACGGCCTGTTTCTTATAACATGAAAAATATGTTTAAACATAATAATAGTTTATATAACTAAAGAATTTAGGTCTCTAGTTCAACGTTATGCGATTTTGACCTTACACCTCAAGCGAAGTTTATAATGTTACTTTCTCTAATGGCTAAAACATAATCAATTGGTTCGAGGTGCGGCGGTGATTTTAGAGATGGGTGATTTTACTCGGGAACTGCTGATGTATAAAGGGTGTAAATAGACACAACGAAGCCAAAAGGCACTTGTTTTCCCCGTCAGTGAGATATTTTTTTTGTTTTAAACCATACCTGGGAACCTTCTAGTTACGGAGATATTGGGGGTCAAAATTCCAAGATTTTCATAAGTTTTTTATTTTCAAATACAAATTTTTAGGTAACAACATTACTTTAAATACCTCTATAACCCGTTTACTATTAAATGCGTTCAACAGCACAATGTTTTGAGTGCGTTACATGACATTGAGTACTACCGTTATATTTTTCACCCCAAAAAAAAAGTCGTGCCCCAGAAATATTTTTAGCGTAGATTTACTTAGTTTGATGTACAGAATGCTTGGTTAATGGCTTCGTAAAGAGTCCGTTTACACCCTGTATATGACCTCTCTTTCCAGAAAATAAAGTCTTATTTACCTACTACTACTATTACTACAGCCCATAACGTCCACTGCTGGACATAAGCCTCTCCCATGATAGGAGGAATTTGCCGTAATTTCCACGCTTGGCAGGCGGATTGGAGATCGCAGTGATGAAAGACTAACAGAAAACGCTGATGCCCATTCTCTGGTCTACGGAGGCGCAAGGTGTTCTGCCACAGACATTAGTCGCCTTATACGACACCCGTGAGTGTAATGGGTTGGTTCTATTCTACTCTGCCGGATACCACACGGCTAAAATCTTATTTATTCATCAAATATCCACTTGTAATACAAGTATTTATGTACTTAAGTAATCTAATTGCAATCACACAGCAATAAAAAGCATTTAGTTTTTTTTGTAATAATCAACTTTTTATCGCAAGAGGAAGTCTCTAATTATCAATTTGTAATGAAGTCGTTACAAGTAGGTCAGATCTATAGTTTTGCTTCTTACATACTTATTTACGTTTTCCTGTGGCTCTTAGAAACAAATATACTATTACATACTTTCAACCTGTAGGTATTGTATGCCCTAAAAAAACCTTTTACAAAACAAAAAAAAAACACACAAAATTATCTAAAATAATATGAAAAATAAAGTTATTTTATATATATTTTTGTTTTTCTGGAAGTTGGCAAAAAATCAATGGAACAAAGAGAGTCACTGACTTGCGAAAGTTATTTTCGACTATACTTACGTATAAAATTCACTCTTTTTAGTTTTAGTAGGTATCCCACACAAAATCTTGTCGTTAATCAATGTTTACATTGTAACTACAAGTTATTAAGAACCATCTTGTCAACATAGGCCAAGAAGAAAAAAAAAAAAAAACTACTGTATCGAATTTTGATGAAATTTCTATGGAACCAATCGGAAAGTACATATATCATTTCACATAAAAAAATAGAGTTATTATTCAACAAAATCGGATGAATAGTTTTATAGCTACCGACGGAGGAACATACGTAAATACAAACATACATACTTATATATGTACATACTACTACTACTACTACAACAGCCCATAACGTCAACTGCTGGACATAAGCCTCTCCCATGATGGGAGGAATTTGCCGTAATCTCCACGCTTGGCAGGCGGATTGGAGATCGCAGTGATGAAAGACTAACAGAAAACGCTGCTGCCCATTCTCTGGTCTACGGAGGCGCAAGGTGTTCTGCCTCAGACATTAGTCGCCTTATACGACACCCGTGAGTGTAATGGGTTGGTTCTATTCTACTCTGCCGGATACCACACGGCATCCACATGCACGGCATGTAAATACATAGACTGGTAAAATTCCTTCCTTTTGGCTGTGCCGTAGTCGGGTAAAACTCAGCCTTTCATCGTCATCATCCAGACCTCGTTCCATTTTTCAGGATTGTCCTATTTTTTCTTCCATTTTTCCTTATCAACCGTCATGCTATCATTTATTTCTTTTTCAATCATATCATTTATTCCACAATCAGGGAGAGCGGCGGCCGTGACGGCGCATTACTTTGTGTAATTTATTTCATCACCACTGCTCTCAAAACGGTGAAGGAAAACATCGTGAAGAAACCGGCATGTCTTAGAACCAAAAAAATCGAAGACATGTGACATCTACCAGCCCGCACTGGGCCCGCGTGGTGGATTATATAGCTCATTCCCTAGAGAGGAGGCCTGTGTCCCAGCAGTGGGAACATTAATAGGCTGATGATGATGATGATGATTCCACAAACTCTTATTTGGTCTTCCTCTTCCTCTGTATCCATCAACACTCAAATTCATCACTCTTTTAGACACGTGTATTCGAAAACATAAAATCTTAAATCATTAGAAATTAAACCTTGGCTGAAAAATAATACTGTAACGTAAAAATATGCAGAATACATTATATACATCATGACTGTAATCCCCAAAGAAAGTATGCAGAGTGTGCCTAATAATATACCCACATTTCGCCAGCTGTTTGAGTCCCAGGTAATAGGGGGCCAGCCTATTAAATAAATATTGCTGGACATTAACACACAGCGCTATCTAGTGCCACACTAAGCAACGAGGCTTGTGTCGTGGACACCAGATAGTTGATATACTACATAGATACTTTTTGTTTGTAAATACATACTTATTATACATATAAACATCCATGACTCGGAAACAAATGTCCATGCTCATCATGCAAACATTTTCTCCAACCGGGATTCGAACCCGAGACCCTAAGAACGTAAGGCACCCTCAACACCGCTGTGCCATTCGGGTCGTCAATTGGACACTAATAGCCATTAATAGGGCAATGAGAAATTCCTGATTGAATAACCCAACAACAATTTGCCTGAACCGGGAAAATTGCAAAATACAAGAATAAAACAAATTCACCCTAATAACCGTCTAGATACATTAAAGGACCAATGTCAAAATACAAGAATTTTACACTAACTTAAAAATAATAATGAATGCATAAAGAATCCAAAAACGGCATCGAAAAATACTTGCACCTAAGGCCTTTTTTTAAACTAAAAAGTAAATAATAAAAAAAACAACCCTGCATGCGGCATCCTGAAGCACAAAAATAAAAAAAGGAAAAATACATGAATCAGCGTACATTTCCAAGGCATGCAGTATGAAAACCGAGGTCACGGTAATTTCATAAACCTTTGTATATAAGCCTCTGTCGCATCTTAACTGCGGTTGTTCCGACTCAACGAACGAAAGTGATGTACCACGCGCGGTTGTTATTAAAATTAAAATAAAAAAAAATCTTCAACTCATCTGTGAACTAAAAAGGCGTATTAAGCAAAGTTTTCTCGTGGTTCATTTCAGTGTGGTGTGGTATACAGTGTAGAGTGGTTGCCGTGTAATTTTTAATGTGAGTTTTTAATATTTTTTTTTTTATTTTTAGTTTGAGGAAAAAAAATGTGAGCATTTTTTTTTTGGTAGGGTTGCGCGTTGATGTCTATTGTATTGGGGTTTTATAATTTTTTGGGGTTTTTTGTTTTTTGCTTATTTTTTGCGGTTTTGCGATTTTTATTGAATTATAGTATTCTGGTAATATAATTACAAGGAATTAAGAGTTGAAAATAATAGGGTCAAACTGTCACCTTAGCGATGAAAAATTTTTTTTTTTTTTGCTTTTTTTAATACTTAACTGATAGTGTTAAATTATGTGACTTATTAATTGATAAAATTTATACCTATATAATAGAATTGGATATTTTCATACCAGCTTAAATTAAGCATAACACGCGAATATAAAACTTTTGTGAAAAATTCTCCCTCATGTTATTTTTTTTAACATTGCCCAATATTTTAATATAACTTTGGTATAATAATTCGATGGATTTGAATAAAATCTTATGATGATTTAAAGTCTTTTAAATAAAGAATTTTTATAAAGAAACTATAACCTAATTAGATGATATAAATGAAATAAATACGTCTTTCTTTTAACAATAATATATATTTTGCATTGCTATTTTAACACCCTATAAAAATATTTAAATAAAATTTTAGTAATGTATTCCTACAGTTACTGAAATATATTAAACCACGTTCTTAGAGTGAAAAAAGAACTAAAAAAATATTTCATGATAAAAACATCTTAATAAAAAATCTATACATTCTAAGTGTAGGATGAGTTAAATAAGTCTGAAGTTTTATTATTATTATTTCAGAACTACATCCGTTCGCAATATTAATAATTCATTCAAGTAATTACTATTTTTTGCATTTAACAAAGCAATTAAAGTGATTTAAATAACAACTCTTAATTGGTTTCAAGAATTTTAAGATGATCTGTGTATTTTAAGAGGTTGAGGAGAATACCTTCAGTAACTATTTTTTTTTTCGCAACCATTTTTCACACAATCGGTTGAAAAACTTGGGGAATGCATAACCTGCTCCTTTTTTTAAGTCGGTTTATGATTATGTTTTAAGAAACGCACACTAATTAACTTGAACAATTAGTGATATAGTTATCATCAATTAAGTATTTAAATAAACTTAATCAATATGGAATAGAGATTAGAATTGAGTGGCAATCTTTTTCAAAACGTTTCGTATTTCTATAAAGATTTTTTTTTTTTTTTTTTTAAAAAAAAGAAGGAATTGATCATGCATGATCATGTCATCCCCATAGTTAATCGTATTGACATAGGGTTGAATATTACATATTCGATAAAAAGATTGAGAAGAAAAAATAAAAAATGTAGTACCTTTTCATTTTTTTTTGTGACGATCATTTTACAACGATTTTTAAGGGATATCTTGTTGCCCAGTAATTATGTCGTGGAGGTCAGATAGGCAGTCACTCCATGTAAATTTGCATTCAGATGCATCCAGTAAGACTGGAAGCCGACATCCACATAGTTGGTAAAAAGCTATGCATATGATGAATCTACGTTATATTTTTGTTAAAAACAGTTGAAGTGTTAAATATTTAATATTCGTAACACATACGTACCTATTTTAAAACTAGTAGACACTTCTCATTATGTACTATTGTTTATATAATGTAGGTTTTTACTTCATTGGTAACATTAGGAATTCCCCAAGATGACTATAACGGAGAATAATCATTTAGATTATTTGCGTGGTAACAGATCTTCACGCTTTTCTTCGTTGAAGGTATTGACAGTGATGTATTAGACACGACACAGAGACAGGTCGGGAGTGATGGACTTCATTAGGAGGAGTTCCTGGCTAAATAATAACAGCCACTCGGGTAGATCGGTTAAGCCGTGCTTGCCTAGGTTGGTCTGTGGATGGCTGACCATTATATATAGACTTTCCTCAGTGTCTTGGAAAACACGTTAAGGAGTTGGTCCCGGCTGTCATTTTGCAGATCTAGTCATTACAGGTAGTCAGTTGTCCAAAAAGTCTGACAACCAGTCTTACCAAGGGGTATTGTATTACCCAGTGCTAATTGGGTTGTGGAGGTCAGATAGGCAGTCGATCCATGTAAAATACTAGTATTCAGCTGCATCCGGTTAGACTGATAGCCGACCAAAACATAGTTGGGAAAAGGCTAGGCAGATGATGACGATTTACAGTGATGTACTAGTAGACATATTAAGGCCAATTATGTCTAACAACATCGCCTGTAATTCTGAAGAGTTGGACAGAGGTGTAGAGACCAAATAGTTCACCAACATTCTGGTCAGTTATGTTTGAGTAGTAAGTTATAGAGAGCAGCGGTGGCCTAGTGTTGACGGCCCCGACTTACGAACAGTAAGTCGTAGGTTCGAACCCAGACAGGCACATTACTTTGTGTAATTTATTTCATCACCACTGCTCTCAAAACGGTGACGGAAACATCGTCAGGAAACCGGCATGTCCTAGAACCAAAAAAATCGAAGTCATGTGACATCTACCAATCCGCACTGGGCCCGCGTGGTGGATTATAGCCCATTCCCTCTCACAGAGAGGGGGCCTGTGTCCCAGCAGTGGGAACGTTAATAAGCTGATGATGATGTTGTAAACAATAGGGGGTGCATCAATATGTTAACACTTAACAACTTTTAAAAGTATTTTTCTACTACTCTTTTGATTAGAAATTCATGTTGTTATGAACATAGTATTTTGGAACTCATATTTTTATGAAAACCATCCCTTATCCAAGTTACAATCGTTATTTCTCGTGAAATTTGCTTTTAGATTTAGGAAAGTGTATACATATTGATGCTCGTGACTATAAAGCTCTTCCCAACCCTTCTGGGATAACAACAACAACAACAGCCCATAACGTCCACTGCTGGACATAAGCCTCTCCCATGATGGGAGTAATTTGCCGTAATCTCCACGCTTGGCAGGCGGATTGGAGATCGCAGTGATGAAAGACTAACAGAAAACGCTGCTGCCCTTTCTCTGGTCTACGGAGGTGCAAGGTGTTCTGCCTCAGACATTAGTCGCCTTATACGACACCCGTGAGTGTAATGGGTTGGTTCTATTCTACTCTGCCGGATACGAAGTAGTAATTTAAAAACAGCCTTTATAAAATCATGACATACAGCCTACTGTCAACTTTTCAACCATTGCGCATTTGCAACCTCAAGCCCTATTAACACTCAATATAAAAGAAACTTGCTAACTGTACAAGAATTTACTATTACAACATTTGTCAACGGTAACGTAAAACAAACCTTGAGATTCTGTCTTTAAAGACTGAAATACATAATACCAACTTATTCTTGCTTCCCATAATCTGCTTAGCCTTTTCCCATTTACATATGTCGGGGTCGGCTTCCAGTCTTACCGTATGCAGCTGAATACCAGTATTTTACATGGAGTGACTGCCTATCTAACTTCCACAACCCAGTTAGTACTGGGTAATACGATACCCCTTAGTAAGACTGGTTGTCAGAATTTCGGGTCACTGACTACCTTCTCATACAAGAAGACACGATCATTGATCACCATGCTTGCTTAGTGCAGCTTCATGATTTCTGACTTAAAGATAGTCTGGAAACTTTGTCCAATGTTCATAAATGATGGGGTGAGCCTTTCGACATACAGACGTGATAAATTAATGACTAGAACAGTGACAATTGGCTTAGGGGCTTTACTTAATTACGTCAGTCAATTATTCGAGCCCCCCCCCCCCCCCCTTCCATCTCAGTGAGATATGGTGAGATTTGACTTAACCCAATGACCCCTTAATCTCACGTGAGATTTTACAAAACGTGATTTTTTGTGTAAATACGTTAATCTATGCTTGATTGCATTGGAATTATTAAAAAAAAAAAAACTTAACTATCCCCGTATGCTCCCGGCCGTGCCTCGTGAGGCACAGTGCATTGTTATTTTAATTGTGTCTGTAATTGCGGGTATTGAAGTGCTACTTATTTTCATTGCAAAATTAAATATTATTGTGTGATCGATGATTATTGTTAATGGTTTAGGCTATATTTTAGTAAATAATACGAGTAGAATTGGTTTACTTAATTCAAACCCAGTTTTCTCGCAATTTTACACTGATTCTTACGGAAAAAAATATTGAGGACCTTATTTGTGACCTAATAACATAGAAAGGCTCTGCCTATTACAACTAGTAACGTGTTAGTTCACATCCATTTAGGATATCTTAATCTTTATTACATTTATCAGCGGCCGGATAAATAAAGATACTCAAAAAGAAATGAGTGCGAGAAATTCATTAATATTTAATTATTATGTCAATCTACTAATAGTTCAAGTGATTATGTAGATACATCCTTAATTAGTGACTAAATAGATTATTTTAATTAGCATTACCATCATCATCTGTCTATCCGTTTCCCAACTATGTCAGTCGGCTTCCAGTCTAACCGGATGCAGCTGTATACCAGTAGGTATGTAACATGGGGCGACTGCTTATCTGACCTCCCCAGTTTGTATTGGGAAATACAATACCCCTTCCCGTCCCGCGGTTTCACCCGCGTAATGCCCGTTCCCGTGGGAGTACGGGAATAAAATATAGCCTATAGCACTCACGAATAATGTAACTTTCTACCAATGAAACAATTTTTAAAATTGGTTCATTACTTCCGGAGATTACCCCCTACATACAAACTTACAAACAAATGTTACCTCTTTATAATATTAGTATAGATTACAGACCGAGACGGGCGCGCTGCAGTCTCATTAATACTTACTAAAATAAATATTTTTTTTACATTTCGGGGGGGGGGGGGATCAATCCCCCTTGATCCCCTAATCCCCCATCCCCCCGAAATGTAAAAAATCCATCCCCCTGGCTACGGCCTTGACTGTCAAAGATCTACAATTGACAGCAACCCCGTACCAAGAGGTATTACCTAGTACTAACTGGTTTGTGGAGCTTAAAAAAGCAGTCGCTTTATGTAAAATACTGGTATACAGCTACATCCATTTACACTGGAAACCAACTCCAAGGTAGTTGGGAAAAGGAAGAGCTTCAAATCAATGCAGAGTCCACCAAAAACATGGTGTCGATTCCGTTGTGCACAAACTAAACTTAATTTAGGCTATTGCTATCTTTTTCTCTCTAATAAAACGAGAAAGAGACGGACGTAATTTAGAGCTGTCAAATTTAGTTGGAACTAATATTTCCATACAAATGAAGGGTGCACGT
Organism: Xestia xanthographa; assembly: GCA_905147715.2. NCBI lineage: Eukaryota > Metazoa > Arthropoda > Insecta > Lepidoptera > Noctuidae > Xestia > Xestia xanthographa. The sequence continues at coordinate 21,803,072 of LR990667.1, forward strand.
AAAAACATGTCGACTAAATACACGGTGAAGCGCAAGGCATAAACTATTTTGATATCTCTAACTTAGTTCATAGCTATAGCCATCCTTTTCTTCCACTGCCTTTTAATAAAAGATAGCAATAGCTTAAATTAAGTTTAGTTTGTGCACAACAGAATCGACACCAATATTACTTAAAAATCTTTATTTGTCATCGTTTAATACAAGTTTAAGGAATTTCGATTGCGCAAGGCCTGACGTCATAGCGGATACATCGCGACCAAGTATGTAAATACACACAGAGCACATCTTTATTCACTGCTAAAAACAGTCAACCATGTATACTGGCATTTGCTTCGGATATGCTTGTCTTGTGGTCTCACAAGAATGGTCCTTTCGTCATCATACTCCTGATATTATACCAATTTATTAGTGGTCGGCGCATATCTTCTTCTCCCATTCTATTACTCGTCATCCAGTCACCTCCTTTTCAGCGATATCATCCTTCAAACAGTCCATACATCGCTTTTTAGGGTTCCATACCCAAAGGGTAAAAACGGAACCCTATTACTAAGACTTCGCTGTCTGTCCGTCTGTCTGTCACCAGGCTGTATCTCAACCGTGACAGCTAGACAGTTGAAATTTTCACAGATGATGTATTTCTGTTGCCGCTATAACAACAAATACTAAAAACAGAATAAAATTAATATTTAAGGGGGGCTCCCATACAACAAACGTGATTTTTTTGCCCTATTTTGATAATAATGGTATGGAACCCTTCGTGCGCGAGTCCGACTCGCACTTGGCCGGTTTTTTGGTCTTCCTCTACTCTTATAGCGATCTAAATTCATACTCAACATTTTCGTCATTCGTCCGCACCTCATGACGATATTCACATGAGCACTTATGAAACGTCAGAAGATGTATAGGCGCATAGTTTGGGTTGGTCGTTCACTATGGAGAAGAACCATCAAGAAACTCCATGGTTACAAATTTATTTTAAATCAAAATCAAAAATGTATTTGTTAGGACATGGTAGATAGATGTTACAATATTGGTTCCAGCATATCCTGCCATAATATGGCGTACAAATATTTTTATACAAAAACAAAGCTTATGTCACTAACCTAGAATCAGAATGTTTATTTGTTGTTATTTGTTTTCAACTAGATGACGTCCCTCGGTTTCACCCGCGTAGTTCCCGTTCCCGTAGGAGTACGGGAATAAAATATAGCCTATAGCACTCACGAATAATGTAGCTTTCTACAAGTGAAACAATTTTTAAAATTGGTTCATTACTTCCGGAGATTACATACAAACTTACAAACATACAAACAAATGTTACCTCTTTATATTATTAGTATAGAAGTATAGATTATATACTCAACTATGTCACTATAAAAAAAAAAAACTAATTAAATTAACACTATAAATGAAGCGCATAACATTGCACCAACATAATTTGACCATAAAAACTTGCAAATTGATCTGCCCATCCGAAAATGTTGTCACATAAAAAAACTAGGCTACCAAGCCATTTTTGATTAAAAACAGGGGCAATTCTAAATGCGTGTTTTATAACTTTAAAGCTACTTTTTTGCTAACAGTATAAATGCGAAAGTAACTGTGTGTATGTCACCTTTTTTCTCAAAACAACTCAGCTGATTTCGATAAAAAAAATCCATTTAGATAGACCAAGATCTGTAATCATTTTTTATCTTGGTATTATAGTTGGCTCCACGTTGATAGTAAGACTTTGGTCTAGATCTGGCTTAGAAAGTAGTTTCAATAGTTTTTAAAGCTAGTTTTATTTTTTATACGAATGACCTGGGGTCGTTCTCGAAGATGATTTAGCTAGAAGGGGGGTGACCAATATAATAATATTTGTGTGTGGTAATCGGTTATCGTGGTACGGACATGTGATGCGGAGGAATGATGAAAATGTTGAGTATGAGTGTGGATGAGTATAAGAGTAGAGGAAGACCAAAGAAACGATGGATGGACTGTGTGAAGGATGATATGGTAAGAGAGGAGGTGTCTGATGAGATGACGAGTTATAGAGAAGTGTGGAAGACGAGGACATGCTGCGACGACCACTAATGAATATTATATCGGCAGGAGAATGAATGCCCAGTTGGTAGGGTAGGCTTTGCCTAATTGCCTCTTCGTAGCGCACGCCCATGAGAATGATGTAGTCTTACGTGAATTTAATGCTTTGAATTTAAGCAGCGCAAACACATCTGCCGTCCCCACCCCAAGGAGTACAAGCGTGATGTTTCGTACACGTTCTGTCGTGAGGTGTGTAGCTAGTTTTTAACTTTATTATCAGCTGCATACTTTCGCAAGTGGTTGTGAAATGTACCGGATTGGCAGCCATTTTGACAACGTGATTCTTTAGTGATGCGCTTGCGTCGATAGCCCGATAAATGAAATATTTTTCTTTTGTAAATTTATCAATTTGCGTCACCTTTTCCATTACCCCTTTAAAAATTATTGGTTGTGAAGGTTACGCTTAGGTTAGCTTAGGCTTAGGCTTACACTTACATATCATATGCAGTGATAGGAATAGGTAGTGCTTATTAGCCTAAACTTCGAAGAAGAACAGAGAAAAGAATCGGAGACTTCCTTAGACTATATTTTATTATGCGACCACGGCGAGTTTTTTTTTTGTAAATTCTAAGAGTGCGTACCTAAGAGAGCGTATCATAGTTTTATGATGAAGAAGTCGTTTCCAAAATGTTCTTAAAAAGAAAACTTTCAGAAATTTTGATGGTTGTAACGACTGTGTTATGTTATGTCTAGTCGCAAACTTTAGGTAAACATAGACCAATTACTTATTCCAAATAACATTAATTTTTGATGTACTTACGTGATGTCCCGGAAAAAATATAGTCTTAAGGAAGTCTCCGATTCTTGTCTCTGTTCTTCGAAGTTTAGGCTAATAAGCACTACCTATTCCTATCACTGATCATATGTTCGAAATCAATCAGACCAAATTTAAAAAAATAGCTATTGAATTACTTTCTGGTCATCTTCAACGATGACTGCTTCTTGCTGATGTTATGTAGTGATCTGATTGGTGACTACGAACTAAATCTGGACGGGGAGCGCTGTCTAGAGTTGGTCTGTGTGACCTTTCCCTCCCCCCCCCCTCCCTCTCCCTTTTTCTCCTTTCCTTTTCTTTTTTTTCTGTGTTTTCCTTTTCCTTTCTTTTTTTTGTTTTTTTTTTTTTTTTTTTTCTCTTTGTTTATTTTTTTATTGTTACTATTTGTAAGTACTGTTAATTTAACCATTTTTATTTGTGTTTTGTCCTCTGCGGGCTAATAAATGCTTTTTCTTCTTCTTTCTTCTTCTTTCTTTCAGGTTTATAAGCTTTTTATTTTTATTTTCTTACTGTCCCGTTCTGTATACGTCCGTTTCCTTATTTCTTTTAAATAGATATGATTCCGTGGACAATAGTGTGGGTTATGCGTTTGCTATTAGACCTAAGCAATTAAATGAAGAATTCGATATACAAAAACCACTATTTTATCCCTTTTTTACGCGATTTCCATGAGCTTTAATTGAAAAGCGTAACACACAACAAGTGATCTGAGTAACCTAGAATCAACAAATCTTCTTGAATCAGATTGCTATTCACATTGCTTGGCTAGTTTATGAGTTAACTTCTTTACTACATACTAGCGAACGTCGCGCGGTTTCACTCGCGTAGTTCCCGTTTCCGTGGGAGTACGAGTACGGGGATAAAAAATAACCTAAGTATGCTACTCGCTGATAATGTAGCTATCCATTGCTGAAATAATTTATAATTTTTCAAATCAGTCCAGTAGTTTTTAAGTTTATTCGTTACATACAAAAATATAAAAATACAAATCTTTCCTCTTTATAATATATATATATATATATATAGATTTATTCTTCTATATCGACGAGTATGTGTATGATTTCCTAATAACTTTTTCATAGGTACTCGAAATGTATTTTATTAAGAAGGTTGTGTGAATATCTAAGGCGCTAGTTCTAGTTCAATTAAAAAATCCACATTGCATCTTTTCGCCATATTTAGAATCTAAACCCAATAGTTTAGGGATTGGCTCATCAATTTAGCCAAAAGCAGGTTTATCAATGTCTTACTACTAAAGAGACAGGTTTAACAGCACCAACCTTACGGGTCGATCTTCAAGGTTAAGCAACGCCTGGCGAGGTCAGTCTGGATGGGTGACCGTCCCTCACACCGAAGCTGTACTTGGTAATTTGAAGGTATTTGGGAGGTGTTAGATACGGGTAATTGGAAGCTCAAAAGTATGAGTACCAGCTTGTCCTTGTAACAATTAACCCAGTATATGGGTGGTGATGGTCAGATAGGCAGTCGCTTCATGTAACATACTGGTATTCAGCTGCATCTGGTAAGACTGGAAGCTGACCCCAACATAGTTGGAAAACGACAGATGATATTGATAACTCTACTTACTACATAACAAAACATCACGCCTTTAATCCCCCAGGGGCTGGGCAGAAGTGTACCGAATACACTCAAAACACTCACTCACTCACACTCGACTCACTCAAATACACTCGAGTGCACTCAAATTTCGCCAGTGGTTTTAAGTCTCATGTAATAGGGGGCGAGCCTATTGCCAACAACCGGGCCCAAATCAAGATCCCGTAGCTACTGAGAAATTCTTGAAAGAAAAACCCAAAAACAATTTGCACGACCTGGGAATCGAACCCAGGACTTCATGCTCAACAGTCTTTTTTGCGATCACTAACAATCTAATCACTAACTAATGCAATAATATGTTAGTATACCTATAAACGCGTGGCCAAGTCATATGATTATCCTTTTAAGGAAATTTCGTTAATATATTTAATAAATATATTATCAAATAGACCCACAACTCAACATCTAATATTATAAATCATATTATTATTGTCAAATATCTATCGTCCTCCATATCTGTCGAAACGTTTAAAATCATAGATAATAATATACTTATTATTAAAGTTTAGGAGTTCCGTATACCAAATTGGTGAGTCTTTTTTATTATATTGATAAGTGGTATTTTGCTTTGAAGTAGCGTGTGAATTTCGTATAAAAAAACCTTTTCCATACATGTCATAATCAGCGTGTAATTTGGTTAAAAACTAATCACTTATTAAAATAATTTAGTTTAAATAAACACGGCTGAACAAATTTTCTTAAAATATAGGTACTCTTAGCTAATAATACTCTCGATGAAGATATCTTTCAATTGAAATAAACTTAATTAAAGTTGGTTCAACCGTTCTGGAGCTATGATGGCACAGATGCACACACCGATACACACTTCAAACACAAGGGGTGTTTGAAGTGTGTGTGTTTTAAGGCGGAGGTTAAAAAAAAAATTATGATGAAAATATCAGTGAACTTTACAAACGCATGGCTGAATAACTTAATATAAATAAGTTGCTTGGTATTTGCATTCATAAAAACATATAGAACCGATTCAATTTTTTCTATTGTGAATTTTTGTAGAAAAAAAAACAAGAATTTTTTTTTTTTTTTTTTTTTTTTATTGCTATTTTTTTTTTAAACAGTGACAATCGTTCCGAGTTCGAAGATCAAGTTTATGGCTTCCGGTTCCAGAACATCCTAAAAATAACCGTGTATACTGCTTGCTTTTTCGCAACTATTTGACCTCCACAGCCCATGGTACTCACACACACTTTCGGTAAATTATTTATTTACTTAGGTTAACCAAAAATTGTTTACACTATGTACATTTCTGACTTAATGACTAGAGTAACATTTACTAGTGCAACAATTAATTACAGGTTAACACCACATGCACAAAAAACGGTTTAACATAACATATTTATATATTATTGACATTACAAACATATACATACAAAGAATAATTAAAACAATAATAAAGAAAACTATCAAATCATTCATTAAATGTTGTATACAAACTAAAAAGAGAAAGACATTGGGGTGTAAAATTACTTATTACGTATTATCAATACAAAGAGTTCTGAGCTGTGTTCTGAGTTCTGTGCTGTGCTGTTCTGAGTTCTGGTTCTGTTCTGTTCTGAGTTCTGAATTTATTCATTTCATGTTTTTTTTTTTTCTCTTTGTTTTTTTTTATTTTTACTATTTGTAAGTAGGTACTGTTAATTTAACCATTTTTATTTGTGTTTTGTCCTGTGCGGGCTAATAAATGCTTTTTCTTCCTTTCTTTCTTTAACTTTCAGAAAAAAAACAACCTTCAGATCCTTTCTTTTTTTTCTCTTTATTTGTTTTGGGGTTTTTATCCAAACAGATATGTCAACCCCATCGTACCTTTTACAATTGTTATATTAAACCATATAAATAACATATAAACTATACTAACCAGTTAAACAATATTATATAAAAACTTGAGGTAAAGATAGCAGTCACCGATGAAGGACTGTTAGTAAATGACACAACTTTTTGGCACCTTCTGAAGTTAACCTTCAAATCTTAATTTATAATTATACAGAACTTATAAAACTATTTATTTGGAGTCGACGCAGCATGTCTTCTTCCATACTTCTCAATTGCTCTTCATCTAGTCAGACTCCTCCAGTCGTGCCATACCATCTTTCAAACCCATCCATCGTTTCTAGGGTTCAGTACCCAAAGGGTAAAAACGGAACCCTATTACTAAGACTTCGCTGTCTGTCCGTCTGTCCGTCTGTCCGTCTGTCCGTCTGTCCGTCTGTCTGTCACCAGGCTGTATCTCATGAACCGTGACAGCTAGACAATTGAAATTTTCACAGATGATGTATTTCTATTGCCGCTATAACAACAAATACTAAAAACAGAATAAAATTAATATTTAAGGGGGGCTCCCATACAACAAACGTGATTTTTTTGCCGTTTTGTCTAATGTATAGATAATGGTACGGAACCCTTCGTGCGCGAGTCCGACTCGCATTTGGCCGGTTTTTTTTTGTTTTCCTCTACGTATTTTCTTAAAATATTTTGTTTAAGGAACCTTACAATCTAGGGTTACTTGATGACATTACAAGTTATGTAAATAAAAACGAATTATATTGAACTATGTCCTTCTAAACTGGTTACCAAGTCAATGTATAGATATGTATATTATTAATAATAAATATATGTATAAACATGATATCCAATGTATAGAAAACCATTTAAAAAGTTAATATATTTGGGTGACACCATTAACCTTTAAGAAATATATTTTTGTGTTATGTTTTTTTTTTATCGTCTGCTATAAATGGTTTATTTTGTACCTACTAGCAAAATGAGTTTTTTTTATGGAAAATTTTATTCATTGTACCTTTCTCTAGGCAATTTTTTTTAATACCATTGAAAATATGGATGGATTTTATGAAGATTGTTATGACAGAAAAAAGGAGTATTAATATAACGAAGATTTTTCTTAAACAAACCAGTACAGCAAACTTAATTAATGGTATGCATAAATTAGACCTATCATAATCGCATATCTTTTAAAATGTCATAAACTACCAAGGACGACACCATAGTTTGCCATAAATCTATCAAACAAAAAAAAAACTTAATCTAAATAATTCAGTTGTAAAGCCCAAAGAATTCGATACATTTTTATTGTTTAAATTAACATAACTTTATAACATTCCGAGACAAAGAAAGATGATCTAAAAACGTAACTCTATTGTTTTGTCATCGATTAGTGTCGTAAAGGCGTGGCCAAATAATTTTTTTTTTTTGGAGTCAGCGGTCCTTCGAGCCGGATACAAAATGAAAAATATGTTGTACACGACTGAAATATGTCATGGAAATGTTTCATCGGTCATACATTTTGAACGTGTAGGTATTGAACTTTTGTAGAAAATACAATAATACAACATCCTGTAATCATTTTAAATGCGACTATAGCTCGAAAATCTGACAAGCAATCTTACCAAAATGTATTGAGTTACCAAGTTACTGGGGAGTAGAGGTCAGATACGCAGTCGTTCAGCTTTATCCGGATAGACCGGAAGATGATGAATTCAGGCTAAAAGTTAATCTATTCTTATTCCTTATTGCACACAAAAAAAAAACAAATATACATGAAAAAAAAATTGCAATTATACAGCTTACTAGCTGACCCGCGCAACTTCATCTCCGTCACTTATTATAGCTTATGACATGTAATTTTGTGCTTTCAATTACTTTGTGCATTCAATCCAGCAGTTTTGGCGTGAAGCCGTACCATACACACAGACAAACAGATTAAAATTCTAAAAAGTCACTTTTTGTCATCAGTTACGTTTTTCTAACAAAAGCCACTTATTTTTTCTCAAAAATTCTCAATGTACAGTTTTTCTTTCGTTACTGTTTTATTATATGTATAGATGTACAAAGGCGAGCTTAACCCAGAATTGGAATCTACAAAGTCGCTACCGACTAATTTAACTACTAACCTATATGTATAAGATGCTAGGTTATGCACGCGGCTTCGCCCGCGTGGATTTCTATAATTGTCCCACGAGATCATACTACCGGGATAAAAATTATCCTATAAGTTAATCCAGGTTATAAACTATCTGTGTGCTAAATTTCATATAAATCCGACCAGTAGTTTTTGCGTAAAAGAGTTACAAACATTCAAACTTTCGCATTTGTTATATTACGAGTATTTAATGTGATTCTAAATATTATTATATTAGATGAAACCAACCAATTGACGTCTTAGTTCAAAGTTTATCTCTAAAACCGTATATTTCTATTAATTAATATCTCATTCTAGTCATAATTAGTGAAAGTTTAGGTATTTTAAGTGAACACGTGACGCACCGATCCGTGTCTGTAAAAACATTATTATAATACTAAAGCAATAAAAATATACCTAGCAAAAAACATCGTAAAACTCCAGCTTAGATTATTTTCCAGTAAGAACTGACCTCTCATGAGTAGAATTTCAGTAAAATGAGGAAGTACGCCATTCTAACCGGATGCAGCTGAATACCAGTATTTTACATGGAGCGACTGCCTATCTGACCTCCATAATCCATTTGTACTGGGTAATACGACACCCCTTGGTAAGACTGGTTGTCAGACTTCTGGGCCACTGACTCTTTGTCACGACTGACAAAGATCTACAAGTGATAGCCGGGCCCAACGGCTTAACGTGCTTTTCGAGGCACGGAAATAACTCACACTCGGTCACGCATCCACAGACTAACCTAGTCAAGCACGGCTTAACCTGAAGATTCATCGGAGCGGCTGTTATTATTTTGCCACGAGCTTTTAATAGAAATGTTGAACTTAATATTATATCGTCTGGCAAACCACGTGACACAAACCGTTTAAAAACGTGTGTGACGAAAATAAAATTTTATAAGTTTTTTTTTTATTATAAATTTTATACTAGATTATACATATTTTATTTTATGAAATAATATTATGCTACTAAGGTGATAGGTTGTGCCGTCTTATATACTTTATATAATTAGTTTTTTTTTTGTTTTAATTAATTTTGAAAAACTAGTTTTCTTGTTGAGTTTTAAGAAAGGCTGGGTATTATTATGTTAAGGTTACATGAGTATGATAATAAGATTTTAAAGCTTAAATTAAAGTAACATAACTTCACGCTTCTAATCCCCGAAGGGCTTAGGCAGAGGTGCACCTAACAGTACACCCACATTTCGATAGTTATGTTTAAGTCCCATGTGATAGGGAGCGAGCCTATTGCCATCAACCGGGTCCAAATCCAGACTCCGTGACTGCTACTAAGAAATTCCTGACGGAAAAGCCCAATGATACTTTGCCCGACCTGGGAATCGAACCCAGGACCTTATGCTCAGCAGTCGTGATTGCTACCACTAGACCGACGAGGCTTTAATCAGTAAAAAAAAACGTTTGATTCGTCGAATATTGAACTGATTTAGCGTATTTTTATGAATTTCATGGCTAAAAAACAAAAAAAAAACATAGTTAAAATTAAAAAAGAACCAGTCAAGAGCGAGTCGGACTCGCGCACCAAGGGTTCCGTACAAACTTTTTAAAGGACAAACTTTGCTGTTCGATCCTCTTTTTTTCGGATGAGAAAATCATCAAATGACTCCTCCCGCTCATAAAATAAACTAATATATATTTTATTATTTTATTTACTTTACTTTTTTTTTTTCTTTAGTTTAAAACTTGATTTTCTATCTACTAGTCCCAAAATAGGGTTTGAAAAAACTAAGCCACATCTATAGACACTCGCCATCACAGCAAGTTACCCGAAACTATAAAATTTTCCCAATGCACCAAAATACCTAATGCTTTAGCTATAAAGTTGAAAATCTATTGAAGAAATTTGACAGACTGTAGTAGCTTGATTTACCTGTACTTCAAACACTGTTTTAAGCTTTCGCGGTTCATAATAACTACGTTATACTTAAAATGCCATGATCCCGCGATCAAGGCGCTTGCAACAGCGTCCAAAAATCGGGTGCTCAAAATAATCAATAATCACGGAAGATATCCCGTAAGTGACATTTTTAAGTTTACCTGTACTTATTTCGGTATTTTTAGCCGAAACAATTTAATAATCATATTTCAAGATAATCTTTGGTTACTTATTCACCACAACACACACACACACACAGCTTCTATTGGCAGATATCGGTCCTATGACGCATAACATTCGGTTTGTTACTAATAACTTAAATACTTATGCCTAAACTAGCTGACCCACGCAACTTCGTCTGCGTCACATAAAAGAGAAACAGCTCACAGAAGGAATACATTTTTCCCCGTTTTTGCAATATTTTTCATTTATGCTCCGCTCCTTTTGGTCGCAGCGTGATGTTATATAGCCTATAGCCTTCCTCGATAAATGGACTACCCAACACTGAAAGAATCATTCAAATCGGACCAGTAGTTCTAGAGATTAGCGCGTTCAAACAAACAAACAAACAAACACTGCAGCTTTATAATATTAATATATAGTATAGATTATGTACAACTAGCTGATGCCCACGGCTTCGCCCGCCCGCAAATTATATACTTTAACCTTCCTCTTGAATCACTCTATCTGTTAAACAAACCCGCATCAAAATCCGTTGCGTAGTTTTAAAGATCTAAGCATACATAGTCACAGACAGACGTGGCGGGGGACTTTGTTTTATAATATGTAGTGATGAGTCTTTTGTGACAATAATCATCTGCCTAGCCTTTTCCCAACTATGTTGGGGTCGGCTTCCAGTCTAACCAGATGCAGCTGAATACCAGTATTTTAGATGCAGTGATTAAGTTGTAGCTATATATGTGTGCTTTTTGGTGGGTTGTATATTTTTTTATACTTATCCTTACATCTTTATCGTTGAATGTGACATTTATATACAAACTAGCTTTTGCCCGCGGCTTCGTTAGCGTGGCAATTTTGATGTGTATGTAAGTACGAACAAAAACCTTTTAAAATCAATATTGCTTACCTCCCATAACATACGGAGTGATAATATGTAGCCTAAAGCCTTCCTTGGTTTACAAAGAACATTTTTGCTGAATTTCAATTCAATCTATCCAGTAGTTTTGGCGTGAAGCCGTACCATACACACAGACAAACAGACAAACATTCTTAAACGTCACTTTTTGTCACAGTTGCGTTTTTCTAACGAAAACCACTTATTTTTTCTCGAAAATTCTCAATGTACAGTTTTTCTTTCGTTTCTGTTTTATTCTAGGTATATGTAGGTATAGATAAATACAATTGTCTTCTTGTAATGTTAAAATTACAGATTTTTACTGAATGCGTTTGAAAATATATTTAGACGGCACTTAAAACAATAAACACATTTTTTTAATTTTTGTCTGTCTGTTGTTTGCCTGCGAATCTCCGAAACGGCGGGACCAATTCTGACAGTACTTTTACTGGCAGATAGCTGATGTTATAAAAAGTAACTTAGGCTTACTTTCAGTTTAGAATAAGAATTACGGTTCCATACAAAATCCGGATTAAAAAGGGAAAGTATTTTTTTAATAATAATATTAATATTACGCGAACCAAGGTCGACTGTAACAGCTAGTTATGAATATGAATACTAACAAAAATCTAACGTAATTTTTTTTTAATCGGAGGTAAAAAAATACCGAAAAAACTTTTTTTTTCGTCCAGTTATGTGAACGCACCCTAACATTTTTATCATAAATCTTATTACCACATGCGACATCAGTAGAAATATACCAAGGACATAACATTTACATAGAAAAACTATAAACATAAATGTGGCCGGATTTTAGAAGAAAAATGTAGTTTTTGAATGAATTTAATATTATATTTTTGTACCTAAAAAAAGCCGTTGGTCCCGACTATCATTTGTAGACTTTTGATAGTCTTTACAGGTAGTTAGTGGCCCAAAAGTCTGACAACCAGTCTTATCAAGGGGCATCGTATTACTCAGTACTAACTGGGTTGAGGAGGTCAGATAGGCAGTCGCTCCATGTAAAATACTGGTATTCAGCTGCATACGGTTACACTGGAAGCCGACCCCAACATAGTTGGGAACAAACTGCCAGATGATGACTTGGTGAGACTTGATTTTGCAAGTTTTTTTTTGTATGTTAATCCACATGATGCAGGCACTTACAATACCAATGGTTATTTCGACACGTTTTCTCTCTCCTAGCAACACGAACTATGTAACAATATCTCAACATCTCTATAAACGCGATTAGTACTGACTCTTACAACTCTTGAACGAGGTTTAGGTGTGATAATCGTGTTCAGAATCATTGGTGTCGATTACAGAAAAACTAAACTTAATTTAGGCTATTGCTATCTTTCTCTCTCTAATAAAACGAGAAAGAGACGGACGTAATTTAGAGCTGTCAAATTTAGTTGGAACTAATATTTCCATACAAATGAAGGGTGCACGTAAAAATATGTCGACTAAAACACGGTGAAGCGCAAGGCATAAACTAGTTTGATATCTCTAACTTAGTTCATAGCTATAGCCGTCCTTTTCTCGCACTGCCTTTTAGTAACATATAGCAATAGCCTAAATTATGTTTAGTTTGTGCACCAACAGAACAGAATCGACACCATTGTTAATGTCGCCTCTCGTGATGTGATTTTGTCAAAATGTCTCATTTGCTTGCAATGTTACTGGCATATAAGTGTACATTGAAACCAGAACATAGCTATACTGCGTAGGCTCTAAAATTCTTGAAGCGGTTGTAATTATGTAAATCTTAGTACTTAAACTGCACACGACTGTAGGAATGGTAAACCTATGGTCCATACACCACCGGTAGAAAATCCTGAACATGGTTGCTGTGAGGAGTCATGTTAATTTCAATAGGCTTGTCAACTGAAAAAATCTAGTCCGTCAGTTAGATTATCAAAAAATATTTGACACGTATTTTTTCTTTTGTTACGTAAACCAAAATTGACGAAGATACGACGCTATTAAAATTCTCAATACGTCACGCCGGGGTAAAATTTTTAGTGCGTTCTGACGTGACGAGCCCGCCTCTGGAGTTTTGATGCGTTTTATGTTTGTCAATATTCATTGATTTACAAAAACAATAAATACGTGTTCATTATTTACAATACTCTAACTGACGGACTAAATATAGATTTGCAATTTATTGATGGTGGAAAATAGCCTTATATAGCAAGCCGTAGCCGCGGTGGTGAGCGTGAACCACATCTGCGACGATAAGCTCGCATGGGACCGCCGGAGCCCCGCAGCGCCGGAGCCGTGACAGAAACCATGCAGCAGCATGTTGCATGCTTGCTGCATGCTTGCTTGTATGCTGCATGCTTGATTGCATGCTGCATGCTTGCTTGCATGCATATATGGTATATGCTTGTTTGCAAGCTTGCTGCATGCATGGTGTATGCTTGTTCTTTACAGGCAAATAAAAACCACATATGTTCCAGATTAGATTAAATAAGTCCTATTCAAACCCTAAACTCATTTATAATACAGTACAAGGTTTACCATCCCTGGTCTAATGCAATCGAACCAAAGTACGTTACTCCAAGATCAAAATAAGTGTGAGTCAGCGAATTCTATTCAGATTCAAGCTAACGAGAATCTATTGAATTTAGTTTTAGCTAACACAATATTGGTTAAAGGTCATTCGTATTATTATTTTAATTACTGCTAGAACGTTTTAACGAATCTGTAATTTCTAGAAACGATAGTTATTAGGTAGATTTCGTCAGAAAAAATCTACCTATTATTATTACCTGAAGTCGAGTTTTCCGAAAATTTCACCATAGGGGTCTAGTTATGACCCCTGGAGCCCATATCAAACGCCAAACGCAATTTTATACATTGTAAATATGTATACGTATGTATGTGGGGCGCCAAGCAAAACTTAGCAACACTCTACAGGTCGCAATTATGCAACAATGGGCGGAATTTGGCTGTGGGGGGCGGCTGAGGGGCGGTTTCTCGAAAATCTGTTTTTTGGCCATACCTTTTCTCCTATGGAAAATTTATGGACTGTTTAACATTTTTATCATTTTGAGTAAGAATACGGACAACTTTTAAGTTTAAACTTTTTTGGGGAGAGGGTTGAAATTTCCCGGACAACTTTTAAGTTTAAACTTTTTTGGGGAGAGGGTTGAAATTTCCCGGACAACTTTTAAGTTTAAACTTTTTTGGGGAGCGGGTTGAAATTTCCAAAATTTTTGAAAAGAAAAAATATATCTCTGAAACGGTAAACATTTTAGCGTCAGAAATATTTTTCGTAAGAATTGTTTACTATACAATTTTTAATTTAAAAGTTTTTTTCCATCCTACACCCGACGTTTCGACCGGATTACACCAGCCGTTGTCGCGGACTGGTGTAATCCGGTCGAATCGTCGGGCTTTATATTAAAGGTAAAATTCGCGAAAATACCCGTTGACAAATGTTTTATAATACACCCGACGACGTTTCGACCGGATTACACCAGCCGTGGTCGCGGGCTGGTGCAATCCGATCGAATTGTCGGGCTTTATATTAAAGGTAAAATTCGCGAAAATACCCGTTTACAAGTGTTGTACGAAATTTAACAAAAAAAATATATGAAGACCAGCTAATAAAGCGTTTAAAAAAAAACATCTCTAAACTTGATAATTAGATAAAAGCCTATGGCCAAATTGACACGCCACCACGCGTTTGCCTCAGGCGATCGTTCAATACTCGTTTCGGTGCCATCTTCAAACCACACGACATTGAACCACAAGGTCGTAACGTTACTCATTATTGATTCGAGACTTCTATCGATTCTATAAAAATTTCGATGTTACGTTAGTGTGTCGTAATCGGCTAGTTATTTTAGAAGTAGAAACTTTTGACTGTGAATTGAGTTATCATAATATTTCTGCCCTTATTCCAATTTATTTGGGGCGGCGTAGGATGTCTTCCTTTTCACTCTGATCCAGCCGGTCCCGTTGTCTCTTTCTTCCATGGTAAAATAATAAGGCTGAAAAGCCGAAACAGCTTTCTGAAGTGTGTCACCCCTCTCAGTGGCGAGCGCTCCACGGAAAGACTAAAGCTGTGGCGAAGTAGTGCATCCTTACCAATCCCATTCGTTCCACCTGCCGAAAATCTCCCACCTGGACA
This sequence comes from Xestia xanthographa, assembly GCA_905147715.2. Taxonomy (NCBI): domain Eukaryota; kingdom Metazoa; phylum Arthropoda; class Insecta; order Lepidoptera; family Noctuidae; genus Xestia; species Xestia xanthographa. Next base: position 21,818,601 of record LR990667.1, read on the forward strand.
TGAGTTGGCATATCTGACCTGGAAGTCTTTAAATAGACTCCGGACCCAGGTTGGCTGCAGCAAGGAAAACCTGTTCAGGTGGAGATTCATTAATGATTCTTCCCTGGGGTGTAAATGTGGTGCTGTTCCACAAACGATGGGGCACTTAATATCGTGTCCTGCGTGTCCTGTTGTTTGCTCACTACAGGAACTGATGGACGCTACCGAGAGCGCCAAACTAGTAGCTCAGTTCAGGCCGACTCAATTTAGATTACCATCGACACGCTAATAAGAAGAATCTTAAAATAATATAAATAAAAGAAAAGCAAGAAATAAGCTATGCAAAGCTAAAAACGACGTTTTGAGAGTATTATTACTTTAATCTCACTTGTTCAATTCTATTTGCAGGTTTTTTTTATTAATTTTTCTTTAAAAAAACTTTCAACATCTGTAAAAGCAGTAGTTTACTAAAAATATTGTATTATGAAAACATGTAAAAACAAGTACTTTCTTTAAGAACTTTATTTGCTAACTGTACAGAAATAGATAATAATATACATAAGTACCAGAGTCTTAAATATTACACAAAAATAAAAAAAATGAACGTTACAAAATCAAGTATCTATAAAATAATATTATCTAACTTATGAAGCCGTCATATGGCCAAACCAAATAATACTATTATTATCAAAAAAAAAAAAACAAGTTGTCAATAATTTTATTTAAATCTTATACAATTTTATTATAGAACGTCAGTCACCACACTTGAATAGATACTTATTAGGAAATTTACAAAAAAAAAAAAACTAAACTTGAGAGACACTTTTACTAATATTATTACCATAATTAATTTTAAAACTAGTTTTTCTACAAATCTGCGTTGCTAGACTTTTAGGTAAGTATTACAAACTGGTTTTTTAAGTAAAAAAAAGTGAAACCATTTTGGACATTTTAATTTCCTCTTGCTGACACAAAAGTCATTTGTAGATCTTTGACAGTCATTACAGGTACTTAGTGACCCGAAAGTCTGACAACTTAAGTCTTACCAAGAGGTATCGTATTACCCAGTACTAACTGGGTTGTGGAGGTCAGATAGGCAGTCGCTCCATGTAAAATGCTGGTATTCAGCTGCATCCCGTTAGACTGGAAGTTGACCCCAATACAACCCCATAGTTATATAGTATAGTATACGATACCCCTTAGTGAGACTCGTTGGCAGACTTTCGGAACACTGACTGAACATTTTAAACTAAAAGATTAAAAAATTGGCCGTGTGGTATCCGGCAGAGTAGAATAGAACCAACCCATTACACTCACGGGTGTCGTATAAGGCGACTAATGTCTGAGGCAGAACACCTTGCGCCTCCGTAGACCAGAGAATGGGCAGCAGCGTTTTCTGTTAGTCTTTCATCACTGCGATCTCCAATCCGCCTGCCAAGCGTGGAGATTACGGCAAATTCCTCCCATCATGGGAGAGGCTTATGACCAGCAGTGGACGTTATGGGCTGTTGAAAATAAAAAACCCATTTTTTTATTCATGTTTACGACCTAATGACCCTTAAAAATAACAGTTAACTTAAGTAAACCGTTAAAATTAACCCTCAACCCAGGAGACAAACAAACGTATTGTCGTATTGCGTAACGCTTATGTTTTTCGAGCACGCAACTCTGCGCTTACGCAAGTGCAAAGGTAAACGGGATCTGGTCATCAAACTGGTTTGTTGGCTCCGAATTCTTTGGACGCCATGTTACTTTTGTGTAGTATAATCCTTTTTATATTGAGGTAATGGGCAGAATTGTATAAACAAAGTAAGAAATTCAAGTTTGGGTGTAAATTGAGTAAAATCAAAATCAAAGCATTTATTTCAAGTGGGCCAGTTACAGGCACTTTTGAATTGCCGAAACAAAGATGAAAATTAAATGTAGCTTCAGTCCCAGTCCCAGTCACAAGACAGAAAAACTGTGAAAGTACTGTAGTTGCCCATTCCCTAGCGTAGATCTCTATGGAGAAGAACGGGGAAGAAACTCCATAAACACTCTTTTAAATCAGAATATTGTTACAAAATCTTGGTTACATCATTCATTTTGAGATGGTATATTATGTGAGAACAATGTAGGAAGATGTTCACGTTAAAAGTGTCCACAGTAAAAACACACGAAAAAAAAAATACAATTCAAAATAATTCATTCAAATAAACCATGGCAACTAAGAGATGACTAGTCACAACTGACAGCGCCCGTTCTGAATGGTAAGTAGTTGAAGCCATAAACCAAGAATTCTACTACTCGAAGAATTCAATTAGGCCTAATAAAAAAAAATAGGAATGTATCTTCCAATCAGTGAAAGTTTTTTCGGAATCTGATTAGTAGTTCCGTAGATTGTGACCATAAAGCTATATACTTACGAACATTACCTCTTTACCCGACTACGGCGAAGCCTAAAGGAAGGGTTATGATTTTTAGCAGTTTATTCAATTCAATTCAATTCATTTATTTAGTCAGACAAAAATATCCATAAAGTCGTGCACAAATTCGCCAAATATAAAATAAAATATAAAATAAAATAAAATATAATTAAATAACATATTCAAAATCAGCAATCTACAATAATATTTCAAAATAACAAAATTTATGTAATATAATTTATGTGTGTATGTTTGTATTTACGTATGTTCCTCCGTAACGCCTAAACTATTCATCTGATTTTGATGAATAAGGTGTCAATCGATTCGTTATCATGGCCCGGGTAACATAGGCTATATTTTAACCGACTTCAACAATAGGAGTTAATTTTACCTTGTAAACCCCGAATTTAATTAGAGCGTGATATTTACAGTAGTCGGGTTTTTTAGTTGTAGTATCTAGACCACACAAATTCTTGTTCTAATTTTAGCATATCCAGTACGATATTCCATGGTAAGACTCATGGTAAGACTTAAATCACAATCACTGCTAGTATTTTTGAGATTACACAGCTTAAGTGACAAACGAGTTAACTGTTACACAACATACCGTGGTGTCGATTGGTTATGCACATTTTTAACTTAACCAGCTTCTGTTAAATGTGTTGATAGTTTAAGTCGTTAACTATTATAATTAATGGTATAGGATTTGGTAAGTTAATTGATATTTTATTGGTTAAGTGGTTTTTAATAAGTTAAATAGTTTTGATGGGTTTGCGTGGGTGATACAGACTTACATTGCATTTGGAAGCCGTGTGGTATTAGCCGTGTGGTATCCTGCAGAGTAGAATAGAACCAACCCATTACACTCACGGGTGTCGTATAAGGCGACTAATGTCTGAGGCAGAACACCTTGCGCCTCCGTAGACCAGAGAATGGGCAGCATCGTTTTCTGTTAGTCTTTCATCACTGCGATCTCCAATCCACCTGCCAAGCGTGGAGATTACGCCAAATTCCTCCCATCATGGAAGAGGCTTATGTCCAGCAGTGGACGTTATGGGCTTGTCGTAGTAGTTGTAGTTGCATTTGGAAACCGAAATCCAATAATGCAAGCCTATAATATCTCCACGGCTAAGATCCATCACTGTCGCTCCATGTAAAATACTGGTATTCAGCTGCATTCGGTTAGACTGGAAGCCAACCCCAACATAGTTGGGAAAAGGCTAGGCAGATAATGATGGCTGGGATCCACCACGGAAGCAAAGAGCGCGTTGTTAGAGACACACACATGTCTTCGAATTTTTATATCTAACACTAGCGGACGTCACGCAGTATCACCCGCGTAGTTCCCGTTTCCGTGGGAGTACGGAGATAAAATATAGCCTATGTTACTCAAGGTGAATGTAGCTTTGTAATAGTGAAAGAATTTTTGAAATCGGCGCAGTAGTTTTTGAGTTTATTCGATACAAACATACACACAAAAATACAAATGTTTCCTCTTTATAATATTAGTGTAGATGTAGATTCCTCATGATATTTTAACGTTACAGTATGCATTGGTCAATTCATCACCTGCCAAGCCTTTTCCTAAATATGTTGGGGTCGGCTTCCAATGTTACCAGATTTAGCTGGACACCAGTATTTTACATGAAGCGACTGCCTATCTTACCTCCACGACTCAGTTAGTACTGGGTAATACGATACCTCTTGAGAAGACTAGTTGTCATATCTCCAAGCTACCTGTAATGACTGCTAAAGATCTATTAATGACACCTGACACCGACGGCTTAACATGATTTTCTCTCTCCGTATGTATAGAGCGGTCACCCATCCACGGACCAACCTAGGCAAGCGCGGCTTAACCTGAAGATCGACCTGAACAGCTGTTGTTATTTAGCCACGAGCTGCATTAATTAGGTAGGTTCCGTCACGAATTAAGACACTCGATAAAAGGGGTAACGAATTAATTCAACCCATCCACGGACCAACCTAGGCAAGCGCGGCTTAACCTGAAGATCGACCTGAACAGCTGTTGTTATTTAGCCACGAGCTGCATTAATTAGGTAGGTTCCGTCACGAATTAAGACACTCGATAAAAGGGGTAACGAATTAATTCAGCCGTTCAAAAACTCACCATCAATTTGTTTATTTTTGCCATGTCTTCGATGACCTTGACACCATAACCTTGAGAGGGCTTACCTACTTTTAAGTAGGTTCTATAGTGGGCGACACACAATGCAACATTTTAAACTATGATGAATTTTTGATGAGTAAAAATTTCTCGTATCGTCATTGAAAGCCGTGGCCGTCTTTGGTAGATCTTTGACAGTCGTTAGCTTTGAGCAGCGGTGGCCCAGTGGCGGCGGCCCCAACTTACGAACAGTAAGTCGTGGAGTCGAACCCAGGCAGGCGTATTACTTTGTCATTTATTTAATAGCACTATCTCAAAAACAGTGAAGGAAAACACCGTGAGGAAACCGGAATGTCCTAGAATCAAACATTCGAAAACATGTGACATCTACCAACCCGCACTGGGCGCACGTGGTGGATTATAATACATTGGTATATTCCCCCTTTGTCTGAGGCAGAACACCTTGCGCCTCCGTAGACCAGAGAATGGGCAGCAGCGTTTTCTGTTAGTCTTTCATCACTGCGATCTCCAATCCGCCTGCCAAGCGTGGAGATTACGGCAAATTCCTTCCATCATGGGAGAGGCTTATGTCCAGCAGTGGACGTTATGGGCTGTTGTAGTAGTTGTAGTATTCCCCCTTTGGCGCTTTCGGTAGCATCCATCAGTTCCTGTAGTGAACAAACAACAGGACACGCAGGACACGATAATAAGTGCCCCATCGTTTGTGGAACAGCACCACATTTACACTCTACAGCAGAGTCATTAATTAATCAAGAAATGGCTCTGCAGATAATAATTATGAGTTGTTTTAGCAAATACTTTCTTCAAAATTATAAAGGGCGTAAAACACCTCTTAACGAAGCCGAAATACACATGTTTTCCTCTTCATAGCGATCATTTTTTTTTGTTCCACACTGTACCTGGGAACCTTCTAGTTACGGAGATATTGGGGGTCAAAGTTCCAACTAATTGACAAGTTTTTTTTTTAAATACAAGTTTTTAATGTAAGATTTTTACTTTTAACACCTCCACGACCCCCATACTATTTAATACATCCATTAGCACAATGTTTTGAGTGTGTTGCATTGAGTTCTACCACAAAACATGATATTTCACCCCAAAAAAAAAGTACCTAGTTTCCCAGCAATAATTTTTGCGTAAAGTTACTTAGTTTGATGTACAGAATGCTTGGTTTGACGGCTTCGTGATGAGGTCTTTTACACCCTGTATTTTCAGTAATATACCCAAAACGATACCATGCATGTCCAGTGTTAATACAAGTTTTCGAAAGTGAATTTTTATTGTTATTTAAAGCCCTGCACAAGTGAAGGTTTTATAGTCGCGATAATAAAGGATTTTTATTTTTAAAACCACGTTATCACTTTCGTTTTCTGGCGAAAGTTGTTCCGTGTAAAGTATCTTCGAATTGTACCTTTTGCTTACATACATACATAAATTGTTGCGTTTTTTCCTGTGGGGATAGGCAGAAGCTTATACCGCTACTTTTATAACGCATCTCTGATTTTTCGTACTAATGTGCGTATTGTATAATCACTTGCTTCGGTGAAGGAAAACATCGTGAAGAAACCAGCATGCCTGAGAGACATGTCATGTCTCAACGGCATGTAAAGCCAAGTCAGAAGCCCATGGGTGGTATAAAAAACTCTGACACCTGGTTAGGTACTAACCATACGTTAGAAAAGCAGAACATACTCTATTCGCCCACATTCATATGTTGGCCAAACTTGCACGCCGGATGCGGTCCGACCACCTTTTATTGCGAGAACTAAGATGACTAGATGTTTTAGATCAGTGTTTTTCAACCTGCCGGTCACGACCCCCTGGGGGGTCGCGAAGCCTTTGTAGGGGGGTCGCCAGAGTTCGCAAAACCTACCTCAGTAAACAAAACAATATGAAGCCTAGAAAGATAGATTTAATAAGAAAATGTTAACTAAATGATATAAACATTTGTATGTTCATACAAATTAACTAAATAAAAACCTATTACCTAGTACTCATCCATCTTATTGAGGTTTCGCTTGTTTGTCATTAACTAATTTCTCCCATTGTGGATCCGTTTTTGCTACATTGAGAATTAAATCGAATTATAAATAAAAAAAAGTTAAATACACCACAAAATGTGATCATAATCCTAAGCAAATGCATTAAAAAATTGTTTGGATATCGAAATCGATATTTGTAACATAATAAAATAAATGAAAAAAAAGCGAAGCGTCGGGGGTCACCAATATGTTTTTATACTATGTGGGGTCGTGTCATGAAAAAGGTTGAAAAACACTGTCTTATATCATTCTGTAAAATCAGCCTAGAGTTCCCACAACTTGAAACACTGACGGGAGTGGACTACATTCCACTCTGTGTGAATTCAATACACAGGTCTTCACGGATAGGCATCTAGTCTAACCGGTCGCAGCTGAACACCAGTATTTACATGGAACCACAGCCTATCTGACCTCCACAAACCAGTTAGTACTGGGTAATACGATACCTTTTGGTAAGACTGGTTGTCAGGTTTTTCTAGTGCCCGAAGACATCAAAAAACAAGATTGTCTTAGCACTATAATAACAAAACCGTAATATCATTTTATGTACGGAACATCTTGTACGAACTTCTGTAACTGTTCATCTGCCACTGTGTAATGTAGATCCGCAGACATAAAGAGACACAACGTTATCATACATACAGATCTCGAAGATCATAGATAACTGTTATGAATGAATTAGTTTTAAATCTGAATGGACTATGACATTCTTTATACATCATGACATCATCTCGCAATCATCCACACGTTTGCCAAGTTCCAAGTGTGTTGATTATTCCTTTGCGTTGCCAAGAACAATATCCTACTGTTAGCATAATCAGCCTATAATGTTCCCACTGCTGGGACACACGGCCTCCTCTATATGAGAGGGAATGAGCTATAATCTACCACGCGGGTCCAGTGCGGGTTGGTAGATGTCACATGTCTTCGAATTTTTGGTTCTAGGACATGCCGGTTTCATCACGAAGTTTTCCTCAATCTACTGTTAATAAAGTTGCATTTGATCTTTAAAAGTCGTTGCAGGTAGTCAGTGACTCGAAAGTCAGACAATCTTACCAAGGGGGATCGCATTACCCAGTACTCAGGTCAGATAGGCAGTCGCTCCATGTAAAATACTGGTATTCAGCTGCATCCGGTTAGATTGGAAGTCGACCCTAATATAGTCGTTAGAAAGACTTGGCAGATGAAGAAAAGAAATGACGTTTATTTTTGCAAGTAGGTTTTTACAAGCACTTTTACACGTATTTTTTTAAAAAACCGGCCAAGTGCGAGTCGGACTCGCGCACGAAGGGTTCCGTACCAATTATTATAAAAAATCATGTTTGTTGTATGGGAGCCCCCCTTAAATATTAATTTTATTATGTTTTTAGTATTTGTTGTTATAGCGGCAACAGAAATACATCATCTGTGAAAATTTCAACTGTCTAGCTGTCACGGTTCATGAGATACAGCCTGGTGACAGACAGACGGACAGACGGACAGACGGACAGACGGACAGACAGCGAAGTCTTAGTAATAGGGTTCCGTTTTTACCCTTTGGGTACGGAACCCTAAAAACTAGATGGGTCCGGTGTTTCGTACCTGACTACTCTGAGAAGAAACAGCCGAAACAAACTCAGAGGTCATAGTCTGTTTTGAAGTCCAGACATAATCTTGCTCAATTCACATGAGGACTATGCAGATTAGTGTCTGAGATGGTCTTTTGGAGAAAGAACCACACAGATTTGAGTGGACCTGTCCAGTCAGTGCAAGCATTTGTCAGTTATCGTGTAGCTCGACTTATAATATCAGCACAACGAAACGACGAACAATACCAAAGAAAGGACATTTGGGTAGGTCGCTTATAGTACTCAAACTGCCAGACAGTCGTGGGGAGAAAAATAAAATATGTGACCCACATATATGACGATGACCCATTGTTATGACAACCTTACTGAACTACATGCAAGATAGGTAGGTCAAAAAGGTAAACAACAACAACAACAACAACAGCCCATAACGTCCACTGCTGGACATAAGCCTCTCCCATGATGGGAGGCATTTGCCGTAATCTCCACGCTTGGCAGGCGGATTGGAGATCGCAGTGATGAAAGACTAACAGAAAACGCTGCTGCCCATTCTCTGGTCTACGGAGGCGCAAGGTGTTCTGCCTCAGACATTAGTCGCCTTATACGACACCCGTGAGTGTAATGGGTTGGTTCTATTCTACTCTGCCGGATACCACACGGCTAAAAGATAAAAAAAGGTAAAAATACTAGTCAATAGTCAATTCCTCAGCCCCAAGGCGTTTATATAATAGGTTCTAGGCTAGACCTCATCTCAATAGCTCGTCATTTGTCCTAGGACGTCTAAATAAGTATTGTGTAGGTGCAAGGTAAAGCGAAAGTTACTCGTGGTAATAAGGATTGTGGTACAGTACAGGGGAAGATGTAAATTATCGCTTGAGAAGTTGGTTGAAGTAGCACGTTAAACATTTGGCCCCGGCTGTCATTTGTAATTCTTTGACAGTCGTTACAATTATGTTTAGGTCCAAAGTAATATTGTTGCCTGGGAATCGATCCCAGGACCTCATGCGCGCTTGCAATCACTAGGAACGAAACAGTATGTACAATAAATTAATCCGTATTTCGAAAAAAATGTGCTGTTTCATACAAATAAACAATACTCACACAATCAAAATGTACACACATCAATAAAAGTTTGCAATCATTTTGAAAAATCGTAATCTTATATTACGGCAGATTATATTTTGAAAAAATAGTTTTATTTTTTAATTTCAAACAGGGTATTTCTATTTAAAGAAAATACACATCGTGGATTTTTATTGATAGAGTTCAATTTCATAAGATTGTGATCACAAACTTTTTTTGATGTGTTTAGCACTTCTGACTTTTTAAATCAACTGACGTAAGATTTCTCTTACGTATTAGGCCTTAGTAATTTATTATCTGGCGCCACTCTGCCCAATAAAAATCTAAGCTCATCAATCTTACTAATCTGACCTAGAAATCTTCTAAAATCATTAACACAGCAATACTACGTTTCTGTAATACCAGATCACTCAAAGAATTTATAGTTGCCCCATAATCATAAATCACTTGTAAGACATGCTTGATTGATTACTTTGAATATTAATTAATAACGTTGCTAACTAATAGGAAAAATAGATGAGAACAGACAAGAGAGCAGGACGGCCGAATGTGGTAAACGGAATGTAAGAGTGAGCGAAAGGGATGAAAATATCTGGAGTGAGAGAGTGATATGTTAAAAAAGATGGCGTAAGACTGTAAAACGACGAAGACGTGTGCTAGACTTATAATGTGCTTATAATCTATACTAATATTATAAAGAGGTAACATTTGTTTGTAAGTTTGTATGTAGGGGGTAATCTCCGGAAGTAATGCACCAATTTAAAAAAATGTTTCACTGGTAGAAAGCTACATTATTCGTGAGTGCTATAGGCTATATTTTATTCCGGTACTCCCACGGGAACGGGAACTACGTGGGTGAAACCGCGGGACGTCAGCTAGTTTAAAATAAATTTAGTTTGTTCACAAAACAAACTGTTTTACTCTGCGGGCCTAAAAAGGCCACTTTAGCAGAATCATAAAGTATTTCACTTTAAAAAAATTAAATCTTTAAAACGGACTTTATAGTCATGAGCATAAAGTCCATTTTAAGAATTTACATTTAGCAGAATCATAATTTATTTCACTAAAAAATTAAATCCTTAAAACGGACTTTATTAGCATGAATATAAAGTCCATTTTAAGAATTTACATTTCTTAACGTGATTCATTTTAGAATTCTGATAAAGCGGGCATTTTAGACCCCGTGAGCCCACATTCCCACAAATTCTTTAATATGAAGTCTAATTAAATTTCTCATCGGTAGAGAAGTTGTTCTTAGTAACTTTTATCCCTTATTTCACCCCTAGTGGTGTCACTGTCGACTGTTAAGCCATTGGTCTCAAGTTCAAACCCGAGTCACACAACCCTGATTTTTCGGATTCATGTGCGTATTGCAATTTATTGAAAGTGGAAACAAGCCCAAAAAAAAATGCAAATCTATTTAATCCGTCAGTTAGAGTATTGGAAAATAATGGACACGTATTTTTTGTTTTAGTAAATCAATGAATATTGACAAAGATAAAACGCATCAAAACTCGGGGCTCGTGACGCCACAATGCACTAAAAATTAAGTATAGCACGGCGTGACATATTGAGAATTTTAAAAGCGTCGTATCTTCGTCATTTTTAGGGTTCCGTACCCAAAGGGTAAAAACGGAACCCTATTACTAAGACTTCGCTGTCTGTCCGTCTGTCCGTCTGTCCGTCGGTCCGTCTGTCCGTCTGTCCGTCTGTCCGTCTGTCTGTCACCAGGCTGTATCTCATGAACCGTGACAGCTAGACAGTTGAAATTTTCACAGATGATGTATTTCTGTTGCCGCTATAACAACAAATACTAAAAACATAATAAAATTAATATTTAAGGGGGGCTCCCATACAACAAACGTGTTTTTTTTATAATAATTGGTACGGAACCCTTCGTGCGCGAGTCCGACTCGCACTTGGCCGGTTTTTTTGGTTTACGTAACAAAAGTAAAAATACTTGTCAAATATTTTTTGATAATCTAACTGACGGACTTCGAATTAGATTTCTTCAGGACACAAGCCTCTTGTTTCGGTGAAGGAAACCAGAATGCCTGAGAGATATTTCTCGACGGCATGTTAAGCCAAGTCGGAGGCCCATGAGTGGTATTAAAACTCTGATACCAGGATGGGCACTAACCACACGATAAAAAAATACATCTGCATAACCATTTCTCAACTATGTTAGGGTGGCTTACAGTCTAAAATTGAGCGCCTGCCTATCTGAGATTAGATAGGCAGAATTGCCTAATTGCCAAAAGCCTCGATCAATACCTGAGGAGGCTCTCGCTAGGCAGCTGGATCAAGGTCTTGATTCAGAAAGCGGTACTCCTGGACACGGGGGGTATTGTTAGGAGGTTCCTCTCTCTGGAGCCCTGACCGCCTGTAGCTTGGACCCTGTTCCCGACATTTTGGTGTGCTACATTTTTTTAATAGTTTTAATTTTTTTTTTCATTTGTTAGCTTATAGACAGATTTGTTTATACACGTTTTACAGCGGTGACTTTTTTATCACTTTCCAAAAAAATGGGTATAATTGGTGAACGGAGTAAAAGCAAATATCATGCTTAGTTTTTTTTTTTTCTTCTGTGAAAAAAAAAATCGAAATTCAAATCATGCGCGTATTGCGTATGATTTGAAATACGATTTTTTTTTTTCAAAATGTATCTTTCTTTGTTCTAATATGAAAAGTTTACTTGAAATTTGTAGCGTTTTTTGATGATGGATCAATTTTCTTCTAAGCCGTGGAAAAAAGAAAAAAAAACTAGGTATGCCATAAGGAAAGTGATAAAAAAGTCATCCGGTAAATATTTTTTTATTAATGTATAAAAATTGAGCCGTGTGGTATCCAGCAGAGTAGAATAGAGCCAACCCATTACAATCACGGGTGTCGTATAAGGCGACTAATGTCTGAGGCAGAACACCTTGCGCCTCCGTAGACCAGAGAATGGGCAGCAGCGTTTTCTGTTAGTCTTTCATCACTGCGATCTCCAATCCGCCTGCCAAGCGTGGAGATTACGGCAAATTCCTCCCATCATGGGAGAGGGTTATGTCCAGCAGTGGACGTTATGGGCTGTTGTTGTTGTTGTTTTTGTAGTATAAAAATGTAAGATAAATAAATAATTAAAAAAAACTTTAAACTTTGTAAAAAGATAAATAATTAAAAAAAATTATAGCTTCTTGCTATCCCTGTTAAAACATAGCTATACCCTTGCAGTGTACCACAATCTTCATCACGTAGGCAGTTACAAATTACATATACGACATAAATACACGATACATACAAGATTCTCGGCGCATATTATGTAAATACACATTCGATTTCATCGCTAAATAAGAAGGCAAATAATTTTCATTTTTTTTTAACCGATTGTGAAGGAAAAAAGGATGTGTAATTGTGTTTGTAATGTTTCTGTGTTTCAATGTTATAGGCTTATATTGCGAAGGTATTAATGACCTACATCATTTGCCTAACTATGTCGGGGTCGGCTTCCAGTCTAACCGGATGCAGCTGAATACCTGTATTTTACACAGTGCGACTGCTTATCTGACCTCCACAACCCAGTTAGTACTGGGTAATACGATACCCCTTGGTAAGACTTTTTGGGCCACAGACCTGTAACGACTGCCAGAGCAAATGACAGCCGGGACCAACGGCTTAACGTGCTTTCCGAGGCACGGAGGAAACTCGGTATGTACTGAGTGGTCACCCATCCACAGACCAACCTAGGCAAGCACGGCTTAACCTAAAGATCGACCCGAGCGGCTGTTATTATTTAGCCACGAGCTCCTCATTTATTAATGGTCGCGTATTAATGGCTTACGACCTCAATAAACAGGTATTTAGGTCCTAGAAAATTTTAGGTTTTAGTGAAATGTGGGTGTATCTACTATTAGGTAAACCTCTGCCCAACTCTTCGGGGATTACGGGCGTGATGTTATGTTAGATTTGTAGTCAGAGTAAAGTGTGCCGTGTGGTATCCGGCAGAGTAGAATAGAACCAACCCATTACACTCACGGGTGTCGTATAAGGCGACTAATGTCTGAGGCAGAACACCTTGCGCCTCCGTACACCAGAGAATGGGCAGCAGCGTTTTCTGTTAGTCTTTCATCACTGCGATCTCCAATCCGCCTGCCAAGCGTGGAGATTACGGCAAATTCCTCCCATCATGGGAGAGGCTTATGTCCAGCAGTGGACTTTATGGGCTGTTGTTGTTGTTGTTGTTGTAGTCAGATCTATAAATAACATGATAATAAAAATTTAGGCGACAGCAGATTTTAATCATTCCATAGAGTTAGTCCCGAAGTAATAGTTGCTCATATTTATGAGTATTTCACTTCTTTAAGTTATACAGGATGAGTGGTTAAACGTGGGCTACGTTTATATAGTTATACATGTTGATTGGTTAAACGTTGGGTACATACATCTATATAGTTACACAGGTTGATTGGTTAAACGTGGGCTACGTTTATATACACAGGGTGATTGGTTAAACGTGGGCTACGTTTATATTGTAGTTACACAGTGTGATTGTTTAAACGTGGGCTATGTTTATATAGTTACACAGGCTAATTGGTTAAACGAGGGCTACGTTTATATAGTTACACAGGGTGATTGGTTAAACGTGGGCTACGTTTATATAGTTACACAGGCTGATTGGTTAAACATGGGCTACGTTTATATAGTTACACAGGTTGATTGGTTAAACGTGGGCTCCGTTTATATAGTTACACAGAGTGATTGGTTAAACGTGGGTTACGTTTATATAGTTACACAGGGTGATTGGTTAAACGTGGGCTACGTTTATATAGTTACACAGGTTGATTGGTTAAACGTGGGCTACGTTTATATAGTTACACAGGGTTATTGGTTAAACGTGGGCTACGTTTATATACACAGGGTGATTGGTTAAACGTGGGCTACGTTTATATTGTAGTTACACAGTGTGATTGTTTAAACGTGGGCTATGTTTATATAGTTACACAGGCTAATTGGTTAAACGAGGGCTACGTTTATATAGTTACACAGGGTGATTGGTTAAACGTGGGCTACGTTTATATAGTTACACAGGCTGATTGGTTAAACATGGGCTACGTTTATATAGTTACACAGTTTGATTGGTTAAACGTGGGCTCCGTTTATATAGTTACACAGAGTGATTGGTTAAACGTGGGTTACGTTTATATAGTTACACAGGGTGATTGGTTAAACGTGGGCTACGTTTATATAGTTACACAGGTTGATTGGTTAAACGTGGGCTACGTTTATATAGTTACACAGGGTTATTGGTTAAACGTGGGCTACGTTTATATAGTTACACAGGTTGATTGGTTAAACGTGGGTACCCTGTATAACTTTGCAAAACTTATGTAATATGTCGTTACGATAACAGGAAACGGAAACAGTCATCGGAACTACCTTCCTACACCACCACAAACTCCTAACAAGTTCAATTATACCTCTTTAACATTCATTTATTTGGTATCGCACCTCAATTCAAGGTTTTTCTTTATTAGTAAGAATCTGGTTAAGTTAAATATTTGTTTATCTTCGCGTGGCCTCTGCCTACCTCGTGTTTGTTAACGTCATGTTGGTTTAAGAATGTTTGGTGAGGAGTTTAGCGAGGTTAAGCTTGGGTTCCTGAGGTTTGGATTTTGATCGGTGGGTGTAGGTACGCGACCGTTAAAGGCCTATACTCTCTCAAATGGCTTAGCATGATCCTCTGTTACGCCTAAAATACTGCAGCATTAATTTTGAAATAAATATATGGTAAAGTTGAGGATTAATGCTAAGTACTATGTATGACGAAAACACGATTCCATAAACTTTTCTCGATGGAAAAAAATCCAAAGTTACTTCCAAATCGAACAATAAAGCGCTGGTATTCAAAAAGTACTTCAAATCAGGTGATGAAACTTTGCATACTAACTGAACTAACTATAAAGAAGGTCTTATGTGTTTTATTTTTTAGTCCAATCAATAGATTTTTTGTAAATCGCAAAAAACCACTCATTTCGCACTATTCGGCCGCAGTGACTGACGTAACAACCGCTTTGTAGTGCAAGCTGATTAGAACTTTATTCTAAGAGTATTTCAAACGAACTTTAAACCACCACAAATAGAGTTGCTAATTATAGGGTTAGAAGGGCCTTAACATCAGCCTACAACCAAAAAAGTTGACTCAATTGTGACCCTGAATGTCAAAACAAACAGCTGATTTCAAGTGGTTCATGACTCAACACAATCTTGAATCACTTGAGTAGGCGAAGATATGAAAAAACCAATAATTAAGCAATAAACAAATGACGATATTATAATCTACGTGCATAAAAACACGTCAATATACAAGGTGGAAGTAATTCTGACGCTAAAACGATTTCCAAATATTCTGGTGGCCTACCATGACGTTTTAAAGCAGGATTCTTTTAATTTTATTCCAGAATGGGAAAGAGATGGCGCTAGACGTCCTCTATAGCTCCGTCTCTTACCCTCACTGGAATAAAATTTAAAAAATCCTGCTTTAAGACATAGTTTACCGACCGTCGTCGGTAGGCCACCAGTACATCAATCTGAACCGCACCCACACACCACTTGTTTTTTTTTTCGAATGGGAAATCATCAAATCATAAAATCTTAATCATAATCATTATTTATTGCATTCATGTAGTGACACAAATGACTCCTCCCGCGCTGGGCGGAGCAGGAGGGAATGTCAGACTTTTACTGACTAAAACCCATCCATGTTCCTTCATCGCATTTTGTGTTCCGGGGCCACGGTATCTCTTTCGAACAGTCCCGCAACCGCGGCAGGCATCGGTTTTTCCGGAAAAACCCATGCCTTTTTAAAGGGGGCTCCGCTGGGTTAGGATATGGGATACTTTTAATCCCAGTAGTACGTGCTCGTGGGATAATTTTCGACCTAAAAGCGGCTAAAGCTGCGGCTGTAAGTTACTAAATGTATGAGTTTGGTATTCTAGACGAAAACACTAGATTTTTAAACAGCTATTGATTTTTCCGATGTCTTAGTACAAGGTTGTATGTATACCTAATCAGGCACGATTACACTATCAAAACATGAAACTAAAACTTATTACAATGACAACAAGGTTCTTAATTGAATAGCAGTCGTATGTTCAAGAAAAAAATGCGTAATTTACATCTTGTGTGTTGACAATTAAGATACGTTTTTGAATGATAAGTAGTGTTCTAGCTAATTTCAAAGGTTTTTTAAAAATAGAATGACATTTAGAAGAAAAATCAATGCTTTTGATAAGTAATTTGAATAAAAAAACGCTTCGTCTGTGTTCACAGATAGTTTATGTTTTTCATCTATTAAAACATGATTACTAACCGACTATAAAATAAAAGAGTTATGTGTTTAGCAGAAAGTTATGCGCGTGCATAAATTTTTATGCATCCGAGTATGTAGATATATTAAAGAAATAGTCACGGTTATATTTTTGTTGTAATTATCGTTTACATTTAATTTTCAGAAAAATATGTTGTTTACATATTTTTGACAAAAAAGTATACATAATTTTATTATGACTCCGTTTAGTAGCAAAATAACTTTGATTTAAAAAAAGTGTAGATATTTAAGAAATAAGCAACAGATTAAAAAAAAAGTGTTTACATATTTATGCAATTAACATTTTAATTGCCATAACTCCTCAATAGGCTGTGAAATCTTCAAGAAAAAACAAGACATAAATCAGATAGGTTCATAAGTACTATTATTGGTTGTCAAAATATCTAAGAAATAAAGTCTTCGGGCTATTGTCAGTACGTAAAGTTCAGAGTTCAAATCCGGGCCATGAACTTTCGATAGCCGATTGTAACATGAATTATCTTGTTTGGCTTATCAAAATATTATTAATAATGTTTAAAAGGTCGTTCTTGCCCGGAGGATTTAGCTCTTTTAAAGTCTTCAAAACTGATAACAATAAAGGGTTTATTTTTAGAATAAACTCCCCCCCCCCCCTTATAATATCCCTTTTGTTTTAAGCAAAAGGGATATTTTGCTCACCATTCTTTTCAGCTCAAAAATAAAATAATGCGTTCCTGTCAGATATTCTATTGTTGTACAAAGGTTATTAAAAAACTTATCAATCTATACCTACGTATACTAATCTACACATAAATATTATAAAGAGGAAAGATTTGTATTATTGTGTGTACGTTTGTAATGAATAAACTCAAAAACTACTGCGCCGATTTCAAAAATTCTTTCACATTAGAAAGCTACATTCACCGGGAACTACGCGGGTGAAACCGCGTGACGTCCGCTAGTTTATTATAAAGAGGAAAATTTTGTATTTTTGTTTGTAGGTAACGAATAAACTTAAAAACTCCTGGACCGATTTGAAAAATTATTTCAGCAAAATCAAAATCAAATCATTTATTTCAAGTAGGCCAGTTGCAGGCACTTTAGAATTGTCGAAACAAAGATGAAAATTAAATGTAGCTACAGTCCCAGTCACAAGACATAAAAACTGTGAAAGTACTGTAGTTGCCCATTCCCTAGCGTAGATCTCTATGGAGAAGAACGGGCAAGAAACTCCATGGACACTCTTTTAAATCATAAAATTGTTACAAAATCCTGGTTACATCATTCGTGTTGAGATGGTATATTATGTGAGAACAATGTAGCAAGATGTGCACGTTAAAAGTGTCCATATGAGCAATGGATAGCTACATTATCAGCAAGTACTTCAGGCTATATTTTATCCCCGTACTCCCACGGGAACGGGAACTACGTGGGTGAAACCGCGTGACGTCTGCTAGTCACTCATAAAATACTCAAGGAACAAAAAAAAAAACAAATGAAACTAATTTTCTACTTATTTGGCATTATTTTTCAAAGGACTGTTAAAGGATTAAAACTGAACCATCTTGTTTCGTTTTTAAGTCATCATCTGTTTAAGTTTTTGATGCAGCAGAATATATCAGCTGTGGTCAGATAGGCAGTCGCTCCATGTAAACACTTGGTGTTCAGCTGCATTCGGTAAGACTGGAAGCCGACCCCAACATAGTTGGGAAAAGACTCAGCATATAATAAAAGCATTATTCCACGTATAGTGGAATAACCATTTTGATATATCAGTTCTGCTTATTTATTGACATAATAATAACTAAGTGTCTTTCGTTTATAACACCTTTTTTACATAGTTTAGTATGCTCTTTAGTCAACTGATCCCGCTCATTTGGATCCCGCGGGATCAGTTTACTAAATTATTATTTTTATGTCGTTTTCTTGAGTAGATTGGTTCCGCTCTTAAAAATAAAAAAAATGCCATCGAATTTAACCTATACGTAATAAATATGTCGGCAAAAAAAAAGAACCTTGATCTTCCTTATATCCTAATACATAAAATGTCTAAATATCTCTGTCCGTTGGTTAATGCGGATCTCGACAAAAGTGTACTAGGCAGATTTACGTGTATTTAAATAAAATTAAAAAACAAAAACATAGGTAGGTACTGAAAGTTTAAAAAGACATATTATTGAGTTCATTCATCCCTCGCTAGTAATGATTTTATAATCACCAAGTATTTTCTCTGGTTATATCTTGTATTTCTCAATTTAAATATAATATGTTAGAAAGAATTAGGATAAGCACGTTTAAAAAAATCCGGTCATGATAGATGTAAGAAAAATAAATAAACAAATAAAGTCTGCGCAAGCGAAGCCGCGTGTACAGCTAAGCAACAACCAAACTATATTTGCATTGCTAAATCTTGCACTTTATAAAATCAAAGACCAACAAAAAATCTACTCAATATGCAGACTAAACACAAGTGAAGGGTGCTACACAAGATACATTCCTATTTCCGTGTTTTAAAACGAGACAGACGTGCCTGAACTGTCAAATACTTAGGTTGGCAGACGTGTAGGTAATCAAGTACACTATTTATTATGCTTATATGTGGCTAGAATAGTTACGCTGTGTCATCTGGTATTTTTAATTTAGTGACGAAGCCGTCTGGTTTTTAAATGTTTTACTTACTTCTGTATTTTTTTTATATTGTCAATGAGTACTACTATTAAAAACATATGGATTACGGCGATTTTCAGTAGACCATGATTTTAGGCGTGAATTTTGCACGACTTTTGGTGTCAATGAATAGACTTATATTGAAAGCATATGGATTACGATGACTTTTAGTAGACCACGGTTTTTAGGCGCGAATTTTGCACGGCTTTTGGTGTCAATGAATAGACTTATATTGAAAGCATTTATGTATTACGGCGACTTTCAATAGACCACGTTTTTTAGGCGCGAAAAGTTTTGCATGGCTTTTTAATCAATTCTTCATTAAAAACATACATTCTTGATGAAAATGATTTTTTTAGGTTATTTTTCGTTATTTAAACAGAAAAGTAATCATTTAAAACTGAAAGTAAAGGAATATATTTACAAGCTAATAGATAATACGTAAATGTACCAAAAGGAGAGAAAATAAAACGCAATTTAATACATCGAAACACTACTTCAATTTCAGCAATTCGAAAACCAATCGTACAAGATAACTAATAGACTCCTTTTTTCTTTGTTACAGAACCATGAAGCCACTATTTCCAATAGTGGTTGCCATACTGGTAATAGCGGCACACGCTCACCCCGATGTCAAAGAGCTGCCCCAAAGCAACGAGTCAATCCTGGAAGCAGAAGCTAGCGCACCACAAGTAAGAGCTGAAAGATGCACAGCTTGTACCGGCACCCAGAGTCTTAAATCACCCAAAGAGTTCCTCGCAGCACTAAAAACCTTACCCAACGCCGAAGTTCATACACAAGAATCCTTCGAAGGCTGCTCTTCAGAGAAAGGCTGCGCTGGTCTTAAAGTTAAAGACGGCAAAGTGATTGAAAAGTTCGGAAACATCCAAGCTTTCCAGGCAGCAGCGAACGCTAATACTGGTAACGAATTCCAGTTCCACGCAGCTGGTAACAGTGTCTTCGAAGGAGGCGCACCCAATGGGGGTCCTTTCTGGTGGATGAACCAGGATTCTCCGTTCAAAACCGGTGCTGCAGGCAGCGGTGGTTCTTTTGAGAAGTTCTCCAAATCTTCTTCAAGCTTCACTAGTTCTAGCAACGGTGGTGCCGGAGGTGTCGATCTAGCCGCTAATCCTTTCCTGAATGGAGGTTTCTCTAAGCTTGGAGGTGGTGCTGGATTTACTGGAACAGGTGGCAACTTCGCCAACACCCAATCCTTCGAATCGTCCTCGACAAAGGAGATTGATATCTCTAAGAATCCGTTCTTGAATGGTGGTGTAACTGGCACTGGTGCCGGATTTGGAGCGGGACAGAACGCTTTTGGAAGTGGATCACAAAGCACTTTTGGTTCCAACTCTCAAAGCTCGTTCGGAGCTCAAGGAGGACAGACTGGATTCGGAGCTCAGGCTGGTCAAAACGGCTTCGGCGCTCAATCTGGTCAAAGCGGATTCGGAGCTCAAGGCGGTCAGACCGGCTTCGGTAACAACCAGGGTAATCAAAACGCCTTCGGCAGCTCTTTCAGCACCAACAAATTCGCCTCAGGATCAGGCTATACCGGTTCCTCCCCGGCTCCTTTCGCCCCAGCCACTGGATCAAACGTGAACCTCATCCAGAACTCCCAGAAGGAATTTGATTACGAACAGCAACAACAGACGCAGCAGAACATTGATGAGATCTTCGCAAGCACTGGAAACGTGAATGCTCATGACAATTCTGGCGGAGACCTGCAGCAGACGTGTGCTGGTCAAGGATATGTCTGCGTACATAAGTCCCAGTGCAACAATGGAGTTGTGAACACCAATGGAGGAGGACTTCTGCAGGCTCATACTCAGGTGAGTGTTTTGTGATATTTCTTAAGGAGCTTACATACCAAAGCATGTTGGCAATTTTTCATATGCGTCCAGTTGACATGTGCTTTGGTGAATAGGATCCATAGCTCTATTTTATAGTGTACTGAAAGTTGGCTACTAATAGTTAAACATTCACATAAAAAACCAGCCAAGTGCTACTTGCGGGAATTTTTTCGTCGGTATGTTTTTTTTTGTTCCATATATTTGGAAGGTCATAGGAATTTCCGGTGAAGGAAAACATCGTGAGGAAACCGGCATGCCCTAGAACCAATAGTTCGAAGACGTGACATCTACCAATGAGGATTATAGCCCAATCCCATTATAAGCTGATTATGCTATACATTTGAACGTGTAGGTATTGTAGTTTTGTAGGAAAAATCGTTATTTTACTGAATTAACCGTTATAACGTAGGTATCCCTTGCACCTTGTATGTTTTAAACCATGCGCGTGAGTTTCCCGACAGTGACTTAATAATTACTGATTTAAATTATGTCACTAGTTTTTTTTGCCCTCGGATTTGCTCGCGTTAATTTGGAAATTGACAATCAATTCGGGTTGTGTTCTGCTTGTAATAATATAATTCAATCATGATTCGAAAGACACGTGGCGCCATCTATTATCATAAGAACGTTATTGTTGTTTTCCTCGGGAACAGTACTTGTTTCAGGATGAAAGGTAGGTACCCTATGTCCGTTTCCACACCTGACAACGTATTTGCAAAATTTCGGAATGATCGGTTCATGGTTCAGGCGTGAAAAGGTAATAAACAAACTTACTTTCTCATATATATTAGTTACGATTATAATTAGTAGGATAAGATTATCACTAACCAAAACTAGATAGATTAAAAGCTAGCTTTTATTATCGTCATATGTTCTTTAATTAATAAAACAAGCTTCTCGTTTTACGTAAGGCTTACGTAGGTGTTATTTCCGTGTCCGGAAATTGCAAGTTTTTGAATGAGACTTAATTGATAAGACCAGTTCATTAATAAAGATGTAAAGCTGTTTTGTTATGCATGATTTTTTTTTATTTTTAGTAACTTATAAATAAAAACAAGGGGTATCGTATTACCCAGTACTAACTGGGTTGTGGAGGTCAGATAGGCAGTCGCTCCATGTAAAATACTGGTATTCAGCTGCATCTGGTTAGGAAGCCGACCCCAACATAGTTGGGAAAAGACAGACAAATGATGACAAATAAGTACTGAAGTTTTTAATATCCATGCCCACATCTACATCTTTGGGGTCAAGGATGAGTAATTGGGGCTGAAGAGAGCTCATATCCCCCTCAAATGACCCCTCCTTTAGGCAAGTTCAATTTTTCAAACGGTGCACCAAACAACTGTATATTTATCCGCGCTAGATAAGTAGGAATTAAAGGTCATTGCTCTTTCCTTAATTTCTCTGCGTAGGTACCCCGACAATACATTTTTGCCGATTCCCTTGTTTACAAACTAAACCAAATTTAAGTTCAGTGCATCTTTTTCTTTCTATTTCATTAAGAAAAGGACAGAAGATCAATTTCTAGTTATGTTCTGTCAAATTAATCAGCGCCATACAAGTTTTAGACGCGATTAAAAATTTGACTACTAAAATTACATCAAATTACGTCAGGTGCTGACTAATTTGACAGGATTAAACTAATATTTATCTTCTGTCCTTTTCATAATGAAATAGAAAGAAAAAGATGCATTTAACTTAAATTTAGTTTAGTTTGTGAACAAGGGAATCGGCACCATTATGAATCGTTTTTTATTACTAGAAAAAGTCAAGGATCACGATAAAGGTAGTTTCGAGACAAGTTTATGTCATTATTTCTGTTTCCGGAATTATGTATTTGAATAAATGTATGCAAGTTAATGACCTTTATTTCCTAATTATCTGGCGCAGACTATAGTTGGTCACTTTTGCAAGGAAAATAGGGAAAAAAAATATCGATACTTTCAATGCTCAATTCCACAATATTTGGTATTTTCCGAAAAATGGTCACCCATCCCAAAACCGACCGCGACAACCACAGCTTAACCTAACAAATTAAGTGACAACCTGATAAAAATTCGTTACTTTCAATGCTCAATTCCACAATATTTGGTATTTTCCGAAAACGGGTCACCCATCCCAAAACCGACCGCGATAACCAAAGCTTAACCTCACAAATTAAGTGGCAATCTTCTAAAAATTGGATACTTTAAATGCTCAATACCACAATCTTTGGTATTTTTCCAAAAATGGTGACCCATCCCAAAATCAACCACGATAACCACAGCTTAACCTCACTAATTAAGTGGCAACCGTCTCTATACAACATGCAAGCGTCATCAACAAAAATCATCAATCAATACATGTCAGGTACAATTTAAGGAAACATGTAGAATCACTAATATTATTAATGCAAAAGTTTGTATGTGTGTACATTTGTTACTCTTCCACGCAAAAACTACTGAACGGATTTGGATGAAATTTAGCACACAGATAGTTTATAACCTAGATTAACACATAAAATACATTTTATCCAAATAGTATGATCCCGTGGAACAATTATCGAACTCCACGCGGATGGAGCTGCGGGGGTAAGCTAGTATCAAATACTTAGTTAAAAAAAAACTGTGTTTTGTTCTTTAACCTTAAATAAATACTGTGAGTTAAGGTCAAGTGATATTTAACTGAAGTATTACCGTAATATGTACATACAAAGGTTGTTCTAATGAATCGAATCGTCATCTATACTATTTATACTAATATTATAAAGCGGTAACATTTGTTTGTAAGTTTGTATGTTAGTAAGTTTGTAAGTTTGTAAGTTTGTAAGTTTGTAAGTTTGTAAGTTTGTAAGTTTGTAAGTTTGTAAGTTTGTAAGTTTGTAAGTTTGTATGTTTGTAAGTTTGTATGTTTGTAAGTTTGTATGTAGGGGGTAATCTCCGGAAGTAATGACCCAATTTTAAAAATTTTTTCACTGGTAGAAAGCTGCATTATTCGTGATTGCTATAGGCTATATTTTATTCCCGTACTCCCACGGGAACGGGAATTACGCGGGTGAAACCGCGGGACGTCAGCTAGTATTAAATATTCGAGCCGTCAAGAAATATCTTTCAGACATGCAGGTTTCCTCACGATGTTTTCCTTCACCGAAGCAAGTGATATCTATACTAATATTATAAAGAGGTAACATTTGTTCGTAAGTTTGTATGTAGGGGGTAATCTCCGGAAGTAATGAACCGATTTCAAAAATTCTTTCACCATTAGAAAACTACATTCACCCTGAGTAACATAGGCTATATTTTATCCCCGTACTCCCACGGGAACGGAAACTACAGGTCGCGGCACGTAAGTCTAGCGCTGAACGAAACGTGGAGGGGATATCTGCGCATGTTCTACGACTGGAGAGCCAATCGGCGCAACGCATGCCCCAAGACATTCTTATTTTTTACTTCTGCGCAATAACGGTCAGCGCTAGAGTTAGTGCCGTGACCTATACGCGGGTGAAAACGCGGGAAGTCCGCTAGTAATTAATACTAATCTAAACAAGACGCAATATTTATTACC
Source organism: Xestia xanthographa (assembly GCA_905147715.2). Taxonomy (NCBI): domain Eukaryota; kingdom Metazoa; phylum Arthropoda; class Insecta; order Lepidoptera; family Noctuidae; genus Xestia; species Xestia xanthographa. The sequence goes on from LR990667.1 coordinate 21,843,214, forward strand.
ATTAAGCTCAATGGTATACAATGACAGGATTTCCTCAATTCATTACCTTTTCAACCACACCTCAAAATAACTAAAAACCAGTCCCAATTAATTCATTTACAATCTCAATCATCAATAAATTTATTGTACTTCGTTAACAAAAGGCTCATCAGAATCAATCCATCAGTTTTGTAGACAGACAAACAAACACATACCTACATATATTATTAAAACATGTTGATTTGTAATTGGGAGGATCCGGGTTCGATTTTCGGCTGTGGCATTTTAATTGAAGGCCTTGACATTTTTGCGTCTTTTGTCGTCTAATATGCGTATTGATTTAAATAGATAGTTTATTATTGATCGTATCTTGTGGTCACATAACATAACATCAAGCCTATAACCCCGACGGGGTAGGCAGAAGTGTATCAAATAAAATAAAAAATAAATTTAATAAATCATCATCTGCCTAGCCTTTTCCCAACTATGTTAGGGTCGGCTTCCAGTTTTACCGGACGCAGCTGAATACCAATATTTTACATGGAGCGACTGCCTATCTGACCTCCACAACCCAGTTAGTACTGGGTAATACGATACCCCTTGGTAAGACTGGTTGTCAGACTTTTTGGGCCACTGACTACCTGTAACGACTGTCAAAGATCTACAAATGACAGCCGAGACCAACAGCTTAACGTGCTTTCCGAGGCACGGAGGAAACTCGGTATGTAATGTGTGGTCACCCATCCACAGACCAACCTAGGCAAGCACGGCTTAACCTAACGATCGAACCGAGCGGCTGTTATTATTTAGCCACGAGCTATTCAAATAAATAAATATCGCTGGACATTACACACAGCGTCATCTAGTGCCACACTAAGCAACGAGGCTTGTGTCGTGGACACCAGATAGTTGATATACTACGTAGATACTTTTTTGTTTGTAAATACATACTTAATATACATATAAACATCCATGACTCGGAAACAAATGTCCATGCTTATCACACAAACGTTTGCTCTTACCGGAATTCGAACCCGGGACCCTAAGAACGTAAGGCAGCCTCACTACCGCTGCGCCATTTGGGTCGCCATTGTTTAATTCCCATGTAAAAGAGGGCGACCCTATTGCCATCAATCGGACACAATTCCAGACTCCGTGGCTGCTACTGTGAAAGTCCTGATTGAAAAACCCAATAACACTTTGCCCGAGTCGGGAATTGAACCCAGAACCTCATCAACGAGGCTGTTTCTAATCAAATGACTATTATTAATTATCGAGCCTCTAGCTATCCTTGTTATTATTAATTTAATAATGAAGAACTCCTTGGGTTTGTTTTGATAGTATTTTATTTAAGGCTGGGGTATCTGCTAACGAGAAGTTTTCTCCATGTAACTCCTCTTTGATGAGTGAATATAAATGTGCAAAAAAACATATATGTTGCTAATTAGACTCTAAACTTTAATTCAATTGAAATAATTCTAATTTTATTATCACTACATGAAAAGAATATTAAAAGTGAAGCATTTTTTCTTTGAAATTTCGTAACTACTCCTAAATACTCGTAAATATTTTTCACTTTTTTCCTCACAAATGATTTATTAAGCTATAATTAAATAAAAACCATCTGCGATCGCCAACCCGCCTGCCAAGCGTGGCGATTATGGCAAAAACCACCCTTTGGGAGAGGCCCATGTCCAGCAGTGGACGTCTTTCGGCTGAAATGATGATGATGATGAAATAAAAACCACTCATTTCGCACTTTTCGGCCGCTTAGACTGACGTAACAACCACTTTGTAGTGCAAGCTGAATAGATCTTTATTCTAACAGTATTTTAAACGAAGTTTGAACCAACACAAATAGATTTGCTAATTTTAGCAGGTATCCCAGCCTTAAGAGAATAATATTGTATGATATCTTGAAAACGTATTGATTTCTGATATTTATTCTGCATCATATAGTAATACAAGTTGCATGGACATCAGCCAAGAAACTGATGGCTAAATAATAACAAGGTCGATCTTCAGGTTAAGCCGCACTTGCCTAGGTTGATCCGTGGATGGGTGGCCACTCATTTCATACCGAGTTTCCTCCGTGCCTGGTCCCGGCTGTCATTTGTAGATCTTTAACAATCGTTACAGGTAGTCAGTTGCCCGAAAGTCTGACAACCAGTCTTACCAAGGGGTATCGTATTACCCAGTACTAACTGAGTTGTGGAGATCAGATAGGCAGTCGCTCCATGTAAAATACTGGTATTCAGCTGCATCTGGTTAAACTGGAAGCCGACCCCAACATAGTTGGGAAAAGGCTAGGCAGATAATGATGAAATTGGAATGAAGTCGGTTACAGTCAAAACACACAAATGGGTGAGTCTCGACATAGATAGCGACAAATTCGCTAACTTTCAATTGCTAATTACTAACGAATAAATTCGGTTGCAATGATGGATGATGCTTGCGAATAACGCTAGTTTCAGCGTCCAAGATGCGTTTCTCGCAAACATAATTGTTGCAACCGAATTTATTCGTTAGTAATCGGCGATCAAAAGTTAGCGAATTTGTCGCTAACTACACACATCAAAAGTGTCTAGGGATCAAGCATTTTTATGCGGATTTCTTGAGATTGAGATGTGGCTTTGTAATAAATTTAAGATTTTATAAATTTATATGGATCCTTTTTGGTGCATTTCATAATTTGAATCAGGAACTCTCAATCAAATTCGAGTAAAAGATGAAAATAAGCTGTCAATATTTTCCCTATAAAAACATACAACGCATTGAAGACATTATTAGTGCTACTGTTTCCCTACTACTGATTAAAACCAACGTTATTATGGAGCGGCGACGTCATTTAAGCAAGGAAGAAATGCTCAGAGCCGTGGGAATGATAGAAGCTGGTTCCCGGCAACGTACTGTAGCTTTAGCTCTGAATACAAGTCAGAGTGTTATCAGTCGACTTTGGACACGTTACCGAAGCACTGGTACCGTGGCTGAGCGCCATGGAGGACGGTATCGCTGCACCACACGGAGACAAGACCGATACATTCAAATCTTAACTCGAAGAGCTCCAACAATAACCGCCATGATGTTAGCCGTGAGGCTTCATCACTCTTCAGGGAACTTAATTAGCGACCAAACAGTCAGAAACCGCTTGCATGAAGTGAACCTTCATTCCCGAAGACCGCTACGGGTACCACCTATAGCAATGCACAATCGTAGGATTCGATATCAATGGGCTCTTGAACACAGAAATTGGGCAGAAGAACAATGGCGTTTCGTGTGCTTTTCTGATGAGTCTCGTTTTGGTATGAGACCGGATACAAGACGTATACGACACTGGAGAACCCCTGGACGCCAACAGCGATTAAAATCCTGCCAGGAAGTCCATCCTTATAGTGGTGGAACCATCATGGTATGGGCGGGTATTTGGATCGGCGGAAGAACTGAGTTGATTTGGATCAGAGGCAACCTCAACGCTCAAATTTATGCTGAGACGATTGTATCAGACGTCATCGTTCCTCTACAAGTGCAAATCGGTCCCTTATTTCAGTTAATGCATGATAATGCACGACCGCACACCGCAAGAGTTGTAAGACAGACTCTCGCCGCAGCTAACATCAATGTCCTGCCCTGGCCTGCTCAGTCGCCAGACTTGAACCCGATTGAGCATGCATGGGATATGCTACAGAGAAGAGCTCTGCCGAATATGGAGGGTATCCAGTCGCAAGAAGACCTTTTTTTGTTGTTGCAACGAACATGGGCGGCCATTCCACAGCGTGATTTGGATGAACTCATTTTGAGTATGCCAAACCGATGTTCTTGTGTTGTTAGTGTTCGCGGTAGAAACACGGATTATTAATTGTTTAAGTTACACAATAAAATTTTAAAGAAAACTGTGTTTTCAGTCATTTTTTCGAACTTTAATGTTAGTGGTTCAAATGTCAATTATCCCTTTATTAGGAAAATGGCAAATTTCTTTATTAATGCAAAGGTGACTTGGTTTATCGTTACTGTGACAAACGAAAACACTTTATTTGATGAATCCTTAAAGAAAATTTTAATTAATATCAATCAGGAGAAAAGTTATTGCAAAAATATATGTTGATCCCTAGATACTTTTGATGTGTGTATGTCGAGACTGCCGGCCATGGTTTCGTTCACCGTTTTGTCTAACGATGCAGTCATATTAAAAAAGAATGCACATAATGTAAATAAAATGATTCACAAGTGAACGTGTTAAATAAATAATGATTATCACATTTATTGCGATCTACGAATGACCTAGGAAGTGTACGACTGTGTTGAAATTGTTAATTTGAATATTTTATATAGAGTTTAGTAATAAAATGAATCATCTTATCTACGCGATGACGCGCTGTGCAACTTTTATTTTTTTGGGAAATCATCAAATGACTCCTCCCGCTCTGGGCGGAGCAGGAGGCAGTGTCAGACTTTTACTGACTAAAACCCATCCATGTTTCTTCATCGCCCTCATCCGTTGCCAAAGAAAGGACATTTGAGTAGGTCGCTTATACTACTCAAACTGCCAGACAGTTGTGGGAAAAAAACAAACAAAAAATAAAAATGTGACCCACATGGTCCCCACATTCACAATATCAACTAAAAATTAATAATAAGTACTTTTCAAAATAAATGTCAATAAAAACCATTAAATATCACAATATTAATACTTATATAAAAAAAGTAAAATATTTAAGGGCTATATATCCCTCAAATGGCTCAGCATGATCCTCCGTTACGCCTAAAATACTGCAGCATTAATTTTGAAATAAATATAATATGGTAAAGTTGAGGATTAATGCTAAATCCTATGTGTGACGAAAACACGATTCCATAAAGTTTTATCGACAGAAAAAAAATCCAAATTTACCTCCAAATCGAACAATAAACCGCTGGTATTCATAAAGTACTTCAAATTAGGTCATGAAACTTTACATACTAACTGAACTAACTATAAAGCAGGTCTTATGTGTTTTATTTTTTAGTCCAATCAATAGATTTTTTGTAAATCGCAAAAAAACACTCATTTCGCACTGTTCGGCCGCAGTGACTGACGTAACAACCGCTTTGTAGTGCAAGCTGATTAGAACTTTACTCTAACAGTTTTTCAAACGAAGTTTGAACCACCACAAATAGAGTTGCTAATTTTAGGGTTAATAAAATAAAATAATATACACACATTTCCTTAACCAGTCAGGTCATCAGGTTTAGTGCTTATGTCGCAATACCTATGTACCTAGCTACCTAGGTACCACTGTACTGACGAACCAAAGGACATCGAGATAGAGTAGTGTCTGCAAAAATGTCAGGCTTCAAATTATTGTTCGCTTTGACATTTTCTTGGACGCCCGCTGTGAGTCACGTTAATGGTGTGGTGTCACGCATGTTGCGTGAGAGGTTAGGCAGACTTGTGTAGCTTGCAGACATTTCGTTTGATATGTTTAAACTATCCTACTTCTACACTAATCTATACTATCTATACTAATATTATAAAGAGGTAACATTTGTTTGTAAGTTTGTATGTTTGTAAGTTTGTATGTAGGGGGTAATCTCCGGAAGTAATGAACCAATTTTAAAAATTGTTTCACTGGTAGAAAGCTACATTATTCGTGAGTGCTATAGGCTATATTTTATTCCCGTACTCCCACGGGAACGGGAACTACGCGGGTGAAATAATATTATAAAGAGGTAACATTTGTTTGTAAGTTTGTTTGTAGGGGGTAATATCCGGAAGTAATGAACGGATTTCAAAAATTCTTTCACCATTACAAAGCTACAGTCACCTTGAGTAACAAGGGCTATATTTTATCCCCGTACTCCCACGGGAACGGGAACTACGTGGGTGAAACCGCGGGACGTCCGCTAGTAATTAATAAACTCAAAAACTACTGCGCCGATTTCAAAAATTCTTTCACCATTACAAAGCTAAAGTCACCCTGAGTAACATAGGCTATATTTTATGCCCGTACTCCTACGGAAACAGGAACTACACGGGTGAAACCGCGTGACGTCCGCTAGTAACATTAGAAATGCGAACAAAGTAAGTTTGTTTGTACATTTTCACGCCTAAACCACTTAACCAATCGTCCTGAAATTTCGCATATACGTTGTCCGGTGTACGTAAACGGACATAGGGTAACTTTCATCCCGAAAAAAAGTACTGTTCCCGAGGAAAACAACAATAACGTTCTTATGATAATAGATGGCGCCACGTGTCTTTCGAATCATAATTGAATATTATATTATTATAGAAACTTTTTTATTTCAACTATACCTCTAAAACAAAAATTAAACTCCGAACTATTTTGCCGACCGTACTTGCCTTGTTTCGCTAGACGGACATCAAAATGTTTTCTTTACAATTGCTCAAGTCTCTACCCAAACGTGTTAGCTTTTTATGCTGGCCTTAATTTTAATTTAAAATGCCTGCATTTTCTTGTTAAAATGCAGTATGCTGCCATACTGCATTTAAAGTAAAGTAAGTAAAAAAAAAGTAAAGTAAGTAAGTAAAAGAAGGGCCTAACATCACGCTTGTAATCTCTGGAGGGATAGGCAGAGAAAGGGTGTAAATATAAGACTCTTAACGAAGCCGAAAATTACTTGTTCTCCCCGTCACTTTTTGACAAGTTTTTTTTTTCAAATACAAGTTTTTAATGTAAGATTTTTACTTTAAACACCTCCACAACTCCCGTACTATTCAATCCATCCATCAGCACAATGTTTTGAGTGCGTTACATTGAGTTCTACCACAAAACATGATTTTTCACACCAAAAAAAAAAGTCGTTTCCCAGCAATAATTTTTGCGTAAAGTTACTTAGTTTGATGTACAGAATGCTTGGTTGACGGCTTCGTGACACTCTGTTTACACCCTATATAGGCTGTTAAACACATTACGCTCCTCAGTCGGGTAAAAACGTCGGAGCTCAAAGCCCATTGCCATTTATAGGCTTCTACAATGACCTGAGGTCATCAATCCATCATACTTTAGTTAATGAGTCATGAAGACCCACACAAACTAGCTAGCATTACATAAACCCACATTGTATTATGTATGACTTATGTTTCTTTGTTTGACATAATTGACATAATGATTGACATACATGTGATTAAAATATAAAGAGGAAAAGTGAGTCTTACAGACGAAATTTTTTTTTCACATACTTTTATAAGCTTCATCTTTAACTATGTAATAAAATCTTAGAAGTTAAGTTTGACCCACTTTTCGGTTTCTTATTGAGCTGAAATTTTGCATACATGTTTAGTTTACATGACAACGCATGTTAAGCTGAATGAAGTCATACTAAATGCAGTTTGGTGAAAAAAAAAAAACGTTTATTTGTCCCAAAGAGTAACATGGATTTTATATATGAGACATCCCCAGTAGGTAATTGAAAATACCTGTGTTGGGGGTATCTCGCTCTTTCCCTTAATATTAACAATATTGAGACTAACTACTTATTTGGACTAGTTATTTTTTATGAATTCCCGTGATATGGGTAGAGGGTAGAGTAGAGTAGATTAGGGACTCCATTTTCCGCACTTAGACTCTTATTCGGTCCGTTGTGCGTAGGTGTCCTGGCTAAGTTAGCCAGCCTAGCTCCGTCCAGAAGCAAAGAAGTTTCCTGGGATCTTCACAGGCTTCGCGGGCGACCTCACCGTTCCGAGGATTTGTTTGCGTTGGGTAGCCACGGCCTCGCATTCCAGGATGACGTGGGCGGCTGATTCTTCGGCGTCAAAGCAGCCCCTGCAGAGTGGGCTGTCCGTGGCGCCTATGTTAAAGAGATGTTTGTTAAGGGGGCAATGGCCCGTTATTGTCCCTATTATTATTCTGAGGTTATTTCTGTTTAAGCTGAGCAGTCGTTTTGTTAGTCGTGGTTGCAGGCTTGGCATTGCCATTTTTGACTGCCTACAGTCTGTGGACCGTGACCATTTGTTGTTATGCTCAATAGGAAACGGAAAGTTGGTCAAATTTAACTTCTAAGATTTTATTACATAGTACAACATATTTAGACACGATCATACTCAGTAAACAACCACGCCTCAAAGCTACTTCAAAACAATGATTATAACATTATCTCAAACGAAAACAATCTTATACAGCCTCTGGCGTTATAAATCTTGTTTGTATTGCATCCCATACATAAATACATACATCTCTCATACATATGTATGAATATTAACAGTTATTGTGCCATACGGTCTTGTCTTTGAGTACAGTTGTTAACGAAAGTGATTGATGGGTTTATTTAGTTTGAAATGGTATTATTTTTTTGAATAGAAATCTTGGTAAGAACATTTTTTGCTCGCAATTTTTGTTGGAAATAATAAAATAGACATTGGTGTCGATTCTATTGTGCACAAACTAAACTTAATTTAGGCTATTGCTATCTTTTTCTCTCTAGTATAAAGAGAAAGAGACGGACGTAATTTAGAGCTGTCAAATTTAGTTGGAACTAATATTTCTATACAAATGAAGGGTGCACGTAAAAACATGTCGACTAAAATTACGGTGAAGCGCAAGACATAAACTAGTTTGACATCTCTGACTTAGTTCATAGCTATAGGCGTCCTTTTCTCGCACTGCCTGTTAGTAAAAGATAGCAATAGCCTAAATTAAGTTTGGTTTGTGCACAACAGAATCGACACCATTGACTTTTATATGACCATAGCCATAGTTGGTTAATTATATCAAATACCACTGCTAAAAAAAAGTCTGACAATCAGTCTTACCAAGGGGTATCGTATACCCAGTACTAACTGGGTTGTGGAGGTCAAATAGGCAGTCGGTCCTTGTAAAATACTGGTATTCAGCTGCATCCGGTAAGACTGAAAGTCAACCCATTAAAAACCAGCAATCGATGTAAAACCGACCCTATTTCGAAGCACACAGGTCAGTAAAAAGGTCACAATACCCACATATTTTACTCTACAACTTACGAAATAAACAAGCAACTTGCGCAAGCGACTGTACTCAGTACATGTCTACACTTGCGCGCCTGACAGTACACGACGGTATGATAAATGGTAGTTCAAGTATTACATTATCAAAATATTATCATGTTTTTGATAGACGGTATGCTGTTTTGAAATAGTAGGCAGTATGGCGCTTTCGGCTGTCAATCGACAAGGTATCATCATTACTGTCATTGTCATTTTGACATGGAAATCATTTTGCGATCATGCAGCCCACAGATAAAATATACCTCGATAACGCAAGACCATCTACTTCTTTAATGCGTAACGTGGCTTCTGTCGCAGCTTGCAAGCTAATTTGTTTAAGGCGATAACATGAGCTAAACGCGAGTTTTATAATGCAAAAAAAAATATAATTCACTGCAATAAACAAAACCAGAAAAATATATAATATTCTTCAGGATATATGCTATGTGTTTTGAAAACATAATACAACTAATTTTACTCGATAAAAAAAATCACGAACTTATCTCTAAAAAAATATTTTAACGAGTAAAAACCATACTAAAATACATGCGATCATTCTGACGTTTTGGCAAATAATTCTACAAGCAACATATTCATTAGCAATAGATTTTTGTAAATCGCAAAAAAAACACTTATTTCGCACTATTCGGCCCGCAGTGACTGACGTAATAACCACTTTGTAGTGCAAGCTGATTAAAACTTTATTCTATTAGAATTTCAAACGAAGTTTGAACCATCACAAATAGAGTTGCTAATTTAGCTCCTGTAGTCGCCTTAAGCATTTCATGCTTAACGTGGCTACTGTCGCAGCTTGCAAGCTAATTTCTTTAAAACTACAACGTTACAACTCAACCTCTTAATTCTAGACATTAAAGAATGAAAATGTAGTATATTTTGTAGAGTAACTTGTTTTTTTGATAGGTAACTAAATAGTGCTATAAAGGATGTAAAAAACCTCTTAACGAAGCCGAAAGGCACTTGTTTTTCCCGTCATTGCGATCATTTTTTTGTTCTACACCATACCTGGGAACCTTCTAATTACGGAGATATTGGGGGTAGTTCCAACTTTTTGACATTTTTTTTTTTAATACAATTTTTTATTGTAAGATTTTTACTTTAAACACCTGCACAACCCCCGTACTATTCAATCCATCCATCAGCACAATGTTTTGAGTGCATTACATTGAGTTTTACCACAAAACATTATTCACCCAAAAAAAAGTCGTTTCTCAGCAATAATTTTTGCGTAAAGTTACTTAGTTTGTACAGAATGCTTGGTTGACGGCTTCATGATGAGGTAATTTATATACACCCTATGTGACGTCATAGTAGTCGGTCAAAAATTGCACACTTAGTTATCATACGGATCGTGATAATTGCGTTATCTAGGTATATTTTTATCTGTGGGGACAGCCAAAAATAACATAACATAGCACCGAGTACCATTTGGTCCGTGGACGAATGACCACCCATTACATACCAAGTTTCCTCCGTGTCTCGGAAAGCACGTAAAGCCGTTGGTCCCGGCTGTCATTTATAAATGATAAATGATGTTTATTTTGCAAGTAGGTTTTTACAAACACTTTTACACGTCATTTTTTAAAACTAGATGGGGCCGGTGTTTCGTACCTGACTACTCTGAGAAGAAACAGCCGAAACAAACTCAGAGGTCGTAGTCTCTTTTAAAGTCCAGACATAATGTTGCTCAATTCACATGAGGACTATGCAGATTAGTGCCTGAGATGGTCTTTTGAAGAAAGAACCATACAGATTTGAGTGGACCTGTCCAGTCAGTGCAAGCATTTGTCAGTTAACGTGTAGCTCGACTTATAACTCAAGGAGCTCAACGAAACGACGAACAATACCAAAGAAAGGACATTTGGGTAGGTCGGTTACTACTACTACATCAGCCCATAACGTCCACTGCTGGACATAAGCCTCTCCCATGATGGGAGGAATTTGCCGTAATCTCCACGCTTGGCAGGCGGATTGGAGATCGCAGTGATGAAAGACTAACAGAAAACGCTGCTGCCCATTCTCCGGTCTACGGAGGCGCAAGGTGTTCTGCCTCAGACATTGGTCGCCTTATACGACACCCGTGAGTGTAATGGGTTGGTTCTATTCTACTCTGCCGGATACCACACGGCTAAGGTCGGTTAAATAGTACTCAAACTGCCAGACAGTTGTGGGAAAAAAAAAAAAAAAAAAAAAATGTGACCCACATGGTCCCCACATTCACAATAATCAAATAAAATTAATAACAAGTTCTTTCCAAATGAATGTAAGTAAAAAAAAAACACAAAAATCATTAAATGTCGCAATGATAATAATATAGATCTTTGACAGTCGTTACAGGTAGTCAGTGGTCTGAAAGTCTGATAATCAATCTAACTACGGGGTATTACCTAGTACTAACTGGGTTGTGCAGGTCAGATAGGCAGTCGCTCCTTGTAAAATATGTATTTGGTTAGACTGGAAGCCGACCCCAACATAGTATGGGTAAAGGAACAACCTATTTCTTAAACATAATATTTTCCCGACTATGTTGAGGTAGGTCTCACTTAACTAGAAGCGTTTAAATACAACTATCATATACAGGTATTAATATCTAATAGATAATCATCATTATTTTATAAAATAAGCCCCTACCGTATAAATAGGCTATGATTAATGATTGTACGTCAAAATATACCTACATGAGTTACATGATTTATGTGTTTATGTAAAGTGTAGGTCATGTACCTATTCATTAGGTCTTAAGTTATCTAAACACTAGCGGACGTCACGCGGTTTCACCCGCATAGTTCCCGTTCCCGTGGGAGCACGGGGATAAAATATAGCCTATGTTACTTAGGGTGAATGTAGCTTTCTAATGGTGAAAGAATTTTTGAAATCGGCGCAGTAGTTTTTGAGTTTATTCATTACAAACATACACACTCACAAAAATACAAATCTTTCCTCTTTATAATATACTAGCGGACGTCCCGCGGTTTCACCCGCGTAGTTCCCGTTCCAGTGGGAGTACGGGTATAAAATATAGCCTATGTTACTCGTGGATAATGTAGCTTTCAAATGGTGAAAGAATTTTTTAAATCGGTCCAGTAGTTTTTGAGCCTATTCATTACAACCAAACAAACAAAGTTTTCCTCTTTATAATATTAGTATAGATAAGTGTAGATGAAGCCATCACGCCTGCAATCCCCGACGGGTTAGGCAGAGGTCTACCTAATAGTACACCCACATTTCGTTAGTTATGTTAAGGTCCCATGTAATAAGGAACGAGCGTATTGCCATCAGCCGTGTGGTATCCGGCAGAGTAGAATAGAACCAACCCATTACACTCACGGGTATCGTATAAGGCGACTAATGTCTGAGGCAGAACACCTTGCGCCTCCGTAGACCAGAGAATGGGCAGCAGCATTTTTTATAACCCATTCAGAAGTAGTCGACCGCGTCTCCCTCGACTCGGATGCAAGAGCATAAATAACCGTTCAATTTCTGGTGGTCATAAATAAAAGTTTTGGTTCTAATTTTACGATAAAATGGGGATTAATTTTGGTGATCATTTACTAATTTTGGCAAGCAAAAGTGTTTTTTTTTTTGCCGTTACATTTTGCTAAATCTGGTGGTTCGTTAATTGTATGCCATTTGAAAAGTGAAAATTACGCAATACGTATTAGGTGATGCGTCCGCGTCCGACATTTTCCTTTGAAGCTTAGGCTGTCAATTTGAAACTGATGTATATCTCAAGATAAGAATCGTTTAACTGACTTAATTAGGTGCGTGCCAATCATGTAATAGGGGGCAAATCTATTGCCATCAACCGGGTGGATGTCTAGATTAGTCTTAGATCTTAATCAATATTATTTTACATAACGACAGTCGTCATCTTTAAAATATTTGTGAAGAAATTGCACAAAAATGAATGCAAATTTTTCATCAATGTTTTCGAAATTAGTTCGATTGGTGTTGCGTAAACACAGAACACGCGCTCCGCTTAGTCGGGTAAATATTATAATCTGTTGACGTATTGTTTCGTGTCTAATATTTGCATTTCATTGGTCCTGTGGTATAAGTTTTGCAATTTATTTTATTGGATGCTAAAATCCTATTAAAATTGCTGAAATACCTACTTTAAAAGATGACGTGGGGTACAAAAGTGTTGACCACTGAGTTTTTATGTAATCGGTAAATATGGCTTGTGGCTAAATAATAACAGCCACTCGGGTCGATCTTTAGCCGTGCTTGCCTAGGTTGGTCTGTGGATGGGTGAGCACCCTTACATACGGATTTTCCTCTGTGCCTCGGATAGCACGTTAAGCTGTTGGTCCCGGCTGTCATTTGTAGATCTTTGACAGTCGTTACAGGTAGTCAATGGCCCAAAAAGTCTGACAACCAGTCTTAGCAAGGGGTATCGTATTACCCAGTAGTAACTGGGTTGTGGAGGTCAGATAGGCAGTCGCTCCATGTAAAATACATCTGCATCTGAATGGAAGCAGACCCCAACATAGATGGGAAAAGGCTAGGCAGATGATAATAATACTGATAGATAGGTACTTAATCTAGGCGCGACATTTTACCTTAAAGTTTCAGCTGTCAATTTAAGACTGAAATTTATATATCTAGATAATAATCGTATATCCATGTTAGCTCATTGCGTGCCAGTCTAGAAGTTAGGTCAGCTACCTGTCAAAGCATAACGCAACTTTAACCTTTCACAGTCGGGTAATGCCCTTTCGATGTTTAGACATTTCTATTCTATTTTTAGGACCATTTTCGTAATCCTAAGGGCTTGAAGATAACTTAAGTGCCATATATGCCTCAAATTGCTTAGCATGATCCTCCGTTACGCGTGAAATACTGCAGCATTAATTTTGAAATAAATATATGGTAAAGTTGAGGATTAATGCTAAGTACTATGTGTGACGAAAACACGATTCAATAAACTTTTCTCGATAGAAAAAAATCCAAAGTTACCTCCAAATCGAACAATAAACCGCTGGTATTAAAAAAGTACTTCAAATTAGATGATGAAACTTTGCATACTAACTTAACTAACTATAAAGCAAGTCTTATGTGTTTTATTTTTTTATCAATAGATTTTTTGTAAATCGCAAAAAAGCCACTCATTTCGCACTATTCGGCCGTAGTGACTGACGTAACAATTGCTTTGCAGTGCAAGCTGATTAGAACATTATTTTAACAGTATTTCAAACGAAGTTTGAACCACCACAAATAGAGTTGCTAATCTTAGGGTTAGAAGGGCCTTTAAGGCTGGGGTATTTGCTAAATTAGCAACTCTATTTGTGGTGGTTCAAACTTCGTTTGAAATACTGTTTTCTGCTTTCTGAGGCACTGAGGAAACTTGATAGTAATGAGTGGTCATACATTCATGGACCAACTTAGGCAAGTGTGGCTCAACCTGCTGTTTGACCCGAGCGACTGTTATTCAAGATCAAGCAGCGCTTGCTAAGGTCGATAAGTGGATGGTTGACCTATTACAGAGTTTCCTCTCTTCGTACCTCTGAAAGCCGTAAGTCCCGGCTGTCATTTGTAAATCTTTGACAGTCGTTACCGATAATCAGTGGCTCAAAAGTCTGACAACCAGTTTTATCAAGGAGTATCATATAGGCGAGTGTCCTGCATGCCTTTTTTTTCGGATGATGAAATCATCAAATGACTCCTCCCGCTCTGGGCGGAGCAGGAGGGAGTGACAGACTTTTACTGACTAAAACCCATCCATGTTCCTTCATCGCCCTTTTTGTTCCGGGGCCACGGTGTCTCTTTCGAACAGTCCCGCAACCCCGGATGTCCTCCATGCTTCGGAAAGCATGTAAAGCCGTTGATCCTGGCTGTCCAACTGGGTGTTAGACATGATCACGTTAACGTAACGTTTCCGGATATCAGTTTTTTTTCTCTGACGCTATTTCAAGGAAATAACGCAGTTTGTCTGTGGTCTAATTAGTTTTTTTTCCCGTGCGACCCATTGTCCTATTGTTGAGCGAGTTCTAACAGTTTTTTTATGGTTTTTCTTTTCGTAATTAGCATCAATAACACGTATTTTGCGCGAGGATGATATTCTATGTTTTGCGTTTTTATTAAGAATCAAAGCCACTTTAGGTTTGTATTAATTATGATATTTTCTACACACTGACAATCACACTAATAATATAAATGAGAAAGTTGTATGTAACAATATTTTGATTTAAAAGAGTGTCCATGGAGTTTCTTATCCGATCTTCTCCATAGAGATCTACGCTAGGGAATGGGCAACTACAGTACTTTCACAGTTTTTATGTCTTGTGACTGGGACTGTAGCTACATTCAATTTTCATCTTTGTTTCGATAATTCAAAGTGCTTGTAACTGGTTTATCTACACTAATATTATAAAGAAGAAACATTTGTATTTTTGTGTGTATGTTTGTAATGAATAAACTCAAAAACTACTGCGCCGATTTCAAAAATCCTTTCACCATTAGAAAACTACATTCACCTTGAGTAACATAGGCTATATTTTATCCCCGTACTCCCACGGGAACGGGAACTATACGCGGGTGAAACCGCGTGACGTCCGTTAGTTTGAAATTAATGCTTTGATTTTGATTTTGTTTGTTACTTTATCACGCAAAAACTACTTAACGGATTTTGATTAAATTTAGCTAACAGATAGCTTATAACCTGGTTTAACACATAGGATACTTTTTATCCCAATAGTGTGATCCCGTGGGACAATTATCGAACTTCACGCGGGCAAAGCCGAGAGCATAAGCTAGTATGAAATAAGAATAAATCGTGCCGTGGAAATAACATTAGCAAAGTGGTAGAGGGGCATACAATCATACATACATCACACATACCCATACATTTATAATCACCATTCCATACATTTACGGTGATCAATGGTCCTGACTTTTACATGAGAATGTGACATTTAACTAATAAACTCAGCTTACAAAGTAATATGTGATTTACGCAGTACTTATGTTAATAACAAGTCTATTTGATAATTATATATCAGAGTGACTACTATTTAATTAGACTTGTTTACAAGTATATTGAATTACAGCTAGCTTTTAGTAATAAGTTACTGTTGAAATAAATAGGAATCGTTTAAATATTTACTTAAATGTTAATCATGGGATGTTTATAATATTTATGTATTTCCATTTGGAAACGGATGTTGATGGTAATTGGCTCGTCCTCTACAAGGTGTAAACGAACCGTACACCACTACAACACAGGGTGTAAACGGACTCTTCAAGAAGCCGTCAACCAAGCATTCTATCTATACATCAAACTAAGTAACTCTACGCAAAAATTATACCGTTTTTTTGGGCCGTAGGATTCAATATAACGCAATAAAAAAATATACAGATGGATGTAAATATAGTACGGGGTTCGTAAAGGTATTTAAAATAAATTCTTAACATTAAAAACTTTTATTTACAAAAAAAAACTTGTGAAAAAGTAGTAACTTTGAACTAATATCTCCGTAACTAGAAGGTTCCCAGGTATGGTGTAAAGCAAAACAAATATTGCAATGACGAGGATAACCTTTCGACTTCGTTAAACTTTATACCCATTATTTACATGTCTATGATCCCGAAAAAAAAAAAAAATTCGCTGGACGTTACAAACAGGGCCATTTAGTGCCCCACTAAGCAACGAGGCTTGTATCGTGGACACCAGATAGTTGATATACTACATAGATACTTTTTGTTTGTAAATACATATTTATTATGCATATAAACATCCATGACTCGGAAACAAATGTCCATGCTCATCACACAAACATTTGCTCTTACCGGGATTCGAACCCGGGACCCTAAGAACGTAAGGCAGCCTCACTACCACTGCGCCATTCGGGTCGTCATAGCTTACCCATTTCCCATTTATAACAGTAAAGTGGGTTAGGATGATAGTACCTTCTACTCAAAGAATTAACTATGCACTAGGCGCCATTTAAATACCAAAACCAATTAATTTGATTGATACTTCTTGCAATCACCACCTACTAAACAAACTCCGAAAGAAAGTCTATTTGAAAAGAGAACCCAACAAAAGATTAAGGCATAATGTCAATATGTCAAATGTCAGATGTCAGTGTCGCAAATATATTGACAGTTCACCGACTGTTTGAGAGATAATCGCCTTTATAACAGACGGATATTAGGTTGGTTTCACATTGGCTACTAACGAGCTTTCGAAGTTATTTGACAATGGGACATAAGGTCACTTATTGGTATAGTTCTTCAGAAAGGTCAAGTACGTAGTACTCGGGGGTTATTCACCAACTCGACACAAGAAACCAGACACACGTGTGTCCAGTTGTCAACACGATAAAAAAGACTGTACACTCAGCTTTACTTTCGCAAATAAATTGACAAACTATCAGTGACATATAAGAGACTTAGTATTTACAAATGGCGGACCATATTAGGAACCAAGCCTTAACATTTAACAATTATCCAATGGAGTTTTTTGTCGCCGTTATGCAGTCGTAATCGTTTACGATTTGCAGTAAAACTAAGATTCGACGTGTGCGTGAGGAAATGGTTAATAAAATACAGTCTTTAGCTAGGAATTACACTTGAATTCGTCTGCGTAGTTTATGTAAAAAGAGATTTAGAAGACCACAGGGCAAATATCACACTAATATTATAAAGGCGAAAGTTTGTATGTTACTGTTTTGCGCAAAAACTACTTAACAGATTTGGATGAAATTTAGCACATAGATAGTTTCTAACCTGGATAAACACATAGGGTACTTTTTATCTCAGTACTATGATCCTGTGGGACAATTGAGGAACAAAAAGTGTCATTTACAGTTTTTAACTTTTTGAGTAAATTGAGAAAATAAATATTCAAGTTGATCTAAGCAATTTTTATTATTTTTCATTAACCATTTATGTGTCAATTATTGTATAAAATTTAATGTATTATAAGGTTATCTTGCTGGTTTTGAAATTTGGAAAAAAAAATACATATCAAATGACACCCTTTGATCTTTTAGCTTGTAATTGTTACTATTTGATTCAATAATTTTGTAAAATGTCACCTTTTGAGCCTTAAAATCGATTCATTTTTTTAGGGAAAATGTACCCGGTTTGAACCGACTAAAGATTCTTCAAACGTATTTCCTAAGAATCTGTCACATTTTGAATTCAAGTCTTAAGGGCCTAACAAGTCTCAAATGGCTTAGCATGATCCTCCGTTACGCCTAAAATACTGCAGCATTAATTTTCAAATAAATATATGGTAATGTTGAGGATTAATGCTAGGTACTATGTGTGACGAAAATAGGGTTCCATAAACTTTTGTCGATAGAAAAAAAATCCAAAATTACCTCCAAATCGAATAATAAACCGCTGGTATTCAAAAAGTATTTCAAATTAGATCATGAAACTTTGCATACTAACTGAACTAACTATAATGCAGGTGTTTTATTTTTTTATTTCAATCAATAGATTTTTTGTAAATCGCAAAAAAACACACATTTCGCACTATTCGGCCGCAGTAACTGACTTAACAACCACTTTGTAGTGCAAGCTGATTAGAACTTTATTCTAACAGAATTTCAAACGAAGTCTGAACCACCACAAATAGAGTTGCTAATTTTAGGGTTAGAAGGGCCTTAATAATTACTGTGATTCAATAAAAAAAAATTTTTTTGTTCCGGAAGCAGCGGCTCAGATCGATTTTTCTATGATACCAGTCACTTTTTGAACAAAATCTTGGGAGTTACAGATTTTTGAGCCGATTAAAAAAATAAACGAATGGAGCAAAATACGTAACCTCCTCAATTATCGAACTCGACGCGGGCAAAGCCGAGGGCTTATGCTAGTATTCTCCATCAATAGTAACTATGACACATGTGTCATAGTCAGTTTTTTTCCACTCACCACAGGGCTATAACCTGCCGTCATTAAAGTATTAAATACCGTTAGCTAAAAATAAAGTATTACACACTTGTTTTGCAAAAAAAAAACCGGTAGAGCGTGAATTAGACTTGAGCGGTAAAGGTTCCGTACTGTAATCTACATCTACACTAATATTATAAAGAGGAAAGATTTATATTTGTGTGTGTATGTTTGTAATGAATAAACTCAAAAACTACTGCGCCGATTTCAAAAATTATTCAACCATTAGAAAGCTACATTCACCTTGAGTTACATAGGTTATATATCATCCCCGTACTCCCACGGGAACGGGAACTACGAGGGTGAAACCGCGTGACGTCCGCTAGTGTAAAATAAACTAAAACTTGTTTTTTCTTGTATGGAATCTCCGGCTGGGTTATGAGTGTGATTTATACTGTCTGTTGCACTTTCAGTTTGCACCAAAGTGTGCTGCAAGACAACAACATAAACTATCCGTTGTGCTAGGCAACTGGGGGGTTACCAAGACGTCGGGTGTGTCCAAACATTGCACGACAAGTGCGCGGCAGCTACATCGCTGCCGCGCGCGGTAGACGTCTATCGCAAAGCGCACAGGCCGCCGCGCGCGATTGCCGCTTTATGTTTGGACACACCCCAGGATTGTTTTAATGTCTCTCCAGTGTCAGAAAGTGACCAGCTATAGAGGACGTCTAGCGCCATCTCTTTCTCACTCTGGAATAAGATTAAAACAGTCCTGCTTTAAGACGTCATGGTAGGCCACCTGGGCCTATCCCAGTTGTAAACGTCCCTTTGTGCCTATTGGCCTTGTTTCGTTCTGTCTCCTGCTGATATGCGGTCAAGTGGAAATTATGTTTTTCGTACTCCTCCGCTTTACTTTTCTGATTAATATCGTTGCGGGATCCAAGACAGTTAAATTGTTTCTTTGGGACTTCGTCGAGCTTCATTGTCTCGGCGCTGTTCTGGTGGTCGCCACTGTTGATTCTGGCGCACAGGAGTTACAGTGGTTTGGTTAAAAAAACACTCCCTAAATAACTTTATAGAACTTTACTCGTAAACATAATAATATAAGGATACGGTTCCTGAGCAATCAGGGCGTTTAGCAGATTCAGATTTGCCAAAATGGAGACCATAAGATAAAATCTGTCAACAGCAGACTTTTGTATTTCAAATCGTCCAGTAATTCAACAACGACTTGACGACAACGACAGACAGAGACGTTAGCTTAGTAACGGGGTTTCTCGTTGACCTTTTCGAGTAGGGGACCCTAAAAACCTGAATTATTTTGGCGATTAGCTTATTATTGAAATCTAAATAATAAATTGCTTCTCGAATGTAGTTTAAATTGATGAAAGGTCAATGTTAGTCCAATGATAACAGTATTAGTATTAAATAATAAACAAGTAATGCCCTGCGGCTTTATCTGTGGCTAAATAATAACAAGCGCTCGGGTCGATCGTTAGGTTAAGCCGCACTTGCCTAGCTTGGTCTGTAGATGGGTGACCACCCTTACATACCGAGTTTCCTCCGTGCCTCGGAAAGCACGCTAAGCTGTTGGTCCCGGATGTCATTTGTAGATCTTTGACAGTCGTTAAGGTTGTATCGTGGACACCAGATAGTTAATATACTACATAGATACTATATGAACTCCTCTGCCTTGTCCTTCCGTATACTATAGCGTGAACTTCATGTTTATTTTTAAGCTCTCCAAAACAATGTCAAAAAAATCTAACCAATATCCTTTCTTCTGCCACAGAAACAATACTGCAATACCAGAACCGAAATCTGCTGCAGAATCGAAACCGCATCTCTCGCTGGCAGCAACCTCCAAGGCTCCCTCGGAGTCGGATCAGGCACCTTCCAAGGATCCTCCAGCACCAATGGACAGGGACTGTTCAGCCAAACTGGACAAGGAACCCAGACCAGCTTCGGACAAGGAAGTCAGACCGGTTTTGGAACCCAGACTACCAGCAACTCACGATTCAATGCTAACGCCAATGCGAACCGAGGAAGCTCAACCACCGGCATCGGAAACCAATTTGGATCCGGCTCAGCCTTCAACAGCAACAAATTCGGATCTACAGCCTCTGGTTTCGGATCCACCGTCACCCCAACACGTTTCGGATCCAACGCTGGTGGATTCAACAATGAGGTCTACAAGTCAACAAGCCAGTCCAACTTCGTAGAAACTGATTCGTTCTCAGCTGGTTCTGAAAATGCTGGAGTTTTCCGCCCTGGTGCCGTCGGATCAGGTCTTAAACCTGGAGTCCCATACCTTCCTCCCGTAGACACATCAACTAGCGGTTCTAACGTGGTTTCTTACACCCCCGCTTTTGTGACTACACCCCGTCCTGTCTTAACCCCCCGTCCAGTGAATACCCCAAGACCGTACACCACACCCAGGCCAACGTACCTGCCCCCTTCAACCAAGGCTCCTGAGTACTTGCCCCCTATTGATGGCATCACCGGATCAGACAGTTTCCAGAATCCTCATTATGTTGATGGGCAGCTGATTCTGGATGAGACTCTGCCAGCCAGGCCTGTCATCAGGCCACCTCCACCACAGAACAGTAAGTTGTTTTTTTTATTTAAATAAGGGAGAGGTCGGAGAAGGCAAAAAAAATCTGGAAAGCCAGGGCGGAGTGAATGAAGTATATCGTATGCTTAATTTTTATTGTTCAAGTGATGAGCTATGAGTATAGTTTTTGTGCAAATCATCAAAGAATTTTGAAGTTTTGAAAGGCACTTCTAATAGGCTTGTGTACTGAAAAAATCTAATTAGTCCGTCATTTAGATTATCAAAAAATATTTGACCCGTATTTTTCTTATGTTACGTAAAGCAAAATTAAAGAAGATACGACGCTTTTAAAATTCTCAATACGTCACGCCGCCGTGGTATAATTTTTAGTGCGTTCAGATGTCACGAGATTTGATGCGATTTATCTTTGTCAATATTCATTGATTTACAAAAACAAAAAATACGTGTCCATTATTTTCCAATACTCTAACTGACGGACGAAATAGATTTGCAATTTATTGATGGTGGAAACTAGCCTATTGGTTTTTAAGAAAAATATTTGTTCTTTGAAGATGACTCATCACCAAAAACCTCATCAAACACCTTCTTTCTTGCCAAAGGAGGTGTCTGATGAGGTTTTTATGAGATGGCGAGTAATAGAAAAGTAAGGAATAAGAGGACATGCTGCGCCAACCTCAAATGAATTGGGATAAGGGCAAGAAAATGATGATGATGATGATTATGATGATGATGATGATAATGATGATTTGGTATTTGAAGATTTCAAAAGCACAGTTCTAAAAACACGCTCTCAGCTTTCCTATCGTTGACTGTAGAAGGTCTATTGTTACAAAAGCTACAATCCCTAATCCTTTCCTCAGCCGACGTCCCATCCGGCTGCGCCGCTGCCCTCAAGTGCACACCCATCGAGTACTGTACCGCGGAGGGTGTCATCTCCAACACCACCATCGCTCTCACCAGGGACCAGGAGGCTTACAGAGTGCCTTTGACTGTAAGTACTCATACTTTAAACCAAGTTTTGCTTTCAGTGAAAAATATCAATCAGTGAAGGAAAATATCGTGAGGAAACCTAGAATCAAACATTTGAAGACACCCGTCTTCAAATGTTTGATTATTTTTGTTGTTCAAAAGACCAACTGGGCCGTGTGGTGGACAGTCCACTCCATCTACCTCCCACTGTGTGCCTGCGTCAGCAGCACTGGACACATTCTTCAATATAATTCTTCAATTTTTTTAACAAAGACACGGCGAAAATTAAACATATCATCTTCTTTTTATGCGCTGATTGGTTCTTTCTCAATCTCATACGCTTTGAAAAGGTCTATGATGGTATTGGCACACCCAAAAAACGCTTATGTCAAAGAATGACAAGTAAATGATGGGCTCGGATCTAAGCTGACTTTGTTGGATCCCCAAATCCACAATCAAAACTAATCCCACTTAATATTCTAACAGGATTGCAAAGACATCGGATCCGGCCGCATCGGCAAGTGCTGCCGTGACCCTTACTACACCGACCCCTGGCCAACTAACCAACTCGGCAAATGGGTGCCCGGTGTCTTCGGAGGCAACGACGGTAAATATGTAGCAGACAGCAGAGGGAGCTCCAACAACCAGCCAGGAGTCACTGTGAGGCCTCCGGTTACTGGATCACTTTATTTGAATTCCATCAGGTGAGAATTTGATAAATTTTCTCTGGTTAATGTTTTTTTCCATGTTAATTATTGTTTGATTAAGGGTTTGGCAGCATGAGTTCATGAATAAAAAGAAAATTGGAAATTTCTCACACGACATCGCGCCGAACTAATTTCGATAATATATAATCGGTTCAAGCTAATTCCACGTCGATGGGTGCTCCATGGTTTAAAGAACTATTTGTTAATATTTCCATCGTTTATGGACCCACAAATGATTCTTAAATAAATGCAACAGATTGGAAAATTTAATTTACCACCCTGTAAAATCGATTTTGTTTTTTGTGAACAAGTGCTCTTTAAAGACCAATTTTGCGAAATGACAACGCTCTTGTACACCCTAAAACCCATAATAACCAGACACATCTTTTCAGAGGAACTAAAGAACCCAACCTCGTGACGCCAGGATACCCCACAGCCACCCCGTCAACCACAGGCTCCTTCACCCAGAAGACTCAATACGGTCAGGGTTCTTATCAGACGGGAGGTCAGGGTTCTTATCAGAAGGGAGGTCAAGGCTCCTACTCGAAGGGAGGACAAGGACAACTGACGATTCAGGGTCAAGGGCAGTATGGGTCGGCTGGACAGGGTAATCAAGGTATGTGGTAGTTTTTTGAGGGGTTTTAATAAGAACGGGTGTTTGCAAATCCGATGAGGTCTCTAATCAGGAAGTCTATTGAAAATCTTCTTTTATATGCTGAGATAAGCTCAATTAACAATCTAGACAGTCAAGTAACTTAAACGGCTCCATAGGTCTAGGTGGTCGCAACCACGATTGTTGATCATGAGGTCTCGCGTTGATTTCTGGGTCGGGCTAAATGTTTTTGGATTTTTCCATCAATAACGCCTGGAGTCTCAATCTGTGCTTGGTTGTTGGCAATAGGTTCACCCCTTTTACATGGGACTTGAATGTAATTAGTTAAATGTGGGTGTACTGTTAGGTACGCCTCTGCTTAAACTCTTGATGGTTAATTAACAGCAGAACTAACCAAAGTAATAGACACTTCTATCCAACTTCTTAAAGACAGAATCTACATGGGTTTCTTTTCTACCAGGTTCCGGCGGTCAATTATCCCAAGGCTCATCATTCACGCAGACTTCCCAAGGATTCGGCCAAGGTCAGACCCAGAGTGGTGGACAGGCTGTGATCCAGGGTCAGGGATCTTACGTTAAAAATGGACAGGTGAGGATAGGGGTCATACTGGCTTGATTTTTGGAGATTTTTTGATGCTGGCCTATCGGTCCTGATGCATTCTACAGACATGACAGTTCCAATACCCTTAACAAAGTCGAAAGGCACTTGTTCTCCCTGTCATTGCGATCTTTTTTTTTCTGGAATATACCTGGGAACCTCCTAGTTACGGATATATTGGTGGTCGAAGTTCCTTTTTCCATAAAAGAAAAAAAAGTTGCTATAATTTTTGCGTTGAGTTTCTTTGCTTGATGTACAGAACGCTGACGGTTCTTTTACACCTTGTATGTTTAGACTAATCAAACCCATCTCTCTTCCAACAGGGTACCCAAGTAACCCAAGGCTCAGGCTTCGGCGTCACCACAGGAGGTGGCCAAATTATCAGCCAAGGATCAGGCTTCGAAACTGTCCAGGGTGGAGGCCAATTAGTCTCCCAAGGTTTCGGAACTGGCATTAAACAGGGCGGAGGCCAGTTAGTCTCCCAAGGTTTCGGAACTGGCATTAAACAGGGTGGAGGCCAGTCAGTCTCCCAAGGTTTTGGAACTGGCATTCAACAGGGAGGAGGTTTCGCAGTGACCCAAGGTGGAGGACAAAGAGTAACCCAGGGTAGTGGACAAGGACTTATTCAAGGAGGAGGACAAAGAGTGACCCAGGGTAGTGGACAAGGAGTTATTCAAGGAGGAGGACAAATAGTGACCCAGGGTAGTGGACAACGAGTTATTCAAGGAGGAGGACAAAGGGTGACCCAGGGTAGTGGACTAGGAGTTATTCAAGGAGGAGGACAGTACACAACCCAGGGCCAAGGCTTTGGCATTCAGACGGGAAGTGGATATGGAATTCAAACAGGTCAGGGTCAGAAGCTGGTCCAGGGAGGAGGGATCGCCGCCTCCCAGAATGGAGGATTTGGTTATGAGAATGAATTCGGAGAATCGGTCCAAAGAGTCTACCTGCCAAAATACTCCGGTTCCGGCGAATGTGGTATATTGAACGTGAGTATTTTTTGGAAGTGTTTTTTTTTCGGTTAATTTTAAGCATTGTGTTACTGGTCGAAATTTCACGAATGAATGGAACTATAGATGATGTAAGCATTTTGCACTGACTCCAAATGGATTGGGTTAAGGTTAAGAGAATAATGATTTTTGTGTAATTTAGGAAATAGTAAGGCGTGTAGGAAAGTAGTACAAAAAAAACCGGCCAAGAGCGAGTCGGACTGGCGCATCGGGGGTTGCGTACAAAGTTTTTAAAGGACAAACCTACCTTTGCTGTTCGATCCCATGAAACGGCTATTGCACCAACCGAAAATAATAAGTTTGTAATAGTAAAATCGCTTTTTTTTGTTGTTATAAAACTACATATAAAATTTACGGTATTCAGATTTTTCCCTTTACATGTGCTGTAAGACCTTGCCTTTGCCAAATTTCGTTAAAAGCAGGTTTAAATTAAGCACAATAAAGGGAATATTCCGAAAAATAAATAAAATAAAATTAAGGCAAATATTTGTACTTACAAGTTCATTACTAAAGCTCAAACTCATTACGTATTCCTAATTACTGTTTAAACATATCGCAATTCACGATCAAACATTAGTGAGGTTATTTTAAGCGTTATAAAATTATTTATTATTGCTAGGCTTATTATAACAAATTGGTATGATACGCAGTAACTAAGTTGTGTTGGTCACAGTAGCGAAGGATCAATTTTTGTAAGATGTAAGCCGGAGAACATATCTTTGAGGCTGGGGTATCTGCTAAATTAGCAACTCTATTTATCGTGGTTCAAACTTCGTCTGAAATATTGTTAGAATAAAGTTCTAATCACCTTGCACTACAACATGGTTGATACGTCAGTCGCTACGGGCCGAATAGTGCGAAATTAGGTTTTTATTTAATTGTAGCCTAATAAATCATTAGATCAAAATGCCAATTACACACTTTGTGAAGAAAAAAGCGACAAATATTTGTGTGAAAAACAAATACTAAAACTTAATGCCGTTTAGGAGTAGTTACGAAATTTCAAAGAAA
This sequence comes from Xestia xanthographa, assembly GCA_905147715.2. NCBI lineage: Eukaryota > Metazoa > Arthropoda > Insecta > Lepidoptera > Noctuidae > Xestia > Xestia xanthographa. Next base: position 21,869,495 of record LR990667.1, read on the forward strand.
AAATTCCTCACTTTGAATTTTTTTGTCATATAATAATAATAAAGTTAGAATTATTTCAATTGTACCATTGTATATTTTTTTTGCATATTTATATTCACTCATCAAAGAGGAGTTACATGGAGAAAATCTCTCGTTAGCAGATACCACCCCCTTATTGTGATTATATTATTTGTACATAGAATACTGACTGTGCCAAATTTCAAATAGAAGTCGGTATGAATCGTGTCGTATGGTACCTTCGCCATTGGAGGTCAGATATGCAGTCGCTTCATATAATAGGTACTGGTATTCAGCTGCATCTGGTTAGACTGGAAGCTGACTAAAATGTAGTTCGGAAAAGGCTATGTGGAAAATATCGAAAGGAAACCGCCATGTCCTAGATCTATTTTGAAGACATTTGACATCTATCAACTTGTACTGGACCTGGGTGGTTACAGCCCTCCCTATCATAGAGAGGAGGCCTGTGTCCCAGCAGTGGGAACGATACATGCTGATTTTAAGACACAGATGTTTCTGTGACGTTAGCACTGATAACATGGTGGTGTTCGAACACAAGATACGTACAGGTCGCGGCACGAAACTCTAGCGCTGACCGTTATTGCGCAGAAGTAAAAAAATTGAATGTCTTGGGGCGTGCGTTGCGCCGATTGGCTCTCCAGTCGTAAAACATGCGCAGCTATCCCCTCCACGTTTCGTTCAGCGCTAGAGTTTCGTGCCGTGACCTGTACGTCTGATTTTTCGGTTTCATGTGCGTATTTTATAATTATCACTTGCTTCGGTGAAGGAAAACATCGTGAGGAAACCAGCATGCCTGAGAGATATTTCTCGACGGCAAGTAAAGCCAAGAAAACTCTGACACCAGGGCACTAATCACACTATAAAGAACAAGAGTGCAATGTTAATTTAAGTAAATATTTCCATCTTAAATGTAGGATTTAATCGTCAATTTATACAAAGCCACACCCAAAATATAGGTATTATTAGAATCCTAGACGACAATAATAATCATAGTCATTATCTTCGATCAGAATTTAATCCTCAAATTACCATAGACACACATCTGACAGATTACATAATTAGCATTTTGCAAAACGTCCAATAATTATTTATTTATTATTATATTATCATAACCAGCTTCTGAATTATTATTTATATGATATATGGCTTCAAGTTTTTGATTCTCGAAAAATAAGGAAAGCAATATTATGTAACTAATTGGTTGAGCTCCTTGAGTTATAAGTCGAGCTACACGATAACTGACAAATGCTTGCACTGACTGGACAGGTCCACTCAAATCTGTGTAGTTCTTTCTTCAAAAGACCACCTCAGACACTAATCTGCATCCTCATGTGAATTGAGCAAGATTATGTCTGGACTTCAAAAGAGACTTCTTCTCAGAGTAGTCAGGTACGAAACACCAGCCCCATCTAGTTTTAAAAAATGACGTGTAAAAGTGTTTGTAAAAACCTACTTGTAAAAAAAACATCATTTATCATAAGTTTTGTTCGGTGATATAAATTGGCTGGAAGAGGTTGAAAGGAGAGGATATCGTGGTTAGTAGTAGAGTGAGTAGAGTAGGAACTCCATTTTCCGCACTTAGACTTTCATTCGGTCCGTTGTGCGTAGGTGTCCTGGCTAAGTTAGCCAGCCTAGCTCCGCCCAGAAACACAGAAGTTTCCTGGTAGCTTCACAGGCTTCACGGAGCGACCTCACCGTTCCAAGGATTTGCTTACGTTGGTTAGCCACGGCCTCGCCTTCCAGGATGACGTGGGCAGCTGATTCTTCGGCGTCAAAGCAGCCCCTGCGGAGTGGGCTGTCCGTGGCGCCTATGTTAAAGAGATGTTTGTTTAGGTGGTGGGATCGTGGCTTAATAATAACAACTGCGCGGGTCGATCTTCAGGTTAAGCCGCCCTTGCCAGGGTTGATCCGTGGATGGGTGACCATCTATTTCATACCGACTTTCCTCTGTGCCTCGGAAAGCACGTCAAGCCGTTGGTCCGCGGCTTTCATTTGTAGATATTTGACAGTTAACAGGTAGTCTGCAGTTCCCCAAAAGTCTGACAACCAGTCTTACCAAAGAGTATCGTATTACCCAGTACTAACTGGGTTGTGGAGGTCAGATGGGCAGTCGCTCCATGTAACATACTGGTATTCAGCTGCATTCGGTTAGACTGGAACCCGACTCCAACATAATTGGGAAAAAGGCTTGCCAGGAGACGTTTATCAAAAAAAAAAAAACTCGTACGTTGTTGATAATGTTGCCAAACTAAAATTGCTAATGCTTGAAAATAATCGCCATTCGTGTTAGCTAGTTTAATTAAAATGGTCTTATTATTATATTAATTAAAATTTATAAATACCGTTTGATTTTAAACCCTACAAACGCAAGGTTACCTTACCCAACGAGATAACGATATAACGATGTTGTAAACTTGTAAAGACTGGTATCATCAAACGTTTGACATTTAAAAATATTTGTCTACTCTCCTCATGCAATTGGCCAATCGAATTCTTGTTGCTAATTAAAGGTTTTAAGTTTCGTGTGTTTCGATTTCTAGTATTATTGAAACGTCAATTTTGTTATTTTGTAAATGGATAAAGAAATGTATTTAAAGAAAAGTATATTGATATTTTCGCGCGCTGTCAAAATTTGGAACTGACTCCGCCATTTTGTTTTTCACAGACAATTTTCGTGTAATTTGTGGTTTTATTGAAACGTTAAAATATGCTTGACTGCCTCCTTAATCTAGTGGACTAATAGATGGAAATTCTAAGCATGAGGTTATTGGGTTTTTCGATCAGGTATTTCTCAGTAGCAGCCACGGAGTTTGGATTTGCGCCCGGTTGATGGCAATGGGCACGCTCCTATTACACGGGACTTGATCATAGCGAAATGTGAATTTAGTGATGTTCTGTTATATTAATGTGAAGTCACCAAGGAAGCCCTCGAAATTTAATGCTTCTTTATCAATAAATAGTCATGTAATGGGATTAAATGAACTTAGAGGGTTGTATTATTGGTTGTATTCATGATTTAAATGATTACTAACGGACGTCACACGGTTTCACCCGCCTAGTTCCCGTTCCCGTGGGAGTACGGGGATAAAATATAGCCTATGTTACTTGCTGATAATGTAGCTATCCATTGCTGAAAGAATTATTCAAATCGGTGCAGTAGTTTTTAAGTTTATTCGTTACATACAAAAATATAAAAAAATCATAAATACAAATCTTTCCTCTTTATAATATTAGTGTAGATTATTAGTTAGTGTAGATACGGCCTGACACTGTTCTGCATATTGCAAAAAACGTAGGAAAATTTTAATTTTGAGCTGGCTGAATTATAAATTTGTGAACGGTTTATTGCATTAGGCTAGCCCCTTTTATACAGAAACTCTGCCAAAACATCTGTTATATCTATTTACCCAACGGCATCAAACCTAAGATCCCTAGCTCAGAAGTCGCTTCTTTAATAGCCAAACCATTGCCATTTAAAAAGTATTCATTACTAGCGGACGTCACGCGGTTTCACCCGCGTAGTTCCTTCAGCAACCGTACTTGCGACCTCTCGATCAATGAGACAGTCACTATGCCTTGCAGCAGAAAAATACATGTTGATGATATTATTTTTGATGAATTGATCTTATTCAAATGATTAAACATCTAACCTTCAAGTATTGATAAATTCTAGTTAATTTATACTATTGATAAAATACAAAACTACCTTGAATTATATAACCTGTTAACTTTGATAAGGTCTACATGAGGTCAAAATGCCATTCTGACCTGTGGTGTCATTTTAAAACCATCATTATATAATATTTATGTCTGTCGACCGTCTTCATCTACGCTTATATATTATAAAGAGGAAAGATTTGTATTTTTGTGTGTGTGTATGTTTGTAATGAATAAACTCAAAAACTTCTGCGCCGATTTCAAAAATTCTTTCACCGTTAGAAAGTCACGTCTTTACTAAGTAACATAGGCTATATTTTATCCCCGTACTCCCACGAGAACGGGAACTACGCGGGTGAAACCGCGTGACGTCCGCTAGTAATATTATAAATGTGAAAGTTTGTACATATGTGTGTGTATGTTTATTACTCTGTCACGCAAAAACTTCTGAATGGATTTGGATGAAATTTTGCACATAGATAGTTTATAACTTTGATTTCCACATAGGACACTTTTTATCCCAGTAGTATGATCTCGGAGCCATGTGGTATCCAACAGATTAGAATAGAACCAACCCAACACACTCACGGGTGTCGTATGAGGCGACTAATGTCTGAGGCAGAACACCTTGTGCCTCCGTAGACCTGAGAATGGGCAGCAGCGTTTTCTGTTAGTCTTTCATCACTGCGATCTCCAATCCGCCTGCCAAGCGTGGAGATTACGGCTAATTCCTCCCATCATGGGAGGAATTCCAAAACCTCCACGTTATGGGCTGTTGTTGTGTTGTTGTGTATGATCTTGTGGGACAATCATCGAACTTTACGCGAGCAAAGCCTATAAGCTAAGTAAAACAATAATCTGCTACGCAATTTTAAACCTTATTTCCTCTCCAACAGCCCCAGAAACCATACGGCAACCGCAAGGACCTCGAGGTGGACTTCGCCGAGATCCCCTGGCAAGCGATGGTGCTGCTGCAGACCAACAAGAGTCTCCTGTGCGGAGGTGTCATCACCAGACCTGATGTCGTCATCACTTCTGCTAGCTGCGTTGAAGGGTGAGTTTGCTGATGAAGATAGTGGCCAGATTGATGAGAGAACAGAAGGAGCTCGTGGCTAAATAGTAACAGCAGCTCGGATCGATCTTTAGGTTAAGCCGTGCTTGCCTATGTTGGTCTGTGGATGGGTGTACTTACATACCGAGTTTCCTCCGTGCCTCGGAAAGCACGTTAAGCTGTTGGTCCCGGCAGTCATTTGTAGATCTTTGACTGTCGTTACAGGTAGTCAGTGGCCTAAAAATTCAGACAATCAGAACCAGTCTTATACCAAGTGGTATCGTATTACCTAGTACTAACTGGATTGTGGAAGTCAGATAGTCAGTCGCTCCATGTAAAATACTGGTATTCAGCTGCATCCGGTTAGACTGGAAGCCGACCTCAACATAGTTGGGAAAAGGCTAGGCAGATGATGATGACTAGCAGTTGGATAAATGGGTAGACATATTATAAAAAACGACAGAAAGGTGGATAAACAAACAGATGAGTAAAAGTAAAATAAAGTAAAGTAAAATAAGATAATAAAGTGATTTTAGTGACTCGCCCCGCCCTCGCACGAGTGCAATGTAGCATACAGGGTGTAAAACACCTCATCACGAAGCCGTCAATCAAGCATTCTGTACATCAAACTAAGTAACTTTACGCAAAAATTATTGCTGGGAAACGACTTTAATTTTTGGGGTGAAAAACCATGTTTTGTGGTAGAACTCAATGTAACGCACTCAAAACATTGTGCTGATGGATGGATTGAATAGTAGGGGCGTCGTTGAGGTGTTTAAAGTAAACATCTTACATTAAAAACTTGTGTTAAAAAAAAAAGTTGGAACTTTGACCCCCAATATCTCCGTAACTAGAAGGTTCCCAGGTATAGTCTAGAACAAAGAAATGGTCGCAATGATGGGGAGAACAAGTGCCTTTCGGCTTCGTTAAGAGGTGTTTTACAGCCTTTATACATATAAACCTTCCTCTTCAATCACTCTATCTATTGCTGAAAACTGCAATAAAATCCGTTGCGTAGTTTAAAAGATCTAAGCGTACAAACAACGGGAGTGACTTTGTTATAAACTATGTAAAGATGATCCATTTTCTTTGTGGTACGGAATCTTAAAAAAAAAACAAAAGCCTGTCAACTCAAAACTGACAAATGAATTGTTTCTTTGTAATGTCAATGTTTTGGTATTCGGTGGCCAAAATTAATCGTAGTCAAAGGCCAAGTGTTTTAAATCTGTCTAAAAGTTGTAGTAAGCACTGCTCTCTTTTGCAAAACGGGAACTTACTTGGAACTTTGATATTAACATGGTAAACTACGAGATCTCTTAATTTGTTTTAATTTGACCAAATACCCGTGCCAAATTAGCCGTGTGGTATCCGGCAGAGTAGAATAGAACCAACCCATTACACTCACGGGTGTCGTTTAAGGCGACTAATGTCTGAGGCAGAACACCTTGCGCCTCCGTAGACCAGAGAATGGGCAGCAGCGTTTTATGTTAGTCTTTCATCACTGCGATCTCCAATCCGCCTGCCAAGCGTGGAGATTACGGCAAATTCCTCCCACCATGGGAGAGGCTTATGTCCAGCAGTGGATGTTATGGGCTGTTGTTGTTATTGTTGTTGACCAAAAATATCCAGTATACTGTTTGTTTTTATTCATAAAAGACTTCCAATATCCAGCTATTTAAAGCACAATAACTGTATTGAATTTTCTTCAACAAAAAAATGTAATTGCGTTGGAAGGCCTCCCATTAGGTAGATCGATGACCTGGTGAAGCTTGCGGGAATCCGCTGGATGCAAGTCGCACGGGACCGATCAATGTAGCGACACGCGCGGGGAGGCCTATGTCCAGCAGTGGACGTCTTTCGGCTGAAATGAAGATTATTGATGATGAAAGAACTTAAGTACCTCATTTAAAACCCACTCTTTTTCAACCCACAGACTCCAAGCCCAGAACGTGCTCATCAAGGGAGGAGAATGGAAACTAGGAATCGACGAAGAACCCCTGCCCTTCCAGATCGTTCAAGTGAAGAATATTCTTCGCCACCCCTACTACAAGGCCGGAACCTTCACCAATGACGTCGCTATCCTGGTTCTGAGTGAGAACTTGAGGCTGGCGAAGAACATCTGGCCCATATGCCTTCCATCGAAGACTGATACCCTGGACGCATTCTACAATGGTGCTGGAGAGTGCATAGTTACTGGATGGGGCAAATCTGTGCTGCAAGGTAAGGATTTTGAATTTAATATTCTGTGTTGCATTTTAGGATTTATTTTTCTAGAAATAAGCAATGTGCGACCGCGAACCGGAAGACGTTGCGTTGGAAGGCCTCCCACTATAGGTAGACCGATGACCTGGTGACGGTTGCGGAAATCCACTGGATGCGAGTCGCACGGGACCGGTCAATGTGGCGACACTTGGGGGAGGCCTATGTCCAGCAGTGGACGTCTTTCAGCTGAAATGTTGATGATGATGATGAAGCAATGTATTTAAGTACCCTGACACTTCAACGGTCTAACAAAACTAATAGACACTTTCAGAGAAATGGCCCGATAGATTAATTATTTGCGTGCCTTGAGGGCAATGGGGTACCTATGTCTAATAAACATGAATGAATCCCAATGGCGTTAAATGACCTTATAAGGTTGTATTGATGAGTTTAATGATTCAAATTCTCAAACTACATATCTACGTGTTACTTGAGCGAATAATTTTTCATCAACATAGGCAACCCGACACTGATCTGCAAATTACAAAAAACGTAAGAAAAGTTGAATTTCGCGTAAGAAGTACCATTCATCGTTGACTCCTCCTCCTCCTCAGTCGTACATTCTTGACAGAATGGTCGTGGTTGAAGATGATGCACTTTTCTCTTTGGATGATATAGCCCTTGCGATGCGCCTCCACTTGTTGCGGTCTTCAGCGTCTCGGGAGCTTTGGACTAAGGACGTTTGTGTTGTAGCTTTTATAAGGTCTGTCCAACGCGTAGGGGATCGACCGCGTGACCTCTTGCCTTCTAATTGCCCCTGGACAACAAGTCGTTCCATGGAGCGTTCATTTCGAACAATGTGGCCGAAGTATTTGAGGATTCGCATCTGTACAGTCGATGATAACCTCTCCTTTATCCTAAGTTCTTCCAAGATCGAAACATTGGTCCGAAATGCCGTCCAAGGGATCCGCAGCAGTCGCCGCCAGCACCACATTTCGAGTGCATCGATTTTGCGTCGGTCTTTGAGGCGAACCGTCCATGTTCGTCATCGTTGACTACAGAGATCTAAACAAAGATGTAAATTTGACGCCGTTGTTGGTCTTGAGGTCAAAATCGTGACTATCTCGTTAATAATTTCGTGTTCGATATATTTTTGAACATAACTAACACTTATAACGTTGTCAAATATAACAAAGTCGTGCTCAAAGCTATTATAAACACGTAACTAGTGACAATTGACCTCAGAAACACTTAGAACATCAGTTCTCAAAACCCAGATTGTGTAAAGAAGACATATTGACAAAATTCCATTATGTATTGATACGTAATATATTATCAACTTAATTGACACTTCAAAAACAACTATTCCATAGAAATTTGTTTAAGACAACTCGTATCGGGAGACCATGTCAAAATGGCCGTGTAATCTCACGAGCATACTCGATTTTGCTGTTGAAAAATCTGTTTTTACTCAATTTTCGATCTTATTCGTGTTTTAAATAAAGAGTAAAGTTAGTTTTGGGAACGGATATGATTTCACATATTGGTGACATCTTTTTAAGACGGTGACAATGAATTTAAAAATTGTGTAATCTTTACTAAGACAGTTTTAGTCTATTATTGAGAAATTAAATCGGCTATTAATATACAAAGTATGGCTTTATTACCATAATATCACGCCTGTATCCACGAAGGCTAAGGCAGAGGTGTAGATATAGTACACCCACATTTCGCCAGTCCCATGTGATAGGGAGCGAGCCTATTACCAACAGCCCGGCACTAATAGGGCTGCTATTGAGAAATTCATGATCGAAAAAAATTCAATAACACTTTGAAACTAAAAAAGCGAAAATCTATCAGCAATAACATCATCTGCCTACCTGCTCCCAGTTAAGTATGTCAGGGTAGGCTTCCAGTCTAACCGGATGCAGCTGAATACCAGTATTTTACATGGAGCGACTACCTATCTGACCTCTACAACCCAGTTAGTACTGGGTAATACGATACCCCTTGGTAAGACTGGTTGTCAGACTTTTGAGCCACTGACTACCTGTAACGACTGTCAAAGATCTACAAATGACAGCCGGGACCAACTGCGAGGCACGGAGCAATCATAGTTACTGGAAAAGACGATATGAATTTTAGTAATTCTGGTTGATAAATTTTTAAGCTTCGGACTACTTGTAGCGACTTTCAAAGATCTATAAATACCTGAAGACCAGTTCAATCTTCTCCATCGCCCTTTGGGTGACTTTAAGTCTTCTGATGAGGTCCATTGTGAGCGACCACGTTTCAGTCCCGTATGTAATCACTGGCAACACAACCTTCACAGGACCGATGACTTGATGAAGGTTGCGGGAATCCACTGGATGCGAGTCGCACGGGACCGGTCAATGAGGCGACACTTGGGGGAGGCCTATGTCCAGCAGTGGACGTCTTTCGGCTGAAATAATGATGATGATGATATCTCTCTTGTCATATCATCTTTCACAAAATCCTTTTTTTTTCGGATGGGAAATCATCAAATGACTCCTCCCGCTCTGGGCGGAGCAGGAGGGAGTGTCAGACTTTTACTGACTAAAACCCATCCATGTTCCTTCATTGCCCTTTGTGTTCCGGGGCACACACAGTCCTGCCGTCGTTTCTTGGTACTAGCAACATTATAGGCAGATTATATACCAGTATTGCAAGTTGGAAAAACCCGTAAAAAACCACAAACAAAATAATTAACTTTTAACCCCTATTACATAATTTAAAAAAAATCGATACACGACTCGAAGATTATTTAATTTCGACCTAAAACAAACTAGTATTTAGACAGTTTTGGTATCAAACTAGGGCATTATTTGTTTTCTTAATAAGATTACGTTAAGTGACCTTAATAGTCATTGACCTTAGGTGACCTCAGAATCTAGGAAGTGTGTATTTGGCAGATTTCTAGGTCTTTCAACGCCTAGGTGTTAAATCCGGTATGACAGTTGCTTGACGTTTAATAAAAACAGCCACTCGGGTCGATCTTCAGGTTAAGCAGTGCTTGCCTGGGCTGGTACGTGGATGGGTGACCAGCTATTATATACCGAGTTTCCTAGTTAAACCGTTGGTCCCAACTGTCATTTATAGATCTTTGACAGTCGTTACAAGTAGTCAGTGGCCCAAAAAGTATGACAATCAGTCTTACCAAGGGGTATCGTATTACCCAGTACTAACTGGGTTGTGGAGGTCACATAGACAGTCGCTCCATGTAAAATAGTAGTCAGCTGCATCCGGTTAGACTGGAATCCGACCCCAACATAGTTGGGTAACGGCTAGGCAGATGATGATGACATGTCTGCTCATCCCAAAAGGGGCAGGTCGTGATATAACACAGTGACCCGAGGAGACCCGAAGTTTTACGAATAGGTACGAAAGGAAAGTGCGAGCGAATTGAGGCCAATGCCGATACGTAACGACAACAAAACAATCTTTATTTTTATAGTTTTTAAATTTTTTGTGCGAAAAAAAAATGTTATGTTTTTGATATTGTTTTTTTTTTATATGAAAATGAGAGGTATCTTAATTGAGTAAGTGGAGGATTTTTCCACGAACTTGGATTTCATGTCAGGGTCGAAATCAAAAGCGTTCTCAGAAGATTATTAAAATATTCAAGAGAGGTTGTAATAACATTCATTTAGGTTTTTATTTTAATTGTTAGCGGTTAGTTTTTAAAGCCAAATACTCAGTAAAAAGGACCACCCAATTTAAACAAGAAAATTAATAATCATGAAATAACATCATCCCTTTTGAAAGTTGGTTAAATAAACAACCAGAATGAATATCCTTCGCTCTCATTTTAGTAAAATATTTCTTGTATTCTAAAACTAATCTGAAATATAAGCTTGTTGCTATGATATTTCAAAGGAAAGAACTATTACGGTTATACCGTGTTAATTTAAAATGCTGTAATTTAAAAAAAAGCTAACTCATTAATATGAAAAATATGGCACTTAATAAACAAAGTTAAAAACCTCATTAAAAAAACAACAAAACATGTAACATGATTGTTAACATTTAAAAATAGCAACCGGATATTTGGTGCTAATTATAAACTATTATGCGAAGTAATTACTTATAATTTGTAATTAACACTTAGATTCAGGTGTAAAATATAATTATAAGGTAGCTAGTGATTATTTATTACTCATACTTATGAATAAACAATGAATTTATATGATTACTGCCATTTGATAATGAGAATCTTCTGTAAAAAGACTTGGAAACTTTACAAGTTAATAAATAAAATTTACGATTCAGATTATAAGCAACTTTCCTGGGTCCTGGGTTCAATTTTCGGGTCGAGCAAATCGTTATCAGGGTTTTCTCAGTAGCAGCCACAGAGTCTGTATTTGTGCCCGATTGATGGCAATAGGCTCGCCTCTTATTAAATAGGGCAGTAGGACTCAAACATAACTAACGAAATGTAGGTGTATTAGGGACACCTCTGCCTAACCTTTTAGGGATTACAGGTGTTATGTTATGTTATGTAAAGCATAACCATTTCAAAATCAGCCTATAAGGATCCCACTGTTGGGACACACGGCCTCCTCTCTACGAGAGGGAATGTGCTATAATCCACCACGCGGGCCTAGTGCGGGTTGGTAGATGTCACGTGTCTTCGAATGTTTGGTTCTAAGGCACGCCAGTTTCCTCACGTTTTTTTGCTTAATCAACAAAGGCTAATGCCAATTAAATAAGCTTTAGCGAAAAATGTCTTTTAGGGCAAGGTTTTGACCACAAAATGTAATTAAGTTGTAAAATTCAATGGAATTGTGTCAAGATGACATTGATACATCGAACTGTTACTAAAGATGAATGGTTAATGGATTCTAATATAATGTAAGAAAATTTTGTATAGCTTTAATGTCGTTACTTAAGTTTGGTTACCAAATATCTCAGCATCTTCTGCCCTTGTCTGATGTTACTCGGCACAACATTTTTTTTTCCATTCTCCTCTATCAATCGTCACGCTATCATTTACACCTTTTTCCTTCATAATATCATTCATAATATCATTCCTCACACAATCCATCCATCGTTTCCTTGGTCTTCCTCTCCCTCTTCATCCATCAAAATTTATATTCATCACTCTTTTAGTCACATGCGATTCAATCCTATATATCAGTAGCTCAGAATTTGAATTTGTACCAATAACTGCCTCCTATTATGACATAAATAAATAAAAATGTCTACCAATCGACAAATAAAGGCGCAAACACAACTATGTCGGTCAAACAAATTCACTTAATTTTTTAACAAGGAAAAAATCACAAATCGTTAACTTTGAAAACACGTGTTTTGCGCGCAAAACAAATATTCGAAGAGCCTTGAGAGAACAAACAAAGTTTTTTTTTTCTTTCTTTAAATGTCGCGTTTAGGCACATACCGTGATTTATACATAATTATTTGAGCGTTGAATATTAATTATTTGATTAGCTAACCGCACTATTTCGGAGAACTGTTTGAACTTAGATTAAATAAGAGAGGCAGCCGGATTTTAAATATGATTTTTTAACATTAGATTTTTTTGCTGACCATTATTTAATATCTTGTGGTTGATTTGTCAATTAGTAATGCTCTTAATATTTCATAATAATTTTGAAGATACTCTTTAATTAATGACCTCCTTTAATATAAGTCTAAAGAAAACATCGTGAGGAAACCGGCATGTCCTAGAACCAAACATTCGAAGACATGTGACATCTACCAACCCGCACTGGGCCCGCGTGGTAGATTATAGCACATTCTCTCTCATAGAGAGAAGGCCTGTGGTTCCCAGCAGTGGGAACGTTATGCTTTACTGCTAGTGGTCACAAACGCAGCTGAGCATGAGGTCCATCCAGGGTTCCATTCCCGGGTCAGGCAAAATGTTGTTAGATTTTTCCATCAGGAATTTCTCAGTAGCAGCCGCTTGCCGATTTGTGCCCGGTTGATGGCAATAGGCCCACCCCCTGGGACTTAAACATAACTTGCTAAATGTGGGTGTACTATTAGAAACACCTCTGCCTAACCTCGGGGATTAGAGGCGTGATGTTATGTCATCATCATCATCATCATCATATCAGCCGAAAGACGTCCACTGCTGGACATAGGCCTCCCCCAAGGGGGGTTTTGCCATAATCGCCACGCTTAGCAGGTGGGTTGGCGATCGCAGTACGGTTGTTACAAAAGCACAGAGAGCGCTGCTGCCCACTCTCTGGTAAGTCCCTTAGTCGCCTCTTACGACACCCACAGGAAGATATGGATGATGTTATGTGCTTTACTGTTTTTGCAACATAACTACTATTTCTATCCTATAAATTTTCAATAGTAGACGCTCCTTATATAAGTAGTTTCGTCACTACATATTATAAAACAAAGTCCCCCGCCGCGTCTCGTCTGTCCCTATGTATGCTTAAATCTTTAAAACTACGCAACGGTTTTTGATGTGGTTTACACCGTGTGGACCCTAAAATTAGCAACTCTATTTGTGGTGGTTTAAACTTCGTTTGAAATACTGTTAAAATAAAGTTCTAATCAGATTGCACTACAAAACGATTGTTACGTCAGTCACTGCGGCCGAATAGTGCGAAATGAGTGTTTTTTTTGCGATTTACAAAAAATCTATTGATTGGACTAAAAAAATAAAACACATAAGACCTGCTTTATAGTTAGTTCAGTTAGTATGCAACTTTACCATATATTTATTTCAAAATGAATGCTGCAGTATTTTAGGCGTAACGGAGGATCATGCTAAGCCATTTGAGGGGGTAAATACCCTTAATAGATAGTGATTCAAGAGGAAGGTTTAATTAAGTATATCATTTGTCAAGCGAGCGAAGCCGCGGGCATCAGCTAGTCATTAATAAAATAAAACTCGACCAAAACCCGGTGAATAACTCCGCCATTAGCTAAACAAATAAATTTTATTCTTGGACATAGCAACCGGGTTTTTTCGCAGTAGGTAGGTAACAAGAATTTAGTCACCACGCGAGCAAGACACGACAATCCTATTATTTATTATTCTTTTTAGCGTTTTGTTGACAACTAAATTGAGTCAGCTCATTTGCCGACGAGTTTTGGAAGAGAGAGGATCCATGAGGAGCTCGTGGCTAAATAATAAAAGCCGCTCGGGTCGATCTTTAGGTTAAGCCGTGCTTGCCTAGGTTGGTCTGTGGATGGGTGACCACCCTTACATACCGAGTTTCCTCCGTGCCTCGGAAAGCACGTTAAGCCGTTGGTCCCGGCTGGAATCGTCATCTATCGTGATCTTCAACATTTTTTGTAATGAAAAACGATACATGGTTTATTTATTTTGGTTCGTACGAAGAGATATTAGGGAAAGGGCAATGACCGCTATTCTCATCTAAACTGGCACCAACTTATAGGTCCTGATATCAAATGTCCCATCGTTTGTGGAATAACACTATCTTTAAGTACTGATTATTGAAATCATAGTCCATAGCTTTCGCCTACGTGGAGGTCTAAGATCATCCCAAGGGAACATACAACCGGGATATAAAAAAAAATACAAAATTCATTTATTCAAATTAGGCTGAATATCAGCCCTTTTTGAACGTCAAAATTACTTGGAGACTGTTCCTCAAAACGCCTTTAATTCCTTGGCGAAAGGTACCTATCCTATGGTCAAAAAGTAACGGGCCAAATTTCATCAAAATCCGTTCAGCCGTTTATAAAATAAAAAGGTGACCGATAGACTGACAGACAGAGTTCATACGCATTTATAATGTGTCAATTATCGCTCTAGAAAACGACATCATCTGCGTAGCCTTTTCCCAACTATGTTGGGGTCGGCTTCCAGTCTAACCGGATGCAGCTGAATACCAGTATGTTACATGGAGCGACTGTCTATCTTTAACCGTGTGGTAACCGGCAGAGTACAATAGAACCAACCCATTACACTCACGGGTGTCGTATAAGGCGACTAATGTCTGAGGCAGAACACCTTGCGCCTCCGTAGACCAGAGAATGGGCAGCAGCGTTTTCTGTTAGTCTTTCATCACTGCGATCTCCAATCCGCCTGCCAAGCGTGGAGATTACGGCACATTCCTCCCATCATCGGAGAGGCTTATGTCCAGCAGTGGACGTTATGGGCTGTTGTAGTAGTAGTAGACTGCCTATCTGACGTCCACAACCCATTTAGTACCGGGTAACACCATAACCCTAGGTAAGACTGGTTGCCTGACTTTCAAGCCTCTGACTACATGTAACGATTGTCAAAGATCTACAAACACAGCCGGGACCAACAGCTTAACGTGCTTTCCGAGGCACGGAGGAAACTCGGTATGTGAATGGTCACCCATCCACAGACCAACCTAGGTAAGCACGGCTTAACCTAAAGATCGACCCGAGTGGCTGTTATTATTTAGCCACGAGCTCCTTCGCTCTAGAAAACGTAAATTGTTTAATGTCCGATTTAGTCGCACTGTAGCTCGATCCAGTTCCCTTATACCACGTATGCTTACGAACCTCAACGCTCTCGTGGAGACCAACCCTGGATTGGACTTGTTTGCTGATGATGGAAGACGATAATGTTGGAATGTTTGTGGTTCTCTGAGAAGACCGAGTAGAAGGATTATTTGATTTAGTGTTAAGGGCCTATACTACCTCAAATGGCTTAGCATGATCCTCCGTTACCCCTAAAATACTGCAACATTAATTTTGAAATAAATATATGGTAAAGTTGAGGATTAATGCCAGGTCTTATGTTTAGCGAAAACACGTTTTCATTAAATTTTCTCGATAGAAAAAAATCCCAAAATTACCTCCAAATCGAACAATAAACCGCCGGTATTCAAAAATTACTTCAAATTAGATCATGAAACTTTGCATACTAACTGAACTAACTATAAAGCAGGTCTTAAGTTTTTATTTTTTTCCAAAAGACAAAATTTGATTTTATAAAGAATAAAAACCACTCATTTCGCACTATTCGGCCGCAGTGACTGACGTAACAACCGCTTTGTAGTAAATAAATATAATAAATAAATAAATATTAGTCACTTACCTAATACCAATAAAATATCATGTTTTATAGTTTACATTGCCCTTAAAAGACACCATCAGCGGTAGTTAAAACACACAGCCACACATCTTTGACAGATGAGATCATTCACCATTAAATAATCAAAATAAATAAAGTATTTTTCACACGGCTCGTATATTTAAAATAGGTGTGGTAAAACCCCGTAGTTTGGCTGAGCCAATGTCCAACATAGGCTTCGATAAATAAGTAAGGTTGTAATCAATCAATTCCAATTTTGGTCATGGAGTTTGATAGATTCGCTGTTGTAAAAAAACTAGGTAATTTCCCAACGTCGTCATATGCGTAGGTTTCGTATAGTTTATAAAGCTTTCAGAATCAGAATCAGAAATCTTTATTTATTTACATAAAGGTGTTAGGTTAACATATTATTATTTGAGCGCTTTGTTTTGCCGCGAAGGCATACAAATTTTAAATATAAATGTAATTAAAAAAACTAAATAAAAACAAACAATTAAGATAAAACGAAGCATAAACTAAAAAAAAATATTAAAAATTATCATTTAAAAAATCTGAAACAGCTTAATAAGATATAAAAAAAAAAAAAAAAAACAATAATAAATTATCTTTCTTTCTTTCTTTCTTTCTTTCTTTCTTTCTTTCTTTCTTTCTTTCTTTCTTTCTTTCTTTCTTTCTTTCTTTCGTTCTTTCTTTCTTTCTATTAATAGACGGGAGAGAGCTTTCTTAAATTTTGATAGGGGCAATGTTCTTATACTATCAGGTGTTTTATTGTAAATTTTTGAAGCCATTCCAAAAAAACACTTTTTCATTAAAGCGGTTTTTCATTTTATGTCGCACAATATTGATTTACATATTGAGAACGCATTGAAGTTTTTTTTACATCGGAAATTTTAGTAAAAAGGTATAAAATAGTTTTTACAAACAAAGCAGTCTCGTAGATGTACATAGCTGGCATAATAAGCAATTTTAAACACATAATCAGTCTATGTAAAGTGCATATGCATAGTATATATTCTAGCAAATGGAGAATGCATTTGCTAGACTATATTTGCTTGATATTTTTCTGTGTTAGCCTAGCGGTGTGATCGTCGGACTACCAAGTCATAAGTCTCAAGTTCGACCCCTAAGACACGCACTTCTGATTTTTAGATTCATGTGCGTATTGTATAATTATCACTTGCTTCGGTGAAGGAAAACATCGTGAGGAAACCAGCATGTCTGAGAGATATTTCTCGACGGCGTGTAAAGCCAAGTCAGAGGCCCATGAACGGGTGTTTAGTAAACTGGTCCCACACAGGTAGATCCCGCGGGATCAGTCGACCTAGTGAATTTTTGAATTGCCATAGAAACTCTGACACCAGAATTGACACTTACCACAATATAAAGAAGAAGAAGACAACGGGAAAAAAACAACCCTTATCTTTTGATATCAGAAACAATTTAGCTTTTTTAAGCAACGAATATTATTTTAATTTTCTTCCACATACCAGAGTGTAAAAGACCTCATCACGAATCCGTCAACCAAGCATTGTGTACATCAAACTAAGTAATTTTCGCAAAAATTATTGCTGGGAAACGACTTTCTTTTTTGGGGTGAAAAATCATGTTTTGTGGTAGAACTCAATTTAACGCACTCAAAGCATTGTGCTGGTGGATGGATTTAATAGTACGGGGTCGTGGAGGAGTTTAAAGTAAAAATCTTACATTAAAAACTTGTATTTAAAAAAAACTTGTCAAAAAGTTGAAACTTTGACACCCAATATCTCCGTAACTAGAAGGTTCCCAGGTATGGTGTAGAACAAAAAAATTATTGCAATGACGAGGAGAACAAGTGCCTTTCGGCTTCGTTAAGAGGTGTTTTACACCCTTTATAATCTGAATATATCGTCATCAGTTCAGCGTAAAAATAAAACATTATTTTTTTACATGAATTATCGTCCTTAAATAATTGTATAACACAAGGTCCTGCAATCAATGAGGTAATGCCATCATTCAGAAATTTTCTACGCTCCTAAAGAAGGCAGAAAGCGTGAAGACACAAATCTGTATAAAAAATACCAAATAATGATTTGCGTGCGTCCCGAAACTCATTTAAATCAACGACGTTTACAAATTTAGGGTATTGTTGGGGTATTAGGTATATTGGTAGGGTCATTCGGCTACCCTGCCCCCCCCTCGCAATTTTAATACAAATACAAGTTATATAGGTACCTAAAAAGATTATCATAAAAATAAAAACCTTATACCTTAAAAGATTATGACTGATCATCTGCCTGACTTTTCCCAACTATAGTGTGGTCGGCTTTCAGTCTTACCGGATGCAGCTGAATACCATGAATACCAGTATTTTACATAGAGCCACTGCCTATCTGACCTACACAACCCAGTTTAATCCTTGGTAAGACTGATTGACAGACTTTCGGGCCACGGACTACCTGTAACGACTGTCAAAGATTTACAAATGACAGCCGGGACCAACAGCTTAACGTGCTTTCCGAGGTATAGAAAAGTCTCCGTATGAAATTGGATTTGTGGAGTGGACTCTGTGTGTTATAGACGGTCCATCCACAAATAACTTAGCTTAACCTTGATGATGATTCGATCAGTGCGTCTGTACCTACTTAAACAAAAGCCCCAAATATTAAACTTACATAAGATGATGATTCTTAATATTCAAGGTCGACTCGATAGATAATAAACAGAGGAATTTGCACACAAATATTAATTTTGAATAAATTACATTAAAAATTCAGTAAGTTTCCGAGACTTGATTTCCCTTATAGGCCACCAAGGTACTATTTGGTTTAGATGCGTCAACGAAGCATGATTTTTTGTTGTTTTTTTTTTAAGATTTCCGGATTAGAACTAGTTTGGTTAATCTAGCTTTTTGAATGTCATTTTGGTTGATTGGTAGCTGTTTTTTTCGACAAACTAAATCTGCAAGCAGGTACCATGTGGCGCGTGGCCAAAATAAGAATTACGGGCGCCATCTTGATTTTACAAAAATGTCAACGAAATTGACCGCGAAATGCATTCTAACGTTTCTTCAAGTTACATTTAAGTATTTATTTCTGTAAATAACTTTATACATTAAAAATAAAATATGAAAGCTTTATTAATGTTTAGGATACATATACTATTTGCCCCTGCCCCGCCCCCCGACCCTTGGAGCCAATCAAATTGAATTAATTAAATTAAACTGAACCTCGAATCTATTACCTACTAACCAAAAATTAAGTTGGTTACTAATTTAACTGTCTTAATTAATAAGTCTAGGACCAAGGCCATACCTAATCAATGAAAGACAGGAAAAAAAATAAAAATAAAATCTTTTGTCTTGCATAATTAATTCATGGTCTACCTTCCTGACTACCCAAATCAAGGAAAAAATCGTGATCATATTGTTTTATTAACATTTTTAATTAATATTCTCGAACAATTAAGACTCGAATGTCAAATATTGTCTGTTTTTTTATCTATCGGTATTTTTTTTTAAATGCATATCAGTTTTTTAATTGTTTTTATAACAATTAAAACTAATAGCAGTGCTTTTGAGACCTGCATCGTTTTTTTTTTTTTAAGAATTCGGTGATTGTTGAAAAATTTGCATATTTTTAATTGTTTGCTTGTAATTTGCATTGGAATGTTGAGCTTTTTATTTGCAAATGACATTCGCCATTCTCCACCTGCATCATCTATTTTTAACTACTTAGTGAAAAAAATAACTTTTCACCTTTTACATTTGGTATAAAATAATATTTATCTATTTAATTAATAAAATCAAGAATATATTATTTTTAAGAATGAAATGTTAATAGTAAAATACCTAATACCTAACCTTTCAACGAACTTTAATTCTTTAATAAAATGCGTGTTTTTATTTTAATAATATTATTATCGTATCCTCAGCGTATATAATAAAATGATGATAACATAATAAAAACCAAATCCTTTTACTTTTATCTTCATATGAACTTGAACTCATTTTTTTTCTGCAATCCCTTTATAGATGATAACTTTTATACCTATATAAAACTTAAAACAAATAACCGTAATTATATTATAACTAGCGGACGTCACGCGGTTTCACCCGCGAAGTTCCCGTTCCCGTGGGAGTACGGGGATAAAATATCGCCTAATATAGCCTATGTCACTCAGGGTCAATGTAGCTTTCTAATAGTGTAAGAATTTTTGAAATCGGTTCATTACTTCCGGAGATTACCCCCTACATACAAACTTGCAAACAAATGTTACCTCTCTAAAATATTATAATTAATAATTATATAATTAAGTATAGATAACAATCTAAAAGAAAAAAAAAAAACGTAAAATAAAAATATTTTCGCAACAAAATACAAAATGTTTCTGCTAACACTACTCAAAGCAACCGGTTGATACTTCACAAGTGTTACCAAGTTATTTTGTAATATTTAATCAGCTCCACGCGTTACAAGTAAGATAAACAACTAAGTTATATCATACATACATCATACAACATTTATGTAGGTACTTACTTATTTACATTAAAAAAAAAGACTGGGAGCCCGGCTGTCATTTGCAATTTTTTTTTCTTTTTTTTTGACAGTCGTTACAGGTAGTCAGTGACCCAAAAGTCTGACAACCAGTCTTATCAAGGGGTATCGTATTACCCAGTACTAACTGGGTTGTGGAAGTCAGATAGGCAGTCGCTCCATGTAAAATACTGGTATTCAGTTTCATCCGGTTAGACTGGAAGCCGACCCCAACATAGTTGGGTAAATGTCACAACGGAGTGGTCACGAGAAATCTAAACATAAATTTGATGATTTTATTTACTTTATTAATGTTTTGACTTCACTTAAATACCTTTGAGGTGGTTATGAAGATTACGTTGCACAAAATGTTAATTTTAACATTTTCCATACTAATTCGCGCTTTGAAATAAGTTATGTTGTACTCGGTCTCGTCGTATGACCGTTAGTTTGTTTAGTAACTAACTGTCTGGAAAAATATCGTGAGGAAACCAGGAGTCTTACAAAAGTGACAAACTTCTAATAGCGATAACAATGAGGACACAAGCTACACACAAATAAACGTTAATTTGTTGATAAAAGCAAATAATTTTATAAATAACATTTATTTATTTAAAAAAAAAAAACAACATTTATTTCAGGTGGTAAGTACCTGAAATAAATGTACCACGTAAAGAAAATTTTACAGTTTTTTTTAAATTATTAGATAGTGAATACAACTTATACACACAAATAGATACAATTTCAATGATATTCTATTCATAAACACAATTTAAACGACAAAACATATTTAGACTTCTGTGTTGAGATTAAAAAAAAAAACAATCACTGCCGACTAAAGAAATTGAACCATGTTGGACTAAGTTTATAGTTATCTGTGAAAATAAAATACAAGAGAAAAAAAAATTGGTTGCCTGTAAAGTCGGTATACGGGCGAAAGTTTTACGTGACAACGACTTTGAGTGGTAAAATAAACTTTTTATGTCTGTCTCTCTCGCTCTTAGGCGGGACGCGTGCCTCTCACTCGCTCTCATTGTGAGCGCATAACGTGAGCGGAGCGTTACCCAGTTTCTTGAAGTGTCACCCGGCAAACCAATTTATAAGACGTTGTCACGTCAAAAACATCACTAGTGTAAAATGCACTGCATTCTGAACCCAATAGTAAGAGGTGCCAGGAACATAACATCAAAGTCAGAAATATGAAACGCTTTTGAAATTCAAGTTGAAAATATTTATTTCAGACTAAGCACATTAATTGATAGAAGTCCATATTATTATGTTATTAAAATCACTATCACTACATATTATAAAACAAAGTCACCCACCGCTTCTGTCCCTATGTAAGCTTAGATCTTTAAAACTACGCAACCGATTTTGATGCGGGATTTTGCTTTTTTTAATAGATAGAGTGATTCAAGAGGAAGGTTTTAGTATATAATTTACAAGCGGGCAAAGCCGCGGACATCAGCTAGTTTAAAATAATTATTAGCTTTGCGGATTGTCTCTGGTTTTATTCACACTTCTCGCATTTGGCGCCACTCGCTTATACATAGCCAAAATTATGATTATTGCGATTCTCGATCCTCCATTGCCCTTTGAGATAGACATAAGTACAATTTACGGTTAGTATCGTTATCGACACATCGCTGGAATGGGAACCGGACTTAAAAACATTGTAATTAATTAATTACAATGAAAATTGAAAACATTAGATGCGTTTTAAATGTTGAGTGTTTGTAATTTTATGCAAATAATATTCAATGACCAGCTTATTTCTCAAATTATGGTTAGTTAAGAAAATTGGCGACATTTTGACAGTAACTTTTGGTGTGCGGAAAACAGCATTTTGTAATCTACCTAGGAATTTTATTTTGTAACAGTTGTAGTGTAGAAATATTAGAGGAGCTCTTGGTTTAATTAATAATAGCCACTCGGTTCAATCTTCAGGTTAAGCCACGCTTGACTAGGTTGGTCCGTGGATGGGTGACCACCCTTTACTTACTGAGTTTCCTCTGTGCCTCGGAAAGCACGTTAAGCAGTTGGTCCCGGCTGTCATTTGTAGATCTTTGACAGTCGTTACAGGTAGTCAGTGGCCTGAAAATCTGACAACCAGTCTTATATCCATTTTCACATTCATGGGTAAAACTTTCCTCACGACATATTCCACATTCCTCTGTGAAGTCAAGACAAAAATGACACCTTTTTATAAAAATAATCTTTATGAAGCTTATAAATCAAAATTAGGATATTTATTACTATTAGTCTAATAAAATTTCATAAAAGCTTCCAGTATAGGTATCTGATTTACATAAATAATTTGATATGTATCTCTATGCCTATAAAGTTTTTGCGATAGACGTTATAAAATATTGGCGTGAAATCGCCAACTCTTTGTAACAAACTTGGTGATTAATGCTTGTTCCTTTTCTGAATTAGAAACTCAAACTCAAACTTAAGGCGATTACAGGAGCTAAATTAAAAACTCTATTTGTGGTAGTTAAAACTTTGTTTGAAATACTGTTAGAATAAAGTTCTAATCAGCTTGCACTATAAAGTGGTTGTTACGTCAGTCACTGCGGGCCGAATAGTGCGAAATTAGTGTTTTTTTTTTGCGATTTACAAAAAATCTATTGATTGGACTAAAAAAATAAAACACTACGATGCTAATATGTTGCTTGTAGAATTATTTACCAAAAAATCAGAATGATCGCATGTATTTTAGTATGGTTTTTACTCGTTAAAAGATTTTTTTTTAAATAAGTCGTTTTTTTTCTATCGAATAAAATTAGTTCCATTATGTTTTCAAAACACTATCGTACTAGCTTATATCATGAAAAATATCATATATTTTTTTGGTTTTGTTTATTGCAGTGAATCATATGCTTTTTTCCATTATAAAACTCGCGTTTAGCTCATGTAGTTACCTTAGAGCATTTCTTTCAAATCGGCCCGTGACAGGCAGTTTTGCATAGTCAAAAATAAATGTGAATGGACTTTAGTTGCCCCATTCGAAAATAATAGATCTCATGGAGAAGAACGGGCAAGAAACTCCATGGATACTCTTTTCAAATGAAGTTAGAATTACATAGTCCTAGGTACAATATTGTTGCTTCTATATTTGAGCACAATGTAGAGAAATAAAAAAAAACCGTTAAAACCTTGAAGATTGGGATAAGATACTATTGCCCTGCTGAATGGAATCCACAGACCAACCTAGGTAAGCGCTGCTTAACCTAGTAATCGACCCGAGTGGCTGTTATTATCAGGGACCGAATTACCGTTACTTTTTTTGTAACGTTACCAAATACCGTTATGTTAACGATAAAAAAGTAACGATATGAATAACGATACCCGTAAGTCCGTTAACGTTATCTAATAACTAAAATTAGTATCGGTAAAAGTAACGATACTTATACCGGTAATTTATACGCCTATCTCTTTCTAACGATGTTGGTGGCCCTCGCGCTCGCACAGTCGCGAGTGTATGAATTACCTAGTGAATTAGTGATTGGTGAGTGTATCTAACAAATTGTGAAATGGCAGGAAACGGTAAGTATTTTGGTATTTACATCAGGAAACGGTATTTTCGTATTTACATGTAAAGTTTTATAAGTACCTAAATAATTCAGTTTCTTTATCACTTGAGAAAACACACGAGTAAAAAACACATTCGTTTTTAAAATTAATATGTAGGTAACTAGTATAGCTACCGCTAGTCGAGGAATGGGCCATTCGTGGCCGACAATGCCATGCCATTGCACAGCCATTTGGAATGGCTCCGAATGGCCCATTCTTCGAGGCGGTAGCGGCTACAAATGTGTAGGTACTAATAAAAGTAATAAGTTTTGTATTTTTTCTTTACAGATGGTAAACGGTTATATAGACGCACTGTCTCCCCGAGCCTTCTCGAAGATGATTGGGATGTTATGTCCCAATCTCAATCAATTTCAGCAAGGCCAACGAAGAAACAAAATCTCGGAGGACTTGCTGAAAAATCCAGCCAAACAGCAGCGGTAATACCGGTAATGACAGGGAATACATACGAAAACAGCAAAGCATGTACCCAAACGAAAGCTGACCCCAAAACTATGAACTACCATTTTGCTAAATTAGCGGAGTCAAGTTTAGAAGACATAAGACCCTGCATTCTGCCTAATGTTTATGCCAAAATCATCACATTTTTAGAAGATGCTAAGGGCAGCCATGAGACGGAAATACAATTTGACACTCAAACTAAATAATTACCAACGGTCTTTTTTCTAGACACGTTTAAAATAATAATAAATAATTGACATGTAAATAATTTCGTTTTATTTCCTAACGTAATAACTAATAAATTACCCAGTCACAACCGTGGCGTGCTGGTCACATTTTGGTTTTCACTCTCTTTAGAGCTATTTCTTTTGTGTGCGTTACCCTGGCAAAATGTTGTGGATTTGAGAAATGAGATCATAAAAATAATTAGTGTATCATGAGGAGCAATTTGTTTAATAGTAGCAAAAGTTGTGTGAATTGTAGTTTTAAAGTTATTTGAGAAAAACACATTTTGCTGGAGTAACGTTTGAAACGATATCCTGGCAAAATCGATTTTCAAAAATTCGTTCAGCCCGGAACCAAATACATCATGTATTTGGTTCGCATAGATAGCTTTTGTTGCGTAGTAAATGTTTGTAAATAGCAAAATTTGTGTGTGGTATGGTTCTTGGGTTATTTAAGATTTTGCTGTGGTACAGTTTTGGGATTTCCCAGATCTCGAAAACGGCTCAACGCAGGAGATTGAAAAAAATACCACTAAGAGACCTTAATTTGTTTAAATTTTTCTAAACATTATTTTTTGATTTGGTTGTCGTAAACCAATCGAATTAAATGGTTTCAAAAATCAGATTAAAACGGATTTGCAAGTAAACCAAAACACGTGTAACCAAATAAATAGCTGTAAAAAATACCCATGGTAGACACTTATCACGTCAAGTAAAATAGATTATATAACTTTATACGATATGAAGATAATAACAAAATTGATTAATTTTAGACTGGTCGTACTTTAGCGATGAAATATGCAGTTCCCAAAACATTAAGAAACGTGGCATACTTTAAACAAATTAAAATGATTCATGAACATTAATTCCTGTTAATTTCAGCTTTCAATTACGGCTGTAATGAAAGTTGTCAAAATCAAGAATATGTCAGAACTTCTCTGATAAGCCGACCAAATTAAAAAGGTCACGTAAAAGCGGCCGCACCATACGTACGAGTAGTCTTCGCAAATTAGCAACTTAGTGTCCGATGTTTTGTACAGTTAAGCAGAAAAACGTTTTACTTGTAACTGATTTTTTAATGTTCGAAGTGCAGGTAGTTTTCTATTTTATAGATGAAAATCATGTTAATTAACAGTAGTTTAACAATTTATTGGATCAGAAGTAATTATTTAAAGTCAAAGTAACTTTAAAAAGGTAATTAATAATTTCAGTAAATAATTTATAGTGTGATTTTGATTGACGACGCGTTGTTCACACGTTGATCACCTGTAACAGTTAAATGTAATGTTGAAATAACCACTACAGTGGCGTAGCTTGGGGGGGCGGTAGGGGCCATTGCCCCAGGTGGTATACGAAAGAGGGCGGCAGGAAGCGCCAATTTATTAATTTGGAAAATGTAAAAAAATACTTCATCATCATCAGCCTATTAATGTTCCCACTGCTGGGACACAGGCCTCCTCTCTATGAGAGGGAATGGGCTGTAATCCACCACGCGGGCCCAGTGCGGATTGGTAGATGTCACATGTCTTTGAATTTTGGTTCTAGGAAATGCTGGTTTCCTCACGTTGTTTTCCTTCACTGTTTTGAGAGCAGTGGTGATGAAATTAATTACATAATGTGCCTGTCTGGGTTTGAACCCACGACTTACTGTTTGTAAGTTGGGGCCGGCACCACTAGGCCACCGCTGCTTTAAAAAAATGCTAAGATATACGAAATCGCGCGTGCAATTTCATGCCATTCTTGACATAGAAAACGATATAAATGTTGATATACAGGATGATTGGTAATTGGCAGGCCTTCAAATGGGTGATACTAGACCTTATTTGCTACAATTTTGACCCCGATAACTCGGGTCGGGGTCCAAAACTGGGTAGTTTTAGAGAAATCGATCTTTTAAAGTGTTTTTGAAACTTTACCGACTCCACCATAAAGTGTTGATTGTGAAAAAAAGCCAAGCAGTCTCGACCCAAATGCTGATGAATATTTAAATACTGCGGCATCACACGCAATGCTTCCGGCGCATACCTTCCCCACCAGACTCGCAAATTGCCTCGACCATGTATTGCTGAGATCTCCTAACAGAGCCACCACCCTAGTACTAGACTGCGCTATAACAGATCATTTCCCTGTACTTCTTTTCTGCAACCCAAACATTACAATTAATACACCCAAAAAATCAATCTCAAAAATTGACATCCCTGAGGTTGTAAATGATATAAAAACTGTAGATTTTTCTCCCATTCTTCAGTGTAATAACCCAAACTTAGCGGCTGAACTTTTCGTCTCTCTTCTGTCTACCTCCATAAAGTCACACACTCACTCTTCAGTAGTTCCTAGCAGACTCCGCATTATAAAACCCTGGATTACTCCTGGCCTATTGAGATGCATACGACATAGGGATAAATTATCTAGGACTTTTCTGAAAAATCCGGAAAATGACTCACACAAACTAGTCTTCCACCGCTATCGAAACCATTGCAATAATCTGCTCAAAAAACTAAGACAAGACTATGAAAGCTCCAAAAGGCCAGGAATAACCCAAAAGAGACATGGCGACTTATTACGCAAGTAGCGAACCTGAATCAAGGTAACAAGGAACCTGCCTCGGAGTTGCTGAAATCCTGCGAAGATCCCACCCAATCAGTTAACGAGGTCAACCACTACTTCGCTAATGTCGGTAGTAATCTAGCCTCTAAAATCCGGCAACCCACTCCTCCCACAGTCAAGACAGATACTGACCCTTCAGTACTGAGCTCTGTCACGCCGTCCCCTTCGGGTTCAATGGTCCTGTATGACGTGGACTGGGATGAAGTAGAAAAAATTATCCTAAATCTAAAGGATAAATATGCTGTTGGTTATGACGGTATCCCGTCGTCCGTTGTTAAGGCTACTAGGCACACTATCATCCCCATTTTAGTGCACATATTTAATCTGTGCCTTTCCTCAGGTGTTTTTCCGGACGTTTTTAAGACCGCGATGGTTCATCCCATCTTCAAAGCTGGGGACAGGGACGGTGTCTCTAACTACAGACCTATATCTGTCCTTACTACTTTGTCCAAAATTTTTGAAAAAATTGTTAACTCTAGACTTGTGAACTTCCTTACAAAAAATAATATTTTAGCTTCGAACCAGTTTGGCTTCAGAGCTGGGAAATCTACGGATGATGCAGTTTTGGAGCTCACAGACACGATAATTGGCCATATTAATAACAAACAAAAAACTGTTGGCATCTTCCTGGATTTATCCAAGGCTTTTGACACCGTTTCTGTCCCCTTACTACTTTCCAAGCTAGATGGCATTGGAATTCGCGGTATTGCTAACGATATCTTTCGCAGCTACCTGACTGACCGTCAGCAGGTAGTAAAAATTAAAACCTTTACTAGCAAAGAGGAGACAATGACTTTCGGTGTGCCTCAGGGTAGTGTCCTTGGACCTACCCTCTTCCTCATTTATGTGAATGAACTCTGCCAACTGTCTCCTCCAAATTGTAAAATCATCACATACGCCGATGACACAGCGCTAATAATTCACGGCAAGGACTGGTCTGATACCTTCAATAAAGCGGAGATGGCCCTCAGCAAGGTCACGTACTGGTTAAATACAAATCTCCTCACGCTAAACATCAGCAAAAGTAAGTTCATACCCTTCACCCCGGGCATTTTAAGCCAACCACCCCCTTCCCTTAAAATCAGAGCTCATGACTGCACATTTGCTGATTTCTCTACTTGCAACTGTACACCTATCGAACGAACTGACGATATTAAATATCTTGGAGTAATCATCGACAATCTCCTTAAATGGAAAAAACAGATTGACACTACAGTGAAACGAGTGCGAAGATTGATTTACATATTTAAAAAACTTAGGGGAGTTGCTGACTTCAAATGCTTGATAACTGTCTACCTTGCCCTCGCTCAATCAGTCCTTGGGTATTGCGTGACCGCGTGGGGGGGAGCGCACAAAACTACCATGCTACGTCTAGAAAGGGCGCAGAGGGCCGTACTAAAGGTCCTATCAAAGAAACCAATCCGCTTTCCGACATCTGACCTCTATTCATTATGCAAGGTCCTCACAGTTAGGCAGCTCTTCGTACTGCAGACTGTACTTAGAAAACACAAACAGATCCACTATGACCCAACTTATAATACTGCAAAACGCTTTGCTGACAGAGTTTGCAAATATTTACACTGTGGAACAGCAGTAGCGAGAAGACATTTCAGGTTTATCAGCCCCAGGCTCTATAACAACATAAATAAGACCCTACATATTTATCATTTACCCCGTAGTCTCTTGAGAAGGAAGTTGACTGAATGGTTGAAATCATTGTCATATGACGCAACTGAAAAGATTGTGGAAACTTAACTAGCAAAAACACTTACACACACACACAAACTCACCCACACACTTATACACCCCACACTCCACATAACCACACACAGCCACTCGCACACTCCCCCTCATGCACACCCACTCACACTCACACACACACCTCCACCCCACCCCCCTTTTTTTTACGAAAGATTATCCCAATGTTGCTTATATTGTACTTATAGTTTAAGTCTGGAACAAATTGTTTTCTTGTTTATATGGGCGTTGATAGTTGCGACACAGTTATAAACTTTTGTAGCTATCACCGTTTCCACTGTAATTGTGCCAACTGTCTATGTTCCAAAATAAAACTTTTTTTACTTTTACTTTAAGAAATCTACGCCATTCAGGATGTTAAACTGATACTTTTCTGATAGCTGAAAATTACAGCTTCAACTATCTGATAGAATATGTTAAAATACAACTGAGAGAGACAGATTTTACCTGATCTGATCGACCAGGATCCGACGCATTAAGTCAAACAGCTAACATCACATAGCGGTAACAAAAAATCTGCAACAATGAAGACGTAGGTACAGTCAAAGGTCAAAATTCCACTTCCACCGCAATGCACATTATCGTTTGCGCTATACGGGCGGCGGCGCCTATACACACATACGCATATTTATCCGTGTGAGTGATGTTCCAACGCTAACAACCAATTTGGCCACCGTATCACTTACACAACTCATTGAAATTTGTAATAACAATCTTAAGCGGGCAACAAGTTGCTAATGTGTAAGTGTTGTCAAACGTTCTTATAGAAGAAGGTCATAAGTACCACCAATATTGCTTTGCTATTGTGTTGCGAGATTGGCAGTCGACTTCTGACTGTTACTGTACATCGAAAAAACTGTACTACCCATTTTTATTAAAATAATACCTTCTCAGAAAATATCGTTGTTTTGTATATTCACTTAATAAAGAAGTGTACTGTGACACCATTTTGGAAAACTACTGAGACAATGAACGATCAGTTCTGTAATTTGCACAAGTGTCATACATTTATTTTGAGAAACCTCCCTCGAAAAACAAGAGAATTTTGAAGAAATTTTCCGAACATGACTTTTATGGCTTATTTTCCAAAGGCAGACGTACTTTTTTGACAAATTGGTTTTCGAAGGATCATTCGTTCATGAGCTAACAGAAAAGTATCAGTTTAACATCCTGAACGGCGTAGATTTCACACTGATTGTACGAAATCTACACCGTTCAGGCACTTTATGGTGGAGCGAAAACTTTTATAGTTCGATTTTTCAAAAACCACCCAGTTTAGACCCCAAGTTATCGGGGTCAATAAAAAAAAACAAGGGGCGGCGTATTTCCGGTCAGCCCCTAGCGGCGAAAACCCACGCTACGCCACTGAACCACTAAGTAACACGTTACAAAACTCATATTTAAATGCCATACTGTGAGTCGAGGGGAAATGGAGTCCACCTACCTACTTACGTGTTTGTACCTATCTCCGTCTTAAGGAAAATTGTACAAACTATGAATTAACATTGTATTTTAAGTTTTAAGCATTGGTACTTGACAAACAGAAAAACATTTATGCCAAATATTAAAATTAAGTACGTACTCAACTTATCTGAGATTTTTCCTCAATATGTTAATGCTATGGCAAAGATTTACAATAACTTGTAAGAGACTGATTTTTAAATAAAAATAATGAACACCATGACCAGCAATCTACGCAACAGTAACAACAACGTACGTACGCAACTGTACTAACAAAACATCCGTATTATCCCATTCATTTTAGATGGTTACGATTATGTATAGTGCGGCCGCTTTTTCGTGACCTTTTCGATTTGGTCGGCTTATTAGAGAATTGCTGACATTTTCTTGTTTTGATATAACTTTCATTACAGCCGTAATTGAAAGCTGAACTAAAATTAATGTTCATGAATCATTTTAATTTGTTTAAAGTATGCCACGTTTCTTAATGTTTTGGGAACTGCGTATTTCATCGCTAAAGTACGACCAGTCTAAAATTAATCAATTTTGTTTTTATCTTCATATCGTATAAAGTTACATAATCTATTTTACTTGACGTGATTAGTGTCTACCATGGGTATTTTTTACAGGTGTTTATTTGGTTATAAGTGTTTTGGTTTACTTGCAAATCCGTTTTAATCTGATTTTTGAAACCATTTAATTCCATTGGTTTACGACAACCAAATCAAAAAATAATGTTTAGAAAAATTTAAACAAATTAAGGTCTCTTAGTGGTATTTTTTTCAATCTTCTGCGTTGAGCCATTTTCGAGATCTGGGAAATCCCAAAACGGTACCACAGCAAAATCTTAAATAACTCAAGAACCATACCACACACAAATTTTGCTATTTATAAACATTTACTACGCAACAAAAGCTATCTAATCATGTATTTGGTTCCGGGCTGAACAAATTTTTGAAAATCGATTTTGCCAGGATAACGTTTCAAACGTTACTCTAGCAAAATGTATTTTCCTTAAATAACTTTAAAACTACAATTCACACAAATTTTGCTACTATTAAACAAATTGCTCCTCATGATACACTAATTATTTTTTATGAACTCATCTCTCAAATCCACAACATTTTGCCAGGGTTACGCACACATTTCTTTTTGGTATTGTTTTCTCAGACAGTCCTCTAAAATATGGCTTAGGTTTCATCTTTGGCGAAAAGAAAAAATAAATGGCGCTATGTATGGGAAAAGTTGCATTGCCCTTTTAAATCAGCTGTTCCATACATTTTGACCGTGTAGGTATTGCAGTTTGCAATTTGTGTATGTAGGAAGGTAGATAATAAAAATAATCATTTTATTATCAGGCTACCAGGGCCCATAGATAAAATACACAAAATAACATCTATTATCAGTAAACTAATATATATTTAAAACCATGAGAACCTAAAACTATACACGTAACGTTGTCGGCGTCGTGTTTCGCTGTGTGGTGTCGCGTAACCGTCCTCGGAAACGTCGATATACGACACCCTTCGGCCAAAAGTCCTCCTTCATGCAGGTCTGCAGATGGTGGGTTGGAACTCGTACCAAGAAAGATTTAAAGTTGATGTTATGGCGCGATTCCAACCTTTCGACCCTCAGAGTCCAGTTGGTCTTCACTTTCAAATACTGCACCACTTCTTCAGTTGATAGTAGATAGGTTGAGTAGATAGGTAGGATGGGTAGACTAGGGTAGGTACAGTAGGTACGTAGGCCAGGTGGGTTGAGCTTGTAGATTAGATAATTAAAAACTAAAAAACAAGACAATGAGGGATTTTCTTTTTAACTATTCCCTAGTCGCTGGATAGATGGCGCTAGGAGTAAGTATGCTAATGCAAGGAATGGAACCTAAAAAAACTGATTTTAACAAAGCGTGAGAAATGTTGGTTATATTCGGAAGGTTAAGCAAATGAAAGTGTCAGTCAACGAGAGTATGTGACGTGTCACAATGTTTTTTTTTAAGCGTTTTGGCTTTGGCACCAACTATCATAGTAAGTTCAACGCCATCTCTAGAGTTCTTGGAAACTAAGTTTTTTTTTAAAACCTCAAAAGGAAAACCTCTCATTAGAATCATAATTATTAAAAAATATATAATTAAGAAAAATAAAAAACTCGACTGCTTAAGAACAACTTTAAATAAAACTGAAAAGAAAAATCAAGTTCAGGAAACAGGATATATTGACTGCAATAGTCGGGACCCATTAAGTAATCGAGACTAAAACTAATTATAATAATAGAACAACAAAACAAATCTAATACAGATAATATACGGTACTAATTTGGTGTAAGCGATGTTTGTATGACGTACTGGTCTTCTTATAAAATGAAACACTCGTAACGGCGTAAGCGCGCGTAATTTGTCGCGTTTTCGTAGGTATCTGTCCGATCGTTGTAAAATTCTAGATGTTGCCGCTTTGATTAGCGAGCCGTACGAAAAGACGCGCGGCCCGCGTTCGGTTTGGCAACGTCGCGCCAGTTATTGTTAGTTTTTATTGAATTAACGTTATTAGTAACGTTACTTAAATACCGGTATATCCTATAAATTAACGTTATGTTTAACGTTAATATTTAACGTAACATAACGTTAATGTTTGGGTAATTTTACCGGTATTTGTCTGGTAACGGTAACCGTCCCTGGTTATTATTTAGCCACGAGCTCCTCAATGTTGTCATTGATAAACAAAAATTGATTATTAATTAATTATTCACAATAAATCACTAATAATATAAAATATTGCAGTCGCCTTGGGCTATCGACAAAATAATAATAATTAAAAACAAAATTATATTAATTTTATGCAATGATGCGTTATTAAAATTCGTACATAATTATTATAATGTAAGATAATTAATTATGTTTTGTATAATTATTCATTTAAAATGTAGGAAAACGATGGTTTGTGCAGTATTCGGTCAGGGGAACGTTGAGCGCGTAAAGAGATGTCTGTCACACACATTGGCTTTTTGAAAGAAGTGTTTTCGCTCCAAATTTT
Organism: Xestia xanthographa; assembly: GCA_905147715.2. Taxonomy (NCBI): domain Eukaryota; kingdom Metazoa; phylum Arthropoda; class Insecta; order Lepidoptera; family Noctuidae; genus Xestia; species Xestia xanthographa. The sequence continues at coordinate 21,903,082 of LR990667.1, forward strand.
TACGAGTCACGGTATGCACCACAGACTATAGAAGGTCTGCGTTTTGTTATCGCAAACTCATGGAGCGTTGAGCATCGATTAAATAGGATTTGTAGAATTAGAATAAATTACGTTTAGTTTTGTACGATGACGGAACACTTTTTGTTAAATGCAAAATGTTTTAACCGCATAATCTAATAAAGCAAATAACATAACATCACGCCTGTATTCCCTGAAGGGTTAGGCAGAGGTGTAGTACCTAATAGTACATCCACATTTCGACTGTTATGCTTAATTAAGGTGAACAAAAGGCGAGCCTATTGCCATCAACCGGGCGCAAATCAAGACTCCGTGGCTGTTACTGAGAAATTCCTGATGGAAAAACTCAATAACACTTTGCCCCGACCTGGAAATCGAACCTAAGACCTCATGCTCATGCGCAGGCCTCAATTAATCACGTCAGTCCATTTTGACGTTTTTTCCAGTCGCGCTTCCCCTTATAATAGGCTCGCTTACATGGGACTTAAGGCGGACGTTCCCCGAGCAAAATTTAGCAACTCTATTTGTGGTGGTTCAAACTTCGTTTGAAATACTGTTAGAATAACGTTCTAATCAGCTTGCACTACAAAGCGGTTGTTAAGTCAGTCACTGCAGGCCGAATAGTGCGAAATGAGTGTTTTTTTTTAATTTACTAAAAATCTATTGATTGGACTAAAAAAGTAAAACACATAAGATCTGCTTTATAGTTAGTTCAGTTAGTATGCAAAGTTTTATGATCTAATTTGAAGGACTTTTTGAATACCAGCGCGGCGGTTTATTGTTCGATTTGGAGGTAACTTTGAATTTTTTTTCTATCGAGAAAAGTTTATGGAATCGTGTTTTCGTTAGACATTGTACTTGGTATTAATCCTCAACTTTACCATATATTTATTTCAAAATGAATACTGCAGTATTTTAGGCGTAACGGAGGATCATGCTAAGCCATTTGAGGTAGTACAAAAAAAAAACGCAACAAACAAAAGACAACACACACACACAACAAAACATAACAAAAAACACAACAACAACACATCTGCAAAATAACTGGCAAAATGAAGGTACTATTAGGAACTCCGAGGCCTACATACGTTCGGTGATTACATACGCGATGTTATGTAATTAATAGACGCCCCCTAAAATGTGGCAACTCTATTCATGAAATTTTATAATCTATGGTATTTCTTATCACACACAATCTTTTAAAAAAAACGACTTTTAACCTTGTCATATCGAATGTTAACAAACCTGCGAGAATTGATTGGTTCCAAATGCCACACGCTTGCAAAAATAATATGTTTAGTTATTTCGTAATTATAGATCTCAATGATATTTATTGTACAACTGACTTTTGGCCGCGACTTCGTCCGTATAGTATTTGCATTTCTGGTTTACAAACTATAAACACAACAAATCATCATTTTTCCAACTATGTTGGGGTCGGCTTCCAGTCTAATATCAGTATTTTACATGGAGTGACTGCCCATGTGGTAGCCGTGTGGTATCCGGCAGAGTAGAATAGAACCAACCCATGACATTCACGGGTGTCGTATAAGGCGACTAATGTCTGAGGCAGAACACCTTGCGCCTCCGTAGACCAGAGAATGGGCAGCAGCGTTTTCTGTTAGTCTTTCATTACTGCGATCTCCAATCCGCCTGCCAAGCGTGGAGATTACGGCAAATTCCTCCCATCATGGGAGATGGACGTTATGGGCTGATGTAGTAGACTGCCTATCTGACTTCCACAACCCAGTTAGTACTGGGTAAGTAATAGGATATCCCTTGGTAGGACTGATTGTTAGACTTTCAGGTCACTGACTACCTGTAATGACTGTCAAAGATCTACAAATGACAGCCGGGACCAACGGCTTAACGTGCTTTCCGAGGCGCGGAGGAAACTCGGTATATATGCCCAGATATTTCCTAACTATATTGGAAGTCAGTGTAACCGGATACAGTTAAATACCAGTATTTCACATGGAGCCACTTTGTAACAGAAGCTACTAAATATGGAAATAGATTTCATAATTGAATTGTTATTTCTATTATAACTTCTATAGTTTCTATTCTAGTTCGTTTTTAATTTATTTATCTAGAACAGTTGGAACCATTATGACAATGATGTGTTTTAGGAATTTCTTTAATATTTGCCATAGTTTAGATCAGATTTGCGAAACTGCTGATTCAATCGATTTTTTTTTTGCGCGTTGTTAAGAAAGCTTTTGGTCAATATAAGGGTCAAATAGGTTATTAAAAACTGATGAAGTTATTTAAGATTGTCTTTTGATAAACGACACTTAAAAAGAATACTTAAAATGTTTTCTGTAATACTTAATACATATTTTTTTTTTTTTTAATTGTAATACATAATTTTCTTTTTTCTATTTCGATACGGAATAAAAAGTACCTACTATAAAAATAATGACAAAAATCGAAAACAAGACATAAATCGTCCAAACAACACAAAAGTTATAACCATTTAAACTTTTGTTTCTATCTCTTTCTAGATAAACGGAATTTAGTATGGATTTTGTACGTCGATGCAGCGAATGACGTCATTCGCTGTATCGGATCTCTCTGTCTAATCAGCAGTTTTTTTAACTTAGTAATTTTTATAGATATTAAAAAAATATTTCACTTTGTTATTTCTGATGCTCGCTTTGTTTAGAGTGATAAAAAAAATCATGCATATACCCTATTGTCTCATTCTATTTGGGGTCGTCGCAACACGTTTTCTTCTTCGATTCTCCCCTGTTAGACCTCACGTCATCATTTACTCTATTCTTTTTCATATCTTTCTTCAAACAATCTATCCATCTTTCCTTTGGCCTTCCTCTCATTCTCCATCCATCAACATGCTGCTCTACACTGCTGCTGTACAATTAAAAATGATACCCAGGAGGAGCTCATGGCTAAATAATAACAGCCGCTCGGGTCGATCGTTAGTCGAGATCGGGTAGTCGTTTTGTCATCTACCCTATTATCGTGATAAAAACATGATTTGGACCTGAAACACTTAAACTTGAGTTAAGCATGCTGAGGCGGCGCTTATTTCTTCTCTAGTATGCGAAAAGGATTAGGCCAGAGAAACCAGGGCCGTCTTAGAGCTCCTTGGGTTGACGATATCGTCAAAGTCGTAGGCAACACCTGGATAAGTGACGCACAGAACCGGGAAGTGTGGCAGAAGAAAGGGCAGGCCCATTCCCAGCAGTGGGTGATTCCGGGCTGATATGATGATGATGATGATGTGAAAAGGAGTTAGTTCTACATCGTTACAGGTTAAAATTATCTTTCTATAGCAATTAGACCTCTTTGTCCCCAATTATACCGTTTTAACCTTTGAGTACCGACGTACCATTTTAGTAGCATAAGTACAGACGTGAGGTCTGCTAGACCACCATAGCTATGAAAATCGCCTAAACCATCTAACAAAATCCTCTCTTTATTCCAGCTCATCTCCTGGGCAGCATCATGCACAGCATGAACGTGTCTCTCCTCAACCCTGGAGAGTGCCAGGCTAAGATCTCACAGGACTACCCCCATCTGCAGGAGTACTACGAGCAGGAGAGCTGCGTCTGCGGACAGCCTACCAACCCCGCTAACAATATTTGCAAGGTAAGATACCCTAACCACCGTGGAGGTTGGTACAAATAATGAGAGGCCTATATCCAACAAGGACTGCCCCGTTGGTCTCGCAAGTCGCAAGCGCAACTACTGACGTGGGGTCCTGGGGTCGATTCCCGATTCGGGAAAAAAGTGCTATTGGGTTTTTCCATTAGAAATTTCTCAGTAGTAGCCCAGAGTTTCGGAGATTACATGCGTGTTATTATGTTATGAAAGATGAAGACTGCTTCTTCAACCGAAAAGGTCGTAGTTTAAAATCCATGCAGACACTTTGCCAGTTTACTATTTTCTAAAAAAAATCCCTTGGTTGAGCTCGCAACATCCTGGCGAGATCTGAATAAATAAATAAATAAATATTGCTGGACATTACACACAGCGCCATCTAGTGCCACACTAAGCAACGAGGCTTGTGTCGTGGACACCAGATAGTTGATATACTACATATATACTTTTTGTTTGTAAATACATACTTATTATATAAACATCCATGACTAGGAAACAAATGTCCATGCTCATCACACAAACATTTGCTCCGACCGGGATTCGAACCCGGGACCCTAAGAACGTAAGGCTGACTATAGCTGCGCCAATCGGGTCGTCTAACCCACAAACCACAAACGTGAAGACCACAAAGGATGCCTGTTGTAATGGTTGTTGGTATAGCAGCTCAGACTGCATTGTTGCCATCGAGTAAAACTTGGATGAGGCTGGTATTAATCAAAGAGAGAACAAAGAGAGGACAGTACTCAGCAGTAGATCTTCCTTTCTTTATCGTGTGGTTAGTTAGTACCCTGGTGTCAGAGGTTTATGCCGCCCATAAGCCTCTGACATGGCTTTACATGCCGTCAAGCAATATCTCTCAGGCATTCTGGTTTCCTCACGATGTTTTCCTTCACCGAAGCAAGTGATAATTGTACAATACGCACATGAATCCGAAAAATCAAAGGTGCGTGTCTTGGGTTTGAACTTGAGACCTATGACTTGGCAGTCCAACAGTTACAACAACAACAACAGCCCATAACATCCACTGCTGGACATAAGCCTCTTCCATGATGGGAGGAATTTGCCGTAATCTCCACGCTTGGCAGGCGGATTGGAGATCGCAGTAATGAAAGACTAACAGAAAACGCTGCTGCCCATTCTCTGGTCTACGGAGGCGCAAGGTGTTCTGCCTCAGACGTTAGTCGCCTTATACGACACCCGTGAGTGTAATGGGTTGGTTCTATTCTACTCTGCCGGATACCACACGGCTGTCCAACAGTTATACTATTAGGTTATCACTGGCGGGTAAAGTCGGGGTATAGATAAAAATGATAATAAGCAATTCTTCTTGTATGAAAACTTGAACATTTCATTGTATTTCCAGGTCGACATCGGAAGCGCCCTCGCGTGCACCACTGGCGACGGCCACTTCGTTCTTAGAGGAGTCTACTCATGGGACTCAGGTAAACATCTTCTACTTCCTTCTCTAACTTAGACTTTAGATCATAGAGGTGAAAATGCATTGACAATGGAGCTTGCCTAGGAGCTCGACTGGAGAAGTTCTAAATCCCTGGTCATGCTATTTCTCCCACCAAGTTTTGCTTTTTTCTCCTTCTTTGAAGAAGAAGAATAGAACGACTGCAGATCTGCACCCCTAGCCAAGTTGACAATCTACAATCGTTAACGCTAGTAGAAAACTATTCAAATGAATGGGAATGACATCATCTCAACGTTAAATCACGTGATCAACACAAACGAATAGAAAATTCGTAGACAAGTTTACATCGTTCAAAATGATAGAATAGAATGTTATCGTTTCTAAAATGTTGATCGCTAAACTCTTTAGTAGGAACGCTCACCATAGACTAAAGTGTAGGTTTTTTCTACAGACATTAGAGAACGAGCGATCGACTCAGTCGTATCAACTTGGCTACCAATTTAGCGCTTTCTACAATCGCTTACGCCGAGGCGTTTACGATTGTAGAAAGAGAATCGATACCAAACGTTTGTAACTTGGCTAGGCCTGCTGACTTCTCAACGGACCAATAACGGGCTAAATAGGTCATACGATACCTCATGGTAAGTTTTGATTGCTTTACGAGGCACTGTGAGCACGGACCGATCTTGAAAGCGTTGCCTAACTTTGAGCCAACATCCCTAACTAGCCTGAAAAAACTTGCATGGATGACGACGAGACAGCAGCCCTAGTGCTTCTGCACGGCCCAGTGGTTGCAATATACAGGGCAAAGTACTTCGGTAACCCAGGTACTCTCCGCGAGATTGTCAGCAACATCAAGGCGCTTCTGGCCTTTCTCGGGGAGTTGGGGTCGATCGAATAAATATCCCACCCGTACGCAAAATACGTACACGTGGATTTGCAGACACCAGGCCCCATATTCAACAATTTACTAATGTTACTAATTTCTTCTACAGGCTGCCAAACCGGAAACCAGCTCGCATCGTTCTACAAATTCGATCTGGAATGGTACGAGTGGGCTATCGGTCTAATTGAGAGCGTCCGTTTCTCCCAAATCACGACCACCAAAGTCACCAGCGGCAAGATCATCAGCCAGGTTCAAGGAGTCAAGGGAACCTTCGGAAGCGGCATCAAGGGATCCTATGGAGTTGGAGTCAAGGGAACCACAGGAGGTGGAGTTAAAGGAACCGTCTCTTCAGGAGCCACAGCAATTTCTGGATCAGGATTTGGTTCCCAAGGCACAGGACAGTACCAATTCGGTTCGGGATCCACAGGATCGACAGGAATTAAGCAAATTACATCAGGATCGGGATCAGGACTCATTTCTGGATCAGGATCCGTTGGCATCAAAGGATTTGGCACCCAAGGCCAACAAGGACAGTACCAATTCGGTTCAGGATCCACAGGATCGCAAATTACAACGGGATCGGGTTCAGGACTCATTTCTGGATCAGGATCTGGCATCATCAAAGGATTCGGCATTGAAGGATCAGGCCAGTCTGGAGAATACAGCCAATTCGGTAAATTTGGAACCGGATCAGGAGGATTCAGCACAGAAATCAAGGGACCCGTCCAGAACACGTTCAGCGCTACCTACTCAGAAAAGAAGATCTTCCAAAGCGAGCCTAAATATGTTACCTACACAACGAAACCAGAAATTGTTACCTTCACAACTAAACCTGAATATTTCACTTACACGACGAAACCAAAATACGTGACATACACAACGAAACCAGAAATTATTACTTATACGACAAGACCTGAAATTGTTACTTACACCACTAAGCCGGAAATTATTACTTACACAACTAAGCCTAAGATTGTTACTTACACGACAAAGCCCCAGATTATCAGATACGATTACCAAACTTCTGGAAGCCAGACAAACCAACAAGTTGTAGCCCCAAGTGTATCTTTTAACCCATCTTTCTCAGAAGTAGTGGGAGCTAAGCATGCCCACGACAGCAACTGCAAATGTCTTGAAGGAAAGAAATAAACGACTTTTTTTTTCAACAAAAATTGGTAACAAAAGTTATGGAGGATAAGTGCCATAAAATTATAATTCGCAACTTTTTTTTATACATAAATAATTCTTATTGTTTTTTTTTTTAAATTTTTCATTAAGTGCAAAAAATATTTAACTCCAGTTCCTATAAAGAAAAGTTACCATTTTTCTGGTCATAAAATTTGATTTAATTTTTTTTTTGGAATCTGCGAGCGTATTAATTCTGATGTATTTTTTTTATTTATAAATATAGTAAAGATCTGTAAATAGGTAGGATATATTTAATTTTTTCACGAGAACCTATTATTTTTTTACGATGATGTAATTGATATGTATCGTTTATTTCTTTTCCCTGACATTTTTTTTATAGGGCTTTAAATTTTTTAAACTTTTAATTTGAAACTGCCAATTTTTTAATCCTTAAAAGTATTAATTTTTATTCACCCCGCCCTTTGCTTTGTATTTTTTTAATACATTGTATTTTATTACTAAGTATAGCAGAATAATTATATGTAATATTTTCTTAAGAAATAAAATTGTCAAGAATTAGAAATTTGACCATATTGGATTATCCTTCTATGCCAGGATGGTCGACTCTCTAATACAATTGGTATTTAGTCGTAAAAATCGAACTTCGCTGATTTTAATCTTAAAAATAAAACTTTTAAAACCCTGAAATGGATTAAAAAAAACACTGTTACAACCTTTTTTTTAATTTAAGATCAAAATCAGAGTAAGAACGTAAAATAAAATAAGTACTTTTTATACATTATAAAAAAAAAATCACAATAAGTATTTAGTCAATATACGTATATTATGTATTGATATTAAATAAACGTTTCTTTCTAATTATTGTCTACAAATTAAGATTAAAATAATTGAAATAAATGGAATTACAAATAATACTTTATGCATTTTAACTTATTCACCCTTTCAAGAGCTCGTGGCTGCACTAGTCGATCTTGAAGGTTAAGCTGCGCTTGCCAAGGTCGGTTCATGGATGGGTTATAGTTGGTGCCAGTTAAGATGAGAATAGCGGTCATTGCCCTTTCCCTAATATCTCTTCGTACGAAGCAAAACAAATAAACCGTGTATCGTTTTTCATTACAAAAAATGTTGAAGATCACGATAGATGACGATTCCAGACTTGAACAGGCTTATTTTTGGTTTTCAAAGCTAAGAAGTTTAATAAATGTAGGTGGGTCAATGACCGCTATTCTCATCTTAACTGGCACCAACTATGCCAATGACCATTCATTACATACCGATCTTCCACCGTGCCTCGGAAAGCAGGTTCCCGGCTATCATTTGTAGATCTTTGACAGTCGTTACAGATAGTCAGTGGCTCGAAAGTCTGATAACCAGATTAACCAAAGATTTCTAGTCATAAAATCATCTTCCTGATCAGACAGCAGTCCGTCCCTTGTTAGTTTAGTCTACCTCTAAAAGGAATCATCATTTACCTGCCTTTTACCAACTAAGTTGGGATCGGCTTCCAGTCTAACTGGATGCAGCTGAATACCAGTATTTTACACGGAGCGACTGCCTATCTGACCTCCACAACCCAGCTAGTACTGGGTACCGACCATGCTATGTGCTAGGATAAACGTAAATGCAGACGACTTTAGAGACTAATGAGGCAATAATTCCCTATCTTTTAACAATGGTATCTCTCAGCTGATTCTAAAATTACTCTATGCACTTGACGATATATAGACGATCACATGCCTTACACTCCACATAGGGGGTCTACCACATAAAAATGCCACTGAGATGACAATGGGGAATGCTGGTTAAAGCTGATTGTAGATGGCGCGTCCATAGCTTAGACCCAATCTAACCAATGAGGTATAAATATTTTAAATAAGAAATATAAAATAACATTGGTGTCGATTCTGTTGTGCACCTTAATTTAGGCCAGGTATTGCTGTGTTTTTCTCTCTAATAAAACGAGAAAGAGACGGGCGTAATTTAGAGCTATCAAATTTAATTGGAACTAATATTTCCATACAAATGAAGTGTGCACGTAAAAACATGTCGACTAAAAACACGGTGAAGCGCAAGGCATAAACTAGTTTGACATCTCTAACTTAGTTCATAGCTATAGCCGTCCTTTTCTCGCACTGCCTTTTAGTAAAAGATAGTAATAGCCTAAATTAAGTTTATGCACAACAGAATCCGACACCATTGACAGATTTTCAACCAATGACGATGTTTGGTACAAGCGATGCTAGCGCCATTATGTTAGTTCCATAGTTGCCATCCCCAATAATACAGAGGGTCTATAATGGCCGCTTTATCAGAATCGTAATTAGAATCACATTACAAAATCAAATTCCTTAAATGGACTTTATTTATGTTCATAATAATAAAGTCCATTTTAAAAAAAAATTACGTTATTAATATTTTTATTCTGATAAAGCGGTCATTTTAGACCCCCTGAAGTCTGCCTCATTAGTATAGTGGCCGTAAGCACGAGTGCTGAGCATGAGGTACTAGATTCGATTTCCAAGTATGGTAAAGAGTTATTGGGTTTTTCCATCATGTACAACGTCCCAAAAATATCTCGCAGAGAAATAAAACAGGGGTGTCCAGAGTAAGACAAAACTTTAAAACATAAAGTACCGAGACAAATGGACGTCACGGCACAACGCCATCTGTTATCAAGTAGCGGTACTAAACTAATGACAAATGTTGATTTTTGAAGATAGTGGATAATGGCTTACACCCATTAGGTAGTATAAATTATTATAGCAACAAGTATCCATCTTCCAAATTCAAGGCTGCTTGAGATATTTTTTAGTAACACTACCCAGCCAGGAAATCCACGTTCAGCATTCCTGTCAGTGCGTACGTAGCCTTACTGCAGGCACCACTAAGTTTACAATGTTTATGAAACATCACAAATTCAAATCTGCAAAAACAAAAATATAGTACTACTAACGCCATCTGTTTTCTGAATCTAATACTAAAATGCGCACTCTAGCGGGGAGTAGCTATACTACTAATATATTTTCAGCGCCATCTAGTATTGAGTAGCAGTATCACTTCGAAAACAAATATTATTGTCAACAGATGGCAGTCTCTGAAAGTGTTTCAATAATATTCCTAGATAAATTTTGTTGGTATTTTTTATTAATTGACGCGAATAATTAGAACAACACTGAAGTACTCTTAAATAATTTACGATTTAAGTAGTTCCTTCACTACATTCTTCGTGAAACCGAACACGTAGGTACTTCTGTCTTAAAAATTCTCTCCCGTTTTCACATCAATCAAACTGATTTTCTATCAAAAACGTCAACAAAAAAATTACTGTTTAAATGTTTTACCGTTACTTAAATTTACAAACAGTCGAACTAAGCCGTTATATTTGTAAAAAAAAAAACATGGGAAAACATGCCTCTAACAAAGAAATTAAAGTCACGAAAATGCTCACATCATCGACATGATGAGAAAGAAAATGTTATTGTTCAGGAATCCTCGTCAGATAGCAGTGAGCACGGGACCATTTGCTATGGTATGGTGCCTCAAGAACATGCCAGACCAGGGCTAAAGACTCAGAAAAGTTGGAGTCATTTTTACTATATTGATGCACAAGATGCACTGTCGAACACTTCTATAACTTCATCTTTAACAAGGTACTAATTAATAATGTTGATCTTCTTTACATAGTATAGGTAAAACAAAGTCGCTCCCGCTGTCTGTACGCTTAGATCTTATAAACTGCGCAACGGATTTCAATGCAGTTTCCAGCAATAGATAGAGTTATTCTAGAGCAGTAGTTCCCAACCCAGACACGGATACAGGGGGGGGCAATGGGTGCAATTGCCCCCCCCCCCCTGAACCGGACCAAATACGTAATTAGCCTAGCTTGAACTACTTTGACGGAATTGAAACTAAATATTCTAGTTGCATATTTTGTCATGGGCGTCGCCGGGAGGAGGCAGCTGCCCATAGAGGCTCAGGATTTTTAAAAGTTATAGCTTTTCTTGTCTGATGCCAAATAATGGTATTATTCCTACGTAATTGTAGCGTAAAATGGAATCACTGAAATTTAGATATTGTTTAACCCTGCGAAAAAACATTTATCAAAAAGGCTCCTATTTTCTACCTCTGGATTGGCACTCCTATTGGATTTTTGCATGTTCGATCTATACAATAGACAAAGCCTGAAATAAACTATGAGCCCTTGCCCCGAGGCCTAATAATATACATATATGCAAATGCAATTATAGCATAATTATCTGAGGCAATGTTGTAAAAAATTTCGAGCTCGCTACGCTCGCTCGCTCTTGAAGCATAGTTGTATATCGTCGCCCAGCAGTGAAAACCACGTAGGTAAGTGTTTATAACAAAATTTTACAGGAGGAAGAAAAAACTGTCTACTGAAAAAAAATGTATGAGTGGGGAAGATATTACCTTTTGTTTTTTTTTAGATTTTTTTATTGGCGCTAGGAGTAGCTGATTCGAAAGTTAGAGTAATCTGTGCTTACAGAGTTTATAAATCCAAAGATTTTTTTTTTTTTTTTTTGAGGAAATGGGACATCCGAGGTTTTCACTGCTGGGCGACGATATGAGTCTTAACTTTGTCTATATGAGGCCCAGGTAACTCCAGTAGCTCGGTAGGAAAAGTGTTAAAATTTTCTGCTGTTTCTTCTAAGAGTAGTCAGGAACGAAACACCAGTCCCAAGCGTATAAAATTCCCTTTAAAAGTTTTGTCTATATTCACCCATGCGTTTATTTAGCACCTACTCCATTTTACGGTATTTTTTTACAGATTTCGAGGTGATTTTGAAACATTTAAATGCAAAATCAGTGTTTTCGGTGAGTCGGTACCAATCTGTCGTTGCATAGCAGATGATTTTAGAAATAAAATCGACAAGATGGAGAAGAGATTGGAACGATTAGAGAAAAGACAAAAGAACTTCCGTGTATGTACCTAAAGGTGAACGCAGACTTAGGCGCACCGCAGTCTCCGCATTCGAATTCTTCGTATAAAGTTCTATGCAATCTGTGTCTGTGTGTGTGTGCGAGATTGCATAGAAAAACAAAAAACACAAAAAAGTGAAGAAATACTTTTGCTTCAGAAGTCGGTGACAAAAAAAACATAAATGAATCAAACAAAGGTAAATAAAGGTAAAGGTAATAATTTTGAGAATCGCTCCACAAATGGAGGAGCAATCGGTGAACATAGACATGAAATTATATCACACGACTGAAGTAAAAATGTTCATAAAATGAAAACTACTGGGCCAAACTATGTAACTAACTAACTACACTGTCTACTTTGTAACTATTCCGCCTGAAACTAAAGAAGAATCACGTAAATCGGATCATAAATATCAGCGTAATCGGTGCACATACATAAAAAAAATATATAACCAACCGAATTGAGAACCTCCTCCTTTTTGAAGTCTGCAGATAAAAATTAGAATGCGGCGACTGCGGGCACTGCGGCGACTGCGGTGCGGCTAAGTCTGCGTTCACCATAATAATACTAGTTACTACGACTACGTACTATCATCATCATCTTCCTGACCTTTTCCCATTCTACTTGGATTCGGCGCAACACGTTTTCTTCAAAAATAAAACCGGCCAAGAGCGTGTCGGGCCACGCTCAGTGTAGGGTTCCGTAGTTTCCCGTCCGTCACAATAAGTGTTCCCACTTGTGAGTTTAAAGGTGGGTATCCATTATGTAAAAATGCTTGCATATACGAATATACTACAAACTCCAGAAATTATTTTGTACAACTTTTTGTCTTTTTTGTACAAAAACTGTTGTTTCCATCAAGTTCAAAATGATTTTCCTAGAAAGTCCTTATAAAGTTCTACTTTTCAGATTTTTTTCATATTTTCTAAACTTATGGTTCAAAAGTTAGAGGGGGGGGGGACACATTGTATTTTACTTTTGGAGCGATTATTTCCGAAATTATTGACATTATCAAAAAATGATTTTAGGAAACCCCTATTCATTTTTAAATACCTTTCCAACAATATATCACACGTTAGGGTTGAAATTAAAAAAAAAATCACTTCCCACTTTACATATAGGGGGGCTACCCTAATAAAACATTTTTTTCCAATTTTTATTTTACCACTTTGTTGGCGTGATTGATATACATATTGGTACCAAATTTCAGCTTTCTAGTGCTAACGGTCACAGAGATTAAGCGAGGACGGACAGACGGACGGACGGACAGACATGGCGAAACTATAAGGGTTCCTAGTTGATTATAGAACCTTAAAAATGAAATTAGACGTCTTACGTAAACAAAATATTGTATCTAATATTAGTATGTAGTAAAAAAGGTAGATATACGTTTTTACATTTATACATATTACAGTACATTGACATAGGTATAGTAGGTAGGTATCGCCGCTTATTAATATATATATCACAATTATTTACAACTTTACGTTTACTCAAGATTTCTAGGTACAGTACCCGGCAATAAATATTGCACATCGACCTTTGGAAAGAGACAATCAGCTAATTTCGGCTTCGTAGAGCGCTATCTCTCTCGCACGAAATACAAACAGTCCGGTATCTATGAACAACGACTGACAAACGTCACATAGGTAGTGTGCGACAGAGATAACGCTCTACGAAGCCGAAATTAGCCGATTGTCTCTTTCCAAAGGTCGATGTGCAATATTTATTGCCGGGTACTGTAGGTATATGTAAACATACAAACCTTTTTGTTTTTTGTTACCTACGTATTGACATATAGGCCGAACAAAAAAATACCTTTGCAAAAAAAACAAAACAGTTTGAACAACAAAAGAATTGCCACGTGAAAAGTTTTACCCCGATTTCAACGAAAATTTAAAAAGTAAGTCACGTGGCCGTGGGTGTGTTTGTTTTTGACGTAAAAATAAACTTCGTTGACGTCCCTAAGTCACATTGTAGTAAAAAATAATCCAATATTTGTGTTAGTAATGAGTAATTTAATATCTTATCTGTACTACTAAGTGTTGCTGTAAATTGTATCAAGTTATGAAATATTATCAGTTTTTATTATAGTCTTGTCTGATGTCTCTTTAATTAGCTCGCAAATGACAATTTAATCGATCCATTGATACTAAGTAGTTTTTAACTAGGTCTAGGAAAATGTCAATATCTTTGAAGGCTGTTAATGGTTTTAACTGATTATGTATATTTGAGAGTTCCCGTATACCATACCGAGTTTCCTCCGTGCCTCGGAAAGCACACAGTCGCTACAGGTAGTCAGTGGCCCGAAAGTCTGACAACCAGTCTTACCAAGGGGTATCGTATTACCCAGTACTAACTGGGTTGTGGAGGTCAGATAGGCGGTCGCTCCACGTAAAATACTGATATTCAACTGCATCCGGTTAGACTGGAAGCCGACCCCAACATAGTTGGGAAAAGGCTATGCAAATGATGATGTTATAGGCTAAAGCAATGATATTATAAAGAAGATACGCCATGTTCATACTGAATGGCGATGGCGTTCAGATATCGTTGCGAGTAATTTAAAACTACGACAGCGATAGATAATACGGAACGTATAAGATAGAAAGAGATAGCTAGCTATCAAAGTGCAACAATTGTGTCACTTTGTCCTCAACAATTTGTGCGTGCTAGTGCGTTATCTACCTCTTTTTACTATATAATATCATTGGGCTAAAGATATAAAACTTTCCCGTGCGATAATTCCTGACTATAACGCAAGTGAAATCGTGGGGCTGAACAATAATGACAAATTAGATGGAATAGACGTACTATTTCTGTGACGTAAGGAACAAAATGGCGGCTGTCATGGCTTCTTACTTTTTAAACACTATGTATCCAAGTCAAACAATAGAGACATATTACCTCTCATTGTTACAAATAAATTAGTTTACTTATAAACTGTTTACAAAGTGTAGTTTTTGCGTCGTAAAAAATAGACAATGAAAGAAAAATTGCTTTTTCTTTGATAAACAAGCCAATTTGCGACATTCCACGTAAAGTAAATAGGAACAAAAATACATGTACAGGGTGTAAACGCAGCCTTAACGAAGCATTCTATACATAAAACTAAGTAACTTTACGCAAAAAATATTGCTGGGAAACAACTTTTTTTTACGGTGAAAAAACACGTTCTACGATAGGACTCAATGTAACGCACTCAAAACATTGTGCTAATGGATGCATTGAATAGTACGGAGATCGAAAAGTATACCTGAATGCATACATTCTCTCAAATATATTATCTACCCCCGATACACAACCTCCAGGTCCAAACAGCGGGGGCGGAAATCAATACTCGGCCATTTGCGATAAGCCTCGTTGATAGGTAAATCTGAGTGCAGACTGATTGACTTTTGTACACGCAGTTTGTACCTATAACAACTGATAAACACTTATAAAGGTAGGTAGGTGAGCATGAAACGCGATGTATATTTATTTTGTAATAAAAACAATCATACGCCTTCGTAAAGATTATTTTAGCCCGCTCGGAAACGTAGCATAACATCGCGCCTGTATACGCCGGGGGGCTAGGCAGGGTTGTAAAGACATGCAAAACATTGATTAATTTTTTATAAGTGACTAGCGGACGTCCGCGGTTTTACCCGCGTAGTTCCCGTTCCCGTGGGAGTACGGAGATAAAATATAGCCTATGTTACTCAAGGTGAATGTAGCTTTCTAATGGTGAAAGAATTTTTGAAATCGGTTCATTACTTCCGGAGATTACCCCCTACATACAAACTTACAAACAAATGTTACCTCTTTAAAATATTATTAGTACCTATAGATGTACAGAATGCTTGGTTGACGGCTTCGTGAAGTGTCTCTACACCCTGTATGTACCTATTCTGATGCTAACAATTTTTTAACACACTTACTGTCGTTTACTACAAACATCATGACTCAATTAGCGACTGTTGAAAAACATAATGCCTGTTTTTGTTAAGACTGTCACGCACGCTCGTGTGGCAAAATCAAAATCGAAGCATTTATTTCAAGTAGGCCAGTTACGTATAAACCTTTCTATTTTCGAAACAAAGATGAAAATTAAATGTAGCTACAATACCAGTCAACAAGACCTAAAAACTGTGAAAGTACTGTAGTTGCCCATTCCTTAGCGTAGATCTTATGGAGAAGAACGGGCAAGAAACTCCATGGACACTCTTTTAAATCATAATATTGTTAAACAATCTAGGTTACATCATTCATGGGCCTCAGACGCCTCAGTCCGTGTCTGTTTAGGCATGTGTTTAAGTATCACAAAACGTTACTGAAATATATAGACTATAATTTGCGTTATTTTTGTTTCAGAAAACAAACAACTACTCCACCATCATTCAGAAAAACAAGTTACTCGCGAAGAAGTCGCAGAAAGACGTTTTGGTATGTATGTTTCATCATCTTAGTTCCTATGAGGGATGCAGGCGCCGTCCCTGCAAAAGACTATAGATTATCCAGCTCCACGCGTTCCTAAGAAAAAAGATCTACACCCCTAGCCAAGTTACAAACGTTTCGTATCGATTCTCTTTCTACAATCGTAAAGGCCTCTGCGTAAGCGATTGTAGAAAGCGCTAAATTGATAGCCAAGTTGACACGACTGAGTCGATCGCTCGTTCTCTAATGTCTGTAGAAAAAAACTACAGTTTAGCGATCAACATTGCAGAAACGATAACATTCTATTCTATCATTTTGAACGATGTAAACTTGTCTACGAATTTTCTATTCGTTTGTGTTGATCACGTGATTTAACGTTGAGATGATGTCATTCCCATTCCTTTGAATAGTTTTCTACTATCGTTAACGATTGTAGATTGTCAACTTGGCTAGGGGTGCTGGACAGACGGACTGACAGATGGACAACAAAGTGATCCTATAGGAGTACAGTTTTTGCCGACTGAGATACGGAACCCTAATAAATAAATGACAAAAACCAGATTAAAAAATTCAAGGATACAAAAAAAAAAAAATAACATTCTATCTTTATTTTTATCTTTTAAAACCGCAAAGCGCAAACTATTGTTATTTTACTTTTTATTCCTCGTCTATAAGTTTTTACATAAAACGGAAAAAATGCTCTATAAATGACCTACAATTTCAGGTAAAAAGTTGATAGATATTTTTTTTGTAATGTCGGTAGGTAAGTACCTATTTTAGGTAAATATTGTCTGTACCTTGATATGGCAACATTTTTTGCCTAAGACTAAGTGATATGTGTCAAATGTCACAATTTCTTAAAAAAGTTTAGCTAAAAAGTAATTAATGAAATTACTTAAAAACTAGCTGACGTCCCGCGGTTTCACCCGCGTAGTTCCCGTTCCCGTGGGAGTATGGGAATAAAATATAGCCTATAGCACTCACGAATAATGTAGCTTTCTACCAGAGAAACAATTTTTAAAATTGGTTCATTACTTCCGGAGATTACCCCCTACATACAAACTTACAAACATACAAACTTATAAACAAATATTACCTCTTTATAATATTAGTATAGATAAGGTCGTCATCCTTTTTGTTTTTTTTTTTTATATTTACCAGTTCGTTCCAATGATATTCTAGGAAATTGGTTCGCTCTCAATGTCTTTCTAGCGCGAAAATATCCTTTTAGGGTGAAAGCGTCAAGGTGGCCCGCGAAATTCAAATTTTCTTACGTTTTTTTGCAATTTGCCGACTAGTGCTAGGTTGTATGTTGATTAAAAAAATCATCAATACAACCCTCCTAGTTCATAAAGGTCTAGCAATGACTTTGACCTCGAAAAAATCCCATTGCTGAGCAAAGGCCTTCCCGTGCGGTTCCCGTGGGAGTACGGGGATAAAATATAGCCTATAGCACTCACAAATAATGTAGCTTTCTACCTGTAAAACAATTTTTAAAATTGGTTATTATTTATGGAGATTACCCCCTACATACAAACTTACAAACAAATGTTACCTCTTTATAATACTAATATAGACAAATAATAAATTTAAAAGTAAAGGGGGCTCCCCTACTACGATGGTATGGAACGGAACCCTTCATGCGCTAGTCCGACTCGCACGCACTTGGCCGGTTTTTTAAATACTGTCAAAAACTTACATAGTGCATTGTCCACCGTAACCTTCAATTTGAGCCGTGATTCCGTGTCGGTCATGTTCAGTCTTAAATCCAAAATAATGCATTTTTTTCACCAAGGACGAGTTCACTGCTCTTCGGTAGGGGGTGAGGGGGGGTTACGACCATGTCTAATTATACCTTACTGTAAGTATCTATCTCTGACTTGCAATTTTATTTTAAAGGGACATTTTCCCTAACAAATGCTCCACGATAGCCCGCGAAATTCAAATTTTCTTACGTTTTTTGCAATTCGCAGGCCAGTGCTAGGTTGTATGTTGAATAAAATATTTTTCATCCCTTCTATTCGAAAAGTGTCGTTTTGTTCCCCTTTTAGCAGGATATGTTTGGTTGACCGTACTTTCCCAAGACATAACTTTGTTTTGTTTTCTTGTGGTCCCAAAATACCACTAAAAAATATTTAGGGGGAATCCGGGACCGTGGTCCTGGTCCCGAAAGCCCCCCGACCCGAGCAAAGTAGCTCTTTTCTCCACTAGACTTTTTAGCGGGCAGTAATGAGATTTGAATTTGGAACATGAATCGTTCATTGAAATCGAACAAAAATTGTATAAATTAGTGTTTGTACGGTGCGGGGACCAGCACCCGCATTGTAGAAAATATCAAATTAAGAGTTGCAGATAGTTCGCCCATGCCGTTGTCACCGCGCTCTTCTACATCAAAGGAACCTTTTCCTGAGCACCAGCCAGATACTGAGATTACAAACACTCAAAATACTGGATGACTTTTTTATCACTTTCCAAAAAAAATGGGTATATTCGGTGAATGGAGTACAAGCTTAAGGCATACCTAGTTTTGTTTTTCTTTTTTCCACAGTTTAGAAAAGAATTGATCCATCACCAAAAAACGCTACAAATTTAAAGTAAACTTTTCATATTAGAACAAAGAAAGAAAAATAAAAAACAAAAAATGTAAAATATCGAATTTCACATCAAACGATTTTTTTTTTTTAAGTTTGAATTAAAAAAAAAACTAAGTGTGGCATTTGCATCTACTCCATTCACCTATTATACCCATTTTATTTTGAAAGTGATAAAAATGTCATTCTGTATAAATAAATCCACAACTATATCAATCCCAAACAAAACACACACAGTGACAATAAATTTCAAAATTTCGCCAGTGTATTAGATATTTGAAATTTGAAATTGACCTTTTTTACATTCATGTCATTTTTTTAATTAAACTTATTCATTAATTACTTAAAAGTGTCTCTTATTTATTTTCTCATAGAACGAGATGAAAAGTAGAGTATATGACTCGAGAGCAAACTTATTTTTCCCTCAGGCGATGTACTTTGAATCCCTCGCTACGCTCAGGATTCCATTTGAGAATCCCTCGCTATGCTCGGGATTCTATTCTAGAATCCTTCGCTTCGCTCTGGAATCAAAATAGCGCCCTCGCCGTAAAAATACTATTTTGCTCCCTTGTCATACAATCTATTAATTCGCGGCTGTTAGACGTATGTAGTTACAGGATTATATTCATCATCAAAACCATCAATACAACCCTCCAAGTTCTTACAGGTGGAAAAATGACTTTTCCAAGGTCAAAATCATTCCTGCACCTTTATGAACTTAGAGGGTTGTATTGATTATTTTGATGATTATAATACTGTAACTACTACGTCTTACAGCCGCGAATAATATTCTAATCAACATAATTATGACCTAGCACACACCCATTCTAAGTTGCTCGTAGAATAATTTGCCAAAAAATCAGAATGATCGCATGTATTTTATTATGGTTTTACTCGTTATTTTTAGAGATAAGTTCGTGATTTTTTTTTATCGAGTAAAATTATTTGTATTATGTTTATACAAATAACTTTACTCGATAAAAAATAATCACGAACTAGATAACAAGCACTAATAGACTAGCATATATCCTGAAGAATATTCTATATTTTTCTTGTTTTGTGTATTGCAGTGAATCATATGCTTTTTTGGATTATAAAATTCGCGTTTAGCTCCTGTAGACCCCTTAAAGGAATTTTGATTTTATTTGAGGAATACGCTCTACCTGCCTCGTTGGCCTAGTTCTCGCAATCACGACTACTGAGCATTAAGTCCTGAGTTCAATTCCCGGGTCAGGCAAACTGATAATGGGTTTTTCCGTCAGGAATTTCTCAGTAGCAGCCACGGAGTCTGGATTTGTGCGCGGTTGATGGTAATAGGCTCGGCTCGGATAGATGTGTCATGTTCGTGTACGGGCGCTGTCAGTTGAGACTGGTCATCACTTAGCTGCCACGGTTCATTTTTACATTGTTGATTTAATCTTTTACTCTGGACGCTCTTAATGTGCACGTTTTTCTACATCGTTCTCACATATATGTAAAATCTCAACATGAATGATGTCACCAAGATTTTGTAACAATATTTTGATTTAAAAAGACTGTCCATGGAGTTTCTTGCCCGTTCTTCTCCATTGAGATCTACGCTAGGGAAAGGGCAACTACAGTACTTTCTCAAGTTATATGTATTGTGACTGGGACTGTAGCTTTGTTTTTTTTTGTGTTTTTGACATTCAAAAGTGCCGTAATGGTCTAATTGAAATAAATGCTTTGAGTTTGAGTTTGAGAGTTTGAGTTTGAGCTCGCCCCCTATTACATGGGACTTAAGAGCATATACTACCTCAGATTAGCAACTCTATTTGTGGTGGTTCAAACTTTGTTTTTAATACTGTTAGAATAACGTATTAATCAGCTTGCACTACAAAGCGGTTGTTAAGTCAGTCACTGCGGCCGAATAGTGCCAAATGAGTGGTTTTTATACTTTATAAAATCAAATTTTCGTCTTTTGGAAAAAATAAAAAACATAAGACCTGCTTTATAGTTAGTTCAGTTAGTATGCAAAGTTTCATGATCTAATTTGAAGTACTATTTGAATACCAGCGGTTTATTGTTCGATTTGGAGGTAACTTTGGGATTTTTTTCTATCGAGAAAATTTTATGAAATTGTGTTTTTGCCAAACATAAGACCTAACATTAATCCTCAACTTTACCATATATTTATTTCAAAATTAATGCTGCAGTATTTTAGGCGTAACGGAGGATCATGCTAAGCCATTTGAGGTAGTATAGGCCCTTAAACATAGACTTAACTTAGACGACATAGCTGCCGTTGTGGGAAAAAACTGGATGAGGCTGGCACAGGAACGTGGAGATTGGCACAAGAAAAGAGAGGCCTGTACCCAGCAGTGGGTGAGTTCGGGCTGTGGATGATGATGATGATGATGATGATGATGATGAAACATAACTGTCGAAATGTGGGTGTACGATTAGGTACACCTCTGCCTAACCCGTCGGGGATTATAGGCGTGATGTTATGTTATTAGATTATTTATGTGCCAGAAGGTTTTTACCGCTGGTTTCTCCAACGCATTGGTTTAGATTAGATAATTATCATCTTAATGTGTTTATAATAGACTAGCGGACGGCATGCGGTTTCTCCCAAGTAGTTCCCGTTCCCGTGGGAGTACGGAGATAAAATATAGCCTATGTTACTCAGGGTGAATGTAGCTTTCTAATGATGAAAGAATTTTTGAAATCGGCGCAGTAGTTTTTGAGTATATTCATTACAAACATTCACACACACACACACACACACATACAAATCTTTCAAAAATCAAAATCAAAATCAAAGCATTTATTTCAAGTAGGCCAGTTACAGGCACTTTTGAATTGTCGAAACAAATATGAAAATTAAATGTAGCTACAGTCCCAGACACAAGACATAAAAACTGTGAAAGTACTGTAGTTGCCCATTCCCTAGCGTAGATCTCTATGGAGAAGAATGGGCAAGAAACTCCATGGACACTCTTTTAAATCAGAATATTTTTACAAAATCTTGGTTACATCATTCATGTTGAGATGGTACATTATGTGAGAACAATGTAGCAAGATGTGCACGTTAAAGGTGTCCATAGTAAAAAAAAAACAAAAACAATTAAAAAATAAAATTATTAAATTCAAAAGCCGTGGCAACCAAGAGCTGACCAGTCCCAACTGACAGCGCTCGTTCACGAACATGACGCATGTATCAGCACCATTCAACTCAACCATTTTGAAGGGAACTAAATGATCCGACACACGCGTCACCATCAGCGAGACATTTGAGTGAGCATGACATATCTCCTAATCGCCACGGCACATTCAAGTCAAGGAAAAACGTAGGTTTCTAGCGACTGATAGCATTCTAGTACATAGCACTCACACAATATGCGATATGCGGCTATATAATAATAAAGAGATTGATTCTATACAATGCAAAGATAGTTGTACAATCTTCAGCAGCTCCAACAATACAATTTAATGCTATCTATTTTCTATCTAATTTATGCGCCCCTGTCCTTGTGGAGCAGGACCGGCATTGAGCCAAGCAGTTTTATCAGCGATATAGTCGTCCAATTTGTAATATGCTTGCTTACAAAGTGTGCGTTTAATACATGTTTTAAATTTTGTTTCATTCAGCTCAAGAATGCTTTGTGGAATTTTATTATAGCATCTCAAACAGTACCCCATGAAAGATGAGTCTACTTTAGCGAGTCTGAAGCCTGGCTGAACTAATTGGTCCCTATTTCTAGTACTGTAATTGTGTCTGTCACCTCTTTTACCAAAAATATGTAGATTTTTTCTTACGTACATTATGTTTTCGTAGATGTATTGACAATGTACAGTCATGATGTTTATTTCCTTAAACAGTTCCCTCAAAGAATCGCGCCTACGAAGATTGTATATGACTCTGATGGCTCTTTTTTGCAGAATAAATATAGACTCAATGTCAGCAGCCCGTCCCCATAACAAAATGCCATAAGACATTATACTATGAAAGTAACTAAAATAGACCAATCTAGCAGTATCTACATCAGTAAATTGACGGATTTTTCTAATAGCATATGCTGCCGAACTTAGCCGCCCCGCCAGAGATGTTAAATGAGAACCCCATTGTAGCCTTGAATCAAGCGTAATCCCCAGGAAAACCGTTTTATCTACGAATTCAAGTTTCTCTTTATTCAGTACTATATCACAATCGCTACTTTTAACATTCGGTAAAGCAAATCTTATGCATTTCGTTTTTTTTTCATTTAGTACTAAATTATTTGCTGTGAACCAATTATGGACTTGAAGTAGGGCATTATTCACGTCATCTAAATTTTGGGCCCGTCTATTGATCTTAAAAATTAGGGAAGTGTCATCGGCAAATAACACCATATTTTGAGGTTGGTTTTTCAGTAAATAGGGTAGATCATTTATATATACTAAAAAGAGGAAAGGACCCAATATTGAGCCTTGCGGAACCCCCATTTTTACTTTTAAACCCTGTGAATTAACACCATTTATTTGAACATATTGTTGTCTATCACTCAAATAAGATTTTAACAAACTAAGTGCAAGTTTACCTAGTCCGTAATGCTCAAGTTTCAAAAGCAATGTGTCGTGATTTACACAATCAAATGCTTTGGAGAGATCACAAAATATTCCTACAGCGTCTTGGGACTCTTCCCACGCCGTAAATATGTGCTTTATTAAGGTTACACCGGCGTCGGTTGTACAACGTCCCTTGGTGAAACCATACTGTTGATCGTGTAAGATTCTATTGGTGTTAAAATGATTGACCATTTGATTAAGCATTATCTTTTCGAACACCTTACTAAAAACTGGCAACACGGATACAGGCCTATAATTATTTGTATCTTTACTATCACCGGATTTGAAAAGAGGTATGACTTTACTGTATTTCATTAAATCAGGGAAAACTCCTTGGTCTACGCACAAATTAAAAATTAAAGCTAAGTATGGAGCTATAGTCTCAAGTATGGATGTACAAACTTTGATAGACATTCCCCATAGATCTTCGGTCAGTTTGATTTTTATTTGCCGAAAAGCTTTAATAACTATCATCGGGTTTATGTGTTTAAATTTAAATTCAGCCTGGCATCCAGACACATTCGCCTTTAGTAAACCAATTGAGACTTCAGGAGAGGAATTTAGAGCCTCCGTAGTTTTTAACGGTATATCGGTAAAGAAATTTACAAATTCTTGAGCTACTTCCTGATTAGAGCTTTTAGGACCACATGCTGTATCTAATGTGTAGCTAGTATTACGTGTTTTCTTCCTGTTAGTCTCGCTATTTATGACTTTCCAAACTGTCTTTATTTTATTTTCTGCTGTTTTGATCTTGTTGCTAATGTGCAAGGCTTTGGCAACCTTGCATGTATCTCTAAAAATTTTTGAATACTTAGCAACATATTTGTTAAAAGTTTCAGTGTTCATATAAGGCTTAAGGCCATAAAGCTCAAATAGTGTTTCCCTACTTTTTCTGATACCTCTAGTTGCCCAATCACTAAATATAAATTTAGGGCAAATACTTTTTGACTTCTTTTCAAAAGTTTTGTTGAATTCAGTGTGAACTATTGAAAAGAAATAATCATAAAATTGATTTATATTAATATCGTCATGGCTCATAACACTTAATTTGTTCTGTAGAGAAATATTATACCTATTTAATTTGTTAGAAGTTATGGGTCTAAATTTAATCTGAATTTTTTGCAATGGTGTATTACACCTAAAAGTTACAGTTTGTCCGCTATGGTCAGACGGCAGACAATTAACTATGGCTTTATCTAAGTAATCACAATCACAGAAAACATTATCTATACAAGTAGCAGAAGATGGAGTGACTCTAGTAGGTTCTATAAAAGTGTTGGTCAAGTCAAATGACTTAAAAAGATTTAATAACCGACTGCTATTTGAATTTTCTTCTAAAATATTGATGTTAAAATCACCACAAATAATTATAGATTTATTACTGGCTGCAAGTTTTGCCAGGACATCTTCCATTATTGACTCAAATAAGGAAAAGTTTTGATAGTTTGGGGGTCTGTACACACACACAATAACATGCTTATCTAGCTCAACACAGGACAGTTCGACGCAATGTTCAGCCGAGAGACCTATTATGTCGTTACGTTGCTTATATCTTAAACAATTTTTTACAAAAATTAAGGAACCTCCACGAAGCATAGTTTTACGGTTATAGCAGCTACCCACCATATAGTTCTCATAATTAATAAGCATTTGGTAATCCTTAAGCCAATGTTCAGTAAAACAAATAATGTCAAACTTACTTTTTTCTAAAAACAATTCTATTTCTAATAATTTTGAAGAAATGCCTTGGATATTTTGGTGGAATAATTTTAAAGTGTTCTGCTGAGGCCCTTTTTTACTAGCTAATTGAGTGCAAGAAGATACCTTGCTGTTGGTAGGTTTAACAATATTGTTAATGGCACCTTCTGTTGTCTGACTTTCTAGTTTAAATTAATATTAATATCTGGAGAGAGCCCCGAGACTCCCGTGCCATCGCCAGACAACAAGATCCTATCACTAATATACCCTACTTGAGAATTTTCCACGGTGACATATGGATCCTCCTCAGTATAATGTTTGTAAACATCAATAGCACTAATGCTATATTTATTTAAGGTCACCACCTGTTCATTAGTATTATTACTAATAGTCGCAGTATTTACAATATAACTAAACTTAGACATACTACTTATGTCTGTGTGAATATTATAAGCTAATAGCCGAGCTATTTTGTGTCTACAACTAATAGGTAGATACACTTTACCCCGGGTCGAACTAAGTTTATCAACAAAAGTGTTGATATCAAGAAATATAAGTTTGTCACTGTAGTGACCTGCTAAAAAATGTAAATGTCTATTTAAGAAGTGAATATAATTGTTTTTTCTGTTACATAAATTTTCAAAATATGGAAAAGCGCACAATATTATTTTATTACAATTTAATTTCAACAACTCTGAGACACAATCAGTGATGTCTTCCTTTTTAATCTTTGCACTATTACCAACACATATAGTAATGGTGGTACTAGGATCACAAACAGTCTTAGTTACAGATGCCATAATCTGTTTGTAGTTTGACCCTGGCATACAATTGTTTTGGGTACAATAACTCAGGTTATTACTAATTAATTTACCTAGCCCCCTACCTATACTGTCAGAGAACATAACTGAATGATTACAGTCACGACTAATAGGAGAAACAAAATTACCAATCTCAGGCAGACTATCATGCAACTCAGGCTGTACTACGTGTGAGTAATCTAATGTAATATTAGTTGTTTGTTGGTTTGATATGCTGTCCTGAGACAAATTCTCAACCTGGTATGGGTCCTCCATTACCTCAGGCTGGATAGTATCATGGTTGGTAACTGTCTGGCAACTACATTGACCCATTACCAACTCATTTGCTGCATAAATATGTTCCCTAATTTGTTTCTGAGAAATCTTATACCTACTAGAAAGGGAACTTAGTGATTCCTGAAGTACCTGTATTTCAGACTGCAAATGCTGAGTATCAATTTCATAAATTTTTATACTGTCCTCTAATTTTATTTGGTAATTATTTAACTTATTAAGTAAATCAACACGCTCTTTCCTCAGTGGAATAAATTTGGAAAAGCGTTTATGTTGTTTCCTAAATTGATTACATTTTTTAATTATTCTGTTTAATTTTGCATATTTTTTAATCTTCCTATTGCTAACTATAAAATTCTGTTTTAGTAAGGAATCTTCAGTTAGATCAATTGTTATTAAGGAAGGGGGGTTACAATTAGTTTTTAATAATTCATCATATAAGAGATTTGTTTCTATAACCTGAGTACATTCTTTTTCTTTCTGTAACTTAACTATACAATTATTGGCATGAATTAACTCATCTTCCAGATCCCTAATTTTAAACAAAGCCTCCTCATACAAGTTACTACAATTATGAAAACCATCCGTGACCACCTTCAGCTGATCCCGTTCATCAACAACGTCCAAGTATTGCTGATGTAGGTCTACTAGCTCCCGTTTTAAGCTGGAGTTTTTGCTATTAACTTTATTGACTTCCACCTCACTCTCTTCTCTTTCCTGCAACAGTAGTTGAACTTGGAGGTTGGATTCTTTGAGTTCTTGGAGGGCCGTTCTCAATTTTAGCTCCATATCTTGAGCAGTAGCCTTACGGGTCATCACAGGCATGGTTACAGGATTGGTTACTGAAAATTAGAAGTAAAGAAACGGTGTTAACTAGTAGAATAGACAAATAAAGTGAAGTTAGCGATGAAAGGGAAAGAAAAAAAGTTAAAGTAATGAAATGGAATGAGGTAGGCTGCTATAGCTTTAAAATATTATCCAATTCAATGTAAATAATTGAATAAATATTCAGTTTCATTGGTTCTATTGTCCTAATGATTTACTTTTTCCTATGTGGGTATGTTGCTAAAAAAAGAAAAAAAAAATACTATTACATTAATGCAAGACAATAAATTATCTTAAACGATATATCTAATCATTTCCATTGAAAAGATTGATTTGAATAAAATAAAAAAAATAAACAGAGATGAGTTAGGGAATTACTCAGTTTTGATGTTATAAGACCGGTTGTCAACAAAGAGATTTAGAACCAGTACAGGGAACTAAATACGCGAAAAATTATACTAGAAATGGGCATGGATTTGTAATAGAGATAAAGAGAGGTTTGTGCGCTGTTATTAAATAAAAACTAAACAATACTTCCCCTGAATTATCCGTTTATGTCCGTAGTTAGAACGTCAGCTGTTTTTTTTAGGTTACCGGTACCGTTGTAGTGCCGAAAAACTTCATTAATTATCACGATAACAATTATCCTGAGTATTTACGCATTTATGATACGTTTACACAAACAATTACACCATAATATAACTTATTTACTAATTAAATTTAAATTTTAAATACGGAACAAAAAATTTACATGTCACTCGGGCAGTGTTGCCAGTCTATCTCTTGGAGATCGCAGTGATGGAAAACCCTCCTTTCCTCTTTATAATATTAGTCTAGACGTATTTTCTTATCGTTTTTTGTTAGTTATTTCTTGATAAATCGTTTTTATTTAAGGCATTATTATCACCTTCTGTAAATTCACACTTTAACATGTACCAAGTATTTATTGACCGTGACGCAAATTGGTACGAAATTACGAATGCCACCATGTTGTTCTTTCAAATCATCATCATCATCTGCCTAGCCTTTTCCCAACTATGTTGGGGTCGGCTTCCAGTCTAACCGGAGGCAGCTGAATACCAGTATTTTACACCACAATGACGGGGAGACCAAGAACCTTTCGGCTTCATTAAGAGTCTTTTTACACCCTATATAAGTTCTAATCTGTTCCTACAGCATAAAAATAAAGGGTGAAGCGGGCCAGGATAACCCGAGAAATACAAAGTTTCCATTGACATATATATTACTTGACATATATATTACTGCGTAAGGACTGGGTGGACCGCATGTTACAATGACGCCTCGAACGTGGTCCCAAAATGGTCTTCCCTATAGCGAACTAAACTAGAACGCGTTCGGCTGTCTTCGGGAGCGGTCGTAAATTTTACAAGCAAAAATGCCTAGTTGTGTCGTGAAAGGATGCGTGAACTACGACAAAAAGCACAATAAAATAAATGATAACATTTCTTATCACCGGTAAGTTAAAAAAAAATATGATATCAACTTCTAACATTATTTAAAACAATTTTCTTTCGTATTTGTCTCAACGTTTGGCAAAGACGACGCGAAGCCCCGTAAAAGTTAGACACAACTTTGCAGCGGCGCGCGTTTTAGCCGATGAAATGAAAAGATTTAATAATTCATATCATAAAATTAATTTTGTAGGTATAAAATATTTTTTATTGTTTATTACAAGCAAATTAAAATGTGTTTTTATGTACTTACTGGTAAAAATCTATAAGTACAGTGAAAATACGTATTTAATTTTCAGATTTCCTACTGATTCGGTGCGAAAAATACCCGCTCTTACAAGGTTACGTCTAGGGGCAGACCACGCCGATTGACATCGTAGTTCATAGTAGTTCTAATAGATGGCGTTAGTGTTTCTGTATGGCGACCGCGTTCAGCGAACGTTCGGATGACCGTATCTTTACTATTTAAATCAATGATATTACTTGACATAAAATCAATGAAAGTTTCCTTCGTCTTTTGCAATTTGCAGGTCAGGTTGTATCTTGATTAAAATATGATTCGCAACCCTAACTGGTAACTAATATGGTTTTACTGAGTTATAATCATTAAAATCATCAATACAACCCTCCAAGATAAATAATTTATTCATTGAATGAGTTTCTCTAGAAATTATCAAATGTAAGGAATTTCGCGGGCTACCCTGGCGCTAAAAAAGTCATTTTAAAGTGTTGCCCAGTAAAATAAAACAAATAAATTCGGGGAGAATTATCAGGAGACGAATTTATATTTTTTTATTTTTCAAAAAACGATTTTGCTTAAAATTTTAACTCGATTGTTTGACAGCTATTAATTTTAGTATTTTATTGTTTATTAGAAGGAATTAATTGTTGTATCGGAATTTCCGTTACAACATTTTGTTCACATTCTAGCAAACATAAATTTATGCACTCATATTAGAATTTGATTACATATCAAAAGAAACGATGGTTAAATTGTGTGAGGAATGTTAGGAAAGATAATTAAGTAAATGATAGTGTGTCGGTTTACAGAGGAGAATGGAAGAAAAAAACGTGTTGCGCCGACCCCAAGTAACATAGAATGGCAGGGGCAGGAAGATAATGATTAGAACTTGATTAATAAGAATACAAAATACTAAGAATTGCACTGACTATTCACTATCACAATTACTCTTCATAAACATACCGATGACTATCACTTCAACTGTTTACCTTCCTCTGATACCTACTTATTTATTATCATTTTGTCTGAAGATAATGATCGTATTTGTACCTACCTATTAATCAAAACTACATAAGTACGTACTTAGAAGATACAAAATATGAATAATTATATTTAACGTATCCCTTATACCTATTCGCAGAGGGGAAAACATAGGGGTAAGGCAGTGGAGCAACCTATCTTTGTCATTTCATCCTCATTATGCCAGTTATTTTATAAATGCCATGCATTCAGGCGGCCTATTGCTTTTTAATCGTCTGCCAAAAGAAGGAGATTATCGATTCTCCAGTTGTTTTTCTCTGTGTTTGTTCAGCGATATCTTCGTCAATTGTAAACTGATTTCGATGTTTCTTTTTTTATTTGAAAGAATATTATTTCACAGTGGTCCCGTTTAAATTTGGTGAAGATCTGTAGCTGCGGGTCTAAAATGGCCGGTTTAGCAGAATCTACGCAGAATCTTTGTATAAATCACGTTAAAAAAATGTAATTCTTAAAATGGACTTTTTGCACGTAATTATAAAGTCCATTTTATGAATTTTAAATTTTTAACGTGATTCTTAATACGATTCTGCTAAAGCGGCCATTTTAGACCCCCTGATCTTCGGAGATATACAATGGAACTCTTTAAAAATAGACAGCAAATCGGTCGTGATTGCTGTAATAGCTTGGATGTTTATTGTTTTCAAAACATCATAACTTAACATCACGCCTGTATGCTCTGGGGGTACGCAGATGTGTAGGTACAGTACTTTAAGGGGACTACAGGAGCTAAACGCGAGTTTTATCATGTAAAAAAGCATATGATTCACTGCAATAAACTAAACCAGAAAAATATATGATATTCTTCAGTTTTACTCGATAAAAAAATATTTTAACGAGTAAAATCCATACTAAAATACATGAGATCCTTCTGATTTTTTGGAAAATAATTCTACAAGCAACATTTTAGCATGGTAGTGTTTTATTTTTTTAGTCCAATCAAAAGATTTTTTGTAAATCGCAAAAACAACCACTTTGTAGTGCAAGCTGATTATAACTTTATTCAAACAGTATTTCAAACGAAGTTTGAACCACCACAAATAGAGTTGCTAATTTAGCTCCTGTAGTCGCCTTACTACCCAGTTTACCGTATCCACCCTGTTATAGTCTTATGTCGCGGTAAGTTGTAACTTTGACCTCCAATATCTCCGTAACTAGAAGGTTCCTAGGTATAGTCTACAATAAAAAAAAAAATCGCAATGACGGGGAGAACAAGTGCCTTTCAACAAGTAGGTACCTAGTACTTATTAAAAAAAAAAACTTGTGACAAACTTGGAACTTTGACCCCTAATATCTCACAAGGTAACTAGAAGGTTCCCAGGTATGGTCTAGATTTCTAGAACAAAACAAATATCGCAATCACGGGGAGAACAAGTGCTTTTCAACGAGTACCTTAAAAACTTGTATTAAAAAAAAAAAAACTTGTGGCAAAGTTGGAACTTTTTCCCTAATATCTCCGTAACTAGAAGGTTCCCAGGTATGGTCTATATTTCTAGAACAAAACAAATATCGCAATGACGGGGAGAACAAGTGCTTTTCAACAAGTACCGTAAAAACTTGTATTAAAAAAAAAAACTTGTGGCAAAGTTGGAACTTTGCCCCTAATATCTCCGTAACTAGATTCCCAGGTATAGAACAAAAAAAGAAATATCGTAATGACGACGGGGAGAACTTTCGGCTTCTTTAAGGATACTTTAACACCCATTATGATTTTAATTTACATAATAGCCCATGGAATCGTTTCATGATTGTTACCACTTCAAGGGCGACTATAATTAGAACACCTAACATTAAAATAAAACCCACATTTGACTTTGGAAGGTTCTAGAATATCAAATAAGAAATTAGACGGCAAGTTTACCGCTGTGAGTAACGTTTTGTAAATCAATAGTGCCTTGTAGAGCTGGCAGTATCATGCACGGTTCTTGAGTAAAATACTGTTAGGCAAGTCCCAGTTACATGGGCTGCGGGACTGTTCGAAAGAGATACCGTGGCCCCGGAACACAAAGGGCGATGAAGGAACATGGATGGGTTTTAGTCAGTAAAAGTCTGACACTCCCTCCCTCCTGCTCCGCTCAGAGCGGAAGGAGTTATTGGATGATGTCCCATCAGAAAAAAATAAAAATTAGGTACAACTATACTTCTATTTATATCTATACATCATCAGCTAGCCTTTTCCCAATTATGTTAGGGTTGGCTTCCAGTCTAACCGTACCTATGATTATCTCACCTCCACAATACAAGTTAGTACTGGGCAATACGAAATAGCGAACCTGGATCCGTAGTCGATTTAAAGACTTCTAAGCCAGGCATGGCAATTCATGTCCAAGAAAGCATTAGGCTAGTTTCCATCATTTCAAATCTATTTAGTCCGTCAGTTAGAGTATTGGAAAATAATGGACACGTATTTTTTGGTTTTATAAATCAATGAATATTGACAAAGATAAAACGCATCAAAACTCAAGTGGGGCTTGTGACGTCACAATGCACTAAAAATTATAGCAAGGCGTGACGTATTGAGAATTTTAAAAGCGTCATATCTTCGTCAATGTTGGTTTACGTAACAGAAGAAAAAATACTTTTCAAATATTTTTTGATAATCTAACTGACGGGACTAATTAGATTTTTTCAGGACACAAGCCTACGACTAGCAACCTATATGGCTACTACAACCAACCATATGGCGGGAAAAATATAATGAACGAGTTACATATTATAAAATAATTAATGAAAAACTACAACACTTAATGGCGTTTCCACTCATCATTACTAGACGCGCAGTAACGTGGCTTAGTGTCCTTGAATATTAATTTGTTTTCTTGAATTGTTTAGTATCTGTAGAAGTTAAGTCTTTTTAAACAGAAACCTGGCCTGAATCGGAATTGTGGCCTTTACTGCCAGTTATTGTTACAATGGGTCTATGCTGGGAACTATTAGACGTTTCACAGATGTTTTACTATAGGTATCCTTCTAGTCTTCTTAGCGTGTCGATGGCAATTTAAATTGTTTAGGCCTAGAACTGAGCTACTACAGTTTTATATTTGATTTTGTTTAAAAGAAGAAGCTTATCCGGAGAAATATGTAGGTTCGACCACTCATCATCATTTGCCTAGCCTTTTCCTATGTTGGGATCAGCTTCTATTCTAACCGGATGCAGCTGAATACCAGTATTTTACATGGAGCGACTGCCTATCTGACCTCCACAACCCAGTTAGTCAGTACTAACTGGGTAATACGATACAACTCCCATGGTAAGACAAGTTGTCAGTGTGACCTGTAACGACTGTCAAAGATCTTGTATTACTTAGAATGATAGGGTTTTTATTTTTTTTCTAATTAGCACTTGCTACGTGGGTGTTCGTCAATGTTCGAAAAGTCGATTTTGATATTCAATAACACTCATATTATAAAGATATTCCGCCCACTATCGTCTACCGCCCTAGCCATCGCGTCAGTCGTCTATTTTTATCCAAGAAAGTATATTTCGACGCCCACTTGAACGCAGGCTCTTTATGCAAAAGTCCTATAGAAGTTTAATTATGAGACGTTAAAAGCCGACCATTTTTACCCGATTACGGCGAAGCCAAAAAGAAGTTATGATGTTGGCAGGGTATGTAAGTGTTTGTATTTACGTATGTTCCTCCGTAGCGCCTAAACTATTCGTCCGATTTTGATGAATAAGGTGTCAATCGATTCGTTATTATAGACTGGGTAACATTTGGCTACATTTTAACCGACTTAACAATAGAAAGAGTTGATTTTTCCAGAATTTAATTAGTGCTTGATTTTTAGTAGTCGGGTTTTTTAGTTGTAGCACAAATTACACGTTATTAATTGGATGCAGGAAATGGCAATCACTGTGGGATAATATTGAGTAAATTGTAATGGCAATAACAATTTACTTACTCAATTTACCCCATAACGTCCACTGCTGGACATAAGCCTCTCCCATGATGGGAGGAATTTTCCGTAATCTCCACGCTTGGCAGGCGAATTGGAGATCGCAGTGATGAAAGACTAACAGAAAACGCTGCTGCCCATTCTCTGGTCAACGGAGGCGCAAGGTGTTCTGCCTCAGACATTAGTCGCCTTATACGACACCCGTGACTGTAATGGGTTGGTTCTATTCTACTCTGCCGGATACCACACGGCTATATATAATTTTGACAGTTCAACAATACTTATTATTTATTATTTATCCCAATAACACTTTGCCCCATCTGGGAATCGAAACCAGCAGCACGCGTAGCATGACCTCCGTGAAAACGGGTTTTGTCGACGGAAGAATCGACAAAATGACAGATTGTAGAAAGATTTATATTCAGCTAAATCGGTCGTCGTTTCGGAGATAAGCCCAAACAAACAGAGAGACAATTGTTTAAAATAGGTAGGTACCGTTCATACTTCATAGTTTCATATGTATTTAGTCAAAATCTGGTATATATTTTGAAATTACAACTCAAAATCGAGCTACAGTTACTATGGTCCCCTAAAATTGGAAGGATGCCCAAAAAAATGGCGACCGCGATGCCTTTTATGGGACAAAAGACGTCAAATCAAATCAAATCAAATCACTTTTATTTGTTAACACAGTTACAGAAATACAGATCTTTTAATTGATAAAACCGAGCGCTATGTTATGCCAGTAGCAGGCTTACAAATATGGGGAGCATCTAGCTCAAGATTACAATTTATATAAAGTATCTAAAAAAATATATATATATATATATTTGAGAATCATTCATAAGTATGGCATTTAATTAACAAAATAAGAATAATTGCAAAAAAAATATTTTAACATAATAAACATGGATTAAAGAAATAGGTACTTACTTACGCATAATTTATAATGACACATTGTTATCATAAGTAATTTAATTTCAAGAATTCATCTAAAGTCTAGTATCATTTGTCAATAAGCAATTTATTCAGTACCTTTTTAGGGTTCCGTACCCAAAGGGTAAAAACGGAACCCTATTACTAAGACTTCGCTGTCTGTCCGTCTGTCTGTCACCAGGCTGTATCTCATGAACCGTGACAGCTAGACAGTTGAAATTTTCACAGATGATGTATTTCTGTTGCCGCTATAACAACAAATACTAAAAACAGAATAAAATTAATATTTAAGGGGGGCTCCCATACAACAAACGTGATTTTTTTGCCCTTTTTTGATAATAATGGTACGGAACCCTTCGTGCGCGAGTCCGACTCGCACTTGGCCGGTTTTTTTTGAATTTTGATAATGGCATATTTTTAATGAAATTCGGTATTTTATTATAATTTTTTGGAGCGTTGCCGAAGAAGCTTTTACGCGTTATTTATTTAACATTACAAACTTTATTTAGATATTGAGTACGTAGTGGATTTCTTCTGACTTCAGATAAGGTAACAAATAAATGCGGGTATTTTTACACAAATAATGCATTCCATTATGTACTTACATTGCATTGACGTGTATTCGTAGACTTAGTAAGTTAGTACCTATCTTGCATTTTTCAACGTGATTTTAGAGTTGTTTTACCTTAGTCTATAACTATATAATTATACTTGCTAATACTAGAAAGACGTAAAATGTATTTGTAAGCTTGTATGTAAAGGTTAATCTCCGGAACTAAAGCTCAAATTAAAAAAAAAAAAAAACACTGGTAGAAAGCTACCATAGTCGTGGGTGATAAAGGCTGTAAATTATATTTAAATCATGCATATTAGCCCAGCTACCACAATTTTTGCGGACAAAGTCGTGGCTGAAGTGCTAGTAATTAATAAAATAGGTACTTACCTATCATTAGTTACATGCCCCCTTATCAGATGTTAGAGTAGGAGTAGGTACTCTAAAGGTCCCAATAAACCTACCTCTGGCTCACCTTTCAAGCAAAATGGATGTGATTTTTATGTTATGTTTATCTAAGTTAGTTACTTAAATAGAGTAATTAAATTGTTTTCAAAAGTTTAGTCCGATAAAACCTTCGCAATATTTCGTTCTTAGTTTTTTTTTCTCTGTGATCTTTGACTTATCGTGCCCGTTTTTATCTTTTAACAAACAACCAATGTTCTATAGTTACCTATACGCGATTACAATTTCCGTTAATTTTACATAGGTATTTTATTGAAGAACCTAAAGCTAGACTGATTCGATACCAGACGTAAATATTTTGATAACAGTGCAGTTACAAATCAAAACAATGTAGGTATCTATAGGCGCCTACTTTGGTTTCAAAACTGAATCTAAACAAGGATATTCAAGACGAATTTACCGTAAACAACACCAAATTCACAACAAACTGGAATAGATATGTAATAACAAAAACTTGAACATCTGTTTATGAATATCGCTTTACCATAATCGAACAAAAAATGAGTGATTTCTGCATTTGACGGTGATCATGACGTGATTCTACCCTGTAGACACATACAAGGAAAATATTTCGCAGAATATCGGTAACGATCGGTTGTGTTCGCGATTATTCATCTCTTTCGCACCCGTAGAAACGCCAATCACGTCACGCTATCGAATTTCCGTGCTCTTCTCTTCATGTTGGCTCCGTCAGTACATATTTTTAGATTGTGAAGTGCAGACGTACGGAAAGAAACATTTTATCGGTGATTTTTAAAACGAAATTGAAGAATTAAATCTTTGTTTACTGTTTTGGACGTGTTACTCGTGTTGAAATGGCTAAGGTAAACTATCGTTTGGTTTTCAGAGATAAGTAAATATTGTTGACAAGAGCGATTACACGAAAATGTGTATTTTTTTTTGCACAGTACGTCGCACCACCGGTGACGTATCAGCTCGGAAGATAACTCGTACCATATTTCATAATAAAACCTTTTTTAGATAGACTTTTTATGAATTATTTATTTCGTAACATACTATGTAACAAAACAAACCGCCACCGTTATGTAATAATATTTTAATTGGCGTAAATAAACAGTTTCACAGCACATAAGAAAATACCGAAGCATTGGACACGGAAGATATAATATTAAACCGCGAAATACGCTGCACTGATATTAAAAAAAACGAATGATGCGAATTCTTTCAAACAATTAATATCTATGTCATCTTTTCATCAAAATATAGGAAAAGAAAACATGCAAAGCAGGCAATTTTTGTTTGCCCTGCAGGTAACATTTTAGCACTGTCAAAATCAATACCTATTTTATTGAAAAAAAAACAAAGTCATAACAACATTGCCATATCAATCACTTCCCGTAGTTCATGTGAACTTGAATAATATGGAGAAAGGCAAGTTTACGTGTGTACTTTTATAAGACTGCATGTGACGTACCTACGTTAAAAAAAACTTTCCTAAACACCTAACATTGTTCTTTGCTGTGCAGCACAATCATTATTTATTTGAAGATTTAAATGTGTCAAGTTTTCAACAGTAGTTATTTGTTTGTAGATTTGTATGATGAAATAATCTAAACACAGTAGGTACATACGGCACGTCTATATGATAAGGGATTCTTGAGCATATCATTGTGATATTCACTTCATAATATTTCACATTAAATGTCTGTTTGTATGCGCTGTAAGGTATTAATAATAAAACGTAGTTGCTCGTGATTATTTCAACAACCACAAACCATTAGTGTGAACAATGAGTCACTAATGGACATATCTTATTTAGTTATTTCCTAAGACACATTCTATTGTTGTTTTGTTTTAATCTTTACTTCCTTATAAGACTTTAACTTTAGTAATGATGGCTTTGTCACGCTAATGAAATGCATGATATTAATGTCATTATTCGTTAAAAGAAATGCGTTTCAATATTATCAAATGAAATAAATTAAAATACCAGCCTATTACTCTCCCACTGCTGGGCAAAAGCCTCTTCTCATACGGAGAAGGCACGAGCATTGATCACCAATCTTGCTCAAGACGGGTTGGTGATTTCAGACCTTTATTAATTATAAGTCCCATGTTTCCTCACGATGTTTTCCTTCACCGATGTCTGTGATTAACAAATACTTTGTTTATAATATAACTTGTTCTAAGTTTTTATTAATTTTCCAAGCATGTAGTTACAAAATAATACATTGTAGATTTTAGGACAGGTTTTTACGTCAGTGATGACACTCACCTGGGTATAAATAATTTTAACATGGCAACCCTTTACTCAGCTGTCATTGGGAGAGATGTTATATTAGGGTCATTTTTAGGTAATCATATTATTGAATATATTAGTTAACGCATATTATGATACCATACCTATTACTGGGTATTAGTCAAATATTAGTGAACATATTCATTATTAGCTACTCATTCTAATATTGATACCTGCTTTTATTCTCTGAATATGAAATATGCCTATTACCAATGATAATAATGAAAATGATGAATGATGATGAAAATGAAAAACCATCACCAAACCAAAACCTCCACTAAAAATAAATACAAAATAGCTACTAACTTAATACGTATTACGTAAATATTATCAATCACTGCGACACTGCGTGCACGGTGCTATCTGAATATAATATGGAGTCGCTGTGAGCTTCGGTCACCGCTAATATTCGTATTAGTTAGATTAGCGAATACACAGTACGACAGAAACAAGTGACCAAATTTGAAAAACGGTTTTCATTGCTTACTTACTTTGTTCCCAACTCATGCAGCTTTCATACGAAGCCCGACGTGTATAACTACATCTTTACAATACACACATTACGTGCATAATTCGACAAGCAAGCGGCCAGATACTATTCATACAATACAGATGAATATTCATCTCGCTCACTCGCCCGCCTAGAGTCGGTTTAGGTGAGTCTTGTCATCTCGCTCACTCGTTGGCGAGCGAGTGAGTGAGATGACGGCGGCGGCGGTTGGCAAATAGTAGGTAATAGACTAGCGAGCGAGGTGAGTCGCACACACAGATTATAGCCTCGCTATTACGCGTCCCTAATATTTGACTAATACCTGGTAACCTATTACTTTACATTCGCGTATCCTAATATGAATATAAGTGGCTTGTATTATAATACCTGTACCTATTATGAATATATTAGTTACACCTCTAATTGGGACTGGTTATCCAAATGTCAATATTGTCCGCCGGTCGGGAATATTTTTATGCGAGATCGATCGATTATAATTTAATATAAATGTCGTACACGATAAAGAATTTAATAATACAGGCTAAAAATAGCTACAAGAAGTTCCTAGATATTAATAAAAGCAGTTTCATGGTGAGTATCCATTAATTATTTAAGAAAATGGCGTAAACTCGCATTAGGCGTAGATGTCTTTGCATAAAGGTCGGAAAAAACCTGTAATTAGCACTAATTTGACTGACTATTGCCTTGAGAATGTTGGAAAATGATTAGAGTACAATAAAAGTAGGATTTGTTAAGAATTTGAGGCGTTTTTAGGTTAAACTTGTGTTTTTCCATTTTTAAGCTGTAAAGATTTAGTGAGCTTATTTTATTAGTTTCCTAGCCTTCAAACGTATGTTATCGGATAAATGTGAATACTAAAATAACTCTAGCGCAAATTTTGTGTCTAATTACGGCTATAAAATGCAAATTTATTGATAAGCAATTTCGCTTTAGATTTTGTTAGCAAAATCTTGCTATGTCTATACTACGTACATCTCTACTACGTACATCTACTATAAGTGGTAATGGGAGTCAAATGCACGAGTTGTGTACAGATCTGGGCCAAGACAAAGCCAGATGCCTTCTGTGTATGAGAATGGGCCATTTCCCTGCAGTGGGATAGGCTGCTAATCCACTATTGTTCTTACTGTCAGATGTGAGGGGATAGACTGTTGGGACCGGACTTTAAAAG
The DNA here is from genome assembly GCA_905147715.2 of Xestia xanthographa. Lineage (NCBI taxonomy): Eukaryota > Metazoa > Arthropoda > Insecta > Lepidoptera > Noctuidae > Xestia > Xestia xanthographa. The sequence goes on from LR990667.1 coordinate 21,942,858, forward strand.
TGATTTTGTTCAGAACGGTCATGTGCATACCTGCATACTCGTAGTACTCGCAACCAGTGTGCTTGTATGACCTGTAGGGCTATTACGTATCTCTGTTGACAGCTAGAAATGATAGTAACTGGGCTCAGTGTCTATCAATTAACTGTCAAAAGGTTAGTTTCGTATTATGTATGACCAGTCGCAATCAAATATAATGTCATTGGTTGTCATCATGGCTGATAGTCACGGTAACTCATTTTGACAGACACTTTCGTATCAATACTTATATTATTTCCATTCTGTAAGCATAGTGTAGTACAACAGAGTTTGAAGTGGCTTTCGTGAAAGACGTTACACTGTACCCTGGCTGTTAGTCACTGTGAAGTGATATCCACTTAGTGCAATACGTAATACCAATATTATGACATTCTCGGTTGTCATCAAAGTTCGGTGTACAACTGAAGCTTGATAGTCACTGGATATCAGAAAGATACGTAATAGGCCTACAGACTGTGGTCACCTTTTTGTTTTTAACAATTCAAAAGTGCCAGTAACTGTTCTAGATTTGAAATAAATGGTCTAAGTTTAAATAACCTTGGTCTGTGTATCTGGGTGTTATTTCATTCTACAAAGTAATCAAAATGTCAGAAGGTCACGATGTAACATGACAAAATGAAAACAGTATGAATCATTATTTGTTACTACTTCTACTACAATATAGCTAGCATCAATGGCCTGTTTTAGTTTTGCCTAGGCCGACTTGGGGCATCCCAACATGGATAGATTAGGTTAGAAGTGTATGGCGAGGTCAGATGAGCGAGTGAAAGTGAAGTAAAGGACCACTGGACCGTTTTGAACCCCCCATACCCTTCGTGGTAATTTTATTTATAAATCATTTTTTATTATTTAGAAAAAAATAGTTTTGGTTCTAATTTCACGATAAAATGGGGATTAATTTTGGTGATCATTTACTAATTTTGGCAATTAAAAGTGATTTTTTTGCCGTTACATTTTGCTAAATCTGGTGGTTCGTTCATTGTATGCCTATTAAAAAAGTATATAAGTAAGTAGTAAACAGGGGCGGCTGTACTTTAAGTGCGCTCGTGCGCTGAACCACCAATTCAAAAGATATAAAAATTACAAAATATTACATCACATTAATTTTTAAATTACCATATTTAATAATATTAAAAGAAATACAAAATCATTTAACAAATAAAATTTCCAATTATGACGAAACAATTTAATATTTTACCATCCCTGTAAAGAAAGACCTATTCTCGTGCGCTTCGGCGAGCGCACGCGGACTGCTAATACAACTTGTATGAGGTACGAGCTAACATGCCGGACGCGTGAGACAAAAGATAGTTCATAGAAATGTACCGAGAAATTAGTCAGTTTTCGTGCGCCGCACGAGCGGTGCGAGCCGAAGATAACCGAGAGTACCCGATGTTTGACGAAATTCGCCGGCCGAGGCGCCGAGCGGTGACGGTGGCCATGATGGATGACATCTCGATATCAGTATAGTGTTGCTGCATCGGTGACGCGTTAATTATTGTTTGTACTGGTAATAAGTAATAAGTACAAACAATACCCAATTTTATTAAAAAGGTGATTGAACATTTAATTTTCACTTCACAAAAATGTAACCAAAATAATAAAACATTAGCATATTTTATATAAACTGTTGTTTAATTGTAATTTCTAATCTTTGAGGAAGTAAAGTGCACCACCAGTTCGATGACCCACCAGCCGCCACTGGTAGTAAATCAACTATCTGGTGTCCACGTCACAAGCCTCGCTGCTTAGTGTGGCAGATGGCGGTGTGTGTAATGTTCAGCGATATTATTCAGCTTCATCCAGTTATAATGGAAGCTGACTCCAACATAGTTGGGAAAAGGCAGCCAAATAAATTGCCTCATGAGTTTGACTGTCGCACGTGCAGTAGCACTAGCTGAACATGAGATTCTAGGTTAGATTCCCAGGTCAGGCAAAGTGTTTTCCTACCAGCATGCCCATTACGTATCTCTGTTGACAGCTCGAAATGATAGTAACTGGGCTCAGTGTCCATCAAATAACTGTCAAAAGGTTAGTTTCGTATTATGTATGGCCAGTCATCAAATACGACCTCATCGGTGCCCATCGTGGCTGATGAGTCACTGTAACTCATTATGAGAGACGCTTTCGTCGTTCGGATATCAAATTGATGACACCTGAGTTTGAAGGGGCTTTCGTGAAAGACGTTACACCGTACCCGGGCTGTTAGTCACTGTAAAGTGATATCCACTCTGTGTAATACGTAATACCAATATTTTGACAATCTCGGTTGTCATCAAAGTTCGGTGTACAACCGAAGCTTAATAGTTACTGGAGATCAAAAAGATACGTAATAGCCCTACTGAAGTCTGGATTTGTCCTGGTTAGTGGTAATAATCTCCCACTATCACATAAGCCTTTATTGTATTGTGTAAACGGGCTGGTGTCCACAACTCCACTTCTCTTTTATTGTGTGGTTAGTGCTTAATCTGGTCTTAGACTTTTCATGCCGCCCATGGGCCTCTGACCTGGCTTTACATGCCGTCGAGAAATATCTCTCAGGCATGCTGGTTTCCTCACGATGTTTTCCTTCTACTAAAGCGTGTATTTCTCAAGGAATTTCTCAGTAGCAGCCACAGAGGTGGGATTTGCGCCCGGTTGATGGCAATAGGCTCACCCCCCATTACAGGTCGCGGCACGTAAGTCTAGCGCTGAACGATACTTGGAGGGGATATCTGCGCATGTTATACGACTGGAGAGCCAACGGCGCAACGCACGCCCCAAGACATTCTTATTTTTTACTTCTGCGCAATAACGGTCAACGCTAGAGTTACGTGCCGCGACCTGTACATGGGACTTAAAACTTATATGGCGAAAAGTGGATGGGTGGATTATAGGCGTCATTTTGTTTCAATATTTCTACAATTTTCAATGGAAAAAATGTGACATTGTGGTGTGATATTTTCCTTATTGCAGTTTTCTTTACTGACCAAGTTTTCCTTCCTCTATGTGTATTTCCTGATTTGTTAGGTATAGCAGTCAGGTGAAGATTTTTTTGATGTGAAACATCTAAGGCGCGTGTAATCCAATAAAAACAAATGAAAAATGCGTGGCGTTCGAACCGGCCCGAACAATCCCGAACATTACCGACCTGTTGAAGCAGCATATGATCTACATAGTCGCCATGGTTTACAACAAGCCAGCTGGTCTCGGGGCACAGCGCTAGGTTACAATCTCGTGACTTCGAGTTCGTTTCCAGCATAAGGACTTTCTTTTTGTGAATCGAGTCATTTTGTTTTTATTTGGTTTTATTTTATTTTATGTTTGTTTTTTATATTGACTTTTTTTTTAAGCATATTACTTGTACTTAAGTACAAAATAATTTCGATGTTTCACATCTCACTTTTTTGTTTTATGAGATAGCCTACAATAACAGCTGCTCGGGTCGATCTTCAGGTTAAGGCGCGCTTGCCTAGGTTGGTCCGTGGATGGGTGACCACCCATTACTTACCGAGTTTCCTCTGTGCCTTGGAAAGCACGTTAAGCCATTGGTCCTGGCTGTCATTTGTAGATCTTTGACAGTCGTTACAGGTAGTCAGTGGCCCGAAAGTCTTACAAAGCCCCATACCCCATTAACCCAGTACAACTATGTTGGGGTCGGCTTCCAGTCTAACCGGATGCAGCTGAAAACCAGTTCCTAAATCAAGTTTAGTTTGTGCGCAACAGAATCGATACCACTGTCAAAATTGATTAATCACTACAATATAGGTATACGATTTGCAGGGGGTGTGTTTAGTTGCTGATTATAATTCATTGCCAATTGCAAAGACACGCGACAGAATATCTTATGTTGTGATAAGCACACTGATAACTGGATTACAAGATTATTGGTTATCTTGCAAGATATCTTGAGTCTCTAAGAACCAGACTAGAGACAAGATAAGTGGTTTATTAAAATGTAAGCCCGCGTTAAGTGTTTACACGCGTTGAATTCCGTCCGTGTCAGGTTGATAGCCCCCACAAAGCCATCAACCAAGCCTTCTGTACATCAAACTTAGAAACTACGCAAAAGTTATTGCTGGGAAACGCCTTTTTTTTGGGAGAAAAATCATGTTTTGTGGTAAACTCGGGGGTGTTTAAACTAAAAATCTTACAATAAAAACTTTTATTAAAAAAAATTGGGGACTGCCGAAGTGCCGATAGAAGTGAAAACAAAAAGTACACAGGCCCCGCCCCAGTCGTAGCACTGGTAACGCCCCGCGCCTATGTGTTCCTACGCCGTAGCGGGTGCTACGAGTGCTACGAACGGCTACGAAGCGTGACCGCACGTTACGTTACGTGACGATGAGTTCAATGTTTTTCCTTCTTCAAAGTACACGTAGGCGTACGTAGTAGTGTGGAACTTTGACCCCCAATATCTCCGTAACTAGAAGGTTCCCAGGTATGGTGTAGTTTAGAACAAAAAAAATGATTGCAATGATGGGGAGAGCAAGCGCCTTTCGGCTTCGTTAAGAAGTTTTTTTACACCCTTTATTTTTTGAGCAAAAACGCTGGGAGGATGCCCTAGAAGGACAACACTGACCTTATTGGTGACGTTCTTCTAAAAGGTCAGGTGCGTACTCGGTACAGACGTGCGTGTATGACCACAGATGTATAAAAGTGGACGAGGCAAAAGGAGTATTATTTGTATACAGGGTATAAAGACCTCATCACGAAGCCGTCAACCAAGCATTCTGTACATCAAACTAAGTAACTTTACTCAAAAATTATTGCTGGGAAACGACTTTTTTTGGGGGTGAAAAATCATGTTTTGTGATAGAACTCAATGTAACGCACTCAAAACATTGTGCTGATGGATGGATTGAAAAGTACGGGGGTCGTGAAGGTGTTTAAAAAATAAAAATAAACTTGTATTAAAAAAAAAAAACTGTTGAAAAAGTTGGAACTTTGACCCCCAATATCTCCGTAACTAGAAGGTTCCCAGGTATGGTGTAGAACACAAAAATGATCTTTCGGCTTCGTTAAGAGGTGTTTTACATCCTTTATTTATTTGTCTGTGGTTTGTGAATAGACAACTTATCATTTACCTACTTAAGGTCAAACAAGTCAGTCATTCCTCCATACAAACGTAGTCTGGTGATTACTCGTCTGTTTGACGGTGTAGGTTCAAAATTAAAAATTGTATCAACTGGTCTTGTCATTATCTAGCCCTGTATGGAAGCAGAATTGGAAAAAAAAAATTGGTTTGGAAGTTATGAGCGTCGAAACTTTCATATTTCAACACTAATTTTAACTCATCTTTGGGCGTAAATAAATGACTTAAGTAGTATGAAAATGGAAAAACTGAAACCATACAAGAGTAGATAATTTATTCAAATATTGAAATAATTTTATTTTGAACAGATACATCCAATAGATTTTTCATGATATCCGTACTCCCAAAGGTCTGCATAAAAAAATTCGCGCAGCCGTTTTTGTTGTAAATCATATTGCATTTCGCTACAAGTTACCACCCCGGTCAGTGGGGAAGAGGGGCCGCGCGCAGCGCGTCTGTGTGTGCAGTGTGTGTGGGTGCACACATGCTCATTTGGTTAGCTGCCGCCCGGGCGCATGCTATTGTACGAGTAATACTACCTATTTAAAGCTCGTTATTTTTTAACATTGAACTCTGGATTGAATTTTGAATTCCGATATTTCTTTATTGATAGTTTGTGTTTATTATTTTGAATTTGTGTCAAATTTTACTGGCCCTGGCATTGAACTTTGGATTCGATTTGATAGTGATTTACGGGCGGCGTTTGAATTTGTTTTTTTTTTTGATTATGTATGTTAGCCGATTTCTCCCCATTTGTGGACCGATTCTCAAAATTCTTTCTTTATTCTTTTTTTGTCCCATTTAATTTGGTCAAGATCTGATGCAGATCTTCGGAAATATACAATGGAACTCTTCAAAAATAGACGAAAATCTGTAGTCATTGTTGCAATAGCTTGGATGTTTATTGTTTATGACGTAACATCAAGCCTGTATGCTTTGAGGGGGTACGCAGATGTGTACAATACACCCAGATTTCGAAAGTTAGGTACCTATGTTTGCGGATGGATGGACAGAGATTTTGTTGGCATGTCAGAAGTATTGTGAGAGGAATTTATGAATATGTAAACCTTTACTTTATTTTGTATATTTTAATTTTATGTTATCTCTCACTCTTTTAGTTCTAGTTTTAGTTACAGTAATTGGTTTAAATACAACCGTTGTAATTAAATAAATAAATGTTAAGTTTCATTTATTGGGGATAAGCCTATTACCATGACATGTATTGTTAATGATAAGAGCAGCGGTGGCCCAGTGGTGGCGGCCTCGACTTCCGAACAGTAAGTCGTGGATTCGAACCCAGACAGGCGCATTACTTTGTGTAATTTATTTCATCACCACTGCTCCCAAGACATGTGACATCTACCAATCCGCACTGGGCCCGCGTGGTGGATTATAGCCCATTCCTCTCATTGAGAGGAGGCCGTGTCCCAGCAGTGGGAACATTATAGGATGATGATGATGATGATGTATCGTTAATAATGTATAATAAATTTAAGGCGACTTGTTCGGGAACGACTAAAAATGGAAAAAGAAATAAACAGCTTTTTGCAAAAAAATAAACTGACTTAAAAAAACACAAACATAAAAAAACACTTTGATTGATTTGGTGTTTTTTTCACCGGCTTCTGAAGCTAAAGTTATTTTCACTTTTTTATATTTTTCTTTTTTTTTTAATTCTGTGATAACTTCTAAACTATTCATTCAAATGTTAAGCTGTAAAAGACAATTTTAATCTAAATTCAATTGTCAAGATAATGAACATACTTATTTGGATAAGGATTAATACTTACTGCAAATAAGGTAGGTACCTACCTACGTCATATTTTTAAATACATTTTCAAAGATAAAAATGTTACCTACCTACTGTAAGTTTACTTTTTGTCTGTATAGAAGGTCTACCTATTCATAAATGAAATATTTTCAGAGAATCATCCAACGGCTATAACGAAGCCATAGCAACGAAATATTTTTTTACTGAGTCATCATCTGCCTAGCCTTTTTCCAACTATGTTGGGGTCGGCTTCCAGTTTTACCGGATGCAGCTGAATACCAGTATTTTACATGGAGCGACTGCCTATCTGACCTCCACAACCCAGTTAGTACCGGGTAATACGATACCCCTTGGTAAGACTGGTTGTCAGACTTTTTGGGCCTCTGACTACCTAACGACTGTCAAAGAACTACAAATGACAGCCAGGACCAACGGCTTAACGTACTTTCCGAGGCACGGAGGAAACTCGGTATGTAATGGGTGGTCACCCATCCATAGACCAACCTAGGCAAGCACGGCTTCACCTAACGATCGACCCGAGCGGCTGTTATTATTTAGCCACGAGCTCCACCTCCACATTTTTTTACTGAGTACCTAGGTATATTTAAAAACTTGACCCACAAAATAAACACTGGCTCCATATTTTTACAACATCCATTACGCTAGTTTACTACGTGCGTCGTATTTACCTACTGTCGGTCAGGAGCGGCACAATGCCTATTGTTGATAACTGTATAAGACAATATTACAGACCACTATTGTAAACTAGCTGACCCGCGCAACTTCGTCTGCGTCACATAATATAGCTTAGAATTAGAACATGTCATTTTGTGCATTCAATTACGAACAAAAATCTTTTAAAATCAACTTTGCTTACCTCCCATAACATACGGCGTGATAATATGTAGCCTAAAGCCAGCTAGTAGTAGTTTAGCTAAGCTATCCAGTAGTTTTGGCGTGAAGCCGTAGCATACACACAGACAAACAGACAAAATTCTAAAGTCACTTTTTGTCATCAGTTACGTTTTTCTAACAAAAGCCACTTATTTTTTCTCGAAAATTCTCAATGTACAGTTTTTATTTCGTTACTGTTTTATTATATGTATACATAAACAGCCAATAAACATTTTACAAAACAACATATTTTTTATTTGATGAACTAACAACAAGCCTCACAGACTCACAGTCACATCAAAGTCACGCTGCACGCTGTCGAAAAAGCAATTATCCTGATTCTGGCTGTACTAATGAGGAGTCGCCTGTGTGTTAACTAGCTAGGGTAAGTAAATACCTATTTATCATAAAATAGTCATCATCATCATCAGCCTATTAAATGTTCCCACTGCTGGGACACAGGCCTCTTCTCTATGAGAGGGAATGGGCTATAATCCACCACGCGGGCCCAGTGCGAATTGGTAGATGTCACATGTCTCCGAATTGTTTGGTTCTAGGACATGCCGGTTTCCTCACGATGTTTTCCTTCACCGTTTTGAGAGCAGTAGTGATGAAATAAATTACACAAAGTAATACGCCTGTCTGGGTTCGAACCCACGACTTACTGTTCATAAGTCGGGGCCGCCACCACTGGGCCACCACTGCTCCCAAAGCAAATACCTATTTATCATAAATAGTAACAAAATAGTATATACATAAATATAATATTAATAGTACATACTACACCTAAAGTTGCAAAACTTACAAAAACAAAGGTAGGTAAGCATAGAAAAAAAAAGTCAAATCAATGAAATTATTTGTTCATTGTAATAACAATGTCTACCTACTTTACACCTATTTGTTTGAGTTTATGTTGTCCTTCAAACATGAATCCGCCGGGCGGCGCGGCACCGCCGCACCGCCGCTGTCGTTCACTATTCAATGAAATCGCGCATATGTATGCATCACTCAGCGTTGGGAGTGTGTATGTGTACGCGCAGTAGCTTCTTACTGCTCTTCACAGCGTCTATCCCTTTCGCTCGTGATGTCGGATGAAATAGCATGCATTTTAGACCCGCCCACCAACTAGTTCGTGCCGCTAACTCGTTTACTCTTAAAACAAACAAGATTACAATATATCTGACATAAATAAGTATATTTTATTAATTTGAGGTTATGGAATTTTTTTTCATTGATACTATCTATACCTACCTATCTGATAATTGTTACTGATGGAAAAACTTTAACTAGGTTACGAAATTGGATTATTAATTTCAATGTAAAAACCTTTGATTTTGGCTATTTATCTTATAATCAACAATACCTGTGTTTTGCACGTCATGTGCCTGCGGCAAATAAATATTTTTTCTTTCTTTCTTTTCTTTCTAATAATTTTGTGGTACTACCTACCACTACTACTGAAAATTGTCGCTCTAATTAAATTCGGGGTTTACAAGGTAAAATCGTGTCCTCCTATTGTTGAAGTCGGTTAAAATTTGTGTTGCCCAAAATCGGTCTTGGTCTTGCAGTCTTGGTCTTGTTCTTGCATTTTTGCAAGACCAAGACCGACTTATAGTAGCAAGATCAAGACTGAACCCTGCAAGACTTGAGCAAGAACAAGACTAAGCCTGCAAGACTCTTGCGTCTTGCAGTTACACATCAATATCAATTATTTTATTTCATAAATCAGCTGATTTTACGTTGTTCTAAGATCTAAACTAACGTGTTTATTATATAGCAATAGGCTAATCGGTATTTGAAAGTAGTCTAGTCCAAGTAGTAGAGTCTCCAAGACTTGCGAGACTCTTGCTGCAAGACCAAGACCAAGACTGAGAGCGCAATACCAAGACCAAGACCAGGTCTATTGACGCAAGACCAAGACCAAGACTGGCTAAGGTCTCGTCTTGGTCTTGCATTTGGGCAACACTAGTTAAAATGTAGCCTATGTTACCCGGGCCATATTAACGAATCGATTGACACCTTATTCATCAAAATTAGATGAATAATTTAGGCGCTACGGTGAAACATACGTAAATACAAACATACAATACATACTTACTAAAATCGTAACCCTGCTTTTTGGCTTCGCCGTAGTCGGGTAAAATAAAGATATTAAACTGCCTTTTATGAAGTAGGTAGGTACTTACAATTAACACACAATGAAGGGAAAATAATTGGAAAACGTGTTGGGCCGACCGACCTCAAATAAAATCGGACAAGAACAAAATATTGATGATGAAAAGGAAAATATTATACTTAATTAATTAAAAACATTGTCTATTGATAATTCGACATTTTTAAATGAGAGTTATCAAGGCAAAACAGTTTTATTTTTAACCAACTTCAAAAAAGGAGGAGGTTATTATGTTCGTGTGTATGTATTTTTGAAGTGAAAACTTTTTTAGGCGCATTGAGCACTTTTTGGGTGAAGGAAAAATATTAAACTCATCGTCACTTGACGTAACGTGCGGTTAAGCTTCGTAGCACTCGTAGGCGATCCGCTACGGCGTAGCACCACATAAGCATGCGCGGGGCATAACCAGTGCTACGACTGGGGCGGGGACTGTGTACTTTTCGTTTTCACTTCTATCGGCAGTCTCCAAAGACTGCCCCGATTGTTTACTTTTTTTTAGGCCATCTCATCATCATTTGCCTAGTCTTTTCCGTCTTTCTGACAACCAGTCTTACCCATTACTAGCTGAGTTATGGTATAGAGGTCAGATAGACAGTCACTCCATGTAGAAACTGGTATTCAGCTGCATCTGATTAGACTGGAAGCCGACCCCAACATAGTTGGGAAAAGGCTAGGCAGATGATTAATTTCGATCGTGCGTAGTATATTACTTCCTTTTCCCCTTGAGGGTAGGCAGAAACTACAGACAACGCTACCTCCTACGGTCCTAACATACTCCTTGCGAGTACCTACTACACTCCTGCCCGATTAGCATGACCACCGAAGAAACGAAAAAGAATCGACAAATCTTTTGTTTATCTGTCATTTTGTCGCTTCAATGACAGCAAACTGTCATTTTGTCGCTTCAATGACAGCAAAATGACAGATGAACAAAAGATTTGTCGATTCTCTTTCGTTTCTATGGCCTCGGTGGTCGGTTTCTATGGTTTCGGTTCTATGTTATATGTGAACTTAGAGACAGTGCCTTATGGCCCTTCTAACCCTAAAATTAGCAACTCTATTTGTGCTGGTTCAAACTTTGTTTGAAATACTTTTAGAATACAGTTCTAATCAGCTTGCACTACAAAGTGGTTTTTACGTCAGTCACTCACTGCGGGCGAATACTGCGAAATGAGTGGTTTTTTGCGATTTAAGTACAAAAAATCTATTGATTGGGCTAAAAAAAATAAAACACATAAGACCTGCTTTAAAGTTAGTTCAGTTAGTATGAAAAGTTTCATGATCTAATTTGAAGTACTTTTTGAATACCAGCGGTTTATTGTTCGATTTGAAGGTATCTATGGATTTTTTTTCTGTCGATAATAGTTTATGGAATCGTGTTTTCGTCACACATAGTACTTAGCATTAATCCTCAACTTTACCATATATTTACGTATATTTCAAAATTAATGCTGCAGTATTTTAGGCGTAACGGAGGATCATGCTAAGCCATTTGAGGTAGTATAGGCCCTAAACACTGGTGCCAATCAGCCAATCATCATTCTCCTGTGTTTCATCCACCAAGTTCTGAACGCACCTTTTTTGACGTTTGACAGATTACGTTTCGTTGTCTGTGGTGCGATGACGTTGGCTTGTCAGTGCAATTTTGGTTGAATAAGGTCGCTCCGTGCTTGTAATTTTGTGTTGGACTATTACATCCCCGATTGGGTTATCAAACCGGGATAAAATTCAGTTGGACATTCGTGAGAGACGTTGGACACGTGGCACACGTGTGGGATCTGAAGGTTTGATCCTGGAGTCGACGGTGCGAGCCGCGCGCGTCCTTTGGTTACCGTCGAATCTTACCTAACTATACATACACCACACACACCACAGATATACTTACACCCCACCCAGATGAGACGTGACCAGGACTACGTCACATCACCGGTGCCAGCGTGATGGTAAGTGTATTGAATAGTTGTTTTTCCTTTGTCAATTTGGACAAATATATTTTGATTAGGGCTCCGCGTAATCGCGGACATCGTGAGTCTGTTCGTGCAGTCTCACACATCCTGCTTGTATTTGGTGTCGGCACATCACTTCTTCCTCCACACCTCTCTATTACTCGTCATCTCATCAGACACCTCCTTTCTTGCCATAATCATCCTTCACACAGTCTATCCAACCACTAGACATAAAATTATTATTAAGACTTACCTCAATAATCTCAATGTTATTACTATTAGTGCAATAATTCATTATTAATTACTACGATTAATAGTAATTACTGAGATACGTCATAATTTTTATCACCTAGCGAAGTAAACAGGGGTCATTCTTCGGATTTGTTGAATTAATTCTGGATATTTCTTTAAAAAGTGATCTTTTCAAACCTAACTAGTATTATTGTGAAGATTTTTCGGAACGACATTTACAAACACATAACCATCACGATTGGAATCCAGAACCGTTAAGGCGATTACAGGAGCTAAATTAGCAACTCTATTTGTGGTGGTTCAAACTTTGTTTGAAATACTATTAGAATAAAGTTCTAATCAGCTTGCACTGCAAAGTGGTTGTTACGTCAGTCATTGCGGGCCGAATAGTGCGAAATGAGTGGCTTTTTGCGATTTAAAAAAATCTATTGGTTGAACTAAAGAAGTAAAACACTATGATGCTAAATTGTTGCCTGTAGAATTATTTGCCAAAAAATCAGAATGATTGCATGTATTTTAGTATGGTTTTTACTCGTTATAAGAAATTTTTAGAGATAAGTTCGTGATTTTTTTTTATCGAGTAAAATTAGTTGTATTATGTTTCCAAAACACTATCGTACTAGCATATATCCTAAAGAATATCATATATTTTTCTGGGTTTGTTTATTGCAGTGAATCATGTGCTTTTTTGCATTATAAAACTCGCGTTTAGCTCTTGTAGTCGCCTTAAGTAGAACTGAAGTGACCTTGAGTAGACCCACATTTCGCTTCACAAGTAGGAGAACTGATTGTGCGTTCAGGGTAGTAAGAAAACCGAGGATCTTACAATCATACGTAATAACGTAAGAAGGCATCTTATTACCTGTGGAGGTCAGATAAGCAGTCGCTTCATGAAAAATACTGGTATTCCCCTGCGTTAGACCAGGATTTCCCAACCTTTTTGTGTCGAGCCTCCCCTGATTATGGCCTGAATTCGCGGGTCGCGTATGGTTGGTCGTGAGTTCGTGACGTCAGCGAGAACAAAATCCCCCCCCCCCTCCATTTTTGTGACGTAAATCTATCAATATCAAACCCAAGTATGTCGAGGATCCACCGTAGGCGCGGGCCTGTGGACGGTGGGCTATGGGCTAGCTTGCCGTCCGTCCGTCTCATGACGACAGGCCGTGTCGACGGCGCGTTCGTGTTCTACGCGCGCCTCAAAGAGAGTCAGCAAAAGGGAAGGGGTCCGTAAGGACCGATGCCTGCCGGGGTTGCGGGACTATTCGAAAGAGATACCGTGGCCCCGGAACACAAAGGGCGATGAAGGAACATGGATGGGTTTTAGTCAGTAAAAGTCTGACACTCCCGCCTGCTCCGCCCAGAGCGGGAGGAGTTATTTGATGATTTCCCATCCGAAAAAAAAAAAAAAAAAAAAAAGTATGTCGAGGACTCGAGGAAAACGGAACAAGTTTTCGCAAAGCAAGAGCGGCAACAAGGAATCGTTTGATCCAAAACTGCTCATATGTCAAGAGATATAAGTCATCTTTCATGGCCGAATCGTCCTTAATTTCTAGAAATCCTTGAACTTTTTCTGGTCATGTGTCATGTTGGTGCCAAAGGCATACCGCGGCCCTCTTACCTTCTTTCTACGCTCACCATGAGCGAGCGAATCGCGGCGATCCAACGTATTTCTAAACGAAAATATCGCCCCGATTCTCTCGCTCGTGGAGACGGCCCAAAAGAGAGTGTATAGAGAAACGTGGCAAGGACGATAATATCGCCGCGATTCTCTCGCTCGTGGAGACGGCCCAAAAGAGAGTGTATAGAAAAACGTGGCAAGGACGATAATATTGCCGCGATTCTCTCGCTCGTGGAGACGGTCCAAAAGAGAGTGTATAGAGAAACGTGGCAAGGACGATAATATCGCCGCGATTCTCTCGCTCGTGGAGACGGCCCAAAAGAGAGTGTATAGAGAAACGTGGCAAGGACGATAATATCGCCGCGATTCTCTCGCTCGTGGAGACGGCCCAAAAGAGAGTGTATAGAAAAACGTGGCAAGGACGATAATATTGCCGCGATTCTCTCGCTCGTGGAGACGGCCCAAAAGAGAGTGTATAGAAAAACGTGGCAAGGACGATAATATCGCCGCGATTCTCTCGCCCGTGGAGACGGCCCAAAAGAGAGTGTATAGAAAAACTTGGGAAGGACGATAATATCGCCGCGATTCTCTCGCCCGTGGAGACGGCTCAAAAGAGTGTGTATAGAAAAACGTGACAAGGACGATAATATCGCCGCGATTCTCTCGCTCGTGGAGACTGCCCTCTAGGGAGGTGTGCCCCATGGGAACCCTTTTTTTGCATAATCTTCTTTTTCCTAATATACTTTGGCATAACTGTTTTGGCATAATTTGTTTTGCCATAATAATACTTTGCCAAATTTTATTTTTGGCATACTGTTTATGTTGGCATAATCATCTTGAAGGCTAATTTGTTTTGGCATAAATTGAATTTTGCATAATGTTACTAGGCATAATGACTATTAGCATAATAGTATTTAGGCATACAAATAATATAAATACCAGAATAAAATTTGAGTTATTTTTACGTATTTATTTTGAATTAAAAATTCATTAGGTTGTACTACAAAAGTTAGTGACAGAAACGAATCGCTGCAAAACCGACTCCACGTAGTCTTGTCTGCCCTACCCCTAGAGTGTAATTTAAAATCGCGTAGGCGCGGAGGGGCGAGGCGGCCCGCGAGTTGAGGAGCAGGTGGTTGTAACACTCGCCGCCGCTGCTGAGGCTGGCCGGCGAAGCCGGCCAGCAAGCCGAAGCTGCGGTGGTGAGCGTTAAACACATCTGCGACGATAAGCTCGCGTGGGACCGCCGGAGCCCCGCAGCGCCGGAGCCGTGACAGAAACCTTGCCTGCTGCATGTTGCAAACTGCATGCTTGCTTGCTCCATGCTTGCTTGCATGCTGCATGATTGCTGAATGCATGCTTGCTGCATGATTGCTGCATGCTTGCTGCACGCATGCTTGCTGCATGCATGATGTATGCTTGTTTAAATGTTTGCAAGCTGCATGTTTGCTGCATGCATTGTGTATGCTTGTTTGCATGCTTCTTACAGGAAAAAAACTCACATATGTTCACAATCAACTATGTTCAAAACAAATATGTTATTGTATTACCTGCTTCGGAGAGATGGTTTTATTCCAATCGTCAAAATAAATTGGTATATCCAATTAGGGTATGTCTAACATTTTAGGATTATGCTTCTTTGTTATGCCTATAAAAAATATGTTTTAGTATCATTATGCGTAAATCAATTTATGCCTAACAATGTTATGCTTAATCATTATTATGATTAGATAAATTACGCTTAAAAAATATATGCGTAAGCTGTTATGCGTAAAAATGTTATGCAAAAATATAATTAGTAGTAACAAAAGTATGCCAAGTTATATTAGGTCTTAAAATTTTATACAAATGGATAGGGAACCGTGCCCCATTGGTTGGGAAGTCCTTAGATAGTCAGCCGACCTCAACATAGTTGAGAAAGGACAAGCAGATGACGAGCAGCGTCCTCGGCCTTTCAGAGAAACAATAACAGGCAAATATTTATAAAAACTGATAATTACACCTTGTCAGCATTTGACGCGAAAATAACAAGTAAATTAACATCAATTAAAGACTTGAATATTATCGTTTATTACCTCAAACAGCTCAAATTGTAATTGATAGTCTGCATTTACACTGATTGCAATAATAATTCACAATTAAAATGCATTTAGACATCATTCATACTGATTGTTTTAAAGTAGTTTTTTATTTACTAAAAGTGTTTTTGGCCATACATTTTGTTAATAGCAATTAGCATAAAGTAGTCTATAATAAAGGGTGTAAAAAACCTCTTAACGAAACCGAAGGGCACTTGTTCTCCCCGTCAGTCATTGCAATCATTTTTTTGTTCTAGACCGTACCTGGGAACTTTCTGGTTACGGAGATATTGGGGGTCAAAGTTCCAACTTTTTGACAGATTTTTACTTTAAACACTTCCACGACCCCCGTATTATTCAATCCATCCATCAGCACAATGTTTTGAGTGCGTTACATTGAATTTTACCACAAAACATGATTTTTCACCCCAAAAACAAAGTCGTTTCCCAGCAATAATTTTTGCGTAAAGTTACTTAGTTTGATGTACAAAATGCTTGGTTGACGGCTTCGTAATGAGGTTGCTTACACCCGGCCTCCTCTCTATGAGAGGGAGTGGGTTGTAGTAATCCACCACGCGGGCCCAGTGCGGGTTGGTAGATTTCACATGTCTTCGAAATCTCGGTTCTAGAACGGGTCGTTTCCAATCGATGTTTTCCTTCCGTTTTGAGAGCAGTGCAGATGAATTTAATATACATGAAGCAAAAGAACAGTCTGGTTCCAAACCCACGACCTAAGTATTGAAAGTCGCGGGCATTCCTATTGGTCCATCACCTGGAACTTTTGAATTTTGGTCAGCAAATCACATTCTTCATCATCATCTGTTCCATGTTACTCGTGGTCGACGCAACACGTTTTCATCTTCTATTCTCCCCTGTCTGACGTCACGGCATCATTTACTGCTTTCTCTTTCATATCATTCCTCACACAACCCACTGATCTTTTTTGGAGTTGCTTATCAGAAATGTATATGCAATATAGACCGAATGGATACGGGGGAGATCGTAGCCAAATATTAATTGCCGCATGGATCGATCTGCAGGTAAAGTCGCGCTTGCCTAAATCGGTCCGTGAATGCGTGACTATCCATTACATACCGAGTTTCCTCCGTGCCTCGAAAAGCACCCTAACGCTGATGCTCTAGGGTAGCCCGTGAAATTCAATTTTTCTTACGTTTTTTGCAATTTGCAGGCCAGTGCTAGACCGGGGTTGCGGGACTATTCCGGGGTTGCGGGACTATTCGAAAGAGATACCGTGGCCCCGGAACACAAAGGGCGATGAAGGAACATGGATGGGTTTTAGTCAGTAAAAGTCTGACACTCCCTCCTGCTCCGCCCAGAGCGGGAGGGGTTATTTGATGATTTCCCATCCAAAAAAAAAAAAAAAAAGGGCAGTGCTAGAGTGTATGTTGATTAGAATATTATTCGCGGCTGTAAGACGTACAGGGACAGAATTATTATCATCAAAATAATCAATACAACCCTCGCAAGTTTATAAAGGTGCAGGAATTACTTTGACCTTGAAAAAAACATTTTTCTTTTTGGTTGGAGCATTCACCAAGTCCCTGCTTTCATTTGTAAATCTTTGACAGTCGTTACAGGTAGTCAGTGGCTCGAAAGTCTGACAACCAGTCTTTCCAAGTGGTATCGTATTACCCAGTACTAAAAGACTGGTCAATGTGGCTACACTTGGGGCAGGCCTATTTCCAGAAGTGGACGTCTTTCGACTTAAATTAAGATGATGATTAAAGTGGGTTGTGGAGGCTAGATAGGCACTCGCTCCATATAAAATACTGTTATTCAGCTGGATCCGGGAAGACTGGAAGCCGACCCCAACATAGTTGGGGAAAGGCTAATCAGATGATCTGCCGGGGTTGCGGGACTGTTCGAAAGAGATACCGTAGCCCCGGAACACAAAGGGCGATGAAGGATCATGGATGGGTTTTAGTCCGTAAAAGTCTGACACTCCCTCCTGCTCCGCCCAGATCTGAGGAGTCATTTGATGATTTCCCATCCGAAAAAAAAAGGCTAATCAGATGATGATCTTTCTTATTATTCTATCCATCTTTCGTCGGGTTGCTGAGCAGAAATATGGAGCAATGGCCGACATAATACCTTAAGAATGTATATTATCGAATAAAAATACAATCGTATTACTGCTTATCACATATCTACTAATGCAAGGTTATTGCCAGATAGTATAGGCGGTTTATGATTAGATAAATGTCAAATAGATTATTGTGTTTATAGTGTTATCTTACTTTATGACTAACTAGCTGATGCCCGCGGCTTCGCCCGCCCGAAAATTATATACTAAAACCTTCCTCTTGCATCACTCTATCTATTAAAAAAACTCGTATCCAAAATCCGTTGCGTAGTTTTAAAGTTCTAAGCATGCATCATAGGGACAGACTCGGCGGGCGACTTTGTTTTATAATATGTAGTGAAGTGAAACGTCATGGATTTTTTTTTCTGGCTGCGGTTGGTCTGGCTTCCTCTCCCTCCCATCCCAGAGCATGTCTTTCCTTACAAAAAAGTGCCCCCTGGTGTATCCGGCTTGTCCGTGTCAGGCTTGCTCCTGGCTGGGTGTGGTTCTCAATCATCATCAAGTGAAACGTCATGGCCGCCGGCTGTAGTTTCCCGAGTGCATTTGCATTGTCAGCTCCACAAAGCGAGCTAGAGTTTTTTAGCACCGCAGTTTTAAAAAGCTAGATTTTTTTTTTCAAACTTTTTATATGGCAAATCGGTGACCTGGACCTGCTTCACAATGCATCATCATGTCGGGGTCAAAACCCTGGAACCAACCATACAAATTCACAAAATTTTATTGAAATCGGTTGTCTGGTTACGGATAATTATTCATCATCAGCATACAACATTCCGCTGCTGGACATAAGCCTCTTCAATAGGGTGGCGAAGAAGTTGAAATATAAAATGACATTACCACATTTTCAACCAATGACGATGTTGGGAACCAGCTATGCTAGCGCCATTAGTTCCACCATTTCTTCCCCACTGCTTAACTAGATTGCTCAACTGCTTAAAGTTGAGCAGTGGGTAATACCAACGGCTCAACTGGTAATTGCTCAACTATGAATAGTTGAGCAGTGGGTAATACCCGCTAATCAACTAAAACTGCACAACTATGTTATAGACTAGAATTAAAAACTAAAATCTCTTAATTAATATACTTCACTAACTACATAAAATGTTCGGTAATACAAACTATGTCCTACAGCTTAACTGCTCAACTAGTTGAGCAATCTGGTTGAGCAGTGGGGAAGAACCGAGTTCCACAGTCTTCCCCATTACTGAGATTAACGTATACGAATATAGTGAATTAGTGACACATGGTTTTTAGATTGCTCATCGCGTTTAATTTCTTAGGTAAAATCTGCTTTTAGAATAGGTTAGCCTTATAATTTTATAATCGACGGCGTAAACGGCTAACCCATGCGGATCGGAAACCCTTTTCTGTGGACCCTTGTCCAATGAACTAGTTAATAATAAACACCTTTATAACAATTATGAGGGAAAATGTTTTTTCAATGTGGCTCTTGAACATGCGAAAGAGTTAACAACCCGTTCACGATATATTATCATACTAGCTGACGTCCCGCGGTTTCACCCGTGTAGTTCCCGTTCCCGTAGGAGTACGGGAATAAAACCTATAGCACTCACGAATAATGTAGCTTTCTACCAGTGAAACAATTTTTAAAATTGGTTCATTACTTCCGGAGATTACCCCTACATACAAACTTACAAACATACAAACTTACAAACATACAAACTTACAAACATACAAACATACAAACATACAAACATACAAACATACAAACATACAAACATACAAACATACAAACTTACAAACTTACAAACTTACAAACTTACAAACTTACAAACATACAAACTAACAAACTTACAAACAAATGTTACCCCTTTATAATATTAGTATAGATAAGAAGAAGAATATTTAGTTCGTGCCAGCTAAAGAATAAGCCGTTTTTTCTCTTGTGGTTAGAAAGAAAGAAAGAAAAAAATATTTATTTGCCGCAGCGACATGACGGTTAGTGTCTAACCTGGTGTCAGAGTTTTTATGCCGCTCATGAGCCTCTGACTTGGCTTTACATGCCGTCGAGAACTATCTCTCAGGCATGCTGGTTTCCTCACGATGTTTTTCTTCACCGAAGCAAGTGATAATTATACAATACGCACATGAAGCCGAAAACTCAGACTTGCGTGTCTTGGAAACTTGAGACATATTTACCTAAGAGGGCTGTTACATTTTTTTCGCAAATTTTTGATTTTTACTTCCTGGATCAAATTTTTTCGACCGGCCCTCTCCGACGCGCAACGCGCGGATTGCAAATCCCTCAAGCGCGCACATGCAACAATTATTGCAAGTTTTCAAAACATTTTCTGCCCGATCCGATAAAAACACCTGTAGCTCAAAAACTACAAGTCCTAGAGCAATTTCAAAAATACTGTTGTCAAGCTGATTAGATAAGGAATCTACTTATCTGGAAATCAAAATGTAATACTTTAATTATATACTCCAAATCATAATGTATAGCTAAAAAATAGTTACGCCGCCATCGTTCACAACGGAAATAACTACTTTTTCACGGGCGAAATATTGCAACTTCGAGATTCCAAAACGAATTTACGTTGACAAAATAATGAAGCACGGTTCACAAGGATAATTTTGATATATAATAGTATCAGCTACCATTAAAAATACCAGAGTTATCACGACATTTGCTGCGCAGGTAAATTCGAGTGTTCACCGTCAGTCGTTTAATGTCAAATGAAAGTTTCTTTTTTTTTTTTCGGCAAGTTGTCTATGGAATAGTGTTGCGATGTTCGATTTTATTATTGAGGAATTTAGTAACGAATTGAACACAGAGAAATAAACTGTGGAGTAGACAGTTTTAGACGGTTTTTAATGCAGTTTTTTGGAGGCGGGTGCGCGTGCTACAAGTGTGACAGATAGCGCTTGAGCGCAGTGCAGAATGTCACCAGTGTGACAGATAGCGTCTGAGAGGACGACTCGATAATAATATTGATCTCCGGACGATTGTCGATTGTTATTGACGAAAATTAGAGACGAGACTGACATGAGACTGAGGTGCGAGCTGAATTGACGCAGAATTATAGTTCTCCAATTTTATTTATTGTAATTTTGTCTTATTATATTGACAAACGAAAACTAATAAAACGTATTCGTTGTAGATCGAAGTTTTATATCATATTAAATTAATTTATTTGATAAAATTGAGTTTATTTGGAATAAATGCATACATTTTAGATCAATATTGCTTTTTAATATCGTTTTTTTTTTGCGTCGATTCAATTTTTATTTCAATATTCTAATCAATCTACAACCTTGAGGACTATATGACCAGTATATATATATATATATATTTTTAGATTTTTTCGTGTTACCAGTTTGATACAAATGGCAGGAGAAAACCTAATGTTTAACGTTTGCTTGAAATTGGCTGTCGGAAAATTGCTATTTCTCGTAATATTAACTATTATAACAAAATTCTAATCAATCTACGAACTAAAACAAAGCCAGATTTATGATTCTTCATTAAAATATTATGCCATTATCTTTATATAACAAATATCGAGGACTTGGAAAAGTACGTATTTTTGGTCAAACGCCCAAAATATGTGAGCACGCTCTTAACAGTCCGACGTTCACAGCACTAGGGCTTTTACTGCAAGCCGTGCAAAAATCCGTTTGTAGAAACTAGATTTCTATGTACTCAATTGAAAACCCTCTGAAAGGGTAACCAAAAAAGTCCATAATGCGCAGATGATAAATGAAATCGTGATGCAATATTTTGCACGTTGAAACGTAGAACCTCGAACCTCGCGCATGCGTATAGGATGCAGGATTATCAAAGATGGCGGCAATCATAAGACTCGCGTCTCACCGCCGGAAAATAGCGGGAAGTGAGTTGTTTGTTTGACGATAGTTCTGGCTGACGGTGTGAATAGTCAGCGATTAACTATTAATAAATTATGCATCTCTTTTACTGACTCGTGGAAGATCTAAAAAAAAAAAATAACAGCCGCATATACCGATCGAAGGTTAAGCTACGCCTACAAAGGTCATTAGTTCATTACATATCAAGACACCTCCGTGCCTCGAAAAGCACGTTAACACACTTTTTATTTTACACTAGCTGACGTCACGCAGTTTCACCAGCGTAGTTCCCGTTCCCGTGGGAGTACGGGGATAAAATATAGCCTATGTAACTCAGGGTGAATGTAGCTTTCTAATAGTGAAAGAATTTTTGAAATCGGCTTAGAGGTTTTTGAGTTTATTCATTACAAACATACAAAAATACAAATACTTTCCTCTTTATAATATTAGTGTAGACTAGCTTATAGCCCGGCCTTAGCCCGCGTGGAGTTCGATAATTGTCCCACGGGATCGAACTGGATCGTAGCAGATGGCGTTCTGTGGTTTCTGCCTACCCCCATACGAAAAAGGCGTCAGTTTATGAATGTATGTATGGAATCGTACTACCGGGATGTTCTTCGTGTCGATGATTACCATTTTTATTTATTACTAGCGGACGTCACGCGGTTTCACACGCGTAGTTCCCGTTCCCGTGGGAGTACGGGGATAAAATATAGCTTATATGTTACTCAGTAAAGACGTGGCTTTCTAATGATGAAAGAATTTTTTAAATCGGTCGAGAAGTTCTAGAGTTTATTCATTACAAACATACACACACACAAAAACACAAATCTTTCCTCTTTATGATATTAGTGTAGATCTATATGCCAAATTTCATCCAAATCCGTTCAGTAGTTTTTGCGTGAAAGAGTCACAAACATTCATCCATGCTCACAAACTTTCGCATTTAAAATATTAGTAGGAGAGACTGCCTATCTGACCAGATATGCAATCAATCCATGAAAAATACTGGTATACTGCAGCTACATCCAGTTACAGATCGCGGCACGTAACTCTAGCGTTGACCGTTATTGCGCAGAAGTAAAAAATAAGAAAGTCTTGGGGCGTGCGTTGCGCTGATTGGCTCTCCAGTCGTAGAACATGCGCAGCTATCCCCTCCACGTTTCGTTCAGCGCTAGAGTTACGTGCCGCGACCTGTAGACATGAAGCCGGCCCCGACACAACATAGTTGGTAAAATGCTAGGCAGATGATATCTCTTTTGATATCACGGTTTTACGGAAACCACAATTTTATGTATGTTTCTATAGAGGGGAGAAAATCAACTGCTTGTCGCTTCCCCGCCGGCAGTGGGACTTATACCTCAGTGCACTATCGCCATACGAGTGTACCACCCACGTAAAATTACATTCCAATCGATTTATATCAATAGTGCACCCCTAGCCATGTTGACAATCTACAATCGTTAACGCAAGTAGAAAACTATTCAAATGAATGGGAATGACATCATCTCAACGTTAAATCACGTGATCAACACAAACTAATAGAAAATTCGTAGACAAGTTTACATCGTTCAGAATGATAGAATAGAATGTTATCGTTTCTAGAATGTTGATCGCTAAACACTTAGGTAGGAACGCTCACCGGACTAAAGTATAGGTTTTTTCTACAGACATTAGAGAACGAGCAATCGGCTCAGTCGTGTCAACTTGGCTACCAATTTAGCGCTTTCTACAATCGCTTACGCCGAGGCGTTTACGATTGTAGAAAGAGAATCGATACGAAACGTTTGTAACTTGGCTAGGGGTGCTGCTTTTGCTTGCAGCTTTGCTCGTTTTAATTTAGAATGTAACAATCAATTCGGGTTGTACTATGCTTGTAATAATATAATTTAATCATGATTCGAAAGACACGTGGCGCCATCTATTATCATAAGAACGTTATTGTTGTTTCCCTCGGAAACATTACTACCTATTTTCGGAATGAAAAATAGGTAGATTGATGGTAAGAATGGTTGTCAGAATTTCAGGCCACTGACTACCTGTTACGACTGCCAAGTATCTACAAATGACAGCCAGAACGAACGACTTTTCGTGCTTTCCGAGTCACGGAGGAGCCTCGGTAGGTATGTAATAGTGTGGTCACCCATCCACGGGCCAACCTAGCCAAGCGCGGCTTAACCTAAAGATCGGCCCGAGATGCTCAGCTCGCTCACGAGCAGTCGCTCCATACTTATAACATACTTACTACGTAGTAGGTATTGAGTTATAAGTCGAGCTACACGATAACTAGTGTCCGACCGAAGGTACAATTCTGGCCGAAGCCGAAGCCGATTAATCGGTATTCACCAAAACCTTCGGCCGAAGCCGAAGCCGAAGGTGTCATTGACCTTGAGAAATACGATAGTTACTTTGATCTCAGAATATACTAGATACATATTGTGAGAGCTTTAGAGATTTAGCCCAATAACGAGCCGAGTGACCAACATATACAATGCGCCGGCACAAGTACCTACCGAGCCGAGCCGACCGCCCCGTACTCGCAGTAGGACTCTGCAACGCGGATGCGCCTATATCCTATCGGTTTAGGTAGTTAACTAAAAGTAAACAGTCTTCACATGTCTTTTTATCTAAAAATTGCATAAAAAAACATACCAACATTGTTTCCATTTAGTTTCCTACCTAACGTTAGATAACATAAAATATTT
The DNA here is from genome assembly GCA_905147715.2 of Xestia xanthographa. Lineage (NCBI taxonomy): Eukaryota > Metazoa > Arthropoda > Insecta > Lepidoptera > Noctuidae > Xestia > Xestia xanthographa. The sequence continues at coordinate 21,967,340 of LR990667.1, forward strand.
TAAACCAGACAATACTTACGGTTTTTTGGTTCTTAGAGTGCCTCACAATAATGAACGTATCACCACAGGTACTACTCACAGTAATAAATAAAATAATTTGTAATAACAAATATGAAATATTTAAAAACAAAACACTTATTAGATTTTAAGACGCGCTCTCAAACTTGTTTTGACTCGTTTAGTTTACTAACTGCGATTCGTTTGGGCCGGTGCGGCGGCGCGGCGAAACTCTGCTGCTCTGCACACTCTCCGTCTCGCTCTAGCATCGTTCAGTAAATTTCAAATTTTGACAACTAGCAAACCTTCGGCTTCGGCCAAACCTTCGGCTTCGGCCAAACCTTCGGCAATTTTTTGGCCGAAGCCGAAGATTTGGCCGAAGGTGCTTTTTTGGCCGAAGGTGGCCGAAGCCGAAGCTTCGGTCGGACACTAACGATAACTGACAAATGCTTGCACTGACTGGACAGGTCCACTCAAATCTGTGTGGTTCTTTCTTCAAAAGACCATCTCAGGCACTAATCTGCATAGTCCTCATGTGAATTGAGCAAGATTATGTCTGGACTTCAAAAGAGACTATGACCTCTGAGAAGAAACAGCCGAAACAAACTCAGAGGTCATAGCTCTGAGTTTGTTTCGGCTGTTTCTTCTCAGAGTAGTCAGGTACGAAATACCGGCCCCATCTAGTTTTAAAAAATGACGTGTTAAAGTGTTTGTAAAAACCTACCTGCAAAATAAACATCATTTATCATTTATTCAGCTGCATCCGGTTAGACTGCAAGCCGACCCCCCCAACATAGATGGGCAAAGGATAGATGATGAATTAATGATAATGACAGAAGAATGCTTTGAGTTTCTAAACTAAGATAGTTTTGAGTATTCAGCGTGACGCACCTCTTTGGAGGCCTGACTTTGTATACGTTACATTTTAATACTATGATAATATTATTCAGTGCCAGTTATTGTAGAAAAAAACAAAACCAGATAACACTATGACGTAGTTTTGAGATAGCATCATTGATCATAACTATTTTAACCGACATTAAAAAAGGAGGAGGTTAACGTTCACCGGTTTCTCGCTCAATAGGGAATATGCATAATATAGGTATTTCTTTTATTTCGATACGGAATGTTAGAGTACCTACTATAAAAATAATGACAAAAAGCGAAAACATGACAAATCGGCTAAACAACACAAAAGTTAAAACCATTTAAACTTTTGTTTCTATCTCTTTCTAGATAAACGGAATTTTGTATGGATTTTGTACGTCGATGCGGTGAATGACGTCATTCGCATCGGATCTCTCTGTCTAACCAGCAGTTTCAAATGCTTATAACTTAGTATTTTTTTTATAGATGATTAAAAAAATCATTTCACTTTGCCATTTCTGATGTTAATCGCTTTGTTTAAGAGCCTGTATTTGCTGTTTTGGTGATATTGGGCGATCTAGATCTCGGTATCTATAAGACCTAAGAGTTCGCTATTTGGACACCATTAAACTTGGACTTATAATCATTAAATCTGTTGAAGCGAAAACACGATTGGATAAAAAAATCACGATAGAAAAAAAAGACAAAAAAAACTCGTTTTGCACTTATTTTGTGTTGGATCTCTGAAACCCTACGGAAGTTAATGATGATTTTTAGCCTAATAGATAGGTAACAATATTATCTAACATCGTGTTGACTTAATTTTTTATTTAGACGAAAATTTGATTTTATAAAGAATAAAAACCACTCATTTCGCACTATTCGGCCGCAGTGACTGACGTAACAACCGCTTTGTAGTGCAAGCTGATTAGAACGTTATTTTAACAGTATTACAGACGAAGTTTGAACCACCACAAATAGAGTTGCTAATCTGAGGTAGTATAGGCTCTTAAAGTGATTTAAAAAAATCATGCATAATGCCTATTGTGGATCGATTTTGTCAAACTTAATTGAATATTCAAAATTAAAATTCTTGAATATGGTTTCATTTGAAATGTCGAGTATGAATGTGGATGGGAATAAGAGTAGAGGTAGACCAAAGAAACGATGGATGGACTGTGTGAAGGATGATATGGTGAGAGAGGAGATGTCTGATGAGATGACGAGTGATAGAGAAGTGTGGGAGAAGAAGATATGATGCGCCGACCACTAATGAATTGGAATAAGACCAGGGCCCTGTTTTATGAAGCTAACAATCCGACAAGTCGACACAAAGGGTGTAAAACACCTCTTAACGAAGCCGAAAGGCACTTGTTCTCCTCGTCATTGCGATCACTTTTTTTGTTCTACACCATACCTGGGAACTTTCTAGTTACGGAGATATTGGGGGTCAATGTTCCAACTTTTTGACAAGTTTTTTTTTAATACAAGTTTTTAGTGTAATAATTTTACTTTAAACACCTCCACGACCCCCGTACTATTCAATCCATCCATCAGCACAATGTTTTGAGTGCGTTACATTGAGTTCTACCACAAAACATGATTTTTCACCCCAAAAAAAAAGTCGTTTCCCAGCAATAATTTTTGCGTTAAGTTACTTAGTTTGATGTACAGAATGCTTGGTTGACGGCTTCGTGATGAGGTCTTTTACACCCTGTATATGTCAAAAAGTGACAATTGTATTTTTTTCTGTTTTATAAAGCTGACAGGTGACATAATTGTCATGGTGGAAAATTCACAAATAATTGTCGAATTGTCGCTAAATGAAACTTTATTAGCGACAGGTGACAGGTGACAATTTGTCGTGAAAAACTTGTCAAATCTGCTTTATAAAACACACAGTTGTCATGACGTCATGACATATATGTAGAATTGTCCGACAAGTCTGACAGGAGCGTTGCCCTCTGTCGCGAAATAATTTGACTGTGGTTTTTTGACATAATGTCGAGTTCCATAAAACGCGTTCTTAGATGACAATTATGTCAAGATTTCACCTGTCGCTTTTTGACATATGTCACGTTCGTAAAACAGCATAAGCGCGATAATTCTACAATTTTGTAGGTTTTTTTTTTTAAATAATTATGTTGGATTGTCAGCTTCATAAAACGGGGCCCAGAAGAATGATTTTGTCTTCGATAGACAAAGATTGTTCAATTTATTTTCCGGTAAGTACATCATTATAAAGCCAACTGTATGTAATTAATCACAAAAGATGATGAATGTAGACAAGTTTAAATATAAAGTTGTTTGTGATTACGACGATTAAATAATTGTAGAACATAAATCTTATTGAGTTAGGCTGAATGCCAACTATTACAATGCGCCACAGTGAATGAAAACGTAAACAAGTTGTATTGTAACTCAATTGTTTTTCAAGTTCCTTAAGGCGACTAGCTAACGGGGTTGCGGGACTACTCGGGGTTGCGGGACTATTCGAAAGAGATACCGTGGCCCCGGAACACAAAGGGCGATGAAGGAACATGGATGGGTTTTAGTCAGTAAAAGTCTGACACTCCCTCCTGCTCCGCCCAGAGCGGGAGGGGTTATTTGATGATTTCCCATCCGAAAAAAAAAAAAAGGCGACTAGCTAAACGCGAGTTTTATAATGCAAAAAAGCATATGATTCACTTCATTAAACAAAACCAGAAAAATATATGATATTCTTCAGGATATATGCTAGTACGATAGTGTTTTGACAGTCGATTCCCTTTCAACTTTTCTGTAACTGGCGCAACTTTCAAACATCCTCTAATATACGCATTTCTCTCTTTATCCATTCTTCTCACGGGTTTGTCGCAAAATGTGCACTTGTCGCAAAATGTGCACTTGACGCAAAATGTGCACTTGACGCAAAATGTGCACTTGACGCAAAATGTGCACTTGACGCAAAATGTGCACTTGACGCAAAATGTGCGCTTGACGCAAAATGTGCACTTGACCCAAATGTGCACTTGACGCAAAATGTGCACTTGACGCAAAATGTGCTTTTCGCAAAATGTGCACTTCTCAAAATGAGCACTACCAAAATAAAAACCGTTTGCCTACTATATATTTTTTATTGTTTTGCACGATTTTTAGCTTGATCCCATTTAATTGATGTAGAATTGGCATGATCATACCAAAATTCGAGCAAAGCAATTATGACAAAAAATGATAAAAAAGCAGTCTTTGGGGACTGCCGATAGAAGTGAAAACAAAAAGTACACAGGCCCCGCCCCAGTCGTAGCACTGGTTATACCCCGCGCATGCCTATGTGGTGCTACGCCGTAGCGGATCGCCTACGAGTGCTACGAAGTGTGACCGCACGTTACGTTACGACGATGAGTTCAATGTTTTTCCTTCACCCAAAAAGTGCTCAACGCGCCTAAAGAAGTTTTAACTTCAATATCTTCTCTCTTTTTACAGAAACTTCAAATGTGTGGAACAGAGGAGGAGATGCGTGAGGTGGCCGGGAGGATCTGCCGGAACTACCTCCACGGACCGTGGAAAACTATCGATGCTAAGGAGCTGGACTTCAAAAGGATCAGGTGAGGTTTCTCTTTGTTTGAAAATTGAAGGAGTTGATCTGAATTTCCCCTTGGCATAGTCTAGTCAAGTCAGGTGTGGAGCCTCCCCAGATTAAAAATAACATTTTCATGACCTGCATTTTTTGACATAAAACCTGTCAAACGTGTATGTTGAGGAAAACGGAACAAGTGTTCGCAAAGCAAGAGCGGAAACAAGGAATTGTTTGATCCAGAACTGCTCCAATGTCAAGAGATGGAAGTCATCTTTCATGGCCGAATCGGCCTTAATTTCTAGAAATTTTTCCTGATTTTTTTCTGGTGATTTTCCATATTAATTTGTTTACTCGACTACTGAAAAATCACGCTTTAATTAAAATGGGGGTTACATTGTAAAATCGACTCCTCCTATTGTTGAAGTCGGTTAAAATGTAGTCTATGTTACCCGGGACATATAACGAATCGATTGACACCTTATTCATCAAAATCGGATGAATAGTTTAGACGCTACGGAGAAACATATACATTCATAGACTGCTGAAATCATAACTTTTGGCTCCGCCGTAGTCGGGTGAAAATATGCAGTGGTGCAAATATTAGCTAGTAGGGTGTAAAACATTGTCATTGCGATCATTTTTTTGTTCTACACCATACCTGGGAACCTTCTAGTTACGCAGATATTGGGGGTCAAAGTTCCTTCTTTTTGACAAGTATTTTTTTTTAAAATACAAGTTTTTAATGTAAGATTTTAACTTTAAACACCTCCACAACCCCCGCACTATTCAATCCATCCATCAGCACAATGTTTTGAGTGCCTTACATTGAGTTCTACCACAAAACATGATTTTTCACCCCAAAAATAAAAGTCGTTTCCCAGCAATAAGTTTTGCGTAAAGTTACTTAGTTTGATGTACAGAATGCTTGGTTGACGGCTTCGTGATGAGGTGTTTTACACTCTGTATAGTGACTCTTTAAAACCTAAATGCACATCTGTTATTTGTTTTATAGGAGGCCATTGTTTGATCAAGTATCGATTCCATTACGAGGTCAAGTTTAAATGATCAGGTAACATGCGATTCCTTTGACTTAAATTATTGCTGGGAAACGACTTCTTTGGGGTGTAAAATCATGTTATGTAACGCACTCAAAATATTAAAAATCTTTAAATAAAAAAACATGTGTATTTTAAAAGAAACTAAAAAATGGCACTTTGACTTCTAATATCTCCGTAACTAGAAGGTTCCCAGGTATGGTGTAGAACAACAAAATGATCGCAATGACGGGGAGAACAAGTGCCTTTAGGCTTCGTTAAGAATCTTGTTGCACTCTTTATTGCAATGACAATGGTGTCGATTATGTTGTGCACAAACTAAACTTAATTTAAGCTATTGCTATCTTTTACTAAAAGACAGTGCGCGAAAAGGACGGCTATAGCTATGAACTAAGTTAGAGATGTTAAACTAGTTTATGCCTTGCGCTTCACCGTGTTTTTAGTCGACATGATTTACGTGCACCCTTCATTTGTATGGAAATATTAGTTCCAACAGCTCTAAATTACGTCCGTCTCTTTCTCGTTTTATTAGAGAGAGAAATATAGCAATAGCCTAAATTAAGTTTAGTTTGTGCACAAAAGAATCGACACCAATGCCCACTTAATTTTATAATACCTACCTAACATTTCTAAAAACTTATAATTACCAATTACTGTAACATCTTATTATCAATTAACAACTTGATTCCATAGACTTATCTTCAATGATATTATAAAGAAGATACGCCATGTTCATACTGAATGGCGTTCAGATATCGTTGCGAGTAATTTAAAACTACGACAGCGATAGATAATACGGAACGTATAAGATAGAAAGAGATAGCTAGCTATCAAAGTGCAACAATTGTGTCACTTTGTCCTCAACAATTTGTGCGTGCTAGTGCGATATCTACCTCTTTTTACTATATAATATCATTGCTTATCTTCATATTATATGAAAACCGGAAAGTACAAGGTTTTAACTGGTTTTTATCGAATACACAATCGTCTTGTAAAAGAGGTCACTGTATATTGCGTTTAAATTCTAAACTTGAATGAAACAGCACGCCTGTACTGTCTGAAGGGGTAAGCACAGCTGTTTAGTACAACAATTCGCCAGTAGAGTATACTGGAAGTCGACACCAACAGGTTTAGATCGTTTTTAGATCTTTGACAGTCGTTACAGGTAGTCAGTGGCTCGAAAATTTGACAAGTCTATTACCCAGTACTAATTAGGTTGTGGAGGTCAGATAGGCACTCGCTTCATGTAAAATACTGGTATTTCGCTGCATACTGTTAGACTGGAAGCCGACGCCAACAAAGTTGAGAAAAGGCTAGGCAGATAATAATATAATAGATAATACGATACTCATTGGTCAGACTGGTTGTCAGACTTTTTGGACCACTGACTACCTGTAACGACTGTCAAAAATCTACAAATGATAGCCGGGAACAACGTCGTAACGTGCTTTCCGAGGCACGGAGGAAATTTGGTATGTAATGGGTGGTCACCCATCCACTGACCAACCTAGACAAGCACGGCTTACCGTAAAGATCGACCAGAGCGGCTGTTATTATTTAGCCACGAGCTCCTCAAAGATAGTGTTAGTGACCATGTCAGTTAAAAAAAACCTTTTAATTATTATCAATAATACTCTAAAATTACTAACTTTATTTATGCGTTTAAACACGTATTGTTTAAACGCATTACGAAGTTTCGGTTTCGACCTAAAAATTATGTTTCGGCCAAAGGTTCGGTTTCGGCCAAAAAAACCAGCCGAACCTTGCTCCGAAAGTTACAGCCGCGCCGAAACTAACAACATCGTACTTTTGGGTCACGTTCGGCTAACATCGGCACGTCTAACAAGTTCTACGTTTCACTTTTATCATAAACTAGCACCCCCGCCCGGCTTCGCACGTGTGCAATGTAGCCTTCCTCTTGAATCGCTCTATCTATTAAAAAAAACCGCATCAAAATCCGTTGCGCAGTTTTAAAGATCTAAGCATACATAGGGACAGACAGAAGCGGGAAGCGACTTTGTTTTATACTATGTAGTGATGAAGTGGAACATAGATCCTTGTAATATTATTCCAGCGATATGTTTAATTACTTATTCATATTTCTGGAAAGAAAGGCCCACTGACATTTATTCAACGTTTTAATCACGTTTATAGAAGGTTCGGTTTCGGCCGAAACTATAATCAAAACCGAATCTTCGGTTTCGGCAAAAAAAAAAACAATACATTGAACCGTCTTGTATCACACCGGTGATATCTCGGTAATGCGTTTAATTTTCCACCGATACCCAAGGCCACTTTAAGGCTATGTATTAAAAGAAGTCGATTACATAAGCTTTTCTATACAGAGACGCAAAAAATGTAAATAAATACGAGAAACCTTGACTTTATCAGGACAAGTTGTTGTTTCGGGGTGTGGACTATTACATAAGCGGCAGCGTTTAAGTTAGTTCGAAATATGTCACATAATCATGATTTAAGTAGGCCCGACAATGTCGTTGCTTACCATTGAGCTATTAACTACTACGTATAGAGAAGACAGCGCCAACAAAATCTGTGCTCCGTTCAACTGCGGTCGGCCGGCCGCAGTTCACTCAGTCGCTTGCTCGCTACAGCATCTATAGGTAAAGGGTGTAAAACACCTCTTAACGAAGACGAAAGGCACTTATTCTCCCTGTCATTGCGATCTCTAACTTAGTTCATAGCTATAGCCGTCCTTTTTTCGCACTGCCTTTTAGTAAGACAGCAATAGCCTAAATTAAGTTTAGTTTGTGCAAAACGGAATCGACACCATTGCAATAAAGGGTGTAAAACACCTCTTAACGAAGACGAAAGGCACTTGTTCTCCCCGTCATTGTGATCATTTTTTTTTCTACACCATACCTGAGAACCTTCTAGTTACGGAGATATTGGGGGTCAAAGTTCCAACTTTTGGACAAGTTTTTTTTTAATACAAGTTTTTAATGTGAGATTTATACTTTAAACACCTCCACGACCCCCGTATTATTCAATCCATCCATCAGCATAATGTTTTGAGTGCGTTACATTGAGTTTTAGCACAAAAAATGAAATTCACCCCAAAAAAAAAAAAAAAGTCGTTTCCCAGCAATAATTATTGCGTAAAGTTACTTAGATTGATGTACAGAATGCTTGGTTAACGGCTTCGTGATGAGGTTGCTTACACCCTATATAATCAGGATTTATGTAGGCCCGACAATAAGTCGTTGCTTACTACACAAAAACGTAAAACAAGACAAAAAGTTAACTAGCTTCAGTAGCATCTGTAATCTACAGGGCCTATAAACACACACAGGGCCCTTATTAATGATTTTAATTTTAATTGCAATTGTAATGATTAAATTTTAAATATGTTTAACTTATAAAATTAATGGATACGATAATTTAAATTTACTTCATTCATATTTAATTTGTTTTTCTTGAATTTTTTACTTTTGAAAATTTGTGAATGAAAAATGTATCTTCAGTATGGGTGTCTTGCCTGAATTAAATGAATTTTATTTTATTTATAAATGTTCATACATTCACAAACAATCAATAAAAATAATCTAGCCAATACTCTAACAATACAACAGTTTCTAACTTAGACCACACACCAAAATCAGTATTACAAAAAGATATCGTTCTCGTCGTGCAAACCTATAAAAAAACTGAATGCTTTTGTAAACGGAATGAAATTACTTTATTTTTTTTTACAAAAACCTCTCTTTTCTAGAACGTGTCTCTTTTTATCTGTAAACAATGTAAAACCTGGGTTTTTACACATTTCTTGAGGCGAAGTAATTTGTCTGTTGGATGAAAAAAGATAATGGTGTCGATTCTGTTGTGCACAAACTAAACTTAATTTAGGCTATTGCTATCTTTTTCTCTCTAACAAAACGAGAAAGAGACGGACGTAATTTAGAGCTGTCAAATTTAGTTGGAACTAATCTATACTAATATTATAAAGAGGAAACCTTTGTATTTTTGTATGTTTGTATTGAATAGGCTCAAAAACTACTGGACCGATTTCAAAATTTCTTTTACCATTACTTAGAGGGATTCTTCCGAATCCGTATAAGCTATATTTTATCCCCGTACTCCCACGGGAACGGGAACTACGCGGGTGAAACCGCGGGACGTCCGCTAGTATTTCTATACAAATGAAGGGTGCACGTAAAAACATGTCGACTAAAACACGGTGAAGCACAAGGCATAAACTAGTTTGACATCTCTAACTTAGTTCATAGCTATAGCCGTCCTTTTCTCGCACTGCCTTTTAGTAAAAGATAGCAATAGCCTAAATTAAGTTTCGTTTGTGCACAACAAACAGAATCGACACCAATATTAGAAAAACTGCATTTTAGGGTTCCGTACCAACGGGACCCTATTACTAAACCTCCGCTGTCCGTCCGTCTGTCTGTCCGTCCGTCTGTCTGTCTGTCTGTCCGTCGTCACGGCATCGTTAACTTAGCTCGTGTGTTCTTACAAAACAACATGGCCGACACTTAGAGAAGTAGGTCTACGCATTACAAATCGTTATCAGGACTTACTAAACAATGCGTGTGTTATCTTTGACGGGTACATTTCCAGTGCGACATTAACGGTTAATATTAAATGTGTTGATTATTATTTTTTTACTAGCTGACCCGCGCAACTTCGCTTGCGTCACATAATATAGCTCATTTATCATGTCATTTTGAACTAAAACCTTTTAAAATCAATATTGCTTACCTCCCATAACATACGGCGTGATAATATTATGTAGCCTAAAGCCTTCCTTGGTTTACAAAGAACATTTTTGCTGAATTTCAATTCAGTCTATCCAGTAGTTTTGGCGTGAAGCCGCACCATACACACTGACAAACAGACAAAAATTCTAAAAAGTCACTTTTTGTCATCAGTTACGTTTTTCTAACAAAAGCCACTTATTTTTTCTCGAAAATTCTCAATGTACAGTTTTTCTTTCGTTACTATTTTATTATAAATGTATAGAATAGATTCCGAGTACTTTGAGTAAGCCAATTTTGTGTTTTCAAGTTTTTATAAAATACAAGTTTTAGATTTTATAAGAAGTAGAACGAAGAGGTTAGGTTAAGCCGTGCTTGTCTAGGTTGGTCTGTGGATGGGTGACCACCTATTACATACCAAGTTTCCTCCGTGCCTCGGAAAGCACGTTAAGCTGTTGGTCCCGGCTGTCATTTGTAGATCTTTGACAGTCGTTACAGGTAGTCAGTGGCCTGAAAGTCTGACAACCAGTCTTACCAAGGGGTGTCGTATTACCTAGTACTAACTGTGTTGTGGAGGTCAGATAGGCAGTCGCTCCATGTATAGTACTGGTATTCAGCTGCATCCGGTTAGACTGGAAGCCTACCCCAATAAAGTTGGTAAAATGGTTACGCTAGGCAGATGATGATAATATTTATTTACTTACTACACCCTGAATGAGACGTTGCGTTGGAAGGCCAGTGGGAGGCCTTCCAGGTGGACCGATGACCTGGTGAAGTTTGCTGGAATCCGCTGGATGCGAGTCACACGGGACCGGTCAATGTGGTGACACTTGGGGGAGGCCTATGTACAGCAGTGGACGTCTTTCGGCTGAAATTATTATGATGATGACAGGTTTAACAAACAAATATTTATTTCAGATAACTTGATCCATACAGTACGATTAAAATTAAAATAAAACAAATTAAAAAACAACAACAAATCAAGAACACAACAACAACAAAACAACAACAACACTAACAACAACAACTCATAAATAACAATCTTACTAATCATTCCTTCTCTTCGTTCCAGCGGAGGCCTATCAAACTTCCTCTACTACGTAGCCCTCCCGGAGGACACCTCCAAATGGGGGACCTATTACAAGCGCTCCAGTTCTCCGGAGGATAATGACTCAGATAACGGCGAGAAGACCGCCAGGAGGTCTGTTGTCAGGACCCACTCTTTTAGCTCTCTCGATGAGCCTAGGAAGGTAAGCAAAGAGACATTCATTCAAACTCAAACTCAAAGCATTTATTTCAAATTAGACCATTACGGCACTTTTGAATGTCAAAAATACAAAAAAAAAACAAAGCTACAGTCCCAGTCACAAGACATAATAACTTGAGAAAGTACTGTAGTTGCCCATTCCCTAGCGTAGATCTCTATGGAGAAGAACGGGCAAGAAACTCCATGGACACTCTTTTAAATCAGAATATTGTTACAAAATCTTGGTTACATCATTCATCTTGAGACAGTATAATTATGTGAGAACAATGTAGCAAGATGTGCACGTTAAAAGTTTCCACAAAAAAAATACAATTCAAAATACTTTATTGAAATAAGCCATGGCAGCTAAGAGATGACCAGTCACAACTGACAGCGCCCGTTCACGAACATGACGCATGGATCAGCACCATTCAACTCAACCATTTTGAAGGGAACTAAATGATCCGAGACATGCGCCACCATCAGCGAGACATTTGAGTGAGCATGACATACTCTCAACCGCCAGGGCACATTTAAGTCAAGAAAAAAAACGTAGGATTTCAGTGAATGATAGCTTTCTAGTACATAGTACTCACACAATATGGGCTATGCGATTATATAATACTAGAGATTGATTCTATACAATGCAAAAATAGTTGTACAATCTTCAGCAGCTCCAACAAATCTATTTAATGCTATCAATTTATGCGCCCCTGTCCATGTGGAGCAGGACCAGCATTGAGCCACGCATTTTTATCAGCGATATAATCGTCCAACTTGTAATAAGCTTGCTTACATAGTGTGCGTTTGATGCATGTTTTAAATTTCGTCTCATTCAGTTCAAGAATACTTTGTGGAATTTTATTATAGCATCTCAAACAGTACCCCATGAAAGACGAGTCTACTTTAGCGAGTCTGAAGCCTGGCTGAACGAGTTGGTCCCTATTTCTAGTACTGTAATTATGTCTATCACCTCTTTTACCAAAAAAGATTTTTTCTGACGTACATTATGTTTTCGTAGATGTACTGACAATGTACCGTCATGATGCCAATATCCTTAAACAGTTCCCTCAGAGAATCGCGCCTACGAAGATTATATATGGCTCTGATGGCTCTTTTTTGCAGAATAAATATACTTAGACTCAATATCTGCAGCCCGTCCCCATAGCAAAATGCCATAAGACATTATACTATGAAAGTAACTAAAATAGACCAATCCAGCGGTATCTACATCAGTAAATTGACGAATTTTTCTAATAGCATATGCCGCTGAACTTAGCCACGCCGCATATTATATTATATTGGAGGCAAAAGGGGGTCATGCCAAATTTGGTCAACATTGAAATCTATGGTCGCGTTACAACCAAAGCGATCGCGAACACACTAGCAGTAGGCTAGTTTCTACCATCAATAAATTGCAAATCTATTTAGTCCGTCAGCGAGTATTGGAAAATAATGGACACGTATTTTTTGTTTTTGTAAATCAATGAACATTGACAAAGATAAAACGCATCAGAACTCGAGAGTGGGGGCTCGTGACGTCAGAACGCACTAAAAAATATACCACGGCGGCGGCGGCGCGGCGTGGCGTATTGAGAATTTTAAAAGCGTCGTATCTTCGTCAATTATGATTTACTTAACAAAAGAAAAAATACGGGTCAAATATTTTTTGATAATCCAACTGACGGACTAATTAATTTTTTTTAGTACACAAGGCTATAGGTTTGTTTATTAAGCGACAGGCGGCGTCAATTAATTTACGTCATTTAATTTTAAAGACAACGACGAGTCACACCAATACATCAAAATATTACTATAAAAGTCTTCAGCCACCCGATATCCTTCTACAACTCTTCGAGTTCTTTAACTGGTTGACGATGTGCTCTTCTTCTTCGTTCTAGAAGTAGACAGAAGTTGATTAAGCGTAGTCTAAGTCACTTCTTATCCAGCTAAGCTCCCATGAGTCAGACGAACACATCAAAATATTACTATAAAAGTTACTGCATTTAATGTGCGTACTCGTGCAAATATTAATAGTTTTTGTTTCATCGAAATCGAGCCAGGATTTCCAAAGTTACAGCGTTGTAAAACTTCACCGCTTTTTCAAGTTTGAGTCCATTCACACACTCGCAGCGTGACGGCCGTGCTAAGACGGATACGCTGTAGCCCGGCCACTGAAAATGGTGTATAAGTCACGAAATAATGTGGTACTCTTTTTACTCTTTATTTATAGTGCCAAAAGGTACATATCCGTACAGTCTCCTGCCATAACCATATGACCTTATTTGGCATCGTGGCCGGGCCAGAACGGAACACACCGTCAGGCTGGGATTTTCATGTCCGATTGCGGGTGATGCTGGAGTGTTTACGTTCATAAAATTGGATTTTTAAAGCGGTTTGCATTTATTATTTCGACGCGTAGTTCGCAGCGTGACGTCGCGTCCGGTCCGTAGTTGGATTTTTCCGCAGAAGCCGTACTTTAACGTTCAATATCTCAGTCATTTTTGAAGAATTTAAAAAAGAACATTTTTTTTTCTCGAGTGACCTATTTTTTAGACATGCTGATAACAAAAATCCTTGGTTTTACTCATTTACTTTGACCTCGTAGTTATAAATGACTAACACCATACATTGCTGGTTTTCTTCAGGTGCTCCTCCGAATCTACGGCCAAGTCCACGGCGAGCGAGCAATGGACGCGATCGTAACAGAATCTGTCATCTTCACCTTATTGTCGGAAAGACGACTTGGGCCCAGGTTACATGGTGTCTTCTCTGGTGGAAGAATTGAGGAGTATATTCCGGTGAGTCGATGTTTTTTTAGTATATATTTGTATGAGTCTGTGGACAGTAAAAATAATCCTATTTCAGGTTTATTTGATTGTGAAAAACGTGCACTATTTTACAGACATAAATACAAGTTTAATTTAAATTATAATTATGAGGGTAGTTTGTAATTTTTGCTAAAAAAAGATGTAGTTTTGTTATTAAAATAATGATTTACGGGTAAACTGGTTTTTTGGCAGATATCGAAGCAATTAGGAAGTGTACAGTCGTGGTCTTTTCCGCCTGACCAGTTAAAAATCATGCGGAGGCGCCGAGCCACGCTCCCTTAAAGTTTGGGCCTATTAGGAAAGCGTCAACTTTGGCGCGCAAAATAACAATAACTCTCGTTTGGCGTGCGTCGTCAGTGCGCTCGGCCGATTCGGTATCTTTTCATTCATTATTTCTATACAAAGTCAACGGGGCGGGGCTAGAGAGCGTTTCTATGTTGCGAGTGCAAAAATTAGCTTAGTGGTGGTCAGGCGGGAGTGTCCTCGTAGTACATGTAAGATAAAATGCAATGAGAGGTTTTCCTTTTGAGGTTTTAAAAAAAAACTTAGTTTCCAAGAACTCTATAGATGGCGTTGAACTTACTATGATAGTTGGTGCCAAAGCCAAAACGCTTAAAAAAAAAAAACCATTGTGTCACGACACATACTCTCGTTGACTGACACTTTCATTTGCTTAACCTTCCGAATATAACCTACATTTCTCGCGCTTTGTTAAAATCAGTTTTTTAGGTTCCGTTCCATGCATTATCATACTAACTCCTAGCGCCATCTATCCAGCGACTAGGGAAGAGCTAAAAAGAAAATCCCTCATTGAAATAAAAGTCGGCACTATACAGGGTGGAAATGACAACGACGCACAAACTGATACCACGTGTCTCGTATACAGGGTGTAGACCGACCCATCACGAAGCCTTCAACCAGGCATCCTGTACATCAAACTTACTATAGTCAGCGCCAGATTAGTAGGAAATAAAGGTCATTAACCCGCATACATTTATTCAAATACATAATTCCGAAAACAGAAATAATGACATGAACTTGTCCCGAAACTACCTTTATCGTGATCCTTGACTTTTTATAGTAATAAAATTATTATATTATATATATTCATAATGTATTGTCGGGGTACATACGCAGAGAAATTAAGAGGGCCCTTCCCGGCCCGCCTTTCGTCAACGCGAGCATGGTCGAAAAGCTTGTTGTTTCATCCAGAGCCACAGCGGTGGTATTCTTTCAACTCCCCTGTCTTACCTAGCCCCGAACCCGCACTACTTGCCTCCCGCGTACCTCATACCGCGTAACGCGAGGACATTGAACGAAAAATATTGTTCGAAAATTTATAAAACTTGTTCCAGGAAATACGTGTTTTTGAATTAGTCTTACAAGTATGTGAAATAAATATTTGTTATTTAGAATCTCCACTACATTTGCAAGGCTTCTGTCAGGATGCTTTTTTTACTTTTACAATTTATAAGTACATTATGAACGGCCAAAGTTGAGGTAAAAGTTGTGAAAAACAGCAATTTTTGGAGGCTTATACTGAATTTGTTTCTACAAATTTTTATTTTCTGCTTCGATAGAAGCCTAGATATAGTCCACAAGATACCTACTAGTTCAAAAAATTCAAAGATATATGTGTAACAACGGCGTAATCACGCACGAGCTATAGTCAAAATTCTCGCGAAAAGTATGGCGGGTTGGCCGCTCTTAAGGAAAGAGCATTGACCTTTAATTCCTACTTATCTACTCCAAAAATTATTGCTGGGAAAAGAATCTTTTTTGAGGAAAAAATCACTATTTACGGTGAGACTCAATATAACACAAACCATTGTGTTGATGGATGCGTTGAATAGTACGGGGGTCTTGAGATATTTGAAGTAAAATCATAACATTAAAAACTTTTTTTTAAAAAAAAAAATGTGTAAAAGGAACTATGAACCAGAGTCATAAAATAAAAAAAATGCATTTAAGACGATTACAGGAGCTAAATTAGCAACTCTATTTGTGGTGGTTCAAACTTTTGAAATACTATTAGAATAAAGTTCTAATCCGCTTGCACCACAAAATGGTTGTTACGTCAGTCACTGCGGGCCGAATAGTGCGAAATTAGTGTTTTTTTGCGATTTACAAAAAATCTATTGATTGGACTAAAAAAGTAAAACACTAAGATGCTAATATGTTGTTTGTAGAATTATTTGCCAAAAAATCATATTGATTGCATGTATTTTAGTATGGTTTTATCGTCGTTATAAGAAATTTTTAGAGTGAAGTTCGTGTTTTTTTTTAACGAGTAAAATTAGTTGTATTATGTCTACAAAACACTATCTTACTAGCAGATATCCTGAAGAACATCATATATTTTTCTGTTTTTGTTTATTGCTGTGAATCATGTGCTTTTTTGCATTATAAAACTCGCGTTTAGCTCATGTAGTCGCCTTGAAAAAATATTTAAAAAGTTGTATTTTTGACCCCCAATATCTCCGTAACTATAAGGTTCCTAGGTATGGTCTATAACAAAAAAATGATCGCAATGACGGGGAGAACAAGTGCCTGTATTAAGCTTTGTCAAGAGTCTTTTTTACACCCATTATTATACTGAACTACTCCACATATAAATTTTTCATCTTAGTATTCATAAAAGACGACATCAATTTACATTCAAATTCAGTCGTTGAATTTCTATTTTTTTTGTATCTGTGGTTTTTTGTCTTTGATATCCATAAAAGACGAATTTTTCAATTTATATTCAAAATAAATCGTTGATGTTCTATTTTTTATCTGTGGTATTTTGTCTTTGGTTGTCTACGCTCGTATTTTCGGCTTCACCAGCCGTAATTGAGTATTTCTGTTAGGAAATTCTCAGTTGCAGCGGCCAGGTATACCCGCTTTCCGAGTGGGGCTCATACCGGACACCGGAACTACGTCATAACCTGGACACGCACGCGTGGTATGTAATTTGACATTTAATGTCTAAGAAATATGGTTGATTTTTGTTCGTAGATGATTTTTACAGGGATTTTTTCGTTTTTGTCTAGTGTTCTGCACATATGAGGATGATTTTACAACAAAAAAAAATAATTTTGTAAAAAAGACAGTTTTTTTAAGGTAGCATTAATTAAATGCAACAGTCGGCTACAAGCCATGTTTAAATTTAGTATTTTTGTTAATAATAATTGTCAGGTTTAAAAAATATAAAAACGCAAATCATAATACATTAAAAGAAGCTTATAACACAATTATTGAGAAAAAGAAATTGTCTGTGAAAATCTGTGAAACATCTACGTTAAAAAAACATATAACAACGAAATACGGAGTAAAATAAAGAATATAAATATTACATTAAAGTATTTTCTTTTATTTTATCGACATCTATCGATCAAATCTGCATACGACCTAGCTAGATCACTAATTGAGGTAGTGTGGAACTTTCGAAAACGGAATAATTATGTAGATCAACAATCGTTCCAAAACAACTTTATTCTAATGGGAAAAGGTTGATTTTACTTGGTATATAGGAGGCATCATGCCATGACAGCGACATGCCATCTTTCGTCACAGCATACGAGACTCTATAGCAGGCCTAATAATATCCATTTTAGGTTGATATTTACATGATAGCAGATATTAGGAGCGAAAACGGAATAATTATGTAGATCAACAATCGTTCCAAAACAACTTTATTCTAATGAGAAAAGGTTGATTTTACTTGGTATAGAGGATGCATCATGCCGTGACAGCGACATGCCATCTTTTGTCACGGCATACGAGTCCCTATAGCAGGCCTAATAATATCCATTTTAGGTTGATATTTACACGATAGCAGATATTAGGAGCGAAAACGGAATAATTATGTAGATCAACAATCGTTCCAAAACAACTTTAATTCTAATGAGAAAAGGTTGATTTTACTTGGTATAGAAGAGGAATCATGCCATGACATGCCATCTTTCGTCACGGCATACGAGTCTCTATAGCAGGCCTAATAATATCCATTTTAGGTTGATATTTACATGATAGCAGATATTAGGAGCGAACACGGAATAATTATGTAGATCAACAATCGTTCCAAAGCAACTTTATTCTAAATGGGACAAGGTTGATTTTACTTGACTCAAAGAAGGCATCATGCCATGATAGCGACATCTTTCGTCATAGCATACGAGTCTCTCTAACAGGCCTAATAATATCCATTTTAGGTTAATATTTACATGATAGCAGATATTAGGAGTTGTAAACTTACCTTAGTCGGAATTAGGATTTTTTCAGCCAATTCCATAATGATCCTTAAAGGACCTATTGCTGCCTATTTTAGGACGTCCCGGGCCTTCCACTATTGTAAGCTTTTTTTTAAATCGAAGGAGTTGTTTGTGAGAAAAAAAGAAAACTTATTTATTTGACTTGCACAGGGCAAAACAAAATCTAATAAAACAAAAATATAAGGAAGCGCCGAGAATACCTCCTTGAGTTATAAGTCGAGCTACACGATAACTGACAAATGCTTGCACTGACTGGGCAGGTCCACTCAAATCTGTGTGGTTCCTTCTTCAAAAGACCATAATCTGCAAAGTCCTCATGTGAATTGAGCAAGATTATGTCTGGACTTCAAAAGAGACTATGACCTCTGAGTTTGTTTCGGCTGTTTCTTCTCAGAGTAGCCAGGTACGAAACACCGGCTCCATCTAGTTTTAAAAAATGACGTGTAAAAGTGTTTGTAAAAACCTACTTGCAAAATACATCGGATTAACAAATTACAAAGTTTACCCCTTTTTAATACAAGTATCTTCCTATTATAGACCTACAACATCCTACCTCACGCCCCCACCACCATAACGGGGCAATTCTCTACCCCCCAACAGATTTCACCCCACTAAACCAACCCCCCACTTTTCAGGCTCGTCCCCTCCTCACCAAAGAGCTAGCTGATCCCGCGTTATCCATGAAGATAGCTGAGAAAATGGCGGCCATTCACTCCATAGACGTGCCTCTGAACAAGGAACCTACCTGGATTTGGAAGACCATGTACAAATGGCTGAAAACTGTCAAGGAAGAGAGACTATCGGGAAATATTCAAGGAAAGGTAAGGATCTTAGCCGCTCTGCCGTCCTATTACGAATCTCTGTTGACAGCTCGAAATGATAGTAACTGGGCTCAGTGTCCATCAATTAGCTGTCAAAAGGTTAGTTTCGTATTATGTATGACCAGTCGCGATCAAATATAACGTCATTGGTGGTCACCGTAGCTGATAGTCACCGTTACTCATTTTGACAGACGCTTTCGTATCGATACTTATATTATTTCGATTATGTAGGTATGCATAGTGGACAACAAATTGATGACAACTGAGTTTGAAGTGGCTTTCGTGAAAGACGTTACACCGTACCCGGGCTGTGAGTCACCGTAAAGTGATATCCACTCAATGCGATAATACCAATATTATGACATTCTCGGTTGTCATCAAAGTTCGGTGTACAACCGAATCTTGATAGTCACTGGAGATCAAAAAGATACGTAATAGGCCTGCTGATCGATCTTTAGGTTAAGCCGTGTTTGCCCAGGGTGGTCCGTTGATGGATGACCAGCCATTACATACCGAGTTTCCTCCGTGCCTCGCATAGCACGTTAAACCGTTGCTCCCGGCTGTCATTTATAGATCTTTGACAGTCGTTAGGTAGTCAGAGGCCCAAAAAGTCTGACAACCAGTCTTACCAAGGGGTATCGTATTACCCGGTACTAACTGGGTTCTGGAGGTCAGATAGTCAGTCGCTCCATGTAAAATACTGGTATTCAGCTGCATTCGATAAGACTGGAAGCTGACCCCAACATAGTACGGAAAAGGCTCAAGGGCCCATACGTCTCCAGTTCGAACCCAAGACACGCACCGCTGATTTTTCGGATTCAACCACCACCGCACTCGCTTCGGTGAAGGAAAACATCGTGAGGAAACCAGCATGCCTGAGAGATATTTCTCGACGGCATGTAAAGCCAAGTTAGAGGTCCATGGGCGGCTTAAATACTCTGACACCAGCAGCCTTATTCATAACCATTCGACTCGCTTCCGTACCGAATCGAACGTCTAAGATATCGAAGATGTCCTCCAAACGCAATTCACAAATCCGAAACCGAATAATTTTGACAGTTCAAATTCGATTTGAAGACTCGAATCTTTCCGACAGCTGTTTGCTATCGGGAGTCATATCGAACAAAATTAAAACGAAGAAATAAATTATATTTCCAGCTTATTTCAGTGAAATAAAAAGACTGTAAACTTTTTAAACACTGCGTAAGTAAATGAAGTTTTATTATTGTATTGACAATATTTCATTGATATATCCGCATTTACATAAATTTACAGAAATGTGATATTCGTTCTAGATTTTAGTTAACATTAGGTATTTGATACTTTGGTAGATGGAGTATGTGATTGTGCGAGCCAGAGACCGTCGGCGTGCAGGACAACAGAGGCAGGAGACGTTATCTCTTCATAAAGGATATGACGAATACTTTTGCCGACCCGCGGTTTCAGTTGGTTTATAGACTAACACCCGACATGGCTCTTAGCCTCATTGAAGAAATAAGGCCCTATTTCCCTGACACGCAATCATCTGCCGTAATCCCCAAAGAAATTTAATTATTGTTTGACAATGAGCAAATAACATGAATTGTCTGATATCAAATACTTGCAGTATTTTTTCCTTTTTTAATTAAACAAAGCTCTAAAAAGTTATCTATGAATTATGAAAAATTGTTTTATTAAAAAAAAAAACACTTTTCGCGCTTTGCCAGTTTGACAGACGGCTGTTTACAAAGCAGGTTTATTCGAAATGAAATAAAGTTTATTTTGGTTACTAATAAAATCATTTTATATCGTTTGTTGTCTATTAAGTTACTAGCTGTATATTCCTTATTTAAACGGAACTAAATATTCAAATAAACCTATTTTATTTACTATTTTAAATTTTCTACCACGGTCATCTATTTACTACCATTTTGTAGCGTTCCCCATAAACACAATGGTCAATGGGATAGAAAAAAACTTATCCGTTCGGATCAGTGAATAGCGTTTTGACAGTTCTTCGGCTCGGAAATGAGATTGTCGAATACGGTTCCTTACCGACACGGAAACTTATCGAATTGTTTAGAATACCCCTGCAGGTTAGCTACTAACGACACGCTAAAGAAAAATAAAACCACCTTCTGTCTCCTTCTAGAACGAAGAAGAAGAACGCATCATCAAGCAGTTGAAGAACACGGACTTGGAGAAGGAGATCGAGTGGTTGAAGAAGTTCCTGGCCTCCATCGAGTCTCCTGTCGTGTTCTGTCATAATGATATGCAGGAAGGTAAGAGAAAATCTTCAATCTCTTATACCAATAGGAATGATTCCTGACTAAAAAACAACCGGGGCAATCTGGGGACTACCGATAGAAATAAAAACAAAAAGTGCAACTCCGCCCCAATCGCAGCACTGGTTATGCCCAGCGCATGCCTATGTGGTGCTACTCCGTAGCGGATCACCTACGAGTGCTACGAAGCGTGACCGCACGTTACGTCAAGTGACGATGAGTTCAATGTTTTTCCTTCATCCAAAAAGTGCTCAACGCGCCCAAAGAAGTTTTCGCTTAAAAAAATATGACTCTGTTTAGTCCGTCAGTTAGATTATCGAAAAATATTGGATACGTGTTTTTTGTTTTATCAAATTAATAAAAATTGACGAAGATAAAACGTGTGAAAGATCATGAGTGGGGGGCTTGTGACGTCACTTTTCGGTAAAAAATGTACTCAAATGTGACGTTACACGAATTTTCGACGCACTGTACCGTTTTCATTTTTTGTATACGTGAAAAAAAAATGTGTCCAATATTTTTTGGAAAATCTATCTGACGGACTAATTAGATTTTTACTTTCGCCTTTATAAAATTAGCGTGATTTCACCTTGGCAACACTGACCGCCACATTTTTTTCTCGACAGGCAACATCCTCCTATTAGAAGACTCTCCTCAACCGGTCCCAGAAGACGATGGATCAGCAGTCTACGTCCGAAGCTTCGACTCTGACGAAACTCGATCAAGTCGTGAAGATAATACCAAAGGAGGATACGAACAACTTGCCTACGAAGACGCGAACACTTCTGACACAGTTCTGAGCCATATATCCGATTGGGGAGAGCCCAAATTGGTGTTAATCGATTTTGAATACTGCGCCTATAATTATAGGGGCTTCGATATTGCGAATCATTTCCAGGAATGGGCGTTTGATTATACCAATCCGGAGCATCCGTTTTATTATGAAAATCAGGACTTTACGCCGAGTTTGGAGCAAAAGGTGAGATCTATGTGTAGTTTATACTTAAACAATACTAGAGTCTCCGCCAGAGAAGTAAGAATTAAAGGTCATTAACCCGCATACATTTATTCAAATACATAATTCCGAAAACAGAAATAATGACATAAATTTGTCCCGAAACGACCCTTATTGTGATCCTTGACTTTTTCTAGTAATAAAAAACGATTCATAATGTAATGGTGTCGGTTCTGTTGTGCACAAACTAAACTTAATTTAGTCTATTGCTATATTTTACTAAAAGGCAGTGCTAGAAAAGGACGGCTATAGCTATGAACTAAGTTAGAGATGTCAAACTACTTTATGCCTTGCGCTTCACCGTATTTTTAGTCGACATGTTTTTACGTGCACCCTTCATTTGTTTGGAAATAACTAAATTTGACAGCTCTTAATTACGTCCGTCTCTTTCTCGTTTTATTAGAGAGATACTCAAGAATCTTCACTCGAGTTCAAGATACAACGTAAATGGTGTCGATTCTGTTGTACACAAACTAAACTTAATTTAGGCTATTGCTATCTTTTCTCTCTAATAAAACGAGAAAGAGACGGACGTAATTTAGAGCTGTCAAATTTAGTTGGAACTAATATTTCCATACAAATGAGTGAAGCGCAAGGCATAAAGTAGTTTGACATCTCTAACTTAGTTCATAGCTATAGCCGTCCTTTTCTCCCACTGCCTTATAGTAAAAGATAGCAATAGCCTAAATAAAGTTTAGTTTGTGCACATCAGAATCGACACCATTGTAACTACGCAGAGAAATTAAGGAAAGAGCAATGTCCTTTAATTCTTACTTATTTGGTGGAGACTATAGCGACCCGCCCCGGCTTCGCACGGGTGCAATGTGGGTATAAACGTTCCTCTTGAATCACTCTTATCTATTGCTGAAAACTGTATTAAAATCCGTTGCGTAGTTTAAAAGATCTAAGCGTACAGACAGCGGAAGTGACTTTGTTTTATCCGTGACAGTATTATTAGGTATTGAGATTCAATTCTGTGAACTTATTTTGTCAATTTGACGTAAAATAATAAACCGCCGGCACTCTAGAATAAACAACAACATTCATTTATTTCCAGGCAACTTTGGCCCATAGATACAAACTGTGTTAATTAGCTAGGGAATGGGCAACTACAGTACTTTCACAGTTTTTATGTCTTGTGACTTTAGTTTATTCTGTTATTTACAACAATTAATGTCTTTTCAGGAAATATTCATACGGGAATACCTAACACATTTTTGTAGCGGCCAGGATAAGGGCGAAGTAAACCTGGACGATGTGAATGCCTTGCTTGAGGAGGTGGAGGCTTTCGCGGTCGCCAGCCATCTGTTCTGGACTCTATGGTCCATTGTGAACGCGTCCAAAAGCCAAATCCCTTTCGGATATTGGGTGAGTAACGTTTGGAGTTTCGCTGGCTAATTTAACTCGGGAGGCTCGCTAGCTAATTTATCTCGGGAGTCTTGCTAGCTAATTTATCTCGGGAGTCTCGCTAGCTAATTTATTAGGTAGGTATTAGGGAAAGGGCAATAACCGCTATTGCGATCTTAACTGGCACCAACTACAGGATCAAAAATTCGAAGACATGTGACATCTAACAACCCACACTGGGCACGCGTGGTGGATTATAGCCCATTCCCAAGGGGGCCGTGTCCCAGCAGTGGGAACATAATAGGCTGATGATGATGATATTTTTTTTCAGGAATACGCCCTATCCAGGCTGGAGGTGTACCTCAAGCTAAAACAAGAAGTCATCAAAAAGGACAAATACGGCCTCCCCCAAAAAAGGAAGATCTGTGAGGTTGACATATGAGCCAAAATCGACAACCTCGCGCTTCAAGACTAAGGTATAATATCTACACTATAATAATAATCTATCTATCTATAATCTATAATAATAATCTACACCAGTGTTTTTCAACCTGACGGTCGCGACCCCCTGGCGGGTCGCGAAGCCTTTGTACAGGGGTCGCAAGAGGTGGCGAAAACAAAACAATGAAGCCTAGAACGATAGATTTAATAAGAAAATGTTAACCAAAGTATATAAACATTTGTATGTTCATACAAATTAACAAAATAAAAACCTATTACCTAGTACTCATCCATCTTATTGAGATTTCGCTTGTTTGTCATTAACTCATTTCTACCATTGTGGATCCGTTTTTGCTACATTGAGAATTAAATCGAATTCCAAATTAAAAAAAAATGTGTTCAATACATAATTATATTTATCCGAATACTAATTATGCAAATGCATAAAAAAATTGTATGGATTTAATATTTGTAACATAATAAAATAAATAAAAAAAAGCGAAGGGTCGGGGGACTCGGGGGTCGCCAATATGTTTTCATACTATGGGGGGTCGTGTCATGAAAAAGGTTGAAAAACACTGATCTACACTAATATTATAAAGAGGAAAGATTTGTATTTTTGTGTGTGTATGTTTGGAATGAATAAACTCAAAATCTACTGCGCCGATTTCAAAAATTCTTTCACCATTAGAAAGCCTAAATAACATAGGCCATAAGTTCTACTATAAGCCATTTCAAGGTTATCTATTAAACACCGGACACCCTGTATACGTGATAAGCAAGCGAAACGACACAAATATGTGACAAAACGGTTGGTCAAATTGTGGCTTGACGTTGAACGATGTTGAGTCGTTTATACTCTGGCGGTCAAAAGTCGTTTCCCAGCAATAATTTAGAAACAGAAAACCATTTTTTCATTAAAAAATGTTTTGTTTTAGGTCTTAGCGGCGAGCGAGATGGGCCTCTAAGGCTACGTCCAGGGTAGGAGGCTTTAGCGGAAGCGGAGGCGGGCGCGATTTATCCCAAAGAAAGAATACAACGCGGTAAGCGATGCAGAATCTACCCAACTGACTCACCGCAACGCGACGGTACTTGCAAGGAAATATGTGACGCGTTCATGTCGCAACTCGCCATACAGTGTGGCCACTTAATCTGGCTGAAACCGCGCCCGCTACCGCCTATCACAATGCTTTCAGCCTTGGATGGGCACTATAGGTCCAGAATTATAATTTCTGAAGAAAGATGAAAACTCCGATTTTTGAGTTGCGATAGACAATTTTGCGGACCGTGTTTTTGAAAGTCAGAACCGGTTTTTTTGTGAATTTCTGACCCGTTCTGATTTCTGAATGACAGAAAATGATGGACAATTTTGGGATTTGACTCGGAACTGTTTATTTTCGTATCAAAACATCAATAAGTACGGTTTTGAGTGTCAAAAATAGTGTTGGGACAATTTTGTTATTCGTTTTTTTAAAGTCTGAACCGGTTTTGAGTGCAACTGTTGGTTTTTGGAGGTGCGAAGTGTTTTTTATAGACCAATTATGAAGTTGAGTCGCTACTAAGAAACCTATATGGATATTAAGGAATCCAGTTTAAATTTATCACGGTTCAAAATCATCATCTGCCTAGCCTTTTCCCAACAATGTTGGGGTCGGCTTCCAGTCTAACCGGATGCAGCTGAATACCAGTATTTTACATTGAGCGACTGTCTATCTGACCTCCACAACCAAGTTAGTACTGGGTAATACGATACGACGACCCCTTGGTAAGACTGGTTGCCAGCCTTTTGGGTCACTGACTACCTGTAATGACTGTCAAAGATCTACAAATGACAGCCGGGTACAACTGCTTAACGTGCTTTCCGAAACACGGAGTAAACTCGGTATATAATGGGTGGTCCCCATCCACGGACCGCCTTTGACGAAGTAGCTTAACCTTAATTCTAAACTGGATTTCTAAATATCTAAGAGTAGAGGTGTAACTGTAAATAAAAAGAACGTCAATCATTGGTTCCTGAGATCCAGTATTGTTTTGGTGTTAGATTTACAGTAAAAATACATTACCCTCTTTTTAGGCTCCGCTGTAGTCGGGTAATTGTGGATATTTTTAGGTCCTTGTACGAATAAACTTTCAAGTCATCGCTTTCAGTGTTTCAAACTAAAATAGTAATTCCGTTAAGACTAGTATTCATTGGAAAACAACATTGAGAAAGTGTTGCGCAACTGTTGCCCGCAACATCAACTGTTGCGCTACTGTTGACCGCAACATCAACTGTTTCACAACTGTTGCCCGCAACGTAAACAGTTGCGCAACTTGTCTTTCTGGAAAATCCAGTCTGCAACCCTGCAACATTCCATGTTGCTCGCAACAGTGAAACAGATTGTGCAACTTTGTTTCTCAATAAAAACAAGGTTTTAGTTCAAAGACTCAATATTGAGATCTTCATATCCTAGCTCATAGCTGTAGTTAGAGTTTCGTCAAAAACAATTTAGCAGTTTTGGACTCGAATATGTAAGTACAAACATGTATAGTTTTTTTGAGGTCGCTCGTCGACGCTGGGTATGCAAATGACTGATTGTATTAGATTGGGTGCACAGTAGGGAATCATCATCTGCCTAGCCTTTTCCCAACTATGTTGGGGTCGGCTTCCTGTCTAACCGGATGCAACTGAATACCAGTATTTTACATGGAGCGACTGCATATCTGACCTCCACAACCCAGTTAGTTTCAATTATTTAAAAAATTGCTTATTGTTACCTAATGTGCCCCCATTCTTACTATATGGATATGTTACCTATAAGGATCTCCCATAGATAGAATGTTTTCTTAAAAATACCAAAAATAAAAAACGAAAAAAAAAATTGGAAGAAAAGTCTTTCCCGTATGATTAAATATTTAGGAAAGTTGTCTAAAAATGTACGATAGACTTGATAAATTATTATAATATTATTGTAAATGATAAATTATGAGATTAACAATGCAAGCTATGGTTATTTAATTGACAGAATTAATTTGTCTGTTCTAAGAAATCCCGACTTACCTTCAAAATGCTTTTAGCTTTGGTAGCCAAATATGACTTTCAGCGTCCCCACTGCTGGGACACAGGCCTCTATGAGAGGGTGTGGGCAGTAATCCGCCAAACAGTCTCAGTGCATGTTATCATACAAAAACGAACCTCACTCCTATGAAATTAACGTAAATATTCCTACAAACGACTGATCTGTCGTTTTCATACGATTATTGAAATTACTAGCACTTCGGCCGCAAAAATTGTGATAGCTCGTCTAATATACATGATATTAGTATAATTTATAGCATTATAGCATTCACGAATAATGTAGCTTTCTGTCAGTGAAAGAATTTTTAGAACTGGATCATTAGTTGCGGAGATAACCCCTACATACAACTATCGTAGAAATAAGTTCAATTTACAAGTCATATTTGGTTCTGAAAGCGGAACTAGCAAAGCTGTATAAAAGCTCAAAGTTAGTTGGCTCAATAATGTACATAATTACTTATAAGTAAACGGGTGAAGTCGGGTAATAATGTATGTCTACAATCCTTTAACAATCAATCGACATAGTATAGAAGTTACATTCTAACTCTAACTCAAAGCAATTATTTTGATAGCAGTCATACTGCTATCTATGATTGCTATGAAACAAATACTTTCAATAATGTAACTTCTATACTATGCCAGAAAAAAAACCTAATCTTTATTTCCAAGCTAACAAATTTAAAATATAAAATTGTCTAGTTATTAAGTAATGTGATTATAGAATTATAAGTCTGTGTCCTGAATCCTGATGCTTTGGAACGAATGAATTTCTAGTAGAAAAATAACATTCCTACCCAAATGATTATTGTGTATTTATTATATTATAAAAAAATGTAAAAAAAAAAAAACTATTCATTTGACATTGTGCGTAAAAAGCCTTTGGATTTCTGAATCTGTTTTCAAATGTTGTTTTAGGTATCTAAAATAGTCAATAGTATATTATAAAAAAATGTAAAAAAAAAAAAACTATTCATTTGACATTGTGCGTAAAAAGCCTTTGGATTTCTGAATCTGTTTTCAAATGTTGTTTTAGGTATCTAAAATAGTCAATAGTACAGTCATGTTTTGCCAATTGTATGAATATGTTACTTGATGATGTGGTTTGTTACCAGAACAGAATATCACACCTGGAATCCCAAAGGGTTAAGCACAAGTGTAGCTATAGTAAACCCACGTGAGTACATATTAGCATACAGGTAAAACACATTACCCACTTTTTGAGTTCAAAAAGTGGGTAGTGACAAGCAACATACAATATTTGAAAACAGATTAAATTCAGAAATCAAAGGTATTTAATTGTTTATTAGACTGATATACAAGTTAAAGAATCGGTCCTGTATTTTATTTAATAATTTGTGTTTGTAAAATTAAAAAAAAAAAGGATAACGGAATACCTTTATAAGTCGACATTTCTGACATTTACTATTTTCACAGCTGTTAATCTGAGACCTCCATTTTGAAAACGGCGGATTTCGTATTTATTTCGGATTTCGTATCTAAACTAAGTCTATTATGGAAAATTTATTAAAACTGTAAGTCGTCACGTTATTAATATTTTTCATCGAAATAATGTAATTGACAGAAAAAGGAATACCTAATACGTTAATATAGGTCCTGACATTTCTGACATTTACTATTTTGACAGCTGTCACTCTCAGACCTCCATTTTGAAAATGGCGGATTTCGTATCCTAAGTCTAATAAGGACAATTTATTAAAACTGCTAAGTCATCACGTTATAAATATTTTTCATCGAAATAATGTAATAAACGTAGTTAAAAGAATTTGTAATTTGCTATACCTTTTGTAATTCATTAAATTCTCAAATCTACTCTTTTGAATTTACGTAAAAACCTGGGACATAGGGGCTTAGTTCTGCTAAAGTTTACCAACTAACATAAAATATAAGTATTTTAAAGTGACATGGTCATTATCACTGAATATGGAATATTTACTATTTGTTGTGAGTTCCCAATATTTCGGCGCTGTTGCAAGCACCATGATCGCGGATACACTGAAGTTATTTCGGGTGGGTATTTATGAGCACGACAAATCGGTCTACTGATTTTACTACTGTATTCAATTAAATTCATAAGAGATTATGGACTGGCTTATTTTGCCAGAATTAAGTCCTATAGGTTTTTATAACTGTCCAGATTTCATTAAAAAAAAAAAATGGCTCGACCACAAAAAGTCGGCCAACAATCGCGCAACTGTCGCTCAACAGTTGCGCAACAGACAAAGGCACATTCATCATATCCTAGAATTGTATCGGCTAATTAGTAATAAATTCCTGTGCCTTTGAATTTTGAAGCTTAAATACTAATGGGATAAGGCAAAGTTTTGCGTAATATAGTACCACAAGCCCATTTGGCCCGGGAAACAAGTTACTATCGCTTTTAATGCGTTTTGTATTCCTGCGAAAATATTTAACAGGATTGATATAACGTTCGCTCTAAAATCTGGAATATCATCATCTGCCTAGCCTTTTCCCAACTATGTTGGGGTCGGCTTCCAGTTTTACCGGACGCCGCTGAATACCAGTATTTTACATGGAGCGACTACCTATCTGACCTCCACAACCCAGTTAGCACCGGGTAATACCCCTTGATAAGACTGGTTGTCAGACTTTTTGGGCCACTGACTACCTGTAACGACTGTCAAAGATCTACAAATGACAGTCGGGAGCAACGGTTTAACGTGCTTTCCGAGGCATGGAGGAAACTCTGTATGTAATGGGCGGTCACCCGTCTACAGACCAACCTAGCACCAAGCACGGCTTAACCTAACGATCGACCCGAGCGGCTGTTATTATTTAGCCACGAGCTCCTCTGAAATCTGGAATAATGTGAACTATTATCATATTCTCCCAATTCATTAGTGGTCGGCGCATCATATCTTCTTCCACACTTCTCTATTACTCGTCTCCTCATCAGACACTCCCTCTCTTACCATATCATCCTTCACACAGTCCATACATCGAAGAATTTGTATGGAGACGCCCGTGTCCCATTCCATGTCCTTAAGAGGGCCCTTCCCGGCCCGCCTTTCGTCAACGCGAGCATTGTCGAAAAGCTTGTTGTTTCATCCAGAGCCACAGCGGTGGTATTCTTTCAACTCCCCTGTCTTACCTAGCCCCGAAAACGCACTATTCGTCACCCGCGCACCTCATACCGCCTAACGCGAGGACATTGAACGAAAAATAGTGTTCGAAAATTTATAAAACTTGTTCCAGGAAATACGTGTTTTTGAATTAGCCTTACAAGAATGTGAAATAAATATTTGTTATTTAGAATCTCCACTACATTTGCCAGGCTTCTATCAGGATGTTTTCTTTACTTTTACAATTTATGAGTACATTATAAACGGTCAAAGTTGAGGTGAAAGTTGTGCAAAACAGCAATTTTTGGAGGCACTGAATTTGATTCTACAAATTTTAATTTTTTACTTTGATAGAAGCCTAGATATAGTCCACAAGATACCTACTAGTTCAAAAAAAACGAAGATATATATCTAACAACGGCATAATCACGCACAAGCGTTTGTCAAAATTCTCGCGAAAAGTATGGCGGTATGGCCGCTCATCATCGGTTTGTCCCGTCCTTGAAACTCCGGGTCGTATAAGTGGGTTTGTGGCACTCTATGTACTGACTGAATAGCTATTGGTAAAATAAAATGTCAAAATTGTACTTAAATAAAACATTGGTTACTTAAAAATGCCATATCGGTGTCGATTCACAAACAATGGGATTGTATTGATGTGCACAAACTAAACTTAATTTAGGCTATTGCTATCTTTTACTATAAGGCAGTGGGAGAAAAGGACGGCTATAGCTATGAACTAAGTTAGAGATGTCAAACTAGTTTATGCCTTGCGCTTCACTCATTAAATTTTGACAGCTCTAAATTACGTCCGTCTCTTTCTCATTTTATTAGAGAGAAAAAGATAGCAATAGCCTAAATTAAGTTTAGTTTGTGCACAACAGAATCGACACCATTTACGTTGTATCTTGAACTTGAGCCAAGATTCTTGAGTATTCCATGCCCTGGTATACTAGCCAGTCAGCTGTGTAAAAGGATTGACTGTCAAGGGGGTGAAGTGAATGTATTCTTGAACGCAATTTAACCCCTTATTGTGGAAGCGCCACGATAGCTCGCGAAATTCAAATTTTCTTACGTTTTCTACAATTTTCAGGTAGTATGTTGATGACAATATTATTCGCGACCGTTACAAATACGTCTTTACTGACTTATAATCATAAAAATCATCAATACAATCCCATTGTATGACTATTTCACGAAAAGTAATTCAATAATAATAATAATAAATTTTATTTTTCTCCCACAAAGTAAAGTTACAATATAGAGGTGTTACAATTAAATATTGGAGGTACAAAGGTTTGTGGGAGTCAGGAGTTCAAACTAGGATACCCTGTGCTATGGACTCCTGGCCCCCCTCGCCGAGATTGGCATTTAGACAATTTTAGAGAGACATGTCATTGTAGGACTATTGTAAAAAAGAATTACAAGAAAAAGTACTAATGTAATAAAATAAAAACTAAAAATGCGTGTGTGTGTTTGTGTGTGAAGTGTGAGTGTGAAGTGGAAGGTGTCATATGTGGTGTGGTGTTGTGTGTGTGTATGTGTGAGAGAGCGAGAGTAAGATAGTGTAATGTGTGTGTACGTTCATAGATGGATGTATATACAAATTTGTGCGCGAGGGGGTGGCAGTATGTAGTTATGAGAAACGCTAGACTAGGATAATA
The DNA here is from genome assembly GCA_905147715.2 of Xestia xanthographa. Taxonomy (NCBI): domain Eukaryota; kingdom Metazoa; phylum Arthropoda; class Insecta; order Lepidoptera; family Noctuidae; genus Xestia; species Xestia xanthographa. The sequence goes on from LR990667.1 coordinate 21,999,586, forward strand.
TAGTGAGCAGTTTTTCAGTTTCTTCATAATCAAGTTCTAAAAGCCATTGTGTCAGCTTCTTTTTACATTCTACTCTAGACAGATTAACAATCATCATTCAATGGGATCCTTTCTTAGCGTGTCGACGGCAATCAAAATGGTGTCGGCCCACTGAGCTACTAGTTTGACGCTTTCGGCAGCGTCTATCAGTTCCTGTAGTGAACAAACAACAGGACACGCAGGACATGATATTAAGTGTCCATAGTTTGTGGAACAGCACCACATTTACACTCCAAGGCAGTCATTAATGAATCTCCACCTGAGCAGGTTTTCCTTGCTGTGGCCAACCTGGGTCCGGAGTCTATTTAAAGACTTCCAGGTCAACCACGGCAACTCATGTCCTTGATGATTTAAATTACTACAATTCTGTAAATACATACACACATCATAATACGTTTTTCCAAAAAATAAAAAAGTTTTATTTTTTTAATTTCAAACAGGGTATTTCTATTTAAAGAAAACACACAACAAAGATTTTTTTTTTGATAAAGTTCAGTTTAAAAAATTATCTCAGCTTATGCTAGTGATCACAAACTTTTTTGATGTATGTACGTTTTACAATCGCGATTCATATTTTGTTCAACATAAAACTTGACCTGCAAATTGCAAAAACCGTAACAAAATTTAAATTTCGCGGTCTACCCTGACGCTATCACCTTAACAAATTCCTTATTCAAAATACTTGAAAAATGTCGTTAACTTACTGGCAGACATTTAAAAAGAAAAACAAAAAACATTGTAAAATATAAGAAAAACGAATTTGTTAAAAAAAAATGTATGATAAACCAGAAATACTGTACTAGGCCTCAAATCAGTGGTGACAAAACCAGTATTAGCTTACCGCATCATCTGCCTAGCCTTTTCCCAACTATGTTGGGTCGACTTCCAGTCTAACCGGATGCAGCTAAATACCAGTATTTTACATGGAGCGACTGCCTCTGTCAATTTAAACTCCACACTGCGTCAGACCAGCTATCGGGAGTCGTATTACCAAGTACTAACTGGGTTGTGGAGATCAGATAGGCAGTCGCTCCATGTAAAGTACTGCACCCCTAACCAAGTTACAAACGTTTCGTATCGATTCTCTTTCTACAATCGTAAACGCCTCGGCGTAAGCGATTGTAGAAAGCGCTAAATTAGTAGCCAAGTTGACACGATTGAGTCGATCGTTCGTTCTCTAATGTCTGTAGAAAAAACCTACACTTTAGTCTATGGTGAGCGTTCCTACCAAAGAGTTTAGCGATCAACATTGTAGAAACGATAACATTCTATTCTATCATTTTGAACGATGTAAACTTGTCTACGAATTTTCTATTCGTTTGTGTTGATCACGTGATTTAACGTTGAGATGATGTCATTCCCATTCATTTGAATAGTTTTCTACTAGCGTTAACGATTGTAGGTTGTCAACTTGGATAGGGTGCTGGTATTCAGCTGCATCCGGTTAGACTGGAAGCCGACCCCAACATAGTTGGCAGATGATGACTACGCTAGACCAGTTGTTTGTTACCTTTGATATTGGACCTACTTTACTTAAAATATTTAATAACTTTGAAAGCAAATAAAAAAAAACTTGAAATTGTTCTGAACGTATTTTTCCTTAAGATTGTGTCGTTATTCCAACAATACTGTAAAATACAGTATCTGACCGTAAATATCATAAACTTTTAAATAAGCAATATTTGTAGGGTACAATAGTGACGAGGAAAAAATTAGATTCTTCAAGCCCAGGGGTATTTGAAAATACCCCTTGTAATTTTACAAAGAATCGCAAAACATAGATACTTAGTGTCTGAGCTGCACTGCAAGTACGTAGCAATCGATAACGATCGAATCGATACGATTCGATAAATCCGACTTATCGATTGGTTAAAAACTCATTTTATCGAGAATAACTGTCAGATTTATCGAATCGAGTGCTACGTACTTGCACTGCTGGTCTTTTAAAGAAAAAGTATATATTTACGGTTGGGTAACTGGTAAATGACAGCTAAATTTCTATACAATCATGTCTATAACGAAATACTGTAAATAGTTATGTGATAATTAAAAAAAAAAACAGAAATATTGACTATGTAATTATTTTGTAACTTTTTTTTAGTTTATTTTATACTTTTTAATGTTGTTTTTTTTTTGTAACAAATAATGATTGAATAAAATAAAACATTGTTTCGAATAAAAGTTGTTTTTTATTGAAGTAACAAATCCCTTAATTGTTCAAAGTTACATAGATTTGGATTTTAAATAAGTACATTATTACGATTTTCCAGTAAATGGATACCACTTAGATTCCAGCTAATTCATAGACTAGACTACATACAAGGTGTAAAAGACCTCATCACGAAGCCGTCAACTAAGCATTCTGTACATCAAACTAAGTAACTTTACGCAAAAAATTATTGCTGGGAAACGACTTTTTTTTTGGGGTGAATAATCATTTTTTGTGGTAGAACTCATTGTAACGCACTCAAAACATTGTGCTAATGGATGGATTGAATAGTACGGGGGTCGTGGAGGTGTTTAAAGTAAAAGTCTCACATTAAAAACTTGTATTTAAAAAAAAAAGTTGGAACTTCAATATCTCCGTAACTTGAAGGTTCCCAGGTATGGTGTAGAACAAAAAAATGATCGCAATGACAAGGAGAACAAGTGACTTTCGGCTTCGTTAAGAGGTGTTTTACAACCTTTATATTAGTATTATGTAACAATATAAATTAGATATGATACATAGTAAGTAAACATTGGCTAATCACGCGCATATATCTTTCCCAAACGCTCTTCACATCAGCTTCCCTGTAACAAGAAATATAATTTTATGGAGCTCTGGTGCCTAAGAGTGGCAAATAACGGGCTAGTATTTGAAATAAAATCTTGAACAAGTTGGAACTTTGACCCCCAATATCTCCATAACTAGAAGGTTCCAAGGTATGGTCTCTAGAACAATAGTACATTTTGATACTAGTGGAGAAAGTTTGTTATTGCATCCGAGGCGGAAATAACACACGAGCCGTAGGCGAGGGTGTTTTTGAGCCGAGAACTGCAATAACAAATGCCCACGTGTATCAAACGACGTTTTTCAATACAGTTTTGAAGAAATAAATTATAAGAAAGAAAAATATTTTTGACATGAATTAGGTAGCTACTATGAAACTATGATTTTAATTTTCTTTTTTTCCGCGCTTTGCTTTCGTCAGGTTGAAGGAGAAGCAAAGGTATGAAGCCGCTAAACAGCCTTATATATAAAAAATAGTTTATTTTTATATTTTTTAATTTAGAACACAAATAAATGTTAATTTGTTAATAAAAGTAACTATTATGTATATTTAAATAATCATGTATAATTATCTATGATATTCTATCTATAAACACAATTTGAATATTCAAAAAATATTTACGCCGTAAAGACGCTTAGTGCTTTGCCGATATTAAAAAAAAAAACAACATTCACCACAGACTTGACATTAACCAATTTGGACTAAGTATAGGAATAGTTATCTGTGGCAATTTTCATTCCCGCACGTGTTGAAAACAAAAATCGCACACGTGTGAAATACATTGCATGTTGTACCTAATCGTAGTGCGTTATGGACCAGTTTTCGAGGAAGTGTATTGAAAAAAAAATGATCGCAATGACGAGGAGAACATATGCCTTTCGGCTTCGTTAAGAGGTGTTTTACACCGTTTAAATCATGTTTACCTCAACACATCCATCTGTAGCGCACATTGCTCGTAGGCGCACAAGAACTGCGCCAGATCCGTTTTGGGCCAGCCTCCCAATCTTAGAGGCTCTACACATCTGGAAATTATAAATGAATAAATTAATGCCAGTATAAGCTGAGTCCTGGATTCGATTCCCAGGTCGGGCAAAGTGTTATTAAGTTTTTTCATCAGAGATTTTGTCAGTAGCAACCACGGAGGTGTGACTGGCTTGGCCACCATCAGGGATTTTAATTAAGATAGCACAAAAAAATAGTCGAAATTTGTCGCCAAATTAAATAAATAAATAATAATATTGAATTATAATTTTATTCTTTAAGGTGAATGCTTCGACCAGCCCCGTTTTTGGCAAATTGCAAGCCAGTGCAAGGTTGTATGTTGATTAAAATATTGGACGCGATTGTAAAACGTATGTAGTTACAGAATTATAATCATCAAAACCATCAATACAACCCTCCAAGTTCATAAAGGTCGAGAAACGATTTTTTCAAGGTCAAAGTCATTGCTAGACCTTTATGAACTTGGAGGGTTGTATTGATGGTTTTGATGATTATAATTCTGTAACTACATACGTTTTACAATCGCGTCCAATATTTTAATCAACATACAACCTAGCACTGGCCTGCAATTTGCCAAAAACGTAAGAAAAATTGAATTTCGCGGGCTACCCTGGAGCATCAGCCTTAACCTATATTTTTTTATACACATCAGATATTTCTATTTGTTTATCCTTTATTCATTATTTTACGTATTTTTTCATTATTATTTTGTAATATAAACTTATATTTGTTTAAGACCGTGGCATCACTCTGGGCCCTATCAGAATACCAGCGATGTCACTTCTTTTTTTTAATGTCACAGCACCTTGCTTAGATAGGAGCCTTTTGCCCTTGCACAGAACCATTTTGATTGTTTTTTAATTTTCTCTTGTTTACTTTTTTATATCATTTTGTCATGTCTATTCTATCTTTTTGTTTCTGTTATGTCCTGTGTAAGTTCAATAAATACTTTTCTTTTTTTCTTTCTTTCCAAACATCAGAATTTGTTGGTCACTGGTTCAACAGATATAAGGGTTTATAGGTGGCCGATCTGGAGAGTCTCCCCAGCTTGGCCACACTTATATCTCAAAAACTAGGGCACCTAGCGGAGATCTGTTTTCTCCCATATTTTGTTGCCAGTTAGTCGAAATTTGTCGCCAAGTCACAGATTTAATCGGGTCTTAGTTCAGAAGATATTATCATCTGCCTAGCCTTTTGCCAAGTATGTTGGGGTCGGCTTGCAGTCTAACCGGATGCAGCTGAATACCAGTATTTTACAAGGAGCGACTGCCTATCTGACCTCCACAACTCAGTTAGTACTGGGTAATACGATACCCCTTGGTAAGACTGGTTGTCAGACTTTTTGGGCCACTGACTACCTGTAACGACTGTCAAAGATCTACAAATGACAGCCGGGACCAACTGTTTAGCGTGCTTTCCGAGGCACGGAAGAAACTCGGTATGTAATGGGTGGTCACCCATCCACAGACCAACCTAGGCAAGCACGGCTTAACCTAAAGATCGACCCGAGCGGCTGTTATTATTTAGCCACGAGCTCCTCAGAAGATATAATGAGTTCAATTAGTAAGATATAGTCCAAGAGCTACATAGAATGAACTCTCTAAATTCTTACGATCTATCGTGCCCTAATTTTTGAGATATAAATGTGGCCAAGCTGGGGAGACTCTCCAGATCGGCCACCTATAAACCCTTATATCTATTGAAATTCCGACTAATTAGCGACAATTTTTTTGTGTTATCAAAATTAAAAGTTCTGATGGTGGCCAAGCTAGTGTCAATGACACGACACGGAGTCTGGATTTGCGCAGTGATGCGATTACGCGACACCACGCAGCAAAACACGACGCCGACAACGTTGCGTGTATAGTTATAGTCTCAATAAGGTTTAAAATATGTATTAGTTTATTATTGTTGTTCAATGTATTTTGTGTATTTTATCTATGGGCCTAGTTGACTGATAATAAAATGATTATTATTCCTTTATTCATTTATAAACAAATTTGTTACATTTTTAAATATTAATTAAAAAATATATAAAAAACATTTAAAAATATAAAAAATTGTAGCCCACCGGTATCGGGAACAGGGTCCAAGCTACCGGCGGTCAGGGCTCCAGAGAGAGGAACCTCCTAACAATACTCCCCGTGTCCAGGAGTACCGCTTTCTGAATCAAGCCCTTGATCCAGCTGCCTAACGAGAGCCTCCTCAGGTATTGATCGAGGCTCTTGGCAATTAAGCCATGGAGCACAGCTTGATTATTATTATTATTAGGTACACCTCTGTTTAACGCTTCGAGGATTACAGACGTGATGTTATGTTATAAGTTAACCTCCTTGATCTTAGATTCATTTAGCCTGTCTATTTAGCCTTGGTTCTTAAAAGCCACTTCGTTTTTGAAATCTTTTTATTAGTCGTAAAGATCTCTCCGTCTATCCTTAGTTTTTTTAAGCCTTGATAGCAAGCCTTTGTATTTTTTTGCTATTGATTTGGGAGCGTCATTATGGCGACTACAGGAGCTAAATTAGCAACTACTACTAGGTATTTGTGTTGGTTCAAACTTCGTTTGAAATACTGTTAGAGTAAAGTTCTAATCAGCTTGCACTACAAAGTGGTTGTTACGTCAGTCACTGCGGGCCGAATAGTGCGAAATAAGTGTTTTTTTGCGATTTACAAGAAATCTATTGATTGGACTAAAAAAATAAAACTCTATCATTCTAATATGTAGCTTGTAGAATTATTTGCCAAAAAATCAGAATGATTGCGTGTATTAGAATATGGTTTTTACTCGTTAAAATAAATTTTTAGAGATAATTCATGATTTATTTTTATCAAGTAACATTAATTGTATTATGTTTTCAAAACACTATCATACTAGCATAAATCCTGAAGAATATCATAATTATAATTTTCTGGTTTTGTTTATTGCAGGGAATCATATGCTTTTTGCATTTTAAAATCAATCGCGTTTAGCTCCTGTAGTCCCCTTAATGAGTGTAGTAATACGTGAGGCGTTTTTTCCCCCTTAGTGAGATGTGAGATTTTCCTAGATCCCCTCACCGTCCCCTAATCTCACGTGAGATTTAGTGTAAATACTTACGTTAATCTGCGCTCGATTGCGTTTGTTTTATTTAAAAAAAAAACATAATTTCCTTAATTATTTTCATTGAATATTTACGTATTAAATATTATTATGTAGGATTTAGCGGAGAAACATGTTTACTTAATTAATGTTCTCGCAATTTTACAATGTTTGTTGCGGGAAAAAAATTACGTGATATTTGCCGAGACCCCGGCCTCTGTCTCTTGTGAGATTGGGTGAGATTCGGCTAAACACCCTCCCCCGCCCCCCCTAACGCCTCACGTAATTTATGGACGGCCCTTTTCCAATAGCCTATAATATAAAATGAATATAGAATATGCATGAAATACAAAACACTTTTTATTCATGAAGAATGCCTTGCGCATAAAAACATTGTGGTACACTTGTTTAAGTTTCTAAAACATCACTTATTTTACAATTTACTGTTTTATGTAGCATGTTTTTGGTGAAACGGAACGCACTGTCAAAACACACCGTCCTCGATAACGCCGGTATTGACGTCAACCTTCATTGTGTCAAAAAAAAACACTTTTATTTGAAAAGTGCTTAAAGTTTCACTAAAATTTTATCATAATATTGTAATTGCAATTTTTACTTGAACAGAGCACATACAATTGGTAAAATTATTTTATTAGGGCCAAAAAATTCGACGTAAACAAGACAGATTGTGGATAATGACGTCACATCATGGCCGCGACAGCTACGGACGAATGAACTGTCGATGTCGTAGACAATTTCAGGAGTTTAATATTATTTTTGTGCGACAAGCAGTAGTTGAACTAAACTTTTAATACTTTTCTTGGGTTGATAGTAATGTATTTTATTGATTTAAGTGAAGTAATTACGTGCATATTCCCTATAGTCATTGGTTTCTGAAAGGTTTTTTCTATTGGCTTTAAGAATCTAGCATAGTGATCATTGGTAGTCTTACCTCTCAAGTAGATCAATGAACAGAGATCTGAGTTCTCTGCCTCGATGTAGATTGCAAGCCAGACCGACCAACGCGCGAGTGTATAGTCTAGAAAAGTAAAAAGGTAAATAAACAAGAATTTGTGTGGTATAGTATACTACAACTAAAAACCCTGACTACTGAAAAATAACTCTCTAATTAAATTCGTGGTTCACAAGGTAAAATCGACTCCTCCTATTGTTGAAGTCGGTTAAAATGTAGCCTATGTTACCCGGGCCATAATAACAAATCGATTGACACCTTATTCATCAAAATCGGATGAATAGTTTAGGCGTTACGGAGGAACATACGTAAATACAAACATACACACATAGACTGCTAAAATCATAACCTTTCGTTTTTGCTTCGTCGTAGTCGGGTAAAAAGATGTGTTATATGTTATTTTGTAAATTACCTGAAGTTGAGTTCCAGTTCTTGGTAGGATTTCTCCAATAATTTTGGCCGGAGACGCATGCAGATCAAACTGAAAACAATAATTATGATATATAGCACACTTGCTCATAAAATGGCTCTAATTTCACCGCAATTAGGCACATAATGACACCTGTAATCAAGCTGTGACTTTTTCATTACTATTATTGTACACGTGAGTTACAAGTGAGTTATTGTTTTTTTTTTTTTTTTTTTATTGGTTGAGTTGCTTTGTTCATAAAAAAGTTTCGATAATAAACAAGATCATGTTTAATTAATAGTACAAATAAATTAATGCACCTAGTACCTAGCAAGTAATAGGTACCTTCATAAAGTACTTCCTCATTTCATGCAACTTCGTATTTAAATAGATAATTTGAACTTGTACGTTTTTAATTAAATAAAACTTACACTCAAATATAACTTTTGTTTTCTCTGTAATAAAGAAAACTTTGAATTCTCCATTCTGCACGTGGCTAAAACGCTATCCGCGAAAGCAAAAAAAAGAAAACTCATTCTAAAACGAAGGTTTCTTTTTGTGTCTATGCCCGATTGCCATTGTTAGATGCGCGCGCATAGGAAAACTGATTAATTTTTCCCGCTATTGCGAAAAAAATTTCACAACTCGTTTTCACTGTTGAAATTATAGTTATTTATGAATTAAAATGTCTACAAGTACTAGTTATGAAGAGATTTTTTAGTATTCTTTTCTTCACAAGTGTGTTGAAAAACGTCGTATGATACGTGTGTATTGATGATTACCGTCCTCGGCTCTCTTAAGACCCTCACATAACGACTCGGGTCTCAATGGCACTTCAGCGGTAATCACCAATATACTACACTTGTACCATAATGTACTATAATCTTCACCCATCCCAATCTTTAAGCTATTTTAAGTTATAAATAAAAACAAAGGTTGGATTGCCTTGGCAGAGTTCATGTTGTAGATGGGTTACCATTATTTATACACATGCTAAGAATACGTGTCATTTTCTGAGACATGAAGTCTTTTACATGGTCTCGATTCTTATTAAAATCATCATCAGCCTATAAATGTTCCCACTGCTGGGACACAGGCCTCCTCTCTTAGAGAGGGAATGGGCTATAATCCACAACGCGGGCCCAGTGCGGATTGGTAGATGTCACGTGTCTTCTTATTTAAATATCTTATTGATTTTATTACGTACTTAAAGACATCAATATTGCGCATCTGTGTTAGAGTTCAGTTGAACAGTCGCTCTTTGTCCCAGCAGTGGGCACGTTACAGGGTGACTACGCTAACACACTGTTTATGCTTCTTCTCCTTGTCGAGCAGAATGCGCAACTCGAGCAGGAACTCTGTCCCAGCAGTGGGCACGTTACAGGGTGACTACGCTAACACACTGTTTATGCTTCTTCTCCTTGTCGAGCAGAATGCGCAACTCGAGCAGGAACTCTGTCCCAGCAGTGGGCACGTTACAGGGTGACTACGCTAACACATTCACTGCTTATGCTCCTTCTCCTTGTCGAGCAGAATGCGCAACTCGAGCAGGAACTCTGTCCCAGCAGTGGGCACGTTATAGGCTGACTACGCTAACACACTCACTGCTTATGCTCCTTCTCCTTGTCGAGCAGAATGTGCAACTCAAGCAGGAATTCTGTCCCAGCAGTGGGCACGTTACAGGCTGACTACGCTAACACACTCACTGCTTATGCTCCTTCTCCTTGTCGAGCAGAATGCGCAACTCAAGCAGGAATTCTGTCCCAGCAGTGGGCACGTTACAGGCTGACTACGCTAACACACTCACTGCTTATGCTCCTTCTCCTTGTCGAGCAGAATGCGCAACTCAAGCAGGAATTCTGTCCCAGCAGTGGGCACGTTACAGGCTGACTACGCTAACACACTCACTGCTTATGCTCCTTCTCCTTGTCGAGCAGAATGCGCAACTCGCGCAACTCGAGCAGGAACTCACGGTCCATCTCTGTGTCGTAGTATTCTGGGCCTGTGCAGCTGTAGGTCCAGCTTGTCATAATGGCCTGGAAATGAGAATAAGAATATTATTAGAATAAGTCAAGGTGACTTTAAAGAGCTCGTGGCTAATAATAACAGCAGCTCAGGTTTATCTTCTTGCCTAGGTTGGTCTGTGGATGGGTGGTTATTAAAACTCATGTTTTACTCACCTGTGCACAATGATAGAAATCATTGAATGTCAAGTATGTAAGCTTTCTCTTCGCCGTTTCGAACCGCATACAAGCTATGAATACCACTGCGCCGTACTTCCTGGAAATAATAAGAAGTTTATTAGAGTTATGGCTATAGAATACAGGGTTAGTTTTCAATGATTGATGTTTCAGCCAATATTTAAAATTAAAATCTAGATATCAAACCAAAAGTGAATTTTAAATATTATTGTCGAAAAATATAAAATAAAATAATAGCATTCATTTGAAAATGTCCTAAAAATGTCCTAAATCATAAACCTATTGGGAATCAATGCACTTGTGTGCGTGCATGCACCGCCAAATTGATGTGTGTGCTAACTGCTACCTATCTAGGTTGTTGAACTGAATAGGGTATTACACTCATTTTTGAAAAGTGTCTGAATTAGATTCTATAGTGCTAATGAACCACTAAAAAAAACCACAACATTTTTATTCAATCGATAAGTGCCCTAAAATGCATTTAAATTTAGCATTTTCAAATTTCGCGCGTAATTTGACGAAAACGCTGGACGCCATATTGCTCTGTGGTCATGACGTCAGTTGGCTGTATAAACAAATGCAGTGAATTTTAAACACCTCCTAACGCTATTAAATACGTTTTTTTAAGTGTTAAGAGAGATAAAGGGCAATACTTACATCAAAGTTTTAACATTCCGTAACTAAGCAGAGCATAAATCGGGATTTACAGCAAAGAATTTACCGACCATCAAAAAGTTTATTCTTGGTAAATATGTGTTGTCTCCTTTTACAAAACCGTCCTCCATGGTATTATATCAATAAAAAATACATTAGATAAGAAAATAATAGAAAGCCTTGTAGAGATTTTACGTACGCTGATAGTTGACAATTGACACTTGTATGTTTACATAGCCGTGTGACGTAACAACATGGCGACCACTGTTTAATGGTGTTATGACACAGATTAAAAAAAGCTGAAACCTTTGAATTGAATTTAAAAATTTAGTTTGCTATTTTATGAACTAAAACTAACGTTTTCCGACTGCTTTTTGCCTAAGCTATCTCAATAATATATTTTTAGATTATTTCTCGTATAGAGTAAAATACCCTAATTATCCACACGTTCGCTTCTTAGTGGAGGACAGGAATGAATATTTTATTTAAAAAAAATGTTGTTTTTTTCATTAAATATCGAAAATATTATCTATTCTAAACCATCTCTGAAAATTTGGCCGGTCATTGAAAACCCTGTATAGACCATGATTTCACGTGTTTAGTTCATTATCATATCACTAACGACCGTTTCCTATAACTTACTTACGTGTAACTGTTAGTTAGCATGCCTACGTCTTGTTACTGTCGGTGTTTCTACAAACAAAGTATATCTTGAAATATCCTATCGGCGTCACCTACCTGTCACTTGGAGGACTGTGATTCATAGAAAAAACAAAGAAAGCTTTTCTGAGACGTTTTGTTTCTAACGCTCCGTAAGCTAAATGTCAAACAGTCGAGAGATAGCTTACGTTACCTGTTAGTAAGTTATTGAAATGGCCGTAAAAGGCAGTGGTGTCGATTCTGTTGTGCACAAACTAAACTTAATTTAGGCTATTGCTGTCTTTTTCTCTGTAAACGAGAAAGAGACGGACGTAATTTAGAGCTGTCAAATTTAAGGGCATACCGAGCAAACGATACGTAATGAGAGGTTTTCCTTTTGAGGTTTTAAAAAAAAACTTAGTTTCCAAGAACTCTATAGATGGCGTTGAACTTACTATGCCAAAGCCAAAACGCTTGAAAAAAAAAACATTGTGTCACGTCACATACTCTCGTTGACTGACACTTTCATTTTCTTAACCTTCCGAATATAACCAACATTTCTCGCGCTTTGTTAAAATCAGTTTTTTTAGGTTCCGTTCCTTGCATTATCATACTTACTCCTAGCGCCATCTATCCAGCGACTAGGGAAGAGCTAAAAAGAAAATCCCTCATTCCAAAATAATTGCATTCGCTTGATCCCTTGCTGCATCGTTATTACTTATCCTATAATTATGCAATTAATATGTAAGATATTTAAAGATTCACTCTATACATTATACACTTTAGAAACACGATTACTTTTAGTTTCCTCGATAGAAAAAAAATCCAAAGTAATCTCTAAAAAACAAAATAAACCCTAAGTACGGCGTAAATACTTTACGGAAGATCATCAGATTTTGAATAATAACAAAACTACATGTTTTCTATAACGTATACGTTTTACATTTTCGTAAGGAGCTCGTGGCAAAATAATAACAGCCGCTCGGGTCGATCGTTAGGTTAAGCCGTGCTTGCCTAGGTTGGTCTGTGGATGGGTGACCGCCCATTACATACCGAGTTTCCTCCGTGCCTCGGAAAGCACGTTAAGCCGTTGGTCCCGGCTGTCATTTGTAGATCTTTGACAGTCGTTAGGTAGTCAGTGGCCCAAAAAGTCTGACAACCAGTCTTACCAAGAGGTATCGTATTACCCAGTACTAACTGGGTTGTGGAGGTCAGATAGGCAGTCGCTCCATGTAAAATACTGGTATTCAGCTGCATCCGGTAAAACTGGAAGCCGACCCCAATATAGTTGGGAAAAGGCTAGGCAGATGATGATACGTTTTACATTTTCGAAATGTGTATTTGTTTGAATAATATGAAGGAAATACCTAAATTAGCGTGCGTTCCGCCCGTTCTAACCAGAGCCGCCCCGCTTCCCCCCTATCCGCTTTAGTCCAGAGGCCCTACTCTCTAACGTCCGTCCGTCCATCCGTCTCTATCCGTCCCTCTCGCGCACGTCTGCAGATGAGTGCGAGTGAGAGCGACGGATAGAGGCGGATGGACGGACGGACGTTAGAGAGTAGGGCCCCTGCTTCGGCTGTCGGACGGGGAGCCTGTGTTGCTTTTTGATTTTTGCGGCGCGCCATAAAAATGTAATTTATTAAATTTCGACTTTCGGACCGCGGTCGTAACAACAACAACATGACGACTGTACTATTTTTGCAATAAATACATTGCTCTTTAACCACTACCTAAGTTTGTCACTTTAAGTCACTGGACAAGCAAAGAAAAATCACAAAACGATACTTCATTTCGCGGATGCTTCGCGTAGTACAGCCGCTGCTTCTTGCGACAAGTTAGTGATGTGCTTGAGCAGATCCACTGACGTAGGCTGTCGACAATGTCGACTGACGAATGAAATATTGCTATTATAGTTTATTTTTCAATTTGTCAACCATTTTAACCCGGTTAGAAGATCGATTTGTAATAATGTTTTTACGTATTTTGATTATTTTACAGCATAGTAGAGAAACGCGTAACGTACTTTCGTAAAGTAAGTTAATTAAATTTCAGGTTAAATCGGTGGAGTGTTGTTGGCTTTGAATTATATAAGTAATATAATTCAAAGCCAACAACACTCCAACGTTTTAACCTGAAATTTAATTAACCAAAAACACTATATTATTATTATTATCACTATTATTATTTGAAACAGTAGTTAGTAGGACGAGGATAAGGTATAATATACGTATTATACCTTATCCTCGTCCTACTAACTACTGTTTCAATAGGCCATGACAGCCTAAAGTTTAGCCAGTGGCCGGCAACCCGCGGCCCGTCTTACTTGCGGCCCGTAAAAGTTTTGTAAATAAGTTATAATTATCAAAATAAAATAAATGCATGAACGAACCACAATCGACCGTATAGTGTGGATCCAGCCTTAAGGTGACACTAGTCGATATTTTTTCCATAGAAATTTCGGGAGGGAATTACTCCACTGTTCCATCCATCCAAACTCCAAAGTTATACATGATATCGTTTTGTCTCATTATTAATTTTGTATGTGCGGAAACAGAATAGTAAAATAAAAAGCCATTAAAGAGTTACGAGCTACCAAAGATTCGTACTGGTTTATTTGGTTTTTAGAGATTACTTTGGATTTTTTTTCTATCGAGGAAACTAAAAGTAATCGTGTTTCTAAAGTGTATAATGTATAGAGTGAATCCCTTAAGGCGAGCTGAACCCTGGCGCGGTAGGCATTCAAAGCGTACCCCAGCCCCTGCTCATGTAGCTTTGCGTAAAAAGATACGATGCGCGCGCGAGCGTCGCGCGCGCGGCAATCGCAAAGTTCATTCGAGTTCACGAATACGCGTAGGTACTGCGTCGCGTAATCGCGTCACAGAATAGTGCAATGCAGTAGATCAGCTCGAATTGAAAAAATAAGTTTATTTTGTTTAATTTTCTAATAAGTATTTTTAAGATTACAAATTAGAGGTAGTGTAAGCATATAGATGAGGTATATCGTATAAAATGTAACTTTTTTACTTAAAGTACTAATAATAAAAAATACGTAGGTGTATTTATGATTGCGAATAAATCACCATAAAACAAGTAAACCGATTGCAATGTTAATAGGGAAATGTCAATTAAAAATCTCTGTCTGACACGAAGGTCATCGGGTACAATGCAAGAGAAGGTAACACATTTCCTAGACCTTAAGGGTGTAACCTGTTACCCATGAAGTCTAAAAAATATGTTACTATAATGGTTATTTTGAGTGAAATATAAGGGGAAGCGTAGGTTATTAATTAAATAACTATTTCTTTTTGTTTAATTTATTCATCAACAATCAAACAGATATGTGCGTATGTGTGTGTATATGTGGGACGAGCTGTTATATGATGTTATAAGATTTTGTTAATGAAAATTGGGAGAAAACCACAGCAGAAAGTATGGATTCGTTTTTCTCCTATCAACTTGAAATATCCGAGTCTGCAATCAAACAAATCGATATGATTTGTTTTTTCTTGAAGCTGTGACATAAGATAATTTATGTCAACAATTCGGCGTCCACTGATGGGTCGATAGTCATTATCTGTTTCATTTTCCATGGTTAGAGTAAAGTTTTCAATTTCCTTTGTTGATCTAAAACAAGATAAAGTTTTTTTTTATGTAACTTATTGAATAACTCATACATAATTATGTCAAACAAAAAGTAGCTACTTACTCATTAATATCATTATTATATGATTCATGAATAGGTTCAGTAAGTTGGGCATTTTCAGCATTCATAGCAGTTCTGTAACAATAAAATAATGTTAGGTATTCATATTCACAAGTAACTGCGACAGTCATTGGATATAGAGGCTTTAATTTAACCTATCGATCTATCGTGCCGATGGTATGCCGCAGGAAGCTTTCGTCTGATTATTATTGAATCGGTTACTACTGTTTAATTGTTTATTAATAAGTACAGTGTAGGTACTCACTCGTTGACCCTAGGGTTATTAAAATTAGCAGGCTCTACAGTCATTAAAGGAGACACGTTATGCCCACCCGTTTGCTCGATTGACCTGTAATATGGAAGTTGATTTATGTAGATTTGTTGTAATAATAATGCATAAAAATGCAATAACAGCATTCTCGAGAGAATAATTCGATTTATTTCGAAGTCAGATAGACTTCGAATCGATGTTATTTATTTTGAATCAGTTTTTATCCGATAACGATAACTGACATTTGGATTTATACTATCATAATTTTCATTTTTTAAACACTTTTCTTGTTGCCAATAAACACGAAATAAAAGTTATGCCATGCCAGTTATTGTTTCTTTGTTGTTGTGCATAGAAGATTGAATCTCTCGTAAACAGTATTATTTGAAAAATACTAACTCCTTCACTAGATTATATTGCAGACACCATTAATATTTAAAAATACTAATAAAAGAAAATAGCTAATCCATATCTACGTTTTGTCGAGTTATGCGAACAGAAATGTATGGATCAGCTGATTTCTTTTTGTTGAATTTTCAAAAGTCGCAGAACTAAATTTGTTGTTGTGTTTATTGATTTTTGTAATATAGTCCTGCAAGGGTGTTAGTGTTTTTCAAAAACCCTGTATAAACGTTACCGAAAATAATATTTGTAGGGAAATAGTCATACTGAAACATTTTTGCACTATGGCATGTCTTTCGACATCATAAATATTACGATTTGTTGTGTTCTGGCAAAGAAAACTAGTTCTGGTGGCTGTAAATTGGTACCTAATGCTAGCTAATAAATTACATACCCATACCTACCTATATCTTACCTACTTGTAGTTACTTTCTACTAAGTATATTTTTTGTGGTGAAGATTGCGATTATCAAAAAAGAAAGAAAATACTTACTGTTCTTCACTGTTGTTTTTTCCAATAAATAAGCCATTTTTATTTCGAATCATTTTTGAACTGAAACAATAAAATAAGTTATAGTATTACAAAAGATTAGAGATTAATGTACCTAAGTGTAAGTACACGGGCGGCACAAAGGAGACAGAAGAAGAAAGCTAATATGACTTTGTGACCATGTAATGATTTTACAATTTTATTTTAGGTACTTAGGTATCGCCGCGCCCGGGCGCGCTCGGACTGAGCAGCGTCGCTGTCGACCCAAGCGCGGCCGAGCGTAGACGTAGGTATGAAAAGTGAAGCACATAGGTACCTACATGAGATTGACTTCTGTACCGATCTATTGTGTGCGGGCGGTGTCACCCGACATCAAAGGCATTTCACTAACCTACTGTAGGGAAATAATAAATTTCGTAAAACTGTAACTGGGGTCAATAGGAATAAATTAATAAAAATCATAACTTACCATATTTCTTTTGCGATTTTTTTTGCCTTCAACCGTGATTTAGTCCTAATTTTATTTCTTTTATTTGCCATTTTCACAAACTCACAAATATAAATTGTCGTAATAGCTGTATAAAAATTATTTACACAATGAGAAATAAACACGTAAACAAAATCTTAACAATGGTATTTTTAAGTACAATATTACATATTTATAATTTATTTTATTTCGAATTAATATTATTTACGAAGCAGAAGTGAAGCGCGCGCGCAAAAATTTGGCACAGGTCTCTCCTCGGTAACGTCCCGCAGGACACTGGTAATCGGGTAAGCGACGACGCGCGGGCCGAAAATCACTTTAAAAAATCGATAAAAAATATATAAATGTAATAAAAAAAAACGATCGGGTAGAATCGATTCCAAAATTAATTACCTATAAATTAATATTAATTATAGAAATAGAGTATTATAGTAAGTACTTGTTTAAAATGTAATTTTGCTTGTAAAAAACTGCAAATCGAAGTAATTTCAGTATTTTTTTCTATCGAGAAAACTATATTGCATCGTGTATTGAACGGGTACATGGTATAGAGAAGGAATGTATCTTAAAATATAAATTTATTTTGGGTTCTAAATGTTTTAATTTGCCTATCAAAAATGAGTTCTAAAACAAGCAAAACCTACCGCGCCAGGGTTCAGCTCGCCTTAATATCTTAGATATTAATTGCATAATTATAGGATAAGTAATAACGATGCAGCAAGGGATCAAGCGAATGCAATTATTTTGAATTACGTATTGTTTGCTCGATATGCCCCGCTTTTTATTTTTCTATGGGATATGACCAATTATACGTAGGTATATTGGGCTTCTAGGGTTAATATCACAAGTGCAGCCCGCCTTTAGTTTATCCGCTAGACCGCTGTTCTAAACCAACGTAACCGGATATTTTTTGGTTTACTTATTAATATATTTTTAGCTACATATTGTTTATTTTTATTATAATATTATATTCCGGACATTGTTTTTTATTTAATTATTTTCAGGACCCTAAAAAATAATTGTACAATAATAAATGGAAGATTCGATAACTTTCCGATTTAGTCAATCACTAGCGTACAGTGCTTTTGCGGGTGTGCCTTACGCACACATACATGGTGCACATAGAATACCTAACATCTATTAGCGCCAGAAGCTCGGCCCGCTCTTAATTGGAACTAATATTTCCATACAAATGAAGGGTGCACGTAAAAACATGTCGACTAAAAACACGGTGAAGCGCAAGGCATAAACTAGTTTGACATCTCTAACCTAGTTCATAGCTATAGCCGTCCTTTTTTCGCACTGCCTTTTAGTAAAAGATAGCAATAGACTAAATTAAGTTTAGTTTGTGCAACAGAATCGACACCATTGTGGGTTCGGAATTTTAGAAAGAAATGCAAAATCTGTGTCTCGGTGACAAGTTCTGAACTGCCAATGCTTTCTGCATTTCTCTTGCAGTGAGAGCCAATTGAATATTGCGCTATTTTTTAAACACCATTTTGTCTGTTTGTTCGAATTAATCTTCGAAACAGCTAGACCTATTTGAACGGGACTTTTACTGGCAGATAGCTGATGTTATAAGGAGTAACTTGAGCATACTTTTATTTAAGAAGAAGGAAAATAATTAAAACCCATAAATTGTAAAAAAATATTTGATTAAGTATAAATATCCCCAAGTAATATTTTAATAATAATTTCAGGCGCAAGTAAGCAGGCGAGAATTATATACCACAGTTACTCGTATATCTAGTAAGTTAACTAGAATTTTATTGATCTAGCACATAACTTAAGGGGACTACAGGAGCTAAACGCGAGTTTTATAATGCAAAAAAGCATATGATTCACTGCAATAAACAAAACTAGAGAAATATATGATATTCTTCAGGATACACACATCAAAAGTATCTAGGGATCAACATATATTTTTGCAATAACTTTTCTCCTGATTGATATTAATTAAAATTTTCTTTAAGGATTCATCAAATAAAGTGTTTTCGTTTGTCACAGTAACGATAAACCAAGTCACCTTTGCATTAATAAAGAAATTTGCCATTTTCCTAATAAAGGGATTTTTGACATTTGAACCACTAACATTAAAGTTCGAAAAAATGACTGAAAACACAGTTTTCTTTAAAATTTTATTGGGTAACTTAAACAATTAATAATCCGTGTTTCTACCGCGAACACTAACAACACAAGAACATCGGTTTGGCATACTCAAAATGAGTTCATCCAAATCACGCTGTGGAATGGCCGCCCATGTTCGTTGCAACAACAAAAAAAGGTCTTCTTGCGACTGGATACCCTCCATATTCGGCAGAGCTCTTCTCTGTAGCATATCCCATGCATGCTCAATCGGGTTCAAGTCTGGCGACTGAGCAGGCCAGGGCAGGACATTGATGTTAGCTGCGGCGAGAGTCTGTCTTACAACTCTTGCGGTGTGCGGTCGTGCATTATCATGCATTAACTGAAATAAGGGACCGATTTGCACTTGTAGAGGAACGATGACGTCTGATACAATCGTCTCAGCATAAATTTGAGCGTTGAGGTTGCCTCTGATCCAAATCAACTCAGTTCTTCCGCCGATCCAAATACCCGCCCATACCATGATGGTTCCACCACTATAAGGATGGACTTCCTGGCAGGATTTTAATCGCTGTTGGCTTCCAGGGGTTCTCCAGTGTCGTATACGTCTTGTATCCGGTCTCATACCAAAACGAGACTCATCAGAAAAGCACACGAAACGCCATTGTTCTTCTGCCCAATTTCTGTGTTCAAGAGCCCATTGATATCGAATCCTACGATTGTGCATTGCTATAGGTGGTACCCGTAGCGGTCTTCGGGAATGAAGGTTCACTTCATGCAAGCGGTTTCTGACTGTTTGGTCGCTAATTAAGTTCCCTGAAGAGTGATGAAGCCTCACGGCTAACATCATGGCGGTTATTGTTGGAGCTCTTCGAGTTAAGATTTGAATGTATCGGTCTTGTCTCCGTGTGGTGCAGCGATACCGTCCTCCATGGCGCTCAGCCACGGTACCAGTGCTTCGGTAACGTGTCCAAAGTCGACTGATAACACTCTGACTTGTATTCAGAGCTAAAGCTACAGTACGTTGCCGGGAACCAGCTTCTATCATTCCCACGGCTCTGAGCATTTCTTCCCTGCTTAAATGACGTCGCCGCTCCATAATAACGTTGGTTTTAATCAGTAGTAGGGAAACAGTAGCACTAATAATGTCTTCAATGCGTTGTATGTTTTTATAGGGAAAATATTGACAGCTTATTTTCATCTTTTACTCGAATTTGATTGAGAGTTCCTGATTCAAATTATGAAATGCACCAAAAAGGCTCCATATAAATTTATAAAATCATAAATTTATTACAAAGCCACATCTCAATCTCAAGAAATCCGCATAAAAATGCTTGATCCCTAGACACTTTTGATGTGTGTATATGCTAGTACGATAGTGTTTTGAAAACATAATACAACTAATTATTCTCGATATAAAAAAAATCACGAACTATCTCTAAAAATGTCTTTTAACGAGTAAAATACATACTAAAATACATGCGATCATTCTGATTTTTTGGCAAATATTTCTTTATATATAAATATTTCTTTTTCAACATAGTGTTTTATTTTTTTAGTTCAATCAATAGATTTTTTGTTAATCGCAAAAAAACACTCATTTTGCACTATTCGGCCCGCAGTGACTGACGTAACAACCACTTTGTAGTGTAAGCTGATTAGAACTTTATTCTAACAGTATTTCAAACGAAGTTTGAACCACTACAAATAGAGTTGCATATTTAGCTCCTGTAGTCGCCTTAAGATAATATAAGTCTATTGCCTTAAACATGGTATAAAGTTGTTACAGTCAGATATTAATCTAAACTCCGCATGTTTAGCTATACAGGATATTTGTATCAATTGCATGCAAAATAATAATTATAAGTAAATTTTAAAGTACTATGTCACAGATACATATTAAGTATTACTTACTTGGCTAAAGGTTCAGATAGCAGGAACGTGCTCCTAATATTAGCGACCACATTGCCAGGCATCTCTTCCACGGCCTTGAAGACTCTGCGAACGTTGTCGAACTGACGACGACAACAACGCAATGGGGCACCCGAGCGCTCTGCCACCTAGAGACATAAACCCCGATGGGTGACCCCGCCACACTATTCCCTGCCCACTGTAACTCCTGTGCACCAGAATCAGCAGTGACGACCACCAGAACAGCGCCGAGTCAATGAAGCTCGACAAAGTCCCAGAGAAATAATGAGGGCTATCGTTTTTGGCTCAACAGATGGCGCTACTCTCGAGTGAGGTCCTGTCAATAATTCTATTTAATACTTTAAACCATCATCTGCCTAGCCTTTACCCAACTACGTTGGGGTCGGCTTCCAGTCTAACCGGATGCAGCTAAATACCTGTATTTTACATGAAGCGACTGCCTATCTGACCTCCACAACCTAGCAGTACTGGGTACCCCTTGGTAGGCCTGGCTGTCAGACATTCGGGCCTCTGACTATCTGTAACGACTGTCAAAGATCTACAAATTTTAATGACAGCCGGGACCAACTGCTTCACGTGCTTTCCGAGGCACGGAGGAAATAGGCATGACGACAGTATCAAAAAATTGCAAATCTATTTAGTCCGTCAGTTAAGAGTATTGGAAAATAATGGACACGTATTTTTTGTTTTTGTAAATCAATGAATATTGACAAAGATAAAACGCATCAAAACTCGGGAGTGGGGGGCTCGTGACGTCAGAACGCACTAAAAATTATACCACGGCGCGCGGCGTGACGTATTGAGAATTTTAAAAGCGTCGTATCTTCGTCAATTTTGGTTTACGTAACAAAAGAAAAAATACGTGTCAAATATTTTTTGATAATCTAACTGACGGACTAATTAGATTTTTTCAGGACACAAGCCTATGCTTGGTAAAGGAACAAAGCGAAGCGAACAAAGGTAAAGGATTTTTAAACATTACCTCATCTAGATCCTTCCTGTGTCTCGAAGACAGTTTCCTTCCGAGAAGTTCTCTGATCACAGCATCATCAAGATCATAATATCTGAAAACATATTGAAATCGAACATATTGAATGCGATTGTTATTTTGCAAACGAAAAATGTAGACGGGACCATCGTAGGCTGGTCCAAATTTCTATTTAAAAGGCGCGGCACGAAACTCTAGCGTTGACCGATAGTGCGCAGAAGTAAAAAATAAGAATGTCTTGGTGCGTTGAGCCGATTGGCTCTCCAGTCGTAGAACATGCGCAGTTATCCCCGTTTTGTTCAGCGCTAGAGTTACGTGCCGCGACCTGTAATAAGAGTAAAAGTACGCCTAACGAAGCCGAAAGGCACTTGTTCTCCCCGTCATTGTGTTTTTTTTTGTCCTAGCTACACCATACTTGGGAACCTTCTAGTTACGGAGATATGAGGGGTCAACGTTCCAACTTTTTAAATACAAGTTTTTAATGTATTAACACTTGTAACTTTATTGTAAATACCTTCACGACCCTCGTATTATTGAATGCACCCAAAAAAAAGTCGTTTATCAGCAATAATTTTTGCGTAGAGTTACTTAGTTTGATGTACTGAATGGTTGGTTGACGGCTTCGTGATGAGGTCTTTTACACCTTGTGTAGACATGTACCTATTACAAGTTTTGATGGTATGAAACCCGAAATGCGCGAAACCGACTGATCTGATGAGGTGTTCAAAAAACCACTTACTTTTCAATTAGCATCTGTTTTGTAGCCTCGTCAATTTGAAATATCATCTGTTCCGAGAGCTTGGAAGGGACTGTGAGCAAGCGCTCCAAAAGAGCGAATGTCCTGAAATTTAAGAATTTCACATTTAACACCAATTTTTATTTTGTTTTTTTTCTTTATTTATTTTCTG
This sequence comes from Xestia xanthographa, assembly GCA_905147715.2. Lineage (NCBI taxonomy): Eukaryota > Metazoa > Arthropoda > Insecta > Lepidoptera > Noctuidae > Xestia > Xestia xanthographa. Next base: position 22,022,622 of record LR990667.1, read on the forward strand.
TAAGTAAGTACATATTAATTTTCATTTTTTTTTTATTCACAATATTCCTATTTTAAATAGAATATTATTCGTATTACCCAGTACTAACTGGGTTGTGGAGGTCAGATAGGCAGTCGCTCCATGTAAAATACTGGTATTCAACTGCATCCGGTTAGACTGGAAGCCGACCCCAACATAGTTTAGGGAAAGGCAGATGATGATGATTTATATGGGTTTCTGAATTTACTTCAGATATCTAAGATATCTAAGATATTTACCTGTAATGGTCCAGCACATCACTGGCAATAAGTTCAACCGTAGCTCCATGCTGCTTGGCAAAGTCTCTCTTGTGCAATGTGGAGACAGCTTCACTAGCTGAAACGTCATTCCATTTGTTTAAAAATGCTAATAGTATTAAATGCCCCATCGTTTGTGGAACAGCACCACATTTACACTCCAGAGAAGAGTCATTAATTAATCTTCACCTAAACAGGTTTGCCTTGCTGCGGCCTTATTATTGTGTCCTGTTGTTTGTTCACTACAGGAACTGATGGACGTTACCGAAAGCGCCAAACTAGTGGCTCAGTTCTGGGCCGAATTAATTTAGATTGCCATAGAGACGCTAAGAAGAAGAGAATAGTATTTTATTATCTGTGCTCCACGATCTTCGTTCGCATGAAATTATTATAAAAATACTAGCTGACCCCGCAAACTTTGTTCTGCCATATAAATTATGGTATAAAAATTAGTCTACGACCTATTCTCAGACCTATCAAATATACAAAGAATTTCATTAAAAATCAGTCAAACCGTTTTGAAGGAGTACGACCACAAACTGTGACACGAGATTTTTATATTAGACTAGCGGACGTCACGCGGTTTCATCCGCGTAGTTCCCGTTCCCGTGGGTGTATGGGGATAAAATATAGCCTTTGTTACTCAGGGTGAATGTAGCTTTTTAATAGTGAAAGAATTTTAGAAATCGGCGCAGTAGTTTTTGAGTTTATTCATTACAAACATACACACACAAAAATACAAATCTTACCTCTTTATAATATTAGTGTAGAAGAAGATTACTTGAATAGGATTTTGTTAACAATTTCAAGGATTTACATTTTTTTGCACGGCACCCTAATCCTTTTTCTAAAATAATAGTAGACTAAGTAACTCCTTATAATATCAGCTATCTGCCAGTAAAAGTTTTTCCAAAATCGGTCCAATTGTTTCAGAGATTATACGGAACAAACAGACAGACAAAAATTCTATTTTTTTTTTTGTTATAGTTCACGCATTATGTACTTTCATATGCATTCAGTAAAAAGTGTTATTTTGAAATAACAAACAGATACAATCATCAATTTTATTTATTTGTACACATAATATTCCCATAATAGGCAACCAAATATAATCACAGACAATTATTAAGAGTGGCAGGCAGATGTTGCACATTCATAGATAAAATGTAGAATTTGATATAATGCCAACATTTTGATCAAATGTGTCTCATTTTAATTGATCCACATTAAAGAGTTGGAGTGAAGAAAGTTTTAGTAATATTTATCTTTATAATAACATAATGTTACGTCATACTCGTACCTACAATTACAGGTAGGTAGGTAGGTAGTAGTAGGTAGGTACCCGTAGGACGAGTCTCGAATGATGTAGATGATACTTTTCTTTCTTTTTTTCTTTAGGTACAAATTCGCAAACTACCTATAAAAGACATCAGGAAGTTGTCCTTGTAATTTCGACCGTACGTTGAGGGCATAAAGTACCTACTTCTTTATTTTGTACAAGTTGTGGAAGGACAATGACCCACTATGGCATTGTCTAGAACAATTCGAGTAAGTCGTGGATCTTTCTCGAAGGATTGGTCGCCATATAAATAGACAACATTTTTGCGGGGCAGGCAGTCTGATTTTGACTACACAACGAAGTGAATCGAAGTGAACTAGAAGTGCGATATCTAAGCGAATAGTGATCAGAAACATCAAAACATCTCTTTAACATAGGCGCCACGGACAGCCCACTCTGCAGGGGCTGCTTTGACGCCGAAGAATCAGCCGCCCACGTCATCCTGGAATGCGAGGCCGTGGCTACCCAACGCAAACAAATCCTCGGAACGGTGAGGTCGCTCCGCGAAGCCTGTGAAGATTCCAGGAAACTTCTTTGCTTCTGGACGGAGCTAGGCTGGCTAACTTAGCCAGGACACCTACGCACAACGGACCGAATGAGAGTCTAAGTGCGGAAAATGGAGTCTCTACTCTACTAGTCTACTAGTGATCAGAAATGTATTTGTGATTAAGTTTAAAGTGTTTTGTGATTTTTAAAAGTTATTTGTTATTTAATCGGTAGTAATTAATTTATCCCATACCCAGCTCGTAACAATAACATCACGGTTGTAATCTCCGAAGGGTTAGGCAGAGGTGTACCTAATAGTACACCCACATTTCGACAGTTATGTTTAAGTCCCATGTGATAGGGGGCGAGCCTATTGCCATCAACTGGGCATAAATCCAGACTCCGTGGCCGATACAAGAGAAATTCCTACTGGAAAATCTCACTAGGACTTTGCCCTACCCGGGAATCAAACCCAGGACCTCATGTGCAAAGATCATGCTTGCAAACACAAACTTACTTAGAGCTTACTTACTTTACTTAGAGCTGTCAAATTTAGTTGAAACTAAATTTGACAGCTCTAAATTACATCCGTCTCTTTCTCATTTTATTAGAGAGAAAAAGATAGCAATAGCCTAAATTAAGTTTAGTTTGTGCACAACTGAATCAACACCATTATATCTCTATGTAGCAAAGAATAAATTGTTGTAGTTCAAGGAAATGGTTGACACTTTGGGTGACCAATGTCATTCAATATGGCACTGCTGCGAGTCTTCTGGGCATGTTTCTGGATGACAACAATGTGGGGGAATACTTAGACACCTTAGCGTTCTGGTAGTAAGTTGATTTATCACTATCACTACATATTATAAAAGCTATCTAATAGATCTCTACATTATCAAAGATTCAGGCTGTTGCTACCTCTCCAAAATAGACCTAAATGGAAACCTGGAAACCATTCTGATTAATATTTTCAGGACAGTTACTCATAAAAAAAAACTGAACATTATCTGGTCAAAATATGACCACAAACCGTACGTTAACATGTTTCTATATTTAACACAAATTCGCGCAATATCTTCTTACTTAGAACAGACCCTAAATTTAGAAATTCGACATTTTTACAGAGATTAATTAATGATAACAAAAACATTCGTTTATTGGTCAAATACTTACAAGAACATCCTTCAATCCACAGCTGGTATATCTCAGGATCAATTAAAGTGAAATTACTGACAAATACATCCACTTCTGTATACATTTCTGTTTATTTTTATTAATTTTCGTAAACCTGAAATACTACTACGATTTTCAGCCAAAATCCAAATGTCAAATGATATATTTGTAATTTGACACTGACAGCTGACACTGACAGTAGTGACAGTTGAAGAGATGTTACCAAATTAGAAAAAAATCGGGGCCGTTTTGCTTTTTCATCGATACTGGGCCAACGAGGGCTCTACAACGTACAGGTTAGGACATCGATCACTAATAAAAAACAGGAATATAAAGCAGCTGGATGCGTCATGCGCTCTATTTTAAAAGTGCTTCCTTAGCATGTGTTAGGTTCAAGGTTGAATGGGAAAATTTGACAGTTTCGAGCAATGACGTATTATATATAGGGAACGTGCAGGAACTATAGGTGGCAGCACTAATCGACAAAAGAGACACTATGCGGACAGAAAAGGAAACTTAACACTTCTCATCGTGCTTTCAATTTACATAGACAAAATTGTCTCTTCAATTATATTATTTTTGAATATGATAAAAGGTATAAAAATATGAGTTCCGGTCTATCAATAACGATCGTCAGCGTAATAAAAATGTTTAATAATATGAATTTTATATCTTTATTTTTACTTTCTGATGAAAATTGTGGTGTATGAAGACATGGTGGCTGGCTTATCTAAGATAGCTTTCTTATTTTAACACATGGTATAATGGAAGGGAATCCTTTATCAGCGAGAACAGTATCTCCAGGCTCTAATAAATCAATTATTTCACAATCATTTGATGAAGCAATCAATAAAATGCAGTCCGTAGCATTTAGATACAAAACTTAAAAAACCAAAGGAGTGCAGCCAACTAAAAACATTATTGTGGGTATAACCATGTTTATATTCTGAGTACATGTGGAGTCTTTGAATAACTGTTGAGGGATATTCGGTGTGAACTTTAGTGCGGTCTATTAATGGTGAAGTGTCTAGTCTAGTAATGGTTCTGGTACTTATGTTTGCATGGACGGTTTATTTTGAGGGCCTTTTCAATGCAGAGTGTAACAAAAACAAGTTGTTTTCAAATATTTTTCTTTACTGCGTTTATATCCATTTTTTGCGTTTTTCACCAAAACATGGTATGGTAGTAGTAGTCTTTGGAAAGTAATAGAATTTTACGCTAATTGATTTATTTTAATTTTTGTGGATGTATTGGTACCTACATCCAGAAATGCAAGTTAGTTAATTAATTTTCACTATAAAATTAATTCTGTTTACTTGTTAGAAAAGTCAATGTCAAGCATTAATAGAGCACAAGATTCGGATTGGCGACGCCAGTTGGCAGCACCGTCGTTGTGCACGTTCCCTATAGACACGTCATGAACCAACATCGCGGCGCATAAAAACGGCGAAAATACTAGAACTACATAAGCGTGAAGAAAGAGAAAGAAAATCTGACACCGAACGGCGGGATGCCTGTTGCGAGAGGGAGATAAATATACATCTTCAGTCACGTCACAGGATTTATTAAATTATAAACAAACGTAGCGTCGCGCGACAGGTTGGTGCGTAACTAAGCGCGATGTGGCCAATTGGCTTCATTTCATGTTGTCATTTTAGAGTGCGGACAACGTATCTATAGTTTATATATCATTGGTTTCGAGTAGCTTGATGTGCTAGCGTCTACTGTACGTTTCTACCAGGGATGTTACGAAGCTTCGACTCCGACTCCGATACGTCGGAACTTCCGATTGATATTACCGACTCCGACTCCGATTCCGGTTCCGGTTCCGACTCCGACTCCGACAAACCAAATTTAAAAACTCTGACTCCGATTCCGGTTCCGATAGAACCACCTCCGTAACATCCCTGGTTTCTACCAAGCGCCATAATTCTCGTACACTTATTTGTTGTCAATAAAAGGAAGGTTCCTTTTGGGCTTCGTCGCAGTCGGGTAAGAAAGTGCTCATCCAGAGAATATAATAAATTAATAAAATTATTTGTTCTGTGGACTGTGGTACTCAGCTGCTCATGCTCTTGTAGTTTCCGAACGTCCATTTATAGATAGATGCTCTGTCAGCTCTGTGCGACTCCCTTTAGGGTATATATGTTCTGTGGCGACTGCGAACGTCAAACTAGAATGATTGATTTTTTTCGCGATTGAGCTGTCGGAATTATTGAGAAAAAGTATTTATTTTTACTTTTTAGCCTCTATTTATATGAATTAAATGTGTAAGTACGCAATTGAATTACTATTTTTAATAACTCATACGGTTCCTTATGTTAAAGACAGTTATTACGCGTAGATATGGATATAAAGCGTCAAGTTTTTTTATGTGGGAGCCAAAAATAGATATGGCTCGTTGGAAAATCACTGATTTTGAGGCCGTATTATACTGCTTTAATTACTTTTGATAACACACTAAACATACCTAGTGTCTTCGCTTAGAAGACTCGACTGCAAAACCGGTATTAGTTAGATACACAGACTGTTTTTTTGTTTGTTTTTGTTGCTTCGTACGAGTGCGATTTATTGGGGCGCGCCATGACAAATCAATCATCGAGATTTCTATAGCTATAGCTAATTTAAACTGCTAATCCGAAACCAAGTACCAACAGTCCACATTGGCCCTGGACCGTCAAACCAAGAAATTAGGGAGAGTGGCCTTTGGCCCGCAAAGCGATGTGTCAGACTAATAGTAGCAGTAATGAACCCGCCTTTATGAGGTCCCGCTGATTAACTGTATTGAGCAGCACATAAATCTTCTAGAATACATTTTCTGAGTAATGATGAAAACCACATCAACTAAGTGGTTACAGATAGCCACAACAAGTTCAGCTTTGTTCCTTCCGGCTTCCAGACTGAACAAATGCAGCTGAATATGTGTATTTAAACCCTGTTTTATTTCTGTTAAATCTTTATGACTCAGAAGTTAGCTGCGAGTGATGGTCTACGCATTATTCAGGTGCTATAATCACCAGGCTGCTTGGTGAGCTTACTCCTGGAGCAGGCCACATTGAACTTATCATGTAAAAAGCAGTTCTCGCTTAAGTCTACCCCTGCTATAATTATATGAGAAAAATAAATAAATAAATATTTCTATTCTTTCAGATCATCATGTCAGACTCAAAAGATTCGGATGGGCATGATAGTGAAATGATGAGTATGTTTGCCAGCGTGTGGGTGAAAGTGGAAGTTGATGAAAATGATGAAGACAATTCTGAGGGTCCTTTTGAGATAGAGCATGTGTAAGTATTGCACACTTAAATAACATTTTCACCAATGTACACTAATATTATAAAGAGGAAATATTTGTATTTTTGTGTGTGTGTATGTTTGTAATGAATAAACTCAAAAACTACTGCGCTGATTTCAAACATTCTTTCACCATTAGAAAGCTACATTCACCTTGAGTAACATAGGCTATATTTTATCCCCGTACTTCCACAGGAACGGGAACTATGCAGGTGAAACTGTGTGATGTCCGCTAGTACATTATAAATGACATTTTCAACAGTCAAGTCGTTGATCCAGCTGCCTAACTAGGTTCCTCAGTTGTGAATTTGACCTCTGGGCTATGTATGCAAGCCATGTCAAGTTAGATTGTTATTGGCTTAAAATCTTTTCCATTGAAATACCCTAACTCTCATCGTACAAACAACAGAAAATTATCTCAATCTTATTAATAAACAAGTTCTTACTACAATCTAAAGCTAAAACAATAATATGTAAATTGTAATATGTTATTCTCTTATTTCAGAAACTGCAAAAAAAAGAAAACTCCAAAAGAACGCATCAAAAAGACTCTAAAATGTGACATGTGCGAATACACAACCATTTATAAGAATTGCTTAAATCTCCACATACTAGGGCACACAAACTCTAAACCATTTTCTTGCGATACATGTGATTATACTACAAAATATCCTACCTCGTTAAATAGACATGTAACAATGCAACATGAATTAAAGGCAACAGAAGAAAGTCTTGATAATTTCAAATGCGACGAATGCCCATATACTACTTGCTTCAAATGGAACTTGAAAGCACATAAAAGAAAGCATAAGTTGGATAAGCAATACAAGTGTGCTCATTGTACGTATGCGACTGCTTATAGACATAATTATATGAAACATAGCAAGGTACACAACAAGCAAGAAGTGTTATTTCAGTGTGATAAATGTCCATTTGTTACAAAATATGAGGGCCATATTTCAAGGCATCTCGCTAAGATACACAATGAGGTATCAGAAAAGGCGAATAAATGTAACGTGTGTGATTTTTCAACTAAAGTAAATTGGAGATTGAACGTTCATAAACGTAGAAGCAAACAGAGTAGTGTTATAAAGTGTTCTAGCTGTGAATTTGAAACGTTTTACATGTGTGAGTCGAAGAAACATAAGAAAACTCATTACGATGAAGCTACTGATTTTACATTGGATGAGATTAACGGAGAAGTTAATTTTGCTCAACCCGAGTACGAACCAATGACAAACCATGTTGATGAAGCAAATCTGTCAGTTCATGAGAAAAGTAACAACTATATGCTGGATCCAAACTGTGAAGTTGACTGGAAGAGTATTAAAGTCATCGAATCTGATTCCAAAGACCGCCCGTTCCAGTGCATTATGTGTAAATACTCATCTCGTTTCAAAGCATCCGTTCAACGGCATTTCCAAAGGCATCATACCGGCAATCAAAACCGGCCATACAAATGTGTTAATTGTGAATTTTCAACAAAAACTAAAGACCAAATTTCTTTGCACAATAAACGCAGTCAATCAGAAGATGAATTGCAATGTAAAGATTGTCCGTTTACCACGTTGTTCAAATGTCAATTTGTCACACATCAGAAGTGTCACTATCCGCATAAATGTTCTGAATGTAACTATTCTTGCAAACATAAGTACGAGATCCAGAAGCATGTTTCTCTTATGCATTTAGGGAATGGTTTAAAATGTCGCTTCTGTGATTATAGAGCTTCTAGAAAAGAGAGTCTCCTATGCCATGAAACGGTTCACACTGGGAATAAGCCATTTAAATGCAAGTTTTGTGATTATAAGTCGGTCAGGAAATCCCTTTTGGATAACCACATTAAGAGGCGTCATAGCGATGTAAGCCATAATCCTGTCATTGTGGCCGATGGCAAGATTGACACTTTAAAGATACCATTAGCAGATAAAATGAGTAGTACGGATATAATTCAGAATATAAGAGAGCAGGATATTTCTTTGGAAGACATTTTGGATTCACCTGACGTTAAGGATTTTGCTGCAATAATGAATTCTACGGAACAGACATAAACAACTTATTACAATAAAATATACCCCAAAATCAAATATTACAGCCAGATTAAAGGATTTCAAACCTTATTGCAATTGAGATAATCTTTGTAATAGATAATTGAAAACTTATGCTCCACATACAAATCAGTTTTTGTATTTAGAACCGTGATTTGTTGGAATAAAGTTTATATTTGAAAAATGTCATGATGGAATGTCTGTATAAACTTGTTTTGTAATAAGGCCGCCATAGTTTGTTTCATAACTATACTCGTCCCGTGGCTCTGCCCTAAATTTCTGTCTTAGGATGAAAGAAACATCTCTTTCAAAGTAATACCTCAACTAGGAAAACCGACTTTACAGCTACGCAATAAAGGCGTTTTTCCAAATAAATTGTCTTCGTCAACATATTATATTGTTACCATAGACGTGTAGTTGTTTGTAAGATACTTCTCTGTACAAATCTCATGAAAATCAATTCAGCAGTTTAACACTAAGTTTCCATTTTTCATATAGATTTTGAGAACATTTTTGATAACAAAAATGTATCTGTAAATAGGTCAAAAAGTGCGAAATAATTATGTCATGCTTTTCCAATATGGTCGTTTTATTTTTATGCTTTGCTTCACCGCTCAAAAATAACAATAAATACCCATTTCTATGGCAAACATTTTTGACGACCCGAATGGCGCAGCGGTAGTGAGGCTGCCTTACGTTCTTAGGGTCCCGGGTTCGAATCCCGGTCGGAGCAAATCATGGACATTAAATTTGTTTCCGAGTCATGGATGTTTATATGTATAATAAGTATGTATTTACAAACAAAAAGTATCTATGTTGTAGGTACCTATATCAACTATCTGGTGTCCACGACACAAGCCTCGTTGCCTAGTGTGGCACTAGATGGCGCTGTGTGTAATTTCTAGCGATATTTATTACATTAAAATCTAGAGTCAAGTCCTACCTACATATCCATGATATGTAATATCTACCAACCCGCACTGGGCCCGCGTGGTGCATCATACATAGCCCATTCCCTCTCATAGAGAGGAGGCCTGTGTCCCAGCAGTGGGGATTTACGCTTACGCTAGGCATCAGGCGCGAAGGCGCCTAAAAAGCAGATTCTGGCTTTCATTCGGAAACAAGGTACTCCACGTAGTGTCTAGGTGTCTGGCATCCTATATAGCTATATAGGATGCCAGACACCCTGGACACTACGTACGCAAAAATTGTAAATAAGAAGTGTTAGGCCCAGCGCACACCGCTGGAGGCGCAGTGGAGCGCATTTGAAGACAGCAATTTAAATATAAACCTTAACTACCTTGATATACGGTCGCGCGCATGCTCTTGTATAGTTGGTGCCAGTTAAGATGAGAATAGCGGTCATTGCCCTTTCCTTAATATCTCTTTGTACGAACTAAAACAAATAAACCATGTATCGTTTTTCATTACAAAAAATGTTGAAAATCACGATAGATGACGATTCCAGACTTGAACAGGCTTATTTTTGGATTTCAAAGTTAAGAACCTTTATAAATGTAGGTGGGTCAATGACCTCTTTTGCGATCTTAACTGGCACCAACTATAGTAGCTCGAGGGCGCTCCGAGTACCGCGTGCGAATTTATTCTTATATTGACCGTATATCAAGGTAGCTAAGGTTTATATTAAATTGTTGCCTTCAGATGCACTCCGCTGCGCCTCCAGGGGCGCTGGGCCTTAAAGAATTATTGTCGCATGTATACTCCGCGATATTTACTGAACATTCCAGTACATTCGTGTGCGTATAGGTACTTTGTGCCTCGTACGTAGCTGTTTGTCTGCTGGACCGTGTTAATTAGTGGGATTGCACATTCTATTTAAGTATTTGGTCGATGGCGCCGAAAAGTTCTGGAGTGACGACAGCAAACAGGAAGACGCCTCCCACTAGGTGGACCGATGACCTGGTGAAGTTTGCGGGTTTCCGCTGGATGCGAGTCGCACGGAAACGGTCAATGTGACAACACTTGGGGGAGGCCTATGTACAGCAGTGGACGACTTTCGGCTGAAATTATGATTTAAGTATTTACTGCAGACAGGTGCTTCACTTAGCGTAATGTATTCCATCACCACTACTCTCAAAACGGTGATGAACCGATCTGCCTCATAGACAACAAAAATTAAAAGACGTGAAATCTACCAACCTGCATTAGGCCCGTCTGTACGCGCGCAGCACTAGTCTTTGCGCGCGTCACTAGGATGAACGAGACGGCGGGCGGCGAGGGGCAAGGAGCGAGAAGAGCCGTACGGTTGGCAACACTGCTGCGCGGCCCGCGTGGCCGCGCCGCGCCGCGCCACTCCGCAACAACGACCGCATTGAATTTGAATTAGTCCATGCAAATGTCAAACTTTTAAATTTGAAAAAGGAAAAGGATCACACTCAGGCTATGGAAACTGAACATTTGTATAATGAATTAGTTAATACAAATTGCAACCCTCATTCCATTATAACAATAGACCTTACAGAGGACTCCTTACTAAAGCATAACTACAGCCACAAAATTAGTAAAAATAAAATTAAGAAATATGCACGATTAAATAGAATAATTAAAAAATGTAATAAATACAAGAAACAACAAAAACACCTTTCCAAAAATATTCAACTAAGGAAAGAACGTGTTTCTCTAGTTAATAAATTAAATAACTATCAGATTAAATTGGAAGATAGTATAAATATTTATGAAATTGATACTCAGCGCTTACAATCAGAAATACAGGCTCTTAATAAGTCACTAAAATCTTTATGTAATAAATATGAATGCTCGGAAAATCAAATTAAAGAGCAAATTCTTGCTACAAATGCATTGGTAGACAAAGTGGACTCGCTGACTCTCAGCAACACTCAGTGTACTTGTCAGAGGGAATCCAGCAATGATGCCCTCCAGCTTGAGGCAACGGAGGACCCGTCCCTAGCTGTGAGTACTCAGGACTGTATTTCCACCCAAGATACAATACCTGACTTAGGTAATTTGGTCTCACCTAATAGTCTTGGTTCTAATCTTTCAGTTATGTTCTCTGATAGTATAGGTAGAGGGTTAGGGAAATTGATCAGTAATAACCTGAGTTATTGTACCCAAAATTATTGCATGCCAGGATCAACCTACAAACAGATTATGGCATCAGTAACAAAGACTGTTTGTGATCCTAGTACCACCATTACTATATGTGTTGGTAATAGTTCTAAGATTAAAAAGGAAGACATCGCTGACTGTGTTTCAGAGTTGTTGAAGTTAAATTGTAACAAAATAATATTGTGTGGTTTTCCATTTTTTGAAAATTTGGGTAATAGAAAAAATAATTATACACATATGTTAAATAACCATGTACACTTTTTAGTAGGTCACTATAGTGACAGACTTATATATCTGGATATCAACACTATTGTTGGTAAACTGAAGTCGACACGGGGTAAGGTGTATCTACCTATTAGATGTAGACACAAAATAGCTCGGCTATTAGCTTATAATATTCACACAGACATAAATAGTATGTCTAAGTTTAGTTCTATTATTAACACTGCGACTATTAGTAGTAATACTAATATACAGGTGACTTTCAATGAATATAGCACTAGTGCTATAAATGTTTACAAACATTGTACTGAGGAGGATCCATGTGTCACCGTGGAGAATTCTCAATTAGGGTATATTAGTATTAGTGATAGGGTCTTGTTGTCTGAGGATGGTACGGGTGTCTCCAGCCTCACTCCAAAAATTAATTTAAACTAGGAAATGAGACAACAGGAGGTACGATTAACAATATTGTTAATCCTACCAACGTATCTTCTTGCACTCAATTAGTTAGTAAAAAAGGGCCTCAGCAGAACACTTTGAAATTATTCCACCAAAATATCCAAGGCATTTCTTCCAAATTATTAGAAATTGAATTGTTTTTAGAAAATAGTAAGTTTGACATTATATGTTTTACTGAACATTGGCTTAAGGATTACCAAATGCTTATCAATTATGAGAACTATATGGTGGGTAGCTGCTTTAACCGTAAAACTATGCTTCGTGGAGGTTCCCTAATATTAATAAGAAATTGTTTTAAATATAAGCAACGTAATGACATAGTAGGTCTCTCGGTTGAACATTGCGTTGAACTGTCCTGTGTTGAGCTAGATAAGCATGTAATTGTGTGTGTGTACAGACCCCCAAACTGTCAAAACTTTTCTTTGTTTGAATGGAAGATGTGATGGCAAAACTTGCAGTCAGTAATAAATCTACAATTATTTGTGGTGATTTTAATATCAATATTTTAGAAGAATGTGCAAATAGCAGTCGCTTATTAAATCTTTTTAAGTCATTTGACTTGACCAACACTTTTACAGAACCTACTAGAGTCACTCCATCTTCTGCTACTTGTATAGATAATATTTTCTGCGATTGTGATTACTTAGATAAAGCAATAGTAAATTGTCTACCCTCTGACCATAGCGGACAAACTGTAACCTTCAGGTGTAATACACCCCCATCGCAAAAAGTTCAAATTAAATTTAGACCTTTAACTTCTAGCAGATTAAATAGGTATAATATTTTGCTACAGAACAAGTTAAGCGTTATGGGCCTTGATGATATTAATATAGATCAATTGTATGATCGTTTCTTTTCAATAGTTCACACGGAATTCAATAAAACTTTTGAAAAGAAGACAAAAAGTATTTGCCCTAAATTCATATTTAGTGATTGGGCAACTAGAGGTATCAGAAAAAGTAGGGAAAGACTATTTGAGCTTTATGGCCTTAAGCCTTTTATAAACACTGAAACTTTTAACAAGTATGTTGCTAAGTATTCAAACATTTTTAGAAATACATGCAAGGTTGCTAAAGCACTGCACATTAGCAACAAGATCAAAACAGCAGAAAATAAAATAAAGACAGTTTGGAAAGTTATAAATAACGAGACTAACAGGAAGAAAATACGTAACACTAGCTACACATTAGATACAGCATGTGGTCCTAAAAGCTCTAATCAGGAAGTAGCTCAAGAATTTGTAAAGTTCTTTACCGATATACCACAAAAAACAACGGAGGCTCTTATTTCCTCACCTGAACTCTCAATTGGTTTATTAAAGGTGAATGTGTCTGGCTGCCTGGTTGAATTTAAATTTAAACGCATTAACCCTATGACTGTTATTAAAACTTTCCGGCAAATAAAGATCAAACTAACCGAAGATCTATGGGGAATATCTGTCAAAGTTTGTACATCCATACTTGAGACTATAGCCCCTTACTTAGCTTTAATTTTTAATTTATGTGTAGACCAAGGAGTTTTCCCTGATTTAATGAAATACAGTAAAGTCATACCTCTTTTCAAATCCGGGGACAGTAAAGATACTAATAATTATAGACCTGTATCCGTGTTACCAGTTTTTAGCAAGGTTTTTGAAAAAGTAATGCTTAATCAAATGCTCTATCATTTTAACACCAACAGAATCTTACATGATCAACAGTATGGCTTCACCAAGGGACGTTGTACAACTGACGCCGGTGTAACCTTATTAAAGCACATATTTACTGCGTGGGAAGAGTCTCAAGATGCCATAGGAATTTTTTGTGACCTCTCCAAAGCGTTTGATTGCGTAAATCACGACACATTACTTTTGAAACTTGAGCATTACGGACTGGGCAAACTTGCACTTAGTTTGGTAAAATCTTATTTGAATGATAGACAACAACATGTTCAAATAAATGGTGTTAATTCACAGGGGTTAAAAGTAAAAATGGGGGTTCCACAAGGCTCAATATTGGGTCCTTTCCTCTTTCTAGTATATATAAATGATCTACCCTATTTACTGAAAAACCAACCTCAAAATATGGTGTTATTTGCTGATGACACTTCCCTAATTTTTAAGATAAATAGGTGGGCCCAAAATCTAGATGACGTGGATAATGCCCTACTTCAGGTCCAAAATTGGTTCACAGCAAACAATTTGGTATTAAATGAAAAAAAAACTAAATGCATAAGATTTGCTTTACCGAATGTTAAAAGTAGTGATTGTGATATAATATTGAATAAAGAGAAACTTGAATTCGTAGATAAAACGGTTTTCCTGGGGATTACGCTTGATTCAAGGCTACAATGGGGTTCTCATTTGACATCTCTTGCGGGGCGGCTAAGTTCAGCAGCCTTTGCCATTAGAAAAATCCGTCAGTATACTGATGTAGATACCGCTAGACTGGTTTATTTTAGTTACTTTCATAGTATAATGTCTTATGGCATTTTGCTGTGGGGACGGGCTGCAGATATTGAGTCTATATTTATTCTGCAGAAAAGAGCCATCAGAGCCATATATAATCTTCGTTGGCGCGATTCTCTTAGGGAACTGTTTAAGGATATTGGCATCATGACGGTACATTGTCAATACATCTACGAAAACATAATGTACGTCAGAAAAAATCTGCACCTTTTTGGTAAAAGGGGTGACAGACATAATTACAGTACTAGAAATAGGGACCAACTAGTTCAGCCAGGTTTCAGACTCGCTAAAGTAGACTCATCTTTCATGGGGTACTGTTTGAGATGCTATAATAAAATTCCACAAAGTATTCTTGAACTGAATGAGACGAAATTTAAAACATGCATTAAACGCACACTATGTAAGCAAGCATATTACAAGTTGAGCGATTATATCGCTGATAAAAATGCTTGGCTCAATGCTGGTCCTGCTCCACATGGACAGGGGCGCATAAATTGATAGCATTAAATTGTATTGTTGGAGCTGCTGAAGATTGTACAACTATCTTTGCATTGTATAGAATCAATCTCTTTAGTATTATATAAATGCATAGCCCATATTGTGTGAGTACTGTTCGATATGGTACTAGCTAAGTGGAGGGAGTAAGTAACAACTCGGTGACTGCTGCTTAACTGATTTATTGAATGCGTGGTTTCTCCTTATAGCTAGATTCTACACACACACATGTATACACGTATACCACATTATCCCCTCCTCTCCCTGTATGTGCGAGTAATGCTACTTAAAAACTAAAATGTAACCATATAACAACAATAAAGAAAACACACTTAACATTATTATAAAGAAAACATACAGATAACTTAACGACCGCACTTTGAATCCGGTACAGAAAAACTAACCACTAAAAAGAAGTATTCATATTACCGCCACGATGGCGTGTATTTACAAAATCATACTCTAAATCTGACCCTAGGCTCTGGTCTGCTGGACTCGGCATGTACTCCTGTCTTAAATCACTCGTACTCTGTGCCTCCTCATAATATGGAGAAGACAAAGATGCTTTGTGATGCGGAGAGGACGGTGGTGTAGATGTAACGCGACCAGACCCTACGTGATCATAGGTGTGCCCTGAACTAGCCGAAGACATACCTTCAGTCTCACCCGTGCCACCTTCATCAAATATTGGATCGTATTTATTAGCAGGAAATTTGAATATTTGATCAATGTGACGCCTGTGTTTCTCATTTTCATATTGAATTTCATACATAACATTTCCCATTCTGCTTATTATTTGCCCTTTTTCCCAAATTTCTTTATTGTTTTTCCATTTCTTAAACATCACCATATCTCCTACTCTTATGTCTCTCTGCATACCACCGAATGTATCTTTTTGTTTACATTGTTTGTCTATGACAACGCTTCTTGTACTGGGTCTCAGTAAATCCAAACAAGATCTTAACCTACGCCCTAATAACATTTCACTAGGCGACTTCTGAGTCGTGCTTTGTATAGAATTGCGATAATTTAACAAAAACCTACTTATTGCAACGTCAACAGCGATTCCTTCGTGCGCGGCTTTCTTTAAACATTTTTTTACCAAGCCAACTGCATTTTCCGCGGCACCATTGCTCCTAGCATGTCGGGGTGAAATTAATTTGTGGTCTATGCCGTTTTTCAACATAAAACCTGAAAATTTGTCGCTTATAAATGCGGGTCCATTGTCTGTGACGACTTCATTAGGTAACCCAAATCTCGCAAATATATCTCGCAATTGCTTTATTGTTATCTCCGCATTAGTTGAATTGCCTTTGCATACTTCCATCCACTTGGAATGTGCATCAATGACGACTAAATAATGACTATTTGCAAATGGACCTAAATGATCCAGATGCAGCCTGTACCATGGCTTGGTGGGCCATGACCATGGCACCAAAGTACTTTTCACGGGGTTGTCTCGCTCCTTTGCACAAACTACACACGAACCACACAGCTGTTCAATATCCTTATCTATTTTAGGCCAATAAATGTAAGTACGCGCCAACGACTTCATTTTTACGATGCCTAAATGACTGCTATGCAGTTGTTTCAACGTTTTGCTCCGTAAGCTGTTAGGTATTATCACTCGATAACCGAACAATAAACATCCATGCTCGGACGTGATATAATCTTTCCTATTGTAATAATCTTTGCACTCATCAGACATATCCTTACTAGCGGGCCATCCGTGCAACACATAACCATAAATTTTATTGAGACTTATATCTTTTTTTGTCTGCTCAGCAATGTCCTTGAAATCTACGGCTTTCGGGGCATCAATAAAGTTAACCATTGACTCATTTAATTTTTTCTCCCTGCTACTACGACTAACATCTTTTAGTGCTTTATCTAATTTAATTGTGGCCGCCCTCGACAAACAATCCGCAACACAGTTGTCCTCAGATTTAACGCATTTAATCGAGTAGTTGTACTCGCTCAAAATGATCGACCAACGCTGTAATCTGCCGGCCATCATTAATGGAATACCCGTTTTAGGTCCAATAATGGAACATAATGGCTTACAATCACTGACCAGAATAAAATGTCTGCCATACACATATTCATGAAAACGTTGTACTCCAAAGATGATGGCCAGGCCTTCCCTACATATCTGGCTATAGTTCTGCTCGGCAGGGGAGAGTGTCCGGCTGGCGTGCGCCACAGCCCGTACCCGTCCGTCAGGCATCTCGTGCCCGAGCCACGCGCCCACTCCGCGCGGTGATGCGTCGCATGACAACACCAAGGGGAGCTCGGGGTTGAAATGGACCAGCACATCCGATTTTTTTAATAACTCTTTTATTTTTAAAAATCCCGTTTCACATTCCTCTGACCATAGCCATGTTTTATTTTTCTTTAACAGAGCATACAATGGTGCGACTATAGTGCTAAAATTATTAACAAACTTTGAGTAATAATTTATGAGGCCCAGAAACGCTCTCAGTTCGCCTACGTTACTGGGCCGTTCCGCTGCGATAACGGCATCTACCTTCTTTGTTTCCGTATGTAAACCTTCCGCATCAATTAAATGCCCCAAATACGACACCTGCTTTTTGAAAAAACAACACTTTTCCTTACTGATTCGTAAACCGCAATCATTTAATATTTTAAAAACTTTATCCAAGTTCTCTTTATGTTCTTGCCCTGTCTCCCCCGTGATAATCAAATCATCTACAAATACGGTTACATGAGGTAACTTGAATAAAGAATCCATAATCCTTTGAAACTTGTTTGATGCGGTTTTTATTCCGAACGGTAGCCTATTATAGACAAAATTCCCCTTGTGCGTTACAATAGTGCACAGCTTCTTGGACTCCTCGTCCAATAAAAATTGCTGATAGGCGCTTTTTAAATCGATTTTACTAAACGTCTGTCCCCCTCTCAAGGCAGAAAATAAATCCTCAATCCGCGGAAGAGGATATTTATCATCGCGTAACACCGGATTCACCGTTACCTTGAAATCGCCACAGATTCTGATGTCCCCCGACTGTTTTTTTACTGGTACTATGGGTGTTCCCCACCCGCCTACATCTTCCACCGGGCTTATAATGCCCTCGGCTTGCAGCCGCGCCAGCTCAGTGTCAACAGCCGGCCGAAGCGCGTGCGGCACCACTCGCGCGCGCCGCCACACTGGCACCGCGTCCGCACATACACTTAAGCTAATGGTACCGCGATTGAAAGTACCTATACCTGGCTCGAATACATTTTTGTACTTGCACATTATTTCGTTCATAATGGTATTGCTCTCATCACACGAAATGTTTGCCACGATTGGTAATGATATTTGTAATTCGCGCATCCATTTTCTTCCTAGAATAGGAGGGCAATCACCGTTATCTATTACGTACAATTTGGAGGTAAACAGCTGATCGTTGTTAACGACGTTGACTGGCAAAATACCTACTGGCTTTATTTTCTCGCCGCTGTAAACGGTTAACACTTTATCAGACTCGATCAACGGTCTGCCTTTATACAGTTTGTTATAAGTATTTTTGGAAATTGCGCTTACCGAAGAACCGCTGTCGACTTGCATGTCCAAAATGACGCCTTCCACATTCAACTTACAATACCAGGGCCCATCTGACTCTTCTGAGTCACCTAACCGATACAGAGTAGGAGATTCGATATCTTCTTCCGACTCACTTCCGTCCACTTGGAACAGCCTCGACTGACCTCTTTTATTACGACACATATGACTTATGTGGCCCACTTTATCGCACTTATAACAGGTAGCACTTTTATAACCGCACTTATCGGATGAATGCTGCCGCGATCCACACCGAAAGCACCGGTCGCCGCTGCCGCCAGCGCGCTGCGCGCCGGCCCCGACTGCGCCGCGCGCGCCTGCTCGGCCTCCACGCGCGCTCCCGGCGGCTCCGCCGCCACGTACTGCGTACACCCCGCCGTGAGATGCCTCTCCGGTTCCACTGCTTTTGCTACCGCCTAGCTTTGCTTCCAGCTCAGCCGCCTCCAACGACGTAGCTATCGTCACCGCCCTTGTGAAACTAAGCTCCCGCTCAGTTAATAATCGTTGCCTGTACTTCTCGCTTCTCAACCCGTACGTGAATTGATCTCTAAGGTTCTCCTCCAACGATTCTTGTCCTTTGAACTTGCATGTCATCGCCAGTTTTTTTAAACGCAACAAGTATTCGCTCACTGTTTCACTTTGATTTTGCAAACACGCTCTCAACTTCATACGTTCTGCCATATCACTAGCTTTCGGATTTACATGGTTTTCCACGATGTCAACTAGCTCATCGAATGTTTTTTTTTCTGGTTCTTCTGGGCTACACAATACCGTCATGAGGTCGTATGTTTCATTTCCCACTAGTGTGATGAGAAACGATGTTTGAACCTCAACCTTTATGTCGTTCACCAAGAAAAATGCTCGCACTCGCTTGATGTAACTCTTCCAAGTATCTGTATTCAGGTTAAATTCCTTTATATTCCCGATTGCGCTTGCACGTGTATTGTCCGCCATTTTGAAACTCCTCGTCGCCAATGTTCGATATGGTACTAGCTAAGTGGAGGGAGTAAGTAACAACTCGGTGACTGCTGCTTAACTGATTTATTGAATGCGTGGTTTCTCCTTATAGCTAGATTCTACACACACACATGTATACACGTATACCACAAGTACTATGTACTAGAAAGCTATCATTCACTGGAAACCTACGTCTTTTCTTGACTTGAATGTGCCCTGGCGGTTTGGAGTATGTCATGCTCACTCTATTGTCTCGCTGATGGTGGCGCATGTGTCGGATCATTTAGTTCCCTTCAAAATGGTTGAGTTGAATGGTGCTGATCCATGCGTCATGTCCGTGAACGGGCGCTGTCAGTTGTGACTGGTCATCTCTTGGTTGCCATGGCTTATTTGAATGAATTATTTTGAATTGTATTTTTTTTGTTTGTGTGTTTTTGCTGTGGACACTTTTACCGTGCACATCTTGCTACATTGTTCTCACATAATATACCATCTCAACGTGAATGATGTAACCAAGATTTTGTAACAATATTCTGATTTAAAAGAGTGTCCATGGAGTTTCTTGCCCATTCTTCTCCATAGAGATCTACGCTAGGGAATGGGCAACTACAGTACTTTCACAGTTTTTATGTCTTGTGACTGGGACTGTAGCTACATTTAATTTTCATCTTTGTTTCGACAATTCAAAAGTGCCTGTAACTGGCTTACTTGAAATAAATGCTTTGATTTGATTGATTTTGATTTTGATGATTGAACACGTCTAATTATATTTTATGCATCGTACAATTTCAAAAAGCTGTAAAAGTCCTGAATACAAGTAGTTTTATCTAACAAGTTTGTTTAATTCTAAACACCGTCCATTGTGTCAATGACACTGGCTTGGCCACAAATTTAGTCGCTAATTTGTCGCCAAATATCAGAATTTGTCGGTCACTGGTTCAAAAGATATAAGGGTTTATGGTGGCCGAACTGGCCGATCTGGAGTCTTTCCAGCTTGGCCACATTTATATCTCAAAACCTATGGCACCTAGCGAAGATCTGTTTTCTCCCATATTTTGTCGCCAGTTAGTCGAAATTTGCCGCCAAATATCAGAATTTGTCAATTTCTTCTCATAGAGGAGGCCCGTGTCCCAGCAGATGTATGCTATACCTCCTACCACTTCGAGCTAAAGGTAAGATAAGTCTACAAATTAAATAGACTGCCTCATTGGTCGAGTGGCCGCAAGCGCGACTACTATGAGGTCTGAGGTTCGATTTCCGGGTCGGGCAAAGTGTAATTGGATTTTTCTATCAAGAATCAAAATCAAATCATTTATTTCAAGTAGGCCAGTTGCAAGGCACTTTTGAATTGTCGAAACAAAGATGAAAATTAAATGTCTATAGCTACAGTCCCAGTCACAAGACATAAAAACTGTGAAAGTACTGTAGTTGCCCGTTCCCTAGCGTAGATCTCTATGGAGAAGAACGGGCAGGAAACTCCATGGACACTCTTTTAAATCATAAAATTGTTACAAAATCTTGGTTACATCATTCGTGTTGAGATGGTATATTAAGTGAGAACAATGTAGCAAGATGTGCACGTTAAAAGTGTCCATAGTAAAAACAAAAAATACAATTAAAAAATAACATTAAAATAAGCCACGGCAACTAAGAGATGACCAGTCACAACTGACAGCGCCCGTTCACGAACATGACGCATGGATCAGCACCATTTAACTCAACCATTTTGTAGGGAACCAAATGATCGGACACACGCGCCACCATCAGCGAGACATTAGAGTGAGCATGACATACTCTCAACTGCCTGGGCACATTCAAGTCAAGAAAAGACGTAGGATTCCAGTGAATGATAGCTTTACATAGTACTCACACAATATGGGCTATGCGATTATATAATACTAGAGATTGAATCTATACAATGCAAAGATAGTTGTACAATCTTCAGCAGCTCCAACAATTATATGTAATGCTATCTAATTTATGCGCCCCTGTCCATGTGGAGCAAGACCAGCATTGAGCCACGCATTTTTATCAGCGATATAATCGCCCAACTTGTAATAAGCTTGCTTACATAGTGTGCGTTTGATGCATGTTTTAAATTTCGTCTCATTCAGTTCAAGAATACTTTGTGGAATTTTATTATAGCATCTCAAACAGTACCCCATGAAAGATGAGTCTACTTTAGCGAGTCTGAAGCCTGGCTGAACTAGTTGGTCCCTATTTCTAGTACTGTAATTATGTCTGTCACCTCTTTTACCAAAAAGATGCAGATTTTTTCTGACGTACATTATGTTTTCGTAGATATACTGACAATGTACCGTCATGATGCCAATATCTTTAAACAGTTCCCTTAGAGAATCGCGCCTACGAAGATTATATATGGCTCTGATGGCTCTTTTTTGCAGAATAAATATAGACTCAATATCTGCAGCCCGTCCCCATAGCAAAATGCCATAAGACATTATACTATGAAAGTAACTAAAATACACCAGTCTAGCGGTATCTACATCAGTAAATTGACGGATTTTCTAATAGCGTATGCTGCTGAACTTAGCCGCCCCGCAAGGGATGTTTAATGTGAACCCCATTGTAGCCTTGAATCAAGCGTAATCCCCAGGAAAACCGTTTTATCTACGAATTGAAGTTTCTCTTTATTCAATATTATTTCACAATCACTACTCTTAACATTGGGTACCTAAAGCAAATCTTATGCATTTAGTTTTTTTTTCATTTAATACCAAATTGATTGCTGTGAACCAATTTTGGACCTGAAGTAGGGCATTATTCAGGTCATCTAGATTTTGGGCCCGTCTATTTATCTTAAAAATTAGGGAAGTGTCATCAGCAAACAACACCATATTTTGAGGTTGGTTTTTCAATAAATAGGGTAGATCATTTATATACACGAGAAAGAGGAAAGGACCCAATATTGAGCCTTGCGGAACCCCCATTTTTACTTTTAAACCCTTTGAATTAACACCATTTATTTGAACAAGTTGTTGTCTATCACTCAAATATGATTTCACCAAACTAAGTGCAAGTTGACCTAGTCCGTAATGCTCAAGTTTCAAAAGTAATGTGTCGTGATTTACGCAATCAAATGCTTTGGAAAGGTCACAAAATATTCCTATGGCGTCTTGAGACTCTTCCCACGCAGTAAATATGTGCTTTAATAAGGTAACACCGGCGTCAGTCGTACAACGTCCCTTGGTGAAACCATACTGTTGATCGTGTAAAATTTTGTTGGTGTTAAAATGATTGAGCATTTGATTAAGCATTACTTTTTCAAACACCTTGCTAAAAACTGGCAACACGGATAAAGGTCTATATATCTTTACTGTCCCCGGATTTGAAAAGAGATATCACTTTACTGTATTTCATTAGATCAGGGAAAACTCCTTGGTCTACACACAAATTAAAAATTAAAGCTAAGTATGGGGCTATAGTCTCAAGTATGGATGTACACACTTTGATAGACATTCCCCATAGATCTTCGGTTAGTTTGATTTTTATTTGCCGGAAAGCTTTAATAACTATCATTGGGTTTATGTGTTTAAATTTAAATTCAGCCGTGCAGCCAGATACATTCGCCTTTAATAATCCAATTGAGACTTCAGGTGAGGAATTAAGAGCCTCCGTAGTTTTTAATGGTATATCGGTAAAGAAATTTACAAACTCTTGAGCTACTTCCAGATTAGAGCTTTTAGGACCACATGCTGAATCTAACGTGTATCTAGTGTTACGTATTTTCTTCCTGTTAGTTTCATTATTTATGACTTTCCAAACTGTCTTTATTTTGTTTTCTGCTGTTTTGATCTTGTTTCTAATGTGCAGGGCTTTAGCAACCTTGCATGTATTTCTAAAGATTTTTGAATACTTAGCAACATACTTGTTAAAAGTTTCAGTGTTTATAAAAGGCTTAAGACGATATAGCTCAAATAGTCTTTCCCTACTTTTTCTGATACCTCTAGTTGCCCAATCACTAAATATTAATTTGGGGCAAATACTTTTTGTCTTCTGTTCAAAAGTTTTGTTGAATTCCGTGTGAACTATTGAAAAGAAACGATCATACAATTGATTTACATTAATATCGTCATGGCTCATAACATCTAACTTGTTCTGTAGGGAAATATTATATCTATTTAATTTGCTAGAAGTTATAGGTCTAAATTTAATCTGGACTTTTTGCAATGGTGTATTACACCTAAAAGTTACAGTTTGTCCGCTATGGTCAGACGGCAGACAATTTAATATGGCTTTATCTAAGTAATCACAATCACAGAA
The DNA here is from genome assembly GCA_905147715.2 of Xestia xanthographa. NCBI lineage: Eukaryota > Metazoa > Arthropoda > Insecta > Lepidoptera > Noctuidae > Xestia > Xestia xanthographa. Next base: position 22,046,749 of record LR990667.1, read on the forward strand.
AACATTATCTATACAAGTAGCAGAAGATGGAGTGACTCTAGTAGGTTCTATAAAAGTGTTGGTCAAGTCAAATGACTTAAAAAGATTTAATAACCGACTGCTATTTGAACTTTCTTCTAAAATATTGATATTGAAATCACCACAAATAATTGTAGATTTATTACTGGCTGTAAGTTTTGCCAGGACATCTTCCATTATTGATTCAAATAAGGAAAAGTTTTGATAGTTTGGGGGTCTGTACACACATACAATTACATGCTTATCTAGCTCAACACAGGACAGTTCGACGCAATGTTCAACCGAGAGACCTATTATGTCATTACGTTGCTTATATTTAAAACAATTTTTTATTAATATTAGGGAACCTCCACGAAGCATAGTTTTACGGTTAAAGCAGCTACCCACCATATAGTTTTCATAATTAATAAGCATTTGGTAATCCTTTAGCCAATGTTCAGTAAAACAAATAATGTCAAACTTACTATTTTCTAAAAACAATTCAATTTCTAATAATTTCGAAGAAATGCCTTGGATATTTTGGTGGAATAATTTTAAGGTGTTCTGCTGAGGCCCTTTTTTACTAACTAACTGAGTGCAAGAAGATACCTTGCTGTTGGAAGGATTAACAATATTGTTAATGGTACCTTCTGTTGTCTCACTTCCTAGTTTAAATTAATATTAATATTTGGAGTGAGGCAGGAGACTCCCGTGCCATCCTCAGACAACAAGACCCTATCACTAATAAAGCCTAATTGAGGATTTTCCACGGTGACGCATGGATCCTCCTCAGAATGTTTGTAAACATCTATAGCACTAATGCTATCTTCATTTAAAGTCACCTGTATATTAGTATTATTACTAATAGTCGCAGTGTTAATAATATAACTAAACTTAGACATACTAATTATGTCTGTGTGAATATTATAAGCTAATAGCCGAGCTATTTTGTGTCTACAACTAATAGGTAGATACACTTTACCCCGAGTCGATCTAAGTTTATCAACAAAAGTGTTGATATCAAGATATACAAGTTTGTCACTATAATGACCTGCTAAAAAATATAAATGTTTATTTAACATGTGAATATAATTGTTTTTCCTGGTACTTAAACTTTCAAAAAATGGAAAAGAACACAATATTATTTTACTACACTTTAACTGCAACAACTCTGAAACACAGTCAGTAATGTCTTCCTTTTTAATCTTTGAACTATTACCAACACATATACTAATGGTGGTATTATGATCACAAACAGTCTTTGTTACCGATGCCATAATCTGTTTGTAGGTTGACCCTGGCATACAATTGTTTTGGGTACAGTAACTCAGGTTATTACTAATTAATTTACCTAGCCCCCTACCTATACTGTCAGAGAACATAACTGAATGAACACAATACTGACTACTAGGAGAAACAAAATTACCAGTCTCAGGCAGACTATCAAACAACTCAGGCTGTACCACGTGTAAATAATCTAGTGTTAAATTAGTTGATTGTTGGTTCAATAAGCTGTCCTGAGACAAATTCTCAACCTGGTATGGGTCCTCCATTACCTTAGGCTGGATAGTATCATGGTTGGTAACTGTCTGGCAACTACATTGAATTTGCTGCAGAAATATGTTCCCTAATTTGGTTCTGTGAAATCTTATACCTACTAGAAAGGGAACTTAGTGAGTCCTGAAGTACCTGTATTTCAGACTGCAAATGCTGAGTATCAATTTCATAAATTTTTATGCTGTCCTCTAATTTAATTTGGTAATTATTTAACTTATTAACTAAATCAACACGCTCTTTCCTCAGTGGAATATGTTTGGAAAAGAGTTTGTGTTGTTTCCTATATTGATAACATTTTTTAATTATTCTATTCAGTTTTGCATATTTTTTAATTTTCTTATTGCTAACTGTATAGTTCTGTTTTAGTAAGGAATCTTCAGTCAGATCAATGGTTATTAAGGAAGGGGGTACAATTACTATTTAATAATTCATTATATAAAAGGCTTGTTTCTGAAACCTGATTACATGCTTTTTCTTTCTGTAACTATGTGAATTTCTTAGTAGCAGCCACGAAGTCTGGATTTACGCCCTGTTGATGGCAATAGGCTCACCCCCTATTACATAACGGGCGTGTGGATGTACTAGTAGGTACACCTCTGCCTATCACTTCGGGGGTTACAGGCGTGATGTTATGTTAAAGTAAATAAAACACCAAACCAAGGACAATTACCTTTTATTAAAGATTCATTGTGCATTCGGTAGATATAAAATAAATGGCAAATTAACATAATAGTTAGGCGTGCGAATGGCATCGGGCCTGTTAGATACATGTATGTGTTTACTTTATATATATTACTAGCTGCGCCCTGCGGTTTTACTCACTACCCGGCTCGTAAAGGTCCTAGCGTGATGTATATCACCCTAAAACCTTCTTCAAGAACTGGGCTATCAAATGCTTTAAATATTGACTCAGATAAGTTGAAACAAACAAACCTCTTCATCTTTATAATATACAGGTGTCCGCCAACGAATGGATAACATTGAAATGGCCCATAGCAGAACCTATGGCCATTCAGAAAAAATACAATAAAAAAAATCTCTTATAAAAAAAATTCATCCGCAGATAAAGGGCCTGCATAAGAATGGGGGCCATATTATTTTTTTTGCTTCAGTATTTTTTTACTCCTTGTCTACATTAATAGCAATAATTCACTATTTAAGGCAGATACAATTATGAATTGTAACATTATGAAACCTACATTTTAACATTATTGGTCGTTCATGTATGCATACATTTTTTTTTAACCAAGATGTTTTAACTTTGTTTAAAAATAATTCATACTCATGTTCCAAAATAAATGTTGCTTACAGGTACAACTTATTTCTTTCGTATTTTTTTCTAAATGGCCATAAGTTCTACTATAAGCCATTTCAAGGTTATCAATTAATTACCGGACATCCTGAATACTTTATTATATTGTATTGGTGCGATCAAGGCGACACTTGTACACTCTGCGACAGTGTCGAGTGCCACTAGTGTGTCTAACACGAGGTCAGGGAGAATTATTTGTTGGAACTGTTACGAAATATTTTATGATTTATTTTTGAGGTCCTTAGATATTCATTTTTTTCTTTCTGGTACTATCGTTTATATTTATAACGTCTTCAGTTCCACTAGCTATGTAAAAGTCTGGCAACACTTGCGACACCCGACGGCAGTGCAAGCGCGACGACAAGTGCGTCCCACGCTTACAAAGAGCAAAGCTGAGCCACAGCTTCAGATATTCTTGTTTTTTTTTTTGTTTATAATATTTAATAATATCGTAATCCTTAATGTCTATTAATATTTTAATAATAATCATTACGTAGCAGTAACTAAGCAGCAAGACTAGAATTGAATGGCGATGGCGACTACTAAATATATATATATTTATATATACGTTTATACAGTATTGTGTGTGTAGTTGTATGCGTGTGATTACTTACAGTCTTTCACAGTTATATTTACTGTAATCTATCAGCAACCTTAACAATAATAAAATAAAGATCATTTTTATTTTGACAGCCAATGTCAGTTACAACCTTAAAAGTTCACTGTGATTTTGATAAAAATAACTGTAAAAGTACTGAAGATAAGATTGACGAAAGAGTTCAACACAACTCTGCGTTGTCTACCCTATCGGGGAAGCAACTGTCATGCATTTACAGGTAGGAAGAGACATCGGCAATTTGAAAATAAAAAAAACAGCTATTCAATACATTTTGAACGTGTAGATATTGCTATTTTGTAGAAAACAGCAGTTTTTTTTTATAAACCGATGAAAAATTTATATTTGAGGGTGTTCAGATTCCGAGGTTGCGGGACTATTCGAAAGAGATACCGTGGCCCCGGAACACAAAGGTCGATGAAGGAACATGGATGGGTTTTAGTCAGTAAAAGTCTGACACTCCCTCCTGCTCCGCCCAGAGCGGGAAGAGTCATTTGAAGAAAAGGGTTTTCAGAATTATGTCCTGCATGGATGGTAAGCGTTTTAACGCCGGTGTCCCACCCATCGTGTATATGTACAAACACACGCATACTAACTACATCACACACGCATTAATATCATTATAATACTCGATAGATAACTGGCGACACATTACATCAACATATTTGTCTATGAGTGGCAACGCTGGGAGGGGATTCGACGTCCTAGAAGGTTAAACACTGATCTTATTAACTCTTCAGAAATGTAAGATGCGTAGTGCTATGAACGTGGATGAGATACTGGTGTCGATTCTGTTGTGCACAAACTAAACTTAATTTAGACTATTGCTATCTTTTACTAAAAGAGAGTGCGAGAAAAGGACGGCTATAGCTATGAACTAAGTTAGAGATGTCAAACTAGTTTATGGCTTGCGCTTCACCGTGTTTTTAGTCGACATGTTTTGACGTGCACCCTTCATTTGTATGGAAATATTAGTTCCAACTAAATTTGATAGCTCTAAATTACGTCCGTCTCTTTCTCGTTTTATTAGAGAGAAAAAGATAGCAATAGCCTAAATTAAGTTTGGTTTGTGCACAACAGAATCGACACCAATTTCATCATCTGTTTAGTCTTTTGGGGGTTGGCTTCCAGTCTTACCGAATACCAGTATTTTACATGGAGCGACTGCCCATCTGACCTCTACAATCTCCTGGGTAATACGATACCAAAAAAACAGTATGTAAGGATCGTATTTCGTAGCAGGTTGAGTACTGTAGTTTTCTGCTGACGGTAGTGTTGCCAGTCATCTAGGCAATATTACAATAACATTATTTACAAAGTCGTGCCGAGATCATAAAACTAAATATACGCCCGATAGATTCGTTTTAAACTCGTCCATACTCGTGTAGTACTATTAAATAACGAGATGTGTGTGTACTGTACACCTCTGGCGACCCCCTCGGGGCTAAAGGCGTGATGTTATGCGTAGTACTTACACCATACTCACTTGATTTAAACTAATATTTTTTTTAGTTTCTCTCTGAGCGATGTATACAGGTTGGTTTGTTTTGTGACGTCAATTTTTAGAGGGAGTTTACAGGGTGTTTGAAATAAATCATTTTAATTTAAGACATGCTTTTACTAAAAATTGATTATTCTAGTTATTTAACCATCTTTATCTCAATGATAAAGCAGATTTTTCTTGTGTTTATCATCTATGGAGTTTTATTCTCTCCTTATTGACAGTTCAAAAGTGCCTGTAAGGCCCAGCGCAAACCGCTGTGGAGGCGCAGCGGAGCGCATTTGAAGACAACAATTTAATATATGCCTTAACTACCTTGATATACGGTCAATATAAGAATAAATTCGCACGCGGTACTCGGAGCGCCCTCAAGCTACTACAAGAGCATGCGCGCGACCGTATATCAAGGTAGTTAGGATTTATATTAAATTGTTGTCTTCAAATGCGCTCCGCTGCGCCTAAATGGTTTCACTGAAATCAATGCTTTAAGTTTGATTAGTAGTAAAAATACGTTTTTCACCCTATAAAAATTAACATCACTTTCATTTCCCATTATAAGACAATCATTTATAAATCTATTACATTTTGTTGTGTTTAGTAAACGTTTCAAATGTCGATGTATGATGTGTTTTTTTATTATATTAACAATTATTTATGTAGTGTGACGGATACATGGAGCAGGCTATGCCCACTATGCCCAACAGTGGACTGCTACAAGCTGTTTGTTCAGTAGCTCGTGTAATAGACTGATATGATGATATTATAGATTATCTAAAAAGGTAAAGTGTCGAATATGACTGATGTCGACTGCTTCTATGTAACTCTATGACAACGCTTTTATCGCTCGTGGCTAAATAATAACAGTCATTACTCAAGGTTAAGCCACCCATGCCAAGGTCGGTCTATAGATGGGTGATCTTCATTACATACCGAGTTTCCTCCGTGCCTCGGAAAACACGTTAAGCTGTTGGTCCCGGCTGTCATTTGTAGATCTTTGACAGTCGTTACAGGTAGTCAGTGGCCCGATACTCTGACAACCAGTCTTACCAAGGGGAGTACTAACTGGGTTGTGGAGGTCAGATAGGCAGTCACTCCATGTAAAATACTGGTATTCAGCTGCATCCGGTTAGACTGGAAGCCGACCCCAACCTAGTTGGGAAGGGCTCAGCAGATGAGATGGTAACATTGATAGAGTTACTTAGAAACTAGTAGAACGCCTTCGAAATTCTACCTTTAAAGAGTAGATACCTAATTAATTATTTTAAATCTAGAATTTTTTATTACAGAATTCTTTCAAATAACAAGATAAAACACAAAACACATCGAACATTGAATACCAATAACATGTTACCAAAAGCCCAGTCGATACGTTTAAAAGCATAAACATTATACCTTAACCATATCTATAAGTATTTTAAAAATTACGCTATACCACCCCTACATCAATATATCGATAGTTTTCAAGTATTTGTAGCTTATAGCGTTCCCACTAAACAGGGGGTCTAAAATGGCCGCTTTAGCAGAATCGTAATACACATCACGTTAAAAATTAAAAATTCTTAAAATGGACTTTATGCTCATAACCATAAAGTCCATTTTAAACCCCCAAACCTCCTATCGATGAGAGGACCGCAGGCCTTGGTAGATGTCACATGTCTTTTTGAATTTTTAGTTCTATAGTTGGTGCCAGTTAAGATCGCAAAAGCGGTCATTGACCCACTTACATTTATTAAAGTTCGTAACTTTAAAATCCAAAAATAAGTTTGTTCAAGTCTTGAATCGACGTCATCTATCGTGATCTTCAACATTTATTCTAATGAACGATACATGGTTCATGTGTTTTCGTAGGAAGAGATATTAGGGAAAGGGCAATGACCGCTATTGCGATCTTAACTGGCACCAACTATAGAACATGTCGGTTTCCTCACGATGTTTTCCTTCACCGTTTTGAGAGCAGTGGTGATGAAATAAATTACACAAAGTAATGCGCCTGTCTGGGTTCGAATCCATTGCCTCTTGTAACAGTATTGTTTTAATCTTATTTTAGTGTGAGCAAGCAATGGAGCTAGACGTCTTGTAAAATGTACCGGGTCTAAAAAACCTCTTAACGGAGCCGTAAGGCATTTGTTCTCCTCGTCATTGCGATCATTTTTTTGTTCTACACCTTAGCTGGGAACCTTCTAGTTACGAGATATTGGGGGTCAAAGATCCAATATTTGCAAAGTTTTTTTTTTTTTTAATACAGGATTCCGTTTATAGTAATTTTCACCACAAAAAAGTCGTTTCCCAGCAATAATTTCAGCGTAGAGTTTCTACTACTTACTGAATACTCGTACTACAAACTACTGAATACTCGTCAAACTATCGATATATCAACGTAAAAAGTACAGAAGTATTAAAATATCATTTTCCAATCAGCCGATACATACATATATATTAACAAATTTTGAACTATGTTGCACCCATTTTGTAAAATATTCATAATTTTTTGAGGGTAAAATGAATTTTGTACATGACATGCTCGATTTTTATTTGTATTTAACAATTATATAGGTTGGTTCTTTTAACGCCAATTCTAAAAAGTGTTTGTGTTATAAAGGATAATTTTTAACCCAAAATAATCAATTACCCAGTCTATTTTCGTGATTTTAACAATATTTTAATGTATATGCAGGCAAACGTAAACTTACGTCTTTTTCCCATATACAATACAAAATTTTGATTTGACGTCAGGTATTTTCGGGGTTAAAATGACCTGTTTCACCCCCTCCACTAACTTTTTAAAGAATTGACATTAATCAACCAAACACCTTGTATACCCTAAATATGTGTTTTCAACTAAAACGTGTCGTTAGTTCAGGGGCTATTTTAGGTCTAAAATAGCCGCTTTAGCAGAATCGTAATTTGAATCACGTTAAAAAATTAAAATTCTTAAAATGGACTTTAACCTTATAATCATAAAGTCCATTTTAAGAATTTTAAATTTTTAATGTGATTCATACTAAGATTCTGCGTGGATTCTGCTAAAGCTGCCTTTTTAGACCCCCTGTGGTTACGACATGAAAGGTCTTCGATTCAAATTCTAGTTCGACAATATTTAACGTAAATTATAATTACGTGAAAATTATTATTTCACAATTACTGGAATCGTTTAAAACAGCCAGCGATTTATAACATCTTTTGTGACGTTTTCAACTCCTAAGGAACATTTAAATGTATACCTAAATTTATCATCGGTAATTTTAAAAAAATCACCTGTTCCATACATTTAAATATAAAGAAAAATACGTGGTAAGTGTTTGTAGGATTTCACCTTGTATTTTATAATAATGTATTGTTTCTGAAAAGCCATTTTTAGTTAAAAACACATATCTCTGTATGTCCTTATGTTATTGATAAAATATATATTATAGCACATTGCGTTCCAAGCGATTATTTTCAGCTTGAATTTATTTCTATTTTCAGAATCATCGTCTTCAGATCACCATTTTGTTTAGCCAAGCGAGATACTATATTCCCACAATTGTATATAATGTCACTTTTTACTACAGAGAACGCTTAGAAAAACCATATTTTGAAGAAATTCTTTAGTAACAGGGCGGATTTTGGATTTGTGCCCGTTTGATGGCATTAGGCTGGCCTCTATTACATGGGACTTAAATATAACTGACGTACAAAGTATGTGTGTACATTTTATTGACTTTTCTAAGCATTATCCATTGTCGAAAGTGACTTTTATACTTCCCTTGTTTATCTCCATATTTTCAATGAAACTTTAATTTCCTACATCGTACAATAAAATAATCATCGGCTCTTAGAAAGAGATAGTCATATGAATCGTTTGTATAGCGTTGTCTCTGTCTTTACTTGTCATGATTTGGACGTTGTCTCATAGAATAATTTACTTAAAATAAAAAATAATATAGAGAGCTTTTAAAACCACTTATTTAAAATAAGAAAGCCTATTCCTAACTATGTTGGGGTCAGCCAATACATGTTACCGGGTAACATGGCCCTTGTAAATACTGGACGCAGTGGACCCCATATTGCTCTGTGGTCATGACGTCAGTTGGCTGTGTAAACAAATGCAGTGTTATTTGAAGTTGACAGTTGACACTTCTAAGTTTACATAGCCGTATGACGTAATAACATGGCGACTACTATAATGGTGTTATGAAATAGATTAAAAAAGCTGAAACCTTTGAATTGAATTTTAAAATTTAGTTTGTTATTTTATGAACTAACTTAACAGCTATCTCAATCATATATTTTTAGATTTTTTCCCCTATTGAGTAAAATACCCTATTCTCTTGAAATCCTTATATTAATAGCTGATCGAAGAAAATCTATCAATCCGGCTCGAAGGACCATGTTCTGCCTGTCCTGTTGCTTATACATCACAGGAGCTGATGGACACTACTAAAAGTGCTAAACTCTTGCAAATTTTGGGCTGACTCCATTTGAATTGTCATCGACACACTAAGAAGATACGAAAAAAAATAGGACGGAGACAGCGCTCTACAAATACGAAATATACCGAATCTTCTCGCTCTAACAGCCGAAGTTGTGCACGGCATATAGTATACCTACTCAAATGTCACTTTGTATAGCGCGCCGACACTTTTAGTGTCGACGTGGCTTTTAAATGTAACTAATAAATAATTAAGAGATACAACACTAAATTAAGCATTTTATAGCAAATTAATGTTCTAGTATTGTTTTGTTAGGTGGCTCATGTGGTACTTGTAGTGAAAATTGTGATGATTCAGGCCTTTTGGCAGTATTTTTTACCTTTTTTAAAGACCGTCACTAAAACGTACCAAATAGACACACAACAAAACACATACAATAAAATAAATAATGCACCGCTTTTTAAAATTAACTCAATATTTACAAAATAAAACATAATTTAAAACTTTTCAATTACTAACACAAATAATATACAGGGTGACTCGTTCAAGGCTTGACAGTGGAGAAGAAATGCAATTACATTTTCTACATATTTCTTACGTTTTATAACAAAGTGTCATAGAAAGTTCTATCTAAGAGTAAAAGTAACAAAATCTGTTAATTGAAACGTTACGAATGTGATATAACAACAAAACATTCAGTAGAAAAGGCACAAGCAATTAAGCTTCCATTTACTCTACGAACTTCTTGCAACACTTTGAATATAAACGTTCACATGTGCGGATCGTCCGCTCGCATGATATGGCATGTGTTAGTGTTAGGGCGCGATGGAGAGCGGGCGGAAGCGCCGCGCCCGCGCCGCGTTGTGCTGCGGGGCGGGCGCGGGCGGCGCGGGCGGCGCGCCCGGCGGCGGGGAGCCTGAGGACGACGAGCCGCCCGACGCCGGCGGGGACGACAGCAGCAGCGCGGGCACGCCGCGGGACGTGCTGCGGCTGCGCATTAATAAACACCCCGATTACACAAAATTTCCCATAAAAATACTCATCATACACCCTGTATAACAAAAATACTCATCATACACCCTGTATAACAAAAATACCCATCATTCAGCCTGTGTAATAAAAATACCCATCATACACCCAGTATAAGAAAAAATACCCGTCATACAACCTGTATAAAAAAAAATACCCGTCATACAACCTGTATAAAATAAATACACATCATACACCCGTACATAAAATATCCATCATACACTCTATATAATAAAAATACCCATCATTCGGCCTGTATAATGAAAATACCCATCATACACCCGGTAAAAAAATACCCATCGTTCAGCTTGTATAATAAAAAACCCATCATACACCCGGTAAAAAAATTACCCTCATTCAGCCTGTATATTAAAAATATCCATCATACACCCGGTAAAAAAATACCCATCATTCAGCCTCACACTGAAATTTTGCTTCGATTGTGGACATGTATATTTTATCCCTTCGTCTGTCGTATAGATCCACTGAAGAACTTAACCTTCTGGGAAGAAACCGTGGTTTTATTCTGTTTAGTTTTGAAGTTATTTTAAAACTCGAGAAAACTCCATAGAAACCATAAAAACGGATTATTTCGTCTCAAATGTATGATTTTTCTATTGTTACGGATTAGGTCTTAAAAAGGACTGTTATATCTACTAGCTGAAGTGGAAAAAAAATTAAATAATTGTAAATACCGGGAAAAATTAAGTTTTTTTCAAAAAAATAAAATATTTTTTTATTTTGCAAGTCTCATTATTTCCGCATTTTTTTTTCACTTGAATAGATTTATACCATAATAAGCTATATTATAAAAAAAAACCAGTTGTGGATAATACGGGACTTCTGAGTTATTGAATTTTTATTTTTGGGGTTAGGGCTGTCACCTACTTTAGTATAAATTTTCTTGGATAACTTTGACTGCTAATTTACTATATTTTAGTGTAAAATTAAGTATTTTAAGTTAGACTCCTGTGAAGGAAGATTTTAGAAGTCGAATAGTAGAAAAATCAAATAATGGGTATTCTAGGAACATATTCTCTTTAAGACTATCGTCTACCGAGCGCTCGTCCATACAAAAAGAGAAAACGTTTTCCTACCCCTAAATGTTATCCTATCTCAATGTTTTTTTTAAATGCTTCTGACACAGTAAAAAACTAGGTTTATAGGTTTTCTTTTTTTCCAAATTTATAATAGTTTGAAAGTTACAGGCGCCTAAGAGTTACTATTTTTATGACAAAATTTTCATTTAAGTAAAACCTTTGTATTTTAAAAACAAAGAAGTTTAAGAAAAAAAAAACAAACACTAGAAACCTAGAATATAATATGCTGAAACGATTGACACCAGAATCTAAGAGATTGGTCGTGATTTAGTATGTGAAAAACGTTTTCTCCCGAGAGACAAATTTCATATAAAAAATACTTACGTCGCGAGCTGCAACGCTCTCTATCGCACGATCGGGGGTCGGGGAGCTGAGGTAATGTATCACGTATTATAGAGGTGCTAACCGAAAAGTCGATAGTAGAGATGAGCTAAGCATCGATATCCTGCGTTACCAGTTTGTGTTTCAAGATGTTAGGAGTAGAAAAAAATGAAGTACAATTATTTCGTTTAGAAGAGAAATTTATTTAGAAATACTTATTTATTCATTTAGAAAAATTAAATATTATTTTTTATTAAAGTATAAAGTACAAAAAAATCTTGCATCTTTTCGAAACTATTATACAGGATGTATGTAACAGAAATGGGGCTTTCACCCGAAAAGATCTACTGGAGAAATCAATTTTTATTTTATTGAATCAAATTAATTTTTAACTATTAAATCGTGGTTTAAATTACTTTTTACGTTTTTAGATTTTTATTCCGAAGTTTCCAAGGTTTTACAATGAGCATGGTCACAGTAGACAAAGTTGACAGGTGTCTAATTTTGAAATATACATTCTGATAAACATAATAATATCTAACTTTTATCGTCATCATCGCTAGACACATTTTAAATGAAAAATGTGAAAAGTAATTAAACCACGATGTAACCGCTAAATTAGTTTTTCTAACAAAAGTGCCTTTTAAACAAAAACTACTCACAATAACATATTTTATATAACAATCAGCAGAAAAAAAAAATAACGAAAAAAAATAATTTTAGAAAACATCATACAAAATTTGAAATTCCCGCCTAAATTTTATATGCAGTCGAAAATTTTTTTCTCGAAACTTATCGATTTTTTTTGTTGCAGAAAGTTGTTCAGTTTCGGATTGATAGTCCATTTCTGATACAGTATAGAGAAAATAACTAAAAAGTAGGCAAAATTTAAATTCATAGAGTTTCTTTGAAAAACGTAGGTTCATTTTAAATTAGACCCAAATACTTTAGGGGGTGATTCTACCCATGAAACCGAACAACTTTTATTATGGAACCAATTTTGTACGACAAAAAAATCTGCTGTTTCATACATTTTAACCGAGTAGGTATTGCACTTTTGTTTTGCATGAAACAGCTGTTTTTTTTTCGTCGTACAAAGTTGGTCCCATAATAAAAGCTGTTCAGTTTCATGGGTAAAATCACTACCTAAAATATTTAGGTCTAATTTAAAATGACCTTAGTATAAGTTAGATTAACCAGCGAGAGGAGTATAAAAAATACATAAGTACCAAATAATTATTTCTCTTTTTCTTGAAGTGACATTTCTTACGACGGGTACATAAATGTATTCGTTTTTATTTCCCTTTCTATAATCATATTCTTTATTTCCCTCCAAGGTACAGTAACAGTCAGAAGTCGACTGCCAATCTCGCAACACAATGGCAAAGCAATATTGGTGGTACTTATGACCTTCTTCTATAAGAACGTTTGACAACACTTACACATTAGCAACTTGTTGCCCGCTTAAGATTGTTATTACAAATTTCAATGAGTTGTGTAAGTGATACGGTGGCCAAATTGGTTGTTAGCGTTGGAACATCACTCACACGGATAAATATGCGTATGTGTGTATAGGCGCCGCCGCCCGTATAGCGCAAACGATAATGTGCATTGCGGTGGAAGTGGAATTTTGACCTTTGACTGTACATACCTGCAATAGTTAGAAAATAATTTTACACCTGCATCTACCTACATTACCTTCCCTATTTAGGCTAATGAAACCACAAATCCGTATAATAATAATACTTAGGTACTTACTAAATTTTACATAATAGTAACTTCGAAATCTGGACATCAAACGTAATCAATAGTAAGTCAAATTAAAATTTATCATCTTTGTATTCGTTATGTAAAAAAGGAGTTAGCATAAGAATTACTAAGCTCATCAGCAATGAGCTAATTTATCAAAAAACTATTTAGTTTATTTATTATACACATTACATCACACAGTAAAATACTAACCTAGTTGGATTTATCAATTCAATGTGTATAATGTTCAAAGTTTTAAATCGGGTACCTCCGCAATTCACAATCACAACAAACAAACCACCTTTGATTATATAATGTCTAGATGGAGCATCAAGTGCGCGCAAACGTGTCAAAAAATATCAGCCAACTGTTGGCTTACAAGTTCTTACCCGCCGATTAGTGCCGATCGTGCCGCTTTGGCGTCACCACGTATTACGCACGCTAAGTAATAAACAAATAACAGCGATAAAATGACGGTATGTGCTATTAAACTGTGCCAGAATTATACAGGAAGGGTAAAAAATACCAAGCACATCGCCTATCATCGATAAGTAACCAAAAAACTATATATTTCTGTTTTGTTTTTATGAACATAAAATTACGCCATATTTTATCAGTGTTGCCAGTTTCTTTTTTCATTCTCCCAACTTTAACGTCATTTTTTGTGGGTAAATTAGTTAGTCTAGGGTTACGTTTATATTATTTAGTTGGTCTACTTTATTTATCGATTTATAAAAAGGTGGAGTTTATAAATTCTTATTAAGTCTTTCTTTATATGATTTTGAAGTCGATGCCAAGTAAAACTTGTTATTATATTAGCTAGGTACTTAAATAATTTACTTGATACCGACTTCATGTTCACATTTTAGTCATTATTAGCTGACCCGCGCACCATCGTCTGCGTCACATGAGCTTACCTACCTACCTACTATCTACCTACCTACCTACCTATTACCTACCTACCTACCACATACCTACCTACCTATTACCTACCTATACCTACCTACTACCTACCTACCTACCTACCTATTTCTCACCATTTAAACCTTCCGTGAACTTCCACAAACAATTCAAGACCAAAATTAGCCAAATCGGTCCAGCCGTTTTCGAGTTTTAGAGCGACGAACGGCAATTCTTTTATATATATATATATATTATTAATAACTGGGGGTCTAAAATGGCCGCTTAAGCAGAATCGTTTTGTGAATTAAGTTAAAAATTTAAAATTCTTAAAATGGACTTTATGGCTATGGACATAAAGTCCATTTTAAGTATTTAATTTTTTTAACGTGATTCATGCTAAGATTCTGCGTAGATTCTGCTTTAGCGGCCATTTTAGACCCGCTGGCACTGATTAAAAGTATTAAATCGGTAATTTAACCTCCATTTTTATTCCTTGGATAAAAGTTATCTGACTAATCAGCCCTTAACAAACATAATTATTAAATGAGTAGAATATGGTGATCAACATAACATCTTATTTTTTAGAATACCCAATAATCCTATTATCAGGAATCGAAGGATAGATCGCATTCAAAAAAGCCGCGGAGATGCCACGTGGAAACCAACAAAAACTAATGTAGTTTGAGAAACTACTGCAGAGAGAAAAAGATAGAAATAGTCTAATTTTAGTTTAGTTTGTGAACAAGGGAATCGGCACAATTGTGATACTTATTTAATTAACTTAGCTGATTTAATACAACATTCAACAACTCTATTTAAAATTAAATAGTGTTTTTTTATTTATCGAAGAAAGTAACTACATAATTAATAAAAAGACACTACTAAAACTGAATAATACCTACTACATACAAACACCTAAAACTTATCTTATTTAATTAGTCTATTATTTTTAATATGAGACTTATGGGAGAATTATTGTACTAGCTGGTAACATTATTCACGCACACAGAGACACTTATTTTACACTTGGACTGGAGACACTTGTTTTACACTGTCATACTGTATGACAGTGTAAAACACCGCCTGCACGCACACAGGCTTGAAATTGTTGGCTCGTTTTTTATGTTTTGATTGTAGGGCGACGCTCCATCTAGACATTATATAATCTAAGCAAACCACATCGAAACGCAAAGAAAACAATCTGTCGTCGCCCGCGCTGCGAAGTCGCTTGTGGACACTGGCAAAGTTTATCAATGTGTGCGTGGGGTTGACGCATGAGTGTGCGCGCACCGCGCGGGGTTTCAACACGCGAGCGACTGCATGAGTTTTTCTAAATTCCTATTTTTTGAAATGGCAGCCGCTATACTTTCCTCTTAATTATACGTTGCACATTATCATCGATGTTGGAATCATGTTTTGTGTACTTTCTTCGATGAAAGAAATCATGTGATATCGGGAAGGGGTCCGCCCTCGTCAAGCGCATTAGAATCTTCGGATCCATTCCTATCCACGATGTCACTCAGTAGTCGCCAAAAAAAAATAAGCGTTTGGTTCTTCCAGAAAAAGTTATTTGGCTTTTAAAAACATCAACAGAAAATGTTCTGAATCACGATGACTTACTTGAAGAAACCAAAGCTGAAGAAAATATAATTTTACCATCTGAAGAAGTTTTAATATCTTCGGATGACGAAGAGTAAAGAAAAAAACCGGCCAAGTGCGAGTCGGACTCGCGCACAAAGGGTTCCGTACCATTATTATCAAAAAATCACGTTTGTTGTATGGGAGCCCCCCTTAAATATTAATTTTATTCTGTTTTTAGTATTTGTTGTTATAGCGGCAACAGAAATACATCATCTATGAAAATTTCAACTGTCTAGCTGTCACGGTTCATGAGATACAGCCTAGTGACAGACAGACGGACAGACGGACAGACAGCGAAGTCTTAGTAATAGGGTTCCGTTTTCACCCTTTGGGTACGGAACCCTAAAAATTGACTTTGTCATAAAACCCGACTGCTGAAAACGACAAAATGACGATTTTAAGCAGTCTAATGCAGTTGTTGGTGGCAGATCTGTAAATGAACTGCATCAGACTGCAGAAAATCGACTTGTTTTAAACTTTTTAGTCGTTTTTGTTTTTCTTGCAGTCGGGTTTTTTGACAAAAGTATTTTTTTTATTACCTACATTTTATGGAGTCACATTTTTGGAATCGTATATTTCGAATCGTTCATTTTGATACCCCACTCGAAAGGTTTGTTTTCATAAAAAAAATTGTTTGAAGACATAATATGGCTCCAAAAATCGGTAATTTTATTTCTATTATACCCAGTGTCACTCTCACAATCATGAAGAATCTAACGACACCTCTCAAGTTTAAATCCATCAAGCTGTTTGGGTTCTAGAGCGTGCCAAAGAAATATTCATACATACACTCGAAAAACATAACCCTCCTTCTGGCGCAGTCGGGTAATGAATCGGCTCAAACGTTTACAATTTTAGTTTTTAATACATATTTTCTTTTGAAAATATAAATAAAAAAGGTATGTGCAATTTGACAACCCTATTTCCATAGAAATTCTATGGAAACTTTAGAAATGTAATATTTCCGAAGTCCCACTATTTACTTATTGGATTTTTGTTTTGTGTTGTTAATAACTATATTGTGCATGCTCAATATTAAAATCAGATGCGGAATCGATAGGAATACAGTGAAAACCGCAATTTTGTGAAAAGAGAAAAAAACGGCGATTTCTCTGTTTTCATCGTAGATACAATACCTGAACTTTGTATGCAGTCAGATATTGTATTGTTACTGTAATCAAACAATGATTGAAGTAAATCATATTTAATATTTTGAAATTTACAAACAAAAACAGTTTTTTTGCTGACGTCAGCATTACTTTAAATAACTTCAAAACTAAACAATAAAACCACGGTTTCTTCCCAGAAGTTTTAGTTCTTGAGTGGATCTATACGATGAAGGGATAAAATATACATGTCCGCAATCGAAGTAAAATTTCACAGTGCGAGCCTGTATAATAAAAATACCCATCATACACCCGGTAAAAAAATACCCATCATTCAGCCTGTATATTAAAAATACCCATCATAAACCCGGTAAAACATACCCATAATTCAGCCTGTATATTAAAAATACCCATCATACACCCTGTAAAAAATACTCATCATTCAGTCTGTATAATAAAAATACCCATCATACACCCGGTATAAAAAATATCCATCATTCACATTATATAAAAATATCCAAAATACATCCAGGCGATTACTCTCATCCACGACTTTTGCCAACTAAAAACCAACGATAAATTAATCGTCACGACATAGAGGGAACGCGGCCTAAGGGTCAAAACACAAACAAACGATGCGACGTCGTATCGTCAGCTTTCACGACACGATATCGTGCCGTGTATCGTAACACTATATGACAATGTATCGCGTATTTTACGGTGCACATCGTAGATTTTCACGGCACGACACCGCATTGCGAACGACATCACAACGTGATTGTGTTTTGTCCCTAACAGGCTTGAAACCTTATACAGGGTGTAAAAGACAGCCGTCCGCAAACTGATAGGATGCATTTAGCTCCTTTAAATCGTATTCCACCGGAATTTTTCTCAGGAAATTTTTCATTATTTATCGTTTTTTTATTTCAATGTAAGATTACATTCACCGTATGCAGAATTCCATTATTTTATGCAAATAATACTGCTAAAATACAACCAACCTAACTTTTAGCAAATGTTTTAAGACTAACAATTTATAAATGAGTATTCGGAATAATACACATTATATAATACAAAACCTAGGACATATGACTTTATGTCTTGTAAAATTAGGAGATTCAATTGAAATACTTTAACGAACGACGCGTGAAATCAGCTGTTCACTTTCTAGCTACAGGGTTTCTTCGAAGTCGTCGTCGCACTTGCCGTTAGCTACGTGCGTTTTTTCATACATAGCGTATGAGAAAATAAAACAAATCTAATTTATGGGGATTCCGTTCCTGAAGTAATTTCTTTATCATTGGTCTGAGGAGGGCTGTCTCAGGGTTGTTTTATCTATAGTTGGTGCCAGTTAAGATGAGAATAGCGGTCATTGCCCTTTCCCTAATATCTCTACGTACGAACCAAAACAAATAAACCATATATCGTTTTTCATTACAAAAAATATTGAAGATCACGATAGATGACAATTCCAGACTTGAACAGGTTTTCAATTTTAAGAATTTTAATAAATGTAGGTGGGTCAATGACCGCTATTCTCATCTTAACTGGCACCAACTATATCTCATACAGGGTTGTATTACTTGTATTATCTATGTCTTTTACATTCTGTTACCTAGAATGGTGGTGTGGTGGCTGTCGGTGCCTCGGCCTCGCGAACCGTAGGTTCAGTTCCCGCGCCGGGTCTACTGCGTACTTGTCGGCAGCGTTCTGACGACGGCGACGTAGTGCTGCAAGGAGAGGACTGCAGCTCAATATTGTGTTACGAGTTCTGGGTGGGGCGGGGGAGACGGGTAATTTGGAAAAATTTAGGCTGAAGTGAGTAAATGAGTTGTACTGCATGAAAACGCAATCCGCATTGGGCCCGTGGTGGATTATAGCCCATTCCCTCTCAGAGGAGGCCTGTGTCCCAGCAGTGGAAACATTAATAGGCTGATGATGATGATGACATGAAAACGCATTTTCGCAACAAGACTTCAGTATGAAACCGAATGCAGCGTAAATTCCGCGACTCATTTTCCGCGACTCACAGTTAAAAATACGCTCGTTTGACAGCCTGAATTTGCTCATTTATGTGCCAATATGACTTTTGTAGCTCTTTATCTTTTGAACCCAAGACACGCACTTCTGATTTTTCGGATTCATGTGCGTATTGTATAAGGAAAACATCGTGAGGAAATCAGCATGCCTGAGAGATATATCTCGACGGCATGTAAAGTCAAGTCACAAAACTGCTGCATACGGTGTCAATGAATTAGCAAGATACATTGTCGAGGATATAGTAGTACTAACCGGGCGTAAGGTCCGCCACGTCGGGCGACAAGGGCCCGTCGCCGCTCCAGCTGGCGCACTTGGCCAGTCTCTGCTCGGCCCCGCACGCTACCGGGATGTGCTGGCACTGCCGGTCGAGCGCTGAGGATATAGTAGTACTAACCGGGCGTAAGGTCCGCCACGTCGGGCGACAAGGGCCCGTCGCCGCTCCAGCTGGCGCACTTGGCCAGTCTCTGCTCGGCCCCGCACGCTACCGGGATGTGCTGGCACTGCCGGTCGAGCGCTGAGGATATAGTAGTACTAACCGGGCGTAAGGTCCGCCACGTCGGGCGACAAGGGCCCGTCGCCGCTCCAGCTGGCGCACTTGGCCAGTCTCTGCTCGGCCCCGCACGCTACCGGGATGCGGGATGTGCTGGCACTGCCGGTCGAGCGCTGAGGACAAGGGAGCCATCAGATAATATGTTGTGGGCTGCAATATTGTTAATCTATACTAATATTATGAAGAGAAGCCTGCCTGCCCGCACCAGGACCATCCGGAGGAAACGACCGGAACCGCGACGAGATGACCGTAGACCGACACCGAACCAGACAGAAGCGAGGCAAGCGGGCTGGGTTCCTGCGCCGGCTGTCCCTGGCACAAAAGGCTGTGCCAAGCCCCTTAGAACCGCAACCCGGTTCAAGTGGCCAGGGAGCGGCGAAGAGGGAGCGCCCGGACGACACGGCTTCGCCGAGTACGCTCCAGGGGGACGCCAAGCGTGTTAGAACCCAGCCTGCTCAAGGGGAGCAGAGAACCTACGCGCGGGCCACAAAGGATATCCCTGCGCGACTCGCCGTAGCGATCTGCCTCTCGCCTTCATCCCGAGACATGACGACTGACGAAGGAGAGCACATCAAGCTCAGCCTTGAAGACTTGATAGTAGACACGTGTCGAACCGACCCCACCAAAGTCCCAGCCTTCCGCGGTTACCCAAGGGTAGCGGATGGCACGGTGCACATGTGGTGCGAGGACGACAACGCCCTGACTTGGCTGACCCAGAACGTGCCTAAGATAAGACTGCCGAACACCGACTTGACACTGACAGTCATGAGACAATCCAACGTACCAACCCGGGTTCGAGCAGCGCTCTTCGTACCCAGGTACAATGGGGAAATAGAGCTGCTCCAGACAATATTGACCTGCCAGAACCCCTGGTACGCCATCGGTAGATGGTCCCTGTACAGGGCGACATCGGTCGGTGGGGATAACTACGGGACTTATCTGACCCTGGGTATCCCACCGGACGAGGCCGAAAAGGTCTTGGGGAGGGAGCGACGGATATCGTACCTACTTGGGTCGATATACGTGCGCTTTTTCCCCAAAACCCATCCCTCCGACACCCAGACTGACAATGACACTGAACGGACGAAACCGACACCGACTGAACCTGACCTGACGATGACGCAACTGGAGGAGGAGATGGCCAGAACGGCGATGGCTGATGCTGACGCTGTGAGGATGCCATCCTCACCACCAGGGTGGACGGAGCAGCTGCTCTCATCGTCACCGGCACCAAATGAAGACCAGCACGGGCTGGAGGACAGGGGAGAATCATCTGATGGATCCATCTCTCCCTAATTCCACCCACCTGCCTCCCACATCCCGTCCCCTAAATATCATCCAGACCAACCTCCAGCATAGCCAGACGGCTACTGCTTGCCTGCGCAGGGCACTGGAGATGGAACCCCGAACCATTGCACTCATCCAAGAGCCTTGGATCCGTAATAACAGAATATGCGGCCTTGGTAACATTGGAGGTAAGCTGATCCTCGACACACAGGGCACAGATAAACCACGAACCTGTGCCTATATACCCAAAGATTTTCCCACCACCACACTCACGCAATTATGTTCCAGAGATCTAACAGCCGTCAGGATCAAAACCGACGGCGATGCACCTGATATCGTCCTGGCCTCGGTATACATGCCAGGCGAGGATGAAGACTGCCCACCAAAAGGTATGGCCGACCTGGTAAGGTATTGTGAAGATGCCAACCTGGACCTGGTCATCTGCACGGACTCGAACGCCCATCACCCGCTTTGGGGTTGCACCAAAGCCAACAATAGAGGTGAGGTACTATGCACATATTTGTTCTCCACTAACCTTAACATCGCAAACCGCGGCTCGGAACCCACTTGGGTCACATCCCGCGGACAAACGATCATTGACCTAACGCTGGCTTCGGAAAGCGCGGCAAAACTCATCTCTGACTGGCACGTATCCAACGAGCCTTCCTGCTCTGACCATAGAAGGATTCGCTTCTCATTAGTAGCTAGTTTTAAAAAACCTGATCCAAGACGCAACCCACGCCGTACCAACGTACCCGGCTACAAACGGCTATTGGCCTCCCTACTAGCGCAGCACCAAACGCCCAAAGCTCTAACAGACCCCAAACAACTTGAAGAAACCGTGACAAAACTCTCGGAATTTATAATTGAAGCCTACCACGCCTGCTGCAAATTAAAAGATCCAAGCACCAAGAGCAAGGGTAACTCCTGGTGGAATGCGGAACTTAGTAAGCTCAGGCATACCATGCGCAAACAATTCAACAGAGCCAAAAACTCCAGACTACCAGAAGACTGGGACTCATACAAGAAAACACAATACACCTTCAAAAAACAAGTCAGGAATGCCAGCAGGGCCGCCTGGCGGAAGTTCTGCGAAGAAATTGAATCGAACAGCGAAACCGCGCGTGTGAGAAAGATCCTATCTACCGATCAGGATCGCACCCTCGGGTTGCTGAAAACCTCAGATAACACTTACACCAAGTCGGACCACGAAACAAGTAAAATCCTTTTGGAAACCCACTTCCCAGACTGCAATCTCTCTGAGGACAGAACCTGGGCAAGTGAGCCAACGCACACACCAAATGATCAAGACTGGGCCAGAGCCCGCACCATAGTAACCGCAGAGAGAATAAAATGGGCAATAAAGACTTTTAAACCATATAAATCCGCAGGCTTAGACGAAATTTTCCCCGCCCTGCTACAACGCTAACGCCGTGGCTGACCGCCATCTACCGAGCCTGCATAGCACAGAAATACATACCACTTGCATGGCGAGAGGTGAAAGTAATTTTCATCCCTAAACCAGGCAAACCAGATTATACACAACCTAAGGCGTACAGACCAATAAGCCTAACATCTTTCCTACTGAAAACCCTCGAGAGGCTCTGTGATCGACACATTCGGGACGGACCTCTTCGGGAGCGACCGCTCCACAAACAACAACACGCGTATTCCTCAGGAAAATCAACAGAATCCGCGCTGCATAGTGTGATCTCCAAGATCGAATGTGCAGTGGACCACAAATGCTCCTCACTAGCCGTCTTCATTGACATAGAAGGCGCTTTTGACAAAACCGTCTTCCATAGCATCAACGCAGCCCTTGAGGAACACGGTGTGGACTCGACCCTGCGAGGATGGATCACAAACATGCTCCGACTAAGAGCCGTACAAGTTACGGTAAACGACACCACCAGAGCAATAGTGGCGAAGGGCTGCCCCCAAGGTGGCGTCCTCTCGCCACTACTATGGAACCTCGTAGTAGACAGCCTCATCAAACGTCTCAACAGCAGAGGCTACTACAGGGTGGGCTATGCCGATGATCTGACCATAATAATAAACGGCACACACGAAAACACACTATGCAACCTTATGCGCCAAGCCCTAAGGATAGTAGAAGACTGGTGCAAGGAATACAGACTAGCAGTGAACCCTACCAAAACCGAACTCGTCCTCTTCACAAAGAAAAGGAAGCTGGCAACGTTACAATTACCAAGCTTCTTTGGGACAACCCTAAGCCTATCGACTGAAACCAAATACCTGGGTATTTTTTTTGGACAAGCAGCTGAACTGGGCAAAACACACCGAATACATCATCACAAAAGCCAGTATAGCCCTATGGCAATGTAAGAGACTCCTCGGGAGAAATTGGGGCATAAGCCCACACAGTTATCCGACCAATCATTACATACGGCTCTTTAGTTTGGTGGCCCAGGACCAACCTAAGTACGACCCAAAAGGATCTCGAGAAACTACAAAGATTTGCCTGCGTAGCAATCACCGGAAGCATGAGAACTTCCCCCACTGCTGCCTTACAGGCGATGCTGGGGCTACCACCTCTACACCTCGTAGTAAGAGAGGAGGCGGCCATAGCGACTTTCAGACTCGAAGTATCTGGCACCCTAAGTAACGATTCCAGAATTAAACACACACGCATCAGAGAAGATGCTATCAAAGAACAGCCCATGATGGCATCACCCAGCGACAGAATCCTGAAGACCCACTGCTTTCAAAAACACTACAACATAGAGCTCACAGCGGAGTTGTATGACTACTCAGGTACGAAAGAGCTAAGAATCTACACTGATGGATCAAAAACCGACGACGGGACAGGTTTCGGGGTGTTCTCCGACGACCTAAACATTAAAATAGCCAAACCCCTTGGAGTACTCGACTCTGTTTACCAAGCAGAGTGTGTGGGTATCATCCAAGCGGCACACGCTATAGAGGCCAGGGAGGTTACGGATACCAATATTCGAATACTATCCGACAGTGCCTCAGTTCTTCAATCCTTAAAGAGTAATCAGATAACGTCGAGATTGATACTAGAATGCCATAATGCCCTAGAACGAATCACGGTACTAAACCATAACACGGTAACACTACAATGGATCAAAGGTCACAGTGGATCACTTGGGAACGATGCGGCTGATGAACTTGCCAGAAGAGGATCCAGCACAAAACCCTACGGACCCGAGCCCATTGTGCCTATTCCTTTCAAGCAACTAAGAAGCTGGTTAAAGGAACACACTCGAATACAAGCGGAGAAATGGTGGACCTCGGCACCAGGGTGTAGGCAATCCAAGGAAGCTATGCCATCCCTGGACACAAAGCTGACCAGGCGCCTTCTGCGCCTGGACAGAGATAGCTTACGACTGGTGGCGGGGACCATCACTGGACACTGTTCACTAAATAAACACTTCCACACCCTAGGAATCACTGACAGTCCCCTGTGCAGAGCATGCATGGAGGCGGAGGAAACGGTGGCGCATGTGCTCCTCGAGTGCACTGGCATTACCAAGATTCGCGAGGAGACCCTGGGAACACCAAGATCCCTTGCGGACGCCCTGAGAAGACCGGGAAGTTTAATCTGCTTCTGGAGGGAGGTGGGCTGGTTGGAATGAACGGCCACCACGGCTCACGCACAATGGTCCACTTTAGGGACTAAGTGCGGAAACCAAAACCCCATGATAGATAGATTATGAAGAGAAAAGATTTGATTTTTTATGTGTTTGTGTGTTTGGTACGATTTAACTCTATAACTACTGGACGGGAACTACGCGGGTAAAACCGCGTGACGTCTGCTAGTACTACATATGTATATTATTGTTAATTGTAAACATTATATATTGGAGCTGTTTATTCTCCCATAGGTAATAAATAAAATAAAATATCAATTTACAAAATACAAAGATAATATAATTTCAAAATAACATCTGTTTACTGAATGAATATAAAAATATGTACGGCACTTATATTTAAAATACTTTTTTTTTTTTAAATAAGAATTAGGGTTCAGTGCAAAAAAAAACCCTTGCAATTGTTAACGTCTTTCCCTATGTATTGCTTGGGTTCCTTCTATCTGGCAGAATCTTGATGCTCCGAAATTTATTTGGCATAACACACTTGGCATAATCTTCTTCAAACGAATATTTCTAAGGCATAAAAATTATTTAATATAGTTATTGTTTGGCCGAATGTTTGTATTTCCGAATTTACAATGGCATACTTTTAAGATGGCAGAATTTTATTTGGCATACTTACCTTTGGCAATGTTCAAATTTCGCACACTTGGCATATTACAAAGATGGCAGAATTTCATTTGGAATAATTTTATTTGGCATTATTGCCATTTCTATAAAATAGCATTTTTAACCAAACATTTAAATATTGTCTCAAAAAGTCAATATAAATAATATGATGGGCTACAAAAGTTTGTGACAGAAACGAATCGCTCCAAAACCGACTTTACGTAGTCTTGTGCCCTACCCCTAGAGTGTAATTCAAAATTGCGTAGGCGCGGAGGGGCGAGGCGGCCCGCGAGTTGAGGAGCAGGTTGTTGCAACACTCGCCGCCGCAAGCCGAAGCTGCGGTGGTGAGCGTTAAACACATCTGCGACGATAAGCTCGCGTGGGACCGCCGGAGCCCCGCACTGCCGGAGCCGTGACATAAACCATGCCTGCTGCATGTTGCATGCTTGCTTGCATGCTGCATGCTTGCTTGCATGAATGGTGTATGCTTGCTGCATGAATGGTGCATGCTGGTTTGCATGTTTGCATATTGTATGCTGGTTTGCATGTTTGCATACTGCATACTTGTTTGCATACTGCATGCTTGTTTGCATACTGCATGCTTGCTGCATGCAAGATGTATGCTTGTTTGCATGTTTGCCTCCTGCTTACAGGAAAATAAAAACCACATGTTCACAATCAACTGTTTTAATGAATTTTCTGTGATGAGGATGTGATAGATGAGTCTTTCCATTGTTAAGCATAAGAAGTGTATGCCAAAAGATGATTGTAACTGTAAACTTTCTGAGACATGATAGTTCTGCTTTTAGTGACTATCAATATAAAATTTATGCCAAAAGATGATTCTGGCTGTGAACATTCTGCGCTAAGATGGTTCTACTTTTAATTCTTATGCATATGAAATTTATGCCTAAAGATGATTCCGACTTACAAAATTATGAGTTTTGAATGTATGATAAATGAGTTTCTGCCAAACGATTTTCTGCGAAATGAAGTTTATGCTACCCGCTGTTATGCAAAGTAATATTATGACATAAAAAGTTCTGCTATAAAGGGTGGACCCGTATTGCTTAGATCTTTAAAACTACGCAACGGATTTCGATGCGGGTTTTTTTAATAGATAGAGTGATTCAATAACTTTTACCTCCTCCGACTTCCAAAAGGAGGAGGTTCTCAATTCGATTGGTATTTTTATATGTATGTACACTGATTACGCTGACATTTATGATCCGATTTACGTGATTCTTTAGTTTGATGCGGAATAGTTGCCATTTGGTCCCATAAAAATTTAACATAGTTTGGCCCAGTAGTTTTCATTTTATGAACATTTTTACTTCAGTTGTGTGGTATAATTTCATGTATGTTCACCGATTTCTCCTCCATTTGTGGAGTGATTCTCAAAATTATTTTTTTTTATTTGAAAGAGTATACTCCTGAGATGGTCGCCTTTAAATTTGGTGAAGATCTGATGCTGATCTTCGGAGATATACAATGGAACTCTTCAAAACTAGATAGTAAATCGGTCGTGATTACTGCAATCGCTTGGATGTTTATTGTTTATACAACATTATGACGTAACATCACGCCTGTATGCTCTGAGGGGTACGCAGATGTGTACAATACACCCAGATTTCAACAGTTTAGGTATGTTAAGTTCCATTTATTGGGGATAAGCCTATTACCATGACATGTATTGTTAACAATGTAAAATAAATGCATAGCAAATATTTGTATAGGATACAGGGCCGAGCCGCCCCTGTGTGCGAAGTGTGCGGCGCACACAGGCGCTAAGTCAATAGGGGCGCCCCGCCATCGAAATTATTTCTGTTACACTTACACAATAACAATATTATTCTTTGTAGTGGAGTATCGATAAGTATGGAGGTATGTACAATAGGCGCAACAAAAGCCTTGTAAATAACAAAACATTAACATATACTTATTGCGCTTATTGTACAAGTCTCCCAAGATAATATTCACGTTGGTGGTTTAATTTTACGCTTAGGGTTTTAGTTTACATTAGTTACGAACTCAGCATTAAAATCAAAAGAACCGCCGTGAATTTGTTTGAATGAGTTTATGAATGCAACCCGATGCGATGCGTGCGACGCAAGCGGGGTGGGGTCAGTCAGGGTCACGGGGATTCCCCGACTTTAAGGAATGAGATAGCCAAAACAATGGGGAAGGCAACTATGTAACTAATGGCGCTAGCATAACTTGTACCAAACATCATCATTGGTTGAAAATCTGTCAATGTCGTTCAAAATAGTTTGACCTCATTGGTCAGATTGGGACTAAGCTATGGACGCGACATCTACAATCAGTTTTGACCAGCCTTCCCCATACAAAAACAATCTTTCAATCGAAAGTGAGTGTGTAAGGTGCGCATTGATTTTTATAATAAGAATAAGTTCTAGCACTAAAAACGATATAAAGTTTGTGTGTTAATGATTGTTTTAATATTTATTTCGGTCAGAATTAATAAATAATAAAAAAAATAAGTTGAAACATGAAGATTCGTGAAAAAAAGAGGCGCTTCATAGGTTTCGCACACAGGCGCTGTGGGGGGTCGGCGTGGCCCTGATAGGATATTACAACTAAAAATGAAAAAACTTTTTTGCAAAAAAATAAAACCGACTTCAAAAAACACAAAAAAGTGAAAAATAACTTTAGCTTCAGAAGTCGGTGACAAAAAAAAACTAAATGAATCAAACAAAGGTCAGTGACCTTTGTTTGATTCATTTAGTTTTGTTCTTTTTTGTACTTCTGAAGCTAGTTATTTTTCACTTTTTTGTGTTTTTGGAAGTCGGTTTTATTTTATACTAGCGGACGTCCCGCGGTTTCACCCGCGTAGTACCCGTTCCCGTGGGAGTACGGAGATAAAATATAGCCTATGTTACTCGTGGATAATTTAGCTTTCAAATGGTGAAAGAATTTTTTAAATCGGTCCAGTAGTTTTTGAGCCTATTCATTACAACCAAACAAACAACCAAACAAACAAAGTTTTCCTCTTTATAATATTAGTATAGAAGTATAGATACTTTGTCAAGTGGGCGGAGCGTCTAATGATAAACAAAATCTCGTGTCACAGTGTTTGTTATCGAACTCCTCCGAAACGGCTTGACCGATTGTTATCTGAAAATTGATTGTGAAATTTTTTGTGTATATTTGGAAGGTCTGAGAATAGGTCGTAGGCTATTTTTTAGTCTCACACATACACATGAAAATTTACATGCGAACGAAGTCGCGGGCAGCGAAACAGCTAGTTTATAATATTAGTATGGATACTCACATCTCTTAAGCTTTGTGATCCGTCGCCAGCAGCACTATTTATTTCTTTCTTACTAATTGCTATGATGCTTCTGTAACAACAAAAAATACAAATCTTGAAGCAATTTTTCTTTCATTTATCACCGGGTAATCAATCAATAGAGCAGATCATTTCCATACTAGAAAGAGGAAAGGACCCAATATTGAGCCTTGCGGAACCCCCTATTTTTACTTTTAAACCCTGTGAGAAAACGCCTTTTATTTGAACATATTGTTGTCTATCACTCAACTAGGATATTACCAAAGTAAGTGCAAGTTTATTTAGTCCGTAATGCTCATGTTTCAAAAGTAATGTGTCGTGAATTCGTGACTTACGCAATCAAACGCTTTGGAGAGGTCACAAAATATTCCCATGGCGTCTTGGGACTCTTCCCACGCAATAAATATGTGCTTTAATGAGGTAATACCGATGTCAGTCGTACAACGTCCCTTGGTGAAACCATACTGTTGATCGAGTAAGATTCTGCTGGTATTAAAATGATCAAGCATTTGATTAAGCATTACTTTTTCAAACACCTTGCTAAAACCTGGCAACACGGATACAGGTCTATAATATTATTCCTAGCTTTGTGTTTTAGTAGTAGTATATTAGTATTTACATCTTGTATTAAGGTAGCACCAGTTGTGGGCTCGAACTCACTGGTGGGCGTGGCCAAAAAGCACGCTGTCTCATCTGGCATTGTGCCCGACAGAGTGAGTTCAGTGAGATGCACGATAATACATAGTAAAAGGGGCGCGTAAAAAAAATACAAACAGGCGTTTGGAAAATCGAGTTTTATATTATAGAAAACATTCATAAATCAATTACAAATAAAATTTATTTAATTCTTCGATAATTTTGCTTCGTCTGTACCGACTTTGTTTTGGAAAATTGACACTTCTTTTATTACTAATTTACGCCCAAAGTTGCGTTAAAATTGGCAATAAAAACGAATCTTTGGTAGCTCGTAACTTTTGAATGGCTTTTTATTTTATTATTCCGTTTCCGCACAGACACAATTAATAATGAGACAAAACGGTATCATGTATAACTTTGGATGTACAGTGTCAAAGAGTGGAGTATACCACCTCCCGAAATTTCTATGGAAAAAATGTCGACTTGTGTCACCTTAAGTGCCTTAATCCAATATTCATTCGATACATAAACTACATATTATAAAACAAGGTCCCCCGCCACGTCTGTCTGTCTCTATGCATGCTTAGATCTTTAAAACTACGCAACGGATTTTGATGCGGTTTTTTTAATGGATAGGGAAGGTATTCTGCGACAGGAATTTCCATACTTAAAAGAAGGCCTCTACAATGTACACACGTGAAAAAAAGTTTGTGATCACTTTGAAAATTCGAAATCTTTTTTGTTACGTTTTTATAAAAAAAAATAGGTACCTAAGTAAGGGGATAAAATATAGCCTATGTTATATTATATAGTGTAAAAGTGTAGATAAAAAATAGTTTAATTTTTTAATTTCAATCAGGGTATTTCTATTTAAAAAAAAACAACAAAATTTTTTTCTTGATAAAGTTCAATTTAAAAAATTATATCAGCTTATGCTAGTGATCACAAACTTTTTTTGATGTGTGTATCTGTTAAAACCTGTTGATCACGAAATAAACTTAATTATTATTATTTTAGTACATTATTTGTATTATATCAGCTAGTGTACAATAAAACTGTGCTTACCTGTCTGGTATGGCGTCTAGCCGTGTTCGCTCCACCGCTGGACTCTGGCTCTTCTCCCCGCTTCGGGTCGAAGACCTGAAACCAAAGACAAGGGATTATCACACTATTAATATTTTAAGAGCGAAAGTTTGTATGTGTGTATGTTTGTTACTCCTTCACGGTCAAACGGCTTAACGGATTTGAATGATATTTAGCACACAGATAATTTATGACTTGGATTAAGACATAGGATACTGTTTATCCCGGTAGTGTGATCTCGTGCGTGGGTAAATAAGAACAGTCGCTCGAGTCGATCTTTAGGTTAAGCCGTGTTTGCCTAGGTTGGTCTGTGGATGGGTGACCACCCCTACATACCAAATTTTCTCCGCGCCTCGGAAAGCACGTTAAGCCGTTGGTCCCAGTTGACATTTGTAGATTTTTGACAGTCGTTACAAGTAGTCAGACCCGAAAGTCTGACAACCAGTCTTACCAAGGGGTATCGTGTTACCTAGTACTAACTGGTATTGACTGACTACCTGTAACTACTGTCAAAGGTCTAGAAATGCCAGCCGGGACCAACAGCTTAATGTGCTTTCCGAGGCACGGAAGACACTTGATATGTAACGGGTGGTCACCCATCCACAGACCTACCTAGGCAAGCGCGGCTTAACCGCATTTGTTTCCGAGTCTGTTTATATTTATAATATTATGTAAGTATGTATTTACAAAAAAAAAGTATCTAAGTAGTATTTCAACTACAGTAGGGCCAATTTAAAAGACCACATTTGACATCAGTCAATTTAGTACATTTTAAAGTTACCTTATTTTGACATTATTACAATAAATATGTAATCTTAATTGAAAAAAGTTAAGCAATTGTGCAGTTCCAACTTCGAAGAAATAAATAATATTTTATGCAAGCCGTTACAAGGTTACGTTGTTGTATTTTGATAAAGTGTCAAATGTGGTCTATTAAATTGGCCCTACTGTAACTGGTGTCCACGACACAAGCATCGTTGCTAGGTGTGGCACTAGATGGGGTTACGTATCATAATACCTAAGTTTATCCTAAATAATTTCAATATAATTACAGTTGATTTACATATGTTCATAACACATATTGGTCGACTCAACTACTGTTTAATTTAAGTACCTAATTTTGATTAAACTAAAATCAATCGCACTAAATTTTTAATATATTTGGTATGACATTGATTAGATGTGACGCGCGCTCGCTACGCTCGCATTTTACATAACA
Source organism: Xestia xanthographa (assembly GCA_905147715.2). NCBI lineage: Eukaryota > Metazoa > Arthropoda > Insecta > Lepidoptera > Noctuidae > Xestia > Xestia xanthographa. The sequence continues at coordinate 22,078,365 of LR990667.1, forward strand.
CACCCACTTTCTGTCACAAATGTCGTTCCGCCACCCTTCGGCCTACGCTCCTCACACCAGCTAGCAAGACCCAATGAAGAAAAACACAAAGCAATACGGAGTTTAGGTGAGTCAACCGCAGATGAATGGTTCTTTATGGATTTCGTTCATTAATATGAACGAAACCGATAACCGATAACTAATAACCGAACTGAACCGAACCGATAACTAATGTTATTACAAAAATCTGTGAAACAATCTTCAGGTATTCTAAACATTAGGTCTTTGGACCGTAGTTATATCAAAAATAGTTAGGATAAACTTTGTTATTATGATAAGTACTATGGGGGTCTTTTCCGCCTGACCATTTTAATTTTTTTCGCTTATATCATGCGGACGCGCCGAGCCACGCCCCCTTAAAATTTGGGCCTATTAGGAAAGCGTCAAGTTTGGCGCGCAAAATAACAATAACTCTCGTTTGGCGTGCGTCGTCAGTGCGCTCGGCCGATTCGGTATCTTTTCATTCATTTTTTCTACACAAAGTCAACGGGGCGGGGCTAGAGAGCGTTTCTATGTTGCGAGTGCAAGCAAAAATGAGCTTAGTGGTGGTCAGGCGGGAGTGTCCTCAAGTACGTACCCCTAGATGGCGGTGTGTGTAATGTCCAGCGATATATTTATTTATTTTATTTAGATTGACTGGACCGGCTGTTATTATTTAACCATTTGAATCTCGAGAAAAAAAAAAACGACAAAGAAGACACAGTCTTGTAATAAGTGAGTTACCGTTTGTCTCGGTGATGTTCCGTGGCATCGTAGTAGACGGACGCCTCGTCGTGGTTGGCTCGCGTCTCGCCGCTTATCACGGATTGAATCTTCACTGCAACAACACAACATTATTAATTTTATTTGTTTTACAAGTATGGAGACAGGTAACGTCAATACAGTGTTTAGTCAAACTGGTATAAGTATCATCATCATAATCAGATTATAATGTTCCCACTACTGGGACACACAGCCTCTTCTCTATGAGAGGGAATGAGAATCATATTCCACTGGAATTTTTCGCAGGTTTTTTTTTAATATCGTTTTTCCAATTACCCTATTTCTTTATTTCAATGTAAAATAACATTATCTGTACGTAGCACTCCGTTTATGTAAATAATACGTCTAAAATAAAAATAAACCAACAACAGATATTGAAATGCTCTAATGAACGACGCATGAAATCAGCTGTTCACTTCCTGACTAGCTACAGAGTTCGTCGAACTCGTCGTCGCGCTTGCCGTTCGCTACGTGCCTTTTGCTACGGGAATGATACATTGCGTATAAGGAAATAAAACAATTCAAATTTATTGGATTCCCATAACGATCCTGAAATAATTTCTTGTACCGGTCATCTTAGTATGACATACTGAATTCACCCCATCGCTCTTAGGAGGGGTGTCCCTTACGCCCCCATATACATTATTTTCTGGTTCGTGAATCAACAGTTATTAATATTGACATGCTAAAAACGTCACATGTTTATATCAAAGATAAGTATTAGTTGAATAATGTGTACGTTGTACCGGAGGTGGTGGGCTCGTCTCGTGCGGGCGGGCGCACTCGGATCTCCAGCCGACTGGACACTGTGGCGCCGCCCGGCGGGGACGGGGGCGGCGGGGGCGCCCGGCTGCTGGACGTGGCCGCGCTCAGGCTCTGGAGCAAGTAGACAAGGGTGGCTGTTATTAGTAACCGAGGACAAAAAATCATATCTCGGTTCTTGTGTCCCTCGCTCCGCTCAGGATTCTACTCTAGAACCCCTTGCTACACTCGGGATTTTACTGTAGAATCCTTCGCTGCTCTCGGGATTTATTTCAATTGTTGTATAATGTAATATTTAAAATCTATCTTCTTTATAATATTAGTATAGATGTAGTGACTTACAGGGGCGCTGAGCGCTCTGTGCGGCGGCGCAGGCTCGTCGTCGTGCCGCGCCGCCACGCCGCGCATGACGTCCAGCCGGTAGCGCACCGACCCGCCGCTACCGTCGAACGACGCCTGCTGCAGCAGCGGCGCGCGCAGGGAGCGGACCCGACAACCTGCCAGTGAAAGGGGACAGTTTAGCACACATGTAACTACAGTATACACCTAGACACTACGTAGAGTGCCTAGCAAGCCGGCAGGAATCGGGATCTAGGGTGTCTTCGGGTCTGGCACACTGTTATTTAGGCAAAAATGAGGAAAAGACAAATAGTGATATACAGCGTGAATCATCCACATCTTAAATCGCAAAAAAAATATAGTCAGCTGTACCTTACAAAACTTCAATACAGATTTTTCTGACATTCGCTGCCCTAATTCACAGTGGCGTGGGGTCAGAATAGGGAATATGCATATTTTTTTTTTTTTTTTATTTCGATACGGAATGTTAAAGTCCTAAAAAAATAATGACAAAAAGCGAAAACACGACATAAATCGGCCAAACAACACAAAAGTTATAACCATTTTAACTTTTGTTTCTATCTCTTTCTAGATTAACGGAATTTAGTATGGATTTTGTACGTCGATGCAGCGAATGCCGTCATTCGCTGTATCGGGTCTCTCTGTCTAATCAGCAGTTTCAAATGCTTATAACTTAGTATTTTTTATAGATATAAAAATAGTAATTTCACTTTGCTATTTCTGATGTTAATACGCTTTGATTAGAGTGATAAAAAAAGATCATGCATATACCCTATTGTGAAAGTGGAAGCCGAAAAAAAAGAGGATTGTATTTTTTTTTCTATTTTCGTTTTAACCTCATTTTCGTATTACTAGAAATTTTCAGCGGCGCCATCCTGAATTTTCATTTAAAACTCTAGAATTAAATTAGCTAGAAAAATACCCCAGAATGTCTGTGGTCTCACTAGGTAATTTTATTTAATGAATAAGAAAGCAAAAAGGCACTTACCGATAGCAGGCAACGACCAACACCTCGGCAAACTGGGCTGCAACTTGGGATAGGCATCTATCCCCGGTATATACAGACAATGTAGCTGTTTCCTCCTTGCAGTAGGTTCTGTGGTCTTCTTGGCAGGTTCGCTCTGTTGTCTGACAGTGACAGGGCGAGGGGCTGGAGGGGTAGGGGAGGGGACTGGGGCCGGTGGGATTGGTGCCGCGGCTGTGGGCTGTGGGGGTGGTGGGGCTGAGCTCGTGGGCGGTGGTGATATCTTTTCTGTTTGCGCTGTGGCCTGTAACAAGGGTTTTTTTGTGGTTAGATTGACAGAATTATTGTAGACTGTTTATTTAACACCAAATAGAGGAACAAAAAGCATGGGTGGTGCATGTTTGGGCCGGCATAATTCCGCACAGTCGGGTGTTAAATTAAAATCGAATATTTCTAGTTATATGTACGGCCAGGATCCGCACATTGTACTTCGACTAAAATACTGCAAATCTTGTTAATTTATAAAATGTAGTGTCGTCACGAATGCAAGTACGTCAGTCTTCGGTTTAATATCGAGCTCGCGCAACATCCATTTTTTTATATTATAACCTTTTCTATTATTTTCTTATTACAATATTTTAGTGAAATTTCGTATTAAATACCTTTTGAGCATTGACATTTATTTCATTAACATTCAACATTAAGTGTAACGGCTCATGCTCATTGCAAGTTCCTGTGACTTTTTGGTCCTTCGAGCCGGATCCGTTCTTCGCTTAGCTAAAATGGTGTCGAGCCGACCCAAACATGATTCAGCGATGGTAGAAGCTGAACGCAGTATCTTTGTTTTCAAATCGAGAAAACATTAAGATATTAAAATAAAATATACATATTTATACTAAAACAGCTAGCTTAGCATAGATTGAGTGATCCAGAAAAGTACTTTTCGAGTACTTTTTGAGTCACTTTACTAAAAATAAAGAAATTAATTAATCCGAAATATAAATTACATTGTAGAACAGAAAAACTCTTTAACATGTGCACCATAAAAATTACAGGTATGAAAAAAACTGTCACCTAAACTAAAGCTATTAGAAATAATAAAATCATAACACTAGAACTGAATAAAATGCATACATAGGTATATTGAAATCCTTAAAATTCAACCGCAAAAAAAAATATTAAGCTAGAAGGAGATATAAGCAAATTATCCTTCACCTTAGGTCATATTAATATTTGGTAATATGGATAGCTGTACTGTGGTGAACAGAACAATAGTAGTCAACGATTTCCAAAGCGAATTCCTAGGAGATCTATGTATACGTGTGAGAATTTCGTGGTTCTTGCAAGTTCTTGTGATAATAATACTAAGCGACTACTGTGCATGATTCCAGTAAGTGGCAAAGGTGGATATGGTGAGGTTTTGTGTTTTGATGTGAAACACCTATAGGCGCGGGTAAACCAAAAAAACAAATGAAAATCGCGTGTTTGAAGCAGCATAAGATCTACATATTCGACACGGTTTACAACAAGTCAGCTAGCTGGTCTCGGGGCACAGAGCGCTGGGTTACAATCTCGTGACTTAGAGTTCGATTCCAGCATATTAAGGATTTTCTTTTTGTGAATCGAGTCATTTTGTTTTTATTTTCTTTTATTTACTTTTTTTTTAAGCATATTACTTCTGTCCAAATAATTTCAATTTTTCACATCTACCAGGCGTCCCGCGACGTCTCAATTTTCATGTTTTAAGTGTGTGGGTTAGACCGATTGTTTTTCAGTGTTCATGATTATTATTGCGCAATCTTTTGGTGACTAATTTCGGTGTACTTTTGTAGGTTTCGAGCGATTACAGTAACTGGCTAGGACATTTTATGCGATAAAAATGTGGAAGCAGTATTTCTAAGTGCTCGTAGTGAAGACTGCAATGTCTCCGGTGATGACTTTGTTCACATATGGTGATGATACCTGGTGATGTGCGTGCTGCACGGTGTGCTGCGTGTGATGAGTGGTGGTGGTCGTGTGCAGCTGCGTGCGCGCGCCGTGCGAGCACGACGACACGGCCGAGGCTGCGCGCGCGCCGCGGTGTTCTGGTGACTGTGAGCAACCGGGGTACCATGTGACTTTAGAAGCTCACTTTATGAACGTAAGGATTTTTTTTCATTTGACCTTACTTAGCTTATATCGCCTATAAAATCTTGCCCTTACTTAAACCTTGTTACGTTATACAACAAGTATCTTGGCGGATACTAGCCGTACCCAACAGCCTTTTTTTGTATCTTACTAAATATTCCCTAATATATGACATTCACAGACACCTTTACAACTTTTGATTTGCTCTTTTTGCCACGAAAACAATGTAGTCAGAATTATTCTAAAAACTTGTTCAGGAATAGAGGTTGCAATCGAATATTCGAATTATTCGAATATTCATTCCAAATACATGTATTATATTCGAATAGTAAATAAAGATATATTCGAATACTACCAAATAAATAAACGATTCCATATACGCCTTAAGTTTCATCAGGTCTCACCTTCAAAGAATACGTAAATAATAATAATTGATATGCGCTGTGGTGATTTTCGATATTCAAATAGGTAAATCTGATTTAATTCTGAAATATTATTAGTGAACCTGATTTATTAGTGTAATATTGCATATGAAAGTATGTATTTACAACACCTTTACATTTGTGATACTTTTTGTTTTTATTATTAACGAGTTTAAGACTTTTTAATTGTTTAATTTTATTAATTTATAATTGTTTTGATTAAAATGTTCATGTTTAATCGTAACATTTCTACGAACATTACTTTCCTACTATGTTTAAGGATTTGATAATATTTTTTATTTTAGGAAACACTGAGTTTATATTATTTAAAGATAAACGATGATTATAATTCGTGTTACATTATTTGCAATGTATAAATAAGAATGCATCGCATTTGTTAATTAAAAAATGTTGAGTTTTCATTGACCATTTTTTGTTTATTTTTAATATCAGTAATTTGTTTCATAATAGAGGAACCTCATGTAACCTTCTGTCTTAAAACAAATTATAAAAGTCTTATACAAATTTAGAAGTCTTATACTTCTAAATTTGATGAATAAGTAACAAGTGCTAGGTTTACTCATCTACATAAAAATATAGATCCTAAAGCAAGGTTGCTCATCTTAATTTGAAGGTGGGCCAACATTTTGTTCCCGTGTCAACCAGCGGGCCATCTAGTAAAAATAAAACTTATAAAAGTGTATTGATGGCGCACTAAAACGTCTTAGGTCATTTTGCGATAGTGTCAGCAAGAGTTCATAGAAAAATACCCATAGGACCTTTTTTGAACTAATTTGTGATGACTGGCTACACTGGCTGGCACTTTCAGTAAAAAAAAAGGGATTTTTGTAATTTCTAGGTAGATGTTGGCTTACTGAGAATGGGTTCATAAGGAGAAACTATTTTTTTTGATCTGGTTGAAATCTGTGTTCAAAAAACTATCATCAGTTGACGACTGTTAGAGGGCCAATTCAAATGTGTTGGCGGGCCATTTTGTGGCCCACGGGCCTGCGATTAGCAATAAAAGCTGATATTTTAAGTGTTTTTATTTTTTGAAAATATTCGAATAGCACTGAAAAATATTCGAATATTCGAAAATCGAAACTATCGACTATTTGCAATCTCTATTCAGGAAACGCCACACGCGTTGTGGCTGATACGAAAGTGCACAAACAAAAATTCATGTCATGAAGTTTTTGATATTCGACCACGAGTTTCAGAATAACCCTATTCTGAAACTCGTGGTCGAATATCAAAAATGACTAAAAGACCAAATGACAAAAAAAAATCTAATCAGACTGTCAGATAGATTTCCAAAAAAATTACACATTTTTTTTTCACGTATAGAAAAAATTAAGACGATATAGTGCGTCGAAAACTCGCGTGACTTAACTTCGCCGGAAAGTGACGTCACAAGCCCCACTCATGATCTTTGACACGTTTTATCTTCGTCAATTTGTATCAATTTGATAAAACAAAAAAACACGTATCCAATATTTTTCGATAATCTAACTGACGGACTAAACAGAATCATATTTTTTTAGTCAGGAATTATCCCTATTGTAACGGTATTGTATTCATATTATGATCCTATTATGATGCTACTAAAGCGCCCATTTTAGGCCACCAGGTTGTATGTAGTCTGCCAGTGTTGACGTTCATGAGATTTCAAATTAATGTCGATGATGATAATGATATTACGTTTCCACTAAAACTCACACACTCTTTACATGCTTTTACTAAACGATGACTACGTGAGATCAGGGGCCATATTCGGATCTATCTGTCTCTCTCGCGCATGTCTGCAGATGAGAGAGACGGATATATGCTAATATACGGACTAAGTGTTAGAGAGTACCTAGTTACTTTCTTACCTTTAATGCTGCTCTACTCAAAAAACCCACCCTCTTAACAAACTTCCTACATAATTTATTTTTGAATTGTATTTTTTGTTTTTACTATGGACACTTTTAACGTGCACATCTTGCTTCATTGTCCTCACATAATATACCATCTCAACATGAATGATGTAACCAAAACTTTGTAACAATGTTTTGATCTAAAAGTGTCCATAGCGTTTCTTGCCCGTTCTTCTCCATAGAGATCTACGCTAGGGAATGGGCAACTACAGTACTTTCACAGTTTTTATGTCTTGTGACTGAGATTTTAATTGTTTGACATTTGGATTACATTTGATTGACATTTAATTGGAATTTGATTGACATTTAATTGGAATTTAATTGACATTTAATTTTATTGACATTTAGATTACATTTGATTCACATTTAATTGGAATTTAATTGACATTTAATTGGAATTTAATTGACTTTTAATTCTCTTTAATTGACGCAACATGGAATAGACATAGTTGTTCTTGAGCGTACCTATGTGGTTGGGTAATTATGTAAATGGTAATTTGAATGACATTTAATTTAGGTATATTTGGTATTTGATTTTCATTCAATTAAATTTAGTTGACATTTAACAGGCATTCAATTTACACTTAATTCTCCTTTTACATAACATGAAATGGACATGGATTCTCTTTAATTGACGCAACATGGAATAGACATAGTTGTTCTTGAGCGTATGTGGTTGGGTAATTATGTAAATGGTAATTTGAATGACATTTAATTTAGGTATATTTGGTATTTGATTTTCATTCAATTAAATTTAGTTGACATTTAACAGGCATTCAATTTACACTTAATTCTCCTTTTACATAACATGAAATGGACATGGTTCTGTATGAGCTTTTTATGGTTGGACATATAAACAGTAATTTAAGTGACATTTATTCCTCAGTTAATTACATAAAATGGAATAGACATGGTTGTCCTTGTGCTTTTATGATTTGACTTTTTGTGCTTTTTATGCCTCGGTTATTGATGGATGACATAGTAATAGTTTTTTTTGTTTGCTTGTATTTGATCTTTTTATGTTTGTAATATTTATTGTAATGTTTATATATGTAATTATTTTGAAAAAAAAATCCAACACAATGTAAATTGTTCGATGAATGAATAAATAAATAAATAAATGTAGCTACATTTAATTTTCATCTTTGTTTCAACAATAGGGTATTCTACTCTATTATGAGAAAAAATCTAAAAATATATTATTGAGATAGCTTAAGCAAAAAGCAGTCGGAAAACGTTAGTCTTAGTTCATAAAATAGCAAACTAAATTTTAAAGTTAAATTCAAAGGTTTCAGCTTTTTTAATCTGTTTCATAACGCTATTAAAGTAGTCGCCATGTTATTACGTCATACGGCTATGTTAACATAGAAGTGTCAACTGTCAACTTCAAATATCACGGCATTTGTTTACACAGCCAACTGACGTCATGACAACAGCAATATGGCGTCCACTCATGCAGCGTTTTCGTCAAATTAAGCGCGAAATTTAAAAATGCTAAATTTAAATGCATTTTTATGGCACTTAACGATTGAATATTTTTTTTGTAAATTTTGTAATAGTTCATTAGCACTATAGAATCGAATTGAGACACTTTTCAAAAATGGGTGTAATACCCTATTCAAAAGTGCCTGTAACTACTTGCCTACTTGAAATAAATGCTTTGATTTTGATTTTATCTTCCCGCCTTTATATGGGTCGGCGCAACACGTTTTTGTCTTCCATTCTCTCCTGTAAGACGTCATGATATCATTCACTCGTTTCTCTTTCATATCACTCCTCACACAATCCATCTTTTCTTTGGCCTTCCTTTTCCTCTCTATCCATCAACATTCATGTCCATTACCCTTTTAGCCACATTACATGTCCATATCAAGACAAACATATACTAATTCCTTATTACCCGACTGCGCCAGAAGGAGGGTTATGTTTTTTTATCCATTCTTTTCACTCCACACATCCATCTCAACATTTTCGTCTTTGCTATAAAGGGTGTAAAACACCTCTTAACGAAGCTGAAAGGCACCTTCTAGTTACGGAGATATTGGGGGTCAAAGTTAACTTTTTGGCAAGTTTTTTTTTTAATACAAGTTTTTAATGTAAGATTTTTACTTTAAACACCTCCACGACCCCCGTACTATCCATCCATCAGCATAATGTTTTGAGTGCGTTACATTGAGTTCTACCACAAAACATGATTTTTCAGCCCAAAAAAAAGTCGTTTCCCAGCAATAATTTTTGCGTAAAGTTACTTAGTTTGGTGTACAGAATGCTTGGTTGACGGCTTCGTGATGAGGTCTTTTACACCCTGCATACAATCGTATTTCATTTTTCAAGAGACGCTACTTCCTACGTGTAATAATAAATAAATTATCCGAAAATCTATACTGATATTATAAAAGAGGTAAAGTTTGTAGGATCTCAGAAACATCACATCCGATTTAAAAAAGTTGAAAGCTACAGTGCTACTGAGTAAATTGATTAAAAATGAAGGACGGGTCCGGAACCAATTATCCTTGTAGGCCCTAATGAAAGAAAGAAAAAATATCTATTTGGTGCAGGGACATATGACGAATACTTGTTGTGTTGTTGTAATGCTTGTTTTTGTGTTGTTGTTGCTTTTTATGTTGTTGTAATGCTTGTTTTTGTGTTGTTGTTGCTCGTTATGTGTTGTTTCTTTGTTGTTGTTGTGCTTGTTGTCGTGTTGTTGCTGTTGTTGTTGCTTTGTTTTTGTCTTGTCTGTTGTTGTTGTGTTGTGCTTGTTGTTGTCGTTATAAATATTTTTTTCTTTCTTGTAGGCACTGCAGTAGGTAGCTGCGTTTGCAGCTTGACGATGTGTACGTAATAGATATAATCCTATTCCAAATTCGCTCGTTTTTTCTGTCTGTTATGCAGTCAACATACCATTTCACCTGTATTTTTCGAAGGAATCCGCAGAGTTGAGCCAGAGGCACACAACTACGAAACGATGTACGAATAAATAATACATGGTGGACACGGACTATAAAACGATAACCATGTGTAATATGTGTATTCAACACATTTGTTGTCGGTTATTTAAAAAAAAAACGGCTATTTTCTACAAAACTGCAATACCTACATGGTCAAAATGTATGAAAAATCTGTTTAAAAAAAAATATAACCGGACACCGAAAACATTTTTTTTTACACTGAGTCATGTACAACGCCATCTATAGATTTTAAGTGGAAGCTGGCCTAAAAAAAAACCCTATTGTCTGTCTATTACTAACCTGTAAGAATACCTACAAAAAATATACTACACACCTGCCTATTACACACTAATATAGAAAACAATATGTTGTCTATGACTAACCTGTAACTGTTCCTGTTTCCATTCGTTGTCTGTGGTCTCTTCAGAGTCGTCGAACTGTGACTTCCATAGTGATACCAGAGTGAGCGCTCCACCCTTTGTGACCTGAAACAACAATAATGAATGGCAAAAAGAATTTTGAAAATCGGTCCACAAATGGGAGAGAAATCAGGTAACATACATAAAAAAAAAAAAATACATACACACGAACATATAACCTCCGCCTTTTTTGAAGTCGGTTAAAAATATATTATATTGTTACAAAATGGTCATTACAAAATAATGTTTTGTTCCACAGGTAAGTATATTAAGCACCTACACGAAACTGTCAAAGCTTAATTATTAGTTCCCGTTGGTTACGCTAAGGGGCCGCAACCACGATCGAGCGAATCGCGGCGATTCAACGTATTTCTATACGAAAATGTCGCCGCGATTCTCTCGGTCGTGGAGACGGCCCAGAAGAGAGTGTTTAGAAAAACGTGGCAAGGACGATAACATCGCCGCGATTCTCTCGCTCGTGGCGGCGGCCCAAAAGAGAGTGTTTAGAAAAACGTGGCAAGGACGATAACATCGCCGCGATTCTCTCGCTCGTGGAGGCGGCCCAAAAGAGAGTGTTTAGAAAAACGTGGCAAGGACGATAACATCGCCGAGATTCTCTCGCTCGTGGAGGCGGCCCAAAAGAGAGTGTTTAGAAAAACGTGGCAAGGACGATGATATCGCCGCGATTCTCTCGCTCGTGGAGGCGGCCCAAAAGAGAGTGTTTAGAAAAACGTGGCAAGGACGATAACATCGCCGCGATTCTCTCGCTCGTGGAGGCGGCCCAAAAGAGAGTGTTTAGAAAAACGTGGCAAGGACGATAACATCGCCGCGATTCTCGCGCTCGTGGAGGCGGCCCAAAAGAGAGTGTTTAGAAAAACGTGGCAAGGACGATAACATCGCCGAGATTCTCTCGCTCGTGGAGGCGACCCCTTAGAACCCTATAAAAAATCCCATTTATGCTGATACAAGCTGTTTAAAATCGTATCAATGTCTTTCGGAAAATACACGATGATTGCCGAAGCATACCTGTTCCAGGAGATCTCATCATCTGCGTAGCCTTTTCCCAACTATGTTGGGGTCGGCTTCCAGTCTAACCGGATGCAGCTGAATACTAGTATTTTACATGGACCGACTATCTCTATCCTATCTGACCTCCACAACCCAGTTAGTACTGGGTAATACGATACCCCTTGGTAAGACTAGTCAAACTTTTGGGCCACCGACTACCTGTAATGACTGTCAAAGATCTACAAATGACAGCCAGGACCAACTGCTTAAACTGCTTTCCGAGGCACAGAGGAAACTCGGTATGTAATGGGCGGTCACCCATCCACGGAGTAACTTGGTTAGATCGACCCTAGCGGCTGTTATTATTTAGTCACGAGTTCCTCGCTTTTCCCAGGAGATGTGTTTAGTATATTTACCTGCTGCAAAGCCGACACGTTCTCGTCGTCCATGACGGCGAATTGCGTGAAGCTCTGGTCGGCGCGTGCGCGGGCCGTGCGACGCGCTCCTGGCGACAATACATACAAAAAGTGTTAGATATGTAATAATAATAAAATGAAATGAAATGAAAATTTTATTTCCCAGATATAAAAATCCACATAAGTACAACAAAATATACATAAAATAAACAAAACACATAGACAATATATACACACACACGCGCCTCAAATGTACCAAACTACGTAATCGGCGTGTGGTAGGACTGCCACCTTATATGTAGGGGACTGTGATACCAGTCTCGTACCGCGGCCACCAAGGAATTGGCCGATCGAAATATGGCGCTGCGTGCGGCGGCCGAGCGGCTCCGAAGCAGCGCCTGCCAGCCGGGCGCGCGGCCCTCTGCAAACATGGCGCTCGCGCTGCACCACCGAGGCAGTCGAAACATGGCACGCCACGCGTCGTTATACTGCACACGCATATCGCTCAGTGCAGCCTTGGTGTAGTTTGTCCACAGCTCGACTGTATAAACGCTTGTGCAGTAGCTGGTAAATAGCTGGGCCTTCACCACGTCGCTACAGCGGCTAAACCACCTAGCGAGCATGTTGCCGCGCACCGATATCGCTCGTCGCTGTCTTTCTATATCGGCGTGGTCAGAGAGGTCTGCAGTTATTACGTGACCTAAGTATTTGACTTCGTTGACTTACTCAAGCGCCTTGCCATACAGTTGAAGTGGCGGCAGATCCAGCCAATTGTTTGGGCTATCAAACACCATGTACAGTACTCCCAAATTAATAATGCGCATGCAAATCTTCGCCAATTGTCGTATTCCCGGAAACACCCGAATCATTGAATCGGAGAGAGCCCTAAACAATGCACTTGCATTTTGTACCTTGTTCGAAAGAAACAGGAGTCAATGTCATATGTCATATCATGTGAAACAATTGAAAACAATTCGGGCGGTTGGCGGCTGTCGCCGGTCAGTCAAAGGTCCGTCAGTCGTCTTTATATATTGGTGGTGACTGCACGTGTTCTCTCTGTGTGGAATTATATAGAGCTGCTATTACACACCCTTCTTGGTTTTGTTTTCAAAGGTGAATTTAATTTCAACTTTAATTATCTTACTCAAATTGAAATAGTTTATTTTGTAAAATAGGTAAATATACTAACATTTTTGTAATTGTAATATTATTCTGGAATGATCAGTGCTGTAAATACTTTTGAACTGAGATTTTAATGATTAGATTTTAATGTAAACCTGTGTTTGAAAACCATTTTTTCTTCTTCTAGTATAAACCTTGTGTTATTTAAACCTTTTTTTCTTCCATCATTACACCAGCTTCAGTATGAAGAAGTAAATCAATCCAACAAAGATTGTAGCATATTCGCAATCGTGTCGTTTTCCTCGCTATTTACTTACATCGAATTATCGAATCAATTTCGTTACTGATAAATCAATATTTATCTCTTTTAGCACAAAACACATAATTCTACTAAATTATGCATGAAGAAAATGCACTTAACCACTCTATATACATATCGTCTTCCGATGCTCGGGGAATACGACCGTTGCCGAACAGTGACGAAGATTTCTATGCGCATTATCACTTTGGGAGACCTGTACACTGACTTGTCCGGGTTGTACATCATGTTGTGGCCTGTGGCGTAATTTTCACATACTGCATATTTACTGTTTTCGCATCGCTGATATCGACGGAGCCAGAATAACCATATCATCAGCATATGAAATATGATTGACCAGTGTCCCGTTAATCGAACATCCTACACCCGTTTGATTGAGTTTCAAAAAAAAAGGGCCAAAGGGCATCGATAGCTCGTTCTTCCATCGGACACGATTTTCCTGCTGCTGGTACTAGTTCTTCAGTACCCGCACCACTTCGCTGGGAACTTCACGGTCTAACAGCTTTTGCCACAGCAGATCATGGTCAACGCGGTCGAAAGCTTTGCTGAGGTCGAGGTAGCAGGCTATTACAGAAGTATTTCTACTCTTGTAATATCCTACAACCTGTTTGAGTACATAGATAGCAGTACTGGTAGATACGAGGCTTTTGAAGCCGTATTGGCTGTCCGAAGATGTAATGAACGGTGCAGCTTGTTTATGTAAAATCTTTTCTAACAATCTGGCTATAATATTAGCAAGTGCAATGGGGCGATAATTACTAGCACTGGAGATGCTCTTTCTTCGGTTCTTACAAATTGGAACAATAACTGTGTCCGTAAGGGCCTTCGGCACATATCCGGATTTCAAGATGGCAGTGAAGAGAATCGATAGTGCATGGTACAACCCTAGGCCTCCGTATCGTATGTGTTCGATGGTCAATCCATCCAACCCTGGTGATTTACCGTCGGCTGTTTGTTTCACAACATCCGCTATGTCCTGTACAGATATTGTTATACATCTTTCGTCATGAGTGACCCTTGTTGTACTACTATGTTGCTTCGCGGGATAATAATAGTCTTTATTAGGATAATACAAGTTTGGCACATAATAAAGTCCACAACACTCACTAGGGTACAGAAAAATTAGCAAACAGAATATGTGCGAGAGTTGAATACAGTACAGTCAATACAAAATTTGAGCCCTGACTAGGAAGATCCTGTATCTTATGTCATGGCATTATGGCCATATTTGAAGCTAATTATTTCTTTGTTTAAGGCTGTCAATATCCCTGCTTACAATTTTAATTAATATTTTTATTTATTTTAATGATTTTAAATGCAATTGTAATTATTAGTTTTAAATAAGTTTAACTTATTTTTTATTAAATTAATTGATAATAATAATAATGTGAATTTACTTCATTTTTGTTTAATTTGTTTTTTCTGAAATTTTTACTTTTGAAAATTTGTGAAAAATGTATCTTCCGTATGTCTTGCCTGAATTAAATGAATTTTATTTATTTATTATTGATTAGGGATCGGTAGAAGTGTGGTGTGTGCTTTTGAAGAATAAAATAGAAAGTTTTTATTTCAGACCGGAGTTCATAGGTTTTAAGTTACAATTTTACTTAACTTTTAGTGTTAGTAGGTTACAGACACAGATGAAAATATACATTCAGGTACAGCACAGACGACAGACCTTTTGTGTATACAAGTCTGCGACAGACAAAAACTCTGCGACAAATTCTGCGTGATTGATGTATTTGATTACTTTTTTGACCACTATAATGATCTACTGATGGAAAGGATCCTAGTGATCGCCATATAGTGCGCAATAAATAATAATTTAAAAAACCCGACTCACTTTCACAGTAAATACGAATCTAACGACACCTCTCAAGCTAAAATCAATCGAGTTGTTCAGGCCACAGAGCGTGCCAAACAATTATACATACGTACTTTCGAAAAACATAACCCTCCTTCTGGCGCAGTCGGGTAAAAAGTAAGCCAAACACATCAGTCACGCAAAATTTGTCGTAGTTTTTGTCTGTCGCACACTAAAAATCTGTCGTCTGTGCTGCCCCTTAATATGCAGCGTGGAACCGCATCATCCCACCAAGTGGAATTGTGCCATTGTGTGCCATTTGGAACACACGAGTTAAGGGCTATATATCCCTCAAATGGCTTAGCATGATCCTCCGTTACGCCTAAAATACTGCAGCATTAATTTTGAAATAATTATATGGTAAAGTTGAGAATTAATGCTAAGTCCTATGTATGATGAAAACACGATTCCATAAACTTTTCTCAATAGAAAAAAAAAAAACAAAGTTACCTCCAAATTGAACAATAAACCGCTGGTATTCAAAAAGTACTTCAAATTAGATCATGAAACTGTGCATACTAACTGAACTAAGTATAAATCAGGTTTTATTTTTTTTAGTCCAATCAATAGATTTTTTGTAAATCGCAAAAAAACACTCATTTCGCACTATTCGGCCGCAGTGACTGACGTAACAACCGCTTTGTAGTGCAAGCTGATTAGAACTTTATTCTAACAGTATTTTAAACGAAGTTTTAACCACCACAAATAGAGTTGCTAATTTTAGGGTTAGAAGGGCCTTAAAATTTATAAAGATACATACTATGATACGCGCGAAAAACATAACTCTTCTTCGGCAGTCGGGTAAAATTAGTATGAATAAAGAATTTTACAGAGAAAGCGAGGAAAATTAAGGCAGTTACTTATATTTATTTGACAAACACACTCACCACTCAACATCTTAGTCGTCTAACTGTATTACAAGAGACAGTTCTACCTTCGTCTTCACTAATGAGTGATTTATTTATAAACAACGTGTATTTAGAACGAGGTCAAATTAATGACTGATTTTAACACGTAAATATGTCAAGTGCAAGTCGGTATGTGGAAGTAAGAGTTCTGTACATAAAATAAATTAATAAAAATAAGTTTATTGGCACAAAAAACCTTTGTATACAATAGCATTACATTCCACATAGGTATATTTAATTTTAGGAAAAGGCTGTACAAATAATTAAAAACCCTGCCTCCTAAACTAGGGGGACCCTGTGACCTAGGAGTCAGTGTTCTACTGTAACTTCGTGTTCAAAATAAACCTTTATTTGTGTGATAATAAACCTATTTGACCTGGTTTAACTATGCTATGAATGTGTGAGAATATGTGTAAGGGGGGGATGGCTGTGTGAGTGGGATGTGATGTGGTGAAGTGTGGTGTGGTGTGGTGTCATAGTCTGTTCGAATTATTTCGTAGAAAGAAATTAGTCACACCAAAATTACTATAAACGCATTTAATGCGCGTACTCGTGCAAGTAATAATAGTTTTTGTTTCATCGAAATCGGGTCAGGAGTTCCAAAGTTGTTAAGTTTCACAGCTTTTTTAAATTTGCGTTCCTTCGCACACTCGCAGCGTGACGTCACGCCGCTATTTTCATGTCCGATTGCGGGTGATGCGGAATTCATAAAATTTGATTTGTTAAATAATTTGTACTTATTATTACGACTCCAACTTGCAGCGTGACGTCACGTCCGTAGTAGGATTTTAAAATAAAATAAAAAAACTTTTTCTCGATTTACCTATTTTTTAGACATGCTGATAACAAAAAACATTGGTGTGACTCATTGGCCAAATTATTCCGTAAATTAAAGGTATAAATGGATTTTTGTCATTTTGTATGCATGCCATGTCCCTGCGACAAATAAATATTTTTTCATGGTTTTTTCAAAAAATTTCAAAAAAAAAAAACAGTGTTTGGTTAGGTCGCAAGGTATTTTTTCATGGTTTTTTCAAAAATTTTCAAAAAAAAAAAAACAGTGTTTGGTTAGGTCGCAAGGTACACTAAGGGCACTATTATGTGATTAGAATAACAAGAATCTGTGTGGTATATACTACAACTACACTACAAAACCCGACTACTGCAAAATCACGCTCTATTTAAATTCAGGGTGTACAAGATAGAATCGACTCCTATTGTTGAAGTCGGTTAAAATGTAGCCTGTGTTACCCGAGACATAATAACAAATCTATTGACACCTTATTCATCAAAATCGGACGAATATTTTAGGTGCTACAGAGGAACATAGTAAATACAAACATACATACATCTATACATATAATAAAACAGTAACGAAAGAAAAACTGTACATTGAGAATTTTCGAGAAAAAATAAGTGGCTTTTGTTAGAAAAACGTAACTGATGACAAAAAGTGACTTTTTAGATTTTTTGTCTGTTTGTTTGTCTGTGTGTATGGTACGGCTTCACGCCAAAACTACTGGATAGATTGAATTAAAATTCAGCAAAAATGTTCTTTGTAAACCAAGGAAGGCTTTAGGCTACATATTATCACGCCGTATGTTATGGGAGGTAAGCAATATTGATTTTAAAAGGTTTTTGTTCGTAATTGAATGCACAAAATGACATGCTGTAAGAGCTATATTATGTGACGCAGACGAAGTTGCGCGGGTCAGCTAGTAGACTGCTAAAATCATAACCCTCCCAAAGAAAAAGAAAAAGAAGAACCCGCAAAGACAGATTTCTTTCTCCCAAAGAGAAAGCAGCCAAAAGGCTTCGGGTAAAAACTATAAGGTAATTAGAATAACAACTGACCTCTCTTGAAATGCGTGTCAGAATGTACGCTGTCCACATCGGCGGCCATTATTCTGGGACTGACCGCTTCACCTGTTAAAAAAAACAATTTCTGTAAGTCGTTGAAAGCATGGAAAAGTTTTTGTTGCAATGATGTCTGTGAGAGTTCTGTGTCAAGTGTTGGAATTTTAATTAAAGAAATGTTGTTATACTACTGTTTTATTTCCTCGCAATCGAAGTGAAAAGCAGAGTTTATACCTCGTCCACAAAACCATTTTTATCCTCGACATTACTATCAGCCCTCGCCTTAGGCTCGGGCTGCTAAAAGTCTCGCATAAAAATGGTTCGTTTTGTGCACTTGTTGTAAAATCTACTATTTGGCTACAGTAGACAACTAGACACTACGTAGAGTGCCTTGTTACCGAAGGAAACCCGGCAGGAATCGGGTTTTTAGGCGCCTTCCGGCCTGGTACAGTTTGACTGTACAAGTAAAACATGTATAACCTAATCGTATATACCGTGCTTTAAATGATACTTTAAATGACAATGAAGATGAATGATGACTAAATAATAACAGCCGCTCGGGTCGATCTTTAGGTTAAGCCGTGCTTGCCTAGGTTGGTCTGTTGATGGGTGACCACCATTACATACCGAGTTTCCTCCGTGCCTCGGAAAGCACGTTAAGCTGTTGGTCCCGGCTGTCATTTGTAGATCTTTGACATTCGTTAAAGGTAGTCAGTGGCCCAAAAGGTCTGACAACCAGTCTTACCGAGGAGTGTAGTATTACCCAGTACTAACTGGGTTGTGGAGGTCAGATAGGCAGTCGCTCCATGTAGACAAATTCCATACCAATCGAAAGTTTGAAGCCTATAGAATATGCAAACGTTAGGTCATAACTTTTGCATATTTTATAGGCTACATACAGTACTCCCAAATTAATAATGCGCATGCAAATCTTCGCCAATTGTCGTATTCCCGGAAACACCCGAATCATTGAATCGGAGAGAGCCCTAAACAATGCACTTGCATTTTGTACCTTGTTCGAAAGAAACAGGAGTCAATGTCATATGCCAAATCATGTGAAACAATTGAAAACAATTCGAGCGATCGGCGGCTGTCGCCGGTCAGTGTCTTTATATATTGGTGGTGACTGCACGTGTTCTTTCTGTGTGGAATTATATAGAGCTGCTATTACACACCCTCCTTGGTTTTGTTTTCAAAGGTGAATTTAATTTGAACTTTAATTATCTTACTCAAATTGAAATAGTTTATTTTGTAAAATAGGTAAATATAATATACATTTTTCACGTTTTTTAATATTAAAAATACCTACGTTAAATACACATTAAGTACTAGAAAAAAACATTTAAAAATCAGATTAAGGCTTATATAAATTTTAATAGAAAGATACACATGCATAGATAAACAAATGGATATGCAAAACAAACATTATTTTATTATTATGATAAACAAATTATGCATGAAGAAAATACACTTAACCACTCTATATACATATCGTCTTCCGACGCTCGGGAAATACGACCGTTGCCGAACAGTGACGAAGATTTCTATGCGCATTATCACTTTGGGAGACCTGTACTTTCAATTGGTATGGAATTTGTCTATTAACCAAACCAGAGCAATGTTTACTAAAATATATATTTTTTAAATTGCTAATTAATCATATTCTGGACTGAAATTTTTAATCAACCCATTTGCAATATATTTACTGACATATTTAATTTGATATAAAATACTTATCATCCATTAACCAGCTCGGTGAAGGTCGTTCTGTAAGGGATCTTAGACTAAACATAGTTGGCAAAAGGTTATGCAGATGATGATTGTAGTGTTTGTAGATATCAATATATATCGCACTACAAACCGATACCAGCACCCCGAGCCAAGTTGACAATCTACAATCATTAACGCTAGTAGAAAACTATTCAAATGAATGGCAATGACATATCTCAACGTTAAATCACGTGATCAACACAAACGAATAGAAAATTCGTAGACAAGTTTACATCGTTCAAAATGATAGAATAGAATGTTATCGTTTCTACAATGTTGATCGCTAAACTCTTTGGTAGGAGCGCTCACCATAGACTAAAGTGTAGGTTTTTTCTACAGACATTAGAGAACGAGCGATCGACTCAGTCGTGTCAACTTGGCTACCAATTTAGCGCTTTCTACAATCGTTTACGCCGAGGCGTTTACGATTGTAGAAAGAGACGAAACGTTTGTAACTTGGCTAGGCCTGCTGTATTGTGACTTTTTTTTTTGCGGAATGGCATCTCGCAGTTCAACCTAGAGAGATTGTCGTCTGCTTAACCGGACAATCCTGTGGGTACCTTAAGTGTAAGGCCTCCAGCCAGGGCATAAAACTTACAAACTAAACGACTACACGCTAAGGGCACCCCCTGCGGGGTACGGGCCTCGGCTTAGGGCATCGCTGGGAGAGGACAGCAAGGGGACAGGCTGGATCTGAGTGGTGTCATTAATTAGGGACTGATTTTAGACTACAGGCTCAGCCACGCGGGCTGGCACGAGCAAGCGACGGGAAGGGTTCGTATCGGGGCTTCGCGACGGGCCTCGACGGCGAGGACGGTTTGCGTCTGTGTTTTCTAAGCGTGGTAGTTTCCTTCCTGCTCTCCTGGAGGAGGGTAATAGCGTCATCGGGAACGACTAAAGTATACCTTGGGCGGCGGATCTGACTAATTCGCGAGAGTTCGTAACGGGCGGCCGCAGCGAGTATTGTGACGTTTTCTTAGGCGTTCGGTTATAAGTACCTGTCCGATTGGTGGGGCGGTCAGTCGTTGTCAGAATGTCGGTCTGAGCGTAGGTGCGTTGGCGAGTCAACTAGTGTTGTTGAATGTGCATATTTTACAATGATGATGAAGATGAATGGTGACAAATAGTTAAAGTCCCCGTCACAAGAAGCTATAATTTTTGTAAATAATGAACTTCTACCAAGTTACGTAGCGACAATTTCATCAACAAGAAATAATCCCAAATTCAATCAACTCAAAGTAACATACGTGTTATACGAAGCTAACGAGCAATTTCACTTGGTCGGGTTATATGTTAGCGATATAAAGCGCTGTCGTCTAATGTTTTGTGGTATTTGAACGCGTCTGACTTCATGGAACGTAAACATTTGGGCCGCCGTTTTGAAGTAAGTTCACGCTGACACTGTCAATACTGTCATTTTTTTGTATTTGATCCAAAGGTTGCGAACCCGAATGTGTGTTTACAAAATTTATAGCTTCTGGTGACGGGGACTTTAGTGTGTAGTGGTGTGACATACGGTAGCTACCTGGCGTGGCGGGCGAGGCGGAGGCCAGCTCCTGCACGCACGTGGGCGGCGCAGTCACCACGCGCAGGCGCGCCAGCGTGGGGGCGCCCGGCCCACCTGAGGGGCGGTAATACAAGTTCACTTCTATATCACTCTTGGAGACCATTTGCTCTACATTTTAAGGTAAAAGCGTCAAGGCAGCAGTAGCAAAGGGTTAATTTTTGTAAGAGGTAAGCCGGAGTACGGTCGGAAAGCGATTTGGTTTACATTTTACAATGTAATTTGTGGGTACATTATCTTTTATCATATGAATTATAACTTTATTAATCCTACTTTGAAAGAAAATTATTTAAACACTTTGATTTTACGTGCACACCTCACCACACACACTACACTCATTTACATAGCCCTACATACACAACCACACTCTTTCACTCCATTTGCTGTGTTAAAAAACGTGATGTCACACTGCGAGTGTGCGAACGAACGCAATTTTAAAAAAGCGGTTAAACTTTATAACACTGTAACTTTGGAAAACCTATTTGCACGAGTAGGCACATTAAATGCATAACTTTTTTGTAATATTTTGGTTGTGATTCATTGCAAAAAACTTAAGAAAATTTAAATGTTGCGGGCTACCCTGACGCTTCCACTTTAAAGCTTCGATTGCAATGCAGGTGCCCTATGCGTGAACTATAATTGGTGCCAGTTAAGATGAGAATAGCGGTCATTGACCCACCTACATTTATTAAACTTCTTAACTTTGAAAACCAAAAATAGAAAGAGATATTAAGGAAAGGGCAATGATCGGTATTGCGATCTTAACTGGCACTTACTATAGCAATGTAGGTGCCGTATGCGTGAACTAGTCCAAGACATAACGTATCTCACCGGGAGCAGGAGGCCTGGGCTTGCAGGGCGGCACGCTCTGTCTCTCCGGACGGTTGGTGGTCCCTACACGTGAACTAGTCCAAGACATAACGTATCTCACCGGGAGCAGGAGGCCTGGGCTTGCAGGGCGGCACGCTCTGTCTCTCCGGACGGTTGGTGGTCCCTATGCGTGAACTAGTCCAAGACATAACGTATCTCACCGGGAGCAGGAGGCCTGGGCTTGCAGGGCGGCACGCTCTGTCTCTCCGGACGGTTGGTGGTCCCTACACGTGAACTAGTCCAAGACATAACGTATCTCACCGGGAGCAGGAGGCCTGGGCTTGCAGGGCGGCACGCTCTGTCTCTCCGGACGGTTGGTGGTCCCTATGCGTGAACTAGTCCAAGACATAACGTATCTCACCGAGAGCAGGAGGCCTGGGCTTGCAGGGCGGCACGCTCTGTCTCTCCGGACGGTTGGTGGTCCCTACACGTGAACTAGTCCAAGACTTAACGTCTCTCACCGGGAGCAGGAGGCCTGGGCTTGCAGGGCGGCACGCTCTGTCTCTCCGGACGGTTGGTTGTCCCTACACGTGAACTAGTCCAAGACATAACGTATCTCACCGGGAGCAGGAGGCCTGGGCTTGCAGGGCGGCACGCTCTGTCTCTCCGGACGGTTGGTGGTCCCTACACGTGAACTAGTCCAAGACTTAACGTCTCTCACCGGGAGCAGGAGGCCTGGGCTTGCAGGGCGGCACGCTCTGTCTCTCCGGACGGTTGGTTGTCCCTACACGTGAACTAGTCCAAGACATAACGTATCTCACCGGGAGCAGGAGGCCTGGGCTTGCAGGGCGGCACGCTCTGTCTCTCCGGACGGTTGGTGGTCCCTATGCGTGAACTAGTCCAAGACATAACGTATCTCACCGAGAGCAGGAGGCCTGGGCTTGCAGGGCGGCACGCTCTGTCTCTCCGGACGGTTGGTGGTCCCTACACGTGAACTAGTCCAAGACTTAACGTCTCTCACCGGGAGCAGGAGGCCTGGGCTTGCAGGGCGGCACGCTCTGTCTCTCCGGACGGTTGGTTGTCCCTACACGTGAACTAGTCCAAGACATAACGTATCTCACCGGGAGCAGGAGGCCTGGGCTTGCAGGGCGGCACGCTCTGTCTCTCCGGACGGTTGGTGGTCCCTACACGTGAACTAGTCCAAGACTTAACGTCTCTCACCGGGAGCAGGAGGCCTGGGCTTGCAGGGCGGCACGCTCTGTCTCTCCGGACGGTTGGTTGTCCCTACACGTGAACTAGTCCAAGACATAACGTATCTCACCGGGAGCAGGAGGCCTGGGCTTGCAGGGCGGCACGCTCTGTCTCTCCGGACGGTTGGTGGTCCCTATGCGTGAACTAGTCCAAGACATAACGTATCTCACCGAGAGCAGGAGGCCTGGGCTTGCAGGGCGGCACGCTCTGTCTCTCCGGACGGTTGGTGGTCCCTACACGTGAACTAGTCCAAGACTTAACGTCTCTCACCGGGAGCAGGAGGCCTGGGCTTGCAGGGCGGCACGCTCTGTCTCTCCGGACGGTTGGTTGTCCCTACACGTGAACTAGTCCAAGACATAACGTATCTCACCGGGAGCAGGAGGCCTGGGCTTGCAGGGCGGCACGCTCTGTCTCTCCGGACGGTTGGTGGTCCCTACACGTGAACTAGTCCAAGACTTAACGTATCTCACCGGGAGCAGGAGGCCTGGGCTTGCAGGGCGGCACGCTCTGTCTCTCCGGACGGTTGGTGGTCCCTATGCGTGAACTAGTCCAAGACATAACGTATCTCACCGAGAGCAGGAGGCCTGGGCTTGCAGGGCGGCACGCTCTGTCTCTCCGGACGGTTGGTGGTCCCTACACGTGAACTAGTCCAAGACTTAACGTCTCTCACCGGGAGCAGGAGGCCTGGGCTTGCAGGGCGGCACGCTCTGTCTCTCCGGACGGTTGGTTGTCCCTACACGTGAACTAGTCCAAGACATAACGTATCTCACCGGGAGCAGGAGGCCTGGGCTTGCAGGGCGGCACGCTCTGTCTCTCCGGACGGTTGGTGGTCCCTACACGTGAACTAGTCCAAGACTTAACGTCTCTCACCGGGAGCAGGAGGCCTGGGCTTGCAGGGCGGCACGCTCTGTCTCTCCGGACGGTTGGTTGTCCCTACACGTGAACTAGTCCAAGACATAACGTATCTCACCGGGAGCAGGAGGCCTGGGCTTGCAGGGCGGCACGCTCTGTCTCTCCGGACGGTTGGTGGTCCCTACACGTGAACTAGTCCAAGACTTAACGTCTCTCACCGGGAGCAGGAGGCCTGGGCTTGCAGGGCGGCACGCTCTGTCTCTCCGGACGGTTGGTTGTCCCTACACGTGAACTAGTCCAAGACATAACGTATCTCACCGGGAGCAGGAGGCCTGGGCTTGCAGGGCGGCACGCTCTGTCTCTCCGGACGGTTGGTGGTCCCTACACGTGAACTAGTCCAAGACTTAACGTCTCTCACCGGGAGCAGGAGGCCTGGGCTTGCAGGGCGGCACGCTCTGTCTCTCCGGACGGTTGGTTGTCCCTACACGTGAACTAGTCCAAGACATAACGTATCTCACCGGGAGCAGGAGGCCTGGGCTTGCAGGGCGGCACGCTCTGTCTCTCCGGACGGTTGGTGGTCCCTACACGTGAACTAGTCCAAGACTTAACGTCTCTCACCGGGAGCAGGAGGCCTGGGCTTGCAGGGCGGCACGCTCTGTCTCTCCGGACGGTTGGTTGTCCCTACACGTGAACTAGTCCAAGACATAACGTATCTCACCGGGAGCAGGAGGCCTGGGCTTGCAGGGCGGCACGCTCTGTCTCTCCGGACGGTTGGTGGTCCCTACACGTGAACTAGTCCAAGACTTAACGTCTCTCACCGGGAGCAGGAGGCCTGGGCTTGCAGGGCGGCACGCTCTGTCTCTCCGGACGGTTGGTTGTCCCTACACGTGAACTAGTCCAAGACATAACGTATCTCACCGGGAGCAGGAGGCCTGGGCTTGCAGGGCGGCACGCTCTGTCTCTCCGGACGGTTGGTGGTCCCTACACGTGAACTAGTCCAAGACTTAACGTCTCTCACCGGGAGCAGGAGGCCTGGGCTTGCAGGGCGGCACGCTCTGTCTCTCCGGACGGTTGGTTGTCCCTACACGTGAACTAGTCCAAGACATAACGTATCTCACCGGGAGCAGGAGGCCTGGGCTTGCAGGGCGGCACGCTCTGTCTCTCCGGACGGTTGGTGGTCCCTACACGTGAACTAGTCCAAGACTTAACGTCTCTCACCGGGAGCAGGAGGCCTGGGCTTGCAGGGCGGCACGCTCTGTCTCTCCGGACGGTTGGTTGTCCCTACACGTGAACTAGTCCAAGACATAACGTATCTCACCGGGAGCAGGAGGCCTGGGCTTGCAGGGCGGCACGCTCTGTCTCTCCGGACGGTTGGTTGTCCCTACACGTGAACTAGTCCAAGACATAACGTATCTCACCGGGAGCAGGAGGCCTGGGCTTGCAGGGCGGCACGCTCTGTCTCTCCGGACGGTTGGTGGTACCGGTCACTGCTGAGTTGCTGGTCTCTTGTTGCTGGGGGGAAATGATAAGTTTATTAGTTATTTATGCAACTTTTGTATAATAAGGGGTATTAAAATACGATGATAATAGTATCACATGAGTGTTTTAATACCTAATTATGTCAGTTGCATATAAGACTTTATCTAAATCCATATTTTATGAATCCTCTATAAAAAGTTCTGAAACAATAGGTTGTTGTAGTGCTGTAAGAAGTCTATGTATATTTATTCATAGAATTCTTTATTATAATAATTATTTACATTTTGGATCGTACAATTTGCACCTTGTTGAATGTTGGCAGACTGATGTACTCCGAATATTTATATTCACCACTTAATATCGAACAAAAATGGCGGGATACGACGTGAATTCGAATATTTCGAATGAACCTATAAGTTTTTTTTTTTTAATTTCGGCGCTGCCTGTGGTAGTGAAACGCGCGTGCATGGCAATGTTTTTTTTTTTAAATGAGTTGCATAGTGAAATTTAGTACAACAATTTAACACCCGTTTGGATGATATTATGGTTACTACGCCACTGGTTGTTTTAATGTTGCCAATAAACTAACTGTTTCAGATACTTTTATAGATTATTTATAGCATGGGTGTAGATAAACAAATATACTAATCTGGAACTTGTTTTTTTTTTAAAAAAAAATCGGGTATTGTGTTTCTTTGGGAAAGTTGTTTAATATGACGCTATGGGTACAGGTCGCGGCACGAAAGTCTAGCGGTGACCGTTATTGCGCAGAAGTAAAAAATAAGAATGTCTTGGGGCGTGCGTTGCGCCGATTGGCTCTCCAGTCGTAAAACATGCGCAGATATCCTCCACGTTTCGTTCAGCGCTAGAGTTACGTGCCGCGACCTGTACGCTCACCTCCTTACAGGATACAGGTAACTAAATCGCTACCTTGTATCATTTTGATTTTAGCAGTCTATGTCTAAGTATGTTTGTATTTACGTATGTTCCTCCGTAGCGCCTGAACTATTCATCCGATTTTGATGAATAAAGTGTCAATCGATTCGTTATTATTACCCGGGTAACATTGGCTACATTTTAACCAACTTCAACCATAGGAGTCAATTTTACCACGCAAACCCTGAATTTAATTACTACAACAGCCCATAACGTCCACTGCTGGACATAAGCCTCTCCCATAATGGGAGGAATTAGCCGTAATCTCCACGCTTGGCAGGCGGATTGGAGATCGCAGTGATGAAAGACTAACAGAAAACGCTGCTGCCCATTCTCTGGTCTACGGAGGCGCAAGGTGTTCTGCCTCAGACATTAGTCGCCTTATACGACACCCGTGAGTGTAATGGGTTGGTTCTATTCTACTCTGCTGGATACCACACGGCCAGTGAATTTAATTAGAGCGTGATTATTAATTAGTCAGGTTTTTTACTTGTAGTAGGTATACCACACAAATTCTCGTTTTAAGATTAAAATTTTAGAAACCCAAAAAAATAACACTATGATACTTACATTGTTAACCTTGGCGTGTCTGTCGGGAGAGGGCGCAGGCGTCGTCCTGGGTTCCGCTTCCTTGTCCGTGACTGGCTTGTCTGTGGTTGACTATTGACAAACAAAAATGCTAAAATTAGAATATTGATAGCATCCTAAGATCAGGAGTACTACTCTACTCAAAGCACGGAACCCGTAGATTCGGCCAAAGTTACAGGCGTTACCTAATTGTGGGCGTCCTAATTATGTCGTGCTTAACTTTAACTGCGCGATTTTGGAATTAGATATTTGTTCTTCAAAGGTTAGGAATTTCCTGTTTTCGAAAGAAACTAACCGGCCCAAGTAGATGTACTCATCGACATAGTGTATTTCCTGCCCATCTCCCGGCTAAAGTAGCGAAAATCAGTTTTTGTAAGACGTAAACCGGAGTACATATCTTTAAGAGCCTTTAGTACCTTAAATTAGCAACTCTATTTTTGGTGGTTCAAACTTCGTTTGTAATACTGTTAGAATAAAGTTCTAATCAGCTTGCACTACAAAGTGGTTGTTACGTCAGTCACTGCGGCCGAATAGTGCGAAATGAGTGGTTTATATTCTTTATAAAATCAAATGTTCGTCTTTTGGAAAAAATAGAAAACATAATACCTGCTTTATAGTTAGTTCAGTTAGTATGCAAAGTTCCATGATCTAATTTGAAGTACTTTTTGAATATTAGTGGTTTATTGTTCGATTTGGAGGTAACTTTGGATTTTTTTTCTATCGAGAAAATTTTATGGAATCGTGTTTTCGCCAAACATAGGACCTAACATTAATCCTCAACTTTACCATATATTTATTCCAAAATTAATGCTGCAGTATTTTAGGCGTAACGTACGATCATGCCAAGCCATTTGAGGTAGTATAGGCTCTTAATATGATTATATTACTTGTCTATAGACTACTGACTGTGCCATTTTTCAAAGGAAATCCGGTAGGAATCGAGTTGTATGGATCCTTCGCCACTGGTGAGTTATACTTACATATCCGTTGAGATGGTGAGGCGCGTGCCTCGGTGAGGCCGGGTGTGCTCTCTTGTCTGTATGCTTGTCTTTGTGCGCGCCTGTCTGTGTGTCTGTTGCTACTGCTGTTGTCGCTTCTGTTTCTAGACGTCGGCGTGTCTGTGGTTCAAAAATATATTGTTATAACATCAATTAGTAGCAACAAGGGGTAAATAAATATAGAGTTAATCATGTTCCTGATATTAGTATTATGTAATAGCCATGAATGTTATGCAAAGTTGCGTCGTTGCTATAACGTTCAAGTTATCTCGACCTAATGACGAACGAACGAGATTGAAATCAAGAACAAATGGTTTGATATTACATTCCTTTACTATTGAGAACGTCTATAGTGATAAAAGTGTTATAGACAATGTCGTTCGTTCGTACCAATCCGGCTCGAAGGACCAAACAATTTAGGGGTTCTTGATCACTCCTACACTTGGATGTTAAATTATTTATATGACTGCTGACAAGGATATAAAAGAAAATTAAACCTGTACCCTAACCTGTAATATAGAATACTAGCTTCTGCCAGAGGCTTCGCGCGCGTCATGTTTGATAATTGTCCCATGGGATCTTACCATCGGGATAAAAAGTATTCTATGTTTTAATCTAGATTATAGACTATCTGTGTGCAGAATTTCATCCAAATCAGTTCAGTAGTTTTTGCGTTTATAATATTAGTAGGATAGGATAGTAGCGTGTACTCACAGTATCGGGCAGCGCGTCGTGCGGCGTCACGTGGTCCGGCGCCGCGTGCACGGCCGCGCGCGTGCGGGACACTGACACCGCCTGAGGACATGGACACGGACAGGTATACCCATCTACCCCAGTAGTAAGCACGGATTTTACCAACGTCAAATAACTTTAATTCGTCGAAATAATTACGTTTAACGACAAGTCTTAGGCGACCGTCGCAAAAGGGTAGATGACAAAAAAAAACTAATTAGTCCGTCAGATAGATTTCCAAAATTTATTGGACACATATTTTTTTCTTTTTTCACGTAAACAAAAATTTAAGACGATACAGTGCGGCGAAAACTCGTGTGACGTCACAAGCCCCCACTCATGTATGTATGTATGTATGTAAATGATTTATTCATTGCAAATTATACAAAACTTACATTAGTAACACTCATGATCATCATCATGATGTGTCATGATCTTTGACACGTTTTATCTTTACTAATTTTTATTAATTTGATAAAACAAAAAACACGTATCCAATATTTTTCGATAATCTATCTGACGGACTAAACAGAACCATATTTTTTTAGTCAGTCATCATCCCTAATACGCGATCGTTTATAAGAATATGCAAATTTCGCTTAGGTCTGTCAATAAACATAATTGTTTAAAGATATCTGACGTTGGAAAAAAACAGACTGATGTCAATTGATCAACCACCTTACTATAATGATGAAGGGGGCAGATAACACTAAATAACGGGGTGGTCAACGCCACTAGTTAGTGCCAGCCACCACCCCGGTGGCAAGCTGATGAAGGGGTCAGATGGGAATAAACGATATTTTTTAAGAAATCTTTTGATTGATGTTGCACTTTTTCTTTCCATTATTAATTGACATCATTCAAATAAAAAAATACCCATATGATACTTCATTCTGTCATACTAATTTTATAACATTAAAATCTAGTTGAAACCCTTAACATAAACCAGACAATTCACAATTTCCAACACCAAACATTTCGGACAAACATATACAAATGTTAACTAAAACATATACAATGTAAATATAATACACGTAATGATTTACCTATTGCGTTTATTTCATAAGTAAATTTCTCACCTATTTAATTTTAAAGTTGATGTCAAAATAAATATGCCTGAAATATAATTTTAAAGCTTTATGAAGGGTGTAAAAAACCTCTTAACGAAGCGGAAAGGCACTTGTTCTCCCCGTCATTGCGATCATTTTTTTGTTCTACACCATACCTGGGAACCTTCTAATTACGGAGATATTGAGGGTCAAAGTTATAACTTTTTGACAAGTTTTTTTAAAATACAAAGTTTTTATTATAAGATTTTTACTTTAAACACCTCCACGACCTCCGTACTATTTCATCCATCCATCTGCACAATGTTTTGAGTGCGTTACATTGAGTTCTACCACTAAACATGATTTTTCACCCAAAAAAAAAGTCGTTTCCCAGCAATAATTTTAGCGTTAAGTTACTTAGTTTGATGTACAGAATGCTTGGTTGACTTGGCTTCGTGATCAGGTTGTTTACACCCTGTATTTGGGTGGGGATCACCTAATATTCGTATGTTGTGCCTAATGCCTCAACTCTTTCACAAAACACATTATGTGACCAATAAATGGACTACTTTATTTAGAATCTTGATGTCCACTTTATACCACTAAAGTGGCATCTATTAATTACGTGAGGCAATTTTGGAAAATTTTCGACCTATCTTCCCCCCTTGGTGAGATGTCGTGAGATTTGACTTGACCTCCTCTTAATCTCACGTGAGATTTTTCAAAATGCCTATTTTAATGTAAATACGTTATTCTGTGCTTGATGGCTTTGGATTTATTTAAAAAACATAATTATCTTAAATATTTCCATTGATTATTTATTATTAATATTATTGTGTAGGATTTAGCCATATTTTAGTGCAAAAATATTTGTTCACTTAATTAAACCCAGATTATTCGCAATTTTACAGTTTATTGCGGAAAAAAAATATGTGATATTTGCCGAGACCCCCATCTCTCCCTCGTGAGATTAGGTGAGATTCAGCTCGACACCCTCCCCCCCCCAAACGCCTTACGTAATTAACGGACGCCCCCTTAACTGCGTAAAAATCTTTGACCAACAAAAAGCCACTTACATCTTTCTCCCAATCATAAGGATAAATATGTGATATTTGCCGAGACCCCCATCTCTCCCTCGTGAGATTAGGTGAGATTCAGCTCGACACCCTCCCCCCCCCCAAACGCCTTACGTAATTAACGGACGCCCCCTTAACTGCGTAAAAATCTTTGACCAACAAAAAGCCACTTACATCTTTCTCCCAATCATAAGGATCAGTATCCCTGATGCCTCTCCTCTTGCAGCACCGCTCCAGAAGAGAAGTCAGCATGGCGTAGTCCGGCGTATCGGCGTACTCCAGTTGCTGAACATGCTCCAGAAACTGGCGTAGTTCTGATGGCAGATGTTTGAGTAGCAAACGGTGGTCGTATTTCTCTTTCATGAGGCCGACCTGTCGAAGATAGGTTAAGGTGATTGTCGAGGTTGATTTGTTGATGGGTGGTATTTTTTAATGTGGAACATCTTTAGGCGCGGATAAAACCTAAAAAATGCCGTGGTGACGCGTCGCCCACTTTAAGTTGTCAGACCGGCCCGAACAATCTCGAACATTACCGACCTGTTGAAGCAGTATACGATCTACATATTCGCCACGGTTTACAACAAGCCAGCTGGTTTCGGGGCACAGCGCTGGGTTACAATCTTGTGACTTCGAGTTCGATCCCGGCTAAGGATTTTCTTTTTGTGAATCGAGTCATTTTGTTTGTTTTTTATATTGACTTTTTTACTTGTACAAAATAATTTCGATGTTTCACATCTGCCAGAAGTCCCGTGACGGCTCACATTTTTTTAACGCAGTTATTCTTATACATCGAGCATATCTATACTAATATTATAAAGAGGTAACATTTGTTTGTATGTTGGTATGTAGGGGGTAATCCCCGGAAGTAATGAACCAATTTTAAAAATTGTTTCACTGGCAGAAAGCTACATTATTCGTGAGTGCTATAGGCTATATTTTATTCCCGTACTCCCACGGGAACGGGAACTACGCGGGTGAAACCGCGGGACGTCAGCTAGTAATCTATAGAGTCGTAATGTCGGGCCATCCGCCTCCGCAACTAATAAGTGATTTGTCACTTATAAATGTTGGCGCTCTCTCTCTAAAACAGTGAGAGCGAGAGAGAGAGAATGTTATTTGACCTTAGGTCAGCCAATCAGAGCGTAGCGAACGCAGATTTGAGTAGCTGTCAGTTAGTGGAATTGTTTTCAAACAAAATAAGTAAAATTACGACTCTATAGGTTATATTCTCGATATTCTTATGCAATCCATTACTTACCGGGTCTCTGTTTTCGAAAGCACTTTTAAATCATTGGCCCCGGCTGTCATCTGTCAGGTAGATCTTTGACAGTTGCTATGGGTAGTCGAAGCCAGCACAAGTCCTATCCCCTTGTATAGTGTAACCCTGTAAGTGGCTTGTGGAGATCAGATATAAGCACTCCTGGTATTCCTGACCTCAACATAGTTGTGGAAAGCCTAGGTACTGGTCTGCGGTCTAGTCGGTCTACTGATCTTCGTCCACTAGCAGTAGAATATGGAGCTACGGTCTACTGTGTGCAGTAGACTGCGGTCTACTCGTTCTACTGGCGGTCTACTCACCTGCTCTATGTCCTTGATCTTCCTTTCAAGGCAGCTGTCCATCCACTAGCATGTAGCATAGTGAGCTGCGGTCTACTGTGTGCAGTAGACTGCGGTCTACTCGGTCTACTCACCTGCTCTTTATCCTTGATCTTCCTCCACGGCAACTGTCCATCCACTAGCATGCAGCATAGTGAGATGCGGTCTACTGTGTGCAGTAGACTGCGGTCTACTCGGTCTACTCACCTGCTCTATATCCTTGATCTTCCTTTAAGGCAGCTGTCTATCCACTAGCATGTAGCATAGTGAGCTGCGGTCTACTGTGTGCAGTAGACTGCGGTCTTCTCGGTCTACTCACCTGCTCTATGTCCTTGATCTTCCTTTCAAGGCAGCTGTCAATCCAATAGCATGTAGCATAGTGAGCTGCGGTCTACTGTGTGCAGTAGACTGCGGTCTTCTCGGTCTACTCACCTGCTCTATGTCCTTGATCTTCCTTTCAAGGCAGCTGTCAATCCAATAGCATGTAGCATAGTGAGCTGCGGTCTACTGTGTGCAGTAGACTGCGGTCTTCTCGGTCTACTCACCTGCTCTATGTCCTTGATCTTCCTTTCAAGGCAGCTGTCAATCCAATAGCATGTAGCATAGTGAGCTGCGGTCTACTGTGTGCAGTAGACTGCGGTCTTCTCGGTCTACTCACCTGCTCTTTATCCTTGATCTTCCTCCACGGCAGCTGTCCATCCACTAGCATGTAGCATAGTGAGCTGAGGTCTACTGTGTGCAGTAGACTGCGGTCTTCTCGGTCTACTCACCTGCTCTTTATCCTTGATCTTCCTCCACGGCAGCTGTCCATCCACTAGCATGTAGCATAGTGAGCTGAGGTCTACTGTGTGCAGTAGACTGCGGTCTTCTCGGTCTACTCACCTGCTCTTTATCCTTGATCTTCCTCCACGGCAGCTGTCCATCCACTAGCATGTAGCATAGTGAGCTGAGGTCTACTGTGTGCAGTAGACTGCGGTCTTCTCGGTCTACTCACCTGCTCTTTATCCTTGATCTTCCTCCACGGCAGCTGTTCATCCACTAGCATGTAGCATAGTGAGCTGCGGTCTCCTGTGTGCAGTAGACTGCGGTCTTCTCGGTCTACTCACCTGCTCTATGTCCTTGATCTTCCTTCAAGGCAGCTGTTCATTCACTAGCATTTAACATAGTGAGCTGCGGTCTACTGTGTGCAGTAGACTGCGGTCTTCTCGGTCTACTCACCTGCTCTTTATCCTTGATCTTCCTCCACGGCAGCTGTTCATCCACTAGCATGTAGCATAGTGAGCTGCGGTCTCCTGTGTGCAGTAGACTGCGGTCTTCTCGGTCTACTCACCTGCTCTATGTCCTTGATCTTCCTTCAAGGCAGCTGTTCATTCACTAGCATTTAACATAGTGAGCTGCGGTCTACTGTGTGCAGTAGACTGCGGTCTTCTCGGTCTACTCACCTGCTCTTTATCCTTGATCTTCCTCCATGGCAGCTGACCGTTCACGAACTCAACCAGCATGTAGAATAGGGACCAAAGGTCGTCGTGTCTGCCCATTTCTTTGTTCTTGTGTGCGTTTATTGAGGCGTAGCGGACGGTTCCTGGAAAAGCAAATGGTTTTTTTTTTTGTAAATTTTGTTTTAGACTTCACTGGTTGATGCAAAGCATAGCATAATCAGCCTTATAGTGTTCCCACTGCTGGGACACACGGCCTACTCTCTATATAGGCTGTATCCCCCACGCAGGCCCAGTGCGTGTTGGTAGACGTCACATGTCTTCGAATGTTTGGTTCTACGACATGCCGGTTTCCTCACAATGTTTTCCTTCACCGTTTTGAGAGCAGTGGTGACGAAATAAATTACACAAAGTAATGCGCCTGTCTGGGTTCGAACCCACGACTTACTGTTCGTAAGTCGGGGCCGCCACCGCTGGGCCACTGCTGCTCTCGGGAGGGCCACTGCCGCTCACAAAACTGAAACCTATGTGGCAAATCGTCTCTTACGTGAATCATTTTAAACAGTAATTTATTTTTATCAACCAGTGCTGTGCCCGCGTGGCAGATTAGGGGCATTATTTATTTATTAATAAATAATACCCGCACGTTTTTTTATTGTTTTTTATTCTGGATTAAAAAAACTCACGTATAAAGAGACTGAGGCACTTTTAGAGTATATTAAATAGCAAGATACAAAATAGCAATATGTTACTAAATTGTCACACACACACATACATACAATCTCTCATAAACTGGCACTTAAAAATCAATTTAAAACATATACACACACACACTCTTACACACAAACACACACTCACACTCATCACACACTCACACTTTTACACTATTTTTCTTGTTTTTGCTATTAATACGCTTTTATTTATACTCTTTTTAAATTAAAAATAATTAGAAATAAGTAGTTAAATCTAAGTTTAATTACCCACATATTTGTTACTGCTGTTATTATTTTGCTATGGAAGAGCGGGGTCTCCTAACACAGGCAAAAATTGTTTAATAGGAGTCCCCAAACAGTTGTAATAAAATTATTGAATAAAAACATTTTGTATTTTTTTATATTTTTTTTTTGTTTTTATTATTATTATTATTTTGGGAAAACATATATAGTTTCTTAGCTTTTTAGCTAGTGTTAACTACGTTAACGGGCCTATACCAAGTCAACGTAGCGTGTGTGTGTGTGAGTCGTGGGGAGAAATTTCATTTTCCTCGATTTGCATGAACTTCCTTACTATTCTGCAGGTGTTTAAAATTGCGGCTTTTTGGATTGTTATGTAGATTGAGTCCTTGAGGTCTATTAATTTGAGGCTATGGTGGAGGTGGTTGGGTATAACACCCGTAGTGGAGACTACTATCGGTACTACGTAAACTTTTTCCTGTCTCCAGATTCTGGTCACCTCTTCTTTTAATTCTGCATATTTACTTATTTTCTCACCTATTGTTTTTTGCAAGTTATGTGTGTTAGGAACTGCTATGTCTATAAGGTAAGTGACTTTATTAACTTTATCCTGAAGTATTATATCTGGTCTATTATAATGAATGGTCCTGTCAGTCATAATGCCGCGGTCGTAGTAGAGTTATTATTATTATTTTTTTTTTTTTTTTTCTCCCTGGTGATTCGAGTATGGAAGAAGACATGCTGCGCCGACCCCAAATGTATTGGGAGTAAGGCAAGAGAACAATGATGTTAAAAGGCCGAGCCTATATCGCGACATACCTCTAAATCCAGCCGCAGCGCGAGGCGGGCGCACCTGCCCGTTGCTGGTGGTGTACTGCCGAGCTAGACCAAAGTCCAACATGTACACTTTTCTGCAGTTCGTTGAGTGACGGCCTATGCTGAAATTACTCTGAAATATAAACACGAATATTGTTAGTGAGACACACTGACCTGCAAATTGGAAAATAACGTGTAGCCGAGTGGGTGGAACGAAGTATAAAGGGCGTAAAACACCTCTTTACGAAGCCGAAAGGCACTTGTTCTCCCCATCATTGCGATATTTTTTTTGTTCTACACCATACCTGGGAACCTTCTAGTTACGGAGATATTTGGGGTCAAAGTTCAAACTTTTTGACAAGTTTTTTTTTTTTTTTTAAATACATGTTTTTAATGTAAGATTTTTACTTTAAACACCTCCACGACCCCCGTACTATCTAATCCATCCATCAACACAATGTTTTGAGTGCGTTACATGGAGTTCTACCACAAAACATTATTTTTCACCCAAAATAAAGCATTTTTTTTGCATTAAGTTACTTAGTTTGATGTACAGTATGCTTGTATGTGATGAGGTAGTTTACACCCTGTATATCGGTCGGATTTTCATGAGACTTGTTATATTGAGTTCCTAGAGGAATGGAGAAGAAAGTTAAAAATAAAAAATAAAACGCTTTTTTATTTTATTGGATGGATGTGGGAGGCCTTTTCCCAGCAGTGGGACAAAAGAGGCTAAGAAAAAATAATCCTTTGTTATATATATATTTTTTCGTTTATAAATAACTTCAAATTCAACGAATTCATATTGCGACGTAAATGTACGACCTACGTGCATCCATTAAACGCTAATTTGGTCTGTTTCTTTGTTCATTGTTGTCGATGTAATAAATATTTCAAAGGTTTTTTTTTTAATTCCCGATTTACTGCATTTATTGATAAAATATCGAATTTTTAGAATATATTATTTCCCAAATCATAAACTATATAAAAATATTTTTCCAAAGTGTTAACGCCAATAGTGCCATCGAACTGTACCAATAAATCCTCATACTTACAGGTTTTATATCTCTGTGAAGGAATCCCACGGAGTGAATAGAATCTATTGCTTTGAGTATCTGTAGACCCAGTCTGAAACAAGAGACAATTGCATTTGTAACACGCTTCTATTAGATTCACTTCATCATCTGCCTGTGTTGGGGTCGGCTTCCAGTCTAACCGGATGCAGCTGAATACCAGTATTTTGCATGGAGCGACTGCCTATCTGACATCGACAGCCCAGTTAGTACTGGGTAATACGATACCCCTTGGTAAGACTGGTTGTCAGACTTTTTGGACCACTGACTACCTGTAACGACTGTCAAAGATCTACAAATGACAGCCGGGACCAACAGCTTAACGTGCTTTCCGAGGCACGGAGGAAACTCGGTATGTAATGGGTGGTCACCCATCCACAGAACAACCTAGGCAAGCACGGTTTAACCTAATGATCGACCTGAGCGGCTGTTATTATTTAGCCACGCGCTCCTCCGACCTCCTAATTGTTATTTCAAGCAACGAACGAAAAACATAATTTCAACGAGTAAACATCGCAATTTCGCGTTTTTCAGGGTTCCGTACCCGAAGGGTAAAAACGGGACCCTATTACTAAGACTCCACTGTCCCTCTGTCTCTCACCAGGCTGTATCTCATGAACCGTGATAGCGAGACAGATGATGTATTTCGTTTGCCGCTATACTAACTACTAACAATCACAATCACTAGTTTGTAAGAAAAACTTGGCAAAAACAATAAATATTTTTTCATTTTCATCATTTTCATTTCAACATAAAATAAATATTTAAGGGCCTCCCAGTGATTTTTTTTGCAGTTTTTAGCTCGATATTAATAACGGCAACAGGTACTACTACCTTTATTCTGTAAAATAAATTAAATCTATCTTGTTCTATTAAATTTTATATTTACTTTAAAAATAAATATTTAAGGGGAGTGGGAGCCCCCATACAACAAACGTGATTTTTTTGCCGTTTTTTCTAATGTTGTATAGATAATGATACAGAACCCTTCGTGCGCTAGTCTGACTCGCACTTGGCTGGTTTTTTAGGGTTCCGTACCCAAAGGGTAAAAACAGAACCCTATTACTAAGACTTCGCTGTCTGTCCGTCTGTCTGTCACCAGGCTGTATCTCATGAACCGTGACAGCTAGACAGTTGAAATTTTCACAGATGATGTATTTCTGTTGCCGCTATAACAACAAATACTTAATAAATTAATATTTAAGGGGGGCTCCCATAAAACAAACGTGATTTTTTTATAATAATTGGTGCGGAACCCTTCGTGCGCGAGTCCGACTCGCACTTGGCCGGTTTTTTTTTTTTGTAATAGGCATCTTAAGTGAAATAGTTTAGCCTAGTACAAAAGTCAAGCCCAGTAGTTCAGTCGAGTATGTCAATCGAAGCCTCAAAGATACCTGAGGGTAGTAGACAAGGAGAAGGCGCCTCTAGGCTGCGCCCTCCTCAGCTCCGCCAGGTTCCTTCCCTGCAGCTGCATCACCACGTAGTTGAAGCGAGCGTTGCGTCCGCAGCCGATGAAGCGGCACACGTGTTCTTTGCCTGGAATGTAGAAAGGTTTGTCAGAGTAAAATAGAAGAAAATGGGTGTAACAAGATTGCGGGCCTGTGGACGGTGGGCTATGGGCTAGCTCGCCGTCCGTCCGTCTCATGACGACAGGCCGTGTCGACAAGCACGAGTGTTCCACGCGCGACGCAAACAGAGTCAGCAATAGGAAGGGGTCCGCAAGGACCGATGCCTGCCGGGGTTGCGGGACTTTTCGAAAGAGATACCGTGGCCCCGGAACACAAAGAGCGATGAAGGAACATGGATGGGTTTTAGTCAGTAACAGTCTGACACTCCCTCCTGCTCCGCCCAGAGCAGGAGGAGTCATTTGATTATTTCCCATCCGGAAAAAAAAGGGGTGTAACAAGACTCTTAATGAAGCCGAAAGGCATTTGACTTGACTCCCCGTCATTGAGATCATTTTTTTGTTCTAGACCATACCTGGGAAACCTTCTAGTTACGGAGATATTGAGGGTCAAAGTTACAACGTTTTTTTCTAAAATACATGTTTTTAATATAAGATTTTTACTCTTAAAACACCTCCACGACCCCCGCACTATTCAATCCATCCATCATCACAATGTTTTGAGAGCGTTACTTTGAGTCCTACCGTAAGTCGTTTCCCAGCAATATTTTTAGCGTAAAGTTATTTAGTTATAGATGTACAGAATGCTTGGTTGACAGATTTGTTAATGGTACGTTTACACACTGTATGAACTTGTGATACCAGAAACAAACAAAACTAACGGAGTCTTACAGGCCTTTACCAGTTACCTTGAGTACGCAAAGCTAGACAGGCATATGATATATCTCAGACGACACCCGCGGTAGCAGCCCGGAACGGAAGAGGAGTATGCGCACAGAATATATATTAGTACCTTACGGTACAGAAGTCTCACTCCCGAGTTTAGGTATGATAAACGCAAGCGTGCGGCCACCGCACTAGTCTCAATAGGCTTGCACTCGCTCGACTTGTCGCACACGCAGCGCACGCACCCGCGGAACAAAAATAAACTGTTCATACCGTAAAGTACCTCTGACAGCCCTAGCAGATTGAAGCGAGACGGCAGACAGTTATTGTACTATGAACGCTATGCCCAATGCAAAAGGTTGAAATTAGCTTGTTTTCCAGAATAGTAGGTAAATATCTCGGGGTTTTTGCGCCGCTTGTATGGAAGTGAGACAGGCCTGGTATGCGTCTGTTAACAGGTCTGAGCGACACACCATTTCGCTTAACTGAGTAATCAGTTAAAAGGTAGACCACAGCATCAACTTTGCTGGTGAAATTCTATTATATATATCAATTTCGTCATCATCGTAGCATGCCGTTTTCTTTCATACATTTTTCTATTTAGCCATATTGTCCTACGCATAATCCATCCGTTGTTTCTTTGGTCTTCCTTTCTCCTAAAGACTTACTACTTCTATCAACCCACGTGGTGGATTACAGCCTTTGCCATTTTCATCTACTCACCTTGAAGCTTCTTCAGCACCGCCACCTCCATCTTCAGCACCTGCTTAGGCTGCCGCGCGGACTCCACCTTCAGAGCCACCTGCTCTTGTGTCACCAGGTCCAGACCCTCGTAGATCTCGCCGAAGCCACCGCCACCGATCTTCTTTACCACCTGTAGAAGAGAGGAGAGTCAAGTTTACAATTTAAAAACAATTTTAAGACCATGCCCTCGGAGTACGATTCGGAATTTATATCCAAGGATCAGTCACTAGTTTTATAATGGACTCTTCTGTGACCTCTCAAAGGCATTTGATTGTGTAAATCACGAAACGTAACTCTTGAAACT
The DNA here is from genome assembly GCA_905147715.2 of Xestia xanthographa. NCBI lineage: Eukaryota > Metazoa > Arthropoda > Insecta > Lepidoptera > Noctuidae > Xestia > Xestia xanthographa. The sequence continues at coordinate 22,118,898 of LR990667.1, forward strand.
TAACGAATGAACGGACTAGGTGAGCAGCGGTGGCCCAGTGGTGGCGCCCCCGACTTACGGACAGTAAGTCGTGGGTTCGAACCCAGTCAGGCGCATTACTTTGTGTAATTTATTTCATCACCGCTGCTCTCAAAACGGTGAAGGAAAACATCGTGAGGAAACCGGCATGTCCTAGAACCAAAAAATTCGAAGACATGTGACATCTACCAACCCGCACTGGGCCCGCGTGGTGGATTATAGCCCATTCCCTCTCATAGAGAGGAGGCCTGTGTCCCAGCAGTGGGAACATTAATAGGCTGATGATGATGATGGACTAGGTAAACTTGCGCTCAGTATAGTGACATCTTATTTTAATTATAGACGGCAAGCAAGTTTAATTATAGTGTTGAAATAATATGTTTAGCAGTAAAAATGGGTGTACCACAGGGTTCGATATTGGGTCCTCTCCTATTTCAAGTATAATTTAATTATTTTAGCCATTTACTCTTTATGATCTGTTATCCAGGTCACAAAAAGTCTAGTAACTGGGGTGTGTGGAGGTGAGATAGGCAGGCGCTCCATGTAAAATACTCATATTCAGCTGCATCCGGTTAGACTGGAAGCCAGCCCTAACATAGTTGGGGGAAGTCTAGGCAGATAATGATGATGACTAGGTGTTACCTTCCAGCGCTCCTTGACCACGTGGCCCGGCTGCAGCAGGTCCTCGGACGCCATGGTGATGTGGTGAGCGCGGCGGGAGGTGTCGCACCTCGACGCCTCGCGGGACTGGCGGCCTCCGAAGTTCGGGAGGGTTCGGGACCTGAAATGTTGAAGTGAGGAGTCAGATATAAACAGTATTCGTGTCTGTTTATGTCACTGCTTAGATCTTCTCAACTGCTGATTTTTATGCAGTTTTCAAGCACATTATTTGATGATTTGATATGGAATGTTTTATCCATCATTATTTAACTTAGATAGCTCTATGGAAGGCCTCCCGCTAGGTATACCGATGACCTGGTGAAGGTTGCGGGGATCCGCTGGTTGCGATTCGCACGGGACCGGTCAATGTGGCGACACTTGGGGGAGGCCTATGTCCAGCAATGGACGTTTTTCGGCTAATGATGATGATGATGATAGCTCTATGCATTTATATACATACTTAAACTCCCGGTATTTTACCATGGGTGTAGGTAGAAAGTACAGAACGCCACCCACTACGATCCTCATTAAATTCTTTCGCCTATGTATTGATATGCTACATTATGAGAATACACCCGTGCAATGCAAGGGTGGGTTAGGTCAACCGGGTCAAACGACATACATTAACAGCTCGATGGCAAAATCTTGGTTGTTATTAATTCGTATTTAAGTTAAGTTCATTTGTAAGTTTGGATGTGTGGGGTAATCTATGGAATTGCTGACTCGATTCCGAAAATTGTTCACTAATTAAGCTACCTTGTCCCCGAGTGCTATAGGCTATATTTTAAAGGTCTTTAACGTTACATCAAAATTATATAATACGAATAGCGCAGTGGCTAAGCGACTGGCTGCTGCGTTGCGTAGTGCGAGTTCAATCCATAAACGGAATATATAAAATAAACGGAATGAATAAATATTTGTATGGTCTACAGGTAGTTGTTCCAGGTCTGACTGTGTATGTGAGTTTGAATGTTTGTAAACGCAACCACTATACAGGAGAAATTACTAGTGTGGGGGTAACGTCTTTAAAGAAAGACAAAGAGATAATTTTCGACTCTCACGAACTAAGCCGCAAGCAAAAGCTGGTAGTACATTATACTTTTTGGCATCATCATCTGCTTAGCCTTTTCCCAACTATGTTAGGGTCGGCTTCCAGTGTAACCGTATGTAGCTGAATACCAGTATTTTACATAGAGCGACTGCCTATCTGACTTCCACAACCCAGTTAGAACCGGGTAATACGATACCCCTTGGTAAAACTGGTTCTGGTTGTCAGTCAGACTTTTTGGGCCTCTGACTACCTAACGACTGTCAAAGATCTACAAATGACAGCCGGGACCAACGGCTTAACGTGCTTTCCGAGGAACGGAGGAGACTCGGTATGTATTGGGTGGTCACCCATCCACAGGCCAACCTAGGCAAGCTCGGCTTAACCTTAAAGATTGACCCGAGCGGCTGTTATTGTTTAGCCACGAGCTCCTCATTATACGTAAACTTTAGACATAAACCTATAAATTTTTGTATTAAACCAGGTTCATTATACGAACCCTTGAAGGTCAAAGTTTTCTAGTTCAATCGTCTAATAAAAGTAAAACCTTCATTACATGAAAGTTCAAACAGGTAGCACGTTTACCCTCTGACCTTAACCGGCGAGATCTTGGTTTAATATAATGATGAGCGCTCCTCCTACGCACGCAGATGCGGCTGAATTTATCAATGTTTTATTACATGGAGGTGTCGTTTGATCTCAACAACACACGTTTTCTGCGAAATACCGATATCTTCTTTTTTTTAAGGGCCTATACTACCTCAAATGGCTTAGCATGATCCTCCGTTACGCCTAAAATACTGCAGTATTCATTTTGAAATAAATATATGGTAAAGTTGAGGATTAATGTTAGGTCTGATGTTTGGCGAAAACACGATTCCATAAAATTTTCTCTATAGAAAAAACATCCAAAGTTACCTCCAAATCGAACAATAAACCGCTGGTATTCAAAAAGTACTTCAAATTAGATCATGAAACTTTGCATACTAACTGAACTAACTACAAAGCAGGTCTTATGTTTTTTTTTTTTTTTTTCCAAAAGACGAAAATTTGGTTATATAAAGAATAAAAACCACTCATTTCGCACTATTCGGCCTGCAGTGACGGACGTAACAACCACCTTGTAGTGCAAACTGATTAGAACGTTATTCTAACAGTATTTCAAACGAAATTTGAACCACCACAAATAGAGTTGCTAATTTGAGGTAGCATAGGCTCTTAACGTTTCGCTATCAATTTAAATTGTCAGCCTAGAACTGAGCTTTGGCGTTTTCGCATTCGATATGCGACATTATTTGCGTCCAAAAGACCCACCGAGCTTAAACCCAAAGTCGCATCGACGGACTTGCGCTTATCGCTGAGATCTGTCCCCCGAAGTACGGTAACGCAGTGTTTGCTGCTCCCGGCGTATAGGTCGTGGCACGTAACTCTAGCGCTGACCGTTTATAGGTCGCGGCACGTAACTCTAGCGCTGACCGTTATTGCGCAGAAGTAAAAAATAAGAATGTCTTAGCTCACAATTACCGAATTTCACGCTGACGAAGCTGAAAGCTTAAGCTAGTTTAAGTTTCGATTCTAACTGAGAAGCAGGTAGCGTTCATATGCCTTCCCCCAGGGCAAAAATCGTAAGTTTATGAATTTATTTCATCACCACTGCTCTTAAAACGGTGAAGGAAAACATCGTGAGGAAACCGGCATGTCCTAGAACCAAACATTCGAAGACATGTGACATCTACCAACCCGCACTGGGCCCGCGTGGTGGATTATAGCCCATTCCGTCTCGCAGAGCGTCCGTGTGTTCCAGCAATAGGGCCATTATAGGCTGATTATGCTTATACTTATGTTTGTGGGGCTGGCCTATTGCTTACAGCTTGCTTATGAGTGCGTTTTCGCTTGTAATATCATATTACAAGCGAAAGGTTGGCTACTAATATGTAGGCAGCCTTCTGCACTTCTATCATTTTACGCCCAAGAGACCGTAAATTAACGCTCAAGCACACATTAAAGTGATGAGAGTATAAATAAAACCACCTCTATAGTCTTCACAATGATATTTTAAGAGCAACAAGATTTTATTTGGGCTAAAATATCGTTGCTCTGTTTTGTATGATGCGTCTTTTGGGTAGCAAACAGCGGGAGCGATTTTGTTTTATACCAGCTTCGCACGGGTGAAATGTAGCATATAAATTATGTGTGTGTGTGTGTTTTTGTGTGTTATTGTGTGTGTATTGTGACCTTCCTCTTGAATCACTCTATCTATTTCTGAAAACTGCATTAAAATCCGTTGCGTAGTTAAAAAGATCTAAGCGTAGACAGCGGGAGCGACTTTGTTATAAAGGGTGTAAAACACCTCATAACGAAGCCGAAAGGCACTTGTTCTCCTCGTACCTGAGAACCTTCTAGTTACTGAGATATTGGGGGTCAACGTTCCAACTTTTTGACAAGTTATTTTCTAAATCATCATCCGCCTAGCCTTTTCCCAACTATGTTGGGGTTGGCTTCCAGTCTAACCAGATGCAGCTGAGTATCAGTATTTTACATGGAGCGACTGCCTATCTGACCTTCACAACCCAGTTCATATTGGGTAATACGATACCACTTTGGTAAGACTGGTTGTCAGACTTTTTCCTACAGATCGTCATCTGCCTAGCCTTTTCCCAACTATGTTGGGGTCGGATGGCAGTCTTAGCGGATGCAGCTGAATACCATTACATATACAAGGAGCGACAGTCTATCTGACCTCCACAACCCAGTTAGTACTGGGTAATACGATACCCCTTGGTAACACTGGTTATCTGATAACCAGTGTTACCAAGTAAAAGTAAAGTTAGTCGTTACAGGTAGTCAGTGGCCCGAGAGTCTGCTCTCGGGCCACTGACTACCTGTAACGACTGTCAAAGATGGACAAATGACAGCCGGGACCAACAGCTTAACGTGCTTTCCGAGGCACGGAGGAAACTCGGTATGTAAGGGTGGTCACCCATCCATAGACCAACCTAGGCAAGCACGGCTTAACCTAAAGATCGACCCGAGCGGCTGTTATTATTTAGCCACGAGCTCCTCCAAAGTCAAAGTTATTTTTTAAATGCTAGTTTTTAATGTAAGATTTTTACTTTAAACACCTCCACGACCCCCGTACTATCGAATCGAACCATCAGCACAATGTTTTGAGTGGGTTACATTGAGTTCTACCACAAAACATGATTTTTCACCGCCAATAAATAAGTCGTTTCCCAGCAATCATTTCTGCGTAAAGTTACTTAGTTTGATGTACAGAATGCTTGGGTGAAGGCTTCGTGATGAGGTCTTTTACATTCTGGGAGTCTGGAGTTTCATTTCACATGTTTGAACTTTTTACCACCGATACGTTAAGAAGAACTGGATGCTCGACTATCCCACAAAGGGTAAGCAGAACCTATAGAACGCGATGTGCCACTTTCAACACGCCTCATTTATTCATGAATGCTTTTCAAACGCACCGTTTGTAGAGTCGAGGTGAGACCTCGAGGAGTCGAGGCAAACTTCCGCGGGTTTAAGAATGACCTAGGTTACAGTTGCGGGCAAGCATTTTCATACCTTTGGGTTTACCATATCATGTCTCTGCCCGCTATTGGTAATTTGCTTTCTTGTTTTTATTAGGAAAGGCCTTGGAAGATTTTCGTATAAAGCCTGGCCGGCCGGGGCAACACGTGTTGAAGTCATAGTGACAGTTTGCGCGTCGAAGCGCTAGCCGAAATCAAAGGACTATGAAGCCTGGTGCAACTAAAACATCAATGCTCAGGATTGAACGTTCGCAAAGGGCCGTTTTAAAGGTCAGTAATTTCTTGCCTTTCTTATTTCCCACCAAAGAACTGTATGAGCGAACTGGAGTATTAACTGTACGGCAACTGTTTATCTTAAATACCATATTACGCAGGCATTCTTCTCTTCCTTATGATCCTAGTATTTTTGATGGAAAGCGACGTAAACACGCAGTTTGTCCTACTACTCAGTTCCACACCGCTTTCTCCCGTCGGCATTTTGGTTTTCTTGCAAACTATTTGTACAATAAAATTAATAAAAGTCTGTCAGTTTATTCACTACCGAATAAGCATAGCAAGATAAAAGTCTCAACCTGGTTGCAAAAATTAGACTATGACACTACAGAGCAGTTACTTCTTGTACCCTCGTAATATTTAATAATCATTTCCTAGGTCACGACTGTATCACCCGACACATTTACGCCCACACTCACCCTACCTCTCCTCACACACTTCACTTGCACACATCACCTACTTACTTCACCTGCACACTTCACAGGACACTTACTTCACACCCATTACACTACACCATACCTAAATTTATTTTTTTGTGTTAATTAAGTTAGTCTGCCTTTTTCCCTTTTGCAATAAATCATTTACCTATGTATTCAAATTAGCTATTATATTATTTGTAAATTACATTTAATTCGAGGTGGGAGCCTGGGGATTCGTCACACAGGGTATCCTAGTATGGACGCCAGTCTCTCACAAAGGAAGATATATTATGCATTATGTTAAGAAGTCATTGTTACAACTATATTTAAGAAAACTATGTGAACCTTTGTGAAGAGAAAAAATAAAGACATTGTATTGTATTGTATTGTAAGCCTGGCCGGAGTAACTTCTGCCAATACTTTTTTTTTTTCAATTTTGCGACCACGCATAAAACCTGTATTAATCGATAGCTGGTAGGTATCAATACAAATAAGTTTTGTATGAGGTACAATGTTGTAAAGAGTCACGTTTCCGGGATTTATATATTAGCCGAGTGCAATTAGACATAAAATACTCAAAAGGTGGAACGAAGTTTATAGTGGTCGGATTTTCATGGGACTTTTTTTATTGAGTTTCTAGAGGAGTAGAGAAGAAAGTTAAAAATAATAATTTATAACCAATTTCAAAAGAAATCTAAGTCTTAAAATTCGATATTTTAGAAACAATTGCAGAAAATAGGAAATTTTAAAAAATACTTGAAATATACATTAAATCGACAACAATGAACAAAGAAACAGACCAAATTAGCGTTTAATGGATGCACGTAGGTCACACTATTACGCTACAATATGAATTCGCCGAATTCGAAGTTATTCATAAACGAAAAAAAAAAATTCAATGAAAATTAAAAAAAAAAAAGATGCGAACGTCGAATTTTTTTTTTTAACTTTCTTCTCCACCCCTCTAGGAACTCAATAAAAAAAGTCCCACGAAAATCCGACCACTATAAACTGTGTTCCACCTTATTGTCGAATTGCACTCGACTATAATATGCTATGAAAGGTAAAGGACGAGGAGCTCCACCCTGTTCTTCATATTGCAATGGCACAATAATTAAGCACTCGAGGACGAGCTTTTTTACAAAGATCTGTAATACCTAAATGATGATGATGATGATGATATATAACTTACCTCAATAAAGGGTTTGGTTGTATGCGCGGGGCGCTAGCCGCTTCCTGCCGACGCTCTTCCCTCTGCGGACGAATAATACGATACAATATTATCATAAGATTACAAAAAGCATGTACGGTAAGCAAATTACAATGTAAAATGTAAACCAAATAGCTTGATAACTTTACTTTGGGAGGCTGAACGGTGACGACAGTCCACCAGCCGCCGTGGTGTATCACGGACCACTCCCACTCAAAGACAGGATGCCTGTGTCGCAGCAGTGGGAACAATACAGGCTGATCTAAGGTTGCTGGTTACCTGTGGTTCATGTCGTCTTGCTCGCTGTGCTGGGGCAGGCGACCCGGAACCCTGCGACGCAGTGTCAGCTGATGATGTAGAGGATTCTGTAACCGAAGATAGTGTGGTTGCTGAAAGTACATCAAAATCATTGTACTTAAATATTCCTAAAACACTGGGTAGCTCGAAATTTTACAAGAGTTCTTAAGGGTAGGACTTCAACGCCGCAGGAGACGCACCGGGCGCAGCCACCGTAGGCGCGGGCCTGTGGATGGTGAGCTATGGGCTAGCTCGCCGTCCGTCCGTCTCATGACGACAGGCCGTGTCGACAAGCAGGAGTGTTCCACGCGCGGCTCAAAGAGAGTCAGCTATAGGAAGGGGTCCCCGCAAGGGCCGATGTCTGCCGGGGTTGCGGGACTGTTCGAAAGAGATACCGTGGCCCCGGAACACAAATGTCGATGAAGGAACATGGATGGGTTTTGGTCAGTAAAAGTCTGACACTCCCTCCTGCTCCGCCCAGAGGAGGAGTCATTTGATTATTTACCATCTAAAAAAAGGAAGGACGAGTCGGATCACGGCGAATTGTACCCACTGATATCGTGATCCGATTCCCTCGTTATCGTTTTACCCACTGATCACGGTATCTGTGACTTCAAGAAAAAAAAATCATATTAACTCTTATTTTCGTAAACGAACATTAGATCAAAAATTTAGATGATTGGGTCGATGGGGCCGAAAAGTTCTGGAGTGGCGACCGCGAACTGGAAGACGTTGCGTTGGAAGGCCTCCCACTAGGTGGACCGATGACCTGGTGAAGGTTGCGGGAATCCGCTGAATGCTAGTCGCACGGGACCGGTCAATGTGGCGACACTTGGGGGAGGCCTATGTCCAGCAGTGGACGTCGCACGGCTGAAATGATGATGATGAATAGTTGTCAAAAGTTACCTGATCTATTAGACTGGTGTGGCGCCTGCTGCTTGAAAGATGTATCTCTCTCGCACGTCGGCTCTTGTTCCCTGCAACAAAATGAAACAGGACATTGAATAAGAATTTGTGTGGTTATACTACAACTAAAAAACCCGGCTACTGAAGAATCACGCTCTAATTAGAGGTTTACAAGGTAAAATCGACTCCTCCTATTGTTGAAGTCGGTTAAATTGTAAGAGTAGTTCCCGTTTGAGTACGAGGATAAAATATAGCTTAGGTTACTCAGTAAAGACGTGGCTTTATAATAGTGAAAGAATTTTTAAAATCGGTCGTGTAGTTTTAGAGTTAAATCGTAAAAAACACACAAACAAACAAAAAATCAAATCTTTCGTCTTTATAATATTAGTATAGAAGAAAAGCTAAATTCTTCCCTTTTGTAGGGCTTCCCATGAGGGTAAACCACAGAACGCCACCTGCCAAGATCCTTTTATACTCCTATATTCCTCGTCCACGTTTAATACATCTGCCCGCTTAGCATGAACGCCGTAGACACGAAAGAGAAACGACAAATCTTTTGTTCATCTGTCATTGAATCGACCAAATGACAGATGAACAAAAGATTTGTCGATTCTCTTTCGTGTCTACGGCGGCGTTCATACTAAGCCGGCAAGTCATACATAACACACGCCGGTTACCAGTACTACGCACCTGACCTACATTATATATCGCAGGTTAGTATATAAGTTAAATGTCATCCTAGATGCATAATAATATACATATAGCCTATCGTTACGCTTGTGAGCCTCAAAAGGTCACGCAAAGGACTGCCGTATAGACTTGATAGATAATGAATGCACGATATAATCATATTTTTGAAGTGAAAACTTCTTTAGGCGCATTGAGCACTTTTTGGGTGAAGGAAAAAGATTTAAGGTGGATGCTCAAGGGTAGCCCGCGAAATTCAAATTTTCTTACGTTTTTTGCAATTTGCAGGCCAGTGCTAGGTTGTATGTTGATTAAAATATTATTCGCGACTGTAAGACGTATGTAGTTACACAATTATAATCATCAAAATCATCAATACAACCCACCAAGTTCATAAAGGTGCAAGAATGATTTTGACCTTGGAACAGTAATTTTTCCACCATTATGAACTTTGAGGGTTGTATTGATGATTTTGATGAATATAATTCTGTAACTACATACGTCTTACAGTCGCAAACAATATTTTAATCAACATACAACCTAGCACTGGCCTGCAAATTGCAAAAAACGTAAGAAAATTTGAATTTCGCGGGCTACCCTTGAGCATCCACCTTAACTCATCGTCACGTAACGTGCGGTCACGCTTCGTAGCACTCGTAGCATCCGCTACGGCGTAGCACCACATAGGCATGCGCGGGGCATAACCAGTGCTACGACTGGGGAGGGAGTGTACTTTTTGTTTTCACTTCTATCGGCAGTCCCCAAAGACTGCCCCGATTGTTTTTTTTAGTCAGTCATCAATAGTCATCATCCCTTTTCGGGTAGCTGATAAAGTCTACAAAATACAAAAAATTTCTCAGTCACCGATATACAAGCCTCTGCTTAAGCTACTGGGTAATTTTTGTTAATGACCGGCATTTCTTCTAAAAGCAAAAAAAAATACGAATTGTTTGTGTGAGGAATGATTTGAAAGAAAAGAGAGTGAATGATAGAGTGGCGGTTGTCAGTGGAGAATAGAAGAAGAAAACGTCTTGCGACAACCCCAAGTCATCATCATCATCATCATCATCATCTGCTTAGCCTTTTCCCAACTATGTTGGGGTCGGCTTCCAGTCTAACCGGCTGCAGCTGAATACCAGTATTTTACATGGAGGACTGCCTATCTGACCTCCACGACCCAGTTAGTACTGGGTGATACGATACCCCTTGCTAAGACTGGTTGTCAGAATTTTGGGCCACTGTCTACCTGTAACGACTGTCAAAGATCTACAAATGACAGCCGGGACCAACTGCGCCAACCCCCAACTAACATGAGAAAAGTCAAAAAACGACGGTGCGACAGAGAGAGAACTAGTTTGAAAAGCTATTACTTAAGAGGTACTTGATAGAAAATTAGAGGCTTTCCAAGTTAACATTACGTCAGAGTAGATAAAAGTTATGCTTTGAATGTCGCAAAGCCTTTATAAACCTTTTATTAGAGCCAGTCACGTGAAAAATATCAGCTGTTCAACCAGCTGTGCAAAACAGCCTTGGATGTTTCTTTAACCACAACTGTTTTTAGTCGCCATAAGTAGGTACTTAGTTGTGTTTATTCATGGGAGCTTTGATTTAAGTCCTTACCATCAATCCCTTGCCCTAATCCCAATTCATTTGTGGTCGGCGCAGCATATCTTCTTCTTCCATACTTCTCTATTACTCGTCATCTCATCAGACACTTCTTTTCTTGCTATATCATTCTTTACACATTCAATTCATATAGGATCGGCGCAGCATATCTTCTTCCATACTTCTCTATTACTCGTCATCTCATCAGACACTTCTTTTCTTGCTATATCATTCTTTACACATTCAATTCATATAGGATCGGCGCAGCATATCTTCTTCTATACTTCTCTATTACTTGTCATCTCATCAGACACTTCTTTTCTTGCTATATCATTCTTTACACATTCAATTCATATAGGATCGGCGCAGCATATCTTCTTCCATACTTCTCTATTACTCGTCATCTCATCAGACACTTCTTTTCTTGCTATATCATTCTTAACACATTCAATTAATTTAGGATCGGCGCAGCATATCTTCTTCCATACTTCTCTATTACTCGTCATCTCATCAGACACTTCTTTTCTTGCTATATCATTCTTTACACATTCAATTCATATAGGATCGGCGCAGCATATCTTCTTCTATACTTCTCTATTACTTGTCATCTCATCAGACACTTCTTTTCTTGCTATATCATTCTTTACACATTCAATTCATATAGGATCGGCGCAGCATATCTTCTTCTATACTTCTCTATTACTTGTCATCTCATCAGACACTTCTTTTCTTGCTATATCATTCTTTACACATTCAATTCATATAGGATCGGCGCAGCATATCTTCTTCCATACTTCTCTATTACTCGTCATCTCATCAGACACTTCTTTTCTTGCTATATCATTCTTTACACATTCAATTCATATAGGATCGGCGCAGCATATCTTCTTCCATACTTTTCTATTACTTGTCATCTCATCAGACACTTCTTCTCTTGCCATATCATTCTTTACACAGTCCATCCATCGTTTCTTTGGTCTTTAGGTGATTTCAGTTCTTATAAAGTAAGATATTCACCATCAAGACAAACTCTAACCCTGACACATCATCTGCTGCTTAGCCTTTTCCTAACCATGTTGAGTTATTCTTTCAGTCTAACGGATGTAGCTGAATACCAGTATTTCACATGGAGCGACTGCCTATCTGGCCTCCACAATCCAGTTAGTACTGGGCAAACACTGTTTTAAGCTTTCACGGTTCATAACTATAAGTACTACAAATGTCACTTACGGGATATCTTCCTTAAGAATTGTTTATTTTTAACTGGAGAATCAACCCAGCCAGTCAGTCAGTCTCCAGTTAACCCGCGATCATGGCGCTTGCAACAGCGTCGAAATATCGGGAGCTCAAAAATAAACAATTATCACGGAAGATATCCCGTAAGTGACATTTGTAGTACTGGGCAATACGATACCCTTGGGTAAGACTGGTTGTCTTGTCAGACTTTCGGGTCACTAACTACTTAACGACTGTCAAAGATCTACAATTGACAGCCGGGACCAACGGCTTAGCGTGCTTTCCGAGGCACGGAGGACACTCGGTATGTAATGTAATGGGTGGTCACCCTTCCACACACCAACCTAGGCAAGCACAGCTTAACCTAAAGATCGACCTAAACGGCTCTACGAGCTTCTCAATTCGCCATGTTGCCATTCATTTATATGATTGCTCAACTCGAAAATCGATTTGAAACCAGATAATTGCATTAGTAATAATGTATTTTCCGTGTCGGAAAATCAAACACTTTTACCGCTGGCCGAGTTATTCTCTATTTTATATACTTAACACAAGCTTTCGTCTGCGGTTTCCGCCGTCTAGAGGTCGAATATTATCCCACAGACAAGTACAACCGGAGTTAAAAAAATCTTGTACTTATCCTTTTTTTTTTGTTTTTCGGATGGGAAATCATCAAATGACTTCTCCCGCTCTGGGCAGAGCAGGAGGGAGTGTCAGACTTTTACTGACTAAAACCACGGTAATATTATGATACAGTAGTGTAACTCGGCCGCATGATAGAAATAAATGCCTACAGCCGCGCGGTACGTAAACATGCGTTAGGGCTGCCCGTCTCCAGCATTTTAATTACATTTGCCTACTTTCTGTTTCTATTTAGTTTTGTGATTGTAAATATCCTTTTTATATAAATAAATTAAATACTTTGTTTATTGAATAGGAAGTGTTCAATAAAAATGCGTGTTGTTTTTTTATTGGTAGATTTAATTAAAAAAACATGTTTTTGTTCGAAAAACAAATCGGGCTTATAAATTTGCGACCGAAAAATATTTGCGCCTCGACTGAGTCATACGAAATGCTTTATTGTTAAATTTAAAGTATAGGCACCGAAGTTTTAACACAAGCGTAAGTAGGTAGGTACCTACCGATTCATGATTCATTCAGAACCGCATATAACTACCTATTTCACTCGTCTCAATAACTTTCCGTTACTCTATTCGCTTTATTTATTAATCCAAACACCTTTTTTTTCGTGAGATAAAAGGAAATACTTACTTATCCATTAAAAAGGCACACATTATGTACCTACCTACTAGTAAGTAAAATTATTTTTCATTACTCATACTCTGAAAGTAGGTCTGAAGTTGCCTGAGGAGCGGGTTGAAAGTAATACTTTTCAGCCCTAGGGAGAATCGTTTTCAACTGACAGCTGTCAAATTATTAAAAAAAAAATGGTTCATTTTTCTATTGAACCATGTTCCAACTTTCTATACAGCCACGATGTAAAATTGAAATAACATAGAGTTAAGTATTAATTAAAGAATATATATATTTTAAATATCTTTATTATAATTAAGTTTCAACTATTTCTTTAAAATAACATAGATTTGGGAAAAATATTTACCATTTTTCGATGATGAAAATGAAAAATAGGTATTGGCTGAATAGCTGGCCGGCCACAGAAAAAAAAAAACAAAATAGGTGGGAAAGCGGCAATAGGGTAGATGACACCATAAAACAATAATTCCAAGACACCTTTCTCTAAAAAAACACTTTATTTTGGGCCTCAAAACCCGATTTATTTTCAATGAATTGCCAAATTCGATTTTTAGTTGCTTTGAAATCAATAAATAGTCCAGTCATTGAGTTGAATAAACAGTGACGTCACAGTAGGCTATTGCCATACAAAGTCTATTAGAGAACAGCGTTTTGACAGCTCTTAAAAAGTATCTCAATTGATTGGTGTGTCATCTACCCCATTCGAATTCCGATCTTCATTAGTTTTTTCGAGTTGTATGTTTTTTTTTTACTTTCCTTGTATTCGTAATGAAAAGCACAGTGTTTACCTCGGGTTAAAGACTTATTTAGTCCCTCGAACTATTAGCGCCCTCGCTTCGCTCGGGCACCAAACCCCGTCTCGGGACTAAATAAGTTACTTTCACCCCTAGGGTAACAATGTACTATTATAGTCTTACCTTTCAGAGTTTCCAGGTAATTTAAAAAAACTTATGTCTGGATGCGTTATTGACGAATTCATACAACCAAAAACAGCACAATATTTCCTACTCGTCATATTAACTGATTTTTAGAGAAAAAATCGCGCGGTTATTGTTAAAAAAACAACACACCGTCCGTTCGACACTGCGGTACAACCGTGACTGTCTGCGCCCCAAGTGCACCCTTAGATCGAGGCGTGTAGGTATAGCTCGCGTTTCGTCCGTTTCTATGAAGTCGGAATACTGTATCATAATACTACTGTGCTAAAACCCATCCATGTTCCTTCATCGCCCTTTGTGTTCCGGGGCCACGGTATCTCTTTCGAACAGTCCCGCAACCCCGGCAGGCATCGGTCCTTACGGACCCCTTCTTTTTTGCTGACTCTCTTTGAGGCGCGCGTGGAACACGAACGCGCCGTCGACACGGCCTGTCGGCAACGGCGAGTTATGTGCTGAAGATGCTATGAGTGAATGGACTTTAATTTTGATAGGTGACAACATCTCGGAAACGTGACAATTTAGAACATTTTGCCTCATTAAAAACTTGTTTGTATTGATACCAGCTATTGATTAATTTAGGCTTTATGCGTGACCATCATCTGCCTAGCCTTTTCCCAACTATGTTGGGGTCAACTTCCAATCTAAGCGGCTGCAGCTGTATATCTGTACTTTACATGGAGCGACTGCTTATCTGACCTCCACAACCCAGTTAGTAGGTAGTTAGGTACTGGGTAATACGGTACCTCTTGGTCAGACTAGTTGTCAGACTTTCTGGTCACTGACTACCTGTAACGACTGCGACTATGTTATGAGTGACCGCTTCGTTGAAAAAAAAAATGGCGGAAGTTCGGCCGGTCAGGCTTCATACCAAAATCTTCCAAGCCCTTTGAAATAGTTCAGCCGAAGTCGTGAAAAGATATCAGTCAGACTGAGTTATTTCGAATTTATAATACTAGTACGGATAAGAGAAATAAAACCAATTTGTAGCTAACTCATTTATCTTTTACATTTACATCATGCTTTCATCGTTATCTGAGTCATACTTCGTTCATACACGCACTTTTTGAATAATGGGGAATTTTTCAGTGCTTTTTATGAACAAACTAGATGGCGCCGATTAATCTTGGAAATAATAAAATGGCTCGTTTTTATGTTCACAAAGCCTTAACTGAAGTACGGAGGACTCTAAGCTCGACTCGACGCACCAGGAGTTTAGACGTAGGTAACGCAAAAACACTCAGAAGAACAATAGCAAAAACAATTGCATAAACTTGTAGTTCAGTGATGCAAAACAGTAGACTTTTTAGGTTAAAAACGTTTGACAGAAAAAAGGTTTTTTACAGTTCCCACTCCAAATCCAACAATTAATAATAAAAAATAATGAAAAATAAATAAATTTTAATAAACATTGAGTTTGACATGTTGTGAATGCCGCTTAAAAAAATATTCCTAAAATTGATCAGCGCCATCTATTGATATATTGAAGCGTTGTGACAAACGTCAGTGGAAAATTCCCCAATATGCGATAATAAATGGAGTAAAATAGATATACCTTTTAACTATTTATATACAGCAACACCAACAATTATGTACTTTACACAATCCAGAAAAAAACACTATTTTAAACCAAAAACTAAATATTTTCCACAATTAGCAAGAGCTTGGCTTATGCACTGCCAAACACAAATAAAATGGTTCACAGCTAATAAGAGGAATAACAATCAATTAATCAATAATTTGGCCTCATTAGATACTGTAGAAATACGATAACTATTTGTTATTTATTGTGTTGTTTAATTGAATTAGATATCAAACTGCAATGGGCCCATTCGCTCTAACAGATGAGGCCCGAGTCTAGGAGTAGGTACTCTATATGCTGATTATAAATATCTGTGTTATTTCATTGACCGTTGGTCCCGGCTGTCATTTGTAGATCTTCGACAGTCGTTACAGGTACAGTTCGGTTCAAACTTAATGGCAGCTCGGAAGTTAGCTGCGAGTGACAGTCTGCGCAGTAAAATAACGCTTTAAACTTTACGGCGATTAGGAACATCTAATGTAAAGCTGCCCAGACAACAGTTTTAGGTATCAACGGGGCGCAGATGACGCATCGTTTTGTCTGTATAATAAGCAGACCGTCACTTGCAGCTAACTTCCGAGCCGCCATTAAGTTTGAACCGAACTATAGCCAGTGGACCAAAAAGTCTCGACAACCAGTCTTACCAAGGGGTTTCGTATTACACAGTACGAACTGGGTTGTGGAGGTTAGATAGGCAGTCGCTCCATGTAAAATACTGGTATTCAGCTGCATCCGATTAAGACTGGAAGCCGACTCTAACACATGTAGTAGGGAAAAGGCTAGGCAGATAATGACGATTTCATTCACGATCGAAGATCTTGTTCTTCTTAGCGTGTCGATGGCAATCTAAATTGGGTCGGCTCAGAACTGAGCCACTAGTTAGGCGCTTTCAAAAGCGTCCATCAGTTCCTGTGATGAACAAACAACAGGACACGATATTAAGTGCCCCATCGTTTGTGAAACAGCACACATTTACAGGGCAGAGTCATCAGGGAATCTCCACTTTGGTCCAAAGTCCAAACCAGCTAGGCAACTCATGTCCAGGTGGGAGATTTTCAGCAGGTGGAACGAATGTGTTAGGAAAGGATGCACTGCCTCGAAACAGCTTTAGTCGTTCCATAGACCGACAGTGAGTGGGGTGACACACTTCAGGAAGCTGTGCCGGCTTGCCAGTCTTTGCGACACGAGGGTATTTAGGTGCAAAATGGTATCGGGCGTCTGCGTGTGAAAGATAGGGCCAGAAATGAGCTGAACATTGAGATAATCACCATCTGTCTGGCCTTTTCCCAACTGTGTTGTGGTCTATTTCCAGTCTAACCGATAGCAGCTGAATACCAGTATGTTACATGTAAATAAATAAATTAGGATCAGGGCAGGAGAAACACCTAAAGTGCAGAGGAATACCAAAAGAAACGATGGATGACTGTGTGAAGGATGATATAGCTAGGAAGGAGGTGACTGCTGAGATCTTCTTAACGTACCAATGACAATGCAAATTGAGTCAGTCGGGGACGAATTTAGCACTCACAGTAGGGTACTGCATCAGCGCCTGTGATGTGCAAACAACAGGAGAGGTAGGACACGATATCACTGCTAAGCTGACGAGTGATTCAGAAGTATGGGAGAAATATGGAGGAAAAACATACTGCGCCAACCCGAAACAAATTAGCATAAGGGCAGGAGAAACACCTTCTAGTATCTAGTTGGAGGTATATTTTTATTTGAAGAACCAAGCAATGATGAAATGTCATTTTCTCATCTTAAACTAGGTACCATAAAAATGCGTTCTCCTGGGGAGTTCCGGAATTTCTTCGCTCCAGCTAAGCATAAGGAAGTAGTGAAAAGCGGGGGTCTTTCGGGAGAGTCTTATGCAATTTCAACGTTCAATAAGTGCTAGTTCTCAGCCAATTTGAATAAGTACCTAAACGACTTTAATAATCAATCCGACGGCACATTGCACATGTAAGTAGTCAAAAATCATTAATATCAGTTAGTAACACAGTAAACAAATTATTTTGTATCAGTTAGCAAGTAAATTATGCGCTACGGTTGATAACGATAACCCCAAGTCTATTTGTTTATGTTATTATTTTAGCTTGGCAACATCTTTCGTGGGTTCTTAAAATTTTCGTCTCGCAATATTGAGTCATCCTATACCTGTACCTACATTCTAAGCAAATAAAGATCTGATTCTGATTCTTTTCCTTCATTCTCCCCTGTCAACCGTCACGGTATCATTTACTCCTTTTTCCTTCATATCATTCCTCACACAATCCATCCATCGTTTCTTTGATCTCCCTCTTCCTCTCTATCCTTCTCAACGCTGTGGCTCTAAAATTCGGAATTTCTCTGAAGCACTATTTTCAGCGTTTTCTTTTAATAGCATCAAACTAAATTACTATGCATTAGGTACACCCACATTCTCCACTAACGCGATAAACTAAAATACGAGTAATATGCGTGCATTATAAACAAAAAACATAGTAAGTACTTTAATAATATTTCTAGAGTTATCTTTATTGTAAGCGGTATATGCCCCGTGAGACGAAAGGTTTTTAGTAAACCCAAATTTCGTTCCCGAGTCCCATTTGATACCATATTCTATACATCTGTATAAACTTACTTAATACAAATATTTTAAATGCGAAAGTTAGGATAACGTTATTTTTTTCTCACACATCGTGATCAAAATTTCCACGCGAACGAAGTCGCGGGCAACCACTAGTCAGTATGTAATGTTCCCACTGCTGGGACACTCACACAAAGTACGTCCCTGTGAGAGGCTGTGGGAGTATTCCACCACGCGAGCCCAGTATTGTTGGATTCTACACGTCTTTGTTTTTTTTGTTTCTAGGTCATGCTAGTTTCTTTACCATTCTTTCCAACACCGTTTCGACTTACCACTGCTCTCTTTTAATAGATGGGTCAGCCTTATAACCAAGCCTAGCGCGCTGTGGCTGAAAATTTCTTGATAGCTAAACACGAAAGCACTTTCCTGCAATCGAATTCAGGATCCCCACTCATCATTCGCGTTTTCTCTCACTAAACCAACGAGACAGTTCTTAATATAAACTCTATTAAAAATCTAAGAACAAAAAGTACGTCAAATGTCAGATATGTTTCGTTCCAAAAGATGCTGCCCGATAATCGTCTGACCCAGTGACGGATTTACCAATAGGCTGAGTAGGCTGGAGCCTAGGGCGGCAGATTTTAGGGGCGGCAAAATATGAGCCAGTTTTCTTCTTAAGTGTTACAGAAATTAATACATTCATAATTATATTCCTAAATGCTTTATATTACAAAGGTTCACACAATGACACAAGCAATTCAATATGTACCTACTAAATGTTTCACCAGTTAGATGATTTTTTCTACAACTTATTGAATCGCGTTTATTGAAAACCAGCGACGGGAATAATTTTACATTTACAAAAACTGGAAACGCCAGTAAATTGTTAGTGTGGAAGGTTTTTTTGGAACAAAAAACTAAGTTAAGGTTCAAATTCAGACTAAAAGAAAGAGAGTCCAGATGTTTAAGAATTTCTTTAAAATTATTATTGTATTTCGCCATGGAATTAAGACAAGTGTGTCGAAGGTATAGGTAACATGGGCGTCGCCAGGGCAGTTTTTTCCTGCCTGATGCCACAGAATTGGTATTATACGTAAATCTGAATTAACTCGAGGAAATATGTAAAAATTTTCGAGCTCGCTTTGCTCGCTCTTGCAGTCTAGCTTCTCTTGAATCTTATTTTTGTCTATAAGTCGCCCAGGTAACTCCGGTAGGTCGAAACAATTCTAACCTGTCCAAGGCAGGTAAAGTGTACAAATTTTCGAGCTCGCTTCGCTCGTTCTTGCAGCCTACTTACTCTTGCCTTTATCTGTGAGTCGAACAAGTAGCTCATAAGTATCAGGATTGAAACAATTCTAGCCTGTTAAAAAAAAAAAATTCGCTTAGCTCAGGAATTTACCCAAAAACTATTTCTTGGGTAATCTTAACAAAAATTTTGGGTTGTAAAAACAATCCTAAAGGAAGTGTAGAGATCAGTAGGGGCGGCAAAATTTGAAAAGCCTACTGGCGGCAAATGTGTAAATCCGCCACTGGTCTGACCTATATTCACTTGTTACGAAGATGTTCTTAAATATACTATTCTAAAATAAGTATTGCAGCAATTATTTTAGAATTGCATATTGAAGAAATTACTTTAAAATCCGGCTCGAAGGACGAAGATGTTCTTAAATATACTATTCTAAAATAAGTATTGCAGCAATTATTTTAGAATCGCATATTGATGAAATTACTTTAAAATCCGGCTCGAAGGACCAAAATAAACTAGGACTGCCATCACCATGCTTACTGATGATATGATAACGATTTCTGAACATTTAGAGGGTCACAGGCGTGATATTGTTTTTTATACATTTTCAGTCTATAACTATATACTACTATAAAGGTTTTGTTGTGAAGGTCAGACGGGCTGTCGGTCAATGTAAAATACAGGTATTCTGTATCCGGTTAGACCGGAAATGGAGGAAAATGTCGTAAGGAAAGTTTTTAGTATGAATGTAGAAAGAGTAGAAAGGAGGTGTAGTACTTCAGCAGACGAGTTCTTTAACAAAGAGCTTACTCTAGTTACTGTAGAAACTTTGACGATTGCCCTGACTTAGTGGGTGGTTTGTGTTACCTGGTTTCTCGAACAGTACATGAACAGGAGGTACGCACTAGGCGACTATTCGCTACCAGCTTTTGTAGATCCAATGCTGGGGTGCGCTCACCGCTATACCGCTTAGTCGACACATACAATACGTGTTTTGTTGCAATATACATATTATTCCTAAGCAGATATAAATATAAAAATGATATAATTAAAATTCTTAAGGATCGGCAATAGGCTCCATAGGTTTTACAAAATGTGGGTATCATTGTTAATAGGCTAGGGACCTGTATGATACATCACGCATTTTTTTTTAGTTATTGTTTTTGTTTGTTACATCTTTTATAGAATACTGTATATTATCCTTTTTATACTCTTAACTTATTTGTCATCAAGATAGCTCTGCTAGGCTGCTACATAACAGTTACGGTTGCTAACAGTTTGTTTTTATTTACCATAGTAATCTGTGGAAAATTACTAAAAATTGCACAGTAATTTAGCTTTTTGTAAATCGCAAAAAAACACTCATTTCGCACTATTCGGCCGCAGTGACTGACGTAACAACCGCTTTGTAGTGCAAGCTGATTAGAAACCACCACAAATAGAGTTGCTAGTTTTAGGGTTAGAAGGGCCTTAACGAAGCCGAAAGGCACTTGTTCTCCCCGAAATTGCGAGTGATGAATATAAATGTTGTTGGATGGAGAGGGAGAGGAAGACCAAGGAAACGATGGATTGATTGTGTGAGGAGTGATTTGAATGAAAAAGGTGTAAATGATAGCGTGACGGTTGTCAGAGGAGAATGGAAGAAAAAAACGTGTTGCGCCGACCACAAGTAACATGCAGGGGTCGAAACAGGTTCAGTGTTCAAAAATACTGATTTTACTGACCAGAAATCTAAAAAAACTGACTTTTACTGACCATCTGAACTAACTTAAAATAAAAGTTTCATGTGGACTTGAAAAAAAAATATTATTGGCCTCCACCATCCCCATAGCCAACCATCACCACCTTTTTATTATTAAAAAGTTTACAAATACTTATCAGTTTTAATATTTGTTAATAAGCAAATGACACACATCTAATCATGCAAATAATATTAAAAGTTAGAAACATTAGACATTATGATTTCTTGAAGAAGTTAGTAATCAAAGCATTTTTCTTTTTATCTATAATTTTTTGTACGTTTTCTTCTTCTTTAATTTTCTCCTCTTAGTCTTTTCTTTCTTTAACTGCTTATGTTTTTTTTTGTATCTTCATACTTTCTTTTCAATTCCTTTTTTTTAATGTCTTCTTCTTGACGTGTTCTCTCGTTCAACTTCTTGTTTAGTTCCAACTGTTTTTGCTCCTCACAATACAGTCTATATCTTATAAACGCTGTTCGAGCTAAATTCATTAATTCTTTAGTCAGAGGCACAAGATCTACTCTATTATTATACATATTTGTAAGAGCTGACTAAAGGAACGACACAGACAGGCAAAATTGTGTCAGTAAATAATTAATAAGGTTCCAAAAAAATATATGGAGCAATATATGTGTTGATCTCAAAAAACTGAAAAAACTGACCATTTTCTCAAAAAACTGACTTTTACTGACCATGCTAAAAAAAACTGACTTTTACTGATTTTACTGACTAGTTTCGACCCCTGAACATGGGATAAGGGCGGGAAGATGATGATGAATCTGTGGAAAATGTTGCGAGTAATATATTTGTAAAGTTTAATTTTAAGACATCACTGTTTATGCTTAATATAGGTACTACTGTTTGTTTTCCCAAATTGAATAAATAAATAAACTGTTTTCAAAACATCCTTACCATACGGATAATCTATATCACATCTATAGCCGTCTTCAAATTGACAAGGGTTATGTACCTACCACTTAATATTCCCCTACCTCAATTAAATTAACATAAACCCAAGTGAATGAAACGCATCGATTATACAAATTGATGTAGCTTTAAACCTACTTGAGTTCGTATTACAACATGACTTGTTTTCAACCATCATCATCTGCCTAGCCTTTTCCCAACTATGTTGGGGTCGGGTTCCAGTCTAACCGGATGCAGCTGAATACCAGTATTCTGCATGGAGCGACTGCCTATCTGACCTCGACAATCCAGCTAATACTGGGTAATACGATACCCCTTGCTAAGATTTTTTGGGCCACTGACTACCTGTAATGACTGTCAAAGATCTACCATCTACAAATGACAGCCGGGACCAACAGCTTAACGTGCTTTCCGAGGCACGAAGGAAACACGGTATTTATTTACTTATTACGACGGTTACAAGGGTATGTAAGGGTGGTCACCCATCCACGGACCAACCTAGGCAAGCACGGCTTAACCTAAGGACCGACCCGAGCGGCTGTTATTATTTAGCCACGAGCTCCACTTGTTTGGACTTGTTTTCAACCAAAGCTCATCATCTGCCTGCTTTTTTACCCGACTACGCCGAAGCCAAAAGGAAGGGTTATGATTTTAGCAGAATATTTATGTTTGTATTTACGTATGTTACTCCGTAGCGTCTAGGTGTTAGGCGTTATTATGCACCGGGTAACATAGGCTACATTTTAACCAACTTCAACAATAGGAGGAGTCGATTTTACCTTGTAAACCCTGAATTTAATTAGAGCGTGATTTATCAGTACTCGGGTTTTTTTGTTAAATAAAATAAAATAAATAAATAAATATTGCTGGACATTACACACAGCGCCATCTAGTGCCACATTAAGCAACGAGGCTTGTGTCGTGGACACCAGATAGTTGATATACTACATAGATACTTTTTGTTTGTAAATACATACTTATTATACATATAAACATCCATGACTCGGAAACAAATGTCCATGCTCATCACACAAACATTTGTTCCGACCGGGATTCGAACCCGAGACCCTAAGAACGTAAGGCAGCCTCACTACCGCTGCGCCAATCGGGTCGTCAAATCGGGTGTTGTAGTACCTATACCACACAAATTCTTGTTCCAACTATGTTGTTGCCGGCTTCCAGTCTAACCAGATGCATCTGTATTTAACATGGAGCGTCTACCTATCTGACCTTTAAATCCCAGAACGTTTCATGTTTTTAATTACCCGTAACAACTGTTAAATATCTCGTTCTAGGGACCTATTCTGCATAGTCCTTCATATAACTCGATCAAGAGTATGTCTGGACTTGAAAAGAGACTATGACCTCTTAATTTGTTTCTGTTTCACACTTTCTTTTTGACGTGTGTTGGTAAGAATCAATTTACAGAACAAACATCATCTCCATAACTTTAGTTTATCCGTGTTCTTGGTGCTCGGGATCGGGAACTCACAACAAACAGTAAATTATATACTAAATATCTCGTTTCGTGTTAATGAGACAAACATCATTTAAAATTTCATGTAGGTACCTATTATGATAGGAATCAGAATCACTGCTCGTAGCAGTTACTATTTTTAACCGACTTCTCAAAAAGGAAGAGGTTAGGTTCCAGCATCCTTTTTTAACTTTGCGGCGGAATTTTATGAGTTATTTCTAATTTCTTCTATGTGGATGATATACAATGCAAAATTTATACTTGACAAGGATTTGTGATATGTAACCACAACTAAAAAGGGTAAAAAATAATAATTTAAAGAAAAACAAAAAACCCGGCTGCGTAAAAACTAATTTTAAAAAATACGTGAAAGAATTAACTTAGCTTGTTTCTTTCTTTTTAGTTTTTATTTAAGTTAATTCTTTCACGTATTTTTTTAAATTAGTTTTTACGCAGTCGGGTTTTTTGTTTTTCTTTGAATTATTATTTTTTATTTTATACTTTTTAGTTACGATTCATTGACTTCGTTATAAGATGGTCAATTTCGCAATCTAGTCATTTCATTGAGGGAGTTAATATCGTGGGGATTATTAAGTAACACGGTGCGGTGGTCTAAACTACTGATGATTAGTCCCTTTAGTCCGAATCGTAATAGTTTTGGTGACAGAAATGTAATGATGATAACAAAAAACAATAGGAATCCAAATTAAGTAAGTATTTTCAAATTTACGTACGTACTTACTAAAGTCAGTTAACTATTCTCTCTTAGTGAGCTAAAATCAGTTGTAAAGTATGAAAACTTAAATCCATAACAAAGAATTCAATTAGTAGACGCGAAGAATCTTTAACACTGCGATTCAGAAACGTGCATCAAATGTACAACGCCATCTATCGAGCTTGGTGGTAAACTTTTTTTTCTCGGCGACTTGGCGATGAATAAAAGTTATTTTTTTACCAAAAATATTAGTTTTTCATGCTTTTTCACTGTTTTTTATGTTTGTATATCGTTAATACTTGAAATAAAAACTTAAATCAATAAGTAATATTTAGCGAGAATGATTGCTTTGTTAAACAACTTTAAATCGTTGTACCTATATCCTAAACTATTATTTATAATGAAAAATGATAAAAGGAACCTAAAGATGATTTTAAAATACCTATTCAACGACACCGCACTTGACATAGTTAATCAACTTTTTTTTTTTCATTTTGGCAATATGGCGTCTGGTTGTCGCTGTGGTGAATTTTGATTACTGTTATGTCTTTAGTGACACTCGCAAGGTTAAGACGAATCGATTGACGTAAGAATTATCAAAATCGGCCTACGCATTTGGTCTCTAGAACGCCACATAGAAACAAACATACATACATACATACATCGACTGATAAACACATTACCTTCCTTTGCGACGCGCAGTCGGGTAAAAATAACAACATTTTTGCAAAAAAAAAGCTTTTTACTTATTAACAAAGCAAAATTACCTATTCCCTAACAGGAAAAAGCTATCCAATTACGGTGAAAAGTCCAATAACTTTAAACTATGCAGTGAAATAAAACAGCACCGAATTTGGCAAGAACTAGGCGTGGGTGGGTAGGGTAGGAAAATCTAGCGAGAAAAAATTCTGAAAGGTAATGTTTTAGGTGGTCGCAAGCAGTGTAAGATAGGTATTCATAGTTCAACGTAATATGACATAACGCTTTTTTGACAATGCTAGCTGTTGCCTAGAAAATAGTACATTTTGATACAAGTGGAGAAAGTTTGTTATTGCATTCGAGGCGGTATTATAACACCCGAGCCGTAGGCAAGGGTGTTTTTGAGCCGAGAATTGCAATAACAAAACGACGTTTTCAATAAAAATACTTACTTACTTACCCTATTTGAATCGGAATTTGTTGACAATTTCGATGGTTTTATTTTTTTTGCATGGAACCCTAATCCATTTTTTAAAGAACTCCTAAGCATCAGCTATCAGTCAGTTATAGTGCCGTCAAAATCGGTCCTGCCGTTTCAGAGATTAACGGGAACAAACAGACAGACAGACAATAAATTAAAAAATATATATAATTTTTATTTTGTAAGTATAATTTTATTTTTTGTATATTTTTTTTTGTTCTTGTACCGTATGTACTTTCCCTTTCCCTACAAACTCTCTGTCTCGATTCCCCGGTACGCACCTATGTATATTTAAACATTGAAAATAATACTGATAGTCAGAGCTGTTACTTTTATCTACCGACTAGCGGACGTTACGCGGTTTCACCCGCGTAATCCCCGTTCCCGTGGGATTACGGGGATAAAATATAGCCTATGTTACTCAGGGTGAATGTAGCTTCCTAATGGTGAAAAAATTTTTGAAATCGGCGCAGCAGTTTTTGAGTTTATTCATTACAAACATACACACAAAAATACAAATCTTTCCTCTTTATAATATTAGTGTACCTAGATGTAGATTACGGCAACTTACTTGGAGGTATTCAAACATGCCCTTAAAACTTTGAAACAACCTCAAATCCAGCGACAAAACGAATCTGACACCTTGAACTTACGTTACCCAAACAAAGTAGGCTTAAATCGAGACCAGGCTAGATTTGGACGTCCTTGTGACGGTCTAGGTCGGTACAAGGACGGCCTGAGAGCCAGCTTCGCACAGATCAATACTGAACACAGTACAGAGAGATGATCGCAGCTATTTGCATCTAACTTCTAGGTGTCTAAAAAAAGAAGTGTTCAAATATTTTCAGGAATGTGAGGTTTTTATGGCCTTCTTTTATAGGGTGTAAAATACCTCATCACGAAGTCAACTAAGCATTCTGTACATCAAACTAAGTAACTTTACGCATAAATTGCTGGGAAACGACTTTTTTTTTGGGTGAAAAATCATGTTTTGTGGTAGAACTCAATGCAACGCAATCAAAACTTTGTGCTGATGGATGGATTGAATAGTACGGGGGTCGTGGAGGTGTTAAAGTAAAAATATAATAATTATACTTATATAAAAAAAAATTGTCAAAAAGTTGGAAGTTTGACCCCCAATATCTCCGTAACTAGAAGGTATGGTGTAGAACAAAAAAAAATGATCGCAATGACGGGGAGAACAAGTGCCTTTCGACTTCGTTAAGAGGTGTTTTACACCTTTTATGCATAGATTACTCCATTTAGGCATTTATACATAAATGGTGTAATCTATGTATAAATAAAGGGTGTAACAAAACTCTTAACGAAGCCGAAAGGCACTTGTTCTCCCCGTCATTGCGATTTTTTTTTTGTTCTAGATCATACTCTGGGAACCTTCTACTTAGTTACGGAGATATTGAGGGTCAAAGTTGCAACTGTTTCAAAAGTTTTTAATGTAAGGTTTTTACTTTAAACATCTCCACAACACCCGTACTATTCAATCCATCCATCAGCTCAATGTTTGAGTACTACCGTAAAACGTGATTTTTCTCCCCAAAAAAGAGTCGTTTCCCAGCAATAATATTTGAGTACTATTTTTTTTAATTTCTTTTTTGATTTTGTTCCGTTTTGAAATACTCTGAATGTTTGATAAATATTATAAAGAGGTAACATTTGTTTGTAAGTTTGTATGTTTGTAAGTTTGTATGTAGGGGGTAATCTCCGGAAGTAATGAACCAATTTTAAAAATTGTTTCACTGGTAGAAAGCTACTTAATTCGTGAGTGCTATAGGCTATATTTTATTCCCGTACTCTCACGGGAACGGGAACAACGCGGGTGAAACCGCGGGACGTCAGCTAGTGTTTGATATGTTTATTGTTTCTGTTTTCAAATTTTGTATGCACGTCATGTGCCTGCGTTGAATAAAGATTTTTTCTTTCTTTAAAGTTACTTAGTTTGATGTACAAAATGCTTGGTTGACGACTTCGTGAAGGCTTCGTTTTCACTCTGTATAAAATTACTTGTTCTGACTGATTCATCAACGCAGAGCTTTTACCACTACACGGATTGGGCTAAAATTTGGCATACCGAAAATCTTTTCCATCGTTCATGTTTGCTCGACCTTAAGGGTATATACTCCCTCAAATGGCTTAGCATGGTCCTCCGTTACGCTTAAAGTACTGCAGCATTAATTTTGAAATAAATATATATATTATGGTAAGGTTGAGGATTAATGCTAAGTACCTTGTGTGACGAAAACACGATTCCGTAAACTTTACTCGATAGAAAAAAAATCGAAAACCTCCAAATCGAACAATAAACCGCTGGTATTCAAAAATTACTTCAAATTAGATCATGAAACTTTGCACACTAACTGAACTAACCATAAAGCAGGTCTTATGTGTTTTATTTTTTTAGTCCAATCAATAGATTTTTTGTAAATCGCAAAAAACCACTCATTTCGCACTATTCGGCCGCAGTGACTGACGTAACAACCTCTTTGTAGTGCAAGCTGATTAAAACTGTATTCTAACAGTATTCAAACGAAGTTTGAACCACCAAAAATAGAGTTGCTAATTTGAGTTGAGGTAGTATAGGTTCTTAATAAAGAGAGAACACATCTAAAGATTCAAATCTTCGATTACAGGAACCTTACTGGCTACCAATACCCATTAGTCACCTAATATCACTCTAAATTCCTGTAGCCTAGACGTAGTAAATGGACTGTAATGGTATAATCTAGTTTGGGTTACGGTCTGTTTATTACATTATAGTCTTTATAGGTAATATCGTAAGGATGCCTGTCCGGAGACTATTAATCATAGGCATACGTATACCTCGGGGGGTTAATGTCTGTGTCGGACAACCTCACCACGAAGCCGTCAACCAAGCATTCTGTACATCAAAATAAGTAACTTTACGCAAAAATTAGGTACCTATTGCTGGGAAACCACTTTTTTTGCGGTGAAAAATCATGTTTTGAGGTAGAACTCAATGTAACCCACTCAAAACATTGTGCTGATGGATGGATTGAATAGTACGGGGGTAGTGGAGGTGTTTAAAGTAAAAAATTAACATTAAAAACTTGTATAAAAAAAAAAAAAAACTTGTCAAAAAGTTGGAACTTTGACCCCCAATATCTCCGTAACTAGAAGGTTCCCAGGTATGGTATAGAACAAAAAAATGATCGCAATGACGAGGAGAACAAGTGCCTTTCGGCTTCGTTAAGAGGTTTTTTATACCCTTTTTAAGGGGCGTTTAGAGGAATGGAAATTTTGCCTAGATGCCAAAACGGTAGTAATGTCAAGGTCAGTAGAGAGAGCAACGGTGGCCCAGTGGTGGCGGCCCCGACTTCTACGAACAGTAAGTCGTGAGTTCGAACCCAGGCAGGCGCGTTACTTTGTGTAATTTATTTCATCACCACTGCTCTCATAACGGTGACGGAAAACATCGTGAGGAAACCAGCGTGTAATAGAACCAAACATTCGAAGACATGTGACATCTACCAACCCGCACTGGGCCCGCGTGGTGGACTATAGATTTATAGCACATTCCCTCTCATGTGGAGGCCGTGTGTTCCAGCAGTGGGAACATTATAGACTTATTATGCTATGCAAGGTCAGACTCAGTTTTAGTTACTTTGACGGTATTATTTAAATACCTCAATAGCTTCTGTAAATACATCTATCAACAATGGTTTGAGTGCGTTACATTGAGCGTTTCCGTAAAACGTGATTTTTCATAAAATCAATCCCTGGCAATATTTTTTGCGCTGTGTACAGAATGCTTGGTTGAGTCATCGTGAGGTCCGAGTACAATCAGTCCCTGAATAACCGTCAAAACCGCGAAGCTTTTACGAAGAATGGGGGAATGGAGATAATCGCTGATAGGTTAATAGTTTAAATGCTAAGAGCAGTAACGTTATGCATAATGCATAATCAGCCTACAATGTTCCCACTGCTGGGACACACAGCCTCCTCTCTATGAGAGGGAATGGGCTATAATCCACCACGCGGGCCCAGTGCGGGTTGGTAGATGTCACATGTCTTCGATTTTTTTGGTTCTAGGACATGCCAGTTTTTTCACGATGTTTTCCTTCACCGTTTCGAGAGCAGTGGTGATAAAATAAATTACACAAAGTAATGCGCCTGCCTGGGTTCAACCCGCGACTTACTGTTAGTAAGTCTGGGCCGCCACCACTGGGCCACAGCTGCTCTTAGTAACGATATAGGTCACAAAATAAACAATAGCAAAACTTGATTCGTTCTAATCAAGACTAGTGTTCATTACATCATGACCATCAAATTCTTCCTACGTTACTCCCACGCAAGTGTATGACAATTATATTTCGACGTTTCATTCTTCAGATATATAATAACAACAATGTAGTAATTTTTATCCTACTGGCAACTTCGCACTAGTAAAGAGTAATTTCGTTACTTTTTTTTTTTTTTTTGTTTCTACCTGTGGGTAGGCTGTATGTCGGCTCACCATTATTTTTTCGTGCGCGGCAACAAGCACACTAACTCCCGAAAAAAAATCAGTTTTTTCAAAGTTAAAAATAAAATAAATATGCCCAAACGTAGTGCTGACGAAAGGATACAATATTATAGTGCAAAAATAAAGAAATTGAAAAAGCATGACAAACAAAAAAGGCGTCGTCGCTTTATAGTGTACTCTTCATCATCTGATTCCGAGGAAATAAAAGGTGAGATTATTTTTTTTCCATTCTAAATTTAAAAATCGGTGTTAAGTGGAATTTATCTATGCGTTCAGCGTCTATAAGCTTCCCTGGAGGATCAACTGCGGTTTATCACGATGGGTTAGCATGACGCTAGAAAATATCAGCCTGGAGGTTCAACTGCGGGTTAACACAAAGGCGTTGATGTTGAAAAAACAACAAAATAATGGGTACCATTTGGACCCTGGGGTCAACGA
The DNA here is from genome assembly GCA_905147715.2 of Xestia xanthographa. Lineage (NCBI taxonomy): Eukaryota > Metazoa > Arthropoda > Insecta > Lepidoptera > Noctuidae > Xestia > Xestia xanthographa. The sequence goes on from LR990667.1 coordinate 22,149,383, forward strand.
TCCCTATAAAATCTACGATTAAACATTGAAGCATTTCCATTTGAAAAATAATTCAATCGTAAGAATCTTCTTAACATTTTTTTTATGGTTAATACCCACAAATAAAAAAAAATAAAATTTTCAGATAACGGAACGCAAAACGTAGAGGAAAACATTAATGTCGATGAAACACAACCAGATGTGCCATCAACCTCCAAGTCACCCGATCAGCAGCCACCAGCCTCGGAAGAAGTAAACCCTGAGCCTGAACTCGACCCTGAGCTGCTAGAAGCTTTAGGCGATGCTGTTGTCGATATTCCAGTTTATGGCCCGGACATACACGACAAGCTGGCTCAACGTTGGTTACCAATTCTTAAAAAAGGCATAGAAAGCGAAACTAAATTAACGCTTTTAAAAGCATATACGATTCCTAACAACTGCAAGCTACTCAAAGCACCTACTTTAAACGTAGAAATATCGGCTGCTGTCACTGATTTAGTAAGAAACAGAGACAAAAAGCTTCAAACCAAACAGGACCAACTCGGCCTGGGCATTTCGGCCATCAACAAGGCAATGACTCTGCTGCTGACCAGTGATGACAAGGTACAAGCCATAAAAATTTTGTCAGACAGCTGCCGAATACTTACTGATCTTCATTTTACCGAGACGCAAGTAAGAACAAAACTCATGACGCCAGGTTTGGACAAGTCGTTCCTAACCTTAATACAGGATCAAGACAGAGATGAAACCCTCTTCGGAAGTAAATTACCGGATAAAATCAAAGCCTCAAAAGCAATCGAGAAACAAGGACTGCAAATAAAAAAAGCACCTATACCGAAGCCGTCAACCTCAAACATTCCGACGTCGAGTGCTCGTTATCAGAACCAGGGAAACTGGTCAGGGCCTCCTCGCTTCTCGTCATCGAGAAGGGGGGGGCGGACATCCTCGTACCGGGCACCAGCACACCAGCCTTACCGCCGGGCGCCGCCAGCACCGCCGACGTCGACGTCAGCACGAGCGAGTGCGGCCGCGAGCTCCAACAAGCGTGCCCCTACGAGGCAATAACTCAGGTACATGCTGGTAGACTAAAATTCTACTATAATTGTTGGTGTGGCATTACAAAGAACGCGCTTGTTCTGAGTTGGATTTATCATGGTTACCACATACCCTTTTCGCGTAAAGTTGTACAAAGTACTGTTCCCCAAAATTTCTTTTCCGTCAAGGAAAAGCGGGACATGAAAGTAGCTATTCGTAACTTAATAGATTTAGGCGCAATTACGGAACAAAAACCTAGAATTGATCAATTTGTATCTAACATTTTTTTGACACCAAAATCGAATGGTAGCTATAGATTTATACTAAATCTTAAACGATTAAATAAGTTTGTTTCAAACGAGCATTTTAAGATGGAAGACCATAGAACTGCATCAAAAATGGTACCAAAAAAGGGCTTTATGGCAACAATCGATCTCAAAGAATCATACCTTCTTGTCCCTGTAGCTAGATCTCATCGCAAGTATTTGAGATTTCAGTTTGAAGATGAAAAATTACGCAATCACACATATGAATTTAACGCTTTGCCTTACGGACTATGCTCCGCACGTCGAACTTTCACAAAAATCATGAAAGAAGTTGTAGGTTATTTAAGGCATCGCGGATATAAATCTGTTATATATCTTGACGATCTATTATGTCTTGGAGATACCTACGACGAATGTCTTAAAAATGTTACCGAAACTCTAAAATTGTTGAATTGCTTAGGTTTTGTAGTTAACTTTGAAAAAAGTAGTCTACACCCACAACAATGTTGCAAATTTCTAGGATTTATGTACAACTCTATAGACATGTCAATAACATTACCGTTAGAAAAGCGTCGCAAAATATTACAAGTTGTACAAAAATATTTAAAGTTACCGATTTGTACTATTAGGGAATTTTCTAGCTTGTTAGGGGTTCTGACCGCAGCATGTCCAGCCGTTAGATACGGCTGGCTCTATACCAAAGAACTAGAAAGACAAAAATATTTAGCTCTTAAAAAACATCAAATATACGAAGCTAAATTTAGACCTTCTGCTGTAATCTTACCTGACATAGATTGGTGGATTAAAAATATAAATTTCACGTCAAATACTCTCGAATCTCGGGATTTTGTTTTAGAAATATTTACCGATGCTTCTAAAACAGGTTGGGGTGCATTTTGTAACAACGAACGTGTCAACGGTGGTTGGAAAGACAGCGAGCGCAACTTTCATATTAATTATTTAGAGTTGCTTGCTGTCTTTCTTGGCCTGAAATGCTTCGCTCGAGACCCAAAGTACAATGATTGTAATATTTTGCTACGTGTTGACAACACCACTGCTATTAGTTATATAAATAAAATGGGAGGGATTCAATTCCCTCATTTAACCAACTTAACCAAAACAATCTGGCAGTGGTGCGAAAAACGGAATATCTGGCTGTTTGCGTCGTATATAAATAGTAAAGATAACATAGAAGCCGACCAAGAGTCGAGAAGAATCAATCCCGATATTGAATGGAACCTCTCTGACTCGGAATATCAGAAGGTATTGGCTTTCTTTGGCGAACCAGTTATAGATCTCTTTGCTTCTCGCACTAATGCAAAATGCAAAACGTATGTTTCATGGAAACCAGACCCCGACGCCATGGCAGTAGATGCATTTACAATAAATTGGAAACACACAGGTTACTTCTACGCATTTCCATCCTGCTCTTTGGTTTTGAAATGCATACAAAAAATTATTAAAGACGAAGCAATAGGTATCGTTATTTTCCCATATTGGCCGTCACAGCCATGGTTTCCATTGCTTAATAAAATGCGACAGTCTGATATTTTATACTTAACGCCTGATTCAAATATGTCGTTGTCCTCTTTCAGGACTTCCCAACTCCCTGTGAGACAGTTTACCCTGGCTGCAGCGGTGCTCTCAGGTCTGCCTTCGAGTCCAGAGGAACACCAAGCCTTGCGCTCGACCTAATGATGGCTTCGTTATCCCAGAATACACTTTCCCAGTACAACTGTACTTATAAACTATGGTGGCAGTTCTGTGAAGCAAACAGTCATAACCCTTACACTGGTTCTCCAACAGATGTTATGTTATTTTTAACTAAACTATTTAATGATGGTGGCACTTATGGATCTTTAAATTCTCATCGCTCAGCTCTTTCCTTGCTGTTAGGCAGTCTAGTAACTTCTAACGACCAAGTTAAAAGGCTTCTAAAAGGCGTTTATAAATTAAGACCTGCCACTCCAAAATACACTTGTACGTGGGATCCACAAGTAGTTTTAAATTTTGTGTCAGAATGGATACCCAACAGAGGGCTTTCAATTGAAAGAATCACAAAGAAGCTAGTGGTTCTCCTAGCATTATGTACAGCGCATAGGGTACAGACTTTTTCTCTAATAAAATTAGAAAATATTGTGGTGGGCCCATCTGGTATTCAGATAGGTATTTCTGATGTCATAAAAACGTCCGCGGCTGGACGCGAACAACCTGTACTGGTATTACCGTACTTTAATGAGAATAGGGCAATCTGCCCCGCTACCATAATAGAAGATTATATATTCGCCACAAAAAATATAAGAACTGAAGCAACAAACAGCCTTATATTAACGTATAAGCGTCCGCACAAACCAGCAACTGCTCAAACCATCAGCAGATGGATCAAGCAGGTGCTGTGTGCGAGCGGCGTGGACGTGTCTGCGTTTAGCGCGCACAGCACGCGGCACGCAGCCACGTCCGCGGCGTCCGCCTCTGGGCTCTCGTTAGATGTCATTAGGAAAGCAGCTGGCTGGACCAGTACGTCTCAATCCTTTGCAAAGTTCTACCACCGCCAGGTAGTGGACAGAGGTAACTTTGCTCGGTCGGTATTACAGACAAACGGTTCTTTGTGATTTTATTAGTGACAATTAATTAAGTAAATTACAACAGAATTTTGTTATTATTACTTACATATAAAAATATGTACTATCTAAGTTTTTTTGATTGTGTAGAATAATATGAATACCTAAAGTATTAATTACCCACAGAAAATAAAAACTCTTTTTTTCTTTTCGTAAATCTCTGTTTATTTTATTTCACAATCTCTGAACATCTACATTGTTGTTATTATATATCTGAAGAATGAAACGTCGAAATATAATATATGATCAAACGAACTTGCAAAAGTGAAGTTCGATCGATATTATATGAGTACGTTTCATTCGAAGATATATACTCCCACCCTCCCTATACCCATAGTGAAAACTTTGAAAAAAATCTCTAAAAATAATGGTGAGCCGACATACAGCCTACCCACAGGTAGAAACAAAAAAAAAAAAAAAGTAACGAAATTACTCTTTACTAGTGCGAAGTTGCCAGTAGGATAAAAATTACTACATTGTTGTTATTATATATCTTCGAATGAAACGTACTCATATAATATCGATCGAACTTCACTTTTGCAAGTTCGTTTGATCATATATTATATTATCTTGTCCTTGTAATACTGTTGTGACAAGAGTTATGTCGCGAATTTTGTCGATGCTTTATTAAGGGCCTATACTAGGTACCTCAAATGGCTTAGCATGATCCTTCGTTACGCCTAAAATACTGCAGCATTAATTTTGAAACAAATATATGGTACAAGTTGAGGATTAATGTTAGGTCTTATGTTTGGCGAAAACACGATTTCATAAAATTTTCTCGATAGGAAAAAAATCCCAAAGTTACCTCCAAATCGAACCATAAACCGCTGGTATTAAAAAAATACTTCAAATTAGATCATGAAACTTTGCATACTAACTGAACTAACTATAAAGCAGGTCTTATGTTTTAGGAATTTGTGTAGTATACAGTATACTACCACTAAAAAAACCCGACTACCTACTGAAAAATCACGCTTTAGTTAAAATCGGGGCTTACAAGGTAAAATCAACTCCTCCTATTGTTGAAGTCGGTTAAAATGTAGCCTATGTTACCCGAGCCATAATAACGAATCGATTGACACCTTATTCATCAAAATCGGATTAATAGTTTAGGCGCTACGGAGGAAACGACGTAAATACAAACATAAATACATAGACTGATTTTTTGAATTTTGGCTTCGCTGTAGTCGAGTAAAAAAATTTGACCTACTTATCTGGTGGAATGGCGTGTCCAAAAGATCGATTTCCAATGCATTTAAACAAAAATGTCTTAAATATTATATGTCTGTTGAAAACTCCTACTTCTAATCAAAGTACCAAGGAGTCAAGGGCCAAGAAATAATTAGACAAAGCGTAAGACAAATTGACAATGCACGGATGCTGACAGCCGAGTACGAAGTATTATATTATCTGTGGCCGAGGTAAGGTCAAAGGTCCACATGTCCGCATCGTAAGCATCGGACGCATCGCAAGTTACCTCTCGGAGCAAATGAGCAGATTCGAGCGATCCGCACAGTGCACGCACTTGTGTGACTTTCTATTCAAAGAATACTACGATCCGTTTGATGCGATGGCCGATGCGTCCGATGCTTACGATGCGGACATGTGGACGCTTACCTTTACATTTTGTCGGACTGACTCCCATCTATACCATGGGGTCAATGGGTATCGCTTAAATATGTGGATAAAAATACTATTAGGCTGGGTAAACAAATTTTGATGAGCAAACGACATTGTTGCCAAGTCACACAGAAGCCTATACCTAGCTATGGATGATGATGAGGATGAAGTATGTGGAGTTTCTTGGCCATCTTTTTCCATGGAGATCTACGCTTTGGGTGGGATGCAACTTTCACAATTAAACACCTGGGCCAGGGACGCACAGAACCTGGAAGTGTGGTAGAAGAAAGGGGAGGCCCATATACCCAGCAGTAGGTGATTCCTGGCTGATATGATGATAATGATGCCTTGTGCCAGCATAACAGCTACAGTCCCAGTCCCAGGAACTGGGACTGGGACTGTAGATTCATATTTTTGTCAATTCAAAATTGCCTGTAATTAGCCACCTTGAAGACCATCGTGTCCACCAAAACATCGTGAGGAAACCGGCATGTCCTAGAACCAAAAAATCGAAGACATGTGACATCTACCAATCCGCACTGGGCCCGCGTGGTGGATCATAGCCCATTCCCTCTCATTGAGAGGAGGCCGTGTCAGAGCAGTGGGAACATTATAGACTGATGATGAGCCACCTTGAAATAAATCCCTGATTTTGAAGTATAGATCGCGGGAGAGATGGCCCGGAGTACTGGAAAATGGTTGTTGTCGCCAATGATGGCCTAAGAAATGAGACGACTTGGCTATTTCCACGTGTGACGGAGCAGGATGAAAATAGAGAGTGGAAAGTTATTGAGACCTTTGCCCAGTAGTGGAACAAGACAGATATACACTTCAGTCGGTTCACTACTCGTTTCTTTATTGAATAAGGCGCAGCCAAAAGGAAGGGTTATGATTCTAGCAGTCTATGTATGTATGTATTTACGTATACTCCTCCGTAGCGTCTAAACTATCCATCCGATTTTGATGAATAAGGTGTCAATCGATTCGTTATTATGGCACGGGTAACATAGGCTACATTTTAACCAACTTCAACAATAGGAGGAGTCGATTTTACCTTGTAAACCCCGAATTTAATTAGAGCGTGATTTTTTCAATAGTCGGATTTTTTGTTGTAGTACCTATACCACACAAAGTATTGTTAATCTTCAAAGTTACATAAGGCAGTCTACCAAATCGCCCGCCCTTCAGCACCTCCTAGTGTTTTGGAGGGAGAAGAGGCGAAACAAACTCCCCAGTAACACACCTGTCTGTTAAGGGCCATTTATATCCCTCAAATGGCTTAGCATGATCCTCCGTTACGACTAAAATACTGTAGCATTAATTTTGAAATAAATATATGGCAAAGTTGAGGATTAATGCTGAGTACTATGTGTGACGAAAATACGATTCCATAAACTTCTAGATAGAAAAAAAAACCAAAGTTACCTCCAAATCGAACAATAAACCGCTGGTATTCAAAAAGTACTTCAAATTAGATCATGAAACTTTGCATACTAACTGAACTAACTATAAAGCAGGTGTTATGTGTTTTATTTTTTTAGTCCAATCAATAGATTTTTTGTAAATCGCAAAAAAACACTCATTTCGCACTATTCGGCCGCAGTGACTGACGTAACAACCACTTTGTAGTGCAAGCTGATTAGAAATTTACTCTAACAGTATTTCAAACGAAGTTTGAACCACTACAAATAGAGTTGCTAATTTTAGGGTTAGAAGGGCCTTAAGTTAGGAGAACCCAACTTTCGCGTTTCAATACTTCAACTTTCCAGGAATAGTTAACTACCCTTTACCAATTGGTACAAAGGTCAATCTGACGAATATCACAATCGATTTCGGTTATGCGCTCGTAAAATCATATCAAGACGGATTATCGGTTCGCATTTAAAATGGAGTTGCATGTTTATAAGAATTTGATTGTCAAGGAAATGAGAAAAACAGGGTCGCTTGCAAATTAACATACTATAGCCTCTATAAACGGGTTTACGGTACACGTGCATTTTGCGAGTTATTTTTAAGTCCCATGTAGTTACTAGTTACTAGTTATTATTCTGTGCATGTAGTAAGAGGCCAGCCGAAGAAAGATGATTGATGATTGAGCACCACACCCAGCCAGGAGCAAGCCTGACCCCGGACAAGCCGGATACACCAGGGGGCACTATTTTGTAAGGAAAGACATGCTCTGGGATGGGAGAGGAAGCCCGACCAACCGCAGCCAGTCGGGCACAATCAGCCGACTATGCAGCCTAGAGCCGATATAGGAATAGTGGTAAAGACAAGTACAATCCATAGGAATGAAAGAGGCCAGCCGAAGAAAGAATCGACAAAATTACAGATGAACAAAAGAATTCTGTCATTATATGTCTTTTTGTGGATTTTTTCTTCGAAGAAACCCATTTCTACGGTGGTCATCCTACGCGGGCAGGCTGCCACTGCAAAAGTAAATAATGGCAAAACCCAATAACACTTCGCTAGTCCTAGGAATTCTTTCCAAGACCTTAAGTCTTGCAGTAGTTCTTGCGACCAACGAGAAAGTCAGTGAAACATTGGAAGTATGATGACTTGCACTCTTCAACACGCTGTGACCAAGACTCGTTCCTTTACCGTACGAGAAGAGGACTTTTCTGAGCATTTTGGGATCACAGGCGTCATAGCTGTGATGTTGTTTTTTTTTATACATTTGCATTCTACAACGTATTGTAACTGGTTTGTGAAGGTCAGACGGGCTGTCGGTCAATATAAAAAATACATAATAATATGTAGATGGGTTTAAAAATCCAGATGAAGACCAGATAAACGATAGATGGACTGTGTGAAGCATGATATCTTCTTTTTAGCGTGTCGATGGCAATCTAAATTGTGTCGGCCCAGAACTGAGCTAATAGGACGATATGGCTAGAAACGAGGTGTCTGATGAGATGACAAGTAATAGAGAAGTATGGAAGAAGACGGGCTCCGCCGACCCCTAATCAATTCGGATAAGGGCAGGAGAATGATATAGACCGGAAACCGACCCAAAGATAAACAAAGAGAACTTGGGAATAAGTTAGGCAGATATTGGAAAGCGTCCCACTAGGTGGACCGATGACCTGGTGAAGGTTGCGGGGATCCGCTGGATGCGAGTCGCACGGGACCGGTCAATGTGGCGACACTTGGGGGAGGCCTATGTCCAGCAGTGGACGTCTTTTGGCTGAAATGATGATGATGATGATGTGTGTGTGTGTGTGGCGAGAGGGAGTGGGACGTTATCCACCATGCAGGCCCCCTGTGCGGGTTGGTTGATATCACATCTTAGAATTGTATGACAAATGCTTGCACTGACTGGACTCGGACTGTGTGGTTCTTTCTTCAAAAGACCATCTCGGACACTAATCTGCATAGTCCTCATGTGAATTGAGCAAGATTATGTCTGGACTTTAATTTAAAAGAGACCTCTGAATTTGTTTCGGCTGTTTCTTCTCAAAGTAGTGTTGTAAAAACCTATTTATCATTTATGTTTTTTCCTTACAATGAATTCCTTCTGTTGGCCTGACAGCAATTAAAATTACTTCATTGCAATTCGTTTCAAGGTCCGTTCGCTACAGCCTGCATAGAAAATAACTTGAATGCCCTTGAAATGCCTTTCACTAATTTATGTAGAACTAAATTACTTAGTAAAGGAAAAATGAAAGACTGTGAACAAATATTTGGCAAGAACAAATTAATTTGTAGTGGGTACAATTGTTTTGTATGAGGTATTTACTTGTGTGATTGTTTTTGGCAACAATAATAAATGGGGTAAGTTTTAATTTGGATAACCCCGTTTAGCCGTGTGGTATCCGGCAGAGTAGAATAGAACCAACCCTACACTCACGGGTACGACACCCGTGAGTGTAGGGTTGGTTCTATTCTATACTATTCTACTTGCTGTGATTTGAAGCCGTGTGGTATCCGGCAGAGTAGAATAGTACCAACCCCTTACATTACACTCACGGGTGTTGCGACACCCGTGAGTGTATTAGTCGCCTTATCTGAAGGCGACTAATGTCTGAGGCAGAACACCTTGCGCCTCCGTAGACCAGAGAATGGGCAGCAGCGTTTTCTGTTAGTCTTTCATCACTGCGATCTCCAATCCGCCTGCCAAGCGTGGAGATTACGGCAAATTCCTCCCATCATGGGAGAGGCGTATGTCCAGCAGTGGACGTTATAGGCTGTTGTAGTAACCCCGTTAATCTAGAGACTAGTGGTCCAAGTTCGATTCAAGAAGGCAATCTTTTCTTTATCGTGTGGTTAGTCCCCAACCTGGTGTCAGAGTTTTTATGCCGCCCATGACTTAGCTTTACATGCCGTCGAGAAATATCTCTCAGGCATGCTGGTTTCCTCACGAAGTTTTCCTTCACCCAAGCAAGGCAATGTTGGTCTCAAGAAAGTTCTTAGTAGTAAAGATCTTCAGACTGGCACTTAACGCACAGCTTAAGGTCTACAAATGACCTCTCAAGGAAGAAATTAAAAAAAACATTCAGTAAGGACCGGACCCCACCAACGCGGAGACAGGCGGAGATGTGCGAAGCGGAAAAGAAAGGACATGCGTAAGAGCTAGGATGTATCCCCCGAAGCTGTGCGGATTGAGGAAAGGAGATGTGCAAAGAGGCAAGCCGCTCACCTCACAGCACACCGCTCACTCAACGCTGGCGGCCAAGAGGCTGGCTTAAGCAATTAAGAGACATCTCAACTCTCTACTCAACCGTTTCTACTAAAGCTAATCGGACTCGAGAAGTGTAAACGTGAGAGGTGGTTTACAACACCATCTCTTCTTTCGTCGGTCTCCGCTTCGATGGAGTCCGGCCCTAAAGGATTTGAATAGAGAATGAACTTCTGTATGGAATTCCTTTATCATTTTTACCAGGCACTGCATGGTTTGTGCATACATAAACATTTTTGCCATGCTCATTGATCATGAATTAAAAATTCCACCATTGTGTGTATTAAAGGAATCATCTAGAGGTTGATTGTCCCGAGTCATTATTAGCCTACTGCATACAGAACATTTTTTTTAAGTTGTTCTTGACTGAACAATAAAAGCCGCGGGGCGTACTTCGTGGTTAAGGCCCTTCTAACCCTAAAATTAGCAACTCTATTTGTGATGGTTCATCCTTCGTTTGAAATACTGTTAGAATAAAGTTTTAATCAGCTTGCACTACAAAGCGGTTGTTACGTCAGTCACTGCGGCCGAATAGTGCGAAATGAGTGTTTTTTTGAGATTTACAAAAAAAATGTTGATTGTATTAAAAAAATAAAACACATAAGACCTGCTTTATAGTTAGTTCAGTTATTATGCAAAGTTTCATGATCTAATTTGAAGTAGGTACTTTTTGAATACCAGCGGTTTATTCTTTTTATTGTTTAGTTTTAGATTCTTTTTTTTTTTTTTTTATATTATTTTTGTATTTCCTGTGCTTGTCCAAAATAAATATTTTTCTTTTTCTTTCTTTCTTTCTTATTGTTCGATTTGGAGCCTAACTTTGGATTTTTTTTCTAATAGAGAAAAGTTTATGGAATCGTGTTTTCGTCACACATAGTACTTAGCATTAATCCTCAACTTTACCATATATTTATTTCAAAATTAATGCTGCAGTATTTTAGGCGTAACGGAGGATCATGCTAAGCCATTTGAGGGATATATAGCCCTTTTTTATTTAATTTTTTCGGATGGGAAACCATCAAATGACTCCTCCCGCTCTGGGCGGAGCAGGAGGGAGTGTCAGACTTTTACCGACTAAAACCCATCCATGTTCCTTCAGCGCCCTTTGTGTTCCGGGGCCACGGTATCTCTTTCGAACAGTCCCGCAACCCCGGCAGACTTCGGCCTTTGCGGACCCCTTCCTATTGCTGACTCTCTTTGAGGCGCGCGTGGAACACGAACGCGCCGGGGATATTATAGCCCTTAAGTCGGTCTGTAGGTGGGTATCCATTAAATACCGACTTTGTTTTGACTTTCATACATTGATTTTCACTGAAATGTCATTACCCACAGCTTGAATTTTATTACTAAAATTAGCGAACTCATAATTCTTTTCCCCTTATCCCAATTCATTAGTGGTCGGCGCATCATATCTTCTTCTCCCACACTTCTCTATAACTCGTCATCTCATCAGACACCTCCTCTCTTACCATATCATCTTTCACACAGTCCACCCATCGTTTCTTTGGTCTTCCTCTACTCTTATACCCATCCACATTCATACTAAACTTTCCTCACGACATTTTCCTCATTCTTCCGCATCAGATGTCCATACCACGACAACAGATTATCCAAACAAATTGGCGAACTATTCAGACATTAAAAAAACAAAATATTCATTCCAGGATGCTGATTTTGAAAATAGGAACAACATACCTACATAACCAAAATTAAGTCATTTATCTATACTAATATTATAAAGAGGTAACATTTGTTTGAAAGTTTGTATGTTTGTAAGTTTGTTTGTAGGGGGGTAATCTCCGGAAGTAATGAACCGATTTTTTAATTTTTTTCACTGGTAGAAAGCTACATTATTCGTGAGTGCTATAGGCTATATTTTGTTCCCGTACTCCCACGGGAACGGGAACTACGCGGGTGAAACCGCAAGACGTCAGCTAGTTCAAAATAAGCTGATAGTCAGCACTTTTTGAACGTCAAAGTTTACAAGAGACAGTTCCTCAAAACGACCACCCTTCGACACTTCCACACACTTCGGTAGAACTCAATGTAACGCACTCAAAACATTGTGCTGATGGATGGATTGGATAGTGCAGGGGTCGTGTATAAATCTTACATCAAAAAAGTGTACTTACTTAAAAAAAAGTTGCGAACAAGTTGGAACTTTGACCCTATCACGGAGATAATAGGGGTCAAAGTTCCAACTTTTTTTAACTAGATGGTTCCCAGGTATGGTCTAGCACTCTAAAACAAAAAAATGATCGCAATGACAGGGAGAACAAGTGCCTTTCGGCTTCGTTATGAGCCTTTTTACACCCTTTATAACCTCTGACATAATGATGTTGTTTGGACACAAATATTACGAAATCCGAGCTTGGAACGGCTCAAAACAAAAAGTAATATGCCATAAGCTCTCTTAAGATTTGCGTGAGAGGTACCTACGTAAAGTTTTCTATTGTCTGCAAAATGATTACGGCATGGAAGTTATAAAGGAATGAACTGGATATTATTATGACAGCATTTAGTATGTGATGTAGAAGAGTTTTGCCCAACAGTGGGACGATAAAAGTTTAAATTGTATTTCTAAACAGATTTCTTGCAGGTGACTTTTTTCTGCCACGAAAAAAAGAAGTAGTAGTAGTGTTAGAAGTGGTTATTGTGAGTTTTTTTGTATTTATGAACTGCATTCGAAGAGCTCGTGGCTAAATGAAAACAGCCGCTCGGGGTCGATCTTTAGGTTAAGCCGTGCTTGCCTAGGTTGGTCTGTGGATGGATGACCACCCATTACATACAGTTTCCTCTGTGCCTCGGAAAGCACGTTAAGCCGTTGGTCCCGGCTGTCATTTGTATCTTTGACAGTTGTTACAGGTAGTCAGTGGGACAAAAGGTCTGACAACCAGTCTTACCAAGAGGTACCGTATTACCCAGTACTAGCTGGGTTGAGGAGGTCAGATAGGCAGACGCTCCATGTAAAATTCTGGTATTCAGCTGCATCTGGTAAGACTGGAAGCCGACCCCAACATAGTTGGGAAAAGGCAGTCAGATGTACTGGGTAATACGATACCCCTTGGTAAGACTAGTAGTCAAGACTTTTTGGGCCATTTACTACCTGTAATGACATAATATCGGCTTGTTTTCTTCGTCCACACTTTTTTATTAGTCACCATTCATATAGTCATTCTCTTTCAAACCTATATTATCGTGAATCATTCCTTTTTTTGTTAAAAACAAATATAGCTAAAGTACCAGGAGAGCATACCAACAAAGAGATACCAGACTATTAGTGCTGCCCTTCTGAAAGGTCAACTTAACAGCAGAGTAAGCTAACTCTACTTGTTTATGGATGAGTCACTGACTTGATGTTTTAATGGCTATTACATATTAGGCACATACTACAAGCAAGAATATGTCTGGACTTCAAAAAGAGACTATGACCTCTGAGTTTGTTTCGGATGTTTCTTCTTAGAGTAGTCAGGTACGAAACACCGGCCCCACCTAGTTTAAAAAAAAATGATGTGTAAAAGTGTTTGTAAAAACCTACTTGCAAAATAAACATCATTTATCATTTACATAAATTCACGCCCTTTTCCCGTAAGGGTGGGTAGAAACTACAGAATTTGCACAATCTAATAATCTAAATGCAAAAGTTTGTGTGTATGTTTGTTACTCTTTCATGCAAAAACTGCTGAACGGATTTGGATTAAATTTACCACACATAGTTTATGACCTGGATATTTTTGGCAATGGGTGTTATTTACCTGAAATAAATGATTTTATTATTATAGATTTATTATATTATATATATTATATTATTTATTTTATTATATATATTATATTATTATTTTATATTATTTATTTTATTATATATTTATTATTATTAACCCCCTCCGCCACATTTATTTTATACATCTGATTACACACACACACCTGACCTTTGAAGAACATAACCATTAAGGTCAGTGTCTGTGACACTCACCTCTTAGGCAAATACCTTTGAGGAATTTATTTCATCATCCCTGGTTTTACAATGGAAAAGGAACACATTGTGAAGAAACCAACTTGTCTTAGAACCAAAAATTCACTGGTGGACTACTGGCTAGTTTCATCTTACAGAGAGGAGGCTTGTATCCCAGCAGTGGGAATGCTAGAGACTAATTATGCAAGCTATTGTATATCGGGTCTGAACCGTCAATTGTAGATCTTTGACAGTTTTGACAGGTAGTCAGACGTTTGAAATTCTGGTAATCAGTTTTATAAGCGGCCTGTTGGTACACTTGTTGGCAACGGGTATAGTGTTACACAGTAAATGGGTTGTTAGGTCTAATGTAAAGTTGAGACTGTTAATCAGCTGCATCAAGTTAGACTGGAAGCCAACTTCAACATACTTCGAAAAAGGCAGGCATACAATGAGATATTGAGGAATAAGGCAAATAAAGCCCAAAACAAGCCGTTTAGATAGTTTTCTAGGTGTTTACAAAACAGTTACTTAATGATTATTATGTTTGCAGATGCAGACATCTTACCGCAGTCACCTTTTGACCTTATGGTCAGCAAAGCAGTTATCAGTGGATATCTACAGACCAAACATGGAGGCATTGATAAAAACTACAAAAAAACTTACAAAAACTGTTGGAAAACTACTTCCAATAATGAACTTGCCGACAGGCCCAATCATTCTTAATTTATTTTAAGAGGGCTATTACAAATTTTCTTGTTTTTGAGTGTTTTAAGAGTCTAGCACTCAAATATAAGAAAAATTTTGATTTTTATTTTGAGCGCTCCCTAGAGAATTAATCAATCTTTCTCGGGCATATTTTTTTATTTCATTTTGTGGCCATATTTAAACCATAATCACACTTCTAAACTGAGATTTTTGATGTGTGATTATGGTTTAGATATGGCCACAAAATTAAAAAAGATATATGCCCGAGAAAGTTTGATTAATTCTCTAGGGAGCGCTCAAAATAAAAATCAAAATTTTTCTTATATTTGAGTGCTAGACTCTTAAAACACTCAAAAACAAGAAAATTTGTAATAGCCCTCTTAAATTGTATCGACAAAAACAGAACTTTTTTTTGCCAACATGAGTTTGACATTTATTTATTTTCAGCTCCAATCAAACAGGACAAGGCAACTGGATATACAGCCAATAAACTCGTATTGGAATCTTATCGGATACGTCTTTATTGTTATTTCTAAAGGGTGGAGAGACACACCTGTATTACACGACACTCCTTCACCGCAAATTAATTAATTCGACGCCAAAACCATCTACAATTTATTGCTTCAAGCACCCGCGACATTTTCCAATATTAAAAATATCACGCAAGTTTCGCTCTTACGGGAGTATCGTCCGATTATATGTACACCACTAATTATCGATTAAATACAACACTATTTGAGAAGAAAACTGTCTGCCTGTGTACCGCGAATGACGCGCAAACTCCCGTAGAATACATTCGTAATGTGATTCATTTGAGTTTTACTTAGAAAACTGTGAAAGAATCCCGAAAAAAATAACTAAAATTAATAAGACATTACGCTAGAAAGGAACGGAGATGGTTACCCGGCCGATTTGAATGGACTGCGACGTGATGCAGACGTCGCATTGTTACGTCACTTTCGCACGCTGCCGGGTTATACACAAGTGAGACAGGGACAGGTCCCAGCAATCCCACCCACATATAATCGATTTTTATTCAAGCAAGACATTTTTTTCTCAATTATACACACGTATTTACAAATAAAACACATTACTATATTTTAAAATGACCGCCTACGCACATGTGAGTGTCGCAAAAAAACACAAATACTCACCGTGAAAATTTTCACGACTGGTCCCGTCTGACAAGGAACAAATTTAGATACGCTCGAAATTCACACAATAAACACTTTACAAGTGCAGCTAAACGTTAAATATAATTATTACAGTTTTGCGAAGGCGCTAGCGACGTCCTTCAGCGTTTGTCGCGACATATTTTTTATGTTTTCCAGTAATTTTAACTGGGGACTAGCATCGATCGCGTAGCCATGACAGATACATTTTCAACTGAATGAAGTTGGTCTCGGTCGCTCAGCTGACGGACAAGTTTTTTTTCTGGTTGACGCAGTGAAGTGAGCGGGGATCGCTGTAAGGAGGTTAGTGACCTATGCGGTGTAATTTTAGGGTTCCACACGGTACCGCAATGTATGGTTTGCAGGTGACATTTGTGCGGAATTATGTAAGTTTAACTTGCGTAATGATAAGGAAAGACCATTGTAAAAAACCATTGTTAAGCCAAAAATAGGTATTTATATTTTGTTTCCCTTCGAAACAATCAGCTGACGAGCGCTTTGTCTTTCGTCGCAACGGCCTTGGCTAGGAATGACATTGAGAGGTCCGAGGTTACCTTTTTTTTTTCGGTTGGGAAATCATCAAATGACTCCTCCCGCTCTGGTCGGAGCAGGAGGGAGTGTCAGACATTTACTGACTAAAACCCATCCATGTTCCTTCATCGCCCTTTGTGTTCCGGGGCCTCGGTATCTCTTTTTATCAGTCCCGCAAGGTTTCTGTACCTTAGTACCTAGCTATCAGTAGATGGTTGTCCGCCATGCGTGTATTACCAGTAGTGGACGAAGTTATGGGAGTCAAGTCTTGTCTTCTGTAGTTCTGGCTACCCTCATGGGAAAAAGCTTAGGATCTGTAACGTACGCACGTGTGGACGGTTGTTAGATAGGCCAGGGATTAGTACTTGCTGTGATTTGTAGCCGTGTGGTATCCGGCAGAGTAGAATAGTACCAACCCCTTACATTACACTCACGGGTGTTGCGACACCCGTGAGTGTATTAGTCGCCTTATCTGAAGGCGACTAATGTCTGAGGCAGAACACCTTGCACCTCCGTAGACCAGAGAATGGGCAGCAGCGTTTTCTGTTAGTCTTTCATCACTGCGATCTCCAATCCGCCTGCCAAGCGTGGAGATTACGGCAAATTCCTCCCATCATGGGAGAGGCTTATGTCCAGCAGTGGACTTTATGGGCTGTTGTTGTTGTTGTTGTTGTTGTGATTTGATGTTATTCTTTTGCATTCTGCTTTAGTTTCTTCTTATAAAAATCATCATTACACTACTAAGTACCACTCCACGAAGATTTTTAAATTTATTTGACATCACTGCCGATTTTAGGGCCGTGCCCACAACCTATTTTGAGGGCTGGATCCGCACCTGCATCACACACCTCCTCTTTGCCATACGATTCTTCACATCGTCCATCTATCATTTCTTTGTTTACTTCTACTCTTATACCCATTCATACTCGAATCAAAACTTTCCTTACGACATTTTCTTCATTCCTACGCATCACATAGGTACCACAACCTTTGACTATAAAATGTCTAGATGGAGCGTCAAATGCGCGCAAACGTGTCAAAAAATATCAGCCAACTGTTGGCTTATACTTAAGTGCTTACCCGCCGATTAGTCCCGATCGTGCTGTTTTGGCGTCACTACGTATTACGCGCGCTAAGTTATTTAGTTAGTTAAGTTATTTTATTTTATTATGTACCGTACTTATTAAATAATTAACAGCGATAAAATGACGGTATGTGCTATTAAACTGTGCCGGAATTATACAGGAAGGGTAAAAAATACCAAGCATATCACCTATCATTGATAAGTAACCAAAAAACGATATGTTTCATTTTTGTTTTTATGAACATAAAATTACGCCATATTTTATCAGTGTTACCAGTTTCTTTTTTTCATTCTCCCAACTTAACGTCATTTTTTTGTGGGTATATTAGTTAGTATAAGGTTACGTTTATATTATTGGTCTACTTTATTAATCGATTTAAAAAAAGTTGGAGTTTATCAATTCGTATTAAGTCTTTCTTTATTTGATTTTGAAGTCGATACCAAGTAAAAATTGTTATTATATTAGCTAGGTAAATAATTTACTTGATACCGACTTCATGTTCACAGTTTTAGTAATTACTATCTGACCCGCGCAACTTCGTCTGCGTCACAAAGAGATGCCACGTGGAAACCAACAAAAACTACCTACTGTAGTTAGAGAAACTACTGTAGAGATAAAAATATAGAAATAGTCTAATTTTAGTTTAAAGGAAATCGGCACAATTGTAATACGAATTTAATTAACTTAGCTGATTTAATACAGCATTCACATACACAACTCTATTTAAATGTAAATAGTGTTTTTTATTTATGGAAGAAAGTAACTACATACATAATAATAAAAAGACACTACTAAAACTGAAAAGTACCTACTACATTTACTACATCTACTACAATTTTATTACTTTGACGACCCGAATGGCGCAGCGGTAGTGAGGTTGCCTTGCGTTCTTAGGGTCCCGGGTTCGAATCCCGGTAGAAGCAAATGTTTGTGTGATGAGCATGGACATTTGTTTCCGAGTCATGGATGTTTATATATGTGTCGGATCCGGTCATGAGTACGGACGGGCGAATGGATCGAAAGCGCGCCAGTGGTGACATCACGCGACCTACTTACTGGTCTATACCACCATGGCGGCTTTTACAGAGTCCTGATGTTAACACCTCGCAGCGAGGAGGACATTCTGTGTCTGATCGCAGCGAAGTTAAGACGTCTTGAAACTGTACCCGATTCATTGTGCCCAGTGTTAAAGTGTCAAAGTGTAATGTCAAGTAATTTGTTAGACTCCGAGTATCTGTTTGAAAAGAGTAACCATGGAGTTTCTTGCCGGTTCTTCTCCATGGAAACTACAATGCCAAACCGTGCAATGTGAAATAAAATAGTGTATCGCATCCAATGTGTTTTCATAGCACGAAACCCGTCTACAGCCCACATAAGCTCGAGCCTAGCGAAATATATCCTGACAAACCCGACATATGTATAATACATAATATTTACAAACAAAAAGTATCTATGTAGTATATCAATTATCTGGTGTCCACGACACAAGCCTCGTTGCTTAGTGTGGCACTAGATGGCGCTGTGTGTAATTTCCAGCGATATTTATTTATAAATAAATAAATATCGCTGAACATTACACACGGCGCCATCTAGTGCCACACTACATACATACACATTACAATATACACCTAAAACTTTTCTTATTTAATTAAGTAGTCTATTTTTTAATATGTGCCCTAGTAGCATTTTTTGTTGGCATTTAGTTGGCCACATACAGAGCTAGGTGGCCCAAATATATGCCAACAAAAATGCTACTAGGGTGAATTATGGGAGAATAGGTAGGTAGCTGGTATCATTATTCACGGACACAGAGACATAGAAGGACAGTGTAAAACACCGCCTGCACGCACACAGGCTTGAAATTGTTGACTCGTTTTTTTTTTTGTTTTGATTGTAGGGCGACGCTCCATCTAGACATTATATAATCCGACAACCGATTACCACACAACTTTTCAGTCACCGGCGGCATCGCTTTCAGACTTAATTTGATAAAAATAAATTAATAATTTCAAGTTTTCAACCCTGATGCAAATAAAGTTTTAAAAAGTGACCCTACGTAGCTACTGCGCATGTTCCAGGGACAGGGACTAAACATAGGAAACTAGGAGACACCTTGACCCACTTTATTTGAAGACCCGATGGCCGTCTGAGTTACGGCCCGTCTTCAATAACTTTACTAACAGGTAAACACGATAGCTACTAGAGGCAGCTGGTATATAAACTAACTGTTATACGGAAGTAAGTTATGGGACTGACAACACCTAATTTGTTGAAATTGATGTTTTTGTTCTAGCACGGCAAAAAAAATATATGTTAATATTGATCATATTTCAAAGACCTTGGACGGACTCGATACATATTTCGACGAAATCGGCTTGATAGAAAATAATTGCAAAGATTGGTCTTGAAATCATCATTAACGGTCCTATGCATTGGTAATATATATATATGTCAATGGTCCTATGTCTTTATTTTTTTGACGTAT
Organism: Xestia xanthographa; assembly: GCA_905147715.2. Lineage (NCBI taxonomy): Eukaryota > Metazoa > Arthropoda > Insecta > Lepidoptera > Noctuidae > Xestia > Xestia xanthographa. The sequence continues at coordinate 22,169,518 of LR990667.1, forward strand.
GGGTCTGCAATTAAAAACATGAAGTCAACATATTCATACCTAAACCGCTAACGAGTCATATTTCACAAATAATACATACTTTTTTTTATATCAATATTTATTCATTATTTTCTTCTAAAACCTGGCCGCCCAGTAATAGTGACGTCTCGTTTTCTCCCATACAAATAGACAGTGTGCGCGATTTTGGTGTTAACATGGTGTTTTGGCTAGCTATCTCGGGCCGTTTGGGTATCCTTGGTGTTATGGCTTTGGAAATAGTACATTTTGATACAAGTGGAGAAAGTTTGTTATTGCAATCGAGGCGGAATTATAACACCCGAGCCGTAGGCCCGAGAATTGCAATAACAAATGTCCACGTGTATCAAACGACGTTTTTCAATACACTTTTGGAGAAATAAAATAAAATAACGAATAATATTTCTGCCACGAACTATATAACTATGATTTAAATTTTCTTTTTTTTTTCGCGCTTTGGTCTAGCCAGGTTGAAAGAGAGGCAATGGTATGAAGCCGTTAAACAGCCTAATATAAAAAATAGATTTATTTTAAATTTTTGAATTCAGAACACAAATAAATGTTAATTTGTGTATAAAAGTAACTATTAGTTTTAAATAATCATGTTTATCTATGATATTCTATTTATAAACACAATTTGAATATTCAAAAAATATTTATGCCGTAAAGACGCGTAGTGCTTTGCAAAAATTAAAAAAAATATATTCACCTCAGACTATAGGCATTGAACCAATTTGGACTAAGTATAGGTATAGTTATCTGTGGCAATTTTCATTCCCGCACACGTGCGGGAAAGTGGAAAAAATCGCACGCGTGTGAAATACATTGCATGTTGTACCTAATCGTAGTGCGTTAAGGATCAGTTTTCGAGGAAGTGTATTGAAAAGTATGTACCTCGTAAGGTGGATGCTCTAGGGTAGCCCGCGAAATTCAAATTTTCGTACGTTTTTTGCAATTTGCAGGCCAGTGCTAGGTTGTATGTTGATTAAAATATTGTTTGCGACTGTAAGACCTATGTAGTTACAGAATAGGGGCTATCGCGTGTGAATTTGCCTCTAGAGGCGCTTGTGTAGACTGAGGTCCTCCAAAATGTCAGATGTCATAGAGTGTTCGCGCGTTGCGTGCTTTTTTATCACGTATTTATACTAATACTCACGATTGTGTTCTAGACTGAGCCATTCCTGATTAATTATGACTTGAAGATTTTAAGTCAACATAAGATCATAATATTGTTAGTACTTGGAGGTAGAATGATTTCTAAATGTTTCATACTTGCTAATTTTAGGAAGAATATTGTAAATATATATCTAAAGCTTACACTGTGTTTTTATACGTAATAAAATAAACTTTTTTACGAAGTTATTGGTGCTTTAAAGTATTAAACAGAATTACTGACAGGACCTTACTCGACAGTGCGCCATCTGGTGAGCTCAAAAACTATAGCCCCCATTATAATCATCAAAATCACCAATACAAACAAAATGACTATTTCATGAAAAAGTCATTCAATCGTGTTACATGAACTTGAAGGGTTGTATTGATGATTATAATTCTGTAACTACATACGTCTAACAGCCGCGAGTACCTAATATTATAATCAACATACACGCTAGCACTGGCGCATGGCGTGAAAATTGCAAGAAACGTAAGAAAATTTGAATTTCGCGGACTGGTTGGAGCATTCACCTCTAAGAGTGGGAAAAGTAGAATATCAGCTATCTTTAAAATGTGCTTGGTCCAATTAAGACACTAAATTATTCTATTCAATAAAAATCAATCTACTTGATATCATTCACTGACTGACTGGGTATTTTACTCTTTAAGAGAAAACATCTAAAAATATATCATTGAGATAGCTTAGGCAAAAAGCAGTCGGAAAACGTTAGTTTTATTTCATAGAAAAGCAAACTAAATTTTAAAATTTAATTCAAAGGTCTCAGCTTTTTTAATCTGTTTCATAACACTATTATAGTAGTCGCCATGTTATTACTTATTAGGTCATACGGCTATGTAAACATAGAAGTGTCAACTGTCAACTTCAAGTATCACTGCATTTGTTTACACAGCCAACTGACGTCATGACCACAGACCAATATGGCGTCCACTGAGTCCCGCGTTTTCGTCAAATTACGCGCGAAATTTGAAAATGCAAAATTGAAATGCATTTTTAGGACACTTAACGATTGAATAAAATTTTTGTGATTTTTTTAGTGGTTCATTAGCACTATTGAATCTAATTGAGACACTTTTCAAAAATGAGAGGGCCTGAACTCATTATCTTCCCCTGACGTTGTCCCATTCTACTCGTGGTCGTCGCAACACGTATTCTTCTTCCATTCTCTCCTGTCAGACGTCACGGCATAATTTACTCCTTTCTCTTTCTCTCTTTCTCCATCCATCAACATGAATATCCATCACCTTTTTTAGTAACATGCGTGTCACGCACATCCTGAACTTCGGGACTAAAATTACGAAATGCACAAGTTCTTTTATGCAGTGCACTACTCAAAAAATGGAAATGTACCTACTAATAAAGGGTCTATGGACGCGGGGTCTATGGATGTAGTAAGTGCGGTGTTGTTACGCAGTCGCAGTGCCATACCTTGCGCGCCCCCCCCCCTCCCGTCGCCTGCGCACCTCATGCAGGGAGATCAGGGAACGGGGCAGTCGGCACAGAGAGAGTACCCGAATCGCTTCACGACAATGGACGTAAAAGTAATCCTCCGCGACTCTAGCCTCGTGATGTTTTATTATTCTACGACTTGAGTTTCAATGCCTGTACTTAATGTATATTAATTAAATATAATTGTTTTAACACAAGAAGTTAAAAGGGTTTTTTTAAAACCTTCCTCTAAGGAGTTACCTAGAGGATAAGATGAAAGTTTTATACGGAAGATCGTCAATTATAAGGAAATCCCAACGGAAACGGACACAGTCATGCATGTGTTGTAGAAAATAAATTCTATAAAACTTTGATGCTTCGAAAATTGAAAATGATTATCCAATAGGTGGCAGGAAAACGTCAAGCGAAATTTACATTCACAATCAATAAGTCTGTGGACAAGAAGACAACAGCATGCATTCAGTCCAGTTGAGTTCTATCTTTTCAAGACAGATGGCGCTATGCTAGGCGTCACTTTTTTTAATCTTGTGACTTTCCTTTACTTCCCAATAAATCGCAATAAATGAAGTCGAATTTATGAAACTCTGGAAAACAGTATCTCTTTCATGAATGTCTATGAAATAATTAAAAAAAATCAACTGTATAGCTATCACGGTTCATGAGATACAGCTTGGTGAGTCCAGCGTTGCCAGACGTCCAGCTTTTGGCGGGACGGTCCCGCTTTTTCAATCAAAATTAAATGTCCCGCGCAAATGGACAGGCTCAATCCCGCTTTTCTAGGGATAACTCGATCATGTAGCGTGCTGAGGAAGCGTGAGCGGAGGGCACAGACAAGTGTGGACTGAACGCCCGCCCGGCGCGTAACAGCGTAATGAAGCTAAATAAAATAAATAAATAAAAAGCAGTGAGCCAGTCAATCCCTTATGTCCCCAGCCGTGCCCGATCGGGTACGGTGCATTATTATTTTAATTGTGTCTGTAATTGCGGGTAGGTACCTATCTAAGTAATATTATATTTTTATTAAAATAGGTACATTTTCTATGGCTATTTTTGCGATCTACTGTCACGTAAACGTAATTTGAACTCAATTTTAAAGATAAATATTTAAAAAAATCTGATTATACCTATACCAGAGCTATTGCACTCCGTGTGTAGGCATGAGATAATTACCTACCGCTTCGCGCATATTGAATATGCAAGCTTTCTAGGGCTGTCGCGCTCCAGCCGTGCGTAACTGCGTACGTATGCCGCGTTAATTTTTCGCGCTCTTTTGACTGCGTCGCGTACCTACCTACTCGTACTTCGTGTTTGTTAACTGACTGATTTATTGATCATTAATCATTACTAGTGAAAATGACAAGCCGGATAAACTGTTGCTGTTAATAAATGTAGAAAAAAAATGTCTTTTTTTATATAAATTTCACTGCTCCATGTCCATGCTTCCTATCAGAGTTTATTTTAAAATTACCTATTTGTTAGATTTCGCGTTTAGCTGCTATAAAATTTAATAAGTAATCGTAATTTTAGAGAAAGCAAGATATATATGAGACATTATAATAGAGTAAAACAATTGTAATTATAAAAGTTTTAATTAACATTAAAATAATAATACATTAAAATACAAACATGTTGGTAGTATTTTATTTTGAGCAACCCTGCCGACTGACCATTAAGCAGTGAGACGCCGAATAAATTACGCTAACGCGTGGCGTCAAGGCACAATTTACAAATTTCGCAGAAAATGTATGAACTCGCCTAATTACCAATCAAAGTGTAAACGGGGCCTTATGTGCTAACTTATGAATAAACCGTGCAGAGACACTAGCAAAACGCACGGTGCAATTGCCACAAATAAAAAAAAATAGGTATTTTCTTTAAAAAAAAAAATAAGTGTTTTCTTTAAAAAAAAAATTAAGTATTTTCTTTAAAAAAAAATGAAGTGTTTTCTTTCTGATATTATTTTTTATAGTTTTTAAAAACTTGTAAACAGTATGGGCGGTTCTTTCACGGAAGACGTCATAAACCGTTTTTCTGAAGTTCCTCGAAAGTTACTTTTAAGTAGAAGTCGAATTAAACAATTTAAATAAAATAAAAATGCATAATCAAATTTACTTTTATTTATTTAACTACCCACCTATGAAGCAGGCTCATTTGCGGCTGTTTGCCCTACACACACTACATGTACCTAATTTGTCAAAATTTTGTAGTGTGTATGACAAAACAGCTGCGGACGATCTGACCTAAAAAATCTGACTTGCCCCCAGTGTTACCAACTCCCAAAAATATTTATCCCTAAAGCTAAGTCAAAAACCTCTAAAATTGCCACAATTACTTGAAAATCCCCCTAAAGTTCTTTTTATCGGTTTTAGGCTTATCAACAAAAAATTGCATGTTATCGCAGCATTTCAATTACGCTATCTAACTGCAAAACTGTAGATTAAACTAAACATTATCATTATCCAAGCCAAGGTATTTTATAAATTCCAGTAGACGTAAACAAACAAAATGACCACAAAGTATCTAGGTATACCTTTATGTAGAGTAGATGTATTGACAAAAAAACCGTTCATAGAAAAAAAATCCTTTGTCTATGGTTAACACTAGTGATAGTTGTATTTTTCTGTATTATACTCCGCATTCATAGTAACGAGGAATTGCTCTAGATGTCAGTACGTGGCGCTAGGCTCAGCCAATAAATATGATTGGCTGGATTTGGTTATCTTACGGTCTACACTTGTAAATTTATAACAAAGTCCCTAAAAATTGAACGCCCCTAAAAAAATCCCATCCCACTTATTTACCCCCTAATTTAGGGGGAAACCCCTAAGTTGGTAACCCTGCTTGCCCCCCCCCCCCCCCTAGGCCAGGAGCTGGGTACAGTGTTGCCAGATGTACGAGAAATCTCGTAACTTTACGAGATTTAGCGGTCTGTGTACGAGATACGAGAAAAAAAATATCTCGTATATTTTTTTACGAGATTTTAGCCACGTTTCTTTTTGTTTCAAAATTTCGACTACCGGCGATGCCTGTTACACCTAAACATATCCCTATAAACAAGGCAGGATTGTCTAATCTCCCCTGACTGCACCATGTATCCAAATCAAAAATATTATAAAAAAGTTTACAATAAACATTGTAATAAACGATCGACTCACTCAGCACATCACTAGATTCATTACCTCATCTCTGTAGTCTTTGGCCGGAGAATTCCCGCTCAATGTATTTCTTTGTTGTTGTCCTTGTTGCACTCATGTAAACATCGGATTCTTATCTCCCTTGCTCTAACCGAAACACGTAGGGAAATATAATGTAACTCAGTAGTAGTTGAAGTTTATTGAGTTCCAGTGCATTTTGATGTGTCTTCCGAATTATTTAATGATTAATTTAAAATAATGAGTGGTGACAGTGAATAATGAATCTCCACCCACTCCACCTAGAAAAAAAAACTAAAAAGGGAGGATGGACATAAAAAAAAACAGGTGACACGGTTTTTAAACATCATTCTCAAACTTTTCGGGATGAATGGTTACAGTGTAAATTATGGATTTTACGACATTTTTATTTTTTTACTTTTACGAGATTATGTTCTGAAATTACGAGATATTTGGCAACGCTGGTACGAGGAAAAAAATTCAACGTCTGGCAACCCTGGCTGGGTACGCTCATTGGGTACGCCCATGTGCACAAGATATACTTTAAAAAGGAATCGAAAAAGAGTATAATTTTGTACATAAAAACTAATAAAGCTGATAAAAACCGGCCAAGTGCGAGTCGGACTCGCACACGAAGGGTTCCGTACCATTGACTATATTTAGTATTTGTTGTTATAGCGGCAACAGAAAGAAATACATCATCTGTGAAAATTCCAACTGTCTAGCTGGTTCGTGAGATCCAGCCCGGTTGGTCACGGTTCATGAGATACAGCCTGGTGACAGACAGACGGACAGACGGACGGACAGACGGACAGACAGCGAAGTTTAAGTAATAGGGTTCCGTTTTTACCCTTTGGGTACGGAACCCTAAAAATTGCTATGAAACGTTTTTAGTTTTAAATCTCTAACTTCATAGTTTAGAAAACAATGAAATTTTAAAAGTGTGATAGGTACTTATTTTTGCAGGCCAGTGTATTTGTAGTGGATTTTGTTGTGATAATTCTATCTGTACTAAACTGTCTCAGTTAAAAAATAAGTGAATCTTACCATGGTATAATCGAAGGGGCCCAGTCCAGTTGGACTCTCCTCGGAGCAACCAACGACATCTTCTCTCCTTTTCTGTCGGCCACACTCAATAAATATCTATCTCTGTCGCACGAACACTTCGTTTACACACATGTATTTAACTATACTTAAATGCGAATGTATTTAGTTAAAGTTTCAACTAAACAGCAGTTCTTTTAAATTTTTGGCGCGAAAGAATATGTTTGGTTGATCTGTCATACCTGTAACAAGACAAAAAAAGGTTCATTATCATCAATTCCCATTACGCCTGTAGGTACACTAAAAATAAAAAACAAAATACTAAAAAGTGGAAAAAATAACTTTATTTTCAGAAGCCGGTGACTTTTGTTTGTTTCACTGATTTTTTTTTTCCTCTGACTTTAGAAAGTAAAGTTATTTTCCACTTTTTAGTGTTTCGTTTTTGAAGTCTTATTTTTTTTATTTTTATTTTACACTTTTTAGTAAGAAGAAGAATTGGTAAAATTAAGTGGCAGTGGGCAAGGCACATTGCTCGCAGAATGGATGGCCGATGGGACCGACAAGTTCTGGAGTGGCGACCGTGAACCGGAAGACGTTGTGTTGGAAGGCCTCCCACGTCCCACTTGATGGACCGATGACCTGGTGAAGGTTGCGGGAATCCACTGGATTCGAGTCGCACGGGACCGGTCAATGTGGCAACACTTGGGGGAGGCCTATGTCCAGCAGTGGACGTCTTGCGGCTGAAATGATGATGATGATGACGATTAAGTGTATTTATTTGCTTAAAATGTGGTATTGTAGCATCCTTGAATCCTTATCAATTGTCGATTTTATATTGCAACTAGAAGTTTTGTCAGCCACTGCGGCCGAAAAGTGCAAAATGAGTGTTTTTTTGCGATTTAAAAAAAATCTATTGATTGGACTAAAAAAGTAAAACACTTCGTATGATGCTAACAATATGTTGCTTGGAGAATTATTTGCCAAAAAATCAGAATGATTGGTTTTTACTCGATAAAAGAAATTTTTAGAGATAAGTTCGTGATTTTTTTCTATCGAACAAAGTTATTTGTACTATGTTTTCAAAATACTATCGTACTAGCATATATCCTGAAGAATATCATATATTTTTCTGGTTTTGTTTAATGCAGTGAATCTTAACCTTTTTTGCATTATAAAACTCGCGTTTAGCTGTAGTCGCCTTAAATAATCGGACCAGTAATCACGGAGAAATCGGTGTAGGTACATCCATGAAAAAAAGAAATGCTGGTTAATTAAGTAACCAGCTCCTTTTTTTAGAAGTCGGTTAAAGAAATACGCGTTGGATAAAACAGAAAATACTTAATAATATTACAGTGTGGCAAAGGCTATCAATATTATTTAGTCTACTGTTGAAAAAATAAATTTTACAATCATGTCAATGTCATCATATATTCGGCGAGGAGAATTGTACAAGCAATATTTTTAGTTAATAGGTTTTGGCTGATGTACTTACACACGCAAAAATGCATTTTTTATTGTTTATTACTCGACTGCCACCAAGGAAGGGTTATATTTTTATTTATTTTTTTTAGATCCTGTTACGTTTCTTTGTAAATTTCTTTAGAACCTCCTAAGTCATGTTCCAAAATCAAATGGCTGGATGGATTTCGACGATTACATTTTCATTCGATTCGTCTCAAAAGTAGGTGTCTGAGATAAAATAAAATCAAAATATACAAAATAACAAAGTAAACACATTCATAAATTCCTCACACAATACTTCTGACATACCAATAAAATCTTTTTCAATACACTTCCTCGAAAACTGATACTTAACGCACTACGATTAGGTACAACATGCAATGTTTTTCCCACACGTGCGATTTTTTCCACTTTCCCGCACGTGTGCGGGAATGAAAATTGCCACAGATAACATACCTATACTTAGTCCAAATTGGTTCAATGTATATAGTCTGAGGTGAATGTTTTTTTTTTAACTTCGGCAAAGCACGGCATAAATATTTTTTGAATAATCAAATTGTGTTTATAAATAGAATATCATAGATAAACATGATTATTAAAAACTAATAGTTACTTTTATACGCAAATTAACATTGATTTGTGTTCTGAATTCAAAAACATAAAATAAATCTATTTTTTATATTAGGCTGTTTAACGGCTTCATACCTTTGCCACTCCTTCAACCTGGCGAAACCAAAGCGCGAAAAAACAGAAGATTAAAATCATAGTTCGTGACAAAAATCATCATCATTCTCTTGCCCTTATCCCAATTCATTTGGGGTCGGCGCAGCATGTCTTCGAGTTCGTGACAAAAATATTTTTCGTTATTTTATTTTATTTCTTCAAAATTGTATTGAAAAACGTCGTTTGATACACGTGGACATTTGTTATTGCAATTCTCGGCTAAAAAACACGTTATAATTCCGCCTCGAATGCAATAACAAACTTTCTCCACTTGTATCAAAATGTACTATTTCCATCCATCCGCAAACATACCTGTCGAAATCTGGGTGTATTGTACACATCTGCGTACCCCCTTAGAGCATACAGGCGTGATGTTACGTCATGATGTTGTTTATACAATAAATATCCAACCGATTACAGCTATTACGACAGATTTGCCATCTATTTTTGATGAGTTCCATTGTATATTCGACTGTAACTAAAACTACTTAGAACTAAAAGAATAAGAGATAACATAAAATTAAAATATACAAAATAACAAAGTAAAGGTTCGCACATTCATAAATTCCTCTCACAATACTTCTGACATACCAATAAAATCTTTTTCCATCCATCCGCAAACATACCTGTCGAAATCTGGGTGTATTGTACACATCTGCGTACCCCCTCAGAGCATACAGGCGTGATGTTACGTCATGATGTTGTATAAACAATAAATATCCAACCGATTGCAGCTATTTTTATATTTTTGAAGAGTTTCATTGTATATCTCCGAAGATCAGCATCAGATCTTCACCAAATTAAATGGGACCACCTCAGGAGTATACTCTTTCAAATAAATAAAGAATTTTGGGAATCGGTCCACAAATGGGAGAGAAATCAGGTAACATACACAAAAAAAAAAGCATACACACGAACATTTAACCTCCTCCTTTTAATTCATCATTGCTTAGTCACAATGTCTATAATGTTCTAGATATATGATTGTGTTGATTGCTGTAATCATTGCAGTGGATACTTTTACGATTGTGAACATGCAGAATCTATTAAGTAGGAATGTATAAATGACCAATGGTGCTCAAATGTAAATTTTTCTCGGTATTTCAATCTTAATCATTCGGAGTTTCTTGTTCATTCTTCCCCATGGGGCCCTGAAATGAGAAACTACAGTCGTTTTACAGTTATGATGTCTTCTGAGGCTATATGCTATGCTTCCGAAAGTCCTTCATCATCATCTGCCTGCCTGCCGTTTTCCTAACTATGTTGGGGTCGGCTTTCAGTCTTACCGGATGCAGCTGAGTACCAGTATTTTGACATAAGCGACTGCCTATCTACTAACCTCCTCAACCCACTTAGTACTTGTAAAGTTCCTGTACCTAACTGGTCTATTTCAAACGAATGCTTTGATTTGGGTCACCGGCCTAGTCTTTTCGCAACTAATTTCAGGCGCTGGCTTCCTGCAGTTGAATACCAGTATTTTAAATGGAGCCTCCGTCTTTGTGACCTCCTAGACACAATTACTACTTAGGTCGAACCTACTTACCCTTAACTACCTCTTGGTAAGACTGGTTGTCTGATTTAAGGAACAACTGTAAAGACGGCCGATGATCTACGATTGACAGCCGGGACCAAGATATCGTATCATATGAGCATATGAATCGGAGGAATGTGGAGACCTTCTAAGTATGAATGTGGATGGCTATAAAAGCGGAAGAAGAATAATGAAACGATGGATGGACTATGTGAAGGATGGTATTACCTAAAGGAGTTGACTGCTTCCGTAATTAAATTTACGAAAAAACTTTGATAAACACATCCACAATAGAACACAACAAAGAGGCGTCAGAACGATAATTACGTGTTCACAATAATCACACACAACCGGAAGATGAGCCAGCAAAAACGAACTCAAGGTTAACACTATTATTTAAACGAATTCCTTCAGTCAACCAGTGAGCAACCGGAAAAAGTCGTCGGTGAAAAATGGCGAAAAAACAATTCATAATCATCGCAGTGCTACACTTCAGTAACGGTGCTATAATTGATCAAATCAACAAGGATCCTATCCTAAGTTTGACAACCCGAGCTTATACAAACACGTCTGAAGCAGCGGTGAATGCAGCCACTTGGATGCCACATGCCATAGAAGAAGCTTTAGGATTTGCCGTACAACCTATCCTCACCAGCAACATGAATAATCTAGACAAAACTGACAAGTTCGTAGTTGACTTTAGTGAAGCAAGTCAGAACGAAGACGCAAAACTGGGAATAGTTGAGTTGATATACAAATACGGGTTTCCTGTCGAAAAACATGGCGTGGAAACGGAAGATGGCTACGAGTTGACGATTTTTAGAATTCCCAGGAACGGGCCGCCTGTGTTCTTAATGCATGGATTGTTAGGTAGTGCTGATGATTTCGTGGTAGCAGGTAGAGAAAGTGCTCTAGCATATATGCTATATGATGCAGGATATGATGTCTGGATGGGCAATGCTCGTGGCAACAAACATTCAAGAAAGCATACGATTTTCGAGCCTTCAGAAGCTGAATTTTGGGACTTCTCTTGGCATGAAATTGGTACCTACGATCTACCAGCAATGATTGACTACGTCTTAAACAAGACGGATGAAAAATCTTTGAAATACATCGGCCATTCACAAGGTACGACCTCATTCTTCGTCATGACTTCGGAAAGACCTGAATATAATAAGAAAGTATCCATAATGGTAGCACTGTCTCCAATAGTTTACATGTCAAATGTTAGATCACCTATAGTCCGGTTAATGTCACCTGGAACCAACATTATGCATGGAATATCGAAAGGTTTAGGTATCTACGAATTACCGGATAACAATTTAATTCGTACATTGAAATTCATGGTTTGCGGCACCGGGACTGTAGCAGAGATTCTATGCAGCAGTGCGGTATTTCTTGTGTCCGGATTTGATTTTGCCCAATTGAATGTGACGAATCTTCCTATCATTCTTGGACATATACCTTCAGGAGCGTCGATAAAGCAGTTCGTGCACTACGGCCAGGCTGTATTGTCGAAGGAATTCAGGAAGTTCGACTACGGTGTCGAAGAAAACTTGATGAGATACAGCCAGAAAGTTCCGCCGAAATATCGTTTGGAGAATGTAAGCACTAATGTGTCCATGTTTTATGGCGAGTCTGATTGGCTAGCTCATCCTATAGATGTGGTAACACTATTCAAGAGATTAAAAAATGTGGTTGGTTTCTTTAAGGTTCCTTATGAGCATTTTAATCACGTAGACTTTATTATCGCGAAAGATGTAAAGGAGTTGCTTTATAGCAAGGTCCTTAGAGAGTTACATAAGTACTAAAAGGTTCGCGTTATCTTCTAATCTAATATATAAAAATCTCGTGTCACAGTGTTTGTTTCCGAACTGCTCCGAAACGGCTTGACCGATTTTTATGATTCTTTTTGTGTATATTTTTGTTGGTCTGTTTTTTTTGTCTATATTTTTGTTGGTCGTAGGCTAGTTTTTAGTTCTCACACATACTGTTAAGGAGTATGTTATACTAGAACCTTATTAGTTTTGATAGCCCTATAAACTTATGTCAGATATTGCCTAGGAACCGCCGCTGTTATTAATGTAATTATATTTTTACATGTCACAACCACGAGTATTATTTTATACTAGCTGACCATTGACATATATATTACTGCGTAAGGACTGGGTGGACCGCATGTTACAATGACGCCTCGAACGTGGTCCCAAAATGGTCTTCCCTATAGCGAACTAAACTAGAACGCGTTCGGCTGTCTTCGGGAGCGGTCGTAAATTTTACAAGCAAAAATGCCAAGTTGTGTCGTGAAGGGATGCGTGAACTACGACAAAAAGCACAATAAAATAAATGATAACATTTCTTATCACCGGTAAGTTAAAAAAAAATATTATATCAACTTCTAACATTATTTAAAACAATTTTCTTTCGTATTTGTCTCAACGTTTGGCAAAGACGACGCGAAGCCGCGTAAAAGTTAGACATAACTTTGCAGCGGCGCGCGTTTTAGCCGATGAAATGAAAAGATTTAATAATTCATATCATAAAATTAATTTTATATGTATAAATATTTTTTATTGTTTATTACAAGCAAATTAAAATGTGTTTTTATGTACTTACTGGTAAAAATCTATAAGTACAGTGAAAATACGTATTTAATTTGCAGATTTCCTACTGATTCGGTGCGAAATGAAGCTTGGAGTCGTGTCATAAGACAGGAACGTGGTGAACCATATTTTAAGTCAAATAGCTATTTACGTGTTTGTTCCGCACACTTCTTCTTCTTCTTCAAGTCGGTTAAAAATACTCTCCCGCTCTTACAAGGTTACGTCTAGGGGCAGACCACGCCGATTGACATCGTAGTTCATAGTAGTTCTAATAGATGGCGTTAGTGTTTCTGTATGGCGACCGCGTTCGGCGAACGTTCGGACGACCGTATCTTTACTATTTAAATCAATGTAGCTGACCCACGCAACTTTGTTTGCGTCACATAAGAGAGAAAAAGCTAACAAAAGGAATACATTTTCCCCGTTTTTGCAACATCTTTCATTTATGCTCCGCTCCTTTTGGTCTAGCGTGATGTTATATAGCCTATAACCTTCCTCAATAAATGGACTATCCAACACAAAAATAATTTTTTAATTCCAACCAGTAGTTCCAGAGATTAGCGCGTTCAAACAAACAAACAAACTCTTCAGCTTTATAATATTAGTATAGATTGATAAAATAGTTTTATCATGGTAGCAGAGCGTGGTTACAAGTGATAGTAACTAGAGAAGTCATCAACCAAGTTTAAAACAATCCGGTAAGACAAATATTCATAATGCAATCACCAAGGGTGTGAAGAACTGGTCGACTTGGAAATTTAAAGCGACATTACTACTAAGAGGTACGCCCGGTGGATTGGACGCGGTAAACGGTGCTCTAATAAAACCTGTGAAACCTATTACCAACAATGTCGACGAAATTTCTCAATATAATACTGCTCTCGAAAAATATAATAAAATTGATAGTTCTGCATTACTTCTGCTTACCGCAAATATGTCAGATGAAACTCTTCAGAAAATCATGCGTTTTAATTCATCAAAAGAAGTTTGGGACGAACTGCATCGTTTGTTCGATGGTATATCTGAAGACAAAACTTATGATTTATGTATGAGATTTTTCAACTATTCAAAAGATCCGTCACACGACATCACAGCCCATATTTCCAAAATAAAAACCATTTGGTCAGATTTGATAAATGAATTAATGAAGATAGATAAGTCTGAATTACCAGATATCCTATTAATCTGCAAAATTCTGGATACTCTACCTGAACCATATTTCTCATTCAAATCAAGCTGGATGTTGATGTCAAAGACAGATAGAACAATAGAAAATCTGACTACACAACTCTGTGCTTAGAAGCGCTCTATCTCTTTGAAAAATAAAGGTCCTGCAGAAGCTCTAGCCTTACAGAATAATAAGAAAGCAAAGAAGAAATGTGGATATTGTGGAAAAGTCGGTCACAAAGTCAGGCAATGTCATAAATGGAAAGCTGATGGTAAACCAGCCAAGCCTGAAAGTAAACAGACCCCAACAAATTTGAACTTAATGCTCATGCAAGTCAATACAGATATAAATTCAATGCATACACACTATGATACATCGAGTTGGTTCGTCGACAATGGTGCAACTAATCATGTCACCTGCCGGAACGACTATTTTTCTAGTTTTCAGCATTTTGAAGATAATCGTATAGTGACTACTGCTAAAGCAATTGGCAAAGGTACTGTTGACTTGAAAACATTTATCAATGGCAAGGAATCCAGAGTAACACTCTGTGATGTATGGTATGTACCTGATATTATGCGAAACCTATTCTCTGTACTGGCCACTCAAGACAGACTAAATAAAAGTGTTTTCATGTCTGAAAGGGAACACTGCTCGTTGAAAGTTGATGGACAAGTTAGACTGACTGGCAAAAGGATAAAAAATGGTGGCTTATACAAGCTCAATGTAGAGACTATTACAAAGTCAACACCTAATGTAAACATTTTGTCAACAGAAAACATACTACCACTATATCTCGAAAGGTTAGCCCATCAGAATAAAAATCATGTTAAAGGTGTTATAGAACGAGAACTAGGAATTAAAGTTCGACTAGATTCAGAATTGTGCACTGGCTGTATTTATGGTAAAACACACAGACAGTCTTTCGGAACAAGAGTACGAGCTAAATTACCTGCGGAAATTTTACACGCTGATGTATGTGGTCCATTCCCCCCTTCTTTTAACAAATTTCGCTATTTCGTTTTATTCAAAGATGATTACAGCAAGTACAGAGGGATCCCTTTTTTTGCATAATCTTCTTTTTCCTAATATACTTTGGCATAACTGTTTTGGCATAATTTGTTTTGCCATAATAATACTTTGCCAATTTTTTTTTGGCATACTGTTTATGTTGGCATAATCATCTTGAAGGCTAATTTGTTTTGGCATAAATTGAATTTTGCATAATGTTACTAGGCATAATGACTATTAGCATAATAGTATTTAGGCATACAAATAATATAAATACCGGAATCAAATTTGAGTTATTTTTACGTATTTATTTTGAATTAAAAAATCATTAAGTTGTGCTACAAAAGTTTGTGACAGAAACGAATCGCTGCAAAACCGACTCCACGTAGTCTTGTCTGCCCTACCCCTAGAGTGTTATTTAAAATCGCGTAGGCACGGAGGGGCGAGGCGGCCTGCGAGCTGAGGAGCAGGTGGTTCTAACACTCGCCGCCGCTGCTGAGGCTGGCCGGCGAAGCCGGCCAGCAAGCCGAAGCCGCGGTGGTGAGCGTGAACCACATCTGCGACGATAAGCTCGCATGGGCCCGCCGGAGCCCCGCAGCGCCGGAGCCGTGACAGAAACCATGCCTGTTGCATGCTTGCTTGCATGCTGCATGCTTGCTTGCATACTGCATGCATGCCTAGTGCATGTTGCATGCTTGCTTGCATGCTGCATGCATGCCTAGTGCATGTTGCATGCTTGTTTGCATGCTTCTTACAGGGAAAAAACTCACATATGTTCACAATCAACTATGTTCAAAACAAATATGTTATGTATTACCTGCTTCGGAGAGATGGATTTTTTCCAATCGTCAAAATAAATTGGTATATCCAATTAGGGTACGTCTAACATTTTAGGATTATGCTTCTTTGTTATGCCTATAAAAATATGTTTTAGTATCATTATGCGTAAATCAATTTATGCCTAACAATGTTATGCTTAATCATTATTATGATTCGATAAATTATGCTTAAAAAAATTATGCGTAAGCTGTTATGCGTAAATAATGTTATGCGAAAATATAATTAGTAGTAACAAAAGTATGCCAAGTTATATTAGGTCTTAAAATTGTATGCAAATGGATAGGGAACCAGTACAGACACATTTATTTTGTTCGACAAAAATCGGAAGTTTACCTGAAACTCCGACAAATGTTATAAGAATGTAAAGTAGCTGGATACTCTGTTAAAGACTTTCTTAGCAATAACGGAGGTGAATTTGATAATCAGTACGTCAGGTGCATTTTACAAGAAGCTGGAATTAGACAAAGGCTCACGATGCCTTATACACCGCAACAAAATGGTCTTAGTGAACGTGAGAATAGAACCTTAGTTGAAGCCGCTCGTACAATGATGCATGCTCACGAAGAATTACCGTTTGCTACATGGGAAGAATTAATAAATACCGCTGCATACGTGTTAAACAGAACTGGACCAACTTCAGAAAATGGAAAATCACCATTTGAATTGTGGTTTAAGAAGAAGCCAGCAATCAGTCACCTTAAAATAATTGGATGTGAATGTTATGCTCATATTCCTCAACAAAAAAGGAAAAAGCTATCTAAAAAGGCAGAGAAATGCATTCTTATTGGATATGAGGGAGATGAAGGCTATCGCTTACTGAATAAACATGGTAAACTCATAAGGTCAAGAGACGTTACATTTAATGAATCGGTATTGACTCCATTTGGTCAAAGTGATTTGGAAGAACAGCCTTCAGTCGAAATACACTTTCCACTTTCAGTACCACCGATGTGTGATGCAAGGGAGGATGATTGTGTCGAAAATAGCTTGGATCACGCTGCAAGTAGCTCTGATGAGCTTAGTTCGACTTTGCCCCCCACATCGCCGGATTTGGTTGTAAGTCAGGAAATAGAAAGCCAAGATGACTCTACTGATCCATTACAAACGTCTTCAGAAGCATCAATGCCAGAATCACCTCATTATGAAGACGCCTTAGATGATGGTGATGATACTGAACGACCAAGTATCTCAGATGAGATAGCTGAGATAGCCACTAGAATGACTCTACGAGATAGAAGTCAAATACGACCACCTATTAGATTCGGAGATTACGTCATGATGTCAGATGAAATTTTTAATCAGATAAATGAACCTAAAACCTACAAAGAAGCAATGACTAGTACGCATAAAGATCAGTGGGTCAAAGCAATAGAAAGTGAGGTGAAGTCTTTAAAGGAAAACAAAACCTGGATAAAGGTGGACCTTCCAAAAGACAGGAAGCCTATATCCTGTAAATGGATATATAAGATCAAAACCAATGCTGATGGCTCTCTAGATAAATTCAAAGCAAGACTAGTTGCTAGAGGATATTCACAGAAAAAGGGCATCGACTATGATGAGACTTTCAGCCCAGTTGCTAAGATGTCGACAATAAGATCAGTCTTAAGCGTTGCTGCAAATGAAGGCCTAAAACTCACACAGTTTGATGTATCAACTGCTTTTCTCTATGGTTCACTGTGTGAAGAAATATATATGAATCAACCTGATGGCTACTCTGATGGATCTAACAAGGTTTGTAAACTCAAGAAAAGTTTGTATGGTCTCAAGCAAGCGCCTCGGTGTTGGAATAAATGTATAGTGGATTATTTAAAAACCATTGGATTCAAACAATGCGATACCGACCCCTGCCTGTTTATAAGAAACCGTGCAAGTAACAAAATTATTCTTGTTCTCTATGTAGATGACGGTTTGGTCGCTGCAACAAATCAGGAAGATTCTGAAAAGTTAATGAGAGAATTGAAGAGAAGATTTAAAATCACGATAAAAGATGCATCCTATTTTCTAGGACTAGAAATAGAGGACCATGATGGTAATATAAAAGTGTCGCAAAAGCACTATGCTCAGAAAGTTTTAGATCGTTTTGGTATGAGTGATTGCAAACCTGTTACCACTCCTATACAAAAAGATGGACTGCCAGATCTGGATAAAAAAGTGGTAGATCCTGCTTTATTTCCGTATAGAGAAGCTGTGGGAGCACTCGCATATCTGACAGTTGGAACCAGACCGGACTTAGCATATGCTGTAAGCGTTGTATCCCGGAATCTAGAAAACCCTTCTAAAGAAGACATCCAGAGGCTGAAACGTATCCTAAGATACATCAAAGGAACTTTCAACTATGGAATAGTTTTTAAGAAGAACTGCAATGCTGGAATTCTAGAATGCTACAGTGATTCTGACCATGGTGGAGACCAAAGTACCGGACGTTCGACATCAGGCATATTATGCTTATACTCTGGAGGAGCAATTTCTTGGAGAAGTCGACGACAAACATGTGTTGCAATATCAAGCACCGAAGCCGAATTAGTTGCTGCCAGTGAAGCGTCTAGAGAGATTGTCTGGATCAAAAGACTCTTTGGTGAAATATCTAAATTGAAAGAAATACCTAAGCTAAAGGTTGATAATGATGCAGCCATAAAGATCTCACACAATCCAGAACTCCACAGAAGAACCAAGCATATTGCTATTCGACATTTCTATGTGAGAGAACTCGTTGCTAATGGAGAAATACGTGTAGAATACGTTCCCAGCGAGTTCCAACTAGCGGATTTACTGACCAAAGCACTACATAAGCCACGGATTGTATCAATTGCAAAACAAATTGGCTTGATATAGTAATAGGGTTGCCAAAAAGGGAGGATGTTAAGGAGTATGTTATACTAGAACCTTATTAGTTTTGATAGCCCTATAAACTTATGTCAGATATTGCCTAGGAACCGCTGTTATTAATGAAATTATATTTTTACATGTCACAACCACGAGTATTATTTTATATAGATAAAATAGTTTTATCACATACACATCAAAATTAGGAAAAAATAAAAAAGGTGCGCTTCTTTCCCCTGCGAAATTAAATTGTTCATAATTTTCTGGCAGTTTGCACTGACACGACACTGACACATGTTTCGCGACGGTCATAATTAGGGCTCTATTGAGTTATAATCAACCCTCTAAGTTTGTAGTCAATGGGATTATATGATAAGTTTAATGCCTAGTTTAATATATATTTTATTTTAAAGTTTTAGGGCTGATAACGTCATCACTGGAAAAATTCTTTTGTTGTTCATTCATCGGTTTAATACGTGAGTGACGCTCTAATAATAGTTTGTTTTGTAATGGCATCCACATTTATTTATGATAAGGGCTCGTTCAGACACGCTGAAACCGCGCGATTGCCATACGGGTGTGGCGTAAGTAGTGGTCCACCGTTCAGGATTCGATAAACCAAAGATCAATTAAATATTTTAACCATTTTTACCCAAGGGTTCCGAAAATATTTCCTTTTTGTCTTTTATTTAAGAAAAAATTTCTACCTTTTATTACAAATTTGTTTGTAGTTTCAACAAAAACCGTTATTTTCCATTTTGATTTCTGTTAATTACTGCTTAATACTAGAGCTATCATGATAAATTATGATTTTTTATGTAATCAATTCAGCTGTTTTGATGAAAAAGTTGGTTCTTCTCTAATTTTAACCCTAATTTTTAACACAACATCAAGTTCAGAGCGATTTTTGTAAAAAAAGAAAACGTACTAGGTACACGGCCACGGGCCCGAGAGGCCCCTGTGTGCGAAGTGTGAGGCACACACAGGCGCCAAGACAATAGGGGCGCCGCCATCGAAATTATATTTGTTACACTTACACATATTCGTTGCAGTCGAGTACCTATCGATAAGTAAGTAGGTACTTACAATAAGCGCAACATAATTATGCTTTGTAAATAACAAAGCATAAGTATATTGCGCCTAGTGTACAAGTCTCTCTAGATAATTTTCACGTTTGTGGTTAAATTTTACACTTTGGATTTTAGTTTACATCAGTTACGAGCTCAGCGTTAAAATCAAAAGAACGCAACCCGATATAAATATAATGCGTGCGACGCAAGCGGGGTCCCCACCCAGGGTCACGGGGATTCCCCGACTTTAAGGAACGAGAGAACCAAAAGTCTAAAACAATAATAATTGAACAATCATTCAATCGAAAGTGTGTGCAAGGTGCGCATTGTTTTTAAAAAAATTAAGAATAAGATCTAACACTAAAAACAATCTATAGTTTGTGTGTGTATGATTGTTTTCACATTTATTTCGGTAAAAATTAACAAATAAAAAAAAATAAGTTGTAACATGAAGATTCGTGAAAAAAAGAGGCGCTTCATAGGTTTCGCACACAGGCGCTGTGGGGTGTCGGCGCGGCCCTGGTTCTACATTGTCAGTGCCCATGCATTAAATAATATGCCTACTAAATACCAATTTCAAAATGATATCACTATAACAGATCCAATAATTTAACAAAAAGATATTCAATTTTACCTGAAGAAAAGAAGATTCTCATTAAACTACTTTTTTTTAACTTTATTACGTTAAAACTTACGATATTTGCTAAAAAATGTACTACAGTGTCAGTGCCCATTTGTTTAAAAAAAACTACTATTGCTGAGTTAGAAACAGCTAACTTGTTACTTTAGGTATTTGAGTACAAGTATTTTACTATATTTGTCTTTAAAATCAAGAAAAACAACAAATCGTAAGATATATCTTGCTTTTACTGTGTTACCTATGTTTGTTTTCAAATATCACAGCGACTGTACTATTTTTGCAATAAATACATTAATACTTACTCACTTATTTTATAGTTTAATTTTGTATTTTTCATTTTCCTTTTTGTATTTATCAAATTTTGTTTGCTATAATTACTGTAAAAA
Organism: Xestia xanthographa; assembly: GCA_905147715.2. Lineage (NCBI taxonomy): Eukaryota > Metazoa > Arthropoda > Insecta > Lepidoptera > Noctuidae > Xestia > Xestia xanthographa. The sequence goes on from LR990667.1 coordinate 22,190,608, forward strand.
AAAAAACAAGTTTGCTAATGTTAATTGATGTTATGGAAGACAACGTAGACACGTAGTACGGCCGCTGCTTCTTGCGACGAGTTAATGATGTGCTTGTGCTGATCCACTAATGTAGGCTATCGACAATGTCGATTGACGAATTAAATATTGCTATTTTAGTTTTATTTTTCAATTTGTCAACCGTTTTAACCCGGTTGAAAGATCGATCTCAAATAATGTTTTTTTATGTATTTTGATTTGAATTTTCAAACTCCAAGCGGGCGAAGTCGCGGGCATATGTTAGTATCATTTGATATTTCTAAAAAGATTTTCTTCATTGGTCAGATTGACCAATAGTGACCAATCTAGCAATGATCCCACTCATCTCCATCATCAGCCTATTAATGTTCCCACTGCTGGGACACAGGCCTCCTCTCTATGAGAGGGAATGGGCTATAATCCACCACGCGGGGCCAGTGCGGATTGGTAGATGTCACATGTCTTCGAATTTTTTGGTTCTAGGACATGCCGGTTTCCTCACGATGTTTTCTTTCACCGTTTTGAAAGCAGCGGTATTGAAATAAATCACACACGCACGGCGAGAGGAGTGGAAGGCGATGGGGGAGGCCTTTGCCCAGCAGTGGGACAATATAGGCTAATAAAAAATAAAAAAAATGCGCCTGTCTGGGTTCAAACCTACAACTTACTATTCGTAAGTCCCGCCACCACTGGGCCACCGCTGCTCCATTATCTACAATTAAAACGGTATTTTCTATTATTGCTTGACAACATAACTATCGTAGTGAATATGGATTAATTTGTCAAAATGAGCATCACGAATTGTAGTGTGAACAAATTAAAATGCTTGCGTCTGATTTTGAGCAATAGGTAGGCCCTTTTTGTAATGAGTGGTGAAAAGTGGATTAGTACGCCGAATCTTTCCCCTCAAACTTGATACAAAATCATACACTCGTAACGACACGGCTTTTATTGACGCGAACCACATATTTAATTTTACAGACATTCTTTTATGGATTAAACACACAAACAGCAGTCAAACTCGTCAAGATATTTAGGACAATATAAATATTTGGGACGAACTATTCTTGCATTAGTTTCCAGCAGGTGACGCCTACGCTAAACGCAAATAGAATTGACTACAAATGATTCTGAACGTTCTGTGTTATGTCAAAATTTCAAAATGGCGCTCTTTGGCAAGAAGTCTTTTCGCGCGCTTTTACACGTTTTAGGTTAAGTAATGGACAAAGTTGTAATTAGAAATGCTAGAAAAAAACTACCTATCATTTTGTTGTGTCTAAAACATTCAAATAAAAAAAAAAGAAATGTTTTAGGTAAACGCCTGTTACAATTTACAGCACAGCGTAATGGCGTTAAGCAAATTATTGCAGAGTAAAACTGCCAGGCGCTCCGCAAATTATAACAAAAATAAAAACATTTTGGTACAGTATAAAATAAAATGTGTCAGCTGATTCATTTTATGTTTTCCAGGTAGACCCAGTTACCAATCCATATTTGAGAAACACAATATTACTCTCAAAATGGCTTCCAAGAAAACGGTTTTAATTTTGGGATTAAATAAGGAGTTTGGAAAGTATCTCGATGTTAATGATCTGATGAAGATAAAGGATTATAATATACAGAACCAGCCTATTTACCATAGGGGTAAGTAGAAACTACAGAATGAAACCTGCTATGATCCTAACCCTAAGGATTAGAATCCAGCCTATTATGTTTCCTCTGCAGGCGTCCTCTGTATGAAAGTGGGGGAGGAATTGAAAAGTCTTTATGAAAAATTGATGCATTCGGAGAGATGGGCAAAGATCGTCACTCACTGAAGGTGGACATCGCTGACGAGGTCGACCGAACGTGGTGTGACGATCTGATCATGTTCGCGGGGAAAACGTGGCTAGAAATTGCGAACAGAGAAGTTTGCAGGGAGAAAGGGGAGGCCTTTATCCAGCAGTGGGACACACAATGTAGGCTATAAAAAAAAAATGGCCGGTGTTGAGGTTCGGATAAATGAGGAAAGATTTGGATACCAAAGAAACGATGGATGGACTGTGTGAAGAATTATATGACTGTAAAGGAGGTGTCTGATGAGATGACGAGGAATAGAGAAGTGTGGAAGAAGAAGACGTGATGCGCCGACACCAAACAAATTAGGTTAAGAGCAAGTGAATGCAATGGTGAACGAGAATTCATCATTGCTTATTATGGTCACTGTAGATTAGAGAATGTCTATAATGTTCTATAATATATAATTGTATAACTTGCTGTAATCACTGCAGTGAATACTTTACGATTGTAAACATGCAGAATCTAATAGGTAAGAATGTATAAGTGTACGTAACCCCAGCAGGAATGTGTCTCCTAGAGTTATATGAGTGGAACGTTTAATTAGTGCCTTATCTGCTGTCAATGTGCCCCCACATAAAAAATGTGTGCCCCCTGTCGTCGCGTAACGTACACAATGTATAAATGACCAGTGGTGCTCAAATGTACATTTTTCTCGGTATTTCCATCTTTATCATTTGGAGTTTCTTGTGCATTCTTCCCCATAAATGAATCCCCGAAATGAGAAACTACAGTCGTTTCACAGTTATGATGTCTTCTGAGGCTTTTGCTTCCGAAAGTCCCTCATCATCACTTGCCTACCTGCCTTTTTCCCAACTATGTTGGGGTCGGCTTCCAGTCTAACCGGATGCAGCTGAATACCAGTATTTTACATGGAGCGACTACCTATCTAACCTCCTTAACGCTCCTTCCTTCGCTTCCTTAACTTGCAAAGTTCCTCTGCCTGGGCTATTTCAAACGAATGCTTTGGTTTGGGCACCGGCTTAGTCTTTTCCCAACTAATTTTAGGCGTTGGCTTCCTGCAGTTGAATACCAGTATTTTAAATGGAGCCTCCGTCTTTCTGACCTCCTAGACACAGTTACTAGTTCAAACGATACCTCTTGGTAAGACTGCTGGATGTCTGACTTTCGGAACAACTGTAAAGACCGCCAATGATCTACGAGTGACAGCCGGGACCAACAGGTTTATAACGACATGATAGAAATGTATTGATACCTATAATGTGACACCTAAGAACACAGGCATGTCATGGTATGAGCATATAAATCGGAGGAATGTGGAGACCTTCTAAGCATGAATGTGGATGGCTATAAAAGCAGAAGAAGAATAATGTAACGATGGATGGACTATGTGAAGGATGACATAGCTAAAGGAGTTGACTGCTTCCGTAATTAAATTTACGATAAAACTTTGACAAACACATCCACCATAGAACACAACAGAAAGGCGTCAGAACGATCATTATGTATTAACAATAATCACACACAACCGGAAGATGAGCCAGCAAAAACGAGCTCAAGGTTAACACTATTAAGTATAACGATTTCCTTCAGTCAACCACCAGTGAGCAATCGGAAAACTCGTCGGTGAAAAATGGCGAAAAAACAATTCATAATCATCGCAGTGCTACACTTCAGTAACGGTGCTATAAATGATCAATTCTTCACACCGATGATGGAAAGATCATCAACAATAGCTGATCGAATCAACAAGGATCCTATCCTAAGTTTGACAACCCGCGCTTATACAAACGCGTTTGAAGCAGCGGTCAATGCAGTCACTTGGATGCCACATGCCATAGCAGAAGCTTTAGGATCTGCCGTACAACCTATCCTCACCAGCAACACAAATAATCTAGACAAAATTGACAAGTTCGTAGTTGACTTTAGTGCAGCAAGTCTGAACGAAGACGCGAAACTGGGAATAGTTGAGTTGATATACAAATACGGGTTTCCTGTCGAAAAACATGGCGTGGAAACTGAAGATGGCTACGAGTTGACGATGTTTAGAATTCCCAGGAATGGGCCGCCTGTGTTCTTAATGCATGGATTGTTAGGTAGTGCTGATGATTTCGTGGTAGCAGGTATAGAAAGTGCTCTAGCATATATGCTATATGATGCAGGATATGATGTCTGGATGGGCAATGCTCGTGGCAACAAACATTCAAGAAAGCATATGATTTTCGAGCCTTCAGAAGCTGAATTTTGGGACTTTTCTTGGCATGAAATTGGTACCTACGATCTACCAGCAATGATTGACTACGTGTTAAACAAAACGGATGAAAAATCTTTGAAATACATCGGCCATTCACAAGGTACGACCTCATTCTTCGTCATGACTTCTGAAAGACCTGATTATAATAAGAAAGTATCCATAATGATAGCACTATCTCCAGTAGCTTACATGTCAAATGTGAGATCACCTATAGTCCGGTTGATGTCTCCTGGAACCAACATTTTACAGGGAATATCGAAAGGTTTAGGTCTCTATGAATTTTTACCGGATAACAATTTAATTCGGACATTGAAATTCATGGTTTGCGGCACAGGGACTGTAGCAGAGATTCTATGCAGCAATACGCTATTTCTTATGTCCGGATTTGATTTTTCCCAATTGAATGTGACGAATCTACCTGTCATTCTTGGCCATATACCTTCAGGAGCGTCGATGAAGCAGTTCGCGCACTACGGCCAGGGTATATTGTCGAAGGAATTCAGGAAGTTCGACTACGGCGTCAAAGAAAACTTGATAAGATACAGCCAGAAAGTTCCGTCGAAATATCTATTGGAGAATGTAAGCACTAATGTGTCCATGTTTTGTGCCGAGTCTGATTGGCTTGCTCATCCTATAGATGTGGTAACACTGTTCAATAGATTAAAAAATGTGGTTGGTTTCTATAAGGTTCCGTATAAGCATTTTAATCACGTAGACTTTCTTATCGCGAAAGATGTAAAGGAGTTGCTTTATAGAAGGGTCCTTAGAGAGTTACATAAGTACTAAAAGGTTCGCGTTATCTTCTAATCTAATATATAAAAATCTCGTGTCACAGTGTTTGTTTCCGAACTGCTCCGAAACGGCTTGACCGATTTTTATGATTCTTTTTGTGTATATTTTTGTTGGTCTGTTATTTTTTGTCTATATTTTTGTTGGTCGTAGGCTAGTTTTTAGTTCTCACACATACTGTTAAGGAGTATGTTATACTAGAACCTTATTAGTTTTGATAGCCCTATAAACTTATGTCAGATATTGCCTAGGAACCGCCGCTGTTATTAATGAAATTATATTTTTACATGTCACAACCACGAGTATTATTTTATACTAGCTGACCATTGACATATATATTACTGCGTAAGGACTGGGTGGACCGCATGTTACAATGACGCCTCGAACGTGGTCCCAAAATGGTCTTCCCTATAGCGAACTAAACTAGAACGCGTTCGGCTGTCTTCGGGAGCGGTCGTAAATTTTACAAGCAAAAATGCCAAGTTGTGTCGTGAAGGGATGCGTGAACTACGACAAAAAGCACAATAAAATAAATGATAACATTTCTTATCACCGGTAAGTTAAAAAAAAATATTATATCAACTTCTAACATTATTTAAAACAATTTTCTTTCGTATTTGTCTCAACGTTTGGCAAAGACGACGCGAAGCCGCGTAAAAGTTAGACATAACTTTGCAGCGGCGCGCGTTTTAGCCGATGAAATGAAAAGATTTAATAATTCATATCATAAAATTAATTTTATATGTATAAATATTTTTTATTGTTTATTACAAGCAAATTAAAATGTGTTTTTATGTACTTACTGGTAAAAATCTATAAGTACAGTGAAAATACGTATTTAATTTGCAGATTTCCTACTGATTCGGTGCGAAATGAAGCTTGGAGTCGTGTCATAAGACAGGAACGTGGTGAACCATATTTTAAGTCAAATAGCTATTTACGTGTTTGTTCCGCACACTTCTTCTTCTTCTTCAAGTCGGTTAAAAATACTCTCCCGCTCTTACAAGGTTACGTCTAGGGGCAGACCACGCCGATTGACATCGTAGTTCATAGTAGTTCTAATAGATGGCGTTAGTGTTTCTGTATGGCGACCGCGTTCGGCGAACGTTCGGACGACCGTATCTTTACTATTTAAATCAATGTAGCTGACCCACGCAACTTTGTTTGCGTCACATAAGAGAGAAAAAGCTAACAAAAGGAATACATTTTCCCCGTTTTTGCAACATCTTTCATTTATGCTCCGCTCCTTTTGGTCTAGCGTGATGTTATATAGCCTATAACCTTCCTCAATAAATGGACTATCCAACACAAAAATAATTTTTTAATTCCAACCAGTAGTTCCAGAGATTAGCGCGTTCAAACAAACAAACAAACTCTTCAGCTTTATAATATTAGTATAGATTGATAAAATAGTTTTATCATGGTAGCAGAGCGTGGTTACAAGTGATAGTAACTAGAGAAGTCATCAACCAAGTTTAAAACAATCCGGTAAGACAAATATTCATAATGCAATCACCAAGGGTGTGAAGAACTGGTCGACTTGGAAATTTAAAGCGACATTACTACTAAGAGGTACGCCCGGTGGATTGGACGCGGTAAACGGTGCTCTAATAAAACCTGTGAAACCTATTACCAACAATGTCGACGAAATTTCTCAATATAATACTGCTCTCGAAAAATATAATAAAATTGATAGTTCTGCATTACTTCTGCTTACCGCAAATATGTCAGATGAAACTCTTCAGAAAATCATGCGTTTTAATTCATCAAAAGAAGTTTGGGACGAACTGCATCGTTTGTTCGATGGTATATCTGAAGACAAAACTTATGATTTATGTATGAGATTTTTCAACTATTCAAAAGATCCGTCACACGACATCACAGCCCATATTTCCAAAATAAAAACCATTTGGTCAGATTTGATAAATGAATTAATGAAGATAGATAAGTCTGAATTACCAGATATCCTATTAATCTGCAAAATTCTGGATACTCTACCTGAACCATATTTCTCATTCAAATCAAGCTGGATGTTGATGTCAAAGACAGATAGAACAATAGAAAATCTGACTACACAACTCTGTGCTTAGAAGCGCTCTATCTCTTTGAAAAATAAAGGTCCTGCAGAAGCTCTAGCCTTACAGAATAATAAGAAAGCAAAGAAGAAATGTGGATATTGTGGAAAAGTCGGTCACAAAGTCAGGCAATGTCATAAATGGAAAGCTGATGGTAAACCAGCCAAGCCTGAAAGTAAACAGACCCCAACAAATTTGAACTTAATGCTCATGCAAGTCAATACAGATATAAATTCAATGCATACACACTATGATACATCGAGTTGGTTCGTCGACAATGGTGCAACTAATCATGTCACCTGCCGGAACGACTATTTTTCTAGTTTTCAGCATTTTGAAGATAATCGTATAGTGACTACTGCTAAAGCAATTGGCAAAGGTACTGTTGACTTGAAAACATTTATCAATGGCAAGGAATCCAGAGTAACACTCTGTGATGTATGGTATGTACCTGATATTATGCGAAACCTATTCTCTGTACTGGCCACTCAAGACAGACTAAATAAAAGTGTTTTCATGTCTGAAAGGGAACACTGCTCGTTGAAAGTTGATGGACAAGTTAGACTGACTGGCAAAAGGATAAAAAATGGTGGCTTATACAAGCTCAATGTAGAGACTATTACAAAGTCAACACCTAATGTAAACATTTTGTCAACAGAAAACATACTACAACTATATCACGAAAGGTTAGCCCATCAGAATAAAAAACATGTTAAAGGTGTTATAGAACGAGAACTAGGAATTAAAGTTCGACTAGATTCAGAATTGTGCACTGGCTGTATTTAAGGTAAAACACACAGACAGTCTTTCGGAACAAGAGTACGAGCTAAATTACCTGCGGAAATTTTACACGCTGATGTATGTGGTCCATTCCCTCCTTCTTATAACAAATTTCACTATTTCGTTTTATTCAAAGATAATTACAGCAAGTACAGACACATTTATTTTGTTCGGCAAAAATCGGAAGTTTACCTGAAACTCCGACAAATGTTACAAGAATGTAAAGTAGCTGGATACTCTGTTAAAGACTTTCTTAGCGATAACGGAGGTGAATTTGATAATCAGTACGTCAGGTGCATTTTACAAGAAGCTGGAATTAGACAAAGGCTCACGATGACACCGCAATAAAATGGTCTTAGTGAACGTGAGAATAGAACCTTAGTTGAAGCCGCTCGTACAATGATGCATGCTCACGAAGAATTACCGTTTGCTACATGGGAAGAATGAATAAATACCGCTGCATACGTGTTAAACAGAACTGGTCCAACTTCAGAAAATGGAAAATCACCATTTGAATTGTGGTTTAAGAAGAAGCCAGCAATCAGTCACCTTAAAATAATTAGATGTGAATGTTATGCTCATATTCCTCAACAAAAAAGGAAAAAGCTATCTAAAAAGGCAGAGAAATGCATTCTTATTGGATATGAGGGAGATGAAGGCTATCGCTTACTGAATAAACATGGTAAACTCATAAGGTCAAGAGACGTTACATTTAATGAATCGGTATTGACTCCATTTGGTCAAAGTGATTTGGAAGAACAGCCTTCAGTCGAAATACACTTTCCACTTTCAGTATCACCGATGTGTGATGCAAGGGAGGATGATTGTGTCGAAAATAGCTTGGATCACGCTGCAAGTAGCTCTGATGAGCTTAGTTCGACTTTGCCCCCCACATCGCCGGATTTGGTTGTAAGTCAGGAAATAGAAAGCCAAGATGACTCTACTGATCCATTACAAACGTCTTCAGAAGCATCAATGCCAGAATCACCTTATTATGAAGATAAAGATAAAAGATAAAGATATATTTATTGCGTAACTGTGTACATCAAGCTCATATTAAACATTACATTTCCAGTCTCAACAGTCCACCCAAGTCGGGTATGCAATAGTATTTTAAGCAATTGAAGACGCCTTAGATGATGGTGATGATACTGAACGACCAAGTATCTCAGATGATATAGCTGAGATAGCCACTAGAATGACTCTACGAGATAGAAGTCAAATACGACCACCTATTAGATTCGGAGATTACGTCATGATGTCAGATGAAATTTTTAATCAGATAAATGAACCTAAAACCTACAAAGAAGCAATGACTAGTACGCATAAAGATCAGTGGGTCAAAGCAATGGAAAGTGAGGTGAAGTCTTTAAAGGAAAACAAAACCTGGATAATGGTGGACCTTCCAAAAGACAGAAAGCCTATATCCTGTAAATGGATATATAAGATCAAAACCAATGCTGATGGCTCTCTAGATAAATTCAAAGCAAGACTAGTTGCTAGAGGATATTCACAGAAAAAGGGCATCGACTATGATGAGACTTTCAGCCCAGTTGCTAAGATGTCGACAATAAGATCAGTCTTAAGCGTTGCTGCAAATGAAGGCCTAAAACTCACACAGTTTGATGTATCAACTGCTTTTCTCTATGGTTCACTGAGTGAAGAAATATATATGAATCAACCTGATGGCTACTCTGATGGATCTAACAAGGTTTGTAAACTCAAGAAAAGTTTGTATGGTCTCAAGCAAGCGCCTCGGTGTTGGAATAAATGTATGGTGGATTATTTAAAAACCATTGGATTCAAACAATGCGATACCGACCCCTGCCTGTTTATAAGAAACCGTGCAAGTAACAAAATTATTCTTGTTCTCTATGTAGATGACGGTTTGGTCGCTGCAACAAATCAGGAAGATTCTGAAAAGTTAATGAGAGAATTGACGAGAAGATTTAAAATCACGATAAAAGATGCATCCTATTTTCTAGGACTAGAAATAGAGGACCATGATGGTAATATAAAAGTGTCGCAAAAGCACTATGCTCAGAAAGTTTTAGATCGTTTTGGTATGAGTGATTGCAAACCTGTTACCACTCCTATACAAAAAGATGGACTGCCAGATCTGGATAAAGAAGTGGTAGATCCTGCTTTATTTCCGTATAGAGAAGCTGTGGGAGCACTCGCATATCTGACCGTTGGAACCAGACCGGACTTAGCATATGCTGTAAGCGTTGTATCCCGGAATCTAGAAAACCCTTCTAAAGAAGACATCCAGAGGCTGAAACGTATCCTAAGATACATCAAAGGAACTTTCAACTATGGAATAGTTTTTAAGAAGAACTGCAATGCTGGAATTCTAGAATGCTACAGTGATTCTGACCATGGTGGAGACCAAAGTACCGGACGTTCGACATCAGGCATATTATGCTTATACTCTGGAGGAGCAATTTCTTGGAGAAGTCGACGACAAACATGTGTTGCAATATCAAGCACCGAAGCCAAATTAGTTGCTGCCAGTGAAGCGTCTAGAGTGATTGTCTGGATCAAAAGACTCTTTGGTGAAATATCTAAATTGAAAGAAATACCTAAGCTAAAGGTTGATAATGATGCAGCCATAAAAATCTCACACAATCCAGAACTCCACAGAAGAACCAAGCATATTGCTATTCGACATTTCTATGTGAGAGAACTCGTTGCTAATGGAGAAATACGTGTAGAATACGTTCCCAGCGAGTTCCAACTAGCGGATTTACTGACCAAAGCACTACATAAGCCACGGATTGTATCAATTGCAAAACAAATTGGCTTGATATAGTAATAGGGTTGCCAAAAAGGGAGGATGTTAAGGAGTATGTTATTCTAGAACCTTATTAGTTTTGATAGCCCTATAAACTTATGTCAGATATTGCCTAGGAACCGCTGTTATTAATGAAATTATATTTTTACATGTCACAACCACGAGTATTATTTTATATAGATAAAATAGTTTTATCACATACACATCAAAATTAGGAAAAAATAAAAAAGGTGCGCTTCTTTCCCCTGCGAAATTAAATTGTTCATAATTTTCTGGCAGTTTGCACTGACACGACACTGACACATGTTTCGCGACGGTCATAATTAGGGCTCTATTGAGTTATAATCAACCCTCTAAGTTTGTAGTCAATGGGATTATATGATAAGTTTAATGCCTAGTTTAATATATATTTTATTTTAAAGTTTTAGGGCTGATAACGTCATCACTGGAAAAATTCTTTTGTTGTTCATTCAACGGTTTAATACGTGAGTGACGCTCTAATAATAGTTTGTTTTATAATGGCATCCACATTTATTTATGATAAGGGCTCGTTCAGACACGCGGAAACCGCGCGATTGCCATACGGGTGTGGCGTAAGTAGTGGTCCACCGTTCAGGATTCGATAAACCAGATCAATTAAATATTTTAATCATTTTTACCCAAGGGTTACGAAAATATTTCCTTTTTGTCTTTTATTTACAAAATTTCTACCTTTTATTACAAATTTGTTTGTAGTTTCAACAAAAACCGTTATTTTCCATTTTGATTTCTGTTAATTACTGCTTAATACTAGAGCTATCATGATAAATTATAATTTTTTATGTAATCAATTCAGCTGTTTTGATGAAAAAGTTGGTTCTTCTCTAATTTTAACCCTAATTGTTAACACAACATCAAGTTCAGAGCGATTTTTGTAAAAAAAGAAAACGTACTAGGTACACGACGGCCACGGGCCCGAGAGGCCCCTGTGTGCGAAGTGTGCGGCACACACAGGCGCCAAGACAATAGGGGCGCCGCCATCGAAATTATATTTGTTACACTTACACATATTCGTTGCAGTCGAGTACCTATCGATAAGTAAGTAGGTACTTACAATAAGCGCAACATAATTATGCTTTGTAAATAACAAAACATAAGTATATTGCGCCTAGTGTACAAGTCTCTCTAGATAATATTCACGTTTGTGGTTAAATTTTACACTTTGGATTTTAGTTTACATCAGTTACGAGCTCAGCGTTAAAATCAAAACAACGCAACCCAATATAATGCGTGCGACGCAAGCGGGGTCCCCACCCAGGGTCACGCGGATTCCCCGACTTTAAGGAACGAGAGAGCCTAAAGTCCAAAACAATTGAACAATCATTCAATCGAAAGTGTGTGCAAGGTGCGCATTGTGTTTAAGAAATAAGAAAAACTAGATCTAACACTAAAAACCATCTATAGTTTGTGTGTTAATGATTGTTTTCACATTTATTTCGGTCAAAATTAACAAAAAATTAAGGTGAAACATGAAGATTCGTGAAAAAAAGAGGCGCTTCATAGGTTTCGCACACAGGCGCTGTAGAGGGTCGGCGCGGCCCTGGTTCTACATTGTCAGTGCCCATGCATTTAATATTATGCCTTCTAAATACCGATTTCAAAATGATATCACTATAACAGATCCAATAATTTAACAAAAAGATATTCAATTTTAATTGAAGAAAAGAAGATTTTTATTAAACTACTTTTTTTTAAACTTTATTACGTTAAATACGTACTTACGATATTTGCTAAAAAAAATGAACTACAGTGGCAGTGCCCATTTGTTTTAAAAAAAATACTACTAACGCACTGTTTAAGACTTTCACGGTTTTTCACTACACTTAAAGTACATACGGGATAATATCCGTGGTTTTCTTTACAATCGAGTTCCAGTAGTGCGCGTAATAAAAGACTAAGAAAGAGGGTAGACAGATTTGTCTGCTCATAATAATAATTTTCGCCTCACCCGCATACCTCTTCAGTATTCCCGCGATCATGATGCTTGCAACAGCGTCGAAATATCGGGAGCTCATGAACAAAGAAAACCACGGATATTATCCCGTAAGTACTTTAAGTGTAAATACTACTAAGTATTGCAGAGTTATCTACACCTAACTTGTTACTTTAGGTATTTGAGTACAAGTATTTTACTATATTTGTCTTTAAAATCAAGAAAAACAACAAATCGTAAGATATAATAATATCTTGCTTTTACTATAAATAAAATAAATAAATAAATATAAATATTGCTGGACATTACACACAGCGCCATCTAGTGCCACACTAAGCAACGAGGCTTGTGTCGTGGACACCAGATAGTTGATACACTACATAGATACTTTTTTGTTTGTAAATACATACTTATTATATATATAAACATCCATGACTCGGAAACAAACGTCCATGCTCATCACACACATATTTGCTCCGACCGGGATTCGAACCCGGGACCCTAAGAACGTAAGGCAGCCTCACTACCGCTGCGCCATTCGGGTCGTCAAACTATGTTATGTTTGTTTTCAAATGTCACAGCGACTGTACTTTTTTTTGCAATAAATACATTAATTACTCACTACAATACAGTATATATAATACTTTCTCACTTTTAATTATTTTATAGCTTAATTTTGTATTTTTCATTCTCCATTTTGTATTTTTCTATTTTTTTTTCTGTAATATTGTAAAAAAAAAAAAAACAAGTTTGCTAATGTTAATTAAGTTATGGAAGAGTGGAGTTTCCTGACACAGGCTTTAGACGCCTAAAAGGAAATTCCAATCACTAGTTTGTAAGAAAAACTTAGCAAAAACAATAAATATTTTTTCTTTTTTTTTCATACATCGCTCCTTAACCACTACCTAAGTTTGTCGCTAAGTAACTGAACAAGTAATGTAAAAATCACAAAACGATATTTCATTAAGCGGATGAATCACGTAGTACGGCCGCTGCTTCTTGCGACGAGTTAGTGATGTGCTTGTGCAGCTCCACTAATGTAGGCTATCGACAATGTCGATTGACGAATTAAATATTGTTTAGTTTTAACCCGGTTGGAAGATCCATGTCAAATAATGTTTTTTTTTTATGTATTTTGATTATTTTACAGCGTAGTAGAGAAATACGTAACCAACTTTCGTAACTTAAGTTAATTAAATTTCAGGTTAAATCGGTGAAGTATTTTTGGCTTTGAATTATTATCGTATATTATGCCTTATCCTCGCGCTACTAACTACTGTTTCAATAGGCCATGACAGCCTAAACCAACGTAACCGGATATTTTATTGTTATAATGTATTTTTTAGCTACATATTGTTTATTTTTATTGTAATATTATATTCTGGACATTATTTTTATTTAATTATTTTCAGGACACCAAAAAAAATACAATAATAAATGAAAGATTCGATAACTTTCCGATTTAGTCAATCACTACCGACCTTAAGCATTTGCACAACACAACGATAGCGAGTGATGTTTTTGTGTGGGTAAGTTGTACGGTGCATGGTAAATACACGCTGTGTTTGATGTCATAAGGCTTATAATTCATTGTGTAGTACGTTCAGTTTTAAGCAAAATGCGGGTGTGTGCGCGACTGCGTAACTATTACTTTTACTGAACTGCATGTGTAGTAGTTGCCGTGTGGTAGGGGCAAAGTGAAGACACCGGGTTCCGATACATTTTCATCTAGCGGGCATATCTCCTTCTTTATTATATCAGTGGTACTAGCACAGCTGGTTCCAAGCTACGTCATTGGTTGGCGAAAGTTTTTATGTGTGTAGGTGAGTACTTACATACTTATGTGTGTATGTTTGTTACCTACTCTTTCACGCAAAAAGTACTGAACGGATTTTGATGAAATTTAGCACACAGATGGTTTATGACCTGGATATTTTTTTTTATCCTGGTAGTATAATCCCGTGAGTCAATTATCAAACTCCAAGCGGGCGAAGTCGCGGGCATATGTTAGTATCATTTGATATTTCTAAAAAGATTTTCTTCATTGGTCAGATTGACCAATAGTGACAGATCTAGCAATGATCCCACTCATCATCATCATCAGCCTATTAATGTTCCCACTGCTGGGACACAGGCCTCCTCTCTATAAGTGGGAATGGGCTATAATCCACCACGCGGGCCCAGTGCGGATTGGTAGATGTCACGTCTTCGAATTTTTTGGTTCTAGGACATGCCGGTTTCCTCACGATGTTTTCTTTCACCGTTTTGAGAGCAGCGGTGTTGAAATAAGTTACACAAAGTAATGCGCTTGTCTGGGTTCGAACCTACGACTTACTATTCGTAAGTCCCGCCACCACTGGGCCACCGCTGCTCCATTATCTACAATTAAAACGGTCTTTTCCATTATTGCTTGACAACATAACTATCGTAGTGAATATGGATTAATTTGTCAAAATGAGCATCACGAATTGTAGTGTGAACAAATTAAAATGCTTGCGTCTGATTTTGAGCAATAGGTAGGCCCTTTTTGTAATGAGTGGTGAAAAGTGGATTAGTACGCCGAATCTTTCCCCTCAAACTTGACACAAAATCATACACTCGTAAAGACACGGCTTTTATTGACGCGAACCACATATTTAATTTGACAGACATTGTATGGATTAAACACACAAACAGCAGTCAAACTCGTCAAGATATTTAGGACAATATAAATATTTGGGACGAACTATTCTTGCATTAGTTTCCAGCAGGTGACGCCTACGCTAAACGCAAATAGAATTGACTACAAATGATTCTGAACGTTGTGTTATGTCAAAATTTCAAAATGGCGCTCTTTAGCAATAATAAATGTCCTTTCGCGCGCTTTTCCACGTTTTATGTTAAGTAATAAACAAAGTTGAAATTATAAAGGCTGGCAAAAAACTACCTATCATTTTGTTGTGTCGTTGTGTCTAAAACATTCAATTAACGAAGAAAATAATGTTTTCGTTAAACGCCTGTAATTCACAGCACAGCGTAATGGCGTTAAGCAAATTATTGCAGTGTAAAACTGCCAGGCGCTCCGCAAATTATAACAAAAATAAAAACATTTTGGTACAGTATAAAATAAAATGTGTCAGCCGATTCATTTTATTTTTTCCAAGTAGACCCAGTTACAATCCGTTTTAGAGAAATACTAGCTGTTGCCCGCGGCTTCGCCCGCGTAAAGTTCGGTAATTGTCCCACTGAATCATAATAAAGGGATAAATAGTATCCTACATGTTAATCCAGGTTATAAACTATGTATGTGCCAAATTTCATAATCATCACAATTTATCATTATCATCAAAATCACTATCACTATCACAACCACCATCACTATCACTATCACTATCACAATCACAATCACAATCACTATCACAATCACTATCACAATCACAATCACTATCACAGTCACTATCACAATCACAATCACAATCACTATCACAATCACAATCATCACAATCACTATCACAATCACTATCACAATCACTATCACAATCACTATCACAGTCACTATCACAATCACAATCACAATCACAATCACAATCACAATCACTATCACAATCACAATCATCACAATCACTATCACAATCACTATCACAATCACTACCACAATCACTATCACAATCACTATCACTATCACAATCACTATCATAATCACTATCACATTCACTATCACAATCACTATCACAACCACCATCACTATCACAATCACTATCACAATCACTATCACAATCACTATCACATTCACTATCACAATCACTATCACTATCACAACCACCATCACTATCACAATCACTATCACAATCACTATCACAATCACAATCACTATCACAATCACTATCACTATCACAATCACTATCACTATCACAACCACCATCACTATCACAATCACTATCACAATCACTATCACAATCACAATCACAATCACTATCACAATCACAATCACAATCACTATCACAATCACTATTACAATCATTATCACAATCACTATCACAGTCACTATCACAATCACTATCACAATCACTATCACTATCACTATCACAATCACAATCACAATCACAATCACAATCACAATCACTATCACAATCACTATCACAAATCACTATCACAATCACTATCACAATCACTATCACAATCACTATCACAATCACCATCATCGTTATCACAATCCTTATCATCGTAATCGCAATCATTATCATTGTCATCACAATCATCATGATTACAATCGCCATCACTATCACAACCACAATCATTATCACAATCACCATCACTATCACAATCACCATCATTAACACAATCACACCCACCATCACATTCACAATCGCTATCCTCGTTATCACAATCATTATCATCGTAATCACAATCATCTTCGTCATTATCACAATCACCATCTCTGTCACAATCACAATCACAATAACCATCACCGTTATTATCACCATCACAATCACCGTCACTATCACAATCACAATCACCATCAAAATCACTATCACAATCACCATCATCGTTTTCACAATAATTATCGTCGTAATTACAATCATTATCATCGTAATAACAATCATTATCATCTCAATCACAATCATCATGATCACAATCGCCGTCACTATCACAAAATCAAGTTAAAACAATCACAATCACCATCACAATCATTCTCGCAATCACTATCCTCGTTATCACAATCATTATCATCGTAATCACAATCATCTTCATCATTATCACCGTTGCTGTCACAATCACAATCACCATCACCATCGCTATCACTATCACAATCACCGTCACTATCACAATGACTATCACTAACACAATCACAATCACCATCACCATCACAATCACTCTCACAATCACTATCCTCGTTATCACAATCATTATCATCGTAATCACAATCATCTTCATCATTATCACCGTCACTGTCATAATCAAAATCACCATCACCATCGCTATCACCATCACAATTACCATCAAAATCACTATCACAATCACCATCATCGTTACTACAATCATTATCATCGTAATCACAATCATTATCATCTTAATCACAATCATCATTATCACAATCTTCATCGTAATCACAATCATCATCATCATAATCATCAGCATCATTATCACAATCTTCATCGTAATCACAATCATCATCATCATAATCATCAGCATCATTATCAGAATCATCGTCATCGTTATCACAATCATCACAATAAATCAACAATAACCCTGTATAGAAGTCGAATCCGCCATCTTCTGGATCTCAAAATAAATTCCATTTTCATAATCAGCGCCCCTGATAATCTCGGTATCGACACCCATATTGATTTTTAGACATTTCAACCCCATCGCACCCCAACAGGGTATGATTGTATTTCAGGTCCACCACACTAAATCTTAAAATCGTTGTTTTTGTAATACACCCGACCCAGTTTACTATTTATAGTAAACTGGGTCGGGTGTATTACACAACAATACCTATGTTGAATTTCAGGCTTTGTTACCCCATTTCCCCCTTTAGGGGTTGAATTCTGAAAAAACCTGAAACACAAATGTTAACTCATTTATTGATTGGAGTACTCCTGTTAAGTTTGGAATAAAGTAGTCTAACTAATCTTATTTCCTCATGTAATCTTTGGACTCCCGTTCCAACCCCTAAGGGGGTTAATTTTGAAAAATCCTTTCTTAATGCACCCCTAAACTTCATAAAGAACCTTTGTGCCAAATTTGGAATCTCTAGACTCAGCGGTTTGGGCTGTGCATTGATTTTTATACTATGCCACCCCATTTCGCCCTCTTAGGGGTTGAATTCTGAAAAAACCTGAAACCCGTTTCTACTCATTTTTGATAGGAGCACTCCTGTGAAGTTTTGAATAAAATAGTCTAACTAATCTTGTTTCCCCATACAAACTTTGGAGCCCCGTTTAACCCCCATAGGGGGTGAATTTTGAAAAATCCTTTCTTAGTGCACCCCTAGACCACATAAGGAACCTACTTGCCAAATTTGGAATCTCTAGACTCAGCGGTTTGGGCTGTGCATTGATTTTTATACTTTGCCACCCCATTTCCCCCTCTTAGGGGTTGAATTCTGAAAAAACCTGAAACCCGTTTCTATTCATTTATTAATAGGAGCACTCCTGTGAAGTTTCGAATAAAATAGTCTAACTAATCTTGTTTTACCCATACAAACTTTGGAGCCCCGTTTAACCCCCTTAGGGGTTGAATTTTGAAAAATCCTTTCTCAGTGCAATCTTAAACCACCTAGGAAACCTACTTGCCAAATTTGGAATCTCTAGACTCAGCGGTTTGGGCTGTGCATTGATTTTTATACTTTGCCACCCCATTTCCCCCTCTTAGGGGTTGAATTCTGAAAAAACCAGAAACCCGTTTCTACTCATTTATCAATAGGAGCACTCCTGTGAAGTTTCGAATAAAATAGTCTAACTAATCTTGTTTCCCCATACAAACTTTGGAGCCCCGTTTAACCCCCTTAGGGGGTGAATTTTGAAAAATCCTTTCTTAGTGCACCCCTAGACCACCTAAGGAACCTACTTGCCAAATTTGGAATCTGTAGACCCAGCGGTTTGGGCTGTGCGTTGATAGATGAGTCAGTCAGTCAGTCAGTCAGTCAGTCAGTTTCTTCTTTTATATATTTAGATAATATTGTTCTCAAAATGGCTTCCAAGAAAACGGTTTTAATTTTGGGATTAAATAAGGAGTTTGGAACGTATCTCGATGTTAATGATCTGATGAAGATAAAGGATTATATTATACAGAACCAGTCTCTTTCCTAAGGGGGTAAGTAGAAACTATAGAATGAAACCTGCCATGATCCTAACCCTAAGGATTAGAATCCAGCGTATAATGTTTCCTCTGCTGGAATACAGCGTCCTCAGTATGAAAGTGAGAGAGGAATTTAAAAGTCTTTATCATGCATCAATTTTTCATTGATGCATCCGGAGAGGTGGGCAAAGATGTGATGAGATGAGGTGGGACTCACTGGACGCCTGAAGGTGGATATCGCCGACGAGGTCGACCGCAGCGAACGTGGTGTGACGATCAGCAGGCCTATTAGTCCTATTATGTATCTTTCTAATATCCAGTGACTCAAGTTTCGGTTGTACACCGAACTTTGATGACAACCGAGAAGGTCATAATATTGGTATTAGGTACGTATCGCACTGAGTGGATATCACTTTACAGAGACTAATAGCCCGGGTATGGTGTAACGTCTTTCACGAAAGCCACTCCAAACTCAGTTGTCATCAATTTGTTGTCCACTATGCTTACATAATCGAAATAATTTAAGTATCCATTCGTATGGATCATCATCACTAATTTTGACAGACGCTTTCGTAAGCGTCTGTCAAAATGAGTTACGGTGACTATCAGCCACGATGACAAGCAATAACGTCATATTTG
The DNA here is from genome assembly GCA_905147715.2 of Xestia xanthographa. Classification (NCBI taxonomy): domain Eukaryota; kingdom Metazoa; phylum Arthropoda; class Insecta; order Lepidoptera; family Noctuidae; genus Xestia; species Xestia xanthographa. Next base: position 22,210,509 of record LR990667.1, read on the forward strand.
ATCGCGATTGGTCATACATAATACGAAACTAACCTTTTGACAGTTAATTGATGGACACTGAGCCCAGTTACTATCATTTCGAGCTGTCAACAGAGATACGTATTACGTAATAGCCCTACTGGTCATGTTCGCGGGGAAAATGTGGGCTAGAAATTGCACAGAACAGAGAGGTTTGCAGGGAGAAAGGGGAGGCCTTTGCCCAGTGGGACACAAGGTAAGCTATCAAAAAGAAAAAATTGGCCGGTGTTTTGGTTCGGAGAAATGAGGAACGATTTCGGTATGAATGTGGATACCAAAGGAACGATGGTTGGACTGTGTGTGAAGGATGATATGGCTATTAAGGAGGTGTCTGATGAGATGACGAGTGATAGAGAAGTGTGGAAGAAGAAGATATGCTGCGCCGACCACTAATGAATTGGTATAAGGGCAAGCGAATGGTGATAGAAAAAAATCATCATTGCTTAGTCACTGTAGATTAAAGAATGTCTTCTATTTAATATATGATTGTGTATCTTGCTGTAATCATTGCAGTGAATACTTTACGCTTGTAAACATGCAGAATCTAATAGGTAAGAATGTATAAATGACCAGTGGTGCTCAAATCTAAATTTTTCTCGGTATTTCCATCTTTATCATTCGGAGTTTTTTGTGCATTATTTCCCATAGGGGCCCTGAAATGAGAAATTACAGTCGTTTCACAGTTATGATGTCTTCTGAGGCTTTTGCTTCCGAAAGTCCCCCATCATCATCGGCTTCCAGTCTAACCGGATGCAGCTGAATACCAGTTTGTGATATGGAGCGACTGCCTATCTACTAACCGCCTCAACCCAGTTAGCGCTTGCAAAGTTCCTGTACCTAACTGGTCTATTTCAAACAAATGCTTTGGTTTGGGCACCGGCTTAGTCTTTTCCCAACTAATTTTAGGCGTTGGCTTCCTGCAGTTGAATATTCCAGTATTTTAAATGGAGCCTCCGTCTTTCTGACCTCCTAGACAGAGTTACTAGGTCAAACTATACCTCTTGGTAAGACTGGTTGTCTGATTTTCGGAACAACCGTAAAAACCGCCGATGATCTACGATTGACAGCCGGGACCAACAGGTTTATAACGACAATATAGAAATGATTGATACCTATAATGTGACACCTAAGAACACAGGCATGTCATGGTAGGAGCATATAAATCAGAGGAATGTGGAGACCTTCTAAGTATGAATGTGGATGACTATAAGAGCAGAAGAAGAATAATGAAACGATGGATGGAGTATGTGAAGGATGATATAGACAAAGGAGTTGACTGCTTCCGTAATTAAATTTACGAAAAAACTTTGACAAACACATCCACAATAGAACACAACAGAGAGGCGTCAGAACGATAATTATGTGTTCACAATAATCACACAGCCGGAAGATGAGCCAGCAAAAACGAGCTCAAGGTTAACACTATTAAGTATAACGATTTCCTTCAGTCAACCACCAGTGAGCAACCGGAAAACTCGTCGGTGAAAAATGGCGAAAAAACAATTCATAATCATCGCAGTGCTACACTTCAGTAACGGTGCTATAAATGATCAATTCTTCACACCGATGATGGAAAGATCATCATTAATAGCTGATCGAATCAACAAGGATCCTATCCTAAGGTTGACAACACGCGCTTATACAAACGCGTTTGAAGCAGCGGTGAATGCAGTCACTTGGATGCCACATGCCATAGCAGAAGCTTTAGGATCTGCCGTACAACCTATCCTCACCAGCAACACAAATAATCTAGACAAAATTGACAAATTCGTAGTTGACTTTAGTGCAGCAAGTCTGAACGAAGACGCGAAACTGGGAATAGTTGAGTTGATATACAAATACGGGTTTCCTGTCGAAAAACATGGCGTGGAAACGGAAGATGGCTACGAGTTGACGATGTTTAGAATTCCCAGGAATGGGCCGCCTGTGTTCTTAATGCATGGATTGTTAGGTAGTGCTGATGATTTCGTGGTAGCAGGTATAGAAAGTGCTCTAGCATATATGCTATATGATGCAGGATATGATGTCTGGATGGGCAATGCTCGTGGCAACAAACATTCAAGAAAGCATATGATTTTCGAGCCTTCAGAAGCTGAATTTTGGGACTTCTCTTGGCATGAAATTGGTACCTACGATCTACCAGCAATGATTGACTACGTGTTAAACAAGACTGATGAAAAATCTTTGAAATACATCGGCCATTCACAAGGTACGACCTCATTCTTCGTCATGACTTCTGAAAGACCTGATTATAATAAGAAAGTATCCATAATGATAGCACTGTCTCCAGTAGCTTACATGTCAAATGTAAGATCACCTATAGTCCGGTTGATGTCTCCTAGAACCAACATTTTACAGGGAATATCGAAAGGTTTAGGTCTCTATGAATTTTTACCGGATAACAATTTAATTCGGACATTGAAATTCATGGTTTGCGGCACTGGGACTTTAGCAGAGATTCTATGCAGCAATACGCTATTTCTTATGTCCGGATTTGATTTTTCCCAATTAAATGTGACGAATCTTCCTGTCATTCTTGGACATATACCTTCAGGATCGTCGATGAAGCAGTTTGCGCACTACGGCCAGGGTGTATTGTCGAAGGAATTCAGGAAGTTCGACTACGGCGTCGAAGAAAACTTGATGAGATACAACCAGAAAGTTCCGCCGAAATATCCTCTGGAGAATGTAAGCACTAATGTGTCCATGTTTTGTGCCGAGTCTGACTGGCTGGCTCATCCTATAGATGTGGTAACACTGTTCAATAGATTAAAAAATGTGGTTGGTTTCTATAAGGTTCCGTATAAGCATTTTAATCACGTAGACTTTCTTATCGCGAAAGATGTAAAGGAGTTGCTTTATAGAAGGGTCCTTAGAGAGTTACTTAGGTACTAAAAGGTTTGCGATAACTTCTAATCTAATATATAAAATCTCGTGTCACAGTGTTTGTTATCGAACTCCTCCGAAACGGCTTGACCGATTTTTATGATTTTTTTTGTATAAAATTTGGTAGGCCTGAGAACCAGGCCGGCAGGCAGGTCGTAGGCTAGTTTTTTGTCTCACACATACACATCAAAATTAGGAAAAAATAGGAAAGGTGCGCTTCTTTCCCCCGCGAAATTTAATTTTTCATAAGTTTCTGGCAATTTGCAATTAAGTGAGTGTCAGGCTTGATGTTGATTAAAGCATGATTCGCGTTCGTAATAAATATGACTTTACTGATTTTTAGTCAACCCTCGGTTTATTTAATCCCATGGATTGACTATTTTATGAATAGTCATTCAATGGGATTATAATATGACAAGTTTAATGCCTAGCTTATTTATATTTCATTTTAAAGTTTTAGGGCTGATGACATCATTACAGGAAAAGATTCCTTTGTTGCTCATTCAACGGTTTAATACGTGAGTGACGCTCTAATAACAGTTTGTTTTATAATGGCATGTACCTACCTACATACCTTGGCGATGCCAAGTCTACATTCACGACTAACAAAACGACTGCTCAGCTTAAGCAGAAATAACCTCAGAATAATAATAGGGACAATAACGGGCCATTGCCCCCTTAACAAACATCTCTTTACATAGGCGCCACGGACAGCCCACTCCGCAGGGGCTGCTTTGACGCCGAAGAATCAGCTGCCCACGTCATCCTGGAATGTGAGGCCGTGGCTACCCAACGCAAACAAATCCTCGGAACGGTGAGGTCGCTCCGCGAAGCCTGTGATGATCCCAGGAAACTTCGGTGCTTCTGGACGGAGCTAGGCTGGCTAACTTAGCCAGGACACCTACACACAACGGACCGAATGAGAGTCTAAGTGCGGAAAATGGAGTCCCTACTCTACTCTACTCTACTCCTACCTACATTAAGCTAAGGGCTCGTTCAGACAAGCGGGAACGGCGCAATTTATTGCCATATCCATATTTGAACACAGGCTTAGTGTATTTCACGATATCCCTGCATGAGATAACGACATTGAAGTTCAAATAAAAATAAGTCTTTAGTATTTTTTTCATTTTAACGAGAAACAAATGACAACCTAAATGGCGCAGTGGTAGTGAGGCTGCCTTGCGTTCTTAGGGTCCATCAGATAGGGTAGGATAGGGTTCATCACACAAACATTTGCTCCAACCGGGATTCGAACCCGGGACCCTAAGAACGTAAGGCAGCCTCACTACCGCTGCGCCATTCTGGTCGTCAAAAGATAGACAGACATGTAGATATACTTTATTGGCTCTCTTTTTGTTAATATGTGTGTAAAAATATAACTTAGTACCTAATTCATTATTACGTATATACTGCCTCATTGCCTGATTGATCGTAAGCGTTAATATTGAGCAAGAGGTCCAATGTTCGATCCCCAGGTCGGGCAAAGTGTTATTGGGTTTTTCCTTTAAGGCGCCTCTCCGAGCAAATGACCTTGAGCGAGCAGTTTTTTGGAGCCTACTCCTCTTTATCCAAAAGAAATACCAACTAATAAAAAATACATTAAATTACTACATATTCTTGACTCCAAAATTGTCGTTTCATTTTTTTTAAGTTGCTTAATGTTTGATAAATCCCCTCACAACGAAACCACAGAAATGAGAAACAATGATTTATAAAATGCTACTCCTCGTAAAATAACCATTATGTTGATTTGCTACTTATAACAATGGATATGCAATTTAATAATGAACATAATTGTCGTTTTATTTTTTCCAAAAGACGTAAATTTGATTTTATACAGAATAAAAACCACTCATTTAGCACTATTCGGCCTGCAGTGACTGACGTAACAACCACTTCGTAGTGCAAGCTGATTAGAACTTTATTCTAACAGTGTTTCAAACGAAGTTTGAACCACCACAAATAGAGTTGCTAATTTTGCTCGGGGAACCGCCTTAAAAATTTCGCAGTATCAACCAAGGAGTCACTACACACGAAAATTGCTTTTTAACTAGCCTTGATGATCAAAATTATGTTTTTGTACACTTCGAAAATTGCCTACGCATACGTCCTCGCAAATTACCCCACGGTTTTTTTTCCCTTGAAATGATAGTTAGATAAAAATATAGTATACTCTTTATAATAGCCTTTATTATTTCCTTTTTGTATTTTTTACACAAATTAGTTACATTTTTAAAGGAAAGAAATCTAAGAAACATTAAAAAATATAAAAAAAATTATAGCCCACCGGTATCGAGAACAGGGTCCAAGCTACAGGTCAGGGCTCCAGAGAGAGGAACCTCCTCACAATACGAGCCGTGTCCAGGAGTACCGCTTTCTGAATCAAGCCCTTGATCCAGCTGCCTAACGAGAGCCTCCTCAGGTATTGATCGAGGCTCTTGGCAATTAAGGTGATTACACGAGCTAAACGCGAGTTTTATAATGCAAAAAAGCATATGATTCACTGCAATAAACAAAACCAGAAAAATATATGATATTCTTCAGGATATATGCTAGTTCCATAGTGTTTTGAAAACATAATACAACAAACTTTATTCGATAGAAAAAAATCACGAACTTATCTCTAAAAAAATCTTTTAAAGAGTAAAAACCATACTACATGCGATCATTCTGATTTTTTGGCAAATAATTTTACAAGCAACATACTAGTTTCATAGTGTTTTACTTTTTGACGTGACAACGTCTTATAAATTGGTTTGCCGGGTGACACTTCAAGAAACTGCGTTACGCTCCGCTCACGTTATGCGCTCACAATGAGAGCGAGTGAGAGGCACGCGTCCCTTCCACTCGGGCATGGTTAGCCCGCCTAAGAGCGAGAGAGACAGACATAAAAAGTTTATTTTACCACTCAAAGTCGTTGTCACGTAAAACTTTCGCCCGTATACCGACTTTACAGGCAACCAATTTTTAGTCCAATCAATAGATTTTTTGTAAAACGCAAAATACCACTGATTTCGCACTATTCGGCCACAGTGACTGACGTAACAACCACTTTGTAGTGCAAGCTGATTAGAACTTTATTCTAACAGTATTTCAAACGAAGTTTGAACCACCACAAATAGAGTTGCTAATTTAGCTCATGTAATCGCCTTAAGCCATGAGCTGATACGACTAACGGCATAATCGCTGAGTCCACAACATGTCGACAACCTTGCGGGCTAATTCAAGATACTTGATTTGTTAAACTATGATATTTACCATATTTACTGCTTGTTTTGAGTTCCCGACATTTCGGCGCTGTTGCAAGCACTACTACTACTACTACTACAACAGCCCATAACGGCCACTGCTGGACATAAGCCTCTCCCATGATGTAAGGAATTTGCCGTAATCTCCACGCTTGGCAGGCGGATTGGAGATCGCAGTGACGAAGGACTAACAGAAAACGCTGCTACCCATTCTCTGGACTACGGAGGCGCAAGGTGTTCTGCCTCAGACATTAGTCGCCTTATACGACACCCGTGAGTATAATGGGTTGGTTCTATTCTACTCTGCCGGATACCACACGGCTAAGCACGAGTGGCAAGCACTATGATCACGGATAAACAAACAGTAAACATGGTAAATATACCGGGTTTTGTGTGCTTAGTGATCATGGCAGTTTAATTTATATCATAGCCTAATTTTTACAAGGTTTGGTTGGTATAATTTATATCATTTAAGCCAAAGATCGGGGGTGACTGTCCTCAGAAACAGAACACAATAAAGTTATACTGGTTTTTTTTCTTCCAAAAATACATGACACCCATTAAAGGTTCCAAATACATGCTCAAATTGCTTTCACTTGAAACAAAAAAGGCATTTCCTGAAAATGAGTCGCCTCTTTTAATTTTATCTTTCTCAAAACTCTTCAAAGTTCATTGACCAAGATGTTTATGAGTTTAAAATTTAAAATAACTGTAATTCAAATAATGATATCTTCAGTCTGCCTGTCTGCCGTTTGTGAAAACGTATATTTGTCATGTTTTTCATGTACTAATCGTAATTTATTTGATCTACCGTCGCCATCTTGAATTTCATGTCTTACATCTTTGGAACGATTGAACTGTGGATGAAAAAATGATTTGTGTCTTGTAAAGATTATTATAGTACCTAATATTTATAGGTTCAATGCTTTGTCATTTTAATTTTAGATGGTTCATTTATTGTCTTCTTTTTTGTAGCCAGTGTTATTTTTGACAAGTATTATTGTTGGTCTAGTGCAGTGGTTCTTAACCTTTTAGTCATGGGGGACCATTTGACAAAATGTATGTCTTGCAATGGACCACCCCGTTGGCTTATTGGTTTGGATACAGTACAAAGGGTAACTAAATAAAGGGTTGTTATGTCTATCTATGTCTAATAAAACACGCATAAAATTATTCAAAGCCCACAGATTTTCTATTTACGATAAATAAACATTACAGTTCAGATTTCTATGGGAGCGTGAGGGTCGCGTTGTGACCTAGTATCTTATTTAATAGGATGGCTTCGCGGACCACTTGAGATGTTTCTAGGGACCACCAGGGGTCCGCGGACCACCGGTTAAGAATCACTGGTCTAGTGAGATCCTGGGTTTGATTCCCGGGTCAGGCAGAGTTATTGGGTTTTTTCCATTAGGAATTTCTCAGTAGCAGCCAAGGAGTGTGGATTTGTGCCCAGTTGATGGTAATATGGCTCGACCCCTATTACATGGGGCTTGGGGTCGGCGCAACACTTTTTCTTCTTTCATTCTGCACTGTCAACCGTCACACTATCATTTACACCTTTTTCCCTCATATCATTCCTCACACAATCAATCCATGTTTTCCTTAGTGTACCAAAAGGTATAGGCTTAGCATGATCCTCCGTTACGCCTAAAATACTGCAGCATTAATTTTGAAATAAATATATGGTAAAGTTGAGGATAAATGCTAAGTGTGACGAAAACACGATTCCATAAACTTTTCTCGATAGAAAAAAAAACCAAAGTTACCTCCAAATCGAACAATAAACCGCTGGTATTCAAAAAGTACTTCAAATTAGATCATGAAACTTTGCATACTATCTGAACTAACTATAAAGCAGGTCTTATGTGTTTTATTTTTTTAGTCCAATCAATAGATTTTTTGTAAATCGCAAAAAAACACTTATTTCACACTATTCGGCCGCGGTGACTGACGTAACAACCACTCTGTAGTGCAAGCTGAATAGAACTTTATTTTAACAGCATTTCAAACGAAGTTTGAACCACCACAAATAGAGTTGCTAATTTTAGGGTTAGAAGGGCTTAAATACCATACTAATTATTTAAATAGGTAGCTATATATAGCCACCTTGTTATCATAGCAGAAAGTGTTAAAAGACAATCCAATGTCGACCAACATCGCCAAACGTCTCAAGAATGCGAGAATATCATCAATCTTTCAACAGCTAATTTAATACAATGACCTGATTATGAACCAATAATAGCTGGCAACAGTTCTTAACCTTGCCAGCATTAAATATTAGTTTCTGATTCTCGTCCATCGATGCTTACTGTGTTTATGCTGTTAGGGTTACCAACTCGGTTAACAGGCCGGTTAAAAAACCAAATACGTAGAAAATAAAGGGTGTAAAACACCTCATAACGAAGCCGAAAGGCACTTAATTGTTCTCCGCGTCATTGCGATAATTTTTGTTATAGCTATCAACTAGTGTTTTTTTTTAATCGGATGTGAAGTTTCGGATATCTTACAAACTTTACCTCTTTTGTTTAGATTTTCGGATAATTTATTTATTATTATAAAGGGTGTAAAACACCTTTTTTCACGAAGCGGTAAGGCACTTGTTCTCCCCGTCATTGCGATCATTTTTTTGTTCTACACCGTACCTGGGAACCTTCTAGTTACGAAGATATTGGGGGTCAAAGTTCCAACTTTTTGCCAATTTTTTTTAAAATACAAGTTTTTAATGTAAGATTTTTACTTCACCTCCACGACCCCCGGTCTATTAAAACCATCCATCAGCACAGTGTATTGAGTGCGTTACATTGAGTTCTACCACAAAACATGGTTTTTCACCCCAAAAAAAACGGTTTTTACAATGTGACGCCGACATACATAGAATACCAAAATCATAACCTTTCCTTTTGGCTTTGCCGTAATCTATACTTCTATACTTACTATAATAATCTATACATATAATAAATCTGTAGAAAAATCGTTTTTGTACATCGAAAATATTAAGAAAAAAAATTGCCGGGGTATTATAGGATAAGCAACAGAACACATTTCCAGCATTTTTGGAATTTTTGTCTGTTTGTCTGTTTCGATGATCAAGCATCACGTAAAATTTACAAAACCAATGTAGATAACTTTCATACATAAAAATTGTGTGTAACTTGGGGTATGATTTAGTGTTTGTTTCATTGAAATCGGTTAATTCTATCAAAAGATATATAAACTTAAAGTTTTCAAGAAGAACTGTTGAACTAAAATGGTACCAATGACTAAAAATGTGCTCACCACATAACTTTTAAATCGACTGACAGTGGCGGATTTACCAGTAGGCTAAGTAAGCTGGAGCCTAGGGCGGCAGATTTTAGGGGCGGCAAATATGAGCCAGTTTTCTTTTTAAGTGTTACAGAAATTAATACATTCATAATTATATTCCTAAATGCTATTAGGTCCACACAAGCAATCAATATGTACTAAATGTTTCACCAGTGAGATGATTTTTCTACAACTTATTGAATCGCGTTTATTGAAAACAAGCGACGGGAATAATTTTACATTTACAAAAACTGGAAACGGCAGTAAATTGTTAGTGTGGAAGGTTATTTGGAACAATAAAATAAGTGAAGGTTTAAATTCAGGCTAAAAGAGAGAGAGTCCAGATGCCCCATGTTTAAGAATTTCTTTAAAATTATTATTGTATTTCGCCAATCAAGACAAGTGGTTATAGGTAAGGCTCTTTAGTAAATTGATCCCGCTCATAGGTAACATGGGCGTCGCCAGGGGCAGCTTTTTCCTGCCTGATGCCACAGAATTGGTATTAGACGTAACAAATTGAAGCGAGTGTTTTAAGGTTATAAATGAGCCTCTGAGTACTTTTACTATCGCTACAAAATTACACATTTTCTTTAAACAAACGCACGCGGTTCGTACCCTGCGAAAAACTTCTCGATCGATCGGTATAGACAGAGGCTGAAATAAATTAGGAGCCCCTTGCCCCGAGGCCCTAATAGGCAATTATAGCATACATACGCAAGGTTGCATAGCATGTGGATATTTTGATCTCAAACCTCATAACTATCTGAATTTACTCGAGGCAAGATGTAAAAATGTTCGAGCTCGCTTTGCTCGCTCTTGCAGTCTAGCTTCTCTTGAATCTTATCTTTGTCTATAAGTCGCCCAGGTAACTCTGGTAGGTCGAAACAATTCTAACCTGTCCAAGGTAGGTAAAGTGTACAAATTTTCGAGCTCGCTTCGCTCGCTCTTGTAGCCTACTTACTCTTGCCTTGAGTCGAACAAGTAACTCATAAGTTTTTTTTAGGATTGAAACAATTCTAGCCTGTTCAAGGTAGTGTTAAAATTTTCGCTTAGCTCAGGAATTTACCCAAAAACGATTTCTTGGGTAATCATAACAAAATTTTTGGGCTGTAAAAACAATCCTAAAGGAACTCTAACACATTGTGTAGAGGTCAGTAGGGGCGGCAAAATTTGAAAAGCCTACTGGCGGCAAATGTGTAAATCCGCCACTGTCGACTGACCAGCTTTAAAAAAAATGTATAGCATAAAATATACTTTAGCAGTTTAACATTTTGGTTGATAGATGGCGTTGCTCATTTCACTCCATTTTCTGAATCGAATGACCCTCGCCCGTGTCAGTTGCCTCAAGATTAGTTTTTTAACCGACAAAACAAAAAGAAGGATGTTCTCAATTCGACGCGTATTTTTTTTAAATATGACCACGGAAAGCTGTGAGCCGTGGTTAAGCCGTAAGCGTGGTGTCCGGCAGAGTAGAATAGAACCAACCTGTTACACTCACGGGTGTCGTTTATGGCGACTAATGGCAGAACACTTTGCGCCTCCGTAGACCAGAGAATGTGCAGCAGCGCTTTCTGTTAGTCTTTCATCACTGCGATCTCCAATCCTCCTGCCAAGTGTGGAGATTACGGCAAATTCCTCCCATCATGGGAGAGGCTTATGTCCAGCAGTGGACGTTATGTTCTGTTGTTGTTTTTGACCACGGATAACTTTTACAGGGAAGTCCGTACATGGTCCTTTTTTTTGTGAAAAGCGTAGGTACATCTCAAAGTCGGTCCCATTTATAATTGAAAAATCGTGTTTGGGCTAATTTCTTGCACCTTTGATGAGGACTTTCGACCTAGCTGGAGTATGACTGTCATCGAGTGTCTAAGGATGAAGACGTAAGGCTGTCGAGGCAAGCCCTTTTTTGAAAAAACATAAGTAGATTATTTTAGCGATTAATGCAAATATATCGAAGAAATTAAATTGTTACCCACTTGGATCTATATCCACTAATATTATAAAGCTAAAGAGTTTGTTTGGTTGGTTGAATGCGCTAATTACAGGAACTACTGGTTCGAATTTTAAAAAAAACTTTTAGTGTTGAATAGTTATCGAGGATGGCTATAGGTTATCTAACATCACGCTATAATTAAAAGGAGCGCAGCATCAATGATAAATGTTACAAAAACAAGGAAAATTTATTTCTTTTGAGAGCTTCCTTTGCGGACGCTGCATAAACGGTTAAAGTTACGCAACAATCATGTATTAGGGAATTGTCCGTTTTAAAACGTTCTAAAAAAAACCGCGATAGCATTATGTCTATCTTTTAAGGTTGACTCACACTCTCTCTAACCCTCTTTCTCTGATGTGACGCAGACGAAGTTGCGCGGGTCAGCTAATTAATAATAATATTATAAAGAAGTAACATTTGTTTGTAAGTTTGTATGTAGGGGACGTTATGTGCTGTTGTTGTTGTTGACGGTCAAGAAGCCCAACATATCCTGACAGATGTTAACCCTATTTGCAGAGTAACAGATGGTGGTTTCGTGTAAACGGATCGTGAGATTTCACCTTTGCTGTTTTGGTAGAGGTCATTGGATTCGCGTAATGTTGTTATTTTGCTCCACTTTCGTTGCAGTTACCATCGTGAGGTTTCTGAAGCTCAAATTGGAAGTCATATACGTGCCTGTAATAATATATACAGGTACTTAAATAAAATTGAAGTGTCTGTTTGTGATTTAAAAATTAGGCAATGTTTTTGCTATGAAAATGGAGGTTTTACATCTCTGTGTGTTTGTTTATTTATAAGAGCCTATACTACCTCAGATTAGCAACTCTATTTGTGGTGGTTCAAACTTCGTTTGTAATTCTGTTAGAATAAAGTTCTAATCAGCTTGCACTACAAAGCGGTTGTTACGTCAGTCACTGCGGCCGAATAGCCTTTGCTCGCTCTATACCTTTAACGCAGTGTGCCTGCCTAAGTCGCGTTATGCCTAAACATCATTTCAAATAAGCGTATGGTCTATATCTTACGTTCGATTTGGAGGTAACTTTAGGATTTTTTTTTCTATCGAAAAAATTGTATGAAATCGTGTTTTCGACAAACATTAGACCTAACATTAATCCTCAACTTTACCATATATTTATTTCAAAATCGTATGTGCGTATTGTATAATTATCACTTGTTTCGGTGAAGGAAAACATCGTGAAGAAACAGGTTTTTTTTTAACATATTGTATAAAAAAAAAAGTATTAATGTAAATTTTGGTACTTACAAGTTTTCGAAAAAATCTAAATTTGCCCATATCTTTTTATCGTGTTGACTCAGGATCTTGATTTTTATACACCTAATAGGGACTATAGACCTCAGTATCTGGTATACATTTCAACGTGCTAAGTTCACCCGTTCCTGAGAAAACCGGTGGTGACAGACGGACAAGAAAGTGATCTTATAAAGGGTTCCGAATTGAACTTTTTTAGGTATGGAACCACAGAGCATGTACGTACGGAACCCTAAAAACAAACTCAACTATCTCATTCACTTTTCACACAGGATATTCTTATGACAGAATAGTTCCATTGAATTCCAATTTCAGTAGATAAATGGCGCTGCGCGTTAAATTCATGAAAATCCACCAGGACCTAAATAGAGCACAATAAACATCCTTCAGGTTGGCACCGTCGTCGGGACTTGCTCTTTCAAAAATGCGTTCGTAATGAGGGATTTTCTTTTTAGCTCTTCCCTAGTCGCTCGATAGATGGCGCTAGGAGTTAGTATGATAATGCAAGGAACGGAACCTAAAAATACTGATTTTAACAAAGCGCGAGAAAACTAGGTTATATTCGGAAGATTAAGCAAATGAAAGTGTCAGTCAACGAGAGTTACAAAAAACGAAAACGCTTGAAAAAAAAAAACATTGCGTCACGTGAATGTTTTTTTTTTCAAGCGTTTTGGTTTTGGTTTTATCATAGTCAGTTCAACGCCATCTATAGAGTTCTTGGAAACTAAGTTTTATTTAATACCTCAAAAGGAAAACCTCTCATTAATTGGTTGGTTGGTTATTATACAAGTGTGTACAACCGTCTTATATTTTTCTACGGAACGAAACCATAGTGAGATCTAATTTGACTACAACGCCATCTATCGAGCTATGCGGAGTTATTTTACGTAAAGTTAAACACTTAGAATAGGTGTGAATAGTAGAATAGAATAGTGAGGTAGAATATTATTTTAGGAAATAATTTAGTTTTATTACCACTTCATCTGTATTATATCTATACATATAATAAATCTGTAGAAAAATCGTTTTTCAACATCGAAAATATTTTGAAAAAAATTGCCAGGGTGTTTAAGGATAATCAACAGAACTCATTTCCAGCATTTTTGTCTGTTTATCTGTTTGTCTGTTTCGATGATCAAGCATCACGTAAAATTTACGCAACCAATGTAAATAACTTTTATACATAAATATTTTGCGTATCTTGAGGTATTATTTAGTTTTTGCTTTATCGTAATCGGTTAATTCTATCAAAAGCTATATGAATTTAAAGTGTTCAAGAAGAACTAGTCATCAAATGTAAGATGCAGCGACATCTATTGTACTAAAATAGTACTAATGACTAAAATGTGTTTAAAATTTACATAGCATGATTTCCATGCATTATATTTTAGCAGTTTAACATCTTGGTCGACAGATGGCATTGTTCATTTTACTCCATTTTCTGAATCGCGGTGATAAGATGTTCCGACGAGATTATTAACCGACGAAACAACAGGAGGAAGTTCACAATTCGACGCGTGTTTTTTTTGTTTGTCCACAAGAGAGAAGTCCGATATTCCTACAATAATGTAGGAGCGGGGATCAATGATAAATGTTGCAAAAACAGGGAAAAATGATTTCATTTGAGAGCTTCCGCTACGAGCGCTGCATAAACGGTTAAAGTTACGCAACAATCATGTTTGAGGGAATATTGATCCTTTTAGAAACTAAAAAAAAAACTTCCGCGATAGCATAATGTCTATCTTTTAAGGTTCACATTCTCTCTAAACCTCTCTCTCTCTCATGTGACGCAGACGAAGTTGCGCGGGTCAGCTAGTTTACTAATATTTACTTAAAAAATATTAAAGCAAGTATTTTTTTGATAATTTCTTTAGTTTTTCATCATTTGATTTCTGTGAAATCGTTTCTACGAGTATGTTTGGTTACTAAGATTTTTCTTGCTAAACTTAAAATAAAACTATGCTGGGAGCTGGGAGGGCAAACGAGAAAGTGGAACACCTCATAAGTGACGGCTATTCTTAACACCAAGACATAACATAACATCACGGTTGTAATCCCCTAGGGGAGAGGCAGAGGTGTACCTAGTAGTACACTCACATTTCGCCAGTTATGTTTAAGTCCCATTTCATAGGGGGCGAGCCTATTGCCATCAACCGGGCGCAAATCCAGACTCCGTAGTTGCTACTGAGAAATTCCTGATGGAAAACCCCAATAACACTTGACCTGGGAAGACCAAATAAACCGACTGCTTCGTTCGATTTTTGCAACATGTTTTCATCGTAAAAAAACATTGCGTCAAGCACAACATAGGATGCAAGAGCGAGCGAAGCGAGCTCGGGACTTGTGCACCCCAACTCGGACAGTTTAGGTTCGATGGCGGTGGGGTCTAGTGAACGAGCGAAGTGAACGAACTAACACCCCTTCATTCAGTTCGTGTTAGGTTACTGTAACCCCTGCAGCATATATATTACTTTACTATACACTTTGCCCTGCAGACAGAAATAGGAGCCTCGCGCAGCGGGGATATGTCGACTCGGTTTCACTTAACGCTTATCGCGCATGAATTCGCCGCTAGAGGGCATTCGTGTAGAGTAAGGTCTTCCGAAATGTCAGATGTCATACAATGTTCGCGCATTGCGTGCTTTTTTAGCACGTATTTATACTAATACTCACGATTGTGTTCTAGACTGAGCCTGTATTATATAGTGTATTATCTATGACTGAGCCATTCCTGATTAATTATGACTTGAAGATTTTACGTAACAACTTAGGATCTTATTTGTTAGTACTTGGAGGTAGAGTGATTTTTAAATGTTTCATGCTTGCTAATTTCAGGGAGAATATTGTAAATATGTATCTGAAGTTTACACTATGTTGTTATAGGTAATAAAATAAACTTTCTAAGACGTTATTGGTACTCACTTCAATACCCGCAATTACAGACACAATTAAAATAACAATGCACCGTGCCTCTGGAGGCACGGCCGGGAGCATACGGGTTAAAGTATAAAATAGAATGATTGACAAGACCTTACTCGACAGTGGCGCCATCTGGTGAGCTCAAAAACGATAGCCCCCATTAAATTGCCTTAATGCGTTAAAAAAAAAAAAGAAGTTTTGTTTTAACAAAAAATAATTACAAAATTTAATAAGCGCTAGTTATTATTAGTTAGGCGTTCAGAAAAAAATCAATTAATAGTGATTGGTCACAAACTCAAATTGTTGCAAAAATAACATGTTACTGTGCAATCAGGAACTATTTTGATGTGCAATCAGTATTTTTGATTAGGATTGGGATTTTTTTTATATAACAAAAGAAGATTTTTAAATTTACTGTTAAATACTAGCCTTTAGAACCGACTTCCAAAAAGAGGACTTCAGCTAGTTACTCATATATTATCTGTAGTCGTATCCTAACAACTTTCGACAGAATGCCCTCATCCTAAACATTGTAGTTTTAGTGAATACGACTCTTCAAAAATACACTATAGTTACGCTCACCCACGAAAACTAATCTATTTATAGGTATCTACTAGCTAATAACAGACCACACACTGAAAACATTACTCAAATTCTTACATCATAGACATTGTTTACCTCAAGAGATCACGTTTTCAAAACATCAATGATAGAACGGGCAAAGACAATAAGTTACATGAAGACATAAATAAATTCCGTTCTATTTTGAAACGCGTGAAGTATTGTTGGCGTTACATACCTCAGTCTAGTGCAAATTTGTAACAAGGTTTTGCATGTTGATTTGCTTATTTAATACTAAAGTACCGATAAGGTGTAGACGGACACGTTGAAATATTGCATTTATACGTTGTCAGATGAAGAGAAACGAACATAGGGTAACTTTCATCCCGAAAAAAGTACAGTTCCCGAGGAAAACAACAATAACGTTATTATGATAATAGATGGCGCCACCCACTTGTTTTTGGAATGAGAGGTTTTCTTTTTGAGGTTTTAAAAAAAAACTTAGTTTCCAAGAACTCTATAGATGGCGTTGAACTTACTATGATAGTTTGTGCCAAAGCCAAAACGCTTGGGAAAAAAAAACATTGTGTCACGTCACATACTCTCGTTGACTGACACTTTCATTTGCTTATTAACCTTCCGAATATAACCTAGTTTTGTCGCGCTTTGTTAAAATCAGTTTTTTTAGGTTCCGTTCCTTGCATTATCATACTAACTCCTAGCGCCATCTATCCAGCGAATAGGGACGAGCTAAAAAGAAAATCCCTCACTAAAATGAATGAATTATGTTATTCAATTAATACAAGCAGAGTAAAACCCAAATTTATTGTCAAATTCTAAATTAACGTGAGCAAACCCGTGGGCAAAAGCAAGTCAGAAATAAAATACCATGAAAGGACAGTTATTTCTTTCTGTAAACATTTAATCTGCTCGTGAATGAAGAAGGAAACTGTGGAACTAATGACGCTAGCATAGCTGGTTCCCAACATCGTCATTGGTTGAAAATGTGGTAATGTCATTTTATATTTCAAAATAGCTTAACCTCATTGGTCAGATTGAGACCAGCTATGGTGGCGCCATCTGAGATTGACTTTGCCTTTTCGCCACCCCATTGCCGCCATAAGTTTTGATGCACTGTGTTTCTTCATAATCTTAATCGGAAATTCAAAATACACGTGCTGTGCTACATGCCAAAAAGAACACGTGCTTTTGAATAGAAAACAAGTTTATTAGTGACATGATATTCGTGTTTTTTATATAAAAAAAGGTTTAATAAAAATTGTCTTTGAATTTTATTTGAAGCAAGAGATCCATAGACAATTATTAATGTTGTGATTAGACTGTTTATAAAGTTTACTTCGGTCATAAAATATTTAGGGATTTAGGAAAGAATTTATGGCGAAATTGTCTTTGCCAAATAATGCCTCGCTGGTCTAGTGGTTTTAAGAGTAACTGGCGAGTGTGGGTTCGTTTTCTGGGTCGGGCAAAGTGTTGTAAGATTTTCTGATCATGAATTTTTTAGTAGCTGCATGGAGTCTGGCTTTGTGATTGGCTCTCTTAAAATTATAAGAGATTTAATATAATCCTATTTTCAATAGCACATGTTGTCGTGGTATTCAGGGAGTCCGGCAACGAATGGATAACCTTAAAATGGCCCATCATAGCAGATTCATAGCTATTCAGAAAAAAAATACGAAAAAAAAATCTATCTTATTAAAATTTCATCCGCAGATGTAATTTAGGGCTTGCATAAGAATGGGCATTACATTTTTTTAGCCGTGTGGTAGATTCCGGCAGAGTAGAATAGAACCAACCCATTACACTCACGGGTGTCGTACAAGGCGACTAATGTCTGAGGCAGAACACCTTACGCCTCGACCAGAGAATGGGCAGCAGCGTTTTCTGTTAGTCTTTCATCACTGCGATTTCCAATCCGCCTGCCAAGCGTGGAGATTACGGCAAATTTCTCCCATCATGGGAGAGGCTTATGTCCAGCAGTGGACGTTATGGGCTGTTGTTGTTGTTGTATGCTGATGATGATAACGGCATCTATAGTTGGTGCCAGTTAAGGTGAGAATAGCGGTCATTGCCCATTCCCTAATATCTCTTCGTACGAACCAAAACAAATAAACCATATCGTTTTACATTACAAAAAATGTTGATGATGATGATTCAAGACTTGAACAGGCTTATTTTTGGTTTTCAAAGTTAAGAAACATAATATATGTAGGTGGGTCAATGACCGCTATTGGTGTCGATTCTGTTGTGCACAAACTAAACTTAATTTAGGCTATTGCTATCTTTTTCTCTCTAATAAAACGAGAAAGAGACGGACGTAGTTTAGAGCTGTCAAATTTAGTCGGAACTAATATTTCTATACAAATGAAGGGTGCACGTAAAAACATGTCGACTAAAAACACGTTGAAGCGCAAGGCATAAACTAGTTTGACATCTCTAACTTAGTTCATAGCTATAGCCGTCCTTTTCTCGCACTGCCTTTTAGTAAAAGATAACAATAGACTAAATTAAGTTTAGTTTGTGCACCAACTATAGCCGATTTCGGCCACAGCGACTGCATTCGATGACTTTCTAGTGTGGTTGACGAGAGCTTTGGTGTGCTGCTCTTTCATGTTCTCTAAAGAGGCTAGCGTATTCAACTTTGGCCGAAAAAGAACACAAAGCGGATATGTCAGAACACCATTGACAAAATTGTACGGTCTACAGCTGTAGGTGGTCTAGCTTTGAGGCCCTTCTAACCCTAAAATTAGCAACTCTATATGTGGTGGTTCAAACTTCGTTTGAAAAGCTGTTAGAATAAAGTTCTAATCAGCTTGCACTACAAAGCGGTTGTTACGTCAGTCACTGCGGTCGAATAGTGCGAAATTAGTGTTTTTTTGCGATTTACAAAAAATCTATTGATTGGACAAAAAAAATAAAAGACTATCATACTAGCATATATCCTGAAGAATATCATATATTTTTCTGGATTTGTTTATTGCAGTGAAACATATGCTTTTTTGAATTATAAAACTCGCTTTAAGCTCCTCTAGTCCCCTTAAGATAGATACGTATACCGATCTCTGCTGATTAAAAGCTCTCAGGGCTCGTTCCAAAAAAAATCCTTTTTTAATACAAGTGGCGAAATCTTCTGCACGATAAACATCCGCCCACTTCTTCGGAGAATGCAATTGTGATGTTTTTTGTCTAAATCGTCACAAAGTGCAATTCATTACGACGTCACTTAGTCGCATGCCAACAATTTGGAACATAACGTGACAGATATTAACCAGTCCAGGGAAATATACGAGCGACTAGATTATGACTGCGGCTTCGCCCGCGCGGCGTTCGTTAATTGTCCCACGGGATCATACTATTGGGATAAAAAGTATCCTGTGGTTAATCCAGAATATAAGCTATCTTGATACCAAATTTCATCCACATCCGTTAAGCCGTTTGAGCGTGAAGAAGTAACAAACATACACACATAAATTTTTGTGCCTATATAATTTTAGTGTGATTTTCTCCTTCATTGGGTAGGAGGTCTATAGTAGCTAGAAACATTTTCTTGTCACAACTTGAGAAACTTGTAGGAAACAAGTAGATTTCAGGATACCCGTTGACTTTCAGCGTACCTATTTGAATTTATTTTTGTTAAAATTCTGAACACTACGTTATTCTAGTAAAGTTTTCTACAGTAGGTAGAGATAGGTTAAAACTTATGATAACGAAAATAGTCTCTAATGATCCTTCTAAAAATTTTTTATATCAGTTTGCACTGTCCCATTGATGGGCAAACGCCTCTCCTATGGCTTTCCAATATTATATAACTGTTTAACATTTGCCTTCTCCAACCAATCCGTAAAAAAGTAAGAAATTTCACAATATTTAACATAACTACAATAAGTTTCATGTCTTTTTAGACAAAGACAAATCAGGAACATTAAAAATCTAATACTTTTCTTTTAATGTCAAATGTTACCTACCGCCATTTTGAATCTAACAACTGCATTCTTTCCCGCGCAATTTTAACAAACGTCAAAAAAATCTTGCACAAATCAACTAGGTTAAATATGTACAGAAAAAGATATGTCTATATTAATCCACGTTAAACTTTTCAAATAATCTCACCTTTCCCAATATATTCTCCCGACATACTATAAACAACAGCTAGTAACAATCGCAGCCATCTTGGATTAATTCCAACGCGTTCGTTTTATATAAATTGCTTGTCAAAACTTTAAGTATTTTGATAAGAGACTATTATATAAATTGATTGTGATAATATAATGTAATAGCAGATGATAATATTGATATATTACTTCCTCGTTCTTGTTTTGGTAAGCAAGTACGTGCGTGTTTTGGTAATTCGAGTTATTAGGGCGCCATTTTGAATGAGGTCTGCTTAATTCAGGTTGGTACCTACTTACTCTCATTAATTAAAATTTGGCTGATAAAAAGCAGTTTTTGAAAATAACATCTAAGGCAGTTTACTAAAACTCTAGCTCTTCACCACTTCCAGAGGTTTTGCTTTGGGCAATTCTAGGTATCTATGAATTACCTGGAAATAAATTCAATCTCAAAGCATTTATTTTAATTAGACCATTACAGGCACTTTTGAATATTTTACCACCGGACTAGCAGACGTACTGCGGCTTATCATTCACACTTGGTAGATATCCCGACGAGTCGTAGGTACTTCTACGACGAGCTTCTCCTCCACTTTTATGCGCACAGCCAAAGTGTTAAGAGGGAACAGGCATCTTTTGGGCACGCTTGTTCCATCATAGACCTCATCCATAGCTTTCGATCAGGCGTGATCAAGGTCAAGAGCAGGCCCATTTTGTAATAAAAAAATACATATCAAAAATAAAAGGATGAAGCGATGGGCCAACCTAGCTCAGCGCGGTTTAACCTGAAGATTGACTGGAGCGGCTGTATAACCACGAGTCCCTCATGTCAATTATAGTTACTCTTCATCTGCCTAGCCTTTTCCTAACTATGTTGGGATCGGCTTCCAGTCTAACCAGATGCAACTGAATACCAGTATTTTACATGGAGCGACTGCCTATCTGACCTCCACAACCCAATTAGTACTGAGTAAGACTGGTTGTCAGACTTTCGGGCCACTGACTAACTGTTGAGACTGTCAAAGATCTACAAATGACACCGCTATACTATGGTATAATATCTTGTTATTTGCCCCAAAGTAAGAACAGCGTAAACAGACCCACATGGGACGTCATACGTAAACATTGCTCTGCCTATCTTCTTAATGACTTCGCGAGATATTTATAGTTTTATAATTAAACCACAGCGTAGCGCGCAGATTTCAAAGAATTAGCATTAAAATAGGGTTGCCCTCTACGCTGAAACATCGATGTGGAACACATGTCATACCTATGTCTAAAACTCTAAAGCATGAACGCAGCTTATAAAGGGAAAGGCTGGTCAAAGCTGATAGTAGATTGCGCGTCCATAGCTTAGACCCAATCTGACTAATGAAGTCAAACTATTTTGAAATATAAAATGACATTGACAGATTTTCAACCAATGACGATGTTTGGTACAAGCGATGCTAGCGCCATTAGTAATCTGTGCCATTAGTTCCATAGTTGCCATCCCCATTGTTAAAACGGAACGCATCGGATAAAGAAAGAGAAGTATGTGTGCGAGTGAGAGGAGGGAGAATGGCGACGACTAGATTTACGACGGACGCATAAATTAATTTTCTTGTGTGCTTAAATAAAATGTTTTTTCACACCACCTGCTCGAAAATGTCAAATTATATGTCAAGCAACCTTAACCTAAAGTGAGTCATTAGTGGCCGGGGGCACAGCCGGTCAATAATGTTGTACTGGATTTCATTATGACCCGCTGGTCAATAATGTGATTTGAATTTGGAATCTCACATGCTCAGCTAAATTGGCAGTAGGTATAGTACTAACGTACTAACAAACACCCTTTGGTGCCAGAAAGAGGAAAGCTATTCTCGATACCCTTACTACGCGTGGATGATATTCTCGATTTCCTACAAAATCATAACGACTGCTTCTTCATATCGTCGCCATGTTTTCGAAGACATAATATTGTAAGAATAATTAGATAACTACGAACCATTTTTTAAAAGGAATGGAATAACATTAAAACTGGCATTAATAATAACAAATACCGTACCGCGCCGTAATACCGTAATAGTAATTGGCTGTAACATTAGTTAATTATTCTTACTGTTTGTTTATTTAATAAATACTTTGTTTTTCGTACTATTGCTATTATTTTCTCACAGTAGGTGTAAAAAGTAGAGTATCCTCCTCTGGGCTAAAGGTGTCTTTGCCTTGGGCTAGCTTGAATCCCTCGCTGCATTCAGGATTCTTGTATTAACTCCCTCGCTTCGCTCGTGAGTTAAACTCGTAACTCCCTCGCTTCGCTCGTGAGTTAAATCCCGAATCCTTCATTGCGCTCGAGATTCAATATGACGCCCGTGACATAAGACACAACTTTAGCCCCTCGGTGCATAATCTACTATTAAAGTATTTTATGCGTATATTTTACCATACAATCCCACATCGATATAGTGTAAGGGTAATCATGGATGAAGGTGAACGCAGACTTAGCCGCACCGCAGTCGCCGCATTCGATTTTTTCTAAGCAATCTCGCACACAGACATAGACACAGATTGCACACAGACACAGATTGCATAGAACTTTATACGAAGAATTCGAATGCGGCGACTGCGGTGCGGTCTATAACCAGTGTGTGTTGCCAGTGATTACATACGGGACCAAAACGTGGTCGCTCACAATGGGCCTCATTAGAAGGCATAAAGTCACCCAAAGGGCAATGGAGAGGGCTATGCTCGGAGTTTCCTTACGCGATCGAATCAGAAATACATTTTTACCCGACTACGTCGATGCTAAAAGGAAAGGCTATATGATGTATCTACGTATGTTCCTCCGTAGCGCCTAAACCATTCATCCGATTTTGATGAATAAGGTGTCAATCGATTCGTTATTATGGCACGGGTAAGTTAAGCTACATTTTAACTGACTTCAACAATAGGACGAGTCGATTTTGCCTTGTAAACCCTGAATTTCAATGGCGGAAGTAAGGCCGGCCAAGCTTCATAAAAAAATCTTCCAAGCCCTTTCCATTCCTCTAAACCACCCCGTATATGTATACCGAAACAAACATTACAGGCGAATGCTCTATAAAGGCTCTATAAAGGTAGCCGTGTGGTATCCGGCAGAGTAGAATAGAACCAACCCATTACACTCAAGGGTGTCGTAAAACGTGACTAATGTCTGAGGCAGAACACCTTGCGCCTCCGTAGACCAGAGAATGGGCAGCAGCGTTTTCTGTTAGTCTTTCATCACTGCGATCTCCAATCCGCCTGCCAAGCGTGGAGATTACGGAAAATTCCTCCCATCATGGGAGAGGCTTATGTCCAGCAGTGGACGTTATGGGCTGTTGTTGTTGTTGCTCTATATTTTTTTTATTTTTTTATTTCGAACCCGGCATTTCGGCGTCAGCGACACTACTGATCTGCGGTCGGGCGACACTTGCGTCTGCTGCTCGACGACGCGTCGCTTGCTTCGGAGGGAATTTCATAGAAATACACAGAAACCAGTAGTCGCGGCGACATGAAGCTACGACACGTCGTCTGCGGCGGCTTCGTGTCGCCCGCTGCCAACTTGCACCTTAAGGACCTATACTATCTCAAATGGCTTAGCATGATCCTCCGTTACGCCTAAAATACTACAGCATTAATTTTGAAATAAATATATGCTAAAGTTGAGGATTAATGTTAGGTCTTATGTTTGGCGAAAATACGATTTCATACAATTTTCTCGATAGAAAAAAAATCCCAAAGTTACCTCCAAATCGAACAATAAACCGCTAGTATTCAAAAAGTACTTCAAATTAGATCATGAAATCTTGCATACTAACTGAACTAACTGTAAAGCAGGTCTTATGTTTTTTATTTTTTCCAAAATACGAAAATTTGATTATATAAATAATAAAAACCACTCATTTCGCACTATTCGGCCGCAGTGACTGACGTAACAACCGCTTTGTAGTGCAAGCTGATTAGAACGTTATTCTAACAGTATTACAAACGAAGTTTGAACCACCACAAATAGAGTTGATAATCTGAGGTAGTACAGGCTCTTAAGACGTAACATTTGGGCATAGCCGCATCATAGGCTCTCCTATCCCCTAATGCTCAACCGTTACGTCTTTGAGCTGACATGATGCTGATCAGTACTCGTTCTTTCCCTGTTTTTTTTCTCTTTAGCATAATCAGCCTATAATGTTCCCACAGCTAGGACACAGGCCTCCTCTCTATGAGAGGAAATGCTATGCTATGCACCACCACGCGGACCCAGTGCGGGTTGGTAGATGTCACATGTCTTCGAATTTTTGGTTCTACGACACGCCGGTTTCCTCACGATGTTTTCCTTCACCGTTTAGAGAGCAGTGGTGATGAAGTAAATTACTTAAAGTAATGTGCCTGCCTGGGTTCGAACCCGCGACTTACTGTTCGTAAGTCGGGGCCGCCACCACTAGACCACCCCGATATTCTTGTTTTGTCTTTACGAAGACAATAACAAGCTGACGTTGATCACAGAAACTATAATGATGCGTTCAAAAGTTTTTTACACGATTTGCGTAAATTGATCTTGTGATCCGATGTTTTAGCACAAGTTGTGCCCGTGTAACAAAGATTTAAATCGCAATTTTCCCTGTACAACACAGATGTGGGATGATCTCATCAGGTTGCTGTTTTAGTTTGTTTTAATGCCAATAGGACGGGCAACTTGCGGAACTAATGGCGCTAGCATCGCATGAACCAAACATCGTCATTGGTTGAAAATCTGTCAATGTCATTTTATATTTCAAAATAGTTTGACCTCATTGGTCAGATTGGGTCTAAGCTATAGACGCGCCATCTACAATCAGCTTTGACCAGCCTTCCCCATTCAATCGATGGATGCAGTCAAAATTGTTTTGTTTTTAGCTTTACTCTGCATTTTTAGCGAGATTCAATTTTGAGCTACACTTTGGCCGCTGAGAGAATGCGTTCCTGACGTCTGTCAGTTGGTACAAAAATTTAGCGCGAAATTATAACATTTATTGATAATTGATTTAATGATATCGTTTTTAATAATATTATTTGTTAAAAGGGCAAAAAGGGTAATAATAGGTAAGTTATATAAGCAATAAGTTATATAACATCACCAATAATACTAAAACTCGCGACCTGTCAGGGCCAGGAACGCATTCTCTCAGCGGCCGAACCATAGACTTAGTATATACAAGTCTATGGGCCGAACTGTAATTTTGTTTTTTTTTAAAGGTTCATTCAAAATAAAGCATTTATTTCAAGTAGGTCAATTACAGACACTTTTGACTTGTCGAATGAAATATGAAAATTAAATGTAGCTCCAGTCCCAGTCACAAGACATAAGTACTGTAGTTGCCCATTCCCTAGCGTAGATCTCTATGGAGAAGAACGGGCAAGAAACTCCGTGGACACTCTTTTAAATCAGAATATTGTTACTTTTTATGGTAGTACATCATTCGATAGGCGCAATGTCATGAAAATATCATTATTGTAGCGGCAAAAAAGTACTACATGTTAGGTAGTATTATAAATTAACCATTAAATAAGTTGTGAATCTATTAGCTTTAAATGTTTTTAATGATTTAAGAGTATTAATTAAATCTGTTTATATAATCGTGTCATACTGAATTATTAGTAATTTAAGTTAGTAAATGTATTTACTATTTAATTCATTATTTGTTGGTCACTTTTGACTAACGGTTCTCCACTGCGAGTGGTGGGGCAAATTGCATATAAGATCGCTTCGCTCGCCATTACAGGCAGTCGCTGTGGAACACTGAGGGAAGTAACAACTGTGAATTTGTGCTGTAGTGAAACATTGAACAGTTTTTGTGAATTTATGTTGTGTTCAAGTTTTAAACTGTTATTCTGTAAAAGTGTTATAAGTGAATTAATAAACTGTTTTTTGTGATTACGTCCATTTTACGTGTTTTATTCCTGGCCTAAAATACAGCAACATAGTACAAGAAGTACTACTGCGCCATCTATGTCGCTAATGAAGAACTAACATCAAAATACTGAACGTGTTATTCAAGTTATCCGCAACTTAGACCTAGAAACAACTGTCTGACAGTAGACCACCAGACATAACACCCGTCTGGTCGGAGGATCCTCCCTTTTCTATGGGGGATGAAGAGCTTTACACCCTGTTCATCATAACCCTATAACTTAACGTCTGTAATTAGTCTGTAGGCAGTTAGGCAGAGGTATAACATGTGAAATTCCATGTAATAGGAGGACACTAAAATTGTCATTGGTTATTTGTAGATCATTGACAGTCGTTCCAGATATCAGTGGGCCCAAAGTCTTACTAAACGGTACCTATCGTATAAGCCAGTATTAACTAGGTTGTAGAGGTGTGATACGCAGTCGCTCCATGTAAAATACTGGTATTCAACTGCATCTGGTTGGACTGGAAGCCGACCCCAACATAGTTGAGAAAAGGCTAGGCAGATGATTATGGGGAATCTAATTTAAAAAAAAAATATTTTGATTTAAAAGAGTGTCCATGGAGTTTCTTGCCCGTTCTTCTCCATAGAGATCTACGCTAAGGAATGGGCAACTACAGTACTTTCACAGTTTTTATGTCTTGTGACTGGGACTGTAGCTACATTTAATTTTCATCTTTGTTTCGACAATTCAGTGTGTAACTGGCATCAAAGTGCTGTAACTGGCTTATTTGAAATAAATGCTTTGATTTTGATTTTGATGATTTTGATTTTGAATCGTCGAGGTAGTCAGTTGAAGTTCATGAATACGTAGTCAGATTTAGATGACACGCAAAACTTTTACAACACAACATTCATTATAGTAACCATAATAGGAATAGATTAATCATTAACATTATTTATAAATTCAATAACAGAATAAAATCGTTTTTCCACTAGCCATATTTAAAAAAATATATATATTAGTTAGCTCTTTGAAGTCCTTTGGTATTTTATTATATATTAGTCCAGACATATTAAAAGAGTTATTTTTATATAGAGAAGTCCTTGGCGCTGTAAGTAGAACTATTATATCAGTGGGCCCAAAGTCAGACAACCACTCTTACCAAGGGATATCGTATAACCCAGTACTAACTAGGTTGTGTAGGTCAGATAGGCAGTCGTTCCATGTAAAATACTGGTATTCAGCTGCATGCGGTTAGACTGGAAGCCGACCACAACATAGTTGGGGGAAGGCAAGAAGATAACATAGACTTACAGCACAGAATATATATTAGCTTACAGCGACTAAAAGTACGAATAAACTCGTAAACAGAATATTTCAATGACCTGACTGGTAACAGATGATCTGAATGAACATTACTCGTATCATAGAGAAAGAAGTCTAGCATTAAGTAAGCAAAATGGCTAACCAACCTGTTAAAAGATTTTAACGATCGTGGCACCACGATGTTAAGGTTACAGTGAACGACACAATAAAATCCTAACTAATATTGAAACATGCGAAAGTAAGTTTGTTTGTTACTTTTTCACGGCTAAACTAATGAACCGATAATCCTGAAATTATATACTTTGCCAGGTGTACAGAAACGGACATTGCGTACCTTTCATCCCGAAAAAAAAGTACTGTTCCCGAGGAAAACAACAATTAACGTTCTTATGATAAGAGATGGCGCCACGTGTCTTTCGAATCATGATTGAACATAATCTAAGATGGCGCCACCATAGCTGGTCTCAATCTGACCAATAAGGAAGCTATTTTGAAATATAAAATGACATTACCACATTTTCAACCAATGACGATGTTGGGAACCAGCGATGCTAGCGCCATTAGTTCCACAGTGTGTCTCCCCATTACAAGCAGACTACAACCCAAATTGATTGTCAAATCTATACATATAATAAAACAGTAACGAAAGAAAAACTGTACATTGAGAATTTTCAAGAAAAAATAAGTGGCTTTTGTGAGAAAAACGAAACTGGTGACAAAAAGTGACTTTTTAGAATTTTTGTCGGTTTGTCTGTGTGTGTATGGTACGGCTTCACGCCAAAACTAGATAGATTGAATTGAAATTCAGCAAAAATGTTCTTTGTAAACCAAGGAAGGCTAAGCTACATATTATCACGCCGTATGTTATGGGAGGTAAGCTATATTGATTTTAAAAGGTTTTTGTTCGTAATTGAATGCACAAAATGACATGTTATAAGCTATAATATGTGACGCAGACGAAGTTGCGCGGGTCCTAGTTCTAAATAACACGAGCGAAGCTGCACGCTAAAGCTAGTAACTCAATAAAACATTCATTTAAAGTTTTAAACGGTTCTTTACACTCATACAATAGATTTCTAACACTTGGCAGTAGTTGAGAGAGATAATCGGCTTAGTAAGCGATGAAAACATATATTTTCATTTACTCTGATTATGTAGTAAATGTCAAATTTTCTTTTCCTTTGATTGTATTTATGTAATTAGGTCAACAAACCTGAATTATTATTTTGTTTATTCTTGCTTAGTAGTCGGTACTAATAAAATTAACTTTATTTTTTTATTGAATTTGCTAATGAATTTTGAAAATTACGACTGCCTATCTGACATCCACAACCAAGTCAGCCACTGTGTAAAAATATACCACTTGGTAAGACTGCTTACTGATTATTTAGGACCAGAGGTACGGAGGAAACTCGGTGTGTAGGTAATGGGTGGTCACCCATCCACGGACCAACCTAAGCAGGCGCGGCTTAACCTGAAGATCGACCGAGTGGCTGTTATTAGTTAGCTACAAGCTGCCACTGATGATGACGAAGTCACAATTTTCTTTGCACTTCCTCAAAAGTTATGCAAAAAAACTTTTTCAATACACTTCCTCGAAAACTGGTCCATAACGCACTACGATTAGGTTCAACATGCAATGTATTTCACACGTGTGCGATTTTTTCCATTTTCCCGCACGTGTGCGGGAATGAAAATTGCCACAGATAACTACCTATACTTAGTCCAAATTGGTTCAATGTTTTTTTTTTTAATTTCGGCAAAGCACTACGCGTCTTTGTGGCATAAATATTTTTTGAATATTAAATTGTGTTTATAAATAGAATATCATAGATAAACATGATTATTAAAAACTATTTAGTTACTATTATACAGCCGTGTGGTATCCGGCAGAGTAGAATAGAACCAACCCATTACACTCACGGGTGTCGTATAAGGCGACTAATGTCTGAGGCAGAACACCTTGCGCCTCCGTAGACCAGAGAATGGGCAGCAGCGTTTTCTGTTAGTCTTTCATCACTGCGATCTCCAATCCGCCTGCCAAGCGTGGAGATTACGGCAAATTCCTCCCATCATGGGAGAGGCTTATGTCCAGCAGTGGACGTTATGGGCTGTTGACGTTGACGTTGACGACTATTATACACAAATTAACATCTAATTGTGTTCTGAATTCAAAAATATAAAGTATGTCAATTTTTTATATTTTATTTTTATTTTATTTTATTTATTAGGGAAAACAAACAATTACACACTATAAATGGTTAACAAATAATTGGTACGAGACTGCATCAGTGTGCAACTAACTATGTTATCCACATATAAGGCTGGTTATACGTTATATTAGGCTGTTTAACGGCTTCATACCTTTGCCTCTCCTTCAACCTGGCGAAAGCAAAGCGCGAAAAAAAAAGAAAATTAAAATCATAGTTTCTTAGTTCGTGACAAAAATATTTTTCGTTATATTTTATTTTATTTCTTCAAAAGTGTATTGAAAAACGTCTTTTGATACACGTGAACATTTGTTATGCAGTTCTCGGCTCAAAAACACCCTCGCCTAGGCTCGGGTGTTATAATTCCGCCTCGAATGCAATAACAAACTTTCTCCACTTGTATCAAAATGTACTATACTTTCATCCTACAATAAAATGCAACAGATAACACGAGCTATCAATCTCGTACTAAAAACATAAACACAACATATTCCGAGAAATATTTACATCTTTCTCGTGAGGAAACTCGTGGATTCTATTATTATTTTTTATGATTCTACAGAACGGCAGAATAACACATAGTACGAATTTTTTATATATACTTTAGCAGACTGTTGGTATTTCCGACGTAAAACGGATCGTTAAATTCACCATAGATTGTAACCATTTGCGTCATAGAGATAGAAAGAAATATGGAGGCGCCCCGATATTCTATACCTACATTTGCATAGACAAATGTGAGTGAAATACGAAACAGAATGTGAAATATCGTTTTGCTTCATTCTATTTAATGTGGTAATCGTATTTGATAAAAGAGACAACAATATTTCAGCTGTTGCTTCATAATGACAACATTTTGTTGTGACGTAGTAACAGTTGTAGGTAAGTGCCGTATCCGCCATATTATGCGACGAGTTTTGTGGTAGTTCTGCTGTCAAATGAGTGTTTACTTTTGCAATTATTAAGATTTGTGAGAAAATTACGAAGAGTTTATCTATAAAATTTGCACGTATATGGTGGAAAACAGCTATTCAACATGCCTGCGTGTTGTGTTATGATGTGTTGTGCAAGAAAGAAGGCAAATCAATATAAATTGTCTTTTCACAGGTTAGTAGCCGGTTTTCATGAATTATTACACATACACTCACTTGCAAGAAGCTTCACATTAAATCTTCTTTAGTTAATGCCACTTTATCGCTAATGAAATCATTAAAATAATGATTTCATTAGTTTGTTGCATCAAACTACTTTAGGCTAAAAACTTGATCCTTTAACTAATGAGAGCATTAAACATTGTTGCCAACAATAAATGGAAAAAATGAATGGATTGAACGAGTGGTTGCGTTTTGTTTTAAAAGTATTCACAATTTGTGTATTAATTGGCCGATACAAAACGCGTTTGACACGTAATACGGTTTATTTGACGACTAACATTTTTCTTTCAAATTCATTGGATGTGAAAGTCGCGTGTTATTATTTAGGTTTTATTTTGTTTGTGAGTCAAAATGTCTGAAAACCAAAACAAAAAACGTGAAGGAGGTGCAAACTTCACTCCAGAAGAAAAAACACTATTGGCTAATCTCATAAAACATTACTTAATGGAAAAATATCCTTTCCTGCAGCAGAACATTTGAGCCCCCAATGCTCATGCAAAGCTCGTTCCGTTCAGGCATATTGATATACGCGGAGCTTAATGCAGCCAGCTTGCGAGACACCTTTTGTACGATTCGGCAAACTGTAGAGCTGTTTATGTTCGTCAGATCAGCTAGTACCATCTGGAAGGACTCTGTCGCGAAGAACCGCAAACAGATTGGAAGCTGGGTAAGACCACAAATGGCCTTACTCCTCAGGGTCTGTGGTTCCAGATTGAGGCGGTCTCGAAGCTGCAGCGCTGCCTTCTTTGAAATTCAGTAGCACAACCAGAGCTCTTCTCCATCATTTTTTTCGAATAAATTTATTTTGTCTAGAATCTGGCGGCGGCGAGGAACATCTTCTGGATCAGACAGCGACGATAGGCTGGTCAACGACATATTCAGCAGCGAAAATAAAAGTAAACACTACGTAAAATCAGTTTAATGGCCCGTCGTCGACCCATTAAAAATTATACCCTCTAAAATATAATTTAATGAGCTCTGATGCGCTAAAGTCGCTTCGTGCAATACAAAATACCGTTAATGGGTGGTTTGACACTTCATTAGATAAGTTTGACATTTCCATAATTAAAATTTAAAGGACCTTTAAAATGCATCTTATTTTCTTTCCTACAATGCTTTAATGAAACATTAGGGTTTAAAGTGGCATTAAAAAGATAAAAATCTTTCTTGCAAGTGAGTGATAGTAATACACTTTTGATGAAAAAAATGCTAAGGGATCGTGAATTTATGGCTGTAGTGTTCATATTTGGGCTTATTTTCGTCCAACAGACCTTTTTTTAATTTCATAATTTCATTCGTTTGTTTACAATAATATGTCATGGTGGAATAGTGTGGTACCGTTGCGGTAATATTTTCCGATACTAGTTCCTTCGCTGTGTGGTACGATATCGGTATAGTATATACGTGTGCTAATCGGGTCGAAAAAAGATTATTATTGTTCGCACGCAAATTAGGTACGCGTTATGTATGACTGACGAATTTGACGTGGAGTTACGGACTCCAGCCCGTTACACAATACAAAACTGTTAGAAATAAAATAAAGCAGGAATCCGAGATCCAAATACGTGAATTTATTACAATATAGATTTTTTTACACGATGACAAGAACAGACAGACATTGAGTGACACATAGAACAACTTAATTCAAAAATTTTCTTTCTTATAAAAATCTCTCATATAACCTCTTTCAACATATTGCATAACGAAATTCCTATTTTTTTCAGGCATCCATCAAAAAACAACATCAAGAGTCATCTGTTTTCTGTGAGACGAGCAACGTTAAAAAATCTGATGTTTGCATAAGTTGGACTGTGGGTGGGTGACCACCCATTACATACCGAGTTTCCTCCGTGCCTCGGAAAGCAGTTTTTGAACAAACTAACATTGTTTAGAAATGAATAGGTAGTTTGTTTTATTTTGATATACTTACATATTATTGTTGTTTTCATACCAAATGTTTATTGAATAAATAAAACACATGTTGATTTTTACCGAAGTTTTATTTAATTAATAACTAAAAACGAGGTGCGATGCTCAATTAATGTTTGTGTTTTCATATTTAAAAAATAATCTGCATAGTATGAGCAATTAAAGTTGATTTTTGACATACTTATGTGTATTGGTATGTTTGTAAAATATTACAAGAAATGCAATTTACAAAGACCAATAACTATTTTCGTACCCACCAAATTAGTATCCTTTGAATTGGCCAGGAAATGAAATTACTGTATCAGGCAAACCTAGTCCGCATACCTACTAGAAGCTACAGAATAAGCGAAAGCGCAAAAGTGATGCGACTAAAATTGTTTATAAATTCTGGGCAGAAAAAACACTACATTTAATAACGGTCAGATATCAGAAGAGCATTAAACTTACTCATTTTTTTGTTACAACAGACTGTAAGAATCTATGCTATAATAATATAGAGGAAAGATTTGATTTTTTGTTTGTGTGTTTGTTACGATTTAACTCGAGAACTACTGTTAAAAATTATTTTACCATTAGAAAGCTACATTTTTATCGAGTAACCTATGTTACTCGGTAAAAATGAATGATTGAATGATTTATATCCTATGATATAAATTATATTGATGTCATGCAAATTAGCCGAGCTATCACAATTTTCGTGGGCGAAGTGCTTAGTAAATTATAAATATGATTCAAACGTGATATCTAGTAAGACTCGTAAAACTATTATGTAGTATTAGTATCGATACTTGTTATAGTAACACTATATTCCCTAATTGGTACATCCCTATCATTGGCAGCCATTTTATGAGAAATTTTGTGGCACCTTTTTTTTGTAGGTATTTCCAGTCCATCTACTTCTCAAGTCAATGATTTGCGTTGGTAAACTGTACGTCTAATGCCGGCTGTACACTCTCACCGATACAGTCCGAGGCAGGGCGAGCGCGAGTGTAGATGGTAGTGCTTGCCCGTCTCGGCCTGTCTCGGTGTTCCTCGCTAGCTCTCCGTCCCGAGTCGGTTTTTGCGCGCGAGTCAAAGGGTCTCGCGCCGCCTCGCGCGAACTGCGAGCGCGTCGCTGTACTCTCTCGTTTCTTCCAGTTGCGATGCCGATATATCAATTAAGTAGTAAAAATAATGTTGAGTATGACTGTAGAAGGCTGGTAAGAAATTGGGTTTTTTTGAAGGACCATTAATTAATAAAAAAATAGCTGTATCAACTTATTTAGGTAAAGTTTGGAAAGTGGATCTTTGCTCGTAAATAGATAGATAATCCAGTATTCCACCTACCTCAAACTTCCACACGTACGTTTCTTCACTAGAGCCTTGCACTTCAAGGGGTCCTGGTATCGAAGGCGGAGGCGAGCGAGGGCACAGAACGTTCCAAAAACACCATCTAAATTGGCACAGCACTGCGAGAACGTCTCACACAATATATATTGCACGGCAGTGTCAAAAAATGAGCTAAACTTGACTTATTCACGGAATAGTTTCTCAATAAAAAAGAGACGTGACCGATACTGTCTGATCACGCAAAGCAACTTCTGTTTCGTCCATTCCCTCGGCGTCCACAATTGAAAATGAAGAGTGACCTCGCTCTGCGAGAGTGTACATGGTCACTCGTTTCGACCTAGGCTCTCGGGCGAGGCAAGGCGAGTGCTCTCGGGCGAGAGTGTACAGCCGGCATAACGGATCGTAAATGTTACCAGTGGTTACTTCATGAAGTACCGTAGGGGCATATTTCGCTATTTTCTTTTTTACCCGACTACGACGAATCCAAAAGGGAGGGTTATGATTTTAGCAGCCTATGTATGTATGTTTGTTTGCATTTACGTATGTTTCTTATAAACAACTAGCGGACGTCACGTGGTTTTACCCGCGTTGTTCCCGTTCCCGTGGAAGTACGGGGATAAAATATAGCCTATGTTACTCAGGGTGAATGTAGCTTTCTAATGGTGAAAGAATTTTTGAAATTTTATTCATTAAAAACATACACACAAAAATACAAATCTTTCCTTTTTATGGTATTAGTGTAGATTCATTCGATTTTAATGAATAAGGTGTCAATCGATTCTTTATTATAGGCCGGGTAACATAGACTACATTTTAACCGACTTCAACGATATAATGAGTCGATTTTCTCGTAAACTCTGAATTTAATTAGAGCTTGATTTCGTTCGTCCCACTGAGTTTCGGCCCACATAGCAAAATCCTGGTTCGTCCCAAACAATATGCTTTTTTCGTCCCAAAAGATATTTTTTATTATTTTCGCTTCATCCTATTTCGGCCCATATTTATTTTGTATGGGCCAAATTCAGTAGTCAGGTTTTTTAGTTTTAATATACAAACACTCACTTGCAAGAAGCTTCACATTAAATCTTCTTTAGTTAATGCCACTTTATCGCTAATGAAATCATTAAAATAATGATTTCATTAGTTTGTTGCATCAAACTACTTTAGGCTAAAAACTTGATCCTTTAACTAATGAGAGCATTAAACATTGTTGCCAACAATAAATGGAAAAAATGAATGGATTGAACGAGTGGTTGCGTTTTGTTTTAAAAGTATTCACAATTTGTGTATTAATTGGCCGATACAAAACGCGTTTGACACGTAATACGGTTTATTTGACGACTAACATTTTTCTTTCAAATTCATTGGATGTGAAAGTCGCGTGTTATTATTTAGGTTTTATTTTGTTTGTGAGTGAAAATGTCTGAAAACCAAAACAAAAAACGTGAAGGAGGTGCAAACTTCACTCCAGAAGAAAAAGCACTATTGGCTGATCTCATAAAACATTACTTAATGGAAAAATATCCTTTTCTGCAGCGGAACATTTCAGCTTAAGAGCCCCCAATGCTCATGCATAGCTCGTTCCGTTCAGGCATATTGATATAGGTGGAGGTTAATGCAGCCAGCTTGCGAGACACCTTTTGTACTATTCGGCAAACTGTAGGTATAGAGCTGTTTATGTTCGTCAGATCAGCTAGTACCATCTGGAAGGACCCCATCGCGAAGAACCGCAAACAGATTAGAAGCTGGGTAAGACCACAAATGGCCTTACTCCTCAGGGTCTGTGGCTCCAGATTAAGGCGGTCACGAAGCTGCAGCGCTGCCTACTTTGAAATTCAGTAGCACAACCAGAGCTCTTCTCCATCATGTTTTTCGAATAAATTTATTTTGTCTAGGATTTGGCGGCGGCGAGGAACATCTTCTGGATCAGACAGCGACGATAGGCTGGTCAACGACATATTTAGCAGCGAAAATAAAAGTAAACACTACGTAAAATAGGTTTAATGGCCCGTCGTCGACCCATTAAAAATTATAACCTCTAAAATGTAATTTAATGAGCTCTGATGCGCTAAAGTCGCTTCGTGCAATACAAAATACCGTTAATGGGTGGTATGCCGGTGGTATGACACTTCATTAGATAAGTTTGACATTTCCATAATTAAAATTTAAAGGACCTTTAAAATGCATCTTATTTTCTTTCCTGCAATGCTTTAATGAAACATTATGGTTTAAAGTGGCATTAAAAAGATAAAAATCTTTCTTGCAAGTGAGTGTTACTGTCACAAATTCTTGTTACACTGAGAAGAAGAGACTGTGACGACCTCAATGGTCAAAAAGCCAATATTTTTCTAACTCGTTTCGTCATGAGTTTTTTTTTTATATGTAAGTACTAAATAAAAACAAAACGAAAATATAATAGCAAAGGACAGACATGTCGTCTGCACAATTTATTTAATTTCTAAAATACAAGATAACACACAAGGTGTGGACAGCAGGAAACTGAACTGAAATAAAGAAATATGGAAAATTTAAATGTAGTAAGCGATATTGGACGTGCTTTTCAATTCCCAACCTTCAAATTAACGCCGAAAGTTGCAAATCCGAAAGTTTGAGACATGTCGCTTACGATAGTTCTTTCAACTGGGGATTTATAGAAGTGTCAGAGGAAAATGTTCATAAAAACAATAATATCTTTATATTTATAAACGTTTTTTTACGGAGAAGAGAATAAATCAGGGAGACTAATATGTAAGATGTTCTATGAGCAGGGCTGACGGAATGAAGAAAAAACTGGCTCTTGTTAAAGTCAAAGTCAAATATTATAGTGGTATGTCATACAACTACTATTAACATAATATCTACCACCACCACACACCACAACAGCCCATATCCAGCCCTGCTGGACATAAGCTTCTCCCATGATGGGAGGAATTTGCCGTAATCTCCACGCTTGGCAGGCGGATTGGAGATCGCAGTGATGAAAGACTAACAGAAAACGCTGCTGCCCATTCTCAGGTCTACGGAGGCGCAAGGTGTTCTGCCTCAGACATTAGTCGCCTTATACGACACCCGTGAGTGTAATAGGTTGGTTCTATTTTACTCTGCCGGATACCACACGGCTAATTCTACTCCCTACCAACCACACACAATATCTACACCAATCTGCAATCCCCAAAGAGGGAAAACACAGGCCACCAAAAAACAACTTTTGAGAAAGTTGGAACTTGAACCTCCAATATCTCCGTAACTAGAAGGTTCCCAGGTATAGTGCAGAACAAAGTGAACAAGTGCCTTTCCGCTTCTTAAGGGTACTGTAACATCCATTATGTCTGTTTCCATGAAAACTAGGCGATACCTACGCATGCGTAATGCGTAGCTATGAGTAAACATTAATTAGTTAGTAAAAAACCATTTCAGCAATTACTAGGTGATGACTAACCTATTGCAACAGCCATAGCAACAGATGTAGCAAATATCTACGATCACCGATCTTGTACCATACCACATTGCATGCTTCATTTCATGCATGAGACCATCATGTACCATACCATATTTCATGCAAATAAAGAATCTTGAATCTTGCTTAAAATAACCTAAACTTATTTAGTTAAAGACTATTTACCCTTCCAAATAAATAAAAGAAAGTTATAGACAAACTGCCTACTTTCTTTCAGTCGTCTAACTCGAATCTAAACCACAGACAACCCTGATCTACAGTCTATGCGTAACTCAAACGTTTTTAACCTGACATTGACCTTCACGGACGCCATCTTAAATCGACCAAAATACGCGGGAAAAGTTTAATGTAATTGCGTTACTCTGTACTCGGTGTCGAGGTTAGATTTTTTTAGGTTTTGAAAGCTTTCTATTGATTTTGGAAAGGTATAGTACTAAATGCGATTAGATCTACATGCCGCATCGCTGGATTTTGATGTGTAAGAAACACTGTTTTCAGAATGGATGGGGAAAAGTATTTAAAACCGAAAAAGTGCCGGAAAAAGTTTGCGAGTGGACACAGTGAGTTTTGTGTGTGGGAACAGAATCGAGTTGTGAGTGACAGTGGTAGCTTCAGGCGCGGCACAGATACAAGAAGCGTCGGGTGCAGTCGCGGTGCGGGACTTCTTCGCCCTCGGCGCACCTGCAGTTAGCAGTGGCATGCCGACAGTGTACAC
Source organism: Xestia xanthographa (assembly GCA_905147715.2). Taxonomy (NCBI): domain Eukaryota; kingdom Metazoa; phylum Arthropoda; class Insecta; order Lepidoptera; family Noctuidae; genus Xestia; species Xestia xanthographa. The sequence goes on from LR990667.1 coordinate 22,248,849, forward strand.
AGGGGTGAACTAGACGGCGAAAATGCGCGACGATATAGAATTTTAAACACTAGAATTCACCAAATGCATCCCTGTGTACACCCGCGGTTCGCCTTTCCGACACTGTTAGGACGCCTTTTCTGCGCTGCACCAGCGCCACGCCCGCGCCTCGCCGGCGCCCAACGCTTCTTGTATTTGTCCCGCGCCTTACTGAGTGCAAAAACCGAACAAGGAAGAGCACCTATACCCATTTGTCTGCTCATAAACACCCACCGCATTAACTTTAGTTTATCCGTGACCATGGTGCTTGCAACAGCGCCGAAATATCGGGAACTCAAAACAACCAGTAAACATGGTAAATACCCCGATTTTAGTGTGTCAGTGTCCATGACAGTTCAAAAACTTACAATGAAAGTTTTCTAGTCTCATTATTACTCAAACAATAAACAAGACGCTATTAAAGAAAACTGCACTGCCACCCACCAAATCAACCACGGTCAAAAAACCAGGTTGGTGACCGCAAATTCATTCCCCTTGAAACAGAATCGCAACACAATTTCAAAACATTCACATTTCTAGTTTCCTCGCATTCCGATCTATTCTAAGAATGAAACATTCAAACATTTTAAAACAAAATGCAAGAGCGAGAGAGAAAATAAGATCGATAGAATGAGAGAGATAATAAGAGAAACTAACATTTTCAATAAGACATGCTGACTAACTAAATATCATAAAGTTTAGCCAGCCGCAAGATTGTAACAGTGTGTACTGCTAAACAGTTTTTTCATCAGAAAGTTCGCAGCAGAACTGTGTAGACTAGATTCGGTTGATGTTTATAGGGTCGCCACTTATTATTTGGCAGTCACATAACTGCCGAAACGTGTGTATCTGCTATAATATCTATCCGTTGATTGTATCTCTCTCTAACTCTTCGTGAAAAACAGGCTTGTTAAAATGTCATATTGAAAGTAACTGTCAGTGTCATTAAGTAAGAAACGGCAGCGGCAAAACCACTGTCACTGCGGTCAGGGGCGACTTTGCCGCTGTCGTTCGTAGTTGCGGTCGTTGGAAATAACTTCTCTAAGTATATGGAGAAGAAGGGGCAAGAAACTACTTATTTTTAGCAATATGGGCCTGCTCTTGACTTCGATCACGCCTGATGGAAAGCGATGGGTGAGATCTATGATGGAACGAGCGTGCCCAGAAGATGCCTGTTCACTCTAGTAGCTTTGAAGGCAGGCGGGTTAAATGTGGGTGGGAACACAGACGCAGGCAGAGTTCCACACTTTGACAGTGCGCATAATAAAAGTGGAGGAGAAGCGCTTAGTACGACTCGTCGGGATATCAACCAAGTTCGGATGGTATGCCGCAGTACGTCTGCTATAGTCCGGTGGTAAAAGGGTGATGGATCAGGTCGTGGAAGGGATACATCGTAGTCTTTTAAATGACAGCTAACCCGTTGTAGGAATACAGTCATTAAGGTAAGACGTAGTTCTTACCCGACTACAGCGGAGCCAAAAGGAACGGTTGTGATTTTAGCAGTATATGGATGTTTGTATTTACGTATGTTCCTCCGTAGCGCCTACACTATTTGTGCAGTTTTGATGAATAAGGTGTCAATAGATTCGTTATTAGGGTAACATAGGCTACACTTTAACCGACTTCAACAATAGGAGTCGATTCTATCTTGTAAACCCCGATTTTAATTAGAGCGTGATTTTTAAGTAGTCGGGTTTTTTAGTTTTAATATACCACACAAATTCTTGTTGTTGTACAATGAAATGCTTTCCCAAAATAAAGTTACTTCTTTGATAAAGACGTCCAGTGTCCACCCACTGCTCTAAAACAAAGCTTCTACTATTTATAATGGTCTGGCGCCAATACACTTACAATGTGAAAGAATGATGGAGAATAATACATGACAGCTGATTTGTAGATAGATAAATTGGTAAAGTCAGATTTGAAATACAAATGAGTTGAAGATAATCTAGCAATTATTTTGGGTGATGTAATGGGAATGGATTAGACGTTGATCCCGGCTGTCATTTCTAGACAGACCATTAACAGTCGTTACAGGTAGTGGCCTGAAAATCTAACAACCACTCTTACCAAGGGGTATCGTATTATCCGGTTCTAATCAACAAATGCAGACATTCATGTTGGAAAGACCCAACAACAGTCTATATTGTGTTTTTCCATCAGGAAAATCTCTCTACTGAGCGTTGCATTTTCAGTTACCAGCCAAATAGGCCACAAAATCTAGCACAGATTTTAAGAAATGCCTAGACTAGACAAAAAAACTAACGAAAAGTCAGGAAATATCACTCTATTTCCTACGGCGTATTAAGTCTGTCATTTTGTTGGCACAGGACAGATTCGTAGTAGGTGTACGGGTGTCGGGTGAGACATAATATCTTAGGGGCATTGTAACGTTTACACTTGCTTACGTGGGATTCGACCTGTATTGTCTATGATAAACTAATTAAAAGCCCGTTTGAAGTGACACTGTATGCAACATTGACAGGTCGTTACTTTGGTTCGTATCCGGCTCGAAGGACCACAAAAAGCGTCTAGGAAATAAGAACGCTGTTGCTGGTAGCTTTCGTAAACCCACTGTTGGGCAAATGCCTCTGGAAGAGTATTGGCCGGAATGTTTAAATAACAAAACTGTTGAACTATTTCACCTTTTTGAAAAGCACATTGTTTTTATTAGAAACAAAAACAATATGCTTTTCAAAAAGGTGAAAATTACAGAAAGCAAAGAAAAAAACTTGATTCTACGATAGATCATAAAGTGGCCGGTAAGAAACGAATTATTTAGATTCAAAATAACTATTTAAATGTTCAAGAAGATTGTACTGAACACTAGGAAACGCCTTTTATGTAATTTCAAAACATTCGCCAAATACAACTCTAACGCTGTGTCCTATTTATGTGACCAAAAATATTCGCTTGGTTATAAATTCTTTATTCGTCAAAAATAACAGAAAAATTGCAGCAGACGCCAACAGTTAAAAAAACACAATTATGAAAGCAATTTACGTTTATTTTGATTCAAAGGAATATCGTCTTTAACGTTAGATTGTGTTCGTGCCAAGTCCAATGTTTGGATAGTGGACTCGAGTTTAAAATAGAATGCAAGTGTAGTTTTAACTAGGTATATGTACCCGTGTTGTGGGGGGATTGACTTGCAGTGTAGTGCATTCTGGGGATAGACCATGAATCAATCCAGCAGAAAATATTGCTTCTGGAAAGGAACTGCAAGCCCGCCACACTATACCCTGCCCACTGTAACTCCTGAAAGCCAGAATCAACAGAAAAGCGCTGAGGCAATGAAGCTGGACGAAGTCCCAGAAAATGAATTTAAGTGTATTGGATCCCGCAACGAAATTAATCAGAAAAGTATAGTGGAGGAGTAGGAAAAAACCGTAATTTCCACTTCCCTCCATATGAACAGGAGAGAGAACGAAACAAGGCCAATATGCACAAAGGAACGTTTACAACTGGGATAGGCCCAGTTGCCTAGCACCACGAATAAATATTAACATTAATTAATGGGTCTTAAGTTGTGAGCTGTTATATTTGATTCCAATAACAGGTATGGCAAAAACGCTTGAACGCACGGAAATTTGTTCTAGTTTCTACAAGTTCTGTATAGTAAATAACTCCGGATGTAACCTGTACACTACCCAACATAATATTGCGTTCATTCTGCCAAAGACTGCAGTGGCTAATGTCGAAATCTCTTAACCGTTTGCAGGCCCAGGTTGGCCGCTGTAGAAATAATCTGGCCAAATGGAGTATCATCGTCCCGTATACCATGTCACTGTGGAGTCAGGGCTGCAGGATATGCCCACCTCCTTTCTTGCCCATCCTGCACTTTCCAGGATTTAAAAGCTTTGCAGGTGGCAATATACTGGTCGGCCATTATTTGAGTCTATCGACAAGCAAAGAAGAATCTTGAACATGACATCTCGCCTATAATCCCCGAAGAGTTAGGGGTATAGTACGCGCGCGAGGTCCGAAGAATCGGTGGCTTGTTTAACTCATCGATGGTTTTATTTCAGGTGCATATTGCCCTCATAGAATGGTTTCATAATTTAGTACTCCGCGCGAACTAAATTATGCTGTGAGGGTGTTATGTGCTTGAGGTAGAACCCAAGCCACTGATTCCTCGGAGCTCACACGTGGACTGTACCTATCAATATTATTCAGGGTGAAACCGACACTGACACACAAACGGTTACCACGTTCCAAATTCAGTACATCATTCTGTACCCCCATACATTTTGACCGTGTAGATATTGCACTTTTTTAGGAAACTGCAGTTTTTTTTTAAATCATCATCATCATCATCCACAGCCCGAACTCACCCACTGGCCTCTCTTTTCTTGTGCCAATCTCCACGTTCCTGTGCCAGCCTCATTCAGTTTTTTTCCCCCAACGGCAACTATGTCATCTGCCCATCTTGCCGCCGGACGACATGATGTTTTTTTTTAAATACGCAATGAAGATTTTCTGTATGGGGGGGGGAGGTCAACCCAAGTCCGGCTTGTGGCCAGTCATTCTGAAGTCAGAATGGCTGGTCACTTTCCTTGTTATAGTTTTCTCTATAACGAGGTACCAATTATTTGATGTCTGGTACCAAATAGTACCAAATAAGTACTAAAACTTGGTATTGCTCAAACTTCCAAAATCTATCTTAGTCCAGTCATCCTGACGCAGATCTTCGGAGTGATTTATTGAAAACGTGGTAAGCATATGCATCGGTGTACCTTCCACCCAGTAGACACCCACATGTCACCAGTTATGTTTAGTAGAGGACGAGCCTATTGCCATCAACCGGGCACAAAAGTTGACTCCGAGCTGCTTCTTAGAAATTCTACTTAGAAAAAATCGACTCCTCTTATTGTTGAAGTCTGTAAAAATGTAGCCTATATTACCCGGATCATAATAAGAAATCGATCGACACCTTATTTATCAAAATCGGATGAGTAGTTTAGGCGCAACGTTGGAACATAGTACGTAAATACAAACATAAATACATACATAGACTGCTAAACTCATAACTCTTCCTTTTGGCTTCGCCGTAGTCGGGTAGAAACGTTTACTCACTATGTTTTTCTTCAACGTTTCAGAGCAATGTTGATGAAATAAATTACAAAGTCAAGTGCCTACTTGAGTTTGAACTCACGACCTACAAACTCGAATGTCGGGGCCGATACTACTCGGCCACTGTGACCCCTTAAGGGGCTACCCCATGGCACACTAGCGCCACTTTAGTAAAAAAATCAGAACTCGTTAAATACACAATTAATATAAAATCTGATAGACAAAATCAATGCTTTAGAGTTCTCGATTATTGACGTCTATTTAATTCATTAAAATATACTACACTGTAGTTACAGTTAGAAAAATTGCTAAAAACGGCCGTTTTTTTTCATTTTGTATCTGTATCGACAGCGAGCTATGTTTCAATGAGATAGGCAGACGTAAATAATTTACAAGACCAAAAGATTGATTTGGTCTATCAGATTTTATATTAATTGTGTATTTAACGAGTTCTGATTTTTTTACTAAAGTGGCGCTAGTGTGCCATGGGGTAGGCCCTTAATAACTTATACAGTTGTAGAGGTAGGGGGTAAAGGCGGTTGGTCCCGGCTGTCATTTGTAGATCTTTGACAGTCGTTACAGGTAGTCAGTGGCCCGAAAGTCTGACAACCAATCTTACCAAGGGGTATCGTATTATCCAGTACCAGTACTAACTGGGTTGTGGAGGTCAGATAGGCAGTCCATGTAAAAAACTGGAATTAAGATGCATCCGGTTAGTCTGGAAAAAGGCTAGGTAGAGTTACTTTTAGTAGAATGCTTGCTGAACTGCGGTTAGTTGCCAAACGGTTTGTAAACGAGACTTTAATGTTATTTATCTCTGACAATGAGGAAATTGTCGTAAGGAAAGTTTTGAGTATGAATGTGGATGGGTATAAGAGTAGAGGAAGACCAAAGAAACGATGGATGGACTGTGTGAAGGATGATATGGTAAGAGAGGAGGTGTCTGGTGAGATGACGAGTGATAGAGAAGTGTGGAAGAAGAAGATATGATGCGCCGACCACTAATTAATTGTGTTATGTGCAAGAGAATAAATCTCTGAAAATAATGACTCGCAGGTTGTAGATGAAAATAAGGTTAAAATCGGTGTCGTGCCCAAAATATTGTGTCTATAAGGCCCTCAGTAATCCGTGGGTCTTTAAAACCGAAGTCATTAACCCCATCTACAATGCAATCAGTTTGTCAACGGTTGTCAAGCAATGACGGGCACGTTAAGAGTACAATGTATTGTTTGGCAAGACTTCGAGGACAATGCTGGCGTTAATTGGGCACAAACATTGCCAAAGAACCGTGGGATTAGTGAGGAAGATATTTCCGAAAGCTGGATGTATTTTTGGGGGTAAATAAAGATTGTTTTCGTTTCAGCCGTCCGGTCAAAAATCGAAAATCATTTCACCAGGACGTACTAACCGGGATATAAAGTATATGTCCTAAGACAGCTCTTTTGCTGAAATCGGTGCGTGGGTTCATCCACCCCGCCAAAGAGTAGAACCATCATCATCATTCATCATTTCAGCCGAAAGACGTCCACAGCTGGACATAGGCCTCCCCCAAGTGTCGCCACATTGACCAGTCCAGTGCGGCTTGCAGCCAGCGGATCCCAGTAACCTTCACCAGGTCATCGGTCCACTTAGTGGGAGGCCTTCCAACAACGCAACGTCTTCCAGTTCGCGGAGAGTAGAATACTTATACCAAACGGAACCCCGCCATGCCTCGTCTTTAGCACATCGCGATTGTCATTCGAATTTCGAAGATCTTTGACAGTAGATCGTACGGGTAACCACAGACCAAAGAGGTAACATGTGAACCATTGACTAAGTTGCAGGCAGAGATCAAAATGGCGACCACAATGCAACAATTTAATTGCTTACAAAAAATCATTGCAAAACCGCACATTCACACTCATTGAAATGATTCCAGATGTTTATTTTGGTTATTGTGTCAAAACGAAAGGCAACGACCTTACAGGTGACCGGAGTAGGAAACACCTCGTTTTGAATCTAGGACAAAACAATGCTTTGTTTAAACATGTGTCATTGTTTTTCAGGAATTTTGATGACAGGTAGGAAGCTCTGGGACGGTTTTCGACCGCGTCATTTCCGACTAACGGTCATTTTTAAAAACTTACTTACAGGTAACTGAAGGTTGCCATCTCTAACTATTTGACATTTCGCTTACGGACCGTTAGAAACAAAACGTCTTTTTTTTTCGGATGGGATATCATCAAATGACTCCTCCCGCTCTGGGCGGAGCAGGAGGGAGTGTCAGAATTTTACTGACTAAAACCCATCCATGTTCCTTCATCGCCCTTTGTGTTCCAGGGCCACGGTATCTCTTTCGAACAGTCCCGCAGCCCCGGCAGGCATCGGCCCTTGCGGACCCCTTCCTTTTGCTGACATCTCTTTCTTCAACAAAACGTCTCAGAAAAGCTTTCTCTGTCACAGTCCTACGAGTGACAGCTGTAGGTGACGCCGATAGAATATTCCAAGCTAACTTTGTTTATTAGAACCACCGATAGCTACAATACTAACTAACATATAAGTAAGTTTTAGAAAACGGCAGTAAATCTGTGAACCTTTTTCCAAATATGTTGGGGTCAGCTTCCAATCTAACCGAATGCTACTGAATACATGTATTTACAAGGGGCGACTTCGGAAATCTCTGAATAGACTTCGAACCCAGGTCGGCCGTAGCAAAGACAATCTCCTCAGATGGGGGTTTATGGACGGCTCAGTAGGGCTATTACGTATCTTTCTGATATCCAGTGACTATCAAGCTTCGGTTGTACACCGAACTTTGATGACAACCGAGAATGTCATAATATTGGTATTACTTATTGCACTGAGTGGATATCACTTTACGGTGACTAACAGCCCGGGTACGGTGTAACTTCTTTCACGAAAGCCATTTCAAACTCAGTTGTCATCAATTTGATGTCTACTATGCTTACATAATCGAAATAATGTAAGTATCGATACGAAAGCGTCTGTCAAAATGAGTTACGGTGACTATCAGCCACGATGACAACCAATGACGTCATATGATCGCGACTGGTCATACATAATACGAAACTAACCTTTTGACAGTTATTTGATGGACACTGAGCCCAGTTACTATCATTTCGAGCTGTCAACAGAGATACGTAATAGTCCTGCTGATCTCAAATGTGTATGCGGCGTGTCTCCACAGAAAATGGCCCATCTTCCATCTTGCGCCGCATGCCATGACACCTGCACACTTGACGACCTTATGACTGCATCAGCGAGCGGAGTTCGCATAGCTGAATTTTGGGCCAAACATAATTTAATAAATATTTTCCATCGACACTCTAAGAAGAAGGGGCGACTGCCAGCTTAATGTCCAAAACCCAGTAGTAAATAATACACTCCTTTGTAGGGCTGGTAGTCAGACGTTCAGGCTTCTGACTATCTGAACTAACCGCCATCAGAATCCTACATCTATTCTTCTTAGCGTCATATCATCACCATCTGCCTAGCCTTTCCCAACTACGTTGGGGTCGGCTTCCAGTCTAACCGGATGCAGCTGAATACCAGTATTTTACATGGAGCGGCTGCCTATCTGACCTCCACAACCCAGTTAGTACTGGGTAATACGATACCCCTTGGTAAGACTGGTTGTCAGACTTTTTGGGCCATTGACTACCTGTAACGACTGTTAAATATCTACAAATGACAGCCGGGACCAACAGTTTAACGTGCTTTCCGAGACACGGAGGAAACTCGGTATGTAATGGTGGTCACCCATCCACGGACCAACCTAGGCAAGTATAACTTAACCTAAACATCGACCCGAGTGGCTCTTATTATTTAGCCACGAGCTCCTCCTATTCTTCTTAGCGTATCGATGGAATAAAGATCAAATATGTTTAGCACAAAACTCAGCCACGCGAACTCCGCTCACTGAAGCAGTAAGTAGATCATCAAGTAAATATGCTGTGCAAGATGGAAGGTGGGACATTGTCTGTGGGGAGACTCCGCATACGCACTTCAGGTCTGGGCACACGCAGAGATACCATGGCCCCGGAACACAAAGGGCGATGAAGGAACATGGATGGGTTTTAGTCAGTAAAAGTCTGACACTCCCTCCTGCTCCGTTGATGATTTCCCATCCGAAAAAAAAGGCCTGGGCACACGCCAAAATATCCATGCAGCACTACATATCCGTAATTGAACATCAGTAATTCGAGGCATCTTAGTAGTAACCTAGCTATCTATTTATATCCTCGGCCTATATTTGTCAGTGCGTCGACCTTTCTGCATTGATGGATCGTGGCAACGTGTCAAATTATTTCTAGTTTCAATTATTATGAGTGAATATTGATTTAGCTGTTAGCTGTTAGTTACCACATGCCGTGGCCAACTTGGAAATCTTTAAACAGACTTTAAACCCATGTCGTGAGCAGCCGAGTGTATAGCCGTGCATGCATAGTATGGTGTCACCCAAGACGCACTTCTGATTTTTCGGATTCATGAGCGTATTTTATAATTATCACTTGCTTCGGTGAAGTAGCCGTGTGGTATCCGGCAGAGTAGAATAGAACCAACCCACTACACTCACGGGTGTCGTATAAGGCGACTAATGTCTCAGGCAGAACACCTTGCGCCTCCGTAGACCAGAGAATGGGCAGCAGCGTTTTCTGTTAGTCTTTCATCACTGCGATCTCCAATCCGCCTGCCAGGCGTGGAGATTACGGCAAATTCCTCCCACCACGGGAGAGGCTTATGTCCAGCAGTGGACGTTATGGGCTGTTGTTGTTGTTGTCGGTGAAGTAAAACATCGTGAAGAAACCAGCATGCTTGAGAGATATTTCTCAACGGCATGTAAAGCCAAGTCAGAAGCGAACGCGTTGACTTGCGCGACTTGGAAATCTTTAAACAGGCTCTGAACTTCTGCCGGAGCAAAGATAATCTCTATAGATGGGGTTTCATGGACGGCTCATAGTAAAGGAAGATAATTATGTGATATACTAATAAACGTAGCGTGAGCTTTAAGGTTCCGTGTGTCGACTAGTTCTCACTTATCCCGAGCAGTGGGTGCACGTACCCTTAAAGTAGTTCATCTACTTACTGATCATTTGGTGGTTTAATTTAAACTCTAACTAGTGACTCATTTAGTAATGCACTGTTTAAGACTTTCACGGTTTTTCACTACACTCAAAGTACTTACGGGATAATATCCGTGGTTTTCTTTATTGATGAGCTCCCAACTACTACGAGTGCGGTACGGTAGTGTCATTTAGTAATACATTTTTTTTTTCAATAAAATTGTAGAAAAGGCTGACAGGTGATGATTAATTAATACAAGGTTCAAACAGTCTCTTCACGGAGCTGTCAACCAAGCATTCTGTACATAAACCATTGAGCTATTACTAGTACGTATGGAGAAGACAGCGCGAACAAATTCTGTGCAACAAGCGCGGCAGTGCGGGGTGCGCGGGGGACGGGTAACCCCGAACATACAGGTGTAAAAGACCTCATCACGAAGCCGTCAACCAAGCATTCTGTACATTAAACTAAGTAACTCTACGCAAAAATTATTGCTGGGAAACTACTTTTTATTTTGGGGTGAAAAATCATGTTTTGTGGTAGAATTCAATGTAATGCACTCAAAACATTGTGCTGACGGATGATTTGAATAGTATGGGGGTCGTGGAGGTGTTTAAAGTAAAAATCTTACATTAAAAACTTGTATTAAAAAAAAACTTGTCCAAAAGTTGGAACTTTGACCCCCAATATCTCCGTAATTAGAAGGTTCCCAGGTATGGTGTAGAACAAAAAAATGATGGCAATGACGGGGAGGAGCCTTTCGGCTCCGTTAAGAGGTGTTTTACACCCTTTATAGTCTATGCTGTGACGAGCAAGCGAATGAGTGAACTGCGGCCGGCCGACCGCAGTTGAACGGAGCACCGATTTTGTTCGCGCTATCGTCTCCATACGTACTAGTAGTAATAGCTCAATGACATCAACTAAGTAACTCTACGCAAAAATTATTGCTGGTAAATGCGTTTTTTTCGGGGTAAAAAATCACGGTTTAGTGTAGGTCTAAATGCAACGCACTCAAATTATTTTGCTGATGGGCATCATCAAACCAGTCAGTGCCATGACGCTGATGAGTAGCGCTATCAGTAGCGGAACTTCGTGGACCAGTAAGTAAGGAGACGATTGGGGAAGACCCCGCCTATAGCAATGGACGACTTTCAGCTGAAATGAAGATGAAAACACAAAAACAAAAAACAACACAACATAAAAACACACACACAACAACACAAAACATTTCGTCCGTGAAAGTTAGCACTGACTTCGCTGCAGCCAAATGTTGCTGTGTTCAATATTGACATTCAACATGCCGGTGACATTTTTACTTGACTACGGCGAAACCAAGAGGAAAGGTTATAATTTAAACAGTTTATATAATATGTCGCCGTCAAATTGTAAAACCCGCCATTTTGTAATCTGACATCTGACTAGGCAGATTGTAAACTGTCGAAGTGAAACCGTCAAATTGTCAAATGCATGCGACGGAGCTCACCTTGCGCGCTGTGGATGGGGAGAGGGAGGGGGGGTCGTCCCCCTTATCCCCTGGTACCACTCCCAAGAAAAGATAATGCACCATTCCTGTCAAAAACTGATTATTGTAACCACTTTATATTCGCCTAAAAAGCGTAATAGTCGATAGATAGTCTATTTGTATATTTCTGTCTGCAGGGTTTAAAGGAACCTAACCCCAAGTCCTGATTATGGGGGTAGAGATACTTTGATCGCATGCATTTGTCAATTTGACGGTTTCACTTCGACAGTTTACAATCTGACTAGGCAGATTACAAAATGACGGGCTTCACAATATGACGCCGACATATACATAGCACGCATATGTAGTTGGAAATATTTGTTATGCGCTTATGTAGGGATCAGCTAGTTAGACAATCAATAGCAACTAATATTCCTAATTTACGAAGACAGTAAATATTCAATTAAGACATAATTAACGTTACACGAGCGACGAGTCATAAACACATAACGGCACATCACTGACGTAAATATATAAAATGTGAATCGGGAATAAACTGCATGCTTTGAATATCTAGCTGAAAATAAAAATAATGCACTTTGCATGTAACGTCCAGAATGTGTTACTATGGATAGCATGTCTAGTTTCACAGATGCCCTATATTCTACAATAGATTTGGATGGAGGCACACAGGTAGACTAAATTCTAGATTGAATAACATTAGGGTATTTTTTAACCGACTTCAAAAAAGGAGGAGGTATTTTTTTTTTTTTGTGTGACTAGAAGTTATTGACGGAGGCTCAGAAGTCCAAACTCAAAGTTTGCCAAAGAGCGATGGAGACATCAAACACACCGATCGAATACGCAACACCACAATACGCTCCAAGACAGGTATCGCCGATGTTGGCGATAAGTCAGCGAGATTAGAGTGGGACTGGGCGGGGCACATATCGGGATGGGTCAGGAACTCAGGACAGAAGGGCCAGAAACGTCACACAGTGGGTGCCTGAAGACGGTCGTCGTCACCGAAGAAGGCCCAAGAAACGCCATTGATTGACCAGAGAAGGGAACACCGAGAGAGTGGGAAAGAAATACAGCATAAGATAATAAAAAAAAGGAGTTATTATGGACCATCATGACAACATAGGCGCAGAAGAAGAAGAAAAAAACGCTTCAATTCCCATCGAAATCGTTGGAGCTGTTGTCGAGAACGTGATTACAAAATACACAAATTAATATTTGTCATTTAATAGTATACATATAGGATTTTCTGTGCTACGCACTGAAACGTGCAACAGTAATTAAATATCATATTTGGCTGGAAGATTAAACACGTATTTGATATGATTAATTGATGTGTACGTTTGTAAATAAACAAAATAGCAACACCAACGACAACGACTACGAACGACTTATAACCGTTTTCATTCCACACACCGACACTTAAACGATTGTCTAATTGAAATTGAAATAATAATACAATTTATTTCAGACTTGGTCCATAAATTTGTTAGTAACAATGTTCTTAACCTAGTGTTAGTAACAATACAAAACTAAAGTGGTAAAGTGGTGAAATACCAACAGTACAATTTTCAACTCTCAGCGAATGAGTGAATGAGCAATACACAAAGACCATCATTCTTCTGCCTTTATCCCAATTTATTTGTGGTCGGCGCATCATTTCTTCTTCTTCCATGCTTCTCGTCATCTCATCAGACACCTTTCTTACCATATCATCCTTCACAGTCCATCCAAGTCCAGTCAAGCGCACAGCGAGACGTGAGTAGTGTGCGGTGAGCGGTCTGCGGCGGTCGCTAAACTGGGCGTGAGTAAACTGTACACAGACACACTTCTCTGCGCCGGTCTAGCCTCTTACGCATCTCCTCTCCTTCCCGCTCCGTCTCCACTCGTCTCTGCGCTGCTGGCGTGGAGTCTAAAGGTCCTTTTTTTCGGATGGGTAATCATCAAATGACCGCGCTCTGGGCGGATCGGAAGGGAGTGTCAGACTTATACTGACTAAAACCCATCGATGTTCCTTCTTAGCTCTTTGTGTCCAGGTCTGTGGTATCTCTTTCGAACAGTCCCGCAGCCCAGGCAGGCATCGGTCCTTGCGGGACCCTTCCAGTGAGCTGAAAACACGAACGCGCCGTCGACACGGCTTGGGGTTTAGTCACCCTTTGTGACATAAAACATCTTTCTTTAGCAAACATAACTGCTAAAAAAGACAACGACGTAGATTTTATATCATAGATTAAAACATCAAAAGGTTTAAAGGAAGGGCAGAAAAAACTCGCTCAAAACGTTGATATAATTAATGGAAGCGCGGCTGTTCATAGTTTTGGCAAAAACACGGGACTAAAACTGATTCGTGGCTGAGATAATACGCGCTAATGTTGCATGTGTACCTTACTACATATGAATATGTACAGCATAAGTATTGAACCAGTCTATAACCAGATACACAGAAACAGACGAGAGAGATGTGTTACTGAGCAGTTTGTTGCACTACTTCTTAGCCAAGCTAAAACACTAGTTTGGTGGACTGTCAAATGACAGTCCACCAAACTAGTTTTAGCTTCAAATAGTGATTTTGATGTTTAAAAACTACTGATCCATAGCTGAATTTTGAAGAAAGCGTTTTTAGCCGACTACGACGAAGCCAATAGGAAGCGTATCCGTATCCTCAGTAGCGCCTAAACTATTAATCCGATTTTAATGAATAAGGAGTCAATCGATTCGTTATTACATCCCGGGTAACATAGGCATACGTTTTAACCAACTTCAACAATAGAAGGAGACGAATTTACCTTGTAAACTCCGATTTTAATTAGAGCGTGATTTTCAGTAGTCAGATTTTTTTTGTTGTAGTATACCAAACAAATTCTGATTTAATTCGGGTTAAGGTTTTTTAACTTTATTGATTTAGCTTTACTCAAAAAGAGAGTATGACAAAAAGGCTCATCATTACCAAAAAAAGAGACACCTTTGTAGTCACGAAAACATTAAGAGTGGAGGGACATTTATTTCAGGGCGGCTGATGGAACACAGATGTTTAGGGGTATTATAAGCAGGGTGTACTATCGAGGACACTCCCGCCTGACCACCACTAAGCTAATTTTTGCTTGCACTCGCAACATAGAAACGCTCTATGGCCCCGCCCCGTTGACTTTGTATAGAAATAATGAATGAAAAGATACCGAATCGGCCGAGTGCATTGACGACGCACGCCAAACGAGAGTTATTGTTGCGCTAAGTTGACGCTTTCCTAATAGGCCGAAATTTTAAGGGGGCGTGGCTCGGCGCCGCCGCATGACGTAAGCGAAAAAAAATTAAACTAGTCAGGCGGAAAAGACCATGATAGTACCTAAAGTTCTTCATCCCTCATAGAAAAAGAAGGAGCCTCCGAACAGATGAGTGTTGTGTCTGGTGGGCTACTGCTTGATAGTTGCTGCCGGGTTCTTCTATAATAGTCTTTAGTCGCGCATAACTTTACTGCGCGATGTAAGATTTCGATGTTACTGTACTTTTTGTCCTATGTTTCTGTAGAACTTTTTGTCCTATGTTTCTACAGTACTTTTTATAGTGCTGCTACAGATGAAACTGGTCGAGTTTTATACTGTAAATGCAACAGGTAACGCTTCCAAACAAACACTCCAAACAAGACGCAAAATACTATTCCGATAAATAAATCCGAAACAAAACAATAAACAAAATAAATCAAAACCAAAGCACGAATACTAAATCACTGTCATATCTTACTTCAGAGTGTACACAACAGCACTATAATTCACAAAAATATTCTCAAGTCATATTTCACTGAATACATGGAGTACAGAAGCTCGACGCCATAGAAGAGGAAAATCGCAAACACACAGACACGCTTTACGTACAGCGTGCGCAAGCGCACTCGCGACCGGCATTTGTTTAAAGATCGCCGTCGAATATTATAGAGCTGTTCTAAGCCTTGTCTATACAAATAAACATTCCTCTCCCTACTAATTTAGAAAAATTTGCCGTGCCCAACATGGTCCATAATTGTTTCTATTTTTTTATTTACCACCTGTATCCATAATGTAGACTTTATGGATACAGCAATAAACGATTTGAGATAAAATTGAAGTGTCTGTTTGTAATTTCAAAATAACAGTATTTGAAATAATGCACATGAAAATATACGGTATGGTCGGGCGGGATTTTTCCGCCGGAGGGGCCTGAAGGGGCTAATACGTCGTTTCGCTTTAAAATAATGGAGACGACGTATTAGCCCTTCGGCGGAATAACGCCGCCCGACTCTATATAAAACATTTTTTTTTTAATTTTTGTCTGACTGTCTGTTTGTCGGTTACAGCCAACGTTCGAAACGGCTGGACCCATTTTGATGGGAATTTTACTGGCAGATAGCTCATGTCATAAGGAGTATCTAAGGCTTTTATTTTAGAAAACAGGATAAGGGGTTCCGTGCAACAAAATTAAAACCCTTGAAATTGTTAAAAAATTCGATTCAAAATAGAGAAATCATACTTTTCTAATCACTTAACGTGAACGAAGGTCTTCTTACCCGTAATCCCCGTACTTCGTGCCAGTTAAGATAAGAATAGCGGTCATTGACCCACCTACATTTATTAAACTTCTTAACTTTAAAAACTAAAAAATAAGCCTGTTCAAGTCTTGAATCGTCATCCATCGTGATCTTCAACATTTTTTGTAATGAAAAACGATACATGGTTTATTTGGGCTCAGTCGCAAAATGACTAGTTCTCAAAATGACTACATGTAGCAAAATGTCCCTTTCTCAGAATGTCCCTTTCGCAAAATGTCCCTTTCGCAAAATGTCCCTTTCGCAGAATGTCCCTTTCGCAGAATGTCCCTTTCTCAGAATGTCCCTTTCGCAAAATATCATAAGGTCGAGAGCTAGTAGGTGTATTGACAACAAAGAGCGGTACTGTAGTAATGTTTAATCAGTAAAATGGGTATGTGCATGCACAAATATACTAAAATAAATAATAGAAATCGAAGTTCATCAGATTTACTGTCAGTCAAAACATCAATTGTTTTGGTTGGTACGAAGAGATATTAGGGAAAGGGCAATGACCGCTATTCTCATCTTAACTGGCACCAACTATAGGTATGGTACACTGACATTTCTGCAGCTATCCACTATCCACGAAGCCACTACTGATAAACATGATGTCCTTAGTTCGATTCCCAAGCCGAGAAAATGTTATTGGGTTTTTCAATTAGAAATTTCTCAGCAAGCCGAAGTCTAGATTTATGCCCATAAAGGCTCGCTCTACTACATGAAAATAGCTGGCGAAATGTAATTTATATTTATAATTTTATATATTATTATATTGTATATATATTATTATATTGTATATATTTTTTTTATTCTGTTTAATTGTACACTATGTTCCTAAGTTGGTTGAAATAAATAAATAATAATAATAAGCCCTGACCGGTAGCTTAGACCCTGTTCCCGATACCGGTGGGCCACAATTATTTATGTTTTTAAATGTTTTTTTTTTCTTTTTTTTTTCTAATATTAAAAAATATAACAAATTTGTTTAGAGATGAATAAAGGAAAATAATAATAATTAGAGAACTTTTAATACACCTCTGCCTAACCCCTAACCCTGCGGGGTTTACAGGCGTGATAATATACAACGAACGCTGTATAGACTAATTGTCGAGTGTATGATGTGCCTAATTTCTGTTCTTACGTATGTTGCTACGATTGAAAAGCTCAGCTGCTAATAATCTTTCAAATCTAATTCGATTTGTTGTGTCTTACGTGTGATGGCTGACACGTCATCGTGTTGGTAAAGAATACAACAGACGGGTCTGGTAAGTGTTGAATTGTTAACTGTTCCATTGTAGGTCTAAAGCCACGGTCCGAGTGAGCTCGGACCGAGTGGACTCGGACGCAACTCGTATTGTGGCAACCCATAATCCGAGTGCACTCGGATGCCCCCGGCGTCGGATCCGAGTAGACTCGGATCTGACGCTACTTCGGCTACTTTTCTGAGCTAGTTCGTATAGGTGTAGGATCATAGGATGTGATCTAGTCAGCCTTAGATGGTTCTTATACGAAGTGAGATCTTCCTGTTCAATTTCTCGAAGAATTGTTAGATGCTCCCTGTTCTCCGCGACGTAGAATCCAAGGGCGAGTCGAAATTCTTCTCATTTTCCTGCCTTTCCTTCTCCCGTCTTAACTCTTCGATTAACATGTCTGCGACAATTCCGATACTACTTCGCACAAAATCAGACATTTTGCGATGTTGACTAAAAAATTAAGTGTTGAATGAAGAAAATTATCCGAGTGAACTATGACAATGTCAACAGCTATCCGAGTACACTCGTATGAAGCTTATCCGTACGAGTGCACTCGGTCCGAGCATGCTCTGATTGTGTCAACGCGGCTTATTGTTTCTTCTTATACAAAGAACGAATAAGCTTCTGACCATCATGTTTCGCTTTCAGTTTAATGTCACTGACGGTGACGTAACACGTAATGGGTGTAGCTAGTACCCAACGAAGTCATAAGTCATTTAATCATTTGTTAACACAGGTACCTACAATAAAATAGTTGTTACAAAAGATTACAAGCGCGCTATGTTATGCCCGAAGGCGTACAAATATTC
The DNA here is from genome assembly GCA_905147715.2 of Xestia xanthographa. Classification (NCBI taxonomy): domain Eukaryota; kingdom Metazoa; phylum Arthropoda; class Insecta; order Lepidoptera; family Noctuidae; genus Xestia; species Xestia xanthographa. The sequence continues at coordinate 22,267,107 of LR990667.1, forward strand.
CAGAGGTCATTGACATTAAAATTGATAACCTTTAAAATGATATTAGTGGAATGCAAGACAAGTATTAATTGATTTTAACAAAAAACAAAGAAAAAATATATAAATGTCAAAAAATAAGTGAAACTTTACTACGTCAAAATTCAAATAATGTTTAAACAAAATAAAAAATTTAAAAAAGAAAATAATACAAAATTTCACGTGCAAAAATGCCAAAATTTTAAGTGGAATTAAAGATATGCTATGTCAATGAGTACCGACTATGGTCAAAACAGTAAATTACATTTTGTCTGTTAAAAATTCCGACGAAGCCGAAAGGCACTTGTTCTCCCCGTCATTGTGGTAATTTTTTTCTAGACTACACCTGGGAACCTTCTAGTTCTAGGTCAAAGTTCCAAATTTAATATTACCTATCTTTACTCTAAACATCTTCACGACTCCTGTACTATTCAATATATCCATCAGCACAATTTTTTGAATTTTTTCCCATATCTTCCCGTGGGTGTCGTAAGAGGCGACTAAGGGACTTACCAGAGAATGGGCAGCAGCGTTCTCTGTGCTTTTGTAACAACTGTGCTGCGATCGCCAACCCGCCTGCCAAGCGTGGCGATTATGGTAAAACCCCCCTTTTGCGGGAGGCCTATGTCCAGCAGTGGACGTCTTTCGGCTGAAATGATGATTAATGTTTTGAATGTATTACCTACATTTAGTACTTCCGTAAAACAAGATTTTTCCCAGCAATAATGTTTGCGTATACTTACTTGACTTACTTACAGTATGATGCATCGTGGAAGATATAGCCCTACTATAATATTGGCAACCAGGCAGAACAATACGGAAGAAATATAAAATTTACCTACCAAAATATAACATTTACCTACCAAAATTCCTGTAGGAATTGTACCTATTTCTGTCTCATAATAAAGACGTGGTGAATGATACAAGAAAGAAAAAAAACATGTGTTATTTGCCAAAAGTCATCTCACAGGCGACATCGGACAAGTTAAAATAGATCAACAAACTTACTAAAACGTTTTAGAATGTTAAAACTTTAGATATTTATTGTGAAAGTAGGTGAGTTTCTATCTATTATTTGTGATATGTATTTTCCTTGTTGTTATGTTACGGGGAAATTACTGTTTTTAGGGTTCCGTACCCAAAGGGTAAAAACGAAACCCTATTACTAAGACTTCGCTGTCTGTCCGTCTGTCCGTCTGTCTGTCACCAGGCTGTATCTCATGAACCGTGACAGCTAGACAGTTGAAATTTTCACAGATGATGTATTTCTGTTGCCGCTATAACAACAAATACTAAAAACAGAATAAAATTAATATTTAAGGAGGGCTCCCATACAACAAACGTGATTTTTTTGCCTTTTTTTGATAATAATGGTACGGAACCCTTCGTGCGCGAGTCTGACTCGCACTTGGCCGGTTTTTTCTGCTGCTAAGCATTGTTGCTGTTGACAGTGACATTATGTACCATACACCTCCTTCTCACCAATCCTCCGTCCTTACAGATTTCGGTAACGGCGACCCTTAGGAACTATTTCCGTGCGTGAACCCTTATATTGCACTTATGTACAGTCGGGGTCTTTTCCGCCTGACCATTTAATTTTTTTTTCGCTTAAAACATGCGGAGGCGCCGAGCCACGCCCCCTTAAAGTTTGGGCCTATTAGGAAAGCCTCAACTTTGGTGCGCAAAATAACAATAACTCTCGATTAGCGTGCGTCGTCAGTGCGCTCGGCCGTTTCGGTATCTTTTCATTCATTATTTCTATACAAAGTCAACGGGGCGGGGCTAGAGAGCGTTTCTATGTTGCGAGTGCAAGCAAAAATAAGCTTAGTGGTGATCAGGCGGGAGTGTCCTCGATAGTACCACACAAGATGTACAAAGCCTTCATTACACAGCCATTTTTGCGCGGTTTGATGTACACTAAGCATTGTATACATCTAATTGCGCGAAAATAGGCTAGTTTCCACCATCAATAAGTTGCAAATCTATTTAGTCCGTCAGATAGAGTATTGGAAAATAATGGACACGTATTTTTTGTTTTTGTAAATCAATGAATATTGACAAAGATAAAACGCATCAAAACTCGGGAGTGGGGGCTCGTGACGTCAGAACGCACTAAAAATTATACCTAGGCGTGACGTATTGAGAATTTTAAAAGCATCGTATCTTTGTCAATTTTGGTTTACGTAACAAAAGAAAAAATACGTGTCAAATGTTTTTTGATAATCTGACTGATGGACTAATTGGATTTTTTCAGTACACAAGCCTACCAGTAAATAGAAAGCTCAACCATATTTTAGTGATTATAATTAATTAATAATAATTTCTTTATTGGCATAAAAACAGGTTACAGAAAAATTTGAGACCCTGGCTCCAGAGCTAGGTTAGAGTACCTGTATTTCAGGAGCCAAAATTGGATTATTCGGAGTTTACCCAAAAAGGGTAAACGTAGGAAAGGGACTACCTCATTGGTCGAGTGGCCGCGAGCGCGACTACTGAGCAAAAGGTCCTGGGTTCGATTCCCAGGTCGGGCAAAGTGTTATTGGGTTTTTTCATCAGGAATTTCTCAGTAGCAGCCACGGAGTCTGGATTTGAGCCCGGTTGATGGCAATAGGCTTGCCCCCTATCACATGGGACTTAAACACGACTGGCGATTTGTGGGTGTACTTTTAGGCACACCTCTGCTCCACACTTCTTGGAAAAAGGCGTGATGTTACGTTTGTTCACTTCTGTATAATTTGACTTTCATCTGATCGCATGCATTCTAGTTAGAACATTGGCATCATTGAGTTCATGACGTGTTCCTTACACCAACATTGCAGGTTGCTCACCCAGACTCCCACGAATCCTATTAGCTTTGGAATGATTCATTATTTCCGCCCTATATCGCTAAGACTTTCTTGTAAATAAATGAGTGGAAAGTGAAAATATTTGTGATACGTTAAAAAAGTTGGACTTAAAAGAAGATTCAAAACCAGCTATATAATCCATTTTTTATATTCTTTAACTGAATTGGTGACAAATGACGGTGAATAGTTTTTATATTTAGTAATTTACCTTTTGACATTAAATATTTTTTCAAGACATTATTCGATTTTTTACATTTTAGAGAATAGATTTATAAGTATTTGACATAATAATATTTGAAATAATTTATATAATTACTATTTACATTCTATTGACACAATATTTATCTTATGTTATTTTAGATTTTAAATTGAGTAGACTTTACTGTTTTTTCATATTCATAATTTGTTGTTATATCTATAAAATATTAATTAATGTACAAACCAATTCAAACACAATGCGAATTGTTATATGAATAAATAAATAATAAATAAAATTTCATCCAGTTTTTGTTTAAAACTCGTGAAAATGTTGGATAGTTGTGAATGTGGGCCCGGCCCATTGTTGGCCCCCAATATCTCTGTAACTAGAAGGTGGGAACCTTCTAGTTACAGAGATATTGTATAGTGTAGTATAGTATGGTCTAGAACAAAAAAAATATCGCAATGACGAGGAGAACAAGTGACTTTCGGCCTCGTTATGGGTCTTTTTACACCCTTTATTAAAACTTTTCAGTATCGTCCGTTTTTCTTTTCTCCGGCCTACGAAAAAACTACTACAGATTTTTCGTAGGCCGTAGAGCCACTACGCCGTAGAGCCTCTACGACGTAGAGGATCTACGGCGTAGAGGCTCAACAAACTTGCTACGAATCGCTACGATGTGCTACGAGAAACAACAGAATAATAAATTCTAAAATGTTATAATGAATTTAAAAAAAAAAAGTTTTCTTACCGGATTCAAAATAAGCGTGATTTTAGGTTAACTTAACATCATAACATCACGCCTGTAATCCACAAAGGGTTAGACGGAAGTGTTCCTAATAGTACACCCATGTTTCGCCAGTTATGTTTAAGTCCCATGTAATAGGGGGTGAGCCTATTGCCATCAAAAGGGCACAAAACCTGACCTCGAGCTGCTACTTAGGAATTTCAAGAAGTAGTGGCTACTTGAAAGATTCTTCATGTGAAATAATGATACTCAGTTGCATCCGGTTAGACTAGAAGCCGACTCCAACATAGTTTGAAAACAAGTAACATTTAATTTAAAATATCAAAACACCGACTAAAAATTGTATTAAGTATGTACCTATTGTATGTTTATATTCGTAATCTCCTTTTAATTTCTTTCATTTTGATACTCTACTCGATAGTACTGGTTGAAAAAAAAAATAACGACTTACAATTAGGTCCAAAAATCTTACACCTATCTAACGACACTTATGTTTTTGAGACGAATCTTATGATACCTTAATCGTCGAAATCCATTAAGCCATTTGGATCATACGAGGTTATAAAGAAATGTACAAAAAAACATACAAAATACGCGCGAAAAATATAAACCTTCCATGGCATCATCATCATCTGCCTAGCCTTTTCCCAACTATGTTGGGGTCGGCTTCCAGTCTAACCGGATGCAGCTGAATATCTGTACTTTACATGAGCAACTGCCTATCTGACCTCCACAACCTAGTTAGTACTGGGTAAGACGGTACCCCTTGGTCGGACTGGGACACCTTCCTTGGCAGTTGGGTAAAAAGGCTAGGCAGATAATGAAATAGTAATGACTACCTACAGTAACTAGGCGACGATGCTAATATTGTTTACGTTTAAAACCAAGCATAGCGAGTGTAGTCCAGGAATGTACCAAATATCATAATAATATGTTACAAATAGTCAGTGTTACGCAAATATGCGCCCGCGCCGAGGTAAATGTACACATTAAACTAAACAAATATAGTTGTTATGTATAGCTTAGTTCCAGGAACAGACATAATCTTGTCCATATTGTGGGCCAACTACGGTGGGTCGGCTTCCAGTCTAACCGGATGCAGCTGAATACCAGTATTTCACATGGAGCGACTGTCTAGCTGACCTCCACAACCCAGTTAGTACTGGGTAACACGGTATCCCTTGGTAAGACTGATTGTCAGACTTTTTGGGACCTGTAACGACTGTCAAAGATCTACAAATGACAGCGGGGACTAACGGCTTAACGTGTTTTCCGAGGCACGGAGGAAGCTCGGTAAGTAAGAGTGGTCACCCATCCACAGACCAACCTAGGCAAGCACGGCTTGACCTAAAGATCGACCCGAGAGACTGTTACTATTTAGCCACGAGCTCCTCATTTAGTACTGTCACAAATATTCATATTTTTATAGTTAGAAACGCATTTGACTAATAGAGTGATGAATATAAATGTTGATGAATGGAGAGGGAGAGGAAGACCAAGGAAACGATAGATGGATTGTGTGAGGAGTGATATGAAGGAAAAAGGTGTAAATGATAGAGTGACGGTTGACAGGCGAGAATGGAAGAAAAAAACGTGTTGCGCCGACCGCAAGTAACATGTGACAAGGGCATGAAGATCCGGGGCTGCGGGACTGTTCGAAAGAGATACCGTGGCCCCGGAACACAAAGGGCGATGAAGGAACATGGATGGGTTTTAGTCAGTAAAAGTCTGACACTCCCTCTTGCTCCGCCCAGAGCGGGAGGAGTCATTTGATGATTTCCCATACGACAAAAAAACAAAAAAGGGCTAAAAGATGTTGATGATTATTAATAATATTTTTTGTAGTTCTTGTTACGATTTTCTGTATACGTATGCAGTGTTTCTTAGATACAAGGAGGTGGAACGGACACGAACAGTTACCACGTATTTAGTACCTACATCATTTCGAACCCTCCACATATAAATTTTGCGCGTACGAATCTTGTACATGGCATTAAGTAAACATTCAATACATACGAGTGTTTTCACGGCAATTAAACAAGATAGAGCGTCTTGTTAATCAATGTAAAAACGAATAGAAAATGCTTCGAATTTGCGTTTTCAAAACACATGAATTTTCTCCAAATCTTAAACTCGGTATACGCCATATATTTCCTTTCCAAAATAACATCTGTTAAACCAAACGCACTAAAAAGCTATACCAACCCACTTTGTTTGAAAATTCTCACACTAAAAATCATTCAAATTCAAGACGTAATTTCATGTCAGCAAGAATCAGAGTCAAAAACTTGTGAATTGATTAAATTTTTGACAAGCTAAAACGATATAAAAATGCAAACATTCTTAATTAAAAATACGGGAATTACCTCTCTGTAGTTTTCAAACTGAAAAACACGCAATTTCCTTGCAGGTTACAAAGTTTTCATGCCAAAAGTATCTTGAAAACATTGCAAAGGGATGACAGTTTGATAAATTATGTCCCTATACGAAGACAAAGTGCCAAACTGCAACTTTATACGATAACTAGCACTTCGCCCGCGACTTCTTCCGCAAAAATTGTGATAGCTCGGCTAATTTGAATGATATAAATATAATTTATAGCCTATGTTATTTCCTGATAAATTAGCTTTCTATTGGTGAAAAAATTAATAAAATCGGTCTAGTAGTTTCGGAGCTTATTCGGTACAAACAAACAAACAAAAAAATGTCATCAACCGAGCACATATATCTAGACTCCGTGACTGAAAAACTCCTGATGGAAAATCCCAATAACACTTTGCCCGACCCGGGAATCGAACCCAGGACCTAATGCTCTGCAGTCTCGCTGTAACCACCAGACCAACGAGACCGTCCTGTATATAATATATTAAATTTGTAAAATCGTAAAAGTCTCACCGTGTTGGAGAGAACCGTGTGCAAGATATATAATAGTGACGGTTTCGTCTGTTAAGAGTAACTAAAGTTTTAGTAGACATTAAAAGAGTTATCGTTTAGCTTTTGTAAAAAACATTTAATGTAAAAGTATCCATACAGACAAGAGATCATTTAAAAATGTTTAGTACTACGAAGAAATGTTTGTATGTACGAGGTTATCTCCGAAACTGCTCTTTCAATTGCACTGATAAAAAAACCAGACTATTACAGAGTGCCCAATAACAAGTTTCGTGAAAGCTACACTATTATATTTCTATTATGTCTTCAGAGGGCAAATTTGCAAGCAAAAACCTAGTATAAATAAAATATGTAGACGCACAGAAAAGTAAATTTCCCGATAGTAACAGCTGATAATAAAACAACAACAGTATTTTTTGACGTCCTACAGAAAGGACAACCAAAAATAAAGTAAAAGAAAAAGAAATAATTACTCACTTACCAATTCAAAATCATATTTCACTCACATACAAAAAAAAAACACTGAACTCCGAAATAGAAACGTATACAGTATATTTTTAACTTGAAATAACACGAATAACGAACGAAGAGAGAAGTAAAAATAGCCGGCCGCGACCGTTTCGCGCTCCGACTCTAATACATCTGAAACTATACTCCCGAACTGCAGAGAATTGGGGAAATATAAAATTACTTCTGTAGGGATGGGGTTTGGGATATCGATAGATCGTCAAAATCATCTCTCTATCCACCATCATCACGATTCTCTTCCCCTTATCCCAATTTATTAGTGATCGGCGCCGTATGTCCTCGTCTTCCACACCTCTCTGTTACCCGTCATTTCAGCAGTCACCTCCTTTCAAGCCTAACATCGCTAAAAAGCCAGGCAGATGATGATTAGTTAATAAAAGTGCCCAGACAAAATAAAACCAATTCATAGACCCAGATACTCAGAGAAGAAGGCGCAGAGATATTGTGGCCTACTCTTCAGGGATGCGATCAGCATTTGCTGGACGTCAATATGTTACACAATCCACCTACATCTACAATAAACTGAATCTTAAGTGTGAAATATATCCCATGCAGTTATACGATTGTAAAAGAACAATACGTGATTGGTTAAGATCTCTAACAAATGAAGAAACAGAAAACATTCTGATCAGGGTAGGCTAACATGCTGGATAATTATCTGGATTATATATCGCACAAACACACATACAGACACATACACACACACAGACAGACAAATACACACACACGCACACAAACGTACACGCACGCACAAAACACAAGGAGAGCTGCTTAAGTAATTAATTAATTAACTATCATTTTATTTTATTTTGCCTTTTTTATTGTATTTTTATTCCATTCGTTGACTTCATTTTCATTATTATTTATTAGGATACCACTTATGGGAAGAGCGAGACAGCCCCGACACAAGTACTATACTATTTACTGGAGCTGCCTCAATTACTTTTTTTTTTTTTTTTTTTTTATTCTCAATGTTTGAGAAGTAATAAATATTTTTGTATTTTGTAACCTACAACTACTGCAGCGGGAAGCGGGTACACAACAGACCAGCTATGCATACATTCCACTATCACCTTCAAAATACTGTTGGTGCTCCCGGAATCCTTCGCATCAGGGATGCTCTTCTTTTTCGCACATTCGCTTGAAAGCTGTTTGTATCTGCTTCAGCAAACATGCCTGATGCGCTGCAGAACTACGGGAGCCCCAACAGCAACCTAATACACGTTGTTGTCACAGAAAAAGTCGAACAACGGCTTGGCGTAGTCTCGAAAGACTAATTGATCAGTCGAACCCAACGGCACGAGTGTTTCAATCCCAAACGGCTAAAACACATAACTATTAATGAGGCTACTGTAAATAATAGGGAACATGCATACATATTTCTTAATTTCGATACGGAATGTTAAAGTACTACAAAAATAATGATAAAAAGCGAAAACAAGACATAAATCGGCCAAACAACACAAAAGTTATAACCATTTAAACTTTTGTTTCTATCTCTTTCGATAAAAGGAATTTAGTATGGATTTTGTACGTCGATGCAGCGAATGACTATGATACGCTGTATCGGATTTCTCTGTCTAATCAGCAGTTTCAATTGCTTATAACTTAGTATTTTTTATAGATATTAAAAAATAATTTCACTTTGCTATTTCTGATGTTAAGCTTTGTTTAGATTGATAAAAAAATCATGCATATACCCTATTGCGCCGTTTTAGTAATATTATTAACTAGTAAATTAATATGTATTTGGGTGCCTTTTCCCAACAATGTTGGGATCGGCTTCCATTTTAACCGGATGCAGGAGTGCCTACCTAACAACACAAAAAAAAAAACAAATCTACAAAAAACACACACAAAAAAACAAACAACAACAACAGACAAAAAAATTATCGACAACTCCCATCCCTAAACGTCTAGCACCTGGCATTGCCCGGCACGTTCCTAGAACAGATTGTTTATTTTAGAAACATCATGTATATTTTGTTTTAGAAACAACATGTATACAGGTTTGTTTGTTAATACTACTCTCTTTTGTATATTTAATTGTTTTGGAGCGGAGTAACCTTATAGCAAAGAATAATTGGGTCATGGAAGCCAGGTGGTCATCGCTCCAGAGCTCGAAGGAGCTCGTGGCTAAATAATAACAGCCGCTCGGGTCGATCTTTAGGTTAAGTCGTGCTTGCCTAGGTTGGTCTGTGGATGGGTGACCACCCTTACATACCGAGTTTCCTCCGTGCCTCGGAAAGCACGCTAAGCCTTTGGTCCCGGCTGTCATTTGTAGATCTTTGGCAGTCGTTACAGGTAGTAAATGGCCCAAAAAGTCTGACAACCAGTCCTACTAAGTGGTATCGTATTATCCAGTACTAACTGGGTTGTGGAGGTCCGATAGGTAGTGACTTCATGCAAAATGGTATTCAACTGCATCCGGTTAGACTGGAAGCGGACGCCAACATAGTTGGGAAAAGGCATTAAGATGATGATGGTCATCGCTCCATGGAAGAGTCTGTTCCGCCACTTTTTTTCTCCCCAGCTGAAATATGAAGTCCGTGATTAGACCTATCCTATCGCACTGTATTAGGTACATAATGATAAATGATAAATGATGTTTATTTTGCAAGTAGGTTTTTACAAACACTTGTACACGTCATTTTTTTAAACTAGATAGGGCCGGTGTTTCGTACCTGACTACTCTGAGAAGAAACAGCCGAAACAAACTCAGAGGTCATAGTCTCTTTTAAAGTCCAGACAATCTTGCTCAATTCACATGAGGACTATGCAGATTAGTGTCTGAGATGGTCTTTTGAAGAAAGAACCATGCAGATTTGAGTGGACCTGTCCAGTCAGTGCAAGCATTTGTCAGTTAACGTGTAGCTCGACTTATAACTCAAGGAGCTCAACGAAACGACGAACAATACCAAAGAACTAAAGGACATTTGGGTAGGTCGCTTAGAGTACTCAAACTGCCAGACAGTTGTGGGAAAAAATAAACAAAAAATATAAATGTGACCCACATGGTCCCCACATTCACAATAATCATATAAAATTCATAACAAGTTCTATTCAAAAGAATGTAAATAAAAATCACAAAAATCATTAAAAGTCACAATGATGATAAAAAAAAAGTAGAATACTTAACAAAATAAATTCATGTCAAATCAGTATCATAAATCCATCTCGCATGAAAAATATTTCCTCAAAACCGGAAAAACACATATATATTTGAAACCTATGGTTAATAATTATACAGGGTGTAAAAGACCTCATCATTCCGTCAACCAAGCATTCTGTACATGAACTAAGTAGCTTTACGCAAAAATTATTGCTGGGAAACTACTTTTTTTTTGGGGTGAAAAATTATGTTTTGTGGTAGAACTCAATGTAACGCACTCATGAAAAACATTGTGCTGATGGATAGTACGGGGGTCTTGGAGGTGTTAAAAATCTTACATTAAGAACTTGTACTTTTTTTAAAACTTGTCAAACTTTTTGACAAGTTTTTTTTAAATACAACATCCATCAGCACAATGTTTTGAGTGCGTGAACTTTGACCCCAAATCTCTGTAACTAGAAAGTTCCCAGGTATGGTGTAGAAGAAAAAAATGATCGAATTACGGGGAGAACAATTGCCTTTCGGCTTCGTTAAGAGGTGTTTTACACCCTTTATACGTCATCAGCTACAAATGACAAGGAAAATTGTAGAGGAAACTCTTGTTTATTTTTACAATAAAACTAGAGAATGCACTGTGCAACAAAATTGTGATCTGAGTAAGTAGTAAGTATGCAATACAATAAAATATAGTATACAATTACACTAATATTATAAAGGCGAAAGTTTGTATGTGTGTATGTGAGTATCATCATCATCATCATCATCATCATTTCAGCCGAAAGACGTCCACTGCTGGACATAGGCCTCCCTCTCTCGAAAGTTTGTATGTGAGTATGTCTGTATGTAACATTTCACGCAAAAACTCCTGAACGAATTTAGATGAAATTTAGCACACAGATAGTTTATGACCTGGATTAACACATAGGATACTCTAGATCTACTAGATCCCGTGGGACCATTGTCGAACTCCACGCGGGTGAATCTGCCGGAATAAGTTAGTAAACAATTTTTATACTACACCTGCTTGGAAAGTACCTTGATACTTTATCAAATTTACGGTAGAAAGTACGTCATTGCATATCGAACAAATACGCGGGGATAAAACGCATCTGAGCGGGAGAGAAAAGTGTATGAAAATCCATTTCTTACGTGGTTTTTCTTTTTTAATTTTGGGTAAGACTATGCGCCGGTAACCTAAATTTCAAAAGCCAAAAAGTTTTTACAGTGAGTTTTTATCTCCAAGTTCGCAAAATGACACTGGCCACTAGCTGTGTGTTGGATGGTGTCGGGCTGGCAGTGCGACCCTGCGGCGGTAGGATAAACAATTTGAAAAAAGAACATGTGAAAATTGCAGACGCCATTGGAGCCATTTCCAATTTGTGTGTTGTTTGAGGATTCAGTCCTCGTAGGTGTAGTACCTTTATAGCACTATGTATCACTCGAGAGAAAGTGCGATTCCCGATCCTGAGTAATCGGTCACTTTCTCCTCTCGGTGAACAATGTACTATTGTTTTTAGCAGTGGCGAGGGTTCCATACAATTTCCCTTTGAGAAATGGCACAGTCAGTATTCAATAGACAAACAATATAATCACATTGTCCTGCGCTGGGGCGGCAGCTGCAGGTGCTGAAAACCTCAAACGGTGCAAATACAATAATTTAATTGGTAATTATGTGTTTGAGCCGTTTGGGGTTGAAACACTAGGGCCATGGGGTCCGAGTGCCCACCTAGTTTTTCGAGAAATGGCCAAACGGTTGGTCGACTCTTTACGTGACCAGAGGGCGGGCCTATTTCTTGGCCAAAGAATCAGCATTGCCATCCAACGTGGCAATGCTGCCAGCCTTCTGGGCACTTTTCCTGTTGACAGCGATGTGGACGAATTTTTCGACGCCCTGTAACCCTTTTTGATACTTGTAAATATTTTTATTTCTATTATAGAGCTAATATGTAAATAATATAAATATAAAAAAAAACACATCAAACTCAATCACAAGTACACTACTGATCACTATTCGCTTAGATATCGCACTTACTAATTCACTTCGATTCGCTGCGTCGCGTAGCCAAAATCAGACTACCGCCCCCGCAAACATGTCGTCTATTTATATGGTGACCAACCCTTCTAGAAAGATCCACGACTTACTCGAATTATTCTAGACAATTACATAGTCGGTCATTGTCCTTCCATAACTTGTACAAAAGAAACAGGTAGGTACCTTATGCCCTCGGCGTACGGTCGAAATTACAATGACAATTCCTATACCTACATCATTCGAGACTCGTCCTACGTACCTACCTACTACTACCTACCTACCTACTTGTAATTGTAGGTACGAGTACGATGTAAGAATATGGACTCCAGCTTACCTCTTACAAAATTTGACCGTTCGCTACTGGCTTTTAGCATCCTTAATAGTTAGGCAGAGGTATATCTATGCCAAGGTCACTGGATGAGGCTAAGGGTACCAGGAATGAGCTTCCGCTGCATGCTGGTGGTCTGGGATACTCATTTGAAGATGGTTGCCTATGTGAGTTTCTGGTTGAGAGCTTGAGGAAGGAAAGTGATGTTAAAGATGATAACGTCAAGTATCTACACTATCTACAATGCTGTAGTGTGTAAGTAATAGTAAGCATGTATGTAGACATCCTTATTTAAAGTGTTTCTTCAGCAATACTGATTTACAATAAATTGTAAGTATTTTTAACAAACATTTAACCCGACTATGAAACCAACCAGATGTATCAATTCAATTCTTCCAGACTAGCGACCTGATCACACTACATGGCGACCCTGCCAGTCCTCATGTCACTGGAAGATTTTTGGATGAAGTCTGGCCGACCTGACTTCCACCATTTTCTTTTCAAAGTTACGGCCACGCTTAGCCTATACTACCTCAAATTAGCAACTCTATTTGTAATGGTTCAAACTTCGTTTGAAATACTGTTAGAATAAAGTTTTAATCAGCTTGCACTACAAAGTGGTTGTTACGTCAGTCGTGCAGGCCGAATAGTGCGAAATGAGTAGTTTTTTGTGATTTACAAAAAATCTATTGATTGGACTTAAAAATAAATAACGACCTGCTTTATAGTTAGTTCAGTTAGTATAAAATGTTTCATGATCTAATTTGAAGTATTTTATGATTGCCAGCGGTTTATTGTTTAGTTTAGAGGTAACTTTGGGATTATTTTCTATCGAGAAAATTTTATGGAATCGTGTTTTCGCCTAACATAAGACTTAGCATTAATCCCCAACTTTACTATATTTTTATTTTAAAATTACAGTATTTTAGGCGTAACGGAGGATCATGCTAAGCCATGCATGCCATTTGAGGTAGTCATCATCTGCCTAGCCTTTTCCCAAGTTTATTGGGGTCGGCTTCCAGTCTAACCGGATGCAGCTGAATATCAGTATTTTACATGGATTTGAGGTAGTATAGGCCCTTAAAACCTATATGAATCGATAGCTGGTATCAACACAAACCAGTTTTGAATGAGACAAAACATTGTAAAGGGTCACGTTTCCAAGAGCTATCAAAATTGTGCTGAAGATGCTATCAGTGAATTGACTTTAACTTTTATAGCTCATATCTCGGAAACATGTGGGTCACATTTCTTGTTTGTTTTTCCCACTGTGTACTATAAACTCAAACTCAAACTCAAAGCATTTATTTCAATTAGACCATTACGGCACTTTTGAAAGTCAAAATTACAAAAAAGAAAATCAAAGCTACAGTCCCAGTCACAAGGCATAATAACTTGAGAAAGTACTGTAGTTGCCCATTCCCTAGCGTAGATCTCTATGGAGAAGAATGGGCAAGAAACTCCATGGACACTCTTTTAAAATCAAAATATTGTTACAAAATCTTGGTTACATCATTAATTTTGAGATTATACATATATGTGAGAACGATGTAGAAAGACGTGCACACTAAGAGCATCCAGAGTGAAAGATTATAAGCGATCTACCCAAATGTCCTTTTTTTGTATTGTTCGTTTCGTTGAGTTTCTTGAGTTATAAGCCGAGCTACACGATAACTGACAAATCCTTGCGCTGGCTGGACAGATCCACTCAAATCTGTATGGTTGTTTCTTCAAAAGACCATCTCAGACACTAATCTGCATAGTCCTCATGTGAATTGAGCAAGATTATGTCTGGACTTCAAAAGAGACTATGACCTCTGAGTTTGTTTCGGCTGTTTCTTCTCAGAGTAGTCAGGTACGAAACACCGGCTCCATCTAGTTTAAAAAAAATGACATGTAAAAGTGTTTGTAAAAACCTACTTGCAAAATAAACATCATTTATCATGGCGAAAGTTAGACTGGCCATTACATTCAAACCCCTTTTCAATTATTTCAATAATACCATGTGTTTCGAAGAGATAGAAGCGGGTGGGGCCCCAGCAAATCAAACAGAATATTCTAGAGACGCAAAATTTAAATGTCCTGATTGAAAGTCAATTGTATTGCCATCAGTATGTATTGAATTATTGATCAATAATTTTTTATTGAATCAATCAAGAGAGGTAATGGATCGAAACTGAATGTCTTTATCGATTGTTTGTGAGATCAAACGAGGTTTCAAATAAGCGGAGGAGATTCCAAGGTCATTCATTGAACTTGTTTAGTTACCCCTTCATAAATTTCAGCTGCGTAGTTATTGCAACCTACATGTATGGCTAAATAATAACAGCCGTTTGTATCAATCTTTAGGTAAGCCGTGCTTGTATAAGTTGGATAGGGTAACCACTAATACACTGGACCCGAGACGGCGGCGGCGGCGGGCGGCGCGTAGTGTTTCACACGTTTGTTAGCGATACCCACATTTTTACAAATAATTTGAGGAAACGGGTTGCTGATTTGACAGATAGTCAGAGGTATTGTACAGCGCGCGCGGGCATTAGCAATTGGAACGTTAGCCCGTTAGGTTGTCGACTAGCTGTCAGATAGATAAGTTGTGTTTTCAATTTGTTAATTCTTTAGCAATGTGTCTATGAATAAACTTTATGTCTAGTAGTGTAATACCAAGTGATTTGAAAAGAGTAACCATGGAGTTTCTTGTCCATGGAAACGACCAACTCGTACCGTGCACCATTGTCGACGTTTTATAGGTGGGCATGCCATGTGAAATAAAAATATTTCTTTTTGATTTGAGTCTTCGTGAGTATAATTTACAACAAGAACCCTGGGAATACAAAAAGGGTTAATACATTAGTTATAACGCCGTTTAAACGTACCTCTCTTAGACGTAACGGGGGGAATTTTACACCTCACTCGTTTATGATCCCGTTGCCCCTCGACGCAAATGTGCGAGGAAGCACCGGTTTAAGTCAGCACGAGTCTGACAGACCCCTCCGCTCTCCCAGGGCGGAGGACATCGAGAATTTTCAAATCGAGAAAAAAAATCGTGCGACACCCATAACATACCGAGTTTCCTCAGTGCCTCCCGACTGTAAATTGTAGATCTTTGACAGTCGTTAAGTAGTCAGTAGTCCGAAATTCTGACAATCGGTCTTACCAATGAGTATCGTATTATCAAGTACTAACAGCCGGCGTAGCATGACCGCCCTAGAAACAGGTTTTGTCGACGAAAAGTATCGACAAAATGACAGATTTTTTTTGTTCATCTATCATCATTTTGTCGATTCTTTCTTCGAGAAAAACGGTGTTCATGCTACATTTCGCTATAGTTGGTGCCAGTTAAGATCGCAATAGCGGTCATTGCCCTTTCCCTAATATCTCTTCCAACAGAACTAAACAAATAAACCATGTATAGTTTTTCATTAGAAAAAATGTTGAATATCACGATAGATGACGATTCAAGACTTGATCAGGCTTATTTTTGGGTTTCAAAGTTAAGATCTATAATAAATGTAGGTGGGTCAATGACCGCTTTTGCGATTTAAACTGGCACCAACTATAGTTATGTTTTAGTTTAGTTCCATGTAATAGGGGGCGAGCCTATTGCTTTCAACCGGGTACAAACCCAATCTCCAAACCCTTTATTGGTAAAAGTTAGTAACACTTTGCCTCACCTGGGAATCGAACCCGGTACCTCATGCTCAGCATTCGCGTTTGCCCGACCAACGAGGAAGTTGGTAGGTATATCGGTAGCGAATCCAAGAATAACGTATTTTACTAGTAATGACGATTATTTTGGCAGTGATCACAACATGATTCTGTGAAACATGTCTTTTTTAGTGATTTATTGGAATTCCAGCCTATAAACATCACATATTGTTTTTGTTAAAGAAAATTGATCTTGTCAACTCTACCAATCGGTAGCATTAAATATCTTCATCATCATTTCAGCCGAAAGACGTCCACTGCTGGACATGCCCCAAGTGTGGCCACATTGACAGGTCCTGTGCGACTCGCATCCAGCTTAATTCTCATTGCATCCAACGGATCCCCGCAACCTTCACCAGGTCACCGGTCCACTAGTGGGAGGCCTTCCAATGCAACGTCTTCCAGTTCGCGGTCGCCACTCCAGAACTTTTCGGCCCCATCGGCCATCCGTTCTGCGAGCAATGTGCCCTGCCCACTGCCACTTAAGTTTGGCAATTCTACGGGCTAACGTCGGTAACCTTGGTTCTCTTGCAGATATCAATCGGAAAATAATTATTTTGATGTTAATATTCGTTACCGATAATATCAGACCTAGGTCTTAAGATAACTCACAAGTAGATACTGGTGCATGAATTGACGAAGACACTACACTACTACGGTACTAGGCAAATATGACGCACCGTAATCTACATACGTAAAAAAATAAATTACGAAAAACCCCTGCAAAATACCGGATTAATATATACGTATTTTCAATAGGTACACTCCCTCGGCAACAAGCTATTATCGCACTACAATTAGGTTCCGATAATTAGGTAATTCACACTCGTGGGTTTTTTTCATTTATCTCTACTTGCACGGAAATATTTTTTTTTACAGATATATATGCTAACTTCAAGTCCAATACCTATAGCCAACGGTGTGTCGTAAATATGTTTTTTTAAATATTTAAATTATCATTTATTATATTATAATAATTATCATTATTATTTTTATTATCTATACTAATATTATAAAGAGGTAACATTTGTTTGTATGTAGGGGGTAATCTCCGGAAGTAATGAACCGATTTCAAAAATTCTTTCACCATTAGAAAGCTACATTCACCCTGAGTAACATAGGCTATATTTTATCCCCGTACTCCCACGGGAACCGGAACTACGCCGGTGAAACCGCGTGACGTCCGCTAGTCATTAATAAACATGATTATTAAAAAAAAACATTCCATTTATTTGTGTTCCAAATTCTATTATTTGAATTTTCTTTTTTTCATATTAGGTTATTTAGCGGCTTCGTTAACCTTTGCTTCTCCTCCTCCTGGGTTCGATTCCTAGGTCGGGTAAAGTGTTATTAAGTCTTTTCATCAAGAATTTCTCGGTAGCAGCCACAGAGTCTGGATTTGTGGCACAATAGAATGGGGAAGAAAATGCTGGAGTGGAGACCACAGACGGGGCGGAGGAATGTGGGAAGACAACCGACTAGGTGGACAGACGATCTCATTAAAGTGGCAGGGAGAAACTGGATAGCCAGGACACCAAACCGCCAAAAGCGGAGGGATTTGGAAGAGACCTACACTCAGCATCATAATCTGCTTAGCCATTTCCCAAGTTTTATTGGGGTCGGCTTCCAGTCTAACCGGACGCAGCTGAAATACCAGTATTTTACATGGAGCGACTGCCTATCCGACCTCCACAACCCAGTTAGTACTGGGTAATACGATACCCCTTGGTAAGACTAGTTGTCAGACTTTTTGAGCCACTGACTACCTGTAACGACTGTCAAAGATCACAAATGACAGCCGGGACCAACTGCTTAACGTGCTTTCCGAGGCACGGAGGAAATTCGGTATGTAATGAGTGGTCACCCATCCACAGAGCAACCTAGGCAAGCACAGCTTAACCTAAAGATCGACCCGAGTGGCTAGAGACCTACACTCAGCATTGGGTGGCCAAGGATTGAATAAGAAGAAGAAAAAGTTGCCAATCATCTTCAATCTTGTTTTTATGGCAATAATACATAGAACTGAAACAGAACTGGCAAATTGTGGGTGTACTATTAAGTATATTCATACCCTTTGGGGATTACATGCGTGATGTTATGTTATCAACACTAATATTATAAAGGGGAAAGTTTTTTTATTTTTGTGTTTGTGTATGTTTGTAATGAATAAACTCAAAAACTACTGCACCGATTTCAAAAATTCTTTCACTATTAGAAAGCTACATTCACCCTAAGTAACATAGGCTATATTTTATCCCCATACTCCCACGGGAACGGAAACTACGCGGGTGAAACCGCGTGACGTCCGCTAGTGTTAATTATTTTAGTTAGCGTATGAAGGAGTAACACCCAGTACTAACTGGGTTGTGGAGGTCAGATAGGCTGTCGCTCCATGTAACGTACTGGTATTCAGCTGTATCCGGTAAAACTAGGAACCCGAAACCAACATAGTTGGGAAAAGGCTAGGCAGATGCATAAAGGAATATGTTATGAGGGATAAAATAAAGAATGAGTACATAAGAGGAAGTCTAAAAGTGGCGCCGGTGACTGAAAAGTTGTGTGGTAATCGGTTGTCGTGGTATGGACATGTGATGCGGAGGGATGAGGACAATGTTGAGTATGAACGTGGATGGGTATAAGAGTAGAGGAAGACCAAAGAAACGATGGATGGACTGTGTGAAGGATGATATGGTAAGAGAGGAGGTGTCTGATGAGATGACGAGTGATAGAGAGGTGTGGAAGAAGAAGATATGATGCGCCGACCACTAATGAGTTGGGATAAGGGGAAGATAGCCGTGTGGTATCCGGCAGAGTAGAATAGAACCAACCCATTACACTCACGGGTGTCGTATAAGGCGACTAATGTCTGAGGCAGAACACCTTGCGCCTCCGTAGACCAGAGAATGGGCAGCAGCGTTTTCTGTTAGTCTTTCATCACTGCGATCTCCAATCCGCCTGCCAAGCGTGGAGATTACGGCAAATTCCTCCCATCATGGGAGAGGCTTGTGTCCAGCAGTGGACGTTATGGGCTGTTGTAGTAGTAGTAGTATCTAATGATCGTAGTAGGTCGTGTTCTTTAAATTCCGTCTACCCCCGTAAGAAAAAGGCGTGAGTGTATACATACGTATGTAGTTTTGCGATGTACATCAATAGTCATAGTCTTAAGATAAATTACAAATAGGTACAGTGGACCGTACGTCATCGGTAACACGTTATACTTGAGTTGATTTGTGCGTGTCCATTGGTGTACCTATACGGTAATACGGTACGGAAACGTGACAAATACGGTGCTGTAATTTCATTATAAAGTGCCTAACCTTTTACTAACTACAAGGTGCAAATGGATCCCTTACAAGCCGTCAACCAAGCATTCTGTACATCAAACTAAGTAACTCTACGCAAATATATTTGCTGGGAAACGACTTTTTTTTGGATGAAAATCACGTTTTACAGCAGGAGACACTGTAACACACTCAAAATAAAACATTGTTCTGATGGATGCATTATTGCGGGGATCGTGGAGTTAAAGTAAAGTTGTATCTTTGAACACTTGTCTATACTAATATTATAAAGAGGTAACATTTGTTTGTAAGTTTGTATGTTTGTACAGGTCGCGGCACGCAAGTCTAGCGGTGACCGTTATTGCGCAGAAGTAAAAAATAAGAATGTCTTGGGGCGTGCGTTGCGCCGATTGGCTCTCCAGTCGTATAACATGCACAGCTATCCCCTCCACGTTTCGTTCAGCGCTAGACTTACGTGCCGCGACCTGTAAGTTTGTATGTAGGGGGTAATCTCCGGAAGTAATGAACCAATTTTAAAAATTGTTTCACTGGTGGAAAGCTACATTATTCGTGAGTGCTATAGGCTATATTTGATTCCCGTACTCCCACGGGAACGGGAACTACGTGGGTGAAACCGCGGGACGTCAGCTAGTATTTTATAAAAACCTTGTGAAAAAGTTGGCACTTTGACCCCCAATATCTCCGTAACTAGAATGAATGCTATGTAAGTATGTATGGTCTAGACTAGAGCAAAAAAAGGCTCAAGCAATGACAAGTGCCTTTCGGCTTCGTTAAGTGTATACTTTTACACCCATTTTATGTTGCGGTCAGCTTCTAAAATGATGAAATTATAATATCCGACCCGACCCGAATGGCGCAGCGGTAGTGAGGCTGCCTTATGTTCTTAGGGTCCCGGGTTTGAATCCCAGTTGGAGCAAATGTTTGTGTGATAAGCATGGACATTTGTTTCCGAGTCATGGATGTTTATATGTATAATAGGTATGTATTTACAAACAAAAAGTATCTATGTAGTATATTAACTATCTGGTGTCCACGACACAAGCCTCGTTGCTTAGTGTGGCGCTGTGTGTAATGTCCAGTGATATTTATTTATTTATTATTTATCCAGGGTTATTCGCCATTTTATTTTTCGCAATTACAAATGCGTCATGATTTAACAAGTACACGCCGACCTCAAGTGGTGCATTTTCATCTATTTGTGATTTATCTTAAAACCAAGGCTACTGATGTATATCGGTAAAGAATATTATCAAAATCACTCTAATTATATAGGCGAAAGTTTGTATGTGTGTATGTTTGTTACTCTTTAACGCAAAAACTACTGAACGGATTTGGATGAAATTTAGCACACAGATAGTTTATAACCTGGATTAACACTAGGATACTTTTTATCCTGAAAGTATAATGCTTTGGGATACTTATCGAACTTCAAGCGAGCGAAGCCACTAGTATTATGTAGAAAAAAAACCAAGACGGTGTAAATCGGCTTCACAATCAGGGCCAAAATATCTAAGATTACAAAAAAATGCGATAAAGTCCATGATATTGTAATAAACAGATATGTTATACACCTACAAAACCACCGAAAAAAGTGTTCCGCGGGGGAGAGCCAGCTCACATACACGCAGTGACGCAGAATAAAGGCAAAATAGGCCAA
Source organism: Xestia xanthographa (assembly GCA_905147715.2). Lineage (NCBI taxonomy): Eukaryota > Metazoa > Arthropoda > Insecta > Lepidoptera > Noctuidae > Xestia > Xestia xanthographa. Next base: position 22,288,471 of record LR990667.1, read on the forward strand.
TTGGCACGTTTTCGAGTCTTCACGATTGCGCGCTCATAACATATCTGTTTAATAGAATATCATTGAATAAAGTGCATTTAGCCCCACTTATTCCAACCACTGACACTGACAAGATTATCTCCACACCACAACCAGCTACTCCTCACTTCCTCATTTCTTTAAAAACACCATCACCACCTGGCTGCCTTTTCCTAACTATATGTTGGGGTCGGCTTCCAGTCTAACCGGATGCAGCTGAATACCAGTATGTTCCATTGAGCGCCTGCCTATCTGACCTCCACAATCCAGTTAGTACTGGGTATTACGATACCCTTTGGTAAGACTTGTTGTCAGACTTTTTGGGCCACTGACTACCTGTAACGACTGTCAAAGATCTACAAATGACAGCCGGGACCAACAGCTTAACGTGCTTTTCGAAGCACGGAGGAAACTCGTATAAGGGCGTAACAAGACCATTCACGAAACCGAAACGCACTTCTTCTCCACGTCATTGCGATTTTCACAGGTTTTTTTTTAAACAAGTGTTAGCTGCAACGTCAGTCTGGGGAGTTACGAGTCACCAGCTCTATATAAGCCAGCGGAAACCAGCGCGCCTTCTCTTTGGCCGACAGGCGTGCGCTCATGAACATCGACCTAGGAATCTTTTCGTGTCATTTATTTAGTCAGGAATATTCTTTTGCTTTGTAAAATTTAAATTATTAAAAATACGTTTGATTTGTATTAATTTTTCTCTTTTTTTTTTTATAAAATCTATTTAAATTCCCAAAACAAGTTTTATTATTCTAACTTTAATTTAAATATCTAGATACCACTTAGATATTCAATGCATCCTCAGCATAATGTTTTGAGTGAGTTACATTAAGTCCTACCTTAAACCGTAATTAAAAAAGCCGTTTCCAAGCAATAATTTTTATTGGAGTTACTTAGTTTTAATGTACAGAATGCTTTGTGAAAAGGCTGTTTACATCTTGTAGGTATACAGGGTGTAAACAACCTCATCACGAAGCCGTCAACCAAGCATTCTGTACATCAAACTAAGTAACTTTACGCAAAAAATATTGCTGGGAAACGACTTTTTTTTTGGGGTGAAAAATCATGTTTTGTGGTAGAACCCAATGTAACGCACTCAAAACATTGTGCTGATGGATGGATTGAATAGTCCGGAGGTCGTGGAGGTGTTTAAAGTAAAGATCTTCCATTAAAAACTTGTATTTAAAAAAAAAAAACTTGTCAAAAAGTTGGAACTTTGACTCCCAATATCTCCGTAACTAGAAGGTTCCCAGGTATGATGTAGAACAAAAAAATGATCGCAATGACGGGGAGAACGAATGCCTTTCAGCTTCGTTAAGAGGTGTTTAACACCCTTTTTAATGAATGGTCACCAATCCACAAACCAAATTTGCAAGCGGAGCTTAACCTGAAGACCAACCAATGTGGCTTCAACCCATCTTCTTAAATACCAAAAACAACACAACAATTTCCGAGATAAGCACCCACAACCGAACTTATTTAATTTACTGATTATGTCATGAATGGGCGATATTTTTTTGGCATACTAAGCAATGATAAAGCGATATAAAAATTATAAAATAGATATATATCGATATTACGTCGTGTGTACTTGTACTACGTAATAATGGTCTGGTGTATGTGTCCGTTGTCGTTACGATACGGTATTTTGGTTGACGGACGTTGATTCATCATTAACTGCTTAGCCATATCCCAACTATGTATATCGCGGTCGTTTTCCAGTCTAACCGGATACAGATGAATACCATTATTTTACACTAGCACTTCGGCCGCGACTTTGTCCTCAAAAATTGTAATAGCTCGGCTATTATGCATGATTTTATTATCCACGAATAATGTAGCTTTTTGACAGTGAAAGAAATTGTCTTTTTTAAACTTTCACGATCAGAACACACATGTAAACGGGTATTTATCGCGAATTTTACCTTTAATATAAGCCCGACGTTTCGACCGGATTGCACCAGCCGTGGTCGCGGGGAGGCTCAAAAGACTAAAAGGTAAAATTCGCGATAAATACCCGTTTACATGTGTATTATAGTGAAAGAAATTTTAGAACTGGATGATTAATTCCAAATATTACCCCTACTTACAAACTTACAATCGAGTTTTACCTCTATAGAATATTAGTATCTAAGATGTAACGACTGCCTATCTGCCCTCCCCAAGCCAGTTAGTACTGGGTAATACGATACCCCTTGGTAAGACTAGTTGTCAGACTTACGAGGCACTAAAATAATATTGGTAAGTACCTAAGTTTTTCAAACTGTAAATTACCTACGTTTTTGTGTTTAGTCGTGAATAATGTCGTTTTTATGTTTCAGATTTGAAAACAGCAGTGTGGAGAATTAATTGTTATATACAACTTGTTGGTAATGAAAAACAAAATGGCTACCGCTTCATTAAGAATGGGTAAGTAAGTAGTGAATCCTCTGTCGGACGAAAGTCTACTACGTCGGGGACCGGGCGGTACGCCTCAAGTAGACCTGGGCAGGACATCTATCTAGACGCGGAGATGGCCGATGGAGCAAGGCTTTGACCGAGTGGTGGCCAAGGTTGTTCCAAAGAAATTATAGGACCGTCTTAAAGCTCGTTGGGTTGACGATATCGTCAGAGTCGCGGGAAACACCTGGGTCAGAGACGCACATAACCTGGAAGTGTGGTGGAAGAAATGGGAGGCCTATACCCAGCAGTGGGTGAGTCCGGGCTGATATGATGATTTATTTATAGGTTCACCAACAGCTTCTGTGTACAGCATTAAGGTATACATAGATTTCACACTCGCCAATGGTGAGACAGACTGTGGAACTAATGGCGCTAGCATAGCTGGTTCCCAACATCGTCATTGGTTGAAAATGTGGTAATGTCATTTTATATTTCAAAATAGCTTAATCTCATTGGTCAGATTGAGACCAGCTATGGTGGCGCCATCTTAGATTATCTTTGCCTGTGTCTCCCCATTACAGGTTAACCAGCATTCACAAAAATAAGTGTTAACTTAAGAAACAACAAAAAAAATGAATGGCTATAGACATGAAATATGATGAAGAAGTAAGTAGTACGTAGAAGCTCATTTAGGTCTTTCTGCTCTCTCAAAATTTAAAGACGTGACATCCATAAACCTGGTGGTAGCGTGGTGGATTACGAATATGATACAGTCCCTCACACAGGGATTAGTGTTGCAACGGCCCCACCGTTACAACACTAATCCCTGTGTGAGTAGGGTTACCATCTGACCGGATAAATCCCATCTTGACCGGATTTTTAATGCCAATACCGGACTTCGCCCGGATTTTGTGCCAGACCGGATTTTTCGACTCATGCCGGTCGAAAGAAAGAAACAGACTATCAGTTTTGTCCATTAGACCCATCGTACTTACGAAGTATAATTGGAAACAATAAAGTTGTGAGCAAAATTTCAATAAAATTTTGGCGGTCAAAACCAAATTTTAAAAGCTATTTCTAGTAATACAATATAATTAACACTTTTACGTTTCGCTTTTGATAACAGAACATGATTTTTTTCTAACTTTGAATAAAAAATTCAGTTTTTTGTTTGATCGTAGTAGACCGGACTTTTTTGTCGAAAATCAGGATTTTTCATCTTCCAAGACCGGATTTCCGATTTTAGGCCCTGGTAACCCTATGTGTAAGGGACTGTATCAACGCTACGCGGGACTGTATGGACGCTATCGTCATTCTCCTGAGTCTATCTCGATTTATTTGTGGTCGGGGCAGCATATCTTTTTCTATAGGGTGTAAGACACCTCTTAACGAAGCCGAAAGGCACTTGTTCTCCTCGTCATTGAGGTTTTTTCTACACCATACCTGGGAACTAGGAGGTAGTTACGGAAATATTGGGGGTCAAAGTTCCAACTTTTTGACAAGTTTTTTTTTTAAGGCGACGCATCGTTCTTAAACCGGGCACGCGCGCTTCGGGACTGAGCGGGGGACTGGGCGTCTGAGCGGGGCGAGGATTGCTAGCTTAACTTATAGGACGTAAACGACAAAATGGTTTTTGTTATTTAATTCAGTTGGGAACGATAATTTCAGAAATTCCTTCTACAATTTTAAAGAGTATGTATAGACTCATCTACGGAGAAAGTTAAGAGACTTAAATTGGTCCTGTTTGCCCATAACATGTGAATCTCTTTTTAAAAAGAGGTATGTTTGATATTTTTTTCTCTGTTACAAAAGTTACTTAATCATGTATTGAAAACTAACAAAATAAGGTTTTTATCATGAATTATCAGGTCACCAACTTATATTTTCATTTGTTTTGTAATTACTGACAAAAATTGAGATCATTGACTCCGTGATTTCCAATGCGTCCTCTTAATACAAGTTTTTAATGTAAGATTTTTACTTTAAACACCTCCACGACCCCCGTACTATTCAATCCATCCATCTGCACAATGTTTCGAGTGCGTTACTTTGAGTTCTACCACAAAATATGATTTTTCACCCCAAAAAAAAAGTCGTTTCCCAGCAATAATTTTTGCGTAAAGTTACTTAGTTTGATGTACAGATTTACAGAATGCTTGGTTGACGGCTTCGTGATGAGGTCTTTTACACCCTGTAGGTATTTCTACTCTCTAACTTAAAGACGTGACATCCATAAACCTGGTGACAGCGTGGGTGGATTACAAATATGATACAGTCCCTCAATCAGGGAAGAGTATTACAGCGGTAGGGACGTTATCATCACACTCCTGGCCTTATCTCAATTCATTAGTGGTCGGCGCATATCTTCTTCTCCCACACTCCTCTATAACTCGTCATCTCATCAGACACCTCCTTTCTAGCCATATCATCCTTCACACAGTCCATTCCATTGTGTCTTTGGTTCCACATTCATACTCAAAATTTTCCTCAAGACCACCACGATAACTTTTCAGTCACCGGCGCTATTTTCAGACTTCCAAACGTTATAGACTCTAAAACGTTCGATAGAGGAAGTTTGACATAGAGTATAGAGTCTCTTCAGCGGGAACATTATAGAGTTTATAACGTTACCATCGCTGGGATATACAAGGCATAACGGACCGCAAGAACTCTTGTGTGGTTTCTCGGACCATAAAACTGAACAACTTTTGTTCTACAAGTTCTTAAAATTCGTAAAAAAAATTGGAACTGGCGCTTAGCTGCTCACCATGGTAAAACTAAAAAAAAAGTTACGAATTTAAAAAAGTCATTTAGGACATACGTAGTTCAGTTTCACGGTCTGGGGTGTGGGTTTCACAAGACAGGGCCATACGGTGCTGAAACATAGACGATCACGCAGGAGACTGTGCAGACTAAGAGTTGCACAGACAGCCATGGAGCGTTCCATGTTCGGCATAAAGCTCGAGTTCCTATCGTTGAAATCTAAAAATGCACTAAGGTTTTCGATGTTCGTGAGGCCGTGAATGACTGATTGTTGTGTGAGGACGTGTGGTATCCGGCAGAATAGAATAGAACCAACCCATTACACTTACGGGTGTCGTATAAGGCTACTAATGTCTGAGGCAGAACACCTTGCGCCTCCGTAGACCAGAGAATGGGCAGCAGCGTTTTCTGTTAGTCTTTCATCACTGCGATCTCCAATCCACCTGCCAAGCGTGGAGATTACGGCAAATTCCTTCCATCATGGGAGAGGCTTATGTCCAGCAGTGGACGTTATGGGCTGTTGTTGTTGTTACGATGTTCAAAATCGCGTTACGGAACTCAAATGATATTGGGCAGGACACCTAGCAAGGCCCTGAAAACTTCCCTCAGGAATTAATAGGTCTTATTATCACCCAAGAGAGCAGCGGGTGCCCATTGATTGCAGCCCCGACTTACGAACGAACGAGTCGTGGGTTCAAACCCAGAAAGGCGCATTACTTTGTGTAATTTATTTCATCACCACTGCTCTCAAAACGGTGAAGGAAAACATCGTGAGGAAACCGTACTAGAACCGAATATTCGAAGACATGTGACATCTACCAACCCGCACTGCGCCCACGTGGTGGATTGTAGCCCGTTCCCTCTCATTGAGAGGAAGCCGTGTCCCAGCAGTGGGAACATTGTAGGCTGATGATGATGATCACTCAAGCTCACTAAACAAAACAAAATATCGCAGCCATAATAAAAACACATGCATACTATGTCAGATCAATTACATAAATTATGAATCATCTATTTTCAATGGAAACAAACACGTACACACACATACACGCCACTGATATATTTACATTCAATTTTACCTCGTTACATCTGCTATCAATATCATCCTTATCTTTGCACGATAAGGTTGCTTTTAGATTGTGTTTTGTGTATATAAGTTGGTATTTGAAGCTCTCTTGAATTTGACGTTTAGTCTGACAATAGGACTGAACTAGTGAACACATAACACATTGATAATGTAAGTAAATATAATAATACGATGAAATAATTGTAGGAGTAATATTCGCGAGCGTTTTTTGTGAAATAATCATTGAAATTGTGCATTTTATCGAATAATTTTAACTAGTTGTATATATTTTTTTAAAAGGCGCGAAATCTGTATGTTTTATTTTTCATGATCATCTGCCTAGCCTTTTCCCAACTATGTTGAGGTCGGCTTCCAGTATGACTGAATACAGCTGAATACCTGTACTTATTTTAAATGTAGCGACTGCCTATCTGATCTCCACAATCCAGTTAGTACTGGGTAATGCCATACCCTTTGGTAAGACTGGTTGTCAGACTTTAGGTCCACTGACAACCTGTAACAACTGTCAAAGATCTACAAATGGCAGCCGTGACCAACAGCTTAACGTGCTTTCCGAGGCACGGAGGAAACTCCGTAATGGGTGGTCACCCATCCACGGACCAACCTAGGCAAGCGCGGCTTAACCTGAAGATCGACCAGAGCAGCTATTATTATTTAACCACCAGTTTCTTAATATGATCTATATTTTCTTATGATTTAAAAAACTAGCTCTGGGTTGATAAACTTTTTAAAATAACTCTACCTAATGTAGGTTCTGACATTAAATTAATTTAAGTGGTTTGTAATAATATCTATGATTTCAAAAATCGAATAAATTCAGATAAAAATATTTTTTAATGAATGACTAGGTTGGCAAAAAAGTCTGACAACCAGTCTTACAAAGGAGTATTGTATAATCCAGGACTAACTGGGTTGGTGGAGGTCAGATATGCAGTTAAAATACTGGTATTTAGCTGCATCCGGTTAGTCTGGAAGCCGACCCCAACATAGTTGGGAATAGGCAAGCAGATGATGACCACAAGAGCGAAACCACGGGAAAAGCAAATATCAAAATGATTTGTTGGAACGCTGTTAGTCAAACATATGCCAGATTGAGAACAGTTCAATTCTGCTAATCTATTAATAAAGTTATTGATGGACAGGCCGCGTGTTATTAAGGAGCTCGTGGCTAAATAATAACAGCCGCTCGGGTCGATCTGTAGGTTAAGCTGTGCTTGCCTAGGTTGGTCTGTGGATGGGTGACCACCCAATACATACCGAGTTTCCTCCGTGCCTCGGAAAGCACTTTAAACTCAAACTCAAAGCATTTATTTCAATTAGACCATTACGACACTTTTAAATTCCAAAAATACCAAAAAAAACAAAGCTACAGTCCCAGTCACAAGTCATAATAACTTGAGAAATTACCGTAGTTGCCCATTCCCTAGCGTAGATCTATATGGAGAAAAACGGGCAAGAAACTCCTTTAAGCAGTTGGTCCCGGCAATCATTTGTAGATCTACAGTCGTTACAGGTACCTAGTCAGTGGTCCAAAAAGTCTAATAATCAGTCTCACCAAGGGGTATCGTATTACCCAGTACTAACTGGGTTGTGAAGGCCAGATAGGCAGTCGCTCCATGTAAAATACTGGTATTCAGCTGCATCTGGTTAGACTGGAAGCCGACCCCAACATAGTTGGGAAAAGGCTACGCAGATGATGATGATAGACAGGCCACGTACCAAAGGAAACTCTAATCGACAAAACTATGGACTTTCCAGACAAAGTTTCATATCGTAACGACTTTCGTAAAAGTTAACAAAACAATTTTCTGCAAAAAAAAAAAACTCTTAAAGACAACGATTTAATATAAACCTTAACAACCTTGATATACGGTCAATATAAGAATAAATTCGCACGCGGTACTCGGAGCGCCCTCAAGCTACTACAAGAGCATGCGCGCGACCGTATATCAAGGTAGTTAAGGTATATATTAAATTGTTGTCACCTAATTAGCCCGATTCTTGGCAACTCTCATCCAGTTATAACCAGCCACCCTGCTCGTATCGTCACTGCACGCTCGCCTGAGGGCGTCCCACCTTACGTACACCACTCAAGAACACGTCTACCCCAACGGTCATCGGTTCTACGGCTAATATGGCCGGCCCATTGCCACTTCAGCTTACTTATTCCGTGAGCTATGTCGACAACTCTGGTTCTCTGTCGGATCACCTCGTTGCGGATGCGATCCCTCAAAGAGACTCCAAGCGTATATATAGAACTGTGACCAATCGGGCTTAACATTACTCTCTGTAAAGTAATACATACCAAGTAGGTAACTGTCTTTACCGGTCATTGCACATTTGCGTAAGTAAACATGACGCGCCATTTTGTAATATGCATAATATTATTAAGTATTGAGCGAGTTAATCTGAGCAAAATCGGTAAAATGTACATCCAAAATGAATTTGCTTTTGCCTGCGTTTAACCCAGATAACCAGATCATGGCTGATGACCATGAATCAAGGCTTTGACCGAGTGGTGGCCAAGGCCTTTCTTCTCACGTTCTTCTCTGTTCTGTGCATCCCTTCTCCATCTGTTTCCCTCGCTTTTGGACGGTCCTGGTTTCTTAAAGCCCAACCTTGGCCGCCATTCGTTCAAAACCTTCCTCCATCGTCCATCTCCGCGTCTAGCCAGATATCTTCAATAAGAATTGTTTTATTTTTTCAGATGCCTTGGGAAAGACCAGCTAGTGTGCCGATAGGTCAGGTGTGGAGCAGATTCAAAGGAAGAGAGACAAATGGGAAGCCCGCATTAATGTAAGTATGTATCAAAGTAATGTCCATCATCACCATTTAATAATAATATAGGACCATTTAATTCAGGTAACAAAAGACCCATATAATCATATATACCTTGCAGACTAACATACATATTTATATAAACCACAAAAACATAATTAAACTATTGAACACGAAAAGACGGCGTCATGTTGCGCGTAGCCTTCCGCAGAATTGCCGATACATGACACCCTTTGGCCAGAACTCTTCCTTGAGGAAGGTCTCAATATGATGAGTCAGAACTCGCAGCACGAACGACTTAAAATTCGTGTTGTGGCGCGACTCCAACTTCTCGACCGTCAAGGTCCAGCTGATCTTCGCTCGGACATACTCAACGATCTCCTCAACGTTCGTGGTGTGATGTTGCCGGGACACATAGAGCTGCGTCATTGGTATCGCCGTATTTGCCTGCTCTTTCCAAACTAAGTGCACACATTCAGATTTGTGGGATCTTGATATTTGAAAAAAACAGTTCTGTTGGTTTTAGGAGAGCAGCGGTGGCCCAGTGGTGGCGGCCCCGACTTACGAATAGTAAGTCGTGGGTTCGAACCCAGACAGGCGCATTACTTTGTGTAATTTATTTCATCACCACTGCTCTCAAAACGGTGAAGGAAAACATCGTGAGGAAACCGGCTTGTCCTAGAACCAAAAATTCGAAGACATGTGACATCTACCAATCCGCACTGGGCGCGCGTGGTGGATTATAGCCCATTCCCTCTCATAGAGAGGACGCCTGTGTTCCAGCAGTGGGAACATTAATAGGCTGATGATGATGATGATGTTGGTTTTCAGGTACCAAATTAGAGACATGGATGAGAGCACAAGAAAAATATGTTTAGACATGATGCAAGAGACTTTTATACGGGACGAACCGCTTTGTGCTGTTGCAGGTAATTACCAAACTCCATCATCATTCTCTTGCCCTTCTTATCCCAATTCATTTGTGGTCAGCGCAGCATGTCTACTTCTTCCATACTTCTCTATAACTCGTCATCTCCTCAGACATCTCCTTTCATTGCCATATCATTCTTTACATCTGCCTAGCCTTTTCCCAACTATGTTGGGGTCGGCTTCCAGTTTTACCGGATGCAGCTGAATACCAGTATTTTACATGGAGCGACTGCCTATCTGACCTCCACAACCCAGTTAGTACTAGGTAATACGATACCCCTTGGTAAGACTGGTTGTCAGATTTTTTTTTTTTTGGGACTCTGACTACCTAACGACTGTCAAAGATCTACAAATGACAGCCGGGACCAACGGCTTAACGTGCTTTCCGAGGCACGGAGGAAACTCGGTATGTAATGGGTGGTCACCCATCCACAGACCAACCTAGGCAAGCACGGCTTAACCTAACGATCGACCTGAGCGGCTGTTATTATTTAGCCACGAGCTCCTCCTCCCATATCATTCTCCATCCATCTCCTCAGACACCTCCTTTCATTGCCATATCATTCTTTACACAGTCAATAATTACCAAACAAAACACATAAAATCAGTACCAATGTTTCCCCGCTGAATGAAGCAGAGCCTTTATGATCATGCGTGTACTTTTTAGGGTTTCGTAGCCAAATGGCAAAAAACGGAACCCTTATGGATTCGTCATGTCTGTCTGTGTGTCTGTCCGTCCGTACGTCACAGCCACTTTTTTCCGAAACTATAAGAACTATGCTGTTGAAACTTGGTAAGTAGTTGTGTTCTGTGAACCGCATTAAGATTTTCACACAAAAATAGAAAAAAAAAAAATTGGGGTTTCCCATACTTAGAACTGAAACTCAAATTTTTTTTATTTATCAAACCCCTACCTGTGAACCCATACCATATCTATTGATAGGTCTTCAAAAATGATATGGAGGTTTTTAATAATTTTTTTTCTAAACTGAACAGTTTGCGGAAGAGACACTTCCAAAGTGGTAAAATGTGTGTAACTTCTAAAATAAGAGAATGATAAAACTAATAAAAATATATGATGTACATCACCATGTAAACTTCCACCGAAAATTGGTTTGAAAGAGATCTAGTAAGTAGTTTTTTTTTAATACGTCATGAATCGTAAACCTCAATTTACCTTTTATTCAATAAATATATTATGTTACTTGCTGCTACGGAACCCTTCATGGGCGAGTCTGACTCGCACTTGGCCCCTTTTTTTATAGTCTACATTGTGTCTCACTTTTGGGCATAAGCCTCTCCTTTCTCCCTCCAAACGTCCCTGTTCTGTGCAATTTCTGGCCACATTTGCCCCGCGAACATGACCAGATCGTCACACTACCTTCGCCGCGGTCGACCTCGTCGGCGATGTCCACTCTCAAGTGTCCAGTGAGTGACGATCTTTGCCCACCTTTCCTGGTGCATCCGTAATAATAATAATCTCGAGGTGTACTTACATAGGTAATATTACACACCACCACTTCTGCTTTTCAGCTATAACACTAGGAAGCACTGTTTAAGACTTTCACGGTTTTTCACTACATTCAAAGTACTTACGGTACTTACTTAGTAGTTCCCGTAAGTACTTTGAGTGATAACACTAGGAAGTCTCGAAGGGTGGGCGTTTTTGAGAACTGCCTCCACTTTGACGTTCAAAAACTGTAAGATTATCAGTAAAAAATAAATGACTTTTGATTTTTGACACCCATATTTCGTCGGTTGAATCTGTCTCGTTAGTCCAGTGGTCGCAAGCGACTGCTGAGCGGGAGGTTCCGGGTTCCATTACCAGGTGTTATTATTTTGTTCTAGACCATACCTGAGAACCTTCTAGTTACGGGGATATTGAGGGTCAAAGTTACATCTTTTTCACAAGTTTTTTTCAACCGACTTCCAAAAAAAGGAGGTTCTCAATTCGACTGTATTTTTTTTTTTTTTTTTTTTTTTTTTTTTTTTTTTTGTGTTTGTTACCTCAGAACTTTCGACTGGGTGAACCGATTTTGATGATTCTTTTTTTATTTGAAAGGTAGTGCTTCCCGTGTGGTCCCATTTTGTGGACATCTGATGCTGATCTTCGGAGATATAGAATGGAACTCTTCAAAAATAGACGGCAAATGTGCCGTGAATGTTGCAATCGCTTGGATGTTTATTGTTTATACAACATCATGACGTAACATCACGCCTGTATGCTCTGAGGGGATACGCAGATGTGTACAATATACCCAGATTTCGACAGTTAGGTATATTAAGTTGGCGCGATCGTGTTCCGCGTGAGCCTCAAATGATGTAACATCACGCCTGTATGCTCTGAGGGGGTACGCAGATGTGTACAATACACCCAGATTTCGTCAGTTCGTTCGTGTTCCGCGCGCGCCTCATAGAGATGTCAGCAAAAGGGCCTGTTCTAAAGAGATACTGCGGCCCTGGAATACAAGGGCTAAGAAGGAAGTTCCATATATTGGGGATACGCCTATTCATCATCAGCCTATTAATGTTCCCACTGCTGGGACACAGGCCTCCTCTCTATGAGAAGGAATGTGCTATAATCCTCCACGCGGGTCTAGTGCGGATTGGTAGATGTCACATCACACATGTCTTCGAATTTTTTGGTTCTAGGACATGCCGGTTTCCTCACGATGTTTTCCTTCACCGTTTTAAGAGCAGTGGTGAAGAAATAAATTACACAAAGTAATGCGCCTGCCTGGGTTCGAACCCACAACTTACTGTTCGTAAGTCGGAGCTGCCACCACTGGGCCACCGCTGCTCACGCCTATTACCATGACATGTATTGGTAACAATATCAAATAAATTCATGGCAAATATTTGTTTGGGAACAACTAAAAATGGATAAATAAAAAACTTTTTTGCAAAAAAATAAAACCGACTTCAAAAAAGTGAAAAATAACTTGAGCTTCAGAAGTCGGTGACAAAAAAAAAAAACAATCAAACAAAAGTCACCGACTTCAGAAGCTCAAGTTATTTTTCACTTTTTTGAAGTCGGTTTTATTTTTTTGCAAAAAAGTTTTTTAATGTAAGATTTTTACTTTAAACACCTCCACGCACGACCTCCGTACTATTCAATCCATCCATCAGCACAATGTTTTGAGTGCGTTACATTGAGTCCTACCGTCAAACCTGACTTTTCACCCCACAAAAAAATTCGTTTCCCAGCGATTTTTGCGTAAAGTTACTTAGTCTGATGTACCTACAGAATGCTTGGTTGACGGCTTCGTGAAGAGTCCATTTATGCCCTGTATAATAATCAATCGTCTCCGATTCCAGGATTAAGCCAAGATCCAGTATCCATAGCAACCGTCAGATCAAACTGGGAGTCCTACGTCTCAGGCAACACCAGCCTAGTCTGCTTCACGGAGGAAGATGGCCAGCCCAAAGACCTGGTGGGGTTCAACGTAGTCCTCGTCAAGAGTAAAGATGATGAGGATGAGGATTTTGAGAAGGTGGGTCTCGGATAAGAGCTTTTTTTATTTGGAAAATTCCTCATGGATACCCTCCGTCCATAACAGCCGCGCAGATCGATCTTCAGGGTTAAGCCGTGCTTGCCAAGGTCGGTTTAAACAGGGTGTAAAAGACCTCATCACGAAGCCGTCAACCAAGCATTCTGTACATCAAACTAAGTAACTTTACGCGAAAATTATTACTGGGAAACGACTTTTTTTTGGAGCTGAAAAATCATGTTTTGTGGGAGAACTCAATGTAACGCACTCAAAACATTGTGCTGATGGAACTTTGACCCCCAATATCTCCGTAACTAGAAGGTTCCCAGGTATGGTGTAGAACAAAAAAATGATCGCAAAGACGGGGAAAACAAGTACTTTTCGGCTTCGTTAAGAGGTTTTTTACACCTTTTAGATGGATCGGGTGACCATCCATGACATACCGGGTTTCCTCCAAGAAGCTAGAAATTCTCGGAAAGTTCTTTAAGCTTTTGGTTTCGGCTGTCATTTGTAGATCTTTGACAGTCGTTACAGGTAGTCAGTGGCCTGAAAGCGACAATCAGTCTTACCAAGGGGTATCGTATTACCCAGTACTAACTGGGTAGTGGGGGTCAGATAGGCAGTCGCTCCATGTAACATACTGGTATTCAGCTGCATTCGGTTAGAATGGAAGCAGACCACAAGATAGTTGCGGATTACAAGCAAGTTGTTTTACAAACTAAAATATAATCTATCTATACTTATATTATAAAACCGCGCTAATCTCAGGAACTACTGGTTCGAAATGAAAAATTCTTTTAGTGTTCGATAGCCGAGGAAGGCTATATATAGAGTATATAACATCTCGCTACGACCAAAAGGAGCGGAGCGTCGATGAAAAATGTTGCGAAAACGGGGAAAATTGTATTTTTATAATAAATTTTCGCGGTCGAAGGGCGTGGGCAATGATAAGTATTTTTTATATAAGAATATTGTTGATTTGTTTAGTCAAGTTAAGTACTGATATCATGTTATGATTGCCATCAATCCCGGAATAAGGAGTCGAAGTATGATAAGATAAAATTAAAATGATAATAACATGCCAGATACATTGAAGATCCGATATTTATTACTTATCTTGTACCCCACTGAATAACAGCGTATCAATGTATGATCCACTTATCATATTCGCCCTATTGTAACACAGACCTTATTGTGAGAGTGGGTTGATCCTAATTAGAGGTTTTCCTTTTGAGATATTAAAAAAAAACTTAGTTTCCAAGAACTCTATAGATGGCGTTGAACTGACTATGATAGTTGGTGCCAAAGCCATAACGATTAGAAAAAAAACCGGCCAAGTGCGAGTCGGACTCGCGCACGAAGGGCTCCGTACCATTATCTATACATTAGACAAAACGGCAAAAAAATCACGTTTGTTGTATGGGAGCCCGCCTTTTTTTTTTTTCGGATGTGAAATCATCAAATAACTCCTCCCGCTCTGGGCGGAGCAGGAGGGACTGTCAGACTTTTACTGACTAAAACCCATCCATGTTCCTTCATCGCCCTTTGTGTTCCGGGGCCACGGTATCTCTTTCGAATAGGCCCGCAACCCCGGCAGGCATCGGTCCTTACGGACCCCTTCCTTTTTGCTGACTCTCTTTGAGGCGCGCGTGGAACACGAACGCGCCGTCGACACGGCCTGTCGTCATGGGACGGACGGACGGCGAGCTAGCCCATAGCTCACCGTCCACAGGCCCGCGCCTACGGTGGCCGGGGGCCACGTGGTGGTGGCCCCCGAGCCCCCGACGCCCGGGGCGTCTCCCGCGGCGGCCGGGACGTTGAGAGGTTCGCTCCCTCTCACGTTCCGCCACCTCCTTCTCTAGCATTACTGCTTCGCAGAAGGAGGTGACGGCGTCCCATTCCGTCTCGCTCCGGACCATGGCTTGCACCAGGGCCGGACGCGAGAGGTCGCCGCCGCCGATCGCCGCTTCGAGGACACGGCGGTGCTCCGCCCACGCGGGGCACACCTCCACCGTGTGTTCCACCGTGTCCTCCGGTCGATCCTCACAATGGAAGCACCCGGGCGTTTCCTCCCGCCCGATTCGGTGCAGGAACCTCCCGAACACTCCGTGTTCGGTGAGGACCTGCGTCAGGCGGAAGGTGAGGACGCCGTGGCGTCTCTCAAGCCACTCCTCAAAGAGGGGACTTATCGCCACTATCGTGGCGTGCCCTGCACGGGGTTGTGACAGTCGCTCTCTCCATGTCGCCATGAGATCCCGCCGGAAGTCTGTCCGCTGAGCGACAATTTGTCGCGGCAGCGGAGTTTCCCCCCGGCGTAGCGCCTCCGCGATGGGAGCCCCCCTTAAATATTAATTTTATTCTGTTTTTAGTATTTGTTGTTATAGCGGCAACAGAAATACATCATCTGTGAAAATTTCAACTGTCTAGCTGTCACGGTTCGCGAGATACAGCCTGGTGACAGACAGACGGACAGACAGCGAAGTCTTAGTAATAGGGTTCCGTTTTTACCCTTTGGGTACGGAACCCTAAAAAACGTTGCGTCACGTCACATACGCTCATTGACTGACACTTTTGTTTGCTTAACCTTCCGAATATAACCTAGTTTTCTGTCGCTTTGTTAAAATCAGTTTTTTTAAGTTCTGTTCCTTGCATTATCGTACTAAGTTCAGCGCCATCTATCCAGCGACTAGGGAAGAGCTAAAAAGAAAATCCCTCAATAAGTTGATGTATGCAATATTAAGCCGTGTGGTATCCGGCAGAGTAGAATAGAACCAACCCATTCACGGGTGTCGTATAAGGCGACTAATGTCTGAGGCAGAACACCTTGCGCCTCCGTAGACCAGAGAATGGGCAGCAGCGTTTTCTGTTAGTCTTTCATCACTGCGATCTCCAATCCGCCTGCCAAGCGTGGAGATTACGGCAAATTCCTCCCATCATGGGAGAGGCTTATGTCTAGCAGTGGAAGTTATGGGCTTTTGTTGTATGCAACATTATCAACTTCCTGCTTATCCCATTCTACTTGTGTTCGGCGCAACACGTTTTCTTCTTCCACTCTCCCCTGTCAGACGTCACGTCATCATTTACTCCTTTCTTCTTAATACCTCCTCACACAATCCATCCATCTTTTCTTTGGCCTTCCACTCCTTGCCCATCCATCAATATTCATGGTTGATAGATATCATATCTCTTCGAATATTTGGGAAAAACATCTTGAGGAAATCGGCCGATTTCTTCTAGATGGTGCTTTCAAAATAATAATACTTAATAAATATCTTTATTTCCCAAAAACACAGATAATTGTACTTTCAGTTTACAATTTTGAATTAGTGGTAGAGAACACTTACCTACATTAAACATTTGGATGCTTCAAAAATCTGTACACAATAGATTAAACTCTGTCTCATAAACTAGGGTATCCTGTATCTTAAGAGACAGTAATGGTGAAGATAAACTTCGTGAGGTAACCGGCATCCCCTAGGAGCAAAATCCGAAGACATGTGACATCTACCAAACCGCACTGGGCCCGCGTGGGAGATTAGGTACCTATAGCCCGCTCCCTCTCAGAGAGGAGGCCTGTGTCCCAACAGTGGAGGAGGCAACATTTTATGTTGATTATGCTAAAGTCTGCCTGAATATGAACAGATGGACCTAGAACATGAGAGTTGTGGCTGATTCTACTGGACTAACAGTGGTGTTAGATTTATTTTTAGATAGCGGTCCAGCGATCGAACGCACTACCACAGTATAAATATGGACAGTACCGAAACTAAGCCTAGTTGATGCAATAACTACCTACGCTCCCTTGAAGCCATAGAGTTGTCCCTTTTAATGTTGTTGATATTGTTTTTTTTTATAACGTTTTTATTCTGTTGTGATCAATCAATCGAATTGAAATAACTAGCTTACAGATACAATTTAAATAGGTTATCTTAAGGCGTCGGTTAATCTCTCAATAAAAGACGATAGTTTAAACAGGAAAAACAGTTTAATATTCACACACAACTTCTAGAACTATAGATCATGTCATTACGGCGTAACCTTTTACGAGTTTTGGCGGGAGCGAGCTGCGGTTGGACAATAACTTTTCGTGCGTTTTAAAAAGATTGAGATATATTTAAACATAAACATGACCACTCGTCTCGGCGCGGCACGCGCTACTGACAGCATCGCAACGTCCGCTCGGGGGCCCGTCGATGAGTATGTTTGTGCGAGTGTGCGTGCGGTTTCGAGCGTTTGTAGGTAATTTCCGTACTGTTCAAATTTATACAGTGGCACTACTGCTGAGCATGAGGTCCTGGGTTTGATTCCCAGGTCGGGCAGAGTGTTATTGGGTGTTTCCATTAGGAGTTTTTTAGTACCATGGAGTCGCTCTCGTTCCATTTTAAGGAACTTTAACGTATAACTGAAGAAATATGCTATACATCTCTAGAATTATTAGCGGCGTGATGTTATGTTGCTTTTTAGGGTTCCGTACCCAAAGGGTAAAAACGGAACCCTATTACTGGGTTCCGTATCCAAAGGGTAAAAACGGAACCCTATTACTAAGACTTCGCTGTCTGTCCGTCTGTCTGTCACCAGGCTGTATCTCATGAACCGTGACAGCTAGACAGTTGAAATTTTTACAGATGATGTATTTCTGTTGCCGCTATAACAACAAATACTAAAAACAGAATTAAATCAATATTTAAGGGGGGCTCCCATGCAACAAACGTGATTTTTTTGCAGTTTTGTCTAATGTTTTTAAATAATGGTACGGAACCCTTCGTGCGCGAGTCCAACTCGCACTTGGCCGGTTTTTATCAGTTGTTTTGGTATAACATTCCGATCAAGAAGTACACGTGTACTTGTTATATCATATAGGTACTTATAGGTAATATTTACAAGGCCGTTTGATATTAGATAAGATATTATATCCGTATTACGTATTGGTGATAAAAATACCTGCAATGTTTTACTGCAGGTTTTCGGTGATACCAATTAGATAATCGGTATGCAATGCTTCACGACTTGTGGTCTCGAATTACCCACCAAAACATTTTCATTTAAAATGTTGCCAAGACGAGACCATGTGGCTCGCACTGTCAACAAGATCTCATGTAGAGCCAATTTAAGGCGACTACAGGAGCTAAACGCGAGTTTTTAACCGACTTCCAAAAAGAGGAGGTTCTCAACTCGATTGGAATTTTTTTTCTAATGTATGTACACCGATTACGCTGCCATTTATGATCCGATTTACGTGATTCTTTTTTAGTTTGATGCGAAATAGTTGCCATTTGGTCCCATAGAAATTTAACATGTTTTTTTTGTGTTTCCCAGTAGTTTTCATTTTATGAACATTTTTACGTCATTTGTGTGGTATAATTTCATGTATGTTCACCGATTTCTCCTCGATTTGTAGAGCGATTCTCAAAATTCTTTTTTTATTCGATAGAATATACTCCTGAGATAGTCGCATTTAAATTTGGTGAAGATCTGATGCTGATCTTCGGAGATATACAATGGAACTCTTCAAAACTAGATGGTAAATCGGTTGTGATTGCTGCAATCGCTTGGATGTTTATTGTTTACACAACATCATGACGTAACATCACGCCTGTATGCTCTGAGGGGTACGCAGATGTGTACAATACACCCAAATTTCGACAGTTTAGGTATGTTAATTTCCATTTATTGGGGATAAGCCTATTACCATGACATGTATTTTTAACAATGTAAAATAAATGCATAGCAAATATTTGTATAGGATATGTATGACAACTAAAAATGGAAAAATAAAAAAACTTTTTTGCAAAATAATAAAACCGACTTCAAAAAACTTTTTTGCAAAAAATAAAACCGACTTCAAAAAACACAAAAAAGTGAAAAATAACTTTAGCTTCAGAAGTCGGTGACCTTTGCTTGATTGATTTAGTTATTTTGTCACCGACTTCTGAAGCTAAAGTTATTTTTCACTTTTTTGTGTTTTTTGAAGTCGGTTTTATTTTTTGCAAAAAAGTTTTTTATTTTTCCATTTTTAGTTGTTCTTAAACAAATATTTGCCATGAATTTATTTGACATTGTTAACAATACATGTCATGGTAATAGGTCATCCCCAATATATGGAACTAAACATACCTTGTTGTTTTTTTTGCATGGAAAATCCCGCTCCCGCTCTGGGCGGAGTGGAAGGGAGTGTCAGACTTTTACTGACTAAAACCCATCCATGTTCTTTCATCGCCCTTTGTGTTTCAGGGCCGCAGTATCTCTTTAGAACAGACCCTTTTGCTGACATCTCTTTGAGGCGCGCGCGGAACACGAACGCGCTAACTTAACATAGCTAACTGTCGAAATCTGGGTGTTTTGTACACATCTGCATACCCCTTCAGAGCATACAGGCGTGATATTACGTCATTTGAGGCGCGCACGGAACACGATCGCTCTAACTTAACATACCTAACTGTCGAAATCTGGGTGTATTGTACACATCTGTGTACCCCCTCAGAGCATACAGGCGTGATGTTAAGTCATGATATTGTATAAACAATAAACATTCAAGCGATTGCAACATTCACGGCAGATTTGCTGTCTGTTTTTGAAGAGTTCCCTTGTATATCTCCGAAGATCAGCATCAGATGTTTGCAAAATTTAAATGGGACCACACGGGAAGCGCCAGCTTTCAAATAAAAAAAGAATTATCAAAATCGGTTCACCCAGTCGAAAGTTCTGAGGTAACAAACACAAAAAAAAAAAAAAAAAAAAAAAAAAAAAAAAAAAACAGTCGAATTGAGAACCTCCTTTTTTTGGAAGTCGGTTGAAAACACAAAAAAGTGAAAAATAACTTTAGCTTCAGAAGTCGGTGACAAAAAAAAAACTAAATGAATCAAACAAAGGTCACCGACTTCTGAAGCTAAAGTTATTTTTCACTTTTTTGTGTTTTTTGAAGTCGGTTCTATTTTTTTTATAATGCAAAAAGGCATATGATTCACTGCAATAAACAATATCAGAAAAATATATGATATCCTTCAGGATATATGCTAGTACAACAGTGTTTTGAAATATAATACAACAAATTTTATTCGATAAAAAAATCACAAACTTATACCTACCTCTAAAAAATTATTTTAACGTAGGTACTAAAATACATGCGATCATTCTCATTTTTTGGCAAATCATTCTACAAGCAACATTTAGCATCATAGTGTTTTCGTTTTTTAGTCCAGTGATTTTTTGTAAATCGCAAGAAACCACTCATTTCGCACTATTCGGCCGCAGTGACTGACGTAACAACCGCTTTGCAGTGCAAGCTGATTATAACTTTATGCCAACACTATTTCAAACGAAGTTTGAACCACCACAAATAGAGTTGCTAATTTAGCTCCTGTAGTGGCCTTTTTTTTTTTTTTTTTCGGGTGGGAAATCATCAAATAACTCCTCCCGCTTTGGGCGGAGCAGGAGGGAGTGTCAGACTTTTACTGACTAAAACCCATCCATGTTCCTTCATCGCCCTTTGTGTTCCGGGGCCACGGTATCTCTTTCGAATAGTCCCGCAACCCCGGCAGGCATCCTGTAGTGGCCTTAAATCATAATTTCTTATCTTGGGAAGACCTAAGTTGCGTTGTAACACTTTCAAGGTTAATTTGCGTTTTTTGTTAACAAAACAGCAATATTCATTTCGTTAGTCACGTTGGGATCGATTTCCGGAACGGGCAAAATGTTTTTGGGATTTTTCCATTGGAATTTCAACTATTTGTGCCCAGTTGCTGGTAATAGACTCCCCTCTATTCATCAGCATCATCATCATCCACAGCCCCACTTCACCCACTGCTGGGTATAGGCCTCTTTGCTTGTGCCAAGCTCCACGCACTGGTGGCAGCCTCATCCAGGATATTCCCGCAATGGCAACAATGTCGACTGCCGATCTCGCCGCCGGACGACCAACACTTCTTTTTCCATTCCTCTAATACGTGGGACTAAAACATAACTAGTGAAATGTTGGTATACTATTATGTTAATCTCTGCATGTTATGTATGTCTTATACGCTATCGAAAAATATTTTTAATGTAAATAAACGGTATTTTATAGAATCAACTCAGAGTTACAAACATTGCACACATTAATATAGAAATACAGGGTGTAAACAACCTCATCACTAAGCCGTGAACCAAGCATTCTGTACATCAAACTAAGTAACTTTACGCAAAAAGTATTGCTGGGAAACGACTTTCTTTTTGGGTGAAAAATCTTGTTTTGTGGTAGAACTCAATGTAACGCACTCAAAACATTGTGCTGATGGATGGATTGAATAGATCGGGGGTCATGGAGGTGTTTAAAGTAAATCTTACATTAACTTGTATTTAAAAAAACTTGTGAAAAAGTTGGAACTTTGACCACCAATATCTCCGTAACTAGAAGGTTCCCAGGTATGGTGTAGAACAAAAAAATGATCGCAATGACGAGGAGAACAAGTGCCTTTCGGCTTCGTTAAGAGGTGTTTTACACCTTTTATTTCTGATTCACGAGATCAAGCTGTCACTAAATCCTGCTCCATCTTCACATTGAAAGGCATGTCTTAATTTTTCAAGGAGCTCGTGGCTAAATAATAACAGCCGCTCGGGTCGATCTTTAGGTTAAGCCGCGGTTGCCTAGGTTGGTCTGTTGATAGGTGACCACCCATTACATACCGAGTTTCCTCGGCTTGACAACCAGTCTTACCAAGGGGTATCGTATTACCCAGTACTAACTGGGTTGTGGAGGTCAGATAGGCAGTTGCTCCATGTAAAATACTGGTATTCAGCTGCATCTTAGACTGGAAGCCGACCCCAACATAGTTAGGAAAAGGCAGGCAGATGATGATGTCTTATTTCTTTCTCCATTCTTCTTCACAGGTGCAAGGAGAGCGCTGGAAGAAGATTCTGCGGACTCTGATCACCGCTGAGGAGATGTTCGACGTGTTCACGCATTACAACGTCGACAGATACCTGACTTCCAGTGGACTCACAGTTCTGCCGGAGTATAGGGGACAGAATATTGGAGCCAAGTTTTTTGAAGCAAGGTAATCTATTTACAGGTCGCGGCACGAAAGTCTGGCGGTGACCGTTATTGCGCAGAAGTAAAAAATAAGAATGTCTTGGGGGGTGCGTTGCGCCGATTGGCTCTCCAGTCGTATAACATGCGCAGATATCCCCTCCACGTTTCGTTCACCGCTAGACTTTCGTGCCGCGACCTGTACTGCATGACTAGCTCCCTATCTAAGTAAAACAACCAAAAAAAAAACCCAACTACCTACTAAAAAATCACGCTCTAATTCGGGGTTTACAAGGTAAAATCGACTCCTCCTATTGTTGAAGTCGGTTAAAATGTAGCCTGTGTTACTCAGTCGGGCCTTAATAACGAATCGATTGACGCTTTCATCAAAATCGGATGAAAAGTGTAAGAGCTACGGAGAAACATACAAACACACAAACTGTTACGTCGTACTCGTACCTACAATTACAAGTAGGTAGGTACTCGAATGATGTAGGTATAGGAATTGTCATTGTAATTTCGACCGTACGCCGAGGGCATAAAATTTCTACTTCTTTATTTTGTATGTTGGGAAGAGACAATGACCGACTATGTAATTGTCTAGAATACCTAATTCGAGTAAGTCGTGGATCTTTCTAGAAGGGTTGGTCACCATATAAATAGCGGACATGTTTGCGTGAGCGGCAGTCTGATTTTGAATACGCAACGAAGCGAATCGAAGTGAACTAGTAAGTGCGATATCTAAGCGAAAGTGATCAGTAGTGTACTTGTGATTGAGTTTGAAGTGTTGTGATTATTAAAGTTATATATAAAATATAAATATATAAGAAAATCTTACATTTATCTTCCTTCTGTTTCAGAGTACCGTTAGGCAAAGCCCTGGGTATCAGCGCCACAGCCACCGTGTTCACAGCCACAACATCCCAGGTGCTCGCAGCCAAATGTGGCTACGATGTGCTGGCTGAACTGAACTACGCAGACATGAAGAAACAGGGCATCGATCTAACTGGCTGTACCACGCCGTCTGCCAAGCTGATGGGCACCAAGTTTCAATAGAGATGGATTTTTTGTAAAATAGTTGTTTTATTTTCCACTTCATTTTTGCCTACTCCCTCTCATAGTACTCGGCCAGAGTGGGAGCGCGTTGCGTGGTGCGGTGCGGGTGCGGCAACGCGCGCGGTTTGCCTGGCCAGACTGGCCGTGCGGCGCGGGCTCGGAGATCCCCGCTCCCGCCAGGGTTACCAACATAAGGGTTTTCCCCCCAAATTTAGGGGTAAATAAGAGGGATGTGATTTTTTTAGGGGCGTTCTATTTTTAGGGGTACTTTTAGTGCTGGGCTAGACTGAAAACGCGGGCGCGGGGCGGCATGCTCAACCATATGAACTTGAACACGCAAAGACGCCATAGCTGCATAGCTCGGTCATTCAAGTGACCGAAGTGAGTACGTGGGCGGCAAGCGACAACCGCGCGTGACCACCGGGGTTCTCAAACTACATAGTTCGAGCCGTGCTATGGCAACTAGGAGTAAAACAAAAATTCACGTTTTTAATTGAAAACAGCGCTATCTTTAAAAAAAAAATATTGTTGCTATGGCTAAATATATTATTGTTGTAAATTAAAATATATAAAAAAAAGGATTTTCAAGTAATTGTGGGAATTTTGACTTAGCTTGAGGGGTAAATATTTTTGGGAGTTGGTAACCCTGGCGCCCGCACTTGCCGCCCGCGCCCTCACTGCGGCCACTTGTATGAACGAGCTATGGTTTGAGCTGCCCGCATGCGATTCGCGTGCGGCCCGCGCCAACTAGCCCGCACCGCAGCCCGCACCCGCGTGCCCACTATGGACACTCCAATGAAGTTCATATGTTTGAGCTCGTCGCACCGCGCCCGCACCGCACCCGCGTTTCCACTCTGGCCGAGCACATAGAGAGGGGGTCTGTGAGATGCCTTTATGCATGCATTTGTTTCATCTGCCGGTGTGCCCCTAGTTATTTATTTATTTAACACTTCAAGCACAAAGTACAGAGGAGGACTTAATGCCATAGGCATTTTACCAGTCAACCTTTGGGTGATGCAGAGACAAGCAGTGGTAGGTGTACATCTGAAAATAATTTAATTAATACTAAGGTAAACTACAAGGATGTATAAAATAATATAAATATATATCAAACTATTTATTACTGTAAATAGATATTTACACGGATTATAATAAAAATACAAACAATAGAGAAAACATAGGTATAAGGTACCGCTGTGATGAAACTGCCAGCTTCTTGCGAATGTACTCTCGAACTTTAATTTTGAAAGTTAAACACTGGCAGTTTGTCTCAAATCATCGGCTAACTGTACCAGCATCCCATGATACTTGATTGTTCAAAAAAGAAAGACTCATCATGTAGGTTGAATAAGATCCAATACGGATCTGGCTCATGGGTCTTTTGGGAAAAAAAATCTCAGTAGATCCACATCTTGAAATCAGGATCCAATGAGAAAAATAATATTATCATTGTCGCTATAGTTGGTGCCAGTTATGATGAATATAATATATAATCTATACTAATATTATAAAGAGGTAACATTTGTTTGTATGTTTGTAAGTTTGTATGTAGGGGGTAATCTCCGGAAGATATGAACCGATTTCACCATTCGAAATTCTTTCACCATTCGAAAGCTACATTCACCCTGAGTGACATAGGCTATATTTTATCCCCCTACTCCCACGGGAACGGGAACTACGCGGGTGAAACCGCTTGACGTCCGCTAGTGATGAATAAATAGCGGTCATTGCCCTTTCCCTAAATCTCTTCGTACGAACCAAAACAAATAAACCATGTACCGTTTTTTATTACAATAAATGTTGAAGATCACGATAGATGACGATTCAAGACTTAAACAGGCTTATTTTTGGTTTTCAAAGTTAGGAAGTTTAATAAATATTAATGTAGGTGGGTCAATGACCGCTATTCTCATATTAACTAGCACCAAGTATAGATCCATTATGGATCTTCTGAGATTGAACGGTCCCAACAGTGGGAAATTTATAGACTGCTGTGTATGAGGTCCTGCTGGGTAAATCCCCAGGTCTAATGTTTATTGCAAGGTTTCTTGTATGGAATTTTTGATGATGGGTGGGTGTTTTTAAAAATTAGAGGTTAGAGCCAAAAAAACTCATTTCATTTGAATAATAATTTATTACAGATGGGTTTTATACAAACATTACAAAATAACATAAATGCTTTTAAAAATCACTGTATCCTAGGATTCCTAGGTATGTAGGTATGTCTTTTTATTTACTTATGTGTGTTGTGGAAGAATACCCTTCTTAGTGTTTAGTTGTGTCGGCACAGAACTGAGCCACTAGTTCCTACTATTTATTGATGCCAAAGATTGAAATCATTAGATTTGCCCAAAGAGATTAAGATCTATAGAGGGTTATCAGAAGAAATGTCATCTTGTCTTAGTGATGCTTACACGCAAAATGATATACTGTAAAACAAGTTGAATTGAGACGCAGGGGGTGAATATAGAGACGCAGGGGGTGGATAGAGACGCAGGGGGTGAATAGAGACGCAGATCAGATAGATCAGATATTAATTCAACGTTAAACGTTGAATTAATATGATATGTTACCAACAAGTACTTAATCTATTTTATTTACTTTGTTATAGTCAGATACTTGATACCGAGGTAGAAAGTACCTCGAACTCAAATAAATAAATCTTAATTTTAAGTAAAAAATAATTCTAGAGACCGTGTTGGCAACATACCATGCAATGAAGGCAGGTCTAATAATTTAAATCTTTGATTACAAGTGCTAAATATAACATTTTCGTGAAACACTTAATTTTTTAGGAAAACTTACTCTTGATAAAAAATAAAGATAATTGAAAAACGACATTGTGCGCATTAAAATTCTCCATAAAGGTAAACGCACACTTAGCAGAGCCGAACGAAGCGACTGAGCCGAAAGAATCCAATTTTAAAATGACTCTTGTTCAATCCTATGAAACCTCGCACACTATTCGGCTGACTTGGACGAATAGATAACGTTATACGTATGATAAAACGTTTGGGTCAACGCGGTCGATTCTTTCGGCGCAGACAAGTGTGCGTTTACCTTAAGATACCGCTCGAATAAGGTGGCTCAGCTGGCTTCAAGTCAATGCCGAAAGGGCACAATGAGCTTTTTTCAAGGCCAGTTTCCACTAAAAAACGATAGATGTCGCTGTACATGACTCAGTGTAACAAAAATTGTTTTCCGTGTCCGGTCGCAGCCAAATTAAGGTTTTACGTGCAGCAGATACCAGTGTCCAAATATTCGGTGCCAGGTCGTATTTTATAGAAATTATAGCCAAAATGAAAAAAGTAAATTGGCAATGCAACAAAAACGCTAATCGAACGAAGTTTGACGAACGCACACAATCTAGGAAGGAACACTTTTGAATGGTTACGCCAGCTCCATACAGCCAAACAATATTTTTTACACTGGTCATGTACAACGCCGTCTATCGTTTTTTGGTGGAAGCTTGCCTAGATAAACCTCATTACCGAATCGAATGTACCCGATTGCTCAACAGTAGGTACTCTATTTTATTTCTACTCTAAACTAAACTAAGCCACAGTGACGCCATCTACAACAATTTATTTAACACACACATAAATACTAATTATTGAAATAATTATAATATATTTATTTATTTAAGAAAGCTTTGGTTTAGTGTACGTTACAAGTTACAATACATAATTAATTTTTACGGAAGGCTTTCTTATCTTATCTTTGACAGTCATTACGTGTAGTTAAAAGGACGGAAGTTTAACAACTAGTCTTACCAAGGGGTATTGTTTTATCTACTAACCGGGTTGTGGAGGTCAGATAGGCAGCCGCTCCATGTAATATACTGGTATTCAGCTAGATCCAGAATTAAGTATTAAGGTGAATGCAGACTTAGCCGCACCGCAGTCACCGCAATCGAATTCTTCGTATAAAGTTCTATGCAATCTGTGTCGGCATGGGCGTACCCAGGGGGGGGGGGGGGCAGGGGAGGGCAATTGATCGTATGAATTCGCCTAATCACTAATCAAAGTGTAAACGGGGCCTTATGTGCTAACTTTTGAATAAACCGTGCCGAGACACTGGCAAAAAGCACGGTGAAATTGCCACAAAAAAAAAAAAACAAAAAAAAAAAACTTTCTTTAATTTTTTTTTTTTTTATTACCTATTTTCTTTCCGTTATTATTTTTTATACTTTTTTTTTTAAAACATGTAAACAGTATGGTCGGTTCTTTCACGGAAGACATCATAAACCGTATTGCTGAAGATCCTCGAAACTTACTTTTAAAGTAGAAGTCGAATTAAACAATTTAAGTAAAATAAAAATGCACAGTCAAATTTACTTTTATTTATTTAACTACCAACCTATGAAGCAGGATCATTTGCGGCTGTTTGCCCTACACACTACACTACATGTAGGTACCTAGCCGCGGACGATCTGACCTAAACAATCTGATGTGCCCCCCCCCCCCCCCCCCCTAGGCCAGGAGCTCGGTACACACGTGTGTCTTTGTGCAATCTGTGTCTATGTCTGTGTGCGAGATTGCATAGAAAAATTCAAATGCGGCGACTTTTGACGAGTTTTGAATAAGTTGAAAGGGAATCGAATGTCTTGGTATGGGCATGTGATGAGGAGGGAAGTATTGCATGTGACTAAAAGAGTGATGAATATAAATGTTGATGGGTGGAGAGGGAGAGGAAGACCAAGGAAACGATGGATGGATTGTGTGAGGAGTGATATGAAGGAAAAAAGAGTAAATGATAGCGTCACGGTTGACAGGGGAGAATGAAAAAACAAATCAGTACAGGAGTCTTCGAGTAATAGTGTGGTGAACATACATAAAAAAAGATTTTGACGAATTGACATCCTCTCCTTTTTTTTAAGTTGGTTTAAAAAGGGCCGCGGGTATACGATGGTAACTAACTGGTACATCGACGATAAAAATGTGATATAATATATCAGAAAAGCCTTCCGTTAAAAAAATAAAAAAAAAACATTATGCAATACAAAAGCACACCCTGTGTAATAATTAATTATTATATGAAAAAAATTAACAAATTATTATGGCAAGATAGTCTTGTCAAGCTTTTAAATAACTATAAATTCTTAATGTATGTGATTAAACCTTTAAAACTCCACGACTGGCCAAAAAGAATCCAAAAAATGATAGTTGTGATTTCTCGAAATTCAAATTATATTACTTTTTTTTGCAACTCGCAGGTTTGTGTCAGATTGTATGTTGATTAAAATATGATTAGCGACAGTAACAAATATGGCTTTACTGAGTTACAATAATTAAAATCATCAATACAACCTTCTAAGTTTATTTAACTCCATTGAATGACGTTTTTCCAGAAAAAAACGTGTTGCGCCGACCCCAAGTAGCATGGCAGGAATATGATGATTATGATGAATGACTTTTTCATCAAATAGTCATTCAATGGGATTAAACGAACACAAGAGGGTTGTATTCATGATTTTAATTCTGTAAATACATACATACATAAGTATTACGTTTGATATACAGCATGACATTGACCTGCAAATCGGAAAAAACGTAAGAAAATTTGAATTTCGCGGGCTAACCTGAGGCCCTACACCCTAACGCTTCGTCCGTATATTCGGATCTATCCGTCTCTGTCACTCGCACTCATCTTCAGACGTGCGCGAGACAGACGAATAGGACGAAACGTTACAGAGTAGCGATCTCATCTTAAACAGTTTTTTTTTAAATAAGTAGTAATTTATCAGTAGTAACTGGATTGTGGAAGTAAGATAGGCAGTCGCTTATATAAAAATACTGGTATTCAGACGACACCAAATTTAAACAGAATAGTAATAAAAACATACATTAAAATGACTTAATAAATAGAGAAAATTACAGACAAAATGGAAAAAAATGGAATACGAACTTTAGAGACGCTTAAATACGTCAAGAACTCAAGAAAATTATATTATTTTCACACATTAAGACTATTTGTCTATTCTAACACTAAGGGTATAAGACTGAAAATGCTGTGGCAAATATGTCCAGTTATGCTAAAATGGACTAACCCACAAAAATATTATAATGGAGTTTAAAAAAAGGCAAGATATCATCATGTATCCAATTTATTTGGGAATGGAGGTGAGGAGCTCGTGGCTAAATAATAACAGGTGCTCGGGTCGATCTTTAGGTTAAGCCGTGCTTGCCTAGGTTGGTCTGTGGATGGGTGACCACCCATTACATACCGAGTTTCCTCCGTGCCTCGGAAAGCACGTTAAGCAGTTGGTCCCGGCTGTCATTTGTAGATCTTTGAAAGTCGTTACAGGTAGTCAGTGGCCCAAAAGGTCTGACAACCAGTCTTACTGGGGTTTCGACCCAGTACTCACTGGGTTGTGGAGGTCAGATAGGCAGTCGCTGCATGTAAAATACTGGTATTCAGCTGTATCCGGTTAGACGGGAAGCCGACCCCAACATAGTTGGGAAAAGGTTAGGCTGATGATGATTTGGTGTGGATTGGTGCATTTTGGCACAACTGGAAACATATTATATTATTATAATGCTGGTTTGACACTAATTACGTAATTATTCGCCTAAACACGTACACAAATCTACGTTTTTATACAATATACGTTTGCCCGTTTTAAGGAACACTAAGCGATACTTTGCACATTGCAATATTGGAATCTGAACTCTTGGCACTAAGGTTGAAATTTCAAAAGTGCACTTTTATTTACGAATTCACATAGGTACAGCGTAGTGTTCGTGAAAACGAGCGTTTTTATCAAAAACTTATACTTAATTACAGATAAGCAATTAAAAATACAATTTACTAAAATTGTATACTTTGAAACCAAATAAAGTAATTATTGACACTTTATAAGGCTTTTTTGACGTCAATATAGACTATGTTTGACCCTAATGGTTGATTTGGAGACTAAAAAGTATGATTTATTTAGATTACATCTTAAAATGGCAATACAATTCAGTGGTTTTCCTAGTAATATGGAATATTCCGAAATAAAGGCGAGATTAGAATATAATACTTTAAAAATCAAGATATTATTTTAGTTTTCCCTTTTATTCTGAAAGCCTTTTCAATTAAATCTGTTGTGTAAACTCATGTTAACATAATAATTCAAATAATAAAATTGTCTAAATAGGGCATTGTGCACACCGACTCATCAAGCCCACTGGTGGGACCAGAGGGAATTGATTAAAATCATTAAAAGTTGTTCCCGTTGGCCCCACGACGCCGCGCCCTTTGCAACGAAGGAGCCATCGGGAATTAATTAAAAGTTGTTCCCGTTGGCCCCACGACACCGTTTGCACTAAAGGAGCCATCGGGAATTGATTAAAATAATTAAAAGTTATTCCCGTTAGCCCCACCGCGCCGTTTGCACCGGTGGAGCCATCGGGAATTGATTAAAATAATTAAAAGTTGTTCCCATTGGCCCCATCGCGCCGTTTGTACCGGTGGTAGAGCCATCGGGAATTGATTAAAATAATTAAAAGTTGTTCCCGTTAGCCCCACCATATTTTTTGATTGCATAAATTCCTGAAGACAGTCCATTTTTCTGTGAATGTGAAGAACTCGCAGAACAATAGTTGTTCAGTTTCATAGTCCAAGACACCACGCGAGACATCTCGTGTTTATTATGTTACACCTTGTTTATTAGCCTTATAGGAGAGGAACTTGTGGCTAAATAATAACAGCCACTCGGGTCGATCTTTAGGTTAAGCCGTTACATACCGAGTTTCCTCCGTGCCTCGGAAAGCACGTTCAGCAGTTGGTTTCGGCTGTCATTTGTAGATCTTTGACAGTCGCTACAGGTAGTCAGTGGCCCAAAAAGTCTGACAACCAGTCTCAGCAAGGGGTATCGTATTACCCAGTACTAACTGGGTTATGGAGGTCAGATAGGCAGTCGCTCCATGTAAAATACTGGTATTCAGCTGCATCCGGTTAGACTGGAAGCCGACCCCAATAAAACTTGGGAAAAGGTTAGGCAGATGATTGTTTATGAGCCTTATAAATAAACGACATTTGATTTTCATTGATTATGCATAGTCCGGCAGCAGATATATTGATCAGGCTATCAATAAAACGAAACAAGAACAATTATTTTAGATTTCGAGTAAATTTTCACATTGTAAAATATTCTACGTTGTCTTTTAAAAATATTGCTCAAAATCGTGTTACTTTTAAGCATTACATACAATGGCAGTATTTAAACAATACTCATGGTCTGTTTTACTAGCTCTGTATAAGATTTAGTTATTTTTTCTGGCAGATATTCATTTTTAAACAGGGAAAAATTTAATTAGCTAGTGAGACTCGGCAGATGTGATGGGAATCACAAGTTAACTAGAAAAAAATAATCTGATGCAGTTTCTTTGTTTTTAGGGATCCGTACGCGAAAGGTAACCAACGGGACCCAATTACTAAGCCTTCGCTGTCCGTCCGTCCGTCTGTCTATCTCATGATCCGTAATAGGCGAGACGACAATAAAAATCTAATTAGTCCATCAGATAGATTTCCAAAAAATACTGGACATATATTTTTTCTTTTGTAACATACACTAAAATTGACAAAGATATGACGCTTATAAAATTCTCAATATGTCAACAACAACAGCATGGGCTGTTGTTGTTGACATATTGAGAATTTTCGTCCACTGCTGGACATAAGCCTCTCCCATGATGGGAGGAATTAGCCGTAATCTCCACGCTTGGCAGGCGGATTGGAGATCGCAGTGATGAAAAACTAACAGAAAACGCTGCTGCCCATTCTCTGGTCTACGGAGGCGCAAGGTGTTCTGCCTCAGACATTACGAGCCTTATACGACACCCGTCAGTGTAATGAGTTGGTTCTATTCTACTCTGCCGGATACCACGCGGCTCAATACGTCACGCTTAGGTATAATTTTAAGTTAGTTCTGACGTCACGAGCCCCCACTCCCGAGTTATGATGCGTTTTATCTTTGTCAATATTCATTGATTTACAAAAACAAAAAATACGTGTCCATTATTTTCCAATACTCTAACTGACGGACTAAATAGATTTGCAATTTATTGATACTGTCGTCATGCCTATTATGTAGACAGTTGAAAATTTCACAGAATGTGTATTTCTGTTGCCGTTATAACAATAAATATTAGTTAAAAATTAAAGGGGACTCCCCAACTAAGATGGTATGGTACGGAACCCTTCATACGCGTATCCGACTTGCACTTGGCCGATTTTTTTTATTTTGCATCGTGTTTTTATACCGATATCATTTGAAAAGTATATAGGTATTTTATTTATTTATTAAGGTTCACCTACAGCACATACATACACTTACATAAACTAAATCGTATGGTAATATTATACTATATAAAGCTTTCTAATATATATGCCAATTACAGGTAAATACAACATTAAATATTCATCAAATATTTTTTAAACTGAAAACTAACTACAACGCCGACGAAACTTCATCAAATCATTTTTATGCCGTATTTTTTTATTCTTTTTTATTTATCTTGCCTTAAATAAATAACTTCGCAAGCTAAGTAAATGTGACCCCGTATAGAAGATATTGGTGTCAAACTAAACTTAATTTAGGCTATTGCTATCTTTTACTAAAATACAGTGCGAGGAAAGGACGGCTATAGCTATGAACTAAGTTAGAGATGTCAAACTAGTTTATGCCTTGCACTTCACCGTGTTTTTAGTCGACATGTTTTTACGTGCACCCTTCATTTGTATGGAAATATTAGTTCCAATAAAATTTGACAGCTCTAAATTACATCCATCTCTTTCTCGTTTCATTAGAGAGAGAAAGATAGCAATATCCTAAATTAAGTTTAGTCTGTGCACAACAGAATCGACACCATTACCTATACAAAGATAGTAAAACAGTCCTAAAATATAATTACTCAGACATTTTTATACAAACATTTCATCACTTTTGGAAATATAGATGGAGGCAAGTTCAGTCAGTTTACTTCTTCAGTTTTTCTTGCAGCCAATCAGCTGTGAGTTCGTCTATCTCCCTTACTTCTAGCAAACGTGGGGCGCCTACCGTCGCTGCTAACGCTCTTTGGGTACCAGCGTACATCACCTGAAACAAGAATTTGTGTGGTATAACTAACGTGACCATACGTCCCGATTTGGCCGGGACAATCCCGGTTTCAGGCAGTCTGTCCCGGTGTCCCCAGCGAAGCCAACATAGTCCCGGTTTTGCAAGCAGACCCAACGATAGTTTAAAATTTATTTTTTCCACTCAAATTCCGGCTGGAATGCCGAGAATGTATCTACTGAAAACCGTATAAACAAATATAAAACTAAAACAAATACAAATATACGACTTAGAAGTCATGCCACTACTGGGGGCTTAGTTAGTAAGTCATGCCAACTTAACTATTTTGTGTTTAGAGATTTGATTATTTTGTGTTATTCTATCTTCTATACTAAAATACTTGTCATCATCTGCCTAGCCTTTTTCAACTTTATACTAATACTTATAAAACACTAAAAACTTTTTTTTATTATATATTTCCGCACATGTGTCCCGGTCTGACAAAATAAATAAATGGTCACGTTAGGTATAACTACAATTAAAAAACCCGAAAACTGAAAAATCACGGTCTAATGAGGGATTTTCTTTTTAGCTCTTCCCTAGTCGCTGGATAGATGGCGCTTAACTTAGTACGCTAATGCAAGGAACGGAACCTTAAACACTGATTTTAGCAAAGCGCGAGAAAACTAGGTTATATTCGGAAGGTTAAGCAAACGAAAGTGTCAGTCAACGAGCGTATGTGACGTAACGCAATGTTTTTTTTTTTCCAAGCGTTTTGGCTTTGGCACCAACTATCGTAGTCATTTCAACGCCCTCTATAAAGTTCTTAGAAACTAAGTTTTTTTATAATACCTCAAAAAGAAAACCTCTCATTAAATTCGAGGTTTACAAGGTAAAATCGACTCCTCCTATTGTTGAAGGCGGTTTAAATGTAGCCTATGTTACTCGAGCTATAATAACGAATCAATTGACACCTTATTCATCAAAATCGGATGAATAGTTTAGGCGCTACGGAGGAACATACGTAAATACAAACATACATAGACTGCTAAAATCATAACTCTTCCTTTTGGCTTCGCCCTAATCAAGTAATAATACAAGGTGTAAACAGACTCATCACGAAGCCGTCAACCAAGCATTCTGTACATGAAACTAAGTAACTTTAAGCTAAAATTATTTAGTCGAGTGCAATTCATGACATAAAATACCCAAAAGGTGGAACGAAGTTTATAGTGGCCCGATTTTCATGGGACTTTTTTTATTGAGTCCTGGAAGAGTGGAGACGAAAGTTAAAAAAAAAATTTCGCCACTCGCGACTTTTTTTTATTTTAATTTACATTGAAAAAGCATCAGTTACCAATTTGAAAAAGAAATCTAAGTCAAGGAAATTTTCAAAAATACTTGAAATATACAACAATGAACAAAGAAACAGACCAAATTAGCGTTTAATGGATGCACGTAGGTCACAATATTACGCTACAATTTGAATTCGCCGAATTCGAAGTTATTCATAAAAGAAAAAAAATATTTCAATGAAAATTAAAAAAAAGTTGCGAGCGTCGAAATCTTTTTTTTAACTTTCTTCTCCACCCCTCTAGGAACTCAATAAAAAAAGTCCCACGAAAATCCGACCACTATACATTCAGTCAAAAAAGTATCGGGAATGGATGATTTGTTTATGGTTCCAAATTCAAATTTTTGTTTTTTTGTAGTTGTTAGATTGGCACAACTGTTTTCCATTTTGGCGCGGAGTTTGAGTTGCATCTGTTATTTATATTAAATACAGTGCTGGTTTTAGTAATATCATATACAGGGTGGAATTTTGTAATGCCACCTGGAGGGAAAGTACTCTTAATACCGGAGATAGCAAATTTTACTCAAAGGAAACATTCCTTCATTTTTAAAAAGAAATTAATCTGCATTCAAAGATTTTGAGAATTCGCGTGCCACACTCGGGAATCGAACCGTCTAAATTACAAAAAAATAACACCCTGTACTTTTATGTCGCCAATCGATAGGGTCAATTATAAGGATCAAATCCCTCTAACAAACATGATAAATTAAATGAAAGGAAAACCATGAAATCTTAAGTTATAAATTCAATGGGATAAATTCAATAGGTACGTTTTAGCACTGTAATAAAATTATGGACCTTTACAATTGAAGAGAATAAGATTGCAGAAGAAGATTGCAATTTGCATGTGTTTGTTTGTGCAAATTGCAATATTCCTATGTAAATAGTTCTTCGTCATTTTAATTAATAAATGTCGTCAAAAGAGAATTGTTTACTATGTTCGTAATTGGATGGACCTTTGACTAAAAGTGCTTTATCTTATCCCATTGAATTTATAAGTGAAGATTTCATAGTTTCTCTTTCATTTAATTTATCGTATTTGTTAGAGGGATTTGATCCTTATGATTTACCCTATCGATTGGTGCCATAAAAGTACAGGGTGTTATTTTTTTGGAATTTAGACGGTTCGATTCCCGAGTGTGACACGCGAATTTTCAAAATCTTTGAATGCAGATTAATTTCTTTTTAAAAATGAAGGAATGTTTCCTTTGAGTAAAATTTGCTATCTCCGGTATTAAGAGTACTTTCCCTCCAAGTGGCATTACAAAATTCCACCCTGTATAGTGTGTATTGCGAATTTCATAATGGACAAAAATATCGAACAAAGAGTTTGTCTTAAATTTTGCATCGCCAATGGAATTTCGTGTTCGGAGTCACTGAAAATGTTACAGAAGGCTTATGGTGAATCGACTTTATCAAAACTCGTGCTTATGAGTGGTTCAAAGCGTTCAAAAGCGGTCGAGATGTGATGGAAGATTTGCCTCGCTCTGGTAGGCCGTCAACGTCTGCAACTGAAGTTAACATCGCAAAAGTGAAGAAAATAGTGACT
Organism: Xestia xanthographa; assembly: GCA_905147715.2. Taxonomy (NCBI): domain Eukaryota; kingdom Metazoa; phylum Arthropoda; class Insecta; order Lepidoptera; family Noctuidae; genus Xestia; species Xestia xanthographa. The sequence continues at coordinate 22,324,937 of LR990667.1, forward strand.
GAAAATCCCCATTCAACTCTGAGAGAGATAGCCGCCGAACTTTCTGTATCTCACGAGTCGATCCGTACCATTTTAACTAATCATTTGGGTATGAAACATGTTGTTGCTCGGCTAGTCCCAAAAGATCTGAATTTTCTCCAAAAACTCAATCGCATGAAAGTCGCTGAGGACATGCTAGAACGAGTCAGTTCGGACCCAACATTCATGAAACGCATTGTTACTGGTGACGAGACGTGGGTTTACGAGTTTGACATGCAAACTAGTCAACAAGCTTCGGAGTGGCGCCTTCCAACTGAACCGAAACCGAAAAAACCACGCCAAAGTCGATCAAAAGTCAAAGTCATGTTGACTGTTTTCTTTGACTATCGCGGTGTTGTGCACTCTGAATTCTTACCGGAAGGTCTAACGGTAAATAAAGAATATTATTTGAGCGTTATGCGGCGTTTAAGAGAGCAAATTCGACGAAAAAGGCCAGATTTGTGGAAAGAAAATTCTTGGATTTTGCACCACGACAATGCGCCTTCGCACAAGGCTATCATTGTGAACGAATTTTTGACCAAACACTCAACAAATACCATCCAGCAACCACCATATTCACTAGATATGGCTCCTGCTGACTTTTTTCTTTTTCCTATACTCAAATTACCACTTCGTGGCACCCGTTTTCAATCGATAGAGGAAATAAAGGAGAATTTTCGGCGAGAACTGAACTCAATTCCGGAAGCAGCTTTTAAAAAATGTTTTGATGGATGGATTATTCGTTGGCGCAATTGTATCGTTTCTAAAGGAGCATACTTTGAAGGTGATAAAATAAATTTGGATGAATAACAGACATTTTGTGTATTATTGATCTTTTCCCGGTACTTTCTTGACAGAGTAGTAAACTGTGTTCCACCTTATTGTCTAATTGCACTCGACTAATTGCTGGGAAACGAGTTTTTTTTTTTGGGGTGGAAAATCAACGTAACGCATTCAAAACATTGTTCTGATGGATGCGTAGAATAGTACAAGGGGAGGTATTTAAAGTTAAGTTAGAACAATAAACTAGTATTAGCTGGAACTTTGACCTCCAATTGTGTCGATTCTGTTGTGCACAAACTAAACTTAATTTAGGATATTGCTATCTTTTTCTCTCTAATAAAACGAGAAAGAGACGAACGTAATTTAGAGCTGTCAAATTAAGTTTAACTAATATTTCCATACAAATGAAGGATGCACGTAAAAACATGTCGACTAAAAACACGATGAAGCGCAAGTCATAAACAGTTTGACATCTCTAACTTAGTTCATAGCCTTAGCCGTCAAGTCGACGTAAAGGAACTCGACGCAGGGGGAATGATTCCTTTTTTAGAGAAAGAAAGAAAGAAAGAAATATATTTATTTGGGACAAGCACAGGAAATACAAAAAATAATATAAAAAATAACTAATAAAGAATCTAAAACTAAACAATAAAAATAATCTAAAACTAAATCATAAAAGGAAAACCTGCAGTGCGAGGCCAAAAAGGCTCCTATCTCAGCATGTTGCTGCGATAAATGAAAACAAATGCAGCGCTGGTTTTCTGATAGGGCCCACTGTGATGTCACGGTTTTTCGCACTGCCTTTTAGTGAAAGATAGCAATATAAATTAAGTTTAGTTTGCGCACAACACAATCGACACCAATATCTCCGTAACTAAAAGGTTCCCAGGTATGGGCCAGAACAAAAAATGATCGCAATGACGACGAACAAGAGAGAATGTGCTATAATCCCCCACGCGGCCCCAGTGCGGGTTGGTAGATGTCACGTCTTCGAATGTTTAGTTCTAGGACATGCCGGTTTCCTCACGATGTTTTCCTTCACCGTTTTGAGAGTAGTGGTCAAAGTAATGCGCCTGCTTGGGTTTGAACCCACGACTTACTGTTCGTAAGTCGGGGCCGCCACCACTGGGCCACCGCTGCTCTTATAGTTAAGATACCTACTCATCATCAGCCTAGTCTTTTCCCAAGATTTGTTGTGGTCGGCTTCCAGTCTAACCAGATGCAGCTGAATACCAGTATTTTACATGGAGCGACTGCCTATCTGACCTCCACAACCCAGTTAATACTGGGTAATACGATATCCTGGTTGTCAGACTTTTTGGGCCACTGACTACCTGTAACGACTGTCAAAGATCTACAAATGACAGCCGGGACCAACTGCTTAACGTGCTTTCCGAGGCACGGAGGAAACTTGGTATGTATTGGGTAGTCACCCATCCACGGACCATCCTAGGCAAGCGCGGCTTAACCTAAAGATCGATCCGAGCGGCTGTTATTATTTAGCAACGAGCTTAGCACAAGTTAGGAGACCTACTATGAATGGTATCTATACTAATATTATAAAGAGGTAACATTTGTTTGTAAGTTTGTATGTAGGGGGTAATCTCCGGAAGTAATGAACCGATTTCAAAAATTCTTTCACCATTAGAAAGCTACATTCACCCTGAGTGACACAGGCTATATTTTATCCCCGTACTCCCACGGGAACGGGAACTACGGGGGTGAAACCGCGGGATGTCAGCTATTATGTATAAGCTACATACCTGTAACTCCATGTGCGCGTCTCGCGGTGTGTAGAATATGAAGCACATAGGAAACGACACCCGTCCGTCGTCGTGGTCCAGCTTGTAACTAAAAATGTACGACAAACATATACATTAAACTTTTATAACGTAGGCGCGGACCTGTGGACGGAGAGCTATGGGCTAGCTCGCCGTCCGTCCGTCTCATGACGACAGGCCGTGTCGAGGAGGAGTGTTCCACGCGCGCCTCGAAGAAAGTCAGCAAAAGGAAGGGGTCCGTAAGGACCGATGCCTGCCGGGGTTGCGGGACTGTTCGAAAGAGATACCGTGGCCCGGGAACACAAAGGGCGATGAAGGAACATGGATGGGTTTTAGTCAGTAAAAGTCTGACACTCAATCCTGCTCCGCCCAGAGCGGGAGGAGTCGTTTGATGATTTCCCAAACGAAAAGAAGGGTTTTAGCCATCTGGCTACGGAACCCTTAAAAACCGGCCAAGTGTGAGTCGGACTCGTGCATGAAGGCCGTAATATCATAGTAGAGCCCCCTTTAATTTTTAATTTATTATTTGTTGTTATAGCGGCAACAGAAATACGTCATCTGTAAAAATTTCAACTGTCTACCTATTACGGTTCATGAGATACAGCCTGGTGACAGACAGACGGACAGTGGAGTCTTAGTAATAGGGTCCCGTTTTTACTCTTTGGGTACGGAAGCCAAAAAAAATAGACCTGGGAAGAGAAAGTTTTTAAGTGTTTATAGCAGCCGGGCGCTGCAAGCAGGTCTTTACGGTGGTCATATGCAACTTAGGTTGACTGTAGATCTATACTAATCTATTCTAATATTATATACTAGCTGTTGCCCGCGGCTTCGTTCGCGTGGCAATTTTGATGTGTATGTAAGTACGAACAAAAACCTTTTAAAATCAATATTGCTTACCTTCCATAACATACGGCGTGATAATATGAAGCCTAAAGCCTTCCTTGGTTTACAAAGAAAATTTTTGCTGAATTTCAATTCAGATATCTATCCAGTAGTTTTGGCGTGAAGCCGTACCATACACACAGACAAACAGACAAAAATTCCAAAAAGTCACTTTTTGTCATCAGTTACGTTTTTCTAACAAAAGCCACTTATTTTTTCTCGAAAATTCTCAATGCTTACAGTTTTTCTTTCGTTACTGTTTTATTATATGATAGATATTTTTGATTTTTTGTTTGTACCAAATAAACTCAAACTACTAGACCGATTCTAACCAATTTTTTACCAATAGAAAGCTAAATTATCAGGAAGTAGCATAGGCTATAAATTATATTTATATCATACAATTTAACCGAATTATCACAATTTTCGCGGACGAGGTCGCGGGCTAGTGCTACTGTAGCGTAACGTAGTTTCAATACACTCACCTGTATACAATAAACCGAGGCTGGTGAGATGGCAAGATATCTTGCAGCTCCTCTAACTCAACATTCTCCAACTCCTCATCCACCTCCAAGGTCTGTTTCTCTCTGTTCACCTAGAAATTACAGAGATTTAACATCATCACACACAGTTAAACATAGTCTAAACAACAATAAAGCCGCATACCCACCGCGGCGCACGTGTGTTAAGCTTAGCTTTGCAAGAAAATGTCATGTGATTATGTGCACGAACCACGGCCACGCTATGCATGACATGACGTCATTAGTACATGCGTACCTTGCTCGAATAAGGTGCTCATATAGCTCAACACTATGCAGGCTATGCATGCGGTACACAAATATTTACCCACGACCATGCCGCGGTGGGCCACGCACGCTACAGTTGGTCTTAGTTGTGGGCGTGCTATATGTACTGCAGTGAAAACGTAGACCGATGTTGTCAAGCAAATGAATCCACGTAGAGCTAAAATGCGCAGGGTGCTCGTGCACAGCGTGCACTGCAGTAGGTTTGCGCCTTATTGGACCCATGTGTAATACCTAACTTGATTTTAAAAGAGTGTCCATGGAGTTCTATCATGGGGTCTAGGTTTCCGCACTTAGTCCTTGAAGAGGACCATTGTGCGTGAGCCATGGTGGCCGATTACTCCATGGAGTTTCTTGCATATTCTTCTCCATTGAAAGCTTTGGAATGGACTACTACAGTACTTTCACAGTTACCTATTATGCCTTCTGGCTGAAACTGGTTCTTCTAAGCAAATAAATAAAATTGAAGTGTCTGTTTGTAATTTCAAAAGAACAGCTTTTTACTGAATGGATATAATGTAAGTATATATGGTACTTATAACAAAAAATAATGTTTCTAATTTTGGTCTGCCTGTCCGTTTGCTTTGGCTAATCTCAAAAACGGCAGGACCGATTTGACGGGGCTTTTACTGGCAGATAACTGATCAGTTTATGTTATAGGGAGTAATATAGATTACTTTTATTTTGTAAAAAGGATTAGGGTTCTGTACAAAAAAGAAAATTGCAGACATGAGACACATACAGATAAAACACAGTACTCCCATATTACTTATTGTATGTTGGTCTAATATTATGTTTAATGGTTTACTTAAATTGTCAATTCACTATGAATCATTCGGATCAATAAAATAATAAGCAAATCCTGTACCAAGTACTCCATGTATTATTTTATGACGTAAGTAAGTCCGGAGATACGGTTGAATGATTCAGATTTAATGAAGCTCATCAATCCAATCCAATAGGAAAAATACCATCAACTAACAAGTTTACAGGAAGAGGAATAGTTATAGCCACTTTATAGATAGATATACCCGGATATATGACTAAGGGAAGTAGGAAATTAAACATTGAAAATACCTTTAATATAAGCGCAGAATTGGACGTGTGTTTCTGAAATCTGAACTTCTTTAACACTTCCTTCACATCATCTGTTATGTCACAAACGTTCACATTGTGTGCCGACATGTTTATTATTTGAGTATAATAGAAAAATAAACAATAAATACAGAAAATATCCGCAGTGTTGTTTACGTCGACAAAGTGACAAGTGACGTCAACGCCCTTGACAACGATAGAGGTGGAAAGTGTTCATGGTTCATTAGCTAGTCGATCGATTACAATTGGTAGATAATATTATTTTAGAAAAAAAAACATCGTCGTTGAATATTAGTACTGCTGTAATTTGTGATACAGGCTGTGAAAGAAAGAAACTTGGAGTTTCTTTCTTTCCCAGCCTGTATCACAAATTCTCCCTTGAATATTGTCTTTACAAGGTTTCGATCACGCCAACAAAGGAAAAAAAAATACCTCTATCTATGCCTCTATCACATTTGATGATTTGAAAAATCCTTTTGTTCAACAAAAGTTTCATTCGGACGATCTTTCGTTAAATGTCGCACAGCAGTGTTGCCCCGGCGTAAAGCAGCCTTTATAGAACCACTCTACTAATTCGTTCATAAACCTGAAACATTTAATCTTGAAACCGAGTTCCATTTAATTTTCCCAAACGCAGAAATAAATCCTGTGTTATTCAGCTACACTTATTTCATGATTCAGATTAATCTAAATAAAAGATTATTAACTATGTGATGGTTGCGAAAATGTTTTGGATGATTTCCAATGATATTCTAACAAAATAGGGAACGTGCACAACGACGGTGGTGCCAACTGGCGTCACCAATCCGAATCTTGTACCAAATTAATACTTGACATTGACATGTAAAACAAGTAAACAGAATTAATTTTATTATTGAAAATGATTATTCTAGCTAATCATAATCCATTGTTGCATTTCTGGATGTACCAATACATCCACAAAAATGAAAATTAATCAAATAGCGTAAAATAATAAAATTCTATTACTTTCCAAAGAATAGTACTCTCATACCATGTATAAGTGAAAAACGCAAAAAATGGATAAATGCAGTAACAAATATATTTGAACACAATTTGTTTTTGTTACACTCTGCATTGAAAAAGTTCAATAGCCTTCAAAATCAACCGTGCAAGCAAACATTAAATGGTACTGGCGTACCATTTAAACTTCAGCAAACACACATATGTTGCACTGAAGTTCACACCGAATATTCCTCAACAGTTAAACAAAGAGTCCACATGTACTCAGATTATAAACATGGATAAACAATAAAGTTTTTAGTTGGCTGCACTCCTTGTGGTTTCCTAAGTTTTGTATCTAAATGCTACGGAGGGCGTTCTAGTGATTGCTTAGTTATAACAAATGATTATGGATTAGACTGCACTGAAGTTCACACCGAATATTCCTCAACAGTTGAACAAAGAGTCCACATGTGCTCAGATTATAAACATTGGTATACAATAAAGTTTTTAGTTGGCCGCACTCCTTGTGGTTTCATAAGTTTTGTATCTAAATGCTACGGAGGGCGTTCTAGTGATTGCTTATAACAAATGATTATGGATTAGACTGCACTGAAGTTCACACCGAATATTCCTCAACAGTTGAACAAAGAGTCCACATGTGCTCAGATTATAAACATTGGTATACAATAAAGTTTTTAGTTGGCCGCACTCCTTGTGGTTTCATAAGTTTTGTATCTAAATGCTACGGAGGGCGTTCCAGACTGCACTGAAGTTCACACCGAATATTCCTCAACAGTCTCCACATGAACTCAGATTATAAACATAGTTATACAATAAAGTTTTTAATTGGCTGCACTCCTTGTAGTTTCCTAAGTTTTGTATCTAAATGCTACGGAGGGCGTTATAGTGATTGCTTATAACAAATGATTGTGGATTGATTTTTCTGCCTGGAGATACTGTTCTCGCTGATAAAGGATTCCCTTCCATTAAAACATGTGTTGAAAATAAGAAAGTTGTTTATGCCACCGTTTCTTCATGCACCACAATTTTCATCAGAGAAAATAAACGAAACATACAAAATTCATATTGGTCAACATTCATGTTACGCTGACAAACATTATTGATAGACCGGAACCCATGTTTTATACCTTTTATCATAATCAAAAATAATACTTTTGAAGAGATTTGCGTGACAGGTGACAGCATAAGTTTCCTTTACTGTCCGCATAGTGTCTCTTTTGTCGTTTAGTGCTGCCACCTATAGTTCCTGCACGTTCCCTATAGTAGATACGGTATTCTGAACGTAAATGTCAACATGACATATTGAAATGAAAAGTACATTTTCCTGCTGTTCACTCTTTAAACATTTTTTTGTTAAAATATCAACAAACAAACCATAAAAATAGATTCTGTAAATTTTAAGTAAACTAGCTTCTTCCGTTGAGTGTTTTACATCAATTTTATCATTAATTCTGGTGTATTAAGGTGAATTTTAATATCAAAAGGTGTTTGTCCGTGATTAAAAGTAGTTTATAATTTTATCAGTTTTCTGCAATAGTGTATGTCTAAGCGGCCTAAATAAAGGTCAACAGCATTGTGGAGGATTGTGCAGTGTTTGTAAGTATCGTTAACCACTTATATTTAGCGATAATTCTGGCATAAACATAGCGTAAAGTAGCTTAGCAAGAATTTCTGTGAAACCTCGATCGTGGGCAACTTTCTCATTGTTGGTAAGGTTTATAATAAAAAAAAAACGTGCAAACGTCAGTTAAGATGTTCTGTCGTTGGGTTTATCTGTAGATATAGTGCATAATTCTAAGAGATTACACAATTTTAAAGGATTAACAGTTATTAGATAAGAAATCAGAATTAAATCTCTTTAAGTCTCAATGACATCGCCTTTTTGAAGAGTTAGTGACCTAAATATGTTAATGAGAATGTGGTGGACCTTGATTTATCAGTGGAACATTTAAATATTGAGATTTAATGGTAAATATCTGTTGTTTACGGTGTTATAGTAACTAGAAAGGGTGAGTAGAGATCTTTTAAAATTAATTCATGCAAATAAAATTAATGTTAAAAGAAAGCATTACATTTTTCTTAAACTATACTATGAAAACTATTGCAATTTTGCATGAAACTATTGTGGTAGAATGTGTCCTGCTCTAAAACATTTTTGTAACATCCTTTATCCCTTCGTCTGTGAAATGTTAAACTCCCTTTCTAATTGCCCTTTATATAAAACATGCATTCAGTTCAAGAATACTTTTTGGAATGCACAAACGCACCCCCCCACACAAACATACACTCCTCTCCAACACACACACACACACACACACACTCATAAACACTCCTAGTTTTTGTAAACAGAGTTTTTTCTTTCCAATATAAAATATTATTATAAAAAAATATTACTTATTATAAAAAAATATATTATTATAAATAAAAATATTATTATAAATAAAAATATTATTATAAAAAAAAACATTAAGCCCGACCGAATCGGTCTGATGCCATTGTTTAACTATTATGTCTACTTCGCTAACAGATGAAGGTTTATGTACCACATAATATGTTAATAAATATATTTCCTTACTTACAAGGACTAGGCTAGGCCAGTCTCACATGAATCTAACAAATATTCTGCCCCAAAGACCTATTCTGAAAATAGATCTTCTTTGATATCTCAAAGAAGACCTATTTGTTTAAAACTCTTGCTTATGCTTATGAAGCTCGATAATTGTCCCACATGATCATTTTACCAGGATAAACAGTATCATATGTGTTAGTCCAGCTCATAAACTGTCTGTGTGTTAAATTTCATACAAATCCATTCAGTAGCTTTTACGTGAAAGAGTAACATACACACATACAAAATTTCGCCTTTATAATATTAGTGTGATTGTGTTTAGTTTAATTCTAAGGAACAGTCGAACAGACATATTTTGTCTTCAATGAGACAGCTTTTCAAAAAATGCTGATTCATATCTGTTCTGAACTGTAAAGATTCTATTTGCAAGCATCTAATTTTGAGCTCTATGACTAAGCTCATCCAAGGATTTAATTTTTTGTTAATGTGTTTGTTACGAATTAACTCAAGAACTACTCAACCGATTTTAAAAATCCTTTCACCATTAGAAAGCTACATCTTTACCGAGTAACACAGGCTATAAATTATATTGATATCATGCAAATTAGCCGAGCTATCACAATTTTCGCGGGCGAAGTCGCGAGCGAAGTACTAGTAGTACATTCTGATTAAGGAAAAGAAATTGACAGCTAAACAAACAATTTTAAACACAAAGTGATAGAAGACAATAGGAATATTTTGTATTGTGATGAATATTGTATGTTTAGAGTTAAAATCTTCATTGATTACTAAGAATTTTATTTGTTTGGAAATCGAAATAGAAAAACTAGCTGAAAAATTTATAAATAGTCCATTGATACGTTTTCGTCTTATTTATTGTATAACGGGCTGGTATCCGCAACTCCACGTCAAAGCGCGTATTTTGCTTATGGGCTATAATCCACCACGCGGGCCCAGTGCGGATTGGTAGATGTCACATGTCTTCGAATGTTTAGTTCTAGGACATGCCGGTTTCCTCATGATGTTTTCCTTCACCGTTTTCAGAGCAGTGGTGATGAAATAAATTACACAAAGTAATGCGCCTGTTTGGGTTCGAACTCGCGACTTACTGTTTGTAAGTCGGGGCCACCACCACTGGGCCATCGCTGTTTTCGTCTTATTTATGACGATTTTGTAAATACAAACACTATCTTGAATTGCTTACAAAGCAGGTTGGACAAGTGTGTAAGGCAGCAGACTTGTACCTAATAGTACAGCCCTTATATAATAGGGGACGACCCTATTGCCATCAACCGGGCACAAATCCAGACTCCGTGGCTGCTACAGATATGATGACCCTAATGGCGCAACGGTAGTGAGGCTGCCTTACGTTCTTGGGGTCCCGGGTTCGAATCCCGGTAGGAGCAAATGTTTGTGTGATTAGCATGGACATTTGTTTCCGAGTCATGGTTGTTTATATGTATAATAACTATATATTTACAAACAAAAAGTATCTATGTCCACGACACAAGCCTGGTTGCTTAGTGTGGCACTAGATGGCGCTGTGTGTAATGTCCAGCGATATTTATTTATTTTCTGAGATATTCCTAATGAAAAAATCCAATAACACTTTGCCCGACCCGGGACGCTTGTGACCAAACGATTAACGGAGCAGTGCTCTTGTATTTAATTAGTATGTATTGGTGTGAAGTCATTAAACGTTTTAATTTCTTTGTTTCAGATTCAGTGATTAATAATGGATTGGACTAGTAGTGAAGTTTTGTGATTTAAACTGTAAGAGGAAGTAATTATCACCATGTCTACATCATGTAAGTATTCCTACTTTACTTCATCATCATCATCTGCCTAGCCATTTCCCAACTGTGTTGGGGTCGACTTCCAGTTTTACCGGATGCAGCTGAATACCAGTATTTTACATGGAGCGACTGCCTATCTGACCTCCACAACCCAGTTAGTACCGGGTAATACGATACCCCTTGGTAAGACTGGTTGTCAGACTTTTCGGGCCTCTGACTACCTAACGACTGTCAAAGATCTACAAATGACAGCCGGGACCAACGGCTTAACGTGCTTTCCGAGGCACGGAGGAAACTCGGTATGTAATGGGCGGTCACCCATCCACAGACCAACCTAGGCAAGCACGGCTTAACCTAACGATCGACCCGAGCGGCTGTTATTATTTAGCCACGAGCTCCTCCTACTACTAACTTCTACACTACTATGGATACTTTACTTCATCATCATCATCATCATTTCAGCCGTGCGACGTCCACTGCTGGACATAGGCCTCCCCAAGTGTCGCCACATTGACCGGTCCCGTGCGACTCGCATCTAGCGGATCCCCGCAACCTTCACCAGGTCATCTGTCCACCTAGTGGGAGGCCTTGGCCTAGTCGCCACTCCTGAACTTAATGTGGCGACACTTGGGGGAGGCCTACGTCCGGCAGTAGACGTCTTTTGGCTGAAATGATGTTGATAGGATATTTAGGAAGGATTGGCCAATCTGGGCATGCGCCCAGTAGGGCTATTACGTATCTTTTTGATCTCCAGTGACTATCAAGCTTCGGGTGTACACCGAACTTTGATGACAACCGAGAATGTCAAAATATTAGTATTACACAGAGTGGATATCACTTTACTGTGCCTAACAGCCCGGGTACGGTGTAACGTCTTTCACGAAAGCCACTTCAAACTCAGTTGTCATCAATTTGATGTCCACCATGCTTACATAATCGCAATAGTAAAAGAATCGATACGAAAGCGTCTGTCAAAATGAGTTACGGTGACTATCAGCCACGATGAACACTGATGACGTCATATTTGATCGCGACTGGTCATACATAATACGAAACTAACTGTACACACCGGGACTTACAGCTTAGTACGGCCGTTATTCCTAGTGCGTACGATGTGACTACGGTTGGCGCGTGTAATAATGGCTATGTTCATGGTTGAACACTAACCTTTTGACAGTTATTTGATGGACACTGAGCCCAGTTACTTTCATTTCGAGCTGTCAACAGAGATACGTAATAAATAGGCCTGCAGGGCCCTGCGATCCTTAGGCGCCCCGAGATCTGTAAGCATCTTATCAGGGGCTGTAGAAAGTAAATTGACTAGGGGCGTTCTAAAAGTTTCCTACTCGCCACGCCCTCCTTGGATTTTTTTAGGGTTCCATAGCCAAATGGCAAAAAACGGAACCCTTATGGATTCGTCATGTCTGTCTGTCCGTCCGTATGTCACAGCCACTTTTTTCCGAAACTATAAGAACTATGCTGTTGAAACTTGGTAAGTAGATAGAAAAAAAAACATTACATACTTAAAATGTCACTTACGGGATATCTTCCGTGATTATTTATTATTTTGAGCTCCCGATATTTCGACGCTGTTGCAAGCGCCATGATCGCGGGTTAACTGGAGAATGCGGGTGGATGGAAAAAAATGTTAGGAGCAGACAAATCTGTCTACCCTCTTTCTTTACCTAGCGATACTGTGAGTGTGTTTTGCCGTGACTTAGTGTCGAGTTCCAGTAGTGCGCGTAGCAAAAGACAAAGAAAGAGGGTAGACATTTGTCTGCTCCTAACATTTTTTTCCATCCACCCGCATTCTCCAGTTAACCCGCGATCATGGCGCTTGCAACAGCGTCGAAATATCGGGAGCTCAAAATAATAAATAATCACGGAAGATATCCCGTAAGTGACATTTGTAGTATAGTTATGAACCGTGAAAGCTTAAAACAGTGTTTAAAAAACAATACATTTTGGGGGTTCCCCCCATACTTTTAGAACTAAAACTAAACTTTTTTTTTTCATCAAACTCATGGGTATCTATGGATAGGTTTTCAAAAATGATATTGAGGTCTCTAATATTTTTTTTTTCTAATTTGAATAGTTTGCGCGAGAGACACTTCCAAAGTGGTAAAATGTGTGTGGGCCACACACATTTTACCACTTTGGAAGTGTCTCTAAAAACTCTGTCTCTGTCTGTCTGTGTGTGTGTGTTGTCTGTAACTTCTAAAATAAGAGAATGATAAAATTAAAAAAAAATATATGATGTACTTACATTACGATGTAAACTTCCACCGAAAATTGGTTTGAACGAGATCTAGTAAGTAGTTTTTTTTAATACGTCATAATTCGTAAACCGCAATTATTATTAAAACATCGATCAATGTTACAACGAAGTACAAGAACTTTTATATTATGTTACTTGCTGCTACGGAACCCTTCATGGGTGAGTCCGACTCGCACTTGGCCGCTTTTTTAGGGTTCCGTACCCAAAGGGTAAAAACGGAACCGTATTACTAAGACTCTCTCGTCTGTCCGTCTGTCTGTCACCAGGCTGTATCTCATGAGATACAGCCTAGCTGTACTGACTGTCTAGCTGTCACGGTTCATGAACCGTGACAGCTAGACAGTTGAAATTTTCACAGATGATGTATTTCTGTTGCCGCTATAACAACAAATACTAAAAACAGAATAAAATTAATATTTAAGGGGGGCTCCCATACAACAAACGTGATTTTTTTGCCGTTTTGTCTAATGTATAGATAATGGTACGGAACCCTTCGTGCGCGAGTCCGACTCGCACTTAGCCGGTTTTTTTAAACTTCCTGCATCCATACTTCCATTCCTTCCAAAAGTGGAGAGATCTAAAGAGACCTACACACTCATCACATTGTTCTAGAAGAATAATCTCTAATTTCAGCTGCATCCACTCAGACTGGAAAATGCTAGACAGATGATGATTTAAGTCTCGTTATAAACATAGTTCTGTAATTAAATAGCTCTTGTTTACTTCGATATCGGTAGACCTTCGATCCGCGGTGGGCGTTTATTGTGTGTATGTAAATATGTTTGAGTCGAGTTGTTATTATTTATGTACGTAGGTAGAAGGATCTGTACCATATAAGTAGATAAATAACTAGCTATTACCATATTTATGCAGACTACACCTGCTAAGATCTTCATAGGTACTTACCCTTTTTATTCTAGATAAATTATAAACACGTAATACAGAATTTATGTTTTTACCCACGAAAATAATTAAAAGTTAAGTTCAACTACTGCTTGTCGCTCAAAAATAATATTAAGGGCTATATATCTCTCAAGTGGCTTAGCATGATCCTCCGTTACGCCTAAAATACTGTAGCATTAATTTTGAAATATACGTAAATATATTATGGTAAAGTTGAGGATTCATGCTAATAACTATGTGTGACGAAAACACGATTCCATAAACTTTTCTCGATAGAAAAAAATTCCAAAGTTACCTCCAAATCGAACAATAAACCGCTGGTATTCAAAAAGTACTTCAAATTAAGGTCTAAAAAACTGGCGGTGTAAAATCAGCGAAATTTAAAATAAAAAACACCGAAATTTGTTGCTTTTTTGTTGCTAATTAGTTGCTAAAAAAATTTTTTTTTTGCTCCAACCGATCGCAAAATATCGACAATAACGCTAACTTTTCATTAAGATAGCGTGGAAATCACTGGATGTGGAATGATCGATCAAGCGAATAGGGGTAAATTTGTTGCTAATTTGTTGCTGCAAGATGCTAAAAAGAAAAAATAAAATTTGTTTTTTTTTATTACGCCAAAATAAATAATGTCCACGCCAACTTAACTCTCGAGTTTTCCGTGAAAAAGCTAAATGAAAATTTGTTGCTGCTTCTACTACATATTGTCCGAGTACAGAGAGTCGGCAACAAAATAGAAAATGGAAGTCAAGAAAGTTGAGAGATCGGTTTACGAAAAAACCGACCACGAACAATGTTGACTTTTCGTGGAAAAACTATAGTGAAAAATTGTTGCTGCTCATACTGCAGCTAGTCTGAGTACAAAGAGTCAGCAACAAAATGAAACCGGAAGTCAAGAGAAGTTGGATATCGGTTTACAAATAAACCGGCCACGAACAATGTTGACTTTTCGTGGAAAAACTATAGTGAAAATTTGTTGCTGCTCATACTCCAGCTAGTCAAGTATAGAGTAGAGTAGAGTAGATTCAAGTGTAGAGTCATTCGTGGTACGAGTTCCAACCCACCATCTACAGACCTGCATGAAGGAGGACTTTTGGCCGAAGGGTGTCGTATAACGACGTTTCCGAGGACGGTTACGCGACACCACGCAGCGAAACACGACGCCGACAACGTTGCGTGTATAGTTTTAGTTTCCTATGGTTTAAAAAATGTATTAGTATATTATTGTTGCTAATTATTATTCTGTGTATTTTATCTATGGGCCTTAGTCGCCTGACAATAAAATGATTATTATTATTATTATAGAGAGTCAGCGACAAAATAGAAACCGGAAGTCAAGAGAAGTTGGAGATTGGTTTACGAAAAAACCGGCCACGCCAGTTTAACTCTCGACTTTTCTGTGGAACAACTATTGTAAAAATTTGTTGCTGTTCATACTGAAGCAAATCTGAGTATAGAGAGTCAGCAACAAAATAGAAACCGGAAGTCAAGAGAAGTTGGAGATCGATTTACGAAAAAACCGGCTACACCAGCTTAACGCTCGACTTTTCCTTAGAAAAACAATAGTAAAAAAATTTTGCTGCTCATACTGCAGCTAGTCTTGAGTACAAAAACCAGCAACAAAATAAAAATTAAAAGTGGGATTAGTTTGTAGATCGGTTTACGAAAAAAAAATAGTAAACATTTGTTTCTGCTCATACTGCATCTAGTCTGAGTACAATAAAAATTGAAAGTCGGATTAGTTTGGAGATCGGTTTACGAAACAACCGGGCACGCCAGCTTAACTCTCGACTTTTTCGTGGAATAAATATCGTGAAAATTTGTTGCAGCAAAAAAGTAATAAAGTATTTTTTTTTAAAGATTATACTAGACTTTGATTTAGTTTACGTAACATAATAAACGACTTGAGATAAGTCAAATTCGAGGGCTATAATAGTTTTTCATCTATTCCATTCCATCTATCCTATTTTCTATTCTGTTTCTAGTATTCCTTAAAAAAAAATAACCCTATCTTTGGGACATATTAATACTGATCAATCTCAAAACGTATTTAATTTGCGGTTTCTATTTGTTGCTGATTGTCTATATTCAGACAAACTGCAAAACGAGTTGCAACAAATTTTTATTTAGCATTTTACACGATAAACTCAAACGTTAAGCTGGCGTGGCCGGTTTATCGTGAACCGATCTCTAAACTTTTCCGACTTTCGGTTTCTATTTTCTTGCTGACTCTCTGTATTCGGACAAGATGTAGTAGAAGCAGCAACAAATTTTCATTCAGCTTTTTCACGGAAAACTCGAGAGTTAAGTTGGCGTGGACATTATTTATTTTGGCGTAATAAAAAAAAACAAATTTTATTTTTTCTCTTTAGCATCTTTCAGCAACAAATTAGCAACAAATTTACCCCTATTCGCTTGATCGATCATTCCACATCCAGTAATTTCCACGCTATCTTAATGAAAAGTTAGCGTTATTGCCGATTTTTCGCGATCGGTTGGAGCAAAAAAAAAATTTTTTTAGCAACTAATTAGCAACAAAAAAGCAACAAATTTCAGGGTTTTTTAATTTTAATTTCGCTGATTTTACACCGCCAGTTTTTTAGACCTTTCAAATTATATCATGAAACTTTGCATACTAGCTGAACTAACTATAAAGCAGGTCTCACGTGTTTTATTTTTTTAGTCCAATCAATAGATTTTTTGTAAATCGCAAAAAACCACTGATTTCGCACTATTCGGCCGCAGTGACTAACGTTACAACCGCTTTGTAGTGCAGGCTGATTAGAACTTTATTCTAACAGTATTTCAAATGAAGTTTGAACCACCACAAATATTAAGAAGGGCCTTAAGGAAAACATCGTGTGGAAACCTGAATGTTCTAGAACTAAACAATCAAAGGGCAGTCGTAACAATCAAGCGAAGCAAGGGCTATTTGAACGTAACACAGTTTCTAACAGATTACAATAAACGATTAAGGAAAACATCGTGTGGAAACCGGAATGTGCTAGAACTAAACAATCTAAGACATGACTGTGTTAATCAACTGAACCTTTTGTGTACAAGACAGCGTGTCTAACCATTGTTTTATAACCGGATGCAGCTGAATACCAGTATTTAACATGTAGATAAGGATTTCTATTAATAACATCAATTTTTGTTTTGTTACAGATGAGACTACGGAAATGCTGGAGAAAAAGCCTCCGTAAGTACTAGATGTTTAATATCGTATATAGTTTCTAAGTTAGTCTACTTTGAGCTTACGGCTTAAAAACGGGGAGAGAGGGGGAGTCAGCGGTGGCCTAATAGTGGCACCCCCGACTTACGAGCAGTAGTCGTGGGTCGTGTAATTTATACTTACCACTGCTCTCAACACAGATACACACTACAGAGTAGAGCAGCGGTGGCCCTGTGGTGGCGGACCCAACTTACGAGCAGTAAGTCGGGGCTCGTGTAACTTATACTTACCACTGCTCTCAACACTGATACACCTTACAGAGTAGAGCAGCGGTGGCCCAGTTGTGGCGGCCCCGACTTACGAGCAGTAGTCGTGGGTCGTGTAACTTATACTCACCACTGCTCTCAACACATATACACCCTACAGAGTAGAGCAGCGGTGGCCGAGTGGTGGCGGCCCCGACTTATGAGCAGTAGTCGTGGGTCGTGTAACTTATACTCACCACTGCTCTCAACACAGATACACCCTACAGAGTCGCGCAGCGGTGGCGCAGTGGTGGCGGCCCCGACTTACGAGTAGTAAGTCGTGACTCGTGTAACTTATACTTACCACTGCTCTCAACACAGATACACCCTACAGAGTAGAGCAGCGGTGGCCCAGTGGTGGCGGCCCCGTCTTACGAACAGTACCTAAGTCATGGGTTCGAACCCAGGCAGGCGCATTACTTTGTGTAATTTAGTTCATCACCGCTGCTCTCAAAACGGTGAAGGAAAACATCGTGAGGAAACAGGCATGTCCCAGAACCAAAAATTCAAAGACATGGTGACATCTACCAATCCGCACTGGGCCCGCGTGGTGGATTATAGCCCATTCCCTCTCATAGAGGGGAGGCCTGTGTCCCAGCAGTGGGGATATTATAGGCTGATTCCCAACACTCCAATACCCAACAGTGGGTGAAGTCGGACTGTGAATGATAATGATAATTTATTATCTCATCATCTACAAAAATTTCACCAGTCTTACAATCGTCTTTTATTCTTACAATTACAATTTAAAGACCTATATAGAAGCTGATAATTATGAAAATATTTCACTACTGATTTATTGCACTCAATCCTCAATCAGTCTGCTATCTCTTGATTGCCAATGAGCCGAAACTATCGCTCTTGTTAGGACAGATAATGTACTAAGGCCGATTGTCTTGGTATGCGAGTGTTGTTAGCAACATAATATAGCGCCTGTAATCACAGAAGGGGTAGGCTGAGGTGTAAGAATTGTAGCGGACACAAATATGTTGTCATGAAGTACGCTGGCGCCATCTATTAGGTAAATGAAGAACTCGCGCATAGCGATATCAGGATTATTTGCGAGGGATACAGTCCTTTCGTTTTAAAGATATTTGATTCTCATAAGAACTTATAAAGACACACAGAGTCATCTTAATAATAATATAATATTTGCCTCTGGGGCGTTGGTGACGTTATAACATACATGTTTTTAGGGTTCCGTACCCAAAGGGTAAAAACGGAACCCTATTACTAAGACTTCGCTGTCTGTCCGTCTGTCTGTCCGTCTGTCCGTCTGTCTGTCACCAGGCTGTATCTCATGAACCGTGACAGCTAGACAGTTGAAATTTTTACAGATGATGTAGGTATTTCTGTTTCCGCTATAACAACAAATAAGTACTAAAAACAGAATAAAATTAATATTTAATGGCTCCCATACAACAAACGTGATTTTTTTGCCGTTTTGTCTAATGTATAGATAATGGTACGGAACCCTTCGTGCGCGAGTCCGACTCGCAATTGGCCGGTTTGTTTAGTTTGCTTTTAAATATGTTAATATTATTACATTTCTTTAAATCTTCTGGCAAATCATTGAACAGTTGTGCTCCCTCCAATTAATTCTGTTTTTTTTTGCCATAATTAGTCCATGTTATTGGCATTGGCAAAAGTAAAAGCGCCTATAATTATTTCTATAGCAATGTTTTCGACAAATGTTGCTATTGTGTTCACTGTAGGCGTTTCATTACGAGCTCTTGACTCTACAGTTACGATGAATAAACCGACTATGTTACTGTAGCCCCTGCCCACTCTCATGGGTAAACGGCGTGTTTTTAGGGTTCCGTAGTCAACTAGGAACCCTTATAGTTTCGCCATGTCTGTCCGTCCGTCCGTCCTCGCTTAATCTCTGTGACCGTTAGCACTAGAAAGCTGAAATTTGGTACCAATATGTATATCAATCACGCCGACAAAGTGGTAAAATAAAAATTGGAAAAAAATGTTTTATTAGGGTAGCCCCCCTATTTGTAAAGTGGGAAGTGATTTTTTTTTAAATTTCATCCCTAACGTGTGATAACGTGTGTGTAACGTGTGTTGGAAAGGTATTTAAAAATGAATAGAGGTTTCCTAAAATCATTTTTGATAATGTCAACAATTTCGGAAATAATCGCTCCAAAAGTAAAAAACAATGTGTGTCCCCCCTCTAACTTTTGAACCATAAGTTTAGAAAATATGAAAAAAATCTGAAAAGTAGAACTTTATGAGGACTTTCTAGGAAAATCATTTTGAACTTGATGGAAACAACAGTGTTTGTACAAAAAAGACAAAAAGTTGTACAAAATAATTTCTGGACTAAGTTTGTAGTATATTCGTATATGCAAGCATTTTTACATAATGGATACCCACCTTTAAACTCATAAGTGGGAACACTCATTGTGACGGACGGGAAACTACGGAACCCTACATTGAGCGTGGCCCGACACGCTCTTGGCCGGTTTTTTCTATGTTTTTAAAGATTTGATGAAAGATCTTTGGTCTAGTGGTCGCAAACACGACTGCTGAGCATTGTGGTCCTGGGTTTGATTCCCAGGCAAAGTGTTGTTGGAAATTTCTCAGTAACGGCCACAGAGTCTAGATTTGTGCCTGGTTGATGGCAATAGGCTCGCCCCTATTACATGGGACTTAAACATAACTGGTGAAATGTTGGTGTACTATTAGGTACACTTCTGCTTAACCCTTCGGGGATTAGAGGCTTGATGTTATGTTGTTTAAAAGGCAAGGCGTTTGGTGCAGGTAAAGCGTAACTGTAAGAGTAACTGTATTGTGGAGGTCAGATAGGCAGTCGCTCCATGTAAAATACTGGTATTCAGCTGCATCCGGTTAGACTACCAGCGAAGGATTCTAGAATAGAATCCCGAGCATAGCGAGGGATTCTAAAATCGAATCCTGAGCGTAGCGTATACATAGTTGGGTGTCTAACCGGATGCCGCTGAAAACCAGTATGTTATATATTGTTGCTGTTACGGTTAGTGGGAAACGCGACACCTCTTCCTTATTAAACTACTTGCCCGACTTTCAGGCTTTTGATTTGTTACGACTGACAAAGATCTACAAATGATAACAGTGCTTCCAGAGGCACGGCGAGAACTTGGTATGTAATACATGGTGACCGATCCACAAACCGACCTCGGTTAGGGTTGCTTAACCTTGAAGATTTACTCATGCGAATGTTATTATTGAGTATAGGTGTACTATACACTTCAG
Organism: Xestia xanthographa; assembly: GCA_905147715.2. Taxonomy (NCBI): domain Eukaryota; kingdom Metazoa; phylum Arthropoda; class Insecta; order Lepidoptera; family Noctuidae; genus Xestia; species Xestia xanthographa. The sequence goes on from LR990667.1 coordinate 22,345,549, forward strand.
AGAGCAGCGGTGGCCCAGTGGTGGCGGCCCCGACTTACGAACAGTAAGTCGTGGGTTCGAACCGAGGCAGGCGCATGTCCTAGAACCAAAAATTCGATGACAAGTGACATCTACCAACCCGCACTGGGCCCGCGTGGTGGATTATAGGCCATTCCCTCTCACAGAGAGGAGGCCGTGTGGCCCAGCTGTGGGAACATTATGGGCTGATTATGATACCTTTCTGCCTACCTCTTCTGTACATTTATTACACCTCGTTTACACACAAACCAACCAACAGATTGCTAAATCTTTATCTCCGTCAATGAAACCTCGAGACAAACGGATAGACATGATTGTCTCTGAATACGTTTGATTTTAAACTTTAATTCAACAGTGATAGAGTTGGTATTTCATCAGCTGTCAGTTTTGACGCGATAGTATGATCTAAAGCAGCGTAATCGGTTTAGTGATGTGCTATTGTCGATAGGGGGCTGTCGATGTTTGTCTATTTTATAGTTTTGAATCGAACAACTTACGGAATTGCAGGTTTTCAGCTTATAATAACTCCTTTAATTATTTCTACAAAAAAATTACGTTTTTAAATATTAATAAAAAAAAAACATGTAATATTATACAAAACTTGTCAAAAAGTTGGAATTTTAAGCCCCAATATCTCGGTAACTAGAAGGTTCCCAGGTATAGTGTAGAACAAAAACCGGCCAAGTGCGAGTCGGACTCGCGCACGAAGGGTTCCGTACCATTATTATCAAAAAAGGGCAAAAAAATCACGTTTGTTGTATGGGAGCCCCCCTTAAATACTAATTTTATTCTGTTTTTAGTATTTGTTGTTATAGCGGCAACATAAATACATCATCTGTGAAAATTTCAACTGTCTAGCTGTCACGGTTCATGAGGTACAGCCTAGTGACAGACAGGCGGACAGACAGCGAAGTCTTAGTAATAGGGTTCCGTTTTTTACCCTTTGGGTACGGAACCCTAAAAACATGAAAGATTACAAAGACAATAGGGAACCTTTGTGCTTGTAAAAGTGAAGTTTTCAAAATCTTGTTCTCTAATAGTTTTGTTATTAAACCAAGATTTAATTTGTGAACATTGATAATCCATAAATTGCTTAAATTAATAAAAGAATGAAAGTCGTAAACCCCTTTCAAATAAAGTAAACCGGTATGCGTTGCCATTTCAATAACTTAAATGCCATGCAGGTAATATAAAACTTTTTAAGACTTCTCTTGCAAAAAACCGTTATTTAACACACTTTTATTTTAAGCATTGGTTAATTTATAATGTTGATAATAAAATGGCCCGTTTTATTTTCAAAACGAATGACATTGAATATTAATTTCAACTTGTAACTGTCCTCTGCTGCAGGGCAAACTAATTTACAGTTGATCTGCTTAGAGTGTCGATGGAAAACCATTAAATATCTTTAGGCCAAAATTCAGCTGTGCAAATTCCGCTCGCTGATGCAGTCATAAGATCATCCAGTGCGCAGGTGTCAGGGCATGCAGCGCTAGATGGAAGGTGGGACATTCTCTGTGGAGACACACCGCATACACACTTGAGATCCGAGAAGGTTGATGATTTCAATACTCTCAATGAATCTAAAAGAAAGAAAGAAAACATATTTATTTGGCACATACCAGAAGTGCACACATCAAGAAATAAAACAAAAAACTTAAATTTGAACAGAAAAAAAGAGATAATTGTGTGTCTTACGGCTGCGCTAAATAGGCCCAGTGCAAGTTCTCACGAGGCTTTCTGCCACATTTGCAGAATCTTTTTCTCAGCGTGCATCTACATTGCGTTGTCCCAGAACTTTGCTACGAATTTGGTTCCTGTAATAAGCAAACAACAAGACACTCAAAGCTCGATATTTATGCTTCATCATTTGTAGAACAGCACAGGAATCGTCTGTCTCTGTGGACAAGTGATGTCGAAGTGATGAATATAGATGTTGATGGAAGGAGAAGGATAGGAGAACCGAGGAAACGATGAATGGATTGTGTGAGGATGATTTTAAAGAAAATGGAGTAAATGATAGCGTGACGGTTGACAGGGGAGAATGGAAGGAAAACTGGCTAAGGGACTCGCGCACGAAGTATTCCGTGCCATTATTATCAAAAATCACGTTTGTTGTATGGGAGCCCCACTTAAATATTTATTAAATTCTGTTTTTTCAACTGTCTAGCTATCACCGTTCATGAGACAACCTGGTGACAGACAGACAATGGAGTCTTAGTAATATGGTCTCGTTTTTACCCTTTGGGTACGGAACCCTAAAAACTGACCCCAAGTGACATGAACAAGGGCAGAAAGATGAAGACCACATTTCCACTTTAGGGCGGGAGTCACCTATGAAACTATACCTAAGCAGGTTTTCCTTGCTTCGGCTAATCTAAGCTTTTTCTTAAAATTACTTTTCATTATCGATTTCTTGGACCTCAGCAGTTTTTGAAAAGTTAGAAATACCTACCACGAAAAGTAGGTAACTTTCATCTGTTTATAGCAATCTCTAACCATAAAGAATTCGTATCAATAGACCATGCGAAACATCCCTAAACATATACACTTACGCGTAACTTTACATTTAAAACTTCTTTACCGACATCGATAAAAGCTAATAGCTATAGTCCGTCGTGTCCCATCACTACCGCTCTTCCATTGAAGGTATCTCGGCGACTCTACGGCAGTGCACAATCGCGACCGCGGACTACCAGTCGTTATGTACGGCGAAAGTTGCCGAACTCGCCCGAAGCGATTCGGAACACTTTCGAAATACAAAATGCTCTGATTTTGTTCGGTTATTCGGTTATTCTACTACTTTTATTGGTGTGTAACAAGTTCGGTGTGTTGTGTTCCTTTTTCGAATCGTATTTGAATATTTTTTTATTCGATCTTCAACTGTTTTTTTGGTTGTTGATTCTGTCTAAGTTTTTCTGCGTAATTTTTAGTGCGAAGTTAAATTTACTAGAAGTGGTTCTGTAAAGTGACATGATATTTTTTATGATGAAAGAGAACAATATTTTGCATTTGCTGCAAATTGCCACCTTGCGCCTCCGTAGACCAGAGAATGGGCAGCAGCGTTTTCTGTTAGTCTTTCATCACTGCGATCTCCAATCCGCCTGCCAAGCGTGGAGATTACGGCAAATTCCTCCCATAATGGGAGAGGCTTATGTCCAGCAGTGGACGTTATGGGCTGTTGTTGTTGTTGCTGCAAATTATAGCTCTAGGTGCAAAAAAAGGTCTCAATACCAGGATCCATAGCAATCAAGTTTACTCCAGCGTTAGCATGGGTGTCTATACCAGAGGTCGAGTTCCCCCTTGCTATGTCAGAATAAATTGCAAGGTCCATTAGATCCAGGTCATCATCATCATAATTCTCTTGTCCTTATTCCAATTAATTAGTGGTCGGCGCAGCATATCTTCTTGTTCCACACTTCTCTATTACTCGTCAACTCCTCGTTCCATTGGATTTAAGTTATCATAAGCTTTAAGTAATTCAAAAACCTTTGCGCAGTTTCCGTAAAGTGAAAGTTTATTGTAATCGACCATTAGATGCGGTAACTCGCAAAGTTACAACTGAATAAATGCTCCGGTTTCGGTAAATTTATTATGTGTTACAAATCACTGTTTAGCGCCGAATAATTCGCTTGTTACGGTTATGATATGTTTTTGTTACAATACATTACATTCAACGTCCATTTGCGTCATTTAAATTCGCAAAAAAATATCCTTTCAAGGGCGCCAATTGACGTACGGTGTAGGAAAACCCGTAGCTACCACTGTATCAGCCGTACCTATCAATTATGTGGGCCCCCGAGTAACAAGGGCCCCCCTGATGAGGAAAAAAATCACAAAATCTTCTTCCAACATCAAATATTCTTATTGATAAAAGATAAAACGAAAATATAACTTCGCGGTCCAGAAAGCTACAATTTTTCGAGCTCACTTCGCTGACGCTCGCTCTTTGATGAAGGCTTCACCAGTCGTGGTCCAGAAAGCATTAAATTTTCGAGCTGTGTGTGTGCAAGTGTCTCACTTTGCTCGCTCACGCATTCTCATAAAAAATGGATGACAGCTAAATCGATGCGTCAGGATGCTATTTTCTTAGTTTTGCAAAAATAATTTGTGATTTTCTCCGTATTTTGGGCTTTGCCGCACTCGGGTTCAAGGGCCCCCCAAAAAAATTATATAGGGCCCACTAGGACTAGTTACGCCACTGACCCATAGGCACTTATATCTGCTGCCGATCGTCCTTGCTGTGTTCCTATTTGGAGAGTCTGGCTGCTGTTCTAAACAAACCCTTGATAAAGCCGTTAGTGATCGAAGCCGTCAACCAAGCATTCTGATTCTGTACATCAAACTACGTAACTTTACGCAAAAATTATTGCTGGGAAACGACTTTGTTTTGGGGCGAAAATTCACGTTTCACGGTAGGACTCAATGTAACGCACTCAAAACATTGTGCTGATGGATGGATTGAATAGGCCGGGGGTCGTGGAGGTGTTTAAAGTAAAAATCATACAATATTAAAAACATGTATTTAAAAAAAACTTGTGTAGAAGTTGGAACTTCGACCCCCGCGGTATGGTTTAGATTCTGGAACAAAAAAATGATCGCAATGACGCGACGGGGAGAACAAGTGTCTTTCATCTTCGTTAAGGGTCTTACTTATACCCTTTCTGAGACTTTGGCCTTTGAGGTTTGTCTCCAAGATGCCAAAGAATCTGGTAGACCGTTGGCATCTTCTGTCATCTTCCACACTGCCCTATCATCATCTCAGTAATCACCCCCTTGCTTAGCCATATCTTTTACGCAATCAATTTATCTTTTCTTTGATCTTCATCGAATCTTACATCGCTGTCGCTGTATCTTTGCATTATTCTTGTGACATGCACGTTTGATGTTTTCAAAACCGACATTTACTTAAATGTATCCTAAATTGTGAATATGTATGTATGTTCGGATGTTTATTACTCTTTCATGCAAAAACTACTGACGGGATTTGGTTAAAATTTGCCACACAGATAGTTTATAATCTGGATTAACACATAGAATACTTTACTTGTTATCCTGGTAGTACAATCCCATGGGGCACTTACCGAACTCCACGCGGGCAAAGCTGCGGGCCTAAGCTATAGTCTGCGCCAGATAAGTACGAAATAAAGGTCATTAACCCGCATACATTTATTCATTCTGCATGCAAATACATAATTCCGCAAACAGAAATAATGACATAAAGTTGTCCCGAAACTACCTTTATCGTGATCCTTGACTTTTTCTAGTAATAAAAAACGATTCATAATGTATTGTTGGGGTACCTACGCAGAGAAATTAAGGAAACAGCAATGACCTTTAATTCCTACTTATCTAGCGCAGATTATAGTTACTAAATAAAAATCAGCTGATGGAATTACAATTTTTCGTGCTGGGCCATCATTATCATCTTTCTGCCCTAGTCTTATGTTACTTGGGGATTCTCTTCTGTCAACTGTCAAGCTTACTACGACCACTCCGGTACCACTCGGTACTCCATTTTCTTTCATATCATTTTCCTCACATCATCCGGCTCGAAGGACCAAATTATGTGTAGGATCATGGTTGTTCGTCCAAATGAAGCAACTTGTGTAGTTTAATAGTTGTATATTATAAGATTTTGATAGTAGTTAGCGGTTCGCAAGAAAAAGAGAGAGAGAGAATCCATCCATATTTTCTTTAAATCTAATTTTCGACGATAAGCAGAGCGCTGAAGGTTCTACAGCTTGCTTTTAAATAGACATTTGTTTAAGTGTTAGCCAAAACAATATGAAGTGCTACAATTCGCTCCTTGGATTCAATTATGATTAAGCCTGAATGTGTCTATAACAATTGGCCTTGTTGTATGTCAATTGAAATTGAATCATCATTGTCATTATCCTCTGTTAAAAATACGGCTTCGTTTACTTTCCTGCAGCTGACCACTAGTATTTTATATGTAGCGACTGCCTATCTGACCTCCACCAACCAGTTACTGGGTAAAACGATACCTCTAGTATAACATCATCATATCTTCTTCTTCCTTTTTTTTTTGCTTGTTTCTGTGACGTTCTGTTATATTATTATGTTAAACGTCCTAAGTATAAGCTTTGTACCTATGTTTTGCATGTCGTGTGCTTGCGTCAAATAAATATTTTTTCTTTCTTTCTTTCTATATCAGGCTGCCTTTTCCCAACTATGTTGGGGTCGGCTTCCAGTCTTACCGGATGCAGCTGCATACCAGTATTTTACATGGAGCGACTGCCTATCTGACCTCCACAACCCAGTTAGTACTTCTTCTTCTTAGCGTGTCGATAGCAAATATTTATTAAATATGTTTGGACAAAAATTCAGCTATGCGAACTCCACTCGCTGATGCAGTCATAAGGTCGTCAAGTGTGCAGGTGTCAGTACTAGTTAATACGATACCCCCCTTGGTAAGACTGGTTGTCAGACTTTCAGGCCACGACTATCTGAAACGCCTGTCAAAGATCTACAAATGACAGCCGGGACCAACTGCTTAACGTGCTTTTCGAGGCACGGAGGAAATTCGGTATGTAAAGGGTAAACACCCATCCGCAGGCCAACCTAGGCAAGCACGGCTTAACCTAAAGATCGACCCGAGCGGCAGTTATTATTTAGCCTCGAGCTCCTTAATTTACGGCCATCTATTCAGGGATGTTTAGTTCTACCGTGGGCCTATGTTTACAATCTACACTAAGAATGAATCTAAAAATAGATTAATCCGTGTTCTGTAGCTGTATTGTGAATTGTAGACGATGCTTTATAAGTAATCCTGAGCACTCATATCCTTGAACACTTTATATTCAAGGATAACGTGTTAGACCTCGGATAAACTCGTGGCTAAATAATAACAGCCGCTCGGGTCGATCTTAAGGTTAAGCTGCGCTTGCCTAGGTTGGTCTGTGGATGGGTAACCGTCCATTACCTACCGAGTTTGCTCCGTGCCTCGGAAAGCACGTTAAGCCGTTGGTCCCGGCTGTCATTTGTAGATCTTTGACAGTCGTTTCAGGTAGTCGTGGCCTGATAGTCTGACAACCAGTCTTACCAAGGGGGGTAGCGTATTACCCAGTACTAACTGGGTTGTGGAGGTCAGATAGGCAGTCGCTCCATGTTAAAAACATCCGTTTGGACTGGAAGCCGACCCCAACATAGTTGGGAAAAGGCTAGGCAGATGATGAAGTAACAATAAACAGATCTTTAGCTTGGACCCTGCTCCCGATACCGGTGGGCTACAATTTAAAAAAAAATTAAATGTTTTTTATTTTAAGGAATATTTAAAAATGTTTTAGATTTGTATATAAAAAATAATTCTTTTTTTTCCATTTAGGATATATGCCAATTTGTTACGGAAACCTATAAACTTAGTATTTATTTACAAACATTAGCTGACCTTAGAATAAAATTCATGTCTTAATACTATGCATCCGGATATCATAAATAACACAAGGAAAACCCCAGACGATATTATTGATGACGCCAAACAGGTTTTATATCAAGAAAAACCTAAGCTCGTCTGTGTCATCAACTCATCAGTATAAAAAACTAGCTTTTGGCCGTCATCTCAGGAGTTACCTCCTTTCTACCCAAATCTTCTTTCACACAGTCCATCCATCGATTTCTTGGTCTTCCTCTCCTCATATACCATGGAAATTTGTAAATAAGTGATGAATGAGTGAAGTGATGAAAGTCCTACAATGACATGTCGCTCTAGAATTGCCATAATGTCACTCTCAGCGAGGGAGGCCACGAGTCCATAGCACAGGGGAATCATTCCCCCTGCGTCAAGTCCCTTTACGTCGGGTATCTATCCTAGTTTGAACTCCTGACTCCCACAAACCCTTGTACCTCCAATATTTGAAACACCTCTGTATTGTAACTTTACTTTATGGGAGAAAACAAAATTTATTATTATCCTTTATTCATCTATAAACAAATTTGTTACATTTTTAAGCAGATAAGATTTTATATCGCTTTCAGACGTCTCTTTAGACACATTATAAATATAAATCGGAACTTGAGTACTCGCTGCCTTAAAATTATTGTCCGAGCCAACAATAGCTTTGCCTGTGTTTCCTACGAAGCGGTTTCTCAATCTGTGTCTCTTTTTCTGAACCAGAGTCCATTCCTCATTAGACACTTTAGGTTAAAAAAACAAAAAAAAAAAAAAAAAAAAAAAAAAAAAAAAAATATAAATACAAAAATATAAATATTAATTAAAAAAATGTATAAAAAACATTTAAAAATATAAAAAATTGTAGCCCACCGGTATCGGGAACAGGGTCCAAGCTATCGGCGGCCAGGGCTCCAGAGAGAGGAACCTCCTAACAATACGAGCCGTGTCCAGGAGTACCGCTTTCTGAATCAAGCCCTTGATCCAGCTGCCTAGCGAGAGCCTCCTCAGGTATTGGTCGAGGCTCTTGGCAATTAAGCCATGGCTGATACGACTATCGGCACAATGATCGCTGAGACCACTTCCCACATGTCAACAACCTCGCGAGCCAAGTCAAGATACTTGATTTGTTTATTATTTATTATTATTATGAAGTACTAAATACACGCAGACCGAGTCGCGAGCAACAGCTAGTTGATCATAATTGCCGAATTATTGAGAAATCATAAATTATAATCGGTCGGCGTCATTTAAAGCGGTGATTTCAATAGTTTGTTTCTAGGAATCAAAGTTAATATAAGTATATGACTTGAATATTGCAATAAAGTTACTAACATAACATGACATCACGCCTATAATCCCCTAAGGGGTTAGACAGGGGAATAGACATAGTTCACGTTCATTTCGACAATAATGTTTCAAGTCCCATTTAAGAGCCTATACTACCTCAAATTAGCAACTCTATTTGTGGTGGTTCAAACTTTGTTTGAAATACTGTTAGAATAAAGTTCTAATCAGCTTGCACTACAAACTTACAAAGTGGTTGTTACGTCAGTCACTGCGGGCCGAATATTTCGAAATGAGTGGTTTTTTGCGATTTACAAAAAATCTATTGATTGGACTAAAAAAATTAATAGCATAAGACCTGCTTTATAGTTAGTTCAGTTATTATAAAAATTTTCATGATCTAATTTGAAGTATTTTAAGATTACATTCAAAGTACTTACGGGATAATATCCGTGGTTTTCTATATTGATGAGCTCCCGATATTTCGACGCTGTTGCAAGCATCATGATCGCGGGAATACTGAAGTGAAGAAGTATGCGGGTGAGGCGAAAATTATTATTATGAGCAGACAAATCTGTCTACCCTCTTTCTTAGTCTTTTATTACGCGCACTACTGGAACTCGATTGTAAATCGCGACAAAACGCACTCACGGTATCCCGCGATCATGATGCTTGCAACAGCGTCGAAATATCGGGAGCTCATCAATATAGAAAACCACGGATATTATCCCGCGGATATTATCCCGTAAGTACTTTGAATGTAGTGAAAAACCGTGAAAGTCTTAAACAGTGTATTTTATGATTGCCAGCGGTTTATTGTTCAGCTTAGAGGTAACTTTGGGATTTTTTTCTATAGACAAAATTTTATGGAATCGTGTTTTCGCCAAAGATAGGACTTAGCATTAATCCTCAACTTTACCATATATTTATTTCAAAATTAATGCTGCAGTATTTTAGGCGTAACGGAGGATCATGCTAAGCCATTCGAGGTAGTATAGGCCCTTAATAGGCGAGCTTATTACCATCAATCCAAATGCCAAGTGGTGTGGTTTTTCCTACTCCTCCGCTATACTTTTCTGATTAATGTCGTTGCGGGATCCAAGACAGTTAAAAGTTTCTCTGGGACTTCGTCGATCTTCATTGTCTCGGCGCTGTTCTGGGTGTCGTCACTGTTGATTCTGGCGCACAGGAGTTAAAGTGGGCAGCGAATAGTGTGGCGGACTTGTCCCATAAAAAAAATCCAAACTCCTGACATGAAAACCTGATAACACTGCTCGAGTGTCGACCTAAGAATCGTACTTTAGACCTATGCACTGTTATTAAAAGGTGTGACTGATATTGTAATTGACGTTTACTGGTAGCAATTACTCGTTCTAATAATAATCAGTTTCCTTTGTAAATAGGAACTTAAGCTATAATTGGAAAGTTAATGAAGTAAATTGTGGCTGGCATTTCCTAAGTCTGAATGCATTTAGTTATTAAGTGACGGGTAAACACCACGGTTTTTTGATATATACTGTATACTTATAATGATTAAACCGACATGGTATGTGTAGTTGTGGGTGCGACCACGGCTCTACCTTGACCATTTTTGTACCTATGCATTTCTGGATTGCTATTTGAATTATTTTCTTGTTTCGGTTTCGTCGTTTTTAGACCCCCGTTTTTTTTCGTATGAGAAATCATCAAATGATTCCTCGCGCTCTGGGCAGAGCAAGAGGGAGTGTCAGACTTTTACTGACTAAAACCCATCCATGTTCCTTCATCGCCCTTTGTGTTCCGGGGCCACAGTATCTCTTTCGAACAGTCCCGCAGCCCCGGCAGGCATAGACCCTTGCTGACCCCTTCCTTTACTGACATCTCTTTGAGGCGCGCGTGGAATATTCCTGCGCCATCGACACGGCCTGTCGTCATAAGATGGACGGACGGCGAGCTAGCCCATAGCTTACCGTCCACAGGCCCGCGTCTAGTGGCCCCCGACGCCCGGTTCGTCTCCCGCGGTGGCTGGGACGTGAGGTTCTCTCACGTTCCGCCACCTCCTTCTCTACCTCGCATGACTGCTTTGCAGAAGGAGGTGACGGCGTCCCATTCCGTCTCGCTCCGGACCATGGATTGAACCAGAGCCGGACGCGAGAGGTCGCCGCCGTTTTTAGACCCCTCTATAGTAGTCTTTGTAGTCGGGTAATAGATTTTTTAAACTTTATTTTATTCATGTGCGTATTGTATAATTTTCACTTGCTTCGGTGAAGGAAAACATCGTGAGGAAACCAGCATGCCTGAGAGATATTTCTCGACGGCATGTAAAGCCAAGTCAGAGGCTCATGGGTGGCATAAAAACTCTGACATCAGGTTAGGTACTAACCACACGATAAAGAAAGTCTCAGAATTGTATGAAACGTTTAAAACACATTTTATTCGAGGCCGAAAAACATCTAAAATTCCACCAACTGTTACAACAAGCCCAAATAAACACTGTACCTTTTGTTTTAAAGTAAATAGACAATGTAAAACCCGTTAACCCCTTTTCAACCTTATTACTAAAGGCATAGAGGTGAAAACTGGTCTACCACCAACTTTGTTGGGTGTACTTCATCTTACCTCTTAAAAGGTGACACGACACGGTTAAATAATGATAATTAAACAATTATATTAACAATGCCTTTTCAGTACGTCGTAAGTTATTCTATTTACTTTTAATTGAAAAATACTTTATTAAAATTACGCGAAGTACCAAGGTAATATTTGTAGTCAGTGTCAAATTGTCTTTTGAATGAAATATTGATCATTCGAGCCGGATTCCTGTTATTGAAATTGGAAAAGTACAAGTACTTGGAATCCGGCTCGAAGGACCGATTTTTTATTTAATTGACTGGATAATGGTTAATTTATATTAATAGATAACAGTAATTGATATTTTTGTACAAGTCCCTATCAAAACTTTTTAACCAGAGATTTTATACCCAGCCTCGTTTTATTCACAAACCCTTATTTAAAAACACTGCTTTCGTTGGTTACAAATTATTATGCCTTGTGACTGGGACTGTAGCTTTGTTTTTTTTTTGGTATTTTGACATTCAAAAGTGCCGTAATGGTCTAATTGAAGTAAATGCTTTGAGTTTGAGTTTCTAGTGGTCGCAAGCGCAATTGATGAACTTGAGGTCCTCGTCCTGGGTTAGATTCTCTGGTCGGGCACAAACTGTTAATTACACTCAAAGTACTTACGGGATAATAACCCCGTGAGTACTTTGAGTGTAATGAAAAACCGTGAAATTCTTAAAAAGTGTTAATTGTTTTTTTTGCATTAGTAACTTCTTCTGTTTCACGAAGTCTGGATTCATGCCCAGTTGATGGCAATAGGGTCGCCCCCTATTACATATTACACATTACACACGGACTTTAACATAACTAGCGAAATGTGGGTGTAATATTACACCTCTGCCTACCATGTCAGGGATTAAAGGTGTGATGTTATGTACATTTATCAAATTTGTATGCATTAATAACGCTGTTTGTAGTACAAAATGTCAAGAGTACAATGCAAATTTTCTAACTTTTAATTGTTAATTAGCTGAAATGTAGTGTCTCCTTTGACTCTAATGAGGGTGACTTGGATGACCGTTTCATACCTTATAAATAACTCTATTTTGCATAAAGAAAGCCTAAGAAAATCCTTCTGGTTTGTCTGTCTTATAGGCCAGTGGTAAATTAACATTAAAATCGCAAAGCTTGATGAAGTTGTGCATTTCTGCATTTGTGAGTCAACTATTAGTCTCATAGACTTCGTTCTATGCTTTTAGGAAAGATAATTAAATGTACTTACGACTTTATGATGATGACTTTTCTCATAGGACGACCGATTTGCCAATATTTTGTTCTGAACGTGAGATTTTGGAGAAAAATTTGCTATCTTTGAAGGGCCATATCTTGGTCCCTATAAACTTTATAGAGCTGCGGTTAGGCTTAAATTGTGGCAAATTTAGTTAACTTTGTATAAATAGTGAATATTACTTGTCGAAAATACAAAGCTTTTGAGTGTTAGAGCAAAAAGTGAAAAAGTCCCAAAATTTTGCAGTTTATCGCGTGATTCGCAGCGAGCACAAGTTTTTCGAAGTTGCTAATTTGGATTCACATCACCCTAACTGATTTAGATACAACAATATCTAAAATCCAGACATCATGCTCAGAGATTTAAGCCTTTTTAGGGTTCCGTACCCAAAGGGTAAAAACGGAACCCTATTACTAAGACTTCGCTGTCTGTCCGTCTGTCCGTCTGTCCGTCTGTCCGTCTGTCTGTCACCAGGCTGTATCTCATGAACCGTGACAGCTAGACAGTTGAAATTTTCACAGATGATGTATTTCTGTTGCCGCTATAACAACAAATACTAAAAACAGAATAAAATTAATATTTAAGGGGGGCTCCCATACAACAAACGTGATTTTTTTGCCGTTTTGTCTAATGTATAGATAATGGTACGGAACCCTTCGTGCGCGAGTCCGACTCGCACTTGGCCGGTATTTTTAGCGTCGATTTCTACTGGCCTATTAAGAAAGATGCGATAAATTCGAATTTTCTTAAGTTTTTTGGAATTTGCAGGTCAGTGCCAGGTTGGATATTGATGAAAATATGATGCCACCAAAAACATTTCATGTAAAATGTTGCCAAGACGAGACCATATGACTCACACTGTCAAAAAGTTATCAGATCTTATGTAGAGCCAAGCTTCTAACTCTACACGCCCTAACTCTACAAGGTCTAAATTCACAAACTCTACACCTTATAGTTTAAAATATGTGGCTTGGATGTTTCGTTACTAAGAACTTGTTTAAAAAATTGCATAACAGAAAAGTGAATAAATTTTTCACCTTACGCTCATGTGAATGTAGCAAAGAATCTAAGGTAAGTAAATCCCGTTGGCAGGAAAATAATGATAAAAATGAACGATGATGAATGACTTTCATGCATTTTCTGCATATTGCAAAAAACCTAGGTTAAATTGATTTTCGCGGGCTACCCTGGCGAAAATTTACACGCCGCCGCCGTAAAGAGTTTCAGCACACATGCATGCCCGTGGTAAGGATTTTTCTTTTTACGTTTTTGGATATTCCCTGCGGGCTAAACCGCGAGCAAAAACTAGTAAAACATCATCATCATCATCATTTCAGCCGAAAGACGTCCACTGCTGGACATAGGCCTCCCCCAAGAGTCGCCATATTGACCGGTCCCGTGCGACTCGCATCCAGCGAATTCCCGCAACCTTCACCAGGTCATCGGTCCACCTAGTGGGAGGCCTTCCAACGCAAAAAAATAAAACATACAAAATTGTAAATACTCATTGTGAAATCAAATAACTGTAAATCGGTAAATCATCAAAGCGATGAAAATTACGAAACGAACCTGAATAGCCATAAAATTTACCAATACCTTTTCCATAACAAATAAATTTAATGTAAACACTGATAACCTTATCATCATATTATGTTTGTACTAATTTTATCTATGTCTGTAGATATCTGAAGCATGTATCGAAAGAACCAAAAACTCTTGAACTGCGGCTCGAAACTCTTCATCAACAACAACAACAGCCCATAACGTCCACTGCTGGACATAAGCCTCTCCCATGATGGGAGGAATTTGCCGTAATCTCCACGCTTGGCAGGCGGATTGGAGATCGCAGTGATGAAAGACTAACAGAAAACGCTGCTGCCCATTCTCTGGTCTACGGAGGCGCAAGGTGTTCTGCCTCAGACATTAGTCGCCTTATACGACACCCGTGTGAGTAATGGGTTGGTTCTATTCTACTCTGCCGGATACCACACGGCTTACGGCCCTTATCTTGGGATTTTTTGGGATTCATTAGTGGTCGGCGCAGCATATCTTCTTATATCTTCTTCTTCCACACCTCTCTATAACTCGTCATCTCATCAGACACCTCCTCTCTCACCATATCATCCTTCACACAGTCCACCCATCATCATCTCGTCCCTTGTTTTGTGTTTCTGCCTATTGGCCTTGTTTTGTTCTGTCTCCTGCTGATAGCTGCTGAAGCGCGTACTTTTTCTGGGTGCAGTGTACTTTAAGAGCTATGTATCCCTCAAATGGCTTGGCATGATCCTCCGTTACGCCTAAAACACTGCAGCATTCATTTTGAAATAAATATATGGTAAAGTTGAGGATTAATGCTAGGTCCTATGTGTGACGAAAACACGATTCCATAAACTTCTCTCCCAGTTACCTCCAAATCGAACAATAAACCGCTGGTATTCAAAAAGTACTTTAAATTAGGTCATGAAACTTTGCATACTAACTGAACTAACTATAAAGCAGGTCTTATGTGTTTTATTGTTTTAGTCCAATCAATAGATTTTTTGTAAATAGCAAAAACCATTTATTTCGCACTATTCGGCCGCAGTGACTGACGTAACAACCCGCGCTTTGTAGTGCAAGCTGATTAGAACTTTACTCTAACAGTATTTCAAACGAAGTTTGAACCACCACAAAGAGAGTTGCTAATTTTAGGTTTAGAAGGGCCTAACCCTACGAGAAAATGATATCGTGATGGTTAATATAGGAGAATGCAAGAAAAAAACGTGTTGCGCCGACTTCAGGTGACATGGGATGAGGAAAACTTAGGACCCATTAATGATAACATTTATCCGTGATACTAGGCTACTGGGCCTATCCCAGTTGTAAACGTCCTTTTGTGCCTATTGGCCTTGTTTCGTTCTGTCTCCTGCTGATATGCAGTCAAGTGGAAATTATGTTTTTCCTACTCCGTTATTCTTTTCTGATTAATTTCGTTGGGGGATCCAAGACAGTTAAATAGTTTCTCTGGGACTTCGTCGAGCTTCATTGTCTCGGCGCTTTTCTGGTGGTCGCCACTGTTGATTCTGGCGCACAGGAGTTGCAGTGGTTTGGGAATAGTGTGTCGAGCTTGTGGTAAAAATAAAAGTCCATCTATCATGTCTTTGGCCTTCACATACTTGTAGGTGCCCACTCCCTCTCATAGAGAGGAGGCCTGTGTCCCAGCAGAGGAAATAGGTATTCAAGCTGAGTATCCCAGTGGTAAACGTCCTTTTATGCCTATTGGCCTTGTTTCGTTCTGTCCCCTGCTGATATGCAGTCAAGTGGAAATTATGTGTTTCCTACTCCTCCGCTATTCTTTTCTGACTAATTTCGTTGCGGGATCCAAGACAGTTAAATTGGTTCTCTGGGACTTCGTCGAGCTTCATTGTCTTGGCGCTTTTCTGATGGTCGCCACTGTTGATTCTTGCTTTCAGGAGTTGCAGTGGTTTGGGAATAGTGTATCGGAAAAAAATTCCATCCATCATTTCTTTGGCCTTCATATCCTTGTAGATTACAACCCACTCCCTCTCATAGAGAGGAGGCCTGTGTCCCAACAGTGGAAACATTACAAGCTGAGTATGTTAGCTACTGGCGCCATTTTGAAGTGTCAAGCGATTCTGGTCCTTACATACTAGAGTTATCTATTTATCTTTGAGATTAAATAAAGTACTTAGTAAGGTAAATAGTGGGAAAATATTGACGTTGTAGAATGTGCTGGTAGGTAGTTATGTATGTAGGTTAGTGTGTTGTTTTTCTACTGTAAAACAAGGCCTCTCCTTGTACAGAGAACGATATAATCTATACAAATAAGTAAAATTCAAGTTTTTGTTTGTAATATCAATATAGCAGCTTTTTACTAAATGCATATGAAAATATACACTACAATTATATTTAAAAAAAAAAACATTTTTTGAAATGTTTGTCTGTCTGTGTGTTTGTTCCGGCTAATCTCTGAAACAGCTGGACTGATTTTGACCGGATTTCTTTGGCAGATAGCTGATGTTAATTTCCATACATGACGGAAGCGAAGCTGCAAGCATAACCTATAATAGTGTTTAATATTTATATTCGGCTGCATAGAGTTCAAAGAAGGCTATACAGATTGTTTTCTTAATGGTGTGGTTAGTGCCTACCGGTGTCAGGGTTTTTATGGCGCCCATGAACCTCTGACTTGGCTTCACATGCCGTCGAGAAATATCTCTCAGGCATGCTGGTTTCCTCACGATGTTTTCCTTCACCGAAGCAAGTGATTTATTATACAATACGCACATGAATCAGAAAAATCAGAGGTGCGTGTTTTTGGTTCTTCAGCATTCCTTCTTCTTCAATATTTCTCCATTATTCGTCATCTCATCAGACACCTCCTTTCTAGCCATATCATCCTTCACACCATAGAAATGTAAAAAACAGGAGACGTGGTAAGGGGGCGTGTCGGTGTCCGCGCGACATGTCCAGTCGGCCATGTCATAGGCAGATGGCCGTCTCCGCGAACTAGTGTACTTTCGACCGCGATCGTGACAAATTATAGCAATTCCGTGTTGTTCAAGGGTTTTTTGTAAAAACCGAAGCATAAACCTAAACTTTGTTGATCACGGAATTACTTATCATTATGTAAATCGTCTTGCGGGCATATCTCCTTCTTTATTAAATCAGTGCTTCACACAGTCCATCCAACGCTTCTTTGGTCTTCTCCTACTCTTATAAGAATCCTCATTCACCAAAGCCGACCTTAACATTGTTGGGAAAAGGTGAAACCCTATTTGCTCCTAAGTTTAGTGACCTTAATTGGCTCATATTCAAATGTTCATTTGGTATTCTTGTAAACGGTACAGAGTTAGGATTTGAAAATAAGCCAATACATTCCCGTAAACAGATAATCCCATCAAAACATAAATGTGAAATGAGAGCCAAGTTCAATATTATGATATATGCCTTGGTTGTTGACTTCAACGACAAAAGAAGTGAAATCTAAATGGGTGTCAAGTTCAATGGTCAGTCCTGAAATTTATTTATAACAACATAAAATATATTTTTTTCTTATAACTTAGGAGAATATATTGTAGCCTAAGGTCTGACTTGGCTATAGTTCTCATATACGAATTATTATGTTCGATGGTTAGTTTCTATCAGCAAGCCAAATTTTCGGAATAATAAAATAAGAACCGACAAGTAACAGGTTGAACTTGCGATGGCTATAATATAATTACAGCCAGTCTCAATATATGAGCCAAATTTGACAAGTTTAGCTGAAATAGTTTTTGAGTTATGAGGGGCTCAAAAGTGGATCCAAATGGTTCGTGTGTAACGCTCCCGCGTGTCTAGATAGCACATTATGTGTAGTTCATGCCAGATGGTAGTCTGATTCTGGCAAAGGCAGGGAATAATATAATCAGGCAAAGATACAAAGGTGCAGAACCTGGCTTGAACCCGTGAGAATTAATGTAGTCCAAAGCTAGAGGAGCTCGTGGCTAAATAATAACAGCCGCTCGGGTCGATCTTTAGGTTAAGCCGTGCTTGCCTAGGTTGGTCTATGGATGGGTGACCACCCATTACATACCGAGTTTCTTCCGTGCCTCAGAAAGCACGTTGAGCCGTTGGTCCCTACCAAAAAAAACAAAAAGGACCAAATCGGAGAATAGGTCTCATAAAAACAAAAAGGACCAAATCAGAGAATAGGTCATACAAAACGAAAAGGACCAAATCGGAGAATACGTCATTCAAAAACAAAAAGGACCACATTGGAATTTCCGTAGTGGCAGAACTGGGCCACCATTGCCTTTTGGTCAAGGTCGTCTAGTAAACTACTTACATTCCGCAGTTACAATGATTGCGCCATACCCTAAGGTGTACAAGCTAAGGTTATGACTGTGGTAATACGCACTTGTGAATGGAATCAATGTCATAAGAGTGGAATTTACTATATCAAGAGGGCTTTGTCGTGGCTAAACAATAACTTAGGTTAAGCTGTGCTTGCCTAGGTTGGTCTGTGGATGGGTGACCACCCATTACATACCGAGTTCCCTCCGTGCCACGGAAAGCACGTTAAGCCGTTGGTCCCGGCTGTCATTTCTAGATTCCAACTAATGACTGCACGTTCACGAACTAATTACAGAAAAAAAACAGTATTAGTGGAGGGAGCACAGCTGTTTAATGATTTACCGGAAGACATAAAGAAATGCAATAATATTAACTTATTTAAAAGTAAATTAAAGAATCATGTTTCTAGCCAATAACGTCACCATCGCCCCAGAGGCAAATATTATATAAGTAATTAAGGAGTAACTTTGTATCTCATTATAAGTGAACTGTTATTTATTAAGTTCTTATGAGAAATAAATATCTTTAAACCTAGATCTTTGACAGTCGTTAGGTAGTCAGAGGCCCAAAAAGTCTGACAACCAGTCTTACCAAAGGGTATCGTAACGTACCCAGTACTAACTGGGTTGTGGAGTTCAGATAGGCAGTCGCTCCATGTAAAATACTGGTATTCAGCTGCATCCGGTTTGACTGGAAGCAGACCTCAACATAGTTGGGAAAAGGCTAGGCAGATGATGAAGAGGGCTTTGTCCTGTTGTGTGACATATACAGGCTTGATAACAAAAAAATGGTTGATTAGGGCCTCATGGTCTGCTTAGCCTTTTCCCAACTATATTGGGGTCGGCTTCTAGTATAACGGGATGCAGCTAAATACCTGTATTTTACATAGAGCGACTGCCTCTCGAACCTCCACGATCTACTGCTGGGCCACACGGCCTCCTCTCTATGAGAGGGAATGGGCTATAATCCATCACGCGGGCCCAGTGCGTATTGGCAGAGGTCACATGTCTTCGAATTTTTGGTTCTAGGACATTTATAATTTATTTATTTATTTATTTAAAATTACGTAAATAACACCTTAACAGCTATGACGCCAATGCGATGTTACTACTAAGATACACATAGAAAAAGAAAAACAATAAGAAAAAACAATTGACACACATCTAAACATTCTCGATGCACTTCAGTGCTACTCCTGTGAACTTCATCAGACTGCAGTGAAATATATCTACCTCATCTGAAATAATATTTAACAGTCTTATGGCGCGAGACAAGGGGGCAAACTTGTTCAGGTTAGTCCTAGAGAATGGCTCCAGTAGCGTAGGCGTGGGGCGACGCGCACCTCCGCAACCAGGTGGCGCGCGCAGCCCCAGCTCCGCTAACAGCTCGGGGTGGTGCAGCCAGCCGCGCAGCACCCGAAACACGAAGCTACACAGAGCGACGTCCCTCCGCACCGCCAGCCTACTGTACCCTACCATCCCTATTACAAAGAGACTCGGGTACATGAGCGGGAAGAAGGGATATACGCCGTACTGTTTAAAAAATAAAAACCGAGTGAATTTGTTTTGGATTCTTTCCACCATGATACTATATTTGGCCTCATGGGGGTTCCACACGATCGCACTGGTCTCAAGACGGCTCCGTACCAGCGCATTGTACATGATTCTAACCACTGCCGTATTATGAAAGTCTTTACACTGCCTAAGTATAAATCCAAGATTTCGGAAGGACTTGCCGCATATGTCTAAAATGTGCTGACGAAACATTAATTCTGGAACCATCTCCACCCCCAGGTCCCTTACATGCGTGACTCGTGACATGACTGCGGCTTCCATCTCATACTGATGCAGCCGTGGTTCCCGCGCGCGAGTGTAGCTCATTATACCGCATTTAGAAACGTTAAAACTTAATTTATTATCTAGGCTCCACTGCACCACCCTATCAATATCCTGTTGAAGCCGTTCACAGTCCGAAGTATCTGCTACCGACAGGAACAACTTGAGGTCGTCTGCGAACAGCAGACACTTCGCCTCTTTCACAACTTCCGGGAGATCATTAACCATCAAAATGAAACCTAATGGACCGATATTGCTACCCTGACTCACCCCCGAAAACGTGAAATAAGGCTTGGAGACGTATCCACCATATTCGACGTACTGCCGGCGATCGCCAAGGTAGTTCGCGAAGAATCGCATAAGGTGCGGTGTGAAACCAAATGCCGCAAACTTAGCCAACAGCACATCGTTGTCGACGGTGTCGAACGCCTTCCGAAAGTCGAAGTACGCAGTGTCCACTTGCCCCCCAGCGTCAACAACCGGCGCCAGGTATGTCATGAAAGACAACAAGTTACTCCCCGTACTTCGACCAGTCCGGAAACCGTGTTGAGCGTCGGTCAGACGAGAAGTTACTTGATCTAAAATACACTTGTGCAACACCGACTCAAACACCTTAGCAAACGCCGACAGCACCGCCACCGGTCGGTAGCCACTAACATCAGTTCCCGAACCTCCCTTCGGGACTGGTATCACTCTAGTGATTTTCCATTGGTTGGGATATTGTCCTAACTTTAAAAACAAATTAAATATGTGGAGCAATGGCCTTTCAAACACCGCGCTACAGTCTTTAACTAAATAAGGTGGTATCCCGTCTGGCCCCGCCGAATACTTTGGCTTGAGGCGGCGGAGCGCGGTGCGCAGCTCGCGCAGGTCGAGCTGGCCAACGTGCACGCGCGCCGCGCCCGCGCTCGCACCCGCCGCGCGCTCCGCCTCCGCGGGGTCCAGTGCCGGGCGCACCTCGTTATACACCGAATGAAAGTAAGAAGCCAAACATTCCGCACACTCTTCGTCACTCAACTCCTTTCCATCTTTTGTGACTCGAGTTTTGTTGCGTCTAGCACGCTTGCTTCTAACAAAATTCCAAAAAGATTTGGGATCGTTTTTAATATTCGCCTGTAGCCTACGCTGGTAATTCTCATAGGTTGACTTTAATTTATATTTAACTTGGGTTCGATAGTACGAAAAACAATCATAGTCGCTACTTGAACCAGTCATTTTAAATAATTTATGATACCTCCACTTTATTTTGATGTCACTTATTACATCAGATGTGTACCAGGTTGGATACATGTATTTGTATTTACTCCCACTTTTTTTTTTCGTCGGTGTACATTCACTAATGGCTTCATTAACTACGCTATAAAAAAACGTCAATGCTTTATCGGGGTCTAAAATCTCATACAATGCCTCCCAATCTATTGATTGTAAAATACGATATAGCCTAGAAAAGTCACATTTGGTAAAATTCCATTTCGGTTCACTATTTAAAACGGACTCTTCCTCGCAATTCGAACTCGGTTTGTGGACCGTCAATGGGTTATTGAAACCACCTCCAAACTTCGCTGCAGCTATCAGTGGAGGATGCTGAACGTCAACATTCACCAATGGTTCACCCGACAGTTCTACCCCCACCTCACTCGCCAAAAACGTAGTCAATACTAAGTCCAGATTACGATTATTTATATTACAAACATTATTTACCTGATGAAATCCACAGAAAGCGTTTACATATTCCAAGTAACTTTGCACTTCCACTGATGTAGATGGCATATTAAAATCACCCAACACTAATACATTCTCATAATTTACACATACAGTTTCCAAAATATTAAACAATCGCATATATTCATTACTGTCACATTTCGGTGGAATATAAACTACACAACATAAAAACAAACAATTATTTCCCAGGTGCACGGTAGCACATACAATTTCAAATAAGGCTGACTCCACATTAGCGATTGGAACGCACTTTAAATCAAACCGTGGCGATGTTGCCAAAAACACTCCTCCTTGTTTGCGCCCATCTGCTCGATCACACCGCAGTATCTTATAATCCGGTGGAATAAGTTCGCCATCATGAATTGAATCATTGAGGCCCGACTCTGTGATGGCAAAGAGGTCATACGAGGATGCCAATAGATTTGTGAAGAAAATCTTAGTTTTTGTTCGCAAACCCCGAACATTCTGGTAATATACTCGAATGCATTTATTGCATTTATTGGCTTTGGTTGCCTTGTGTTGGTTTACACACATATTTTTTTTTTTGGTTGACATGTCGGATTCCTCACGTTTTCTTTCACCGATCCAGTTAGTACCGGGTAATACGATACCCCTTGGTAAGACTGGTTGTCAGTGTTTCGGGCCACTGACTACCTGTAACGACTACCATTGATGTACAATGCTGTTCATCAGCAAACTAAAACATCATCTGCCTAGCCTTTTCCCAACTGTGTTGTGGTTGGCTTCCAGTTTTACCGGATGCAGCTGAATACCAGTATTTTACATGGAGCGGCTGCCTATCTGACCTCCACAACCCAGTTAGAACCGGGTAGGTAATACGATACCCCTTGGTAAGACTGGTTGTCAGTGTTTCGGGCCACTGACTACCTGTAACGACTACCATTGATGTACAATGCTGTTCATCAGCAAACTAAAACATCATCTGCCTAGCCTTTTCCCAACTGTGTTGTGGTTGGCTTCCAGTTTTACCGGATGCAGCTGAATACCAGTATTTTACATGGAGCGGCTGCCTATCTGACCTCCACAACCCAGTTAGAACCGGGTAATACGATACCCCTTGGTAAGACTGGTTGTCAGTGTTTCGGGCCACTGACTACCTGTAACGACTACCATTGATGTACAATGCTGTTCATCAGCAAACTAAAACATCATCTGCCTAGCCTTTTCCCAACTGTGTTGTGGTTGGCTTCCAGTTTTACCGGATGCAGCTGAATACCAGTATTTTACATGGAGCGGCTGCCTATCTGACCTCCACAACCCAGTTAGAACCGGGTAATACGATACCCCTTGGTAAGACTGGTTGTCAGACTTTTCGGGCCTCTGACTACCTAACGACTGTCAAAGATCTACAAATGACAGCCGGGACCAACGGGTTAGTGTGCTTTCCGAGGCACGGAAGAAACTCGGTAAGTATGTAATGGGCGGTCACCCATCCACGGACCAACCTAGGCAAGCACGGCTTAACCTAACGATCGACCCGAGCGGCTGTTATTATTTAGCCACGAGCTTCGTTTGCCGTTCATCAGCAAAGTAAATAAGTCAATAATATACCATGCACAAACCGCTGTAGACTGTGGTAATATCCTACGAAAAACCTTGTGTGTAGTGAAAGTTCTGCGGGCGACAAAGATAGCACTATGTTGGAGAGAGATGACAGTATTTCTCAGAATTGTTTGTTGTTAATTTATGAAAACGGTTTGTTATTTGCGTAGGATAGGGCTTATTGAAATAGTGATAAAAGTGATATTCAAAGACATGTTGTACCAAAGGTATAGATAGGTATACCTAGATAATGCATGAGCACTTCGCGTGCATTTATGGCCGTATTCTAAAGGGTGTAAAAAACCTTTTAAAGAAGCCAAAAGGCACTTGTTCTCCTCGTCATTGCGATCATTTTTTTGTTCTACACCATACCTGGGAACCTTCTAGTTACGGAGATATTGGGGGTCAAAGTTCCAACTTTTTGACAAGTTTTTTTTTAAATACAAGTTTTTAATGTAATATTTTTTTAATAAGTACAAGTTTTTAATGTAGGATTTTTACATTAAACACCTCCACGACCCCCGTACTACGAGTATTCAATCCATCCATCAGCACAATGTTTTGAGTGCGTTACATTGAGTTCTACCACAAAACATGATTTTTCACCCCAAAAAAAAGTCGTTTCCCAGCAATAATTTTAGCGTAAAGTTACTTAGTTTGATGTACAGAATGCTTGGTTGACGGCTTCGTGATGAGGTTGTTTACACTCTGTATATTTGGGAAAAGGCTAGACGGATGATGATGATCACTTAGACAGAATCTTAAAACGGCTTCCAATCTATACTTCTATACTAATATTATAAAGAGGGAACATTTGTTTGTAAGTTTTTATGTAGGGGGTAATCTCCGGAACTAATGAACCAATTTTAAAAATTGTTTCACTGGTAGAAAGCTACATTATTTGTGAGTGCTATAGGCTATATTTTATTCCCGTACTCCCACGGGAACGGGAACTACGCGGGTGAAACCGCGGGACGTCAGCCAGTTTATAATAAGTATAAATAAAGATTAAAATTACGTGTCATTTGATATCAATCAAGCAATTAACAGAAATATTTCTCATTCAAAAACTAATCACTTATGTTAGATTGCAATCAACTAGGTATATCTCCATGTTTTTCATTGCAATAACATTCCTACATAATAATTTGATAAATCGTACTTTATTATCTTCAAAACACTGCTCTCCAAAATCTGGCACGTGTTCGTCACGATTTTAACTAGTGCGTAACGGACAGGGAAGCCCCAATTCATTTTATAATCATCTGCTTGCCTCTTCCTATGTCGGGGTTGACTTCCAGTCTAATCGTATGCAGCTGAATACCAGTATTTTAAATGGAGCGACTGCCTATCTGACCTCCACAACACAGTTAGTACTGGTTAATACGATACCCCTTGGTTGGGTGTAATTATTTAGCCACGAAGTTGTTCTCATAAACTGTTCAACGTATTTTGATGAATATTAGTCACTAGCGGACGTCACGTGGTTTCACCCGTGTAGTTCCCGTTCCCGTCGGAGTACGGGGATAAAATATAACCTATGTTACTCAGGGTGAATGTAGCTTTCTAATGGTGAAAGAATTTTTGAAATCGGCGCAGTTTTTGAGTTTATTTATTACAAACATACACACACACAAAATTACAAATCTTTCCTCTTTATAATATTAGTGTAGATTTAAAGTCTTTGTTTCTGTCTATGTGATCATCATCATCTGCCTAGCCTTTTCCCAACTATGTTGGGGTCGGCTTCCAGTTTTACCAGATGCAGCTGAATACCAGTATTTTACATGGAGCGAATGCCTATCTGACCTCCACAACACAGTTAGTACTGGGTAATACGATACCCCTTGGTTGACTGTTATTATTTAGCCACGAAGTTGTTCTCATAAACTAAGCAACCTATTTGATAAATGTTACACATAAAAGTACTCGATTCTACTATTATCAGTTTCTTCTAGATCCTGCTCACCATTCTTAAGTACTTTCAAATGCATACGCAAATGATTGCACCCGTCACTCGTATCCAATATCACTTGACAGTGGCAGAAAATGGAACTAATTTAAAATTTACTGAATTTGACGTTTAATTCGCAAGTGGCGCCATTTTGTTCATTTTATATGTGTGAATTTTTTATTCAAATAGGGGGTTCCTAAGTTCAGTTTCTTTGTTAATAGGATTGAGTGGGTTGAGTTTTATTTCGTGTTTGGAGGAATGCAGTATTAATTCGTGTTTATAAAGGGTATTTTTTTTATTCTTGTACACCTACCTACTCCACAATCCTACTAATCTCTTACTGATTAATTAATTTGTTTTTGTTCATCAATGTTATTGTTCGCCAAATTATTGTCAATGGCACGAAGGGTAATTACCCGAGCAACATTGTTTATGTTCTTATCACCATTATTCTTCTTCACCTTATGTCGATGGTAATCTAAATTGTATCAGTCCAGAACTGAGCTACTAGTTCGGAGCTCTCGGTAGCGTCCAACAGTTCCTGTAGTGAACAAACAACAGGACACGCAGGACACGATATTAAGTGCCCCATCGTTTGTGGAACAGCACCACATTTACACTCCAGGGCAGAGTCATTAATGAATCTCCACCTGAGCAGGTTTTCCTTGCTGCGGCCAACCTGGGTCCGGAGTCTGTTTAAAGACTTCCAGGTCAGCCATGGCAACTCATATTTATTATTTGTTGTTTATGTAATCATCCTTTCCTTTAGCATCATTTATTTGGTGTCGGCGCAGCATGTCTTCTTCCATACTTACATCTCTATCAAATTTCATCTAAGTATTCTCCCCCTTTCTAGCCAATCCATCCATCGTTTCTTTAGATCTTTCACGAATCTTTAAGGGCCATAATATGCCTCAAATGGCTTAGCATGATCCTCCGTTACGCCTAGAATCCTGCAGCATTAATTTTGAAATAAATATATGGTAAAGTTGAGGTTAATGCTAGGTACTAGGGAATCCAATCCCGCATCAAAATCTCGATCCCGCAAGCATGCGGGATCAAGGTCATCAATCCCGCGGATCCCGCGGGATTTGCGGCATTGCTTTTATTTACTATTATTTTTGTTTTGTGTAGTGAAATGAAAGACATCCATTTTCTGCTCTTAAAAAATGTTTCCACACTTCACTCGAGCTTTTATACTCTTTATAAACTAAATTGACACTCATTTTTAATATTAAACTGTATTTTTCATTCGAAACGTGCTCTTAACAATTTGATAACGTCTTGTTCTTTTGGCCTTCAAACTTATTTAAATATGGTTCCGCCTTTTGCAATGTGTACTCAAATGGCGTACTCGCGTGGCTTAGCACGATGCGTAGTACGCACGGTACAACTTTACAAGAGCAAAAGTGCGCTATAGAACTAAATTCATCATCATCATCATCATTTCAGCCGAAAGACGTCCACTACCAGACCATAGGCCTCCCCCAAGTGTCGCTACATTGTTCGGTACCGTGCGACTTGCATCTAGCAGATCCCCGCAACCTTTACTAGGTCATCGGTTCACCTAGAGGGAGGCCTTCCAACGCAACGTCTTCCGGTTCGCGGTCGTCACTCCAGAAGTTTTCGGCCCCATCGGCCATTCGTTCTGCGGGCAATGTGCCCTGTCCACTGCTACTTAAGTTTGGCAATTCTTCGGGCTACGAAGTCAAATTATGCCTCGTTCAGATAATAGATAGACTAGCGTTTACTAGTTGCACCCGAGACGCAGATATAATTGTGCACTCGGGACTAGCCAGGACATACTTACACCGGTGACGTGTTCATAAGATAAAGGGCTTAAAAGTGTTTATATTAATGTTGATTAAGTATTATTTGTACTCGATTGTCACGCGTTTGACTTCGGACTGTCCGCTGATTATTTCGACGGTGTAGCAATTAAATATACTTAGACGATATTTAATAAAAAAAAAAAAACAAACAAAATTAAATCTAAAATGTAATGTAAAACAGTGTCCGGTATCCGCTGGGTGGCAATTGGTCCGTGTCAATTTAATCCGGACATCGGATTTTGACAGATAAAATAAACCGAAATATCTGTCGAAATCCGTTGTCCGGAGTATGATTTGTTCGGACAACTAAGTCCTCAATAGTATTTTATTTCTTTTTAAAATTCACCAGAAAAAAATAACGACTTTTTCTGTCAAACGTGACTTTTTCAATAGATTTTCGAAAAAGGAACACAAACACAGCTGTTTAAATTTTCAGTGTTTATACAGTGACAGTGTTGTGTGAGTGAGTGAGACAGTGATATTGTTTACGTGTTTAACTGTGAGTGCGAAAGAGATAGCACAATGCGTGGAATAAAGTACCAGCGTTTGGATCACTTGGATGACTTGGAGATTGGGTAAGACTTTTCATTATATTTTGTACAAAATATACTTTTTTTTTTAAATAAAAAGGCCATTTTTTTAAGAGAAAGCACTAATTTTGTAGTGGTCATTATGTTTTTCCTACTCCTCCGCTATTCTTTTCTGATTAAGAACGTGAAAGCGTCAGGGTAGCCCGCGAAATTCAAATTTTCTTACATTTTTTTCAAATAGGCCAGTGCTATGTTGTAAGTTGATTAAAGTATTGTTCGCGACTGTAAGACGTAATATGTAGTTACAGAATTTTAATTATTAAAATCATCAATACAACTCTCCAAGTTCATAAAGCTCGAGCAAATTGCAAAAAACGTTAGAAAATTGGAATTTCGCGGGCTACCCTGGAGCATCGGGGTCGGGAGGCTTCTCTCTTCCTTAATTTCGTAGTGGGATCCAAGATAGTTAAGATGTTTCTCGGCGCTTTTCTGGTGGTCGCCACTGTTGATTCTGACGCACAGGAGTTGCAGTGGGCAGGGAATAGAGTGGCGAGCTTGTTCTAATAAAAAAAAATCGGAGCAGTCTTTGGGGACTGCCGATAGAAGTGAAAACAAAAAGTACACAGGCCCCGCCCCAGTCGTAGCACTGCTTATGCCCCGCGCATGCCTACGTGGTGCTACGCCGTAGCAGATGCTACGAGTGCTACGAAGCGTCACCGCACGTTACGTTGTTTTTCCTTCACCCAAAAAGTGCTCAACGCGCCTAAAGAAGTTTTCACTTCAAAAATCTATCTTTATCAAAAGGAAGACGCTAATCAACTGCTAATTCAGTAAGCTTTGTCGTTGGTGGTATCTCCAGTTCTGTAGTAACACTCGTCTTCACACCTGCCGGCTGGTCAGCTTCCAGTGTAACCGGATGCAACTGATTGACCGTTTTTTTCAAAGACACTAGCTAGACTACGTATATAAATGCACTCTGATTTTGGCCGTGTGGTGTCCGGCAGAGTAGAATAGAACCAACCCATTACACTACGGGTGTCGTATAAGGCGACTAATGTCTGAGGCAGAACACCTTGCGTCTCCGTAGACCAGAGAATGGGCAGCAGCGTTTTGTGTTAGTCTTTCATCACTGCGATCTCCAATCCGCCTGCCAAGCGTGGAGATTACGGCAAATTCTTCCCATCATGGGAGAGGCTTATGTCCAGCAGTGGACGTTATGGGCTGTTGTTGCACTCTGATTTTATCACATTTCACGTACACTACGGCCGAATCTAAATACTCCCCCCCCTTTTAATTTTAAGTTTAACGTTCTCGTCGTCTCACCTGCTTACATGATAATACTTTGAATAAAAACCAGAATTTTAACATTTTTGAATAAAAACTACTGAACGGATTTGGATGAAATTTAGCACAGAGATAGTTTATGACCTGGATTAACACATAGGATACTTGTTATCCCGTTAGTATGATCCCGTGGGACAATTATCGAATTCCACGCGGACATAAGCTAGTCTATACCTACGAGGTAAAGTTTGTAAGTTTAGAACTTAGGATGTAGGGGCGAATGTTCGCAACTACCTATCCGATTCTGAAAATTCTAACACTAAAGTGGAAAGCCACGTTATTCCCATGTCATAGGCTATATTTTAAGGCTGGGGTAACTGCTAACGAGAGGTTTTCTCCATGTCCTCTTTGATGAGTAAATTTTATTGTGCAAAAAAAATATTACTTTAATTGGTACACTTGAAATAATTCTAACTTTATTATTAAGTACCTACCTACTATATGAAAAAAATATTCAAAGTGAAGCATTTTTTCTTTGAACTTTTGTAATTAAGTACTCCTAAACGGCATTAAGTTTTAGTATTTTTTTTGCACGCAAATATATTTCTCTTTTTTCTTCACAAAGTGTACAATTGGCATTTTGATCTTATGATTTATTAGGCTACAATTAAATTAAAACCACTCATTTCGCACTATACGGCCCGCAGTGACTGGCGTAACAACCACTTTGTAGTGCAAGCTGATTAGAACTTTATTCGAACATTATTTCAAGCGAAGTTTGAACCCCCACAAATAGGCCCTTCTAACCCTAAAATTAGCAACTCTATTTGTGGTGGTTCAAACTTCGTTTGAAATTCTGTTGGAATAAAGTTCTAATCAGCTTGCACTACAAAGCTGTTGTTACGTCAGTCACTGCGGCCGAATAGTGCGAAATGAGTGGTTTTTATTCTTTATAAAATCAAATATTCATCTTTTGGAAAAAATTAAAAACATAAGACCTGCTTTATAGTTTGTTCAGTTAGTATGCAAAGTTTCATGATCTAATTTGAAGTACTTTTTGAATAACAGCGGGTTATTGTTCGATTTGGAGGTAACTTTGGATTTTTTTTCTATCGATAAAAGTTTATGGAATCGTGTTTTCGTCACACATAGAACTTAGCATTAATCCTCAACTTTACAATATATTTATTTCAAAATTAATGCTGCAGTCTCAGATTAAAGAAATAGGCAGATGGAACGCTCAGAACACGCGAGTGGTTCCACCAAAACAAATACAAAATCAAAAGCAAATACAGACTCGCGACAGTACCAAGCTACGCATCGTCTCGCTCACACGTCACTAGTGATTTGTCATTTTAGGTCAAAACATGCCGTCTTGTGTGTATAAACACTGCAAAAGTTGTTCACAAAAACAGAAAACAAGATGGAATATCTTTCCGCAGGTAACTCTTGTTATTTTTATTGTTTTGGTATTTATTTTCCATCAAATATTTTCGGCTCACTTGAAACACAAAACCTCAACAGTAAGTCGTCTGTGTTGCTAGTTTATGACGGGAAAATTACCCTGAATTAGGGGAAAAAAATAATTGATATTTTTTATGCACAATACACATTATTGTGCATAAAAAATATCGATTAATTTATACATACGTAATTGCGTATAAGGAAATATTGTATCTAAAGGGTGCATTTAATTTCATGACGAATATTTTAACCTCCGGCATTACTAACGATACTAATTGTACTACGCAACTCAAAAACATTATTAAATTATTAATGCATATTAGTATGCAGTATTTAAAACCTCACAACAGCTGACTTACACATACTACATCACAGTAACAGTCCACTAACACTGCGATCCAAATTATCACTACGAGTGGCGCGAGCGCCGATCACGTCACGCGGGACAAATCGATGAAATGCGTCAATACACCTGCGCAGTCGTAATGACACGAGGTCACTAGTTAGTTCCGTCCGCGTCGTAAAGACTTCAGGTCTCGGGAGGGCACCCCCGCGCGCGGGGCTGTATTCGTATTTTTGCGTGAGAAAGAGGGACGGAGAGCATGCCTTTAAACTATTTGGTACTTGTAAGGATATGCCGCGCTCGCGCCGCTGGATAATTTTATTATTTGATGTACGTTTACTTTTCGTTCCGCGCGCGGTGTACTGCGCTTTAAAATTTTAATATTTCAAGACTTATTGGGGTTTATGAAGTATTTTATTATTACTTTTAGTGTTTAATTGCAACAATTAGCCTTTGCCATGTGACATGCTACATTTTAAAGGTTAGGTTAAAAGTTTAGGTAAATACATTTGCTTAAATAGTTTATTAAACAAATTACCAAAAAGCGTTCTAAAGTGTTATCTTGTCTGATATAAATTAATTAAATAGTAAGTAATTACGCATATTTAATTTTTATGCTCTTATTATTGTTCTGTTCAAATACTACACGCTTTTGCTATCTGGGTATAACCATAAAGCAAAATCGCGTTTCCAATTTAAAAAAATAGTACCTAGTACAATATTTGGGAACAATTTAACTGAACAAAAATATGGGACTATTTCTCAATATCTGGCAACCGTAAACGCACACAGACGCGCGTGTCCCTACACGGCGCCTCTTGTCTGCCGCGCACACATAAATAAAAACCGGAGCCACCTTGTTTGTCGCGCATGTTCTATCTGCCTATTTCTTTAATCTGAGGCTGCAGTATTTTAGGCGTAACGGAGGATCATGCTAAGCCATTTGAGGGATATATAACCCTTTAAACGTTCCCGCAGGTTATTTGCTGACAATAACGCGAACGAAACCGCAGGCAAAAACCAGTGATAGATAATCATAATCTAGTTTTACGCTCCGATGCAAAGCATTTACATTATCTCGTATATTTGAATCGCTATCGGTCAATAGAGTCCCCCAGCCCCGCCTATCTATAGGACGTGTTTATACAAATAGGTATACTTACATATTTATTTAGATTAATTTAATCTGTGTGTATGTAACAAGGCAGGTACTCATTCCACGTTTTTTTTTTATAAATCGGAGGTGACTTGGTGAGGTCACCTTTTGGTTAACCCGGCGATGAGACGAGCATAAGATAGATATTTAATATACACGGTTAATTTGTGAACATCAGAATGACTGGCCAAAATGACCGATCAGCTTTAAAATATTATTAAAATCTAATACCTATTTGCTACTATTTGATACCTTTGTTTAAATAATTGGTGCCTAATTAATAACTGAAAAAATGAATTTAAAAATTGGGCAGTCATTCTGATGTTAGGATGACTGCCCACATTTAGAATCTCCACGTAAGGGCTCGGGGCGGGGGGGGGCCGTAGGGGTGCTCTATAAAAAATCTTTATTCTTTTCCCTTAAAAATCTAGTAAATGTTTAGGTATCAAATAAAAAAAAAAAAAATATATATATATATATATAAATAAATATATGGTATTTTTGTGTCTAACTTGTCTACACACTGTGTCTACATTTTTTATCCAACTTTCCTCTCGCAGGTCTGCTGGAAGAAATTTCATAAGAAATAAGCAGTACCTTTGTGCTCTTCTATGTAAATATATTGTCCTGTAAAATATTTTGTGTGTACATGAATAAATAAATAAACTAATAAATAAATAGGTACTAAATTTTTGTAAAGCCTAATTTAAATTTTGGAACCCTTACGTGGAGATTCTAAACGTGGGTCATCCTGACATCAGAATGACAATTTTTAAAATTCATTTTCTCAGTTATGAATTAGGTACCAATTATTTAAACAAAGGTATCAAATAGTAGCAAATAGATATTATATTTTAGTAATATTTTAAAGCTGATCGGTCATTTTGGCCAGTCATTCTGATGTTCACGGTTTTAGGTCGTTCTGGAACCGAAAGCCAATAAACTCTATCATCGAACTCAAAACGCTTGGGACTATTTTTTCAAAAAAGTAACAAACATATGAGTTGATATGAGTATAAATTAAGGCGACTACAGGAGCTAAATTAGCAACTCTATTTGGGTCGGGGGGCTTTCGGGACCAGGACCACGGTCCCGGATTCCCCCTATTTAGGGAGAATTAAAAAATATTGAAATATTTTTTAGTGGTATTTTGGGACCACAAGAAAACAAATTTATGTCTTGGGAAAGTACGGTCAACGAAACATATTTCGTATTGAGTCGTTCATCAACTGGTCCCACAGGCCTACGGCCCATTTGGGACGAGTTGATAAAAATCAAAATAAGTATTTTTTCGTTCTGCAACTCGTCCCACGTATGATTCTGGTGGTTCAAACTTCGTTTGAAATACTGTTAGAATCAAGTTCTAATCAGCTTGCACTACAAAGTGGTTGTTACGTCAGTCACTGCGGTCGAATAGTGCGACATGAGTGTTTTTTTGCGATTTACAAAAAATCTATTGATTGGACTAAAAAAATAAAATACCAGGTACTAATATGTTGCTTGTAGAATTATTTGCAAATCAGAATGATCGCATGTATTTTAGTATGGTTTTTACTCGTTAAAAGATTTTTTTAGAGATAAGTTCATGATTTTTTTTATCGAGTAAAAGTAGTTGTATTATGTTTTAAAAACACTATGGAACTAGCATATATCCTGAAGAATAATATATATTTTTCTGGGTTTGTTGATTGCAGTGAATCATATGCTTTTTGCATTAAAAAACTCGCGTTTAGCTCCTGTAGTCCACTTAAGAGTCGTATTACATTTTTTACGCAAATTTTTGATTTTTACTTCCTGGATCAAATTATTTCGGTCGGCGGACACGAGTCGATAATAATAGCGATCTCCGGATGATTGTCGATTGATACTGACGAAAATTAGAAACGAGACTGGCATGAGACTGAGGAGCGACCTGAATTGACGCAGAATTATAGTACTTTAATTTTATTTATTGTAATTTTGTCTTATTATATTGACAAACGAAAACTAATGAAACTTATTCATTGTTGATTGAAGTTTTATATCATATTAATTTATTTGATAAAATTTAGTTTATTTGGAATATAATGGACGCTGAACATTTATGGCTTAAATTACGCTTTCTTTTCGAGTTTTTCCGTGAAAATTCAAGGAATTTAAAGAAATTCTAAAACTCCAATAAACAAGTAAAACATTCAGCTTATTTTTCAGTAATTTTAGCTTTTATAAGAATTGCATGTAACAATGTGAATTTGAGCGTCAAAGTTCCATCGCCGACGGTTTTTCTTGCAAACTGAGTTCGTAAAATATTTATAAGTTGTAGGTTACACGAAAAGAAAAATGAAAATGTGTAACTCCAACTTACAAGAAAGAGAATGGCACTATTGTTATTCATAAGCAAATAATTAAAATATCTAACTGATGCTGAAAATTACTGCGTCAAAAATCATAAATTTGCGTAGAAAATGTAATAGGACTCTTAAGGATTGCCTAGAAGAATACGACAAAAAATATGACTTTACATTTATTTTTAAAAGCTTGTTTTTGACATTGTTTTTTTTACTATTATTTTGTTTCTTGAAACCAATTAAAATTGAAAATTGACTATACAATTTTTCTTATTGCGTTTCTTTATCAAGTAATTAATTAATTGATTGATAGAAATTACGTTGTTAACACAATCAGATATGATTTATCAATATAACTTCTGTCGACACAAAATAATTTTGGTTTCATAAACTTCCAGGTCACGTTGTACGAAGTTCGATCTGATAACCAGTCTTACCAAGGGGTATCGTATTACCCAGTAATAACTGGGTTGTGGAGGTCAGATAGGCAGTCGCTCCTTGTAAAATACTGGTTTTCAGCTGCGTCCGGTTCGGCCGACTCCAACATATTTAGGAAAAGGACAAGTAGATGATGATTTGAGGAAACTCAGCTGACTGTTACTACCTAAGTAAGCGTTATTTTTTATCTAAATACATTTTATCTAC
The DNA here is from genome assembly GCA_905147715.2 of Xestia xanthographa. Classification (NCBI taxonomy): domain Eukaryota; kingdom Metazoa; phylum Arthropoda; class Insecta; order Lepidoptera; family Noctuidae; genus Xestia; species Xestia xanthographa. The sequence goes on from LR990667.1 coordinate 22,380,581, forward strand.
CGTCTGACAATGCAAAAAGTTTATAACATCAATTGAATAAGCCGTTGATAACACACCGACCAAAGCATTCCCCTCTAGGGGCCGTCTCCACGAGCGAGAGAATCGCGGCGTTATCGTCCTTGTCACGTTTTTCTATACACTCTCTTCTGGGCCGTCTCCATGAGCGAGAGAATTGTGGCGATATTATTGTCTTTGCCACGTTTTTCTATACACTCTCTTCTGGACCGTCTCCACGAGCGAGAGAATCGCGGCAATATTATTGTCTTTGCCACGTTTTTCTATACACTCTTCTGGACCGTCTCCACGAGCGAGAGAATCGCGGCGATATTATCGTCCTTGCCACGTTTTTCTATAAACTCTCTTCTGGACCGTCTCCACGAGCGATAGAATCGCGGCGATATTATCGTCCTCGCCACGTTTTTCTATACACTCTTTTTTGGGCCGTCTCCACGAGCGAAAAAATCGCGGCGATATTTTCGTATAGAAATACGTACGTTGAATCGCCGCGATTCGCTCGTTCATGGAGGCGGCCCCTTAGAGATATCAAATTGATAACAGCATCAGCGCGTCGTGGTAAAAGCCCCTCTTCACATAAGCCAAGGTCGAATAAATTAGGTGTAAGTATTCCCGTTTTCCCCACTGCCTGGCTAAATGTGGTTGTACTATTACGTATACCTCTGCCTAACCCTTCGAGGATTACTACAGGCGTGACGTTGTCGTAAGCAAAAACTAGAATGTCACCTGAACTTTTGTCGCGCTGACGGTCGGTCGCGTACGAGTGGGTGTTTAGTCTGAACGGACCAAATCGAATGGACCGCGGTCCGTTCGTAGACAAAAAATGTCTACGTCCGAAAGGACCGGTGTCAAAAAAAACAAATGAATAAACTTCATCAAGTACATTCGGGTGCAAAAGTTAAAAATAAAATGAAATGTTAGTTTATTGCCCGAATATGGCGAAGCCAAAAGGAAGGGTTATGATTTAGACAGTCTTTTATTATAATTTATGTATGTATTATTCCAGATTTGTATTACTTATCTTCTTTAGAAAAACAATCAATTATGGGCAGTGTCGTACACGTCACGAAAAGTACTAGGCAAGCATGAATCCAAGATGGTATTTATATGATATAATTGTATTCATTACTAGTAGACCGATTCTTAAAACAAATACCACCTTGAACTGGATACCCACCGTACCCCTGGGTGTACCCCTGATGGTACGGTGGGTTTTTTAAAGTTAAACGATACCACCAGGTAATAGTGTTGTATTTTTTAATCCTTTATGGACGGCATGGGCACCGGGCCGTAGGCCGGAAGGAGGCCGGCGGAGGCCCGGCACTTTGGGGACAGAAGTCAAAGAGTGTTATTTACGAAGTTTTCGCACGCGTCATGGAGTCGTAGCAGGTTCTAAATTTGCTTATATCTCGAAAAGTCTTGCTACTAGAGGGTCAGAAGTGGTTTTAACTAGTGTTACAACTTTACAACACTATTACCTGGTGGTATCGTTTAACTTTAAAACACCTACCGTACCACCAGGGGTACGGCCCCCCTGGCCGTACCCCTGGTGGTACGGTGGGTCTGCAGTGCCTTGAACTCATGCCAGCCTAGTACTTTTTCGGGTACCTAAGCTTAGTACTTTTTGGGGTACATGACCGATTCTTAAAATAAATACCACCTTGAACTCATGCCAGCATAGTACTTTTTGGGGTGGATCTATTAACATTTATTTGTGTTCCAAACTCAAACATATTTGAATTTTTTATTTTTCATATAGGCTGTTTAGCGGCTTTATACCTTTGCTTCTCTTTCAACCTGGCAAAGGCAAAGCGCGAAAAAAAAAGAAACTTTTAAATCATAGTTTCCTAATAATTCCTGACGACAATATTTTTAGTTTTTTAATTTTATTTCTTCAAAGGTGTATTGAAAAACATCGTTTGATACACGTGGACATTTGTTATTGCAGTTCTCGGCTCTCCGCCTCGAATACAATTACAAACTTCCTCCACTTGTATCAAAATGTACTATTCTTTAAGGGGGTAAAATAGGGGATGAAAGATTGTATGAAACTCCGTGATTTTTGTTTACTTTTATTTCTAACAAATAACATGCATGAGCTCATTTACAATTTTTTACAATTCTAACTCCAAAAATGAAGAAATTTCATACAAACTTTCATCCCATAGTTTACGCTCATAAAGAATGTTTTATTTATTCGTTTGAAAACTAGCCAAGTCAGACCTTAAGCTTCAATATACGTGAGCAATGACAACAACAACAATGTATGCGACTGTCCCTTTAAACTTATTATTGTTTATTCATTTGTTTTTTTGACACCGGTCCGTTCGGACGTAAACATTTTTTGTCTACGTCTGAACGGACCAAAATGAATTGACAGCGGTCCGTTAAGACTAAACACCCGTACGAGTATACACTGTCTTCTATATTAATATAGACTTTACCAAAAAGGGCGGCAGCACTTGAAGGAAAACTTCAACGACTTTAAATGGGTTTATTATTATTATTATTCATTTATTTTCAGATAAACATCCATAAAAAATTGTTAGTAACACAGAAATACTTATGAGAAACTAATGTTAGTAATGACAAACATGAGACAAAAACTAAATACAAAAATAAAATATATGACCCATTGGATACCCCGATACTCGTGCGCGTGTTTACTTGACCGTGTGTAGTCGTATCCAGCGCTCGAGCATTGGAGAATCCCACCGGTCCGACAATACGCACAGGATGCTGTTGGTACTAGCACGCATGCGTGTTAAGACAGAGGTGCAGCGCTTGCGCATGACTGCAGCGAAACTGTCTACGTGGGCCTCGGCAAACATGCCTGATGCGCTGCAATACCGTGGCAGTCCCATCAACATCCTGAACGCATTGTTGTACTGCACTCTCATCTCAGGTCACTGTATGCCCTCTGCAAGGCTGCACGTGTAAAAGGACTGACAGTATGCTCTAAACAACGCAACTTTTACTTTTTTTGTACCTACACCGTGCAAACCTGCGAGCTAACATATTACATCGTACAGACAATGACCTGCGCTCTCTCTCAATGTCAGTACTATCCTTCAAGTCATCGGTGATCCAGTGACCCAAATACTTAAACTTTGTAACTCTTTTTAAAGAGTTACCTCCCAAGAAAACTTCAGGTACATTGTCATAACATTTAGTCCCTGACTTAAAAACCATCAGTTCAGATTTCACTGAGTTGTATTTAAGGCCATGGGCCTCCGCATAAGATTCACACTTATGTAAAAGTTCTCTCAATGCACAGATCGAAGGGCTCAGCAGCACCATATCATCAGCATAGCTTATATTATTGATACAAATACCATCTATGTGACAGCCGATCTTAGTGCTACGGAGCTCCTCGATCAACTCATTTACATAAAAATTAAAAAGACGTGGGGAGGAAAGCCCCCCCTGCCTCACTCCGCACTCCAGCTTGTACTCATCCGAGAGTCTGTCTGCCCATCTTACTTGATTTTTCTGCTTTTCATACCAATGCATCAGTACAGACACTAATTCCCTGGGTACACTGGTACCCTGAAGCTTTACCCATAACTTATTGTAGGACACTAGGTCAAAAGCTTTAGATAAGTCCAAAAAACAAGCATAGACTGGAGTTTTCCTAGCTGTATAGTACTGGACCGTCTGTTTGAGCGACAGAATAGCACTTTCTGTTGATACGCCAGGTCTAAAACCAAACTGTGCATCGTTCAATTTCAAGTGTGTCTCTTTATTAACAATTTTGTTACATTACACACTTGCACAGCAATAACAAATCGGCAACAGACTATCTTAATAATTGTCAATTGTCTTCGACGTTCAACACCAGAATGCCCTACCTGCCCGCTCGGGCAACAGCTCCTGACCAAGAATCCCACCATTGGAGGGAAAATCCAGCGCCCTGATTGGCTCACGACTTCACAATCAGAGAACCGCTTCATTCTCGCGCCAAACATTTTACAAATCAAATGATAGAAATATTGCCATTCTTACGGAATCAATGTTACCAGTTTAAATAATAAAATATAAAGCATTTAATATTTTACATTTTAAACAAATTCTTTCTGAAAACATAGGAAATTGACTAGTAAAATCCGGAAACCTATTATAGTCTCCGCCAGATAAGTAACAATTAAAGGTCATTAACCCGCATACATTAATTCAAATACATAATTCCGAAAACAGAAATAATATTATTAACATAAACTTGTCCCGAAACGACCTTTATCGTGATCCTGACTTTTTCTAGTAAAAAAAAAACGATTCACAATGTATGGTCGGGGTAAAAAATGAAGGAAAGGTGCAATGACCTTTAATTCTTACTTATCTGGCGGAGAATATAGCACCATACTGCGACGCTGACGTCAGCGGTGACCGCGGCGTATTTTGTTCTCGCTGACGTCACGACCGAGCGTCAGCGCGACAAGAATTCAGGCCTTACTAAGGACCTATTTTTCCGCTCGATAAGAATATGTATAACCTAAATACCATACAAACAAATAAAAGACAAATCTCGCAGTGAAGGGAATTCCTTCAAATACTCAAACGCGACGCGTCTGAACTGCTCAATGAATGACCCAGCGTTCCTATTAACATTAATGAAAAATTCCTCGCATTACTCCAAGTACAGGCTACCGCATTTCAGACTTCAGTTGGATAGATTTTGCTTCTCACGAACGTGTGTGCAGTGTCGTTTTTGTGACTTAGTTTCCAATCAAACATCATCATCATCTGCCTAGCCTTTTCCCAACTATGTTAGCGTCGGCTTTCAGTTTTACCGGATGCAGCTGAATACCAGTATTTTACATGGAGCGACTGCCTATCTGACCTCCACAACCCAACCAAAGCGCAGTTTTGGTCAAGCTGTTTTACAAACACAAAAACAATATGGACGTGCATTCCAATTCTAAAGTCTAATTAATTAAATCCTTAAATTCAACTAAGCCATTTACGAATTACCTACTTGTTGATGGCAACAGTCTTGTTCTCTATTACATACAGGGGACTTCAACATAACTACATTACTCAAATTCAAATTCATTTATTGTTTGTCACAGGTGAAATATTTGTTCTTATTATTATTATAAAAGATCGCTGTAACATACCTATAAGGTGTACAATATTTTTAGTTTTGGTTACTTACCTAAATTTAACATTATAATCATTATTCGCACTAAGTCAACATCCATAGTCAGTTGTTAATTCACAAGTCAGTTTAAAAAAAAATCAGTAAATAGGAACTTTGATATTTTCATACTAATTAAATTGAATTTATTACATTAAAATTAAATAACTCATTGTTTTCATAAAATAAAATTATTCATAGATTTCATTAAAATTATAATTACTTATAATAGGCATGATGACAAATTTTGAAAAACTGTCCTATAATGTTCGGAAACGTAAATTATTTAAAATCAATTTCATATTTTTGGTCACAGTTAAGGTTTAATAGTTAAAAAAGAACATTTTAGTTTTTCGATTTAAAATTCCCACCGAAACGATCGCCAGTGTCATGGCGTCGCTGGTGACGTCACACCTGACTAGTGCAAAACGTCAACACAACAAAGCTAGAGGTTTCGTACGTCTATACATTTAAATAATTTGCGAATTGCGATTATTAAAATGAATTCGAAAAAGTACAGGTGTTGTGCGGTCCCGCAGTGCGGGAACACATCAATACAAACCCCAAATAAGTTATTTATGTCCGTAGTCCCAACTCTGGAAAGTTTGGATTTAATCCAAGATTTAATCCAATAACACTCGATAGATGTACAGGATGGCTCTTCGCTTCTGCGATGCATCAACATAAAAAAGCTATGGCATGTTTGCAGCCTCCTAGTGAAGCTACACAATCATGACATTCGACTGAATTTACTGTCTCTTGCTGTTCATCTATTAATAAAGTTACTGCATACAACTTAGTATGTACTTTATGTTCTGGGCAGATTTTTCTTACCACTGTGCACAGATTTTCTTCGCGTTTATGTTGTACCCACGTAGCTTACAGCGTCATCGCCATAGGGTGCCCTGGAAGACCATAAATAAACAAAGAAATGAAACAAATAAACATACGGTTCAATTTAAAAACAATATTACAAAAGTGCATTTCAAAGGCATACTTTTATCATACTACTAAACCTATTTGGTTTGAATACTCAAAATATTGTGATTTTAAAATGATTAGGTACATAGATTACATTTATAAAATGTGTTGTAGTATTAGTAAAGGTACTTGTACAATGATATTCTAATAAACAGATAGGTATGTTATACACCTACAAGACCACAGAAAAAAGTGTTCCGCGCAGCAGCGGCACGCGAACACTTTTTATTCAGACTACATTTCAAATGATATAAAAGGGATAGCTCGATAAAACCAATAAGAAAAAAGAGACAGATGGTATTGGTCTATGTCTGTAGTGCACGCGTCCTTGTCGTACCTACTCACGATAAAAATGCGTTTCCCATCTCATAACAGAATATTAGGAAAATAAATGAAAATTATTAATAAATCAAAGTATATTGCGTAGTTACATGTGGTATGAGATCCCTTGTGTTTACTTCGGTATCATGATTGGTACACTTTCCGAACACTCGCTCGTCGCCATGCGTGTTGCAGACTAAAGGCAAAACGGGTCAATCGGGCCGTTTTCTATGCAAAAAAAAAACTTCCAACATCATCACATCGATTTTAGTCAATTTAGCACCGTTTGCCTTACTATACCCTTGTTCCATGATCCGTGTATCATAAGATAAATCACAAAACCACAGAAATTCGACCATTTGTTTACCAAAATTTCCCGCGTGTTGTCAAAAGTGACGTCATGCGCTGTGATTGGTGTTCAACTTAATATGGCGGACATAGGAATTTTGTAGATTTTAATTATCGTATAATTTATCAATCCCGCTCTTAATAATAAAAATAATGCGTGTTTCGTATTCCACAATTCAAGTCTTATTAAATAAATACAATATTTTAGTAATTTTCAATTACTGTCATCATGCCTATTATAAAGAGATAAAGATTGTGAGGTTGTAGGGGGTAATCTCTGGATCTACTGAACTGAACCGATTTTGAAAATTCTATTACCAATAGAAAGCCACGTTATTTGTGAGTTTCATAGGCTATATTTATTACTAGAAAAAATAAGGGGGTGGGCAATCAGAAGAAAATAAATGCCCACCCGTGGGAAGCTAGGATGAGCCGCTAGTGTTATGATGATGACAGTCTTTGATTGAACTACGAAAAAGCTTCCTAAGTCATATTATCATGTGGTTGAGTGTACGCGTAGGCGGCGTAAGAGCACGTAGGAGTGCTATCGTCTCCCTCCCGCTCTCTGACGTCACGTCTACCCACGTATGCATTGTATTGATCTATTCACTCACAGACTTTAGTGATGAGCGAACGCTTTTTGATTCTGATAATTGATGTTTTATACACGAGTAGCGGCCCGTCAAAATAAAAACGCCGTAAAAATGGGCCATTTGTTGTCTTTTTTGGAGTATCATAATTTTCTTTACCTATTAGTTGCTGGAAAAAAGAAAATGACAGCGCTGCCGCCGTGTCTACAGAACCGCATTTTATTAAAAAAAAAGATTGCTCTACTAGAGGCATTCTTTGGGAAAAAAAGAGGGAATACATTTGTATGGAAAATCACATCCAGTATCACTCATATAAGTAACTTTCTCACAGTGCCTAGAGGCTAACAATACGGCAAGCCAGCCGCTCGGGTTAATCTTTAGGTTAAGCGGCGCTTGCCTAGGTTGGTCCGTGGATGGGTGACCACTCACTACATACCGAGTTTCATCCGTGCCTCGGAAAACACGCTAAGCCGTTGGTCCCGGCTGTCATTTATAGATATTTGACGGTCGGTCAGTGGCCCGAAAAGTCTGACAACCAGTCTCACCAAGGGGTATCGTATTACCCAATACTACCTGGGTTGTGAAGGCAGACGCTCCATGTAAAATACTGGTATTCAGCTGCATCCGGTTAGACTGGAAGCCGACCACAACATAGTTAGGTAAAGGCTGGCAGATGATTATAAAAGTACCGATACTACTTTCTCACTAATTTCTAAATTTAAACGCCAACACGTGCGAATAGTAACGGAAGAACACTTGCATAATTTCCCGCGTAAAATAAATTCGCGCCAAAAACAATGCCGCCATTGTTTAGTCAATAATGATTATGAAAGTGCTTTATGGTGTCCGTAATGGTATTGAGGTAACTGTTTACGGTGTTTCTGAATGAAAGTGTGTAATGAAAAGCGGTTTTGACGCAGAATGGCCAATAGGGTATATGCATGAGTTTTTTTTTTATCACTCTAAACAAAGCGTATTAACATCAGAAATAGCAAAGTGAAATTATTTTTTTAATATCTATAAAAAATACTAAGTTATAAGCATTTGAAACTGCTGATTAGACAGAGAGATCCGATACAGCGAATGACGTCATTCGCTGCATCGACCGTACAAAATCCATACTAAATTCCGTTTATCTAGAAAGAGATAGAATTAAATGGTTATAACTTTTGTGTTGTTTGGCCGATTTATGTCTTGTTTTCGCTTTTTGACATTATTTTAAAAGTACTTTAACATTCCGTATCGAAATAAAAAAAAGGAAATGTATGCATGGAACTCCCTATTTACAAAACTTCATGTTAGGAATAAATAACCTATTTAAAAACCTAGTTGACTACGGAACCCTAAAAAAAAAACATAAAAAGTGGAAAATGACTCTGCTTCAGGAAGCCGGTGACTTTTGTTTGTTTACATAATACTTACTAACAAAAAAAACGTGCCAAGGTGAATATCGAGGTTTTTGTTAGCTAAATAAAACGCTTATCATTTAGTGGTACCGTAGAGTTTGTATATCTAGAAAAAAAATTGAACAGTTCTTAAACAAATACAATTTTTGACCTTTTCACTAGCTTAAACTGTAATTGTTGGAATTGGACTTTTTGGGAAATGAAAATTCTGGGAAATGGTCATTCTGGGAAATGGACGTTTTGGGAAATGGACATTCTGGGAAATGCTCATTCTGGGAAATGGACATTCTGGGAAATGGACTTTCTTGGGAAAGGACTTTTTGAAACCGTGGAATTGGACATTCTGAAACTAGACAATTAAAATAAGCTTTTGTCTGTGCCATCTTAAATTTTAATTATCCCTTCATTTTGTAATGACTCCCAAAATTATTCTGATAAAATGTGTATCATATTATTTCGGTATGAAAACGTGACCACATATTGGGCCCAAAACAAGACGACGTCTTTTTACAAGTTTTTATTTAGCTTTTATTGGTTCTCCATACTTCAGTTGGCTACCACAACACCTTCAACGCATTCGCCTTAATTATTGGCACAAGCCACACGTGACACGATACTTCAACTGCATGATTGCATGTTTACTACAAAGAGAAAGGTGCATGATTACCTCGTGGTTATTATTTGTAACTTCCTACCTGTACTTTTCGTTACGTGGTTGTATGAACTGAATTGATTCTATCATTAACACTAACAAGAAATTGTGTATTAACTAAGTACCACTAAAAAACCCGACTCCTGAAAAATCACGCTCTAATTAAAATCGATGATTAAAATCGAATGATTACATACGGGACCGAAACGTAGTCGCTCACAATGGACCTCATCAGGAGTCACCCAAAGGGCAATGGAGAGGGCTATGCTCGCAGTTTCCTTGCGCGATCGAATCAGAAATAAAGACATCCGCAAGAGAACTAAGGTTACCGACGTAGCCCGAAGAATTGCCAAACTTAAGTGGCAGTGGGCAGGGCACATTGCTTGCAGAACAGATGGCCGATGGGGCCGAAAAGTTCTGGAGTGGCGACCGCGAACTGGAAGACGTTGCGTTGGAAGGCCTCCCACTAGGTGGACCGATGACCTGGTGAAGGTTGCGGGAATCTGCTGGATGCGAGTCGCACGGGACCAGTCAATGTGGCGATACTAGGGGGAGGCCTATGTCCAGCAGTGGACGTCTTTCGGCTGAAATGATGATGATGATGAATTAAAATCAGGGTTTATAAAGTAAAATCGACTCTTCCTATTGTTGAAGTCGGTTAAAATGTAGCCTATGTTACCCGGGATGTAATAACGAAACGATTGACACCTTATTCATCAAAATCAGAAGAATAGTGCGCTACGGAGGAACATACGTAAATACAAACATACACACAGACTGCTAAAATCATAACCCTTCCTTTTGACTTCACCGTAGTTGGGTAAAAACGAGATATTTAGCATGTCTACTATTCAATTTGAGTTCCTGTTATTTTAGTTTCCAGAATGAAGTATTCCCGTTTGAGCACCTATTTTTTGGGTACCAATGCATTGAGCACCGAAGGTATTCCCATTTGAGCACCAACCGTTTTAATAGCTTGGTGCTCATTGGAGGACAATAAAAAATATTTCACTTTATTCCCTTTAATAATGTGTATAATAGTTTTAAAAGCTAAAGCTACCGCACCGTAGTAGGTGCTCAAAAGGGAATAAAGTGAAATATTTTTTATTGTTCTCCATTGAGCACCAAGCTATTAAATGTATTGGTGCTCAAATGGGAATACCTTCGGTGCTCAATGCATTGGTGCCCAAAAAATAGGTGCTCAAACGGGAATACTTCTCCAGATCAATTTGTGAGTAGCAGTGGTAGCGAGCGCGTAAAAACCACGTCGATGGCTTTGGTGGTGACTTCGGTCAGGTCTCCTAAAGTGCAGGTGGCTGCTCAAAGAGCAGGTCAGAAGCTGGGCCATGATTTGGAATGAGGCTCCGCAGTCGCGTTCTGCTTTATCGGAATACCCCGACCGTACCAAGTTGTACGTGCAGCGGCCCACCTGGCTTCGAAGTCGGTTTATAGTCTTCCAGGTGGGCCATGGCAGTTGATGACCTGCTGGGAGCTTTTTTGCAGGCTCAGCGTAGTGAGCTGGACGATCATGGCAAGGGATTTAAATTTTTGCCAATGGACATTCAAAATTCAAACGTATTGTTATAGAAATACGATCGTGGCGCTTCTTTCAATACGAATCCCTTTCGATGCCACGGCATCATTTTAAAGCATAGCAATTTTTGTCGTATTTCTATATTCTAAACGTATTGGACGTTTGAATGTCTATTGGTAAAAAAATAAATCCCTTGCCATGTCGTCCCGGTCTGCGTTGGCCATAATGAGCCACGACTTTTTGCGAGATTTTTTTTTCCGTGAGAATATGTGAAATCATCAAATGACTCGGGCGGAGCTGGAGGGAGTGTCAGACTTTTACTCACTAAAACCCATCCATGTTCCTTCATCGCCCTTTGTATCCCGGGGCCACGGTATCTCTTTCGAACAGTCCCGCAACCCCGACAGGCATCGGCCCTTGCGGACCCCTTCCTTTTGCTGACTTTCTTTGAGGCGCACGTGGAACACGAACGCGCCGTCGACACGGCAGCTTCATCAACTCTGGTGTGGTTTATTGGTAGAATATTCGACCTAAGGAAGCTGTTCCGTCTCTTCAGCCTGCCTCGTGACATCTCCGCAATGCGTTGCAAGAGGATGACGTTTGTCTGTCTCATGTTTATATTTTTCGGAGGAGCAGGCAACATCTTCGGGTTTGATAGTCAAATATTGATATTATGTTATGTCTCATCAATCGTAACACTTATAGAACAATCGAAACAAGTTTGATATTAGTTCACAATGAATCAATAGGACATATTGATTATACTTTGATTGTTAGACTTGTCAATAATGACTGTGTAATCGAGGTTACAAGAATATAATATTTATGAAGTGCATGTGTGCATACACAAACATTGAGCATTGATAGTCTAGTGCTGTGCCCGTTGACTGCCAAGTCTTAGGTCTCGAGTTTGAACCCAAGACACGCACGTCTGATTTTTCGGATTCATGTGCGTATTGTATAATGATCACTTGCTTCGGTGAAGGAAAACTTCGTGAGGAAACCAGCATGCCTGAGAGATATTTCTCGACGGGATGTAAAGCCAAGTCAGAGGCCCATATGGGCGGCTTACAAACTCTGAAACCAGGTTAGGTAATAACCACACGATAAATAAGAACAAACATTGAGGGTACATTTTTATTTATGTTTTATTTACGTTTCTTCACTAGCGACCCGGCCCGGCTTCGCGCGGGTGCAAGATATACATATAAACCTTCCTCTTGAATCACTCTATATATTGCCAAAAACTGCATTAAAATCCGTTGCGGAGTTTACGTACAAACAGCGGGAGCGATTTTGTTTTATACTACTTATGTGAGATTTTATATTATGTTCACTCACATCGAAAAAGTAATTTTTGAAGTGAAAATTTCTTTAGGCGCGTTGAGCACTTTTTGGGTGAAGGAAAACCATTGAACTCATCGTCACTTGACGTAACGTGCGGTCACGCTTCGTAGCACTCGTAGCCGATCCGCTACGATTTAGCACCACATAGGCATGCGCGGGGCACAATCAGTGCTACGACTGGGGAGGGGCCTGTGTACTTTTTGTTTTCACTTCTATCGGCAGTCCCCAAAAACTGCCCCGATATTTTTTCGCGGTTTTTTGGAACTGAACACTACGCCTGTTATACCCGAAGGTTTAAACAGAGGTGTACTAGTAAGACTTATATCATGTAAAGGGGCGAGCTTATCGCCAGCAATCCTGATGGTAAAACTCTACCCTCAATACCTACACGTGTATAATATGTACTTACTTAAGTGACTCAGGTAGTTTTCATTCTACGTCCAATGTTTCTATACAACATTAATTGTTTAATACACACGAAATGTTTATGTTATAAATCTAATGCAAACATTATTATTATCTAAAATAAACTTTGCATTATCTAACATAAGTACTTTTGACTTTTTAAAACAAAGGCGGCCATGTTTGTTTTATTTCGCGCGCTTACCTGTCATTGGTCGGTTGTGTGATAGGTGACAGAAGTGTTTTTGCTTTTTTTTTAAAGCAAAGGACATGGATCAGTAGTCGTGCTCGTGTGAGTTAAGCATTTTTTTTAATATTTTGGGTATTTTTTGTACCTAAGTATTAGATTTATTTTTGTTGAGCATTTTATTTTTCTTGGGACTTTGTTCTGACACTTCTTCTGTGGCGATTAACAGACGTTTCAGGAATATTTTTGCCGTTCAAAAAGTGCTGATTCTCAGCCAATGACTAAAATTACCTGTATTTAATCTGGCATATAATAATAAATTGATGGGTTTGATTTAATTTAAAGTATTTTCTTCTTTTTAGAGCATTTTAATGAAATCTTATATTTTTTTAAAGTTTTTTTTACTAAGTACGTATTCATTTATTTTTCTGTGGTTTCGTATAATTCTGCTCAGTAACATTTTTATACTTCGTAAGTATTCATATCATGAAGCGCGCGTACAAAATAACGAATTTAATCTATTTGTAGAAATACATATTATTTCTTGTGATGTGGCAAGAAAAGTGTCTGATGTGATGAGATGACGAGTGATAGAGAGGTGTGGAAGAAGAAGATATGATGCGACGACCACTAATTAATTGGAATTAGGGCAAGAGAATAATGATGACATTATTTCTTGTGGCATCATGGTCATGCCATATTGAATGGCATGACCATGATGCCACAAGAAATAATGTTATGTGTTAAAATGACAAAATATTTTTAAATCGAGTCAGAAAGCTATTAATTCAAAAATGCTACTATTCAATTAATGATTTTTTTAATGATGACTTCAAAATGGATTAATGTTTACTACCTTTACTTATTTATTGAATTTTGCTTTTTATTTTTTTGACATTTTGTATTTGATTCATTAACTTTTGATCATGATTGTTTTCGAGTTTTATTTTAATGACATGATTTTGACTTTTATTTTATGTTATTTTATTGACATTTTGTTTTCATTAAGTATTAGCTTATGACATAATTGTATTTTGATCATTATTTTTTAGTGACATGATTTATTTGACTGTTATTTGATTTTATTTTATTGACATTTTGTTTTTGATTGTTATCTTATTGACATGATTGTATTTCGATTATTATTCTAATGACCAGATGTATTTGACTGTAATTTTATTTTATTCGTTTTTTTTTATTCTCAATTTTATCCTTTTATTTTATACTTTGACATTATTTACTTATTTGAATGAATTTACATATTTTTAATTAATGATGATTTTTTAAATGCTACTTCCTGTCTAATACTATAAATTGTTGTGCCCGACAGGGTCCATGTGAACTTTATATTAATAAGACCTTGTAAAACACATGAGATATGCAATAAAGGATTGAATTGAATAAAAAACCATCCAATCGAATTGAGAACCTCCTCCTTTGAACTCGGTTAAAAACCGGCCAAGTGCGAGTTGGACTCGCGCACCGAGGGTTCCGTATAATCTTGTAGATATTTTGTTATTAAACTACATAAAGGGTGTACAACACCTCATAACGAAGCCGAAAGGCACTTGCCGCACTTGTTCTCCCCGTGATTGCAATCATTATTTTTTGTTTTACACCTGGGATACCTGGGAACCTTCTAGTTACGGAGATATTGGTGGTCAAAGTTTTTTTTTTTTTAATACAAGTTTTTAATGTAACAATTTTACTTTAAACATATTCACGAACCCCGAACTATTCAATCCATCCATCAGCACAATGTTTTGAGTGCGTTACATTGAGATCTACCACAAAACATGATTTTTCACCCCAAAAAATAGTCGTTTCCCAGCAATAAGATTTGCGTAAAAATACTTAGTTTGATGTACAGAGTGCTTGGTTGACGGCTTCGTGATGAGGTGTATTTCCGGTTTTCAGATTTTTCCTTTTAAATGTGCTGTAAGACATTGCTTCTCGCCAAATTTCATAGTTCTAGGTCAACGAAATACCTTATCAATTTTTATTCCCTTGCGAGTATCGAAATAGACGTTTTTGTGGGATAAACGGCCGTATCTTTTTTTTACGTAAACTCACAAGTTTGATTTTTTCACAGCTTCAAGGGACTGTAGACTTGAATAGATGGTTTTAATTTCAACTCGATAACTCCACGCGATCCCGAAATAAACGGTCTTGACGTACAGACGGGCGGACGGACAACAAAGTGAAGGGTTCCGATTTTTTCGTTTTGAGGTACGGAATCCTAAAAACACAAAAATAATTTGATTGAATTACTATTTTTTTTTTACTCATTGTTTTTTTTTTCTCTTTTTTTCATGTTTTTTCTTTTTTTTTCTCTTTGTTTAATTTTTTTATTTTATTAGTTGTACTGTTAATTTTACCATTTTAATTTGTGTTTTTTCCTGTGCGGGCTAATAAATGCTTTTTCTTTCTTTCTTTATTTAGTAAACTTTAAAACGCTTCATTGCTCTATCGGGGACAAAGTAATTAAGAATTGGACTTGTAATTCAATGGATTCGTTTACTGGCTTTTATCATAATTACTTATCCCAGTTCAATGTCATTGCACGAATGAAAGCAATCTATTGTCTATACAAATAAATAAATTGAAGTATCTTTTTGTAGAGGAGCTCGTGGGTAAATAATAACAGCCGCTCGGGTCGATCGTTAGGTTAAGCCGTGCTTGCCTAGGTTAGTCTGTGGATGGGTGACCACCTTTACACACCGAGTATCCTCCGTGCTCCGGAAAGCACGTTAAGTCGTTTATCCCGGCTGTCATTTGTAGATCTTTGACAGTCGTTAGTCCCAAAAAAGTCTGACAACCAGTCTTACCAAGTGGTATCGTATTACCCGGTACTAACTGGGTTGTGGAGGTCAGATAGGCAGTCGCTCCACTGGTATTCAGCTGCATCCGGTAAAACTGGAAGCCGACCCCAACATAGTTGGGGAAAGGCAGGCAGGTGATGCTGTTTGTAATATGAAAATAACAACTTTTTACGGAATGCCTGAATTTCTTCTTCTCCCACACTTCTCTATAACTCGTCATTTCATCAGACACCTCCTCTCTCACCATATCATTCTTCACACAGTCCATCCATCGTTTCTTTGGTCTTCCTCTACTCTTATACCCATCTACATTCATACTCAACATTTTCCAAAACAAGTGTATGAAACATAAAAATCAACTGCCACATGTATGATGGAGCATCATTTGAGACAATTTTTTGTTGTGTTTATTATTGTCAGGATAACAACAACAACAGCCCATAACGTCCACTGCTGGACTTAAGCCTCTCCCATGATGGGAGGAATTTGCCGTAATCTCCACGCTTGGCAGGCGGATTGGAGATCGCAGTGATGAAAGACTAACAGAAAACGCTGCTGCCCATTCCCTGGTCTACGGAGGCGCAAGGTGTTCTGCCTCAGACATTAGTCGCCTTATATGACACCCGTGAGGGTAATGGGTTGGTTCTATTCTACTCTGCTGGATACCACACCGGTCGGGAAAATTTTGAAGTTTACTTCATTACTTAGTACCAAGTTTGCACCCGGATTGGGATTAGCATGGATATTATATCCATTATTTTCCGAACATTTTGTTACGTATTTCCATTCATTGAATATCACAATCTATTTATTGATGTGAAACATATGCGCGGGTAAACACATGAAAAATTCGTGGTGAGCTTGACGATCAATCCCGGCCCGAACAATCCCGAATATTACCGACCTGTTGAAGCAGCATCAGATCTACATATTCGCCATCGCCACGATTTACACAAGCCAGCTGGTCTCGGGGCACAGAGTGCTAAGTTACAATCTTGTGACTTGGAGTTCGATTCCAGCATAAGGGTTTTCTTTTTGTGAATCGAGTCATTTTGATTTTATTTTATTTTATGTGTTCGTTTATTATATTGACTTTTTTTAAATACTTGTACAAAATAATGTCGATGTTTCACATCTGCCTGCCAGGCGTCCCGCGACGACTCGCTTTTTGAAGTGAAAACTTCTTTAGGCGTGTTGAGCACTTTTTGGGTGAAGGAAAAACATTGAACTCATCGTCACGTAACGTAACGTGCGGTCACGCTTCGTAGCCGTTCGTAGCACTCGTAGCATCCGCTACGGCGTAGCACCACATAGGCATGCGCGGGGCATAACCAGTGCTACGACTGGGGCGGGGTGTACTTTTTGTTTTCACTTCTATCGGCAGTCCCCACAGACTGCTCCGATTTTTGTCCTCTGTAGTGTCTGTGATCTCTATACAAATGATCGTCAAGGCGTCCTTATGTTATGTGAGCCTCGGCCGCCATTTAACGCTGTTTTCCTCACTTCCGTCTTTTTTTTTTTCGAAATGGCAGTTCGCAGTTCAACCTAGAGAGGTTTTCGTCTGCTTAACCGGACAATCCTGTGGGTGCCTTAAGTGTAAGGCCTCCAGCCAGGGCAACTCTCTTCTGTCTTGTAAAGACGAAAAATATTGATTTCATTTCAACCCTGTTCATCAGCATTAAGAGCTCGTGGCTTAGTAATAATAGCTGTGGATGGGTTTCCTTTTATTGACTAAAACTCATCCATGTTCCTTCATCGCCCTTTGTGTTCCGGGGCCACGGTATCTCTTTCGAACAGTACTGCAACCCCGGCCCTTGCGGACCCCTTCCTTTTGCTAACATCTCTTCGAGGCGCGCGTGGAACACTCCTGCGCCGTCGACACGGCCTGTCGTCATGAGACGGACGGACGGCGAGCTAGCCCATAGCTCACCGTCCACAGGAAGCCGTTGGTCCCGGCTATCGTTTATAATGATCTTTGACAGTCGTTACGGGTAGGAGTGGCTCAAAAGTCCGACAACCAGTAGTACCAAGGGGTATCGTATTACCCAGAACTAACAGGGTTGTGGAGGTCAGCTGCACCTGGTTAGACTGGAAGCCGACCCTAACATAGTTGGGAAAACGCCAGGCAGATGAAAACTCTTCATCATCCATCATCATTCAGCCCGGAATCACCCACTGTTGGGCTTAGGGCTCCCCTTTCTTCTGCTAAACGTTCCGGTTCTGTGCGCCCTTCGTTCAGGTTTTCCCCATTTTAACGTTTTTACACGACTGCCAAGGAATTGTTATGTTTTTCGTGCGTAACTTGTGTTTCTTTGTAAATTATTTTAAATGCTTAAGGGCCTTACATGTTTCAAATACTTAGCATGATCCTCCGTTACGCCTAAAATACTGCAGCATTAATTTTGAAATAAATGCTATATTTGGCGAAAACACGATTCCATAAAAAATCTCGATAGAAAAAAATCACAAAGTTACCTCTAAACTGAACAATAAACCGCTGGCAATCATAAAATACTTTATATTAAATCATGAAACTTTTTATACTAACTGAACTATAAGTAAAGCAGGTTAGATTTTTTGTAAATCACATAGAACCACTCATTTCGCGCTATTCGGCCCGCAGTGACTGACGTAACAACCACTTTGTAGTGCAAGCTGATTAGAACTTTATTCTAACAGTATTTCAAACGAAGTTTAGACTACCAAATAATAAATAAATAAAATAAAAAAGCCTTTTATTTCTTGCCGAATTAAGATTTACAAAGTTATTTGTTAGTAACATAAATAGTATAATTAATTTGTTTTTAGTGTTATTTTTTTTTTTATCATAATTATTCCGCAAGAACCCCTCTGCAGGTAAAGGCCTCCTCCAAAGTGTTACAGTCTTCTCTGGATTTTGCTATTTGCATCCAGTTTGGACCCGCTTGGAACTACCAAATATAGAGTTGCTAATTTGAGGTAGTCTTAAACAAAAATGGCAGTCCCAAAAAAAAAAAAAACTAATTAATTTTCTATTTGTTAAAATATCGTCACTCATTACGGCTTCGCTAGCTAATTTAGTTTGACCCTGTTTACATTTTAATGTTTATTTTTATCACTCTTGCTATTTTTAACAAAATTAATTTCGAACGCGCTTGTCTTAATTAGCCGCTTATCAACATATTCCATAGTTGGATAAATGCAAATGAACTGTACAAGTAGGTATTTAAGTACTAAAAGCGGAAATTGATTACTTAACTAAGAATGTTAAAGTTTCCGTACGTAATTCCAATAATAAATATCAATTAAAATGTATTCATGTCATGAGTCAAACACCAAACACCAAGTTACTATACCAAGTCACACGACACCATTCAAAGAATTGAATGTTAATCTAGCGGCTTTAACGTTGCAAACAATCACCAAAACAAGCACCCGTTTATTGCACGCAGCGCTGAAAGCGTATCAACGACAAACAATTTGCACTCCGCGCGCTAAACCGAACGCGCTCTCTGCATAGTCTGTGTCATAGTATTCAAATTTTGAACGCGAAATGAGGCGGGAAATGTTTTTTTTACTAACTACGTTTTTTTTTTGTCTGTGATTGAGTTTCGGTGTATAAAGTATTAATTTTGTTGACTGTTAAGTGTTATTGAATAAACGGTGTGTGAAAATAGTAAAATAGTTAACATAAAATAACTAACCTATACTATCCAGACAGTGTTGTGGTTTATTTATCTTATCGAGAATTCCATGATATGGTAATTTTGGAACGTCTGTTTTACCTACTCTGTGGTTCCCGCGGAATATAAGTCTTTTTGTACTCAAGTTTGCGCTGAAAACGTTTTTCTGATCAAAAAGCGTGTGTAAAATCTAGTGATTTTTTAATATCTTGTGAAAAAGTTGTGAATCTCAGTTTGAATTAAGTGTATTGATAATAAATCTGATCTAAATCGTTTGTAACAAGTGACAGAATATTTTTATCGTTAGTTTTCTTTTTTAAAACGAACTTTTTCTACAATGGATTTATTTAGATTAGGCCATAAGCGTCAATTTTCGCATATTTTGGAGTAAGTACTAAATTATTATTAACATCGTTATCAGAATGCTAGGTTTGTTGAGGGCAAACAAAAGAAAATGGAAAACAAATATGGTTGACTGAGTCGTTCAGCAACTCGTCCCACAAGCCTATGGCCCATTTGGGACGAGTTGATTTACTACTCAGAAAAAATCTATGCATGATTCGATTCTTACTTAGATTTCTACTATTTAGGGTTAGTTTTTCCTCTAAGTTTATATAAGAGAAATTATTGGCATATTTCCAAAAAGAATGAACTTTATTTTAAAATCAACAGGTTCAGGAAAACTATTGAAAATAAAGCAGTCACACAAAATTGCAAAACGATAACGCACTCACTTCAAATGGATTAAGTAAATGACATTTATTTTTTACAGGGTAGTTCATTTTTCTTTTATTATTGAAAAGTTTAGTCAATTGAATCTTTTCCCATATGTAAGAAAAGTCGCGCCGTTATAAAATCGTATTTCAACTTTATACGATTTGATGTAATTATTGATTTCACCCAGTCAAAACAGCTTACATGGGGTTTAACTTTAACATCAGATTTGCTAATCAACGACTTAGTTTGAGATAAACTTCGAATGCACACGATGGCGTTTAATGCAACGTCAGACGGCACCAAATAGTCCCGGTTGTCAAAAATGTCACGGCAATGTCATGTAATTATTATTCCATTGTTGTTGTCAGACGTCACTTAATAGTGCCGGCTGTCATGCTACTGTTCGTGTCATATGAAATAGTGACGTCGGGTACTTCTTGAAAAAGCCGCCATTTATGTAAGTGTATTCAAGATATTTTTACCGAGCTACTCGTGACTAAATAATAAAAGCCACTGGGGTTGATCGTTAGGTTAAGCTGCACTTGCCTAGGTTGATCCGGGGATGAGACCCATGACATACTGCATTTCCTCCGTGCCTCGGAAACCACGCTAAGCCGTTGGTCTCGGCTGAAATTGGTAGATCTTTGACACGTAATAATGTCGTTACAAGTAGTCAGTTGTAGACAGAAAGTCTGGCAACCCGTCTTACCAAGGGGTATCATACTACCCAGTACTAACTAGACAGTGGAGGTCAGATAGACAATCGCTCCATGTAAAATACAGCTATTTAGCTGCATTCGGTAAGACTGGAAGAAAAAAACTCACTACTGGAAAAGGCAGGCAGATGATTCAAGGTATTTCTAGATCGTCTGCCGCGGTCGTGTCAATGTAATTAAAATAAAAGTCGTAATTCATGTTTCGATGACTCTTTCAACCCGAACAGTATGAAGAAACCTAGACTCAAGTGTCATAATGTCGTGACACTATTGGACTCGTCGAGGAAAAGTATTTCGGCATACTGCCATTATTTAAATGGAGTAAATACAAGTAACAAATTATCATAGTCATTCTTCACAGTACTCTTAGTAGCTTACGACTTAGTGACGTTTGTCGTGGTTCTTTAGAGTCACTGTAGAAATAGTGCCGTCTGCTACGGTACTTTTTGCGACATCCACGTAGTAGTGTCGTTATCTAAGTGGCCGGTACTAACTAGTACCGTGTGACTTAGTGGCTAGTGTCATTGTTTAACTTTGCGCTGATAAAATAGATGACACGAATAATTCTGCTTTTTTGCCCTGTCATTTAAATACGTTTTAAATATTCGGTCTTCTATATTGTGTGGTCAGTGCCTATAGCCGCCTAAGCCAAGCCATAACCTGGTGTCAGATTTTTTAAGCCACCCATGGCCTCTGACTTGGCTTAACATGCCGTCGAAAAATATCTCTCAGCGTTTTGGTTTCCTCACGATGTTTTCCTTCACCGAAACAAGTGATAATTATACAATCATCATTTCAGCCGAAAGACGTCCACTGCTGGACATAGGCCTCCCCAAGTGTCGCCACGTTGACCGGTCCCGTGCGACTCGCATCCCACGGATTCCCGCAACCTTTACCAGGTCACCGGTGCACCTAGTGGGAGGCCTTCCAACGCAACGTCTTCCGGTTCGCGGTCGCGACTCCAGAAATTTTCGGCCCCATCGGCCATCCGTTCTGCGAGCAATGTGCCCTGCCCACTGCCACTTAAGTTTGGTAATTCTTCGGGATACGTCGTCGGTAACCTTGGTTCTCTTGCGGATGTCTTCATTTCTGATTCGATCACGCAAGGAAACTCCGAGCATAGCCCTCTCCATTGGGTCCTTTGGGTGACTTTAAGCCTTCTGATAAGGCCCATTGTGAGCGACCACATAATACGATAATTATACAATACATACACGTGAATCCGAAAATTCAGAGGTGTATTGGGTTAGAACTCGAGACTTATGACTTGGCAGTCATACCATTAGGCTATCTCTACATATCTTTGGTGATACGTATACATTCATAAACTCATGTCTTTCTCCATGAGTGTAGGTAGACGACATAATAGTGACGCATTTAGTTTAAAAAATCTTATCAAATGCGTGACCTGAACAGTCGGAAATGGTCATACACATCATTTACTATTTGATCCTTAAGGCACTTCACAAACGCAGACACTTTTTGTTGCCGACACGGCACACTTTCACAGGAAACCGTAGTTGATATTGTGTCCTCGGACACAGTCGCTGGTTTCCACTCCTGGTCACTGGTAACCGCAGTAGCTCAGTTAATGTTGCTTGTGTCTTCGACTGACGACATTTAGTTTCCAATTACCGACACCGAACACTTTTAGATCGGCAATGTGTATGTGTCAAGTGGAAGCAACTTGACAAAAATGTTTACGTCTGCGCAGGAAGTGGCTGATTTCTTACTGGTTATATAGTAACTAGCTGACCTGCGCAACTTCGTCTGCGTCACGTAATATAGCTTATAACATGTCATTTTGTGCATTCAATTACGAACAAAAACCTTTTAAAATCAATATTGCTTACCTCCCATAACATACGGCGTGATAATATGTAGTCTAAAGCCTTCCTTGGTTTACAAAGAAAATTTTTGCTGAATTTCAATTCAATCTATCCAGTAGTTTTGGCGTGAAGTCGTACCATACACACAGACAAACAGACAAAAATTGTTAAAAGTCACTTTTTGTCATCAGTTACGTTTTTCTAACAAAAGCCACTTACGTTACTGTTTTGTTATTTATGTATAGATTAAATATTCATTGCCATTGGTAGCTTGTATCCGACACAAGACACAAGGTAAAAATTCGCGAAAATACCCGTTTACATTTGTGTATTATAATGTGTTTTGATCGTGAAAGTTTAAAAAAGACAAGACACAAAAGTGTCCAAGTTTGCGCAGCCCCTAATGGTAATAAAATAAACTTATTTAATCACACAATCTCAGTAGGTTAATGTCATTTACTTTTACTTTGCTAAACCAGTTTTGTCACTGTGGCTTTTTCGAAGCAACACTAGTTTTTTATTAATATTTATATGCAAGCTTGTACACAAAGCGACTGATCAAGCTATACATATCTAGTATAACCTGACCTCGCTTTGCATGAGCTTCCCGTACAATTAGAGATCAGCTTAATTTGTTTTTGCATAGTTGGATTGGTCGTGGAGCTCTTGTCTCATAACAGCAGCTCAGGTCGCGCGCTTGCCTAGGTTGGTCTCTGGATGGGTGACCACCGATTACATACCGAGTTTACTCCGTGCCTCGGAAAGCACGTTAAGCCGTTGGTTCCGGCTGTCATTTGTAGATCTTTGACAGTCGTTACAGGTAGCTAGAGGCCGAAAGTCTGACAACCAGTCTTACCAAGGGGTATCGTATTACCCAGTACTAACTGGGTTGTGGAGGTTAGATAGGCAGTCGCTCCATGTAAAATACTGGTATTCAGCTGACTGGAAGCCGATCCCAACATAGTTGGGAAAAGGCTAGGCAGATGATGAAACTAAGTAACTCTACGCAAAAAATATTGCTGGAAAACTACTTTTTATTTTTGAGTGAAAAATCACGTTTTACGGTAAAAACTCAATGTAACGCACTCAAAACATTGTGATGATGGATGCATTTAATAGTAAACGGGTTATGGAGGTATTTAAAATAATTGACCTTAAGGCTGATGCTCCAGGGTAGCCCGCGAAATTCAAATTTTCTTACGTTTTTTGCAAATTGCAAGCCAGTGCTAGGTTGTATGTTGATTAAAATATTGGACGCGATTGTAAGACGTATGTAGTTACAGAATTATAATCATCAAAACCATCAATACAACCCTCCAAGTTCATAAAGGTCGAGAAACGATTTTTTCAAGGTCAAAGTCATTGCTAGACCTTTATGAACTTGGAGGGTTGTATTGATGGTTTTGATGATTATAATTATTTATTTATTTATCTTTATTTCAGGTAGAACCCATAAATGTGTTAGTATTCCTTAACCTATGTTAGTATATTAGACTAAAACACACACTAACTAATAATACTTAATTACGCCATCTCACGGAGACACCTGGCAACAGTAGGTACATGCACTGCGCACAGGTGCCCCATAAGGTGGCCCTCAGTCTTACTAGCAATAACACTCAGAAGACTGTTGTCGCTGCCCCGCATTCGACGCAGTAGTGAAGCGGATCTTTTATGAATGATCGCAAAGAAGTCGTCTGTATGCGCTACTGCGAACATTCCTGACGCGCTACAGAAACGAGGCAGCGACAGCAGTATCCGAAAAGCATTATTGTACTGCACACGCAGGGCATTAAACGTTTTTTGCGTGTATCTGGTCCACAGACCGCAAGTATAAAAGGTCTGGCAATAAGCCCTAATTATGTAACTACATACGTCTTACAATCGCGTCCAATATTTTAATCAACATACAACCTTGCACTGGCTTGCAATTTGCCAAAAACGTAAGAAAATTTGAATTTCGCGGGCTGGTCGAAGCATTCACCTTAAAACATAAGTACAACATAACCCTATTTGAAAAAAATAAAAACTTGTGAAAAAGTTGCAACTTTGACCGCCAATATCTCCGTAACTAGAAGGTTCCCAGGTATGGTGTAGAACAAAAAAATATCGCAATGACGGGGAGAACAAGTGCCTTTCGGCTTCGTTAAGGAGTCTATTTACACACTTTATAACCATACATGATACATAGTACTGTGTGCTGGTTGCTAGCATTCCTAGCCTGGTGTTTATTATAAGAGCAACCTGTTTGTATGCTTGCTCCGGTTGATATATAAGTACCTACCTAATGCAGAAAGTCTAAGTAGTGAATCAATGTTGAGGGTTTTTACGTTTATACGGATTAATCAGGTAAGTAGTCGTTTATAGATATCAATATTTTGGTTAGTGATTTTTAACCGACTTCTAAACATTAAACTTATAAACCATTCAGAAGTAGGAGCTGCGCGGGGCTCCGTCTACCGGGTCTCCCTCGACTCGGATGCAAGAGCATAACAGTTCAATTTCTGGTGGTCATTAACTAAAAAAATAAATGTTTGGCTCTAATTTCACGATAAAATGGGGATTAATTTTGGTGATCATTTACTGATTTTGGCAATCAAAAGTGATTTTTTTTTCCGTTTTGCAAAATCTGGTGGTGTGTTAATTGTATACCAAAAAAAAGGTTCCGAATTGAGAACCTCCTCCTTTTTGAAGTCAGTTAAAAAGTAGGAATGATACTCAGTCTGTTTAACGGCTAAATTTGGCATACAGATTGAACATGACCTTGGATATTTTTTTATCCCGGTCATTCGGTCTCGAAGGATACCTTCCGACATACACGCGGGGACGCTCCGGACAAGCGAATGAACATGTATTAATTATGATGTAATATCTAAGCAATTAATTAAGTATGATACAACATAATAAAAACATTGGGTTAGTGAGTCAGATTCGGTGCTGATAAGAAGGCGGGTCAGTCACCCCTAATTAATCATACATTTGACCGTGTCGCGAACTAGAAGGCGAATATTCTTATGATAAACTTGTTTGTGCCCGCGGCTTCGCCCGCGTGGAGATCCGTAATAATCCCACAGGGTCATACTAGACCGGGGTAAAAAGTATCCTATGTGTTCAAACACTGCTTTCGCGGTTTAAAACTTAACTTAATATTGTTAACCCGCGATCATGGCGCTTGCAACAGCGTCGAAATATCGGGCTCAATAAACAATCACGGAAGATATCCCATCCCGTAAGTGACAATATAAAAAAACTATGTAAAGTAGATGTAAAGTCCAGGTTACTTAAAAAACTATCTGTGTGCCCAAGGAGAATGGCGAGATTGCATGTAATTCGGGACCCAGTGATATGTGTAGCGTACATTGTGGAAACTTAAGAATAGTTAAAGAACGACTTAAGACTAACAAAAAAGCAAATGGAAAGTAGGTTATAGAAGTTGGGAGAAAAAAGATATGAAAGGTAGAAGATTATAACCTAACTTAAGGCACGGACTTATTGGTTATTATTTAGTAGTAGAATGGCATAAAATAGCTTTCATCCGTATTCCACGTAGCCGTTGAACACAAACAAACAATAGAATGATCCACAGATGTATTTGACACTTATCTCAGTTGTAAAAGGTAAATGTCAAACGTTGCGTTCGGAAACTGCACGATGACTTATTTTTAAATAAATTAAAATCATTTATAACTTTTTAACCGACTTCAAAAAAAACGGATGTGATGTGATGTGTATGTATTTTTTTTTTTTTTTTAATGTATGTTACCTGATTTCTCTCCCATTTGTGGACCGATTTTCAAAATTCTTTTTTCATTTGATAGAGTACACTCCTGAGGTGGTCCCATTTTAATTTGGTGAAGATCTGATGCTGACCTTCGGAGATATACAATGGAACTCTTCAAAAAGAGACGGCAAATCTGTTGTGATAACTCCAATCGGTTGAATGTTCATTGTTTATACAATATCATGACGGAACATCACGCCTGTATGCTCTGAGGGGGTACGCAGAAGTGTACAATTTACCTGATTTCTCTCCCATTTGTGGACCGATTCTCAAAATTCTTTTTTTACTTGAAAGAGTATACTCCTGAGGTGGTCCCATTTTAATTTGGTGAAGATCTGATGCTGATCTTCGGAGATATACAATGGAACTCTTCAAAAATAGACGGCAAATCTGTTGTGATAGCTCAAATCGGTTGGATGTTCATTGTTTAAACAACATCATGACGTAACATTACACCTGTTTGCTCTGAGGGGTACATAGATGTGTACAGTACACCCAGATTTCGACAGTTATGGCATGTTATGTTCCATTTATTGGGGATAAGCCTATTACCATGACATGTATTGTTAACCATGTACAATGAATGCATAGCAAATATTTGTAAGTATATCATATTACAACTAAAAATGGAAAAATAGAATAAAACTTTTTTGCCAAAAATAAAACCGACTTCAAAAAAAACAACAAACAAAAAAAACACAAAAACAAAACCACAAAAAAGTGAAAAATAACTTTAGCTTCAGAAGCCGGTGAGAAAAACACCAAATCAATCAAAGGTCAAGTTTCAGAAGTCGGTGACAAAAACACTAAATCAATTAAACAAGGTCACCGACTTCTGAAGCTTGACCTTTGATTGATTTGGTGTTTTTCTCACCGGCTTCTGAAGCTAAAGTTATTTTTCACTTTTTTGTGGTTTTGTTTTTGTGTTTTTTTTGTTTGTTGTTTTTTTTTATTTCCCATCATCTAGTAACTCAATATTTTTTATATAGAATTCTGATAAACTCTTTACTATAATTAATATAAACTAGACCGTGAACGGCGCTCCGTTGATTTTTAGGGTTCCGTACCCAAAGGGTAAAAACGGAACCCTATTACTAAGACTTCGCTGTCTGTCCGTCTGTCCGTCTGTCCGTCTGTCTGTCACCAGGCTGTATCTCATGAACCGTGACAGCTAGACAGTTGAAATTTTCACAGATGATGTATTTCTGTTGCCGCTATAACAACAAATACTAAAAATAGAATAAAAATAATATTTAAGGGGGGCTCCCATACAACAAACGTGATTTTTTTGCCGTTTTGTCTAATGTATAGATAATGTTACGGAACCCTTCGTGCGCGAGTCCGACTCGCACTTGGCCGGTTTTTATAATATTAGTAGCATTTGAAGAACTTTACACCCCGTCCTTTATATTCTCTAAGTTACGGTGTGTTGAGAAATTGAGATCACTGATAATGCCTGATTATCTTGATTAGTTTATGTAGATTAGGAACAGTCAGATAGGGCTTATCATAAACCTTGGACAGTACAACGTTACAAAAATCTTGTGACGCTCAAATGACGTTGAGAGAGGAGCACTGATGGTGAAATCAAGGACCTTGTTGAGCTATCTACTTAATAAACAAGAATTTGTGTGGTACTCTATGAACTTAATTAATTAAAAAACTCGACTGCGTAAAAAATAACTAATAATTTTAAATAAAAACTGTAAAGAATAAAACAAGTTCTGGAGACAGATATATTGGATGTAATGATTTTAGTTTTTTTTTTTTTATATTAAAGAAGATTATCCTCAACACGTACTGGAGACAAGGAAAATGCTCCAAGAACAAATAAAGATTGAAAGAGAAAAAGGCAACAACGCAGTAATTAAATACGACAAAATAATCATCCTAAAAAATAAAACAAGGCCTGAATCAACCGATAACAGGAAAAGAAATCTCTCGACCTCACCACAGCAATACGATAACAGTGAGAATAATATCAAGCCTCGTAGTACGCAAGCTGCTAAGAAAAATTAAAAGCTTTCAAACGCGTACAACGCCGCAGAGATCTTCCAGCTTTTCAGAAGGAATAATTAAACCTGGTATACTAAACTACCTAGTTAACAAAAATGGAAAAAGTCAAGAGGAAGAAAATAACACCAATATTATCTAGCAATTAACAGCACCTCTCTCAGAAGATAAACAGATAAAACAAAAATCAAACAACACAGCAAAACATCATCCAAGCCGGCCGGTCACCGAGGATGATTACGACCACAACCTTCCAAAGGAAACACATTCAAGAAACTCAAAAATAAGTAAATATAACCAGCTCTACATATCCACTTACAATGTTAGAACATTGTCTTCACACGAAAGACTAATTGAACTAACTGAGGCTCTATCAAATATAAAATATGATATCATAGGAATCTCTGAAGCGCGACGTCTCGGCAACAAAATAGTAGAATACGAAGATTTTATTCTCTGCCACACGGGTGAAACACCAGGCATGTACGGAGTCGGCTTCATAATTAAGAAATACCTAAAACAATATTTGGCAAGCTATATCGGCATTTCTGAACGAGTAGCATTATTACAATTGGACCTACCAAGTAAGAAACTTACATTAATTCAAGCCTACGCCCCTACGGAGGCTGCGAACGAAGAGGAGATCACTGCTTTCTATGAGAACATCTACAAGGCCATGGATATGGCGTATAAAGATTTCATTCTAATGGGAGATTTTAACGCAAAAATAGGCCAACCACAAAGAGGCGAACATCTAATAATGAAACAGAACGGCTATGGAGAGAGAAACGCAAGAGGTCAAATACTAATAGATTTTGCCTTGGAGAACAAATTATCAATTGTCAATACATTTTACAAGAAGAACCTGAAAAAAAGATGGACATGGCGCTCCCCGAACGGACAATATAAGAATGAAATAGACTATATATTAACCAACCGACCACAAATGATTCAAAATATTGAAACCTTAAGCGTAAATTACCCATCAGATCACAGACCACTCAGAACAGTAATAACACTCACGAAACCAATAAAAAGTAGAGCACATTTTAATAATAACAACAAGTATAGCGCTCTCAAAATGAACAAGAAATATTACTATACATAGAGTCGCTAAAAAACTACATACCTGCACTACTAGATACGAACTCTGAACATAATGTCCAAAAATATCATGACAAATTAATAAACTCTATCCAAATTAGCTTATGCAGAGCACGGGATACAAATATTCAAACAAAATACCGTAATGTATTATCAGAACGCACGAAAAACCTCATAAAAAGAAGACAAGAATTACAGAAAACTAGCAATAAAACTCGTGCCGGAAAAAATGAACTAAAAGCTCTATATAAGGTAATAAGTAAATATATAAAAACCGACTACAAGAAACACAGAAGAGATGTTTTTGAAAAACATTTGGAACAAAGTGGAAGCGTCAAAAAGGGACTTAAAGAATTACGTTCAAAAAAAATATGGATTGAAGGATTAAAAGTAGCAGGCAGAACTGCGTGTAGTCGCAAAGACATTTTAAACATTGCAACGGATTTTTATAAAAAATTATATAGCGACGCAAATCAATACGACATTGCGTACGATAATCCAGTGGCACACACAACATCACAACGCTGCATAGATCCGATAGAGTGTAGCGAAATAATAGAGGCCATAAAGAAGCTAAAACCTGAAAAAAGTCCAGGCTCAGATAATATTACCAATGATGCCTTAAAAATAGCCCAACTCATATTAGCTGCCCCATTAGCAAAATTGTTTAACAAAGTAATAGAAACGTTTGAAACGCCTTCAGAATGGTCTGAATCCCACATTACTTTAATTTATAAAAAAGGAGATCCTAAGGATATAGAGAATTACAGGCCCATAAGCCTAATGTCCACAATATATAAACTCTTTGCTACAATTTTAAATAAGAGAATAAGCACAACACTAGAACAAAGACAACCTACCGAACAAGCTGGTTTTAGAAAAGGGTTCTCAACTGTAGACCACATACATACCTTAGAGTTGATAATTGAAAAATACCGGGAATATCACAGACCACTATATATCGCTTTCATAGACTATCGGAAAGCATTCGACACGATTTCACATGAAAGTATTTGGGAAACTCTAAAAGATCAGAATGTGGAAGAAGAATACATTAAGATCCTAAGAAACATATACAGTAAGTGCACTAGTAGAGTGAAGCTAGAGACAACTGGGCCAAGCTTTCCTGTCAAGAGAGGAGTACGACAAGGGGACCCCCTCTCCCCAAAAATATTTATTGCAGTACTAGAGTCCATAATATATAAACTAGACTGGAAAAAACATGGATTATATATAAAAGGAAAATACTTAAGTCACCTCAGATTTGCAGACGACCTGGTTTTGCTCTCCGAAACGAGCAGCCAACTACAACACATGATTGAAACTCTTGACAAAGCTAGCAGGCAAGTAGGACTTGAAATGAACGTCACCAAAACTAACACAATGACCAACCACATAAAAACAAATATAGAACTGGATGGTGAAGTATTAAAATATGTCGAACAATATACTTATCTAGGTAAACAAATAGGATTCAACAGAGACAGCAATGAATTAGAAATAGAAAGGAGAGTAAAAAACACATGGAATAAATACTGGAGTTTTAAAGAAGTATTTAAGAGTGATATGCCCATAAAACTAAAGAAGAAAGTCATGGATTCATGCCTTATCCCATGCTTAACATATGCATGCCAAACCTGGAAGTTCACGACCAAAACCAAAAACAAAATAATCACATGTCAAAGGGGAATGGAGCGGAGTATGATGAAAATAAAAAAAATACAAAAAATAAGGCATACAGATATAAGGGCAAAAACAAAAGCAATGGATGCTCTAAACCATGCACAAAGGTTAAAGTGGAAATGGGCTGGACATGTAGCGCGACTCAAAGATCACAGATGGACCAAAACCATAACATCATGGCAGGGTCCCCCGGGCAAACGTCATAAAGGTAGACCCCACGCGCGATGGGAGGACGACATTAAGAAAATAGCCGGGCCGCAATGGATACAGATAGCCCAAGACCGTGAAAAATGGAAAACTTTGGAAGAGGCCTTCACCTGAGAGGGGTTCCTAATTTAATGTTATATAATAAGTTAACAATAATAAAGTTGCTAATTGGAAAAAAAGTACTATATTATAAATATAAGCAGATGAGCAACATTGTGCACAATATATATTTTAATTAGTTTTTAAAGTAAATTATTAGGTTTAAATTGTAGCATGTTTCTAGGAAATAAAAGGCTTTTTTATTTTTATTTATTTATTAATTGATTTTAGTCTAGATTATAATGGGTCCCGACTGTTGCAGTCAAAATGTCCTGTCTCCTGAACTTGTTTTATTCTTTACAGTTTTTATTTAAAATAATTACTTAGTTATTTTAACGCAGTCGAGTTTTTTAATTTTAGATATACCATTTTAAAATCCTCATGATGAGCTCTTTATCAAGCCGTTCAAGCTGCAGAGCGTGCCAGGAATCCGCCATTTTTTTTAATATACTCAGTGTCACTCTCACAGTAAATACTAATCTAACGACACCTCCCAAGCTAAAATCCATTGAGCCGTTCAGGCTGCAGAGCGTGCCAAACATTTGAATTTGGCGCCAAATATCCGCCATTTTGTTTTTTTTTTATTATTATTTTGATATACCCAGTGTCACTCTCACAGTAAATACGAATCTAACGAAGTAACGACACCTCTCAAGCTAAAATCCATCGATCCGTTCAGGCCACAGAGCGTGCCAAACAATTATACATACATACACTCGAAAAACATAACCCTCCTTCTGGCGCAGTCGGGTAAAAACCCGACTACTGAAAAATCACGCTTTAATTAAACCTTCATCTGTTAGCGAAGTAGACACAATAGTTAAGGTGATATGTTGAAAAAGATGTGTTTTTTCTATTTCGTGTAACTTGTTGAGTATGTGGAATACGGATTTAACATTTTGGTATATGCTTTTTGACTCTTTGGTCTAGTATCGTGTAAAAGGAATACACGATTAAATGATTTTTTCTCGATACAAAAAAATTGCGAATTTATATCTAATTTTTTACTTTTTTCAACATCATGGCGTAACGTTTAAGGGTTATTCAATGGAATTTACTTTAAAACATAGATAATTATTGTATCAAAGTTTACTCAAAGTAGTTTTAAATTTAATTCTTTATTTTGTTAAAAAAAGAGTACATTCGTTTTGGCACATACGTCGTTTTACTCCGAGCGCACGCACATTATAGCCATCTCTCTTCTTTTGCGTTTCAAAAGTAATTGCATCACTTTCGCTCGCTTAGTAGAGCAGTCGCCCGGTGCGAGGTATCGATGTGGGCCCTTAAACAATGGCGTCAGAAGGTAAAATCCACTCCTATTGTTGAAGTCGGTTAAAATGTAGCGTATGTTACCCGTGCCATAATAACGAATCGATTGACACCTTATTCATCAAAATCGGACGAATAGTTTAGGAGCTACGGAGGAACGTACGGAGAGAGGTGTATGTACATTGTATATACATAGTACATGATGCTGATGGAACACATAGCCTCCTCCTGTTATAGAAGTCTGTGAAAAAATGTATTTATCCGACTGCTTCACAACACGGTAATGTTTTTTATCAATATCTTGATGTTGAAGAAATGAGATTCCATAATATTATGAAAGTGGATCTTGCAAGAGTCATGTTTTAAAAATATTTGTTTTGCTCTGAATGTCAAGTTCAAGAGTACGATTCTGTATTTGTAATAAGAGCCATGTGACATCTACCAACAGAACCATGTGACAGGTGGATTACAGCCCACTCCGTCTCATAGAGAGGAGGCCGTGTGTCCCAGCTATGGGAACGTTATAATCTGATTTTGAATTATGCTATGCTATGGATACAGAAACAGATCTACGATGTTTCTGTTTCCTTGCCTGATCGAATCAGAAATGAAGACATCCGCCAGAGAACCAAGGTTACCGACGTAGCCCGAAGAATTGCTAAAGTGGCAATGGACAGGGCACATTGCTCGCAGAACGGATGGCCGATGAGGCTGAAACGTTCTGGAGTGGCGACCGCGAACCGGAAGACGTTGCGTTGGAAGAAGGCCTCCCACTGGGTGGACCGATGACCTGGTGAAGTTTGCGGGGATCCGCTGGATGCGAGTCGCACGGGACCGGTCAATGTGGCGACATTTGGGGGAGGCCTATGTCCACCCGTGGACGTTTTTCAGCTTAAAATATTATTGAATCCGTATGTCCGTGAATTAATACAAAAGAATGATTCTTTAGGTCAAGTTCACAAGTCTAACCTTACATTACCAAACAAATCGTTTTAACCCCAATATTCTCACGGTATCATGATATGTATCATTAATAGCTGCTGGCTGTGACCTTCTTCGCTATAACACACCAAGTTTCTTCCGTGCTTCGGAAAGCACGTTAAGCAGTGGGTCCCGGCTGTCATTTGTAGATCTTTGGCAGTCGTTACAGGTAGTCAGTGGCCCAAAAAGTCTGACAACCAGTCTTACCAAGAGCGTATCTTATTACCCAGTACTAACCGGGTTGTGGAGGTCAGATAGGCAGTCGCTTCAAGTAACTGGTATTCAGCTGCACCTGGTTAGTCTGGAAGCCGACCCCAACATAGTTGGGAAAAGGCAGTCAGATTGATTTGACAATGATGATATGCTTACTCGTGGATATTTTTTACCGGTAAAACTAAGAGTTAACTACGCGTTAAATGACCAGAACTAATTTAATTTTATAGTTTACCCTATGTGTGACTAACCAGAATATAGCTAATTAGGCTATGCTCATTTTGCAGTTTTAAAGATAAAGGAAGGAATATGGTGATTGTGCTAATTGCTTTGTGAACTAATTATGTAGTTTCAAGATAGCAAAACATCACGTTTGCGTTCCCAGCAGGTCTGTTCTATAGTATGTCTCCAGTTTTATTGTAAGTCTTATGTTACTGCCTTTGTCATCCCACTTTTGGGCAAAGCCTAAGAAATTGTTACACTTACCTTTTTTTTTTCGTCTGGGAAATCATCAAATGACTCCTCCCGCTCTGGGCGGAGCAGGAGGGAGTGTCAGACTTTTACTGACTAAAACCCATCGATGTTCCTTCATCGCCCATTGTGTTCCGGGGCCACGGTATCTCTTTCGAACAGTCCCGCAACCCCAGCAGGAGTGTTACACTTACCTTAGATAATGGTAGATAATTACTCGAAATATTTACAGTGTACTTACACAATTGTTGGATGGCAAATAAGGAAAAAAAACCTCTCCCCATGACTTCCAAATCCTTCGATTCAGGACCTATGTGGACCACTGGACGTTGGTTCTGTCCAGTTTAACCATACCTGGGAACCTTCTAGTTACGGAAATATTGGGGGTCAGTTTTAACATTTTCACAAGTTTTTTTTTTAATACATGTTTTTAACGTAAGATTTTTACTTTAAACACCTCAACGACCCCCCTACTATTCAATCCATCCATCATCACAATGTTTTAAGTGCGTTACATTAATCCTAGATTTTTTACCCCAAAAAAAAGTCGTTTCCCAGCAATATTTTTTGCGTAAAGTTACTTAATTTGATGTACAGAATGCTTGGTTGACGGCTTCGTTAAGGGTCTTGTTACACCGTGTATACAATATAAATAATTATGGCCCCAGAACGCTACCCTGTGGGACACCAATCTACTGTTTTATTAGTCTAGTGGCTAGTTTCTACGTTCTTGTGTATGTTTCAAGGTTTTACTCGCGATCACATCAATCTCGGCTACCGTTTTCGCCGCCCGTATGACCTGGTGGCCCATGAAGTCTTAAATCAGGATCGAATCGTTTTGATGTCGTTTCTCACTCTGGAAAAAGATTAAAACGATTCTGATTTAAGACTTCATGGTAGGTTACCTGTACTTCTTTTCTAGACTCTGGTACTCGATAACCAATGACTCAGTGACTAACCTCAACCCATCTCTTGTCCACAGAGAGTCCAGTTCAGAACTGGTGGCAGTCCGGGTCTCCATCCATGGCATGACATGTCAGTCTTGTGTGCGGAGCATCGAGGGGTCTGTCAGCGAGCTGCCTGGCATTGAGGATGTTAAGGTAAGAGAAGTAGGTTATAAGCGCAAGTCAGGCTTGTAAGGTGTGGACGGTGGGCTATGGGCTAGCTCGCCGTCCGTCCGTCTCATGACGACAGACCGTGTCGACAAGCAGGAGTGTTCCACGCGCGCGCGGCAAGGACCGATGCCTGCCGAGGTTGCGGGACTAAAATATGTTGTGGCCCCGGAACACAAAGGGCGATGAAGGAACATGGATGGGTTTTAGTCAGTAAAAGTCTGACACTCCCTCCTGCTCCGCCCAGAGCGGAAAAAAGGCTTGTAAGAAGGTAAAAGAAACAGAAAAATAACATGTTTATTAGACTCAACGCAAAAAAAATGTTGAGTTAAAAATAAAACAAAATTATATAAAAAAGTAAACCTGGGGAAAAAGTAAAACAAATTAAACTGGTACTGTACGAGGCCAAAATGCCCCTATGTTAGCATGGAGCACCGCGCTGTGGCATAATATGCTTGGCAGTTTGGTAAATCGAACTTTGATTTGTCGAATTTTTATCTACACTAATATTATAAAGAAGAAAGATTTGTATTTGTGTGTATGTTTGTAATGAATAAACTCAAAAACCACTGCGCCGATATAAAAAATTCTTTCACCATTAGAAAGCTACATTCACCCTGAGTAACATAGGCTATATTTTATCCCCGTACTCCCACAGGAACGGGAACTACGCGGGTGAAACCGCGTGACGTCCGCTAGTATGATATATAACTGGCCACTATTTTAACTTAACAAACGAAGCGATGCGCAGTAATAATAAGATAAGATACAGTTTCGTTCCATTGTCAGTATCATTGATATCATGCACTCGAATTTTATTAATCCAATATAATGATTGTTTGCTACGGTAATCCATCTGTTATCGCTAAATGTAGGCCTCGGAACTCTCGGGAAACAATGTGCTATTTGTTGATATCTTTTAAATGGGTTTTCAATTTATCCAAGTTTAGTTAATCATCTATAATGGTGTCGATTCTGTTGTGCACAAACTAAACTTAATTTATGCTATTGCTATCTTTTACTAAAAGGCAGTGCGAGAAAAGGACGGCTATAGCTATGAACTAAGTTAGAGATGTCAAACTAGCTTATGCCTTGCGCTTCACCGTGTTTTTAGTCGACATGTTTTATACATGCACCCTTCATTTGTATTGAAATATTAGTTCCAACTAAATTTGACAGCTCTAAATTACGTCCGTCTCTTTCTCGTTTTATTAGAGAAAAAGATAGCAATAGCCTAAATTAGGTTTAGTTTGTGCACAACAGAATCGACATCATTAGCAGGAGTAGCATTTTTAAAACTGATATTTCTTTTTTTATCGTGTGGTTAGTGCCTGTGTGTGGGAGGCGCATGGTGTTCTGCCTCAGACATTAGTCGCCTTATACGACACCCGTGAGTGTAATGGGTTGGTTCTATTCTACTCTGCCGGATACCACTCGGCTTTCTACTTTGCCGATAACATACGGCGTTAAAATATGTAGCCTAAAGCCTTCCTTGGTTTACAAAGAACATTTTTGCTGAATTTCAATTCAATCTATCCAGTAGTTTTGTAGTAAAGCCGTGCCATACACACAGACAAACAGACAAAAATTCTAAAAAGTCACTTTTTGTCATCAGTTACGTTTTTCTAACAAAAGCCACTTATTTTTCATGAAAATTCTCAATATACAGTTTTTCATTCGTGACTGATTTATTATATGTATGGATACTTTCTATTTCCAGGTGGAACTATCAGAGAACGCAGGCTACTTCAGATATGACCCGCGCACCATCAGTGAGGAGGCTATCCGGTCTCATATAGAAGACATGGGCTTCGAGGTGCCCACCGACACCACGGAGCACGAAACTAGGTCAGTCTACTTGGTCTACCCACAAAAGACCATCAGGAAAAAGAAGTTCTTTGCTAGATTTCTTTA
This sequence comes from Xestia xanthographa, assembly GCA_905147715.2. Lineage (NCBI taxonomy): Eukaryota > Metazoa > Arthropoda > Insecta > Lepidoptera > Noctuidae > Xestia > Xestia xanthographa. The sequence continues at coordinate 22,418,094 of LR990667.1, forward strand.
ATAGATAAGCTTTCAATGTGATGGTCTACACTTTTGTTTGGTCTACTCGCAGTAGACCATCATAAATATAGTCTCTTCAGGCTGTTTGTTAATGTGCAGTGTAAAAATATTTCTAACCCCCATATTTCTTCTCCCTCCAGAAACCTACTACCCAAAGAGATCCCAACAGACACGCTCATAGACATGTCCGGAACAGGCGAAGTAGACGAGCAGGAAGTGTTGCTGTCAGTAGTCGGCATGACCTGTCAGTCCTGCGTCAACACTATTGAAGGTAAGTTCAACTTAGACAAGCTATGAGTTGATGCAATTCACAAGTTACTCAGTAATCACTTCTATCGGCAGTCCCCAAAGATTTCCCCGCATGTTTATTTTTTTTTCATCCAATCTATTCGAAAAGGACGACTTGGTTCGCCTTTAAGTGCACCCAAAGGTGGTGTTTTATATAAGAAACTTTTAGCGGGCAGTAATGAGTTTTTAGCCCGCGTTTTCGTCAATATTCACGGATTGTTAGAAATTCATGGTTTTGTTTTGAAAAATGAGTTCTTCAAGTGACAGTGAATAAAATATGACACGCCTTTTATTTTCTCATAGTGGGTGATGAAAAGTAGAGTGTTCACCTAATATACCCATTTTTTTTGGAAAGTGATAAAAAGATCATCAGGTATTTTGAGTGTTTGTAATCTCAGTATCTTGCTGATGCTCAGGAAAACGCATTGATTCTTTTGATGTAGAAGGGCGTGGCGACAATGGTGTGTACAATGCGGGTGCTGACCCCCGCACCGTACAGCCAACACTATACAGCCAGTCATTTATACAATTTTCGTTCAATTTCAATGAACGATTCATGTTCCAAATTCAAATCTCATTACTGCCCGTTAAAAAGTCTAGTAGAGAAAAGAGCTACTTTGAAAATGAAAATGGTGGAGAAAGTTTGTTATTGCAATCGAGGCGGAATTATAACACCCGAGCCGTAGGCGAGGGTGTTTTTGAGCCGAGAATTGCAATAACAAATGTCCACGTGTATCAAACGACGTTTTTCAATACACTTTTGAAGAAATAAAATAAAATAACGAATAATATTTTTGTCACGAACTATGAAACTATGATTTAATTTTTTTTTCATCCCATCTATTCGAAAAGGACGACTTGGTTCGCCTTTAAGTGCACCCAAAGGTGGTGTTTTCTATAAGAAACTTTTAGCGGGCAGTAATGAGTTTTTAATCCTCTTTATAGATGTTCCAAATTCAAAAAGTGCGCCGCAAAGATAATTGCGGCGCACTTTTTGAACTTGGAACATCTTAGTGTTCAGCGCCGAAAGAAATCGAACGCAAATATTGTTTGATTATAGACTGGCTGGTACGACGGCCCAGTCGCGCCTTGCAATTGTTAGAAATTCATGGTTTTGTTTTGAAAAATGAGTTCTTCAAGTGACAGTGAATAAAAAACACAATAAAGTGAAAAATAACTTTAGATCTTCAGAAGTCGGTGACCTTTGTTTGATTCATTTAGTTTTTTTTTGTCACCGACTTCTGAAGCTAAAGTAATTTTTAACGTTTTTTGTGTTTTGTGAAGTCGGTTTTATTTTTTGCAAAAAAAGTTTTTTTTATTTTTCCATTTTTAGTTGTAATATCCTATCCAAATATTAGATATGCATTTATTTTACATGTTGAAATTAGACCACACGACTGAAGTAAAAATGTTCATAAAATGAAAATTACTGGGCCAAACTATGTTACATTTTTATAGGACCAAATGGCAACTATTCCGCATCAAACTAAATAATAATCACGTCAATCGGCTCATAAATATCAGCGTAATCGGTGTAAATACAGTACAAATAAAATACAAAACAGTCGAATTACCTCCTCCTTTTTGAAGTCGGTTAAAATTGTGAGGCGCCTTTTATTTTCTCATAGTGGGTGATGAAAAGTAGAGTGTATCACTCGGGCACAAAATATATTTTTGGCTCGGGCGACGTACTTTGAATCCCTCGCTACGTTCAGGATTCTATTAAAGAATCCCTCGCTACGCTCGGGATTCTACTCTAGAATCCCTCACTTCGCTCTGGATTCAAAAAAGTGCCCTCGCCGTAAAAATATTATTTTGCTCCCTTATGATACAATCTACTATTTTCGCGCTTTGGTCTCGCCAGGTTGAAAGAGAGGCAATGGTATGAAGCCGTTAAACAGCCTAATATAAAAAATAGATTTATTTTATATTTTTGAATTCAAAACAAAAATAAATGTTAATTTGTGTATAAAAGTACTTAACTATTAGTTTTAAATAATCATGTTTATCTATGATATTCTATTTATAAACACAATTTAATATTCAAAAAATATTTATGCCACAAAGACGCGTAGAGTGCTTTGCCGAAATAAAAAAAAAAAACATTAAACCAATTTGGACTAAGTATAGGTATAGTTATCTGTGGCAATTTTCATTTCCGCACACGTGCGGGAAAGTGGAAAAAATCGCACGCGTGTGAAATACATTCTATGTTGTACCTAATCGTAGTGCGTTAAGGACCAGTTTTCGAGGAAGTGTATTGAAAATACATTTTTGGCTCGGGCGACGTACTTTGATCCCTCCCTCGCTGCGCTCGGGATTCAAAAAAGCGCCGTCGCCGTAAAAATATTATTTTGCTCCCTTATGATACAATGTACTATTACAGCAAGTGTTTAACTGACCCCCTTCCCTCCCTCAGGAGCCCTCCGCGCCATGCCGGGCGTGACGCTGTGCAGCGTGTCGCTCCCGGGCGGCACGGCGCGCGTGCGGCACGTGCGCGGCGCGGGCGCGGCACAGGCGCTGGCCGACACGGTGCACGCGCTGGGCTTCAACGTGGCCGTGCGCAGCCCGCGCAACCTGGGGTACTCAGGTGAGACTGGAGCAGCATCAGCATCAGCATCATTCTCTTGCCCCTATCCCAATAATAAAATAGATGGCAAAAAAAATCTAATTAGTCCGTCAGTTAGATTAAAAAAAAATATTTGAGTCGTATTTTTTCTTTTATTACATAAACTAAAATTGACAAAGGTACGACGCTTTTGAAATTCCGAGTACGTCACGCCGTGGTATAATTTTAGTGCGTTCTGACATCACGAGCCCCCACTCCCGAGTTTTGATGCGTTTTTGTCAATATTCATTGATTTACAAAAACAAAAAATACTTGTTCATTATTTTCTAATGCACTAACTGGCGGACTAAATAAATTTGTAATTTATTGATGGTGGAAACGAGCCTATTAATTTGTGGTCGGCGCAGCATGTCTTAGCCGTGTGGTATCCGGCAGAGTAGAATAGAACCAACCCATTACACTCACGGGTGTCGTATAAGGCGACTAATGTCCGAGGCAGAACACCTTGCGCCTCCGTAGACCTGAGAATGGGCAGCAGCGTTTTCTGTTAGTCTTTCATCGCTACGATCTCCAATCCGCCTGCCAAGCGTGGAGATTACGGCAAATTCCTCCCATCATGGGAGAGGCTTATGTCCAGCAGTGGACGATATGGGCTGTTGTAGTGTAGTAGTAGTAGCAGCATGTCTTCTTCTTCCATACTTCTATAATATTCGTCATCTCATCAGACACCTCCTTTTTTGCCATATCATCCTTCACACAGTCCATCCATCGTTTCTTTGGTCTTCCTCTACTCATATACCCTTCCACGTTCATACTCAAAACTTTCCTCACAACATTTTTCTCATTCCCCAACATCTTTTGGTCCTTCGAGCCGGATGACGCGGCATATCACCTTGTGGGTCGTCATGTCTTCTCGTCAGCAAAGTGCTTAGCGTGGTATATCTCAGTTACGTTAACAAATCGTTGTTATTGGCTTCCCACAAGCGGGTCTCACTCTCACCAGTAGCATTGAGACGTTGCACATAAAAGGAACGAGCATTTATCACAACGCTTTGCTCACAACGTGTTGGTAACTATGTAATGTTAAATTAGACTTATATTTTGTTACAGATTCTTCCCCGCAAAGCAAAAGTGAGGAAGGTTCTGGAGACGGCATCAGACCACCTACTCCTATCAAGAGCCGGACGCAGGCGAATGTGAGTTACTGTTCCTACCTCCTGCCTCTTTTGAATCATCATTAAGCCCAGCAATGGGTGATTGCTGCCCAGGAATGGGTGACTGTTGGGTATAGGCCTATGTTTTCTGCGACTTTGACGATATCATCGACCCAACGAGCTTTAGGCTAACCAAACCTAAGTAACCTTTAGGTTGGTTATAGCCTTTATCCATAGGCCATCTCCGCGTCTAGTTACCAAATCCACTTGAGGCGCCGCTTTTGGATGTGAAGGAAGCAATGCCAATAAACTATTAGTCTTTTCGATTTTGAGGGTTTGTATTATTGATACCTATATCATGGGGGTGCATGAGAATAACTAGTCCGCCATATTAATTATTAGCACACTCGGATGGATTGGTATGGATTACCACAATACGATACATTCGTCCAGAGATTTCTGAGTACCGAGGTACTCAGAAATCTCTTTTTACATTTCTAGAAATGGCAATGTTTACTAAAATGTATTATTGGAATATGATTAAAAAATGTAATGTATAATCAAATATTAAAATGAAATCATGTTTTTTTCTAAAATAATATCTAAATAAATCATACAAAAATAAATAATTTAAAAGAAATTAATTTAAAAATAGTATTGTACAAAATCCTTAATGTAACTGTGATACAAATGTAATAGTACATAACTGCAGCGGCCAGCAACAGAGGCATTAATGGATGTACGTTCGCCTCGGCCCACATACGTAAGTCCATCAATGCCTAGTTGTGGCCAAGGCTTGTTTAGTACTTTTCTCAACGAATGCGAGGAAAAAATACAATTACTTTTCAAAATCAATGATGCACACAAACAACAAAATGTTTTCTCGCATTGAAGAGTACGTTTTTTTTTTAAAAAAAACCTCTTTCTATTTAGAAGCCAATGAGAGGTGTTCCTTTTGAGGTTTTAAAAAAAAACTTAGTTTCCAAGAACTCTATAGATGGCGTTGAACTTACTATGCCAAAGCCAAAACGCTTGAAAAAAAAAACATTGTGTCACGTCACATACTCTCGTTGACTGACATTTTCATTTGCTTAACCTTCCGAATATAACCAACATTTCTCGCGCTTTGTTAAAATCAGTTTTTTTAGGTTCCGTTCCTTGCATTATCATACTTACTCCTAGCGCCATCTATCCAGCGACTAGGGAAGAGTTAAAAAGAAAATCCCTCATTCAAAATTTAAATAAAACCACTGATAAGTTACCACCTTGGTTGCCATGTTCCAGAGTAAAAGATCGTTCCATTTTTAAATAACACGACAGATATGAGTTTACAATGTAATTTATTTGGCCGCTAAACACGACAGATATGGATTTTCACACAACTTTTGCCGGCCGCTGGTCGCATGTATCTGGCCAGTACAGCAATTTAGATTTATCTCGAAGAAGGTTGTCAAAATAATGCTCAACCAAGCATGTTTGAGAAAATGTAATATTAATCGAATATACTCGTAGAATTTAATTTGATTTAATATGAATTGCTAATGTAATGTGTATGAAAATATGTTATGGAATTATGTATTATTATGGAATGATGTACTTATTGTTATTTTGGGAAATAAAGGTCTTATTTATTTATTTATTCGTCCTTAGGGCGGGGTATCGCCATTACCCGAGGCAGAGCTGTCGCGCTGCACGCTAGAAGTGCGCGGCATGACGTGTGCGTCCTGTGTGGCCGCCATAGAGAAGCACGCAACTAAACTATACGGTGAGTTTTATTCTTTACGAGCTTTTGCCACATGCTGGCAGGGATAGAGTGGACCAGGCCCTTTATTCAAAACGCTTCGATTCGATTTTCGATTCGGAAAGTCGTACTTATGTCTATCTTTTTTTGACATTACGAAATCGAGCGAGGGGTTGTGAATAGCTATGCAGAACGGCCCAAGATAGATACAGATGGAAACAGATGGAGGAGGCCTTCATCCAGAGATGGATGACCCCTTAAGAGGTTAAGCTATTTTAAACATAGAATTGTAAATTAAAGGGAATAAAGGCTATTTTTATTTTAGTTATTTATATATCTGACGACCCGAATGGCGCAGCGGTAGTGAGGCTGTCTTACGTTCTTAAGGTCCCGGGTTCGAATCCCGGTCGGAGCAAATGTTTGTGTGATGAGCATGGACATTTGTTTCCGAGTCATGGGTGTTTATATGTATAATAAGTATGTATTTACAAACAAAAAGTATCTATGTAGTATATCAACTATCTGGTGTCCACGACACAAGTCTCGTTGCTTAGTGTGACACTAGATGGCGTGTGTGTAATGTCCAGCGATATTTATGTTTATTTTATTATTTGTCGCGTGAAGTTTGATAATAGGCATGATGACAGTATCAATAAATTTTAAATCTATTTAGTCCGTCAGTTAGAGTATTGGAAAATAAATAAATAAATAATAAATAAATATCGCTGGACATTACACACACGCCATCTAGTGTCACACTAAGCAACGAGACTTGTGTCGTGGACACCAGATAGTTGTAGTAATGAACACGTATTTTTTTTGTAAATTAATGAATATTGACAAAGATAAAACGCATCAAAACTCGGGAGTGGGGGCTCGTGACGTCAGAACTTGCTAAAATTATAGCATGGCGTGACTTATTGAGAATTTTAAAAACGTCGTATCTTCGTCAATTTTGGTTTACGTAACAAAAACAAATACGTGTCAAATATTTTTTGATAATCTAACTGACGGACTAATTAGATTTTTTCAGGACACAAGCATATTGGATCGTTTTATTAGGATACGAAACACCGGCCCCATATAGTTTTAAAAGAATCGTATAAAATTGTTTGTAAAAACCTATTTACATAATTTATATATTTTATTTATTTATTTAGGTTAACCAACAATTGTTTACACTATTTACATTTCTGACTTAATGACTAGAGTAACATTTACAAGTGCAACAATTAATTACAGGTTAACACCACATGCACAAAAAACGGTTTAACATATTTATGTACACCCATGCTATAAATCCTCTATAAAAGTATCTGAAACAGTTAGCTTATGGCCAACATTAAAACAGCCAGTGTCATAATAACCATTATAACACCCAAACGGGTGTTATAATGTTGTACTAAATTTCATTATGCAACTCGTTTTTAAAAAAAGAACATTGTCTAGCACGTGCGATTCACAACCACAGCGCCGTAATTAAAAAAAAAAGAATAGGTTAATTCGAATTCACGTCTTATCCCGCCTTTTTTGTTCGATATTAGTATTGCATTATGGACTTTGTTGTTTACAAAAATGAATGATACAAGCTTTGTGCATTTTAATAACTGTACAATCAAAATGTAAATAGGTAATTATATTATTACCTATACATGGTTTGTTTGTCTTAAATAGTCAGCAATTAAACTTTCCATGAATTTACATAGACTTAATACACTACAACATCCTGTGGTTTCAGGACCTTTTATATGGAGGATTCATATCATAGATGTAGATAAAGTCTTGTATGCAACTGTACATAATTAGGTATTAAAACACTCATGTGATACTATTATCACACTCGGCTTCGCCTCGTGTGATAAACCCACATTCGTGTTTTAATACCCCTCATTATACAACAGTTGCATAAATAACTATTATATATATTATTGATATTAGAAACTTATACATACAAAAAAAAAATCGGAGCAGTCTTTGGGGACTACCCATAGAAGTGAAAACAAAAAGTACACCCTGCCCCAGTCGTAGCACTGGTTATGTCCCGCGCATTCCTATGTGGTGCTACGCCGTAGCGGATGCTACGAGTGCTACGAAGCGTGACCGCACGTTACGTTACGTGACGATGAGTTCAATGTTATTCCGTCACCCAAAAAGTGCTCAACGCGCCTAAAGAAGTTTTCACTTCAAATAACTAATACATAAAAAATACAACAACAACAACAGCCCTTAACGTCCACTGCTGGACATAATTGTCAAAACAATCAAGAGAAAATTAAAATGGATATATTAGCATCTTGTCATGAAAGTAAACAATTTAATAAGTTCTGGAAATTAACGAATAAATTAAAACATAGATCGGGGATACCGGTGAGCGTCGCGGGCGTGAGTGACCCCACGGATATAGCTAATGCCTTTCGAAAACATTTTAATTTAAACTCGCGGTTGTGTGGCTACAGCGAACCATCAAATAGCGGCGCGGGGGCAGTCGTGACCGGGGCTCCTCCTGTTAGGTTCTCCGCTAAAGAAGTCGGGAGAAGTATACAGAACATGGTGAGGGGAAAGTCCCCCGGTCACGACGGCCTCAGCGTAGAACATCTTAAATACGCTGGGGTTCACTTACCGCGAGTACTTGCTATGATTTTTAACCTATGTCTAAGTCATAGTTACTTACCTGTGCAACTTAGCAATACGGTGTTTGTGCCAGTAATAAAGAATAAGACTGGTGACGCCTCCGATATCTCCAACTATAGGCCGATATCGCTTGCCACTGTCTGTGCTAAGGTGTTGGATAGTCTGCTTGATAAAATTCTAGCTAAGCATATTGGTCTCGAGGAGTTTGGTTTTAGACCGAACTTATCAACGGACAGTGTAATCTTATGCCTCAAGCAGACTGTCCAATATTATACAGACAGAAAGACTCCTGTAATGGCATGTTTCCTGGATTTATCGAAGGCTTTCGATCTGGTCAATTATGACCTGCTCTGGCATAAGCTCACTCACGACACTACTGTCCCAGCTGATGTGATATCACTGTTTAGATATTGGTACAGTAGTCAAAAGAATACAGTTAAGTGGGCAGGCTCATATTCTGATATGTATGTGTTGGATTGTGGGGTGAGGCAGGGGGGGCTGAGCTCCCCCCGTCTTTTTAACCTATATATAAACAAACTGATAGGTAGGCTCAGTAGCACTAAAATCGGTTGTCACGTAGACGGTGTTTGCGTGAACAACATCAGTTATGCTGATGATATGGTGCTGCTGAGCCCATCTATCGGTGCAATGAGAAGGCTACTTAAAATTTGTGAAAGTTATGCAGTGGCTCATGGGCTCAAATACAATACCGATAAGAGTGAATGGCTGGTTTTTAAATCGGGTACTTTAACCTACGAACAGCTGCCTGAACTTTCACTCTCTGGGTCTCCTCTAGGTCGGGTTTCGAGGTTTAAGTATTTGGGCCACTGGGTCACTGAGGACTTAAAAGACAATGTAGACATAGACAGGGAGCGCAGGTCGCTGGCTGTCCGTTGCAACATGCTGGCCCGCAGGTTTGCACGCTGTACTGAACCGATAAAGATAACGCTTTTTAAGGCATACTGCCAGTCGTTTTACACGTGCAGCCTGTGGACCAAGTATACCCAGCGGGCATACAGCGACCTGCGCGTACAGTACAATAACGCATTCAGGGTGCTCTTGGGGTTACCGTGGCGATGTAGCGCGTCAGGGATGTTTGCGGAAGCGCGCGTCGACGGGTTCGCCGCAATCATGCGGAAGAGATGTGCTTCCATGTTGACGCGCTTGCGCTCCTCCTCCAATGGCATCCTGAATGTGTTTTCAGACCGGTGGGACTCTCCTCTCCTACGAAGGTGGATAAGTGTTCAGAAACACTTATCCAAATAAGCTGTTGTTCTATTGAACGTATAGTTCATTGTTATACTTGTTGTTTATTATTGTAAATTTAATTTAATACTAATATTAGGCTAAGTTATACTACTACTAACAATATATGGATGTAATTCTGAAATAAAATATTTGAATTTGAAAATTTGAATAAGCCTCTCCCAAGATGGGAGGAATTTGCCGTAATCTCCACGCTTGGCAGGCGGATTGGAGATCGCAGTGATGAAAGACTAACAGAAAATGCTGCTGCCCATTCTCTGGTCTACGGAGGCGCAAGGTGTTCTGCCTCAGACATTGGTCGCCTTATACGACACCCGTGAGTGTAATGGGTTGGTTCTATTCTACTCTGCCGGATACCACACGGCTACGCCATAAAAAATACATCAAAAAATAAACTTATATACGTACATAAATATAATAAACATCATTTATCATGTTCTCCTCTCTTACAGGAGTCCACTCAATCCTCGTCGCCCTATTGGCAGCGAAAGCCGAAGTTCGGTACGCGCCCAACAAGATATCTGCCGCCGACGTAGCCAACTGTATCACGGAGTTGGGCTTCCCTTCCAGTGTTATTAGTGATTGTGATGGTAGTGGGCAGAAGGATTTGCATGTTGCGGTGAGTAGGAGATTGTTTGTACTGATATCTGGCAAATGAGGGCCATTAGTTTTGAGTTCAACAGATGGCGCCACTATCGAGTAAGGTCCTGTCTATAATTCTATTTTATACTACACAGGCTGTAAAAGACCTCATCACGAAGCCGTCAACCAAGCATTCTGTATATCAAACTAAGTAACTTTATGCGAACATTATTGCTGGGAAACGACTTTTTTTTTGAGGTGAAAAATCATTTTTTTGTGGTAGAACTCAATTTAACGCACTCAAAACGTTGTACTGATGGATGGATTGAATAGTACGGGGGTCGTGGAGGTGTTTTAAGTAAAAATCTTACATTAAAAACTTGTATTAAAAAAAACCGGCCAAGTGCGAGTCGGACTCGCGCACGAAGGGTTTCGTACCATTATCTATACGTTAGACAAAACGGCAAAAAAATCACGTTTGTTATATGGGAGACCGCCTTAAATATTAATTTTATTCTGTTTTTAGTATTTGTTGTTATAACGGCAACAGAAATACATCATCTGTGAAAATTTCAACCGTCTAGCTGTCACGGTTCATGAGATACAGCCTGGTGACAGATAGACGGACAGACGAGAGAGTCTTAGTAATAGGGTTCTGTTTTTACCCTTTGGGTACGGAACCCTGAAAAACTTGCCAAAAGGAACTTTGACCGCCAATATCTCCGTAACTAGAAGGTTCCCAGGTATCATCATCTAAGTCGTTATCTTCATTATTGAAGGTCGTGTCTAGTCTGTGTCTGAGGTATTCATCACTCGGTGCACTATGCTCTTCCACGTTTGTCTGTCCTCGGCGGTCTTAAAAGCTTCGGCTATTGATAGGCCAGTGAGCGACTTTACTCAGTCTGACCAACGGGTAGGTGAGCGCCCGCGTGGTCTTTTCCCGTCTACTTGACCAACTACCATCAGCTTCTCGAGGCTGTCAGGGTTTCTACGAGCGACATGTCCAAAATACTTAAGAATTCGCTGGAAGCAGACAGTGGATAGTCTTGTGGTTATTTGGAGCTCCTTAAGAATGGACAGGTTGGTCCAGCGTGCAGTCCATGGAATTCGCAGCATCCGCCTCCAAACCCACATTTCAAAAGCGTCAATTTTGCCCTTTCCTTCTCCCTTATTGTCCAAGATTCGGCGCCGTAAGAGAAAATTGAGAATACCAGCGCACGCACCAGCCTCATTTTGGTTTTGCGGGATATATTGCGATCTTTCCATATCCGAGTGAGTTTAGTCATCGCTGCCTTGGACATCTGGATTCTTCTGGCGATTTCTCTTTCGCTGCCTCCCTCGTTACTGAGAAGAGAGCCAAGGTACACGAACTGCTCAACGAAATCTAGGTCCTTTAGTTCATTGGAGCGAATCAGCGAGCCAGATCTATCTACGATCAACACCTTGGTCTTCGCCTTATTAATGGTAAGGCCAACTGCTTTACTCTCTTTCTCCACTCTAGAGAGGAGTTGAGATAGTTCCTGCTCAGACGATGCGAATAGAGTGGTGTCATCTGCGTATCTTAGGTTGCTGATTTTCCTGCCACCAATGGATATTCCACCCTCCCAACCATCTAAGGCTCGTCTCATTATATATTCACCGTATATGTTAAAGAGAATCGGGGACAAGATACATCCCTGTCTGACCCCTTTTTGCGGCTTAAAAGGTTTCGACAGAACATTGTTCACCTTCACAACTGTGCTCCCATCCTGATAGAGGTCTGCGATAAGAATGACGAGGTGGTCTGGTACTCCCATTTCTAATAGAATTCTCCACAGACATTCCCACCTAACACAATCAAACGCTTTTGAGTAGTCAACGAAACACATCAGCATTGGAATGTTGAACTCACATTTTTCAATAATCTGTCTGACATTCACAATCTGTTCCCTTGTTCCTCGCCCTTGAACAAATCCCGCTTGTTCTACTGGAATCTGCCACTGCAAGAATGCTTTGAGGCGTTCGTTAATGACGTACAGTAGAACCTTGCTAGCGTGGGATATGAGCGCCACCGTCCTGTAGTTGCCGCAAGATTTAGTTGACCCCTTCTTGTGTATTGGTATTAGAATGGATTCCTGCCAATCACTGATCCACTCGCCATTTCTCCATATCTGATTGCAAAGCTTTTGTAGAATGCATATACCGTCTTCTCCTATGAGCTTTAAGTTTTCGGCAAAAATATAGTCACTTCCGGCCGACTTGTTACGCTTAAGCTTCTTCAAAGCGAAATCAATTTCAAGATGTCGGGCTCTTGAGGAGTATCGGAGATGCTGCAGCGCAGGTTTGCTGATGGAGCTGCCTCGTCAGCGTACAAGTCTTCGCAGTAACCTTTCCATCTATCTACTACTCTATCAATCTCGGTAAGCAAACCTCCATTTGTGTGTGTCTTCTATAGCCCAAGTTTTTGCCTTGAAGTCCCGCGTTATGGTCTTGATTTTCATAAAAAGATCTCGAGAGTGCATCTTTTGGGCATGATCTTCAATTTCAGAACATATGTTGTTACAGTACTGATTTTTGTCTTTCCTCGATAGACGCTGTACTTCTTTAGCGAGATTCCTATATTGTTCACGACTGCCATCCTTTGAAAGGTTTTTCAGTAGCTCTTTCTTTTTATTTATTACGTCCCATGTTTTCTCTGACAGCCATGAACTGCGGGGTGCGTCGCGCGATTCCACTTGGCTTTCTTTGCCAGGTATGGTGCAGAACAAACAAATGATCGCAATGACGAGGAGAACAAGTGCCTGTCGGCTTCGTTAAGAGGTGTTTTACACCCTTTATATAAAAAGTTTATTTTATTACGTATAACAACATAGTGTAAGCTTTAGATACATATTTACAGTATTCTTCCTAAAATTACCAAGCATGAAACATTTAAAAATCATTCTACCTCCAAGTACTAACAAATAAGATCTTACTACCTACGTAAAATCTTCAAGTCATAATTAATCAGGAATGGCTCAGTCTAGAACACAATCGTGAGTATTAGTATAAATACGTGATAAAAAATCACGCGCGAACACTGTATGATATCTGACATTTCGGAAGACCTTACTCTACACGAACGCCTCTAGCGGTGAATTTATGCGCGATAAGCCCCATTCCATGAATATCCGTCGTGATCCTTTACCTTTCATAATTCATCAATGTCATCATCATCTACATCAGTAATAGCCTAGTAGTGACCATCCGACGCCAAGTCATAGGTCTCCAGTTCGAACCCAAGACACGCGCCTCTGATTTGTTGGATTCATGTGCGCATTGTATAATTATCACTTGCTTCGGTGAAGGAAAACATCGTGAGGAAACCAGCATGCCTGAGAGATATTTCTCGACGGCATGTAAAGCCAAGTCGGCACCAACCATACGATAAAGAAGAAAATCAATGTCCATCATCATGTGCCTGTATCCATGAACATCCATCACCATCAGTGGACATCCATAAACAATACCCATCATAACTCATTAACGCTCATCATCATACAAAAATCGAATATACAAAGTGGAAAAAACTCCGGCGATAAGTTACACCGTATTTAATACATCATTCTGAACCCCTGAAAAGCTGATATTTTTTTAAATAACCGACAAATAATTTCTATGAGGGTGAAATGATGTATCCTGTGTACATCATCATCAGCCTACAGCAGTCCACTGCTGGACATAGGCCTCCTCAATCGCGCACTCAACTCGATTCTCAGCAACTGTCATCCAGTAGCTACCAGCCACCCTGCTCGTATCGTCACTTCCCGCTCGCCTGAGGTCCCCCCACCTTACGTACACCACTCAAGAACACATCTACCCCAACGGTCATCGGTTCTACAGCTAATATGACCGGCCCATTGCCAATTAGCTTATTTATTCTGCCCACCCTGTATATGCGTGGGAAAAATCCGCTCGAAATGTGCCGAGTCTATCCGAACTTGATTCAGCGTTTGAAGAGATTACGATCAACACTACCCGAATAAAAGCCGAATGGGCATAGTGATTGCTTTTGTTCCGTTTTGTTGTTTAGCAAATACTGTCGAATCGTAGGCTTCGACCGGAACAAGTGTGTAGCATCCCACTGATTCTAATTTGAAGTTTACTTAATAATGGGGTCCCACAAGGTACAATGATGAGGCCAACTCTGTTGCAAATCTTCATTAGTACATGGATACATTTCAATACGTTTATTGTTATACTAGCATTTCACTCGCGACTTCATCCGCAAAAATTGCGATAGCTTAGCACCTACGAATAATATATCTTTCTATCAGTGTTTTTTTTTTATAATTGGATCATTAGTTCCGGAGATTACCACTACAAGCAAACTTTACCTGTTTATAATATTACTAGCGAACGTCCCGCGGTTTCACCCGCGTAGTTCCCGTTCCCGTGGGAGTACGGGGATAAAATATGGCCTATGTTACTCAGGGTGAATGTAGCTTTCTAATAGTGAAAGAATTTTTTAAATCGGTTCATTAGTTCCGGAGATTACCCCCTACATACAAACTTACAAACAAATGTTACCTCTTTATAATGGTACTCCCTTAATTCTCCTAAAAAAAATTGTCCGAAAATCATTATCCATAAAACGTTTGCTATAAACTTCAGTAACCATAATGTTCAAAATCCCGAAATTTCGTTTAACATAATTATCTTTATTTCTAAAACTGTTCTGTCATAATATCGAATACTATAATAATTGAATCTTCTAATTTTACATGCCATAAAGTCAAATGTCCTAAGTATTTTATTATATAATGTGTATTATTCCGAATGTTCATATAAGTATAATTAAATTTTTGGTCCTAAAACATTTGCTAAAAATTAGGTTTTAGTGACAGAAACTAATCGCTGTAAATCCGACCCCACCTAGTCTTGTCTGCCCTACCCCGAGAGTGTAATTTAAAATCGCGTAGGCGCGGAGGGGTGAGGCGGCCCGCGAGTTGAGGAGCAGGTGGTTGTAACACTCGCCGCCGCTGCTGAGGCTGGCCGGCGTAGCCGGCCAGCAAGCCGAAGCTGCGGTGGTGAGCGTTAAACACATCTGCGACGATAAGCTCGCATGGGACCGCCGGAGCCCCGCAGCGCCGGAGCCGTGACAGAAACCATGCCTGCTGCATGTTGCTTGCTTGCTTGCATGCTGCATGCTTGCTCGCTTGCATGCTGTATTCTTGCTCGCTTGCATGCTGCATGCTTGCTTGCATACTGTATGCGTGCTTGCATGCTGCATGCTTGCTGCATGGTTGCTGCAAGCTTGCTGCATGCTTGCTGCATGCATGGTGTATGTTTGTTTGGTGTATGTGTGTTTTATTGATTTTCTGCCTTTTAGTGACTACCGATATAAAATGCATGCCAAAAGAAGATTGTAACTGTGAACTTTCTGCGATATTATGATGGTTCTACTTTTTAATTCTTACAAATTTCATAAGATCAATATTGTATAATAATGTGTTGTGTTGAGAGAAGATCATAGCATAGCAAAAGCTAAGTAATACCTGTAGTTACCCGTAATTACAGACACAATTAAAATAACAATGTTCTGTTCCCTTTTGGGAACGTCTGGGAACATACCGGTTTGTTTTCAAAATATTATTAAGATCAAAACATTGAATATTTTTTTGAATTTAGGATTTATAACTATTATTGAAAACGGTTTTCAGTCTTTTGTATATTATTGATTGTAATATTTATGACAAACGGGTTTAGGGCATATTGTATTTAGGGATTTCAATTTTATGGCATGTTATATTATGTGATATTAAGTTCGGGTAAGTTAACATTCGGACAAATGATCATTAGAACAAAAAAAGTTATGGCACTTTAAATTATGAATAAAAAAGTTAGGTAATACAATAGAGAACCCTTTATAATATTAGTTTAGTATAGATAGTATGTATGAATGTGTTGAACTATAAAATGTATATTATATAAAGCTCGATTATTATATTATATTATACTTCATTCATTCATTTATATTCACATATTTTTAACATTTTTAAATATTTCTTAGTAAAACAACTTAAAAAAATCATTTAAAAATATAAAAAACAGTAGCCCACCAGCGCTGGGAGTAGGGTCCGAGCTGCCGGTGGTCAGGGCTCTTGAGAGAGGAACCTCCTAACGATACGTGCCGTGTCCAGAAGTACTGCTTTCTGAATCAAGCCCTTGATCCAGCTGCCAAGCGAGAGCCTCCTAAGATATTGGTCGAGGCTCTTGGCTATTAAGCCATTGGCCGACACGACTATCGGCACAATGACTGCTGTATTTACGTCCCACATGTCAACAACCTCGCGAGCCAGATCTAGATACTTGAATTGTTTATCTTTCTCTGCTTTCACGAGGTTCTCATCATGCGGGACCGTTATATCAACAATCATTGTGCGACGCTCCAATCGATCTATCACCACAATGTCAGGCCTATTGGCAACAACAGTCCTGTCAGTGGTGATAGGTCGATTGTTAGTCAGTTATTATTTATTATCCTCTTTCAGATCAAAGGCATGACGTGCGCGTCGTGCGTCAGTAAGATAGAGAAGAGTGTACTTAAGCTGACCGGAGTCGTGTCCTGTACTGTCGCTTTGACTACTAGCAAGTGAGTATCGTTATACTATAGTCTCCGCCAGATAAGTAAGAATTAAAGGTCATTAACCCGCATACATTAATTCAAATACATAATTCCGAAAACAGAAATAATGACATAAACTTGTCCCGAAACGACCTTTATCGTGATCCTTGACTTCTTATAGTAATAAAAAAACAATTCATAATGTATTGTCGGGGTACCTATGCAGAGAAATTAAGGAAAGAGCAATGACCTTTAATTCTTACTGATCTGGCGGAGACTATAATACCTGTTTAGAGCAGCGGTGGCCCTGACTTACGTACAGTGAGTCGTGGGTTCGAACCCGGTCTGGCGCATTACTTTGTGTAATCTATTTCATCACCACTGCTCTCAAAACGGTGAAGGAAAATATCGTGAGGAAACCGGCATGTCCTAGAACCAAACATTCGAAGACATGTGACATCTACCAACCCGTACTGGGTCCGCGTGGTGGATTATAGACCATACCCTCTCATAAAGAGGAGGCCTGTGTCCCAGCAGTGGGAACATTATATGCTGATTATGCTAACACTAGTTTTTGGCTCACGGATTCACCCGCATGAAAGTTATACCAGGAGAAAAAACTTCCGCGTTAAAAAGTCCCTGTAAGCCCCACCCTATGAATTTACGTCACCATCAATTCTGAAAATGTACTTTTTTATTGTTAATGTTCCGTTTGTAACGTTTATTTTTTGTAAATTGTTAACGTTTAATTTCTTAGTAATTTTTAAGATAGAAAAAAAAACACATTTTTAGTCTAAAAAATAGTTAACTCACGTATTTTTTAGACAAGCTGATTGCAAAAAACATTGGTGTGACTGAATGGTAATAATATTTGAATTTATATTCTTCTAAAGATTGATATCTTTGTTCACAGAGGAAAAATAAAATACAACGCGGAACAAATAGGTCCCCGCACGATTTGCGAAGCTATCAACAACCTGGGGTTCGAGTCTAGCGTCGTCACACCGCACAACAGAGGGACCACTAATTATTTAGAACACAAGTAAGTACGAGTATTCAATTCATCATTCTCAGGCCCTTTTTTTTCGGATAGGAAATCATCAAATGACTCCTCCCGCTCTGGGCGGAGCAGGAAGGAGTGTCAGACTTTTACTAACTAAAACCCATCCATGTTCCTTCATCGCCCTTTGTGTTCCGGGGCCACGGTATCTCTTTCGAACAGTCTCGCAACCCCGCAGAGTCATTCTCATGCCCTTGATTAGTGGTCGTCGCATCATATCTTCTTCTTCCACACCTCTCTATCACTCGTCATCTCATCAGACACCTCCTTTCTAGCCATATCATCCTTCACACTGCCCATCCATCGTTTCGTTAGCCTTCTTCTTATAGCTACATTCATACTCAGAACCCTCCTCACAATATTTTCCTCATCCCTCCGCATCACATGCCCATACCATGACAGCCGATTACCACAACTTTTCAGTCACCGGCGCCATTTTCAGACTTCCTCTTATGTGCATTCCTTATTTTATCCGTTATAAGTAATGTGTGTAAAAAACACCACACTAAATCTCTGACCTCCTTGTCTACAGAGAAGAAATAAAAAAATGGCGGAACGCGTTCCTCGTGTCGCTGATATTCGGCGGGCCGTGCATGGTGGCCATGGCGTACTTCATGGCTCACATGTCGCACACGCACAGCGCGAAGGACATGTGTTGTGTGGTGCCTGGACTGTCTCTGGACAACCTCATCATGTTCGTGCTGTCCACGCCTGTGCAGGTAATACACGAATACCCTCATAAGAGACAGCCGTGTACTATCGAGGACACTCCCGCCTGACCACCACTAAGCTAATTTTTGCTTGCACTCGCAACATAGAAACGCTCTCTAGCCCCGCCCCATTGAGTTTGTATAGAAATAATGAATGAAAAGATACCGAATCGGCCGAGCGCACTGACGACGCACGCCAAACGAGAGTTATTGTTATTTTGCGCGCCAAAGTTGAGGCTTTCCTAATAGGCCCAAACTTTAAGGGGGCGTGGCTCGGTGCCTCAGCATGTTTTAAGCGAAAAAAAAATTAAATGGTCAGGTGGAAAAGACCCCGACTGTACCATTCAGATACACCCTAAAAACCACATTCCAAATTGATATCACGTGCGATTTTCAGTCGGTTTTCGAGGAAGTGTATTAAAAATGGTTGTTTGATATGCGTAGGCAGATGACAAATGATGATGATGATGAGAGGGTAGATGACAAAAAAATATCTAATGAGTCCGTCAGATAGATTTCCAAAAAATATTGTACATAAATACTTTTTCTTTTTTCACGTAAACAAAAATGAAGATGATACAGTGCGTCGAAAACTCACGTGACGTCACATTTGAGTAAATTATTCAAATGTGACGTCACAAGCCCCCAGTCATGATCTTTGACACGTTTTATCTTCGTAATTTTTTTATTATTTTGATAAAACAAAAAACACGTATCCATTATTTTTCAATGATCTAACAAACGGACTAAACATGATCATATTTTTTTTTAATCAGTCATCATCCATATTATCGCTGCAGTTCTCGACTCCCTAACAACCTCGCCTGCGGCTCGGGTGTGAATTCCGCCTCGAATGCATTAACATAGTTTCCCCACTTATATCAAAATACTTCTTAAAACTATGACTTTCTAACGGGTTAATTTGTCCCATAGTTTATTGGAGGCTGGCATTTCTACAAACAAGCGTACAAAGCGTTACGGCACGGCACTTCAAATATGGACGTTTTGATCTCAATGACTACTACCATCAGGTGAGAATTACAACTGAACCTTGTCCCATGTTACTTGTGTCGTGTTACTTGTCCCATGTTACTTGACCCGTGTTACTTGTCCCGTGTTACTTGTCCAATGTTACTTGTCCCATGTTACTTGCCCCATGTTACTTGTCCCATGTTACTTGTCTCGTGTATCTTGTCCCATGTTACTTGTCTCATGTTACATGTACCATGTTACTTGCCCCATGTTACCTGGGGTCGGCGCAACATATTTTTTTCTTCCATTCTCCCATTAGAACTAAACAAGTAACATTTTATTTAAAAACCCGACAAAAAAATATTATTGTATTATGTACTATCGAGGACACTCCCGCCTGATCACCACTAAGCTAATTTTTGCTTGCACTCGCAACATAGAAACGCTCTCTAGCCCCGCCCCGTTGACTTTGTATAGAAATAATGAATGAAAAGATACCAAATCGGCCGAGCGCAGTGACGACGCACGTCAAACGAGAGTTATTGTTATTTTGCGCGCCAAAGTTGATGTTTTCCTAATAGTCCTAAAATTTAAGGGGGCGTGGCTCGGCGCCTGATTTAAGCGAAAAAAAAATTAATTGGTCAGGCGGAAACGACCACGACTGTACCTATAGTTGGTGCCAGTTAAGATGAGAATAGCGGTCATTGCCCTTTCCCTAATATATCTTCGTACGAACCAAAACAAATAAACCATGTATCGTTTTTCATTACAAAAAATGTTGAAGATCACGATAGATGACGATTCCAGACTTAGGATGCGGTTCCACTGAAGCGGAGCGGATCGGAGCGGAGCGCGATTCACCAAGCACATGGCTTGAAATCCACATCTTTTCTCCACTCCTGCCATGTGATTGGTGAATCGCGCTCCGCTCCGCTACAGTGGAACCGCACCCTTAAACAGATTTATTTTTGGTTTTCAAAGTTAAGAAGTTTAATAAATGTAGGTGGGTCAATGACCGCTATTCTCATCTTAACTGGCACCAATTATATACAGACAGACTCTTCACGAAGCCGTTTTAAACAAGCATTCTGTACATCAAATTAATCACGTAGAATTAAAAAATAATGAGGTACTTGTACTGTTTTGTGTTGTGTTGTGTCTTGTACTGTGTTGTGTTATACTGTTCTTAATACTTTAAAGATAAAGTATTTAGAACAGGATGTACAAGTTCCTCATTCTTTTTTTTAATTTTACGTGATTCAAAACAATATTTTCTTATCTTTTTAGGGTTCCGTACCCAAAGGGTAAAAACGGAACCCTATTACTAAGACTTCGCTGTCTGTCCGTCTGTTCGTCTGTCTGTCACCAGGCTGTATCTCATGAACCGTGACAGCTAGACAGTTGACATTTTCACAGATGATGTATTTCTGTTGCCGCTATAACAGCAAATACTAAAAACAGAATAAAATTAATATTTAAGGGGGGCTCCCATACAACAAACGTGATTTTTTTGCCGTTTTGTCTAATGTATAGATAATGGTACGGAACCCTTCGTGCGCGAGTCCGACTCGCACTTGGCCGGTTTTTTTTTCAATCTTTTTCTTTTCTTTCTTTTTATTTTCTTTTCTTTTCTAATCATGAAACAATCTTTTGTTTCATCAAGTAACCCGTTCCCTGTCCCCCCCCCCAGCTACGCGTACTCCCTGGCGGTGGTGATAGCGGCGATGGCGCTGCAGCAGGACACGAGCCCCATCACATTCTTCGACACGCCGCCCATGTTGCTGGTCTTCGTGTCTCTGGGGCGCTGGCTTGAACATATCGCTAAGGTACACTCTCTTCCTGCCATAGCCCCATGTTACTTGGTGATAGCGGCGATGGCGCTGCAGCAGGACACGAGCCCCATCACATTCTTCGACACGCCGCCCATGTTGCTGGTCTTCGTGTCTCTGGGGCGCTGGCTTGAACATATCGCTAAGGTACACTCTCTTCCTGCCATAGCCCCATGTTACTTGGTGATAGCGGCGATGGCGCTGCAGCAGGACACGAGCCCCATCACATTCTTCGACACGCCGCCCATGTTGCTGGTCTTCGTGTCTCTGGGGCGCTGGCTTGAACATATCGCTAAGGTACACTCTCTTCCTGCCATAGCCCCATGTTACTTGGTGATAGCGGCGATGGCGCTGCAGCAGGACACGAGCCCCATCACATTCTTCGACACGCCGCCCATGTTGCTGGTCTTCGTGTCGCTGGGGCGCTGGCTTGAACATATCGCTAAGGTACACTCTCTTCCTGCCATAGCCCCATGTTACTTGGTGATAGCGGCGATGGCGCTGCAGCAGGACACGAGCCCCATCACATTCTTCGACACGCCGCCCATGTTGCTGGTCTTCGTGTCTCTGGGGCGCTGGCTTGAACATATCGCTAAGGTACACTCTCTTCCTGCCATAGCCCCATGTTACTTGGTGATAGCGGCGATGGCGCTGCAGCAGGACACGAGCCCCATCACATTCTTCGACACGCCGCCCATGTTGCTGGTCTTCGTGTCGCTGGGGCGCTGGCTTGAACATATCGCTAAGGTACACTCTCTTCCTGCCATAGCCCCATGTTACTTGGTGATAGCGGCGATGGCGCTGCAGCAGGACACGAGCCCCATCACATTCTTCGACACGCCGCCCATGTTGCTGGTCTTCGTGTCGCTGGGGCGCTGGCTTGAACATATCGCTAAGGTACACTCTCTTCCTGCCATAGCCCCATGTTACTTGGTGATAGCGGCGATGGCGCTGCAGCAGGACACGAGCCCCATCACATTCTTCGACACGCCGCCCATGTTGCTGGTCTTCGTGTCTCTGGGGCGCTGGCTTGAACATATCGCTAAGGTACACTCTCTTCCTGCCATAGCCCCATGTTACTTGGTGATAGCGGCGATGGCGCTGCAGCAGGACACGAGCCCCATCACATTCTTCGACACGCCGCCCATGTTGCTGGTCTTCGTGTCGCTGGGGCGCTGGCTTGAACATATCGCTAAGGTACACTCTCTTCCTGCCATAGCCCCATGTTACTTGGTGATAGCGGCGATGGCGCTGCAGCAGGACACGAGCCCCATCACATTCTTCGACACGCCGCCCATGTTGCTGGTCTTCGTGTCGCTGGGGCGCTGGCTTGAACATATCGCTAAGGTACACTCTCTTCCTGCCATAGCCCCATGTTACTTGGTGATAGCGGCGATGGCGCTGCAGCAGGACACGAGCCCCATCACATTCTTCGACACGCCGCCCATGTTGCTGGTCTTCGTGTCGCTGGGGCGCTGGCTTGAACATATCGCTAAGGTACACTCTCTTCCTGCCATAGCCCCATGTTACTTGGTGATAGCGGCGATGGCGCTGCAGCAGGACACGAGCCCCATCACATTCTTCGACACGCCGCCCATGTTGCTGGTCTTCGTGTCGCTGGGGCGCTGGCTTGAACATATCGCTAAGGTACACTCTCTTCCTGCCATAGCCCCATGTTACTTGGTGATAGCGGCGATGGCGCTGCAGCAGGACACGAGCCCCATCACATTCTTCGACACGCCGCCCATGTTGCTGGTCTTCGTGTCTCTGGGGCGCTGGCTTGAACATATCGCTAAGGTACACTCGTCTTCCTGCCATACTCCCATGTTACTTGGGGTCGGCGTAACTATTGTCTCCGCCAGATAAGTAAGCATTAAAGGTCATTGTCTCTGTCCTTCATTTCTCTGCGTAGTAGGTACCCCGACAATACATTATGAATCGTTTTTTATTACTAGAAAAAGTCAAGGATCACGATAAAGGTCGTTTCGGGACAAGTTTATGTCATTATTTCTGTTTTCGGAATTATGTATTTGAATAAATGTATGCGGGTTAATGACCTTTAATTCTTACTTATCTGGCGCAGACTGTAGTATATTTTGATATAAGTGGGGCAACTTTGTTATTGCATTCGAGGCGGAATTCACACCCGAGCCGCAAGTGAGGTTGTTATGGAGCCAAAAACTGCAGTAATAAATGCCCACGTGTATCAAACGACGTTTTCCAATACACTTTCGAAGAAATAAAAATTTCATGTATTCATATGTACATCAGCGATTCCGATTTTTGAGCGTATTGTTGTATTGCGAATTCTGTCGCTGAGCTTTATACCCAATACACTACGCTCTATCGCCCTTTGGCAAGCCTTGAGTTTGGACTATGACAATGTAGGCTAATATAAAAAAATATGAAATTGTAGGTACTTACTCATAAAATCGTTGTTTTTTTATTGTTTTTAATAATTGGCAAAACATAGCGCACTACCTAATTTAATATTTTGTATGTAATAGGCTAGTTTCCACCATCAATAAATTGCAAATCTAGTCTGTCAGTTAAAGTATCGGAAAATAATGGACACGTATTTTTTTGTTTTTGTAAATCAATGAATATTGACTGTACGTCCACCCTTAACAAACGTCACGTAAGGCTGAAATACTTTCAAGGGTGTGAC
Source organism: Xestia xanthographa (assembly GCA_905147715.2). Taxonomy (NCBI): domain Eukaryota; kingdom Metazoa; phylum Arthropoda; class Insecta; order Lepidoptera; family Noctuidae; genus Xestia; species Xestia xanthographa. Next base: position 22,442,150 of record LR990667.1, read on the forward strand.
GGTACATGAAAAATCTATACTAATATTATAAAGAGGTAACATTTGTTTGTAAGTTTGTATGTAGGGGGGTAATCTCCGGAAGTAATGAACCAATTTTAAAAATTGTTTCACTGGTAGAAAGCTACATTATTCGTGCGTGCTATAGGCTATATTTTATTCCCGTACTCCCATAGGAACGGGAACTACGCGGGTGAAACCGCGGGACGTCAGCTAGTATATGATAAGTTAAAGGAACCTACGAAGACCTACAAGCCTAACAGTCCCTACGACCGTAAGCCCTATAAGCCCTACAGCCCTAACCTACCATATACCTAGTGTGTGATAAATAAATATATAAATAAGTCCAGGATGTCTGCACCATGCGACCTAAGGTTACAGACGGGAATACCAGGTTCGCAGACTCACGAGACTGATCAGAGATGGCTAAAGGTGTCTTGGCCACAGTGAGGGGTAATGAGACAAGAATATAAAATTCAAATCTGATTTATTTACAAAATGTTTTGCTTATATACTACTTTTTCTTAACACACACTATTATACTAAGTCTATGTGTCCTATGCGTGTAAGATGCAACCAAATCATTCTTTTAACTGGGCCGCGCGTAAGCCAGGCCGAGTGCTGAGTCAATGTCCAAAGGTAACATTGAACATTGACAAAGATAAAAAACATCAAAACTCGAGAGTGGGGGCTCGTGACGTCACGCACTGAAAATTATACCACGGCGTGACGTATTGAGAATTTTAAAAGCGTCGTATCTTTGTCAATTTTGGTTTATGAAACAAAAGAAAAAATACGTGCCAAATATTTTTTGATAATCTAACGGATGGACTAATTAGTTTTTTCAGGACACAAACCTATTATTATCTATGTTTACGAATAAATGATTCTGATTCCATCTCTCTCTTTCTCTCTCTCCCCAGGGTAAAACATCAGAAGCACTATCAAAGCTATTATCCCTGAAGCCTACGGAGGCAGTACTAGTGACCTTGGACGACAACGGACACCCCATCAGCGAGAAGAGCATACCAGTGGACCTGGTGGAACGAGGAGATGTTCTCAAGGTAAGAATGATACCTGTTAAGGGCATATACTACCTCAAATGGCTTAGCATGATACTCCGTTACGCCTAAAATACTGCAGCATTCATTTTTAAATAAATATATGGTAAAGTTGAGGATTAATGTTAGGTCTTATGTTTGGCGAAAACACGATTTCATAAAATTTTCTCGATAGAAAAAAAATCCAAAGTTACCTCCAAATCGAACAATAAACCGCTGGTATTCAAAAAGTACTTCAAATTAGATCATGAAACTTTGCATACTAACTGAACTAACTATAAAGCAGGTCTTATGTTTTTTATTTTTTCCAAAAGACGAAAATTTGATTTTATAAAGAATAAAAACCACATTTGCACTATTCGGCCGCAGTGACTGACGTAACAACCACTTTGTAGTGCAAGCTGATTAGAACGTTATTCTAACAGTATTGCTAATCTGAGGTAGTATAGGCTCTTAAGAGTAGTAACATTTAGAATATTAATTTTGTTTATTGACAACACTGATTTCTATTTTAATTATTTCATGGCAACACTGTCGCTCTTTCCTTCATTAAACTGATACTGTAACGACGTGTTTCTTTCTGTGTGCTATTTGCAATAAAATGTAATTATTGTGTAAGTTAGAGGTTTTCAATTATATTACGAATCCTCGACCTGGAAACAGCATCCACTATAAATAATACAGGGGGGGAAACCCCAACAATACCTTCACACTGGGGTAGGCAGAGGTTTGTGCCCGGTTGATGGGTGGGAATAGGCTCTAGGTTCTAATAATGCCTCTAGACCTAGAGCAATCATATCTACACTAATATTATAAAGAGGAAAGATTTGTATTTTTAATTGTGTGTCTATGTTTGTAATGAATAAACTCAAAAACTTCTGCGCCGATTTCAAAAATTCTTTCACCATTAGAAAGCTACATTCACCCTGAGTAACAAAGGCTATATTTTATCCCCGTACTCCCACGGGAACGAAAACCACGCGGGTGAAACCGCGTGACGTCCGCTAGTTTGTTATAAAATTAAAGTTTGCTGTGGACAAGTCCCTTTTTTTTTTTTTTTTTTTTCGGATGGGAAATCATCAAATAACTCCTCCCGCTCTGGGCGGAGCAGGAGGGAGTGTCAGACTTTTACTGACTAAAACCCATCCATGTTCCTTCATCGCCCTTTGTGATCCGGGGCCACGGTATCTCTTTCGAATAGTCCCGCAACCCCGGCAGGCATCGGTCCTTACGGACCCCTTCCTTTTTGCTGACTCTCTTTGAGGCGCGCGTGGAACACTCCTGCTTGTCGACACGGCCTGTCGTCATGAGACGGACGGACGGCGAGCTAGCCCATAGCTCACCGTCCACAGGCCCGCGCCTACGGTGGCCGGGGGCCACGTGGTGGTGGCCCCCGACGCCCGGGGCGTCTCCCGCGGCGGCCGGGACGTTGAGAGGTTCTCTCCCTCTCACGTTCCGCCACCTCCTTCTCTAGCATTACTGCTTCGCAGAAGGAGGTGACGGCGTCCCATTCCGTCTCGCTCCAGACCATGGCTTGCACCAGGGCCGGACGCGAGAGGTCGCCGCCGCCGATCGCCGCTTCGAGGACACGGCGGTGCTCCGCCCACGCGGGGCACACCTCCACCGTGTGTTCCACCGTGTCCTCCGGTCGATCCTCACAATGGAAGCACCCGGGCGTTTCCTCCCGCCCGATTCGGTGCAGGAACCTCCCGAACACTCCGTTATCGGTGAGGACCTGCGTCAGGCGGAAGGTGAGGACGCCGTGGCGTCTCTCAAGCCACTCCTCAAAGAGGGGACTTATTGCCACTATTGTGGCGTGCCCTGCACGGGGTTGCGACAGTCGCTCTCTCCATGTCGCCATGAGATCCCGCCGGAAGTCTGTCCGCTGAGCGACAATTTGCCGCGGCAGCGGAGTTTCCCCCCGGCGTAGCGCCTCCGCGCGCCATTCATGTAGGCGCGCGAGGACTATCGCCTCCAGATCCCATGGCGGCAATCCGGCAAGGAGGCTCGCCGCCTCGCGGGTGATCGTACGGTACCCCCGGGCCAGCCTTACGGCTACTACCTTTTGGGGCGCGTTCAAATAGTGGGCGGCTCGCAGCCTTAACGAAAGCGCCCACACCGGGGCCCCGTAAAGGGCCATTGACCGCACGACTCCCGCGTAGAGCCTCCGGCAGGAGGCGTTTGGCCCCCCCAGATTGGGCAGGAGCCGCCTGAAGGCAGCCCCAGTCCGTTCCAGTTTGGGGGCCAAACGTCGGAAATGTTCTACGAAGTTCCACCGGCTGTCAAGGACAAGTCCCAAGTACTTCAACGTCGACTCAACGCCGATGAATACCCCTCCTACCGTCAGTGAGGATCCCGGAGGTGGCGCATTTCGAGGCCCATGAAAGCACATGGCCTCAGACTTGTGAAGTGCCACCTCGAGACCCAGTTGCCGGATCCTCTCAACGACTATCGCAACCCCGCGTGTCATCGCTTCGGCCGCCGCCTCGTGCGACCTCCCCTGTGCCAGCACCAGCGTGTCGTCAGCGTAGCACACTACGCTGACACCACTAGGGAGTTCGGCGCGCAGCACCCAGTCGTAACCGATGTTCCACAAGGACGGCCCTAGGACCGATCCCTGCGGAACACCGCACGACATCTCTCGCCGGTTCCATTCTCCGCTGCGACCGGGGTAGATGACGGCTCTGTCCGTCAGATAGTCCCCGACCACTCGACGGAGGTAGGTCGGCACCCGGTGATACCGGAGTGCCTCCCTAATGCAGCTCCAGGGCATGGAGTTGAAGGCGTTGGCGATGTCGAGAGACACCGCCAAGACAACCCCACCCCTGGAAACCGCATCCCCCGTCGTGAGGGCTCTCACGCGCATGATGGCGTCCACCGTAGAGCGCCCCTTGCGGAAACCAAACTGGTGTTCCGCAAAGTCCGGCCCAGTCTCCGCAAGGTGCTCGGCAAGGCGGTTTGCAATGACTCTTTCAAAGAGCTTGCCCACCTCGTCGAGCAGCACCACGGGCCGGTATGCGGACGGAGAGTCCGCAGGGCGCCCCGGCTTCCGGATGAGGACCAGCTTCCCCGTCTTCCAACGAAGCGGCCTCTCTCCAAGCATGCGCTCAGGAGCCCCTCCAGTCGGGGCCCAAGAGCCTCTGAGGCCAGGACCCAGGCTTTGCCAGGCAAGCCGTCGGGTCCCGGGGCGGTATTTTTGGCACTGAGCCTGCGTACCGTCACTCTCAGGTGGACAAGTCCCTGTCATTTCTTTTTTTTAGGGCTCCGTACCCAAAGAGTAAAAACGGGACCCTATTTCTAAGACTCCACTGTCCGTCTGTCTGTCACCAGGCTGTATCTCATGAACCTTGATAGCTAGCCTAGACTAGAGTTGAAATTTTTCACAGATGAAATAGATTAAATTAAAATTTAAGGGGGGCTCCCGTACAACAAACGTGATTTCTTTGCAGTTTTGTCTAATGTTGTATAGATAATGGTACGGAACCCTTCGTGCGCGAGTCCGACTCGCACTTGACCGGTTTTATTACAAATTCCTCGCAGTCCCTGTTCCCTCTCAAGTAACATTAACTTATCAATAACTAGCTGATGTCCGTGGCTTCGCCCGCTTGACAAATTATATACTAAAACCTTCATCTTGAATCACTCTATCTATTTAAAAAAAACCGGGGCAGTCTTTGGGGAAGAAGAAAAAACATAAAGTACCCCCCCCCCCAGTCGTAGCACTGGTTATGTCCCGCGCATGCCTATGTGGTGCTACGCCGTAGCGGATCGCCTACGAGTGCTACGAAGCGTGACCGCACTATACGTCAAGTGTCGATGAGTTCAATGTTTTTCCTTCACCCAAAACAGTGCTCAACGCGCCTAGAGAAGTTTTCACTTAAAAAACCCGCATCATAATCCGTTACTACCCTACTACAACAGCCCATAACGTCCACTGCTGGACATATTATAAGCCTCTCCCATGATGGGAGGAATTAGCCGTAATCTCCACGCTTGGCAGGTGGATTGGAATCGCAGTGATGAAAGACTAACAGAAAACGCTGCTGCCCATTCTCTGGTCTACGGAGGCGCAAGGTGTTCTGCATCAGACATTAGTCGTCTTATACGACACCCGTGAGTGTAATGGGTTGGTTCTATTCTACTCTGCCGGATACCACACGGTTAGATAATCCGTTCATAATCATAATCCGTTGCGTATTATTAAAGATCTAAGCATATATAGGGACAGACAGACAGACGCGTCGGGGGACTTTGTTTTATAATATGATAACATCAAAATATTTAATAGCTATTTGCAATGTTGCCAACTTTTAGAATGTAGATTTGCGAGTGAAATAATACAACTTCCTTGTTCTTTATTCATCACAATCATTATCTCGCCCTCATCCCAATTCATTAGTGGTCAGCGCAGCATATCTTCCTCCACACATCTCTATCACTCGTCATCTCATCAGACACCTCCTTTCTTACCATATCATCCTTCACACAGTCCATCCATCGTTTCTTTGGTCTTCCTCTACTCTTATACCCATCCATCTTCTTGGTCATCAACATGTTATCGTTGTATGTTCATCACCAGGTGGTGCCGGGTGCCAAGGTCCCAGTGGACGGCAAGGTGATCTTCGGACAGAGTACGTGTGATGAGTCTCTCATCACCGGAGAGTCTATGCCTGTGCCTAAGACTAAAGGTAAGCTTCATTGTATCACACTATATTGTATAGGTGAATATTTGTATGTGTGTAGGTTTGTCACTCTTTCACGCATAAACTACTGCACGGATTTGGATGAAATTTTGCACACTGATAGTTTATAACCTAGATTAACATATAGTGTTTAGTACCACACTCGTTTTCGAACGCGGTTTGTGACGTATTGGGCAGCTGTCACTCTCATGTCAATTGAAATGTCATTGCTGTTAAAACTTTGATTTTGTTCGGAACGTGGAATTGAATTTCGTTGGGAAAAATAGTAAATCGTTTTGAATCTTAATTGTTTTCCGAATTATTGGTTGAAATTAGAGCTTACCGAGCCTAACTTAAACTTAACTAGCCCCCTTGAGGTATTTACCCGGGATAGTTAGTGCCTTTTGGACAAACGCCGCTTTGAGGTTAAGTGAGTCAGCCGCGCGTGGAATTGCATATTTCATATAAAGACATTGGTGAGAAGTGTGAACGGTTTAGTTCAGGCCCGCAGCCGTTTTGTGATCATCTTGGACGATTGTGGTGGGGATTCGCGCTATTACACGTTGTACGGACCAGCATCCTTTGGGAATTCGTCGAATCTGACACCAAACTTCCCACTCATTACACAGACAAGACACCTACATACATACACAGAAGCGACGTGACCTCCAGACAGGACCTCATCACCAGCGCTAGGTAAGTACAATTAAGGCAAGAGTATTGTTAGCTTGGCTCCGCGGATCGCGGACATCGACACCCAGAGCTTGCCCAGGTTAGGTGTCGAACATAAAGGATACTTTTTATCCCGGTAGCATGATCCCGTGGGACAGTTATCGAACTTCACGCGGGCGAAGCCGCTTCTACCAGCGGCTTCGCCCGCGTACTACGGCTACGCTACGCGACTAGTAGCATAATATAATTATTATAATATACCTATGTATATTATATATCTATACTAATAATATTATAAAGAGGATAGATTTGTATGTTTGTAATGAATAAACTCAAAAACTACTGCGCTGATTTCAAAAATTCTTTCACCATTAGAAAGCTACATTCACCCTGAGTAACATAGGCTATGTTTTATCTCCATACTTCCACGGGAACGGGAACTACGCGGGTGAAACCTCGTGACGTCCGCTAGTTATTTATATTGTGTTGTATGCTTATTTTTATTTTTCATATTGATTTTTTCCTCCCACAGATTCAGTAGTTATCGGTGGCAGTATAAACCAGCACGGAGCCCTCATCGTGTCCGCGACCCACACGGGAGAAGCCAGCACTCTGGCGCAGATCGTGCGCCTGGTGGAGGACGCGCAGGCTAGCAAGGCGCCCGTGCAGCGCCTAGCTGATACTATCGCTGGGTGAGTATAAATATAAAGTGGTGTCCGCGACCCACACGGGAGAAGCAGATCGTGCGCCTGGTGGAGGACGCGCAGGCTAGCAAGGCGCCCGTGCAGCGCCTAGCTGATACTATCGCTGGGTGAGTATAAATATAAAGTGGTGTCCGCGACCCACACGGGAGAAGCAGATCGTGCGCCTGGTGGAGGACGCGCAGGCTAGCAAGGCGCCCGTGCAGCGCCTAGCTGATACTATCGCTGGGTGAGTATAAATATAAAGTGGTGTCCGCGACCCACACGGGAGAAGCAGATCGTGCGCCTGGTGGAGGACGCGCAGGCTAGCAAGGCGCCCGTGCAGCGCCTAGCTGATACTATCGCTGGGTGAGTTTAAATATAAAAAAATCCAACTGCGTAAAAAATCGATCCGGCTCGAAGGACCAAAACGTAGAGGACGTGACTAGGTGGTACTTGTTGGGAATCGCTACGCTACTCAGTTAAACACTCAAACAACTTTAACGGGTTTATTAAGGTAACTAGGCTGAGTTATTGCTAAAATAAATGGAAATGAATGCACCCGGTTGCTGTCCGTTACGCACTGAGCTCGCGGGGCACTTAGTGCGGCCGCATCGTATAGCTAGGTTAGCAAAACGTGGTCGATTGCAATTATTGCATCGAACATAACCAATAACCTTAAGGCGGCTCCCCGAGCAAATGACTTTGAGCGAGCAGTTTTTTGGAGCACTCCTCTTTATCCAAAAGAAATACCAACTAATAAAAAATACATTAAATTACTTGACTCCGAAATTATCGTTTCATTTTTTTTTTTAAGTTGCTTAAGAGCCTATACTACCTCAGATTAGCAACTCTATTTGTGGTGGTTCAAACTTCGTTTGTAATACTGTTAGAATAAAGTTCTAATCAGCTTGCACTACAAAGTGGTTGTTACGTCAGTCACTGCGGCCGAATAGTGCGAAATGAGTGGTTTTTATTCTTTATAAAATCAAATTTTCATCTTTTGGAAAAAATAAAAAACATTAGTCCTGCTTTATAGTTAGTTCAGTTAGTATGCAAAGTTTCATGATATAATTTGAAGTACTTTTTGAATAGCAGCGGTGTATTGTTCGATTTGGAGGTAACTTTGGGATTTTCTTCTATCGAGTAAATTTTGTGAAATCGTGTTTTCGTCAAACATAAGACCTAAAATTAATCCTCAACTTTACCATATATTTATTTCAAAATTAATACTGCAGTATTTTAGGCGTAACGGAGGATCATGCTAAGCCATTTGAGGGATATATAGCTCTTAAAAGCTTCTGCTATTGATAGGCCAGTGAGGGACTTTACTCAGTCTGACCAACTGGTAGGTGAGCGCCCGCGTGGACTTGCCCCGTCTACTTGGCCAACTACGATAAAAGCTTCTCAAGGCTGTCAGGGTTTCTACGAGCGACATGTCCAAAATACTTAAGAATTCGCTGGAAGTAGACAGCGGATAGTCTTGTGGTTATTTGGAGCTCCTTAAGAATGGACAGGTTGGTCCGACGTGCAGTCCATGGAATCATAGCGTATCTTGTATACATATATGCATTTTTGCTCCTACCGGTATTCGAACCCGGGTCCCTAAGAATGTAAGGCAGCCTCACTACCGCTGCGCCATTCGGGTCCACCGTTTTTCACCTTAATGCCCATATAAAGGAGCAGCAGTGGCCCAGTGATGTTACGAACAGTTCTCGTAAATCGTGGGTTCGAACCCAGACAGGCGCATTACTTGTGTGTAATTTATTTCATCACCACTGCTCTCAAAACGGTGAAGGAAAACATCGTGAGGAAACCGGCTTGTCCTAGAACCAAACATTCGAAGACATGTGACATCTACCAACCCGCACTGGGCCTGCGTGGTGGATTATAGCACATTCCCTCTCATAGAGAGGAGGCCTGCAGCTTATTAATGTCCCCACTGCTGGGACACAGGTCCCAGCAGTGGGGATATTAATAGGCTGATTATGCTATATTTTAGGTCTCAACATCGCGCGATCGTATTTCCGAAGTTACACGATGATTGCCGAAGCGCTTACTTTTTGTGAGAGTATTATGTATAAGCTAATCAAAAATGTTAATATTATTTTTTCTTTGTTACAGGTACTTCGTGCCTCTCGTAGTATTCCTATCTCTGCTGACCCTCGTCTGTTGGATCATAAGCGGAGCGTTGGATATTGAAAGGATCAAACTTATCACGCCGGTGAGTTTTTATATTTGCCCGAATTATTATAAAAATACTATTTTCCGTTTTTAGCAATATTTTTCATTGATGCTCCGCTCCTATTGGTTGTAGCGTGATGTTAAATAGCATATGGCCTTCCTCGATAAATGGGCTATCTAACACTAAAATAATTTTTCTATTCGAACCAGTAGTTCCTGAGGTTAGCGCGTTCAACAGAACAAACTATTCAGCTTTATAATATTAGTATCTTTCTGCCTAGTCTTTCCCAACTATGTTGGGGTCGGCTTCCAGTTTTACCGGATGCAGCTGAATACCAGTATTTTACATGGAGCGACTGCCTATCTGACCTCCACAACCCAGTTAGTACCGGATTATACGATATCCCTTGGTAAGACTTGTTGTCAGACATTTCGTGCCACTGACTACCTGTAACGACTGTCAAAGTTCTACAAATGACAGCCGGGACCAACTGCTTAACGTGCTTTCCGAGGCACGGAGGAAACTTGGTATGTAATGAGTGGTCACCCATCCACAGACCAACCTAGGCAAGCACGGCTTAACCTAACGATCGACCCTAGCGGGTGTTATTATTTAGACACAGGAGCTCGTGGTGTTGTGTTTTGGAGCAGCCGTGAGGTACACAGCACATATTATGTTTTCCTCCTTATTTTGTATCTTTTTATATTATTGTATGTGTGCTATAATAGCTGACGTCAAATAAATATTTTTTCTTTCTTTTCTTTTCTTCCTTTAATTAACACACTTTTTTAATCTCTTTCAGCCAATGTACCTAAACGCTGGCTATGCAGAATGGGAGCTGATCATCCAAACAGCGTTCCACTTCGCGCTCTCCGTGCTAGCCATAGCTTGTCCATGTGCCCTCGGCCTGGCCACTCCTACTGCTGTCATGGTGGCCACAGGAGTGGGAGCTAAACTGGGACTGCTTATTAAAGGGGCTGAGCCGTTGGAGAATGCGCATAAGGTATGTTAGGCACTGTTGACGTTTTGTAGACACTATGGACATTGTATAGACCGTTTTTAGATACTGTGGACATCGTATAGACGGTTTGTAGACTCTATGGATATCGTACAGACAGTTTGTAGATACTGTGGACATCGTATAGACAGTTTGTAGACACTATAGACATCGTATAGACAGTTTGTAGACACTATGGACATCGTATAGACAGCTTATAGATACTAAGGACTTCGTATAGACAGTTTGTAGACACTATGGATTTCGTATAGACAGTTTGTAGACACTATGGACCTCGTAGAGACAGTTTGTAGACACTAAGGACATCGTAGAGACAGTTTGTAGACTCTATGGATATCGTAAAGACGTTAAGTACATTGTTTAGACACCTTCTAGACACAATGAACTTTAGCCAAATAGACATTAGGCTCTAAAGATACTGAATAGATATTGTAGACAGACACAAGCGACACTGTATAGACAACATTGACAATACATATATCCTGTGTAAAAAATGCGTCGACACTGCTTAGATAGCGTTAAAATTCATCATTCATCAATGTTTTTAACCGACTTCCAAAAGGAGGAGGTTCTCATATTCTAAAAATTAGTTTCTCCCCGCGGCTTCGCCCGCATGAAGTTCGATAATTGTCCCATGGGATCTTACTACCGGGATAAATAAAGTATCCTATGTGTCGATCTAGGATATAAACTATCTGTGTGCTAAATTTTATCCAAATCCGTTGAGTAGTATTTGCGTGAAAGAGTAACAAAAATACACACATTTGTGTGTGTTCTTGTTACTTTCGCCTTTATAATATTAGTGTGATTTTGTCGACAGGTGAAAACAGTAATCTTCGACAAGACCGGTACTATAACCCGTGGCAGCGCGACGGTGGCCAAGTTGTCGCTGCTGACGGGCTCGGCCAGCACACTGGGCTCCGTGCTGGCGTGCTTGCTCACTGCTGAGCTTAACTCCGAGCATCCCGTGGCCTCAGGTGAGCTCTATGTCATATCCGATGATGTAACCAAGATGTGTACTATAGTCTCCGCCAGATAAGTAACAATTAAAGGTGTCGATTCTGTTGTGCACAAACTAAACTTAATTTAGGCAATTTCACTTAGCGGCGTGACTGAAAAGTTATATAGTAATAGGCCAAATGACAAAAAAAACCTAATTAGTCCGTCAGATAGATTTCCAAAAAATATTGGACACATTTTTTTTCTTTTTTCACGTGAACAAAAAATGAAGACGATACAGTACGTCGAAAACTCGTGTGACGTCACATTTGAGTACATTTTTTACTCAAATTTGACGTCACAAGCCCCCACCCCATCTTTGACACGTTTTAAATCGTCAATTTTTATTAAGTTGATGTTACAAAACTCGTATCCAATATTTTTCGATAATCTAACTGACGGACTAAACAGAATCATATTTTTTTAGTCAGTTATCATCCCTATTGGTTGTCGTGGTAAGGGCATATGATGCTGCTGGTGTCGCAGTACAATATTATGGTGTTCCCTTCGGCAGCCATCGTCCGCTGGTGCAGGTCCGCGCTGGGCGGGCACAGCGGGCTGGCGTGCGTGAGCTTCGTGGCGGCGCCGGGCTGCGGCCTGCGCGCGAGACTCAAGAGCATCGCCGACGTCGAGCCGCTGCACCTGGCCAACTTTAACAACCAGCAGAGGTCAGATAACACATTCTAGTTTATCATTACACTAGCGACCCGTTCCGGTTTCGCACGGGTGCAACTTATACATAATAGAGTAGATGACACCATCATCATTCTCTTGCCCTTATCCCAATTCATTTGGGGTCGGCGCAGCATGTCTTCTTCTTCCATACTTCTCTATTTTTAGTAGATGACACCATAAAACAATAATTCCAAGACACCAATCTCTAAATAAACACTTTATTTTGGGCCTGAAAACCCGATTTATTTTCAATTAATTGCCAAATTAGATTTTTAGTTGCTTGGAAATCAATAAATAGTTGAGTCATTGAGTTGAAAAACAGTGACGTCACAGTTTGCTATTGCCATACAAAATCTATGAGAGAACCGCGTTTTGACAGCTCTTAAAAGTATCTCAATTGATTGGTGTGTCATCTACCCCATTCTTGTTTGTCGACAGATCTGGCAGTACATTCCTGGTAGAAGGAGTGCCCGTGGAGGTGGTGTCTCCGGGAGGTGACGCGGCGCTCAGTTCGGCACAAGCTGCGGCCAGGCTGCATACGTTGATCAGGACAGACCAACCCGGGGCTGGCGAGGTAAGCGTTTCAATACATAGCATAATCAGCCTATAATGTTCCCACTGCTGGGACACAGGCCTCCTCTTTATGAGAGGGACAGTTTGTAGACACTATGGACATCGTAGAGACAGTTTGTAGACACTATGGACCTCGTAGAGACAGTTTGTAGACACTATGGACATCGTAGAGACAGTTTGTAGACACTATGGACCTCGTAGAGACAGTTTGTAGACACTATGGACATCGTAGAGACAGTTTGTAGACACTATGGACATCGTAGAGACAGTTTGTAGACACTATGGACATCGTAGAGACAGTTTGTAGACACTATGGACATCGTAGAGACAGTTTGTAGACACTATGGACATCGTAGAGACAGTTTGTAGACACTTCGGACATTGTATAGACAGTTCGTAGACACTATGTACATCGTATAGACAGTTTGTAGACACTATGGACATTGTATAGACAGTTTACAGATATTATGGCCTTCGTATAGACAGTTTGTAGACTCTATGGACATCGTATAGACGTTAAGTACATTGTTTAGACACCTTCTAGACACAATGAACTTTAGCTAAATAGACACTAGGTTCATCAAAAATGTTTAATGTGTCTGTCTGTGGTATCGTTTGTGGATAGATCGTTTAGAAGTTTTTGATCAGTATTAAAAACAGGATCGAAAGGCATCCAAAATTTGTTGTGTGTAAAATGACCATTTTCTTGGTAACTGTACGTTTTTTCGAAAATCTGTGAATGGGGATCAAAATTTCACGAAAAATAATGGATAATCTCCTAAGACCATTTTCGTGTAGCTGCAACGTTTAAACTATAGTTGGTGCCAGTAAAGATGAGAATATCGGTCATTGACCCACATACAACATTATACACTAAACTTCACACACACACACACAACACATTAAACTTCTTAACTTTAAAACCAAAAATAAGCTTGATCAAGTCTTGAATCATCATCTATCGTGATCTTCAACATTTTTTTTAATGAAAAACGATACATGATTTATTTGTTTTGGTTCGTACGAAGAGATATTAGGGAAAGGGCAATGACCGCTATTCTCATCTTAACTGGCACCAACTATAGTTTCCCTTACTGCCCCGTTTACCGTATCCGCCCTGTATATATGATGGTATGCAATAAAGAATTGAGAATACGCTTGTCGGCTAAAAAAATCTAATTATCCCGTCAGTTAGATTATCAAAAAATATTTGACCCGTATTTTTTCTTTTGTTACGTAAACCAAAATAGACGAAGATACGACGCTTTTAAAATTCTCAATACGTCACGCCGTGGTATAATTTTTAGTGCGTGACGTCACGAGCCCCCACTCCCGAGTTTTGATGCATTTTATCTTTGTCAATATTCATTGATTTACAAAAACAAAAAATACGTGTCCATTATTTTCCAATACTCTAACTGACGGACTGAATAGATTTGCAATTAATTGATAATGGTGTCGATTCTGTTGTGCACAAACTAAACTTGATTTAGGCTATTGCTATCTTTTACTAAAAGGCAATGCGAGAAAAGGACGGCTGTAGCTATATAGAACAAAGTTAGAGATGTCAAACTAGTTTATGCCTTGCACTTCACCGTGTTTTTAGTCGACATGTTTTCATGCGCACCCTTCATTTGTATAGAAATATTAGTTCCAACTAAATTTGACAGCTCTAAATTACGCCCGTCTCTTTCTCGTTTTATTAGAGAGAAAAAGATAGCAATAGCCTAAATTAAGTTTAGTTTGTGCACAACAGAATAGACACCAATGTCGTCATGCCTATTGAATTGATTGTTACGCTAGCCAATTTAAATGAACCCTGTGTTTCTGAAACGATCTCCATTGCTCTCCAGGACGTGGAACAAGTAGTCCTGATAGGCAACCGCGAGTGGATGTCTCGGAACGGAGTCACGGTCCCGCGTCGGGTGCAGGAGGCCATGCAGCAGGATGAGGAGTTGGGCAGGACTGCTGTGCTGGCTGCCATCAACGGTAAGACACTAATAAACACACTACACACACACACACTATACACACACACACACAAAGACACACTACACACACAGACACTAATAACACACTACTACACAAGACACAACACACTACTACTGTACTACTACTACTCAAATGAGTTTCTTGGTCATTCTTCTTCAACCGAAAATGTTCCATTTCTTTTTAAGAGGGAACAGAGGCTGCAATTCTGCATACAAATGTATCCCCCATTTTTCTTCCTGAAGAAAATGCCTCTAGAGCAATCATATTTTTTTTCATAAAACCAATTTTTTTCAGCAACTAATAATTATTTCTCGTATTCTTCTCAACAAACCCTTCCATTTGATACCCATATCATGGGATGAATTCCCACGATATTGGTAAAGAATAATGGTAACTAGTCCCGTCATCTTTGGGAGTCCGCCATATGGTATTTAGAATTACGTCACTTAGCTAACTTAGCGGAATTAATTAAAAATAGGTAAATACTTGACAGCTATTCGCGACGCTGCCAACTTTTTCACAAATCACCCTAATTAACGAATATTTTCTGTCCACAGACCAACTAGTGTGCACCATCGGAGTCGCAGACGAGGTGAAGCCAGAAGCTCACCTAGCTGTGTACTGTTTGAAGAAGATGGGTCTGCAAGTGTGTTTGCTCACCGGAGATAACAGGAAGACTGCAGTAGCGATAGCTAGACAAGTGTGTCTCTTTAGTTTTTAGTGCGTTGTGACGTCACAAGCCCCCGATTCCCGAGTTTTGATGCGTTTTATCTTTGTCAATATTTATTGATTTACAAAAACAAAAATACATGTCCATTATTTTCCAATACTCTAACTGACGGACTAAATAGATTTGCAATTTATTGATGGTGGAAACTAGCCTATTGAATTTATTAATTAAATTTTCTGACATTTTAAACTTAATTTGTAGACATATTGTAATTCAATTAATTGAGATTTTTTTATTTAATTTATTGAGATTTTTTTTTAGTTTATTGAGATTTTATTAATTTAAGTTATTGAAATTTGTTATTTATTTTTCTGCCTTTTTTATCATAAAAACGTACCAGGACTCTCATAAAAAAAAAATGTTTGCTGGAAAATTACTTTTTTTTTGGGTAAAAAACACGATTTTCGGTAGGACTCAATGTAATGCACTTAAAACATTGTGCTGATATATGGATTGTCTAGTACGGGGGCCGTGGAGGTGTTTAAAGTAAAAAAAAAAAACATTAAAACATGTATTTAATAAAAAAAGTTACAAATTTGACCTCCAATATCTCCGTAACGAGAAGGTTCCCAGGTTTGGTCTCTAGAACAATAAAAATGATCGCAATGACGAGGAGAAATAGTGCCTTTCGGCTTCGTTAAGAGTCTTTACACTCTTTGTCCCACCCACATTCATACTCAAAACTTTCCTCAAAACATTTTCCTCATCCCTCCCGCATCACATGCCCATACCACGACAACCGATTACCACACAACATTTCTGAACTACATTGTATTCTTAGCCTGTCATGTGTCCCACTACTGGGAAGCAGCCATATTCTTTCTTCTGTATTGTGTCGTTAGTGTGTAACGTGGTGTCAGAGTTTTTTATGCCGTCCATGGGCTCTGACTTGACTTTACATGCCGTCGAGAAATATCTCTCAGGCATGCTGGTTTCCTCACGATGTTTTCCTTCACCGAAGCAAGTGATAATAGGGAATATGCATAAATTTTCTTTTTTTTTATTTCGATACGGAATGTTAAAGTACTATAAAAATAATGACAAAAAGCGAAAACAAGACATTAATCGGCCAAACAACACAAAAGTTATAACCATTTAAACTTTTGTTTCTATCTCTTTCTAGATAAACGGGATTCAGTATGGATTTTGTACGTCGATGCAGCGAATGAAGTCATTCGCTGTGTCGGATCTCTCTCAGCAGTTTTAAATGCTTCTTAGTACTTTTTTATAGATATTAAAAAAATAATTTAATTTTGCTATTTCTGATTTTAATACGCATTGTTTAAAGTGATAAAAAAAATCATGCATAATATACCTTATTATACAATACGCACATGAATCCGAAAAATCAGAGATGCGTGTCTTGGTGCGATCCATATTGAAACCATTCCTCCTCTTCCACAGGTCGGCATCAACAAAGTATACGCCGAAGTCCTCCCCTCGCACAAGGTGGCGAAGATCCAGAAGCTGCAGGAGGAGGGGCAGAAGGTGGCCATGGTGGGCGACGGGGTGAACGACTCGCCGGCGCTGGCGCAGGCCGACGTGGGCATCGCCATCGCCAGCGGGACTGACGTGGCCGTGGAGGCCGCCGACCTGGTGCTCATGAGAGTAAGAGGTTTCGCTAGTTAATTTGTGAAGTGTTGAGGTTTTGCTTTTGTTTTCTTTATGCGTTTTCTCTTATTTCATTAGTATAGTGCACCCGTGCGAAGCCGGGCTGAATCGCTAGTAGTTCTATAAACCACAAAATATTGTTTGTTTTGTTCCAGAACGATCTCCTAGACGTAGTTGCGTGCCTGGAGTTGTCCCGCACCACAGTGCGGCGCGTGCGACTCAACTTCCTGTTCGCCAGCGTGTACAACCTGCTGGGCATACCGCTCGCTAGCGGGGCCTTCGCTATGTATGGATTGCAGTTACAGGTAAGAATAAAACACTCCCTCTCATTTCCCGGCACTCTCATTCACCCACAACAAACATACTTCTACAAGACACTACACTGTGACTACACAATACACCCACAACAGACATACTTCTATAAGACACTCCACTGTGAAAACACAACACACCCACAATAAACATACTTCTACAAGACACTACACTGTGACAACACAATACACCCTCAACAAATATACTTCTACAAGACAGTCCACTGTGACAACCCACAACAGACATACTTCTATAAGACACTCCACTGTGACAACACAACACACCCACAATAAACATACTTCTACAAGACACTACACTGCGACAACACAACACACCCACAACAAACATACTTCTACAAGACACTACACTGTGACTACACAATACATCCACAACAGACATACTTCTATAAGACTACACTGTGACATCACAACACACCCACAATAAACATACTTCTATAAGACACTACACTGTGACAACACAACACACCCACAACAAACATACTTCTACAAGACACTACACTGTGACAACACAATACACCCACAACAAACATACCTCTACAAGACACTACACTGTGACAACACAACACACCCACAACAAACATACTTCTACAAGACACTCCACTGCGACAACACAATACACCCACAACAAACATACTTCTACAAGACACTCCACTGTGACAACACAATCACACACACACGTTCACACACACAACGATACTCACTTAAATAAACGCTGATTACAGGTCGCGGCACGTAACTCTACCGCTGACCGTTATTGCGCAGAAGTAAAAAATAAGGATGTGTTGGGGCGTGCGTTGCGCCGATTGGCTCTCCAGTCGTACAACATGCGCAGCTATCCCCTCCACGTTTCTTTCAGCGCTAGAGTTGTGTGCTCTTTGTTTTATTGCAATTCATAGTGTAAAACAGATTTGTTTATGTTCCCTTAGCCATGGATGGCGTCGGCAGCCATGGCGATGAGTTCAGTGTCAGTCGTCTGTTCCAGTTTATTGCTCAAAACGTGAGTATTAGTGAATTTGAATGTTTCTTCTTTCTTCACTTAAGAGTCCTATTACATTTTTTTGGTAAATTCATGATATTTGACGCAGTAATTCTCAGCAGCAGTAAGATATTTATTTATTTGCTTAAGAATAACGATAGTGCCATTCTCTTTCTTGTAAGTTGGAGTTACACATTTTCATTTTTCTTTTCGCGTAATTTACTATAAATATTTTTACGAACTCAGTTTGCAAGAAAAACCGTCGACGATGGAACTTTAACGCTCAAATTCACATAGTTACATTCAATTCTTATAAAAGCTAAAATTACTAAAAGATAAGTTGAATGTTTTACTTGTTTATTGGAGTTTTAGAATTTCTTTAAATTCCTTGAGTTTTCACGGAAAATTTCGTAAAGAAATAGTAATTTAAGCTATAAATGTCTTAATTCAGCGTCCATTATATTCCAAATAAACTTAATTTTATCAAATAAATTAATATGATATAAAACTTCGATCTACAATGAATAAGTTTCATTAGTTTTCGTTTGTCAATACAATAAGGCAAAAATACAATAAATAAAATTAAAGTACCTACTATAATTCTCAATTCAGCTCGCTCCTCAGTCTCATGTCAGTCTCGTCTCTAATATTCGTCAATATCAATCGAAAATAGTCCAAATATCGCTATTAATATTGTAGGACTAGCCAGAGCAAAGAGAAATAAAAAGCTTATATTTGAATAGACAAGCATGATTTATTTACTAGGTTATTATCATCAAAAATAGGCACAAAATAAATAACTACAACATTACACATTTAACTATATTATTAAAATTCACTGTACTTACACAGGTATTACAGAGCTCCTTACACTTTCACAGTTCAACCAACACTGCCTTGCTAAAATGGCGCTGCATCGTAACTTTTAATATCCCTCCTCTTTACCAAAGTAAAATAGTCAATTGACATCCCAATATCCGTTAGCGCCATTTTAGCATTAAACAAATCAAATAACTTACTTATTTAATCTAATACATTTGTGTGATTTTAAAAAAATACTGTAAATATCTTAAAATATATAATTAGGTATTTAAATAGCTAACATTATCGACTCGTGTACGCTGACCGAAATAATTTGATCCAGGAAGTAAGAATCAAAAATTTGCCTAAAAATGTAATAGGACTCTTAAATCAATAAAATACAGTACTATCAACCCAAGAAAATAATTAAAAGTTAAGTTCAACAACTGCTTGTCGCTCAAAAAAAAAATTAACCTTCTACAATTTTGACGACCTGAATGGCGCAGCGGTAGTGAGGCTGCCTTACGTTCTTAGGGTCCCGGGTTCGAATCCCGGTAGAAGCAAATAATTGTGTGATGAGCATGGACATTTGTTTCCGAGTCATGGTTGTTTATATGTATAATAAGTATGTATTTACAAACAAAAAGTATGTATGTAGTATATCAACTATCTGGTGTCCACGACACAAGCCTCGTTGCTTAGTGTGGCACTAGATGGCGCTGTGTGTAATGTCCAGCGATTTATACTTATTTTCTACGACAGTTCAAACTTCTGTGACTATCGCAGCCATTCATGACATGTTATTTGATGTCATTTCCCTCTCTGCCTTGTTTAATTCTAATTTCTACCCTTAATAATAATTTTACAAATGTATGAAAAAATATAAACCGTCACGCTATCATTTACACCTTTTTCCTTCATATAATTTCTAACCCAATCCATCCATCGTTTCCTTGATATTTCCTCTCGCTCTTCATCTATCAACAAATTAAGTTACTTAAGCTAACATAATTATATTCTCATCTTACAGTTTCAAAAAACCTACCCTAGAGAAACTCCGAACAGCCGAATATCTTCAATCCATTCACTTGGAGGAGCTGGACTCAGTGTCGGTCCATCGGGGTCTTGACGAACGAATAGACCCCACAGAGCGGGGGGCCTCGCCTTTGACCAAGTAAGTGTTATCACTAGCATTTATTACTTGGCTAGTTTTTTGAAGTGAAAACTTCTTTAGGCGCGTTGAGCACTTTTTGGGTGAAGGAAAAACATTAAACTCATCGTCACTTGACGTAACGTGCGGTTACGCTTCGTAGCACTCGTAGCATCCGCTACGGCGTAGCACCACATAGGCATGCGCGGTGCATTACCAGTGCTACGACTGGGGCGGGGTGTACTTTTTGTTTTCACTTCTATCGGCAGTCCCCAAAGACTGCTCCGATTTTTTTCTATACTTGGTGCCAGTTAAGATGAGAATAGCGGTCATTGCCCTTTCCCTAATATCTCTTCGTACGAACCAAAACAAATAAACCATGTGTCGTTTTTCATTACAAAAAATGTTGAAGATCACGATAGATGACGATTCCAGACTTGAACAGGCTTATTTTTGGTTTTCAAAGTTAAGAAGACATACAAAAACATACATAAATGTAGGTGGGTCAATGACCGCTATTCTCATCTTAACTGGCACCAACTTATAGCCTTATCTATCTCCGGTCGTATCGGATCTCTGAGGACTAAGAGAGTGACGGAACAGAGAGGGTACTTGAGTTTTCAAAAACTAGTGCACTATAATGAGTCATGACAATACATCAAAATATTACTATAAAAGTATACTGTTTTTACTGCGCGTACTCGTGCAAGTAATAATAGTTTTTGTTTCATCGAAATCGGGCCAGGAGTTCCAAAGTTACAGCGTTGTAAAGTTTCATCGTTTTTTTTTAATTTTCATTCCTTCGCACACTCGCAGCGTGATGTCACGCTACGAGTGTCAAGCCCGATTGCGGGTGATGCTGAGTGTTAACATTGATAAAATTTGACTTGTAAAGTGATTTTGCACTTATTATGTCGTCTCACAGCGTGACGTCACGTCCGTAGTCAGATTTTGCCCCGGAGGCCGACTTTAACGTTTAATATCTCGGTCATTTTTGAAGATAGGAAAAGAACAGATATTTTTTCTCAAGTTACATATTTTTTAGACATAACACAAGTTAGTTTTCTTAGAATGTGTTTAATTGGAAAAAGCTCTCAATATGCGTTCGTTATCCCACTCTCTCAATTCATGGTCATATATGCTCTAAAAATATAGTCATCAGCAAATTGGCAATAAATTAAGCATTTTCATCAAAATTTCGTTTACATGACTGCCCTTTCCTATGAAATAAATGATTTGTAAGTAATTTGTCCGGACAGTTAGTAACTAATAATAGTCGCTTTTGATGCATAGGCGCAATACTTTGTGTAATTTATTTCATCACCACTGCTCTCAAAACGGTGAAGGAAAACATCGTGAGGAAACCGGCATGTCCTAGAACCAAACATTCGAAGACATGTGACATCTACCAACCCGTACTGGGCCCGCGTGATTCCCTGTCATAGAGAGGAGGCCTGTGTCCCAGCAGTGGGAACATTATAGGCTGAAATGCTTAAGCTAAGAAATGTTATACTGTAGTATACTAATTGCTTGAAGTTAGAACTGTCAAAAGTTGAAATTCTTAGCTAGCAAAGTTAAGAATTTCAACTTTTGCAATATTTAAAAGAAATTAGAACTGTCAAAGAAAGCAATTCTTTGACAGTTCTAATTTCTTTTAAATATTGCATAAAAAGGTTAACTTGTGTAGATAATTCAATTTTTTTCGGTTAGCACACACGGAATTAATTTGATATTTTTTTCCCCTAGATAACTACGGACAATAGGCTTGTGTGCTGAAAAAAACGAATTAGTCCGTCAGTTAAATTTTCAAAAAATATTAGACCGGTAGTCTTTTGTTACGTAGACCAAAATTGACATTGGCAGAATGAACGCAATATTATGTTGGATAGTGTACAGGTTACATCCGGAGTTATTTACTACACAGACCTTGTAGAAACTAGAACAAATTTCCGTGCGTTCAGGCGTTTTTGCCATACCTATTATTGGAATCAAATATAACTGCTCACAACTTAGGACCCATTAATGTTAATATTTTATCCGTGGTGCTAGGCAACTGGGCCTATCCCAGTTGTGAACGTCCCTTTGTGCCTATTGGCCTTGTTTCTTTGTGTCTCCTGCTGATATGGAGGGAAGTGGAAATTACAGATTTTCCTACTCCTCCGCTATACTTTTCTGATTAATTTCGTTGCGGGATCCAAGACAGTTAAATTCATTCTCTGGGACTTCGTCGAGCTTCATTGTCTCGGCGCTTTTCTGGTGGTCGCCACTGTTGATTCTGGCTTTCAGGAGTTACAGTGGTTGGGAACAGTGTGGCGGGCTTGTCCCTTAAAGAGACCAAAATTGACGAAGATACGACGCTTTTAAAATTCTCAATGCGTCACGCCGTGGTATAAACTTTTGTGCGTTGTGACGTCACGAGCCCCCACTCCCGAGTTTTGATGCGTTTTATCTTTGTCAATATTCATTGATTTACAAAAACATTATTTTCCAATACTCTAACTGACGGACGATTTGCAATTTATTGATGGTGGAAACTAGCCTATTTTACTAATAAACCAAATTTCCTTTACTTTTCATTAACTTATTTCTGCCGTCCTATCGCTTGCAGAAAAAAATCTACATTGATTTCAACAATTCATGGCAGTCCCGACTCACGATCATAAAACGAGGAAACGAGAAGACACGATATTCTCGTCCTACTCGTTCGTTTCGCGACCGTAACTGCATCAAGTCTTGGCTAGTAACTAGTTTTAAGCTGTATCTATCGAATCTTGAATTCGGAATCTTAGATAGTTATCATGTTTTGGAACAATAAACTCAACTGCATAAACGATAAAGCTTAAATTCCCTTGTAACTAAAATTACAACTTTTTTTCCACAAATGTTTACTCAAAAATCAATTTTAACTACATAACGGTAAGGTAGACAGTTAATTTAAATCATCTAAGATTCTGAATTCAAGTATAGTTTTAAGCTCGTCATCTCTCTCTATCTCATTTTATTTTGTATCTGCTATCTCTCTCTAACCTTCTTTTTCTTTCAACACAGCAAAAATCGCGACTCTTGGAAATCTGCACTTTTGAAAGTTGAAGTATAAAGTAAAAGTATGTAGTCTCGTAAACATATGGTGGTGTTTTCCTGTTTGTGTGTGTGTTTTCATGTCTGTGTGTGTGTTTTCTTGTCTGTGTTGTGTTGGATATGCGTTTTACCCGACTGGTAAAAGTGGGGTTGTGTTTGATGTTAGTTATTGTTGGATTCAAAAAGAATTTTGTCTTTGTGAAAATATGTATATGCATGCATATTTTTTTTACGAAATATCGGTCTACAGCAGAAGTTTCTGTAAACAGCTAATAAATGTTGTTTTTAACCGACTTCCAAAAAGAGGAGGTTATCAATTCGTCTGTTTTTTTTATTTTATTTGCTGATATGTTTTTTAACTTGTGACTTGTTCGTTTTTTGGTGATGGGTAACAAATATATATTTTTATGCATTATGCATACGGTGGTTGGTGCTTGTGTTTTCATAAAATTTCCTTCTTTTTCTTATTTTTTATAGATCTTCTCCAAAATTATAGATGTCATCGTTTCAAAAAAGTCATGGTCGTTCATTAGTAATCGTTATTTCAATATAGAAAAGGCTTTGAATTATTTGGCCTGTTACTTTATATTATTTTCAAAATAGCAGCCACGCATTAAGCTCGTAGAAGCAAGGTTTGTATGAGGCCAAGACTTCCCAATCAGTGGGGCTCCCTAGGGGGCGTAGAAAGACGGTAAGGGGGGCGTTGCCTGCATTATGGCACATGACCAGGGGGCCGAAAATGGCTGCTTTATCAGAATCATAATATGAATCATGTTAAAAAATTAAAATGGACTTTATGGGCTTAACCATAAAGACCATTTTAAGATTTTTTTTTTTTAAATTAAAATAATTAAAATTGAATTTATGGGCTTAACCATAAAGACCATTTTAAGATTTTTTTTTTAAATTAAAATAATTAAAATTGACTTTATGGTCTTAACCATAAAGACCATTTTAAGAATTTTATTTTTTTTAACGTGATTCATATTATGCCATTTTAGGCCCGCAGAAAAAGTTCAAGAAATTTTTTTTTTCTCTTGAAAGTTGATTTCCCTCTTGACATTGGGGTAGTTTTGGATCAAACGATTCCTTGTAGCCCCTAAATGTGACGCTTTAGAAGTTTTTTGTAAAATACAAATCTTGTCTGTATTGATAGCAGCTACTAATGAGTACAGGAAATATGCGTGGTCGCTATTTTGAAAATAAAATGGCGGAAATTTGAGCAACCACGCTTCATACAAAAATCTTCCCACCATGTTTAAAAGTAGGTATATTTAAGGCATAGTCTAGCTTATATTAAGTTTAGTTTGTGCACAATAGAATCAACACCAATTACAAATCATTATAACCGATAACTCTTACCGCTCATTTCACTGCGTTCAAAAGCAGTAGTCAGTATCTGTGTCAATATGCACACCTTGATTTATTAAGGAATCCCTAAAAACCTTAACTCTCAAATAGCTTAGCATGATCCTCCGTTACGCCTAAAATACTGCAGCATTAATTTTGAAATAAATATATGGTAAAGTTGAGGATTAATGCCAAGTCCTATGTGTGACGAAAACACGATTCCATAAACTTTTCTCTATAGAAAAAAAATCCAAAGTTACCTCCAAATCGAACAATAAACCGCTGGTATTCAAAAAGTACTTCAAATTAGATCATGAAACTTTGCAAACTAACTGAACTAACTATAAAGCAGGTCTTATGTGTTTTTTATTTTTTCCAAAAGACAAAAATTTGATTTTATAAAGAATAAAAACCACTCATTTCGCACTATTCGGCCGCAGTGACTGACGTAACAACCACTTTGTAGTGCAAGCTGATTACAACTTTATCTAACAGTATTTCAACAAAGTTGAGCGATTGTTTTTCTAACTTCCATTATTATTTCCCCAGACTCTTTCATCGCAGCAAACCAGCAGAAGGCTGTCTCCTACAAGAAGACGATGACCTAATGACAGTCTCCTTCATCCCCAAGAGACGACAGGAGCCCAGCATCAACGGATGATATCAGCCCACCGCTGGGCAAACGTCCCGAGGTTAGACTAGGTATGATGACCGATAGATGGCGCTGATTTAAAGAAATTGATGATTCACTTTGTAGGCAACTAAATAGAGTTGGTGTTTGAATATCGTTGACAAAAAAGCGCTTTCGATATAGAGCTGTTTAGTTTAAAGCGCTTTAATGGCATTGTGAGAAGGTAAAATTAGTGAAATTGCCTGTGGAAATTGTTTTGGAAAAACAAAACAGCGGGACTAGTTCTGATTTTGTTTTGTCAAAGCGCCGATAGATCCTTGTACGGATATGGTTAAGATTTTGCTGTTTAATGTCAATTTACAGTTCTTTCACAGTTATTGTACCTCCGGGTTCAAGAAGGTCAACCTTTTTCAAGCTTTATGCCGTTAGTTATAAAGTTGAAAATTTGTCGACCATCAATGAACTCGATAGTATCACAGTGATCATACTACTGTTTTAAAAAGAATCTTATGTGTTCATCCAGGTTATAACCTATCTGTGGGCAAAGTTTCATCCAAATTCGTTCAGTAATTATTGCGTAAAAGAGTAACAAACATACACACATATATAATATTAGTGTGATTGATGCCAAAATCTCTAAGGGTACTGTTAAAGATAGAATATCTGTGAAAGGACAGTAACTTTAAATTGAGTTCTCATAATATTGTTTTAAAAGAACAACAAAAAAACTAGCAATAAAATCGTAGTCAAATTTAAATTGTTAATAGCGCCATCTATTGATGAAATGGACAGTATGTCCTTATAAAGGTATTGAATGGACATAAATGTATTTCCAAATGGAAAAAGTGTCCGATGGACAAAGTGCAGTGTTACAGTGAAACTAAGAATAAAGACTGATGTGTTTGTGTAAATATTAAGAGTGTCTGGCGAAGTTGATAATTAGAGATTTTGTGAAATGTCTAGGTAAAATACGCTTTTTAACTAGTGGTAGCTTTTTTATGGTTTTTCTATGTAATTTAATTTACTTATGTGTGGTTTTTGTATGTATTTTGATTTTGTAAAATTGGATGCAGATTAAAAAAACTGTAATAGTAGTGACATTTATTTTACAGTTTTTGTATGTATTTAATGTATCTTAAAGCAAGTTATTTTTATTTATTTATTTTAAAGCAAGTTATTTAATTACAATTTATTGTGCAATGTAGTATTTTGTGTCCTGTTATTGTATCTAAAACACAAATACATATAAAATATATTTTATGTTTCAAAGTATCTAGATTTTTCACAAAATCGTTAATTTCTGAGCTTCGTTACTATCTAGCCTTTAGAAGCTAACATGGCTTTAACATAACATGATATATCGCTTTGTATTTTAAATTAGTTATAAATTCGTACAAAATGTATGTAAAAATATATTATGTAACATTTAATTAGCTACCAATGATTAAAAACCTCTGAAAATCACGTTCAGTACCTACTATAATAAAATTTTACTTGAAAATCTTTTAAAAAATGTCTTCATAAATTGACCTGTGAAAGTTGTTATTAATGTAAATTTTGGTTAAAAGCTACGAAATATGTTATTTTTGTAAATACACCCAGTTTTGATTGGCACGCCAAATAGTCAATTGGCAAATTAAATTAAATTTAAAAAAAAACTGACAAGAAAAATGCCAAAAAAAAATGCGTCTAAAAGCCAAACACTTTGTACTTCCTTATTTTGAATCGCATTATAAAACTTTTAAAATTATTCCATCATTATCTTAATCAATAGTTACCATTTTGTACAAAAAATAACGTTTTTTTTTATTGTTAATTTGATAATGTACAACATTTTGCTATGTTAAACATTTCCTATCTCATAAATCCTCATGTTATTTTTTCTAAAAAATCAACAAAATATTGTACACTATTAAAATATAATAAAACTAGAACAAAAACACAATTACAACATCAATATCGGATCAGCTGTTCTCGAATTGTTAGCTGACAAACAAGAAGTAATCAATAAATGGAATATTAGTATGAGATCAGAATTTTCTATCTGCCTGCCGTTTCTAACTATGTTGGGGTCGGCTTCCAGTCTAACCGGATGCAGCTGAATACCAGTATTTTACATGAAGCGACAGCCTATCTGATATTCCATTATTTATAGCTTGTAAAGGGCGAGAACTGTAAAAAGTAGTATTATTTTGATGTTTTTATTAACATTGTCATTGACACTATAAAACACCCGGTTTTACACATTTTTGGTGAACCCAGATTTCATCACCATCATCTGCCTAGCCTTTCTCTACTATCTTGGTGTCGGCTTCCAGTCTAACCGGATGCAGCTGAATACCAGTATTTTACATGGAGTGAGTAAGGTGAGCCTATATTATGACCTTCATCGCCCAGTTTCTGGGTAAAACGATGGTCCAATATCATTTGCCGACTGGTTTTAAAACTTATCACTGCATAAGCTATGCACATAATAGCTCATGTCCATACGAAAAAAGAATTACTTTTTATTCTACATTTCATAGCGGCCCGCCCCGGCTTCGCACAGGTACAATTTTCTAAAGAAGAGAATGCGCTTCTGAAAATAAAACTAATTACTACTTATCGTGTGGTTAGTGTCTAACCTGGTGTCAGAGGTTTCATGCCGCCCATGGGCCTCTGACTTGGCTTTACATGCCATCGAATCAGGCATGCTGGTTTCCTCACGATGTTTTCCTTCGTCGAAGCTACCAATCATTTTAAACTTAATCTTTTTTTACACTTTTAAAAACTTTAACCTTTTTTTTTCAAACAGGGTGGAAAGAATACAAAATAAAATAAAACAGTTGTTCCCTATATTTCGACGTATAGGTATTGCACGTTTGTTGAAAACAGCAGATTTTTTTATATACACATGAAAAATATCTATCTAGGTGGACGTGGTTCAGATTGATGTATTGAATACGTGGTAACCGTTTGCACGTCGGTGTCCCTTCCACCCCGTATAACAATAAACGCATTGAAGTGTATTCATGTATAATGAAGATTTGCAACAGAGTTGGTCCCATCATTGTGCCTTGTGGGACCCCATTATATATACACTTCATATTAGAATATTTTATTTATTTATTCCCTTCCACCTTGTATTCTCTTTCACATAAACCTTGTCCTGACAATTACTAACAACAAAAAAACAGGCAATACGGTCTAACCTTCCGGGAAATAGATATTTATTTACATACTTTGAACTTTATTCCCACAAATCCAAAGTTGGAATTCATGCAGTGCCAGTGACTTTGTTAATAACAATGCTGTTTTAAAAGTGACATTATAATTATTTTCTATATGAAAAGTTAATAACATACATACTTTGTATTTAATTCCATTAAAATATTTGCGCCCGGTAGTTGGCAATGGGCTCGCCCCTATTACATGGGTCTTGAACGTAACTGGCGAAATGTGGGCTACTAGGCACACCCCTAAAGGAATATGGGCCTAACGTTATTTAAACGGAGTTAAGTACAGAAATTTATAAAAAAAACTTAAGATATTTTTGCCTTTATACATAGTTGATACATTTTCTTTTGTTTTGTTTATACACTTATCATTGTAATCGTGTACCTACCGTATTTATACAGTTTTAATATTGTAATTTTTTAATATGGATATATTTTTGTAACAAAATATAAAGATTTAATTTTTATTTTTGCGTTTTATTAATGTATTGTAATCATTTTGACAGACGCCGCTGGATGGAAAAAGTGTCCTAATAACTTTGTGAATGGACAAAGTGACTTAGGTATTTATTTAACGGTTTATGTACACACTACATACAGAACATTATGAAGAACAAAACAAAAGTATTCACTGCTTTTCAAGTGTTAACAAAAACAAATTACTTAGTTTGCGAATCAGTACCTAAACGTTTTATTAATCTGTAAAACTTCATCATCTGCCTAGCCTTTTCCCAACTGTGTTGGGGTCGGCTTCCAGTTTTACCGGATGCAGCTGAATACCAGTATTTTACATGGAGCGACTGCCTATCTGACCTCCACAACCCAGTTAGTTAGTACCGGGTAATACGATACCCCTTGGTAAGACTGGTTGTCAGGCTTTTTGGGCCTCTGACTACCTAACGACTGTCGAAGATCTACAAATGACAGCCGGGACCAACGGCTTAACGTGCTTTCCGAGGCACGGAGGAAACTCGGTATGTAATGGGTGGTCACCCATCCACAGACCAACCTAGGCAAGCACGGCTTAACCTAACGATTGACCCGAGCGGCTGTTATTATTTAGCCACGAGCTCCTTAATCTGTAAAACTTATAAATTTCATTTTGTCAAATTTGTGGCTGAATATACACTTCGGCAGAAATTGCGACGTCTAAGCTTGACGCAATGGGGAGACACAGGCAAACATAATCTAAGATGGCGCCACCATAGCTGGTCTCAATCTGACCACTGAGGTTATGCTATTTTGAAATATAAAATGACATTACCACATTTTCAACCAATGACGATATTGGGAACCAGCTATGCTAGCGCCATTAGTTCCACAGTGTGTCTCCCCATTTAGAGGACGATACTATACGAGACGAACTGCCCCTCCTGCACCTTGAGGGACCTGCCGGAGCCCACCACTAACGCTGATGATGATCTGCATCCGATGGCTTTCTAGGGTGGTTATCGCGAGCTTCGGTGTGCTGTTCTTGCAAGTACTCTCAATCAATTGGCTAGCATATCCAACTTGGGCCGAAAAAAGAGCACAAAGCGGACATAACAGAACACCATTGATGACATTGTAGGGTGTAGATGTAGGTGGTCTAGCTTTAAGGTCATCGCATTTTAAATCTAACTGCGACACCACTACCGCTACTCCGACACTAAAGTTATTGAGGTGGTGGATTCTTGGCCGTGTGGTACCCGGCAGAGTAGAATAGAACCAACCCATTGCACTCACGGGTGTCGTATAAGGCGACTAATGTCTGAGGCAGAACACCTTGCGCCTCCGTAGACCAGAGAATGGGCAGCAGCGTTTGCTTTTAGTCTTTCATCACTGCGATCTCTAATCCGCCTGCCAAGCGTGGCGATTACGGCAAATTCCTCCCATCATGGGAGAGGCTTATGTCCAGCAGTGGACGTTATGGGCTGTTGTAGTAGTTGTAGTAGATTCTGGTCAAAGCTTATTTATCTTTAAGACGAATCATCGCCACGACGAAAAGAAGCAACACTCGACTTTGAGACCAACTAAAAACAGCTAAAACTAATACTAACTAAGCTAATAAAGAGGAAAGATTTTTTTGTACCGAATAAGCTTCGAAACTACTGGACCAATTTTAACCATTTTTTTTCACCAATATAAAGCTAAATTATCAGGAAGTAACATAGGCTTTAAATTGTATTTCTATCATGCAAATTAGCCGATCTATCACAATTTTTGCGGACGAAGTACTAATCTACACTAATATTATAAAGAGGAAAGATTTGTATTTTTGTGTGTATGTTTTTAATGAATAAACTCGAAAACTACGGCGACGATGTCAAAATTCTTTTTACCATTCAAAGCTACATTCACCCTGAGTAACATAGGCTATATTTTATCCCCGTACTCTCACGGGAACGGGAACTACGCGGATGAAACCGCGTGACGTCCGCTAGTCAATTATAAGAAGCCTGAATCTCATCAATAATTCGTCGGTTAACGGTCTGAAATCTGCTTCGAAAGGATTCTACATCTTGATGGCTATCCCTCGCAAGTATACCAAGTAACTGTATAAACTGAACCAAAGTTAAAGGATACAGGTTAGAGTTAACCCGTGTATAAGAGGCCTTAAATAATCTAGTCGTAATAACTTGTTCATCAATAATGTTACATTCTCTAAACCATTTTTCAATGATTTCGTATTTAGCACCTTCCCGTTGGCTTGCTCCGTATAAAGTGATGTACATTTCTTCTAAATCCATGATTTCTTGTATCCCAACCGGTAGCGATAGTTGGAAAAAAAATCCAAGTATCCCTACCAGGGGGGATACGTCAGTAGGGATATATGGAACGGGGGCTCTTACTTAAAAACTTCGATGTTTTCTTTATTCAAAGCTAGTTTTCCTCTTGATAACAACCCGCACTGGGCTCACGTGGGGGACTACGGCCCACGTAGAGGTTCACGGCCCATGTGGTGGTTTACGGCCCACGTAGTAGAATGCGGCCCACGTAGAGGTTTACGGCACACGTGGTGGTTTACGGCCCACGTGGTAGAATGCGGCCCACGTAGAGGTTTACGGCACACGTGGTGGTTTACGGCCCACGTGGTAGAATGCGGCCCACGTAGAGGTTTTCGGCACTCGTGGTGATTTACGGCACACGTGTTAGAATGCGGCCCACGTAGTGGATTACGGCCCACGTACTGGTTTACAACCCACGTACTGGTTTACGGCCCACGTGGTGGAATGCTGCCCACGTAGTGGATTTATGGCCCACGTACTGGTTTACGGCCCACGATGTGTATTACGGCCTACGTGGTAGCATATGGTCCACGTTCCCTCACTGAGAGGAGGCCTGTGGCCCAGCAGTGGGAACGTAACAGGCTCGTTATGTGCCTTTGCTTCGCACGGGTGCAGACTTTTAATATAATACGAAATCTAAACACACAGATTTCTCTCCAATATCTAAGTTACATACACAGAAGTTCCGGAAATCCGTTCCGATATTTAGACAAACAACACAGAGACACGAAATGCAACTTTAATCTTGGCTATCACTTAAAGAAATAGGTCCAAAGTAGCATTAATAGAAGATTGAATTTGAATTTTTAGCAAATAAAGTGGCTCTAAAACTTAATGTATTTGATTTTTGTGTAAGAATCTAGGGGGCAATGCTTCAAATGGCTTAGCATGATCCTTCGTTACGCCTAAAATACTGCAGCATTAATTTTGAAATAAATATATGGTAAAGTTGAGGGTTAATGCTAGGTACTATGTGTGACGAAAACACGATTCCATAAACTTTTCTCCAAATCGAACAATAAACCGCTGGTATTCAAAAAGTACTTCAAATTAATCATGAAACTTTGCATACTAACTGAACTAACTATAAAGTAGGTCTTATGTGTTTTATGTTTTTAGTCCAATCAATAGATCTCAGTGTGTGAGTATCGGTGACTACACGAGTGATGATCTTAAAATGACGTTTGGAGTACCGCAAGGGAGTATTTTTGGGCCCACCTTATTTTTATGTTATATAAATGAGCTCTGTCAGCTCCAAATACAAGACTGTAATATTATCTCATATGCAGATGATACTACTTTGACATTTGTAGGTGACACCTGGGAAGAGGTTTATGCTAAAACACAGGCTGGGTTTAACACTACTGGCTGTCTGCAAATTCACTAACATTGAATGCGGACAAGACCAAATTCATGCAATTTTCCGTTCGTCACCTAGCAGTGACTTCACAAAGTGTATCCCAAATATTTGCTTACCAATGTTCAGTTCCTCCCGTATTACAGTGTAGTAACTGTCCGCAAATAAAATCTGTCAAATCAATACGTTACTTAGGCGTTACTATTGACAATAGACTATCGTTTGGAGAACACATTCATAATGTCGCCCAGAAAGTGCGTAAACTTACGTACATTTTTAGACAACTCAGACACATAGCAAATAGAAAGACACTGATCATGGTTTACAAGAGCTTGATCCAATCCATTGTGACCTACTGTATTACTACATGGGGCGGCACGGACAAAACAAAATTGTTGGAGCTAGAGCGAGCTCAAAGGTTGATTTTAAAGGTTGCCTTCTTTAAGCCTAGACTCTTTTCTACCCGGAAATTATATCAAAAAACCGGTGTACTAACAGTTAGACAACTGTACATTCTTCTGAGCATCCTTCGACAACATGGAGATATATCGGCGTTTAACCAGGAGATTGCTAACACAAGAAGGCACTATGCCGTTTGCAAAACCTCTAAAACCAAAACTAGATTCGCACAAAAATTTTATAACTTTATTGCACCTAGATTATATAATCAATTTAATAAAATTAAAAATATATTTAATTCTAATTCAAAACAATGTAAGGGAAAGGTAACTTCATGGCTGTTGGGATTGGACTATAAGGAGACTGAGGAACTACTGGAAATAAAAAAGTAAATTTAGTCTCAGGTTTTGTAGTATTTGTAACACATAACACACAATCACCACACACCTCACATAGTACACTCATACATGAACACACACGCTCATACAACAGCACTCATACACTGACACGAAATCACTATGCACCACACATAGAACACTCATTCATGAACACACGCTCATAAAACAGCACTCATACACTGCCACACAAAAACACACTTGTTTCCTCTTCTACTCTATCTTACTTATGTAGTACTATTAAGTTTGCCTATCTGGTTTAAAAACTTTGATGTGTATTGTAATAAGTATATACTACTTTTGTTAGATCTCCTAATATGCATCTTAGTGGGGACCTGGTGTCCTAAAATACAAGCCTCGGCTTAGTTTAGGCGCCAGTCTCCCACAAATAAAATACTTTTTCCTGTATATAGATATGTTACAACATAAATACTGTATGTTTTTTATTTGTGGAAGAGAAATAAACAATTATTTTTTTTATTTTTTATTAATAGGTTTTTTGTAAAACGCAAAAAAAACACTAATTTCGCACTATTCGGCCGCAGTCACTGACGAAACAACCGCTTTGTAGTGCAAGCTGATTAGAACTTTATTCTAACAGTATTTCAAACGAAGTTGAACCACCACAAAATAGAGTTGCTAATTTTAGGGTTAGAAGGGCCTTAGTATTATAGAGGTAAAATTTGTTTGTTGTATGTAGGGGGTAATCTCCGGAACTAATGATCCAATTCTTAACAAATTTTCACTGGCAGAAAGCTACATTATTCGTGGGTGCTATATAGGCTAAGCATAAGGCTAGGCATAAGAAGACTCATCGAAACGACGAAAAATAAGCAACACTCGACTTTGAGACCGACCATAAAACAGCTGAAACTCCCACAAACATCTATACTAATAACATAAAGAAAAAAAAAGGTTTTCTTTGTACCGAAACTACAGAACCGATTTTAACAATTTTTTCACTAATAGAAAGCTAAATTATAAGGAAGTAGCATAAGCTATAAATTATATTTATATCATGCATTTTAGCTGAGCTATCACAATGTTTGCGGACGAAGTCGTGAGCGAAGTGCTAGTAATATACAAGGTAGAACACACATAAATGATTTAATCCCTCAGATAACTGGAGAAATGGCAGAATCCATGGAGTCTGGATTTGTGCCCGATTGATTGTAATAGGCTCGCCCCCTATTATATCCTTCATTGTCACTAGTACTTACCATTAACAGTTCCATGATGGAACTAGTGTTGTTTTTTTATAATCACTAGTTCCAAGAATCTGAAAAAAATGGAACTAGTGTTGATTTTTTTAATCACTAGTTCCACTAGTAAGATTAACAGTTCCGTGATGGAACTAGTGTTGTTTTTTATAATCACTAGTTCAATTTTGAAAGAATCTGAAAATAATGGAACTAGTGTTACCAATGGCAGCATCCATGGAGTCTGAATTAGTGCCCGATTGATAGCTATAGGGTTGTCCCCTACTTATATAACTGGAGAAATGGCAGCATCCATGGAGTCTGGATTAGTGCCCGATTGATAGCTATAGACTCGCCCCCTACATATAACTGGAGAACTGGCAGCATTCATGGAGTCTGTATTAGTGCCCAAATGATAGCTATAGGCTGGCCCCCTATTATATAACTGGAGAAATGCCAGCATCCATGGAGTCTGTATTAGTGCCCAAATGATAGCTATAGACTGGCCCCCTATTATATAACTGGAGAAATGCCAGCATCCATGGAGTCTGTATTAGTGCCCAAATGATAGCTATAGACTGGCCCCCTATTATATAACTGGAGAAATGCCAGCATCCATGGAGTCTGTATTAGTGCCCAAATGATAGCTATAGACTGGCCCCCTATTATATAACTGGAGAAATGCCAGCATCCATGGAGTCTGTATTAGTGCCCAAATGATAGCTATAGACTGGCCCCCTATTATATAACTGGAGAAATGCCAGCATCCATGGAGTCTGTATTAGTGCCCAAATGATAGCTATAGACTGGCCCCCTATTATATAACTGGAGAAATGCCAGCATCCATGGAGTCTGTATTAGTGCCCAAATGATAGCTATAGACTGGCCCCCTATTATATAACTGGAGAAATGCCAGCATCCATGGAGTCTATATTAGTGCCCAAATTATAGCTATAGGCTGGCCCCCTATTATATAACTGGAGAAATGCCAGCATCCATGGAGTCTGTATTAGTGCCCGATTCAAAATCAAAAAATCAAAATCAAAGCATTTATTTCAAGTAAGCCAGTTACAGGCACTTTTGAATTGTCGAAACAAAGATGAAAATTAAATGTAGCTACAGTCCCAGTCACAAGACATAAAAACTGTGAAAGTACTGTAGTTGCCCATTCCCTAGCGTAGATCTCTATGGAGAAGAATGGGCAAGAAACTCCATGGACACTCTTTTAAATCAGAATATTGTTACAAAATCTTGGTTACATCATTCACGTTGAGATGGTATATTATGTGAGAACAATGTAGCAAGATGTGCACGGTAAAAGTGTCCACAGCAAAAAAACACAAACAAAAAAAAAAAATACAATTCAAAATAATTCATTCAAATAAGCCATGGCAACCAAGAGATGACCAGTCACAACTGACAGCGCCCGTTCACGGACATGACGCATGGATCAGCACCATTCAACTCAACCATTTTGAAGGGAACTAAATGATCCGACACATGCGCCACCATCAGCGAGACAATAGAGTGAGCATGACATACTCCAAACCGCCAGGGCACATTCAAGTCAAAAAAAGACGTAGGTTTCCAGTGAATGATAGCTTTCTAGTACATAGTACTCACACAATATGGGCTATGCATTTATATAATACTAAAGAGATTGATTCTATACAATGCAAAGATAGTTGTACAATCTTCAGCAGCTCCAACAATACAATTTAATGCTATCAATTTATGCGCCCCTGTCCATGTGGAGCAGGACCAGCATTGAGCCAAGCATTTTTATCATCGATATAATCGCTCAACTTGTAATATGCTTGCTTACATAGTGTGCGTTTAATGCATGTTTTAAATTTCGTCTCATTCAGTTCAAGAATACTTTGTGGAATTTTATTATAGCATCTCAAACAGTACCCCATGAAAGATGAGATTGATAGTTATAGGCTCGCCCCTACTATTATATAACTGTGGCAGCCTCCATTGAGTCTGGATTAGTGCTCGATTGATGGCTATAACTCAAACTCAAACTCAAAGCATTTATTTCAATTAGACCATTACGGCACTTAGTCAAAAATACAAAAAATAAAATCAAAGCTACAGTCCCAGTCACAAGGCATAATAACTTGAGAAAGTACTGTAGTTGCCCATTCCCTAGCGTAGATCTCTATGGAGAAGAACGGGCAAGAAACTCCATGGACACTCTTTTAAAATCAAAATATTGTTACAAAATCTTGGTTACATAATTAATTTTGAGATTATACATACCTATTATGTGAGAACGATGTAGAAAGACGTGCACACTAAGAGCATCCAGAGTAAAAGATTAGATCAAAAATGTATGAATAAAGTAATTAAAATGAACCTTGGCAGCTAAGAGATGACCAGTCCCAACTGACAGCGCCCGTTCACAGACATGACGCATGTACGCATGTATAGGCTCACCCCCTATTTTCCAATATCTCCAACTATAGGCCGATATCGCTTGCCACTGTCTGTGCTAAGGTGTTGGATAGTCTGCTTGATAAAATTCTAGCTAAGCATATTGTTCTGGAGGATGCTCAGTTTGGTTTTAGACCGAACTTATCAACGGACAGTGCAATTTTATGCCTTAAGCAGACTGTCCAATATTATACAGACAGAAAGACTCCTGTAATGACATGTTTCCTGGATTTATCGAAGGCTTTCGACCTGGTCAATTATGACCTGCTCTGGCATAAGCTGACTCACGACACTACTGTCCCGGCTGATGTGATATCACTGTTTAGATATTGGTACAGTAGTCAAAAGAATACAGTTAAGTGGGCAGGCTCATATTCTGATATGTATGGGTTGGATTGTGGGGTGAGGCAGGGGGGGCTGAGCTCCCCCCGTCTTTTTAACCTATACATAAACAAACTGATAGGTAGGCTCAGTAGCACTAAAATCGGTTGTCACGTAGACGGTGTTTGCGTGAATAACATCAGTTACGCTGATGATATGGTGCTGCTGAGCCCATCTATCGGTGCAATGAGAAGGCTACTTAAAATTTGTGAAAGTTATGCAGTGTCACACGGGCTCAAATACAATACCGGTAAGAGTGAATGGTTGGTTTTCAAATCGGGTACTTTAACCTATGATCAGCTGCCTGAACTTTCACTCTCTGGGTCTCCTTTAGGTCGGGTTTCGAGGTTTAAGTATTTGGGCCACTGGGTCACTGATGACTTAAAAGACAACGTAGACATAGACAGGGAGCGCAGGTCGCTGGCTGTCCGTTGCAACATGCTGGCCCGCAGGTTTGCACGCTGTACTGAACCGATAAAGATAACGCTTTTTAAGGCCTACTGCCAGTCGTTTTACACGTGCAGCCTGTGGACCAAGTATACCCAGCGGGCATACAGCGACCTGCGCGTACAGTACAATAACGCATTCAGGGTGCTTTTGGGGTTGCCGTGGCGATGTAGTGCGTCAGGGATGTTCGCGGAAGCGTGCGTCGACGGGTTCGCCGCAATCATGCGGAAGAGATGCGCTTCCATGATGGCGCGCTTGCGCTCCTCCTCCAATGGCATCCTGAATGTGTTTTCAGACCGGTGGGACTCTCCTCTCCTACGAAGGTGGGTAAGTGTTCAGACACACTTATCCAAATAAAGTTGTCATTCTAGTTGTTAATTGTAAATTTAATTTAATACTAACATTAGGCTAAGTTATAATACTACTAACAATATATGGATGTAATTCTGAAATAAAATATTTGAATTTGAATTATATAACTGGAGAAATGTGGGTGTATTGGTTGATATTCCTCTGCCTTACCCTTCTTATTACAGTCGTGGTGTTATTTTATTAGAATCGGCTGCAAGAACAATATAGACAAAAGAATTACACCATTTTAATTCAACAAAGAATTTATTTCAATCTTCATCAGCGCTCATTTCTTCAAAGCTTCTTTAAAAGCTTGAAGCCCCACAATAGCTGCATCGATGACCTTCGGTGTATAGGCGCCAAGTTGCTTAGATAGCTGATCAACTGTCTTAGACTGTTCGGCAGCTATCTGGGCTAAGATATCTTTAAACTTAGAAAGTTCAACCTGCTTTTCGCCAACGGTATCTTTAAATAATTTGCGGACCTTTTCATCTTTTACGGTTTCTATAACTTTAGCTGAAAGCAACGAAAGAAAGAAACTAAAGTTTAGCACAGGAGCTCGTGGCTAAATAATAACAGCCTCTCGGGTCGATCTTTAGGTTAAACCGTGCTTGCCTAGGTTGGTCTGTGGATGGGTGACCACCCATTACATACAGAGTTTCCTCCGTGCCTCGGAAAGCACGTTAAGCAGTTGGTCCCGGCTGTCATTTGTAGATCTTTGACCGTCGTTACAAGTAGTCAGTGGCCCAACAAGTCTGTCAGTCTTACCAGGGGTATCGTATTACCCAGCACTAACTGGGTTATGGAGGTCAGATAAACAGTTGCTACATATAAAATACTGGTATTCAGCTGCATCCGGTTAGACTGGAAGCCGACCCCAACATAGTTGGGCAAAGGCTAGGCACATAGACTTAAGACACAAATCGTTCTGCCAGACGCACGAGGAGATAAAGAATAGAAAAACAGAAATGTGTGTATGGCTGCACTAAATACGAGTGTCGGATCCTGATGTGTATGCACTTAAAATTAAACACAAGCGCCTTTGTTTGGC
Source organism: Xestia xanthographa (assembly GCA_905147715.2). NCBI lineage: Eukaryota > Metazoa > Arthropoda > Insecta > Lepidoptera > Noctuidae > Xestia > Xestia xanthographa. Next base: position 22,481,345 of record LR990667.1, read on the forward strand.
GTTGTGCGGAGTCTAGCTAGAGGTATGGTGTCCGAATGCGGACCTCAGTCCCAAGGAATCGACAGTGATCGTTCGGGCGCGGTCGCGACACATACTGGTCTAGGAACTGCTCTGTGTTTCCTTTTAAGTTCAGAGTATTTAGTTCTCGTAGTCCTAATTCAGAAAAAAAACGCGAGGCAACTAGTGAAGAGAGTTGAACATCATTTATCCACAGACTGAGAATCAGGTTCAAAACTTTTGTACAATTCGTCACGACTGCTAAAGATCTACCATCGGACATCAACATCTGCCTAGCCAGATGCAGCTGAAGACGATCGAGCGACTGTTGAAAATGACATCCTGCATGACTACCATCTGCCATCAAGCGCTAATATTAGCTTGATGGCAGATGGTAGTCAGGCAGGATGTCATTTCAAAAGCCTGACAACAGTCGCTCCATCGTCTTCAGCTGCATCTGGCTAGGCAGATGTTGATGTCCGATGGTAGATCTTTAGCAGTCGTGACGGGTGATCTGACTGAAGACTAAAAATCTGGCCACACCAGTATTGTGTAACCCAGTGATAGATAGCGTTGTTGAGCCATCCGCCCCATGTATAAAACTATTCATTAGCTTCAAGAATATTAATATAAAATCGTAAACCCATTTTTTCAAAAGACCTTGTTCTGAAATAGCGTCCAGTCTAACTGGATGCAGCTGAATACCAGTATTTTACATGGGCTAACCAATATTGGCAATAAAAAACAACTTTGATCCAACAAAGAATTTATTATAGAACCGTCATTTCGTTTTCGACTTGTAAGCCGCTCTTAAAGCGTTAACCCCGATAATAGTTGTATCTACAAACATTGGTCCTTCGTTAGCTAGTTGACTCGATAGGTCGTCAAATGGCTTACGCCGTACGGCAGCTATCTGAGCTATGATATACTTGAACTGATCCAGTTCTACATTCAGCGGGTTTTCAAGATCCTTAAATAACTTGCAAGCGTGGGGATCCTTTTTACTTTTAATTACGTCCGCTGAAAGGTGTTTAAAATCAAGATCAAAAGTGGTTCCATGTAAAATACTGGTATTCAGCAGGTTAGACCAAAATGTAGTTGGGAATTATGATGGATCGACTGCCTACCCAGTGACACCAGAGATCAAGTGACCTAGTGAAGCACCATACCTTATTTTGAATTGTGTCATTTCTATTCTATCTTTTTGTTTCTGTTTATCCTGTGTGAGTTCAATAAATACTTTTCTTTCTTTCTTTTATACCCATCGGTTTAAATCGGTTATCATCTGCTCTGCTTGCTTTTTTCCGACTATGTTGGAATCGGCTTCTAGTCTCAACAGATGCAGGAATCAGTTGAATACCAGTATTACCTCTTAAGAAGTAGTTTTAAGATTGTATGGCTTCTGACTACTCCTAATATTAATAGTACGCTAGATATATTAACTTCTATTAGAATGGTTGAAAAGTTCTTGAAACGCCTTCCAACGCAACGTCGCAAGAACTTTTGAACTGGTGGACCGATGACCTTGTGAACGTTGCGGGAATCCGCTGGATGCGAGTCGCACAGGACCAGTCAATGTGGCGACACTTGGGGGAGGCCTATGTCCAGCAGTGGACGTCTTTCGGCTGATATGATGATAATGATGATGATGAGAATGGTATTATAAGTTGTCATGGTATGAGCATGTGATGCGGAGGAATGAGGACATTGTCAAAGGTGAGTTTTGATTATGAATATGGATGTGGATGGTGATAAGAGTATGGAAGGACCAAAAAAACGATGGATGGACTGTCTGAAAGATGATATGGCAAGAGAGGAGGTGACTGCTGCGATGATGAGTACAGGTCGCGGCACGTAACTCTAGCGCTGAACGAAACGTGGAGGGGATATCTGCGCATGTTATACGACTGGAGAGGTACTCTCTTATATCTCCTAAAAATTTTTGTCCGAAAATCATTATCTATAAAACGTTTGCTATAAACTTCAGTTACCATAATGTTCAAAATCCCGAAATTTTGTTTTACATAATTATCTTTATTTCTAAAACTGTTCTGTCATAATATCGAATACTATAATAATTGAATCTTCTACTTGTATATGCCATAAAGTCAATTATCCTAAGTATTATATTATATAATGTGTATTATTCCTAATGTCCATATAAGTGTAATAAAATTTTTAGTCCTAATACATTTGCTAAAAATTAGGTTTTAGTGACAGAAACGAATCGCTGGAAATCCGACCCCACGCAGTCTTGTCTGCCCTACCCCTAGAGTGTAATTTAAAATCGCGTAGGCGCGGAGGGGCGAGGCGGCCCGCGAGTTGAGGAGCAGGTGGTTGTAACACTCGCCGCCGCTGCTGAGGCTGCCCGGCGAAGCCGGCCAGCAAGCCGAAGCTGCGGTGGTGAGCGTTAAACACATCTGCGATGATAAGCTCGCGTGGGACCGCCGGAGCTCCGCAGCGCCGGAGCCGTGACAGAAACCATGCCTGCTGCATGTTGCTTGCTCGCTTGCATGCTGCATGCTTGCTTGCATACTGTATGCGTGCTTGCATGGTTGCTGCAAGCTTGTTGCATGCTTGCTGCATGCTGCTTGCTCGCTTGCATACTGTATGCGTGCTTGCATGGTTGCTGCAAGCTTGTTGCATGCTTGCTGCATGCTTGCTGAATGCTTGCTGCATGCTTGCTGCCTGCTTGCTGCATGTTTGTTTGCATGTTTGCATACTTATTACAGGGAAAAATAAAATAATTATGTTCACACTCAACTGTTTTATAATGATAATGATTGACGGTTTGATTGATTGATTTTCTGCCTTTTAGTGACTACTTATATGAAATGTATGCCAAAACAAAAGAAGATTCTAACTATGAACTTTCTGCGATATGATGGTTCTACTTTTTAATTCTTACAAATTTCATAAGAGCAATATTGTATAAAAATGTGTTGTGTTGAGAGAAGTTCATAGCATAGCAAAAGCTAAGTAATACTTTACTGTAGGTACCCGTAATTACAGACACAATTAAAATAACAATGTTCTGTTCTGATCTAAACATTTTTTTTTAAATTTAGGATTTATAACTATTATTGAAAACTATTTTAAGTGTTTTGTATATTATTGATTGTAATATTTATGACAAACGGGTTTAGAGCATATTGTATTTAGGGATTTCAATTTTATGGCATGTGATATTATGTGATATTAAGTTCGGGTAAGTTATCATTCGGACAAATGATGATTAGGACAAAAAAAGTTATGGCACTTTAAATTATGAATAAAAAAGTTAGGTAATACAATAGAGAACCGACTGGAGAGCCAATCGGCGCAACGCACGCCCCAAGACATTCTTATTTTGTACTTCTGCGCAATAACGGTCACCGCTAGACTTTCGTGCCGCGACCTGTAATAGAGAAGTGTGGAAGAGGAAGACATGCTGCCATCATCTTCATCATTATCAGCCTATTAATTTTCCCACTGCTGGGACACAGGCCTCCTCTCTATGAGAGAGAATGGGCTATAATCCACCACGCGGGCCCAGTGCGGGTTGGTAGATGTCACATGTCTTCGATTTTTTTGGTTCTAGGACATGCCGGATTCCTCACGATGTTTTCCTTCACCGTTTTGAGAGCAGTGGTGATGAAATAAATTACACAGAGTAATGCGCCTGTCTGGGTTCAACCCACAACTTACTGTTCGTAAGTCGGGGGTGCCGCCACCACTGGGCCACCGCTGCTGACAGACATGCTGTGCCAATCCCTAATTAATTGGTTTATGGGCAGTAGAATGATGGTCATGATGACTTACAATCTTTCATCCATTGCAGTAAATTTTCCACATCAGCCTTTCCAGCTTTTTCCAGTTGTCTGAATATGGAATCCATGTTACGGCTTATTCAGAGTTTTTGGTTATTTATTTATTATTAGAGCACATGTTTTTAATAAATTTTGCTTACATAGCCAGAAAAAAAAACGTCATACAGTTGACAGCCATCAAATTGTCATTCTTAATGGTCACATACAGGTGTAACAAATAGTACAAGTATTAAAACCTCATCATGAAGCCGTCAACCGAGCATTCTGTACATTAAATTAGGTAACTCTGCGCAAAAATTATTGCTGAGAAACGACTTTGTTTTTTTGGGGTTTAAAATCATGTTTTGTAGTAGAACTCAATGTAACACACTAACAACATTGTGCTGATAGATGGATTGAATATTATGGTGGTCATAGAGGTGTTCAAAGTAAAAATCTTACATTAAAAACTTTTATTTAAAAAAAAAAAAACTTCTCAAAAAGTTGAAACTTTGACCCTCATTAAAGAAGGTTCCCAGGTATGGTCTAGAGCTAAAAAATGATCGCAATGACGGGGAGAACAAGTGCCTTTCGGCTTTGTTAAGAGGTTTTTAACACCCTTTATAGTTTCAATTATTAGTTTTAAATAGACAAAACTTAAAGAAAATCCATTCAGTTATTTTTACTTCGACTTAGATTCTTAGACAAAATTCATCATCATCATCATCATCCAGACCCCGATTTCACCAACGTTTTTTCAGCAAAATGGGCTTGCAATTGGCTGGAACTCGCCTGATGTGAAGCAATGATGGGATCTAGATGGAGACCCAAGATAGACCCTTGTGGAACACTGCACGCGATGGTCCTGCGCACGACTTGGCCGTCGCGTCTCTGGTAGCTGACGACCCACCCCTGCAGGTAATCTGCTACCAACTGGGTCGGGTAGATGGGCACCTGCACCCCTAGCCAAGTTGACAATCTACAATCGTTAACGCTAGTAGAAAGCTATTCCAATGAATGGGAATGAAATCATCTCAACGTTAAATCACGTGATCAACACAAACGAATAGAAAATTCGTAGACAAGTTTACATCGTTCAAAATGATAGAATAGGTTTCTACAATGTTGATCGCTAAACTTTTAGTAGGTACGCTCACTATAGAGTAAAGTGTAGGTTTATTCTACAAACATTAGAGAACGAGCGATCGACTCAGTCGTGTCAACTTGGCTACCAATTTAGCGCTTTCTACAATCGCTTACACCGAGGCGTTTACGATTGTAGAAAGAGAATCGATACGCAACGTTTGTAACTTGACTAGGGGTGCTGATGATATATGTCTAAGTGCCGGATGATGCAGGTAGCGATAATCTTCTCTACATCTTCCTTTTCGTCAACGTCGGTGTCGTATGATATACCATGATTTTTTATATGCAGAACGCCGATGCGATACTGCTCCGGCGCCGCAACGCACCGTGGCCATTGGCTCCAAATCTTTTTCATTGACCAAAGAGATTTAGAGCGCACCATGGCACAATGGATTTTGATAAGTTCTAACCAAAGACATTCAAATATTCTAACTGTCAAATCCATATTAAGGTTTCGGAATAGAATGCCAAGCAAAAGATGGTCTTTTCGTTGTTAACTAGGAACGATATTTAGTAAAACTAAACTAAACGGCAATAAATAGCAGAGAATCATGGAGCAAGCTTTCGCCAATCTGCAGAAGGATGGGAAGAATGACGTGGAGAATTTGATCAAGTGGATGAAAGATTGTAAGTGCCCGTTTACTCTTGATACCCCATCAGCCCGTATGTCGTGATGGCTCAAAGGTTAAAGCCTCGCCTGTCCGACCTCTCCAATCCAGTTACTAGGCAAAACTGGTTATCTATAGTCAGTCTTTCGAAGACCAGCCTGCTTGTGGCGACAGTCAAAGATCTAATTGCTTATTTTGCTTTCCGAGGCACGGAAGAATCTCAGGAGTATGCAGATTTAAAACAGTTATAGAGCCGACATTGGGAACATTGGCATACAATAATTTTGTCATTGTCGATTTTGACACACGAATCCTACCACACAAGTGACCGTATGCCAATAGACAGAACGACTTGTTACTATGTAGTAATAAGTTATGGATTACGATTTTCTTCGTCTTCTCCCGTCTGTCGCTCGTAAATATTTTAATGTCTTTGGGAGTATGTAATGCGGCCGCTACACACTCGACGAGTGGCATGGGAAGTAGCGAGGAAAGGAGGCAGGGACATGGCGTGGCAACATTACTCGTCATGCCGCACGTCATGCTCCTCGTCGTGCCTACCGCTCCCTATTTTGTCGGTTTTTGTGCACGAGTCAAAGGACCGGCAATACGAGCGCGAGTGGCTGGCCACATAATCGCGCTGTCGCAGTGATGTGATCCACCCTCCGTTGGCGAGGACGAGGACGACGATGTATATTTCTTTTTATGACATTGATTTAATTAACAATACTAAAAAAGCATAGCGCGCACGCTGCCTCAGTTTCATCGTCCATTGTCCAACAAAGGCAAATGACAAGTGAGGAGCGTCGGGATTAATTGCGGGAGTAGAGCAGTGTGTGGCAGAGAGGGCAACACCGCAGCAAATCGCGGCAGCGCGAGGAGCATATCGATGAGCAGTGCAAGGAGCATAGTGTGGCGGCCGCATAATGAATGGTCATCCAATTACTAGGAATTCACTTCGACAAGTGAGAACTTTTTGCGACCCTTGCGATAAAGATAGAATTACCTTCTTAAATTTGTTAGCCTAGTACTTTTTCTAAGGTAACTTATCAATTTGTTTAAAAATAACTTTGACAAGAACGCTCCATACCTGCGAAAAAAAACAAGGAATACACAGAAAACCTGTCTAAATCGCAATTCAGGTTATGATAGGAACGATATGTCGGGTCAGGTTAGGAATATAGTTACGATCGGAACAAATATATCATTGTTTTCAAGTTCCTAACCTAACCCGCAATCGGGTCTTGAATTTTGTCGAGAATTTTGGGTCAGGTTCGGAATAAACCCGGTCCCGTAAGAACTTAAAAAAAAACCGAACTTTTTTAAGATCACTTTTGGCATATCTTTTTTTTGGAGACATTTTTTTTTCTTTTTTACAGCGAAAGTTATAGATGCATCTGAGGAGCAAGAAGACAAGGCACGCAGCCTCTTCAACGATGCACCAGACCAAGGCAACGTTACCCTAGATCAGTTTAAAGAAATTGTCATGAAGTTAGCTGCAGAATTAAAAACAAATTTCGACGGAATAGCTAAACAGCTGGCTGAGAATGGTCCCACAGCGCTGCAAGATGCGATAAGTGGCGCCGCCAGCACTTTAACTGGGGTCTTGAAAATGGGTGGATAAATACTTCCCGAAATCAGCCTAAAACATTCCCACTGCTGGGAAACACACACACACACTGGGTTGTTTATTATGATAAATATATATATATATTTAATTTGCAAATTGGTTTTTACAAGCACATGTCATTTTAAACTTGATGGGGCCGGTGTTTCATACCTGACTACTCTGGAAAGAATCAGCCGAAACAAACTCAGAGGTCATAGTCTCTTTTGAAGTCCAGACATAACCTTGGTCAACTCACTTCTGGAGCAGATGAGATGCAGATCAGTGTTTAAGGTTTTTAACACCCTTTATAGTTTCAATTATTAGTTTTAAATAGACAAAACTTAAAGAAAATCCATTCAGTTATTTTTACTTCGACTTAGATTCTTAGACAAAATTCATCATCATCATCATCATCCAGACCCCGATTTCACAAACGTTTTTTCAGCAAAATGGGCTTGCAATTGGCTGGAACTCGCCTGATGTGAAGCAATGATGGGATCTAGATGGAGACCCAAGATAGACCCTTGTGGAACACTGCACGCGATGGTCCTGCGCACGACTTGACCGTCGCGTCTCTGGTAGCTGACGACCCGCCCCTGCAGGTAATCTGCTACCAACTGGGTCGGGTAGATGGGCACCTGCACCCCTAGCCAAGTTGACAATCTACAATCGTTAACGCTAGTAGAAAGCTATTCCAATGAATGGGAATGAAATCATCTCAACGTTAAATCACGTGATCAACACAAACGAATAGAAAATTCGTAGACAAGTTTACATCGTTCAAAATGATAGAATAGGTTTCTACAATGTTGATCGCTAAACTTTTAGTAGGTACGCTCACTATAGAGTAAAGTGTAGGTTTATTCTACAAACATTAGAGAACGAGCGATCGACTCAGTCGTGTCAACTTGGCTACCAATTTAGCGCTTTCTACAATCGCTTACACCGAGGCGTTTACGATTGTAGAAAGAGAATCGATACGCAACGTTTGTAACTTGACTAGGGGTGCTGATGATATATGTCTAAGTGCCGGATGATGCAGGTAGCGATAATCTTCTCTACATCTTCCTTTTCGTCAACGTCGGTGTCGTATGATATACCATGATTTTTTATATGCAGAACGCCGATGCGATACTGCTCCGGCGCCGCAACGCACCGTGGCCATTGGCTCCAAATCTTTTTCATTGACCAAAGAGATTTAGAGCGCACCATGGCACAATGGATTTTGATAAGTTCTAACCAAAGACATTCAAATATTCTAACTGTCAAATCCATATTAAGGTTTCGGAATAGAATGCCAAGCAAAAGATGGTCTTTTCGTTGTTAACTAGGAACGATATTTAGTAAAACTAAACTAAACGGCAATAAATAGCAGAGAATCATGGAGCAAGCTTTCGCCAATCTGCAGAAGGATGGGAAGAATGACGTGGAGAATTTGATCAAGTGGATGAAAGATTGTAAGTGCCCGTTTACTCTTGATACCCCATCAGCCCGTATGTCGTGATGGCTCAAAGGTTAAAGCCTCGCCTGTCCGACCTCTCCAATCCAGTTACTAGGCAAAACTGGTTATCTATAGTCAGTCTTTCGAAGACCAGCCTGCTTGTGGCGACAGTCAAAGATCTAATTGCTTATTTTGCTTTCCGAGGCACGGAAGAATCTCAGGAGTATGCAAAGAGATTTAAAACAGTTATAGAGCCGTCATTGGGAACATTGTCGATTTTGACACACGAATCCTACCACACAAGTGACCGTATGCCAATAGACAGAACGACTTGTTACTATGTAGTAATAAGTTATGGATTACGATTTTCTTCGTCTTCTCCCGTCTGTCGCTCGTAAATATTTTAATGTCTTTGGGAGTATGTAATGCGGCCGCCACACACTCGACGAGTGGGATGGGAAGTAGCGAGGAAAGGAGGCAGAGACATAGTGTGGCAACATTACTTGTTGACATGCCGCACGTCATGCTCCTCGTCGATCGCTTCCTATTTTGTCGGTTTTTGTGCACGAGTCGGACCGGCAATACGATCGCGAGTGGCTGGCCACATAATCGCGCTGTCGCAGTGATGTGATCCACCCTCCGTTGGCGAGGACGACGACCACGATGTATATTTCTTTTATAATTAACTATACTAAAAAAGCATAGCGCACACGCTGCCTCAGTTTCATCGTCCATTGTCCAACAAAGGCGAATGACAAGTGAGGAGCGTCGGGATTAATTGCGGAAGTAGAGCAGTGTGTGGCAGAGAGGGCAACACCGCAGCAAATCGCGGCAGCGCGAGGAGCATATCGATGAGCAGTGCAAGGAGCATAGTGTGGCGGCCGCATAACGAATGGTCATCCAATTACTAGGAATTCACTTCGACAAGTGAGAACTTTTGCGACCCTTGCGATAAAGATAGAATTACCTTCTTAAATTTATGTTAGCCTAGTACTTTTTCTAAGGTAACTTATCAATTTGTTTAATAATAACTTTAACAAGAACGCACCACATACCTGCGAAAAAAAACCAGGAATATACAGAAAACCTGTCTAAATCGCAATTCAGGTTATGATAGGAACGATATGTCGGGTCAGGTTAGGAATAGGGTTACGATCGGAACAAACATATCATTGTTTTCAAGTTCCTAACCTTACCCGCAACCGGGTTAGAATTTTGGGTCAGGTTCGGAATAAACCCGGTCCCGTAAGTACCTGAGAATAAAAAAAAACCGGCCTAGTTCGAGTCGGACTCGCGCACGAAGGGTTCCGTACCATTATCTATACATTAGACAAAACGGCAAAAAAATCACGTTTGTTGTATGGGAGCCCCCCTTAAATATTAATTTTATTCTGTTTTTAGTATTTGTTGTTATAGCGGTAATAGAAATACATCATCTGTGAAAATTTCAAATGTCTAGCTGTCACGGTTCATGAGATACAGCCTGGTGACAGACAGACGGCAGACGGACAGACGGACAGACAGCGAAGTCTTAGTAATAGGGTTCCGTTTTTACCCTTTGGGTACGGAACCCTAAAAACCGAACTTTTTTAAGATCACTTTTGGCATATCTTTTTTTTGGAGACAATTTTTTTTCTTTTTTACAGCGAAAGTTATAGATGCATCTGAGGAGCAAGAAGACCAGGCACGCAGCCTCTTCAACGATGCACCAGACCAAGCCAACGTTACCCTAGATCAGTTTAAAGAAATTGTCATGAAGTTAGCTGCAGAATTAAAAACAAATTTCGACGGAATAGCTAAACAGCTGGCTGAGAATGGTCCCACAGCGCTGCAAGATGCGATAAGTGGCGCCGCCAGCACTTTAACTGGGGTCTTGAAAATGGGTGGATAAATACTTCCCGAAATCAGCCTAAAACATTCCCACAACTGGGAAACACACACACACACTGGGTTGTTTATTATGATAAATATATATATATATTTTTAATTTGCAAATTGGTTTTTACAAGCACATGTCATTTTAAACTTGATGGGGCCGGTGTTTCGTACCTGACTACTCTGGAAAGAATCAGCCGAAACAAACTCAGAGGTCATAGTCTCTTTTGAAGTCCAGACATAACCTTGGTCAACTCACTTCTGGAGCAGATGAGATGCAGATCAGTGTTTAAGATGGTCTATTGATGAACGAACTTCTCAGATTTGAGTGGACCTGCCTGTCCAATTAGTGTAAAAATAACTCAAGGGGGAAGTGGGTTGTTATTCACGCTGGCCCAATACAGATTAGTGAGTGATACTTAAATTAAACGAATATTATAAGAATTTAGTGTTTTTGTTTTTTTTGTTTGATCCAGTTTGATCAACCTTCAACGACCATTATAACGACCGAACGGACTTCAATTTAAAAAAATCGGCTTTGATTTATTTGGCCTGCCCAACTTCCGACATTTATTTTATTTTCAAAATAACAGCCAAAATAACCTGTATTAACCAATCATCATCAGCCTATTAATTTCCCCACTGCTGGGACACAGGCCTCCTCTCTATGAGAGAGAATGTGCTATAATCCACCACGTGGGCCCAGTGCGGATTGTGGCATCTTTACAAATAATGTTGTATGGGACAAAACTTTTAAAGCGTCACGTTTCTGAAATAATACTAGCCATCAAAGTTACAATCTTCTCCATCAGCGAAACTTTTTGATATAGTTGGTGCCAGTTAACATCGGAATAGAGGTCATTACTCCGACTTTCATCCCGATATCTAAATATTAGCGATACTGTCGCTCCATCCGTACAAACCTGTCGCAAAACTGATATCTTTATGACCCCAAAACCCATGAAAACGACATCCATGACGGAAAAACCAAAAAAATCTTGGACGCCATCTTGGATTTTCATTTTGATCACATTTTCGTAATCAGCAACCACGAAAACGACAACCATGAAGAAAAACCAAAAATTTTCGTCGGCGCCATCTTGGATTTTCATTTTTAACCGACTTCAAAAAAGGCGGAGGTTATATGTTCGTGTGTATGTATTTTTTTTTATGTATGTTACCTGATTTCTCTCCCATTTGTGAACCGATTTTCAAAATTCTTTTTTCATTTGATAGAGTACACTCCTGAGGTGGTCCCATTTTAATTTGGTGAAGATCTGATGCTGACCTTCGGAGATATACAATGGAACTCTTCAAAAAGAGACGGCAAATCTGTTGTGATAGCTCCAATCGGTTGGATGTTCATTGTTTATACAATATCATGACGGAACATCACGCCTGTATGCTCTGAGGTGGTACGCAGATGTGTACAATTTACCTGATTTCTCTCCCATTTGTGGACCGATTTTCAAAATTCTTTTTTTACTTGAAAGAGTATACTCCTGAGGTGGTCCCATTTTAATTTGGTGAAGATCTGATGCTGATCTTCGGAGATATACAATGGAACTCTTCAAAAATAGACGGCAAATCTGTTGTGATAGCTCCAATCGGTTGGATGTTCATTGTTTAAACAACATCATGACGTAACATTACACCTGTTTGCTCTGAGGGGTACATAGATGTGTACAGTACACCCAGATTTCGACAGTTATGGCATGTTATGTTCCATTTATTGGGGATAAGCCTATTACCATGACATGTATTGTTAACCATGTACAATGAATGCATAGCAAATATTTGTAAGTATAGGATATTACAACTAAAAATGGAAAAATAAAATAAAACTTTTTTGCCAAAAATAAAACCGACTTCAAAAAAAACAACAAACAAAAAAAACACAAAAAGAAAAGGACAAAAAAATACACTAAAAAAAAAACCAAAAAAAAAAACACTAAAACAAAACCACAAAAAAGTGAAAAATAACTTTAGCTTCAGAAGCCGGTGAGAAAAACACCAAATCAATCAAAGGTCAAGCTTCAGAAGTCGGTGACAAAAACACTAAATCAATTAAACAAGGTCACCGACTTCTGAAGCTTGACCTTTGATTGATTTGGTGTTTTTCTCACCGGCTTCTGAAGCTAAAGTTATTTTTCACTTTTTTGTGGTTTTGTTTTAGTGTTTTTTTTGTTTTTCTTTTAGTGTATTTTTTTGTCCTTTTCTTTTTGTGTTTTTTTTGTTTGTTGTTTTTTTTGAAGTCGGTTTTATTTTTGGCAAAAAAGTTTTATTTTATGACCTAATTGAGTCAATTTCAACAACTCGATTTTTTACCTAATTTCCATGGACATTTTCATTTTCAGGTTTTTTGAAAAACTTTAATAACAAAGCGCAACATATCCACATTATATATATATTTTCTGAAAGGGGATATTATAAAAAAAATACTTAGAGAGTTATTTGGGCCACCGAAATTGGCGAGCCACAGAAATTTTATTATTGCCAGCGAAATTGTATTGGTGACACAGAAATTCTGCGTTTGCACCGAAATTGTGAATTATTATATAAATACATTGTTTTTTAATAATATGTAAAGAAAGATAAGGTTTAATGAAAAAACTGATATAATACGAATATCGTCGTTAATATATGTATATATTATCGTTGTAATTATGTCATTGTAATGAACACCTGCATGTAACCCATGTATCACAAATAAACGATTTGATCATTTTAATAAGCATTTCTAAAAATACAACGTGGTGTACTATTAATTGGATAAATCAGTATTATAAAATTAGCAATCAAGGAACTGATTATGTTTTTTACTTCTATGAAGAGGATGGGAAATCATCAAATGACTTCTCTCGCTCTAGGCGAAGCAGGAGGGACTTTCAGACTTTTACTGACTAAAACCTATTCATGTTCCTTCATCGCCCTTTGTGTTCCGGGGCCACGGTATCTCTTTCGAACAGTCCCGCAACCCCGGCAGGCATCGGTCCTTGCGGACCCTTTCCTATTGCTGACTGTCTTTGAGGCGCCATGAGACGGACAGACGGCGAGCTAGCCCATAGCCCACAGGCCCACCACGTGGCCCCCGGCCTCGACTGCATGTGTATGGGCCGCACGACTCCTGCGTAGAGCCTCCGGCAGGGGGCGTTTGCCCCCCCCAGGTTGAGCAGGAGCCGCTTGAAGGCAGCGCCGGTCCGTTCCAGTTTGGGGGCCAAACGTCGGAAGTGCTCCACGAAGATCAGCTGGCTGACAAAGACGAGTCCTAGGTACTTCAAAGTCGACTCGACCACACGACGAAGGTAGGTCGGCACCCGGTGATACCGGAGTGCCTCCCTAATGCAGCTCCAGGGCATGGTGTTGAAGGCATTAGCGATGTCGAGAGACACCACCAAGACAACCCCACCCCGGGAAACTGCATATCCCGTCGTGAGGGCTCTCACGCGCATGATGGCGTCCACCGTGGAGCGCCCCTTGCGGAAACCAAACTGTTGTTCCGCAAGATCCGGCCCCGACCCCGCAAGGTGCTCGGCGAGGCGGTTTGCAATTACTATTTCAAAGAGCTTTCCCACCTCGCCGAGCAGCACCATGGGCCGGTATGTGGACGGAGATTCCGCAGGGCGCCCCGGCTTCCGAATGAGGACCAGCTTCCCCGTCTTCCAACGAAGCGGGAACTGGCCTCTCTCCAAGCATGCGCTTAGGAGCACCTCTAGCCAGGACCCAGGCTTTGCCAGGCAAACCGTCGGGTCCCGGGGCGGTATTTTTGACACTGAGCCTACGTACCGCCACTCTCAGGTCTACCCCAGTCACTTCCGGAGCGATTTCGTCGTCGTCCTGTTGGTCCGTTTCCAGCATCGCAGGCGGCGGAGCTATAGACGGGGGAGATGTTCCCCTCGCGGAGGGAACAGAGTACTCATCATGTCCTCCACGAGCTCAGGCCGGAGACTCTGCGTCAGTAGAGGGGCCCAGGTGCGGAGTTTATCCCGCACCATCTTGTAAGGGCGCCCCCACGGATCTCTGTCGAGAGTCCCCAGCATCTTCTCGCGAGCCAGATCCCTGGCCCACGAGGAGATGCTGGGGACTCGACATCTGCGCACGTCGCAGATGTCGGACATGGCCTCCTGGAACCACCTGCCTCATTGTCAACGTCGGCAGGTCTGGCCGGTGATGTCACCCAGGCCTGCACGATCAAGGCTTCCAGGAGGAGCTTCTGGAGGATGCAACCCTCAAAGTTAATCCAATTGAATGACTTTAAGGACCTAGTTCTGTCAAAGTAATTTCGGCATAACAAGTATTGATTCTTTTCAAAAATCTTCATTAACATTAATACAATAATTGATTGGTACAATTTCTGTGGAGTCGTGTAATTTCCGTGGGCCACGAGATGCCACGGAAACCACAGAAATTGCTCCAAAGGAATTGGAAACTTGGCAATTTTTTTTTTTTTTACAAGAAACTATCAAGGCTATGACTATTATTTTCTACAATATAAAATTTGTACCAAAGGCTACTTTGCATGCATAAAAGTGATACCTTTATTTCTTGCAAAAATCCTTTTAAAACCTAATCACCGAAATTGCAAAATTTCGTTCCGAGTAAACTGAAATCACGTACTTATATTTTTGGCGGAAAGACCTGGCGATATGGTGCACTACCATTCTTACTGCACATAAGAGCACGACTGTCTCTTGCCGAGCAGGGATTTATTGTTCGTTTAAACTCATTGGTGGAAGCTCAGGACGGTGAAACAAAATGACCATAGAAATTAGTAATTTCGCTTGGACAAACCTACCGTTGACATGTACTCATTAACTATGAGTCTAAACATTCAAAACTAATTAACGTCTTGTAGGTCAATCATTACTTAACGCAATCAAAATACTTTTTCCTATATAAACACATCAAAAGTATCTAGGGATCAACATATATTTTTGCAATAACTTTTCTCCTGATTGATATTAATTAAAATTTTCTTTAAGGATTCATCAAATAAAGTGTTTTCGTTTGTCACAGTAACGATAAACCAAGTCACCTTTGCATTAATAAAGAAATTTGCCATTTTCCTAATAAAGGGATTTTTGACATTTGAACCACTAACATTAAAGTTCGAAAAAATGACTGAAAACACAGTTTTCTTTAAAATTTTATTGGGTAACTTAAACAATTAATAATCCGTGTTTCTACCGCGAACACTAACAACACAAGAACATCGGTTTGGCATACTCAAAATGAGTTCATCCAAATCACGCTGTGGAATGGCCGCCCATGTTCGTTGCAACAACAAAAAAAGGTCTTCTTGCGACTGGATACCCTCCATATTCGGCAGAGCTCTTCTCTGTAGCATATCCCATGCATGCTCAATCGGGTTCAAGTCTGGCGACTGAGCAGGCCAGGGCAGGACATTGATGTTAGCTGCGGCGAGAGTCTGTCTTACAACTCTTGCGGTGTGCGGTCGTGCATTATCATGCATTAACTGAAATAAGGGACCGATTTGCACTTGTAGAGGAACGATGACGTCTGATACAATCGTCTCAGCATAAATTTGAGCGTTGAGGTTGCCTCTGATCCAAATCAACTCAGTTCTTCCGCCGATCCAAATACCCGCCCATACCATGATGGTTCCACCACTATAAGGATGGACTTCCTGGCAGGATTTTAATCGCTGTTGGCGTCCAGGGGTTCTCCAGTGTCGTATACGTCTTGTATCCGGTCTCATACCAAAACGAGACTCATCAGAAAAGCACACGAAACGCCATTGTTCTTCTGCCCAATTTCTGTGTTCAAGAGCCCATTGATATCGAATCCTACGATTGTGCATTGCTATAGGTGGTACCCGTAGCGGTCTTCGGGAATGGAGGTTCACTTCATGCAAGCGGTTTCTGACTGTTTGGTCGCTAATTAAGTTCCCTGAAGAGTGATGAAGCCTCACGGCTAACATCATGGCGGTTATTGTTGGAGCTCTTCGAGTTAAGATTTGAATGTATCGGTCTTGTCTCCGTGTGGTGCAGCGATACCGTCCTCCATGGCGCTCAGCCACGGTACCAGTGCTTCGGTAACGTGTCCAAAGTCGACTGATAACACTCTGACTTGTATTCAGAGCTAAAGCTACAGTACGTTGCCGGGAACCAGCTTCTATCATTCCCACGGCTCTGAGCATTTCTTCCCTGCTTAAATGACGTCGCCGCTCCATAATAACGTTGGTTTTAATCAGTAGTAGGGAAACAGTAGCACTAATAATGTCTTCAATGCGTTGTATGTTTTTATAGGGAAAATATTGACAGCTTATTTTCATCTTTTACTCGAATTTGATTGAGAGTTCCTGATTCAAATTATGAAATGCACCAAAAAGGATCCATATAAATTTATAAAATCATAAATTTATTACAAAGCCACATCTCAATCTCAAGAAATCCGCATAAAAATGCTTGATCCCTAGACACTTTTGATGTGTGTATGTTGGAGATTATCTTCCTGAGAGGTAAATGCTGTGTATGAAAGTGATTGTGGACAAGACACAGAAATTGATAATTCGTCATTTACCGATTTCATAAAAAGTAATAGTCTTCTATGTATAATTTAAGTGGCTTCATTTAGATTCAGGTCACTTTAATTCTGAGAAAAAAAATCGTTGCATTATCTGTAAAGCAGCACTGCGTTTTCAGCCTAGACGCGTAAATTTTTCGCCTGAGAAATTCACTCAATTAAAAAAAACCGTAAAGAATACGCACGGTGCTTTACAACGGAGTATGCGGTAAAATAGGTACTTAGGTGAGAGTACCTATTTTACCGCACGTTCCGTTGTATGGTGCGTAATTCTTAACTTTCAAACAATGAATACAGGCTTCGTAAATGCAGTTTTTGAGCAAATGTGTTGAAAAGAATTTATTGTAGACTAGCTGACCCGCGCAATTTCGTCTGCGTCACATAATATAGCTTATAAGTATAACATGTCATTTTGTGCATTCAATTATTTTGTGCGTTCAATTACGAACAAAACCTTTTAAAATCAATATTGCTTACCTCCCATAACATACGGCGTGATAATATGTAGCCTAAAGCCTTCCTTGGTTTACTTACAAAGAACATTTTCGCAGAATTTCAATTCAATCTATCCAGTAGTTTTGGCGTGAAGCCGTACCATACACACAGACAGACAAAAATTCTAAAGTCACTTTTTGTCATCAGTTACATTTTTCTAACAAAAGCCACTTATTTTTTCTTGAAAATACACATACAGACACACACACACACACACATACTCATTTTTTTCTTATACATATTCTTGCAACGCCTCTGTGACGATAAAGAAACGACTTTGATCCAACAAAGAATTTTTGTAGATAATCTTGCAACGCCTCTGTGACGATAAAAAAACGACTTTGATTCAACAAATAATTTATTGTAGATATTCTTGCAACAACTCTGTGACGATAAAAAAACGACTTTGATCCAACAAAGAATTTATTGTAGAACTGTTTATTTGGTTGCATGCTTTGCTGGCCCGGGTATGTTGAAAGCATTTTTTAAAGCGTTAAGTCCAGCGATGACTGCATCAATAAACATGGGTCCTTCGTCGGCCAGTTGTTTCGTTAGCTGTTCAACGGGCTTAGACTCTCGCGCAGCTATCTCAGCTATGATATACTTAAATTGTTCAAGTGTTACATGGTACTGGTTAGGAACATGCTTAAATATCTTGCGAGCTATTTCGTTACTTTCCGTAGCTTTGATCACGTGCGCTGAAAGGTGCTTAAAATCAGGATCAAAAGTCTCATCAACATCATCTGCTATTAGCCTTGTCTCAACTATGTAGGGGTCGGCTTCCGGTCTAACCGGATGCAGCTGAATACCAGTATTTCACATGGAGCGACTGCTTATCTGACCTCCACAACCCAGTTAGTACTGGGTAATACGATACCCCTTACTAAGACTGGTTGTCAGATCTTTGGGCCTCTGACTACCTAACGACTGTCAAAGATCTTTATTAGACGTTAAGCAGTTGCTTAACGTGCTTTCCGAGGCACGGAGGAAACTCGGTATTCATGAGGTGGTCACCCATCTACAGACTAACCTAGGCAAGTAGGTACGGCTTTACTTAAAGATCGACCCGAGTGGCTGTTATTATTTAGCCACGAGCTCCTTCAGGATCAAAAGTATCTCCATGTAAAATACTAGCTATAGTACTGGTATGTCCCATGGAACGACAGCCTACTGACCTCTACAGCCCAGTGAATTTATAACACGATACCCACCGGTTATCATCTGCTTGTTGCTTTTTCCCGACAGTTGGAATCGGCTTCTAGTCTCAACGGATGCAGGATGCAGTGGAATAACAGTATTACCTCTTAAGAAGTAGTTTTAAGATTTTATGGCTTCTGACTACTCGTCGTGAGGAAAATGTCAAAGGAATGTGTTTTTTTAAGAATGAATGTGGAAGGTTGTGAGTATGGGAGCACCAAAGAAACGAAGGACAGAGTGTAGGTATGAAAGATGATATGGCTTGAAAGGAGGTGACTGCTGAGATCACGAGTAAATAGGGTGCATCCACACCGCAGTTTACTTTTGTAGAGCAACACTGAATAACACGGTAACATTAGGTAACTATGTGTAATTTTTGTGGCTACTTGTTCCTATTCAAAATCAAAATCGTCAAAATCGAAGCATTTATTTCAAGTAGGCCAGTTACAGGCACTTTTGAATTGTCGAAACAAAGATCAAAATTAAATGTAGCTACAGTCCGTCAGTAATAACGAATCGATTGACACCTTATTCATGAAATCGGATGAATAGTTTATGCGCTACGGGGGAACATACGTAAATACAAACATACATTATAGACTGCTAAAATCATAACCCTTCCTTTTGGCCTCGCCGTAGTCGGGTAGAAAGTAAGTGCGGCGTGGATGCACCAATAGAGATGTATAGAATATACATACATACAATCTTTCATCCATTGCGTTAAATGTTCCACATCAGCCTTTTCGGCCTTTTCAAGTTGTCTGAATATGGACTCCATGTTACAGTTTTTTTCAGTTCTTGGTCATTTACTATTAAAATACATCTTATTTATAAATTTTACTTCAAAGCCAGTAAACAGTTACTTACAGTTGACAGCCATCAATTTGTCATTCTTTTATGGTCACGTTTTAGTTTTAAATAGAAAAAACGTAAAGAGTTTCCTTTCAATTATTTTTACTCTGACTTAGCATCTTTGTCCAAATTCATCATTATCATTCACAGTCCGACTTCACCCACTTTTTTCAACAAAATAGGCTTGCGTCTGTCCCACAGATCAATGATCTGTGGTCTGTCCTCAACTCGCCTGATGTGAAGCGACAAAGCGGCCTAGGGTGGAGCACGCGTGTCTAAAAGAAACCGATTCACTCAAACTTTGAAGACTGCTTGGTTTAGAGGCCGCCTCCACGAGCGAGAGAATCTCGGCGATATTATCGTCCTTGCCACGTTCTTCTATACACACTCTTTTGGGCCGTCTCCACGAGCGAGAGAATCGCGGCGATATTATCGTCCTTGCCACGTTCTTCTATACACTCTCTTTTGGGCCTTCTCTACGAGCGAGAGAATCGCGGCGATATTATCGTCCTTGCCACGTTCTTCTATACACTCTCTTTTGGGCCGTCTCCACGAACGAGAGAATCGCGGCGATATTATCGTCCTTGCCACGTTCTTCTATACACTCTCTTTTGGGCCGCCTCCACGAGCGAGAGAATCGCGGCGATATTATCGTCCTTGCCACGTTTCTATACACTCTCTTTTGGGCCGTCTCCACGAGCGAGAGAATCGCGGCGATATATTCTTACCAATAAAAATACGTCGAATCGCCGCGATTCTCTCGCTCGTGGAGGCAGCCCCTAAAGGCCCTTTTTGTTTGAGTTAACACTTCTCTTTCCATTTCTTGGACACCATCAATCACAACTTTTCCGCACCTGCCATCACCGCCCCTGGCTAGGTGGATCCTGCTATAATTCTATTTGAGTTCCGAAATGCGATTTCCAATATCGATAACGTCCCCGGATTGTAACGTTTTTCAAAATTACAGTAATATTTATTCAGTCATAGACCGTATAAATGTGGAAGGCCAAGTTAGACCACCTAGGTATGATAGCGCCAACTTTCAATATACGAGCTGCTACTTCTTAGCGTGTCTATGTCAATTTTTTATTGAATACTAGCTGACCCGCGCAACTTCGTCTGCGTACATGAGAGAGAGAGGGTTACAGAGAGTGTGAACCTTAAAAGATAGACATTATGCTATCGTAGATTTATTTTAAACTTTTTTAAAAGGAACAATATTCCCTCAAACATGATTGTTGCGTAACTTTAACCGTTTATGCAGCGCTCGCAACGGAAGCTCTCAAAAGAAATTAATTTTCCCTGTTTTTGCTACATTTATCATTGATACTCCGCTCCTAGTGTATATCGGACTTCTCTCTCTCGCGGACAAACAAAAAAAAAAAATACGCGTCGAATTATAAACTATCTCTTGTTGAAACTAAACTTGAAGCAACTGACACGTGCGAGGGGTCGCAAAATCTTATCACCATGATTCAGAAAATGGAGTAAAATGAACAACTATCGACCAAGATGGTAGCTCTTCGATACCCGCAATTACAGACACAATTAAAATAACAATGCACCGTACCCGATCGGGTACGTCTGGGTACATACAGGTACTGCTAAAATATAATTGCATGGAAAAAAAATAATATAATAGATGTCGCTGCATCTTACATTTGATGATTAGTTCTTCTTGAACACTTTAAATTCATAATATCTTTTGATAGAATTAACCGATTACGATAAAACAAAAACTAAATGGCTAATGTGGATGGGTGACCACCCATTACATACCGAGTTTCCTCCGTGCCTCGGAAAGCACGTTAAGCTGTTGGTCCCGGCTGTCATTTGTAGATCTTTGGCAGTCGTTAGGTAGTCAGTGGCCCAAAAAGTCTGACAACCAGTCTTACCAAGGGGTATCGTATTACCCGGTACTAACTGGGTTGTGGAGGTCAGATTGGCAGTCGCTCCATGTAAAACACTGGTATTCAGCTGCATCCGGTGAAACTGGAAGCCGACCCCAACATAGTTGGGAAAAGGCTAGGCAGATGATGATAAAACAAAAACTAAATAATACCTCAAGATACGCACAATTTTTATGCATAAAAGTTATTTACATTGGTTGCGTAAATTTTACGTGATGCTTGATCATCGAAACAGACAAACAGATAAACAGACAAAAATTCCAAAAATGCTGGAAATGAGTTCTGTTGGTTATCCTTTCACACCCATGGCATTTTTTTTTCGAAATATTTTCGATGTACATAAACGATTTTTCTACAGATTTATTATATGTTTAACCAAAATTCAGCTCTGCAAACTCCACTCGGTGATGCAGTCATAAGATCGTCCAGTGTGCAGGTGTCAGGGCATGCAGCGGAAGATGGAAGGTGGAACATTGTTTGTGGAGACACACCGCATACACACTTGAGATCTCGAGTCGTTGATGAACCCCCATCTGAGGAGTTTGTCATTGCTACGGCCGACTTCGGTTCGGAGTCTGTTCAGAGATTTCTAAGTCGGCCACATCAAAGCATGCTCAGGTGGAAGGCTTTCAGACGGCTGGACGAAGCCGTCAGGGAGCTTAAGTAGCTCCCGCCAGAGATCACATTGCGCTGCTACTAAGATATTATCTGAGTAGTAACTGGGCTGAGTGTCCATCAATTAACTGTCAAAAGGCTAGTTTCGTATTTATTGACCAGTGGCGATCAAATATGACGTCATTGGTTGTCATAGTGGCTGATAGTCACCGTAACTCATTTTGACAGACGCTTTCGTATCGATACTTATATTATTTCGATTATGTAAGCATAGTGTACAACAAATTGATGACAACTGAGTTTGAAGTGGCTTTCGTGAAAGACGTTACACCGTACCCGGGCTGTTAGTCACCGTAAAGTGATATCCACTCAGTGCGAAACGTAATACCAATATTATGACATAACACACAACAACACACACACATCCACAACCAACGGTGTACACAACCGAAGCTTGATAGTCACTGAATATATATATCGATATTTTTATCAGAAAGATACGTAATAGGCCTACAGGGCTGTAATATCTACCTTAAATTGATTTGGAAAAACTCCATTTTGTTTCTTACATAAGTACTTCTTCATAAGATCTACGCTTTGGAATGGGCTATTTCAGTCCATTCTCAGTCATGCCTGCAGGTGGACTGATATGGTACCCTATTACACGACTGCCCAAAAGGAGGGTTATGTGTTTGACCTGTACCTATGTAAATATGTCCCGTTTCTTTGTTACCGCGTAACTTCTAAACGGATGAACGGATTTGGATAAATTATACGTCGTTAGATTGATCTTGAAGGCGTGAATGTCACTGGCTACATTAAAATTAAAAAAGAAAAACAACACCAATACAATATTTAACAAAAAAAAACGGTATTACTAATACTTTTTTTAACACATCATGTTATAACAGTATTCCTTCCTGCAGTACGGAAGAAGTGATATAAGTAATATTTCAGAATCCGGCTGCTCAAGCCTAAAGCCTGGGTAAGATCAGACACTTTCATGTAATAAACAATAAAATATTATTTTATTATATCTAGCCCGTATTGCTATATTTATCCTACTGTTGGACAAAGGCCTCCCTCCATTTTTTCCAACGGTCACGATTCTGTGCTATTTCTTTCCATTTCTCAAGAAAAACATCAAAAAAAAAACGCTGGACATAACACACACCGACATCTAGTGCCACACTAAGCAACGAGGCTTGTGTCGTGGACACCAGATAGTTGATATACTATACATAGATAGTTTTTGTTTGTAAATACGTACTTATAATACATTTATAAACATCCATGACTCGGAAACAAATGTCCATGCTCATCACACAAGCATTTGCTCCTACCGGGATTCGAACCCGACAAATGACAGCCGGGACCAAACTGCTTAACGTGCTTTCTAAGGCACGGAGGAAACTCGGTATGTAATGGGTGTTCACCCATCCACAGACCAACCTAGGCGGCTTAACCTAAGGCGCGGGACAAATACAAGAAGTTCTCTGTATAGAAGAGGTGAGGCGCGACCTCTGCCCGTCGCCTCTTGTATTTGTCTCGCGCCTATTAATGATCGACGCGAGTGGCTGTTACTATTTAGCCACGAGCTCCTCTCAATGTAGCCCAGAATTCTCAATTCTGACTGTGAGAATTCTTCTGATTGTAAGAATTCTAAGCTAATGAATTTAGTAAGAAGAAATATCGATATTTTTATCAGTGTTTCAATTAATACCTGAACGATGCAAAAATGGTGAATCGCATGAGTGTAGGTAATACAAATAACACCTTGATTATAATTATTACATGGTTAGATAGAAACGCCTTAGAAATAAACAGAAATAACAAAACAATAGCTGCATCAATGATCTTCCGTGTTGCGGCTTGCCCAGATAGCTGATCAACTGTCTAAGCCAAGCAGCTATTTCAGCCAAGATCTCCTTGAACTTGGATTAAGTTGCTTAATAGCTGCCGAAGGCGCTTCCCAGCTAGGCCAGGATACGTTTTAAGGCAACGGCGCCTTTAAATAATGCGCAGGTCTTTTATGCTAATTAGCAGTCGTGATGGGGATAGTTCAGCAGTTACGTACCTTTGAAACCTTACCTGGAAAGAATTCTGAAATTAATGGAACACCTTCCAGCTACCTCACCTTTTACCTTCGACAGGTCGACTAGATTAGTCAAAAAATCTGACCACCAGTATTGACCACCGCTTAGACCGACCCAGTGATAGGGTATTTGAGGTCAGATACGCATCCACCCCATGTATATTTATAAGCTTGAAGAATTATCATCATCATTTCAGCTGAAAGACGTCCACTGCTGGACATAGGCCAGGGGAGGCCTATGAGGCCTCCCCCAAGTGTCGTCACATTGACCGGTCCCATGCGACTCGCATCCAGCGGAAGAATATATGAATTCTGCAGATGAATACCAGTATTTTACATGGGGTGACTGCCTATCTAACCAATATTGGCAAAAAAATAAAAACATTTTGACCCAACAAAGAATTTATTTCAGAACCCTCATTTTGCTGCTGATGCCTTCAAAGCATCTTTAAAAGCATTAAGCCCTGCAATGGCTGCATCAATAAACTTGGGTCCTTCGGCAGCTAGTTGCTTCGCTAGCTGGTCAGCTGTCTTAGCCTGCTCAGCAGCTATCTTAGCCAAGATATCTTTGAACTTGGCGAGTTCTACACGCTCCTGGTTTTCAACATCCTTGAATAACTGGCGAACGTTGCTTTCCTTCGTAGTTTCCATTATTTTTGCTGTAAGGAGTTAAATAATCAGGATCAAAGTCATCATCATCATTTTAGCCAAAAGACGTCCACTGCTAGACGTAGGCCTCCTCCAGTGTCGCCACATTAACCGCGTGCGACTCGCGTCCAGCGGATCCCCGCAACCTTCACCAGGTTATCGATCCACCTAGTGGGAGGCCTTCCAACGCAACGTCTTCCGGTTCGTTCCATGTAAAATACTGGTACTCAGCCGCGTTCGGTTCGTCTAGAAGCTGACTATAGTTGGTGCCAGTTAAGATCGCAAAAGAGGTCATTGACCCACCTACATTTATTAAGGTTCTTAACTTTTAAATCCAAAAATAAGCCAGTTCAAGTCTTGAATCGTCATCTATCGTGATCTTCAACATTTTTTCTAATGAAAAACCATACACGGTTCATTTGTTTTGTTTCGTAGGAAGTGCTATTAGGGAAAGGGCAATGACCGCTATTACGATCTTAACTGGCACCAACTATACACAATGTAGTTGGGAAGTATGTCCCATGGACTGACTGCCTACTGACCTCCATGACCCAATGACTTGGTATCACGAAACCCATCGGTTATCATCTGCTTGCTTTTCCCTGACTATGTTGGAATCGGCTTCTAGTCTCTAGTTGAAATTTGAATACCAGTATTACTCCTTAAGGTGGAAGCGTTAGTTTAGTAGAATAGAACCAACCCATTACACTCACGGGTGTCGTATAAGGCGACTAATGTCTGAGGCAGAACACCTTGCGCCTCCTTAGACCTGAGAATGGGCAGCAGCGTTTTCTGCTAGTCTTTCATCACTGCGATCTCCAATCCGCCTGCCAAGCGTGGAGATTACCTACGAAAAATTCCTCCCATCATGGGAGAGGCTTATGTCCAGCAGTGGACGTTATGGGCTGTTGTTGTTGTTGTTGTTAGGTTAGCCCACGAAATTCAAACTTTCTTAGGTTTTTTGCATTCTGCAAGTAAGTGTTAGGTTGTATTTTGATGAAAAATGAGTCGCGCAAGTGTATGATGGGTTGTAAGAGTATAGGAGCACCAAATAAAAGTTGGATGGACTGTGTGAAGGACGATATGGTAAGAGAGGAGGTGTCTGATGAGATGACGAGTGATAGAGAAGTGTGGGAGATGAAGATATTATATAATAAGAATTGGGATAAGGGCAGAAGAATCGTAACCATGATGACTTACAATCTTTCATCCATTGCACTAAATTGTCGACATCAGTCTTTCCGGCTTTTTCAAGTTCTTTGAATACGGCATCCATGTTTTTGTCCATCTTTTTAAGATTTTTTGGTCATGTATTATTAAAAAAAGTTATTTTTTCTCCCAGGTGGTGGTCGATATGTTTCTGCTGAAGATTTTATTCCCGACTTATAACGGTTTGATGACATCAATATTATGCCATTTGTGAAAGGCTAGAACTCAAGTCAATGGGCTAGAATTTGTGGATTTGCTGTAGGTAGAAACTGGCAAATAGAGTCAATGTACTCTGTGTAATAGAGTTTCATTTGATCTCTTTGGTCCAATCCATGGTGCATTTAAGTTCTAACTGTCAAATCCATGGCCTTAGAGATGTCATAACATTTTGAAATAGTATATACCAACAACTAAGTCATGTTGTCTTTTCGTTTTTATTAAAATTTGTTCTTTATTTAGTAAAAAACAAAAAGGGCAAGAAATAGCAGAGAATCATGGAGCAAGCTTTCGCCAATCTGCAGAAGGACGGGAAGAATGATGTGGAGAACTTGATCAAGTGGATGAAAGATTGTAAGTGCCTGTTTACTCTTGATACCCCAGCCCATATGTCGTGATGTCCTAGAGGTTGCCACACAAACGATGGGTGACGGTGATGACTTGCCTGTCCTGTTGCTTGCACATCACAGGAGCTGATGGACGCTACCTCTTCTTCTTTACGTGTCGATGAACTCAAATTGAATCAAGACCATTAAGTAGACACCTGCACAGCTCTATCATTTGCGTCGATTAGATCTTGATAGGTGCAAGTGATTATGCAGGACGGGCAGACCAGGAGTTGGAGCATACCCTGCAAAGGGGCTGCACACTGGCAATCTAGTGACAAATATGCAAATCCCCAAACCAGTTACGAGCCCAGGTTGGCCGCTGTAGATATAATCTGGCTAAATGATATTCTCGATTCATCCGAAGTGGATTGCCAGTATGAACGCTATTGAAATTGCCAAACTCGTCGCAAAATTTTGGGCCGATTAAATTGTCATCGACACGCTAAGGAGAGGTTAAAACCTCACGCTTATGCACGAGGTTGTGGGTTCAAACCCGACAATGTTACTTTTTCAATTCATACGTATAAGAGTAGAGTATCCGGTAAAACTGGAAGCCGACCCCAATATAGTTGGGGAAATGTTGGCAGATGATGACGTATAAGAGTAGAGGAAGACCAAAGAAACGATGGATGGACTGTGTGAGTGATGATATGGTGAGAGAGGAGGTGTCTGATGAGATGACGAGTAATAGAGAAGAAGTATGGAAGAAGACTGCGACCGCTGCGAGAGCAGCGGTGGCCCAGTGGTGGCGGCCCCGACTTACGAACAGTAAGTCGTGGGTTCGAACCCAGACAGGCGCATTACTTTGTGTAATTTATTTCATCACCACTGCTCTCAAAACGGTGAAGGAAAACATCGTGAGGAAACCGGCATGTCCTAGAACCAAAAATTCGAAGACATGTGACATCTACTAATCCGCACTGGGCCCGCGAGGATTTATGGGCTATAATGGTGGGTTATAGCCAATTCCCTCTCATTGAGAGGAGGCCGTGTCCCAGCAGAGGGAACATTATAGGCTGTTGATGATGATGATGATGGTAGAAGAAGATATGCTGCACCGACCCCAAATGAATTGGGATGAGGGTAAGAGAATGATGATATGATGATGTACTATCTAAAGTTTATCTTGGACATCACCGACGTCGCGCGTCGTCGAGCGTCGTGTGACATACCATAGATTTTTAAATGCCAGGAAGCCGCTACGAAACCGCTCCGGCGCCGCGCCGCACTCACACGGGACATGCTACCCGCGTAGGCTGCGTTTTCTAGATGTGCAAGGTGCGAGCTGGGCGTGGCGAGGCTGTAGAACGGTGTGAGCGTTTCTACCAGAGATTTGCTAGGCCGCTAAGTGGTTCGAGGATGCGTAGCGACGCTGTGAATGGTGTCCAGATGAGCGGTGCGAGGATGTGTAAGCCCGCCACACTATTCCCAAACCACTGTAAGGAGTTACAGTGGTTTGGGAATAGTGTGGCGGGCTTGAAAGCCAGAATCAACAGTGGCGACCACCAGAAAAGCGCCGAGACAATGAAGTTCGACGAAGTCCCAGAGAACGAATTTAACTGTCTTGGATCCCGCAACGAAATTAATCAGAAAAGTATAGCGGAGGAGTAGGAAAAAATCGTAATTTCCACTTCCCTCCAGAATGTGTAGCAGGCTCGTTTCAGATTTAATCGGTAACCACACCGTCTAGTGACTGCTTTTTTTTCGCTCGCGTCCGTCCCTAGTACACATACCTCCCGACCTCGATGAGCGTAGCTTTACCTTTCATCCAAAATTTTTGACGTTCCGTACTTCAACACGACCACTTACGATTACTTTTTGCCATCTTTTTAGGGTTCCGTAGTCAACTAGGAACCCTTATAGTTTCGCCATGTCTGTCCGTCCGTCTGTCCGTCCTCGCTTAATCTCTGTGACCGTTAGCACTAGAAAGCTGAAATTTGGTACCAATATGTATATCAATCACGCCGACAAAGTGGTTAAATAAAAATTGGAAAAAAATGTTTTATTAGGGTAGCCCCCCTATATGTAAAGTGGGAAGTGATTTTTTTTTAAATTTCAACCCTAACGTGTGATATATTGTTGGAAAGGTATTTAAAAATGAATAGGGGTTTCCTAAAATTATTTTTTGATAATGTCAATAATTTCAGAAATAATCGCTGCAAAAGTAAAAAACAATGTGTCCCCCCCCCTCTAACTTTTAAACCATAAGTTTAGAAAATATGAAAAAAATCTGAAATGTAGAACTTTATAAGGACAACAATAGTTTTTGTACAAAAAAGACAAAAAGTTGTACAAAATAATTTCTGGACTGTTTGTAGTATATTCGTATATGCAAGTATTTTTACATAATAGATACCCACCTTTAAACTCTTAAGTGGGAACACTTATTGTGACGGACGGGAAACTACGGAACCCTACACTGAGCGTGGCCCGACACGCTCTTGGCCGGTTTTTTTGTGGATTAATTTATTTTCTTTTTTTTTTTGTGGAGACATTTTGTTTTTTTTTTTACAGCAAAAATAATAAGGGCAAGAAGACGGCCCGCAGTCCACGATGCATCAGACAAAGCCAACGTTACCCTAGATCAGTTTAAAGGAATTGTCACAAAGTTAGCTGTAGAATTAAAAACAAATTTTGACGGAATAGCTAGACAGGGCTGAGAATGGTCCCAAAACGTTGCAAGATGCGATAGGTGGCGCCGCCAGCACTTTAACGGGCGTCCTGAAAATGGGAAGATGAATACTTCCCAAAATCAGCCTATAATGTTCCCACGGCTGGGACACAGGCCGATCCACATGGGCTCAATGCAGATTAGTGAATAAAAACGAAATGAATAAGTACATACCTTAGTGCATTAGCTAAGTGAGTGCTTTTTTTATTTTTTTTTGTTTATTACATCTTCACACCTTTATAACGGGTGGACGGATTTCAATAAAACTTGGTACACTAGTAGAAAATGATCTAGTTTGAATTACTGTCACGCTAGTGGTCGGTCGCGTACGCCAGCGAAGAAACAAAAGCAAATACGTAGTACGGTGCTATAAAGGGTGTAAAACACCTCATAACGAAGCCGAAAGGCACTTGTTCTCCTCGTCATTGCGAACATTTTTTTGTTCTACACCATAGGTACCTGGGAACCTTCTAGTTACGGAGATATTGGGGGTCAAAGTTCCAACTTTTTGACAAGTTTTTTTTTAACAAGTTTTTAATGTGAGATTTTTACTTTAAACACCTCCACGACTCCCATACTATTCTATCCATCCATCAACACAATGTTTTAAGGGCGTTACATTGAGTTCTACGTTCTACCACAAAACATGATTTTTCAACCCAAAAAAAAGTCGTTTTCCAGCAATAATTTTTGCGTAAAGTTACTTGATGTACAGAATGCTTGATTGGCGGCTTTGTGATGAGGTCTTTTACACCCTGTATAGAACCTGTATAGATACCTATACTCGTACGCGACCAACAGTGCGCGACCGACCGTCGTGACTGTAATTCAAGCCTATTAGGAAACTTTTTATCCTAGTAGCACATTCCCGTTGTTCGTTATATTACCCGGTACTAACTGGGTTGTGGAGGTCATTTATTATTTAGCCACAAACTCCTCGAAAAACAAAAAGTTTTTAATGATGATGATCCTTCTGTTACAGCTAAAATAATAAACGAAACAAAGGAACAAGAAGAAAAGGTGCGCAGTTACTTCAAAGATGTTGTCGACAAGAAGAATGTCACTCTTGAGAAGTTTAAAGAAGTCATCAGTAAGATAGCTGCGGAGTTTAAAACGAGTCTCGAAGGGCTAACTAAGAAGTTATCCGAGTATGGTCCGAAGTTGATGCAAACCGCTGTAGACGGAGCCACTAGTACTCTGAAAGATTTTGTGAAAGATCTTGTTCCTAAGTAAAGAAATCCTTGCCTGAACATCTCTCATCAATAAATATTTCTGGCCTATTATTTGAGTTTTTCTTTTTTTCCTATGGTACAGTCAAGCCAGTGAGGTGTTCATCACTCTCTACCCCTTATCCCAATTAATTAATCAAAATCAAAATCAATCAAAATCAAAGCATTTATTTCAAGTAGGCCAGTTACAGGCACTTTTGAATTGTCGAAACAAATATGAAAATTAAATGTAGCTACAGTCCCAGTCACAAGACATAAAAACTGTGAAAGTACTGTAGTTGCCCATTCCCTAGCGTAGATCTCTATGGAGAAGAATGGGCAAGAAACTCCATGGACACTCTTTTAAATCAGAATATTTTTACAAAATCTTGGTTACATCATTCATGTTGAGATGGTACATTATGTGAGAACAATGTAGCAAGATGTGCACGTTAAAGGTGTCCATAGTAAAAACAAAACAAAAACAATTCAAAAATAAAATTATTAAATTCAAATAAGCTGTGGCAGCCAAGAGCCGACCAGTCCCAACTGACAGCGCTCGTTCACGAACATGACGCATGTATCAGCACCATTCAACTCAACCATTTTGAAGGGAACCAAATGATCCGACACACGCGTCACCATCAGCGAGACATTTGAGTGAGCATGACATATCTCCTAACCGCCACGGCACATTCAAGTCAAGGAAAAACGTAGGTTTCCGGTTTCCGGTTGAAACATAGGTAATGGTCGGCGCAGCATATCATCTTCTTCCACACCTCTCTATATAAATAATAATAATAAATAAATATCGCTGGACATTACACACAGCGCCATCTAGTGCCACACTAAGCAACGAGGCTTGTGTCGTGGACACCAGATAGTTGATATACTACATAGATACTTTTTGTTTGTAAATACATACTTATTATACATATAAACATCCATGACTCGGAAACAAATGTCCATGCTCATCACACAAACATTTGCTCCGACCGGGATTGGAACCCAGGACCCTAAGAACGTAAGGCAGCCTCACTACCGCTGCGCCAGTAAGGTCGTCATATATAACTCGTCATCTCATCAGACACCTCCTTTCATACCATATCATGTTCCTTCATACAGTCTTTCCATTTTGTTTGGTGTTCCTCTACTATTATACCACATTCATACTCAGAGCCCTCCTCACAACATTTTTTCCTCATTCCTCCACATCACAGGTAACCAATTACCACAACTTTTCAGTCATCGGCGACATTTTTAGACTTTCTCTTATGTGCTCATTTCTTATTTTTAACCGACTTCCAAAAAGAGGAGGTTATCAATTCGTCTGAATATGTTCAGCCTTTTTTTCGCCAATGAGAGTTCTTTTTGAGGTATTAAAAAAAACTTAGTTTCCAAGAACTCAATAGATGGCGTTGAACTTACTATGATAGTTGGTGCCAAAGCCAAAACGCTTGGAAAAAAAACATTGTGTCACGTCACATACTCTCGTTGACTGACACTTTCATTTGCTTAACCTTCCGAATATAACCTACTTTTCTCGCGCTTTGTTAAAATCAGTTTTTTTAGGTTCCGTTTGCGTTCCTTGCATTATCATACTTACTCCTAGCGCCATCTATATAGCGACTAGGGAAGAGCTAAAAAGAAAATCCCTCATTGTGAATCGATTTCGACGATTCTTTTTTGTTTGGAAGATACGACGCGGTGGTCCCGTTTAAATTTACAACGAATCGGTCGTGATTGCTGAAATCGCTTGGATGTTTGTTGTTTTTACAACATCGTAACATAACATCACGCCTACACAGGCGGCTCTGAGGGGGTATGCAGATGTGTACAGTACACCCACATTTCGACAGTTAGGTATGTAAGGTTCCATTTTATTGGGGATAAGCCTATTTCCATGACATGTAGGTATTGTTAACAATATAAAATAAATGACTGCCTCGTTGGTATAGTGGTGGCGACTACTCAGTATGAGGTCCTGGGTTCGATTCCCAGGTCGTGCAAAGTGTTATTGGGTTTTTCCATCAGGAATTTCTCAGTAGCTGCCACAGAGTCTGGATTTGCGCCAGGGCTTGCCCCCTATTACATGGAACTTAAACATAACTGTCGAAATGTGGGTGTAGGTACTATTGGGTACACCTCAGCTCAACTCTTTGGGGATTACAGGCGTGATGTTATTGTTACGAGCTGGGTACGGGATAAATTAATTACTACCGATGAAACGACTGAATAACTTTAATAATCACAAAACACTTCAAACTCAATCACAAGTAGGTACACCACTGATCACTATTCACTTAGATATCGCACTTACTAGATTACTTCGATTCGCTCCGTACTGTAGCCAAAATAATACTGCCTGCTCCACTCGATGGAATTCGCTGCGCCCCCGCCAGGGG
This sequence comes from Xestia xanthographa, assembly GCA_905147715.2. Taxonomy (NCBI): domain Eukaryota; kingdom Metazoa; phylum Arthropoda; class Insecta; order Lepidoptera; family Noctuidae; genus Xestia; species Xestia xanthographa. The sequence continues at coordinate 22,514,265 of LR990667.1, forward strand.
GCGCGGCAGGCGGTATCAGGGCTATGCCCTCTGACCGCGGCGGCCATACCTCGGCCCGTAAAAACGGACCCGTCTTTTGGTTGGACATTGTCCAAAACTTGATGGGCGCATGACATGCGCCCATGTGTGTGGTTGCTGTATTGTGACTGTAGGCGCGCCACAGCGCTGTTGCACAGCGCTGCTTTCTTCACAGTGCCCCGGCGGTCCGTCTCCGCCGGGTGAGACCCCCGGTTACCCGAGGGAAGCCCAGCGGGAGACAACCAGCGACAGAGGCACCGACTTACAGCGCACCTACAGTGGATGTGTGATTCCCGCCCGCCCCACTAGCCAGAGCTAGCCGGCAGTGGTACGGGCTGCGGAAACGACGTGTGTGTGTGGGCGGTATTGTATGTGTAACACCGCCCATGTGTGCGTTTTCCGCGGGCCCGAGGGCCGCGTCCACGCGTGTGTCTACGTGCTTGTAGAGGAGTGCATGTGTGGTCATGGCTGCGCGCCCTGCCTATATTAACTTAGAACAAGTCGCGCAGCCGGGTGTGCGTAATGTGTGTGGAGTCATATTGTGCAGGTAAGCTGCGTGTAGCGAGGAACAGCTTACCTGGGTCCATCCGGTGGTGAAGGCGGCGGAGGGGGGGCGACCATGCATTGTTGGTCGCGGACGCTCCTGAGTCATCCTTGACGGTCTATCCACTGTACAAGGAGAGTAACGCAGCTAGGCCGTCAAGGACGACCAGTTCCACGTCCTGACCCTGCCTGATGGCACTAATTAGGTCCATCAGCAGCTGGATGGCGCGGGCTGTGAACTCCTTCTGGGCTTCTGGGCCGGCGGCTGGGCCGGCATTGGTGATGCCGCGCTCGGCATTGGATTCTTCCTGTTGTAGGGCCGTGGGCCGTGCTATGCCAGCGCCGGCTGTTGGCCCTACCGTCTTCTTCACCTCGGGCTGCGTTGGAGCCGCAGCCGGGGTCACAGCCCGCTCCAGGGTCGGAGGCAGGTCGCCCGGTTGTTCTCCCTCAGGTGCGGTGGGGGGCGCGGGTACCTTACCCTTGCCCCCTCGCTTCCTCTTCTTTCCCCTCCGCCGCTTCGAGGAGGGGGGAGCTTCTCCCCTGTTGGTGGGCCCGTTGGCCGCCGCCATCAGCGACACGCCTTGGGCCTCGGTGGTGGCCACTTCTGATGGCCCCTCGGCAACCGTGGTCGGTCGCCGTGAGGCGGTAATGGCGGCGACTGTGCCCGCTCGCCTGTTAGCCCTTATCTCTGCCTGGAAAGAAGGGCACTTGATGTTGTTGGCGGGATGCTCGCCCCCGCAGTTGGCGCACGTAGCTGGTGCGTCACGTGGGCGGGGGCAGTCCCGCGCTGAGTGCCCCTCTCCGCAGCGGACACAGGCGAGCGGTCGGTGGCAGTGGTGTGATGAGTGCCTCCACTTCTGGCACCGGTGGCACTGGGCGGGCCCACGCTTGCCCCGCCAGGCTTCTATCTTGACACCCCTCATGTATAAAAACACGGAGGTGTCAAAGATCCTGCGTACGTCGGGCGTCCTCTTGAGTACGGCGTGGAACACGCAGCCGGGTCGTCCCTGGCTCGCCTTGATGTGGCGAACGTACTCCGGCTCGTATCCCAACGCGCGGAGCTCCTCCTCGATCTCCTGTGGAGTGGTGTCAATGGGCAGCCCCCTGATGGCCACCTTGCAGCTTCGCTCCGCCGGCAGCGAGTAGGCATACCAGGAAGTGCCGTCCTCCTTCTCCAGGCCAGTCAAGTAGCGCTGGACCACCCTATATTCGAGTTCACTCTCTGGAGTGAACCGAATTCCAGTGCCAAATGGTTGGGCACTGGGGAGGTGACCCAGCTCTTCCTTGAGGGCCCTGAAGTGGGCGGCCCATCCCGGCAGCTTTTCCACCGTCAGCGGGTGATACCTCGGCCGCTTCTGCGACTTTGGCTTGGGCTGCGTGGCGGCCGTGTCACGGGGGGCCGCAAGCTGTGAGGGAGAGACAGCGTTGTCTACACTCACCCCATGCTGCGTCCCTGCTTTCGTCGGCGTCGGTAGTGGTGAGGGGGGAGGCGTGCGGCGGGTGGCCTCCGCATAGGTAGGCGACCCGATATCGGCCTGCCCTCCCCGCGGCAGCGCGTGGTCGCGCCGCGGCGGCGGGTCAAGGCAATACCGCTTCGCCTCCTCCTCGGACTCGTCCGTGCTGCGGCGCCGTCTCTGGGGTCGTGACTCCGGCCGGAAGTCGGAGCCATAACCCCTCGACGACGACGTGGTCAATCCTGGTGTGCGCCTCCCTTGCGCACTCGGCCCCGAATCATCCGACCTCGGAGACGCGAGCGACACGCTCGAGCCGGCTCGCGACGAGCATGCCGACCGTTCTGCTGGTGAGTCGTAGGCCGAGGCACGAGGGGGCGCCGGCGAAGCGGGCACCTGGGGCGCCAGTAGAGCCTGGCGCGCTCCCGGTGCCAGCCTGGGGTCCCGGTTGGAGAGCCTCGCCACGGACGCGGCCCCGGAGGGCGCAGTCAACGCGGCGGGGCGTGCAGCCGTGGCGGCGCGTTGTTGCACGGCGGGGCGCACAGGTGGCGCTGGTGCCGGCACTGGGGTGGCCACTAAGGTGCGTGGCAGCGGAGTGGGCGACACGGGCGCGGGCGCGCGCCACGGAATCGCGGGCTCTTGCACGGGCGGCGCGGGATTGCGCACAGCCACATGCGTGGGAGCGGCGGCGCGCAGTTGCGGCGCGCGGCCTGTGTTCACAGCGGCAGTGAGGGGGGCGGGTGTCTGAGATGGAACCGGGCGGGGCGCAGACGGGCGCACAAACTCGGCGTGCGGTTGGCTCGGCGGTGGTGCCGGCGCAGCACGCGCAGGCGCCGGTGACGCCGACGGGCCACACGCATCGGCAGCCGCGCCTCGACTCGCCCCGACCCCTTCCCTCTCCGCCCGGGCTTCAGCCGATTTCTTCTTCCGTCTGGTGGCGGCGGACCTCTTCTTGCCGGTCGTCTTCCTCTCCTCACTACGAGGGGGGGGGGGACCGGGCGGCGCTGGCTCGGGCAGCACGAAGCCGATGTTCGGCATCGATACCGTCCGCTCCAGCACCCAGAGACGGGCCTCGTAGTCGGCGTCACCGTGACCGGACGAGTCACGGGCGCCGGACATCTTCTTGTCGGTGGCTTCAGGTGGTGAGTGGGCTCGCGATCGCAGGCAGCGCCCTAAGGCGCCGGGCAGCGTCGGTGACTCCCCCTGTGCTCGCACCGGTGCTGGGCACTTGCGCGAACACAGGGAAAGCGAAGGTAGTGGCGATCCGCGCGAGCGGAAGTTTTCGGCAAGTACCCACAAATTGGTTCACTTTACCGAAAACTTCCTCCGGAGTCCGTCTGCAGCGCTGTAGTGGAGACGTCAGCTCTGGACCACTGGCGAATCCAATGACTGCCTGCTCCCGCAAACACGTCGACTATTTATATGACGACCGAACGTTTGAGAAAGATCCAGAATCTTCTAGACAATTCATACTAGGTCATTGTCCTACGAGAAACTTCCACAACTTTTGTACAAAGGAAAGAAATAGGTACTTTATGCCCTGGGCGTACGGTCGAAATTACAATGACAACTTCCTGATGTATTTTATAGGTAGTTTGCGAATTTGTACCTACATCATTCGATACATACCTACTACTACCTACCTACTTACTTAGTTGTAGGTACCTACTATTAGAAGCTACTTGTATTGTAGGTATGGGTACGACGTAACATTATGTTATGTTAAAATAAATCTATAGCTAATATTTGTATAGGATATTACAACTAAAAATTGAAAAGTAAAAAACTTTTTTGCAAAAAATAAAACCGACTTTGTTTTTGAAGTCGGTTTTATTTTTTGCTAAAAAGTTTTTTATATCCATTCGCGTAACACCACACAGGGTCCCTTAACACTCTCATAATCTATAACCTAGTAACAGTCGCTCCGTGTAAAATACTGGTATTCAGCTGCATCCGGTTAGACTGGAAGCCGACCCCAACATAGTTGGGAAAAGGCTAGGTAGATGGGGCAAATGATGGCGTGTCAAATAAAAAAACCTTTTAAAATGTTCATAATATCTATATTTACATACTTGACTAGAAGTACAATACTAATATACAAACACAAATAATATTTACTAACTATTTATTTAATAACAATTGGTTTATTAATACTGATATTATTTAACTTTATTTTCGGTTAGCATACATCTGAAAACCAACTGTAAAATTCCACTTCTTGTAAAATACTAGTAATCAGCTGCATCCGGTTAGACTGGAAGCCGACCCCAACATGGAAAAGGCTAGGCAGATAAAAACCCTACCGGTTACAAACCAACAAAACATTGTTTTTCAGATGTATGTAACCAAATTTTTAACATGTAATTTTTTGATTATAAACTTAAAATTCTGCTCACGCCTTACTAGAAAGAGTACAGCGTGTTAAAATGAGGAGACACAGGAAAAGATAATCTAAGAGGGCGCCACCATAGCTGGTCTCAATTTTGACCAATGAGGTTAAGCTATTTTGAAATATAAAATGACATTATCACATTTTCAACCAACGACGATGTTGGGAACCAGCTATGCTAGCGCCAATAGTTCCACAGTCTGTCTCCCTATTGCCATAGACTGCTCAGCTGCAGATCTTCGAATGTATGTATCATCATGATTTTTAAGTAAATTGACTAAAAAATATACAAAATTAACTAACTTAGGACATAGGAACATAAGTGCAATAGTTATAGTACTTAGATATATTTTAACAGTAACTTTAAAAGGAAGCATTCTGAACTTTGGCAACGTCGCAAATAGCTGTCAAATAGTAGGTACCTATGCTATTAAAAAATATACACGTCAAATTGAGAACCTTTATTTTTTATTTAACATGATTTTTTATTTTTATTAACATGACTCCTTTTCTATTAATATGTTTTTTTTTTTGCTAAGGTACCGAATTTAAACTGTATTATTGAATTTTATTTTATTTTTGAATTGTTAACCCTAATAATAGGCGTGTTTTGTTCTTTTCTATTGAATTTTCGAAACAATGCAAAAATTGTTTATGAAATAAATAAAATCCTTTTTTATCGTCGGTTAAAAATTTGAATAAATGCTGCTTTTACAACACAGTCCATCATCATCATCATCAGCCTATAATGTTCCCACTGCTGGGACACACGGCCTCCTCTCAATGAGAGGGAATGGGCCACTATATAATCCACCACGCGGGCCCAGTGCGGATTGGTAGATGTCACATGTCTTCGAATTTTTGGTTCTAGGATATGCCGGTTTCCTCACGATGTTTTCCTTCACCATTTTGAGAGCAGTTGTGATAAAATTAATTACACAAAGTAATGCGCCTGTCTGAGTTCGAACCCACGACTTACTGTTCGTAACTCGGGGCCGCAACCACTGGGCTGCCGCTGCTCTCTAACGCAACACAATCCACTTGGAATTTATTATTAATATTTTATTGCAACACTTGTTTTTTTTTTCAATTTTGCATGAATAAATCAAAAAAGCGAAATATTTGACAGATATTTACAGTGATGCTTACTTTCAGAGTACAAAGCCTTAATACTACTTATTGTTGACAAATTGTTGTATAATTGTTGAATGTTAATTACCAATAATTATTGTACCTCATAGTTCGTAGGTACTCCTTTTTACGTGAGGCTAAATTTAACGCCATGTAAAACATAACGGGGGACATACTTTCATACAAACATCACGCCAGTAACCCCCGAGGAGTTAGGCAGAGGTGTACCTAATACTACACCCACATTTAGCCAGTTACGTTCAAATCCCATGTCATCCTCCACTCGAATACAAGCGGAGAAATGGTGGACCTCGGCACCAGGGTGTAGACAATCCAAGGAAGCTATGCCATCCCTGGACACAAAGCTGACCAGCCCGCTTAGCATGAACGCCATAGACACGAAAGAGACTCGACAAATCTTTTGTTCATCTGTCATTGAATCGACATAATGACAGATGAACAAAAGATTTGTTGAGTCTCTTTCGTGTCTACGGCGTTCATGCTAAGCGGGCTGGCCTTCTGCGCCTGCACCCCTAGCCAAGTTGACAATCAACAATCGTTAACGCTACTATTTAAATGAATGGGAATGACATCATCTCAACGTTAAATCACGTGATCAACACAAACGAATAGAAAATTCGTAGACAAGTTTACATCGTTCAAAATGATAGAATAGAATGTTATCGTTTCTACAATGTTGATCGCTAAACTGTAGTTTTTATCTACAGACATTAGAGAACGAGCGATCGACTCAGTCGTGTCAACTTGGCTACCAATTTAGCGCTTTCTACAATCGCTTACGCCGAGGCGTTTACGATTGTAGAAAGAGAATCGATACGAAACGTTTGTAACTTGGCTAGGGGTGCTGAACAGAGATAGCCTACGTCTGGTGGCGGGGACCATCACTGGACACTGTTCACTAAATAAACACTTCCACACCCTAGGCATCACTGACAGTCCCCTGTGCAGAGCATGCATGGAGGCGGAGGAAACGGTGGCGCATGTGCTCCTCGAGTGCACTGGCGTTACCAAGATTCGCGAGGAGACCCTGGGAACACCAAGATCCCTTGCGGACGCCCTGAGAAGACCGGGAAGTTTGATCTGCTTCTGGAGGGAGGTGGGCTGGTTGGAGTAAACGGCCACCACGGCTCACGCACAATGGTCCACTTTAAGGACTAAGTGCGGAAACCGAAACCCCATTATAGATGGACTATCTATCTATAATGGGGTTTTGGTGGTAATAGCTCACCCCTATTACATGTAATAGGGGTGAGCCTATTACCATCAATCATGCACAAATACGTATTACGTGGCTGCTACTGTAAAATTCCTGATGGAAAAACTCAATAACAATTTGCCTGACCCGGGAATCGACTACTAGACCAACGAGGCAGTCCGATACGTTCATACAGTACACTCGTAACTCTGCCTTTCCCTGCTGAAAATTCTAGCGTGATGCATTGTTAAGATAATTATTGTAATAATTAGAATATCATTGTGTAATAACATAAAACTACATACAGTGTTAGTTTTCAATAACCGGCCAAATTTTCAGAAATTGTTTAGAATCGGTAATATTTTCGATTTATTGAAAAAAATCAGACCAGTCTTTGGGGACTGCCGATAGAAGTGAAAACAAAAAGTACACAGGCCCCGCCCCAGTCGTAGCACTGGTTATGGCCCGCGCATTGCCTATGTGGTGCTACGCCGTAGCGGATGCTACGAGTGCTACGAACGGCTACGAAGCGTCACCGCACGTTAAGTTACGTGACGATGAGTTCAATGTTTTTCCTTCACCCAAAAAGTGCTCAACGCGCCAAAAGAAGTTTTCACTTCAAAAAAATCAATATTCCTTTTAGTAAAATTTCATTCCTGTCCACCACTAAACAGCAAAAGTGAGGATATTATAACAGCACAATTCAGTTCAACAACCTAGATAGGTAGCAGTTAGCACACATATACATTTGGCGGTGCATGCACGCACACAAGTTGATTCCCACTAGGTTTATGATTTAGGAAATTTTTAGGACACTTTCAAATGAATGCTATTATTTTATTTTATATTTTTCGACAACAATATTTAAAATGCTCTTTTGGTTTGAAATCTAGATCTTAATTTTAATATTTGGCTGGTCATTGAAAATTATCCCTGTATAATTACATTAATTACAAACACAGGTACTACTTTTTGCCTCAACAACATTTGCGTAATTTTTTCCCAAAACACTTTCCGTATTTTGCAATTCAACCTTGTATGGATTGCCAGATGACATACCTAGTCAGTGTTGCAAGTTTATAAACGTGTTTTTGCAAACTGTTAAAGAATTTAAGATGTAGCTCTATAGTGTGTCAAGGTTATTCAAGTCTAACCAAGAGGTACACATAATAACTGTATTGTAAAGGTCAGATAGGCAGTCGCCCCATGTAATATACTGGTATTCAGCTGCATCTGGTTAGATTGGAAGCCGACCCCCACATTGTTGGAAAAAAAGTGTGTTGATGAGGATTGCTCTTGCCGTGGTAATAATCCGACCGTGACCTAAGCACGCGCTGTCACTCATAAATAAGAAAGTGGTTCATAGACCCCGAATACCTCATTTCACTATTTGTTTAATTAACAACAATACATGGCGCAGCCGGTTTATGAACCAAAAAGCAAACAGTAAATATAATATTTAAAGAAAGGAAAAAGTTCCCAAACGACACGAAGACGCCGATGAACATAGAAGAAGAAGAAATGAAATGCATAACGATAGCACAGACGATAGCGAACATAGAATACAGGATGCATGAACCACTTTCAATAAATTCCGTAGAAGATCTACTGCCAAAATGGAAAAAAATCAAACAACAATTCCAGGTATTTTTAGCAGCAGCCGGGTTCGGAAGATTATCCAAAAAAGAAAGTGCCAGTGTGGCTATATTGGTGGCGGCAGCTTACAATTAGTGTTGCCATTACAATTATCTACCCAGCAAGGTAGCAGCAGTGTTGGCGGTCCAGAGTGCACCCCACAGTAAGCCAACTCTTGATAGATTACAGCCCACTCCCTCCCATAGAGAGGAGGCCTGTGTCCCAGCAGTGGGAACATTATAGTCTGTTTCAACTCGCAGAGGTTGTTTTAATGCACTAATTGGCATTTTTTTATTATATTAATGAGCCTCTAAACGGTCTGATTGAGTCATCGAGTCAGTGTGACATCTTCTCAATGAGTTCTTGCAGTGCTAAAGCTTTTGATAGTCTTCTTCTGAAATCCTGGAACAAGATGAAAGGTTTTGTTAGAATTATAAAAGTTTGAAAGTAATTATGATTGAATGTTTAGATTTGACATAACATTACGCCTGGAATCCCGAAGGGATAAGCAGAGCCACACATTTCGCCAATAGGGAATATGCATACCTACATTTTCTTTTTTTCATTTTGATACAGAATGTTAAAATACTATAAAAATAATGACTAAAAGCGAAAACAAGACATAAATTGGATAAACATCACAAAAGTTATAACCATTTAAACTTTTGTTTCTATCTCTTTCTAGATAAACGGAATTTAGTATGGATTTTGTACGTCGATGTAGCGAATGACGTCATTCGCTGTTTCGGATCTCTCTGTCTAATCAGCAGTTTCAAATGCTTATAACTTATTATTTTTTATAGATATTAAAAAAAATATTTTACTTTGCTATTTCTGATGTTAATAACCTTTGTTTAGAGTGATAAAAAAAATCATGCATATACCCTATTATGATCTAAGTCCGATACAGTTTAACAATTTCACTTCGATAGATTATAATGTACTTCATCATCATCATCACCATCATCAGCCTATTAATGTTCCCACTGCTGGGACACAGGCCTCCTCTCTATGAGAGGGAATGGGCTATTATCCACCACGCGGGCCCAGTGCGGGTTGGTAGATGTCACATGTCTTCGAATTTTTTGGTTCTAGGACATTTCCTCACGATGTTTTCCTTCACCGTTTCGAGAGCAGCGGTGATGAAATAAATTACACATAGTAATGTGCCTGTCTGGGTTCGAACCCACGACTTACTGTTCGTAAGTCGGGGCCGCCACCACTGGGCCACCGCTGCTCTCTATAATGTACTGATAATGTACTTTCAGAAAAATAATGTGTTAAATTGTAAGCAGTATGTTACGGTTTACAATCTTTCGACAGTTTACAATCTCACGAGGTAGATTATAATCTAACGGTATTTTAAATTTTTACGGTGACATTTATAACCATACTAGCTTATGCCTGCGGCTTCGCCCGCGTATAGTTCGATAATTGTCCCATGGGATCTTATTATCGGGATAAAAAGTGTCCTATGTGTTAATCCAGGTTATAATTATCTGTGGGCTAAAGGAGAATGGCCAGGTTGGACCCACGTAATTTAAAAATCAACGGAGCGCTGCCCGTTCATGGTCTATTTTATATTAATTATAGTAAAGAGTTTGTCAGAGCTCTATATAAAAAATATTGAGTTACTAGGTGATGGGAATTAAAAGTTACGAATGATTTTAATTTACCTATATAAAAATAAGTCATCGTGCAGTTTCCGAACGCAACGTTTGACATTTACCTTCTTACAACTGAGAAATGGAATGTCAGTGTCAAATTCATCTGTGGACATAGTCTGTGGATCATTCCATTGTTTGTTTGTGTTCAACGGCTACGTGGAATACGGATAAATGTTATTTTATGCCATTCTACTAAACAATAACCAATAAGTCCGTGCCTTAAGTTAGGTTATAATCTTCTACCTTTCATATCTTTTTTCTCCCAACTTCTATAACCTTCTTTCCATTTGCTATTTTGTTAGTCTTAAGTCGTTCTTTAACTATTCACAAGTTTCCTCAATGTACGCTACACATATCACTGGGTCCCGAATCACATGTAATCTCGCCATTCTCCTTTCTTCCAATTCCGTTCAGTAGTTTTTGCGTGAAAGAGTAACAAACATACACACATACTCACACACACGCATACAAACTTTCGCCTTTATATTATTAGTGTGATTTACCAACCTGATATAGCGCATGGCCACTATGAGGCACTCGGGAGGCGAACATGTCCTTAGACATGAGACACAGAGCCTTCCCGTTCATCGGGAACCTCTCGGGCAGGCCCCCTCGTCGCGCCACCCACGTGCCCACCTCCGCGCGGCCCCAGGATCGAGGGTCTGAGGAAGAAAGAAGCGAATGGGTTAAAACATAGCTAGAAATCATTCTGAATTAACCAGGCTTGTAATTTCTTCCGTGTCTCGGAAAGCACGTTAAGCCGTTGGTCCCGGCTGTCATTTGTAGATCTTTGACAGTCGTTAAGTAGTCAGTGGCCCGAAAGTCTGACAACCAGTCTAAGTATTCACAAACTCTTCGATTCGATTTCGATTCGACAAGTCGTATGTCTGTCTTTTTTTGGCATTACGAAAGCGAGCGAGATAGACTTTCCGAATCGAAATCCAATCGAAGCGTTTGTGTATAGCTATGCAGATGTTATTACCAAGGGATATCGTATTACCACGGTAATATTATGATACAGTACTTTAACTCGGCCGCATGATAGAAATAAATGCCTACAGCCGCGCGGTACGTAAACATGCGTTAGGGCTGCCCGTCTCCAGCATTTTAATTACATTTGCCTACTTTCTGTTTCTATTTAGTTTTGTGATTGTAAATATCCTTTTTTATATAAATAAATGAAATACTTTGTATATTGAATAGGAAATGTTCAATAAAAATGCGTGTTGTTTTTTGATTGGTAGATTTAATTAAAAAAACATGTTTTTGTTTGAAAAACAAATCGGGCTTATAAATTTGCGACCGAAAAATATTTGCGCCTCGACTGAGTCGTACGAAATGCTTTATTGTTAAATTTTAAAGTACAGGCACCGAAGTTTTAACACAAGCGTAAGTAGGTAGGTACCTACCGTATCATGATTCATTCAGGACCGCATATAACTACCTATTTCACTCGTCTCAATAACTGTCCGTTACTCTATTCGCTTTATATATTAATCCAAACACCTTTTTTTTCGTGAGATAAAAGGAAATACTTATCCATTAAAAAGACACACGTTATGTACCTACCTACTAGTAAGTAAAATTATTTTATAGTCTTACCTTTCAGAGTTTCCAGGTAATTTAAAAAAACTTATGTCTGGATGCGTTATTGACGAATTCATACAACCAAAAACAGCACAATATTTCCTACTCGTCATATTAACTGATTTTTAGAGAAAAAATCGCGCGGTTATTGTTAAAAAAACAACACACCGTCCGTTCGACACTGCGGTACAGCCGTGACTGTCTGCGCCCCAAGTGCACCCCAAGATCGAGGCGCGTAGGTATAGCTCGCGTTTCGTCCGTTTCTATGAAGTTGGAGTACTGTATCATAATATTACTGTGGTATTACCCAGTACTAACTGGGTTGTGGAGATCAGATAGGCAGTCGCTCCATGTAACATACTGGTATTCAGTTGCATCCGGTTAGACTGGAAGCCGACCCCAACTTAGTTGGGAAAAGGCTAGGCAGATGAATAAAATTCCATCGGATTTTTTTCAATAGTAGTACGAAGTCTGGATTTGAGCAATGATAGCAATGTAATATCAAGTGGTATACTATGGGCCCGCTATATTAGCCGTAGAACTAACCGATGACACTTGTGGAGTGTGGTAGATATATTTGAGAGCTAGTAACTCCGTTCTTCGCAGGGCGGGTGGTAGACAGTAGTTCGATAGCAGTAACCGAAAGTGCGAGTGGAGGTAGCAATGTCCTGATTCCTGTAACAGCACTGGTGTGCAGTCTTGACAGGCAATCCCGCCACCAAATTGCTGACTGGCCCCCACAGGATCACCTATTCCTCAAGTAGTAATTTGACGGCACGGCTGGCGCAGTGACTGAGGGATTGGCGACTGCGCTGCGTGTCACAGGTTCGATCCCCGCACGGAACAAATACCTATTTGAATGGCCTACACTACAGGTTCCAGGTCTGGCTGTTTGTGTACTACAACACTACAACAGCCCATAACGTCCACTGCTGGACATAAGCCTCTCCCATAATGGGAGGAATTGCCGTAATCTCTACGCTTGGCAGGCGGATTGGAGATCACAGTGATGAAAGACCAACAGAAAACGCTGGGGCAGCAGCGTTCTCTGGTCTACGGAGGCGCAAGGTGTTCTGCCTCAGACATTAGTCGCCTTATACGACACCCATGAGTGTAATGGGTTGGTTCTATTCTACTCTGCCGGATACCACACGGCTATCTGCTGTTTGTGTATGTGAGGCTGCCATGATACAGGAATAAGTCATAGAGTGTTGCAACATTTAAAAAATAAAAGTGGATGAGACTACGGATATAGAAACAACTACAACAACTGCAACTATTATGCAAAGATGGTGTCGAAAATACTTACCTAGAGGAAGGTCATCTTCTTGTAGCACCCTGAGGTCCAGGGCATCCCACTTGGCGTGCGGAGGAGGCACTCTGTCGCAACGAGCTTGAGTAGGCATAGTTACAGTTGAAGATCTGAAAATTAGAGAAAAATACGGTTTAGTGTTAATTCTTAACAACGATTGGCCGGATCGGGCAAAGCTTTATTGAGTTTTTCCATCAGGAATTTCTCAGTTGCAGACATGGATTCTGGATTTGACTATAAACTGGCGAAATGTAGAACAACAAACAACAACCCATAACGTCCACTGCTGGACATAAGCCTCTCCCATGATTGGAGGAATTTGCCGTAATCTCCACGCTTGGCAGGCGGATTGGAGATCGCAGTGATGAAAGACTAACAGAAAACGCTGCTGCCCATTCTCTGGTCTACGGAGGCGCAAGGTGTTCTGCATCAGACATTAGTCGTCTTACACGACACCCCTGAGTGTATAATGGGTTGGTTCTATTCTACTCTGCCGGATACCACACGGCGTCAAATGTAGGTACACCTCTAATCCTTCGGGGATTACATGGCGTGATGTTTTTTATGACCTAGAGCAGTGTTTTTCAACCTTTTTCATGATACGACACCATAGTATAAAAAATTTTGGCGACCCCCCCGACCCTTCGCTTTTTTTATCATCATCATCTGCTTAGCCTTTTCCCAAGTTTTATTGGGGTCGGCTTCCAGTCTAACCGGATGCAGCTAAATACCAGTATTTTACATGGAGCGACTGCCTATCTGACCTCCACAACCCAGTTAGTACTGGGTAATACGATACCCCTTGGTAAGACTGGTTGTCAGACTTTTTGGGCCACTGACTACCTGTAACGACTGTCAAAGATCACAAATAACAGCCGGGACCAACGGCTTAACGTGCTTTCCGAGGCACGGAGGAAACTCGGTATGTAATGGATGGTCACCCATCCACAGACCAACCTAGGCAAGCACGGCTTAGCCCAAAGATCGACCCGAGCGGCTGCTATTATTTAGCCACGAGCTCCTAACTCCTTCGCTTTTTTTATATAAGTACCTATTTTATTATATGACAAATATTACATCCATACATTTTTTTTAATGCATTTGCATAATTAGGATTCGGAAAAATATATTATTATGAAGGTATTTAACATATTTTTTTTATTTGGAATTTGATTTAATTCTCTATGTAACAAAATCGGATCCACAATGGGAGAAATTAGTTACTGACAAACAAGCGAATAAACCTTACTAGGATAGATATCTACTCATCATCATCATCATCATCAGCCTGTAATGTTCCCACTGCTGGGACACGGCCTCCTCTCAATGAGAGGGGAATGGGCTACAATCCACCACGCGGGCCCAGTGCGGATTGGTAGATGTCACATGTCTTCGAATTTCACATGGTTCTAGGACATGCCGGTTTCCTCACGATGTTTTCCTTCACCGTTTTGAGAGCAGTTATGATGAAATAAATTACACAAAGTAATGCGCCTGTCTGGGTTCGAACCCACGACCTACTGTTCGTAAGTCGGGGCCGCCACCACTGGGCCACCGCTGCTCTTCCACCGCTGCTAGATATAGATATCAACTAATAGGTTTTTATTTTGTTAATTTGTATGAACATAAGTAAGTACAAATGTTTATAATAATTATGCTTTAGTTAACATTTTCTAATTAAATCTATATTTCTAGGCTTAATTGTTTTGTATATTTATAAGGGGAGGGGTGTCTTCACGAATAAAAGCATCTTCATTATTCATTGTGTTTTATTTATAAATCACTTTTTATATAATTTAACTTAACAATTATAACACTTTTATGCAATCAAACCGATTTCAAAATAACTCAAATTAAATATTCAAAATAAATTAAAATAATAATAAAATAATATTCACTCCAAAAACGTCCGACCGACTTGGATGTCAATGAACGAATGACCACTGCTCGCTGCGCACGCCTTTATAAGCACTTTGCCTTTCACTTTTCGACCGGGTGGGGCGTCGATGGCGGGGCGCGCCGCATGAGTAGTTCGTGACGTTTCGTTGCACGTGCGCTCTGCGCGTTGTTAAAATAGTTGCGCCGATACGGCCATTCTGATGATGGGTGCGTCCCTGCGCCGACATCTTATCGTAATCTAAAAAAATAACTTTATTAGTTTTTAAATACAAGTCTCGTTGATTGCCAATCAACCTCATAGCCTCAGCGCTAATTTCGAATTGATTCGCGAATCATTTTAACATCAACCTCATAGCCTCAGCGCTAATTTTGGTCATAGGTCATAGAACCTCAAAGCCTCATCGCTCATTTTGGTCCAGCCTCAACGCATCGTTTATTTTACCTTCACGTGATTACACTTCTATACTTACAACGTTAACATGATTTAAGTAATACTGTTCTCATCAGACGTCTCGTTTTCGTTCATGTCTCTATTCATTGCCGATACGGCCACGTCACTTTGAACTGCAAAGTGTGGAGCTCTTCTTAAATGTTCGTGGCAAACCTTCCTGCATCGACCACGACCATTAATTCGACGAATTTCGTATCTGTCGTGTGGTAAGACCTTTCTTACTTCGAAGGGTCCGTCATACTTTTGGCTTAGTTTAGTGCCTAGTCTTGGAGGCTCTTTTAAGAGAACATATTCACTCTTCTCAAATCTCTTTACTTTAGCTTTATTTTTATCGTAGCGCATTTTGTCTTTTTCAGCCTGTTCGGTCATCCTTCTTGACACAACTTCTTTCATCATTGCTGGATCAACTCTTTCGTTACGCTCGTCAATGAGGTTTAGGAGTTCTGGAGGGACACTTCCTTTTTTTCCAGTTAACAGTTCGATAGGTGTTAGACCTGTGGTTTTTGAGAAAGTGGAGTTGATAGCTAGTTGTAAAGCTCCCAGTGATTTTTCCCAATGACATTTTTGTGTGTTTTTTATAATAGTCAAGCCATTCTTTATAATTCTCATTATTCTTTCTACTTGACCGTTTGCTCTACTTGTATATCCGGCGCATTGATGCAATTCTATCCCATATTGGTCACAGTAGTTTTTGTAATGTGAAATAAATGCGCCATCGCCATCAACAATGATGCGTTTTGGAGCACCAAATAAATAAACTATCTCTTTGAGATGTTTTAAGGCACTGGTTTGGGTTTTGTTTTTGGCATGTTGTAAGATGACAAACTTTGTATAAGCATCAATTGCTACAAAAACATATTCCTTCTGAGAAGCAGTACCACTGAGTTTGCCGGAAATATCTATGTGGATGGTGTGAAAAGGTTCAGGTATCTTTTCGATTGGGTTCAATCGACTTTGTGCAGCTCCTGACGACCCTTTCATAGTCTTGCATATTACACAGTGTTCTACAAAGTATCTGACTGTTGATGACATTTTGGGAAACCAAAAGTTTTCTTTAAGTTTTTCCAACGTCTTCTCCCATCCCATGTGCTTGAGAGCTTCGTGATAGGTGTTAATAAGACTCCATCGATAAGATTGTGGGACAACTTTGGTCAGTTTCATTTTTCCGTTAGAATTAGTTTTGGAGTGCAAAACGTTGTCTTTGAGTTCGTAATCTGGATAAAGGTCATGATTTGTATTAATTTCTTTGATGATTTTACTTAGTTCAGGATCACGCCGTTGTTCTACAATCAGCCAGTCATCTTTGGTTGTCAAATTCATAACAACTCGAAGTGGGTTTCGACTTAAGAAATCTGCATGTTTCAATTGTTCGCCTTTTCGATATTCTACTTCAAATTCAAAATTTTGTAGGAAGGCCCACCATCTGTGAATCCTAGGCAACAGTTCTTGTTTGTAGCGTGATGCTTTTACAGCATTACAGTCTGTTATAACTGTGAATTTTCGTCCATATAAAAAATGACGAAAATGCTTAATTGCTCGGACAATTGCCAACGTTTCAAGCTCGTAGCTGTGATATTTAGATTCAGCGGGCGTTGTCCTCATGCTGAAATAAGCAATCACATGGCGAATCCCATCTTTTAATTGGATCAGCACTGCTCCAAATCCTATTGCACTAGCATCAGTATGAAGCTCTATTGGATAGTTTTCTTTGAATATTGTAAGCAGCGGTGCTGAAGTCAGATAATTAATTATCTTGGATCGTACGGCTTCATGTTCCTCAGTCCAATTCCATTTTACACCGGATTTGGTCAAGTTGTATAGTGGT
Organism: Xestia xanthographa; assembly: GCA_905147715.2. Taxonomy (NCBI): domain Eukaryota; kingdom Metazoa; phylum Arthropoda; class Insecta; order Lepidoptera; family Noctuidae; genus Xestia; species Xestia xanthographa. Next base: position 22,531,389 of record LR990667.1, read on the forward strand.
ATCATTATAGTTGAGAAGTTGGATATAAATCGGCGAAAATACCCAGCCAAGCCATTGAATTGTCTTAGCTGCTTCACGTTTTCGGGAGGAGGGGTTCTTGCCAATGCGTCAACTTTAGATGAACTAGGCCTCACCTTTCCACCACTAACTATGAAGCCAAGATATTCAATAGAAATCTTCAAAAATGAACATTTTTTAATATTTATGGAGAAGCCACATTTGGTAAGAGCTTCTAGAACTTGTTCCAGTTTTTGGAAACCTTCAGCAATTGTTTTACTTGGGATAAGCACATCATCCATGTAGACAAGCGCGATTTTACCTCGTAGATCTCCCAAAGCCTTATTTATAGCCCTTTGATAGACCGACGGTGCATTTGTTAGTCCGAACGGCATTGTTAAATATTCATATTGGCCGTCGGGGGTGATAAACGCAGTCTTCTCAATTGATGCAGGAGATATTGGTATTTGATGAAATCCCGCTGCCATATCAAGGCAAGTGAAATATTTTGCATCAGCGAGTTGATCGAGTTGTTCCGAGATTAATGGCAGTGGGTAATGGTCGCGTACAGTATTTGCGTTTAATTCCCTGTAGTCCACGCATAACCGGTCTTCGCCATTTTTCTTTTTCACCATTATAATTGGACTTGCAAAAGGTGAATTGCTTTCCCTAATTATATTTCGTTCTTGAAGCTCTTTAATAATTGCCTGGACTTTCTCGCGTTCGATTGGTGCCAGTCTGTAAGGTCGCCGATTTACAATTTTGTCGGGGTTCTTTAGTCGAATAGTCAATTCACCTGTCGTTATTCTTGATCCCGACACGCTTTCCGTGAAATATTCGTTATATTTGTTCAATATATTCATCAAGTTGTCTATTTCCTTCTTGTTTGTTATATCCGTATTTATAGTGCTTGAAGACAGATTCCATATTTCTGTCGTGTTTCTGCGTTGCTCATCTCTAGTCACTGATATTCCAGTGTTTGTCAATGTAACTTTTATGCCTGGAATAGTCAACATATCTCTTCCGATTAGAATATCTGCGGGTAATTCGTGGTCCAGCACTATGTGAAAATCGAGCTCAAGATGTACGCTGTTCATTTTGCACACAGAAGTTACTTTGCTGAAGGATATGACAGATATCGGCCCGATACCCTTTAGATGAGTCGTCTTGTTTATTTTTGGTCCAGGAAGAGTGAGGGCTATCGATTCCCTCACCAGTGAACAATCAGCTCCGCTGTCAAATATGGCTTGAAAATGCTTATTGTCAATTGTGATGGGGATAACATTTTTGGCATTGTTTTCTTTGACTTGGCACAGATTAACATTTTTTTCAGCATTAATTCGTTTGTAACAAGTTTCATAATTGTGTCCAGGAATAGAGCAATAGGAGCATTCTTTTCTCTTTTTATCTTTGGCCTTGGCTGCTTCAGTTTCTCCGGTGGTGGATGTACTTGGTTGTTGTGTTTGTTCAGTGCGAGCACGTGCAATTGAGTTTTGGCTACACCACCGAGCTCGATGTCCTTGTTTGCCGCATACGAAGCATGTCATACCCTGGTCTGATTTATTGCCGTCGATTTTTTGCTTTTTATTGGGTATACGCTCTTGTGTTGTTGGAAGCTTACGTTTCCGCATTGTTTTTGCAATCGCTATTAGCTCTGGGACTGTTTTGCACTTGCTGTTTAGAAGCTCTGTACGGAGTTCGTCTTCTTGTATACTACCGATCACAAATTCAACAGCATCTTCTTCTGTTGGATCCGGTTTGACAATTTTCTTAAACATTTTCCAGACATTTGATATGTATTCTGGTACGTTATCTGCGTCATTAATGGTGTATCTTCGAAATTTCAATACATCGGAAAAATAACGAGATTCTGGCTCAAATGTTTGTAACATGTCTTCTTTCATTTCTGCCCAAGTCGTTGTTCTCAGTAGACAATCATCGGCCCAGGTTTGCGCCCTTCCTTTTAAAACACTTGCAGCTTTAAGACGTACTTCGTGATCCTTTAATTTGTATTCTTCTTGGGTTCTTGTTATGAGATTTACCCATTCTCTCACGTCTGTGCCTTTATCAGGGTCATAACTTGGAAAGTAGACATCAGAAATGCGAACCGCACGGTTCTCATCAGCATGAAACATTTTCATCATTGAAGCAAGAGCTGCATGATTTTCTTGAGACATTTGCATCATCATTTCACACATTGTATCCTTGAATGTATTAGCCAGGAGTGACAAGGTTGCTGTGTTTGCAAGAGCAGGTTGTTGGCGTCGATTCGTCCCCTCTTCTGATATAAGGGGAGGGGTGTCTTCACGAATAAAAGCATCTTCATTATTCATTGTGTTTTATTTATAAATCACTTTTTATATAATTTAACTTAACAATTATAACACTTTTATGCAATCAAACCGATTTCAAAATAACTCAAATTAAATATTCAAAATAAATTAAAATAATAATAAAATAATATTCACTCCAAAAACGTCCGACCGACTTGGATGTCAATGAACGAATGACCACTGCTCGCTGCGCACGCCTTTATAAGCACTTTGCCTTTCACTTTTCGACCGGGTGGGGCGTCGATGGCGGGGCGCGCCGCATGAGTAGTTCGTGACGTTTCGTTGCACGTGCGCTCTGCGCGTTGTTAAAATAGTTGCGCCGATATATTGAGGTAGTTTTCGCGACCTCTTGCGACCCCCCATAGAGGCATCGCGACCCCGCTATAGAGGCTTCGTGACCCCAGGAGGTCGCGACCTACAGGTTGAAAAACACTCATCTAAAGTACAAAACCAGTCACCCATCCAACAATTAACCTCACCAACAGCAGCTTAACTCACAAACCACAATCGATCCATCCGTTCTTTTATTTACATTCGTTACAATAACCCGCATCCCACATGATTATGTAACAACACAAAATTGTCGCCATTTACTACTATTAGCGTTCGCCGCATCCGTTTCCGGTAGCAAAATGCCGGCCATATCCGCCATCTTGAATAGGTTTTGTTATGTTCAGCCTATTGTGGGGTATTTCCCGATTTTTGTCCTATATCCGTTTGGGATCGGCTATTATTTGGTGAATTTTAACAATTGTGTCATTTAAATACATATAATTTTAGTTGTATTACTGGTAATGCCTTTGTGTTATATAAGCCTCTGGAGGTCAAATCGTTCGGGGGTTGTAATCAATAAAAATAAAAGCATTCATTTCCGACGGCCTGAATGGCGCAGCGGTGGTGAGGCTGCCTTGCGTTCTTAGGGTCCCGGGTTCGAATCCCGGTTGGTGCAAATTTTTGTGTGATGAACATGGACATTTGTTTCCGAGTCATGGATGTTTAATATGTATAATAAGTACGTATTTACTAACAAAAAGTATCTATGTAGTATATCAACTATCTGGTGACCACGACACAAGCCTCGTTGCTTAATGTGGCACCAGATGGCGCTGTGTGTAATGTCCAGCGATATTTATTTATTTTATTTCACTTTTGAACTGTCGAAACAAAAACAACAATAAAATGTAGGTACAGTCCCCGTCACAAGGCATAAAAAACTGTGAAAGTACCGATTGAGGAAGAAGAAAATATTCTGCTTTTAAAATACTGTAGTAGTTGCCCATTTCAAACGATAGATCTAAGAACGTCCAAGAAACTCCATGGAAACTCTTTTTAACCGACTTCAAAAAGGAGGCGGTTCTCAATTCGTCGGAACCTTTTTTTTATGTAAGTACTAGCTGACCTCTCGCGGTTTCACCCGCGTAGTTCCCGTTCCCGTGGGAGTACGGGAATAAAATATAGCCTATAGCACTCACGAATAATGTAGCTTTCTACCAGTGAAACAATTTTTAAAATTAGTTCATTACTTCCGGAGATTACCCCCTACATACAAACTTACAAACATACAAACAAACAAATGTTACCTCTTTATAATATTATTATATATTATATTATATGTAAGTACTCCCCGATTACTCGAAGATGACTGGACCGATTTAGATTTTTTTTTTGTTTACCAGGTGGTCCCATGATCATCAAGTCAGGATCTGATGATGGAATCCTGGAGAAATAGAGAGAACTCTTCAAATTTTATAGGCACATCTGAAGCGATTTGGGCAGTTTTTGGAAGAGTACTTTCTCGGAGTGGTCCTATTTCAATTTGGTGCAGTTCTGATGAAGAACTTCGGAGATAGGCAACGCAACTCCTCAATTAATGATAGCAAATGGACTGGGATTGCTGAAATCTCATGTCTGTCTATGGTTTACACCAGTTCATAACATAACATCACGCCGGTACGCTGTGAAGGGGTAAGCACATGTGAACCACTAAAAAGTGATAAATAAAAACTTTTAAATAAATTCATGCCAAATATTTGTTTGGGAACAACTAAAAATTGAAAAATAAAAAACTTTATTGGAAAAATATAAAACCGACTTCAAAAAACACAAAAAAGTGAAAAATAGCTTCAGAAGTCGGTGACCTTTGTTTGATTGATTTAGTTTTTTTGTCACCGACTTCAGAAGCTAAAGTTAGTTTTCACTTTTTTGTGTTTTTTAAAGTCGGTTTTATTTTTACAAAAAGTTTTTAATAGGTCTATTAAATACGTCCCCACTGCTGGGACTCACGTTGTCAGACTTTCGGGCCACTACCTGTAACGACTGTCAAAGATCTACAAATGACAGCCGGGAGCAACTGCTTAACGTGCTTTCCGAGGCACGGAGGAAACTTTGTATGGGGTGGGTGGTCACTCATCCACAGACCAACCTAAAGATCGACTTGAGCGGCTTTTATTATTTTGAAACGAGCTTCTCGCTGATGGCAGGTTTGAGTGTCTTAAAAAAATCTTAGGTGGTATTTAGTCTTTTTCATAAATCATGTTTTATGTAGCTTCAGTGGTTTGCGCATTGTCTCACATTCAGGAAATCAGATAGTGAGTCACAAAGTGTCCTCCTCTTGATATTCTTAATGATTCACAGAGTTAGTTTAATTAATGTATTGTATTGATAGATTTCGTCCATAAACTTACGACTATTTCGCATGGGGGTAGGCAGAAACTACAGAATGACACTGTCATGTCATTATGACACCTGCTATGATCCTTGCATATACACCTTTCGCCTCGTCTGCGTATTATCCGAGTCCGAGTCCGTATAGTCCGAGTATTACGCATTTAATGAATAAAATTCAAACTAATATTACCTATGTAATGTGAAAGTAACTGTTTGTTTGTAACCTTTTTACGACTAAACGGCTGATCGGATCGTCAATATTTGGCAAGGAGATAGATTATATCCTGGGGGAAATCGAGGGCAACAGTAGTTTATTAAATTAATTTAATAACAGGTGCAAAAATTCGCTGTAGTCTAAATTAACACACTCAGCACACGCCGAATGTACCGCCAAATAATCGGGCAATAAAACATCCAAATTGGTCCACCATTTTAGGAGATAACAACACAAACAATTACATAATTGGTCACCCCATTAATAATATAAAGGGCCCATTCAAAAAGAGGATGCAACAAGGCAGACAAACGTAATATCTTTGCCAACGGATAATAAAAAAAAACCGACAATGCGTTCCTTTTTTGAAACGGGCGGAAGTGTCGATTTCGATTATGGCGCGTCCGTCCGCGTTTGGCGGGAAGACGGTGGCGCGCGCACTTCCGTTCAACAGAACTACTTTTTTATGTAAAAACAATTTATTTATTAAAGCCCTTAATTTTTTATTTATTTGACAGAATGTTTGACTGGCTGTGGGTCGACTGTTGGTATTTTTTTATTGATTAAGAAGCCTTATATAAGCGACCATGTTTTGTTTTTGTTTTCCACAATAAATAGTTTTTCGTCAAACTCTAATTTCTCTTTCGTAAAAAAGTAAGAAAATTTAGTTATTAATTCAGCTATTATTATTACAAGGGGGAAAATATAATGACCACCAAAACTAACTTTGTGACCACTAACATCTAAAATATCAATTGATCACCAAATTTAGTAAATTGAACACCAAGTTTTAATGAGGTGGTTGATGATAAACTAGTTTTGCCTAGGCCTACTTGGGGCACCTCGTATTTTTTACAAACCATTCAGGAGTGGGAGCCCCAACAGTTCAATTTCTGGTGGTCATAAATAAATTTTTGGTTCTAATTTCATGATAAAATGGGGTTTTTTTTTTTTTTTTCCCTATTAAGTTTGTATGTCAAAGTTAGTGTAAAGTTACTATATTTAAGTTCCAAAATGTTCTCAAGTAACTGAAATACTGTAATTTCTTATTGAGAAATAAATTTCTTAAACCATATTAATTTTGGTGATCTTTTACTAATTTTGGCAATCAAAAGTGTTTTCTTTGCCGTTACATTTAGCTAAATCTGATGGTTCGTTAATTGTATGCCTTTTTATAACACACTAGCGACCCCCCCCCCGGCTTCGCACGGGTGCAACATATACAAATTATAAACTTCCTCTTGAATAACTCTATCTATTACTGAAAACTGCATTAAAATCCGTTGTGCAGTTTTAAAGATCTAAGCGTACAGACAGCGTGAGCGAATTTGATTTATACTATGTAAAGATGCTATAGGTACCGACTACCTGTCTCTTGGAAGTTCAGACCGACTAACCTCTCAAGCATTCGCGAATGACGACCAGCCACTACTATTTGATACCAGAAGCAAAACAAGGAGTTTGTTTTATCAACAACTGCAATTATTAGTAACACGTAATCAAAGCATTCATTAGTCACTATAGAATATTTTACCATGACTCATATATGTCATTCATAACAGTTACTGAGTAGGAAGTGTTTCCCGGTAACTCATCAAATGCCTGCTTTCCAAACTACTTATGTTGTGGTCGGCTTCCAGTCTAACCGGATGCAGCTGAAGGGGACTACAGGAGCTAAACACGAGTTTTATAATGTAAAAAAAGCATATGATTCGCTGCAATAAACAAAACCAGAAAAATATATGATATTCTTCAGGATATACCTATGCTAGTATGATAGTGTTTTGGAAACAACTAATTTTAGTCGATAAAAAAAAATCACGAACGTCATCATCTGCCTAGCCTTTTCCCAACTATGTTGGGGTCGGCTTCCAGTCTAACCATATACAGCTGAATACCAGTATTTTACATGGAGCGACTGCCATCTAACCTCCACAACCTAGTTAGTACTGGGTAATACGATACCCCTTTGTAAGACTGGTTGTCAGACTTTTGGACCACTAACTACCTGTACAGCTGTCAAAAATCTAAAAATGAGAGCGGGGACGAATTGCTTAACCCAGTTGTTACTGAAACTTTTTTTTATCTCGAATCACAGTATTTTTTTAGTATTGTTGCCTTGATGCATATGGTAAACAAGGAAAAATACCAGAAAAAATCCGAGTTTTCAGGAAAGCTCGGAAAATGCGGATCGTTTTAACGATCGGTCGTAATTTGGGGATGTATTTTTGACTTTCAGACCCAGTACCAATAAACCATTGTCTCTTAATGAAATCGTTGACGAATTGGAACTATTAGATGGTGATGGCCTACTTACAAGAAATATAACTCTTTTACCACCAGATAACGCGAATGCTGATCTCACAGATGAATATTCTGGTGATGAGGAGTTTGTAACTCTGAACAATCTTCCAGGTTTGGCTCCTTTAGAAGAAATGTACAGCATAGACGAGGCTATGGTACCTTATTATGGAGGACAGCTGTAAATAATTTAGAGGTGGAAAACCGATTACATGGGGATAATATAACTTCTGGCTTGGAGCGACTAGGTTGGGAAATGGACTATGGTTTGATCCGTACCAAGGCCATGCAGCAATTATTCCACTGGCGTATAGGCAGTAAGGTATGGGAGCTAGTGTGATTTTTCGTTTTGCTGATCATTTACAATTACGTCACCCAGGTGTACCTTATAACTTATTCTTCGCGAGAACTGTTTAGCTTTATGTAAAGGCTCGATATTTTCTGAATTGGATGCTACTGATACCACACTATTATCATTCCATTTGTAAACCAAATATGCTCTGGTTAGCTAGACTTGTACTTGAATATGCCTCGTTCTGTCTTCTTGAATTCTTGATTGGACAGAAAGGGGCACTTTTTGTACGGTCCTCGCGAATTGTCCCAGTGGCTTTGAGCCCTCTGTTACTCAATTCGTGGAAGAGTGGAATAGGAGAAAATAAATTGTTAAAGAATAAGTGACAAGGCACACACCTGGGTGACGAAATTGTAAATGGTCAGCAAAACGCAAAATCTCACTAGCTCCCATACCTTACTGCCTATAAGCCGGTGGAATAATTGCTGCATGGCTCGGTACGGATCAAACCATAGTCCGTTTCCCAACCTAGTCGTTCCAATCCAGAACTTATTTCCCCATGTAATCGGTTTTCCACCTCTAAATTATTTACAGCTGTCCTCCATAATAAGGTACCATAGCCTTGGCTATGCTGTACATTTCTTCTAAAGGAGCCAAACCTGGAAGATTGTTCAGAGTTACAGACACCTCATCACCAGAATTTTCATCTGTGACATCAGCATTCGCGTTATCTAGTGTTAAAATAGTTATATTTCTTGGAAATAGGGCATCATCATCTAATTGTTTCAAGTCGTCAACGATTTCATTGAGAGACAATGGTTCGTTGTTACTGAGTCTGAAAGTCAAAAATACATCCCCAAATTACGACCGATCGTTATAACGATCACTAAATATAATATCATTTGTTTTTTTATAAAAGATATGACAAGATCAATTTTTAATTCACAGATTTGTTAGACAGGTTATAAATTTATAAAAAACGTGCATAAAATAAATTTCAATCACAAGTTAATTTGTAAAAACTTGCCGTTTTGAAGACATAGTGAAAGTTAATTTCGCTAATACGAACTAAAATACCAAAGGTCTTCAAATTTATGATCGTAAGATAATTTTCTATGCACCAAAACATTGTCAAACGATCACTGCGGCGATTGGTATACAATAAACAAAAGTAACCCACTCGTTATTATTTTTAAATTGAGGGTATTTTCACAGTATTTTTTTGATCTTTATAACGATCGGTCGTTATAAATGGGTTAATGTGCTTTCAGAGGCACGCAGGAAACTCGGTATGTAATGACTAGTCACCCATCCACAGACCAACCTAGGCAAGCTCGGCTTAACCTAAAGATCGACCCGAGCGGCTGTTATTATTTAGCCACGAGCTCCTTCATGGCTGTTTGGTTATTCTGATAAAAAAATCGGAGCAGTCTTTGGGGACTGCCGATAGAAGTGAAAACAAAAAGTACACAGGCCCCGCCCCAGTCGTAGCACTGGTTATGGCCCGCGCATGCCTGTGTGGTGCTACGCCGTAGCGGATGCTACGAGTGCTACGAACGGCTACGAAACGTGACCGCACGTTACGTTACGTGACGATGAGTTCAATCTTTTTCCTTCACCCAAAAAGTGCTCAACACGCCTAAATAAGTTTTCACTTCAAAAATTGCTTAAGTCATTCATCATCATCATCATTTCAGCCGAAAGACGTCCACTGCTGGACATAGGCCTCCCCCAAGTGTCGCCACATTGAACGGTCCCGTGCGACTCGCATCCAGCGGATTCCCGCAGCCTTCACCAGGTCATCGGTCCACCTAGTGGGAGGCCTTCCAACGCAACGTCTTCCGGTTCGCGGTCGCCACTCCAGAACTTTTCGGCCCCATCGGCCATCCGTTCTGCGAGCAATGTGCCCTGCCCACTGCCACTTAAGTTTGGCAATTCTTTGGGCTACGTCGGTAACCTTGGTTCTCTTGCGGATGTCTTCATTTCTGATTCGATCGCGCAAGGAAACTCCGAGCATAGCCCTCTCCATTGCCCTTTGGGTGACTTTAAGCCTTCTGATGAGGCCCATTGTAAGCGACCACGTTTCGGTCCCGTATGTAATCACTGGCAACACACACTGGTCATAGACTTTCGTCTTGAGACACTGCGGTAGGTTGGACGAGAAGATACCGCGCAACTTCCCGAACGCTGCCCAGCCGAGTCGGATTCGACGATTGACCTCTTTCTCGAAGTTAGACCTACCTAACTGGACCGTTTGTCCCAGGTACACATAATCGTCTACAACTTCGAGTGTAGAGTCTCCGATCTTGATAGGAGTGGGTGTGACATGGGCATTCAACATGACCTTGGTTTTGTCCATGTTCATTTTAAGACCCACTCTTCCGGAAGCTCTACTGAGGTAATCGAGCATTGTACTGAGGTCCTCCATGGTCTCAGCCATGACCACTATGTCGTCGGCAAACCGAAGGTGAGTGATGTACTCGCCATTGACGTTGATGCCTAGCCCTCTCCAGTCCAGAACCTTGAAGACATCCTCCAGTGCAGCAGTAAACAGTTTCGGAGATATGACGTCTCCCTGTCTCACACCTCGCTGCAGGAGGATAGGTTCTGAGACTTGGTCTTGAAGTCGGACTGACATGGTGGCGTTTTTGTACAAACACTTCAACACCTCGATGTACCGATAGTCGATTTGGCACCGTTGGAGAGACTGCAGTACAGCCCAGGTCTCGATCGAATCGAAGGCTTTCTCGTAGTCCACAAACGCTAAACAGAGAGGCAGGTTATACTCTTCGGTCTTCTGTATAACTTGCCGCAGCGTATGTATGTGGTCTACGGTGCTATAGCCTTTTCGGAAACCGGCTTGTTCGGGTGGCTGGAAATCGTCAAACCTGCGCGCGAGACGATTCGTGATGACTCTAGAAAACAACTTGTAGACATGGCTTAGAAGTGAGATGGGCCTATAATTCTTCAACCGGGCATTGTCACCCTTTTTGAAGAAGAGCACCACCACACCCCTGCACCATGCCTGTGGCGTTTTTCCCTCAAGTATGACGGAATTAAACAGCTTCTGAAGGGCCTTAAGTACCGGTTTTCCACCCGCCTTCAGGAGTTCGGCCGTAATTCCGTCATCACCCGGTGCCTTGTTGTTTTTGAGCTGCTTCAGAGCCATCCTAATCTCGTACAGGCTGACGTCCGGAATGTCTTTAGTATAGTGTCGGGTCAGTCTAGCTCTTGGGTCGTTTGCTAGATCTACGACGGGTTTGCTAGTTGACGTGTACAACTGTCCATAGAAGCTCTCGATCTCCCTCAGAAGCTCCGGTTTGGCGGATAAGATCCTACCATCGTCGGTCTTCAGTTTCGTGAGCTGGCTCTGCCCAATAGCCAGATCTCTTGCAAATACTTTGGAGCCTTTATTCCACTCAATCGCGTCTTTAATACGCTCGGTATTAAAGCGGCGGAGGTCGCTCTTCAAGGATTTAGAGATCCGTCTATTGAGCTGCCGATATTCACACGCCTCGTCTGAAGACTGCAGGATCATCTCACGCCGCTCCTTCATGAGCTTGAGAGTGTGATCGGAGAGCCTCTTGTTCTGATCTGTACGACGCGCCTTGAAGAACTTAGACCCGGTCGTATGGACAGTTTCCACGAACCCATCGTTGTACTCGTCCACTGAGCTTCCTAGGCACTCAAAACGGTTGTGGAGTTCAAGCTGAAAGCTCTCGGGGTTTTGGATTTGGATCTGTGCTGGACGGAGCGTAGACTTCATCAGTCGATACCTTTCAAGCTTGATATTGATGTTCAATGTGCCTCTTACCATGCGGTGATCGCTCCCGGTTTTCACCGAATTGATCACAGAGACATCATTGAACATTTGCTTCTTGGTTGACATGATGAAGTCGATCTCATTTCTAGTTGCACCATCGGGGCTCTGCCAGGTCCACTTCCTGTGCTCACGTTTTCTGAAGAAGGAGTTCATCATATAGAGGCCCTCCTTCTCCATAAAACTAGCCAGTTGGTGACCCCGGCGATTCCGACGTCCAACTCCAAATTGCCCCACTTGCAGCTCATCGCCGTCTCGTTTGCCCAGTTTCGCGTTGAAGTCCCCCATGACAACTGTGAAGTGAGTTTTGGAACCATGCATGGCTTTAGAGATATCCTCATACATGGTCTCCACTTCGTCGTCGGGGTGTGCCGAGGTTGGGGCGTAGACCTGTATGACCTTCAGCGAATATCTTGAGGATATTCTGAGTATAAGGTACGCCACCCTGGTCGACACACTCTCGATCTTCACCACGTTGTTCACAAGGGACTTGTGGACGATAAACCCAACACCACCCTGGGATTGCCGGTCACCCTCGCAGAAATAGAGCAGGTTGCCGGATTTCAGGATTATCGTGTCCTCCCCCTCTCTTCGGACTTCAGATAATCCCACAATACTCCATCGCAGCCTGCTCAATTCCTCTTCGAGTTCCGCTATCTTCTCGTCGGTCCGGAGTGTGCGCGTGTTATATGTTGCCAGGTCTAGTCGTCGGTATTGGCAGCCGGATCCCTTCCGGAGATTCTTCGCACCCCTTGCCACGCCGTAGCCTCGACCGCTGCCGTAGTCGAGGGTAGACGGGCTGCCGGGCACTAGGGGCCATTTTTGTGATGCGCTATTCATTTGGGGGGGTTTTGCCATAATCGCCACGCTTGGCAGGCGGGTTGGCGATCGCAGTGAGTGCGGTTCTTACACAAGACACAGAGAGCGCTGCTGCCCATTCTCTGGTAAATCCCTTAGTCGCCTCTTACGACACCCACGGGAAGATATGGGATGGTGTTATTCTTTACGTCCGACACCATACGGACGACTTAAGTCATTACGTTTGGGTAATCATCTTACAAAGGATATTTCCGAGCTACACGTCAACATCCTCTGGATATCGGAAGCCAGGTATCAGCTGCGACCGTCAGCTGCCACTAGGATCCAGTTACTATACACATACGTGTGTAGCACGTGGTGTGGCATTAAGCTGCTTAATTTGTAGTGTGCATTGGGCATTACGGTGTGATTACGGTTTACGGAAGTTTAGGGAACACTTCCGGGTTTTATGAGATGATATGGGGAATTCGGACGTTTCAGATATTTTGACGATTTAGCATTTAAGGGCTATATATCCCTCAAATGGCTTAGCATGATCCTCCGTTACGCCTAAAATACTGCAGCATTAATTTTGAAATAAATATATGCTAAAGTTGAGGATTAATGCTAAGTCCTATGTGTGACGAAAACACGATTCCATCAATTTTTCTCGATAGAAAAAAAATTCAAAGTTACCTCCAAATCGAACAATAAACCGCTGGCATTCAAAAAGTACTTCAAATAAGATCATGAAACTTTACATACTAACTGAACTAACTATAAAGCAGGTCTTACGTGTTTTTTTTTAGTCCAATCAATAGATTTTTTGTAAATAAAAAATAATAATTTCGCACTATTCGGCCGCAGTGACTGACGTAACAACCGCTTTGTAGTGCAAGCTGATTAGAACTTTATTCTAACAGTATTTCAAATGAAGTTTGAAGCACCACAAATAGAGTTGCTAATTTTAGGGTTAGAAGGGCCTTAAAATATAGGTTAACACTTCGCGTGACCAGCAGAGGGCTGGCTGCATTAAGTAGTAGGTACCTACAACCTACCATGTTGAAGTGTAATATTGTTACGAACCAACTAGTTAAGAGTTACCTATACCTAACTCTAGCCAAGGCGAATATGTAACTAAAAACACAATAACGACCTAAATCCATCGCCTTATTACGTAAAAAACTGATTATCGATCCAAAATTACACATTCAATACAATTTCCCATTTCAACTTTCTTCTACACGAAGTTACGAACGCGTTCACGCTTTTCACACAATGCTCCACGTAATGGATACATTCTAGCACACGCCATTACCGTCCGTGTACACTTCTGGGCTAGCTTGCTATTATTATGGCTTAATTACCCATTTCCCTCGTAAAACTAGCGGTTTAATGCATTATGTTGACGTTCACATTAAACCGCAGCTAAAACAATAAGAACTAGTGAGGAGGGCTTTGCATTTTGGAGGACGACCTTGAGTAATTTTTGAAATTCAAAAATTCCATCAGCCTGATTTGAAGGAATGGCTTTGGATTTTGACTAGATCGAAACTTCAGCTAAAACCTCCTTTTGGAAAAATAATATTGTGAGAAAAATAGTAAATTCAATCAAATGTAGTAATTAAAATTCTAATTTAAATATTGAGATTTCTGTGCTAGAAAACATCATAATTATCTCATAAAAAATATAAATACTTACCAATGTGACTTTTCAATGAGAGGTTGTCCTTTTGAGGTTTAAAAAAAAAAACTTAGTTTCCAAGAACTCTATAGATGGCGTTGAACTTACTATGATAGTTGGCGCCAAAGCCAAAACGCATGAAAAAAAAACATTGTGTCACGTCACATACTCTCGTTGACTGACACTTTCATTTGCTTAACCTTCCTAATATAACCTACATTTCTCGCGCTATGTTAAAATCAGTTTTTTTAGGTTCCGTTCCTTGCATTATCATACTTACTCCTAGCGCCATCTATCCAGCGACTAGGGAAGAGCTAAAAAGAAAATCCCTCATTAATTTGTACTTTCTAAATTTGTCTTGGACATCACAAACATCGGTGAAGGAAACCATCGTAAGAGACCCTGGACTTTTAGTAAATATAAGTCTGAAATCGCCAAACCGTCTTGAGCAAGCGTGGTGATCAATACTCGTGCCTTCTCTGTTGAGAAGAGGTCTTTGCCCAGCAGTGGGACAGTAATAAGCTGGAATTATTTTTGTTAATAAATTGTATAAATGGTGGTGAAACCTTATCACACAGACACAGACGAAAAGCGAAGTACCTATATACATACTATTAATGTCTCACGAAACAATTATACCGATTAAAAAACAAATACCCAGACACACACATTGCCTTTGCCTCACATTATTCACGAAAAAAAAAACAACAATTCCCGCCATTGTTTTTGACACATATTCACACAGGAAGTCGGAAAGCGCGGGAAAGCGACATAATGGCGGGAAGACGAAGCAACAATGGGGTAATTACTTGAAATTGTAGCCATTTTCGTAAGATTGCAGATTAGAAAGTAGTTTAATGATAGCTTTGTCTGTTTTTTAAACTTGGTGGCGTAACTGATCGGATGGTGTGTTTCCTGTAGATGTTTTAATTTGACAAGGGACTGTTTTTAAGACGATGAGAGTTTGAGAATATCATCCGCCATTTTTTATCCACGTGTTCTGCCAACATTTTTCTTATTAAATGAAGAGTGAAGAGATCAGAGTTATGATTATTTTCAGGATGACTAAGTTAATAACCAGGTTTTAAGTTTTCCGAAAGTGCTGATAGGGAACCCTATTACATAGGATTTTACCATAACTGGCGAAATGGGGGTGTGCCTAACCCTGGTATTAGGTATAGGCCATGTTAGGCTTGATGATTATCAAAATAAGAACGTAGGATAATTTATACTAAACTAAATAAGACAGACAGAAAATGCAGTCGCTCCAGTAAAATAATGATCTTCAGCTGCATCCAGCTAGATTGGAAGCTGACCCCAACATAGTTGACAAAAGGCAGGTGGATCATGAATGAATTGATGTGATAACACGCTTCTAACAACCCACATAAAAGTTGTGATATTCTGGTATTTCTGTAATAGTTGATTCTTTGCAACAAATCACAACTAGCTAGGAAACAATTCTGCAACACTTATCGAAGCTTAAGAAATAATTAAAATTGCGACTTAATCTTTTGTTAAGTTGACAAACACACTGACATAGTTTCTGAATCGGTCGAGAAATTGACAAATCTTTGCAGATTTTGATTGCGGTAACGAATTTAGTGAAGTGTCACGCTCTGAATGATCTAAATTGTTGGTAAACGTTTTTTCTCTATGTTGGAAATGTTTGACAGCTAGACGATGAAAGGAATCATTGCCTATAATCATCTATGTCGATTCGCGAAACAAATTACATCAGTTTTAAAAAGTTAACGCTTGACCTCGGGGTTGGTCATAATACTTACTACATCTGTTAAATATTTTTTCATTTAGAGCATTTTCACTTAAGGTGAATGCTCCAGGGTAGCCCGCGAAATTATTTTTTTTTAAGTTTTTTGCAATTTACAGGCCAGTGCTAGGTTGTATGTTGATTAAAATATTATTCGCGGTTGTAAGACGTATGTAGTCACAGATTTATATTCATCAAAATCATCAATACAACCCTCAAAGTTCATAAAGGTGTAAAAATGACTTTATCAAGGTCCAAATCATTCCTGCACCTTTATGAACTTGAACTACATACGTCTTACAGTCGCGAACAATATTTTAATCAACATACGACCTAGCACTGGCCTGCAAATAGCAAAAAACGTGAGAAAATTTGAATTTCGCGGATTACCCTTGAGCATCAGCCTTAAAATGATGTTGTAATTGATTTATTTTGACACAGCGTTGACGTTGCATAGTTTTTTGGAATAGTTCGGTTTTTATTTACGGTTTTTTTGTAGTTATTAAAAAAAATAGTTATTAATGTTTTTTTTGTTCTATTTTTTAATAAGGCCTGCTGCAGTTGCTTCCTAAGTAGGTGGGTATATTTCTAAATAAAAATTCGTTTTGTTTTTTTTTAATAGTCTGGCTTTTTTGTCAAGAGTATTTTTGACAATTAATAAATGAAAAAAACACTCACCACACTAGACACGTAAAAAAACAGTAGCAATCCTTTTCTCACAAAAAAAACCGTTTTCAATCACAAATTCACACTCTCAATAAATACAGTTTGTCACTATTTCAAACACAGTAATATCGTCAATAAAAATATATCGTAAATGTTTACGGTTTTTCTCTCAACGAACACAACTATTCGCAACCAGCGCCGAACGTTGAATGTGGCTCGGTCATTCGTTCTTCGTTCCTCAACCTTTGAATGAATGCAGATGTCTGAGGCAAACACCAGACAAAAGACGGTATTTTGTTCAGTTCTATTCACACGATTGTAAACGTTAATCGATGGATATAAGGTTTGACATTGACTGAAGTTTAAATGTAGTTTTGCCGTTTCTGATTTTGAAAAGTATTTGCAAGCATGCGCCTCTGCGGCTTAATACAATACTCTATCCCGCTCACACTTACTGTAATATGTATTAGCGTGAAAGAGTTACAAGGTTTTGCTTTTAAAAATCGATAATGAATTCTTCGCATCCTGCCTGTCAGCATGTGCCTCTGAAACTAATCGTTTCCGCATAATTGACGTTTTCGATAATGACTTAACTCCACACAAAATGGAACTGAAATTACACTTTATTCCTTTCCACTAAGTTTGATATTAGCTTGTAAGTTTTTAGCAAAATATATCTAAAAAGATTATGTTAACGTAATTAGGGACGCGCGTTTCCGACGCGGTTGCTATTTTCGTTTTCCCGCGCAAATATGTTTCGTTGAACACCGGATACCGGCCACAATTTGGGACGACCTTTTTCATGATACTTTATGCTAATTATGTGGTTGTTTTTTTAAAGAGCCTTAATTAGGGATGATTATCCAGCTAGACAGATGGTTTTCGCAAAACGTGATGATGTGCGTTTGCTGTGCTGTTTGATTTTGGCAACCTTATTGTCGTAGCTTGCGGAACTGTAAAAATATTAAAGGAAATAGGAAAGTAATGTTTTAGGCTTGTGTACTGAAAAAATCTTATTAGTCCGTCAATTAGATTATCAAAAAAATATTTGACCCGTATTTTTTCTTTTGTTACGTAAACCAAAATTGACGAAGATACGACGCTTTTAAAATTCTCAATACGTCACGCCGTAAGTAGTATAATTTTTTGTGCGTTGTGACTTGTGACGTCACGAGCCCCCACTCCCGAGTTTTGATGCGTTTTATCTTTGTCAGTATTCATTGATTTACAAAAACAAAAAAATCGTGTCCATTATTTTCCAATACTCTAACTAACGGACTAAATATATTTGCAATTTATTGATGGTGGAAACTAGCCTATTTCCCGCGGTCGAAGGTCGCGAGCAACAGCTAGTAATAAATAATTGAGTACCGAGTCCCGAAACCGGTCTAGGCTGATTTCTTCAATATGTTTTCCGTCACCATTTTTTTTATTACAATACTTCTCTTTAACTTGATCACGCGTGATGGAAAGCGGTGGATGAGGTCTATGATGGAACGAGCGTGCCCAGAAGATGCCTGTTCTGTGAGCTTTGAAGGCAGACGAGTTAAATGTGGGTGGGAACACTGATGCAGGCAGAGAGTTCCACACGTTGGCTCTGCGCATAATAAAAGAGGAGGAGAAGCGCTGAGTACGACTCGTCGGGATATCTACCAAGTGCGGATGGTATGGTGCAGTATGTCTGCTAGTCCGGCGGAAAAAGGGTCATGATGGGATCAGGTCGTGGAGCTCCTGCGCACACTCTCCGAAGTACAGTTTATTGAAGACCGACGGCAGGCAACATTACGCCGATGAACTAGGCTGTGAAGCGAAGCTACCAACGCGCAATGTCTCGTCGCCTATATGAGCCTTTTAGCTCTGCGTTCCACCGAGTCAAGTGCAGCAAGCTGGTATTTTGCTGAGCCATCCCACAAGTGATTGCAATACTCCATACAGGAACGGACCTTAAAAAACTGTCCTTAAAAGTAGGCACACCTCTTCACTAAGCTCGTTCAAGCTCAAACTGCTCCCGCGCTCGTGTCAGCCCACAATATGTCGCCATGACACCTGCCTTGTGATTGAAAAAATGCACACCTTTTGATACTCACACATGCGTAGATGTATATGTAGATAGAACTCGGCGATCAAGATACAAAATACAAGACGTTTTAGACAACGGCGATTTCTACAGAGTTTTGTCAGAAGAAATGCAGTATTACGGTAAATTAAAAGTGAAATGACAAGTAATCCATCACGCCTGTAATCCCTGATGTTCTGTGCGTCCCTGAACCATCTGCTTTCCGCGGTTCGTCAACCCAACCCGCTTTTGGACGGCCCTGGTTCCTTAGGCCCAACCTTGTCCACTATTTGGTAAATCCCTACTCCATCGGCCATGTCTAGCCAGATGTCCTACCCAGCTTCACTTTAGGCGTATCGTCATGACCCCCAATGTCATAAACTTTCGGATTTCAGTGTTTCGCTCTCGGTCTAGTAGGGTTACGCCGAGCATAGCTCGCTCTATGGCCCTATGTGCAACTCGTATTCGGTAAACAGACCGGAACTTACCATACGGAGAAACCTCACGTCGAAAAACATTTCAATAGTACCACAGAAGGAACTCAATTTGTCACACAACCCATTTCTCAAAACCACCTAAAATAAAAACAAATTAAACAAAAACAAGGAAGGAAGAATCCGTCAGGTCTCAGGAAGCTATAAAAAATCCTTTTTATATCGCTTATTATATAACAAAAGTCTTAACAAATATGGCTCAGCATTGTTTACAGTGGACATCCGTCTCTCAAACGGTTTCCGGACAGACCGATCTTATAATAAAATGGTTTAACTTGTATAATGGCGGCGTCCATCCGTCTGTTAAAGATGTTACGGTTTTTTTGTGTGAGGCTGAGTTTTAGGACTTTTTATTTGAGTTTAAACGTCGGTCGTTTTTATTGTTTTGGATTATGAAAGGTGTTTTGTGGATAACGCAGGATGTTTTATGTATCTTTAGTGTTACCTACAAAAGGTAGAAAAAGGCAAGACATAACTATCAAAAACTAATGTAAACTTTCAAGTTGGTGAGATTGTCTTACCAACTTGAATCAGTGCTCAGTAAGCTTGCTCAGTGAATATTTGAGCAAAACTTCTCATGAATTCACTGTATAGTAATTCTTCCGACTGTATCGAACCAAGTTACTTAGGGTAAACTTCAACAAAATGCTACTAAATATCAAAATTGCAATCACACAGCTCTGTTTCAAAATTTAAGACTAATTTCACTTATATATAATATTTTTTCATATTTTTTGCTATCAGAGAAAAACAAGGATGTTACGAAGAAACGATCTTCTTGCGTGACTTTTAAACTAAATTAAGTTACCTTCATTAACACAAAAAATTCAACGGTTCCTTGTTAAGATAACGTGATCTCAAATAAATAAATAAAAAAACCGGCCAAGTGCGAGTTGGACTCGTTCACCGAGGGTTCCGTATAAACTTGTAGGTATTTTGTTATAAATGTTGTCTTTTTTTTAATGTTTATTTATATTTCATCCATCGCTTTCCATCAGGCGTGATCGAGGTCAAGAGCAGGCCCATATTGTAATAAAAAAAAATATAGTATGTGATATAGGTAAGTAGGTATATTTATAGTATTTTATTTTCCTGGTAGTTTATCTTAGAATTAATTAAAATTATTTTCAGATATACACCTACTATTGCTTGTCTCTGCATCACCCAAAGGTTGACTGGTAGAAAAAACTTTGTGCTTGAAGTGTTAAATAAATTTTAGTTAAAATTTTCCTTTAGATGTGTTGTAATAAGACATTGCATCTTGCCTCTCATGATTCTAGGTCAACGGAACGTACGATAATTGAGTCCCTTGTGAAATTGCAAAATATGCGATGCGATACCTTTTCAGTCAACAGTCGTATCTTTTTTTTTACCTTTTTTTTTATTTTTTCACCGCTCTCGAGGGTAGCAGACTTGAGTACCTATTTGTTTGTGTTAATTTTTGATACTTCCACGAGTTCCTGAGAAAAAGGGTTTTGACAGACGGACAACAAAGTGATCCTTTATGGGTTCCGTTTTTCGACTGAGGTACGGAACTCTAAAAATAACAAAAACATACTATGGTATGTTTTTGTTATTTTTCAATGAATCGACAGGTATGCCTGTCGATTCATCCTGTAATTTCCGAGTCCAATCCTAAATAAATAGTAAAACTTAACCAACATCGAAACGTGCCATAACAATAGCTACTACTACTACCATTTTACTATAATATTTGACAATATAATGCCACTATTGTCCAGCCGGATGTCCGGACCGGACGACGTCCACAAACAACTTTACCGGTTTTTTTTTGTCGGATAAATTCGGTTTTTGGGACCTCACATGTGAGTGAATGATTTGTAGCCTGTGGCTGATGGCGGGTTGAAAGATTTTGAATAAACTTATTTTATTTTGTTTTGTGAGCGTTTGTTCCGGTTTGGGGTAGGTAGAGGTCTAGTAGGTAGGGTAGTGGTGTTGGATTAGTCACGAAGGCCCTAAGCTCTGTTGCCATATTGCTAGGCCTTGTTAATTTCATGGTTCTCTTCGATAGCAAAATTGTTACTTAGGTAAATAACATAACGTAACATCACGCCTGTAATCCCGAAGGTTTAGGCAGAAGTGTACCTACCTAATAGTACCTACACTGTACACCCACATTTCGCCAGTTTAAGTTCGGTGTGATAGGGGGCGAGCTTGTTGCCATCAATTAGGCACAACTCCAAGCTCCGTAGCTGCTTTTGAGAAATACATGCAGGAAAAACCCATTTTTTTACATTTTGCCCGATCAGGAATTGAGCCCAGAACCTCACGCTAAGCTGTCGCGCTTACGGCCGCAACACCAACGAGGCAGGCGACTTAGGTAAATCTAAATACTTAGCTACTGCAATAGTTCAGCTGTACCAATTTAGTTCTCGAATAGGATAATATATTCTATATGTTATTATGAGATACTTGCATAGTGTAAAGGCTGCATTTTAACCAACCAAAATTACTAAATTAAAAAAAAAAAAACAAGTAAAATATTCGCTACTCCACATTGCGACTATCTACTCCGTTTCTAAAAAGCGTTAACATACACCAGATGACCGTAAAATCACTTCCGGTTTTAAAAAAAAAAAACATAATAACCATGATCATTGCCGACACACGTCCACCCAAAAAAAATAAGAATGTCATAACGGAAACGGCGGGAAAGTATAGAATGACAGATGAAAAAAATATAATGAAAAAATCTTTTATTGTAGCGACAATAAGCCTTAAATAGGATCTTATTTTCGTCACAAATCTTGCGTAAAGCCGGCTTTGGGGACAACAGCTTATTTTCGGGTGATAAATGAGAAATTGCACGCATCCGTTCGAGGTTGCCTGTCAAAGTTTGACAGGTTGTCGGTCGTGCAAAAAAATAGGGTGTCGTCAACATTTTCACTCTATTGCCTAATTTAGAGGTTTTTACTGGATATTAAAAAAGGAAAAAAAGAAATTCGGTACTGTCAGCAAATGATACACTTGGATTTATTTATTAACACTAATCAATACAGATCTTTTAAGAACTAAAAATATTTTGCATTTACTCTATCAACAATCTTAATTACGGTCGTAACCGCATATAATATAATTATATGTACTTACCTTATAATTCACCGTGTAACGAGAAAGTATTTTTTCATAACATAATTCCAATGTACGTACAAAGGTTGGATTGACCAACACAATGAAGGAATCTGACATCGACTTGCCGAAAAGTAGTCAAAAGTTGCTGATTGCTCTCGAGTTAAGAAATTGGGAGTTTGATATTAGATTAGCGAACTGAAGAATGATATACTTCCCTATTCTGTTAAAAGCTCTTTTATGTGCCTTTTACAACACCCACAGTTGAGGGAAAGACCTTCTTGACAGCCACGAAGGGGAAGCAACGGCTTCCTTCCTGTCCTGCAATATTCTAATGAGAATGAATTAAAGGATGCACAAAGCGTAATCACCATCATTAGAGTCCCCTGTTCCAAAACGCATGCATAATGAATACATCTCTACGTTAAAATAATAGAATACGAACAAAAGGTTACACACCCCTGAACATCCTCTTTTTTTCGACACAGGAGGCACAGGCGTGTGGCGTGCAGCCTACACGTGGCGGCCATTTATAAAACTACCTTTTTTTATCTGTGCATTTCGAATCTTCCGCCTAGCTAAGCATTTTACGTCCTAACGCTTTTAAAATAAAGTCTTTTTGATAAATGCTTTTGTTTCTACCACTAATGATGTGTTTTTATATATTGATGCAAGATTAACTTAAAGATTTATAGAGTTCAAAATTATTTGTTGTTTCCTGTATTTTGTTTTGTCAAATAGAAAAACATTTCTTGGTTTGGACTGTTTCTTTGGTCTAGTAATAAATCTGAGTCATAGATGACGAGCCCCCAGACTAATGGCCCTGGTTGTTGGCATTTGTATTAGGCACGTCTCTTTACCTAACATGCCTCAAATGGCTTAGCATGATCCTCCGTTATGCCTAAAATACTGTAGCATTCATTTGAAATAAATATATGGTAAAGTTGAGGTTTAATGCTAGGTAGGTACCATGTGTGACGACAACACGATACCATAAACTTTTCTCGATAGAAAAAAAATCTAAAGTTACCTCCAAATCGAACAATAAACCGCTGGTATTCAAAAAGTAATTCAAATTAGATCATGAAACTTTGCATACTAACCGAACTAAAAGCAGGTCTTATGTGTTTTATTTTTTTATTCCAATCAATACATTTTTTGTAAATCGCAAAAAACCACCCATTTCGCACTATTCGGCCGCAGTAACTGACGTAACAACCGCTTTGTAGTGCAAGCTGATTAGAACTATTCTAACAGTTTCTCAAACGAAGTTTGAACCACCACAAATAGAGTTGTTAAGTTGCTAATTTTAGGGTAAGAAGCGCCTTAAGTCCCGTGTTAAGGCCCTTTTAACCCTAAAATTAGCAACTCTATTTAATTTTGCGCTTGCACTCTAAAGTGGTTGTTACGTCAGTCACTGCGGCCGAATAGTGCGAAATGAGTGTTTTTTTGGGATTTACAAAAAATCTATTTATTGGACTAAAAAAATAAAACACATAAGACCTGCTTTATAGTTAGTTCAGTTAGTATGCAAAGTTTCATGATCTAATTTGAAGTACTTTTTGAATACCAGCGGTATATTGTTCGATTTGGAGGTAACTTTGGATTTTTTTTCTATCGAGAAAAGTTTATGGAATCGTGTTTTCGTCACACATAGAACTTAGCATTAAGGTCAAGGTGGCGAAGTCCGGCATAATTTATGGCAAATTGGATTTGATGAACCCCCCTGCCTGATTTTTTTACCTAATTGTATGTTTTGCATATTAATGATGATTATAGATTCCTTATTTATCAGTTACTTTTACAAACATCAATGTAACCAATGCCAATATGAAAATAACCGCGTTTTTTTAAAGGTAGATATTAGACGGTCTTTCCCGAGTAATTGGGGCAAGTCCGTCATATGCATGATTTGTTTGTAATTTGATAGATATTTGCAGCAGTCATATTCAGTAAATAATCGAAAATAAAAGTTAATCAAATACATGCTTTAAGTTTTATGAAATAAGGTAGCAATCACAATCTACAGCGGTAAAATCATGAAGTGGGGTAAGTCCGGTATATTTGCAAGTGCAGGGATTGTCAACATTTTAATCAGTATTTTTTTATTAATTAAATTTGAATATTCTGACTGTAGGTTAAATGTAAGTATGTTTGTTAGGTGTACTGCAATTTGAACTTCAATACGTTTTGGTATTTAGATGATACAAACCAGATCCAGAGGGTATTTAACCCAGCGCCAATTACGTAAAAATAATAACGCTAACTTTGACACCGGGTCATGGTGACCCAAAGTTTATCAGCATTTTTCAAAATGTAATGTAATGATATCAGGCTATTTTAATGATCATGTTTTAGTTTGTGTTACTGTTTATTGGGTAAAATAACAAAAATGCCAAAATATTCATAAAATCGACTTTTATTCATTTTTCTGAGAAAAAAAATGTAAATCAACTTTGAAAACACAACTTGAGTAATTATTTAAATGTTATTATAGAAAACTTACTAAAATAACAAAACAAAAATCTAATTCTCTAATAGAGAGATCATACACACTTAGTGAGCTTCAATTATACATATAGGTAATTAAACTTCAGTTTCCTCATACCTAGCCATAGAATTGTAACAATTTTCACAGTATGGGATGTAATCAGGGCATATTATGTATATCTGGCGAGCATTGCAAGTGTGGCTAGTTTTCTTATCCTTTTTTGAAGGACACACCTGACATCTCCTACAAGCCCCAGGAACTTGCCGGGGAGGTTCATCAGAGGATGCTTCCGCGAAATCTGCGATTCTTTTGTTGTCCATCCTTTCCTTTGAAGCAACGTTGGTGTAGTTCCAATTGAAGGGTCAAGAGATCAACATCATCTGACGAAACCAAGCTTGATAAGTCCAAGTTTACATTTGTGTCGCTTGCATTTTATACCGTCCCACTACCTACTTTGGCTGCACTCTGGTACGTGATCTTCGTCTTCGTTGTTTGAAGCTTCATACATTTCATTGTAGGAGTCCGATTCCTCTAAGATCTCTAAAATTCTTTCAGAGCGGTTTGTGAAAGACATATTTGCTAAAATCCTAAAAACAAACAAAAAAATGATCAATAAAACGCTTAAACTAAAAAAGGTTAACAACATCTGCCTTGGGGCAAGATCGGCACATGACGGCCTTTCCCTAAATTACTAGACAGTCTTACCCCACTATTGAATTTTTAGGTTTAGTTTTTATCACAACTAATATTTCTGTAAATATAGATTTAAATTCGATTTGAATAAAATAAAACAATTATAAGTAATACAAGCTAGACACTTACCACTACAATATGTAAAAATCTGTTGATATTCACATTTCACGTTAGGTAAAACGTCGACACACTAACTCGTGTTTCAACTTTTCAGCTACTAAAAATTTGTGAGACCGATTTTTGATATTAAACTCAACACAGCGTCATCTATAATTTGAAGGTAGGACCAAATAGTGACTCTATTTTACCGACCGAGCTACCAACGTCGCCGTCGTAGCTATTCAAACACAGCTTACAAAGACGTTGTATGGTGTTCCCCCGTAGACGAACTTCCCCACCTTGACCTTAATCCTCAAATTTACCATGTATTTATTTCAAAATTAATACAGCAGTGTTTTAGGCGTAACGGAGGATCATGCTAAGCCATTTGAGGGATATATAGCCCTTAAACATAACTGCCCAAATGTGGCTGTACTAAGCACTAAGCACCTGCCAAATTGCCAATATGATACAACATTTATTTATACCTAGAAAACTAGCTGGTGTATTGAGACAAATAAAACATTGAGTTTTCTTGTTTGGTTGAGTTGACGACCCGAATGGCACAGCGGTAGTGAGGCTGCCTTACGTTTTTAGGGTCCCGGGTTCGAAACCCGATTGGAGCAAATGTTTATGTGATGAGCATGGACATTTGTTTCCGAGTCATGGATATTTATACATTGAGCTATTACTTCTGATGTCCACGGTATAGTGTGGCACTTGATGGCGCTATGTGTTAATGTCCAGCGACATTTATATTTATATTAGGTATATTTATTTATATTAGTTTACAAAAAAAGTCTAACAACTAGTCTTACCAAGGGGTATCGTATTACCCGGTACTAACTGGGTTGTGGAGGTCAGATAGGCAGTCGCTCCATATAAAATACTGGTATTCAGCTGTATCCGGTAAAACTGGAAGCCGACCCCAACTAAGTTGGGAAAAGGCTAGGCAGATGATGATGATTTATATTAGTTTACAAAAAAGAGTACATTTAGGTAGTTCAGAAGTAGAAGATAAAAAATTATAATCCTATAATAGATTTAATTTTACTTTTACAATACGAGTACTTTGGCTAAATAATAACAGCCTCCACAACCCAGTTAGTACTGTGTAATACGATGCCCCTTGGTGAGACTGGTTGTCAGACTTTCAGGCCACTGATCGACCCACACGGCCTTTTGGCGTAGGTACACGTCAGGAAGTACAGGCTTAAATTTATCGGATCTATAGAAAGGTTCATAAAAGACGATTATTTCATTTACTATCAGGGCAATAAAACCAATAATCCAAGTACTTACGACAATCAAAATAACAAGCTTGATGAAATGCGATAACATAAACACATAAACCTTATCATTTCCGACGAAGATTATAAAATGCAACGACAGGAAAACGCTTTCCGTCTTAAGATTCCAATCAAATAAAAAAGCGGAAACACGGCATTATTTTGACAATACCGTAGGCAGGAAATAACTAGACATAAACTAACGCCTTGCAGCTTGCTCCCTTCGGGGTGAGCAGAAACTGCAGAACGCCATCAACGCCACCTACTACGATCCAAGCCTTACAAACATAAAGGGTGTAAAAAACCTGTATGTCCCCAGCCGTACCCGATCGGGTACGGTGCATTGTTATTTTAATTGTGTCTGTAATTGCGGGTATCGAAGAGGTAGACCGAAGCCGAAAGGCACTTGTCTTGTTCTACCCGTCATGTCATTGCGATCATTTTTTTGTTCTACACCATACCTGGGTACCTTCTAGTTACGGAGATAATTATTGGGGGTTAAAGCTTTTATGTTAGATGTTTACTTGAAACACCTCCACGACCCCATTATACTATTCAATCCATCCATCAGCACAATGTTTTGAGTGCGTTACATTGTGTTCTACTGCAAAACATGATTTTTCACCCCAAAAAAAGTCGTTTCCCAACAATATTTTTTGCGTAAAGTTACTTAGTTTTTTTTTTATGGTTGACGGCTTCGTGATGAGGTTGTTTACACCCTGTTGGCAACACCGAGTCAGACCGAGCTGACCGATCGAGAAGCTAAGGAGAGCAGCCGTGAGGGTGAGGGACAAAGGTCGGAGGGGACGCCGCCGGTCGACGGCGGGATGCTCGCGCCCCTTTTTGGTTTGGGGTTGAGGGAGAGCACCGAGCGACCTCGACGCGGACGCTCGTGCTATTCTGACCTTTTCATAATTTTGTTTCTGATTGATTAGTTATAGAGTGAATTAATAAGTTGACTTTTTAAGTGTATTTCTTTATATTAAGAGGGCCCTTCCCGGCTCGCCTTTCGTCAACGTGAGCATGGTCGAAAAGCTTGTTGTTTCATCTAGAGCCACAGCGGTGGTATTCTTTCAACTCCCCTGTCTTACCTGAGTACGTTACCCCAGCAGGAAAGTGTCTCCTAGAGATATATGAGTGGAACGTTTAATTAGTGCCCTAACTGCTGTCAATGTGCCCCCACATAAAAAATGTGTGCCCCCTGTCGTTTTGGAAATAAACGGAAAAAACGATTCCTGCTGGGGTAACGTTTTTCTAGCAGGAAAATTCTAAACGAATGATCGGAGAGAGAAATATTGTGCATGGCCTTGTAGCTTATGTTAGTGCCACAATGTGCCCCCAAAAATAAAATGTGTGCCCCTTCAGGTTTTCGAGATATTGCGTTTCCTGCTGGAGTAACGTTTTGCAGAATCGTATATCTCTGAAACCATTGTATGTGCCCCTGTAGAATAAACATACACGAGTAGCTCTTAATGTGTGCCCCTTAGTGCCCCAATTAGATTTAAGAAAATATTTCTAATTTCCAAGTTATCGCGGTTTTATGAAAACTCGAAAAAACATCGCAGCGCCTAAATGAGACAAGGTATAAGCTCGCTGAAAACTGTATTCTGTCCGTCTTGACACTAATAATAACCATACAAAGTTTCAAAACTGTTCATGCATGCGTTTTTGAATTATCTTGTTATAAGTCAAAACGATGGTGACATAACTTTGACGGCAAAATACAAGGAACCAGCTCAATCCCAGATGTGTAGGTGTAAACCAATAATGTGTGCCTTTAGTCAAAAATATATGGTGCAAATATTCAGCTTGGAATGTTTCACAATAAGTAAATATCGACAAAAAACTTCACATGTAAATAACGGCTGGTTATCCGACCAAATTCGAATGACTACTAAAAAGCGACGGATTCATACATAACGATGACCCTCTTTATTGGACGTATTATACCTAAGCTGTTGTCCATACCACAGTATAAATATGGACAGTACGGAAACTACCTACAAATGCTCGAAACCGCACACTAACACAAACATGCGCATCGACGGGGTCCCGATAGTCTAAGATCCCTTACAAAACGACCTTCACCGAGCTGGTTAATTGATGAAAAGTATTTTATATCAAATTAAATATTATGTCAATAAATATATTACAAATGGGTTGGCTAAAAAATTTCAGTTATGAACATGATTAATTAGCAATTTAAAAATTATATATTTTTTAAAACATTTCTCTGGTTTGGTTTATAGACAAATTCCATACCAATTGAAAGTATGAAGCTTACAGAATATTCAAAGGTTAACCGGTTAACCTAACTTAGGCATATTCTACAGGCTTCATACTTTCGATGGGTATGGAATTTGTCTATAAACCAAACCAGAGAAATGTTATAAATAATATATTATAAAAATATATTAAATATATTTTATATCATCATCATCTGCCTAGCCTTTTCCCAACTATGTTGGGGTCGGCTTCCAGTCATACCGGATGCAGCTGAATACCAGTATTTTACATGGAGCGACTGCCTATCTGACCTCCACAACCCAGTTAATACCGGGTAATACGATACCCCTTGGTAAGACTGGTTGTCAGACTTTTTGGGCCACTGACTACCTAACGACTGTCAAAGATCTACAAATGACAGCCGGGACCAACGGCTTAACGTGCTTTCCGAGGCACGGAAGAAACTCGGTATGTTATGGGTGGTCACCCATCCACAGACCAACCTAGATATATTTTATATATATATAAAATATATTTAATTTGATATAAAATACTTTTCATCAATTAACCAGCTCGGTGAAGGTCGTTTTGTAAGGGATCTTAGACTATCGGGACCCCGTCGATGCGCATGTTTGTGTTAGTGTGCGGTTTCGAGCATTTGTAGGTAGTTTCCGTACTGTCCATATTTATACTGTGGTATGGACAACAGCTTAGGTATAATACGTCCAATAAAGAGGGTCATCGTTATGTATGAATCCGTCGCTTTTTAGTAGTCATTCGAATTTGGTCGGATAACCAGCCGTTATTTACATGTGAAGTTTTTTGTCGATATTTACTTATTGTGAAACATTCCAAGCTGAATATTTGCACCATATATTTTTGACTAAAGGCACACATTATTGGTTTACACCTACACATCTGGGATTGAGCTGGTTCCTTGTATTTTGCCGTCAAAGTTATGTCACCATCGTTTTGACTTATAACAAGATAATTCAAAAACGCATGCATGAACAGTTTTGAAACTTTGTATGGTTATTATTAGTGTCAAGACGGACAGAATACAGTTTTCAGCGAGCTTATACCTTGTCTCATTTAGGCGCTGCGATGTTTTTTCGAGTTTTCATAAAACCGCGATAACTTGGAAATTAGAAATATTTTCTTAAATCTAATTGGGGCACTAAGAGGCACACATTAAGAGCTACTCGTGTATGTTTATTCTACAGGGGCACATACAATGGTTTCAGAGATATACGATTCTGCAAAACGTTACTCCAGCAGGAAACGCAATATCTCGAAAACCTGAAGGGGCACACATTTTATTTTTGGGGGCACATTGTGGCACTAACATAAGCTACAAGGCCATGCACAATATTTCTCTCTCCGATCATTCGTTTAGAATTTTCCTGCTAGAAAAACGTTACCCCAGCAGGAATCGTTTTTTCCGTTTATTTCCAAAACGACAGGGGGCACACATTTTTTATGTGGGGGCACATTGACAGCAGTTAGGGCACTAATTAAACGTGCCACTCATATATCCCTAGGAGACACTTTCCTGCTGGGGTTACGTACACGTCTTACCTAGCCCCGAACCCGCACTACTTGCCTCCCGCGTACCTCATAACGCCTAACGCGAGGACATTGAACGAAAAGTACCTATTGTTCGAAAATGTATAAAACTTGTTCCAGGAAATACGGGTTTTTGAATTAGTCTTACAAGTATACAAATAAATATTTGTTATTTAGAATCTCCACTACATTTGCAAGGCTTCTATCATGATGCTTTCTTTACTTTTACAATTTATAATCACATTATGAACGGCCAAAGTTGAGGTAAAAGTTGTGCAAAACAGCAATTTTTGGAAGCTCATACTGAATTTGTTTCTACAAATTTTTATTTTCTCTCTTCGAGAGAAGCCTAGATATAGTCCACAAGATATCTATTAGATCAAAAAATTCAAAGGTATATGTCTAACAACGGCATAATCACGCACGAGCTATTGGTGCCGATTCCCTTGTTTACAAACTAAACCAAATTTAAGTTTAGTGCATCTTTTTCTTTCTGTTTCATTAAGAAAAGGACAGAAGGTAAATTTTAGTTATGTTCTGTCAAATTAATCAGCGCCATACAAGTTTTAGAAGCGATTAAAAAGTTGACTACTAAAATTACATCAAATTACGTCAGGTGCTGACTAATTGGACAGGATTAAACTAATATTTATCTTCTGTCCTTTTCATAATGAAATAAAAAGAAAAAGATGCATTCAACTTAAATTTAGTTTAGTTTGTGAACAAGGGAATCGGCACCATTGTCAAAATTCTCGCGAAAAGTATGGCGGACGTCACGCGGTTTCACCCGCGTAGTTCCCGTTCCCGTGGGAGTACGGGGATAAAATATAGCCTTTGTTACTTAGGGTGAATGTAGCTTTCTAATGGTAAAAGAATTTTTGAAATCGGTTCATTACTTCCGGAGATTAACCCCTACATACAAACTTACAAACATACAAACTTATAAACAAATGTTACTTCTTTATAATATTAGTATAGATTAGTTAAATGACAAGTTTGTTTGCTGTAAAAGTCTTAAGTAGTAAAATACCTTCAAGCTATCTAACACAAACTCCTTTTGCCGTCCTTTTCATACATCTGCGACTGCCTATCTGACCTCCACAAGCCAGTTAGTACTGGGTAATACGATACCTCTTGCTATGAGTGACTGATTGTCAGACTTTCGAGCCACTGGTGCCGATTCTCTTGTACACCGAACTAACCTAAACTAAAACTAAAATTTCTTATTTTTAGTTAGTTGGTTTTGTTAAGTTATTCTGAAAACAAGATTCTCTAAACTTAAATAAAGTTTTGACACACTTAAATTCGAGTTTGACAGTCACCAAGTTGAGTAAACCATAGACTAAGATTGCACTAGAGCTTAAACGAAAATGAATGAAAGTGAACGAAAATGATCTGAATTGCAAAAAAAAACCTGAGTAATGACACTAATGACTGACACTTTCAGTCAATATCTGACAGTGACATTGTCAAGTTACTTTTTTCGGTGTGTTCGCTATAATAACCATGATGTTTGGAAAAGGTTTGTTCGTTTTAACTAGTAATAGGTGTAAATTCACACATAAATAAAAAACGACTTTTCTCAAAATTGGAGGTCTTTAAAAATGTATTTTATAATTAGTACAGTTCGTTTTTGTCTATCCACATAATTATATTATCCTGGTTAAAATGTTTGATTATAAATAACCATTTTTGGACATCATGTCCTTAGGATTGAATTTTTGTTTGCTTGAAATCTCAAACAAACAAAAAATCAACCCAAATTTATAAATAATAATCAATCAACCGATAGGTTTTTAAAAATAATAAAAAATTAAACTTCTTTGCCATGGGGACTTATTACGACCATACCTTGTTACTTTGAATTATGAGCTGTCAAATCGTATGGATTTCTTCAATCGTTTTTGTTTATCGTTTTAATTGCCGCAATTATTGTAATAATGCCTTAATGTAGCGAGTTATATTGTAGAAATAGGGGAGTTCATTAGTTTCCTAAGGAAAGCAAACTCAAAAAACAATGGGAGTCTGCCTTACGCAATAAAAAAATTCAAGTAAAGTTTTTACCGCACGTTTGTGTGGATTGTATTTCATAGTATACAGGTGAGTTAATACAGTAACATAGCATACTTTGCATTACTTACTAATTTGTGTCATTCTTGGTAGGTAAGTAACAATAAGTTAACCTAAGTGGTTTCTTAATCATTTCAGAAAGACAGCGGTACCATCGGTATTCTGTTTCACTGAAGCTAAACCAGAAAATCCGACAGCATCGTTATTAGAAAAGAAGGCAGAAAAAACTATTTCAGGAAAGTTTTGAAATAGAACCGCAACCTTCAACCAGTAGTTTTACTTCCATGTATACAACAGCATTAGAAAAGGTGTCGAAGAAGAAGTTAACACATTAAACAACAGTGAAGACGAATGTATACAGTGCACCTAAGTGTTTATCTAAAAGTATTCAAATTGACCACGAGTATGTCTACGGGTCTATTACTAAAAGAGGATGATAAATCCATAAAGTTTTACACAGGTTTCGAATCCTATAAAAAAATTCAGTTAGTTTACTCAACTCTAAGTGTAATGAAGAATCTAATTGTGGAGAGTGTATTATGAAAAATATTAAATAAAAGAGTACTTTTAATTCTGCTTTTTTACTATTTTCAAATAGTGTTTATACATATATTTATTTAGAATTGCAGGTTCTAAATGATGTACATAAAAGTTAATTAAATGAGTTAACATTTCATTAAAATATGAATCATCTCGCCTTCATGTCCTTTTGTAATTTTTCCTATATGTTCTTTCCTTAGAAGCGTAAATGACAAAATTACAGTATTGTTAGCTGGAGTAATATAGCTGTCCTTGATTGATTGCTTTACACTGGTCTCGTAAATAAGTGTAAATGCCATCAGAGGTAAAGCGGTTGGTCAAAAGATGGCGATATTCATATAAATGCTGTCCTTTACGCTGAGTGTTACAGCTGAAAACAAATAACTAAAAATTATATTCAGAAGCTTTATTTATTATACTGTGATCAGATGAAATAGTATTTTCTTTATAATCACTGGTAGTATGGAGAGCTTTCTAAAAATTTGACCAACAAATGTATTCATTCACCTATGAACATATTCTTGGATTGCCTGTCTGGTGATGGGAAGTGGAGAATCCGCATTAATTCAGTATCACAGGGTGGACACTGGTATACGATGTCGTCTTGGCCCATGCAGTCGGCACCAAAGTTCTGGTTTCGATCATACGCTTCTAATCTATAAATAAATTAAAACAAGATAATTAGCCAAAGAACACAAAATAATCTAACCTAAAATATTTTTATTCTTTCTTGAAAGTTTCTAAAAAATAGTTATTTCATATTACACAGAACCTGGAAGTGGCTTTGAGTATGAGAAATGAATTTACTACTTCTTTTCCAACTAATAACAAGTGCAATACATGTTCAGTACAAAAATCCCTTGGTAAATTTTCATAAATTTTGTTTGTATCCTATATAATAAAATAACACTACATTTACCTTTCTACCGAATCGACAACAACTGCAATCACGTTGTGCTTCCTTATTGACCTCAAAATTATCCAAACTCTCAAGAAATACGAGAGAAATGTACTTTGAAAATTTTAGTTCATGACAACTAATTTTATTCCACACCTTTTTAATCGCGATTAAAAATAGTCTGATTTAGTTTGACAATCTTAATTTTAGGTGAAAAACGTCAATTTCAGAATAGCAAAATAGCCATTTACACCAAATTGAATAACTTAGTGCTGTCAAACTACAATCTGTTTAAGTCATGTCACTTTAATCAATTTCAGAATGGGAAACGTCGTTTGACAGGAACAAACTAAATTTTAGTGATTTTTAGTCTAGTTTAGAGATATTTGTGACAAGAGAATCGGCACCACTGACTACCTGTAAGTTACAGGTCACAGTCGTTACAGGCTGTAACGACTGTCAAAGATCTACGAATGACAGGCGGGACTAACGGCTTAACGTCGGCTTAACGTGCTTTCCAAGGCGCGGAGGAAACTTGGTATATAATGGGTGGTCACCCATCCAAAGACCAACCTAGGCAAACTAGCAAAACCATTCGATCATATTTAAAATTCATTCCAATCTCAAGATCTTACTAACAATTAACCGAGAAATTAAACAACAAGTAATTTAACAGTCACTCAATTGACGGGAAGTGTATGCAAAACATGGTATAATATCCTCCGCCGGTTGCCGCCATGCACTTCCGGTTCCTCTGAACAATAAAAAGGATATCCCATTATAAGCGTATTTGCCCCATTTCCCGTATGTGGGATGAAGAAAGTTCTCGTGGCTTATGTGACGTCATTTCCCGTTTCGTGTTGCCGAAAAAAGTTTGACATTGGCAATGCGTGACTCTGCCTGACGCCTGTAAGCTCGAGGTAAATCTACTCATACCCCCGAATAGACATTTAAGCAGCTAATTTTTTTATTTTATTTTTCGGATGGAAATCATCAAATGACTCCTCCCGCTCTGGGCGGAGCAGGCGGGAGTGTCAGACTTTTACTGACTAAAACCCATCCATGTTCCTTCATCGCCCTTTGTGTTCCGGGGCCACGGTATCTCTTTCGAACAGTCCCGCAACCCCGGCAGGGTTTGAGCAGCTCCTAAACTTTAAATTTTAAATTTCATGTGGCCAAACGTCACTTTTGAGTACAATGTTAAATTTAAGGTGGATGCTCAAGGGTAGCCCGCGAAATTCAAATTTTCTTACGTTTTTTGCAATTTGCAGGCCAGTGCTAGGTTGTATGTTGATTAAAATTTTGTTTGCGACTGTAAGACGTATGTAGTTTAGATATGAGCGCCGCGCCGGCGCGCCGCCGTCGCCGTGAATTCATGTCGACGCGTCGTCGCCACAGAACATATATACCCTAAAGGTCGTCGCCGAGTAAAGCGTGCGGCGCGCCGTCGCAACGAGTCGCAACTTGCTTTCTCGCTCGCACGCGCGGCCCTGTCCCCCCCTGTCCCTGCCCAGTGCTCATTTACGCGTTAGCGACGAGTATGGCGAAGCGACTAGGCTTACTAAATACGGAGACGCGGCGCGTCGTTTGGCGCGTTGTGCGGCGTGTTGCGCGTTTTCCCGTTTACGGAGAGGCGGTGTCATCTGCGATATAATTTGTATTAGCGCGTGTGAAGCCGCATGCACCGCCGCGGCCAACGCAACGCTGCATTTCAGTAAACGCGCGTAAAATTGCTTCTCCGTAAACACTCCCATACATAGTTAATCGTCATATTGGTGCCGATTCTCTTGTCACAAATATCTCTAAACTAGACTAAAAATTACTAAAATTTAGTTTGTTCCTGTCAAACGACGTTTCCCATTCTGAAATTGATTAAAGTGACATGACTTAAACAGATTATAGTTTGACAGCACTAAGTTATTCAATTTGGTGTAAATGGCTATTTTGCTATTCTGAAATTGACGTTTTTCACCTAAAATTAAGATTGTCAAACTAAATCAGACTATTTTTAATCGCGATTAAAAAGGTGTGGAATAAAATTAGTTGTCATGAACTAAAATTTTCAAAGTACATTTCTCTCGTATTTCTTGAGAGTTTGGATAATTTTGAGGTCAAAAAGGAAGCACAACGTGATTGCAGTTGTTGTCGATTCGGTAGAAAGGTAAATGTAGTGTTATTTTAATAGATAGGATACAAACAAAATTTATGAAAATTTACCAAGGGATTTTTGTACTGAACATGTATTGCACTTGTTATTAGTTGGAAAAGAAGTAGTAAATTCATTTCTCATACTCAAAGCCACTTCCAGGTTCTGTGTAATATGAAATAACTATTTTTTAGAAACTTTCAAGAAAGAATAAAAATATTTTAGGTTAGATTATTTTGTGTTCTTTGGCTAATTATCTTGTTTTAATTTATAGATTAGAAGCGTATGATCGAAACCAGAACTTTGGTGCCGACTGCATGGGCCAAGACGACATCGTATACCAGTGTCCACCCTGTGATACATTCAGTGATATAAATGCGGATTCTCCACTTCCCATCACCAGACAGGCAATCCAAGAATATGTTCATAGGTGAATGAATACATTTGTTGGTCAAATTTTTAGAAAGCTCTCCATACTAACAGTGATTATAAAGAAAATACTATTTCATCTGATCACAGTGTAATAAATAAAGCTTCTGAATATAATTTTTTGTTATATGTTTTCAGCTGTAACACTCAGCGTAAAGGACAGCATTTATATGAATATCGCCATCTTTTGACCACCCGCTTTACCTCTGATGGCATTTACACTTATTTACGAGACCAGTGTAAAGCAATCAATCAAGGACAGCTATATTACTCCAGCTAACAATACTGTAATTTTGTCATTTACGCTTCTAAGGAAAGAACATATAGGAAAAATTACAAAAGGACATGAAGGCGAGATGATTCATATTTTAATGAAATGTTAACTCATTTAATTAACTTTTATGTACATCATTTAGAACCTGCAATTCTAAATAAATATATGTATAAACACTATTTGAAAATAGTAAAAAAGCAGAATTAAAAGTACTCTTTTATTTAATATTTTTATAATACACTCTCCACAATTAGATTCTTCATTACACTTAGAGTTGAGTAAACTAACTGAATTTTTTTATAGGATTCGAAACCTGTGTAAAACTTTATGGATTTATCATCCTCTTTGTATCTAGTAATAGACCCGTAGACATACTCGTGGTCAATTTGAATACTTTTAGATAAACACTTAGGTGCACTGTATACATTCGTCTTCACTGTTGTTTAATGTGTTAACTTCTTCTTCGACACCTTTTCTAATGCTGTTGTATACATGGAAGTAAAACTACTGGTTGAAGGTTGCGGTTCTATTTCAAAACTTTCCTGAAATAGTTTTTTCTGCCTTCTTTTCTAATAACGATGCTGTCGGATTTTCTGGTTTAGCTTCAGTGAAACAGAATACCGATGGTACCGCTGTCTTTCTGAAATGATTAAGAAACCACTTAGGTTAACTTATTGTTACTTACCTACCAAGAATGACACAAATTAGTAAGTAATGCAAAGTATGCTATGTTACTGTATTAACTCACCTGTATACTATGAAATACACTCCACACAAACGTGCGGTAAAAACTTTACTTGAATTTTTTTATTGCGTAAGGCAGACTCCCATTGTTTTTTGAGTTTGCTTTCCTTAGGAAACTAATGAACTCCCCTATTTTTACAATTTAACTCGCTACATTAAGGCATTATTACAATAATTGCGGCAATTAAAACGATAAACAAAAACGATTGAAGAAATCCATACGATTTGACAGTTCATAATTCAAAGTAACAAGGTATGGTCGTATTAAGTCCCCATGGCAAAGGAGTTTAATTTTTTATTATTTTTAAAAACCTATCGGTTGATTGATTATTATTTATAAATTTGGGTTGATTTTTTGTTTGTTTGAGATTGCAAGCAAACAAAAATTCAATCATAAGGACATGATGTCCAAAAATGGTTATTTTTAATCAAACATTTTAACCAGGATAATATAATTATGTGGATAGACAAAAACGAACTGTACTAATTATAAAATACATTTTTAAAGACCTCCAATTTTGAGAAAAGTCGTTTTTTATTTATGTGTGAATTTACACTTATTACTATTTAAAACGAACAAACCTTTTCCAAACATCATGGTTATTATAGCGAACACACCGAAAAAAGTAACTTGACAATGTCACTGTCAGATATTGACTGAAAGTGTCAGTCATTAGTGTCATTACTCAGGATTTTTTTTTCAATTCAGATCATTTTCGTTCACTTTCATTCATTTTCGTTTAAGCTCTTTTGCAATCTTAGTCTATGGTTTACTCAACTTGGTGACTGTCAAACTCGAATTTAAGTGTGTCAAAACTTTATTTAAGTTTAGAGAATCTTGTTTTCAGAATAACTTAACAAAACCAACTAACTAAAAATAAGAAATTTTAGTTTTAGTTTAGGTTAGTTCGGTGTACAAGAGAATCGGCACCATTATGTTTGAATTGAAAGCGAGCTGCGCCGCACAACGCACCGCGCGATGAACCGCGTCTCCGTATTTAGTAAGCCTAGTCGCTTCGCCACACTCGTCGCTAACGCAGTCGAATCGAATATTTTACCGAGTAAACGTGTATTGTAGTGTGGTGTTAACAACAAACAAAATATAATTATGATACCTACTACTTACTTAAAATACTTATATTTTCTATTTTTTTTTTTACATAGTTTTTATTAAATAGATAGAATTTAAAAAAACTCGGTTTCACTTCAACTCATAATGCTGAAATTATAATTTTTCAGTAAACGTGATCTCCAATTATTATTTAGAAGACTGTAGCTTTTTTTTGTAACAACAATATGGTTTTCTTTGTTATTTTTAAGAAATCTCTTCCTGATAAAAAAAAACTAAGGCCCGAGGCCGGCCATGCCGCGCCGCCGCGACGCCGCCGCCGCCGTGCAAATTTTCTGGCTACGCCGCCGCCGCGGAATTGGCCATCGGCGCTCATATCTAATGTAGTTACAGAATTAGATTCATCAAAATCATCAATACAACGTTTATATATTGAATAGAAGATATAGATAGACCTAGTCGTCTATCTATATCTGTGGCACAAACAGTGTGCGGACCACAGACCACATAGAGCTGTACGGACGGACCAATAGCTTAGATGTAAAAAAAAATGCGTCCTTTTTTTATTCATACCTCCTTTGTTTTACAAAAAATCTCAGGCTCTGTTAATAATCACAGATGTTTGACCACCCTTTTTTTAATAATAGGAATAAAACAAAAAAAAAGGACCAAGGAAGAGAAAGTTTTTAACTGTTTTATTTTAAAGGAGACATTTTTTTTTGTTTGGAGAACACCACCAACTTATTTTTTTTTTTTCTTTTACAAAAAGTACTTATTATTGTAGCAAACATTAAGGGGCTACCCCATGGCACACTAGCGCCACTTTAGTAAAAAAATCAGAACTCGTTAAATACACAATTAATATAAAATCTGATAGACAAAATCAATGCTCTAGAGTTCTAGATTATTGACATTATTGAAAGATATTAATGAAATGTATATAGATTTCTTCCTTATAATCTTTAGATTACAGTGGTAATACTAGCTAAGCCAAGTCTAACCGGAATGATGAGAAATGAAAACGTGAATCTAACAATAACAATAACACGTCTATAGCAGTCTCTGAAAGTAATGAGGGATTTTCTTTTTAGCTCTTCCCTAGTCGCTGGATAGATGGCGCTAGGAGTAAGTATGATAATGCGAGGAACGGAACCTAAAAAAACTGATTGTAGCAAAGCGCGTGAAAAGTTAATTATATTAGCAAATGAAAGTGTCAGTCAACGAGAGTATGTGACGTGACACAATGTTTTTTATTTCAAGCGTTTTGGCTTTGGCATAGTAAGTTCAACGCCATCTATAGAGTTCTTAGAAACTAAGTTTTTTTTTAAAACCTCAAAAGGAAAACCTCTCATTGTATTCACACATTGTATTGCAATCTTACTGCACAATTGACACAACGACCAGCAGATGTCATTTTCATAAAATAGTTTTTATTATAATTATGAGAAAAAATCGCAGAAACACTTTCACGAAAATCTAAATAAACTATTTCTTTCTATCTCTATGAAATAAACGGAAAGAGTAAATGTCAAATGAAGTTGTCTGTCAACCACCAAAAAGACGGATTTATAACGTTCCGTGCCAAGATGATTTTTTATTCCATCTAAAAGATTTTAGCGAAAACCTTTAAAAATAGCATTGAAAAGCTCAGTTTAATATTATTTCTTTTTATATTATATTCTATTATAATTAAAGCAGATATTACTACCAATGGATACCATACTTTTTTTTTCCTAAACGGAATTAACGCCCCTATTTACGTAAGTATTTTCTGTCAAATGACATTGACCACAACAGGAATGATTTGACTCGCAAAAAAATATCATAATATAACTTATTTATTATGATTTTAAGATTCCGGTTTCGTTTCTATGTAATATTTCGTTTATTACTATAATAAAATGGTTACCTACTTTTTTTTGGTGTAATATGAATAATATTTAGGCAACATCGTAGAGGGCCTAAAAAAAACTGTCTCCTATAAAAGTAATGCTTTTTCATACTTTCCGTCACAACGTGTTTGCCTGGCAACTGTGAAACATGTCGACCTACCGACTAACCACCGAACTGAGTCGTCAAGTCTTGTTTCTGCGGGAGGTATACCTATAGGACTACACATTAGTCAAATTGCCGAAGAGCTGCAAACGACCGTAAGTATTTTTGGTTTTATTTAATGTTTATCGCTTTTTCAAACTGACTGTTTAATTTAAACTTGTTAGATTTCAATACCTACATTTGATTAGATATTTTATTAACTTCAGTGTTTAACTCCAGTTCTGCAAACAATCTTCTTATATAACTAGCTCAATTCTTTCAACTAGGTATTTGTGCAAAAATCAAATGATTTGTGTTCTTTTTATATACCTAAACCTTTGATTACAATCAAAGACCTAAACTAAAAGTGTAAACATTACATTTTTATGTTTAGTTATAGGGTTTAAAGATTCTATATTTATTTTAAAAGAACCTAAGTACAATTGTTCATTTATCGAATAAATACATAACTAAGGTAAAGTAAAGTGTAGGTAGTCCAGTAGTTAACAGAGTTATGCATGCTGTTTGTGTATCGACCCGCAATATTTTAGCATCATGTTTAATAGCTGAAGGCTAAGACGCTGTAGGCCGTGTGTTATCCGGCAGAATAGAATAGAACCAACCCATTACACTCACGGGTGTCGTATAAGGCTCGTAATGTCTGAGGCAGAACACCTTGCGCCTCCGTAGACCAGAGAATGGGCAGCAGCGTTTTCTGTTAGTCTTTCATCACTGCGATCTCCAATCCGTCTGCAAGCGTGGAGATTACGGCAAATTACTCTCATCATGGGAGAGGCTTATGTCCAGCAGTAGACGTTATGGGCTGTTGTAGTGTAGTGTAGTATGTTAGCTGATACGCTCCCCGGTCGGCCTATGCTGACACAGCATTCAAGCGGTACTGCGGGATGTTGTCTAACACCCGGCGACGGTGGAGATAAGGAACTAGCACTAGAAACGTAATTTGTATTATATTCAAATACAAGTTATTTTTATTTTATAGTCTGTATTAAAACGTCTTCGTGATCAGACTCATTTGTTTTCTTCAAAAGACGTTCGACAGTGCCCTCTATTATTATTGTGTGAAAGACTAGTAAATATCGTTAACTTGTGTCGAAGTATTATATTATCTGTGCTTGTGTTGTTAGTGACGTACTGTGAGTTTAGCTTTATTATAAGTTGAAAGTTTCCTTGAAAGAAGATGTGCTCCATATCTGTGGGTAGATTGTTATAAAGTTGAACATCTTCGTAATTTATATTTTTCGGGGGCGTGTCTTTGGCTGTATTTAGATGTTAACGTGTGGACGGATTACTGTGTGTAGGTATGGCTTTTTGTTACTTAATAATTTTTCTAATAATGTGTAGAGTTGATGAATGCTCATCAGATTGGTATTTTTGTATAGTTCGGTCTAATATCATGTAGGTACTAGGTACTTACGATGTTTTTGATGCGTTTCTATTATGTAAATTATTCTTTATTAAATAGGTATAATTTTTTTAATCCCAGTTCCGCAAATCACCAATTTGTTCAATTGAAATTTTAACTAGGTACTTACCTATTTGTGCAAATATCGAATGGTTATGTCCCTTTTTTATAAACTAAAAAGTATAAACATTTTATGAAATGCTAAGTATAGTTAATTTGCTTTTTACAGATAAATTCTGTCAGCATATGGCTCCGGCGCCGGCGGTACCAAAACAAAGGCCATGTGAGTTTGAGAAACCACAGCACAACGCGAATAATAACACCCCAACGTGTTGTTGAAAGGATGGTGGAAAATTATCGTGAACTAGGTATTCAGAATCAAATCAAATCAGAATGTTATTTATGGTATGTTTGTGTTTTTTCTTCGACCATTTTTGTGGAGGTCTAAAGTGAGTGAGAATAATTTTATTTAACTTTAAAGACGAACAACGTCAAATTGAGAAAATTAAATAAATAAACATATTGAGATGCAAGCCGATGCCGTGCAATCGTTCGATGTAGCCCTAGAATGATTGACTAACATATCGATGCACTGACGAGCCGCTAAACAGATGTTTCAATAAAGTACTTTCACTAAATGTTTTCACATTGATTACAGACTATATTTTCATGCGTTCAAGAGTCCGAAGAGCCCCACGCCCCCGCCAGGGATGGCTGGGTCCTCGCTACCTCTGCCGGTGCCACCCCCACCAGCGCCCTTGCAGATGCGGTCACCGCGCTACCGCCCGTAGCGCCCCTGCCGCCACCACGCTACCGCCCGCCAGCGCCACTGCCGCCGCCGCGCTACCGGCCGCAAACGCACTTGCCGCCGCGCCGCCGCGCTACCGCCCACCAACGCCGGTCGCTGGCACCGACATCCTCGCCCACTCAGCCATTCAGGGCTCCGCCACCGCCGCCGTCGCCAGAGCTGCCACCGGCAGCCGAAGAGGCAGCAGCTGCACCACCCACCAGAGAAGGGTGCCACTGCAGTGCTGCTTTTGCGAAGCTGATCATTTAATAAATTACTTACACAGTATATTTTTTTTTGTTTGTTTTTTTTTCTATCTTTCCCATCAACCCTTATTTAATTTTCCAAATATCGAATCCAGATGAAATTACTTATTAAGGGCAGGTAGTCCCAATTTTCCCAATTTTACATAACTTTGATTCAATAGTAATCAAAGAAATAGTGATTTTTTAAAGCCAAAAAAAATAGATATTATAGTTGACTATATTTACTAAGATAATTTGTGGTTCAAAACATGATATCAAAAACTTCACTCGATGAAAAAAAAATCCGAACAGGAGCCTAATTCGAATATTTTTTTATGTTTTTCTTATTTTACTTGGAGAATATGAAAGTTTTACTTCCAAAAAAAATATCTAAGCAAAGTTAATAACATATAGAACAATTATTTGTGGTTAATTTTTTCAAAACAATTTAATCCTTTTAATAATAAATTATTATATAAGAAAACGGCTTGCGCACGTGGATTCAGTCGCCCGCCAGGCCTTGACGAGGTAGGACCTATGTCCCTTTTGCTGGCGCACGGCTGTCCCGTCGATTTATCGAACGATTTATTTAAAGAACGTAGTGTAATTATAACAGTACAGTCTTTTTTAACCAACTTAAAAAAAGGAGGAGGTTTCACAATTTGACCGTAGGATAACTTCGTCGTTTATGAACCGATTTAGATAATTCTTTTTTTGTTGGAAAGAAGATATTCCAAGAGTAGTACCATGACCATGAAACTGGGATCTGATGATGGCATCTCAGAGAAATCGAGGAGAACCTTTGAACATCGTAGTGCGACTAGTGCGTTTGTTTTTTTGTTCATTGAGTATTTTAGAGCACTACTATTTAA
This sequence comes from Xestia xanthographa, assembly GCA_905147715.2. NCBI lineage: Eukaryota > Metazoa > Arthropoda > Insecta > Lepidoptera > Noctuidae > Xestia > Xestia xanthographa. The sequence continues at coordinate 22,575,467 of LR990667.1, forward strand.
AGAAAGTCTGGACTCGATCTGATGATGGAACCCGAAGACAGTCGAGGGCACTCCTCAACGATTCACAATAATTACCTGGTGTTTGGGCTTGATTAATTTGTATTGATGAGAACTTTACACCTAAATGGGTTGTGGTCATCTTTAGGGGTCTGATGATAAAGACGAAGGACAGTCAAAGGAACTCCTTAACGTTTTACAGTAGCTACCTTGTGTTTGGATTTAATTCATTTCTATTGATGAGAACTTTGCACCCATATGGGTTGTAAGTGCCATTGGTCTGATGATGGAGACCATAGACAGTCGAGGGAATTCCTCAACGAACGAGTTTACAATCTCACGAGATAGATTATAATCTAACGGTATTTACAATTTTACGGTGACACATACAACAAATAAAGCATGTGTCTCTTCGTGAGATAAAAACAATGTAAGAAACCTAGTCAAATTGTTCGCGACAAGTGTCTCAAACAGTGTTTTTATATAGTCTATAGAAAGAACGTTCGAGAAAGTACGCTATTGCCGTGTTTGTGATTCTTTGTCGAGTACTTTGTTATTATTAGTTTTAAAAGTAAGTAGGTACAAATTCCCTCGAGAATTTAGTCTCGTCACAGGTGCGCGTACGCAAACTACTTATAAAAAACATCGAGAAATGTTAATTTAATTTCGACCGTACGCCGAGAGCGTAAAGTACCTACTTCCTTCTTCCGTTCGAGTTATTTATTATCCTTTTGTTTATAGTTTCCTTTGTATTTTTTTGTTAATGTTTTTTGTTCATGCTTTTTGTATGAATTAAAAGATCACACAACGATCGGCGAACAAATACTACACACCGCTAGAGGATTCGCGAATATTTTTTGTGTGTCTGCTAATAGTATGAAAGCACAGCGCAGGCACCGCATAGTAAGTTTTGTTTTCGACATTGGAACAGTCAGTTTTGTTTACGATATTCAAGCAGTCAGTTTCGTTTCGATATCCGAATAGTTAACAGTTCTTTCCGATTATAGTTTCAGCTCAGTTTTTCCAGTATTGTCTGCTTGTAGTGTCTTACCATAGTCAAATAGTGTTTTATTTCTTCTCCATCTGCAATAATATTGTAGTATTTTCCAAACCCACCTCTCCGTTCCACGAAGCTAATGTTTACACCCGGAACTTTCGGTACAGGGCGGTTAGTGGCTTAGATTTGGTTCCGTTATAGTTTTTGAATTTCCAAACACGAGTCCACCCGTCTGGTACACAAATAATTGAATAAATTACGACTTGCAGCAATTTGCATTTACAACATCTATTCAAATTAATTTATTACATTTAAATGTTAGGTTTTCGCAATTACTACCTATTATAATAAATCAAGTTGACAATTTAATAAAAATAAGTTGAACTACTGCCTACACGACACGCTTACCTATACTGTGACACTTCGCTCAGCTTTGGGTTCAAGTCGGCAACGCGTGTGCACGACTCGTTTCGCGTAAAGGGTGGTAGCGTTAAATACCTACTTTGCTTGGCGTAGACGGCCTTAAACTGAATATGTTCACATTCAAAATAATCATTATGCAAATCATTATATGGAGCTTGTTCGCAAACAATCTACTTACTCTCTTCCCTTGTATACGCTAACGCTACGGAAAGGGCCTATACTCCCCCAAATGGCTTAGCATGATCCTCCGTTACGCCTAAAATACTGCAGCATTAATTTTGAAATAAATATATGATAAAGTTGAGGATTAATGCTCAGTTCTATGTGTGTGACGAAAACACGATTCCATAAACTTTTCTTGATAGAAAAAAAATCCAAAGTTACCTCCAAATCGAACAATAAACCGCTGGTATTCAAAAAGTACTTCAAATTAGATCATGAAACTGCATACTAACTGGACTAAATTAAAGCAGGTCTTATGTTTTATTTTTTTAGTCCAATAAATAGATTTTTGTAAATCGCAAAAAACCACTCATTTCGCACTATTCGGCTGCAGTGACTGATGTAACAACCGCTTTGTAGTGTAAGCTGATTCATTCACCACAAATAGTTGCTAATTTTAGGGTTAGAAGGGCCTTAATTCTTTTTTAGGGTTCCGTACCCAAAGGGTAAAAACGGAACCCTATTACTAACTGTCTGTCCGTCTGTCTGTCACCAGGCTCATGAACCGTGACAGCTAGACAGTTGAAATTTTCACAGATGATGTATTTATGTTGCCGCTATAACAACAAATACTAAAAACAGAATTAAATTAATATTTAAGGGGGGCTCCCATACAACAAACGTGATTTTTTTGCCGTTTTGTCTAATGTACCTATAGATAATGGTACGGAACCCTTCGTGCGCGAGTCCGACTCGCACTTGGCCGGTTTTTTAAATTTTCAAGTGGTATTCACCGCAGTCCTGGATTTGTCAATAGGCCGTATAGGCCGCGGCCTAGGGGCGGCAGCGTCTTAGGGGCGGCAGATTTCAGATGATGCTCACTCGATTTCAGAGGATAAAAGTCAAACAAGTTCACTGGTTTTCTCATGTTTTTTTTATAGTAATGCGTTAAATCCTTGTCGGGCCGCTATAAACAACTAAAAACTTTCTCTTCTTTGGTCCTTTTTTTTTGTATCATTCCTGTTGGTCGAAACAATGTGGTCATACATCTGTGATCATTAACAGAGCCTGAGAATTTTTGTAAAAAAAATGATAATAATGTAAAAAGGTCGCATTTTTTTTTGGTAAACAGATGTGGACATCGTGTGCACGGGATTTTGTTTTAAAAATGAGTAGATTCGCCTTGAGCTAATTGTAGGTACCTATTTTTAAACCCCGATGAAAAAACGACGGGGTGTTATAAGTTTGACGTGACAAAGCGGCAGTGTTTTGAAAGCATTGGTTTTACACGCTACATTCGAGTTGTCGCGCTTTCCTTGTGTTCAAATACCTACCTACCTAAACAAAATAAGTACGTAACGACTACTGAAGAAAAATTCACAGTGATTCTAAATATAATTTGTTGTTGAAATAAGAGAAAGCTTCAGTTTCTATTGACATAGGTAAGTGCTACACAATAGTAAATTTTTTATTTTCTTTTTTGTATTTTTGACATTCAAAAGTGCCGTAATGGTCTAATTGAAATAAATGCTTGATATATTGAATAATTTGAGTTTGAGTTTGAAACAATACTCTATATTTTTATTATTAGCACTCATTAAATGAAAATAAAAATAAACTTTAACGGTTTAAATTGTAGTTCATTTATATATATTTCTAAATTTTTATAAATGAGTCCGACGTTTTGGTTGCTTTTTTCAGTTTCTCCGCGAAAATATAGAATTAAAAAATGTAGAAATCTGATCCGATTTAAACCGTTAAAGTATCTTTCACTATGACTTTCTTTGGTCAGCCAAACCAAAGAAATATGTATGTACATAGCTCAGGAAATTTAAAGTCTGACCTGGATGTTCTAGGCTGGAACAAAAATAGGATTGCAAGCTTTTAGGTGTTAGGTATATATATTAACGTGGAGCATTTTTCTCGTAAAAAATATTTTCTTATAAGTCATATTAGATGTTTCACGTAGATATTGTTAACGGGATTAAATGATAGACATTTTTCACATATTGCATTTTGCAAAGTCAGTCAGTCAGTCAGTCTTTGTTTGTTTGTTTATTATATTTTCACGACTAAACCGCTGAAACGATCGTGATTTATACACCGAGGAATTTCAATGGTTGTTTTCCCTTCAGCGAAATGGTTTTGTGAGTAAACAAAATGATGTTTTTGTTTTAAAATAATTAATAATATAATAATAATTAATAATAGTTGCGACATTTACAAAAAACTTTTGTCATGGTAATACAATCATTGTTTTATTTTGTCTTGGTAATACAATCATTTCGTAATTATTTTAAAACAAAAACTTCTTTATTTTTTTACTTTTACTCTATGCTTCCAAAGTACTCCTTATGGCAAGCCGTTCTGCTGCGGGAAAACAAACATTAAAAATTTCTCGCTATTTAGACTATTGTCTATCATCATCACAGGAGGATGAAGCCGCGGAGTGCAGCTAGTTTGGCTAAAACATAAAAAAATGAGACATCATTTGACCTTTAACACTTCAATACCCGCAATTACAGACACAATTAAAATTGGGAATCAAACGAGCTTACCTGTTAAGCGAAGTCTTGATTCAAATTTTATGAGTGGCAATCTGAAAAATAATTATTATAACTTGGTAGTATTTCTTATATCTACGTTACTTCACCGCGGTTTTTAGAGAATTAAAAAATAATATTTTTTAAGAATTGCAACCTTCGTATGCCTCTCTCATCTGACACATGACGCGGTACGTCACTTATTTTAGAGATCTTATCATTGGAACAATCTCTGTTTTATGTACAGAGTAGTTCCAAATACCTATATTCACTATATTTTCCTGAAAGGTTAAAATTGAATTAGGTAGACTAATTATTGCAGCTTTGGGGCTGTTAGTGTTAACTATATTATAGCGGCGGGTGGGTAATTATTTTTCAGATTGCCACTCATAAAATTTGAATCAAGACTTCGCTTAACAGGTAAGCTCGTTTGATTCCCAATTTTACTTCGTGGCAATCTTTCAAATAATTATTATAACTTGGTAGATGTTCAGAGTTGGCTGCAATAATTAATTTATTAACTGATTAAAATGCAAGTAATTCTGAGTGTTGATCTGTGATAATTACATTGGACCTTCTTCTGTAAGAATATTAAAGCTTCCATATTAAAGCTTCAAGGATACTTTACAATAAATATATTATATTTTGTAAAATAACTTTGATAACCATGTAATCCACATTATGTCTGACTTCGTTGATGCCAGCTCTAATTTGAGCTGTTGTTTTGGTTGTATAGTGAGAGTTTAATTCTGGAGTTTAGATGCCTCTTTCACTTGAAATCTGACAAACTTACGAATATTAGGGTTTGATATATTTTAATAACTGTTTTATTGCTCCAATGGGTTAAAGTTAGAGCTAGGAGAACAATCAATGTCTTTGTTTTCTAAATTTTGCTCATATTATCAAACTATGACGAAATTAATGATACTTTTGATAGATTCTATGATTGAGGCAATGATAGCCTCAGATCTCTCAGTAAGTAATTTTATAATTTGAAATCCAGTTGTAGTGTTAGTATTTTATAGATGTGTCTGCAAATAAAAAAGGCTCATCAACTCCATTATTTAGTGTTGAATTGTCTGGAAGTACTATCAAGGAATGCCACTGGCATTATTTTTATTCACTTAGGGCCTTTTGTTAAAATACTTGCAACAGAATAGTGCAACCAAGGCAATGTTTATTCACTTAGGGCCTTTTGTTACAATACTTGCAACAGAAGAGTGCAAACAAGGCAAGTATAGAGTTCCATAGATATATTGTCTCAAAAGGTGATTGTATAACTATAAAAAATTTAATGTAATGATTTTATGATCACATACAATGTCTAACTATTGTTCAATAGTAGAAGAGCCCGAGTCCATTCAAAACACTGTTTCCAATTAATATTACAGCCAATTAATCAGAATACAGAAATCTCTTCACTTTATTGTCGTGAGAATTAAACTGATTTTATTAATCAGTACCTAGTAGTAAGTACTTCTTATCAATAAAGCTCAGTCATTTTTTAAGGGTCTAGGTAGATCCTTGATCAAATATTATGGATATTAAAGTATTCACTCTATCATCACCAATTAATATAGTTACATACAATTAATAAGAAAAGAAAGAGAAACCTCTTTATTACAGTGTGGATTAAACTGTTTTTATTATTAATTAGTACCTAGTAGTACATAGTATAAATAAAGCTCAAAATTTTGCTAAGGGTCTGGTAGTCTTATGACTAAATATTATGAATGTTAAGGGATTCACTCCTTACTGGTAAAACAGAATTTGAGATTTAGTCAATTGGCTCGAAAAGGACAGTTGAGCTATTTTCTCAAAACTGTTTGTATTTAAGTCTTAGAAACTGATTTCTGTTTAATACTTTTAGTCTGGTACATTTTGTACATACTGATTTCGTTTATAATTCATGTTTTAACCTATTATTCCTATAATGATAGAAACAATATAAATAAAAACATTGTTATTATTATGTTTTCCCAGGCACCTTGTAAAGGAGCAATAAGTTTTTGCGGTTTCATAGTAGAAAAAATATAATACTTAGAGGTCTGGTCTCCACGATGAATATTTGCTATATTAGTATAATTTCCCAAACTATTTCAAATATTAGGAACTTCTACAAGAATCAGCAGTGTTTTCATGACAATGTCTTTCAAGGGTCTCGAACACTCCTGTTTAATCATCTAGTAATTCTAAAGAATTGACTAAATGTTGTGCAATTAGTGGATATGTGTTGACCATATTCAGTCAACATTGTGTAGGTAATTGGCTACATTGCCGTAATGTACTGTCAATTGTTATGAATTTTAGTTGGATTTTATTAGCTCTACACGAAATGTATGGCATTTTATCTTCTAGTCACAATCCATTGATCTCTGCACTCGCATGCACCCCCCCCCCCCCTTTTGTTTCACTTTATGGTTATTTTCAATAGAAAGCTATGAAGCTATTAAAGCCAATACTCCAATTGGTAATGAAAACTGAGAATAAATGAGATTTCTTAGTTAAAATTTATTTTTATGAGTTTGTATAAATCTCACAATAATGTCTGCCCATCTATCTTTTCGGGTATTTTAATTGTGATTTTAATTTTATGTTATGATTCAATGTAGGTAGATGACATGCCAAATTATCTGTTGTTATTTGATAGGGATTAATTTGTTTTCAGCATGGTTCATTTTCTAGTAGGCTACAGCTGATTATAGGGGTCAACGCCCGGAACCAGGGAGCAATGAAGTTATGTTTTACTACTGTCTTCATAAGGCAGTCAAAGTAATAATTATATTTCATTTTAGTTTTAAGGTATGAGTCAGCAACAATATGATTAAGAAAGGTGCTTAATTATTATGGGTAAGGTTTAAGTGATTTTAAAATGCAATGCAATGCAGGAAAAACTATCTGGTCATGAGAACCCTTCCAAAAATACTCTTGGACTTAAGGGGTACTTAAAAAAATTGCATGATTAATATACCCATAATTTAATATTGTATCTATGGATTGCTAGATAAAGCAATAGGTTACTATTGGAGATGTTATTTTAGATTGGGCTTATACATAATGATGATAAGAATATTATCTTTGTTCGAAGCTGGGGTGGGATTTAGTTCCACTTTGCAATTTGATTTAACACTTCAATACCCGCAATTACAGACACAATTAAAATAACAATGCACTGTGCCTCACGAGGCACGGCCGGGAGCATACGGGTTAGAACTAAAACAGGTTTAGTTGTTAATGTCATTTGTACATTGACAGGCTGTTATGACCTCCAAACTTTGTAAGTCTATAACCCTTTCCCTCTCAATACTAATAGTTTTGAGTATTATGACATTATGGTGTATAGATTTGATAACAAATGGTTTCTTGAACCATTGTACTTAAACCAAGTACCCAGATCATTACTTTATAACTGGTATATAATATGGTTAAATCATTCCGGTACCATCCTTGATGTGTTCTCTTTTGGGGGTACTGACTTAGCACTCCAGTATCTATTATTGTGTTCAGTCTTGAAAGATTTTTGTTAACGGGATACTTTTTTGGGTGTTGAATTTTATTGTGCTAGGCACAAACAGATTAATTGATCTTCTTGTTGTTGGTGGTAAAATCTCTTTGGCTACATGTATTAGATATTTGGAAATATACATAATAAGCTAAGAATATAACTATTGTCCTTATAGGTTTGGTGTTTCATTTCATTAAAGGAAATATAAATAATATTAATTTAATCTCGAGGTTGACATTGAACATTGGTAGGTTGTGTTATGCAGTGTCATTCAAGCCATTCATCGGTTGCTTTGCTTATGATAACAGTAACATTCTAATTTGGTTTAGAACATCTCAATACCTTGGTTCACTGGTTCACCATATGTATAGTAGTGAAACAGAAGTCTGTCATAAGTGTCTGGAACATTTTCCATCAGCTGTTCTCTCATAGTATTAAGTGAACAAAGAATCTTGTTCTATTATTTGAATGAAAAGTGTTATGTTTAAATGTAAATATTACTTCATCGCTGAAAGATCAAAATGACAAGTTTATGGCATAGCCACAGGGTTCTTTGATAATATCATACTTGACGTCAAAGCTTACACACATAGTGTAGATTATGTGTTATGTGTTATGTGCGCCTGATATATGTGAATCAGATACTGCATCTGAGAGAAGCGGTAGCAGAAATGCCAGTGTCAGACATAAGCGTAGACATGGCGATGATGACATCAAGGAACTCAAAGGGTTGATCTCGTCCTTATCATCTAAGGTAGACCAAAGCTTCCTTGAACTCAAGCAGAAAAATGAAGAACTTAAGGAAAGTTTGCAATTTATGTCAGATAAATATGACTTAATTTTAAAAACACTTCAAAACCTGCAAGAAGATGGAGCAGAAGATAAGAAGACCATACAGAAATTGGAAGAAAAGATTGAACTTCTAGAGCGTAAAAGCAGGTCGGCTAGCTTAGAGATACGAAATGTACCAATCTGCTTACGAGATGATAGGAAATTTGAGTCGAAGGAAGACGCTAGTTTGATTGTGAAAACCTTATCGAAAGCTGTTAATGTGGATATCCAAGACTGTGACATAAAAGACATCTATAGAATCCAAACCCACAAAGAAGGCAGTAAACCCATCATAGTTGAGCTGAACAGTGTCCTAAAAAAAGACAAAATAATGCAGGGAGTCAAGAATCACAACAAGAAGAAACCAAATGAAGAAAAATTAAATACTAGACACCTCAGTATATCTGGACCTGCGAAACCTGTGTTCATATCAGAAGCCCTAACACCTAACGCGCAGAAACTATTCTACGCAGCTCGACAGACTGCAAAGGAAAATGGTTACGCGTACTGCTGGACTTCACGTGGTTCCATATTCTTACGTAAAGCCGAAGGTGAGCCTCAAATTCTAATTAAATCCACAATAGATTTAAAACACCTAGCTAAAAAATGACTATCCTGTACAAACAACCTCATTGTCATTTCTCACAGTTTATTAATTTTACTCTATTTTTATTTTAAGTTCAGTATTACAATATTTGGTCTAATCTTTTCACTAGTAACTGGTATGGTGTATCTAAATAGTATAGTATATTTGATAAGTGTTTGTTATTTACATCCAAAACATGTTCTTGTAGGAGCTGTCTTAAACAGTATTTCATTGTGTTATGATATTGTTCACCTTGTAAACAAACGTAATTTATTTAATTTCTCGTATAAAACAAAATTTGTTATTAATCACAACTCAACACAATTACAGCTACACACTCAAAACATTCACACACATATTTTACATAGACTAAACACACAAAATTCCAGACTCTTCACTAAAGTACTTAAACGACTTACACAAATGGCACTCTCCAGCACAAGCATAAACTGGTCATTAACTTTAAAAATTAAAATTCGATAAGGACAACCTAAATAAATTTATTGATTCTGTAGAATCATTTAATATCTCACGGTCGTATGTGAGTTTGCCAGACCAATGTTTGAAGCATTTAAACACTACCCAACCTACTTTGAATATACTGCATGTTAACATCCGAAGCCTAAATTGTAACTTTGATGGACTCAATGTTCTAATACATTCCATTGATGTTAATTGTGACATAGTAGTACTCTCTGAGTGCTGGTTGAGTAAAGTGACAGATGTTCCTGTATTAACTGGCTTTACCTCGGCTAGATCCTCATTTAACAATCAAAATGATGGGGTGGTAGTTTATGTAAGCTCTGATGTGACCCATAAGCTACTTGAACCGGTTTTCCAGGACGCTAACTGTCTTATTTTGAGGCTAGGTCTAGATACAGCTATTGTTGCAATCTACCGATCACCTTCAGTTAGAAATACAGAAAATTTTCTTAACTCTCTAAGCAATGTCTTAGAACCTCTGGCTTCAATAAGAACTGTAATAGTGATTGGAGATTTAAACATAAATATTCGACCAGACAACAAAGACCCAAACTCTGAAGAATATTTAAATACAATGGCTTTTCACGGGCTTCTACCTGCCCACACTTTCCCCACTCGCATTGAAAACTGCCTGGATCATGTCTTTTTAAAAACAGATAGACCCTCCACAACTTTGGTTCTGGACTCATATTTTACTGATCATGCACCAATTCTATTTTGCACAGAACGAAATCCTCTTAATGATACAAAACCTAAAAGTATGATACGGCATTTAAACTTTCCAGAAATTATTAACTGCTTAGAAAACTCAGATTTCTCAGATGTTTTAACTAGCACAGATCCAAGTGAGAGTGCAGAACAACTCATCTCCATTATAACAGACGCAATTAATCAACACAGTACGCTAAAAAAAGTCCCTAACAGGAAGCTGACTATTAAAACGTGGATGACCTCTGGCCTCCTGAGGTGCGTGCGAAATCGGGATCAACTCCATAAAAAAGCAATGCAAAATCCTAAAGACCTTACGGCTAAACTAATATATTCTAGATACCGAAATTACTTGAACAATTTACTGAAGACTATTAAAAATAATTCTGACCAAAAAGAACTCCTGATGGCCAATGGTAACCCCAAAGCAACTTGGGATATCATAAAAACCATCAGCTACAAGAACACCTCACCTATAAGGAAGTCAGGAGAACTCCTTAATATGTGCAGCGATCCAAAGTCCTCTGTCAATGCTATAAATAAGTATTTTGCAAACGTTGGAGCGGATCTTGCTAGGCAGGCAGCGCAGGGTCGGCGTGTAACTCGCCCAAACTTTGAATTTGACAGCTTAATAAATCCTCAAGGTAACTCATTCGTATTACTTGAAACGAATTTCTCAGAAATAGAAAATATAATTATGGAGTTAAAGCACAATTGTGCAGTAGGTCACGATGGCATACCAGCCTCAGTTATCAAGTCTGCCAGACATGTACTTGTTCCTGCAATAACGCATATCTGTAATTTATGTATCCTAAAAGGTATTTTCCCCGACACTTTCAAAAAGGCGTTAGTAACACCAGTATTTAAAGGTGGGGATGGAGACCGTGTCGAGAACTATAGACCTATATCTGTACTCACCACACTATCCAAAATTATGGAAAAGGTCCTGAACAAAAGATTGCTTAGTTATCTTGAAAGCAACAACATAATTTCGCCAAACCAATATGGTTTTAGGAAAGGCGTATCAACAGAGGATGCTGTTCTTGAACTGACAAACCAAATTGTCAAGAATCTTGATTCTAGGACTAAAACTATAGGTATTTTCCTTGATTTAGCCAAAGCTTTCGACACGGTTTCTACTCCCATCCTTCTACATGGTTTGGAAAGCTTAGGAATAAGAGATATCGCTTTAAACCTCTTCCGTGACTATCTCACAAACCGTAACCAACGAGTTAAGGTAGACAACTACATCAGTGACGATGTGAATCTAACCTTTGGCGTACCACAAGGCAGCGTGCTAGGGCCCACCCTTTTTCTTCTATTTGTAAACAGATTGTGCCAGCTGTCAATCCCACACTGCAAGATACTCGTGTATGCAGATGATACTGCGCTTATCGTGAGTGGAGAAACTTGGGAATCTGCTCACCACGCAGCTGAAAATGCTCTTGGCATAGTCATGGATTGGCTCTCATTAAATTTACTTACGTTAAATGTCTCTAAAACCCACTATGTCCCTTTCTCAGCGAACACTGCTACACAGCCTAGTATGCCAGACGTTAAAGCCCATAGTTGTCACCCTACGCTGACCCCTTGCAGTTGCCCTAGTATACATAGAAGCTCTTGTGTAAAATACTTGGGCGTGCACATTGATAACACATTGAGTTGGCAAAAGCAAATCAGTGTGACAGTTACGCGTGTTCGTAAGCTAATGTTTCCTATGAAAAAACTGAGAAGAGTAGTTGCTGACCGACTGTTAAAAACGATCTATTTTGCCTTAGCTCAGTCACTTTTAACGTATTGCATATCTGTCTGGGGTGGTACACATAAGACGTATTTACTTCGCCTTGAGAGGGCACAAAGAGCTGTCTTGAAGGTCATGCTTCACAAACCTTACCGGTACCCAACAACCCAGCTTTATAAGGATATATCTGTACTCACTGTTCGACAGCTCTGTACACTTAACGTCACTTTACGTGTACACTCATCATTGACCTATGACCCAAGGTTACTAGAGCAAAATAAACGCCGTAAGGACCCTGTATGCCCAACTCTCACCACCAAAACTGCTCTGGCGAGGCGAAGCTACCCGTGTCTTAGCAGGCACATCTATAACACAATAAACGAAATTTGCAACGTATACTCTTTACCTAAATTGAAATGTAAAACTGTAGTTAGTAGTTTTCTTCAAAAGTTAACGTACGATGAGACTGAACAACTCTTTGCAAAAAAATCCTACTAACATGTCTAAAAACAGATTTAAATTGCTCCTTTATTCTATATTGTGACACACACACACACACACCCACACCACACATACACCCACACCACACATATACCCACACTACACAAACACCCACATCACACACACCCATTCCTTGCTTTTATAAATTTTAATAAGTGTTAAGTACTTAAGTCAAACCAAGTCTTTATGCACAAAAAAAAACTTGTACAAAGTGCAGCATTGTCAATGAACTGTAAGAGGAAGGCGCCTGTGTCTGTAACACAGTTTATACTAGCACAGACACAGACGTTCACTCTGTCTCAAATAATGCATAGTGTTGTGCTTCATATAATGACGTTTTTTTATGTTTTGATTGAGACGGACAAATTGTATTTGGCTTTTTGAAAATAAAGATTATTATTTATTATTTAAGATTATAACATGCTGTAAATATCTCGTATTTAGGCATGTAGATATTATAAATATCCTGTATAGTCTGACATAACTTCCACCAAAATAGAATAAATACACTTTTTTAGGCTGGTGTTTTCATTAGTTAAACGTATGTGTAACATTAATTTATACTTGATGTTCAAGCTAAATCTGCGCCAGTCACTTTGCAGCAATGATGTCACAATCTGTTTTCTGTTTTATTCTGTTTGTAAATGTATTACTAACATAGTTTGTAAGTATATTGTTACTAACGCTGAGTCTTGTTGCTCGAAATAAATAAGTTATTATTATTAAAAACACATTATATGGGCTTAACATGCTGTTAGTATCTCGTACTTAAGAATGTGTGGTCCTGACAAATGTATGTCAGCCAGCCAGCAACTTTACTCCCTGATGGGAATCCAGGCAAGGAATGGTTCCACATTCACTGCAAGAGTATAATGCATTTGCAAGGTTATAACACACACGGGATGTGCTAAGTTAAGCAGGGTCGTCTTACGACCTGCATGGTCATGGATATATAGCACAATTTTGTAATTACCTGATCAAGGTAATGAAAGTACCTGCCCTTTGCTAGCATTGTTCGATAAATTTAGCTGGACCCCGCGTGTCAAACTGATAATTTACCATGCAGCTAGTAACATGAGGTGTTACTGGTCTTGAAAATGGCACTTACCTGCCGTTGAATGCTATGCCATTAGATTTTCAGTGTTAGCATCGTTCAAAGACTCAGCTAAAGGATATCTCGTATCTCCACTGATAGATCACCATCCAGCTAGTAACCAGTAGTAGTGTTACTGAGGTATCGCGTACCCACTGGAGGAAAAAAGCTTTAACGAGCTTACAACCCCCTTAGTGCTTCAATGAGCACTGTGGATATCGCGTATCCGGGGGTCATTTAAAGTCGGGCATCCAAGTTGTTGTCAGGAATACACTTTTCCTGCTTCGTCTCTGATGTCTTCTGATAAATAATGTCCTTCCAATTTACGTCCTGGTCGGTAGCGAGCGTTATTTGTAAATGCTTGGATTTCTGTTTCGGGTTTACGAATTTCACTAAAGATGCACTTAGTACACTTCCTGTCACTCGACATTTTGTTATTTTGGTAAAATGTAATGTAAACTTAGTTATAAATGAATAATTTGACGAGAAAGATTTTTTCTTGCGGTGTCGATAACGCGCCAATAAAAAAAGTGACGTACCGCGTCATGTGTCAGATGAGAGAGGCATACGAAGGTTGCAATTCTTAAAAAATATTATTTTTTAATTCTCTAAAAACCGCGGTGAAGTAACGTAGATATAAGAAATACTACCAAGTTATAATAATTATTTGAAAGATTGCCACGAAGTAAAATAACAATGCACCGTGCCTCTGGAGGCACGGCCGGGAGCATACGGGTTAAAACAACGTTTTCTAGCCTATAACTTTTTGTAGGCACTACCGCTACTCAAATCTTTTTTATTATTTTTACAGATTGATAATTTTAGTATTTAAAGTTCTCAAACTAACGAAAAATGAAAAGTGGCGCTGAGTACAGGAAAAAGGCCAAAGTAAAAAAAGATGAACAAGAACATGCACTTCAGAAGACCAGGAAAATAGAAGCTTTTTTTAAAAATAAAAACAGCAAGGAGGGTTTACGTATTGCACAAGAGAACTCGGGGACTGGTAGTAATAAGGAAAATCAATATGAACAAGGTTCTATTAAAATTGAGGTGAAGAGTCTGTACCATCGCAATCAGTCAGATCAGTCGTGTTCAGTAACTGCTCATCCTCCTGATTCTGACACCGAAAGACTTTCAACAAGTGGCAGTAATTTAAAGTCAGGCAGCGAAGAAGTGGTTATAGTTGCGACATTTACTGATATCCAATCAACCACAAAACTAAACACAGATCCAGCCTTATGGGAAATAAACGATTTAACGAGAGACATTATTGCAAGAAATGGTTTCGAACAAAACAAATCCTGTGATTTAACAAAAAGTGGGAGAATGAATTCCGATCATCGCCGTTATTTACCAAAAAATATATTTTATAGAAAAATGAAGAATAATGAAGTTAAAGAAAGGAATTGGCTCGTTTATTCGGAAAGCAAAGGCTCGGTATTCTGCGGACCCTGTTTGGCCTTTGGATCTATTGAGAACAGGACACAGTTTGACGAGCAAGGATTCAATGATTGGAAGAATGCAGAAGTTCGAGTAGCTCAACACGAAAACTCTCTAAATCATAAATCCTGCATTCTCGCTTTAAGAGCTAGAGGTATGATTCACGGCAATATCCAATCTTCCTTAACTGCCCAACTTAACGAAGAAATTTTTTACTGGAAGAACATTTTAAAGAGAGTTGTTGCTGTAATAAAAGGATTAGCGTCAAGAGGTCTCGCTTTTAGAGGAAGTAATGAAAAATTTGGTGACCAGCACAGTGGAAATTACATCATGCTTCTGGAATTAATAGCAGAGTTTGACCCATTACTAGCCAAACACATTGAAAGATATGCAAACCAGGGATCAGGAACAACTAGCTACCTATCGAAAACTGTCTGCGACGAATTCATTTATTTAATGGCTGAAAAAGTACTGATATACATCAGTGATGAGATAAAAAAAGCAAAGTACTTTTCTTTGATTGTGGATTCTACACCAGATGCAGCACATATAGATCAGCTAACACTTGTGATTCGATATGTTTTAGATAACGGAGAACCATGTGAGAGATTTCTCAAATTCTTACCATCTGTAGGACACAAGGCTCAAGAAATGTTTGATGCCATTACTATAGAGCTGGAAAAGTTAAACATTAATCTCAAAGATTGCCGTGGTCAGTCTTATGATAATGCCTCTAACATGTCAGGGATGTACAATGGTTTACAAGCAAAAATTATAGAACAAGCACCATTTGCTATGTTTGTTCCTTGTGCAGCTCATTCATTGAATTTGGTGGGAACCTCGGCCGCTGAGTCTTGTACAGAAGCCTGTCACTTTTTTATGTTGCTAGAGGAGGTATACACTTTCTTCGTGAAGTCAACCGAACGTTGGAAAAAATTAACGAATGAGATAGGAAGAGGAAAAACACTCAAGAGAGTGAACCTCACTCGTTGGTCGGCTAGAGCAGATGCCTGTAAAAGTCTAAGAGATTCCTGGGATGAAGTAATTACAGTCATGAAAATGATTGAAAATGACACTACTGAGAAACCCGTCCCGCGAAATGAGGCAAAGGGAATTCGCATCAAGTTAGAAAAACTTGAAACTGCGTTCATGGTCGTATTTTGGAATGCTATTTTGGAAAGGTTAAATAAAGTGAGTGTTCAGATTCAGAGCTCATCTGTAGATGTATTGACGGTATCTGATCTCTATGGATCTCTAGTAGATTTTACAATAGCAGAGCGAGAAAACTTTGACTATTTCGAAGAAAAAGCAATTGAGATGAGCGCACTTTAGCAATATCAAGGTGAAATAAAGAGGCAACCTAAAAGAAAAAAAATGACAGATGAAACATTGAATGAAGAACCTGAAATACCCTCCGGCTCCAGAGACTATTTCAGAGTGAACACCTTTTTGGTCATCCTTGATAGACTGAGGGCTGAAATACAGAGAAGGCATAATGCTTATTTAAACTTTAAGGAAAAATTTTCATTTTTAACAAAACTTGTGTGTGAACTTTCAACACAAAGAGTCACAGAAAAAGCCCAGTCTCTCGTAAAATATTACTCCAATGATTTAGAGGACGATTTGATTCAAGAATGTGTGCATTTTCACAGTCACATTTCGTCTAATAAAACTGCAGAGTCTGCAGTGAAGCCTGGATCAAACTCTCTACTCAGTCTCTCAACGTTTTTAAGGAATCGATCTCTATGTAATGTTTACCCTAACTTGGATATAACTCTCCGCATCGCACTTTCCACTCCGGCTACAAATTGTTCTGGGGAAAGGAGTTTTTCCTGTTTAAAACGAGTGAAAAATTATCAAAGGTCTTCATTGTCTCAAGAAAAAATGAATTCTTTAGCTCTTCTCTACATAGAAGCAGAGATAATGAACACCTTAAACTACGATGATATTATAGATGATTTTGCTATTAAAAAGTCCCGTAAAAAATTGTAATTCTTGTTTCTTTTTTACGCTCTTTCCTATTATCTAATTCATTCGTTTATTTAACTTTAGTGCCTTCCTTACTATAAATGGAAAATTATTATTTTAGAAAAGTACATGGGGCGGCGGAAATCAAGTGGCCTACACTCATAAAAATTATAAATCCGGCACTGATTCACCGAAGTATAGTAGTATACTTAATCAAAATCAATATTTTATAAACTGGTTAAATTAATTCAATATAATTATCTACCACTTAACTACCTTTAGCTTTCGGCGCAAACGTGACACTCGTCGACAGGGTGGTGTGGAAGCTCCACGGTAGCCCGCGAAATTCAAATTTTCTTAGGTACGTTTTTTGTAATTTGCAGGTCAGTGCTAGGTTGTATGTTGATTAAAATATGAATCGCGGCTGAAACACCTAGGTAGTTACAGAATTATACTCATGATGAAAAATAAAATGTATGATAGAATACCGGACGACTTTTTTATCACTTTCCAAAAAAATGGGTAAGTATACCTACCCATTTTTTTGGAAAGTTCACTTAATGGTGAACGGAGTAGAAGTTTATGGCATACCTAGTTTTTTTTTTTTTCGCAGCTTAGATTTGATTTGAATTTCGATTTTTTTTTTTAAGAAAAAATTGGTTGCCTGTAAAGTCGGTATACGGGCGAAAGTTTTACGTGACAACGACTTTGAGTGGTAAAATAAACTTTTTATGTCTGTCTCTCTCGCTCTTAGGCGGGCTCTCACTCGCTCTCATTGTGAGCGCATAACGTGAGCGGAGCGTAACGCAGTTTATTGAAGTGTCACCCGGCAAACCAATTTATAAGACGTTGTCACGTCAAAAAAAACTAATTACTTATGGCCATCTGCTTCTACAGGTCGCGGCACGAAAGTCTAGCGGTGAACGAAACGTGGAGGGGATATCTGCGCATGTTATACGACTGGAGAGCCAATCGGCGCAACGCACCCCCCAAGACATTCTTATTTTTTACTTCTGCGCAATAATGGTCACCGCTAGACTTTCGTGCCGCGACCTGTACTCCGTTGTTCACCTATTATACCCATTTTTTTTTGGAAAGTGATAGAAAAGTCACCTGTATATGAAAAATAATGACTATTTCATGAAAAAGTCATTCAATAGAGTTAGTACATGAATTTACACATATGTACTCCCCTACGTGTGGCCACAATATCCAGGTCCCGTGCGACTCGCATCCATCGGATCCCCGCAACCTTCACCAGGTCACCGCTCCACATATTGGGAGGCCTTCCAACGCAACGTCTTCCGGTTCGCGGTCGCCACTCCAGAACATTTCGGCCCCATCGGCCATCCGTTCTGCGAGCAATGTGCCCTGCCCACTGCCACTTAAGTTTGGCAATTCTTCGGGCTACGTCGGTAACCTTGGTTCTCTTGCGGATGTCTTCATTTCTGATTCGATCGCGCAAGGAAACTCCGAGCATAGCCCTCTCCATTGCCCTTTGGGTGACTTTAAGCCTTCTGATGAGGCCCATTGTAAGCGACCACGTTTCGGTCCCGTATACAATCACTGGCAACACACACGTGTTTTATTGGTGTCGATACTGTTGTGCACAAACTAAACTTAATTTAAGCTATTGCTGTCTTTTTCTCTCTAATAAAACGAGAAAGAGACGGACATAATTTAGAGCTGTCAAATTCAGTTGGAACTAATTTTTCTATAGAAATGAAGGGTGCACTTAAAAACATGTCGACTAAAAACACGGTGAAGCGCAAGGCATAAACTAGTTTGACATCTCTAACTCAGTTCGTAGCTATAGACGTCCTTTTCTCACACTGCCTTTTAGTAAAAGATAGCAATAGCCTAAATTAAGTTTAGTTTGTGCACGGCAGAATCGACACCATTATTTTTGTCACGGTGTTATGTGGGTGTACAATTAGATACTCCTCTGCCTAACCTTTGAGGATAGCAAACGTGATGTTATGCATAAATAAAACCATCACAAAAACATTATGGAATCGGAATTTATTAAAGTAATATTTACATTTTGATTTTAACTTAGTACTACCTACTTTTTATTACTTATGGCAATATGACACTTAAAACTAATAAATAGTAGGACTATAATCGCTTGGTAGATGATTTTAGAAGATGAAATTTTACAGACAATGGTCTATGATGGCCCAGTGTGTACTGCATGGCTGTTTACAAAATGGATCATACTGGCCCAGGTAAGCATTTTGTCAAGAAAAAAAAACTACAATTTTCATCTAAGTGCCCTTTTTCCTCTTACAAACATCTATCAATCGATATAATAGAAAAATCATTGATTTTCGAAAACATATCTGGTTTTGTAATATGAAAACCTTTTATTCAAAACTTAGATTTTTGAAAATTTACATCGGGAAAACTATCTGTGGGCCATACAAATATTTCTTCCTGTCGAACTTGCAACCCGTAGCGCAAAAGCCAATCTCTTATAGACTGAGATACTAGGTAAAAAGTTTTCATACCACAAAATTAAAAACATTTTCAATTACATTTAAACTTAAAACTAGGTACTATTTACAAACTTATTTATATAAAATAAATTGTTGGATTGTATTGAAAAATGTGTACTTCGATGCATGTATTAGCCTTTTCCCAACTTTGTTAAAGTCGGTTTCCAGTCTAACCGGATGCAGCTGAATACCAATATGTTACATGGAGCGACTGCCTATCTGACCTCCACAACCTAGTAACTTAAGCTTTTAAAAACACTTTCTCAATCCAAATCAACAATTTTATTACTTTCTCAAAATGGAATTTTTAATTCTAGGAGAAAAAGGATTTTTGTTATAATTATATTTATTAATTTTATGGAATAATAAATAAACTTTACGTAATATACAAATATGTGCAAAAATTTCTCATTTTTTGGATATAATACAGGTTTATTTAAAATTAACAATCGATTTTTTACTAAAAATACCGGTTTTTGTTGAAAACCGTAAGTTACCGAAAAAACCGAAACTAATTTTGTATAAACCGCAACTTATTCTAGTATGTACATTATGTATTATGCGTCTTTCCAGTGTTCATAATCTTTTTACTAGTTAATTCATCAATTTCAGTAAATGCCAATGTTGTAACATTGAATAGCCCCCGGTTTGAAAACTAATTAAATCTGGTGACAAATCAATATATAAAGCAATCGTAATGATGTGATTTTAATTAGGTCTTTAACCAGAGGATAGTAATTACCCGTATTACAAAATGAATCCCTGAAATCCGGAGTCGCTCGGAGACAAATCAAGATATACAAAACCAGTATGCGATCTCTTATTGTACGGGAAATCTATACAAACCGAGGCCATGTTATACTTGTTAATGTCGCTGTATACGTACTGTATACGCATTTATTTGAAGGCTTAATGTCCCCTAGAGTTAGTAAAAAACGAGTTTTTTGTTTTATTTCATCAATGAAATAGCTTTCTACAGCATTGTAGAATAATCTAAAAAAAAAAAA
Source organism: Xestia xanthographa (assembly GCA_905147715.2). NCBI lineage: Eukaryota > Metazoa > Arthropoda > Insecta > Lepidoptera > Noctuidae > Xestia > Xestia xanthographa. The sequence goes on from LR990667.1 coordinate 22,595,950, forward strand.
AATGAATTGACATTTAAAATGGCGTCGAACTGTCACTTTGACTTTGACATAAGAATGGCCGCCATGACAGTATGTCCAATGAGTGAGCCTTTATTTAATTTTTTTATTAGAGAAAAGTTTAGACGGAATGTCCCAAGAAATAGGAAGAATTATTATTTAAATATCAAATAGTTTTTTTTTAGTACAGTCAGCGATTTGCATTGGAGATTTTTTTTTTTACAATAGATACTATTTTAATAGAAAAGTCAAATTATTGTTAGTTTCATATTGATATCTATAGATTTAATTATTACTAAAAAGCAATTTGTTCGATATTTATATTGATTTCTCACAACAAAGTATAATTAAAGACAAATTAACTTTTTAAACATTTATTTTACGTTTTTACGGTAATTTTCCGTACCTTTTGTGTCAATAATTTGTGTGGTCTGAAAAAAATAAAACCCTCTGGCTTATAGCTTTTGTATAAAGATATTGACCATAATATAAAAACACGTAGATTCTCGCTAACTGTACTCAAATTGTATCATATCTAATATTGCACAAGTATCACTTATTTAATCGCTTTGCTTCGCTCGTATCCAATAACCTTTAAACATTGTCACATATACGTGATAAGCAAGCGCGTACCCTGTACGCCAAACGACACAAATATGTGACAAAATTGTAGGTGAAATTGTGGCGTCGAAGACACGCACTTGCGTTTATGCTCAGGCGGTCAAAAGGTCAACAATCTTCAGTCCTAGAGCGAGCGAAGCCTATTTTACAACAACTTTTGACATACTAACATGCTTATAACATCAGAAATCCATACTTCAGGAATGAAAAGACAAACATAAAATGCATTTACAAAACGGCAAAAACCCGTTAAACAACAAAAACAACAATATTGAATTTGACAGCTGTCAAAATTGTACTTTGAAAACGTCACTTTGACAGATGACATCTGTCATTTGGACAGATGGCGTAGATTAGGAAAAAGTCTTTAACGTAATTTTAGACGTTAGTTGAGATTTGTGGTAATACCTAAAGGTATTTTTAGGTTAGGAATTATAATTAGACAGTCAAACTGGTTATTAATTGCTCGCACAGTTTCCCATACTCCCTCTGATCGCCCGATATTCTTCTCATCTTCAATCCTTTCTTCTCCATCGCTTTATTTTCACACAAAACCAGCTCAATTTGGATGCCTCCAGAATATTCTAGATTGAGATATCCTGTCAAAGTTCCATCGCCATCTTTTTGGTCAGTTTCCACAAATATACTCTGTGGTGGAACTCTAGTATTTATGGCTTCTTTCAACAACTCCACGATTCTTTGAGAATCTAGTTTTGAACAAACCGTTGACAGAGTAACTTCGTAATATTCTTGGACGCATGAAACTTTTTGAGGACTTAGAAGTATAGGAATTTTTTGACTCTCTTCAGGCCTGCATATTTCTGTTAATCTTAAGTCCATTGTAGATCGTTGAAGTTTCTCTATTTCTTCGCTAGGTGGCGGGACTTCTTCGTCACATTTTTCTAGACATTGTCTACTGCTATCTCTAGACATGTACACATCTTCGTAATATTCTTTTACTTCGCCAAGCGTCCCTTGGGCGGAAAATGAAGATCTTGGAGTTTCGCCTTTTTCTGAAAAGCTTCCTCTACCCAAGTCACTTTTTTCAGAGAATGAAGATCTTCCAAAGTCTCCTCTCTCAGAAAAACTCCCTCTGTCGGAAAAAGAGAATGATTCTCTATGTTCTGAGAAACTGCCTCGATTCTCGCTGAACCCAGAACTTACGGACACAATATTGGAGTAGATTGACTGTATGTTTTGTTCACAATTTGGGGACACATTAGCGGAATCATTGCTTAAAGAATCATCACTGAAACCTAAAGATTTGTCGCTTCCTCTTCTTGGGTACTTTATCTCTTCAGTTAGAAATTTCGCCGTTTCGTCAACGCTTTCCTTCGGCGATTGCATTTCGGCATCCTTATCCGGGATAACTTCGTCTTTCGGCTCCGGTGGTTCCACCTCCTGACTGACTTTTCGTCCGATACCTTTGGTAATAGACGGCCTGTCATCCAGGTCTGACGGTTCAGAGATCACGAACTGCGGTAGCGAATATTTCGTATTTTCTAAGCTATCCATACTATCTTCGGAAGAAGACGCCACTAGTGTGATTTCAGAGCCGAGACAGTCTGTTAAACTTATTTGAGGATGCGTCGGCGCAAAGGAAGGTATAAACCTCATATTTTCTTGAAAAACTTTATCCAAATGTGTCCCATTCCCAATTTCCTCCTGTATCATGTCTAAAGGGGACCCAGGGTTGGAAATAGGGGAGTTATTTAAAGACCTATGTGTGACCATGTGTATTTGAGAATGTACTAAAGGGTGAAGCTGTGCGTATTGCCCTGTATCCATGTCTATATTACTTCTTAGATCTAGGGGAGTGGCAGTAGCTTGGGGCGTCCCTCTCGTTATTGATCCGGTATGCAGGTAGCTTAGACCTTCAGTTATCTGGTGTAGAGGTGATCCGGGGCTCGCCGGGGAAGTATGCCCGGATAAAAGGGCGAAATTGTTGTATGAGTGTATGGATTTGATGATTTCTTGAGATATGTTGACGTGTGAGGAATATAAGGCGTGTAAATTGATGCCGATTTTGATCGCTATGTCCTGTGGAAGAAGAGAACAGAGAGTTAGTCTTGTGATGGGATTTTGAGGCTTATGGCTATGGGGTAGGGGTTAGATTTCGTTGTATATAAATACAGAGTGTGAATGCGTGGTGCATTCAGTGCATAATTATAAACTAAAAAAAACCGGCCAGGTGCGAGTCGGACTCGCACACGAAGGGTTCCGTACCATTGACTATATTTAGTATTTGTTGTTATAGCGGCAACAGAAATACATCATCTGTGAAAATTTCAACTGTCTAGCTGTCACGGTTCATGAGATACAGCCTGGTGACAGACAGACGGACAGACAGCGAAGTCTTAGTAATAGGGTTCCGTTTTTACCCTTTGGGTACGGAACCCTGAAAATGAGTTTTGGAGCGCAGTATCGAGTTCCTTACACGATCAGTAAGTTTAATTCCAAGGATACTACGCTCCATTTTTCATTGTTGACATAGCTATAGTTGCAGTGGCGTAGCGTGGGTTTTCACCGCTTGGGGCCGATTGGAAATACGCCGCCCCTTGTTTTTTAGTGACCCCGATAACTTGGGGTCTAAACTGCGTGATTTTTGAGATATCGAACTATAAAAGTTTTTTTGAAATTATGTCACCTCTCCAACATGAAGTGCTGATGAGAAATGTACGCCGTTCAGGATGTTAAACTGATACCTTTCTGATAGCTCATGAACGAATGTATCCTTCGAAAACCAATTTGTCAAAAAAGACATCTGCCTTTGGAAAATAAACGCCATAAAGGTCATGTTCTGAAAACTTCTTGAAACTTCCCTTGTTTTTCGAGGCAGGTTTCTCAGAATAAATGTATGACACTTGTCATGCAATTTGCAGAATCGAGTTCCTTGTCTCATTAGTTTTCTAAAATGGTGCCACAGTTTACTTTTTTTTAGTAAGTGAATAACCAGAAAACAACGATTGGTCCTGAAAAGGTAGTATTTTAATAAAACTGGATAGTACAGTTTTTTCGATGTACGTCTTCCTTGTTGCAGATTTTCTTATTACCGCTATGTGATGTTAGCTATTTGACTTAATGCGCCGGATCCTGGTCGATCAAATCAGGTTAAATCTGTCTCTCTCAGGTGTATTTTAACATATCCTAGCAGACAGTTAAAGCTGTAATTTTCTGCTATCAGAAAAGTATCATCCTGAACGGCTTAGATTTCTCACAATCAGCACTTTATGGTGGAGAGGTAATAAAATTAAAAAATAACTTTAAAAGTTCGATTTCTCAAAAACCACCCAGTTTGGACCCCGAGTTATCGGGTCAAAATTGTAGCAAATAAGGTGTTTAATGGTATCACCCATTTGAAGGCCTGCACCCAATTACGAATCACGCTGTATATCAACATTTATATCGTTTTCTAGGGCAAGAATGGCATGACAGTGCGCGCGCGATTTCGTTTTTTTTTTACATTTTCTAAATTAATAAATTGGCGCTTCCTGCCGCCCTCTTTCGTATGCCACCTGGGGCGTGGCCCCCACCACCCCCCGTAGCTACGCCACTGTATAGTTGGTGCCAGTTAAGATGAGAATAGCGGTCATTGCCCTTTTCATGTTGAAGATCACGATAGATGACGATTCTAGAGTTGAACAGGCTTATTTTTGGTTTTCAAAGTTAAGAAGTTTAATAAATGTAGGGTCAATGACCGCTATTCTCATCTTAACGGGCACCAACTATAGTATAACTTCACAAAAACAAATGAGCCGGTGTTACCTGAGTGAGTACAAGCGTGGAATGCAGCTGCAGAGCGGCCGGGTCCGTGATGATGTTCCTGACGGCCAGTAGCACCGCGCGCGCCGCCTCGGGAGACACGGAGTTCAGGTCCAGGGGAGCCGCGCCGTGCTGGTGGATGGGGGAGCCTGGGGGGAGGTGGGGATTAGGAGCTTAGGTGTTAATCACCATACACGGTTTCATACTTTGTTGTTGTTGTGCTGTGTGTTGTTGTTATATTATGTGTATGTTGTTCTTGTTATGGTATGTGTATGTAGTTGTTGTTATGTTATGTTGTTGTTGTTATGGTATGTGTATGTAGTTGTTGTTATGTTATGTGTATGTTGTTACTGTTATGTGTATGTTGTTGTTGTTATGGTATGTGTATGTAGTTGCTGTAATGTGTATGTTGTTTTTGTTATGATATGTGTATGTAGTTGTTGTTATGTCATGTGTATGTTGTTGTTATGTTATGTGTGTGTAGTTGTTGTTATGTTATGTGTATGTTGTTCTTGTTATGGTATGTGTATGTAGTTGTTGTTATGTTATGTGTATGTTGTTATGGTATGTGTATGTAGTTGTTGTTATGTTATGTGTATGTTGTTACTGTTAAGTGTATGTTGTTGTTGTTATGGTATGTGGATGTAGTTGCTGTAATGTGTATGTTGTTTTTGTTATGATATGTGTATGTAGTTGTTGTTATGTCATGTGTATGTTGTTGTTATGTTATGTGTGTGTAGTTGTTGTTATGTTATGTGTATGTTGTTGTTATGTTATGTGTATGTAGTTGTTGTTATGTTATGTGTATGTAGTTGTTGTTATGTTATGTGTATGTAGTTGTTCTTATGTTATGTGTATGTAGTTGTTGTTATGGTATGTGTATGTAATTGTTGTTATGTGTATGTTGTTGTTATGTTATGTGTATGTAGTTGTTGTTATGTTATGTGTATGTAGTTGTTGTTATGTTATGTGTATGTTGTTGTTATGTTATGTGTATGTAGTTGTTGTTATGTTATGTGTATGTAGTTGTTGTTATGTTATGTGTATGTTGTTGTTGTTAAATTTCTCACCAGGCATAGATGTCCCTGGCGTGTGTAATCTGACTTCAGCATGCGGGGGCGAAGCACCCGGGCCTCCGCCACGTCGCTCCAAGCCACGCTGTAAACAATGACAAATTGTTTCAATAAGTACAAAAAATAATAATGTGAAGATTACCGAAGCGCATGTCTTGTCTGGGTTAACTGTTTAAGGCGACTACAGGAGCTAAATTAGCAACTCTATTTGTGGTGGTTCAAACTTCGTTTGAAATACTGTTAGAATAAAGTTCTAATCAGCTTGCACTACAAAGTGGTTATTACGTCAGTCACTGCGAGCCGAATAGTGCGAAATGAGTGGTTTTTGCGATTTACAAAAAATCTATTGATTGACTAAAAAAATAAAACACTATGATGCTAATATTATGTTGCTTGTAGAATTATTTGTCAACAAATCAGAATGACCGTATATATTTTAGTAAAGTTTTTACTCGTTAAAAGAATTTTTTAGAGATAAGTTCGTGATTTTTTTTTATGGAGTTAAATTAGTTGTAATGTTTTCAAAACACTATCGTACTAGCATAAATATCCTGAAGAATATCATATATTTTTCTGGTTTTGTTTAATGCAGTGAATCATATGCTTTTTTGCATTATAAAACTCGCGCTTCCTATCGAGGCGTCAGAATTTAGGTCAGGTTATGTAAGTTACACTACACTACAACAGCCCATAACGTCCACTGCTGGACATAAGCCTCTCCCATGATGGGAGGAATTAGCCGTAATCTCCACGCTTGGCAGGCGGATTGGAGATCGCAGTGATGAAAGACTAACAGAAAACGCTGCTGCCCATTCTCTGGTCTACGGAGGCGCAAGGTGTTCTGCCTCAGACATTAGTCGCCTAGTGTAATGGGTTGGTATTATTCTACTCTGCCGGATACCACACGGCCATGTAAGTAAATTACCTGTAACTGCTGATATTCAAGCCTGGCGGACGCGATGTCATGCGCCACTCTTGGAGGGGAGCACTCAGCGCGACGTACCGGGGAGTAACGTTCTGCGTGCTCGCGGGCTGCAAGCGGACTTGTCGTTAATAATAATAAACAAATATCGCTGGAAATTACACACACCGCAATTTACTGCCACACTGAACAACGAGGCTTGCATCGTGGACACCAGATTGTCGATATACTATAAAGGGTGTAAAAGATCTCGAACGAAGCCTAAAGGCACTTGTTTCTACCTACACCATACCTGGGAACCTTCTAGTTACGGAGATATTGGGGGTCAAAGTTCCAAATTTTTGAAAAGATTTTTTTTATTACAAGTTTTTAATGTAAGATTTCTACTCTACACACTTCCACGACTCCCGTACTATTCAATCCATCCATCAGCACATTGTTTTGAGTGCGTTACATTGAGTTCTACCACAAAACATGATTTTTCACCCAAAAAAAAAGTCGTTTCCCAGCAATAATTTTTGCGTAAAGTTACTTAGTTTGATGTACAGAATGCTTGGTTGACGGCTTCGTGATGAGGTTGTTTACACCCTGTATAGATACTTTCTGTTTTGTAAATACATACTTATTTTAGCTATAAACATCTATGACTCGGAAACAAATGTCCATGCTCATCACACAAACATTTGCTCCTACTGGTATTCGAACCCGGGACATTAAGAACGTAAGGCAGCCTCACAACCACTGCGTTTTTCGGATATTTAAAGTGATGTAAAATGGGAAAAATCCATTGAAATAGCGTTGTATGGTCTGACAAACACAAAGTCATCACCATCTGCCTAGACTGTTCCCAACTATGTAGGGGTCGGCTTCCAGTCTAACCGGATGCAGCTGCTGAATACCAGTATTTTACATGAAGCGACTGCCTATCTGACCTCCACAACCCAGTTAGTACTGGGTAATTCAGGCCACTGTAATGACTATCAAAGACCTACAAAAGACAGCCGGTACCAACGATGCAACGGCTTAACGTGCTTTCATGAAGACAAAAAGCCCACCTTGTTTTTTTTTAATTTATTTTCTAAACATTTGGAACTGGGACTCGAACCCAAAACGTTGAATCATCCAAAATATTAACTTAAAAAAAAAAACAAATAATTTTCTTTATGTCGTAACTGTTATTCCGAAAATCAAAAAGTCTTAAGTTAGTAGGTATAAAAAAAGTAACATCAACTACAAAACCAACACAAAACACACACAACAATGCACACAACTACATACTACGAAATACAAAAAAATAACACTCGCATGCAAAAAAACTGTGCACACACTACAACAAAAAAATACTGAAAAATTTACCTTCTTCGATATTGTACTGAAAACAATATTATTTTAATTTCAATTGTTTAAACCCCCCCGCCCCCATTATTAGTATCTTACTATGTTCATCTCAAAAATAAATTCATAAAAAACTACCTAAAAAAAAATTCTAAAATAATGGGTTTACAAAAACCCCTAGAGGCACTTGTTCTCTTGTTTTTTTTGTTCTACACCATACCTGGGAACCTTCTAGCTACGATTTACGGTGATATTGGGGGTTAAAATTCCAACTGTTTCACAAGCTTTTTTTTAAATACAAGTTTTTATTAAGGCGATTACAACAGCTAAATTAGCAACTCTATTTGTGGTGGTTCAAACTTCGTCTGAAACACTATTAAAATAAGGTTCTAATCAGCTTGTACTACAAAGTGGTTGTTAGGTCAGTCACTGCGGGCCGCATAATGCTAATAAATGTTGCTTGTAGAATTATTTGCCAAAAAATCAGAATGATCGTATGTATTTTAGTACGGTTTTTACTCGTTAAAAGAAATTTTTAAAGATAAGTTTGTGATTTTTTTCCATCGAATAAAATTAGTTGTATTATGTTTTCAAAACACTATCGTACTAGCTTAGATTCTGTAGAATATCATATATTTTTCTGGGTTTGTTTATTGCAGTGAATCATATGCTTTTTTGCATTATAAAACTCGCGTTTAGCTCATGTAATCACCTTAATTTAAATACCTCCGCGACCCCCGTTCTTTTCAAAGCATCCACCAGCGCAATGCTAAAAGCGCGTTACCAATGAGTCCTGCCGTAAACCGTGATAATTACACCCCAAAAAAGTCATTTCCCAGCAATAATTTTTGCGTAGTTACTTAGTTTGATGTACAGAATGCTGGGTTGACGGCTTCATGAAGGATCTGGGGGGGCCTACTCTCTAACGCTTCGTCCGAATATATGGATCTATCCATCTCTCTCATGCACGTCTGCAGATGAGTGCGAGTGAGAGAGACGGATAGATCCGAATGTACGGCCGAAGCGTTAGAGAGTAGGCTCCTGTTAACACCCCGTGTAGACTATTTGTTTGTTTCCACCAGATATTTTTAGCAAAATACATTTTTTAGTATCCACATCTACCTGCCTATTCCAAAACTATGTCGGGGTCGGGTTCTCTAACCGAATACAGCTGAATACCAGTATTTTACATGGAGCGACTGCCTATCTGACCTACACAACACAGTTACTATGAAACACGATACCACCGTGGTAACTTTGACAGGTAATACATTAATGTCGTTAGTTTTTTTACCGGTTTTGCTCACGTTTTGGTAACGTGACCTTGTCGCGTGATGAATAAAAAATGCCGTTACAAATTAATCGACACTCACGTTTTCTACACATGATTAAAATTGTACTATAAAATAATAAATATTATGAGCGCTTTTTCTTTGACACGAATCAATTATATCTGCCTAGCCTTTTCCAAACTATGTTGGGGTCGGCTTCCAGTCTAACTGAATAATGGATACAGCTGAATAGTCTACACTAATAAGTAACTACCTAATAACTAATATAAGAGGATTGATTTGTTTTTTTGTGTGTATGTTTGTAATGAATAAACTCAAAAACTACTGCGCCGATTTGAAAAATTCTTTCACCATTAGAAAGCTACATTCACCCTGAGTAACATAGGCTACATTTTATCCCTGTACTCCCACGGGAACGGGAACTACGCGGGTGAAACCGCAGGACGTCCGCTAGTATCTTATATGGATCGACTGCCTATCTGACCTTCACGATACTGTTGGCAATATTCCTAAATTTAAAAGCAATTTTCGCGAGAAATAACGATTGTAACTTGGAGATAGGATCTTTTTCATAAAAATATAAGTTTCAGAATACTATGTTTGTAACAATATGACATTTTAATCAGAACAGTAGGAGAAAAACTAAGTTTTTAAGTGTTTACATATACCTAGGTGCTAGTAGTACTGTACTATCGAGGACACTCCCGCCTGACCACCACTAAGCTCAATTTTGCTTGCACTCGCAACATAGAAACGCTCTCTAGCCCCGCCCCGTTGACTTTGTATAGAAATAATGAATAAAAAGATACCGAATCGGCCGAGCGCAGTGACGACGCACGCCAAACGAGAGTTATTGTTATTTTGCGCGCCAAAGTTGAGGCTTTCCTAATAGGCCCAAACTTTTAAGGGGGCGTGGCTCGGCGCCTCCGCATGTTTTAAGCGAAAAAAAATTAAAATGGTCAGGCGGAAAAGACCCCGACTGTACAATAGTGGTACCTAGGCGGACTTAATGCCAAGGCATTCTGAACGCATACATAATGAATATTAATTAAATATATAGTTCGCGTACAAAACTGTATGCACAGTTTTTTGGCACGCGAGTGTTCATTAAATCAAGTGGCATTACTGTACTTTTAGTGACGAATTGTGAGATTATTAATTGTTTTTTTTCGGTAATGAAAATAAGCTTGAGTTTTTATACCAGTTCGAAACAAATAAAATGAAAAACCGTAATTAAAAAACTACCCTTTACCTGAAAAAAAAAGACAAAAAAGTAAAAAAAAAAAATTACCCATTTCTTGAACGGTAGCTAACATTTGTAACTTAACCCGCTGCGGACCGGAGTATTTCCTTTGCTTCGAGTTATAACCAGGGTTATTATAATTCCCGGTATTTACCGGTAAAGGCGTACCGGCTGTTATGGAACCGGTTTGCATCGGGACACCCCCAGTTATAGTGTTAGTATTCTGGTAAGCTTGGTTCATTTGTGGCCCCTGGTTCATGGGTGTACCACTAGAAATTGACCCCTGATTTGGTTGTGAAAAGGGAGCATTTGCAGTTATTGGACTGCCAGTAGAGTTCGGGAAAGACGATTGGTTCATTAGAGACCCTTGGTTCGGTGGGGGTGCTTGGTATGCCTGGTTCAGGGGGGTAATGCTAATAGGGGGCTGGTTTAATGGGGTAGTACCCATTGGTGTGTTCTGGTACGGGTTTTGATTCATAGAAGAGTCTTGGTTTGTGAAAAACGCTTGCCCCTGAATAGGGGTGCCTTCCGTAATTGACCCCTTTTTGATAGGGGGTGAAATAAAAGAATCTGAAGTGAAATTACTTTGGTATATTGGTGTACTTTCAAAAGGCTGGTTTATCGCAGGATTCGAGAAGGACCCAGTCATAGTAGTCTGATTTGGTGGATTCTGGAATGGTCCCTGATTCATAGGAGGATTTTGAAAGGGGGTCGTGATAGGGGTACCATCAGTTATAGACCCCTTTTTGATAGGCGGACTTGAAAATGAAGTTTGAGCCATAGGGGCGTTTTGGTACGAACCTTGATTTGCTTGAAATTGATTCGGGTTAATGGGGGTACCATCAGTAATAGACCCCTTCTTGATAGGGGCGCTAGAAAATGAGGAATCGTACTGATCCATAGATTGATATGACCCCTGATTCAAAGGGGTGGACTGAAAAGACCCCTGATTCATAGCTGTGCCACCAGATATCGACCCTTGGGTCATAGGGGTATTCTGGTAACCAGCTTGGTTCATCGGCATACCACTAGTGATAGACCCAAAAGTGTTCACACTTGACGCATTATAGGAACCACTAGGCATGCCCCCGAAGATAGTATTAGGACCGAACGTAAAAGTGGTTGTTGCTTCATAACTTGGAGTACCAGATATGATGGAACCTTGGTTCAGAGCGGTACCGCTAGTTATTGAACCAGTATTTTGTACCACACTCCCATGGCTTGGGGAGAATGGCCCCATAGTTGGGGTAAATGGAGACACGGCTTGGCTGATCGGTGGCCCAGATACCCCCTTTGTCCCCATGATACTGCCTTGGGGTATGGTCTGCAGGGAAGGCTTCATCGATTTCTGATTGCCAGTGGTCTGCGAGTAATTAGGGGTCCCTGCAGTAATTGACCCCTGAGTCGGGGATTGGGGTACCGGATTCGGGGGACCAGTGGGTGTTGGGGGACTTTGATATCCACTTTGATACTGCATTGAAGGCGGTAAATAGTTCCTCTTCATCCTTGCTTCGACCTCCATTACTAATTCAGGGCTAATTACTAAAATAAAATAATAAAAACAAAAATAAAGTAAAAAAAAAACAACATAAATAGCAAAAATAAAATTGTAGCGAAAAATTGATGCAATTTACTAGCGCCATGCTTACATTAACTACTTTGACCAAACTTTTAATTTTTTTTAATATGGAACTGTTGAGATTTTTTTTAAATCATGTCAAAATTGTGTCTTCCTGCTTCAAAATAGTTGATAATTATGTCATTGAAACTCCTTCCGTCCTTTCGACAGTGTAGCCATTTTATCAAATCTATCAATTTATGTAATTTATTCACGTACTCACTAAATCATTCTGAGATATAGAGCCCACATAGATACATTTCTCATCTGTATTTTTTTTTAAATCAGCAATTCCATAAATTTTGACTGTGTACGTATTGTAGTTTTATAGGAAACAGTTGCTTTAATTTAAATTACAGATGAAAAATGTCTATGTGCAGGGAGGGGGTCAGAATGTTTTACTGAATACGTGGTAAACGTTTAAGCGTCAGTGTCCATTCAATTCAATTCTTTATTGCATATCACATGTATTTTACAAGATCTTTTAATTAAATAAATTCTACTTTGTCTATCAATAGGCTAGTTTCCACCATCAATAAATCGCAAATCTATTTAGTCCGTCAGTTAGAATATTGAAAAATAATGGACACGTATTTTTTGTTTTTGTAAATCAATGAATATTGACCAAGTTAGAATGCATCAAAACTTGGGAGTGGGGGCTCGTGACGTCACAACGCACTAAAAATCACGGCGTGACGTATTGAGAATTTTAAAAGCGTCGTATCTTCGTCAATTTTGGTTTACATAACAAAAGAAAAAATACGTGCCAATATTTTTTAAAAATCGAACTGACGGACTAATTAGATTTTTTCAGGACAAAAGCTTATTCTTTTACAATAAAAACAGAATTACTAGAAAAAAAAAATCTCAACATCCCTCAAAAGCTTTCAAATAACAACATCAAAACAGTAACATAGCAAAAACAGTACTCCGTTGTAAATATGACAAATTGAGTTTTGGGAGAAAAGATTGCCGATAGTATCAAAGTCTGTGAAATTACACTAAACATTATTACCCAATCTAAGCAATATCAACCAGACATTGGTTTCATATCTGCCCTTTTAATGTTAACTGAAAGCTATAAACTCGATCATCAAACCCGGAACGAATTGTTTTTAGGGTTCCGTACCCAAAGGGTAAAAACCAGCCAAGTGCGAGTCGGACTCGCGCACGAAGGGTTCCGTACCATTATTATCAAAAAAATCACGTTTGTTGTATGGGAGCCCCCCTTAAATATTAATTTTATTCTGTTTTTAGTATTTGTTGTTATAGCGGCAACAGAAATACATCATCTGTGAAAATTTCAACTGTCTAGCTGTCACGGTTCATGAGATACAGCCTGGTGACAGACAGACGGACAGACGGACAGACAGCGAAGTCTTAGTAATAGGGTTCCGTTTTTACCCTTTGGGTACGGAACCCTAAAAATATTATAAAGAAAAAAACATTTAAAAAAATCACAAAAACATTTTTTTAATTAGTTAATCAAACCCGGAACGATTGGGACTGTTTTTTTTTTCAAAAATATTTAAAAAGAATCACGAAAACTTTTTTTTAATTAGTTAATCAAACCCGGAACGATTGGGACTGTTTTTTTTTCAAAAATATTTAAAAAAAATCACGAAACCTTTTTTTTAATTAGTTAATCAAACCCGGAACGATTGGGACTGTTTTTTTTTCAAAAATATTAAAAAAAAATCACGAAACCTTTTTTTTAATTAGTTAATCAAACCCGGAACGATTGGGACTGTTTTTTTTTCAAAAATATTTAAAAAAAATCACGAAACCTTTTTTTTGATTAGTTAATCAAACCCGGAACGATTGGGACTGTTTTTTTTTTAAATAATAAAACAATATTATAAATAAAAAAATAAAAAATAAACACGATTTTTTTTTATTATTAAAAAAAAAAACAAAAAAACAGTACTAATCATTCTGAGTTCGATGATCGAGTTTATGGCTTTCGGTTTCAGAACGACCTAAAAATAAAGGGGTATGTTGTTACAGCGGCAACAAAAATACACAATCTGTGAAAATTTCAAATGTCTACCTCTTACGGATCATGAGATACAGCCTGGTGACAGACAGACAGACGGACAGACAGCGGAAGCTTAGTAATAAGGTCCTGTAGGTTACCCTACAGGTACGGAACCATAAGAAAGACCGTCTCAAATCGAGTCTGAGTCGATAAGTGTGACCACCCTTACTTCTCCCAAAAATGTTTTGTCCGAAAATCATTACCGATAACTTGTTTGCTATAAACTTCAGTAACCATAATTTTCAAATTCCCGAAATTTTTATTTACATAATTATCTTTACTTATAAAACTATTGTCATAATCGATAGTATTCGATTATGACAGAATAGTTTTATAAGTATAATATAATAATTTAATCTCCTAATTTTACATGACATAAAGTCATATGTCCTAAGTATTGTATTATATAATGTGTGTTATTCCGAATGTTCATTTATAAATTGTTAGTCTTAAAATATTTATGATTTTTTGATTTATGTTGTATTGTACTATCGAGGATACTCTCGCCTGACCACCACTAAGCTTATTTTTGCTTGCACTCGCAACATAGAAACGCTCTCTAGCCCCGCCCCATTGACTTTGTATAGAAATAATGAATGAAAAGATACCGAATCGGCCGAGCGCACTGACGACGCACGCCAAACGAGAGTTATTGTTATTTTGCGCGCCAAAGTTGAGGCTTTCCTAATAGGCCCAAACTTTAAGGGGGCGTAGCTCGGCGCCTCCGCATTTTTTAAGCGAAAAAAAATTAAAATGGTCAGGCGGAAAAGACCCCGACTGCACCAATTTTAACTTTGAATAAAATTTATTATTATTATTTTATTATTATTTGCTAAAAGTTAGGTTTTTGTGACAGAAACGAATCGCTGTGAATCCGACTCCACGCAGTCTTGTCTGCCTAGGGCATGCTAAATTACACTCTAGGGGTAGGCCACTAGAGTGTAATTTAGAATCGCGTATAGAAAGTTCGGGTAAGTTATCATTCGGACAAATGAAAATTAGGACAAAAAAATTTATAGCACTTTAGATTATGGATAAAATAGTTAGGTAACACGATAGAGAACCGGGACAAAGCTATGCAGAGCGTCGTCTATCTCTTTCCAATTCTCAATGTATCATATTAACGCCTGAGTACTGTACAATCATTACATAGCATAGTATATAGTGTGGTACTTACCAGGAGGTCGCTCCGTGACAGTCAGGAGACCTGTTCTTCTGACTCGTATGCTGGTCGTGGACGAGGGAGATGTGCTTTGCTGGGGGAGGAAAAATTATTGAAAATAAATAATTATCGCATGTCTAGTGCCACACTAAGCAACGAGGCTTGTGTCGTGGACACCAGATAGTTGATATTCTACATAGATGCGTTTTGTTTTGGAAATACATATCTACACTAATATTATAAAGAGGAAAGATTTGTATTTTTGTGTGTGTGTATGTTTGTAATGAATAAACTCAAAAACTACTGCGCCGAGTTCAAAAATTCTTTCACCATTAGAAAGCTACATTCACCCTGAGTAACATAGGGTATATGTTATCCCCGTACTCCCACGGGAACGGGAACTACGCCGGTGAAACCGCGTGACGTCCGCTAGTTTATTATAAATATAAACATCGTCCATCGGAACTCGGATACAAATGTCCATGCTTATCACACAAACATTTGCCCCTACCGGGATTCGAACCCGGGACCCTAAGAACGTAAGGCAGCCTCAGTACCGTTGTGCCATTCTGGTCGTCAAAATCTTGTAGGTATTGACGGGTAAAGTGGCGAGAACATGTGGTATTTTCAACTTATTGGATACTAGCTGACGTCCCGCGGTTTCACCCGCGTAGTTCCCGTTCCCGTGGGAGTACGGGAATAAAATGTAGCCTATAGCATTCACGAATAATGTAGCTTTCTACCAGTGAAACAATTTTTAATATTGGTTCATTACTTCCGGAGATTACCCCCTACATACAAACTTACAAACATACAAACTTACAAACAAATGTTACCTCTTTATAATATTAGTATAGATATAGATTTGTTTAGAACATGTTTTTTTAAAGTTTTAAGCCAAAAGGCACTTGTTCTTCCCATCATTGCGATCATTTTTTTGTTCTACACCATACCTGGGAACCTTTTAGTTACGAAAATATTGGTGGTCAAAGTTCCACCTTTTTCACAAGATTTTTTTGATTAATACTATTTTTTAATGCTATAACTTTACTTCTAATACCTCCACGACCGACTAAGTCCTAGAGAAACAATTTAACTGAATTGAATCCAGTAACGAAATTAATCAGAAAAGTACAGCGGAGGAGTAGGAAAAACCATAATTTCCACTTCCCTCCATATCAGCAGGAGACAGAACGAAACAAGGCCAATAGGCACGAAGGGACGTTTACAACTGGGATAGGCCCAGTTGTCTAGCACCACGGATAAATATTAACATAAATGGGTCCTAAGTTGTGACACATTAACATAGTCTACAACTTACCATAGAGCCAGTACTAGAAGTGACCACGTTGGCCGCGTCCTCAGGAGTGGCCATCGTGTGCCGTTTACTGCTGCCCCGGTTCATCATGTACCTACAGACAAGTCACAACATGGTTACAACATACCATCGCGCCCGTGATCCCCAAGGACGTAGGCAGAGCCCCATTAAGGCGACTACAGGAGCTAAATTAGCAACTCTGTTAGAATAAAGTTCTAATCAGCTTGCACTACAAAGTGGTTGTTACGTCAGTCACTGCGGCCGAATAGTGCGAAATGAGTGTTTTTTTGCAATTTACAAAAAAATCTATTCATCATCATCATCATCATTTCAGCCGAAAGACGTCCACTGCTGGACATAGGCCTCCCACAAGTGTCGCCACACTACTACTACTACTACTCTACTCTCGAAGTTGTAGACGATTATGTGTACCTGGGACAAACGGTCCAGTTAGGTAGGTCTAACTTCGAGAAAGAGGTCAATCGTCGAATCCGACTCGGTTGGGCAGCGTTTGGGGAAATTGCGCGGTATCTTCTCGTCCAACCTACCGCAGTGTCTCAAGACGAAAGTCTATGACCAGTGTGTGTTGCCAGTGATTACATACGGGACCGAAACGTGGTCGCTCACAATGGGCCTCATCAGAAAGCTTAAAGTCACCCAAAAATCTATTGATTGGACTAAAAAAATAAAACAATGGTATTGTGCACACACTAAACTTAATTTAGGCTATTGCTATCTTTTTCTCTCTAATAAAACGAGAAAAAGACGGACGTAATTTCATCATCATCATCATTTCAGCCGAAAGACGTCCACTGCTGGACATAGGCCTCCCCCAAGTGTCGCCACATTGACCGGTCCCGTGCGACTCGCATCCAGCGGATTCCCGCAACCTTCACCAGGTCATCAGTCCACCTAGTGGGAGGCCTTCCAACGCAACATCTTCCGGTTCGCGGTCGCCACTCCAGAACTTTTCGGCCCCATCGGCCATCCGTTCTGCGAGCAATGTGCCCTGCCCACTGCCACTTAAGTTTGGCAACGTAATTACGTAATTTAGAGCTGTCAAATTTAATTCGAACTAATATTTCCATACAAATGAAGGGTGTAGAGTTCATAGCTATAGTCATCTTTTACGAGAATCGACATCAATGAGTAACATGTGTGTACTATCTCACCTGCATAAGTTAGTGTTGTAAGCAGAGTCTGTGTTCTGTTCCTCAGATTGTTCCGTGTCCTCGGGGCGCGCTGGTGTGCCGCTGTCTGATACCTGTGCGGTTCAACATGAACGTTATGGTCTAAGTTGTAAAGGTTAAAGTTGTGTGCGGGGTACGCGTGGTGTCTTTATAAGTGGTGCGTGTGTGTGTACTCACATGATGTGTCGGCGCAGAGTGGCAGCACGGCCGCTCGTGCCCTCTCGGTACATGCGCCCCGCCGTCCGATGCGCGCCGACCGAACGTGGACGCTGGGGAGGAGAATATACACTGTTAGAGAGAGAACAATATAGGACTATGGCCAGTGTGGGTCGAGAGCAGGGTGCGTCGAGGCCACAGTGTGGGTCGAGAGCAGGCTGCGTCGAGGCCACAGTGTAGGTCGAGAGCAGGGAGCGTCGAGGCCACAGTGTAGGTCTAGAGCAGGCTGCGTCGAGGCCACAGTGTAGGTCTAGAGCAGGGTGCGTCGAGGCCACAGTGCGGGTCAAGAGCAAGGTGCGTCAAGGCCACAGGGTGGGTCGAGAGCAGGGAGCGTCGAGGCCACAGTGTGGGTTGAGAGCAGGGTGCGTCGAGGCCACAGTGTTGGTCGAGAGCAGGGTGCGTCGAGGCCACAGTGCGGGTCAAGAACAAGGTGCGTCAAGGCCACAGGGTGGGTCGAGAGCAGGGAGCGTCGAGGCCACAGTGTGGGTTGAGAGCAGGGTGCGTCGAGGCCACAGTGTGGGTTGAGAGCAGGGTGCGTCGAGGCCACAGTGTTGGTCGAGAGCAGGGTGCGTCGAGGCCACAGGGTGGGTCGAAACCGCAGATCGAGACAAAAATGTGTGTCGGGACTACAGCACGGGTCATGGGATGATGGGACAACTAAAGTGAATTCACAAGGTTCAGCTGAACTTCTAAACGTCAGTGTTTGAATGGGCGATAAAAATATTATGTATAGGTTAAGCATCACTTCCCGAGGTCGGTTTTTGGACGGGACTTTATTTTTGTGTAGTTTCTTGAGTTACCTTGCGTTTGCATGGCGTGCGGTGGTTTCAGTAGATGCTGGTCTTTCACACTGAAGTACCGCGGCGGCTGGTGCTGTACTGCAGGTAGCTTGGCTGCCAGGTTCGTGTTGGGGAGCATGGACACGTTTGGAGATGCTTGTTGCTGTGGACGACAAAAGAATTAAGGCTAAATACAATATGACTTTTTTATCACTTTAAAAAAAAATGGGTATAAGTAATAGGTGAACGGAGTAGAAGCAAATGGCATGGTTAGCATTACTTTTTTTTTTGCGAAAAAAAAATCAAATCATACGCGTGTTGCGTATTCGCGCGTGACATTCTAAAACCCGTATCTATAAACAAATCAAAGTGTTTACTTAAATAAAAGTCATTATTTAAGATACGATTTTTATTCTGTAGTTTAGTAATTACTTGAAGTTAGAACTGTCAAAAGTTAGAATTCTTAGCTTTACTTTCTCTGACGGTTCTTAGTTTGAATTCTTGTCAATTGCATAAAATGTATGCATAAGTAAGCCGGTTGATGGCAATAGGCTCGACCCCTATTAAAAGAAAGAAAGAAAAAACATTTATAAGCCCGCACAGGACAAAACACACAAATTAAAATGGTTTAATCAGTGTTTTTCAACCTTTTTCATGACACGACCCCCACAGTTTGAAAAAATATTTGGCGACGAAAAAAAACGAAGGGTCCGGCCTTCGTTTTTTTTTAATTTATTTTATTATATTACAAATATTAAATCCATTCATTTTTTTACGTATTTGCATAAATAGGATTCGGATAAATATATGTAGGTATTTAACACATCTTTTTTTAAATTTGAAATTCGATTTAATTCTCAATGTAACAAAAACAAATCCACGATTGGAGAAATTAGTTAATGACAAACAAGCGAAACCTCATTAAGATGGATGAGTAATAATAGGTTTTTATTTTGTTAATTTCCATGTACTACCGAGGACACTCCCGCCTGACCACCACTAAGCTTATTTTTGCTTGCACTCGCAACATAGAAACGCTCTCTAGCCCCGCCCCGTTGACTTTGTATAGAAATAATAAATTAAAAGATACCGAATCGGCCGAGCGCACTGACGACGCACGCCAAACGAGAGTTATTGTTATTTTGCGCTCCAACGTTGAGGCTTTCCTAATAGGCCCAAACTTTAAGGGGGCGTGGCTCGGCGCCTCCGCATGTTTTAAGCGAAAAAAAGAGAAAAGACCCCGACTGTACTTACATTGAGATTAATTAAATTTATTTTAATAATTATTATTATTTATTTATTTATTTATTCTCTTTTTTTTAATCTATCTTTCTAGGCTTTATTGTTTAGTTTATTGAAGTAGTTTTCGCGACCTCTTGCGACCCCCCTGTAGAGGCTTCGCAACCCATAGGTTGAAAAACACTGGGTTAAATTAAAAGGGCTAATTATATTTCAGGCGAATAACAATTTATTATGCGACTAACTACTTGGTCACAAAAAATATAACTTGGTAGCGATTAAATATTTTTAGCACAATCATATTAAATGAGCTACAAAAGTCATGGTTCTATAAAAACTAAATAATGGCTGCTACTATAAGTTAGCAAATATATTAAACAGGGCCAATGAAATAATAGGTGAGGTATTAAAAATAATGACTGGGCGGCTAACATTTCAAATTTTCATCTATGTAATCATTTATGGGCGGCATGGGCACCGGGCCGTGGCGGAGGCCCGGCACTTTGGGGACAGAAGTCAAAGAGTGTTATTCAATATGCGAGCGAAGCGAGCGCGCGTCATGGAGTCGTAGCAGGTTCTAAATCTCAGTTAATTTTATAAACAACCTCATTGTTTAATTTATGAAAGCCTATTTTTATAAACAACCTCATTGTTTAATTTATGAAAGCCTATTTTCTACTTTTTATCCGCCGTCAAGTTGTCGCCTAACAATAAATTCAATTGCCACACCAAAAAATCACTTCAAATTTAAATTTAAACAAAGCTTACAACTCCAAATAAAGCTGCTACTTTATACTTAAAATGCTACTTCACTGTAGCTGCCAACGTACTATTTTTGCTACCCATTGTAATTATTTTTAAAACCCTTAATCAGATTAGTTTGTCGCCGCGTTAAATACATGCCAATTAAAAGAACACAACATAACTGATTCGAATAATTTCGGATTATTACGTCATAGAACTCCAACATAACTGGCGAAGTGGATGACGTGATGTACTTACGTTAAAGTGCGCGGACACGTACAGCGGCGACGGCCTCAAGTCGGCCGACGCAGCGCCACACACCCCTAGCTCACCACCCTGCAATACATTATATCTTATATTTACTGTTCCTGTAAAGGCTGGGGTATCTGCTAACAAGAGGTTTTTTCCATGTAGCTCCTCTTTGATGCGTAAATATAAATGTGCAAAAAAAATATGTTTTGCTAATTAGACTCTAAACTTTAATTTGTACAAGTGAAATTATTCTAACTTTATTATTATTATATGAAAAAAATATTCAAAGTAAAGCATTATTTCTTTGAAATTTCGTAACTACTCCTAAACGACGACATTAAGTTTTTGGGTTTTTTTTTTCACAAATATTTGTGTCTTTTTTCTTCACAAAGTCACATTTTAATCTAATGATTTATTAGGCTACAATTCTCCACCACTCATTTCGCACTATTCGGCCCGCAGTGACTGACGTAACAACCACTTTGTAGTGCAAGCTGATTAGAACTTTATTCTAACAGTATTTTAAACGAAGTTTGAACCACCACAAATAGAGTTGATAATTTTAGCAGATACCCCAGATAGCAGATGCCTTAACATGATAGCACCAGGGTAACCTAAAAATCTAAATTTTCCACGAAATCGAAATTTAAGACATTGAATGTTTTTTTCATAAAATAGTTATTGGATGGGTAGCTCGTGGCTAAATAATAACAGCCGCTCAGGTCGATCTTTAGGTTAAGCCGCGCTTGCCTAGGTTGGTCCGTGGATGGGAGACCGCCCATTACATACCGAGTTTCCTCCGTGCCTCGGAAAGCACGTTAAGCCGTTGGTCCCGGCTGTCATTTGTAGATCCTTGACAGTCGTTACAGGTAGTCAGTAACACAAAAAGTGTGACAACCAGTAGGGGTATCGTATTACCCAGTACTAACCGGGTAGTGAAAGTCAGATAGGCAGTCGCTCCATGTAAAATACTGGTATTCAGCTGCATCCGATAAGACTGGAAGCCGACCCCAATATAGTTGGGAAAAGGCTGGGCAGATGATGGAGAGGATCCAAGGTAGCTCTGTGTATCTCATGGCGAAGCGTCAGATATTTACCTGCGTGTGCCTACAGTCTCCAGGTCCCACAGTATGTCTCCTGGTGGCGTGAGTCTCCGCGGAGTTGTTGGTTGCAGGCTGAGAAGGTGGCTCCTCGATCACTGGAGCTACTGTGGACCCGAACTGGAAAGAAACATATGGTTTAAGTATTGATAGTGTTGAAATATATATATGGTCTGTATGGTGTCGGACGAAAGAATAGCACCATCCCATATCTTCCCGTGGGTGTCGTAAGAGGCAACTAAGGGACTTACCAGAGAATGGGCACCAGCGTTCTCTGTGCTTTTATAACAACCGTACCTACTGCGATCGCCAACCCGCCTGCCAAGCGTGGCGATTATGGCAAAAACCCCCCTTTGGGGGAGGCCTATGTCCAGCAGTGGACGTCTTTCGGCTGATATGATGATGATGAGTGTTGAAATACGAAAACCTGTATGGGTGCTTGATTGATTGACTTAAGGGGACTACAGGAGTTAAACACGAGTTTTATAATGCAAAAAAGAATATGATTCACTGCAATAAACAAAACCAGAAAAATATATGATATTCTTCAGGATATATGCTAGTATGATAGTGTTTTGAAAACATAATACAACTAATTTTTAATTAAACTTATCTCTTAAACTAATTAAACAAAACTAAATTAAACTTATCTCGTCATAAAAATAATTAAACTTATCTCTAAAAAAATCTTTTAACGAGTAAAAATCATACTAAATAAAATACACACGATCATTCTGTTTTTTTTTGGCAAATAATTCTACAAGCAACATATTAGCATGATAGTGTTTTATTTTTTTAGTCCAATCAAGATTTTTTGTAAATCGCAAAAAACCACTCATTTCGCACTATTCGGCCGCAGTGACTGACGTAACAACCGCTATGTAGTGCAAGCTGATTAGAACTTTATTCTAACAGTATTTTCAAACGAAGTTTGAACCACCACAAATAGAGTTGCTATTTAAAAAAGCTCCTGTAGTCGCCTTAAGAGGGAATGCGGGTGGAGAGACTTGAAAATTAGGTATTTGAAGAAACTATCGCTGTCGCACTGCAAGCGCGATTTCGACATTGGTGCGATAAGGACAACTATAGATCTGACAAGTAAATAGTCATAAATCTAGGTTTGCCTCTCGACTATTTCCTCCACCAATATTCGATCAATTTAAAAGATATTTCATAAACTAAATAACATGGATATAGGGAACGTGCAGGAACTATAGGTGGCAGCACTAAACGACAAAAGAGACACTATGCGGACAGTAAAGGAAACTTATGCCGTCACCTGTCACGCAAATCTCTTCAAAAGTATTATTTTTGATTATGATAAAAGGTATAAAACATGGGTTCCGGTCTATCAATAATGTTTGTCAGCGTAACATGAATGTTGACCAATATGAATTTTGTATGTTTCGTTTATTTTCTCTGATGAAAATTGTGGTGCATGAAGAAACGGTGGCGTAAACAACTTTCTTATTTTCAACACATGTTTTAATGGAAGGGAATCCTTTATCAGCGAGAACAGTATCTCCAGGCAGAAAAATCAATCCACAATCATTTGTTATAAGCAATCACTATAACGCCCTCCGTAGCATTTATATACAAAACTTAGGAAACTACAAGGAGTGCAGCCAATTAAAAACTTTATTGTATAACTATGTTTATAATCTGAGTTCATGTGGAGACTGTTGAGGAATATTCGGTGTGAACTTCAGTGCAGTCTGGAACGCCCTCCGTAGCATTTAGATACAAAACTTATGAAACCACAAGGAGTGCGGCCAACTAAAAACTTTATTGTATACCAATGTTTATAATCTGAGCACATGTGGACTCTTTGTTCAACTGTTGAGGAATATTCGGTGTGAACTTCAGTGCAGTCTAATCCATAATCATTTGTTATAACTAAGCAATCACTAGAACGCCCTCCGTAGCATTTAGATACAAAACCTAGGAAACCACAAGGAGTGCAGCCAACTAAAAACTTTATTGTTTATCCATGTTTATAATCTGAGTACATGTGGACTCTTTGTTTAACTGTTGAGGAATATTCGGTGTGAACTTCAGTGCAACATATGTGTGTTTGCTGAAGTTTAAATGGTACGCCAGTACCATTTAATGTTTGCTTGCACGGTTGATTTTGAAGGCTATTGAACTTTTTCAATGCAGAGTGTAACAAAAACAAATTGTGTTCAAATATTTTTGTTACTGCATTTATCCATTTTTTGCGTTTTTCACATAAACATGGTATGAGAGTACTATTCTTTGGAAAGTAATAGAATTTTATTATTTTACGCTATTTGATTAATTTTCATTTTTGTGGATGTATTGGTACATCCAGAAATGCAACAATGGATTATGATTAGCTAGAATAATCATTTTCAATAATAAAATTAATTCTGTTTACTTGTTTTACATGTCAATGTCAAGTATTAATTTGGTACATGATTCGGATTGGTGACGCCAGTTGGCACCACCGTCGTTGTGCACGTTCCCTATACCGGATGACATTTTTATCACTTTCCAAAAAAAAATAGTATATTAGGTGAACGGAGTAAAAGCTTATGGCATACCTAGTTTTTTTTTTCTTTTTTCCACAGCTTAGAAAAAAATTGATACATCATCAAAAAACGTTACAAATTTAGCAAGTTAACCTTTCATATTAGAACAAAGAAAGAGAGATTTTGAAAAAATAAATGAAAACTATCGAATTTCAAAAAAAAATTCAAAAAACGTTGTATGCGATTTGTTTCTCTTCGTTAACCTATTATGCCCATTTTTTTGGAAAGTGATAAAAAGTCACCTGTATACCGTGTCCTTATGTTTTTCTTTTTTTATAAATAGTTGTCTAATTTGTACACTAGGCCTCTGTTGACAGCGGTCTCAATTAACAATTTGTAAACAAGGCCTCTGTTGACAGCGGTCTCAATAGACAATTTGTACACTAGGCCTCTGTTGACAGCTGTCTCAATAGACAATTTGTACACTGCGCCTCTGTTGACAGCAGTCTCAATAGACAATTTGTACACTAGGCTTCTGTTGACAGCAGTCTCGATAGACAATTTGTACACTAAGCCTCTGTTGACAGCGGTCTCAATAGACGATTTGTGCACTAGGCCTCTGTTGACAGCGGTCTCAATAGACAATTTGTACACTAGGCCTCTGTTGACAGCGGTCTCAATAAACAATGTGTACAGCAGGTCTCTGTTGACAGCGGTCTCAATAGACAATTTGTACACTAGGCCTCCGTTGACAGCGCTCTCAATAGACAATTTGTACACTAGGCCTCCGTTGACAGCGCTCTCAATAGACAATTTGTACACTAGGCCTCTGTTGACAGCGGTCTCAATAGACAATTTGAACACTAGGCTTCTGTTGACAGCGGTCTCAATAAACAATTTGTACACTAGGCCTCTGTTGACAGCGGTCTCAATAGGCAATTTTGTAGGGGTTCTAGTGCTTAGAAAGATTACATATCACCAAAAAGGAAAACATTGGACAGTTTGTAGTAACTTGATGTGCTGGCGACTGTACACAGTATAATCAGCCAATAATGTTCCCACTGCTGGAATTCCTCTCTATGAGAGGGAATGGGCTATAATCCGTCACGAGGCAGTCCCCAGCGCCGCTCTCCTCTTATTGTTACTTATTGTTACCTTCTCCAAGTTGTCGGGCTGGTCGGTGAGGTAGTCGACGGGCTCGCACGGCACTGTCACGAGGCAGTCCCCAGCGCCGCTCTCCTCTTATTGTTACTTATTGTTACCTTCTCCAAGTTGTCGGGCTGGTCGGTGAGGTAGTCGACGGGCTCGCACGGCACTGTCACGAGGCAGTCCCCAGCGCCGCTCTCCTCTTATTGTTACTTATTGTTACCTTCTCCAAGTTGTCGGGCTGGTCGGTGAGGTAGTCGACGGGCTCGCACGGCACTGTCACGAGGCAGTCCCCAGCGCCGCTCTCCTCTTATTGTTACTTATTGTTACCTTCTCCAAGTTGTCGGGCTGGTCGGTGAGGTAGTCGACGGGCTCGCACGGCACTGTCACGAGGCAGTCCCCAGCGCCGCTCTCCTCTTATTGTTACTTATTGTTACCTTCTCCAAGTTGTCGGGCTGGTCGGTGAGGTAGTCGACGGGCTCGCACGGCACTGTCACGAGGCAGTCCCCAGCGCCGCTCTCCTCTTATTGTTACTTATTGTTACCTTCTCCAAGTTGTCGGGCTGGTCGGTGAGGTAGTCGACGGGCTCGCACGGCACTGTCACGAGGCAGTCCCCAGCGCCGCTCTCCTCTTATTGTTACTTATTGTTACCTTCTCCAAGTTGTCGGGCTGGTCGGTGAGGTAGTCGACGGGCTCGCACGGCACTGTCACGAGGCAGTCCCCAGCGCCGCTCTCCTCTTATTGTTACTTATTGTTACCTTCTCCAAGTTGTCGGGCTGGTCGGTGAGGTAGTCGACGGGCTCGCACGGCACTGTCACGAGGCAGTCCCCAGCGCCGCTCTCCTCTTATTGTTACTTATTGTTACCTTCTCCAAGTTGTCGGGCTGGTCGGTGAGGTAGTCGACGGGCTCGCACGGCACCGTCACGAGGCAGTCCCCAGAGCCACTCTCCTCCGCCTCCATCTGTTCTTCTTCTACGTTCTAAGAGAAGAGAGAGACGATTATTTATAGTTGTGTAAAGGCACTACAAAAAGTACTACAGCAAAATAAAATAAAAAGTACGAAGATACGACGCTTTTAAAATTCTCAATACGTCACGCCGTGGTATAATTTTTAGTGCGTTCTGACGTCACGAGACCCCAGTTCCGAGTTTTGATGCGTTTTATCTTTGTCAATATTCATTGATTTACAAAACCAAAAAATACGTGTCCATTATTTTGCAATACTCTAACTGACGGGCTAAATAGATTTGCAATTTATTGATGGTGGAAACTAACCTATTGTTTAGGGTTGATTTTGACTAACCGTTCTATGAAAGCGTTCGGTGACGATGAAGCGAGTTCGATGATTTTCCTTCACCCAAAAAGTGCTCAATGCGCCTAAAGAAGTTTTCACTTCAAAAACTGTGATTTCTTACCTTACAGCTAGTGAGGTCCAGAGGTTGACCAGTCGTTGAGTCTAGTGAATCTGTAACAAATATTTAGTTTAGAACAACAAATTTCAAATTGAAATACAATGAAGTGATCATAGAAAATCTATGCAATGAGTCACACCATCACAACAAAATATTACTATAAAAGTACTCATGCTAATAGTTCTTGTTTCATCGAAATTGAGCCAGGATTTCTAAGCGTTGTAAAGTTTTACCGCTTTTTTAAATTGGCGTTCCTTCGCACACTCGGCCCTGAAAATCGCAGCGTGACGTCACGCTGCGATTTTCAGGTCCGATTGCGGGTGATGCGGGAGTAAATGATAGTGTGACGGTTTACAGGGGAGAATGGAAGAAAAAAAACCGGCCAAGTGCGAGTCGGACTCGCGCACGAAGGGTTCCGTACCAATTATTATAAAAAAATCACGTTTATTGTATGGGAGCCCCCCTTAAATATTAATTTTGTTCTGTTTTTAGTATTTGTTGTTATAGCGGCAACAGAAATACATCATCTGTGAAAATTTCAACGGTCTGGCTGTCACGGTTCATGAGATACAGCCTGGTGACAGACAGACGGACAGATGGACAGACGGACAGACGGACAGACGGCCAGACGGACAGACAGCGAAGTCTTAGTAATAGGGTTCCGTTTTTACCCTCTGGGTACGGAACCCTAAAAACGTGTTGCGCCGACCACAAGTAACATGGTACAAGGTGAGGTAGATATTGATGACAATCATACCTCTATCATCATCATCATCAGCCTATTAATGTTCCCACTGCTGGGACACAGGCCTCCTCTCTATGAGAGGGAATGGGCTATAAATCCACCACGCGGGCCCAGTGCGGGTTGGTAGATGTCACATAAATATAAATATTGCTGGACATTACACACAGCGCCATCTAGTGCCACACTAAGCAACGAGGCTTGTGTCGTGGACACCAGATAGTTGATATACTACATATATACTTTTTGTTTGTAAATACATACTTATTATACATATAAACATCCATGACTCGGAAACAAATGTCCATGCTCATCACACAAACATTTGCTCTGACCGGGATTCGAACCCGGGACCCTAAGAACGTAAGGCAGCCTCACTACCGCTGCGCCATTCGGGTCGTCATAACCATATGTCCGTCATAATTATTAACACATGTCTCCGATTTTTATTTTTTGGTTCTAGGACATGCCGGTTTCCTCACGATGTGGGTTCGAACCCACGACTGGTCTCTCCATAATGTCTTAATCATACCTCTATGTTGCAGACTATTTCTCGCACTCGTCCGCTGTTGTAGCTTGTCCATTAACAGGTGGTAGATTGCTGATATGTGGTCGAAACGGTCTTCTTGGATTGCCTGCGAAACAACAATTAAATATTAGGATTTTTATGAGTCGCTGTGATCGGGTCGATCTTCAGGTTAAGCCGCGCTTGCCTAGGTTGGTCCGTGGATAGGTGACTACACACCGATGGTACCGAGTTTCCTTCGTGCCTCGGAAAGCACGTTAAGCCGTGGGTCCCGGCTGTCATTTGTAGATCTCTGACAGTCGTTACAGGTAGTCAGTGGCCCAATCAGTCTAACAACCAGTCTTACAAGGAGTATCGTATTACCCAGTACTAAATTGGTTTTGGAGGTCAGATAGGCAGTCGCTCCATGTAAAACACAGGTATTCAGCTGCATCCGGTTACACTGGAAGCCGACCCCAACATAGTTGGGAAAAGGCTAGGCAGATGACAGGTGGGCGAATTTTTTTTGAAGTGAAAACTTCTTTAGGCGCGTTGAGCACTTTTTGGGTGAAGGAAAAACATTGACCTCATCGTACGTCGCCGTCACGTAACGTGCGGTCACGCTTCGTAGCATCCGCTACGGCGTAGCAACACATAGGCATGCGCGGGGTATAACCAGTGATACGCCTGTGTACTTTTTGTTTCCACTTCTATCGGCAGTCCCCAAAGACTGGTCCGATTTTTTTAAATGAGTGCGTGTGTCACCTGTTCTATATGCTGGTGCGTCAGGCCGGGCAGCGTCAGCATGTGTGCCACGACCGTGTCGCGCTGCGCCGCGTCGCTGAGCTCGGCGCCCGCCACGTGGCACGCGCACGCGCCGCCCCACGCGTCTGTACACGGGGATAGCTTACAGGTTAGATACTTTTATGGTTAGAGGGGCTTGTGATCAATAAAAAGACGAACATAAAACGTATCGAAGATGAGTGGGGGTTTGTGACGTCACTTTCCCGTAAAAATTGTACCGGAATGCGACGTCACACAAAAGTTTTAGCAATAAAACTTGTTAACCTTCCTGTTATTGTGATATTCTTTTTAGTATTCGTGCATGTTACTAATACCGGATGACGTTTTTATCACTTCCCAAATGAAAATGGGTATATTAAATGAACGGAGTAGAAGCTTTGGCATACCTAGTTCTTTTTTCTTTTTTCCACAGCTTAGAAAAAAATTGATCCATCATCAAAAAAAGCTACAAATTTCAAGTAAACTTCATATTAGAACAAATAAAAAGAAATTAAAAAAAAAAAAAAATTATCGTTTTTTTTTGGATATTTTATTTTCGAAACAAAACCAAAAAAAACTAGGTATGCCATTTGCTTCTACTCCATTCACCTATTATACCCTTTTTTTTGGAAAGTGATAAAGTCATCCTGCATAGTTTTTACGTAAGGTGTAATACACACCCTATGAGCCATAGTGTCCAGGCCCTGGGCCGGGCTGGTGGGCCGCGAGCCACCTGTGTCGCGCCACGCTGCGGAGGGACAGTCTCTTCTCCGGCTCCACCACCAACATGTGTATGTCTTACCATAGTGTCCAGGCCCTGGGCCGGGCTGGTGGGCCGCGAGCCACCTGTGTCGCGCCACGCTGCGGAGGGACAGTCTCTTCTCCGGCTCCACCACCAACATGTGTATGTCTTACCATAGTGTCCAGGCCCTGGGCCGGGCTGGTGGGCCGCGAGCCACCTGTGTCGCGCCACGCTGCGGAGGGACAGTCTCTTCTCCGGCTCCACCACCAACATGTGTATGTCTTACCATAGTGTCCAGGCCCTGGGCCGGGCTGGTGGGCCGCGAGCCACCTGTGTCGCGCCACGCTGCGGAGGGACAGTCTCTTCTCCGGCTCCACCACCAACATGTGTATGTCTTACCATAGTGTCCAGGCCCTGGGCCGGGCTGGTGGGCCGCGAGCCACCTGTGTCGCGCCACGCTGCGGAGGGACAGTCTCTTCTCCGGCTCCACCACCAACATGTGACGGATCAGGTGCTCGCAGTCTGTGGGAGAGAGAGGGAGAAGGTTAGAAAAAGAAGAATATAGTCAAACAAGGAAAAAAATAACAGCTTTACCTACTCCAACTACGGCACCAACTCACCTTGTGACATAAAGTAGGGTATCCTAAACTTGCCGCTCAGAACAACACTCCTGAGCTCGTGTAGCGTACTGCCGTCGAAGGGCAGCGCGCCGCACACCAGCACGTACAGTACCACGCCGAGCGACTGCGACAGAGATAGCAACAGTTTGTGAGACAGGGATAGCAGATATCGGGGTTGCGGGACTGTTCGAAAGAGATACCGTGGCCCCGGAACACAAAGGGCGATGAAGGAACATGGATGGGTTTTAGTCAGTAAAAGTCTGACACTCCCTCCTGCTCCGCCCAGAGCGGGAAAAAAAAGGATAGCAGATATATAAATATCGGTGGACACACACCGCCATCTAGTGCCCCACTAAGCAATGAAGCTTGTATCGTGGACAATAGATAGTTGATATTATATATATATATATATATACATATAACAATTTGTATCATTATCATATGCCTGCCTGCCTTTTCCCGACTATGTTGGGGTCGGCTTCCAGTCTAACCGAATAAAGCTGAATATCAGTATTTAACATGGAGAGACTGCCTATCTGACCTCCACAACTCAATTAGTACTGGGTAATACGATACCCCTAGGACTGGTTGTAAGACTTTTGGGCCGCTGACTACCTCAAAGATCTACAAATGACAGCCCCGGGACCAACAGCTTAGCGTGCTTTCCGAGGCACGGAGGAAACTCGGTATGTAATGGGTGGTCACCCATCCACGGACTAACCTGGACAAGCACGGCTTAACCTAAAGATCGACTCGAGCATCTGTTATTATTTAGCCACGACCTCCTCGCATTTAATCAAGGACAAATCTTTAGATTTGTATGGGTTAAGGCACACGTTACTAGTATTATAAAAGAAGACCGATATTTCTGTTTATTTTGTAATAAATAAGCTAAGAAAGTAAAACAAAAAAAATCGGAGCAGTCTTTGGGGACTGCCGAAAGAAGTGAAAACAAAAAGTACACCCCGCCCCACGTAGCACTGGTTATGCCCCGCGCAAGCCTATGTGGTGCTACGCCGTAGCGGATGCTACGAGTGCTACGAACGGCTACGAAGCGTGACCGCACGTTCGTGACGTGACGATAAGTTCAATGTTTTTCCTTCACCCAAAAAGTGTTCAACGCGCCTAAAGAAGTTTTCACTTCAAAAAATGGTTCTGATCGGGACCGATCCGGGTCCGATACTAGACCAATTTGAACAATTTTTTCACCTATAGAAAGCTAAATTATCAGCAGGTAACACAGTCTATAAATTATATTTATATCATGCAAATAGGCTTGTCAACTGAAAAAATATAATTAGTCCATCAGAGATTATCAAAAAATATTTGACCTGTATTTTTTCTTTTGTTACGTAAACCAAAATTGACGAAGATACGACGCTTTTAAAATTCTCAATACGTCACGCCGTGGTATAATTTTTAGTACGTTGTGACGTCACGAGCCCCCACTCCCGAGTTTTGATGCGTTTTATCTTTGTCAATATGCATTGATTTACAAAAACAAAAAATACGTGTCTATTATTTTCCAATACTCTAACTGACGGACTAAATAGATTTCCAGTTGACTGATGGTGGAAACTAGCCTATGAACCGACGACACACTGCAAATCTCCAATATCGCCATCTCGACAGAATCTATAAACATTTTCATCCAGCTCCGATATGATGCAGCACTGCTTACCCAAATATCAGCCTTAGGTCCATCGTACTGTCTCCCCTCGAACAGCTCAGGGGCTGCATACGGGGGACTTCCGCACCAGGTCGCGAGGGGAGACCCTGCTGTGTACTCGTTACTGAACCCGAAGTCTGCCAACTGGGGGGAGAACACGAGGAGTTAGTGGAATATGGTGCCCTTGGTGGCTCAGAATCTAAAGGGTGTCAAAAAGGCACTTGTTTTGCCCGTCATTGCGATCATTTTTTTGTTCTACACCATACCTGGGAACCTTCTAGTTACGGAGATATTGGGGGTCAAAGTTCCAACTTTTTGACAAGTTTTTTTAAAATAAGTACATGTTTTTAATGTAAGAACTTTACTTTAAACACCTCCACGACCCCCACACTATTCAATCCATCCACCAGCACAATGTTTTGAGTGCGTTACATTGAGTTTTATCGTAAAACGTGATTTTTCACCCCAATAAAAGTCATTTCCTAGCATTATTTTTTGAGTATGGTTACATAGTTTGATTTTCTGAATGCTGAGCTAACGGCTTCGTGAATAGTGTTTACACTCTGTATATACAAAGTGTAAACGGAGCCTATTGCCATCAACCGGGCACAAATTTAGAATCCGTGACTGCAACTGTGAAAACCTCATAACACTTTGCCCGATCCGGGAACCCAACTTAGGACCTCATGTTTGGCAGCCGCGTTTGCAACCACTAGACCGACGAGGCAGTATGAATCTCATAAAACTAAGTAATTGGTTTTTTAATAACTATCTGATACAAAACTCTCACTTCGACATTCCTTAACGCTTCAGCTATGAAAGAAATCTCTGAAATATTGTCTAGATAATAAATATGAAACATTAGTTTTTTATAGAAAGAATGCATCTTGGAGTTTTCATTGTAATTTATTTATTGCTAGCTTAAGCCAGCGAGAAGTTCGGTAATGTCCCACGGGATCGTACTATCGGGATTTATTTTTTAAATACCTCCCGTAGATGCATCCATCAGCACAATATTTGAGAAACGATTTTTTTTTAGGTGAAGCATCACGGCTTACGAGCCGTGATGCTTCACCCCAAAAAAAATCGTTTCCCAGTAATAATTTTAGCGTAAAGTGACTTAGTTTGATGTACAGGATGTTTGGTTGACGGCTTCGTGAAGAGGTTGTTTACAGCTCTTTTTTATCACGTGGTTAGTGCCTAACCTGGTGTCAGAGTTTTTATGCCACCCATGAGCCTCTGACTTGGCTTTACATGCCGTCGAGAAATATCTCTCAGGCATGCTGGTTTCCTCACGATGTTTTCCTTCACCGAAGCAAGTGATAATTAATTATACAATACCATGAATCCCAAAAAATCAAAGTTATGTGCCTTGGGTTCGAATTCAAGACCTATGTATGACTTGGCAGTCCGACGACGGTTACATCAGTGCTGCGTTTACAGCTTGCATATTTATATTCTTGTAACTTACCTTTACATTCATATTTTTGTAACTTACCTTTATATTCATATTATTCTAACTTACCTTTATATTCATAATTTTGTAACTTACCTTTACATTCACGTTATTGTAACTTACCTTTACATTCATATTCTTGTAACTTACCTTTACATTCATATTCTTGTAACTTACCTTTATATTCACATTATTCTAACTTACCTTTACATTCATATTCTTGTAACTTACCTTTACATTCATATTCTTGTAACTTACCTTTACATTCACGTTATTGTAACTTACCTTTATATTCATATTCTTGTCGAGCAGCAGGTTCTCTGCCTTCAGGTCCCTGTGTACAACTCCGTTGGCGTGGCAGTACCCTACGGCAGCCACCATTTGTGCGAAGGCGCGCGCGGCTTCAGGCTCAGTCATACGACCTCTGGATACTAGGTGGTCTGGGGAAAAGAACATTGGTGATTATTAATTACAATTGCCAAAATTAAGTGGCAGTGGGCAGGGCACATTGCTCGCAGAACGGATGGCTGATGGGGCCGAAAAGATCTGGAGTGGCGACCGCGAACCGGAAGACGTTGCGTTGGAAGGCCTCCCACTAGGTGGACCGATGACCTGGTGAAGGTTGCGGGAATTCGGTGGATGCAAGTCGCACGGGACCGGTCAATGTGGCGACACTTGGGGGAGGCCTATGTCCAGCAGTGGACGTCTTTCGGCTTAAATGATGATGTTGATGACAATATGTATATCAAAACTGCAAATTTAGGCACATCAGTCATATTTTCTTTCATACAACGGTTGATTAGTGCCTCAAAATCTATGCAAATAAATAAAATTGAAAAGTCTGATTGGAATTTCAAAATAACAACTTTTTACTAAATGCATATGAAATAATCACAAAAAAAATATTTTTATTTTTCTTGTTCCGGCTAATCTGTGAAACGGCTGGACCGATTTTGAAAGGACATTTACTGGCAGATAGCAGAGTGATGTCAAAACTTCAAAAGGAGTAAGTTACTATTTTTCTGCTACTTTTATTTCAGAAAGGTTTTTTTCTGCATGATAGTAGTATAATACCAAGATGTAAAATCTCAAATTTGTATGACCGAAACGCCGAATATAGTGAAACCAATAGATATTAAGAACTTACCTATGTTTTCTACCTATATTCTTGCAAATAAATGTATCATTCATTCATTCAAAGGTTTTTTTAAACCTATACTGTCCCACTAGTGGGCAAAGGCCTCCCCCAATTCCTTTTCAAAGGATTAAGGAGAATTTTGTAGAAAAAAACTTAAATCCCATGAAATCGTTAACAAAATCCGATGTTTCAATCAAATAATTAAAAACTTACCGAAAATTTCTCCATTCGGAGCGTATTCTGTAACTAAATATATTGTGTGGCTGCTCTCCATAACCTGAAACGAAAAATTATCATTAATTTTACATAATAATCGTAACTTGAAGTTAGACGTCATCATTTGCCTTTCTTTCCAACGATAACGATGTCGGGGTCGGCTTCCAGTCTAAGCGGATGCAGTTGAACACCAGTATGTTACATGGAGCGACTACGAGCGAAAATCGAAAAGCGCGCTTTTGTTTAGGCCCAGGGTTTTTTTTAAATTGGGACAAGCCCGCCACACTTCCCAAACCACTGTAACTCCTGTGCGCCAGAATCAACAGTGGCGACCACCAGAAAAGCGCCGAGACAATGAAGCTCGACGAAGTCTCAGAGAATAATTTCCACTTGGCCCAGGGTTTCCCAACCTTTTTTGTATCGAGCCTCCCTAGATTATGAATAACATTTTCATGCCACCCCCATTATTTTTGTGACATAAAACTTGTCAAACACAAGTATGTCGAGGAAAACTGAACTAGTGTTCGCAAAGCAAGAGCAAGGAATCGTTTGATCCAAAACTGCTCCAATGTCAAGAGATGGACTTATTTTCTAGAAATACTTCTTTATTTTTTTCTGGTCATGTGCCATATTGGTGCCTGCCGCATGCCGCGTCTCCTTTTTTTTTATTCAGGTGGGAAATCATCAAATGACTCTTCCCGCTCTGGGCGGAGCAGGAGGGAGTGTCAGACTTTTACTGACTAAAACCCATCCATGTTCCTTCATCGCCCTTTGTGTTCCGGGGCCACGGTATCTCTTTCGAACAGTCCCGCAGTCCGGGCAGGCATCGGCCCTTGCGGACCCCTTCCATTTGCTGACTCTCTTTGAGGCGCGCGTGGAACACTCCTGCTTGTCGACACGGCCTGTCGTCATGAGACGGACGGACGGCGAGCTAGCCCATAGCCCACCGTCCACAAGCCTGCGCTTACGGTGGCCGGGGGCCACGTGGCCCCGACGCCCGAGGCGTGTGCCGCGCTCCCCTTGCCACGTCTCTACGCCCCCCTAAGGAGGCACGCCCCACTGGTTGGGAAGACCTGGTTTAGACATTCATTTTACTGTTATCTTGTGGTCGTAAAAGGGGCATATTATAGGGGTATTCTCACCTGATATAATCTGACTATATGTGGGTGCCGTAATTTCTTCATTATAGCGATCTCTCTGAAGGTTTTCTTTAAATTATCTTCATCTAACCGTGATTTGTCTATTATTTTTATTGCTACCTGAAACAGAAAAAACAAGGTTTCTTTAAATCATTAGTTTTTTTTTGTACAGTCGGGGTCTTTTCCGCCTGACCATTTTATTTTTTTTTGCTTAAAACATGCGGAGGCGCCGAGTCACGCCCCCTTAAAGTTTGAGCCTATTAGGAAAGCCTCAACTTTGGCGCGCAAAATAACAATAACTCTCGTTAGGCGTGCGTCGTCAGTGCGCTCGGCCGATTCGATATCTTTTCATTCATTATTTCTATACAAAGTCAACGGGGCGGGGCTAGAGAGCGTTTCTATGTTGCAAATGCAAGCAAAAATAAGCTTAGTGGTGGTAAGGCGGGAGTGTCCTCGATAGTACATAGGTAAAGTGTCATTCACTGCAAAAACTGGCATATTCCTGGAACCAAAAATCCGAACACATGTGACATCTACCAACTCGCACTGGGCCTGCGTGATGGATTATAGCCCATTCCCTCCCATAGAGAGGAGACCTGTGTCCCAGCAGTGGGAACATTATAAGCCGATGTGCGATCTCAGTCAGTGGTAATGTTGTTATTTAACCGACGTGTAAAAGTAGGAGGTTCTTAAGGTGAGGCATATATGGAAGTAATAAAAACATTGCGATATGTTTTGTGCCGATAATCGTGTCAGCCAACGGCTAAATTGCCAGGAGCCTCGACCAACACCTGAAGAGGCACTCGTTAAGCAGCTGGATTGAATGGCTTCATTCAGAAAGAGGTACTTCTGGACACGTCTCGCATAGTTAGCGAGGTTCCTTTCTCTGGAGCCCTGATCCTAGCTTAGACCCTGTTGGTTTGTATAGCCCTGGATCGAAGAAACTGAAATCATGGGGAGAGGCCTTTGCCCATTTGTGGGATAACGCAGGTTATCAGTTCAGTATTAATACGATCGATAATCCCGCCGATAAACTAATACGCAGTTTGGTAGATTTATGAAATGTACCAAAAAAAAGATTGTTGCAGATTAAAAGAATTATTTTTATTATTTGAATTCAGTATTACAAAATAAAAATATGTAGGTACACGTATTAAAATGGGAAAATTTCTTTTTTTTTTTAATTATTTACTAGCTGATGCTCGCGGCTTCTTCTTTTATACTAAAACCTTCCTCTTGAATCTCTCTGTCTATTAAAAAAAACCCGCATCGAAATCTGTTGCGTAGTTTTAAAGATCTAAGCATACACAGGGACAGACAGACAGACGCGGCGGGGGGGGGACTTTGTTTTATAATATATAATGATTTAAAGAGGTTACAAAGATTACGACATAATAGAAATGATACCATCTCGTTAGTCACCTACACGGTTCACAGTTAGTAGTTGAACTGGTTTAAAACATAATATGTAATTTGAATATTATGAAAGCACAATTATGCTTTCCGCCTTTCTCCAAAAAATAAAAAAAAATGAATATTTTGATACATTACAAATGACCAAGTTTTTTTAAAGCAAAAACTGTGCGACAGCTGACCTGGATTCGATTCCCGTGTCGGGCAGTGTTTTTGGGTTTTTCATCAGGAATTTCTCAGTAGCAGCTACGGAGTCTGGATTTATGCCCGGTTGATGGCAATAGGCTCACCCCCTATTACATGGGACTTCAACAGTTGGCGTACAGGGCACGCGATTGGCAACGCCATTGTCACATATACGTGACAATGTCACATATATGTGACATTGCTTGTCACGTATATGTGACAATGGCGTTCAAAAGGATAAGAACGAATGAACCCGCCCCCCAAGAGGCCTTCGTACTACAGAACAATAACATAGCACCTCGATATGACTTGCAAACTATCTAGGTACGCCTTCATTTAGTGATAGCACGTACCTGATAACAAATCAGATCTACTAATCTTTTGATAACGATTATATAACGTAATATCATCAAATTCGTTAGCTTGTTGTAAAAAAAAATGATGACACAAATTTTCGTTCACGAGACGGTGACAAGACTGGAGGTCTGATTATTGTGACATAACGACACACCTGTTGTGCTCGTGGCTAAATAATAACAGACGCTCGGGTCGATCTTTAGGTTAAGCCGCGCTTGCCTAGGTTGGTCCGTGGATGGGTGACCACCCATTACATACCGAGTCTCCTCCGTGCCTCGGAGAGCACGTTAAGCTGTTGGTCCCGGCTGTCATTTGTAGGCCTTTGACAGTCGTTACATGTAGTCAGTGGCCCGAAAAGTCTGACAACCAGTCTTACCAAGTGGTATCGTATTACCCAGTACTACCTGGGTTGTGGAGGTCAGATAGGTCAGTTATTTTGAAATTAGAAACAGACACTTCAATTTTATTTATTTATATAGATGTTTGTATTCTAGATAATTATACAATTTCCCTAGTTTGTAAGACGTTTTAATTACGTAATACAGACATTATCTCCGTTCATTATTTCTCAGAAAACGCGAGTCAATTCTTTGTACAATTCTCTAACTCCTACGTACTCGTAATGGTACTATGACACGACTTAGAAGTTCTATCAGCGAAGTTTATCTAAATACAGCCACTTCTAAACTAAAATGTGGCTAGTGGGAGTTACACGGGTCGATTCTCAGAATAAGCAACGTTCACTGGTTGCGAGTTAACTGGTTGGTGGTTGGTTGGTGTTTGGTTGCTGGTGGCGAGGTTGTTCTTCGAGATTAATCTCAACTGACGACTCCTCTTGAATCTCTATCTATTGCTGAAAACAACATTAAAATCCGTTGCGTACCGGATGCTTTACGAAACCGTCACGTCAACCAAGCATTATGTACTATCGGGGTCTTTTCCGCCTGACCATTTAATTTTTTTTTCGCTTAAATCATGCGGAGGCGCCGAGCCACGCCCCGTTAAAGTTTGGGCCTATTAGGAAAGCGTCAACTTTGGCGCGCAAAGTAACAATAACTCTCGTTTGGCGTGCGTCGTCAATGCGCTTGGCCGATTCGGTATCTTTTCATTCATTTTTTCTACACAAAGTCAACGGGGCGGGGCTAGAGAGCGTTTTTATGTTACGAGTGCAAGCAAAAATGAGCTTAGTGGTGATCAGGCGGGAGTGTCCTCGATAGTACATCAAACTAAGTAAATCTACGCAAAAATGAGTAAATTGAGCACCAAATTTTAATGAGGTGGTTGATGACAAACTAGTTTTGCTTAGGCCGACTTGGGGCACCCCGGCACGGATAGATTAGGTTAGAAGGTTATGGCGGGGTCGAATGAGCGAGCGATGAATTCGCGGGGCTCTGTTCGTCGACCGGGTCTCCCTCTAAAGGCCCTCGGATGCAAGAAGATAACAGTTCAATTTCTGGTGGTCATTAACTAAAAAAATAATTTTTGATTCTAATTTCACGATAAAATGGGGATTAATTTTGGTGATCATTAACTAATTTTGGCAATCAAAAGTGATGAGTGACTTCAGTGAGTGAGTGAAGGTGATTAGTGAGTGAGTGAGTGTGAGTGAGTGAGTGAGTGAGTGTGGTGTTCGAGTGAGTGAGTGTGTGGTGTGTGCGTGAGTAATGAGTGGTTGAAAGTGATTTTTTTGCTGTTACATTTTGCTAAATCTGGTGGTTCGTTAATTGTATGCCATTCTCTGTTACTCGTCATCGCTCGGCTTATCCTAGGCTCATATTCTACGAAATCTGGAAAACGGGGACTTGTTGCTAGGCAATATTTTTCCCGTTTTTCCCCAATTTCAAAGTTTTTTTTTGGGTTGAAAAATCACGTTTGTCGTTTAAAATCAATGTAACGCACTCGACACATTGTGGATGCATTGATTGGTACGGGCTACGGGTGTCATGGAGGTAATTAAAGTTGAACCCAGTATTAAAAAAAAAAACCGGCCAAGTGCGAGTCGGACTCGCGCACGAAGGGTTCCGTACCATTATTATCAAAAAAGGGCAAAAAAATCACGTTTGTTGTATGGGAGCCCCCCTTTTGTTGTTATAGCGGCAACAGAAATACATCATCTGTGAAAATTTCAACTGTCTAGCTGTCACGGTTCATGAGCTACAGTCTGGTGACAGACAGACGGACAGACAGCGAAGTCTTAGTAATAGGGTTCCATTTTTACCCTTTGGCTACGGAACCCTAAAAAAGAGTAGGAACTTTGTCCTCCAATATCTCCGTCACTAGAAGGTTCCCAGATAGTCCAGAACAAAAAAAATATCGCAATAACAGGAAGAACAAGTCCATTCGGCAGGGACTTTTTACACCCCTACTGTTGCATAGCGAAACATTCTAGACTCGGAACAAAATCTAGAATGTTTCCGTAAAGCAAGCGTTGCTTACCCTTGCAGACAAACCCTTGCCGCTGGTATTATAGAGTGGCACCTCTAACTTAATATACAGGATGTAAACAACCTCATCACGAAGTCGTCAACCAAGCATTCTGTACATCAAACTAAGTAACTTTACGCAAAAATTATTGGAAACAACTTTTTTTTGGAGTGAAAAATCATGTTTTGTGGTAGAACTCAATGTAACGCACTCAAAACATTGTGCTGATGGATTGGATAGTACGGGGGTCGTGGAGGTGTTTAAAGTAAAAATCTTACAATAAAAACTTGTATTAAAAAAAAAAAAAAAACGCAATGACGGTGAAAACAAGTGCCTTTCGGTTTCGTTTAGAGGTTTTTTACACCTTTTATTTCAAACTAGCTTATATATGCCGGCGGCTCCGCTTGTGTCGAGTTTGATAATTGTCCCACGGGATAAAAAGTATCCTATCCTAATCCAGGTCATAAACTATCTGTGTGCTATATGTCATCCAGTAGTTTTTGCGTGAAAGAGTAACAACCATACACACATACAAACTTTCGCCTTAAGGGCCTGTACTACCTCAAATGGCTTAGCATGATCCTTCGTTACACCTAAAATACTGCAGCATTAATTTTGAAATAAATATATGGTAAAGTTGAGGATTCATGCTAAGTCCTACGTGTGACGAAAACACGATTCCATAAACTTTTCTCGATAGAAAAAAAATCCAAAGTTACCTCCAATTCGAACAATAAACCGCTGGTATTCAAAAAGTACTTCAAATTAGATCATGAAACTTTGCATACTAAATGAACTAACTATAAAGCAGGTCTTATGTGTTTTATTTTTTTAGTCCAATCAATAGATTTTTTGTAAATCGCAAAAAACCACTAATTTCGCACTATTCGGCCGCAGTGACTAACGTAACAACCGCTTTGTAGTGCAAAGAACTTTACTCTAACAGTGTTTCAAACGAAGTTTGAACCACCACAAATAGAGTTGCTAATTTTAGGGTTAGAAGGGCTTTAATAATATTAGTGTGACTTCACGTTGCTAAGTAGGTACTATGGTACACTAAAGACTTTCAGTGCTCTAGCCGACCTTGACCCGCTAGGTCGTGTCGCGGCTTCAGTTGTATTATATTATCGAGACACGTGCCGAGCGAGACGAGGAGATAAGGATTTCAAGGAGGCTGTATATTGATTTTTAAGATTATCATTAACACTAGAAACGTGATAATTTACCTGTTTGTTTTGAGTTCCTGATATTTCGGCGCCGTAGCAAGCACCATCACGGATAAATTACTGAAGTCATTGCATTGGTTTTTAAGATTTCATAATAATGTGACTCAGTAACTGGTGTTAAGATTTCGATTAAATTTTATTTGTGGCATAGTTCACAACCTTTATTGTCACTAGTACCATTCCGTTCAACAACAGTTCCATGATGAAACTGGTGTGGTTTTTTATAATCACTAGTTCCATTTTTAAAGAATCTTAATAGGCGAAGTAAAACAAAAGAACACCAAGTTTCACGCCTGTATCGTCATTATTTATTTATTTATTTATTTATTAAAACTTTATGCACAAGTAAAAAAACTGTACAAAGGCGGACTTAATGCCTTGGGCATTATCTGCCTAGCCTGTTCCCAATTATGTTGGGGTCGGCTTCCAGTCTAACCGGATGCAGCTGAATACCAGTTTTTTACATGGAGCGACTGCCTATCTGACCTCCACAACCCAGTTAGTACTGGGTAATACGATACCCCTTGATAAGACTTGGATTGGTTGGTAACGACTACCAAAGATCTACAAATGACAGCCGGGACCAACGGCTTAACGTGCTTTCCGAGGCACGGAGGAAACTTGGTATGCAATAGGTGGTCACCCATCCACGGACCAGCCTAGGCAAGCGCGGCTTAACCTGGAAAATCGACCCGAGCGGCTGTTATTACTTAGCCAAGAGCTCCTCGTGATAGGCTGAAAAAATAAATGAACGAGGAAAAAATTCAGATTTTTTATGAGTTCCTTTTGTGCCCGACGTTATTACTTTTGAACTTTGTCGTATGTGAAAGTTGTTCCCCCGTAACACCTACCCAGAGTCCCGGACCCTTCCACTAAACTTTCAAATTGGGGAAAAACAGGAAAAATATTGGTTAGCAACAAGTCCTCCTTTTCCAGATTTCGTAGAATATAAGCCTAGGATAAGCCGAGAGATGACGAGTAACAGAGAAGGGCATACAATTAACGAACCACCAGATTTAACAAAATGTAACAGCAAAAAAAAAACACATTTAATTGCCAAAATTAGTAAATAATCACCAAAATTAATCCCCATTTTATCGTGAAATTAGAACCATATATTTATTTTTTTAGTTAATGACCAACAGAAATTGAACTGTTATGTTCTTGCATCCGAGTCGAGGGAGACCCGGTCGACGAACGGAGCCCCGCGAATTCATCGCTCGCTCATTCGACCCCGCCATAACCTTCTAACCTAATCTATCCTTGTCGCGGTGCCCCAAGTCGGCCTAAACAAAACTAGTTTGTCATCAACCACCTTATTAAAATTTGGTGTTCAATTTACTAAATTTGGTGATCAATTGATATTTTAGGTGATAGATGTTAGTGGTCACAAAATTATTTTTGGTGGTCATTATTTTCCCCCATAGAGAAGTATGGAAGAAGACATGCTGCGCCGACCACTAATGAATTGGGCCATTTGGCGAAATTAAAATTTTCTTGCGTTTTTTGTAATTTACAGGCCAGTGCTAGGTTGTATGTTGATTAAAATATTATTCGCGGTTGTAAGACGTATGTAGTTACAGATTTATATTCATCAAAATCATCAATTCAACCCTCAAAGTTCATAAAGGTGTAAAAATGACTTTGACTTACACTGGCCTGCAAATTGCAAAAAACGTGAGAAAATTTGAATTTCGCGGACTACCCTTGAGCATCAGCCTTAAAGCTTTGATTATATAACCTTAAAGCAGGATCGTTTTAATCTTGTTCCAGTGTGGGTAAAAGACGGAGCTATAGAGGACGTCTAGCGCCATCTCTTTCCCACAATGGAATAAAATTAAAAAACAATCCTGCTTTAACACGTCATGGTAGGCCACAAGAGCAAGAGAATGAAGTACAAGAATTTGTGCTGATTTCAACATAAAAAAACCCAACTACTTACTAAAAAATCACGGTCTAATTAAATTCGGGGTTTACAACATAAAATCGACTCCTCCTATTGTTGAAGTTGGTTAAAATGTAGCCTATGTTACCCGGGATGTAATAACGAATCAATTGACAGCTTATTCATCAAAATCGGATGAATAGTTTAGGCGCTACGGAGGAACATACGTAAACACAAACTGGTAAAATCCCCTAGTTCGCTTTAGGACAGATTCGCTTAACGACAGATTCGCTTTACGGCAGATTCGCTTTACGGCAGAAGTACAGTGAAGTCCATTATCTATATCGAGTAGTTCACTATAGGTACTTATTAATAAAACAATAAACAAAAATGCTATTTATTATTTATCTTACGATACATAGGTACTTATTTTTATTTTCTGTTCAGCCTGAAAAAAAAACAAATCAGCAACAAATCAATCGTAGTACCTACATAAGACAATGTCATAATTAAGTATAATAAAAATATACCATGACATAATGAGGGATTTTCTTTATAGCTCTTCCCTAGTCGCTGGATAGATGGCGCTTGGAGTTAGTATGATAATGCAAGGAATGGAACCTAAAAAAACTGATTTTAACAAAGCGCGAGAAAACTAGGTTATATTCGGAAGGATAAGCAAATAAAAGTATCAGTCAACGAGAGTATGTGACGTGACACAATGTTTTTTTTCCAAGCGTTTTGGCTTTGGCACCAA
Organism: Xestia xanthographa; assembly: GCA_905147715.2. Taxonomy (NCBI): domain Eukaryota; kingdom Metazoa; phylum Arthropoda; class Insecta; order Lepidoptera; family Noctuidae; genus Xestia; species Xestia xanthographa. The sequence continues at coordinate 22,640,159 of LR990667.1, forward strand.
CTATCATAGTAAGTTCAACGCCATCTATAGAGTTCTTGGAAACTAAGTTTTTTTTTAATACCTCAAAAAGAAAACCTCTCATTATGAGTGACCATTAGCATGATATGGACAGAAACAAAAAGAGTTTTTTATGCTTGACCATTTTAACACGACTGTACAATTTCTGCCGTAATGCGAATCTGCCGTAAAGCAAATCTGTTGCTAAGCGAATCTGTCCTAAAGCGAACAAGGGGTAAAATCATAACCTATCCTTTTAGCTCCGCCGTAGTCGGATAAAAAGAAGTTTACAATGAGCCTCAGTGGGCTAGTCCTTTTTATGGTGGAACACATGTCAGTCACAGGTCAGCTAACCAGGATAACATCAAACAATAGTAAACTTAAGCCTTTACCATACGTAACGAACAATCGAAATATGATAGCCTTTTGAAAATCGCGTGTACAAATAGTTAGTAACCTTACCAAGTTAGCACGGAGGCCATGTAGCTCAAGGATTTTTGTACAGAACCTTGTACGGAGGCAGTAGTCCAGGGTCTGCCGCGGGGGAAGGGGGATTCCGGTATTGTGTGATAAAGGTAATGAATGACAAGGACCGATGCCTGCCGGGGTTGCGGGACTGTTCGAAAGAGATACCCGGAACACAAAGGGCGATGAAGGAACATGGATGGGTTTTAGTCAGTAAAAGTCTGACACTTCCTCCTGCTCCGCCCAGAGCGGGAGGAGTCATTTGATGATTTCCCATCCGAAAAAAAAAGGCGGAAGACAGGTGAATGCATGATGTACCTAACATTCTTTCAATGACACTTTTTGAATGAAATAAAAACTAGCCAAGTGAAAGTTGGACTCGCCCATGAAGGGTTCCGTACCATCGTAGTTAGAGGACCCCCCTTTATTTCGAAACTAGCACATCGTCCACAAAAATTGTTATAGCTCGACTAATTTGCTTGATATTAAATATAATTCATAGACTAATTATTTCCTGATAATTTAGCTTTCTATTGGCGAAAAAATTGAAAAAAATGGTCCAGTAGTTTCGGAGCTTATTTGGAACAAACAAACAAAACAATCTTTCCTCTTTATTATTATAATATTAGTTTAGAATAACAAACAGACACATTTTAATTTTATTTAGTGGTATATACTAATATTATAAAGAGGTAACATTTGTTTGTAAGTTTGTATGTAGGGGGTAATCTCCGGAAGTAACGAACCGATTTCACCAAAATTCTTTCACCATTAGAAAGCTACATTCACCCTGAGTAACATAGGCTATATTTTATCCCCGTACTCCCACGGGAACGGGAACTACGCGGGTGAAACCGCGGGACGTCCGCTAGTATTAAATATAATTCATAGCCTAATTACTTCCTGATAATTTAGCTTTCTATTGGCGAAATTTTTTTAAAATTGATCCAGTAGTTTCGGAGCTTATTCGGTACAAAGCTAGTGAATAGTCCCGGGAAATCCCGGAACCGAAAGAACCGGGAAATCCCGGAAATTTGCGTTGTTTTAGGAACCGGAATTTCCAAAACCAAATCCCGGTTCTTTCGGTACTTTCAGCAAAAGATACTTCGCGTTTAGATATATGTTTTACAGAAGAAGACTTACTTGACATTATCAGAACAATTTTGGAAGCGTTATGCCAGCGAGATGCGACACTATTAACTGCAGATATAGCTGTGAAATTCGCATTAAAGAAATTGTCCACCATAAATAACAGTATAGCCGCAAAAATGTTGACGATGCTGAAAAACAGATACAGGCAACGTCGATTGCCGGAAACATCAATATTAACATATTTGCAAAACCCTGAAATGTACTTCTCCAACGCACATGATGAAGATTTGTCAGTGTTTACTCGGCCAAGTAGTGACGAAATATGCAGGAAGATAGTGGAACTGCTAAGGCGTACTTTAGGAGATTCTTTTTTGGATCAGCTCAATTGCCGTCAGATACAGATGAAGACATAGAAAGAGAACCTCAATAAAAAAAAGAGGAGCTTAATGCAGAGCTTAAAAAAGCTACTGCTTGTAAAAGAACAAGAATGACTTACAGTGAAGATCTTAATACGAATGTGAGGATCGAAATGGCTGGCTGAGAACGGAGGGGATCGTGGACATTCTTTGTCCCAGGCTTTCGACTTTCTTTTATCAATTCCACCGACAAGTGTAGAGCCGGAAAGAGTTTTTTCTCTAGCTGGGTACCTTTGTAATAAAATAAGATCACGTTTAAGTGATAAGAGTTTGGACGCTCTTATATTTTTAAGATCATTATATAGTATAAATGCTTCTGTTATATATTATGTAGGATTAGGTATAAAAATCATTTAATGTTAAAATATGTTGCTGGTATAATATGCGTAATTACCAGTAAAATTATACTAAATAAGACTGACTTAGTGTCTATAAAACAAGAAATAAGACGGTTTATTTGATTTGATTAAAATGTTTTTACTTTGCCCTGTCATTTCGTCTTTTTTTACTTTCTCCGTTTCAACACTTTCAACTCTCTAACAAAGACTTATTAAAGTATCAAAAGTATCGATAGTACCGGGAATCCCGGTTCTTAAGCCAGAAGGTCCCAAAAATCCCGGTTCTTTAAAACAGCACCGGTTCTGCATTCCCTAGTACAAACAAACAAAAAAAAAACCTCTTTATTATTGTTATAATTATTAGTTTAGAGAGTAACAAACCGACACATTATAATTTTATTTAGGTAGTGGTATATTATAATTACGAGTCTAGTGAATGGCACAACATGGCGCTTCAAAAAGAAACTGTCTAACAGGAATGAGTGACAGAGACAAAAACTTTTTTCTAAAGCTTTTTTACCTTACCAATATCCGAAAACCGGCCAAGTGCGAGTCGGATTCGCGCATAAAGGGTCCCGTACCATCGTAGTAGAGGAGCCCTCTTTAATTTTTATTATTGGGTATTATAGAATAGCTAAGTACGTCTCCTAACTACCTACATATGCCCAATCACACATAACACACCAACACACACACGCACATACACACACACTCACGCGCACACAGACACACACATCACGTATAAATATAAACTACAACTTAAATTAGCTTTATATTCATAATCGCTCAGGTAGAATGACACAGTCTACTCTTTTTACGCTGAATCTCTCGTCTCTCAAGATACAGGTTATCTAGTTTGAGAGGCAGAGTTTCCCATATTGTGTACAGATTTCAGTTTCTAGATTGTATTGCATTGTGTTACTACCTAAGCTCATTTAAATTGTGTTTACTTAAAACATGTTAAATCTGTGTTTTTGTGAAATAAAGTTTTATTATTATATAGAGTATAATTATTATATATTATTTATTATATAGAATAGAAAGTTTTGACGTGATAACGTCTTATAAATCGATGAACACCGGCTGCACGCACGAAAAAGTGTCAAACCGTTCCACCTGACTCATTAACGTCCAGCCCAAACCCTTGGACCTAGAAAACTGAAATTACGCACAGTGGTTCCCTTTATAATTTAGACAAGGAATTAGGAAGGATCTTTCGAAATTCAACCCCTAAGGGAGCTAAATAGGGGATGAAAGTTTGTATGAAAGTCCGTCAGTTTTAAAGTTAGGATCTTAAAATTGTATGTTTAGGCTGGCGATTGAAAATTAATTTAAACGTGTCTCAGCGTTTTTGATAATTCCACCCCCAAAGGGTTAAAAAAGGGGATGAAAATTTTTCATCAATGTTTTCTTATGACGTTATCACGTAAAATTAGCGTCCGTAAACCGACACTAGAGACAACCATTTTTTTACTCCAGACTAGAGTCCATAGAGGGGGTAAAAGGGGGAGGGGGGGGGGAATACATATTCTGTGAAAACTTTAACTGTCTACCTATTACGGTTCATGAGATACAGCCCGCGATAGACAGACGGGCGGACGGACAGCGGAGGCTTAGTAAGGGTCCCGTTGGTTATACCCTTCTTGTGTGGGCTGCAGCAGAAAATGAGCGTCAGGTGGTAGGCGCGGGCCTGTGGACGGTGGGCTATGGGCTAGCTCGCCGTCCGTCCGTCTCATAACGACAGGCCGTGTCGACAAGCAGGAGTGTTCGTAAGGACCGATGCCTGCCGGGGTTGCGGGACTGTTCGAAAGAGATACCGTGGCCCCGGAACACAAAGGGCGATGAAGGAACATGGATGGGTTTTAGTCAGTAAAAGTCGGACATCCCTCCTGCTCCGCCCAGAGCGGGAGGAGTCATTTGATGATTTACCTTCCGAAAAAAAAAAGATGGTACACCTTGTGCTGCCATGCGATCTGGCATCATGCTGAGCTGAGGCCCCTTTGGCATTATTAGATTGTTTGTTTACTTATTTTGTATATTTTTTCAGGTCTTTTCAATGGCAAATGATGGATGGATTGAATAGTACGTTAGTCGTGGAGGTATTAAAAGTAAAATAAAAAAAAATCAATAATAAAATGTATTTAAAAAAAAAACTTGTCAAAAAATTGGAACTTTGACCCCCAATATCTCCGTAACTAGAAGGTTCCCAGGAAAAGTTTAGAACAAAAAAATGATCGCAATGACGGGGAGAACAAGTGCCTTTCGGCTTCGTTAAGAGGTATTTTACACCCTTTATACACAATTTTCTTTATATCTTTCCTTCGGGTACGGAACCCTAATACTGTACTTTTCCAGAAGCTCTATTTCAAACAACAAGTCGTGGAAAATAATGAACGAAACAAGAAATTAAAAAGTACGAGTCAACGACTCTCCTTGTGATCAACCTTGGAGCCACAAAAACTCTACTAAGGCCGAAAGTTTTTTATATTATGACTAACTGGCTTGTTGTATACTAGCTTTTAGCCGCGGCTTCGATTGGAGGAGCTCGTGGCTAAACAATAACATCCACTCAGGTCGATCTTTCAGGTTAAGCCGCGCTTGCCTAGGTTGGTCTGTGGATGGGTGACCACCCATTACATACCGAGTTTCTTCCATGCTTCGGAAAGCACGTTATGCCGTTGGTCCCGGCTGTCATTTGTAGATCTTTGACAGTCGTTACAGGTAGTCAGTGGCCCAAAAAGCCTGACAACCAGTCTTACCAAGGGGTATCGTATTACCCAGTTCTAACTGGGTTGCGGAGGAACCTTACTGGGTAATACTGTACCCCTTGGTAAGACTGGTTGTCAGACTTTTCGGGCCACTGACCTGTAACGACTGTCAAAGATCTACAAATGACATCTGCCATAGAGATTTTGAAGGTCAAAGATCCAACTTTTTCACAAGGTAATGAAAGTACAAGTTTTATGTTTAACAAAAGCTTTTGCTTCCCCCGGCAAAATACTAATTGTACACAAGAGAAATGAGTTCATAACAGTTCTAAGTTACATAACAGTTACCTACATACAACTGTACAACATAATGAAATTTTACCAAACAAATCGTGTATAAAGGGTGTAAAACACCTCTTAACGAAGCCGAAAGGCACTTGTTCTCCCCGTCATTGCGATCATTTTTTTTGTTCTACACCATACCTGGGAACCTTCTAGTTACGGAGATATTGGGGGTCAAAGTTCCAACATTTACACAAGTTTTAAATGTTATTTACTTTAAACACCTCCACAACCCCCGTACTATTCAATCCATCAGCACAATGTTTTGAGTGCGTTACATTGAGTTCTACCACAAAACATGATTTTTCACTCCAAAAAAGTCGTTTCCCAGCAATAATTTTTGCGTAAAGTTACTTAGTTTGATGTACAGTATGCTTGGTTGACGGCTTCGTGATGAGGTCTTTTACACCCTAGTTAGGTAAATTGTGCCACGTGACAGGTAGTAGGTACCTCGATCGAAGATCGCAGAAGATCGTATTACCCAGTACTAACTGGGTTGTGGTCTTGTGGAGGTCAGATAGGAAGTCGCTCCATGTAACATACTGGTATTCAGCTGCATCTGGTAAGACTGGAAGACGATCCCAACACAGTTGGGAAAAGGCAGGCAGGTGATAACATTAATCGGCCTATAATGTTCCCACAGCTGGGACACAAGGCCTGCTCTCTCTCATAGAGACCCGCACTGCACCCACGTAGGCCCAGTGCGGGTTGATAGTCACATGTCTACAAAGATTCGGTTCTAAGACGTGCCGTTTTTCTCACGTTTTCCTTTATAGTTCCGGGAAACAACTTCCTCAAAAGGAAACCATTCAAAAGCTTACCAATTTTTTTTAGCATAATATAAGAAGGTAGGTGACGCCCCGGTGACTGAATACTTGTGTTGTAATCGGTTGTCGTGGTATGGGCATGTGATGCGGAGGGATGAGGAGAATGTCGTGAGGAAAGTTTTGAGTATGAATGTGGATGGGTATAAACTCTTATACCCATCCACATTCATACTCAAAACTTACCGGCCGGCTTGCCGGTGGGCTACACACTCGTGTAGCCCACCGGTATCGGGAACAGAGTCCTAGGACCCTATAGTTGGCGCCAGTTAAGAAGAGAATAGCGGTCATTGCCCTTTCCCTAATATCTCTTCGTACGAACCAAAACAAATAAACCATGTATCGTTTTTCATTACAAAAAATGTTGAAGATCACGATAGATGACGATTCCAGACTTGAACAGGCTTATTTTTGGTTTTCAAAGAGTCTATACTACCTCAAATTAGCAACTCTATTTGTGGTGGTTCAAACTTCGTTTTAAATACTGTTAGAATAACGTTCTAATCAGCTTGCACTACAAAGTGGTTGTTACGTCAGTCACTGCAGGCCAAATAGTGGTTTTTATTATTTATAAAATCTAATTTTCGTCTTTTGGAAAAAATGAAAAACATAAGACCTGCTTTATAGTTAGTTCAGTTAGTATGCAAACTTTCATGATCTAATTTGAAGTACTTTTTGAATACCAGCGGTTTATTGTTCGATTTGGAGGTAACTTTGGGATTTTTTCTATCGAGAAAATTTTATGAAATCGTGTTTTCGCCAAACATAGGACCTAAATTTATTTCAAAATTAATGCTGCAGTATGTTAGGCGTAACGGAGGATCATGCTAAGCCATTTGAGGTAGTAGTTTAATAAATGTAGGTGGGTCAATGACCGCTATTCTCATCTTAACTGGCACCAACTATAGCTACCACACAGGAACCTCCTAACAACACGAGCCGTGTCCAGGAGTACCGCTTTCTGAATCAAGCCAATCCAGCTGCCTAACGAGAGCCTCCTCAGGTATTGATCGAGGCTCTTGGCAATTAGCCATGGGTTTACAAAGCAACGATGGATGGGCTGTGTGAAGGATGATATTATGGCTAGAAAGGAGGTGTCTGATGAGATGACGAGTGATAGAGAAGTGTGGGAGAAGAAGATATGCTGCGCCGACCACTAATGAAATGATGATGTTGACTTTAATTTAATTGTAAAGATGGATAGATATTCATGGCATAAAATTAACGAACCAACAGATTTAGCAATATGTAACTGCAAAAAAATCACTTTTGATTGCCAAAATTAGTAAATGATCACCAAAATTAGTAAATGACTAGCGGACGTCACCCGGTTTCACCCGCGTAGTTCCCGTTCCCGTGGGAGTACGGTGATAAAATATAGCCTATGTTACTCAGGGTGAATGTAGCTTTCTAATGGTGAAAGAATTTTTGAAATTGGCGCAGTAGTTTTTGAGTTTATTCATTACAAACATACACACACACAAAAATACAAATCTTTCCTCTTTATAATATTAGTGTAATATATGTATAATGTTAGTGTAGATCACCAAAATTAATCCCAATTTTATCGTGATATTACAACCAAAATTTAATTTTTTTAGTTAATGACCACCAGAAATTAAACTGTTATGCTCTTGCATCCGAGTCGAGGGAGACCCGGTCGGCTACTTCTGAATGGTTTATAAAAAAATAACCACGAAGGGTATGGCGGGGTCTATTTGCTCGCTTCGCTCGCTCATTCGACCCCGCCATACCCTTCTAACCTAATCTATCCGTGTGGGGGTGCCCCAAGTCGGCCTAGGCAAAACTAGTTTGTCATCAACCACCTCATTAAAATTAGGTGCTCAATTTACTAAATTTGGTGATCAGATGTTAGTGGTCATAAAGTTATATTTGATAATCATCTCCAAAATATTTCGAAAAACTTATTTTAAAGACATCCTTTCAAATTAAACGGATATTATTAAAACCATATCCGCCAGGTGGCGCTGTGATGTAAACAAAGTACTCGATTGTGCTCTCGTAAATAATGTCTCTAAAAATATTAAAAGTGCTGAAAAGACCATAAACTGTGCATAAAAGTGAAAAAGGACACTAAAATCACATATAGCAGTGTTATCAATGACTTCCGTGAAGCAGAAAACTACAAAAGTGATTATTAAAACGGATAAACATTGGCTTGCAAAATCAATATGTGTAACAGTGATAAATGCTAATAAACAGTGATCAGAGATGTGTGAAGACTCAAAACCAGTGTTATACAAGAAATATAAAGTGAACTAGAAGTGAACAAACGATTTATCCTATACGAATTCAACCACATAATCAAATTGTAACACTATAAGGATCCGTTTTTTATTTGAAATTTAGTTAAAACAACACCATCTCGTGGTTAACTTGCAAACTGACATGCCATCAATCGATATGTGAAGTGTTCCAATTGTCACAACATAATATATTCATCACATACGCCTCAAGTAGCGACATCTATTGACTAAGAAATAAGAATACTACATCAACAGAATACGGCTGCCTCTTTCGATACGTAACTCACCGATCAGGTAGCTAGTAGGCCTACACGTTAGACTTTGACGCAAAGAGCTCTGGTTCGAATCCCACCACACGAGATTATTTTGGTAAAATCATGAACTTTCTGGAAAATATTACGTTCCGTCGCACGCGCACCCGCTCAGAACCAGACGACAGTAATATGTCTCATAATGTAACTATTAACAGTATGCCTGACATGTCTGAGGATGATGATGATTCGCAAGTCAAAACATTAAAAACCACAATCCAACGACTTACATCGCAATTAAAAAGTGCGCATAATGAAATTGAGTCGCTTTCAATGGAGAATAGTGAATTGAAGAAACAAAACGAAGAACTAGCTAAAAGAAACGATCTCCTTATAAAAATTAATAGCCCCACCAAACCAAGATCTACGCCAAAGAAAACTACAAACAGACGTACACATAGTAAAGAAACCCAAACAGATAATTTATATAACGCATCTGAAAACACAAATGATAAGACCAAAACAAGTGAGATAACACAAAAACGTTCTAACACTACTCAAGTATCACCGCCATGCAGAACCCACAGCAAGCAGACTATTACCATAGACAAACCAAAAATATGTTTAATAAGCAGCGAAACTTCAAATATATTATACACCACTACAGAGGAAACTAACCTGCAAAACTACTAAATTTGCCACTATCGCAAACCAAAATGTGGACTGAAACAAATACTTGAGAATATTGATGTAAAAGTTCAAAACTTAACAAGTAAGGACTACGCTATTATTTACATCGGAGAAGAGGACTTCAGAAGAACGCAAAACTATGTAGCACTAGTCATGTTTATTCGAGAAAAATTAATTGCATTAACCCATACTAATATCATTATTTGTCTACCGACTTATAAATTTAAATTTAATAATAACTATTATCTAGAACAGCAAAATTATGGCAATACTCTGTACAATAGTAGAATAGAAACTTTTAACAACCTTTTATATATGGATACACAGACATTTAATTATGCATACCTACTGGACTCTAATCTAAATCTTTCCTATAACTACGATATGTATAATCAGCGCACAGGCGCACTGAATAGTAATGGAACGAAAGTTTTGGTATCAGACCTACAGGATCTTGTTATGTCAATAAGCAACTTAAATACTGAAGATTTTGAGGTAGACTATTCACAATCGGATAAAACAGAAATATCTACGGACCCACAACCACAAACCAGCCCCAAGTTTTTTCTTTAACAACAACACATCAAAAAATCGTACACAAACACAGTCATGCAATAATATAAATATCCTATATCAAAATATACAGAGCCTAAAAAATAAACGTTACCAAATAGAAGCAATCACGAACGAACATAAAATGGAAGCGCTTTGTTTTACGGAAACGTGGATTACAGAATTTAAAAAAGATCTTCTAAGTTTGGAAGGGTATACTGTAGCTGCCAAATACTGCCGCTCAAACTATGCGGGAGGTGGTGTGTGCATATTCTTAAAAGACGATATTGAATACAAAGAAAGACAAGATTTAACGGAAATGACAAGTGAATTTATATTCGAAACGTGTGCAGTAGAAATTCCTAAAATGAATCTTTTATTAATAGTTATATATTGGCCACAAAAAAACAGGGAAACCGAAATATTTTATGCATCCTTAGAAAAACTTCTACTTAGAATCAACTTAAAGGACAAACATAAACACATAATTATAGGCGGGGATTTCAACGTAAATATCCTTGAGAAAAATCGCAATTCATTTAATCTACTAAATACTATGACCAAATACAACTTTCGACAACTAGTGACGGAACCTACCAGAGTAACAACCTCAAGCACTACATGTATTGACCTAATATTTACAAACGCACACGATACATTCCATCTAGAAGTAGTGGAGCTTGGACTCTCAGACCACAGAGGAATATCAATCACTATACCCACCCACGATCCTATAATTAATAAAAAACAAATATTAACTGCAAAGAGGATCTATAACAAACAAAACATAGACTCATTTAAAAAAGAATTGAAAAAACTAGACTGGAGTACAATAATTAAAGAAAACCAAAATATAAATACTAATTATCTATCATTTCATAACACCTTACAAAACATATTAAATCGGTGTATACCAAAGAAAACCGTAAAAATTAAAAAGAGAACATCTAAATCATGGCTAACGACTGGATTAAGAGTAGCATGCAAGCATAAAAGACAACTAAAAGCATTCATGACCACAACTAATAACAATATATTAGAAAAGTACTATAAGCGTTACGAAAAATTACTTAAGAGAACAGTAGCACACTCTAAAAAACTAAACTACATAAGAATAATGAGTAAATCTGAAAATAAAACTAAGACAATGTGGCAAATAATAAAAGAGCGCACAAATAAGAACAACAAAAAGCCAATAAATAACATAAAATTGCGTGTACAAAATACTGTGACAGAAAACGCGACTACCATTGCCAACGCTTTCAATGATTACTTTGTGTCAGTAGGGAAAACGGATACTGCAAACGGGAACGTTCGTCCAACTGGCCGCCCTACCTCCTCCCAAAGCGAAAACTCCATTTACATAAGACCTGTAGACCCTAGCGAAATTAGGTTTATTATAAAAAGATTAAAAAATAAGCGAAGCTATGGGCACGACGAGCTGCCGCCTATACTAATAAAAGCATGCGCGGCGGAATTAACGCTACCGCTAACTTATCTAATAAATCAGTCTTTAGATGAGGGCTCAGTCCCTGACCTACTGAAAGTATCGATAGTCAAACCAATTCACAAAAAGGGAGACCAAACTGACACCAGTAATTATCGGCCGATAGCATTGCTACCGACCTTCTCAAAAATATTGGAGACTGCGATGTCAAAACGACTTTATTCTTATTGCGAAAGATATAAAATATTCAACGATAGCCAGAATGGGTTCAGGAAAAACAGATCCACGACATTAGCAATATTTAAGTTTATTCAGGAAGCTTTAAATATAATCAATAACAAAAATTACGCAGTAGGGATCCTATTGGATATGAGCAAAGCCTACGATAGAGTTTCATACGAAATATTGCTTAATAAATTATATGCAATAGGTGTTAGAGGTACAGCACACAAGTGGTTCTGCTCGTATCTAGAAAATAGGGAACAATTCGTAGAGGTAGAACATAGAGACCCGCACACTGGCCAAATAACACGGGTAAGATCTAATAAAGCGAAAATAACTATGTCAATACCACAAGGCAGTGTTTTGGGATGCTTATTATTTCTAGTTTATATTAATGACCTCCCTAAAGAAATTGACGCTCAAAGTATTTTATTTGCTGACGATATTTCTATAATTTTTCCTTACACCAATAAAGAAAACCTAAACTTAAGTCTAGACGACAAGCTCTCCAAAATAATAGCGTGGTTAAAAGATCATAACTTAGAATTAAATTTTGACAAAACAAAGCTAATGCAATATAGACCATACCAGAAACGTAAATTGGATATAAACTACTCATACAACAACATAAAGCTGCAATGCATAAACGAGTTTAAACTGTTAGGTTTGACGATAGATACCAATATAAACTGGAAAGCCCATATAGATACTTTGGCAAACAAACTAGCCAGCTTTACATATGCCTTGGGGGAGCTAAAAAGAGCTACAGATTTTAAAACTGCTCTAACAGCATACTATGCCTACGCATACTCGTGGCTAAGTTACGGAATCGTGGTGTGGGGAAATGGTGTAGACAAAGATAGACTTTTTATTCTACAAAAGAAATGTATGAGAATCCTTGCCAATATAGATAACACAGAAAGCTGCAAGCCATTCTTTGTGAAATACAGAGTCCTTACACTAACTTGTATTTACATTTTAGAAGTAAGCAAATTCGTAAGAAAACACCAGTCACTATTCCCACTCACAAAGGACCTTCGTCCACAACATCGCAGTGTTAGACGCCAAAACAACCATGAATTAGCCGTACCAAGCTCAAAATTAAATATGTTCCATTCAGGACCTTTAGCCATGTGCGTGAAAATTTATAATAAGCTTCCAAATTCAATTAAGGACATAGAATACGAAAATAAATTTAAAAACAGTCTCCAAAAATACCTTATATTAAAATCGTATTACACTCTAAAGGAATTCTTTGACGATAAGTAAACTTTGACATTCATACCTGTACAAAATACTCACAACACCTACAATTTTGACCTACCTATTATTATTATTTTATTATGATTATCACTATTTGCTTTGTTTTGATTTGTATTTTGTTTTTTTTATTTGTGAATGTAAATGATGACCACTAAATTGTTCATAACCTATTTAATTATTGATTATATTATGACAGCTACTTATTTAAATTACAAAATAATGTTATACACCTGTTAGACATGTTGGTATTTTTTGTTTAGTGGTTTGTTATTTTTGTGACACTGTAGCACTTTAAACTATGTAAATTGTTGTGCCCTAGCAGGGTTCATGTATGAAACCTATATATTTTGTAACAACTTGTAAACTACATGAATGCAATAAATAATGATTATGATTATGATTATGATTATGACCAACATCAATTAATCAATGGCTGATGAACACATTTTCCGGTGGCCGCCTCATTTGAATCGATACGAAAAATATTGATTTTCCAAATTATTATGATACAAATATTTTGATTGGCAGTAGTTCTATGGAAAGTGCTTATTTTGATTACGACGGGGTGACAGGTTCGATGCACGTGCGAGGTAAACAGTCTTTGAGTAATTATTTCGGAACAATAATAAAATAGCCAGTGCCCATTTAAAATTAAGCTGAGGAAATATGATATCAATAAAATGGTTCTCTATTGTATTACCTAACTTTTTTATTCATAATTTAAAGTGCCATAACATTTTTTGTCCTAATCATCATTTGTCCGAATGATAACTTATCCGAACTTAATATCACATAATATCACATGCCATAAAATTGAAATCCCTAAATACAATATGCTCTAAACCCGTTTGTCATAAATATTACAATCAATAATATACAAAACACTTAAAATCGTTTTCAATAATAGTTATAAATCCTAAAAAAAAAAAAAATGTTCAGATCTTAATAATATTTTTAAAACAAACCGGTATGTTCCCAGACGTTCCCAAAAGGGAACAGAACATTGTTATTTTAATTGTGTCTGTAATTACGGGTACCTACAGTAAAGTAAGTATTACTTAGCTTTTGCTATGCTATGAACTTCTCTCAACACAACACATTTTTATACAATATTGCTCTTATGAAATTTGTAAGAATTAAAAAGTAGAACCATCATATCGCAGAAAGTTCATAGTTAGAATCTTCTTTTGTTTTGGCATACATTTCATATAATTAGTCACTAAAAGGCAGAAAATCAATCTATCAAACCGTCAATCATTATAAAACAGTTGAGTGTGAACATAATTATGTGGATTTTATTTTTCCCTGTAATAAGTATTCAAACATGCAAACATACATGCAGCAAGCATGCAGCAAGCAGGCAGCAAGCATGCAGCAAGTATTCAGCAAGCATGCAGCAAGCATGCAACAAGCTTGCAGCAACCATGCAAGCACGCATACAGTATGCAAGCAACCATGCAAGCGAGCAAGCAGCATGCAGCAAGCATGCAACAAGCTTGCAACAACCATGCAAGCACGCATACAGTATGCAAGCAAGCATCCAGCATGCAAGCGAGCAAGCAACATGCAGCAGGCATGGTTTCTGTCACGGCTCCGGCGCTGCGGAGCTCCGGCGGTCCCACGCGAGCTTATCGTCGCAGATGTGTTTAACGCTCACCACCGCAGCTTCGGCTTGCTGGCCGGCTTCGCCGGCCAGCCTCAGCAGCGGCGGCGAGTGTTACAACCACCTGCTCCTCAACTCGCGGGCCGCCTCGCCCCTCCGCGCCTACGCGATTTTAAATTACACTCTAGGGGTGGGGCAGACAAGACTGCGTGGGGTCGGATTTACAGCGATTCGTTTCTGTCACTAAAACCTAATTTTTAGCAAATGTATTAGGATCAAAAAATTTATTACACTTTTATGGACATTAGGAATAATACACATTATATAATATAATACTTAGGATAATTGACTTTATGGCATATAAAATTAGAAGATTCAATTATTATAGTATTTGATATTATGACAGAACAGTTTTAGAAGTAAAGATAATTATGTAAAACAAAATTTCGGGATTTTGAACATTATGGTAACTGAAGTTTATAGCAAACGTTTTATGGATAATGATTTTCGGACAAAATTTTTTAGGAGATATAAGGGAGTACCCAATAAAATACAACTCTGTCTACCACGTCGGAAGATAATTCTCTTTCTTACTAATATTATATAAATTATGCGAAAGTTTTTGAAGATTTATTGATGAATGTGATGATGAAATTTAGCACACAGATAACACATAGGATCCTCCCTGTTTACAAAATCCGATTCAAATAGGTCGATAATATTTTTATAATAATAATTTCACGCGTACGAAGAACGCGGGCAGCAGCTAGTAAGAAGTATTATCCATATTTATACTCAAGAATGGTCTATGAGTAGAGGAAGACAAAAAAACCGGCCAAGTGCGAGTCGGAGTCGCGCACGAAGGGTTCCGTACCATTAGACAAAGCAGCAAAAAAATCATATATTTTTAATTAATTATATGTATATTTTTAACCCGTATGCTCCCGGCCGTGCCTCCAGAGGCACGGTGCATTGTTATTTTAATTGTGTCTGTAATTGCGGGTATTGAAGTGCTACAGTACATTGGTACAACTAAATATTCTGTGAATATTTCAAACGACTAGGTACCTGGTAGCTGTTATTAATATCGAGCTAAATACTAAATATGGGAGCCCCCTTAAATATTTATTTTATTCTGTTTTTAGTATTTGTTGTTATAGCGTCAACCAAAACACATTTCTGTGACAATTTCAACTGTCTAGCAATCACGGTTCATGAGATACAGCCTGGTGACAGACATGCGGACAGACAGACAGATGGACAGACGGAGAGTTAGTCTTAGTAATAAGGTCCCGTTTTTACCCTTTGGGTACGGAACCCTAAAACCGATGGATGGACTTTATAAAGTAGGATGATATGGCAAGAAAGGGGGTGTCTAAGGAGATGACAAGTAATAGAGAAGTGTGGGAGAAGGAAGAAGACATGCTGTTCAGACTACTAATTTTTGAATAGAACTTGTTGTGAATTTTATATGATTATTGTGAATGTGGGGACCATGTGGGTCACATTTATATTTATTGTTTATTTTTTCCCACAACTGTCTGACAGTTTGATTATCTAAGCGACCTACCCAAATGTCCTTTCTTTGGTATTGTTCGTCGTTTCGTTGAGGTCCTTGAGTTATAAGTCGAGCTACACGTTAACTGACAAATGCTTGCACTGACTGGACAGGTCCACTCAAAACTGTATGGTTCTTTCTTCAAAAGACCATATCAGACACTAATCCGCATAGTCCTCATGTGAATTGAGCAAGATTGTCTGGACTTTAAAAGAGACTATTACCTCTGAGTTTGTTTCGGCTGTTTCTTCTCAGAGTAGTCAGGTACGAAACACCGGCCCCATCTAGTTTTAAAAAATGACGTGTAAAAGTGTTTGTAAAAACCTACTTGCAAAATAAACATCATTTATCATTTAATAAATTGGGATAAGGGGAACAGAATGATGCTGATACTCAAGAATGGTGTAAGAGTAGAGGAAGACCAAAGAAACGATGGATAGACTGTGTGAAGGATGATATGGTGAGAGAGGAGGTGTCTGATGAGATGACGAGTGATAGAGAAGTGTGGGAGATGAAGATATGCTGCGCCGACCCTAAAAAATTGGTATAATATGAAGGCAGAAGAATAATGATGTGGAAACCCCACCTCCAACCATTTACTAGTAGCTACCTCATCCTTACAGATTATGTCATCGTCAATTTAGACCCAGTCTAGATAAACACCTAGGATTTCCTGTTCATTTTCCTGGATAAATCCAGAATAAACTGGGATAAAAGTAATAAAGGTGTATTATCATACAACCTACCTATTTGTTTATCTGTTTGCACGTGTATGTTCACGATTTATTTAATCAAGGATAATAACGCTAGCAACCAGGCGCCTCCTCCTGCCTAGCCTTATGTCAAATATAAAAAATCTAAAGCGAAAAAAAAAAACCGGCCAAGTGCGAGTCGGACTCGCGCACGAAGGGTTCCGTACCATTATCCATACATTAGACAAAACGGCAAAAAAATCACGTTTGTTGTATAGGAGCCCCCCTTAAATATTAATTTTATTCTTTTTTTAGTATTTGTTGTTATAGCGGCAACAGAAATACATCATCTGTGAAAAATTCAACTGTCTAGCTGTCACGGTTCATGAGATACAGCCTGGTGACAGACAGACGGACAGACAGCGAAGTCTTAGTAATAGGGTTCCGTTTTTACCCTTTGGGTACGGAACCCTAAAAAAGAGATAATATTGTGTGTCTCTCGACTGCGGCAAATAGGCCCAATATGTTGGGGTCGGCTTCTAGTCTAATCGAATGCAGCTGAATACGAGTATTATACATGGAGCGACTGCCTATCTGACCTTCAGAACATTTTTCTACTTGGGTAAGACCCTGGTAAATCTGGTGTTCAATCTTTAAGATGTAAGAATGACAGTCGGCACCAAGGCGCAGCGTTGCGTCATTTCCGAGGCACGGAGGAAACTCGGTGTGTAATGTGTGGTCACCCATCCATAGACCGACAATGGTAAGCGCGGTTTAGCCTTGAAGTTCGACCCGTGCGTCTGTTATTATTTAGCCATGTGCCTCGTATCTAGGTACAGTCGTGGTCTTTTCCGCCTGATCAGTTTTTTTTTTTTTTCGATTGAATCATGCGGAGGCGCCGAGCCAGGCCCCCCTTAAAGTTAAGGCCTATTAGGAAAGCGTCAATTTGGCGCGCAAAATAACAATAAATTTCTTTTGGCGTGCGACGTCAGTGCGCTCGGCCGATCGGTATTGTCTTTAATTCATTATTTCTACACAAAGTCAACGGGGCGGGTCTAGAGAGCGTTTCTATGTTGCGAGTGCAAGCAAAAATTAGCTTTGTGGTGATCAGGCGGGAGTGTCCAAGATAGTACGTATCATCCATTTTAATTTTTAAATACTTAATGAACAGTAATAATAGCAATGAAAAGTGGTAAGGTTGGGGATGTGATGATCCGGAAGAAAAAAAAATGTTTTTAGTATGAATGTGGAATCGAACCCTGATCCTCAGCGGTCGTGCTTTTAAGCACTATACCAATGAGGCAGAAATATGAGAACTATTTAAAACAATTGAATTGTGACAGTCAATTTACTATGATTAGGTATTTTGAACGATATAGTAAAACATATTAGCACGTGACGGGGAAATCCGAATTCCGATTGATAATAGTTAATATTGCCGATGTTATCTAAAAAATGTCGTAGTACACACCAAGTAGGTACTACCGTACTGAAGTAGTCTCCACAACAAAAAAAATGTGAGGAAACCAGCATGCCTGAGAGATATTTCTCGACGGCATGTAAAGCCAAGTCAGAGGCCCATCATCATCATCATCATTTCAGCCGAAAGACGTCCACTGCTGGACATGGGCCTCCCCCAAAGGGGGGTTTTGCCATAATCGCCACGCTTGAAAGGCGGGTTGGCGATCGCAGTACGGTTGTTACAAAAGCACAGAGAACGCTGCTGCCCATTCTCTGGTAAGTCCCTTAGTCGCCTCTTACGACACCCACGGGAAGATCTGGGATGGTGCTTTTCTTTACGTCCGACACCATACAGAACCCAGAGGCCCATGGGCGGCATTAATACTCTGACACCAGGTTAGGCACTAACCACGTGTTAAAGAAAGTTTGGGAGTATGGAGAACAGGGTGTAAAGCTCTTCATCCCCCATAGAAAAGGGAGGATCCTCTGACCAGACGGGTGTTGTGTCTGGAGGGGTACTGCCCGACAGTTGCTGTCGGGTTCTTGTATATTGTCTTATGTCGCGGATAACTTTGCTTGCGCGATGTAGGAACTAGGACTTGGGCTTGCTAGTTCATCATTCATGTCATAGATGGCGTTGTAGTACTTTTTGTCCAATGTAGCTGTAGTACTTTTTGTAGTGCCGCTACAAATGAATAGTCTCCACAAATGATGTTGAAGGAAATCAACGTGAGGAAACCGGCATATCCTGGAGAGTTCGAAGACATATTCTTTATCGCGTGGTAGTGCCTAATCTGGTGTCAGAGTTTTTATGCCGTCCATGGACCTCTGACTTAGCTTCACATGCCGTCGAGAAATATCTCTCAGGCATGCTGGTTTCCTCACGATGTTTTCCTTCACCGAAGCAAGTGATAATTATACAATACACACATGAATCAGAAAAATCAGACTGGTGCGTGTCTTGGGTTTGAACTTGAGACCTATGACTTGGTAGTCCGACGGACAATACCTATGCTATCACTGCTATTTATTGCTCCTGTTCGAAGACATGAATGTGGTGACCCGCACTATACGCTCGGTGCAGTACAGCCCAGGTGTGCTCTCAAAGAAAGGAGCCCGCTATGCTGATTATGTGTACCTAGAGTAGCTCGTGGCTAAATAACAGCAGCTGGTCTTGTCTGGTTGGTTTTCAGATTTTTTTCCTTTAAATATGCTGTAAGACATTGCTTCTTGCCAAATTTCATGATTCTAGGTCAACGGGAAGTATCCTATAAATTTTGATTCCCGAGGGAGAGTGTCGAAATATAGGTTTTTTGCTGTATAGACGGCCGTATCTTTTTTATACGTTAACATAGATTTTTTTTTTCACAGCTTCAAGCGACTGTAGACCTGAGTATACGGTTTTATTTTCAATTCAAAACCTTCACGCGTTGTGGAGATAAAAGCTCTTGACAGACAGACGGACAACAAAGTGGTTCCGTTTTTTTCTTTTGAGGCACGGAACCCTAAAGATAACCAGTAATAGCCTAAAATTTATTTGAAACCGCAAACCTTGTGACACATCAATAAATACTAGAAAACTCACCAATTAGCATACCCATGAGAATTGACCCTAATGAGGAAACTCCG
The DNA here is from genome assembly GCA_905147715.2 of Xestia xanthographa. Lineage (NCBI taxonomy): Eukaryota > Metazoa > Arthropoda > Insecta > Lepidoptera > Noctuidae > Xestia > Xestia xanthographa. The sequence continues at coordinate 22,659,976 of LR990667.1, forward strand.
TAAAAAATAATAGGAATATTATTATACTTGATTGAAGAATGTAGCATGCCTTTTATGATGGTTAAGTAATGAACGAACATGTCGTCTGTATTGCTGGTGGGACTACTGTAGTGCGTCAGGATCTGATCACAATATTATTTCAGCTTACTGTACTCTAACTTTTGTTTTCTTGTGGTCCCAAAATACCACTCAAAAATATTTAAGGGGAATCCGGGACCGCGGTCCTGGTCCCGAAAGCCCCCCGACCCCAATAAATAAATAAATATCGTACATTACAGGAGCATTTGAGAGCAGCGGTGGCCTAGTGGTGGCGACCCCGGCTTACGAACAGTAAGTCGTGGGTTCGAACCCAGACAGGCGGATTACTTTGTGTAATTTATTTCATCACCACTGCTCTCAAAACGGTGAAGAAAAACATCGTGATGAAACCGACATGTTCTAGAACCAAACATTCGAAGACATGCGACGTCTACCAACCCGCACTGGGCCCGCGTGGTGGATTATAGCCCATTCCTTCTCATAGAGAGGAGTCCTGTATCCCAGCAGTGGGAACATTAATAGGCTGATGATGATGTACATAACACACACCGCCATCCAGTGCCACACTAAGCAACGAGGCTTGTGTCGTGGACACCAGATAGTTGATATACTACATAGATACTTTTTTTTAAAACAATTATAACGGATTATTGTATGTGGATTGTTTTTACGCAACAATGCGTGAAAGGTAAGCTTCCCTGGTGGTGCACAGGGTGAGGCGGCACCAATAGCACAGGTCGCGGCACGTAACTCTAGCGCTGAACGAAACGTGGAGGGGATAACTGCGCATGTTTTACGACTGGAGAGCACGCCCGCCCCAAGACATTCTTATTTTTTACTTCTGCGCAATAACGGTCAACGCTAGAGTTTCGTGCCGCGACCTGTATCCTAAGCATGATTGCCAGTCGCCTGGACTGTGTTTATGTGGGTCGCTCTTGTGCAATTATTACTTACAGGTTGTCGCCCACAATCATGTGTTCTTTTGTTTGCTTTTATAAGTGCTTAAATACTAACATAGTCTTAAGTTTTACTAACAGACAGTTTTTTGAGTCATGGATACTCTAATAAAGAAAAAAAGATCCTTGTACAGTCAAAAGATCCATATAACATTGTAGTACTTATACACAATGATATAATACGTCATTGCTTATACACAACAAATCAAACACAGATATTTTTAAAATAAAATTATAAGTTTTTAAATGAATTCAACCTTTTTTGAATAAAATCGGATTGAGTTTTTAGACGTGAAAGCACTAAGGAGTACTTATATTATCAACTTCGAAGCAAATCACCGCCAAAATAACTTTCTACCCTTTTTTAACCCCGATAAGTGATGAATTTCAATAAAATACGAAACACGTCTTCCATCAATATTCTGTTATTGGACCAAGGAATCACGTTGTCCCATACAAACTTTGCCCCCTTTTTCAACCTCTTAGGGGCAGAATTTCTGAAAATCCTTTCTTATCGGATTCCTTTTTTTTTTTTTTTTCGGGTGGGAAATCATCAAATGACTCCTCCCGCTCTGGGCGGAGCAGGATGGGAGTGTTAGACTTTTACTGACTAAAACCCATCCATGTTCCTTCATCGCCCTTTGTGTTCCGGGGCCACGGTATCTCTTTCGAACAGGCATTATAATATGACCTAAAAGAATGGTTTTAGGTAATTTGATTTGATTATTATGTATTGTTTTTATTATTCTGTTTATCACGTGCTCTTAATTATTATTATTTTTTTTTTTTTATTGATGATAATTTAATTTAAATTTGTTCTTGATGCTCTTTTTAATGTTTAATGATTTGTGTTTTCACTTTTTTTATACACACACAAGTACACAGGTATTACAGGTCAGTAATCTATACTAATATCATAAAGAGGAAACCTTTGTATTTTTGTATGTTTGTATTGAATAGGCTCAAAAACTACTGGACCGATTTCAAAATTTCTTTTACCATTACTTAGAGGGATTCGTCCGAATCCGTATAGGCTATATTTTATCACCGTACTCCCACGGGAACGGGAACTACGCGGGTGAAACCGCGTGACGTCCGCTAGTTATTAATAAATAAACTAATTCTTGGTAAGAATGCATAAACAAAACAAGTTGTTTGTTGTTTTCTCACAATTTATGGGAAACAAACAAAGAAAAAAATAAAATTTCTGATAGGCTGAGCACACAATCATGTCAAATCCACTAATCAATCAATTTCGTGATTAAGATAATTCTGATTGCAATATTTGATTATAGTAGAGATTGGATATACGCATGCGTATTTATGCCATTTTATTATTATTTAAATATTTCAACAAAAATTCAGTCTTTTTTTCGTGTTATTAGTGCTTAACCTGGTGTCAGAGTATTTATGCTGCCCATGGACCTCTGACTTGGCTTTTACATGCCGTCGAGAAATATGTCTCAGGCATGCTGGTTTCCTCACGATTTTTTCCTACACCGAAGCAAGTGATAGGTAATTAATTTTATTGCTAAAACACCATTGACCCGTGCAAATAAGGTTATTAACGATCTTCACTTCAAGATCGATGTACGTGTATTTATATGTTACTAGCTGACCCACGCAACTTCGTCTGCGTCACATAAAAGAGAAACAGCTCACAAAAGGAATACATTTTTCCCCGTTTTTGCAATATTTTTCATTTATGCTCCGCTCCTTTTGGTCGCAGCATGATGTTATATAGCCTATAGCCTTCCTCGATAAATGGACTACCCGTCACTGAAAGAATCATTCAAATCGGACCAATAGTTCCAGAGATTAGCGCGTTCAAACAAACAAACAAACAAACTCTTCAGCTTTATAATATTATTTATAGTATAGATATAGTATAGATTTGAGTGAATTAGCAAAAATACTGTTGTTTATAAATGTTGTTGTTTTATTATTTAAATAAGTAATGTGTTTTTTATAGTTAGAGAGTGATGTACAGGAGCTATGATTATATATTATTACTTACGTAGATGTTAAGATTTGTACCTAGTGCTATTTTTTTTTAAGGTATCATATAATGTTTTTATATTGTAAATAAGTAAATTTAATTTTGAGACCGAGCTGTCGCATTAGGAACATTCCTGTAATGATAGCTGTAAGGGAGATTTTAATAAATTATACAATACACACATAATCCAAAAAATCAGAGGTGCCTGCCTTGGGTTAGAACTCCAAACCTAACAATAAAAACTGTTTTTTATTAAAAAAGTGAGATTGAAACTATTACTAACACTATACAAATATACTATTAATACAAACTATTTTCGCACTATTCTCTCTCAAAGATTTTTCTGTTTTCTCGGAGGATATTTGTATAACAAAATCAACACAACACTTTCAATTTACCCGTTACGGAGACCAGTATGTAAGTTAGCTGTCTGTAAATGGTTAAAAAATCTAGACTATCATACAACTGAAAGTCTATTGATTCCAATCCGCTAAACATCTATCTACTACACAAACACACACTATTTCATACACATAAATCACACATACAGTATGTCCCACTAGAGTAATTATAATTTTTCTTATTTTTAATTTTTAAATAATTCTGTACGTATCTAAGTTAAATTGTCACGCATTAGTTGTAAAGTATTAATCTAAATTAGTTTTATACCTTTAAGTCTTGGGGGCCTGGTGACCCGTAACACAGGTATTGTATACCTATTTCAGGCACCAGTCTCTCACAAATGTTTATCATGTATTGTTAGATTAAATAATTCATGTTCACTGTAACGTTTGTGATGAGAAAATAAATATATTATTATTATTATTGAGTACATATCTATCTCATATCGGCTTAATATTGTAAACTAAGAACGAGGAACTTATCCCACCATAATACAGTTTAAACTAGCACAGGGGCCATCATGAATCGGTTTTGTAACAACCAGAATGTATTATTGTGTACTGAGTTAATAGTTGGGTAGGTATAGTAATAAGTACTAGTAATAAATATATTGTAAGGTTGTTATTGTTTTGGCAAAATGAATATTATGATTATTTATTTATTTAATAAGAGGCAGGTTGAGACAAATGATAGCTGCTTGAATCCTGCTGTTCCTCACTAGATTTTCTTCTTGTAATTTGCAGAATGATATATTATTATTTAATTGTTTGTCTATTTGTCTTTAAATTAATAATGAAGCCTGTATACATTAATAAAAAGAAAATAGATATAGAGAAAAATAATAAATAGAACAGAGAGTAAATTGGTATATATTTTTGACTGAGACTTCTGGGAGCTTATTCCACACTTAAACTGTTTGGTTGCAAAAAAGTGTTTGGGAATTCTAAGAATAAGAATCGAAAGTCGGTACATAGCTTTTTCTAATCAATTAGAGATTTTCAGATAGGCTAATTGAGTTGGAACCCAGACAGGCGCATTACTTTGTCCAATTTATTTCATCACCATTGCTCTCAAAACAGTGAAGGAAAATATCCTGAGGAAATAGGCAATCCGACATGTCCTAGAACCAAAATTAGAAGAAATGTGACATCTGTCAACCCATACTGGGTGTGGTGGAGTAGATTATAGCCTCTTCCCTCTCATAGAGAGGAGGCCTGTGTCCCAGCAGTGGGAACATTATAGGCTGATTATGCTTACGCTATGCTAGATGAGTTGTGAACCAATAATACGTGTCTATTGCATTGTTTCAGACAACTATTGAGTTTGCAAAGCACGCTGCGTTGTGGTGTCTGGTCTAGTCTGAAACTAACCAGGACAATATACAGATATAAAATTTATGTGTAAACAAAAGTCATGTCCTTCATGGAGTCAATGACACCTGAAGTATCTTATCACTGTGATCAGCTCAAGATTAAAGTATGCAGTCTGGTTGTAATAGAACCGCAAAAGAATATAGCTATTTTCTTTGTTGTCATGTCAATGATGGTTCGGTAACAGGTAATATTGAGTGAAATTACATTTACGCCTATGGATCAGTGTTTATTTATTTATTTAAATAACATGGGAGACCTACAGCTAAAACAAACAGATCAAGAACAGTACAATAGACTGAAAGCCAAGTAGCCAGTGTTTTTGAGTTTTGCATTCTGTCACCTAAAGGGGTTTGGTGGAGTGAAAAGTCTGGTCGCAAGCATTCATTCACATCGGAAGCATATTAACTTTGGATTGTACCGCTCATTTTAGGTAGTTGCAAAAGGGAAAAGTTATTTCCCTCTAAAAAGGCATTAAAACAATATGCTGTGTGCATCATACTGAGTGGTGTCTACTTGCTTTTTTTTTTACTCAAATAAAAAAAAGTCAAGAAATAAAATTGTGTTCACAAAAATACAAGTCTAGACTGGAGAGACACCCCAACCAATTGGCCGCACAACTGACAATACCGGATTGTGTCAGCAGACTCAAAAGCTGCAACATGCTACAGCTAGATAACTTGTAGTGTGATGTTATATAACTGAAAGAGTTCATCCTGATGAGGAACAAACTCTAAGCCGTCAGTTCCTCATACAAATCATCTGCTCCTAGTTGTTAAACTGATTGCAAGATAATAATAAAATAAAAAATAAATACAAATTCAGTATATTTTGTGGTTTTTCCTTTATAATATCTGCAATCAGCCCTTAGGCTTTAATCAGATTGGTTGTTGCTTCATTGTCAGTTTGAGATTCTTCGCTTCCTGCGATGCATCATCTCGTTAAGTATCAATGGTACGGTAATCAGATTGTTATTTTGACAAATAGGTACATATTTTTTACTTTTAGTTTGAAAAAATCTGAATGTCAAAATCAGCTGATTGCATCAAGACGTCAATAATGGTGATTCTTAAGCCTCTTCGAAAGACAATAACGCCTGTTTTCACTAATATTAGACAAACTCTAAATTAATACATAAATAAAAATGCACCGTTGGATTTACAATACTCAGCGCAGTACTGAGAGTTGAAATTCTAACTGCAGTCATTTAGGCATTCTTTTAGGTGTTGCTTTAAAAGTGGAAAGAGGCGTATAACATGTTGATTCTTTTAGCAATACACATTATTGGATTATTTTTATGTTGTCCATAGAAGTAGGCACTAAAATTGACCATGACAAAGAAGATTCTAATAAGAAAACAGTTTTAATTTATTTAATTGCCTCGTTATGTAACAACACCATAACAAGAAGTTCTAATAGCTTACATTAATACTGTTTGTCAATCTGATGAACATGTGAGGAACAACTGCACAGATTTTTTTCTAAAGCAGACAATATTTTGGTTGAATTTGTCTATTATTGTGTTAGATTTATTAGCAAGAGTGTTTTGTTTTTGATAGAGATAAGATTTTTTTTGTCATCAACTTTTTGGGTTTGTTCTTCCAAAATAATTGAATTCGAATTAATATAAGTTTTTGTTATGTCGTAAGCGAGGATGTCTTGTCTCGTTCATAGTACGTATTTAAACGAAATAGTAGGTACGAGTAACAAGACACGACAAACCTAATTGATCAATGTGACCATTGAATGAAGACATCAATTGATCATAATTGACGTAAAAACAATGAAAAAGGTCGCTGAAATAAAAATTACCCATTCGCTGATTCGTAACATGTTGTCCATAGAACGTGAATTAAAAAGTTAGAACAAGAGGCAGAAAAACAAAAATCCTATGTTCGAACTTTTTTCCAATTTTTTATACTATAACCCGACTGATTCGAAAAGTGATGACCATGTTAGCCGGTTTATAGTAAACACTAAACAACCCAAACTGGTTTGTTTAATGTTATTTTTTTTAACAAACACGTTCTCGCCCCTCGTACATCAGCTAGTTGTAGATTAAAACGAGTTATATTGTAATGTTTGGCAAACCTGACTGCTACCGACGGAAGCCTTCGGATGAATGGAAAAAAACCACTAACACAACACGAAAACCATTCACTGCACTGCTGAGAACGCACTGACACCTCGAAATACACTTTATGAACGTATAATACAGGAATGAAACACTAAAACCACAGTGATACGCTACATTACGACAAAAGGGTACGCACCTTAGTCTTAGTTATTATGTGTGTAGCCAGTTTTACAACGGCGAAATTTCCCGTGCCAATCGTTTTCTCCAGCTCGTAATTGCCAACACACACGAGCTGGTCTATCGGGAAATGCTTGCTTTTGTGAATTGGCTTCATAGTGCTGGCCATTTCGTGAGAAACTTGAAATAAATCGCTCAACCTCACATTACCCACCGAGCGAATTTCGTCTACTGGCGTTAGTTCGTGCCGACTGCCGCAATGGCGCTACTGTCACTCACGTCATTCGTTTTGGGATGTTCATGTGCGCCCCTCGATGTTTCATTAACAAACACTATTTAATTTATATTAAATTCACATTTAAGCGCACAATTCAATACGAAATCATGATGATTTTAATTCGCGATCATCACGATCTTACTACGAACGTCAAACAGGTGTTGACATACGCTCTTATCAGTGTTTCTCTTATCAATACGTAGGGATTCAATTGAACAACACGGGCTCATGAAAATAAGAACTCGATTCACAACCTTTACGCGACTCGCGCTGGCTCTTTCTATCTGATTCATGTGTCTAACGTGTGAGTGAGAAAGGTAGAGTGATCACCGTCAGGCGGGAGACCTAGTGACGTCATTGGGCCTGGCTGACGTCACACGCGGCAATTTCAAACTAGAAGACGGTGTGGGGTGTACGTCAGTAGAAAATATTGATTTTCTTACCGCTAAGTGCAACTTTTAATAATAAAAAAAATAAGTTGACATCATTAAGCAATAATACAATGTCGTTTCAGTGTAACTATTTACCGTTAGTCGTTAGGAAACGGAGTAATCATTGAAAACAATAGAAATTATAAGAATGTTCATTCAACTGAGGCTGTATTATACTTGAACATTGATTCATACTCTCATAGAGACAGACTTTTTCTTCTCGAACAATAGTCCGACATGAATCCAATTAACGTCAATACATTTTTTGTAATAGAAATCTGTAGAAAACTCGTGGTTTTGCTTAGTGAACGTGTTTTTAAATTCAAGGTCTTGTCTTATCGACGTTATATGTATTGCGTAGTAGATATGATCTATGAGATTATGTATTCGGGAAGAGATAACTGGGTTTCTATAATATACAGACGCCATTCATTCATTGAGGATGTGCTATCTTCAGTGTGAAGCTGTATTGATTAAACTCTGTTTGAGGATAGCGCCATCTAGTGTCACAATGTCGTAATTAGTCATTCGATGTAGTGTACTGTTTTATTAGTAGATAGCGTTGTTAACAACCTTTGCATAGATTGAAGGCGACATCTATGAGGGAATTGTTTAACTAATTGCACACTTGCACAGAGTACACTGATCGTCAGTGTGACCAGATTCAGTATTTTAATACTTTTTCAGTATATTTCATCGATTTTTCCGAACATCAGTATATTTTCAGGTATATTGCTGGCAGTCAGTATTTTTGGGTATATTTTGGTTGAAGTTATGGCAACACCGTAGTGAGTGATCGTCTCTGCGACAATGTTTGCGGAATTCCCCGGAACGCGAACATTGGGGACTTTCCCGGATTTAGTTTAACTTATACATGTTATCTATGAGCAAAGATGAGTAAGTTACAGATATGACAAGAAAGTCGGGCGTAGCCGGCGTTGTAGTATTGTAATACTACATAATATAGCGGTTTTACATAAAAATAAAACCGATATTATGTGCCGAGAGGGAAAACATACAGCATTGTTTATGAAGAAGCAGTGTATACTTAGCCTTTTGCGCGGTCAATCGTACGGATAATTTAGTTTAACTTAATAATAATAGATGGCGTAACTATCGCCGATGTTGTATTTAATCTGTGCCAGCTAGGACGCGGGAACCGCTGTCACTTTTCGAATTCATAGTCTTCACCAGGAAGAACTTCCTACAATGCTGTATGTTTTCCCTCTCGGCACATAATATCGGTTTTATTTTTATGTAAAACCGCTATATTGATGTGCCTCCGGAAAACATACAGCATTGTTTATGAAGACGTGTTTGTTATCTGCTGGTGAAATATTATAGGTAAAACACAACGCTATGATGATTATCACAAATGTTTATTCTGAGAATTAAATAGTTACAATAATTTATTAAAGACAGAATCTGATCTTCATGGCTAAAGGTAACAATAATCACGGTTTAGATTTTCTACGAATAAATCAAATTCTAGTTATTTAAGTAGAAGTAAATGTATTGAAAAAAGAATTACGACAGTCTCTAGGGAGTTCTATTTCACGACAGTAATGATTGAAGAAGGTATTGGATGATTTCCAATTACCCCGTGATAAAATATCATCAATTGGTTGATTATCTAACCAATTTAAGGACGCTACTGCTGACCTACAGCTTCCCGGAGATGCATGAATGCCACTTTCTCTGAGAACTGTACGTACCCAGTTTCCAAGTACAGTGCGTGAGGCAGCTTTTGTGTTACTAAATATAGTGATAAAAAGATTGTCCAAATTGGTAACTTCGGATCTCTTTGTTTTAGTTTTTTCTATTAGAAGCCTAACTAAAGTTACAGGACATATATTTTTATCATTATGTTTTGAAAGTTTCCACGCGGACTGACGGTAGTAATGCGTATCGGTTTTCGACCCAAATGCAGGTATTAAATAGATATTGTCACCGTCATCAAAAAAACTGTCATTTGAAATTTTCAGCAAGGTTAGGTCATGAACCCTACGGCCTGATGCCAGCAATAAAACTGTGGCTGTTCGACGTGCTAAATCAAACAGTGTGTCTTTAGGTACAGTTGACGAGAGCCAATTTAGTACAATACGTGGATCCCACGTGAACAAAGGCCGTATTTCTTTTGGTTTAGCCACTCCTATTGCCTTAAGGGTTTGTTTAATAATAAAATTAGAAAATGTTTGTTGTTCAACATGAGGGCCGCAAAAAGTTAAAACTGCTGATTTGTGGACAAGAATAGTACTGTAGGACAAATTTTCTTTGAGAAAAAGAAACATTAAGAATTTGGCGATGTCAGCAGGTTTTGGATATTTTGGATTTAATTGCGAGTTAGAGCACCATTGCAACCACCGCCTAAGTGGCGGCAAATAGGTTGACAAAGTTGAGCGTCGCCAGCTCTTCTTTAGTAGATCTTTTTCCTGTGTGGACCAATCTTTTATTTGGGCACCCCACCCCCAATTTTCCAGACTTTCAGGGTCAATGTCTGTACCTGTGGGGGAGGCTGTGATGTTATAACATCTATCATGATCTCCGACAGGTTCAGAAGTTCGTGTGGGTGGTCTAGAGCTCTGGATTTCAGGTCCTGAAGCCAGAAGGCTCGGGGCCACTCTGGAGCCACTACTAAGTAAATTCCCGTGGCATTGTTCAGTTGTGCCAGAACTCTGGGCAGCAAGCTGGGAGGTGGAAACACCCACGCTAGTCCATGGTTCCATGGTCTGCTGAAGGCATCTATATAGCTTGCCGATCGATCTCTGCAGTCTAGAGATACGTAGTTCTTTACTACCGCGGTTGCTTGTGTCGCAAATAAGTCGATTTCTGGAAGCCCCCACTTCCGAAATACTTCCGCTGTTGCTCGAGATAGAAGATGCCATTCCGCGGGTTGTTTTCCGCGTGATAGTCTGTCCGCTATTATATTGTATCTCCCCGGCAGATAATGGGCTGATAGGGTTATGTTGAACTTGTCCGTGAGATGTAACAGTTTGAAGGTTAGGGCTAGTAACCCCAACGATCTGGTTCCTCCCTCCTTTCGGATATATGCAATCAAGGTCCGGTTGTCTGATTGGATCAGCACGTGGGAGTTCTGCAACGTCTTCGCATTCATTCTGATTGCCGCTATTACTGCATATAGCTCCTTTTTGTTGCAGTGCCATCTTTTTTGGTGAGTTGCCCATGCACCCGACATCAGATTTCCGTCCATGTGGGCACCCCAACCCCAATCCGAAGCGTCCGTCGCAAGGAAATGGGTAGCAGGCTTTTTGTGTATAGGCAATGTATGACTTGTGGCTCCGCGCCACCACATTATCTCTTGATACACAACTTGAGGCAATAGCTGTTTTTGACGGGGTCGTGTTTTGTTGAAGTGTCGTAAGAAGATTTGCATTTTCCGACAGTGTAGTCTTCCTCGGGGGACAACAAAGTTGGCGAAATTTAACTGACCCAGCAGGCTTTGCAGCTCCCGGAGATTGATGCGACTTTTCAACAACGACCGGTCTAATGTTTGGTTTATGCTTTTCATCCTTTTTATTGGCAGGGACATTGTATTTACGGATGTTTGCCAACGTATGCCAAGGTACTCCAAATCCTGAGTTGGCACCAAAACAGATTTTTGGTAGTTGATTTGCCAGCCCAGGTGTTCCAAGTGCCTCACGGCTTCCGCAGCCTGAAGACATAACTTGGATTGGTCTTGGTTGACCAAAAGGAAGTCGTCTAGGTAGACTAGCACTCGACATCCCTTCGCTCGCAAGGTCTCCGCGACCCAGCAAGTTACGGAGGAAAACAGGTGTGGCGCTGAAGCCAGCCCGAACGGTAAACATGTCATCTCGTATAACAGGTCTTTGTAGCTGATTCTCAAGAACGGCCGGTGAGATTTTGCTGCCCGTAGATGAAAGTAAGCCTGGGATATATCTATTTTTATCATCCAGTCTCCCGGTTGGAGAAAATCTGGGACCGAGGCGTGAGAAATCAGACGGAAACGTTTCGTTCTGACGAACTTGTTCAATTCTCGAAGATCGAAAATTGGGCGCATCGATCCGTCGCTTTTCTTCCGCAGAAAAAGCTTGGAGATAAAACTGGGCGTTTTCTTGGAAACTAGTCGCAAAACGTCTTGATCCGATAGATCTTTGATTATCTGAGACATTGCAGGTGATGGTTTGGTTGCATATTGCGTCATGATCCTTCTTGCTGGCATTAATAGAGGAGGTTTTTTGTAAAGGGGTATGCGGAACCCCGAAACTGCTGAAATTATGAATTTGTTTGCACCTAGTGCTTGCCAACGGTTCTTGAACATAGTTAAATGACCTCCCCTGAAATGTGTCGGGTAGTCACTTTTTTCCATCTTTGTTTCGAAATGAATAATTTTTAGTTTGTTTATAACCGTCACTTTTCCCTTTGTACGTTTGTTGCTTTTTGTGGGTATCACGAAAATTATTTTTATTATTTTGTGTCCGAGGTCTGTATGTGGAGGTCGACGGTGTTGGTTCCTTATATTTTGATTTGGGTTGTTCCTTAGCTTTGTGAGCCTGTGGTGGTGATAACCAGAAGTGAGGCCCTCCGAGGGACTGGATAAGAGACATAAGTTTTGACTTGTCAAATAAAAACTCTTCACTAGGAGGTATATTACTAAGCGCAGCTTGCACACTTTTATCCGGAATTTCGGAAATTATTCTTTTACGTCTAGTTTCAATACATTCGGCTCTTTTACCGCAAATTATTTGTAAAGTTTGTTCCGACAATTTATAAGACGATGATTCATTACCGAATGTTTCGAAAATTTTATTAAAAAGGTTTTCGGATTTTAACTCGGCAGGGTTATTGTGAGCCCAATCAATAATACCCTGTAAACCGGATTGTAAAAGCTCCCTTTGATGTAACAAGGCGTTAGTAGTTGCAGCCATGATTTCCTCCGTTGGGGCCAGGAAATCTTTTCCTTTGTTCAGAGTACACAGTTCGTCGTTAATTTTTAAATTGCAAAAGCCCGGGTATGCGAGCATTTCTACCAATGCCTTCTTATAACGGATATGTTGCCACGTGGGGGTGTTAAAATGTTGCAAACTTATTAACTGACGTAGGCGTTTTTCATCAGCCGACTTAAGAATTTTTTTCTCATCAAAACTAGTTTTACAGGCTCCCAAATCCAACGGCCTACGTGTTTCTGTAGAAGGATTAGTCACAAAATCATTGTTGGTAACATCCGCTTGTTCTATAACATCACTTGTGTTCACATTAGGATTCGGCACGTAATTTTGGTGCATTATAAAGTTTGTAAGAAAACTGACCTGGTTGTATAACGCGTCGATCCGAGGATCGACCGTTACCTGAGAATCCCGCTTTTGTTTCTTGCGTGGAGGTTCCTCTCGTTCGGCTTCGCTGTCCGATGAACTGCTAGCACACGAGGAGTCCTCCTTTTCTTGATCCCTCTCGGAAGTCGGCGAGTTCGAAACGATCGACCGATTAGCCCCGGCGGCGGTGGCCTCATCGGGTTCGTCACTCGGCCCGGGATTCATAACGATAAAACCGTTATTTTAATGTTAAGGTTTGAAAATACAACCAACAATTAATGCAATATTAAAATATCTATCACAATGTTAAATAGATATTTTAAAAGGTTAAATGATTAACCGAATAGTTTTGGATTTCGACCGCTCGCGGCGAAAGTACACAACGCTATGTATTCGAAAAGTGACAGCGGTTCCCGCGTCCTAGCTGGCACAGATTAAATACAACATCGGCGATAGTTACGCCATCTATTATTATTAAGTTAAACTAAATTATCCGTACGATTGACCGCGCAAAAGGCTAAGTATACACTGCTTCTTCATAAACAATGCTGTATGTTTTCCGGAGGCACATCAATATACAATTATCAATCAACACATAGTATTAATCAGACTTGCAGAATGTAGGTATGATCGCCTAAAACTTTACAACTGCTGGACCGATTTGAATGCGGTTTGCACTATTAGATAGAGCGTAATTTCCAAATTGCATACATTCAAATTCGTTGTTTCATGAATCTCGTGTGAACAATTTTGGGTGGAAGTTGGGAAAATTTCTAACAGTGATGGCATGTTAAAATACCAAAATATAACTAGTTTTAGTAAATCTTTTTTAAGGATACCGGTGTCGAATGCTGCATGCGAGCGCATATTTTCACAGATAAATTTAATAAAAACGGACCAAAGAAACAGATCGAAAAAGAAAAATGTGTCAGCTATTTTAAAAACAAAGCAAGGTGTTAAGGATGAAGGAGGTTGTGTATTTTTATTCCTTCGAAAAGGATGTTAAAATATAACTCTAACATTTATTGTGAGTACTTATGAATAAATAAATCGTGTTAAGAAAATCAGTATTTTTATTGGTATATCTGTCCTAAGTAAGTCGGTATATTTCAGTATTTTTTTGAGGTGCCTCGGTATTTTCGTAAAATTTAATCTGGTCACACTGCTAATCGTATGTAAATATGGCGCTAGTAATTTCAGAAACCTTGTTGTTTCAAAGATTAAGGTAAAAGGTAACTATATAGCCTTGTTTGTAGTTTTAACTGCTTTATTCTGAATAAATTGGAGCTCTTGTGCTTGCAAGAGCTTCCGCTGGTTACTAGCGCTCTCAAAGCAAAATTTATAAATAATATTCAAAGCAGCTCATCATTTTAATGACGTACGAAATTACGAATCTTGTATTATATACCTAGTGTATTATCTATGATTACGAAGTAATCCTTGGTTTAGTGGTCGCAGAGCGCGACTGCTGATCATTAGAATTTAGAACCGGTGCGGGCAGTGTTATTGGGTTTAACTAAGTATCAGGAATTCCTCAGTAGCACCCACGGAGTCTGAATTTACGTCCGGTTGGTGGCAATATGATCGCCCGCTATTACATGGACATAAACAGCTTTCTTTGACAGAGTCCATGGTTCAAGCGTTTTTACATCTGGGGACTGCTAAGATTTATAATTATACTTACTTCGTGTTATAGTGCACTGTGCATCAGCGTTGCCAACTTACACGTCTTTTTACGTAGATCTACTTATTTAAAACTATTTACCACGAAGTAACATCAGATTCTATTACTGGGTAAGCTTAGTTTAAAATAGTAGGTAATGGTGTCGATTCTGTTGTTCACAAACTAAACTTATTTTAGGATATTGCTATCTGTTTCTCTTTAATAGAACGAGAAAGAGACGGACGCAATTTAGAGCTGTCAAATTTAGTTGGAACTAATATTTCCATATAAATGAAGGGTGCACGTAAAAACATGTCGACTAAAAACACGGTGAAGCGCAAGGCATAAACTAGTTTGACATCTCTAACTTAGTTAATAGCTATAGCCGTCGTTTTCTCGCACTACCTTTTAGTAAAAGATAGCAATAGCCTAAATTAAGTTTAGTTTGTGAACAACAGAATCGACACCAATATGAAATAAAATCGACGAGTGGGACGATGGACAGTGGGAACGCGGCTTTACTGTTTTGTAAATTGTAAGTCGGGGCCGCCACCACTGGACCACTGATGCTCTCAGGTCAAAAATATCATACTTTTGTAATAACATTGACAAGTGACAGGTGACAGGATCTCAAATCGATTAGAACTGCAGAAGTTGTTCATAATTATCTCTATAACAACTAGAAAAGAGGTGATTATCTTCAAACAGCTGAGCAGATTTTCTTGAAACGTAGCTAAGAACACTCGATTAAGATACCTTTCAAACGAAAACAACTTATCAAAATCGGTTCATCTATTCAAGAGCTTGTGATACTTTGAAACTTTTACTTTTTTTTTTATTTGACTTTGAATACTACTAACTTCTATAAATAGATACTTCAAACTAAGAACACCTCACTTTTTTGGTCAGTGATGCGGAGGAATGAGGGAAATGTCGTGAGGAAAGTTTTGAGTATGAATGTGGATGGGTATAAGAGTAGAGGAAAAGCAAAGAAACGATGGGTGAACTGTGTGAAGGATGATATGGTAAGAGAGGTGTCTGATGAGATGACGAGTGATAGAGAAGTGTGGAATGTACTGGTAGAGAGTTATGTGTAGGAGGAAACGACTACGAGATATTCTCCGATAGTACGTCGTAGAGTAAGCAATCTCCAACCTTGGTAGTGCCCACAAGTGGGTTAACACGACCAAGAGGCCGAAAGGGTGCCAATTATCTTTCGAAGACATGCTGTGCCGACCACTAATGAATTGGGATAAGGGCAAGATAATGATGATGGTTAAAATTAAAAGCCACAACATAAGAATAAGTATTTATTGTTATTGTAACTAATTGGTATGGAGAGGAAGATTTGACGAATACATTCCGGTGTCTGCACTGCATCCTGACTACTGCACGTCTTGGAATCTGGTGCCTGTAACCAAAATAATACAAAATCAAAATATTTTATTGCAAGTAGGCCTACATGGGCACTTATTAAACGATATAGGTCGGGTGAGGCCTCATTAGTGCGTTGTGTTATCGCAACGCAGGTGTGGTATACAATGCGTTGATCCGTTGCGACGTCGCAACGAAATGCACGAATGATAGGAAAAAATTCACGTCGAGTTTGCCCGTCTAGCAGTGGAACAGTGTCCGTCGTCGCCCCGTAGAAACGTCGCGTGCGACGACGAAACGCATAATGTGGTATGTCGCTTAACAATATATGTAAAACGACGCAGCGTTGACGCATCGCAACGCATTAATGTGGCCTCAGCCTTACTGGAGAATTCAAATGTTGAGATGGTCACCGTGTACTTGTACAACTAGACAGTGAGCAGGTCGGGCGCGGCGGTAGCTAGCAGCTCGGCGGCTCCGGCTACAGCGCCGCACCAGGCGTCCAGTCGCGCCGCCAGGGCTGCGGCCCCGCCGCGCGGCAGAGCCCTGGGCCTCACCCAGCCGATATGCGCCGTGCTGCTCACCTGGGGGACGATAATACTAGATTATACAACAACTGAAAAAAAAGAGAATTTTATTCGAGAGACTAAGTTGGATCAAGAGCAGCGAAGGAGTAGAATCCCTTGCTACGCTCGGGATTCTATTCTAGAATCCTGAGCGGAGCGAGGGACACAAAAACCGAGATGATTTTTTTTTTCACGAGTTGTGTATTCTACTTTTTACCATTGACTGCGAGAAAATAAATAGAAGTTTAGTATAATTTTTTCTCGTGGGTTAGTAATAACAGCCAATCTGGTCGATCTTCAAGGTTAAGCCACATTTACCAAAGTCGGTCTGTGGCAAGTTTCCTCCGTGCGTCGGAAAGTACGTAAAGCCCTTGGTCAATCTCTCAAAGCAATTTCCGAATTTTAACAGTGACTGAGGGTGCGGTTCCACAGGAGGTGGCGGAACGTGAGAGGGAGAGAACGTGGCCCCCGACCACCGTAGGCGCGGGCCTGTGGACGGTGGGCTATGGGCTAGCTCGCCGTCCGTCCGTCTCATGACGACAGGCCGTGTCGACAAGCAGGAGTGTTCCACGCGCGCCTCAAAGAGAGTCAGCAAAAGGAAGGGGTCAAAGGGGGCAAGGGCTGAGGCCTGCCGGGGCTGCGGGACTGTTCGAAAGAGATGCCGTGGTCCCGGAACACAAAGAGTGATGAAGGAACATGGATGGGTTTAGTCAGTAAAAGTCTGACACTCCCTCCTGTTCCGCCCAGAGCGGCAGGAGTCATTTGATGATTTTCCATCCGAAAAAAAAAGGGTGCGGTTCCACTCAAGCGGAGCGGAGCGCAATACAATATGCTAGCGACATATAGATACATTTCAAAGTCGAAGCATTTCAATTGAACCATTAAAAAGCACTTTTGAACAGTGTTAGATTCGGTCATGTAAGGTATAGGAAATCATTGTATTGTACCCACTCCGTGAACAAAATAAATCTGTAATTATCTGTAATTTTGTCGATTATTTCTTCGAAGAAACCTGTTTTTACAGATCGATAAGTCCCCTGACGAGTTTCTAGAACCGGGCCTTCATAGCGGCACTTCGTCAATGAATACTTTTGATTCACGAAATTTGACAATATTTTCATTAACATATAATTTTGCCGGTATTTTCTTAGTTAGCCATATCACCTACAGCTCATCTTTTCTTTCTGCACCATTTGCCTACTCTAACCCAACTATTTTGTAGTCAACTTTCAATCTAACCGGATGCAACTGAATACCAGTACCTTACATGTGTTGGCAACACTAACAATTTTTTTGTTTTTTGGTTTTGGCAACTGTAGTGTATAAGCTATGTTCTATGTTTGTCTATACCTATGTATGTTACACGTGTACTTAAAATACCAATAATTACTAATAAATGAGTCAGTTATCATACAGCAGTCAGAGCGTTTAATTCTCCTCTAATACCCAACCTTTACATGGCGACCCTGCCATGTTTGGTGATGGGGTGTCGGGTCGCAATGCAGCCGCACTTCGTGTGTGGTACAGACTTTCGTTCTAAGTGTACGTTGAGTTATTAAACTTTGTTCGAGAACTTTCATACAACTTTTACAATGTGCAATTCTAACACTCCAAAACGAGAAGAAGTTATAATAAACCAGAATGGCATTGGATCTTCTAATGTGGCTACTACCGAC
This sequence comes from Xestia xanthographa, assembly GCA_905147715.2. Lineage (NCBI taxonomy): Eukaryota > Metazoa > Arthropoda > Insecta > Lepidoptera > Noctuidae > Xestia > Xestia xanthographa. The sequence goes on from LR990667.1 coordinate 22,678,274, forward strand.
CAGCTACAATTTCATCTTTCCGCAATAAGTATTGTGATGATGATAATTTTGGGTTTGTTGCTGATATTGGCAGCTTATTTCCTGTACAAATGCTACAAGAACTGCCATCATACGTGGATTAATGACCAAATACTTCGTCAAACTTTGAGAAATTCCTTTTCTCGGCGTGGTCGTAGAGGAACTGCAGAAGGAAATAGATGTTCGGCGTGTGGAACGCGATTCAATACCAGGTGTACGTCGTGTTCAAACAGTCCTGGGCTGGGGCCTTCACTTCCTAAAGAAGATTTCGTGCTTAAATCTAATATGTAATATCGTAACAATAACGTAAAAGTGAAGTGTTAAAAGTGCATATTGTGCGTGAAAGTGAACGGAAACCGGTGAAAATGCGTTGAACTATGGTAACCCGATTTATGTAACCTCTAATTAGTTATTATGTATGCTAGTTATTTCTTTTTTTTAATATGACAAATTATGGCTCATGAGCTCAATGATATATATGAAAAATTGAGAAAAGTTAAAGAAAATTTATTAAAATTGAGTATAGAAAGGAGAACGCCAGAGCGTTTGAAAGAAAAGCTGTCTGAAGCGAATATTGTGTATAATAGTTATTCTGTTTTACTTCCAAGCATTACGAAACAACTAGATGATAAGCAATTTAGTGGTGAAAGTTTGTCATTAATTAAATCGCATTGTGATAAAATTGCAGAGTTGTATTCTCAAATACAAGAATTTTGTAATAAGTTGCATATACGTGAAACTGATAAGAGTAGTGGTGAACAATTTGGCATAACATCGAATCTCGAATCCAAAATGGAGTTCAATTTAAAAGTAGCCCTGAGTTTGTTACCAGTTATGAATAATGAGGAATCAACGACTCGTCAATTAATTGATGGTATCGATTACTATGGCTCTACCTTAAAAACCGAACAGTGTAAATTAAGTTTAGTAAACTTTGTCATAAAGAGTCGTCTCTCTCAACAAGCGAAATTAAGACTTAAATCCGATTATCCATCCATTGATGCATTACTAACTGATATGCGTATGGTTCTTTTGCCTAAAAAGAGTACTGTCGCCTTGCAAAGTAAACTTCAAACTTTGTGGCAAGATCAAATGTCGATTAATGATTACGGTAAGGAGTTGACTGAGCTATTTATGGATTTATCTATAACGCAAGCCGAAGGCAAAACGACCACTACAGACCAACCTAGGCAAGCACGGCTTAACCTAAAGATCGACCCGAGCGGCTGCTATTATTTAGCCACGGGCTCCTCCTACGCAATGAGAACCCATCAGACGTAAAAGAAGAACTGTCAGAAGAGGAAATAAGTGATATCATTAAAAGCATGAGCAACGGCAAAGCACCAGGTACTGACAAGGTGGTGTCCAAGCTGTTCAAAGCCTTGCCAACAGAAATGCTAACGGAAATTATAAAACACAGGCAGGCAGTATGGGTAAGCAATTATATACCGATGTTTTGAAACAAAACGATCCAAATTCCAGTGCCTAAAAAAGCAAAGCCATCGGAATCAGTGACTACAGAAAGTTATCTATGTGTAACGTGGGATATAGGATATATGCGAGCTTTTTTCTAAGCAAACTGGATGCTTCAATAAAAGAACTAGGAAACGACTAATCAGCCTTTCTTTGCAATAGATCGACCGGCGACCATATGTACTACACACTTAGGAGAATTCTTGACGAGGAACGGAGAGCAGGCTCAAAAACCAATATGTTGGCGTTAGACATCGAAAAAGCTTGGACTCAAACTCTCACAGAGACATTTTAGTTACGAGTACTAGAACTAACAAATAGAATTATTAAGGCATGCATGAATGAATTCACGATAAAATGGTTTGGACAGCAAACGGAATCGACGCACAAAGACAAGGGAGTCAAACAGTGATGTCCGCTATCCCCACGACTATTCACCAAAGTAATGAACAACATTCTCAGAACATTAGAAGAAAAATTAGAATGCCTTCATCTAGACCAGGACTATGAGATTCAACTCCCTATTATACTGTCTTTTGCAGATGACTTGATAATAGTAAAAAATAATCTCAGTGAACCGGATGAAATAGTCACCAAAATCAAACCGTTACTGGAATCAGTCGGACTACACGTTAATGAAACGAAAACAAAACTAGTAATCAGAAACCCACACAGCACCGAAACCCGAAGTCTTATTAGAATTGAAGGAACCAGTATTCAACCGGTAGACGAAATTAAGTAGCTAGACACGTATATACCATCAACACTTAACCATTAACTGTGTTGTTTCTACAACACAGTTAACGCCAGATGTAAACAAGCGATGCGTAACTCTAAGGCCTTAATATACTTCATTAAAAACACGAAAATGGAGTGGAAGATCGCACATCTTATCTATTAATGGTTAAAGAACCTGCAATGACATACGATCTTAAAGCAGCGGCACTCATAAAAGCAAACCGATCGAAACTCAGAAGACGCGAAAGACCCATTCTTAAAGATAGGATAAAGAGTATGCGAAACCCCCCGAACAAAAAACACGCGAAATTCTTATGGGAAAATAATTAGGTACCAAAATAATTAAATGCCTATGGTTATGCTACTACGGGCACATCCTCCGACGACCAGAGCCTCACTTTCTACACGCAGCTATTAGATACAAGGCAAAACGGTTAAAAGTAGGAAGACCAATATATACATAAATGGAACGAGTCACCCCAACAAGACATGGAATATTCCAATAAAAGCAAAGAAGAATGGATTCAGTTAGCAGCAGATAGAAAAAAAATCAGCTACCCAGGAAATATATCTTAGCGAAACATTTACTGACAGTGAAACAAATACTACTGACGATGAAACATATACGCGAACAATAATATTTTCAAATAAAGCCGTGTCAAATCGAATGGAATCGCAACCACCAGAAACGAACATGACTCTCCAATGATAGAAGAGACCAATCAAACGAAGGTCAAAACACCAATGCTCATTCCTATGGATTATACCTGTCTTTACCACTATTCCTATATTGGCTCGAGGCTGCATAGTCGGCTGATTGTGCCCGACTGGCTGCGGTTGGTCGGGCTTCCTTTCCCATCCCAGAGCATGTCTTTCCTTACAAAATAGTGCCCCCTGGTGTATCCGGCTTGTCCGGGTCAGGCTTGCTCCTGGCTGGGTGTGGTGCTCAATCATCAATCATCAATCAACGCAAGCCGAAGGCAAAACCGAAAATCTCAAAATATTACAGCCTCTAAATGAAAAACAAGCCATTAAACGTTTTGCCGACGGATTACGCAATAGACGACTCAGTACAATAATAGCTGCACAAAAGTTTGAAACCTTAAAGGACGCTGTGCAAGCAGCTATAGATGAAGAGACCATAGCAATGCCGTCTCAGTCTGAAAATATTTTATCTTTTAATAGGAAACGTAATAATTATTTTCAAGGTCAGCGTAATCGAGGTTATTCTGGAGCCACCCGCCAGTTTCGAGGTGCCTTCACGTCTAATAATTATAGTAGGCCTACCGTCCATCGTGGTACGACGTTCTACCGAGGCCGTGGTCGTCCGTTCCAGAACTATAGTCGGGGACAGCCTAGACAGAATCGAGGTACGTACTATCATTATAATAACAGGAACAACAACTCTAGAGGTCATCAACGGAACGTGCAACGTAGTGATGCAAATATCCACGTTGTAAACGACGACGAGCCCACAAAAACTAATACAAACGGGGAGCAGAGCAAGTTTTTTCGTGAATAATGGGTTTTTATTTGCAAATAATAGTCATTGTTGCATAGAATTATACGTAGATAAATATAACTACATATTTTTAGTTGACACCGGCGCATCAATTTGTGCCATTAAATATAAACATGTGATTGAATTAAACATTCCAATCCATAAAGAGAGCATTAAGATAAGCGGAATCGGTGGTACAATAGAAGCAATTGGATATGTTTATTTAACTCTAAGCGATTGTTATGATGGAGGACATAATTTGTTTAATCATAAGTTTTATGTTTTTAAATCGTTGCCGTGTATGGCACATGCTATTTTAGGACAGGATTTTCTTACGAAATACAATGCTGTATTAGACATTAGTATTAAAACTTTAACAATAAATAATAACATCAATAATGAAAAAGTAATTTTGCCTTTAAAATCAAAAAGTACAAGGTTTCCTTATAATTTCACGTTGCCACCAAGGACCGAATCAATTCATTACATACCTACTCACATTAACGAAGAGTGTCTTGTTTGTTCATCTGAATTACAAAAAGGAGTATTCATTGCTAGCGTATTAGTTAAACCCGTAAATGGAATGATACCTATTCTAATCCTAAATACAAATGAGACTGAGGTTCACCTAAATACTATTGAACCAACTTTACATAAAACTAGTGACTATCATTTGTGTACATTTGAACAGTGTACGAATTTGAGCGCAGACCGTGTTAAAAAATTGTTTAGCTTACTAAATTTAAATCATTTGAACGATGAAGAGCAAATCACGATTGAAAATATTTGTGCGAAATTTTCTGATATATTTTTATTGCCAGGTGATAAGCTAACGACAACAAACATTTACAAACATCAAATTAATTTACAACCCCATGCTCAACCAGTTTTTAGTAAACCATACAGAATACCACATTCGCAAAAACATGAAGTAAACAAGCAGATTAGTAACATGTTACGGGAAGGTATAATTGAACCATGTCAATCTGAATGGTCAAGTCCATTGTTATTGGTCCCTAAAAAGGTAGATAATACAGGCAATAAGAATTGGCGCCTAGTAATTGATTATAGGAAATTAAACAATATTATACAAGATGACAAATTTCCTCTACCGAATATAACTGAAATTTTGGACTCCCTTTCAGGTTCTGTATACTTTTCCACTCTTGACCTTTCCAATGGATATTACCAATGTGACCTTGATCCCGACAGTCGGAAATATACAGCATTCTGTTCTGGACAATTTAAAGTTCCGGGTAGCGTAGATAAAAGTACTGCTTCCTTATCAGGACAATACCAGATGACAAGAATGCCAATGGGATTAAAAACAAGTCCTAATGCGTTTTCAAAAATGATGACTGTTGCAATGTCAGGTTTGACCTATGAAAAGTGCTTGGTATATTTAGATGACCTTATTATTTTTGGAAATTCATTACAAAACCATAACAAAAATCTCATAGACGTTTTTACTAGATTGCGTCAGGTCAATTTAAAGTTAAATCCGCATAAATGTAACTTCCTTAAAAAGGATATATTATATTTAGGACATGTTATATCGGGCGAAGGTGTTTTACCCGATCCTGAGAAAATACGTGCTTTGAGCAACTGGCCAGTTTCGAAAAATGTTGAAGAAGTAATTAGATTTGTCGCGTTTACCAACTACTACAGAAAATTCATTCAAAACTTTGCCAACATAGCGTATCCCTTAACACAGTTAACAAAGAAAAATGCATTATTCATATGGAATCAAAAATGTCAAACCGCTTTTTCGACTTTAAAGTCTATAATTTCGAGCCCACCTATACTTCAGTACCCTAACTTTACAAGCAATTGTAAATTCATACTACAAACCGACGCTTCCAAATATACATTGGGCGCAGTTTTGTGTAATGACAATAGAAAACCAATAGCATTCGCGAGTAGAAATTTAAATAAGGCCGAAATTAACTATCCTACCGTGGAAAAAGAACTGTTAGCGATAGTATGGGCAGTTAAACATTTTCGTCCCTATTTGTATGGCCGTACATTTGTAATTGAAACCGACCATAAACCACTAATTTATTTATTTGGTATGCGAGATCCATCTAGTCGCCTTATGAAGTTCAGACTTCTACTTGAGGAATATGATTTTATCGTGGAATATATCAAAGGATCCACAAATATTCCAGCTGATTCTATGTCACGATTACCTATCACATCAACGGACTTAAAAAATATGCATGAAAGCATAATCACGGTAATGACACGTTCACAATATAGAAAAGAGCTCGAGTCGCAACATTCTCCAAGTGCTATGGGTTCTAATGACGATTGGCCTGCGCAACCAAGAGTCGTGGAGATTCATAGTAAATCGGGGATGTCTGTAGAACTTAAATTTATAGAATATAATGAGTTGAATAACCTACGTAGGGCAAATGAGATAGAAATAGAAAATAACGTATTTTGTTATTCGTCATCGAGAATGACGTTATTTATAAATCCAGTTTCCCAATCACAATTGTCGCCAGCCGAATTTGTGAGGGAACTGAAATATTTTTGTGAGAAAATTAACGTGCACGAATTAAATTTTATAAGAAAACAAAAATACGATGAATTTATTAAAAAAGTAATTACGGAAATAAAGTCGTATAGAAACTGGACTGGACCGCGATTGTGTATTTTAAATGACGTAAGAATAATTCAAAATAAAGACGACCGAAAAGTAATATTGAATGATTTTCATCTTCTACCAACAAGTGGCCACGCTGGTATAAGACGAATGTATAACAACATCAAGAAATATTATTTTTGGCCAGGTCTTGAAAGAGATGTAAAAGAATTTATTAGGAAATGTGACAAGTGTCAAAAACAAAAACATAGTTCTCATCATGTTAGAGAGCCGTTAGTTGTTACAACGACAGCCAATTCGGCGATGGAAAAAGTTTTCCTAGACGTAGTAGGACCCTTAGATCGCGATGATTACAATAATTCATACATTTTAACTATCCAGTGTGAGTTAAGTAAATATGTAGAAGCTTATCCTATGAAATCTAAAAGTTCTGAAGAAATTGCGAAAAACTTTGTTAACAATTTTATACTTAGATTTGGTATCCCCGCTAGAGTAGCTACTGATAGAGGAACTGAATTTATGTCATCTGTTTTTAAAGAGACATGTAAACTTCTCAATATAACGACTTTAAACTCTACCGCATACCATCACGAAACAATAGGTTCTCTAGAAAATACTCATAAAAGTTTGGGTAATTTCCTAAGAATACAAACGAATAACCATCCGAGTTCATGGAGTACATGGTTACCCTTTTGGTGTTTTGCCTATAATACTTCAGTTCACACCGTTACTAAATTTACGCCTTTCGAACTAGTATTCGGGAAAAGATGTAATATACCATCCAATTTAAGCCAAAAATCAGTAGATCCTCTTTACAACTATGATAATTATCCCTTAGAATTGAAATACAGATTGCAAACATCGCAAAAAGAAGCGTATGATAATTTACTAGAAAGTAAATCATTAAGAAAACAAAGGCATGATCTAAAGTGTAATCCAATTACGTATAAACAAAATGACTTGGTACTACTGAAAAACGAGACTGGAAACAAACTCCAAAGTATTTATAATGGACCATATTTAGTTATCAAAGATGTTTCGCCAAATGTTGAAATTTTGAAAGACAATGGGAAAATTGATTTAGTTCATAAGAATAGGACTAAGCTATATTATTCATAATATTTTCTTGTTAATTTTATGTTATCTTGTACACTTTTACTTATATACTTGTAAAGAAAAATATAATTTTCTTTAATTTCGATTTTGCAACAAACCTCTTCGAGCCGGACTGTGACATGACAAATGAATTTTGTAATCTATGGTAAAAGTAACCGATATGCGTCTCGAGGTAGTTGTGAGAAAATGATTTTTAGTTAAATACTTAAAAGAATAATCTAATTGTGATTTAGGAACAGACATTGCGATTATTAACATTAAATGTCGTTTCTTTAATTACAGGTATGTAAGATTTTGTAACTAAAACACTTTATTTTATGTGAATTTTATATGTAAAATAAACCCAATCTTTAATTACAGAGAAACAATTGTGTTTAATTGACTGTGTCGTCCAAATCACAGAAAAATATCTTATAAAACGACATTTATTGACAGAAAATGGAAAAATTTAAATTTACTTTTCAAATTAAACCAACAATTGACGGAAAGTCAAATTATATCGCCATAACGGCAATTGCCACACAAGATGACAAAGTTTTCTTAATTCCTGAAGTGTATCAAGCAGTATCACTTCACAAACATATCCAAACCTCGAAAACATTCACTACTGTGAAAAATACATTGAAAAAAAGGTATCAAACGAGAAATGTTTGGATAAAAACGACAGAAGATATGTTACAAACATATGTTGATGAGGATGGCAACATGATATTTCAGGACCAATTTCTAGAGGAAACTACCCAAGAACAATTGGCTATTGCTGATAAAAAGTGTTCAGACGATCCTATAGTAAAAATTTTGGAAAAATTAGTTGAAGGTCAACAAAACAAAGAAAAAGAAAATATTAAAAAGTTGGCTGACCGGTTTGTAATTGGAAAATTTGACGGAAAAAATACAAGTGCATATCAGTGGATGGAAGTATTTGAAAAAGAATGTGCAAGGTTTGATATTGTAAAAGAGGAAGAAAAGATCGAAATCTTCAGATTATTTCTAGAAAAATCATGCACGGATTGGTATTCTTCCATGATGATCAAGCTTACTTTACATTCTGAGTGGTCAGAATGGAAATCAAGTTTTTTGGAAACCTATGCCAATAAAGGTTGGACCACTAGCAAGTATGCTTTATATTTCAAATATCAATCAGGATCTTTATTAGAATATGCAGTAAAAAAAGAAAAACTTTTACTAGAAGTAACAAAAACAATGGATGAAGAGACCCTAATCAATATAATTGCTGCCGGCTTGCCAGATTTTATAACAGATAGAATTAACAAAGAAGAAATTGTGCACACAAAGAACTTATTTAGTGAACTTGGCAGATTAGAACATTTGGTTACAAGGAAGAAAATAAACAAAAAAAAAGAAGACACTAAAACAATTAAAGAAAAATGCAGTATTTGTGAAAAATTAAACAAAGGTCTACGCTATCATGCAGAAGATTCCTGTTGGTTTAAAACGAAAATAAATACTGAAAAGGATAAAAAGCAAATAAAGCTCATCAACAATTCAGAATTGGAATGTGAATTGCAGTGTGAAGACCAAAAAAACTAATAGTGCCGCCATTGATCAAAGTAAAATTAGTACTCAATAAAAATGTTGAAGTATTTGGGATCTACGACTCAGGCTCTAATGTCTCATTGATAAACTCAAAGTTGTTAAAGATAAATAATAAGGAAGCCAGTAATTTAAAAACGATTAATGGCGTTAAAAAGGCAAATGGCATGATTACACTCAATGTAGCCATTTTTGACGTGGAAAAAAGAATGAATATTTTTGTAATAGACAAAGAAAATTTCGATTACGATTTTTTAGTGGGACTAGATTTTATAAAAGAGTTTTACCTAGTTCAAAACGAAAACTTAGAAATTAATCAGAAAATACCTATACAAAGAAGTAAAATAGTTTCTAAGGAAACAAATAAAACAGATATAGATTCTAAGGAACTAAAATCTGATAATTTAGTAAACTTCAACGAAGACTTCAATGAAGAAAACTTCAAAATTTGTATAAATCATCTAGACTATCAAAAACAGGCAGTGATAGATGAATTAATATTGAAAAATAAATTTGTATTTGCAAAGGACAAATATGACATAGGAAAGGTAACGGATTATGAAGCCCATATTGATCTACTAGTGGAAAAATATTGCAGTAAAAGGCCATATCGTTGCACAATAGAAGACAAAAAGGAGATTGAAAACCAGATTGCAAACTTATTGGAAAGAAATATAATAGAAGAATCATATAGCCCATTCGCAGCACCAGTCACATTAGCTTATAAAAGAGATGAAAATAAAAGATCGAGATTGTGCATCGATTTTCGAGACCTAAATAAAATAGTTGTACCTCAATCACAGCCATTCCCTCTTATTGAGGATCTAATAGTAAAAACAAGAGATTGTAAGTTTTTCTCAACACTGGACCTTAATTCAGCGTTTTGGTCAATACCGTTGCGTATCACAGATAGACACAAAACTGCATTTGTGACTCAAGAGGGACATTATCAATGGACTTGTTTGCCATTTGGTTTAAAAACCTCCCCAGCTATATTCCAGAGAATAATGTGTAACATAATACGGAAGCACAAGCTCGGAGAGTTCACAGTATGTTTCATCGATGACATTTTGTTATTCTCAAAATCTTTCTCGGATCATGTCAGACATCTGAAACAACTATTTCAAGCAATTAAAAGGGAAGGTTTAAAACTAAAATTCTCTAAATGCACATTTGCAGCAGACTCAGTTAAATACTTGGGACATGTAATACAGAATAATTTAGTCAGACCGCTGAAAGACAATTTAATATCAATAAAAAATTTCCCGACTCCAAAAACCCAAAAAAATGTGAGGCAATTCTTGGGTAAAATAAACTTTTATCATAAGTATGTGCCAAATATAGCAATAAAGTTGGAACCATTGCACAACCTTTTGAGAAAAGGACAAAGCTTTAACTGGACTAAAGCATGCCAAGAGTCGTTTGATGAAATGAAACAAATATTATGTTCTCAACCAATATTATCAATCTATGACCCAAACCTACCTATTCACATATACACAGATGCCAGTATACTAGGAGTAGGAGCAGTCCTAAAACAGCCACAAGGAAACAATGAAGAAAAACCAGTAGCATACTTTTCAAAAAAACTAAATCAAGTACAAAAGAGGAAGAAAGCTATATATCTGGAATGCCTGGCAATTAAAGAATGTGTAAAGTATTGGCAGCATTTGTTAATAGGTAGGAAATTTACTGTCTTTTCAGATCACAAGCCATTGGAGAATATGAACATAAGGTCTAGAACAGATGAAGAATTAGGCGATCTAACATACTATTTATCACAATATGATTTCCAAATTAAATATTCTCCAGGAAGATACAACGTCGAAGCTGATTGTCTAAGCAGGAACCCAGTCCTTGAATCAAATGAAAACCAAGAGGAACAGTTAAAAGTAGTTAACACATTAACACTAGAAGATATCTTAAAAGATCAAGTTAAAAATGAATATATACAGTGCAGAAAAGACAAGTTAATAACAAAAAACAATGTTTACTACAAGAAAGATAAGAAAAAAGAAAAAATAATTATATCAGAGAAATTCAGCATAGAATTCATGAAAAGTGTACATATAGATCTGGGTCACATAGGAATTAAACAGATGCAAAGAATGATTAGCTCAGTGTATACAGCAGAAAACATGACAAAAAACATAAAAAGAATCTGCGAGAACTGTATAGTATGTTTAAAAAATAAATCAAGAGGACAAAATAAATATGGATTGATGTCCCACCTGGGTCCTGCCACAAAACCTTTTCAGATATGCTCTATTGATACCATTGGAGGCTTCGGAGGTTCCAGATCAACAAAGAGATACTTACACCTGCTATCAGATCATTTCACCAGGTATGCATATATTTTGACATCAAGTACTCAAAATGCAAATGATTTCATCAAACTGATAAGGAACTGTGCAAAAATTGATGACATTGACTTAATACTCTCAGATTAATACCCAGGTATCAATTCTAAGGATTTCAAGAGATTTTTGGATGAAAAGAATATTCCATTAATTTTTACAGCAGTGAACTCTCCTTTCTCAAATGGCTTAAACGAGAGACTAAACCAAACATTGGTCAATAAAATCAGATGCAAGATAAACGAACATGACACAAAAATAGCATGGACAACTATAGCACACAAGTGTGTAGAAAAATACAATGAAACGGAGCACACTGTAACTGGATATGCTCCAAAGTACCTACTTTATGGCACAGATGTTACCATTTTACCAAATGAGCTGAAACTGAAGAAGACTGAGTATGATATAATCCAGGCCAGGAAAAAAGCTCTGGAAAATACAATCAGATCACATAATTATAACAAGACAATTTATGATAAAAATCGAAGGCATATAGACTTCAAAGTTGGTGATACCGTATTTGTAGAGAATGGAAACAAACTAAATAGGAAGAAGCTCGATGAATTGAAACTCGGACCCTACAAAATCATAGAAAAAATATCAAACTCAACTTATAAGATAAACACTGACCATAGGAAATCAGAGTCAAACTATTTCCACATCTCGAAGCTGACACCAGCCCCTGCCTGGGCTTAAAGGGTATGCATAGCAAACGTATTGTTTTATCTTCTCTAGGAGGGGAGATGTAAAGAAAAATATAATTTTCTTTAATTTCGATTTTGCAACAAACCTCTTCGAGCCGGACTGTGACATGACAAATGAATTTTGTAATCTATGGTAAAAGTAACCGATATGCGTCTCGAGGTAGTTGTGAGAAAATGATTTTTAGTTAAATACTTAAAAGAATAATCTAATTGTGATTTAGGAACAGACATTGCGATTATTAACATTAAATGTCGTTTCTTTAATTACAGGTATGTAAGATTTTGTAACTAAAACACTTTATTTTATGTGAATTTTATATGTAAAATAAACCCAATCTTTAATTACAGAGAAACAATTGTGTTTAATTGACTGTGTCGTCCAAATCACAGAAAAATATCTTATATACTTTTATACAATTAGATAAAAATAAGCAAAACTGTAAGCATACTGTACTAAAGTGTTATTAATAACTAATGTTTAATCATAAAACAAAATAATACTGTCATATTATTTTATTTCTTTCTTTTCGGGGAAGGTGTAGTGTATAAGCTATGTTCTATGTTTGTCTATACCTATGTATGTTACACGTGTACTTAAAATACCAATAATTACTAATAAATGAGTCAGTTATCATACAGCAGTCAGAGCGTTTAATTCTCCTCTAATACCCAACCTTTACACAACATTGTAAAAGTCAATTCTCTTCCGTTGCCTCAGCGTGCGCGTCCGTACATTTTATAACCTACAATTATAGTAAAAGGAAAATTTCCGTGATTAAAGTGATATACCTAAATAGTACTGTACTGTGTGCGTCCATGTGTTGTGAGCAATAAACTGTGCCCCACAAGAATTTGGCCTTTCACTGTCTGAGGAAGATAACCAGCCCCTAGACATCCCCGAGCTGCACATCAAGCTCTATACACATGAAACGACTGCCTATCTGACCTCCACAACCAAGTTAGTACTGGGTAATACGATACCCCTTTAGTAAGACTGGTTGTCAGACCTTCAGGCCACTGACTACCTGTCATCATCTGCTTAGCCTTTTCCCAACTTTGTTGGGGTCGGCTTCCAGTCTAACCGGATGCAGCTGAATACCAGTATTTTACATGGAGCGACTGCCTATCTGACCTCCACAACCCAGTTAGTACCGGGTAATACGATACCCCTTGGTAAGACTGGTTGTCAGACTTTTTGGGCCTCTGACTACCTAACGACTGTCAAAGATCTACAAATGACAGCCGGGACCAACGGCTTAACGTGCTTTCCGAGGCACGGAGGTAACTCGGTATGTAATGGGCGGTCACCCATCCACAGACCAACCTAGGCAAGCACGGCTTAACCTAACGATCGACCCGAGCAGCTGTTATTATTTAGCCACGAGCTCCTCCACTGCCACTGACTACACTCTAAAAAATTGAAGCCAACTAAGAGAGACTTTCTCTTAGTTGACGTTAAATTGAATAAAACAACCATGATATTAAGCAACTCAACGATAGCTGATTGATTACAACAGCAAGTTCATTTGTGATTAAACGAACAATGTAGGTATGTTTATTAATTCTAACAAGTTTATTTGTTGATTGCATCACTATTCACTTCTTTGTATGACTTAATCATTTTTATTTAGTTAATTTAAACAAATACGTCTGTTGAATCAATTCAGAATAAAATAGTAAAGGCAATCAAATCAAATGATAGTTTCGATAAGTTTTATTTATAAAATTAACAAACATGTCCTAGTTGAATTAACTATGATCTGATAATTACATCAACTAAAACATTGTTACATTCTATTAAGACTAAAAACGTTGAATCAACTTTCATATTAGTTGAATTAATCATTCGATTGATCGATTTATTCAAGACTTCAAGAAATCCACCCTTCCCTATTCCTCTCTACCGGCTACACCGCCCCGCACTCACCCGCGCGCGCCGCTCATCGGTTTAATCGTCTCTGCGAGCGAGTCAAAACCAGTTTAAATCTAATCCTTTCATCGGAAAATTTGAAAAACGAAACGAAACTGGACTTCTGCTGTGCTCCTTTTTTTAGAATCTTTGTAGTAATATTATTATCAAGTAATTTCAGTGATAAACAGTGTCGTCAAAGCAAAGAATAATAATTGGCATATCCGTCGATTAGACTATACCTACAAGTGCAGTGATCCTGACCTTTAACTAATGAAATGGAAGACGTTAAGGAACTCCTCAAGACATGGGAGTTGGAGGATCTAATACCAGTATTCACCCGAAAGGCTGTAAGTATCTCACTCGCTTGATTATTCTATGGTGTGAAAAAAACAACCAACCAAACCATTGAATCTTAGGTACTTTGAAAAATACCCGGCGTTAAAAAAACCACAAGGCTATTCTTTGGTAAATATCACTTAGTGTTAATTTAATTAATTGATTAGAGGTAGTAAATATAAAAACTATATTTGTGTCAGTCACTAAATCCTACATGATCTGCTTTGTCTAATTTCATTATCTAATCTGTAATATTGTATATAAGCATTCCCAATTATAATTCACTGTAATTGATACAGTATTGTATTGGCATGATATAACTGACAGAAAGTTAAAAATAAAAGTGTCTTGACTCACACTTTTTTCTGTTATTGTTCATTGTATTTAAAATAAAGGAGTGCATTTTTATTTTCCAGGAATGCACTTTATTAATTTTCCATTATTGAAAATCAAGCTACAGGAACTGTAAGAAAAAAACAACAGAACCATTTTTCATGAAATGGTCACCCTTACCAATTGTAAGTATGAAAGAAATATCTATTTATATGTAGGTGGTTTGCCAATGGAAAACTGCTCATATAACATTACAATACAAAGATTTTATTTAATACTAGCTGACCCGCGCAACTTTGTCTGCGTCACTTGAGCTACCTACCTACTACCTACCTACTACCTACCTTCTACCTACTACCTACCTACCTACCTACCTACCTACTCCCTACCTACCTACTACCTGCCTACCTACTACCTACCTCCTACCTACTACCTACCTACCTACTACCTACCTACCTACTACCTACCTACCTACTACCTACCTACTACCTACCTACCTACTACCTACCTACCTACTACCTACCTACCTACTACCTACCTACCTACTACCTACCTACCTACTACCTACCTACCTACTACCTACCTACCTACTACCTACCTACCTACTACCTACCTACCTACTACCTACCTACCTACCACCTACCTACCTACTATCTACTTACCTACCTACCTACCTGTCTACTACCTACCTATTTAAACGGTGGGAACCGTTTAAAACTTTCCCGGACTTCCACAAACAATTCAAGACCAAAATTAGCCAAATCGGTCCAGCCGTTCTCGAGTTTTAGCGAGACTAACGAACAGCAATTTTATTCATTTTTAATTTTATAGATTATTATAATATTTGTTGCTTACCTACTTCTATTTTTTTTCAGCATCGAATGAAGATACATCAAATTTGGCCGGATTTCTATCTATACCGTTTTTATTAAACAGTGCGGCAGTTAAACAAAAGAAGAAACGCAGTTCGGATGCAGGTCAAAGCTAATAATAAGCGAAGCCCGGGAAGGCTTTATAAAGCACGTTTTAAAAGGTAAACTAGACGGCATTCTTCGCACAGGTCTTGTTATAGATTCGTTTTCAAAAAATCTAGATGAGAAACAATTCCTTTGCTCCACTTTGGAAATATGTCAAAATAAGTCAGTAATTAAAGTTCCTTGGGCTACTGTTACTTCAACCCGCTATACATGTACCCGATACTGTCTTAGTTTATACTACAAGTCCTGATTCCCTGCCTGTATTTTTAAAAATAAAACACATTTATTTGTATGATTCAGAAAATCTAATTTTGATGAGAATCACATTCACATCAACACCAATCTATTAATTGGATCAGCACTTCAAATGCGTATTTAAGAGCAGTCTCAGTATTAAGTGTTATTTATAAATACAACCCTTACCCCCGGTTTCTAAAATGCCGGTCAAATTTTAATATACCCACGTGTTTTATTTCTATCACCTCTTGTGATTGGTTAATTTTAACGATGATCAAAATGATAACCAATCATATTACTACTTGACATGAGATTTAACATTTATCAAAATTTTACCGGCATTTCAGAAATCGGAGTTAAGGGTTGTATTTATAAATCGCACTTAATACTGAAAATGCTCTTAAATACGCATTTGAAGTGTTAATCCAATTAATGAACCTAGCACCTCAAGATCATACCCAGAATGCAGTCTGAATTGAGAGCAATTTATTAATAAAAGTATGATATCAAAACAAATGATCGTTTTTTCTCTACTCCCAAAATACGAATGTGTACCTACTCTATTTAGATATTTAAACTGTCTCGATGGGTAACTATTTTGTCTAACATTTTTCTAAGTAGCTGACATGTTAGGTACATACAAAAATTTGGTCAAAATGAAACAAAAATATAATTAAAAATAGATTTATAAATACAACCCTTAACTCCGATTTCTGAAATGCCGGTAAAATTTTGATAAATGTTAAATCTCATGTCAAGTAGTAATATGATTGGTTATCATTTTGATCATCGTTAAAATTAACCAATCACAAGAGGTGATAGAAATAAAACACGTGGGTATATTAAAATTTGACCGGCATTTTAGAAACCGGGGGTAAGGGTTGTATTTATAAATAACACTTAATACTGAGACTGCTCTTAAATACGCATTTGAAGTGCTGATCCAATTAATAGATTGGTGTTAGTTAATGAGACAAACTGTCTCAGTACATTCGATTAAGAGTAACTTTGTTGGCATAATAACGTTTCATAATAGAAACTAACACGTTTAGTAGCTTATTCAAATAAACAAATTGATTGTTATAAATATTATGAGATTTAAATTGAACAAGGTCATAGTTGAATTGACTAAGGTAAAATAGTCTAATAGTAATTCAAATGATTAAAATAACCAAGGTTTTAATTGAGTCTACGAAGGTAAATTAGTTAAAATTACCAAGTTCTTAGTCGAATCTACGAAGATGAATTAATTCTAATGACCAAGTTCTTAGTCGAATCTACGAAGATGAATTAGTTCTAATGACCAAGTTCTTAGTCGAATCTACGAAGATGAATTAGTTCTAATGACCAAGTTCTTAGTCACATTTATTAATGTTAATTAGTTATAGTAGTCAATTTCATATTTGTATTGACCAAGATTATATATGAATCTATTATGTTGAATTCGTCATATTGGTCATTTTCATGTTGCCTTTGACTAAGTTTTTAGTTGTTCTAGTTAAGAAGCAGATAGTAAGAACAATAAAAATCACCTTATTTGATTTATCTAACGTCTTGTTAGGCTCGTATGGAATCAAGATGCTTGATTGCAATAATCACAATCTTTTTAGGAACAATCAATTTTTTTTTAGAGTGTACCTGTAACGACTGTCAAAGATCTACAAAAGACAGCCGGGACCAACTGTTTAACGTTCTTTTCGAGACAAGGATGAAACATGTAATGGATAGTCACCCATCCACGGACCAACCTTGTCAAGCACTGCTTACCCTTGAAGACTTCAGCACTTATCAACTGCCTGTAATTACTGTCAAAGACCGAAGAATGCTATATCTCTAACATCTTCATCATTTCAGCTGAAAGACGTCCACTGCTGGACATAGGCCTCCCCCAAGTGTCACCACTTGTCCCGGTCCCGTGCAACTCGCATCCATCGGATCCCCTACACCTTCACCAGGTCACCGCTCCACCTGGGAGGTCTTCCAACTCAACGTCTTCCGGTTCGCAGTCTTCTCCAACATACCTGATCAATATGTCCCCTGATGAGTTTTTCAGATAACGCCTTCATGACGAGTAGCTCCACTTCATCAATGGGTACTCTTGACTCGCGAGATATCTCTGCGAAGGTCAACTTGCGTTGCGCTGATGTACGGTTAAAGGCCATCTGGAAACAGTTGCATAAACAATGTAATTAGATAAAACACAAAAATAAAAGTTCTAGTTTTCAAATAAATTCGAAGGGATGACGATATGGTTGTTTTATAAGTCTGAAGATTCCTTTTTTTTATATACATTTCTTGTTTTTTTTTTATTACTAATTTCAAGGGTTACATTTTTGTCACGGAACCCTAATAGTTATTCTAAAACTAGCCTTAGTTACTCCTCTTATAACAATAAAGTCTCAAATCTGCCAATAACAGTCATGTCGAATCGGTTCTGCCGTTTCGGAGATTAGCTGAAAAAAACAGAACCAAACATTCGAAGACATGTGACATCTACCAACCCGCACTGGGCCTGCGTGGTGGATTATAGCCCACTCCCTCTCATAAAGAGGAGGCCTGTGTCCTTTTCAAAGTTTATCTCAATTCAGCCTGCATTTCACGGTAACATTTAAGGGCCCTCTTACATTTTGGTGTTACGCTAATTGTACAATTATTATGAAAATATAGGATATTTGTGAGATGAAAAAAAAAAAAAATTGATGTCATATTCAATAGAATCTACAATATAAAGGTCCCAAATCAGAGTCGGTGAGATTTTGCCTAAACATACATCGGGAGAATGATTATTACTAAATAAATAAATAAGTTATCTAAAATACGCTTTATTATTATTGAAGTAGAGAAAACGAACTGTTTGTTTGTAACACCACACCACCACCACAACAGCCCATAACGTCCACTGCTGGACATAAGCCTCTCCCATGATGGGAGGAATTAGCCGTAATCTCCACGCTTGGCAGGCGGATTGGAGATCGCAGTGATGAAAGACTAACAGAAAACGCTGCTGCCCATTCTCTGGTCTACGGAGGCGCAAGGTGTTCTGCCTCAGACATTACGAGCCTTATACGACACCCGTGACTGTAATGGGTTGGTTCTATTCTACTCTGCCGGATACCACACAAAAACATATTATATAATTTCAACGAGTAAACCTCGCAATTTCACGTTTTTTTTGTAATACGCCTCTTACAATTCCCGGCACGTAAGTTGGCAAGGTTTTGGCGTAGTGGGGGCAAGTGCGCGCATCGTGCACTTAGTGGAACAAAAAACTGGTCACTTTTATTGATTGTCATTATGCGGTTATTGCCATCATTTATTTTTAATCATGTAGTTAAACAAAGCAGAGGAATTCGTGACATTTAATAAGTGTTATAAATAAAATACAATATGCATTTTTTTTTAATTTAGAAAAATAAGTATTATTATTAAAAATTATAGGTTCTCGTCGTCACTATCGGTTAATAATACTGTTACCCCTGGCATCAAATTAGAACTACCACTCGAGCTGGCATATTGTGTAATAAACATAACAAAAACTAAATTTAAAACAATAACTCTTAACAAAAACTTAATTTAAAACTAAAACTGAACTCGTAACTAAAAGTCAACAAACACAAAGGGTACAACTTTCGTGGCCGCATGTGTAATCGGGAGCGAACGGAATGTAGACGCGGTGCGGGAGGCAGGGGTCGACTGACGCACCAATCGCGCGCTTGTCTCGGCACTACGTCATACCCCGCGTCCCGCGCCACCACCAAAGAGACCTAAAAAACGACTTCTGCGCATATAACGACTCTTGCCAAGTTACGTGCCGGGGACTGTAACTATATCCTATACTCCTTACCTCCATAAGACACAACATGGCAATCTTCTGTCGCAGATCTCTATCAGTCCGCTGCAGGTCGGGGTGGCGCGCAGACGCCTTCACCTTCTCGAAGAGCGCGACGTCTCCCGCGGCCACGGCGCGCACCAGCTCGCAGGCCCACGCGTCCGGCGTGCCGTGCAGGGACTCCAGGATCGGGTGCGCTAGCTGGACGTGGAATGAGCGATGAGATGACGTAATAACATAACATCACGGCGCGCACCAGCTCGCAGGCCCACGCGTCCGGCGTGCCGTGCAGGGACTCCAGGATCGGGTGCGCTAGCTGGACGTGGAATGAGCGATGAGATGACGTAATAACATAACATCACGGCGCGCACCAGCTCGCAGGCCCACGCGTCCGGCGTGCCGTGCAGGGACTCCAGGATCGGGTGCGCTAGCTGGACGTGGAATGAGCGATGAGATGACGTAATAACATAACATCACGGCGCGCACCAGCTCGCAGGCCCACGCGTCCGGCGTGCCGTGCAGGGACTCCAGGATCGGGTGCGCTAGCTGGACGTGGAATGAGCGATGAGATGACGTAATAACATAACATCACGGCGCGCACCAGCTCGCAGGCCCACGCGTCCGGCGTGCCGTGCAGGGACTCCAGGATCGGGTGCGCTAGCTGGACGTGGAATGAGCGATGAGATGACGTAATAACATAACATCACGGCGCGCACCAGCTCGCAGGCCCACGCGTCCGGCGTGCCGTGCAGGGACTCCAGGATCGGGTGCGCTAGCTGGACGTGGAATGAGCGATGAGATGACGTAATAACATAACATCACGGCGCGCACCAGCTCGCAGGCCCACGCGTCCGGCGTGCCGTGCAGGGACTCCAGGATCGGGTGCGCTAGCTGGACGTGGAATGAGCGATGAGATGACGTAATAACATAACATCACGGCGCGCACCAGCTCGCAGGCCCACGCGTCCGGCGTGCCGTGCAGGGACTCCAGGATCGGGTGCGCTAGCTGGACGTGGAATGAGCGATGAGATGACGTAATAACATAACATCACGGCGCGCACCAGCTCGCAGGCCCACGCGTCCGGCGTGCCGTGCAGGGACTCCAGGATCGGGTGCGCTAGCTGGACGTGGAATGAGCGATGAGATGACGTAATAACATAACATCACGGCGCGCACCAGCTCGCAGGCCCACGCGTCCGGCGTGCCGTGCAGGGACTCCAGGATCGGGTGCGCTAGCTGGACGTGGAATGAGCGATGAGATGACGTAATAACATAACATCACGGCGCGCACCAGCTCGCAGGCCCACGCGTCCGGCGTGCCGTGCAGGGACTCCAGGATCGGGTGCGCTAGCTGGACGTGGAATGAGCGATGAGATGACGTAATAACATAACATCACGGCGCGCACCAGCTCGCAGGCCCACGCGTCCGGCGTGCCGTGCAGGGACTCCAGGATCGGGTGCGCTAGCTGGACGTGGAATGAGCGATGAGATGACGTAATAACATAACATCACGGCGCGCACCAGCTCGCAGGCCCACGCGTCCGGCGTGCCGTGCAGGGACTCCAGGATCGGGTGCGCTAGCTGGACGTGGAATGAGCGATGAGATGACGTAATAACATAACATCACGGCGCGCACCAGCTCGCAGGCCCACGCGTCCGGCGTGCCGTGCAGGGACTCCAGGATCGGGTGCGCTAGCTGGACGTGGAATGAGCGATGAGATGACGTAATAACATAACATCACGGCGCGCACCAGCTCGCAGGCCCACGCGTCCGGCGTGCCGTGCAGGGACTCCAGGATCGGGTGCGCTAGCTGGACGTGGAATGAGCGATGAGATGACGTAATAACATAACATCACGGCGCGCACCAGCTCGCAGGCCCACGCGTCCGGCGTGCCGTGCAGGGACTCCAGGATCGGGTGCGCTAGCTGGACGTGGAATGAGCGATGAGATGACGTAATAACATAACATCACGGCGCGCACCAGCTCGCAGGCCCACGCGTCCGGCGTGCCGTGCAGGGACTCCAGGATCGGGTGCGCTAGCTGGACGTGGAATGAGCAATTTGAGCAGCGAACTGTCATGAGACTGGCACGTTTTCGAACCGGCTGTTTGTATGCGCATGTATTTCAAATACAACATCATCATCTGCCTAGCCTTTTCCCAACTATATTGGGGTCGGCTACCAGTCTTACCAGCTGTAGCTGAATACCAGTATTTTACATGGAGCGACTGCCTATCTGACCTCCACAACCCAGTTGGTATGGTACTGGGTAATACAATACCCTTGGTAAGACTGGTTGTCAGACTTACAGGCCACTGACTACCTGTAACGATTGAAAAAAAATCTACAAATGACAGCCGGGACCAACGGCTTAACAAAAAAGAAAACTGTATTTGGTAGGTAAATAGGGTAGATGACACCATAAAACAATAATTCCAAGACAACAATTTCACGAAAAAAAAAGCATTATTTTGGGCCTCCAAACCCAATTTATTTTCAAATAATTGCCAAATTGGATTTTAAGTTGCTTTGAAATAAATAAATAGTTGAATCATTGAGTTAACCAAATAGTGACGTCACAGTTGGCTATTGCCATACAAAATCTATGAGAGAACCGCGTTTTGACAGCTCTCTTTTTTTTTCATCTGTTGCCATGGCAACACAGACAACAAAATTTTATTATTTTTTAGGCACAAGCTCCTCCGCCTTCAAAAGGTTTGTGGGGGTATGAAGAGCAGGGTGTAAAGCTCTTCATCCCCCGCGGAAAAGTGAGGATCCTCCGACCAGACGGGTGTTATGTCTGGTGAGCCACTACCCAACAGTTAATGTCGGGTTCTTGTGTACAGGATGGAATTTTGTAATGCCACCTGGAGGGAAAGTACTCTTAATACCGGAGATAGCAAATTTTACTCAAAAGAAACATTCCTTCATTTTTAAAAATTAATTAATCTGTATTCAAAGATTTTGAAAATTCGCGTGCCACACTCGGGAATCGAACCGTCTAATTTCCAAAAAAATAACACCCTGTACTTTTATGGCACCAATCGATAGGGTCAATCATAAGGATCAAATCCCTCTAACAAACATGATAAATTAAATGAAAGGAAAACCATGAAATCTTAAGTTATAAATTCAATGGGATAAATTCAATAGGTACGATAAAGCACTTTAATAAAATGGTGGACCTTTACAATTGAAGAGAATAAGATTGCAGAAGAAGATTGCAATTTGCATGTGTTTGTTTGTGCAAATTGCAATATTCCTATGTAAATAGTTCTTCGTCATTTTAATTAATAAATGTCGTCAAAAGAGAATTGTTTAATAAGTTCGTAATTGGATAGACCTTTGACTAAAAGTACTTTATCTTATCCCATTGAATTTATAAGTGAAGATTTCATAGTTTCCCTTTCATTTAATTTATAATGTTTGTTAGAGGGATTTGATCCTTATGATTGACCCTATCGATTGGTGCCATAAAAGTACAGGATGTTATTTTTTTGGAATTTAGACGGTTCGATTCCCGAGTGTGGCACGCGAATTTTCAACATCTTTGAATGCAGATTAATTTATTTTTAAAAATGAAGGAATGTTTCCTTTGAGTAAAATTTGCTATCTCCGGTTGTGTGAGACTGCACGAACAGACTCACGATGTCCGCGATTACGCGGAGCCCTAATCAAAATATATTTGTCCAAATTGACAAAGGAAAAACAACTATTCAATACACTTACCATCACGTTGGTACCGGTGATGTGACGTAGTCCCTGGTTCCGTCTTATTTGGGTGGGGTGTAAGTATAACTGTGGTTTGTGTGGTGAATGTGTAGTTATGTGAGATTACGACGGTTCCATGGACGCCCAGCGCGTACCGACGTCTTTCTGGACAAACCTTCCTATCACACACGTGGCAACCCTCACCAATGTCCAACTGAATTTTATCCCGGTTTGATAACCCAATCGGGGATGTAATAGTCCAACACTGAATTTAGGAAATTACCGGCGTTCAAATGACACAAACAGGCCGGACATAACCAAAAAAATCACTCGCGGTCAAGACCCAAAATGGCGGGATTTCTCAATTTTCACTCAATTATCAACAAAATATCAAACACCGATCAAGATGGTATCGGATTAACAATAACTCTAAAGTTTTCAAACAATAAAAACGCGACAACCGCGTGCATCAAAATTACAAGCACGGAGCGACCATTATTCAACCAAAATTGCACTGACAAGCAAACGTCATCGCACTCGCACAGACAACGAAACGTAATCTGTCAAACGTCAAAAGGTTCGTTCCGAGTCTTGGTGGACGAAACATCTACCCCCCCCGGACGGGCCGTCCCGTCCGCTAATCAATTGGCAGTCTTGACAAGGTGGCGACCGCTCTCTTCATAACCGATCCATCCACCAAAACCTCAGCAAAACGAGGTACCCCGTCGGTGCCAGCCACCAAATTGAGAATGCACCCCCGGCGCCAATACAGAGGCTTAAGGTTGGCATCCTTAATAAGGACGAGGTCTCCTATCTTGGGCGGATGAGTTTTATCAGTCCACTTGACGCGCTGCTGGAGGATGTGCAGATACTCCAAGCTCCAACGCTTCCAAAAGCTCTGAGTGAGCTGTTGCACCAACTGAAACCGCGATAGCCGATTTTGGCTCACATCAACAAAAGGGTACTCAGGCAGAGCGACAAGTGGCTGTCCAATCAAGAAATGGCCCGGGGTTAGAGCCTCCAAATCGTTAGGGTCCGAAGAGAGCGGGCACAATGGACGCGAGTTTAGTACCGCTTCAATGCGACAAAATACCGTAGCTAATTCCTCAAAGGTGAGAACGGTGTCTCCCAACAATCTCCGCCAGAGTCCCTTTGCTGCTTTCACCGCGGCCTCAAAAATACCCCCCCAATGGGGTAGGCTGGCGGGTCAAACAACCAAGTGACCCCTCGACGGGCCAATTTGTTACCAATGTCAACCTGGCTCTCATTAAGAAAGTCATACACTTCCTTCAAATAGTTACTTGTACCCTTGTAGTTGGTACCGCAATCAGACCTGATCAGAGAAGGTAACCCACGGCGAGACGTAAATCTATCCAAAGTTGCCACAAAGGCCTCCGTCGAGAGGGAGGATACCAGCTCCAAGTGCACTGCCTTAGTTGACAGGCAGACAAATACGCACAAATAAGCCTTGACAATTTTACTATTGCGAAGGGTAGACGTCTTTATCGAAAAGGGACCAGCAAAGTCCGTTCCTACGCCTGCAAAGGGCCTCGCCTCATTGACGCGATCAGCAGGCAAGTCTCCCATCTGGGGCTGCATCGTTGGGGCCTTAGTCCGATAACACGGTATGCAACGGAAGACGATGCTACGAATGGTACGACGAGCCGACAAAATCCAAAACTCTCGCTGCAGAATGGCCAACAGCGCATTGCAACCGGCGTGCGAGTTCTTAATGTGACGATCAGTCACCAACAATTTAATCAAATGGCCCGCCTTGGGCAACAAAAGGGGGTGACGGACCCCATAAGGAAGGCTAGAGTGCCTCAACCGTCCTCCAACACGCAAAAGACCCGTTTCATCCAAAAAGGGGTTCAACTTACTAACGGCTCCCGACAACTTAACTCTACCGGAGTTCAAGGTCTCGATCTCCTTCTCAAAGTGTACGGCCTGCACAGAGCGAACCCACAGGAGGAGTGACTCCTGTCGCTCTTGAGGAGAGAGAACCGGTGACAGGCGCTTGTCCCCTGGATTCCTAGCATTGTGACCAAAACGCCTGATCCACGAGGTAACGTTCAACAATTTGTCGAGGGAGCTGTATCGATTCAACAAAATATCAGGATCAAACGGAGGGTCCTTCGTCCCAACAGCGAGCACCTTAAGCCCGGGCAAAGGATCCGACATCAAAATTGGCGTTCGAGGCCAATCATCCTCGGGGCGAGTCAGCCAATCCGGTCCCCACCAAAGGGGGTGCACAATCAGGCTCAGGTGGAGGGGCAGCCTTCAACACTGGGCCCATCACCGCAAAGCCAAAGATGGTCGAGACAGCCACCAAACCGTTCGGCTGCAAGACTTTCATATTACCCAACAATATTCTCCCTAGTACATCGGAACCCAATATCAAATGAGCTGTATTAGGGGAATCAAACCGGCGGTCAGCCAAATCCAGGCCTGACGTCAACCGGACAATATCAGGCGACAGCTGACGTTGGGGATGACAGCCCAAAATACTCGTCAGAACAATAGCCGAAGGAAGAACCTTAGGGTCCAAACAACTCACAGGAGTGAGCCCAAATAAGGTTTGTCCCTCAACAGTCGGGATAGGTGTTTCGCCTATTCCATTAATCGTGCCTGAAAAGGCACGGACATCCAGGCTCACCCGACCCGCTAACCAAGACGACAAAAGGCAACCCTGGGCTCCCGTGTCCAAAATGGCACGGACCACAACAGAGGCCCCCGTGGGTCCCCAGACCCTGACCGATGCCGTTGGCAACAAAACCGTGTCGATCTGGGGAGGTACGTTAGCGGGACAGGCGCCAATTTCCTAGTAATGCCTGGGCGGCGACCGATCGCCGCATCCAGGCTGGGGTCTATCCCGATGAGGATAGTAGTCAAACTCCTCATCCGCGCGATGTCCCGAGCCGCGCGCCATCGCTGGAGGGGCATATCCCACCTGACGCCTGAGCGGCGGGGGGCGCGTCTCCAAACGGGGACGTTCCGCCAACGGAGGGGAGGGAAGGCGGTGCTGGTCTGGCCAACGTCGCCTACCAGCAGCTGCATAGTCGCCTTCACGAGGGGAGGTCAATCGGCGGTCGCGCGGCTCCCGATCAACTGGCGCGGGGGGTGGAGTGCGGCGGTCAAAGTTGCAGGCCCCTCCTCGACTCTGATCCGGCGAGCGAGAAGCCCGGTGCTCATCTCCATCATACCCCCCCCTGCGCGAACCCCCATCAGAGGCTGGTCTGACAGAGCGGTTCGCGTTGGCGCACAAAACTTCAAGATGTGAGCCCCTACAAATTGAACAAGGGCGGGGGTTGGGGCAATCCCGATGAAAATGATTCCCCAAACACGAAAAGCACAGACGGCGTGCATTGGCAACTCGGCGGCGGGCACTCACGTGCAACTCCAAGAAGGCCGCGCAAGTTGGTACGCCATGTCCCGTGGCCTTACAATAGCCGCAAACAAGATTACTCTGGGTGCCACCAAAACGGGGGGCAGGGCGGCTATCACCAGGCCCGACAGTCCTAGTCCGTCCCTGGGCCCTCGGCCGAGAGGGCGGTTGGCTTAACCCCGTGGCACCACGAGCGTTGTCGAGGAAACGACACTCATCCTCCAAAAATTTGACGAGGTCTTCAAAGGGGGGAAGATGGGTGGCACTATCCCCACCATACTTCTGCTCAAAACGGGACCTCAAATCTGAAGGAAGCCGCTGCAACACTAAGTGTACCAAAAAATAGGACCAATAGTCCACCGGCAACTCCAATCGTTTCAAGGCGTTGGTTGCTGCGAGCAACGGATTCAAAAGGTCAGCACGCAACGCTGACATTCTGGTGATGGCCGGCAACCCCAAGATCTGGTCAATATGGACATCAGCCAGGCAACGTTTGTTCTGGTACCGTCGGGATAGAAGTTCCAGAGCAGTGGGATAGGCCGAGTCAGTCACCGGCAAGTGCTGCACCAAGGCTCGAGCCTCACCTCCTAGGGCTGACAACAAATAAGCCAACTTCTGGGCCGGTCGGAGGTCAGAGCGCGAATCAACCAAACTGTCAAATAGGTTCCTGAAGCTTAACCAATGGTCCAAGTGACCGTCAAAATGTGGCAGCTCCAGGGTAGGCAGTCTACCCAAAAGTCCAGGGCCTGCAACAACAGAGGTCTCTGTTTTGACCTGGGCAGGGTCCCGACTCTTCAAAATTTCCCTGGCGCGCATACTTATTATGTCACCCAGGTTCAACATCTGGTCATAATCCGCAACAACCTTATCACGGGCTGCTTGACCCAATGTTTCCAGGTCCAAGTCCAAAATCACTTCATTGAAGCGAGCAAACAAAGTGTCAACCGCACTCAATCTCGCATTCAACTGCTCATACCGGGCAAGCGTGGCCTCTTTCAGGTCTCGACGCTCAGCGGTCGCAGCAGCTGAGGCAAACCATCTTAGCTGTGAGGTCAATCCACCAATGGCTTGGTTTACAGCTTTCAATGAAGCCATTGGGACAAATATCAAATAAACAAATTAAATTCAATTAAATAATCAACAGGAATAATTTTCCCGGACCCAACTACAATTTAAACCAAATAATAAAACTTAGTTTGAATTATTACAAGTTCAAATCCGACCCTGTACAAGCAATACCTTGTTTATACAATAACAAATTAAAGTACAAGCCACAAGGGACACTACATCTATACATATAATAAAACAGTAGAAAAACTGTGTCTGTACATTGAATATATTAAAAAATAAATAATTGAGGGGGGTTTAGAAACAGTAATAGAGCACGAATCCAAAAAAAAAAGTCTGTCTGTTTGTTTGTACACGCTAATCTTTGGAACTGCTGGACGGATTTGAATGATTTTTTGTTGTTGTATAGGTATTAAGTCTGGGCAAGATATAGGCTATAATTTATCTTGGAAACTTGAACACCTGATGCAGAACCACAACAGACCAGCTGAACTATAAGAGATACAAAAATGGTACCATAGCAAAAATTGTTCCACGTGATGGGCATTTTCTGCTGAGAGAATAAATTTGAAGATCTGGAACACCTGATGTGGAACTCCAAGAGCCCAGCTACACTAACATATATATAGAAATGACGTTTTAGCAAAAGTTGTTCAATCTGATGAGCACTCTCTGTTGACTTATAAAAATCGAAGATCTGGAACACCTGTTGTGGAACTCCGAGAGCCCAGCTACACCATAACACATATAGGAATGACGTCTTAGCAAAAGTTGTTCGGTCTGATGGGCATTTCGTGTTGACTTATAAAAATTGAAGATCTGATGTGGAAATCAAAGCTATCACTAATTTCAATGTATAATTATAAAATATTCACGCGGTCAAGGTGGTAACAGTTTAGGACTGATTTTCGATGATAATGGTGTATCATTGAAAATTTGAGTCTACTGGCCAAAACTATGTCTTCCGGCTTATGTTATTTTAGTGTTTAATTTCCTTTTCCATTTATCTACGTGGCACGGTAGCCTACCCGGTAACGCAGCGGAGCAGTCACTTAGATTTTAATAAAACTATAACCATGCCTAGAAAGAGGTCAAATCTTTCCCAGTGTTCCAAAGGAGCTAAAAGATTGAGGATCATAAGATCCCAAGAATCTACCGAAGAGCGTCAGGAGAGACTTAATGCTGTTCGAGAACATCAGGCTTCAACTTGCTCCGTGAAAACCTCTTCGGATCGCGAAGCACACCTGCGTTCTCAGCTTATTTACGCATCTACATCCAGGTGTCTAGAGACCAGTGAAGAAAATGATGCGCGACTGACCGCTGATCGTGAACGTCTGCATTGTCTCGCGAGTTGGAGACATTCACGGAAAGAGAATTACGCTTGAGTTTTCAGCGTATCTACACACCGACTTCTAGGTATCTAGAGACAAGTGGGGAACGTGATACGCGACTGACTGTTGATCGTGAACGTCACGCATTGTCTCGCGAGTCGGAGACGTTCACGGATAGAGAATTGCGCTTCGACATCAGACGTATCAGATCTTCGATTTTGACGACACCGTTGTCGCTGGCATAAGCAACAGGTTCCGCGTACGAAGTCGCGGGCAGAAGCTAGTATCATAATATATTATGTCAAACAATCTATGTTGACTATGTTTAATTTGAGTCAGGCTGACGGGCAACAAATCGGACCTCTCAATACTTTTAACTCGACAATAAGTGGTGAATTTAACAATTAAACCACGCTCTGCTACCAGTTGTGTGAGACTGCACGAACAGACTCACGATGTCCGCGATTACGCGGAGCCCTAATCAAAATATATTTGTCCAAATTGACAAAGGAAAAACAACTATTCAATACACTGTCCAACACTGAATTTAGGAAATTACCGGCGTTCAAATGACACAAACAGGCCGGACATAACCAAAAAAATCACTCGCGGTCAAGACCCAAAATGGCGAGATTTCTCAATTTTCACTCAATTATCAACAAAATATCAAACACCGATCAAGATGGTATCGGATTAACAATAACTCAAAGTTTTCAAACAATAAAAACGCGACAACCGCGTGCATCAAAATTACAAGCACGGAGCGACCATTATTCAACCAAAATTGCACTGACAAGCAAACGTCATCGCACTCGCACAGACAACGAAACGTAATCTGTCAAACGTCAAAAGGTGCGTTCCGAGTCTTGGTGGACGAAACACCGGTATTATGAGTACTTTCCCTCCAGGTGGCATTACAAAATTCCACCCTGTATAGTCTTATGTCGCGGATAACTCTGCTTGTGCGATGTAGGAATTCTCAGCTCAGTTCATCGTTCGTGTCATAGATGGTGCTGTAGTACTTTTTGTTCTATGTTGCTTTGTAGTGCCGCTACGGGTTCCTCACCAGTTCTCCTAGATCGTAGACGCTGGGCGCTATGACGGCGGCGAGGGCCAGCCTCAGGGCAGTCGCGCGTCGCTCGGCCGGCTCCAGCTCCGCGCCGCCGCCCGCGCAGCCCACGTAGCGCAGCGCCGACCGGTAGTAGCGGGACATCGGACCGCGGACTCTAAATGTATAGTACTTATATCATCATCAGCCTATTAATGTTCCCACTGCTGGGACACAGGCCTCCTCTCTATGAGAGGGAATGGGCTATAATCCCCCACGCGGGCCCAGTGCGGGTTGGTAGATGTCACATGTCTTCGATTTTTTTGGTTCCAGGACATGCCGGTTTCCTCACGATGTTTTCCTTCACCGTTTTGAGAGCAGTGGTGATGAAATAAATTACACAAAGTAATGCGCCTGTCTTCGAACCCGTTCGAACCCACAACTTACTGTTCGTAAGTCGGGGCCGCCACCACTGGGCCACCGCTGCTCTCCTAAATTTATTTATTTGACTATAGTTTATTTCAACCTCACCTGTAATATTCAGAAGCCAGTTTATAAAACCTGCCGTGCACTGGGGTGACACCATCTGCATCCTCAAGTGTACCCTCCAGTTCTGTAATGATCTTCTCAGTGGCATCCAGGTCGTTCAGCTGTTCTAGGTAGATCTGACCTTGGAGGACCTGAAGGATGTTAAAATAGGCTAGTTTCCACCATCAATAAATTGCAAATCTTTTTAGTCCGTCAGTTAGAGTATTGGAAAATAATGGACACGTATTTTTTGTTTTTGTAAATCAGTGAGTAGTGACAAAAATAAAACGCATCAAAACTCGGGAGTGGGGGCTCGTGACGTCAGAATGCACTAAAGTTATACCATATTGAGAATTTTAAAAGCGTATTATCTTCGTCAATTTTGGTTAGCGTTACAAAAGAAAAAATACGGGTCAAATATATTTTGATAGTCTCAGCGGTCGGCAACAGGCGGACCGCGGTCCGGATATGGACCACGGTCCATATCCGGACCGCGGAAGATCGACCCTATGACCGCCGAATATTTGTTAACAATTCTTGAATATAAAAAGGAGAACTCTGAAGAGGTCATTGCAGTGTTTTAAGATTTGTGTCCGGTCCTAGGAATGAATTTTTCTTCAAGATTCTAAGATTTTGCTAAGATAGGAAAGCTGTGTCAAGAAATTGATGCATCGGCAGAATGGACTGATGTGGCTGCTTAGTTATTAATTTTTCAAAGCCAAATCTTCAAATGAATTTTGCATTGGGACTTAAATATAACTGGTGAAATTTGGTTGTAGGTACTACTGAATTTGTGCCTCGTTGATGGCAATTGGCTCGCCCCCAATTACATGGGACTTAAACATAACTGGTGAAATTTGGTTGTAGGTACTACTGAATTTGTGCCTCGTTGATGGCAATAGGGTCGCCCCCAATTACATGGGACTTAAACATAACTGGTGAAATTTGGTTGTAGGTACTACTGAATTTGTGCCTCGTTGATGGCAATAGGCTCACCCCCAATTACATGGGACTTAAACATAACTGGTGAAATTTGGTTGTAGGTACTACTGAATTTGTGCCTCGTTGATGGCAATAGGGTCGCCCCCAATTACATGGGACTTAAACATAACTGGTGAAATTTTGTTGTAGGTATTACTAAATTTGTACCTCATTGATGGCAATAGGCTCGCCCCCTATTACATGGTTGTACTATTAGGCACCTCTGCCTAACTCTTCGGGGATTATGTAACATGATAAATGTTAGATCTCACCTTACAAAGAGCAAGCGCTTCATCGTTGGCCTTCACCTTGACCTCAATCTTCTCCAAGAAGGCGATGGCCTCCTTTTTGTTGGTGTACTGCTTTATTATGTGTGCCACTATCTCCACCAACGACAGGGGATTTATTCTGAAAGTAGAAAAAGTGTGAAGTCAGTGCAGTTAGCATTAAAAAAAAAAGCCTTTTATTTCTAATCTCGCTTAAATTTACACACTTTTACATTAGGTACTTTTTTATAATTAAATGTTAGTCTTTAACTTATCCTAGTTAGTAGTGTTAGCTTTTATAAAATGTTGGAGATGTAGCCCCATTACGGGTAGGCCTCCTCCATCTTTTTGCACTTCTCACGGTCCTGGGCAATATTTAGCCAGTTTGAGCCAGCGGTCTGTGCTATATCGTCAGCCCATCTTTTAAAGGGTCTCCCGACCTTTCTTTTGCCCGGTGGCCCAGTCCATTTGGTGGTTTGGATAGTTCATCTGTTATCACTGCCAACTGTCACCAACAGATGGTGGCAGTTAGCATTATCAGCCTATAATGTTCCCATTGCTGGGACACAGGCCTCCTCTCTATGAGAGGGAATGGGCTAAAATCAAAATCAAAGCATTTATTTCAAGTAGGCCAGTTACAGGCACTTTTGAATTGTCGAAACAAAGATGAAAATTAAATGGAGCTACAGTCCCAGTCACAAAACATAAAAACTGTGAAAGTACTGTAGTTGCCCATTCCCTAGCGTAGATATCTATGGAGAAGAACTGGCAAGAAACTCCATGGACACTCTTTTATATCAAAATATTTTTACAATCTACCACGCAGGCCCAGTGTGGGTTGGTAGATGTCACATGTCTTCGAATGTTTGGTTCTGGGACATGTTGGTTTCCTCACGATGTTTTCCTTCACTGTTTTGAGAGCAGTGGTGTTAAAATAAATTACACATAGTAATGCGCCTGACTGGGTTCGAACCCACGACTTACTGTTCGTAAGTGGGGGCCGCCACCACTGGGCCAATTTCGTCTGCCAGCTCTTTTCCAACTATGTTGGGGTCAGCTTTCAGTCTAACCGGATGTTCTAGCGAGGACACTCCCGCCTGACCACCACTAAGCTGATTTTTGCTTGCACACGCAACATAGAAACACTCTCTGGCCCCGCCCCGTTGACTTTGTATAGAAATAATGAATGAAAAGATACCGAATCAGCCGAGCGCACTGACGACGCACGCCAAACGAGAGTTTATTGTTATTTTGCGCGCCAAAGTTGACGCTTTCATAATAGGCCCAAACTTTAAGGGGGCGTGGCTCGGCGCCTCCGCATGATTTAAGCGAAACAAAATTAAACTGGTCAGGCGGAAAAGACCACGATAGTACATGAAAAACTGTATAGCACATGGAGCTACTATCTGAACTAGTTACTGGGTAATACAGTACCACTTAGTAAGACTGCTTGTCAGACTTTCATACTATTAACTACCTGTAATGACTGTCAAAGATCTAGTAATGAAAGCCGGGACCGACAGCTTAACATGCTTTCTGAGGCACGGAGAATACTCAATGTGTAACAGATGGTCACCCATCCACAGACCAACAAGATCAACTTGTGCGACTGTTATTATTAACCAGTCCCAAGTGCCTGAGCATAAAATGAAGACTCAAGGAATAAGATGGGTTTTTCTTGGTTCCATACTCACTTGTTCTCAAAAAAGGATAAAAAGTTGGCGTAGAGTGTGATGAGGTGGTCACCTTCCTGCATGGATGGCTTCTCCACCAGCTCCTGAATCTTCAGCGTCAGCTGGTGCCATAGTCTGGAAACATATAGTTGATTGATTAGTTATGTCATCATCAGCCTTGCCTTTTCCCAACTATGTTGGGCTCGGCTTCCAATCTAACCGGATGCAGCTCAATACCAGTATTTTACATGGAGCCACTACCCACAACCCATTTAGTACTGGGTAATGCAATACCACTTGGTAAGACTGGTTGATAAAAAAAATTAAATTAAAAAATTAAATAGCGTTTGTGGTGACATCGTATTACAAAAAATGTTACTTTGCCAAACTGTAAAACCGTTTGTTGGCAGATGTAGTTCCCATATAAAACATTCTGCTTTTATGTTAGCTGAGTAAGCAATAGATTTTTCTGAAATGGACATGGGACTTAAACATGACTGGTGAAAATGTGGGTGAACTATACCTTGAGGGGTTTGCCAGCAGCTAGGTAGGAGAGTTTATAAATACACTTATTATCGCTGTTCTGCAAGGATAGTTCTAAACATAAGGATAGTTGCAAGATAGAAGCAGGGATCCTTTTAGGTTAATACATACTTGTAGTTGATGAAACAACAAGACAATAGGTGGTGATTGCAAAAGTCTTATGCCTCATAAAGACCGAGTGGCGTCCAAGAAATGGAAACAGAAGTGTTGTTCGGCCAGCGGCGAGATGGGCAGATGACATTGTTGCCATTGCAGGAATATCCTGGATGAGGCTGGCACAAGAGCGTGGGGCTTGGCACAAACAAAGATAGACCTATACCCAGCAGTGGGTGAAGTCAGGCTGTGGATGATGATGATGATGCCTCTTATAGGACAATTACTGGGAAATTAGGGAATATTATTGAATGCAGCTGTTGACAATTCAGTAAATTATTATACGTTCTTGAGAAGCATAACTAAGTTTATCAGAATATCGGGGACAAACAAGACTATATGAAAGAAACAATGAATCGCCGCGTTTCTCGATAAAAATCTTTTAATTTCGTTGTGGGGGCCAATAATTTGCTTCAAATCCTGGAAAAAATACTCCTGAGGGTGTTGAAAGAAAGCAAGGGGGTTATAAATTGAATAATTTCGAACAAAACACATTGTTTTCGAGAAAAAAGGGACGATGACACGGTGACTTTACAACTTTGTTATTACACGAAATATATCAGTAAGAAGCCTAAATACTCACTTTTTGTTGTACAGCTCTTCTAATTGAAGCCATTCTGCAGACAATTCGGGCTGAGTTGTCTGTTTGTTAGCAATAAAATCATTTACTTCAACGTTGTAAAACTTTACGCCTGTCGCCATTTTTCAGATTTACTTGTAATGATATGAAGTTAGGTGCGAGTAGAGAACCTGTCATCAGGTTTTTCGACAGGCAAGCACAGAAATTAACATTCAGCCTAACTGAAGTTAGCAACGTGTGCTGCCATCTAGTAGCGAGTAGCAGTAACTGTATTTTTAGTATTTGACAATAGATGGCGTACACTCATGAAAAATGTTGAATAATAAAATCTAGCCTAGAGTCTAGACAAGGGCGATGGACTTGATACCTGAACCTGTATTTTACACACTGATTTAGTGACCTAACAAGTTTCTAATGCCTGCAGCTATTGTAGAAAGAAGAAACTCGCGCTTGAAACTCTCTATTCTAGTAGAAAATCGTGATTTATTGAAGAATATTTCATTTCGTTGATTTATTTTGTACCTAATGACAAAATTATGCCTAGAGCGTCTTTCTAGTTCAGTTTTATTGAATGAAATAAATCTTAGAACATAAATCGTTGATTATTAGATGCAATTTCTATTCGTCAGCTAGACATTTTCTTAATTTTTATGTGACATCCACTTTCAGTTCGAAGGATTTGACCTGAAAAGTGACTGTCATTTATTTGTATGAAATAAGGAAATTAGCAGCAGGCAACTGTAGGGTAGGTGCTTTATGTAACTGGTTTAGTCTTTTTAGTAGGTAGGTACCTAATCGGCTTATCCATCTCTACTGTGTTTTACCTACACTATAATACATAGGCAGGTTTTTATAATATTACCCTATGCTAGTGGTATAGGTATTTCTTAAATGTCCTGTTTGCCTCAAAGTCTCTCTTAGTCTTAAAGTCGGCTCTAACATGGTATCTAGTGAAAAACCAACGTTTTTTTAAATTATTTGATTAGGTATGCTAACTTCATTTTAATTTTGATTGATAAACGTCCATGTCCTGTTCTTTTATTTTATATGAAGTTTCTGTCAATGTTTAAATTATTTGCAATAGCAAAACATCAAACAATCCAACCAATACCAACCTATCTTGGGCACTTACCCAAGATAGGTTTAGCCTAGTTTGGGGTCAATGTAAAACCTTTTTGTTGCAATTTTTTTACCAATAAAGTTTTTGTAATTTGCAATAAATGATGCGGAAAATGATTATTAAAAGTTTTAAACGTTTATTTCTACGTAGACTGACTTAAAAATGTTGACAAATACCTAGTTGTTTAATCAATTAGATAACTTCTTATGCCATTATATTGCTAGGCTGATCAATCTCTGATGAGGTGTTTTCGTCGTTATTTAAGTATTAATAATCCAGCTTATACCTATTCAAACATTTACTGTTTTCTATAATCTATGCTTGCCCTAGCTAGCATCATCTAAGTTTTGGCTATTTATAACTTAGGTACTGAACTACCTATTTTGGCGCACTTGTTCAGTGGGTTTAGGGTAAAAGTTACCTAGATCATTTATTTAATTTTTCTTTCATAGTGTTTTGATGGCAATGTAAATTAATTCAGTTCAAAATTTGACGAAGAGTGTAGCAATTTCAGTAGAGCGTCCATTAGTTCCTGTTGTGACTTATTAAAGTATCAGCACCCCTAGCCAAGTTAACAATCTACAATCGTTAACGCTAGTAGACAACTATTCAAATGAATAGGAATGACATCATCTCAACGTTAAATCACGTGATCAACACAAAGAATAGAAAATTCGTAGACGAGTTTACATCGTTCAAAATGATAGAATAGAATGTTATCATTTCTTTAGTGTTGATCGCTAAACTCTTTGGTAGGAACGCTCACTATAGACTAAAGTGTAGTTTTTGTCTACAGACATTAGAGAACGAGCGATCGACTCAGTCGATGTCAACTTGGCTACCAATTCAACGCTTTCTACAATCGCTTACGCCGAGGCGCTTACGATTGTAGAAAGAGAATCGATACGAAACGTTTGTAACTTGGCTAGGGGTGCAGGATAGACAGGACACGTTGTCAAGTGTCATATTTAATTATCTACCATAACTTTATGAAAGCGATGAGGATGATGTTATTTTTAAACAAAAAACCTGTATGTTAGGTACTAATAAAATTAACGGAAAAAAACTGCGGAAATTAAACTTTTTGCTTAAAATTCTTGGTGTAGGTACCTATAATTAATGATATTGGACAAAACCTTCAGTTATGTATTATTACCTAAATTGATTCCACGGAATTACTCGTAATAACTATAAGAAGAGTCCCATAAATAGGCAGACTGCTAGTTTTACTATACCTATAGACTTCAATTATTTTGGTCTAATACTAAATCAGGTATTTAATAGGCCACTCAAACGAAGTGACGTGCCTAGGAATTCAACCAGGGGCCAAAAATATGTGCAAGTGCAAGTGACAAGCAGACGTTTCAGTAACCCTGACATTATGAATGAGGAATCTAGGAGCTAGGAGCAAGCAAAGCTTGTAGGCTTAGTATTGAGTACCTACCGCTACTAACTTCAAGTGGGTTTACATGCATTTGTATTCATTGATACTAATTTTTGACTTTTCTTTATTTTTAGACAAGACGCCATTTTAATAGCCCACCCATCGTCATCATAATCTGCTTAGCCTTTTCCCAACTATGTTGAGGTCGTCTTCCAGTCTAACCAGATGCAGCTGAATACCAGTATTTTACATGGAGCGACTGCCTATCTGACCTCCACAACACAGTTAGTACTGGGTAATACGATATCCCTTCGAAAGACTGGTTGTGAGACTTTTGGGTCTCTGACTACTTGTAACGACTGTCAAAGATCTACAAATGATAGCCGGCTGGGCCTCTTAGTAAGAATGATTGTCTGACTTCCACTCATCGAAGTCACGTCCCGTCTCAAAAATCTACTAAATCTCGTGACGATTTTTCATGTAAAGTTGTAGCACGTGGTGACTACATTATTTTGTCTAACCTAGCTTATATAAAAAAAAGTTTCATGATCTAAGTATTATTAACTGTCTGTGGAATGGAAATAAAATGTATTCCCATATCATTTTGTATATTCATTTATTTATTAAAGTAATTTAAATGTATTTAATTTTGAAAGAGGTTATAGTTTGGCATATAAAAGTGAAGGTAACAAATGTAACAACTTCTTTAGTTTCGGAATTTAAGTTTTTTTTTTTTACACATGTCGTATTTTTATGGGATTGGCCCATCAGCAACAAACATGACGAGGTTTTATACAAAGTCAGGCCTTATAATCCCTTTGGGGAAATAATTTTCCAATGTCCTTCAGAGGGCTACGTTGTAAAAAGATCTTTTGGGCAAAATTTAATGCTTTACGTGGTTGTAAGTGAATTAAACATTTGTAGGGTCAGTTTTTATAAATTTTAATCCTAACTTATATAAAATTACAGCTGTAAGTAAATAAATTAAACTAAGTATGTTTTCAGAATACAGTTCATAATTTTGTTAGTAGGTATTTTAGTGTTAGTAACAATGGTTATTTTGTGATTAGGCAAGTATTTATAACAACTATTTGCTTTATTTAATAATAAACTATACGTATATACATAATTAATTAAAAACTATGAAATAAACTAAAATAAATAAACTAACAACAAATTATAAAAGGTAAGTTTTTATAACATAATTATTTATGTAGTTAGACCTAGTGTTTATCTAATTTAATATCGAGCTATCCTCAGCTTTTTAAATTAAAATATTTTGATATTTAAAATCGTTTCCTTGCAGATTTTTCTATACAGGTTGTGATGAGATTTATTACACCATTATAGTTATAGGTAGGTACACATAGCACTTCTATCAAAACACTAAGTAGGTAGGTATACAAATACCTTTTTCGTTTTAAAATTTAGTGTTAGTGATTATTAAGATATATGGCATCCATAGAAAGTGTCTCAAGGTAAAAATCCAATTTATTTTTAACAGAAAAACTGTCCTCCATTTCATTCAATTCTACCAGTGTTTACCCACATAGATATTAATTGCCAATGTAAAATTATGATAACATAAGAATGACACAGATTTTTAGAACAAAGATTTGAGTGGTATACTACAACTAAAAAACCCCATTACCTAAAAAAACACTTTCTAATTAAATTCAGGGCTTACAAGGTAAAATCGAGTCCTCCTATTGTTGAAGTCGGTTAAAATGTAGCCTATGTTACCCGGGATGTAATAACTAATCGATTGACACCTTATTCATTAAAATCAGATGAATAGTGCGCTACGGAGGAACATACGTAATAAATAGGTACATACATACAGGGTGTAAAAGACCTCATCACGTAGCCTGTAACAAAGTAGTCTGTACATCAAACTAAGTAACTTCACGCAAAAATTATTGCTGGGAACCGACTTTTTTTTTGGGGTGAAAAATCATGTTTTGTGGTAGAACTCAATGTAACGCTCTTAAATTTGCTGCTGCTGTTGCATTGTGCTGATAGATGGATTGAATAGTACGGGGGTCGTGGAGGTGTTTAAAGTAAAAATATTATTAAAAACTTGTATTTAAAAAAAATACTTGTCAAAAAGTTGGAACTTTGACCCCCAATATCTCCGTAACTAGAAGGTTCCCAGGTATGGTGTAGAACAAAAAATGATCGCAATGACGAGGAGAACAAGTGCCTTCCGGCTTCGTTAAGAGGTGTTTTACACCCTTTAGATATAAAATCATAACTAGGAAGGTTTATAATTTTGGTTTCGCCGTAGTCGAATAAGAGTGTCATTTGGTTATGAAGGAATGACAGAGACAACGGTCTAAAACAGTGTTTTTGAACCTGTGGGTCGCGACCCCCTGGGGAGTTGCGATGCCTCTTTAGGTGGTCGCGAAAACTACCTCAATAAACAAAACAAAGCCTAGAAAGATAAGTTTAATAATAAAATAAAAACATTAAATAGAATTCCAAATTTAATCATTATACAGGGTGTAAAAGACCTCATCATGAAGCCGTCAACCAAGCATTCTGTTCATCAAACTAAGTAACTTTACGCTAAAATTATTGCTGGGAAACGACTTTTTTTTTGGGGTGAAAAATCATGTTTTGTGTTAGAACTCAATGCAACGCATTTTTCATTTATTTTATTATAATATATAATATATTACAAATATTAAACCCATACATTTTTTTATGCCTTTGCTTAATTAGGATTCGGATAAATAAAGGGTGTAAAACACCTCTTAACGAAGCCGAAAGGCACTTGTTCTCCTCGTCATTGCGATCATTTTTTTTTTATCTACACCATACCTGGGAACCTTCTAGTTACGGAGATATTGGGGGTCAAAGTTCCAACTTTTCGACAAGTTTTTTTTTTTTAAAACAAGTTTTTAATGTAAGATTTTTACTTTATACACCTCCACGACCCCCGTACTATTCAATCCATCCATCAACACAATGCGTTACATTGAGTTCTACCACAAAACATGATGTTTCACCCCAAAAAAAAAAAGTTCCCCAGCCATAACTTTTTGCGTAAAGTTACTTAGTTTGATGTACAGAATGCTTGGTTGACGGCTTCGTGATGAGGTCTTTAACACCCTGTATGTAGTTTTATTCGGACCAAAGTCACGAGGCAGAGCTAGTTAATGTATAACCTAAGTTTACACCCTGATAGGTGCTTTTAACCTGAGAGTATAGGGTTCTGATTTCGATTCCCAGGTCGGGCAAAGTGTTATTGGGTTTTTCATTAGGAATTTCGCAGTAGCAGCCACGGAGTTTGAATTTGCGCCCGGTTGATGGTAATAGGCTCGCTCCCTATTACATGGGACTTAAACATAACTGTCGAAATGAGGGTGTACTATTAAGTACACCTCTGCCTAACCCGTCCGGGATTAGAGGCGTGATGTTATGTTACGTGCTTTTCAAAATTGTGGCTAAATAATAACAGCCGCTCGGGTCGATCTTTAGGTTAAGCCGTGCTTGCTGAGGTTGGTCTGTGGATGGGTGACCACCCTTACATACCGAGTCTCATCCGTGCCTCGGAAAGCACGTTAAGCTGTTGGTCCCGGCTGTCATTTGAAGATCTTTGACAGTCGTTACAGGTAGTCAGTGGCCCAAAAAGTCTGACCCCCAGGGGGTATCGTATTATCCAGTACTAACTGGGTTGTGGAGGTCAGATAGGCAGTCGCTCCATGTAAAATACTGGTATTCAGCTGCATCCGGTTAGACTGGAAGCCGACCCCAACATAGTTGGGAAAAGGCTACGCAGATGATGACAAAAACACACAAATTGGTTTAGGTATTAATTCGACGATTTTTTTTCCTTTACTAAATCGTAAAAGTTACAAAAACAAAAAATAAATTGGGACTATTAACTGCTGACCTTACCCTATTAGCCATTTTTAAAAAAAAACAATGAACGGAAACACAATACATAATGTCCATTTGATCACCAATAAACTATTAAAATTTTATATTTATTTTAATATCTAATTCTTCGAATGTTTTATCTCGAACTAATGTTAGTCCGTATGTGCACATTTTACAACGTAACTCAAAAACCACTGAATCGATTTTGAAGAAAGTAGCATTTTTGTATAGCTAGATTAAGCAGCAAA
This sequence comes from Xestia xanthographa, assembly GCA_905147715.2. Classification (NCBI taxonomy): domain Eukaryota; kingdom Metazoa; phylum Arthropoda; class Insecta; order Lepidoptera; family Noctuidae; genus Xestia; species Xestia xanthographa. The sequence goes on from LR990667.1 coordinate 22,719,874, forward strand.
AAATCGTGGAAAAATACTTTTTCTGTACGTTTAATTGAGCTGGGATATTTCACAAAAACTGTTGGCCTGTTGATATAATAGGTTCAAAATAATCATAACATATATCATAAAATTATTTATTCTTAATATTCCTATTACTTTTAATATTTTATAAATACAAGTCATCTCATCTTACTATACTAGTATTAATGTAAAAGTTTGTAAGGGTGGATGTATGTTTGTTACTCTTTTACACGAAAACTACTGAACGGTTTTGGATAAAATTTGGCACATAGATAGTTTATAACCTGGATTAACGTATAGGATACTATTTATTCCAGTAATATGATCCCGTGAGACAGTTACCGAACTTCACGCGGGCGAGGCCGCGGGCATAAGCTAGTAATAATATATTTTAACTAGTATTTGCTTGGGTGCGCGAGCTGCGCGCAGCTCGCGTGTCGTCGTGTTCTTAAGACGTATTCCATACCCTTATAAATTTTGAGAATCCATAAGAATCCTTAAAATAATTGGAAAATCCGTTACAACTACCCCTAAATCAGTATGAAAACCCTTAAGAACCCCTAAAACATTCTAAAAACTAAATCAATAAAAAAATGAGAATTCATTAGAATCGTTAAAAGCTGAGTTACGCTTCACCCACTCAACCTTCGTTACGCTGCGGAGGTCGCCGGCTCGCTTCGCTCGCCACCTCCCCCCTTCGCTCCACTCGGTCTCGCAGGTTCGCTCCACTCAGAACCTACCACCACCGGACAGGTTTCGACGCCTACTATAATATTTGTTCAAACACCCAATGGCTATCTCTAACCGTTACGAAGTAACAGCCCTTTCAATTTTAGGGGAGGTTGGGGAGAGGAGGATACCCTCTATATACAAATTTAAACGCTCCTCAATAATAATTTATAGTAAAAATCAAAAAGCCGCTACGTGTCCTAGTTTCCGAGATACGATGGGGGGAGGGGTGAAGGGGGGGGGAGAAGGGAGTTTTGAAAAATGATTTTGACTAACTCTAGGCCCCTTCTTACGAATCTGAAAAAAAAAATGTTCCAAGTCTCTCAACTTCCGAGATCCGCCTAAAGGGGGGAGAAGGGGGGAAAAGGGGTCAATTTTAAAAACTGGTTTTTACTTTTCCAAGCCTCCTCTATACGAATCTGAAAAAAATGTTCCAAGTCTCTTTGTTTCCGAGATACGATAGAGAGGGGGAGGAAGGGGGGCGAAAAGGGGAGGTTTGGCACTTTTCCCATACTCGCGGGAGTTACTTGTTTACGAATCTGTCAAAATATACCCACCTCCCCATCCACCATCTGGGAGAACAATTATGTCAGTGAGTGAGTCAGTCAGTCAGTCAGTGGTAATCGAGCTTTATATAGTATAACTAGTATTTGCGTGGGTGCGCGAGCTGCGCGCAGCTCGCGTGTTGTCGTGTTCTTAAGAAGTATTCCTCACCATCATAAAATTTTGAGAATCCATAGGAATCCTAAAATGAATTGGATGCTCCGTTAGAATTACCCCTAAATCAGTATGAAAACCCTTAAGAACCCCTAAAACATTCTAAAACCTAATTCAATAAAAAAAAAATAAAAAAAAAAGAATTCATTAGAAACGTTAAAAGCTGAGTTACGCTTCACCCGCTCAACCTTCGTTACGCTAAGGAGGTCGCTGGCTCGCTTCGCTCGCTACCTCCCCCCTTCGCTCCACTCAGAACCTACCTACCATCAGACAGATTTCGGCGCCTACTATAATATTTGTTCAAATACCCAATGGCTATCTCTGACCGTTACGAAGTTATAGCCCTTTTATTTTTAGGGGAGGTTGGGGAGAGGAGGATACCCTCCGTATACAAATTTAAACGCTCCTCAATAATAATTTATACTAAAAATCAAAAAGCCGCTACGTGTCTTAGTTTCCGAGATACGATGGGGGGAGGGGTGAAGGGGGGGAGAGTGGGGAGTTTTGAAAAATGATTTTGTCTAACGCGTTGCCCCTTTATAAGAATCTGAAAAAAAAAATGTTCCAAGTCTCTCAATTTCCAAGATCCACCTAAAGGGGGGAGAAGGGGGAAAAAGAAGTCAATTTTGAAAACTGGTTTTTAATTCTCCGAGCCTCCTCTATACGAATCCGTAAAAAACGAAAAATACGGGTCTCTTTGTTTCCGAGATACGATAGAGAGGGGGAGGAAGGGGGGCGAAAAGGGGAGGTTTGGCACTTTTCCCATACTCGCGGGAGTTACTTGTTTACGAATCTGTCAAAATATACCCACCTCCCCATCCACCATCTGGGAGAACAATTATGTCAGTGAGTCAGTCAGTCAGTCAGTGAGTGGTAATCGAGCTTTATATAATAGAACTAGTATTTGCGTGGGTGCGCGAGCTGCGCGCAGCTCGCGTGTTGTTGTGTTCTTGAGAAGTATACCTTACCATGATAAAATTTTGAGAATCCATAGGAATCCTTAAAATAATTGGAAAATCCGTTACAACTACCCCTAAATCAGTATGAAAACCCTTAAGAACCCCTAAAACATTATAAAATTAATATAAAAAAAAACCTAATAAAATAAAAGTAAAAAACCTTACTTAAAAGCTGAGACCCATTAAAAAAAACATAACCCTAAAGTTGCTTGTCGTCGCCCATGAGTTACGCTTCACCCACTCGACCTTCGTTACGCTACGGAGGTCGCCGGCTCGCTACGCTCGCCACCTCCCCCCTTCTCTCCACTCGGTCTCGCAGGTTCGCTCCACTCGGGACTTACCACCACCGGACAGGTTTCGACGCCTACTATAATATTTGTTCAAACACATAATGGCTATCTCTGACCGTTACGAAGTTATAGGCCTTATATTTTTAGGGGAGGTTGGGGAGAGGAGGATACCCTCCGTATATAAATTTAAACGCTCCTCAATAATAATTTACATTAAAAATCAAAAAGCCGCTACGTGTCCTAGTTTTCGAGATACGATGGGGGGAGGGGTGAAGGGGGGGAGAGTGGGGAATTTTGAAAACTGATTTTGACTAACGCGTTGCCCCTTTATATGAATCTGAAAAAAAAAATGATCCAAGTCTCTCAACTTCCGAGATCCGCCTAAAGGGGGGAGAAGGGGGAAAAAGGGGTCAATTTTGAAAACTGGTTTTTACTTTTCCAAGCCTCCTCTATACGAATCCGTAAAAAACGAAAAATACGGGTCTCTTTGTTTCCGAGATACGACAGGGAGGGGGAGGCAGGGGGGTGAAAAGGGGAGGTTTGGCACTTTTCCCATACTCGCGGGAGTTACTTGTTTACGAATCTGCCAAAATATACCCACCTCCCCATCCACCATCTGGGAGAACAATTATGTCAGTGAGTCAGTCAGTCAGTCAGTGAGTGGTAATCGAGCTTTATATAGTATAACTAGTATTTGCGTGGGTGCGCGAGCTGCGCGCAGCTCGCGTGTTGTCGTGTTCTTGAGAAGTATCCTTACCATCATAAAATTTTGAGAATCTATAGGAATCCTTAAAATAATTGGAAAATCCGTTACAATTACCCCTAAATCAGTATGAAAGCCCAGAACCCCTAAAATATTATGAAATTAATATAAAAAAAAACCTAGTAAAATAAAAGTAAAAAACCTTACTTAAAATCTGAGACCCATTAAAAAAAACATAACCCTAAAGTTGCTTGTCGTCGCCCCTGAGTTACGCTTCACCCACTCGACCTTCGTTACGCTACGGAGGTCGCCGGCTCGCTTCGCTCGCCACCTCCCCCCTTCTCTCCACTCGGTTTCGCAGGTTCGCTCCACTCGGGACTTACCACCACCGGACAGGTTTCGACGCCTACTATAATATTTGTTCAAACACATAATGGCTATCTCTGACCGTTACGAAGTTATAGCCCTTTTATTTTTAGAGGAGGTTGGGGAGGGGAGGATACCCTTCGTATACAAATATTAAAACCCTTAAGAACCCCTAAAACATTCTAAAAACCAAATAAAATTAAAGTAAAAAACCGTATTTAAAAACTCAGTCCCATAAAAAAAAAACAATACCCTAAAGTTTGCTTGTCGTCGGCCTGAGTTACGCTTCACCCACTCAACCTTCGTTACGCTGCGGAGGTCGCCGGCTCGCTTCGCTCGCCACCTCCCCCCCTCGCTCCACTCGGTCTCGCAGGTTCGCTTCACTCAGAACCTACCTACCACCAGACAGGTTTCGACGCCTACTATAATATTTGTTCAAACACATAATGGCTATCTCTGACCGTTACGAAGTTATAGCCCTTTTATTTTTAGGGGAGGTTGGGGAGGAGAGGATACCCTCCGTATACAAATTTCAACGCCCCTCAATAGTTTTAGGTAAGAATCAAAAGATTTTTCAGTAGTAAAAAAAGGGGTGGAGTGGGGGTGAAGGGGGGAGAGTGGGGAGTTTTGAAAAATGATTTTGACTAACGCGTTGCCCCTTTATATGAATCTGAAAAAAAAATGTTCCAAGTCTCTTAATTTTCGAGATCCGCCTAAAGGGGGTGAAAAGGGGGGCAAGGGGGGCAACTTTGAAAACTGGTTTTTACTTCTCCGAGCCTCTTCTATACGAATCCGTAAAAATCGAAAAATACGGGTCTCTTTGTTTCCGAGATACGATAGGGAGGGGGAGGAAGGGGGGCGAAAAGGGGAGGTTTGGCACTTTTCCCATACTCGCGGGAGTTACTTGTTTACGAATCTGTCAAAATATACCCACCTCCCCATCCACCATCAGGGAGAACAATTCTGTCAGTGAGTCAGTGAGTGAGTGGTAATCGAGCTTTATATAGTATAACTAGTATTTGCGTGGGTGCGCGAGCTGCGCGCAGCTCGCGTGTTGTCGTGTTCTTGGGAAGTATTCCTCACCATCATAAAATTTTGAGAATCCATAGGAATCCTTAAAATAATTGGAAAATCCGTTACAACTACCCCTAAATCAGTATGAAAACCGTTAAGAACCCCTAAAAACGAGTCGAGTTACGCTTCACCCACTCAACCTTCGTTACGCTGCGGAGGTCGCCGGCTCGCTTCGCTCGCCACCTCCCCCCTTCGCTCCACTCAGAACCTACCTACCACCAGACAGGTTTCGACGCCTACTATAATATTTGTTCAATCACATAATTGCTATCTCTGACCGTTACGAAGTTATAGCCCTTTTATTTTTAGGGGAGGTTGGGGAGGGGAGGATACCCTCCGTGTACAAATTTAAACGCTCCTCATCAATAATTTATAGTAAAAATCAAAAGGCCGCTACGTGTCCTAGTTTCCGAGATACGATGGGGGAGGAGTGAAGGGGGGGAGAGTGGGGAGTTTTGAAAAATTATTTTGACTAACTCTAGGCCCCTTCTTACGAATCTGAAAAAAAAAATGTTCCAAGTCTCTCAACTTCCGAGATCCGCCTAAAGGGGAGAGAAGGGGGAAAAAGGGGTCAATTTTGAAAACTGGTTTTTACTTTCCCGAGCCTCCTCTATACGAATTTGAAAAAAAATATGTTCCAAGTCTCTTTGTTTCTGAGATACGATAGGGAGGGGAGGAAGGGGGGTGAAAAGGGGAGGTTTGGCACTTTTCCCATACTCGCGGGAGTTACTTGTTTACGAATCTGTCAAAATATACCCACCTCCCCATCCACCATCAGGGAGAACAATTCTGTCAGTGAGTCAGTGAGTGAGTGGTAATCGAGCTTTATATAGTATAATTTTTAGTAACATTTTATTCTAAGTATGGCTATTTTTATTACGAAATTGATATCTCATTTTTCTTTTAATATAATATCTATAAATATAATAAAACAGTAACAAAAGAAAAACTGTACATTGAGAATTTTCAAGCAAAAATAAGTGGCTTTTATTAGAAAAACGTAACTGATGACAAAAAGTGACTTTTTAGAATTTTTGTCTGTTTGTCTGTGTGTATGGTACGGCTTCACGACAAAACTACTGGATAGATTGAATTGAAATTTAGCAAAAATGTTCTTTGTAAACCAAGGAAGGCTGTAGGCTACATATTATCACGCCTTATGTTATGGGAGGTAAGCAATATTGATTTTAAAAGGTTTTTGTTTGTAATTGAAGCACAAAATTACATGTTATGTGACGCAGACGAAGTTGCGCGGGTCAGCTAGTTATAAATAATGGGACTTGGTTAGCAGTCCTCTAAATTATCTGGTTTAGCTTCACTCACAGTTTAGCTGTTGGTAGCTCAATGGGGTAGATGACACACTCATCAATTGAGACACTTTTTAAGAGCTGTCAAAACGCTGTTCTCTCATAGATTTTGTATGACTGTGACGTCACTATTTTGTCATCTCAATGACTCAACTATTTATTGATTTCAAAGCAACTAAAAATCGAATTTGGCAATTAACTGAAAATAAATCAGGTTTTCTGGCCCAAAATAAAGTGTTTTTTTTAGAGATTGGTGTCTTGGAATTATAGTTTTATGGTGTCGTCTAACCTATGGAGGTCAACCAGCATTGTGGGCTCCTCCATAGTATCCATGGCTACAATCATCATCATCGTCTGCCTAGCCTTTTCCCAACTATGTTGAGGTCTGCTTTCAGTCTTACCAGATGCATCTGAAGACCAGTATTTTACATGGAGTGACTGAATATCTGACATCCACAACCCAGTTAGTACTGGAGAATACGATACCCCTTGGTAAGACTGGTTGTCAGCCTTTCAGACCACTGCCTACCTGTAACGCCTGTCAAAGATCTACAAATGACAGCCGGGACCAGCGGCTTGACGTGCTCTTCGAGGCACGGAATTACAATTCAGTTCCTGGGTAATACGACACCCCATCGTCATACTTCATCATTTTCTCTCTGTTCTCGTTACTTCAGGTGAGAAACTGGTATTTGGCTGGTTTAGTTCCCTTCAACATGGTTGAGTTGAATGGCGCCGGTACATGCGTCATGTTTGTGAACGGGCGCTGTCAGTTGGGACTGGTCATCTCTTAGCTGCCAAGGTTCATTTTGATTAGGTACTTTATTCATAAATTGTTGATCTAATCTTTTACTCTGGACGCTCTTAGTGTGCACGTCTTTCTACATCGTTCTCACATATATGTATAATCTCAAAATTAATGATGTAACCAAGATTTTGTAACAATATTTTGTTTTTAAAAGAGTGTCCATGGAGTTTCTTGCCCGTTCTTCTCCATAGAGATCTACGCTAGGGAATGGACAACTACAGTACTTTCTCAAGTTATTACGCCTTGTGACTGGGACTGTAGCTTTGATTTTCTTTTTTGTATTTTTGACTTTCAAAAGTGCCGTAATGGTCTAATTGAAATAAATGCTTTGAGTTTGAGTTTGAGTTTGTGTGGAACTCGTTTTCTTCTTCTATTTTTCCACTGATCTTACAAAATACTTCTTTTCTGATCTTTGGTGGCGGGACGATTTGGACGCGTACCGCGAGGGTTGGTTCGAGGAGGCACGATAAAAGAGCACATGGAAAGAATTAGGGGAAGCCTTTGCCCAGCAGTGGGAACATTAATAGCCTGATGATGATGATGAATAGGGGGCGAACCTATAGCCATCAACCGGATACAAATACGGACTCCGTGGTTGCTACTGAGAAATTCCTGACGGAAAGACCCAATAACACTTTGCACGAGCAGGGAATCGAACCCAGGACCTACAGCAGTCAGTTTGTTAGAATACACCGGGAAAATAATTAACAAGGATATACCCTCACCTGAAAGGGCTCCTCCTTACACACAACAGTCAACACATTGACAGCCACGAGCCTGGGAGGCTGTTCATCATTGTCCTCCACGCAGACCAGAGACAGGTTATCCTTTAGCGGGAAAGGTTCTGGAGGTTCTTCACTGCTGATGGGTAGTTTTGGCTTGGTTTAGTTACAGGCTAACAATAAAAAAAACCCGTCATCACACTAATATTATGCACTATAGGTTCTGCCAGCGGCTTCGCCCGTGTGAAGTTGGATAATTGTCCCATGGGATCTTACTTACCGGGATAATAGGATCCTAAGTTTTAATCTAGGTTATAAACTATCTGTGTGCAAAATTTCATCCAAATCCGTTCAGTAGTTTTTGCGTGAAAGAGTAACAAACATCTATACTCACAAATTTTCGCATTTATAAGATTAAGTAGGACATACAGGGTGTAAAAGACATTCTGTACATCAAACTAAGTAACTTTACGCAAAAATTATTGCTGGGAAACTACTTTTTGTTTTGGGGTGAAAAATCATGTTTTGTAGTAGAACTCAATGTAACGCACTCAAAACATTGTGCTGATGGATGGATTGAATAGTACGGGGGTCGTGGAGGTGTTTAAAATAAAAAACTTACATTCAAAAATTGTCAAAAGTTGGAACTTTGACCCCCAATATCTCCGTAACTAGAAAGTTCCCAGGTATGGTGTAGAACAAAAAAATGATCGCAATGACGGGGAGAACAAGTGCCTTTCGGCTTCGTTAAGAGGTGTTTCACACTCTTTATACGAGTAGTAGGAAGTAGGAAGCGAAAGTTTGTACATTGTCTATGTTTGTTACTCCTTCACGCTCAAACGGCTTAACAAATTTGGATGAAATTTAGTATCAAGGTAGTTTATATTCTGGATTAACACATAGGATACTTTTTATCCCAATGGTATGATCCCATGGGACAATTTTCGAACTTGACGCGGGCAAAACCGCTGGCCTAAGCTAGTTCTACATTATACATCTTAAAATCCTCATCATCAGTTACATGCAATCTTCTTTCATCATTATCTTGAAAGAAATACTGAAAAGTATTTATTGAACTTACACAGGACATAACAGAAACAAAAAGTAAACGAGAGAAAAATAAAAAAAACAATCAAAATAGTCCTGTGCAAGGCCAAAAGGCTCCTATCTCAGCAAAGTGCTGTGACATTTAAAAAAAAGTCACAGCGCTGGTATTCTGATAGGGCCCAGAGTGATGCCACGGTCTTAAACAAATATAAATTTATAATACATAATAATAAACAACCGCCGTGTGGTATCCGGCAGAGTAGAATAGAACCAACCCATTACACTCACGGGTGTCGTATAAGGCGACTAATGTCTGAGGCAGAATACCTTGCGCCTCCGTAGACCAGAGAATGGGCAGCAGCGTTTTCTGTTAGTCTTTCATCACTGCGATCTCCAATCCGCCTGCCAAGCGTTGAGATTACGGCAAATTCCTCCCATCATGGGCGAGGCTTATGTCCAGCAGTGGACGTTAGTGGCTGTTGTAGTGTAGTAATAAACAAATATAAATATTTGTATTATAAAAATATAGGTTAGGTCTTCTTCCACACTTCTCTATTACTCTCCATCTCATCAGACACTTCCTCTCTTACCATATCATCCTTCACACAGTCCATCCATCGTTACTTTGGTCTTCGTCTACTCTTCATAACCATTGTTTTTTTATGGGCTTTAAATGCACCCAAATACTTATACTGGTCCATCCTGACAAATCACACCGCTACCAACTAACTATTCAGCATCATCATCCATCATCATATCCGCCTGGAATCAGCCACTGCTAGGTATAGGCCTTCCATTTCTTCTGTCACACTTCCTGGTTCTGTGACTCCCTGATCCAGGTGTTTCTCACGACTTTGGCGATATCGTTAACCCAATTTAACTCCGTTTTTGGACTGCCCTGGTTTCTTAGGCCCAATCTTGGCCACCATTCGGTCAAAACTTTGCTCCATCGGTCATCTCCGCGTGAAGCCAGATGTCATTCCCAGTTGGGAATTTGAGGCGTATCGCCCTGGGGTTGCGGGACTGTTCGAAAGAGATACCGTGGCTCCGGAACACAAAGGGCGATGAAGGAACATGGATGGGTTTTAGTCAGTAAAAGTCTGACACTCTCTCCTGCTCCGTCCAGAGCGGCAGGAGTCATTTGATGATTTCGCATACGAAAAAAAAAAGGCGTGTCGCCCTATCGATGACGTATTATAAAACTGCTTACTAGGTAATCATCTGATTTATTCTTCGTTTGTCCCACTGAGTTTCGGCCCACATAACAAAATCCTGGTTTGTCCCGAAGAATATGGTTCCTTCGTCCTAAAACATATCTCAATGTGGATTTTTCTCAAATAGCTCGGGAAAGGAAAAGAGTCTCAAACAGAAACTGGTTGCTATACTTGCTTCCCATCCTCTTTACCGTCAATTGAGAGCTCATGGACTCACCAAAGCTCTCGTTAACCACCCTGGAAAGCCACCGAATGTAGTCGTGGTGGCTGATTGGCTAGATGGCATCGTGGTGATCATCACTGTAAGCCTTCATCATCCCACAGTTGGGCAAAGCATTTATTGAAGAAGACACACATTTAAACATGAAGAGCTGTTACAGACTTTTTTTGAATTCTCAAAAAAAGAAAGATAAAATTAAAGTCAGGCAACAAGGCATAATAACTGTGAATGTACGTATACTGTAGTTACCTATCTAAAGCGTAGATTTCTACGGAGATGATGGAGGAGAATGGGCAAGAAACTCCATGGATAGACATTCTTTTTTCCAAAAATATTGTTACAAAATATCCTCTGTCCTGTTGAAGCTGCTTGGCAAAAGCTTCTCCCCATTAATTCCAGTTCTTCCAACCCTGGGCCAATGAGACAACTGGTCTTCTATTACACCCAATATAAAAAATTGGCCAAAACCAATTTAGTTCAAAAGTCTTCTAACACGCTTAAAGCGACTAACAGATTCTTCGATCTTAATTTCTAGATTGTTACAGAAATAGCCAGACATAAGTTTAAGACTTAGATATCATCAATCGATTTAGATTTAGATAGACTGACGGTTTGGTCACAGTACGTACCTATATAATCTTGGTATGGTTTCATATTTCAATAAAAATATATAGTAAAGTCCATGAACCTATTTAAAAAACGGAAGGAATGAGTTTTAAAATTTTCCACTTTTAAAACTCATTCCTTCCGTTTTTATGGATGGAATTTAATTGTTATTTTTAAAAAATAGTAATTTAAATTAAAAATATAAAAGTTAAATAATTTAAAATAAAATTTCTAAAAATAAATAGGTAGGTATAGATTTTGTTTAAAACTTTTTTAACGGTAAATTATTGGTATGGTTTGTTTAAAGGTAGGTAGTTAGCCGTGATATGTATACCTACGGATACTGGATGCCTCTTTTAGGCGTAACTCGTAGCTAGCACCGTTTACAAGGTTACCGTACGCAACCGCGTCGGCCCGCCATTTCTACCAAGCAAGCCGCGCGCGCGCCTGTCCCGCCAACGACAACCATAGGCTCCCGTCACCCCATCCCCAAACAACCCTTACCAACCACCCAATAACCAACCAACCTTCCCAAAATATCCCTCAACTTTAAAAAAAAAAAATATTAAAATTGAGCCCTTTTTTTAAATAAAACCCTACGAAATTAAAATCGAAAATACACCGTGTATTGCTAAAGTTAATTTTCTTGTAAATTCGATCGCTTGCTTCGAGATTACAACCACGTGTTACGAATCGGTCTTGTACAACCATATTTGATACATGGAATGATTTTTCGGTCCCTTATCTAGGTAGAATACCTTATTTATCGAATGTTTTATTATCATTTGAGTGTTCAAAGTGTTTTGGCATCGGTGGCAGGGCGCGCGGGTGTCGGCCCGATTCTCCGTAGGCCTAAATTCGCGGGCACCGCGCGATTCCGCGAAATTTTTGCACAAATAACCGAGGTTTGTTTCCAATAAGATTCTTATAGGCCTATTTGGAAAATTGTCGTTTTGTGCTTGAAATTTATTCAAGTTTACGAATAAAAGATATTTTTGTTGTATTTCCAAGTGTTTCTATGTTTTTTCTACGTTTTTGTGAAGTGACTGTGTGCCCACGCGCGGAGGAGTGATTTGAAGCTTATGTGACTCTGTAAAATGGATTTTTCGTCATGGTTCCTGTGAAAATGTAAGTATTAGTGTTACTTTACCTGTATTATCATGAACTAAAATGAAAACAATCCATTTAAAGGTGGTTTTTGGCCGATTTCCCGTGAAAAATGGTTTCGGCACGCGAACGGACGAAAAAGTTGTCAAAACAGCGAAAAACTTTTATTAAACGCTTAAAAATGTTTTAATATAAGTTAATCTATGTTATATTCTTCTTTAATTATACAGATTTGATTTATTTAGTTATTATTTAAAAGGTTAAAATCCGTCCTAAAGTTCGTGTAGCTATCAAAATCACTTCCGCGCGGTCTTCCATAGTTTTAAGGTATAATATTGCTAAAAAAGACCCAAATCTTCGTAGAATGAGGATTAATTGAAATTAAAAATACTTAATTTTACGTCTAATAGACTAATACTTAGAAGTTTATCAATTTAGTGTATTAAAATAGCCAAATCAAAGTGTATTCTTGATTTTTTAAGATTCTCGGCTCTGCCGTAGTCTTTTAGGTATAAAACAAAGAAAAAATGTTGATTATAGAATAAAAAACATAATCAAAATGTGTTCTACAACAGACCCTTTATTGTTTTCCCGAAATATTAATTTATATAATTGTAAATCCTTTTTAATAAACCTTTAAACAATTGCAAAGTAAAATCGGAAAGAAATTCAGGCTATTTCAAGTTTTAAAAACCATAAACTATTAAAAAATCATGGCATAGTTTAAATATCGAAAGTTGAAACCTTAAATCGTATTTAAAATTACAGTTTTACTTTAAAATCATATAAAAATCTCATAAATGCTACAAGAAGAGTATTCACAAGATATTTTGAAGAACATTTTTGTGTTTCTTGCAACACGACTTAGGCCTAAAGTTTTAAACCATAATTTAAACATTTAGAAGGAAATAGACGATAAATTTCCAAAAATCATATAAATACGTATCCCTAAATCAATTTTATTTAGCCATAAATATAGCATATAAGTGTTAAAATTAAAATATATATCTCATCCTAATTCTGGTCCCAACAGGAATTTGTAGGGTTAAAATTTGACGCACATACGTCGTTTTAAACACTGAAGAATTACCTACAAGCATTTATTAATTTGATCTGTAATATTAAAAAAACGACTGAATTATTCTTAAAAAAAACTATGTTGAGTCTAGACGCCCACTTTGTTCTTTAAATTAGTATTTCCTATCCAGACAAGTTGTGTCTTCGATAATATTTCCCACCAGCAAAAATACTGAAGTTCCATACAAAATTACACCCCGTATTTCACCCCTTTGGGGAATGTATTTATAAAAAAATCTTCTTTACTGCTTATCCTTGTTATGTCAAGAATTCTTGTGGTCCAGTGGTTTAAACAGTGTGTTACCTTAAAGTGAATTAAAGGTATTTTGGACTTCTAGGACTTGATTCACAAAGATTGACAGCAAAGAGCTTTGATAGATTTCAATGTTACTCTTGTCAAAGTAATCAAAATTATTTGAGACTTTTTAAAAGCAAATAATATGAAGTTCCTTTTGCTGGAGTCTTTTTTCCACCATTTTAATTAAATCTTTAAATGAGTCTATAAGCGAGTAGGAAGATATATCTTGAACAATCAGCCCATCAGCCAATTTCCACTCTTGCTAACTGAATAATATTTGTACCAAGTCCTTGGATATTCTCAAATGTTTCGAGAGACGATGAAGAATCATCCCAGTTTAATATTCTTCCCCGTTTTATTTCTTAACTAGCTCATGCCCTAGTTTCGTTGGCAAAATTAAATCTATCAAAGATTTCAGACAGGTCAATCCATGTTTCAAAGTATAATAAAGCTCTCTAGAAAATAATAATGTAGCTAGATATTACGTAGTAATAAAATGGCTCTTTGAGATGGATCTTTCTGTGAAAGCACACATAATTTTATAACTAGCTTGTACCCGTGGCTTCGCCTATGTATAGATCGGTAACTGTCCCATGGGATCGTACTATACCGAAATAAAATATCTATATCAAAAAAAAATACTATATCTAATAAACACTATACCGAATAACTTGGTGTGAATGATGTCCGTAGAATTTACTTCTTTTTTTCTCTGTATTTTATAAGTGGAGACCTGTAATTGGCTTTCAGTCTGAACTGTACTGTTCTTGATCTGTTTGTTTTAGCTGTAAGTCTCCCATGTTATTTAAATAAATAAATAAAATAGCCTATGTGTTAATTCAGGTATAAACTATCTTTGTGCCAAATTTCATTCAAATCCATTCAATAGTTTTTGCGTGAAAGAGTAAGAAACATCCAGACATCCTCATAAAATTTCACATTTCAAAGAAGTAAGAAATATAACATTTTTAAGACATGATGAAGATTCAAGATAGATATTTAATAACTAGGTCTTGCCTGCAGTTATGCCCGCTTTGAAGGCGTAAATTATCCCCAAGGATAAGCACAACCGGGACAAAACTTACCCTATGTCGTAACCCAAGTCGTAGTTCACGTATGTGCCAATTTTAATCAAAATCTAACTAAGCGAAAAGGTAAGATATAATACAGTAGCTACTTTGGTATTTAAAAAAAAATCGTATACGTATAAATAAATAGTTCGTAAGTATTTTTAGAAGCATTAATGAAGATTATATTTGATATATTTTTTTTTTTTTTAAGAAGCCTGTATTGCGTAAAAAGAAGTTTGGCAAAAGAAAGGGGAAGCCTATAACCAGCAGTGGATGATTCCCGGCTGATATGGTGATGATGATGATGATGAAGCCTGTATTGTCCCACTTCTGGGGAAGGGCCTCACCCCATTAAATTTCTTCCACCTCTCTTTGAAAGAAAGAAAGAAAGAAAAAGCATTTATTAGCCCGCACAGGACAAAACACAAATAAAAATGGTTAAATTAACAGTACTTACAAATAGTAAAAAAAAAAAAAATAACAAAGAGAAAAAAAAAAAAAAAAACATGAAATGAAATTGGTCCTGTACGAGGCCAAAAGGTCTCAGCATGATGCTGTAACATTTAAAAAAAAACGTCACAGCGCTGGTATTCTGATAAGGCCCAGACAGAGTGATGCCACGGTCAGACACGGATAAATAATAAATACATAAAGTGTAAACGAAAAAATAATACAAATATGGGTAGATATATAATCTACCCATATTTGTATTATTTTTTCGTTTAGAGAAAATAAAATTACATCTTCACTCCACGTAACCACTACTTTGTGTTGACTTTCACAGGCAACCTTAGAGTAAATCTTTGTAATGTTTTGTGATTAAAATTAAATGATTACTCTATATATTGAGACATAGAATTTGATAACACAATCTTTATTAAAATATCTAATTAGAAAATGTCTTTGTATAATAAAATTTGCGTATTTTATCGATCGGCAAAAATGTAAAAGTTCCATACAAATTGTCACCCCGTCTTCAACCCATGGGGCTCAATTTTTTAAAAAGTGATTTAGATTTTCCTTTGTCAGTCAACAGTGAAAGAATTAATTTTAAGAATTTTGTAGATGTCTATTTTACTTATAAAAAAAATGTTGTCTTTGTTGCCATGGCAACAGATGAAATGATAAAAAGCCTATGATTTTCATTTACCGTCCAACTACAGTTTTCTATTTTGTTAAGCCGTTGGTCCCGGCTGACAGGTAGTCATTGGCTCGAAAGTCTGACAACCAGTCTTACCAGTATTACCCAGTACTAACTGGGTTGTGGAGGTCAGATAGGTAGTCGCCCCATGTAAAATAATGGTATTCAGCTGCATAGGTACGATTAGACTGGAAGCCGACCCCAAATTATGTAGTAAATTAGTTAGTAAGGCTAGGCACTTGCTAGGCAGATGATGATGAATTTAATATTGTTGTCTATGGTCAATTGTTTATGTTAACATTATAAAAACAGGGTTGAATTTAAAAATAAGTATTATACATTGCATATTGTAGAGCAAAAGAGTCGTGTAATAATCATAAAAATACCAATAATTTAATATAATAATTATACATTACATTTATTATAATTTTAAAACCAAAAGCGAATAAAACTATTGTTTTGTCTTTGCATCACCTAGACTGGTAGACAATGCCCATGCATTAAATCCGCCTTTGTACAGTTTTTTTTAACATATTGTGCATATAGTTTTAACAAATAAAGAAAAGTCCTGACAACTGAACCAAATAGGTAGTATACCTCCTAGGTTGGTTGGAACCAATCGTCAAACCACAAAGGGTATTTCTTAAAACTAAACCTACTATTAAAAAAAAACTCTTTGGTTGAGTTAAGATATTTTTTAAAATGTTTAACTAATTAGAGGTAACAGTTTTTTGTGAATAGCCCTAAAATTATTAATTTACCTAGAAAAGTGGGTTATTTCATAACTGGACACAAAAAAAAAACAGATTTATATATAAGAGTAAAAAGCGAGCTAAAAATACTAAACAAGGAGATGTTTGTCTGAAATTTTTCTAAAGAAAAGCCTTTACAAATCCATTCATATATTTAAATGATTAATTCTGTTAATAGTAGGTAGGTACACCTATATAAAAATGACTTTTCGATGTCATGTTTTGAGAAAATTTAACTAGATGGAGTCGACATTTCCTATCTGACCGACCTTGAGAAGATGTCAATGACGAAACAAATTACAGGTCTCTTTGAAGTCCAGTCATTAAATATAAAAAAATCGCGTAGGTGTACTAGAGGTATATACATACCTATTTAATGTCGGAAACAGACTGTGCTTAGCATATTTAGCTGCCTAGCTATAGATACAGGTTGAAAGTTTATGTTGAGTTGAGGAGTTGAGGTTATGTTGAGTCTACCACAAAAATGAACTCAAAATGTCTTTTATATAATGAGTGTAATCGAGAATACTTGATAAATTCACAGAAATACGACTATAGAAGCCAGTAAGTGCTAAATTGTCGTGTTAGACTAAGATCTAGATATTTTGGGGTTATAAATAGCACGTGCTCAATCTAGGCTAGATTCTAGCCACTGTTACTAGGTACGACGCAAAGTAGTATCTAAAACGATACGGGCGTACAAATAACGCTGTTTCCTTTTGCTAATAGTCTCTAATGTCCCACAGTTGGGCAAAAGCCTCCCTTATAGCATTCAACTATTTTCTTCGTGTGGTTTTCTCTGACCAATCTCTCAGTCTCTAAGTCGTCACGTCAAAGTTATCTAGGCTTCCCTCGGCGACGACGTTCGTCTTCTGGCACCCACTGCGTGACGACTCTGGCCTGGTCTGATGCGTTCTACAGGCGCTAATTAAGAACCCAATAAACAAAATGGAGTCCAAGGAGTTTTCAGTCAGAGGGCGTAGAGAACTGTCAATTGCTTTTAAAGTGGAGGGATTTTCTTTTTAGCTGTTCCCCAGTCGCTGGTTAGATGGCGCTAGGAGTAAGTATGATAAAGCAAGGAACGGAACCTAAAAAAACTGATTTTAACAGAACGCGAGAAATGTAGGTTATATTCGGAAGGTTAAGCAAATGAAAGTGTCGGTCAACGTCGGTGACGTGATACAATTTATTTTTTTTCAAGCGTTTTGGCTTTGGCACCAACTATCATAGTAAGTTCAACGCCATCTATAGAGTTCTTGGAAACTAAGTTTTTTTTTAAAACCTCAAAAGGAAAACCTCTCATTCCAATAAGATTGTGATAGGATTTTCGGTAGCTTATGTCAATCCAATATATTTTTGTAGTTTTGCAAATTGGCACATACATATGAAATGTGTCAGTTTGTATAATTATGTCCTCCGGTAAGAATCCACCTGTTGAAACAGCAGTTTATCATAGTGACAGCTAAAATCAAAAGAAATTAAGATTTTCTGTGACTCCGTGTGTGTGATTTTTGTGTGTGTGTGTTTATAGGTAGAGTCGTTTCGTTACAGTAAAAGAATCTTATATTTAATTGATATTTAATAGGAATTTAAAAGAGATTAAATAGTGATTTAATAGCTATTTATAATTTCATAATAAATGAATATAAATAATTAATGATCTAATCAATTTATTATTATAATGATTTGTTACTGTTACTGTTAGCCTGTATGATCCCACTGGTGGGCAAAGGCCTCTCTCTCCCCATGACTTCCAAATTCTTCGATCCAGGGGCGATGAGGACCACTGGTCGTTGGTTTGTTATTTTTTAGGATTTTTTTTGTGAGCCATAATCATTCAACTCCTGAGCAAAAACCTCCCCACATGGCTTCCAATTTATTGTGTGTAGTGATTCTTCTCGCTAATTCTTGAGGAAGCCATCCATGATGTCCTGCCATTCCTTTATCTGCCATGAGCCTTTCTAGCAGTATACAGGGCACCAGAATAATATTAAAAAAATATATACCTATTGACTCACTCCACGAAGCCGTCAACCAAGCATTATGAGTACATCTACGCAAAAAATATTGCTGGGTAAGGACTTTTTTTTTTGGGTAAAAAATCACGTTTTACGGTAGGACTTAATGTAACGCACTCAAAATATTGTGCTTATAGAAGCATTCAATAGTACAGGGGTCGTGGAGGCATTTAGAGTTAAGTTACAACATTAAAAACTTATGTTATAAAAAAAAAAAAACTATTGAAAAAGTTGTTACTGTGACCCCCAGTATCTCCGTAACTAGAAGGTTCCCAGGTATGGTCCACAACAAAAAAATGATCGCAATGACGAGGAGAACAAGTGCCTTTCGGCTTCGTTAAGAGTACTTTTACACCCTTTATTTGAAGAGCTGGTCTTTGAAAATAACTAACTTATAAGCAGTGAATATTTGGATAACTAACGAAAAACAAGCATAATTAATAAAAACCACAAAAATATCCTATACAGCACTATAGACAAAATCAATAAAACACAAACTTTGGAATGTAATTACATTGACAATCAAATAATTATGGTAAGGTCCTGTATTGTTTTGTGTTATTGTGTCACAAATAGGGTTGCCACCCGTACTCTAAAATAGAGTAATGTCTTCTTTTTCATGTAGGCGTACTTCTTCTTTCACCATTAGAAAGCTACATTCACCCTGAGTGACATAGGCTATATTTTATCCCCGTACTCCCACGGGAACGGGAACTACGCGGGTGAAACCGCGTGACGTCGGCTAGTATTCAATAAAAGAGTAGATTTTCCAAATTCACTTCATATATTTTGTTTGTTCCGACCACTTCAGTCGTTCAGCGTTCACTGAGAGAGTCTTTTCCCTTATGAAAGTAAAGTGATGAGACGACAGGAATAGATCTGCCCTAAATTTAATAAAAAACGAATTGATTATATATTTTAATTTTGATAGGCTGTAAATATCTTCAAGAAAGACAAATATTTGTTAAATGTTGCAAAGAACAATAAAAAATTCGTTTATAAGGAAAAATATTGAAAAAAAAAAAAACTTTTTTTATGCTGTGTACTTAATTTTGTTCTACCAAAATGAAAAAATACTTTATTCGTCCCAAAAAAAGGTGGCAACCCTAGTCAGAAATGTCATTTGAAACCTCCCACTCATGACATAATGAAGTGTGTGATATCCTACACTTAATCGATGGTATGATGCCACGCTTTCTTCGGATATATGACCCTGGGTATTACAGTCGGATGTGGCTTCTAACTAATCTGTTTTTAAACTTGACAACGTTGCAAATTGCAGTCAAATCTTTCCTGGTTTTTTTTTTAAGAATTAATAAATAGTACTTACCTAATGAAACACTAGGGCCATGGGGTCCGAGTGCCCACCTAGTATTTCGATAAACGCGAAGTGGTTGATCGACTCTTCACGTGACCAGAGGGCATGTGAAGAGAATTTTATAGTAATATATTTCATTATTTCATTAGTACTTTTTCTTCTAATTCTTTTTTACAAAAGTCCAACAATGACATGTCGTTCTAAAATTGTCATAATGCCAATCTCGGCGTGGGGGGCCAGGATTTCATAGCACAGGGTATCCTAGTTTGAACTCCTGACTCCCACAAACCTTTGTACTATTAGTAATAAAAATAAGTTTTAATCATATAATCCAGGTTTAACCTTTAGTAAACAATTGAGACACCTTTACCGCCAAAATCATCAAATGTCAAGCCAGCAGCAAGATTAGTGATGTCCCACATAGCAAACCTCACGTAGGGCTGTGCTGTTACGGTTGTGTAGGTTTTCCGTTTTCTTCCGTCTAACAGTACCTACATCCAATATTTGTAACACCTCTATATTGTAACTTTACTTTGTGGGAGAAAAATAAAATTTATTATTATTATAGTAGTTTGTTATAACTTTAAATACTTCCACGATCCTAGTACTGTTCAATGCATCCATTAGTACAGCACCCCTAGCCAAGTTACAAATGTTTCGTATCGATTCTCTTTCTACAATCGTAAACGCCTCGGCGTAAGCGATTGTAGAAAGCGCTAAATTGGTAGCCAAGTTGACACGACTGAGTCGATCGCTCGTTCTCTAATGTCTGTAGAAAAAACCTACACTTTAGTTTATGGTGAGCGTTCCTACCAAAGAGTTTAGCGATCAACATTGTAGATACGATAACATTCTATTCTATCATTTTGAACGATGTAAACTTGTCTACGAATTTTCTATTCGTTTGTGTTGATCACGTGATTTAACGTTGAGATGAAATCATTCCCATTCATTTGAATAGTTTTCTACTGGCGTTAACGATTGTAGATTGTCAACTTGGCTAGGGGTGCAGTGTTTTAAAAAAAAAAAAAAAAAACAATTCGCATAACAAGTTACAATATTAAAAAGCTAGTAAAAACAAAAAAAAAACAATGATCCTTAATCACTAGATTTTTACAAATTCCCTGGACTCCACACTAGAATACACTGTCGTGAAGTCCAGTCTCTTCCCAAGTAAAGGTAATATGTTAGCTTTAACTGAACTAATTAATTACAAAGAAAATAGAAATAATTAAATTGACAACTAGAAACTATTATAATATAACAATATTTTTCTATCTATTACCTCTAAATAGCCTTTTTCCAAGTTTTATTGGGGTCGGCTTCCAGTCTAACCGAATGCAGCTGAATACCAGTATTTTACATGGAGCGACTGCATATCTGACTTCCACAACCCACGATACGATACCCCTTGGGTAAGACTGGTTGTCAGACTTTTTTTTATATAACAATATTTAAAAAAACGAAAAATTTAAGGACAAGAGGTTTGATGTTTTTGGAAGCGTGTGTGTGTGTGTGTGTATGTGTGTGGGTGGGTGGGTGAGGTGTGTTGAGTGTTTTACATTTAATTCTACCGCAGAACGTAATCCTTCACCCAAAAAAAAAAATACTATCGTTTCCCAGCAATAATTTTTGCGTTGAGTTACATATTTTTATGTAAATAAATAATGTTTGGTTGACGGCTTCGTAAAGAGTCCATTTACACCTTGTATCATCATCAGCCTGAGAAAACCGTACGTAGGAAAGAGTGGAAAGCTATGGGGGAGGCCTTTTCCCAGCAGTGGGATATCATCCACAGCCTGAATTCACGCACTGCTGGCCTTACACTACACCTCTCTTTGTTCGATAGATATTTCTATCGTTATTATTTGAATAGGTTTCCCTCCATAAAATTAAAAAACGAATTTATAACCTCAATATTTTTCCAAATGTGGGTAAGTTCTTACATCTTTAAAATAAGAATGGCATATATCATGTAACATTGATGTCGATTCTGTTGTGCACAAACTAAACTTAATTTAGGCTAAAGGACGACTATAGCTATGAACTAAGTTAGAGATGTCAAACTAGTTTATGCCTTGCACTTCACCGTGTTTTTAGTCGACATGTTTTTACGTGCATTTGTAGAGAAATATTAGTTCCAACTAAATTTGACAGCTCTAAATTACGTCCGTCTCTTTCTCGTTTTATTAGAGAGAAAAAGATAGAAATAGCCTAAATTAAGTTTAGTTTGTAGTTTATTACAAACGCAGGATTTAGTGACATCATCACTCTCTTCCCCTTATCTCAATTCATTAGTGGTCGGCGCATCATATCTTCTTCTTCCATACTTCTCAATGAGGGATTTTCTTTTTAGCTCTTCCCTAGTCGCTGGATAGATGGCGCTAGGAGTAAGTATGATAATGCAAGGAACGGAACCAAAAAAAACTGATTTTAACAAAGCGCGAGAAATGTTGGTTATATTCGGAAGGTTAAGCAAATGAAAGTGTCAGTCAACGAGAGTATGTGACGTGACACAATGTTTTTTTTTTTCAAGCGTTTTGGCTTTGGCACCAACTATCATAGTAAGTTCAACGCCATCTATAGAGTTCTTGGAAACTAAGTTTTTTTTTAAAACCTCAAAAGGAAAACCTCTCATTACTCGTCATCACAGCAGACACCTCCTTTCGTGCCATATCATCCTAGACACGTGCTTTAAAAAAAATACAGTTACTGAAAAGAGTACGCGTGTATGTATGCATGTGAAATAGGTAGGTATGTAAATATGGTGACGTAACAGTTTAAGATTTGGTCTAACGGGAACTTAATATACCTAATTTACAATAGGTATATGTTGATGTATTTTTTTTGTCTCTTTCACTCATCATCTGTCTGCCTTTTCCCGACTATGTTGGGGTCGGCTTCCAGGTTAACCGGATGCAGCTGAATACCAGTATTTTACATGGAGCTACTGCCTATCTGACCTCCATGATTCACTTAGGCCAGTTTTCTATATACTATATTTCTATTCTATGACTTACTTACGTATGACTGTGTTCTACAGAGTGTAAAAGACCTCATCACGAAGCTGTCAACCAAGCATTCCGTACATCAAACTAAGTAACTTTAAGCAAAAATTATTGCTGGGAATCAACTTTTTTTTTTTGAGTGAGATATCATGTTTTGTGGTAGAACTCAATGTAACGCCCTCAATACATTGTGCTGATGGATGGATTGAATAGTACGGGGGTCGTGGAGGTGTATAAAGTAAATATCTTACATTAAAAACTTGTATTATAAAAAAAACTTGTCAAAAAGTTGGAACTAAGGTATGGTATATGGGGTCTCGATATGATAGTCAGTGGGCACCCATCCAATGGCCGACCTCGGAAACCGTAGATAGCTTAATCTTTTACCGATCCGTGTAGTTGCTAGCAACGAGTTCGTATTTCTGTTTCTTGTGGTGTTAGTTTAATTTGTTTAAAAAATAAATGACTGTAAATGATATAAATAACGTTTATTATGTAAATAGGTTTTTACACTTTTATTCGACGTTTTTTTTAACTAGATGGGGCCGGTGCCTGACTACTCTGAGAACAAACAGCCGAAACAAACTCAGAGGTCATAGTTTCTTTTGAAGTCCAAACATAATCTTGCTCAATTCACATGAGGACCATGCAGATTAGTGTCTGAGATGGTCTTTTGAAGAAAGTACCACACAGATTTGAGTGGACCTGTCCAGTCAGTGCAAGCATTTGTCAGTTATCGTGTAGCTCGATTTATAACTCAAGAAACTCAACGACAGAATAGTAGGCGATTGAAGAGACCAATCAGCAAATAGTTTGTTACATTCGTAACTTGTATCAACTATCCGTTCCAGTCAAATGTCACAAAAGAAAGAAAGAAATAAGACTCATTTTGTGTCGATATCTTATTTTTATGTTGGGATGCAACAAATAAATAATACCAGCCTATTACTGTCCCACTGCTGGGAAAAGGCCTCTTTCCATACAGAAAAGGCAAGAGCAATGATCACCACGCTTGCTCAAAACGGGTTGGCGATTTTAGACTTTAAATATCAATTATATCTTTACATAATGATCATTCCATCAATTAATAATTCATTAAAATAATAAAACAAATAAACTTTCGTAATATTCCTTGTATTCAAGTTGAAATTATTTAATCACTATTCTATTCTATAAAAGTTTTAATTTTATACTACATTTAAAAAGCACGTGCCGCGGCCGTTCCAAACCACAAAAATATGCGAATAAAATTATACTAATTACCTTTTTAATATTTGAAGTAATTATCATAAATACCTCACTATCATAGTCCTTGGATGACTGTCTATTTTTGTCTCTGTTTTATTAGTTAGAATACCATAGATAATGTTGTCCCGCCTTTTTCTAAGCGTACATTGTTATTTTGACCAATTTGTTGATCTTGCGAGTCCAGGTTGGCCACTGTCTAGCTCGCCGTCCGTCCGTCTCGTGACGACAGGCCGTGTCGACGGCGCAGGAGTGTTCCACGCGCGCCTCAAAGAGAGTCAGCAATAGAAATGGGTCCGCAAGGACCGATGCCTGCCGGGGCTGCAAGACTGTTCGAAGGAGATACCGTGGCCCCGGAACACAAAGGGCGATGAAGGAACATGGATGGGTTTTAGTCAGTAAAAGTCTGACACTCCCTCCTACTCCGCCCAGAGCGGGAGGTGTCATTCGATGATTTCATCCGCAAAAAAAAAAGGGTTGGCCAATGTAGATATCATCATCATCAATCTCTTCCCCTTATTCCAATTCATTAGTGGTCGGCTCAGCATATCTTCTTCTTCCACACTTCTCTATAACTTGTCATCTCATCAGACACCTCATTTCTTGCCATATCATTCTTTAAACAGTTCATCCATCGTTTCTTCGGTCTTCCTCTACAGCCATCCACATTTTCTCGCATTTGGCCGCTGTAGATATCATCATCATCATCATTTCAGCCGAAAGACGTCCACTGCTGGACATAGGCCTCCCTCAAGTGTCGCCACATTTACCGGTCCCGTACGACTCGTAGGTATCCAGCGGATTCCCGCAACCTTCACCAGGTCATCGGTCCACCTAGTGGGAGGCCTTCCAACGCAACGTCTGAAGATATAATCTGGCCAAATGGGGTATCCTCAATCAGTCCCAAACAGATTGCAAGAGTGGAGTCCCTCTGCAAGATTTGCTCCACCTCCTAGTCTGCCCGTCCTACACAACCTCTCAGGATTTAATCGAAGCAAATGATAGTCTATCTGTGCAGCCACCTGCACAGATAGACTATTGCTCTAACACCATTTGAGTTCATCGACACGTAAAGAAAGAATATTATTATTTTGTGAATTAATAAAAAACTTAATTATCTTCGTTAAAGCTTCCATCATCATCTTCCTGCAGTTATCCCATATGTTACTTGTGGTCGGCGCAATACGTTTTTTTCTTCCATTCTCCTCTGTCAACCGTCACTTACTCCTTTCTCTTTCATATCATTTCTCTCACAATGCATCCATCGTTTCCTTGGTCTTCCTCTCCCTCTCCATCCTTATTCATTTTTTCTCTTTTTCTCATTCCTTCTTTCCTTCTTCGTTAAAGCTTCTACTGGTGGAGATAGGACTCTTTTCTGGATAATCACATGGACCAGTCCTGGGCATTTCGCAAGAAGCAGATCCCTGCAATATTCATCATGTTAGGCAAGGTTGTCGTTTATGGCAATCCCCCCCCCCCTTAATTTTACATAACATAACCACATAATCCCCGAAGCGTTAATCAGAGGTAACCTAATAGGACACCCTCATTTTGCTAGTAATGTTTAAGTCCCACGTAATAGGGGGCGAGCCTATTGCCATCAACCAGGCACAAATCCAGACTCCGTGGCTGCTATTGAGAAATTCCTGATGGAAAAACCCAAAAACACTTTGCCCGACCCGGGGATCAAACCCAGGACTGCTCATGCGCAGTAGTCATGCTCGAACAGCTTCCTTAGGTTGACTACTCCACTAATTGACAACAATATGGTTGGCTTAATCATGACATCCCCCCTAAAAGTCAATCTAGTCAAAGAAAAGTGGAATCTAAAAAGAAAAGTCTAGAATTCCCCCCTGATAATCCCGCTTAGGGGGGAAAACTGGAATCGAAAAAGTACTTCTTCCACAAGCTCCCCCTCGAGGGGGAAAACTGGAATATAAAAAAAAGCCTAGAATTCCTCCCTGAGGTCCTTAAAGCCTTAAAAAATTGGCCAAGGAGAGGCTCTGCTACCCGGCGCGCGGCGCTGGGTGACGATTTGTTCGCCGGTGGTCGTTGCCAAAATACACTGGACCGCAATGTCAATATCATCAAAAGTACTTGACCTAGCATTATGAAATAAATACTAAATTAAAGAATATTTAATGCCACATAAAATAATGCTTGGTGAAACTCGAAAAAAGTTGTGGTTCCTCATCCCCCTCCGGCTCACTACTCTGAGCCTGCAGAAAAGCTCCCACCGGGTCACCAACTGCCATGGCCCACCTGGAAGACTCTAAACCGACTTCGAAGCCAGGTTTACCGACTTCGAAGCCAGGTTTACCTGGCTTCGAAGTCGGTTTATCGTGTATCTTTGGATACACGATAAAGCTGAGTGTGACTGTGGAGTCTCATCCCAAACCATGGCCCACCTCCTGACCTGCTCTTTGTGCACCTCCACCTGGACCAGGGACCTGTTCGAAGCCACCACCAACGCAGTCTATTTAGTCGAGTTCTGGTTTAAACTAATTTGATTAAATCAATATGGGAATCATTGGTGTCGATTCTGTTGTGCACAAACTAAACTCAATTTAGGCTATTGCTATCTTTTTCTCTCTAATATAACGAAAAAGAGACGGACGTAATTTAGAGCTGTCAGATTTAGTTGGAACTAATATTTCCATACAAATGAAGGGTACACGTAAAATCTTGTCGACTAAAAACACGGTGAAGCGCAAGGCATAAACTAGTTTGACATCTCTAGCTTAGTTCATAGCTATTGCCGTCCTTTCCTCGCATTGCCTTTTAGTAAAAGATAGCAATAGCCTAAGTTAAGTTTAGTTTGTGCACAACAGAATTGACACCAATGTCACGAAGAAGTATCAAGTCACGAAGCAGCTCGTTGCTAAATAATAACAGCCGCTCGGTTGGTCTGTGGATGAGTGACCACCCATTACGTACCGAGTTTCCTCCGTGCCTCGGAAAGCACGTTAAGCAGTTGGTCCCGGCTGTCATTTGTACGTAGATCTTTGACAGTCGTTACAGGTAGTCAGTGGCCCAAATCGTCTGCCGGTCTTACCAAGGGGTATCGTATTACCCAGTACTAACTGGGTTGGAGGTCAGATAGGTAGTCGCTCCATGTAAAATACTGGTATTCAGCTGCACCTGGTTAGACTGGAAGCCGACCCCAACATAGTTGGGAAAAGGTTAGGCAGATGATGATGTCACGAAGAAGTAGAGTGAGTGGGCTGTGTCCCAGCGGTGGGAACTTTACAACCAGACTATGAACTAACGAAGGCTATTTCACTACACACCTTTTAGTAGCAGTTGAGTACGTTGACCCCGTCTATGACATCATGATGACGTCATCAAATCGTAGATATTTTTTCTCTGAACACTAACATCCGTATATTTTTTTAGAGCAATTTAAATAGTGTCTATCGTTATCTGTATTCATGCTTGGGTTTAGGGATCCGTAATCCAAACTTATACAGGTTTTAAACGGACTTTTCACGAAGCCGTCAACCAAGCATTCTGATCAAACTATGTAACTCTACGCGAAAATTATTGCTGGGAAATGATTTTTTTCGGTAGGACTCAATGTCACTCAAAACATTGTGCTGATGGATGGATTGAATAGTACGGGGGTCGTGGAGGTGTTTCAAGTTAGTTATAACTACTTATAACATTCTTAAACAAGTATTTAAAACAAAAAGGTGTGAATAACTTGGATATTTGACCCCCATAATATAGTCGAAACGTGCTTTCCGAGGCACGTTGAAAACAGGGTGTGTAAGGGTGTCACCTGAAGATCGACCCATAATCGTTCGGTAATTTTATCAAGTAATAAAATAAAATGGCAGGTACGGAACCATCAGTGATTTGCTATGATTGACACTTGACCAATTTTTGGCAGTTTCACCTTTGACCGTTCATTGTATCGGTGATCAGGATCCCGTGTTTGAAATTAAGATAAATAGGGCATGATCTATAACAGGTTTATAGATCTACTAGCGGACGTCCCACGGTTTCACCCGCGTAGTTCCCGTTACCCTGGGAGTACGGGGATAAAATATAGCCTATATTACTCAAGGTGAATGTAGCTTTCTAATGGTGAGAGAATTTTTGAAATCGGGTCATTACTTCCGGAGATTACCCCCTACATACAAACTTACAAACAAATGTTACCTCTTTATAATATTAGTATAGAATAGTATAGATATTGGTTCCGGCTGTCATTTGTAGACTTCTTCTTCTTGTAATTCTTAGACAGTCGTTACAGGTAGTCAGTGACCCGACAATATGACACGCAGTCTTACCAAGGGCGCATTACCCAGTGTTATCCGTATCTAATAGTAAATACATTAAAAATCACCCCTATATCGAATAGGTAAATAGAAATAAATTATACACACCCTTCAAAAATCTAGTTTCTAATAGGGCAAGCCCTAATAATTATCCCTAAAAGGGTGCTCATAACATACCCTATTTATTTTACCCTACGACATATCTTTAAAAAAATAGAAAAATAGTAATAGATATTGCTTGTCAAACCCTAATCTAAAACTTAAAATAAATATTTAAATTAGAAAAAAGTTCACATAGACTTCATTTAAATTCACCCCAATTTACATTTAAATGTAAATCTTATCACACCTGTCTTTTTGCAAGTTCTTATTTAAATTATGGGAATAACCTTGGAGTCCTGGAAGGTCAAGTTTATAACCCTTTTGGTGAAGATTAGGGTAGTCTAAGGTCATCAAGGTTGGATTGTTACTCTCTCAAAAAAGGGGTAAAAAAATAAAGATAAATTAAATATTCTTTTATTAATACGGGTATTTCGTTAATTTAAACTGGTCGCAAACGTTATTGAAGAGCCTGACCATCTCGGTTCGATTCCAAGGTCAGGCAACGTATTATTCGGAATTTCTTTAGTATTAGCAAGGAGTCTGAATTTTTTCCCTGTTTATGGTTGGTTCATCCTCTATGACATGGGAACTCTTCAAATATCTATAAAAATAAATAAAATTTAATTGTTTTTGCAATTTCAAAAGAATAGCTTTTTACTGAATTCATAGGAAAGTACTAATAATAAAAAAAAACGTGTTTTGTCTGGCCGTCAGTCTGTTTGTTCCAGCTGATCTCCAAAACGGCTGGACCGATTTTTCGGGAATTTTACTGGCAGATAGCTGATGTATTAAGGATTACTCCTTACTTGTATTGAAGAAAGAGGATTAGGATTCCTTCCAAAAAAGTCAAAACCCTTGAAATTGCTTACAAAAATCGTTGCAAATAAGGAAGTAATATGTATTTTTATAATAAACGTGGACGAAGGAACGTTAAGCTGTTGGTGTAATATGTCATTTGTAGGTCATTAGCAGTCGTTATAAATAGTCAGTGGTCTGAAAGTCTGACAACCAGTCTTACCAAGGGATATAGCTCAGTGACTGGGTTGAGGAGGTCAGATAGGCAGTCGCTCCAAGTAAAATAGAAGATACACTAGATATACAAAACTTACATAGGCATATACATTATTTATTAACTAACAGAGGGGGTACTTCACAATGCCATGCTCTATGTCTATTCCCCTATCTAATAAAATCTATGATTTATCTAATAAATAAAATAGAAATGGAGCAACCCCATTGGACCCTAGTCCAATAAATATTATATAAAATATGTAAATGTGAAATAAGTTCACATAAACTTCATTTAAATTCACCCCATTTTACATTTAAATGCAAAGTGTTATGCGTAGTATTTATGAGTAGGTCCCTAACTTTATTTTTTCTCCACGTGTAAGTAACTGAGCACTAACCAATGATAGCCAGGTGTGACCTTGGACTGTCAAGTCATAGGTCTCAAGTTCGAACCCACGGTACGCACTTTTGATTTTTCGGATTCATGTGCGTATTGTATCACTTGCTTCGGTGAAGGACAACATCGTGAGGAAACCAGCATGTCTGAGAGATATTTCTCGACGGCATGTAAAGCCAAGTCAGAGGTCCATGGGCGATATAAAACTCTGACACCAAGTTAGACACTAACCACACGATAAAAAAGAACTGAAAAAAAAATCGGAGCAGTCTTTGGGGACTGCCGATAGAAGTGAAAACAAAAAGTACACCCCGCCCCAGTCGTAGCACTGGTTATGCCCCGCACATGCCTATGTGCTGCTACGCCGTAGCGGATGCTACGAGTGCTACGAACGGCTACGAAGCGTGACCGCACGTTACGTTACGTAACGATGAGTTCAATGTTTTTCCTTCACCCAAAAAGTGCTCAACGCGCCTATAGAAGTTTTCACTTTAAAAAAAAAATCTGTAAACTGTTTTTTATGATCTTCTCCGCCCTTATCATAATTTATCCTTGGCTAACCTACTTTCATCTGTTTGAGCAGCTCATGGCTAAATTAGTGGCTGTACTATCATACAAGCCTATCAAGCTTGGCTACAACTCTTCATGATGTAAGGCTTAATTTACACCTCCGTGGAGTAGAATGGAAGCGACTTTTTGCAACGAAATTGTACATAGCCAATGATATTCTAATAAACAGATATGTTATACACCTACAAAACCACCGAATAAAGTGTGCCGCAGAGCAGCGCCAGCTCACATAAACGCAGTGACTCAGAATAAAGGCAAAACGAGTCAATTGGCCCGTTTTCGAGTCTTTACGATTGCGCGCTCACAACATATCTGTTAATTAGAATATCATTGTACCTACTTAGCAAAATTGTATAACATGCAAACTAAAAAAAAGGTCACGCGTCTTCCGGGGAATCCTCTCGCATTCTCGAGAATAGACCCTAGCTACCGTCGGTTTGTAGTTTGTATGTTATACAATTGACCTAAAGTTCATTATGCTATGTACAATTTCGTTGCTAAAAGTCGCTTCCATTACATTCCGTGGAGGTGTAAATTGAGCCTTAGGATTTCTGTAACAGTATGTTTCCCTAATAGGCTAGCCGTATTGTTGGTCCTAGTTACCCCACTGCCTATCAAACTGATTCATCAGCCGACACCAAAACGTTGTAGTCCACCGATAGAAAGTCTGCAGTCTGCAAGGACTAAAATACTTTCAACTAAGGAAGAGTTGATTTTAGTAGTCTATGCAACAACAGTCTATGTTTTATGTATGTTTGTATTTACGTATGTTCCTCCGTAGCGCCTAAACTATTCTTCTGATTTTGATGAATAAGGTGTCAATCGATTAGTTATTATGGCACGGGTAACATAGGCTACATTTTAACCGACTTCAACAATAGGAGGAGTTAATTTTACCTTGTAAACCCCGAATTTAATTATAGAGTGATTTTTCAGTGGTCGGGTTTTTAGTTGTAGTATACTATACCACACAAATTCTTAACAAGTCTCAGTCAAACTCCCCTAGACACTCCTCTCTGTTTCTCCAAGGTCTCACCTAGATAGGTCAGTGGACCTAGACATGTTGTAACATGTTCTATAATATAATATTCTGTGTGTGTTAAAACTACTGTCTTCAACAAAGATTTTAATCCGCGGATGTGCCTTCGGCCCGTTCACGACCTACATAGGACAAACGTTCTTTCCGAGGCACGAATGGGTCCTGATGTATCGATGGTGACCCATCCACAGACCTCGGTAAGCGTTTTACCTTTGATCAAAACCCTACTATTAGTACTGCTCTCAAAATGATGAAGAAAAATGTGAAGAAACCATCATCTCCTAGAATAAAAAATCGATGACATTAGCATGACACTGAATTACAGCCCATTCCTACCAAATAGAGGAGGCCTGTGTGAGAGTCCCAACAGTGGGGAAGTACAAGGCTTTATGCTATGCCACGAGCACGTTGAGACATGTTCTATCATACTTCCAATATTTTAATGTGAAAGTTTGTGAGAATGTATGGATGTTTGTAACTCTTTCACGCAAAAACTACTGAACGAATTTTGATGAAATTTAGCACACAGATAGTTTTTAACCTGTATTAACACGTAGGATACTTTTCATCTCGGTATTATGATCCCGTGGGACAAATCGAACTCTACTCGGGCGAAGCCGCGGGCATTAGCTCGTACTATAGCAATATAGTGTTATAAAACTTATGTAAACGGGTATTTTCGCGAATTTTACCTTTAATATAAGCCCGACGTTAATATAGTGTTATATTATACGTGACCAGACGATATGGCACCTTTTTGGCTAGGTGACCACAGCTGAGAGATCACAATTAAGTGCGTGGGTCGACGAGTCGTTTTGTGTCTGACAAATTAGTAGCCACTAGAATCGTGTGATCATACGATGTTTTAGAGGACTGTTTCAATTCAGAACATAAATTCTTAAAACAGTAGAGTTTGACAGTTCCCTAGCTAATTATTTTCGACAGCTAAATTCAGTATTCACTTTGTGACACTCTGTCAAAACTGTTTTTTACGATTGATGAATCGGATCGTGAAAAAGTTTTTTTGGAATGGAAAATTTCGTGAGGAAAGTTTTGAGTGTGAATGTGGATGGGTATAAGAGTAGAGGAAGACCAAAGAAACGATGGGTGGACTGTGTAAAGGATGATATGGTAAGAGAGGTGTCTGATGAGATGACGAGTGATAGAGAGGTGTGGGAGAAGAAGACGTGCTGTGCCGACCACTAATGAATTGGGTTAAGAGAATGGTGATAATGATTGTTGTGATTTCACTATGTATTACGGAACATCCACTGTTTACTCTCTGGACAGTTAGCTTCACTACGTCTATGTTCTTAATACTACTCTGGTCGTGGTACACAGGGGTGTAAACAACCTCATCACGAAGCCGTCAACCAAGCATTCTGTACATCAAACTAAGTAACTTTACGCAAAAAATATTGCTGGTAAATGCCTTTTTTTTGAGGTGAAAAATCATGTTTTGTTGTAGAACTCAATGTTACGCACTCAAAACATTGTGCTGATGGATCGATTGAATAGTACGGGGGTAGTGGAGGTGTTTAAAGTAAAAATCTTACATTAAAAACTTGTATTAAAAAAAAAACTTTGGCCCCCAATATCTCCGTAACTAGAAGGTTCCCAGGTATGGTGTAGAACAAAAAAATGTTCACAATGATGAGGGAAAAGTGACTTTCGGCTTCGTTAAGAGGTATTTTACACCCTTTATCTGTGCCTATTGAAAACCATTCTGTTGCTATGGCGTGAAAATTTAACAGTCAGATTGAGTAAAATTCGCATTTATAATATTTGTATGGGTATAGCTGCAAGTCTTATCTGCCTGCTTTTCTTGTTGTGGTCGGCTTCCAGTCTAACCAGAAGCAGCTGCATGTCACATGGAGAAATTCGACTGCCTATCTGACCTCGACAACACAATTAGTACTGGGTAATACGATATTCCTCGTTAAAACTGGTAGTCAGACTTTCGGGCCACTGACTACCTGTAACGACTGTCAAAGATCTACAAATGACAACCGGGACCAACATCGAGGCATAGAGGAAACTTGGTATGTAATGGTGGTCACCCATCCACGGACCAACCTAGGCAAGCGTCGCTTAACCTACATATATCGACCCGACCGGCTGTTATTATTTTGCCACGAGATCCTCTACGTATTGCTGCCCACCTCTGTTGCAATAAAAGCGTGATCTTCAAAGTAGGAGGGTGACGCAATAACCACGCCCTTCGAGCGTCACCCGATTGAATAATAACCAAAATTTTGTAACCATGTCTGTGTTGCTGTTCGGAGCGAGTTCTGACTTTTTGGTAAATGTCTAAAGGCAAAGGCAAAAGATTCGTCGACAAAGAACGTCTTGTCAACTTGTTAATGTTTTTTTGTTAAGCTTCATTGCCTGCTTTTGAGCAAAGGTGTTGTTTTATTTCATTTATTTATTATTTATGCACCCGCACAACTTCAAATGCATAAAAAGTCGACATAAATTTATAGAGTACAACGGTAGAACGATGAGATTTAAGTGTGTTGTTGTGAATTCTTTCACGGATAGCAACTCTACCGTTCATTTTATCTAAGGACCGTTTATTTATTTTACCATTTATAGTACAGTAGAGAAGTTAGATATTACAGTAAAATAACATCACACTAATATTTTAAAGGCCAAAGTTTGTATGTGTCTATATGTGAGTATGTGTATGTATGTTTGTTACTCTTTCACGCAAAAACTACTGAACGGATTTGTGTAAAATTTAGCACACAGATAGTTTAGATTAACACAGGATTTTTTACTTTTTATCCCGGTAGTATGATTCCGTGGGACAATTATCAAACTACACGCGGGCGAAGCTGCGGACATAAGCTAGTAAGTAACTACACAGATTAACCATAAATCTTTCCACTCACCTAACTTCCCTTGCAATACGACATGATGGAGTGTGGAATATCAATGCTTTACCAGCAGTCCTGGACAGCATTTCGGTGAACTGTCTTTAGGGAAAAGATACCTCAATTAAGGGTGATTGACGTTTAATGTCGGGATAGTGATCTATGAATTCTTTGAAAATGTCTGTGAAAATGTCTTTACAAGTTTACATGATTTGCATTTAAAAAAGTAAAACATACGATATTTTTTTGTGTATAATTCTTATTGTATTCCATTCAAAGTATCGTCGTAAATTTGAATTATTTTATTCTCCATTTTTTAAGAGATTTTCAATTTGCTCGTTGTTTAGGTTAACTTACTTTTATATAAAAATATATAATACCTTAGTCACAGTCAGCACAGACAAGACAACTCTAACAAATTGCGAAAAGTTATAAACTTCTAGAATTTTTAGAATGGAATGAGAAGATGCTATAAAATAAAAACTTAGCATTTTATGAGTAAATACACAAATAATAAATATATATTTTTATTATTTGTCGAACTAAAACTAAGGCCAAAAAACACAATCACCTCACCAAAATTTAGTAATTTCACCAAAAACCGAATTCCCCGTTTGCCCAACCACATAAAACCATGTGTACACTGAGTTAAGCAAACAATAAGGCTCGTCACAAACTGCCAGACTGGTTTTTGTCGCAGACGCAAAAAAAATCGTCTGCTAACGAAAATGTGTGGCGTGCATTATTATTACTACTACGGTTTTACGTGGAGTGAACTTTTGTGTCTGGTCGGTATTATTAGCGAGTTTAGGATGAGTACGAATGTTGGATTTGTGCTTTTTGTAATGTATTGGGAGCTGGTGTCAGTGATATTTTTGACGGTTTTTTTTTGTTTGGTTACGCGTATCTTGGATGTTTGTATAGATAGATAGATTCATTTATATTTCTTTTTTTTTAATATATACAGGGTGTAAAAGACCTCATCACGAAGCCGTCAACCAAGCATTCTGTACATCAAACTAAGTAACTTTACGCAAAAATTATTGCTGGAAAACGACTTTTTTGAATTGAATTTCGATGATTAAGGGATCATAAGATTCGTCTCAAAAACCCAAGTGTCCCAAAGGAGTTTTTACAAAAAAAAAAAAAACAAAATGGCGGATTTTTGGCGCTAAATTGTAACTCGTAATATATTTTATTCAACCATATGTTATGATATGTTAATTAAACATATATCATCATCTGCCTGCCTTTTCCCAAATTTATTGTGGCCAGCTTCCAGTCTAGTGGATGCAGCTGAATACCAGTAAGTTACATCGCGGATTTAATTATTTATATATTTATTTCCACCACCCAGTTAGTACTAGGTAATACGATACCCCTTGGTAAGACTGATGTCAGACTTTCGGGCCACTAACTACCTGTAACGACTGTCAAAGATCTACAAATGACAGCCGAGACCAACGGCTTATCGTGCTTTCCGAGGCACGGAGGAAACTCGGTATGTAATAGGTCACGTATCCACGGAGCAACCTAGGCAAGCGCGGCTTAACCTGTAGATTGACCCGAGCGAAAACCTCCTCCGAAAATAACAAATACAATTCAAAAACTCAAAACTTACAAAAAAACACACAACCTCTTTCTTCAACCGTGTCGGTTAAAAGCAATTCATAGAATGTCAAGAAAGATGCATAGATAAGTTCAAATATTTGTTTAAACAAAGTAAGTAAATAGCATAACCTTTTATGATTGGCTGAGCACTGTCCCTAAACGTGTTTCTACTATCCTAGACAAGGTCTCAAGTAGTGAGGGGGCCCTACTAGAAAAAAAAGGGACAGCCAATCAGAGAGCGGTATTTTTTTGGGCATATTTTTTTCTATATCTTATCTATTTCTATGTGGTTATGGTGTTATGGGTCTATGTAAGGACGCATAGGGAATAGTTCATAGAGATTGGTCGATTTTTTTTATGTTCGTGTTTGTTAGTTGTGTCTATGAAATTCTGGGTCCGGTTATGTTTTAGTTTTTATCTAACAAAGATATTATCATGATCTACAAATGTGTCACTGATGATTTATGGCTAGAATAGAGGTGTTTGATGAGATGACGGGTAATAGAGAAGTGTGGATGAAGAAATGCTGCGCTGACCACTAATTAATTGGATTAGGGTAAGAGAATAGTGATGGATGACAAATGTGTCACTCAGTGGGTACTTATTTAGGCTGAAACTTAGCGTCAATAAACTTTGACATAAAGTATGACGTATAAATTAATATAAAGGGTGTAAAACACCTCTTAACGAAGCCGAAAGGCACTTGTTCTCCCCGTCATGGCAATCATTTTTTGTTCTACACCATACCTGGGAACCTTCTAGTTACGGAGATATTGGGGGTCAAAGTTCCAACTTTTTGACAAGTTTTTTTTTTTAAATACAAGTTTATAATGTAAGATTTTTACTTTAAACACCTCCACGACCCCCGTACTATTCAATACATCTATCAGAACAATGTTTTGAGTGCGTTACATTGAGTTCTACCATAGAACATGATTTTTCACCCCAAAAAAAAAAGTCGTTTCCCAGCAATAATTTTTGCGTAAAGTTACTCAGTTTGATGTACAGAATGCTTGGTTGACGGCTTCGTGATGAGGTCTGTTACACCTTGTATATATATTTTTATTAGCCTATATTGTCCCACTGCCTCCCCCATAGCCTTCCTACTCCTCTCTCCGTGCGGCTTCCTCAGGTCAATATCTAACAAACGCTTCTAAGTCTTCACTCCAGCGTTTTCTAAGCCTTCCTCGGCGACGACGACGCCCGTCTTCTGGCACCCACTGAGTGACGACTCTGGCCCATCGATCCTGATGCATTCTACAGATATGGCCCGCCCAATCCCACTTCAACCCAGCAGTCTTGTTGCCCACATCAGCGATTCCGGTTCTTGAGCGTATTGTGGTATTGCGAATTCTGTTTTTTTTTTTTGTTATTGAAACAAAATCTTGAAGGATTGGTCGGAGAGAGCAAATTGTAAACAGGATTGGAAAGCCATGGGGAGGCCTTTACCCAGCACTGGAATAGAAAAGTCCACTTAAAAAAAAAAACCTAAAATTCAATCTATACTAATATTATAAAGAGGTAACATTTGTTTGTAAGTTTGTATGTAGGGGGTAACCTCGGGAAGTAATGAACCGATTTCAAAAATTCTTTCACCATTAGAAAGCTACATTCACCTTGAGTAACATAGGCTATATTTTATCCCTGTACTCCCACGGGAACGGGAACTACGCGGGTGAAACCGCGGGACGTCAGCTAGTGTAAAATAAATTAACAATATAATGTTGATATTGAATAATAATAAACTGACATAGTAATAAGTATGATCTACTAACAATAATTATATGATATATTTTTATTCTGATAATAAATGAATAATAAAAAATAAAAACTTTGCAATTTTTCAGGCGTGATAGAAGTTGTTATGTAGAATTATTGAAGTAAAAAGCACTTCCGGTGATACCTTTGATTTCATGGCAAATTGACACCGATTTCCTTCACAGTTTTTTCTTTTAAAACTCGCATTTTTTTTCTTTCTACAGTATTACGGTAAACGAAGTAAACTGCCAAGTTGTATGTCGTAAAAAGAAATTAAACGCAGTTTGATTTGGTAGGTCATGGCGCGGTTCCAAACTCATTCAGTTGCTATATTTGTGACTCAAAATAATTACGTGCACTTTGGGACCGACTTCTTGCCGTATTTGTTGGCATTAGGCGACACCTCAACATAACATCATTCCTATAATCCCCGCGGGGTTAAACAGAGGTGTACCTACTCCTCCTAATTTGACTTTCAAGTCAGTTCTGTTTAAATGCCATGTAATAGGGGGCAAGCCAATTACTATCAACTGGACACAAATCCAGACTACGTGACTACGCTACTGAGAAAATCCTGATAAAAAGGCCCTATAGTACTTTACCCGACCTGGGAATAAATACCAGGACTTCATGCTTAGCAGTCGCATATGCAACCGCTAGGCCAATGAGCAAACATGGCAATGCATGGCATGGCATGTATGGCATGGCATGTATGGCATGGCATGGCATGGCATGGTATGGTATGGCATGACATGGCATGGTGGCATGGGCATGTTTGTTATGTTTATTGTTTCTGTTTTCAATTTTTTTATGCACGTCATGTCCCTGCGATAAATAAATATTTTTTTCTTTCTTTTTCTTCTTTCTTTCAAACCATCTAAGGAACTATTTAATATTTCTCGCTATAATATATATAGGTGAAAGGATTGTGGCTGATTCTTCAAGGTTAAGCAGCGCATGACGAGGTCGGTTCTTGGATTGGTGACCACCTATTTATTATAGAGTTCCCTCTGTGTCTCGGAAAGCAAGTAAAACCGATGGTCCCTGCTTTTGTAATGTAGATTTTTGACAGTCGTTACAGGTAGTCAGTGGCCTGAAAGTCTGACAACCAGTCTTACCAAGGGGTATCGTATTACCCAGTACTAACTGGGTTGTGGAGGTCAGATAGGCAGTCGCTTCATGCGTACTGGTATTCAGCTGCCTCCGGTTAGACTGGAAGCCGACCCCAACATAGTTGGGTAAAGACTGGGCACATGCTAGACCAAACCAACTAGTCATACTGTGCAATTTTGTTTTCTATCATAACTAGCTTAAGACCGCGGCTTCGCCCGCGTGGAGATCGATAATTGTCCCACGGAATCACACTACCGGGATAAAAAGTAACCTATGTGTTAATCCAGGTTATAAACTACCTGTGTGCTAAATTTCATCTAAATCCGTTTAGTAGTTTTTGCGTGAA
This sequence comes from Xestia xanthographa, assembly GCA_905147715.2. Classification (NCBI taxonomy): domain Eukaryota; kingdom Metazoa; phylum Arthropoda; class Insecta; order Lepidoptera; family Noctuidae; genus Xestia; species Xestia xanthographa. Next base: position 22,758,779 of record LR990667.1, read on the forward strand.
AGAGTAACAAACATACACACTTACAAACTTTCACTTATTTAATACTAACGGACGTCCCGCGGTTTCACCCGCGTAGTTCCCGTTCCCGTGGGAGTACGGGGATAAAATATACCCTATGTTACTCAAGGTGAACGTAGCTTTCTAACGGTGAAAGAATTTTTGAATTCGGCGCTGGAGGTTTTGAGTTTATTCATTACAAACATACACACAAAAATACAAATCTTTCCTCTTTATAATAGTGTAGATTAGTGTGATAAAGGTGCACCCACACTATGCAAGACATAAAAATATTTCTTTCTTTCTTTTCCGCGTTACACGTGTCACGGGCCTATTTTGGGCACGTTCAGCCTCATTTCTGTAAAGAGGCGTAATAAACGAACAGCAAAACAGGCCACTATTAGCATATCAAAGTACTTGTTATCAGTTACTGATAAGAGCTTATCATTGGGGGCGCCGGATCGTCTAACGGTTGGTGTAGGTTGGTACGCTGGTTGTGGGCGAGGGGGTAGGCAGAGGTCTGCGACAGTCGCTTTGACTTTTTTTTTATACAGGGTGTTTGGGAAAAAAGTGATCATGCTGTATAAAAACCGAATTAAAATTTATAAAAAAACATAGTGTAGGTTGAAGTGCAGAAGAATGAAAAAGTTGGTTTAAGTATTTTTTTGTTTTTATTACAGAATGGAATATTCTTCTTTTTTTAACCAACCGGAATAGATGTCAATAAACCAGAAAAATCTTTTATAAAGTTGAAAATGAAAAGTTTCGAAATACAGCCCTAGAACTTTCTTCAGAATATACAAAATATTATATCCTGATAATATAAAAAAAAACATTACGCCTGCTTTACATAGAAAAGGTCAGCAGAGGTTTATAGTAGTAGAACGAACACTGACCCTCCGCCCTGCAGTACGCGTTGCGACTCGTCTTATTACGTCTTCGTGTATTTCGTCTTACCTTGTAGAAACTAGAACGTTTTTGCCATACCTGCCTATTATTGGAATCAAAATATAACAACTCACAACATAAGACCCATTAATATAATTATGTTAATATTTATCCGTGGTGCTAGGTAACTGGGCCTATCCCAGTTGTAAATGTCCCTTTGTGCCTATTGGCCTTGTTTCGTTCTGTCTCCTGCTGATATGGAGGGAAGTGGAAATTACGATTTTTTCCTACTCCTCCGCTACACTTTTCTGATTATTTTCGTTGCGGGATCCAAGACAGTTAAATTCATTCTCTAGGACTTCGTCGAGCTTCATTGTCTCGGCGCTGTTCTGGTGGTCGCCACAGTTGATTCTGGCGCACAGGAGTTACAGTGGGCAGGGAATAGTGTGGCGGGCTTGTTCAAAAAAAAAAGTCTTAAAAAAACTGAATACTACTTAGTGAAACAGAATTTAAAATAGAACATTTTAGGCGAGAGGCAAAGAAAGGTTACATACTGCCTAAAAAGGTTAGATAACATCTTTATCAATGCTCCCCTAACATACTTAGTCAAAAGATAAAAATCAGCACTCAAAAAAGTCTATAATCTATGACCAAGACATCCAGAGCTGTCAAAGTGGCGCTGCTTGTCAAGGACGCTGTCAACTTCAGTACATTTTGTGCGTTAGTTCCTAAAATGGCCGCGGGTCTATGCAAGTTGATTTTACTGTTTGTTATCGTTCGATCGTTTTCTTAACAATTTCCTTTGTTGGCATCATTTAAATAATATTGAAGATAAGTTTGAGTGTTGTAAAATGTTAGTTTTGTTTGTAAGTAGTCGATTGTTGTGATGTTTTTTTTGAAGACTTTTGCCAAATTATTTATTTTTCTTCTTTGTATCACTATGTTTGAATTCATTAAGTAGTTATTTATAAACTACAAATAGATTTATAATTAAAAATATTAACAAAAAAAAAAAAACAAAAATATGACAAGACCAAAAAAAAATAAGTATAAATATTTTTTTTTTTTGTTCGGACGGCTGCAATAATTCGTTACCCCTTTTATTGAGTGTCTTAATTTGTGATGGATACCTTATTAATGCAGCTGTCTGTACATACAAAATACTTAACAGGACTTTACATTAAGATAGCAGAGCACAAAGGTACTGCTTATTTCATAAGAAAAAAAAAAGATTTTTTTGTTCTTTTATCAAAGTTAGAAAAAAGTTACAGGGCGTCAAAAAAATCGTCCACATCGCTGTTAATAGGAAAAGTGCCCATCTATGTCGGGGTCGGCTTCCAGTCTAACCGGATGCAGCTGAATATCAATATTTTACAAGGAGCGACTGCCTATCTGACCTCCACCACCCAGTTAGTACGGGATACCCCTTGGTAAGACTGACTGTCAGACTTCCAGACTCCTGACTACCCGTAATGACTGTCAAAGATGAACTTGCTTTTCGAGGCTCTTCCGTGTCTCGAAAAGATGAATGATGAATTAAAGATGGTCCACCATGCAAAGACTGACCTCGTCAACCGTAGCTTAACCTTCGATCGGTTCGTGCAGCTGTTACTATGTAACAGTGAGCCTTTAACAACAATGTAACATGTTTGTCAATATGCTGAGTTTCCATGAATGAATGTTCATTCTGTAAATGAATGAAATGAAGGCTCGTTTACACGCAGAGACCGAGTTGCGTAAACAATGCAGATAAACCAGAGAAGGTATGGGCTTTGTAATTTTTCCAACATCATCGTCTGCCTAGCCTTTTCCCAACTATGTTGGGGTCGGCTTTCAGTTAACCGGATGCAGCTGATTACCAGCATTTTACATGGAGTGACTGCTTATCTGACCTCCACAACCCAGTTAGTACCGGGTAATATGATACCCCTTGGTAAGACTGTTTGTCAGACTTTTTGGGCCACTGACTACCTACCGACTGTCAAAGATCTACAAATGACAGTCGGGACCAACGGCTTTTTTCCGAGGCACGGAGGAAACTCGGTATGTAATGGGTGGTCACCCATCCACAGGCCAGCCTTGGCAAGCACGGCTTAACCTAAAGATCGACCCGAGCGGCTGTTATTATTTAGCCACGAGCTAGTAATGCTCCCTCTAATTTTCACCAACATAACAATACAATACCAAACCTGTGTTCCACGAAGGGTTAAACTAGTATAATGTGACGCATCCGCCACACTAAATTCCCTGCCCACTGTAAATTCTGTGCACCAGAATTAACAGTGACGACCACCAGAACAGCGTCGAGACAATGAAGGTCGACGAAGTCCCAGATAAACTATTTAACTGTCTTGGATCCCGCAACGATAACGATTAATCAGAAAAGAATATTGGAGGAGTAAGAAGTTCCCATGAAGGCAGAAACTCTAAATCGCGACCATAGTTACCATCCTAACACACTCCTTTTGCCTTATCTACATTCATACATCTATCTGATCATACACAAACATAATCTTTCTGAAGAATATCACCATTGAAGTCAGTGTATGTCCTTCTAAGGCATCCCATCCAGGGGTTTCCACTTATATCTGCCTTGGAAATACGGTCAGCGTATTTCCAAGGGAGACGGCAGGCGTCAGTCGTAGGTTCGACACCAGACAGGCGCATTACTTTGTGTAATTTATTACATCACCACTGCTCTCAAAACGGTGAAGGAAAACATCGTGAGGAAACCGGCATGTCCTAGAACCAAACATTCGAAGACATGTGACGTCTACCAGCCCGCACTGGGCCTGCGTGGTGGATTATAGCACATTCTCTCTCATAGAGAGGAGGCTGTGTGTATCCCAGCAGTGGGAACATTATAGGCTGATTATGCTTAATAAATGGTAGATATACTGACTACCCACTATCACAGATTTGACAGTATTCATGCTCATCAGAAGCACTTGTGACCAGAGCGAGGCAAACAAAACTAACCTTTGACGCAACTCTTTTAAAGTGTAGTTTCCTTGTTTAAAATCTATTATTGTTGATTGAAAACACACACACAATTAATCAGTTGGCTTCATCAATAGAATTGCTCCGTCTGATTGTCACAACTGCTTTGTAATCATCATCGTTATCTGGTTTGTCTCTACTACGAGTATGTTGGGGTCGGCTTCCAGTCTAACCGGATGCAGCTGAATACCAGTATTTTACATGGAGCGACTGCCTATCTGACCTCTCTTCAACCGAGTAACTCATACCGAGTTTCCTCCGTGCCTTGGAAAGCACATTAAGTCGTTGGTCCCGGCTTTCCTTTGTAGATCTTTGACAGTCGTTACAGGTAGTCAGTGGCCTGAAAGTCTGACAACCAGCCTTACCAAAGGGTATCGTATTACGCAGTACTGACTGGGTTGTGGAGGTCAGATAGGCAGTCGTTCCATGTAACATACTGGTATTTAGCTGCATCCGGTTAGAATGGAAGCCGACCCAAACATATGGGAAAAGGCACGCAGCTGATTGTGTTAGTCGATTCTTGTTTCGATTAATTTCCTCGATTCAATAATCGATTATCGTTATCTAGCTTTCTATTTCATATTATCGTTGTAACCAAAAATAGTTTTAGAATCTTTTTTTATCCTGTGTTCTTATAACCTTATCAGACAAAGAAAACCTTTTGAAACAAAGGAGCCATATGTTGGCAATTCCAAGACGGTCACAATACTGGGATATATCGGATTGGGGCTATGATTCTTCTCATATCCTTTTTGAAGTGTAATCACGATAGTTATTAATTTTGTTGTGGTGAGTGTATGTGTGAGTTAGTGTTACTAAAAACACACTTCTAAAATGCTGGATAGTTTATTTTTATAGTGAATGTTGAGGCACGTTGAGGTAAGTGATACCCATTTAATAAGCAGTGATTGTCTAGTGGTGTGATCGTCAGACTGCCAAGTCATAGGTCTCCAGTTCGAACCCAAGGCATCTCTGATTTTTCGGATTCATGAGCGTATTGTATAATGATCACTTGCTTGAAGGAAAATATCGTGAGGAAACCAGCATGCCTGGGCATGGAGGGATATTTCTCGACGGCATGTAATGCTAAGTCAGCGGCCGATGGACGGCATTAAAACTCTGACACCAGGTTAGGTACTATCATAAAAGGCAGCTTCAGCTTCCACCTTCAGATCTATCTAATTTGACCAAAATCTGACGTATGGCTGCTTCATCATCAGCATCATAACAGCCCACTGCTGGGTATAGGCCGCCCCTTTCTTCCGCCACACTTACTGATTCTGTGCGTTACTTATCCAGGTGTTTCCCACGACCCAACGACCTCTATAGGGTTTTTTGTCCTAATCTTGGCCATCACTCGGTCAAAGCCTTGCTCCATCGGCCATCTCTGTACACCCACATTTCACCAGTTATATTTAAGTCCCAGAGGGTGAGCCTATGTCATAACAACAACAGCCCATTACGTCCACTCCTGGACATAAGCCTCTCCCATGATGGGAGGAATTTGCCGTAATCTCCACGCTTGGCAGGCGGATTGGAGATCGCAGTGATGAAAGACTAACAGTAAACGCTGCTGCCCATTCTCTGGTCTACGGAAGCGCAAGGTGTTCTGCCTCAGACATTAGTCGCCTTATACGACACCCGTCAGTGTAATGGGTTGGTTCTATTCTACTCTGCCGGATACCGGAAAAGACTGAATGGTTTTTTATTACTGGTTCATGTGTGTGCACTGATACACTAATGCAGGCACCACTTCACAGAAGTCATGATGATACTACACTTAATCAATTGGCTCTCTAATCTCGACCTCCATGCTATCGGTCAGCTACAAGGGCAGACACAAGTAATATCACACAGGTATCGAATATAATATCTAATTGAACCAAGGACGCTACCTATTGCCTGATTAGATTCACCGTGTGGTCAATGAGTTTTGACAATAGACTACAATACATATAGTATTTAATATAAGCATAATCCTCCTACATCGTGTCCATTGCTGGGACACTGGGCACAGGCCTGATCTCTGTGGTCTAGTCTGTGGTCTATAGCGAACACGGATCTTTCACTAAGCCATCAACCAACATTCTGTATATCAAACTAACTAACTAACTATTAGTAACTCTACGCCAGATTCATTGCTGGGAAACATTGTTTGTTTTTGGGGTAAAAAATCAGGTAGGACTCAATGTAAAGCACTCAAAATATTGTGCTGATGGATTAATTGAATAGTACGGGGGTCATGAAGGCATTAAAAATAAAGTTATAGCATTTAAATTCGTATTTACAAAAAAAAAAACTTTGAAAAGTTGGAACTTTGACTTCCAATATCTCCGTAACTAAAACGTTCCCAGGTATGGTCTAGAACAAAGAAAGGATCGCAATGATGGCCTTAGCTTCGAAATGAAAAAATCCACATTTTTGGAAGAAATACGAGTCCCTTAAGTCTGACAACCAGTCCTTCCTAGCTGTACCGTAATACCTAATACTAACTGGGTTGTGGAGGTCAGATAGCAGTCACTCCATGTTAAATACTCGGGACTCAGCAGCATCCGGTTAGACTGGAAGCCGACCCCAACATGGGAAAAGGCTAGGCAGATGATGATGATTGTCCCACTGCTGGCCAAAGCCGTCCCCTCTCTATGTTTACTTTCGTCCAGCAAAGAGTCCAGCTCATCACTCCATCTCCTTCTGAGCACCTTCAACAAAATCATCTTCGTACCCTTATCCCATGTTACTTGTGGTCGGCGCAACGCTATTTTGCTTCCATTCTTCTCTGTCAACCTTCAAATCATTTACACCTTTATCCTTCATATCACTCCTCACACAATCCATCCATCGTTTCCTTGGTCTTCCACTCCCACTCCATTCATCAACACTTAAATATTCGTCATTGTTTTTGTCATAAGCGATTCATCCGAAAAGTTCTGGAGCGGCTACCGCGAACCGGAAGACGTTGCGTTGGAAGGCCTCCCACTAGGTGGACCGATGACCTGGTGAAGGTTGCGGGAATCCGCTGGATGCGAGTCGCACGGGACTGGTCAATGTGGCGACAGTTGGGGGAAGCCTGTGTCCAGCAGTGGACGTCTTCCGGCTGAAATGATGATGATGATCCATTCTTATCACATCCATGACTAAAAGGAGAATAGCGAGGTTGGACCCACGTAATTTAAAAATCAACGGAGCGCCGTTCACGGTCTAGTTTATATTAATTATAGTAAAGAGTTTATCAGAGTTCTATGTAAAAAAATATTGAGTTACTAGATGATGGGGAATTAAAAGTTACGGATGATTTTAATTTATATAAAAATAAGTCATCGTGCAGTTTCCGAACGCAACGTTTGACATTTACCTTTTACAACTGAGAAAAGTGTCAAATTCATCTGTAGACATAGTCTGTGGATCATTCTATTGTTTGTTTGTGTTCAACGGCTTCGTGGAATACGGATAAAAGCTATTTTATGCCATTCTACTACCAAACAATAATCAATAAGTCCGTTCCATAGGTTAGGTTATAATCTTCTAACTTTCATATCTTTTTTCTCCCAACTTCTATAACCTACTTTCCACTTGCTTTTTTGTTAGTCATAAGTCGTTCATTAACTATTTATAAGTTTCCACAATGTACGCTACCCATATCACTGGGTCCCGAATTACATGCAATCTCTCCATTCTCCTTTACTCCATTTTCTTCACCTTGAACATAATAGGTAATCATATTCGATCCCTACTAATTTTATAAACAGGTAAAGTTAGTGAGTTTGGATGTAGTGGATAATCTTCAGAACTACTGATCCGATTCCGACAATGCCTTCACTAATAGGAAGCTGCATTAACCCCGAGTGTAATAGGCTATTTTTAAGACGTTCCTAGGATAATATCCGAGGGAAACTGCAGGCAAAAGCCACTAATTAGTATATTTTTAGTTACACTGTAAATAATTATAATATTTGATACTTTAAAAATAAATCTTAGTGTTGACAACCTCAAATATTTTGGCATCAATTCAAGAATTTGTATTGGTATGTTATTTTCTTCTAAAAGTGTCTGATACTGTATTAAAGAGGGTTTTTTGTGGCTAAATAACTCTTGCACTATAGATCTTATAAACACATCATTACGCTCGTATCCCCCGATGATGTAGACAGATGTGTTCCATAAAGTACGCCCAGAGTACGCCAGTACCCTAATAACATAAATATTCCAAAATTTAAAACGCAGCCTAGCGACCGAAAGGCCTACCCAGCACTTATGACGTGTGAATCGCTAACACTAGATCTAGATTATTATCTAAATATAAATAATCTAATAATGCAATCAAATGCTAGTGATTTTGTTATAGCCACCCATCCTAAATCGAACCTGGCCAAGTGAGCTTGACCTCTCTCATACAAGCCAGACATTCAGTCAGGAAGTAACACAGACAAAAAATACCGTGAATTCGTAAATATCATGACCGGCCATCCAAAATGTAACCGCGACAACGGGCCACTTACCCTATCTTTACAAACCAGATATTATGTTAGACAGTATCATAAATAGACATAACCTAGGCCATGTCATCTATGGTCACCCATCCACGGATCGACCTCGGCAACCGTAGCTTAACCTGCAATTGAGCCCGAACCCCTCTCAATATCAGCAAGAATTGTCCAAATTTAATAGAGACATAATCTATACCAATCTGCCGTAACGGTCACCCATCCACGTCCTGACCTTGGCAACGGTAGCTTAACCTGCGATCGACCCGCTCAAAGCCAACCCAGCCATTATTATGTAGCCACGTGCCCCTTCTATACTAGCAAGTCTTGCATCAAAAGTAAGAAGACATCTACACCAATCTGCCCTAATGGCCGCCCATCCACTGACCGACCTCGGCTACCGTGGCTTAACCTGCGACCGACCCGTCCCACCCAGCCGTCCGTCAGCAAGTCTTGTATCAAAAGTTATAAAGACATATTGCCTATAACCCACAAAATTTGCCGAAATGGTCACCCATCCACGTCCCGACCTCGGCAAGCAAAGCTTAACCTGCAATCGACCCAGCCGCTATTATTTAGCTACGACTCCACGAGCTCTCTATATATCATCAAATCTTGAATCAAAAGTATAATATAGATAATTTATATACCGTTCTGCCGAACAAGGCTTTACCCAGAACTTTGCATTTCACCAAAAATATGTCATTCTAAATTAAATTCCATGATAGAACATCAAAAGGCTTGTGTCCTGAAAAAATCTAATTAGTCCGTCAGTTAGATTAACAAAAAATATTTGACACGTATTTTTTCTTTTGCTTTTAAAATTCTCAATAGGTACGTCACGCCGTGGTATAATTTTTAGTGCGCTGTGACGTCACGAGCCCCCACTCTCGAGTTTTGATGCGTTTTATCTATGTCAATATGCATTGATTTACAAAAACAAAAAATACGTGTCCATTATTTTCCCATACTCTAACTGACGGGCTAAATATATTTGCAATTTATTGCTGGTGGAAACCAGCCTATTGTAACATCAATTTTTAACTAAGTCGGAACACAAAACTCAATTTTATGTGCATGTACACGTTCCTATATATACGTTTTAATCGAACTGTTTTAAGGGGTGAGTTTCACCCCTTATGCAACCCGCAACCACCCCTTGCACCCTCTTTCTGTATTTCGTATTGATGCCCAAATTCCCAAGGCAGCTTTCTCTTCGTGTGCGACAGGGATGGAGGTATGGTTGTGTGTGGGTGTGAGAAAGAGGGGGATAGTCTGCAGTCGTATGCGCGTCGGGTTGAGGTGTGGTGCCAGTGTCAGCGAGGAAGTTTTAAGATGTAGTATTGATTTTTTAGAACTGCATTGCAACAAAGGCTTGTAGCTCAGTCGTACATCTTAGATAGGTAAGGTTAATTACATATTGATCCCTGCAGATATATATTATATCTGTAATATTATCTGGTTGCTGAAAAACGTATGCTTTTACGGTCTATTAATTACAACATAAGATGGAAAACTGCGCTGTGCTATGGTGTTCATTTTGTAAATAGGTTTTTTTGCAAATACACGTAACTTTTTTTTTAGACTTGTCAGACCGATGTTACGTAGCTGACTACTCTGAGAATAAACAGCCGAAAAAAACTTAGACGGCATAGTCTCTTTTAAGGTCCAGACATAATCTTGGCCAACTCACATGAGGACTATGCAGATTACTGTAGAACACACTATCTCGCATGGTGTCACAGGATTTGATGTGATGCATACCTGTAACTAATTCCTTTTGTGCTATTTAAGTATGCATCATGTTTTAACGCGCATGTTTTTTCTGAGAGCCTTTTTTTCTTTCAAATACTATCAGCTATTTAAGCGGACTTGCAATGGCATGGCCCTGAATGTTTTTAATAGTTTTTTCGTGCTTCTTACGATAATTTTCTTCTTTACAGGTTTGGGATTTCTCGCAATTGAAGCGTAGCCTTCATTCAAATAAATGTAAGTATTTTCGGTAATTCCATTATAAATTATTTCTATAAAAATTCAAAAGCACCGTTCGAAACGTGTCAAACGGTAGAGTTTTTTTTTCTCGTAGGTCATTTAAGATATTTCATCGCTTGTCCGTATATCCAAAGATATGATGATTGCCGACGCACATACATACTTTTCCTGGGATACGTATTAACTTTGTTTTTTATTTGATTAGAGTTCTCAAGATTTCGGCACTGTTGCTAGTCCCATGATCACGGATAGTTTATCCGTTGCTAGTGACCGTGTCAGTTTAAAAACTTATATACAGTATAAATAAATAAATAATAAAAGTTTAGTTTGGTACAATAACACTAGGAAAACAGGTAAAACGATGGTAGCTCCGTAGCTGCAAAAGTATAAACTGCAGCGCAACTACCAAAACCAGTAGGTAAATACTTTAAATTTTTAAGTAAATAGCACTTCAAAAACAACAACGTATTTTTAGTGTAAGAAAACTTTAAAAAATCTCTTTGATTTGTTTTAATATTTTTTGGCACCAGATTGACTTCCAAAACCATTTCGTATTTCGTACTGCATATACACAGCGAAAAAGAAATGAAGATCTCCTTTTTTCAACATTCTCTCATAAATCTACTTTGATCTTTCGACTGCTTTATCAATGAAAGTCTTTCTTTTGATGGTAAGCAATTATATGCAATCGATAATGGTGAACGCTTGCCTAGAAGTAATTACGAGGAGTAACTATAACCACCATGAGGTCCTGGGTTCGATTTCCAGGTCGGGCAAAGTGTTATTGGGTTTTTCTATCAGGTATTTCTCAGCAGCAGCCACGGAGTCTGGATTAGTGCCCGATTGATGGCAATAGGCTCGCCCCCTATTACATGGGATTAGAACATAACTAGTGAAATGTGGGTGTACTATTAGGCACACCTCTACCCTTCGGGGATTGCAGGATGTTATGTGTGTGTGAATTTAAGATATTAATTAAGCCGACTACAGGAGCTAAATTAGCAACTCTATTTGTGATGGTTCAAACTTCGTTTGAAATACCGTTAGAATAAAGTTCTAATCAGCTTGCATTACAAAGTGGTTGTTACGTCAGTCACTGCGGGCCAAATAGTGCGAAATTAGTGTTTTTTTGCGATTTACAAAAAATCTATTGATTGGACTAAAAAAATAAAACACCATCATGCCAATATGTTGCTTGCAGAATTATTTGCCAAAAAATCAGAATGATCGCATGTATTTTAGTATGGTTTTTACTCTTTAAAAGAAATTTTTAGAGATTTTTTCGTGATTTTTTTATCGAGTAAAATTAGCTGTATTATGTTTTCAAAACACTATCATACTAGCATATATCCTGAAGAATATCATATATTTTTCTGGTTTTGTTTATTGCAGTGAATCAAATGCTTTTTTGCATTATAAAACTCGCGTTTAGCTCCTGTAGTCGTGTTCGTCTTCAGACACTCCCCGCTGCCACTACAACCCCACCCCGCCGGGCCGAGCCTCGCTCACGGCGGGGTCAACGTCCCGGCGGCCACTTCCGCGAGCGAATACTCCTAGCTATATATATATATATCTACCTGTTTCTGTAGCGCAGACACCCATGGTATTGAGCTGTGATCTCCGAGGCTAATTCTGCATGTAACATCACGCTTGTAATCCCCGAAGGGTGTGGCAGACACCGACATTTCGCCAGATGGTTTCAAGCCCCTATTGCCGACAATCGGCGTCTAAGACTCCATGGCTGTTGTTGAGATATTACTGACGAAAAACCAAATAACACTTTGCCTGAAATGGGAATCGAAGCCAGGAATTATGCTCAGCAGTCATGCTCTTGACCACAAGGTCCATCGAGGCAGTCTTGATGACCGATTGAACGGTAAAAGACAGCATCTGTAAGAAACCGATAAAAACTTCTCTTAACTTGCACTTCCATGTGACGGAATATTAGCCTACTAGCTAATGGCTAAATATTAACAGCAATTTTCAGGTTAAGCCGCGCTTGCCTAGGCTGGTCTGTAGATGGGGGACCATCATAACATACCGAGTTTCCTCCGTGCCTCGGAAAGCACGCTAAGCCGTTGGTCCCGGCTGTCATTTGTAGATCTTTGACAGTCATTACAGGTGTCAGTCAGTGGCCCGAAAGTTGACAGCAATTTTCAGATTAAGCCGCGCTTGCCTAGGCTGGTCTGTAGATGGGGGACCATCATAACATACCGAGTTTCCTCCGTGCCTCGGAAAGCACGCTAAGCCGTTGGTCCCGGCTGTCATTTGTAGATCTTTGACAGTCATTACAGGTGTCAGTCAGTGGCCCGAAAGTTGACAGCAATTTTCAGATTAAGCCGCGCTTGCCTAGGCTGGTCTGTAGATGGGGGACCATCATAACATACCGAGTTTCCTCCGTGCCTCGGAAAGCACGCTAAGCCGTTGGTCCCGGCTGTCATTTGTAGATCTTTGACAGTCATTACAGGTAGTCAGTCAGTGGCCCGAAAGTCTGACAACCAGTCTTTCAAATTGGTATCGTATTACCAAGTACTAACTGGGTTGTGGAGTTCAGAAAGGCAGTCGCTCCATGTAACATACTGGTATTTAGCTGCATGCGGTTAGAATGGAAGTCGACCCAAACATGTTGATGCTGTTCAGATCATCAGTCGGCTATGCCTGATCACCAAGGTAGGTCTGAGTAGAATAGCGCTAGCTCTGTACCCGAGGTATAATTTTAAGTGCGTTCTGACGTCACGAGACTCCCGAGTTTTGATGCGTATCTTTGTCAACATTCATTGATATACAAGAACAAAAAATACGTGTCCATTATTTTCCAATACTTTAACTGATGGACTAAATAGATTTCCAATTTATTGATGGTGGAAACTAGCCTATTATATTTGAATCACACGAGTCAAATTGGGTCATATCGTGTTTACGCGCCGACGACCATGCAATTTTTGATAAGTTATGGAATCAGGCGTTACTTTGCGGAAATCCAAGACGCGCCCCGTCCGCGGCGGGAAGTGGTCGGCTCACACACGACCACTTCCCGCCGCGGACGGGCGCAACGGAGATGTTACAATGTCATAGATGAAACTATTAAATAAACTAACAACAAACTTTGGTAGCTCTTTACAAAACTTTGCATATTTAGTGAAAAATGAAATTTGAAAAAAAAAATTGATTAAATAGCCGCTCGGGTCGATAATTAGGCTAAGCCGTTCGCCAGGCATACTTAGCATCTACCAGCACAGCAAGTATTTCAATAGAAAAACCTTTTTTCAAAACACATTAACCGACTTTAAAAAAAAATCCTTAAAATGTGGGAAATCACTTTACTTCCGGAAGTCGGTATTCTTTTAATTCAGGCTTTTTAGTTGTAGTATGATAGTATCTCAAAAGTCATCATCATCATCTAACATCTTGTCCAGTAGTCATTTAACCACACAGACATAGAAGATTAACAAATCTGACCAGTAATCATGGAGTTACATATGAGGTAAAAAACATTTAAAATTATAGCCGAACAGTCTCTTTTTTCGAAGTCTGTTAAAACGTAGTACACTACAGTTTCTACCTACTCTAGTTTCGATACTTGTAGCGTGATTAATAGTATTGAAAACCTAGATATTAATAAAATGATTAAAACATTAAGTAGCTCTGTAGCTCCGCGTGCGATGTTTTATCTCAAATTTATCTGCTATCGGTCAGTAGCTTTGAAATGATATCAACGGCAGGCTTTTAACTGAGTAGGCCAGTGAAGTTGGCCAATTCTTCTAAAGATTTATTTGCACAGATTATTAGGCATATAAAATAAGATGAAGGAAACTTTACAATAAGCCTCATCAGAAGGCTTAAAGTCACCCAAAGGGCAATGGAGAAGGCTATGCACGGAGTTTCCTTGCGTGATTGAATCAGAAATGAAGACATCCGCAAGAGAACCAAGGTTACCAACGTAGCCTACGTAACGTAGAATTGCTAAACTTAGGTGGCAGTTGGCAGGGCACATTGCTCGCAGAACGGATAGCCGATGGAGCTGAAAAGTTCTGGAGTGGCGACCGGCAGACGTTGCGTTGGAAGGCCTCCCACTAGGTGGACCGAAGACCTGGTGAAGGTTGCGGGGACCTGTTGGATGCGAGTCGCACGGTCAATGTGGCGACATTTGAGAGAGGCCGTCTACGGTGGACGTCTTTTGGCTGAAATGATGATGAAAAAAATATGTAACAATGAAATAGGTTATCCTTGTACAGTCTACCTTATATTAGCCATGCAAAGAGAGTGAATGAAATCAATGTAAAATAAGTTGGTTTATATTTTTTTTCAATAGAACAGTTAAAACAATAGGCATGACGACAGTATCAAAAAATTGCAAATCTAATTAGTCCGCCAGTTAGAGTATTGGAAAATAACGGACACGTATTTTTTGTTTTTGTAAATCAATGAATATTCACAAAGATAAAACGCATCAAAACTCGGGAGTGGGGGCTCGTGACGTCAGAACTAGCTAAAAATTATACCTAGGCGTGACGTATTGAGAATTTTAAAAGCGTCATATCTTCGTCATTTTTGGTTTACGTAACAAAAAGAAAAAATATGTGTCCAATGTTTTTTGGAAATCTATCTGACGGACTAATTAGATTTTTTTTGTCGTCTCGCCTATTCTCAGCATGATACATTTATAGTATAAACACACAGAATACATAGTATAATGATGATGATGATGTCATCTAGCCGATTTCGGCCACACCGACTGCATTCGATGGCTTTCTAGTGTGTTTGTTGAGAGTTTTGGTGTGCTGCTCTTTCATGTGGTCTCGAGTGGCTAACATATCCAACTTTGTCCGAAAAACTTCAAACATAATATAGTACGAGTAGTATAAAGCATTACTTTAAATAATATAACATCACGCCTGTAATCTCCGAAGGGTTAGGCAGAAGACCAGGTGTACCTAATTGTATAGTGCCCACATTTCACCACTTATGATTAACCGGGCACAATTCCAGGTTCCGTGGCTGTTACTGAAGAATTCCTGATGGAAAAATTCTTGGCCCGACCTGGAAATGGAACCCGGGAGCTCATGCTCATGCTGACCACTAGACCAACAAGGCAGTCATCAGTTTAAATATCCTAGTCTAACCTAATAGACATAATTATATGCATCTTCTTCTCCCGTCGAGAGTTTTTAGGAGTCTCCTCTTTATGTCATCTTGACGTTTAAAATGTGCTGATTCTTCTTCTTTATTTTTCTCGATCCTTAGATTCTCAGCATAATTTGAATAAATGACTTTGATAACGATTTCTTGTTGAAAACTCAGAACCAGATTTTTTTATTCCGTTCTTTGTGATTTATTTGTCTCGTTGATATTGTGGTCGCCTAGTCGACTTCTGAGCGTTAAGTTCATGGTTTGGGCATGGGGTCAGATAGAGTTTTCGAGCATTTCTTTTATGTAATTCTCTGTAGCAAGCAGCATGTGGTCATTGTGCCCAGCAGTTACTGGCAATAGTTATTTATCATAACATAGCTGATCAAATGCTATTAACACGTCTGCTTACCCTTCTGGATAAGAAAACAAGTATGATGTTATGCTTATGAAAACCATCACTTATCTTCTATACTAATATTATAAAGAGGTAACATTTGTTTGTAAGTTTGTATGTTTGTAAGTTTGTATGTAGGGGGTAATCTCCGGAAGTAATGAACCAATTTTAAAAATTGTTTCACTGGTAGAAAGCTACATTATTCGTGAGTGCTATAGGCTATATTTTATTCCTGTACTCCCACGGGAACGGGAACTACGCGGGTGAAACCGCGGGACGTTAGCTAGTATTTCATAAAGACATTCATCTAACAAAAACATACCCTTTGAATCATCATGAGAAAAAACAAACTTCCAAGGCCGATCAACCCTTTAAAAAAACGTTTCAAATTAACATAAATCTTCAAACAACTTATCTATTCAAAACACCTCTTATAAGCCCTAAAAATAACATATTTTATAAATTCAATTGCAAGATCTAAAGCTGGAGTAAGTCGGTCATACATCGCGAGACCCCCAGTCGCAATCAAGGACGAATACAAAGGGGCCCAGAATCAAGCCCTGCAGGACACGTACAAAAAAGTACAACAAAAATCAACTTGCTTGCGTCTTATCAATTATTTTTCAACCAGTTTAAGGTTGGTAAAGTGAAATGTTTATATTCCAGTCGAATTCCGACCATATAGCTTCAAGAATAAGGTAGAATGTCGATGATAACTGTATCAAAAGCCTGGGTAAAGTTGAAAGTGGTGCTTTGTAAAAATTGCTGTTGCTATGTCGATGTGTACTTAAGATTTACTTGCGTATGTCTCGAGATGTCTTTAATTGGTGTTATCTTCTTGCTATTTATGATTTGGGATAAGCTGCAATGTGTTTTCTTTTGATGTTGTGTTGCTACTGGAAAAGAGATTTTATTTGTTGTTATTATCGATACGTATTGAGAATGTTTGACACCTATAGGTCTAGACAAATTGCAACAGCGTAATGATGGAAATGTTAAAAATGCATAAGATGCTTAATGCTTATGTCTATCAAGTATTTGATATCATTAGTCTAGCTAGGAACTAGGCTCTAGAAAAGTGTGCCACAATAGATCAAATTAATGAATGCTTACACTTCTTTTTTTTACAATTAATCTTTAGAATTTCAGTATTTTTACGTAGAAGGTGTAAACGGACCCTTCACGAAGCCGTCAACCAAGCATTCTGTACGTCTAAGTAACTGCAAGAATATTGCTGGGAAATATTTTTTTTTTGAGGTAAAAAATCACGGTTTTCGATCTCAACGTAGTGTGCTGTGTGCTGATGTATGCATTGAATTGTAATGGAGCATGTTACATGGAGCGACTGCCTATCTGACGTCCACAACCCAGTTAGTACTGGGTAATGGTACTTCTTGGTAAGACTGGTTGTCTGACTTTTTGGGCCACTGACTACCTGTAACGACTGTCAAAGATCTACAAATGACAGCCGGGACCAACGGCTTAACGTGCTTTCCGAGGCACGGAGGAAACTCAGTATGGTCGCATCCACAGACCAACCTAGGCAAGCACGGCTTAATCTAAAGATCTACCCGAGCGGCTGTTATTATTTAGCTACGAGCTCCTCTAGGTTAGGCTAAGGTTAACGGTTATGGTCCAGAACAAAAAAAAATGCAATGACGTGAACATAAAAGTGCCTTTCGGCTTCGTTAAGGTTCTCTTTTAAAGTAACTCGCCAAGCCGGGGCCGTCACGTCACCGCTTAGCTATCACTGCTGTCCTGGTTGTATCATCATCATTATCATCATCATCATTCAGCTGAAAAACGTCCACTGCTGGACATAGGCCTCCTCCAACTGTCGTCACATTGACCGGTCCCGTGCGACTCGCATCCAGCGGATTCCACCTAGTGGGAGGCCTTCCAACGCAACGCCTTCCTGGTTGTTTGCGAGAAGATAAAGACAAAGGTTGCTGAACACTTCCGAAGCTACTCTATTTAACGATTATACGCGCATTCCTACCCGCGTAGTTTCTCAAACAATAGCATTAATTGACTTGGCTGCACGCCAGCGCTCTCCGGATGCAGGCAGAGATCACCGCTTCATTTATATTTGAGTCTGAATGGACTGTGTTTTTAGCTTTTTTGAGGAGTAGTCCTAGCACCAGTTATAAATATTATTGAATATACAAGGTACTGTAAACAAACCTTCTACGAAGCAGTCAACCAAGCATTCTGTACATCAAACCAAGTAACTCTATGAGCTATATATTTTGATTTTGTTTATGTATATTTTTAGGGTTCCGTAGTCAACTAGGAACCCTTATAGTTTCGCCATGTCTGTCCGTCCGTCTGTCCGTCCTCGCTTAATCTCTGTGACCGTTAGCACTAAAAAGCTGAAATTTGGTACCAATATGTATATCAATCACGCCGACAAAGTGGTAAAATAAAAATTGAAAAAAAAAAAAGTTTTATTAGGGTAGCCCCCCTATATGTAAAGTGGGAAGTGATTTTTTTTTTATTTTCAATCCTAACGTGTGATATATTGTTGGAATGGTATTTAAAAATGAATAGGGGTTTCCTAAAATCATTTTTTGATAATGTCAATAATTTCGGAAATAATTGCTCCAAAAGTAAAAAACAATGTGTCCCCCCCCCTCTAACTTTTGAACCATAAGTTTAGAAAATATGAAAAAATCTGAAAAGTACAACTTTATAAGAACTTTCTAGGAAAATCATTTTGAACTTGATGGAAACAACAGTTTTTGTACAAAAAAGACAAAAAGTTGTACAAAATAATTTCTGGACTAAGTTTGTAGTATATTCGTATATGCAAGCATTTTTACATAATGGATACCCACCTTTAAACTCATAAGTGGGAACACTTGTTGTGACGGACGGGAAACTACGGAACCCTACACTGAGCGTGGCCCGACACGCTCTTGGCCGGTTTTTTTAATTTTGTGTGCAATAAAGAACAAGAAGTAAGAAGTAACTCTGTGCAAAAATTATTGCTGGGAAACGACTTTTATTTCATTGGGGTAAAAAATCACGTTTACGGTAGAACTCAATGTAACGCACTCAAAACATTGTGCTGATGGATGGATTGAATAAAACGGTTGTGGACGCGAACGGAGGTTGCGAGCAGATAGTAAATAAATAAAATAACAGCAGATAACACAATAACACACAAACCTTTATAACTATCGGTAAGACAGGAACTGCGCCCCCCTAAGCTTTGCTACACCCCGCGGGGGTGGTAAGGTTATTCATAGCATAGATCAATAAAGTGAATCGTCTGGGTAATATCTATAATAAACTATGTATGAGCATAAAGTAATAGCCAGACTGAACAATGACATGAAATTTCCTCCGTGCCTAGGAAAGTAAAGCCGTTGGTCCCGCCTGTCATTTGCAGATCTTTGACAGTCGTTACATATAGTCAGTGGCACGAAAGTCTGACAACCAATCTTACCAAGGGGTATCGTATTACCCAGTACTAACTGGGTTGTGGAAATCAGATAAGCAGTCTCGCCATGCAAAATAGTGGTATTCAGCTGTATCCAGTTAGACTGGAAGCCGACCCCAACATAGTTGGGAAAAGGCTAGGGAGATGATAATTTGCTTCATCACCATTGCTCTCAGATGGTGAAGGAAAACATCGTGAGGGAACCAGCATGCCTGAGAGATTTTTCTCGACGGCATGTAAAGCTAAGTCAGAGGCTCATGGGTGGCATAAACACTCTGACACCAGGTTGGGTCTAACCACTCGATACAGAAAGAAGTGTATGGACATGGACGAAGAAAAACAATGAGGAATATAAATCGGAGCTTTCTGTAGTTGATGTAACATCTACATCTATACTAATATTATAAAGAGGTAACATTTGTTTGTAAGTTTGTATGTAGGGGGTAATCTCCGGAAGTAATGAACAGATTTCAAATTCTTTCACCATTAGAAAGCTACATTCACCGTGAGTAACATAGGCTATTTTATTCCCGTACTCCCACGGGAACGGGAACTACACGGGTGAAACCGCGGGACGTCCGCTAGTATTTTATATTTGTGGGAATATTACCGGCTGCTAAATGCTAACTTGCAACAAATAAAACTATTCGTTTCTGAAACGGTGGGGGAGTATCAAAGTGACTAACAATTTTAAATTGTACCGTAATTACCGGCTGCCATCGATCCTGTCATTGTGTGAACAGGCTACAGTCTTTGATACGTGAATAATTTAACAGTTTGAACAAAGTAAAGAATGGGTAGTAGTTCTTTAAGTTAAAATGGGTGTAAGTGACCTGAAAGTCTGACAACAAGTCTTACCAACGGGTATTGTATTACCCAGTACTAACTGGGTTGTAGAGGTCAGATAGGCAGTCGCTCTCTGTAACATACTGGTATTCAGCTGCGTACCGTTAAACTGGAAGCCGATACAAAGGCTTGGCAAATCAGATGATGAATTTCAATCGGTAGTTTTTCAGAAAAGAGCTTTTAAAATTAACTAAACACATATTTTCACGAAAGAGATGACGGGACGAACTGGATGTCTTCCTTGAGAATTGGAAAGAATGGAGGGAGGTCTTTGTCCAGCAGTGGGACAGATTTGGATGAAATGGCAAATACAGGATGTAAACAGCCCTTTACGAAGCCGTCAGCCAATCATTCTGTACATCAATTTGAATAAATAACTCTGCGCAAAAATTATTATCTGACTTTTAAAAAAAAAAACACATTTTACGGTAAATATCAATGTAACGCATTCAACACATTGTGCGGATGGATGCTTTGACTAGTTAACGGGTCATGGAGGTATTTAAAGTAAAGTAAAGTATAACATTCATCATCATCATCATATCAGCCGAAAGACGTCCACTGCTGGACATGGGCCTCCCCCAAGGGGGGATTTTGCCATAATCGCCACGCTTGGCAGGCGGGTTGGCGATCGCCGTACGGTTGTTACGAAAGCACAGAGAACGCTGCTGCCCATTCTCTGGTAAGTCCCTTAGTCGCCTCTTACGACACCCACGGGAAGATATGGGATCGTGTTATTCTTTACGTCCGACACCATACAGAATAACAGTTATAGCATTAAAAGGTCGAATAAAAAAATAAAAAAAATGTCAAAATCTCCGTAACTAGAAGGTTCCCAGGTATGGTCTACAACAAAACAAATATCGCAGTAACGAGAACAAGTGCCTTTCATCTTCGCTAAGGGTCTATTTACACCCTTTAGATAGTTTAGATCCTAGATTAACATATAGGATATTGTTTATCCCGGTAGTTTGATGCCGTGGGACAATTACTGACCTTTACGCGGGCGGAGCGGCGGGCATAAGATAGTATAATAATATTTCTACACGCGACTGTATGTGTAATTATGTGTACCTAATAAGAAAGTGCTACATAAGTAAATAATGATCTAATAAATTACGCTACAACAGTTCATGAGGCTATCTGTAGCTGATAAACATACAATGAAGGGCGCTATTGTGACTAAAGGACCGACTAGACATATTATAATTATGTTACATCATTCTTCATCATCATTCTGTTGCTAATTTCTTTGCGGTCGGCTCAGCATTTTCTTCTTCCATACTTAAATAATATCTATTACTCGTCACCTCTTCAAACTCCTCCATGCGTGCCATATTATTATCATCCTTCACACAGTCCATCCATTTTTTAGGGTTCCGTTAACTTAAGAAAAAACGAACGGAACCCTTAAAGGATCACTCGTGCGTGTCGAAATCGAATCTAATATCCATTGGTCCACAGGCAGGCTCAAAGTTCCATACAACAACAACAACAACAGCCTATAACGTCCACTGCTGGACATAAGCCTCTCCCATGATGGGAGGAATTTGCCGTAATCTCCACGCTTGGCAGGTGAATTGGAGATCGCAAAGTTCCATAGTTGTCTGCAATACAGAAAATCATTATAGACATACAAACCTTTCTTTATACATACAGGGTTTAAAAGACCTCATCACGAAGCCGTCAACCAAGTATTCTGTAACTTTACGCGAAAATTATTGCTGGGAAACGACTTTTTATTGGGGTGAAAAATCATGTTTTGTGGTAGAACTCAAAGTAACGCACTCAAAGCATTGTGCTGATGGTTGGATTGAATATTACAGGGGTCGTGGAGGTGTTTAAAGTAAAAATCTTACATTAAAAACTTGTATTTAAAAATAAAAACTCGTCAAAAAGTTGGAACTTTGACCCCCAATATCTCCGTAACTAGAAGGTTCCCAGGTATGGTGTAGAACAAAAAAAATGATCGCAATGACGGGGAGAACAAGTGCCTTTCAGCTTCGTTAAGAGGTGTTTTACACCCTTTATAAGGTCTACCTACTCAAACACGAAATATTTTCAGAGAATCATATAACAGCGAAGCTATAGCAACGAAAAATATGTATATATTTTTTTTTTCTTGAAACATTTTGCATAAAACCTTTAATATGACGAAAATGTTGAACGATAAGGAGCCAGTATTTATTTTGTGGGTCAAGTAATTTTTTAATGTACTTAGATAATTTTCTTTTCCTTAAAATGGCTTCGTTATAGCCGTTAGATGATTCCCTGAAAATATATCGTATTTGAATAGATACACCTTATATACAACCAACCTTCCCGGGAGACCAACTCATACTAGTTTGATCATTTATATACTACCGACTATTCAACATAGACATCTAACCTCCACACTAAATACCTTTACTTATAGACCAGCTTATGTTAGCCGACCAATATCCCAGGATTTTACGTCTAGCTTAAGGAGAGCTCGGGTTTTCACTGATTTTAATGGAACCGGGAGTTTAGAGTATAATGGTTGTGTTTTGCCTATGTAAAACCAGTATTTCTATACGCTAGGTCATAGTGGAACGGTAGGTACATTTAATAAGGAAGAGAAAAATATAAGAGGATTATTTTTTTCTACTTTGAGGGAACTAGCTCCCTGTTACTTAGAGCTCTGCCTAGCCTTCGGCAAATCCAGGTATGATGTTATTCTCCTGCGGCGGATGCCGTGTGTATTCCAATTTTCAGTTCTAGGACACAATTTCCTCCCGATGTTTTCCAACACCGTTTTGAGAGCAGTGGTGATGTAATAATATACACATATTAAAGGAAATTTTATTTCGAACACCTCCACGACTCTCGAACTATTCAATGCATTCATCAGCACAATGTTTTGAGTGCGTTACATTAAGTTCAACCGTGATTTTTTCACCCCAAATAAAAGTCGTTTCCCAGCAATAATATTTACGTAGTTACTTGGTTTGATGTACAGAATGCTTGGTTGACGGATTCGTGGAGGTTTTATTTACAACTAGCTGACGTCCCGCGGTTTCACCCGCGTAGTTCCCGTTCCCGTGAGAGTACGGGAATAAAATATAGCCTATAGCACTCACGAATAATGTAGCTTTCTACCAGTGAAACAATTTTTAAAATTGGTTCATTACTTCCGGAGATTACCCCCTACATACAAACTTACAAACATACAAACTTACAAACAAATGTTACCTCTTTATAATATTAGTATAGATAATTTGTAAATAAACTTGTAACTATGTTCAATAATAGTTAAAACTGGTGCTAGGAATACTCATCAAAAAAGCTAAAAACACAGTCCATTCAGACTCAAATATAAATGAAGCGGTGATATCGTTTACACCATGTAAACTCCAAAAATTGTTTAGTTTACTCACAGTCTCTCAGTCCGTTGCCAAATGTTTTGTTCTATAGCATATTGTGTGGTCCATGGTAGCCATTTTCAATCAGGTAAGTTGACGACTAATTGTGTTTAGCTTTGATGACTTCAATCAGCTTACAACGTCCTCCGGGCCTCCGTCCTCATTTTTGCGAGGACATAGTGCGATGGTAGACCAATTAATTCTTTATTTCGAAACAGTGATAATGACATACAGACATATCTTTAATATCATCATTTGCTTAGCCTTTTCCCAACTATGTTGGGGTTGGCTTCCAATCTAACCGGATGCAGCTGAATACCAGTATCTTACATGGAGCGACTGCCTATCTGACATCCACAACCTAATTAGTACCGGGTAATACGATACAATTTTCACCAAGACATTTTAAAAGAATGTCCATGCAGTTTCTTGCCCCTCCCCCTCCATAGAGATCTACGCTAGGGAATGGGCAACTACAGTACTTTCACAGTTTTTATGTCTTGTGACTGGTACTTGTCTTTGTTCAAAAGTGCCTTACTTGAAATATATGCTTTGATTTTGGGCATAAGCAAGTCTAGTAATAAGAATGAAGTTCCATAATTATCGTCAAATGAGTCTTCGTATACGGCATTATAGATCGCCAGCTACAGTGTAACATAGGAACTGTTTCAATACACAAACCATGACCTACACATCTACAGTGAGTTGCCTAGGCTGTGGTGAAGTGCACACATTTGTAGTTCATCGCTGAACTATTGGATGAAATCAGAACTGTGTATGAGGCATTTCAGTGTAGTGTTTTCTGTTTTTTTAGTATTTCTATAATGACTAGTTGAGTGGGTAAGCAGAGGACTCAGTTTTACTGAGTGTAATAGTAAATTATGTTTGAATTTAATTAGGAATAATCAAATATATTTGCAATCGGATTTTTATTTTTTTAAATTATATTACCTGTTTAATTTTTCAACCAAGTTTGGTTAAGCTGAATTTTTCCTGTTACCCTGTTAGTTTAAAAGAAGTTGTAACAATGCTAATAGAAGAAGAGTGTTTTTCCATAACTAAAATGGACACTGAATCACTGATGCATGGTAAAAGTCTATCACTCGATTTAATGCAAACATTTTCCTCAATCGTGTACACATTAAAAACCTAAAATAGAATCTATGGAAAGTCCAGTTTTCTATTACCGAGTAATCATTAATAATAAGAATGCTGGGAATAACAGAAAACATAAAAAAACTATTAAATATTTATTGCAATGGAAAACTTTACTTTGATGTTAAGTTAGGTTAATTCGTTTTACAATGACTTGGATAAAAAGACCAAAAACAAGATGGATGGGCTGTGTGAAGGATGATATGGTAAGAAAGGAGGTGTCTGATGAGATGACGAGTGATAGAGAAGTGTGGAGGAAGAAGATATGATGCGCCGACCACTAATTAATTGGGATAAGGCAGGCACGGCAAATGCCCGATGAGCCGGATGCCCGGTGTGGCCGATTGGTGATCGACGTTCTTTTGCTATTTAAAACAAACATCGCAATACATCGATAAAATAACGTCCTCTACCGTCAAGTCGAGGACCTACTTAATTCAATTTAGCCTTGGACTTACTACTATACACTACAACAGCCCATAACGTCCACTGCTCGACATAACCCTCTCCCATGATGGGAGGATTTGCCGTAATCTCCACGCTTGGCAGGCGGATTGGAGATCGCAGTGATGAAAGACTAACAGAAAACGCTGCTGCCCATTCTCTGGTCTACGAAGGCGCAAGGTGTTCTGCCTCAGACATTAGTAGCCTTATACGACACCTGCCAGTGTAATGGGTTGGTTCTATTCCTTATTATTGCCTTGGACTTACTCTGTAGTAATGGTGGCCCAGAGGCATAGGATTTTTAAAAAGATTTAATTTTTCCTGCCTGATGCCACAAAATTAGTAAGTACATTACAAATTGTAGGGTACCTACAGTAGAATCACTGTCAAACTAAAATATTTTTAAGGCTAAAAATGAGCCTCTGAGAACCTCGTCGCCATAAACTGTCGCATGTTCTTTAAACCAATGCGCACGGTTCCTTTTTTCTGCCTTTAAATTGGCACTCGTATTGGGTTTTCGCATGATGGACCGGTACATATTAATCATATCTCAATTTATTCGAGGCAACATGTAAAAAAATTCGAGCTCGCTCTTTCAATCTACTTACTTTTGGATCTTTACGTCGTCTATTATAAGTCGACCTATTGGAGCTACTTGGTCGACTTATCGCCAATCTAACGTAACGAAACAATTCTACCGTATCCAAGGCAATGTGTCAAAAAAAAATCAAATTGACACACACAAGTTACAAATTATACAAACAAGAAAACAAAAACAATGCGCATAAAGGAGTTTAAAACTACAAAGAAGAAACCGTGGGCCCCAAACTAGGCACAGCCTGTATCATGGTGGCCCAATACAGACAGTAAAGGCAGATTGAGTGACTGACTCTTCATCGTGACACAGCACAACAAAACACAACCACAAGTAACAGTTAATTTTGAAAATTATTTATATATATATATAAATTTAGGTATATATATATTTACATTATAATAATAATATCAATCTATCTAAATCAATAAATGAATATAACATAAAATAAACAAGAAGATGAACATACATACAATTGAAATTATTTTATTATTAATTATTTTTATTATTAAATATACAAATAATTGAAATTCAAATCATTGTAAACATGATGGCAGGTATGTGTACGCGTAAATGTGTGTGAGTGTGTTTTGGCTAGTTTAAGACAGGGGCAGGGAAAGGTCTTGACTATGTGAGTGCCGTTTGAGTGCTAGTTATTTCAAGGGGCACAAGAGATTTTCTGTCTCATCATGGGTCAGGTCCTGAAGCCATGTCTTTATAATAATCTTGGCTTCAAGTATATTACCAGGGATCTTTAGTGTGGATTTATTGACTGTGTTAAAGACTTGAATAGGGAGAAAGAGTGAAAAGCGCGTAGCAAAAACCGTTCCAACTCTTGGGATTGGTAGTCTATCAGCTCCTATCCTACCTCTTTGGATGTATGTGAATTGACTCCCTGACGCAGCTATCAGTTTAAGAAGGGACTTTTGGATATAAAGCTGTCGGACACGCAAGACACCTGCTTCTTTGTATAGTTCGTCTGTTGGGTAGCGACGCGGTTTTCCAAGGAAAACTTTAAGAACAGCCCGTTGAGCACGTTCGAGTTCAAGCATATAGGACTTGGCCGCGCTACCCCAGACGCCTACACAGTACTGCAACAGCGATTGACAAAGTGCTAGGCAAGACATATTATGTCTTTCGGGGTACTGGCACGTAGGGATTTAAATATATAAATGAACTTACGGATTTTTTTAGAGAGTGACGAGATATGTTCCTTAAAAGACAAATTATGATCAATTGTGACACCTACATATTTGGTTGATTTGACTCTGCCTATATCGTTACAGCAGCAATTTGTTGCACGACAGTGGATGTTATGAATTTTGATATGATCGATCTCCGGACAGCAGGAACGACTATGGAAAACGTTATAAAATTAGTCTTTTCGACGTTTAGGGTTAAGAGATTTCTGTCGAGCCAGTCAGATATAGTACGCATGCCATTTTCTGCGGCGTCTGTGGTGTCCTCCCATGTGTCACCGTGAAATATGATTGCTGTGTCATCTGCGTAACAAATCATATCTGACCGTGGGCTAGTTAACCTCAATATGTCATCCATGTAGATGGTGAACAATGTCGGCCCAAGAACACTTCCCTGTGGCACCCCAAACGTGACTGGAAGGCTATCACTGACATTGTCCGCGATCACAACAGCTGTCTATCCATTAAATAGCTTCTAAACCAGTCCTAAGCGATGCCTCTAACGCCAAGGCGATTTAGCTTTTTTAATAGTATTTGAATGCAAACTGTGTCAAATGCCTTGGCCAGGTCAAGAAAGACACCAATTGCCCGTTTTCCCCCATCAACCTTTGAAGAGACAATATCAGTTAAAAGCACCACGGCTTGCTCTGTGGATTTCCCGCGTCTAAAGCCGTACTGGCGTCCGGACAAAAGGCCGTGCTTTTCGAGAAAGCTAATGACACGGTTGTTAACGAGCATCTCTAAGATCTTGGACAGTACACATAGTAGAGAGATAGGCCTGTAGTTGTCAGGACAGTCTTTTTCGCCCTTCTTGAGAATCGGCGTTACAGCGGCAACCTTCCAGCAGTCAGGAAATTTACCCGTTGACATGCTCAAATTACAGATATGTGTTAGGGGCTCATAGGGGGTTCAGTATAAATGGTTTGATGTGCTTAAGAAGTAGTGGACGGATCCCGTCAGATCCAGGTGCGCTGTCGTCTTTCATATCGGTAATGAGACTGCCAACTTCACAGTTGTCTGTTCGGTGAAAGAACAGAGAATCCCTGGATCGATCTGCAAGAGTGGCATCATTGCAGAGTTTGTTCTCTGTAGTCTGGAGTTTGTTTAAGATGTTGAGTGCCAAGCTCTTGCCTAAAATGCGATAAGATCGTTGCCTACACGACAGGAAAAAAAAAGACGGTGTCAAAGTTCTCCAATTTCTAAAATAATCTAAGTTAAGTGGTTCTTAAGTGTATTAGAAATGAAAGTTTAAATGCGGGTAATGCATGCGTGCGTGTGTTGTGTTTAGTGCAGTGTTCAGTTTGTCTTTAACATTTACTAGATATTGTTCGTAATTATTGCTCGCTAAGTTAAAACTTGTGAAAGTTCTTGACAAGTGGTAAGTAAATATTCATACTAACTTTACTATAGATAAGTAGTGAATTATTTTTGTTTTGCCAAGGTAGCTAATTTCTTAGGCTATGTTTTAGCCTGTACTGAGGAGACTGTACCGGGTCAAGAAAAAGACACTGAAATGGATTATTTTCATACCATCTCCCCTATTCCTGGCACGTCACGCGATGACGCAAATGACGCAATACCAGCATCATCCACAAGTCTTTATTCGAATTTGTTTAGGAATGTTTAAACAATAACCCATCCATCAGTCATACAACCCAACATAAGTGTGTACCCCTAATATTGAAGTGTTTGGGGACTTATCACACTTGGGTTATGCCAAAAAAAAGCTGCAGTTTGATTTATTGACTTGTGTTTTGTTTTAACTCAGAAGTTTTAAAAGTGTTGCGTCAAGTGCTGATATTTTTTTATATATTTCTCTTCAGAGATCACCACGACCCTGCCGCCGCCGCTTTTCGATTCCGAGGCCGGTGGTGCAAATATGAATCAGTTCGTGAATTGAATATCGAAGCGCGGCGGGTTGAAGCAGAATTATTAACAGCGCAAGCATTGACTAAATTGGCTGAACACATTTGCTTTGATGTCTATTGCTAATGCAATTTCGGATGTTGCTAGAAAAATCCATGATTGGCCATTTTTTAGCTACATATTTTTCAAAATGCATTCGCGATTTATGTCAAAGCTATAGTTAAGCTTTTTCTCTCTAATAAAACGAGAAAGAGACGGACGTAATTTAGAGATGTCAAATTTAGTTGGAACTAATATTTATCTATACAAAAATGAAGGGTGCACTTAAAAATATGTCGACTAAAAACACGGTGAAGCGCAAGACATAAACTAGTTTGACATCTTTAACTTAGTTCATAGCTATAGCCGTCCTTTTCTCCCACTGCCTTTTATAAGATAGCAATAGCCTAAATTAGGTTTAGTTTGTGCACAACAGAATCGACACCAATGTTTTCAGCTATTGACTAAATGCTTACGTTGCGCTTCAAATGTTTTTTTGTTTTTTTAATAGAAAAAACAAAAATGTTTTGATTTTTTATATTCATCTGTGTCATAGTTGAGGTATTACAAGTAAATTAAAATACATTTAAGTAAAAATATAACTATTTATTCAGTTCTCCACTTTTCAAGAAATAATAAGTAAATAAATAATAATAAATGAAGAGCCTTTTATTTCTAATCAATCAAACACTTTTAACACTAGGTACTTATTAATAATTAAATGTTATTTGTGCTAGTCTTTCACATCACTTCTTCTCTTAGCAGTTGACACTTTTTACTTACTGAAAATGACATAAAACACAAAACAATCTCTACAAAGCTACACTTTTGCTATTGGAATAATCCCAATTCTAACGTAATACTGGCGCAATACTTAGCTCATGACAGCTGTCAAATAAACTTAAGAGTAGCGTTTACGGGTACGCCAAGCCCAATCCCGATTCCACTTAGTTCTTCAAAATAGACACGCAATTCAAAACCAATTGGCGCTTGCGTCGAACTCAAGAGTACAAAACGTCGCAATTCCAATGTCGATCGATCGGAATTAGTTTCAAGAGTAAGCCGCAGTCGGATCTTTAGCGCTAGGCCCCAACCCACCTAAGCCCTCTTACACCTATACCTATAAGTCTACCGGTCAACTGTACTGCTTAAGTTGTGGCCGGATATTTGAGTGCAAATTCGGTCTGGCCAGCCATTTAGGGGCACACGCACGGAAATAGTTTCAAAGGGTCGCCGTTACCGAAATCGGTAAGGAGGACTATATATACTATCATCTTCTTCTTAGCGTG
Organism: Xestia xanthographa; assembly: GCA_905147715.2. Taxonomy (NCBI): domain Eukaryota; kingdom Metazoa; phylum Arthropoda; class Insecta; order Lepidoptera; family Noctuidae; genus Xestia; species Xestia xanthographa. The sequence goes on from LR990667.1 coordinate 22,788,922, forward strand.
TCGATGGCAATCTAAATAGTGTCGGCCCAGCTGAGCCACCAGTTTGGCGCTTTCGGTAGCGTCCATCAGTTCCTGTATTGAGCAAACAACAGGACACGCAGGACACGATATTAAATGTCCCATCGTTTGTGGAACAGCACTACATATATACTCCAGGGAAGAGTCATTAATTAATCTCAACTTAAACAGGTTTCCCTTGCTGCGGCCAACCTGGGTCCGGAGTCTTTTTAAAGACTTCCAGGTCAGCCATGGCAACTCATGTCCAGGTGGGAGATTTTCAGCAGGTGGAACGAATGGGATTGGTAAGAATGCATTACTGCGCCACAGCTTTAGTCTTTCCGTGGAGCGCTCGCCACTGAGAGGGGTGATACACTTCAGAAAGCTGTTTCGGCTTTTCAGCCTTTGCGACACGAGGGTATTCAGATGTAAAAGGTGTCGTATATATACTATCATAAGTTAAAATGACTACAATATCATTGAAATTAGTAGATACAGATAATTAACGTCATCATCTTCCTACCCTTATCCCATGTTACTTGTGGTCGGCGCAACACGTTTTTTTCTTCCATTCTCCCCTGTCAACCGTCACGCCATCATTTACTCCTTATTCCTTCATATCATTCCTCACACAATCCATCCATCGTTTCTTTGGTCTTCTCCTTCTCCATCCATCAACATGTATATCATTAGCTTCACCTACCGAGTGATATTTGGTCTAAAGGCTCCATCTCTTCTAAGAATACCTTTATACCCCGTCGCTTTCGTTAAGCATGCTATAGGTGCAGCCTCTTTAGGTTTTTAATTCACGAAAACAGTGTAGAAGTTTTGGTTAAATATGGAATTTTCAAGGACTCTGATTCAATTCGGTTAGTGCCTAACCTATGCCGCCCATGGACTCGGCTTGACATGCCGTCGAGAAATATCTCTCAGGCATTTATGGTTTTGTTTCCTCACGATGTTTTCCTTCACCGAAGCAAGTGATAATTATACAATACGCACATGAATCCGAAAAATTATAGGTACTTACGTGCCTTGGGTTCGAACTTGAGACCTAAGACTTGGCAGTCCACCGGTCACACCACTGCTTACACTTCAATTGATAACTCGTTATTTTACTTATACGGAATCTTACTCATGATGTTACTAAAGTCCCTTTTCTGAAAAGTAATAACCATTACAAAGTAGTCACTCTTATAGTTACAAAGTTCAATTTCTACTTCGTTTTCCTCCTTGAGGTTTTCAAGAAAGGATTTACATTTAATACATCATCATCATCATCATCATCATTTCAGCCGAAAGACGTCCACTGCTGGACATAGGCCTCCCCCAAGTGTCGCCACATTGAACGGTCACGTGCGACTCGCATCCAGCGGATTCCCGCAGCCTTCACCAGGTCATCGGTCCACCTAGTGGGAGGCCTTCCAACGCAACGTCTTCCGGTTCGCGGTCGCCACTCCAGAACTTTTCGGCCCCATCGGCCATCCGTTCTGCGAGCAATGTGCCCTGCCCACTGCCACTTAAGTTTGGCAATTCTTCGGGCTACGTCGGTAACCTTGGTTCTCTTGCGGATGTCTTCATTTCTGATTCGATCGCGCAAGGAAACTCCGAGCATAGCCCTCTCCATTGCCCTTTGGGTGACTTTAAGCCTTCTGATGAGGCCCATTGTAAGCGACCACGACATTTAATACATTCATAATAAACTTTGTAGTTTTAAGTCAACCTCGAAAAAGCTTGACACAAATGCTTTTTTATTTAAATTCTGAGCCGCTTATGTTGCATACAATTTATTTGTTAAAGTTTTTTAGTTAAATAGTTTCTCTCTTGACTTTGCCTTTTATAATGTCGATTTAGCGTAATAGTAACGATAGTTCTGACATTTTTATTTGATTAGTAGTAACGAACATATGCCCATGGCTTCGCCCGCGTCGAGCTCCATAATTGTCCCACGGGATCATACTACCGGGATCAAAAGTAACTTATGAGTTAAACCAGAAGAGAGTCCTTTTAGCTATCTTGATACTAAAGTTCACCCAAATCTATCAAGCCGTTTGGGTGTGAAGGAGTAACAAAGAAACACTCATACAAACTTTCGGCTTTATAATATTAGTGTAAAGTGTGATAAAGACAAACTGACAGATGGCTTTGTTAGAGAGAAACAGCGCTGTGAAAGACAAACAAAAAAATGCAGCAGGCTCATTATACTACGGAACTCTTTATTGTAAGTCTTTATTCTTTCTAGCCTGCCATCCTAGCCAAGTTACAAACGTTTAGTATCGATTCTCTTTCTACTATCATAAACGCCTCGGCGTAAGCGATTGTAGAAAGCGCTAAATTGGTAGCCAAGTTGACACGACAGAGTCGAACGCTCGTTCTCTAATTTCTGTAGAAAAAACCTACACTTTAGTCTATGGTGAGCGTTCCTACCAAAGAGTTTAGCGATCAACATTGTAGAAACGATAACATTCTATTCTATCATTTTGAACGATGTAAACTTGTCTACGAATTTTCTATTCGTTTGTGTTGATTACGTGATTTAACGTTGAGTTGATGTCATTTCCATTCATTTGAATAGTTTTCTACTAGTGTTAACGATTGTAGATTGTCAACTTGGCTAGGGGTGCTGCTGTATTATCGTGGCAGGTTGTGGTATGATAGTACCTCTATGCTCTAGCGAAAGAAGTCACTTTTCGATAGATGAATCAATGAATGCTCGGAGTATCCTTGCGCGTCGAATCAAAAATGAAGACATCCGCAAGAGAACCATTGTTACCGACCGTAGCCCGAACAATTGCCAAACTTAAGTGGCAGTGGGCAGGGCACATTGCTCGCAGAACGGATGGCCGATGGGGCCGAAAAGTTCTGGAGTGGCGACCGCGAACCGGAAGACGTTGCGTTGGAAGACCTCCCACTAGGTGGAGCAGTGATCTGGTGAAGGTTGCGGGAATCCGCTGGATGCGAGTCGCACGGGACCGGTCAATGTGGCGACACTTGGGGGAGGCCTTGTCCAGCAGTGGACGTCTATCGGCTGAAATGATCATGATGAATGATGAATCAACGACTTGCTTGAAACGGGTTCAAGTGAAGCGGAATGCCAAAGAAACAATAAACCACATAACATCACACCTATAATCCCCAAAAGGGTTAGACTGAGGTGGACCTATTAGTAGGTACATCCACATTTTACCAGTTATGTTAAAGTCCCATGTAATAAGGGGCGAGACAAATCCAGATTCCGTGGCTGCTACTGAGAAAATTCCTGATAGAAAACTCAATAACGCTTTGCTCGACGTGGGAATCGAACCCAGGATCTCATGACCGACCGCGACGCGACCACTGGACCAACAAAGCAGACCATTAATAAATAGATTGTCTGGAAGAAGATATGGCTAGAGGGGGTGAACATTATGGAGGATAGCTGATAGAAATGAATGGTCATAGGTATCTATCTAAGGATAAGGATACAAAATTCACAATGTTGACATGACACGAACGTCGTTCACACCCTTTAACAACCTAATGTTTGTCAGACGTTGGTGTCGATTCTGTTGTGCACAAACTAAACTTAATTTAGGCTATTGCTATCTTTTAGCAAAAGGCAGTGCGAGAAAAGTACGGTAGCTATGAACTAAGTTAGAGATGTCAAACTAGTTTCTGCCTTGCGCTTCACCGTGTTTTTAGTCGACATGTTTTTACGTGCACCCTTCATTTGTATGGAAATATTAGTTCCAATTAAATTAGACAGCTCTAAATTACGTCCGCCTCTTTCTCGTTTTATTAGAGAGAAAAAGATAGCAATAGCCTAAATTAAGTTTAGTTTGTGCACAACAGAATCGACACCATTGTTACCAACTAAATTAAAACCGCAGACTTCATTGGAAGCGTATGAATGTCTCCCATTCATAGTTACAGATGATACTATAAGAATAATGACTTCGCGAATTTCGCTAGTACCTACATAAGCATTCTGTTTAATTTCGGTTGCTACTTTGTGTCGCATGTTTCTCTTGGAAATGATAAAGTGGTTAAAGTTAACTTAGTTATCTTAGCTATTGTTACTGATGAAGTATTAGACAACAGTTACATCTTCTTTATCGTGTGGGTAGTGCCTAACCTGGTGTCAGAGTTTTTATGCCGCCATAGGCCTTTTTTTTTCGGATGGGAAATCATCAAATGACAGGAGTCATTTGATGATTTCCCGCCGGAGCAGGAGGGAGTGTCAGACTTTTACTGACTAAAACCCATCCATGTTCCTTTATCGCCCTTTGTATTCCGGGGCCACGGTATCTCTTTCGACCCGCAACCCCGGCAGGCATCGGCCCTTGCGGACCCCTTCCTATTGCTGACTCTCTTTGAGGCGCGCGTGGAACACTCCTGCTTGTCGACACGGCCTGTCGTCATGAGACAGACAGACGGCGAGCTAGGCCACCCATAGGCCTCTGACTCGGCTTTACATGCCGTCGAGAAATATCTCTCAGGCATGCTGGTTTCTTCACGATGTTTTCCTTCACCGAAGCAAGTGATAATTATACAATACGCACATGAATCAGAAAAATCAGAGGTGCGTGTCTTGGGTTCGAACTGGAGACCTATGACTTAACAGTCCGACGGTCACACCACTAGGATATCACTGCTAGTTATCAGTTACTGAAAAGTTGAAAAGCTATCGTCTGTCTCGGTATATGTCGCATATAAGAAAATGAGATTGATGAATATAAGTGTTTATGAAGAGGGAGTGGAAGACCAAGGAAACGATGGATGGATTGTGTGAGGAATGATATGAAAAATAAAGGAGTAAATGATAGTGTGACGGTTGACAGGGGAGAATTGAAGAAACAAAACGTGTTGCGCCGACCAAAAGTAACATGGGATAAGGACAGGAAGATGATGTAACTGGTAGTATATAGACAAACAACTGCTTTGTTTAAACGGATGCAGCACCAATAAACTTAATGTAACAGTCACTCTTAGATAGGAAAGATCAAATCAAAACATTTTAATGTTTACTATACTTTGTTTCATGCTATCAACAAGTCGCTCCTTCTAACATACTGGTATTCAGATGCATCCGGTTAGACTGGAAGCCGACCCCAACATAGTTGGGAGAAAGCAGGGAAATAGTGACAAGCCTGTTCCATACTTTGTGTAGAGGTCACGTTATTTGAGAACTAAGGCTACTTACTTTATAGGGTGTAAAAATACTCTTAACGAAGACAAAAGGAACTTATTCTCCCCGTCCGTCATTGCGATCATTTTTTTGTTCTTGACCATACCTGGGAACCTTCTAGTTACGCAGATATTGGGGGTCAAAATTCCAACTTTTTTAAAAGTTTGTTTTGAATCCGTTACATTGAGTTTTACCGTAAAACTTGTTTTTCACCCCAAAAAAAAGTCGTTTCTCAGCGATAATTTTTGCGTAGAGTTATTTAGTTTGATGCACAGAATGCTTGGTTGACGGCTTCGGGTCCGTTTCAACCCTGTAGAAATACATAAAACTGCCAAACTAAAATTTTGAGCTGATACTCATACATTCATACAAGGCAGAGATTGTATCAAACATTATAGGATTACTTAGTTATAGTAAAGCTAGAATATCCACCAGACAAAAACGCTTTTTGAGTAAGATTGTTATCATACATAGTACTTAACGTGTTTCTCGCTGCATGGCGTGTCCGTGGTGCTGCTTGATGCTCTGTGCTGGGGAGCGTAATCCTCTTGATGATGCTCCACGTGTTTGTTGTGGTGATCCTCGTGGTGTGCATTGTGTTCGGTCTCACGAGTTTGGTGCAGTGAGATGCTTTGTGACACCAAACATTCTCGATCGTTTTCAAATCGTTTTGTATTTCTACAACAGGGTTTGTATTTAACAAAAGCTTTTCTATAAATTAACACCTTTACTGCGGATCACACAGAATCGGCCCTACACGGACCTGAGGTCAAAAAAGACTGATACGTCGTAGGTCGATAGATGCACGTCACGACCGACACCGCACCTGCAGATGAAATAATGTTTATGATTATTTTGCCGCAACTAGCGTGATAAGTATTAGTCTAGTAAATTTTTGAATTTTGCATTATTTTATTCGCTGACAATATGTTGCCTTGCCTGCCATCATTTTAGAGCTGATGACTTGATCCTTGGTCTAGTGCTTGATCGCTGAGTCTGACCGGACTGAAACCAGGTTTACAATTCATAATCTGCCTGCCTTTTCCCAACTACTTTGGGGTCAGCATCCAGTCTAACCAGATGCAGCTGAATATCAATATTTTACAAGGGGCAACTGCCTATCTGACCTCCTCAATCCACTTAGTACTGGGTAATACGATACCCTTCGGTAACACTGGTTGTCAGATTTTCGGACCACCTGTAAATACTTTTATGGGACGCACCCGCCACACTATTCCTAAACCACTGTAACTCCTGTGCACCAGAATCAACAGTGGCGACCACCTAAAAAGCGCGGAGACAATGAAGCTCGACGAAATCCCAGTGAAACTATGTAACTGTCTTGGATCCCGCAACGAAATTAATCAGAAAAGTATAGCGGAGGAGTAGGAAAAAACCGTAATTTCCACTTCCCTCATATCAGCAGGAGACAGAACGAAACAAGGCCAATAGGCACAAAGGGACGTTTACAACTGGGATAGGCCCAGTTGCCTAGCACCACGGATAAAAATATTAACATTAATGGGTCCTAAGTTGTGAGCTGTTATATTTGATTCCAATAATAGGTATGGCAAAAACGCTTGAACGCACGGAAATTGAACCTGTAACGACTGTCAAAGATCTACAGATGACAACCACCAACTGCTTTACGTGCTTTCCGAGGCACGGACGAAACTCAGTTTGTAATGGGTGGTCACACCTCCATGGACCAGCCTAGGCAAGTGCGGCGTAATTCATGGTGCTCATGGAACTCCGATGGTTCACAATGAATGAATGATATTATTATTTTCTACAATTGTTACAATGTCTAACTGTCTGGTGAGTCCGTAAGTGAGCAATTAACAATAGACTGTAATACTTCTATTTATAGTAAACTTGTGTTTTTTCCTGGAACGATACGGTTAGCCATCAGCTGACGTCATACGTGACACAGGCTAATTAATTTGTGTAACACTTCGTTGTAGTATGTTTTGCTGGCTTTCGGGGTAGGCAGTAGTGTCCTCTTGTGATCCCGAATCGGTCAGAAAATCGTTGTGATTATGGGAATGGAATACTTTAGGTGTGCTTCGTCTGGGTGTGCTTCGTTTGGGTGTGCTTCATGGAATACCTCAAATCAGAGAGAGATAAGTGCGATATGAAAATACTTACGTTTTCATTTTCATTTTATGTTTTAAATAGCTAATTCCCGCGGCTTCGTCCGCATGTAGTTTGGGAATATCACAAGGAATCGTTCTTCCAAGTCGAGGTTATAAACTAACTGCGCCAAATTTAACGTTGTAGCAATGATATCCTAGTGGTATGACCGTAGGACTGCCAAGTCATAGGTCCCAAGACACGCACCTCTTTTTCGGATTCATGTGCGTATTGTATCATTATCGCTTGCTTTGGTGAAGGAAAACATCGTGAGGAAACCAGCATGCCTGGGAGAAAGCATGCTTAATCGAAGCAAAACTACATTATATTATGACAATGATGGTGTATATTGTGTACTTACCTATGACTAATGACATTGATGTAATTTAATGATATTATTATGCATGTACTAAAAATATTTGCACGACTGATAAGTCGAATATAGTGAAACTCAAATTATTTTACCGTATCATGTAAGCACCGATATTCTGGCAAATAAATAAATTTCATTTCGAGATATTTCTCGACGGCATTTAAGCCAATTCAGAAGCCGATGAGCGGCATAAATACTCTGACACCAGGGCCCTGTTTTATGAAGCTGACAATCCGACATATATGTAAAAAAATACAAAATTTTAGAATTGTCGCGCTTAGGCTGTTTTATGAACGTGACATATATGTCAAAAAGCGACAGGTGAAATCTTGACGTACTTGTCATCTAAGAACGCGTTTTATGAAACTCGTCATAATTATGTCAAAAAACCGGCCAAGTGCGAGTCGGACTCGCGCACGAAGGGTTCCGTACCATTATTTGAAATAATTTTATTCTGTTTTTAATATTTGTTGTTATATCAGCAACAGAAATACATCATGTGTGAAAATTTCAACTGTCTAGCTGTCACGGTTCATGAGATACAGCCTGGTGACAGACAGACAGCGACAGACAGTTTTTACCCTTTGGGTACGGAACCCTAAAAACCACAGTCGAATTATTTCGCGACAGGGCAACGCTCCTGTCAGACTTGTCGGACAATTCTACATATATATGTCATGACGTCATGACAACTGTGTGTTTTATAAAGCAGATTTGACAAGTTTTTCACGACAAATTGTCACCTGTCACCTGTCGCCAATAAAGTTTGATAAAACAGAGGTATGTCGGATTGTTGCGACAAATCGACATATTTGAGAATTTTCCACCATGACAATTATGTCTCGTGTCAGCTTCATTACTGTTACTGTTAGCATGTATGATCAAACTGCTGGGCAAAGGCCTCTCGCTATGACTTCCAAATTCTTCGATCCAGGGCCAATGTGGAACACTGGTCGTTGGTTTTATCCAGCTCGTCTCGCCATCTCCTGCGAGGTCTACCGCGTCGCCTTCTGGCTGTATCAGGGCTCCACAACGTCGTCATTTTGGCCCACATCTCGTCGGACATACGGCAGACATTGCCAGCCTGGTCCCACTTTAGTTTAGCGGCTTTTTTAGCAACGTCAGCGATTTGTGTTTTGGAGCGCAGTGTGGTGTTAAAGACAAAGAAGTTATAAGACGAACCGAAAATGCCTGGAAGAGCTACTGGTCCATGAAAGAGCTAATGAAAGGAAACCTTCCTTTATCACTCAAGCGTAAAATCATGGACATGTGAATTCTTCCCATTTTAACATGGATCCCAGACTTGGTCTTTGACAAACATTCAAAAATCCAAGCTCAAGGTTTGCCAACGTGCAATGGAGCGCAGCATTCTTGGCGTCAAACTAACCGACCATGTCAGCTTCATAAAATAGAAAAAAAAAACAATTGTCAAATACTTGTCAGTTTGTCAGCTTCATAAAACCTGGCCCTTTGTTTTGTTTTCTTGTGGTCCCAAAATACCACTAAAAAATATTTAGGGGGAATCCGGGACCGTGGTCCTGGTCCCGAAAGCCACCCGACCCCTGGTTAGGCACCATAGTTTTTCAATCAAAACTTCAGCAGATTGTACTCGCCTATTGAAAAACTTATTTACCTTTGTCCTATTTTACTATGGGTCAGCTCAACACGTTTATCTCCTACGTAGGTACTACATACAAGGAGATAGATACAGGTAAATTTTGGTAGGTTTTCGCGAAAATCTAAATTTGCCCATTAATATCACACATAAATTATCATGTTGACTCAGGACCTTGATATTTATACACCAAATAGGGACTATAGACCTCAGTGTCTGGTATAAATTTCAACTTGCTAGGTCTACTCGTGACCATAAATACCATTTTAAGAATTTTAAATTTTAGACCCTCTGTTTGACGTTTGAAGTTTGACGTGATTTTTTTTTTTTTTCAAATCCCGGTCGGAGCAAATGTTTGTGTGATGAGCATGGACATTTGTTTCCGAGTCATGGATGTTTATATGTATAATAAGTATGTATTTACAAACAAAAAGTATCTATATGTAGTATATCAACTATCTGGTGTCCACGACACAAGCCTCGTTGCTTAGTGTGGCACTAGATGGCGCTGTGTGTAATGTCCAGCAATATTTATTTATTTATTTATTTTTTACATTTCCACCCTATCTATCATACCAAAACTAAATCTCTCACCAAACAAGCCGCAAACCCTGCCATTCCCTCAAAAGCAAAGTCGTGAACACAAAAAAAAAGTCGTTCAGTAATTTCTTACTGTTGCTATGGAAAATGCAACTTGCAGCGTTCTGACTTTCACGAGTGCGCAGTCGGGGCACACTGTAAGCATGTGTGTGTGTGAGAGTTGTGTCTGTGTGAGTACGCCCTGCCATTGCAGGGCCTGCCTCAGTACACCCCGATGCACCGAAGTGCAACGACGCGCCGTTTGAAAAACCATCCAAGTCCTAATTTTTTACACAAAACCAACCATTTTAGTGAATCCCTAAGCATATTTTCATCACAAAGTTATGTTTTCATAAAGGATTTCAGTTTTTTTTTGTCGTAATTTCTTTGTTCGCCGGCCATGTTGGATTCGATGGAGGTGAGTAGCTTTCTATATTCTGTAAATGAAATTTCTTTTTTTTTTGGTTTAATTTTTTTCGTTTTGAAACCTTCATGTTTGATTTTAGATCTTTTCGCTTGTGTTGAAGTTTTTGGTTGTTTTTTTTTTGATGTTTCAAGTACTTACTTGAAAGTATTTTTTTTAAATGTGGTTTTCTTTGTGTAGTGAGGTTAAACATTGATACGTTTTCCACTAAGTCCTACATGTGACGTAATCGAAATACCGATCAATAAGTTTGGCAGATGCGCAGAGAATATGACATCAATATGACTTCCTTGTCTTGAAACCAACTTGTTTAAAAATGTACCAAAAATCAGTTTAATTTTGTGATTATTAAAGTTTAAAATTGATAAAAAATGCGTTAATTTAAGCGGGAATTTAGCTTTATTAATACCTACATATTACGTCACATCTTAGTGAGGAGGTAGCCATTTTGAAAATGGGCGTCCCCTCCCCTTTGCTTCGATCTTTAACAAAGGCGCCCGAAGCCATTGCAGGGATTTCAAATATTTTGATGAAATTACTTGAATATTTTGAATAATCTTTCATTTTATTCTTCTTTTGGAATATTTTAGTACATTTAGTTCAAAAACTTTGAATTTCATCTACTTTAATTACTAGTAAAAAAAAATTAAGGTTATTACTTCTTTTTGTTCAAAATTCTTTCATTCTTGAATACTTCTTTTACACAGGTTTTCAGTTTCCGTTCATATTATACAAAGGAATTATAACATAGAACCTAAATTATAACATAAGTACTTAATAGAAGAACTTGAGAAAAATTTAACCAATAGGTATGAGAACGGGCCTTTGTCCATCAGTGGGACAGCAATAAACTGTTAAAGAAAATAAATCAACAGTTAAACATCCTTTGGATCAATTATTTGTAATTTCTACCGGATCTAACATCAAATGACTTAAAAATTGATTTCTTATATATTACATAACTAGGATCTCTCAATGTCCCTCAAATAGAAATTCCATTCATAACTCAATTATTCAAGTTAAGCGGAAAATACGCATTTTTCGAATAAACGTCAAAATGACAAAAGACAGTCGCCCCGCCCTTTTGAGCAAAGAAGGAGTGGCCCAGCATCCGTACCATGAGCTCGAACGAAATCTTTCCACATTTTTAACAAAATCCCGTGGACACGATGACCACATCTGTTTACCACCCGTATTGTTTTGTATTTTTTTCTTTCGACCCTTTTTTTCATTAACAAAGACAAGGGATCAGATGCTGGAATGCTATTGGTTAATGAGCGTACATAAGCGCTTCAATAGCGGCCGGATGCTGCAAACAAAAACAGCCGTATCGGTGGCAAGATTACGTTCGTTGTCATAGTACATTATTATCGCATCACTATATCTACATTTACAAATAATCATGAAAGAATTTCTTTTACAATCAAATATTTGGTAATTTTCTTATGAAAATTTTTCATTAAAAATCACGAAAGATTTTCAGGTACCCCGTGTAACATACTCTTATCAGAATCAGAGTATAACGTCCCACTGCTGGGACGCAGGCCTCCTCTCTATGGGAGGGTGTGGCCCGTAAGCGACCACGCGGTCTCAATGCGGGTTGGTCGAGATGCGCAATACGAAAGATTTGGCTCCTAGTTGGCTTTTTGTTGCAAATATTTTGATAGCTGATCAACCTATGAAAGCTTAGTTGTCCATGTAAAATACTGGTATTCACCTGCATCCGATTAGACTGGAAACAGCACTAATATAGTTGGGCAAGGGCTAGGCATATGATTGCTTAAGAAAGCTTTTAGAATGAAGTAAGTGTATTAGTATCAATATAAGTATATACATTCTCGTTAACAAGAAGTTAGTTTTTTAGACATTATTTTGTAGGTACCCTATCACTGTGTTTTCCTATTTAACCCAAAGGTTGACTGGTAGAGAATGCCTTGTGGCATTAAGTCCGCCTATGTACCACTCTTGTACATGAAGTTTAAATAAATAAATTAATAAATAAATAAGTCAAAATATTTTATTTCACATAAGCCTTAGATGGGCGCTTTTAAAACGTCGAAAAAGGTGCGATCCTTCTCAGTAGATCCATTTCTTGAAATCAGGATCCAATGAGAAAAACAATTCTCACTAGATCCATCATGGATCTGGCCAATGGATCTTCTGAGAATGATCGCACGGTTCGGATTGGTCGTTTTCATGGAGAAGAACCGGCTAGAAACTTACTTATGCTTACTCTTTTTCAAATCATGACATGAAGTGGGAACTGACCTAACTTAACTACGAAAACTACGTTTGATTTTTTCCAGTTATGACGCAGGTATTGTTAGCTCTTGGCTGCGTCATATACTTAATCAATAACTACTATCTATCAACAACTGGACTAAGTATTTGTCTGGAATGAATAATGTTCTTAAAACACACTCCCTTTCAACATTGTCTAATGATCATCTCTAAGTTTTAAGTTGATATTCAAATATTAGAAATCATTAAAGATTAAGGAACGAGTATATTAGAGGAAGTCTAAAAATTGCGCCAGTTACAGAAAAGTTGAAAGGGAATCGACTGTCATGGTATTAACATGTGTTATGGAGGGACGAATTGCATATGACTAAAAGAGTGATGAATATAAATGTGGATGGATGGAGAGGGAGAGGAAGACCAAGGAAACGATGGATGGATTGTGTGAGGAGTGATATGAAAGGAAAAGGTGTAAATGATAGCGTGACGGTTGTCAGAGGAGGATGGAAGAAAAAAACGTGTTGCGCCGACCACAAGTAACATCGGACAAGGGTAAGAAGATGATGATGGTTTCATGCATACTAATAGATGCAGCCTAAATTTGGCGATAAGTTTGACACTTTCAGTAGCGTCCATCAGTTCCTGTGATGAGCTAACAGCAGGACACACAGCACACGTTGTCAAGTGTCCCATTGTCTGTCGGGCATAATCACATTTACTCTATAAGTCAGAGTCATTCGTGAATCTCCACCTATGAAGTTATAAGATCTTTCTTGTGAAGGCACTCGTCCGGAGAAATTCAACTATATAGCACTATTATTGGGGCACTTAATGTGGTGTCCTGCGTGTCTTGTTGTTTGTTCACTACAGGAACTGATGGACTATACCGAAAGCGTCAAACTAGTAGGTAGCTCAGTTTTGGGCCGACACTATTTAGATTGTCATCGAGACGCTTAAAAAAAGAAGCAAATTATTCTATACAATAGGCTTGTGTCCTGAAAAAAATCTAATTAGTCCATCAGTTAGATTTTCAAAAAATATTTGACACGTATTTTTTCTTTTGTTACGTAAACCAAAATTGACGAATATACGACGCTTTTAAAATTCTCAATACGTCACGCCGTGCTATAATTTTTAGTGCGTTGTGATGTCACGAGCCCCCACTCCCGAGTTTTGATGCGTTCTAACTTTGTCAATATTCATTGATTTACAAAAAAAAAAAAAATACGTGTCCATTATTTTCCAATACTCTAACTGACGGACTAAATAGATTTGTAATTTATTGATGGTGGAAACTAGCCAATTTCTGTTTCATTGCTGAACTCATGGTCTCTCTACCATGACTTCAACATTGAAACAGAAATACCGACGACGTAGAGAGGTCGAGAAACAAGCTCAATCCTTTTCTCACCGTTTTCAGGAGCTCCAATTAAATTCGTTATTTGTTAAATCTTATTTCAAGTACTATCAACCAATGACTATAGCTAACATGTCTTTTTAACCTAACCAGCCGACCAAAAAGAGCAGTGGGCCTATTTGGAAATAGCGATTGTTACTTGTCTTTTTTTAAAGGAAAATGTCGTGAGGAAAGTTCTGAGTATGAATGTGGATGGGTATAAGAGTAGAGGAATACCAAAGAAACGATGGATGGACTGTGTGAAGGATGATATGGTGAGAGAGGAGGTGTCTGATGAGATGACGAGTGATAGAGAAGTGTGGAGGAAGAAGATATGATGCGACGACCACTAATGAATTGGAGTAAGGGCAAGAGAATGATTGATGACTTGTCTTTTCTTCAAAGCTTTTCTTAGTTTCTGCAACGAATTTCGACAGTATTGACAGCAGCAGGACCGGCCTTTCGATAGCTTGTGTCAATTTAATACATTTTAGACATTTCTGTGACACTTCATCTAGGCCTTTTTTTTGTAATGTTCATTCCTATGGATTGGATTGTACCTGTCTTTACCACTACTCCTATATTGGCTCTAGGCTGCATAGGCTGCGGTTGGTCGGGCTTCCTCTCCCATCCCAGAGCATGTCTTTCCTTACAAAAAAGTGCCCCCTGGTGTATCCGGCTTGTCCGAGTCAGGCTTGCTCCTGGCTGGGTGTGATGCTCAATCATCATCATCACCTTTTTTTTCGAATTTGTAAACATCAAATGCCCCTCCCGCTCTGGGCGGAGCGGAAGGGAGTGTCAGACTTGTACTGACTAAAACCTATCCATGTTCCTTTTTAGCCCTTTGAGTTCCAGGGCCGCGTTGTCTCTTTCGAAAAGTCCCGCAGCCCGTCTGCCAATCCCTTCAGTTAAAACCTGCGTGATATTAATCCATTACCAGGTCGCTGAACCTCTGTGAATGTTTCTTGGCACCGAAGCTGATGACAGTATACTATCAACATATTGATAAAAGGTGCCAATACTAAAGAATTTTAAGTATTGATTTCGGTTGCCAAAAATACTGAGTATTTAAAATAGTTGGGAGTAAATTAGTGGAGCTTCTCAACAGGGCTGGGGAAGTCACTTCCATGTGCTGAATTATGTTGTAATCCACTTCCTACTAATATTATAAATGAGAAACTTTGTGTGGATGGATGGATCAGATGGATGGATGTTTGTTACTCTTTCACGCAAAAACGACTGAACAGATTTGGATGAAAGGAGAATGGTGAGATTGCATGTAATTCGGGACCCAGTGATATGGGTAGCGTATATTGTGGAAACTTATGAATAGTTAAAGAACGACTTATGATTAACAAAAAAGCAAATGGAAAGTAGGTTATAGAAGTTGGGAGAAATAAAAACCGGTCAAGTGCGAGTTGGACTCCCACACGAAGGGTTCCGTACCATTGACTATTTTTAGTATTTGTTGTTAAAGCGGCAACAGAAATACATCATCTGTGAAAATTTCAACTGTCTAGATGTCACGGTTCATGAGATACAGCCTGGTGACAGACAGACGGACAGACGGACAGACGGACAGACAGCGAAGTCTTAGTAATAGGGTTCCGTTTTTACCCTTTGGTTACGGAACCCTAAAAAGATATGAACGGTAGAAGATTATAAACTTAAGGCACGGACTTATTGGTTACTATTTAGTAGTAGAATGGCATAAAATAGCCTTTATCCGTATTCCACGTAGCCGTTGAACACAAACAAACAATAGAATGATCCACAGACTATGTCCACAGATGAATTTGACACTTTTCTCAGTTGTAAAAGGTAAATGTCAAACGTTGCGTTCGGAAACTGCACGATGACTTATTTTTATATAAATTAAAATCATTCGTTACTTTTAATTCCCATCATCTAGTAACTCAATATTTTCATATAGAACTCTGATAAACTCTTTACTATAATTAATATAAACTAGACCGTGAACGGCGCTCCGTTGATTTTTAAATTACGTGGGTCCAACCTTGCCATGTTCCTTTGGCACACAGCTAGCTATGCTGGTATAATCTAAATCATCAATTCTATAATTATAATGGCGAAATGAAAACGCGTTCTGTATGGTGTCGGACATAAAGAATAGCACTATCCCATATCTTCCCGTGGGTGTCGTGAGAGGCAACTAAGGGATTACCAGAGAATGGGCAGCAGCATTCTCTGTGCTTTTGTAACAACCGTACTGCGATCGCCAACCCGCCTCCCAAGCGTGGCGATTATGGCAAAACCCCCTTTTGGGGGAGGCCCATGTCCAGCAGTGGACGTCTTTCGGCTGAAATGATGAATGATGAAATGAAAACAGTCGCTCGGGTCTTTAGGTTAAGCCGCGTTGCCTAGGCTGGTGCGTGAATAGGTGACCGCCCATTACATACCGAATTCCTTCCGTGCCTCGGTAAGCATGTTAAGCCGTTGGTCCTGGCTGTCAGTTGTAGATCTTTGACAGTCGTTACAGGTAGTCAGTGGCCCAAAAAGTCTGACAACCAGTCTGACAAAAGGGTATTGTATTACCTAGTACTAACTGGGTTGTGGAGATCAGATAGGTAGTCGCTCTAAGTAACGTAACTTTGACTGGAAGCCGACCCCAACATAGTTGTGAAAAGCCAGGCAGATCTTCTTTTTAGCGTGTCGATCTCGATGGCAATCTAAATAGTGTCGTCCCAGAACTGAGCTACTAGTTTGGCGCTTTCGGTAGCGTCCATCGGTTCCTGTAGTGAACAAACAACAGGACTCGCAGGATACGATATTAAGTGCCTCATCGTTTGTGGAACAGCACCACATTTACACTCCAGGGCAAAGTCATTAATGAATCTCCACCTGAGCAGGTTTTCCTTGCTGCGGCCAACCTGGGTCCGGAGTCTATTCAAGGCCCTTCTAACCCTAAAATTAGTAACTCTATTTGTGGTGGCTCAAACTTCGTTTGAAATACTGTTAGAATAAAGTTCTAATCAGCTTGCACTACAAAGCGGTTATTACGTCAGTCACTGCGGCCGAATAGTGCGAAATAAGTGGTTTTTTGCGATTTACAAAAAATCTATTGATTGGACTAAAAAAATAAAACACATAAGCCCTGCTTTATAGTTAGTTCAGTTAGTATGCAAAGTTTCATGATCTAATTTGAAGTACTTTTTGAATACCAGCGGTTTATTGTTCGATTTGGATGGACTTTGAATTTTTTTTCTATCGAGAAAAGTTTATGGAATCGTGTTTTCGTCACACATAAGACATAGAATTAAACCTCAACTTTACCATATATTTATTTCAAAATTAATGCTGCAGTATTTTAGGCGTAACGGAAGATCATGCTAAGCCATTTGAGCCCTTAAAGACTTGAGAGAGAGCTCGTCACCCAGACAAATGACCAGATCTCTAAAGAATGGCAGTCCCCTGTGATAAGAAGATCGTGCAATCATTGTCAGACAATTCAGTTCATTGGCCGCGATACCATAATCAGTTGTATTTTTAGCTTTGTTATTGACTGGTCTGATAGCAAGCCAACTGGGCAGGGGGCTTTGTGCTGCTGTTTGTTTTGTACACAATATAATAACATTAACATTATCTTGCCTTTATTCCAATTCATTAGTGGTCGGCGCAGCATGTCCTCGTCTTCCACACCTCTCTATAACTCTTCATCTCTTCAAACTCCTCCTTTCTCACCATATCATCCTTCACACAGTCCATCCATCGTTTCTTTGATCTTTCTCTACTCTTATACCCATCCACATTCATTCTCAAAACTTTCCTCATGACATTTTTCTCATTCCTCTGCATCATAAAGCGAAGTCGAAAGGCACTTGTTCTCCCCGTCATTGCGATTTTTTTAAGTGAAAACTTCTTTAGGCGCGTTGAGCACTTTTTGGGTGAAGAAAAAACATTGGACTCATCGTCACGTAACGTAACGTGCGGTCACGCTTCGTAGCCGTTCGTAGCACTCGTAGCATCCGCTACGGCGTAGCACTTACCAGTGCTACGATTGGAGCGGGGCCTGTGTACTTTTTGTTTTCACTTCTATCGGCAGTCCCCAAAGACTGCTCTGATTTTTTTTTACTCTGGACCATAATCTGGGAATCTTCTACTTATGGAGATATTGGAGATTTTCACAAGTTTAAAAAAAAACTAGTTTTCAAGGACCTTAAAAACTAGTAGGTATTTTTTTTTACTTTACTTTACTTACCTCCGTGACCCAGCACAATGTTTTGAGTGTGCTACATTGAGTTTTACCTCTGAAGTCTGAATTTGTTCCCGATTGATGGCAATAGGTGCGCCACTATTACATAGGACTTAAATATAACTATATAACTTACTATATACTAAAACTGGTGAAATATGGGTGTACTATTAGGACCTCTGCCTTACCCTTCGGGGATTACCAGCGTGATGTCATGTTATCTAAGTTAGCCAGCATCTCTCCGAAATACAACAGAAAAAAAATACAACAACAAAATCCCTACTCTACGACTCTACGATAGAGCACATTACCATAGGTCAGTTCTGGGATAGAGTCCGCTCCTATTGGTCGGACTCTACATAGGCATAGAGTCTACATAGACATGTGGTTGTAGGCCAATGGTGGCACCGGCCCTTTTTTACCTGATGTTTTTGTGCAACTCGGGAACTCTACTTTTGTAGAGATCTTTTTGGTGTAAAGCTGTTTTTTTTGAGTGAGTTACACGGCAGGATTTTTTTTTGTTGTTACTGCAATTTTTGTTGTGGTAATTCTGATTCTAACGAAATCTATGAATTTTGTAGATATCATTGTTTGTTATTATTTTAAGATTTTATTATCCTTCTACGTGTTGGAAAAAAAAAATAACTTCAACAAAAAAAAAATGTATAGTAAGCCAACCGTGTAGTACATTTATTTATTATATATTTCACAAGTATGTAACGCTAATAAGATAAAAAGAATAGTTTTATTTCCCTGTAATTCTATACTATTGTAATAGTAATGAAGAAGTAAAATTGTTTTGTAAGTTTGTATGTAGCAAACGAACTAATGATCCAATTCTAAAAAAAACCCTGGCTGAAAGCAACATTATTAGTAGGTGCTATAAATTATATTTATATCATGCAAAGTAAAAAAAAAACGTAAAATATTTTCTGACTGACCACAACTTTATCACACTTTATAAACAGCATGTCCTTAAATTTAACAAAAATATTACATACTAGCACTTCACCAACGACTTTGTCCTGCAAAAATTGTGATAACTCGGCTTATTTGCTTGATTATATAATTCATAGCATATTACTTCCTGATAATCTAACTTTCTATTGGTGAAAAAATGGTTAAAATCGATCCATTACTTTCAGAGTTTACTCGGTACAAACAAACAAAAAAATCATTCCTCTTTTTAATATTAGCACAGATTGACTTCTTCTAAAAGAGACCACAACTTCAAAAGACAGAACACACTTGACACTTCCCCCACTTCCTCGAAAACTAACATGTTACAAGAAAAAGACATAAAGTAAAAATACCGTTTTCCGTCCAATGGCCCTTAGCTCCTGGCGGTTGAGAGTCATCGTCATTCGCTCGGCAGCCAATCACGAAACGCATAGATTCGGGTCTATCACGGAGTAAAAATGTGGCAGAAGGATAACTGCGGAAAATATCACGTTCCGCCGTATTTTGTGTAGATTTTTGTTACTTCAAATAAAGATGGTAGTTTTGTATTCAATTCTACATTAGTTTTTCGACAAATTAAGTATAGTATAAAAGGTGTAAAAGTACTCTTAACGAAGCCTGTTTAAGGTGATTACTTTAAATAGCTCCATGGCTCGTTTAATATTGAATGCATTCATCAGTACAATGTTATGAGTGCGTTACATCGAGTCCTACCATACAACGTGATATTTCACTCAAAAAAAAAGTTTTACAGTAATATTTTTTCGTAGAGTTACTTAATTTGATGTATAGAATGCTTGGTTCGTAAAGGGTCTGTTTACACCTTGTATTAAACTGTGAAGTAGAGCAAAGCTTAAAGGTCAAGGGTCCTTTGACCATCGAAAAAAAAATCCGAGGAGGGCTGTTAAAAAATATTCCTATACTCGCCTTTCCCTTGCAATGGACGATTCAAATGATTGAAACTACACACAATATTTTCGGTACATCATACGTAGCTACCATTTCAAGGACTGGCCACAAATTATAAGTTCACAAATAAAAGAAAGAGGCCAATATATACAAAGTAAAAAAAAAACAATGAAGGATCAAAGTTCCAAATTCGAAACGACCTTATCGGAAGTCATAGTTGTGATACTTCTGTATAATCACTACTCATGGTTCTATGTTGCAACCGATGCGTCGAAGGGACCAACCAATGGCAGCGTCGGACGCCCTAGCCACACTATCGTTGATTTTTGGCCCTTTATGGGTCGTTACTGGCGGGTAAGCCGGACATTTCACTTTTTTTTGTCTTTTTTTCGGTTTTTTAGGGTACCGTAGTCCTGACTAGAAACCCTTATAGTTTCGGCATGTCCGTCTGTCTGTCTGTCCGAGGGTTTGCTAAGAGTATGGGAAAGCTGTAATTTTGTAGAGGTATGAATATCAATTACGCCGACAAAGTGGTAAAATAAAATTTTGGAAAATCTTTTTTTAGGCTTCCCTACATGAGGCTACATGTGAAGTGGCGATGATTTTTTTTGTGGGGGTATCGGTGAATAGATCTTAAAATTACTTAGGGGTTGCTAATACTCGATTTAAAGCTCCGAAATATTAAAGTTAAAAGCGATTTTTTTTTGAGTACCTAGGGCGTCCCCCCCTCTAAAAGCTTAACTGCTGGCTTGGAAAACCTGGAAAAAATCATGCTGATAGTGCATTTCATGAACTTTAAAGCAGAACTATAGCGGTTAAGATAACTTTATCAGTTTAGCAGTAACAGTCGTTGAACTTGGATGTTAGATAATTTTGTACCAAATACAAAATCCTTATAATAAATCCTTTAAAGTGACTAAGATGAAGTAGTTGCTAGAATATAACGGGCTACTACGGAATCCTATACTGCGCGTGCAGTGCAGTTTTGCAGTAATGGTAAAAATGTCTTGTTTAATGGCAGAATAAATATGTATATATGATGTGGATGAATAGGCAAAATACTGCGGCAATAATTAAGCAGGCATGCATGCTGCACCGACACCAAATATTAATTGGCATAAGGAAAAGTGAATGATGACCACCCGAAGATACAAAATTAATGCTATGACACTAATCAACAATTCAACCAACCAAGGTTTTCTTAAAATACTAATTTCTAATCCAATAGGCTTGTGTCCTATAAAATCTAATTAGTCCGTCAATTAGATTATCAAAAAAATTTGACACGTATTTTTTCTTTTGTTACGTAAACCAAAATTGACGAAGATACGACGCTTTTAAAATTCTCAATACGACACGCCGTGGTATAATTTTTAGTGCGTTGTGACGTCACGAGCCCACACTCCCGAGTTTTGATGCGTTTTATCTTTGTAAATATTCATTGATTTACAAAAACTAAAAATACGCGTGCATTATTGTCCAATAGGTACTCTAACTCTACCAGTTAGAGTCTAACATGGACTAAATAGATTTGAAATTTATTGATGGTAGAGTATAATATTCATTCGTGGTACAATATTTTTACACGCAAGTTACAATTGTATTAGAACATAAACAAACCGTAACCAAGCTAATTCAAAACCAGTGACAGACATGTGTTAAATACGATTATTCTCACAGGCCAGTGCATACATAAATATGCGCCCTCCAATAAAAACTAGCCTATTCTGCCTATCCCTTAGGTTAAAGCGTTAGCTCGCACGCACATTAAAATGCTTGCATCAGACTCAACTCAATGCAAAGTGATTTGTAACTGAGTGTGGTGACATGTGCGCCATATTGTTTTTTGCATTTTTACTATTTTACGCAAGTCCGTTGACGAAAACTTTTTTGGCTTTTTATTATTAATTTATCCGTTTTTTCTATAAATGTGTAAAAGCGCAAAACAGCGCACTGTGGAGGTCAGATAGGCTCTATGTAAAATACTGGGGTTCAGCCGCGTCCGGTTAGACCGGAAGCCGACCCCAACATAGTTGGGAAAAAGCAGGCACATGATGATTTTACTAGTTTTTTTTTGTAATGGTTTAAGGTAAAAGTATGTGTATTATATACAAGTATATAACGGTTCTAATAAAAATGACCTACGACTTATTTAATAGCAGTCAAATGTTTATATCAAGTTTTCCTTCCTGTAGTTATTATTCTATTAGGTAATTGATTATTAGTTCCATTCATATACTTTTATTATTATACGGGGTGTAAAAGACCTCATCACGAAGCCATCAACCAAGCATTCTGTACCTACATCAAACTAAGTAACTTTACGCAAAAATTATTGCTGGGAAACGACGTTTTTTTTTGGGGTGAAAAATCATGATCTGTGGTAGAATTCAATGTATGTAACGCACTCAAAACATTGTGCTGATGGATGGATTGAATAGTACGGGGGTCGTGGAGGTGTTTAAAGTAAAAATCTTACATTAAAAACTTGTCAAAAAGTTGGAACTTTGACATCCAATATCTTATAGAGAAAGGCTATATATAGGCCATATAAAATCAGGCTGCGACCAATAGGAGCAGAGCATTAATGAAAAATATTGCAAAAACGGGGAAAATTGTATTTTTATAATAATTAAAAGTGATCGAAGGTCGCGGGTAACAGCTTGTATGTGTATAAATATTATAATAAATGCAGTAGTAGCCGACTAACTCTCTTCTTAGTGCAACCTTACGGGTCGTTGGCAACAATTACGGCTTGGCCACAACCTACAGGTTCAAACGACTTGCGTGTTACGATACAAAAGCAGATGTGCAGAAAACTAATAATGAAGAGGAAAAAACCAGCCAAGTACCATCGTAGTCCCCTTGAATTTTTTTTTTTTTTTTTATAGCAGCAAGAAAAATACTACTACAACAGCCGATAACGTCCACTGCTGGACTTAAGTCTCTCCCATGATGGGAGGAATTTGCCGTAGGTAATCTCCACGCTTGGCAGGCGGATTGGAGATCGCAGTGATGAAAGACTAACAGAAAACGCTGCTGCCCATTCTCAGGTCTACGGAGGCGCAAGGTGTTCTGCCTCAGACATTAGTCGCCTTATACGACACCCGTGAGTGTAATGGGTTGGTTCTATTCTACTCTGCCGGATACCACACGGTTTATGTCATAAACTGGCCACAAATTAAATTAATTTGATATATATTATGCTTAAATATTATGTTTTTAGTATTTGTTGTTATAGCGGCAACAGAAATACATCATCTGTGAAAATGTCAACTGTCTAGCTATCACGGTTCATGGGATACAGCCTGGTGACAGACAGACAGACGGACAGTGGAGTCTTAGTAATAATAGGGTCCCTTTTTTGCACTTTGGGTTCGCGAACCCAAAAATATTTATTTGTCTTTAGTATAAGATCCCTTTAAGAACGACCTTCACCGAGCTGGTTATTGGATGAAAAGTGTTTTATTTCAAATTAAATATGTCAAAAAATATATTGCAAACGGGTTGTCAAAAAAATTTCAGTCCAGAATTTTTTTTTTTTTTTTTTTTTTTTCATCATTTCACTGGTTTGGCTAATAGACGAATTCCATACCAATCGAAAGTATGAAACCTGTAAAATATGCAAACGTTAGGTTACCCTAACATTTGCACATTCTATAGGCTGCATAACTTTTGCATATTCTATAGCCTATAGAATATGCAAACGTTAGGTTAACCGGTCAACCTAACGTTTGTATATATTCTATAGGCTTCATACTTTCAATTGGTATGGAATTTGTCTATTAAGCAAACCAGAGAAAAGTTAAAAAATATATTTAAAAAATAAATTGATAATTAATCATATTCTGGACTGAAATTTTTTAGACAACCCATTTGCAATATATTTTTTGACATATTTAATTTGAAATAAAACACTTTTCATCCAATAACCAGCTCGGTGAAGGTCGTTCTTCAAGGGATCTTAGACTACTTGGAGACATGACGTGCGTGTCAGACAACCAGTCTTACCAAGGGGTATCGTATAACTAACTGGGATGTGGAAGTCAGATAGGCAGTCGCTCCATGTAATATAATGGTATTCAGCTTCCAGTCTAACCGGATAAGACTGAAAGTAGACCCCAAAATAGTTGGGAAAAGGCTAGGCAGATTATAAGTTCTTTCCGAAGATGACCCCTTTTTTCTCCGTATGGGAAATCATCAAATGACTCCTCCCGCTCTGGGCGGAGCAGGAGAGAGTGTCAGAGTTTTACTGACTACAACCCATCCATGTTCCTTCATCGCCCTTTGTGTTCCAAGGCCACGGTATCTCTATCGAACAGTCCCGCTGTCCCGCAGCCACATACACACTTACAAATACTTCTTTGTAATATTCATACAGATTACATCACAACTGGTATCTGGTCTCCGCACTAAGATTCCCTGTGTTTAGGATTACCAGAAAGAATATTTAGAAGCCCGGAGAAAAAGTCTGTTTTCTATTGAAAAATCCAGAGATTTTCTCGAATTTTGCGAATTCTCTCGCAAACGTAATTTACAGCGTTTTTTTCGTAGAAAGAGTTTTTTTTATATCATGGGAGCTCAATGGTAGAATGAAAGAAACAGACTAACAGTGTCTTCAGTCCGAAGAAGAAGCGATAGATGGACTGTGTGAAAGATAATATGGCTAGAAAGTGTGTAGAAAGAGTTCGTGTCGTGTCGCCCGAGGACGTGAACGTAGCCTTACGCCCCGTTAGGCCAAGAAGGCGTCAAGATGTCGCCGCCACACCTAGTTACAAAACGGATCGCCTTGAGTTCAACACTTATGCAACTTCATGCCCCACCGGCTGCTTATAAAAAGCATTTTTAATTTTGTAATGACTACATTTAAATGTTACCGAGTGTAGAATGTTGAATTTACCGAATTCCTGTAGTCTATACATAAAACTGCACATAGTGTGTCTATGAAGTACTAAATAATTGGGTCGAAGCAATGTTTTGTAAATCATCATCATCTGCATAAGTATTTGACATATTAATATTTACAATAATTTATATAATTACTATTTACATTCTATTGACACAATATTTATCATATGTTATTTTGGATTTTAAATTGAGTGAATTTTACTGTTTTTATATTCATAATTTGTTATTTTTAGCTATAAAATATTAATTAATGTACAAACTAATTCAAACAATGCGAATTGTTATATGAATAAATAAATAAATTTTCCCGATTATGTTGTGGCCGACCCCAACATAGTTGGGAAAAGGCTAGGCAGATGATGATGATGATGATATTGTGGTCGGATTCCATTCTGACCTGATGCAACTGAATACCAGTATTTTACATGAAGCGACTGCCTTTTCCCAACTATGTTGGGGTCGTCTTCCAATCTAACCTGATGCAACTGAATACCAGTATGTTACATGGGGCGACTGCCTATCTGACCTCCACAACCCAGTTAGTACCTACTGGGTAATACGATACCTCTTGGTAAGATTGGTTGTAAGAATGTTCTGTAAATCAAACTCTTCAAATCAAGTTTTGACCATTTAAATTAAACTAGATACTTTTAAGTGGAGATCACTCCTGAAATGTTAATTTCAGCGGAAACCTTGTTATTTATGAGTTAATTTACAAAATGTGCCAATAAAATGTAGGATGCACAATTTAAGGCGACTACAGGAGCTAAACGCGAGTTTTATAATGCAAAAAAGCATATGATACACTGCAATAAACAAAACCAGAAAAATATATGATATTCTTCAGGATATATGCTAGTACGATAGTGTTTTGAAAACATAATACAAGTAACTTTATTCGATAGAAAAAAATCACGAACATATATATCTCTAAGAAATTTCTTTTATCGAGTAAAAACCATACTAAAATACATGCGATCATTCTGATTTTTTTGGAAAATAATTCTACAAGCAACATATTAGCATCATAGTGTTTTACTTTTTTAGTCCAATCAATAGATTTTTTGTAAATCACAAAAAAACACTCATTTCGCACTATTCGGCCCGCAGTGACTGACGTAACAACCGCTTTGTAGTGCAAGCTGATTAGAACGTTATTCTAACAGAATTTCAAACGAAGTTTGAACCACCACAAATAGAGTTGCTAATTTAGCTCCTGTAATCGCCTTAAGTGTGCAGTTCAATGTATTCGCTGCTTGTCAAGTAAAAATGAATCGATATGCCAAACTTAGTACATTTATTTTAGTTCTGTGTTTTCCGGTATGCACAGATAAGTTGGTTGAATTGAAGTAGACAGATTTGTTTTAAGAAACCTGTAAAAATGGCTACCTACGAAAATTTTAAATTTTCTTTTGTGTCGCAAAACAAATTGTCTGCTTATTAGCATAATCAGACTAGAATGTTTACACTGCTGGGATGTACTACGGCCTCCTCTCCACCCACTTCACGGACTCGCGTGGTGGATTATACCCACTCCCTCTCAGTACGAGTTGGTATAATACGTCACAGGTCTTCGAATTTTGATTCTAGAACAGCCGGTTTCCTCACGATGTTTTCCTTCACCGTTTTGAGAGCAGTGGTGATGAAATAAATTACACTAAGTAATGCGCCTGCCTGGGTTAGAACCCATGACTTCCTGTTTGTAAGTTGGGGCCGCCACCACTGGGAAAAAAATACCAGTGCTGCCACCGCTGCTCTCATTACGTGCTATCTGCTTATGCCATGGTAAAAATATTTGCTAGTCAGCAAAATGGTGACACTGATAAGTTGATATGCCACATAAAGACACCGATGAACGATAAGTGAAAAATGCATTGGACAGATATATCTATATCTAAGCTTAATCAAGGAAGAAGTTCTGTTTGGTTAAATTAATTAAAATATTTGGCTAGAAGAGACGAAATTAGTGCAAAAAAAAAATCATACAAGAAACTTTCCTATTTTTTTAAGCACCTGCTTAATGAAATTACATTACGTTTAGAAAATTATCAATTTAGATGACAAAACGTCATTGACATCCAACGTGGCAATGCTGCCAGCCTTCTGGGCACTTTTTCTATTGACAGCGATGTAGACGGATTTTTTTACACCCTGTAATAATAAAATAATAACAAAAATATGTATACTTTGTTTTGTAAAGATATGACCTATTAGATAATATTACAGAATCTATTCGATAACACAAAATGAGCTCTTTGCAAAGCGATGGTGATTTTAATCCTCCATGCTCACATTACATTGCAACCCAAGCGATAGATAGCCCCAAGTTCAATAACACAACATCACGCTGTAATACCGATAGGTTATGCAGAGGTGTCCTAAATAGTACACCCACATTTCGCCAGGGGTATAATATTACCCAGTACTAACTGGGTTGTGGAGGTCAGATAGTCGCTCTATGTAAAATACTGGTATTCAGCTGCATCCGGTTAGACTGGAAGCCGACCCCAACATAGTTGGGAAAAGGCAGGTAGATGATGATTTCCCTTTATATCATAGGAATGACTCTATTGCCATCAACAGCTACTGAAAAAATTCCATAAAATTAAATCCAATATTTTCCTTTTCTATCTGCACTTGTGAGGAAAAGTTTATTAGTTTTTATGCAGGGGGTTATCTTCGGAACTGCTGATTCTATTCCGAAAATTCTTTCAGGAATGGGAAGCTACCATTACCCCCAAGTGTCCTATGGCGTTCTTGTGGGATAATTTCGAACAACAACGTGAGCGAAAATAATTAATTTTAAGTACCTACTTCCAACTTTAACTCTAGAATTTTGACTTATTTTTTTTGCTAAAATTAAAATGTTTTATTATATAAGCCGGAGAGGTGATCTGTACCTCAGGATTGTCCTACTTCAGACACCTTTCTCTATTTAAGTTTGTGCATAATACCAGTGCCTGTAATTTTTGTTGTCGAGATAAATAAAGATTTATGATTATGATTATGAAGCCATGTCGTGAGGAATGTTTTGAGTATGAATAGCTGTAAGAGTAGAGGAAGACCAAAGAAACGATGGATGGACTGTGTTCAGGATGATATGGTGAGAGAGGCGGTGTCTGATGAGGTGACGAGTTATAGAGAAGTGCAGAGGAAGAAGAATAGATAGTGTGCGCAGTAGCCGACCCCTTGGTAAGACTGGATGTCAGAATTTCCAGTCTCTGACTACTCGTTACGACTGACAAATAACAGCCAGGGCCGATGTGCATTCCAAGTCACGGAGGGAACTCGGTATGCAATACATGGTCACCCATCCACGGACCAACCTCGACAAACGTTGCTTAACCGCGAACATCACCATTTTTCTTTTCCTATCTCAACTTTTTCACCTAAAATTTCACAATCGACAACAGTCAGTATATGCAAATTGATAAATCATGTATTAAGCGAAGCAAGGTCATAATTTTCAAAAGTAAGCTATACGTGCGGCGCGCACGCACAAGGTCGTATGACGTAGCCAACATGGCCGCCGCCGGGTAACGTCGAGTTCGTTCATCCGCACTCACACTAACACGTATATTACTCATCAATGCTTCACGGAGACAGACTGTTTTACTGAGGATCGGCAGAGCAGTTCATTTTATTGGTGTTGGTTGATTTTTAGGGTTCCGTACCCAAAAGGTAAAAACGGAACCCTATTACTAAGACTTCGCTGTCTGTCCGTCTGTCCGTCTGTCCGTCTGTCTGTCACCAGGCTGTATCTCATGAACCGTGACAGCTAGACAGTTGAAATTTTCACAGATGATGTATTTCTGTTGCCGCTATAACAACAAATACTAAAAACAGAATTAAATCAATATTTAAGGGGGGCTTCCATACAACAAACGTGATTTTTTTGCAGTTTTGTCTAATATTTTTAAATAATGGTACGGAACCCTTCGTGCGCGAGTCCGACTCGCACTTGGCCGGTTTTTTTTATTACTGACACTGTTTTAACATATCTTAGGGATCTTGCTCAAAAAACGTCCAGATAAATAATAACAGCCGCACAGGTCGATATTCAAAATTAAGCAACACTTGTCGAGGTCGTTTCATGGATGGGTGACCATCTACTACGTACCGTGTTCCCTCCGTGCCTCGGAAAGCTAGTTTAGCAGTAATTGGTCCCGGCTGTCATTTGTAGATCTTTGACAGTCGTTATAAGTAGTTTGACAACCAGTCTTACCGAGGGGTTTTGAGGTCAGACACGCAGTCGCTCTATGTAACACACTGGTATTGAGCAGCATCCGGTTAGACTGGAAGCCGACAACAACATGACTCTCTAAGTATCACACTAATGGATGATCACCTATAAAATAATCTTTAGAGATTTGGGTTGTTATACCAGAATTTTACATGAAGCGACTGCCTATCTGACCTACACAAGCCAGTTAGTACTGGGCAATACGATACCCTTCGGTAAGATTGGATGTCTGATTAAGATTCTTTACTTCAAACTACTTAGGACATAGGCTTACCCCAAGTGTCACCACGTTGACCAGTCCCGTGCGACTCGCATCCAGCGGATTCCCGCAACCTTCACCAGGTCACCGCTCCACCTAGTGGGGGACCTTCCAACGCAACGTCTTCCGGTTCGCGGTCGCCACTCCAGATCTTTTCGGCCCCATCGGCGACACTTTGTAGGAGGCCTATCCTTTGGACCTCTTCCGGCTGAAATGATGATTCTGATGATGACTTTAAACTTCTTTAGTGATGTCTTATGAGCATGTGTAGTTTGTCCCCAATGTCGCCGTTTGTATTTTGATGGTCATAAAAAATCAACCAGGAGCAATAAAATTAACTCGGTCAAAGCCAACAGTCATGACAGGACTAGGCATACAATTATTTGAGCATGACTCTTTAAAGGGAGGATTATAATTTTAGCAGTATAAGCATGTTTGTGTTTACGTAGTTTCCTCCGTAGCGCCTAAACTATTCATCCGATTTTGATGAATAAGGTGTCAATAGATTCGTTATTATGGACTGGGTAACATACGCTACATTTTAACCGACTTCAACCATAGGAGGAGATGTTTTTACCTTGTGAACCCCGAATTAAATTCAAGCGTGATTTTTCAGTAGTTGGTTTTTTAGGGTGCCGTACCCAAAGGGTAAAAACGGAACCCTATTACTAAGACTTCGCTGTCTGTCCGTCTGTCCGTCTGTCTGTCACCAGGCTGTATCTCATGAACCGTGACAGCTAGACAGTTGAAATTTTCACAGATGATGTATTTCTGTTGCCGCTATAACAACAACTACTAGAAACAGAATTAAATCAATATTTAAGGGGGGCTCTCATACAACAAACGTGATTTTTTTTTGCAGTTTTGTCTAATGTTTTTAAATAATGGTACGGAACCCTTCGTGCGCGAGTCCGACTCGCACTTGGCCGGTTTTTTTTTTGTTGTAGTACCACCAACCACATAAATTCTTGTTTCTTTACATGCTAAATCCATAATGATGAACATCTATGGAGATCCCTTATATAAAAATCTTGTAAATGATCATTTGCTACTGAACTACGAGTTTTGTGTGGGTCTGACTTCTTGGAAGTTTCCTGCATTGGCGTCTGCTTGACGACAATAGGATCGCCCCTATTACAAGGTACTTAATCAAGACTGCCTCGTTGGTCTACTGGACGCAAGCCCAACTACTGAGCATGAGGTCCACGGTTCGATTCCGAAGTCTGGCAAAATGCTATCGGGTATTTCTCAGTAGCAGCTACGGAGTCTGGATTTGTGCCCGGTTGATGTCAATAGGGTCGCCCCTATTACATGGGACTTAAACTTAACTGACGAAATGTGGGTGTACTATTAGGTATACCTCTGCCCAACCCTTCAGGGATTACATGCGTGATGTTATGTGTTAATCTTAACTGGCAAAAACTGACCTTTGAACTGTGCCTAACTCCTTGAAGATTACAGGCGTCACGTTTTAATTATTTATTTTGTTAGTACAGTATTTAAAACCATTAAGAGTCCTATGGTCCTATTACATTTTTTACGCAAATTCATGATTTTTTAATTATTTGCTTAAGAATAACGATAGTGCCATTCTCTTTCTTGTAAGTTGGAGTTACACATTTTCATTTTTCTTTTCGTGTAATTTACTATAAATCTTTTACAAACTCAGTTTGCAAGAAAAAACGTCAACGATTGAACTTTGACGCTCAAATTCATATAGTTACATTCAATTCTTATAAAAGCTAAAATTACTAAAAGATAAGTTCAATGTTTTACTTGTTTATTGGAGTTTTAGAATTTCTTTAAATTCCTTGAGTTTTCACGGAAAAAATCGTAAAGAAATAGTAATTTAAGCCATAAATGTCTTAATTCAGCATCCATTATATTCCAAATAAACTCAATTTTATCAAACAAATTAATATGATATAAAACTTCGATCTACAATAAATAAGTTTCATTAGTTTTCGTTTGTCAATATAATAAGACAAAAATACGATAAATAAAATTAAAGTACTTACTATAATTCTCAATTCAGCTCGCTCCTCAGTCTCATGTCAGTCTCGTCTCTAATATTCGTCAATATCTATCGACAATCGTCCGAATATCGCTATTATTATCGACTCGCGTACGCTGACCGAAATAATTTGATCCAGGAAGTAAAAATAAAAAAATTGCATAAAAAATGTAATAGGACTCTTAACACTAAACTAAATACCTAATCCTTTCACTCGGTCTTCTCACAGAACCACAAACATTCCAACAATATCGTCTTCCATTCATCAGCAAACAAGTCCAATCCAGGGTTGGTCTCCACGAGAGCTTGACTCCCAAACTCCCAAGGGAACATAATAAGACGTGTTGATGTCTTTACGACAATCGACAAAGCAGATTGTGGAGCTTCCTATCAGCTAGTAAACAAAGACCCTTTCTTTGTAAACTTGCGTAGGATGATAACAACATACGACAAATGACTGTTTGTCTTAATAGGTATCTATATTAGGGTTCCGTTATTCCGTACCTCAAAAGGAACCTTTATAGTCACTTTGTTGTATTATGTCTGTCAAGACCGTTTTTCTCAGCAATGCGTAGCAGTATCAAGTTGAAATTTACATCAAATATTTGGGACTACGGCCTCTTTCAGCTCTGAAAGAATTACGGTTTACGTCGCTTATTTTAGTTGTCGATTTCACAAGGGAATCAAATCCTGGGTAGGTACTTTCCATTGACCTAGAATCATGAAACTTGGCAAGAAGCAATGTCTTACAGCAAAATGTAAACATCAAAATCAAAAATTCGTAAATAAGTAGTTTAAAAAAAAATACAGTCGTATTGAGAACTTCTTTTTGGAAACCTGGAACCTCTTTTTGGAAGTCGGTTAATAACAAAAAAAGCAAGTTTGTACGGAACCCTCGGTACGCAAGACCAACTCGCACTTGGCCGGTTTTTTTTTTGTGAAGTAAGCAACGACTTATTGTTGGGCCTACACTGTCCTCCCATACATTACTTAAGTTCTGACGATGTAATATTGTAAAACTAAATTATCTTAAAAGAGTAACTATGAAGTTTCTTAGTGCTTTCCGACGCACGGAGGAAACTCAGTAATGGATGCTCACCCATCCACAGACCAACCTAGGCAAAGAGCGGTGAGCGACCGGTGCGGCTGTTATTATCTAACCACGAGCTAGTCAGGTTAAGCCGCGCTTGCCTAGGTTGGTCTGTGGATAGGTGACCACTCATTACATACCGAGTTTCCTCCGTGCCTCGGAAAGCACGTTAAGCCGTTGGTCCCGGCTGTCATTTGTAGATCTTTGACAGTCGTTACAGGTAGTCAGTGGCCCGAAAAGTATGACAACCAGTCTTACCAAGGGTTATCGTATTACCCAGTACTAACTGGGTTGTGGAGATCAGATAGGCAGTCGCTCCATGTAAAATACTGGTATTCAGCTGCATCCCGTTAGACTGGAAGCCGATCCCAACATAGTTGGGAAAAGGCTAGGCAGATGATGACATAGGTAATATATTCATTGTAGGACACTTTGTTTTAATTAATTAACAACTATGTAAAGAAGACGTTATCTTTATAAAAACATCCGTTCAATGTCAAGGTTCCGTCATAATCGGCTCAGCAGTTCCCGAGACTAGCCGTTATAAACAAACAAAATATGCTTACGTTAGAAAAATTTGTAACGCGATAGTTGAGGAATGTGCGCTTTTGATGATATAGGAATTAATTATGATATTACATTGTGCTGCAATACTTTAGCTACTTTCTAAGTATTAGATTTATAAAGAAAGAGCTCATCATCTGCCTAGCCTTTTCCCAACTATATTGGGGTCGGCTTCCAGTCTAACCGGATGCAGCTGAATACCAGTATTTTACATGGAGCGACCGTCTATCTGACCTCCACAACCAACCCAGTTAGTACTGGGTAACACGATCTTAGTAAGACTGGTTGTCAGACTTTCGGACGACTCACTACCTGTAATGACTGTCAAAGATCTACAAATGACAGCCGGGACCAACTGCTTAACGTGAGGAAACTTGGTATGTCATGGATGTTACCATGTCATGGATGTTGAACTTAAGCAAGCGCGGTTTAACCTAGAAGATGGACGAGATTATAATGTGTCATATTTATACAAGTTATTATTTCTGCCTAAAAAAACGCTCATATTTAAGGAGGTCTTGGCTAAACAATACAGACGCACAGTTCGATCTTCAAGGTTAAGCAACACTTGGCGAGGTCGGTCCGTTGATGGGTGACCATCCATTACATTACTTATAGTGTCTCAGAATGCAAGCTAATAAGCTGTTGGTCCCGGCTGTCATTACTAGATCTTTGACAGTGGTTACAGGTCCTAGAACTAGTCTTACCAAGGGGTATCGTATTACCCAGTACTGACTAGGTTACAAGAACCCTCGGTGCGGAAGTCCAACTCGCACTTGGCCGGTTTTTTAGGGTTCCGTATCCAAAGGGTAAAAACGGGACCCTATTACTAAGACTCCACTGTCCGTCCGTCCGTCCGTCTGTCACCAGGCTGTATCTCATGAACCGTGATAGCTAGACAGTTGAAATTTTGACAGATGATGTATTTCTGTTGCCGCTATAACAACAAATACTAAAAACAGAATAAAATTAGTATTTAAGGGGGCTCCCATAAAACAACCGTGATTTTTTTTGCAATTTTTTGCTCGATATTAATAACGGCAACAGGTAGACGCTTGAAATATTCACAAAATAATTAGTTGTATAATCACTTTAAAAATAAATAATTAAAATAAAATAAACATTCAAGGGGGTTCCCATACAACAAACGTGTTTTTAGGGTTCCGTACCTAAAGGGTAAAAACGGAACCCTATTACTAAGACTTCGCTGTCTGTCCGTCTGTCCGTCTGTCCATCTGTCCGTCTGTCCGTCTGTCCGTCTGTCTGTCACCAGGCTGTATCTCATGAACCGTGACAGCTAGACAGTTGAAATTTTCACAGATGATGTATTTCTGTTGCCGCTATAACAACAAATACTAAAAACAGAATAAAATTAATATTTAAGGGGGGCTCCCATAAAACAAACGTGATTTTTTTATAATAATTGGTACGGAACCCTTCGTGCGCGAGTCCGACTCGCACTTGGCCGGTTTTTTTGATAATAATGGTACGGACTCGCACATGGCCGGTTTTTTTTATGCCGTTTTGTCTAATGTTGTATAGATAATGGTACGGAACACTTCGTGCGCGAGTCCGACTCGGTCTTGGCAGGTTTTTTTTTTTAAATAAAATCTTAACATCACGCCTGGATTTTGCCCAAAGGCTTACCAGTACACCACCCACATTACTCCTGTTCTATTTAAGTCCCATGTACTAGGGGGTGATCCAATGGGCATTGACCAATTTTTTCGACCCTCATTTTTTATTTAAGATTTCGATAATATAGAGCATTCTAAGAAACTAATTTGAATATTTTTTAATTTTATGTAGTCGTTCTATTTTTATTAATTATTTAAAATTAGGAGTAACTTCGTTACGATTACGTCATCATTTGGCTGAATATTTACGTGTCTTTGCCCTTTTACATAAAAGAATTTCTTTGACGTTATACAAATGTCAATACGGTAACGGGGTGACAAGGGACGGCTAAAGTACAAATAGAGTCGCCTATACTTGGTAAATAGGGACATATGAAAGTTGATTAGGAACGGTAAAGTTTGAATAGGTCCCTATTTACCAAGTATAGGCGACTCTATTTGTACTTTAGCCGTCCCTTGTCACCCCGTTACCGTATTGACATTTGTATAACGTCAAAGAAATTCTTTTAGGTAAAAGGGCAAAGACACGTAAATATTCAGCCAAATGATGACGTAATTAGAGGTCAAATTAAGGTTATTTACTTTTAGCGATAAATAACAATAATCCGTGAATATTTTACTTTTTTAAACGCTCAATAGTCATGAGTAACCCTATTCCTCGAAACGGATTTCATATTAACTCATTAAAAAAAAAAATGAACAATCCCCATTGCCGTCAACCGTGCCAGTATTGACTGCGGGTAGTTAATAAGAAATCTCTATAGGAAACTTAACCTAATGAGACGTTCATCAACTCGTCCCACAAGCCTATGGCCCATTGAGAGAGACCACTCTTATTTTATTAACACTTAAATTTTCTTTTACTATTTTTTTTTAGAAGTAAAATCCTTTTTTTTTTGGCGATATTTTTTTTCAACATACAGGGTGTTAAAGACCTAATCACGAAGCCGTCAACCAAGCATTCTGTAAATCAAACTAAGTAACTTTACGCAAAAAATATTGTTGGTAAACGACTTTTCTTTTTGGGGTGATAAATCATGTTTTATGGTAGAACTCAAAGTAACGCACTCAAAACATTGTGCTGATGGATGGATTGAATAGTACGAGGGTCGTGGAGGTGTTTAAAGTAAAAATCTTACATTAAAAACTTGTATTTAAAAAAAACTTGTCAAAAAGTTGGAACTTTGACCCCCTATGTCTCCGTAACTAGAAGGTTCCCAGGTATAGTGTAGAACAAAAAAATGATCGCAATGACGGGGAGAAGAAGTGCCTTTCGGCTTCGTTAAGAGGTATTTTACTACCTTTATAAAATAAAGACAAACGTACAAATATGAAAAAACAAGTTGATTCTCTTTGTAGAATTTACATACAAAGTTACAAAGCAAAAAAAAAACAGTAAAAATAAGAAAAAAAAACATGATGTCCGATTCGCTCCCGTGTGGATCATAGATCAGGGACTATATCGAGGGGATCTGCTATCTCGCTCTTATCTATACCCCCGTCTCTCTCTCACCTAGCCGTACATTTACGCAACATGCATGTTTTTATTCGTCTAAAAGGGTAGGGTCGGCATTTTTT
Source organism: Xestia xanthographa (assembly GCA_905147715.2). Lineage (NCBI taxonomy): Eukaryota > Metazoa > Arthropoda > Insecta > Lepidoptera > Noctuidae > Xestia > Xestia xanthographa. The sequence continues at coordinate 22,825,219 of LR990667.1, forward strand.
TCCCTCTTTTCATAGGGGTAGGTTTTTTTCTAAACGTAACGAACATGGGGTGCACATTTCGGTTTTTTTTCAAGGTTTTTTTTTGTCTGAGACTGGCTTGGGTGGAGGTAATTTTTTTCGTATTTTTCAGGACTATGTTTGATACATGGATTCGTTTGTATATTTGATTAAATGTGTATGGAAGGGCTTGTGTGTTAATTTTAAATGTCCTTTTCGTTTATGAGAAAATACAAGGTGTTTAAACGGACACGAAGCCGTCAACCAAGCATTCTGTTTTATGTCTGGCTGTTTGTTCCGTCCGGCTAATCTCCGAAACTGCTGGACCGATTTTGACGGGAATTTGACTCGCAGATAGCTGATTTTAAAAGGAGTAATTTATGCTACTTTTATTTTAGAAAAATGATTACGGCTTCGTGCAAAAATAAACCATTGAAATTGTTATCAAAATACGATTTAAATAACCAGTCATGATTTTTTAATAATTACACGCGAATAAATAAAATAATATTTTTTACTAAACATACCTAAGCTCTTACTTATTTTTTTGTTTCTTTATTTACAGATAACGAAACATAATACTGAGTATCCAAGTAAGTTGATCAAAATACTTTATTTAAAAAAATGACAACTGTTAGTTATGGCAAGAAAGGAGATGTCTGATGAGATGACGAGTGATAGAGAAGTGTGGGAGAAGAAGATATGATGCACCGACCAGTAATGAATTGGGATAAGAGGAAGAGAGTGATGAGGGATAATGAACTTAGTTATAGGGTTCAATTAAGGTCTAATATTGGTCATACTAATCTTAGTGCCTAAATAAAGTGATGTTCTAGGGGCGACGACGACAATGGAAATGAAATGACATTTATTGCAGCACAAAAAAAAAATTTTTTTTTTGCATTTTTTGCGCATTTACTGTAGCACATTATAGATGGTCGATTTTATTATAGTTGCTGACACAATTTGCTAAAACTAGCAAGCAAAATTAAAGAATAGCATACCTAATGGAATCAAAAATGAATTGGAAAAGTCAAAGTAACTGAAATCCTTTTATCAATTTGTTTAAAAGTCGATGTAGAAATAAAAATACTTTGAAAGTTACATGAAGCGACTGCCTATCTGACCTCCACCAACCAGTTAGTACTGGGTAATACGATACTCCTTGGTAAGACTGGTTGTCAGACTACCAGGCTTCTGACTACATGTAACGATTGTCAAAGATCTACGAATGACAGCCGGGACCAACGGCTTAACATGCTTTCCGAAACAAGGAGTCTAGATATAGATGGTCACCCATCCAAGAACGGACCTCTGCAACCGTTGCTTACCTTGAAGACCGACCCGTGCCACTGTTAAGTATTATGTAGCCCCTCAAGGATTAACATTAGGTATTCAGACTGTTAATAATCTGACTCACCTTGAATGAAATGTCACGGTTTTAAATTTATAATTGTTTGATTTTACGTCATTTTCATTACGTCACAGCTTAATAGTTTTATAGAGGAGTTTGGGGAAATATGAACATCGATGTGTTTGTAATCACACTACTAACTATTTTAAATGCGAAAATATGCATGTATGTGAGTGTGTGTTATACAGAAGACCGAAGAGCCTGCACCTCTGTTTAGCGTTTGTGGACTACGAGAAAGCCTTCGATTCGATCAAGACCTGGGCAGCCTCTCCAACGCCAACGGTGCCAAATCGACTATCGGTACTTACATCGAGGTGTTGAAGTGTTTGTACAAAAACGGCACCATGTCAGTCCGACTTCAGGACCAAGTCTCGGAACCTATCCTCCTGCAGCGAGGTGTGAGACAGGGAGACGTCATATCTCCGAAACTGTTCACCGCTGCACTGGAGGATGCCTTCAAGGTTCTGGACTGGAGTGGGCTATCCATCAACGTCAATGGCGAGTACATCACTCACCTTCGGTTTTCCGACGAAATAGTGGGCATGGCTGAGACCATGGATGACCTCAGTACAATGCTCGATTACCTTAGTAGAGCTTCCGGAAGAGTGGGTCTTAAAATAAACATGGACAAAACCAAGGTCATGTTGAATGCCCATGTCACACCCACTCCTATCAAGATCGGAGACTCTACACTCGAAATTGTATACGATTATGTGACCTGGGACAAACGGTCCAGTTAGGTAGGTCTAACTTCGAGAAAGAGGTCAATCGTCGAATCTGACTTGGCTGGGCAGCGTTCGGGAAGTTGCGCGGTATCTTCTCGTCCAACTTACCGCAGTGTTTCAAGACGAAAGTCTATGACCAGTGTGTGTTGCCAGTGATTACATACGGGTCCGAAACGTGGTCGCTCACAATGGGCCTCATCAGAAGGCTTAAAGTCACCATATTTAAATATATCATATTTTAATCAACATACACCCTAGCACTGGCCTGCAAATTGCAAAAACCGTAAGGAAATTTTAATTTCGCGGGCTGGTTGGAGCATTCACATTAAGAAAGGGTGACGTGGGGTTAAAAGGCCCATATTATCATATCATTACTGGTAAGACCTTGAGGCCCGTTTGTGGTCAAGGGCCGGCATTATGTAAACCGGTCTTGCGAGAGAACCCTTTTGAGAATTTGTTATCAACTCTTAAGATGCTGATTTGATTGGCAAGGATATTTTAGGTTGCGTGTAAAATTACTTTATATTATGACACCATTATGAAATGACGGCTCATATACAGGATGTAAACTGACCGTTCACGAAAAAAATATTCCTGGGAAACGACTTTTTTTGGGATGAAAAATCACGTTTTATGGTAGGACTCAATCTCAATGTAACGCATTCAAACATTGTGCTGATGGATGGATTGAATAGTACAGGGGTCGTGGAGGTGTTTAAAATTAAGTAATAAGTACCGCAATCATGTTAAGAAATATAACACAAAAAATAGATCTTTCAAATGTTGGCCTTAATTTCAAAACCCTGACTAACAGTGCCAATGTGAAAATATCTGTAAGTACGTATTTGTATGTCACTTTTTCACGATTGAACCACTTAAGCAATTTTTGTGTAGATATGGCTTCACTTTGTAGAAATCAGAAAGACATACTTAGATAAATAAAACAAAACCTTAAAAGGCGAAATTATTATTATTATCCATTTATTATCAGAAACAAAAAATATTTCAGACATTGTTAGTAAATCATACTTATAATTATGCTGGTATATTATTATTCAATGTCAACATTAAATTATTAATTTACTACATATAATTGGAAAAAAAAATGTTTTTTTATTTTTTATTGAAATTTACAACGGAAAAATCACATAACCACGGCAGACAAAGTTACGCTCAAATCACTAGTTTACTATGATTCACTCATGCAGAATTTTTTCTTAGTTTACTTTAAGATAAGATTAAAATATGGCTGAACACTTGAGCGTAACAAGTGCCTATGTAGTCTGTGTGGATATACTTGTTGCATTCAAAGCTACATCGAAAACTACTGACCTGATTTTGTCACGGTTTCTACCAGGACTTGTTTCATGGATGTTTTAAAATACTCTCTTGTTTAATCATAGACAGTCTATTAATAGTATTTCATTATAATAGGCATGACGACAGTGGTGTCGATTGTGTTGTGCACAAACTAAACTTAATTTAGGCTATTGCTATCTTTTTCTCTCTAATAAAACGTGAAAGAGACGGACGTAATTTAGAGCTGTCAAATTAAGTTGGAACTAATATTTCTATACAAATGAGGGTGCACGTAAAAACATGTCGACTAAAAACACGGTGAAGCGCAAGGCACAAACTAATTTGACATCTCTAACTTAGTTCATGGCTATAGCCGTCCTTTTCTCGCACTGCCTTTTAGTAAAAGATAGCAATAGACTAAATAAAGTTTAGTTTGTGCGCAATAGAATCGACACCAGTATCAAAAAATTGCAAATCTAATTAGTCCGTCAGTTAAAGTATTGGAAAATAATGGACACATATTTTTTGTTTTTGTAAATCAATGAATATTGACAAAGATAAAACGCATCAAAACTCGGGAGTGGGGACTCGTGACGTCAGAACTAGCTAAAAATTATACCAAGGAGTGACGTTTTGAGAATTTTAAAAGCGTCATATCTTCGTCAATTTTGGTTTACTTAACAAAAGAATAAATATGTGACCAATACTTTTTTGGTAATCTATCTGACGGACTAATTAGATTTTTTTGTCGTCTCGCCTATTAACTAGATTTTGTCCACGGCTTCACTCGTGTTAATTTAGAATCTAATAATCCATTCGGGTTTAGTAAATCTTAACACACTACTAACGTTTCTTTAGTAATATAAATCAATCATGATTCGAAAGACATGTGGCGCCATCTATTATCATAAGAACGTTATTGTTGTTTTCCTCGGAAACTACTTTTTCTGGGGATGAAAATTACCTTATGTCCGTTTCTATACACCTGGCAACGTACTTTTCTTGATTCTGTTCTCCTAGTACTTTCTTTTCAAATTCTAAAGTGAGTTAAACTGGAAAAAAAATTACAATATTTTAAGATGATCGGTTCAGTGGTCAATTCTTTGGATTTAGAAACTTCTGGAAGTTACCAACCAGGAAAGGAGTATAGCATTGATCTCCACGTTTGCTTAAATCATGTCCATGATTTGGTTAAGGGGCGCACAGAACTGGGAAGTGTGGTAGAAGAAAAGAGAGGCCCATATCCAACAGTGATGGTTGATTCTGGGCTGATAATGATGATGATGATGATGATGTCGGCAGTGCAGCGTTTGGCGGTCCAAATAAAAACAATCATCATTACGTGTAAGTTCATGATTGTTTTACTCGGAAAGCAGATATTTTGACATTGGAAGGACTTGTAGCAGTTGCTGCCATAGTACGAAAAGCTATATAGGCCTCTATTGAAAATGTATGAGCATGCCAGAATTCTTAGCAACTTGGTGGTCAAACAGGTTTCCGAACCTTCCGGCAACTACATCAGGTGCGTGACTGCGTGTTTGAAGGAGACATTTTTGGTTCTAATTCCTCTTGGCAATGTCGTTTTAAGGATGTTTTTTTTCTGCCCCACAACGTGCCCACTGCTGGAGGAGACTTCTGTCCCAGTAGTGGGCACGTTCTGTGAGACGAAGTGGGCCATAATCCACCATACAAGTTCATGACTTCGAATTTTTTTAGGACTATGTTGTGGTCGTCTTCCAGTCAGCTGAATACCAGTATTATACATGCAGTGACTGCCTATCTGACCTCCACAACCCAGTTAGTCCTAGGCAATACGATATCCCTTGGTAAGACTATTAGATTTTCGGTCCACTGACTACCTGTAACGACTGTCAAAGATCTACAAATGACAACCGGGATCAACGGCTTAGCATGCTTTCTGAGGCACGGAGGAAACTCGGTATGTAATGGGTGGTCACACATCCGCTGACCAACTTAGGCAAGGCTGTTATTATGCAACAAGGTCCTCCTTCCTTGGCCGTTTTGGGAACAATGGTGATGATATAAATTACTTAAAAAGGGACCTTTACCACTGGACCACAACTGCTCATCAATCTCCTGCCCTTATCGCAATTCATTTGTGGTCGTCGCATCATATTTTCTTCTTCCACACTTCTCTATTACTCATCTCATCAGACACTTCCTCTCTTACCATATCATCCATTACACAGTCCATCCATTGTTTCTATGGTCTTCCTCTGCTATTGCACAAAATTAACCTTAGCTTGGTGGGCGGGTCATATATGCCGTAGACTGGATGGAAGATGGGGGAAGAAAATGTTGGAATGGACACCGCGGACGGGACGGAGGAATGTAGGAAGACAACCGACTAGGTGGACAGACGATCTCATTAAAGTGGCCGGGAGAAACTGGATACCCATGAGATTAAACTGCCAAAAGTGGAGAGATTTGGAAGAGACCTACACATTCTCCTTCCTCAGAATTGGGTGGCCAAGGGTTGAATAAGAGAGAAGAGAACCTTGGCTAGCCAGACTATTCTTCTCCTTCAGAGCTATCTTCTTTTGAATGTGCTGTTAATGCAGATATGAGAGAAAAAGAAGAAAGATATTATCATGGATATTAACATTGGGATTATAAGGTTCTTTGAAATAGAGTCGACTGTCTTGGGCATGTAGGTAATGAGAGGGACGAATTGCATGAGGCTAAAAGAGTGATAAATATAAATGTTGATGGATGGAGAGGGAGAGGAAGACCAAGGAAACGATGGATGGATTGTGTGAGGAGTGATATGAAGGAGAAAGGAGTAAATGATAGCGTGACGGTTGACAGGGGAGAATAGAAGAAAAAAACCGCCGACCACAAGTAACATAGTACAAGGTCAGGAAGATGATGATGATTCCGTCAGTGATCTCCTAGTGACGCTAGGTGGCTAATGACGTCTAGAAGCAGTATTGTTTTAGTCTTATTCCAGTGTGCGACAGAGATGGCGCTAGATGTCCTGTATAGCTCCGTTTCTTTCCCACACTAGAGTGACATTAAAATAAGGTTTTGTTCAAAATATAGGTTTAGCAGGTTACCATGACGTCGTAAAACTGACTTTCCATTGCCTTTTGCTAATTCTTTCTTCGGGTGGTAGATTTCAATTCACTATTTTATTCTTGAAGGACTGATTATGTAAGCTTACATGCCCTTTCTTAAACTAAAGCCTAGGGTAATTGTATAAAACAGTCACAATGCCAATACTTTTTTTTCAGTTTGACAGTTCAACAACTTTCATTGCATTGTCTACGACGTCGAGCAGACAGACTTTTCAAACATTAGAAGCAATGTACTAAGAAATCCCTTATTTTTCAAACTTGACGCAGTGGCTTAGGAAGGTCTTCAAAATTCTTAGGAATTTTATTTATTTCACTCAGGGATTATGTTTGATTTTTTTTTGTTATTTTGTGTACAAATCATAAAAATTAAATAGTAACGACTATAATTATGGCCACCGTTCTTTTTTTAAATTAAATAGTAACGACTATATTATGGCCACCGTTACTTTTTTTTTAATTAAATAGTAACGACTGTAGGGCCACTGTTCCTTTTTTTTAATTAAATAGTAACGACTTTATGGCCACCGTTCCTTTTTTTAAATTAAATAGTAACAACTATATGGCAGAGGGTCTCTATAGAGAGCAGCAGTGGCCCAGTGGTGGCGCATTACTTTGTGTAATTTATTTCATCACCAGTGCTCTCAAAACGGTGAAGGAAAACATCGTGAGGAAACCGGCATGTCCTAGAACCAAAAATTCGAAGACATGTGACATCTACCAATATGCACTGGGCCCACGTGATGGATTATGCCCTCTCATTGAGAGGAGGCCGTGTCCCAGCAGTGGTAATATTATAGGCTGATGATGATGATGGTGATGACGATATGGCGACTGTTCCTTTTTTTTAATTAAATAGTTACGACTATATGGCCACCATTCCTTTTTTCCCCTTTTTACCCAATATACTTACTTCAATCTTTTATAATTATTTTTTTTACTTTGGGTAGGACTTAAAAAGTAGATTCCTGAAGGTAGAAAAAATTCTACATAATCCTTATAATGCACTGTTTTAGACTTCCGCGGTTTCACGGGTTTTATATTATCAAAACATACCTCTGTAAAAAAATTGATTAATAAATACCAAAGGGTCATAAGTTAATTTCCTTACTGTTTTTAAAAATAGGTATATTTTTTTGCGAAAATCACCTTCGACAAAAATACAAATCTTTGAAATCATGACCTTTTCAGTTAACGTTGTGGTGAAATAATAATAATATTGTTGCTAAAGATATTGCTATAATAAAATAAAAATTGATGGAAAGGATTATTAATATCTACAAGAGTTTTTTTCATATTTTACACCCTAAGTGGACAAGTTAGTCAGTAAGTACAATAAAATAAATATTTCTGTCTACCAAGTTAGGCACAGGTATGTAGGCTTTAACATTTATTTTAAATAAAAATCATTTCTACAAAAAAAAGCTGTATGCAGTATTTTACACTGTTTTAAATACTGTAAAAAATGGAGTTAGAAAAAAACAGGTACGGTAAAATAAAAATCGTAAGGTTATTGACAAATTATCTTCGGAATTAAAATTACCTTATTTAATTGCCATAATATTTTTATTTCAATGTTTTACTTAGAATCTCATGATTTATAATATTTTGGTAAATACCTACTTAGGTATGCCTATGTATAGGTATAGATGGCTTCATCATAATAAAATTAATAGTTGGTTTTATTTCAAAATATAATTATTATTCAAATTGTAGCATAAATGTTCTTGCGTTGTTTTTTTATTTAATATGTCATCACAAAGATTTTTATTAAAAAAATAAAACATTGTAGCCACTGGGGTCCAAGCAATATTGTTGCAAATTCGTATATTTAAAAAGAGAAATATAAAATAATTTGCTTTATTCTGTCATATTTATTATATAATACATAATTTAAGATAAAATAAATCGTAGAAACATCATTATTTTCCATTTTGATTGCTAAAGAAAAATTATGAATGCACTTTGGTACTTTACGTGCAGCCTATTGCAAATTGCAACCACAAATTGTTTATGTTCTTGCAGTTACTTATTAATTAAATATTTAAAATAAAAATAAATTTACTATTTATCGATATTTATTTAATGAATTTCACACTTATTTCTCCGTGATTATTTCGAATGAAAACTTTAGTGTTCTATCAAACAAGGAATTTATTAAAAATAAAACAAAAAACCTTTTAAATATGGTCATCCACATTCCTAATTATTTAAAATGAAACATTTTTTTAAATTTCATTTACAAAATGACACCAAAAAATAACATCGAAAGTGAACACGGACATAATGCCACGCCGTCTGTTCAGTAAATGTTCAATAAAAATACTTTTACTACACGTAACAAAAAAACAAGAAATATTTGACCTTATTCCCGTCCCGTAGAATGCATCCTGTGATCAATTTCGCGAAAACTACTAACAATTCCGAGAAAAATATCGCAATCTAAAAATAGAACGCCAAGACCCTTGTCTTTACAACCGCCAGGGACAAAAAAAAGAAAAATCAAAAAAAGGAACGATCCCCAAACAGATGGCCCGTTCTTCCTGAATCCAAAACTATATAATTTTCATCGAAAATCAAATTAAAACAGTGGAAAAAAGCGGTCAATTTAAAAAAAGTTTGAGGTCGCAAGCGCGAGCGCCGGGGACCGTTATGCGTTCGAGACGGAGCTATTAAAACTATAATGCTATCTCGCTCACACGCACCCGCCTACCTCGCCCATCGAAAGGCGAGTTTATACCGCGACCGTGAATTTTGATCGTCTGTCTGGCTTTTTTTGAGGAAGTATTTTTTTGCATTGGAAGTGGTTTGTGGTTATTGAAGATTGGTGAAAGGTGTGATAATTAGTTGAGTATGTTTAGATTAGATGCTTATTCAATGTGGATGGAATGGCCGGAATTTAGGAAGCAGTTTTTTTTAATTAAACGAGGATTTTTTGTGATAAAATTGTGTATTGTTGTCTGGCAAATACTTGAGATTCATTTTTTTTTTAATTATTAGAAGGTTATTATGCATAGTACGCTTTGTAGTTATAAATAGCCACTAATTATACTGTCACTTTAATTTATGACACGACAACAATTATAATGGAAAACAAAATTAATTTTATGTTAATTGATCGTAAAATGAATGATTAAACATAATGGAATGAGTTGTGAGTTCATTATAGATGGATCAATAAGTTCCACTTTTTGTTGTATCTGGATATGGTTGTTTTATTTGTGATTTTTAGTTGATAGACGAACAAAAATTCTTAGTGTGGAGCAAGAAAATAACTAAATTTGTAGAAAAAGTAAATCCATGAGAAAGTAAGGATCTTCCTAGAATCGATTTACCAAATCAATGATATGCTCTAATAAATTAAATTCGCAAAAAAATAAGAGTAAAAAGTTAATGCATTGACACATTTTTCATAATATTAAAATGTTATAAAAAAATAGATAATCAGTCTTTACAAAATAGCAGATATTTTTTTCATATTCCATGAGATTTTCACCCCCTGACATCTGGGCAATTAGTTAATATACAGCATGCTTTTTAAAAAAAAAATAAGTATGACTACTTCCACACCCACAATACTACTGCATTTAGTAAAACTTTCCTTATGTTACAAACAGCCAATTTGCGTCCCAATGAAACATAAGTTTAAGATTATATTACAATTTCCAGAACAAGTGCTGCAAACATAATTATTATAACAAAAATTACATGAATTTGCCTGACAGTACACAAATAGCGGTGGAAATATGATATTTTAGGTTGAAATAATCTTAAAATATCGTCGTAAAATTGTTATGGCGAGTTTTATAGTTAGTAATTTTGTTGTAACTGTTTTTTGTACGCCAGGATTACTGCATAAGGCTTCTTCATATTTTATTATTTATATTAAATTGTCTTTAAGATGACAGAGCGTGGTTGGTTCTGTTGTTTCTACAAATGTCATACGTAAAGATATACTTTATCTGATATCTCTTCTGTAATAATACGAACTGCCAATTTGGGAGAGTTTTACAACTCGTGTGGTCCTATGGATTTTCATTTTTCCAATTTCATCCATTGTAGGGTCGGAAATTTCAGCTGCATCCGGTTAGAGTAGAAACCGTCTCCAAAACAGTTGGGAAAAGGTTAGATCGTGACATTCCTCCATCGTTATATTATCATTTTATCTCGGTCTGGCCATTTCTGAAAACTGAGATAATTTCTGAAAGAAAAGATAGACAGTACACTTCTCTCTTCTACTCAAAAAGTTGATAAATGGCAGAAGTGTACACAAAATAATCGTAATAAAGCAGAGGATTATGGGATTTTGAAGTACTCCTTTTTAATTACCCACAAATTTCTTACAAATATAACCAATCACATTAATCTACATGTAACTTAAGGCACCCTGTCATATGTTACATGTAGATTAATGTGATTGGTTATATTTGTAAGAAATTTGTGGGTAATTAAAAAGGAGTACTTCAAAATCTCACCACCTAAAGACAAACTTATTGCCAAGCAACAACAGACATGCCCTTGAGAAACCCGTCAAGGCCCACAACATATTATGCAGTAGGCCTATTTTTATTTCAACCCAACTCCAGTTGAAGGTATGAAACATTTTTACACTTTTAGTACTTACAACCTTGACCATAATACTGTAACCAGTTTGCGACGCGGGGTGAACAGAATACCAACGTTTTATTCTGTCCGGTGCAGTTGACAAACGTGTGGGGAATGTATTGGAGTATGGCGTGAATTTAGATTGCTCCTTTACTAGTTTAGTTGTGATGCTTATTCTGTGGGGATTTTATTTCTAATGCAGTTTTTTTAATAGTGGTGGTGAAAGATGTTTCTCTAAATCGTAACTGATGGCAAGACTTGAAGCAGATCATTGCACAGCGGTAGGTCAGTACGGGCTTCTAATATTAAGGGTGTTCCAGTAAAAATATAAGATTAATTTTGAGTTGAACGTGCCTTTAATCAGTAATAAAATAATAAGTGAGATTACTGTGTCATAGACTCTTTGCCATAAGTTACATTTCTTGGAAAAGATGATTCTCAAAAATTTACAAAAGGCAAAGACTGTAAAACAATTCTAGACTGCGGTAATTTTCTATATATTTTACACTAAAGCGTCAAAACTACATGGAAAGACCACTAGAAGACTTCAAAAATCACTGAAAATTATTCCAATTCACACCAGAATAAAATGCACTTTATCTACTTGCAATTAAATTAAAACTCGCCTGCATGCACAAGAGCATCGCAAATGCTATTTCAAGAACCGTCGGTAGAGATTGTTGCCATGGCAACGTTTAATTTATGAATGAATTTATGACTGCGCACCGCAGCGAGTGTATTCTATGCTAACGCGAAATATTTATAGCATCTCTCTTGAGGACAAAATGCATTATTGTTCAGATCTTCTCTACGGCGGTTTATCCATCAGTGGGTTAGTAAAACTGTAATACCTTTCACACTAGGCATGTGTTATGAAGCTTAAGTAGTTACTTCAAAAGATAGAGGGAGAAAAAGAAATATGGCACTTGTAGCTGATGAAATAAGATAGAAAAATGCAACTCAGACCCTCTTATGACTCATGTTGTCTCACTCACATTAAGGTGTATTGGAGGCAGAAATACATTAAAGAATATCTGAATTTTAATTGTTTTAGTAAATTTGAAGCTTAAGTTAGAAGAAGAAACTCAGTGAGCAATGTTTTATTACAAAACACTTTTCATAAAAATATAAATTGACATAAGACAAACGAATCGTTTCACTTATAAATAAGCGGTTTCTACTGTGGCACTACTAATAGGTAATAGACAGCAAAACTGACAAAAAGTTGCGTTGTTCAACAAAATATGCTGGAAATCTTATACATCCATTAATATTTTGCATACAACTTTTGTATTCACAGCACCAAAATTCATAGCCAAAACATCCTTAATCACGTTTCCCAGCAAAAAGATTCATTCTTCTGTCACCCAAGCTTTCTTCACTAAACAATATACGTATCCATCACCATGTCGCCCACAAGACGTTCCCTGCAGGACACACAAGAACAATGTAAAGCAAAACTCATTACAGACCCAACTGCCATGAAACGCAGCACTAACCCATTTTACCCACAAACCTTATTAAAACGCATACAGTACATTTATTAAAAAAAAAAACCCACTCGATACTTGCATCCCGAGTCCCGACAGCATAAAAAAAACTTAGCACGGATAATCAGTAAAGTTTTTACACAACATTCTTTCTTGTCTAGTCTGTTAATTGACTGATTTAAGAGCTATTTATAACCATCTATAAATAGACAGCACTGTTGCCAAGCGCATCGTTAGGCTGGATCTCGAGTTGCGATTACACGACTTTTATGTGCGACAAGTCGTCGTTACGATAAATTATGTGGGTTAAAATGTTGCCTGTATAATGCAGGTTCTTTTTGAAGAGTTAATATTTTTTTTTGTTTGTCGATAATAATTTATTTTGGATTTTTTAATAAGGGTTAATTTTGAAACACAGGAAAGTTATTACAAATTATTGTATTTATTAAAGAAACCTGCTAATTACTGTTGTAATTAAAAATAATTAAGTGATCGTTTTAACGTAAGTGCTTATCAATGTTTTTGTTAACTTCTTGGTCGAAGGTCATTTAACATATAAACGAATCAACAATACAACGAAGAAGTTTATATCTTTTTTGTTAAAATGTATTTTATGGGCAGAAGAAACAACGTCTTTGAAGATTTTCAGCATAATTGAGTAAACAGTCAGAAACAGTTATTCTGTTCGTCACTTAAAACAGTCAAATAACTCGATTTCCTTAATAAACCCCAATAAACGTCGTGAGATTCCGCGTGCATTATAAATTAGAGCCAATTTAAAGCCCCCAATACACCGTGCGAAGTTGAATATTATTCGCCGGAACGATTAGTCGAGCGAATACAGCCAGCCTTATGACGTAATGCGGCATTGTTTCATTCATAAGGCATTCATTATAATTCCTTTGCTTAAGTGAAAGTTTTTTTTTTCATTAATTAACTTTTATGATAATTATTTGTAAAGTTTAAAAGTTTTTTTTTTAATTTAAAATCACGAACAGGGTAGAGTTACTAAAGAAAAGTTCTGCTAAAATCTCATTAATCGCTTGATTAGTAGAAATAATTAAAATACATTGCGTTTTGCTAATTAAACAGTGCATATTCAACACTTGCAGTCATCCAAATTTACATACCAATCAATTGCAAGTGTTAAACTATGATAATCTTTTATTCATTTTACGTTTTCTCACAATCAAATAAAAATAGATTCTTAAAACAGCAACTTTAGTTCAAAAATGTACTACACAGATATAATAAAATGTCTTTATGAATAAAAATTCAAACCAATTCACAGTAAAGACTAAAACACCAAACGAAATTTTCAGAATACAAAAACTTGAAAAATAAAAGTACCAAGACTTAGCCGGCGCGGTATATCGATCCAAATACAAGTTCCCAACAAAAAGTGGACCGCATCTCCCGTCTCGCTCGCGCATTAACGCCGCCAGCGGGCGAGAAGGAGACGGAGTTTCATTGCGCGCGCCCACGATACAGTAGGACGGTACATTGAACTCTGTTTGTAGAGAGAACGAGAGAGATATGTCTGTCTCTCTCTAACGATACGACATAGCGTTCGCATTCGGATTTTGAAACATACCCTATTCGTGTACGGTCGGGGTACGAAAATTCCATTTTGTATTTCGAATCGGAATTATGAATCGAATTTCTTTTCAAATTTTCGCTTACCAAGAGATTTTTCGCCGTGTTCTAGTCTAGTGACAGTGTGTTAGGCCTAAATACATGTTACTAGGAGCCAATTGAGAAATGTTTGCAGTGTGTAAAGTTGTGTTAAATTCGGTGATTATAGCTGGTGATAGTGGTTATTAAGAAGAGCGTGCTCTGAAAATCACGGATGACATTTTCTTGAAAGGATTTGTGAACTGACGCTACATTCTCTGCCGGTGACATTGAGGAAAAACTTCAAGGGAGGTATGTTACCTAGTGTTTTAACGTTTCACCCCTTTTATCCAAGGGGTTGAATAGGGTTGAGAGGTTTAAAGATTCATAGTAGTCATATTTTGGAACCACGTGCAACAAAAAGCATTATGCAAAAAAAATAAGATCGAAGAAACTTTAGAGTCTTATTACAACCCTAAATAACTGAAAATCATCCCTTATTTTTACACTAAATTCATCATTAAGTAGTCCACTACTAAAATTAGGACTTTCCCTCCAAAAAAGATTCCTAATTTAGACTCAGGACCGGTTCCAGTGCATCATTAGTAATTGTCACAGTTCTGACTTCCGGTAAGAGTGAATCTGTCCACTGCTGGGCAGGTCCACCTTTGCTTTTTAGGAAAGAGGACTAAAATAAATATCTAAACAAGCATTAATTTAGACTAGGGCAATGGTTGATAGCCTATACCTATCTACGTCATCATCTGCCTAATATTATACCAAATAAATTGGAGTAGACTTCCAGTCTTTCCAGATGCAACTTAATACCAGTATTCTGCCTATCTGACCTCCACAACAAAATTACGGAGCTAAACTACTCAGTCAGACCTATTTTCAGACTCGGACTACTCTTAAGAACTTATCTACCAGACCTCCGAGACATGGACGAGTTACATTGAGAAAAAAATAGTCACCCATCCACTTACTGACCGTGGAATGAGCAGCTTAACCTCGATACTGGGTCCTGACCCACGTTTGTGTTTTTCTCACAGGCGATTGCCTTTTATAGATCCTTTTTAAGTAAGAATTAAAAACAAACTCATTCCCTATTCGATTTCTTATATTCCTGAAAGATTTTCCAATTAATAAGTTTCAAAAATGCCTAAAAATGTTTCACTTTATTTTGCACAATCAATTCTTTTATTTTAGCAAATCATTGGTCTTGTATAAGCTCTGTTGAAATTCGAAATATTTTTACACGAAAAAAATAAATAATAATAATAATTCCCCTAACGTTAGGGGATGTATTACTGTCAAAAATGAACACAGGGTGCATCAGCTACCCCTCTGTCTACCCTCTGCGAAAATTGTATTAGCGTGGAGGTGAACACACGGTGTATCTTTTCCACAATAATCAATATTTCAGGAGTCGTAGTTCACTAAAATTTACAATATTAACGAACTAGCTAATCAACATACAGGGTGTAAACAGACCTCTCACAATGCCGTCAACCAAGCAGTACCCATACTTACATAAAACTCAGTAACTTTACGCAAAAATTATTGCTGGGAAACGACTTTTTTTTGGGGTGAAAAATAATGTTTTGTGGTAGAACTCAATGTAACGCACTCAAAACATTGTGCTGATGGATGGATTGAATAGTACGGGGGTCGTGGAGGTGTTTAAAGTGCATTAAAAACAAGTAATTAAAAAAAAAACCTATCAAAAAGTAGGAACTTTGACCCCCAATATCTCCGTAACTAGAAGGTTCCCAGGTATGATCTAGAGTAGACCAAAAAGATGATCTACGCTAGGGAATGGGCAACTACAGTACTTTCTCAAGTTATTATGCCTTGTGACTGTAGCTTGACTTTCTTTTTTGTATTTTGGATATTCAAAAGTGCCGTAATGGTCTAATTGAAATAAATGCTTTGAGTTTGAGTTGAGTTTGAGTTTGATCGCAATTACACGAGTGCCCTTCGGTTTCGTTTAGGGCCTTGTTTGCACCCTTTATTGATACCATGTCAGATTATAAATAACAAACAAAAGACAATCTGATGGAATCGAATTCATCACGAATTGAAAAGAATCGCAAAATCATAAAAGACTATGTTACAACATGCCTGTTATTCCTGAAGGATTAGGCAGAGTTGTACCTTTTAATACACCCACATTAAAAAAAAAAAATGGTATATTGCAGAAACTTGTACAGTCACGAGCACCAATATATAAACACTTAACAACTTTTAAAAGTATTTTTCTCCTACTGTCCTGATTAAAATTTCATGTTGTTACAAACTTAGTATTCTGGAACTCATATTTTTATGGAAAAGATCCTATCTCCAATTTACAGTCGTTATTTCTCGCGAAAATTGCGTTCAAATTAAGGAAAGTGTATACATATTGGTGCTCGTGACTGTACAACTTAATACAGTAAATCTTAAATAGGGATTTCCTTTTAAGTAAAATATATACCTTTGCTAGGAGATGCCGCTCTTCAATGACACATTTAGTAAAGGTAAAAGTAGTGTACAAAAAGAAAACAGAATTCAAACAAAAAATTTACAACTAAGTTCTAAAGTAAGGATAAAGTAAGAAATGAGTATATAAGAGGAAGTCTGAAAGTGGCGCCGGTGACTGAAAAGTTGTGTGGTAATCGGTTGTCGTGGTATGGGCATGTGATGCGGAGGGATGAGGAAAATGTCGTGAGGAAAGTTTTGAGTATGAATGTGGATGGGTATATGAGTAGAGGAAGACCAAAGAAACGACGGATGGACTGTGTAAAGAATGATATGGCAAGAAAAGAAGTGTCTGATGAGATGACGAAAAATAGAGAAGTATGGAAGAAGAAGATCCGAGAATGATTCTAAAACTAAACAAGACAAGACTTGAACTATGATGAAAGTCAATTAAAAGACATTTTGCCAGTTATGTTAATGTAGTAAGAGGCGACCCTAACCATAGACTACAAATTCAGACTCTGTGGTTGCTACTGAGAAATTCCTGATGGAAAAATCTAGTATCACTTTACTCGACCCGGGAATCGAACCTAGGACCTCATGCTCATCAGATCACAAGACCAATGAGTCAGATAGACACTTAAAAGACTGAAAATACTTAAATAAAAAAATACAATAAAAAAGCCTTTTATTTCTAGCAAAACACAGAAGAAAATAACTCAGATTCTATTTTTATTTAAAGTTTTTTTGTTAGTAGGTACTTAAGTAAAGTTTTCTTAATTTAAGATGTCAGTTTAAAATAATTTAACTTGAATTTTTGATTTTTATTTAAATATGTCAATTTTTGTTAGTAAATTAGGTTTAGTTCTTAAATTTAGTTCCGTTCTTAAATTTATTTATTTATTTATTTATTTATGTACACACAAAATACTTAACAGGACATTACATCCATCCATCCATCATCCATTTCATCCATTTTCCATCCATTTAGTTCCGTTCTTAAGTTTAGTTAATAATAATAAATAAATAAATATTGCTGGACATTACACACAGCGCCATCTAGTGCCACACTAAGCAACGAGGCTTGTGTCGTGGACACCAGATAGTTGATATACTACATAGATAATTTTTGTTTGTAAATACATACTTATTATACATATAAACATCCATGACTCGGAAACAAATGTCCATGCTCATCACACAAACATTTACTCCGACCGGGATTCGAACCCGGGACCCTAAGAACGTATGGCAGTCTCACTACCGCTGCGCCATTCGGGTCGTCAAAGTCAAGTCCTTAAATTTAGTTCCGTTCTTAAGTTTAGTTCTTAAATTAAGTTCCGTTCTTAGATTTAGTTGTTAGTTTTAAATTTACTTAAATATTTAGTTGTTTGCTAGAACCCCTCTGCAGGTGAAGGACTCCCCCAAAAACAGCCAGTCCTCTGTGGATTGGGCTACTTACTGGAAAATACTTATGCAAATATATTTAGGCACTGCTAACCTAACCTAAACTTCCCCAAAGTATCCCAACACTGGGACAGGTTTTAACCCTCAAAGACATGCCCTTGGGCCCTACCGATGGGGTCTTCTGGTAGTCCAGAACATCCAATGAGGTTCTCAGAGAACATCTTTCAAAATATCCTCATGGTCAAAGTGTTATTAAAATCAAACGATCATTACGTTAATCACAAATCTTTAAATCGGGTTTTATTCAATAAAGTAAGACATCTCCTCTCATCCCAACCAGTCTTACCAAGGGGTATCGTATTACCCAGTACTAACTGGGTTGTTGGAGGTCAGATAGGCAGTCGCTCCATGTAAAATACTGGTATTCAGCAGTATCCGGTTAGATTGGAAGCCGACCCCAACATAGGGAAAGGCTAGGTAGAAATGATCGCCTCTCATTCCAGTCCATTGGTAATTAGCTAGACCTTGTAACTCTTAAGATTGAAATTCAGTTCAATTTTTTCTGTTAATTTCTTTGTTTTTATGAAATACTAGCTGACGCCCCGCGGTTTCACCCACGTAGTTCCCGTTCCCGTGGGAGTACGGGGATAAAATATAGCCTATAGCACTCCCGAATAATGTAGCTTTCTACCAGTGAAACAACTTTTAAAATTGGTTCATTACTTCCGAAGATTACCCCCTACATACAAACTTACAAACAAATGTTACCTCTTTATAATATTAGTATAGATATAGAAGTATAGACTAGCTCATGCCCGCGGCTTCGACGTCAGTGTTTGGTACTGTCCCACGGGATCGTAGTACCGGGAAAAAAGAAATCCTAATCCAGGTTCCTAAAAAAGAAATCCTTTCAGTACTTTTTACGTGAAAGAGTAAAAAACATCTATACATCCATTCTCACTAACTTGCATGTATAATGTTAGTAGGACTGCAATTTATATTTAGCTGTAAAGAAACAATAAGTAAGAATGCAGGGGAAGTCCTCGAATAGAATAAAATTTAAAAAAAAAAACAATATTAATATTTGTGTGCAGTATCATAAAATGTTGTCCTTTTTTAATCCCAAAAGTTTAGTTATTTACATAATTAAATTACATTAACTAAAAGAGAAAATTATAACACAAATAAAAATATACAAAATATAACAAAGTAAAGCAAAATTAAACTGATGTTAACACTTTCATAAATCCTTTCACAGTATTACTCACATACCAATAAAAGTTGCCTTCTAAAGAATGCCCTATGCACTTACTTAACTAAAAATAAACTTTATTTTCTACAAAAAAAACTCCATTTTGATAGCATTAGGTTACGCAGGGAAAATATCAAAAGTTGAGTTATTTACATAATTAAATAAAGATTACATACAGTAAATAAAACATAAAATTATAACATAAATTAAAATGTACAAAATAACAAAGTAAAGCAAAATTAAACTGATGTTAACACTTTCATAAATCCTTTCACAGTATTACTCACATACCAATAAAAGTTGCCTTCTAAAGAATGCCCTGTGCACATAAGCACCAATGCATGCTGAACTAAATAAATAAACTTTATTTTCTACAAAAAAGAACTCCATTTTGATAGCATTAGGTTACGCAGAAAAAATCTCAAGCGTCGTCTGACGTGTATAACCTCCTAGCCGTAGCACGTGGCGGCGAGTTAAATCTAGACTCACTATGAAACTGTGACGTAATACCTAGTACTAATTTAATCATTTGCCTAACTATGAAAATCTTCACCCATTCGGTTACGACGACCATCTTGGCGTTTAAATAACCTATACTTATTGCGTATTTTTTAAATATAGGTCATCATCAGCATTATCTGCCCAGCCTTTTCTCAATTTTGTTGTGGTCGGCTTCCAGTCTAACCGGATGCAGCTGAATACCAGTATGTTACATTGAGTGGCTACCTATCTGACCTCCACAATCCGGTCTGTACTGGGTAATACGATACCCCTTGGTAAGACTTTTTGCCACTGACCTGACCTGACCTGTAAAGACTGTCAAAGATCTACAAATGACAACCGGGACCAACGGCTTAACGTGCTTTCCAAAGCACAAAGGAAACTCGGTATGAAATGGGTGGTCACCCATCCACAAATCAACCTAGGCAAGCACGGCTTAACCTAAAGATCGACCCTAGCGGCTGTTTTTATTTAGCCACGAGCTCCTCTTTTTTATATACAGGGTGTCCGGCAACGAATGGATAACCTTGAAATGGCCCATAAGAGATACCATGGCCATTAAAAAAAAATACGAGATACAATCTATTTAAAAAAAAAACATCCGTAGATGTAGGGCATGCATAAGAATGGGGGGCCATATTATTATTTTTTGCTTTAGTTGTTTTTTCTCCTTGTCTACATTAATAGCAATAATTCACTATTTAAGGCGGATACAATTACGAATTGTAAGTACCATTATCAAATCTACTTGAAACCGACATTATTTTAAAATTATTGGTCACTCAAGCATGCATACATTTTTTTGTTTAAAAATTTATTCATTCTAATTTTACAAAAAGAAATGAACTTGCCTACAGGAGTACCTGTAAGCAAGTTCATTTCTTTTTGTAAAAAAATACGAAAAAAAATCTATCTTAAGTAGTATTATGATTTATGATAGATTTTTTTTTCGTATTTTTTTCTAAATGGCCATAAGTTCTATAATAAGCCATTTCAAGGTTATTCATTAATTACCGGTCACCCTGTATACAGGCTGTAAAAGACCTCATCACGAAGCCGTCAACCAAGCATTCTGTACATCAAACTAAGTAACTTTACGCAAAAATTATTGCTGGGAAACGACTTTCTTTTTTGGGGTGAATAATCATGTTTTGTGGTAGAACTCAATGTAACGCACTCAAAACAATGTCCTGATGGATGGATTGAATAGTACGGGGGTCGTGGAGGTGTTTAGAGTAAAAATCTTCCATTAAAAACATGTATAAAAAAAAAACTTGTCAAAAAGTTGGAACTTTGGCCCCCGATATCTCCGTAACTAGAAGGTTCCCAGGTATGGTGTAGAACAAAAAAAATATCGCAATGACAAGGAGAACAAGTGCCTTCCGGCTTCGTTAAGAGGTGTTTTACACCCTTTATACCTATACCACATTATATACTAACACTCATAAAATGCATTACAAAATGTTCTGTTACATATTATGTAACAACATTTCGTAAAACATTTAATGAGTGTTTGAGACATCTAGAATGCTTCGTAGGTCTTGTGGTTGGAACCGCGACTGCTGAGCATTAGGTCCCGGGATCGATTCCCAGCTAAGTGATATTGGGTTTTTCCATCTTTTCAATAGCAGCCACGGAGTCTGGATTTGCGCCCGACTGATGGCAATAGGGTCACCCCCTATTACATGGAACTTAAACATAACTGTCGAAATGTGAGTGTACTATTAGTTACACCTCTGCCTCTCCCCTAGGGGATTAAAGGCGTGATGTTATGTTATCTAGTATTATTTCTTTAGAAAAAGAAAATACTATCTATGGACCATTTTCAGCACATCTGTTCACTAAAGGGTACAAGTCCTAGGGGTTACACCCCAAAATAAATTAGTCCCTTAGTCGTTTTAAAACCCTAGTAATTAAATATGGAACTTCTGACACTTTTAGTGACTGACTATAGTCTACGCTAGATAAGTAGAAAATAAAGGTCATTAACCCGCATACATTTATTCAAATACATAATTCCAAAAACAGAAATAATGACATAAACTTGTCCCGAAACTACCTTTATCGTGATCCTTGACTAAAAATAATAACGTAATAAAAAACGATTCATAATGTATAGTCAAGGTACCTACGCAGAGAAATTAAATAAAGAGCAATGACCTTTAACTCCTAATTATCTGGCGCAGACTATAACCATGACAAATTAAATTTCAGGACCGTGTACGTCATAGCTAGCAGCCCTAATGAGAATCCTACGGGTCAGAGCCCAGAAAACTAGACCTAAGGTCGTTTTAGGACCCAATTTAAGGGTGTAAAAAGAACCTTAACGAAACCGAAAGGCACTTGTTCATCATTGCGATCATTTTTTTGTTTTAGATCATACCTGGGAACCTTCTAGTTACGGAGATATTAGGGGTCAAAGTTCCAACTTTTTTACAACTTTTTTTAAATACAGTTTATTAATGTAAGATTTTTACTCTGAACACCTCCACGGCCCCGTCCTATTCAATCCATCCATAAGCACAATGTTTTGAGTGCGTTACATTGAGTTTTACCCTTAAACGTGATTTTTCACCCCAAAACAAAAAGTCATTTCCCAGCAATAATTTTCGCGTAAAGTTACTTAGTTTGATGTACACAATGCTTGGTTGACGGCTTCGTGATGAGGTCTTTTACACCCTTTATAGCCATTGACATATTAATAAATGAAGCAATCATAGTAAATTAAATTTCTGGCCCCTTTTCGTCAGAGCTATCTCTAAATGAGACAGTCCTAAGGGTCAAGAAGAAAACTTAGCTTTAAGTAATTAAAAACCCTAATTAATCATTGTGCAACTTTCGCCAGACTTAGGTATTCATCGACCAGAACCAAATCATCATCTACCTAGCCTTTTCCAGACTATGTTGGGGTCGGCTTCCAGTCTAACCAGGTGCAGCTGAATACCAGTATTTTACAAAGAGCGACTGCCTATCTGACCTTCACAACCCAGTTAGTACCGGGTAATACGATACTCCTTGGTAAGACTGGCTGTCAGACTTTTTGGGCCATTGATTACCTGTAACGACTGTCAAAGATCTACAAATGACAGCCGGGACCAGCGGCTTAACGTGCTTTCCGAGGCACGCAGGAAACTCGGTATATAAGGGTGGTCACCCATCCACAGACCAACCTAGGCAAGCACGGCTTAACCTAAAGATCGACCCGAACGGCTGTTATTATTTAGCCACGAGCTCTTTTCCGATGCATCGACAAGAAATAAAAAATTAAATTTTAGCTAACCTTAAACAGTCCTCAACGGTAGCTCCTAAGAGCAAGAAGCTCCAAAAATGGTCCTTACATAGTTTTAGGGCCGTTGAGCCCTATATCAAGCCCACTGTTGTAAAATATGCAATCACTAGCTTTTACCAGCGGCTCCGCTTACTTGGAGTTAGATAATTGTGCAACAGGATCGTAGTATCAAGATAAAAAGTATCCTATGTGGTAATCCAGGTTACGAACTATCTGTGTGCCAAATTTCATCCAAATCTGTTCAGTAGTTTTTGCGTGAAAAAGTAACAAACATGTATTCAAACTTACAAATTTTCACATTTATAATAGTTGTAAGATTACCTCTGTGGTCCCCGAAGAAGTAGGCAGATATGTATTCCCCATGTAATAGTGGGCAAGCCTATTGCTAGCAACCGGTCTGCAACTGAAGAAGTCCAACCAATAAACCACTATAGTTGGTGCCAGTTAAGATGAGAATAGCGGTCATTGACCCAACTACATTTATTAAACTTCTCAACTTTGAAAACCAAAAATAAGCCTGTTCAAGTCTGGGATCATCATCTACCGTGATCTTCAACATTTTTTGTAATGAAAAACGATACATGGTTTATTTGTTTGGTTCGTACGAAGAGATATTAGGGAAAGGGCAATGACCGCTATTCTCATCTTAACTGGCACCAACTATAATCGAACCCAAGACCTCAATCTCAGTGACTACGGTAGTGACCACTAAACCTACCAGACATTTTTTGAGAATTAAATATAACTAACCTAACCTATAAAACTTGCTCAGAATATCAGAACACTACAAAGTATAGGTATGAATATCTGACAAATCATGACGCAATAGAACACACAATTTGACTGTGCAATTTAGTCTTATTTCATGGCATAACAAAAGAGCATACGGAAGGAATTGAGGCACTTTTGGCCAGCAGTGGGACAGTACAGGCTATTATGGACCAGTTCCGTCTCAGCTAGCTATAAGGGTTTTACCCCAGACATACAATTCCTTAAGAGTCCTATTACATTTTTTGGGTAAATACATGATTTTTGACGCAGTAATTCTCAGCAGCAGTAAGATATTTTAATTATTTGCTTAATAAATGCTGAATAACGATAGTGCCATTCTCTTTCTTGTAAGTTGGAGTTACACATTTTCATTTTTCTTTTCGTGTAATTTACTATAAATATTTTACGAACTCACTTTGCAAGAAAAACCGTCGACGGTGGAACTTTAACGCTCAAATTCACATAGTTACATTCAATTCTTATAAAAGCTAAAATTACTAAAAGATAAGTTGAATGATTTACTCGTTTATTGGAGTTTTAGAATTTCTTTAAATTGCTTGAGTTTTCACGGAAAAAATCGTAAAGAAATAGTAATTTAAGCCATAAATGTCTTAATTCAGCGTCCATTATGTTCCAAATAAACTCAATTTTATCAAACAAATTAATATGATATAAAACTTCGATCTACAATGAATACGTTTCATTAGTTTTCGTTTGTCAATATAATAAGACAAAAATACAATAAATAAAATTAAAGTACCTACTATAATTCTCAATTCAGCTCGCTCCTCAGTCTCATGTCAGTCTCATCTCTAATATTCGTCAATATAAATCGACAATCGTCCAAATATCGCTATTATTATCGACTCGTGTACGTCGACCGAATTTGATCCAGGAAGTAAAAATAAAAAAATTGCCTAAAAAATGTAATAGGACTCGTAAGCAACTTTTGACAGACTTATAAAAGAACTAGAAATAAGAACCATTTTCGTCACAGCTTACCCAAAAGGGAATAATAATAAGGGTTATAACTCCAAAGAAACTATTCTAAGGTCTTTTTACAATCTTAATAATTCAATATACAAACTCTGACAGAAATATCCTCTTGCCAGAAAAAGAAAATATAATTTAGAACCTTTTTATCACGGTTAAAGGAAATATTCCTCAGTGACAATCCCAAAAAGTAATGTTAGATCCTTGAGTCGTTTTGACAACCCTGGCTGTCCAATGTGCAACCTTTGCCTGACTTATGCAAGGGCCAGGAATAAAATAAATTTCAGGAGTATTTTCAACCTTCGTTTACCAACCCTGCGCTGGTCAATTTTACCAGGGTCTTGTAATCCATTCTGTGACTAACTTACAACGTATTTATGCCTAAATATCTTGCAACGTGTAGGTATTTACAAAGTTACTTCACCGTTACGTAAGACAGTATTAGTGAAACAAGGTCTAAGCCTAAAAACAGAATGGGAAAATTCTTGTTCTTAGTGTCTCGATGACAATTCAAATTGGGTCAGCCCAAAATTTGGCACATTCAGTAGCGTCCACTAGCTCCTTGTGATATGCAAATACCTAACAGGATATCCAGGACACTATATTAATGGTCCTATGTTTTTGGGGCAACACCACATTTACACTCCAGGGAATCCATCTATGAATCTCCACCTGAACAGGTTGTCCTTGCTTCGGCCAACCTGGGTCCGGAGTCTATTTAAAGACTTCCAGGTCAGCCATGGAAGTCATGTCCAGGTGGGAGATTTTCAGCAAGTGGGACAAATGTATTGGGTAGGGAAATACTTTCTCGTCACAGCTTCAGTCTTTCCTTCGAGCGTTCGCCAGTGAGCCCCCGGGCACACACTTTAAAATACTGTTACGACTTTCCAGCCTTTGCGTTGGAAACCATTCTGACTCTTTCACTAGAGTTTGGCACCGCTCTGCGAACTTCTGGTGACGCTATGCCTTGGAACATTGTGTTGGAGGGCAGTTCGATCTTTAGAGATAGTCTTAAGATCTTTTTAAGGGCTTATGCGCCCTTTACAACCCTTTGTGCTAATTAGGGAGGCTTCTATCAAAGGGCTCACCTTAACAGGCTAAGTCTGGCCCTAAAAGGTAATTGGATAACTATCATATATTCTATCATGCTAAAGTGAAAAATGTGGTTTACATTTTCCACTTTAGCATGATATAATATGATAGTTATCATAATGATAATTTATCCTTTTTGTCACGGTTATATGGAATATTCCTGGGTTGTCATTACAACCCCAAAAAGTAATGTTACATCCTTGAGTCGTTTTGACAACCCTGGCTGTCCAATGTGCAACGTTTGCCTGACTTATGCAAGGGCCAGGAATAAAAAAATAAATTTCAGGAGTATTTTCAACCTTCGTTTACCTCTTTTTCTGACTTTTTCTTCTCATTCTGACTCAATCTTACCACGTATGTATGCCTAAATGTCTTGCAATGTGTAGGTATTTACAAAGGTACTTCATCGTTTCAAGACAGTATTACTGAAACAAGGTCTTGCTGTTTTAAATAAGCCTAAAAACATTCTATCATGCTAAAGTGGAAAATGTAAACCCTAGGAATTATTTACAGAAAAATATTCAAAAATAAAGTACAGAATCAGGCGTAACATGACATACAATGTTATTGCAAAATATGTAGTTTTAATTATGCGTTAAAATTCCAGTCTTGTATGCAGGATGCAGCACCTCCTAGTGATATTGAGTACCTACCTTAAACTAAATGTGGGGTTGACAAGACTTTATAACAGGAGCCTGAAAATAGATCTTAGACCCCTGCTCATTCACCTTAGATTATTTGTATAAAGGTCACTACAGAATATGGACACAAACACACGGTTTCTGAAAAGAGCTCTTGAGAATTTGTCAAACTTTACCATAACAAAACATTTAACTTAGGTTATGTTTTTCATTTGCTAGAAAAGAAAAGTTCCCTGTAAAACATTTAAAGAAAGTTATATTTCATGAGCACATTTTTTTTTTTAAGACTTGCGTGATCCCTCCTCCTTCCTCGGTGAAGGAAAACATCGTGAGAAAAGCAGCATGCCTGAGAGATATTTCTTGACGGCATGTAAAGCCAAGTCGGAATAAAAACTCTGACACCAGATTAGGCACTAACCACTCGATAAATAAGAAAAAACCGGCCAAGTGCGAGTCGGACTCGCACACGAAGGGTTCCGTACCATTGACTATATTTAGTATTTGTTGTTATAGCGGCAACAGAAATACATCATCTGTGAAAATTTCAACTGTCTACCTGTCACGGTTCATGAGATACAGCCTGGTGACAGACAGACGGACAGACGGACGGACAGACGGACAGACAGCGAAGTCTTAGTAATAGGGTTCCGTTTTTACCCTTTGGGTACGGAACCCTAAAAAGATGAACATACAATAAAATACATATTTCCATACAAGCTTGGTTGGATTAGCCGTGTGGTATCCTGCATAGTAGAATAGAACCAACCCATTACACTCACGGGTGTCGTATAAGGCGACTAATGTCTGAGGCAGAACACCTTGCGCCTCCGTAGACCAGAGAGTGTCCGTTTCGACCGCGCGGCCACGGCGTTTTTTTTAAAAAAAAACTATGCCAAGTTTTTGTAAAAGTTTGTAAAAGTTGATTCCCAAAACCATAAATTTGTCAAAGTTATGGTTAAAAAGTTATAAGGGTTTGAACGTGGCCGCGCCATCGAAACGCGGAGAACCGCGCGGCCACGGAGATCTTTAAAACTAAGCGTTGCAGACACCTGAAATTTAGGTAAATAACAGATTGAATTTGTAAAAAATTTGTAAAAATATACAAAAAAATCCTAGGTTTATATTTTAGGAGCTGTAATACTAAAACCTCATGGCCGCGCCATCGAAACGGTGAATAACACGTTATCGCCGATATCTCGCTGAAAAAGCATCGTAGAGGTCTGAAGTTTTTTGTAAAACACAGATTTGAATTTGTCAAAACTGGTAAAAATATTTCAAAAAGTCCTAGGGTTATATTTTAGGAGCTGTAAGACTACAAACCCATGGCCGCGCCATTGAAACGGTGAAAAATACGTTATCGCCGATATCTCGCTGAAGAAGTATCGCAGAGGTCTGAAGTTTTTTGTAAAACCTAGATTTGAATTTGTCAAAACTCGTAAAAATACACAAAAATATCCTAGGTTTATATTTCAGGAACTGTAGTACGGTATCGCTTATAACCTTCAAAACGTTCTGAATGTTTGGTTAGGGTGACCATGACTTATTGCTTACAAAAAACTTCCACCTATTTATTACATTAAAAATTATTTTTCAAGGATTATAAATTAAATTAAAATGATAAGATACAAAAACATGTTTATTTCTTAAAAAATCACATAAATCACAGATTGTTAACTTACATATTTCTGACAAAACCACAAATCACAGATTATTTACTTACACTAAGAATAGTTTTTTTTATATTATATTTTTTTAATACGACTGTGAAATATGGTGTGTTTAAAATTACTGTTTTTTTTTAAATA
Source organism: Xestia xanthographa (assembly GCA_905147715.2). Taxonomy (NCBI): domain Eukaryota; kingdom Metazoa; phylum Arthropoda; class Insecta; order Lepidoptera; family Noctuidae; genus Xestia; species Xestia xanthographa. Next base: position 22,853,669 of record LR990667.1, read on the forward strand.
TCTTAATCATCTATGTATACCATGACCATAATTATGTTAGATTATGTATTGTCATAGGTTGTTCGGAACTTGTGTGCATTTCGGTTTTACCATCGTCATAACAAATCATTCTGGAAATACTATGCAATGACACACTTATTTCTGTAATAAAAAAATAAACTAAAATGTAACGATAAGATCATCATCATCATCAGCCTATTAATGTTCCCACTGCTGGGACACAGCCCTCCTCTGAGAGGGAATGGGCGTATAATCCACCACGCTGGCCCAGTGCGGATTGGTAGATGTTACTCGATGTCAATCAATATTTTACAAAAACATAATTATGTTTATAGGAAATAAACATACGACTCTTCATTTTTATTTAATTTAGGATCCTTGAGAAATAATTTCTAATACAATAGGTGGAAAGTTTTCTGTGAACAATAAGTCATGGTCACCCTATCGAAACATTGAAAACGTTATTACAGGGTTTATATTATAAAAAAAATACTTTTTTGCCTACTATCGTAAGTTCTACTTAATTAGGTTTTGTTTACAAAAAAAATCAAGCTAATACTTACTTTCTTCGATAAATAATCACGACTTGTATTTCTAAGCAATACCGTACTACAGCTCCTGAAATATAAACCTAGGATGTTTTTGTGTATTTTTACAAGTTTTGACAAATTCAAATCTAGGTTTTACAAAAAACTTCAGACCTCTGCGATGCTTTTTCAGCGAGATATCGGCGATAACGTATTTTTCACCGTTTCGATGGCGCGGCCATGGGTTTGTAGTCTTACAGCTCCTAAAATATAACCCTAGGACTTTTTGAAGTATTTTTACCAGTTTTGACAAATTCAAATCTGTGTTTTACAAAAAACTTCAGACCTCTACGATGCTTTTTCAGCGAGATATCGGCGATAACGTGTTATTCACCGTTTCGATGGCGCGGCCATGGGGTTTTAAGTCTTACAGCTCCTAAGATATAAACCTAGGATTTTTTTGTATATTTTTACAATTTTTTTACAAATTCAATCTGTTATTTACCTAAATTTCAGGTCTCTACAACGCTTAGTTTTAAAGATCTCCGTGGCCGCGCGGTTCTCCGCGTTTCGATGGCGCGGCCACGTTCAAACCCTTATAACTTTTTAACCATAACTTTGACAAATTTATGGTTTTGGGAATCAACTTTTACAAACTTTTACAAAATCTTGGCATAGTTTTTTTTTAAAAAAAACGCCGTGGCCGCGCGGTCGAAACGGACATACCAGAGAATGGGCAGCAGCGTTTTCTGTTAGTCTTTCATCACTGCGATCTCCAATCCGCCTGCCAAGCGTGGAGATTACGGCAAATCCCTCCCATCATGGGAGAGGCTTATGTCCAGCAGTGGACGTTATGGGCTGTTGTTGGTTGATTTGACCTTATTTTTCTTCCCTTTATCTTCAAAGTTCAGTCTTTAAGACAAAATAGCCATTTAGACCCACTTCCCACAAATACCTACTGAAAAACTATTCTGATACTGTTCCTAGCCACAATTAACACCTAAAAGACATTTCAAACATGCTAATTACAATCAAATTGTGTATGTCAACATGATTCAATACTACGTTAAAATTTAACTTTCTACGTCACATAGTTTTTAAGAAAAACGATAGTTAATTTTCGTGGTCTTTCAGGGAAAGTAATTGGGTTCTTTGAGTTGACTCCAGCTCTGGAGCCAGGGTCTCACATTTTTCTGTAACCTGTTTTTTTGCCAATAAAAAAAATATTATTATTATTAATGATCGAAGTTGGAAACACACCGGGTCTGTTTTCCTAAAAAGTTAAAAAGAAAATATTGAAAATATTGAGTTCAGTCTTACCAAGGGGTACCGTATTATCCAGTACTAACTGAGTTGTGGATGTCAGATAGGCAGTCGCTCCATGTAACATACATTCAGCTGCGTCCGGTTAGACTGGAAGCCGACCCCATCAGGCAGATGATGATGATGAGTCCCTAGGACTTGAAGTCAAGGTCAAATCATCTAGTATATTTCAGTGAGGTCACGCGATCGCAATGACGGGGAGAACTAGTGCCTTTCGGGTTCCTTTCGGTATTATCCATTATATCAATGAAAAAAGTATTTTTTTTATGTCCATATTATTCAATACGTTGCCCGCAACTTTCGTTCAAGTGTAAAAAACTGTAAAAAATATAACAGCCCTTTTTGAATCGAATTTTGTTAACAATTTCAAGGGTTTTGATTTTTTTTTTTTGTCCGGACAAAAAAGAAATATTATAAAATAAAAATAAAATAAAATAAAATAACTTTTATTTCGGACAAGCAACATCCATAGGAGATTAGTAAAAATAACTTATAAACTATGTTAGTTACAGCTTATTATTTATTTTGACACAAGCTTATTGTTCGCTTTATCTTTATTATCCCTTATCTTTTTTTCTAAAATAAAAAGTTTCTCAAAAGCCAGTAAAAGTCCCGTCAAAATCTGTCCAGCCGTTTCCGAGATTAGCCGAATCAATTTTGAAATTACAAACTGACTCTTCAATTTTATTTATTTGTATGTATAGATCAAAATTGTACATTAAATTAATATGGTCCCTCCAAACATATAGAATATACCCTAGTAGACTAACAGGCAGGGTAATTTTAACCCCTAAACACCTAAAATGCAGAGCAGCGGTGGCCCAGTGGTGGCGGCCCCGACTTACGAACAGTAAGTCGTGGGTTCGAACCCAGGCAGGCACATTACTTTGTGTAAATTATTTCATCACCATCATCTGCCTAGCCTTTTCCCAACTATGTTGGGGTCGGCTTCCAGTCTAACCGGATGCAGCTGAATACCAGTATTTTACATGGAGCGACTGCCTATCTGACCTCCACAACCCAGTTAGTACCGGGTAATACGATACCCCTTGGTAAGACTGGTTGTCAGACTTTTTGGGTCTCTGACTACCTAACGACTGTCAAAGATCTACAAATGACAGCCGGGACCAACAGCTTAACGTGCTTTCCGAGGCACGGAGGAAACTCGGTATGTAATGGGTGCTCACCCATCCACAGACCAACCTAGGCAAGCACGGCTTAACCTACCGATCGATCCGAGCGGCTGTTATTATTTAGCCACGAGCTCCTCATTATTTCATCACCACTGCTCTCAAAACGGTGAAGGAAAACATCGTGAGGAAACCGGCATGTCCTAGAACCAAACATTCGAAGACATGTGACATCTACCAACCCGCACTGGGCCCGCGTGGTGGATTATAGCCCATTCCCTCTCATCATGAGAGGAGACTGTGTCCCAGCAGTGGGAACATTATAGGTTGATGATGAACACCTAAAATAAAATCTAGAGTAGCAATCTTCATACTACTAACGCCATCTGTTAACAGAACATGGTAAACTTTATCCAGTTATACGCTTTGATAACAATATACCTACTTATTTAGAATTCATTGAATGTTTAATTACTATAGTTACTAAACAACTGACTGTCTAGTGATCGAAAACGCGACTACTGAACATGAGGTCCCGGGTTCGATTCCCAGGCCGGGCCAAGTTTTAGAGGGATTTCTCATCAGGAATTTTGGATTAGAGCAATGTAGGTGGCCCCCTATTACATAGGAATGGGACTTATTTAAACATAGTGTACATTAGACTTTTGCTTAGCCATTTCTGGTAGAGTCGAAATAAAATATACCATCACTGTTGTCCCCAAAAGGATCTAAGGCGGAGATGTATCTAATTGTATAGGCATCCACATTTTCCATGTAATAGGGGTGAGCCTAATGCCATCAATCGGGCACAAATCAGGACTCCGTGGCTGCTACTAAGATATTTCTGAATTAAAAAACTGAAAATCATGCAAAATTATGTTACATAACATTTTATCATTCCACATTACAATGTTATCTCGGCGACGGGAAACCATGACCTGCTCAATACACACATACATACAAATTTTACGTGCAATCATTATTTTCCATACAATTCAATAGTCCGGCTTTAATATATCCTTGTTGCTATGCAAACTCCAAATGGAACTCGTGGCTAAATAATAAACCGCCGCACGTTTCGATCGAAGGTTAAGCTACTCTTGCCGAGGTCGGTCTTCGGATGGGTGACCATTCATTACATATTTAGTTCCCTCCGTGTCTCAGAAAGCACGTTAAGCTGTTGGTCCCGGCTGTCATTTGTAGATCTTTGACAGTCGTTACAGGTAGTCAGTGGCCCGAAAGTTGTGACAACCAGTCTTACCAAGGGGTATCATATTACCCAGTAACTGGGTAATAATAGACCAGTAATCTATCACGCGTCATCATGTCATCATGTCTTCGATATTTTTGGTTCTAGGACAGGCCGGTTTCCTTCACGATGTGATTACTTTTTGAGAGTAGCGGTGATAATAAATAATTATACAAAGTATTTCCGGGATACTTTGAATATAAAGTTTGTAAGTCACCATGAACTCTGCCTTACCTCGTAACTGTCGCGTCGTGATGGTTGGTCTCCGGCTCGTATCTGTAGATCTAGTTTGAGTCTGACTGGTGTCATTGCCTTTCGAACTGTCTGTTTGTTTCCAGTGTTGCGTACGGCACGACAAATTGGCGTTTGGCTTGTAACATTATTTTGAAATAATTATGAAAATGAAGCACGGCTGTTCATATTTTTTTTTCCAGTAGCAAAATTAGATTAAGTTGGAAATATAAACTTTTTAACGGCAAACATTTGCCCAAAAATTTGTACTTTTTTATTGTTTGTCGAAATCAAAACAATCTGTCTAATTCAACAAACGAAACCTAAATAGTTGGCTCACAAGTAGCTCCAATCTAATAATTTATTTAAACGTCATGATAGGCGGACTTAATGCCACAAGGCATTCTCTGCCAGTCAACCTTTGGGTCAAATAGACCAGCATTGTGATAGAGTACAATACAAAATAAATAAGAAAATATCATTTTGTAAGCGTCAATTAAAATACATAAATCGGTACACTAAGGTATATTTTCACATGAATACTTATAATAAATGCGAATGTTTGTATATTTGTTACTCTTTCACTCAAAAACGACTGCACGGATTTAGACGAAATTTAGCACACAGATAGTATAAAACCTGGACACAATATAGAATAATTTTTATTCCGGTAGTATGATCCCGTGGGACTATTATCGAACTCTACGCGAGTGAAGCCGCGGGCTAGTTGAACCTAAAGTCCTAATGGACCTTACGGAGCATCTAAGGAAAGTAAGGACCGGGCTCTGAAATAACTTAATTTATCAATCAGTCCCTCAAGCCATTTCATCGTTTCTTTGGTCTTCCTCTCTGTCTCCATCCATCAAAGAAAGAAAGAAAGAAAAAGCATTTATTAGCCCGCACAGGACAAAACACAAATTAAAATGGTTAAATTAACAGTACAACTAATAAAAAAAAATTAAACAAGGAGAAAAATAATAAAAAACATGAAATAAAATTGGTTCTGTACGAGGCCAAAAGGCCAGGCCAGTCCAAGGACAAGGCCAAGGTCAGTCCATTTATAGTCACTCTTTTCGACACATGCGATTCCTTCCTAAAGTCTCCGCCAGATAAGTAAGAATTAAAGGTCATTAACCCGCATACATTTATTCAAATACATAATTCCGAAAACAGAAATAATGACATAAACTTGTCCCGAAACGACCTTTATCTTGATCCTTGACTTTTTCTAGTAATAAAAAACCGGCCAAAAGTGTGTCGGGCCACGCTCAGTGTAGGGTTCCGTAGTTTCCCGTCCGTCACAATAAGTGTTCCCACTTATGAGTTTAAAGGTGGGTATCCATTATGTAAAAATGCTTGCATATACGAATATACTTCAAACTTAATCCAGAAATTATTTTGTACAACTTTTTGTCTTTTTTGTACAAAAACTGTTGTTTCCATCAAGTTCAAAATGATTTTCCTAGAAAGTCCTTATAAAGTTCTACTTTTCAGATTTTTTTCATATTTTCTAAACTTATGGTTCAAAAGTTAGAGGGGGGGACACACATTGTGTTAGACTTTTGGAGCGATTATTTCCGAAATTATTGACATTATCAAAAAATGATTTTACAAAACCCCTATTCATTTTTAAATACCTTTCCAACAATATATCACACGTTAGGGTTGAAATAAAAAAAAAAAAATCACTTCCCACTTTACATATAGGGGGGTTACCCTATTAAAACATGTTTTCCAATTTTTATTTTACCACTTTGTTGGCGTGATTGATATACATATTGGTACCAAATTTCAGCTTTCTAGTGCTAACGGTCACAGAGATTAAGCGAGGACGGACGGACAGACATGGCGAAACTATAAGGGTTCCTAGTTGACTACGGAACCCTAAAAACGATTCATAATACATTGTCGGGGTACCTACGCAGAGAAATTAAGGAAAGAGCAATGACCTTTAATTCTTACTTATCTGGCGGAGATATAGTTAGAGCGGAGAGATAGTTATGCCAATGTTTATTAGGAAAAAAAAAAGATAATGCGAAAAAATGGGATCCCGCAGAAACGAAGCAAAAAGATGATTTCTATATTACATAGACATCTCAAACGAAATTTGACCGTTCGGCAAGAACAGAATTTGTACAGTAATTGTTTCGGGTCTTGCTACTCAACTAATAATCTGGTACTCTTTTCCCAACTAAGTCAGGGTTGGCTTCCAGTCTAACCGGATGCAGCTGAATACCAGCATTTTACATGCAGCGACTGCCTATCTGACCTCAGTTAATACTGGGTAATACGATACCCCTTGGTAAGACTGGTTGTCAGACTTTCAAGCCACTGACTACCAGTTACGACTGTCAAAAATCTGTAAATGAGAGCCGGGACCAACGGCTTTCCGAGGCACGGAGGAAACTCGGTATGTAATTGGTGGTCACCCATCCACGGACTAACCTAGACATAACCTGAAGATCGACCCAAGCGGCTAATACTACTTAATCGAATAAAGGTACCGTCCTGTACGGGATGTCATTTTTATTACTTTCCAGAAAAAATAGGTAGGTGAACGGAGTAGAAGCTTATGGCATACCTAGTTTTTTTTTTCCACAGCTTAGAAAAAAATTGATCTATCATCAAAAAACGCTACAAATTTCAAATAAACTTTTCCTAATAGAACAAAGACAGAGAAATTTTGAAAAAAACATGCAAAATATCGAATTTAAAATCATACGCTTTACGCGTATGATTTGAATTTCGATTTTTTTTAATTGTTATTTTTCTAAAAAAAATAAAACGAAGTATGCCATTTGCTTTTACTCCGTTTACCTATTATACCAATTTTTTTGGAAAGTGATAAAAAAGTCATTCTGTAAAAGTAGCAACGTTAAACAATCTCGTGACCTTTGCCAAAAGTTGTCGTGCTACAACGTGGCCGCGCCTCACGCACACAGCCACAGCACACAGCTTGCGTATCTCGGTAGCCGCCGAACCGGATCGTACTCTCGTTATGTGCCGGCTGAATCACAGGGGTTACACCGGCGGGAGGTCAGGCGCGATCGACCAGCATAAACTGTGTTCTGTACCAATATTTGGACTTTGTTCTGTCAAAAAGTTTTTTTTTAGGGATCCGTAGCCAAATGGCAAAAAACGGAAGCCTTATAGATTCGTCATGTCTGTCTGTCTGTCCGTCCGTAGGTAACAGCCACTTTTTTCCGAAACTATAAGAACTATACTGTTGAAACTTGGTAAGTAGATGTCATGTATTCTGTGAACCGCATTAAGATTTTCACTAAAAAATAGAAAAAAAACAATAAATTTTGGGGGTTCCCTATAATTAGAACTGAAACTCATAATTTTTTTTTTCATCATACTCATACGTCTGAGGTATTATATATCTTCAAAAATGATATTGGGTTTCTATTATGATTTTTCTAACACTGTTTTAAGCTTTCACGGCGACCTAGCGATACTGTGAGTGTTTTTTGCCGTGACTTAGTGTTGAGTTCCAGTAGTGCGCGTAGCAAAAGACAAAAAAAGAGGGTAGACAGATTTGTCTGCTCCTAACAATTTTTTCCAGCCACCCGCATTCTCCAGTTAACCCGCGATCATGGCGCTTGCAACAGCGTCGAAATATCGGGAGCTCAAAAATAAAAATAATCACGGAAGATATCCCGTAAGTGACGTTTCATTTTTTCTAAACTGAATAGTTTGCGCGAAAGACACTTCCAAAGTGGTAAAATGTGTCCCCCCCTGTAACTTCTAAAATAAGAGAATGATAAAACTAAAACAAATATATGATGTAGGTATTAACAAACCATATTCGACCCGGTACTTACCAAGTTTCGACCTAAATATCGGGTACTCTAAATCTATACTAAATTATATATCATAATAATATTCTCTAAATTATATCTACTTAGAATTTCAAATTTGTTTGTAATTTTGTTTGTAGGGAGTAAGCTCCGGCACTAATGATCCAATTTAAAAAATCTTACATTGGCAGAGAGCTACTTTATTCATGGGTGCTATAAGCTATTAGTTGTATTTTTATCATGCATATTAGCAAAGCTATCACAATTTTTGCCGAGTGAAATGCTAGTATGATCACGGAAGATATCCCGTAGGTGACAGTATAAGTTTAGTTTGAAACCGTGAAGGCTTAAAGCAGGATATTAATGGTCATGGCTCAAGGAACCCTAACGTCGGTACACATAAGCGTACAGCCCCCCCCCCCCCTCCTCTGCCCCCCCCCCCCCCCCCCTTGCTACGTCACAACATCCGCTTTATCGTACGATGTGGACCTAGATCTGTGAGCCACTATCACTAGGCATGAGATGTGTGTATGTCTGTGGGTGTCGTATTGGTAACTGATGAGCTGGTTCAGCCCGCGTAGCGTAACGACCGCAGAAACGAAAGAGAATCGACAAATCTTTTGTTGAGTCTCTTTCGTTTCTTTGTTTTCGTCTTTGTCGATCCAATGACAGATGGGGATGATTGGGTGGGTTTGTTGTCTTAAGATTTTTCCGACTTTTTTGTTTTTTTTTTCAGTTTTTTTTTTGTAATTGAAGAATCTCATGATTAAATTTCATATAATAATGAAGTTCAGCAGAATACTAGCTTTATGGTTTTTTTTACCTTATTTAATAAATAATAGCTAGCGTGGCACGTCCAAAATAACGTTTTAAACTTTTTAAACATAGCTTTCATAGATAAATTAACTTAGTAGCAAGTAGAGATGAGCGTTGAATGAACGAACTAGTTTATTCGACCGTCCACGGACTGTGAACGAACGGACGGTTCACCAACAATTCGTGGACTAGTCGAATCCGTCGACGGCTCAACGGCAGTCGATCAACAACGGCTAAACGAGTAAACGCGTAAACGCTCGAACGGACGACGGACTGACTCAAGAACGTAGGCACATAACACAAATTCATTCGTCCATAAAAATAAAATAATCACTCAAACAAATTTTAACTCTAAATCTAGCACGAGAGAGTTGATATTTGTATACGACGAGTTCCTAAAGCGGCTACAGCACAGAGCAGTCTCTAGTCTACTGCCTACGTCGCCGTCACCGTCGTAGACTTCGTTGTAACGTTTATTTAAACGACTGCATAACCAAGTCGACGCATAAACTAGTCGACGAATTCAACTAGTTTATGAACTAGTCGATGAACTTAAATGGACGGTCTAGTTTCGTTTACGCCAAATGCGTCGACGACCCATCTCTAGTAGCAAGGTGTAGTTTATAACAATTGATTATCAAAAAAGCAAGTTTGTATTCATGTTTCGTGGCCTCTGTTCCAAGGTCATTGTGGGTGACCACCCACTACATACCGAGTTTCCTCCGTGCCTCGGAAACCACGTTAAGCAGTTGGTCCCGGCTGTCATTTGTAAATCTTTGACAGTCGTTACAGGTAGTCAGGGACCCGAACGTCTTACCAAAAAAAATCGTGTTACCCAGCACTAACTGGTTTAGATAGGCAATCGCTCCATGTAAAATACTGGCATTTAAAGATCTTCAAATGACAGCCAAGACCAACGGCTAAAACGCGACCACAGATGATAATATTTAATAGTAGAAAGAATTATGTAGTGTCACCGTTTCCTATCATTCGATTGGACGTTGCTATGGGGATAAACCCGGGACGCTATTAATGACGTTCACCCCTCAAAAAGGGGTTGAATTAAGGGGTGAAATACAACCCAACGTTGAGCGAATGAGTGACAAAATTCGTTTTGTTTAAGTTTTTTTTTGGAATAAGGTCCTAACATGCCTCAAATGGCTAAGCATGATCATCCGTTACGCCTAAAATACTGCAGCATTAATTATGAAATAAATATATTGTAAAGTTGAGGATTAATGCTAGGTACTATGTGTGACGTAAACGATTCCATAAACTTTTCTCGATAAAAAAACTCAAAAATTACCTCCAAATCGAACAATAAACCGCTGGTATTCAAAAAGTACTTCAAATTAGATCATGAAACTTTGCATACTAACTGAACTAACAATAAAGCAGGTTTTATGTGTATTATTTTTTTAGTCCAATCAATAGATTTTTTGTAAATCCCAAAAAAACCACTCATTTCGCACTATTCGGCCGCAGTGACTGACGTAACAACCGCTTTGTAGTGCAAGCTGATTAGAACTTTATTCTAACAGTATTTCAAACGAAGTTTGAACCACCACAAATAGAGTTGCTAATTTTAGGTTTAGAAGGGCCTTAAGTACTTTGTATTCCTGTCAAAATCACAGGGATTTTTATTGCATAGCCGTTGCATTATGTCTGTACTTACAACATTACGTAACATCACGCCTGTAATTCCGAAAGGGTGAGGCAGAGGTGTATCTAGCACACCCTAATTTTGCCAGTTATATTGAAGTCGCATAAAACTGGGTACAATAGGGAATATGCATTAATTTTCTTTTGTTTATTTTGATACGGAATGTTAAAGTACTATAAAAATGATGACAAGAAGCGAAAACAAGACATCAACCGGCCAAACAACACAAAAGTTATAACCATTTAAACTTTTCTATCTCTTTCTAGATAAACGGAATTTAGTATGGATTTTGTACGTCGATGCAGAGAATGACGTCATTCGCTGTATCGGATCCGGATAACTTAGTTTTTTTTTATAGATTAAAAAAAAAAACACTTTGCTATTTCTGATGTTAATACGCTTTGTTTAGAGTGATAAAAAAATCATGCATAAACCCTATTATAGATTTCGAGGCTACTTCGCGTTAATTTAGAATTTGACAATTAATAGGGTAGATGACAACATAAAACAATAATTCCAAGACACCTACGAGTATCTCTAAAAAAAACACTTTATTTTAGCCCTGAAAACCCGATTTATTTTCAATTAATTGACAAATTCGATTTTTAGTTGCTTTTAAATCAATAAATAGTTGAGTCATTGAGTTGAATAAACAGTGACGTCACAGTTTGCTATTGCCATACAAAATCTATGAGAGAACCGCGTTTTGACAGCTCTTAAAAAGTATCTCAATTGATTGGTGTGTCAACTACCCCATTCGGGATGTACGGAAGACAGGTGACGCCATATATTACCAAAAGAACGTTATTGTTGTTTTTCTCGGGAACAGTACTTTTTTTTTGGGATGAAAGGGACAAAAAAGTTCCCTATGTCCGTTTCTGTACACTTGACTACCTATGAGCAAATTTCAGGATGTTAGGAAAAGTGGTTTAGGCGTGAAAAGGTGACAAACAAACAAACATACACTAATATTATAAAGAGAAAAGATTTGTATTTTTGTGTGTGTGTATGTTTGTAATGAATAAACTCAAAAAGTACTGTGCCGATTTTAAAATTGTTTTCATCATTAGAAAGCTACATTCACCCTGAGTAACATAGGCTATATTTTATCCCCGTACTCCCACGGGAACGGGAACTACGCGGGTGAAACCGCGTGACGTCCGCTAGTATTAGTATAATATTAGTTGGGATACAGAATAATTGGTCGACGGCTTCGCGAAGAGTTCGAGTACACCCTGTATCTCGGACCCACACTGATGTGACAGAAAAGTAAACCTGCTATATGAAATGGTGTCACAAATTCTGTTCATGCTCACACTTTTTTTCGTTATAAATAATTTTATATTTTATTTTTGAAACGCGTTGATGTCTTTTCTTCTAGGCTTTGAATTTCTTAAAGGAGGGTTTTCTTGACCTCTAAATTGTTTTATTTTTTTATGTAAGTTGTATTTTTAGAGAATCAGTGATTTTTTCTAATCCACTAAAGACAAGATGAATGCATTGTGTGTGTAATGTTAAGAAAGAAATGATTAATTTAAAAAAATAAAAAAATAAAAATCTTTCAAAGAAAAGAAAAGAAGGAAATTAAGTTTATCTATCAAACATTGAACGCGTATACAAAGTTTCGTTTCCGTGTTACTAACCGTTGACGAATTCTCTCGTGAGGAGACGATCCTGGTTGCAGAATCAAGTCATGTCTGTCATAAATATGTATTGTCACCAAAACCAAAGGTCTGTGCAAAATTACAGCACAATCGGATACCGAAAACTGGTCGAAAAATGGTTTGCAAATTTTGAAGACAACTTACATACATACGAACAGTGCAGGTTAAATAAAAGCTTGTATAAAGGACGGAATCCAGGCCGGAGCTCGTGGCTAAATAATAAGAGCCACCCGGGTCGATCTTTAGGTTAAGCCGTGCTTGCCTAGGTTGGTTTGTGGATGGATGACCACCCATAATATACCAAGTTTCGTCCGTGCCTCTGAAAGCATGTTAAGCTGTTGGTCCCGGCTGTCATTTGTAGATCTTTGACAGTCGTTACAGGTAGTCAGTGGCCCAAAAAGTCTGCCAACCAGTCTTACCAAGGGGTATCGTATTACCCAGTACTAACTGGGTTGTGGAAGTCAGATTGGCAGTCGCTCTATGTACCAAACTGGTATTCAGCTGCATCCGGAAGCCTTGAATTTTAAATTATTCTTAATTATATTTTATTGTGAATGTGAGGACCATGTGGTTCACATATTTATTTTTTTATTCTTTTACCCACGACTCTGGCAGTTTGAGTACTATAAGCGACCTACCCAAATGTCCTTTCTTTGGTAATGTTCGTCCTTTAGTTGAGCTCCTTGAGTTATAAGTCGAGCTACACGATAACTGACAAATGCTTGCACTGACTGGACAGGTCCACTCAAATCTTTGTGGTTCTTTCTTCAAAAGACCATCTCGGACATTAATCTGCATAGTCCTCATGTGAGTTGACCAAGATTATGTCTGGACTTCAAAAGAGACTATGACCTCTGAGTTTGTTTCGGCTGTTTCTTCTCAGAGTAGTCAGGTACGAAACACCGGCCCCATCTAGTTTTTAAAAAATGACGTGTAAAAGTGTTTGTAAAAACCTACTTGCAAAAATAAACATAATTTCATTTCATTTCGGTGTTATTGCTATGTGTAGCGTTCCAGTGAGAGAATTATCGAATAAATAAATATTATAGGTAACAAGTTAAATCCCAACACCTCTTTTTTTTCTGATTCAGTTGCGTATAGTATTATAATCACTTGCTTCGATGAAGGAAAACATCGTGAGGAAACCAGCATGCCTGAGAGATATTTCTCGACGACATGTAAAGCCAAGTCAGAGGCCTATGGGTGGTGTCAAAACTCTGACACCAGGTTAGGTAATTTATACTAACCACACGATTAAGAAAATATGTGATCTATAGGATCAATCGGGAATCAAAACCTTCGAGATAAAAAAATATTTTTAATTTTTTTATTTCACTTAGAGAAATGACAAACCTAAATAAAAAACAGTCGAATTGAGAACCTCCTCCTTTTTTTGAAGTCGGTTAAAAAAGATTACAACATTTAAACACAAAAAAATACACGTCCTTTCAAATTTGAGCAAAGCAGTATAAAAATAAGCATCAAAAATGCACCCCTATATATCAAAAAGGGGTTGAAAGCATTCTACCCTCAATCACTTTCTTTTTTCTAATAATAATAGCTTGGGGTGAAAGTTAGGGTGTGTTCCCATTGGCCTACGCATCCTGATAATAAAGGGTGGGTCAGAAAAAACGAAATAAAGTGGCCAATAGTGTCTCAAATTGATGTATTGATTTTTTATGGGGTTCTTAGATAAATTCATGGTTTGAATAGGGTGCCAGGTTTTATGTCGAGCAAGTTTCAATTTATGATTATAACGATTTCAAAAATGTCCGATCTAGTCATTCCCGTCTGTGCTAACTTTTTTAGGGTTCCGTACCTGAAGAGTAAATAAATAATAAATCATTTTATTAGGACCAAAAATTTTGTACATTTTATGCACCCACCAAACTGCATAACAGTATGTTGGCGGGATTAGCGCTAGTCGTAATACATTTTTGGTTCAAATGGTAATAGTAAGTACATAATAATTAATAGTAGGTAGTAAACAAATCAGCAGCGGAGAGCAGCGGTGGCCCAGTGGTGGCGGCCCCGACTTACTAACAGTAAGTCGTGGGATCGAACCCAGACAGGCGCATTACTTAGTGTAATTTATTTCATTACCACTGTTCTCAAAACGGTGAAGGAAAACATCGTGAGGAAACCGGCATGTCCTAGAACCAAAAAATTCGAAGACATGTGACATCTACCAACCCGCACTGGGCCCGCGTGGTGGATTATATAGCCCATTCCCTCTCACAGAGAGGAGGCCTGTGTCCCAGCAGTAGGAACATTATAGGCTGATGATGATGAGTAAACAAATTATGCTAGTAAGTAAGTAGCAGATGTTGTGGCGGCGGAAGCGGAGGGCCCGGGCCGTCACACTTATTCAGAATGACAAAAAAACAAAGTTACAATAGAAACAAATACAAACTCCTGACTTATGAGTCACTGACTCAGTGATAACTATGAGTATATCATTACTACGTTCAACATTATACACAACAGTTACATTAAAACAAACCAACGGGAGCCTATTGAAAAAAAAAGCATCCATTCAGATATCCACGTTCACAAAATTAATTCACACTGTTATTGTTCAAAATACATAACTTACTTATCTACGTTAGTATTTAAACTTACTTTTCTATTACTAAGCCTCCGCTGTCCGTCTGTGCATCCAATCGTCTGTCTGTCAGCGAGCTGTATCTCATGATCCGTAATAGGTAGACAGTTGAAGTTTTCACAGAATGTGTATTTCTGATGCCACTATAACAACAAATAATAATAAAATTAAAATTAAAGAGGGCTCCCTTACTGCGATTGTACTGAACTCTTTATGCGCGAGTCGGACTCGCATTTGGCAGGTTTTTTGTACTTGTCCATATTTAGGAACAAAGTTTCGGAAATATCGTATTGATTGATTTTACACGTTTTTTTTACAAATAGAATTAAAAATTTAGATAATTTTGAATTCGTGAAGCAATATGACGCGCACTATTGCATGCGTCCACAAATTAATAGCTATTCTTCTTACCAAATTATAAGTTTCCTGATACTTTGCGACTCTGAAAGTTTTAGTACCAGTTTTCTACTCAATTCAAAATAACTGTCCCTAGATCGATTTTTTCTAGACAATTCTTTACCTCGAAACAATATCACCATTGAGCATCGATGAAGCTGAAAACCAGTACATGGTGCGATTCCACAACCCAGTTAGTACTGGGTAATAAGATACCACTTTGGTAAGACTGGTTTTTAGACTTTCAGGCCACTAACTATCTGTAACGACTGTCAAAGATCTACAAATGACAGCCGGGACCAACGGCTTAACGTGCTTTCCGAGGCACAGAGGAAACTTTGTATGTAGAGTGTGGTCACCCGTCCACAGACCAACCTAGGCAAGTGTGGCTTAACCTAAAGATCGACCCGAGCGGCTATTATTATCTAGCCACGAGCTACTCAAGATATTATGGTCCAGAATAAAAAAAGTGATCGTAAAGACGGGGGTACTTTTATACCCATTATAAGGTGTATTAAATAAAGAGAGTCAGCAAAAGGAAGGGGTCCGCAAGGGCCGATGCCTGCCGGGGTTGCGGGACTGTTCGAAAGAGATACCGTGGCCCCGGAACACAAAGGGCGATGAAGGAACATGGATGGGTTTTAGTCAGTAAAAGTCTGACACTCCCTCCTGCTCCGTCCAGAGCGGGAGGAGTTATTTGATGATTTCCCATCCGAAAAAAAAGGTGTAAGGTAAAGTCTTATGACTGGGACTGTAGCTACATTTATTTTCATCTTTGTTTCGACAATTCAAAAGTGCCTGTAACTCGCCTACTTGAAATAAATGCTTTGATTTTGATTTTTGATTTTGAAGGGACATAAAGACAAACTTTTCCATGGATTATTCTATTATAAAGGGTTATTTATTTCGATAAGAATTTTCTCTCTCTCTCTCTCTTTCTTTCTTTTTCGTGTAGTTAGTGACTAACCTGGTGTCAGAGTTTTGACACCACCCATGGGCCTCTAACTTAGCTTCACATGTCGTCGAGAAATATCTCTCAGGCATGCTGGTTTCCTCACGATGTTTTCCTTCACCGAAGCAAGTGATAATTATACAATACGCACATGAATCTGAAAAATTAGAGGTCTTGGGTTCGAACTTGAGACCTATGACTTGGTAATCCGACGATCATACCACTAGACTATCACTCGTATGTATGCCGTTGTTTTTTCAAATACAAGCAATAAGCATAATCTCCATCTGCCTCGCCTTTTCCCAACTATGTTGGGGTCGGCTTCCAGTCTAACCAGATGCAGCTGAACACCAGTACGTTGCATGGGGCGACTGCCTATCTGACCTCCATAACCCAGTTAGTACTGAGTAATACGATTCCCCTCGGTAAGACTGTTTAACCTGATTTTAAATACAAAACTCTTAACCAGGATATGCTTTCAA
Source organism: Xestia xanthographa (assembly GCA_905147715.2). NCBI lineage: Eukaryota > Metazoa > Arthropoda > Insecta > Lepidoptera > Noctuidae > Xestia > Xestia xanthographa. The sequence goes on from LR990667.1 coordinate 22,870,510, forward strand.
AAGAGCTTTAATTTTTTTATTCTTTCTCTAACTTTCTTAGGATAAGAATCAGCTGATCAATCAAATATATTCCTTCTGACCACACTACAACCAATTCAAACTTTATTTCTTAAGTCTTAAAGTCTAGAATTCAGTAACAAAAGCTTGGCGTTTAAAAAATCTTAAATCTTGCTTCATTGCAAAAACCGACGGACGGTCAATGAACTGAGGCGTGTCTGTGTGTGTATACTCTTCTACAGACACTGAATTGTATGTGTGTGTGTAAGCTATAGGGTTGTCATCTTTTTTATTTATGACTAACTTCTGTGGGCGGCTTTGCTCGCGTGGTACTCGAATAAAATGTAGCATGTATATAAATATCTACTGCGTCGAGTTGTATAATTGTCCCACGGGATCGTACTACTGGGATAAAAAATCCTATGTGTTAAATATATGTGTGCTAAATTCCATCAAAATCTGTTAAGTAGTTTCTGCGTGAAAGAGTCACCACACATACAAAGTTATGCATTTTATTAGTGTGATGTCTCCATGTCTCCAGAATGGCGGAATTATTCCCAATAGTCCCCTCTAGCCCTGTCCTCCCCTCCGGGGTGACAACTGAAAACTGACTAGATGGGACAAATGGGAAGTCTGTTTCTCAGTTGTCACCGGGGGGGGGGGGGAGTATGAATAGTCGGGGTATAAATATATTATTAATATAATATATTATTAGTATAATAAAAGTGTACTAATATTATAAAGAGGTAACATTTTGTTTGTAAGTTTGTATGTAGGGGGTAATCTCCGGAAGTAATGAACCGATTTCAAAAATTCTTTAACCATTAGAAAGCTATATTCACCCTGAGTAACATAGGCTATATTTTATTCCCGTACTACCACGGGAACGGGAACTACGCGGGTGCAACCGCGTGACGTCCGCTAGTTGGGATGGAATAATTCGAATGACGTAGTAGGTACCTTTCAAATGATGAAATATTTTTTCAAATAGGTGGCGTGGTTCCGGAGATTACGCTCCGAATTCATACATGACGTATAACATCACGCGTGTAATCCCCAAAGGGTTAGGCAGAGGTGTAACTAATAGTAAACCCACATTTCACCAGTTATGATTAAGTCTCATGTAATGGGCAAGCCTATTGCCATCAATCGGGCACAAATCCAAACTCTGCGGGTCTAAAATGGCCGCTTTAGCAGAATCATAATATGTATCACGTAAAAATAATAAAATTCTTAAAATGGACCTTACATTCATAATCATAAAGTCCATTTTAAGAATTTTAAGTTTTTAACGTGATTCATACTAAGATTCTGCGTGGATTCTGATAAAGCGGCCATTTTAGACCCCCTGGTCTGCCACTAAAATATCTGATAGCAAAACCCAATAACACTTTGCCTGAGCTGGGAATTGAACCCAGGACAGCACGACTGTGTACACTAGCGAGGTAGTACCAAGTAAAAAATATAGAAATAGAGTACAATACTCTATATTAGAGTACTGAGAGAGCCTCGTCGCTAAATAATAACAGCAACATGGGTTGATGTTCAAGGTTAAGCAACGCTTGCCGAGGTTGGTCTGTGGATGGGTGACCGTCCATTACATACCGAGTGCCCTCGGTCTCAAGAACACATTAAGCCTTTGGTACCGGCTGTCATTTGTAGATATTTGACAGTTTTTACAGGTAGTCAGTGGCCCGATTCGAAAGTCTGACCAGTCTTAGCAAGGTGTATTGTATTTTCAGTAATGGTTGTGGAGGTCAGATAGGCAGTCGCTTCATATAAAATGCTGGCATTCAGCTATCTCCGGTTAGACTGAAAGACGACCCCAATACAGTTGGGAAAGGGCTGGGCAGATAATGGTGGAATTTCTGTCCATTCTTCTCCACACGAAACCCTTGCGAATGGGCAACGATATCAATTCTATTTCCTTTATTTTTGCTGTGGACACTTTTGTTTGTGTGTTTTTGCTGTGGACACTTTTACCGTGCACATCTTGCTACATTGTTCTCACATAATATACCATCTCAACGTGAATGATGTAACCAAGATTTTGTAACAATATTCTGATTTAAAAGAGTGTCCATGGATTTTCTTGCCCGTTCTTCTCCATAGAGATCTACGCTAGGGAATGGGCAACTACAGTACTTTCACAGTTTTTATGTCTTGTGACTGGGACTGTAGCTACATTTAATTTTCATCTTTGTTTCGACAATTCAAAAGTGCCTGTAACTGGCTTACTTGAAATAAATGCTTTGATTTTGATTTTGATTTATTTTAAACGTTGACATTCAAAAGTGTCTTTCCGTCAAATCTCAGCTGACAAAGTCAAAGTCACACCGACTTTGACTTCGTCAGTCTACTATTATACAGTACTGGACGAATCCGAAAATTCTTTCACTAATAAGAAGCAACATAATGATCGAGTGTCATCTACATCTGATGTACCTACACTTAATATTATAAATAACAAAGATTTGTATTTTTGTGTGTATGTTTGTAATGAATAAACTCAAAAACTGCTGCGTAGATATCAAAAATTATTTCACCATTAGAAAGCTAAATTCATCCTGAGTGACAGGCTATATTTTATCTCCGTAATCCCACGGGATCGGAAACTACGCGGGTGAAACCGCGTGACGTCCGCTAGTAAGCTATAATTATGTAATACATACCCGTATTCCCATATAGGTCTTAAATTCAAACCCAAGACACCTCTGATTTTTCGGCTCCATCTGCGTATTGTATAATTATCACTTGCTTCGGTGAAGGAAAACATCGTGAGGAAACCAGCATGACTGAGAGATATTTCTCGACGACATGTTAAGCCAAGTCATAGGCCCATGGGCGGCTTAAAAACTCTGACACCAGGTTAGGCGCTAACCACACGATAAAGAAAGAATACCGTCCCGTGAGATATAACTCTGCAGTAGAGTACGATTGACAACCCTAGCCGTTCCGACTTTGAGCTAAACGTTTCTGTGTGTGCTTTCATGAACACAGAACCGTCTATGTCTCAGTGAGAGCATCTGTTACTAAGTGTGCGTGCCAGACGTGTAGCGACACATCTGTGGCCGTGTGCGCAACTCCTACGCCTTGCAGACGTGTGAGTGAGACAGACGCGTAGATACAGGGTGGAGTCTGTGTGTGTGTGCAGACTGTGGTTATACAGGCTGTGGGTTTTTTGTAAATTGATTTTTTGAAGTTTGATGGTAAGTTGTAGTTCGTTTGTCGAGGAACTTGTAATGAGGATAACTTAGAGTATGAATGTGGATGGGTATAAGAGTAGAGGAATACCAAAGACACGATGGATGGACTGTGAGAAGGATGATATGGTAAGAAAGGAGGTAACTGCTTTTGTTTTGATTATTAGCTTTTGACATGATTGTGTTTTGATCATTATTTTTTAGTGACATGATTTATTTGACTGTAATTTAATTTAATCTTATTGAAATTTTGTTTTTGATTATCTTTTTGACATGATTGTATTTCGATTATTATTCTAATTACCAGATGTATTTGACTATAATTTTATTTTATTCGATCTTTTTTATTCTCTATTTTATCTTTTTATTTTATACTTTTGACATTATTTTTACTTATTTGAATGAAGTTACATAGTCATTTTTAATTAATGATGATTTTTTAAATGCAACTTACTGCCTAATATTATAAATTGTTGTGCCCGACAGGGTCCATGTGAACTTTATTTTAATAATAAGACCTTGTAAAACACATGTGATATGCAATAAAGAATTGAATAGAAATTACGAATAGAGAAGTATGAAACAAGAAGACTGCTGATGCTGCAGATACAGATATTGCAGATGCTGCGATGGATGATGATGATGTTGTTGTTGTGATAAGTTTGATGTAGTCTTAAGTACTTAAAGTAAACATCGGATCCTGATGAGTATGCACTTAAAATTAAACACAAGCGCCTTTGGCGTTGTGCGGAGTCTAGAGGTATGGTGTCCGAATACGGACCTCAGTCCCAAGGAATCGGCAGTGATCGTTCGGGTGTGGTCGCGACACATGCTGGTCTAGGAACTGCTCTGTTTCCTTTTAAGTTCAGAGTATTTAGTTAGTACAGTAGCGTTGGTAATTGACTCTGTAACAATAAACTGTGTACAAGTTTAGGGAGCTATTTCTCTAGTTTACCCGTATCCCATTCTACGCTCACAACAGTTTGACACGATGTATCACTTAGTACGTCTGGGCCAGGGTTTTATGTACCTGGATGCGACATAATTATGTAATAAGTTGCGTTGGAAGGTCCCCCACTAGGTGGACCGATGACCTGGTGAAGGTTGCTGGATACGAGTCGCACAGGACCGGTCAATGTGGCGACACTTGGGGGAGGCCTATGTCCAGCAGTGGACGTCTTTCCGCTGAAATGATAATGATGATAAAAGTGTATATGTTTCCATGTATTTATCTAGTTAGAGTTATCCAATTGGATTGTAATACTTTGATTGATTCTGATATAAATAATGATGAGCTTTCTTATTAGATTTGGTGATTGATTGTCATCTTGCCAGTCAGTTTATTAAATTCTCTGTTAAGAAATAAATTGGCGTATTTTCAGACTGTTCTGGAGGTTATCAAGGTGTTGTTTAATGTACTGTTAGACTTGCTTACGCATTTGATGCTAGATTTTTAGCTTGGAATAATCTACTTCTGATAGTAGACATTCTGAGTATGTTAATAGTCAATAAGCTACGATGGAAGTCTGACAACCAGTCTTACCAAAGGGTACAATATTATCCAGTACCAACTGGCTTGTGGAGGATGTCAGATAGGCAGTCGCTCCATGTAAAGTACTACTGTTTAGCTGCATCCGGTAAAACTTTGCCCCAAGCGAACGAGCTGACCCCAATAAAGTTCGAAAAAGCCTACGCAGATGATAATTTTGCGACAATTATATAAATTACTGTATTTTTCCTAGTCTTTTAATATGTATTTTGCACCCCTGTTATAAATAAAGCATAAACATAGCATAATTAGCCTATAATGTTCCCACTGCTGGGACACACGGCCTCCTCTCAATGAGAGGGAATGTGCTATAATCCACCACGCGGGCCCAGTGCGGGTTGGTAGATGTCACATGTCTTCGATTTTTTTATGTTCTAGGACATAAATAAAATCTTCTCATAATCGTATTACATGACACACTTACAAAGGTCAAGCTGCCAATTACCAACCATTACAAAACCACGAAATGACTATCAATCATAATAATAAACAACACCCACACAAAACATTAAATTTTGTTTAACTGAACACAAAGGCTCACTTGTATATCATAATCATAATTTCGGTACCTCGGGTCGCCTGTTCAGGGGGATGGCGAAGTAGACCGGGACGTACTGGATCAACTCACCACCTCTAGCCAAGTTGACAATCTACAATCGTTAACGCTAGTAGAAAACTATTCAAATGAATGTGAATGACATCATCTCAACGTTAAATCACGTGATCAACACAAACGAATAGCAAATTCGTAGACAAGTTTACATCGTTCAAAATGATAGAATAGAATGTTATCGTTTCTACAATGTTGATCGCTAAATTAAACTCTTTGGTAGGAACGCTCACCATAGACTAAAGTGTAGGTTTTTTCTACAGACATTAGAGAACGAGCGATTGACTCAGTCGTGTCAACTTGGCAACCAATTTAGCGCTTTCTACAATCGCTTACGCCGAGGCGTTTACGATTGTAGAAAGAGAATCGATACGAAACGTTTGTAACTTGGCTAGGGGCGCAGGATGGATGAAATGGCGACAGGTCGCTGGAACATCTTGCGACCCACGGATGCCGCTCAAGTTAAAGGGGAAAATATAGGTACAAGTCCGTGATTAGAGAGGAGCTCGTGGCTAAATAATAACAGCCGCTCGGGTCAATCGTTAGGTTAAGCCGTGCTTGCCTAGGTTGGTCCATGAATAGGTGACCACCCCTTACATACCGAGTTTTTTCCGTGCCTCGGAAAGCACGTTTAGCCGTTGGTCCTGGCTACCATTTATAGATCTTTGACAGTCATTAGGTAGTCAGAGGCCCAAAAAGTCTGACAACCAGTCTAAGCAAGGGGTATCGTATTACCCGGTACTAACTGGGTTGTGGAGGTCAGATAGGCAGTCGCTCCATGTAAAATACTGGTATTTGGTAAAACTGGAAGCCGACCCCAACATAGTCGGGAAAAGGCTAGGCAGATAAATCTGTGATTAGACCTGTAGTACTGTATGGATCGGAATGTTGGGCTGTGAAGAAGATGGATGAAAAAAGATTGCATGTAGCGGAGATGAGAATGTTGAGGTGGATGTGTGGTGTGGTGTGACAAGAATGGATAAAATAAGGAATGAGTATATTAGAGGAAGTTTGAAAGTTGCGCCAGTTACAGAAAAGTTAAAAGGGAATCGACTGTCTTGGTATGGGCATGTGATGAGGAGGGAAGAATCGCATGTGACTAAAAGAGTGATGAATATAAATGTTGATGGATGGAGAAGGAGAGGAAGACCAAAGAAACGATGGATGGGTTGTGTGAGGAGTGATATGAAGGAAAAAGGTGTAAATGATAGAGTGACGAATGGCAGAATGGCACGGGAGAATTAAAGAAAGAAACGTGTTACGCCGACCACAAATAATATGTCACAAGGACAGGAAGATAATGTTGTAAAAAGGAAAATCAGAATTAAAAGCTTCCTCTGAAAATTGAACACCCTATAAACAACACCGAGACTCAACCTATATCTGTGTGCGTAAACTCATGTCTACACACATTACATCGCGTGAGTGTGCGTTGTCTGGTTCTCCATGTGTGCGTTACCTTTTATACATCCATACATATGGGATAGTACTAGGCGAGGTTTGATTTTGATTGTGACGTCACGATTTACGGTGATTTAGTTGATCTAACATTACGCTTGTAATCACCGAGGGGTTTGGCAGAGATGTACATCCACATTTCGATAGTTGTGTTTAAGTCCCATCTAATAGCGTGCGAGCCTATTGCCATCAACCGGGCACAAATAAAACTCCGTGGCTGTTTTTGGGATATTTTTGATGGAAAAACCTAATAAAAATTTGCTCGACCTGGGAATCGATTCCAAGACCTCGTTATAAATATCAGCTGTCTGCCAGTAAAAGTCCCATTAAAATCGCTGCAGCCTTTCCGGAGATTAGCCTGAACAGACAGACAGATGACAGACAGACAAAAATTTTAAATATGTAATGTTTTTTTTAAGTACTTTCATACGCATGCAGTTAAAAGCTTTTATTTTGGAATTACAAACAGACACCTCAATATAATTTACTAGCTGACGTCCCGCGGTTTCACCCGCGTAGTTCCCGTTCCCGTGGGAGTACGGGAATAAAATATAGCCTATAGCACTCACGAATAATGTAGTTTTCTATCAGTGAAACAATTTTTAAAATTGGTTCATTACTTCCGGAGATTACCCCCTACATACAAACTTACAAACAAATGTTACCTCTTTATAATATTAGTATAGATTTGTATAGTAATTGATTTATCTAAAGTTTTCTTGATTGTAACCAAAAAAAACTTAAAGGGTTTCTCGAAACAATTGAATTCTAGAGGGACTAATTAATTGCACTACAAATTGACCTTTAGTTTATTAGTAAGTAGTAGATGACAATGAGTCTAACGACCGACACTGTCTAGGCGAGAGGTCGTGGGTTCATATCCTAGACGTTGAATTTTTATTTTAAAAGCATTGGGGTTAAGTTACTGTAAATGACGACCCGATTGGCGCAGCGGTAGTGAGGCTGCCTTACGTTCTTAGGGTCCCGGGTTCGAATCCCGGTCGGTGCAAATGTTTGTATGATGAGCATGGACATTTGTTTCCGAGTCATGGATGTTTACATGTATAATAACTATGTATTTACAAACAAAAAGTATCTATGTAGTATATCAACTATCTGGTTTTCACGACACAAGCCTCGTTGCTTACTGTGGCACTAGATGGCGCTGTGTGTAATGTCCAGCGATATTTATTTATTATTTATATCTATACTTATCTATACTAATTATATTATATATTATTTTATAATATTATAAAGCTGAAGAGTTTGTTTGTTTGTTTGTTTGAACGCGCTAATCTCTGGAACTACTGGTCCGATTTGAATGATTCTTTCAGTGTTGGGTAGTCCATTTATCGAGGAAGGCTATAGGCTATATAACATCACGCTGCGACCAAAAGGAGCGGAGCATAAATGAAAAATATTGCAAAAACGGGAAAAAATGTATTCCTTTTGTGAGCTGTTTCTCTTTTATGTGACGCAGACGAAGTTGCGTGGGTCAGCTAGTTTATTCATAATTTCGTGAAAGATAAAGTATAATTGTCAAAAGAACACATCACGCTCGTAGTCACCGAAGGGATAAACAGAGGTGTATCTAATAGTACACCAACATTTCGCAAGTTATGTTTAAGACGAGCCTATTCCCATCATCAGGACACAAATCCAGACTCCGTAGCCGCTACTGAGAAATTCCTGATTGAAAAACCCAATAACACTTTGCCCAACCTGGGAATCGAACTCAGTTGACCAACGAGGTAGTCATTAAAAACTATAGAGTTTTAAAGGGTGTTAAAAGACTCTTAACGAAGCCGAAAGGCACTTGCTCTCGTCATTGCGATCATTTTTAGGGTTCCGTACCCAAAGGGTAAAAACGGAACCCTATTACTAAGACTTCGCTGTCTGTCCGTCTGTCTGTCCGTCTGTCCGTCTGTACGTCTGTCCGTCTGTCCGTCTGTCTGTCACCAGGCTGTATCTCATGAACCGTGACAGCTAGACAGTTGAAATTTTCACAGATGATGTATTTCTATTGCCGCTATAACAACAAATACTAAAAACAGAATAACATTAATATTTAGGGGGGCTCCCATACAACAAACGTGATTTTTTTGCCGTTTTGTCTAATGTATATATAATGGTACGGAACCCTTCGTGCGCGAGGCCGACTCGCACTTGGCCGGTTTTTTTTTGTTCTACACCATAGGTACCTGGGAACCTTCTAGTTACGGAGATATTAGAAATCAAAAGTCCAACTTTTTTACAAGTTTTTTTTTTTATATAAAAATAAATATATCGCTGGACATTACCCACAGCGCCATCTAGTGCCACACTAAGCAACAAGGCTTGTGTCGTGGGCACCAGATAGTTGATATACTAGATAGATACTTTTTGTTTGTAAATACATACTTATTATACATTTATAAACATCCATGACTCGGAAACAAATGTCCATGCTCATCACACAAACATTTGCACCGACCGGGATTCGAACCCGGGACCCTAAGAACGTAAGGCAGCCTCACTACCGCTGCGGGACACCTCCATGCCCTCTGTACTATTCAATCCATCCATTAGCACATTGTTTTGAGTGCGTTACATTGAGTTCCACCATAAAACATGATTTTTCACCCCAAAAAAAAAAGTCGTTTCCCAGCAATATTTTTTAGGTAAAGTTACTTAGTTTGATGTACAGAATGCTTGGTTGACGGCTTCGTGATGAGGTCTTTTACACCCTGTATAAATTATCTAGTAAGATTTGTCGCGCCGTCTCTGAAATATAGGTTAGGAGAAGCCAATGAACCTGACCTACCCCAGTACAATGTTGGGTAAGGTTTGAAATATGGACCTACGTATACGTTTGGCTTTGTATAGCTTTGTATAGATACTGGCGGACGACCCGCGGTTTCACCCGCGTAGTTCCCGTTCCCGTGGGAGTACGGGGATAAAACATAGCCTATGTTACTCAGGGTGAATGTAGCTTTCTAATGGTGAAAGAATTTTTGGAATCAGCGCAGTAGTTTTTGAGTTTATTCATTAGAAACATACACAAAAAAAAACAAATCTTTCCTCTTTATAATATTGGTGTAAATAGGTGTACATTTTGTTTAACAATTAATTTCTTCAACTCCTTAAAGAGTTTATACTAAAAGTGTATATTTGTTTGTTACAGATATAAATAAAATGGAACTTCGCAGGACTGGAGACAAGACACATCATCTTTAGCGGCTTCCAGTTAAATCTACAAGAAACAGTTCTTAAAGGTTTGTGCACGTACTAATTAAAGAAATAGAATTCAAATATAACTGGCGCGAATGTGGAAGAACTTGGGCACACCTGTCCTCTGCCTATTCCTTTAGGGATAACGGGCGTGATAATATAATGTTAAGTTACTTCACAGAATGTATAGTTCGGTTCAAACTTAAGGCCCTTCTAACCCCCGGGGTTGCGGGATTGTTCGGGGTTGCGGGACTGTTCGAAAGAGATACCGTGGCCCCGGAACACAAAGGGCGATGAAGGAACATGGATGGGTTTTAGTCAGTAAAAGTCTGACACTCCCTCCTGCTCCGCCCAGAGCGGGAGAAGTCATTTGATGATTTCCCAGCCGAAAAAAAAAACCCTAAAATTAGCCCTTCTAACCCTAAAATTAGCAACTCTATTTGTGGTGATTCAAACTTCGTTTGAAATACTGTTAGAATAACGTTCTAATCAGCTTGCACTACAAAGTGGTTGTTACGTCAGTCACTGCGGCCGAATAGTGCGAAAAGTGTTTTTTTTTTTGCGATTTTCAAAAAATCTATTAATTGGACTAAACAAAATAAAAAACATAAGATCTGCTTTATAGTTAGTTCAGTTAGTATGCAAAGTTTCATGATCTAATTTGAAGTACTTTTTTGAATACCAGCGGTTTATTGTTCGATTTGGAGGTAACTTTGGAATTTTTTTCTATCGAGAAAAGTTTACGGAATCGTGTTTTCGTCACACATAGTACCTAGCCTTAATCCTCAACTTTACCATATATTTATTTCAAAATTAATGCTGCAGTATTTTAGTCGGAACGGAGGATCATGCTAAGCCATTTGAGGGAGTACAGGCCCTTAAGTTACTTCTCAGAATGTAGTCTACAATCGGATGGTGTTCCGTACTTGCTACTCAGACTTCTTAGTAATAGGAATCATCATCATCATCATCATCTTCGTACCAGACACATGTTACTTGTGGTCGGCGCAACACGTTTTTTTCTTCCATTCACCCTGTCAACCGTCACGATATCATTCACTCCTTTATATTTCACATCACTCCTCACACAATCCATCCATCGTTTCCTTGTTCTTCCTCTCCCTCTCCATCCATCTACATTTATATTCATCACTCTTTTAGTCATATGCGATTCAACCTGCTCATCACATATCGATTCCCTTTCAAGTTTTCTGTAACTGGCGCAACTTTCAAACTTCCTCTAATAAAGGGTGGAACACCTCTTAACGAAGCCGAAAGGCACTTGTTCTCCTCATCATTGCGATATTTTTTTTGTTCTACACCATACCTGGGAACCTTCTAGTTACGGAGATATTAGGGGTCAAAGTTCCAACTTTTTGACAAGTTTTTAATGTAAGATTTACTTTAAACACCTCCACGACCCCCGTACTATTCAATCCATCCATCAACACAATGTTTTGAGTGCGTTGCATTGAGTTCTACCACAAAACATGATTTTTCACCCCAAAAAAAATGTCGTTTCCCAGCAATATTTTTTGCTGTACAGAATGCTTGGTTGACGGCTTCGTGATGAGGTCTTTTACACCCTACTCATTCCTCACTTTACCCATTCTTGTCACACCAGTCCACTGTGCGGATTTGCAACCGCGTGAACAAGTAATACACAAAAATAAATTGTAGACAAGTAACGATTAGATTTATTAAAATACTAGCTGACCCGCGCAACTTCGTCTGCGTCACATGAGAGAGAGAGGGTTCTATCATGGGGTTTTGGTTTCCGCACTTAGTCCCTAAAGTGGACCATTGTGCGTGAGCCGTGGTGGCCGTTCACTCCAACCAGCCCACCTCCCTCCAGAAGCAGATTAAACTTCCCGGTCTTCTCAGGGCGTCCGCAAGGGATCTTGGTGTTCCCAGGGTCTCCTCGCGAATCTTGGTAACGCCAGTGCACTCTAGGAGCACATGCGCCACCGTTTCCTCCGCCTCCATGCATGCTCTGCACAGGGGACTGTCAGTGATTCCTAGGGTGTGGAAGTGTTTATTTAGTGAACAGTGTCCAGTGATGGTCCCCGCCACCAGTCGTAGGCTATCTCTGTCCAGGCGCAGAAGGCGCCTGGTCAGCTTTGTGTCCAGGGATGGCATAGCTTCCTTGGATTGCCTACACCCTGGTGCCGAGGTCCACCATTTCTCCGCTTGTATTCGAGTGTGTTCCCTTAACCAGCTTCTTAGTTGCTTGAAGGGAATAGGCACAATGGGCTCGGGTCCGTAGGGTTGTGTGCTGGATCCTCTTCTGGCAAGTTCATCAGCCGCATCGTTCCCAAGTGATCCACTGTGACCTTTGATCCATTGTAGTGTTATCGTGTTATGGTTTAGTACCGTGATTCGTTCTAGGGCATTATGGCATTCTAGTATCAATCTCGACGTTATCTGATTACTCTTTAAGGATTGAAGAACTGAGGCACTGTCGGATAGTATTCGAATATTGGTATCCGTAACTTCCCTGGCCTCTATAGCGTGTGCCGCTTGGATGATACCCACACACTCTGCTTGGTAAACAGAGTTGAGTACTCCAAGGGGTTTGGCTATTTTAATGTTTAGGTCGTCGGAGAACACCCCGAAACCTGTCCCGTCGTCGGTTTTTGATCCATCAGTGTAGATTCTTAGCTCTTTCGTACCTGAATAGTCATACAACTCCGCTGTGAGCTCTATGTTGTAGTGTTTTTGAAAGCAGTGGGTCTTCAAGATTCTGTCGCTGGGTGATGCCATCATGGGCTGTTCTTTGATAGCATCTTCTCTGATGCGTGTGTGTTTAATTCTGGAATCGTTCCTTAGGGTGCCAGATACTTCGAGTCTGAAAGTCGCTATGGCCGCCTCCTCTCTTACTACGAGGTGTAGAGGTGGTAGCCCCAGCATCGCCTGTAAGGCAGCAGTGGGGGAAGTTCTCATGCTGCCGGTGATTGCTACGCAGGCAAATCTTTGTAGTTTCTCGAGATCCTTTTGGGTCGTACTTAGGTTGGTCCTGGGCCACCAAACTAAAGAGCCGTATGTAATGATTGGTCGGATAACTGTGGTGTATAGCCAGTAGGTGATTTTGGGGCTTATGCCCCAATTTCTCCCGAGGAGTCTCTTACATTGCCATAGGGCTATACTGGCTTTTGTGATGATGTATTCGGTGTGTTTTGCCCAGTTCAGCTGCTTGTCCAAAAAAATACCCAGGTATTTGGTTTCAGTCGATAGGCTTAGGGTTGTTCCAAAGAAGCTTGGTAATTGTAACGTTGCCAGCTTCCTTTTCTTTGTGAAGAGGACGAGTTCGGTTTTGGTAGGGTTCACTGCTAGTCTGTATTCCTTGCACCAGTCTTCTACTATCCTTAGGGCTTGGCGCATAAGGTTGCATAGTGTGTTTTCGTGTGTGCCGTTTATTATTATGGTCAGATCATCGGCATAGCCCACCGTGTAGTAGCCTCTGCTGTTGAGACGTTTGATGAGGCTGTCTACTACGAGGTTCCATAGTAGTGGCGAGAGGACGCCACCTTGGGGGCAGCCCTTCGCCACTATTGCTCTGGTGGTGTCGTTTACCGTAACTTGTACGGCTCTTAGTCGGAGCATGTTTGTGATCCATCCTCGCAGGGTCGAGTCCACACCGTGTTCCTCAAGGGCTGCGTTGATGCTATGGAAGACGGTTTTGTCAAAAGCGCCTTCTATGTCAATGAAGACGGCTAGTGAGGAGCATTTGTGGTCCACTGCACATTCGATCTTGGAGATCACACTGTGCAGCGCGGATTCTGTTGATTTTCCTGAGGAATACGCGTGTTGTTGTTTGTGGAGCGGTCGCTCCCGAAGAGGTCCGTCCCGAATGTGTCGATCACAGAGCCTCTCGAGGGTTTTCAGTAGGAAAGATGTTAGGCTTATTGGTCTGTACGCTTTAGGTTGTGTATAATCTGGTTTGCCTGGTTTAGGGATGAAAATTACTTTCACCTCTCGCCATGCAAGTGGTATGTATTTCTGTGCTATGCAGGCTCGGTAGATGGCGGTCAGCCACGGCGTTAGGACGTCTACTCCCCATTGTAGCAGGGCGGGGAAAATTTCGTCTAAGCCTGCGGATTTATATGGTTTAAAAGTCTTTATTGCCCATTTTATTCTCTCTGCGGTTACTATGGTGCGGGCTCTGGCCCAGTCTTGATCATTTGGTGTGTGCGTTGGCTCACTTGCCCAGGTTCTGTCCTCAGAGAGATTGCAGTCTGGGAAGTGGGTTTCCAGAAGGATTTTACTTGTTTCGTGGTCCGACTTGGTGTAAGTGTTATCTGAGGTTTTCAGCGACCCGAGGGTGCGATCCTGATCGGTAGATAGGATCTTTCTCACACGCGCGGCTTCGCTGTTCGATTCAATTTCTTCGCAGAACTTCCGCCAGGCGGCCCTGCTGGCATTCCTGACTTGTTTTTTGAAGGTGTATTGTGTTTTCTTGTATGAGTCCCAGTCTTCTGGTAGTCTGGAGTTTTTGGCTCTGTTGAATTGTTTGCGCATGGTATGCCTGAGCTTACTAAGTTCCGCATTCCACCAGGAGTTACCCTTGCTCTTGGTGCTTGGATCTTTTAATTTGCAGCAGGCGTGGTAGGCTTCAATTATAAATTCTGAGAGTTTTGTCACGGTTTCTTCAAGTTGTTTGGGGTCTGTTAGAGCTTTGGGCGTTTGGTGCTGCGTTAGTAGGGAGGCCAACAGCCGTTTGTAGCCGGGTACATTGGTACGGCGTGGGTTGCGTCTAGGATCAGGTTTTTTAAAACTAGCTACTAGTGAGAAGCGAATCCTTCTATGGTCAGAGCAGGAAGGCTCGTTGGATACGTGCCAGTCAGAGATGAGTTTTGCCGCGTTTTCCGAAGCCAGCGTTAGGTCAATGATCGTTTGTCCGCGGGATGTGACCCAAGTGGGTTCCGAGCCGCGGTTTGCGATGTTAAGGTTAGTGGAGAACAAATATGTGCATAGTACCTCACCTCTATTGTTGGCTTTGGTGCAACCCCAAAGCGGGTGATGGGCGTTCGAGTCCGTGCAGATGACCAGGTCCAGGTTGGCATCTTCACAATACCTTACCAGGTCGGCCATACCTTTTGGTGGGCAGTCTTCATCCTCGCCTGGCATGTATACCGAGGCCAGGACGATATCAGGTGCGTCGCCGTCGGTTTTGATCCTGACGGCTGTTAGATCTCTGGAACATAATTGCGTGAGTGTGGTGGTGGGAAAATCTTTGGGTATATAGGCACAGGTTCGTGGTTTATCTGTGCCCTGTGTGTCGAGGATCAGCTTACCTCCAATGTTACCAAGGCCGCATATTCTGTTATTACGGATCCAAGGCTCTTGGATGAGTGCAATGGTTCGGGGTTCCATCTCCAGTGCCCTGCGCAGGCAAGCAGTAGCCGTCTGGCTATGCTGGAGGTTGGTCTGGATGATATTTAGGGGACGGGATGTGGGAGGCAGGTGGGTGGAATTAGGGAGAGATGGATCCATCGGACCAGCTTCAGAAGTCGGTGACCTTGTTTAATTGATTTAGTGTTTTTGTCACCGACTCCTGAAACTTGACCTTTGATTGATTTGGTGTTTTTCTCACCGGCTTCTGAAGCTAAAGTTATTTTTCACTTTTTTGTGGTTTTGTTTTAGTGTTTTTTTTTTGTTTTTCTTTTAGTGTATTTTTTTGTCCTTTTCTTTTTGTGTTTTTTTTGTTTGTTGTTTTTTTTGAAGTCGGTTTTATTTTTGGCAAAAAAGTTTTATTTTATTTTTCCATTTTTTGTTGTAATATCCTATACTTACAAATATTTGCTATGCATTCATTGTACATGGTTAACAATACATGTCATGGTAATAGGCTTATCCCCAATAAATGGAACATAACATGCCATAACTGTCGAAATCCGGGTGTACTGTACACATCTATGTACCCCTCAGAGCAAACAGGTGTAATGTTACGTCATGATGTTGTTTAAACAATGAACATCCAACCGATTGGAGCTATCACAACAGATTTGCCGTCTATTGTTGAAGAGTTCCATTGTATATCTCCGAAGATCAGCATCAGATCTTCACCAAATTAAAATGGGACCACCTCAGGAGTATACTCTTTCAAGTAAAAAAAGAATTTTGAAAATCGGTCCACAAATGGGAGACAAATCAGGTAAATTGTACACATCTGCGTACCCCCTCAGAGCATACAGGCGTGATGTTACGTCATGATATTGTATAAACAATGAACATCCAACCGATTGGAGCTATCACAACAGATTTGCCGTCCCTTTTTGAAGAGTTCTATTGTATATCTCCGAAGATCAGCATCAGATCTTCACCAAATTAAAATGGGACCACCTCAGGAGTATACTTTTTCAAATAAAAAAAGAATTTTGAGAATCGGTCCACAAATGGGAGAGAAATCAGGTAAATTGTACACTTCTGCGTACCCCCTCAGAGCATACAGGCGTGATGTTCCGTCATGATATTGTATAAACAATGAACATCCAACCGATTGGAGCTATCACAACAGATTTGCCGTCTCTTTTTGAAGAGTTCCATTGTATATCTCCGAAGGTCAGCATCAGATCTTCACCAAATTAAAATGGGACCACCTCAGGAGTGTACTCTATCAAATGAAAAAAGAATTTTGAAAATCGGTCCACAAATGGGAGAGAAATCAGATAACATACATAAAAAAAAAAAAAAAAAATACATACACACGAACATATAACCTCCGCCTTTTTTGAAGTCGGTTAAAAAGTTATCTACATTGATTTCGTAAATTTTACGTGATGCTTGATCATCGAAACAGACAAACAGACAAAAATTCCAAAAATGCTGGAAATGAGTTCTGTTGGTTATCCTTTCACACCCTGGATTTTTTTTTTCGAAATCTTTTCGATGCACAAAAATGATTTTTCTACAGATTTATTATATGTATAGATCAAGCGTCACCACTTTCTTAGTGAAAGAGATATTTCTCACTAATGAATTATTTCCCAAACAAAGCAATATTGCTATCAATATGCATCAGACAAAAGAAGCCTCTATAACGACGTAAACATGGGGGTGTAGATAGAGAGCTAAGCTGCATCGTCTAGACAGCGGGGGCGTTGACCTCTCCGAGACGTAACCCCTGATAACGCAGACGGGGTGGGCAGCATTGTGGGTTGAGACGGTTATAAATTTTATATTGAGTTTTTTTTTTAAAGACCGTCCCTTTGCAAACTCTTTAATTTGGACAGACATCTTTTTGTCTTGAATCTTGAACTTGTCGTCTGACCGATGTGTGGTAGAGACAGAAATAACGCTTGGCCAAAATAAAGGGTGTTTAGGCCCTTAACGAAGCCGAAAGGCACTTATTCTCCCCGTCATTGCAATCATTTTTTTGTTCTGCACCATACAACCCTACCTACCTACCTGGTAGGTGGGAACCTACTAGTTACGGAGGAGTTCAAAGTTCCAACTTTACAAAACCCTTTTTTTATGAAAAATGCCTTGTGGCGCATAAAAACATTGTGGTACACTTGTTTAAGTTTCTAATACATCACTTATTTTACAATTTATTGATAAAACAGTAAATTGTAAAATAAGTAGTGTATACAGTAAATTGTAAAATAGCATGTTTTTGGTGAAATGGAACGCACTGTCAAAACGAATCGTCCTCGATAACGCCGGTATTGACTTCAAGGTTCATTGTGTAAAAAAAAACACTTTTATTTGAAAAGTGCTTAAAGTTTCACTAAAATTGTATTATAATATTGTTATTGCAATTTTTAAGCACATACAATTAGTAAAATTATTTTATTAAGGACAAGGCAGATTGTGGATAATGACGTCAAATCATGGCCGCGAAAGCTACGGACGTTTGAACTGACGTAGAAAATTGCAGGAGTTTAATGTTATTTTTGTGCGACAAGCAGTAGTTGAACTTAACTTCTAATGAGAGGTTTTCTTTTTGAGGTATTAAAAAAAAACTTAGTTTCCAAGAATTCTATAGATGGCGTTGAACTTACTATGATAGTTGGTGCCAAAACCAAAACGCTTGGAAAAATGAACATTGTGTCACGTCACATACTCTCGTTGACTGACACTTTCATTTGCTTAACCTTCCGAATATAACCTAGTTTTCTCGCGCTTTCTTAAAATCAGTTTTATTAGGTTCCGTTCCTTGCATTATCATACTAACTCCTAGCGTCATCTATCCAGCGACTAGGGAAGAGCTAAAAAGAAAATCCCTCATTATTTTACTTGGATTGATAGTACTGTATTTTATTGATTTAAGTGAAGAAAAAAAATTACGTGCATATTGGGATAAGGGCAAGAGTATATGAAACACAATGGTGCCGATTCTCTTGTTCACAAACAAAACTAAATTTAAGTTGAATGCATCTTTTTCTTTCTATTTCATTATGAAAAGGACAGAAGATAAATATTAGTTTAATCCTGTCAAATTAGTCAGCACCTGACGTAATTTGATGTAATTTTAGTAGTCAACTTTTTAATCGCGTCTAAAACTTGTATGGCGCTGATTAATTTGACAGAACATAACTAAAATTTATCTTCTGTCCTTTTCTTAATGAAATAGAAAGAAAAAGATGCACTGAACTCAAATTTGGTTTAGTTTGTAAACAAGGGAATCGGCACCAATGTTTTGATTTGGCCTAGTCTGTTCCACAGCTAGACAAAGACCTTCCCCATTCTTTTCCAACTCTCTGGGTGTTCTGCCTTCTCGGCCAATCAGTCAGGAACGAGGCCAAATCATCACGCCAGCATTTCTTGGGCCTACCTCGGTGACGACGGCTGTCCTCAGGCACATACTGTGTGACGATTCTGACCCATCTGTCCTGACCCATCTGTCCTGACTCATCTGTGCTGACCTCTTCTGTCCTGACCCATCTGTCCCGACCCACCTGTGCTGACCTATCTGTCCTGACCCATCTGTCCTGACCCATCCTGGAAATGATTTTAAAGTAACGTGCCTGTGTGTAGCAATAATCACACTAATATTGTAAAAGGCGAAAGTTTGTGTGTGTGTTTGTTTGTTACTCCTTCACGCACAAACGGCTGAACAGATTTGGATGAAATTTAGCACTCATATAGTTTATAACCTGGATTAACACATAACACATACTTTTTATCCCGGTAGTAAGATTCCATGGGACAGTTATCAAACTTCATGCGAGCGAAGCCGCGGGCACCAGCTAGTTAAAAAGTAAATAAACGAAAGATTCTAGACATAACACAGAGTCTTTGACCTGAAATCCCCTAAAGGTAAGCGGGGGTGTACAGTACACCCACATTTCTGTAATTTTTTTTTGTTTATCACAATATCTAATTTCTCGCAACTAATTAGTTATTGAACTTATTATGTTTACGAGTATAAAAGGTTGGAATCTTCTTAGAAACTGAGGTTGATCTTATTGGGAAAGTCACCCTTATAAGTCACAATAACAAGACAACTTTTGTTTTGTCCACATCTTCGGTTGCCTATATTTCAGATTTTCTTATTTAATTTAAATTCTTTCTTATGGGAAAGAGTGCCGTGTGGTATCCGGCAGAGTAGAATAGAACCAACCCATTACACTGACGGGTGTCGTATAAGGCAACTAATGTCTGAGGCAGAACACCTTGCGCCTCCGTAGACCAGAGAATGGGCAGCAGCGTTTTCTGTTAGTCTTTCATCACTGCGATCTCCAATCCGCCTGCCAAGCGTGGAGATTACGGCAAATTCCTCCCGTCATGGGAGAGGCTTATGTCCAGCAGTGGACGTTATGGGCTGTTGTTGTTATGGGAAATTACCCATTACCTTCTTATAATTCAGAGGATATAGCCGCTTGGTCTGTGGATGGGTGACCACCCATTACATACCGAGTTACCTCCGTGCATTGGAAAACACGTCAAGCCGTTGGTCTCGGCTGTCATTTGTAGATCTTTGACAGTCGTTACAGGTAGTCAGTGGCTCGAAAGTCTGACAACCAGTCTTACCAAGGGTATCGTATAATCCAGTACTAACTTTACATACGTTCGTGACCCACGTATTTTTGAGTGCGTTACATTGGGTCCTACCGTGAAACGTAATTTTACACAACAACAAAAAGAGTCGTTTCCCAGTAATGATTATTTTTTGCATAGAGTTACTTAGTTTGGTCCGCTTACACCGTGTAGATCAATAAATAATACATCGTGTAAACAAACTAACAAACACATTTTCCTTTAACATTATAGTAAGATGGTTTCTAGTAAGAGTTATTTAACTAAAGGTACTCCAGACAAGTCACCTCAACCGCTGTCCATGGGTTGAGAAGGACATATTGTTGTGTCTGGCTCTATAAATAGACTCAGTGATACCAGCGAATCAAAATAGACCGTTATCAGTAGAGGCAAATGTGTGTGTGTTGCCAAGTGGGGACGATTTACCTGTTTCATGGGATACTAGCTGTTGCCCGCGGCTTAGATCGGGTAACTGTCCCACGGGATCATACTACTGGGATAAAAAATATCCTATTTGTTAATCCAGGTTATAAACTATCTGTGTGCTAAATTTAATCTAAATCAGTTTAGTAGTTATTGCGTGAAAGAGTAATAAACATCTATCCATTCACACAAAGTTTCGCAATTTTATAATATTAGTAGGATTGGAGTTTTTTTGCTGGATTCTTTTGTTATTCTAACTCATTGCAAGTTTTTTTTTTGTTTTGTTAATGGCATAGTGTCCGTAGTGTCCTGGCTTGCCATTTCACTTATTTAAAAACCCTTTTATTCTGATTTTTCTCGTTTTTGTGTGTTGTTAAAGTATATCTTTATAATCTGCATGCCTCTTGGCAAACCTTTTATTAATTTTAATTCGTATCTGACTGGCATCACTTTGGGTTCTATCAGAATATCAGCGCTGTGACGTTTTGTCATCATGCTAATATTTGGCTTTTTACAGGATCAATTTCGTTCGCTTTTTTATGTTTACTTTATAAATAATTTAGTTGTACTGTTAATTTAACCATTTATTCTGTGTGTTTTGTCCTGTGCGGGTTATTAAATGCTTTTGTTTTCTTTCAAAGGGGTGTATTCTTTGTTTTCAATTTCAAGTCACTCTTCTCCAGTGAGGGCCCGCTGTAAGTCTTATCTCTCTCTCTTGTCTTTCTCTCTTTTGTCTTGTCTCGTCCTCCCATGTCCTTAGAGGTGTTCCCCGGCTTTGTTTGCTATTTCTAGGATCATCAATCACCCACTGCTGGGTATAGGCCTCCTCTTCCCCTTCTTCTGCCACACTTTCCGGTTCTGTGCGTCAGCTATCCAGGCGTTTCCCGCGATATCGTCGACCCAACGAACTTTAAGATGGCCCTGGTTTCTTCGGCTTGGCTACCACTCGGTCAAAGCCTTGCTTCATCGGCCATCTCCTCGTCTAGCCTGGTGATTTCTAAAATACCAGTCCGTTATTATTTTGCTCTATTTCTCCAGTTTTGTTCTCATCATCTAGGCTTACTAAAAGAGTGTCCATAGAGCTTCTTGACCGTTCTTCTCCATAGAGATCTACGCCTTGGAATGGGCAGTAGCTTGTTTTTTTTTGTGACGAGAAATAGTAAAAAAATATGTCACATCTATATTTTAAAGCTTGTTTTACATTTTTTTTCTGTAAATACTATCACGCCTGATATTCACTACTCGACTAGACAAAGGTGTACTTGTAGGACCACATGTTTTTTTTGGGTTTTCTAGACCTATTTGATAAACTTGCATACATACATACCTAGAAAAGTGACAATCGCTTTAAAAACGTTTAGTTTTTAACATTTCCAAAAGGAGGAGGTTCTCAATTCAATTGGTATTTTTTTTTTTTTCTACAAAAACTTATACGTAACGTATCGAAAAGAGCTTTTCGATAGCTTATGTCATGCTATGCTGTTAGAATATCATTGTGCAGGATTTAACATCACGCTACTGAGAAATTCCTGATGGAAAAACCTAATAACGCTTTGTCTGACCCGGGAATCGAACCCAGGACCTCATGCTAGGCAATCACGCTTGTGACTGACCAGCAAGACAGAGAGGTGTCAGTTTTTTTTCCTCGTAAATAAGCATTTTCTAATTAATTTTTCTTATTGGTAACAAAGAATCTCGTTGCGTTCAAATTGATCACCCAAGTTCTTCTAAAAAAACAACGTAATAATAAAACTAACATAAAAACATAATCCCCAATTATATTTTCGAAACACAAAGGAGTCTACGCAATCGGTCTAGGTTCCACCAAGGGTGATAAGGGCAGTATCAGTACAGCTAGCAACACCGTCGCGAGCAGGCTGTCTAACGTTTGTTGCCTTTGCCTCCGTTAGTTTCTCTCTAACTGTCATGGGGGATGCACGCTCCATGTTTACATTTTCGCGCGAAAATTTTAGTCTGTGGTTCTTATGTTTCGTGAATTGAAAGTTTTGATACAAATGAAATAGTGCTTTTTGAATGTTTTGTGATGTTTTAGTGTTGAAAATAACTGTGTGTGTATGTGTTTTTTGTAGAAATGGTGATTAGAAAAGGTAGGTTTTGGGAGGGATTATTTTTTGGGAATTACTAGGTACTTAGTGCTTTTTTATTATGGGACTAGCGTAATTTGCGAAACGTTGGTGTAGTATAGACACACTTTTGCGTTACTCTTCGGAGATAAAAGACATGACGTGATGTTTGTAAAGTGAAGATTTTATGTAGGTAAGCAGTGGTAGTTTGTGATATTTTAATTTTATTGAATCTCAAAATTGAGTATACTTGTGCGATTTAAGTTCATCAAGTTTTCTGAAATCTTTCCATAAATTATCTATACTAATATTATTTATGTGTTTGTATGTAGGGGGAAATCTCCGGAACTAATAATCCAATTCTAAAAATTCTTCCACTAGCAGAAAGCTCAATTATTTGTGGGTGCTATAGGATATACATTATATTTATATCATGTATAAGAGCCGAGTGTAAAGGAAGATATGGCTAGAAAGGAGGGGTCTGATGAGATGACGAGTTATAGAGAAGTGTGGGAGAAGAAGATATGCTGCGCCGACCACTAATTAATTGGAGTAAGGGCAAGAAAATTATGGTGCTCTAGGATTAAGTCTAACTTAGATATGGTCTAGATTCTAGACTCAATTTAAAAAACAGGGTACATTAAATAGTTTTCTCATGATACGTGTAAAACCACGGCCCACAGCCAGACTTTCTTAATCGTGTGGTTAGTGCGTAACCGGGCCTTGTTTTATGAAGCTGACATTCCGACATATATGTCAAAAAATGATAAAATTGTTGAATTGTCGCGCTTAGGCTGTTTTATGAACGTGACATATATGCAAAATGCGACACAGGGCGACGCTACAGACCGACAAGTCAGACAGGAGCTTTGCCCTCTGTCGCGAAATAATTTGACTGTGATTTTTTGACATAAGTCGAGTTTCATAAAACGCGTTCCTAGATGACAATTATGTGAAGATTTCACCTGTCGCTTTTTGACATATATGTCACATTCATAAAACAGCCTAAGCGCGACAATTCTACAATTTTGTCATTTTTTGACATATATGTCGGATTAACAGGGCCCTGGTGTCAGAGTTTGGATTGACTTGGCATTACATGAGCACAGTTAGCAGGACATAAAGACTGTAACTCTACAGCAGGAGCTCGTCAATTAAATGCAATTCTCGTAACCACGACGCCATTTTTTACGACTTATTCAAACGAGGAGCAAGGGTAAAAATATTGCTGTAGGTCATGTCATAAGGTTAGTGAACGTCTGACCAAGGTTGCATAACTGGAGGGCAACACACCTATATTCACGCCTGTAATCTCCGAAGGGTGCGGTGTGTGCCTCAGTACTACACCCAATTTTCGTCATAGGGGCGAGCCTATTGCCGTCAACCGGGCGCAAATACAGTCTCAGGATTACTACTACTACAACAACAGCCCGTAACGTCCACTGCTGGACATAAGCCTCTCCCATGTTGGGAAGAATTTGCCGTAATCTCTACGCATGGCAGGCGGATTGGAGATCGCAGTGATGAAAGACTAACAGAAAACGCTGCTGCCCATTCTCTGGTCTACGGAGGCGCAAGGTGTTCTACCTCAGACATTAGTCGCCTTATACGACACCCGTGAGTGTAGTGGGTTGGTTCTATTCTACTCTGCCGGATACCACACGGCTAACCCTCAAAACATTAGCTATCCAGCAACCTAATAAAAGATAAAAGAACCTACAGCTCTGCTGACCCATCGCTGTTTGTCTCAAGGACACGTTACGGGTCACGTGAGCGCGTCAACGCGTCTGACCCACTCTGGTCCACTCGGCTGTGACGAGACAACTGTTTATGTACCCACATGTATGTATTATATGTGTTGTATGTGTGTGGGGTACGTGTTGCCATGCGATGTCAGAGTACATTGTTAAAGTGTGGCTTACTGGGCATTGAGAGCAGCGGCAGCGGTGGCCCAATGGTGGGTTCGTAAGTCGGGGGTGCGAACCCAGACAGGCGTATTACTCTGTGTAATTTATTTCATCACCACTGCTTTCAAAACGGTGAAGGAAAACATCGTGAGCAAACCGGCATGTCCTAGAACCAAAAAATTGAAGACATGTGACATCTACCAACCCGCACTGGGCCCGCGTGGTAGATTATAGTCCATTCCCTCTCATAGAGAGGATGCCGTGTGTCCCAGCAGTGGGAACATTATAGACTGATTATGCTATACGTGGAATTTACAAGAGTAGCGTGAGATGCGCCCCCTGCTAGATAGACCATCATCTGACTGCCTTTTCCTTCATTGGGGTCGTCTTCCACCAGTATTACCCGATGCAGCTGAATACCAGTATTTTATATGGAGCGACTGCCTATCAAACTTTACCGCCAGGTTATCGGCAAATATAAATAAATAACCACCCGATTTTAACTCTGCGTACGCCATGGTAGTAAACAAAATTCAAATTTTCTTATGCAGGTCAGTGTCTGTAATACTGATTAAATCTGTGATAGTGTTAATTATTATAATTCTGTAACTACATACGTGTGTTACTTGCACGAATCATGTTATTATCTGACCTGTAAATTGTAAAAAGGCGCATTCACCTTAAACAAGCCGCTTTTAAAACGTGAACGCACTGCAAATCAATTGTACATAAAATAATATCAATTATGTATTAGTCTTTGTGTCTGTCTATCCGTTTTGGTCGTGTACATTAGTATGCTAGACAAGTCTGAGTGATAAGGATCTTACTTGCGTTAGGGCAGACTGCCTTCTTAGTCGAGCAATGAGAAAACATAGATAAGATAGACTATAGAGGTCAAGGTTACCGACGTAGCCCGAAGAATTGCCAAACTTAAGTGGCACATTGCTCGCAGAACGGATGGCCGATGGGGCCGAAAAGTTCTGGAGTGGCGACCGCGAACCGGAAGACGTTGCATTGGAAGGGCTCCCACTAGGTGGACAGATGACCTGGTGAAGGTTGCGGGATTCCGCTGGATGCGAGTCGCACCGGTCAATGTGGCGACACTTGGGGGAGGCCTATGTCCAGCAGTGGACGTTTTCGGCTGAAATGATGATGTTGATGATGATAGAGGTCAACGCTACAGGCTATTACACTGTGACCGTGGGACTGCCAAGTCCTAGACACCCAAGACACGCACGTCTGATTTTTCGAATTCATGCGCGTATTGTTTAATTATCACTTGCTTCGGTGAAGGAAAACATCGTAAGGAAACCAGCATGCCTGAGTGATATTTCTCGACGGCATGTGAAGCCAAGTCAGAGGCCCATGGGCGACATAAAAACTCTGACACCAGGTTAGACACTAACCACACGATAAGCAAGCCGATAAGTTAGCCGTGTGTATCCGGCAGAGTAGAATAGAACCAATCCATTACACTCACGGGTGTCGTATAAGGCGACTAATGTCTGAGACAGAACACCTTGAGCTTCCGTAGACCTGAGAATGGGCAGCAGCGTTTTCTGTTAGTCTTTCATCACTGCGATCTCCAATCCGACTGCCAAGCGTGGAGATTACGGCTAATCCTCCCATCATGGGAGAGGCTTATGTCCAGGAGTGGACGTTACGGGCTGTTGTAGTAGTAGTAGTTGTAGTAAGCAAGCAAGCAACGCTACTAGACTTCAAATACAGCCTCGTAAAATTCCTGTACACTTTTGAAACAGAGGGTTCAAATCAAACTACAATCTATCAGGGGAAAACCTGCTCAGGAGGAGATTCATTGATGACTCATCAGGTGTAAATGTTGTGCTGTTCAACAAACGATGTCGCACTTAATATCGTGTCCTGCGTGTCCTGTTGTTCACAACAGAAACTGATGAACACTGAGCCACCAAACTCGTAGCTCACTTCTTTGCCGACACAATTTAGTTTACTGTCGATACAGAATATCAAAAATGTATTGAACTGATATAAGGTCCTATTGAAATTATTATGTCAATGTTACTGGCGTTCGAAAAGCGATAGTTACTTTGTCTAGAACCTCAAAAAAAAAACAAAAGATAGTGAAAATCATCAGGAGCTCGTGGCTAAATAATAACAGCCGCTCGGATCGATCTTCAGGTTAAGCCGCGGTTGTCTAGGTTGGTCCGTAGATAGATGGGTGACCAACCCATACCGAGTTTCCTCCGCGGCTCGGAAAGCACGTTAAGCTTTGGTACCGACTATCATTTGTAGATCTGACAGTCGTTACAGGTAGTCAGTAGCCCCAAAGTCTTACAACCAGTCTTACCATGGGATAATATGTTTTCCAGTACTAACTGGGTTGTGGAGATCAGATAGACAGTCGCTCCATGTAAAATACTCTACGTATGTATATAAGAAACGATGGACGGATGGACTGTGTGAAGGATGATATGGTGAGAGAGGTGGTGTCTGATGAGATGACGAGTTATAGAGAAGTGTGGGAGAAGAAGATATGCTACCTTAAATAAATTGGGATAAGCAAAAGAATGATGGAACAAAGTATTTAATAAATAAAATAAAACTCATCATCTGCCTAGCCTTTTCCAACTATGTTGGGGTCGGCTTCCAGTCTAACCGGATGCAGCTGAACACAAGTATTTTACATGGAGCGACTGCCTATTTGACCTCCACAACCCAGTAAGTACCGGGTAATATTTTTTATTACGTTTTTTTTGTCTATACTACTTTATTATTGTAAGTCTGTTATTCTTAGTCTATTATTAGATCTCTTTTTAGCAAAGAAGCTTTATTATACTAAAAATGTTGTGTACACCTATAATTGGTTCGTACATTAGAACCATAGCAAGTGTACTTTTATCAATAATGTTATTTGTATGTACTGTTGGTGCACCTATTTTAAATAAATAAGTATTACTATACCCCTTTGTAAGACTGGTAATCAGACTTTGTGGGCCTCTGACTACCTAACGACTGTCAAAGATCTACAAATGACAGCCGGGACCAACGGCTTAACGTGCTATCCGAGGCACGGAGGAAACTCGGTATGTAATCGGCGGTCACCCATCCACAGACCAACCTAGGCAAGCTCAGTTTAACCTAACGATCGACCCGAGTGGCTGTTATTATTTAACCACAATCTCCTCCTAAATAAAATAAAACTAAAAATACTTTATTTCAGACCTTGATCCATATGATGTTAGTAACAAACGAAAAACATGATTTATTTCATATAAGTATCTGCTGCACTCACCAGACGCACCGGGTGTACACGTACCCAATGCGCCATGATGGTGCATCACGGCTTATCACTAATGACTTTCAGAATGTCATTGCCGCTCCCACGCACTCTGCGCATCATAGAAGCAGTCTTCTTATGTAGAATGGCACTGAAACCGTCAATACGTGCTTTCGCAAACATCCCTGACGAGCTACAGTAACGTGGGAGCCCCAACAACATCCTGAAGGTATTATTATACTGAACTCTGAGGGCGTTGTATGCCCTCTGCGTATATCGATCCCACAGAGTGCACGTGTACAAAGATTGACAGAAAGCCTTAAAAAGAGTTATTTTTACTTCTGGTGTACAACGTGCGAACCTGCGGGCCAACATATTACATCGGACAGCCAACGCCCTTCGTTCCCTTTCCATAGCAGCATCATCCTTTAAGTCCTCCGTAACTATGTGCCCCAAGTACTTAAAATCTAGCACTCTTTCAAGAGCCCCCAACATAACTGGTGGCATATTATATGCTGGTTTTTTATGCTTCGGCCTAAACACAAGTTTGCTTTTTTGCACATTCTGTACGAGCCCGTGCGCTTCTGCATAGACCTCACAAACCGCCAACAACTTCCTGAGTGCGCTAATTGACGGACTCAGCACCATGTCGTCCGCATAACTAATAGTAATCTACACTAATATTATAAAGAGGAAAAAATTGTATTTTTGTGTGAATGGTTGTAATGAATAAACTCAAAAACTACTGGACCGATTTCAAAAATTATTTCACCATTAGAAAGCTACATTCACCTTGAGTAACATAGGGTATATTTTATCCCCGTACTCCCACGGGAACGGGAACTACGCGGGTGAAACCGCGTAACGTCCGCTAGTGACATAACGTGAAACACAACAAAGAAAAATATGGTGTGTATGTAAGTAGGTACGTGACAACCGCAAGACCGACTGACACATAGATGATAAGTTAATATAGCTACGTATTAGTTAGAGTTATGACTTATGATTTATGTTGTATTGTTGATAATAAGTACTTGGGGCCATTGATATTGTAGGTGTCACTTACATTTAATATCATGCCTTATTCCCAAGAGTTTAAGTAGTAAAACAGAATAACATTTGCTACGATTTTGTCGAAGTAAACGTGGGTGTTTGTGCACCAATATGTAAACACTTAACAACTTTTAAAAGTGTTTTTCTCCTATTGTTCTGATTAAAATTTCATGTTGTTACGAACATTGTATTTTAGAACTAAATTTTTATGAAAAATTAATACCTATATTTTTTTTGTTTTACCCCATACCTGGGAACCTTCTAGTTACGGAGATATTTGAGGTTAAGGTTCCAAATTTTTCGCAAGTTTTTTTTAATTCTTGTTTTTAAGGTAAACGCTTAATAATACTTTACCTTAATTACCTCCATGACCCGTTTACTAATCAATCCATCCATCAGCACAATGTTTTGAGTGCGTTACATTGAGTTCTACGGTAAAACGTTATTTTTCATCCCCAAAAAAAAGTCGTCTCAACGAAATAATTTTTGCGTAGTGACATTGTTTGATGTAGAGAATGCTTGGTTGAAGGCTTCTGGAAGGGTCCCATTTACATCTTATTTTACAGTCCTCCATATTTTACCGTCACAGGATCTTTGTAGAACACGAGTTTTGTTTAATTAGGAGCTGTCACCTTGCTCACCCATCTAGAAACTGACCAAGGCATGTAAGTACAGTTAGAAGTGTTTTTGATCAAACCAAAAAGTGCAGACAAAATCTAGCACTATAATAATTTTTGTTCACTTCTAAAGTTTCGTCAAATAAGCCATCATCATCATTTATTTATTTATTTATTTAACTATTTATGTACACACAGTAAACAACAGAGGAAAATACATTAAAAATATGAATACAAAGGAACTGCTTATTTCTTAAGAAATTTCTTCCAGCAGACCTGCAAAAGGAGAAATGAAAAAGAAATGTAGACAATAGTGTGTGAGAAAAGGAAGAGAATAGACATTGGGTGCCTTACCTAACTTAACCTATTAAAATATATAAATACACATATAAGTAAATATTAATATATACTTATATAAATACATAATGCTAAGATATATAGACTAATAAATATAAATATGTATATAATAAATCATGGTTGAGAGGAAAGGTAATGCTCTTTCACTCTGGATTTAAACAGTGAAATGGTCTTTAAATCACGAATGCTAGGCGGAAGTGCGTTCCACAACCTTACAGCATGGACGGAGAAGTAATAAGAGTAATAGCTGGATTTATGAGGATGGGATTTAAGTAGGGATCGAAGGTGTGATCTACACGGTGCGTCAGTAGGACGAGCATAAGAAAAACGCTCGCGCAGGTAAGAAGGATAGGATGGGTTGTGTAGGATATTGAAAAGGAGACATAGGATCCTAGTGTTCCTGCGAAGGCGGATTGGGAGCCACTTGAGTTCTTTGCGAAGGTGAGAAACGTGGTCATATTTACGGAAACCAAAAATAAAGCGAATACATAAATTTTGCAAACGCTCAAGCTTATTTAATAGCTCCTCAGTAGCATCCAGGTAGCAGGCATCAGCATAATCTATTATCGGCTGAATAAGTGTTTGTGCCAAAGAGATTTTAGTCTTCAAAGGTAGGAGACTCTGAAGGCATTTCAACGAATGAAAAGAGAAGTGAACCTTGCGGCTTACCTCATTGACTTGAGCTCGCCACGACAGATAGGAGTCAATAGTTACACCCAGATCTTTGGCGGTATCTGTATAATCGATGCGAACACCATCGAGGTACAACGGCATCAGAGATGCAACAACGGCTGCGCCACGAACAAATCGGCTGCCTATGACCATGGCCTGAGATTTAGCAGGGTTAATTTGCAATCCAAATGACTTAGCCCAGGCGCAGATACAAACCAGGTCATGATTCATAGCAGCAATGGCAGAATTGGCATCAGCTACTGTAAAGTGCCGGTAGAGCTGCAAGTCATCTGCATAAAGATGGAAGTTAGAAGAGATTACACTGGTAACCATGTTTATGAAAATTGAAAAAAGAAGAGGAGAGAGAACGCTACCCTGAGGGACACCCTCGGTGAGGCTACACCAATCAGAGAAAACCTCATCAAGGCGAACACACTGAGCGCGTCCCCGAAGATAAGAATTGAACCAGGCTAAAGCAGAACAAGAAAAGTTCAAAGATTTGAGGATACCTAGCAAAATGTCGAAATCCACAGAGTTGAAGGCACTACTGAAGTCAAGAGAACGGTAAGTGACTTACTCTCCATTGCCCAGCGGATATCGTCAGTTACTTTCAGAAGTGCAGTGACAGTACTATGACCCGAGCGGAAGCCAGATTGAAAAGGGGATATTAAAGAGTTCGACGCTAAGAAAAATGTCAATTGTTTATGAACTAAGTGCTCAAAAACTTTGGAAAGAAATGGGAGAATAGAAATAGGTCTAAAGTGGGATAGCGAGGATGGATTGTTAACATCATCTGCGTAGCCTTTTCCCAACTATGTTGGGGTCGGCTTCCAGTCTTACCGGATGCAGCTGAAAACCAGTATTTTACATGGAGCGACTGCCTATCTGACCTCCATAACCCAGTTAGTTCTGGGTAATATGATACCCTTTGGTAAGACTGATTGTCAGACTTTCGGGCCACTGACTACCTGTAACGACTGTCAAAGATCTACAAATGATAGCCGGGACCAACGGCTTTCGTGAAATAAGTAAGGGAACATTTTCAATAATAACCCCAAAAAAGTACAAAAAGTTAATAATACCGACAACTGTAGCGAGCTAGTTAAAAAGTGCATTTTTACAACAAAAAAAAAGTTAAAAAATCCGCCAAGCTTATTATTAGCCACCCTATTTGATAACCCTAATACAAAATGTGAACAATTGAAACATTACAGTTGACAATAGTTGTGCAGAATCAATAAAATCAATACTTGGTGCGTGACGGGTTGAAATTCACCCCTGATTTAGGGTTCCGTAAGAGATTTGGAAGATTGTTGTTACAAATTAATAAATGAGTGACTTTTAAACTATTGAAAATAAAGATTGAAAAAACATTGTCTTGTGCTAAATATGGCCGTGTGGTATCCGGCGGCAGAGTAGAATAGAACCAACCCATTACACTCACGGGTGTCGTATAAGGCGACTAATGTCTGAGGCAGAACACCTTGCGCCTCCGTAGATCAGAGCATGGGCAGCAGCGTTTTCTGTTAGTCTTTCATCACTGCGATCTCCAATCCGCCTGCCAAGCGTGGAGATTATGGCAAATTCCTCCCATCAAGGGAGAGGCTTATGTCCAGCAGTGGACGTTATGGGCTGTTGTAGTATTAGTAGTAGTGCTAAATATGAGGAAAATGTTTTGTTTTAAAACTTCTGTACAAAAAAAATATAGAAAATAAACCTTTGACATACGAAACAAAAAACGAACTGTCTCTTTAACTTCTCGTAGCAGTCAAGACGATTCATACGTATTTAAGTCTTTTTCGAAGAAATCGGTAGTTCTATTTGTAAACAGCGTCTGGACTCATCTAAAACAAGACCTTGATAAGCTGGCCTTAAGGAGATTCTCGGGGACCTCGCTCAAATCCTGAAAATACCGTGGGTTTAAAGAAGTTTGTAGATGAATCCTTTTGTGCGTTTTCAATATAAAAAATATATTTTAAACTAAAGGTCATCACAAAAACATTGTATTGTTTAAAATTTTAATAAACTTACTCAAATTTTATCAAAAAATCGTAACAAATAGGTCCATTTTCAACCTAAATTGAAAATTTTCTCTAATAACGGCTCAATAACTCGGCATGAATTTTATACCAAAAAATACGTAATGACGTATTTAACAATGTTTATTGATTTTTTTCTCTTATTTCTTTTAATATTTTAAAATATATAATAAAAATCCGAAATTTCGCGAAAAGCACTACGTCACTCCCGCATTCGTCCCTCTCTCTCTCGTCGTTTCGTCGTAAGTTAGTACGGGGCAGCATGCTCAAGGTCATTGGGCAATGTAATGCCCTTAACTTCACTCGCCGTCGAGACAACCCCTTTCAAATTTTATCTATTGTCATTTTTCTTTTGCTTTAGATTCAAAATTATTTAATTAACATTACGCGCTTTCTTACATTTAAAAAATAAGCAGTGCCATATTTTTAAGTAATCTGCATTTCATAAAAAAAAATACGTACGGAACCGTACAACCAAAAATTGCATTAAAAAACTGCATTTCAGTAACACAATCCCTTACATTTTTATTATCCGCGTAAAAAATAATTAGGTTCGCGCGCATTGACAGCTTTTTTTTTAATTTACGCCATGCCACTGGCAAAGGAATCAGCTGCTCAGCCAGCATGGAAGACTCACAAAGGAGGTTTTTTAAACTTTTTTTTTAATGCTAAAGGGATGCGGTACAATGACGGCGGTTTTTTTTCTTATTAATTCTTTTTTTGAAATGGCTAAAAGTTGCGAACGTTGGTTTAGTGTGGACGTTATTTTTGTAGTGTTTTTTTTTAATGGCGGGTGTGTGTTAATAGGTCATTAGTACCGTACGATACATGCAGACAAATAATCACTCTCAACTCAATATTAAGTTCCTGTTAGGTCTTTTTTCTCTGTTACTTAGCTAGCGTACATTTGCGCTTCAAACTGTCAAAATCAGCGCATTATGGCGTCATTTTGACAGATCTTAGAGCAGCAGCAGAAAGTTTATAAGCACTTTTTAAAGTTAGAGTCATTTTGGAAATCGGGAGCAGTTTCCAATAAAGCTAGTATAATACCTGAAAGAGGGAAAGATCACTATCATAAAGAAAAAGTAAACAAAGAAAAAATAAACTCAAATAGTGGTGTCAATTCTGTTGTGCACAAACTAAACTTAATTTAGGCTATTGCTATCTTGTACTAAAAGGCAGTGCGAGAAAAGGATGGCTATAGCTATGAACTAAGTTAGAGCTGTCAAACTAGTTTATGCCTTGCGCTTCACCGTGTTTTTAGTTGAATTTTTTTACGTGCACCTTGTTCCTTGTTCATTTGTATGGAAATATTAGTTTCAATTAAATTTGACAGCTCTAAATTAAAATTACGTCCGTCTCTTTCTCGTTTTATTAGAGAGAAAAAGATAGCAATAGCCTAAATCAAGTTTAGTTAGTGCACAACAGAATCTACACCATTGAGACGAACATTACCTCTTCATGAACACCTTTGAAACCCCCGTCTTTGGGTCAATTTTTTGTGTTGAAGTTACAAGCTACAACTTATAGCACTTCGCGCTCGCGACTTCGTCCGCTTCACTTGGGTATAGATCGGCTAATATGCATGTTATACATAATATAATGTATAGCTTAGAGCACCTAAGAATAATGTAGCTTTCTGCCAGTGAAAGGTTTTTAAGAATTGGATCATTAGTTACGAAGGTTAGGTACCCCTACACACAAACTTATAAACAAATTATACCTCTTTATAATTTTAGTATAGAAGTATAGATTACAAAGAAGTGGCGCAACAAAACGAAGCTATGTGTTTAAAAAAGGAATGATATAAAAATTTACATCAACCTACAAAAAATACCCGATTATCGATTGCCAATGTTTCACCCTTAAATTTTACTTTACAAACACATCCATAATAATCTTTACATGTTACGAAAAAACAAAAAAAAAGCTTAACCCCCTCTTAACAAAGGGTAGTGACAATTATAAGCGTATACCGCGCCATCTGTTGGTGTATTGTGTTCGGTAAACATCGGGCAAATTCGTAAACATTCGGAACAAGTATCTTCTATCTAAATGAGGAAAATACGCTTCGTTAGTCTAGCGGTCGCAAGTGCAACCGCTGAAATGAGGTCCTGGGTTCAGTTCCCAGTATGAGCAAAGTGTTATTGGGTTTTTCCAGCAATAATTTCTCAGCAGCAAGCAATCAGCTAAATGTGACTGAATGCATAATCAGCTTATATAATGTTCCCACTGCTAGGACACAGGCCTCTTCTCTTTGATTGGGAGTGGGCTGTAATGTAATCCATCACGCGGGCCGAGTCCGGGTTGGTAGATGTCACATGTCTTTGAATTTTTGGTTCTAGGACATGCTGGTTTCCGGCCTGAGTTTCTGCTCGAAGTCGCGGCTGCCACCACTGTGCCACCGCTGCTCTCACTGGGTCACCGCTGCTCTCACTGGGTCACCGTTGCTTTCACTGGGTCACCACTGCTCTCACTGGGTCACCATTGCTCTCACTGGGTCACTGCTCTCGTAGGTGAATAACAAGCTTAAAACATTTTTGAGAATTTCGTAGCAATCGTCGTAGCAACATTGCTACACCGTAGTAAATGGTCTACGAAATTTTTTAGGCAATGTTTTTGCTATGAAAATGGAGGTTTTTCATCTTCGTTTCACTCAAATCCATTCCTGTGTTTCCGTTTATTTTTAAAGCACGACAGACTAATGAAAAAATTGTCTGCATATTAATAAAATATGTTTCGCGACCATTCAAAATTACGTATTTACCAAAACAGCTTCTAGTCTCTAAGATTCAAATTTATATAATTATTTTTAAGCAGTTATAGTCTAGTGATGTGATCGTCGGACTGTTAAGTCATAGGTCTCAAGTTCGAACCCAAGACACGCATCTCTGATTTTTTGGATTCACGTGCGTATTGTATAATTATTACTTGCTTCGATGAAGGAAAACGTCGTGAGGAAACGAGATTTTTTTTAACATATTTTATAAAAAAGATGAAAATTAAGGTATATTTTGGTACTTACAAGTTTTCGCGAAAACCTAAATTTGCTCATATCTTTTCGTGATGTTGACTGAGTCTTGAGTCAGGATCTTGATTTTTATACACCTAATAGGGACTATAGATCTCAACTATAATAATATTATAAAGCTGCAGTGTTTGTTTGTTTGTTTGAACGCGCTAATCTCTGGAACTACTGGTCCGATTTGAATGATTCTTTCAGTGTTGGGTAGTCCATTTATCGAGGAAGGCTATAAGGCTATATAACATCACGCTGTGACCAAAAAGAGCGGAGCATAAATGAAAAATATTGCAAAAACGGGGAAAAATGTATTCCTTTTGTGAGCTGTTTCTCTTTTATGTGACGCAGACGAAGTTGCGTGGGTCAGCTAGTCTGGTATAAATTTCAACTTGCTAGGTCCACCCGTTCCTGAGAAAATCGATGAATGGTGGTGAGTAGTGGTGACAGACGGACGGACAAGAAAGTGATCTCATAAGGGTGCCGTTTTTTCCTTTTTATGTACGGAACCACAGAGCATGTACGGAACCCTGAAAAGTACTAAAAACAATCTATCTCAGAACAGAACATTCATAAGAAAGAATAGTTCCATTGAATTCCAATTTCCAATAGCTGGCGCTGCAGCACGTAACCCTTTTTTTCTCCGGAAATACATGTTTACGAAAATTCATAGTCCATACTCTTTTAAAACAACTACTGATAGAAGTGTACAAGAACTTACAATGTGCTTCTTTTTATCTATCAAGGCGTAGCCCGCCCGTCTTATATTTTCCGAGGGAACGAAACCATAGTGAGATCTAATTCGACTACAACGCCATCTATCGAACTATATGGAGTTATTTTACGTAAATAAGTAGAACATTATTTCAGGAAATAATTTAGTTAGTTACTAATTTAATTTAGTTCTAATTTAGTAGTTTACTAATATAATTTACGTAAAAAACATAAGTGAGTATTTTTTTGTAGATATCTTTAGTTTTTCATCGTTTGATTTCTGTGAAATCGTTTCTATGTTTGGTTACTAAGATTTTTCGGGTTATTCACCAACTGGACACGAGAGACTGAACACACGTGTGTTCAGTTGGTGAAACTCACAATTAGTATCACTTATTATTTCGTCATCTGGACATGCCAAAATTTTTACGCGTGTCCACATAGTGAAACTTAAATTAAATCGCTTTATGTTTTCGCCAACTGGACACACGTCCACATTTTATATGAATTCATGAGAAAGTACAGTCATGCAGATTGATTTTCTGTATCACAATTGTGCTGGACGGGCGTGATCCGCTGAAGGCGTGGATGTATAACGTGTACCTAGCGATCTGCCTATACCCTTTCTACACCGGGTGCACGCATACACTATACTTCGCTCTCAGACGGCGCTGACGTCCTACACCTATTTAACTGTAGCCAATCTACGCAATCTCAGGCGTATAACCATGGAAGGGGGGTTTACTGGAAAATAATACACTGATAAACTTTCATAACTATTCAGGAAGCGATTCGGAGCTTCAGGACTTTTCGTCACAACATTTTCACTGTTTTTCTTCATAATATATTTGCCGTACTGATGACTACAATTCTTAGAAATGTTGTGTTTACTAAGGTACTCTGGAACTTTACTGTAACGAGAACCCTGATTCGCTTCCTGATTTTGGAAAAATTTAATGAAAATTTTGATTATCGATACATACATCGTTTTTTTTTTTGTTGTTGGTTGAAGTATCTTCCAGGCTGAATTACACGAAAACTGTTGCTGTGACTGTACGTAAGTATATAATTGCCATATACTAGACGAGTACATGGCCTATCGAAAACTGTTACTTATTATGTCGTGTCTGTATTTTTCAGCCTGTAACGATCCTTTAACTGTTATTCTGTTAGACAAAATTTTCCTATTACTGACGAATATAGCTGCGCTAGATTGTCATACTCTCATCAAAGTAGTTTTCCTGAAGGGCTAAGTTATTAAAAAAGACTATATCCAGGCCTAGGTCGCAACCTATATAGGCTACCTGGATCTTACTAAAATACTAAATTAAACTATAAACTCCACTTGCGAGTTTATATGAGTCTAGCGCTTATGTAAATTACTGTTTCTTACTATTCTAAACACTGAAGGCACTAATTATTTGTCACTATATTTCCCATACACTGACTCTACACTGTTTTACTATAACAAAAACACTATATGCTGATTAGGTGACGTTCGTCGCGAACAACAATCATGTTCGGCCAGATTCCACTGTTGGGAACAGGTGGAGTTTTGTATGTCAATGTAAAATATTCACCATTTCTGATATTATTGTTTTTATTCAGAAATTGTCAAAATCACCCGTTCCCAACAGTGGAACGTGGCCGAACATGATTGTGATACAGAATATCAATCTGCGTGACTGTACTTTCTCATGAATTCAGATAAAATGCGGACGTGTGTCCAGTTGGCGAAAACATAAAAGTGATTTAATTTAAGTTTCACTATGTGGACACGCGTAAAAATTTTGGCGTGTCCAGATGACGAAATAATAAGTGATACTTATTGTGAGTTTCACCAACTGGACACACGCGTGTCCAGTCTTTCGTGTCCAGTTGGTGAATAACCCGATTTTTCTTGCTAAACTTAAAATAAAACTACTGGGGCAAACGAGAAAGTGGAACACCTCATAAGTGACGGCTACTCTTAACACCAAGACATAATATAACATCACGGTTGTAATCCCCGAAGGGAGTGGCAGAGGTGTACTTAATAGTACACTCACATTTTGCCAGTTATGTTTAAGTCCCATGTAATAGGGGTGAGCCTATCTCCATCAACCGGGCACAAATCCAGATTCCGTGGATTTTTTTTTTAAATTATACTTATATTTTTTATTTTCTTACGTTTTAAGCTGAATAAAAAGTAATCCGTTAGGTCCTAGGTACCAGTTATTACTCTACTTTCCTCATCAATCTAGGGCAGGGTTACTCAAAGTGGGGTTCGCGAACCCCTAGAGGTTCGCCATGCAATGGAAAGGGGTTCGCGACAAAATTTACGTAATGGCGGCTGGGTGACTGGCAGGCGCGTGCGGAAAGCATGAAGGCGCGTGCGCGACTGTATATTCAATTAATA
Source organism: Xestia xanthographa (assembly GCA_905147715.2). Lineage (NCBI taxonomy): Eukaryota > Metazoa > Arthropoda > Insecta > Lepidoptera > Noctuidae > Xestia > Xestia xanthographa. The sequence continues at coordinate 22,909,057 of LR990667.1, forward strand.
AACTTATTTTATTCTATATACAATGTTATTCATTTCTTGTTGGGGGGGGGGGGGGGGGGGGGAAAAAAAAGGGGGGGGGGGTTGGGGGTTCGCTGTCATCTGGAAACTTGGATGGGGGTACGTGGAGCGAGAAGTTTGAGAAACCCTGATCTAGGGCATTGATCAGACAAAAAAAAATATTTTCAAGTTTTTAGTTTTCATTTCGTTAGTAAATATTCCTCATTCCCTTTCAATATAGTATACAGTATTCAACTAGTCAAACCATTTCATTTGATACCCATATTGAAGGAGTTGTGAAAAAAGAAATGTAATTCGACATTTTGTGGTGGCGGCCATCTTGGATTTGAAATTTATCATAGTGTACAGTATTCTACTTTTAATTTGATACCCATATTGAGGGTAGTTGTGAAAAAATAATAATATTATATCCGCCATTTAGTGGCGGCGGCCATCTTGGACCGATTTTCATCAAACATAGCTACCCGACTAATTCACTTTTCAAACAAAAACAAAATCGGTTCATCTGTTCAGGAGCTACGATGCCAGACAGACATACACACAGACACGTCAAACTTATAACACCCCGTCGTTTTTGCGTCGGGGATTTGGAGTAATAAGCGTATATAAGGTCTGACCTTCGTTCTTCCTAGTGTTTAAGCTAGAAACAAGAAACAGCGGAACAAACTCCCAGCAACATGTCTATCAACAACCGGTTTGTTGAGTCCAGGCAAAAACTCTGTCTGGCTTCAGTCTGGCTAACGGGGTCATTGCACTCGCTAGCCGAGGCCTTGAACTTTTGATATCTCGGAAAAATATCTGGAATGGTCGCTGATGAATTTATTTTATTTAAATTTCATGACAATAGTGGTACTTAAGTGGACTTAATGCCACAGGGCATTTTCTACCAGTCAACTTTTGAGTTAAATAGGAAAACATAGTGATAGGGTACAAAATACTTAATGTCTAAAAAACTAACTTCTTGTTTACGAGAATTTATATACTTATATTTGATACAAATACACATAAACAAATAAAATAAACTAAAAAATATTTTAACAAATACCAAAATTAAAAAAAAAGAGTAACTTAAAAGTAATGACTATGACTAGACTTCTAATTGAGAGCAAAAGAACAACTCGTTCCAAACATTTTATTTTGTTACCACAACAACTCCATGAATCGCCATTTGTTGGGCCACTTAGAAAAACACATAATAAGCATTATCACGAAATCGACCCTAAAACTTTCAACACTTCCTAATTCGTGTTCGGAAGCCACAATAAGAATCGATTTGGCACCTCACTAAACGCATGGTCAATAAGTCTTTTAAGGATATTAGAGCAAAAAATATGAAAAATAAGACTAATTTTAAAAAGTCTCATAAAGAGCGTTTGACTGTCCCATTTCTTGAAACTAGACTAGTTAGCCTAGAGCAACAGTGGAGTTTATTGCATTGAGAGTTATTTAGGATGAATTGTAAGTTGCAATTGTTTTTGTGTATTCAGTGTGTGTGATCATTGAGCTGAAAAACTTCAAATTCAAATTAATTTATTTCGTGAACACAGGGTACATTACATCCGGGGTTGCGGGACTATTCGAAAGATATACCGTGGCCCCGGAACACAAAGGGCGATGAAGGAACATGGATGGGTTTTAGTCAGTAAAAGTCTGACACTCCCTCCTGCTCCGCCCAGAGCGGGAGGGGTTATTTGATGATTTCCCATCCGAAAAAAAAAAAAAAAAAAAAAGGGTACATTACATACAGAAGATGTTATAATAAAATAGATTATTATCTAATAGATTATTAACTTATGGTCTTATGGACAAATTTATTCAGTTTGATGCCCTATACCTATACTATAACATTAAATTCAAACTCTCTATATAATAAACTAGCTGACGTCCCGCGGTTTCACCCGCGTAGTTCCCGTTCCTGTGGGAGCACGGGAATAAAATATAGCCTATATAATAGCACTCACGAATAATGTAGCTTTGTACCAGTGAAACAATTTTTAAAATTGGTTCATTACTTCTGGAGATTACCCCCTACATACAAACTTACAAAATTACAAACAAATGTTACCTCTATAAAATATTATATTATTATTATAATAAATAAAGATTTAAAAAAATAATAACCTTAAATATGATTACACCGTTCTGATAAATGCTGTATACTTTATTATAAAATAAAAACATAATTTTGAGGAGCTCGTGGTTTAATAATAACAGCCGCTCGTGTCGATCTTACCTAGGTTTAGGGGACGAATGGGCTCTGACCCGCCTATGGGGTCAGAGCCCATTCGTCCCCTAAGATTCGCACCCTGTGCCCACTCGTCCCCTGGAACTTTTGAAGGGCCCATTCGTCCCCTGAAGAATATTTATTTTTATTTATTCTTCTAATATAAGTACATGTATATGTGTATACTGCAGCTTGGTAGTCCTGGTACAGTCGCGCAGAAAAGGGTAAAATAAAAAATATAGTAATTCGGTAGATATCATTTTTATTTTAAATAAGATTAAGTTTAATAAAATGCCTCTAGGCTCTAGGCATTAAGTCAGTCTTGAAAATAATCAACTTTTGGTTTCTTGTACATTTGTAAATATTTATCAAAATATATGATAACTATAATATCTTTATGCAGTAAAATAAAACTGTGTAACTATTTAAATAAAGTCCCAGTAATAACTGAATTTTAGATTAATTTACATCCAGTGTACAAACAAATAACCAAATATCAATACCAATATAACAAAAATAACAATTAATTGTTAGTAGGTACTTTGTACAGTCAAAGAGATCTACAAAATAATGCAATATCACAATAACTTTGTATAAAAGTAATATAAAAAGTAAAATCAGTCTTTATCAACTATGTAAAACCAACATTTTTACTAACTACAAATACACATGCAAAATCACAATGTCCTAGAAACTAACAATATACAACTCTTTTACAAAAATCAGCCTTGAATGACCATCATTTAAATCAACATTAAATATAAAATATGCAAAAAGATAGTCACAACACATATATAGTCAGTCAGAACACATATCAATAGTAAATAATCACTTCTTATTTTTTTTGTATATTTACCAACTATATACATGCAAAATCATAATAACTTAAATCTAAAAAATTGTAACAGTACAAAAAAAAAATACTAAAATCACAGTAATTATTGAAGACTAGATAAATCAACATATTTTTTTTTGTATATTAACCAACTACATGCAAAATCGTAATAACTTACATATAATAAATTATAACTAGAAGTACCTACATAAAAATTGGCTATAATCACCGTATTTTTTGTATATTACCAACTACATGCAACATCATAATAACTTAAATCTAACAAACTATAACTACAATAACAAAAAAAGACTAAAATCACAATAATTATTAAAGATTAAACAAATCAACATTATTTTAGTATAAAACTAATCTTATATTTGTTTTTTCATTTTAAATTTAAAAATTCTATAATAAATAGTGAAGTGTAAATTCTATAATTCTGTGAATTACCATCAATAATAATACTAATCATATTCCAGGATTCAAATGAGATAATTCGATTCAATTATATTAAAAATAATATTATTAAAATATTAACAGTATTGTTTATTTCATTAGGCGAACTTCATTTAATAAAAGACCAAAGACACATTGAACAGTCTCGTATTCGCAGTCACTTTCAAGAACCAATATGTCACCGAGGCAGCCATAACATACAAACAAAACACCTTATCTATTTTGTAACCCGTTTTTTTAACAAGCGATTCGTGAGACGAGAGACAATATTACATCGTAAGCCTATCGTCAGGTTATATTATTATCATGACGGATTATCATTGATCATAGCTCTTTTTTCACTGATCTGTTATGATTTATTAAATTAATTCCGTTAATAAACTGTTCACAAGTGTACTAATATGTTAACCGTTTCTTATGTAAAATATAGCTAATTTTATCTCAGGAGACCAATGGGCACCTATATAGGGGCCGAATCCACAACTTTTATGCTGGGGTACGAATTTTAGGGGACGAATGGGCTCTGACCCTGCCTATGAAGGGGTGACCACCCATCACACACCGAGTTTCCTCCGTGCCTCGGCAAGCACGTTAAGCAGTTGAACCCGGTTGTCAATTGTAGATCTTTGACAGTCGTTATAGGTAGTCAAAAAAGTCAGACAACCAGTCTTACCAAGGGGTAACGTATTACCCAGTACTTACTGGGTTGTTGAGGTCAGATAGGCAGTCGCTCCATGTAAAATACTGGTATTTAGCTGCATCCGGTTAGACTGGGAGCCGACCCCAACATATTTGGGAAAACGAGAGGCAGATGATGCTTTGAGTTGAGTGAATTTGAGTTTAACAATCATGAAACACCTCGCAATAACTTAAACTATAAAATGACACCGCAGCACTACTACACTACAACAGCCCATAACGTCCACTGCTGGACATAAGCCTCTCCCATGATGGGAGGAATTTGCTGTAATCTCCACGCTTGGCAGGCGGATTGGAGATCGCAGTGATGAAAGACTAACAGAAAACGCTGCTGCCCATTCTCTGGTCTACGGAGGCGCAAGGTGTTCTGCCTCAGACATTAGTCGCCTTATACGACACCCGTGACTATAATGGGTTGGTTCTATTCTACTCTGCCGGATACCAGCACTATATACGAGCTATACGAGTATATATTAAACAACGGCTACTTTTATCAGACACAGCGTCACTGGTCGGCTTCTTGTAAACTTATCAGCTATCCGTCAGCCAATAGGAACTTGGTATTTTATCTATGTTTAAATAGTAAATAGTTAACTGATAACCAATCTATGCAGTAACGTATTTACTTATAGATCGAGCGGTTCAATTTTAGCCGAGGCAAGATTAGTTAAATTTGTAATATTAAGGGCCTATACTACAGTACTTTCTCAAGTTATTATGCCTTGTGACTGGGACTGTAGCTTTGATTTTCTTTTTTGTATTTTTGACTTTCAAAAGTGCCGTAATGGTCTAATTGAAATAAATGCTTTGAGTTTGAGTTTGAGTTTGAGTACCTCAAATGGCTTAGCATGATCCTCCGTTACGCCTAAAATACTGCAACATTAATTAAGAAATAAATATATGGTCAAGTTGAGGATTAATGTTAGAACAATAAACCGCTGGTATTCAAAACGTACTTCAAATTAGATCACGAAACTGCATACTAACTGAACTAACTATAAAGCAGGTCTTATGTTTTTTATTTTTTCCAAAAGACGAAAATTGGATTTTATAAAGAATAAAAACCACTAATTTCGCACAATTCGGCCGCAGTGACTGACGTAACAACCGCTTTGTAGTGCAAGCTGATTAGAACGTTATTCCAACAGTATTACAAACGAAGTCTGAACCACCACAAATAGAGTTGCTAATCTGAGGTAGTATAGGCTCTTAAGTGATTTTAAATAATGTCTGATTGAACTTTTATTGTCACTTACGGGATATCTTCCGTGATTGTTAAAACAGTGTCTGATTGATAATGAATGCCTTGTTGGTCTAGTGATTGTAAGCGCGGTTGCTGAGCGTGAAGAACTAAGTTCGATAGTAAAGGCAAGGTTTTTCCTTCAGGAATTTCTCGGTAGCAGCCACGGAGTCTGGATTTGTGCCCGGTTGATGGCAATAGGGTCGCCCCCTATTACATGGGAACTTCACATAACTGGCAAAATGTGGGAGTACTATTAAGTACACCTCTGCCTAACTCTTCGGGGATTACGGGCGTGATGTTATGTTATGTGGAATCCACAGACTCGAAAATAATGATAGCCGTTCGGGTCGAACTTCAGGTTAAACCACACTTGCCTGGGTCGAATAGAGGATGGGTGAACATCCATTACATACCAAGCGTTAGTCCCGGCTATCAACTGTAGATCTTTGACAGTCGTTACAGATAGTCAGTGGCACGAAAGTCTGACAACCAGTTTTATCAAGGGGTATCGTATTACTCAGTACTAACTGGGTTGTGGAGGTCAGATAGGCAGTCGCTCCATGTAACATACTGGTATTGAGCTGCATTAGATTAGACTGGAAGCCGACCACAACATAGTTGTACAGTTTCAAACTCAAACTCAAATCATTTATTTCAATTAGACTATTACGGCACTTTTGAATGTCAAGAAAACAAAAAAAAAAGCAAGCTACACTCCCAGTCACAAGGCATAATAACTTGAGAAAGTACTGTAGTTGCCCATTCCTTAGATCTCTATGGAGAAGAACGGGCAAGAAACTCCATGGACACTCTTTTCAATCAAAATATTGTAAAAAATTCTTGGTTACATCATTCATGTTGAGATTATACATGTGAGAACGATATAGAAAGACGTGCACATTAAGAGCGTCCAGAGTAAAAGATTAAATTAATAATTTAAAAATAAAGTAATTAAAATGAACCGTGGCAGCTAAGAGTTGACCATTCCCAACTGACAGCGCCCGTTCACGAACATGACGCATGGATCAGCGCCATTCAACTCAATCATATTGAAGGGAACTAAATGACCCGACACACCCGCTACCATCAGAGAGACATTTGAGCAAGCGTGACATTCTCTCAGCCACCAAGGCATACTCAAGTCAATGAAAGATAACTAAAAAATGGTTTGGTTTACATTCTAAATCAGCATAGGAAGTTGGTACCACACTCGTACCATATTGTACAAAATTCTGCAAAATAAACACATTGATTTAATTTAACCATATTTCGACATTATGGACGCAATGATTCACAGTCCACGATCCCAAACTTCCTCCTTAATAATAATACACAGACACACATTATTAATAACGCCGTAGACATAATAATAATACGCGAAATAACCGGAAATAAAGTAGACACGACAGATATGGCGCACTATTCACTATTATTATTAGTTCTTAGGAAAATGAGGCGGTTCACCGAATTGTGGTCAAATGTTGAAGGAATTACTTTGTTTAATATAGTATAGTAGGTATGTGAGAATCAAGCAACATTGTAGGTATTACTTATGGCCGTATTCATGAACACTATAAGGGGACATTCAACGTAATGTATTGCGTAACAATATTAAGTCGTTACTCGTTACCCAACGCACAAACAAAAATTTGAAATAAAGTAATTTTACATGTTTTTATCACATAAATATACAGGCTGTTGCAAACCCTTGACGAAGCCGTGATATAAGCATTCTGTACATCAAACTAAGTATATTAAATAAAAGACCTCATCACGAAGCCGTCAACGGGCCTATACTACCTCAAATGGCTTAGCATGATCCTCCGTTACGCCTAAAATACTGCAGCATTAATTTTGAAATAAATAAATGGTAAAGTTGAGGATTAATGGTAGGTCTCTTATGTTTGGCGAAAACACGATTTCATAAAATTTTCTCGATAGAAAAATAATCCAAAGTTACCTCCAAATCGAACAATAAACCGCTGGTATTCAAAAAGTACTTTACTTTTACTTTAGATCATGAAACTTTGCATACTAACTGAACTAACTATAAAGCAGGTCTTATGTTTTTTATTTTTTCCAAAAGACGAAAATTTGATTTTATAAAAAATCAAAACCACTCATTTCGCACTATTCGGCCGCAGTGACTGACGTAACAACCGCTTTGTAGTGCAAGCTGATTAGAACTTTATTGTAACAGTATTACAAACGAAGTTTGAACCACCACAAATAGAGTTGCTAATCTGAGGTAGTATCTTTATCAAAAATTATTGCTGAAAAACAGGCCAACGAGATATTTCAGTTATGATTTTGGGAAAGCTATGCATCTAGGATGCTTCTGGTATTCCAGTTGGCCTTATTAGGCATGGTAATCACTAAGTGGAACTCCTGCTTTGTACCCTGGATCCAATTACATAAACTATGGCTTATAATCATCATTTTAATGTTAATGTTAACACTCCACTTACTGTTTTCTTGTCTCATTTCAGGATTCCTGAAGACTGGATGGATAAAACAAGACTGCAAGAAGACAATCATGGCGCACCTTCATGAAGCTAGAAAATCTCGTTATCAAAAACTTTAACAGGTAAATATTTGTACTCCCTTTACTTAAAATACTTACGGGATAATATCCGTGGTTTTCTTTATTAATGAGCTCCCGATATTTCGACGCTGTTGCAAGCATCATGATCGCGGGAATGCTGAAGAGGTATGCGGGTGGGGCGAAAATTATTTATTATGAGCAGACAAATCTATCTACCCTTTTACTCTTATTCGTGCTTTAAGTGTAGTGAAAAACCGTGAAAGTCTATTGTACTCCCTTACCAGTACAGAGTCCATAAGTGTTGAGTTTTCGGGGACTACTAAGCCTTTGGCACTAGATATCGAACCAAACCATCATTCTGCCTTCTCCCAACATGTTGGGGTCGTCTTCCAGTCTAACCGGAAGCAGCTGAATACCAGTATTACACATACAGCGACTGCCCATCTAACCTCCACAACCCAATTAGTACTAGGTAATTCGACACCCCTTGATAAGACTGATTATCAGACTTCTGGGCCACTGACTACCTGTAACAACTGTCAAAGATTAATTGTCATTTATGTCAAAGATTATTAACTCTTATAAATCATCTCCCCATTATCAAAGTACCAGGCTCTCATACCCCCGTGGAAGTTAACAAGTTGAACGTAGCAACCAGGCGAGTCGATGAGGCTACGGCTAGACGTGTCCCCCGCGCCCCCTACCCTCTCCCCCCCGCCGTCTAGACGCTTGCTAGACACCCCCCCTCCCCCGCTGTTACACCTGCCCGGTTATTTTGGAACCAAATCTGTCTTTGGGTAAACAAATATTGTTTTGAATATGTCGAGAATCAATGTCGAAATGTAATTGGAGGAAGCAAGGAAGTATGTACTAAGGATCGTCAACAGGTCGTGTTCTGTAGATTCTGATTACCCTCTATGGGCAAAAGGCGTGATATTGGTATTTAAATATTTATATTTTTATACATTTAGTTTTTTAACACACGCCGGTTGTGAGTACTACGCACCTGACATTTCTAAAGAACCAGTTTATTGTAAATATTGATTTATGAAAACGTTAAAAGTTAGTTTGATAAAATGTGAGCAAACATTTTGGTAAAAACCGTAATTTTTGTTTTCGCAATTTTAAATGAATTTTTAAAGAAATTATCCTGTAAGAATATTTAAATGTCCTAACTGCAAAACCTCAAAACATTATTTACCACAAGTAATTTAATAACTTTGAGTACAAGCAAAACCATTTTTTTATTGAAAAACTCAAAATGGCGTCCCCTAAGTATAACAGGTGGCAAAACGTGGCAAAAGCTTTCTTACGCCAAAATTCATAAAAAGAATAAAAAACGGTCGAACCGTGAGAAAACAAGACAGATGTTTCGCGCCGTGCAAAATAAAAAAGTTAAAAAAACCGGTGACTTTTTTGGAAATTTGCACAAAAAAAAGGTTTTATTCAAGTCCAAGCTTTTACGTTTGACGTTAAACCTTATGTCAGTGAGAATAAAAGTCAGTTTGATACAGTATTTAACTATGGAATGATAGTAGCTAGTTTTTTTTTTTCGTAAGATTAGTTCCGTTTTTGAATAGTGAAGGATGCTTTGGGAGTTAACGGTAAATGTAGGAAGTTGATTGTTTGATTTAGGAACTGTTTTTTTTTTCTTTATTTTCATCATCGATGTGGGTTTATAGTTTACGGTCAGGTTTTTTTTAGGGGCTTTGTTCATGGACACACCTCGATTTGTTGAAAATGGATGGGGTTTTATTTATTAGACTGATAAATCAGTAAGAAATTATGGCTGGGTCACTTTACTTTTGATCTTTAGGATGCTACGATTGTCGGTTAAAAATGAAACTGAATTATTGTCCGGCTGTAATTTCAAAATAACAGCTTTTTGGCACTCGGCTTGTTTCATAAATGTTAATGATTTTGTACGGCCGAGAAGACAAAATTATATTTTTTATTTATCACTAGTGACTGGATATGAAATGTCAAAGTTAATCAGTTTGACATAAACAATCAAAATAATGTATTGTTTTACTTCAATGATAATAATTTAACAATGTACAGAAGTTTCTGTGTTTGATATTGTACGTACTTTTTTAGATAATACTAGCTGTTGCTAGCGAATAAAAGCAGCCGCCGTTTCGAAGATTAGCCGAAACAAACAGACAAACAAACAGAAAGACAAAAAAAAATCATAAAAGTAAAAAAAAAAAACTTGTGGAAAAGTTCGGACTTTGACCCCCAATATCTCCGTAACTAGAAGGTTCCCACTTCCCAGGTATGGTCTAGAACAAAAAAATGATAGCAATGACGTGGAGAACAAGTGCCTTTCGGCTTCGTTAAGAGTACTTTTACACCCTTTATTTCTGCCTACTAAGGACACACGGTTGTTATGATTTAAATATTTAAAATACAAAAGCAATAAAAAAACAAGTGCCTTTCGGCTTCGTTAAGAGTACTTTTACACCCATTATTTCTGCCTACTAAGGACACACGGGTGTTATGATTTAAATATATAAAATAAAAAAGCAAAAAATTAGTAAAAACAAGTGCCTTTCGGCTTCGTTAAGAGTACTTTTACACCCATTATTTCTGCCTACTAAGGACACACGGGTGTTATGATTTAAATATTTAAAATAAAAAAGCAAAAAATTAGTAAAAACAAGTGCCTTTCGGCTTCGTTAAGAGTACTTTTACACCCATTATTTCTGCCTACTAAGGACACACGGGTGTTATGATTTAAATATTTAAAATAAAAAAGCAATAAATTAGTAAAAACAAGTGCCTTTCGGCTTCGTTAAGAGTACTTTTACACCCATTATTTCTGCCTACTAAGGACACACGGGTGTTATGATTTAAATATTTAAAATAAAAAAGCAAAAAATTAGTAAAAACAAGTGCCTTTCGGCTTCGTTAAGAGTACTTTTACACCCATTATTTCTGCCTACTAAGGACATACGGGTGCTATGATTTAAATATTTAAAATAAAATAAAATAAATTAATAAATAAGAACAATTATTATAATATTTATAATAATTAATAATTTCAATAAATTGATTTGTTTCCCCGTATAATTTTCAGGTCCAGCGATGTGAGACTCCTGACTGCTCTTAACTGAGGGCCTCGATGTGGCCTTTTGATGAGGGCGGACGCAACAGTTACGGCGAGTTGTAAGTGTTCGTTCTGGGTTCGATTCCCAGATCGGGCTTTAGAGGAATCCTCAATAGCAGACCATTACGCCTGTAATTCCCAGTTGGGTATGCAGAGGTGAATAGTACTCCAACATTTCGCCAGTTACGTTGGAATCCAATGCAATAGGGGACGAACCTATCGCCATCAAACGGACTCAACTCCAGATTGTGATCGCGATCACTGATAGCGATAACATAACTAGCGAAATATGGGAATACTGTACACCTCTGCTTAACCCAACGGGGAGTATAGTCGTAATGTTACGTGAGTATAATGAGTGTGATAAGGAAGAAAAATTATATGAAAACGGTTTTTTTTGCATAAAAAAAAAATCATTTGCGCGCTTAGCATAATGTTCCCACTGCTGGGACACAGGCCTTCTCTCTATGAGGGAATGCGGGCCCAGTGCGGGTTGGTAGATGTCACATGTCTTCGAATGTTTGGTTCTAGGACATGCCGGTTTCCTCACGGTGTTTTCCTTCACCGTTTTGAGAGCAGTGGTGATGAAATAAATTACACGAAGTAATGTGCCTGTCTGGGTTCGAACCCCCGACTTACTGTTCGTAAGCCGGGGCCGGCCACTAGACTTACTCAGTACTTAATAATAGTATATAATCTATACTAATATTGTAAAGAGGTAACATTTGTTTGTAAGTTTGTATGTAGGGGATAATCTCCGGAAGTAATGAACCGATTTCAAAAATTCTTTCACCATTCGAAAGCTACATTCACCCTGAGTAACATAGACTATATTTTATCCCCGTACTCCCACGGGAACGGGAACTACGCGGGTGAAACCGCGGGACGTCCGCTAGTATTATATAAACATACAGTAAATAATTAGCTATATTCAGCATAAGTATGATCAGTATGTAACGTCCCACTGCCGCATTGGTTCCCAACCTAGTTCCCGCGGACCCCCGGTGGTCCGCAAGAGCTTATAATATGGTCCCCGAAAGGCTATGATGTTATTTGTACTTTTTAACTTGCACAGATGCAAGTTACAACCCAACCAAATAGGGTTTATGCATGATTTTTTGAAGTGAAAACTTCTTTAGGCGCGTTGAGCACTTTTTGGGTGAAGGAAAAACATTGAACTCATCGTCACGTAACGTAACGTGCGGTCACGCTTCGTAGCCGTTCGTAGCACTCGTAGCATCCGCTACGGCGTAGCACCACATATGCATGCGCGGGGCATTACCAGTGCTACGACTGGGGCGGGGTGTACTTTTTGTTTTCACTTCTATCGGCAGTCCCCAAAGACTGCTCCGATTTTTTTTATCACTTTATACAAAGCGTATTAACATCAGAAATCACAAAGTGATTTTTTTTTTAAGCCTATAAAAAATACTGAGTTATAAGCATTTGAAACTGGTGACTAAACAGAGAGATCCGATACAGCGAATGACGTCATTCGCTGCATCGACGTAAACAGTCCGTTCCGTTTATCTAGAAAGAGATAGAAACAAAAGTTTTAACGGTTATAACTTTTGTGTTGTTTGGCCGATTTATGTCTTGTTTTCGCATTTTGACATTATTTTTATAGTACTTTAACATTCCGTATCGAAATAAAAAAAGAAAATTTATGCATATTCCCTATTGAAAAACTATCAGAGGCGAGGTGCTAATTTTTTTTGAGCTCGCTGCGTTCGCTCTTGCAAGATTCACATGTATTTCTGTAAACAATCTATAACTTATTCCTATTTCTGTATGAATGATTGCTAAATGTTTCGAGCTCACTTCGATCGCTCTGATATATCATTCACTAATATATTTATGTTCTAAAGGTTTTCATCTTATTTTCAATTTTTGCATTGTGTGTGTTAAAGATTCACCCCCCTAGATATAATCCTGCCGGAGTCCATTTTTATCTAGGACCTTATGGCATCTGCTAACAATAAAGACACCAAAGCCCTGCAGGCCTATTACGTATCTTTCTGATATCCAGTGTCTATCAAGCTTCGGTTGTACACCGAACTTTGATGACAACCGAGAATGTCATATTATTGGTATCGGGTACGGTGTAACGTCTTTCACGAAAGCCACTTCAAACTCAGTTGTCATCAATTTGATGTCCACTATGCTTACCTACATAATCGCAATATGAGAAAGAATCGATACGAAAGCGTCTGTCAAAATGAGTTACGGTGACTATCAGCCACGATGGGCACCGATGACGTCATATTTGATCGCGACTGGTCATACATAATACGAAACTAACCTTTTGACAGTTATTTGATGGACAATGAGCCCAGTTACTATAATTTCGAGCTGTCAACAGAGATACGTAATAGGCCTGCTGGTCCTAGAAAGGTTGGGAACCACTGACTGCTGGGACACAGACCTCCTCTCTATGAGAGGGAGTGGGCTAGTAGGAATAATGGATATAAGTAATATTAATATTTTGCTCATAAATATGGATGGCTGTAAGAAAGGAAGACCAAAAAAACGGCAGATGGACTGTGTGAAGGATGATATGGTAAGAGAGGAGGTGTCTGATGAGATGACGAGTTATAGAGAAGTATGGAAGAAGAGATGCTGCGCCGACCAAATTGCGTTCAAAATAATAATCAAAAAAACGTTTTAGAAAAAAACAAACGACTTCCAAACAAACACTAAAAAAGTCTACAATAATTTTACTTTCGGTAGTCAGTGTCAAAAAATACAATGAAACAAACAAGTCACCGTCTTCGTGACTTCCTAAAGTAAAATTATTTTAGTTTTTATTTGAAAATCGGCTTTTTTTTAAGTTTCTATTTGACCCATAAAGGTGAACGCAGTCGCCGCATTCCAATTCGTCGTATAAAGTTCTATGCAATTTGTGTCTGTGTGCAATCTTTGTCTATGTGTGTGTGCGAGATTGCATAGAAAAATTTGAATGCGGCGACTGCGGTGCGGCTAAGTCTGCGTTTACCTTAAACAGACATATGGTAACAGACTTATTGTTGTTTGTGTGTTAGATATGATCAATTTTCCGTTTTTATAGACAGGGCGGACTTCAACTTACTTTTAATTAATTGTAGCTATTCATCATCTGGCTAGCCTTTTCCCAACTATGTTGGGGTCGGCTTCCAGTCTAACCGGATGCAGCTGAATACCTGTATGTTACATGGAGCGACTGCCTATCTGATCTCCACAACCCAATTAGTACTGGGTAATACGATACCCCTTGGTACGACTGGTTGTCAGACTTTTTGGGCCTCTGACTACTTACCTGTAACGACTGTCAAAGATCTACAAAAAACAGCCGGGACCAACTGCTTAAAGAGTTTTCTGAGGCACGGAGAAAACTCGACCCATCCACAGATCAACCTAGGCAAGCACGGCTTAACCTAAAGATCGACCCGAGCGGCTGTTATTATCGAGCCCCCCTCCAACCAACTTTTAATTAATGTAGCTATTTCTTAAAACTTGCCTTATTTTTGTAGCACATCTTTTTTGTTTTTTTTTTTTTTGTTTAACAAATCATGTCTTAAAAACACATTATGACTTTTATCTACACCCATGCTATAAATCCTCTATAAAAGTACCTGAAACAGTTAGCTTATGGCCAACATTAAAACAGCCAGTGTCATAATAACCATTATAACACCCAAACGGGTGTTATAATGTTGTACTGAATTTCATTATGCAACTCGTTTTAAAAAAAGAACATTGTCTAGCACGTGCGATTCCCTACCACAGCGCCGTAATTAAAAAAAAACTTATAGGTTAATTCGAATTCACGACGTATCCCGCCATTTTTGTTTCAAATTTGTATTGCATTATGTAGGTACCTACTTTGTTGTTTAAAAAATGAGTGATAAGTACAAGCTTTGTGCATTTTAATAATTGTACAATCCAAAATGTAAATAATTATATTATTACCTATACATGGTTTGTATGTATTAAATACTCAGCAATTAAACTTTCTATTAATTTACATAGACTTCTTACAACACTACAACACCCTATGGTTTCAGAAACTTTTATATGGAGGATTCATATCATGGATGTAGATAAAGTCTTGTATGCAACTGTTCATAATTAGGTATTAAAACACTCATGTGATACTATTATCACACTCGGCTTCGCCTCGTGTGATAAACCCACATTCGTGTTTTAATACCCCTCATTATACAACAGTTGCATAAATAACTATAAAAAAACTGTTGAGATTCTTGAATTTACATTATAATTCTTCTTTTAAGGTGCCACTGGTCTATTTACGCGAAACATTAGTCTGTAACATTACGTCTCTGCTATTTGTTTTAAAATGACGGAGATAGATTAGATGAACGAGGATGCGTAGCGAGGGATGTGTGTGGAACTAACCAATAGTATCACTTCTTTTTCACAGCTTGAGCTATTCTAGCTATCATTCTGATTGGTCAGTTCCACACATATCAACGTAGCCGAACTTTGAAATTCTGGAACGAGTAATTTCATTTCTTATAACTGAAGTGTAGTCTTAAAGTCGTAATGTGTGCTAAAACTATTATTATTTATAATGTCTATGTATTTTTAGCTCAAATGGCCCCCTCAACTGGAACCCGTAGATCCGAACTTGTGCGTTTAAACCGTTGGGGAGACGCGACTGCGCGACTTTTCTGTCGCACTCAGACCCGACTTTTGTTCGTTTTTTTGCGACTTCTGTCGTATTTTTGCGACTTCTGTCGTAATACAAACCTCAGTCATTGAATTAGTGACATGTTATGTATGTTACCGTTAAAATTTGGCTTGGTTTTGAGGAATTTTAAAGAATACAAGTAATATACAAACAAATATTGCTGGTATTCTTAACAATAAAAACAGTTTTTACGACAATATAGTCGTGGTTCTGTCGTGCGATGGTTCAGTCGCGAGTGTGTGCGTCCCCCACACAAGTTTGGTGATACGCGGGCGCAGTTTTGGCGGGAATTCGTCGCTCTCCGCCATTTTGTTTTTTCTTCTTTTTTTTTCTTTACTTCTTTTTTTACTGTGTAGTGTTTGTTTGCGGTTAAAATAAGAATAGAGCTTTATGAATAATTAGACTGTCATGTTCCCACTGCTGGGACACAGGCCTCCTCAATAAAGTCTTAAGATGAATAGTGCTCTATCAAAATAGTTTTGTCAACACATTAATTAAAATTGTACATGAATTAAAGCAACTGAAGTTACGAAGAAAAAAAGTTTCAATTTTCGAAAAATGACAATCCTATTCTTATTTTGATCGCATAAAAGGGATGTGTTGCTCTTTAATGTGTCGGGGTAGTACCTATACAGTATAAAGTGCATTCTTCTAAAACTTTATGTCGATAAATGGCTGCATAATACAAGGTGAAAACGGATTCTTCACGAAGCCGTCAACCAAGCATTATGTACATCAAACTATGTAACTACGCGAAAAATATTGCTGGGAAATGACTTTTTTTGCGGTGTAAAATCACTTTTTACGGTAAAATTCAATGTACTGCACTCAAAACATTTTGCTAATGAATGCATTGAATAAATAGTATGGGGGTCGTGAGGGTTTTTAAAGTAAAGTATAACCTTAAAAAAAAATGCGAAAAATTTGGAACCTTGACCCCAATGGTGTCGATTCTGTTGTGCACAATCTAAACTTAATTTAGGGTATTGCTGTCTTTAATAAAAGGAAATGCGAGAAAAGGACGGCTATAGCTATGAACTAAGTTAGAGATGTCAAACTAGTTTATGCCTTGCGCAGTTGCGCTTCACTGCTTTTAGTCGACATGTTTTTACGTGCACCCTTGATTTGTATGGAAATATTAGTTCCAACTAAATTTGACAGCTCTAAATTACGTCCGTCTCTTTCTCGTTTTTTTAGAGAGAAAAAGATAGCAACAGTCTAAATTAAGTTTAGATTGTGCACAACAGAATCGACACCAATATCTCCGTAACTAGAAGCTCCCAGGTATGGTCTAGAATAGAAAAATGATCACAATGACGTAGAGAACGTGTACTTTCGGCTTCGTTAAGAGTCTATTTACACTCTTATTTTTTTTTTAACCTTTTTATAAATTTATTGGGGCTTTTTTTAAATAGATATTGTTAGTTGACACATCTCTTGTAGTGTTTTATGTAGCTGTCTTTAGTTAAACCTTGATTTTTTGTTTCTCTTGTACATATTTAATTTTACTAAGATTTTTACTTATTTTTTTATTTTTATTCTTTAAGTTTCTAATTTTATTTTACAAGTTCATTTATGTTATATATTTTATACTTGTGTCCATGTTCCGAGTAGATTGAACGCATACATTGATTATTTACGGAATTTGCACCATATTTTCAGACAAATTATCTGATCTACTCGACTTCGTTAAGGATATATTTAGAACCTTTATAATTTGATTTTAGTAAACACCATACAGTAGTCACAACCATACAGTCCACATTTACGTCAACTCAATTATTTCATTCATTCATACCATGCCTCCCTATTTAATATGGTGTTTGTATTTTATTAGTGTAGTAGCAAATTAAACTTGATAAAAAACAAATGTTTGTTTCGTTGATTCGCTTGCACAACCTAAATTGAACCTTAAAGCCTACAACACTGCATAACCTTTACATTTAGCAACTGTACGTCCCCCACTCTAGCTAGCAACAGAGAAGAATAAGAAGAACCTCAAGAGAAGAATATAACGCCATGAACTGGTTGAGGTAGTAGGTTGTATAGTTCAGTATTACAACATTTGGGAGACACTGTACGGCCTACTAACTTTCCTGGTTCGCGGACTAAACAACATTGAACACTTGGTCACCCTACGAATGAAGATGGCGAATTTTTTTAGGTTAAGATTTTTTTTCTATGTTTTTGTGTCTTTGTTTAGAGTATAATCCGAACCAAAGTGTAAGTAGCTACGGGCCATTGGAACATCCGCCTTAATTGAAATTTGAACTGTTTTTCTATCGTGAATTTATTGTATAACGGAACTAGTTTTCTTATTAGAAGATTTTTTTTACTGGACTGTTTTTCCTATGATGTGCTTTGTATGCTTGTGGTTTTACAGATTTATAAAAGTTTTCTTGTATGTCTGAGGGCAATAGCAGACACGAGCAGTATCGCTTTTCAGAAGCTCGATTTATTTTTAACCGAACCTTCTTTTTATTTATTTTTTGTATGTATGTTCCGCGTTTACTCGAAGATGACTGGACCGATTTGGATTTTGTTTGTTTGAAAGGTTCATACTTGCCAGGTGGTCCCATGATCATCAAGTCAGGATCTGATGATGGGATCCTGGAGAAATAGAGAGAACTCTTTAAATTTATAGGCACACTTGAAGCGATTTGAGTAGTTTTTGGAAGAGTACTTTCTCGGACTGCCCCATTTTAATTGCAATAACAAATGTTCACGTGTATCAAACGACGTTTTTCAATACACTTTTGAAGAAATAAAATAAAATAACGAAAAATGTTTTTGTCATGAACCATGAAACTATGATTTTAATTTTTTTTTTCTCGTGGTTTGATTTCGCCAGGTTGAACAAGAGGCAAGGGTATGAAGCCGTTAAACAGCCTAATATAAAAAATAGATTTATTTTATATTTTTGAATTCAGAACACAAATAAATGTCAATTTGTGTATAAAAGTAACTATTGGTTTTTAATAATCATGTTTATTAATGATGTTCTATTTATTAACACAAAAAATTCTAAAACTTTTTTTTCCAACAACTCTGAGAAATTAAATGACTTCTTTTTCAATGTATGTATATTTATATCTCTGCATGTAACTGTCGTCAATTATTTTTTATTGTCTAATACCTTTGGTTGTAAATAAAAAACTACACTTTTTAAATATATTATTTGTACACTATTTCTGGTTTTATTTAACCCTTAAATTTGATTACATGACATCAACACCCGAATCTAGTCACTTCAAAGTAATACCTAGAGTTCAAGTAATAATTTTTATGCAATATAAGAATTTAAAAGAAGTTAGAACCGTCAGAAAAGGAAACCTATGAATTCTAACTTTTAACAGTTCTAACTTCAAGCAATTACTAAACTACGGAATATTAATCGTATCCTTAGTAATTACTTTTTCTCAAGTAATCACTTTGATTGTTTAGAGATACGAGTGATAGATAGACTTTCAAAGCTCAATGTTAGTTGGTGGAGAATATGAAACGCTTGACAAATTGGCTACTTTAATAAAGCTTAATTGCCTAAAAAATGAACTAAAAAGTACGTAAGTAGAAAGATACCTACTACTAGGCATACAAGGTGTAAAGGTGTTACTTATTTTGATGTACAGAATGCTTGGTTGACGGCTTCTTGAAACTGTGTACATCAAAATAAGTAACTTTACGCAAAAATTATTGCCTTTTTTTTGGGTGAAAAATCACGTTTAACGGTAGGACTCAATGTAACGCATTTAAAACATTGTGCTGATGGATGGATTGAATAGTACGGTGGTCGTGGAGGTGTTTAAAGTAAAAATCTTATACTAAAAACATGTTAAATAACCCCCAATATCTCCGTAACTAGGGATGCCAGATGTGTTCAAAGAAAAAACCGGACAAGTTTTAATTTTTTTATTTCTTAATAGATAAATGTACTTTGTGTACTGCTTACTAAACGCCTTTCTACTTTTTTATATATTTAGAACTCGACCTGACTGCTTTTTAATAAAGTCTTATTGCCTGAGATGGCATCTTTAAATTCAGTGCAACTAACATTTATATTAAAGAAAACGCACAATTTATTTTTTACAGTAGGATGTACGGCGAGATACGATATGTGTCGCGGTCCTACGACACGCTCGCGCTGTTCGCTAGAAATAATGAACGATTTTTATCTTACCGGACAATCTGTTGTCCGGTTTACCAAGAATTTTGTAACCGGACAAGCATAAAGAAAACCGGATTGTCCGGTCGAAAACCGGACATCTGGCATCCCTATCCGTAACAAGAAGGCAATGACGGGGAGTTCCTTTCCGCTTCGTTAGAGGTCTTGTTACACCCTTTTATTAGCGGCATATTGGTTTGTTGGTTCGATTCCCGCGTTCGATTCTTTCATCCTCAGCCTAATAATGTTCCCACTGCTGGGACACAGGCCTCCTCTCTAAGCGAAGGAATGGGCTTTAATCCACCACGCGAGCCCAGTGCGGGTTGATAGATGTCACATGTCTTCGAATTTGTTGGACATGACGGTTTCCTCACGATGTTTTCCTTCACCGTTTTGAGAGCAGCGGTGATGAAATAAATTACACAAAGTAGTGTGTTCCTCTGTGGCCGGACCACAGTTTAGTACTCAGATGCTATAGTTCGAAATAATACCTACCTAAAGTCTACTTTCATCGGAATATGTGCTTGCCTGGGTTTGAACCCACGACTTACTGTTCGTAAGTCGGCTACCACTGGGCCACCGCTGCTCTCAATTCTTTATTATGTAGGTATTGTAGAGTCAAAACTGTTAATCGGTCAAAACCACTTTTGACTGGTTTCAGTCAAAACCCTTAGGAACACATCAGTTGTAATTACCTAGTACTAGAATTAAATGATTTTTTTTTTTATAATTGGTCACAAAAAAAACCTAATAAGTTTCTAAGTAAATGTTAGTTTTTTAACCGAATTCATAAAGGAGGTTTTCACCAGTTAAAAGTAGTTTTGACTGATTGACCCTACCTACACCACATACAAGTAAGTAACATTCATAGAAAAGAAAACATTTCACATAAGTAGAGTGACACAATGGGCGGTATTATCGCTAAAAGCGATCTTTTCAGGACTACCATTGGATGGATTACAGAAAAAGGGAGAAATACAATACTGCATAATTACCTAAATATATTCATGAAATGCGAAATTCAATTTTTCTCACGTTTTTTGCAATTTACAGGCCAGTGCTAGGTTGTATGTTGATTAAAATATTATTCGCGGTTGTAAGACGTATGTAGTTACAGAATTATATTCATCACAATCGTCAATACAACCCTCAAAGTTCATAAAAGTGTAAAAATGACTTTATCAAGGTCAAAATCAAAATCATTCCTGCACCTTTATGAACTTGGAGGGTTGTATTGATGATTTTGATCATTATAATTCTGTAACTACATACGTCTTACAGTCGCGAACAATATTTTAATCAACATACAACCTAGCACTGGCCTGCAAATTGGAAAAAAACGTAAGAAAATTTGAATTTCGCGGACTACCCTTGAGCATCAGCCTTAAGGTGAAAGCGTTACGGTAGCCCGCGAAATTCAAATTTTCTTACGTTTTTTGCAATTTTCAGGCCAGTGCTAGGTTGTATGTTAATTAGGGTTAAATAGGGTTAATTTATAAGTTAAGATTTCATAGTTTCCCTTTCATTTAATTTATCGTATTTGTTAGAGGGATTTGATCCTTATGATTTACCCTATCGATTGGTGCCATAAAAGTACAGGGTGTTATTTTTTTGGAATTTAGACGGTTCTATTCCCGAGTGTGGCACGCGAATTTTCAAAATCTTTGAATGCAGATTAATTTCTTTTTAAAAATGAAGGAATGTTTCCTTTGAGTAAAATTTGCTATCTCCGGTATTAAGAGTACTTTCCCTCCAGGTGGCATTACAAAATTCCACCCTGTATATGCAATTATAGCATAATTATCTGAGGCAAAGTTGTAAAAATTTCGAGCTCGCTTCGCTCGCTTTTGAAATCTAGCTTGAGTCTTAACTTTGTCTATAAGAGGCCCAGGTAACTCCAGTAGGTCGGTAGGAAGTGTTAAAGTTTCGAGCTCGCTTCACTCGCTTTAAAGACCTTTCTCTTGAATTTATCTAAAATTCGACCAAGTAACTCCTAGAACGTTCGAAACTATTCTAACCTGTCCAAGGCAAGGTCTCATGAGAATTTCTCCCTACGCTCCCCCCCCCCCCCCCCCCCCCCACCTGGCCCAAATGCTGGCGGCCCTCTTGTATCTTGCTTATCATGGATTTCTGTAAAGTAACGCCCATTTATTTTCAAAAGTTTATCAATTTTTTTTTAATGAATTTTCCAAAAATTAGGAAATCCTGTATCCGCGCCTGTTTAGACCTGCTTGACTATAACAGTTGCGGCACGGCGCTTCTTATGGAACTAATGTCAAAGCGTGATTTCTACATCTATAGATTAGATACTCAATACAATACAAATGCTAGTTACACTTGAGACCCACATATAGTTACATACCAACACTGCACCAAGGCAAGGTGATTTTTGATCCAACAAACCAAACGTATAACGACATCTTGTACCGAATTAAATTACTAATTGAAATAGCGCCATCTAGTGACTAGTAGCTATATTACTTGAAGTCAACTGACAAGTGAATGGTTGTTTTTATTTTCATTGAGACTAAACTTCGAACAAATAAAAAAATATTATTCAAATTTCACTGTAAAATATGAAATAAAAGCAATTTTAGGCAATGAATAAAAATACATACAGAAAACAATCAGCTGGTGTTCAGTCACGCATTAAAAGAGAAAAAAAATCTTTTTCGTTATGACAACACTGAAATTCTCCATCACAGGTTTATAATCCTTGAAGTAATTCTAAACTATGCTTTATTGCATCGTGGAAAGGATTAAAATTGCACGAAAAATAAAGTTAGTAAGACATTTTATCGTTTGAGTAGGAAGTGGCATAAAAATAGGATTGCCAACAATCTGAGTGACGTCAGGCCATTGGAGTCATGGAGTGAGCCTTCTAAAATTACATGGGAGCTCAAGAAAATATATTTTTTCGACGTATACGCTCCATTTTAATACAATTAAATATACAAAAGTGTCGATAAAAGTGCACGACGCGAGTGTTAAATGAAACAATAGTTGTAAACACGACAGCCGAAGTTAAACCGTGTGATTTTAGTTACCAAGTTACCGGAGACTTTTTTTCATATTTTGTGAGTATCTAATGTATTTTCCACACGAAAACTGGTTATTAACGATCGATATTTACGTTATGCCGTACCAAACACGTGATGTAACGTGCATAAACGGATTAAATGTGTGTATAAAGGAGCATAGGCTGTGTCATGATATGTCGCTAAATATATCTCTGGAATGTATTTTTGGAAATATATTTGGCGATTTTGCGACTGCGAAGCAGTGAAGACGTGTGAAAGTTGTAATTATGCTTCTAAAAAATGCTCTAAACCGTGTGGCCTTGAAGTATTAAATCAATTTTTTATGCAGTGGTATCAGGTTACGCATTTATTTTACGCAAAGGTAAAGTTTTATTCTCTCTCTATCTGTTTGGTTCCTAAAGTGGTTTCTTTTGTCCGCGGAATATCCGTGGAAGGTTTAATTGGATCAATTCTTAGTGCATGACCTTGGATAACAGAATACGCATCGCTAACCGTGTTTTACTTGAACGTACTTACACGGCAATATATTTTTTTTACGAACGAGAGTTACCAGTTGCGAAATATTCAGTGTCCTCCATAATATGGAAGAGTCTGGATGCACAAAAACTGTCGCATTTTGAAATTTGCAATGTTGTCTATTACTTTCACTTTTTACGAAACCATGCTGGCAATAACTTGTTTTATAAAAAAGGTGTTTTCCTATAAAAAAATATTTAAATCAATTTTTGTCTAGTCTAATCAAACAGCAAAATCATACATTACTTTATGTTGGCTAATCTTAGGTTTGTGTGAAAAAAATAATTATATACTACAGGGGAATAATTCAAACTACACAAGGTATTGGTAAATATACTATGTCAGGACTGTACATCTACACTAGAATATAGCAAAAAAAAAACATTACAACCAGAAACAAAACACCTCACAACCAGACAAAAAAAACACCAAAATTTTAAATAACTTACCTAAAATTAAGGTACCAATTAACCTGGCAACATTATTTCAATGTTATTGTGTGTAATTTGTACTTGCATGTTATCAAGGATCTAGTATTTGTTGAACATTCTTTTGTATTGACAATAAAACTCATTTTCTAGGTCATTTCAGTAGGGTGGGTTGTATAAACATTACTGGCATAGTTAATATCACACATGTTAGCCTAATTGTTCTAAGTACCATCTCCTGTACTATTCTGCAGTCTTCATGAGGTTACCAAGATTATATCTAATAAATAATAATAATAAATAAAAACCTTCTTTATTCCTTTTCTAAGTTATTGGTGTATACAAAGTTGAGTTATTCAAGTATTGGTTTTTTTTTTGCACTTGTAATGGATCCCTTTTGGGTAAAAGCCTCCTCCATCCTCTTCCAGTCCTCTCTCTTTTCACCGAGACTCCACCAGTTCCCACCTGCAACCTTTGTGATATCGTCTGCCCACCGTTTCTTTGGTCTTTCCACTTTTCTTTATCCAGTGGGCCAGACCACTTTGTCGCCTGTGAGGTCCACCTTTTGTCTGCGTATCTTGTTATGTGGCCCGCCCATTGCCACTTCAGCTTCAAGGCTTGTTAAAGGGCATCTGTCAGCTTTGTTTTCTTTCTTATATCTTCACTTTTTATTTTCTCTATTTTTCTCAGTTTCAAAATGCTTCTTTCCATAGCTCTTTGGGTTGTGGTTAGTTTGTTCTTTATGTTGTTTGTGTAGACCCATGTCTGGCAGCCGTACGTTACCCAAGTAGAAAATTGTTACTGCTAATTTGTGGTTGAGTCTGGCCATAAATATTATCTTGTCTCATGTCTTCAATTAGAAATCTAATGGTCAAATAAACAATAACAATTGAGCAAGATATAAAACCACCAGTTTTCCCTATGAAAAAAAATAACAGAAGTAGGACAGCTTAGACATTCCTAATAATTGCAAAAAATTGTGCATTAAGCCCGCGGCTTCGCAAGCCTAGAGTTCGATAATTGTTCCACGGAATCACACTACTGGGATAAAAAGTATCCTGTGTTAAGCCAGGTTATAAACTATCTGTGTGCTAAGATTCATCCAAATCCATTTAGTAGTTTTTTCGTGAAAGAGTTGCAAACATCGATCCATCCTCACAAACATTTGCTGAATTGTGTCATTTGTAGAATTGTTATCAGAAATATTATAACAGGTGATTTAATATTATTGTTTTGTCATTGACAGCTGTTCAGGTTCATGTACTATAATTGCTGGCAGATTACTTCAATTCAAAGATAAATAACTAAATGTAAAATAATAATAAAACTTGCTCTAAGAAATACTTTTGTGAAATGACTTGAGTTTTTTTTTTTTTTCCAACTATATTGGCAGTTGAACACCAGTATTTTACATAGAGCCACTGCTTATCTAACCTCCACAACCCAGTTAGTATAATATGATACCCCTTGGTAAGACTGGTTGTCAGACTTTGGGTCACTGACTACCTGTAACAACTGTCGTGAGATCTACAAATGACAACTGCTTAACGTGCTTTCCAAGGCACGGAGGAAACCGGGCATGTAATGGGTGGTCACCCATCCACAGACCAACCTAGGCAAGCACGGCATTACCTAAAGATCGACCCGAGTGGCTGTTATAATTTAGCCACTTATTTTTACTCGATCATCAAACCTAGCTAATGGAATTTACAGTGTTCATTTTTAAAGTTAGTAACTGAAGTGGTTGTGATTACCACAGCTCATTACATAAACAGACACAATATGCTTTAATAGCCCTCTCATTGTTTTGTAGAAGAATTAGCCAAATGATGAGTTGAACTGGTTAGCTAGATATTGGTGTCGATTCTGTTATTGCAATTGAAAATTGTGTAATTTTTGATTCAACATACTCACAACAAATCAAAGCACTTGTTTTACATATAATTATGTAATTCTAGACCTCCATAACATCACGCCTCTAATCCCCGAAGGGTTAGGCAGGGGTGTACTTAACAGTACACCCACATTTCGCCAGTTCAGCAGGCCTATTACGTATCTCTGTTGACAACTCGAAATGATAGTAACTGGGCTCATTGTCCATCAAATAACTGTCAAAAGGTTAGTTAGTATGTATGACCAGTCGCGATCAAATATGACGTCACGTGGCTGATAGTCACCGTAACTCATTTTGCCAGACGCTTTTGTATAGATGCTTATATTATTTCGATTATGTAAGCTTAGTGGACAACAAATTGATGACATCTGAGTTTGAATCGGCTTTCGTGAAAGACGTTACACCGTACCCGGGCTGTTAGTCAGCGTTAAGTGACATCCACTCAGTGTGATACGTAATACCAATATTATGACATTCACGGTTGTCATCAAAGTTCGATGTACAACCGAAGCTTGATAGTCACTGGGTATCAGAAAGATACGTAATAGCTCTGCGGGCGATTACAGGAGCTAAATTAGCAACTCTATTTGTGGTGGTTCAAACTTCGTTTGAAATACTGTTAGAATAAAGTTCTAATCAGCTTGCACTACAAAGCGGTTGTTACGTCAGTCACTGCGGGCCGAATAGTGCAAAATGAGTGGTTCTTTGCGATTTACAAAAAATCTATTGATTGAACTAAAACACTATGATGCTAATATGTTGCTTGTAGAATTATTTTCCAAAAAATCAGGATGATCGCATGTATTTTAGTATGGTTTTTTCCCGATAAAATAAATTTTTAGAGATTAGTTCGTGATTTTTTTCTATCGAATAAAGTTAGTTATGTTATGTTTTCAAAACACTATCGTACTAGCATATATCCTGAAGAATATCATATATTTTTCTGGTTTTGTTTATTGCAGTGAATCATATGATTTTTTGCATTATAAAACTCGCGTTTAGCTCATGTAGTCGCCTTAAAGTCCCATGGAATTGGGGGCATACCTACTGCCATCAACCGGGCACAAATTTAAACTCCGTGGCTGCTACTGAGATAATGAAGGAAAAACCCAATGACACTGCCCGACTCGGGATTCGAACCCGGTACTCATGTACAGCAGTCGTGTTTGTGACCGCTAAACCAATGAGGCAGTCAATTCTATACCTATTAATGAAAAATCCCAAATCAATTTCTATTTCATAATATTACAAAGGAATCTCATAATCAATAATGTAACCAAGAGTTTGTAACAATATTCTGATGTAGAAGAGTATCCATGGAGTTTCTTGCCAGTTCTTCTCCATAGAGATCTACGCTAGGGAATGGGCAACTACAGTACTTTCACAGTTTTTATGTCTTGTGACTGGGACTGTAGCTACATTTAATTTTCATCTTTGTTTTGATAATTCAAAAGTTCCTGTAACTGGCCTACTTTAAATAAATGCTTTGATTTTGATTTTTGAACTAGTACACAGGATGTACTTAATGTAAGAATTAGCCCTCCACACACTGATAACCCGATTAGTTTAGGTCCTGTCCCCTGAATTCAGCATATCATAATATACAAGAAATTATTTCAGGAAAGTTATGGGAGACCAATGAATTTGATTTGTTTAGCGAGATTGATATGAGTTTTGAACTAGCGGACGTCACGCGGTTTCACACGCGTAGTTCCCGTTCCCGTGGGAGTACGGGGATAAAATATAGCCTATGTTACTCAGGGTGAATGTAGCTTTCTAATGGTGAAAGAATTTTTGAAATCGGTTCATTACTTCCGGAGATTACCCCCTACATACAAACTTACAAACAAATGTTACCTCTTTATAATATTAGTATAGATTATATTAATATATTATATTCTTGGAAAATAGACCAGAAGTGACTTTTTTTAAAAATAATTATGCAAGTACCTACAGGAAATAAGTCAAATAGACAAAACCAACTAACAACAATTTAATATTAAAAACTAAACAATCAAACTAACCAAATAAAAAAAATACAATTCTAACAAAAATAACACAGTAAAAGAATTACCAAAATAAACAATGACACACAAATAAAAATATACCGACAGAGTGACGTTCTCACGATGTTGTTCCCACGACGACTCCAAGTGAAAAGAGAGCGGTGCTAGTTCTGCGCCGCCTTATATAGGTCTTCCCCCTCCTAATCTCTTCCATCTTCTACACGGCCTTTCCTGACAGGAGACCGTCCTCGGACTCCTTCATCTTCTAGCTTTGAAGATCTGTTTCCAATGTTGGCATGGAAAGTCTGGCTGAGTCTTGACCGCTTGTAGATGAAGTGCTGATAGGTATCTCCACCTGCTGCATGCCAGAGGTGCAAGGTTCTGGTTCCTGATCGACAGCCTGTTCAGACTCCCCGTTATCGTTGTCTGATTCTGCAAAAGAAACAAACAGCACGCACAAGATCAATTTTGTAAGATAACAAAACAGCTACTGTTAGCAAAATAGCTGTTGATGAAATAGCTCTTTTCAATAACACTCATTTCAAAAGCAAATAACTTTGAGCTAGCCTTGCATTGTCTACGCACAATAAGTGTGAAACATACAAATATCTAAACCAACCACCCGGGGCGGGACTTGTCGGAAGATCGCCACCTCACGACTCGTTAGAGACCTACATGAGGCATAACTTTGCGTGTGTAAATCGGTTTACATACAAGCATGTCTCAAACTAATCTCATATAAATCATCGGGATGCTTATCAACAAGCACATTTTCCCACTAAACACAATAGTCAAAGACCAACTTGTGGCCTGACTCCATATGTACCACAGCTCCGGGATAACATATCCGAGAACACCACTCCAAGACCCTAGGTCCGATAAGGCTACTCCAAGACAGTTTCCCTTCGTGAGCTGTTCTCAAGGTATGTTCCATATACTAGGCAGCATGTCCGATGCACTCCAAGACAGAGGCCCATCCAATAACATGAAACCGTACCTCACTTGAAGTGTATCCGTCAATTTGAGATAGCATGTCCGATGCGCTCCAAGACAGAGGCCTATATCAAATTGCAAGACTCGACTTCCCTTTAACATCATCTAGCATTATCAATCCCAACAAGAAAGCACTTATTAGGTTAATATAAACCTCTTTTACAAACAATGATATCAAATAAGTCAGATTCAATGAAGTGTATTGCTTTCATAAAAATAAGCAAAACTCATTAACATTAATACATTGTACAAAAACACTCACCATTAAAGAAAGCAGAACACACATCGGGAGTCCATTCCCCGTGCCACGGGATTATGTATTCCGCGGCTGCTTGTGTTGTCTTGCCGTAAGAGCCAGCCACAAGATGCAACTCATAGCGACCGTGTGGGAGTACTTTCGCCACACGATACGGCCCTCGCATACATGAATCCAGCTTCCCAGTAGATTGTGCCTGTTTTCTCACAAAAACTAAGGAATTTAAATTAAAGACACGGGGTGGCTTTCGCCCTTGATTAACATAATCATCCTGACGTCCTTGATTTTCACGGAGACGTTCAGATGCTCTTTGACGACTCATTTCGCGAAGAGCTTCACGATTAGGGCTGGAGCCTTCAAAGGCCACATCACGAACCAAACTACGAATGAGTGGCGTCGCAGCATCAATACCTATCAATAGGTTCAAAGCTGAATGCTGAGTTGTTCTTTGTTTTGTGATATTGAGAATCAACTGCAGTTTCCACATAACACTCGGCCACTTTTGCTGTCGATGATTGCACTCAATACGCACCATGTTAAGCACTGTGCGGCAGTATCTTTCCACTTGCCCGTTGGATTGGTGCATTTCAGGGGTTATAAGGTGAGTGTCGCAACCCATGTCTTTGACCCAATTCAGAAATTCAGTGCTCTGAATCATGCGACCTCTATCGGCTACTATTAGTTTGGGGGTCCCAAAAAGGGAGACCATATTGGTGAAATGTTGTTTTAGTTCGTCAGCGTCTTGTCGGTACATTGGGTATAACAAACAGAATTTAGAAAACGCGTCTACAATTATAAGAACATGGCGATAACCGTTGGCTTCGGGAAGAGGACCTAGGGAATCTAAATGGATAGTTTCAAAAGGTGTATCTGGTTTTTCCCAAGAGTGAATAGGCTGTAGCGGGGCTCGGGGGACTTTTTTATGGGAGAGACACACTAAACAGTGTGTTACATACTTCTGGACAAATGCCCTTAGCCCTGGAAACCAAAAGTGTTTTGTGACAAGATCAACAGTCTTATCGATACCGGGATGATCATGTTCATCATGAAAAATTCGTAAAAGACTAAGTCTATGTCCTTTTGGGATATAGCAGAGGAACTTGGAATTTTCACCAGTAGGTGCAAATTTTACATAAAGGATGTCGTTTTTAAAAACATAGCGAGTGGAGTCTAATTGGCCATCCGCCAATTTTTGAATAAGAGACCGAGTCTCCTCATCAGAAGCCTGAGCAATACGCGCCCAATTCAGGGGTTTCTGAACTGTGCACGCATTGACTGGATTCCGACTAAGGTAATCGGCATGGGATAGAAGGCCACCCTTGGCAACAAATCTTTTTTACGCTGTGTAAGCTTCAATGCGTTACAGTCGGTGACCACAGTGAATCGTATACCCATTACCCACAAGATAGTGCCTGAAATGCTGAAGAGCCTTTACCACCGCAAGGGTCTCAAGCTCGTATGAGTGGTATCTACTCTCAGCTCCTTGAGTAAGTCTACTGAAGTAGGACACCACTCGTTTACGATTACCTTCATGAACTTGCATCAAGACTGCTCCATACCCAATAGAACTCGCGTCTGTGTGGACTTCTATGGGTAATGAAGGGTCATAAATTGCAGGTACTGGCTCGCTCGTTAGACATTCCACAATGTACTTACGAGCAGCCTGTTGTTCGACTCCCCAATTAAAACGTACTCCCTTTTTAGTTAGTCCCGCAATACACGCAGTCTTCTGGGCAAATCCAGCTATATACCGCCTAAAATAGCTGGCCAAGCCCATGAACTGGCGGACTTGCTTTACATTTTGCGGTTCAGCTGAGTCAATCAAAGCCCTCACTTTTTCATGACTCGGCCTAACCTGACCTTCACAAATTGATCTACCCAAGTATTCGATCTCCGTGGCCAAGAACGAACACTTTTTCAAATTGATAGAAAACCCCGCTTTAGTCAACGTGTCAAGAACCCTTTGTAGCAGAAAGAGGCCCTGATCAATGCTTTGGCTCATTATTAAAATGTCGTCTATGTAAACGAGGATATTACCAGATTCAATTAGTTCACGAAGCGTTTTTGTAATTATACGCTGGTAAACAACTGGAGCATTTGCCAAGCCGTAAGGCATCTTCAAATATTGATAATGCCCCTCTGGCGTGACAAAACCCGTAAGCGGTATCGAGTCCTGGTCTAATGGAATCTGATGAAATCCGGTTGCCATGTCAAGGGAACTGAAATATTTGTTATGCCCTAAACGATCTATGTAGTCATCTATACGTGGCAGCGGAAAACGATCTTTAATTGTGATCTCGTTTAATTTACGAAAGTCCACGCACATCCTATCTGTGCCGTCTTTCTTTTTAACTAAAAGGATCGGGCTCGCGTAATCAGACTCCGATTCTTGTATAATTCCCTTGTCCAACAAGTCTCTAATTATATCACGGACACGAAGAGTCTCGGCGTGAGAAAGCTGGTACGGCCGATAGTAAACAGGAGTGTTGGAATTAAGTTTAATGGACATGCACCCTGTATTTACTGTTGACGTTGCAGTACCAGAAATAAAATACTGAGAGAAATTATTAATTATATCCAACAACTTATTCAAGTGTCCATCAACTAGGGGTGTATTAATTGGAATTGAGGCCTCAGATTGTACGTTCATTATCCTGTGCAAGTTATTAACACTTCTTGTAAGTGACTGACTGTACCTAGTGCGAACGTATCTAACACCGTCCCTATTAAGAACATCGGTTCCTACAATAACCGGCGTGTTCATATATTCGGCAGACACTACGAACAAATCTACTTCGAGGGTTAAGCCGTCAAACTCAATAGGTAACGTCACATAACTTGTACTCTCTACTTCTTGAGTACCTAATCCCTTCAAAGTACGAAACGCTGGCTTACGGGAACATTTAAAATGCTTAAGCAACGAAGACGAAATTAAGGATATAGTGGACCCGCTATCAATCAAAATATCGACCGCTACATCCTGTATAATTGCCACAACTACATCACTATTGTTGGTGTTTACAAACTCATTGCAGAAATTAACACTACTTTTGTTTGCAGCCTCTGATCTCTGCTTAGCGAAACAATTTTCGACTTTATGACCCGGTTTCCTACAAAAACTACAAGTTTCGGACCTAGAAACGGATATAGGGTTGGTCGAGGAATTATTTGACGAACCGCTTGGTTGTTGGTCAGTTCTCGGTTTTTTAGTACACGTTGCCTGTCTGTGTCCTAATTCGCCGCAAGAATAACACTTAATGTCGCTTAGATTACGCTTACGAGAAAGATCTGTGGTTTGTTTATCTCTTGCAGAACGGAACGCGGCACCTTTTGACGTACTAGTGTTATTTGGCTTTACGTAGATTGAAAAGTAATCCACTAAATCATTGGGCAACAGCTTGGCGTTAGTTGCCGACGCTCTTATGTTGGGATCAGTGATACCGCGGATTATTATCGCCGAAATTAGCTCGTCACTAAGTCCCCGCACTATTCTTAAACGAAGTAATGACCGACGCCCGTATTCCGCATACGTGGAATAGCTATCGGAATTCTTTGTCATAACGTCATATAAAATATTCGCGACGTCCGGTACTCTAGGGCACAAAGGCTTGAATTCCCTTTTAAAGTTGCTCCACGAACGGTCATTACTTACCCATTCGTTAAGCCATGATCGAGCGTCACCTTTCAAACAATTACCAATACGTGACAAGCATTCGAAATCGTTCCAATTGTTCAAAACTTTAGCGCGATCGACCTCCGCACACCAATCATCAATATTATGTAAGGTAGGATCAAAGTTTGAAATATAAAAGTGCTGAGATCTACCCGCAGTATTAATTGATCGAATAGCATCCACAATACGATCGGTTACCGTAGCTTGTGTAATCAAATCATTCTCGTTCCTAACTAAACGGTCCGACACATTCACAGACGCCTGCTTAGATACACGTCCCGATATTCGTAAAGGCGGTGTTCTAGAGCGAGAACGCGAATAACGACGGTAGCTATGTCCGCGAATTGGTGAGATATGTTGAGACATAGTCTCTCTAGGCAAAGGTGAAACTAGACGGCGGCGACGCTCCGGTGGTGACGAATGACGCACGCTACGCGATTCTATTCGACCCGGCGACCGTAACACGTTACGTTCCGGCGACGGTGTTCGCTGGCGCCGCAATGCCCGTCGATCACGTACACTATCAGACACTAAAGTTCTATCACGGTCACATGAACGCACTGGTAATGGTGAAGCCCTCGTTTTGTCTTCTAGCGCTTTAAGGCGAGACATCATCGTTTGTATCTCGAGCCTTAACGTGTCATTTTCATTAGGGGACCGCTCGCGGTGCCTACTATTTTGCCGCTCTTGACTATTGCGACGAGAATCGCGACGGTCACGATGAGAACTATAGTCGCGACGCGAGCTATTATCACGACTGCCGCAGCGACTGCGACTACGATCGCGTTTGCGGTCTGCCATCTTAACTCCTTAACCTAAAACAAAATAAAAAAGAACACAGCAAACCAACCGACTGACAAACGATAAAACGAATACCAGTAACACTCAACAAAAGTACTAACACAGATAAAAAAAAATGACACTATTGAAACCACAACAGAAAGAAAAAAAAATTAAATCGAAACAAAAATTTAAAATGAGAGGATTTATGAAATAGTGGGCGGTAGAAATGGGAAGAATCCCACTTCTGATCTTGGAAAATAGACCAGAAGTGACTTTTTTTTAAAATAATTATGCAAGTACCTACAGGAAATAAGTCAAATAGACAAAACCAACTAACAACAATTTAATATTAAAAACTAAACAATCAAACTAACCAAATAAAAAAAATACAATTCTAACAAAAATAACACAGTAAAAGAATTACCAAAATAAACAATGACACACAAATAAAAATATACCGACAGAGTGACGTTCTCACGATGTTGTTCCCACGACGACTCCAAGTGAAAAGAGAGCGGTGCTAGTTCTGCGCCGCCTTATATAGGTCTTCCCCCTCCTAATCTCTTCCATCTTCTACAATATTATATATTTCCTAATACGCAATGTATCGTTACCGTGGCAAAACGCACGTAGCGCACGGCAAGCGCGACGACGTATTCGATGAACTATGTAGCTAAGCAGGAAGTGAACAGCTGTAGCTGCTTTAAGCCTTTGTTTCAAGCCATTTTAGGCCAGTCGGAAAGGTTGGTAGCAGGACCATTAATCATACAAGGAATCTTTTATTAAAACCCAAATATGGACATGTTTTGAATAACGTCATATAAATTACCCAATAAACAAAATTTAAGGAAAAAAATATTGTGTTAAATAAGGAAATAAAATATTATGTTTTCCTAATTGCATAGTTAGTGTGTCATACATAATCATAACATCACGCTCGTAATCCCCGAAGGGTTGGGCAGAGGTGTAATAGGGAGTGAGCCTATTGCCATCATCTGGGCGCAAATCTAGACTCCGTGACTGCTACTAAGAAATTCCTGACCTAGCAATATTGTTTCATAATTTTACAATGTGTGACGACCAGCCCGCTTAGCATGAACGCCGTAGACACGAAAGAGACTCGACAAATCTTTTGTGCATCTGTCATTTTGTCGATTCAATGATAGATGAACAAAAGATTTGTCGTTTCTCTTTCGTGTCTACGGCGTTTATGCTAAGCGGGCTGGGGTTCTAAAATGGCCGCTTTATCAGAATCCTAATATGAATCACGTTAAGAAATGTAAATTCTTAAAATGGACTTTATAGTCATGCTCATAAAGTCCGTTTTAAGGATTTAATTTTTTAGTGAATTAAATTATGATTCTGCTAAATGTAAATTCTTAAAATGGACTTTATGGTCATGATCATAAAGTCCGTTTTAAAGATTTAATTTTTTTAAAGTGAAATACTTTGTTTCTGCTAAAGTGGCCTTTTTAGGCCCGCTGATCTTGTTTGCGGGGCGAACATGGCCAGATATCGCACAAGATATAGAGGTTTGGAAGGAGAAAGGGGAGGCCTTTGCCCAACAGTGGGACACAACGACAGGCTAAGAAAAAAAAGATTATAATCTATACTAATATTATAAAGAGGTAACATTTGTTTGTAAGTTTGTATGTAGGGGGTAATCTCCGGAAGTAACGAACCAATTTTAAAAATTGTTTCACTGGTAGAAAGCTACATTATTCGTGAGTGCTATAGGCTATATTTTATTCCCGTACTCCCACGGGAACGGGAAAACCGCGGGACGTCAGCTAGTATAATAGAGAGGAAAGATTTGCATTTTTGTGTGTGTGTATATTTGTAATGAATAAACTCAAAAACTACTTCAAAGATTCTTTCACCATTAGAAAGCCACGTCTTTACTGAGTAACATAGGCTATATTTTATCCCCGTAATCCCACGGGAACGGGAGCTACGCGTGTGAAACTGCGTGACGTCCGCCAGTTTTGTAATTTAAAAAAAACTTATCTTTCCAAAATTATCAATTTATGTGACATGTCGGAAATACGTTATCAAAATCGATTAAACATGTTCTTGTTAGCTTTGTTATAACAAAGAATTTTATTGATCAAGATAACCCAATGGTTACTATGGCAACCACTAAAAACATTTAAATAATATTGTCAACAATACTGTGTTAGTGATTGAAATGTAAGTAGTTTTTCCTGAATTCTGAATTTTATCTCTGTACTCGCTGCAGTCGCTCCATGTAAAATACTGGTCTTCAGCTGCATCCGGTTAGACTGGAAGCCGACCCCAATAAACTTGGGAAAAGGCTAGGCAGATGATGACTCTGTACTCAAGGAGTACCAGGTAGTCTGACTCCTGAAGGACTCAGCCAGTATTGTGTTGCACCATCAGTTTTGCCAATTGTGTGAATGAGGCACTTGTGGCTCAATAAAAACAACCCCTAAGGTCGATCTGTGGATGGGTGTTGGGGACCACCCATTACATAGGTACCGAGTTTCTTCGTGCCTCAGAAAGCATGCTACCTAAGCCATTGGTCCCGGCTGTCATTTGCAGACCTTTGACAGTCGTTACAGGTAGTCAGTGGCACGAAAGTCTGACAACCAGTACCGAGATGTATGGTATAATAATATAACCTAGTACCAAGAGGGTTGTAGAGGTCAGAAAGAAGGTCCCGCCTGACCACCACTAAGCTCATTTTTGCTTGCACTCGCAACATAAAAACGCTCTCTAGCCCCGCCCCGTTGACTTTGTGTAGAAAAAATGAATGAAAAGATACCGAATCGGCCGAGCGCATTGACGAAGCACGCCAAACGAGAGTTATTGTTAATTGCGCGCCAAAGTTGAGGCTTTCCTAATAGGCCCAAACTTTAAGGGGGTGTGGCTCGGCGCCTCCGCATGATTTAAGCGAAAAAAAATTAAAATGGTCAGGCGGAAAAGACCCCGATAGTACCTAAAATACTGGTATTCAGCTGCATTCAGTTGATGTCTCACTCTCAAGGGGTACAAACAAACATGATCCTGACAGTAGCTCTTCGATACCTGCAATTACAGACACAATAGGCGAGACGACAAAAAAAATCTAATTAGTCTGTCAGATAGATTTCCAAAAAATACTGGACACATATTTTTTCTTTTGTTACGTAAACCAAAATTGACGAAGATATGACGCTTTTAAATCTCAATACGTTACGCCTCCCTAGGTATAAGTTTTAGCTAGTTTGGACGTCACGAGCCCCCCACTCCCGAGTTTTGATGCGTTTTATCTTTGTCAATATTCATCGATTTACAAAAACAAAAAATATGTGTCCATTATTTTCCAATGATCTAACTGACGGACTAAATATATTTGCAATTTTTTGATACTGTCGTCATGCCTATTAAAATAACAATGCACCGTGCCCGATCGGGCACTGCTGGGGACATACAGCTTGCAATTTTTGTCTATTATGTATTATTTTGTTTGTGGTCGGCGCAGCATGTTATCTTCTCCCACACCTCTCTATAACTCGCCATCTCATCAGACACCTCCTTTCTCACCATATCATCCTTCACACAGTCCATCCATCGCTTCTTTGGTGTTTCAACCGGTTTTTCTCAACCACAGAATATTCATAAGTATATAAAACAAGCCCTAAATGTGTGTTTCTATATATTAATATTAACTACAAATATTCAAGGCAATCGTTAATGACTGTTTCTTGGCAAACGTACCTCTATTGTACTTCTAGCTTCGCTTAACGTTCAACTATGGATAATGACCCGATTTTGTGGCAATATTGACTAAGAGCTAATTAGGGTTCCGCAGTCAACAAGGGACCCTATAGTTTTGCCATGTTCTTCCGTCTATCCGCAGCTTAGCTCAAAGACTATTAGTACTAGAAAACTAATTTGGCATGAATATTAGAAGTTACGCCGACAAAGTGGTAAAATAAAATTGCCGTACATGTAATTACTTCCTTGTTAGCAACACTATCGAATGGTATAATAATACAATGTGTGTTTTTTTTTCAAAATCAATGGGTACTATTCCTGGAATATTGATTTTCCATAAATCTAATGATGCAGTTTTAGTTATCATCATTATCGGGCTCGAGACTCCATTTGCAGCAATTTTTCGCTATTCCTGATAGTTTCGGATTTGGCCATTTACGCCCACTTGGAAAATTGATAGGTCTGCCGTGATAAAACCGAACAGTTGTTTTTTTTTTTGTTGAATGTGTTTGTAATCAGTTCCTCTCTTTTGTTACAGATAACAAACCCAAACCAAATCCTAGAAAGAGAAATTAAATAAAAACAATGCAAAGAAAACGTCCGCCGTCCAGAATTAAAGTTAATTTAGACTAGGATAGCATAAGCACACCGTATACTAAGGATATGTGTCTAACACATTAGAAACAAGCTCCAAGAAAAACCTACAAAATGCCTGTTGTATCACCCTCGAGGTACAACTCTACCTCATCGACCCTCTCAGGGTCCTATAGGTCCACCTTAACATCATCCACCGTTGAAAAACCTTACTACAGATCCACAAGTGGGAATTATGATACCCTACGCAGTTATGAACGGTCAGAGTACCGTTCTAGATTCTCAGATATCGATGGCAATAGAGATAGGAAGACCATCGTTGAACGGCAGCGATCTTCAAGAGCACCGAGCATTGCTGATTCGGACAGTGGGGTCTCCAGCAGTAGATATAGGTCTGATAGAAGTGAATCTAGGTCTAGGGATATATCTACTACGCGGAGTGAAAGCAGTAAGACCACAAGTGACCCCTTACCGAGGACCCGGAGACCAATGTTAGCGTCTGCAGATTTGGCCATGTCTCATGCAGACTGGTACAACAAGTATTCACCAGCGAACTATATTCCTCTAACGCAAAGAATTCAACAGCAGCAACAGAATCAGAACTATGGGGAGATTTCACGGTCTAAATCCATTTCCAATGATATTGGTAGACCACCAGCAGCTGATCCGTCAAGACTAGCAAGGAAGGCAAGGAACGCAGCGGCCACAATTTCAGAGGTAATTTTTTTTCTGTTTTTTTTTTTCTATTCTATGTATTATATTTCTTTTTTATTTAAGTTTATATTGAATGTCTGCGAAATTTTAGACTGTAGTAGATCTGGTTTTTTTTTTTTTTTGTGGACTTATTCTGATGATTTTTAGTTGATAAAAGTAGGTAGGTTTTAAAAACAAATTCGGAATTTC
This sequence comes from Xestia xanthographa, assembly GCA_905147715.2. NCBI lineage: Eukaryota > Metazoa > Arthropoda > Insecta > Lepidoptera > Noctuidae > Xestia > Xestia xanthographa. The sequence goes on from LR990667.1 coordinate 22,947,848, forward strand.
TTCGTTGTTTTAAATTTATTTAAAAAAACTGGTTAACGTTAATCAAATTAATACACGAAGAACCACGTACCGTTGACGTATCTGAAATTCTCATAAATAAGAAAAAACTAGAGATTACATTCGAAAAAAAAAATGGATTTTTATAATAAAAGCAAAAAAAACACTTGTTATGTATTGTCTGGGAATGCTAAAAATGTGATTTGATTACGAATAAAAATAAGTGCATAAAAAAAACACTCAAACACTTGATTATAATTTATGTGTTTGGCCTTGACCTGAAAAGTTTGAAAACGAGCCACGACTTCTTTAATACTAATGATACAAAATATGCAACAAGGTTACGCTACGTAGAAATGTTATTTAGATTATAATATTAAATAAAAAACGTACCTACCAAAAGCATTTATACCTGCTTACCCTTCTTTTGGGTTCGCCGCGATCGGGTAAAAATGTACATCAATCAGTAATAAATGTGAAAGTAAAGTTATTAAAAAAAAAATTAAATCTTCAAGATAGTAGCTGTCTAAATGGTCACATAAGTACCTACATTTAAAAAGGTAAATAAACTAAGCAAAAAACGTTAAAAAACACAATACACACTGCATAAAAGACTACAAAATACAATACACCACACAAGACACATTTAACTGAAACAATCTGTAGCGTGGGAGAGTGACAATTCTATAAACGCGCGAACAATATGACATCTGACATTTCAGAAGACCTTACTCTACACGAACGCCTCTAGCGGCGGATTCATGCGCGATAACCCTCATTGCTTTGCATCCCAAAGTTATCCAGCAACTGGATTGTGGAGGCTAAATAAGCCTCCATCCCTCGGATGATGGATGATTCATCCGGTTAGACTGAATGCAGACTCCAAACATAGTTTAAAAAACAAAACATACAGTCGAATTGATAACCTCCTTATTTTTGAAGTCGGTTAAAAAGGCAGTCAGATGATGATAGGCAACTACCTACTTGCTAATTATTTACAAAAGCTTGGTAATTCTTTTACTAAAATAATATTACCTTGAAGTGTATTAATACTTTGAAATAACAGTAATAACAAATTTCTGATCATGAATCGATTAGCCATTGGTGTTCAGAGGTTATTGATTCTAGTGAGTGAAAAAGGAAATTCTGGTAAGCATTAGAATAAATAAATAAATTCAACTTATCCTTATATCTCTGTTATTGTGCCCGGTTGATGGCATTAGGCGCGCACCCTATTACTTACATGAAAATTTTTAACACGTCTGGTAACATGTAGGTGTAATAAACACCTCTTCCCCATCGGGGAATATAGCTGTCTATTTCTCCTAACTCAATATACCTCTTACTTAATATATTCAAAATAACTCGTTTTTGCACACTGTAATCTCTGCTCTTTTCTCTCATACCTTACTCCTAAGAGTAAAAGAGACAGATCTATGTTGTCACGCTCCCACTCTACAGATTATTTATGTTTGTGTGGTTTTCTGTCACTGTCAGTTGTCACTATGACAGCATGCAAAAAGTTTTTATATCATAGGCCTCATATTGACATGATTGGCTGTTTTTTTCGTTGTTTTTATTTTTTATAGGTACGGTAGGTGTAAAAGAAATTGAATTCTAAAAAATGTATTAGTTAATGCACAAATAGTTTCTAAATAAATTATTAAAAAGTCATCTTTTAATCATTTGTGTTAAAAAATATTTTCTTTTCGTTCATTTGTCAACCCCCAAAAACCTTTCGTGACTGAACATTTTTTGAACACTTACCATTATCATAATTTGATCATATCACTTTAGCAAATTTGATTTCACCAAGACCATAATTATATCATCATCGTCAATTCGTCAGTATGTTCTTTTCTTCAAAATTACCAAAAACCACAAACAACTGGTTTTTTTTTTCTGTCAGAAAAATTTCGCAGGCACGCAATCATAATGTGTGCGTGTGTGAGTGTGTGTGTACGTTCTTAACATCGCACTAAAGAAAGAGCCATATATTCAATTGACAGCTTCCAAAATACGTAGTACTTGCACCGATTTGAAAGGCCCTAACCGCAAAAACTTTCATGGAAAAATAACCTTTCAAAACGTGTCACCGTAGTAACATAGATGCGATATTTGCTTGTAATACCATTCACGTGTAACATTGATGCTACATCCTGCTATCTTATAACATCCTAGTACTCAGTAATCAAGCTAGTACCATGAATGATACACCAGGTATTACAGCAAAGCATGAATTTAATGTCGGACTAACACACACTGATCACATGTCGCATTTTTTCGTCACAAGAACAAAAAATAAGCATAAACTTTGAAAACCAGAGACCGGAACGAAGATCGTATAAGGACACCTCGCCGGGATACAAGAGGGGGATGCTAAACGGTGTCAAAGATACGAACGGAAACGAAGTACCTTCTGTCTCGGAGATAAGAAAGAGATTCGACCAAAAAATGACCGTAACTAAACTACCAGCCAACGATTCGCGGTACACCGAACAGTATCTGAACCAGCTGAAAGATTGCGAGAACGGTACAGTAGGGTATACGAAAATCGTCCCTAAGGACGAGAAACCAGTACCAGTTCATTTGCCGTACGAAAAAAATGGCTTGCGATGGGAGGTAGGATCGTCGAGCTCCCGATCAAACTCTAACTCTGACCTATCATTAAGTAAGACGATATCCGAGCCAGTCTGCATAGCGAAACCTTTACATGATAGAAATAGTTCCATGTCCACATCTTTAACTTCAAAACTGCCTTCCGATCGTCTAGCCAGTATTAAAAGCCAGCTAGACCCAAACAACCCTATAGGGAAGATCCTAGAAAAATCCACAGTCATCCACGTCGAAAACGGCGACTTAGATTACAAGAAACTTAATTCTGATGGAAATAAAATCAAAGATATTAAAAGTGATATAGAGAAGCAAACTAAGGCGCCAAAACATACATCTAACTTTGCTTCCTACATTCAAATTTCACAGCCTGTCTCGTCAGGGTCAACGCCGAAAAAACAGACAGAAATTAATCATACAATTACTGAAGAAGCTCCTAAAAATGATATTAAATCTGAGCCTAGAAAATCTAAAGCCAATTTGAAATATATAGATTCAGAAGATGAAAGAATACTTCTGGATAATGATATAGAATCTCCTAGTGGTACCGGGTTTGAGAATAAAACATTTGAACATGAGAATTATTTGAAGAAAAGAACAGAAAAGAGTGAAGACGGAACCAATCATTTAGAAGATGTCAAGTCTATGGAGACGAGTACTGAAAGCACGATAAGTGAACCAACAGAAGATTTGAGTCCTGAAACTCCGTCTGCGAGAAGAAGAGTCTTAGATACGAAGGATTTGGAAGAAATAAAAGGGGTAAGTTATCATTTTGTTTTGTAATCTTTCGCGGTTGCTTCGATGGCGATTGTGTTCTCGTTGAAATTGTTGTATAAAATCTTGGATTTTTCGCTGATATCTTGGGAAGTTATTTGCAAAGGATTGACCTCGATAAAAGATAAGATTATAGAAAAAAATAAGCTAGGATTTCAAGTATTGCGATACCTATAATTTCCTGATTTTATTCAATTTATTTTTTATTATTTCCCGATAGTATCCCGAATAGTATTTTGCCGCCAATATCGAAGCAGCCATGAAACACAGCACCTCATTTATATTGGCTCTTTTATGCACGAGTTTTTTTTTGTTTTTGTCAAATTTATTTTTTATTAGTGTGTGTTAGTTTATAGATATTTTTGTGTCCTTTTCAGCTACCATAAATGGTGTTTAGTATTTTGTCGTACTAGGTTTTTCGTCTTCAATTTGATGTCGAATTTTGTGTTGTTATTTGATGTAGAAGTTTCTCCTCGGGGAAAATCTTCAATGTTTTTGCTCCTGGATTTTCGACTACTACTTCCGTAATTACTGAACAAGGGTCTCTAAATCCTATATTTTACAGTACATCATGTAAAGCCAAGTCAGAGGCCCATGGGCGGCATAATAACTCTACATCAGGTTAAACACTAACCACTATTAATTTAGCCATTCTTTACTGCGCTGATGAACACAAAACAAATGAATTGTGCAGTCTTTAAAGGTGGTTAGTTCTACTTCTGCGTCTCTGTTAAAGTAAGGTTTACCAACGGATATTTTTGTGTGTGTAAAAGTACTCCCGAAACTGCTTCTTTTAAGGATTCTATCAAGCTGGCAACAGCAGGACAGACCCTAGCACACCAAACTACTACAATCTGTCAAATTGCTTTATTAGATTTTCAACCTTATCGCTAAAGTATTAGGTTCAAGGTTGATTGTACAACATTGATAAAAAGTCTTCGAAAAGATCATCATCATCATTTCAGCCGAAAGACGTCCACTGCTGGACATAGGCCTCCCCAAATTGTCGTATGTTGCCACATTGACCCGCAACCTAAAAGTATGCAAATGCGGAAATTGAAAAAAAAAAACTTTTGATTAAAAATGTCACCCATCTATCTACCTCCCTGCTTACCCCTGTACCGCTAGCGTATACCAGGAAGTCATAAACCGAAGCAGATAGACTCCGTTTAAAAACTCACACATACATACATCGCCACTCGTAGCGACGCACACAAATACATGACCTCAATATAAATGCCAATGAACCGCCGAGGTATTAACACCTGTAGGGATTTGAAATATTCTTTCTAGTCGCGTTCAGAGTTTATTTTTTTGCTAGAAATATTGAGCAGGTTTTAGTCTAGCCAAATCATAAACAAACTCTTCTCTTCTTCAACCCTTGGCCACACAATGCTGAGTGCAAGTCTCCTCCGAATCTCTCCACTTTTGGCGGTTTGGTGTCCTGGCTATCCAGTTTCTCCCGGCCACTTTAATGAGATCGAAGAGTCGGTTGTCTTCCCACATTCCTCCGTCCCGTGCGTGGTCTCCACTTCAGCACTTTCTTCTCCCATCTTCCATCCAGTCTACGGCAAATACGCCCTACGCCCACTTCCTTTCTTCTTGCTATCGCTTCCGCTATGTCCGTAAATCTTAAACACATCTACTAAATCAGTGGTTCCCAACCTGTAACCTGCAAGAGCTTCGAATATGATCCGCGAAAGGTTAAAATGTTATTCGTACTTTTTACCTTGCACAGAATCCAAGCTCAACCCAACCTAATTGAAAACCTATCGAGGCCAGCAGACACTGCTGTTGCTAAAAATTTTTGAGCTTGCTGCGTTCGCTCTTGCAAGATTCATACGCATTTCTACAAAAATCTACTTAATTATTCCTATTTTCACTTTCTAAAGGTTCCCATCACATTTTCCTATTTTTGCATTGTGTGAGTTAAAGATTCACCCCCCTTTATATAATCCTGTCGGTGTCCATGTTTATTTAGGACCTTATGGTCCCTGGTCCAAGAAAGGTTGGGAATTACTGTACTAAATACTGGTATTCAGCTACATCCCAGTTAGAACGGTAGCCGATCCCGACATTGTTGAGAAAAAGGTAGGTGGATGATGATGTACAGATACCAGCAGATCAAGCTACTACAATCTGGACAATTTCTGTAACAGATATTCAACTTTATCAAAAGCGTTAGGTTCGAGGTTGATTAGGAAAGACAGTTCCGGGTATTTTGAAATGTTGCCGTCTGTACTACTCGTAACCAACGTGGTTGATCTCTCATACAGTTGCACAGGGTTTGAGAAGTCTCAAAAGTTGTTATGTAAATTATCGGAAGCCCTATTTCCAGCAGTTAAATAGACAGTGCAGCAGTCATTTGCTGAATGATATGTGGTCTCAAATGGCACTTTCTAACAACAAACAATAGATAAGGCAAGTTAACTATGTACAGCAGTACAGTTGTGGAGCTGGTGAATTGAAGGAGAGAGCTCGTGTTGAATAAAACACGTGTTTTTGCTTTTTGAGAGTAAATTATAGAGGAATATATTGACAGATAAAATTGACAACATGCAGACGCAGTGTTGCAAGACTAAAAAAAATATAAAATGGGCTTGCCAGCAACAGTGTCAACTTGTCAAACATCGATATGCATAAACTTGGACTGCCTGCGTAAAACAATCACCTTCCTTTCTGCTCTATGTGAACGACTGTTATGTTTCGTGTTTGGTAGTCCATGTTGCCGTGTTGCGTTTAAAACCAATTTTGGTCGGCTAGACTGGGCAATAGTATACGCTGGTCGAGTGCGAAAAACTTTATTCTGAATTTCAAAATACTTACTACTTTGATTTTCATAATTCCTAAATTTCAATATTCCGAACGTTCATAGTTACTATTCTCAAAATACCTAATTTCAATACGAGTAGTCCGACTTACTGATAATACAAAACATTAAAAATACGAATCCATATATTTTTTCTTCATCTTCAAAATTTGTTCAAAACTCTAACACAAACACATCAAGATTTAGTATGTATAGTTGGCTAATACAATTATTGTGTTCGTAAATCGTACATTCCTAGAGCCAAATCATTGAACTCCGATCCGATATACTAAAAATATCGACTAGCTCTGACGTTTATAATGTCGTGGCGAGGCAGTTGAGGCAGATTTTGTATGTGATTCGACAAAAACTGTGACAAGTATCTTGATACCCTTCTCGTATACAGGATGGAATTTTGTAATGCCACATGGAGGGAAAGTACTCTTAATACTGCAGATAGCAAATTTTACTCAAAGGAAACATTCCTTCATTTTTTAAAAGAAATTAATCTGCATTCAAAGATTTTGAAAATTCGCGTGCCACACTCGGGAATCGAACCGTCTAAATTCCAAAAAAATAACACCCTGTACTTTTATGGCACCAATCGATAGGGTCAATCATATGGATCAAATCCCTCTAACAAACATGATAAATGAAATGAAAGGAAAACCATGAAATCTTAAGTTATAAATTCAATGGGATAAATTCAATAGGTACGATAAAGCACTCTACTAAAATGATGGACCTTTACAATTGAAGAGAATAAGATTGCAGAAGAAGATTGCAATTTGCATGTGTTTGTTTGTGCAAATTGCAATATTCCTATGTAAATAGTTCTTCGTCATTTTAATTAATTAATGTCGTCAAAAGAGAATTGTTTACTATGTTCGGAATTGGATGGACCTTTGACCTAAAGTGCTTTATCTTAACCCATTGAATTTATAAGTTAAGATTTCATAGTTTCCCTTTCATTTCATTTATCGTATTTGTTAGAGGGATTTGATCCTTATGATTTACCCTATCAATTGGTGCCATAAAAGTACAGGGTGTTATTTTTTTAGAATTTAGACGGTTCGATTCCCGAGTGCGGCACGCGAATTTTCAAAATCGTTGAATGCAGATTAATTTCTTTTTAAAAATGAAGGAATGTTTCCTTTGAGTAAAATTTGCTATCTCCGGTATTAAGAGTACTTTCCCTCCATGTGGCATTACAAAATTCCATCCTGTATAGTGGTAATTTACTCTAACAGCATCAACCTTACTGTGTTGAGAATAAAAATTCAGTATAATTTTGACCCGTAACAGTAACCCAACAGCAATTTTATTCTGAAGGTAATAAAGACCACTTTTATTCATTCAGTTAGGCTGGAAACCGACCTGAACATAGTTGGGGGAAGGCAGGCAGGTGATGTTGATGAGCAGATATGACTTGGATATTGGTAGTACGAAATATAATCGTTTATTAAAATATTTAAAATAGAACCTGATGATTACAAATAACTGATGGAACTGCAGAAGCCGTAACGGTCCTCACATACTTCTTTAGTCTCGTCTACGTTCATATTGGTCATCCTACACACGCCATTTCCCAGTGATCCGCGCGAGCTAAGTGCTTTACTTGTGTTTTCTACCGAACAATTTATTCAGACTCATCGCCGAACTATCTAAAACCGCATACTTATTGGCTACTGCCAGAAAACATTTCGCGTCAATATGAGCAAGCGACAATATCTAGTGAACGACCTGGCGATGGCGTCCCCTTTCCGATAGAAATTCGTGGCTAAAAATAAACAGCGCGAAATGTAACGTCTAGAAATAAAATAACGCGGGAAATTAAATAGTCCTCGGCAGACGACTGCCGCGCTTTTTAAACTACCACGTGTTGACGCCATCTTGTAAAAAAGGGCGCTAAAATTTAGACGTTTGCGTAGGTCTTAACCCGTTTTGTGTTCGAAACTTTTTCGCGTCTATGGTCGGAAACTAGCCGTTTGTAAATTTTGACGGAGCGTTCCAAAAGTCTAAATTCTGTCAATTCTAGCGTATAATGTCATTTGAGATTTTCGATACAATAATTTTTTGCAATCTATATTTTTCTTTGTAATTGTGATATTTTTAAAATGATATATGTGATTTCTTCGTTATATCCGGTAAGAGGAGTTGGTTGTTTGATTTTTTGTATTGAAAGCAGAATTGCACGGAAAAATGGCGATTTTTACGTAGTTATAAGAATAGATTTGTTTTAAAAGTGTTACGGGTAGAATCTTCGCTTCCCAATCGGTCTCCCAACATCGTGGCGTGCCGTATACACAATGGTCCATGCTGGCTTTTCTGCGACATAGCTGGGGGTAGATAATATGGCATTGTGCCCAAGATCGTTATTCCTTGCGGTGCTCTATAAAACCCACGTTTTAGAATGCAAATCTAGTGACATTCAAGATAGATTAATGCTATTGGCGGTACCTACTACTGACTTTCGATACTGCAAACCATGCCCTATTGTAAAATTATATATATTTAGAATTACTTAGATGTTAATGTTTACACCGACTAGCTATTTAGTTTGATAATTTGGGTTTTCAACGCGCGCTTACAATAAACCTTGGGTTCTCGTGTCTTCCTGTTCAACCACTTGTAACTAGTTACCTAGGTAAATCGATAATGCCTGCACCAGCTCACTTGTCGAACAATAAATTGCTCATTACTTATTTATTCAAGTGCAAAAAAATAGCACTTCGTCAAGTAACACAAACACCTATAAGCTTTTAGCAGACCACAACTGTACATAGGCATCCCCAAACGCACGTCTTTTAACGCGATCCTCAACTGGAGCTATAGACCAAATAAACGATGGATTTACTATGTGAAAGTGGCCTTTTGACATTAAGTATGTTCTCAATCAATGAAGACTATACTAGTCCACTATCGGACGTAGACCTTTTTAATTCAGAGTCAAAACAGGACGGTGTCCTGAAAATCTCGATTTACGAATATGGATGGCTGTAAGAGTAGGCGAAGACCAAAGAAACGATGGATGGACTGTGTGAGGGATGATGTGGCGCGAAAGGAGGTGTCTGATGAGATGACGAGTAAAAGAGAAGTGCGGAAGAAGAAGATATGATGCGCCGACCGCAAATGAATTGGGATAAGGGGAAGAGAATTATGATTATCATTTGCAACCAATGTAGTTTTTGGGGGCCGCAAATGAATTGGGATAAGGGCAAGAAAATTATGATTATCATTTGCAACCAATGTAGTTTTTGGGGGCCGCAAATGAATTGGGATAAGGGCAAGAAAATTATGATTATCATTTGCAACCAATGTAGTTTTTGGGGGCCGCAAATGAATTGGGATAAGGGCAAGAGAATTATGATTATCATTTGCAACCAATGTAGTTTTTGGGGGCCGCAAATGAATTGGGATAAGGGCAAGAGAATTATGATTATCATTTGCAACCAATGTAGTTTTTGGGGGCCGCAAATGAATTGGGATAAGGGCAAGAGAATTATGATTATCATTTGCAACCAATGTAGTTTTTGGGGGCCGCAAATGAATTGGGATAAGGGCAAGATAATGATGATTATCATTTGCAACCAATTTAGTTTTTGGGGGCCGCAAATATAACAGCTGGTGGCCTACCATGACGTCTTATAGCAGGATTGCTTTAATTTTAATCCAGTGTGGGAAAGAGATGGTGCTGGACGTTCTCAATAGGTCCGTCTCTCACCCACACTGGAACAAGATTAAAACGATCCTGCTTTAAGACGTCATGGTTGGTAGGCCACCTGATCTTGAAATCTCCGTTGCAATTTTCTTAGTCTCGGTTTTTCAATGTTATCTTTTGCCATATCTGATGACAGTTTGTTTGTTTGCTTGTTGCTATTTTGAACCGATCTCAACAGATAACACGAGATTTGATATCAGGTTTTCTGATCTTGTGAATTTGTTACAATCGCTTTTAGAACCGGGGAATTCCTGGGAAGTTAAGTGCGGACAGCGTTCACGTCGTCTGTCGTTTCCCGGCAATAATTTTTGCGTAGAGTAGGTACCTACTTACTACGAAAATTATTGCAGTTTGGTGTACAGAATGCTTGCATGGTTGACGATGTCGTGAAGCCTCCGTTTACGCCTTATATCGTCTAAACGCACGTGAGCGCATAAAAAATATCTAATCCCCACATAATCTCTAAATTCTAAACAGACAAGTCTCAACCTCCAGGTGATATTCATTGATGTATACCTAATGACGTCAAACGCGGTGAGCTGACCTTGTACGGGCGGCTGACGTGGGCTCACGTCATCGACACTGTGATGGAGAACGCATCAACATGCGGTCGTGGTTCGTTGTAATTATGTCGTTGCTAGAATCTGTTCCTACCAGATTTGAATTGGTCTTTCCAGAAGAGACATATTCTGCATAGCAATTTTAGTCATTTAATTTCCTATTTCCTCCACCTAGTGTGGTTATAACACACACCTGCTTATAGGCTACAGGCACATAAGAATGTCGTGAGGAAAGTTTTAGAGTGTTAAAGTAAATGTCTATATGAGTAGAATCGATAAATGGACTGTGTGAAGGATGATATGGCGCGAAAGAAGGTATCTGATTAGATGACAACCAGTCTTACCAAGGGGTATCGTATTACCCAGTACTAACTGGGTTGTGGAGGTCAGATAGGCAGTATCTCCATGTGAAATACTGGTGTTTAGCTGCATCCGGATAGACGGGAAGCCGACCCCAACTTAATTGGGAAAAAGCTGCTAGATGATGATTCGGTGCCTTTCCCATAATGACAGTCATGGTTATTCAGCTGCGTCTAGTAAAATGGGAAGACGATCCCAGATCGGCAAGTGTGGAAGATGATTAAAGGAATTCACATCTTAATCATACTCCCGAAATGTGGCCTCCATCATTGTTCAACGATGATCGTCTAAACACCCACGTTTTCTCTCGGTAACATCGTAAACTTTGAAAGTAGATAGATTGTTACTAGCTGTTCGATTATCCATGAACGTATTTATAGTTTTTAAGCGTTTTGAGCGATTTTGAATCGAAGTTTTAATAATAACAGCCGTTTCAGTGCCGTGGCTAAGGGCCAACAATACGGCAAGCCCCTAGAGCAAACAGACTGAGTAAGTGGGCAAGTCAAAGTTTTAGGCTTGTGTGAAAGTACCGCCCGCGCCACTAGTATTTCTCCATGGCTACGTTACGCTTGCTACGTCGATCCTTTGTAGAGTGAGTGACCACTACACCACCATCCCTCCCCACCCAACAAGTGACGTATGAGCTGGTGCAAGCATTATCGATTTACCTAGGTAACTAGTTACAAGTGGTTGAACAGGAAGGGACGAGAACCCAAGGTTCATTGTAAGCGCGCGTTGAAAACCCACATTATCAAACTAGTTATCTAGCTAGTCGGTGCAAACATTAACAATCTAATTCTAAATATACAGGGTGTAAAAGACCTCATCACGAAGCCGTCAACCAAGCATTCTGTACATCAAACTGAGTGACTGTACGAGTACGCAAAAAATATTGATGGGATTTCATTGGGGGGTGAAAAATCACGTTTTACGGTAAAACCCAATGTAACTCACTCAAAACATTGTGCATAAGGACGCATTTAATAGTAAACGGGTTATGGAGGTATTTGAAGTAAAGTTTATGACCTTAAAAACTAGAATTAAAAAAAAAAACTTGTGAAAATGTTGGAACTTTGACCTCCTCTGTAACTATAGTAGGTTCTTCAAACTAAGTAGTAGTAGTAAGTAGCAGTAGTAGTGATAGTTCAAACTAAGTAACTACGCAAAAAATATTGCTGGGAAACAACTTTTTTTTTTGGGTTGAAAATCATGTTTTGTGGTAGAACTCAATGTAATGCACTCAAACCATTGTGCTGATGGATGGATTGAATAGTAAGGGGGTCGTGAAGGTGTTTAAAGTAAAAATCTTACATTAAAAACTTGTCAAAAATTTGGAACTTTGACCCCCAATATCTCCGTAACTAGAAGGTTCCCAGGTATGGTGTAGAACAAAAAAATGATCGCAATGACGACGAGAACAAGAGCCTTTCGGCTTCGTTAAGAGGTGTTTACACCCTTTATTTACTTTTACAATAAGGCATGGTTTGAAGTACCGAAACACAAGTCAGTAGTAGGGTCTGCAGGCTTACTCTTGAAATTAATTTTAATTCCAATCTGAAGCCAATACGATTCCAATGTTAATTTGGCGGTCACGTGATTCGGTACTCTTGAGACCACTACTGTCAGCATTGGATTGGAATTGGGATTGACCTGCGATTATTTTGTAAGACGTGAAGTTAGCTATGTATCGGGCCGCAATAGTGTTGTTCAACTCATTACGATAAACCGATAGTAGGGCTTTTCAATGCTTTATCCTTTACAAAACAAGGTTAATAAATAAATATGATATAAATTGTGGTTACATTAATTAATTGTAACGTATTAAAATCATTTGGGAGTTAGAAAATGATAAAAATCTTAAAATGAACCATGACCTTGGCTTAATGCGATAAGATCGTTGCCTACACGACAGGAAAAAAAAGACGGTGTCAAAGTTCTCCTATTTCAAAAATAATCTATGTCGAGTGGTTCAATAAGTGTATTCGAAAATGCAGTTAATGCGTGCGTGCATGTGTTGTGTTTAGTGCAATGTTCAGTTTGTCTTTAACATACACTAGATATTGTTCGTAATTATTGCCCGCTAAGTTAAAAGTTGTGAAAGTTCTAGACAAGTGGTAAGTAAACAATCATAATAACTTTACTTTAGATTAGTTGTGAATTATTTTTGTTTCGTCAAGGTAGCTAATTTCTTGGGCTAATGTTTTAGCGTGTATTTCATACCATCTCCCCTATTCCTGGCACGTCACGCGATGACGCCAATGACGCAAAACCAGCATCATCCACAACCACAAGTCTTTGTTCGAATTTGTTTAGGAATGTTTCAACAATAAGCCATCCATCAGTCATACAACCCAACATAAGTGTGTACCTAACATTGAAGTGTTTGGGGCCATATCACACTTGGGTTATGCCAAAAAAAATCTGCAGTTTGATTTATTGACTTGTTTTAACTGAGAAGTTTTAAAAGTTTTGGGTCAAGTGCTGTTTTTTTTTATATATAGTTCACTACCTGCGCCTCCCACGCCTCTTCAGGAGGAACTCATCACCACGACCCTGCCACCGCCGCTCTTCGATTCCGAGGCCGATGGATGCAAATATTAATCAGTCGGTTTTTGAGTACTATTTGTTTATTTTATATTCATTTGTGTCTTAGGTAGGTATTACAAGTAAATTAAGGTACATTTAAGTAAAATTATAACTATTTATTCAGTTCTCCACTTTTCAACAATTATCAAGTAAGTAAATAAATAGTAATAAATAAAGAGCCTTTTATTTCTAATCAATCAAACACACTTTTAACACACTTTTACTTATTAATATTAAATGTTATTTGTACTAAGTAGTCTTTTTAACTTATTCTAGTTATTTTGGTGATAATTATATCACTTCTTCTCTTAGCAGTTGACACTTTTTACTTACTGAAAATCACATTAAACACAAAACAATCTCTAGAAAGCTACACATTTGCCATTGGAATAATCCCGATCCTAACGCAATCCTAGCGCAATACTTAGCTCATGACAGCTGTCAAAATAAACTCAAGAGTAGCGTTTACGGGTACGCCAAGCCCAATCCCGATTCCACTTAGTTCTCCAAAATAGCCACTCAATTCAATACCAATGTGGCGCTAGCGTCGAACTCAAGAGTACGAAACGTCGCAATTCCAATGTCGACCGATCGGAATTAGTTTCAAGAGTAAGCCTGCTGATCAAATATGGACGTCCCAAGATTGACGGGTGTCAAACTTTTTCTCAAAAAAACCGGCCAAGTGCGAGTCGGACTCGTGCATGAAGGGTTTCGTAGGTACCATCGTAGTAGGGTACGACTGTCTACCTACCCGGCTGACAGACAGGCGGACGGCCGGACAGCGGAGGCTTAGTAATGGGTACCCTGAAAACGGTTCTTATCTTATTCGACTTCCTCCAAAAAACTGCTGTTTTCGTCACGATTAAATTCTTACAACCTGTACAAATGATAACTAAACTAAATTACATAACTTATGCTTGTTTTCACTAAAATTACAGGACACCCGAATCAATGCATAAGCTAGTCAACACATTATTGGATTTTCAACCCTCATCTTGGCGTTTATAGTTGAAATTCCGCATTCCGAAAATTGTCGCTTAGCGATTGTGAAAATAAGCAGTAGTAACGCAGATTATAAAGATATAAAAGATAAATATCGTAATAGGTATGATAACTTCATTGTATTTTTAGTATAACACCTTTAGCGGGAAACGACAGACGTCGTCGGCAATAAATTATCGTAATTATTTTCGTATTAGCGAGCGAAGAATTACGGAACTTAGTTAGAGTGATTTTTTGAGCATCTTTACCTTCTACTGGACTCTCAAACTGAACACTAATTTTGGACTAGAATTTGAGTGTCCAAGACATTATTTCAAAATCAGTTTATAATTTTCCCACTGCTGGGACACAGGCCTTCTCTCTATGAAAGGGAGTGGGCTTTGATCCACCAGGCAGACATAGTGCTAGTTCCTAAATTTTTGAAGAAGAAAAAAAACACTAATATTGGACTTTTGTTGTGTAGTTACAAAAAGATAAATAAGATGGACAAAAACTATTTAGCTATTGATGTATTTACCAAAATATAATTACTAGGAAATGACGCCAATGAGTCAAACAAAGTCCAATGTCAAAAGTGAAAAAACAGTCTTGTTTAGAAGAATTTATTCAAGTTTTTGCCGACGCGACGTTGAGTTCAAGGTCGGCGAAATCAAGATGAATTTGAAGATTCACCGTCTCGTTTTTACGTAAGACTGCTATTGAATTGTGAGTGTTGCCAGGTTTAGTGAGTGTTGCTAGAGTGAAATATTCAAAAAGAGTGCCAAAATTAGAAGCCATTTGTCGTTCTGTAAAAAGAAGGATTTTCAGAAATTCATGAAAATCGTGTTATCTATTTACTGTGTTGTGGATTGTGGAGGTCAGATAGGCAGTCGCTCTATGTAACATACTGGTATTCAGCTGCATCCGGTTAGACTGGAAGCCGACACCAACTCAGTTGGGAAACGGCTAAGCTGATAATGATAGACTTGTAAAATACCGTTTATTGGGTTTTATAATTCTTACTTTAAGGCGACTACAAGAGCTAAACGCGAGTTTTATAATACAAAAAAGCATATGATTCACTGCAATAAACAAAATCAGAAAAATATATGATATTCTTCAGGATATATGCTAGTACGGTAGAGTTTTCAAAACATAATACAACTAATTTTACTCGATAAAAAAATCACGAACTTATCTCTAAAAATTTCTTATAACAAGTAAAAACCATACTGAAATACATGCAATCATTCTGATTTTATGGCAAATAATTCTACAGGCAACATATTAGCATCATAGTGTTTTACTTTTTTAGTTCAATCAATAGATTTTTTGTAAATCGCAAAAAAACCACTCATTTCGCACTATTCGGCCCGCAGTGACTGACGTAACAACCACTTTGTAGTGCAAGCGGATTAGAACTTTATTCTAATAGTATTTCAAACGAAGTTTGAACCACCACTAATAGAGTTGCTAATTTAGCTCCTGTAATCGCCTTAAACCAAGTATCAGTGTCAAAAATAAATTTTGTTTCTCCCGCCAAAAAACTATATCAGATCGATTTCTCCACATACAGTGCTGCAACGCGCATAAATGGCATCGTCAGGGGAGTACTGTAGCTACATTTGTGAAATCGTATTGAAATAGGGCCGATTATGGCCACGCACCAAAAGATCCGTGTACTTATAATAATAAAATAATTATAATAAGAAATGTGAATGAACTTTGATGACGTCATAGAAGCGAATGACGTAAGAGGACTGACAATGAGTGCTGTGCTGGTGTTGTTGAGGAATGTGATGATGAAATGGGAATTTTTGCCGGTTTTATGGCTGCAGATTATGTTGGTATGTTATTTTAGCTAAGGACCTGTGTTCAGTGCCGGATTTACCATAGAAGCTGAAAAAGCTGAAACTTAGGGCGGCAAAATCGGCCCAAAAAAAAATTTGGCACAGAAAAAAAGTAATGCTGCGGACACGAAGTAGGGCTGCGGCGCGGGGGCCACGGCATCAGCCGCTTCCCCACTCGTGCCGCCTCGCGAGGGCCCGCTGCTGCCGCTTCGACTGTCTTTGTGTCCGTTAGATAATTACCTAATATTATAAAGAGGTAACATTTGTTTGTAAGTTTGTATGTTTGTAAGTTTGTATGTAGGGGGTAATCTCCGGAAGTAATGAACCGATTTCAAAAATTGTTTCACCATTAGTAAGCTACATTCACCCTGAGTAACATAGGCTATATTTTATCCCCGTAGTTCCCGTACCCGTGGGAGTAGGCCCACGGGTACGGGAATATACAACACAAAACCTCCTTCGCCAAACATCAATATTATATACTAAGTACTCATATCTATAAAAACATTAACAAACATCTCAATATCATAAATCTAAACTCACATGCACTAAAATCTAAAGTAACAGAGTGGCTGCTCCTTAAAGATTATGCCTACACGGAGTCTTTACTCACCTATCTTGTATAATACACTCACACACCTACACACACATACACTCACACCTACACACACATCACGTACACACACAACATACATTTCTATTCTTTTATACCATACAGTAGAATGACACAGTCCACTTGAGATTTAAGTTTTTGTTGATTAGTGACCGTAAACTACCTCTTATAATACAGGTTAACCTAGCTTAAGAGGTAGAGTAATAATCTTGTACAGATTTTGCAACTTAAACTATAAATGTACCTATACGTATTTCCTTTCAAACTCTGTATGTTTTTGGATAAATAAAGATTTTATTATTATTTTATTATTATTAACTACGCGGGTGAAACCGCGGGACGTCCGCTAGTAATTAATACATTGACAGTATTTTTC
The DNA here is from genome assembly GCA_905147715.2 of Xestia xanthographa. Taxonomy (NCBI): domain Eukaryota; kingdom Metazoa; phylum Arthropoda; class Insecta; order Lepidoptera; family Noctuidae; genus Xestia; species Xestia xanthographa. Next base: position 22,965,088 of record LR990667.1, read on the forward strand.
AAGGTTCATTAAAGTTTTAGAAAAGGGTTTCTTAGCTAAAAAATATACCCAAAAAGTTGTAAAAATAATCTAGAAACTAGATTATTCCCTAAAAAAAAAGGAATTAACTTTATTGTGAATAGTGTATCTAATTTTAGAAGTCAGTAGGAGCGGCAAGAATTTTATAGCTTTGGGATGGCAAATGTGTAAAACCAGCACTACCTGTGTTTGATTTTAAATTTTGGCTAAACGTAAACATTATACCTACTGGGTGTAAGAAGATTTTTAACGAAGACGAAAGGCACTTGTTCTCCTGGGAACCTAGCTACGTAGTTTTATAGTGCATTACATTGAGGTCCTACTGTAACGAATGAACCATGATTTGTCACCCCAAAAAGAAGTCGTTTACCAGCAATAAGAGTTGTTAATTTATTTCCTGTAGTAGCCTTAAATCATAATTTCTTATCTTGGGAACACCTAAGTTGCGTAACACTTTCAAGGTCAATTTGCGTTTTTTGTTAACAAAACAGCAATACTCATTTCGTTAGTCACGTTGGGTTCGATTCCCGGAACGGGCCAAATGTTATTGGGTTTTTCCATTTGAATTTCTCAGTAGCAGCACGGAGTCTGGATTTGTGCCCGGCTGCTGGCAATAGGCTCAGAGGAGCTCGTGGAGAAATTATAAAAGCCACTCGGGTCGATCTACAGGTTAAGCCATGCTTGCCTAGGTTGATCTGTGGATGAGTGACCACCCATTACATACCGAGTTTTCTCCGTGCTTCGGAAAGCACGTAAATCAATTGGTCCCGGCTGTCATTTGTAGATCTTTGACAGTCGTTACAGGTAGTCAGTGGAACAAAGTCTGACAACCAGTCTTACCAAAGGGTATCGTATTACCCAGTACCTACTAACTGGGTTGTGGGGGTCAGTTTGGCAGTCGCTCCATGTAACATACTGGTATTCAGCTGCATCCGGTTAGACTGGAAGCCGTTCCCAATATAGTTGGGAATAGGCAGGCAGATGATGTTGGCAATAGACTCGCTCGCTAAAACACTAGCGAACGTCACGCGATTTCACCCGCGTAGTTCCCGTTCCCGTGGGAGTACGGGGATAAAATATAGCCTATGTTACTCGTGGATAATGTAGCTTTCAAATGGTGAAAGAATTTTTTAAATCGGTAGTAGTTTTTGAGCCTATTCATTACAACCAAACAAACAACCAAACAAACAAAGTTTTCCTCTTTATAATATTAGTATAGACAAACATACACACACACACAAATACAATACATTCCTCTTTATTAGTGTAGATAACTGGTGAAAAATGTGGGTGTACTATGGTATACCTCTGCCTTACCTTCCGGGAATTACAGGCGTGAGCCTTCAAAACTCGCTTCTTCTGAAGCCCACAATCACTAACCATGGACCACTAACCCACTGACCTTGGCATTCTGATCCTTGACACAGTTGATTCATCCATAGCATAATGATATTACGTCATAATTGAAATGGGTCAGCTCTGTAATTGTGCGGTTCAGACGATATTGCATAGACTTTTGTTCAAATAATCAAATGGTTTTATGTGTTAGATCCACTACGATGGTGCAGAACCGTTCTTGCGCGAGTCCGACGTACGATGGTACTTACCCTATGTCTGTTTCTATACACCTGACGACGTATGTGCAAAATTTTAGCATAATTAGTGGTTTAGGCGTGAAAAGGTAACAATCAAACAAACTTTTGCATACACTGTTTTAAGCTTTCACGGTTCGGGGAGCTCAAAATTAACAATAATCACGGATATCCTGTATAAGTGACATTAAAGATCTCATCACGAAGCCATCAACCAAGGATTCTGTACATCAAACTAAGTAACTTTACGCAAAAATTATTGATGGGAAACGACTTTTTTTTTGGAGTGAAAAATTGAAAAATTATGTTTTGTGGTAGGTAGAACTCAACGTAACGCACTCAAAACATTGTGCTGATGGATGGATTGTAGTACGGGGGTCATGGAGGTGTTTAAAGTTAAAATCCTACATTCAAAACTTGTATTTAAAAAAAAACTTATCAAAAAGTTGGAACTTTGACCCCCAATATCTCCGTAACTAGAAGGTTCCTCGGTATGGTGTAGAACAAAAAAAATATCGGAATGACGAGGAGAACTAGGGCCTTTCGGCTTCGTTAAGAGGTGTTTTACACAATTTATGTAAACTTTCGCATTTAAAATATTAAAGTTAGGATGGGAAATAAGGTCTTTTTCAAAATATCCATAGATACTATATCGATTACTGCTTAGATGTTCAAGGTTTTATTTGAATTTTTAAAAGGCTACGTTTTAATAACTGATTCTTTTAATTGCTTCAATGATAACTCTTCGGCTTTCGTGGCCCGTTTTCTTGTACTTATACAGTCTTATTACAAAAAACTAAATAAACCTTGGTTTAAACCTAGACTATCAAGTCCAGGCTTATCTGCAAAACCATGGTCTAAATTTGTTCGTATTACAAAACTTAAAAAAACCGTGGTCTTCTTAGTACCGTGATTTGAACCATTGTCTAAATATCAACCACAGATTAATACAAATATCATTCGTTCTTCATGATGTCATTCTATTGCAACGTTCCGTTTGCCCAGAAAAGAAAACGTTTTGATAATACGCTAATGATTAGATGATGTTTAGGAGTGTTTAAAATATTGAGACCTGGTTATTTTACATGGATACAAACATTATTTAGTTATTTCATCCTTTGTAGTTTTGTTTAGGTTTAAGCACATTACTTTTATCGTATTCATTTCTAAACGTACATCTAAGTACGTGTATCGAAACGTAACATTCTTACGTGCGCGTTATATGAAACCATAACATTAAACAAAACCATCGCAAGGTGAACAAAGTTAATTTAGCTTTGCCATTTATACGTATGTCTTATTAGAACAATATTGCCTGTTTGTTTACCTCCTTTAATAATTTAATGTGATGAATAAACAAAAAAAAAAACGATCTGAGAATTGGAATGCCGACGAAAAGTAAGTAGGTAAACGTAAATTACTTAGACTTAGATTAACTTGAAATACGTCTCTGATTTATTGATTTTAAGCTAAAACAACACAACACAATGCAAAAGATGATAATTAACCTAAAAGAGAAACTGGCAGATCCGATTTAGTGATTTAGACCATCGTTAAACTAGGGGTCGCCTAGGTTTAGCGTTAGACCATGGTTTAGTCCATGGTTTATCGCAAAACTACGATTTGTAATACCATTTTTGTGTAAACCGTGGTTTATAGAAGTTTAAACCAGGTTTATTAGTTAAACCGCTTTTTGTAATAAGACTGACAGTCTTATTACAAAAAACTAAATAAACCTTGGTTTAAACCTAGACTATCAAGTCCAGGCTTATCTGCAAAACCATGGTCTAAATTTGTTCGTATTACAAAACTTAAAAAAACCGTGGTCTTCTTAGTACCGTGATTTGAACCATTGTCTAAATATCAACCACAGATTAATACAAATATCATTCGTTCTTCATGATGTCATTCTATTGCAACGTTCCGTTTGCCCAGAAAAGAAAACGTTTTGATAATACGCTAATGATTAGATGACGTTTAGGAGTGTTTAAAATATTGAGACCTGGTTATTTTACATGGATACAAACATTATTTAGTTATTTCATCCTTTGTAGTTTTGTTTAGGTTTAAGCACATTACTTTTATCGTATTCATTTCTAAACGTACATCTAAGTACGTGTATCGAAACGTAACATTCTTACGTGCGCGTTATATGAAACCATAACATTAAACAAAACCATCGCAAGGTGAACAAAGTTAATTTAGCTTTGCCATTTATACGTATGTCTTATTAGAACAATAAAATATTGCCTGTTTGTTTACCTCCTTTAATAATTTAATGTGATGAACCAACAAAAAAAAAACGATCTGAGAATTGGAATGCCGAGGAAAAGTAAGTAAACGTAAATTACTTAGACTTAGATTAACTTGAAATACGTCTCTGATTTATTGATTTTAAGCTAAAACAACACAACACAATGCAAAAGATGATAATTAACCTAAAAGAGAAACTGGCAGATCCGATTTAGTGATTTAGACCATCGTTAAACTAGGGGTCGCCGAGGTTTAGCGTTAGACCATGGTTTAGTCCATGGTTTATCGCAAAACTACGATTTGTAATACCATTTTTGTGTAAACCGTGGTTTATAGAAGTTTAAACCAGGTTTATTAGTTAAACCGCTTTTTGTAATAAGACTGATAATGTTTGTTATAGTACTTAGCTGAATGTCCCAAACCACTGCTGTCATTTTTTTTCCTCTATCGCTTTATGAGGAACCAGAGGCTGCGAAATGCGCAATTAATTGACAGGACTAAAAAAATAAAACACCTAAGACCTGCTTTATAGTTACATCATTTGAAGTAGTTTTTGAATACCAGCGGTTTATTGTTCGATTTGGAGGTAACTTTGGGATTTTTTTCTATCGAGAAAAGTTTATGGAATCGTGTTTTCGTCACACATAGTACTTATCATTAATCCTCAACTTTACCATATATATTTATTTCAAAATTAATGCTGCAGTATTTTAGGCGTAACGGAGGATCATGCTAAGCCTTTTGAGGGAGTATCTAGGCCCTTAAATGCGTCGCATCAGCACAATGTTTTGAGTGCGTTACATTAAGTTTTACCGTAAAACGTGATTTTTCACCCCAAATAAAATAGTAAGTATATTTCATTACAAGTGCGGAAAGGCTGTCATTGCAAAGAGTTCCGACAAATGTCTACCCGAGTCGAGGCGCTGCCGAAGGCGAGGGTTGACAGTCGGAACAAGTTGCAATGACGGTTCCGCAGGTGTACTGAACGACTATTTTTAATACAGTGGCGAAAAAATGAAGCAATTTCATAAAATAATAAAAACCTCGACCATAACGTAGACGGTTTTAATTTTGCTGAGAGTTCGGAGAAGTATGCCAACATAACATTTTCTGAAAAACTATTTGCTTTTTTCTCTTCTCTCCACGCAATAAATTCGTCGTATGCAGAATTATAGATATGTAACGACTTTTTGACTTTTCCGGTAAAATGTTCTCCGAAGCATTTTGTGCAATTATACTGAGTTCCGGTGGTGTTATTAAAAAAAATAGGGTCGAAATTACTCATTTTGTGCAACAAACAACTAAACTCGCAAAGAAAATTTCTGGAAAATGGCGCAAGCCGTAGAATATAAGCAGAGTTTGTTTTTTCTTCACCCATTTTGGTAGGCAAAGGGAACTATCCATACAGCTTAGTCTTCAGTAGATTTTTTTTATTTTTATGAAATGAAAATTAAATTTAATGAAATTAAATGAAACCTAACCTAACTCATTCAATTAAATCATTAAATCTGATATTGAAATAAATTAGTAGCTTCTTTTTAGAAATATACGTATTTGTATCAATCAAACAAAAACTTCATGGTTGGTTTTTTCTTTTTAATAGGGAAAGGTAAAAAAAAACACTAGTGTGTAATAGCCCACATCCCAAACGCTATACGTCCCTGCAATACACCACTTTTTGAGCAACCGTATTAAAAAACCCGTTTCCCAGCGATAATTTTGACGCACAGAATGCTTGGTTGACGGCTTCGTGAAGGGTCCGTTTACACCCTGTATGTTCAGCTCTGCCCTACCGTTTCCGAGGTTACAGGCGTGATGTTATGATATTAGAGCAGTGCTAGGAGTAAACAAAATATTTGTTCTCCGTTACTTTTGCGTATGCAAACGTTTGGTGGGCTCTTGTTCAAGGTACTACCCAACAAGACAACACTTTCCATAGTAAGATAATGCTAGATTAAAGTGTCTAAGAGTGTCGCTATCTCATAAGGGTATACGCTAATACATCTATAGCATTCTGTATCTACGTTATCACAGATCGTTACGTGGTATGATTGTGAAATTTGGCATCGTGTTTTGGCTTACACCCTCCTTACGGCGCCTGAGTAGTCACCGTCGAAGTATCGTAGCGAATGTCACTCGATTTAGTATTAAATACGACGTAAATAATTGTGAAAATGCAATTTCCCGCCGGTATAACCTAAACGCCATTTTTCCCGCGCATTCTGCTGTCAAAACTGACAGCGACCGACTCCTCGTGTTTAAAGACAATGAAGTGTTGATTTTTTCTATATGTGACCTCTTTCAGGGCTTTGCCCTTTGAAAATTGAAAGTTTTACGATGCGTGTTAAAAGGCGCTTTTTTACAGTGTGTGAGAAATTTTTGTAAGATCGAAGACCGACGTTTGAGATGTAAACTTTTTGTGCATAGACAATTATTGTGCTGTCCAAAGTTTGTGGTTAGATAAACTATTTAAAAAACTCTGAAACTGGACTTTACTCGACAAAAATACAATTAAACATTTTATTTTGAAGTAATATAAACATTGTAATTTTTCGTTATTAGTTGTGTAACCTTTATTTAAACTTTTAAGTGGTGTTTTAGCGAAGTTTCCATCTTTAAAATTCTTAGTATTGACAAAGACATCCCTATTTTGGATCCTTTGTAACCCTACCTTCCATTTTCGAAATTTTTCTTGATCTATTCTAAAAAAATCAAATTTGAAAACCTCCTTTACCGTCCCAAACTTACAACCACACTTCCATCCTCATTCAAATTTAGAATTTAACCTACGTAACGAGTCCCAAAATTATTTAAAACTTGAAAAAAAAACCCCGACCAAGGAGTTGTCATTTTGTCGTCAAGTACTCAATGCTAACTTACTACGAGGCCCTGGTGATTTTAGCATGCTTGACTACGGGTCTAATCGCCCTTGGCCATGAGGTAAGTAGTATTTACTGTTCTTGATATTTGGACTTGACATTTGTTGACATACGCACATATACAAACGCTATTCCGTAAGTCAGTTCGGGATGGTAGATGTCTCATATCTCTGAATTTTCTGTTCCAAGATTTACTGCTGGTTTTAACAAGTGTACCCTTGACGAACTCATCAGAAGCGTCATTGTGTTGGGTTGGGTCATACCTGGGAATGAAAATGGTATCTATTCTAATTTAAACTTTACTGGACGGACACTGCTTTAAGCTTTCACGGTTTAAATCTAAACACATACTGCCACTTACCCGATATTTCGACGCTCTTGCAAGCGCCACGATCGCGGGATGACTGGAGAAAGCGGGTGGATCGAAAATTAATTGTTAGGAGCAGACAAATCTGTCTACCCTCTTTCTTTGTCTTTTGCTACGCGCACTACTGGAACTCGACACTAATTCACTGCAGTGATTTTTCGTTTCCTATGTACACTAAATTAATACAGACCTCTCCGATTAATTTCCTCGAAAGCGTTGCGTATATGTGCGTAGCCCAAGCTCCTGTCGCCCAAGTACTTTCACACCTCTTACTCTCAACGCTCAAGGCGTGGATGTCAACGGTGCTTCGAACCGCGACCTCGGAGCGTCGCGCCGCAGCCGCCGCGCACGCAGCCACGTCCTGCGCAGCCGCGCCTACCCCTTGTCGGGGGGCGCACCTATGGGGTCAAAGCATACCAGGTGGCTAGCTTATGTTTAATAGTTCATAGAGTAGAGTAGATAGGTTTGGAGAAAGCCCTCTGCGAATTGTAATCGCACTGCATAGGCATTCCCCAATATATCCTACAAGACCCTGTACTTCGCTAAAGGGGTCACCATTTCGAAATTTGAAAAACCCTTGTCAAAAATCCAGGCTTATCCAGCCATTAATAGCTCATAGGCTTCTCGTAGCTTGAGAGATCAACTTTTAATGGGAATGTATTTCATGTATTCCATATCAAGAGTACAAACACTTTGATCTTGCGATAAGTCATAAGTATTGTAACAGTTAAAACCGTCGATAACTTCAACATAACGTATCTCCGATGCCTTTCTTTCTAAGAGCGACCTCAGACGCGCCAAGTCGATAACGCTCGCATGTCTCGGCGGGTGGTGTTCAGCGGTCGCGAGCACAGCCGCTACGCGGTTCGGCTCGCGGCGGTGACGTTCGCGCGAATGGTACGCTCGCTGCGGGCAGGGGGAGCGCGGCAGTAGACACAGTGTCATTTGCGTTGACCAAAGGAAAAATGGATTAGGAAGTGGCTAAATTTACGGCGCGAATTCGGCTCAAGCCGAATGCTAACTCAAGCCAGTCAGAAAACCTTTTCATGACCATGCAATGAAAGCAAATAATTCGTCGTTACACGCTTTGGAACATCCGACTCGCCACCGCGTCAGACTTCATTCTTTTATTCCTAACTAGCTGATGCCCGCGACTTCGCCCGCCTGTAAATTATATACTAAAACCTTCCTCTTGAATCACTATCTATTAAAAAACCCGCATCAAAATCCGTTGCGTAGTTTTAAAGATCCCCTTTGTTTTATAATATGTAGTGATTTTTACACCGTTTTAGAATTGAATTTGGGTGAAATGAAATATCAATGGTTGGTTTTTCTTTTAAATACGCTTTAGCTTTACTAATAGCGTTTGTCAACGTCGTTCTCTAATTCAGATAGTTCTGTGACGAATTGGCACTGGTTTCGCGCGTACAAAAATTAAGTCTCGGGCTCCCAAACAGTTGCAGGCTGAGGTCAGAGGGCCTAGAAAATCGTGGTAGTGACATTCTATCAGTAATAACGCCTTCTGACGTCGTTGTATTATACAAAGCGTTTTAAATGCGATTTTCATTTGTCTGAATTGAGTTGTCGGGACTCGGGAGGTCCCACACTACGCAGCCACGTGCATGACTTTCGGTCGTAAGCATTGACCAGGAATATAGTTTGGTCTCATGATTGGATGTGCGTTTCTGTCTAGACGCCAACACACCAAGCTACTCGAAACTGTCAAATTTTCCCCATCAACCTCGAACCTAATGCATTAGCGGAAAAGTTCAAAATCTATTAAAGAAATTTGACAGATAGTAGCCTCATATACTGGCGTATGGGTACAACATAGCGGCCGGTCGTAGCCGGTGGTATCATTGGATTGGGATCGTCCAAATGACGAAGATGACGCTATGAAACCCAATGATTTAGTCGATTAACTTTGAGCGGCGCAAATGACGCTGGGTTTGCACTCGTCGCTTACCTTGTCGCAGCGATATTAGGTTGTGTGGATTTCGTCGACTAATATATTTTTAATTTCGGATCTGTTTTTCACTAACATGATTTTATAGTATTAGAAAAATATAGTTATTTAATTCGTAACCCCACATTATGTACCTACTCGTACGATTTCCTTTTTTGTGAATACTTTTAACACACACAAATCCAGTTCGTCAATATTTTTAGTCAAGTCATTCAATTATTTTATTTACCTGTTGGATTTTATAGGATTCTCTTCTTAGGAAACGCGCGTATTGAACTGTTTGTCTGAAGAGTCATAACTATTTTCGACTTCCATTGTCGATTTTGCCTAAAATGTCGTTTTGTCTTGTCATCTGTTGAATGAAAACATATTTCGGTAAGTACTCCAAGACCGTCGGGTGAGTTGCCTACTTTGCATTCAAAATAAGAATAGAACTGACTTGTTGTTCACATCCATGATACAGCGCATTCTATGCATTTGACGTTTGTTTGACAGATCAAACGTCACTGTCATAGGTGACAGAAGTCACTACTGTCAAACATGACAGTTCTATTATTATTTGAAAGCTTATACCATAGACTGCACTGTTTGAGTTTTTTTTTTATGTTTAGCATGCATGTTAATCACTTACCCCTTTTTATGCTTTTCGATGCCCTTCGTTCCACTCCCGATTTTAAATAAATTCTGTTGCGTTCAATTATTGTTAACTTGCGTTTTGTTTTTCATGTATTTAGTGGAACGCATGTGCATTAACTGTGGTTTTAAAAGTCGTGCGATTTTTTGTCGCAGCCTTTTAAATCTGTAAGCCCACGGACGCACGAGCGATTTTCTTCTCGCGCGCTGGAATTTCAAACCCCGACAGCACTGTCGGGGGTTGAAATTCGCGTGCGCTTTTGAGCAACGCTCTGCTCAAGTGAATCGTCCTTGCTGACGTAGGCTAACTAATTTAATAAGGAGAAATCACTCGTTAACGGAAGGATCAATTTTAACGCGATTTTTTGTTATCTTGCACTGTATTTTCAACTTTCTGCGCTAAGTAGTGCTTTGACAATCGAGTGCGTGATAAAAAAACATCGCTGCGTTAAGAGGGAACAGGGTCTCTAGACCCGTACTGTACGGGTGCAGCTCAAAAAAAAATGACGATATCGACGTTTCTTATTTCCTTTTTTTTCTCCTCGAAAACTGAACCGATTGAATTATTTTTTACAGTAGAATTTTAAGAAAAACTATGTCTAGGTTCTTATTAATTTATTTTATGTTAAACTTTGCGAATTTGTCGTGGTAGTCCTCTTTATCACGGTCGAAAATATTGGGCATGTTTTGTAAATTTTGGAGGGTCATATTTTTCTTTACTTATTAGTTTCTAAAAAAAAAGAAATGACAGGGACGTGTCTACAATAGACCTTTACTTTATGGAAAAAAATGATTGCTCTAGAGGTATTATTGAGGAAGAAAAAAAAGGGAATACATTTGTAAGGAGAAAATTACGATTGCTCTAGAGTAGGGGTCGGCAACCTGCAGCTCGCGAGCCCCGGCTCTTTGGATGTGAAGCTGCGGCTCTTAGTTCCATACGCAAATATTATTTATTTTATAAAAAAAAAACATTATCGTTCTGAATCGATTGTTTTAATTTTAAACTTAACTAATATGTGATTATTTAATAATACCATAATTATATATTATTATATTATCTAATTTATTGTGAAAAGACACTACTTATACTTAGATGAATAAAAATATATTTTTCTTATGAATAAATAGAATTTTTTTTGCAAGTACTATTTATTGTTGGCAAGAAAAATAATTGTGGCTCTTTAGAAACTTTAAAATTTTGTAAATTGTAATTTTTGACTCTGCCTACTCAAAAAGTTGCCGAACCCTGCTCTAGAGGCATTACTCAGGAAGAAAAAAGGGGAATACATTTGTAAGGAAAAAATTACGCCATGTTCCCTCTTAAGTAGTCACCCGTGCGTACAAATTGTGATTCCCTTAGAGTAAAATTTCTTGACGCAGCGACAAAAAATCTTGACGACGTGTTAAATTTTGACAAAAAATATTATCTAACACTCATCTGATTGGCAGGAGTTGGCCGGGGGAAAGAGTGGGCCTAGCGGGCGTCGACGGAGCAGCGAGCGGTCCGAGTCGGTGTCGGATGGGCGGCCCGAGAAGCAGTCGAGTCACAGCAGTGGTAAGAACCATTGATTTATCTATGTTCAGTCTGACTCCACTGCCTCCTCTCCTCTTTCCACTCTTCTCTGCTTTGAGGATGTGTTTTTTTTTTATTTATTTATTTATTCAATATTATACACACATTTTATACATATAAGTTGTTGCCAACATAAACTCATTAGAGTTTTACCTTGCACCAAGATTATCGACTACATAATTTAGAATTAACTCCTCCTAAGTAGGTACTTAGTTAAAGTGTTAACCAATGCAAGATACATGATAGGGTGAATTCAGTGAAGGTGACTGGTACAAGACATTATTTCAGGAAAGTTATGGGAGTCCAATAAATTTGATTTATTTTCTCATACGCAATAATAGCGAACGGAAAGCGCGACGAAGAGTTGGATGAACTCTGGCTAGGCAGGAAGTGAACTGCTGATTTCATGCGTCGTTCGTTTTTCAACATCCATTGTTGGTTTTATTTTTGCCGTATTATTTACATAGTGCTGCATACCGAGAATATAAGTTTACATTTTACATTAAAGGAATAGTAACTTGACAAACGATAAAATTAAATTTTTCAGGGGGTAAATTCCGGTGGAATATAATTCAGAATGAAGTGCTGAATGCACCTTGTTAGTTTGCGGAGGGCCCTTCTACCCTATAAATAAATATTTAATAAATATTGCTGGACATTACACACAGCGCCATCTAGTGCCACACTAAGCAACGAGGCTTGTGTCGTGGACACCAGGTAGTTGATATACTACATAGATACGTTTTTTTTGTAAATACATACTTATTATACATATAAACATCCATGACTCGGAAACAAATGTCCATGCTCATAACACAAACATTTGCTCCGACCGGGATTCGAACCCGGGACCCTAAGGACGTAAGGCAGCCTCACTACCGCTGCGCCAATCGGGTCGTCAAATATACAAATATATAACTATAGATATAGTCCTGTGTCTTCGCCTGAGACTGCCGCGATGCCCACAGACGTTTCCCGCACTGGTGTACGTTTAGAACTGGCGAAATCTGGGCGTGCTTTTCACTTTTATTCATTTAATAGCTGTTGCCTGCCATGCAACCTTCGTTCGCATGAAATTATTATAAAAAATATTACTTCCCTTTTTGAATCGTATTTTGTTACCAATTTCAAGGGTTTTAATTTTTTATAAAATTATTTCTTTTATAAAAAATATAAAACTACATAGGTAACTGGTTGTGTAGTTGAGCATGATCTTGCAATAGCATTCTTCACTCCACGACTAGTTGTGCCATCCAGTTGGCAGTCCCTCTAAAGGGACTTTTATCCCTCTCAAAGAAAAAAATACACCTCCTGAAAGTATCAGGCAGTAAGGTCAACACGTCAAATCAGCATAAAGCTCGAGTGGCTATTTGCACTCTACAATGAGGTGTTTCTAGGCCAGCTTCCACGAAAAAACGATAGATGGCGCAAACATAAAGTCTAAAAAAAATTGTTTGGCTGTATGGAGCTGGCTGTTGGCAACTCCAACAAATAATATATTTTGTAAAAGTTTGCGTTTCCTTATGTCAAACGAACTGTCATTCATTCAGTCTGCAATAAATCCGATCTATTCACGCATGGCTAAAAGCCTGCCTTTTAATTATTTCTGTTTCTACACCTGCAAAACCTCCAAGAACCAGCCTTGCTGCGATACTCCAACACTGGCGTTCATTGCCTTTCAAAAGTGTTCCTTCCTAGTTTGTGTGTACGTTCGTCTTTCATCGTTCGATTTGCGTTTTTGTTGCATTGTAACTAGGGCTTGTAAATAGTCGAAGTTTTTAGAAATTCGAATATTCGATGTTTTTACAGGCAGTATTCGAATTATTCGAATACCAACTTTTTCCTTTAAAACCAAATTAAAACCTTGAAAGAACATGCTTAAAAAATTAATAAACAAGTTAGAGTTGAGTATTTTTATTATATAAAATTGAGTCACCTTTCAGCAACATAGTTTGTCATTATAATGAAAAAAAAAACAAAACAAAAATATTAACTAAACAAACTAAACAAAACAAAAATATTTTTAATAAAATTTTACAGCCACTGCGTGAGTAAATCAGTAAACATAACACAACTTAAGTTTTAGGTTCTTAAGCACTTGGGAATTCTAGAGATCAAATCGGCTTTGCGTAATATTTTAATCTAATTACTCCTACAATTAGTCACATAATCACATTGAAGTAACCTACTCAAAAGCAATAATAATTTTTATAATAAAAGTAAATGAAAGATCATAAAATCACACTACAATCACAATAATCATTCGTGGGATTGACGTAAACTTTAATAATGCGATCTAAGAAAACTTAGGGCGTCTATAGAGTCATGCTGTAAGGCGCATCTCAGGTGGTCAATAATATATTTTGAGGATGAAAATACCCTTTCACATTCAACGCTCGAGGGCGGTATTGACATCAGAAACTCATACACTTAATTTAAGTGTATTTGTCTCGATCCACCTCTATCGTATAATGCCGGTACCGGTAACGCGTTCTGTAGGTAACAACTTGTAAGACAGACTTAGTTTGTATTTTCAAACTTTCCATAACTAAAAATTATTCGAATATTCGAACTTAACATTAGTCAATATTCGAATAGCGAAAATGAACGAATATTCGAATTACAAGCCCTAATTGTAACCAACTGTTCTCATTTTGGCTATAATTTTTATGACATAATAACCTGGCTCTAAATTTTTGGACACCGATATCTGCTGCTCGTAAAAATTTGATTTGGCTGCGATCGGACACCGAAAACAATTTTTTAACACGAGTCATGTACAGCGACATCTTTCGGTTTTTAGTGGAAGCTGGCCTAGAAAAAGCCATGAGGCTTTTTCTAGGCCTTCTAAGGTGTTCTAAGGACCAGACTGCATAGCATGAGCTATGCAGTCTGGTCCTTAGAACACCGATTTTATCACCTCTCTAGCCAGCTCTCAACGATATTGTAGTTAGCGACAAATCAGCTTCGTATCTACACTTACAATAACGACCATCCATCCGTTTGCAGGCCTCAACGGACTCCGCAACATCGGCAACACGTGCTTCATGAACAGCGTGCTGCAATGTCTGTCGAACACCAAGCCGCTGCTGGAGTACTTGACGGACGACAAGTATACGGACGATATCAATACCACACTGTCTTGTATGAAGGGGGCGCTTATGAAAGGTGAGATCGAATTATAATTAAAAACGAATTTTTCAATGGGGTTGGCATATTTGGTTGGTTATGTGGGGTAAAATGGGGTTAAACATGTGTAGCAAAATCTGTTAGTGTTCTGAATTTTTTAGTACTCCAACGGTGGTTGGTCCGATAGAAGGTTTTGATCAGTATGAGAAACAGCAGTGCAAGTACGAGCACTCGATTCGATACGATTCGATAAATCTGACAGTTATTCTCGATAAAATGAGTTTTTAACCAATCGAAAAGTCGGATTTATCGAATCGTATCGATTCGATCGTTATCGATTCCTACGTACTTGCAGTGCAGGATCGATAAAAAAATTATATATATTCGTAGTCTGTATATAGGCTCCATAATAGAGCCTGGAGGAGCCCGTGGCTAAACAATAACAGCCACTCGGGTCAATCTTTAGGTTAAGCCGTGCTTGCCTAGGTTGATCTCTGGATGGGTGACCACCCATTACATGCCGGGTTTCCTCCGTGCCTTGGAAAGCACGTTAAACCGTTGGTCCCGGCTGCCATTTGCAGATCTTTGACAGTCGTTACAGGTAGTCGCAGTGGCCCAAAAAGTCTGACAACCAGTCTTACCAAGGGGTATGGTATTGCCCAGTACTAACTGGGTTGTGGAAGTCAGATAAGCAGTCGCTCCATGTAAAATACTGGTATTCAGCTGCATCTGGTTGGACTGGAAGCTACCCCCAACATAGTTAGGAAAAGGCTAGGCAGATGATGATATAGTGTACGGTCGAACAAGCTATTTGGTTTACAGTTTAACCCACAAATTACATTGAAAAATGTAAACCAAATAGCTTGTTCGACCGTACATAATACCTTACCATACATATATATATACCTATACATATATATACCATACATTTACATATACATATTGTTGTAGCCTTCGGCATAGTGATAAAGGAGTTGTGGTGCCGCGGCGAGAAGGACGGCGTGGTGAACACGACGGCGCTCAAGTCACAGGTGCAGCGGTTCGCGCCGCGCTTCATGGGATACAGTCAACAGGACGCGCAGGTAAGGTCTACCCCATCATCATTTCAGCCGACACACGTCCACTGCTGGACATAGGCCTCCCCCAAATGTCGCCACATGTCCCAATCCCGTGCGACTCGCATCCAGCGGATCCCTTCCACCATTTTTTTTTTTCGGATTGGAAATCATCAAATGACTCCTCCCACTCTGGGCGGAGCAGGAGGGAGTGTCAGACTTTTACTGACTAAAACCTATCCATGTTCCTTCATCGCCCTTTGAGTTCCGGGGCCACAGTATCTCTTTCGAACAGTCCCGCAACCCCGTCCCTTCCACCTTCACCAGGTCATCGGTCCACCTAGTGGGAGGTCTTCCATTATCTCCGTATCTGGTTCCCAAATATGGTCTAGAACAAAAAAAACGATCGCAATGACAGGGAGACCCCGGGGCCTTTCGGCTTCGTTAAGACTCCCGACGCAAAAAGAGGGGTTTTATAAGTTTGACCGCTATGTGTATGCCTCTGTCTGTAGCAACGTAGTTCTTAAACGGGTGGACCGATTTGGATGCGGTTTTATTTGAAAGCAGGTTTTCTAGCGGTGGTTCTTAAACATGTTCTAACAAAATCAGTTCAGCTGTTTCAAGGTCATCCGCTCTTTTGTTACACCAATTATGGGTATTTATATGGGTTTCAATACTCATGAGCTCGTGGGTGTGTAGGGGTTATGTTGCGGCATGTGTAGACGTGTAGACTACACCTGCTTACCCCTTACTGTACAGTCACGAGCACCAATATATGAAATCAAAAAAAATCAAAATCAAATCATTTATTTCAAGTAGGCCAGTTACAGGCACTTTTGAATTGTCGAAACAAAGATGAAAATTAAATGTAGCTACAGTCCCAGTCACAAGACATAAAAACTGTGAAAGTACTGTAGTTGGCCATTCCCTAGCGTAGATCTCTATGTAAACACTAAAATACTTTTGAAAGTGTTTTTCTCCTACTGTTCTGATTAAAATTTCATGTTGTTACAAACATAGTATTCTGGAACTCATATTTGTATGAAAAAGATCCTATCTCCAAGTTACAATCGTTATTTCTCGCGAAATTGCTTTTAAATTTAGGAAAGTGTATACATATTGGTGATCGTGACTGTTAATTATGATTATCAAAGTCTATGTCTTACCATCAACATCATACTTCTGCCCTAATCCCAATTCATTTGGGGTCGGCGCAACACATTTTATGCTTCCATACTTCATCTCGGCAGTCGATTACTTTACATCTTACCGGAACTGATGGACGCAACCGAAAGCGCCAAACTAGTTTAATTCTAGGCCGACTCAATTTAGTTTGCCATCGACACGCTAAGAATACAAAACCTAAAGGTTTAAAGGATAAATAAGACCTACTAGAGATGGCCTAATATTGTAGACCAGCGCCAAACTAGTTCAATTCTAGGCCGACTCAATTTAGTTTGCCATCGACACGCTAAGAATACAAAACCTAAAGGTTTAAAGGATAAATAAGACCTACTAGAGATGGCCTAATATTGTAGACCAGCGCCAAACTAGTTCAATTCTAGGCCGACTCAATTTAGTTTGCCAGCGACACGCTAAGAAGAAGATCCTTTACACAGTCCATCCATCGTTTCGTTGGTCTTCCTCTACTCTTAAACCCATCCACGTTCATACTCAGAACCCTCCTCACGACATTTTCCTCATCCCTCCGCATCACATGCTCATACCACGACAACCGATTACCACAACTTTGGTCACCGGCGCCATTTTCAGACTTCCTCTTATGTACACATTCCTTATTTTATCCATTCGTGTAACACCACACATTCCCCTTAGCATCCTCATCTCTGCCACATGCAAATACCTTTCATTCATCCCTTTTGTGGCCCAACATTCTGATTCCTTTCCATTTTGTTCCCTTTAGGGGACTACAGAAGCTAAACGCGAGTTTTATAATGCAAAAAAGCATATGATTCACTGCAATAAACAAAACCAGAAAAATATATGATATTCTTCAGGATATATGCTAGTATGATAATGTTTTGTAAACATAATATAACTAATTTTACTCGATAAAAAAAAATCACGATCTTACCTCTAAAAAATTCTTTTAACGAGTAAAAACTATACTAAAATACATGCGATCATTCTGATTTTTTGGAAAATAATTCTACAAGCAACATATTAGCACGATAGTGTTTTATTTTTTTAATCCAATCAATAGATTTTTTGTAAATCGCAAAAAAAACCACTCATTTCGCACTATTCGGCCGCAGTGACTGACGTAAAAACCGCTTTGTGGTGCAAGCTGATTAGAACTTTATTCTAACAGGATTTCAAATGAAGTTTGAACCACTATAAATAGAGTTGCTAATTTAGTTCCTGTAGTCGCCATAAGTTTAAGCTACCTATTACTGTACATTATGATTATCAAAGTGGTACATCTTACCGAGAGTATTGTTGTGTTGGTAGGAGTTCCTCCGCTACCTGCTGGAAGGTCTGCACGAGGACGTGAACCGCGTCACCACCAAGCCCAAACCGATCCTCACCGAGATCGACGACAGTCTGAGGTACGTATAACAATCACTAGAGCTCCTTGAGTTGTAAGTCGAGCTACACGATAACTGACAAATACTTGCACTGACTGGACAGGTCCACTCAAATCTGTATGGTTCTTTCATCAAAAGACCATCTCAGACACTAATCTGCATAGTCCTCATGTGAATTGAGCAAGATTATGTCTGGACTTCAAATGAGACTATGGCCTCTGAGTTTGTTGCGGCTGTTTTTCTCAGAGTAGTCAGGTACGAAACACCGGCTCCATCTAGTTTTTACTTGACCGTGTAAGTGTTTGTAAAAACCTTTTTGCAATATAAATTCAAATTCAAATTCATTTATTGGTGTGATTTTTGGTACATGTTACATGAGATCTTAAAATTAAATAATTAGTTCCTCAAAAATCTACCTTAGAGGTGTACACTCTTTCCCATACTAAATCAGTCATTATTATAAAAAAAGATAATCAACATATTAAAATAAAATGATAATTAGGTACAATAAAACACAAAATAACTTAGGACAGAAAACAAGCAAAACATTAAAAATTGAGTATACATAATTAGAAACATTGAATGGAAATAAAGATAAAAATACAGTGTCAATAATAGAATGTAATAGAATAAAATTTACAATGTCATTATATCAATAAAAAAAAAAAAATAAAAAAAAAAAACATCATCATCATCACTACATACATAGGGTGATTAGGGTGTGAGGTACATCGACGTGCGTTCTGCACCCACTAGTGTTGAAATTTATATCACTTGACTTATATTGTCACTTACGGGATATTATCTTCCGTGATTATTTATTGTTTTGAGCTCCCGATATTTCGACGCTGTTGCAAGCGCCATGATCGCGGGATGACTGGAGAATGCGGGGTGGCTGGAAAATAAATTGTTAGGAGCAGACAAATCTGTCTACCCTCTTCTTTCTTCTGTCCTTTGTCTTTTGCTACGCGCACAGTACTACACTAAGAAAAAATAACAACACGAAAAAAAATTGTAGATAATAAAAACAAACACGAGGTCATCCCGTAAATGACAATATAAGTTTAGTTTTAACCGTGAAAGGTTGAAAAAAGTTTTTTTTTCATAAAAAACTAACCTTCATCTGCCTGCCTTTTACCAACTATGTTGTGGTAGCTTCCAGTCCAACCGGATGCAGCTGAATACCAGTATTTTACATGAAGCAACTGCCTATCTTACCTCCACATCCCAGATAGTACTGGGTAATAATCATATTATATTAGTCTTTATTAACTGACCTTGTTCTCTTCCAGCGATGCAGCTAAAGCCTCCGAAGCCTGGAACCGCTACCTGCGCATGGAGGACAGTCGAATCGGTGACATCTTTGTGGGACAGCTCAAGTCTACCCTCCGCTGCACGCACTGCAACCACGACAGCGTGACCTTCGACCCCTTCTGGGACCTCAGGTAACACTGACCTTCGACCCCTTCTGGGACCTCAGGTAACCCTGATCTTCGACCCCTTCTGGGACCTCAGTTAACCCTGACCTTCGACCCCTTCTGGGACCTCATGTAACACTGACCTTCGACCCCTTCTGGGACCTCAGGTAACACTGACCTTCGACCCCTTCTGAGATCTCAGGTAACACTGACCTTCGACCCTTTTTGGGACTTCAGGTAACACTGACCGACTGACCTTGACGTGGATATGAGACATGTAACCCTCACGGTGAAAGGGACACCGTCCGTATTCGGTACTTACATCATTCAGAGCTCTAACCACATACAAATTTATCTTGGGGTATTTTTATAAAAAATTGCCTGTTCCTACAAAAGTTCAATACCTACACATAAAAATGTGAACAGCGGATATTTTTTTAACCGACTTAAAAAAAGGATTGGATGGAGGAGGTTCGATGTTCCAATGTATTTTTTTTAAATTAGCGTCGTTCAATTTCAATGTACTGAGTACGTGGTACTTATCTATACTTCTATAATAAAGAGGTAACATTTGTTTGTAAGTTTGTATGTAGGGGGTAATCTCCGGAAGTAATGAACCGATTTCAAAAATTCTTTCACCATTAGAAAGCTACATTCACCCTGAGTAACATAGGCTATATTTTATCCCCGTACTCCCACGGGAACGGGAACTACGCGGGTGAAACCGCGTGACGTCCGCTAGTAGGGAATATGCATGTATTTTGTTCTACACGTAAATTTTAAAAAAATCATAATGATGAGTACAATGACCGGTCGAAGTTTATCGATATCGTCCGGAAACACGGTGTATAGTATAATGACGCGGATAAATTTACTTCAGTGTTGTAGGATTTTGATGTATTTCGATTTTTAGTTCAGCATCTATGTCGTAGATGGTGTCGTACTTTCTGTTTTATGTTGATGTAAGTAGTACCTTTGTAGGGTCGCTACTCACTTACCTAATGAATTTATCTGTCCTGTCAGTTTGTCGATCCCGTCCCGCACCGGTAACATGAAGCTGCAGCAGTGTCTGTCGCACTTCACGCGCGAGGAGGAGATGGACGGCGACGAGAAGCCGGTACGTAACATTTATTTATTTATTAGATACGGCACACCAACGACATATTTACATAAGGTGATTATAGGTCTACAGTGCGTGTAAATACGTCACTTATAGGTATGCACAACATTCACAACATCAAGCTTGTATACCACGGAGGGGTCACTAGATCTCATCATCTGCCTGCCTTTGTTGGCTTCCTGTCTATCTGGATGCATCTGAATACCAGTACATCAGTTCACATGGAGTGACTGCCTATCTGACTTCCACAACCCAGTTAGTTATACAATAGGTATCCTTTGGTAAGACTGGTTGTCAGACTTTAGGGCCACTGACTACCTATAACGACTGTCAAAGATCTACAAAAGACAGCCGGGACCAACTGTTTAACGTGCTTTCCGAGGCACGGAGGGAACTCGGTATGTAATGGGTGGTCACCCACCTACGGACCAACCTAGGCAAGAGCGGCTTAACCTAAAGATCGGCCCGAGCGGCCGTTATTATTTAGTTACGAGCACCTCAGCGCGCAACTATAGTTGGTGCCAGTTAAGATGAGAATAGCGGTCATTGACCCACCTACATTTATTAAACTTCTTAACTTTGAAAACCAAAAATAAGCCTGTTCAAGTCTGGAATCGTCATCTATCGTGATCTTCAACATTTTTTGTAATGAAAAACGATACATGGTTTATTTGTTTTGGTTCGTACGAAGTGATATTAGGGAAAAGGCTGCTATTCTCATCTTAAATGGAACCAACTATAGATGTAGTATCTACAAATTGTAGTTACAGTAACCCAACAGTCGGAGTCTGATCTTTAGAAAACATCCTTAACTTTTAGAGTAATTAAATAAAAAAATGGTAGTGTCTGTCTGTGTGTTGTCTGGTGGACCTCATGGTCCTGGGTTCGATGCCCGGATCAGGCTAATTGTTATCGGGTTTCTCCATCAGGAATTTCTCAGTCACAGCCACGGAAGGATTTTTTTTTTTATTTTTTTATTTATTTAATTATTCATTATAAGTATTTGAGATAGGTTTAACAACGGGTCCCAAACTAGGCACAGCCTGTATCTTGGTGACCCAGACACAATACATTACACAAGGTTAATACTTTACAGTGTTCTGCTAGCGCAAGAAATATGCTTTAGATAAACAAGTTTTGAATAATTAAATGGAGAAACAACATAATTAATTGATAACATTGATTAAATAAAAAAGAAACAAAAAAAAACACGCATGAATACAAAAATGGTAGAAAAGAGAAATAAAAACACATGGTTGCAAAAACAACAGTTATGGTGGGTTCTTGTGGGTGTGTGCTGTGTGCTGTGTGGGGGCGTGTGTTAGTGAGTGTGGGTGTGTACAACAACAGTGTGTGTGGGTGTGTGCAACAAAATGATGTATTAACATGGACCACAGAGCAAATTTTCTGTTTCCTCGTAAGTTCGGCCCAACAACCATTCCTTAAGCTTGGTTTTAGCTTCTAAGTAATTCTTGGGAATACTGACGGTTTTACTTATAGCGTTAAACACTCTTATGGGTAAGTATAACGAAAGTCGGGCCGCGAAGAGGGTTTTAGTCTTTGGAAGGGGGATTCTTTCCGCTATTTTCCTGCCACCTCTACTACAACTAGAGCGAATTTTGTTGTCATTTACGATTTTTAAAACTGATCCAAGGATGTATAATTGACGTACCCGTAATACCCCGGACTCCTTGTATAGTTGGTCCGTAGAGAAACGACGCGGCTTTCCCAAGAGCACCTTGAGGACGGCCCGTTGAGCGCGTTCCAGCTCTAACATGCACGACTTGTCGGCGCTACCCCAGACACTAACACAGTATTGGAGAACAGACTGACACAAGGAGATGTAAACCTGAATACATATGTTCTTTGGAGCACTGGATCGTAAGAGTTTTGCAATGTAAATGAATTTACGAGTTTTTTTAGCGAGTGTTCGAATATGTGCTTTGAAATTCAGATTCTGGTCAATTATTACGCCCAGGTATGTTGTGCTTTCTACTCGGGCAATGACGTTGCATTTACAATCGGATGCAGAGACGGATGCTGATGTTAAGACACTGCACTTGTCGGTATGAACTCTTATTGAATCAATGCTTGGCCTACTACGCTGATTGACATAAAAGGTTAGGAGATTCGTTTTTTTTAGGTTTAGTGTTAGGAGATTTTTTTCTAGCCATGTTGTTATGATACTCATCCCCTTTTCAGCCACAGGCACAGTCTCTTCCCAGGAAGTACCATGAAAAATAATAGCAGTGTCATCAGCGTAGCAGATTACTTCTGCCTGTGCAATATTGAGCCTCAAAATGTCGTCCATGTACATAATGAAAAGGGTAGGCCCCAAGATACTTCCCTGAGGCACCCCGAAGGCAACCGGGAGGCTCTCGCTGAGAGTTCCTCCAATTTTGACACGCTGATGACGATCAGACAAGTAGCTGTTGAACCACTCCAAGGGAAGGCCTCTGACACCGAAGGATTCGAGTTTTTTTAGCAGTATAGGAATTGATACCGTGTCAAAGGCCTTGGCGAGGTCCAGGAAGACTCCAGCTGAACGATGGCCTTTCGCGATGTTTGTGGAGATAGTGCCGGTTAGGAGACTTACAGCCTGCTCAGTAGACTTCCCCCGACGAAACCCAAACTGCCTGTCCGAAAGTAGAGAATTTTTCTCTAGGAAGCTTACTAGGCGATTGTTTACAAGTTTTTCAAGGATTTTCGATGTCACACAGAGCAATGATATAGGCCTGTAGTTATCTGGCGCACTTTTAGTACCACTTTTGTGTATAGGTGTGATAACAGCGGTTTTCCAGCAGGTGGGAACAACTCCAGTGTACATGCTTAGGTTGCATATATGTTTTAGGGGTTCCAGTATATGTATCTTTATTCGTTTAAGGAGTTGGGGCCGAAATTCATCGAGACCTGGAGCACTGTCGTCTTTGAGATTATCTATAATGTCACTTATTTCTTGATTATCAGTAGGACGTAGGAATAGTGAGTCCTTAGGTGGGATTTTACCTGTAGCACCGATGCCTTGCACATCTCCCGTGAGCTGCTGCCTGTTCAAGATATTAGTTGCAAGGTTCTGGCCAACTGAGACAAAGAATTCATTGCACTTATCGATAGATATATTTTTGTCAGCTTTATTACTTAGCAGTTCTTGATTGTTGCACGTTCGTTTCGGGACTTGGCATATTTCTTTTATAGTCCGCCAGAGCTTTTTTGGTTCTTTACTGTTCTTTTCCAATTCATTCCTGTCGTGTTCAGCTTTGCGCTGCCGCAGGATGTCGTTGCAATGGTTTCTGTACCTTGAATAGACAATTTTAAGGACTTCGTTTTTCGGTTCCTGCTTTGTTTGAGCGTGAAGAGTGTCTCTGTGACGAATGCATCTAAGAAGGCCTGGCGTTATCCATGGCTTTAGGTTAAATTTTGAGCGACTGATTTTTATTCTGGTGGTGTGTTTGTTTATAATATCTGTCAGGATCTTATTAAACAGAAGTACTGCATTATCAATATTACTTGTGGAGGTAATGTCAGTCCAGTCTAGCTGGCTCAGTTCCTTAGTCACCATGTTGTAGTCGGTTTTGAGTATGTATTTGTTTTTATTTTTGGAGTTGGGATTATGATTATTGATTCCAAGCAACACTATGTGGTGATCTGTTACTGAGGCCTCACAGACGATCCCTTGTGCAGTAGTGCCTTTGAGTTTAATGTAGCCGTGATCTAGACATGCTTTTCCCCGTGTCGGATGAGTGATAGCAGGTAGCAACCCGTGTTCAGCCATCAAACATTGATATGCCACATGGGCGGCATTCGGCGAGTCGTTTAATAAGTCAATGTTGATATCACCTGTCACAACAACACATGTTTCGCTTTTAAGTTTGTTTAAGGAATCGTCTAGTGAGTTTAGGAAGCGGTCGGTATTGGCGAATGAAGGTGAACGGTATATACCGAGGAGTGTAAATTTATTCTGTAGCTTAATCTGCAGACAGTTGGCGTCGTCAAATTCAGGTTCAGAGACTGAGGCAGTCCAGAGATCCCTTACATAAGCAATTACTCCTCCACACTTATTAATGGTTTTGGTAGTTTGATAGCTTCTATATCCGGGCAATTGGAAGATAACGGAGTTGTCATTTAACCAGCATTCCGTTAAGACTATAATATCTGGCTGAAATTCAAGACGGCATAACGATACTTGGAAGCTGAGGAAATTTTTCTGTAGGCTCCTAATGTTTGTAGTTAATACCCTGAACTTATGTTCCAGAAGCACGGTCCCGCACAACTCCAGTTTCTCGACAGTGCGGCATGATATGCTCAGTGTTTCGTCTATATCGGTTAATACATCGGAGTTAGCCATAGTCAAATATTATTATTACAGGGGAGAGAGACATGTTTAAAGCCGCATTTTTTTGTCTAGGTGTTTGTCCAACACCCGCGTACGAAAAGAATAGGGAGTGATGGGGATCAGAAAAAATGATTTTGTTGCAAGTTTGAAGTGTTACGGTGTATGTGTGATGTGTTTCTGTTTGATTGTAAGTTGATATAATACATTTTAGATTTGGTTTAAGTGTTGTGAATGTGATATCTGCGTTTTTGCATAAAATAAGAACTATACAATTACAAGAAGGCATAATAAAGACTAAAATTAAGCTAAAATTATTCTTGAGTTGAGGTAGCCGGTATAAGTGAACTCGATTGCTTTTCAAGATAAGTTTCCAGTTCTTTAATGCTCTTGATAGTGATGGCTGGTTGCCCTTCAATCTTGCGGATAAGTATGCGCCCGTTGTTCGTCCAGCAGTATTTGTGACCCGCACTCTGGGCACGGGTCCGAGCCTCACGAAACAAGATGCGATTCTCCTTGGTAAGATGCTCATTGACAAATATCTTACGGACAGGTCCTTGAATGTCAATGTCCTTGGAGGATAAATTGCGCCTAGTTTTGGATGCCTTTATGAGCTCGTCCCTTTTTGCCCTTCTTAGTAGTCTTACGATGATAGGCCTGGGGAACTTTGTGTTTGAGTCGCGCACAGGACTTTGCTTTAGGCCTGCTCGAGCTGTCCAGTCGATGTCATCCACAGTCACCTGGACACCGAGCTTAGACGCGGTTAGTAATACTATATGCTGGAGATTTTCGGAGGGGGATTCTTCGATGCCCATGATCTCAATCTCATTACGCATTGCTGACTGCATTTGATGGTTTAGTTGGTCCTTCAAGTTACAAATTGTTTCATTTAAAATAACAACTTGCGAATTACTTTGCTCGAGGGATTTTATCCTCCCTTCATAGCTGTCAAGTCGGGCATTGCATTTGATAACACCATCGAGCAATGACTTCAGTGATAGTTTGACTTCATCCATATCCGATCGCATAATCCTGATTTCGGAGAGAAGCTCAGCGAAAGATTGGTTGTCAGTGAAGTCTCTAGCGGGTGACCCAATAGCTACGCGCTTGTGCCCGCGCGATTGTGTATTTATGTTCGAGACGTCAAGCTCGGCGCTTGTGTTCACTGGTCGAGCAGGAGTGTTGCTGTTATCCGTGCGAGGTGTCTTAACCCGACAAGAAGGGCATAGCCAGATTTCGATTTGTTTACTTGAGTCGATCGATGAAGCATTAACACATATTTTGTGGTAGTTGGTCGCACAATTAGAGCATTTAATTGGTCTTTCTGTCGTTTTTATGTCTTGCTTACAGGCTTCACACGACATATTCTACGGTTCGATGTAAGTTGTAAGTTTTTATAAACACACAAACTTGTATTGCACGCGAGCGAATGCGTGCTGTGTGCGTGATCGACGAGAGAGCAGGGCAGCAGTGGCCCGTATTGCGGTAGTGTGACTGCGACAGCTATAGTGTGATGTGGTAGTGCGGCGCTCTCGCGCTCCGTGACTCACCCGTACCGGTCAGCTGTTCAAAGTTTATGTTTTGCACTGATTTAGAAACTGTTGTATCTTCGGCAATGGTAGCCCGATTACGGATTCACTGGCACTGTTTTATAGGTATTGAATTCAGCTTTGTACTGATATAACTTTTAGGTATAGTAATGCACTTTTTACTGGGGTTGGCAATTTAAAAACTGAGAGCTTAAAATGAGCGTGCGCTAGCGAACACGGCCGTCAACCGAGCCAATTTGTGACCGGTTGATGGCAATAGGCTCGTCCCCTATTACATGGGACTTAAAAACATTACTGGCGAAAAGTGGATGTACTATCAGTACCCAAGACCTCTGATTTCTCGGATTCATATAAGTATTGTATAATTATCACTTGCTTCGGTGAAGGAAAACATCGTGAGGAAACCAGCATGCCTGAGAGATATTTTTCCAAGTCAGAGGCATACACTACTACACTACTACTACAACAGCCCATAACGTCCACTGCTGGACATACGCCTCTCCCATGATGGGAGGAATTTGCCGTAATCTCCACGCTTGGCAGGCGGATTGGAGATCGCAGTGATGACAGACTAACAGAAAACGCTGCTGCCCATTCTCTGGTCTACGGAGGCGCAAGGTGTTCTGCCTCAGACATTAGTCGCCTTATACGACACCCGTGAGTGTAATGGGTTGGTTCTATTCTACTCTGCCGGATACCACACGGCTACACTAACCACACGAGAAGGACTGAAATGGGCACTAAACAATCAATAATTGTATGTTGCAGACCTGTTCAAAGTGCGGCGTACGCAGAAAGTGCCTCAAGTGGTTCACGGTGCAGAAGTTCCCGCAAGTCCTCGTAATACATCTCAAGAGGTAACGCTACTCTCTAAAACAAAAAAAAATACATTTTCAACACATTTGCTCAAAAACTACATTTACGGAGCCTGTATACATTGTTCGAAAGTTAAAAATTACGCACCATACAACGGAACGTGCGGTAAAATAGGTACTCTCACATAAGTACCTATTTTACAGCATACCCCGTTGTATAGCACCGTGCGTATTCTTTACGGATTTTTTAAAAATTTGCAAGATGGCGCCGACGAAAATTTTCGGTTTTTTCTTCATGGGTGTCGTTTTCGTGGTTTTTGGGGTCGCTGATATTGAAAATGAAGTGAAAATGAATCCAAGATGGCGCCGACGTAAATTTTCGTTTTTTTCTTCATGGGTGTCGTTTCCGTGGTTTTTGGGGTCGCTGTTTGTTTCATTACATATTATTGTAATGTTTTCTCGCAAATGTGTTGAAGAACATTGTATGACACACGTGCAAACGTGTTACACTTACCGCACTAGTATCATAAATAACAATTTTTTTGACACATGCGACAAGTGCACACAAAAAAAATTTAAATCTAAACAAGAGATGCAACACTTTGTGCGTCATGGCTGCGCCAGTTCAGCAAAATATCGGGCAACTAGTGCCCGACGCTGGTTTTCAATTGGACCTGGATTAGAGAGGTTATGGATGTAAAAGAGTTTTATAATTATGTTGTGTCAATGTTCTGTTATCTATTTGATCATTTCTGTGGTGCTATTTCTATGGTGAGTTAAAGAAGAAAAAACCGAAAAAAACTGTAGAGTACGGCGCTAAACAAAATATGAATAACTGTAATTGTGTAACAGAATCTTAGAAGTTAAATTTGACCCACTTCCCGGTTTCCGTTTTTACTAAAATTTTGCGCACAACTTTGGTTCTGGTGACAATACATTTTTGGGGCAGACATGACTTGATCCTGCAACCAGGATCGTCTCCTCACAAGAGAATTCCTCAACGATTAAAAGCACGGACACGAAACTTTGTCAACGCGTTTAATATTGATAGATAAACCTATTTTTGTGTAAAAACTTATTAAGCAAGTTTGTTTATAAAATAAACTTTTGTTCCAAAACAAGAACTAAAATTCATATTTGAGTCTCGTTTGTAAATTGGCTAATTTTCTTTGCAGATTCTCCCCAACGGAGCGTTTCCGCGGCAAACTGAACGTATTGGTGGAGTTCCCGCTCAACAACCTGGACATGTCGCCCTTCGCCGCCACGCGCGGCAACCCCGCCGTCTACAACCTGTACGCCGTCAGCAACCACTCAGGTAACCCATACGTGTGAGCGGACCAACAACCTGGACATGTCGCCCTTCGCCGCCACGCGCGGCAACCCCGCCGTCTACAACCTGTACGCCGTCAGCAACCACTCAGGTAACCCATACGTGTGAGCGGACCAACAACCTGGACATGTCGCCCTTCGCCGCCACGCGCGGCAACCCCGCCGTCTACAACCTGTACGCCGTCAGCAACCACTCAGGTAACCCATACGTGTGAGCGGACCAACAACCTGGACATGTCGCCCTTCGCCGCCACGCGCGGCAACCCCGCCGTCTACAACCTGTACGCCGTCAGCAACCACTCAGGTAACCCATACGTGTGAGCGGACCAACAACCTGGACATGTCGCCCTTCGCCGCCACGCGCGGCAACCCCGCCGTCTACAACCTGTACGCCGTCAGCAACCACTCAGGTAACCCATACGTGTGAGCGGACCAACAACCTGGACATGTCGCCCTTCGCCGCCACGCGCGGCAACCCCGCCGTCTACAACCTGTACGCCGTCAGCAACCACTCGGTAACCCATACGTGTGAGCGGACCAACAACCTGGACATGTCGCCCTTCGCCGCCACGCGCGGCAACCCCGCCGTCTACAACCTGTACGCCGTCAGCAACCACTCAGGTAACCCATACGTGTGAGCGGACCAACAACCTGGACATGTCGCCCTTCGCCGCCACGCGCGGCAACCCCGCCGTCTACAACCTGTACGCCGTCAGCAACCACTCGGTAACCCATACGTGTGAGCGGACCAACAACCTGGACATGTCGCCCTTCGCCGCCACGCGCGGCAACCCCGCCGTCTACAACCTGTACGCCGTCAGCAACCACTCAGGTAACCCATACGTGTGAGCGGACCAACAACCTGGACATGTCGCCCTTCGCCGCCACGCGCGGCAACCCCGCCGTCTACAACCTGTACGCCGTCAGCAACCACTCAGGTAACCCATACGGGTACCAACCGAGCATTCTGTACATCAAACTAAGTAACTCTAAGCTAAAATTATTAGCTGTTGTTTTGATATTACAAACGGACATTTTTATTTATTTGTTTAAATACATTTTATAATTACTAAGTATATGTGTTTGTTTATATTTTCGATCGTAACACACTCGTGGGCTGCAGCTAAAAATCAGAGTCAGGTTTTTTGTGTTACCATCTGCCATTTTGTTGAGCTGAAGAGCTGAGGCCCTTTTGGCATTCTGGTTTTGTTTGTTTATTGACTTTGTACAATTTTTAAGGTGTTTTGAATGCTAAATAAACACAATTTTCCTTGTTCAGGTACGACGTACTCTGGTCACTACACCGCATACTGCAAGCATCCCTACAACGGCGACTGGCACGAGTACAACGACTCCAGGTAACGTATTTTGTGAATTTACATAACTCTTGTTCTTTAAAGTTTTTGAAGTGAAAACTTCTTTAGGCACGTTGAGCACTTTTTGGGTGAAGAAAAAACATTGAACTCATCGTCACTTGACGTAACGTGCGGTCACGCTTCGTAGCACTCGTAGGCGATCCGCTACGTCGTAGCACCACATATAACCAGTGCTACGACTGGGGCGGGGTGTACAGTTCGATTCAAACTTAATGGCGGCTCGGAAGTTAGCTGCCAGTGCAGGTTCGCGCATGTACAGTCAAGTCGAAAATCATCTAAGCTCGTTTAATTATTTTTATAACTGAAACTTGTGTGAATGTTTTAGTGCTGTTTATTACGTATATGTTTGTTAGTTTGTCAAGTACAGAGAGGGTTCAAAGCAAAATAAAATAGGTTTTATGAAAAATATCATCATCAGCCTATTAATGTTCCCACTGCTGGGACACAGGCCTCCTCTCTGTGAAAAATATAAGAAATGTATTTTAAATTTATTTTACAACGGCTGAACACCCTCTATAAAAACTTGTTTTCTTGTGGAAGGAACTTCCATGGAACTATCGCTTCCTTCGTCTTCACTTGAATCTGATTCCTTTTCAGATTCAGAGTTGAGAAAGAAAGAAGAAAGAGTTAAGAAAATGGATGACATTATAAACCATTTTTCTCGCTTGTCTGCGTAAGACGTATCGTCCGCGAGGCATTTTACAAATAAATACTAAAGTATTTTCCGTACAACCAAAAACAGTCTTAAAACTTTACGTAAATAACGAAAAACAAACGGAATAATAACAAAAAAAAAACTTAACAAAACAATAACAAAAAAAAACAAAACAGTTAACAAACAACAACAAATTATTATGAGCTCGACTGTACTTATGCAGAAATTCGCGCGCGTGTGCAGAATACAGACGTAACTCACACACTAAAGCGACAACGCGTAGGGCGAGTGCGGGTGAGAGAGAGAGCGCGCGGGGATGTGCCCCGCCGGCACGTCCCGCTGATACCTAAAAATTGCGAACTGCGCAGCGGCACGTACGATGTTCCGAGCCGCCATTAAGTTTGAATCGTACTGTACTTTTTGTTTTTATTTCTATCGGCAGTCCCCAAAGACTGCCCTGATTGTTTTTTTATCTGCATACTTGCGGCATCACACACACATAGGGCCCATCCTATCAGAATACGAACGCTGTGACATTTTAAATTTACAGCACCAATCTATACTTAATATTATAAAGAGGAAAACTTTGTTTGTTTGTTTGTAATGAATAGGCTCAAAAACTACTGGACCGATTTAAAAAATTCTTTCACCATTCGAAAGCTACATTATCCACAAGTAACATAGGCTATATTTTATTCCCGTACTCTTACGGGAACGGGAACTACGCGGGTGAAACCGCGGGAAGTCCGCTAGTAAAAAATAAAAATAAAAATTTGTTTATTTCTTTTCCACAAATAAAAAACTTACAGTAAGTACTTAATTATGTTGTAACATATCTATATACAGGAAAAAGTATTTTATTTGTGGGAGACTGGCGCCTAAACTAAGCCGATGCCTGTATTTTAGGACACCAGGTCCCCACTAAGATGCATATTAGGAGATCTAACAAAAGTAGTATATACTTATTACAATACACATCAAAGTTTTTAAACCAGATAGGCAAACTTATATTAATAGTACTACATAATTAAGATAGAGTAGAAGAGTAAACGAGTGTGTTTTTGTGTGGCAGTGTATGAGTGGTTTTATGAGCGTGTGTTCATGAATGAGTGTTCTATGTGTGGTGTAGTGATGTCGTGTCAGTGTATGAGTGCTGTTGTATGAGCGTGTGTTCATTTATGAGTGTACTATGTGAGGTGTGTGGTGATTGTGTGTTATGTGTTACAAATACTACAAAACCTGAGACTAAATAAATAATAAATTTACTTTTTTATTTCCAGTAGTTCCTCAGTCTCCTTATAGTCCAATCCCAACAGCCATGAAGTTACCTTTCCCTTACATTCTTTTGAATTTGAATTAAATATATTTTTAATTTTATTAATTTGATTACATAATCTAGGTGCAATAAAGTTATAAATTTTTTGTGCGAATCTAGTTTTGGTTTTAGAGGTTTTGCGGCATAGTGCCTTCTTGTGTGAGCAATCTCCTGTTTAAACGCCGATATATCTCCATGTTGTCGAAGGATGCTCAGAAGAATGTACATTTGTCTAACTGTTAGTACACCGGTTTCTTGATATAATTTCCGGGTAGAAAAGAGTCTAGGCTTAAAGAAGGCAACCTTTAAAATCAACCTTTGAGCTCGCTCTAGCTCCAACAATTTTGTTTTGTCCGTGCCGCCCCATGTAGTAATACAGTAGGTCACAATAGATTGGATCAAGCCCTTGTAAACCATGATCAGTGTCTTTCTATCTGCTATGTGTCTCAGTTGTCTAAAAATGTACGTAAGTTTACGCACTTTCTGGGCGACATTATGAATGTGTTCTCCAAACGATAGTCTATTGTCAATAGTAACGCCTAAGTAACGTATTGATTTGACAGATTTTATTTGCGGACAGTTACTACACTGTAATACGGGAGGAACTGAACATTGGTGGGCAAATATTTGGGATACGCTTTGTGAAGTCACTGCTAGGTGACGAACGGAAAATTGCATGAATTTGGTCTTGTCCGCATTCAATGTTAGTGAATTTGCAGACAGCCAGTGGCAGATAGTGTTAAACCCAGCCTGTGTTTTAGCATAAACCTCTTCCCAGGTGTCACCAACAAATGTCAAAGTAGTATCATCTGCATATGAGATAATATTACAGTCTTGGATTTGGAGCTGACAGAGCTCATTTATATAACATAAAAATAAGGTGGGCCCAAGAATACTCCCTTGCGGGACTCCAAACGTCATTTTAAGATCATCACTCGTGTAGTCACCGATATTCACACACTGAGATCTTCCCGATAAATAATCAGCGAAAAGATCAAGCTGTTTCCCCCGAATTCCCATGCTGTTAAGCTTGTTTAAAAGGTTGGAGATACAGACTGTGTCAAACGCCTTAGCAAGGTCAAGGAAGATGGTAATACATTTCTTATTTGCATCCATTTTTTTAACTAAATAGGTGGTGAAATTATGAACAGCCTGATCAGTAGATTTGCCTGCTCTGAAACCAAATTGTGATGAGGAAAGAAGTTAATTCGATTCTAGATAATCTATAAGCCTACCATTTATAATTCGTTCAAATACTTTTGACAATGATGTGAGGATTGATATAGGTCTGTAGTTGTTGACACAGTCGGTATCCCCTGCCTTGTGTATAGGAATAAGTATAGATTTTTTAAGTGCATTGGGGAATACACCAGCCTCTAGACAGCGATTTATGAGATCGGTAAGCACAGGAGCAACAATGCCTACAACTTTTTGCAGGAACCTAGACGAAACGTTGTCCCAACCCGCTCGACAATCGTGTTTTAGGTTAAGTATATTTTTTGTAACTTCCTCGCAATCCACATTTAGTAGGACAAGAGAGTTACAGGGTGAACGTTCTTTATGTTCATCGACATTTTGAAAAGGGAGGTAGTAAGGAGGAGGTATAATTTGTGCTAGTCGACTACCGACACTAGCAAAAAATTCATTTACAGTGTTGATAGACAACTGCGGGGAGGAGTTAGCAGATAGCAAGTCTTGAGAAGAGCTATTTTCTTTACTATTATTATAACTTGTAATAGCTTTTATAGAATTCCATAACTTTTTGGAATTATCTTTAGCCATTTGCAGTTGATCTTTTTCATACTGACGTTTCAGTTTTTTCAGTAGATTATTACAGAAGTTTCTGTAGCGTTTATATGTTGTACACAAAATTTCATTATTTGGTTCATTTAATGAAATTTGCCATGCTGACATATCCCTCTTTTGAACTAGAACAGGACTAAAATAGTTGTGTGTGTTTAGTTGTGTAGTGTGTGTCCACTATTACGTACTTATATTAATCATGTTTATCCCAAATATATGCAGTGCATCCCAACCCGCCTGCCAAGCGTGGCGATTATGGCAAAAACCCCCCATTCTTGGGGGAGGCCTATGTCCAGCAGTGGGGCGTCTTTCGGCTGAAATGATGATGATGAGTTGGATATATGTCTGAGGGTCAGTTCACACCGAGACATGACGCGACGCGACGTTATATAAAAGTTAATAAGTTATATTTTGAATCGCTCTATGAAAATGTACGTTTCATAGAGCGACTCAAAATATAACTTTAAAGATACGCATTTCATTGTGAGAATTCAGAATACGTTGCACAATGCAGCGCTACGCCTCGAGATGCCTCGCGGCGTAGAGTGATACATCGCCGATTCGCGCGGCGTGCAAGAGCGGCGCTTACTAAGCCCCTTCGCACACGGGTCGTAAGCGTAGTCGTATCGTAAGCGTATCGTTACGACGCTACGCGTACGAGACCTGCAGTGGTGCACAAACGAATCGTCGTGTAGACGTATCGTTTTGGATATCAGTTAAAATCACCAGACGAGTGATGTTGAGAATTTTACTTTCTCTTCAGAGTTTCAGACAAAGAGGATTTTTATTGTTTGATTTTGTTAGAAGTTGAAAGCGACGTGCAAATTGGATCCATCCATACATTAGAAATAATTACAGGAAGATATTGTTTGTTGCTGCAAGCTCCCAAGCTTTGTCTGTAACATCTTTTCTTAAACATTCGCTTAATGAATGATTATATAGACAAGGGTAATCTTCAACCAGTTTGACGAATTCAATTATTTTTTCAGTCATATTGAAAGTTAAAAGTCATAAAAAACTGAAATTCAGTTAAATTCAGGTGTTTTTTTTAAGAAAATAATCAAAAGTTAACTTTTTACGCTTGTGATTTTATATTATATATATATAGTCCTCCTTACCGATTTCGGTAACGGCGACCCTTTGGAACTACTTCCGTGCGTGTGCCCCCTTATATGTCTGGCCAGACCGAATTTGCTTTTAAATATCCGGTCACAACTTAAGCAGTAGAGTTATAGGTGTACGTGTAGGAGGGCTTAGGTCTCTCTTTCCGTATTTGGCGCTTTTCTTTCAATGTATCAAGTCGCTGGTTTTCAAAGATTTTTACATTTTTGCAGTTAGTAGCTCCCCCCATTGTGATTTTACGCCAGTATGCTACGACTTAACACCTCCTACGATTCGCTGCAACACTGTCTCGTGTGCGGACTTCTTTGAACATGTTCATGCTCGTATTGCTCTCGTCGTACGCGCGGATTACGATACGCTTACGCTACGACGCCGTGTGGGAAGGGCCTTATGATATACTGCGGGTGCACGCGGCGAATGTAGGCACGTTCCGTTGCGCAGCGAGGCGTCGTGCTATCAACTATATTACTATAATTATGTTTGTCAGTACTGCTGTCAAGCAGCCTTGCTTTGGGTAAATAATAATTTATTTGCATCAGACACAACGATCCATAACTTAGTTCATAAACACACTCAAAATTATGTTACTTGGAATTCAATTAATCAGAGACAAATACACGCCACACAATACTAAATTATACTAGACAAAATAAAATTTAAATGAATACAATATTTTCTTGTCAACTAAAATATAAAATGTCTAAATTAAAAATAAAATAAGTCAATTTCAAATCAAAATAATAAATTAAAAATAAAATAAGTTAACTTCAAAATCAAAATAATTAAATCAGACTAAATTATAAGCTATTTTAAATTCTGTGTTGATTAAATGTCTGATCGCAATGTGTGTCGTTCCAGAGTGAGCACAATCACCCCTCGCAACGTGGTGTCTTCAGAAGCGTACGTGTTGTTCTACGAGCTGCAGCGCCACACGTAGCACTCGCCCTAGTGTGGGCCCGCAGCGAGGTAGTGACGGACGTGGGCCCGGTGTGGCGGGACGCGGGCCTGATTTACATTGATCAAGTACAGTGGTGCAGTGAATGTTGACAACCACTGTACTCAACTTCTTCGCTAAACACTTGGCCAATGTAAATCAGACTTTATGGTTTGGTAGAGAGAGCAACAAATTGATTGAGTAGTTTCTCATTGACGGTCAAAATCGTTAGCTTTTTATAGAATTGACATAAATATTGTCAGTGAAAATCAATGTAATTGAGTACAAAGTGCAATAATTAGTCGGTAAATTATTAATAATGGATGCAGTTGTAAGTTTTCTGCAGGAAATTTTCAGTTTTTTCACAAAATGCGTGGAATTTCAAACGCTACAGAGTATAATAACTACAAAAAAATCTGAATATTGATAAAAATAAATAATAACAAAGTCGAGCTGAACAAATTACTCCAGTTTTCGGTCTGTGTCGTTAAATCAGCAGTGACTGTATTATGCTACACTTAAATAAAAACCACTCATTTCGCACTATTCGGCCGCAGTGACTGACGTAACAACCGCTTTGTAGTGCAAGCTGATTAGAACGTTTGCTAACAGAATTTCAAGCGAAGTTACAAATAGAGTTGTTAATTTTAGGGTGAAAGACCCTTAATGCCAGACCCGAACATGTAGCGTTTGAGAATTCATGAGTTTTCAATAAGTTTTTCAGATTTCGGAAAATTCAATTGTTAAAGTGCCCAAAGTATTAAGTGCTATAGTTGGTGTCAGTTATGATGAGAATAGCGGTCATTGACCCACCTACATTTTTATTATACTTTGTAAACCAAAAATAAGCCTGTTCAAGTCTTGAATCGTCATCTATCGTGATCTTCAACATTTTTTGTAAAGAAAAACGATACATGGTTTATTTGTTTTGGTTCGTACGAAGAGATATTAGGGAAAGGGCAATGACCGCTATTCTCATCTTAACTGGCACCAACTATAAGAGTTATTTGAAAGTGTTTACTCCTCTAGAACGTTGTCCCACCGCACCGGCCACGCCTTGTATCGTAGGTCGCCAAGTGACTGCAAATATTAAAATTGTACAAGTATAGGACAAGTAAGAAGGTTATGAAGAAATTTGTACAAGCTAGCAATATTAATATGGTATATAGAAAATATTACAAAGAGTATAAGTTCGGTCGAACCGGTAAGGACAAGACAGACACGAGACACTGACATAATTATGCATCAGAACATCTGTCAGGGTTCACTCAGTGTCCGCTATATGTCCGAACCGGTCAAACCAATACGGACAGACTGCGGACACCGGGCACTAACAGTTACTTTAGTAAGTAGTCTTGTTTCTTGAGCTGTGTCCGTAATCTGTCCGTACCGGTCGAGCCTGTACGGAATCGGACAATGACAGATACTTTGTCATTCAATAAAATTTTGATCTCGAACTTTTACGATTTTGACACACGAATGCTATCTGATAAGCGGGCGTATGACACTAGTCAGAACGATTTGTTACTATAGTCTGCGCCAGATTAGTTGAAAATAAAGGTCATTAACCCACATACATTTATTCAAATGAAATAATGACATAAACTTGTCCCGAAACTACGTTCATCGTAATCCTTGACTTTTTCTGGTAATTAAAAACGATCCATAATGTATTGTCGGGGTACCTACGCAGATAAATTAAGGAAAGAGCAATGACCTTTAATTCTTAATTATCTGGCGGAGACTATAAGTAGTAACAAGTATTAGCTTACGATTTTCTTGGTCTTGTCCTGTCTATCGCTCGTAAATATTGAAATATATTTACTTCAGTCAGTCCCAATGTCCGCAATCTGTCCGTACCGGTTTGACCGAACCCTAATTAGGTATTGGTTGTAGTGATACAAATTTTTCGTAGCGGCAATACAGAATGTAGGTGGTGGCAAATGAAATGGCAATAGCGGTCATTGACCCGCCATTAAGTAAGTAACGCTTAGCTGGGTCGGTCCAAATGACCACCCATTACATACCGAGTTTCCTCCGCGCCTCGGAAAGCACGTTAAGCCGTTGGTCCCGGCTGTCATTTGTAGATATTTGACAGTCGTTACAGGTAGTCAGTCAGTGGCCCGAATGGTGCAAGATTTTTCGGTAATGAAAATCGTTCAGATATTTCAAAAGGGCATTGACCGCTATTACCGCTTTGTTTGGCACCTAACTTATAAAGTATAAATAGGTTTTGTACAAAAACATGTGGCTTTTATATCGCTAAGAAATGAATAGACCATAGTTTTTCTTTTTTCACACATATTTTATATTATATTTGTATCACTACATATACTGAGCCAGTATTTAGCAACAGTACATCAAATGTATTTATTTTTACACTTAACAGATTGCAGATATTAAATGTGTAGCCTTTACATACATGTTAACGGTCTTCTTACTTTAGTATTTTAGCGCCATCTTGTAGCCAGAAGTTTTACTAAATAAGTTAATAGTAATGATCACTGAACTTAATTGATAGTTTATTTAAATCATCTGTTTCCATACTAGTATTTCTAGTTTTCCCAATTATTTTCAGGCTCGACCAGAAACCGAATAAATAAAAGAAAAACATTATCTTCCTTCGAGAACAATCGGATAAAAGCTATTTAGTAGAATAGAAGTACTCTTTTGACTACGAGATGGCGCTGTTACAAATTGTGGTGACAATTCTGGTCGCTAGATGGCGTTGTTATAAAATCTGTTGTTTTTTAAAACTTTGTCAATGCAATGAAATTGTTTGTTTGGTATATCTTAGTTACGAGAACAGTTTAAGGGAGAAAAAGACAGATAGAAATATATGTTTTGTCCTTATTCTTAATCAAAAAGCGTCTTTAGATTAATATTTAGATCTGCAAGGCAATGGGGTCGATCCCTGTTACATGGGACTTAAACAGCTTGCGAAATATGTGTGTATTACTTATTCACCTCTGCTTACTCGTTCGGGGATTACAGGCGTGATGTTTCGTCAAGATATACTAAACAATCAATATATAAGTGTTAAGGAACAGATTTGATTAGATAGCTAAACATATGTTAAATTAATTATTTAAATTATAATAATTGTATTAATTTATTATTTTTTACGAGTGATGTGTCGTGATTTTGTCAGAAAACTCACATTTATTTTGGAAATATTCTAAGGTTTTTTGCGGGTTCATGAAACTATTGAAACTACAGGGTCAATTGAATTAGCAAGTGGAATTCTACAGTTTTATTATGGTTCGAATGAATACCCATCACGTCTATGAAGTCATGCTAGCTAATTTACTTGAAACTGTATGCCCATGTTTTTTGAAACGGTATACCTACAGTACTTACCTTAAGAGAAATATAATAGTGGCAACACTAACATATTTTTAAAGTCCCAGTTTTTTGTAATTGGGAATGGAAATAGATCTATTTAATTTCAATTAAGAGTGAATGAGGCAAAAATACGACACAACACTTAAATCGTTGCCATTTTTCACAACCCTCCCCTCATAATTTATTTACAAAAAAAAAATACTTATAATAAATTGTTAATATAATGGTTTTTTTTTCTAATTTTTATAGATAGCGCTTTTTCGAAAGTAAACGTGTGGTTGTAAGATAGATATTATTATGCATTTTTATTATTGTCTGTTATTTTACGGTTATTTAAAATGCTTGGTTGTCTGTTTACGGTTTTTTGTTAAAAATCTAACTAACTAATAGCTACGTTTTTATTTCGTTATAAAAATGTAAGTTATTCTCTAGGCTATATTGACTTTTTATTCAATAGTTTATTCATTTAATTATTTAAACAAACAAAAAAACTGAATAACAGGTAGCCAAGAAAAAATACAAGTTCCTCACACTTCAACTGTTTAAAAAATCATGTTACCTGTCGAACGTATGGCATTTTGTTTCTATTTATAAATATACGTGCGACTCATTCGGAGGTTCAGCGGCGACTGACCGATCCGCCGCGGATGATCGCGTCCGCGCGTAATCCGTCGTCAATATAAATTATGGTATTTACGTTACTAAGTGCTTTAGTAATTACATATTACCATTAAAATGATAATTATGGTACAAAAAATAATGTAAAATCATGTAAAACTCCGGTCGATATTTAAATGCGATGGGGCGAGAGTTTTGGACTGTTATATTATTTTGATGTTTTATGATACAATATTTATTTTAGTAGTAGATTTCGTCAATTACTGAGAAAATGTAGAGGTGCTATAGGCAATCATCTGAGAAGTGAAAAATGTCTTCGTCTTTGTTATATTTCATACAGTATCATTCATTTTACATATTTTTTCTTTGTTTTTGACGGCGGTAAACTGCTATCAACTTAGTGGGCTACCATTATAATGGGTATAAAAATAATTGCGATATTGTTTTTGGGCATACAATTAACGAACCATCAGATTTAGCAAAATGTAACAGCAAAAAAAACACTATTGATTGCTAAAATTAGTAAATGATCACCAAAGTTAATCCTAGTTGGCGAGATATTGGGGTTCAAAGCAAGATTTTGATGTTGTAACTTTACTTAAAACACCTCCACAGCCCCCGTACTATTCAATCCATCTATCAGCACAATGTTTTGAGCGCGTAACATCGAGTCCTACCGTAAAACGTGATTTTTCACCCCAAAAAAAAAGTCGTTTCCCAACAATAATTTTTGCGTAAAGTTACTTTTACGTTTGATGTAGGTACAGAATGCTTGGTTGACGGCTTCGTGATGAGGTCTTTTACACCCTGTATAAATTATTGTTTTCTAATTTATTTATTTAAATGTGTGATAGATTTTGCACTACGTTTTTAATAAATATTGTAAGTATCATAAAAATAAATAATATGACAGTTTATAATTCAAAACGGTGGGTTAGAATAGTGTGTTCAAAATATAAAAATAAAATATATATTATACGAATTGTTAATGCTTGTCTCGATATACGGAACCGCTGGCAACTTAGCTTAAAAATAAATAAACGTATTTTGTAAATTGATAAGGATCCCTAAAAGTTATTACATACGTATTCATAGATTTTTGAAGGTAATAAGCTCGCTTCATACCTTTCTGTCTATCCCTGTGGTGTATACAGGCGTGCTGTTATGTTATTTTTCTCTGTTCGGAGGAAAAATTCAAGTATTATATTTAATAGAAATTGTTTTTTATCTTTGTACTTAAAAACATTGTGTACAAAAATAAAAAAACGATTTTTCTCCCGTCCAAGTTAAGGTTAGTGCAAGAAAATTACATTGAATAAACACAACTCGAAATATTAAAATAATAAATTATTTATTAGTACCTTTGTTTTCCTTTTGTTTACCTGTTTCTCTAGCTAGTCAATCTTTTATTTTGTAAAAGTTCTGTCGCCATATTTAATTTTCTATAAAAAACAGATTTTTTATTAGTTCTATAGATAGTATTAATAAAATTAGATTCTATATAGCTAGCAAATAGGTACACGTTTACTTGTAATTCTAAGAATAATGTACCGTGAAAATGGCGTGCGGTGTGTGTCAGAATCGATTCCCGGTTGGGCATTGTGATACGTGCTCTGGCAATGAGCTTGCCCCTATTACAAGGGACTTATAAACTGCGAAATGTGTACCACAGGTCTGATGTTTATTAAATGTTACCTCGGTGACTCTGAAGATAGCTGTATTCTAGCCAAATTTCCTCAAAAATCTGTGGATACGTATGTAAAACCTATGGGATGTGTCGTTTATCTATTTTTACAAAAATGTTTCTAACCTAGTTGTATAATGGCGTTAGATAATTATGCTTTGACGTCGCGCTTACATCCGCCCTTAGTCTAACTAGTGTAAAAATATAGCTAAATCTAGCCCTATGTCGGAATTCGGCCTCGGTGACCGAAAGTCGAATTTGGTCATGCCGTCATGAGACTCTTCACTACGTTCATTCTTGTCAATAGTGAACGTGGAATAAAACAAAAGTGAACGTTCACTCGAGTGAACCATTCACTCATGTGAGCCATTCACTCGAGTAGACTATTCACTCCGAGGGGCTAATCACTCAAGTGAACCATTCACCCTAGTGAAGCGTCTGATGTCAGTGCAACCGAATTCGGCTTCAGGAACTCGATGTAAACGCGACTTACAGCGCAGTTGTTTTCTTTTTTCTATATTTTTATCATTGTTATATTGTTTTTAACTTGAAAAGTTCGCGGGAATCTTAATTTTAACCAAAGATTTGCTAAATCGTAGTGTTTCTGTATTAATGATAAATGAAAAATAATTTATTGTAAGTAATAATTATTATTTATAAATTGTAAAATCGTCGGCGCTCGTCGGCTATGTAAAAATACGTAACAGATTACTATTATATAAATATATATATTTAAATGAGTAAATTATTATTTGAAGGCGTTTTATTTTTTACCCATATTCGTTCCCTAATTGTAATAGCCAGTTACTGGATTGTGGAGGTCAGATAGGCAGTCGCTCCATGTTACAGTTTGGCCGCTGAGAGAATGCGTTCCTGACAGGTCGTGAGCGAAAGGA
This sequence comes from Xestia xanthographa, assembly GCA_905147715.2. NCBI lineage: Eukaryota > Metazoa > Arthropoda > Insecta > Lepidoptera > Noctuidae > Xestia > Xestia xanthographa. The sequence goes on from LR990667.1 coordinate 23,007,412, forward strand.
CGATGTAACTTTGAAGTGGCGAAGAATTTATGATAAACATATTGTGTGGCTGACACTGGCAGAGCCACCATCAGGGATTTTAATTTTGATAACACAAAAATTTAGTCTCAAATTAGTCGCCAAATATCAGATTTGGTCGGTCACTGGTTCAAAAGATATAAGGGTTTATAGGTGGCCCTGCTGGAGAGAGCCTACCCCAGCAGAGCCACATTAATATCTCAAAAACTAGGGCTTCTAGCGAAGATCTGTTTTCTCCCATATTTACTCGCTAATTAGTCGCCAAATATCAGAATTGGTCGGTCACTGGTTCAAAAGATATAAGGGTTTATAGGTGGCCCTGCTGGAGAGAGCCTACCCCAGCAGAGCCACGTTAATATCTCAAAAACTAGGGCACCTAGCGAAGATCGGTTTTCTCCCATATTTACTCGCTAATTAGTCGAGTCGCCAAATATCAGAATTGGTCGGTCACTGGTTATAAGGGTTTTTATGTGGCCCTGCTGGAGAGAGCTTACCCCAGCAGGGCCACATTTATATCTCAATAACTAGGGCACCTAGCGAAGATCTGTTTTCTCCCATATTTACTCGCTAATTAGTTGAAATTAGTCGCCAAGTTACAGATTCAGTCGGTGTGTCATTAAAAAGATATTAAATCAATTTCCCCATACAGTGGTACAACCAAGGACAAAATACTTAAAGTAGTTTTTAGACAGGTGTATCTACGACGCCTGGAGGAATTCTATAACTTCAACCCACCAAAGGAAAGCAGTATTCATTACCTACAAACAAGATCTACAATAAATATATACACCTGTCTAAAAACTACTTTAAGTATTTTGTACTTGGTTGTACCACTGTATGGGGAAATTGAATTCTTTAATAGCTTTTTAATGACACACCGACTGAATCTGTAACTTGGCGACTAATTAGCGAGTAAATATGGAAGAAAACAGATCTTCGCTAGGTGCCCTAGTTTTTGAGATATAAATGTGGCCCTGCTGGGGTAAGCTCTCTCCAGCAGGGCCACCTATAAACCCTTATATCTTTTGAACCAGTGACCGACCAATTCTGATATTTGGCGACTAATTAGCGAGTAAATATGGGAGAAAACAGATCTTCGCTAGAAGCCCTAGTTTTTGAGATATTAATGTGGCTCTGCTGGGGTAGGCTCTCTCCAGCAGGGCCACCTATAAACCCTTATATCTTTTGAACCAGTGACCGACCAAATCTGATATTTGGCGACTAATTTCGACTAATTAGCGACTAAATTTTTGTGTTATCTAAATTAAAATCCCTGATGGTGGCTCAGCCAGTGTCAGCCACACCAAGGCATAAACTAGTAACTAACTTGTCATCTCTAACTTAGTTCATAGCTATAGCCGTCCTTTTCTCGCACTGCCTTTTAGTAAAAGAAAGCAATAGCTTAAATTAAGTTTAATTTGTGCACAGCAGAATCGATACCATTGCTATACAATATAGTTACTTACCAAGGACCTTATAATAATAAATTATAACCACATAATGGGTGTAAAAATAGCCTTAATGAAGCCGAAAGGTACTATTCTACCCGCCATCGCCATTGCGATCGTTTGTTCTAACACCATACTTGGGAACCTTCTTGTTACAGAGATATTGGGGTCAAAGTTCCAACTTTCCATAAGTTTAAAAAAAATAGAAGCTTTATGTTTAAATATTATAGCTTGACGACTTTAAATTGGTACTTTGACCCCGGAATTATTCAATGCTTCCATCAGCGCAGTGTTTTGAGTGCGTTACATTACATTGAGTCCGAAAAACAGGATTTTTCAGCTAAAATACAGTCGTTTCCTAGCAATAATTTTTTAAGCAGAAAACTTACGAATGTTGCCGGCTTCGTGAAGGGTCCGTTTACACCTTCTTGTATCCAGAACAGTAGAAAGTATTTAAATAATTCATGGTGCTTACCGAGCTCGCAGTAGACCGACCCCCAGAGGATAAGGGGGTCTAGGTACAATGGCCGCTTTCGCAGAATCATAATAGGATATACCTACGAATTAGGTATGATACAATTCGCAAAATGGTCACAAAGTGGCAATTTATAATCAATATTACTTATCTATCAAATTAATTAATTATTAAGTGCGCCTGTGACCATTTTAAGAATTTTTACGTAAATATTTATACCTAATACGGTATTTATCTTTTTGGGATTTTGCAAAAGCGGCCACTTTAGCCGTGTGCATAACCCTAGCAAAATGTTGTGCATTTGAGAGATGAGACCATAAAAAATAATTAGTGTATCATGAGGAGCAATTTGTTTAATAGTAGCAAAATTTGTGTGAATTGTAGTTTTAAAGTTATTTGAGAAAAACACATTTTGCTGGAGTAACGTTTGAAACGTTATCCTGGCAAAATCGATTTTCAAAAATTCGTTCAGCCCGGAACCAAATACATGATTAGATAGCTTTTGTTGCATAGTAAATGTTTGTAAATAGCAAAATTTGTGTGTGGTATGGTTCTTGAGTTATTTAAGATTTTGCTGCGGTAACGTTTTGTGATTTCCCAGATCTCGAAAACGGCTCAACGCAGAAGATTGAAAAAAATACCAATAAGAGACCTTAATTTGTTTAAATTAGTTTAAATATTAGTTTTTGATTTGGTTGTCGTAAACCAATGGAATTAAATGGTTTCAAAAATCAGATAAAACGGATTTGCAAGTAAACCAAAACACTTCTATCCAAATAAACAGCTGTCAAAAATACCCATGGTAGACACTTATCACGTCAAGTAAAATAAATGATGTAACTTTATACGATATGAAGATAAAAACTAAATTGATTCATTTTAGACTGGTCGTACTTTAGCAATGAAATACGCAGTTCCCAAAACATTAAGAAACGTGGCATACTTTAAACTAATTAAAATGGTACATGAACATTAATTCCTGTTAATTTCAGCTTTCAATTACGGCTGTAATGAAAGTTATATCAAAAACAAGAAAATGTCAGCAATTCTCTAATAAGCTGACCAAATCGGAAAGGTAAAAAAAAAAAAAAAAAAGCGGCCGCACTATACATAATCGTAACCATCTTAAATGAATGGGATAATATGGATGATTTGTTAGTACAGTTGCGCACGTACGATGTTGTTACTGTTGCGTAGGTTGCTGGTCATGGTGTTCATTATTTTTATTTAAAAATCAGTCTCATACAAATTATTGTATATCTTTGCCTTAGCATTAACATATTGAGGAAAAAATCTCAGATAAGTTACGTACGTACTTAATTTTAATATTTGGCATAAATGTTTTTCTGTTTGTCAAGTACCAATGCTTAAACTTAAAATACAATGTTGATTCATAGTTTGTACAATTTTCCTTAAGACGGAGATAGGCACCTACTAAATACGTAGGTAGGTAGGTGGACTCCATTTCCCCTCGACTCACAGTATGGCATTTAAACATAAGCTTTGTAACGTATAACTTAGTGGTTATTTCAACATTACATGTGACAGTTACAAGTGATCAACGTGTGAACCACGCGTCGTCGATCAAAATCACACTATAAATTATTTACTGAGATTATTACTTACCTTTTTAAAGTTACTTGACTTTAAATAATTACTTATGATCCATTAAATTGTTAAACTACTGTTAATTAACATGATTTTCATTTATAAAAAGAAAAACTAGTAGAAAATGTGTGTTATGGTACCTGCACTTCGAACATTAAAAAATCGGTTACCTGTACAAAACATCGGACACTAAGTTGCTAATTTGCGAAGACTACTCGTACGTATGGTGCGGCCGCTTTTACGTGACCTTTTTAATTTGGTCGGCTATTAGAGAATTTCTGACATATTCTTGATTTTGATATAACTTTCATTACAGCCGTAATTGAAAGCTGAAATTAACAGGAATTGATGTCCATGAATCATTTTAATTAGTTTAAAGTATGCCACGTTTCTTAATGTTTTGGGAACTGCGTATTTCATCGCTAAAGTACGACCAGTCTAAAATTAATCAATTTTGTTTTCATCTTCGTATCGTATAAAGTTACATAATCCATTTTACTTGACGTGATACGTGTCTACCATGGGTATTTTTTACAGCTGTTTATTTGGTTATAAGTGTTTTGGTTTACTTGCAAATCCGTTTTTATCTGATTTTTGAAACCATTTAATTCCATTGGTTTACGACAACCAAATCAAAAACTAATGTTTAAACTAATTTAAACAAATTAAGGTCTCTTATTGGTATTTTTTTCAATCTTCTGCGTTGAGCCGTTTTCGAGATCTGGGAAATCCCAAAACGTTACCGCAGCAAAATCTTAAATAACTCAAGAACCATACCACACACAAATTTTGCTATTTACAAACATTTACTATGCAACAAAAGCTATCTAATCATGTATTTGGTTACGGGCTGAACGAATTTTTGAAAATCGATTTTGCCAGGATAACGTTTCTTAACGTTACTCCAGCAAAATGTGTTTTTCTCAAATAACTTTAAAACTACAATTCACACAAATTTTGCTACTATTAAACAAATTGCTCCTCATGATACACTAATTATTTTTTATGGTCTCATCTCTCAAATGCACAACATTTTGCTAGGGTTATGCACACACTTTAGCCTCCAAGGTATATTTCCGGTAACGTTGAAGTTGACCCAAAACTGCATTGAAATGATCAAATTTCCGAAAAAGTCCCATTTATTTTTTTAACCAATCATTTTTTTCCCGCCACTGACCAGAAGTTAAACATCAGTTGCAATAATCTTGATTTCTTTTTTTTTAATGTTATACATTTATCTGTTGCTAAACTTTAATTAAGTAATAACTAAAATCATTTCAGCGGAAAACCGGCAAACATTAAAAGTTTTTACACTCATCAAATAAGCTGTGATATGTTTATGTAAATACAAAGAAGAATAATTTTACTTACAAAAAATAATAATAACCATTACTTCTTCTTGCTAAACCCTTTATTTTCTATTTCAAAATAATAAAAGTCATGAATTGATTAAATGGCAAAAGTTTAAAAAATCAAAATGGCTGAAAGGTTCTCAACACGAATTGTTAATCTCTGCACAAAAGTGAACTTAGAAAATCGTGATTTAAGATTTTAGTTTTATTTTGACGAAAATGTAATCGGAAACTCGTGTAAAACCAGCTTAAATATTACTAAAAGTAAATAAACTAAGTACCTACTTACCTAATTCGTTTTTGTGAAAGTTGGAACAGTTCTATGAAAAGTTTTCCTAAAAGTTGTGTTCATGCTTCAATCCGTTAGAATCATGTTATTATTGTGTTTTAAGATAACACAATGAAAGTAAATTGGCTTGTTGCATGCTTAGCTTACTTGTTTTAGTTGAATTTTATGATGCGTAAGTACCTATTTATTGTATGTCCGTTTTTATTCATTGGTGCCTACTTTGAAATTGGCTACATTAGATTTGCATGCTGCCATCTCCCTACAGACTGGTAATTATTGAATTTCTACTTTACATTATCCGTAAGTAGTCAATTATTTAAATACCTAGGTACGTTTATTTAGTAGCTACTACGAAATACAGCCGGCAAGCAGCATTTACAAACGACGGGGATATTCACCGCGGGTGGCGGCGCAGCGGGCGCGGCGGCGCAGCACCCAAAATCCTTTAGTAAGTTTTAACGTTGGCATAATTTAATACCTACCTGCCTGTGCCTTAATTTTCCTACTATTTTGTTTAGTAATTTCTTGATTTATTTTACAAGTTTTTGACAGAAAATGCTGCTATGTCACTTCTTCAAACTTCCCGCCTTCTACTTATATTATGACAGTTTGTAAAAAATGTTGCCACTCTACAAAAATAATCTCACCAGCTGACCAAACATTTTTGGTAAAGGAAAACAAATTCATTTTTAATGAATATTAAATTCTTACAATAAATTACGCTTTATACGTTTGTTATATTATTTAGAGCAATGTCGAAATACAATACAAAAAAGGTAACAACCTAACAAAAATAAGAGCCGAGTCAGATGCACACAAATTGCAAATGGCGTCCGTCTGACGGATGATTGCTCGCGTCAAAATGCAATCGCGATGTTACAAAAATGTGTAAAAACCTATAATTTATCGTTAAAACATCTTCAATTAACATAACACACGGTGAGTATTGAGATAAATCAATGTTTTTATGGTTACGTAACTAATTTTGTTATTGTTAAACGCTCGCTTGTACAGTCCATCGACTATCTCTTTCGTTTGTTATGATTCGTTCCTCATGATTATTTACAATCGGCGACGTATATGCATCTCTTTCGGTACCACAGTTTTCTTGCAATGGGTTTTTCAATTTTAAGTGTCGGAGTGAGACCACGCAGTGCGGGGCCCGACGGAAAAATATGAACAAAATTTTGTGCTCTTAAAAAATTATTGATTTTCCATCGTTAAAAATAAGGAGGCGATGTTGCTAATTGCATACGCAAGGTGAAGCGGTCGGGCTCACAAATGTGAGTATTACAGCTATTTTCGTTGTTTTCCCATTCTAAGAAGGTTGTGAAAAGTCACATTTTTTCAGTAAAATGATCAACGACCATATTGTGTAGTCGGAATTGCGTTCCGTGCGTCGCGTTCACTGAGTTTGTTTAAATATTGATTTTTTTTATTTGCATGTGTGTGTTGGGAATGTTTATAACTTTAGTTGGGGCCTGCTCTAAGGTACTATTTTGGGAACGGCCAAATGTTCGCTTTGTACTCGGAGAGCACCATTGTAGATCTTGTTAGAAGACCGTACGGAAACATGGTGTAAAATTATTGTGATAAAAATCCCGATATTCGGTAAGTGTAAAAAAAACCTTCTGATTATAAATAATGCGCTTAGTTTTTTTATCGGTCATCAGTGGTCATAACTCTGTCCAATGTTTGCGTAAAATGTCGATAAGATAAATATTAAATAACATAGTTTGAGGCCTATTTTTTCAATAAAAGTGTAGAGGTATCTACAGGAAAATGGTCTTATCGGGAAACTTGGAGCATTCGTTCAGTGACGTGAATCATTAGAAAACAAGTGATTTTTTAAAGTGTTTGGACTCGTATATCTATGATAATACTTTTTTCGGGCCAAGGCAAGTGCTTACCTGCATGCATCCTTTAAACATAGATAACTCAAGAATTTGATAATTTCCGGTATAAATCTTATCATTTTTTGGTGTAAATAAATATACGTTTTTGGACAGTGCGTGTGAAAACGAGGAAAAATATGAGAATAATTGATAACAGTATGTTTCAGTGAAATTAGTACATTTATGTTACCTTACAGGTTGTCTATCGGAATCTAAGTACATAAGTATGTGCTAGGGATGATACGGAGGTGATTTTATCGGAACCGAAATCGGAGTCGGGAGTTTTTAAAATTGCTTTTTTTGGAATCGTTACCGGAATCGGACTCGGAGAGGGTGGCAGAAGAAATTTGTGTTAAAATAATAAACCTATACAAATATAGGTATCACAAATAAAAATAATCACATTTTTATGACAGTTAGCTGTTAGCAAATTAAGTAAATCAAATTCTTCAGACTTCAGAAGTAGCAAATTATATTTCGACCTCCGATTTAAAAGTATCGGAACCGAAGTCTGAACCGGAGGAATAACTTGTAAGATCAATCAATCAGAGGTTCCGACATAGGTATCGGAGTCGGAGTCGAAGCTCCGTAACATCCCTGCGGTATGTGCCTAACCTACGTAAATCGTGTTTATAGAATCATTTCCTCAAGCCACAATATTCTGGAAATGTTTTAAATTCTGTCGTGGATTTGCTACTTTTTACACTTTTACATCAATCAATTCACGCCTTTTACCCATGGGGGTAGGCAGAAACTGCATAACGCCTCCTGTTACCACGTTCATGCATCTGGTCATACACGCTACCTTTTTTAACCGACTTCAAAAAGGAGGAGGTTCTCAATTCAATTGGTTTAGTTGGTTCCAGTTAAGATGAGAATAGCAGTCATTGACCCACTTACATTTATTAAACATCTTCTTAACTTTAAAAACCAAAAATAAGCCTGTTCAGGTCTGGAATCGTCATCTATCGTGATCTTCAACATTTTTTGTAATGAAAAATAAAAACGAAACATGTTTTATTTGTTTCGATTCGTACGAAGAGATATTAGAGAAAGGGCAATGACCGCTATTCTCATCTTAACTGGCACCAACTATAGGTACTTTTTTTGTTAATTAATTTGTCTTTGCCCACGATCTCATCTGCCCGCTTAGCATGAACGCCGTAGACACGAAAGAGAATCGACAAATCTTTTGTTCATCTTTCATTTTGTCGATTCAATGACAGATGCACAAAAGATTTCACGAGTCTCTTTCGTGTCTACGGCGTTCTGGTGGCGGCGGGCTGGTGGTAAACTAAGAGCACTAGATGAGCTAAGATAGAACGAGCGATCAAGACGATGCCTGTTCACTCTTGCTGTGGAAGCTGCTAAGCTATAGATTGTTCTTCTTCTCGAGTCGAGGGTGGTTGGGGTCATTGAGCTCTCAAAAGTAGGGTCGAGCTATACGACGAGTCGATGACTGATGCGCGCTGTCTGTCGGCTTAGGCCAACTCTAAGCTGCAATGGCTCTTCTTTCAAAATTCCTTTCCAGGCTTGGCCCTATATATCGTCAGATTCACATAATCATTATCTTCCTGTTGTTCCATGTTAAACTTGGGGTCGGCGCAACTTTTTTTTTTTTCATTTTTCCTTGCCGGCTGGTAATCACGATCACGATATTATTTACTGCTTTTTCTTTCTTATTTTGTTAAATTCACAAAATATCTTCAAATTAAAATCTTAAGACTTAAGGTGAATGCTTCAACTGCTCTGGTGTAACCAAAAAAAAAACAGAAGAAGTTATTTCTACACCTTTATGAACTTGCGAGGGTTGTATTGATGATTTTGATGATTATAATTCTGTAACTACATACGTTTTACAGCCGCCAGCCGCTAATAATATTTTAAACAACATACCTACATTAGGAAGTAGGTACCTACCTAGGTAGGAATCACGCTGGCAGGGAGTTCCCCAGGTAATCTTTGTATAATACACATTTCAAATAAAAATGTCAGCAAAATAATGATGAATCGTTTTGATAATTTTGTTGTCGTCGAAATCCAATAGGGAAAAAAAAAACTGGGTAAATGGTACTGTTTACGTCCTATGAAATTTTCAATAATTTTGTTAAAGTCATCTCCATTAATAGTTGGTGCCAGTTAAGATGAGAATAGCGGTCATTGACCCACCTACATTTATTAAACTTCTCAACTTTGAAAACCAAAAATAAGCCCGTTCAAGTCTGGAATCGTCATCTATCGTGATCTTCAACATTTTTTTACTTATATGATAAAAGATACATGGTTTATTTGTTTTGGCTCGTACCTACGAAGAGATATTAGGGAAAGGGCAATGACCGCTATTCTCATCTTAACTGGCGCCAACTATAGTTAGGATTATGATTCTGCTCCAGACCTCCCATACTCTTGAATCGATCCGCTTTCTCACGTTTCACGGAACTATTATAGGGACTCGCTCATTTTTTCCGCTATCCAGTCCATAGGGGAAGGGTCCAACTGGATGCTAATTAGACTAAAATCGTTAGTGCTAATGGATTGAGGTGAAAAGTGTCTTTACGACATTATAATAGGGTAGACGACACCATAAAACAATAATTCCAAGACACCAGTCTCTAAAAAAAAAACTTTATTTTGGGCCTGAAAACCCGATTTATTTTTAATTAATTGCCTAATTCGATTTTTAGTTGCTTTGAAATCAATAAATAGTTTAGTCATTGAGTTGAGTAAACAGTGACGTCACAGTTGGCTATTGCCATACAAAATCTATGAGAGAGCCGCGTTTTGACAGCTCTTAAAAAGCATCTCAATTGATTGGTGTGTCATCTACCCCATTGTTGATCTGTTAGTGAAAATTTTTAGGTTTCTGAATTGTTCAAGGGTGTGACAGAATAAGCGCAATATCTCATAAAGTCATAAGTAACCATACTATCAAACTGGACATTTTCTAATAAGGAGGAATGTATGGGAGCCCGATAGTGTAGTTCAATAATTGTCCCACGCGATCATATTAACGGGATCAAAAGTGTAAATAAAAGAAAAGAGTAAAGTATCCTAAATAATAATAGGCTTGTCAACTGAAAAAATCTAATTACTCCGTCAATTAGATTATAAAAAAATATTTGACTTTTTTTTTCTTTTGTTACGTAAACCAAAATTGACGAAGATAGGTACGACGCTTTTAAAATTCTCGATACGTCACGCCCGCCGTGGTATAATTTTTAGTGCGTTCTGACGTCACGACTCACGAGCCCCCACTCCCGAGTTTTGATGCGTTTTATCTTTGTCAATATTCGTTGATTTACAAAAACAAAAAATACGTGTCCATTATTTTCCAATACTCTAACTGACGGACTAAATAGGTTTGCAATTTATTGATAGTGGAAACTAGCCTATTATATTAATCCAGGTTATAAACTATCTTTCTGCCAAATTGCGTCCAAATCCAGTCAGTATTCCATCTATCCATCCTCATCACAATCACAAACTTTCGAGCCACTGACTGACTACATGCCGTTACAGGTAGTCAGTTGCCCGAAAGTCTGACAGCCAGGCTTACCAAGGGGTATCGTATTACCCGGTACTAACTGGGTTGTGGAAGTCGGATACCTAGGCAGTCGCTCCATGTTAAATACGGGTATGTAGCTGCATCCGGTTAGACTGGAAGCCGACCCCAACATAGTTGAAAAGGCTAGGCAGATGATGAGTACCGATAAATGTAATAAATTAAACGCTGTAAATGCAGAAAATGCGCGTTTGTTGCAGTTCTAAGTGCTAATGCTATTTTAATAGTGTTTGTGTTTTTCTGTTGACTTTTTAGGGTTCCGTACCCAAAGGGTAAAAACGGAACCCTATTACTAAGACTTCGCTGTCTGTCCGTCTGTCTGTCACCAGGCTGTATCTCATGTACCGTGACAGCTAGATTGTTGAAATTTTCACAGATGATGTATTTCTGTTGCCGCTATAACAACAAATACTAAAAGCAGAATAAAATTAATATTTAAGGGGGGCTCCCATATAACAAACGTGATTTTTTTATAATAATTGGTACGGAACCCTTCGTGCGCGAGTCCGACTCGCACTTGGCCGGTTTTTATACCGACTTGGGGCACCCTGACTCGTTTTCTTATAAACCATTCAGAAGTAGGATTTTTTATTAGTAAGTACTATATTTGGGTCCTATATAAACGCCCGCTTAGATGCTGTATATCTAGATCCGCGTTAGTTTAGGTCAAATCGAGAGCACAGGAAGTGTGTCATATCCCTCGAAACTAAAACTGATTAAAACATCCCAATGTGTACAAGAATGGTCTTCAAAACTATGTGGTCATTGGCACTAATCCAAATAAGACAGAATAATACTGAGAAAAAGATCATTTGAAATGGTATTCTAATAACACGACTTAGGGATCTGTAATATTATTACTTTAGTCATCACTAACTGTGCCTCGCGGTTTCGCTTGTCGCCTGGTTCCTTAGGGTCGTGATGTTAGATAGTCTATTAACCTTCCTCAAAATTGTTCTATTCAATTAAAACATATGTTCCACCGTAATACAGTTTATACTAGTACGGGGAGCAGGGTGAATCAGTTATGTGTAAACTAACATCCTAATAGTTATCTAGTGAAACTGGTAATAGAAAAATTTAAATTATTGTGTTAGGTTGCTAGTTGATATGTATGCTAATAAAGAAATTATTATTATTATTATTATTATATTTTTTAAAATTCTACTGGTAGTTCCAGAGGCTAGAATGCTCAAACATACAAACTCTTTATATTAATGTATTATCTTAAAATATATAAAAAAAAATTACGTGTTACCGTGTTCGCAGGAATACAGGGTGTAAACAACCTCATCACGAAGCCGTCAACCAAGCATTCTGTACATCAAACTAAGTAACTTCACGCGAAAATTATTATTGGGAAACGACTTTCTTTTTTGGGGTGAAAAATCATGTTTTGTGGTAGAACTCAATGTAACGCACTCAAAACATTGTGCTGATGGACGGATTGAATAGTACGGGGGTCGTGGAGGTGTTTAAAGTAAAAATCTAACATTAAAAACTTTAACCCCCAATAATTATCTCCGTAACTAGAAGGTTCCCAGGTATGGTGTAGAACAAAAAGAAGATAATCGCAATGACGGGGAGAACAAGTGCCTTTCGGCTTCGTTAAGGCGGTACCCCGAGCAAAATTAGCAACTCTATTTGTGGTGGTTCAAACTTCGCTTGAAATACTGTTAGAATAAAGTTCTAATCAGCTTGCACTACGAATTGGTCGTTACGTCAGTCACTGCAGGCCGAATTGTGCGAAATGAGTGGTTTTTATTCTTCATAAAATCAAACTTACGTCTTTTGGAAAAAATAAAACGACAATTATGTTCATTATTAAATTGCCTATCCATTAGTATAAGTAGCAAATCAAAATAATGGTTACTTTACGAGGAGTAGCATTTTATAAATCATTATTTCTCATTTCTATGGTTTCGTTGTGAGGGGATTTATTAAACATTAAGCAACTTAAAAAAAAAATGAAACGACAATTTTGGAGGCAAGGATATGTAGTAATTTAATGTATTTTTTATTAGTTGGTATTTCTTTTGGATAAAGAGGAGTAGGCTCCGAAAAACTGCTCGCTCAAGGTCATTTGCTCGGGGAGCCGCCTTAAGAGGGTTTTTACACCCTTCTTTATAGTTAGTGATGTGACCGTCGCCGTCGTAGCCAAGCTGCCAAGTCATAGGTCTCGAATTCAAACCCAAGAGCCTTCGGATTCATGTGCGTATTGTATAATTATCACTTGCTTCGGAGAAGGAAAACATCGTGAGGAAACCAAACCACGTGTCTGATATTTTTCGACGGCATGTTACGCCAACTCAGAGGCCCATGGGCGGTACAGAAACTCTGACACCATGGGTTAGGCATTAACTACACGATAAAGAAACAGCTATGTTCGTAAAAACTAATCTGCGAAACCACTCAACAGATTTCAATTAAATTTTATAAATGTGTATTGTTTTGGACCCGATAGTTCCTCCGTGCCTCTGAAAGCACGTTAAGCCGTTGGTCCCGGCTGTCAATTGAAGAAGTTTGACAGACGTTACTGGTAGTCAGTGACCCGAAAGTCTGAAAACCAGTCTTGCCAAGGATTTGTGTCCGGTTGGTGGCGACAGGCTTGCCCCCTATTACATGGGTGAAGCGTAGGAGTTATGGAAAAACTACCAATAAAAAAAAAATATCAACTGGAGCCGTGTGGTATCCGGCAGAGTAGAATAGAACCAACCCATTACACTCACGGGTGTCGTATAAGGCGACTAATGTCTGAGGCAGAACACCTTGCGCCTCCGTAGACCAGAGAATGGGCAGCAGCGTTTTCTGTTAGTCTTTCATCACTGCGATCTCCAATCCGCCTGCCAAGAGTGGAGATTACGGCAAATTCCTCCCATCATAGGAGAGGCTTATGTCCAGCAGTGAACGTTATGGGCTGTTGTAGTAGTAGTAGTATCAACTGAACTATTTTTTCCCGAGAGTATAACTAGGAGGTAAGTATGTACTTAAGTACATATATTTCGCCGACCGGACAGTGTGTAGCACCCCAAAAAAAGATGATTATTAAGGACCCTCTAAACACCAAAATGGTCTCATTTAGTCATTTCTTATTGGAACCACATGTTTATCTCACCGTTGTTCTTTCTCTCTCACTCTACATATCCCTCTCTTTGTTACTCTGAGGTCCCGAATCTATTTCGGCTCGTAATCTTCCGGCTTGCTTCGTCTACGGTCCGCCTACATGCATTTGATTTGGCTTCAGAATCTGTCGTAACTGTTCTGCGTTGGTTATTTATGTTCAGAGAAGTAAACATCACTTACAGAAGTCTTCATTTGTAGTTGCAACAAATAAGGTGATGGTTTTTTGGTGAATTCTGTCGGCTTTGGCTTTATACACGACTAGCGGACGTCACGCGGTTTCACCCGCGTAGTTCCCGTTCCCGTGGGAGTACGGAAATAAAATATAGCCTGTTACTCAGGGTGAAAGTAGCTTTCTATGGGGAAAAAAATTTTGAAATCGGCGCAGTTGTTTTTGAGGTTATTCATTACAAACATACAAAAATACAAATCTTTCCTCTTTATAATATTAGTGAAGATCAGGACTGACTTTTGCCCGCGGGTTCGCTCGCGTTAATTTAGAATTTGACAATCAATTCGGGTTGTACTCTGCTTGTAATAAGTAATATAATTCAATCATGATTCGAAAGAAGCGTGGCACCATCTACTGTCTTAAGGTGAATGCTTCAGGGTAGTCCGCGAAATTCAAATTTTCTTGGGTTTTTTGCAATTTGCAGGCCAGTGCTAGGTTGTATGTTGAATAAAATATTATTCGCGGTTGTAAGACGTATGTAGTTACAGAATTATATTCATCGAAATCATCAATACAACCCTCAAAGTTCATAAAGGTGGAAAAATTACTTTTCCAAGGTCAAAATCATTCTTGCACCTTTATGAACTTGGATTGTATTGATGATTTTGATGATTATAATTCTGTAACTACATACATTTTACAGTCGCGAACAATATTTTAATCAACATACAACATAGTACTAGCCTGCAAATTGCAAAAAACGTAAGAAATTTTGAATTTCGCGGGCTAATTTCCGTTTATATGTGTGTTATAATGTAATCTATACGTGTCGGGGTGCCCCAAGTCGGTCTAGGCAAAGTTTGTCATCCACCTCAAAATTTGGTGCTCAATTTACTAAATTTGGTGATCAATTGATATTTTAGGTGATAGATGTTAGAGGCCACAAAGTTATTTTTAGTGGTCATTATATTTTCCCCCGTTTTTAAAGTGAAAACCTCTTTAGGCACGTTGAGCACTTTTTGGGTGAAGGAAAAACATTGAACTCATCGTCACTTGACGTAACGTGCGGTCACGCTTCGTAGCACTCGTAACTCGTAGGCGATCCGCTACGGCGTAGCATCACATAGTCATGCGCGGGGCATAACCAGTGCTACGACTGGGGCGGGGTGTACTTTTTGTTTTCACTTCTATCGGCAGTCACCAAAGACTGCTCCGATTTTTTATCTTAAAACTAGTCTAATTATTTTTATTTTTTTTTGAGTAAGGGAGAACAGGAACACATACTTAACATAACATCACGCCTGTAATCCCAGAAGGGGTACGCAGAGGTGTACTATCGAGGACATTCCCGCCTGACCACCACTAAGCTTATTTTTGCTTGCACTCGCAACATAGAAACGCTCCCTAGCCCCGCCCCGTTGACTTTGTATAGAAATAATGAATGAAAAGATACCGAATCAGCCGAGCGAGCTGACGACGCACGCCAAACGAGAGTTATTGTTATTTTGCGCGCCAAAGTTGAGGCTTTCCTAATAGGCCCAAACTTTAAGGGGGCGTGGCTCGGCGCCTCCGCATGTATTAAGCGAAAAAAAATTAAAATGGTCAGGCGGAAAAGACCCCGATAGTACATAAGAGAACACCCACATTTTGCACGTAATATTTTTGTTGTTTAGAATCTAGAACAGAAAATATCACAAACCCATCTCCAACCCAGCAATCTTACGAATTTCCTAAATTCTCTTCAATTCAATAGTGCCGACACCGTATCACAATCTTGCACCGATGACGTGGGCCTGACGTCAGAGGTTTACAATGAGAGGTTGTCTGATAACTAGTATTTACAGAATTCTATTAACGCTTTGGTTGCACTAGGTTTGTTTGTGCCTTAGTTTTACTGAAAACTGTATGTTGTTCAAAAACTCTCACAATGCTTTTATGGTAGCCGGAAATACAGGGTGTGGTAGACGGTCCCTTTCACGAAGCCGCATTGCAAGTACGTAGCAATCGATAACGATCGAATCGATACGATTCGATAAATCCGACTTTTCGATTGGTTAAAAACTCATTTTATCGAGAATACCTAACTGTCAGATTTATCGAATCGTATCGAATCGAGTGCTACGTACTTGCACTGCCGTTAACCAAGCATTCTCTACAACAAACTATGTCACTCTACGCCTGTCCGTAACGTTGTTGTACACCTGGGCCCTACTCTCTAACGTCCATCCGTCTCTCTCACTCGCACTCATCTGGAGACGTGCGCGAGAGAGACGGATAGTGAGTGACGGACGGACGGACGGACGTTAGAGAGTAGGTCCTCTGTACAGCAACGTTACGGACATAGGGTAACATTCATCCCGAGAAAAACAACAATAACGTTCTAAGGCTGATGCTCCAGGTTAGCCCGCGAAATTCAAAATTTCTTACGTTTTTTGCAATTTGCAGGCTAGTACTATGTTGTATGTTGATTAAAATATTGTTCGCGACTGTAAAATGTATGTAGTTACAGAATTTTAATCATCAAAATCATCAAAACAACCCTCTAAGTTCATATAAGTCGAGGAACGATTTTTTCAAGGTCAAAGTCATTGCTAGACCTTTATGAACTTGGAGGGTTGTATTGATGATTTTGATGATTATAATTCTGTAACTACATACGTCTTACAATCGCGAACAATATTTTAATCAACATACATCCTAGCACTGGTCGGCAAATTGCAAAAAACGTAAGAAAATTTGAATTTCGCGGGCTACCCTGACGCTTTCACCTTAATATAAGCCCAAAAACGGATAGATTAGGTTAGAAGGGTAGGTTACTACACCCTTCGTGGTTGTTTTTTTTATAAACCGTTCAGAAGTAGGAGCCCCACGGAGCGTGGCTCCGTCCACCCTCCCTCGACTTGGATGCTAGAGCATAACAGTTCAATTTCTGGTGGTCATTAACTAAAAAAATATTTTTTTGATTCTAATTTCACGGTAATATAGGGATTAATTTTGGTGATCATTTACTAATTTTGGCAATCTAAAGTATTTTGCTAAATCTGGTGGTCCGTTAATTGTATGCCAAAAAGAACGCCAAAAACTGTACATTTTATTTGTAAACGTCACCGAACCATAGCAGATGTAGAAATGGAAGAAATATGTACCTAAGTACGTACTATTCAATCCTTATCACGGAACTAGAATTAAGTCTTGTGAGGGAAATGAATCATAGCGCACGTTCGCGTAGAATTTACTATCAAAAGTCAATATGTTTCGCTGTACTATCGGAGGCCAACCAATCTTAACGTTACGTGGTCGCTTCTCGGTTCCTATAAAATGAAATATACGTAAAATATGTAGGTACCTAACTACCTATCATAGTTAAAAAAAAACCCTTTAGAGTGACGTCATTTTATTTCTCGTATTCATCGCAACAAACCCTTTCATTTGATACCCATATCATGCGAATGCATAAAAAATAACTAGTCCGCCATCTCTGGGAGTCTGCCACATTGGATTTAGAATGACTAACCATGAATTGTCATCTAAACTAAACATGTATGTGAAATTTCAGCGGAATCGGTAAACGGAAAGTGAGTTTTTAACTTCCAAGATTTTTTACATTCATTCATGTCCTCCCGTTGAATGACTATTTCATGAAAAACTATCCCGGCGCTTCCAACTTAAGGCTGCTTTTCCACCAGAGATAGCTGAGCGGAGCGGGGATGCGTAGCATGGCTGTGGAACAGTGCGCAGATTAGTGATGCGAGGATGTGTAGGGGGCTCGTTTCAGACTGACTGCTATTTTGTATTTCGCGTCCGTCTCTACGAAGCCGTGTGGTATCCGGCAGAGTAGAATAGAACCAACCCATTACACTCACGGGTGTCGTAAAAGGCGACTAATGTCTGAGGCATAACACCTTGCGCCTCCGTAGACCAGAGAATGGGCAGCAGCGTTTTCTGTTACTCTTTCATCACTGCGATCTCCAAATTTACGGCTAATTCCTCCCATCATGGGAGAGGCTTATGTCCAGCAGTGGACGTTATGGGCTGTTGTTGTTGTTGTTGTTGTCCGTCTCTAACAGTCTAGCACACATCATTCGCTTCACATCCTTGGCAACACATCCCCCTTTCCCTTGTTTTGTATGCACAAAAACCTCGCTCCGCTTCTCGTTGGCACTAGAGCTGCGCTGAGCGAGGCTAGGGAAACGAAGTGATTCTACTGGTTCTCAACAAACACATCCCTCGCTACGCATTCTCACACATCTGGTGGAAAAGCAGCTTAATGCCCGCGCCAGACTGTTGTAAACAAGCTCCACATCGGTCTCCACCGGCGGTTTACAACATTGTGCGTCAATAGTGCGTATTGTTGTAAACCGCCGGTGGAGACCGATGTGGAGGTGTGTGGAGGGGTTGTTTACAACAGTCTGGCCCACGCTTAGTCGGAAGATTCGTTACATTTTACCCGAAAGTAAAAAAAATACGATGTGAATTAATCCTTCCATTTCCTTTGTTGTCTGCTTCGATGCTTATTATGTCTCAGGATTCTACTTACTGTACTGCTTTTTTAATGAAATCACTTTAGTTATTGTGTATTGAAACACATCCTTTTTATACAATTATGATATCCACCACACATATCTATCTACTGCCTCGTTAGTCTAGTGGTTCTGGCTTGCAGGAGTTGCAGTGGTTTGGTAATAGTGTGGCGGGCTAGACTCAAAAAAAAAAAGTCATTCCCATGTATCAAACTGCTGTTGGTTAGACTGGATGCCATTGCCAACCCCAACTTGTCTAGGTCTTAGTTAAGAAATTGTTATCCATAATGATGATATTTCGCTAACAAGATTTTCCCTCAACAATACAGATAATATTCTTCCTCATTTGATATATTCGTCACCTCACAGTTCTCTTGGCTAGCAGCCAACACTCGTTTAACTTGCAGAGACTGGCCATAGATTCATTAGTAATGCAACTAAATTGGACCTTTACTAATAGTTGTAAGTTCAGTCATTCTGCCATTCCTGATATTGAAGTGGCGACATCTTCACCGTCATATACATACGAACTAAAACTGACTTAGCTTCGCGAAGTACTACCACTGGTACTACTTCGCGATATTCCCCTGGCTGCAGGCCTTACGCTCAAGGCACCCACATAGTCTGGTCAGCCTGGTTAAGCAGAAGTCAGCCTCATAGTTTACCTGCGAGATCAAATGTCGAAAAAAAAAAGTACTAGTGTATAGTAAAAGTACTGGTGTATAGTAAAAGTACTGGTGTATAGTAAAAGTACTGGGTAATACGTAACCTGTCTGACCGGTTGCAAGACTTTTCGGGCCACTGACTACCTGTAACGACTGTCAAAGATCAACAAATGATAGCCAAGACCAAGGGCACGGAGGAAACTCAGTATGTAATGGGTGGTCACCCAAACGCGGACCAACCTAGGCAAACGCGGCTTAACCTAAAGATCGGTGCAAACAGCTGTTTATTATTTAGCCAGGAGTTCTTCAAATTACATTCATTTCTGTAAATCGGAAACTAAATGAATAACACAAACAAACATAGTTTTGTTACGTTCTACTAGATATGATTCTTTAGGGGAAATTATAAGTCTAGCCACAAAATTATTGATTGGACACGTGATTAAACTTCTAATTTTATAACTAAGCAACGGGAAAGTGACATAGCCTCTAATAAACTAATTCGTCTTTTTTACAATGCCAACTAAATATTCTATAGAAAGCGTCAAGTAAAGATCATCAATTATTATGACTTGTCCAGTTGTCCTTCTTATTTATACATTGCCACCTAATTTACTAACTCGGCCACGGATTTTACATCTCGTCACCATTTTACGTTTTACAGCTTCAACGCAATATCCTCAAAAAAATATAATTCAAGCTTCTACAGAAAGCATCATTTATTATAACTTAGCATGTAAAATGATAGATCATATTCTTTTATCGTGAAAATAGCCACTGTATGATTTGGCGCGAGTACGCGAGACGACAGCGACCGGCCATTTGCACCAATCAGAGAGCGCCATTCATGTAACGACGAGTTGAGTTGATCACGTGTAAATAAAGTCTTTTATTTTGGGGGAAAATATAATGACCACCAAAAATAACTTTGTGACCACTAACATCTATCACCTAAAATATCAATTGATCACCAAATTTAGTAAATTGAACACCAAATTTTAATGAGGTGGTTGATGACAAACTAGTTTTGCCTAGGCCAACTTGGGGCACCCCGACACGGATAGATTAGGTTAGAAGGGTATGGCGGGGTCGAATGAGCGAGCGAAGCGAGCGAATAGGCCCCGCCATACCCTTCGTGGTTATTTTTTTATAAACCATTCAGAAGTGGAGCCCCGTCCGTCGACCGGGTCTCCCTCGACTCGGATGCAAGAGCATAACAGTTCAATTCCTGGTGATCATTAACTAATTTTAACTCTAATTTTAACTATTTTTGAATCTCATTTCACGCTAAAATGGGGATTAATTTTGGTGATCATTTGTGACATTTGACTAAATCTGGTGGTTCGTTAAACATAAGCCTTTTATTTTGTCTCTCCTCAATAGCTTTTGGGGTAATATTAGTGGTCAATATACTATTTGATGACATTTTTAGCAAAATTTTGACGATCAATTAATATGGGATGAGTTACATTTTAAACGTACTGAGTTAAAAAAATTGAAGCTAAATAAATATATTTTTTGATGTCATTTAATAGTATTTTAGAAGTTTACTGTTAGAATGTATGTTACAAATATAGATGCTAAAAAATAACCATCATACTGAGTTGTATTTAGAGTGGTTTACATAGAAGATAACTAGTGGCTAAGATAGTATTATTTAGATGCTCGTTAATTGTGGCTGACTTAGTAATTTAGAAGGCAACATACATTTTTGGAGGCGAATAATGATATTAAAAAGAAGCTTGTTTAATTAGCACCCATTCTTAAGTACCTATAGGCACTGTATACCTGTGTTTGTTCAGTACATGGACCGAAGGTCAGAAATTGTTCAGCTGTACTCTGAGAGACAGTTTACGTAATTCTTTGCGGTTACTTTATTTTTGGCTCTATTATGACGCTATGTGAAGTTTCTTTGGTCCCTGACGTAATGACGTAGCTTGATATCATAGACACACTAAACTCGTAA
Source organism: Xestia xanthographa (assembly GCA_905147715.2). Taxonomy (NCBI): domain Eukaryota; kingdom Metazoa; phylum Arthropoda; class Insecta; order Lepidoptera; family Noctuidae; genus Xestia; species Xestia xanthographa. The sequence continues at coordinate 23,028,502 of LR990667.1, forward strand.
ATTCGTAATTTATTAAGTACTTACTAGCTTCGACAAGAATCTAGTACAATTGACTATCTTTGCATGGGTCTACCGAGTGAGCGAACAGTTGTCTTTTGTTGGGACCCCCACTTTGTAGCTATTTCAGACCACCGTTTGTTTCATACGCGGTGGTCGTTTTCAATATCGTACAACCATCAAACACTGTTTTAAGCTTTCACGGTTTGGAAGATATCCCGTAAGTGACAATATAAGTTTTGATCGTATCATCAGTTTACGATATCGATAAACTTCGACCGGTCATTGTACTCGTCGTTATGAACAACTTTTTCTATGGGACCAAACCCTGAATCGCGAAAAAAAAATCTGCTGTTCCGTACAATAGTTGTCTACATCTACACTAATAGTTGTCTACATCTACACTAATAAATAAAGAGGAAAGATTTGTATTTTTGTGTGTGTGTATGTTTGTAATGAATAACTCAAAAACTACTGCGCCGATTTCAAAAATTCTTACGCTATGAGAAAGCTACATTCACCGTGAGTAACATAGGCTATATTTTATCCCCGTAATCCCACGGGAACGGGAAGACGTCCGCTAGTATTTAATAACGCAATAGGCCTATTAGTATAAGATCCCTTTAAGAACGACCTTCACCGAGCTGGTTATTGGATGAAAAGTGTTTTATTTCAAATTAAATATGTCAAAAAATATATTGCAAACGGGTTGTCTAAAAAATTTCAGTCCAGAATATTTTTTTATTTTTATTTTTTTTTTCAACATTTCACTGGTTTGGCTAATAGACGAATTCCATACCAATCGAAAGTATGAAACCTGTAAAATATGCAAACGTTAGGTTAACCTAACATTTGCACATTCTATAGGCTGCATAACTTTTGCATATTCTATAGCCTATAGAATATGCAAACGTTAGGTTAACCGGTCAACCTAACGTATGTATATATTCTATAGGCTTCATACTTTCAATTGGTATGGAATTTGTCTATTAAGCAAACCAGAGAAAAGTTAAAAAATATATTAAAAAAATAAATTGATAATTAATCATATTCTGGACTAAAATTTTTTAGACAACCCATTTGCAATATATTTTTTGACATATTTAATTTGAAATAAAACAATTTTCATCCAATAACCAGCTCGGTGAAGGTCGTTCTTCAAGGGATCTTAGACTATATGATTTAAGGAGCTTGAGGCTAAATTATAACAGCCGCTTGGAACGCCAGAGCATAAACGCACGCGCCTACATGCTAAGCCACAATTTCAGCTACCATTTTTTCACATATTTGACAATGGCCTTCAAACAGTTTCAAGCCGTGCTTGCCTAGGTTGGTCCTTGGATGGGTGACTAGGTACCTGTTCGTACCGAGCTTCCTCCGTGCCTCGGAAAGCACTTTAAGCCGTTGGTCCTGGCTGCTATTTGTAGATCTTTGATAGTCCTTACAGGTAGTCAGTGGCCCAAAAGTCTGACAACCAGTCTTACCAAAGGGTATCGTATTACTCAGGAGTCAGGAATTAACTGGGTTGTGCAGGTCAGTTAAGCAGTGGCTCCATGTAAAATATTGGTATTGAGCTACATTCGACTAGACTGGAAGCCGACCCCAATGTCGTTGGGAAAAGGCAGGCAGATGATGTTGATGAATAGGCTTATCATTTGACCTGCAATTTTAACATTACGTACAATGAAACAGGGCAGATAAATAGGCATTTGAAGACATTATTGCAGTCGTGCTGCGTTAATCCTGCCTCCATAGAGTGCGATATGTAGAGTGGGACATCTGTAGCTCTGACTGATTTTATCACAAAAAAATTACGAGATCGACTTTTCGTATTACCCTTTTTAGGGTTCCGTAGTCAACTAGGACCCCTTATAGTTTCGCCATGTCTGTCCGTCCGTCCGTCTGTCCGTCCTCGCTTAATCTCTGTGACCGTTAGCAATAGAAAGCTGAAATTTGGTACCAATATGTATATCAATCACGCCGACAAAGTGGTAAAATAAAAATTGGAAAAAAAATGTTTTATTAGGGTAGCCCCCCTATATGTAAAGTGGGAAGTGATTTTTTTTTTTAATTTCAACCCTAACGTGTGATATATTGGAAAGGTATTTAAAAATAAATAGGGGTTTCCTAATCATTTTTTGATGATGTCAATAATTTCGGAAATAATCGCTCCAAAAGTAAAAAACAATGTGTCCCCCCCCCTCTAACTTTTGAACCATAAGTTTAGAAAATATGAAAAAAATCTGAAAAGTAGAACTTTATAAGGACTTTCTAGGAAAATCATTTTGAACTTGATGGAAACAACAGTTTTTGTACAAAAAGACAAAAAGTTGCACAAAATAATTTCTGGACTAAGTTTGTAGTATTAGTAGTATTCGTATATGCAAGCATTTTTACATAATGGATACTCACCTTTAAACTCATAAGTGGGAACACTTATTGTGACGGACGGGAAACAACGGAACCCTACACTGAGCGTGGCCCGACACGCTCTTGGCCGGTTTTTCTCCTCGAAAACTAAACCGATTCAATGGGGAGACAGTTGTAGAACTAATGGCGCTAGCATAGCTTGTACCAAACATCGTCATTGGTTGAAAATCTGTCAGTGTCATTTTATATTTAAAAATAGTTTGACCTCATTGGTCAGATTGGGACTAAGCTATGGACGCGCCATCTACAATCGGCTTTGACCAGCCTTCCCCATTGTCAATGAATCTTAATAAGTACCTACTTTGTCCAACATTGCAAAAGAATAAATAAAAAGCTGGCCCCCATAATTTGGTTTATCTTTAGAAGCTGTAAAGTAAATAAAAATCGCTGCATTTGAATTAATTGTTTATTTATGTGTTCAAACAGTAGCACAATTAGAATGAGTCATCTCATAATATCCTAAATATTACTTACATTAAAATTTTAAAACAATCATGCTACTCACTACGTTCTCCACAGATTACAATTATTTAAAGTATTTAAAAAAATATGTTTTTCTATGTTTGCAATACTAGGGTAGGAACCCAGTTTGCTATTATTGTTATAACTAGACACAACAACAAATCCTGAATAGATTAGAATCTAATAAACATAATATTGTGATAACTATCATAATATTATTTATTTCACGGCAGTAAGTAGTAACGAGATATAGTAAACTAATAGTATTTTCTCGTTTACAAATGTTGTCACTAAGAATCACAATGGAGTTGCATCATTACTATCAGTTAATAAGTGTAAATAGTTTTGTATACAAGAGGAGCTCGTGGCCGTGCTTGCCTAGGTTGGTCTGTGGACCACCCATTTTATACCGAGTTTCCTGCCTCGGAAAGCACGTGTTGGTCCCGGCTGTCAGTTGTAGATCCTTGATAGTCGTTGCAGCAGGTACAGATCGCGGCACGTAACTCTAGCGCTGAACGAAACGTGGAGGGGATAGCCGCGCATGTTGTACGACTGGAGAGCAACGCACGCCCCGAGACATTCTTATTTTTTACTTCTGCGCAATAACGGTCAGCGCTAGAGTTTCGTGCCGCAACCTGTAGTCAGTGGCCCAAAAAGTCTGATCTGTGTTAGATACCAAGGGGTATCGATCGTATTACCCAGTACTAACAGGATTGTGGACACTTGTGGAGGTCAGATAAGCAGTCGCTCCATGTAATATACTGGTATTCAGCTACAACCGGTTAAAACCTCGCGTCAGCGTTTCTTGGGCCTGCCTCGATGACGACGACCGTCTTCAGACACCCACTGTGTGACGATTCGGGCCCATCTGTCCTGACCCATCCTGGAAATAAATAAATAATACAGTTACCAAATAGGTACATATTTACAACGTTATTGAGTATGCTTGTCAAAATTACGAGTATGAATCAGGAAAAAAGTGCTGAATTTGATATTCTTGTATTTCAATGCCGAGTTGTCCTCATTTCGTTATTAATTACGATTAATTTGTCAATGTTTGGATTTCTTTTAGTTTTTGGCATTGATTTGAAACTTCTTGGTAATTATGTATCCCTGGTGCTTTTATATTTTACAGTAGTTTATGGTTTACTGGTTTCTTCCGTGCCTCGGAAGACATGTTAAGCCGTTGGTCCCGGCTGTCATTTGTAGATCTTTGACGGTCGTTACAAGTGGTCCGTTGCCCGAAAGTTTGACAACCAGTTGTTAACAATGGGTAGGTATATCGTATTACCCAATACTAACTGGGTTGTGGAGGTCAGAGCTCCATGTAAAATACTGGTATTCAGCTGCATCCTACGTTGATTTGATTTTAACCTTAACATGTATCCAAGGACCAAAATTGTTTTAATTTGAATAACGAATACCTGATGTGTAGGAAAAATTTATGTGCTGGCTGGCTTATCATAATGAGGAAGAAATCGTATATAATTATGTATTTGGGGAAATGGGGTCGTTTCGCCGGTATCGCGACCACCTTCAGTAGGCGACCATTTGACGGACTAAGTTTCTTTAAATCAAGATAATAGTATTTGTAGAGGTAACCTAGATAAAAAATAAATCTAACGTGCTTTATAAATAATTATGAAATAAGAATTAACACAGTTTAAAACAAATGGGTTAACCCAGAGCCGAAAAAAAATTGCTCAGTGCGCGTCTTGATTCCGCGAGATGATATGATACCGCGAGTTGGAAAAAAAATAACACGGCGCGCGGCGCTCAAAGCTAAGTTTTATTACTTATTTCATATTTTACACACAAGTTAGATGTTAAATTGTACAATCGATAAGTTTTGCTTATTATTTAGTTGTATTAAGCTACTTTTTAACTTATTATTAAGATAAAATCCCGTGGTCGGTAACCGAAATGCTTATTTATAAAAAACGTTAGATAGCGACCACATGGTCGCAAACCGACGAGAACCGCATTATTTTGTTTTGATTAATACGATCGTACTGCTTCATACAGGACTGTACATTTTTTTAAGGTAGCATTGTAAAAGGTTTTCTTTGTAGTACTTTGGTAAGCGACCACCAGTTTCTTTGAAAGAACTTTGTTTAATTTACGTACAAAATTGGGTGGTCGTAAACCAAAATAATCGAAATAAAGACATTGGTTTCCGGCCACCATAATTTTGTATGAGAAAAATAACGGCCGCTAACAGAAATAAGCATGAAAGTTCATTGAGTATGCGACCACGTCTGATTTTTTTAATTTGTTTGGTTAATGAAATGTCCGGTTAATAATTATTTTAGCAAGCGGTTGTACCTAATCTGTCGAAAACTAAATATTATTATTTTTCAGTTTAAAACAAAATGAGTCATAAAAACAACAATAAATATTATTATAATTTTTTTAGATGGAGCTCCCAAATAATTAAGTCAAAAAAAAAAATAATGAGACTGTCCAGTACCTACCCTGAAGAAGCCCTGAAAAAAGCTTTCGATGATATAAAATAATATTATACCAGATGACTAGAAAATATTGATGTTGATTATTTTTAAATGTACATAATTATAATTTAGGATATTGTTTGACTAATGAATGTTAATTCTATTACAACTAAGTATGATTAAGTTCCTACGAAATGTAAGATTGTTATTTTTAATTTAAAAAAAAAACATTACACTAAAATAATGATTCCCATATTTGTTTTTATTATCGAGATAAAAATTAAAATATTTTTAAAGCGATTATAATTGTTTTAATGACATATTTTTCATATTAAAATAGCGGTCGCAAACCAGCACACTGGTGGTCATAAACTGATAAAAATGGTCGTAAACCGACGTTTTCGCTATATTTTCACTTTTTCAGCATTTTATAAATATTTTTATATGAATGTATTTTATTTTATGTATTGTATCCAAACTAGATTATATTTGGGACAAATTCACATTAACAAATACTATTTTGCGTGTAGACAACATTTTTTTTTCCTCATCTGAAGTGGGGAACTCAGCTAACTGGTCGCTAACCGGCGCAATGACCTACTACGGGTTTATTAATTTATTTGTGAATGAATGATGTCGTAATCTGTAGTGATAATGAGGGCTTGTCCATGGCCAATCGCAGAGATAACTGGGATATACCTACTTTATCAGTTTATTATCTGTTGTCATGTCTTTTTTGTCGACTGCTGAGCGTGAGATCCTGGGTTAATTTATCTATACTAATATTATAAAGAGGTAACATTTAAAGAGGTAAGTTTGTATGTAGGGTGTAATCTCCGGAAGTAATGAACCAATTTTAAAAATTGTTTCACTGGTAGAAAGCTACATTATTCGTGAGTGCTATAGGCTATATTTTATTCCCGTACTCCCACGGGAACGGGAACTACGCGGGTGAAACCGCGGGACGTCAGCTAGTATACTTATATAACTAGCGGACGTCACGCGGTTTCACCCGTGTAGTTCCCGTTCCCGTGGGATTGCGGGGATAAAATATAGCCTAAGTTACTCAGGGTGAATGTAGCTTTCTAATAGTTAAAGAATTTTTGAAATCGGCGCAGTAGTTTTTGAGTTAATTCATTACAAACATACACACACAGAAAAATACAAATCTTTCCTCTTTATAATATTAGTGTAGATGTATTAATTTTACCATCGGAAATTTCTCAGTAGCACCCACGAAGTCTGAATTTGTGCCCTGTTGTTGGCAATAGGCTCGCCCCCTATTATGCGTTAAAAAATTCGTTAGATTACCCACTGGTTTTTAGGGTTCCGTACCCAAAGAATAAAAACGGAACCCTATTACTAAGACTTCGCTGTCTGTCCGTCTGTCCGTCTGTCTGTCACCAGGCTGTATCTCATGAACCGTGACAGCTAGACAGTTGAAATTTTCACAGATGATGTATTTCTGTTGCTGCTATAACAACAAATACTAAATATAGTCAATGGTACGGAACCCTTCGTGTGCGAGTCCGACTCGCGCTTGGCCGGTTTTTATTATTTTCTGATAACATTTTCACTAAACAATAAAGGAACCGAAATGGTAATTTGTCCTACTATTTACTGACCTTGATCGTTTGGGAAAAAATAAACACTTTTCTATCGTAGACGCAAATTTTTTTATGCCAATTTTCCGGGGTCAATGACACTGGAAAGCTGAGCCGGAATTATTTAGGGTGCTCCTAACTCGAGTTGTTCGGAGCAGACTTGAAAATGATTAAGTGATCGTAGATGCCGATGTTCTGGAGTGGCGACCGCGAACCGGAAGACGTTGCGTTGGAAGGCCTCCCACTAGGTGGAGCGGTGACCTGGTGAAGGTTGCGGGAATCCGCTGGATGCGAGTCGCACGGGACCGTTTAATGTGGCGACACTTGGGGGAGGCCTATGTCCAGCAGTGGTCGTCTTTCGGCTGAAATGATGATGATGAGATGTGTTAATTTTAATATCGGAAATTTCTTAGTAGCACCCACGATGTCTGAATTTGTGCCCGGATGTTGGCAATAGGTTCGCCCCCTATTATGCGTTAAAAATTCGTTAGATTACCCAGTGGTTTTTATTAATTTTTGTTAACATTTTCACTAAACAATAAAGGAACTGATTTGGTAATTTGTCCAACCTTGATCGTTTGGGAAAAATTATACACCCACATTACAGTAGACGCAAAAAAAAAAATGTGCCAATTTTCCTGGGTCAATGACACTGGTAAGCTGAGCCGGAATTATTTAGGGTGCTACTAACTCGAGTTGTTCGGAGCAGACTTGAAAATGATTAAGTGATCGTAGATGCCGAGCAGAGAAGCCATTGGTTCCGGCTGTCATTTGAAGATGTTTGACAGTCTATCAGGCAATCAGGTCTTAAGGCCCTTCTAACCCTAAAATTAGCAACTCTATTTGTGGTGGTTCAAACTTCGTTTGAAATACTTACTGTTACAATAAAGTTCTAATCAGCTTGCACTACAAAGCGGTTGTTACGTCAGTCACTGCGGCCGAATAGTGCGAAATTAGTGGTTTTTTGAGATTTACAAAAAATGTATTGATTGGACTAAAAAAAAAAACACATAAGACCTGCTTTATAGTTAGTTCAGTTAGTATGCAAAGTTTCATGATCTAATTTGAAGTACTTTTTGAATACCAGCGGTTTACTGTTCGATTTGGAGGTAACTTTGGAATTTTTATCTATCGAGAAAAGTTTATGGAATCGTGTTTTCGTTACACATAGTACCTAGCATCATTCCTCAACTCTACCATATATTTATTTCAAAATTAATGCTGCAGTATTCTAGGCCTAACGGAGGATCATGCTAAGCCATTTGAGGGATATATAGCCCTTAAGTAAGTCATCTTAATCCCATTCATTAGGTCAAATTCGCCAGCGAAAGGGCCTAAATCATTCTTTAAAATACTGTACTCGTAAGAATGAACACAACTCTACCAAGAAACACGTCTGGCCCAAAAAAGCCGCTCCTAATTTTAACCGCGCCAGCCTGGGACCCCCGCATAGTCTATTTCGGTGCGCCCCTAGGGTCGACGGCCGGCTCCGTAAGATAACGACTCCCTCTTTACTGCCCTCAATCCCTCATACATATTCGTTCAGTTTTTTGAGTGACGGCGAATTACGGAAGTAAGTTGTAGTTTTTTTTTTCGTAGAGAGAGAATTTATAGGTACAGCAGTGCAAATACATAGCACTCGATTCGATACGATTCGATAAATCTGACAGTTATTCTCGATAAAATGAGTTTTTAACCAATCGAAAAGTCGGATTTATCGAATCGTATCGATTCGATCGTTATCGATTGCTACGTACTTGCAGTGCTGACTCAGCACATCACTACTACAATCTATCAAATTTCTTTAATCGATTTTCAACTGTATCGCTAAGGTGTTAAGTTTCAGGTTAATTGGGATTTGATACTTTCGGGTATTTTGATGGCTGGCGTCTGTACTTTATATATAAAGCTGCCCGCGTAGTATGGCGACGTAGAAACGGGGAAAGACTCGACAATCTTTTGTTCATCTGTCATTTTGTCGATATTAAATAGACAAAATGACAGATGAACAAAAGATTTGTCGAGTCTTTCCCCGTTTCTACGTCGCCATGCTACGCGGGCTGGAGAGTTTGTTTAAACGCGCTAATCTTAGGAAATAGGTACGAAGCCGAAACTCCGAAAGGCACTTGTTCTCCCCGTAATGCGATATTTTTTTTGTTCTACACCATAGTCCATACCTGGGAACCTTCTAGTTACGGAGATATTGGTGCCGATTCCCTTGTTCACAAACTAAACTAAATTTAAGTTGAATGCATCTTTTTCTTTCTATTTATTTATGAAAAGGACAGAAGATAAGTATTAGTTTAAGGTGAAAGCGTCAGGGTAGCCCGCGAAATTCAAATTTTGTTACGTTTATTGCAATTTGCCGACCAGTGCTAGGTTGTATGTTGATTAAAATATTGTTGGCGATTGTAAGACGTATGTAGTTAAAGAATTATAATCATCAAAATCATCAATACAACCCTCCAAGTTCATAAAGGTCTAGCAATGACTTTGACCTTGAAAAAATCGTTCCTCGACTTATATGAACTTAGAGGGTTGTTTTGATGATTTTGATGATTATAATTCTGTAACTACATACGTCTTACAACCGCGAATAATATTTTAATCAACATACAACTTAGCACTGGCCTGAAAATTGCAAAAAACGTAAGAAAATTTGAATTTCGCGGACTGGTTGGAGCATTCACCTTAATCCTGTCAAATTAGTCAGCACCTGACGTAATTTGATGCAATTGTAGTAGTCAACTTTTTAATCGCGTCCAAAACTTGTATGGCGCTGATTAATTTGACAGAACATAACTAAAATTTATGTTCTGTCCTTTTCTTAATGAAATAGAAAGAAAAAGATGCACTGAACTTAAATTTGGTTTAGTTTATAAACAAGGGAATCGGCACCATTGGGTGTCAAAGTTCCAACTTTTTGACAAGTTTTTTTTTCATACAAGTTTTTAATGTCAGATTTTTACTTTAAATACCTCCACGACCCCCGCAATATTCAATGCATCCATCAGGACACTGTTTTGAGTGCGTTACATTGAGTCCTAACATAAAACGGATTTTTTACCTAAAAAAAAAAATAGTTTTCCAGCAATAATTTTTGCGTAGAAGTTATATTAGTTTGATGTCGTGAACGGTCTGTTTACATCTAGTGAAGCACCCACCCTAAATTGTAGAGATAGTGGTCGTGTTATAATGAAGGGCGTTTTTTCTCGAGTATATTTTTTAATTTGAATTTAGAAGTGAGATTTTGAGGGTGGCGTGGATCTTTTGTTGTCAATGTCATGTGAATCGGAAGTTTTTCGGGATTTGCATGCTCTGGGTTTTATTGATCTGAGTACCATGCACTAGCGCGCGGTAGAAACGTAACGAAAATACGTCGATTTTAATATAGAATAATTAATTATTATAATTATTTATTAAAAATACTCGTTTCAAATATATTTTTAACCAGTCTAATCGGATGCAGCTGAATACCAGTATATCACATGAAGCAACTGCCTATCTGACCTCCACAACCAGTACACAGTACTTGGTAATATGATACCGATGGTAAGACTGGTCAGACTTCAACCTGGCTAGTCAACTACGTTTCTTCTATAATAATCTATACTTCTATACTTACCAATATTATGAAGATGTAAATTTTGTGAGGTTGTGGGGGGAAATCTCTGGATCTACTGAACCAATATTGAAAATTCTTTTACCAATAGAAAGTCACGTTATTTATAAGTGCAATATCAATATAATTTAGAGCCTATGTTACTCGGCAAAGGTGTAGTTTTCTAATGGTGAAATAATTTTAAAATCGGTCCTGTAGTTTCTGAGTAAAATCGTAACAAACACACAAACTAAAAATCAAATCTTTCCTCTATAAATTATTAGTATAGACTAGAAAAAAACAATGTGTCACCCGTGCGAAGCTGAGTCGGGCCACTAGTGTTAGGTATCAAGAAGTAAAATTTGTATGTAGGAGGTAGGTAATCTTCGGAACTGCTGATTAGATTCCGAAAAAATATTCACCAACGGGAAGCTACGACATAACATTTAAAACGTTCCCGTAGGTTAATTTCCGGTCAAAAACGGGAGCGAAGCCGCAGGCAAACCTAATATCCAGTAATTCGGAAACTGACTAAATTTTTCGACACAGCCGTGCGTCACTACGTTGCGTCGTTTTCATAATTATGATCTACGTCAAAACACTCGGTCTTTGTAAACATTGTAATGTAACTAAACTACGATTTAGTGGGAAAGGAATTTCTTTTAAATCTAACCCAATCCTAAATTATTTACCTATTCGGAATGGGGGGCGTTTTGGAAGAATTCTCATAATGGGTGTAAAGAATGTTTGCTCTAGGAGATTTTTTTCCTCATGATGTTTTTCTAAACCGTTATACGAGCAGTGGGGCAATAAACAAGGTAACGAATTACCCACCGATCTGGGTCCGAACCCACGGTCTAGAGCACGTAATGTATCTAGTCTTCGCACTGATCATATTCCAAATGGCCAGGTCAATGACACCCGCGTATAACATAGGTACCTATAGCTCATAGCCATAGGGTCACAGTCGTCGGCCCCTATCGATTTTTGTATACCCACATTTTGTTTCAAACTTTACTCTAGAGCGGAGCAGAGAGACATGTAGCTATCTCGCTCGCACTGAGGGGTGAAACTTTAGCAATTATGAGATGGAAGTTTGGCGGTGTTTTCGAGCTTTGTTTGCTTTTTTTTTCGGGGTTTGTTTAAGTGTGGGTTCTATGCAGGGCCGGATCTAGGGGGGGGCAAGCCGGGGCCCATGCCCCGGGCGGCAAGTTTAGGGGGCGGCAAATTCAAGCCTGGCTGACTTACGGTCAAAGTTGCGATAATGATGAGTTGTAACGATACAACTCATTGATTTCGTTTGATGGTGTTTGTGTCATCTGTTATGCTGATGACACGCTGGTGAAGGCAAACGTTTCGGCAGGTCGTCTCTTGTATCTTGGCGACAGTTCTGGGGTCGTAGATGGGATCCGAGTCGACGATGAAGTACCTGGGACTTGTCCCTAATTGCCGCATTTTCAGCAGTTGACACCCCGGTTGATGGGCACCGCGAACTTAATCTCGTGGCTACTGCCCAATCTGAGGGGATCCAATTTCTACAGAAGATTATGGTATAGGATATATGGGGATCGTACGGTCCATAGCGCCCTATGGAGTGCCAGTATGGGCGAACAACTTGACGACCTAAATACTGTAATTTAGCGATGAACCCAGAGAGCGATGGCCGTCAGAGTGAAGAGAATAAATCAAACGGTCTCCTTCAAGGCGGCGAGCTTTTTGGCCGGATCACCACCATGAAATCTTGACGTTATAGTCTTTACACAGAGCAAGTACCTGATGCGCCGCCAACGACATGATGTCAAGGTGTACAGGGCTGTCCTCCACCAGTTCCTAGTGGTGGAATGAGAAGTTCGCCAACCCAGGTCCGAAACCCAGTGCACATCACTTTTACGGCGATAAGACTCGTGACGAAGAAGTGGCATAAGAAGACGGCATGGCGCTCTCATTTTCCGTCTGGCACAGGTACTCTCCGGGCATTCACTACTGTGGAGACTGCTCCGAAGTCATCACAGAACTTATTAAAAGTTATTTGCGATCATCTATGAGCCAGGAACGTTTGTCAAGTCTCGCAATCTTAGCGATAGAAAATCGAATGGCACATGAAATAAATTATGACAAGGCCATAGACTTCTTTGCAGAACAAAAAGCTAGAAGAGTAAAATGATAATTTCAATTTGAAGTAAAATACAATAATACATCCAACTCGTTTTGTTTCAAAGCACAGGGTAGGTGCTTTCATAACAACAATATATGTCCTACACGTTCATGTATGTAGGTATATTTGTAAATATATAGTGTAAACACAGAAAGAGCAGCGCTAGTTAGGTCCTTGTGGCATTCTATCTGCGAGGCTTATGCAGGGACGGAACTATATAAGGGCTTTTTGAGCTGCAGCCCAGGGCCCCGCGTGGATATAAAGGGCCCTCAGTCACCTTTTGCAAAAATTGGAGCATGTGGACATTTTGATCTCAAGATCTTTCTCTGAGGAAAGACGTAAAATTTTCGAGCTCGCTTCGCTCGCTCTTACAGCCTTGTTTCTCTTGAATTTTAACTTTGTCCATAAGTCACCTAAGTAACTCCGGTAGTTCGAAACAATTCTAACCTGTCCAAGGTAGGTAAACTGTTAAGTTTTCCAACTGGCTTTGCTTGCTTTTTAGACTACTTTCTTTAGACTTTGTCTAAAAGTCGACCTGTTACCCATTCCTGTATGAAGGATCGAAACAATTCAAACCTATCCAAAGCAAGGTGTCAAAAAATTTTCGAGCTCGCTTCGCTCGCTCATGCAGTCAAATTCCTCCTTAATCTTAACTTTTGAAGTCAACCAAGTAACTCCTGTATGAAGTGACGAAATAGTTCTAATCTGTCCAAAGTAGGGTGTTAACATTTTTGAGCTCGTTTCGCTCGCTCTTGGAGCCTTTTCAAATAACTCTTCAAAACCTAAACTAACCAATCCGAGGTCACGGAGGTGCTAACATTTTTGAAGTGGCTATATGCACTTCAGCTGCATCCGTAAATAGTAAACTTAAAAATCGCACCCTTCTGATAGGCCCCCCTTCTGGCCCAAAAGCTGGCGACGCCCTTGGCCAGGCCCCCAAGTAGTATTAGCCCAGGGCCCAACAAACTCATGGTCCACCCCTGGGCCTATGGCCATCATTAGGCGTCTGATGACTGAAATAATGATGATGATAAAAATAAAAATATAGACGGGCGGGGGCGGCATCAATGATGTTATATATAATACTGAGGTAGATACGTTTTACCGACGTCAGCGTGGCAATGCAAACACAAGCTGACCAGCTTGTGTGACTTCAGTCTGTCCTGCGCACGTACTGCGTCTGGTCGCGACGCGAACTGACGTTTAACGGGAGTTTGCTATAGGAAATTAAACAAATAAGGCAGTTGTGTGTTCACAAAGTGCAATACTTATACTGGGCCGGCTGTAATAATCAAGAAGGATGTGTCTTTTCATTTGTAAGTACTGTTTATTCTATTTAAAATGGAGAATCATAAATTTAATTTTACTCAAAAATGACTGCCGCGCTGTTGCCGCTTTGTCACCTACACGAAAGAGACAATTAGCGTGTTGCATTTATGAGTGATAGAGAAAACGAGATAATGGCGCGCGGTGTTGTCAGTTCGAACGACGCTAAAGGATGTTGGGGTGATATGGCCATATGGGGCCTGGCCTAATATATTATTCGAATATCACATATTATTTTTCACCACTGGTGTCCAATATTATCCATAGTAGACAATGATATTCTAATAAACAGATATGTTATACACCTACAAAACCACCGAAAAAAGTGTTTCGCGCAGCAGCGGCACCACACCCTTTTTATTCATTCTACATTTCACTACAAGTTAAAACGACACAAAAGGGATAGCTCGATAAAACCAATAAGAAAAAAAGAGACAGGTAGTGTTGTTCTATGTCTGGACTCTAGAGTTCACGCGTCGTTGTCGTACTCACGACAAAAATGCATTTCCCATTTCTTTCTTTTTTATCCTCCAAATATCAGAATATTAAGAAAATAAATGAAAAATATTAATAAATCGAAGTATATTGCGTAGTTACATGTGGTATGAGATCCCTTGTGTTTTATTTACTTTGGTATCATAATTGGTACACTTTCTGAACACGCACGATGGCATTTTTACAATTTTTATCTAAATTCGTAGCAGCGTATCGCTCGTCGCCATGCGTGTTGCAGACTAAAGGCTATACGGCCCAATTGGGCCGTTTTCGAGTCTTCACGATTGTGCGCTCACAACATAACTGTTTACTAGAATATCATTGTTATTAGATAAATATAACATTTGCCTTTCATCATTAACTTCTATTTTGTTTTAGATTTCATAAAGACGGATTAATTAAAGAAAAATGGGTACAAGTAGTTAGAACCCAAAGACGAGAAGATGAATGGATGCCAAATGCCAACAACATACTCAACTATTTGTTCTCAACTTTAGTGATAGTGAAGTAGTGAATAAAAAAAAACATACATAATATTATTATTTGTAAATAAACATTTTTATATTGAAAATTTACTGTTTATTTTCTTCATGCTGCCTGATAGGTACCCATTTTTCCCCATTCCACTCTATCTAGCTGCTGTCATAGACTGACATTGGCCGTCACCCAGCTAGCCGCTCATGTAAAATATCGCCATGTTTTTATTTCTTTATAATCAGTATGACGTCTCTATTGGTAAAATCTCATTGGGCGGCATTTTTCAGTTTTTGCCCCGCCTCGAAAAAATTCAAGATCCGGGGCTGGTTCTATGGTGTGTTTTAAGGGTATGTCTGGATATTTTTATGCAGGGATAGGCTGCTTAGGGTGTTTTGTAAATTAATGTTGTAAAACTTTTCTGAACAGTACCCTGCGTCACACATTTACTATTAGGTACAATCGGAGCTTGTGGCTAAATAATAACAGCCGCTTAAGTCGATCTTCAGGTTAAGCCGCACGTTCCTAGGTTGGTCCGTGGATGGGTGACCACCTATTACATACCGAGTTGTCTTCATGCCTCGGAAAGCACGTTAACCCGTTGGTCTCGGCTGTCAATTGTAGATCTTTGACAGTCGTCACAGGTAGTCAGTGGCCCGAAAGTCTGACAACCAGTCTTACCAAAGGTCATTACACAGTACTAACTGGGTTGTGGAGGTCAGATAGGCAGTCGTGCCTTGTAAAATACTGGTATTCAGCTGCAGAAAGTCATCATCTGCCTGCCTTTTCCCAACTATGTTGGGGTCGTCTTCCAGTCTAACCGGGCAGCTGAATACTAGTATTTTACATGGAGCGACTGCCTATCTGACCTGCACAACCCAATATCATCGTTATCACTACTTCAGTGTAGTAAGTTAATTTAAGTGTTTATAACAATTTAATTAGTCCTTGTTTACTTATCTTCATAGGCGCCCAATAATTGACGATAATGTTGTTATTACCTCGAATTGTGAACTTGTGGAGAACGAGTGCCTTTCAGCTTCGTTGAGGGTCTTTTTATACCCAAAATAATTTCAGACTGATTTTGTTTTGATAGCGAATTATTTACTAACTAGCTGACCCGCGCAACTTCGTCTGCGTCACATAATATATAGCTTATAACATGTCATTTTGTGCATTCAATTATTTTGTGCATTCAATTACGAACAAAAACCTTTTAAAATCAATATTTTGGCGTGAAGCCGTACCATACACGCAGACAAACAGACAAAAATTCTAAAAAAGTCTCTTTTTGTCATCAGTTACGTTTTTCTAACAAAAGCCACTTATTTCATCTCGAAAATTCTCAATGTACAGTTTTTCTTCCGTTACTGTTTTATTATATAATTATGTATATATTAACGCTCCCCTTTCATCCATCCCCTTGCCTTTATCAGGCGTGATAATATTTTGTGTTTAGAGATGTATTTACTTATTATATTTTCTCTTTTTTCAGGTATATAAATACAGTTCCAGTATTCAAACCTAAAATATACAGTCTAGTCTAAAAAGTTTCTACTTAAAATTAACAAAAAAAAACGAAAGTATTCATCGTACTTAATAAATTAGCAAAAAGAAAAAATATTTTTTACTTAGAATTAGAATATTATACTCTGTGATAACGATTTTGGTGTGGAAAAATTTTTGAACTGTGCAATTTTTGAATTAGGAATTATAGTAACGGTTTTGTGCAATTTATTTGAAAAAGGGAACGTGACGTGATTGGCCAAAGATATGTTAAGATAGTTTACGTGACAGTTCGCCTTCTGGACGAAAGATGGCGCTGCCTCCGCAGCAGTTTTGTGTGCGGTGGAACTCCTATCATACTAATTTACAGGTATGTTTTGATTTATATCATTTTACGAGTAGTTTTAGAATTTTCTTACCCTAGTTAGTGAGTAAAGCTGTTAAACATGGTAAACAATTAATTTCACCAAAACCTCCCCCCACGCAGGCCGAGTACATAATAATAGATGTTTTTGTGAAATTAATTGTTAAGTATGTTTTGCTTTACATGGTATACACAATTATGGAATATTTTTTGTACGTGATCGCATTGTTCCTTGTCCGTGTTTACATCTTTATAGAGTTGACTGTAACAGTTAAACCTGTATGGACAGATTGCGGAATGGATGCGGACACCCTGGACAATGACAGTTAGGCCTGAATTCCTCTGACGCTGATGTCGGTCGCGTACCTACGTCAGCGAGAAATATAAACTAATACTAATTACTTATATAAATATCCATACTAATATTATAAAGAGGAAAGATTTGTATTTTTGTGTGTGTATGTTTGTAATGAATAAACTCAAAAACTACTGCGCCGATTTAAAAAATTCTTTCACCATTTAAAAGCCACATTCACCCTGAGTGACATATGCTATATTTTATCCCCGTACTCCCACCCGTGAGAACGCGAACTACGCGGGTGAAACCGCGTGACGTTCGCTAGTATATAATAATAATATTATAAAGAGGTAACATTTGTTTTTAAGTTTGTATGTTTGTAAGTTTGTATGTAGGGGGTAATCTCCGGAAGTAATGAACCAATTTTAAAAATTGTTTCAGTGGTAGTAAGCTACATTATTCATGAGTGCTATAGGCTATATTTTATTCCCGTACTCCCACGGGAACGGGAACTACGCGGGTGAAACCGCGGGACGTTAGCTAGTATATAATAAAATACCGTGGCTGACTTCAGCACGTAGCACTAGCAACGTACGCGCCGCTGAAGTCAGCATCGCAGTATGGGCTAGGTGCTATATAGAACACAGTGGATACTCATACGCGCGACCAATGTACGCGACCAACATCAGCGTAAGAGGAATTCAGGCCTTACTTCAGTTGTTAATATTGTAGTCTGATGTTCGGAGCCGGCGTCCGTACCTGTCCATCTAGTTCAGTTGAACCTTGAAAGTGAATATGATAATTTTGTTGTTTGTAATAACATGTCTCGTCGATTCCAGGCGGTATTCCCTCGCCTGCTCCTCACGGAACAGTTCGCGGACGTGACGCTGGCGTGCGAGTCGCGTCAGCTGCGCTGCCACAAGCTGGTGCTGTCCGCCTGCTCCGCCTACCTGGAGCGGCTGCTGCTGCAGAACCCCTGTGACCATCCCATCGTGCTCATGAGGGATATGCGGTGAGTGGCGTCTTAGGGCTTCTCAGGAGAGCAGCGGTGGTGGACCCGACTTTGTTTGAACCCAGGGTACCCAGGTAATTTATTTCATCACCACTGCTCTAAAAACGGTGAAGGAAAACATCGTGAGGAAACCGGCATGTCCTAGAACCGAAAACTCGAAGACATGTGACATCTACCAACCCGCACTGGGTGGGAGTGATACCGTGGCCCTGGAACACAAAGGGCGAAGAAGGAACATGGATGTGTTTTAGTTAGTAAAAGTCTGACACTCCCTTCCGCTCTGCCCAGAGCGGGAGGTGTCATTTGATGATGTTCCTTCGAAACAAAAAATGGTCATTATAATTTCGTAATATACAACGTAAATAACATTAAAAAATAGCCCACCGGTATCGGGAACAGTGTCCAAACTACCAGCGGTCAGGGCTCCAAAGAGAGGAACCTCCTAACAATACGAGCCGTGGCCAGGAGTACCGCGCACTGAATCAAGTCTTTGATCCAGCTGCCTAACGGGATCCTCATCAGGTATTGGCCGTAGTTCTTGGCAATTAAGACATTGGCTGAAACGACTATCGGCACAATGATCGCTGAGTCCACATCCCACATGTCAACAACCTCGCGAGCCAAGTCAAGATACTTATCGAAGATTTGCTCATCTTTCACGGCTTTCACGAGGTTCCCATCATGCGGGACCGTTATGTCAACAATCATTGCACGCTGCTAATTGATCCACCACCATATCAGGCTTATTGGCTACAATAGTCCTGTCAGTGATGATGGATTGATCCCAGATACCCAGTACAATGTGATACTCCCATTTTTGAGAACTGGTTCGGGCACATACCTATAGTACGGCACTTGAAATCGGGTCATTATTCTTAACAACTTTTAGTATGGAACTAACATTCACACAATAGATGATTTGCAAATTTGTACAGACCCTACCACATCAAGCTACTACAATCTGTGAAATTTCTTTAATAGATTTTTAACTTTATCGCTGAAGTATTAGGTTCAAGTTTTATTGGGAAAATTTGACAGTTTCGGTTAGCTTGATGTGCTGCGTCAGTACAAAAAGATGTGTAGGTATAAATTGCAGTAGCGAAGGGTCAATTTTTGTAAGCCAGAGTACATAATCCTTAATGTAGTTATATTATTTGTCTACAGAATACTGACTGTGCCATTTTGCATAGGGAATCGGGTAGGAATCGAGTTGTATGAAACCTTCGCCACTGATAGACAATAGGCTTGTGTCCTGAAAAAAAAAACTAATTAGTCCGTCAGTTAGATTATCAAAAAATCATCATCAGCCTATAATGTTCCCACTGTTGGGACACGGTCTCGTCTCAATGAGAGGGAATGGGCTATAATCAACCACGCGGGCCCAGTGCAGTGCATCAAAAAATACTTGACACGTATTTTTTCTTTTGTTACGTAAACCAAAATTGACGAAGATACGACGCTTTTAAAATTCTCAATACGTCACGCCGTGCTATATAATTTTTAGTGCGTTGTGACGTCACGAGCCCCCACTCCCGAGTTTTGGTGCGTTTTTTCATTGATTTACAAAAAACAAAAAATACGTGTCCATTATTTTCCAATACTCTAACTGACGGACTAAATAGATTTGCAATTTATTAATGGTGGAAACTAGCCTAATATTATGGAATATTTTTTGAAGATGATGGAATGGTTTCTTTTCCGTGTTCACATCTTTTTGTATTACATTTATTAAATAGTAGGTTATTTAGCTCGACACTTGTCTGTTCCAGGTTCAGCGAGATGCAGGCGCTGGTGGACTTCATGTACAAGGGCGAGGTCAACGTGACGCAGGAGGAACTACCCAGTCTGCTCAAGTCGGCCGAGGCGCTGCAGATCAGAGGTAGTCTTCAGTTACTACTAGCGCTTTCTATCACTCTATCTGTACACATACACACACATAAACACGCTCGCACGCACACATATACACGCACACCAACAGACTAAATAAATTAATAAACTTTTAACTTTGTTTAATAACATGTTACACTAATAGTAAGATATAAAGGAGCGGCGCCTCCTGGCACAGGCGCCCCTTTTAAGCATATAGATTATATGCTTAAAAGGGGACTCCACCAACTGTATAATGTATGTTGTATAACTCTATAACGTGTAATAATGAAATAAAACATTTTGTATTGTATTGTATCTGTTCTGTCTCCTGCTGATATAAAGGGAAGTGGAAATTATGGTTTTATCCTACTCTTCCGCTATTCTTTGCTGATTAATTCCGTTGCGGGACCCAAGACAGTTAAATAGTTTCTCTGGGACTTCGTCGAGCTTCATTGTCTCGGCGCTGTTCTGGTGGTCGCCACTGTTGATTCTGATTCGGGAAAAGTCTGGAAGGCTTGTCCCAAAAAAAAAACTTTCTATTACCATCTTGTTTTTCCATTCAGAGGCGCTGTCAACACCAAAATCGCGCACACTGTCTATTTGTATGGGAGAAAACGAGACGTCACTATTACTGGGCGGCCAGGTTTTAGAAGAAAATAATGAATAAATATTGATATAAAAAAAAGTATGGATTATTTGTGAAATATGACTCGTTAGCGGTTTAGGTATGATTATGTTGACTTCATGTTTTTAATTGCAGACCCATACGTCAAAAAAATAAAGACATAGGACCGTTAATGATGATTTTAAGACCAATCTTTGCAATTATTTTATATCGAGCCGATTTCGTCGAAATATGTATCGAGTCCGTCCAAGGTCTTTGAAATATGATCAATATTAACATTTTTTTTTTTGCCGTGCTAGAACAAAAAGTTTTTCTTAAAAAACTGCTTAAATAACATCAATTTCAACAAATTAGGTGTTGTCAGCCCCTACACTTGCTTTCCGTCATTACGGTTTTTAGGGTTCCGTAACCAACGGGATCCTATTACTAAGTCTCCGGTGTCCGTCTGTTCGTCCGTCCGTCTGTCAGCGGGCTGTAACTCAAGATCATACTGAAATTTTGCAAATACATTGATCCCGGATCTTTCATCCCGGAAAAAAAGTATTGTTCCCGAGGAAAACAACAATAACGTTCTTATGATAATAGATGGCGCCACCTGTCTTTCGAATCATGATTAAATGGGGAGACACAGGAAAACATAATCTAAGATGGCGCCACCATAGCTGGTCTCAATTTTGACCAATGAGGTTAAGCTATTTTGAAATATAAAATGACATTATCACGCGCAATGACGATGTTGGGAACCAGCTATGCTAGCGCCATTAGTTCCACAGTCTGTCTCACCATTATATTATTACAGAGTACAACTCGAATTTATTGTCAAATTCTAAATTAACGCGAGCAAAGCCGCGGGC
The DNA here is from genome assembly GCA_905147715.2 of Xestia xanthographa. NCBI lineage: Eukaryota > Metazoa > Arthropoda > Insecta > Lepidoptera > Noctuidae > Xestia > Xestia xanthographa. Next base: position 23,050,024 of record LR990667.1, read on the forward strand.
AAAAACTAGTTCATAAATTCACGCCTTTTTTTTCCATGGAGGTAGGCAGACACTACAGAACGCCACCTACTATGATCCTCACATACATACAGAATCCGGATAAATTATTCTAAGGGGACTACAGGAGATAAACAAGAGTTTTATAATGCAAAAAAGCATATGATTCACTGCAATAAACAAAACCAGAAAAATATATGATATTCTTCAGGATATAATTATGCTAGTACGATTGTATTTTGAAAACATAATACAACTAATTTTACTTGATAAAAAAATCACGAACCTATCTCTAAAAATTTCTTTTAACGAGTAAAAATGCTAATAAAATACATGCGTTTATTCTGATTTTTTGGCAAATAGTTCTACAAGCAACATATAAGCACGATAGTGTTTTATTTTTTAGTCCAATCAATAGATTTTTTGTAAATCGCAAAAAAACACTCATTTCGCACTATTCGGCCGCAGTGACTGACGTAACAGCCGCTTTGTAGTGCAAGCTGTTGAAATTGTAGATGCCCTAAAGGACAATGTGCCATTTATCTTTAGCTTACTCAATTTTTTTTTATAATGACAGGTGTCTAATATGTCAACTAGCTGTTCGTTCTTCCCACTGACGTATAAATCCTATGGACTTGGCATACCTACAAGAAAAACGTGGACATACCTACATTAAAGAGGGAAAATAAAATGGCGGCTAATAGGGTAGCCCATATCGATATTTCTCTACAATCGATGTTAGATAAAAGATTGTGAGAATGTTTTCACGTTGTCACGGTCCAATATCAACGGGTAAGTATTTTTATCACACTTTTCTTAGCTTCACTTGTTTAGAACTAACAAAATAACTATGTAAGCAAATCTTAAAAGTTATTTTTCACCGACTTCCCGGTTTTTGATTAAGCTAACATTTTGCATGTTTAGTTTGGATGATATTGCTGCCGATTCTCTGGTTCAGTAACTAATCTAAAATTAGAGAATCGACATTTTTTACTAAAAGGGCAGTGTATGTGTTTATGCCTTGCGCTTCATCGTGTTTTTAGTCGACATCGACAATATTAGTTCAATTAAATGTGACAGCTCTAATTTACGTCCGTCTCTTTCCCGTTTTATTAGAGAGAAAAAGATAGCAATAGCCAAACAGCGGGAAAATAAAATGGCGGCCTGGCCGCAAATAGGTATTTCAAAGACGCTAGGAATGAAGGTTTGCTATTATAGTAACTGTCAAAAACACTGTTATCCTTTTTCACTTATGCAAAATTCTAAAAGTTAAAAAGAGATAACAGTATTTTTATGATTTCGGTGTCGATATGCCTCATATTTGTATAACTGTATTTTCTATAGTCAAACATTTCAAGTCCATATGATTTATACGTCAGTGGTTCTTCCCACTGACGTATAAATCATATGGACTTGAAATGTTTGACTATAGAAAATACAGTTATACAAATATGAGGCATATCGACACCGAAATCATAAAAATACTGTTATCTCTTTTTAACTTATAGAATTTTGGATAAGTGAAAAAGGATAACAGTGTTTTTGACAGTTACTATAATGGCAAACCTTCATTCCTAGCGTCATTGAAATACCTATTTGCGGCCGGGTCGCCATTTTATTTTCCCGCTGTTTGGCTATTGCTATCTTTTTCTCTCTAATAAAACGGGAAAGAGACGGACGTAAATTAGAGGTGTCACATTTAATTGAACTAATATTGTCGATGTCGACTAAAAACACGATGAAGCGCAAGGCATAAACACATACACTGCCCATTTAGTAAAAAATGGCGATTCTCTTATTTTAGATTAGTTACTGAACCAGAGAATCGGCAGCAATATCATCCAAACAAAACATGCAAAATGTTAGCTTAATCAAAAACCGGGAAGTGGGTCAAAAATAACTTTTAAGATTTGATTACATAGTTATTTTGTTAGTTCTAAACAAGTGCAGCTAAGAAAAGTGTGTTAAAAATACTTACCCGTTGATATTGGACCGTGACAACGTGAAAACATTCTCACAATCTTTTATCTAACATCGATTGTAGAGAAATATCGATATGGGCTACCCTATTAGCCGCCATTTTATTTTCTCTCTTTAATGTAGGTATGTCCACGTTTTTCTTGTAGGTATGCCAAGTCCATAGGATTTATACGTCAGTGGTTCTTCCCTCTAATTTTTGTAACGGTGTGATGCCCATAAATGTAATAAATACAAGAAACAACAAAAACACCTTTCCAAAAATATTCAATTAAGGAAAGAACGTGTTTCTCTAGTTAATAAATTAAATAACTATCAGATTAAATTGGAAGATAGTATAAATATTTATGAAATTGACACTCAGCGCTTACAATCAGAAATACAGGCTCTTAATAAGTCACTAAAATCTTTATGTAATAAATATGAATGCTCGGAAAATCAAATTAAAGAGCATATTCTTGCTACAAATGCATTGGTAGACAAAGTGGACTCGCTGACTCTCAGCAACACTCAGTGTACTTGTCAGAGGGAATCCAGCAATGATGCCCTCCAGCTTGAGGCAACGGAGGACCCGTCCCTAGCTGTGAGTACTCAGGACTGTATTTCCACCCAAGATACAATACCTGACTTAGGTAATTTGGTCTCACCTAATAGTCTTGGTTCTAATCTTTCAGTTATGTTCTCTGATAGTATAGGTAGAGGGTTAGGGAAATTGATCAGTAATAACCTGAGTTATTGTACCCAAAATTATTGCATGCCAGGATCAACCTACAAACAGATTATGGCATCAGTAACAAAGACCGTTTGTGATCCTAGTACCACCATTACTATATGTGTTGGTAATAGTTCTAAGATTAAAAAGGAAGACATCACTGACTGTGTTTCAGAGTTGTTAAAGTTAAATTGTAACAAAATAATATTGTGTGGTTTTCCATTTTTTGAAAATTTGGGTAATAGAAAAAATAATTATATACATATGTTAAATAACCATGTACATTTTTTAGTAGGTCACTATAGTGACAGACTTATATATCTGGATATCAACACTATTGTTGGTAAACTGAAGTCGACACGGGGTAAGGTGTATCTACCTATTAGATGTAGACACAAAATAGCTCGGCTATTAGCTTATAATATTCACACAGACATAAATAGTATGTCTAAGTTTAGTTCTATTATTAACACTGCGACTATTAGTAGTAATACTAATATACAGGTGACTTTCAATGAATATAGCACTAGTGCTATAAATGTTTACAAACATTGTACTGAGGAGGATCCATGTGTCACCGTGGAGAATTCTCAATTAGGGTATATTAGTATTAGTGATAGGGTCTTGTTGTCTGAGGATGGTACGGGTGTCTCCAGCCTCACTCCAAAAATTAATTTAAACTAGGAAATGAGACAACAGGAGGTACGATTAACAATATTGTTAATCCTACCAACGTATCTTCTTGCACTCAATTAGTTAGTAAAAAAGGGCCTCAGCAGAACACTTTGAAATTATTCCACCAAAATATCCAAGGCATTTCTTCCAAATTATTAGAAATTGAATTGTTTTTAGAAAATAGTAAGTTTGACATTATATGTTTTACTGAACATTGGCTTAAGGATTACCAAATGCTTATCAATTATGAGAACTATATGGTGGGTAGCTGCTTTAACCGTAAAACTATGCTTCGTGGAGGTTCCCTAATATTAATAAGAAATTGTTTTAAATATAAGCAACGTAATGACATAGTAGGTCTCTCGGTTGAACATTGCGTTGAACTGTCCTGTGTTGAGCTAGATAAGCATGTAATTGTGTGTGTGTACAGACCCCCAAACTATCAAAACTTTTCTTTGTTTGAATCAATAATGGAAGATGTGCTGGCAAAACTTGCAGTCAGTAATAAATCTACAATTATTTGTGGTGATTTTAATATCAATATTTTAGAAGAATGTGCAAATAGCAGTCGCTTATTAAATCTTTTTAAGTCATTTGACTTGACCAACACTTTTACAGAACCTACTAGAGTCACTCCATCTTCTGCTACTTGTATAGATAATCTTTTCTGCGATTGTGATTACTTAGATAAAGCAATAGTAAATTGTCTACCCTCTGACCATAGTGGACAAACTGTAACCTTCAGGGGTAATACACCCCCATCGCAAAAAGTTCAAATTAAATTTAGACCTATAACTTCTAGCAGATTAAATAGGTATAATATTTTGCTACAGAACAAGTTAAGCGTTATGGGCCTTGATGATATTAATATAGATCAATTGTATGTGTTGGGAATCGCACCCAACAGACAACAGACCAATGTTCGACTTGCTCGTTGGGGTAAATAAAATAGTAGTGGACTGTATTAAATAAAGGCTTGGTATATTGCCGATTAAGTTTACAATAAAATTATAACTGCCCGAACAAAACATATATGTATCTAATAATCGTTTGGAGAGTATCGTCCGTCGCGGTGGGCTCCGAGGAAGCGAGTGCCGCCGCCGGCCGGGCTGGCTCCCCGCGCCGCACCGCCCGCGCCGCGCCGCTCGCTCGCTGCGCAGGTCGGTCACGTCACCTGCGCGTGCCGTCTGCGTGTCTGTTGGGTGCGATTCCCAACATGCTGCCCGGGTTGAAGGGAAGACTTCAAAAATCTGGAAGGGGGCAGATATTATTGAAGGCCCTCCTTATGGTGCCCCTCTTTGTCTTCACCTCTGCGACTCTCGCTACGCCGTCGCTGCCAGGATAAATATTTGTGACCCTTCCTAAGGACCAAAGAAGAGGAGGAAGAGCTCTATCCTTTATGAGGACAAGAGAGCCTAACTTCAGTTCTGTCTTCGAAGAGCGCCACTTCACCTTCTGCTGCAGTAGAGCAACGTATTCAAGGGAAAAGCGCTGCCAGAAGTGCTGTTTGATGTGCTCTATTCTCTTGAAGCGCTCCAGGCGGTTAATATTGCGATCAGAGACCTGTGGATGAGGTATAGCATTAAGTGGCCGTCCAATTAGGAAGTAAGAGGGTGTCAGAGCGGAAAAGTCATGGGGTTCTGAGGAAAGAGGAGTTAGAGGACGGGAGTTTAGAACAGCTTCTATTTGAGTGAGGCACGTAGCCATTTCCTCGTAGGTGAGATGAGTGGATTGCAATAACCTTTTAAGATGGTGTTTTGTGGAACGAACAGCTGCCTCGGCTAAGCCGTTGAAATGGGGACTATACGCGGGTACGAATTTAAATTCTATACCTTCTTGAGACATGTGACCTTCAAGGTCTGATTGTGCAAGAAACTTTGATAGCTCATTGTAAGTGCCGACAAAGTTGGTGCCGTTATCGGACGTTATACTTTGCGGTTTCCCCCGACGTGACACAAAACGATTAAGAGCTGCTAAATAAGCTTCACTAGATAATGCCGTAACGAGCTCGATGTGACAGGCTTTTGTCGAGTTACAGATGAAGATTGCCAAAAACGATTTAATAAGTCTGCAACCTCTGCCTTTCCTGTCCGCTATCATCACTGGCCCTGCGTAATCAACACTACAATGTAAGAAAGGGTACTCTAACTCAGTCCGAGTTGTCGGTAACTGTCCCATAATGGGTTGCACCGATTCCGCTTTGTATCGACAACATCGGACACACTTATTTACAATGGCTTTGGCTAGGCTTCTGCCACCCAAGGGCCAATAAGTTTGCCTAACGTTCGCTAGTAAGAGCTGTGGACCAGCATGTAAATAAACTAAGTGTAGATGCTCAAAAAGTATCTTAGTGAAATGGTGCTTGCTGCACAACAAAATAGGATGCTTTGTATCGTACGTATATGGGGAATTATCTAGTCTACCACCAACACGTAATAGGTTATTGGGGTCTAGAAAAGGGGACAAGGAACTAAGTCTATTCTTTTTATGTAATGATTTTGCCGTTTTAAGAATAGCATATTCGTCAGGAAACATTTCCAACTGTACTTTGTGTAATATTAAATTCAAGGAATCTTTAAGTTCGACAACTGAAAATGGGCCAGTACGTTTGTTGGTATTGTTTCTACAATTATGTATAAATCTTTGTAAATATGCTATTGATCTTTGTACATGAATCAAATTAGATCTACTGTTAATCAAACTACTTATAGGATCTACATTAGAAGTACTATGACTATTAGTTACTACAACAGAACAAGAAACCAATTCTGGTAGATCGTGTCTCTCGTTATGATTGGGCATTTTTGGCCATTCACTTTCACCTTTCTTTAAGAAAGTAGGACCAGACCACCACAAAGATGAACCACTGATGGAATCAGCCTTCAGCCCACGAGAAACAAGGTCCGCCGGATTGTCTTTCGACCGTACGTAGCCCCACACGTGACCCTCTGTGCTCTCTTGGATTTCGTGGATTCGGTTACGAACGAAATTTTTTTAGTTGCAGTGGGGGTGTAGACAACCACCCTAGAACTATAGTCGAATCACACCAAAACCTACATTTGCTAATCTTTAGAGTAAGAGAGGTTAATACTTTTGTACACAACCTTGCAGCCAACAAGGCTCCGCAAAGCTCTAGACGAGGTATCGTCGTAGGCTTTATCGGCGCTATCCTACTTTTAGAGGTTAAGAGGTGTATCTTTACTAACCCTGATTGATCCACAGAACGAATGTACAGACAAGCGCCGTACGCTCGCTCTGAAGCATCTGAAAAAACATGAATTTCATGAATTCCTGAGCTATCACTAAGAACCCATCGAGGAATTCTTAAGTGGTTCAGAAGGGGTAAAGTGTCAGCAAATGCTAGCCATAAATGTTTGGTGTCTTGTGAGACCTCATCATCCCATGAATACTGATCGATCCACAATCTCTGCATGATGAATTTGGCTTCGACAATACACGGGCCGACGAGTCCCAATGGGTCAAAGATTTGACTTATGACAGAAAGTATGTGACGTTTTGTAACTTTTTTATTTAACTTTATATTAATTGAAAATGACAAAGTGTCCGAATCACAATTCCAGTTTAAACCTAGAGTTTTAGATGAGACATCCATGTTAGTTTGTGAAAAGTCTAAAATATTGTCATCTGTATTATTATAAGATTTGCTCTACTGCAGCAGAAGGTGAAGTGGCGCTCTTCGAAGACAGAACTGAAGTTAGGCTCTCTTGTCCTCATAAAGGATAGAGCTCTTCCTCCTCTTCTTTGGTCCTTAGGAAGGGTCACAAATATTTATCCTGGCAGCGACGGCGTAGCGAGAGTCGCAGAGGTGAAGACAAAGAGGGGCACCATAAGGAGGGCCTTCAATAATATCTGCCCCCTTCCAGATTTTTGAAGTCTTCCCTTCAACCCGGGCAGCATGTTGGGAATCGCACCCAACAGACACGCAGACGGCACGCGCAGGTGACGTGACCGACCTGCGCAGCGAGCGAGCGGCGCGGCGCGGGCGGTGCGGCGCGGGGAGCCAGCCCGGCCGGCGGCGGCACTCGCTTCCTCGGAGCCCACCGCGACGGACGATACTCTCCAAACGATTATTAGATACATATATGTTTTGTTCGGGCAGTTATAATTTTATTGTAAACTTAATCGGCAATATACCAAGCCTTTATTTAATACAGTCCACTACTATTTTATTTACCCCAACGAGCAAGTCGAACAGTATGATCGTTTCTTTTCAATAGTTCACACGGAATTCAATAAAACTTTTGAAAAGAAGACAAAAAGTATTTGCCCTAAATTCATATTTAGTGATTGGGCAACTAGAGGTATCAGAAAAAGTAGGGAAAGACTATTTGAGCTTTATGGCCTTAAGCCTTTTATAAACACTGAAACTTTTAACAAGTATGTTGCTAAGTATTCAAATATTTTTAGAAATACATGCAAGGTTGCTAAAGCACTGCACATTAGCAACAAGATCAAAACAGCAGAAAATAAAATAAAGACAGTTTGGAAAGTTATAAATAACGAGACTAACAGGAAGAAAATACGTAATACTAGCTACACATTAGATACAGCATGTGGTCCTAAAAGCTCTAATCAGGAAGTAGCTCAAGAATTTGTAAAATTCTTTACGGATATACCACAAAAAACAACGGAGGCTCTTATTTCCTCACCTGAACTCTCAATTGGTTTATTAAAGGCGAATGTGTCTGGCTGCCTGGTTGAATTTAAATTTAAACACATTAACCCTATGATTGTTATTAAAACTTTCCGGCAAATAAAGATCAAATTAACCGAAGATCTATGGGGAATGTCTGTCAAAGTTTGTACATCCATACTTGAGACTATAGCCCCTTACTTAGCTTTAATTTTTAATTTATGTGTAGACCAAGGAGTTTTCCCTGATTTAATGAAATACAGTAAAGTCATACCTCTTTTCAAATCCGGGGACAGTAAAGATCCTAATAATTATAGACCTGTATCCGTGTTACCAGTTTTTAGCAAGGTTTTTGAAAAAGTAATGCTTAATCAAATGCTCTATCATTTTAACACCAACAGAATCTTACATGATCAACAGTATGGCTTCACCAAGGGACGTTGTACAACTGACGCCGGTGTAACCTTATTAAAGCACATATTTACTGCGTGGGAAGAGTCTCAAGACGCCATAGGAATTTTTTGTGACCTCTCCAAAGCGTTTGATTGCGTAAATCACGACACATTACTTTTGAAACTTGAGCATTACGGACTGGGTAAACTTGCACTTAGTTTGGTAAAATCTTATTTGAATGATAGACAACAACATGTTCAAATAAATGGTGTTAATTCACAGGGGTTAAAAGTAAAAATGGGGGTTCCACAAGGCTCAATATTGGGTCCTTTCCTTTTTCTAGTATATATAAATGATCTACCCTATTTACTGAAAAACCAACCTCAAAATATGGTGTTATTTGCTGATGACACTTCCCTAATTTTTAAGATAAATAGGCGGGCCCAAAATCTAGATGACGTGAATAATGCCCTACTTCAGGTCCAAAATTGGTTCACAGCAAACAATTTGGTATTAAATGAAAAAAAAACCAAATGCATAAGATTTGCTTTACCGAATGTTAAAAGTAGTGATTGTGATATAATATTGAATAAAGAGAAACTTGAATTCGTAGATAAAACGGTTTTCCTGGGGATTACGCTTGATTCAAGGCTACAATGGGGTTCTCATTTGACATCTCTTGCGGGGCGGCTAAGTTCAGCAGCCTTTGCCATTAGAAAAATCCGTCAGTATACTGATGTAGATACCGCTAGACTGGTTTATTTTAGTTACTTTCATAGTATAATGTCTTATGGCATTTTGCTGTGGGGACGGGCTGCTGATATTGAGTCTATATTTATTCTGCAGAAAAGAGCCATCAGAGCCATATATAATCTTCGTAGGCGCGATTCTCTAAGGGAACTGTTTAAGGATATTGGCATCATGACGGTACATTGTCAATACATCTACGAAAACATAATGTACGTCAGAAAAAATCTGCACCTTTTTGGTAAAAGGGGTGACAGACATAATTACAGTACTAGAAATAGGGACCAACTAGTTCAGCCAGGTTTCAGACTCGCTAAAGTAGACTCATCTTTCATGGGGTACTGTTTAAGATGCTATAATAAAATTCCACAAAGTATTCTTGAACTGAATGAGACGAAATTTAAAACATGCATTAAACGCACACTATGTAAGCAAGCATATTACAAGTTGAGCGATTATATCGATGATAAAAATGCTTGGCTCAATGCTGGTCCTGCTCCACATGGACAGGGGCGCATAAATTGATAGCATTAAATTGTATTGTTGGAGCTGCTGAAGATTGTACAACTATCTTTGCATTGTATAGAATCAATCTCTTTAGTATTATATAAATGCATAGCCCATATTGTGTGAGTACTATGTACTAGAAAGCTATCATTCACTGGAAACCTACGTCTTTTTTTTTGACTTGAATGTGCCCTGGCGGTTTGGAGTATGTCATGCTCACTCTATTGTCTCGCTGATGGTGGCGCATGTGTCGGATCATTTAGTTCCCTTCAAAATGGTTGAGTTGAATGGTGCTGATCCATGCGTCATGTCCGTGAACGGGCGCTGTCAGTTGTGACTGGTCATCTCTTGGTTGCCATGGCTTATTTGAATGAATTATTTTGAATTGTATTTTTTTTTATTTTTTGTTTGTGTTTTTTTGCTGTGGACACTTTTACCGTGCACATCTTGCTACATTGTTCTCACATAATATACCATCTCAACGTGAATGATGTAACCAAGATTTTGTAACAATATTCTGATTTAAAAGAGTGTCCATGGAGTTTCTTGCCCATTCTTCTCCATAGAGATCTACGCTAGGGAATGGGCAACTACAGTACTTTCACAGTTTTTATGTCTTGTGACTGGGACTGTAGCTACATTTAATTTTCATCTTTGTTTCGACAATTCAAAAGTGCCCGTAACTGGCTTACTTGAAATAAATGCTTTGATTTTGATTTTGATTTTGATTTTTGATAATTTAATCACAAAGAGCTGTTTCACTGGCCTCTGGACATTATAAAAATCAACACAAGCTGATTAGAACTTTATTCTAACAGTATTTCAGACGAAGTTTGAACCACTATACATATATAGAGTTGCTAATTTAGGTCCTGTAGTCGCCATAATGTAAATTGTAATGTTGTTCCAGGTCTGTGTTCGAGCGATACGTCGGAGCTGCGGTCGGAGCTCGGCAAGCCCGACAGTAAGGACTTCACGGTCGCCAGCGACGCGCTCGTCGCCAACGCGCACAGGGAGAACGCTATTAACGGTCAGTGTTCCTGTTCAGCCCTTTTTTTTCGGATGGGAAATCATCAAATGACTCCTCCCGCTCTGGGCGGAGCAGGAGGGAGTGTCAGACTTGTACTGACTAAAACCCATCCATGTTCCTTCATCGCCCTTTGTGTTCCGGGGCCACGGTATCTCTTTCGAACAGTCCCGCAACCCCGGCAGGCATCGGTCCTTGCGAACCCCTTCCTATTGCTGATTCTCTTTGAGGCACGCGTGGAACACAAACGCGCTTCCTGTTCAGCCCTTAAGCTCCAATCAGCCCGCGAAATTCAAATTTTCTTACGTTTTTTGCAATTTACAGGCCAGTGCTAGGTTTTATGTTCATTAATAGTACATTGTTACCCTAGGGGTGAAAGTAACTTATTTAGTCCCGGGAAGGGGTTTGGTGCCCTCGCTGCGCTCGGGCGCTAATAGTTCGAGGGACTAAATAAGTCTTTAACCCGAGGTGAACATTGTGCTTTTCATTACCAATACAAGGAAAGTAAAAATAAAATTATGAATCAACTCGAAAAAACAAATGAAGATCGGATTGCCGCTTTACCGCCTATTTTTTGCTTTCTTTTCTGTGGCCGGCCAGCTATTCAGCCATTACCTATTATTTTTCATTTTAAAATTAGGACAAAAATTTAAAATTGTCCTCCTCAATTATTGTAGGCCCAACAACCCACCAACCGAAGCCGACAACCAACAACAACAACGCGACGACAACCAACGGCACTAAGAAGCGCAAGTCGGAGGAGAGGGCGGACATTAAGGAGGAGACGGTCGAGGAAGACGGACTTTACTACGGAGAGCTGGACAACGAGCATATGGACTTCAATGAGGTGAGGAATACGAGGATTTCAGGACAGTTGGCCGTGGCAGTGAGCCGTGTGGTATCCGGCAGAGTAGAATAGAACCAACCCATTACACTCACGGGTGTCGTATAAGGCTCGTAATGTCTGAGGCAGAACACCTTGCGCCTCCGTAGACCAGAGAATGGGCAGCAGCGTTTTCTGTTAGTCTTTCATCACTGCGATCTCCAATCCGCCTGCCAAGCGTGGAGATTACGGCTAATTCCTCCCATCATGGGAGAGGCTTATGTCCAGTAGTGGACGTTATGGGCTGTTGTTGTTGAGGACAGTTGGTACTATTTGAGGAAACGGCGTCGTTTGAGGAATAGGGTAGATGACAAAAAAAAAAACTAAATAGTCCGTTAGATAGATTTCCAAAAAATATTGGACATATATTTTTTCTTTTTTCACGTAAACAAAAAATGAAGACGATACAGTGCGTCGCAAACCCGTGTGACGTCACATATGAGTACATTTTTTACTCAATTTGACAACACAAGCCCTACTCATGGTCTTTGACGCGTTTTACACGTGTCTCAGCTTTTTTGATAATGGGCTGGTTACTGGTTAGAGGAGATTCGAAAAAAGAGCTTATGGAAGAAATTGGGGAGGCTTTTGAACACTAAACGTTAGTTTTAGTTCATAAAATAGGAAATTAAATTTTAAAATTCAATTCAATGGTTTCAGCTTTTTTAATCTGTTTCATAACACCACTATAGTAGACGCCATGTTATTACGTCATACGGCTATGTAAACTTAGAAGTCAACTGTCAACTTCAAATATTACTGCATTTGTTTACACAGCCAACTGACGTCATGACCACAGAGCAATGTGGCGTCCACTGCGTTTAGCGTTTTCGTCAAATTACGCGCGAAATTTGAAAATGGTAAATTTAAATGCATTTCTAAGGCACTTAACGATTGAATAAAATTTTTGAGAATTTTTTAGTGGTTCATTAGCACTATAGAATCTAATGAGAGGTTTTCTTTTTGAGATATTAAAAAAAACTTAGTTTCCAAGAACTCTATAGATGGCGTCTATGATAGTTTGTGCCAAAGCGAAAACGCTTGGAAAAAAAACATTGTGTCACGTCACATACTCTCGTTGACTGACACTTTCATTTGCTTAACCTTCCGAATAAAACCTACGCGCTTTGTTAAAATCAGTTTTATTAGGTTCCGTTCCTTGCATTATCATACTAACTCCTAGCGCCATCTATCCAGCGACTAGGGAAGAGCTAAAAAGAAAATCCCTCATTGAGACACCTTTCAAAAATGGGTGTAATACCGTATTCCATCAAAAGTTTAAAAAAGGGGATGAAGTTGTGTATGGAAAGTCCTGAATTAAAAAGCAAAAATCACAAAATTTATTATCTAGGCGTAATGGTTGGAAGCTAACGCAACGGTGTTGTTAGAATTCCAATCCTTTAGGGGGTGAAAAGGAGGATAATATTTTGTTTTTTACGTTAAAATCACTAATATCATGAAACATAATGTTATCACAAAAAATATCGTCCGTAAACCGTCTTCACAGGCAACCATTTGTTTTTAGTGAGATTTATCATATTTTTTTTATATGTGGGTATTTGGCTGAAATAGAATACTTACTTACTAGTAAATAGAGGCGTTTGAACAAAATAACGTTTGCATAAAGGTAATGTGTTTTTTTAGTGAAACGTTTCACAACATTTGACAGATAACAAGGTTATAGCGGTTAGTGATGACTTCAGTTAAAATTATTACCATGTATTCAGTTACGAGGGCGGAATAATGGATGTAAAAAGATCTTTCACGAAGCCGACATGCACTTGTTCTCGTCATTGCGATCTTTTCTTTTTCTAGACCATACCTGGAAACCTAGTTACGGAGATATTGGGGGTCAAAGTTCGAACCAAAAACAAGTTATTAATGTCATAATAACTTTAAATACATTAATGACCCCATAGTATTCAATCCATTCATCAGCACAATGTTTTGAGTGCGTTACATTGAGTTCTACCGTAAAACATGATTTTTCACAAAAAAAAAAGTCGTTTCCCAGCAATAATTTTAACGTAGAGTTACATAATTTGATGTACAGAATGCTTGGTTGACGGGTTCGTGTACCGTTTACATCTTGTAAAAGTCATTTTATAATATTTTCAGGACGATGAGCCGGGCAAGCCAGGCGGTAGTCTAGGACAGCCTTCAGGTGAGTGACACCTTCACAAAAAAAAAAAACTTTTTTTTTTAGTTTTTATTATTTGTTAAATAAATCAATGTTTATTTGCAATGTGACTTCTCCCTCTCGTCACTTGCTTATTTTATTTTTTTCTTATTATTTTTTAATTTCATTTTTTTTACAAAAAACAAATTTTAATCGAAATTGGATGTTCAAACGCGATTTTTTTACGTCAAAACGGTCCATAGACAAAAGTGTGTGTAGAGCGAAGATCATATTGTGAATGGACATTGTCTATGAAAAGCAAAGAATTAAAAAAAAAATGTCTGTAAGGTAGGCCAATTTTTTTTACTAAGTATAAAATTTGGTAGTTTTTTATTACATATTTAGCAAAAATAAATTGAACCATGAATGTTGATTTTTTAGAGTTCCGTAGACTAAATGGAACCTTTTGTTGAATTAATTGGTCTTCTAGACTATCTTACAGACATTTGAGTCGAGTTTTGAACGAGTTTTCTTCCCATTCATGGTTCAATGTTTAAATTTCCATGATTTAATTTAATTTTTATTTTAGGCCGTCGTCCCTTCCTTCGAGTTAAACCAGAAAGCGAGCTTTTCTTCCAAACGAAATTACAAAATCTTGCGAAAGTCAACTCAGAATACATAAATAGACTATCGAAAATGTCCACAACGGAAATCCGGAATGAGTTCTCAAAATACGGCTTTAATACAAACGCTACCGAAGAAGCTTACTTACAAAAATCCAACGAAAAATCAGAAAATGACTATTACAAATCTTGGCTAGAACAGAACGGGGAATTAGAAGTTTCCTTACTAAAAGCTAGCCAAGTAAAAAAATCTAAACCCGATACCAAAAACCAGAAATCAGAAGTAGAGTTGATACCAAAGAGCAAAGACAATGTTGCCACTAAAGAAATTTTCCCCAAAATCGGGGAGAAATCTCAGATGAGGAGACGGGGCAGACCACCCATATTTAAGGATAGGAACGTTGATATCGGGGAGACTGTGCTTAAGTCTGATTTGGACCAATTTTTGGAGGGGAAAGAGGTTAGTTCCTCGGGATTGTCGAGGAAGGACTTGGAGAGGGTTATGATGGGTAAATTTAATCCTAACAGGAGGTATTCGAATGAAGCGATGTGGGCAGCGCTCATGGATGTCAAGAAGGGAGGCAGTATATACAGGTGAGTTCTTTAAACTTATTTATTACCACTGTTCAGGGCCGCTCTCACTACCAGCAATCATTAAATACATTTGAAGTTTTACAAATTTGAAGCATTTAAACAAATTTATTGAAATTTGTTTTAATTACTGCATTTATTTTTGTACAAGGTCCTTAGATATCAAAGAGATTAAGATCTAGGCATAGAGGCGACACAATTCAAATGGGCAATTAGGCATTATGCTTATTCTATTGCACTATGAGAAAAAAGTGTTTTATATTTAATAACATAACATCACGCCTGTAATTCCCGTAGGGTTAGGCAGAGGTGTACCTACATTGCGCCAGTTATGTTTAAATCTCCTGCAATATGGGCGAGCCTGTTGCCATCAATCGGACTCAAATACAGACTGTGTGGCTGCTACTGAGGAATTCCTGATAAAAACCCAATAACAATTTGTCAAAAAAAAAGCCTTGCGAAAAAGTTGGACTTTGGCCCCCAATTCTCCGTAACTAGAAGGTTCCCAGGTATAAACTAGAACGAAAAAATATCTCAATGACGGGAAAAACAAATGCCTTTCGGCTTCATTAAGAGTACTTTTATACCGATTTTATGGGTCTCCTTAGTTTTAAAGTTCGACAAGCAATGGTGCCGATTCCCTTGTTCACAAACTAAACTAAATTTAAGTTGAATGCATCTTTTTCTTTCTATTTCATTATGAAAAGGACAGAAGATAAATATTAGTTTAATCCTGTCAAATTAGTCAGCACCTGACGTAATTTGATGTAATTTTTGTAGTCAACTTTTTAATCGCGTCTAAAACTTGTATGGCGCTGATTAATTTGACAGAACATAACTAAAATTTATCTTCTGTCCTTTTCTTAATGAAATAGAAAGAAAAAGATGCACTGAACTTAAATTTGGTTTAGTTTGTAAACAAGGGAATCGGCACCAATGTCACTCATCCCATTAAGATTTTAATGATGTTTTAAATGTTCCTCTTTCAGAGCGGCACAAACTCACAAAGTCCCGCGCAAGTCCCTCCGCAACTGGATGAAGCGCTGCCACATAAAGTCCTCCTTCCCGATGCCTCAACAGTTAAAACAATTCGTCGAAAACAGCAAGAAACAGAAAGAATACAAAAACTTTGATTTCCCCATCCCTGAGACACAAAACTACGAGAAGAGCGGGACTGAAACTGAAGCTTATGAGGCTGAAATCGATTTTGGAAAACATTTTCTTACTTTTACTAATTCTAATGTGTCTAGCGAAGATGAGGGGGGGGCCAAAGATGGGGAAAAAGAGAAAAATGGGGAAGTGAAAGTTGAGGATGGCAACTCTGCTTTAAATATGTCATTGCACGAATGAGTTGGTAACGTGGCAGTTGATTTGGCATATCGGGTTGAGAGGAGCATTTTGAGAACTGACAATGTCGCACCTGAATTTCTTTTAAATTACTAGAACATTGGAATATCACAGTGCACTAAAATATTGATTGTAAATAATATATGAACTTACATATTTTTAATATTTAGTTTTATGTGCAAGAAAAGCACTTGAAAAACAAATACTTTTTTTATATGTAAAAGCTACAACACCTTATCAAGTGTCATTGTAACAATACTTAGTCAATATTTTATGGCAGAAGAGCAATATTTCATAATTTCATTGAGTAATATTGATGTAGACAAAACAGTGAAATACTATTTGCGATGTTGCCAACTTTCAAAACGAAGATTTCGACGTTTGCCTCTCGCTATCGCTGTCACTTTTACCCGTTTGACAGTCTCTTTCTAAAACCCGATGTGGCATGTTAAGGTGAATGCTCCAGGGTAGTCCGCGAAATTCAAATTTTCTTACGTTTTTGCCATTTGCAGGCCAGTGCTAGGTTGTATGGTGATTAAAATATTATTCGCGGCTGTAAGACGTATGTAGTTACAGAATTATAATCATCAAAATCATCAATACAACCCTCCAAGTTCATAGAGGTCGAGGAATGACTTTTTCAGAAATAGCCAAAAATGTAAGAAAATTTGAATTTCGCGAGCTACCCTGGAGCATTTACCTGGAATATATTTTAAAATAGCCCGCGAAATTCAAAAATTCTTACATTTTTTTTTTGCAGTTCGCTGATTTGTATCAAGTTTTATATTAAGAACAAAAGCAGTTATTTACAGAATTTGAAATCAATACAACTCTACTTGTATATAGTCTACTCAACTAGTATTGGCCTGAAATGCCATAATGATTTCAAGGAAAAAATCATACAGTTGGGTAATGTGTACTTATAAAGTTGTATTGATAATTTTAATTCTATAAATACATGTTACATTTCGCGGATTAAATTTTAATCAACATGTTATCTGATAACTTACCTAAAAGCAAAAAAATCGTAAGAAACGTTGAGTTTTAGGTGCTACCCTTACGCGTCCACCCCGACGCCACTATGCCAGCTCCTGGCGTGAATTGTGACAGTCCATTTTAACACTGACAGCTGTCAAAGGTGCTTTGCAATTTTTTCTGTTATATGCAATTTGAAAGTTCTAGTTGATAAGATTTAAATTATGTTTTTTTTTGTCTCTGTTAAGTAAACAAACTATTGTTACTATTAGGATCGAATGTACTTTTAAAATACTATATATGGCTATTTTTAAGAGCAAATTAACTTAAAAGTGTCGAGCGGTTTTTGAGATTGGTGCTGCAAGACGGATGTATTTATAAAAAAAAAATTATGGGCCCCAAACGGCCAGTATACGAAAGATAGAAAATTGCCAAAGAAAAAAGCAAAGAATAACGAAAATCTAAAATAATCTAATAATTTATGAAATTTTTCTAAAAAAAAAAATATTTTTTTTTAATTGATAAAGTACTTACTTTTTTTATTTATTTTGTCCAAAGATTTGTTTAGTATTTTTGTGAGTGAACATTTAGGTTAGGTATCAATCTATAGCGTTATTAAATTATATTTGAGTGAAACGGTCGAACAATTGGATGATTTTTTTAAACCAAAAAAACTATTGCCGTAAGAATCATCGAAAAAGACCCTCAAGTTTGATCTCAGTCCCTCAAAGTCTACATACTTATAGACTGATGAACTCATTACCCTCCCGTCGGGTAAAAACGGAAATGTCTCTGTTTACGAAGCGGACGTTATGTGTTCGACATTATGTTAGTTTACAATATTTTGTGAATGAGAGGTTTTCATTTTGAGGTTTTAAAAAAAAACTTAGTTTCCAAGAACTCTACAGATGGCGTTGAACTTACTATGATAGTTGGTGCCAAAGCCAAAACGCTTGAAAAAAAAAACATTGTGTCACGTCACATACTCTCGTTGACTGACACTTTCATTTGCTTAACCTTCCGAATATAACCTACATTTCTCGCGCTTTGTTAAAGTCAGTTTTTTTTGGTTCCGTTCCTTGCATTATCATACTTACTCCTAGCGCCATTTATCCAGCGACTAGGGAATAGCTACAAAGAAAATCCCTCATTCCAAAAACACTTATCTACCGAGGGTACGTTATAGCTTGATGATGCTAAAATACTTGGCCGAATGATGGCATTAGGCTCGCTTCTTATTACATGGGATTTAATGCCGAAATATGGGGTTGACGCACGACGACCCATCAAACTATGCAAAACCAAAGCTGATCTCTCATCGTACGGGAAGCTCATACAAAGCGAGGTCAGGTTATACTGGTTATGTATGGATTGAATGTCGAATTGAATACCTTTGTTTAAACCCTGCTGAGATAACAGGCTTGATGTTTTATATGTTAAAATTAGTTAAAGATGACTTGACCTTTCCGCTGGATGCGAGTCGCACGGGATCGGGACATGTGGCGACAGTTAGGGGAGGCCTAATGTCCAGCAGTGGACGTCCGATGATAACTTCCTAAATGTTCACTCACCACACCAAACATTTGTAATGTTAGCTTGTACATGAAGTCTCACAGTACCGCACGGTAAGGCTGCGTATACACCAGACTTGTGCGAGAATGCTATATAAAGTATTCCTATTACATATATTATTTTTCCTGCAATATTTTACCCAAAGATAGATGTTTTCTTAGGTAATTTAGAGTATGTCTTAAATGTTTTGTCTTTTATCTGACTAAATGTTGGTGTACTATTGGGTATGTAGCGGCACTACAAAAAGTACTACAGCAACATAGGAAAAAAAGTACTACAGTAACATAGGAAGAAAAATACTACAGTAACATAGGAAGAAAAGTACTACAGTAACATAGGAAAAAAGTACTACAGTAACGTAGGAAAAAAAGTACTACAGCAACATAGGACAAAAAGTACTACAGTAACAGGAAAAAAGTACTACAGTAACATAGGAAAAAAAGTACTACAGTAACATAGGAAAAAAAGTACTACATCAACATAGGAAAAAAGAGTACTATATCGCCATCTAAGAAGAACTAACATATTGAGTGACTTTTTCATGTAATAGTTACTGATTGGGGATAAATGTACTCGGAGGGCTGTATTAATGATTTGAATCATTCAATTTGACTTTCGTGGGTTACCCTGGCATTACCACCTTAAAAAACGCTTTTAGGGGCCTTTGGTGCTTATTAAAATTTTGGAAAAATAGATAGTTTATCAAAGATATTGAATTTTTGCAATATTTCGGGTAGTACTTACATTTTTTTATTAAAAATCTGAAATATTTAATGAATAGAATTGTTTTGCCAGTATTATTTAAATCAAATAATAACGATAAAAGAAATGGTAATACCATTGCCAGTTCAAAAAACCACCCATTATTGGTTAAAGTGTTGCAAGCACACAAAACATTTGAGATATACTCCCACTACAATTATTTATTAGTAAGTTTGTCGTTAAATGTTTGTGTAATAAATTAATTAGTTATATAAATTATTATATTTAATTATTAAATAAATGTAATGATTGGCCTTTTTCAAAAACTGAGTGCTTGGTAGGACTTCGTCCAGATATATATAAAGAAAAGACTTAAAATGAAATTTTTAGTGTTTAATATTAAAATTAAATTAAGCTTTTTGATGATGGATTCGTTATTTTTAGGAAATGGATGTTTACCACTGATTTTACAAAAAAAACCGTTGCCCTATGTATACAGATCATCATAATCTGATGGAGCGACTGCCTATCTGACTTCCACAATCCAGTTAGTACTAGGTAATACGATACCCTTTGGTAAGACTGGTTGTCAGACTTTTCAGGCCACTGACTACCTGTAACGACTGTCAAAGATCTACAAATGACAGCCGGGACCAACTGCTTAACGTGCGTTCCGAGGCACGGAGGAAACTCGGTATGTAATGGGCGGTCACCCATCCACAGACCAACCTAGGCAAGCACGGCTTAACCTAAAGATCGACTGTTATTATTTAGCCATGAGCTCCTTCTTTTATTGAATGGTTTGTTAATTTACCTAGTGGTAATGTTAATTAACTCTATTCTAAACACCTAGAATCAATTGTATTTCCTTGTAAAGTTAGAGGTTGAAAAATGCCTTTTAATAGGCTAATTATTATAACACTTGTTTCGACTTTGTTAGTTATACAAAGAATAACATAACATGCGTCTTCTAAAAATAACCGCTCCAAAGTAACTATTAAAAAAACGGCTTAACATATTATAAATTATATTTGTATTAATTTATTTATATTATATTACATGATTATACATAATTATTATAATATATTATAGTATTTTATCTTTATAATTGTACTTAATTAGGATATAAATATGTTTGGGCATCGATTATATTATTATATTGAGATTTTTAACTTTTAAAACTTTATTTGGTTACGAAATAAGAGAAATTATGATCATTAAAATGTTACATATTCATTTGCCGTCTCCCTATATTGGGGTCGGCTTCCAGTCTAACCAGATGCAGCTGAATACCAGTATTTTACATGGAGCGACTGTCTATCTGACCTCCACAACACAGTTACGGGGTAAATTCGTGAATTCCACGTCATGATTCGATAATATTTTGATGACCACTTTTTTTTCGTGTTCTTTGACGAAATATTTGTTATAAGCCTTAAATACTTATACAAAAAATGTTTAAATCAATTATACATAATATGCTTTTTTTTAAATTACATGGGACTTAAACATAACTGTCGAAATGTTGGTGTACTATTATGTACACCTCTGCCGTACCTTCCGGGGAATACAGGCGTGATGTTATGCTTGATGTTAAAATTCCGCCATTTTATTCTGATGTACAGATTAACTATAGCATTAGTTAAAATAATATTCTAAACAAAATACAAGATTGTCAAAATACATAGATTGTGTGATATCGTTATGATTAAACTCTTCCTTGTAATAAAGGGGGATAGTTAGTTTATCTTAAAGGTAAGTCACTAATATCTTACTCACCCTAACTCACTCACCCACCCACTCACTCACTCACCTACTTACCCACTCACTCACTCCCACTCCACTCCACTCCTCACTCTATCTAACTTTCTTAAGTAAAAAATACATTTATTTCAGACCAAGTAATTGTCCATAATGGTTAATAATAAAGGTTTTAAAATTACGTTAGTATGCATCATTCAATAAAATTCAAATAATAAACAAAACAATAATATAAAATAAACTAAAAATTACTACTGTTGGTTAGAATGGTTAAAGATCTGCTAGTTATATAATAAACTACTTCAATAGTGAATGGCCATGTTAGTCAACTATGACGCTGATTAAGAGCACTAGAGAATGGTAATTCCCTTTTCAATGACTTATTTAATTTTATAGTTAAAAAATATTAAAAATTTTCTTTCTCGTGATCAGACGAACACGAGAAATTAAATGACGTCACTCTGGCTCGAGTTTTTTAGTTTTTCTATAATGAAACGGTTTGCTGTCGCAGCACGTTTCATTTGATACCCATATCATGAATATTTAAAAAAAATGTCCGCCATCTTTGGTAGTTCGCCATATTGGATTTAGAATGACGTCACATAGCTAACCATGCATTGTCATTTCAACTATTACCGTTTCTCAGCTGGGCTAATAGTCGACGCATCGAATAACTATGCCTTTGTTTTAATATAAAAATCCCATTCTCTTTTTATACCGTCTTACAGATGCAATAGTAGTCTTGCCAGTGGCGAAGGGTCCATACGACCCGATTCCTGCCGGATTTTCCTTTGAAAAATGGCACAGTCAGTATTCCATAGAAAAAACAAATACCAGTCGAATTGAGAACTCGTCCTGTTTGAAGTCGGTTAACGAATAATATAATCATCTACCCGAAAGATAAATTAACTATCCCTTAAGTTAACTTTCCGACGAATAGCTACATTGAACGTTCTAGATATACCTATGTTCCTATCAAATATACTGATCTAATGGTTTTAGTTATATATTCTCTTGTAAAACCGTGCTTTGTATATTTTTGTGGTTTGATAAAACGTCCTTTTTCTAATAATAAATGGTGTAAACAGACCTCATCACGAAGCCGTCAACCTAGCATTCTGTACATCTAACTAAGTAACTTTACGCACAAATTATTGCTGGGAAACGACTTTTCAAATTCATTTGTGAACATAGGGTAAAAAATTTACAGATGTTTTATAAATAAATGTTGGTCCATACTATGTCCCGCCAGAAGGCATACAAAAAATCTACTGTCTATTAACAAAATAAAAACCAAAAAAGAAAGTTCAAAACTAAGTTAGTCACTTGTCTTTTTTAAACTTTCACGATCAAAACACATTATAATACACCGGGTATTTTCGCGAATTTTTACCTTTAATATTAGCCCGACGTTTCGACCGGATTGCACCAGCCGTGGTCGCGGGAAGACTGAAGTATTGGAGGTACCGCCACAGCAAAGCGAAGGTGTTTATTCTACTACCCTCACTTGATCTTCATAAATGCTAATTAGGGCCGGTTCACACTAGGACAGCACACTACACTAACAGTGTCCGCATACTGAGATAATTTCACTTGACGAGTACACTTAGTGATCACTGGATTCCAAGCGGGAGAGAGTCTGAAGCCGTCTTCGCCGTCTTGCGTTCGTTTGAATCCGGTCGAAACGTCGGGCTAATATTAAAGGTAAAAAGTCGCGAAAATACCCGTTTACATTATAATAAGTTAGTCACTATTTCATGTCAAACACTAAAACTTTTTGGGAGTGAAAATCATAATACCTATAATATCACATTTTACGGTAAGACTCAATGTAACGCCCTCAAAACATTGTGCTGATGGATATATTGAATAGTACGGGGATCGAGGACGTGTTTAAAGTAAAAATCTTAAATTAAAAATGTATGTTATTTAAAAAAAAAAACTTATGATAAAGTTGAAACTTTGACCTCCAATATGTCCGTAATTAGAAGGTTCCCAGGAATGGTGTAGAACTAAAAAAAATCGCTAAGACGGGGAGAACAAGTGCCTTTCGGCTTCGTTAAGTCTTGTTACATCCTTTATATCAGCTACTTGATAGCATCTATATAAGACCTAAGTCACGGGCGATTTTAACGCAAAGATTTTGTATCTAACACTACATTTTGAACTTATCTTTAAACAAGTCCAAAGTGTTTACATTATTTAAGGTACGACTTTTACTCATAACTCTTAAATCTCATACTACCCACATAAATATACAAAACGCGTTATATAACCCATGAAGTGCCTACTAGTATATAAATATATACATAAAATAATATACATAATAATAAATAGATATAAGTGTCTACTGTAGATATATACATTGTATTTAAATGCTAAGCCTTGTCACGTTTTTGTTGTGAACTAGTCTATTTAGACGCGGTAGTCGGTAAAGTTGGAAAAAAGGAGGTATTCTGTGTTCCTTCTCAAAATCTTTTCATCACAATCAGCCGGCAATCAGCGGATAGCAAAGTAATATGAAATTACTTTTTTGCAACACGTCATTTGTATACCCCCTCCATCCCCTTCGTGAGGTTAAAGGCCACCCCTCCACCACAGCATAACTTGCTATCATCTGCCTAGTCTTGTCCCAACTATGTTGGGGTCGGCTTCCAGTCCAACCGGATGCAGCTGAATACCAGTATTTTACATGAAGCGACTGCCTAACTGACCTCCACAACCCAGTTAGTTATACGATATCCTTTGGTAAGTTTGGTTGTCAGACTTTCAGGCCACTGACTACCCGTAACGACTGTCAAAGATTTACAAATGACAGCCGGGACCAACTGCTTAACGTGCTTTCCGAGGCACGGAGGAAACTCGGTATGTAATGGGTGGTCACCCATCCATGGACCAACCTAGGCAAGCGCGGCTTAACCTAAACATCGACCTGATCGATATCGCTTGCTTATTTAATGCGACCCCCACTGTGGAAACCGGCATGTCCTAGAACCAACCAAAAATTCCAAGGCATGTGACATCTACCAACGCGCACTGGGTCCGCGTAGTGGATTGCAGCCCACTCTCTTCATGAGAGGAGGCCTGACCTGAGTCCCAAGGCTGATTTGTGATCGGTTGATGACAATAGGCTCGTCCGTATTACATATTATTTAAACATAACTGTGCTATAAGTACCTATAAGGTACTCCTCTGTTCGTGTTCCGTCGGTGATTACACGCGGGGCCAGTTCACAACAAAAGTTATAATAAATTCAGCTACATTGTATGTTTATAAACAGTATTACGTTGTGTTGCGTTCAGTTCGCGTATTATATTAATTACCGGTTGTACTTAAAGTATGGAGCATCATCTGTAACCATTATGTTTCGATTAAATAGAGGTTTACCGTATGCATTAGTCGTTTTATTATATTACTTGTAACCCTGGCCCAGTTTATTTAAAGGCTAATTTCCACCAAATGGCATCAGATCGGAAAGGTAAGAACGGATGCGGCACATACGACCGGCTCCGTACTTTTAAGGCCCTTCTAACCCTAAAATTAGCAACTCTATTTGTTGTGGTTCAAACTTCGTTTGAAAACTGTTAAAATAAAGTTCTAATCAGCTTGCACTACAAAGCGGTTGTTACGTCAGTGCGAAATGAGTGTTTTTTGGGATTTACAAAAAATCTATTGATTGGATCAAAAAAATAAAACACATAAGACCTGCTTTATAGTTAGTTCAGTTAGTATGCAAAGTTTCATGATCTAATTTGAAGAACTTTTTGAATACCAGCGGTTTATTGTACGATTTGGAGGTAAATTTGGATTTTTTTTCTATCAAGAAAAGTTTATGGAATCGTGTTTTCGTCACACATTGTACTTAACATGAATCCTCAACTTTACCATATATTTATTTCAAAATTAATGCTGCAGTATTTTAGGCGTAACGGAGGATCATGCTGTCATTTGAGGGATATATAGCCCTTAATACGTAGACCTTATGCTCGTTTAAAGATTGTAATATCCGATGCGATGGCATGCGATGCGAGCCGTTTGGTGGAAATCATCCTTAACTTTACAAATCTTCGACATTTCTTTATTTTAGGTAAAGAAATCTCGAAAAACACAAATTTACAAATTTTCTTAGTAGGTATTATAATCTGTTTCGTAGTTTGCAAGAACAACGCCTGAATGATTTTATTATAATACCGTGCTTTTATAATTCTCTGTAATATAAAAACTATTTTTAGCTTCTAGTTGTTTGTAATAAGTTATTTAAAAATATAAGTAAATAGAATTACTTTAATTTTTAGACACCCTAAAGGAACCTACACATTTTCTCAAACTCGTCGATCGATGAACGATGAATTAATTTATCCTTCACATTTTATTAGTCGATTCGACAAAATTGAGGATTTTATAAATTGATGAATTTATTTCATTTTAAATATTTTATTTTAAAGTAAACGTAACGTAACCCCACCCGCCAACGATTAAATATTTAAAAAATCACGCTTGGATATTGAAATCCTATAAGAACCCAGAACAGTGGCTTTTCCTCGCTTTTTACAAAACGCATGCTTCCCCCGTATTTATGAAGATAGTTCACTCTGAGTTAAATTGCTAAATACCCCATAATCGTACCTCCATTTTTTCTGAAGATATTTTTTAGTAGGTACTGTAGTTTCCTAAATACAGGCTGCAAGTAAAGGGCATTGAGTCGCAAGCATACCCGAACCGGTAATTTAGTAAATGATTTTAGACTACCCTTAAAAGAAATTTCTCGTCGGTTAAAAAATATTGTACTGTTCCATACATTTTGACCGTGTTTATATTGCACTTTTGTATGAAACAGTAGATTGTTTTTCGATGATTGATGAGGGATGGGAGGTCTAGAATAATGTATTGAATTCATAGTCACAATTTGCGCGTCAATGTTTCCGATGTCGTGTGTTCATTTTGTAGAAGTAGTAACACAATACAGTACAAGTAATAGTAATCATGATGAAACCTCGTTTTGATTTTTAATAATATAAAAGTGATTTCCCAAATTTAGTTTTTATTTTTTCGTAGTATTTGCCATTAAGGCTGTCTAGATCTCAAAACAAAAAGTCTATAAATCAAATCAGGCTTAAAACAGCACCAAAACCCAGCCTAATCGTCCTAATCGTCGTTCACAGTTTTCTACTACGTATTTTAGATGGGGAGAAGAAGTGGCGGAACAAACACCCCAGCTTCCCGACAAATAGTCGTATTCCCTAGTTCATAAAGTAGCATTTAATTTGATAAGTCCTAGATTAATTAGCAAATAGAGTGAACTATCTTTCAGCTGTAATCGATTAAAAATACTTTAACGGATTTGTAAAATTACCCTCGTTCTATGAGACGAAAGTTTTCGAGCCCAAGGAAAGGACGACACTTTTTGAATTGAAACTTCTACTTTAAACTTTTGAAGTTTTCATTCAGATATTCGGTTGAATTCTGCGCCCGTAAGCCCAAAAAGCGGTAACTCATCAAGTGTATGTTCCGAGAAAACGAGGAATACTCATCTAAAACTATTTATCACTTATTTTCTGCAAACTGAGATTTAGAACACATTTTTCTTAGTGATTTATTTTGATTAGCATCTGATGTTTCAAACTGTCAGATGAACAAATACTTAAAAAAAGATAGTTTTTGCTTATTATGAGATACCGCTCTTTGGCTTACGGGGGCACAATTTAAGTTTATTTCTTGCATTTCACTATCTCGCGTGGAACAGCAGAACACTATGTCAGTTGACATAGAATGCATGCTGAGCGTAGTCAAGAATTGCAAGAACTGTACCAAAAAGTCTCATAGAACAAGAGTAGCGCACAATCCGATAGACACAGCTGCCTGTAAGAAGCCAGGAAAAGAAACGCCCAAGTTTCTTAATACTCCCTCGTTTCTATGTTTCTTTTAATAATTCTAAAGGGCGGTTTCTTTACCTTGCTTGTTTCAGGAGTCAGAACTTCAACGGAAATAGTGACGCGACATTTTATCGATATGGACCACGGCATACCTCTGAACATCCACGCGAGACCTCGCCTGGTGGGCCGCAGACCGAACGAGATTGTGAACATAGAAACTGATGTTTTTCAAGAGAAATCTTATAAGCAGTATTCTTCGCAGCATTTAAGAGACGCCTTAATTGCCGTTAAGAAAGGCTACAGTGTTTACGCAGCGTCGAACAAGTATGGTGTCCCGAGAAAAACTTTGAGGAATTGGATGGAAAAGTATGATATCAAAAGTCAGTTTTCCAAAGGTAGGCGCGGGGCAAGGACGCAGATATTGGATCCTTTAGATCTCATGGTTGAAGCCAGGTCAGAGAAATATGAGGATCCGTTGTAATGTAAGTCTTTTTGTTATCTTGCCAAATGTTAGGTTTAAGATTTTTGGTACTGGTGTTGGCGGGTACTCTTTTTTTGCGATATTCAGGACGGTAATTGAATAGATTTTGGGTCATTTTCACTGGGACAAACCATTTCAAGATGCTCATATTATTGTAACCTACCTAACTTAGGACCCATGAATCATCATCAACCTAGCCTTTTCCCAACTATGTTGTGGTCGGCTTCCAGTCTAACCCGATGCAGCTCAATACCAGAATTTTACATGGAGCGACTGTCTTTGTGACCTTCACAACCCAGGGTTGGTGATCGAGCACGTGGTCTCGTGCCTTCGACTCTACTCTGAATCACCAAACGCTCTATGAAAGTATTGTTGTGGGTGACGTGTCCAAATAATCTGAGAATTCGTAATTGCACAAGCGACGACAGTCTTTGTTTTACTCTTACTTAAGCATTTTAGATTGATGAGAATAATCTTGACCTCAAAATGGAAAAAAGTATAGCTATATTTATAGCTTCTTCACCAAATCACTCACTCACTCAGCTGTTCGTAAAACGAGAGTACCTGCATTCCTATCGAACTGTATTTAGTCTTACTACTATTATGGTACTACTAATTACCTCTGCCATTACATAGTATGTAACTATGAAGTATTTATGGCCGTATTCTCAAACGATACTCAATTTTAAGTCTCTGCAATGAAAAAAAGGCGATCAGTTTTGTTCTAGAAAGCGACACATCGTGGTCGCGTAGTGGGCGAGGTCCCGAAGAACTTCAAATAAGTCTTTCTGTCAAAGTGACAGTGACATATGTCATAGCGGGGACTTAAAATTAAGTATCGTTAGAGGATACAGGGATTATTAGAGTTATAAGTGGAATAATGTAGATTTTTCTATCAATATACTATAAACTGCTATTCGTTTAGATAATTGGAGTTTGTGTCTACAGGGAGCTAGCGTTAAGAACCAAAGATTGTTAAACGTAGTCAAAGTAATGTTAGCGTAGGGAATTACTGCTACCTGAAGTGAAAGTGGCGCATCTATGCAAATAATGCAAAGAAAAATAAGCCTTACTTACCAAAGAAGGCGTATCTACTAAGGCTCACTTTTCCCCGTGCCCTCTTTCCAGTTGCGCCCCTTTTACTGAAGGCAGCATTATGGGCATATCTTTACTTAATACATTTTGAGCAGACATCCTGATGATCGTCATCCACAATCCTGTTCCCACCTGTATTATGTCCAGCTTCCAGTCTAACCGAATGCAACTGAATACCAACATTCGACATGGAGCGACTGCCTATCGGACCGCCCTGGTGCAAAAGACTGGTTTTAGAAATTTTGTTCTTTTGACTACCCATACCGACTCACAGATTCACAAATGATAGCTCGGACAACGGCGTACGTGCTTTCCGAGGGTCTTGGATTGTAATGAATGCGTTAGCCATTACATACCAATTTACGGACCGATCTTGACTGACTGTGAAGTCGCAACGATTCTGATGATGCCACTGGTATTTCAGTCAGTCGGCGGTGAACACTTATCAGGGCGGTCTATTTAATTTCCACAGAATATCATAAAGAGCAAAAAAAAAATTGTTATTGCTTTTGGTCAGAAATTAAAGGAGCATACCCATTCTCAAAAATTCGTCGATCGTCAAGAATTCCACAACATTTTGTGTCTGTAAATTTATAATTCGTGTTAATAATTATTATTGAGTTATTTATTTATTTAACAGTTTATGTACAAACTACAAACAGAAAAGAAGAAAGGAATAGAAAAATAATTACAAAGGTGATGCTATGCCTTTGGGAAGCAATAAGAATTAAGTATTCTAAAAAGTATGTACGTGTATGCATATTATCTTAATAGATAAATACATAAAGATATGTCCCTGTATGATATACATCATATGTCTAGTCTAATCTATACTTCATAATTATTATTTAATTCAGCGAATGTCAAAGTGCAAAAACAGTGGGGTTGATTGTCGATAAAAAAAATCGATCGCTGGTCCGTTATTCATAAATCGACGTCTAATGAAAACCGTCGATGTCAATTATATCAGTGCCAGAAACAAACTAAAAAATATAGTTTCCAAGAACTCTGTAGATGGCGTTGAACTGACTACGTTACTTGGTGCCAAAGCCAAAACGCTTGAAAAAAAAAACATTGCGTCACGTCACATACGCTCGTTGACTGACACTTTCGTTTGCATAAGCTTCCGAATATGACCTAGTTTTCTCGCGCTTTGATAAAATCTGTTTTATACGTTCCGTTCCTTGCAGTAACTTACCAAGTTCAGCGCCATCTATCCAGCGACTAGGGAAGAGCTAAACAGAAAATCCGTCACTAGCAATGTCGTCAATCGAACGTAATAATCGGTGTGAAAGTACTCTTAACGAAGCCGAAAAGCATATGTTCTCTCCGTCATTGCAATCATTTTTTGTTCTACACCATACCTGGGAACCTTCTAGATATGGAGAAATTGGGGGTAAAATTTTCAAGTTTTTCACAAGTATTTAGAAAAATACATGTTTTGTTGTAATGATTTTTTACGTTAAACACCTCCACGACCCCCGTTCTATTCAATCCATCCATCAGCACAATGTTGCGGTAAATTTTGGTTATACCGTAAAACGTTACTTTTCACCCCAAAAAAAAAAAGTAGTTTCCCAGCAATAATTTTTGTGTAAAGTTACTTAGTTTGATGTACAGAATGCTTGGTTGACGGCTTCATGATGAGTCTGTTTACACCTTATATACTCTTTGACGTCCGTCCGTCTCTCTCACTCGCACTCATCTGCAGACGTGCGCGAGAGAGACGGTTAGATGGACGGACGTTAGAGAGTAAGGTCTCAGGAATACAAAGAGCTCTTGCGTTTGTCTGACGTCCGGCATAGGGGCGCTATTAGTGAACATTTGTGAACTGTATTGTAAAACTAACCAAATGTCGGGGCTGGTTCAGATTTTGGCCACGCGCCAAAGGATCCTTGTGCAGCTACATTTTTCTTAGTGTCGGAAGATTTTCGTTTAGCGTGAGCGCCATGCATCATGTTACAGATAAACAAAAACATATTTGTACAGACGCTGCCAGAACATCAAGCAACTACAATCTGTCAAATTTCTTTAATAGATTTTCAAATTTATGGCTAAAGCATTAGGCTCAATGTTGATTGGGAAAATTTGACAGTTCGAGTAGCGTGATGTGTTGGCGCGTCTGTCTTTCCCAGCTGAAGTAAATCATTTAATACAAAAATTAAAAAGTTACAGATTATTTATGATTGTACTGAAACTCACAATTTCATAAAATATTACTAAAGTGCCAATAGTTTATTACTTGACCAAAAACTATAGACTTATTATGATTATTCGAATAGTCCGATAAATAATTACATATTACAACGAATTGAGAAACACCTCCTTTTTTGAATTCGGTTAACAGAAAAGTCAATGATGAGTATACTATACAAGTTCATATTTTTACCTGATTTTGATGTTTATTATTTTCCAAATCTAGAAGAAAATTAATATTAATTAATAATAAAAATAACAAATAAATAATTAATTAGTAATAATTATTATTTTTTGATTAACTTAAATTTATAGAAAATAGATCATTTGGTCTGTTAGTTCTGTTACCCAACTGCGACAGCCCAAAAGCTGGGAAATGTTTAAATTGTAATGTTAATTATGATTTTCCGACTATTCGTCTAATCTGACTACATTGATTAAAACATATACATAGTACTTAATCCACTAATTATAAGTCATAGCTCTGCCCCCTACGGGAATTAAAGGCGTGATGTTATATTATAAGTCAAATAATTATATTTTTAGTTCCTAATTCGCCAAAGTAGTGTTAAACCAACCCAAATATTTAGTAAATTATTTTTTTTTGTTTGTTAATTATTTTTATAATTATTGTTGATTTTGTTTTTCACTGGCAACGACTAATAGTAAGTAAATTAATTATAGAGAAAATAATCATCGTATTAAAAATAATATTGTACTTAATTTTTCTAATGTGTGAATTATATTAATTATACTATTTTTGTAATTTAATTAGGTTGTAGAATTATAAATAAGGGATGTAGTGATTTTCTTTCCTTACAAAGTGGTCGGCTTGATAGAATAATTATATATGTAACTAGCGGACGTCACGCGGTTTCACCCGCGTAGTTCCCGTTCCCGTGTGAGTACGGTGATAAAATATAGCCTATGTTACTCAGGGTGAATGTAGCTTTCTAATGGTGAAATATTTTTTGAAATCGGCGCAGTAGTTTTTGAGTTTATTCATTACAAACATACACACAAAAATGCAAATCTTTCCTCTTTATAATATTATAAGTGTAGATTTATAATTGAAATAATTAGGGAGTTTTCCTAACAATAGCGACATCCCGATTCCCGCCCTATTGGCAGGTTTCGTTATCGCAAAGAAATTAGCAATAACATGTATTAAGAATTATCAGCGTCATAATGTCCCAAATTATTAGTGGTCGACGCAACATGTCTTCTTCCATACTTGTCTATTAAATTACTCGCCATCTTATCAGATACCAAATAAACCAGTTAATATTTTAGTTTGTTATTTTGATTTGTTTCAAAAATGTAAGATAGAAAATTAATGTTCTATAGTACTCTTAACGAAGCCGAATGGTACTTACCTGGGAACCTTCTAGTTGCGGAGATATCGGGGCTAAAAATTCCAACTTTTTCGCATGTTTTTTTTAGTACAAGTTTTGAATGTTATAGTTTTACTTTAAATACCTCCATGACCCGTTTACTACTCCGTTTACATCTATCAACACAATGTGTTGAATGCGTTACATTGAGTTTTACCGTAAAATTTGATTTGTCACCTCAAAAATGTAGTTTCCTTGCAATAATTTTTGCACAGAGTTACTTAGTTTGATTTATAGAGTGCTTGGTTGACGGTATCGTGAAGGGTCTGTTTACACCCTGTATGTGTACTCCAAAAAATGGCAAATTAGTAGCCGGGACCACGCGGCAATATTGTATACTAAATTAATTATAAAATAATCTAATTCTAATTTATTTACACTTTTTTTTTATCAAATGTTTAGTAAAATTGTACCAATTGTTCTTATTTTACAATAAGCCAAAATAATTATTAATCGGCAACATATAATTGATGTACTTAACTAAATTGTAGGTAAAATAATTATAAGTTAATTACTTAATTATGTAACGTACCTAATTATAATTATTCTGCGATTTTTTCGTGATTTTAATTCTCATTGAGTATGATAAAGCATTCCGGATTTACTTAACTATTTTAAGCTTGCACGGTTTAGAACTAAACATATACTGTCACTAACGGGATATATTCCGTGATTGGGACAAAACCTAGTAATACTGTGAGTGCGTTTTGCCGTGACTTAGTGTCGAGTTTGAGTAGTGCCGCACTAATCAAACTCGACACTAAGTCACGACGCCTAGACATGCGCACTACTAATGCGCGTAGCAAAAGACTTAGAAAGAGGGTAGATCTGTCTACCCTCTTACAGCATCAAATTCAGTGTTTTAATTGCAATTCACTATAAATATTCTAGTTCACTAGTTAGCCATATTTCTTATTTCTATATTAAATAAGCAAATATTTGACAGCTATTTGCGACGTTGCCAACTTTTTGGAAACGCGCTCTTAACATTATCACTTATTCGTGTGGCGTGTTATTTTATTCTTCCAAACCTTGATTTTCCCTTTACTGGGAAACGTCTTACTACTGCTTTGCTCTTTGCCTCTTCCCATTTTATTTTCTCTATCTTTCAGGAATCTTGATGAAATGTCATAAACCCTGACACAAAAAGTCCTATCGATGGGAACCATATCATACTCAATGGGAACATAATCGTAGAGTAACATGCCAGTATGTAGAAGCTATGTGTTACGGGTGATTGTATGTACGGATAATAAGTATAAATAATAATGATTTTTGTCGTGTAACATCTTGTTTTATTTCGATATACGTATAGAATGTAGCTGAGAAAGTTATTGAAGTAAAAAGGTACACTAGTCCCCAGTTTTACCTGAATCCTCTTACTCTATTATATGTGTTGTAAGAGGGGCCAAGCAATACGGAGCACTGAAAGAACAAGGGAAATAACGTTACGCTGCAAATTTCCCATTGGTGGTCTAAAAACCTTCTTTCGAAAAAGATGTGCAGACTAGTTTGGGCCAAAAGAAAGAAGATATTGCGAGAAAATAAAATACCAATCTTTTAATATTGTTTCCCGCACTGGGATTGCGTTGTAGCCTGCTAATTATAAAAACCTAAGAAAAATTGAATTTCGCGGGCTACCCTGGCGCCTTAAGGCCTATCTGTTTGAATCCCTGCTTTGGGAAAAATCAAGATTGATTTTTTAAGGGCTAATTGGAAATTTGAGAATTGCTAAACCAGAATAAATCATTAACGGAAAAGTATGTATATTTCCTTTTTTTACACTCTTACTTCACGCTAAACAACTAAACCTCACTACAAATATCTCTTCCGACAGATTTTCCCATCGCAAACGTGCAGTGTCAATACGACAGTCCGTCGGACACGGAACTGGACAAGCCCGGACAGGTCGCCCGACCCCCGGACGACCACACGTACGACACGCGGGACGAACCTCCCGCGTTTATCATACGACATGTCAATAATGTGAGTATTCGTCATCGACCGCTGATT
Organism: Xestia xanthographa; assembly: GCA_905147715.2. Taxonomy (NCBI): domain Eukaryota; kingdom Metazoa; phylum Arthropoda; class Insecta; order Lepidoptera; family Noctuidae; genus Xestia; species Xestia xanthographa. The sequence goes on from LR990667.1 coordinate 23,084,338, forward strand.
TATGGTGTGGCCGGCTTCCAGTCCAATCGGATGCAGCTGCATACCAGTTGGTTACATGGAGCGACTGCCTGTCTGACCCCCTACAACCAAGTACAAGATAAAGGTATATTTATCAGACTTTTGGGCCACTGATGACCTGTAACGACTATCAAAGATCTACCAATGACAGTCGGGACGATTTAACGTGGTTTCCTAGCCACAGAGGGTCATCCTCCGCCGGTCATCCACCGACTAACTTCGTCAGACGTTGCTTGACTTTGATAAGCGACTGCGTGCATGAAATGAAACTCTCTTGAATGTTTTAGCTGAAGTTTTTGTTGACCCTAAACCTTTTTAGGTGTCGTTGTACCTACTCATCATTATGAAAAACTTTAAACTTTTGGACGATCCTCAAATCTTGAAATAAATCTGCAAATTTCTTTACGATTTATGAAGACAGTACAGTGACCCCTTAACAGGCCCCTTATGCCTTTAAAGGTACCCTAAGGATAAACAAAATTTAAGCATATTTATTTAATCCGTTTTTCAGGCCCTACACCTCCAAAGCCGCCCGCACTTCCGCGAGATCAGGCCCAAGATCATGACGATAGGGCCTGGCTCCTCGGCCTCAGTCAACGTCATCCATGTGGGGGACCAGGCGCAGACTCCTAGTATGGTCGGTAGTGACATCTGTTGTTGAGTAGATGAATTAAATGGTTTGGTCATAGCGCCATCTGCTGTTGAGAAGGTGAACTAAATGGTCATCTGTTGTTGAGAAGGTGAACTAAATGGTTTGGTCATAGCGCCATCTTGTGTTGAGAAGGCTAACTAACGTTTTTGGCAATAGCTGCATCTAGTGTCGAGTTGATCAATGAATTCACAAAATTTCACACTTTATTTAGAATGAATATCACTAATTGTTTCATGTATTTTTTTGTAATGCGGTTTTTTTTTCATACATAGTTTGTATTTTTTTGTGTTATTTTTTTAATGTTTAAGACTTTCATTGTTAGACATTGAGTAGTTTTAAATGGCGTTTTTCACTGTCGAAACTGGACACTCTAGTCAGATATCTAGTACAATAGATCACCGCAGTTCTCACGACATGCGACATGAACAGCATCTGCTGTATTTACCTATGAACATTTTTTTTTGTTATACCTATTCAAAATCAAAGCATTTAATATTCCAAGTAGGCCAGTTACAGGCACTTTTGAATTGTCGAAACAAAAATGAAAATTAAATGCAGCTACAGTCCCAGTCACAAGGCATAATAACTTGAGAAAGTACTGTAGTTGCCCATTCCCTAGCGTAGATCTCTATGGAGAAGAACGGGCAAGAATCTCCATGGACTACATTTCACCAAAAAAGAGCGTGTATAACCAAGAATATTAGGACCTTCCCTTACAGCTGCTCCCCTCGCAGCCGTCAGAGTTCAGCATCAACAAGCGGATCCGACGGAGCGAAGTAGTGCTGCGACAAGCCGCGGACTGCGTCAGTCGGGGGCTTACCTTCCAGACTGTCTCCGAGCAGTTCAACATACCTATATCTACCATACGGTGAGTCAATAGGGTAGATGCATGATTTTTTTATCACTAAACAAAGCGTATTAACATCTGAAATAGCAAAGTGAAATTATTTTTTTAATATCTATAAAAAATACTAAGTTATAAACATTTGAAACGGCTGATTAGACAGAGAAATCCGATACAGCGAATGACGTCATTTGCTGTATCGACGTACAAAATCCATACTAAATTCCGTTTATCTAGAAAGAGACAGAAACAAAAGTTTAAATGGTTATAACTTTTATGTTGTTTGACCGATTTATGTGTTGTTTTCGCTTTTTGTCATTATTTTTATAGTACTCTAACATTCCGTATCGAAATAAAAAAAGAAAATTTATGCATGTCCCTATTGTCGAAGAGCTCGTGGTTATACTCTCCGCCAGATAAGTAAGAATTAAAGGTCATTGCTCTTTCCTTAATTTATCTGCGTTAGGTACCCCGACAATACATTATGAATCGTTTTTTATTACTAGAAAAAGTCAAGAATCACGTTAAAGGTCGTTTCGGGACAAGTTTATGTCATTATTTCTGTTTTTGGAATTATGTATTTGAATTAATATATGCGGGTTAATGACCTTTAATTCTTACTTATATGGCAGAGACATGAGAAACGTTAAGCCGTATAAATAATATAGGTGACAAGAATTTGTGTGTATACTACAACTAAATCGACTCCTCCTGTTGAGGAGGAGTCGATTTTACCTTGTAAACCAGAGCGTGATTTTTCAGTAATTGAGTTTTTTTGTTCTAGTATACCACACAAATTCTACATACCTAGGTACCTATGTTACCCGTGCCATAATAACGAATCGATTGACACCTTATTCAACTAAATCGGATTAATAGTTTAGGCGTTACGGAGGAACATACGTAATACAAACATAGACTGCTAAACTCATAACCCTCCCTTTTGGCTCGCCGTAGTCGGGTAAACAGGTCCTCCTCTACTCCTCTAGGAACTCAATAAACAGTAAAACTTGGTGAAGCTAACATTGTTTGAGTACTGTTTCAGATTCTTCATGGCACGGAAGGGCATTCTGCCGCGCCGCAGACGAGGCCGCAGTACTCAAGTAACTATCCCATATTCTAATGCTTGTCTCAACATTGATGGTATTCCCACTTATAGAAATATCCGCCGTGTGTCGTTGTAAATTAAATTGATTTTAAGATGACTAGTGCATCAAGTTACCACAATTTGACTTCTTCAAATCTCAATTCAATCGAAAAATTCAAATCTTCAAATTCAATCTTTCTCCAAATGATTTTAAACCATAAATTTAGACGACCTGATTGGCGCAGCGGTAGTGAGGCTGCCTTACGTTCTTAGGGTCCCGGGTTCGAATCCCGGTCGGAGCAAATGTTTGTGTGATGAGCATGGACATTTGTTTCCGAGTCATGGATGTTTATATGTATAATAAGTATGTATTTACAAACAAAAAGTATCTATGTAGTATATCAACTATCTGGTGTCCACGATACAAGCCTCGTTGCTTAGTGTGGCACTAGATGGCGCTGTGTGTAATGTCGAGCGATATTATTATTATTATAAAGTATTGTTGGTTAAGCTCAAAATCAAATGAGAAAATTTGGCATTTTGTAGTAACTTGTTGCGCTGACGAATGTACTATAAAAAAATCACCAACTTATCTTGAAGTTGTTGCGCAACCTGCAGGCCTATTACGTATCTTTCTGATATCCAGTGACTATCAAGCTTCGGTTGTACACCGAACTTTGATGACAACTGTGAATGTCATAATATTGGTATTACATATCGCACTGAGTGGATATCACTTTACGGTGACTAACAGCCCGGGTACGGGGTAACGTCTTTCACGAAAGCCACTTCAAACTCAGTTGTCATCAATTTGTTGTCCATTAGGCTTACATAATCGAAATAATATAAGTATCGATACGAAAGCGTCTGTCAAAATGAGTTACGGTGACTATCCAGCCACGATGACAACCAATGACGCCATATTTGATCGCGACTGGTCATACATAATACGAAACTAACCTTTTGACAGTTAATTGATGGACACTGAGCCCAGTTACTATCATTTCAAGCTGTCAACAGAGATACGTAATAGGCCTGCTGAACTATCAGAACACTGTCTTGTATGAATCAGAATGTTGGGCCACAAAAGGGATGTATGTAAGGCAATGGGGTAGATGACACACCAATCAATTGAGATACTTTTTAAGAGCTGTCAAACGCGGTTCTCTCATAGATTTTGTATGGTAATAGCCAACTATGACGTCACTGTTTATTCAACTCAATGACTTAACTATTTATTGATTTCAAAGTAACTAAAAATCGGATTTGGCAATTAATTGAAAATAAATCAGGTTTTCAGGCTCAAAATAAAGTGTTTTTTTTTAGAGATTGGTGTCTTGGAGTTATTGTTTTATGGTGTCATCTACCCTATTGTATGTCGCAGAGATGAGAATGCTAAGGGGGATGTGTGGTGTTACACGAATGGATAAAATAATAAATGAGTACATAAGAAGAAGTCTGAAAATGGCGCCGGTGACTGAAAAGTTGTGGTAATAGGTTGTCGTGGTGTGGACATGTGATGCGGAGGGATGAGGAATATGTCGTGAAGAGAGTTCTGAGTATGAATGTGGATGGGTAATACAGTAGAGGAAGACCAAAGAAACGACGGATGGACTGTGTGAGGGATGTTATGGTAAGAAAGGAGATGTCTGATGAGGTGACGAGTTATAGAGAAGTGTGGGAGAAGAAGACATGATGCGCCGACCAGTAATGAATTGGGAGAATGATGGTATCGCGAACACAGTACATAATTTAATTCTAAGATTTATAGTTGGTGCCCATTAAGATCGCAATATCTAATCTCTTCCTAAGAAACAAAACAAATAAACCATTTGTATCATTTTTCATTAGAAAAAAATTTGAAGATCACGATAGATGACGATACAAGACTTGAACAGGATTATTCTTGGATTTCAAAGTTAAGAACTTTAATAAATGTAGGTGGGTCAATGACCGCTTTTGCGATCTTAACTGGCACCAACTATAGATACGTATTTGTTTGTGTGTGACAGCCCACTCGGGCCTGCAGTAGCCCGGAGCCTCCGTTCCACATGCAGCACTTCAAGCTGCCCGACATGGTATCCCTGAGAGCTGACGAGGAAGACCCGCCACCACAGTAAGACAAAACCTTCGTTCCGTCATCTGCCTTCCTCCTCCCAGCTGTATTGTGCTCGGCTTCCAGTCTGACCGGATGCAGCTGAATACCAGTACGTTTCGTGAAGGGACTGCTTATCTGACTTCCACAGGTACCACGGGGTAAGACTACCCTTCTAATAAACATATTTATTCAATCAAAAGTCAAATCAAATTAACTTTAGAATTTTATGTCATCATTTGGGAACTTTAATAATGTCTAAGTAATGCCATTGTTTACCAAATTTTATTTAGGACCTTATTGCTTATGATCTGATCATCATCATCTTCCTGCCCTTATCCCATGTTACTTGGGGTCGGCGCAACACGTTTTCTTCTTCCATTCTCCTCTGTCAACCGTCACGCAATCATTTACACCTTTTTCCCTCATATCATTCCTCACACAATCCATCCATCTTTTCCTTGGCCTTCCTCTCGCTCTCCATCCATCCACATTTATATTCATCACTCTTTTAGTCACATGCGATTCTTCCCTCCTCATCACATGCCCATACCAAGACAGTCGATTCCCTTTTAACTTTTCTGTAACTGGCGCAACTTTCAAACTTCCTCTAATATACTCATTCCTTATTTTATCCATTCTTGTCACACCACACATCCACCTCAACATTCTCATCTCCGCTACATGCAATCTTTTTTCATCCATCTTCTTCACAGCCCAACATTCCGATCCATACAGTACGACAGGTCTAATCACGGACTTGTATATTTTCCCCTTTAACTTGAGAGGCATCCGTGGGTCGCAAGTTGTTCCAGTGACCTGTCGCCATTTCATCCATCCTGAGTTGATCCGGTGCGTTACGTCACGGTCTACTTCACCATCGCCTTGGACAAGCGACCCGAGGTACCGGAAATCGGAACAGATCGGTATGGGTGTTCCGGCAAGAGTTATGGGCGTAGGACTGGAGAGACCGCCGAAATCACAGAATAGGTATTCTGTTTTGGACCTACTTAATTTCAGGCCAACATTCTCCAATCTTTGCCACCACACCTCCAATCTGTTCTGGACCTCTAGGCCACTCTCGGCAACCAACACAATGTCGTCGGCAAACAGCATACACCAGGGAGCCTCTTCCTGAATGTCCGACGTAAGTGCGTCCATTATCAGCAGGAAGAGGTAGGGGCTTAGAGCCGACCCTTGGTGCAAGCCAACAGCCACATTGAAGCTGCCGGTAGTGCCCGCTGTAGACCGGACTTGGGTACTACATCGACTGTACATCGCTCGGATCAACTAAATGATCGCTTATGATCTGATACCTTCTATAAAAGTCAAATTGATTACTTGAGTTAAAGTAATTACTTAGGATACGATTTTTGTTCTGTTATTATTTAGTAATAATAATAAATTCATTTATTTCAGACATGGTCCATAGTTCCATACAGAATATAAAAAATTAAAAATGGCTTATAATACTTAATAGCTTGAAGTTGAAATTGTCAAAAGTTAGAATTCTTAGCTTTGCTTTCTTAGACGGATTTTACTTCGCTCAAATTCTTGTTCTTTAGGCAAGTAACTTGTATGCAAGTTGCAAATTGCATACAACTTGAACGAACTTGCATACAAGCTACAATTTGTATAACGTAGTTAGAACTTGTACATTTTTTATTCAAGTAACATTGAAACTGAACGTGCAAACGTTAGTTGCACGTTTCCAATGAGGGATTTTCTTTTTAGCTCTTCCCTAGTCGCTGGATAGATGGCGCTAGGAGTATGATAATGCAAGGAACGGAACCTAAAAAAAAACTTATTTTAACAAAGCGCGAGAAATGTAGGTTATATTCGGAAGGTTAAGCAAATGAAAGTGTCAGTTAACGAGAGTATGTGACGCGACACAATGTTTTTTTTCCAAGCGTTTTGGCTTTGGCACCAACTATCATAGTAAGTTCAACGCCATCTATAGAGTTCTTGGAAACTAAGTTTTTTTTTTATACCTCAAAAATAAAACCTCTCATTGCATGCAATTTGTACTCTCTTGAAAATGTTTTCAAGTTAAGCAACTTGTACGCAAATGTGACGTCATACTTGCATGCAAGACGTGCCTAATGTAATCGCGCCTTGAACTCAAGTAATTACTTTAACTTGACTAAATATGCCAGGGTTAGATTCTGAATTAAGGCATAAAATAGTGCATGGTCGTGAAGTCAGTCCTCTTTAAATAATATGTATGTTTGCTGGATGATTGGACTATGTCTGGGATCTATAATGGAAATCTGATCTGAACTCAGCAACAGAAGCTTTTCATACAAAAAATACCCTTAGTTATATCGAAGTATTATATTATCTGTGGTTATATAGACGACCCGAATAGCGCAGCGGTAGTGAGGCTGCCTTACATTTTTAGGGTCCCGGGTTCGAATCCCGGTTGGAGCAAATGTTTGTGTGATGAGCATGGACATTTGTTTCCGAGTCATGGATGTTTATATGTATAATAAGTATGTATTTACAAACAAAAAGTATCTATGTAGTATATCAACTATCTGGTGTCCACGACACAAGCCTCGTTGCTTAGTGTGACACTAGATGGCGCTGTGTGTTAATGTCCAGCGATATTTATTTATATACAGGGTAGAGAATTTCAGCGGGACAGTAAAGGGAACTACCTTAACCGTTGTATAGTTGGTGCCAGTTCAGATAACAATAGCGGTCATTGACCCACCTACATTTATTAAACTTCTTAACTTTGAAAACCAAAAATAAGCCTGTTCAAGTCTGGAATCGTCATTTAGCGTGATCTTCAACATTTTTTGTAATGAAAAACGATTCATGGTTTATTTGTTTTGGTTCGTACGAAGAGATATTAGGGAAAGGGCAATGACCGCTATTCTCATCTTAACTGGCGTAAGACGATTTTCGTGTAGTTACAACGGTAATTCCTCTTAAAGTTCTTCCACTGAAAGTTTCCACCATTGAAATATGCACATTAAATACATAATAACAAGGTTAATTTTCGTATGTAACGCTACTGTACTTGATTTGATTAAAGTGTGTTTTATAGATTTCAGTCTAAGTGCATAGGTTAGACTCAAAAGAGGTATCGTGAAAATATCTCGTGTCTGTAATTACATCTATTCTAAGGCATCTGCTATTTAAAACCTAAACATGTAACTTTGTGAATATTAGTATATAGAATCTCAGTAACTTAATAAAAATTGTATAAATATGATAATGTAGCTGTAGAATTTATGAATATAACGCACTTTCAGACGGTTAAAGTCGTCAGTGGACAAAATAGTTCAAAGCGTCTTGGGTGCGATTCCCAGGTCGGGCAGTGTTTTTGGGCTTTTTCATCAGGAATTTCTCAGAAGCAGTCCAGAATCTGGATTTGACGGTTTTTTGTTTTCTGGGAATCTTATCGAACTAGGTTTAGTGTCGTGGCCCGTGGGCTCTCTAACTAGAATAGATTGGAGCTCTCGTGCTTGAGCGGGGTTTGTTTGACGGAAAATGTGCACTTCGCAAAATGTGCATTTGGCAAAAAGTGCTATTTTCAGAAGTGAAAATTTTGCGAAACAAGATGTGCACTTCTCAAGATGAGCACTACAAAAAAAATCGGCCAAGTGCGAGTCGGACTCGCGCACGAAGGGTTCCGTACCATTATTTAAAAACATTAGACAAAACTGCAAAAAAATCACGTTTGTTGTATGGGAGCCCCCTTAAATATTGATTTAATTCTGTTTTTAGTATTTGTTGTAATAGCGGCAACAGAAATACATCATCTGTGAAAATTTCAACTGTCTAGCTGTCACGGTTCATGAGATACAGCCTGGTGACAGACAGACGGACAGACAGCGAAGTCTTAGTAATAGGGTTCCGTTTTTACCCTTTGGGTACGGAACCCTAATAAAAACCGTTTGCCTACTATTTTTTTATTCATTTGACTGATTTTTAGCATGATCATGCCAAATAAATGGGATCAAGCTAAAAATCGTGCACATTTTGCGAAATGCACGTTTTGCGAAGTGCACATTTTACGTCAAGTGCACATTTTGCTTTGTGCACATTCTGCTTCAAACCCCTTGACCGTTCGCTGGATTAGACTATAAGTAATAGGATGGACCTTTGAGTAAAAGTGCTTTAATTTATCCTATTGAATTTATTACTTTAGATTTCATGGTTTTCCCTTAATTTAATTGATCATGTTTGTTAGAGAGATTTGATTCATATGCTTATGATATCGATTGATGTCAAAAAAGTACAGGATGTTATTTTGTTGAACTTTAGTTGATTCGATTCCCGAGTGCGACAAGTGAATTTTCGAAAATCTGTGAATGCAGATTTGTTTCTTTTTTAAAATAAAGGAATGTTTCCTTTGAGTAAAGTTTGCTATCTCCAGTATTTAGAGTAATTTCCCTCCAGGTGACATTAAAAAATTCCATCCTGTAAATCAGAAAGTGCAGGGTGTGGTATGGACCACCAAACTGAACACCTTTCTCCATGACACCATCATCCTCAAAGCAAAAATAGTACGATTCTGAAATAAGTGGGGAAACTTTGTTATTGCAATCGAGGCGGAATTCACACCCGAGCAGCAGGCGAGCTTGTTATGGAGTCGAGAACTGCAGTAACAAATGCCCACGTGTATCAGTTTTTCAATACACTTCCTCGAAAACTGGCTCTTATCGCACTACGATTGGGTTCGACATGCAATGTATTTCACGTGGATTGTTTTCATTGACAAGACAGGCTGGATCTGAGTGAGATTATTTAGGGGCTGATTTAAATTTAAAATTACATGAAAGTTTGACGTGCCATATCCTTGAATATGACCACACTCTTCTGATATAATACGCTTCATAGTATGCTCACATTTTGTCAGTAACTTACGACTTTATAAATCTCAAAGTGTGCTAAAGATACTAATAAACCTGTGAATCTAATAGGAAGATCTCTTATACATATTTTTTTCAATGTAAGCCTTTAATATGTTAAAAAAGACAAGAAGAAATATTAATGATAAAAACATCACAATGTTGTTACTATATAGTTGGTGCCAGTTAAGATGAGAATAGCGGTCATTGACCCACCTACATTTATTAAACTTCTTAACTTTGAAAACCAAAAATAAGCCTGTTCAAGTCTTGAATCGTCATCTATCGTGATCTTCGACATTTTTGTAATGAAAAACGATACATGGTTTATTTGTTTTGGTTCGTACGAAGAGATATTAGGGAAAGGGCAATTACCAATATTCTCATCTTAACTGGCACCAACTATAGTATTTTCAGTAAATGTTATAAAACAATGTGTAGGTATATGTGATACTCAGATCAATCATTTTGAAGCCTAACAATATTATCCAGTGCAAGATATACAAAGGTACAATTCAGAAAGCGACCAATCCTAGATCGCAGTAACACGACTGGTTCCGGTGTACTTACTTAGGTAACTCTATGGAAACGGCTTCCGGCGGCAGTGTCGCCAACTCATCACCAATATTCCTGACCTTATCCCGCCTGACAACGTATTTTAATTATTTCAGGATTTTATCTGTGGATTAAGCGTAAAAAATAACAAACAAACTTACTTTCGCATTTATAATAATAAAAAAGCATTCCACTCTCTGAGCAATTTAAATAAAAAAAAAAAAAAAAATTAAACTACAAATGTCGACAAATTAAATTAAAAATTACATAAAAACAGCAGTATGGTAGGGAGCGTTCAAGTATTACGTAACGAGTGTAAGGGGGGGGTTTGAACTACGCGTTACGTAACATTGTTTTTTTAACACTTCCGAATAAAAAAGGTATTTTAGCGACTTTCCGGTACTTTACGCCACATAACTGTGACTTTTAGGTAAAAAAGATCACTTGGTGGTAACGTGTAACGTAACGTTTTACTAGGGGGGAGGGGGGAGGGGTACTGAAAAAAGTTACGGCGCGTTACATGAGGGGTGGGGGGGGGGGGTCAAAAAAAATTGCGTCACGTAATATTTGAACGCTCCCTTACTTTCTCTAACTATATCATCCGATGGTTTTATGGAATTCTAATCTATCTGAAGATTCAGAAGCGTTGTCATAGAGTTACGTTCAGACGCCAGTATATCAAGTTCCCCGAAATTGGTGTCGATCCGGTTGTGCACACACTAAACTTTATTTTAGCTATTGCTATCTTTTACTAAAAGGCAGTGCAGAAAAGAACGGCTATAGCTATGAACTAAGTTAGAGATATCAAACTAGTATAAGCCGTGCACTTCACCGTGTTTTTAGTCGACATGTTTTTACGTGCACCCTTCATTTGTATGGAAATATTAGTTCCAACTAAATTTGACAGCTCTACTTTACGTCCATCTCTTTCTCGTTTTATTAGAGAGAAAAAGATAGCAATAGCCTAAATTAAGTTTAGTTTGTGCACAACAGAATCGACACCATTGTCAAATTTTCTCAATGAACCTTGAACCTAATACTTCAGCGATAAAGTTGAAAATCAATTAAAGAAATTAGACAGATTGTAGTAGCTTGATGTACTGGTACAACCCATCGCGTCGCTGCGCTCTGGCGTAATGGTGGCTTGCGGTTACGGCCGCCTTCAAAATTGTACCTTAAATAACATAAAACTAAATTATTGTACACAGTCAGGGAAATGTATTGTGCAGTACAAGATTGGCTCTCAATGGTAAGGAATTATAGTTGTTATTTGCATCTGCGCAGTCACAGTCCTGTCATAGATACTTCACATCATGTCATATCAACGTGCATAACATGATATACAGGGTGTAAACAGACGCTCCACGAAGCCGTCAACCAAGCATTCTGTACATCAAAGTTAGTAAACTCTACGCAAAAAATATTGCTGGGATATAACTTTTTTTTTGGGTAAAAAATCACGTTTTACGGGAAAACTCAATGTTACACACTCAAAACATTTTGCTAATGGATGCATTGAATAGTAAACGGATCATAGAGGTATTTCAAGTTACCTCAAAAACTAGTAAATAAAAAAAACTTTTGAAAAAGTTAGAACTTTGAACTAGAAGGTTCCCAGCAGGGGTATTCTAAACAATTCGATAAGTTTCCGTGTCGGTAAGGAACCGTATTCGACAATCTCATTTCCGAGCCGAAGAACTGTCAAAACGCTATTCACAGATCCGAACGGATACGTTTTTTTCTATCCCATTGACCATTGTGTTTATGGGGAACGCTACAAAATGGTAGTAAATAGATGACCGTGGTAGAAAATTTAAAATAGTAAATAAAATAGGTTTATTTGAATATTTAGTTCCGTTTAAATAAGGAATATACAGCTAGTAACTTAATAGACAGCAAACGATATAAAATGATTTTATTAGTAACCAAAATAAACTTTATTTCATTTCGAATAAACCTGCTTTGTAAACAGCCGTCTGTCAAACTGGCAAAGCGGGAAAAGTGTTTTTTTTTTTTAAATAAAACTAGTTTTCATAATTCATAGATAACTTTTTATAGCTTTGTTTAAAAAAGGAAAAAATACTGCAAGTATTTGATATCAGTATTATACAATTCTTGCTATTTGCTCATTGTCAAACAATAATTAAATTTCTATGGGGATTACGGAAGATGATTGCGTGTCAGGGAAATAGGGCCTTGTTTCTTCAATGAGGCTAAGGACCATGTCGGTGTTAGTCTATAAACCAACTGAAACCGCGGGTCGGCAAAAGAATTCGTCATATGATCATATCCTCTAAGAAGAGACAACGTCTCCTGCCTCTGTTGTCCTGCACACAGACGGTCTCTGGCTCGCACAATCACATACTCCATCTACCAAAGTATCAAATAATGTTAACTAAAATCTAGAATGAATATCACGTTTCTGTAAACACTTTGAATTTATGTAAATGCGGATACATCAATGAAATATGGTCAATACAATAATAAAACTTCATTTACTTTATGCAGTGTTTAAAAAGTTTACAGTCTTTTTATTTCACTGAAATAAGCTGGAAATATGGTTTATTTCTTCGTTTTATTTTTGTTCGGTAGGACTCCCGCTAACAAACAGCTGTCGGAAAGATTCGAGTCTTCATATCGAATTTGAACTGTCAAAATTATTCGGTTTCGGATTTGTGAATAGCGTTTGGATGACATCTTCGATATCTAAGACGTTCGATTCGGTACGGAATCGAGTCGAATGGTTCTGAATAAGGCTGCAGGTATGGTGTAGAACAAAAAAAATATCGCAATGACGAGGACAACAAGTGCTTTCGGCTTCGTTAAGTGTCTATTTACATCCTAACATTAAAACAATAATTAAAAATTATTAAATAAACTAACAACAAACTATAAAAGGGCATCATAAAAGTCCTCCTCAACGCTGTCAGCTGGTAATGTGCTCAAGAGACTGACGGCGTTGCCAACTGGCCACGTTGTATAATAGGCTTGTGTCTAGAAAAAATCTAATTAGTCCGTCAGTTAGATTATCAAAAAATATTTGACACGTATTTTTTCTTTTGTTACGTAAACCAAAATTGACGAATATACGACGCTTTTAAAATTCTCAATGCGTCACGCCGTGCTATATTTTTAGTGCGTTCTGACTCTCGAGTTTTGATGCGTTTTTCATCTTTGTCAATATTCATTGATTTACGAAAACGAAAAAAACGTGTCCATTATTTTCCAGTACTCTAACTGACAGACTAAATAGATTTGCAATTTATTGATGGTGGAAACTAGCCTATTGTCTCTGGTCGAGGTAAAAGCCAGACCTTTGGTGTGAAGTTTGGTTAAGTATTTACTAAAGGATTAAAGTCATTTTGCAGGCAATCTTTTTCCCTGTCTGTCCAAAAACATGCTATAAATAAAATTGATTATCATGTTATGGCTTCCCAAAAAAACTGTATTTAATAGATTTATATTTCAAAATGCGCCTAATAATTTTTTGAAAAATATTTTACACAAAAATAACCAAGTTGTATTTTACAGATTTAAAAATGTATGTAGTTTTAGCCGTAGACATTATAACAGTATCGGGCATTACTGTTTTGTGTATGACAGTGAAATTGTGAATATATAATTATGTACCTATTAAATATAATAGCGGTGGCCTTGTTGTATGGACAATTGTCACTAGATTTAGAGTTAGGAGTCTGCGTTAATACCTTTTGATATTTAGTATGTTTTCTTAAACAAAAATCGTGATTTGCTGTCGTTATCGCATTATTTTACAATAACTTACTAGCCGGTTTCGGTAGGTTGCTATCTCTGTCTGTTTGACATTTAGCTTACGGACGGTTAGAAACAAAACGTCACAGAAAAGCTTTCTTTGATTTTTCTATGAATCAAGTGACAGGTAGGTGACGCTGATAGGACTATCTTTGTCTATGGAAACACCGACAGCTGCGAAACGCGGCATATTGGTATCGATTCTGTTGTGCACCAACTAAACATAATTTAGGCTATTGCTATCTTTTACTAAAAGGTAGTGCGAGAAAAGGACGGCTATAGCTATGAACTAAGTTAGATAGAGATGTCAAACTAATTTATGCCTTGCGCTTCATCGACTTTTTAGTCGACGTGTATTTACGTGCACCGGTCATTTGTATGGAAATATGTGAGTGGTTGACCAAAAAGGGACCTCAAAGGAAAATAATTCATTTCGAGTAAATAGGTTAGACCAAAACAAAGCTAAAAGACCGCAGATTAAAAAAATTAAAAAAAAAAAAACGGTTTCCAATCCCTCCAGCAGCCTTATTCATAACCATTCGACTCGCTTCCGTACCGAATCGAACGTCTAAGATATCGAAGATGTCCTCCAAACGCAATTCACAAATCCGAAACCGAATAATTTTGACAGTTCATATTCGATTTGAAGACTCGAATCTTTCCGACAGCTGTTTGCTATCGGGAGTCATATCGAACAAAAATAAAACGAAGAAATAAATCATATTTCCAGCTTATTTCAGTGAAATAAAAAGACTGTAAACTTTTTAAACACTGCCTAAAGTAAGTACTTAAATGAAGTTTTATTATTGTATTGACAATATTTGATTGATATATCCGCATTTACATAAATTTACAGAAATGTGATATTCGTTCTAGATTTTAGTTAACATTATTTGATACTTTGGTAGATGGAGTGTGTGATTGTGCGAGCCAGAGACCGTCGGCGTGCAGGACAACAGAGGCAGGAGACGTTATCTCTTCATAAAGGATATGACGAATACTTTTGCCGACCCGCGGTTTCAGTTGGTTTATAGACTAACACCCGACATGGCCCTTAGCCTCATTGAAGAAATAAGGCCCCATTTCCCTGACACGCAATCATCTGCCGTAATCCCCAAAGAAATTTAATTATTGTTTGACAATGAGCAAATAGCAAGAATTGTATAATACTGATATCAAATACTTGCAGTAAGTTTTCCTTTTTTTATTAAACAAAGCTATATAAAGTTATCTATGAATTATGAAAAATAGTTTTATTTAAAAAAAAAACACACTTTTCGCGCTTTGCCAGTTTGACAGACGGCTGTTTACAAAGCAGGTTTATTCGAAATGAAATAAAGTTTATTTTGGTTACTAATAAAATCATTTTATATCGTTTGCTGTCTATTAAGTTAGTAGCTGTATATTCCTTATTTAAACGGAACTAAATATTCAAATAAACCTATTTTATTTACTATTTTAAATTTTCTACCACGGTCATCTATTTACTACCATTTTGTAGCGTTCCCCATAAACACAATGGTCAATGGGATAGAAAAAAACTTATCCGTTCGGATCTGTGAATAGCGTTTTGACAGTTCTTCGGCTCGGAAATGAGATTGTCGAATACGGTTCCTTACCGACACGGAAACTTATCGAATTGTTTAGAATACCCCTGCTGGTCCCTTTTTGGTCAACCACTCACATATTAGTTCGAATTAAATTTGATAGCTCTAAATTACATCCGTCTCTTTCTCGTTTTATTACAGAGAAAAAGATAGCAATAGCCTTAATTAAGTTTAAATAGTTTGTGCACAACAGAATCGACACCATTAACTGACAGTTATACGTAAGTTATAGAAAACGTGCCCTATGGTATCGTCTTCTTCCACACCTCTCTGTTACTCGTCATCTCATCAGACACCTCCTTTCTTACCATATCATCCCTCACACAGTCCATCCATCGTTTCTTTGGTCTTCTCGTACTCTAACACCCATCCACATTCGTACTCCCAAGTTTTCCAGTACACCTTCCCATTTTAACTCTGAATTAAAAAGGTCTACGTCCGATACCTAGTGGACTAGTATAGTCTGTATTGATTGAGAACATACTAAATGTCAAAAGGCCATTCTGTATCTATAAGCATGTAGGCTTTACGTAGTAAATGTGACAAAATGTAGAAAACACTAAATAGTGCTAAACAAAACACTACTGTCCTTTCAAAATTATTTCAGCTCTATTATGAACCTTATGAAAACGAGAATAAGAGTCACCGTAATTTAAAATTGGAGCTAAAGTAACAATGAAAGGAAAGTTAACACAGTGTAGCATAGATATACCACTTTAAAATTATGTAACAATGTATACCGAATTATGTCACAAGAATAACAAGTATAATTTAAAATAGCGCCATCTCTTACCGAGTAGCTGAACTAATTGTTTTATTTTTGTAATAATAGATGGCGTTGATCGCTAAAATATTTTTACACGATTTAAGTTTGGGCAGCTATTTTTGAAAGCAAAGTATTTTTTATTGTTAAGACCAGTATTATATTGAACAAATTTTGTTTGTGTTGACTTATAAGTTATTATTAAACGTCTGCAATGTCCGTTGTTGATCAGTGTGCGGATTGGCCGATTAATATAACTTTATTGCACTTGTTGACTAACTCAACCGGTCAATCTGGATATTGCTTGGAAGTTGTACTTATGGTTTTTGTTTGTTACATGTCACCTGTTTTTATATTATGTATCTGAATAGATTTTCATGGTTAGACTATGAACTGAGTAAGTATCTTTAATCTCAAATCTTTATTGCATTCCTTAGGTAATACATAGTTGGTGGTTTATGACAGCTTTATGCTTTACTAGCTCAAAACGGTGAAGAAAAACATCGTGAGGAAACCGGCATGTCCTAGAACCAAACATTCGAAAACATGTGACGTCTACCAACCCACACTGGTCTCGCGGTGTTGATTATAGCCCATTCCCTCTCATAGAGAGGAGGCCTGTGTCCCAGCAGTGGGAATATTATAGGCTGATGATGATGCTTTAGTAGCTGTCATTATTAAAAAATGTTACTTCGCTTTTTGAATCGGATCTTGCTACCAATTTCAGGGTTTAATTTTTTTAACGAAACCCTAAATTATTTTTCTAAAGTAAAAGTAGCCTATGATAGACCTCATAACATCAGCTATCTGCACAGTAAAAGTCCCGTCAAAATCGGTACAGCCGTTTCGGAGATTAGCCGGAACAAAAAGACAGTCCGATAAAAATTTGAAAGAAAAAGTTTTTTTGTTATAAGTGCCGTATAAAGGGTGTAAAAAGACTCTTTAACTAAGTTGAGACTGGTTGATGGCATTAGGCTCGCCCCGTATTACATGAGACTTAAATATAACTGGCGAAGATGTCGCTTATTGTTACTGCTAAACAGGCATACCTAATGTATGACAGTTTTGAAAAATGCTACAGAAATTTTCATTGAAAATTGATTGTAAACTGAATCTCTACTAAAATAGAGTTAAAAAAGCTTGCGTGTTCATTGAAAATTATGTCTAGCACGCTAATTTTAACTCTATTTCTTTAGTGATTTAGTTCACAATGTTACAGCACATAATATAAAGACAGTTGATATTATGACGTTGTAGCTCAGTGCCATGAAAGTTAAGCGTCTGATTTGTACACGTAGCGAGTGTAGCTAAATATACAATGTCTAATAAAAACGTATTTTGTGTACAAAAATAACACTCTTTTATTTTAAAACCCTGAAATATTCCAACTTGCTCTATTTGTGGCAGCGAAGGGGCTGCGTAAACGTGGACACTTTTGTCTCTTGTAGCGCAAAGGTGGACACTTGTCTCTTGTAGCGCAAACGTGGACACTTTTGTCTCTTGTAGCGCAAAGGTGGACACTTTTGTCTCTTATAGCGCAAACGTGGACACTTTTGTGCCTTGTAGCGCAAACGTGGAGACTTGTGTCTTCTGTCGGATACAACCTACCAATGAATATTTAGTTTCTATATAAATAGTATGTGTGAGTACTGGCCATCAGTACCAATAGGCACTGCATTGTTCTTGATAAAATTACCTTAGTTAC
The DNA here is from genome assembly GCA_905147715.2 of Xestia xanthographa. Taxonomy (NCBI): domain Eukaryota; kingdom Metazoa; phylum Arthropoda; class Insecta; order Lepidoptera; family Noctuidae; genus Xestia; species Xestia xanthographa. The sequence goes on from LR990667.1 coordinate 23,102,300, forward strand.
ATTGATTTAAATAGATATATATGTCAATGCTTAGTTACAAATAACAGTCGTGTCAAAAATAAAAGTTATATTTTCAGTCATTGTATATTTAATTAAATAAAACCCTCACAAATTGGTAGCAGAGCGTGATTGCTATTATCAAATATGAAAAATGGCATCAACTACGAGTTATCGCAGTCTAGAACCTTTGACCAAAACAAATTATGATACTTGGTGTTTGCAAGCACAAGCGGTCCTGATAAAAAATGATTATTGGATATCGTAAGCGGCGAGAAAACGTTACCACCAGCTACGGATGCGGCTGTGAGATTGAGATCGGCGTTCAACAAACAGGACTTGAAGGCAAGAGCTGAAATCCTACTTTTATTGTCGCCATCTGAATTAAAACAAATTAAAGTCTGCGCGACATCTAAAGCTGTATAGGACAAATTAAAAGCTACTTATAGGGCCTGCAAGAAAAGCCACATTATTAAAACAGTTTGTTATAAAGCGAATGACCACAGGAGAAGATATACATGACCACATAAATAATTTCATGGACAGCGTCGATAAACTCGCAGATATGGATACAGTACCTCCAGAACTGCTTAGCATAATGCTTCTCTACAGTTTGCCAACAACATTAGAAAACTTTAGAATAGCTATCGAATCTCGAGACACCCTGCCTAATCCTGAAGAGCTAAAAATAAAGATTCTGGAGGAATACCAAGCAAGGAGTGGAAATGATCAGTCTGAAAGCTCAGAAGCATACCAAATCAAGAAAATCAGAAAAAGATTGTACTGCAAGAGTTGTAAAAAGAAAGGCCACACTATCGAGACATGTTGAGGAAAGAAGAAAAATACAAATGAAAAAAAAGAGGACAGAAGCAAATACAATTTTAACGTTTGTCTAAGCACCGTAAATTCAGACGCTGATAAAAATGTCTGGTGTCTAGATAGCGGCTGCTCATCACACATGTGCGGTGACGACGAATCTATGTTTTCTACCATGACCACTGAAAATGGCACCCTAAAATTGGCGTCAGAAAAATATACCAGTACAATTCAAGGGAAAGGAAGAGTTACAATCAGCAGTACCGATAAAAATGGCTACCATTTTAATGACACCCTATATGTTCCTGATATTTCAGTAAACCTTTTATCCGTCGCCAAGATAACGGACAGAGGTAATACGGTCGTTTTTGAAAAAGAGAAAGCCTACGTCGTAGAAAAAACCGGCGAAACGATACTGACAGCTCGAAAAAGAGATGGACTCTACTACTTTGAATCTGGACGATGTTACTTTCACTTTTACTTTGACTTTAGTCGCTATTGTCACATCTATTTCATTAAAAGAAAGAGTGACGTATTCAACGTTTTCAAAGAATACAAAAATGAAGTTGAGACGTTCCATAATAAGAAAATAAAGAACCTGCAGACGGACAATGGCACAGAATACCGCAACAAGGAGTTCGACGACTTTCTCAAATCGCATGGTGATACATGCTAAAGACAAAACCAAATGGAAAATTGGCTTTATTCAACATTAAAATACAGCATGAGAAAAATAACAGATAGTAGTGACAAACAGACTATGACAACCTATCATAAAATCTTCTAAATAAGCAAGGAGTTCATATCATTCACCCCCCCTAAGAAGAAACGTAATCCTGGAGGTAGCCTGGAGGTCTACGTTCGCGTGTAGAGTGGCGCACTTGAGAGCCACTCGCTTCTGGGTTATCAGGTGGGTCTGTATCCGTAATAGGCTCGTCCGACGAATCATCGTTTAAGGTCCTTGGCAGTGGTGCTAGAGACCTGTTAGAGACCGTCGTTTCACGACCATCTGGTAAACGAACAAAAGAGTACTCGGGATTGCTCTGTAGTAGCTGAACTTCTTCTACAGCTGGGTCGTATTTAGAGGTCCTTACGTTTTTCTTCATGTAAACAGGTCCAGGCGAATGAAGCCATGATGGTAAAGATTGGCCATTTATCGAGCGGCGAGGATGGTTAAACATACGCTCATGCGGGGTCGCATTGGTTCCTGCACAAAAGAGATCTAATAGAGTGTAGCGCCGGTAGTATAGCTTTCTCCCAGTTCGCGATGTCCTCGTTATTGGATCTGAGATGTAATTGGATTGTGCGCCACAGTGTACCATTTAAGCGCTCTATCAAGCCATTTCCTCGAGGATTGTAGGGCGTTGTGCGACTACAAGATGTACCTAGTGAAGTTAAGAATTGTCTTAATTCATCAGATAAGAATGAGGTCCCTCTGTCCGAATGAATGTAAGCTGGAGTGCCAAACGTGGAGAATAGGTCTTTCAGACATCTAATTACTGTTTCGGAGGTCATATCTTTACAGGCATAAGCAAAGGGAAACCTGCTATATTCATCGATAATCGTGAGGATGTATCGGTTTTGAGTGTTAGGAGGGATTGGCCCCTTGAAATCTAGGTTCAATCTTTCGAACGGAGCAGTTGCTTTTATGAGGTGTCCTTGATGACCAACATAACGTGGTTTAATTTCGGCACAGATTGGGCATGCTGCCGTAATTTTCTTTACTTCTTCAATCGAGTATGGCAAATTTTTCGATCTGACCCAGTGAACCATACGAGTGATACCTGGGTGGCAAAGAGAACGATGGAGCTCGACGAGTCTGGAGTTTGAGGACGCAGTGTCTATGTGCATACATACTCGCGAGAGTGCGTCAGCGACTAAGTTTTGTTTACCAGGTCGATAAACAATATCGTATCTAAAACATGACAATTCTAGACGCCATCTTTCTATTTTTTCATTTTTAATTTTATTTGAATGCGTTTGGTTGAACATAAACGCAACTGACTGTTGGTCAGTAATTAGTAGAAAGTGTCTTCCGATTAAGAAATGTCTCCATTTGCGTAAAGCTTCGACAATTGCACTTGCCTCCTTTTCAATTGTGGGTTGTCGCTTTTCGGAATCGTTAAGAAATCGCGAAAAGAACGCTACAGGACGTCCTTTCTGTGACAATGTCGCTGCGATTGCGAAGTCGGAAGCATCGGTTTCAACGGAAAATGTCTCGTTATCGCCTATTCCAGCCAAGGTAGCCTCGCAAATATCAGTTTTAAGATTATTGAATGAATTGAAAGCGTCTTCAGTTAGCGGTAGAGTAGCTTCAATCAGTGGTCTTATTTTAGAAGAAAAGTTGTAGACCCACTTTGAGTAGTGGGCAAATAGCCCAAGTGATCTTTTCAAAGTAGCAGTATCGTTTGGAATTGGAAGATTCATTAGTGGTTCCAAACGAGATTTGTCAGGTTTGATGATGTTACGATGAATGGTGTAACCAAGAAGATTGATCGAGTCTGTTTCAAAAGAGCATTTGCTAGTATTCAAAGTGAGTTTATATTTCTTAGCGGCTTCCATGAATTTATGAAGGTTTCTATCGTGATCTTCCTTATCTTCTCCACAAACGGTTACATCATCAAGATAAGCATATGTGCCTTTTAGATTTTCAGAATCAATCATATATTGCAGAGTTGGCTGAAACGCCGCTACACCATTCGTGACCCCAAACGGTATTCGAGTGAATTGATAGAGATTAATTACCGCATGCTTCAAATGCAGTGTATCTTTTTTCTCTGGAGAGAATGGGCACTTTATGATAGGCGCTTTTGAGGTCAATTTCGCTGAAGACGTTATATTTAGCGACTTGCGTTATGATAGAGTCAATGCTCGGGAGGGGATATGCGTCTAGCTCTGTGAATCTGTTTATTGTTTGTGAATAATCGATTACAAGGCGCTTTCGATGAAACCCCCTCCAGCTACGAGTACTTGAGCTCGCCAAGGTGAAACACTGGATTTAATGACTTTATCTTTAAGTAATTTTTTTATCTCGTTAGATATGAATTCTTGTTCTTCTTGAGAATGCCTTCTCGAGCGGATAGCTATAGGCTTAGTATTTAGCGCAAGGTTAGTAAAAACTGATGCTGCCGGGACAGATGCCTCCATTACATTGCAAATTTTCAGGGGTTGTTTATCTCCCCCGAACTGGAGTTCCACCGACGAGTGTGTTTTCAGTATATCATGCCCGATAATTACATCAGCACACAGATTGGCAATAATGAGTAGAGGCCGACGTTGATATTCGTGCTCACCAATTTGAATGTTAGCGAAACATAGCCCTTCTACATATGAAATGTTGCTTAGTGATGCTAGAGTTATTGCTTGTTTGCAGGGCTTGCGTCTTAGTTTCATAGTTTGAGCAAGATTCTTATCGATAAAGCTGAGAGAGCTTCCGGTATCGAGTAGAGCATCCACACGTAAATTATTTAAAGTAATATTGATAGTCGCTTTTTGCAGGCTTGTTGGAGCAGCAGCAGATATTGTTGACAGATGAGAGTCAAGAGCTTCAGATTGAGGATTGAGAGTTATCGTCGTTCGTACTAATAGCGTTTGCGGCGCGTTGGCTTTGTCCGATGCTACGACATACGTTAGCGAAATGTCCTTTTTTTGAGCAAAGCTGACAGTCAGCGTTTCTAGCAGGACATTTGAGTCTTTGATGGATATTACCGCCACAGAAAAAGCATCGACGACTGTTTAGTATAGGGCGGCTATGTTGGAAATTGTTTTGAGTGTTGGAGGCTGCTACATTTTGCCGCATTGACGTTTCTTGAGTTTCAGTGACTATTGACTGCCGGAGCAAATGATATAGAAGGACAAGGCGCCGTTAATAGTTGAGAGGTATTTTCAGCAGTTTCTAAAGCTATAGCCAAGTCCAAGGTTTCATCGAGAGTCATAGTGGATTTCTCTAAGTCTTTCTTTAATTTTTTTGACAATATTCCGGCAATAAATACATCGCGCACAGTTTCATTTTGGTGTTCATTGGCAGTCACATTCTTAAAGAGGCAGTTACGAGCGTTTATATTAAGATCTCTAGAGTACTCCGCCAACGATTCGCCAGAATGTTGTTTTCTGGTATTCAAGCGGTGGCGAGCAAGAATAATATTTTGCCTCTTTTCGTAGGCGGTGTTCAGAGTAGTGATTGCATCATCGTACGTAGCACAGGCGCGGATATATTAGTTAAATATCGATGGTGATATATGGTTGACAAGAAATTTATTCTTAAGGGAATCGTCTGCCGAGGAAGCTTCTAGCGCGATGAAGTTCTCGAACGAATACTTCCAGTGAGCCCACATCAAGTCCGAGCCAGCCATGGAAGGTTCTACGTCAAAACGTTCGGGCCGAAGGTACCGCGACATCGATGAAGATTTTTCTTTTTCAGTAGTAGACATATTAGACACGTAGAACACAAAATTAATGTTGAATAAATTGATACATGCTAAAGACAAAACCAAATGGAAAATTGGCTTTATTCAACATTAAAATACAGCATGAGAAAAATAACAGATAGTAGTGACAAACAGACTATGACAACCTATCATAAAATCTTCTAAATAAGCAAGGAGTTCATATCACATGGCATCAAAAGGAGATTGACCACAGTTTACACCCCTCAACAAAATGGGATTAGCGAGAGGAAGAATAGATCCTTACTAGATAAAGCCAGATGTCTGTTAATCGAGGCCAAGGTACCTAAAAAGCTCTGGGCGGAAGCGATAGCAACCGCAAACTACCTCATTAACCATAGCCCTTCCAAAGCACTGAATGGCGAAACTCCATTCAAGAAATGGCTAGGCCGAACGCCATGTGGACATCATATTTACGTGTATGGCAGGAAGACCTTTGTTTTGAAAAAGAACAAGAGAGGCAAACTGACCCAGAATGCCAAAGAAGGTGTTTTTATGGGGTACTCAATGACCTCAAAGGCTTACAAAGTGTACATACCCGAAGACGATGATGTAGTGATAAGCACGGACATAAAAGTCATAGACAAGATGTACTTCGAGGATGAAAGTCAAAACTATGATAAACTTATTAAAGAAAAGGAACATTCTCAAATACCTGAAAACAAAAACAATGATAAAAGGGTACAACAAATAGAAATTGAAACAGCTGAGAATGAAAAGGAAAATATGTCACAAAATTTCAATGAGCAAGAAGATGAAGTTTCTTCCGTAGAAGAAATAGAATCTTACGATGATGCATCAGAAGTTGTAGAAATACCCGAAAATGGGAGGCCGCATAGAGAGAGAGGCGACCACCCGCGTGGACCAGAGATTTTATTCTGGACCAGACTGAAGAAAGTCACTTAGTCTCGGAGATATCCTATATATCCGATGAAAATGAAGATGATGAATACTGGCATGATGCTATAAAAGCCGAGATTAGAGCACATGTTAAGAATCAAACCTGGAAAATAGGAAAGAAGAACAAAGACCTGAAAGAAGTGGACTACAAAATGGTTCTAAGAAACAAAATAGGACCTGACAACAGTATCACAAAGAAAGCGAGACTTGTAGCACGGGGTTTCACTCAGCGACCAGGCGTTGACTACAACGAAACATACGCTCCTGTAGCTAAACTAAGTTGGATAAGATCTGTTGTTGGAATAGCCATGGAAGAAGGTTTGAAGTTGAACCAGATGGACGTCACAACGGCGTACCTGAATGGCGAACTAGAAGAAAAGATAGTCATGAAATATTCTGATTATTTAGAAGAATATCTGACTGAAATCATGGTTGATGAAAGCAAACAAGAAAATTTAACTTTGTACCACAAAACAAAGAGTATGCTTAATGACATAAGAAACAATCAAAAAGGGAAAGTTTGTCATCTCATAAAAGCTTTATACGGACTCAAACAGGCAGGGAGGCAATGGTACAAAAAACTCGACGCAGAGTTAAAGAACATAGGTTTCAAAGCATCAGAAGTTAAATGATAAATGATGTTTATTTTGCAAGTAGGTTTTTACAAACACTTTTACACGTCATTTTTTTAAACTAGATCGGGCCGGTGTTTCGTACCTGACTACTCTGAGAAGAAACAGCCGAAACAAACTCAGAGGTCATAGTCTCTTTTAAAGTCCAGACAATTTTGCTCAATTCACATGAGGACTATGCAGATTAGTGTCTGAGATGGTCTTTTGAGTTGACCCATGTCTATACTTACTAGAGAAAAGAGGAGTTAAAGTCATCAAAATTATCTATGTCGACGATTTATTAATTGCCTATTCGTGTCCTAGAAAGCTCCAAGAGATAAAATACCTGCTAAACAATCAGTGGACTCAGGGACCTACTGACTGTGTGTGAGCGGTATGCTAAGGATCACTGTCTGAAATATAATGCCGGTAAGAGTGAGCTGATGGTTTTTAAGTCTGGTACCAAGTGTCCATCGTATGTACCCTCAGTATCACTTAATGGTTTACCTCTCAAAAGGGTTAAAATGTTTAAATACCTTGGGCACTTGATAACAGAGGATTTATGTGATGATCCGGATATTGAACGGGAGCGTAGAGCATTGGCGATAAGAGCGAATATGATCTCCAGTAGATTCAATCGGTGTACAGCTCAAGTCAAAGTTACACTTTTTCGAGCCTACTGTACATCGCTGTACACCTGCAATCTCTGGAGTAACTATACGCAAAGATCGTTCAATGCTTTACGCGTCCAATACAATAACGCGTTTAGGGTGTTGTTGCGGTTGCCGCGGGCATGCAGCGCATCTGGGATGTTTGCGGATGCATACGTGGACGGTTTCCATGCCGTCTTGCGCAAGCGGTGTGCCGCCTTGCGCTGCAGAGTCCGCGCCAGCCCTAACAGCATTCTGGCGATGTTTAGTAACCGACTAGACAGTCGGTTACATAAGTTTTGGAGCAACTTACATTTAAGTTTAAATACTAACATAGATAAGTAAGTTCTGTTTTTGTACTAACAATTGTGAATTAATTTTGTGAACGTGGATAAATTATGAATGTAGCTACTTATATGGATCTTGTGACATCTGAATTAAATGAATTTATTTATTTATTTATTTAAATACGAAATTTGAGTTAAAAGACTTAGGAACACCTAAGCGTCTTATAGGGATAGACGTTATTTTTAGGAGAGATGCAATCAAACTGAACCAGGAGAAGTTCATAGAAGACACTCTAAAAAAATTCAAAATGGAAGATTGCAAGTCCACGTCTACACCCATAGAACCAGGTCTTAAACTAGAAAAAGGAGGAAGACATGAAATTAACGATCTACCCTACAAAAATTTTATTGGCACACTCATGTATCTGGCAGTGGCAACTAGGCCCGATATAATGTTTGCTATTAGCTATCACTCTCAATTCAATGATTGTTACGGAGAAGAGCATTTCAAATGTGCAAAAAGAGTGCTGCGATATTTAAAGGGAACAAAAAGCGTTGGTCTTATGTTCCGAAAAACTGGCCAAAAATTACATCATGGCATGGCTGACGCAGATTGGGGCGCATGCAAAATTGCAAACTCGACCGAAAGTCTTTTTCAGGCTGTTGTTATAAATATGCTGGAACGGCTATAAGCTGGATGTCGAAGAAACAAAAGAGTGTGGCGCTATCGACTGCCGAAGCGGAATATGTTGCCTTGACTGAAGCTGCAAAAGAGGCCATTCACTTGAAAAAATAATCTATTCAAAGATCTTGGGGCCAACTATGAAAGCATAGTCATATTAAACGACAACCAAGCTGCCATCAAGTTAAGCCAGAACACAATGGTCACTCCCAAGTCTAAGCACATTGACTTAAAAAATCATTTTATACGAAATTGCATAATGGACGGAGTGATACAGGTCAAGTATCTGCAAACCGAAGATATGGAGGCAGATATCTTAACCAAAGCTCTAGCCGGCCCGCGGTTATTGAAATTGCGGTGCGGTTTAGGAGTTTCCTGAACTCCTGATTACCACGACGATGCTGTGAAGAGGAGTATGAGTACTGGCCATCAGTACCAATAGGCACTGCATTGTCGTTGATATAATTACCTTAGTTACAAATAACAGTCGTGTCAAAAATAAAAGTTATATTTTCAGTAAAGTTATATTTAATTAAATAAAACCCTCACAGTATGAAATCAACTCCCTGCGAAGACGTAAGCATCTTTTTGTCCACTGCTTGCTTCCACTTGACTCATACTCGTTGCCGATCAAAAAACATTCGGTGTCAGTAACTGGAAACTAAAAGTCGTCAGTTGAAGACACAAGCAACATTAACAAATTTCCTTACAATTATTGTACTGAGCTGCGCTATCGATCGTCGCTACAGGACACAGCAACTACGGTAACCTGTTACCAGAAACTTAGCATACGGCGACTGTGTCCGATCACCACTACAGGACACTGCAACTATGGTTTCCTATAGTGTGCCGTGTCGGCAACAAAAAGCGTCTGCGTTTGTGCAGCCCCTAAATGCCACAGACGTCAGAGGGACTTCTTTCAGAGTTATACCTAGTCCCACCAAGATGTGTTCAGGCGACAGCGTCGCGCTAGTGGAGAATTTGGTATTGCCATTAAGGAAACTCACCAAGAAAAAAAAGAGACGTAAAACATAAGGCAGTCTTTCACATCAGTCTTTAAATATCCTAAGTATGTAGGTAATAAAACACAAAAAAAATGTATATAGGAAAATTAAATAAAAGGAGTACGAAACTAAATAAATACCAATCATACAAGTCTAACAAGAATTAGTGTGGTATACTACAACCACAGATAATATAATACTTCGCTATAACTAAAAAACCCGTCTACTGAAAACGCACTCTAATTAAATTCGCGGTAGGTAGTCGACTTCTCCTATTGTTGAAGTCGGTTAAAATGTAGCATAAGTTACTCGGGCCATAATAACAAATGGATTGACACCTTATTCATCAAAATCGGATAAAGTTTAGGCGCTACGGTGAAACTAGTGGCTCAGTTCTGGGTCGACTCAATTTAGATTGCCATCGACACGCTAAGAAGAAGACGGAAACATATCACGTAAACACAAAATATGTACATAGACTGCTAAAATCATAACCCTGCCTTTTGGCTTCGCCGTAGTTGGGTAACTAGCATTTAGGGCTACAACAACAAACAACAACAACAGCCCATAACGTCCACTGCTGGACATAAGCCTCTCCCATGATGGGAGGAATTTGCCGTAATCTCCACGCTTGGCAGGCGGATTGGAGATCGCAGTGATGTAAGACTAACAGAAAACACTGCTGCCCATTCTCTGGTCTACGGAGGCGCAAGGTGTTCTGCCTCAGATATTAGTCGCCTTATACGACACCCGTGAGTGTACCTAATGGGTTGCTTTAGGGCTAAGTTATACATAATTACAATACTTCTTCTTTGCGTGTCGATACTCAAATAATACCCGACCAATAAGTTGCCACCTGAACAACTCTGTCGTTGACTTCGTTGAAATCCTGGAAGGTGCAGGTGGCTGTGTAGGATGCGCAAGAAAGGAGGTGGGCATATCCTGCAGAGGGACTCCACACTGACATTGTATTCCGGATGGGTTGATACCCCATTTGGCCAGATAACTTCTACAGCGGCCAACCTGGGCCCGCAAACGGTTAAGAGATTTCCAGATTGGCCAGTTCCCGTCCACGGGGAAGATGTTCTGCCGGGTTGATGAAGTGAGGAGGGGTGGGATGTCTGTTCCTCCACAATTCGCAATACGTACAATACTTACTAATATATGAATGAAAGTTCATAAGTGTATAAATAAAACAAAAAAAAACCTTTTTGCAAAAAAAAACCGACTTAAAAAAATCAAAATAGTGAAAAATAACTTTAGCTTCAGAAGTCGGTGATCTTTGTTTGATTAATTTAGTTTTTTTGTCACCGACTTCTGAAGCTAAAGTTATTTTTCACTATTTTGTTTTTTTTTTAAGTCGGTTTTTTTTTTTGCAAAAAAGTTTTTTATTTTTCCGTTTTTAGTTGTAATGTATCCTATACATATATTTGCTAAGCAAACTTCACTTTGAAGTAAGCCCAACAAAAGGTAACTGCTGTAAATAGTTGAGGAATTCTGTCGACTGTCTATGGTCTCCATCATCAGACCTGTAATGGCACATAAAACCCATATGGATGCATCATTCTCATCAATAGAAATGAATTGAGTCCTAACACAAAGTAGCTACTGTAAAACGTTGAGGAGTTCCCTTGGCTGTCCTTCGTCTTCATCATCAGATCGACTCCAGACCTGCATTATATTGTAGTGCTTTAAAATACTCAATGAAAAAAAATAACAAACGCACTAGGTAGTCACCAGTACAATTTTCGAAGGTACCCTTCAATTTCTCTGTGATGCCCATCATCAAACCCTGGTTTCCTTACCATGGTACCACCCTTGGGATATCTCCTTTCCAACAAAAAAATACTCATCTAAATCGGTTCATAAACGACGAAGTTATCCGCGAACACTGATAAAAAAAATATATACAGTCTCAATTGAGAAACCTCCTTTTTTAGAAGTCGGTTAAAAAGTGCGGAATAATTGGATTTAATTTATTTTTTGTAAAAATATTTTATCATGGTCTCTAAGTTCGAGCGGCCGCACTAGAGGAATTCCTGTTGTTATCGATGTTCTCGAGCCATCTGCTGATTGCCACGATAATATTTGTATTCATCTTCTGAGTCACTCGAATCGCTTTCACTGTCACTCTGTAATTTATTATTTATATTGGATGGACAATTTTCCATAAGTGGCATCACTGAACTGTTGCAGCCGCAACGCGGACACTGCAACCTCGTTGTAGGGCTTAAACAACCCAGGTAGCAAGATGACGTCTGCGACGAAATAATGACGTCCCACTTTAGTCATTTCAGGGTTCGCCCTTTATTCGTTGAACATGTACGTAAAACTGACGTTATTTTAGGGTCGATCCATAGCCAACCTGTGTTAGCCATAAAGGAGGAGGTCTGACGTTCCCCAGGCTTTTTAACCTCTACGTAGATGACCTCATAGAGGGACTCAGCAGCATGCGTGTCGGATGCAGTGTTGGTGGTGTTAGCATTAACAACATCAGCTATGCGGACGATATGGTGCTGTTGGGTCCGTCTGCGGGGGCGGTAGGGAAATTACTTAAGACTTGTGAAGCCTACGCTGCCGCGCATGGTTTAACTTATAATGTTAAAAAATGTGAGTACATGGTCTTTAAGGTCAGCGGCAAATGCCGGGAAGAGGGACCCGAGCTGCTTATAAATGGGTCAGTAATTCGTAAAGTATCTTCTTTTAAATACTTGGGTCATTTTCTGTCCGACGACCTTAAAGACGATGTAGATATAGAAAGGGAGCGCAGGGTACTTGCCGTCCGGTGCAATATGTTGATCCGTAGATTTGCTCGGTGTACGGACCTAGTTAAAATCACCCTTTTCAAGGCTTACTGTCAGAGTCTGTACACGGGTAATCTATGGATCAATTACACCAAAAGGTCGCTAGATGCCCTGCGCGTCCAGTATAGCCTTCAAGATGTTGTTGAGACTACCTCGCTTCTGCAGTGCGTCGGAGATGTTCGCGCAAGCTCGTACCGACGGGTTTCACGCGATGGTCCGTAAAAAAAGTGCCTCGCTACTCAGGAGAGTGAGAGATAGTCGCAACAGCATCCTGAGAACTGTAGCGGAGAACTACAGCTCTCCAATTGTAATTTTTCTTGTGCAGAGGGTAATTGGTACTAACACTAGATAATAAGTTATTTAATATTATGTTACTAACACTCTATGGATCTTTTTGTGTCCGAAATAAAATAAATTATTATTATTATATATATATATAAATGATACCTACGTCGCGTCGTAGCAACGTCTATTTAAGGTCAATTTTGTGACGTCCGGTATTAGTCACAAATGGTACGTCCTGATGATGTCTATTTAGGGTCACCAGTGAGACGTTCTGTGTCCGATGTATTTCAGCACGTATTGGTCATGAGTAGTACGTCCTAGCTACGTCTATTTAAGATCATTCTGTGACGTCCGGTATTAGGCATGAATGGTACGTCCTGATGACGTCTATTTAGGGTCACCACTGTGACGTTTTGGACATAGGCCTCCCCCAAGTGTCGCCACATTGACCGGTCCCCGGCGACTCGCATCCAGCGGATTCCCGCATCCTTCACCAGGTCATCAGTCCACCTAGTGGGAGGCCTTCCAACGCAACGTCTTCGCGGTTCGCGGTCGCCACTCCAGAACTTTTCGGCCCCATCGGCCATTCGTTCTGCGAACTGCTACTGCCGTGGGCAGGGCACATTGCATTCGGGCTACGTCAGTAGCCTTGGTTCTCTTGCGGATGTCTTCATTTCTGATTCGATCGCGCAAGGAAACTCCGAGCATAGCCCTCTCCACTGCCCTTTGGGTGACTTTAGCCTTCTGATGAGGCCCATATTGTGAGCGACCACATTTCGGTCCCGTATGTAATCACTGGCAACACACACTGGTCCTAGACTTTCGTCTTGAGACACTGTGGTAAGTTGGACGAGAAGATACCGCGCAATTTCCCGAACGCTGTCCAGCCTAGTCGGATTCGACGATTGACCTCTTTCTCGAAGTTAGACCTACCTAACTGGACCGTTTGTCCCAGGTACACATTCAGGTTTACAACTTCGAGTGTAGTCTCCGATCTTGATAGGAATGGGTGTGACATGGGCATTCCCACGTCGAAATGCTACGTGGGAATGTGTTTGGCTACCGGTTACCGATACATTAGGGGATTTTATTTACTTGTTTGTATCGACAAATACAAGTTTATAAATATTCCTAACCCCCCACACCCCCCACACCCCGCGAATAGCAGCCATTTGTTTTTCTCATCGGCTAGTCTAGGCCAGGCCCGGATCTAGGGGGGGGGGGCAAGCCGGGGCCCATGCCCCGGGCGGCAAGTTAAGGGGGCGGCAAATTCAAGCTTGGCAGACATTTATGGTCAAAGTTGCGATAATGATGAGATGTAACGATACAACTCATTGCTTTCTGTTGAAGACTGGAAAACTGTTCCTGTTGAAGAAGAAGGAGCGCCCTGCAGACACCCCATTTGCATACTAGCCCATCGATTTAGATGAGGAAGACAAACTATTTGAGAGCTAAACTGTGAACCGCCTATACCTATAAGCACCTGGCTACTGAGGATCTGGCGGATCCGCTTAGATGCCGCTGCATCGCAGAGCAACTGCGCAGTTGTCAGACTCCTCGACTCTCCACAGGGCTCAGGATTTCCAACTCTAGAAAAAACGAAATTGGAGGCACTCCTATACCATGCCAAACCTATGCCATACCAACTTCTGCCGCATAATCAGGGCCTATCTGAGGGATAGAGATCATCTATGTACGACTGGGCGCTTCGCGATTAGCTTCTTCATGGTGTTTGTGTCATCTGATAAGCTGATGACACGCTGGTGAAGGCAAACGTTTCGGCAGGTGACCATCTTGGCGACAGCTCTGGTCGTCTCGTCTCTAATAGCCGCATCTTCAGCAGTTGACACCCGGGTTGATGGGCACCGCGAACTTAATCTCGTGGCTAACTGCCCTATCTGAGGGGATCCAATTCCTGCAGAAGATTATATATGGGGATCGAATGGTCCATAGCGCCCTATGGAGTGCCAGTATAGGCGGACAACTTGACGACCTAAATTCTTACCGTAATTTAGCGAAGAACTCAGAGAGCGATGGCCGTCAGGGCGATGAGAATAAATCAAACGGTCTCCTTCAAGGCGGCGATCTTTTTGGCCGAATCACCACCATGAGATCTTGACGTTATAGTCCTTACACAGAGCAAGTACCTGATGCACCGCCAACGCCATGATGTCGAGGTGTACAGGGCTGTGCTCCACCAGGTCCTAGTGGTGGAATGAGAAGTTCGCCAACCCAGGTTCGAAACCCAGTGCACATCACTTTTACGGCGATAAGACTCGTGACGAAGAAGTGACATAAGAAGAGGCATTAAGAGACTGCATGGCGCCCTCATGTTCCGTCTGACACAGGTACTCTCCGGGCATGCGTTCTTGGAAAAGCACCTGTGCCACAAAGTTCGGAAACCGACGCCCTGTTCACTACTGTGGAGACTGCTCCGAAGTCATCACAGAACGTATTAAAAGTTATTTGCGATCATCTATGAGCCAGGAACGTTTATAAAGTCTCGCAATCTTAGCGATAAAGAATCGAATGGCACATGAAATAAATTATGACAAGGCCTTGTAAAAAGCTAGAAGAGTAAAATTGTAATTTCAATTTGAAATACAATACAATAATATATCCAACTTGTTTTGTTTCAAAGCACAGGGTAGGTGCTTTCATAACAACAATATATGTCCTACACGTCCATGTATGTAGGTATATTTGTAAATAAATAGTGTAAACACAGAAGGAGCAGCGCGAGTTAGGTCCTTGTAGCATTCTATCCGCGAGGCTTATAATATGCAAGGGCGGAACTATATAAGGGCTTTTTGAGCTGCAGCCCAGCGCCCCGTGGATATAAAGGGCCTCCAGTCACCTTTTGTAAAAAATGGAGCATGTGGACATTTTGATCTCAAGATCTCTCTCTTCTGAGGAAAGACGTAAAATTTTCGAGCTCGCTACGCTCGCTCTTACAGCCTAATTTTTCATGAATTTTAACTTTGTCCTTAAGTCACCTAAGTAACTCCGGTAGTTCGAAACAATTCTAACCTGTCCAAGGTAGGTGGTTGCGCTCGTTTCTGAACAATATAAATATTTGTAACATACGCTGTTTTTTGGTTGGTATTTCACATATCCAAGAATGTCTTATTGCAATTGCCTATTGAAATGACCGACGAGAAAAAGGTTCGCATACCCCACGCTGGGGGGTTATCTTGTGTGGACCGGCAGTCTACGATACACGCAAATCAGAGACAGACGCGTGACGCTTCCGCACAAATCTTTGAATCTTGCAAAAACCCGCGTGCCGCGATTGCTCCCGCCCTTGTGATCATTACGGACTTCTGACTGGCTTCCTGTGACGTCTTGGGTCCCATCCAGGACTTCTGCCTGGTGCCGCCACGCGACCGAGACGAGTTGGGATTTGAGGTAGGTCTTTGCTTTAAGACTTTTATTTATGTGACTTGCTTTCCATCAAACAGCGTACAATTTTGGGTTTCTTTATCTCCGCATCCCTCGGGATCTAACTCAGACTTTGAACCAGTAATATTTCATCTTAGATGTTACCAAATCTAATTGGCCTAAGCAACCGCATTGAATTTAGAATTTAAACTTTCTTTATTCACCATTTTGGTCCTTCGAGCCGGATTTAGGTCTGAATTTGGGTCCTAAAAGCCTAAATTGTAGGAATTTAAACTAATAATTAACTTCATTGTTGCATATTGTCACGCAATTCTTACCTCTATTGCATAGTAGTTAAGGTCTATTTTCGTGTGTATCCATCCGTACCTACCGGCAGAGGAAAAAAGAAAAAATAACTTTCTATCATCGCTAATTCGCATTTTTTCGTAACAAGTTGTTTATTTCCAAGGAAGGAATAGTTAATATATATCGCAAAATAAGTTATTGTTTTAAAATCATTTGTATTTCGCTAAATTACATTATCATTTCTGCACAAGTGTAGTACGGAGGGTAGTACGAACTGTCGGAAGTCCACACACCTCACGCTAACCTTGAAAGGTTATTCGAATAAGTTAACTACCTAGGAACTTATTGTAACTGGGTGTGACTTAGTAGTTAGGCATAATCTATATTTTGTCGTCTCGTCAGAGTAGCCTATTGTTATACGAGGCATTTAATTAAAATCGTAGACTCCAACCGCATTTTGATTAAATATATAAAATTTAATCATTAAACGTATTAATTAACACGTTCGCATTGCATTGTATTTGAATGAGTTATAGTAGGTAGATATCTTTAATCCATTCATCTGACGTTGTTTACTTCGTTACCTGCCCGTATCGTTAATTATAGGGCTTCCTCGATTTTTTGACGGGAATCTATATATAGATACGGTAATAAGGCAGGTAGGCGCTCGCATCGCATTGTAATCTTATCTCGCATTTGAGTGAATTGATAATATTATAATTCACTCATCTTACGCCGCATATTAGTTTATGTTATTTTCTAGTACGTTGAAACTACCTTGATTTTTTGACAGGAATTTAATGATAGGAAACTTAGCATAAACTTATTTTCGTATTGGATGTTCACTTAATCTTAATACGTGATTTAACCGTAATTTTAATTGGTATAAAATAAATACTTGCCTACCGCTTTTTATCGCTAGGTGGTAGCGGTAGTGAGTGGGTACTTATCTGGAGGCTAATTTGTTTCTAAGGTTAGGTACCTTGCCTACAGTTTTAAGTTATTACGAACGAAAGGTTCGACTATCGCTCATTATTTATCCGCATTTTTTATGTAGGTACCTCCTTAACTGCCTTTGGTATAGGTAGGTATTTATTTACTCGCTTGTTACGGATCGCATGAACCTTGTTCACTCTTACACTTCGTGATATTTTTCTCGCATCGCACATATTTTATGTTATTGTGATAAATAGGTTGGTAACAATATACCTAGGTGGGTGCCTCGCTCGGTGATAGTACCTGTCCGACCTGTCTACACAAAGTTATTTACTCTTTTCTTTTATATTTGTTTCGCAACTTTTTTGAGATTTATAATTTATTTGCTGTTAATTTATCGGAAAAATAACGCGCCTTCTTTACCCGTCAAATTAGAGTTCCGCTTGAATTTTGGGGTTTGTTTTTTTTTTGTAATTCCATAAAACATGGGAGATGAAATTCAATTAAAGCTTCATCTCGGAAAACGCGACGCATGTTTCGCTCGCGTTCAGGCCATTTATGAGTCATCGAAGGTGCTGACAACCGAGCGCGCCCGTAAATCATTTATTGCGCAGGCCAAGCAAATGGATGTGTTGCGCGGCGAGTTCCAAGAAATCCTAGATGGGGTCAATATTCTATCTATGAAACTGGACGCCAACTACGAAGTCAGCTACAATAGCTTGAACTCATTTGATGACTTGGTCTGCGAAATCAAGGACGCATTAAGCGCGTTATTAGAACCACTGCCTGTATCAGCGCCCTCGGCAACCATGAACTCGGGTGGCAAGAGTGCCTACCATATTAAGGTACCAAAAATCGAACTTCCCACGTTTGACGGTGACATACAAAGTTTTCCGTTCTTTTATGAAACCTTTAAAAGGGTGATCCACACAAACTCCGACCTATCGGATTCGGATCGCATACATTATTTGTTAAACTGCCTCAAAGGCAAGGCAAGGAATGTGTCGGCAGGTTTGTGCCCTTCTGCGGAAAATTATCGAGTCGTTTGGGATGCGCTTATCGCAAAATATTCAGATACTCGCGCGCTCGCGGTTAATTACTTAAATCAGCTGTTTGCTTTAAAGTCAGCTGGTACATCTTCGCCCGCTAACTTGGAAAAGGTGTTTGATAAATTTACGGCAATTGTCGCAGGAATCAAGCAATTAAAAATAGAAAATCTTGATGATTTTATTTTTACCCATCTGGGCCTTAAATTAATCGATTCAGATGTAGCAAAACATTACGAAATGTCCTTGCGGAATGAAAAGGATCAAGATGTCGTTGACTACGACTATTTCGTAAAATTTGTACGCGAACAAATTAAAATTATATACCGCACTACAGCGCCCGCGCGCGCTCCCGCAGTCAGTAGCTCCTCCTCCCCTTCTACAAAGGTGTCGCAGGCCTACGTAGGCGTCGCTAATAAATGCTCTCTGTGTAGCAATACCCATGATCATCTATTCAAATGCTCTGGGTTCCAAAAATTGCAGGCCTCTGACCGATTTAAATTTATTAAAGACCACAAAATGTGTGTCAATTGTTTAAGTCAGCAGCACACCACCCGGAAATGCCAATCGAAAACCGGTTGCAAAAAATGTAATGGCAAGCATCATACCTTGCTTCATTTTGAACAATCGCCGCGCTTGCAAACCACCGCGACGGTTTCTGCCCCTGTACCCCCTGATGTTACGCCCCCATCTAATCCTTCCGCGGGCCCTGTTGAAGTTTCTTCAGTTGCCCCAGAGCGGGTCGCTTTATGTACACATTCAGCGGTACAAGGGACCAAACGGACTACCGAGGTTTTGGCTACCGCTAAGGTAGTAGCAGTGAACAAAAAGGGTAGGGATGTAATGATAAGATGTTTGCTAGATCCCGGTTCGCAGAAAAATTATATCACTACGCGTTGTTGTCGCATGTTAGGGTTACCTATTCGCGCGGAGTCTATAAGTACAGTTAAAGGTATCGGCGGTACATCTCAACCTGTTCGAGGTTCAGTCGATCTCACTTTTAGCTCGCGGCTTCGTTCATTACCCAAGTACCACGTCGACGCGTTGGTATTGGATCAAATCACTGGCGAACTTCCGCTGTGCGGTATAAATGTAGCTGAATTAAATCAGATTGATCCAAAATTAATCGCTGACGATACTTGGGGAGTGCCTGGTAATATCGACGTTTTACTCGGCGTAAAACTGTTCGCTAAGTTGTTGCGACCAGGTTGCGTGACCAGTACACCCGGGTACCCGGACGCTTTAGAGACCGTGTTAGGCTACATTTTTATGGGAGATGCACCGATATTGGACCCCCCTACCGACACGTTCTCGTTCTTCTCAACTTCATGCTTTGATGGTTACGACCTGCGCAAATTTTGGGAGATTGAGGAGATCTCAGCCTCTACGGTCGTAGACATAGACGATAAACAGTGTGAGGAGTTCTACCGGTCCACCATCACTCGCACTCCGGATGGCAAGTATGTAGCTGCCTTGCCGTTCAAAACTGACGCGTCGGCATTGGGAAGTTCTGTCGACATTACACGTCGGAGGTTTTATAGCCTAGAGCGTAGACTTAAGAAGCTACCCAACGTTAAGCTCTTGTACGATGACGTTATCAAGGATTATTTAGCTAACAATTATATTTCGCTTCTGAAGAACGATAATCTTCAGAATGTGTCGCATACACGGGAGGTGCCTGAGCGACAGGTCGCCTATTATATTCCCCACCACGCAGTCATTCGCGAGGACAAAACGACTACCAAGTTACGCGTAGTATTAGATGCCAGCGCGAGTACAGACAATGGGGTTTCACTCAACGACATCCTATACGCAGGTCCAGTGCTTCAAGCTGACCTTTTCAACATCTTGTTGAATTTTAGACTTTTCAGTGTCGCTGTGTCAGCAGATGTAAAGGCTATGTACCTTCGCATAGGTATACGCCAGAGCGATCGCTCGCTTCTACGCATTTTATATCGCTTTCACGAGGACGAAGAGCTCCAAACCTATGAGTTCTCAGTACTACCATTCGGCTTGAAGTGCTGTCCGTTCATCGCTATTCGCACGGTTCAACAGCTGTGTCTCGACGAGGGTCAGCCTTTTCCTCTGGCTGGCGAAATATTACAGCGGGATATTTACATGGACGACATAGTCAGCTCAATTCCGAGCACCGAGCTGGCCATCGAATCCGCTCATCAGCTGATTAAAATATTTTCGCTTGGCAACTTCCAGCTGACTAAATGGTTGAGTAATAGTTCTCAGGTGCTTCAGGCGATCCCGGAGTCATTGCGACTCGCGCACAGCTTAGATTTTAGCAGTGATCTAACACCGAAAATACTAGGCCTTCGTTGGTATCCAGATGAGGATTATTTCGGATTCCAGGTAAATCCGGATAACCGCCCGTGCACGAAGCGAAATATTTTATCGTCCATCGCATGTCTTTTTGACGTTTTAGGCCTTGTTGCCCCTATGATTCTTCACGCCAAGCTGCTCATAAAGGAGCTTTGGCTAGTAAAACTTGGCTGGGATGATGTCCCGCCAACCCGCATTGTTCGCGCCTGGGAACAATTTCAGGCCGAGCTGCCTCTAATTTCAGAAATGAAATTCGCACGACACGTCGGTGTCGTAGATCGCTGTAAGATCACCCTAGTGGGCTTCGCAGACGCGAGCGAGAAGGCCTACGGTGGAGCAGTCTACGCCCACGTGGTCAGACCCCACGGGGATATCGTCGTATCGCTGGTGTGTGCGAAATCAAAGGTCGCACCCCTAAAGGTTATTTCACTAGCCCGTCTTGAATTATGCGCCGCACTCCTCTTATCGACTCTGATTAGGCGAGTTTATTCCTTGTACGCAGCTCGCCATGCCATTGAGGCTGTCGTAGCTTTCTCTGACTCAACAGTAACATTGAGTTGGATACATTCTGAACCGCACCGCTGGCACACCTTTGTGGCCAACCGCATTGCCAAGATTCACGAAAACCTTTCGGCTGAATCGTTTTACCATGTCAAGGGTTTAGAAAATCCGAGTGACTGTCTCTCGCGTGGCTTGACGCCAGCTCAACTACGGGATCATCCGTTGTGGCTAACCGGGCCACCCTGGCTTAGGTTGCCGCGATCCGAATGGCCCGTCAAACCGTTTCGTTCTGGTGAGTCTGAAGAACTTCCGGAAATGAAATCAATTGCGCTTCCGGTAGTCACCCAGGATGATTTGAACTCTTCTCTTTCGTGTAATATCTTGCATGACCTGGCCTCTAGAATTTCTAATTGGTTAAAATATTTGAAAACAATATGCTTTATTTATAAATTTTTGAAACGGCTCCCCAAGGGACCTATTACCGCTTCGGATCTAACTTTCGCAGAAAATAGGGTTTGGCTTACCGTCCAGAAAATACATTTCGAACCCGACCTGGATCGACTGTCTCGCAAGCAATTGTGTTCAAAACCAATTCAAAAATTGAGCCCGTTTCTTCACAAGGGACTCATTCATGTCGGAGGTCGCCTAGCAAATTCGGAATTGGATTTTGATTCTCGGCATCAAATTCTTCTTCCACGTGAAGATCGTACTGTAGAGCTGTTGGTTTCGCATTATCATACCACCAACTTTCACACAGGCCCCAGCTTGCTCGTGTCTCTGTTACGACAGCGCTATTGGATCATGTCTGCTCGACGAATCGCACGTCACGTTACTTTTAATTGTAACACTTGCTTTAGAGCAAAACCGCGTCCCATTTTCCCGGTAATGGCTGATCTCCCACGCTCTCGTGTAGAGACTGCTCCTAAAGCTTTCTCTCACACGGGTTGCGACTTTGCGGGACCTCTACACATCACGTCAGTTCGTGGTAGAGGCCAAAGATCTCGCAAGGCATACATTTGCCTCTTTACTTGTATGACTACAAGAGCGCTCCATCTTGAGGTCGCCTCTGATCTTAGTACGGCAAGTTTCTTGTTGGCATTCAAGCGGTTTATATCGCGGAGAGGCCCGGTGGAGTGTCTATACACTGATAATGGTACTAACTTTATTGGTGCTAGGTCATACCTCCGCGAACTCTATCAGTTCTTGGCAAATGAGTATCAGCCCTTATGGGAACGAGAACTGGCCCATCATCGCATAACGCTTAAAAATATACCTTGCCGAGCTCCCCACTTTGGCGGATGTTGGGAGAGTGAAGTCAAGAGCGTCAAAACGCATCTCTTCAAAGTGATCGGTCAACAAATCCTCACCTTTGACGAGCTTAACACCGTGTTGGCTCAAGTGGAGGCCTTGTTGAATTCAAGACCCCTTTATGCACTAAGCTCCGACCCTTCGGAACCGTCTGCACTGACGCCGGCGCACTTCTTGCATTCGAAACCACTTGTGTTTCTCCCCACTCGCGAAGTTAATGAAAATCGCTTACATCTTATTTCGCGATATGAATTGACAGATAAACTTGTCCACTCTTTTTGGAATCGGTGGCGTAAAGAATATTTGCACACCTTACAATCCAGACAGAAATGGAACACACCAGCTAATCCCATAAAATTAGGCATGGTAGTTGTTTCCATGCAGGATAATGTTCTGCCGCTGCATTGGCCTTTAGGTGTAGTTACAGACATCTTTCCGGACAAAACCGGGGTAGTTCGAGTGGCTTCTGTAAAAACTAAAAGTGGGATTTTGCAAAGTCGACCGGTTGTGAAGTTGTGCCCTCTGCCAACTCAGTAAGGTTCTAGCAGCTAGTTTTATTTTGTACTTAGTTTAAGATTAAGGTCTTACATCGCATCGCTGTACAGACTGTAGGGTTAATTAGGTTTAGAAATTCTTAGTTCCTCTATTAGTAGAACAAGAGCATGTTCGTGACTTTAGAATAGAGTTCATGATGATATGCAACTAGGTTTAGTTTGCCTGTTTCCGTTCAGGATTATTATTATCCTTAGTTTTCAATTTCATATTCTTATCCTCTTTCTTCTGTGTTTCGAAAGTAGGAACTTTCAAGCTGGGGGAAATGGTTGCGCTCGTTTCTGAACAATATAAATATTTGTAACATACGCTGTTTTTTGGTTGGTATTTCACATATCCAAGAATGTCTTATTGCAATTGCCTATTGAAATGACCGACGAGAAAAAGGTTCGCATACCCCACGCTGGGGGGTTATCTTGTGTGGACCGGCAGTCTACGATACACGCAAATCAGAGACAGACGCGTGACGCTTCCGCACAAATCTTTGAATCTTGCAAAAACCCGCGTGCCGCGATTGCTCCCGCCCTTGTGATCATTACGGACTTCTGACTGGCTTCCTGTGACGTCTTGGGTCCCATCCAGGACTTCTGCCTGGTGCCGCCACGCGACCGAGACGAGTTGGGATTTGAGGTAGGTCTTTGCTTTAAGACTTTTATTTATGTGACTTGCTTTCCATCAAACAGCGTACAATTTTGGGTTTCTTTATCTCCGCATCCCTCGGGATCTAACTCAGACTTTGAACCAGTAATATTTCATCTTAGATGTTACCAAATCTAATTGGCCTAAGCAACCGCATTGAATTTAGAATTTAAACTTTCTTTATTCACCAGTAGGTAAACTGTTAAGTTTTCGAATTGGCTTCGCTTGCTTTTTAGACTACTTTCTTTAGACTTTGCCTAAAAGTCGTCCAAGTAATTCCTGTGTGAAGGATCGAAACAATTCAAACCTGTCCAAAGCAAGGTGTCAAAAAATTTTCGAGCTCGCTTCGCTTGCTCATGAAGTCAAGTTCTTCTTAAATCTTAACTTTGAAAGTCAACCAAGTAACTCCTGTATGAAGTGACGACATAATTCTAACGTACGTAGGATGTTAAAATTTTCGAGCTCGCTGCGCTCGCTCTTGGAATCTTAGTTCCTCTTTCTCATTAAATTGTCTCCCTAAATTGATTTAGTAGCATCTATTTAAAAATCAAAATTTTCATTTAGTTCCTAACCTTTTCAAATAACTCTTCAAAACCTAAACTAACCAATCCGAGGTCACAGAGGTGCTAACGTTTTTGAAGTGGCTATATGCACTTCAGCTGCATTCGTAAATAGTAAACTTACTAATCGCACCCTTCTGATAGGCCCCCCTTCTGGCCCAAAAGCTGGCGACGCCCTTGGCCAGGCCCCAAGTAGTATTAGCCCACGGCCCAACAAACTCACGGTCCACCCCTGGGCCTATGGCCATCATTAGGCGACTGATGGGTGAAATAATGATGATGATAGAAATAAAAATATAGACGGGCAGGGGCGGCATTTTTCAGTTTTTGCCCCGCCTCGAAAAATTTCAAGATCCGGGGCTGGTCTAGGCTATGTTCAATGAAATCTTTGAATTTAAGAGAGCTAGAGACGTGCAAATGATCTTATTTATTAGTAAACGGTGAGGCTATTATTAACAAAAATAAACCTGAGCTTATTCAAATTACAATTCTAAAAAAAATGAATACCTATGTACTTTCAAATAATAAACAATATTTCCATAAAACATACCACCAAACGTTTCCGAAAACATAATAAAATTGTTCTTCTAAAATAGTCGTCAGACCACGACTATAGTTAACAGTCGCTCAGATTTCTAAGAAACGATCACAAGAATCGATCTTAATAAATAAACACCTAGAAAACTGACAAACTGTAATGGTTCAAAGAAACGAACCAACCGCAAATATAGACAAACATTTTCCTAAAACAAGAATTTGTGTGGTAGGTAGGTACAACTAAAAAACCCGAATTCTGAAAATCACGCTCTAATTAAATTCGGGGTTTACATATAGTTTACAAGGTAAAATCGACTCCTATTGTCGAAGTTGGTTAAAATGTAGCCTGCCTATATTACCCGGGTCATAATTCTTCAAAACCGAATTAATTTAACACGTTCAGACCGGCACCTCATGAGTAGATACTTGGTAGCCTACGGCGCAAATATTCATATGGCCACCGGTGGTACATCACCGCCCCATGAACCAAAAGTCTTGCCGGGCGGGGTGCGCCACCGGTGGACACGGACAGGATTACACAGGAATTATGCTTTCTCTCTTTTTCTAATAAGCTAGTAATCGTAATATAAAGTAACATAACACGACAGAACCACAAGCATGTACCAAAGCAAGTGGTAAAGTCCAAGCAGAGAAAGGGTCAAGTGTTGGCTTTGAGGAATAGAACGGGTGTCAAATATATAAAATGGACCGACAAACGTACAGTTCATCATATGCTTTCGACCTGCAATAATCATACAGGAGCTCTAGTTCCAAAGGCCACATCGCTGGAGGCCAAACACTGACGTAGCAAAACCAGACTCTGTTTTGGATAATAATTCATGGTATTATAATTCATTCCAATTCTCAATCATGATCCATGATAGATTCGAAACAGATTGTCACGACCATTTTACAACAACCAAGTCTGCGGGTATGGCTAGAAAAAATCGAAACACGTAAATACATTTTGCTCTGCTTGTGAAAAAACAATGTGTTTTGATTGTTTCAATACGATTCATACAATTTTCAATTTAAACCATCCATGATGGCAATTAACTTTTTTTTTTAAATTTTGATTTCATTTTCTTATTACTTTTTGTCAACGTAATTTATCATAAATAATTTGCATTTCTTACAATTTATGTCGTGATTATGTCATTTTTTTCCTAATAAATACTTTTTTTTTATATTTTGATTTTTTGCTTACTTTTCGAAATAATATCCACCTCCTGAGCAAGACCATGAAAATTTGACAATTTTACTAGGCGGAGACGGTAAATACAACACTTTCTCTCAAAGCGGCGCGAATTTCTTAGTATATTGAAAGTATAGTGTAACGTGGCCACCGGTGGTACACCTCGCCGTGTCAGCAAATACTGCGTGCTCCACCGGTGGTACAGTTCGATTCAAACTTAATGGCGGCTCGGAAGTTAGCTGCCAGTGCAGGTTCGCGCATGTACAGTCAAGTCGAAAATCGTCTAAGCTCGTTTAATTATTTTTATAATTGAAACTAGTGTGAATGTTTTAGTGCTGTTTATTACGTATTTATTTGTTAGTTTGTCAAGTACAGAAAGGGTTCAAAGCAAAATAAATTAGGTTTTATGAAAAATATAAGAAATGTATTTTAAATTTATTTTACAACGGCTGAACACCCTCCATAAAAACTTGTTTTCTTGTGGAAGGAACTTCCATGGAACTATCGCTTCCTTCGTCTTCACTTGAATCTGATTCCTTTTCAGATTCAGAGTTGAGAAAGAAAGTAGAAAGAGTTAAGAAAATGGATGACATTATAAACCATTTTTCTCGCTTGTCTGCGTAAAACGTATCGTCCGCGAGGCATTTTACAAATAAATACCAAAGTATTTTCCGTACAACCAAAAACAGTCTTAAAACTTTACGTAAATAACGAACAACAAACGGAATAATAACAAAAAAAACTTAACAAAAAAAAAACAAAACAGTTAAACAACAACAAATTATTATGAGCTCGACTGTACTTATGCAGAAATTCGCGCGCGTGTGCAGAATACAGACATAACTCACACACTAAAGCGACGACGCGTAGGGCGAGTGCGGGTGAGAGAGAGAGCGCGCGGGGATGTGCCCCGCCGGCACGCCCCTCTACGTCCCGCTGATGGGTTCCTTCTATCTGGCAGAATCTTGATACTCCGAAATTTATTTGGCATAACACACTTGGCATAATCTTCTTTAAACGAATATTTTTAAGGCATAAAAATTATTTAATATAGTTATTGTTTGGCCGAATGTTTGTATTTCCGAATTTACAATGGCATACTTTTAAGATGGCAGAATTTTATTTGGCATAATTACCTTTAGCAATGTTCAAATTTCGCACAATTTCACTTGGCATATTACGAAGATGGCAGAATTTCATTTGGAATAATTGTATTTGGCATTATTGCCATTTCTATAAAATACCATTTTTAACCAAACATTTAAATATTGTCTTAAAAAGTACCTAATATGATGGGCTACAAAAGTTAGTGACAGAAACGAATCGCTCCAAAACCGACTTTACGTAGTCTTGTCTGCCCTACCCCTAGAGTGTAATTTAAAATCGCGTAGGCGCGGAGGGGCGAGGCGGCCCGCGAGTTGAGGAGCAGGTTGTTGTAACACTCGCCGCCGCTGCTGAGGCTGGCCGGCGAAGCCGGCCAGCAAGCTGAAGCTGCGGTGGTGAGCGTTAAACACATCTGCGACGATAAGCTCGCGTGGCACCGCGGGAGCCCCGCAGCGCCGGAGCCGTGACAGAAACCATGCCTGTTGCATGCTTGCTTGCATGCTGCATGCTTGCTTGCCTGCTACATGCTTGCTGCATGAATGGTGTATGCTGGTGTGCATGTTTGCATATTGTATGCTGGTTTGCATACTGCATGCTTGTTTGCATACTGCATGCTTGTTTGAATACTGCATGCTTGTTTGCATACTGCATGCTTGCTGCATGCAAGATGTATGCTTGTTTGCATGTTTGCTTACAGGAAAATAAAAACCACATGTTCACAATCAACTGTTTTAGAGACTCATCTATCACATCCACATCACAGTAAAATGAATTTTCTGTGATGTGGATGTGATAGATGAGTCTTTTCATTGTTGTGCATAAGAAATGTATGCTAAAAGATGATTCTAACTGTAAACTTTCTGAGATATGATAGTTCTGCTTTTAGTGACTATCGATATAAAATTTATGCCAAAAGATGATTCTGGCTGTGAACTTTCTGCGCTAAGATGGTTCTACTTTTAATTCTTATGCATATGAAATTTATGCCTAAAGATGATTCTGCCTTACAAAATTATGAGTTTTGAATATATGATAAATGAGTGTCTGCCAAACGATTTTCTGCGAAATGAAGTTTATGCTATCCGCTGTTATGCAAAGTAATATTATGACATAAAAAGTTCTGCTATAAAGGGTGGACCCCCCGCTGATACCTAAAAATTGTGATCTGCGCAGCGGCACGTACGATGTTCCGAGCCGCCATTAAGTTTGAATCGTACTGTACACGCCGGTCTGAACGTGTTAAGCACTACGGAAGAACATACGTAAATACGAACAGTATACATACACTGCTAAAATTATTACTCTTCCTTTTGGCTTCGCCGTAGTCGGGTATTATTATAGTAGTACGCAATGATATTCTAACAAACAGATGAGCAAACAGATATGTTATACACCTACAAAACCACCGAAAAAAGAGTGCCGCGGGGGAGAGCCAGCTCACATACACGCAGTGACGCAGAGTAAAGCAAATTGGAGTCTTCACGATTGCGCGATCACAACATATCTGTATAATAGAATAATATAGTTTTCACTTCTCATGCTCTGAAAGTGCTTGTTTGTGCAGGATATAGGCTGCACAAAATCGAATTTTGTGCACAAGGGCTTAATTAATGTATCTACTCATAAATGTATCTATACTATGGCAAAGAAAATGAGCCATACAGCCAAACGTAATAAGAAGTTCATAGATAGAATTTGTTATTTTGTAATATTTACTATAATGTATTTGTCTTAGGTGTTTTTTAAGACATAAAAGACATAAAAATTAAATTCAAGTACCTACGGTAGGTTATTTAATTAATTTAAGAAAATTATTATAAATAAAATATATTTAATAGTAGGCTGTATAGGTCTGCAGCCCAAGTCTAATATCAATGTCGTAAGATTTCAAAAAAAGAATGCGGCGGGAAACAGCTCTTGTTTTTGCGTGTTTATTAATTTCTTCAATTTATGCTACTGTTTTATTTCCTCGCAATCGAAGTGAAAAGCAGAGTTTATAACTCGTCCACAAAACCATTTTTATCCTCGACATTACTATCAGCCCTCGCCTTCGGCTCGGGCTGCTAAAAATCTCGGATAAAAATGGTTCGTTTTGTGCACTTGTTGTAAAATCTACTTATAATATACTCTGTGATTGGTAGTACGGAAACAAAATGACTAACGCTAAAATATTCCCGCCATTTCCCGCTTGAGCTGTCAAACGGGCCACAGATATAAAATGACGAATAGACGTCAACAAAGTTGCGACCGTGAAGGTTGAATACCTATTACTCAGATACTGCGTGGATGAATAAGTGTGCTTTGGACTTCCCCGTCGATTGGAAGTATCGAATACAAGGGATTTACTCAGATGAAGGCGGAAAATATGTAAAATCATTCCCTTTGCGGTGATAAGTTGACCAACATCAAAGGTTTACCTTAAATAGGATGATTCAGTGAAATACGGAACGTTTAAAACAATAATAATTTGCAAAGAAAATATACCTATGCTGTCAAGCAGTCATTGAAATTAGTCAGTTTGGAAATAAATAATTTGTGCCGGTGCACATAAATGGCGGAGCGCAGCGCAGAACATTTTTAACTGTCAAACTATTATCGACATTGTCCTCATTGAAATAATATCTAAAATCAATTAATCCGAGAATGCGCAGAAGCGCGCGGAGGCTCGCGCGTCCGCGCATGAGACCGGAGGACTAGAAGAAATCCCTGACAAAGTTAATTGGTTGTTGCGATGAATTCGACAAGGTAGCACTAAAATCAATAATATTGAGAAGGTACGTTGGTCCCTTTGACCGCACTGGGAGTGAAAGTTAGAAATAGTTTTTATTTTTTTTATGTATAAACCTGATGGTCCCAACACCACGGGAGCCTACTGAGTTAAGTCGCCTTAATTATCTAACGCTATCGGGCACAGGCGCGGATCCAGGATTTCCTTTAAGGGGAGGCAATTTTTGGAAAATTCTTTAAAAAAAAATTGATAGGTAAACTTTTGATAATAAATGGTACTATCCGGCGTTGAGATGGGCATATACCCGGTAAAAACCCAGACTTTGGGTAAATACCCATTTATACCCATTTTTACCTTCCCATTTTTAATTTATACCGGGTAAAAATTAAAATCAGTTTAATTTAAACTAATTATTGTTTTTTTTAATAGATACTTTGACATACAGAATTTTATTATTTATTTTATTTGAGACCGTCGTCGGCACAACATACGCGGACATAGTTTTCTCATTAGAATAAAATAGTATAGCACTGTAACTGTCCAATGAGGGATGACGTGGAGGGGTGCATTTCGTCAACTATAGCTTCGCTTCGTTTTTGTGTGTCTTACGTCTGAGATATACTTTTACGATTTAATTTTTTTTTCTTCAAAGGCATTGTGACGTAAATGAGTGTGAAGTTTTGTTAATTTAATACTATAAAAGAAGGTAGGCCAATTTTAATTCATAGTACATTATATTGCAGATAAATAAAATATAGAACGCACACTGCCTGCTAAAGTCATCATCATCATTCATCATTTCAACCGAAAGACGTCCACAGCTGGACATAGGCCTCTCCCCAAATTCACCAGTCCCGTGCGACTCGCATTCAACGGATTCCCGCAACCTTCACCAGGTCATCGGTCCACCTAGTGGGAGGTCTTCCAACGCAACGTTTTCCGGTTTGCGGTCGCCACTCCAGAACTTTTCGGCTCCATCGGCCATCCGTTCTGCGAGCAATGTGCCCTGCCCACTGCTATTTAAGTTTGGCAATTCTTCCGGCTACGTCGGTGACCCTGATTCTCTTGCGGATGTCTTCATTTCTGATTCGATCACGCAAAGAAACTCCGAGCATAGCCCTCTTTTTTTTTTTTCGGATGGGAAATCATCAAATAACCCCTCCCGCTCTGGGCGGAGCAGGAGGGAGTGTCAGACTTTTACTGACTAAAACCCATCCATGTTCCTTCATCGCCCTTTGTGTTCCGGGGCCACGGTATCTCTTTCGAATAGTCCCGCAACCCCGGCAGGCATCGGTCCTTACGGACCCCTTCCCTTTTGCTGACTCTCTTTGAGGCGCGCGTGGAACACGAACGCGTCGTCGACACGGCCTGTCGTCATGAGACGGACGGACGGCGAGCTAGCCCATAGCTCACCGTCCACAGGCCCGCGCCTACGGTGGCCGGGGGCTACGTGGTGGTGGCCCCCGACGCCCGGGGCGTCTCCCGCGGCGGCCGGGACGTTGAGAGGTTCTCTCCCTCTCACGTTCCACCACCTCCTTCTCTAGCATTACTGCTTCGCAGAAGGAGGTGACGGCGTCCCATTCCGTCTCGCTCCGGACCATGGCTTGCACCAGGGCCGGACGCGAGAGGTCGCCGCCGCCGATCGCCGCTTCGAGGACACGGCGGTGCTCCGCCCACGCGGGGCACACCTCCACCGTGTGTTCCACCGTGTCCTCCGGTCGATCCTCACAATGGAAGCACCCGGGCGTTTCCTCCCGCCCGATTCGATGCAGGAACCTCCCGAACACTCCGTGTCCGGTGAGGACCTGCGTCAGGCGGAAGGTGAGGACGCCGTGGCGTCTCTCAAGCCACTCCTCAATGAGGGGACTTATCGCCACTATTGTGGCGTGCCCTGCACGGGGTTGCGACAGTCGCTCTCTCCATGTCGCCATGAGATCCCGCCGGAAGTCTGTCCACTGAGCGACAATTTGTCGCTGCAGCGGAGTTTCCCCCCGGCGTAGCGCCTCCGCGCGCCATTCATGCAGGCGCGCGAGGACTATCGCCTCCATATCCCATGGCGGCAATCCGGCAAGGAGGCTCGCCGCCTCGCGGGCAATCGTGCGGTAGCCCTGGGCCAGCCTTACGGCTACTACCTTTTGGGGCGCGTTCAGGTAGTGGGCGGCACGCCGCCTCAAAGAACGCGCCCACACCGGGGCCCCGTAAAGAGCCATGGACCGCACGACTCCCGCGTAGAGCCTCCGGCAGGAGGCATTTGGCCCCCCCAGATTGGGCAGGAGCCGCCTGAAGGCAGCCTCAGTCCGCTCCAGTTTGGGGGCCAAACGTCGGAAATGTTCCACGAAGTTCCACCGGCTGTCAAGGACAAGTCCCAGATACTTTAACGTCGACTCGACGCCAATGGATACCCCTCCTACCATCAGTGAGGATCCCGGAGGTGGCGCATTCCGAGGCCCATGAAAGCACATGGCTTCGGACTTGTGCAGTGCCACCTCGAGACCCAGTTACCGGATCCTCTCAACGACTAAGCATAGCCCTCTCCATTGCCCTTTGGGTGACTTTAAACCTTCTGATAAGGCCCATTGTGAGCGAGCACGTTTCGGTCCCGTATGTAATCACTGGCAACACACACTGGTCATAGACTTTCGTCTTGAAACACTGCGGTAAGTTGGGCGAGAAGATACCGCGCAGCTTCCCCAACGCTGCCCAGCCGAGTCGGATTCGACGATTGACCTCTTTCTCGAAGTTAGACTTACCTAACTGGACCGTTTGTCCCAGGTATACATAATCGTCCACAGCTTCGAGTGTAGTGTCTCCGATTTTGATAGGAGTGGTTGTTACATGGGCATTCAACATGATTAGACTTTGGTTTTGTCCATGTTCATAGCCCCACTCTTTCGGAAGCTCTACCGAGGTCATCGAGCATTGTACTGGAGTCCTCCATGGTCTCAGCCATGACCACTATATCGTCACCAAACCGAAGGTGAGTGATGTACTCGCCATTGACGTTGATGCCTTGCCCTCTCCAGTCCAGAACTTTGAAGACATCCTCCAGTGCAGCGGTGAACAGTTTCGGAGATATGACGTCTCCCTGTCTCACACCTCGCTGCAGAATAGGTTTAATGCAGGATAGGTTCCGACTCCCAGGCTTGGTCCTGAAGTCGGACTGACATGGTGGCGTTTTTGTACAAACACTTCATCTTCAACACCTCGATGTACCGGGAGTCGATTAGGCACCGTTGGAGAAACTGCAGTACAGCCCAGGTCTCGATCGAATCGAAGGCTTTCTCGTAGTCCATAAACGCTAAACAGAGAAGCAGGTTATACTCTTCGGTCTTCTGTATAACCTGCCGCAACGTATGTATGGGGTCCACGGTGCTAAAGCCTTTTCGGAAACCAGCTTGTTCGGGAGGCTGAAAATCGTCAAACCTGCGCGCGAGACGATTCGTGATGACTCTTGGAAACAACTTGTAGACATGACTTAGAAGTGAGATTTGAAAATTAATGTTGATTAAAGATTTAAAAGAAACATAATTAACTTCATTTTATGTAGCTCAGGCTGCTTTACGCCGGGGCAACACTATGCGACATTGCGGCATGCCACAAAGCAGCATGCTACAATAATTTAAAATGTTGCACATCGTGGCAAAAATCGAGCGGCATGGCAACGTCTTGCGTCATGCTGCTAAAGTTACTTCATCAGCCTTAATCGACGGTGTCTTGTCCCCTCGATAAATCAAGTTGGTAGACCAAAACACTCCAATAAAATTTACAGCACAATGCTTTGAAAATTATCTATGCATGATGTTGCCTCGATGTAAAATAGGCTGCCGCATACCGCAATTTCCGCATATTTTCGTTATTTGTAGCATACTACAAGATGACGCACGCCCCAATATGTAGCACGCAGCAATACCGCACAGTGTTGCCCCGGTGTAAAGAAGCCTTTAGATACCCGCAATTACAGACACGTTTAAAATAACAATGCACCGTTCCCCTTGGGGAACGGCTGGGGACATACAATCAATATTTATCTTCAATGGTCAGGTTCAAAATTAACATGGTAGATCGTAGTATTGATGACGAAGCCAATTAAATTATATATAGACACTATACATTTCATGGCAAAGCCATTTAAATAATATAAAGGCAGTACTCAATTTTTACCCGGTATTTATTATTAATACCCGGTAAAAAAGGGTATTTTTTCTTTTTTACCTATTTTAACCTTTCCTTCCAATTTTTACCTTCCCATTTTTTACCCACCCGCCCATCTCAGCGAGCTAGAACATTTTAACACTTTTCCTACCGATCTACTGGAGTTACCTGGGCCTCTTATAGACAAAATTAAGACTCATGAAAAAGTAGGCTTCAAGAGCGAGCGAAGCGAGCTCGAAATTTTTTACAACATTGCCTCTGACAATTATGCTATAACTGCATTATACGTATATATCTCGGGGCAAGGGGGCTCCTAATTTATTTCTGTCTATTGTACCATGATCATTATCGATCATGCAAAAATCCAATAGGAGTGCCAATCCAGAGGTAGAAAAAAGGAGCCCTTTTGATAAATGTTTTTTCGCAGGGTTATACAATATCTTAATTTGAGTGATTCCATTTTACGCTACAATTTATTACGTGCTATGGCAACAGGAAGGAATAGATATAATTTTAAAAAATCCTGAGCCTCTAGGGGCAGCTGCCTCCTGGCGACGCCCATGACAAGATATACAACTAGAATATTTAGTTTCAATTCCGTCAAACTAGTTCAAGCTTGGCTAATGACGTATTTGGTCTGGTTCAGGGGGGGGCAATTGCACCCATTGCCCCCCCTGTATCCGCGCCTGATCGGGCAACGCTTCTGCCTGACGGGCTAAAGGCCGTTTTCTATAACTTACCTAAATAGATAAATCAAAGAAAGCTTTTCTGTGACGTTTTGTTTCTAACCGATCCGTAAGCAAAATGTCAAAGAGACAGAGATAGCAACCTACCGAAACCGGCTAGTAAGTTATTAAAAATGGCCGTAAGACATTACATTTAAATGTAACATTTTTTTTTCCAAACATGTTTGAGTTTGAGTTGACTCAAACTCAAACTCTTTTCATAACTTAACTTTTTTTTATAATTTGGACCTGGACATTGTAATGTTTTGGATATTATTAACCTGAAAATTTAAGCATTCGTCTTCCCTAGGTAGCTTCATGGTCATTTCTTGGAGGCTTAGCAACGGCTTTGGCCTTTTTACCTTGTAATTCAAGTTATTTAAGTTTTTATCTCTATTATATCTTTGTTTACTTTTGTGATGTCAGTTAGTGGCAACCCTAGTTTTATTTTTAATTTATTGCTGGAGCTAGTTGTAGGTTGTATAGGTAAATCACATCGACCTCATTATATTTTCTTTTTAATTTATTCAAATTTTAAAATGTCAATTATCTGGAGTTGACAGGAGCCTGGTGGTGGAATGGGCAGTCTACGTTCAGAGCTGAGAGCAAGAAGACATCTGAGAAGCTCTATAAAAGTATATTTAAAGGGCAGTACCCTTATGTTCTGTTTTAAGTCGGCCTCTCTCCGTGCCGCACCCTCACCTAGAACACCTGGAAACCTTGATGCTTGAGCTGCACAAGCCTGATGATGAAGATTTGATGCTCCTCGGCCCTCCTCCACGGTCGGAAGACAGACGTCCTCAGCCCTCCTCCTACGGCCTGAGGATTGACGTTCCTCGGCCGTCCACCACCGTCTGAAGACGGATGCCCTCGGCCCTTCTCAACGGCCTGAGAGTTGATGGTTCCTCGGTCCTCCTCCACAGTCTGAAGACGGAAGTTCTTCAGTTATTTATTCCATTCTGCGCTCATCTTCAGTACTTTCCGCCAGCTTCACTGGCATTAGTGATTAAGTAGCTCCAGCCTTTAGATTAAGTTAAGTTTAATAAAACAAAAATCGTTCAATTCAGGACATATGGTCGCAAGCGGGATAAACTTGACATTAATTATAACGGACAGCCTCTATTAGAGACAGAGGAAACCACTTTTCTGGGAGTAGCACTGGATGGCCACTTCTCCTGGAAACCGCACGTAGAAAAAGTTTGCAACAAATTAAACAAATTCGTTTACGTTCTCTACACACTGCGAAAGACCTCGTCGCTAAGTACTATGCTGACTGCGTATCACGGCTGTGTTGCATCGACTTTACAATATGGCCTCATACTATGGGGTAACTCAACAGATGTGGATAAAGCCTTCAGGGTACAAAAAAAATGCATCCAAGCCATTTGTGGCATTCCACCATGGGAATCCTGTAAACCACTATTCCAAAAATTAAAGCTTCTTACATTACCCAGTATGTACATTTTAGAATGCGCTAAATTTGTTCGACAGCACTTTGACTTGTTTAAAAAGGCTGAAGACCGTTTCCCTCGAAAAGTAAGAGATCCAGATAGAATAGTTCTGCCTAGAGCGCCAAGGACTTCTCTATACAAAAAGAACTCTTTTAATATGTGTGGACTAATATATAATAAAATACCACAGGACTTGAAAGAGCTAACTAATAATTTTTTTTTTTTAAAGTTTAAATTAATTATGGCTATTGGAAAAACGATTTTATTCTGTTAATGAATTTATAAATAATGTTAATGACTAATCTATTCTTATTAAGATAACTTTAATGAATGTTGTGTTGTAAAATTTTGCATGTCATCTATATCTGACTATGTATATGGAACTTCAACTAACTTTAAGACCATAATGTACTATACTTATTGCAAATAAAAGGATTATGATTAAGATCTTTGTTAATAAATTCTTATAACTCGTCCCCTTTATTTCTTTTAATAGTGCTCCCCTCCAGACTGAAAGTTAGGTAGGTGAGTGCTCAGAGTGACCTTACAGTTTTGTGGATTCTATCCAGGAAAATGTAACGTTACATAACATTTTTTTTTCCAAACATGTTTGAGTTTGAGTTGACTCAAACTCAAACTCTTTTCATAACTTAACTTTTTTTATAATTTGGACCTGGACATAAAAGGGAACGCAGGGCGGTGGCTGTCCGAGGTAATATGCAGATTTACACGTACGACCCAAGTCAAAACAACCCTTTTCAGAGCATTCATACTGCCAGTCTGTGGGTCAGGCAGGTACCTACAGGGTGTAAAAGACCTCATCACGAAGCCGTCAACCAAGCATTCTGTACATCAAACTAAGTAACTTTACGCTAAAATTATTGCTGGGAAACGACTTTTTTTTTTGGGGTGAAAAATCATGTTTTGTGGTAGAACTCAATGTAACGCACTCAAAACATTGTGCTGATGGATGGATTGAATAGTACGGGGGTCGTGGAGGTGTTTAAAGTAAAAACCTTACATATAAACATGTATTCTAAAACAAACTTGTGAAAAAGTTGGAACTTTGAATTCCAATATCTCCGTAACTACATGGAAGGTTTGGTCTAGAACAAAAAAATGATCGCAATGACTGGAAGAAGTGCCTTTCGGCTTCGGGGTCTTTTTACATCATATCATTATTGCAATACCTACTTAATTAAAAACTATTGTAATAAACTAACAACAAACTATAAAAGGACATCAAAAAAGTCCTCCTCAACATTGTCAGCTGGTAATGTGCTCAAGAGATTGCAAAATGTTTAAAAATAAAAATGTGAAATAGGTGGAACTTTGATCCCCAATATCTCCGTAACTAGAAGGTTCCCAGATATAGTCTAGAAGTTCTAGACTATTTGTGCGAATTTTTTTTTGTTCTAGACTAGAACAAAAAAAAATCGTAATGACGCGGAGAACAAGTGTCTTTCGGCTTCATGGATCTTTTTAATTCGGATTAGTTCCGAAAACACGTTTAAAAAATTACTTAAGTGATTTAAAAAGATATCAAAAATAATACCATAATAGTCACCACAATTAGTGATTTATTACCCAGTTGCAAGTAAAGCATCTTCCATTAATTACTGACTCAAATATTGAGTAGTTTTGATAATTTGGGGGAATACTGTTCGATACCCGCAATTACAGACACAATTAAAATAACAATGCACCGTGCACGGCTGGTAGATAAAATATCATTAAATCGTCGTCACTAATAAGCTAGTTAGTAGTCCACCATCAATAAATTGCAAATCTATTCAGTCCGTCAGTTTAGAGTTTTATTTATTGGAAAATTATGGACACGTATTGGTGTGCTTGAATGTTCCGTTTGAGTTTGGGTCTACAGGAGCGATTCCATTAATCAACTTACTTGTATGCAAGTTGAACAAACCTGCATACAAGCTACAACTTGTTTGACGTAGTTTGAACTTATAATTTTTTTATTAAAATGACGTGCAAATTGAACGCGCAAACGGTAGTTGCACGCACGTTTCGAATTATTTTGCGATTTGCGAACGAGTGTCGTGTCCTACTCAATTGTTGAAAATCACCACTTGTATGAAAGTAAAACTCTTGAAAATATATTTCCAAAACAAGCAACTGTAACTAAGTACTGTAACGTCATACTTGCATGCAAGCTTGCCTAATGTAATCGCGCCTTGATCGTTAAATGTGCGTAAATAAATATCGCTGTGATTTTGACAGCAATATAATAGTGGAGGCAAAATATTGTGAAAGAATAATATTGTATTGTTTTTTTTTCCATACATTTAATTTTTTTTCGAATACCGTCAAACCTTACAAAATTGCCCAAGCACTATAACTTTGCCCAGCACGTCAATTTTCACAAATGTTTAAAAAGCCGGCAACATTTTTTAGTTGTGCTTATTATTTATTCTTAGGAAGAATTTTGATTATGTTTCGGGCAACATTACGTAACGGACTCTGCCTGATGTCACCTATGTCGGCTGTAAAACCGTATCAAAATTTGTAGTCTAATTTGCGGGCCAGAACACGTGTGAAAAACTTTCATTAAAACTCGATTTCTAATTACAGCAGAAAATTAAATTTTAAACCACTGATAGTCTATACTAATATGATAAAGAGGTAACATATTTTGTTTGTAAGTTTGTATGTAGGGGGTAATCTCCGGAAGTAATGAACCAATTTTAAAAAATGTTTCACTGGTAGAAAGCTACTTTATTCGTGAGTGCTATAGGTTATATTTTATTCCCGTACTCCCACGGGAACGGGAACTACGCGGGTGAAACCGCGGGACGTCAGCTAGTTTGTAATAAATACACAAGGAAGATCGAATACACAAAGCGAAATTTCTCTCAACATCGAAAATATGATGGTGGGCAATGATAAATCGGTTTTTCAGAAGTAGTTGTTACATTTTGCCCACCAAAATATTACCGTTAGGGTTGTCACCTCAACGTCAAATTGCATCACAGATATACAGGTACTTCTAATTATAAATTTAGTAACGGAATTTCAAGAAAAAAGAAAAACATTTGGATCGAAAGTATACAGATATGTCATAATATACCAGTAATAGATATTAAGATTTGATAATAATCATAATATAACATTGTTTTTTCTAAAATACTGCCAATTTCATGATATTTTTAGATTAATCTTTAAGAGCGAACTATTTGGTCGTCACGCTGAGTCACGCACCTGCTGATGCTGATGCTGACTGATGTTCAATAAAAAAAAGATACTGGTGGCAAACACAACCTCCTCCTTTTTTAGAAGTCGGTTAAAAGTGACAACCCTGGTTTTTCCGTGTATTTGAATGAAAATTGACGAAAAAATCGTAGCTACTTTGCCCACTTAAATATGACAGGCAATATGAACGATTAAACGTTTAGTATTAAGGTCCTATGATAGATTGATTATTCTTCTATACTGATCCCTAAACCATATCTTCTTAAGGTAGAAAATACTGAAGTTACAAAAATTTTTGCAAAATGGGCAAACTTGTAAAAACCGGCCAAGTGCGATTCGGACTCGCACACGAAGGGTTCCGTACCATTGACTATATTTAGTATTTGTTGTTATAGCGGCAACAGAAATACATCATCTGTGAAAATTTCAACTGTCTAGCTGTCACGCACGGTTCATGACATACAGCCTGGTGACAGACAGACGGACAGACAGCGAAGTCTTAGTAATAGGGTTCCGTTTTTACCCTTTGGGTACGGAACCCTAAAAAGTACAAAAAATTTGGCCCGCTGTACAAATTAAACGCTGTTGGGCGTGGCACCATACACGACCATTAACCCGGCCCCTGGGAGAGTAGAGCTACCTTTTCTACCCTTCACTTGGGCAATTCCTGTCTGGCGCGTCCACGTCGCGGGGGTGGGCATCTTATACTCTAGTAAGCCAGAGTATGTAGATGGCGAAGTTCAGCAGGGACCCAGTTCTGCGGGGTATAGCGCGGAGCCCGTGCCCAGGGTTACGGGTGAAGACCTCAACGGTGGGGAAGGGCGTAGACAATAGTTGTCGGTACGGCCGAACTAGCGGAGGAGGCAAGCCACAGGGGCGTAGTTCCTGAAACCTGATGGAGGGCAGCGGTAGCCATCAGTACCAAAGTGAAGCGAAAGAACCATATGTTCTGAATCGGTTCACTCATGGATTACTATAGCCACTGAGGTTACAGTACCGCGATGTAGAAAGTAACGGGAACCTACTACATTATTCATCCCATGAGAGTTGCAATGATGAGTATGCATATAGACAGAGTAAGACCGCCTGGCAATCCGAGTAGCGACCGGCGCCCTGAGCTTTCCGGGGCTGAGGGTGTGAAATGGGTTACCGGCCATCGGGATGCAGGCAACCAGGCATCCTATGGAAAAAATGCTACTGGAAGAAAAAATGTCAATTTAAGAAAAGACCATCGCATCGGTACATGGAATGTACGAGGACTTCTCGACGATGGAAAGCTTCATATTCTAGAACAAGAACTTGAGCGATGCAATCTCACCATCACAGGACTCAGCGAGACACATTGGAAAGATAGCGGCCACTTTGACTCACAAAAACACACTATCTATTTCTCCGGCAATGAGAAGAGTAGCTTTTCAGGAGTGGCTATTGCTATCCCTAAATTATGGAAAAACTCGGTGCTTGGGTACCACCCTATTAATGATAGAATCATCTCCATTAAACTTAGCGCATCACCGACCCCACTCAACATTATTCAAGTCTATGCTCCTACAAGTTCTGCCAGGGATGAGGAAATAGAGGACTTCTACTGTCAACTTGAGTCATCTATATCAAAGATACCAAAAAGAGAGATATTGCTCATTATTGGAGATTTTAATGCCAAGGTAGGAAACACCACTATGGATACAGGCATTCGGAATATTGTTGGGAACTATGGTCATGGTGTTCGTAACTCCAGAGGCGAGCGCCTCATAGAGTTTGCTGCGGACAATAATATGACCATAATGAACACGGTGTTCAATCACCATCCTAGACGCCAATATACCTGGACCTCCCCCGACGGCAAGTATCGCAATCAAATAGACTACATATTAGTGAGGTCTAGATGGAGAAGCTCAATAACTAACACACACACTTTACCCGGTGCTGATTGTCATTCTGATCATCAACTGCTAATTGGAAACCTGCGACTGAAACTGCAAAGAGCGAGACAATTTAAAACCGCAAGAAGAATAGAAGTGAAAGACCCAAACTCTCTAGCCACTTTGGTAGAGGTCAGACATGCCACATGGAAAGCAGATGTTGGGAGCAAAAACTCTAACTCATTGTGGACTTCGGCAAAGAAATATATTGTTGATGCTATTGCAGAATCACAGCCAAAAAACATCTTGGCAAAGCGACAGCATTGGATGACTGAAGACACCTGGCACCTGGTCGAAGAACGCCGGAAACTTAAAGCCAGTGGCGCTAGCATTACTGAGCTAAATGCCAAGTCAGCTATAATACAAGCTGCTTGCCGACGTGACCGCAATGACCACCTGGGAAAGATATGTGATGAACTGGAGCAGCATTCTGATAAATATCAAACCAAAGATCTCCATGATAAGGAGCGATACATAACACGCCAGTTTAAACCCAAGACGTGGGCTATTGAGGACTCCATTGGGACGACGGTTACGGAGATAAAGGACATCGTAGATGTGTGGAAGAAATATTGCAAGTCGCTATTTTCCAGCAATTTTACACCAAACTTTACATGTTCTACTGACCATATACGGGACCGTGAACCTGACATCATGCGGGATGAAGTACGAGCGGCAATTAAACACCTTAAATGCAATACAGCCATAGGATGTGATGAAATCCCAATCGAAGTCTTCAAAGCGATGGGAGAATTTGGAGTCGATGTCTTATTAACCATCTGCAGTAAAATATGGGAGACTGGCATATGGCCTGATGACTGGTCGCAATCGGTTTTTATTCCACTGCACAAAAAGGGGTCCACCAAGAAATGCAACAATTACCGACTCATATCCCTAATATCACATGCAAGTAAGGTCATGCTCCACATAATCAATACAAGACTATTGGCCTACCTCTCAAAGCAAATTGCACCCGAGCAAGCCGGTTTTGTAAAGGGAAGAGGCACTCGCGAACAAATCCTCATACTGCGTCAGATAATTGAGAAGGCCAGAGAGTTTAATTCAACCCTCTACATCTGCTTTGTGGACTTCCGAAAAGCATTTGACACTGTCATTTGGACACACCTCTGGAAGATACTCGCAGAAATGGGTGTACCGCCTCACCTAATAGTCCTTTTGAGGCGACTATATAAAGACGGTACTGCAGTGGTACGAGTGGACGATACCCTTTCTGGGCACTTTAAGACCGAGGCCGGTGTGCGACAAGGATGCATCTTATCGCCGTTGCTATTCAACACCTATACAGAATACATCATGCGCATTGTCTTGGAGGAATGGGACAAAGGAATATCAGTTGGGGGTCGCGTGATAAATAACCTTAGATACGCTGATGATACAACCCTTCTCGCACAGTCCAGAGAAGATATGGAAAATCTTCTGATCCGTCTCGAGACTACCAGCCTCAATTTCGGACTTGCCATCAACCGAGACAAGACAAAGATGATGATAGTAAGCCGGGCTGAAAAAAGCCGAATTAACGTACAGAGTATAGCTAATTGCGAAGTTGTACAGAGCTATATCTACCTCGGCTCTACTATCTCCAATACTGGGGGATGTGGTGACGAGATAAAACGACGGTGCGCCATCACCAGGTCAGCAGTGGAACGGCTGGGAAAGATTTGGGGGGACAGGAGGATTACCAAAAAGACTAAGGTCAGACTGATGAAATGCCTTGTCTTTCCGATCTTTCTCTATGGTGCCGAAACTTGGTCTCTGAGATTGCAGGATCGCCGTAAAATCGACGCTTTGGAGATGTGGTGCTGGAGACGCCTCCTAAAGATCCCGTGGATAGCTTTTCGCACCAATGTTTCCATCCTCAAGGAGCTTCATATTAAGAACCGGCTTTCGTCTACTGTGCAACTACGAATATTAAAGTTCTTTGGTCACATCACCAGAAATGAAAATTCCATGGAGAGACTGGTGGTTCAGGGCCAGGTGGAGGGCAAGAGGTCACGCGGCCGATCACCAACTCGATGGACTGACCTGATCAAAAAAGCTACCGAGTCCACCATGGTCCAGTGTACTCGCAACGTCTCCAATCGGCAGAAATGGAAGCACATCGCTGAAAGGGCAATCCTCGGGGAAGTCAACGACCCACCGAACATCTCTCCGTGTACCTCGTCTGCGCAACCACGACCACTCTGACAAGAGTGTCTCGACTAAGAAGAAGACAAATTAAACTTTTTATCACAGAAACACTTATTTCCTTGATATTATTATATATCCTATGCAAAGAACAGTACATTTGAATTTCGTGTAGCACAATCACACAAACAATATTATTATTTTTTAAATATTTAAAGTTTAATCAAAAATTTTCAGCAATTTGGGCAAAGTTGCACGGTGTGACGGTACACTAGTTTTTTTTTCGTAACAGTAATTAAGTAAATAG
Organism: Xestia xanthographa; assembly: GCA_905147715.2. NCBI lineage: Eukaryota > Metazoa > Arthropoda > Insecta > Lepidoptera > Noctuidae > Xestia > Xestia xanthographa. Next base: position 23,145,817 of record LR990667.1, read on the forward strand.
AGCCTTTCTTTGCCCAGCAGTGGGTGTGGGTCAAACAAGGCTGCTTTAAAAAAAGTAAATTAGGTACGAGATTTTTTTATTTCCCTATACGTATAAAAACTGATTCACCCAAATTAATCCCAAAAACAATTACAGTTTTCCAAGAACCTGCTCACTCTGACCGCTACCGTTTGTACGTCAGAGTCGTCAAACAGATGAACGCGAGCAATAAATGACTAATATCACAGACTAAGGCGCGTCTAAACGGGTAATATTTTGAGTGCAATATGTGGCTAGATAATGGAGAACTCATGGCTATAAATTAAAAAAAATCGGAGCAGTCTTTGGGGACTGCCGAGAGAAGTGAAAACAATAAGTACACAGGCCCCGCCCCAGTCGTAGCACTGGTTATGCCTTGCGCATGACTATGTGGTGCTACGCCGTAGCGGATGCTACGAGTGCTACGAACGGCCACGAAGCGTGACCGCACGTTACGTTACGTGACGATGAGTTCAATGTATTTCCTTCACCCAAAATGTGCTTAACGCGCCTAAAGAAGTTTTCACTTCAATAACCATAGGTTAAGCCGCTCTTGCCTAGCTAGGCGAAGCCGTGGATGGGTCACCATTACATACCGGGTTTCCTTAGCGCCTCGGAAGGCACGTTAAGCCGTTGTTCCCGGCTGTCATTCGTAGATCTTTGACAGTCGTAACAGGTAATCAGTGTCCCGAAAGTCTGATAACCAGTTTTACGAAGGGGTATGGTATTAAAAAATTTGGTGGCAATGATGATGCTTGCAAGAAACGCATCTTAGATGTAGCGACTTGCGTTACTCGCAAGCATCATTATTGCAACCGAATTTATTCGTTAGTAATAAGCGATCGAAAGTTGGTGATTTTGTCGTTAACTTTCGATCGCTAAAATAACAATGAAAAAATTCGGTTGCAATAACGATACTTGCGGGAAACGCAAGTCTCTACATTACAAGATACGTTTCTTTGATTGCTAATTACTAACGAATAAATTCGGTTGCAATAACGATGCTTGCGAGTAATACAAGTCTCTACATCCAAGATGGGTTTCTCGCCTGGGCTGCAATAATGATGCTTGATAGAAACGCAGCTTGGATGTAGAGACAATATTAATTGCTTTACACGCAAGCATCATTATTGCAACCGAATTTATTCGTTAGTAATAATCAGCAATCGAAAGTTAGCGAATTTGTCGCTATCTATGTCGAGACTGCTGGCCCACAGGGGCCTGCAGTCTCGACATTAATAACGACGTCGTCGTAAACTTGCGAGAAACGCATCTTGGATGTAGAGACTTGCGTTTTTTTTAAGCATCGTTATTGCAACGGAATTTTTTCGTTATTATTGAGCGATCGCAAGTTTGCGATAGCTTCGTTATTAATGCCGAGACTGCAGGTCCTGGCTATTGTTGATGTCAACGTTGGCCACAGGCAACTCATCATCATCCGCCTGGGTCCGGCAGTCTAGACAGAGATAACGACAAAATCGCTAACTTTCGATTGCTAAAATTACTCACGAAAGAATTCGGTTGCAATAAGGATGCTTGCTTGCAGGAAATGCAAGTCTCTACTTTAAGAAGCGTTTCTCGCAAGCATCGTTAATCGGTAAGTAATTAGTAATCAAAAGTTAGCGATTTTGTCGTTATCTCTGTCGAGACTGCCGGCCGTGCCTTTTCCCAACTATGTTGGGGTCGGCTTTCTAACTGGAATACCGTATGCAGCTGAATATCAGTATTTTACATGGAACGCCTCCACAACCCAGTTAGTATGGTACTGGCCGGTCATACAATACCCTTGGTAAGAACGGTTGTCAGACTTTTGTACCACTGACTACCTGTAACGACTGTCATAGATCTAAAATGACAGCCGGGGGCTTTTCGAAGCACGAAGGAAACACGGTATGTAATCGAGGTTCACCCGTCTACCTATGCAAGCGCGGCTTAACTTTAAAGGCTGACCCATGTGGCTATTAACTGTTTTCCAGCAAAAATAGTGCCCGGTTAGACGCACCTTTAGAGACCACAGTGTTTCCCCAAACACAGGTTTCTTAAAGCCGCCACATTTCTCGTGGCGTCAGTTGAGCCCGAAGCGCGAGAGGCCGTGGTCACGCACCGCGCGCATTCTAAAAACAAACCTTATAGGTAAAGCGCGCGAAACGAAGTGACAGTTTGATTTTTTTATTTAATTGTTTTATTAATTTATTGTAAAGTGATGAAGGGCCAAGTTAAACGATTTGTGAGCCAGAAGGGCCAGGCGTATGAAATTCACGTCGCTAAAAAGGAAAAGGAAGAGAATATTGGATTTTTTGATCTGGTGAGTTTTTTTGATAATTTAGGAAAGAAAGAAAGAAAACATATTTATTTGGCTCATGCCACAAGTGCACAAAACAATAAATAAAAAACTAAATTAAATTATATTGTGTGTCTCACGGCTGCGCCAAGGGCCCTGAGATGGTGATAATAAAGAGAGATTTAAGACTTAACTAAAATGAAAGTTTTCTGAGTTTTTAATAACTAAAACGAAAGTTTTCTTGTGTGTTAACCGTTTAGAGGTTATAATAATAATAAAAAATATTATTTTTATTATTAAACAGGCGAATAAGGCAACTAGTATTATTAGACCTACTTTTTATCAATATCCTCAATTAAGTATTTTTTTTATTTGTTGTAAAGTATTGAATAATTATGTATTGTAATAAAATAAAATAAAAACGAACAATTCACGGAACAAAAAAAAATACTTACTCCTAAATAAAAATATAGGTACATTCATCGGAAAATAAATTAACTAGTAATGCCGCTGGGTTAATCACATGTTTTATAATTCACGTTTTTGTGTTGAATTGAAACAGCTGTTTTTTGTTATAATATGCTAATAACTTTTCTCAAACAATATTTTTTGATCTTATCCACTCCTAAAGGGTGTAACAAGACCTTTATCGAAGCCAAAAGGTGCTTATTCTCCCCGTCATCGTCATTGCGATCATTTTTTGTTATATACTACATTAGTCATTAGTCATTTATTCATGAACAATAAATTGTATCTGAAATTACATGATATTATAAGAAGTCGGTTAAAAAAGAAAATTAAATTACATACACAACACACACGCCAAAATATTACAACAACAATACCTGGGGACCTTCTAGTTACCCAGATCCAGATATTGGGGGTCAAAGTTCCAACTTTTTCACAAGTTTTTTTTATTACATTGTGTGTTTGTGTTATGTTAGATTTTTACTTTGAACACCTCCACGACCCCCGTACTATTCAATACAACTATCAGCACAATGTTTAGAGTGCGTTACATTGAGTCCTACCGTGAAACGTGATTTTTCACCACCAAAAAGAAGTAGTTTCCCAGCAATAATTTTAGCGTAAAGTTACTTAGTTTGATGTACAGAATGCTTGGTTGACGTGAAGGGTCCGTTTAAATCCTGTTTAATTACACTATCACATTTTCTGGCCTTTTCAAATATAATATATAATAACTACAGCGCAGTAAGTTTCCAATCATAAATAATCATAATAAACGCATTAACGAAAACCGCATCACAATCGGAGCAGCGGTTTCTGAGATAACCACAAACCAACGAATAAAACTTTAAACTGATTGCAAAAACAACACAACACGCGGCGACACATTCAGTTCGACTTCGATACCCATTACTTATAACCATAAAATCAAAAAAATCAAAATCAAAGCATTTATTTCAAGTAAGCCAGTTACAGGCACTTTTGAATTGTCGAAACAAAGATGAAAATTAAATGTAGCTACAGTGAACAGTCCCAGTCACAAGACATAAAAACTGTGAAAGTACTGTAGTCTGTAGTTGCCCATTTCCTAGCGTAGATCTCTATGGAGAAGAACGGGCAAGAAACTCCATGGACACTCTTTTAAATCAGAATATTGTTACAAAATCTTGGTTACATCATTCATGTTGAGATGGTATATTATGTGAGAACAATGTAGCAAGATGTGCACGTTAAAAGCACGGTAAAGTGTCCACAGCAAAAACAAACAAATAAATACAATTCAAAATAATTCATTCAAATAAGCCATGGCAACTATGAGATGACCAGTCACAACTGATCCCCGTTCACGGACATAACGCATGGATCAGCACCATTCAGCTCAACCATTTTGAAGGGAACTAAATGATCCGACACATGCGCCACCATCAGCGAGACATTTGAGTGAGCAATGACATACTCTAAACCGCCAGGGCACATTCAAGTCAAGAAAAGAAAATATACATATTTCGATCTAAGGCCAATGTGGACAGTGGACCACTGGTCGCCGGCCAGAAGGCGTCGGGATCTGGACTCTTGTCCAGATCATCCCGATCCCGACGCCTTCTGGCCGTGTCAGGGCTCCAGAAAGTAGCTTTTATGGCACACAACTCTTTGGGCATGCAGCAGACGTGGCCAGACCAATCCCACTTCAGCTTAGCGGATTTATGAGCAGCGTCAGTAATTTGTGTTTTGGAGCGCAGTGTGGTGTTGCGTATACGGTCGGTTAGTTTGACGCCTAGTATGCTGCGCGCCCCATTGCACGTTGGTCAACTTGAGATTAGACTTTTGAATATTTGTCAAAGACCCAAGTCTTGGACCCATCGGTCAAGATGGAAAGAATACACATGTCCACGATTTTTCGCTTTACTGACAAAATAACTGTGGAACTCTCTGCCTGCATCTGTGTTCTCTCCCACATTTAACCCGCCTGCCTTCAAAGAAAGAGCGAACAGGCATCTTCTGGGCACGCTCGTTCCATCATAGACCTCATCCATCGCTTTCCATCAGGCGTGAGCGAGGTCAAGAGCAGGCCCATTTTACGTATTCAAAAAAACCGGCCAAGTGCGAGTCGGACTCGCGCACGAAGGGTTCCGTACAATTATTATAAAAAAATCACGTTTGTTGTATGGGAGCCCCCCTTAAATATTAATTTTATTCGGTTTTTAGTATTTGTTGTTATAGCGGCAACAGAAATACATCATCTGTGAAAATTTCAACTGTCTAGCTGTCACGGTTCATGAGATACAGCCTGGTGACAGACAGACGGACAGACGGACAGACAGTGAAGTCTTAGTAATAGGGTTCCGTTTTTACCCTTTGGGTACGGAACCCTAAAAAGGAAGGTTTCTTTTCATAAGTTCTTTCATGGACCAGTAGCTCTCCCAGCTTCCAGCTAATAAAAACAGTAATTGATCTGTCTAGAAACTCAATAACCAGGGAGAAGTGATCACCATTACAACCTCAGTTTACTGTAAACTAGTTACATGTTCACAACCGATAATTAAGTAGTAATGAGTGAGTCATTTCCTCTGGCGCTCGGTGCCTTTCACGTCGTTTGGGGAAACCCGCTCACTCACATACACACAGATGTTGTGTTAAGTAGAAAAGGTGTCACAGACGAGCTCTATTTACAAGTACAACGAACTAGCTAACAGTATTATGGTTTTACCATTAGAAACTCAGACAAACTTTACTTCCATATTTATTAGGGTTTTTGCACTACCGTCCAATGAGGTAAACATAGATCATAAAAACACAAAGATTAACTTTATTTTATTATTGCTATCTATAGCATGTTTGCGCTACCAATTAAAAGGAAAAAATCGGAGCAGTCTTTGGGGCCAGCCGATAGAAGTGAAAATAAAAAAACAAAAGTGAAAAAGTACACAGGCCCCGCCCCAGTCGTAGCACTGGTTATGCACCGAGCATGCCTGTGGTGTTACGCCGTAGCGGATGCTACGAGTGCTACGAACGGCTACGAAGTGTGACCGCACGTTACGTTACGTGACGATGAGTTCAATATGTTTCCTTCACCCAAAAAGTGTTCAGCGCGCCTAAAGAAGTTTTCACTTCAAAAAATCGATTACAGAAACGTAATTATTAACTTTCCATGAGATTCTATTAACGCAGAGAGATATCAGGGACGTATCTCGTTGGTATAATAAACATAGCTCGGTAACCAGAACCCATAGATTGCAAACCAATCCGCTTTACATTTTGGAAAGTGCCTTTTGATGGCTGCTTCGAGTTTGACGTTGTGCTCGAAGTTGTGCTCATTAATTTGTACTGAACAACTCATTTCTTTTTCGCGATTTCAGGTTTGGTCCCATAGTAAAAGTTGTTTGTTGCCATGGGTACAATCACGTGTTTAAGTATCGTACACTAAAGCCGTACCTTAGCTGCCCCCTTTTCTACTCCCCGGTACCAGGATAACAGTTGGACATTACAAACAACAAACTGGCTTGGTCCCATTGGAAAAAGACGAAGAGGACGGCAAAATAAAACGATGGGTTGATGACATCGTAAAAACAGCTGGGAAAAACCGGATGAACACCACCCATGACAAACGATTACTAATAAAGATGGAGGAGGCTTTTTTTTACCCTTCAGGACCTTATGGTACCTTGAATAATTAATTGTTGTCAAGAGAAGCTCGTGGCTAAATAATAACAGCCGCTCGGGTCGATCTTTAGGTTAAGCCGTGCTTGCCTAGGTTGGTCTGTGGATGAGTGACCACCGATTACATACCGAGTTTCCTCCGTGCCTCGGAAAGCACGTTAAGCAGTTGGTCCCGGCTGTCATTTGTGATCATTGACAGTCGTTACAGGTAGTCAGTGGCCCAAAAGTCTGACAACCAGTCTCACCAATGGGTATCGTATTACCCAGTACTAACTGGGTTGTGGAGGTCAGATAGGCAGTCGCTCCATGTAAAATACTAGTATTCAGCTGCATCGGGTTAGCCTGGAAGCCGACCACAACATATTTGGGAAAAGGCTAGGCTGATGACCTTGTATAATTTGTTGTACATCATTCTGAATCAAGAATGTAATTGTATGGTATATAAAGCTTACCTAAATAATTTAATTTGACGTAAAATAATTTACGCGAGATAAGATCTAAATGGAGCTCGATTTAATATTTTTTTCTATCTACTTTTCAAGTCCATTGTCACAGTTCCGTCGACTATAAATAAATTGTTTGTATGTATTGCCTATTTATTATGCCTTTCACTGCAAGTACGTGCCGATTGTCCCGAACTGGGAAGCGAACCGGTGACCTTTGCTAATGTCAAATGATTTTTTTTTTCTATTATATTTTCGAGGAAAATGTTTTATTTTGATTTAGATTTTAACGAAATATTATTATTTGAAGGTGACTAAACCTCGAGTTAATAGGTACGGTTATTGTTTGGAAGCCAAATCTTATTTTATTTATTTATCATCGTTAAGTATCTACCACAGGTCTAATACAGGTTTTTTTTAATAAGTAAATAGAAAGATTGTACATATTTTTTGGTCCAAAAAGATCACTGGGTGCCTAAAATTCCGCCTTTTCAACCAATGTGTACTGTTCGTATCTGACCTCCACAACCCAGTTAGTACTGGGTAATACGATACCCCTTGGTAAGACTGGTTGCCACTGACTACCTGTAACGACTGTCAAAGATCTACATTTGACAGCCGGGACCTTGGTATGTAATAGGTGATCACCCATCCACAGGCCAACCTAGGCAAGCACGGCTTAATCTAAAGATCGACCCGAGCGGTTGTTATTACTTATTCATTACGTATGTTAAAAATCATTTTTTGGTCAATTTTTGGCAATCTCCTGTGAGTAATTAACAAAAACTGTATTTCTTACCTCAATATTCGCAACAAGAATAGGTAGGTAGTTATTATAGGTACCTACTTAGTTATTTTTAACTATAATATTTAATTATAGTTACGTATTCATCAACGTAGGCCCTTGTGACAATAGAGGCTAAGTAAAAAAATCATTAAATCTTAATTAAGTAACAGCCGTAATTTATACAGTAAGTAATTATCTTTTGTCCGCGGCATCGTCCGCGTTAATTTAGAATTTGACAATCAATTCGGGTTGTACTTTACTTGTAATAATATCTACACTAAGATTATAAAGAGAAAAGATTTGTATTTTTGTGTGTATATTTATAACTAGCTGACGTCCCGCGGTTTCACCCGCGTAGTTCCCGTTCCCGTGGAGTACGGGAATAAAATAGCATAAAGCACTCACGAATAATGTAGCTTTCTACCAGTGAAACAATTTTTAAAATTGGTTCATTACTTCCCCGAGATTACCCTCTACATACAAACATACAAACTTACAAAGAAATGTTACCTCATTATAATATTAGTATAATATAAGTAGGTAGATGAATAAACTCAAAAACTACTGCGCTGATTGCAAAAAATTCACCCTGAGTAACATAGGCTATATGTTATTCCCGTAATCCCACGGTAACGGGAACTACGCAGGTAAAACCGCGTGACGTCCGCTAGTTATGTATGATTCAATCATGACTCGAAAGACACGTGGCGCCATCTATTATCATAAGAACGTCACTCAACTACCCCGGGCAGACTAAAAAGCCCCAAAAGCTCCACTCAGGCAATCCAAGACAGGCCACATATAGTAAGAACTTAAGAAGCAAGTTATGTCAAGAGAAGTGTCCACCACCACTCGAATCGACTTGTTGTATTGTCTATTGTATAACGGTCTGGTGTCCGCAACTCCACGTCAAAGCGCGTATTTTGCGTATGGGCTATAATCCACCACGCGGGCCCAGTGCGTGTTGGTAGATGTCACATGTCTTCGAATGTTTGGTTCTAGGACATGCCGGTTTCCTCACGATGTTTTCCTTCACCGTTTTGAGAGCAGTGGTGATGAAATAAATTACACAAAGTAATGCGCTTGTCTGGGTTCGAAGTGTTCGAACCCACGACTTACTGTTCGTAAGTTGGGGCCGCCACCACTGGGCCACACCACTGCTCTCCTCGAATCGACTTCTTAAAGCCCCAAGCACACCTAGCTCTCGGCAGTGAACTACAGAGTGACCTATTTGAAAAGCTCTGAATCGATTGCGTACCCAAGTAGGCCGCTGTAAAGATAATTTGGCAAAATGTGGTATTATTGGTTCCTCCAACACCGAGTCCGAGTGCGGATTTCAGGATGATTTCAGTGGTTTAGGCGTAAATAGGTAGGTAACAAACAAACTTACTTTCGCATTTATAATATTAGGATTATGCTGACGCATCACAGCAATATAAATATACGAGACCATGACATGCTATCCTCTAACAATGGCCCAATTAATGGTTTCTCCAGCTATTGCATAAATAGGGTTTTATAACCACGTGTACGTATGTGTGTATGTCCCACGTTGGTTTTAACAAAACCTAATAAACCTTAACGATTCTCATTTATACTTAAAATATAATGAACGGAACTCGTCATCACAGCATTTCCCTATTGTGATATTATCCCACAAACACTCTTAATGTGTAGTTATGATGTAAATGAGGTTATACGACATTGTTGCTCTGAGGAGGGCCACTAATGTAATCATTATGACGAGTATTGTTATTTTTGTTGTAAAACAAAAAACTTGTGAAAAAATGGAACTTTGACCCCCAATATCTCCGTAACTAGAAGGTTCCCAGGTATGGTGTAGAACAAAAAAATTATCGCAATGAGACGGGAAAAACAACTGCCTTTCGTTTCGGCTTCGTTAAGAGTCTTGTTACAGTTACACCCTATAAGTAGAGGTCGTGGTACCATTATATTCTGTGTGTTCCGAGAAAACTTAAAACAATGTTTGGTTGACATATTGCCTACAGCTCGGCTGATGACAAGGGATTTCCCGATACATTGCTGACCTTTGAGAATGGCATGCAGTTGTAATATCTCACCCTATAAACCGGTCAACAATGCGTGCCCATACCGTTAAATATTCATGCAGTCATTATGTACCACCCACCATACATTTATCGCAGACCGGTTTCTGTGCGATACTTCCCCTGAATAACTGTCAGTTCATCAGGAGCTGTACCGATAGCACTATTATAAATGTCTAGCTCATAAGGAGCTGTACCGATAGCACTATTATCAATGTCTAGCTCATAAAGAGCTGTACCGATAGCACTATTATAAATGTCTAGCTCATAAGGAGCTGTACCGATAGCACTATTATAAATGTCTAGCGCGTAAGGAGCTGTACCGATAGCACTATTATAAATGTCTATCTCATAAGGAGCTGTACCGATAGCACTATTATAAATGTCTAGCTCATAAGGAGCTGTACCGATAGCACTATTATCAATGTCTAGCTCATAAAGAGCTGTACCGATAGCACTATTATAAATGTCTAGCTCATAAGGAGCTGTACCGATAGCACTATTATAAATGTCTAGCTCGTAAGGAGCTGTACCGATAGCACTATTATAAATGTCTAGCTCATAAGGAGCTGTACCGATAGCACTATTATAAATGTCTAGCTCATAAGGAGCTGTACCGATAGCACTATTATCAATGTCTAGCTCATAAAGAGCTGTACCGATAGCACTATTATAAATGTCTAGCTCATAAGGAGCTGTACCGATAGCACTATTATAAATGTCTAGCTCGTAAGGAGCTGTACCGATAGCACTATTATAAATGTCTAGCTCATAAGGAGCTGTACCGATAACACTATTATAAATGTCTAGCTCATAAGGAGCTGTACCGATAGCACTATTACAAATGTCTAGCTCATAAGGAGCTCTACCGATAGCACTATTATAAATGTCTAGCTCATAAGGAGCTGTACCGATAGCACTATCATAAATGTTTAGCTCATCAGGAGCTGTACCGATAGCACTATTATAAATGTCTAGCTCATAAGGAGCTGTACCGATAGCACTATTATAAATGTCTAGCTCATAAGGAGCTGTACCGATAGCACTATTATAAATGTCTAGCTCATAAGGAGCTGTACCGATAGCACTATTATAAATGTCTAGCTCTTAAGGAGCTGTACCGATAGCACTATTATAAATGTCTAGCTCATAAGGAGCTCTACCGATAGCACTATTATAAATATCTAGCTCATAAGGAGCTGTACCGATAGCACTATTACAAATGTCTAGCTCATAAGGAGCTCTACCGATAGCACTATTATAAATATCTAGCTCATAAGAAGCTGTACCGATAGCACTATTATAAATGTCTAGCTCATAAGGAGCTGTATCGATAGCACTATTATAAATATCTAGCTCATAAGGAGCTGTACCGATAGCACTATTATAAATGTCTAGCTCATAAGGAGCTGTACCGATAGCACTATTATAAATATCTAGCTCATAAGGAGCTGTACCGATAGCACTATTATAAATGTCTAGATCATAAGGAGCTGTACCGATAGCACTATCATAAATGTCTAGCTCATAAGGTGCTGTACCGACAGTACTATTATAAATGTCTAGCTCATAAGGAGCTGTACCGATAGCACTATTATAAATGTCTAGCTCATAAGGAGCTGTACCGATACACTATTATAAATGTCTAACTCATAAGGAGCTGTACCGATAGCACTATTATAAATGTCTAGCTCATAAGGAGCTGTACCGATACACTATTATAAATGTCTAACTCATAAGGAGCTGTACCGATAGCACTATTATAAATGTCTAGCTCATAAGGAGCTGTACCGATAGCACTATTATAAATGTCTAGCTCATGAGGAGCTGTACCGATAGCACTATTATAAATGTCTAGCTCATAAGGAGCTGTACCGATAGCACTTTTATAAATGTATAGCTCAAAGGATCTGTACCGATAGCACTATTATAAATGTCTAGCTCAAAGGATCTGTACCGATAGCACTATTATAAATGTTAGCTCATAAGGAGCTGTACCGATAGCACTATTATAAATGTCTAGCTCATAAGAAGCTGTACCGATAGCACTATTATAAATGTCTAGCTCAGAGCATGAAATCCTGGGTTCGATTCTCAGGCCGGGCAAATTCCTCGAAGCGGCGATTGGCGGCGGTGACCTCTCGCATCCGGCCCTGGTGCAAGCCATGGTCCGGAGCGAGACGGAATGGGACGCCGTCACCTCCTTCTGCGAAGCAGTAATGCTAGAGAAGGAGGTGGCGGAACGGGAGAGGGAGAGAACCTCCTAGCGTTCCGGCCGCCGCGGGAGACGCCCCCGGCGTCGGCGGCCACCACGTGACCCCCGGCCACCGTAGGCGCGGGCCTGCGGACGGTGGGCTATGGGCTAGCTCGCCGTCCGTCCGTCTCATGACGACAGGCCGTGTCGACGGCGCAGGAGTGTTCCACGCGCGCCTCAAAGAGAGTCAGCAATAGGAAGGGGTCCGCAAGGGCCGATGCCTGCCGGGGTTGCGGGACTGTTCGAAAGAGATACCGTGGCCCCGGAACACAAAGGTCGATGAAGGAACATGGATGGGTTTTATTCAGTAAAAGTCTGACACTCCCTCCGCTCCGCCCAGAGTGGGAGGAGACATTTGATGATTTCCCATCCGATAAAAAAAGAAAAAAAAAGGTCGGGCAAATTGTTAATGAGTTTTTTCCATCAGGAATTTTGCAGTAGCAGTCACGGAGTGTGGAACTGTGCCCGCTTGATGGCAATAGGCTCGCCCCCTATTACATAGGACTTTAACATAACTGGCGAAATGTGGAAGTAATATTTATGCGAAAGTTTGTAGGGTTGTACGGACGTTTGTTACTTTTTGACACAAAAAAATCTTGAGGCACACAGATAGTTTGGCAGCCATCAGGTATCAGTGCCAGGATCCCTTATTAACACCTTTCAACAAGTCATATCCTTTTTAAATGTTTTCCGTCAGATGTTAAACACACATGAGGTATAAATGCCTCCATTTTTTGCGCTCATCTCTGACCAATCATTTCAATGTTACGAGAGGTCACAGAGATCACAATACTGAGGCCTTCGGATAACTTGCCTTGTTACTTGTTCTACATTTGAGCTAATTTAACTAAAACTGTCTATCCAAATATGATGAAACTTTGCACAATTATAAGTAAATAAGCTTTGATTTGACTTATGTTCTATGAAAGTCGGTTTTGCAATTTTTAAGGCACGATAAGTTTTGCTCGCCAATTTGCGCAAGATTTAGTGATGGACGTGGGTGAATTCTAAATACCTATACTTAATATTTATTTAAAACATTGTGGTTTGTGAACAATTTTTGTTCCTTGACCATTAATAATAAATGTTCTAAGAGTTTTTATACAATGTTGCGGTCACCACTATTATAGCTAGCTGTTGCTCGCTGCCTTCGTTCGCGTGATATTATTATAAAAATATTACTTCCCTTTTGAATACGAATTTGTTACCAATTTCTAAGGATTTTATTTTTTTGCACGGAACCCTATTTTTTTCGAAATAAATGTAGCCTAAGTTACTCCTTATAACGTCAGCTATCTACCAGTTAAAACCCGTCAAAATCAGTTCAGCTGTTTCGGAAATTATTAGTTTGAATCGGATTTTGTTATCGATTTCAAGGGGTTTTGTCCCGGAACTCTAAATTATTTGTTTAAAATAAAAGTAGCGTAAATTACCTTTTATAACATAAACTATAGCCAGTAAAAGTTCCGTTAAAATCGGTCCAGCCGTTTTGGAGATTACCCGGAACAGACAGACAGACATAAATTGAAAAATAAAAGTGTTTTTTGTTCTATTTATAAGTGGCATTTAATATTTTCAAATGCATTAAGTAAAAACCTGTTATTTTGATAATACAAACAGACATTTCAATTTCATTTATTTCTATGGATGATTAATTGATTATTTACAATTTAGTTAGTTTTGGATACATTTATTCAATGCACTCTGTGGTCATTATTACTCATTAGCCACAATATAGTCACTGCCACTTAAGTTTGGCAACTCTTCGGGCTACGTCGGTAACCTTGCTTCTTTTGCGGATGTCTTCATTTCTGATTCCTGATTTCCTTTTTACTCAAAACAATTATATTGATGTTATGAAACAAATACAACAACAAAGACATGTTATTCGGAAAATAATAAAAAACAGCGACCAAAAATCTCCGTCTTGCTCATACATGACATGGCATGTACTCTGCAAATATAAGTACAAAAGAGGGCACTATCATGCTGTACATTCCAAGCATACGCTGACCTATCATAGTACTGAGAGCCTGTTTGATGCCAAGTCAGCTTATAATGGAAATGCATTTTATTGTCGTGTGGACTGTACGAGAGGAAAAATTCGTCGAGTCTCAAGTTGTCTACCGCTAAAGTACAAATATTGACACAAGAACTTGTTCTCTTTAAACAAACAGTACCTACATCACAAACGGATGTTAGTACTTGTGACTGGTTCGTCAGAAATAGAGACATGACCCCTGAACTAGTTGACAACGCTAGACAAAGTGCTACAAGGATGTTTAGGCGGTTGGATGACATTGACATAAATGTCAAACAGAAGCGAAGATGTTAAAATAATGAATAAACTGTTTACTTTACTTTGAAACTAACCTAAACCGCCACAAATCATAACGACAGGTATTTTTTTTTACAAAAATAGCTAGTAAACTATATAGGAAATTATTTTGACAGTGACAGCCAATGATATGCGCGCAATCGTGAAGACTCGAAAACGAGCCAATTGGTCTGTTTTTCCTTTATTCTGCGTCACTGCGTGTATGTGAGCTGGCTCTGCCCCGCGGCACACTTTTTTCGGTGGTTCTGTAGGTGTATAACATAACTGTTTGTTAGAATATTATTGGTGACAGCCCTTTGAGTGATGTTCCCGTCAAACCTAACCTCGCACACCTGGATCAGGGACGCACAGAAAAAAGGGGAGGCCTATACCCAGCAGTGGGTGATTCCGGGCTGATAAGATGACATTGACAGAAAACATTTGTGCAATCCGTGTGCAATACTTTTCTATGAAAAATTAAGATGGTGTGTGCTGCGTGAGATCCAATTTTGGCCACATGGTCCATGTAGGTTGCTATTCCACTTCTTCCTAGCGAGAGCACTTAGAAGTGGCACAGGCCGAGCGTATCGCACGACTCATTACAATCATCTGCCCGAATTTTATCAACTTTGTAGGGGCCGGCTTTCAGTCTAACCGGATGCACCTGAATACCAGTATTTTACATGGAGCGACTGCCTATCTGACCTCCACAACCCACTTAATACTGAATAATATGAAACCACTTGGTAAGACTGAGACTGACTTCGAGTGGATAGCTGTAGCTTCACGTCTGAACTGTGTCATTTACTCACGAATTGCAACTCGGCAACCGTAGCAAGAATCTCATACTGGGGCGGCCGCGCAAAGCCCACAACTACACAAATGTACACACTACGGCAGTCAAACTGGTTGCGTGCGCGCCTTGAACTTGCCCGAGTGTGACCGAGCAATGCCGAGGACGACCGAGCGCCGCCGAACGGTGAATTCGAAAATAAAAGGGCATGTTATTGTTTTGATGTCCTAAAAATATAAATCAGTTAGTTCTAACCTAACTTACTGTGAACGAAGGTTAAGGTGGATGCTCAAGGGTAGCCCGCGAAATTCAAATTTTCTTACGTTTTTTGCAATTTGCAGGCCAGTGCTAGGTTGTATGTTGATTAAAATATTGTTTGCGACTGTAAGACGTATGTAGTAACACAATTATAATCATCAAAATCATCAATACAACCCTCCAAGTTCATAATGGTGCAAGAATGATTTTGACCTTGGAAAAGTAATTTTGACACCAATATGAACTTTGAGGGTTGTATTGATGAGTTTGATGAATATAATTCTGTAACTACATACGTCTTACAGTCGCAAACAAAATTTTAATCAACATACAACCTAGCACTGGCCTGCAAATTGCAAAAAACGTAAGAAAATTTGAATTTCGCGGGCTACGCTTGAGCATCCACCTTAAGTTCGCTTGGCGAGGTCGGACCAAAGATACATAAAAAGGTAGACGTGCTGACGTGAAAAGGTAGATGATCAAAAAAATGTAATTAGTGCGTCAGATAAATTTCCAAAACACATTGGACGCGTGATTTTTTTTTTTTCACGTGACCAAAACCTGAAGATGATACAGTGCGTCGAAAACTCGTGTGACGTCACATTTCGGTGGACGTTTTACCAGAAAGTGACGTCACAAGCCGACTCATGATCTTTGATGCTCACATAACATAAGAGCTTTGATGATTTATCTTCGTAATTTTTTATTGATTTGATAAAACAAAAAATACATAGGTATCCAATATTTTTCGATAATCGAACTGACTGGCTAAATAGAATCAGTTTTGTTTTAGGAATCCTTCCTATTCCCAGAGTGCGCGGGAAATACGTTACCCGACGATTCCGGCTATCTTTGACAGTGTCCTCACGGGTGGTCAGAAGCCCGAAGATCTAACCAACCACTAGTCTTACCACGTGGTTTCATGAGCGGGATCCGTTGACAATAGAGCCGTAGTATTAAACATTCGGTTAGACTGGGAGCCGCCGGGAACCAGATGATGAAATAGCGAGGCTGCCTACACAAGTTATTCAATGCGATCATGTTTACAACCTCCTTGCAGGTAACCTGCACTTGTAAAGATTCTGTAGGGCATCATCGCAAGAGCGAGAGAGCGATATGTAGAGCCACTTCATGTAGAGCGCCATCTCTTTCCAATCGTTGTTGCTCTTAAACCCGTTCTGGAAAAATCGATGGAACATTGGATCGGGGTCAAGGAACCAACATCATGTAAGAAACAGAACATACGGATGTCGGGTGCCGCTGTAATTCAGGCACAACAAAGTCTTTATGTGTTATCAGAAGGCTTAAAGTCACCCAAAGGGCAATGGAAAGGGCTATGCTCGGAGTTTCCTTGCGTGATCGAATAATCAAGAAAACATCCGTAACAGAACCAAGGTTACGGAGATGTACCCCGAAGAATTGTCAAACTTAAGTGGGAGTGAACAGGGCACATTGCTCGCAGAATGGATGGCCGATGGGGCCGAAAAGTCCTGGAGTGCGTTGGAAGGCCTCCCACTAGGTGGACTGATGACCTGGTGAAGGTTGCAGGGATCCGCTGGATGCGAGTCGCACGGAACCGGTCAATGTGGCGACAGATGGGGGAGGCCTATGTCCAGCAGTGGACGTGTGTCGTCTGAGATGATGATGATGAAAGTCTTTAAGATGGCAAGGCATCTGCGCTTTCTCAGATATTCCTGTATAGACCATTTCATCAGGGAGGTACTACATCAATTTTCCAGAAACAACACACACACACACACGGCGACGACGCACTTATGGTTACCATGTTTTCACATTCAGTATATCATTAGATTCCCGTATTTCGGATTTCAATCGTATCCGATTTCCGTTTGTGCGTTGATGTTCCTTCCACCCTCATGATTGAATCATTGCTTGAATAATAAAGGGTGTAACACGACCCTTAACGAAGCCGAAAGGCACTTGTTCTCCACGTCCGTCATTGCGATATTTTTTTTTTGTTCTACAACATTCCTGGGAAGCTTAGTTATGGGGATATTGGGGGTAAAAGTTCCAACATTTTCACGTTTGTTTGTTATCAATCTATCGTATTGTGTTTTAAACCGTGAAAGCTTAAAAAAGTGTCTGATTGACTTTACCTACTCGTATGTATAAAATCTGTGGGCAGTTTTGCAGCTGGGAATTCCCATAGTGGTAACTTTCTCAGAAGGAGCTACCATATCGGCAGATGCTATTAAATTATGAAATAATGACGTAGCTTTGCAAATTACTTTTAAAGAGAAATCTCATGTACCTACGCTACAATTTATGACCATCGGTTACTTTCGAGGGTCGAGACGTGTGATTAAACTCAATCGAGTTATGATGTAGCCGTGTGGTATCCGGCAGAGTAGAATAGAACCAACCCATTACACTCACGGGTGTCGTATAAGGCTCGTAATGTCTGAGGCAGAACACCTTGCGCCTCCGTAGACCAGAGAATGGGCAGCAGCGTTTTCTGTTAGTCTTTCATCACTGTGATCTCCAATCCGCCTACCAAGCGTGGAGATTACGGCTAATTCCTCCCATCATGGGAGAGGCTATGTCCAGCAGTGGGCGTTATGGGCTGTTGTTGTTGAGTTATGATGGTCCCACGATACCTAGTATAAAGTGTCAGTCTGTTACAGTGTCTCACTCAGCCACAGCTGAACATGAAGTCCAAGGTTCGATTCTAAGGTCGGGATAAGTGATAACGGGATTTTCCACCAAGAATTTCTCAGTAGCAGCCTCTGGTTCTGTGCCCGGGTTATTAAATATGGCTTCTTTTAAAAAAAGAACTTTAAAACATGATAGATATTTATCTAGATAACGCAAGACCACCTACTTCGCACGTGGCTCTACTGTCGCAGCAAGAACAACAACTTTAGAACTCAACAACTTAATCTAGACATTTCAAGAACAAAAACTGAGTCTATTTTGTATAGTAACTAAATAGTGGAGGGGGGAGGACGATAATGCCTTGTAATATGAAAGGTTAGACAGACGAGATTTTAATCTAAATGCAAATGTATCAGCTGATAAACTTTGTATAAACATTGCGAAAGATTCATCCTTACCCTCTTCTGATAATTTATTTATTTATGCAAATGTAAAGGAATTCGTTAATAATCCAGTACCTAATCAGTAAGCAACGTATTCACGTGACGTCACGCGTTACGGAGACGTCACGTCGCGTCGGTCGTTATGCTTGCATCTGTGAAATTCCATAATTAAAATTATGTAAAAATAATGTTTTTTTTTTTGCTAAAATGATTTTTTGCATAAGTAATCTCTGTTCTGTTCCTTGTATAAAAGTTCCAAACTTTGTTGTATGATTGGTTAGAGCGATCGTGTTTTACTTATTTCATGCTGTTAATATTTTTTCAGATCTTTTTTGAGGGTTTGTATGTTTCAAAGTTGTCTGTCTGTGTATGTTCTGTGTTCCAAAGTGTGTATCTTTTGTTTCAAAGTTAGTCCGACCATTCCATTCATACTTTTTGCTGTATTCGAGATGAAATAAATAATCCCGAAGCCGTGAGCCAAAGCTCAATAAATTAAAAATAATGAACAAACCCGATATGCAAATTAAACGGTAGTAAAAGAAAAAAAGAAATATCTCAATATTGTGAGATTGTCTTCCAATTATAAATGATAATTATGTGATCTGGTCATGAGTCAATTGGATTGAATCGCGGAATCAATACAATAGCAAATTTGCAATTATCTCGAGCACCCATTAATAGTTCACGAACCCTTTTGTATTCTAATTGTTGCAGTTTTCCTGTTACTTGTGGTCTATGAATAGGTACACTAGCTTTTTCCCGCGCAATAATATCAAAAAAGAAAAAGGGGCAGTCTTTGGGGACTGCCGATAGAAGTGAAAACAAAAAGTACACAGGCCCCTCCCCAGTCGTAGCACTGGTTGTGCCCGCGCATGCCTATGTGGTGCTACGCCGTAGCGGATCGCCTACGAGTGCTACGAAGCGTGACCGCACGTTACGTCAAGTGACGATGAGTTCAATGTATTTCCTTCACCCAAAAAGTGATCAACGCGCCTAAAGAAGTTTTCACTTCAAAAACATTTATTTTAATTTTTGTCTGTCTGTCGGTCGATCTATCTGTCTGTCTGTCTGTCTGTTTGTTCCGGCTAATCTCCGAAACTTTTGACGGAGATTTTTAAAAAGATTTTGACGGGCACTTTTACTGGCAGATAGCTGATGTTATAACTTATAACATCTCTGCCAGTTACTCATAAGTTACTCCTTATAACTTAAAAGGAGTAACTTAGGCTACTTTGATATTAGAAAAAAAAGAATAAAGTTCGATGTCAAAAAAAAAACAACCCCATGAAATTTTTTACAAAATCCGAGACAAATATATGTAGAAGTAGGTAAGTAAGTAATTGTATTTCCTAATATCAAATTTCACGATCACGAATGTTGCGGCCAACAGCTAGTATGTGTGTACCTACATAAATGAATAAGAGAGTAAATATTGTCACATAGGTCACGGTGAAGGCCTAATGAGGTCTAGTCTCTTGAATACCGCTCCTCAATTGACGTCACGAAGTTCGCAATCACAACTTTAGCATATTGTTGTTGAATATTAAATCTATAAATCCCCTTTACCCTACATTTAAATGATACATTGGAAGTTTCGTCACAATTCTGATAACTTGACAGTCTTGACACCACAAAATTGATTAAATTGAATATTTTATAAATCTGACAATTGTGTAGGGATTCCCCACGTACAGTCGATGACATTATCAAAGTTTAAAATTATAAAGTTAGTACAACGGTTCCAGTAAAAACTGACCTCGCAGTTAGTGGCTTTTGGTAAAATGAGAGGTTAACTTACACTGGGTATGATATAAATCTCGACTTGCGATGCTGCAGGATATTTGGAATTTCTTTCTTTTTTATTTAATTATGTAAGTTTTTTAGAAAAAAACCGGACTATTGAAAACTAAGATTTGAGAATTAAGGGGCTACCCCATGGCACACTAGCGCCACTTTAGTAAAAAAATCAGAACTCGTTAAATACACAATTAATATAAAATCTGATAGACAAAATCAATGCTTTAGAGTTCTAGATTATTGACGTCTATTTAATTCATTAAAATATACTACACTGTAGTTACAGTTAGAAAAATTGCTAAAAACGGCCGTTTTTTTCCATTTTGTATCTGTAACGACAGCGAGCTATATTTCAATGAGATAGGCAGACGTAAATAATTTACAAGACCAAAAGATTGATTTTGTCTATCAGATTTTATATTAATTGTGTATTTAACGAGTTCTGATTTTTTTACTAAAGTGGCGCTAGTGTGCCATGGGGTAGGCCCTTAAGAACTATTGTATGCAAATATCAAAAGCATTAAAAAAAACTAGTGTGAAACTCAATGAATTCTTATTATTTTTATTCTGGTTGGTTAGCGAATGTGGCCGGTTTCATATCACTCAATCAGCGTTCATTCTTAGTTCCGAAATATGTGAAAGTAAGTTTGTTTGTCACCTTTCCACGCCTAAACTACTGAACCGATTATCCTGAACTTTTGCATAATTATACGTTGTCAGATACAGAAACGGACATAGGGTACCTTTCATCCCGAAAAAAGTACTGTTCCCGAGGAAAACAATAATAACGTTCTTATGATAATAGATGGCGCCACGTGTCTTTCGAGTCATGATTGAATTATATATTACTAGCGGACGTCATGCGGTTTCACCCGCGTAGTTCCCGTTCCCGTGGGAGTACAGGGATAAAATATAGCCTATGTTACTCAAGGTGAATGTAGCTTACTAAAGGTGAAAGAATTTGAACATTGAAATCGGCGCAGTAGGTAGTTTTTGAGTTTATTCATTACAAACATTGGTACCTACACACACAAAAATACAAATCGTTCCTATTTATAATATTAGTATAGATTACAAGTAAAGTAAGTACAACCCGAATTGATTGCCAAATTCTAAATTAACGCGAGCGAAGCCATGGGGAAAAGCTAATAATCTTTCATTTTCGTAGGTTTAACTAGGTTGCTTCGCTAAGCAGTTTTTTTTTTTTTTAAACTTGGGACATTCGCATTAGACGATATTTCAAATAATTCTGCGACATAAAGACAAAGACACAATTCTCAGAATACAGTTGAGTCAGTGACTCAGAACCGCGGAAGTCTGAGCACCTTATCAAATGCACTTTACGGCGACTTTAAAAGCATTGCAAAAAAAACGTGTGCTTTTGTTGTAAAATGTTTTTTTCAAGGTTTTTTTTTGTAATTTGTGCTGTGTGATTAATTGCGTTTTTACCAATTAAAAGGACTTTATTTTTTTTTACACGGAACCCTAAACCGTTTTTAAAAAAAAAAAAGTAAAAATAAACTATCTGCGGATAGTAAATCAGTTCAGCGGTTTCAGAGATTAGCCGAAAAAAACAGACAAACATTAAAACAACGTTTTTTTTCTTATAATTAACCATATTTTTGTTATTAACTAAACTATTGTGTCTGCCTAGCTGTAAGTTTAAGTAGCAGCAGTAGTGGTGTGTAGTAGTAGTTTAGTTTAGTTTTGTAGTTTTGTTTAGGTTAGTTTTAATTTTTAGCTTGTAAGAATTAGATTTTGCTGTGCCCTGACAGGGTCTACAACGGCTCTTAGCTCTAAGCGCTCTAAGCCTGTTTTGTTAACACTTTAGTGTGCGTGTATGTATGGTCTTTGGGTTGTGTGTACGGAGAAAAATGAAATGCCACGGAACTCTATAATAACTTTACTTATCAAATTTGTTACGAAATATTACAAGGGAGTAGCTAATCAGATGGGAGCGCGTCTATATAGTATGATGGTTAAGGGCGAACTGTCGCCGCGGGGCGCTGCACGTATCATGCATGAATACAAAACGATGTGTCAGCGCTCCTACAACACCATGTTTTTACCTTGTAGAATGCAAATAAATGAATATGAACATGAAGTTTTCCGAAAAAAATAAAATAAAATAAGTAGGTACCTACAGTACTTATATGATATACATTATTCTAAAACTGTTAGCTGCTTGTTAGTGATTGCCTAGTGGTGGGACCATCGGACTGTTAAGTCATAGGTCTCGAGTTCGAACCTAAGACACGCATCTCTGATTTTTCACATTCATGCGCGAATTACTTAATTATCACTTGCTTCGGTGAAGGAAAACATCGTGAGGAAACCAGCATGCCTGAGAGATATTTCTCGACGGCATGTAAAGCCAAGTCAGAGGCCTATGGACGGCATAAAAACTCTGACACCAGGTTGGGCACTGACCACACGATAAAGAAAGTAGATCAGTAATTTAATAATAAATTGCCTTTTCACGAGGGAAATACATATATCAGAAGTGGTAATATATTCTTATTTCTAAGAACTATGAACTAAGTAATCATATTAAATTAGAACCAATGCTGTCTTTACAACATAATAAATCATCACTTACCCATCATAGATTACTAGAAAAAACCATATCATGATGTAACCGCACAAGGAAGACGAGCAAACCTTGACATTACGACTCATTCGTCAAGTTCATTACCATCTCCCGCTTAACAGGAACTTTACAATGACGCCCGCGAATTAAACACGCAATGTAAGTCATCCAATTATGTTCATTAGACGAAGGTCCCACCTTCCATTGTTCCACAAAATGGCTGATGTTCGGTATTCAAATTAGATTAGAACATGAAAGTTGTTCTTTTTTCTTTCACGGAAGTTTTTAGTTGTAGGAAGAATACGTTTAGTTATGCAATTATGGTAAACGGTTGAAATGATCTCGTGGGTTTTTTTGCTGTTGCAAAAGACGACACGTTTCCTAAACACGTTTAGTCGTTGATTCAACCTGACCTTTGTAGATCTTTGATGTCGAACCTGAAAAAAAGAATTATAGTCTGATTTCCAAGCTAAAAGCTGTCGTGTTACCCATATACTAGGTCGTGGAGGTCAGATAGGCAGTCGCTCCATGTAAAATTCTGGTGTTCAGCTGCATCCAGTTGGCCTGGAAGCCAGCCTAATTGTGAAAAGGCAGGTATTGTGACGTTGATGACATTTTCGTGCAAAACGTAGACCGTACTTCGCAATTATGAGATTCATCATCATCTGCCTGCGTTTTCTTTACTATATTAGGGTTGGCTTCCAGTCTAACCAGATGAAGTTGATGAATACCAGTATATTAGGTACGTGGGCAACATCTCATCATTAGCCTATTAATGTTCCCACTGCTGGGACACAGGCCTCCTCTCTATGAGAGGGAATGGGCATTAATCCAGCACGCGGGCCTAGTGCGGGTTGGTAGATGTCACATGTCTTCGAATGTTTGGTTCTAAGACATACCGATTTCGTCACGATGTTTTCCTTCACCGTTTTGAGAGCAGTGGTGATGAAATAAATTACACAAAGTAATGCGCCTGCCTGGGTTCAAACCCACGAGTTACTGTTCGTAAGTCGGGGCCGCCACCACTGGGCCACCGCTGCTCACATCTTGCAACAGGGCCGTCTTAACCTAGTGTGCAGGGAGTGTGTTGCACACGGGCGCAGCGGTCCTAGGGGGCGCTGAGCGCCACTCGCTACAAAGCCCCACTCGGCGCGCGCGTTGGTCTGCACCGGCACAATGGCCAACGTAAAAAGAACTCCGCTTTGCATACATTTTGTATAGCATCTGGAGCTATTCTTATATTTGTAGAATTACAGCAAAGCAAGGCATGTTAACATGGGTACGTTTTGGTTTGTTAGAGTAAACCAGAACACCCTGTATGATTCTAAACACAGACAACAACGCATCATGGTATCCACAACCGACAAATTTGTTCTTTAAATTTAATCTCCAAACAATAGAGTATTATCCATTGGAGAAATTTAACAGTTTGTGGTAACTATGTGCTGTTACTTGTACTTCCATTTTGACCGCGCGCTTACTAGGAGGCGCTAGGGTAATGTTTGCACACGGGCGCTACATGGGCTAGAGACGGCTCTGTCTAGCAAACAATAATATCGACTTCTTTGTGTTTGTAAGGTTTCTCTTTTTGCGTTCTTTATAAAACATCGTCTCTTCCACTATTACATAAACGCCTGTCATCCCCGAAGAGTTACAGAGGTGCACGGAATACCTGTACCTACACCCACATTGTACCCAGTTAAGTTCAGGTCGCCTATTGCCATCAACCGGGCCCAAATCCAGACTCGTAACTGCTATTGCGGAATTCCTGATCGAAAAACCCAATAACACTTTGCCAGGCGAGGGAATCAAACTCAGGAATCAGGACATCATGATCAGCAGAAGCTATCTAATGTGCTATTATAAAAACTATACAAACGCAAATCAAACAACACAAATCATGATTGGTCATCATAAACCAGTTAATTTGTAAATCCATTACTTTAAAGAGAATAAGATTGGAGCTACTCAAACAAATTCTACAGACGCCACCAGCACATCAAACTGCTAAAATCTGTCAAATTGCTTTAAAAGATTTTTAACTTTATTACTAAAGCATTAGGTTCAAGGTTGATTGGAAATTTTTTACCGTTATATGTGTAATTTAACGTTATTTTATAGTTTATACAATGTTGTACCTACGTATGTTAAATGCACCACGTGGATGTCGTTAAACAAATTACAATATTAATTACTAGCTTTTCCCCGTGGCTTCGCTCGCGTTAATTTAATTTGACAATCAATTTGGGTTGCACTCTGCTTGTAATAATATAATTCAATCATGACTCGAAAGACACGTGGCGCCATCTGTTATCATACGAACGTTACTGTTGTTTTCCTCAGGAACTGTATTTTTTTTCGGGGTAAGTCCATTTCTGTAGACCATGACTGGGTAACCCTACCTGACACCGCTGCACCGTATATAATGCAAAATTTCAAGATGATCGGTTTAGTAGTTTAGGCGTGAAAAGGTAACAAACAAACTTACTATCGCATTTATAATATTAAATAGTAAGGAAGGAAGAAAGGATGGCTTGGCTTGTGGTAGTTTAGAAAATACATTAGGTATGAATGAAGCTGTCACGCGCCGTATGAGGCCAGCGACCGATGCGTATAGTTCATACAAACGTAATAGGTACCAAAATAATTTGTAAATCAAACATATTCCGTGTGTATTTATTTCGATTGGATTACAGAATATCATGTTCCCGGTGGTATTATTTAGCCACGAGCTCCGCTACGTATCTAAAGTAATAGTACGAGTATTATCCCAAATCCCACAGTAAGCCAAAATAAATAATCATGAACTTGAAAACATCTTGAGCTTGAGTGTCTACATTCTTGATCAAGACGTGTCAGTCCGGAAGTCATCGAAGGGTCATTCAATTGCAAGTATAATAATATATCGTAACATCACGAAAAGGTGTAGATAATTATCTAATAGTAGGTACGTCTACATGTAAAATTTCTGGATGATCGGTTCGGTTCAGTGGTTTAAGCATGAAAAGGTAACAAACAAACTTACTTTCCCATTTATAATATTAGTTAGGATAGATTATCATAACAGATAGATATAATATCACAACAAGTATCAACGGACACCGTAATTACGAGTTCACTTCAATCGTAAAAACCACAGGAAATCAGTGTTTATAATATGTAGTTTTACGTTGGGTAGGTAAGTATTATGAGTTGTTTGCTAAACAAACTAAGAAGGTAAATCACGAAATTTTGCAAACATCGTGAGGAAACCGGCATGTCCTAGAACCAAAAATTCGAAGACACGTGACATCTACCAATTCGCACTGGGCCCGCGTGGCGGATTATAGCCCATTCCCTCTCATTGAGAGGAGGCCGTGTCCCAGCAGTGGGAAAATTATAGACAGATCAAAAATTTACGCGAGCGAAGCTACGGGAAAAAGCTAGTAGCATTATTATTGTGCAAGCATGTTATATGTCAAGAAAACACAATACCTAGCTGCCATACCGTGTTGACTAAACATTATTGTGAATAGATTGGCACGTGGCTACACAAGAACAGCTGCACGGGGTCGATCTTGATGAGCAGGCAACGGTTGCCGAGGTTGCTCCGTGGATGGGTGATAATCCATTTTAGAAGAAGGAAGGAAAGGGAATTAAAAGTTATACATTTTTATAAAGACTTGAGTTTCATAAGTTCATTACAAACTTTATAACACAAGGGAGTTAAAGGGAGTATAGTCAATCTATATAGGGTGTAAAATACCTCTTAACGAAGCCGAAAGGCACTTGTTCTCCCCTTCATTTCGATCAGTTTTTTGTTCTGTACTATACCTGGAAACCTTCTAGTTCCGGAGATATTGGTGGTCTAAGCTCCAACTTTTTCACATTTTTTTTTTCTAATTAGGTCATCATCAGCCTATAATGTTCCCAGTGCACACAACACGGCTACCTCTCAATGAGAGGGATATGATCTGCCACGCGGGCCCAGTGCGATTTGGTAGATGTCACATGTCTTCGAATTTTTGGTTCTAGGACATGCCGGTTTCCTCACGATGTTTTCTTTCACCGTTTTGAGTAGTGGTGATGAAATAAATTACACAAAGTAATGCGCCTGCCTGGGTTCGAACCCACGACTTACTGTTAGTAAGTCAGGGCCACCACCACTGGGCCACCGCTGCTCCCCAATTTTTGCTTGTAATAATAATTATAATTCAATCATGATTCGAAAGACACGTGGCGCCATCTATTATCGTGTGCCTTAATCACACGATTCAGAAAGAAAGAAAAGAAGAGTAAGATAAGATTTTTAATTCCACAATGTAAGGTGCCTACTTGGGTCTGAAACTCCGAACCCATGGCCTCCGAATACAGGTGTGGTTGTTGTTTATGTTATGTAAATACGTGTATGTGGATTACCCTTTGTGCTTGACATTGGTATTCTACATGAACGAAATGGTTTGGAACTTATTGCGAATTTATGGTAATAAACCGTAGTTTGCTCGACTTGCGTGCTCAGAGCAGTCATCGCACCTAACTATATGCCCCTGTGCTAGGACGTAATGTGACCAGCGTAGCTAAATAGGTACTATACGAGGCTTAAACGGACCCACCACGAAGGTGTACATAACCCTAAAACATAACCCTAAAAGAGTCTCACTTTTCAAAGTCTAGTGAAATGCCAAATAAAGCCCAAAGGGACCCGAAAGGTTTCCACTTGGTTAAGCTCATAATCATTCTAATTCAGCACCTGCAAATCACTCGTAAACGATATCCTTATTCTAATCACTACATAATATTATAAAACAAATTCCCCCGCCGCGTCTGTCTGTCCCTATGTATGCTTAGATCTTTAAAACCACGCAACGGATTTTGTTGCGGGTTTTTTTAAATAGATAGAGTGATTCAAGAAGAAGGTTTTAAATTGCGGGCGGGCGAAGCCGCGGGCATCAGCTAGTTTTTGAATAAAATTAAAGTCCGCCATCTTGGATTAAAAAACGGATGTCATATTCTAAATCAGCACCCCCAAAATCACTCGAAAACGATACCCATGTCCCAAGTTTTTATTGCTAGGATATGAATTTGTTTTTGGGGTGAAACAATGTAACGCACTCAAAACATTGTGCTGATGAATGCATTAAATAGTTAAGGGGTCATAGAGGTTTTTAAAGTGAAGTTATAACTACCTACCCAGCCGCCAATATCTTCAACCGAAACTACGTACCTGTTCTATTTTGCTTTTGAAGGGATAACAGCCCATTCACTCTCTTAGAGAGGTTGATTATGTTAACAAAGTAATAGTTTAGACTAGAACAAGATTCTTTTAGGCTTGTAGTTATGTCATTAGACATGAATGCTAAGCACGTACAGCCTTATAGGCTACTTGAATTGCACTTATATGGGGAAATATCAGGTGTATCGATGTGGGGAGTAAGTAATATTACAGAGAACCAACTTAACGCATTAGACCAGCGGCTATAGGGTCAAAAGGTAATACAGGACACTGACTGTATCACCACAACGTATAAACACCTAAAAAACCTTCCACGAAGCCGTCTACTAAGCATTTTGTACATCAATCTATTTAACTCTACGCAAAAAATATTTTTTGGTGTGAAATATCTTGTTTTACGCCTTACGGTAGGACTTAATGTTAGGCACTCAAAACATTGTGCTGATGGATTCTTTGAATATAGAATAGAATAATTTATTTATTACCATCACCACAGGATCAAAAAATTCAACATAAAAAACATCATAAAATATTTCGATTGCTCAGTAAATGAACCATACAGGAATGGTTGAGGTACTGGCATTCAAACCTCTGCGCGGGTACCCTCAGGATGCCGCTGAAGCTGGCCCCGAGGAAAAGAATAGTTACGTTCTTAAGATGATAGATGGCGCCACGTGTCTTTCGAATCATGATTGAATAATATTATTACAAGCAGAGTACGAGAGAGCTCAAGCTAGTAAACTTATAACTTACCATCAGGGTGTGTCGGCGGCTGGAACCCAAAGTTTAGTCTCTGTATCATATTTACTCGGCGTGATAAATTAAGGCCCTTCTAACCCTAAAATTAGCAACTCTATTTGTGATGGTCCAAACTTCGTTTGAAATACTGTTAGAATAAAGTTCTAATCATCTTGCACTACAAAGCGGTTGTTACGTCAGTCACTGCGGCCGAATTGTGCGAAATGAGTGGTTTTTTGCGATTTACAAAAAATCTATTGATTGGACTAAAAAAATAAAACACATAAGACCTGCTTTATATTTAGTTCAGTTAGTATGCAAAGTTTCATGATCTAGTAGGGTAGGTACTTTTTGAATACCAGCGGTTTATTGTTCGATTTGGAGGTAACTTTGGATTTTTTTTCTATCGAGAAAAGTTTATGGAATCGTATTTTTGTTACATATAGGACTAAGCATTAATCCTCAAATTTACCATATATTTATTTCAAAATTAATGCTGCAGTATTTTAGGCGTAACGGAGGATCATGCTAAGCCATTTGAGGGAGTATAGGCCTTTAAACATAAGTATTATTTGTTATGGGAAGGTGTTAGCAATATATCTCTTTGTCTAAGATGAAGTTCAAGGTTAGCGCTGTAAGTCGCAATATATGATGAGATAAGTTATTCCGTGTTAAAGAACAACATAATCTATCACACGCATCTAGCATAAAAAGCTTGACAGCATCCAATAAAAAAAAAATGAGACTGGCAAAATACGTTAAGACGAATCAGAAAATTTATTCGGCAGTGTTAAGTAATGACACCCTCTCACTTTCACACACTCTACACACAAATGTAAACTCCATTATTAATTACTTACTTACCTAATTATTTTTTTACTCTCTTTTATGTTTACGTAAACACTTTAAATGCATGCCACATCTAGTAACGTAAGTATCTCATTTTTGTCTATCGCTGCCATATTATCGCTACTGTATATGTTATTTATTCTCTGTAAGTAAAGAGTCTGGCTCTTGTAAATTGTAACACAGGTAGGTACTCCTATAGTGCAAGAGCCGGGGCTACACTGATATTGTGAGTAATCAAATCAATCAATCAATTGTAATTGCTTGTTTATGTATGTTTTTATGTTAATTTTGTCCGCCATTTTGTACGCCATAAATTGGCAAAACATAGTGCACATATTTTAGACGATATACTATCACTGTAACCATACCTATGTTTCACAAAATAAATGATTGATTGATTGATTGAATCACTTGTCAATAGTGATTTTGAATTCCGATTCCTATTTTGTGCTAATATATATTTTTGTGAAAGCTTGTGGCTAAATTATAACAACTGCACGAGACGGTATTCAAGAGTAAGCAACGCTTGTCATAATCGGTCTGTGTATGGGTGACCAGGTAATGAAGAAAAGCAAGTTAGGCCATTGGTCCCGGCTTTCATTTGAACATCATTGACAGTTGACAGTCTCTTCGAATTTTTATTTATTTATTTATAAATGACCAAGCATTGCCGAGCCATATAATTTGTGGTGTTTAGGTGTTTCGGCGAACATCAAAGATGTGTTCAAAAGTATCACTGCTCATAGAGGCTATTTCGATGCACCCCACGCGTTTCCTCATAGCCGTCCAATTAACGATCGCACGAGAGTTATCGCACCACGTACGACTTAGGCGCTGCGCAAACGTAGACACTTTTTGTTGCCGACACGGCACACCATCACAGGAAACCGTAGTTGCTGTGTCCTGTAGCGGCGATCGGACACAGTCGCCGGTTGCTACTCCTGGTCACTGGTTACCGTACTAGGTAGCTAAGTAATTGTAAGGAAATTTGTTAATGTTGCTTGTGTCTTCAACTGACGACTTTTAGTTTCCAGTTACTGGCACGTCACCGAACACGTTTTGATAAAGAAAGAAAGAAAAATATTTATTTGACGTCAGTTATTAAAGCACACACACATAAAAAAAAAGATACAAAATAAGGAGGAAAACATAGTATGTGCTGTGTGCCTCACGGCTGCGCCAAAAAGGTTCATTTCAGCATTCATGCCAGACAAGTGATGCTGTCTGACGCTGGTCTTCCAATGAACCTTGAGGGAGTAGGTAAGTGACGGAAAACAGTTTGAAACAAAATTTATAAACAAATGGTTACAACAACAACAACATTAACAATGGTTGGTGGTTGATCGGCAATGTGTCTGTGTCAAGTGAAGCAACTGGACAAAAAAATGTTTACGTCTGCGCAGGGAGTGTCTGATTTCATACTGGTTATATAGTTCAAATCAAATATTCATTGATAGGTAGCTTGTATCCGAGTATCCGACACAAGACACAAAAGTGTCCACGTTTGTGCAGCCCCTTAGGCTGCTCAAACGACGGAGGTACGTCGCGGATTCAAATACCTATTAAGATGATTTGACACGAAACAAACACGTGAACTTGAATTATGATTATGAATAACATCACGCCTGTAATCCCCGAAGGACTAGACAGAGGTGTAACTAATAGCACACCCACATTTCGCCAGTTATGTTTAAGTCCCATGTGATAGGGGGCAAGCCTATTGCCATCAACGGGGCACGAATCCATACTCCGTGGTTGCTACTATGTAATTGCGGATGGGAAAACTCGATAACAATTGCCAAATGGCGCGGCGGTAGTAAGGCTGCCTTACGTTCTTAGGGTCCTGGGTTCGAATCCCGGTCGGAGCAAATGTTTGTGTGATGAGCATGGACATTTGTTTCCGATTCATGGATGTTTATATGTATAACTAGCTGTTGCCCGCGGCTTCGCCCGCGTGCAGTTTGGTAACTGTCCCACTGAATCATACTAAAGGGATATAGTATCCTACATGTAAATCCTGGTTATAAAATATCTATGTGCCAAATTTCATAATCATCACAATTTATTATTACTATCACAATCACCATCACTATCGCAACCACCATCATTATCACAATCACCATCACCATCACAATCACCATCGCCATCACCATCACCATCACCATCACAATCAACATCACAGTCCCCATCACCATCGCTATGACCATCACAATCACCGTCACAATCACTATCACTATCACAATCACCATCACAATCCCCATCACCATCGCTATCACCATCACAATCATCGTCACTATCACAATCGCTATCACCATCACAATTACCATCACAATCGCCATCACAATCACCATCACAATCACCATCACAATCACCATCGCCATCACAATCACTATCACAATCACAATCATTATCATCGTAATCACAATCATTATCATCATAATCACAATAATAATAATAATTCATTTATTTTCTCATAACAACATAAACAGTACAAAGTCAATTTTCACTTCAAAGAGACTGGTGTCTGTTTGAGGTAAAACCTGTATTACAGATCACGAGAATCACAATCACAATCATTATCATCTTAATCACAATCACCATCACAATCACCATCACCATTACAATCACCATTACAATCACTATCACAATCACAATCACTATCACAATCACCAACACAATCACCATCACAATCACCATCACAATGACCATCACAATCACCATCACAATCACAATCACCATCACAAACACTATCACAATCACAATCACTATCACAATCACCAACACAATCACCAACACAATCACCATCACAATCACCAACACAATCACCATCACCATTACAATCACCATCACAATCACTATCACTATCACAATCACTATCACTATCACAATCACTATTACAATCACCAACACAATCACCAACACAATCACCATCACAATCACCAACACAATCACCATCAAAATCACCATCAAAATCACCATCACAATGACCATCACAATGACCACCACAATCACAATCACCATCACAAACACAATCATTATCACCGTAATCACAACCATTATCATCTTAATCACAATCATTATCATCTTAATCACAATCAACATGATCACAATTGCCATCACTATCACAACCACAATCATTATCACAATCACCATCACAATCACCATCACTATCACAATCACTATCCTCGTTATCACAATCATTTTCATCGTAATCAAAATCATCTTCATCATTATCACAATCACAATCCCCATCACCATCGCTATCACCATCACAATTACCATCACAATCACCATCACAATCACCATCGCCATCACAATCACAATCACAATCATTATCATCGTAATCACAATCATTATCATCGTAATCACAATCAAAATCATCTTCATCATTATCACAATCACCATCACTGTCACAATCACAATCACATTGCTATCACCATCACAATCACCGTCACTATCACAATCACCATCACAATCACCATCACAATCGCCATCACAATCGCAATCACAATCACCATCACAATCACCATCACAATCGCCATCAC
The DNA here is from genome assembly GCA_905147715.2 of Xestia xanthographa. Lineage (NCBI taxonomy): Eukaryota > Metazoa > Arthropoda > Insecta > Lepidoptera > Noctuidae > Xestia > Xestia xanthographa. Next base: position 23,178,949 of record LR990667.1, read on the forward strand.
AATCACCATCACTGTCACAATCCCATTCACAATCACTATCATCGTTATCACAATCATCGTAATCACAATCAATATCATCGTAATCACAATCAAAATCATCATCACAATCATCATCATCATTATCACAATCATCATCATCGTTATCACAATAAATCAACAATAACCCTGTACAGAAGTCGAATCCGCCATCTTCTGGATCTCAAAATTAATGCCATTTTCGTAATCAGCACCCCTGATAATCTCGGTATCGACACCCATATTGATTTTTAGACATTTCAACCCAATCGCACCCCAAGACCCCAACAGGGAATGATGGTATTTCAGGTCCACCACATTAACTCTTAAAATCGTTGTTTTTGTAATATACCTGACCCAATTCACCATACAAACAATACCTATGTTGAATTTCAGGTTTTTTTACCCCATTTCCCCCTTTAGGGGTTGAATTCTGAAAAAACCTGAAACACAAAATGTTAACTCATTTAGCGATAGGAGTACTCCTGTTAAGTTTCGAATAGTCTAACCAATCTTATTTTCCCATGTAATCTTTGGACCCCCGTTTCAACCCCTTAGGGGGTAAATTTTGAAAAATCATTTCTTAATGCACCCCTTAACTTCATAAAGAACCTATGTGCCAAATTTAAAATCTCTGGACTCAGCGGTTTGGGCTGTGCATTGATTTCTAGACTTTGTCACCCCATTTCCCCCTCTTGGGGGTTGAATTCTGAAAAAACCTGAAACTCGTTTCTACTCATTTCTCAATAGGAGTACTCCTGTGAAGTTTCGAATAAAATAGTCTAACTAAATTTGTTTCCCCATTCAAACTTTAGAGCCCCGTTTCACCCCCTTAGGGGGTGAGTTATGAAAAATCCATTCTTAGTGCACCCCTAGATTACATAAGGAACCTACTTCCCAAATTTGGAATCTGTAGACCCAACGGTTTGGGCTGTGCATTGATTTTTATACTTTGCCACCCCATTTCCCCCTCTTAGGGGTTGAATTCTGAAAAAACCTGAAACCCGTTTCTACTCACTTATCAATAGGAGCACTCCTGTGAAGTTTTGAATAAAATAGTCTAACTAATTTGGTTTCCCCATGCAAACTTTGGAGCCCCGTTTAACCCCCTTAGGGGGTGAATATGGAAAAATCCTTTCTTAGTGCACCCCTAGACCACATAAGGAACCAATGTGCCAAATTTGAGATCTCTAGACTCAGCGGTTTGGGCTGTTCATTGATTTTTATACTTTGCCACCCCATTTCCCCCTCTTAGGGGTTGTATTCTGAAAAACCCTGAAACCCGTTTCTACTCATTTATCAATAGGAGCAATCGTGTGAAGTTTCAAATAAAATAGTCTAACTAATCTTGTTTCCCCATACAAACTTTGGAGCCCCGTTTAACCCCCTTAGGGGGTGAATTTTGAAAAATCCTTTCTTAGTGCACCCCTAGACCACATAAGGAACCTACTTGCCAAATTTGGAATCTGTAGACCCAGCGGTTTGGGCTGTGCGTTGATAGATGAGTCAGTCAGTCAGTCAGTCAGTCAGTCAATCAGTCAGTCAGTCAGTCAGTTTCTTCTTTTATATATTTAGATAAGTATGTATTTACAAACAAAAAGTATCTATGTAGTATATAAACTATCTGGTGTCCACGACACAAGCCTCGTTGCTTAGTGTGGCATTAGATGGCGCTGTGTGTAATGTCTAGCAATATTTATAAAAAAAAAATTGCCCGAACCGGGGGTCGAACCCAGAACCTCATGTCCGGGGCCGGCAGAGATACCAACAAAATCGCTAACTTTCGATTGCTAATTACTAACGAATAAATTCGGTTGCAATAATAATACTTGCGAGAAACGCATCTTGGATGTAGAGACTTGCTTTTTCTAAATCTACGCTTTTATTAGCTTCACCTGTAAATAAGTAATAAACTCCTACAAGTTATATTTCACCCATTTCCCGGTTTCCGACTGCGCTGCGTGTTTAGTTTATAATTATGTTAGCTAAGTGACATTATTCTAAAAATGCCCCAGCCAGGTATTGTCGAAAATCGTCATCTAAGTCACATAATAGATATGTACTAGCGTACCATTTATTTCTAATTATTTAGATAAGATTTATTTCAAAATATCTATTATAAAACAAAACATCTGGCTGGGGTAACGTTACTCCAGCCGGAAGTGTTTTTATCAAATAATTAAAAAACTATCAGCTTACCAAATTTAAAATCTGCTTACCAATTACAGAAGCTGTATTTCTTTATCTATTGCACTTAGATGACGATTTTCGACAATATCTGGCTCGGGTTACGCACACGAATAATTATGGCGAACTCCCAAAGATTGCTATCTTTTCCTGTCTTCTTTTAAAGCCTGATGCGTAATAAAAACCCCCGGGCTGTGCCCCGGGTGACCTATTACGGCGAAATACATATTTTATGCCTTTAATATCAAGTACCCACTAAGGAAAATGTTTTAAATCTACATAGTTACGTTCGTGAGAAAACGCAGATGACGTGCCAGTGAGCAGTGTGACCTGAATATTAATGTCTTGTTACATTAAGGTAGATGGTATCTAGCTTAAATGTGAATACGAGTAGATCGTGGCTAAGTAATAACAGCCACACGGGTCGATCTTTAGGTTAAGCCGTGCTTGCCTAGGTTAGTCTGTGGATGGGTCACCACACCACCCATTACATACCGAGTTTCATCCATGCCCGGCTGTCATTTGTAGATCTTTGACAGTCGTTACAGGTAGTCAGTGGCCCAAAAAGTCTGACAACCAGTCTTACCAATGGGTATCATATTACCCAGTACTAACTGGGTTGTGGAGGTCAGATAGGCAGTCGCTCCATGTAAAATACTGGTGTTCAGCTTCATCCGTTAGACTGGAAGCCAACCCCGACATAGTTGGGAAAAGGCTAGCCAGATGATGAAATGTATGTTAATATAAAGAACCACCATAGCTATTATATTATATATTAGCGCCCATATATTGTCCCACTGTTGGGTAATGGCCACCCTCCATTCCTTTCAACGGTTAAGATTCTGTGCTATTTCTTTTGTTGGAAACACCACATCACTAATCTAGAGGGTGTAAATTAGCCCCATAACGAAGCCGAAAGGCACTTGTTCTCCCCGTCATTGCGATCATTTTTTGTTTTACACCATACCTGGGAAAGTCTGGAGTCAAAGTTCCAACTATTTCACAAGTTTTTTTTAAAATACTACGTAGTTTTTAATGTCATAACTTTAAATACGTCTATTAACCCGTTTACTATAAAATGCGTCCATCAGCACAATTTTTTGAGTGAGCTACATGGGTTTTACCGTAAAACGTGATTTTACAACCCAAAAAAAAGTCATTACATTTTGGCGTAGAGTTACTTACTTTGATGCCGTCAACCAAGCATTCTGTATAAGCATACAGAAGACATGACAAATAGTGTGTTTAACTCCTCATATGTTAGGATTTGATCACCTATTACACGATAAAGGTGAGCTTTTACGGACTTCACCCCAGCTTCCCAAAGGCCACCCATGTGTGGTGATCCTGGGACATTAAATTTGAAGTCAATGCGCTCCGATTCACAAGCTGAGCGCATGATTTCTGATAATTGTGACTGCGCACCTTTGAAATTGGTTCCACAATCGCTATGGATGATGTTGCAACGACCGCGTCTAGCAATGTCTGTAGAACAACAACATAACAATTCCGTCAACCGCTTGGTTGACGGCTTCTTGAAGAGTCCTTGTACACCCTGTATAGGTAGGGGCGGCCTGCTAACCATCAGGGCCAACAGTTTCCTAGCCAATCAATGTCCCGTCACCCATTACTTTCAAATCGCTTGACGTCATGGGATGCCCTCAGATAAGGAAGGAAACCGTGTGAATTATAGGCAGGTGTGCAGAGCGTTTAACTTACCTAAGAGTCATTTATTCTGGGGGTTTGCCCGAGACGTGACTGAAGTAGGGTCATTGCGCCGGTTAGCGACCAGTTAGCTGAGTTCCCCACTTCAGATGAGGAAAAAAAAATGTTGTCTACACGCAAAATAGTATTTGTTAATGTGAATTTGTCCCAAATATAATCTAGTTTGGATACAATACATAAAATAAAATACATTCATACAAAAATATTTATAAAATGCTGAAAAAGTGAAAATATAGCGAAAACGTCGGTTTACGACCATTTTTATCAGTTTATGACCACCAGTGTGCTGGTTTGCGACCGCTATTTTAATATGAAAAATATGTCATTAAAACAATTATAATCGCTTTAAAAATATTTTAATTTTTACCTCGTTAATAAAAACAAATATGGGAATCATTATTTTGGTGTAATGTTTTTTTTTATTTATTAAAAATAACAATCTTACATTTCGTAGGAACTTAATCATATCTTAGTTGAAATAGAATTAACATTCATTAGTCAAACAATATCCTAAATTATATGTACATTTAAAAATAATCAACATCAATATTTTCTAGTCATCTGGTATAATATTATTTTATATCATCGAAAGCTTTTTTCAGGGCTTCTTCAGTGTAGGTACTGGACAGTCTCTATTTTTTTTGTTGACTTTTAATTATTTGGGAGCTCCATCTAAAAAAATTATAATAATATTTATTGTTGTTTTTATGACTCATTTTGTTTTAACCAGAAAAATAATAATATTTAGTTTTCGACAGATTAGGTACAACCGCTTGCTAAAATAATTATTAACCGGACATTTCATTAACCAAACAAATTAAAAAATCAGACGTGGTCGCATACTCAATGAACTTTCATACTTATTTCTGTTAGCGGCCGTTATTTTTCTCATACAAAATTATGGTGGCCGGAAACCAATGTCTTTATTTCGATTATTTTGGTTTACGACCACCCAATTTTGTACGTAAATTAAACAAAGTTCTTTCAAAGAAACTGGTGGTCGCTTACCAAAGTACTACAAAGAAAACCTTTTACAATGCTACCTTAAAAATTGTAACAGTCCTGTATGAAGCATTACGATCATATTAATCAAAACAAAATAATGCGGTTCTTGTCGGTTTGCGACCATGTGGTCGCTATCTAACGTTTTTGATAAATAAGCATTTCGGTTACCGACCACGGGATTTTATCTTAATAATAAGTTAAAAAGTAGCAAAATACAACTAAATAATAAGCCAAACTTATCGATTGTACAATTTAACATCTAACTTGTGTGTAAAATATGAAATAAGTAATAAAACTTAGCTTTGAGCGCCGCGCGCCGTGTTATTTTTTTTCCAATTCGCGGTATCATACCATCTCGCGGAATCAAGACGCGCACTGAGCAATTTTTTTTCGGCTCTGGGTTAACCCATTTGTTTTAAACTGTGTTAATTCTTATTTCATAATTATTTATAAAGCACGTTAGATTTATTTTTTAGCTAGGTTACCTCTACAAATACTATTATCTTGATTTAAAGAAACTTAGTCCGTCAAATGGTCGCCTACTGAAGGTGGTCGCGATACCGGCGAAACGACCCTACTTAATTACCTTCTAGTCATAGAATAAACAGTGTTTAGAGGAAACTTTTCTTTCCATCGTGTGTGGTCTGAGATGAATGTGCGGCTGGTTCAACGGGCGTCCCCGAACTTGTCGTCTGTTGGAGATTTTCCTTCTTTATCTTTATTAATATGGCAAGCGAGGACTGTTACATAAGCCACATTACCCTTTGTTGTAATTCGTCACCATCCTGCTTTTGTCCGATGTTACTTTACTTGTGGTCGGCGCAACACGTTTTTTTCTTCCATTCTACCCTGTCAACCGTCACGCTATCATTTACTCCTTTAACTTTCATATCATTCCTCACACAATCCATCCATCGTTTCTTTAGTCTTCCTCTCTCTCTCCAACTCCATCCATCAGCATTTATATTCATCACCCTTTGTTGTAATTATTATATTAAGTACCCTTTATTTTTATTTGATGTAGGTACCTATACATACTTACTTATGTTTATAGGTACAATAAATATATTCTATTCTATAATTAATTTCACTAACAGACGACATGGACGCTGGTTGAGCTGGTTCGAGGGCTCTTGGAAAAACACGAGCGTAGGCGCGTAAAAACTAGTAAAAGAATAAGTTATTTTTCCCTATTAGTATTACGTGTTGAACCGTATTTAAATGCAGCTATAAATATGCACAAATGATACATGATAATAATCTTATGAACATAACTGCATGCGTCGCGTCGTTTACCTGTATCACCTGTATGTGTGAGGTTTAACAGGAAAACGCAGCGTTTGAGATCGGATCAGGTTTGATGATGTGAGAGCTGCGGGCGACTGACTGTGGGCTGCAGGGAATTCCACAGCACGCGGGCACCAAGCGGGCAGAACTGGCCTCAATTCTGATTAACTTTACCAGACACTTCCTCAAAGTGTCGATAACCTGAATTTTGAATCACAAGCGTAATCTATACTTCTATACTAATATTATAAAGAGGTAACATTAGTTTGTATGTTTGTAAGTTTGTATGTAGGGGGTAATCTCTAGAAGTAATGAACCAATTTTAAAAATTGTTTCACTGGTAGAAAGCTACATTATTCGTGAGTGCTATAGGCTATATTTTATTCCCGTACTCCCACGGGAACGGGAACTACGCGGGTGAAACCGCGGGACGAATATACCTACAGGTGACCGCAAGTGGTTTGAAGTAATAAATAGTATTGAAAACATTAGTCTTTAATGACATCAACTAAGTACTTCACAGAACCCTTTGTGCTGAAGCGGATATACTTTGCCCTCTGCCAGTCCCTCATTACTTATTGTATTACATCATGTCATGGGGAGGATCACCTAAAACTATCATAAAACCTCGCAGCTTTACGAATTCTGTGGAGTCCTTCCAGTAAGACAACTTTCCAGCTCAATATTATATTAATGCAACATGAGAATATATTTTACAACCCTCTCTCTCTAAATAGGCGTACAAAACACTTAATTTGCCCACAACTCATCGCCTCTAGAACCAAATTTAGCAATAGATTCGCTCCATTCATTGGCCCCTACATCTACAACAAAATAAATAAAAGCCTGAACATTTACCCGATGACAAAAAGTCTTGCAAAATTACAGTAAGTGAGTAGGTACCTACAGAAACTCACGTATGAGGAGACAGAGAATCTGCTTCAGATACCTAGCTAAACAACTCAAGACTCAACTACTTGTGGAATCATTTAAACTAAATTAAGTAATCTTTTACAAAAATAAAAAGTCATGCTCCGCAATCTTACACACCCTCTTACACTCATTGACGCACACCTCCATCACACACAAAGAGAGGACTGGACACACCTATAATGCTAGCTCCTAAACTTTGTAATCTTTTTCTTTTGCTTTTCATTTTATTGTGATACGCAGATACATTTCATTGGATCATTCCAGTAGAATAATAAAAATAATTAAGTTGTAACCCAGCGGGATCGGCACGGCGTTGAGGGCTGAAATACAGGCTCTGCCTAGTTCGGCCCCAAATGCTAATACTTTTGTGTAAAAATGTACATATATTGGTGAAATATAGACAGACTAACCGTAAACTTATGGAAAAACACACACATTGTAGATTGTAGGACAGAACAGGAGCCCTAAAATGTCCGCTTTATCAGGTTTATATAAGGAAAATAATATGAATTACGTTACAAATTGATAAAACGGTTTCGTACGTGATTCATCTTCTAATATAATTATAAAAATCTCGTGCCACTGACTCAGTGTTTGTTATCGAATTCCTCCGAAACGGCTTGACCGATTTTTACGTTTTTTTGTGCTTTTAAATTTGGTAGGTCTGAGAATGTAATTTTTTTACCATAATTTATATGGCAGAACAACGTTTGCGGAGTTAACTAATAATAATATAAGTATCCTATTATATTTTCTGCCAAAACGGCCATTAGGAAGTGGCCACACTTAGGTATCGACGACCCACAACATCAAGCGATGCTTTGTTTGTGCTTCACCTATATATATGTACAATGACACAACTGTTTTGTTTCTGTTGATTAAAAAACTTATTTTGTTTTTTTTTTAAATGACGCAAAATCGCCTTGAGCCGATCAAAACCAGTTTTATGCAATAAAATCATCATCATCTGCATAATAGCGTTTTCCTAGCTATGATGAGGTCGGCTTCCAGTCTAACAAGATGCAGCTGAATACCAGTACTTTATGGAGCGACTGCCTTCTGACCTGCACAACCCAGTTAGTACTGGGGTAATACGATACTCCTTGGGCTCCTACTGGTTGTCACACCTTCAGGCCACTGACTACCTGTAACGACTGTCAAAGATCTGCAAATGACAGCCGGGACCAGCGGCTTAATGTGCTTTCCGAGGCACGGAGGCTTCACTCTTTTTCGGGATGAAAGGTATATCCGTTTCTGTGCATCTGACAACGTAGGTTTATGCAAAATTTCAGTATGATCGATTTGCAGTAGTTTTTAGTTTAGGCGTGAAAAGGTAACAAACCAAAGAGATTTAGAAGAATTCGCTCGTAAATATTTGAATATCTTTGTAAAAAACAAACATAAAATAAGTTAGGATCTTGTATGTGTGTGTACTGCTTTTATTAGAGCCCTCGTCCAAGGTTGTGAGAACGGTGGCCGCGTCGTCGTCCCAATGACTACGGGTCTTGTGTGAGGTCGACGCAATGACTACTGTCTTGTTGAGGACAGTTTCCGACAATCGTGAGCTAATCACAATAACGCAAACAATGAGAATAGGACGACCTCACCTGAGGCCAAATGATACGCGGATTTTGAAAGGCAAATCAACTTCAAAATTAGCTTACGGAGACTGGTTGAGTCAGTCTTAACAAGGGTTATCGTGTGAGCCTATTGCTGGACACTTTGTTGGCTTCCAGTCTAACCGGATGCAGCGAAGGAGTAGGTAATGTCTAGTACCTTTCAATTTCTTTTATGTTAAAAACTTTTGGAATTTTTCTGGTAGTATTCTAATCACGGTAAAAATTAGTACTAATTTTTTGTCAATTTTGGAGGGTCATAATTATTTTATTTACTTTGTTGCTGAAAAAAAAAATCAAAATGACAGAGGCCTTACTCTCTACCGTCCGTCCGTCCGTCTCAATCCGTCTCTCTCGCGCACGTCTGCAGATGAGTGCGAGTGAGAGAGACGGATTGAGACGGACGGACGGACAAAACGTCGATTTTGTCAAAAGGAGAATGGCGAGGTTGGACCCACGTAATTTAAAAATCAACGGAGCGCCGTTCACGGTCTAGTTTATACTAATTATAGTAAAGAGTTTATCAGATAAAAATATTTAGTTACTAGACGATGGGAATTAAAAGTTAGGAATGATTTTAATTTAAAATAAGTCATCGTGCAGTTTCCAAACGCAATGTTTGACCTAAACCCCTAGATGAATTTGACACTGACGTTCCGTTTCTCAGTTGTTCTTGCAACTGAGAAACGGAACGTCAGTGTCAAATTCATCTGTGTGTGAACATGAAACATCAAACCTCTTGTCCTTAAATTTTTCGTTTTAAAAATATTGTTATAATAGTTTTTAGTTGATAATTTATTTATCTTAATTTACGTATCTTTTATTTCCTTTGTAATTAAGTAGTTCAGTTAAAGCTAATATGTTACCTTTACTTGGAAAGAGACTGCACCCCACGACACAGGGTATCCTAGTGTGGAGTCCAGGAAATTTGTAAAAATCTAGTGCCTAAGGATCATTGTTTTTTTTGTTTCTAGCTTTTTAATATTGTACCTTGTTATGCGAACTGAATAAAAAATTTATATTTATATTGTATGGTCTGTCTGTGGATCATTCCATTGTTTGTTTGTGTTCAACGGCTACGTGGAATACGGATAAATGCTATTTTATGATATTTTACTACTAAATAATAACCAGTCTCCTAACTTCTACAACCTACTTTCCATTTGCTTTTTGTTAGTCATAAGTCGTTCTTTAACTATTCATAAGTTTCCACAATGTACGCTACCCATATCACTGGGTCCCGAATTACATACAATCTCGCCATTCTCATAAGTAAAGGAGAAATCGAGCCCACCCCTCTTAAATGGCAATCTAATTGTCGTTAATGTAAAAGGTATGTTCACACGAAGTACAGTAAGCAGTCACTGGTACAACACCACAACCGCGCGGTTCTCACGACATTGGCAGAGAACAAGGATGACAGTGTGAGAGGTCATTACTATCGCGACGGTGAAGTGTGTCGCCATGCATGAGTTATGCAACACTATAACAGTGATATAGCTGTACAAGGATCTTTTGGCGCGTGTATTGTCATTTTTTTCCCGATAGATTTTAGCGGTCTATGTATTATGTGTGTATTTACGTATGTTCCTGCGTAACGCCTGAACTATTCATCCGATTTTGATGAATAAGGTGTCAATCGATTCGTTATTATGGACCGGGTAACATAGGCTACATATTAACCGACTTTAAGAATAGGAGTCCATTTTATCTTGTAAACCTCGATTTTAATTACAGTTTGATTTTTCAGTAGTCGGGTTTTTAGTGGTGGTTTACCACACATTCTTGTTCACGAAATAGTTATTGAATGGGGTTAAATGAACTAGGGTTGTATTACGGCTTGTACACATAAACACGATACGACGTCGCATCGTGTGACGATGCCGCGTCGTAGCACGATGCGACGTCATATCGTGTTTATGTGTCATCATCATCATCATCAGCCTATAATGTTCCCACTGCTGGGACACAGGCCTCCTCTCTATGAGAGAGAATGGGCTATAATCCACCACGCGGGCCCAGTGCGGGTTGGTAGATGTCACAAGTCTTCGAATTTTTGGTTTCCTCACGATGTTTTCCTTCACCGTTTTGAGAGCTGTGGTGATGATATAAATTACACAAAATAATGTGCCTGTCTGGGTTCGCACCCAGAGAGTAAGTCGGGCCGCCACCACTGGGCCACTGCTGCTCTAAAAACGTAAGATTTATTTTGACACCATAATGTTAGGCTTTCTGTGAATTGTGTCAAGTAACGGTTAATGAATTAGTCATTTAATAATAGCCCGCATTTGTGTTAATTAGCTTCCTCAGTTCGCTATTTGCTATGGATACGTTGTGTATATTCTAATCTACCTTTACTGTTATACAAGCTACCTGCAACCCACCTATAAACACGGTTTTACAGACTCAAAAATCGTGGATATTTCTTTATGATCAGTAAAGGTACAGTCAGCTTCACGATGTGGGTACCCCTTCGAAAGCACCTATGTTCGAACCCGGGGTACTGGGGTACCCAATGGATGCAGCCCACTGTACCTAAGTTCAATATTAATCTACCTACATAAATGTTAAGATAAGATATGTATAAAACTCAAACAACTGAAAAAACAACAACACAAGTGAACACAACTGTTCATCTCAAATTTTATAAATTCTAATTTTTTTTTAAATACAAATTCTAACTCAACTGATGGTCTATTTGATTTTGTAACTCTTACAAATCCGTTCATCAACTGTAACGTAGACGTGAAAAAACAACCCGGTTTGGACCCCAAGTTATCGGGGTCAAAATTGTTGTAAATTAGGTCTAGTATCACCTATTTCAAGGAAAGCTACTTTGATCCCGGGAAAAATGCGATGTTCCCGTAGGATCATCAAGTACCTACCTAACTCGAAAATAGTTACGGTTTTGTACGAATTCTGAAATATTGACTAAAATCGTCTTTTTGGGGACCAAAAGTATCTACTAGGCTAGCATAAATTCAAGGTTTATTCAAATGAGCTAGGGAGGTAGGGTAGGTAGGTAGGTAAGGTAGGGTTAGTACCGTTAATAGGGCAGTGCCACCAGTGCCCAGGCACAGGGCATAGACTCGGGGGTGCAAGAAGACCAGGCAGGACTATTATTTTTTCGGTTTGCTCCTAATAAGTTCCCGCTGCGCCCCTAAACGAAGTATTATATTATCTGTGCCCTAGTGCTCGATTCCAACACATACGTACCGTATCATCAAAAACGTCTGTTAAATTAGGCAAAACATTGCGCTCATTTTTTTGGCAGCGCACGAGCGTATTTATGTAGTGGCCCAAAAATTAAATCTAAAACATCGCAACGCATTTGCATTAGTGAGCTTGTGTTTGAGTTTTAGTGAGTGAGACGCAGTGAACCGGGTAGTAGGTATATTAGGGTCCATTTAAATAGCTCGTCTGCTTGTTGCCGACATATGTGCCCGCCCTGAATGCCTGTGGCCTATTGGCATAGGCCTCTATATACCTATAATATCTAAAAAATAAGGCGCAGTTAAAGAGCTCGCACGGGGCGCAAATAAGGCTATTTACGGCATTACGGCACTGGATAGGGTATAGTTAAAAAGTATAAGGAGGTAGTAGGTAGGAAAAGTGCATTAGAAAAAAATGCATTGCAAGTATTTCAACGCATACCTAACTAGGTGATAATATTTGTATGACAGCGTCAGGAGACGTAGAATCAAAACCACAACCTGACCCAGCTAGACTATAGAGCCGTCATCAATCACTAGTTTCCGTCAAGTCACACGTTTTAATAGGTACCCAAACATTAACATAATGTCCGCTAAAACCTGTAAAACCCAATGAATGACCAAAACTACGTCATACTAATGTATGAGTGACGACGGCGCTAAAATGACGCATAATCAATTGCCGAAGCGACACAATAAACATAAAAAGCACAATAAAAGTGTCAGACGATAAAACAAAAAAAAAACTGTTGTATCAGTTTCAAACATGTTTTTTATTTGGGTAACCGACCTTGTAACCTTGTTCTCAAGTTTCGTATATGCATTTACGGTAATACATTAGGTCCGTACCTAGAACAATGAACTTCAAAAACGACTCAAAAATATTTACTTACAGAGAGTGCTATAATGACGCATCTTAGATTTCCTGGTCAATAACATAAAATGCATTAAGACCACAATTAATGGACGCCTTATCTACAACTGTAAAGATGTTTTACATTAAATAATAACAACCGGTATTCAATTAATATTAATAATTACAACATTCCTTTATTGTTACACGAAATATTACTTTATGGCTCGTTTTAATTGAAAGAAGATTTTATAACACACTTGTTTTATTTTCGTTTTAAGATTTATTGTTATTTTATTTTAATGACAATTTGTTGTTTTAATAAGGAAGAATTAAGCGAAGCGAAATTTTTCTTACATTTTATTAATTTGCAGGTAAGTGTCAGGGTATGTTGATGAAAAATGAGTCGCGCAAGTAACACGTAGTTACAGAATTATAAGCATTAAACTCATCAACACAACCCTCTATGTTTATTTAACTCCATTGAATGACATTTTCATTAAATTATTAAATACTAGCGGACGTCCCGCGGTTTCACCCGCGTAGTTCCATAAAATATAGCCTATGTTACTCAGGGTGAATGTAGCTTTCTAATGATGAAAGAATTTTTGAAATCGGTTCATTACTTCCGAAGATTACCCTAGGGTTGCCAACCGTACTCTAAAATAGAGTATTGTCCTCTATATCATGTGGTCGTACTCTATAATCTATAACACTAATAAAGTACGCTAAAATACTCTTTTTTACAAAATGTTTAGTGCACGTCTGTAATAATACGCAAAAACCTTAATCAGAATAAAAAAGTCCACTATTTACTGTTATTATGTTGGTATCGCCGATTCCTCAATCCATATTCGAACGTTCGTTAGTAATGATAACTGGCTGTATTCACTAAATACAATATCTTTAAAGACTACTGTTGAATTTAATCATTTAAAACAAATTATAGAAGGAAAACTTAATTTAAAAAGACTAAACATAGACATGGATACTTTATATTCAGAAGTAACAATTTTAAAATTGCTCCAAGCCGAATTGTTTAATAACGCAGACTTTATACAAAAATGCACCGCTGAAAAATGGCAATATATTTTTAAAAAATGTCTTCAAGAATTTGATTGTTTAAAAAAAATTATTAGCTATATACTCTCTGTTCCCGCCACTTCAGCATTTACAGAAAGAGTCTTTTCGGTCATGAATGTGAAGTGGCGAGAAGAGAGAAACAGAGCTTCATTGAATTTAATCAAAAATGAGCTCTTGATATATATAAATTTAGAGTTAGAATGTTTAGACTCATTCAATACCTTTAAAAATAATGAAAATTTGTTATGTGCCGCAAGAAGTACTAGAAAATACCTTTTTAAAAGATAAAAATAAATGATACTCTTTTTTATAAGTGCATACTCTTTATTTACCTCCTTTAAAATCAGATATACTTTATTTCTGCTAAAAAAAGTTGGCAACCCTACCCTACATACAAACTTACAAACAAATGTTACCTCTTTATAATATTAGAATAGACAAACACAAATCATTTATTGGCAGAATTGAAAATCGAGAGAAAATTTTAATTTCGCGGGCTACCCTTGCGCTTCCACATTAACGATATTGTTTTAAAAATCATGGAACCAATAATATTACTAATATTATAAAGCTGAAGAGTCTGTTTGGTTGAACGCGCTAATCTCTGGGACCTGAAGATATGCGAAGCTCATCATCTTCCTGGCTTCTTGCCCTCGTACCATTCTACTCGTGGTCGTCGCAACACGTTTTCTTCTTCCATTCCCCCCTGTCAGACGTCACGTCATCATTTACTCCTTTCTCTTTCATATCAATCCTCACACAATCCATCCATCTTTCCATACATCAACATTCATGTCCGTCACTCTTTTAAGTCACATGTGAAATGATGCGAATCTGAATTCAAATAAAACTTATTAAAATACATTGTATAAATAAAACAAATAAATGTGTTCCGTGTATCACAGTGATTCTCAGCCATGCAAAAAGCTTTGTCTTAAATTCTAGATAATAATCATGTACAGTGTCAGTAAGTATTTACATTTGGGTAGCCTCGTCGGTCTAGTTTAGCGGTCACTATGACTTCAGCGCAAGGTTCTGAGTTCAGTCCGTGGCAGGAAAAGCGCTAACTTAGGGGCCTTCAGTCATGAATCAGGAGTAACGCGGGACCAGGATCTGTCCTCGCTCCACTCACCAAAAAGTACATTATTTACAAACTAAGTATAAATTGGCCGTGTGGTATCCGGCAGAGTAGAATAGAACCAACCCATTACACTCACGGGTGTCGTACCTATAAGGCGACTAATGTCTGAGGCAGAACACCTTGCGCCTCCGTAGACCAGAGAATGGGCAGCAGCGTTTTCTGTTAGTCTTTCATCACTGCGATCTCCAATCCGCCTGCCAAGCGTGGAGATTACGGCAAATTCCTCCCATCATGGGAGAGGCTTATGTCCAGCAGTGGACGTTATGGGCTGTTGTAGTGTAGTAGTATAAGTAAATAGACTTCTAAATATAATTAATATTTTACTCTTCTCCCACAGTGGCGCTACGCAACCGTCCCGGAGCGCCTCGTAACATTCCTGAGCGTAGTGCTCGCGATGTTGAGCTCGCTCGGCACCATCGGCGGCATCGTGGTGTACGGCGAGCTCACGGCGCTGTTCGTGAAGCGACATCGAGCCGAGCCCGCCACGCCGGACGCCTATGTGCTGAGGACCTTCGGTGGAGCGCGGGTGATGTGAGTATATTATATTGAACTGAGCTAGCAGGACATAGCCTAGCTGCTTGGCCACGGCTCTTCGAGCAAGAGGAACGCGGGTTGTGACAGCGCCTGTGGAGAAAATACGCAACGCGACGGTACCCAAACGAGGAAAACTTAGACATAACGTGGCGCAGGAACCAAAAGGCCGCGGGAATGTTATGGATGACACATTTTTTTCCTCTTCTCCAGCTCGAATCCGCTGTATACAAGAGACGAAGGCCTAGTCGTTGTAGCGATACTTGACCGAAGCCTATAGCCAGCAGTATGCCTTTTTCAGCGTATGCCAATGATACATAGCATTAAATGTTCACAGTACTCACTCCATCATTATCATTACAGCCCAGCAGGCAACCGCTCGCTACACATGGACGTATTAATAGAAGACAGTCAGGCGTTTGCGTTGGCCAGCGTCTCCATCATCGTAGTGCACATCATCTCCGCTGCAGCAGCTGTGGCTATGATACAGTGGGCTGCGGCCAGAATGGTACGTTACTAAGGGAATCTTAAAGCCTCTGTCTCACTAGGAGACCAGTGGCATGACCGACGTGCTACTAAACGAAAATCTATTCAGCTCTTGGAGTCCGCTTGGTTGCAAAACCATCCATACATAATGTTGGTAGCGTTGGTACTTGGTTGAGCCATCATGGTATCCTAGTGAGATAGGGCCTTAGTGTCATCTGCTAGACCAGAATTGCGACTGGAAAACACACGTCGATTACGTCTGTGATAAACTCGACAGATTTGTCTACGCAATAAAAAGATTAAGAGTCACGGTATCAACAGAAGCTGCTCTTTGCGCTTATCACGGATACGTTTCGTCCGTACTCGCTTATGGTCTCTTGTTGTGGGGTAATTCGGTGGATATTACAAAAGCGTTTATAGTACAAAAAAAATGTATACGTGCAATCTGTGGGGCCTGGTATACGGATAGTTGTAAGCCCTTGTTTAAAAAGTGCAATATTCTGCCATTGCCGTGTATGTATATTAGAGAATTATGCCTATTTGTAAAACAGCATCCGCAATATTTCATTAAACACAAAGATGTAACCAAACGAAATGTAGTTCCTAGAAATAAAAATAAATTTAAACATGAGCTCTGTGTACCGCAATGTAGGCTCGAATTGTATAGGAGGAACTCGTACATAAATGCTGTAAAAGTTTATAACAAATTACCGGATGCTTTTAAAGATCTTCCCTTGAACATTTTTTAAAAAAAAGTAACGCAATGGTTAAAAGACAAATGCTTTTATAATCTTAATGAATACATGTCAGATCGCGGAGAGTGAAACAGAAATTAATAATATTGGTATATACCTAATAATAATTTATTGATGTTCGAATTAATATTTATGACATTATCAATTACAATATACTATTATTTATGACATACTTACATTCATAATCTGACATTTTTATAAAACTTTATCACTTGAACTGACATAGGTATAACTTTGACATCAATTAGATTATTTATTTATTCCTAGTAATCGATGCATGAGATCTTATTTGTTGTTACTGACTATTTAATTTTCTTATATTATTTTTGTTCTGAATGCATTAATTGAAACAATAACTTTGTGCAGATTAAAATTAAATATTTGCACACCATATGTAATGGTAGAATGTAAAGGGGCCATTATAGTTTAAGATCATACTTTGTAAACCTACATTCTGGCAAATAAATAGATTTTGATTTAGATTTTTTTGAAAATGAATTGGTTTCAGAGAGCCGCAATTATTGAAGATTTAAAAATTGCCTACTCATAAAAACTTTATTGCAAAAAATAAAACCGACTTTCAAAAAAAAAACACCAAATCATTCAAACAAAGGTCAAGCATCGAAGTCGGTGACCTATAATTGATTGATTTGGTATTTTGTCACCGGCTTTTGAAGCTAAAGTTATTTTTCACTTTTTTGTGATTTTCTCTGTTTTTTTTTTTTTGAAGTCGGTCTTATTTTCTGCAAAAATATATTTGCTATGCATTTATTTTACATTGTTAACAATACATGGTCATGGTAATAGGCTTATCCCAATAAATGGAACTTAACAGTGCAGTCTAGTAACATAAAGCTCGATCAAACTAGGAGTTCCGCAAGGGACCGTTCTCAGTCTCTTACTAATTTACATTTCAACTCATGCATGTGACACCAGAGAGGATTCCTGTTTCCCAGGAGTGGGAATGCTAAAAGCTGATTTCGATGTGTTTGTATGCAGGTGACCAGGCTAAGACTGCGGCTGCTGCGCTCGGTGCTCAGCCAAGAGATCGCGTTCTTCGACACCAACACCACCATGAACTTCGCGTCTGCGTTGACTGAGTAAGTTTCTATAAAATTTAGTGTTTTGATAGTTTCGTAACTTTACAACCTTTACTCTCCAAAAGAGTAGGCCGTACACCGCTGTGTATGATACAGATTATTTAAAAGTATCCTGGCAGCCTCAATGATAGCATACTTAAATGGCGTCTGTCATATCTGTAATAGGACGTGAAACTTTAATCGAGCACAAATCCATTTTTTGACTAGTAGTGAAAAAATAAAAATCCCAATAAAACTGCCCAACCCGGTAATTGATCCTAAAGCTCGAATGCACAATGCTCAGTTACCAGCAGCTGCCTCTTATCCAAATAACTCTATTGCTCTGTCTGTGTTGTGAAAATTTTAGCTCTTTCAAATTTTCGGTGTTGCTGTTATTTTTTTTAAATCGTTAGTAAGTTCCCCATCCTCCCCACAGAGACATGGAGAAGTTCCGCGGCGGTGTGGGCGAGCACGTGGTGATGACGGCCAACCTGGCGGGCACCGTCGTGCTGGGCGCGGCGCTGGCGCTGCAGTACGGCTGGCAGCTCACGCTGGCCGGGCTCGCCGTGGTGCCCGTGTCCATCGTCATCGCGGGGGTCGTCGCTAAGGTAGGCGGAGGTGTACCCATATAGCACGTCACCCAGTTATGTTTAAGTCCCATTTAATTAGGAGTCCAAACGGGCATAAATACAGACTCCGTGGCTGCTATTAAAACAATCCTGACGGAAACACCCAGTAACACTTGTTAACCAACCTAGCTTCATTATATCTAATGACAATAATAACAACATCAGCAAACTAAGAAATATTTACAACTTCAACGACGTAAATGGACGACTTTTTGAGCGAAACCACTAATCCGGAATAAAGTAAGTAAGCTTAGGGTACTATTCTTGTGGCACCCACATGGACCAACGATCTTATTATGGGAATTGGGTCGGGACAGATTGAATGTGGATGGTAGCACTGAAACTAATTCTCATGTTCTCATGTTGTCCATAGTACCAAACCAAATGCTCAAGTAAGGAAGTGACGGCGTACGGCGTGGCAGGTCGCGTCGTGGAGGAGGCGCTCGCGAACATCCGAACTGTGCGGGCGTACGCCGGCGAAGACATCGAGGTGGACAGGTATGTTCAACGACGGACAGTATAAAATAAAGTAGGCATTACACTTTGTTAGTTTTACCTTCAAATTCCGTCTGATGGAATAACATCCCAGCGGTAAGAACGACAACCGAAGACAGATTTTTATCACCTACTGCAGCTGCTCTTGATCTCGCTTTATAGAAAGCAATGGTCGAGATCTACTGTAGTGTGGAACTACTCCGCCCAGAAGATGTCTGTTTACTCTTGCTTTGAAGGCTGGTGGGTTATAAGAGGGAATCGAACCCCTATACGCTGGTAAAGAGTTCCATACTTTGGCCATGCGCATAACAAACATGGTGGAGAGACCTTAAGTACCTTGAGTCGGGATATCAACCAAGTGCGGATCAGGAATCATCTGTTCAGATTAATCTTTCCTAACATGTTAGCTGCTACCTTTCTAACATTGCGATCATCTTTTTTTTTGTTTGTTATTTTTTATGGGAGCTACATCTGCCAACAAAATGCTTTACAGTTTGGCAGAAGTAATATTTTTTGTAATACTTAGGATGTCACCACAAATAAACGTTTTTTCCTTTTCTTTTTATTCCACCCTACTTTAGCACTCCTGATTTATTACTCACTAGAGTTCGTTGCTATCTCGCTCACTCGTGTGCTCTCCTTCAGATACACTAGGTCGCTGTCGGCCGCGTCGCGCCACGCCCGCGCGCGCGGGACGTGGGCGGGAGCGGGCGCGGGGCTCGGCTGGCTGCTGACGTACGCGCTCAACGCCGTCGTGTTCGCGTACGGCGCCATCTTGTGTGTGCGGGACATGGACCTGCCAGTGGAGCAACAGGCATATCATCCTGGGGTCATGGTCACGGTATGTTGAATGCCACTGATTCTTTTGTTTTTACTTGTACAGATTATTACTTAACGAGTTTTTAGAAAAGAAACTGCCAAATAGCTATGAGAGACAGACTCTTAAAATTTTCTTTCATTCCTTCTTTGTTTTTCTTTATTTTTCACCACTTCCTAGTTTAGGCTTGGGGAGAAGAGAACCGGCGAAATTAACTTCTTAGTGAGGGCTTACTTTACAAGTCAAATGATTGTTTTTTTTAGGAAGATGAAATGAATTCTGCTCCACTTTCAAATACATTTGGATACACTACAAAGTATAGGTCTAGGATTCTCTCCCCAGGTGTTGCCGCAGCTATCAGATTCCCGTGTCCGTCATTAAGTCGTAGACCTTAATTTCCATGCTACGTCTATATGGTCATCATCATCCTCGTCTTCTTGTCTGAGTCAGTGGCCACGCTATCTTTTACTTCGTTTTCTTTCGTCAGCTTCGCTTCGTCTTCTAGTGGATATAATTAAAATACTACACTACAACTAAAACAGCCCATAACGTCCACTGCTGGACATAAGCCTCTCCCATGATAGGAGGAATTAGCCGTAATCTCCACGCTTGGCAGGCGGATTGGAGATCGCAGTGATGAAAGACTAACAGAAAACGCTGCTACCCATTCTCTGGTCTACGGAGGCACAAGGTGTTCTGCCTCAGACATTAGTCGCCTTATACGACACCCGTGAGTGTAATGGGTTGGTTCTGTTCTACTCTGCCGGATACACACGGCTGATTAAAATGTTGTGTCTCTATCCAGGTCCTGTTCCTAACGTTCATGGCGGCGCAAGACGTGGCGATGTGCCAGCCTCACCTGGAGATGTTCAGCGCGTCCCGCGGCGCCGCTCGCTCTCTGTACCGCCTGCTGGAGAGGAGCTCCTGCATCAACGCGCTCGACAGGAAGGGACTGAAGCCCGACGTCTTCAGGGGAGACCTCACGTTTGAGAACCTGTACTTTAATTATCCGTCGAGGCCTGATGTTAAGGTTAGTGTGCTTTTTCTTTATAGATCTTGGTAGATAGAATCGAAAGTAATAACAGCCACAGTTAATCTGTAAGGTTAAGCAACGCTTGTTGAGGTCGGTTCGTGGGTAACTGACTATCCAATACATACAGATTTCATTTAGTGTTTTGGAAAGCACGTTAAGCCTTTGGCCACGGCTGTAAATCTTCGATTTGGCAGTTGTAACGGGTAGTGAGAAGCCCGCAAGTCTGACAACCAGTCTTACCAATGGGTATGATGTGTTCGTGTTGCTCAGTAACTGGGTTGAGGAGGTCAGATTGGCAGTTGCTCCATGCATTGATATTCAGCTGCATTCGGGTAGACTGGAATATGGCCCCAAAATTTTGAGAAAATGCAGGCAGATAATGAAAAGATTAACCTTCTCTTTCTCTCCAGGTCCTCCGCGGTCTATCACTACGCGTGCGAGCGGGAGAGACGATAGCCCTAGTGGGCGGGTCCGGCTGCGGCAAATCCACGCTCCTTCAGCTGCTGCAGCGCCTGTACGAGCCCGAGAGCGGCAACATCACAGTAGACGGACACCAGCTGCAAGCGCTGGATTTACATCACTTTAGAACTAGAATTGGTACGTTGTGTCTTGGAGTAGGCGCAAAATATTCTTTACTTATATTTTTCCTTCGTAAGTCGTCACGTTCATTCACTTCCTGTGTCTTCATCCATGTATGTGTATTCACAGTATTTTTGTCCCTTTGTGCAGGTGTAGTGGGCCAGGAGCCGGTACTGTTCTCGGGCACCATCCGCGAGAACATCGCGTTCGGGCTGGATGACGTCAGCGACGATGACGTCATCGCGGCCGCTAAGACCGCGCACGCTCATCAGTTCATCACCAAGCTGGCTAACGTGAGTACTAGCACTGATGTCATCATGTTCCCCTTACAAGTAGTAGGACACAGGTCTCCTCTCTGTGATGTATATTGTTAGATGTCACATGTATTCGAATTTATTTCTCTAGCACATACTGGTTTCCTCCCAATATTTTCTACACTGTTTTAAGAGCAGTGATGGTGAAATAAATTGCATAGTAGTGCACCATTGGACCATCATTACTATCTAATATTACAAATTGTAGGAACTCTCGGTGGTTACTCTAAGGGTCAAAATCGCGATTGTTGAACTTGTGAGGTCTTTGGATAACTTCAGCAAAGGCCCAGGTTGGGTAATGTGTTGTTGGGTTTTTGATATAATTATGCCCAGTTAATGGCAACAGGTCACTCTCCTATTGAAAGGCGAGGACTTGAAAATACGTGGCATAATGTGGATGTAGCTATTTGGTTTACATTTTACAATGTACTTTGCATGTTCAGGCGGTTCCCCGAGCAAAGTTAGCAACTCTATTTGTGACGGTTCAAACTTCGTTTGACATACTGTTAGAATAAAGTTCTAATCAGCTTGCATTACAAACTGGTTGTTACGTCAGTCACTGCGGCCGAATAGTGCGAAATGAGTGGTTTTTATTCTTTATAAAATCAAATTTACGTCTTTTGGAAAAAATAAAACGACAATTATGTTTATTATTAAATTGCCTATCCATTAGTGTAAGTAGCAAATCAAAATAATGGTTACTTTACGAGGAGTATCATTTTATAAATCATTATTTCTCATTTCTGTGGTTTCGTTGTGAGGGGATTTATTAAAAATTAAGCTACTTAAAAAAAATGAAACGACCATTTTGGAGTCAAGAATATGTAGGTACCTAGTAATTTAATGTATTTTTTATTAGTTGGTATTTCTTTTGGATAAAGAGGAGTAGCCTCCAAAAAACTACTCGCTCAAGGTCATTTGCTCGGGGAGCCGCCTTAAAATGTAAACCAAATAGCTTGGTCGACCGTACACCTTTCCCTACCCTTTGGAAACTACAGTCGTGATAATAATTTTTGTAATGTTTCAGGGTTACAACACAATGCTAGGTTCAGGCGGGTCGCAGCTGTCGGGCGGTCAGAAGCAGCGCCTCGCGATCGCTCGCGCCGTCCTGCGGCACCCTGCGATACTCCTGCTGGATGAACCGACGTCTGCCCTCGACCCTGCTGCTGAGAGACAGGTAGGATTTCATTCCGTGTCATCGTCATCATCGTCTTCTTCTTCTCAACATTCAGCTTGACGTCCACAGCTGGGCATAGGCGTGACTTTGTCTTCCACCTATCCGTGTCCCAATCCTTTGTTCCTATTTTGTTGTGCCCGACAAGATCCACAATGATAATGTAATTTTGTTCTATACCTACTACATCTCAAAATCATTCAAATTAAGCTGAGAGATCAGCACTTTTTGAACGTTAAAATGATAAGATAGCCCCTCAAAAGGCTATCAATTATCATCTCAATGCTCAAAACTTCCTATACAATCTATATTTTCTTTAGGTTGCTTTTTAAACAAACATTTCGTTGTTTCTTTCTCATAGCTTTCAATTGGTTAGCTGTAGTATTATCATCAACATCCTCTTCCCCTTATCCCAATTCATTTGTGGTCGGCGCAGAATGTTTTCTTCATTATCACTCGTCATCTCATCAGACACGTCTTTTCTCACCATATCATCCTTCACACAGTCCATCCATCGTTTCATTGGTCTTCCTCTACTTTTATACCCATTCACATTCATACTCAGAACCTTCAAATGTTTAGCTGTGTACGTATTATTTAATTGTAAAACGTACATTCCCACCAGGTCCAAGCAGCACTAGACGCAGCCAGCGTGGGCCGCACCACCCTGGTAGTATCTCACCGCCTGTCCACCATCGTCAACGCGACCCGCATCATATACATCGAGCAGGGAGCAGTCCTGGAGCAAGGCAGCCACCAGGAGCTCATGGACAAGCGGGGGATGTACTGGAGGCTGCAGCAGGAGGATATGACCAACAAGTGAGTGCAGGGAAACATGCAAGGACCAGGAGCTCATGTGCGCACGAGAAGTGACGCCTTAACCATCCAACCAAGCAACCATTAAATAAAGCCTGTTCTAATTAACAGGAGTATCGCGAGTACGCTGACTTCGGAACCGGAGGCTGATGATGATGACGTCACCGGCGCCGACGATGTGGCACACTTCACCCGCTGCATCAGCAGACAGTCTACTCGAGGTATACTTGCTACTTAATTATGCATCTTTCAGAGTTGTATGAGCGGTAAAGCTTATGTCAGCGCTGCTTCTGAACATTCTGGGTTAGAATTCCTAGACAAAATGTTATTCGGTTATTCCATCAGGAATTTCTCAGTAAAAGACCGCCCAGTGGAGGGTCACTCTATGTGAAATGTGTACTATTTCATACTTGTAACTTGTTTAGTCTAAGTTTACCTACTTATTTAAGAGTATTCTGTGTCCAGTTGTGTGTGAGTGTTCTATGTCGTGTGTACGATTTGCAACATTCGCATCAGCACCGAAAGTCTAAAATCAAAGAGTTCGGTTATATTTTAGATAAATTTGACACAGTCGTTGAAGTGTTTTACTAAGCTTTGTATCTCTCCGTCAGAGTCGTCGCACCGCTTCGCCCGCAGCTCTATCCGCATGAGCTCGGTGTCGTCCGCGCACGTGCCGTACGCCGCCGCCGAAGCGCTCACCCATATCGTGAGTATCATCATCATATGCCTGTCTTTTCCCAAATATGTTGGAAAATACCAGAGTTTTACATGGAGCGACTGCCTATCTGACCGCCATAACCATGTAACTGGGTATTACCATACTAATGCTGGTTGTGAGACTTCACCATGCAAGCCCATGTTGGTAGACGTCATATGTCTTCGAATTTTCGGTCGTACTAGGACATATCGGTCTCCTCACGATGTTTTCCTTCATCGTGTTGAGAGCAGTGGTGGTGATGATGGAAATTAGAAGAAAGAGACATTATCATGTCCTAGAAAAAAAAGGGATAAGCCACAAACCGCACTCGGACCTCGTGGTAGGTTAAGCTAACCACCTTCCCCCTCACTGTTCAGGAAGCAGACGAAGACGACGCGGAGCCGTCACAAGAGGCGGAGCGCTTGGTGTCGAGCTGGGCGCTGCTGCAGCTGAACGCTCCAGAGTGGCGCCTGCTGGCGGGCGGCGCGGCGGCCTCGCTGCTGATCGGAGCCACCATGCCGGTGTTCGCGCTGTTCTTCTCGCAGCTGTATGGAGTGAGTAGCCGCGTAAACCACTCATTTAGACTGCTTACATAAGACCTTTTTTTTTTTCGGATGGAAAATGATCAAATGACTCCTCCCGCTCTGGGCGAAGCAGGTGGGAGTGTCAGACTTTTACTGACTAAAACCCATCCATGTTCCTTCATCGCCCTTTGGGTTCCGGGGCCACGGTATCTTTTTCGAACAGTTCCGACGAATAAATATCTTTGTCTTTGCCTTTGTCAGTCCCGCAACCCCGGCAGGCATCGGTCCTTATGGACCCCTTCCTTTTTGCTGCCTCTGCTTACATAAGACCTTAATTAACAGTATGAAACTCAAAAGACTTTCTCAGACACTAAGACTGCGTTTCCAACAGATATGTGCTAATATCCGGTGGAAACAGTCTTATCCGTATGATCCTCTAATTGTACGAGATTATGTCAAGACTTTAAAATTATCTGAGTTTGTGATGATATTCCTTCTTAGACTAGTGGAAGCTCGAAAATAACACGTTGATCCCTTTGTTTCGGTTCAAACGACGTGACTCGACACCGCGCCGATCAAATGTGCTGACAATTTGAGTCGAGCCGATTCCACGTCTATAGGTGTGGTCACTCCCGAGCTTTTTCTAATAACTTTAACTAACACAACATTTCCTTCCCAGATGTTCGCGTGGTCAGACAAAGCCGCCATCTTGTCCCAGTCGCAGCTGTACGCGAGCCTGTTCGCGGGCGTGGCGGCGGCGTGCGGACTGGTGACCTTCTTACAGACCTGGCTCTTCAACCTGGCGGGGTCCAGACTGACGGACAGGCTGCGGCAGAAGACTTTCAGGAACTACCTTGTGCAGGTGCGTGGTCACTTCTGGAAGGTCTAACTACAATAGTGCCAAATATAAAGGAAATTGTTTTTAAACTGCGAGACCGATGCTAAAATGTTGAGAGAAGAGAGCTGTTCCATAATATCCAACAATTAAAAAAAAAACGATACTTTATTGTCTAGCGACTGACGTGCGCTTAGAATGAAATGAATACTTAGTACCCACCTACGGGATTTTTCATATCCTTATAACAGTCCTTCAGTTTTCTAGCTGTTTGACGACAACAGATGCTTCGAACAATATAATCGTATCCTAACATACCTAACATCCTTCCTAATTTCACAAAAGCGATAGTAAGTTTGTTTGTTACTTTTTCACGCCTAAACCATTGAACCGATCATCCTGAAATTGTACATATTATACGTTGTCAGGTGTACAGAAACGGACAATAGGTACCCCTCATCCCGAAAAAAAATACTATTTCCAAGGAAAACAACAATAACGTTCTTATGATAATATATGGCGCCAAGCTTCTTTCGAATCATGATTAAATTATATTTTACTAGCAGAGTACAACCCGAATTGATTGTCAAATTCTGAATTAACACAAGCAAAGCTGCGGGCAAAAGTACACAAATATAAGTAAACATTTTGTTTCGCTTCAGGAGCAAGGTTGGTTCGACTTATCCCAGAATTCTGTTGGCGCGTTGTGTGCGCGACTAGCCACGGACTGCGCGGCCGTGCAAGGAGCGACTGGTGAGTTTATTATCATTTTTTTTTTCGTATGGGAAATTATCAAAAGGAGTTATTTGATGATTTCCCGCTCTGGGCGGAGCAGGAGGGAGTGTCGGACTTTTACTGACTAAAACCCATCCATGTTCCTTCAACGCCCTTTGTGTTCCGGGGCCACGGTATCTCTTTCGAATAGTCCCGCAATCCTGGAACAGTCCCGCAACCCCCCGAGTTTATTATTCTAACATTTTATATTCATAGGCAAAAGTAACACATTTAGGCTTTCGACACTGTTCAAATATTTTACTTGACTGTCAAATAATACTGAATCTCGTTTTACCTTACGAAATGAAATCATTTAAATGGAGAAGTATCAAAGAAGAAGACCTGCTGCGCACGACCCCGAATAAATTGGGAGAAGGGTGAAAATGATGATGATATGGATGGAGTTCGTCAAGGAACAGTTCTACGACTTGCGTTACTTCTCTTTAACCTCTGTCCTCCTGAACAGGTACTCGACTGGGCACGGTGCTGCAGGGTGTGAGCACAATGGTGCTGGGCGTCGGGCTCGCCATGTTCTACTCCTGGAAGATGACCCTCGTTAGCCTCCTGTCTGTGCCTTGTGTGAGTATGTTTGAACTAACATTGATTCTTAAAGGAAGTCACTTTCATCATCGAGATTATCATTCTATACATCTATACAAATACCTATTTTTTAGACGTGCTGATGTTTATTTGAATCAAATGTTTTGACTTCGAGTGACATTAACGACGTTCTACTTTTCCTCAAACTTGATTTGCCCTTTAACATCCCGGTGTAGTATTCTTGTCAACAGTACATCCTGTACCATCCAACATATCTGTTTCCTGCAGGTGATGGGCGCGATCTACCTGGAGGGCTACGTGAACAAGCGCGCGGAGTCCCGCGAGCGCGTGGCGCTGGAGCGCGCTAGCCGGCTCGCCACGGAGGCCGTGCTCAGCGTGCGCACCGTGCACTCTCTGGGTATGTATACCTGCACTTACAGCCGGCTCGCCACGGAGGCCGTGCTCAGCGTGCGCACCGTGCACTCTCTGGGTATGTATACCTGCACTTACAGCCGGCTCGCCACGGAGGCCGTGCTCAGCGTGCGCACCGTGCACTCTCTGGGTATGTATACCTGCACTTACAGCCGGCTCGCCACGGAGGCCGTGCTCAGCGTGCGCACCGTGCACTCTCTGGGTATGTATACCTGCACTTACAGCCGGCTCGCCACGGAGGCCGTGCTCAGCGTGCGCACCGTGCACTCTCTGGGTATGTATACCTGCACTTACAGCCGGCTCGCCACGGAGGCCGTGCTCAGCGTGCGCACCGTGCACTCTCTGGGTATGTATACCTGCACTTACAGCCGGCTCGCCACGGAGGCCGTGCTCAGCGTGCGCACCGTGCACTCTCTGGGTATGTATACCTGCACTTACAGCCGGCTCGCCACGGAGGCCGTGCTCAGCGTGCGCACCGTGCACTCTCTGGGTATGTATACCTGCACTTACAGCCGGCTCGCCACGGAGGCCGTGCTCAGCGTGCGCACCGTGCACTCTCTGGGTATGTATACCTGCACTTACAGCCTGTCCGTCAGCGCCGGAGGGATTCTGTTAGCCTGACTCATACCACTTTGAGGCAAAGGCTTTCTCCGACGACTTGTAGTTTTCGATCCAGGGCTTATGTGAGCCACTGGTAAAGAAAGAGCATGATCCTTTTATCCTTTATTACATACAGGACATTCGTCCTGAAACCACCAACATCTAGCCAGTTATGTTTAGGTAGCCGATTGTCATCAACCTGGAACAAATCTAGACTCTGTGGTTGCTACTGAGATATTCCTGATGGAAGCACCCAATAGCACTTTGCCCGACCCGGGAATGGGACCGAGGACTTCTTTCTCGGCTGTGGCGTTTACGACCACTTCACCAGGAAGCCCCTGACGGTCTGACTACGTCCCGAACTCCCGAGCACGGCCCTTATAAGACGTGTAGATATACGTTCATATGAAACAAATTTTTCTAAGCGTTCGGTTTGACTTGAAGTCGTCGAGCTCAAAAAACTTGGAATAATGCGGGTAGATGATGACTCGAAATTAGTATAAATGCGGTAGAATAATAAAGATGACAGTTTACATTAGACAGGCGACTAATCCCCTCCACAGGTGTAGAGGAGACGATCCTGTCGCGCTACGCGCTGTCCCTGGCGGAGGCGGAGAGTCGCTCTGCGCCCGCGCGGCGCGTGCGCGGCCCGGTGTACGGCGCCTGCGTGTGCGCGCCCACGCTGGGCTACGCCATCTCGCTGGCCTACGCCGGCTACCTCATCGCCAGGGAGGACCTGCCCTACGAGTACGCCATACTGTGAGTATGCATAGCTCATCCATTACCAACAAACTGAGACGCTCCCGTACATCGGACAATCAGCTGTTGCAGCATACAACTGTGATTCTGACTGCCTTTTGAAACCTTCGACAGTCATTACTGGAACAGCGTAGCATTCTTTTGGTGTTTGAGTGAGGCAACATCAGGGAGCTGATGGTTAAAATTAGCTGAATTGAATCGCTAATTAAAATTGCTGTAGAATGGATTCTATTGAAACTTGAAGACGGTGGCGTTATCTCGTACTAAGACAACGCGTCAAAACTATCATGTGGCACTGTAGCCAGTAGTCTGAAAGTGTCCAGCCGATTATTCAGCTAGATTGTGGAGACTCCGTGTAGGTATCATACCGGTGTTAATCAACTGCATCCGGTTAGACTGGAAGTCGACCGCATCATATCAGTACTTATCCCCCCTGTTCCGCCTGCAGTGTAGCTGAAGCACTGATCTACGGCGCCTGGATGCTGGCGGCGGCGCTGTCGTTCGCGCCGAGCTTCGCGGCGGCGAGACGCTCCGGAGCCAGGATCATCAGCGCACTGGAGAGGGAACCGAAGGTCATCACCGAGGGAACTGCTAAAGATGATGTGGAATGGGTAAGGAGTTAAGGACAATCTTAAATTTACATATAACATCATACGTGTAATCCTTGAAGGGCTATCCAAAAATGTAAAAATGTTTCTCAATATTTACACCCAGATTTTACCAGTTTCGCTTGGCCAGCTCAAGGTTAAACTGTAGCTGCATTTCATTCTAACACCGAAAAAACCTAAAAGATACCGCTTTTAGAGGTGGTGGTAGTGCTCTTGTAACATCAACCACAGCAATACAACAAAAACTCATAATTTCCATTCTCTTCCCAGTCCGCAGAAGGCGAGGTGAACTTCTCGAACATATCGTTCAGCTACCCGTCGCGCCCCAACGTGCCAGTCCTCCGCGGACTGTCCCTGAGGGTTCCCGCCAAGGCCACCGTAGCGCTGGTGGGCCCCAGCGGCTGCGGCAAGTCCACGCTACTCAACCTGCTGATGAGGAGCTACGATGCTGATGAGGGCTCCGTTGTGAGTAGACCATCATCTTCTACCCCGCCCTCGCTAAGGGTCCACCCTGGTGATAGTGCAACGCTGCTCAACCTGCTGATTAGGAGATGTGATGCTGATGCTGTGTATGCTGCTTTCTTAGAACTCTCCAAGGCGTTTGACCTGGTTGATTATAATATCTTATGGTCGAAATTGTGTGAGCAAGGTCTTCTTACTAAGTTCATTAAGTAAGACAACTGGCATGACCACCAAATCAACCAGGTCAAATGGTCTAGTGCTTTGTCTGAGGCGTATGGGTTGGAGTGTGGGGTGAGACAGGGAGGCCTGACTTCCCCGACGCTCTTCAGTCTATACCTCAATAATTTGATCGAGGAGCTCAGCAGCACTGCTATCGGATCTTTTAATGGCGAGATTATTAATAGTGTAAGTAATGCACATGATATGGTGCTGTTGATTCCCTCGATTGATGGACTCAGACGAATGCTTGAAATATGTGAGAGATACACCACGTGTCATGGTTTATTGTACAATGTAGGGAAGAGTGAGCTTGTGGAGTTTAGGGTAGGTACTAAGCTCCAGATATTTCTACGTTGTTGCGCCTTGATCGCAGGATGACTCAATATCGGGAGCTCAGAATAATGGATAATCACGGAAGATATCCCGAAAGTGATAGAATAAGTTTTGTTAAAGAGTGTTTGGTTACGTATATCATTTTTTTTCCCTCAGAGCCTAGACGCCAAGGACATAAAGCGCGACCTGACCCTCCCTCGCCTGCGCGCTCAGCTGGGCCTGGTCCAGCAGGAGCCCTCGCTGTTCTCGCGCAGCATCCAGGACAACATCGCGTACGGAGACAACGCGAGAGACGTCCCTATCGAGGAGATCATAGATGCTGCCAAGCAAGCTAATGTGCACAGCTTTGTTAGTGGACTGCCAATGGTATGTACCTACTTTATAAGCTTTATGCCAAATACATAAATAGGAGCTCGTGGCTAAATAATAACAGCCGCTCGGGTCGATTTTTTAGGTTAAGCCGTGCTTGCCTAGGTTGGTCTGTGGATGGGTGACTCATTACATGCCAAGTTTCCACCGTGCCTCGGAAAGCATTTTAAGGAGTTGGTCCCGGGTGTCATTTGTAGATCTTTGACAGTCAGTGGCCTGATAGTCTGACAAGCAGTGTTACCAAGGGGTTATCGTATTGTATTGAAAAAACTATTTATTCTTTATTTTTTTATTTTCATCTACAAATTTTCTAAAATAAGCATCGAAAAACCGATCAAACTTCATGAACTTATTTATGATTTATACATAAGAAAGTTAACTACAGAAGGATAATGTGTAATTTTAAATGTACCGGTAAGCCGTTGCTTTTGGTATCGATTTTATAATTTTTTTATCTAGTAGTATACAATCTTATTTTCATCATAACTCTCTTAATTTTTATGCTACTGACTTCTATAATTTATTTTATTATATTTTATTTTTGTAAGTAAGAATTGTCTTCATAAAACGAGCGGTTTTCGAGTTATTTGTAAAAAACCGTTGAAAAACACGGTTTTTTTTTTCACGAAAAAATACCTTTATTAATCACGAATAACTCGGAAACTATTAACTTTTCAAAAAAATATAACAGAGAACAATTTGATTAAAATCATCCCTCTATCGATTCTCGCAGTTATTGTCAACATCATAATTTCCACCCCCTAGATGGGGTGGAAACCAGTGAAGAAACAATAGCATTAATAAATAAAAAAGAATAAGGATTTAAATACTAAGAAAGAATTAAGCAGACTATACAAAAAAAACCAGCAAAGAGATCAAAAGATACTACCTATACATATACGCACAGACGAAGAATAATAACAGAAAACTTAAACAAATTCAGAAGTACAAAAAGAGCATTTAAAGATTTGAATTTACGTAAAACATGCATAGAAAAGTTAGAAGGTAAATGTAAAGAAACCAATACGAGACAAGAAATTTTACACCAGGCACCCGTTTTTTACCAAGAACTATACAAAAGCAAAGAACACAACATCGAAAAAGCTAAAGAAATAAATCAGGCTAATAACACACAGCCAATTATACCTATAGACGAAAAAGAAATATGCTTACAGTTGAAACAATTGCAATCAGATAAAAGTCCAAGTTCCGATGGGATAACTAACGAAGTCTTGAAGCTAGGCGCACCAATTTTACTGGGCCCTCTCACAGAACTATCCACCTGATTCAAGAAACGGAAATTGTGCCAATTCAGTGGTGTACATCGGATATTATACTATTCCATAAAAAAGGTAATCCACTCGACATCAACAATTATAGACCAATCAGCTTACTAGCAAATGTATATAAAGTGTTCTCATCAACACTTCTAAAACGCATAACACAAGACATTGATAACGCACAACCAATAGAACAAGCAGGTTTCCGCTCTGGCTTTAGCACACTACCTAGTGTGCTTTTCGGTAACTTAAAAAACTTAACTAACTTTGGTAACTTATCGAAAAGTATGAAAAATTTAATAAGCCTCTATTTCAAGGTTTTATTGATTATAGTAAGGCGTTCGACAGCATTAGCCATAGCTCTATTTGGGAGTCACTTAACACCCTAAACATCAACCCAAAGTATATAAACATCATAAAATATATATATATAACAACAGTACCAGTAATGACAGACTAGAATCAAGAGGTGAAGCAATAAATATTGAAAGAGGAGTCAGAAAAAGGTGACCCCTTGTCACCTAAACTATTTATTGCCGCTCTCTCTAGAAAACATATTTACGAAAATAGACTGAAAAACAAAAGGTATAAAAAATAAACAATCTCTATCTAAGCCATCTAAGATTCGCTGATGACATAGTCATAATGTCAGAGACATCAAAAGATCTACAAGAAATGCTATGTTCACTTGACCAAGCCAGCTCGAAAGTAGGACTAGAAATGAATGCTACTAAAACCAAAATAATGACAAACAGCAACAAAGAGCCCATTAATGTAAAAGAAAACACAATAGAATATTTCGACAGCTACATCTACCTAGGCAAACAAGTATCATTCAATAAAACAAACAACGAAGACGAAGTTGTAAGAAGAGCAAATATAACCTGGAAGAAAATTTGGTCACTCGAGGAGATCTAAGAAGGTGACGACTCGATATACATGAAGAAAATTATAATAGAAACCTGCATACTGCCCTGCCTGCTGTACGGTTGCCAATCTTGGGTAGTCACGACAAGAGCCAAACAAAAGATTGAAACAAGAGAAAGAAGAAGAGAGAGAAGAGTCATGGAGAGAAGTATACTGAACACAAGGAAAATACACAAAATCAGAAGTGAAGTTATGAGACTAAAACTAAAGTAACTGATGCCCTTAACCAAGCCCTGAAACTGAAATGGCAATGGGCTGGCCACGTATTACGATACAAAGACGGTAGGTGGACAGCTAAAATTACAGAGTAGAAAGGGCCAGATGGAAAAAGAAGAATAGGTAGACCAAAGAGCAGGTGGGCTGACGATTTAATAGATACAGCAGGAAACGATTGGCAGAATATTGCAAAGGACAGGGACAAATGGAAGAAACTGGAGGAGGCCTTCACCCGAGGAGGGGCCCATATCCCGGAGAACATACTAACTTAGAGTATAAGAAAAATAAAACCCCTACTAACAAAGAAATAAAATATTGTATGCATTTATAACGTAATTTTAAGGGCTTTTTTATTTTTATGATTATTTTATTTTTTATTTATAGATGGGGTTGGGATCCACCCCCAGGGCAAAAGCACATATCGGCACTACATAACATTTGTTTTTTGAGCTATTTCTAGATACTGTCCAAGTTACATATAAATCGGTCACAGTGAAAGGACTCCTCGTTTACTGGAGCAAGAAGCCAACTGATGGTCATGTTCCCTCCCCGCAGGGCTACGCCACGGTGCTGGGCAGCGGCAGCGGCTCGTCGCTGTCGGGAGGACAGAAGCAGCGCCTCGGGCTCGCGCGCGCTCTGCTGCGCCGCCCCGCGCTGCTGCTGCTGGACGAGCCCACCTCCGCGCTCGACGCTACCAGCGAGAAGGTGAGGTATCTCGACATCGGGCGGACAGAAGCAGCGCCTCGGGCTCGCGCGCGCTCTGCTGCGCCGCCCCGCGCTGCTGCTGCTGGACGAGCCCACCTCCGCGCTCGACGCTACCAGCGAGAAGGTGAGGTATCTCGACATCGGGCGGACAGAAGCAGCGCCTCGGGCTCGCGCGCGCTCTGCTGCGCCGCCCCGCGCTGCTGCTGCTGGACGAGCCCACCTCCGCGCTCGACGCTACCAGCGAGAAGGTGAGGTATCTCGACATCGGGCGGACAGAAGCAGCGCCTCGGGCTCGCGCGCGCTCTGCTGCGCCGCCCCGCGCTGCTGCTGCTGGACGAGCCCACCTCCGCGCTCGACGCTACCAGCGAGAAGGTGAGGTATCTCGACATCGGGCGGACAGAAGCAGCGCCTCGGGCTCGCGCGCGCTCTGCTGCGCCGCCCCGCGCTGCTGCTGCTGGACGAGCCCACCTCCGCGCTCGACGCTACCAGCGAGAAGGTGAGGTATCTCGACATCGGGCGGACAGAAGCAGCGCCTCGGGCTCGCGCGCGCTCTGCTGCGCCGCCCCGCGCTGCTGCTGCTGGACGAGCCCACCTCCGCGCTCGACGCTACCAGCGAGAAGGTGAGGTATCTCGACATCGGGCGGACAGAAGCAGCGCCTCGGGCTCGACACTACCGGCGAGAGGGTGAGGTATCTCGACATCGGGCGGACAGAAGCAGCGCCTCGGGCTCGAAACTACCGGCGAGAGGGTGAGGTATCTCGACATCGGGCGGACAGAAGCAGCGCCTCGGGCTCGAAACTACCGGCGAGAGGGTGAGGTATCTCGACATCGGGCGGACAGAAGCAGCGCCTCGGGCTCGCGCGCGCTCTGCTGCGCCGCCCCGCGCTGCTGCTGCTGGACGAGCCCACCTCCGCGCTCGACGCTACCAGCGAGAAGGTGAGGTATCTCGACATCGGGCGGACAGAAGCAGCGCCTCGGGCTCGCGCGCGCTCTGCTGCGCCGCCCCGCGCTGCTGCTGCTGGACGAGCCCACCTCCGCGCTCGACGCTACCAGCGAGAAGGTGAGGTATCTCGACATCGGGCGGACAGAAGCAGCGCCTCGGGCTCGACACTACCGGCGAGAGGGTGAGGTATCTCGACATCGGGCGGACAGAAGCAGCGCCTCGGGCTCGAAACTACCGGCGAGAGGGTGAGGTATCTCGACATCGGGCGGACAGAAGCAGCGCCTCGGGCTCGAAACTACCGGCGAGAGGGTGAGGTATCTCGACATCGGGCGGACAGAAGCAGCGCCTCGGGCTCGCGCGCGCTCTGCTGCGCCGCCCCGCGCTGCTGCTGCTGGACGAGCCCACCTCCGCGCTCGACGCTACCAGCGAGAAGGTGAGGTATCTCGACATCGGGCGGACAGAAGCAGCGCCTCGGGCTCGCGCGCGCTCTGCTGCGCCGCCCCGCGCTGCTGCTGCTGGACGAGCCCACCTCCGCGCTCGACGCTACCAGCGAGAAGGTGAGGTATCTCGACATCGGGCGGACAGAAGCAGCGCCTCGGGCTCGCGCGCGCTCTGCTGCGCCGCCCCGCGCTGCTGCTGCTGGACGAGCCCACCTCCGCGCTCGACGCTACCAGCGAGAAGGTGAGGTATCTCGACATCGGGCGGACAGAAGCAGCGCCTCGGGCTCGCGCGCGCTCTGCTGCGCCGCCCCGCGCTGCTGCTGCTGGACGAGCCCACCTCCGCGCTCGACGCTACCAGCGAGAAGGTGAGGTATCTCGACATCGGGCGGACAGAAGCAGCGCCTCGGGCTCGACACTACCGGCGAGAGGGTGAGGTATCTCGACATCGGGCGGACAGAAGCAGCGCCTCGGGCTCGACACTACCGGCGAGAGGGTGAGGTATCTCGACATCGGGCGGACAGAAGCAGCGCCTCGGGCTCGCGCGCGCTCTGCTGCGCCGCCCCGCGCTGCTGCTGCTGGACGAGCCCACCTCCGCGCTCGACGCTACCAGCGAGAAGGTGAGGTATCTCGACATCGGGCGGACAGAAGCAGCGCCTCGGGCTCGACACTACCGGCGAGAGGGTGAGGTATCTCGACATCGGGCGGACAGAAGCAGCGCCTCGGGCTCGAAACTACCGGCGAGAGGGTGAGGTATCTCGACATCGGGCGGACAGAAGCAGCGCCTCGGGCTCGACACTACCGGCGAGAGGGTGAGGTATCTCGACATCGGGCGGACAGAAGCAGCGCCTCGGGCTCGACGCTACCGGCGAGAGGGTGAGGTATCTCGACATCGGGCGGACAGAAGCAGCGCCTCGGGCTCGACACTACCGGCGAGAGGGTGAGGTATCTCGACATCGGGCGGACAGAAGCAGCGCCTCGGGCTCGACACTACCGGCGAGAGGGTGAGGTATCTCGACATCGGGCGGACAGAAGCAGCGCCTCGGGCTCGACACTACCGGCGAGAGGGTGAGGTATCTCGACATCGGGCGGACAGAAGCAGCGCCTCGGGCTCGACACTACCGGCGAGAGGGTGAGGTATCTCGACATCGGGCGGACAGAAGCAGCGCCTCGGGCTCGAAACTACCGGCGAGAGGGTGAGGTATCTCGACATCGGGCGGACAGAAGCAGCGCCTCGGGCTCGCGCGCGCTCTGCTGCGCCGCCCCGCGCTGCTGCTGCTGGACGAGCCCACCTCCGCGCTCGACACTACCGGCGAGAGGGTGAGGTATCTCGACATCGGGCGGACAGAAGCAGCGCCTCGGGCTCGACACTACCGGCGAGAGGGTGAGGTATCTCGACATCGGGCGGACAGAAGCAGCGCCTCGGGCTCGAAACTACCGGCGAGAGGGTGAGGTATCTCGACATCGGGCGGACAGAAGCAGCGCCTCGGGCTCGCGCGCGCTCTGCTGCGCCGCCCCGCGCTGCTGCTGCTGGACGAGCCCACCTCCGCGCTCGACGCTACCAGCGAGAAGGTGAGGTATCTCGACATCGGGCGGACAGAAGCAGCGCCTCGGGCTCGACACTACCGGCGAGAGGGTGAGGTATCTCGACATCGGGCGGACAGAAGCAGCGCCTCGGGCTCGAAACTACCGGCGAGAGGGTGAGGTATCTCGACATCGGGCGGACAGAAGCAGCGCCTCGGGCTCGACACTACCGGCGAGAGGGTGAGGTATCTCGACATCGGGCGGACAGAAGCAGCGCCTCGGGCTCGACGCTACCGGCGAGAGGGTGAGGTATCTCGACATCGGGCGGACAGAAGCAGCGCCTCGGGCTCGACACTACCGGCGAGAGGGTGAGGTATCTCGACATCGGGCGGACAGAAGCAGCGCCTCGGGCTCGACACTACCGGCGAGAGGGTGAGGTATCTCGACATCGGGCGGACAGAAGCAGCGCCTCGGGCTCGACACTACCGGCGAGAGGGTGAGGTATCTCGACATCGGGCGGACAGAAGCAGCGCCTCGGGCTCGACACTACCGGCGAGAGGGTGAGGTATCTCGACATCGGGCGGACAGAAGCAGCGCCTCGGGCTCGAAACTACCGGCGAGAGGGTGAGGTATCTCGACATCGGGCGGACAGAAGCAGCGCCTCGGGCTCGCGCGCGCTCTGCTGCGCCGCCCCGCGCTGCTGCTGCTGGACGAGCCCACCTCCGCGCTCGACGCTACCAGCGAGAAGGTGAGGTATCTCGACATCGGGCGGACAGAAGCAGCGCCTCGGGCTCGACACTACCGGCGAGAGGGTGAGGTATCTCGACATCGGGCGGACAGAAGCAGCGCCTCGGGCTCGAAACTACCGGCGAGAGGGTGAGGTATCTCGACATCGGGCGGACAGAAGCAGCGCCTCGGGCTCGCGCGCGCTCTGCTGCGCCGCCCCGCGCTGCTGCTGCTGGACGAGCCCACCTCCGCGCTCGACGCTACCAGCGAGAAGGTGAGGTATCTCGACATCGGGCGGACAGAAGCAGCGCCTCGGGCTCGACACTACCGGCGAGAGGGTGAGGTATCTCGACATCGGGCGGACAGAAGCAGCGCCTCGGGCTCGAAACTACCGACGAGAGGGTGAGGTATCTCGACATCGGGCGGACAGAAGCAGCGCCTCGGGCTCGACACTACCGGCGAGAGGGTGAGGTATCTCGACATCGGGCGGACAGAAGCAGCGCCTCGGGCTCGACGCTACCGGCGAGAGGGTGAGGTATCTCGACATCGGGCGGACAGAAGCAGCGCCTCGGGCTCGACACTACCGGCGAGAGGGTGAGGTATCTCGACATCGGGCGGACAGAAGCAGCGCCTCGGGCTCGACACTACCGGCGAGAGGGTGAGGTATCTCGACATCGGGCGGACAGAAGCAGCGCCTCGGGCTCGACACTACCGGCGAGAGGGTGAGGTATCTCGACATCGGGCGGACAGAAGCAGCGCCTCGGGCTCGACGCTACCGGCGAGAGGGTGAGGTATCTCGACATCGGGCGGACAGAAGCAGCGCCTCGGGCTCGACACTACCGGCGAGAGGGTGAGGTATCTCGACATCGGGCGGACAGAAGCAGCGCCTCGGGCTCGACACTACCGGCGAGAGGGTGAGGTATCTCGACATCGGGCGGACAGAAGCAGCGCCTCGGGCTCGACACTACCGGCGAGAGGGTGAGGTATCTCGACATCGGGCGGACAGAAGCAGCGCCTCGGGCTCGACACTACCGGCGAGAGGGTGAGGTATCTCGACATCGGGCGGACAGAAGCAGCGCCTCGGGCTCGACACTACCGGCGAGAGGGTGAGGTATCTCGACATCGGGCGGACAGAAGCAGCGCCTCGGGCTCGAAACTACCGGCGAGAGGGTGAGGTATCTCGACATCGGGCGGACAGAAGCAGCGCCTCGGGCTCGCGCGCGCTCTGCTGCGCCGCCCCGCGCTGCTGCTGCTGGACGAGCCCACCTCCGCGCTCGACGCTACCAGCGAGAAGGTGAGGTATCTCGACATCGGGCGGACAGAAGCAGCGCCTCGGGCTCGACACTACCGGCGAGAGGGTGAGGTATCTCGACATCGGGCGGACAGAAGCAGCGCCTCGGGCTCGAAACTACCGGCGAGAGGGTGAGGTATCTCGACATCGGGCGGACAGAAGCAGCGCCTCGGGCTCGCGCGCGCTCTGCTGCGCCGCCCCGCGCTGCTGCTGCTGGACGAGCCCACCTCCGCGCTCGACGCTACCAGCGAGAAGGTGAGGTATCTCGACATCGGGCGGACAGAAGCAGCGCCTCGGGCTCGACACTACCGGCGAGAGGGTGAGGTATCTCGACATCGGGCGGACAGAAGCAGCGCCTCGGGCTCGAAACTACCGGCGAGAGGGTGAGGTATCTCGACATCGGGCGGACAGAAGCAGCGCCTCGGGCTCGACACTACCGGCGAGAGGGTGAGGTATCTCGACATCGGGCGGACAGAAGCAGCGCCTCGGGCTCGACGCTACCGGCGAGAGGGTGAGGTATCTCGACATCGGGCGGACAGAAGCAGCGCCTCGGGCTCGACACTACCGGCGAGAGGGTGAGGTATCTCGACATCGGGCGGACAGAAGCAGCGCCTCGGGCTCGACACTACCGGCGAGAGGGTGAGGTATCTCGACATCGGGCGGACAGAAGCAGCGCCTCGGGCTCGACACTACCGGCGAGAGGGTGAGGTATCTCGACATCGGGCGGACAGAAGCAGCGCCTCGGGCTCGACACTACCGGCGAGAGGGTGAGGTATCTCGACATCGGGCGGACAGAAGCAGCGCCTCGGGCTCGAAACTACCGGCGAGAGGGTGAGGTATCTCGACATCGGGCGGACAGAAGCAGCGCCTCGGGCTCGCGCGCGCTCTGCTGCGCCGCCCCGCGCTGCTGCTGCTGGACGAGCCCACCTCCGCGCTCGACGCTACCAGCGAGAAGGTGAGGTATCTCGACATCGGGCGGACAGAAGCAGCGCCTCGGGCTCGACACTACCGGCGAGAGGGTGAGGTATCTCGACATCGGGCGGACAGAAGCAGCGCCTCGGGCTCGAAACTACCGGCGAGAGGGTGAGGTATCTCGACATCGGGCGGACAGAAGCAGCGCCTCGGGCTCGCGCGCGCTCTGCTGCGCCGCCCCGCGCTGCTGCTGCTGGACGAGCCCACCTCCGCGCTCGACGCTACCAGCGAGAAGGTGAGGTATCTCGACATCGGGCGGACAGAAGCAGCGCCTCGGGCTCGACACTACCGGCGAGAGGGTGAGGTATCTCGACATCGGGCGGACAGAAGCAGCGCCTCGGGCTCGAAACTACCGGCGAGAGGGTGAGGTATCTCGACATCGGGCGGACAGAAGCAGCGCCTCGGGCTCGCGCGCGCTCTGCTGCGCCGCCCCGCGCTGCTGCTGCTGGACGAGCCCACCTCCGCGCTCGACGCTACCAGCGAGAAGGTGAGGTATCTCGACATCGGGCGGACAGAAGCAGCGCCTCGGGCTCGACACTACCGGCGAGAGGGTGAGGTATCTCGACATCGGGCGGACAGAAGCAGCGCCTCGGGCTCGAAACTACCGGCGAGAGGGTGAGGTATCTCGACATCGGGCGGACAGAAGCAGCGCCTCGGGCTCGACACTACCGGCGAGAGGGTGAGGTATCTCGACATCGGGCGGACAGAAGCAGCGCCTCGGGCTCGACGCTACCGGCGAGAGGGTGAGGTATCTCGACATCGGGCGGACAGAAGCAGCGCCTCGGGCTCGACACTACCGGCGAGAGGGTGAGGTATCTCGACATCGGGCGGACAGAAGCAGCGCCTCGGGCTCGACACTACCGGCGAGAGGGTGAGGTATCTCGACATCGGGCGGACAGAAGCAGCGCCTCGGGCTCGACACTACCGGCGAGAGGGTGAGGTATCTCGACATCGGGCGGACAGAAGCAGCGCCTCGGGCTCGACGCTACCGGCGAGAGGGTGAGGTATCTCGACATCGGGCGGACAGAAGCAGCGCCTCGGGCTCGACACTACCGGCGAGAGGGTGAGGTATCTCGACATCGGGCGGACAGAAGCAGCGCCTCGGGCTCGCGCGCGCTCTGCTGCGCCGCCCCGCGCTGCTGCTGCTGGACGAGCCCACCTCCGCGCTCGACGCTACCAGCGAGAAGGTGAGGTATCTCGACATCGGGCGGACAGAAGCAGCGCCTCGGGCTCGACACTACCGGCGAGAGGGTGAGGTATCTCGACATCGGGCGGACAGAAGCAGCGCCTCGGGCTCGAAACTACCGGCGAGAGGGTGAGGTATCTCGACATCGGGCGGACAGAAGCAGCGCCTCGGGCTCGACACTACCGGCGAGAGGGTGAGGTATCTCGACATCGGGCGGACAGAAGCAGCGCCTCGGGCTCGACGCTACCGGCGAGAGGGTGAGGTATCTCGACATCGGGCGGACAGAAGCAGCGCCTCGGGCTCGAAACTACCGGCGAGAGGGTGAGGTATCTCGACATCGGGCGGATAGAAGCAGCGCCTCGGGCTCGCGCGCGCTCTGCTGCGCCGCCCCGCGCTGCTGCTGCTGGACGAGCCCACCTCCGCGCTCGACGCTACCAGCGAGAAGGTGAGGTATCTCGACATCGGGCGGACAGAAGCAGCGCCTCGGGCTCGACACTACCGGCGAGAGGGTGAGGTATCTCGACATCGGGCGGACAGAAGCAGCGCCTCGGGCTCGAAACTACCGGCGAGAGGATGAGGTATCTCGACATCGGGCGGACAGAAGCAGCGCCTCGGGCTCGACACTACCGGCGAGAGGGTGAGGTATCTTGACATCGGGCGGACAGAAGCAGCGCCTCGGGCTCGACGCTACCGGCGAGAGGGTGAGGTATCTCGACATCGGGCGGACAGAAGCAGCGCCTCGGGCTCGACACTACCGGCGAGAGGGTGAGGTATCTCGACATCGGGCGGACAGAAGCAGCGCCTCGGGCTCGACACTACCGGCGAGATGGTGAGGTATCTCGACATCGGGCGGACAGAAGCAGCGCCTCGGGCTCGACACTACCGGCGAGAGGGTGAGGTATCTCGACATCGGGCGGACAGAAGCAGCGCCTCGGGCTCGACACTACCGGCGAGAGGGTGAGGTATCTCGACATCGGGCGGACAGAAGCAGCGCCTCGGGCTCGACACTACCGGCGAGAGGGTGAGGTATCTCGACATCGGGCGGACAGAAGCAGCGCCTCGGGCTCGAAACTACCGGCGAGAGGGTGAGGTATCTCGACATCGGGCGGACAGAAGCAGCGCCTCGGGCTCGCGCGCGCTCTGCTGCGCCGCCCCGCGCTGCTGCTGCTGGACGAGCC
Organism: Xestia xanthographa; assembly: GCA_905147715.2. Classification (NCBI taxonomy): domain Eukaryota; kingdom Metazoa; phylum Arthropoda; class Insecta; order Lepidoptera; family Noctuidae; genus Xestia; species Xestia xanthographa. The sequence continues at coordinate 23,221,251 of LR990667.1, forward strand.
CACCTCCGCGCTCGACGCTACCAGCGAGAAGGTGAGGTATCTCGACATCGGGCGGACAGAAGCAGCGCCTCGGGCTCGACACTACCGGCGAGAGGGTGAGGTATCTCGACATCGGGCGGACAGAAGCAGCGCCTCGGGCTCGAAACTACCGGCGAGAGGGTGAGGTATCTCGACATCGGGCGGACAGAAGCAGCGCCTCGGGCTCGACACTACCGGCGAGAGGGTGAGGTATCTCGACATCGGGCGGACAGAAGCAGCGCCTCGGGCTCGAAACTACCGGCGAGAGGGTGAGGTATCTCGACATCGGGCGGACAGAAGCAGCGCCTCGGGCTCGACACTACCGGCGAGAGGGTGAGGTATCTCGACATCGGGCGGACAGAAGCAGCGCCTCGGGCTCGACGCTACCGGCGAGAGGGTGAGGTATCTCGACATCGGGCGGACAGAAGCAGCGCCTCGGGCTCGACACTACCGGCGAGAGGGTGAGGTATCTCGACATCGGGCGGACAGAAGCAGCGCCTCGGGCTCGACACTACCGGCGAGAGGGTGAGGTATCTCGACATCGGGCGGACAGAAGCAGCGCCTCGGGCTCGACACTACCGGCGAGAGGGTGAGGTATCTCGACATCGGGCGGACAGAAGCAGCGCCTCGGGCTCGACACTACCGGCGAGAGGGTGAGGTATCTCGACATCGGGCGGACAGAAGCAGCGCCTCGGGCTCGACACTACCGGCGAGAGGGTGAAGTATCTCGACATCGGGCGGACAGAAGCAGCGCCTCGGGCTCGACGCTACCGGCGAGAGGGTGAGGTATCTCGACATCGGGCGGACAGAAGCAGCGCCTCGGGCTCGACACTACCGGCGAGAGGGTGAGGTATCTCGACATCGGGCGGACAGAAGCAGCGCCTCGGGCTCGACACTACCGGCGAGAGGGTGAGGTATCTCGACATCGGGCGGACAGAAGCAGCGCCTCGGGCTCGACGCTACCGGCGAGAGGGTGAGGTATCTCGACATCGGGCGGACAGAAGCAGCGCCTCGGGCTCGACACTACCGGCGAGAGGGTGAGGTATCTCGACATCGGGCGGACAGAAGCAGCGCCTCGGGCTCGACACTACCGGCGAGAGGGTGAGGTATCTCGACATCGGGCGGACAGAAGCAGCGCCTCGGGCTCGACGCTACCGGCGAGAGGGTGAGGTATCTCGACATCGGGCGGACAGAAGCAGCGCCTCGGGCTCGACGCTACCGGCGAGAGGGCGACGAAATCATAAGGCACTTGTTCTTTCCGTCACATCATTGCGATCTTTGTGTTCTACACCATAGGTACCTGGGAACCATCTAGTTACAGATATATTGAAGGTCCAAGTTACAACTCTGTCACAGGTTTCTTAAAAATACAAGTTTTTGAAAGATGCAGGTGAACTAAAACAATCACTTTTTTTGGTTGGTTATTGACTACGGATTAAAATGAATAATTACTTAACTTACAGGTATTAACCAAATATCCAAACTACAAAATAACCATTTCTGTTTTTTTCTTTGTCATTCTATTATAATCAGTTGCACCCCTTCACAGCGACAACAATAATAACAATGTCCTCTGTCCTCAGACGGTACAAGCGGCGCTGGAGGCGGCGGCAGCGGACCGCACTACCATCATCATCGCACATCGCCTCGCCACCGTGCGCCATGCTGACGTCATCTGCGTCATCGATAAAGGTAACAAGAAAGAAAGATTTTTCCATTTATTCGCCCGCACAGGACAAAACACAAATTAAAATGGTTAAATTAACAGTACAACTAGTAAACAAAAATTAAACAAAGGGAAAAATAAAATAAAAACATGAAATGAAATTGGTCCTGTACGAGGCCAAAAGGCCCTATCTCAGCATGTTGCTGTAACATTTTAAAAAAACGTCACAGCGCTGGTATTCTGATAGGGCCCGAGACAAGAGACGCATGCAGCGGGATCAGAATGTTGAGATGGACGTGTGAAGTGCCAAGTGTTACGAGCTAGGTATGGGATAAATAAATACCACCGATTAAACACGAAATGTCTTTATTAATCACAACGTTTCGCTTTATAACTCGACTAGCGGACATCCCGCGGTTTCACCCGCGTAGTTCCCGTTCCCGTGAGAGTACGGGGATAAAATATAGCCTATGTTACTCGTGGATAATGTAGCTTTCGAATGGTGAAAGAATTTTTTAAATCGGTCCAGTAGTTTTTGAGCCTATTCATTACAAACAAACAAACAAACAAACAAACAAAGTTTTCCTCTTTATAATATTAGTATAGATTACTGATCAGTATTCTTTTACATATTGCACTTCTAGTTCACTTCGATTCGCTTCTATGTATCGCCTAAATCAGACTGACAGCTCCCGCAAACACGACGACTATGTGGAACTTTCTCGAATCGAACCTTCTTTACAGTTCCATAGTGGAACATCCTAGGATTACTCTAAAATCTTCGAGAGAGTTCAATAGTGGAACATTCGAAACTTGCATGTAATCTAGAATGTTCTCTTATAGCAACCGACGTAAGTATCCTTATGCCAAACCAACACAAGTCTGAGCCTACGAGTTACACAACTCGCCAAAAATCTAAAAATTCAAAGCAAGTCGTCTAGGTTGGTAGAACATGAACATGCATGTAATAAAGAGGGATGTAAATAAAAGAATGATGAATAATTAATGTTGGAATGGAGATGGAGAGAAAAGTCCGAGAAAAGATGGTGTAAAAAGTAGTGCTCGGCGCTATGGTGACCTAACACTCCTTGTGTTACGCTATGGTGACCTAACACTCCTTGTGTTACGCTATGGTGACCTAACACTCCTTGTGTTACGCTATGGTGACCTAACACTCCTTGTGTTACGCTATGGTGACCTAACACTCCTTGTGTTACGCTATGGTGACCTAACACTCCTTGTGTTACGCTATGGTGACCTAACACTCCTTGTGTTACGCTATGGTGACCTAACACAAGGAGTGTTAGGTCACCATAGCGCCGAGCACTCGTAATAGGATATGGTTTATGGTAAAAGTTAAAGTCTCGAATTGCAAGAGAAATAGCTATTTAATAAATCACTATAACATTTATTTACAAGAAAATGGTAATGGTAATGGTTTTTGAGTACGCGGTGTCTCTAATGAGATCTGAACACGAACTGGCCCACATTTTGATGAACGAGCGAATGAGCATACTTGCGTTCGATGCAATTATGCATTTTCGCTAAGTGTTCGATTTAAACTCGAACAGATAGATAGACTGTACCTATGTATGGACAGACAGGGGAGAATGGAAAGGAAAAGTAGACCACAATATAGTTGAGGTAAGGCAGACAGGTGATGTATAACACGTTACACTTTATGTTACAGGCGTAGTTGCAGAGAGTGGTTCGCACGACGAGCTGGTGAAACGTCGCGGTCTGTACTGGACGCTGTTGCAGCAACAAGCACCCGGTCACGCAACGTGACGTGCAACATGTAAGCCCAACGTGTTGCGGCAACAAAATGACTGAATTCATGTTTAGGATAGTACATTGGCTTAGAATAGGATATTATGGCTTATAAAGGCTTGAAATTAAACCTTAAAATATACATTTAGGTATATCGTGTCAAAGCTTCTATGATGCTACACACATTCGGGTGCATGATTCGTTACAACGGGGTTGCACGTTCCGAGAAAAGCCGCGCGCCTTAACCTGTGTTCCTAGTTAAACACTTTTTCAAGTGGCTGTACACGTAAGTGTGGCCCCAGCATTACGCATACGACCGATATTGTAGATTAGTACCTACGATAGGAAATTCTTTGATTTTCTATCGTAGCATTCTGAAAACTGGCAACGTCACAGCTATCGAACAAGTGATTTTTTTTCTACAACTACTTTAGTGCAATACACATCGATATTTTTGCAATTTAATTTATTTACAGGTAATTAGTCAAATCAGCGAAATATTTGACAGCTATTTTGCGATGTTGCCAACTTTCAGAATACTCATTTGATGTGATAATAATAATTCTGCCAGCTGTGAATATAAACTGATATTATAAGTTTAACTAATGTATTATAGTAAAAAGTAATTAAGGTGTAAGCACCACGGAATTCAAATTTTCTTACGTATCTTGCAATTGGCCAGTCAATATATGGCTATAGGTTTAACAAAATGTGATTCGTGGCCGTAATACGAATGTATTTAGAGAAATAAAGTCATTAAAATCATCTGAATCCCATTGAATGGCTTTTTCAGAGTCATGAAATTGGATTAAATGAACATTAAAACGATATTTATCACTCGACTCATTTCAATCAACATAGGTATTAACCTGACACTAATCTGCAATTGCAAAATACGTAAGAAAATTTGAATTTCGCGGGTTACCCTGGCGCTGTTTTGTGTTCAATCGCTCTCTGGCTTGCGAGCTTGTATATAGTGATACATGTGTCTATTGGCACGTGGCCACACTAATCGTAGGAACTAACTTATGTATCTTGTATACTTCGACAGGCATTGATCTAGTGCTCGCAAGCGTGGTTTGATTCCCACGTTTAGTAGGTAGTGTTATTGGGTTTTTCCATCAGGAATTTCTCAGTAGTAGCCAGAGAATCTTGAGTTGTGCCCGGTCTGTGGCCCGAGATTTAAAAATAACTGACGTCGAAATGTAGGTGTACAATTAGGTACACATCTGCCTCATTCTTCGAGACGTACAGACAATTTTAAGCGGCCTCGTGACAACCTAGGTCAAGCGCTATAAACTTAGGTAAATTGTCAAACCAAATACCTTTTGATATTTTTAGGTAAGTTTTAGGAAAGTAAGTTAATGTAAGATGCTAGTGACAGGCAAATCTTCAGCTCAACTCGGTAATTGTGCCTGGAGCACTAGAACGGGGCCCTACTCTCTAACGTCCGTCTCTCCCACTCGCACTCATGTGCAGACGTGCGCGACAGAGATGGATGGACGGACGGACGTTAGTGAGTAGATAGCGCCTCTGATCCCCGTTATGAAGTTCAATCTGAACCAAGTTGCTTGTGTACTCTGGCATGCCTATTCTTGGCTTCTCAGATTTTTTGTGAAATAGGTAACTTAAACTGAATAAACATTTTCTGTGATTGTGAATCTATTTATCGTTGAGTGTTATTAGGAGTAAGTTGTGTGAAGTGAGCTGTCCGAATTATAATATATGGCAACATTTCGACTTATGGTGGAAACGCCAGGGTAGCCCGCGAAATTCAAATTTTCTTGCATTTTTTGCAATTTGAAGGTCAGTGTCGGGTTGTATGTTGATGAAAACAACTCTCATTATTCATATAATCCCATTCAATAACTATTTCATGAAAAAGGTATTCAATGGGGTTAAATGAACTTAGACGGTTGTTTTAATAATTATAATGCTGTAACTAAAATACCTACGTGTACGTGTTACTTGCGCGGTTCATATTTTCATCAACATACAACTGAGACAGACCTGCAAATTGAAAAAAAAAAACGTAAGAAAATTTGAATTTCGACTGCAGTAAATCTTGAACTACATAGTATGTAGTTATGAAACAAAAGCTATTACATTAAAAAAAATGTATATTAAACATTACCATTACGAAGTCGACATCGTAAAGCAAGTACAAATGTTGTAATCGATTTTGTGGAAGAATGTTTGTAAAACAATTTAGTGTTAGAAATAAATTTTGAAACAAAAAAAAACTATTTACATTACTTTAGGGACAGTGGCGTTATTAAGTATTATAGATAATAATTAGACAATAATTTACTTGATAAGTGAGTATATCATAGACATTCTTATTTTTTATGAACTTTTACAAAAATGTGATCATTGCAACTAGTGTGTAAGATTTAGACAAAAATAAAACAATTTAAATATACTTGATATTTTATTGATTTCAATACTTATTTACAATTAGGCACACCTCTGTTTAACCCTTCGCAGAGTACAGGCGTGATGATATTTACAATTATCTCGCCATCGAGAAACATATTGGAAGATGGCTGATAAACAATAACTCACTTATCTACATACTTCTCTACAAACAAATAAAATTGAAGAGTCTGTTTGTTATTTCAAAATAACAGCTTCTTACTGAATGCATATAAACGTGTATACAGTACTTAAAACATTTTTTTGTACTTGACTGTTTGTTCAGGCTAATCTCCGAAACGAAAGTCTGCTTATCCTTTTATCTACACCCATGCTATAAATCCTCTATAAAAGTATCTGAAACAGTCAGCTTATGGCCAACATTAAAACAGCCAGTGTCATAATGTTGTACTGAATTTCATTATGCAACTCGTTTTAAAAAAAGAACATTGTCTATAGTTGGTGGCAGTTAAGATGAGAATAGCGGTCATTGCCCTTTCCCTAATATCTCTTCTTACGAACCAAAACAAACAAACCATGACGTATCGTTATTCATTACAAAAAGTGTTGAAGATCACGATAGATGACAATTCCAGACTTGAACAGGCTTATGTTTAGTTTTCAAAGTTAAGAAGTTTAATAAATGTAGGTACGTGGGTCAATGACCGTTATTCTCATCTTAACTGGCACCAATTATAGCACGTGCAATTCACTACCACTGCGCCGTAATTAAAAAAAAAACTTCTAAGTTAATTCGAATTTATTTCGTATCCCGCCATTTTTATTCGATAATAGTATTGCATCTTAGTATTGCATTATGTACTTTGTTGTTTACAAAAATGAGTTATACAAGCTTTGTGCATTTTTATAATTGTACAATCCAAAATGTAAACAATTATAATATTACCTATACATGGTTTGTTTGTATTAAATACTGAGCAATTAAACTTTCCATGAATTTACATAGACTTCTTACAACACTACAACACCCTATGGTTTCAGAACCTTCTATGGAGGATTCATATCATGATTGTAGATAAAGTCTTTTATGCAACTGTACACAATTAGGTATTAAAACACTCATGTGATACTTTTCACACATTCGTGTTTTAATACCCCTCATTATAAAACAGTTGCATAAATAACTATTATTTAATAGGAGCGAGTAGATTTGTTACAACGTTTCGGAATAAATTATAAATGTGAACTCGTCCGATGTGAAGCGACGACGCGGCCCAGAGGCACGCGCGCCTATGAGTAACCGTCTGACTGCAACTCTGAACAGATTTAGATTATAACGACCGGGAAACAGAAAAAGCTGGCAGTGAATCCCACAGGCTGACAGTTCGCACCGGAAATGTAGAAGATTCTAAGGTTGGTTCCGTGGAACTGCAACCATATCATAACGTCCGATGATAGAATAGGGATGGGGGAATTAGATTGTGTAATTCTAAAGCACACTCTCCGAAATGTAAACGATATAAAATCGATAGGCTGGCAACTTTGCGGCGATGTTCAAGCCTATTATTATTTTGCCTCGAGTTGACAGAGAGGAGCTCGTCGTTAAGAGTCCTATTACATTTTTTCGCAATTTTTTTATTTTTAATCCCTGGATTTAATTTTTTCGATCGGCGTACACGAGTCGATAATAATAGCGATCTCCGGATGATTGTCGATTGTTATTGACGAAAATTAGAGACGAGACTGACATGAGACTGCGGAGCGACCTGAATTGACGCAGAATTATAGTACTTCAATTTTATTTATTGTAATTTTGTCTAATTATATTGACAAACGAAAACTAATGAAACTTATTCATTGTAGATTGTAGTTTTATATCATATTCATTAATTTGATAAAATTTAGTTTATCTATACTAATATTATAAAGCTGCAGTGTTTGTATGTTTGAACGCGCTAATCTCTGGAACTACTGGTCCGATTTGAATGATTCTTTCAGTGTTGGGTAGTCCATTTATCGAGGAAAGCTATATAACATCACGCTACGACTAATAGGAGCGGAGCATACGTGAAAAATGTTGCAAAAACGGGGAAAATTTGTTCCTTTTGAAAGCTTGTTCTCTCTTATGTGACGCAGACGAAGTTGCGTGGGTCAGCTAGTTTGGAATATAATCGACGCTGAATCAAGACATTTATGGCTTAAATTACGCTTTCTTTACGATTTTTTCCGTGAAAACTCAAGGAATTTAAAAAAAATCTAAAACTCCAATAAACAAGTTGACGACCTGATTGGCGCAGCGGTAGTGAGGCTGCCTTACGTTCTTAGGGTCCCGGGTTCAAATCCCGGTCGGAGCAAATGTTTGTGTGATGAGCATGGACATTTGTTTCCGAGTCATGGATGTTTATGTATAATAAGTATGTATTTACAAACAAAAAGTATCTATGTAGTATATCAACTATCTGGTGTCCACGACACAAGCCTCGTTGCTTAGTGTGGCATTAGATGGCGCTGTGTGTAATGTCCAGCAATATTTATTTATTTATTATTTAAGTAAAACATTCAGCTTATTTTTCAGTCATTTTAGCTTTTATAAGAATTGCATGTAACTATGTGAATTTGAGCGTCAGTTCCATCGCCGACGGTTTTTCTTGCAAACTGAGTTCGTAAAATATTTATAGTATATTACACGAAAAAAAAAATGAAAATGTGTAACTCCAACTTACAAGAAAGAGAATGGCACTATCGTTATTCTAAAGCAAATAATTAAAATATCTAACTGATGCTGAAAATTACTGCGTCAAAAATCATGAATTTGCGTAAAATATGTAATAGGACTCTTAAATCATAACAGTCGCTCGGGTCGATCTTAATCTTATCTTAATCGAGGCTAAGCCGCGCTTGCCTAGGTTGACCTGTGGATGGGTGATCGCTCATTACATACAGTTTCCTCCGTGCCTCGGAAAGCACGTTAAGCAGTTGGTCCCGGCTGTCATTTGTAGATCTTTGACAGTCGTTACAGGTAGTCAGTGCAGGCCCGATAGTCTGACAACCAGTCTAACCAAGGGGTATCGTATTACCCAATAGTAACAGTGTTAGATAGGCAGTCACTCCATGTAACATACTGGTATTCAGCTGCATCCGGTTAGACTGGAAGCCGACCCTGACATAGTTGGGAAAAGGCAGACAGGTGATGAATGGACAGATATAAAAATATACTTTTTTTATCGTGTGTATCTCTCAACCCATTTCTTGGTAATCATCAAGCCTAACCGCAGTAGGTTGCAAAACCGTTTTATGCATTCCATCAATTTGTATGACCAGTGCGTTCTGTCGGATGTCCGAGGTGCGTTGGACACCCACCGACATTTGTCGGACGTCCGATGATTTAGGTTGGACACCCAACGACGACTTTTGTCGGTTTTCCGACGGACTTTGAACACCGACAGACGATATTTGTCGGTTGTCCGACAAAGGTTGGACGAGGATTGACGGATTTTCAATAATTTCCGATATAGGTTTGATTGTGATTGACGGCTTTCGTCTGATGACCGACGTTCGTTGGACACGAACCGACGACATTTGTCGGTTGTCCGACTTAGGTTGGGCGACGAGTGACGGACTCTTTATAATTTCCGATATAGGTTTGACTGTGATCGACGGATTTTGTCGCTTGAACGACTTTCGTTGAACACCGACCGACGAAACTTTTCGGCTGTCCGATTTAGGTTGGATGACAAGTGTCGGACTTTGTACTATGTCCGACGGCTTTAGTCGGGTGTCCGAAGTTTGTTTGAGCCCCACCGGCGACTTTTGTATTTTAGAAGTGCGTCTAACGTCGACTGAAGACTTATTTTGTACGCCTAGAGACGATCTTTCAACGATATTCAACGAACGCTTGACGCCAGAGTCCGAATTTTCTCGAATGTCAAATGTGCGTTTCAGTTCCGACGTTTTTTGTCCGTTTTCCGACGTGTTGTGTGGTATTCGCGATGTACGTGTGACGCAGACCGACGTTAGTTGGGGTTTAACGAACGACTTTCGAACGCGTTTGACGATGAATAGTTTTCGGTTTGGTTTCTTCTCCTCAACGGCGCTGTTCACGCTCTGGATCTAAAACAATTGGAAATCATTATTGTGACTGATGAGGTGGCAATAGTGGGAGTTGATTCTAGAACAGAAAAAAGTTCGTGAATCGTAGAGAGTACATACTACCACACATAAGCATAGCATAATCAGCCTATAATGTTCCCACTGCTGAGACACATGGCCTGCTCACTATATGGGCTGTATCCACCACGCGGGCCCAGTGCGGGTTGGTAGATGTCACATGTCTTCGAATTTTTTTGGTTCGAGGACATGCCGGTTTCCGCACGATGTTTTTCTTCCCCGTTTTGAGAGCAGTCGTGCTGAAATAAATTACATAATGCGCCTGTCTGGGTTCGAACGTGGTGGCTTACTGTTCGTAGGTCGGGGCCACCACCACTGGCCTCCGCTGCTCTCACTACCAACACGTCTACTACACAATCACCACTACGACATCATCTCCCTGCCCGTATCCCATTCTACTTGTGGTCGTCGCAACACGTTTTCTTCTTCCATTCTCCCCTGTCAAACGTCACGGCATCATTTTCTTCTTTCCCTTTCATATCACTCCTCACACAATCCATTCATCTTTTCTTTGGCCTTCTTCTCCCTCTCCATCCATCAACATTCATGTCCATCACTTTCTTAGTCACGTCGTCATCCCTCCTCATTACAAATGTCCATACCAACTTACCAAGACAAACGACTTCCTTTCATTTTTTCTGTAACTGGCGCCACTTTCAAACTTCCTCCAATATACTCATTCCTTATTTTATCCAATCTTGTCACTCCACACATCCATCTCAACATTCTAATCTCCGCTACTTGCCAGCAGCTCACCTGCCCCGTCCCGCCCCCCGTCCCGCCGCGTCCCGCTAAGCGACGCGCGAGCTCGTCCCGCAGACAGCTGATGGTGTTGTCGCGTTGTCTGAGTAGCTGCACCATGTTGTTCAGTTGTCGTTGTCACTCCACACATCCATCTCAACATTCTAATCTCCGCTACTTGCCAGCAGCTCACCTGCCCCGTCCCGCCCCCCGTCCCGCCGCGTCCCGCTAAGCGACGCGCGAGCTCGTCCCGCAGACAGCTGATGGTGTTGTCGCGTTGTCTGAGTAGCTGCACCATGTTGTTCAGTTGTCGTTGTCACTCCACACATCCATCTCAACATTCTAATCTCCGCTACTTGCCAGCAGCTCACCTGCCCCGTCCCGCCCCCCGTCCCGCCGCGTCCCGCTAAGCGACGCGCGAGCTCGTCCCGCAGACAGCTGATGGTGTTGTCGCGTTGTCTGAGTAGCTGCACCATGTTGTTCAGTTGTCGTTGTCACTCCACACATCCATCTCAACATTCTAATCTCCGCTACTTGCCAGCAGCTCACCTGCCCCGTCCCGCCCCCCGTCCCGCCGCGTCCCGCTAAGCGACGCGCGAGCTCGTCCCGCAGACAGCTGATGGTGTTGTCGCGTTGTCTGAGTAGCTGCACCATGTTGTTCAGTTGTCGTTGTCACTCCACACATCCATCTCAACATTCTAATCTCCGCTACTTGCCAGCAGCTCACCTGCCCCGTCCCGCCCCCCGTCCCGCCGCGTCCCGCTAAGCGACGCGCGAGCTCGTCCCGCAGACAGCTGATGGTGTTGTCGCGTTGTCTGAGTAGCTGCACCATGTTGTTCAGTTGTCGTTGTCACTCCACACATCCATCTCAACATTCTAATCTCCGCTACTTGCCAGCAGCTCACCTGCCCCGTCCCGCCCCCCGTCCCGCCGCGTCCCGCTAAGCGACGCGCGAGCTCGTCCCGCAGACAGCTGATGGTGTTGTCGCGTTGTCTGAGTAGCTGCACCATGTTGTTCAGTTGTCGTTGTCACTCCACACATCCATCTCAACATTCTAATCTCCGCTACTTGCCAGCAGCTCACCTGCCCCGTCCCGCCCCCCGTCCCGCCGCGTCCCGCTAAGCGACGCGCGAGCTCGTCCCGCAGACAGCTGATGGTGTTGTCGCGTTGTCTGAGTAGCTGCACCATGTTGTTCAGTTGTCGTTGTCACTCCACACATCCATCTCAACATTCTAATCTCCGCTACTTGCCAGCAGCTCACCTGCCCCGTCCCGCCCCCCGTCCCGCCGCGTCCCGCTAAGCGACGCGCGAGCTCGTCCCGCAGACAGCTGATGGTGTTGTCGCGTTGTCTGAGTAGCTGCACCATGTTGTTCAGTTGTCGTTGTCACTCCACACATCCATCTCAACATTCTAATCTCCGCTACTTGCCAGCAGCTCACCTGCCCCGTCCCGCCCCCCGTCCCGCCGCGTCCCGCTAAGCGACGCGCGAGCTCGTCCCGCAGACAGCTGATGGTGTTGTCGCGTTGTCTGAGCAGCTGCACCATGTTGTTCAGTTGTCGTTGAGTGTGGTTGCAGCGGGCGGTTAGCTTGGCTATTTGTTGGGATTGGGTGCTAATCTGAAATAAAAAAATCAGTTATTGGTTGAAGAACAAGGACACACTTAGGTACTAAGCAAGACGCCATCGGAACCTGCAACTACCATTCCATAAACGTGTCTCAGCCATCCAGCTCCAACGAGCAGACCATCGACAAGCGCGTCCGCGCCAACGTACCAACAAAAGTTGGTGGAGCCGAAACATCGCCTGCGTCAGGTTTAAAACGCTGCCACTGCCATACGTACGCTCGAGAGCGAGACTACCAAACCAACGGGGGTACCAACAATAGGGTACCTAGATGACACCATAAAACAATAATTCCCAGAAACCTATCTCTAAAAAACACTTTATTTGGGCCTGAAAACCCGATTTATTTTCAATTAATTGTAAATTTCGATTTTCAGTTGCTTTGAAATTAATAAATAGTTGAGTCATTGAGTTGAATAAACAGTGACGTCACAGTTGGCTATTGCCATACAAAATCTATGAGAGAACCGCGTTTTGACAGCTCTTAAAAAGTATCTCAATTGATTGGTGTGTCATCTACCCCATTGTAGCACATTAAAGATGATCGAATTTTGTTACAGTCGCAAACACTACGACACAATAAAAAATCTTGCATCGCTTAAGCAGTCATTGATTTGACTAACATAATGTCATCATCTGCCTGCCTTTTCCCAACTACATTGGGGTCGGCTTCCAGTCTAACCGGATGCAGCTGAATACTAGTATTTTACATGGAGCGACTGCCTATCTGACCTCCACAACCCAGTTATTCAAACAACAATGTAAGAGCGAGCAAAGTGGGATGGAAAATTTAGTACCCACGATCATGGCTCTCAAAGGTAAAGGCATTTATTAAAAATCCAGAAAAGCGAGCTCGAAATTTTGAAACCTTCAGACACATCATCGTCCTGCCCTTGTCCCATGTTATTTGGGGTCGGCGCAACACATTTTTTTCTTCCATTCTCCTCTGTCAACCGTCACGCTATCATTTACTCCTTTTTCCTTCATATCATTCCTCGCACAATCCATCCATCTTTTCAGTCACTGGTGCCACTTTTAGACTTCCTCTTATGTTCTCATTAAAGCACTTACCAAGTCAGCATTATCATTCGCCGATTTTAAGCCCTGCGTCTGCGCGGTCGGCACCCCTGACCTGGTCACCTGCAGTTCTGCTCCGGTCACTTCACCTGCCTCCACCTTGACTTTTGTGTCATCCACTGTAAGTTCTGGCTCCTCCACTTTCACCTCTGTCAGTGGATCCTGGGCGTCAGTCAGCGGAACCTGGTATTTTAAGAAGATCTTTATTTCTTGTGTGTATCATTTTACAAAGTTAAAAAAAATTAGTGAGCTATCAGACTCGCCAAGATACATCGGCCGTATAAGCCTGGGTAGCCCGCGAAATTCAACAATTTTTAAACAAAACAATTTATTTTGTTAAACACAAAAAAAAATCCGTATCAGGGACCCTACTCTCTAAAGTTTCGTCCGTATATTCGGAACTATCCGTCTTTCGCGCACGGCTGCAGATGAGTGCGAGTGAGAGAGACGGATAGATCCGAATAAACGAACGAAACGTTAGAGAGTAGGACCTCTGAACAGGATAACGTCCGTAACAGGACTCTATTACTAAGCCTCCCCTGCTCATCCGTCCATCTGTCTGTAAGCGGGCTGTATCTCATGATCCATGATAGGTCATCATCATCATCATCAGCATATTAATATTCCCACTGCTAGGACACAGGCCTCCTCTTTATGAGAGGGAATGGGCTATAATCCACCTCGCGGGCCCAGTGCGGATTGGTAGATGTCACATGTCTTCGAATTTTGTGGTTCTAGGACATGCCGGTTTCCTCACGATGTTTTCCTTCACCGTTGAGAGCAGTGGTGATGAAATAAATTACACAAAGTAATGCACCTGCCTGGGTTTGAACCCACGACTTACTGTTAGTAAGTCGCATGATAGGTAGACAGTTGAAATTTTTCACAGAATGTGTATTTCTATTACTGCTATGGTTCATGCACTGAAATTACGAAAGATCTCTAACCTGGTCATTACTCAGTGTAATCAAATCTTCACATGGCTGGTCAGCATCACTCAGCTGATCTTCTTCATTTAGAGACCCCTCAACTTCGCTCTGTGGATCCTCTTTCATCTCGACCGGGTCCAATTCAGACTTCATATCCCTTATGGAATGACTGAGCTCCGGCATCGGATCCGGTGTTTTTGTTTGGAGGCTTGGTAAAGAACCCGCTGTCACTATCAACTGTTAAAAATTTAAAAAACAAATACTGACAAAGAACATATATATGAACATAATATATTATGTTGTACATTCGCAAAGGTATTTTCGTATAAAGAAGAATGGGCAAAGACACCATAGAATGTTCCCTATCATGACGTGCACAAAGTGACACTCACCGGTGCACAATCGAAGGCGGAGCCCCTTACGCTGGATCGCCGGTTCATTGGAGCACCCGGCGCCAGCTGCCCCGGTAGTGGTTGCACCTGCATCATACCGGGAGACTGCACTCAATACCTACCGTTATTTAGTCAATGTTTTTGGAAACATCATTTTAATAGGTAAGTACTATCGAGGACACTCCCGCCTGACCACCACTAAGCTTAATTTTGCTTGCACTCGCAACAGAGAAACGCTCTCTAGCCCCGCCCCGTTTACTTTGTATAGAAATAATAAATGAAAAGATACCGAATCGGCCGAGCGCACTGACGACGCACGCCAAACGAGAGTTATTGTTATTTTGCGAGCCAAAGTTGAGGCTTTCCTAATAGGCCCAAACTTTAAGGGGGCGTCAGTTATCGTTACATTCACAATATTGTTTATCAATACCGTAAGACACTCTCAACGAGTTTTTAACATGTGAAATAATGTCTGTATGTTTGTAAGCAATGTTATCGACCCAGCAACATTTACTTCAAATAATAAAAACAAAACTAGTTAGTAAAAATCGGTAAAAATTGTTATTTTGTTACGCTGGTATCCTTAAAACAATGTTCCATATTAGGTATTAACCCTAGATATCTTACCACTGTCGATTCAATGGGTACCTCAACGAAATATTGCTGTTTCTTTTGAATGTACTGTGCGTTAAATGAGTAATAATAATAAAAATTATGAATATGGTTTAATTATTAATTATAATATTCCAAAACATCAACTGGAACAAAAAGGGTATTTGGATAACTAATAAACATTTAAGTCACCTAAGATTCGCAGATGATATTGTTATCTTCGCTAAATCAGCCAGAGAACTGCAACAAATGATACAGACTCTAAGCGAAGAGAGCAAAAAGGCGGGACTACAGATGAATGCAAGTAAATCCAAAGTGATGACAAATGGCCTACAGAAACCAATCCAAATAGACAATACAACCCAAATAGAATATGTCAGCGAGTATATATACCTCAGAAAAAAAAGAACCACAACCCAAAGAGCTATGGAAAGAAGCATCTTCAAACTGAGAAAAATAGAGAAAATAAAAAGTGAAGATATAAGAAAGAAAACAAAGCTGACAGATGCCCTTCAACAAGCCTTGAAGCTGAAGTGGCAATGGGCGGGCCACATAACAAGATACGCAGACAAAAGGTGGACCTCACAGGCGACAACGTGGTCTGGCCCACTGGATAAAGAAAAGTGGGAAGACCAAAGAATTGGTGGGCAGACGATATCACAGAGGTTGCAGGTGGGAACTGGTGGAGTCTCGGTGAAAAAAGAGAGGACTGGAAGAGGATGGAGGAGGCTTTTACCCAAAAGGGATCCATTACAAGTGCAAAAAAAACAAATACTTGAATAACTCAACTTTGTATACACCAATTGTTGTTATGTGTAAAAATTCATACCATCATATCGTATGGGATCCCCTTCTTCTTCAAATGAAAAAACACAAATCCATGGCTCCACTTATAATTTACTTAAAACATATACATCAAAATAAAGTTACTACAAATAAAATCAACATTCAAATTCCTTTAGAAAACCCGTCTACATTCTTTCTCTTACTATAACAGACTGTCACTGTATCATTTTTTTATTCAAACCCTCTTCCTAATCATATTTTTCTTTTTCAACGACCATAGACTTTAAAAGCTGCCAGTAAATCAAAGACATAAAATTCTATTAGCCCAATATTACAACACCATTATCTTAGAAATGGAATAAAGAAGCTTTTTATTTATTTATTATTTTATTATTATTAATTATAATTTTGTCACTGATGTACCATAAAACAAGGTTATTGAATTTTTTTATATTGATTTTGCACCTAAATTAAATAAAGAAAATTTAAGTCATATTTTTCTAGGATCTCAGATTTCTGAGCCATTACTAAAAAGCTTAAATAAAAACTAATAATGTGGTTTAATTTTAAAACCTTTCACTTAAAGATTGAATAATAATTTACAAACATAAGTATAAGGTACTTATGTTTGTAACCTTCCATAGGTTAGCTAAGTATGGTTAACTATTATGATCCTACTTAGTATTCATTACTATTTCTTCTGTTTCTTCATCTCACTCACTCATTCTAGCACAGGGGGTCTAAAATGGCCGCTATAGCAGAATCGTAATATAATCACGTTAAAAATTTAAAATTCTTAAAATGGACTTTATGATTATAAGCATAAAGTCCATTTTAAGAATTTAAATTTTTAACGTGATTCATACTAAGATTCTGCGTGGATTCTGATAAAGCGGCCATTTTAGACCCGCAGCAGTATTCAATGAGCGAACGAGACGGAAAATACGTCAAAAAATATGTCAAATCAAAACATTTTCAATAATAATATGGGTAAACAGCATAGAATATAATAATTATGTGGCACAAATCTTAGACAGATTAAAGTTTGGTAGGAAATTATGTATTAAATCTTTGTCTTTCATATGTTCATATTTATTTGGCTAACAATAGCAAAAACAAGCACACTGTGTTGAAATGAAAGGTTGTGTTTAAGTCGATTTTACAAGCTATTTAGCTATCATACCAACTGCTAACGACGTCCCATACTAGCAGTTAGCACTTGTACTTAACTTGCCGGTTCTAAATTAAACTAAAACACAATAAACACATACAAATTACAAATTCACAGAACCACGAACTAAATAAATCGTGCGATGCGAAGGAGAAGACAGATTGATTGACATTGACAGCTGTCGTCCACTGTGTTGCAAACTCAACTACTTCAAAATAAGCAAGATGGTGTAAAAAATATGGCAAAAATATGCCATCTAAAAAATTCAAAAAAAAAATGTCAACATAAATCAGTATTTATTAAGAAATTAAATCAGGGGAATAGAATATGAATGTCTTGATATTCATCAACATTAGCTGATATGGAAGGCTGAGAGCTAGTCGTACCTCTCTTTGATTCCGATACAAAGTAGTACATGTCTGAAACAGTGTAAGAATAACAGCACTTTCCTGCTCTTTTTCCTTTCCTGCTCTTTTTAGGCCGAATCTGACGTACAAAGTGGCATTCAGGGTTCTCACCACTAAACTGCCGCCGAGTCGAGTATCGATCTCAATTTTTATTTCAAGAAACATTGTGATTTCCATTCTCTAAGTTAATTAAAAGCTAAAAAAATGCTAAACAAGAACAAAATATGCCAAATTTAGCATGTAATATGCTAAATTGGCAACACTGAATTCGTCCGGCAAAAAAACATCTTATAAAAAAAAATCCGGATCGTCACATCACGCACAGAATAGTACCTACATTTTTGAACATGACCCGCTGTTTTGAAATAGAAGTCCTCAATAGACATACCCATTATTTTTATTTTCAGCAGTTATCAACCCTTGCTGAAAGTCCAGCTATAACACCAACACCAACAGAACTAAATGAGCCTTCGGGCAGTCAACAAAATCCTATTTTGGTGAGGCTAATTCTCAACTTGAATTTCTATCATAAATTATTGCCCAACCGATCTAACGGTCAATTGATTGTGCCCTTTATCCCGTAACAATAAAATTAAATTAATAAAATTGATCAATACAAAATAGTAATTTCAGAATCAAGCCCTCAAAGAAAAACAAGCTCTACAAGAAAAAGTTGCTGGCCAAAAGAGAAAAATAAAATGTCTCAATGAAACCGTCCGTAGGCAGAAAATTAAAACAGAGCTCTATGCTTTAAGGTTTTCGTTAACCTATTATGTAATTTATATATAATAATAATAATAGTTTATTTCAAAATAGGATTGCAAAGTTTACAAATGTTGGATTTATACAATTTTTAGGTTCAACTATACAATAAAGACGGGTGAAGTACTGTTCTCCTTTAAAGGCTAAAATTATTATATATATATTTATTTATTATTTTGGAACAGTGTGCTGGACCTAAAGAGCTTTATAGAGGCAGTATACTGAAGCAGTTAGGAAATTTTCCTTGAGCCTACATTTTTTTTCCCCAAAAGCATATGATTTTGATGATTAAAAAAAATATTATATATATTTATTGAATAAACATGATTTAAACGTGGTTATTTTATAATGTTCATTAAATATTTTAAATATTGTTTTTGATTTTTTCATTATGTTTCCATAAACAAAGTGCAATCCAATTGACCTAAAAAAAACCCGAAAAGGGGTGAAAGTCGGCTGAAATAGTAGTAGTTTCGTGAACACAGATTTATGGATCAGCTGATTTTTTTTTGAGCGATTGCTGGTTTTTTGATTCCGTATTAGAAGATGTGTTTTCGATAGGTGGTCAAAAATGCTCGGTCGCAATCTAGTGGTTCGAGCAGTAGCAGCGATTCTTCCACAGCGCGAAAAAGTAGACATCGTAGGCGAAAGGAGCGGCGCCGCCGTATAAAGCGTAAGTAGTTTATAAGACGCTTTCGAAAAACTTACTAAGTATCCTCTTTACAAGATCTTTTGTTAAAAAGAATACTTATTCCATGATGATTCGTGCATGTCTGACAGTGAGTCTATTATATATATTCCGAGGCCTACTGAACTGGATCACGAATTAAACGTAGAAAAGGGGATTGATTTAAAAATACAAACTACCCTCAAGTCGCAAACATTATGGACAAATTATACGCATCTTGAATTGCTTAACAAATTGCAACATTTTAACTCGCCTGACTGGGCTCAAGTACGTTATTCTGAAGTACAAAAACGGTTTCGTAGAGCTCGAAAGTAACGATGTTTTGAAAAATTTTGAACGCAATCGTTCGTTAGCGGTTGTTGAAAATTCTTTAGCTGCTATGTCACATGCTGTTATTTTGCAAAACGAAGCATTTCAAGAAGGCATAGGCCAATTCATTTCATGGGTATCCGAATTAAAAAACCCAACGACCACTGAAGAGATTAGGTACTTCAAAAATCAATGAAATTTTTGTCGACGGGGAATACAAAAAAATACAATCAACAACAACAACGTCGTGACGGTATTTTAAATTCGGTAAAAGAAAGTTGTTTTAAGGAATCGTTAAGGAAAATACCCCCGTCCGCGCATCATTTATTTGATGATGCAAAGTTTTCAGATTTTGTAGGAAAACAAGGGGGCGTCTTGAAGATTTTTCAAGCTGCTCCTACTAAATTATCTTCGCAGTGTAGGTCATTTAACCGCCTGGCCAAAGAAAGGACACACAAGGAAGTAGGAAATATATAGTGCCTGTGCGCAACACTGCAAACTATCGCCCCTCCACCAATAGTCGTTCTAATCCTGCGCAAGGACGAAAGAGAAGGGCAGACGAGTTTTTTCGTCACACCGAAGATACACGCCCAGGGACGGCGTGATAAACGAGTCGATTGACTATCATCAACGTTTTCAAGCCGGGGGAATCAAACATCAGGTAAGTGTATGGAGGAAGTTGGGGGCACCTGTTTATATACTAAAGATTATATCAGGCTATCGGATCCCATTTTTAAGCAAACCAATTCTAATTGCTAATTCATCCCTTGTGAATTCCCAAAAGATTTCACACAACGAATTCAAAAGAAATCTTATTTCAATTAGAGAAGTTAATAGATCAAAATGTTTTAGAAAAAGCTTCATCGACTCCGAGCTTTGTCTCAACAGTGTTTCTTGTACCAAAAAAGGAAGGGACGTTTTCGTTTCGCCCGGTCTTCAATTTAAAATTACTAAACAACTATGTCAAAATAGACAAATTTTGATTGGTGAACATGTACAAAGTCCCCGACTTCCTCCACCAACAGGATTGATTAGTGAAAATAGACCTGGAAAATGCGTATTTTCACTTGACACAGACGTTTCCTCAGATTAATAGTATCGGACCAACTTTGGCAAATGACCTGTCTCTCCTTCGGTTTGGCAACAGCTCCGAAAGTTTTTGCCAGCCTGACGAATTGGATCGCGCAGATCCTAAGAGACAAAGGAGTGAGATTGCTGGTACATCTGGACGATTTTCTCCTGGCGAATCAGAATTGAGAACTTCTGCAAAGTCACGCGAACTTAACGGTGAGACTACTGCAATCCCTTGGCTTTGTAATAAACTTTCAAAAGTCTGTACTGACTCCTCAGCAGTCAATCGAGTATCTGGGGATATTATGGCACCCTTGGCAAAATGTCAAATTACTGCCCCCGGCAAAGATTCGCTTACTGCAATCCAGAGTTCTGTATGGTGTCGTACGTAAAGAATAGCATCATCCCATATCTTCCCGTGGGTGTCGTAAGAGGCGACTAAGGGATTACCAGAGAATGGGCAGCAGCGCTCTCTGTGTCTTTTGTAACAACCGTACTGCGATTATGGCAAAAACCCCCCTTTGGGGGAGGCTCATGTCCAGCAGTGGACGTCTTTCGGCTGAAATGATGAATCGAGAACGTCGAAAATGGCAAAAGCCACCAAGGTAAGTTTGAAAGAAGTCCAGAGTATACTAGGACTTTGGGATTTTGCCAGCTTCGTTGTCTCGCGAGGGCGCTTGAATTCTCGTGCAATTCGAACCTTCAAGTGAATTTGAACCTTCGGCAAATCCCTATTGCGAAAGAATGTGAAAGGTCGGACACAGATGCCTCTCCAGGTAATTCCGAACCTGCAGTGGTGTGGTGGATACAGAATCACAACATGGCGTCTCAACTGCACGACGCACCTCCAACATTTAGCCTCACGACGGACTCTGCCAAGGCAGGTTGGGGCGCTCAGCTCAACAACGAGACCTTACGTGGCAGTAAGATATTGCTGTGAGCGTCTTTTTCCTGTATTGACCAATACAGGAAAAAGACGCTCACAGCAATATCTTAGAGATGTTGGCAATTTTGCGAGTTATTCAGGTAAAAGGTCACCTGATAAAATTGATATTAAGCTTACTTAAATTTCTTCTGTCTGCTGATTCATAATTATAAATCTACCTATGTGATTGAGACCCTTATCAATCACTGTAAATTGAGCCGCAATGAGGTTCAGGGATATCGTTATGCGCTGCGCAAACGTATCCACACTACCTGCCGGATTGGGGCGGATATGACGCTGCGAGGCGTATCGCGCTTCACCGTACCGGAACCGGATACGCCTATCTCAATTTATAGCTTAGAGAAAGGTAAGTATGCTTATGGCTGATGCTCCAGGGTAGTCCGCGAAATTCTAAATTTCTTACGTTTTTTGCAATTTGCAGGCAAGTGTATGTTGATTAAAATATTGTTCGCGATCATCAATACAACCCTCCAAGTTCATAAAGGTCTAGCAATGACTTTGACCTTGAAAAAATCGTTCCGCGACCTTTATGAACTTGGAGGGTCGTTTAATGATTTTGATGATTATAATTCTGTAACTATACATACGTCTGACAATCACGAACAATATTTTAATCAAAATACAACCTAGCACTGGCCTACAAATTGCAAAAAACGTAAGAAAAATTGAATTTCGCGGGCTGGTCGGAGCTTTCACTTTAATATCAATTTTATTTTTAGGTAAAATTGTTCTATACTTAATTTACATTAATAAGAATACATCCTTATTAATTGTAGCGCAACTTGGAATGAACTCATGTCTATATAATTATTAAATTAAATAAAAAAAATAAAAAAAATTGATGGAAATTACACACAGCGCTATCTAGTGCCACACTAAGGAACGAGGCTTGTGTCATGGACACCAGATAGTTGATATACTACATAGATACTTTTTGTTTGTAAATACATACTTATTATAAATATAAACATCCATGACTCGGAAACAAATGTGCATGCTCATCACACAAACATTTACTCCGACCGGGATTCGAACCCGGGACCCTAAGAACGTAAGGCAGTCTCACTACCACTGCGCCAATCGGGTCGTCTAAAATAACATAACTACGTCTAAAATAAAATAACTATTTGGTACTGTTATGAAATAAAGGTTACCTGTTTATTCAGAGATGGTACTGCATCGTCTCTCAATCTTACAACGCCAAGTGTTCTGTTGAATGAACTTTCTTCAAAATGTTTGGAACAGATAAATAACTCTTTGGTTTGACTTATTAAATTTTCATTCCCAATGGCTTCTAACCATATTCTTTTCTTTGCTTCATTTCTAGGTAACCTGAGTGTAAAACATACACAGTCAGTCGTCATTTAAAAAGAAACTATCGATTACCTACTCTTAAAGCACATCACTATGAACAAAATAAAAACAATGATCAAAAACCCAAAAATGTCAGTTTAAGCTAACTAAATTACACGCAGATTAATTATAGAGATCAATATCATATCAATTTAATGACAGACTACATAATTTCATGTATTTCCTGGCTTTTTAAATATTTTAAATAAATTTTAGGTTACTCACTTGTGAAACGACAAATTTGGGCAATTTTGGGTTTTAGACGCACCACAACCCACAACAGCGCACTTAGGAGGCATCGCAATTTAGTGTCTCTTCACTATTATAAATAATATAAGAACGATTTCCTTTAAAATGAAAAAAAAATTGTTCAACAGCGAAAGTAAACAAAGGCAAACTCAAGGCATTGTAGGCACTCTGGACTGTGACATTCAGTGTTGCCAACACTGCATTTGGAAAGGGAGCTAGTTGGTTATGAAAAAAGAGCTAAAAAAGAGCTAATTATTTTAGTTAAAAAGAGGTAAATAAAATAAGGAATCAAAATTTTTTTCATGCAAAAGAAAAACGTAAGATTTTATTACATGTTACTAGATAACAAAGAAAAATATATAAAAATATGATTATTCATCGTCAGAACTATCGACATCGTGTGTCAAGTTAACTAATTCTAGTCCACTTGTGCTTGGTCGTGCGTTTTCATCATCTTAAGTTGCCATGGTACCAATTTTTTTTAGGACATCTTTTGGCAATTCATAAACATGGCAGCATTTTTTAAATTTTTAGTCCGTCGTAATCCTGATCTGACAGTCAGAATTGCATTACTGGTGTCATTTTTAAGTCTGTTTCTGGAATTGTTATTGACAATATTTAGTTGGCTGAATACTCTTTCAACTTCACCATTTGACCATGGCAATGAAATCACTGCAAGAGCAAAAGAGCACAATTCTAAAGGATTGATGTCAGCCGCATTTTTGGGTTCTCTATTGTATTACCTAACTTTTTTATCCATAATTTAAAGTGCCATAACTTTTTTTGTCCTAATCATCATTTGTCCGAATGATAACTTACCCGAACTTAATATCACATAATATCACATGCCATAAAATTGAAATCCCTAAATACAATATGCCCTAAACCCGTTTGTCATAAATATTGCAATCAATAATATACAAAAGACTTAAAACTGTTTTCAATAATAGTTATAAATCCTAAATTAAAAAAAAAATCGATGTATTGATCTTAATAATATTTTTAAAACAAACCGGTATGTTCTCAGACGTTCACAAAAGGGAACAGAACATTGTTATTTTAATTGTGTCTGTAATTATTTGTACAGGTTATGTATTACTTGGCTTTTGCTATAACACATTTTTAAAAAATATTGCTCTTATGGAATTTGTAAGAATTAAAAAGTAGAACCATCATAATATTGCAGAAAGTTTACAGTTAGAATCTTCTTTTGGCATACATTTCATATCGGAAGTCACTAAAACACAGAAAATCAATCAATCAAACAAACATACACCAAACAAACATAGGTACACCATGCATTCAGCAAGCATGCAGCAAGCATGCAGCAAGCATGCAGCAAGGATGCAGCAAGCATGCAGCAAGCATGCAGCAAGCATGTAACAAGCTTGCAGCAACCATGCAGCATGCAAGCACACATACAGTATGCAAGCAAGCATGCAGCATGCAAGCGAGCAAGCAACATGCAGCAGGCATGGTTTCTGTCACGGCTCCGGCGCTGCGGGGCTCCGGCGGTCCCACGCGAGCTTATCGTCGCAGATGTGTTTAACGCTCACCACCGCAGCTTCGGCTTGCTGGCCGGCTGTGCCGGCCAGCCTCAGCAGCGGCAGCGAGTGTTACAACCACCTGCTCCTCAACTCGCGGGCCGCCTCGCCCCTCCGCGCCTACGCGATTTTAAATTACACTCTCGGGGTAGGGCAGACAAGACTGCGTGGGGTCGGATTTACAGCGATTGGTTTCTGTCACTAAAACCTAATTTTTAGCAAATGTTTTAGGACCAATAATTTCATTATACCTACCCTCTCCAACGCGATTTGTCACACTCGTGACATCCTGCACTTCGCTTGACCGCTATCTGTCACACTTGTTGCACGCGCACCCGCCTCCAAAAAACTGCAAATAAAAACCGTCTAAAACTGTCTACTCCACAGTTTATTACTCTGTGTTCAATTCGTTACTAAATTCCTCAATAATAAAATCGAACATCGCAACACTATTACTACCATTGACAACTTGCCGAAAAAAAAAGAAACTTTCATTTGACTTATAACGACTGATGGTGAACACTCGAATTTACCTGCGCAGCAAATGTCGTGATTACTCTGGTATATCAAAATTATCCTTGTGAACCGTGCTTCATTATTTTGTCAACGTAAATTCGTTTTGGAATCTCGAAGTTGCAATATTTCGCCCGTGAAAAAGTAGTTATTTCCGTTGTGAACGATGGCGGCGTAACTATTTTTTAGCTATACATTATGATTTGGAGTATATAATTAAAGTATTACATTTTGATTTCTAGATAAGTAGATTTCTTATCTAATCAGCTTGACAACAGTAATTTTTAAATTGCTCTAGGACTTGTAGTTTTTGAGCTACAGGTGTTTTTATCGGAACGGGCAGAAAATGTTTTGAAAACTTGCAACAATTGCTGCATGTGCGCGGTTGGGGACTTGCAATTCCGCGCGTCGCGCTGTGGAGAGCCTCTATTACCGGAAAAAAAATGAAACGAGAAGAGCAGTGTTGCCAATTTAGCATATTATATGCTAAATTTGGCATAGTTTGTTCTTGTTTAGCACATTTTTTTAGCTTTTAGCATAATTATTTTTTTATCATATTTTATAAAACACGAAAAGAATGCAAATAACAATATTTCTTTAAATAAAAATCGAAATCAATACAAGACTCTGCGGCGGTTTGGCGGTGAGAACCCTGAATGCCATTTTGTACGTCAGATTTGGCCTAAAAAGAGCAGGAAAGTGTTGTTATTCTTAAACTGTTCCAGACAATGTACTACTTTGTATCGGAACCAAAGAGAGTTACAACTGTAAGCAGGCGCGAATACAGGGGGAGGGGGGAGGCAATGAGTGCAATTGCCCCCCCCCCCCCCCCCTGAAATACGTCAATATACAAGCTTGAACTAGTTTGACGGAATTTAAACTAAATATTTTAGTTGTATATCTTATCATGGGCGTCGCCAGGAGGAGGCAGCTGCCCCTAGAGGCTCAGGATTTTTAAATGTTATAGCTTTTCCTGCCTGATGCCATAGAATGGTATTATACGTTATAAATTGTTGCGTAAAATGGAATCACTTAAATTAAGATATACTTTAACCCTACGAAAAAACATCAAAAAGGCTCTTTTTTTTACCTCTGGATTGGCACTCCTATTGGATTTTTGCATGATCGATCTATTCTATACAATAGACAAAGCCTGAAATAAATTAGGAGCCCCTTGCCCCGAGGCCTTATTAGATATACTATAAGCAAGTGTAGCATAATTATCTGAGGCAATGTTGAAAAAAATTTTGAACTCGCTGCGCTCGCTCTTGGAGCCTGGTTTTTCATGAGTGTTAACTTTGTCTATAAGAGGCCCAGGTAACTCCAGTAGGTCAGTAGGAAGTGTTAAAATTTTCGAGCTAGCTTCACTCGCTCTACAGACTACTTTCTCTTGAATTTATCTAAAATTTGACCAAGTAACTATGCGAACGTTCGGCTCCGCTTGCACAGGCACAGGCGCTACGCTCCCTGGCCCAAAAGCTGGCGGCCCCCTTTTATCTTGCATATCGTGGTTATCTGTAAAGTAACGCCCATTTATTATAAAAAGTTTATCAATTTTCCGAAAATTGCCCCCTTTGAAGGAAATCCTATATCCGCGCCTGACTGTAGCTCTCAGCCTTCCACATCAGCTAATGGTGGTGAATATTAAGACATTAATATTCTATTCCCCTGATTTAACTTCTTAATAAATACTGACACTTATTTAAGTTGATATTTTTTTTGTCATTTTTTGGAGGTTAACATATTTTTGGCAACTTTTTTACACCAATCTAGCACATTTTGAAGTAGTTCAGTTGGCAACACTGGCGAAGAGCCATAATTGCTGAGTGACATTGACAATTAGCTTGACACTTTTTGACTAATGACAAAAGGAAAATATACGAAAACAAAGTGCGTATGACTTCTTTTTACAGAAAATTGTTTATGTAGAGATAAATAATCTAATACTGTAGCAAAATGTTGTCGAATTCTATTACACAAGCGAAAATAATAAAGAATGCGACTCCTATGCTAAGGTTAGTTCGATAAAAATATTTATATAACCTTAAACTTTAGTTATAACTTTGTTTTGCTATTACCTCAGACCAAGTAAAAAGGTTAAAAGACGGAACTCTGCGGACAGAGATGTGAGGCCGGTTTCGTAAAATTGTTATGCATTTAATGAGGCATAGTTTAATTGTAGTTGTTATGAATGTGTGCGTGTATGAACACAGCGAGACGTAATTTGAGGGCCTCACTTTGCTGTTTGCTAAATTCCGTCTTTATCTTTTTATGTGGTCTGAGGCTTTTACCAAAACTAATAAACAAATGGCTACATAAAAAGGAAGGAAACATTTAGAAATGAACTACTTACTTATTCGGTGCCCACAAACACTAATGAATTCTAATTGAAATTGAAATTGTTTATTGAAATAATTGAAATACAAAAATATTACAAAGAGGCCTTAAAAACTATAGGTATACAATAATTTGATTCTACCTGAACTAGGAATAAACCTGTATCTCAGGTAGCTCACTCAAGCGCTTATACATAAATATTATCTAAGATTCCGTAAACAACTAGTAAATAACTTATCTATAAATATGCTAGGTACATAATTATTATGGTTCTATTCAAAGTAAGAAAAAACAGTTTGTTTAGCTAACTTCTCTGCAAAATTCTATTATTTTTGCAATGAAGCATAACACAAATATCCAGGTCACGTTTACTTTGTACGTACAGAGAAAAATGCTATGTCACTAAAATGTAGGTAAAATATACATAATGATTGTATTATAAATTTAGAAGTATTAAAGACTAACAGCCTTATTCATAAAAAATCCTTAATTGAGGTTTGATTGGTCTGTTAGCTAGCAGACTCATTAGGCTTGTTAGACGGTTGTCAAGAAATATGATTCATAAACGCTTGCTAGCAGTCTGCTAGTTAATGAGCTGCTGATAGACGGATTAGACGCGTTATGTTGGCCATCTTGACAAATCAACAGACAAAAAAGTTCCGTAGCAGCAAGTAACATAATATAAAAGTTCTTGTAGTTCGTTGTAACTTTGATCGATGTTTTAATAATAGTGTATTTTTTTAATTAAGTTAAAACCAGTTTACGGTGGAAGTTTACATGGTAATGTACATCATATATTTTTTTTAGTTTTATCATTCTACTATTTCAGAAGTTACAGGGGACACATTTTACCACTTTGGAAGTGTCTCTTATGGGGTTCTTCCATTTTCTGGCCTGAACTGCTTAGCTGTGACGATTGTCTAAGTTTTTCAATGTCGTCTTTTGTCTCTGTGCTGATAATAACGCCCCCATCTTTTGTTTTACGTAATCCTCGAACGTGCAATTTCATTTGTTCCGGGCATATTATTTTTTGGACCAAAGTTTTTGTGTCGTCACTAGACTTTAATTTATTTGTTGGATAAATTGCAATAGAGCTGAGGTTATTTGGGCGCAAGTAATTATTGTTATTAGTTTTAACCATGTCAGCAAACGACACTTTTTCTGCCACAGTTGTTTTGATGCAGTTTTCTTCAATGCTAGCTTGAATTTTTTGCTGGAAATTTTCAAGACAATTCGTAAGGTCCCTCTTTTCTTTCATCACTTGATATTCTTTGAGCTTGAGCCTCAAGTCCTGGTAGTAAACTGCCATTTGTGAAACGCCATGTTCTACCTTGCGCGAAAGGTTATTGATCCTCAGCTTTTGTTCGGAGTTCAGCTTTCCTTCCTGAGCAATGAAACAGACTTCACTCAGGCATTTGTCGATGGAGGTCAACCAGTTACTGATATCGCTGGTTTCCACTGCTTCTGATCTTCCTTCTGCCGCATGGTAAGGCGTTTGGGGTTTGGTCGCAAGGCTGCTAGGAGGTGGAATACTCCGAGGGCTGTTTTCAATATTTGACATATTTACTTAGTTCTTAGATATTTCTCATAACTACTTGTTATTCACCAAAGTAAATCACAAACTTAGCACAAAAATGCGGTTTGGTATCTAGGTCACTGATCACTTGAATATTATTTTTACGCCATATAATGAATAAAATCGCTAATACACACGTCCGCTCTACTTGAGTGCTAGTAGAGAAAAAAACTAATAAAAAACTTACATTCGACGACAGAAAATGCCTAAACCGCTAGGTCTGGAAGCATATAAAATGAATAACATCATCAAGAATGAAAGTGCAGATGACATAAGAAGTTATGAGTCATCAGGGTCGGCTTCCAGTCTAACTGGATACAGCTGAATACCAGTATTTTACAGTTTTTTAGGAGCTACTGCCTATCTGACTCCCACAACCCAGTTACTACTGGGTTATAAAATAAGTACCCCTTGGTAAGACTGGTTGTCAGACTTTCAGGCCTGTAACTATCAGTAATGACTTTATTTTCTAAATTACAGTGTGGTGCGTGGAGCTAAGGCAGCATATGAAGGGGAGGGGAAGTCCACGGTGCGCATTGTCAACCAGGAGGTTGATGCTGGATTGATGATTGACACATATGCTACTGTGAGTAACTTTTCTTATATGAAGGAGAGTGGAAGTCCTCGGTGCACATTGTCAACCAGGAGGTTGATGCTGGATTGATGATTGACACATATGCTACTGTGAGTAACTTTTCTTATATGAAGGAGAGTGGAAGTCCTCGGTGCATATTGTCAACCAGGAGGTTGATGCTGGATTGATGATTGACACATATGCTACTGTGAGTAACTTTACTTATATGAAGGGGAGTGGAAGTCCATGGTGCGCATTGTCAACCAGGAGGTTGATGCTGGATTGATGATTGACACATATGCTACTGTGAGTAACTTTACTTATATGAAGGAGAGTGGAAGTCCTCGGTGCACATTGTCAACCAGGAGGTTGATGCTGGATTGATGATTGACACATATGCTACTGTGAGTAACTTTACTTATATGAAGGAGAGTGGAAGTCCTCGGTGCACATTGTCAACCAGGAGGTTGATGCTGGATTGATGATTAACAAATATGCTACTGTGAGTAAATTTACTTATATTTGTACTAGCTTCAGTCCCCAGCTTCGCTTGTGGTAATTTAGAATTGACAATCAATTTGGGTTGTACTCTGCTTGTAAATAATATGATTCCTCCCTTTTCTATGGGGGATGAAGAACTTTACGCCCTGTTCTCCATACTCCCAAAACGTTTTTTGCAATTTGCCGGTTAGTGTCAGGTTGTATGTTGAACAAAATATATCTAGCGAGCACGCGCCGCCACACAAACGGTAACATGTATTCAGTACATCATTCTGACCACCAAGCGAGTATCGCTGAGCGAGTATTATGTTAATCTTTTTTATAGCTTCTGTCGCTCGGCGACAAACTAATGGACCGATCAACTATTAATTATATGCATCACTTTTGTGATTTTGTTTACACGGAATGTGCTATCGAGGACACTCCCGCCTGACCACCACTAAGCTTATTTTTGCTTGCACTCGCAACGTAGAAACGCTCTCTAGCCTCGCCCCGTTGACTTTGTATAGAAATAATGAATGATAAGATACCGAATCGGCCGAGCGCACTGACGACGCACGCCAAACGAAAGTTATTGTTATTTTGCGCGCCAAAGTTGACGCTTTCCTAATAGGACCAAACTTTATGGGGGCGTGGCTCGGTGCCTCCGCATGATTTGAGCGATTTTTTTTTTTTTTTTTTTAATTACAATGTGGGCCTGCTCTTGACCTCGATCACGCCTGATGGAAAGCGATGGATGAGGTCTATGATGAAACGAGCGTGCCCAGAAGATGCCTGATCACTGTTGCTTTGAAGGCAGGCGGGTTAAATGTGGGTGGGAACACAGATAGTACGTTTCTTGAGCGAGAAAATAGCCGATAGTTAGTCCCTTCTTCGCCGGCACGGCGGTGGTGGGACAGTTGCCGAATGCCGGTGTCCCTTGTGCCTGTCTAATGGAACAATGGTGGACTATGGATGAGCCTTTTGAGTGGGCTCTCTGGGCTACTTCTAAGACAAGCACGAAAATATTTAGTGATTCATGCCAAAGACATTACTTGTGTATTGTTTGTTACAGTACGGCTTCAAGCTGAACAACGGGCTCACTGTCCTAGGCCCCATGGCGATATTCCCAAAGTTTGTACTTATTTACTTACATTTACTTACCTTAGCTTAGTTGACACTTCCCGTGACCCGTCCCATACAACGTGGCGAAGCCGCCAGTCTCTTGGGCACATTACCATTGAAGAGGAGTTTATTGACGCCATTGTCTAAGTTTATTGTTACGTTAGTTACTTTAGCTTACATTTGTGTTTCCCTGAACTGCCAAACAAACATCGACCTTAGCATAGCACCAATATCATGTTGTGGTCATCTTCCAGTTATACGGATACAGCTGAATACCAGTATTTTATATGAAGCGACTGCCTATCTGACCTCTACAACCCAGTTAGTACTGGGTAATACGATACCCCTTGGTAAGACTGGTTGTCAGACATTCGGGCCACTGACTACCTGTAACGACAAGATCGATTTTGCATTACTTTAAATAAATTTAGGAATAGAGCGCATCATAGTCGACTCAGATTATTAATTTTCGACTTTTTGAACAAGAGATGCTATGTTGATAATTGTTTGGCAGTGACAAACGCGTTGCATCTTTAGCGTCAACGTGTTGTATGTTGTTGTCAGGACCGTGATGTCCTGGCAGGTGAGCACTGCCGACGAGATCACCGAGGAGTCGCTGCGGCTCTTCAAGTTGTTGGAGCCTAAGATAGATCTGTTGGTGAGTAAACGATTAACTAAAATGAAAGGACTACCTGCAACGACTGTCAAAGATGTATTGCATTCCGAGGCACGGAGGAGATATAATACATATGAGGACTATTATACGCTGTAACTACACCTAATACTTGTATTACATACAGGGCGTAAAAGACCTCATCACGAATCCGTCAACCAAGCATTCTGTACATCAAACTAAGTAACTTTACGCAAAAATTATTGCTGGGAAACGACTTTTTTTGAAGTGAAAAATCATGTTTTGTGGTAAAACTCAATGTAACGCGCTCAAAACATTGCGCTGATGGATGGATTGAATAATACGGGGGTCGTGGAGGTGTTTAAAGAAAAAATCTTACATTCAAAACTTGTATTTAAAAAAAAAAACTTGTCAAATAGTTGGAATTTTGACCCCCAATATCTCAGTAACGAGGACAGCAAGTGGCTTTCGGGTTCGTTAAGAGGTGTTTTACACCCTTTATATCCAGGTGATAGGCCTGGACTCGCGCGAGCGCAGCATGTGGGAGCGCGTGTTCCGTGCGGCGCGCGCGGTGGGGCTCAACACCGAGGTGCTGCCCACCGAGCACGCCTGCTCCACCTTCAACTTCCTCAACTCGGAGGCCAGGTCGGTATCTCCTGTGTCTGCAAGAACTTCTCATTTTCATCATTCCCTAGCCCTTTAGCCCTTCATCATCATTAAGTACCATTTCCCCAACCATGTTGGGCTCGGCTTCCATCTTTCTAACTGGATGCAGCTAAAAACTATCTGTTGCTCCTTCTTCATCCGAATTTAAATGTGATCAGTGTGTTATGGTTTGCTCTGTGAAATCGGAGCGCTATTAGAATTTAGATGAAATCTTGTCGAGGTAAATCAAAAATGACAATCCTTGAAAGAAGTAATGTTGGTAAAAAATATATGTTTAGATACCCTTCTCAGGCAAAGCCAAAAGGGGGCTTATGATGAGAGGTTAAAATATACAATAATTTTACTTCGTGGCAATCTTTCAAATAATTATTATAACTTGGTAGTATTTCTTATATCTACGTTACTTCACCGCGGTTTTTAGAGAATTAAAAAATAATATTTTTTAAGAATTGCAACCTTCGTATGCCTCTCTCATCTGACACATGACGCGGTACGTCACTTTTTTTATTGGCGCGTTATCGACACCGCAAGAAAAAATCTTTCTCGTCAAATTATTCATTTATAACTAAGTTTACATTACATTTTACCAAAATAACAAAATGTCGAGTGACAGGAAGTGTACTAAGTGCATCTTTAGTGAAATTCGTAAACCCGAAACAGAAATCCAAGCATTTACAAATAACGCTCGCTACCGACCAGGACGTAAATTGGAAGGACATTATTTATCAGAAGACATCAGAGACGAAGCAGGAAAAGTGTATTCCTGACAACAACTTGGATGCCCGACTTTAAATGACCCCCGGATACGCGATATCCACAGTGCTCATCGAAGCACTAAGGGGGTTGTAAGCTCGTTAAAGCTTTTTTCCTCCAGTGGGTACGCGATACCTCAGTAACACTACTACTGGTTACTAGCTGGATGGTGATCTATCAGTGGAGATACGAGATATCCTTTAGCTGAGTCTTTGAACGATGCTAACACTGAAAATCTAATGGCATAGCATTCAACGGCAGGTAAGTGCCATTTTCAAGACCAGTAACACCTCATGTTACTAGCTGCATGGTAAATTATCAGTTTGACACGCGGTGTCCAGCTAAATTTATCGAACAATGCTAGCAAAGGGCAGGTACTTTCATTACCTTGATCAGGTAATTACAAAATTGAGCTATATATCCATGACCATGCAGGTCGTAAGACGACCCTGCTTAACTTAGCACATCCCGTGTGTGTTATAACCTTGCAAATGCATTATACTCTCGCAGTGAATGTGGAACCATTCCTTGCCTGGATTCCCATCAGGGAGTAAAGTTGCTGGCTGGCTGACATACATTTGTCAGGACCACACATTCTTAAGTACGAGATACTAACAGCATGTTAAGCCCATATAATGTGTTTTTAATAATAATAACTTATTTATTTCGAGCAACAAGACTCAGCGTTAGTAACAATATACTTACAAACTATGTTAGTAATACATTTACAAACAAAATAAAACAGAAAACAGATTGTGACATCATTGCTGCAAAGTGACTGGCGCAGATTTAGCTTGAACATCAAGTATAAATTAATGTTACACATACGTTTAACTAATGAAAACACCAGCCCAAAAAGTGTATTTATTCTATTTTGGTGGAAGTTATGTCAGACTATACAGGATATTTATAATATCTACATGCCTAAATACGAGATATTTACAGCATGTTATAATCTACACTATGTGTGTAAGCTTTGACGTCAAGTATGATATTATCAAAGAACCCTGTGGCTATGCCATAAACTTGTAATTTTGATCTTTCAGCGATGAAGTAATATTTACATTTAAATATAACAACTTTTCATTCAAATAATAGAACAAGATTCTTTGTTCACTTAATACTATGAGAGAACAGCTGATGGAAAATGTTCCAGACACTTATGACAGACTTCTGTTTCACTACTATACATATGGTGAACCAGTGAACCAAGGTATTGAGATGTTCTAAACCAAATTAGAATGTTACTGTTATCATAAGCAAAGCAACCGATGAATGGCTTGAATGACACTGCATAACACAACCTACCAATGTTCAATGTCAACCTCGAGATTAAATTAATATTATTTATATTTCCTTTAATGAAATGAAACACCAAACCTATAAGGACAATAGTTATATTCTTAGCTTATTATGTATATTTCCAAATAACTAATACATGTAGCCAAAGAGATTTTACCACCAACAACAAGAAGATCAATTAATCTGTTTGTGCCTAGCACAATAAAATTCAACACCCAAAAAAGTATCCCGCTAACAAAAATCTTTCAAGACTGAACACAATAATAGATACTGGAGTGCTAAGTCAGTACCCCCAAAAGAGAACACATCAAGGATGGTACCGGAATGATTTAACCATATTATATACCAGTTATAAAGTAATGATCTGGGTACTTGGTTTAAGTACAATGGTTCAAGAAACCATTTGTTATCAAATCTATACACCATAATGTCATAATACTCAAAACTATTAGTATTGAGAGGGAAAGGGTTATAGACTTACAAAGTTTGGAGGTCATAACAGCCTGTCAATGTACAAATGACATTAACAACTAAACCTGTTTTAGTTCTAACCCGTATGGTCCCGGCCGTGCCTCGTGAGGCACAGTGCATTGTTATTTTAATTGTGTCTGTAATTGCGGGTATTGAAGTGTTAAATCAAATTGCAAAGTGGAACTAAATCCCACCCCAGCTTCGAACAAAGATAATATTCTTATCATCATTATGTATAAGCCCAATCTAAAATAACATCTCCAATAGTAACCTATTGCTTTATCTAGCAATCCATAGATACAATATTAAATTATGGGTATATTAATCATGCAATTTTTTTAAGTACCCCTTAAGTCCAAGAGTATTTTTGGAAGGGTTCTCATGACCAGATAGTTTTTCCTGCATTGCATTGCATTTTAAAATCACTTAAACCTTACCCATAATAATTAAGCACCTTTCTTAATCATATTGTTGCTGACTCATACCTTAAAACTAAAATGAAATATAATTATTACTTTGACTACCTTATGAAGACAGTAGTAAAACATAACTTCATTGCTCCCTGGTTCCGGGCGTTGACCCCTATAATCAGCTGTAGCCTACTAGAAAATGAACCATGCTGAAAACAAATTAATCCCTATCAAATAACAACATGTCATCTACCTACATTGAATCATAACATAAAATTAAAATCACAATTAAAATACCCGAAAAGATAGATGGGCAGACATTATTGTGAGATTTATACAAACTCATAAAAATAAATTTTAACTAAGAAATCTCATTTATTCTCAGTTTTCATTACCAATTGGAGTATTGGCTTTAATAGCTTCATAGCTTTCTATTGAAAATAACCATAAAGTGAAACAAAAGGGGGGGGGGGTGCATGCGAGTGCAGAGATCAATGGATTGTGACTAGAAGATAAAATGCCATACATTTCGTGTAGAGCTAATAAAATCCAACTAAAATTCATAACAATTGACAGTACATTACGGCAATGTAGCCAATTACCTACACAATGTTGACTGAATATGGTCAACACATATCCACTAATTGCACAACATTTAGTCAATTCTTTAGAATTACTAGATGATTAAACAGGAGTGTTCGAGACCCTTGAAAGACATTGTCATGAAAACACTGCTGATTCTTGTAGAAGTTCCTAATATTTGAAATAGTTTGGGAAATTATACTAATATAGCAAATATTCATCGTGGAGACCAGACCTCTAAGTATTATATTTTTTCTACTATGAAACCGCAAAAACTTATTGCTCCTTTACAAGGTGCCTGGGAAAACATAATAATAACAATGTTTTTATTTATATTGTTTCTATCATTATAGGAATAATAGGTTAAAAAATGAATTATAAACGAAATCATAATGTACAAAATTTACCAGACTAAAAGTATTAAGCAGAAATCAGTTTCTAAGACTTAAATACAAACAGTTTTGAGAAAATAGCTCAACTGTCCTTTTCGAGCCAATTGACTAAATCTCAAATTCTGTTTTACCAGTAAGGAGTGAATCCCTTAACATTCATAATATTTAGTCATAAGACTACCAGACCCTTAGCAAAATTTTTAGCTTTATTTATACTATGTACTACTAGGTACTAATTAATAATAAAAACAGTTTAATCCACACTGTAATAAAGAGGTTTCTCTTTCTTTTCTTATTAATTGTATGTAACTATATTAATTGGTGATGATAGAGTGAACACTTTAATATCCATAATATTTGATCAAGGATCTACCTAGACCCTTAAAAAATGACTGAGCTTTATTGATAAGAAGTACTTACTACTAGGTACTGATTAATAAAATCAGTTTAATTCTCACGACAATAAAGTGAAGAGATTTCTGTATTCTGATTAATTGGCTGTAATATTAATTGGAAACAGTGTTTTGAATGGACTCGGGCTCTTCTACTATTGAACAATAGTTAGACATTGTATGTGATCATAAAATCATTACATTAAATTTTTTATAGTTATACAATCACCTTTTGAGACAATATATCTATGGAACTCTATACTTGCCTTGTTTGCACTCTTCTGTTGCAAGTATTGTAACAAAAGGCCCTAAGTGAATAAACATTGCCTTGGTTGCACTATTCTGTTGCAAGTATTTTAACAAAAGGCCCTAAGTGAATAAAAATAATGCCAGTGGCATTCCTTGATAGTACTTCCAGACAATTCAACACTAAATAATGGAGTTGATGAGCCTTTTTTATTTGCAGACACATCTATAAAATACTAACACTACAACTGGATTTCAAATTATAAAATTACTTACTGAGAGATCTGAGGCTATCATTGCCTCAATCATAGAATCTATCAAAAGTATAATTAATTTCGTCATAGTTTGATAATATGAGCAAAATTTAGAAAACAAAGACATTGATTGTTCTCCTAGCTCTAACTTTAACCCATTGGAGCAATAAAACAGTTATTAAAATATATCAAACCCTAATATTCGTAAGTTTGTCAGATTTCAAGTGAAAGGGGCATCTAAACTCCAGAATTAAACTCTCACTATACAACCAAAACAACAGCTCAAATTAGAGCTGGCATCAACGAAGTCAGACATAATGTGGATTACATGGTTATCAAAGTTATTTTACAAAATGTAATATATTTATTGTAAAGTATCCTTGAAGCTTTAATATGGAAGCTTTAATATTCTTACAGAAGAAGGTCCAATGTAATTATCACAGATCAACACTCAGAATTACTTGCATTTTAATCAGTTAATAAATTAATTATTGCAGCCAACTCTGAACATCTACCAAGTTATAATAATTATTTGAAAGATTGCCACGAAGTAAAATTGGGAATCAAACGAGCTTACCTGTTAAGCGAAGTCTTGATTCAAATTTTATGAGTGGCAATCTGAAAAATAATTACCCACCCGCCGCTATAATATAGTTAACACTAACAGCCCCAAAGCTGCAATAATTAGTCTACCTAATTCAATTTTAACCTTTCAGGAAAATATAGTGAATATAGGTATTTGGAACTACTCTGTACATAAAACAGAGATTGTTCCAATGATAAGATCTCTAAAATAAGTGACGTACCGCGTCATGTGTCAGATGAGAGAGGCATACGAAGGTTGCAATTCTTAAAAAATATTATTTTTTAATTCTCTAAAAACCGCGGTGAAGTAACGTAGATATAAGAAATACTACCAAGTTATAATAATTATTTTTCAGATTGCCACTCATAAAATTTGAATCAAGACTTCGCTTAACAGGTAAGCTCGTTTGATTCCCAATTTTATTATGTTCGAAAAACCCTGTCCTATTCGAAAGGTACCTACGTATAATAGGTATACCAATGATAATTGTTTGTTTATGACGTCCCTATCCGTCAGACCGTCAGTATCCTATAATAATATGTTAATTTGTTAAACCAGATTAAACTATCTATGTGCCAAATTTCATCCAAATGCGTTCAGTAGTTTTCGCGTGAGAATAACAAACATCCAAACAAACCATCCATCCTAACAAACTCTCACATTTATAATACTAATACATATTAGGAGGATAAGAACTAAGATAACATTTTGAAGGCATGAGATAAAGGTATTTGCTAACGAAAAACGACTAACAGCCAGTAACTTGTTTATTTGACGACCCGAATGGCGGTAGTGAGGCTGCCTTGCGTTCTTAGGGTCCCGGGTTCGAATCCCGGTAGAAACAAATGTTTGTGTGATAAGCATGGACATTTGTTTCCGAGTCATGGATGTTTATATGTATAATAAGTATTTATTTACAAACAAAAAGTATCTATGTAGTATATCAACTATCTGGTATCCACGACACAAGCCTCGTTGCTTAGTGTGGCACTAGATGGCGCTGTGTGTAATGTCTAGCGATATTTATTTATATATATTTTTATAAATAAGGAAAGAATTTTAGTATAAAAGAAATACTCGGTCTTATAACAATTACAGATATTTTAATTAGAAATTCACAAAATTACAAGAAAATTACCAGACTAGACAGAGCAACTACAGACGCACACTATTAGAGCAATAGTAATTATTGTCTATGCCTTTAAATCTCATCGGTTTGTATGTTGTCTACTTCACTTGTCTATGTCATCTATCACTTCCTTCCTTTTGACCTGTGAACGTGTACACACATCATTTATTAATGTTGATTGCATTTTATATTATCAAAGTGATCCATTGTAGTAATAAGCATCAAGTATCGATAATAAGTTGGATGTATAAGACGATCGATTCATGTAATATATTTTGGAAGAATATACGTCGTCTATCATATCGTGCTGGCTGGTTTCATTTCTCAAGCGGTCACCATCACCATACAGCTGTAAAAGTTTGAATCCCCACGGGTTCCTCATCGGTGCCAGGCTTGTGCACCAAAACGCACGAGTCGACCCAGAAAGGGCACAGCCATCACCGAGCATGTATCTATGCAGCCACGTTGGTGTTGCCTTTTCGTCGTTTTGCCAGATTTCGAAGCTACTATAGCGCCCTCTGCATTCTCAGTTTTTCTCCAACAATATTTTTTTTTTATTTTCCGTCAGATCGGTAGCCGCGGCGCTGATCCCACCGTCCTTCATCCCCAACGTGAACGAAGACGACATGCTGCACACCAAGCTGCACTACCACGACGTCTTCAACAAGCCTCTCATGTAACTACCACTGGCTGACGTCATCTGACATCCGCATCGGTTAGCTGCAAGCGGGCTTTACACACGGTTTCTAGAACTAAAATTAGCTTATGTACTAACATAATGAGGGAAGGCAGGAACCACACAACTTTGCTACGATCCTAAGGCCTAGATCTCACCGAAGCGGAGATGTGCGAAGAGAGGAGTGGAGATGCGTAAGAGCTAGCTTGTATATGTCACCGTAAAATTTTAAATACCGTTAGATTAATCTATCTCGCGAGATTGTAAACTGTCGAAAGATTGTAAACCTGTCCATGATTGGTCGGTCTTACTAGGCCATTCTATTTGTTTCTTTGGTTAATCACAGATTAATTTTACTTTCACCACAATTTCATAAAATTTAACTAATTCTAAAACTGAGTTATTTTCAGCAAGAAATCAATTTACAATCGCCAAAACACTGTTCGTTTACATTCGACGTCAAACGAATTACCAATCAAATATGGCGGCGCGGGGCACATGACGTTCAACCAATCAACGCGCGAGGTAGGTACGTTCCATTTCATAATCTTTCGATAGTTTACAATCTCGCGAGATAGATTATAATCTTACAGTTTACAATTTTACAATGACATTATACACCGACACTGTGCGGAGATGAGAGATCTGCACCGGACGCTGCTTACAGCACACCGCTCTAGTGTTCCCGTCTCCGCTGTATACTTGGCCGCCGAGTGCGGTGGCTGGCCCACAATGACAGGACATCTCCCCTTCTGCACAACCGTTTCTACTAAAGCTACTAGAGACGCCTAGTGTAATTAACGAAATTATTGGTGGTTTACAACACATCTCTGCTGCGGTGGAGTCCGGCCCGTTCACACACCTTTCGCCTACCTTGTCAAATGCAAGTTAAGTCAACTGCTGCGAGTGTTTCACTAAATTATCAGCGTCCAATACATCAGTGTTCCGCAAACTTTTTGTGTTCAAGGTACACCTAGGAAAACGAAAAAAAATTGAGGTACACCACAAATTAAAAAACAGTTTTTAAGTAATATTAATCAACTTTTATTATTAATCAACAAACTTAAACTTTAAATTTCAGAAAAGGTATTTAATGCGAAACATGAGACTGTTTAATTGAGCATAGACGGTCTAAATTTGGAGTAATCGCTGACAAGGCTGCTCTCATTTCTTCGTCGATCGTCCTGAGGCGTTCCCTTTTTTTGGTTTTTATTGTGGTAAGAGTCGAAAATCCTAAATCACTCAAATAGGTCGTTGCAAACGGCAAAAGTATTGCAATAGCATGCTTAGAAAGCAGAGGATATTCATTTTTCACACATAGCCAAAAATGTTCTAAATCAGTGTCAGAAAATTTTATTTTTAATGTGCGATCCGTTTTCATTTCCATCAGTTCTTCCTGCTCATTTATTGGCAAGTGATTTCGAACCCAGTCCATAGGTTGCAGATCACGCTTAGGGAAATAAAAATTCATTTTCTCTGCAAGAAGCTTTTAAGTGTTTGACAATCAAAGCCTGCACCCTTTTTTCTGGATCAGCTGCTATGACATTTGGGAACATTTCATTATTACCATTCGTAGCGAGACTGATCATAGATCCATTTTACAAGATAACCTTATTTTTTCACGGCACACCAACTAATGATCACGGTACACCAGTGTGCCGCGGCACACACTTTGCGGAACACTGCAATACATCGTTAATTTTCATTCTGGATACTGGCTGACCTTGTTTGACTCCGGCTAGCCCTAATTACAAATATAAGTTAGTCAATTTTGTAAATATTAGAATAATCCTAATTGTTATTTAATAAACTGTTGTTTTTGTTAATGATGGATATCTTTTATTTTAAACTATCCTATCTACCAACTTCTTCTCGAATCGATGACTCTGCAGTATTTGTCCGGTGGGCGGGTAAGTAGCGACACAGCTCTGCCGTTTGCTCCATTCAAGTCCTGGAGTGTGCAATTAGAGTTGTGCACGACCGACGCTCTGAAGCTCTGTTGGGATGCTCAGTCGGCTCTGTCGATTAAACTCTAATTATAACTACTACTCTAATCTATTCAGTTCAAAGATTTCCATATCGACCACTGCAGCTAGTTGGTGACCAGGTCACAGATAATATAATACTTCACCAGGGGATATTTTTTCTGCCGAAACGATGCAAGTGTGGAGGTAGAAAATATCGTATCTATCTACCTATTGAATCCTTGTCATAAATCTATATATATCTTGATAAGTACCTAGTGCGTATTTTTCCTTAAGTTTTAACGGTTCAATGGGTTTGAAATTAGTGCACGGATAAACAATGAACTCGGTTAAGACAAGACTGTAATACCGATCGCGATAGGACGTTCTTATATGAATATCCGTAACCATGAAAAAAAAAACAATAAGTAACAATATAAATATAGTTTTATTACTGATTTTTGTAAAACAACTAGCTGACCCCGCAAACGTTTTTCTGCCATAAAAAATATTTAATGGTATAAAAAATAGCTTAGCTGCCTACCTACCTAAGGTAGGGTAGGGTAGGAAAAAGTGCTTTGCAACTTGCAACGCATGCCGGGGAACAGCTAGTTACAAAATATAAGTAAACTGTTTTCTAAACTAGCATGTCTTAAAAACGAAGATATTATTATCTATGGCACCTGTCAGCTGTCAACATGTCGTCACTTGTTACCTCATCGCCATCGGCGTCAGCCAATCAGCTGCGAGGATTGCGCTCCTTAGAGAGCGACAGCTGATAGAGTTAGTGATGTGCTGGTAATACACACGTTTTAGGCCTGTCGATACTTTGACGAAATAAGAGTGGAGCTGAAATAAAAACGAGTAATGTTATTGACTGCCTCGTTATTCTGGTTTGTTTGGTAAACGCTACTGCTGAGTATCGTTATATTCGGGCGAGACAATCGTTACTGGTTTTTTCCGGCAAGCATTTCTTAGTAACAGGTCTGGAGTCTGTGCCCGGAGCCCCGGACAGCCTGGTTGTTGGCTCTAAGCTTGCCCTCTATAACATGGGACATAACCATAGCTGACGGCACGGTTGGTGCAATGGCTGAGCGACTGACTACTGCACTGCGTGTCGCGGGTTCAATCCTCGCACGGAACAAATATTTGTGGCCTACAGGTTCTGGGTCTGGTTGTTTGTGTATTTGAGTTTAAATGTTTGTAAATGCAACCACTATACAAGAGATGGTGCGGGGCAACGTTTTTTTAAAGAAAAACTGGTTAACTCTGGTGTTACAAAGACCAGCGGTGAGCTGGTGGTCGGTGGTGTTACTTTGTATAATTTATTTAATCACCACTGCTCTCAAAACGGTGAAGGAAATTATCGTAAAGAAACCGAAACAAATAATAATATTA
Organism: Xestia xanthographa; assembly: GCA_905147715.2. NCBI lineage: Eukaryota > Metazoa > Arthropoda > Insecta > Lepidoptera > Noctuidae > Xestia > Xestia xanthographa. The sequence goes on from LR990667.1 coordinate 23,264,367, forward strand.
GAAACAAAAAAAGTAGGTAGTTGAAAAAACAAAAAAAATACCTAAAAACTGGAAAGCAAAAACAAGCGCATTTGGAAGCAGGCTAAAACTAATATTTTTTATATTTTAGTAATAATTACTTCTTTTTTATCAGTCTTCTGCTGAGTGCAAAGCGCATTTTATGTAAGTAATTTATTTCATCAACGCTGCTCTCAAAACGGTGAAGGAAAACATGGTTAGGAAACCGGCATGTCCTAGAACCAAACATTCGAAGACATGTGACATCTACCAACCCACACTGGGCCCGCGTGGTGGATTTATAGCCCATTCCCACTCATGGAGAGGAGGCCTGTGTCCCAGCAGTGGGAACATTAATAGGCTAATGATGATGATGAATCAGTCTTGTCATCGTTACCTATAAGAAGTGAGCTCCGACCCCAAACTGCAAGCCAGTGACATGTGCGTCCCTCGCGTGCGACTTCAGCGGCATGACATAGTTGACCTCTACGCGGGCCGCGCGCCCGATCTTCACGCAGAAGCCCGCGCCGCACGCTACTCGCGCTTCCATCAGGGGCGACAGAGACGAGAGCGTTGACTCGGGCCGTTCTGTCGACGGTGACTATGCTCCTTACACAGTTATTTTTACTTCTACAATTAGGTATATAGGTATGTACTTGCTAGCTGTTACCCGCGACCTTCGTTCGCGTGAAATAAAATAGTACATTGTTCACCGAGAGGAGAAAGTGACCGATTACCGATTACGGTCGTTTGAAGCCCGAGCCGTAGGCGAGGGCTTTAAAACACCCGAGATCGGGAATCGCACTTTCTCTCGAGTGGTATAGTGCTTTATACTACACCTACGAGGAAAATAAAAAACGAAATCTTTACTAATTGAAATTTATAATATTGAAATTGTTGCAGTTAATTGATTTCTGTGGTAAAAGGTTATCAATCAGTATTTTTGCTGTTTCCTTCAACTGCGGCGGAGTTAAAAATCTTTTTCATCACTATCACTACTTATCATTTTGATAGTTTTATTTTACTTTCTACGAAAACTGAATCCACAAACAACACACAAATTGGAAATGGCGCCAACGGCGTCTGCAATTTTCACACGTTCTTTTTTCAAATTGTTTATCCTGCCGCCGCGCAGGGTCGTACTGCCAGCCCGACACATGTCCGTTTCGACCGCGCGGCCACGGCGTTTTTTTTAAAAAAAAACTTTGCCAAGATTTTGTAAAAGTTTGTAAAAGTTGATTCCCAAAACCATAAATTTGTCAAAGTTATGGTTAAATAGTTATAAGGGTTTGAACGTGGCCGCGCCATCGAAACGCGGAGAACCGCGCGGCCACGGAGATCTTTAAAACTAAGCGTTGTAAAGACCTGAAATTTAGGTAAATAACAGATTGAATTTGTAAAAAAATTGTAAAAATATACAAAAAATTCCTAGTTTTATATCTTAGGAGCTGTAAGACTTAAAACCCCATGGCCGCGCCATCGAAACGGTGAATAACACGTTATCGCCGATATCTCGCTGAAAAAGCATCGTAGAGGTCTGAAGTTTTTTGTAAAACACAGATTTGAATTTGTCAAAACTGGTAAAAATACTTCAAAAAGTCCTAGGGTTATATTTTAGGAGCTGTAAGACTACCAACCCATGGCCGCGCCATCGAAACGGTGAAAAATACGTTATCGCCGATATCTCGCTGAAAAAGCATCGCAGAGGTCTGAAGTTTTTTGTAAAACACAGATTTGAATTTGTCAAAACTTGTAAAAATACACAAAAAAATCCTAGGTTTATATTTCAGGAGCTGTAGTACGGTATTGCTTACAAATAAATCGTGATTATTTATCGAAGAAAGTAAGTATTAGCTTGATTTTTTTTTGTAAACAAAACCTAATTAAGTAGAACTTACGATAGTAGGCAAAAAAGTATTTTTTTTTTATAATATAAACCCTGTAATAACGTTTTCAATGTTTCGATAGGGTGACCATGACTTATTGTTCACAGAAAATTTTCCACTTATTGTATTAGAAATTATTTCTCAAGGATCCTAAATTAAATAAAAATGAAGAGTCGTATGTTTATTTCCTATAAACATAATTATGTTTGATTGACATCGAGTAACATCTACCAATCCGCACTGAGCCAGCGTGGTGGATTATACGCCCATTCCCTCTCAGAGGAGGCCTGTGTCCCAGCAGTGGGAACATTAATAGGCTGATGATGATGATCTTATCGTTACATTTTAGTTTATTTTTTTTATTATAAAAAAAAATACTTAAATCACAGATTATTCAGTTAGGTTGGACCCAATCATTGCTTAATAGCAAAAAAAAGCAATTGTTTTGAATTTGTCTAAAGTATTTGAAATATACAGGGTGTTAAAGTAGTCGCATGCCATAGCTTAGGGGTAGGTTCAGTATCGTTAAAGGAACCCAGGAAAAATATAAAATAAAATCCAAAAAAATAAAATAAAAATAAACATAAAAAATTATAGCAAGATCACCCTAATTTAGTACGGTCTACTGACTTAAAATAGCAATCGTTGAGAATTATTTTATTTGTTTAAATGCTTTAATTACTTAATGTGTTCATTTGTTTAAAAGTACACTCAATTTACGCGCGAGAAACAAACGGCTCGGCGCACAGCGCGCGCTCGCCCTAGCGACAACTGACTGCGGCGCGGTCGATGACCCCGAGTGCCCGCCCGTTCGGTGGTCAGCTGTTTCCGAGCGCATTAGGGTGAAATGATCTTGAGGAAAATAGTGGATTTTCTTCAAAAACAAGGGTTGCTTTTTTCAGTGGTTTTAGGTTCTACTAATGAAATCAAACCACTGGTTTCAAGGATAACGGTGTTCACACTAACACCCTATTATTAGGTTTTAAAAATAAAAATAAAGGTATTTTATTTTTTACGGGTTCCTTTATCGATACTGAACTCACCCCTAAGCTATGGCACGCGATTACTTTAACACCCTGTTTGTATTATTAGTAAGTGTCATTGCATAGTATTTCCAGAATGATTTGCTATGACGATGGTAAAACCGAAATGCACGCAAGTTCCGAACAACCTATGACAATACATAATCTAACATAATTATGGTCTATACATAGATGATTAAGATATTTAAAAAAAAAAACAGCAATTATAAACACACCATAATTATTCACAGTCGTATTAAAAAAATATAATACAAAAAAAAATCTTAGTGTAAGTAAATAATCTGTGATTTCTGGTTTTGTCAGAAATATGTAAGTTAACAATCTGTGATTTATGTGTTTTTTAAGACTTAAACTTGTTTTTGTATCTTATCATTTTAATTTCATTTAAAATCCTTGAAAAATAATTTTTAATGTAATAGGTGGAAGTTTTTTGTAAGCAATAAGTCATGGTCACCCTAACCAAACATTCAGAACGTTTTGAAGGTTATAAGCGATACCGTACTACAGCTCCTGAAATATAAACTTAGGATTTTTTTGTGTATTTTTACGAGTTTTGACAAATTCAAATCTAGGTTTTACAAAAAACTTCAGACCTCTGCGATGCTTTTTCAGCGAGATATCGGCGATAACGTGTTATTCACCGTTTCGATGGCGCGGCCATGAGGTTTTAGTCTTACAGCTCCTAAAATATAAACCTAGGATTTTTTTTTATATTTTTACAATTTTTTTACAAATTCAATCTGTTATTTACCTAAATTTCAGGTGTCTGCAACGCTTAGTTTTAAAGATCTCCGTGGCCGCGCGGTTCTCCGCGTTTCGATGGCGCGGCCACGTTCAAACCCTTATAACTTTTTAACCATAACTTTGACAAATTTATGGTTTTGGGAATCAACTTTTACAAACTTTTACAAAAACTTGGCATAGTTTTTTTTTAAAAAAAAAAACGCCGTGGCCGCGCGGTCGAAACGGACACCCCGACACCATCCAGTGTCATTTTGCGAACTTGGAGATAAAAACTCACTGTAAAAACTTTTTGGCTTTTGATATTTAGGTTACCGGCGCATAGTCTTACCCAAAATTAAAAAAGAAAAACCACGTAAGAAATGGATTTTCTTACACTTTTCTCTCCCGCTCAGATGCGTTTTCTCCCCGCATATTTGTTCGATACTTTCCAAGTATCAAGGTACCTACTTTCCAAGCAGGTGTAGTATAAAAAATATTACCTAATTCCCTTTATAAATTTCTATAATAATTTTCAAACACACTATTTTTTTTTAAATAAACAAACATTTAAAATATAAAAAACAGTCGCCTACCATCAACATCGGGAAAACAGGGTCCGAGCTGCCGGTGGTCAGGGCTCCTTGAGAGAGGAACCTCCTAACAATACGTGCTGTGTCCAGAAGTACTGCGCACTGAATCAAGCCCTTGATCCAGCTGCCAAGCGAGAGCCTCCTCAGATGTTGGTCGAGGCTATTAGCTATTAAGCCTAAAATAGCAGTGTGTACAATGTTAGAAGTAAAAGAACGAGAAAGAAAGGCTAGTACCTAGTTGTAAGATGAGGTTCTGACCTGGGAAGGCGAGGCAGCCAGCGTTGAGGAACAGGTGCGTCTTGATCAACTTGAACAAGCCCTGCTGTGACCCTGGCAGCGGCAGTGGGGTGTACAAGTGTAAGCCGCTTGACCAGTATACCTGCAAACACAAAACATTCATCATCCACCCATAGTATAGTAAGCTACGGGTGAAGGTGCCCATGGAGTTAGCTCTAACCGAGTGGCATCCAAGGACTGCGAAAAGAAATGTTGGTAGTCCGGTGGTGTGACGGACAGACGACGTTGTTGCCTTCGGACTATCGACGAATGTGGACGAATGAGTCTAAGTATCGCTTTTTCCTGCAGTGGGTGAATTCTGGATGTGGATGATGGTAGCAATCCACTACTGGACGTAGACCTCTTCAATTGCCCGCCACACTCGACAACCCTCATCCCGCAGCACAAAGATTGTAGCTCCCTGCCTGAGTGCGTCCCAGTTTACTCTTGGGTATCAACATAGGGGTCCGACCGAGCACCGCCTGTAGACGGCCCCAGTGTGAGCAACCGACCTGACGACCCACACTATCGCAGTTCTGCAGAAACAGCAGATAGTGGCGGCCACAGGTCTGATCTGTGAGGCTGGCCATCAGAGACATAAGAGGATATCGCACGATCTCCTACGAGGCGGCATCCTTGCCGTGACACCTGGAGGCGAAGACTTTCACGACAATACATTGGTAACACGAGGAGGCCAAGGATCGGAGCGAGAGGCTGGCATCAGTATTATCCGGAGCTGCTTCCGGATAATACTGATGCGCCTGGTCATGGTGGACGAATGGCGGGAGAGGCTAGAGCTCCCCACCTCCGCCTCGAACTCGCTCTCCCCTCGACACAATCCCGCCAGTATTTACGATCACTGGCTCAGGAGGAAGCATGGCTCCCTGACGATTCGGGTGACGCAGATGCTCTCGCTCAGCACAGGGCTGCTTCGGTAGATCAGTCAGTTGATTGTCACTTACCCGTCCCCCAAGAGATTGTCCATCCACTTGAGGTCCGACCCCTCGAGTTTGGAAGCCGCGTAGTGTGGTAGGTCCGCCAAGGAAGAAGTGGTCGGGTAACATAGTACCGTAGACATCGTGAAGGGCGCCTACTGAGCCCGTGGCTTGCAAAACCTGTTTCAAAAAAATATTTACATATTATTATGGCCGGATTGTCAGACGCGTACATCATGTGTGTAGAAGATGGGTTTCGGGCAATAAAAACACTGGGTGCGATACACTGTTTTTATTTAATAAACTAAGAAATTACTTGAAATTAAAATTTAACTCAATTAACACGAGGCACAGTGAATTGCGAAATTGCAATTCTGATGCGATCCACTGTTATTTGCTGCACGTAATTAACTTAATTTAAATTTATGATAATATTTGTTTAGGCCATCTCAAACACTCTGTAATTACCTACTTCAACAAATAAACATGACCTCTGAGTTTGTTTCGGCTGTTTCTTAGAGTAGTCAGGTACTAAACACCGGCCCTATCTAGTTTATAAAAAATAAAACCGACTTCAAAAAAAACAACAAACAAAAAAAACACAAAAAGAAAAGGACAAAAAAATACACTAAAAGAAGAAGTTTCAGAAGTCGGTGACCTTGTTTAATTGATTTAGTGTTTTTGTCACCGACTTCTGAAACTTCTTCTTTTAGTGTATTTTTTTGTCCTTTTCTTTTTGTGTTTTTTTTGTTTGTTGTTTTTTTTGAAGTCGGTTTTATTTTTGGCAAAAAAGTTTTATTTTATTTTTCCATTTTTAGTTGTAATATCCTATACTTACAAATATTTGCTATGCATTCATTGTACATGGTTAACAATACATGTCATGGTAATAGGCTTATCCCCAATAAATGGAACATAACATGCCATAACTGTCGAAATCTGGGTGTACTGTACACATCTATGTACCCCTCAGAGCAAACAGGTGTAATGTTACGTCATGATGTTGTTTAAACAATGAACATCCAACCGATTGGAGCTATCACAACAGATTTGCCGTCTATTTTTGAAGAGTTCCATTGTATATTTCCGAAGATCAGCATCAGATCTTCACCAAATTAAAATGGGACCACCTCAGGAGTATACTCTTTCAACAAAAAAAGAATTTTGAAAATCGGTCCACAAATAGGAGAGAAATCAGGTAAATTGTACACATCTGCGTACCCCCTTAGAGCATACAGGCGTGATGTTACGTCATGATATTGTATAAACAATGAACATCCAACCGATTGGAGCTATCACAACAGATTTGCCGTCCCTTTTTGAAGAGTTCTATTGTATATCTCCGAAGATCAGCATCAGATCTTCACCAAATTAAAATGGGACCACCTCAGGAGTATACTTTTTCAAATAAAAAAAGAATTTTGAGAATCGGTCCACAAATGGGAGAGAAATCAGGTAAATTGTACACTTCTGCGTACCCCCTCAGAGCATACAGGCGTGATGTTCCGTCATGATATTGTATAAACAATGAACATCCAACCGATTGGAGCTATCACAACAGATTTGCCGTCTCTTTTTGAAGAGTTCCATTGTATATCTCCGAAGGTCAGCATCAGATCTTCACCAAATTAAAATGGGACCACCTCAGGAGTGCACTCTATCAAATGAAAAAAGAATTTTGAAAATCGGTCCACAAATGGGAGAGAAATCAGGTAACATACATAAAAAAAAAAAAAAAAATACATACACACGAACATATAACCTCCGCCTTTTTTGAAGTCGGTTAAAAAAATGACGTGTAAAAGTGTTTGTAAAAACCTACTTGTAAAATAAACATCATTTATCATTCTGATTCTGGGTTTGTTTTTGTACCTATATAAAATTAAAAATATTTGTACCTACGCCTTATTACGGCAGTTTAATTATGCTGGAACATTGGTTCCATAGTTCCGGTTGGTGGTATAAAAGATGTTACAATATTGATTGTAACATCTTTTTATAAGTACAACATTTTTATTTCATTTTGATTTGACTGAATGTCGTCGCGAGCTGTAAACATCACGACTCTTAGAAGCACGCTGTGGTAGACTGGAGTAGGTCGCGTGTTGTTACCACTGGGGGTGGTGCTTGCGATTCATTTCAAGTCCGTACTAATGACCGGATCCCACACATATAAATTACATCCACCCTCATTAACTTTCGCAATTATTAGATATAGTAATTAAGTAGTAAGACTAGTAAGATATAAATGTGTGGACCAGGCCCGGACTGGCTATACCGGGCAAATCGGGCAAATGCCCGATGGGCCGGTGTGCCCGATTGGCGGTCGACTTTCTTTTGCTGTTTAAAAAAAACATCGCAATACTTCGATAAAATAACGTCCTCTACCGTCAATTCGAGGACCTAATTCAATTTATTCTTGGACTCTCTGTAGGTAGTGATGGTACTCCCTAGAGGCACAGGATTTTTAAAAGTTTGTCACTCCTATTGGATTTTTGCATAATCGACCGGTATAGACTGAGGGTGAAATAAATTAGGAGCTCCTTGCCCCGAGGCCTAAACAGGCAACTTTGGTTGCAAAAAATGGATTATGTGGAAATTTTGATCTCATATTATTAATATCTAAATTTATTCGAGGCAAGATGCAAAAATTTTCGAGCTCGCTTCGCTCGCTCTTGGATCTCTACATTGTTTATTATTAGTCGACCAAGTGACTCCAATAGGTCGAAACAATGGGGAAGGCTGGTCAAAGCTGATTGTAGATGGCGCGGCCATAGCTTAGACCCAATCTGACCTATGAGGTCAAACTATTTTGGAATATAAAATGATATTGACAGATTTTCAACCAATGACGATGTTTGGTACAAGCGATACAAGCGCCATTAGTTCCACAGTTACCATCCCCATTCTAACGTATCCACAATGCAAAGTGTCAAAAAAATGTCGAGCTCGCTTCGCTCGCTCTTACAGGCTACTTCCTCTGAATCTTGGCTTTGTCTGCAAGACGACCAAGAAACTCTTGTTTATAGGGTAGAAAAAGGATAAAATTTCCGAGCTAACTTCGTTCGCTCTTGGAAAATAACTTCTTTTTGTTTTTAAAATTGTCTCTCATAAGTCGATTAAGTAACATCTATTTCGAGTCTTTCTTTATCAAAGTCGCACTCTAGCATTTCAGACTAAAATCCTTTTTTAGACAATTTCTTCGGTTGTTTCAAAATTTACAATAGTAGTTTACCTTTACCTTGGGAGAGGAGGGCCGACTGTATCTAAAATGCCCGGGCCGGTTTCGCGTCCCAGTCCGGGCCTGGTGTGGACAATCTAAAAGGATTGTTGGGCCCAAATACCAGAAGAAAGAAGAAAAATGCAAAAAGGGAAGTGAGGCCTTTACCCTGCAGTGGTACACAACATGGCTTCTCAAAATAAAGTACCTACTGAGATATTTCTGATAGAAGAACCCCAAACTGTCTCGATAGTGTTGTGGATGCAAGCGCTACTGCTGAGTGCGCTACACCTGGGTTCAATTCCCAGGTATTATTCGGTTTTTCATCAGTCTGGATACAATATAGCTTCGCCATCAAAAACGTGGGACTTAAACATAGCGGGCGAAATGGAGGTGTAGTACTAGGTACCACCAACACACATACCACTACCACATCACCTATACCTACCAATGACGTATTATATATAGACACGTCATGAACCAACATCGCGGCGCTTAAAAACGGCGAAAATACTAGAACTACTTATAAGCGTGAAGAAAGAGAAAGAAAATATGACACCGAACGGCGGGATGCCTGTTGCGAGAGGGAGATAAATATACATCTTCAGTCACGTCACAGGATTTATTAAATTTAAACAAACGTAGCGTCGCGCGACAGGTTGGTGCGTAACTAAGCGCGATGTGGCCAATTGGCTTCATTTCATGTTGTCATTTTAGAGTGCGGACAACGTATCTATAGTTTATATATCATTGATACCTACACGTTATTTTATACCCTAAAAATGTAATAACATACTCACTACACCATAATCTTTGGATATCCTCTGGTTAGCCTGGACGTGCACCTCGGTCTTCAGGTTGGCCACGCTGCCCCCGATGCCGGCAACCTCGTTGCTGATCAGCAACCACAAGCCATGCGTCGGGAAGACAGCCTCATCTCTGAAGTCCATGGTTAGTGTGTGGCTGAGGGTTGACTTTAGTTGTGGACCTTAGCACACAAATCTAAACGTGAATAAAATAATTAAGCTGGAATCCACTCTTCTGTTTTGTAACGATGATTCTCTGCCTCATTGAATGAATAGTACATTTTGATACAAATAGGGAAACTTTGTTATTGCATTCGAGGCGGAATTCACACCCGAGCCACAGGCGAGGTTGTTATGGAGCCGAGAACTGCAGCCCACGTGTCAAAACGACGTAGCGACGCGCGACGCGTCAATCGACGTTTTTCAATACGCTTTAGGAGCAATAAAATAATAGAAAAAAAAGTATTTTTGTCATGAATTAATAGGAAACTATAAATTTATTCGCGTTTTTTTTTCGTGTTATTGCTTTCGCCAGGTTGAAGAAGAAGCAAAGGTGTGAAGCGGTGAAGCCGCTAAACAGTAGGTACCTAAGTATATTAAGAAAAACAGAAAATAAAATACCTCTTTTTGAATTTAGAACTCAAATACGCTATTAGGTGTCATCACACTCATCACTCACCGCTGCTCTCTCGCACCGGAAAGCTAGTTTTGCTGATGACGGACATGTCTCGTATGAGCGCCTCCCACTGCAGCTTGTGTTTCACCTGTAATGCACTATAACAATAGTGTACTAATTTAAGGCTATACGAAACGAAACGAAACTGTAATCATCTGCAGGGCAGTTGATATAAATAATGACAATTAATTGTTAAAAACTTTTTGCAAAAAAGAAGTCGGTTTTATTTTTTGCAAAAAGTTTTTTATTTTTCCATTTTTAGTTGCAATGTATCCTATACAAATATTTGCTAAGCAAACTTCAATTTGATGTAAGCCCAACAAAAAGTAACTGCTGTAAATCGTTGAGGAATTCCGTCGACTGTCTATAGTCTTCATCATCAGACCTGTAATGGCACTTATAATCCACATGAATGCAAAGTTTTCATCAATACCAAACACAAGGTAGCTACCGTAAAACGTTGAGGAGTTCCCTTGATTGTCCTTCATCAGACCTCTATATAATGAGTCACAACCCATCTAAGTGTAAAGTTCTCATCAATACAAATTAGTCAAGCCCAAACACCAGGTAATTGCTGTAAATCGTTGAAGAGTTCCCACGACTGTCTTTCGGCTCCATCATCAGATCGACTCCAGACCAGCATTAAATAGTAGTGCTTTAAAATACTTATGAACAAACGCACTAGTCACCAATACGATTTTCAAAGGTTCCCCTCGATTTCTCTGGGATTCCATCATTAGACCCTGGTTTCCTTATCATGGTACCACACTTGGGATATCTCCTTTTCAACAAAAAAAGAATCATCTAAATCGGTTCATAAACGATGAAGTTATCCGCGAACACTCATAAAAAAAAAAATATATACGGTCGAATTGAGAAACCTCCTTTTTTAGAAGTCGGTTAAAAATACCCATTTGATTGAAACTTCACTAGGTTGAAACTGGGGACAATCCTACCAGCGTCTTCACAAAGTTATTCGAGATTACTATTCGGAAAGCCTGTTCCTCTCTTTTTAACCGACTTCAAAAAGGAGGAGAGGTTCTCAATTTGTTGGAATTCACAGGAGTCACTTCAAATATCGACGGTTTTATTATCCAATGATAATAAAACCGTCGATATTTGTAACTTTGTAAGATTCAGAACGGAACGTAGCATTATCGTTCAGAAGTATACTTAAAGCTACGATAATAAGGGCGTGTTCCGTTTTAGATAATAGAGGCTGATTTTAGCGCCTTTGCTGATTACCCTAGGCCACGCCCTGCCTTGTTGCATGGCCCTGTACCTAAGGTTCGTCCCAGACTGGTCGCCTTTCCTCCGACTAAAAGAACTGAATTCCCAAATTAGGGCAGCGTTTATGATAACGGGGCCCGGCCAGTAGAAAGAGACCTGGATAAAGGTCAAGGTTGCTGTCGACCTAAACCGGTGAACCGTCACAACCCTCTAGAACTCAACAGGACAAGTTTAGGAGACTTACACGCCAAAAACCTCTCCCTAATCTTTTGGGAAAACGGCAGAATATGTCTAACTAAGATGATATTTGTCTCACCGTTAGCGAAGTCTTGAAGCCGACGTTGAACCTGACGCCTCTGTCGAGCAGGCGGTATCCTGACCAGGGATACTCGTGGTAACGCTGGAACACTGACGCCGATAGCCTGCAGACAGACACGGATAATACAGTGATTTAATATGAAGCTATGCTGCGCTGGGATGCGCTATGACTACCATATTGGCCACTTATCTTGGAGAAGGAACAAGCTGTGTTGCGCTTAGTGTGGCTGCTCTTTGCTTTGAACAAAGCGAAAGTCATGTTGATGTTTAGTCTGGTAAATGAGTGCTCAAAAGGGGTATGTGGTTGGAAAAGTCGAAAGCATAAAATCTGACTTATGAACTTCTTTCTCTCTTCTTCTTTAGATAAAAAATTTGAAAAGAAAAGTTGAAGAGAATTTTATGAGGTTTTATTATGTAGTACAACAAAATTTTATACGACGCATCGTTTTCGAGATATAAGCTAAAAACCAAAAAACGGGACCTTCTTTGCCCCCCCCCCCCCCCCCTCGGGCTCACCTCGGAGGGGTCAGGACTTTTAATATGTTTATCTTCTAACTAGTCCAAACAAAGTTCATAAGTCAGATTTTCTGCCTTCAACTTTTCCAACCACAATCATTCATTGCCCAGGCTAGTTGGCTTACAGCTCATCTCTCTACTGAATCGTAGTTTTGAATTAATTTCTGGAAGAAATTATTATCCCACCAAAAACATTTTCATGTAAAATTTTGCCAGGACGAGACCATAAATATATGACAAGCTTGCACTTTCAAAAAGTTATATCAGATCTCATGTAGAGCCATGCTTCTAACTCTACAAGGTCTAACTTCACAAACTCTACACCTTAGTCAAAATATGTGGCTTGGCCGTTTCGTTACTACAAGAACTATTGTATAACAGAAAAGTAGAACAGTGGATACATTTTCCACCTTACGCCCATGTGAATGTAGCGAAAGTGCAAGTCATAGCTTTATGCTCAGACCAATAAATGAGGCTTTATGGTCTCGTCTTGGCAACATTTTACATGAAAATGTTTTTAGTGGGATTTCATTTCTTTTTGTAAGTTTCTTGTGAAAATTTAAACAAATAAAATTGTTTTTCATTTTTTTGGGTTGTATTTCTTGCACATCAGAGGTGCCAGGAGTTCCTATATCAATTTTCAGACCTCTAGCTCATCAATTTTCAGACCTCTAGCGTCAAAGTTGCGGAAGTCTAATACAAACTTCAATCCCCTAGTTTAAGGGGTTGGGGGATTTGGGGCATAAAAGTTACAAGTTTTATATATTTTTTATTGTTTGTGTACTAAAAATAGCTTGCTTACCAAATTTCAGCTTTCTAGGACATCAGTAAACACCCTAAGAATTTCGATAACCAATCAGTGAGTCAGTGACGAAATTATGGTTTTTTAGATTTCAATCAATAAAATCTAAAGTACAAGAGCTATGCAATTGAAACCTTATATTTTTAATAAGTCCGCTATTGACAACATATCCCGAGAATTTGTTTTAAATCTGGTACAATCCAAACCCAAGTATATAGGGTTAAAAAAAACGACGAAGCGGTTAAAAAAAAGGTAGGTAGCGCCCTTGCGCTTCGCTTGGCTCGTCTTGGCAGATTCACTCACTACACAGCCGCTTTACTCTAGTGGTCGCAGGTGAGATAATATTGTCGTGTATGAGATCCAGAGGTCGATTCCCAGGTCAGGCAAAGTGTTACCGGGTTTTTTCCATCAGGATTTTTTCAGTAGCAGCCATGGAGTCTGGTTAAGTGCCCGGTTGATGGCAATAGCTCGTCACCTATTTATAAAATGGGACTTAAACATAACTGGCGAAATGTGGGTGTGCTATTAGGTATACACCTCTGCCTAAATCTTCGGAGATGATATGCGTTACTCACACGGGGTCCATAGGCTTGAGCGGCAGCGGCTTGCTCCCCGTGATGTGGAAGCTGCAAGTATTCTTGTAGCCGAGGCTGTAGGCCACCCGCGCGCGCTCACCGCGGCCCCATATGTTCGGTACGTTTATTCCTGTACACATAGGATTCGGAGTTGGAAGAGGAAGAACATCTACGTTACAAGGAGGCAACATCTATTCCATTCGGAGACGTGCAAGATTCGAACGATCACAAGAGAGATGAGAGAAGCGATGGGGATCTCAACCAGTGTGATTGGTCGATTCCCACATGTCCTCTCACGTGTTCCTCTCCGCTCTGTCGCGTCCGCCTTGGTGTGAACCAGATTTAAAAGTTGGGTACGCCCAAGATTACACCATCATTATCTTTTATTTATTTATTTTATTTTACAGAAGGCTTACAGACTAACAAGTAAAAAATGATAAACAGTGTAGTATTTCCAAATCGCTAATTACAAGCCTCCACACGTAGATAAAAAGAAAATACATATAACGGGGAGAAAAAAAAAAAAAAAAGTACAGATGACAATTCATTACATGCGAGAGAAGCTACTTAATCATCGAAAAAGTTGTGTGCCATTTGCCGTCGCAGGGACGCCACACTAGTGCAGAACAAGTCGATATCATGGTCCCTCGAAAGTTTATTGAAATCACGTGCACTCCTTATTGAAAAAACATTTTTCACATAATTGGTCGTTGTGAAAGAGTAAACGAGTTAGCGGCACGAACTAGTTGGTGGGCGGGTCTAAAATGCATGCTATTTCATCCGACATCACGAGCGAAAGGGATAGACGCTGTGAAGAGCAGTAAGAAGCTACTGCGCGTACACATACACACTCCTAACGCTGAGTGATGCATACATATGCGCGATTTCATTGAATAGTGAACGACAGCGGCGGTGCGGCGGTGCCGCGCCGCCCGGCGGATTCATGTTTGAAGGACAACATAAACTCAAACAAATAGGTGTAAAGTAGGTAGATATTGTTATAACAATGAACAAATAATTTCATTGATTTGACTTTTTTTTTCTATGCTTACCTACCTTTGTTTTTGTAAGTTGTGCAACTTTAGGTGTAGTATGTACTATTAATATTATATTTATGTATATACTATTTTGTTACTATTTATGATAAATAGGTATTTGCTTTGGGAGCAGTGGTGGCCCAGTGGTGGCGGCCCCGACTTATGAACAGTAAGTCGTGGGTTCGAACCCAGACAGGCGTATTACTTTGTGTAATTTATTTCATCACTACTGCTCTCAAAACGGTGAAGGAAAACATCGTGAGGAAACCGGCATGTCCTAGAACCAAACAATTCGGAGACATGTGACATCTACCAATTCGCACTGGGCCCGCGTGGTGGATTATAGCCCATTCCCTCTCATAGAGAAGAGGCCTGTGTCCCAGCAGTGGGAACATTTAATAGGCTGATGATGATGATGACTATTTTATGATAAATAGGTATTTACTTACCCTAGCTAGTTAACACACAGGCGACTCCTCATTAGTACAGCCAGAATCAGGATAATTGCTTTTTCGACAGCGTGCAGCGTGACTTTGATGTGACTGTGAGTCTTGTTGTTAGTTCATCAAATAAAAAATATGTTGTTTTGTAAAATGTTTATTGGCTGTTTATCTATACATATAATAAAACAGTAACGAAATAAAAACTATACATTGAGAATTTTCGAGAAAAAATAAGTGGCTTTTGTTAGAAAAACGTAACTGATGACAAAAAGTGACTTTAGAATTTTGTCTGTTCGTCTGTGTGTATGCTACGGCTTCACGCCAAAACTACTGGATAGCTTAGCTAAACTACTACTAGCTGGCTTTAGGCTACATATTATCACGCCGTATGTTATGGGAGGTAAGCAAAGTTGATTTTAAAAGATTTTTGTTCGTAATTGAATGCACAAAATGACATGTTCTAATTCTAAGCTATATTATGTGACGCAGACGAAGTTGCGCGGGTCAGCTAGTTTACAATAGTGGTCTGTAATATTGTCTTATACAGTGTTATCAACAATAGGCATTGTGCCGCTCCTGACCGACAGTAGGTAAATACGACGCACGTAGTAAACTAGCGTAATGGATGTTGTAAAAATATGGAGCCAGTGTTTATTTTGTGGGTCAAGTTTTTAAATATACCGGTACTCAGTAAAAAAATGTGGAGGTGGAGCTCGTGGCTAAATAATAACAGCCGCTCGGGTCGATCGTTAGGTGAAGCCGTGCTTGCCTAGGTTGGTCTATGGATGGGTGACCACCCATTACATACCGAGTTTCCTCCGTGCCTCGGAAAGTACGTTAAGCCGTTGGTCCCGGCTGTCATTTGTAGTTCTTTGACAGTCGTTAGGTAGTCAGAGGCCCAAAAAGTCTGACAACCAGTCTTACCAAGGGGTATCGTATTACCCGGTACTAACTGGGTTGTGGAGGTCAGATAGGCAGTCGCTCCATGTAAAATACTGGTATTCAGCTGCATCCGGTAAAACTGGAAGCCGACCCCAACATAGTTGGAAAAAGGCTAGGCAGATGATGACTCAGTAAAAAAATATTTCGTTGCTATGGCTTCGTTATAGCCGTTGGATGATTCTCTGAAAATATTTCATTTATGAATAGGTAGACCTTCTATCCAGACAAAAAGTAAACTTACAGTAGGTAGGTAACATTTTTATCTTTGAAAATGTATTTAAAAATATGACGTAGGTAGGTACCTACCTTATTTGCAGTAAGTATTAATCCTTATCCAAATAAGTATGTTCATTATCTTGACAATTGAATTTAGATTAAAATTGTCTTTTACAGCTTAACATTTGAATGAATAGTTTAGAAGTTATCACAGAATTAAAAAAAAAAGAAAAATATAAAAAAGTGAAAATAACTTTAGCTTCAGAAGCCGGTGAAAAAAACACCAAATCAATCAAAGTGTTTTTTTATGTTTGTGTTTTTTTAAGTCAGTTTATTTTTTTGCAAAAAGCTGTTTATTTCTTTTTCCATTTTTAGTCGTTCCCGAACAAGTCGCCTTAAATTTATTATACATTATTAACGATACATCATCATCATCATCATCCTATAATGTTCCCACTGCTGGGACACGGCCTCCTCTCAATGAGAGGAATGGGCTATAATTCACCACGCGGGCCCAGTGCGGATTGGTAGATGTCACATGTCTTGGGAGCAGTGGTGATGAAATAAATTACACAAAGTAATGCGCCTGTCTGGGTTCGAATCCACGACTTACTGTTCGGAAGTCGAGGCCGCCACCACTGGGCCACCGCTGCTCTTATCATTAACAATACATGTCATGGTAATAGGCTTATCCCCAATAAATGAAACTTAACATTTATTTATTTAATTACAACGGTTGTATTTAAACCAATTACTGTAACTAAAACTAGAACTAAAAGAGTGAGAGATAACATAAAATTAAAATATACAAAATAAAGTAAAGGTTTACACATTCATAAATTCCTCTCACAATACTTCTGACATGCCAACAAAATCTCTGTCCATCCATCCGCAAACATAGGTACCTAACTTTCGAAATCTGGGTGTATTGTACACATCTGCGTACCCCCTCAAAGCATACAGGCTTGATGTTACGTCATAAACAATAAACATCCAAGCTATTGCAACAATGACTACAGATTTTCGTCTATTTTTGAAGAGTTCCATTGTATATTTCCGAAGATCTGCATCAGATCTTGACCAAATTAAATGGGACAAAAAAAGAATAAAGAAAGAATTTTGAGAATCGGTCCACAAATGGGGAGAAATCGGCTAACATACATAATAAAAAAAAAAAAACAAATTCAAACGCCGCCCGTAAATCACTATCAAATCGAATCCAAAGTTCAATGCCAGGGCCAGTAAAATTTGACACAAATTCAAAATAATAAACACAAACTATCAATAAAGAAATATCGGAATTCAAAATTCAATCCAGAGTTCAATGTTAAAAAATAACGAGCTTTAAATAGGTAGTTTTACTCGTACAATAGCATGCGCCCGGGCGGCAGCTAACCAAATGAGCATGTGTGCACCCACACACACTGCACACACAGACGCGCTGCGCGCGGCCCCTCTTCCCCACTGACCGGGGTGGTAACTTGTAGCGAAATGCAATATGATTTACAACAAAAACGGCAGCGCGAATTTTTTTATGCAGACCTTTGGGAGTACGGATATCATGAAAAATCTATTGGATGTATCTGTTCAAAATAAAATTATTTCAATATTTGAATAAATTATCTACTCTTGTATGGTTTCAGTTTTTCCATTTTCATACTACTTAAGTCATTTATTTACGCCCAAAGATGAGTTAAAATTAGTGTTGAAATATGAAAGTTTCGACGCTCATAACTTCCAAACCAATTTTTTTTTTCCAATTCTGCTTCCATACAGGGCTAGATAATGACAAGACCAGTTGATACAATTTTTAATTTTGAACCTACACCGTCAAACAGACGAGTAATCACCAGACTACGTTTGTATGGAAGAATGACTCGTTTAGTCTACATTTGACAGATTCTACTTATGACATCATATTCTACATTTGACAGATTCTATATTTGACAGATTCTACAATCGACAGATTCTATGTTTGACAGATTCTACAATCGACAGATTCTATGTTTGACAGATTCTACAACCGACAGATTCTATGTTTGACCGATTCTACAATCGACAGATTCTATGTTTGACAGATTTTGAATAAGTTATTAATTAACAGGCAACAGTCATTTTTATCCCTTTAGGTACATAGTCTACTTTACCAAAAATACCACTTTACCAAAATGACCACTTTTTCATAATGACTACTGCGTTTCACAAAATGATCTCTTTACCAAAATGACCACTTTTTCATAATGACCACAGCCCCCACAATGCATATAAATTCTACTTTACCAGAAAGACCACTTTTCCAAAATGATCACTTTTTCAATGACTTCTTAGTCAGTGGAAGGGGAGGGGATAGATTTCGGATGACAGCTGTCAAAATTTAAACGGCTAGAGCTCGGAAACTATCGATCTTAGACTAGTTGTGTGTAAGGACAAGTGATAGGTCTCGATGAGATCTACATTTCGGATGACAGCTGTCAATATTAAAACGGCTATATCTCGGAAACTATAGACCTTAGACTAGTTGTGTGTAAGGACAAGTGATGGGTTAAGTCCGCTTCTGTACTTTGTGCTTGAAGTGTTAAATAAATAAATAAATAGGTCTCGATGAGATCTACATTTCGATTGACAGCTGTCATTACAGCTGTCAAAATTAAAACGGCTATATCTCGAAAACTATTGATCTTAGACTAGTTGTGTGTAGGGACAAGTGATAGTATCGATGAGATCTACATTTCGAATGACAGCTGTCAAAATTAAAACGGCTATATCTCGGAAACTATAGACCTTAGACTAGTTGTGTGTAGGGACAACTGATAGTATCGATGAGATCTACATTTCGAATGACAGCTGTCAAAATTAAAACGGCTTTATCTCAGAAACTATAGGTAGATCTTAGACTAGTTGTGTGTAGGGACAAGTGATAGGTCTCGATGAGATTTACATTTCGGATGACAGCTGTCAATATCGCGATTTCGTACATCGAGATTTGATGAGTCGCGATAAGGTTTGTCGGGAGATTCCGTGTATCGGGTTTGTGTGAGTCGAGATCTGTCCCACTAACGTGCAGCGAGCTCGCGTGTTTCGAAATTACGTAGCCGACTCAGCGTAGTTAGTAGGTACTTTGCGTGTTGCAGTTTAGTAATTAGCGTAGTGGGTACTTTGGTACGAGCTTGTCTCTTTGCGAAGTTGGTACTATACGTAGTTGGAGTTTTGCGCATTTGGACATTGCGTAAGTTGGCATAATGCGTATCAATACTAAACGAACAAAGGCAACTTTTAACTAAGGTATTTTTTTATTTAAACTTATTATACTAGACTAAACAAAAAGTAACAGTTTAACATAAAATTATGAGCATCTTATAATAAAGTAGCAAAAAATAACAGTTTAACTTAAAACAAACAAAAGATTATTACCATCATTTATACTTAACAAAAAAACTTTTTTGCAAAAAAATAAACCAATTTAAAAAAAAAAGAAAAACACAAATAAGTGAAAAATAACTAGCTTCAGAAGCCGGTGACAAAAACACCAAATCAACCAAACAAAGGTCAGGCTTCTGAAGCTAAAGTTATTTTTCACTTTTTTGTGTTTTTCTTTTTTTTTTATAACAAATGAGTATCATTTTTCGTTTTTTTTTTCATATCCAACTATTCCTGTATTTTTTTTTTCCTTATCATTTCTTATTTTTTATAACAAATAAGTATCGCTTTTCGTTTTTTTAAGAAAATAATTTATATCCAACTGTTTCTGTAATTTAATTTTTTTTATAACATAAGTATCACTTTTCGTTTTTTTAAGAAAATAATTTATATCCGTTTCTGTATTTTTTTTTCCTTTTTTCTTTTTTTTTATAACATAAGTATAATTTTTCTTTTTTTTTTAATAATTCATATATCCGTTTCTGTAATTTTATTTTTTTTTCCTTATTTTTTATAACAAATGAGTATCATTTTTCGTTTTTTTTTTTAAATTCATATCCAACTGTTCCTGTACTTTTATTTCTTATCCATACTTTTTTTTTATTACAAATAAGCATAACTTTTTGTTTTTTTTTTTCAATGTAATTGTATAATTACCTATGTAACTATGTTACAAAATAATACTATACCTAATAAATATGATAAAAATGACTGTTGCCAGTTAATTAATAACTTATTCAAAATCTGTCAAACATAGAATCTGTCGATTGTAGAATCGGTCAAACATAGAATCTGTCGGTTGTAGAATCTGTCAAACATAGAATCTGTCGATTGTAGAATCTGTCAAACATAGAATCGGTCGATTGTAGAATCTGTCAAATATAGAATCTGTCAAATGTAGAATATGATGTCATAAGTAGAATCTGTCAAATGTAGACTAAACCGAATGACTGACTTGTTTGACCTTTGGTCGCTGACGTAATCCCATTAGGTTCGTGCGTAATCCTATTTTTGCAAGAAGTTCAGGACAGTCAATATGGCCATTTGCGACACCCATAAGCAGAGTCATGTCTCCAATATGACGCCTCATCTCCAGAGGAAGGAAGTGGTACCGTCTACAGCGGTGCCTATAGTCAACCGAGTATTGCCGTGCTCTATAATCTAGGTAACGTAGAAATTTTCTTTGGACGCCTTCAATACGGGCCTTATAGATCTCATACTGCGGGTTCCAAACCTGAGATGCGTATTCTAAATGGCTACGTACAAAAGAACAATATAAAATTTTAACCGGTTTTAGAGATCGAAAACAGGCCGTGGTGCGTAGTATAAATCCCAGAGCTTTTGATGCCTTTGTAACTATGCTATTCACATGTTGATCAAACAGAAGCTTGTTGTCCACGATCACCCCCAAGTCTCTTATGCTATTTAGCCTGCTAATTAATTCATTGTTGATAGTGTAATTAAAGTTGATCAAAGACGTACGTCGTGAGAATGTTAGGACGAAACATTTAGAGACATTTAATTGGAGTTTGTTACGTTTGCAATATATCTCAAATCTGTGCAGGTCGTCTTGCAATTGATATGCATCAGACATGTCTCTTACAACTTTGTGAATTTTCATGTCATCAGCATAGAGAAGAATATACGAATGATGAAAGCACTGCTTGATATCTGTAATGAACAATATGAATAACAATGGACCCAGAATGGAACCTTGAGGCACTCCTGAAGGGACAGAACTCCAACCAGATGTGTACCCTTGAAGCACAACAGCCTGTGTTCTGTTCTCTATATAGGATGAGAACCATCGGTACAAGTCTCCGTGAATTCCGGCGAGTAACAGCTTTTTTAGTAGCATGCGATGATCAATACGGTCGAAGCATTTGCTATAGTCGGTATAAATTACGTCAACTTGACGCTGTGCCATGCCGTTCGTAATAAATTCCTGTGACAGAAGTAAGTTGGACGTGGTCGAGCGATTCCTAACAAAATCGTGCTGTTCATCACCAAGAACAGTCTTAAAAGCCGCGTAGACATCAGTGTATACAATACGTTCAAGAACTTTGGAAAAAAGGCAAATTTTGGAAATCGGACGGTAGTTTTCTATATTTGCTTTATCGCCCTTTTTAAAGACGGGAGTGACGAAAGCAGACTTCCAAATCCCTGGAACTTTACCTTCAGACAGAGAACGCCTGAATAAGATAGTGATGGGTTCAGCCAGACTATCAGCACAAGTAACAATGAACAATGGAGGTATAAGATCTGGTCCACCTGATTTAGTTAGGTCCAAGGATTTGAGCAACTTCAATACACGTGATTGGTTTATGTCAACTGAGCTGACAGACATAGCAGTATTACTATATCGCTCACTGGAAGTACATTCATCATCAGCCGTTGTTGTTTCAGGTTCTAAAAAGGTGGATTGGAAATAGCTAGCGAAGAGGTTGCTAATATCTTGCCCTGTGTTCACAGAGGTCTCACGGTAGAACATCTCACTAGGAAATGAGCCAGCCCTCCGCTTGCTTTTAACAAACGTCCAAAAAGCTTTCGGATTTTTTACAACAGAAGCCTCAATGTTAGTCATATTATAGTTATCATAACAAGCCTTTTCCAACTCAATAATCCTGGTACGCAATAATGAAAAAGAATGATAATCAGATAAATTATTGTATTTTTTATATTTTTTATGATATTTATGTTTTTCTCTAATAATTTTAACTAATGCTGGAGTGTACCAAGAAGGATAAGAGGATTGTTTTACCGATTTTAAAGGTATGTGTTTATCCCTCAGTTCATACAGTTTATTATAAAATTTAGTGACCGCATCTTCTAAGCTTGTTGACAGTAGAAACTGAGGCCAATTTATTAGATCAAGTTCAGATTTTATAGCGTCATAATTGCCCTTTGAGAAAATATAACGTAGCTTAGGTTTGTCGACAAGTGTATGAATTTCGACAAATTTTGTCGTGACAATTAAAGGCTTGTGATGAAGATCAAGAGGCAGAGCAAGAGGGTCCGTACATTCGGAGACAGTTACAGTGTCGTTACAAA
Organism: Xestia xanthographa; assembly: GCA_905147715.2. NCBI lineage: Eukaryota > Metazoa > Arthropoda > Insecta > Lepidoptera > Noctuidae > Xestia > Xestia xanthographa. The sequence goes on from LR990667.1 coordinate 23,287,066, forward strand.
ATACAAGATCGAGTAGTCTACAGTTGACATTCCGCTCACCATTATACTGTGACATATTGAATGTTTGCAACGTATCAAAGAAATGAGTGATATGCTGAGAGGAAATATTTTGTGGTATTAACTCCCCATTAGTAGCAATGTCCCCATTACACCACTCGACATCATTTCCGAAATTAAAATCACCCACCAGCAAAAACTTGTCAAGTGGGTGGGTCAAAATTAAGTTATTCAAACTATCAGTGAAATTACGCAACTGAGTGCTATATGAATTACCTAAATTCTCCTTGCATAAATAAAGCGCGCAAATATGCAAATTGTAACTTACCTGTGGTTTGGATTTTTTAAGGATTAATGATAGCCATATGTCCTCCGCAGAACTACGCCAATCCAACCTCTCAACTATTGTAAGTTCACGTTTCACTGCTATCAGAACACCTCCACCACGCAACTGACCTGTTCGGGAATAGTCACGATCACGTCTCCAAACAAGGTAACGTCCGTCAAATAATTCACTGCTGTTAAAACTATCATCTAACCACGTTTCCGTAAATATAATTATATCAAAGGAACTAAGACACACTCCGCGAGACACTATGTTTGTTTTCGTACGCAAACCACGGACGTTCTGGTAATAAATTTTAAGCATAGACATAATTACCTTTTACTACAACTAAATAACGTATGATTATATAAATATTTGTCAAATATAAATTAAATATTACTGATAAAATCAAATTATAAGTATTATAATGCTTAAGACGGGTAGTGGTCAAATAAAGTAATAGGCACAGCAATACACAGTGTTCACTAAAAATAACATTGTAAAAACAGCTGTTGTAAAAGGAAACAATAAGCGACGACCTGTACAGAGATAACAGCACCTCGGAGTAAAACGTCATAATTGGGGACGGCGCACGAAGGAGAATGTACTCTATAATACGGTGAATAAGGTTCAAATTAGAATAACAGGAAGCGACATTGCAAAAATAATATTGAATTGACTTACTTGGGCACACAGTAAAATGACACAAATCTAATAGGAATACGCAACTAGCACACATAAGACAGATTCTCAAACAACTTTTTTTCGCACTTGGAAAACACAAACTTCAAACATAATATTATGATATCGGATTTGACAAGTATTAACAGTGAGTAATTTAAATAATTTTTTGTAGATCTTTCTCCGATTTGATAACAAGTGATGGCGACGTATCGTTTTTTCTTAAGTGTATCTTCGCGTGTTTGACCCAAACGTATTTGAAATCCATTTCTGCCGAGGTTTTTTTAGTTTTAGTAAGCAACATCTTGTTTCTTATCGTCAGGTGATCATTTATAAAGATTTTGTTATTGCCAATTAATCCAATTTTAACTGGCGATAGGGGTGAGGTCTTCAGTTCATGCCTAGCAGCTGCTATAAAATCTTCCTTTACGTAACGTTGGCAAAAGCGGACTATAATAGGTTTTATACGGTCTTTTTCACTAGTAGGCACTCGAGTGATGAAGTTAATTTGATTTTTCGAGATAGGGTAATTGACCTTAGCACCGATTTTGGCTATTATTTCAAATAAGTTTTCGTTGCCTGTTTGAGGCACTCCCTTAACTTCAATATTATTCATACGCGACCATTGATCTTTATTGTTATTGTCTTCTTCCAATTTATCCAAACGGGCTTGCAGTTGTTCGACTTGGTCTTGCACCCTCTCAACTTTCACGATACGTAGCTCCATATCATTCAGTTTACCAGTGACCTCTTTCATAACTTCGCTGTACTGATTTGCCATGGTTGTTTTGAACTCGGCAAATTCATTCCTCAATGCGACGATTTCTTCTTTCATATGCTCCAATGCGGCACATTTCAAAGACAATGCACGAATTTCCTGCAGGACCATTGACTCAGGTTCCGGCACAGGTGTAGGTGACGACATTGGCGTAACGGGTTGTAATGCATTGCCGGCCATTAGATTAGTGGCACTTATCTTACATCTACTGCAACGCCACGTAAGCTTTCTGTCACCAAGCTTTCGATACCCGGTCTCCGTTATTCCTGCACAATGGAAGTGAAGTTCCTGATTGCAGACTGTACAGTGAGCTCCATCAGTCAGCTGTTCCTCACAGGCGCCACACTTGAACGTATTCATGATTCTTAATTCTTTTTTTTTTTGAAGATTTTGAGGTTTCACAAAGTGTTTGAGAAACGCTGGAAAAAGTACTCAATCGCAGTATATGTGGGTAATAAAACTGACCGTACGGCACCGGGCCTACGACGAGACTGAGCTTCTTAGCTTTAGCTGAAACTCTTCCACTGCTCGACATAGGCATCCCCCAAGCATCACCACAATAGTTACTAGCTCTATGTTTCATTCTGTAGGTTCCCCTTCTACAACCCATTTTTTAAAACGGTGAAAATTGCCTACGCACACCGCACCGTCTGGGGAGACGGCAATTGGTAATTTGGGGCTTGCACCTACTAAAAAACACCGCCGTGAGTCTACTGTCGATGTCGACTTGGAAAATCAGGCTCGAGAACTGCTGCGCATGACGTTCGCGACCCATCCAGCGCGGCCCGTCTCTGGGCACCAAACTCCTTTGACAATGTCCGGGCTCACCTGAGACATCGCCACAACTCATGAGGGCCGTGCAATGCGACGATGATAGTCCCCGATCTATCGCCCGCTGGCACCTCCTAGGGCGGCATCAGGTCGATATGCTACTCTCTTTCTAAACTTAACGTGTCACGTTAACTCCTGGAAGTGTATTACAGAGTATGTTGTCAGTAAATTCTGTAGTACCGATCACCACGTTGCCCTCGTCCTCTCCGACTTTAGTGTTCACCCCGCCGGTCATCCGCGACATCTCACGGACTTGGAACGTCACCTGCACACAAAATCAATCTAAAATTGTATCGATAAATCAGCAATTACCTATTGAATGTCAACGCAGTACTTTTAGTGTTCCAACTGGGGAGAAATTAAATGCATATCGCCAAATCATCAAGTAATTGATTGTCTGCGACCACGTGATTGTCTTAGACCATACTTTGAAAAATTTACAAAATAATAGGAAAAACAATTTAGTAAGTATGCTGAATAAGCATGTCATGTACATTTCTTAGTAGGTCACTACAGTGAGACAGGGTTATTTATATATCTTGATATCAACAGTTTTGTTAATAAACTTAAGTCAATACGGTAAAGTGTATCTATATAATACCTGTTGCGGACAAAAAATAGCTAGGTAGACTATGTTCATAACAAAACAACACAACCTGGCAACACAGCTGTCATTTTTGACAGCGCTCACGGTGATATTTATTTGGAGCATGGTCGGTGTAATCGCAAGAAGATGCATGTCATGACGTCATCTATGACGATTCAAGGGACATCGTTATTGCGCTCACGGTAATTCGGAACGGGTTTATGGACGCTCAAATCGATTACAGCCTAATTCGGAACCCAGCTATTTTTACTCAGTTTATTTCGATTTTTTTGAAAGTGTTTCTGCGATTTATTCGCATATAACGAAAAAATATTTTATGAAAATGCCATCTGCTGGTCGTTCTGTCAATTGTGCAGTAAGATTTCAACGCAATGTGCGAATACAATTACTTTCTGACTGCTACAGACGTGCAGCAACTTGTATGGTTATTGTTAGATACACGTTTTCATTTTCGAATTTCTCATCATTCCGGTTAGACATGGCTTAGCTAATATTACCACTGTAATCTAGAAATTATAAGGAAGAAATCTATATATGTTTCATTAATATCTGCTACAATTCATGGGGTGGCCTGTTCTCCAAACAAAAAAAAATGACTCCTTTCGCTTTCTTTACGATTTTTTCCATGAAAACTCAAGGAATTTAAAGAAATTCTAGAACTCCAATAAACAAGTAAAACATTCAACTTATCTTTTAGTCATTTTAGCTTTTCAAAGAATTGAATGTAACAATGTGAATTTGAGCGTCAAAGTTCCAACGCCAACGGTTTTTTCTTGAAAACTGAGTTCGTAAAATATTTATTGTCAATTACACGAAAAGAAAAATGAAAATGTGTAACTCCAACTTACAAGAAAGAGAATGGCACTATAGGTATTCATAAGCTAATAATTAAAATATCTTACTGCTGCTGTAAACTACTGCGTCAAAAACATGAATTTGCGTAAAAAATGTATTATGACTCTTAAGTACCATGTAAACAATATTTTCGTGAATAAACACTTTTTTATACCAATTATGTCGGGGTCGGCTTCCAGTCTAACTGGATGCAGCTGAATACCAGTATTTTACATGGAGTGACTGCCTATCTGACCTCCACAACCCTGTTAGTACTGGGTTAAACGTGGTTTCGCGAAATCCCTTGGTAAGACTCGATCAATGCTAGAGGGCTGACTCAGTTTCGATTAAGGCTAAGCGACAAAAAAGCCACTTTCAAGTTATTGGTGTTTAAGTGTGTGCATCAGGGCATGGGTGTATGTGTAATGTAATTTAATACCTCGAGTCCATCAGGCGTGGCGTCGGGGCCGGTCGATACATCGATGAACACACAGACGTTACGGAAACACCCCAAGTTGTCCAACGCGTCTCGCACCTGTAATGTGTGTAGAAAACCACATCGCTACTGTTTCAATTACAACAACACTAAGTTATCTTATAATGTTTAAAATGTTAGAGTAAGTACTTATATACGTCTGATATCGGCCCATCTCACTCGCTACCGCATCAGCCAAGGTGCTTGACAGTCTGCCGAATAGTCACCTCAATGCGCAGGTTGAGTAGCACGATGCACAGCTCTGCGCTATCACTGCTGCGAGTGGATTGCTCGTACGTGTTTGGGGCACGTGTATGAGTGTGGAGTGTGTGTTTGAGTGGTGGGTGTGTGTGCGTGTGTGTTATTTAGTGTAGGGTAGGTACCTTCTGTGCGCGAACGATGACATCCTCGAAATCTTCCGCCTTGAACATATCATCGACAGCACCCTTCACAACGTCGTCTTTCGTTCGTTTCAGTCCGTCCACATTTACACGGTCCACGCGAACCTGGAACATTCTTTTAATTTAATGTAGTGAGAAAAAATATTTCTAGTTTCAAACCATGGGTTTCCGGGTTTTTTTTTAAGGGTTCCGGTAATAGCAGAACTTGCAGCGTTTGTTTAAAGATACAGCAATACCCACTAATATTTGCGGCGTTGAGAGGGCGTTGAGTGCACCACTTTTGTCATGGACCGCCTTCAAATCCGGTAGTTTGAAGACTTGGTATTTGAGCAACATCCAACAACACACCATTGAGTCCAAACTCAACGTGCTAACGAGCGATAGAGCGTACATCGCTTAAACTGAATGTTAAAATGTTAAAATAACTGACCGGATGAGAAACACCACACTGCGCTCCAGAACAGAATTGCCGACGTACGCTAATAAAGTTGCGAGTCTAAAACGACGGCCATGTCTGCTGAAGGCACCGCTGTCGGCCCGAATGTCGCAAGACAGAAGCCCTGAGACAGCTATCACAGGGTGTAAAGTTCCTCAATACTCCATAGAAAAGGGAGGATCCTCAACAGACGGGTGTTTTTTAGTACTTGGTCTTAAGTCAGAATTTAGAATTTAGATGTTAGTTCTTCATTTGGGTCCGAGGGCGCTGTAGTACTTTTTGTGATGTTGCTACATGGGCAAGAAAAAGGGTTTCTATGCGCCCGCACCGTGTCAGCATAAAGCTCCATACCAGCTGATCCATACCATTAAACACTCAAACCGTGCCTACACACGGCGGATCAACTTTACCTTTCAAGGTAATCAATAAATGCCGAGGCTGCGGATTCCTGCCGGGGCTGCGGGACTGTTCGAAAGAGATACCGCGGCCCCGGAACACAAAGGGCTAAGAAGGTACATGGATGGGTTTTACTCCGCCCAGAGCGGGAGGGGGGTCATTTGATGATTTTCCATCAGAAAAAAAAGGTAATTAATAAACGTGTGCAAGCGGCCTAAGTTCTGTGTACCTTGACTTCGTTGAGTGCGAAGCTGGCTTTGCGCACGATCTGCTTCTCTACCAGCTCTGGTGCCTTCTGAACGACCTCCGTCGGAAACTCAGGTTCCTCCTGGAAGTGAAACACGCACATGTGTAGCGAGAGTGCAGCTGCTCACTGCTGGAAAACGCCAAAGTTCATACCGAGGAAGGATGGACGGTCAACTACTTATTTGTTGGAGAAGGTTAGTAGCGGTGTTACGTTAGGATATAGCACTGCCTTTCAATTCAATCATTTTTTGTGAGCTGGTAATACTGCACTCGACTGAAGCGACTCGCCAAGATAGCCAGGAGTGGACGACGATTTCGCGCGCGCGGTTTAGAGCATCCGCGAAGCCTATTTTTTGTTTTCCAAGCCTTGAGTTATATGGTGTTAACCCTAACTTTTTAGGGTTTTGTACCCAAAGTGTTAAAACGGGACCCTATTACTAAGACTCCACTGTCCGTCCGGCTGTCTGTCCGTCTGTGTGTCACCAGGCTGTATCTCATGAACCATGATAGATAGACAGTTGAAATTTTCACAGATGATGTATTTTGGTTGCTGATAAAATAACAAAAACTAAAAACAGAATAAAATAAATGTTTATGGGGGGCTCCCATTATGCCATACAAAAAACGTGATTTTTTTGCCGTTTTTTGCTTGTTAGACGCTTGAAATATTCACAGAATATTTAATTGTATATTAACTTTAAAAATAAATAGTTAAATTAATACAACAAACGTGATTTTAGGATTTTGCCGTTTTGTCTAATGTTGTATAAATAATGGTACAGAGTGTAAATATGGTGCTGGAGTGTAAATGTGGTGCTGTTCCACAAACGATGGGGCACTTATTATCGTGTCCTGCGTGTGCTGTTGTTTGTTCACCACAGGAACTGATGGACGCTACCGAAAGCGTCAAACTGGTAGCTCAGTTCTGGGCCGACACTATTTAGATTGCCATCGACAGGCTAAGAAGAAGAAGAATGGTACGGAACCCTTCGGTTTTTTACTATTTTACGTGCGTGAACTCATTCAATAGTCCCAACCCATGAGAAAACTCATCTTACAATATTTATTTTCTCAACTAAGTGCATGAGTGGTGACAAATAGCTTAACTACATGTGTAAATTACTAATCTCAAGGACGAGGCGCGAGTATAATTATTATTAAAGTATGTAGGTACTATACAGTATACAGTATACCGTATAGTATAGATCTGTATAGTGTCGGACGTAAAGAATAGCACCATCCCATATCATCGCGTGGGTGTCGTAAGAGGCGACTAAGGGACCAGAGAATGGGCAGCAGCGTTCTATGTGCTTTTCAACCGACTTCCAAAAAGAGGAGGTTCTCAATTCGACTGTATTTTTTGTAACAACCGAACTGCGATCGCCAACCCGCCTGCCAAGCGTGGTGATTATGGCAAAAACCCCCTTTCGGGGAAGGCCCATGTCCAGCACTGGACGTCTTTCGGCTGAAATAGTAGTATAGTAATAGATACAGTATACACACGAACTCCTCCGGAATACAAACATGGTATTATCTCAATAATAAGCACCTTTGCGTGTATTATCCCCATTCTTTGGACATCTATAGTTAAAAACCACAAATAATTAAAACTTATAAAAAATACAAAATATTCTAAATTAAAAAAGTACAATAGTTAAAGTAAACAAACCAAATTGACATCTATGACACTTTAACATGACACATAAATGACCATGTAAAAGAGGTTTGATTTCAAAATTAGGGCCAAGTATTCAGCATTGCCATCCAACGTGGCAATACTGCCAGCCTTATAGGCAGTCGCTCTTTGTAAAATACTGGTATTCAGCTGCATCAGGTTAGACTGGAAGCCGACCCTAACATAGTTGGGAAAAGGATGGATGGAACGATGATGATGTAGTTTGAAAATAAATCGTTACTTGCATGTAGAAATTATAAAATAACCTAATTTAACTAAAACAATACCTACGCTTAAAAAATGGCGTCAAAAAACTCCTCAACTGTCAAGGTAATGTCCCCAAGAGACTGGCGGTGTTGCCATGCCACGCCACGCTTTGTAGTTTGTAAGTAATGTATGTAGGTGAAAAACTAAAAAAACTTAGTGCAACAATAAAACGTAACGTCAAATTGACAACGTCAGCCCACTGACATCTGAATGTCAAGGATACGAGTTGCGAAAGAATAGTTTTTAGCATCCTTTATCGTCTGCCTTTCTCTATTCCCACACATTTGAGCGAGAAAGAAATGTCAAGGCCAAAGGTTGAAGATGCGCTGATTAACGGAGCGCGCTCACGCTCATAGTAGACGTGTCGTGTCGTGAACATACGGTTAAAAATATTATTTTAACACGGAAATTCGTGATCTAACGACGATTATATTTAGATAACGTAAAAAGTACTTAAAATACAATAATTATATCGAAAGTTTTGACTCTTAACGTTGGTAATAATAACGTAAATAAGCTTAAATATCGTGATCGCAGTGAACGTTTTTATTAAGTCGATGTAAACAAAAGCAATGTTTTTGAAACAATGCGTGTGGTAAGGGGGCGTGAATGACGTTCGTTTTCCAGGGAATCTCGAGAACGTTTCGAGGACAATACTGGAGAATGAGTGGCGTCAGCAGAGACGCTCCTCTAGGGGTGCAGTTTATTCAGAAATTGAGTAATTACTGCTGCCCGCGGCTGCAGATCAACCGATTACGATGGTGAGTCAGCTGGCTGTATAAGTGTTACCTTGGTGTTGGTCTAAGTTTGCAGAAAACTTAATACTGTCAAATATGCCCAAATGCGAGAATTTCATTTGTTTGGCTTGCTGATTTTTTTTCCTTAACCTTTTGTGAGAGCCAGTGAGAATGCACTCAGCAGTGACCCTTGCTGGCTAAACTAAACTTTACCCTGTTCCAAACTGGATGTCCAGTTGCAGACATTGGCCTGAGTTCTCAATTTATTTGGGTTCAGCACAGTGCCTTCTTCCACACTCCTCTAATACTCATCATCTCATCACACACCTCTTTTCTAGCTATATCACCCTCACACAGTCCATCCATCGTTTTGTTGGTCTTTCTCTCTAATCTTAGAGCCATAAACATCACTACCAGCTCAATAAACAATAATATAATACAATGTTCTGAAACAATTTAATGATGTATACAGAAATGGCCTGTAGAGGAGCTTGTGGCTAAATAATAACAGCCGCTCGGGTCGACCTTTAGGTTAAGCCGTGCTTGCCTAGGTTGGTCTGTGGATGGGTGAGCACCCTTACATACCGAGTTTCCTCCGTGCCTCGGAACGCACGTTAAGCTGTTGGTCCCGGCTGTCATTTGTCCATCTTTGATAGTCGTTACAAGTAGTCAGTGACCCAAAAAGTCTGACAACTAGTCTGACCAAAGTGGTATTGTATTACCCAGTATGAACTGGGTTGTGGAGGTCAGATAGGCAGTCGCTCCATGTAAAATACTGATACTCAGCTGCATCCGGTTAGACTGGAAGCCGACCCCAACATAGTTGGGAAAAGGCTAGGCAGATGATGACAGAAATGGCCTGTGGACAGCTAATTGTAGTACCACTTTCATCATCATCAAATTCAAATTCATTTATTTTGTGAACATAAGTAAAAAATAGGTGGTAAAAACACATAAAATTTAGAAACTATGTTCCGCCGGTAGGCATATAAAATGTTTCTCAAATAAAATAAAATTAAGTTTAATCAAAACAATTAAAGTCAGTAAATAGCAATACAATTTAATTCACTAAATGATTGAAATCACCAAATAACAATTACTAAATTACAATAAGTACAAAAAATGTCAGCTATAAAAAAAAATGGCATAATCATAATCATCGTCATCTTTCTGCCCTTGTCCTATTCTACTTGTGATCGGCGCAAAACATATTCTTCTTCTATTCTCCCCTGTCAGACATCACGGCATCATTTAGTCCTGACTGCTTTCATCACAGTTTTGGAATGGCTCACTTGTTAACTACAATTACCTAGAAAATGGTATAAGAAAGATAAGGCATTTCCTTAAAGTCTGATCAAGTAATTACTCTGCTAATCAACTGATAACATGTTTTTTTTTTTTAAGTGAATTGAATGTCTGTTTGTAATTTCAACATAACAGCTTTTTACTGAATTCATATGTGAATATGACAGTACTTATAACAAAACAATTTTTGTTTAATTTTTGTTTGTCTGTCTATTTCTTCTGGCTAATCTACGAACAGTAAAGTCATGGGTTCGAACCCAAGCAGCCGCATTACTTTGTGTAATTTACTTCGTCTCCACCACTACTCTCAAAAAGGAAAACATCGTGAGGAAACCGGCATGTCCTTGAACCAAAAATTCGAAGACATGTGATATCTACCAATCTGCACTGGGCCCTTTCAAAGCCATTCCCCCTCATAGAGAGGAGGCCTGTGTCCTAGCAGTGGGAACATTAATAGCCTGAAGATGATGACGAAGAATTTACGAAACGGTTGGACCGATTTTGATGGGAGTTTTACTAGCCGATAGCTGATGTTATAAAGAGTAATAACTTAGGCTCGATCTAATACAATGTTTATGAACTCTAAAAGCCGACTATGGCGTAGCCAAAAAGAAGGATTATCATTTTAACAGTCAGGTATGTATGTTTGTATTTACGTATGTTCCTCCGTAACACTTGAACTATCCATCCGATTTTGATGAATAAGGTGTCAATCGATTCGTTATTATAGCCCGGGTAACATAGGCTACATATTAACGGACATCAACAATAGGAGAACTCGATTTTACCTTGTAAACCCCGAATGTACTTAATGTGTGATTTTACAGTAGTCTGGTTTTTAAGTTGTAGTCATACCACACAAATTCTTGTTGCTCTCAGCTTTACTGTATAATTAATATCAAACTAGGAATTTATTTATCAAGAATACAATGACTCAAGGTTGTGGGCACTGATGCGTTGCGTTTAGGTCACGGTTACATTTACTACATTCGTTCATACATGTATTGTTTAGTAGGTACTTGTCTGTAACAACCACGTCATTTATGTATTACCCTAAGGTGGAATGTCACTTCATCATCTGCCTAGCCTTTTCCCAACTAAGTTGGGGTCGCCTTTCAGTCTTACCTGATTCAGTTAAATAGCAGTATTTTACATGGAGCGACTGCCTGACCTCCACAACCCAGTTAGTACTGGTTTATATGATAGCCCTTGGTAAGACTGGTTCTCAGACTTTTGGGCCACTGACTACTTGTAACGGCTGTCAAAGATGTACATATGATAGCCGGGAGCAACGGCTTAACGTGCTTTCCGATGCACGGAGGTAACTCGGTAATATGTTATGGGTGGTCACCCATCCACGGACCAACCTAGGCAAGCACGGCTTAACCTGAAGATCGACCCGAGCGGCTGTTATTATTTAGCCACGAGCTCCTAAGGTTGAATGATACTTGTACGCGTCATAAATCGACATCATGAATCATCGCGTGATTTTAATTTAAATGTATTTAAGTATATTTTATTTAAAACACACACCGCATTGACGTATGTAGATACTGTTGGTGGCTTATTAATTAGTTTTTTTTTTTTTAATCGTTATTTATTTGTTTTACAAAACAGCTACTGGTTACAGCTATGGTTTCTTACGTTCTCGTTTTGGAGATATCCTTCAGTTCAAAACCGGCGTGCGTGTATGTGTATATCCCGGTTTCCACCGCGAAAGAGTTGTAACTTGTAATGAGCCGGAAATGGCTAAGCGAAGCGGACTTCGTTTTCATGAAATAGTTTTGCGTTTCCAGGAAAGAGTTAGTCGTCTGATTCCCACCGCAAAAGAGAAATGAAACAAGAATGAGCAGAGCGAGCTCATTTTTACTCATTGCCCGCTGAGTCATTTCCGCTCGACTCTTTGAAAAAAGAAGTCACTTATGGCACAGATTACCTTATGGGTCCGCTCCGGGTGCGCCAAAGTTCACCTAAATTTTCAACTCCGAAAATTGGAAATCCGAAAATGTTCTTCCTAACATTTTTCATCCTAGCAATCACAATTCCTAATCCTAACTACTCTGTCTCTAATGTTCATAATTCCGAAGCATTCAACTTCATAATGTCAGTAGCAATAAACATCTATTATACTTTTATTTGTTTTCCTATATTTTCTCAACATAACCATCTTTTACACTATTATTCAAAGTCATATCTTTTTTGTTTAGATTTCTTTTTATTCATAATAATCAGTATTATATACATTAATTTTGCGTAACTTTATTTTCACATAACATGTATAGCTTATAAGAATAATAGTACCATACAAAATAATAGGGGGGAAAATATAATGACCACTAAAATTAACTTTGTGACCACTAACATCTATCACCTAAAATATCAATTGATCACCAAATTTAGTAAATTGAGCACCAAATTTTAATGAGTTGGTTGATGACAAACTAGTTTTGCTTAGGCTGACTTGGGGCACCCCGACACGGATAGATTAGGTTAGAAGGGTATGGCCGCCATACCCTTCGTGGTTATTTTTTTATAAACCATTCAGAAGTAGGAGCCCAGCGAAGCGGGGCTCCGTCGACCGGGTCTCCCTTGACTCGGATGCAAGAGCATAACGGTTCAATTTCTGGTGGTAAAAAATAATTTTTGGTTCTAATTTCACGATAAAATGGGGATTAATTTTGGTGATCATTTACTGATTTTGGCAACCAAAAGTGATTTTTTTGCCGTTACAGTGTGCTAAATCTGGTGGGTCGTTAATTGTATGCCAAATAATAGTACGGTACAAGTAGTTAAATACATGTTTTCCTATATTTATAGCGGTGTGTACCTGCAAAGATATCCATAGGTTAGGTTAGAACTGCGACCAACTACGTCAAAATGCTACCTCGAAATTAATCGCGAAACTTTTCTAAGTATTTTTTTCATTGTACCCCCGAGACGACACTCTGACCTAAATTTCATTAATTTAAGACAAAAATCAGTGAAACGACCTTTAATCATTCTAAACAGTTGGTTTTTTAGACATAATTATCTCAGGTATAGTTATAGTAATAAATACGTTATGTAAAGCATACTGCCAAATAATAATCATACCCTCAAATTAAAACTTTAAATATCATCTTCTACCCACATATATTATTTATTACACTTTCTGAGTATGAGTGAAAATATTATAGTAATTATGTTTAGGGATAAAAGCGTTATGTTATAAAACAGCAGGAGTTAAAATATATTCACATTAATGATATTATTAATTACAATTTTAGGAAACATGAGTGTTATGAACATCGCCGGTAGCACTACAAATAGTATGAATGAAAACTTTAGGATGAAAAATTTTAGGAAGAGTGATCATTCGGATTACAAATCATTAGGAAGAACAATTTCGGGTAAAGAACTTTAGGTGAGCCAATATGGACCCGTCCGCTCCGCTTGCGGGAGACCGGACTTATGACGAGATGTATATGAACGTGGACGACGCAAAAGGAGTGTGTAAGGACTAAGGATGATACAAGGTGACGTTCGGTTCTTCCTGCCTAGCCCCATGCCGAAAAGGGGAGCGTTATAGAAGCCTAAATTTAGTTGGTAGTGTTGTTAAAACTGATAGAGCAACTAGTGAGTCAACTGTAAAAGCCATAACGACTAGTTTTTATAATGTACACTACCTAGCGAAGTTAATTGCACGCTCCATAACCAGTTATTTAATTGTTAGGAGCTAGCCTTGTGTCTGTTGTGTTGGCAAAAGTACAGCGCCTGCGCACCTACAGCTGCAGTTGAACAGAGACTTGCGCCGAGCTGTGCCGGACTATGCCGACCCCGTGGTTTCTGTAGACTCTTATTAAGGGCTATAAATCCCTCAAATGGCTTAGCATGATCCTCCGTTACGCCTAAAATACTGCAGCATTAATTTTGAAATAAATATATGGTTAAGTTGAGGATTAATGCTAAGTCCTATGTGTGACGAAAACACGATTCCATAAACTTTTCTCGATAGAAAAAAAAACCAAAGTTACCTCCAAATCGAACAATAAACCACTGGTACCTACCTATTCAAAAAGTACTTCAAATTACTTACATCATGAAACTTTGCATACTAACTGAACTAACTATAAAGCAGCTTAGGTATGTGTTTTATTTTGTTAGTCCAATCAATAGATTTTTTGTAAATCGCAAAAAACCACTCATTTCGCACTAGTCGACCCGCAGTGACTGACGTAACAACCGCTTTGTAGTGCAAGCTGATTAGAACTTTATTCTAACAGTATTTCAAACGAAGTTTGAACCAACACAAATAGAGTTGCTAATTTTAGGGTTAGAAGGGCCTTAATTACATAACATAACATCAAGCCAGCCAAGGGGTTAGGCAGAGGAGTACCTAATACTACACCCATATTTCGCTTTTTATGTTTAAATCCCCTGTAATAGCGGGTGAGCCTATTGCCATCAACCGGGAACAAATCTCGACTCCGTGGTTGTTACTGAGAATTCCTTATGGAAAAACCCAATATCAGTTTGCCCGACCCGGGAATCGAACCCAGGACCCCATGCTCAGCAGTCGCGCTAAGGGTAAAAAGCTATAAAGCTTTTGCCCCCGGCTTTGGAAAGGGCAACTACAGAACTCTGTACTTTCACAGTTTTTATGCCTTGTGAATGTCATGTGGCTACATTTCATTGGTGTCTTTGTTTCGACAGTTCAAAAGTGTACAGGCACTTTTTTTTCACAAAATGCCTGTAACTGGCCTACATGAAATAAATGCTTCCTTTTTTGAAGTGAAAACTTCTTTAGGTGCGTTGAGCACTTTTTGGGTGAAGTAAAAACATTGAACTACTACAACTAAAGAAAAAAACAATGTCACATAACCTGAGAAATAGATATAAAAACAAACTTGAAGTCATCAGCGTACGCACTAATTACGGTAGAAAGACCATATTATTTGAAGGAGTTCATCTGTTCAATGAATTACCGGACGATATTAAAGAGTGCGCTAACGTGAATATATTTAAAAATAGGCTTAAGAAACATGTATGTACACTATAACTTCTAATACTCTGGAGGAAATTGTATTGTATTATCTTAATTATTACTTTGTATCTCATTATAAGCGGACTGTATGTTCTTATGAGAAATAAATTTCTTTAAACCGAAACCGAACTCATCGACACTTGACGTAACGTGCGGTTACGCTTCGTAGCACTCGTAGGCGATCCACTCGTAGCACCACATAGGCATGCGCGGGGCATAACCAGTGCTACGACTGGGGCGGGTGTACTTTTTGTTTTCACTTCTATCGGCAGTCCCCAAAGACTGCCCCGATTGTTTTTTCTTTTTTTCTTACTAACATACGAGCATACAAACATTACCTTTAACTAAAAATATTTGCTGTAAGTATTTAGTGACTTTATTCTAATCTATTCAAGATAAAACTACGCATGTTGCTAAATAATAGGAAGTTCCTGAATAACATCATGATAAAATACTTGTTAAAAGTTAATTGTTAATAGAAACATGTAAATTGTATGTTATCACATTCATATTTAATAGGTACATACAAAAAACATTAAAAGATACCATCATTCTCTTCCCCTTCTCCCAATTCATTAGTGGTCGGCGCAACACGTCTCCTTGTCCCACACTTCTCTATTAAGTACTCGTTATCTCATCAGACACCTTGAAAAACATCTATACTATATATATATATATATATAATATTATAAAGAGGAAAACTTTGTTTGTTTGTTTGTTTGTAACGAATAGGCTCAAAAACTACTGGACCGATTTAAAAAATTCTTTCACCATTCGAAAGCTACATTATCCACGAGTAACATAGGCTATATTTTATCCCGCGTACTCCCACGGGAACGGGAACTACGCGGGTGAAACCGCGGGAAGTCAGCTAGTAAAAGATAAATTATTATATCATGCATGGGATGACCCGTTTTTACTTTATACTAGCTAGGTGATCCGTGATGCCTAAACGAATGCCCCAATGATGGCGCATGTTGGATGTAATCTTTGCCTCAGCGCCGACAGCTGCTATTCTAATATCATCCGCCAGACTTTCCCCAACTATGTTGGGGTTGGCTTCCAGTCTAACCGGATGCAGCTGAAGAATAATACGATGAGTACCCCACGTTAAGACTGGTTGTTGCTGTTTAAACCTTCGGGCTTCCGAGGACCCGTAACGACTGTCAAAGATCCAAGAATGACAGTCGAGACCGTGCCCGCTGCGAGGCACGGAGGGGTCTCGTTATGTTAAGACCATCCACGAACTGACCGAGGCAAGCGGGAGCTTAACTTGATCGATCGACCCGTGCTGCTGTTATTACTTAGCCACGCACGAGCCCCTCAACGTGTGGAAACCACTGCTACTATTTCCCATGAGAGTTATTAAATGTGAAAAGCTGAGCGATCCGGGTATCGACCCGGGAATTGAACCCAGGTCCACATTCTCAGGAGTCGTGCTTGCGACCGCTACACCAACGAGGCAGTCATATTCGCGAAAAAGATCTAGGACTGATTCAGCAACCGTTCTCCTAAGACCGATTCGCCATTGAACTGTTCGTCGACAGGATGATTCATTTATTTCCGTTTCCCCAGCAGGGTCTTTCACCTATAGACATTTCGCCGACAGAACCTTTCGCGTCAGTTTCGACGACATCCCTTTCCAGCTACAAAATGTTTCACCGACACGACGATAAACCTATAACTCTTTTAACTACAGACCTTTCCATCTACGACGGAGAATTCGCCGTCAATATTACAAAAAATGCACATAAGGAAAGTGGACGAAATAGAAAATAGACATATTTTAGGGAATTGCTATTTTGGGAAATGGACGATTTGGGAGAGTAGACGTTTTGAATCTAAAGGATATTATCTATCTACAGCTTACTGTGTCTCTACTAACGGCCGAACCCAATAGCCTATCTATCACATACTGGAGATAGAAAAACAAATGAATCAACAGAAGTGTTTCATTTCTGGATGCAGGACGCAGCACCATGTTGAACTCACGTGTTTGTCACGGCCAATGTCCCTTGCGGCCGCGGCGGGCGGTTCATATCTTCACCGACGATATCAACAGGCGTTCCATTATGATACCTACGTCCGTTATCTAACAGTTACATTACTGTGTCGTGGTATCTTGCAATTAGTGGTTACGGTTAATTAATTTAATGATATAAACACTATATAACGCTATCACCTTTAGCTAATAAATGGCTTGACCTACTCTGTTATTTCTCCAATTACTTAATTTCGTACGCATCGATTACTTTAATTTCGTGCGATCAAAATGCTGGGCAGTGGAGAAGATGGGTGAAAAAAGATCGCATGTAGCGGAGGTGAGAATGTTGAGATGGATGTGTGGAGAGACAATATTGGATAAAATACGGAATGAGTATATTAGAGGAAGTTTAAAAGTGGCGCCAGTTACAGAAAAAATGAAAGGAAGTCGTTTGTCTTGGTGTGGGTATGGACTGAGGAGGGATGACGACGTGACTAAGAAAGTGATGGACATGAATGTTGATGGATGGAGAGGGAGAGGAAGACCAAAGAAAAGATGGATGGATTGTGTGAGGAGTGATATGAAAGAGAAAGGAGTAAATGATGACGTGACGTCTGACAGGGGAGAATGGAAGAAGAAAACGTGTTGTCGACCACAAGTAGAATGGGACTTAATTTCGTACGTAGATATTTGGATACCGAAGTTACGACAACAAAAAGAAAACCTTTGTTTGCCAAATCAAAATAACAACCTTCAATAAGTTATAAATAAGCAGTAGATGTCACAACAATGGCTTGCTTGTTTTTATCTGCGGGTTTGCTCTGTGTTTGACTCCGGGAGATAGGGTAGATCTTTAAGTTAAGCCATGCTTACCTTGGTTGGTCCGTGGATGGGTTGGTCACCTGCACATGCAGAATTTCCTCCGTGCCTTAGAAAACATGTTAAGCCCCGTCCCGGCTGCCATTTGTAGATCTTTGAAAGTCGTTACAGGTTGTAGTAAGGCTACTACAACCTGTAACGACGGGTAAAATGATACCCCTTGAGAAGTCAACAAAACAGTCAGTCCCTTAAGTCTGACCAGGCGGTCAGACTTCTCAAGGGGTATCATTTTACCCAGTACTAACTGGGTTGTGGAGGTCAGATAGGCAGTCGCTCCATGTAACATACTGGTATTCAGCTGCATCCGGTTAGACCGACAAATGATGATGATGTCATTTAAAGCCAGTTCTAAAAGAGACATCAGATTAAATGCAACAGTGCCTTTTATGTAAACTTGAATGCACCTAAGTGGCCGTTGCCTTTATCGACTTACGAACAGATCAAATAGCAATGTAGTTTATGGCTCATACGAGTATCTGGCACACTTCTTTGTACTCATATTTATATTTGAACACGTGAGCTTGGAATCAGTTAAATTGGAACTAGATTGCGAGTTTGCGACCAAGTTATGTTATCGTTTCAAAACATGTTGGACGAGCGATTAACGTGATTCGTTGTGCTGGTGGCCTACCATGACGTCTTAAAGCAGGATCGTTTTATTCTTCTTCGAGTGTGGGTAAGAGACGGAGCTATTGGGGACGTCTAGCGCCATCTCTTTCCCTCACAGGAATAAAATTAAAACGATCCTGCTTTAAGACGTCATGGTAGGCCACCAGAAGGCCTAAATAATGCGTGGTAAACGGGTTGATTGGTCATTGGGTGCAGTCCTTGAAATGGGTGATACAAGATCTAATTTGCAACAATTTTGACCCGATAACTTGGGGACATGTGACTGTTCCTAAATTCGCTAGGCTGATAAAATTTTCGTTTTATCCTAATTCATGCTAATATTAGTATTAAGGTCAGTTTCCGGATGTTTTTGAGAAATCGAACTTTTAAAGTTTTTTATAAATTTTCCACCTCATCACCAGACTGGACTATCATCTGCCTAGCTTTTTCCTAACCATGTTGGGCACTCCGTCCAGACTCCAGTCTAACTGGATTCAGCGGTAACAAATTTCAAATTAGGCCTATAATAAACTTGCTGTCCAAATCGCTGACAATTGGCCAAGACGTCCATCCCTCACCAGTTACTTAATAGGTTAGGTAGTAGAAGTGGCGCGTGTCGGTACAGACAGCCGACCAACATAATTATCTGTATGTTAATGGGTGCCAAAAATACCCTTAACGAAGCCGAAAGTTACTTGTTCTCCCCGTCATTGTGATATTTGTTTTGGATCTCTAGAAGGTTCCCTTCTAGTTAAGGAGATATTGAGGTTTTAGAATACAAGTTTTTATTCTTATAACTTTACTTTAAATAAGTCTTCGACCTCCTTTTACTTTTCAATGCATCCGTCAGCAGTAGCACAGTGTTTTGAATGCGTTACATTGAGTCCTGCCGTAAAACGTGTTTTTTTCACCCTTAAAAACAAAGTTTCCCAGCAATAATTTTAGCGTACAGAGGTACAGTTACTTACTTAGTTTTATTTGTATAGAATGCTTGGTTGGCGGCTGCGTGAAGGGTATGGCTAGGTCGGGGTTCGAAACTGCCATCCTGCTCATTAACCGGGACTGATTCCTGATCCTCATTTGTCCGAAGGTACCAGGCCTCGGTGCTCATGCTGACCTTCTTCACGTACATGACCTACCACCTGACGAGGAAGCCGATCTCGGTCGTCAAGTCGGTACTGCACCAGAACTGCTCGGCGCTCGTCCCGCCGCCCGGGACCGACCCGAACGATGACCAGTGGTGTAACTGGGCCCCTTTTAGTGAGTATTGCTATAAGCTAGGGAATTTGTTTATTTCTACATAAAATTGGCCGAAGGAAGGGGAAATTAATAAAAGGAGACTGAAAGTGTGAACTATCTCTTGGCTCGTGGCAAAATGGGAATTAACGAATTAACGCCGCCATCTTGTAATCTCAATTCATTTGGACCATTCAAGTGCTCGCAAATGCTACTGCTGAGCAAGCCTGAAACCCTGGGTTCGGAAAGCACGCCGTTGGTCCCGGCTGTCATTTGTAAATCTTTGACAGTCGTTACAGGTAGTCAGTGGCCTGAAGGTGTGACAACCAGTCTCACCAAGGGGTATCGTATTACCCAGTACTAACTGGGTTGTGGAGGTCAGAAGGCAGTCGCTCCATGTAAAATACTGGTATTCAGCTACATCCGGTTAAACTGGAAGCCAACCTCGACATAGTTGGGAAAAAGCTGTAGACGATGACTATAAATACACTTCTGCTACTTACATAGATACCATCGCTTCTGCGAAGCTTCAATAACCAGTCTAATGCGAGCTTGTAGTAACGACAGAAGAACACTGTAGCACGTTACACTCGCGTGTTACAGATACGAACGACGCGAACGCTCTGCTCGGCGCGCTCGACTCCGCCTTTCTGTTCTCATACGCGGGCGCTATGTTTGTCTCAGGTAAGACCAATATTACAACTATTTAACTATAGGTAACACCAGGATGAAAATGATGGCGCAGAAGCGTGGGGAGCGAGTGTCTGATTCGGTCGGGACATCCGTCGCCCCCGCCACATACCCGTAACGGGTTCACACCTCACTCCCCCACGAGACGCCACACGTCGCTTCAGACCTCGCTGCCCCCGACGCACGTGTGCGAGGCTTTCAGAGGTCAGGGCAGAAGCTAGAAGGTATGCCATATTCCTTCTAGCTTCTGCCCGTTAATTAATAATTAATTAGAAAATAATTACTTGTAAAAGAATGCATGGCCATGGTGTGTATGCATCGTTTACGCCCTCGACTGTGAAGGTCGTCGGTTTAATTGCTCATCGAGACAAATATTTACATAGTCTGCAGCTGTTTTAATGAACGTGTATGTTTTTATAGTAATTAATTTACGTCATAATTAAATTAACCTTTAACTATAGTTTGACAAGGCTCAAAATTGAGTTAGTTATGCAACTCTTGACCTTTCTTCTTCTACCTTTATTTTGTGTTTAGCGTCAAACCTGCCCGCGTAGCATGACCACCGTAGAAACAAAAGAGAATCGACAAAATGATAAACAAAGGATTTCTCTTTCGTCTCTACGGTGGGCATGCTACGCGGGCAGGTGTCAGAGTTTCTATGCCGCCATGGGCCTCTGACTTGGCTTTACATGTCGTCGAGAAATATCTCTCAGGCATGCTGGTTTCCTCACGATGTTTTACTTCACCGAAGCAAGTGATAATTAAGTATACAATACGAACTCGAATCCGAGACATCAGAGGTGCGTATCTTGGGTTCGAACTTGAGACCTATGACTGGCAGTTCGACGTTCACAACACTAGGAGAATACAAATTAGTTCCGCATAGATATAAGTCTGTTATAGGTCGCGGTACGAAAGTCTAGCGGTGACCGTTATTGCGCAGAAGTAAAAAATAAGAATGTCTTGGGGCGTGCGTTGCGCCGATTAGATTGGCTCTCCAGTCGTATAACATGCGCAGATATCCCCTCTACGTTTCGTTCAGCGCTAGACTTACGTGCCGCGACCTGTAGTTTCCCTAAAATGAAGTAGTGGGTGTACTCTGTCTAAGCCTACGGGTATTAATGGCGTGATGTGTGTTCCAGGTATGGTAGCAGAGAGGGTGGACCTCCGATACTTCCTATCGCTAGGGATGCTGGTCTCCGCCATCTTCTGTTACCTGTTCGGCATCGGGCGCACTTACAATGTACATAACATATCATACTATCTGTTGGTGCAGGTTAGTACTCACATATTTACAGATCATTATAATCGGTCCCCTGCCCTTAACTTAATTTATTTAGGGTCGGCACAGCGTGTCTTATGTCGTACAGAAACTCACGTTTGTATTATATAAATTGAAGTCGCAAAATCTCCGACTCCTAAGATACAGCTTAGGTCTGCGTGCCTAGTTTAAGAGCCCGGAAACCTGAGGATAATTTTAAAATTGGTAGTAGGTACAACCCACTGTCTGTTTCCATATGCGATGATCTATGTTGTTGTTTTTGTTATGTACTGATAAACTTATATTATTACCTATATATTACTCGTCATCTCAGTAATCACCTCCTTTCTGGCATAAATCCCAATATCTCCGTAACTAGAAGGTTCCTAGGTATGGTCCACAACAAAAAAATGATCGTAATGACGAGGAGAACAAGTGCCTTTCGGCTACGTTAAGCGTTTATTTACACCCATTAAATAGCCATTAAAGTACATGCCTATTTTGCTGTACCTAACCGAATATTATATTTTAACAACAACTCGATGTAATTCCAAGAGTTGAGTGACGTATGGCGATCTGCGACTGGAGTACGTGTCAGGGGCCCTACTCTCTAACGTCCGTCCGTCTTTATCCGTCTCACTCACTCGCACTCATCTGCAGACGTGCGCGAGAGAGACGGTTAGAGACGGACGGACACGGTAGAGAGCCTACTCTCTACCGTCCGTCCGTCCGTCCCTATCCGTCTGGGTGACCCACAACATAACAGAGAGAAGTTTGTGAGGTGTGTGTCCAGCGCGACACACGCGATAATCACTGACGTTACTGAAGCGCATACATTTTCTAGTTCATTTGTATTGGTATTCAGGTAAAAAGCGTTTGGTAATTGAGGATGTGTAATAGTTTCGCTCACTTTCCAGGCTGGGGCAGGCATAGCGCAGACCACCGGCTGGCCCGGCACGGTCGCTATCGTGGGCAAGTGGTTCGGCAACAGCAAGAAAGGGCTCATCTTCGGCATATGGAACTCTCACACCTCGCTGGGAAATATATTGGGTGAGTTGTAGGACCTGTACTGGGGGCTCGTGACGAAGGAACAATGACCGTATAAAGCTATATTCTAGGTTAAGCAACATTTGACAGAGCTCAGCTAAGAATGGGTGACCATCCACCGTAATATAATGCAACACAAAAGAGTAGAAATTAAATGAGGGCGCTGCGATCGCTCAGGTGGCAACCCAGTTAGTACGACCTAGCTGATCTTGATACTTGATTATTATTATTGGTCTAATAGCTATAAATAATGAGAAAATAATTATTTTAAATAAGTATGTTTATTAATTCATTGCTTTCAATAAGTTCCTCATAGATAATAAATAGATTTGGTACGTAATAGTAATAAAACTACAAGTTCACTCAAATATATATTATGAGGGGCGACCTTTTCTGTGTATAGCTGGAGTCGAGAATTTCCCGCCGTTTTGCACAATTCTGCGCACTGTGCTTACAGAAACACCTAAAACAAACAAAGCATGTTATTAACATAAGCTTATAGATACAACTTTAAATTAGTGCTCTATCTTCATAAATAATATAACTGCTGTCAGTCCGACGAAAAAAGTCCCGTGCAAATATGTTCATAACGTGAAAATATTTTAAAATTGTT
Source organism: Xestia xanthographa (assembly GCA_905147715.2). Classification (NCBI taxonomy): domain Eukaryota; kingdom Metazoa; phylum Arthropoda; class Insecta; order Lepidoptera; family Noctuidae; genus Xestia; species Xestia xanthographa. The sequence continues at coordinate 23,310,399 of LR990667.1, forward strand.
TCTTTCCATTAGTCGGTTGCTTCAACAAATATGGTATAGCAAAAAACGTATTTGGTAATACGCAATTAATTACATTAAATGTTGTTGCCTTACTATCAATGTTGTAAAGTCGCGCTATAACTACAAGGGTATTTGTTTATCTTAGCATAACCTCAAAAATGGTAGACAACTAATTTGTAAATATTATTTAGATCGAAAATTTTGCTCCCTGAATGTAATAATCGTTTGTAATTAACGTTTACTGCAACTTTCAAAAGTTACTTACCAGTAAAATCTGTTGTACGATGGCAAACATCTTCGAAGTAGGATAGCAGCTTCCCAGCTTGTAATTCGGTCAAACACCGCATGAAAACTTAAACATTATATCACGGGCACCTCCACGAATTACCTTATTCATAATATGTCGCTGTTTTCCTGTCCACACTCAGAAATAACACACAAAAACCAAAATTCTAATGAAAAAAGAAACCGATCGAGAAGAATTGACAGCTCAAGTACTAATTTTAGATGTTGCCAGAAAATGGAAAATTTTAGTTCCCAAATATTTAATTTCTACTCTTTTATGTTGAGCTATATTTTTGTCATAAGTGTAATTTTCATGGCATGAGTTGTCGCTGATAATTTCAAAGCGTCGTCGGTGCTTTAAAAATTTCATCGGATCTACTAAAGTAGGTACAATGCCTTGTTGGTACAAGCCCCATTTGTTCAGCTGATTTATTTATCATTGTGACATACCCAACATCACATGCAGTACTACATCTGTTGGCATCCCCAACATTTTATTAATTATAATGTTGTCTTGCAACACTTAATATTCTGTCATGTTGTGTCAATGTCATTTTTATGTCACATCAACTGTCAGTCAGTTCAAGAAATATAGCACCTCGATTGTCTCCATGAACAAGTCACGTTTTTTATTCCAAAAACCTCCTCTCAATACTACCAGCCTTAAACCCTGGAAATACAATCCTCAACAACATCACACATTAACTTAAGCATGTTTCCCACGGGACAATGCAGAATTAACCGGCGTGCATGTATGACCACATGTGGGACCGTTCAAGTATTACGTAAGCACTATAGGGGGCGGGGGGGTCTATGCTTTGCTTATTTTTGATGACATGGGGGGTAGGGGGTTCTAGATGGTGATTACGTCAACAGTAATTATTTACTGCTGACGTAATTTTCTTCATTGGATGCTGAAAGCTAAACACAGAACCAAATGGAATTCTTTGGAGGAGGCCTTCACCTAAAAAGGGGAAATAATTAGGGGGGGGGGAGGTAAATAATTGTAATAAATCTGCTAATCTGCTTCCGTAATACTTGAACGGCCCCTGTATGGACGTGGATGAGGCGGCAGGAGTATGTAAGGCGAGAGTTATGAGTGTACGTATAATAAGTCTGAATGCTTGCCTCAGGTACAATAATGGCGGCCGAGTACGTGGACTCGGACTGGTCGCTGTCGTTCATCTACCCGGGGCTAGTGATGGGGGCGGTGGGGGTCGTGGTGTGGCTGTTCCTCACCCCCGACCCCAAGCTCGTGGGGCTGGGGGCCGCTGTCGACACTCGGCGCTCGGTAACTACACAATTGTTTCAATCGACCATTTTATTTTGATGAATCAGTTTCAAACAAACATTTCCTAACTAACCGGTTCAATCAATCACTTTTAGAAAGAGAAAAAATAATTTAAAAAAAAAAACCCGACTGCGTATAAACTAAGTAATAACTTTACGTAAAAACTGATAAGAAAAAAACAAGTTCAGGAAACAGGACATATTCACAGCAACAGTTGGGACCCATATTCATATTGGATCAGAAGTCGGGTTTTTTATTTTACACTTTATAGTTAGAGTTACCTACTTAAATAGGGTATACCATTTTAAAATTCTTATGATGAGCCCTTTATCGAGCCGTTCAGGCTGCAGAGCGTGCCAAACATTTCAATTTAGCGCCAAAAATCCGCCATTTTGTTTTTTTATTATTTTGATATATCCAGTGTCACTCTCACAGTAAATACCAAGCAATGATATTCTAACAAACAGATATGTTATACACCTACAAAACCACCGAAAAAAGTGTGCCGCGGGGAAGAGCCAGCTCACATACACGCAGTGACGCAGAATAAAGGAAAAACAGGCCAATTGACACGTTTTCGAGTCTTCACGATTGCGCGCTCATAACATATCTGTTTAATTAAATATCATTGATACCAATTTAACGACACCTCTCGAGCTAAAACCCATTAAGCCGTTCAGGCCACAGAGCGTGCTAAACAATTATGCACAATCATACATTCTCTCGAAAAACATAACCCTCATTCTGGCGCAGTCGGATAAAAAATAATTTGTTTGTAGGGAATGATTTTAAAACGGAAACAGAAAGCATTCATTTTAATCTCCCTTTTTGTTAAATCAATCATTTAGAACAACTGCAACATTACAAAGTAAAATAAAAAAAAAATGTGTAGAAACTAATCCACACAGGACAAAATACTAACCATACACATAGCTAGAATAGCTCAAGCTGTGAAAAAGAAGCGATACTATTGGTCAGTTCCACACACATCCGTCGTTCATCTCTGGTGAACAAGCAGCCTAACTGGTGACATTAACATTGATGTGTACTCCATCCGCCAGCCCTCCCGCCTGTCCACGCGCTCCGACGAGGAGGACGAACCGGAGGACGACGACGCGTCCTCCGTCGTCGTGGGAGATCAGGTAAGCAATCAATCTGATGTGACACTGAAGGGACTGCGCATTTTATGACGTTATTGAGAGTTGTCGTTATAAGGTGAGAAGAAAAATCTGTATTAGAAAAAACTTTTTCGTCAATACACAGTGATCAATGCACAGTGATTTTCTCTTACTTGCCATGTTTACAGTTTGAAAGTTTGTGAGCAACTAAGAATATGATAACGTATAATTATATAATCCATGACTCCTACTAACAACAGTCTACACGTGCAAGCAATCCCAATTTATAAATAAACTAGCGGACGTCCCGCGGTTTCACCCGCGTAGTTCCCGTTCCCGTGGGAGTACGGGCATAAAATATAGCCTATGTTACTCAGGGTGAATGTAGCTTTCTAATGGTAAAAGAATTTTTGAAATCGGTTCATTACATCCGGAGATTACCCCTTACATACAAACTTACAAACAAATGTTACCTCTTTATAATATTAGTATAGACTAGCGGCCGTCACGCGGTTTCACCAGCGTAGATCCCGTTCCCGTGGGAGTACGGGGATAAAATATAGCCTATGTTACTCAGGGTGAATGTAGCTTTCTAATGGTAAAAGAATTTTTGAAATCGGTTCATTACATCCGGAGATTACCCCTTACATACAAACTTACAAACAAATGTTACCTCTTTATAATATTAGTATAGACTAGCGGCCGTCACGCGGTTTCACCAGCGTAGATCCCGTTCCCGTGGGAGTACGGGGATAAAATATAGCCTATGTTACTCAGGGTGAATGTAGCTTTCTAATGGTGAAAGAATTTTTGAAATCGGTTCATTACTTCCGGAGATTACCCCCTACATACAAACTTACAAACAAATGTTACCTCTTTATAATATTAGTATAGAAGAACGGTTCGGTGTGTATGATGCGGACAGCCGAGTTTATTTATTACGGGCTAGGATAATAAAGCGACAAAAGAACGTACACAGCTATTTAATTGTTGTCGTTATTGAGAGTGGGTGTAATGCTATTATAGAGTGTATCATTGTATGGAAGACAAGCTAAACCAACCGAGGCTGTGTGATTTCGACGCTTTAGGGAGTTTGTCGTTAAATCGAATGCCGTTACATGGAGTTTACACTGTAATTGTAAAGGCACAATTCTAGAATTAAGTTTTAACATTTATTGAGCGGCAATTAAATAATATTTGTCTTTATTTCCAGTCGGCGAGCTTGCGACCGAACAGGCATTCGTCTAATGCAGCACAAGTAAGTATCTACATACTTCTATACAAATAAATACAATAGAAGTGTCTGTTCGCAATTTCAAAATAACAACTTTTTACTGAATGCATGAAAGTGCAACACACAACACATGCACACTTAAGTACAACATTCACTGTCACGTCTTTTCGATTTAGAATAATATTCTAAAAAATCATCTTTTACTAAGTTATCTGCACTAGACCTTTCCTAAATATCAGAAAGATTTCAAATAACTTGTCATACAAAGTTTTTAAATTTTCTGTCGTTGAACATAATTATTTCTATTTTCTACACACCATTACATACTATTATTTTATTCTGTATAGCTGACGTCCCGCGGTTTCATCCGCGTAGTTCCCGTTCCCGTGGGAGTACGGGAATAAGATATAGCCTATAGCACTCACGAATAATGTAGCTTTCTACCAGTGAAACAATTTTTAAAATTAGTTCATTACTTCCGGAGATTACCCCCTACATACAAACTTACAAACATACAAACTTACAAACAAATGTTACCTCTTTATAATATTAGTACCTATAGATATTCTGTATACGCTCGTGTGTTTATTTTATTTTCATTTAAATAAAATGTCGCAAAGACGGGGAGAATACGTGCTTTTTGGCTTCGTTATCGATCTGTGGCTCTTTAAGTCAACTGATACTACAAAATCAAAATCAAAAAAAATATTTCACATAATGTAGGCCTAGATGGGAACTTATAAAACGTCGAAAAAGGTGCACGTTTCGCGTTGGTCGTTTCCATGGAGAACAACCGGCAAGAAACTCCATGGTTACTCTTTTCAAATCATTTGGTATTACAATATGTTTATGTTACAGCATTAGTACTTAAGTATAAGGCCTGACAATACGTCGTTGCTTACTATACAAAAAACCTAAAACAGAAAAATATTTAACAAAAGTTAACAAGCATCTGGGAATCTACAAAGCCTACAATGACTACCAGATGACACAAGCGGGACCCGCGGGTCCACTCGACCTACTGCAAATTTGTATTGGTCAACTGGACCCGTTGACCAATTTTGTGATTTGTATAGTCAAGTAGAAATGTTTTCTTGATATTAATCTATGTCTATCATTTGGAGCCAATTATACTAAGAGGTGTCCCGGACATACTCGAAAGCTCAATTGGCTTTGTCTTGTTCTGTTACCCTGTATCCGACATCCGTATACTCCCGGCACACCACCGGCTTTGTCACCACTGGCGTCAAATGGGATAAAATCCCGATTGTAGCCACTGCCGACAAACGCGAAAAAAAGCGCGGTGTCGCTGTCGCGCGCTCTCTCTATCTGTTACACCCTTTAGGTTGATGTTACATTACGTGTTATGTCTGTACTCGCAGCCAGAAGAGGCGACGGAGCGCACGTCTCTGCTCCGCGCGTCCCCCGAGAGCGTGGTGTCGCTGTCGCGCGCTCTCTCTATCTGTTACACCCTTTAGGTTGATGTTACATTACGTGTTATGTCTGTACTCGCAGCCAGCAGAGGCGACGGAGCGCACGTCTCTGCTCCGCGCGTCCCCCGAGAGCGCGGTGTCGCTGTCGCGCGCTCTCTCTATCTGTTACACCCTTTAGGTTGATGTTACATTACGTGTTATGTCTGTACTCGCAGCCAGAAGAGGCGACGGAGCGCACGTCTCTGCTCCGCGCGTCCCCCGAGAGCGCGGTGTCGCTGTCGCGCGCTCTCTCTATCTGTTACACCCTTTAGGTTGATGTTACATTACGTGTTATGTCTGTACTCGCAGCCAGAAGAGGCGACGGAGCGCACGTCTCTGCTCCGCGCGTCCCCCGAGAGCGCGGTGTCGCTGTCGCGCGCTCTCTCTATCTGTTACACCCTTTAGGTTGATGTTACATTACGTGTTATGTCTGTACTCGCAGCCAGAAGAGGCGACGGAGCGCACGTCTCTGCTCCGCGCGTCCCCCGAGAGCGCGGTGTCGCTGTCGCGCGCTCTCTCTATCTGTTACACCCTTTAGGTTGATGTTACATTACGTGTTATGTCTGTACTCGCAGCCAGAAGAGGCGACGGAGCGCACGTCTCTGCTCCGCGCGTCCCCCGAGAGCGCGGTGTCGCTGTCGCGCGCTCTCTCTATCTGTTACACCCTTTAGGTTGATGTTACATTACGTGTTATGTCTGTACTCGCAGCCAGAAGAGGCGACGGAGCGCACGTCTCTGCTCCGCGCGTCCCCCGAGAGCGCGGTGTCGCTGTCGCGCGCTCTCTCTATCTGTTACACCCTTTAGGTTGATGTTACATTACGTGTTATGTCTGTACTCGCAGCCAGAAGAGGCGACGGAGCGCACGTCTCTGCTCCGCGCGTCCCCCGAGAGCGCGGTGTCGCTGTCGCGCGCTCTCTCTATCTGTTACACCCTTTAGGTTGATGTTACATTACGTGTTATGTCTGTACTCGCAGCCAGAAGAGGCGACGGAGCGCACGTCTCTGCTCCGCGCGTCCCCCGAGAGCGCGGTGTCGCTGTCGCGCGCTCTCTCTATCTGTTACACCCTTTAGGTTGATGTTACATTACGTGTTATGTCTGTACTCGCAGCCAGAAGAGGCGACGGAGCGCACGTCTCTGCTCCGCGCGTCCCCCGAGAGCGCGGTGTCGCTGTCGCACGCTCTCTCTATCTGTTACACCCTTTAGGTTGATGTTACATTACGTGTTATGTCTGTACTCGCAGCCAGAAGAGGCGACAGAGCGCACGTCCCTGCTCCGCGCGTCCCCCGAGAGCGCGGTGTCGCTATCGCGCGCTCTCTCTATCCCGGGAGTGCTGGAGTTCTCTTTCTCGCTCTTCTTCGCGAAGCTCGTCAGCTACACGTTCCTGTATTGGTTGCCGAGTTATATCAGATTTACTTTACGTAAGTGGAAATTACATTATTTTTACTATAGGTATAGAAGAATGCTTGCCTTTTCCTCTATAACTGGTTCTTATTGCACTACGATTAGGTTAAGCATGCAATGTATCCACGTGGGTTTTTTTCATTTTTCACGTGTGCGGAAATAAACCTTTCCACAGAAAACTATACTTACTTATACTTAAGTCCAAATTGGTCCAAATTTTCAATGCTATATCTAAAGAAATAAAGGATAAGATTCTTCTCCTTTAACCAACCCTGTTTGCGAATGGGTGGCTCAACTGATCAACTCACAGGAAGTTTATTAGTGTCTGTAAATAGTTTATTAGAGATAATCGTTTGGATTTTCGAGTCAAGTAATGTCTGTAATTTCGACTACCATCTTCCTATCTACCAACAATAAAGAATCATGACGTGCGTCGCCCGGTGAGGGATTAGAAGACAATATGGCGGATGGCGTCGATATTTGGGGATAGGGTTCCTGCTACTGCTTTCCCTGCCGTAACATGTACATGACGCATAGAATGCTGATAATACTGCAGGTATCAGGACACTTGCGCGAAAGACAGTTGCGTGAAGGACGTTTGCGCGACTGAACTTCTGCGCGACTTAATGGCCACTGAGGTTTTCTCTGTAGAGTAAACAACATTACGCCTGTTATTTATTACTTGAAGGGGGAAACTTTTTGGTTTTTCCTTTATGGCTGTAGTTTTCGTGGTTTTCGGGGTCGCTGATAAGAAAAATCCGGTCAAAATGAAAGTTCAAGATGGCGCTTACAAAATAATAGGCAAAAGGCCTTGTACAAATTCAATTTTGAGCTCATTTGTTATATCGAAAACCACGAAAACGACACCCATGACGGAACAACAAAAAAAAAACCACCAGAAGAAAGCGCAGAAGTCCATGCGTGCATATGTCTTTTCGCGTTAGTATCCGTTGCGCAAATATCTTTCGCGCAACAGTCCCAGATCCTATAGTGCATTCTATACAGGGTGGATGGGAGAGCGACGCACAATGGTTAGTTACCACGTATTCAGTACACCATTCTGAAACCCCCACATAGAAATTTACCATCGGTAATTTTATACAAAATCAGCAGTTTCATACATTTTGACCTGTGTGCTGTGTTTTTAACAACCGACGAAAACTGTATACTGAATAATATTATTGTTCACACAGTTGTTCAGTTATTTGTTGTCGTTTGTAGCGGACCTGTCAGCGCGGCAGTCAGGCGAGCTGAGCACAGTGTTCGACGTGGGCGGCGTGACCGGCGCCATCCTGGCGGGGCTGGTGGCGGACTGCAGCGGCTGCCCCGCGCTCGTGTGCGTCGCCTTCTACGCAGCCTGCGCGCCCATGGTGAGCGACACTATCCGCACTATCGGCACTCACAGTTCGACGTGGGCGGCGTGACCGGCGCCATCCTCGCGGGGCTGCGGTGAGCGGTTCTGAGGCATGAGTTCGACTCGCCTGCACCCACATTTTGTACAGGGTGATTGCCATTGGTGAATTTTTATTCAAACAAATTAAATTTAGCGACCAGTACTCTAATAAAAATCCTATCTATCGACCTCATTTTCGTTATCAGCGACACCGAAAACAACGAAAACGACACCCATGACGGAAAAACCAAAAACTTTTCTCAGTGCCATCTTGTATTTTAATTTTTACCTCATTTTCCTTATCAGCGACCCCGAAAACAATGAAAACGACACCCGTGATGGAAAAACCAATCTTTTTCCTTGGATTTTCATTTTGACCTCATTTTTGTTATCACCGACCTCGAAAACCATGAAATCGACACCCATGACGGAAAAACCAAAAAGAATCCTCGGCGCCATCATGGATTTTCATTTTGACCTCACTTTCGTTGTCAGCGACCTCGAAAACGATTCCCATAACAAATTTTTTATCATTAGCTTATATTGTCCCTCTGCTGGGCAAAGGCCTCCCCCATAGCCTTCCATTCCTCTCTCCGTGCGGCTTCCTCAGGCCAATCTCTAACAAACGCCTCTAAGTCGTCACTCCAGCGTTATCTAGGCCTTCCTCGACGACGATGCCCGTCTTCTGGCACCCACTGTGTGACGACTCTGGCCCATCGGTCCTGATGCATTCGACAGACATGGCCCGCCCACTCCCACTTCGTTCGTGTCCGTTTCGACCGCGTGGCCACGGCGTTTTTTTAAACAAAAACTGCCAATTTTTTTGTAAAAGTTGATTCCCAACCGCGCGGCCACGGAGATCTTTAAAACTAAGCGTTGCAGACACCTGAAATTTATAAATAACAGATTGAATTTGTAATAAATTTGTAAAAATAAACAAAAAAATCCTAGGTTTATATTTCAGGAGCTGTAAGACTAAAACATTCACCGTTTCGATGGCGCGGCCCTCATGGCCGCGCCATCGAAACGGTGAATAACACGTTATCGCCGATATCTCGCTGAAAAAGCATCGTAGAGGTCTGAAGTTTTTTGTAAAACACAGATTTGAATTTGTCAAAACTGGTATAAATATTTCAAAAAGTCCTAGGGTTATATTTTAGGAGCTGTAAGACTACAAACCCATGGCCGCGCCATTGAAACGGTGAAAAATACGTTATCGCCAATGTCTCGCTGAAGAAGCATCGCAGAGGTCTGAAGTTTTTTGTAAGCAAAAAACTTCCACCTATTACATTAAAAATTATTTTTCAAGGATTATAAATTAAATTAAAATGATAAGAAACAAAAACATGTTTATTTCTTTAAAAATCACATAAATCACAGATTGTCATGACAGTTTCATGTACTGGCAACACTAGCCAATGTCAACATCGGTCCGCAAGTTTATATTTAATTTTAATGTTTTTTCTATCTAAAAGTAACCAAAATAGTGTTTATAATACTCGGTGCATCGTAGTACACTAGTGACAGTATTAACTTGAGTAAATTCTGTGTATTATGTTAAATGTGAAGAAAACATTGTTTTGACTAAAGTGACTTGAAACATTATTCTAACAAACCTATAAGCAGTGAAATAGTGTGCCTAAAGATGGAAATTACCAAAAGTGACTCTAACTAACAAGAACAGAATTCCAAAAAGTGTTAAATACAAAATCAGTTGATAAAAACCAGTAGTGCATTTAAAACTTTTCTTGTCGCAATGCAAACAAACCACAGCTGATTCATCACTGGTGACATTGACCAATCACAAACGGCTGGAAATATTTTGACATAAAAAGTTTCGTTCGGTAACCGATGTCACGCAACTTGAACACGAGTCTTTTAGCGCTACGTTAAATTGGGGTTGCCAATTAATAAAAAAAACTATTATTTAGTAGAAATTGATCCACCTACACCATCATCCGAAAAACAAGAAGTTAAGACTGGCCCTTCTTCAAGATTTCAAATATGAAGTACCTAGAAAATATAACATTTCGCCGTACGCGCGTTCGAAACAATTCGGACCCTGCTCCAGACGACAATGACTCAACATCACATATAATCGAGTGCACTGCTAGTAGCATGCCTGACTTATCAGTTGACGACGACTATGATCAAGTACGAGCTTTAAAGGAAGAAATTCAAAAACTTGTATCTCAATTAGATAGTGCTCACAAGGAGATAGATATATTGAATCTAGAAAATAGTAAACTTAAGTGCACAAATGAAGACTTGATTAAGAAAAACCAATTATACAAAAAAGTAACAACAATTAGCCCAATTAAAATAAACCAAAGTACTCCAAAGCGAAATCCTCATCTTACAAACTGTAAAACAAAACAAACACAAACTGATGTACAGCTATATATACCCAAAAGCACACAACAGAGTTTTGTTCAACAAATTAAAATAAATAAACCGCCATCTGAAGGCTCTTACTTACCAGACAAGGAACCTAAGGTTGTCTACAATGTTCTGCCATCACACATAACTACAGAGGGCACCACGACTACAGAGCACGCAATAGGATCGACGACTCAACATAAACTAATTTTGGAAAACACATTTTTCAATAAAGTATGTATAATTAGTGCTAATAATGTAAATAATATATTAGGAATAGCCGAAAACACTTTCCCGAACGCCAAAATCTGTCACTACTGTATGCCCAATGCGGGTACAGCAGAGCTCCTCGCATCATTGGACAAGAAATTAGTAGATTATACTTTAAATGACTTTTGTATAGTCCTCCTCGGCGAAAAAGACTTTTTAGAATCCAATAATTATGAAAAATTGGTTAATCACATAAAATGTAAAATCGAAAATGTAATGCATACTAATGTTATTCTATGTTCTCCTAATTTTAAACTTAATTGGAATGTTAACTTATTTAATACTAGAATAGAAGCTTTCAATCGACTTTTGAACCAAAGTAATCAGACTTTTAAATATGCGTGTTTGTTTGATACCAACAAACACCTGGAATATAATTATAAAATGTTTTCTAAACATACAGGCAAAGTTAACAATAGGGCTATTGTAAATATCTTTCAGAACTTAAATCGCTACATACAGCTATCAGTAGACTCTGAATATGAAAATAACCGTGATAGTTTAAGTATAGTTGATAAGCACGAAATCAGTAAAATCGACCAGTTACAACCTGGTACCATTCCCTACTACTTTAAAAAAAAGATAATGGTGGATAGAGATATATTTTTTCGTGGATAAACATCTGTCAACTGTAGCACATCTAAACGAGTCTGTAGATAGTTCAGTGTCGAATCGTTTAAACATTTTTCATCAAAATATGTGTGGCCTGAATAATAAAAAAGATGTGTTAGAAATATATCTAGATAGCTTGAGTAGCCCCTCGAATTACTTGTGTATTAGTGAGCATTTTCTTAACGAAGACCTAGTTAATTTGTTAAATCTTTCAAAGTACAATGTTGCATCGTATAATACCAGAGTAAATAAGCTGAGAGGAGGGACTATCATCCTAGCAGAAACGGATAGGGAATTCGAGGAACTGCCCATTGCCAAAAAAATATATAAAATGGACTGTTTTGAAATATGCTGTGTCAAGGATGTTTCAACTGGCCTGTCTGTGTGTTGTTGTTATCGTACGCCTTATGATAAAAACTTAGACACTTTTATGGTAAGGCTCGAAAAACTATTAGAACATTTCTTTAACAAGAACTGTGTTATTTGCGGTGATTTTAATATTGACTTATCAACTGACAATAAAAAAACAAACGACTTATTAAATCTATTGACATGTTACAATTTTAGACCTCTAATTAGTACAACTACATTTATTCGAAATGACTCACGATCTTGTATAGACAATATCTTCACCAATCTGTCAGATGAATGCGTTATAAGTTGCGAAGTTGACCACAATGGCTTGGCAGATGGACATGCAGGACTACTATGCAGTACAGCATTCAGAAGTAGCGAAGTAAGTAGGAATACAAAAACCAGTAGTGTCCAAATCACCAAACGGATTTTTAATGCAAATACAAGGAGCAACTTTAGAAATTTGCTATTAAATCACGACTGGAGTGATTTCGGAATAAACTCATTTTTAAAGCAATTCGAAGAAATGTTTACACGCTGTTTTAAGAAAAGAAAACTACAGGTACACTTAACGCGTAACACGCAGGTGCGCTGGATTACTAAGGGTGTAAAGGTCTCTAGTAAGATGAAACGATTTTTAAATTCTGGAATGGGGAATAGACAAAATGTCACTCTTATTGACTATAGGCAAAAATACTTAACTCTGTACAGGAAAGTAATAAATATGGCCAAAAAGCTATCAGTACAGTCTGAATTATTAAAATCTACGAACATCTCAAAAGATGTTTGGAAAGTTATAAACAAACATAGAAACAAGAGTGCCAAAAACAATACAAAACTAATTTTAAAATTAAATAATATGATTGTGTCAGAACCATCTGATATTGTGAATATCCTTGCCCAGCAGTTCAACCTTAAGCCATCAGCTACTACATGCACAGGGGCTGCCATGGATATTCTACGCAAAAGTGCAAAAAGAGTTACTAATGACCTTATTCTAGACCCTGTCACCCCCCCTGAAATATTCAAAATAGTGCAAAAAATGGACGACAAAAAATCTTGTGGCTATGATGACATAAATATAACAGTAATTAAGGACAATATAGATGTATTAGCGGAACCTTTAAGCATTTTTTATAATAAGTGTTTTGATGAAGGAATTTTTCCAGATCAACTGAAGATAGCCAAAATAATACCTGTACACAAAAAAGGTTGTAAAACAGACCCTAAGATGTATAGACCAATCTCATTACTACCCATTCTCTCAAAAATTCTTGAAAAGCTAATTAAAACTAGATTACTCAGACATTTCAATCAGAATGGAGTGTTAAGTAGAAGACAATTTGGTTACCAGAAAAACGTTGGGACACAAGACGCAATTTTGACTTTAATTAAGGACGTAGTTAGCAGATTAGACGACAAGCAGAAAGTAGCTGGGCTTTTCCTAGATTTAAGTTCAGCATTTGACACGGTGGATCACAATCTACTGCTTGAAAAACTTGAGCACTACGGTGTCAGGGGCAAAGTATTGACACTTCTCACGTCATATTTAAAAAACAGGAAGATGTTCGTGGAGATCAAAGCCGTGGTGTCACGGAAAAATTCCTCAGGAAAAAGTTGTTCAAGTGAAGAAACTTACAGGTCTCAATTGTCTCCAGTGCACACTGGCGTACCACAAGGCTCCATATTAGGCCCGATATTTTTTATTGCGTTTATAAATGATCTCATACAACACATGAGGGAAGAAGCTGCGGGATCTATCCAGCTTGTGGTGTTTGCCGATGATACCAATGCCGTTGTCTCGGCTGACAATATACAAACTCTTAATTCCATTGTTAATGAAACCTTAGACATCTTCCACAGCTGGTTTGCTGTTAACGGTCTTAAACTTAATGCCAGTAAAACTAATGTTATGCTTTTTCGTTCTACTTCCAATAATAAGGATAGCATCAACTGCGTCATAAATGGAGAAACAGTGAACGTGGTCCAGGTGGTTAAGTTTCTAGGAGTTTATATCGATAGCCAGTTAAGGTGGAAACAAGAGCTAACACACCTGGAGAAAGCAATTAGTTCTGCCTGTTACGTATTGAGAAGTCTAAGAAACGAGGTAACCATAAAACATTTGAAAATGGTCTATTACGCATTAGTTGAGTCAAAACTGAGATACAGCATACTTTTTTGGGGAGGAAGTTATGATTACAATACTCAAAAAGCTTTTGTGATTCAGAAAAGAGCAGTCCGAACCATAGTTAGAATTCAACAGCAAGAATCATGCAAGCCTCATTTTAATGAGTTAAATATACTGACTGTCCCAAGTTTGTACGTTTTGGTCCTGCTTAGCCACTTATCAAAGTACATCTTTGAATATGAGACTGAAGATGAAAGGCAAAAAAGAGAGAGTACAAGAAGAAAGGATCTACAGATGAAGCAAGTGCCTCACCTGAATGTTGCAAAGCATAGCGCCTACCACAAGTCTATAAAAATTTTCAATAAACTGCCAACAGAAATAAAAACTCAAGTATATACAAGTGGGTTTCAGAGTACGCTTAAACGGTTCTTGTTAAACAAGTGTCTATATGCTATTGATGAATTATGAAATAATACAATATTCGAAAGTATAATTTTCTATAATGACTTGAAATGGACATTTTTATTGTATTTTATGAATTGACACATGTGACATGACATTAATTTTAAATTTTTAATAATTCTTTTTTTTTAATTATTATTCTTATTATTATTCCGATTTTATTTTAATTTAATTTGGTTAATTTGATTGTAATTATTTTAATATGAATTGCATGTATATTGCTTGATGTTTTGTTTGATGTTAATAGATACATAATTTACAGACATTCAGACACGATGTAAAAGTCGTTATTGAATAAATGAATTGAATTGAATTGAATTGTTAACTTACATATTTCTGACAAAACCACAAATCACAGATTATTTACTTACACACTAAGAGTTTTTTTTTATATTATATTTTTTTAATACGACTGTGAAGTATGGTGTGTTTAAAATTACTGTTTTTTTTTTTTTTAATATCTTAATCATCTATGACCATAATTATGTTAGATTATGTATTGTCTTATGTTGTTCGGAACTTGCGTGCATTTCGGTTTTACCATCGTCATAACAAATCATTCTGGAAATACTATGCAATGACACTTATTTCTGTAATAATACATACAGGGTGTTAAAGTAGTCGCGTGCCATAGCTTAGGGGTGAGTTCAGTATCGATAAAGGAATCCGTAAAAAATAAAATACCTTTAATTTTATTTTTAAAACCTAAAATTAGGGTGTTAGTGTGATCCTTGAAACCAGTGGTTTGATTTAATTAGTAGAACCTTAAACCACTGAAAAAAGCAACCTTGTTTTTTTTTAAGAAAATCCTTTATTTTCCTCAAGATCATTTCACCCTAATGCGCTCGGAAACAGCTGACCACCAAACGGGCGGGCACTCGGGGTCATCGACCGCGCCGCAGTCAGCTGTCGCTAGAGCGAGCGCGCGTCGGAGCGCGCGCCGTGCGCCGAGCCGTTTGTTTCTCGCGCGTAAATTGAGTGTACTTAAACAAATGAAAACGTTAAGTAATTAAAGCATTTGAACAAATAAAATAATTTTAATTCTCAACGATTGCTATTTTAAGTTAGTAGACCGTACTAAATTAGGTTGATCTTGCAATCATTTTTTTATGCTTATATTTATTTTTTTGGTTTTTATTTTTATTTTTCCTGGGTTCCTTTAACGATACTGAACCTACCCCTAAGCTATGGCACGCGACTACTTTAACACCCTGTATATTTCAAATCCTTTAGACAAATTCAAAACAATTGCTTTTTTAATTTAGATGCTTTTTCAGCTATTAAGCAATGGACCCCTTCATTGCTTGATAGCTGAAAAAGTACCTAACTGAATAATCTGTGATTTAAGTGCTTTTTTATAATTAAAAAAATAAACTAAAATGAAACGATAAGATCATCATCATAAGCCTATTAATGTTCCCACTGCTGAGACACCTAGGGCCTCCTCTGAGAGGGAATGGGCTATAATCCACCACGCTGGCCCAGTGCGGATTTGTAGATATTTACTTGATGTCAATCAATATGTTACAAAAACATAATTATGTTTATAGGAAATAAACATACGACTCTTCATTTTTATTTAATTTAGGATCCTTGAGAAATAATTTCTAATACAATAGGTGGAAAGTTTTCTGTAAACAATAAGTCATGGTCACCCTATCGAAACATTCAAAACGTTATTACAGGGTTTATATTATTTAAAAAAAATACTTTTTTGCCTACTATCGTTAGTTCTACTAAATTAGGTTTTGTTTACAAAAAAAAATCAAGCTAATACTTTCTTCGATAAATAATCACGACTTATTTCTAAGCAATACCGTACACAGCTCCTGAAATATAAACCTAGGATTTTTTTGTGCATTTTTACAAGTTTTGACAAATTCAAATCGGTGTTTTACAAAAAACTTCAGACCTCTGCGATGCTTTTTCAGCGAGATATCGGCGATAACGTGTTATTCACCGTTTCGATGGCGCGGCCATGGGGTTTTAAGTCTTACAGCTCCTAAGATATAAACCTAGGACTTTTTTGTATATTTTTACAATTTTTTTACAAATTCAATCTGTTATTTACCTAAATTTCAAGTCTCTACAACGCTTAGTTTTAAAGATCTGAGTGGCCGCGCGGTTCTCCGCGTTTCGATGGCGCGGCCACGTTCAAACCCTTATAACTTTTTAACCATAACTTTGACAAATTTATGGTTTTGGGAATCAAGTTTTACAAACTTTTACAAAATCTTGGCATAGTTTTTTTTTAAAAAAAAAAACGCCGTGGGCGCGCGGTCGAAAGAGACACCCGCCCCACTTCAACCCAGCAGTCTTGTTGCTCACATCAGCGATTCACAAATAAAAATACACAAAAAAATATGCCTTCAAGTAATAACAGCCGTGATGTTGTTTACTCTACAAACTAAATCTTAGTGGCCATTAAGTCGCGCAAAAGTTCATTCGCGCAAGTGTCCATGCGCGCAAAAGTCCGTTCGCGCAAAAGTCCATGCGCGCATAATCATGTCTTTTCGCGCAAGTGTCCCAGATCCCATTTAGACAGACCATTGCTCTAGTAGTGCGACCGAGACTCACTCTTAGTAAGACAGTGTTGCGTCTATAGTGTGCGCTGGGCCTTAACGGATCTTCGAAGTGATCAAGTTTCTCCCTGAGATGATGTTCGTCTGATGTTAGTTGCACCCCTCAGCTGTTCGTGTACCAGTGCTGGGGCGCCAGCTCGTACGTGCTGAACGTGGCGCTGCTGCTCGCGACCGGCATGCTGGTCAACGGGCCCTACGCGCTCATCACCACCGCCGTGAGCGCCGAGCTCGGCACGCACGGCAGTCTGGCCGGCAACAGCAGGGCGCTGGCTACCGTCACCGCCATCATCGACGGTACCGGCAGTGTCGGTGAGTGGGATACGACGGTGTGCAGTCACTCGTGGACGCACGTGTTCTATATCATTGTGTTGTACAGGAGCGGCCATCGGCCCCATGCTGGCCGGCGTGGTGTCCAGTCACTCGTGGACGCACGTGTTCTACATGCTCATCACGTGTAACTTCATGGCGCTCTTCCTTTTATTAAGGTTAGTCAAGAATTTACGGTCAACGGATGAAAAGTTAGAGTATAAGATGAGAATGCTGAGGGGATGTGTGGAGTAACGTGTAACGCCTCGTCACTGGGCAAACGCGCGGTTGCGCAGTGGCTGAGCGATTGGCCGCTGCGCTACGTGTCGCGGATTCGACTCCCGCACGGAAAAAATATTTGTATGGCCTAACCCAAGTAACACATCAAAGCAGTATATCGGCCGACTTACAGCATTTCTGTATCGTTTTCGCATTTTGAGTTAGTTCTATGATAGCATTACAAACGTTTATACGGCTACTGTAATGCTTATTTGAATTTGACATTTCTCAAATTATACGGCTTTAGATCATAAACAAATTCACAATTAGTTGTTTAATTGCATTACAGGCGCATTATATTAGCATTAGTGTGACCAAATAAGTTGCGAATAGCATTAAAGAAACATTATTACGCTCATTGAAGTTGCCAATCGCTTTACAGAAACATTATATTAGCAATATTATTGATAATGAAGATGTTCATTGCATTACAAAAGCATTAGATTGTTCTAAAAGAATGATTGAGGCTATTTAAGTGTTCACAGTTAGAACTTAAATAAACCCTACATCATTGCAAAAACGTCTCTAATACCACGGGTACAAATGTTATAATACAATTAACGTTGTAATTTAACTACTTTGTCTAGCAATATATTATGGACGAAGACGATCAAAACTGAGTGAATGACACCATATTTGTTTGCATCAAAACAAAAATTATAATACTGGATACGTTTTTGACACTTTTTGCTTATTTTATGGCTTCAAATATTATTCGTAATGTAGTTTACTGTAAATGTCTATATGAGTTTAATTGAAAATTTTCACGCGCCTTCGATATTTTATGGTTTTCATGTAAAATGTGATATAAAAATATGTGTGAAATGACCAAAACAATTGTGTATTCCTGTACAGAACGAATTTTGCTCAATTAACATAATAGTATTGGTTGGGCAGTATTAAATAAAGCTATATTATTATGATATAGGTAGGTATATTGCTTTTATAAATAGGTCCGAATGATAATATTTTTTGGTTATAAAATATTTACAAAATGGTGTCGATCTATTGCTATAGATCGACACCATTTTGTAAATATTTGCCAGGTGAGCCCTTAAAAAGGCTACTTAATGCCGCCAGTAGTATCAATACTCACACGTGAACAATTACTAAGGCAGAGGCTAGAGAGAAACTTTTGATGTGCCACTGTAATGCCACTGTCTATAAAGTAGTTCTATATGGGTTCACCGGTATACCAGTGGACTTGAATTATTCATAATGGAGAAAAATCAGACACAGATTCGAATGACACAGGCATGGTTGGACCCCGGACGACCGTAGTTCAAAATCAAGAAGTAAAAAAAAAAATACTTTAAAATTGCAGTTGTTTTGTTGATCATATAAAATGTGCTTTTCCCCAATATGGCCGACAAATGGTTTTACAAATACAGTAAAATGAATGTATATACAACTTTACGCATTACAATAACTCACGTGTATTTGATTAAATACCTGTTAGCTGTACAACAGAACTCAGTTGATATCTATAAATGCAAGCATTACATTGATTCACGTTGATGCAGTTCAGCGGTACTAGGCTTTTACTTACCACTTAGTAGTGCTTTTACACAACAAAGGGCACTAAAAACAGCTCAAAGCTGTATAACGGATTTATGGTGCATTATATTCGTACAAGTTTATGCTAATAAGCGGCAATAAGCATTATCGTACTACTTAAAAATGCTATTGTAGATTCAAACGAACTAAAAACAGCTGAAAGCTAAACAGCTGCCTTGTGGTTTGCTGCACTCAAACTAAAGGCTCTACAAAAGCATTTTGATATGCCATTATGCAACCGTTATACATTGTAAAGCATCATAATGGTTTTGAAATACCAATATAAAGCGTCAAGATGCTCGGTGAACTCAAATAAGAGTTTATACGGACCTTAAGTTCTAAATAAGTTTACTATTCGTTTGTTAGAATGCTTCCTGTGTTACTTGGGATGGTACTTGTTGGGGTCGGCTTCCAGTCTCCCGGAGCGAGGAGCGCCTCTCTATCTGACTTCCACAACCCAGCTAGTACTGGGTAAAACGTTACCCCTTAGTAAGACTGGTTGTCAGACTTCCGGGCCACAGACTACCTGTAACTACTGTCAAAGATCTACAAATGGCAGCCGGGAACAACGGCTTAAAGCTTTCCGAGGCACGGAGGAAACTAAGGGGCCTTTCAAGTATTACGAAAGCAGATTTATTACAATTATTTACCCCCCCCCCTGCCCCTTGTCAGCAAAAGTAAGCAAAGGTCTTACCCCCCCTCCCATGCTTACGTAAACATTGGTATATTTTATGCATTTTTCTTTCAATTTAAGTTTTCTGTTTGTGAAGTGAAAACTTCTTTAGGCGCGTTGAGCACTTTTTGGGTGAAGGAAAAACATTGAACTCATCGTCACGTAACGTAACGTGCGGTCACGCTTCGTAGCCGTTCGTAGCACTTGTAGCATCCGCTACGACGTAGCACCACATAGGCATGCGCGGGCCATAACCAGTGCTACGACTGGGGCGGGGTGTACTTTTTGTTTTCACTTCTAACGGCAGTCCCCAAAGACTGCTCCGATTTTTTTTAATTTATTGGTTCATAAGCAGCATCAAACAATAGATTAACGGAAGGAATTCAGACAAGTGAATAGCATGCGGTAATTCCCCTACCTACTCGGTTCTAAAAGAGTACCTAAACGTATTCATTATTTGTAAGAATCCCCGAATATGCGTTTTGTTTTCAGGTACCTATAGACAATGTGTGGGTTGCCCCGCCGCCCCCCTATAGTACTTACGTAATACTAGAACTGTCCCTAAATCTATACAACTATAATAAAATCGTAGTTTGTTTTTAAATTGTCTGTTTGCTTATTCGTTTGAACGCGCATCACGTAAAAACCACTCATTGTATTCAAAATCGAAATACTGTAAGATAATAATAAATAAACATATAAATTTATGGGTGGGGGAATAAGATAAAATAGGGTTCCGTAATCAATTATGGAACCCTATTTTATCTTAGTGTTATTCGATCAAACGTCATTTGATCTCGAGATCGAATGACGTTTGATCGAATAACACTTGCTTGAAAACGTTAACTCGATAGTACTTGAAATCGATGAATTATGAGCTCGACAGTTCACTACCTCGATGCATCAAAATCTCGAATAACTATAACCACGAATCATCGGCAGCGCGAAGGCTTATCTTGAAACATCAATTCTCGATCGACCATCGAATCGATTTACAGAATAGTTTTAGGGATTTTTATTTGAGTTCCTACTTACAATATAATGAAACAATACAATATAAATCAACTTACTAGAATATTTTCACAGCCTGTCAACTAACACATTTCTCTTTTTGTACAGGATAGCCAGAACCGAGTTCATGAAGCTTCGACAAGAACGCCGCATGGCTTCCCCGCCGCGCGTGCGTATCGAGTGACTTTACATTACCTATCAGTATGAGCATGACCACATGATGTGAGGTCAACATAGCGATATTAAATGACCACACGTACATTCAGGAATTAATTGTTAGCCAAATTGTTATAGCCATATGATAAAGGGTGTAACAAGACTCTTAACGAAGCCGAAAGGCACTTGTTCTCCCCGACATTTTTTTGTTCTACACCATATATACCTTCTAAGTAGTTCGGAGATATTGCAGGGGGTCAAAGTTCCTACTATTTCACAAGTTTTTCTTTAAAATTCTTGTTTTTATTGTTATAACTTTACTTTAAATACCTCCAGACCATAACCCCGGGTACTATTGAATGCATCCATCACCTTAATGTTTTGAGTGTGTTAAATTGGGTCCTATCGTAAAACATGATATTTCACCCCAAAAAAGAAGTCGTTTCCCGCTTCTTTTTTGGGGTGAAAAATAATGTTTTACTTCAGAATGGTTGGTTGACGGCTTCGCGGAAGGGCCCTTACACACTTTGTCAATCTGAATAACAGAGTGAGACGACGATACTATGACAGCTTTGCTTTTTCTGAAATAAAATAATAATAATAATGAACATTTATTTCAGACTATGTCCATATTTTGTTAGTAACAATGTTCTTAAAAACTAATGTTAGTAGGTATAAAAAAAATATCTGAACCTCTTATAATAGAACTTTTTTAGCTAACTACAGAAGGTGGGTTTCAATCCACTTTAACGTATTTTTTTTTTGTTTAAATTATTTTGTACTTAAACATAGTTTGACAAAATCGTCTGTTCGTTAGTACGTACAATTTTATTTTTTTGCATTATTTTTTTTGTTTTCTTTTAGTAAGTAGTAATAATTGATACTATGTATAACGGAAAGGCTTAGACTATTTAAATTCGACATTATCGACTTTAAGCTGCTATAAATAAAGTTGATTTCAGAATGACTGCCTTTGAAAAGGTTCAACTTGCAGCCAAAACTAAACTTTGTGTCAACATTAAAGCTACTTTTCAAAAATCACATTAATTGAAAACAAATGTATAACGAACAGGGTATCCTTTTCGTTATACATTGTGAAACGGTGCTTTATGTATTAGTTAGAGCAGCGGTCGGCAACCTTTTGGCAGGCAAGGGCCACAAGGTGGCAAAATAAACTAAAGGCGGGCCGCACTTGTGATATTAATCCTAGAGGCCCAATATACCTACGTATAATTGGTCGTATCCCATAGAAAAAATGAAAAGCGCGTTGTTAAGGTTACACTAGTCGCGGGATCGAACTCACAGGTGCGCGTGCCCAAAAAGCACGCTGTCACACCTGGCATCGTGCACGACAGAATGAGCTCAGTGAGATGCAAGATAATTCATAGTAAAAGACGCGCGTAAAAAAATACGAAAAGAACTTTGGAAAATCGAGTTTTATGAAAAAACCAGCGCATAAATCAAGTACAAATCAAATTGATTGAATTCTTCGATAATTGTGCTTTGTCAGTACTGACTTGTTTTAGGAATTTGACACTTCTTTTATTACTAATTTACGCCCAAAGTTGCATTAAAATTGGCAATAAAAAGTAAAACGAATCTTTGGTAGCTCGTAACTCTTTAATGGCTTTTTATTTTACTATTCTGTTTCTGCACAGACAAAATTAATAATGAGACAAAACGATATCATGTATAACTTTGGAGTTTGGATGTACAGTGTCCAACAGTGGAGTAATTCCCTCCCGAAATTTCTATGGAAAAAATATCGACTACTGTCACCTTAAGGCTGGAATCAGAATCAGAATTCAGAATCAGAATTTTATTTATTTCTCTAGTTTTAATTTTACATATCACTTAGAAATTTCATTTTACAATTGCGTGTTTCATTTTGTCCGTATAGTAGGAGCTTTTGAAACCTATCCTGGTCGTTTCCTCTGTTTTAGTGCTTATATAATTTGACGTGAGGATAACGATAAAGCAGTGGAGATTAGCCCCAGCGGCGAGCCGCTTATTACTTTATTGAGTAACTCTACAGTCAGAGCCTACGCTGTCGGAAGGGGCCAGTCGTTTGAAGAGCGGCTTGTCCCTATCTTTTTTTATTAATGTATAAGGCTGGAACCACACTATACGGTCGATTGTGGTTCGTTCACGCATTTATTTTATTTTGATAATTATAACTTGTTTACAAAACTTTTACGGGCCGCAAGTAAGACGGCCGCGGGTTGCCGACCGCTGAGTCAGAGCATAGGTATTTATTTGTAATAGTGTGACAAATTATGTATATTATTACATTACATAAAGGTACACTAGCCTAGTAGCGCTCGTGCGACATTCACTTTTTTACAAGGTTATATTAAATTAGCTAGAGAAACGTGTGATGACTCATCATTGATGACCCAAATGGCGCAGCGGTAGTGAGGCTGCCTTACGTTCTTAGGGTCCCGGGTTCGAATCCCGGTAGGGGCAAATGTTTGTGTGATGAGCATGGGCATTGTTTCCGAGTCATGGTTAATGAAATGAAATGAAATGAAAATTAAATGAAATGATTTTTTTTATTTCCCAGATATAATAAGTATGTATTTACAAACAAAAAAGTATCTATGTAGTATATCAACTATATGGTGTCCACGACACAAGCCTCGTTGCTTACTGTGGCGCTGTGTATAATGTCCAGTGATATTTAGTTATTTATTACCATCATCTGCCTGCCTGCACCTCACTATGAGGACCACCGCGCACCGCCGCACAAGTGTACTCAAGTGTGTCAACATATTTTCCAAAGATTTATTAGTTCAAATCTATACAAATAAATAAAATTGAAGAATTGTTTGTAATATCAAAATAACAGCTTTTACTGAATACGGCACGTAAAACAAAAACACATTTTTAAAAATTTTGTCTGGTCTGTCTGTTTGTTCCGCCTAATCTCGGAAACAGCTGGACTGATTTGACTTTTACTAACAGATAGTCTAACTTACCTTTATTTTAGAAAATTAATTTGGGTTCCGTGCAAGTAAAACACCCTTGAAAGTTAACAAAATCTGATTTTATAAGGAATGTAATATTTTTTATAATAATCGCACGCGGACGAAAGTCACGGGCAGCAGCTGGTTCTGTTCATCAATAAAATCCGAATTTATAAATGGTTGCATACTTGCAAATCTATACTAATATTATAAAGAGGTAACATTTGTTTGTAAGTTTGTATGTAGGGGGTAATCTCCGGAAGTAATGAACCGATTTCAAAAATTCTTTCACCATTAGAAAGCTACATTCACCCTGAGTAACATAGGCTATATTTTATCCCCGTACTCCCACGGGAACGGGATCTACGCGGGTAAACCGCGGGACGTCCGCTAGTGTTCCATATGATCCTAATTATTGGATGTTCTTGGTAAATGTTACGACTCTGTAACTTGCTAGTCTTCATAGCAAAGAAAAGGTGTAACGATCTCTTCACGAAGCCGCAACAAGCCATTTTTGTTCAATAAAATAGTTTTATGTGTAGAACTTAACACAATAGATGTTCAGAGACACTGCCATTGTGTTTTATTAGGTTTTCGTTCACACAATTGTCTATGATAGTTCGTTACTTTAGTAATATACTTATCGACGAATTATCGACCCTATGTCTTTGCGATAAAGGACTAATAGACAATTGCAGTTGAAGTGTCCTGTTTCGGCACTGCGTCAACTATTCGCTTTTATTGCAAAGACGTACAGACTCTTTTTGACTAGCTCAAGCAGTTCTCACATTGATCTAGTGGTCACTCCATTATACTAGCAGGAAATCGAAGCTTTTCATAGACAATTGTGTACGAGAACCTTTAGTATTACTCCGATTCCTAACCAAAGCGATCGGTTTCGCGATACACGTCCGTCGCGTTCCAAGTCACTCATGTGTTCGGAAAGTGCCCTCTGTCATTGAGGTCATCACAATGGGGTAGATGACACACCAATCAATTGACGTACTTTTTAAGAGCTGTCAAAACGCAGTTCTCTCATAGATTTTGTATGGCAATAGCCAACTGTGACGTCACTGTTTTTTCAACTCAATGACTCAACTATTTATTGATTTCAGAGCAACTAAAAATCTAATTTAGCAATTAATTGAAAATAAATCGGGTTTTCAGGCCAAAATAAAGTGTTCTTTTTAGAGATTGGTGTCTTGGAATTATTTTTTTATGTCTCACGCTTCCCGCGTCGTCGTCCATGAAACCCGTCTTCTTATAACGTGCCATCTGTAACAAGGCAAAGAATAACTTTGGTTAAGAAATAAGAACCTTATGCGCAGGTATGTAGGTTAGGATTCTCATGACAATAGAGCAAAATGAAACTGCTATCATCAGCTCGCCCTTTTATTTATTCTTTATTGTGTGGTTAGGCTAGGTTAGCCGTGTGGTATCCGGCAGAGTAGAATAGAACCAACCCATTACACTCACGGGTGTCGTATAAGGCGACTAATGTCTGAGGCAGAACACCTTGCGCCTCCGTAGACCAGAGAATGGGCAGCAGCGTTTTCTGTTAGTCTTTCATCACTGCGATCTCCAATCCGCCTGCCAAGCGTGGAGATTACGGCAAATTCCCCCCATCATGGGAGAGGCTTATGTCCAGCAGTGGACGTTATGGGCTGTTGTTGTTGTTGGGGTCATCTACCCTATTCTCCTGCCCGTATCCCAATTCATTAGTGGTCGGCGCATCATGTCTTCTTCTCCCACACCTCTCTATCACTCGTCATCTCATCAGACACCTCTCTTACCATATCATCCTTCACACAGTACATCCATCGTTTCTTTGGTCTTCCTCTACTCTTATAACGCATTCGGGTTCGGCAAACAAATAAACGTGACATTCGCGTGTGCGTGCAAAGATCGCTTTGGTTAGGACGCGGCCTTAGTCATTCCTTATGACCACGTTGACTGGTTAATGTGACAATATAGTGCAGGGTAGACGTGACGACAACGCAACAATATGTTTGGAACCGCTGTTTATTTCTGTATACGTTGCTCACCTAAACCAGTCAGTGTGAGATATCTTTAGTCTTTTAGTAAAATGTGTGTATTCCTTTAATTTTAATTGTGATATTTCTTTTTCTATACTTACCTATGTACTATGTTATTGTAGCAAATTGTGGTTCCAATCTCTCGCGGTACGTATTTATACGTTGGCACAAAAGTGTCTAGTTTGTCTTTACATAAATGTGAGAATAGATAGTATTTTGTGTAAATTATAATGTATATTTTATTATTTTGACTATTTTTTGTGTAAGTTTGTGCAATTATTCGTGTTATTTAGTAAAGTATCAATTACACGGTGCTTATATTTCATACTTTATTAATGTCAGAAATGTGTAAGTAAATCCGTGAGGTACTTTCACTCTTAAATGCTTAACAGATAGCGATGGAATTTATAACACAAGTAGACCATGCCCTAGGTTAACACATAGGATACCTACTTATGATCCTGATAGTATGATCCAGTGGGATAACTACCGACCCGCACACGCGAGCGAAGCTATACGTAAAAGCACACATTTATAATTGCACAAATCAACAATAAATTGATGTGATTAACTTTAATTCTAGCCAAAATGTACGTCACATGTGTAGTGATATAAAGTAACACAATATTATAATAATGACATATCCAGAATAATTAGTATTTTAACTCCGATTAAGGGTGGCAGTGTGTATACACACATACATTATACATACATTTCGGCAGATATCTTGTGTCGTCTTGTGTAATTTTTTTTTTTGACATCAATACAATTCACGACAACGTAATGACGTCACAGGTTAAAAAATCTACGGGAAACCGCGTTTTGACAGCGTATTTAAAGATGCAGTCGGGACAACACAAGTTTGACATATCGATTAAAATGTTCTTGACAAGCAACACCACCGTGACCTGCACACTAAGTGGTCATACTGTCGTATACAAGGCGGAAGGCACACCGATGATCAAACGGTTAGTTACCACGTATTCACATTCTAAACCTGAACAAAGAAATAAAAAAAAAACATCTGTTTCTTATAAAACTGCAATACCTACACGGTCAAAATGTATGGAACAGCCATGATAGTATTCTAGTAAACAGATAATGTTGTGAGCGTGCAATCGTGTATACTCGAAAACGACCCAATTGGGTCGTATTGCCTTTATTCTGCGTCACTGCGTGTATGTGAGCTGCCGCTGCCGCGCGGAACACTTTTCGGTTGATTTGTAGGTGTTTATCATATCTGTTTATTAGAATATCATTGGGAACTGCAGATGGTATGCGTGGTAAACGTTGTAGCGTCGGTGACCTTTACACCGCGTATATGTCATTAGATTGGTGAACTACCCTACTCTCAAGACGATGCAATGGTCGAAAATCTGTTTCAGACTTTCACGGTTTTTCACTACACTTAAAGTACTTACGGGATAATATCCGTGATTTTCTTTATTTGTGAGCTCATAAATAAAGAAAATCACGGATATTATCCCGTAGTACAAGTGTGGGTCGGAAATCTGTTGAAATAACGACGGTGACAATTAAAACTGCCTAGGAGACTTTAGCCTGATGTTAGAATTTCGACGTTGACAACGGAGACAAAAATAAAGTTTAAGGACAGAGTGAATTTAGACATTGCTCAGTCACGCTTCATTAGTAACCATAATAGCATTTATTTAATGTTTTTATTTGTATGATCACAGATAATATGATGTACGATATATTTGACACAGAACTTGAAGCGTGACTGAAGTAAGACTAAATGCACTGTGGTGAGCTGGGTCTCGGTCCTCAGATCCAACGGTTGCTTACTCTACTTGGATTTATAAGTTAGCATTTATTTTCAAAATAGTAATTGTATATAGTGTACAAATGTGTCTTATATAATAAAGAAAATAAAATAAAAATATACAATTTTCAATTTATTAAATTTGTTTTATTTCATTAACAAGTATTTAAATTAAATTAGGTACTTAATCATTAATCTTATATTAACAAGAGCAAGCTAAGTATTACTACAAAGTGTCTTTATTTTATTTTTGTTTGGTTATTGGAATTGTTAATAATCTAACAGGTACAGATATCCAAAGAAACGATGCGCTTCGGAAATCATTGTTTATCTTCTATACTAATTTAAGAGAGAGAGAAAGAGGTAAAGTTTGTGAGTTTGCATGTAGGAGGGTAATCTTCGGAACTACTTGATCCGATTCCGAAAATTCTTTCACTAACGAGAAGCTACATTATCGAGAAGCGCATACTTTTAGGGGTTTAACTTGAGAGGCTTGTGGAACCATAATCAGTTAATTTCTACTGTCAAATCTTACGTTAATTTGACAGGAGTATGAGATCCCAGGTTCGATTCCCAAGTCAAGCAATGCAGT
Source organism: Xestia xanthographa (assembly GCA_905147715.2). Taxonomy (NCBI): domain Eukaryota; kingdom Metazoa; phylum Arthropoda; class Insecta; order Lepidoptera; family Noctuidae; genus Xestia; species Xestia xanthographa. The sequence continues at coordinate 23,338,739 of LR990667.1, forward strand.
TTAAGCGTCATTAATAAATAATTGAACATAAGCTAGATTGGTTATAGCTTTAGAACAAGCCCTAATTGACTTCACAGAATTCCTTCTGCCATGAATACTAGTCCCAGTTATGCCATGTCCGTTTCGACCGCGCGGCCACGGCGTTTTTTTTTAAAAAAAACTATGCCAAGTTTTTGTAAAAGTTGATTCCCAAAACCATAAATTTGTCAAAGTTATGGTTAAAAAGTTATAAGGGTTTGAACGTGGCCGCGCCATCGAAACGCGGAGAACCGCGCGGCCACTCAGATCTTTAAAACTAAGCGTTGTAGAGACCTGAAATTTAGGTAAATAACGGATTGAATTTGTAAAAAAATTGTAAAAATATACAAAAAAATCCTAGGTTTATATCTTAGGAGCTGTAAGACTTAAAACCCCATGGCCGCGCCATCGAAACGATGAAAAATACGTTATCGCCGATATCTCGCTGAAAAAGAATCACAGAGGTCTGAAGTTTTTTGTAAAACACAGATTTGAATTTGTCAAAACTTGTAAAAATACACAAAAAAATCCTAGGTTTATATTTCAGGAGCTGTGTACGGTATTGCTTAGAAATAAGTCGTGATTATTTATCGAAGAAAGTAAGTATTAGCTTGATTTTTTTTTTTGTAAACAAAACCTAATTAAGTACAACTAACGATAGTAGGCAAAAAAGTATTTTTTTTTAATAATATAAACCCTGTAAAAACGTTTTGAATGTTTCTATAGGGTGACCATGACTTATTGTTTACAGAAAACTTTCCGCCTATTGTATTAGAAATTATTTCTCAAGGATCCTAAATTAAATAAAAAAACCGGCCAAGTGCGAGTCGGACTCGCGCACGAAGGGTTCCGTACCAATTATTATAAAAAAATCACGTTTGTTGTATGGGAGCCCCCCTTAAATATTAATTTTATTCTGTTTTTAGTATTTGTTGTTATAGCGGCAACAGAAATACATCATCTGTGAAAATTTCAACTGTCTAGTTGTCACGGTTCATGAGATACAGCCTGGTGACAGACAGACGGACAGACAGCGAAGTCTCAGTAATAGGGTTCCGTTTTTACCCTTTGGGTACGGAACCCTAAAAATGAAAAGTCGTATGTTCATTCCTATAAACATAATTATGTTTTTGTAACATATTGGTTGACATCGAGTAACATCCACCAATCCGCACGTGGCCAGCGTGGTGGATTATAGCCCATTCCCTCTCAGAGGAGGCCTGTGTCCCAGCAGTGGGAACATTAATAGGCTGATGATGATGATCTTATCGTTTCATTTTAATTGTTTTTTTTAATTATAAAAATAAAATCAAAATCAAAGCATTTATTTCAAGTAAGCCAGTTACAGGCACTTTTGAATTGTCGAAACAAAGATGAAAATTAAATGTAGCTACAGTCCCAGTCACAAGACATAAAAACTGTGAAAGTACTGTAGTTGCCCATTCCTTAGCGTAGATCTCTATGGAGAAGAACGGGCAAGAAACTCCATGGACACTCTTTTAAATCAGAATATTGTTACAAAATCTTGGTTACATCATTCACGTTGAGATGGTTTAGTATGTGAGAACAATGTAGCAAGATGTGCACGGTAAAAGTGTCCACAGCAAAATACACAAACAAAAAAAAAAATACAATTCAAAATAATTCATTCAAATAAGCCATGGCAACCAAGAGATGACCAGTCACAACTGACAGCGCCCGTTCACGGACATGACGCATGGATCAGCACCATTCAACTCAACCATTTTGAAGGGAACTAAATGATCCGACACATGCGCCACCATCAGCGAGACAATTGAGTGAGCATGACATACTCCAAACCGCCAGGGCACATTCAAGTCAAGAAAAGACGTAGGTTTCCGGTGAATGATAGCTTTCTAGTACATAGTACTCACACAATATGGGCTATGCATTTATATAATACTAAAGAGATTGATTCTATACAAAGATAGTTGTACAATCTTCAGCAGCTCCAACAATACAATTTAATGCTATCAATTTCTGCTAAAAACACTTAAATCACAGATTATTCAGTTAGGTGCTTTTTCAGCTATCAAGCAATGAAGGGGTCCATTGCTTAATAGCTGAAAAGGCATCTAAATTAAAAAAGCAATTGTTTTGAATTTGTCTAAAGGATTTGAAATATATGTATTATTACAGAAATAAGTGTCATTGCATAGTATTTCCAGAATGATTTGTTATGACGATGGTAAAACCGAAATGCACGCAAGTTCCGAACAACCTATGACAATACATAATCTAACATAATTATGGTCTATACATAGATGATTAAGATAATAAAAAAACAGTAATTTTAAACACACTATACTTTCACAGTCGTATTAAAAAAATATAATATAAAAAAAATTCTTAGTGTAAGTAAATAATCTGTGATTTGTGGTTTTGTCAGAAATATGTAAGTTAGCAATCTGTGATTTATGTGATTTTTTAAGAAATAAACATGTTTTTGTATCTTATCATTTTAATTTAATTTATAATCCTTGAAAAATAATTTTTAATGTAATAGGTGGAAGTTTTTTGTAAGTAATAAGTCATGGTCACCCTAACCAAACATTCAGAACGTTTTGAAAGTTATAAGCGATACCGTACTACAGCTCCTGAAATATAAACCTAGGATATTTTTGTGTATTTTTACGAGTTTTGACAAATTCAAATCTAGGTTTTACAAAAAACTTCAGACCTCTGCGATGCTTCTTCAGCGAGATATTGGCGATAACGTATTTTTCACCGTTTCAATGGCGCGGCCATGGGTTTGTACTCTTACAGCACCTAAAATATAACCCGAGGACTTTTTAAGTATTTTTACCAGTTTTGACAAATTCAAATCTGTGTTTTACAAAAAACTTCAGACCTCTACGATGCTTTTTCAGCGAGATATCGGCGATAACGTGTTATTCACCGTTTCGATGGCGCGGCCACGTTCAAACCCATAACTTTTTGACCATAACTTTGACAAATTTATGGTTTTGGGAATCAACTTTTACAAAATCTTGGCAGTTTTTTTTAAAAAAAAAAACGCCTTTGCCGCGCGGTCGAAACGGACACGTTATGCCAACATGATCCAACCAACATTCTTGGAATCATTTCGTGAGCTAGGTATCCTCTAGTTGTGTTAGTTCATGATCAGTGAGTGTTTAAGCTTCGTCTCTTCTGTTATTTTCCTGTCAATGACAGGGTTTATAATGCTGTCATTATACTCGTCTGGGTCGTTTAGGCGCGATTGGTCCAATGTTCAAAAAAGGTCCAATTCGCAGTTGGTCCAATTCGCGGTTGGTCCTTTTCGCGATTGGTTTAATAACAAAAAAAAAGCGATATTACTATTACAAACTTATTATTTGCGGTTGGTGCAATCGCCGTTTCTAAGGATCGAATAGCAAAATTAAATTTGTCCTTTAAAAAGTTTGTACGGAACCCTCGGTGCGCGAGTCCGACTCGCTCTTGGCCGGTTTTTTTTTTGCTTTAATAGTAATATTCATTAATTCACTGACACGGCATGGCACAGCCGAAACACTGTGTAAAGAAGCTTGAAACATTGCACAAGAGTTACTTTTATAAATTACGGAAGGATTTTCGAAAATTATATGCTTTTTCCTTATTCTGTTAAACTAATCCCGTATTTCGAATATTATTCACACCAAAAAAAGTCACATTATAATCTGATACAAATAACTTCAGAAAGTGTAAGAAAGTTTGATGTGGTTTGGTTCATTTTACCATAACCAGTTCCTCTTAAGTGCTCAATGCTCTCCTGCTTGCTTCTTCATTACAAACACAATGTTCACGTTAGCCTCTACATCTAAGCCCGTCCTAACGGTACGATGAAGGAGAGCGCGTCACCGGTGGCTCCCCAGGACACTCGCTGCAGTTGGAATATTGTGATCCAGACCGCGAAGAACGCCATCCAGGCTATGGCTCCGGCTGCTGACATTAGTACATCTGGAAACGTACGGAGAGTATTAGATTAACAGATCTATTAATAAATGCGGCTATCGCCTCAGCAGTGTCTACGAACGATAGTACTATTTGTGTTGTTCCAAAAGGAGGAGGGAGTTGAATGCACAACTTCTTGTTTATTTTATACTAGCTACTGCCAGCAGCTTCGCCCGCGTGATGGTGATAATAGTCCCATGGGATCATACTTTTTTTTTTTTTTTTTTTTTCTAGCCTGTACTGTCCCACTGCTGGGCAAAGGCCTCCCCCAATTCCTTCCATTTGCTCTTTTCTAGTGCCTCCTCGGACCAACCATTGGGATCATACTACCATGAAAAAATTATCCTGTTTTAATCTAGGTTAGGTATAAACTATCTGTGTGCAAAATTTCATCCAAATCCGTTGAGTAGTTTTAGCGTGAAAGAGTAACAAACATCATACATCCATACTCACAAATTGTCAGAGTTGGTATAATGGAGAAAGAACGACACAGATTTGAGTGAACCTGTCCAGTCAGTTCAAGCATTTGCTTCTAGGACATGCCGGCTTTCATCATAGAGTTGGTATATTGGAGAAAGAACCACACAGATTTCAGTGAACCTGTCCAGTCAGTGCAAGCATTTGCTTCTAGGACATGCCAGCTTTCATCTCACAGAGTAGGTACACTGGAGAAAGAACCACACAGATTTCAGTGAACCTGTCCAGTCAGTGCAAGCATTTGCTTCTAGGACATGCCAGCTTTCATCTCACAGAGTAGGTACACTGGAGAAAGAACCACACAGATTTGAGTGAACCTGTCCAGTCAGTGCAAGCATTTGCTTCTAGGACATGCCGGCTTTCATCTCACAGAGTTGGTATATTGGAGAAAGAATCACACAGATTTGAGTGAACCTGTCCAGTCAGTGCAAGCATTTGCTTCTAGGACATGCCGGCTTTCATCTTACAGAGTTGGTATATTGGAGAACGAACCACACGGATTTGAGTGAACCTGTCCAGTCAGTGCAAGCATTTGCTTCTAGGACATGCCGGCTTTCATCTTACAGAGTTGGTATATTGGAGAACGAACCACACAGATTTGAGTGAACCTGTCCAGTCAGTGCAAGCATTTGCTTCTAGGACATGCCGGCTTCCATCTCACAGAGTTGGTTTATTGGAGAACGAACCACACAGATTTGAGTGAACCTGTCCAGTCAGTGCAAGCATTTGCTTCTAGGACATGCCGGCTTTCATCTCACAATGTTGTCCTTCACCATTTGCAAGCAGTAAATATTAAACTAACTACTCACAATCTACCCATAGTTCGAGGATACCACCGAACCACCTCAGTTTACATTACACCATACTGACAGTCTAAATATTTTTTAATTATTATTTATTCAGACTACCTGATCTCACACAAAACACAAAGATCCCATCTGGCTATGGCTAGAAGGCCAATCACAGATAAAGAACATAAAAATCAAACAAGACTCAGCCTACAGGGCTCTACTGTGTTAAAAACAATGAACACTTAACTCTATGATTTAGTACCTACTTACTGGAAGCAATCTAGTGCAATTGACGTGTCTATCTGCCCGGGCCTCTATTCTAATATGAGGTAGACAGAATCATCATCATCTCTCTGCCCTTAAAAAAAAACATGTTGCGCCGACCCCAAGTAACATGGGATCATGTTACTCGGGGTTGGCACAACACAACATATTTTTTCCATTCTCCCCTGTCAACCATCACACAATCCATCCATCGTTTCCTTGTTCTTCCTCTCCCTCTCCATCCATCAACATTTATATTCATCACTCTTTTAGTCACATGGGATTCATCCCTACTTGTCACATGCCCATAGCAAGACAGTCGATTCCCTTTCAACTTTTCTGTAACTGGCCCAACTTTCAAACTTCTTCAAATATACTCATTCCTTATTTTGTCTATTCTTGTCACACCACACCACACATCCACCTCAGCATTCTCATCTCCATACATGCAATCTTTTTTCATCCATCTTCTTCACAGCCCAGCATTCCAATCCATACAGTACGACGGTCTAATCAAAGACGGATGAGGAAGACAAAATGATTTATGTAAAAAGAGTACTTACATTTCTTAATCTGTTTCTGTTCTTCATAGGGAGGCTTCATGAACGCCTCTTTGAAGAACCAGATGGTGTTCACTCCCCACACAAAGGGCAGGAGAAGGCATCCCACTGGAAATGTAAAACTTATATTACTTACAAAGTTCCATATTACTGGGACATCTATGGTTCAATAGTTTGTTAAAAGGAAACCATCAATGGGTTATTGAGAGGCAACAATCAGTCTTGTCATAACAATAAATAAGACAATGTTAGTCACACGCACGATGACTGCTGGGCAAGTCTCAGCTTGATGGGTAAATAAATAGACGGCACCCGGCCCCGAGAGAGACGTGGCGAGAAGATCTGGAAGCGTACTGTACTATTGTTGCGATGTTTAAAGGAATAATATGGAGACTGAATGAAATAAACAGCACGATTTACTAGGAGGACAAAACTGTGTCGTGTTATTTAAAAAGAATTTGAATGAATACAATACCTTTGAAGTACCACTTGCAAAGTTCCAGTTTCTTGTCATTTGGAAGCCGTGTTATATCCATTTTTAAAGTAAAAATATAGATGAAAACACTTTTCCGCTTTCTATCACAAAGAAAGATCTTTGGTTGATTTGGTTCTGTCTGAGTGACTGAGTCACAGACCTGAGACCACAGTCACTTGGAAACTGACAAAATGCCAAGCAACTAAGCAAGCTTAACACAAAGTCTGTCTTTGTTTGACTTAGATAATGTGTATCTAGCTATTTCACTCTAAACTGTAGTCTGTACAAAATGCTTTTGGTGAAAATTGTGAAAAAACCTGGAGCTGAAGTTTGCAAAACTCTAAATGTCAATGTCATTGTCATCGATGTTTGTTTCGTTCCATTCTACGAATATTTCGTGTTAGTGAATTTAACTGACGATGATGGCCATACCGTTGTTATTTCATTAGTTATGTATGTGCCACGTTTTTATACCGTCATATATAATTTTTGTTGATGAAAAAAAAAATGAATGACTCATTTCATGCAAAATGTTGAGCTCAAGTCAAGGAATGCAAAAGTAAATTGTTTATTTTTTCTCACCGTTTCTTTTTAAGGAGTAAATTTCCGAAAACCGCTGTTTAGGCAAAATTTCAATTCTGTTTAACTTTTGCTATTTCATTTAAACTTTACATATAATTCTTAGTTTTACAACACAAGTTTATTATCATACTGTAACCACTTCTTAAACACAATATAGCGTTGTAATATTGTTGTACTTCTAAAAAAATATTTCTGCGCAAGTCGCACGTCAGTTGGAACGTACATACCTACGACAAGAAAATCCCTGATTTGCGGGGAATTGAGGATTAGCGCGGGGAGAGCGCGGGGAATGACAAAAATCGGGTAATTTCGGGGAATCCTGGCCAATTTTTTCCGTGGGCTGAAACTATCATTCGAACACGATTTTGTATTATTTTAAACTATTCTTAAAAAAATAAGGGCCATTAAAGATTTAAATAAAAACTTTTTTTTTGTACCTGTGTCTATTGCACTTTGTTTTGAATAGTATGTATGAACTATATAGATGTAAGAGTTAATTTTGTTACAAAGTATGTAGTACATCAAAAAAAAATTGTATTAACAGTATTTTTAGTCCAAAAATATAATTTTGTGGAATAAGTGGCTTTAGAAGCGGGGAATTTCGGGGAATTGGCAACACTGAGTCGGGAAATCGAGAAATTTTTATTGGCAGCACTGGACAAAACAAAAATGGCGTAATTTGTTGAATGTCAATACAATGAAAAATGTGTAAAAAGTAAATAAAAATGTTTTCGTTGTCCAATTGTTTGTTATCATGTGTAATTCTCCTTCTATATAGTTCAAAACCATGTAAGTATTGTTTGTAAAACCGCTAGCTTTGCAATACTGGTGATACGTTTTTTGGGAAAAATTTTGGCATCTCCCAAATTCTTTTTTTTTGGTTCAATACTGGTTTTATAGCCTTGAAATCTGTTTTGACCGTGGTGGTTAGCATAGCTTATCAATTAAGGACAAGGTTCGTGGCTAATCTCATCAAGTGTATCTCAGAATGCATCAGGAAAAATATTTTCAATAGTCGAATTTATTTTCGGCTTCTAAATTTTTTGTGTGACTAACGGGAGTTTTGCGGTGGTATTAGATCCTTTCTCTTTTGCTCCACTATCTTTGTTTTTCGTTCACATTTTCCACTAATCTAGCAGAATTTAGAAACAAAACTGGTTTGAGTACTTAATTATTTATTTGATGAAACTATAAAAATACGCTTGTGAATGCTTTCGAATGGTAGTTTACTTTGTAAATTGCAAATATATAAAATGTTTACAGGAGTTTCCTGTAACTCCGAGATAAATCTCTAGTTACAAGTTGTTGAAAGACGACTCAAAACTATGTTTTAAAATTACTACCACACTGTCAAATCAGGTTCACTGCTATGATTTACTAACTAAAATAAACAAGCAGCAACTTGCAAGTTTACAACAGTTAATGAGGTTGGAAGATTTTTATATGAAGTGTGGCCTGCCTACCTTCCTGCCAAACATTAAACCCGAATTAATCAAGATTAATTAGAAACAAGCATTGAATGGGAGAAAATCAACTGAATGCTCGCTTGCCACATTACCAAGATATTAGCAATCAAAGTTAGCATCTGTTCACTGAAGTCATGCTGATAACTGAGATTGTAAATAAACAATTACAAATAGTTCAAAGCCATCTTGTGGCACATCATTGTCAACATAGAATTGTTTTATTCTGAATGAAAAAAAAAATTTGCTGAGTACAAAAATTCTCGACCGCGTGGTAACCCTTTGTGTCAGTTCCGCCCTGTATATAATTTCAGCTAAAACGCATCATCTTCAAAAAACATAATTAATAGATACTGATGGTGTAATATAAGTAGTCCCTAACTGATCACTATGTTCGGCAAGCCCATCCCATAGGAAAATCCCAAAGAAGCCATATACCTAGGAGTCATACTCAAAAACCACCTGTCCTTTGCGGCACATATAAGCCCAGCTCATGACCGAGTTGCCTTTTATATAGGGACTTCTAAGTGTTTCTTAAATTTTACTATAAGGCATAGAAACCCCCTGATTGCATCGGTCGTCTGATACGAACCATCGTGTATCAGTAAGAGTCACCGACCACGGCATACCTTAGTCACTCCCGACGACCCTCCGCCAGGAAAACAGTAGGGAAACCACTACTTTACTTTAAGTTTCTTGCTGGTTCTTCTCCATGGAAACGACCGACCTATACCGTGCACCTTTTTCGACGTTTTATAAGTTCCCATCTAGGCCTATGTGAAATAAAATATTTTGATTTTAAAAAAGCACAACCACAAACCGTCGTCATTCCAACCTCTCACTGTCGAGGTCCGTCGCAGTGGCCCCGTTCACACACCCCTCCTCGACCCTTGTTCGAGCCAGTCTGCGATGCTGAGCCAGTAGTTTTACACCAGCCCCTCAATAATCTCATTCAGATCCAACCTTTCCTCTTTCTGCCCTCCCCAGCTACGCCCTAAGCCGAAGCTTGTACCCCAAAGGAGCCACCCTTAGCACGCGGTCGCTTAGTTTTATAAAAAGCCTTCGGCTGGAGGCCTGACTCTCTAGGTATCTGTAGGATAGTGCACGATAGCTGTACTGCAAGATAGCTGTCAGATGCCATGCTATAAAAAATAAATTATGGTGTAACCTGTCTCTGAGTCACAGGAAGCTAATAAGATAATAATAATTATGTTCAGGCCAGTATAACTACGACATATATTATGACATATTTTATACTTTGCTTAACTGATTGTTGAGCTCTGGTAGCTCAACAATCAGTTTGATTCTTAATAAAGAAGCCACTAGCACCCTAACCTTTTCCCAACTATGTTGGGGGTAGCTTCCAGTCTAACCGGATGCAGCTGAATACCAGTATTTTACATGGAGCGACTGCCTATCTGACAACACAGTTAGTATTGGGTTATACAATATCCCTTGGAAAGACGGGTTGTCAGACTTTAAGAGCTTTTGACTACCCATAATGACTAACATAGATCTACAAATGACAGCCAGAACGAACGGCCTAACATGCTTTCCAAACCACGGACGAAACTCGCAATGTATGACGATCACCCATCCACGGACCGACCTCGGCAAGCACTGCATAACCTCATAGATCGATCCGTGCGATTTATTACCTTTTTCTAATGGCGTAAGTCAGTATAATATGGAATCTATCTGAGTCACAGGAAGATAACAATTAAGTTCCAAGCCAGGTGTTGTATTACTTTGCTATGATAAGCTGTTATTAGACAAAGTGGCTAACTAACACAGTATAGTCATTGATAATGGAATGCACAGTTGTTTGCCATCGTAACCTAAGCGCCATGATAGAATCACCTTAATTTACTTAATAGTAAAGTTGATATTCTCTTAGGTGAAGTACCTACACACAACCAGTCTTATCAAGGAGTTTCGTACTGCCCAGTATTAAATGGGTTGTGGAGGTCGCTCCATGTAAAATGGTGGTTTTCAGTTGCATCCAGCTGAATGGAACCCGACCGTTACTTTTTTTTGTAGTAACCAATGACTTATTGTCGGGCCTACTGTGCGAGGTAGCACATTTACTGCTGGTGTGGTGAGGAGTAAAACCACTGATGAACTTCTTGCTTCTTTATTGGGAAGAGTGTTTCCTTATTGCTATCTTGCCGACTACTGTGTCGGTTGAACAAAATGGCCCTATTTTTATACATAATTTTCAAAGTAATTGACCAATCACAGACGATAACAAATTTCCAAAAAGCGCGGGAAAAACTAAAAACCAATGAAAACATAACAAAAAAGCGGGAAAACATTGTGCAAGTTACCTTAAGTACTACGAAACTTGACTGTAACGAGAACCGCGTGACAATATTTGCGTTTTTCACTATCTTTTTCTATGAAAACCTATATAAAACTATATGTTAACGAGATCTATATATCAAAAACTATCATACAAAAATATAAAATCATCAAAACATATAACATAATAAACTTATTTACTCCTAACACTAAGTCTACTATGTACACGAACAAAAATATAAGAAAACTATTAAAATATAAACTTAAGCTGTTTATATAATAAACTATTAGTGCCTATGTACTATCATATAGGTCCCTATATACCCTATATGCTTACATATACCACTATACACTGTCATTATTGTCCTGCACACAAACACTAAACTTTCGGTTTATTTTCCACTATAATATCACTTTATGTACTGTTTATGCAGTGGCTATGTATCACTATCACTTTACTATATATTTTCACTGTATATTGCACTGTCCCGCACATCACTCCCGCCGTGCGACCGCGTCGCATCAGCTGCCGGTGCGGGCTCGACGTCTGTAGACAGGGGCAGGATCACCAGCTTCCTCACTGGCCGGCGCAGGATGCCTCCTCTGGTCAGCACGTCCACCGTCCGCACGATGTTGTCGGGGCCCGGATACGTGGCGACGACTCTTCCTCGGATCCACACGTTGCGAGGCAGGTTCGGGTCGACGATCTGTACGAGGTCATTGACTCGCACTGCTTGACCTCGTCCATGGGGCTCCCGCCGGTGTTGGAGCTCAGGAAGGTACTCCTTTACCCAGCGTAGCCAGAAGACGTCGGCTAGCCTCTGTGCGGCTCGCCAGCTGGATCGTGAGATGGCGTCTTGCTCGGTGAAAGTGCCTAGCTGTGGCACTCGCCCTGGTCCCCCCAACAAGAAGTGGTTGGGAGTGAGGGCTTCTGGATCTTCTGGGCTGACTGAGACGTGAGTCAGCGGACGACTGTTGACGGTGTACTCTACTTCGGCAAGTAGAGTCGTGAGGACTTCTTCTGTGGGGTGACGTTCATGTAACGTCGCGGTGAGTGCCGTTTTCACAGAGCGAACCATTCGCTCCCAAGCTCCGCCCATGAATGGAGCTCCAGGCGGAATGTAGCGCCAGGAGATGGTCCTCTTCGCCGCTTCCTCTGCAGTCGCTGTGTCGATCGCTTGTCGTAGTTCCTTGTCGGCAGCCTTAAGGTTGGTGCCGTTGTCCGACCAGATCTCAGTCGGGCAGCCTCGTCGTGCGATCAGCCTTCTGACCGCCATCACCGCAGAGTCGGCGCTGAGCGAGCCGGCGACTTCGAGATGTATTGCTCGCGTCGTGAGACATGTGAAGATGGCCACATATCTTTTCTGTCGAGTTCGTCCGACGGTCACGGAGAGAGGTCCGAAGTAGTCGACTCCGGTGAAGGTGAAGGGTCGCTTGTGATGAGCTAAGCGACACGCTGGCAGGTCCCCGGTTCTCGGATGCGGTGGCACTTGTGTCTTCATTCTGCAGAACAGGCATCGTCGCAGTAGTGTGCGTGTGATAGGGCGTAGTCGTAGTACCCAATACTGTTGTCTGCACTCGTTGACTGTTGCTTCGACGCCGGAGTGATGAAGTTGCCGATGAATACTCAGCACCCAGAGCTTGACCGTAGGATGATCACCGTCGATTACCAGCGGGTTCGTAAATTCTTCCTTCATATCTGTGACTGCTTGAATACGACTTCTTAGTTGGATTGTGCCGTTTACGGACACGACGCTCAGCTGGTGAAGGCGGCTTTCTTTTTCGATGGGCTTCCCGTTGTTCAAGCTGTTCATTTCTTCTGGAAATGACTCTTCTTGAGAGGATCGCATCAGAAGTTCTTCAGCTTTTGTGAGCAGCTCTGCTGTGACCGGAAGCAGCTTCTTCTCTTCTTGTGACGACTTCTTTGCCGTCGTGGGTGCCTGCCTTTTTACTGTAGTCTTGTTCTTCTTCCAAGCTGGATCAGTTTCTTTATTCTTCTTTGTTCTTCTGTAGTTGACTCTCTGTTTTGTGACTCTGCAGAGTTGGATAAACTGCAGAACACGCGCTGTCGAGTATCGGAGTCGGTCCCAGCTGGAGAATTTCGATGGGTCAGGCAGACCCTCTGCGAGCTTCGGTCTTCTCTTGTCGCTCACGTGATGCGTCTTCTCTTCCTCGGAAGATTCTTCTGCTGTTGTTCTTGTAGTTTCTGTCGGCCATGAGTCTTCTGTGTTGTCTTCTGGATCTTCTGCGATGTGTGACACGAAGTCGATCTTCTGGCCGAAGGTTCGCGTCTGGCTGCCGTGGAGTACCCAACCTAGTGGCGTGAGAGATGCCACTGGGTGGTTCTTGCCTCCTCTTCTGGTTTCTGAAGTCAGCAGAAGATGCCAGTTGTCTTGACCGATGAGAACTTGTGGCTTCGTATTTGCAAATGTTAGGTGTCCTCGGATGTCGTATAAGTGTGGACACCCTTCCACTAGTTCTTGTGGAACCCGTTGAGACGAAACTTGCAGGTTCTTCACTGTACGTGCTTGTATTTGCTCTTCATGATCGTTGAGCCCCTTCAGTTTGATGGTGACTCTTCTGGATGCTAATTCTGAAGTCTTCATGTCGTTGATGGTTTCTATTTTCAGTGGATCTGTGGGTCCTGTTGCTCCAATGCTTGTGGCCACGCTGTCGTCAACGAGCGTGACTGTTGACCCGTCGTCCATCAACGCGAAGGTGTTGACAGCCCCTTTCGGTCCCTTCACCTGGACCGGTAAGATCTTCAGATAGGACTGCTTCTTGACGGTCCAAGCCGAATTGATGACTTCTGTTTCTTCTTCATCTTCTGTCGCTTCTGTCTTCTCCGTCTTCTTTTCGTAGTGCAGCATCTTGTTATGAGAGTACTTGCAGCTGTTGACACCACACGGTTTGGTTTTGCAGTGGTGTGTCTTGGTTCTGAAGCGAAGACATCTGAAGCAGAGGCGTTTGGACTTGGCCATGTCCCATCTTGAATTCGCGTTCAACTTCTTGAATTCTTCACATTCGGTTGCGTTGCTGTGCCCCGTGTTGTCACATACGGCGCACTTCGATGTCTGTGGCTTCTCAGTAACGTTGTTGACCCGTTGCGTCTTCTTTTGTTGTGCGGCTGAAGTAGGTGCTGCCATCTGTTCAGGCAGCGCGTAAGGTCCGCATAACTCTGCTTCCCTTTTGAAGAACTTCTCTATCTTGATGAGGCAAGGATCTTCACGTGGCTGCATGGCTGAGAAGTCGTAGAATCTGTATCGAAGAGTCGGCGTCAGCTTGTCCACTAATGTCTTCGCGAGTTCCGGGTTGTACATGTAGTTGAAACAACCCAAAGTCTTCAGTGTCGCCACTACGTTGGATACTTTAGTGGCAAATATGCAGATGTCCCTCGGCGACTCAGTGAGGCGTGGCAGGCTTCGAAGTGTCTCCATCTCCAGCATGGCTATGGACTCTGGTCTTCCGAATCTTGACTCCAAAGTCTTCATCACTTCAGCTGGATGCGCGTTGGTTATAAGTAGACCTTCGACCGCTTCTCTGGCCTTTCCCTTCAAGTTTCTTCTAAGTCGATTCGTATTTTCAACTGAGGTGAACATTGCTTCTGTTTCGTAGTAAGCGGCGCGAAAGGGTAGCCACTCTTGATGAGACCCACTGAAGAATGGTAACTCGACGAACTTGGGTCGCTGGGTGGTGCCGATAGCCCGAGTGATGGCTTCGGCTAGGAGGGCTAGGTCGGTTTGACCTCCCGCCGGTGGCTGACGTGCTTCTTCATGCTTCGCTGGCCTTGGTTCTTCTATTTGGATGACCGTCGGTTCTTCTGGGTGGTTGTGAGGTTCGTCGGCGATTGCCAGCACCGGACGAGTCACCTGATGCTCCAACCAGTTGTCCACTCTTTCATTAACTTCTGACTTCGAGTAGAGAGTGATGTCATCTTCTTCATCTTCTGAGTCTTCTTTCTCCAAGGTAGCGATGCGTGCTGCGGCTAATTCCACTTGAAGGCGTAGTAATTCTTCCTTCGCCTTCGCAAGCTTGAGTTGCTTTGTTCTGCTGTGCGTCGATCCCCCCCTTCCCCCCTTGTTGCTACGGGGGCGGGGGTCCTGTAGTCCGGTCGTCTTCGGCGGACCGGCGTTGCTTCTCAAAACTTGCTTCACTGTAGCGGTTTCTGTGTTGACAGTAGCAGGCGGCTTCATCAGCTGCTTGGCCTTCGTTCCCGCAGTAAGCGTCGTCGTAGCGGAGGGGGTTACGGACGGGGCGGCGGCGCTAGCGGGGTGCGAGGCGGGCGGCGCTGAGGTGGCGGTCGCAGCTGTCGAGGTGGTTGCTTCGGTGGCGGAGGTCACGGTGGATGGATCAGTCGCCGCGGAGCTGTCTGTTTGTTCTGATGTCCCCGTGGCAGTCGTCCCTGTTGCTGTAGATTCTTCCGTGCTGGCCTCCGCGCTGGTACCGTTCGGCGAGGTTCTGGTCTCGGTCGATGACGGCTTCTGTTCCCCCAACGGCTTGCGGCCCCTTCCCACTGAGCGTGTAACTGGCATGCTGTCGGCTGATGACTATCTTGAGTCTTGAAACACTCTTCCCTAATGAATCTTCCCTATTAACTGTAGCACGACGTCTTCCGATGGAGAAATCTTCCCTAATAACTGTGGGTCGAAGTCTTCCCTATTAACTGTAGCCCGACGTCTTCTGATGGAGAAATCTTCCCTAATAACTGTGGGTCGAAGTCTTCCCTATTAACTGTAGCCCGACGTCTTCTAGTGGAGAAATCTTCCCTAATAACTGTGGGTCGAAGTCTTCACTAGTAGCTGTAGCACGACGTCTTCAAATGGAGGATTCTTCTATATGTAGCACGAAGTCTTCAGGTCTGCTGTTCCCCACTTTATCCTGCTCGAAGGACCAAAATGTGCGAGGTTGCACATTTACTGCTGGTGTGGTGAGGAGTAAAACCACTGATGAACTTCTTGCTTCTTTATTGGGAAGAGTGTTTCCTTATTGCTATCTTGCCGACTACTGTGTCGGTTGAACAAAATGGCCCTATTTTTATACATAATTTTCAAAGTAATTGACCAATCACAGACGATAACAAATTTCCAAAAAGCGCGGGAAAAACTAAAAACCAATGAAAACATAACAAAAAAGCGGGAAAACATTGTGCAAGTTACCTTAAGTACTACGAAACTTGACTGTAACGAGAACCGCGTGACAATATTTGCGTTTTTCACTATCTTTTTCTATGAAAACCTATATAAAACTATATGTTAACGAGATCTATATATCAAAAACTATCATACAAAAATATAAAATCATCAAAACATATAACATAATAAACTTATTTACTCCTAACACTAAGTCTACTATGTACACGAACAAAAATATAAGAAAACTATTAAAATATAAACTTAAGCTGTTTATATAATAAACTATTAGTGCCTATGTACTATCATATAGGTCCCTATATACCCTATATGCTTACATATACCACTATACACTGTCATTATTGTCCTGCACACAAACACTAAACTTTCGGTTTATTTTCCACTATAATATCACTTTATGTACTGTTTATGCAGTGGCTATGTATCACTATCACTTTACTATATATTTTCACTGTATATTGCACTGTCCCGCACACCTACGTTCTCCCCCCATACCTAAGTACTAATGCTGTAACATGAAAACCATTAATTTTACAGTAAAAATCCAATGTCAAAATCCTATGAATAAAAAAGAGAATCAGTCAGAACTCAGGTTTAACAGAAAAATATTGCGCGATGTACACGGAACGAAATTCGCTTACGTCGATTGTGTTATAGCTTGTTTTGAGGTGTTCAAACTGACGCGAATAGTCGTGTGACTTCTTTATGGTTCTACGCGAAACTCGCCTGTGTCGCCTTTTTTTCTATGATGAAAAGAAGTTGGTTGTATAACAATATTAACCAAAAACAGTTTCGACGCCCATGCTCTGCTAATTTCAATATTTATGATATTAGCAATTGGATTCATTGACGATTCGCTTAATTATGTAATATGTGTGCTCATCGGTGAAATAACAGCTTTATGGCACAAACTTAACGATGTTTTTGCGCTAGTTAAGCCGCTGGTAACTGTGTTGTGGAGGTTAAACAGGCAGTCGCTCCATGCATCATACGGATACGATATTGAGCTGTACTTTGCTGATAACTGCGTGAGTGTGGTGACGTGTCGCGAGAGCGATGGATGCCAACACCCCTTCCTACCCGTGCTATCTCAGACACCGTCTCAGTTAAACGGCAGTTCTGCCCCGTTCTTGCCCGTTCTTCTCCATAGAGATCTACGCTAGGGAATGGGCAACTACAGTACTTTCACAGTTTTTATGTCTTGTGACTGGGACTGTAGCTACATTTAATTTTCATCTTTGTTTCGACAGTTCAAAAGTGCCTGTAACTGGCCTACTTGAAATAAATGCTTTGATTTTGATTTGATTTTTGATGTTCGTCATCTCATAGTCGTAAAGGCAACAGCTGAGTTTGGTGCCCTGGCTTCGATTCTCAGGGCAGACATTGGTTAGCTTCTCGGAGTTTCGAAACTGGTGGTATTATTACCTCTGTTCGCACGTTAAGCCGTTTGCTCCTGCGCCTGATGTCTTTACCTCTGTTCGCACGTTAAGCCGTTTGCTCCTGCGCCTGATGTCTTTACCTCTGTTCGCACGTTAAGCCGTTTGCTCCTGCGCCTGATGTCTTTCCGGTCGTGCCGGATTGCCGTCCCATCGGAGTATGAGAGTGGGGGAACAGAGAGTGCACCTGTGTCTGCGCATACACTTGTGCGCTATAACATCTCCGCTCAGACTGCGCCTTGACTGACAAGGTGTAAACGGACCCCTCACGAAGCCGTCAACCAACTATGTTGTACATCAAATTAAGTATCTCTGTATAATATTATGCCGTTTGGTATCCGGCAGAGTAGAATAGAACCAACCCATTACACTCACGGGTGTCGTATAAGGCGACTAATGTCTGAGGCAGAACACCTTGCGCCTCCGTAGACCAGAGAATGGGCAGCAGCGTTTTCTGTTAGTCTTTCATCACTGCGATCTCCAATCCGCCTGCCAAGCGTGGAGATTACGGCAAATTCCTTCCATCATGGGAGAGGCTTATGTCCAGCAGTGGACGTTGTTATTGTTGTATAATATTGTTAGTGGCAAATTTGACTGTATCGACCTGAATAATGTACCTAATGTGTTATGCAGTTCGTATACGGCTGGTGCGTGCAGCTACACTATTTGCAATACTGGCGAACTATATGCCTGCCGATCTAGTACTGGCAAACGTTTACCAATCCGGCAAACGGCAGCATCATACAATAAAGAACTCGAGCACATTGTCATATTAACATGCTCCCTGAAAAGGGTTTCGAAGCTTTTTGTATGAGACACTTAGCTCTCGGATTAATTAATATTCTTAGCCATACCATCCACACTAATATTTTAAAGGGGAAAGATTTAATTTTTTGTTTGTTTGTTACGAATTAACTCAAGAACTACTCAACCGATTTTAATTTTTTTCTTTCACCATTAGAAAGCTACATTATCACCGAGTAACTTAGCCTTTAAATTATATTGATATCATGCAAATTAGCCGAGATATCACAATTTTCGCGGATGAAGTGCTAGTTTTAAATAATTATAATATATTTCGTAATTTCATCACTAATACGAGTATAATACTTTAATTTTTCTATTTTAGTATATTAATGTGTGTTTTAACTGTCATGCATGAACATCTTATTTCCTAGTACCTAATTTAAAGTTTAGTCACATTATTATTTAATTTTATGACATGTTTTATTATCCCATATTATACATGTCGCCCCCCTTCCAGGTTGCGGCGACATCCCCACCCCCTCGCTCGTCCTGTACATGCCCGGGGAGCCGGAGTACACAGACGTGCTGGTGCGCAGAGTGCACGACAACCTGACGCTGGTCTGCGAGCTGAAGGGGGATGTGACGCCCAGGCTATACGTGTGGAACTATATGAGTGAAAATGGGAGTAGCGCTGATGTGTGAGTTTTTTGGCTTTTTATCATGTAACACCAATTATATTATATAGTAAAAAGAGGTAGATAGCGCACTAGCACGCACAAATTGTTGAGGACAAAGTGATACAATTGTTGCACTTTGATAGCTAGCTATCTCTTTCTATCTTATACGTTCCGTATTATCTATCGCTGTCGTAGTTTTAAATTACTCGCAACGATATCTGAACGCCATTCAGTATGAACATGGCGTATCTTCTTTATAATATCATTGTGTAACACAAAGTCGAAGGCCTCGGCGACGTCCGATGAGTGTCGATCCTGGTCCAGTTGTCCAGAGGGATTGTCCGAGTTGAACATTAGAGATAAATAATATGGGGAGCTCTTCGCCCAGGCGTGGGACAACTTAAGTTTAAGCCTGTCGTGTCCCACTGCAGATAATTTAAATACAAATGCCCAAGAAATGATCGCAATGACGGAGAACAAGTGCCTTTTGGCTTCGTTAACGGTACTTTTACACCCATTATAATATGTAGTTATAATTAATTTTGCAGCATTCTAAAAGGCTCACCCAAAGGCGCCACCAGCAGCAGCTCCCTCTCGCGACAAGATCTGCAAGAGTCCGACAGCGGCCAGTACATGTGCTCCGCGCCGCCCTTCAGCGTCACCAAGTACATACTGGTGCAGACCAGAGGTTAGTACGAGTCTAGGTTAAACAACGGTTGCCGAGGTCGCTCCGTGGATGGATTTCGTTCTTAGCATGTTTATGACAACATCAATGCGATCAGACTAAAATTTGGCATCAGCACCTGTGGGTGGATGATCATTAGACAAGCGAAAATAGCACGTTAAGCAGTTGGTCTGGGTTGTCACGTGTAGCAGAAGTTAAACTTAACTTTAATTATTTTCTAGGGTTGATAGTACTTTCTTTTATTCAAACTCGGGTCAAAATTATTTATTTGCAGTAAATGTGGTACAAAAGATGGTAAAAATATTTTATTTTTTTATTATTTATTTCAACAAAAAGTTACATAGAAGTTATTACACAAAAATGTTCTGCCAAACTGCAGGACAGTTTGTCGGCAGTGTTCTCGTGGACACAGCTCTTCGTTTCCTAACAAATAGTACATAATTATAAAAGATAAAATCATTATAAATATATAGTGCAATGACACATTTCGCCATAGAATTGGCATGCAAACATTAAATAATTAGATGCTAATTTCAAAACACAATACCTAAGTGTAAAACAAACATTACCTATACCATAAAGAAGTTAAAGATGAGACCTCCAAACAAACTACGTTATTAATACCATTAACGCAGTTTATCTGGAGGTCTCATCTTTAACTATTTTCAAGGCAAACACAAATCTATTTGTTTTAATACATATTCAATCAATATGATCCTTCTAGCTAGGTGGATCAATTGTGGATAATGGCGAGATTGCATGTAATTCGGGACCCAATGATATGGGTAGCGTACATTGTGGAAATGAATATTTAAAGAACCACTTAAGAAAAAAGCAAATTGGAAAGTAGAAAGTAGGTTATAGAAGTTGGGAGAAGAAAGGTAGAAGATTATAACCTAACTTAAGGCACGGACTTATTGGTTATTATTTTGTAGTAGAATAGCATAAAATAGCTTTGGTGGATCAATTGTGGATAATGGCGAGATTGCATGTAATTCGGGACCCAATGATATGGGTAGCGTACATTGTGGAAATGAATATTTAAAGAACCACTTAAGAAAAAAGCAAATTGGAAAGTAGAAAGTAGGTTATAGAAGTTGGGAGAAGAAAGGTAGAAGATTATAACCTAACTTAAGGCACGGACTTATTGGTTATTATTTTGTAGTAGAATAGCATAAAATAGCTTTTATCCGTATTCCAAGTAGCCGTTGAACACAAACAAACAATAGAATGATCCACAGACTATGTCCACAGATGAATTCGACACTTTTCTCAGTTGTAAAAGGTAAATGTCAAACGTTGCGTTCGGAAACTGCACGATGACTTATCTATACTTCTATACTAATATTATAAAGAGGTAACATTTGTTTGTAAGTTTGTATGTAGGGGGTAATCTCCGGAAGTAATGAACCAATTTTAGAAATTGTTTCACTGGTAGAAAGCTACATTATTCGTGAGTGCTATAGGCTATATTTTATTCCCGTACTCCCACGGGAACGGGAACTACGCGGGTAAACCGCGGGGCGTCAGCTAGTTTTTATATACATTAAAATCATTCGTTACTTTTAATTCCCATCATCTAGTAACTCAATACTTTTGTAGAGCACTCTGATAAACTCTTTACTATAATTAATATAAACTAGACTGTGAACGGCGGCGCTCCGTTGATTTTTAAATTACGTGGGTCCAACCTCGCCATTCTCCTTTGTTTCATGAATTTGTTCAACTGTTTGGTACTTATGTGATATATTATATATTATTATATTTTAAGGTATGTATAATTATTTACTCTTCTGTGTTTTAAAATGTAATTATTTCGTTTTTTTTTTATGTTCAATTTAAAGGCGTATATTATGTAATTATTCTATTCAAGGTGTTGTTTATATTACACTCATGCGATTCACCATTTTTATCATCTAAAAACTATTGTATCATCAGCAAACAGAACACAATTTTGGTCTATCGTTTGTGGAAGATATGTAAGGAATAACGGTGGCCCTAAAATGCTTCCCTGCGGAAGACCAAAATAATTGATACGAGATTGAGAATCAAAGTTCCTAATACTATTAACTTTTTCGTCGAATTTAGTGATTCTCGTTATCTCTGTGCGATTTGAGAGATATGATTTGAATCACTCTAAGACTCTGCCTCGAATACCAATTTTAGAATTGAATGATTTACGAAGTCGAAGACAATGCTTAGATCTAAAAATAAAGCTTATGTGGTAATTTTCGAGTATATGTTATTTAAAACCGATTAAACTAAATTAAAAGTTGCAAGTGATGTGGATTTCTATTTTCTAAATCTATACTTTTATTTTACAAGCATATTATATTTATCTAAGAAAGAGGGTTTCAAAGACCTTTGACAGAATCGGAATCAGAGCAATGGGGCGGTATTTGTTTTTCTGTTTTGGAGCCTTTTTTATGCAGATTTATTACATTTTGTGTTTATCCGGAAAGCAGCCTTGTTCTAAAGATTGATTTAAGTGAAGGAAAATGACATGCATATACTGGCACACGTAGTCGCGTCGGGTCTCGCTTCATGATGGTTTTTAAGAGTAAGCTCATGATTTGGTCTCCAGGTCCTGCGTACTGCGGTCTCGGCACGTTCTGGTGCGGGCAGCGCTGCATGGCGCCGCAGTACGTGTGCGACGGGCGCCGCGACTGCGCGCACGGGGAGGACGAGGCGCCGCACATGTGTCCGCCAGCCGTCTGTGCGCGTGAGTATCATAGCACGAGCTGCGTACTGCGGTCTCCACGTTCTGGTGCGGGCAGCGCTGCATGGCGCCGCAGTACGTGTGCGACGGGCGCCGCGACTGCGCGCACGGGGAGGACGAGGCGCCGCACATGTGTCCGCCAGCCGTCTGTGCGCGTGAGTATCATAGCACGAGCTGCGTACTGCGGTCTCCACGTTCTGGTGCGGGCAGCGCTGCATGGCGCCGCAGTACGTGTGCGACGGGCGCCGCGACTGCGCGCACGGGGAGGACGAGGCGCCGCACATGTGTCCGCCAGCCGTCTGTGCGCGTGAGTATCATAGCACGAGCTGCGTACTGCGGTCTCCACGTTCTGGTGCGGGCAGCGCTGCATGGCGCCGCAGTACGTGTGCGACGGGCGCCGCGACTGCGCGCACGGGGAGGACGAGGCGCCGCACATGTGTCCGCCAGCCGTCTGTGCGCGTGAGTATCATAGCACGAGCTGCGTACTGCGGTCTCCACGTTCTGGTGCGGGCAGCGCTGCATGGCGCCGCAGTACGTGTGCGACGGGCGCCGCGACTGCGCGCACGGGGAGGACGAGGCGCCGCACATGTGTCCGCCAGCCGTCTGTGCGCGTGAGTATCATAGCACGAGCTGCGTACTGCGGTCTCCACGTTCTGGTGCGGGCAGCGCTGCATGGCGCCGCAGTACGTGTGCGACGGGCGCCGCGACTGCGCGCACGGGGAGGACGAGGCGCCGCACATGTGTCCGCCAGCCGTCTGTGCGCGTGAGTATCATAGCACGAGCTGCGTACTGCGGTCTCCACGTTCTGGTGCGGGCAGCGCTGCATGGCGCCGCAGTACGTGTGCGACGGGCGCCGCGACTGCGCGCACGGGGAGGACGAGGCGCCGCACATGTGTCCGCCAGCCGTCTGTGCGCGTGAGTATCATAGCACGAGCTGCGTACTGCGGTCTCCACGTTCTGGTGCGGGCAGCGCTGCATGGCGCCGCAGTACGTGTGCGACGGGCGCCGCGACTGCGCGCACGGGGAGGACGAGGCGCCGCACATGTGTCCGCCAGCCGTCTGTGCGCGTGAGTATCATAGCACGAGCTGCGTACTGCGGTCTCCACGTTCTGGTGCGGGCAGCGCTGCATGGCGCCGCAGTACGTGTGCGACGGGCGCCGCGACTGCGCGCACGGGGAGGACGAGGCGCCGCACATGTGTCCGCCAGCCGTCTGTGCGCGTGAGTATCATAGCACGAGCTGCGTACTGCGGTCTCCACGTTCTGGTGCGGGCAGCGCTGCATGGCGCCGCAGTACGTGTGCGACGGGCGCCGCGACTGCGCGCACGGGGAGGACGAGGCGCCGCACATGTGTCCGCCAGCCGTCTGTGCGCGTGAGTATCATAGCACGAGCTGCGTACTGCGGTCTCCACGTTCTGGTGCGGGCAGCGCTGCATGGCGCCGCAGTACGTGTGCGACGGGCGCCGCGACTGCGCGCACGGGGAGGACGAGGCCCGCACATGTGTCCGCCAGCCGTCTGTGCGCGTGAGTATCATAGCACGAGCTGCGTACTGCGGTCTCAGCACGTTCTGGTGCGGGCAGCGCTGACAGAATTTTGCAATTTCTCACTTTTTTAGGACTCCTACCAGGGTTGGTCTGATAAAACTTTTTGATTAGTATTGTAAGACCATTTTCGTGTAGCTGGGGTTTAGATAGTTCCCCTTACCGCCCCGCAGGCGCGTAGGCACCTAAGAAGCGGATTCCTGCCGGCTTCCCTTCGAGAACAAGGCATGAAGGCACTCTACGTAGAGTAGTTGTCTACTGTGACCAAATAGTATATTGTATACATATCTGTGGGTAACACATCACAGTACAGACATTTAATACATCATTGAAAACATTACAAAAATGCCAACATTTTTCATGTCAACAAAGAAAGCTATAGTAGCGCCAAATAAGCGTTCGGGTGTCAGAATTCAGAACTACAATCGTTTGTACGAGCACACGTGACTTCGCGGCTGCCCGCCCGTACCGGTTTGTAGGGAGCTAGGTAACCCGAACATTATCGAGTTACGACAGGGGCACAAAAAGAAAGTGGGTAGGGGTAAACGAGTGAAATGAGTAATGATCGATATCGTATTTGGTATCAATTCGAATTAGATTTTTACGTAATTTTTTTTTACATTAAACGTTTAGTTTAGCACGCTCTGCAGCCTGAACGGCTAGATGGATTTTATAGTTGGTGCCAGTTAACATCGGAATAGAGGTCATTAACACCTACCTACCAAGTTTTTGATCACAAAGCGATAACGACACTTACTAGTTACCTAAATCGACCAATAAGCGATACTTTGCTACATCGCTAGAGTATCATAATACCAGTCGGCTAGACATACAGGGGTTGAGAATCTTGTGTTGTTCCAATTCGAATTTATTATTATTTTTGCTAGAAAACTAATTTTATGCTCATACATTTACGCGTGACGTAAACGCCCCCGCACCGTGACCATAATGTGCTGCACACCTGACGCGATGACCTCGTAAAATGAAAACAGCATAAGATTAGAATTATATTTTTTTGTGATGAAATAGTTTTTGTGATGTCATAATTATAATAATATTTAGATACTTATGGTTTTTCCGTCATGGGTGTCGTTTTCATGGTTTTCGGGGTCGTTGATTACGAAAATGAGCTCAAAATGAAAATCCAAGATGGCGTCCAAGATTTTTTTGGTTTTTCCGTCATGGATGTCGTTTTCATGGTTTTCGGGGTCGTTGATTACGAAAATGAGCTCAAAATGAAAATCCAAGATGGCGTCCAAGATTTTTTTTGGTTTTTCCGTCATGGATGTCGTTTTCATGGTTTTCGGGGTCGTTGATTACGAAAATGAGCTCAAAATGAAAATCCAAGATGGCGTCCAAGATTTTTTTTGGTTTTTCCGTCATGGATGTCGTTTTCATGGTTTTCGGGGTCGTTGATTACGAAAATGAGCTCAAAATGAAAATCCAAGATGGCGTCCAAGATTTTTTGGTTTTTCCGTCATGGATGTCGTTTTCATGGTTTTCGGGGTCGTTGATTACGAAAATGAGCTCAAAATGAAAATTTAAGATGGCGTCCAGGATTTTTTTGGTATTTCCGTCATGGGTGTCGTTTTCATGGTTTTAGGGGTCCCTGAATATGAAAATGAGGTCCAAACGAAAATCCTAGATGACGCCGAGGAAATTTTTTGGTTTTTTAATCATGGGTGTTGTTTTCATGATTTTCGGGGTCGTTGATAACGAAATGAGGTTAAAATGAAAAAATAAGATGGCGCCGAGAAAAAAAATCGGTTTTTCCGTTATAGCTGTCGTTTTCATGGTTAAAGGATAAAGAAAATGAGGTCAATAATTATTTATTTCAATTAGGTCATTCAAAGGCACTTTTGAATGACGAATAGTGAAATGGATTCAATGATTTACCTTGCTTTTGGTTAAATCTGATTTCAACAAATCATTTTCATTTTCATTATTAGCTACCCCGAAAACCATGAAAACGACACTCATGACGGAAAACCCAAAAAAAAACATATTCAAGTAATAATAGGCGTGATGTTATGTTTACTCTACAGAGTAAACCTCAGTGGCCATTAAGAGGGCTATTACAAATTTTCTTGTTTTTGAGTGTTTTAAGAGTCTAGCACTCAAATATAAGAAAAATTTTGATTTTTATTTTGAGCGCTCCCTAGAGAATTAATCAAACTTTCTCGGGCATATATCTTTTTTAATTTTGTGGCCATATCTAAACCATAATCACACATCAAAAATCTCAGTTTAGAAGTGTGATTATGGTTTAAATATGGCCACAAAATTAAATAAAAAAATATGCCCGAGAAAGATTGATTAATTCTCTAGGGAGCGCTCAAAATAAAAATCAAAATTTTTCTTATATTTGAGTGCTAGACTCTTAAAACACTCAAAAACAAGAAAATTTGTAATAGCCCTCTTAAGTCGCGCAAGAGTCCAATCGTGCAAGTGTCCATTCGCGCAAGATTCCTTACGCGCATAAGTCCATTCGCGCAAAAGTCCATATGTCTTTTCGCGCTAGTGGGTGCGCGCAATAAGTGTTCTTTGCGCAAATGTCTTTCGCGCAAAAGTCTCAGATCCTAATTTTAAGATGTATAATAATATATTTACTTTATTAAAATTGTCTCAGTAAGTTAAAATAAAATAGTGTTAAAAACGAAAATAAAGTATTTAAATCAATTAATTTCGTAGGGTACGTTTGCTCGATTTCTTATTTTTTTGGGTTGTGCACTGCGTTAAGTATGTGGGACACTGTGGATGTATTATGAGACTCAAGCGATATCTGTTTTGCGACAGGTTTGTACGGATGGAGCGACAGTATCGCTAATATTTAGATATCGGGATGAAAGTCGGAGCAATGACCTCTATTCCGATGTTAACTGGCACCAACTATAGCTTGAGAGATGTCGTTAGATTCGTATTTACTGTGAGAGTGACACTGGGTATATCAAAATAAAAAATAAAAGAAAATGGTAGATTTTTGGCGCCAAATTCAAATGTTTGGTACGCTCTGCAGCCTGAACGGTTCGATAGGGCTAATCATGAGTATTTTAAAATGGTAAATCTAAGTAATTAAAAGGGTAAAATAAAAAAATAGTTAAAAAACCCGACTGCGTAAAAAGTAACTATTAACTTTAAATAAAAACTGAAAACAATAAAATAAGTTCAGGAGACAGGACATATTGACTTCAACAGTCGGGACCCATTAAAAAGTCAGTCAATATGTCCTGTCTCCTGATCTTTTTTATGCAGTCGGGTTTTTTAATCATTTTTTATTTATTTATTTTGTTGTCCTGATAAAACTAAAAGTGTTTTTTATAGCTTCTCTGCGTTTTATTGTTTTCTTTTTTTTCGGTTTGTACGTCATGGGTGTCATTTTCGTAGTTTTTGGGGCCGCTGATAATGAAAATGAGGTCAGAATGAAACTCCAAGACGGCGCCGCCGATTAAAATTTTCGGTTTTTTCGTCATGGGTGTCATTTTCATGGTTTTCGGAGTCGCTAGTAATGAAAATGAGGACGAAAACGAAAATAGATACGGGAGTGACGAAAAAAAAATACAATTCTTTTTTTCTTCGGCTTTCCCTTAGGTAAATATAACCCCTCGCCACTGAGTGCTCCGTTTACCGTATCCACTCTGTATTATTAATACATTTTGACTTTTCATCAACAAATATTTTAAAAAATGTGCTTAGAAAACTTGAAATTGTATAAAAATTACCTATTTTCATCTCAACTAATTTAAATTGATATTAATAGGGATATATCTTGTTCCGCTGCTGGGCAAGGGGCCTTCCTCTGACCTGTCGTCATTGTGTTCCGTTCTATGTGAGCAGGTAGCGACAAGCTGAACTGCTCGACAGGGCGCTGCATATCGGAGTCGGCGTGCTGCAGGACCAGCAGTGCGCTCTGCCAGCAGCCGTCCTGCTGCGACGAACATCCCCGATACTCCAGATTAGAAGGTATGTATTACGAGTAGAAGACAGTTTGAAGATCAAGAAGAGCTATGAAACATTCCTGTATTGATTTTCGAAAATTTGCTTGCCGCACTCGGGAATCGAACCGACTAAAATTCGAAAAAATAGCATCCTGTATTTGATCACATCAATCGAAAGGGTCAATCATATGGATTAAATCTCTGTTACAAACATGATTTAAATGAAAGGAAAACCATGAAATCTAAACTTATAAATTCTTTGGGATAAGATAAAGTACTACTCAATGGTCCATCCCATTACTTATGTGATGTAATTAATGTAAACCTTAATTAAAAATTGAATGTAAATTCACGTGACATAGCTAAATCGAGATTTCAAGCATTAGAGAGAAGATTAGCAAAGAACAAAGAGTTAAAAGAAAAATACGCAGAAGTAATAAATGAATATTTACAGTTAGGTCATATGAGGCACGTGAAGAAAGAATGCATGCATTAATTTTTAAGGCCTGGACAGATTCCACTGTCGTGTTGGCTTGGCTTAACAGCCATCCAAGCAGATGGAAGACATTTGTGGCGAATCGCACCTCGGAGATTTTGACCACTATGAAGGCATCTCAATGGTTTCATGTGAAAACCAAGGATAACCCAGCAGACTGCGCCTCACGAGGTATTTTACCTAGTGTATTTGTAGAAAATAATTTATGGTTTTCTGGACCACCATTTCTAACTCAGAGAACAATAGTTTATAAAAGGCCAAATGATTTGAATATCGACTTAGAAGAAACAACAAAAACACACATTGCTACAGTGCCCGAGCCTTCAATGTTTGAGCGATATTCGTCATTACAAAAATTAGTTAGGTTAATCGCATATTGCAGATGTTTTTTTAAAGAATAACACCTTTAAACGTAGTTATTTACAAAAATTTGAGCTAGAAGCAGCTTTAGAATGTTGTATAAGACAAACGCAAAAATATATATTTACAGTAGAATATCTACAATTGCAGGACAATGGTTATTTACAATTAAAATCTAGCAAACTGAAGTCACTTTGTCCCTTTCTTGACACAAAGGGTATCGTGAGAGCTCGAGGACGACTTGCAAAGTCGGAACTAGACGAAGATTCGAAACACCCGATAGTCTTACCACATTCCAGCCATCTGACTCATCTTATAGTAGCAGATGCGCATGAGAAAACATTGCATGGTGGTCCTCAGTTGCTGTCAAACTTTTTAAGATCAGCCTATTGGATAATAGGTGCTAGATCTCTAATCCAACAACATGTTCGCAAATGTGTTATTTGTTCAAAACAGAGGGCTAGCGTTAGAAATCAACTGATGGGTGATCTTCCATCAGTCCGATGTATGCCAGCAAGACCATTTTTACATAGTGGAGTCGATTATGTCAGGTCATCGTTCATACAAAGGCTATATATGCCTTTTTGTTTGTATATCCACACGCGCTCTTCACTTAGAGGTAGTCAGTGATATGAGTACACAAGCATTTTTAGCTGCCTTTCGGCGATTTGTGTCGAGACGAGGTCACTGCGCTAAATGGTGGAGCGATAATGGCACTAATTTTGTAGGTGCCTCCAGAGAGTTACAACAGTTTGCTTCTATACAGCCAGCAATAGCAGAACACCTGGAAGCAAACAATACAGAGTGGCATTTTATACCGCCTCATGCTCCCAATTTCGGTGGTCTTTGGGAAGCAGGTGTAAAATCCACCAAGTTTCACCTTAAAAGGGTAATCGGTGACTCTACACTTACGTACGCGAAATGTCTACACTCCTCAATCAAGTGGAAGCATGCTTAAATTCGCGACCGATGAGCGTTATTAACTTTGCTGATCCTGGTGAACCCCTGCCGTTAACCCCTGGACATTTTCTGGTCGGTGAACCGATAGTTTATGTGCCAGATAAAAATTATGAAAGTTCAAATGTTAGTTATTTGTCAAGGTGGCAATTTATTCAAAGGATGCTACAATCATTTTGGAAGCGCTGGTCCCAAGAATATTTGTCCAATCTTATGAATCGGTACAAATGGTCTACTAAAATTCCTGAGCTAAAAATTGGTGACATTGTTCTAGTTAAGGATTTGCCGCCAAGTCGTTGGTTGTTAGGTCGTATAGTAGAGAAGCATCCCGGTGCTGATAATATCACCCGTGTAGTAACATTACGCACTAAATCTTCTACTATTAAGAGGCCAGCATCCAAACTTTGTATTTTACCAGTTGCAGATAACTGAATTTATGTTTATTTTTAGCCAAATAAGTAGGTAGTTTTAGATTGAATATGTTTCAGTTTTTTTTATGTATAAACGTTATGTTAAAAAAGAATAATTTATTAATATAAATTGTAGTTCATGAAGGACATTCCTTCAATAATGTCCTTGGTGGGCGGTATGTTCTAATTATTCTTCTTATTATTCTTGGTGGGCGGTATGTTCAGAACCATGTTAGTTTAGAAACCATTCACCAAGAGTTCAAAATGTAAAGTTGTACATTTGCAGAACTAGATGGCGTTGTCGGCGAATTAGAAGTCGCAATTAAGGTTGTCACGCTGTTTGGTTAGGTAAAGGTACTTAGAGTTCAGTTTCAGTTCAAAAATTATTATACAGTGCAAAAAGTATTAAGTTCAAAAGGTTGTATTCAGTTCAAAGTTCAAAGTAAAAAGGTCATAAAGTACAGTGCTTGTGTTATTTGAAGAAGTGTACCATCCTCCGAGACCTCCGGATCCCAACATTGAGACTTGATCTTTATTTGTACCATGTACTTTGTCATGGTTGACCTATTGTCTCCTAATCCTAAAACAAACCCTTGAATAGGAATCTTTTTCAGGTTAAGAAATTGAACTGCTGCTGAACTCTAAGTACCTTTACCTAACCAAACAGCGTGACAACCTTAATTGCGACTTCTAATTCGCCGACAACGCCATCTAGTTCTGCAAATGTACAACTTTACATTTTGAACTCTTGGTGAACGGTTTCTAAACTAACATGGTTCTGAACATTGAAGAAAGAAGATTGCAGTTTGCACGTATATGTTTGTGCAAAATTTCAATCTTCTTATCTAAGTAGTTGTTCGTTATTTTAATAAATGAACGACATCGAAGAAACAAACCTTTTCATTTTGAAACCAATATCATGGGTGTTCGACGACGTTCCAGGGCAAGCTCTGGGTGTCGATGTCCGCGATCCACGGAGCCAAGCTAACAATACTCTTGCCTTATTTGTACTTACCTAGCGCTGGTGATGAGGTCCTGTATGGTGGTCACGTCGGTTCTGTGTATGTATGTATATGGTGTCTTTGTTTGTGTACTGAGTGGAAAGTTTGGTGTCCAGTCCGACGATATTCCCAAGGGACGCTGGTCCTTACAGCGTGTAATAGCTCGGAATGCACCACAACTGTCTAAGATGATCACAAAACGGCTACGGCCCTGAACTAAATCGTTCACACTTCTCACCAATGTCTTTATATGAAATATGCAATTCCACGCGCGGCTGACGTCACTTAACTTCAAAGCGGCGTTTGTCCAAAAATCACTAACTATCCCGGGTAAATACCTCAAGGGGAGATGTTAGGCTCGGTAATCTCTAATTTCAACCAATAATTCGGAAAACAATTAAGATTCAAAAACGATTTACAAATTTTCCCAACGAAATACAGTCAAAACGTTCCGTGCAAAATTACAGCTTTTTTTTAACAATATTACAATTGACATGACAGTGACAGCTGCCCCAAGACGTCAAATAAAAACGTTCGGAAATGAGTGTGGTACTAAACAATGGAAATGCATAAAATAACTAGTTCGTCCATGAGCTCATATAACGGTACAACGGTACAATGGTCCACTTTAAGGACTAAGTGCGGAAACCGAAATTAACAGAAGTAATCTGTTCGCAGGCTACGTGGACGTAGAGTATCCTCCTCTGTTCGAGGACCGGCACGCCGGCGACGACTACGGCTTCATCCAGTCCACCATCTACACGGTTACCGGTGAGAACATTATGTATTGCTGTTAGTCTGCGTTATCCCTACGTGTGAACTAGTAGTACATTACTGACTGACTGTTGCAGCCTGCGCGCTCATCTTCATGATAGCAGTAGTGCTCCTCGTGTCCGCCATATGCAAGATGCACATGAAGCGAGCCGCGCTCCGCAGCTACGCGCACGCCGAGCGCGCCACCCGGCAACATTACTCCATGCAGTACGCGCAGGTAACGTAACATGATAGCAGTACAGTAGTACTCCTCGTGTCCGCCATATGCAAGATGCACATGAAGCGAGCCGCGCTCCGCAGCTACGCGCACGCCGAGCGCGCCACCCGGCAACATTACTCCATGCAGTACGCGCAGGTAACGTAACATGATAGCAGTACAGTAGTACTCCTCGTGTCCGCCATATGCAAGATGCACATGAAGCGAGCCGCGCTCCGCAGCTACGCGCACGCCGAGCGCGCCACCCGGCAACATTACTCCATGCAGTACGCGCAGGTAACGTAACATGATAGCAGTACAGTAGTACTCCTCGTGTCCGCCATATGCAAGATGCACATGAAGCGAGCCGCGCTCCGCAGCTACGCGCACGCCGAGCGTCAAATTTTCCTCGGCCCATCTTAGATTATTATTTTGACCTCATGTTCTTTATCAGCGACCCCGAAAACCACAAAAAAGATACCCATGACAAAAAACAATAAACATTTTCGTCAGCGCTATCATGTGTTTTCATTTCGACCTCAACATCCTTCCTTCATTCATTCATTTATTTTTTATTTGTCACAGGTAAACAGAATGATCTTACAATTAGTATTAAAATGAAAAAATATCAGTGACCCCAAAACACACCAAAAATGACACCCATGAATAAAAAAACAAAAAATTTCATCGGCGCCATCTTGAATTTCAATTTTGACTTCTTTCGTTATCAGCGACCCCGAAAACCACGAAAATGACACCCATGCCAAAAAAACCGAAAATTTTCTTAAGCGCCATTTCAAATTGTCATTTTGATATCATGTTCGTTATCAGGTACCTCAAAAACCACGATAATGACACCCATGACGAAAAAAGTAAAGAATAAACGACGAATAATAATACGAAAAAAAATGATTTATCAGTGAATACGTCAACAAAATAATAAAAATGTGGGTACCAAATATGCTATCGACCATTAGAATAAGAATAATTTAAGAATAATTTATTTAAAAATAAAAGTATTACAAAAATGTACAATTAGGTGCAGTAGTGTTATTTCTAAAACAATGGTATAATTAGCATAATAGTAAACTATATCCAAAAATATATTTAACAGTTGCAAGAAACGATAATGTGGAATTCACAAATGTTTGCTAGTGACCTGCCCGATCTAGGTTTATTTAAACCTGTGTTTCAGGCCATCACTTTACATAGCACAAATTAACTAGGACAGTAAATATTATAAAATCTATAAACAACTAAGAATAATCAAATTGGTACAAAAAACATTAAACATTAAAACTAAATTAAGTAAAATACATATGTACAATTAGATACGAGGGAATATCATAATCAAACCAGGACTTCTAGCAGTTTTTCTTCATTACTCATTCTATCTCGTTCTCCCCTACATACTTTATTTTTAGCTCCCTACAAAAAACGCCATTTATCCCACAAGGACATTTAACTAGATTGTCCTTCTGATACGGAGGGACTGCCAGCCGCAAAGTCACGTATGCGCGTACATACGATTTTAGTTCTGAATTCCGACACCCAAGTACTGACTTTATTTGTCTGTACTGTGATGGATAGGATACATCACCCACTGGTGTGTATGTAATATCTATTTGACTATACAACGTGTAACGTTAAAAGCGCAAAACCTCAGACACCCCAAATCATTTTTAATTCAAATTGACCTAATTCTGAGAGAGAAAAAAAACATTTAAAAAAATGTAAAGGTTTTATGTGCTGTTTAAGTTTTAGTGGCAATTCTGATATTGCGTCTGCGACGACGCTCTGTTGAGGGAGGAGTCGGTAGGTATATTGGACGACAACCATTTGTGTTTGTTTACCTATTTTGGCGGGTTTGCGCACGTGATGGCTTGACCTATTAATAAATAGACCTATATTAAAAAGTGGTTCAATTGATTCTGCTCGGTATTCTGATCATACTAATTTCAGGTTTTGCGCATTCAACGTTACACGTATAACAGTGGACCCCTAGACATTCTTTTCTCGTAGGGAAGCCGGCAGGAACCGGCTTCTGAGGTGTCTTCGGGCCAGATACATATTCCCCCAGGAGCGCAGGTAGACATTACAGAATGCCACCTGCTACTAGTGGCGGTTCCATCATCAACTGTCTAGCCTTTTCTCAATGTCGGGGCTGGCTACCAGTCTAACCGGATGTAGCTAAACACCAGTATTATGGCGCGACTGCCTGTCTGACCCCAAAACATAGAGTGCTGATTTTAAGCCTAATTTGAAAAAAATGACTTGATGTAGTAAGTAATCCATTTTGTTTTGTTACAGACGCACCGTTTCCCTCCGTGCTACGAGACGTCCCGTCTGCTAGAACAAGAGGGTCGCGTGGCGTCGCCCGCGCAGTCCCCCACACACGCACCCGATAGACACGCCTTACAAGTGAGTGGTCAGCTCCTCCCGAGCTTCACGTTGTGGCGGTACATGTGACGTGACTGTTTGTGACGTTCCAGTGCAGTACGGCGTGCCCCGCGCCTGCGCCCGACGGCGCCGCGGAGGGGGAGGGGGAGGGGGGCGCGGGCTTCGGCCTGGCGCGCCTGTCCGCTATATTCTCGTCGCGGTACCGACAGGTGAGCCATGTACTGCCATGTTACCTGAGGGGGAGGGGGAGGGGGGCGCGGGCTTCGGCCTGGCGCGCCTGTCCGCTATATTCTCGTCGCGGTACCGACAGGTGAGCCATGTACTGCCATGTTACCTGAGGGGGAGGGGGAGGGGGGCGCGGGCTTCGGCCTGGCGCGCCTGTCCGCTATATTCTCGTCGCGGTACCGACAGGTGAGCCATGTACTGCCATGTTACCTGAGGGGGAGGGGGAGGGGGGCGCGGGCTTCGGCCTGGCGCGCCTGTCCGCTATATTCTCGTCGCGGTACCGACAGGTGAGCCATGTACTGCCATGTTACCTGAGGGGGAGGGGGAGGGGGGCGCGGGCTTCGGCCTGGCGCGCCTGTCCGCTATATTCTCGTCGCGGTACCGACAGGTGAGCCATGTACTGCCATGTTACCTGAGGGGGAGGGGGAGGGGGGCGCGGGCTTCGGCCTGGCGCGCCTGTCCGCTATATTCTCGTCGCGGTACCGACAGGTGAGCCATGTACTGCCATGTTACCTGAGGGGGAGGGGGAGGGGGGCGCGGGCTTCGGCCTGGCGCGCCTGTCCGCTATATTCTCGTCGCGGTACCGACAGGTGAGCCATGTACTGCCATGTTACCTGAGGGGGAGGGGGAGGGGGGCGCGGGCTTCGGCCTGGCGCGCCTGTCCGCTATATTCTCGTCGCGGTACCGACAGGTGAGCCATGTACTGCCATGTTACCTGAGGGGGAGGGGGAGGGGGGCGCGGGCTTCGGCCTGGCGCGCCTGTCCGCTATATTCTCGTCGCGGTACCGACAGGTGAGCCATGTACTGCCATGTTACCTGAGGGGGAGGGGGAGGGGGGCGCGGGCTTCGGCCTGGCGCGCCTGTCCGCTATATTCTCGTCGCGGTACCGACAGGTGAGCCATGTACTGCCATGTTACCTGAGGGGGAGGGGGAGGGGGGCGCGGGCTTCGGCCTGGCGCGCCTGTCCGCTATATTCTCGTCGCGGTACCGACAGGTGAGCCATGTACTGCCATGTTACCTGAGGGGGAGGGGGAGGGGGGCGCGGGCTTCGGCCTGGCGCGCCTCACAGTGGATCGTCCCCATACAAGAGGTCGGACATAGAATGAAAAATTAAAAAAGTACTTAATTAAAAAAAAATATATATACAGTTGCATTCCTCTATTAAAGATCAACAAAAAATGTTACTACGCTTTTTTTATTTGACCAGCACTTTAGGAGCTATTCGATGAAAACTGTTATTTTTGTATGGAAACGAACACAAAAATGTCTGTATCTCATGATTCCCTCCTTGTTTCGATTTGCGGTTTTCACTACTGTCTTTTACCTATTTTATGCCACGTTTTCTTTAAGGACACATGGTGCCCGCAGAGCGCCCCTTTCGAGATATTTTGCCTATAGTAACTATCTTTGTTATTGTATTACTGATGGAATGGAGGTACATTAAGTATACTTATTACTGAGAATTAGTCATCACTAAGTAGTTCCTTAAATAACAGGTGCATTTGTGAGTACTTCAATGACTTATTAACGCTTTTGTTGCAATATAACAAAAGCGTTAATGAGTCATTAAGTAACGACTACCAGTACTTGCTTAATTATTTATTATAATTACTAAGAATTACACATAAGAATTGAAGTTAAATGAAGAAAAGGTGCATTAGTGAGTTCTATATGTATATTGAAAAAAAAAATATCGGTAATGAGTTGTGACATC
Organism: Xestia xanthographa; assembly: GCA_905147715.2. Taxonomy (NCBI): domain Eukaryota; kingdom Metazoa; phylum Arthropoda; class Insecta; order Lepidoptera; family Noctuidae; genus Xestia; species Xestia xanthographa. The sequence goes on from LR990667.1 coordinate 23,375,043, forward strand.
GCATTAACAATAACAAATCAAACAGAAAAGAAATGTTTTATGATGTTGATAAATAAGAAAATACGTATTTATAATTTTTTTATTTATATAATATAACACTGTAAAATATATTTAAATCTTTAAATAAATTACACTTAAACCTATAATAATTTATAAATAAAAAATAAAACAATTACTAATAACTAAATTGTAAATATTGATTATAATAAAAAATAAATAAACTAATACTACCTTAAAGTTACTAACAATTATATTAACTATATTTTCTTCGTCTTCATCAATAACGACATCATGATCATTATTGTCGTCATCTTCTTCAATGTCACTACATTCCGAAACTGCTCCAACTATTGTATCTGTTGAAATGTCAATAAGCTCCAATTCACTCTGGTCATGTATGAGCAAATCGTCCAGTTCTCTAAATGAAGATTTTTTAACTCTATTGGGCATCCTCGGTCGTAGGCTCGTTAGAAGAGGATCGGAAGATAAAAGAAGATTATAAAGAATGTCTTCATTAGTGGCGATGCTACTGTGCTTTCGCGTATGAGTTTCTCTAAATTTACGAAAATCCTTGTTTCTTGCTTCAGATGCTTCCTCAGACAAAAAACCTATAGGCACTACTGATAGGTGTTCCACTATCTGCGATCCATGAATCAGCAATTTATGCAAACTTGATGGCATGTTATACCATGGATATAACTGTACGAAGAAATTTGCTGTTTCATCACAATATAACTTTTGGATTTCAATTTTTTCGCCTGAGGAAATGCATTGCAAAATTACAGCGAGTCTTCTAATTAAATTGACGTCTAATTTTGTAATTTCCGCAGTCGTTTCAGGGTTTGCAAAAACCTTCTAGCAGTATTTCCAGTGTTTGTATTGCCACTACCCTGCTTTACAACATCCAGAAGTAAGCCTGTGTTTCTTCGGAAAGCAGCTTGAATAGCTTCTTTCTTATCTTTAACAATTCTTTTATTATCGTCACCTTTTGCTTGCCATGATTTTATGTCCATTCTGTAGGCAATGTGTAATAAACACTCCATAGACCGAATCCAAGCATGCAACGAACTAAATCCATGCTTGTATAAATTTTCGTTCACAGGTTTAGCTCTCACTTCTTCCAAATTATTCATCTCACTTGGGCGAGCTTTGCACAAATCACATACTGCTGCCGATGTTCCCGATATGATTGAATGTACCTTACCATCAATCATGGTTAACCACAGATTGTGCGTAACAGTAGCATTGCCGCAAGCAGTTGGGTTCAGTTCACGAATCTCGGTCTCAAATATATCCATTTCAGCCTTTACATTTGCTTCCGTTTCTTTCATAAACGTAAATGAAATCGGACGACAATATGTGGTTGACGATGGCCGATCATTCTGCCACATTGTGTTTCCACTAGAAGTCACTAACTTAAGAGGTACAAGACTTGCCATAAATACACTGGATAAATCTTGTTCACTTGTTGTTCTTTGATGATAAATGCTTTGACTTGAAGCTCCATCAAAACCCCATTTACTGTGAAGCACAAGTTGTTCACCAGCATCAAAATTCGGTTCAAGTGAATCGATCAGCCTCCTAACTGTGAGATCAAGGAGGGCTTGAAGTCGTATCTTTGCGGAAGTATCAGTCACAGTTACGTCTTCTTTTGCCGGGTAACACTTAAGTTTTTCTTTCACTAACATGTAATAGCTTGGATATTTCGCATGACCTTCTTTAAAAATAAAGTCCCTTTAGTGTGATGTAACGCCACTTGGATAACTGCATGTGAACGTAAAGAGCAAGTGCTTTGTGAGTAGGAACTTCACGAAGCAAAGTATTCTGTTTAGTTTCCAGGACATTCAGAACGGTTGAGACATGTTCAGGATTTCCCAGCAAATGCTTCATGATTCTGGCCACATCATTTTTTCCGGCAGACTTAAGTGCACTTTCAACAGTATGTAAAAGCTCATCTGGACGACTGCAACTAGCCATATTTTCATCAACACGTCTTCTTTTCTGTCTACTGGATAAATCTTCAAAGCGTTTTCGAGGAGATTTAAATGTTGAAGTTGATGCATCTGATTTTGATGGACTGATTACCTCTTCTGTCTCATCTTTTGCTTCTTCAGTGTGAACAATATTTTCCTTAAAGCAATTTGGCCAAAAATGATATCGGAACTTAACCACTCTCTGTTCTTGTCCATGAACTTGTCGACTGTCCTTCTTGATTGCACCCATTTGGAGTAAACCCGATAGCAAAATCGTCGACACCAGTTCTTTAGATCCGACACATCATTTTCAATTAACTGGACGTTACTATTCGATTTCAATGAATTACATAAATTTTCATAGTCACGAAGATCTTTATGATTACGAAGAGCAACATAAAGATCAAGATAAGTAGAAAACCCACGGAAAGCCATAATGACAACACTTGGTAGAGGTTGAAATTACAACTGAATAATATTTGCAAAACACACTAAAATATATAGGGCAGCAAGTTGCAACTGGTAATGAATTTGATAAGCTAATGATGACATATGAGCCAATCACAATGCAGAGCTTAAGGGCTGTTAACATGGTAATTACAATAACTAATTAGATTAAGCAAGTACTGGTAGTCGTTACTTAATGACTCATTAACGCTTTTGTTATATTGCAACAAAAGCGTTAATAAGTCATTAAAGTACTCACAAATGCACCTGTTATTTAAGGAACTACTTAGTGATGACTAATTCTCAGTAATAAGTATACTTAATGTACCTCCATTCCATCAGTAATACAATAACAAAGATAGGCAAAATATCTCGAAAGGGGCGCTCTGCGGGCACCATGTGTCCTTGAAGAAAACGTGGCATAAAATAGGTAAAAGACAGTAGTGAAAACCGCAAATCGAAACAAGGAGGGAATCATGAGATACAGACATTTTTGTGTTCGTTTCCATACAAAAATAACAGTTTTCATCGAATAGCTCCTAAAGTGCTGGTCAAATAAAAAAAGCGTAGTAACATTTTTTGTTGTTCTTCAATAGAGGAATGCAACTGTATATATATTTTTTTTAAATTAAATACTTTTTTAATTTTTCATTCTATGTCCTACCTCTTGTATGGGGACGATCCACTGCCTGTCCGCTATATTCTCGTCGCGGTACCGACAGGTGAGCCATGTACTGCCATGTTACCTGAGGGGGAGGGGGAGGGGGGCGCGGGCTTCGGCCTGGCGCGCCTGTCCGCTATATTCTCGTCGCGGTACCGACAGGTGAGCCATGTACTGCCATGTTACCTGAGGGGGAGGGGGAGGGGGGCGCGGGCTTCGGCCTGGCGCGCCTGTCCGCTATATTCTCGTCGCGGTACCGACAGGTGAGCCATGTACTGCCATGTTACCTGAGGGGGAGGGGGAGGGGGGCGCGGGCTTCGGCCTGGCGCGCCTGTCCGCTATATTCTCGTCGCGGTACCGACAGGTGAGCCATGTACTGCCATGTTACCTGAGGGGGAGGGGGAGGGGGGCGCGGGCTTCGGCCTGGCGCGCCTGTCCGCTATATTCTCGTCGCGGTACCGACAGGTGAGCCATGTACTGCCATGTTACCTGAGGGGGAGGGGGAGGGGGGCGCGGGCTTCGGCCTGGCGCGCCTGTCCGCTATATTCTCGTCGCGGTACCGACAGGTGAGCCATGTACTGCCATGTTACCTGAGGGGGAGGGGGAGGGGGGCGCGGGCTTCGGCCTGGCGCGCCTGTCCGCTATATTCTCGTCGCGGTACCGACAGGTGAGCCATGTACTGCCATGTTACCTGAGGGGGAGGGGGAGGGGGGCGCGGGCTTCGGCCTGGCGCGCCTGTCCGCTATATTCTCGTCGCGGTACCGACAGGTGAGCCATGTACTGCCATGTTACCTGAGGGGGAGGGGGAGGGGGGCGCGGGCTTCGGCCTGGCGCGCCTGTCCGCTATATTCTCGTCGCGGTACCGACAGGTGAGCCATGTACTGCCATGTTACCTGAGGGGGAGGGGGAGGGGGGCGCGGGCTTCGGCCTGGCGCGCCTGTCCGCTATATTCTCGTCGCGGTACCGACAGGTGAGCCATGTACTGCCATGTTACCTGAGGGGGAGGGGGAGGGGGGCGCGGGCTTCGGCCTGGCGCGCCTGTCCGCTATATTCTCGTCGCGGTACCGACAGGTGAGCCATGTACTGCCATGTTACCTGAGGGGGAGGGGGAGGGGGGCGCGGGCTTCGGCCTGGCGCGCCTGTCCGCTATATTCTCGTCGCGGTACCGACAGGTGAGCCATGTACTGCCATGTTACCTGAGGGGGAGGGGGAGGGGGGCGCGGGCTTCGGCCTGGCGCGCCTGTCCGCTATATTCTCGTCGCGGTACCGACAGGTGAGCCATGTACTGCCATGTTACCTGAGGGGGAGGGGGAGGGGGGCGCGGGCTTCGGCCTGGCGCGCCTGTCCGCTATATTCTCGTCGCGGTACCGACAGGTGAGCCATGTACTGCCATGTTACCTGAGGGGGAGGGGGAGGGGGGCGCGGGCTTCGGCCTGGCGCGCCTGTCCGCTATATTCTCGTCGCGGTACCGACAGGTGAGCCATGTACTGCCATGTTACCTGAGGGGGAGGGGGAGGGGGGCGCGGGCTTCGGCCTGGCGCGCCTGTCCGCTATATTCTCGTCGCGGTACCGACAGGTGAGCCATGTACTGCCATGTTACCTGAGGGGGAGGGGGAGGGGGGCGCGGGCTTCGGCCTGGCGCGCCTGTCCGCTATATTCTCGTCGCGGTACCGACAGGTGAGCCATGTACTGCCATGTTACCTGAGGGGGAGGGGGAGGGGGGCGCGGGCTTCGGCCTGGCGCGCCTGTCCGCTATATTCTCGTCGCGGTACCGACAGGTGAGCCATGTACTGCCATGTTACCTGAGGGGGAGGGGGAGGGGGGCGCGGGCTTCGGCCTGGCGCGCCTGTCCGCTATATTCTCGTCGCGGTACCGACAGGTGAGCCATGTACTGCCATGTTACCTGAGGGGGAGGGGGAGGGGGGCGCGGGCTTCGGCCTGGCGCGCCTGTCCGCTATATTCTCGTCGCGGTACCGACAGGTGAGCCATGTACTGCCATGTTACCTGAGGGGGAGGGGGAGGGGGGCGCGGGCTTCGGCCTGGCGCGCCTGTCCGCTATATTCTCGTCGCGGTACCGACAGGTGAGCCATGTACTGCCATGTTACCTGAGGGGGAGGGGGAGGGGGGCGCGGGCTTCGGCCTGGCGCGCCTGTCCGCTATATTCTCGTCGCGGTACCGACAGGTGAGCCATGTACTGCCATGTTACCTGAGGGGGAGGGGGAGGGGGGCGCGGGCTTCGGCCTGGCGCGCCTGTCCGCTATATTCTCGTCGCGGTACCGACAGGTGAGCCATGTACTGCCATGTTACCTGAGGGGGAGGGGGAGGGGGGCGCGGGCTTCGGCCTGGCGCGCCTGTCCGCTATATTCTCGTCGCGGTACCGACAGGTGAGCCATGTACTGCCATGTTACCTGAGGGGGAGGGGGAGGGGGGCGCGGGCTTCGGCCTGGCGCGCCTGTCCGCTATATTCTCGTCGCGGTACCGACAGGTGAGCCATGTACTGCCATGTTACCTGAGGGGGAGGGGGAGGGGGGCGCGGGCTTCGGCCTGGCGCGCCTGTCCGCTATATTCTCGTCGCGGTACCGACAGGTGAGCCATGTACTGCCATGTTACCTGAGGGGGAGGGGGAGGGGGGCGCGGGCTTCGGCCTGGCGCGCCTGTCCGCTATATTCTCGTCGCGGTACCGACAGGTGAGCCATGTACTGCCATGTTACCTGAGGGGGAGGGGGAGGGGGGCGCGGGCTTCGGCCTGGCGCGCCTGTCCGCTATATTCTCGTCGCGGTACCGACAGGTGAGCCATGTACTGCCATGTTACCTGAGGGGGAGGGGGAGGGGGGCGCGGGCTTCGGCCTGGCGCGCCTGTCCGCTATATTCTCGTCGCGGTACCGACAGGTGAGCCATGTACTGCCATGTTACCTGAGGGGGAGGGGGAGGGGGGCGCGGGCTTCGGCCTGGCGCGCCTGTCCGCTATATTCTCGTCGCGGTACCGACAGGTGAGCCATGTACTGCCATGTTACCTGAGGGGGAGGGGGAGGGGGGCGCGGGCTTCGGCCTGGCGCGCCTGTCCGCTATATTCTCGTCGCGGTACCGACAGGTGAGCCATGTACTGCCATGTTACCTGAGGGGGAGGGGGAGGGGGGCGCGGGCTTCGGCCTGGCGCGCCTGTCCGCTATATTCTCGTCGCGGTACCGACAGGTGAGCCATGTACTGCCATGTTACCTGAGGGGGAGGGGGAGGGGGGCGCGGGCTTCGGCCTGGCGCGCCTGTCCGCTATATTCTCGTCGCGGTACCGACAGGTGAGCCATGTACTGCCATGTTACCTGAGGGGGAGGGGGAGGGGGGCGCGGGCTTCGGCCTGGCGCGCCTGTCCGCTATATTCTCGTCGCGGTACCGACAGGTGAGCCATGTACTGCCATGTTACCTGAGGGGGAGGGGGAGGGGGGCGCGGGCTTCGGCCTGGCGCGCCTGTCCGCTATATTCTCGTCGCGGTACCGACAGGTGAGCCATGTACTGCCATGTTACCTGAGGGGGAGGGGGAGGGGGGCGCGGGCTTCGGCCTGGCGCGCCTGTCCGCTATATTCTCGTCGCGGTACCGACAGGTGAGCCATGTACTGCCATGTTACCTGAGGGGGAGGGGGAGGGGGGCGCGGGCTTCGGCCTGGCGCGCCTGTCCGCTATATTCTCGTCGCGGTACCGACAGGTGAGCCATGTACTGCCATGTTACCTGAGGGGGAGGGGGAGGGGGGCGCGGGCTTCGGCCTGGCGCGCCTGTCCGCTATATTCTCGTCGCGGTACCGACAGGTGAGCCATGTACTGCCATGTTACCTGAGGGGGAGGGGGAGGGGGGCGCGGGCTTCGGCCTGGCGCGCCTGTCCGCTATATTCTCGTCGCGGTACCGACAGGTGAGCCATGTACTGCCATTTTAATTGGAAAACCTAAAAATTCGGATAAAAAAAATGTTACATTACTATTCAAATTGTATTAATATTAACCTTTCACCTCTCAGGCGCTTACTGTTATAACTGTAAAGCTGAAGAATTTGTTTATTTCCATCGAGAATTTCTTAGTAGAGGCCTAAGTCTAGATCTGTACCTGATGGCAGTAGGTTCACCCTAATTGAATGCACCTCTACCGTCCCCACAGGTGCCGACTCAGACCGACGTAGAGCTAACGAACGTGCGCTCGTCGTCTCTCAACACGTCGCCCGCTCGCTCGCGGCCGCTGGACAACTACCGCAGCCCCACCTACTGCGACCTCAACAGCTCCGAGTTCTACTTCACCAACCCAGACACTGGGGACATCGCCAGGGACTTGAACTACATGGCGACACCGGTCGAATATGTGAGACAGAACACTAACAACACTTTGGAAACAGTCATAGACCAACTGGACAGGCAGAGGTTGACGCTGCAGCTGGGCAGGTTCCAGCTGACGATACCCAGGTTCGGCCGTCGAGCGGAGACTGATCGGCGACCGGACACTCCTAATGTTGCAGAAATTAATATAGACGATCTAGATTTTGTTCGCATGACTTCTCACGATACTTACACCTTAAACGGGCGCACGATACGACTTCTGGGCGCGAATTTTGAAAACTACCCCGTACTACCCGACGGGACCAGACCGCCGCCTTATAACGAGGCGATGAGGTGCAAGTTCTTTGGACCGCCTCCTGAATATTTGAGTCGTGAAGGTTTAAATGCGAGAGTGGACGAAGAAGCGAGGAGCAACATCGAGATGCCGCCATGTTACCACGAGCTCGCGTCTGCTGCGGGGACTTCCGTCACAGGTAACGTTGACAATAGCGCCAGTGTTAGAGACAGATCAATAGCGGCTACTCCGAGTGCAGACAACAACGATAACGTTACTAATAATGGTCATGTTGTTGCTGAACCCGACGCGTTGGCGAATAATAATAATAATACTGCGGAAAATAACGTAACGGCTGTAAATAACGAAACGGTTATTAACGATACGAATATGAATAACGTTCAAAGTATAAGTTCTATTATAAATAACTTGCCCGCTATAGATAGTGATGTTAATGCTAACGATACCACTGTAAACTGTTAGTAGCCGTTATTTTAGAACCGTTATATGAAATGCACGATTTTCTTGTTGTTAAAACTTATACACTTTGGCAGCTTTATTATACTTTTGTTATACTTATAAGAATCACGCAGGCGTGTACTATGTTAATCAATTTTGGCAGCTGAAAAAAACTTTAAGCTTTTGATAAAGGCAAATTTATTTTATTTTTATCTTGCCGTTTATATAACTATTACCAGTTAAAATATGCCAGTTACGTAACCCAGTAAAAATAAACGTCAACCTTCCTATACTCGCACCAAATTTTATAACACCCATACTCGCGTAGGGTCTGATTGACCCAAAGTTTGTCTGATCTGATTGTTCTGATGGGCATATTTTGTTCTCTGAGAATATATACGAAGTAAGTATCGAAAAAATGCTAATTTACCGGAAATATTAAAACATATAAATATCAGCAAATATCAGCATTTACTTCTACTTTACTCTCTGATAAATAGTATTTTTTTTGTAAAAGGTTGTATAATTTTAGCAAATATAATTTTTTTCTTCTGACAAACTTAAAGTTTCTAAGAGCCAAGTTCACCAAAAAGATAACAGTCTGATTATCTAAAAACAGCTGTTTAAAACACATTTTCATGTACAAAAATGTGTTTTAAACAGCTGTTTTTAGATAATCAGACTGTTATCTTTTCGGTGAACTTGGCCCTAAGAGCATAGCATGGGCATGAGCTACAATTAGGGCATGCAATTATCGAAATATTCCGATAATCGATAAAATGAAAGATATCGATTTTTTTTTCGATAAAAACCGGTAATTACCGATAATTATCGTTTTTTATAAAAAATACCTAAACTTGTTTTTTACTTGTAAATAAAGGGATAAAGTGATGCAATTACTTACCTAAAATAAAGGACAATATAATATACTGAAGAATAAATAAAACAAGGCGTTTTTTTTTTAAATCAACGTTTGTATTTCTTTATAATATTTAAATTATATAACATAACATTTTGGATTGTCTCACTAAACCCTTCTTGAAGAGATCTTTTAAATAAAATCTTAGAAACCTCTAGCTTAATTTTAAAAAAAGTTACTCTTTAAAATAATTATAATAATTATGAGTTAAATATTGAAACTTTTGGACGTTTAGTATAATTAAATTAACTTTAAATAATTTCGTAGTACAGTATGGACATCTGAGTCACACAACATACACATCCTAACAAGATTTCTTAACGATTAATTAACGACAATAGGTAAATTAACATATAACAATTCCGTATTATAATTCAAAGAAATCACATTTAAAATAGTAATTTTGTATTATAATTAAAAGAGATCACATTTGAAATAATCACATTTTAAAGAGATTTTTGTTTTTTTTTTGCTGCTGAAAATATGTCCGCAGAAATGACAAACAATCAATTGTTTTGTCATTTAGGCTAGTACGCAGCTTATTACATAGTACTCCAGCTGCGGAAAAACTCTCAATTCAGTTAATCCGGGCGTCCTCAACTCCTCACTCACATGGTAGACCGACAGCGATCGACACGTTCACACACAAATATTGCGCAATGAGCAAATGACAGTGACGGGAAAGAAAACGCGCGCGGCGAGGGAACGGGACGCATCCAACGTTTGTTCAGAAATGTGTCAGAATTCTTTATATAAAATTATCGATTATCGGTATTTATCGTTTTTGTTTTCGATATTTATCGTTTTGTCAGAATGGATCGATAACCGATAAATTATCGATTATCGGTTTGCATGCCCTAGCTACAATAAACACAAATAATTTTATTTAAAAGTTTCATAATTTAATTTCAATACAAAATCACAGAAGATAAATCTTGTAACACATACTCGCGTCGGTCTAATAACAGACATATATTCGCCTAATACGCCCATATATATGCTATTCGCACAAAGACAGTATTCGTCCTGAAATGATCGTGGCAACTAATAATGCAGCTAACAGGAAGTGCAAAATGCCATCATTGATTATAAAAGAAAAAAAATAACGAAATTCTGTATTATCGGTCTCGCAGACCAATGCGCGAGTATAGGAAGGTTAATCAAATGTAGACGAGGTCGCGAAATGGATGGGTGTGCCAGTGTGACCAGTATAAAGTGTATAGTTTTAACAGTACCACCGTAAATATAGTGTTAGAGTGCCTTAGAATGTGTTGTTATGGCGGAGTGAGATGGTGGCAGTGGGCCAGGAGGCCAGTGGGGTGCGGCGTGAAGGGATGTATTAGTGTAAGTACCAGTCAGTTGAATGAACCCCAGTCACTATGTTAACTCACAGAATACAAGGTGACATTCAATGAGGGCTATCGTTTTAGAGCTCACCAGATGGCGCCGCTGTCGAGTAAGGTCCTGTCATTCATTCTATTGTATACTTTAGAGTTATAATAGCTTCATAAAAAGTTTATATTATTACGTATAACAACATAGTGTTAAACTTCAGATACATATTTACAATATTGTCCTTAAAATTACCAAGCATTAAACATTTAAAAATCGTTCTTCTTCCAAGTACTAACAAATTAGATCCAAACTTGCTTCTTAAAATCTTCAAGACATAAATAATCAGGAATTGCTCAATCTTGACCACAATCGTAAATATTAGGAAACATCCATGATAAAAAAGCGAAACTATATGGCATCTGACATTACTGAAGACCTTAGTCTACACGAACGCCTCTAGCGGCGAATTTATTTTTTTTCATTGGCGAGCGAAACTCCGCAACCATTTGCAACCCTGTATATTCATCGCGCTACAATGACCATCCCATTCCGCCATGTTTGCACTAACCATACGATTCACGTAGTTATAACCCAATACTACAGTATACCGCGCAAGTTGTGACGTTAACACGTTGAGAATTATAGTAGAACTGTGATTTATTTGTGTGAGCGAATGTACAGGAAACACACTGTGATTAAATCCATGTTTTGATATAATTCTTATAAGTAATGACACATCTTGTGTTTTATATGTCCGTTTTTACAAATAGTAGGCGACATCAAGCGAGCGACCCAAAGCGAGCTGATGAATCTTCAACTTTCGGTGTTGTACTGAGAGTTGACATTTCCAACAGCATATTAACATGTGGGCATTCAATCACCAGATGTCGCTACGTAGGCGTCTGGTCTAAACAACTGTCAAATTGTACTGAATTATACGTATATGCTAGTGAAACCTTTTCACGAAATTTCATCGTATATGCACTGTTTTACAATAATCAATATGGATTACAGACAATAAAAGTAGCTGAACTAAAGATTATGCTTCTTAGTACTGCAAAAGTGAGTGGTACGAAAAAACTTCTGAAAGGTAACTTATGCAGCCATATTTGTGCACAACACAGGAGTTTTATTAATGATTTAAAAGAAAATTAAATGAAAAAATAATCGTATACTACAAGCAACTCGTGTATTTTTACAGATGTTTAGACCTTACGCCAGTGCTGCCACCTTGTGGTTTTTTAATTACAAAAAACCCTGATTAGATATCGCCTAGTGTTTGTGAAAATGAGTTCAACTGTTTTAAAGATAATGAACAATTTAATTAAGCTTTTTTGTTGCCATGATTAATATAATAATAAATAAATATTTTTAATGTAAAGCAACATTAGTGATACTCATTTGTAATTGTAAATAATGTTAATTTTAGTTGCGTTTTTCGGTCTGTTGTCCTTGCGATTTTTTGTCCTGCAACACAATCGTGCGTTTAAAATAAGAACATTATTTCTTTTGAATACTCTTTTGGTATAATATTATAAAAAAGTGTTGTGCTACAAAATAATCGCACTTGCGACGTAGCGAACTTACAAATGATCTGCCTTATAGTTGTAGGTCGTATTTCAGAGGGCATTTCTTTTAATCTGTTATTGTTGTGTAGTTATTATATACCTTTATCTTCAATGTTATGTATTTTCTGTCGCAGAATTGTGTCGCAATTGTGTCTCTGAAGAATAAAACTGTAACTTTTTGTTGTCGATAAATCAATCCACAATGACTGCGACAAATCGCTTATGTATCCACATATCTTGTTATTTAGCACAAAATCGTTGTTTTTTTGTGAAAAACACCGTTCAATTTTATATTTGTATGGAAGCTGACTGTTAAATTGGCTAATACATTGAGTATTCGGTTTTCAATAGTTTGACGAAAGCCGAATAGTTTTTAGGCCGAATATTCAGAATTTATAGTAAAAAAAATATGTTTTATACGATACTTCTTAAAGGCTAGGCAGATAATGATGATGAGACATTGTTTTATACCACCTGCCTCCCTTTTCCCAATAAACTTGGGGTTGGCTTCCAGTCTTGTGACTGCCTATCTGACCTCCACAACCCAGTGACTAAGTAATAAGATACCTAGCTAATAAATAAAACCTGTGACATCGAATATTCGGCATAACTCATTGAATATCCGGTCTTCGTCACTTATTATTCGGCCCACAACTCAATATATTAGTAACTTCAACAGTACAGTAAACCAAGCTTGCCTATTTCTGTATAGTTTCAAAAGTTAGTAGGTACTTAAGTATTAGTAAGTGTATATGATTATGTGTATGAGATATTACAATATTCGTCTTTCGGTTAACTAGTTTTAAATCATCTATGTACAGTCGGGGTCTTTTCCGCTTGACCATTTTAATTTTTTTTCGGTTAAAACATGCGGAGCCACGCCCCCTTAAAGTTTCGGCCTATTAGGAAAGCGTCAACATTGGATCGCAAAATAACAATAACTCTCGTTTGGCGTGCGTCGTCAGTGCGCTCGGCCGAATCGGTATCTTTTCATTCATTATTTCTATACAAAGTCAACGGGGCGGGGCTAGAGAGCGTTTCTTTGTTGCGAGTGCAAGCAAAAATAAGCTTAGTGGTGGTCAGGCGGGAGTGTCCTCGATAGTACCTATTAATAAACATTATTATTATCATCATGCGGTTAGACAGGTGTGTACTACTGGTGTAATAGTACGGCAACATTTCGACAGTTATGTTAAGTCCTATGTGATAGGAAGCGAGCCTGTTGACATCCGGATTACAATTCCGAATATTTACGAAGTTAACCGAAGACGAATACTGAATAAACTCGAGTTGTATGGAAAATGTATGTTCTACCTCCCTAGTAATAGTTATATACTGCGATCCGACCAAATAATGCTTTACAATACAATACACTCATAGGCTGACAGTTATAGAGCGAGCTTCGTTTGGGATAACTAGTGATTCTTCCGAAAATGAACCGTATTTGTATACAGTTTACGTTCATATTTATATGAAATAAGTGCAGTAGAATTTCAAATGAAAATGAGTCTTTGTGTCTGAAATTAAGCTACATATTTGTATGCAACATTCTATCTTTAGCGTGTATAGGAAAATGTGCTCTAAGTAATTCGTGGCAGGTTCATTGTCGCTTGAAACACTAGTGTGCGTAGCTTGAGTCCGTTCTATATTTGTCAGCTTCGTAAAATTACCGTTTATTTCTCCAGCTATAAGTAAATTCGTAATCTGTACTGTTCAAACTTACATACGTTTTGTATCGGCCAACTTATCGGGCAGATACTTTCATACTTCTGTCGATTCGTTTATCGGCTCAATCTTTACAAATAAATACAATTGAAATTAAATTGAAAATTGAATTGAATTGTTTGAATTGTAATGCCATAGCAACAAAATTAATTTCAAATAATTAAAATAATCAAGTAATGGTGTCGATTCTGTTGTGCACAATCTAAACTATATTTAGGCTATTGCTATCTTTTTCTCTATAACAAAACGAGAAAGAGACGGACGTAATTTAGAGCTGTCAAATTTAGTTGGAACTAATATTTCCATACAAATGAAGGCTGCACGTAAAAGCATGTCGACGTCGTAGTTTGACATCTCTACCTTAGTTCATAGCTATAGCCGTCTTTTTCTCGCACTGCCTTTTAGTAAAAGATAGCAATAGCCTAAATTAAGTTTAGTTTGTGCACAACAGAATCGACACCAATGTCAAACAAAATAGCTTAATAAATAAGAAACATTCGTACAATGAAGTGAAGTAAGTTTACTTACTTATTACAACGTGACCAACTGTCGGCATTTTGAGTTACAAATGTTGCCTTTTTCCTTTCAGAGACACCTTTTTTCAGAAGGTTCGTTTAGCACAACAGCTAGAGGAATCTTCTGAACTTTGACCTCTGTCGAACGAAACAGTTTTAACTGAATCATTTCGACAAAAGGCGTTTTGTCTAGTTAGAACTAGTTTTCACTGATATTCATTTTTTTACTGCAGTTAGTTCTAGTTGTAACAAAGGCAGTTAATAAAACTAGTTTGAATTAAATAAAACGAGTTCTGACTAAGAACGCGTTTTAACTGTAACATACACATAGACAATTGTAACAATCAATATTAATGGAACATAGCGGCTTAAATCTTATAATTAAATATTAAAATAATAAATACCTAAACAATTTAGTGAATTTGTAAATATTACTACTTATTACATGTATGTTATGTGAAGTTATGTTCTTATAGCAAACTAACATCACGCCTGTACATTCCGAAAGGGGTAAACATATGTTTCTATAAAAATATAAATTTGTCATAATCAAAATATAAATGTTATTCTTATAATTAATATTAGTAATGTAGATCTGCAACTATTTTTGCATTAAAATCACAGAGTATTGACGAATTTAAATTGTCTTTTTCAAAACTTTCACGATCAGAACTCAATAAAACCAGAAACGGGTATTTATCGCGTATTTTACCTTTTTAAAATTTAAATTGTAAAAGTACTTTTAGCTTATCGATGGCAAGTTCAAAGAAATTTGCCCGAAAATGTTTAACAGCCAACGTATCGTGTTGCTAGCAACAACGTGTTTGTACATGTTTTTAGAGATGATCTGCCTGCCCTTTCCGCAGTATATTGTGTTTAGCTTCAAGCCTAAACTAATGCATCTGAACACCAGTGCACAGACTGTACTAGATAACAGGAAGCCCCATTAGTAACACTTTTGTACGGTACACATATAAAATATAACCGTCGAGAATCAACGAATGGGGACTCTGGGTAGTCTTCGTACAAGTGTGTTGTGGTTGGCTTCCAATCTAACCGGATGCAGCTGACAAACCAGTGTAGAACATAAAAATATAGTTTAAATTCGTCAATATTTGGTGTTACCTTGTATTTTTGCAATCGCCACACGTTTCGTTATAGTCGATGTACACGAAAACAATAATTATTACATATCAAGAAATATTTTATTACGATTCTATAAGAAAATATCAAGGCTTTTAGATTTACAACATAAATAAAGAAATATTTTGTCTAAAAATTAACGATAATCAAATGGGAATGGTTACTCCCGCTAGCAAAATATTAATAAATGCTTATTATATAACGAACATAAGTTCTGTTAACAGCACGTAACGTAAGCATAACTATCTCGGATTTGTGAAATATGAGACATTACTTCAAAATAAATGTAATGATTCTTGGGAAACCTGTAAGCAGGAGATATTTTTAAATTAAAACATTGAGTAAACTTTATTATCAGAAAGTGTTCAGTTGAAACATCGACGCAGATGTGTTTATGTTGCTGGCAACATTTCAAACTTCTGTTAAGGTGGAACTCCACGCCGTTCGCCCGCGAAATTCAAATTTTCTGACGTTTTTTTGCAATTTGCAGGTCAGTGTCAGGTTTTATGTTGATTAAAATATGATTCGCGGCTGTAACACGTAATTAGGTTCATGCAAGTCTGTCTAAGTTTATGTAACATATTATATACCTACACACACATACATGTTGTTCATGTTAGTGTATTGATGATTTTAATGATAATAATTATATACACATACATACGTGTTACAGCCGCGAATCATATTTCATCAACATAACAACCTAGCACTGGCTTACAAATTGCAAAATGTAAGAAAGTTATAATTTCGCGGGCTACCCTGGAGCTTCCACCGTAAGTTAAACTCATGCTGTATAAAATGTTGCCCTCAACATGTATCCTGCAACATGAACATTTAGCGCAACACAAACAATATATTAAAATGTGATATCTTTCTTATTTCCATAGTTCTGTAATATTTGTGACACACAGACAGTGGTACATGAGTACAAATTGTCGCGTCCTACCTTCGATGCCTTACCCTAACGTAAGCTAATAAAACTATTATGTTTACATTATACGCCTTTTATTTACGTGCAGAGCACACCTCCGAACACCCCTGTACATTTCTACGACAACTATGCGAGGATGTGTGCGCAATCAAACAATCACATATGCCGTCTCGCGTCTCGTCAACCTTAGCTCAACTTGTGAACGTGAAGCGATGAACGTCTTTCCTATATTTGATTTTTTTATATAATTTTTTATTTTGACCTGGGTCCGTGTTTTCCTTTTAACTATCCCCACGGACACCCTTTCCGTCACATTGGCCCCACGTTGGGCGCCAATGTGACGGTGTCCGTGGGGGTAAATAAACATTGATTTAAATAGTAAAGATACGGTCGTCCGAACGTTGGCCAAACGCGGTCGCCATACAGAAACACTAACGCCATCTATTAGAACTACCATGAACTACGATGTCAATCGGCGTGGTCTGCCCCTAGACGTAACCTTGTAAGAGCGGGTATTTTTAACAGACTTGAAAAAAACGAGGAAGTTCTCAATTCGTCGGGATATTTTCCCCGATTACTCACTCGAAGACGGCTGGACCGATTTGATTTTATACTGAGATTTTATACTTCAAAGTTGGTCCCATTGTCATTTGGTCACGATCTGATGATGAAATCTTGGAGATCGAGGGAACTCTTCAAATATTATAGGCACATCTATAGCGATTTAGGTATTTTTGATGAGCAGTTGACAATAAGCTATTGTAACTTAGATAGATAGACAAACCAACCCACTAAAAACTGAAAAATAATAATTCTTACAAAAAACACAACCGACTTCCCAACGTGAAAACTACTCAAGAACACTTTCCAACAACGTGAAAAATAACTTTAATTTCGGAAGTCGGTGTCAAAAAACTAAAATACACTGATCCAGAGACACCGACTTCCGAAATTAAAGTTATTTAATCTTTTCATTTCATCGGCTAAAACGCGCGCCGCTGCAAAGTGATGTCTAACTTTTACTCGGCTTCGCGTCGTCTTTGCCAAACGTTGAGACAAATACGAAAGAAAATTGTTTTAAAAATAATGTTAGAAGTTGATATAATATTTTTTTTTATTTTACCGGTGATAAGAAATGTTATCATTTATTTTATTGTGCTTTTTGTCGTAGTTCACGCATCCCTTCACGACACAACTTGGCATTTTTGCTTGTAAAATTTACGACCGCTCCCGAAGACAGCCGAACGCGTTCTAGTTTAGTTCGCTATAGGGAAGACCATTTTGGGACCACGTTCGAGGCGTCATTGTAACATGCGGTCCACCCAGTCCTTACGCAGTAATATATATGTCAATGTAAATAAAGGAAACCACGGACCCAGGTCAACATTCAAATATGAATAAATAAACGGGTGTGGTTAGGTTTATGATCACAAGTTTCTCCTTGCCCGCCCGGGGGTTTGCACGGTGCTCTCCTGGCTCAGCCCGGCGTGACGATGACCGTAGCGGTGTGCCACGCTGCAGACGCCAGGTAGGGTGACGGACGGCAGATGATCGCGCCGACCCGTAGAATCTCGGCGCGGCCACGCAAGTAAAAAACTGAAAAGAATAAAACAAGTTCAGGAGACAAGACATATTGACTGCAACAGTCTGGACCCATATTGGATGTTATGATTTTAGTCTAGATTATTTAATGGGTCCCGACTGTTGCAGTCAATATGTCCTGTCTCCTGAACTTGTTTTATTCTTTTCAGTTTTTTCTACGCAGTCGGGTTTTTTATTTTTTTTAATTATTTTTTTATTTTACACTTTTTAGTTACTTGGATATTACTTATAACCTTTTAAAATCCTCATGATGTGCCCTTTATTGGGGTGTGTAATATTATGGTATAATAACAAATAGTACAATAACACTTGAAATAACATTAATTATGTTACAATTTTCATATGCTATAAAAACAAATAACCAAATTTCATGACATGTAATGTTATATTTCATTTAAACTTCTGTTGCTCTAATTACATTAAGTTTAACATTCATTTCATATAATTTTCAATTTGTGTATTGCTCTTTTTATTATATAACATTTAGTTGACCTATTTTCATTTGATATAATTTTCAAATTTACTAATTTTCAGCCTAAATTCTGTAATGAATAAGTAAATATCAGGAAACTTCATACTGTTATAACTTCATCTTTAACCCAAATGATTCACCAACATTAAAGGGGATCGGGGGGGAGCACGAAAATCTCAGGCGTCTATAATCGAATCAGTTTTTGCATAAGTATTTATGTCGCAGCCAACTAGTTTAATTAGCCGTTCATCTGACTCGGGGTGCCGACAACGACGACCTCAAAACACTTTATATTGGCCAAAAAGTGTAGTCGACGGAGCCCCGCTATGCGGGGCTCCTATTTCTGTCTTTTCTGTCTTGCAGGGTTTATAGGAACCTAAATCGGGGTGCCCCAAGTCCCGAACCACTTTCTATTCGCTTAAAAAGCGTAGTCCACGGAGCCCCGCTGTGCGGAGCTCCTATTTTTGTCTTGCAGGGTTTGAAGGAACCTAACTAACCTAACATCGGGGTGCCCTAAGTCCCGAACTTAAAGCTGTTTAGACGAGATTTAAGAGTTGATTGAACGCCTAATTAAACTAGTTGGCTGCGACACATACAAAACAAAGTTAACGTTTCAAAATTATATTAAACGTTATTATAGATTTTTTATATTATACCAACTAAATATTAGGTCATGTGATCGTTAGAACTTTTGTTATTATATCAAATAGTACGCACCCCCTTTATTGAACCGTTCAGGCTGCAGAGCGTGCCAAACATTTGAATTTGGCGCTAAAAATCCGCCATTTTGTTTTTTATTATTTTAGAGTCACTCTCACAGTAAATACGAATCTAATGGCACCTCTCAAGCTAGAAAATCCATCTAGCCGTTCAGGCTGCAGAACGTGCCAAAAATTAGAATTTTATTTACTTTTATACTATTTGTCATTTCGAATTACATTCAAACATATAAGTTGCATATATTTTTGTAATCGCCTTTAAAAACCCTTCATTTTGATACCCCGCTCGATGGTATTAGAAGAAAAAAAAAATTCGACCTCCACAATCTGGCTCCCCAAATCCGCAATTTTATTTGTTTATTGATTTTAATGTAGCCAGTGACACTCGCGCTATCAAGACAAATCTAACGACATATAAACTATCCAAATCCCTCCATCCGTTGAGGAGTTACGTGGGAACAAAGAAACTGACATACATACAAACATACATACAGGGCAAATACATAACCCTCCTTTTGGGCTTCGCCGCAGTCGGGTAAAAAGGTACCCGCTGCGGAGCCCGCGGTTAACCGGATTCCGGTAATGTGGTTGTCAGCCGGTATCTTGAATGACAGCCGGTTACTTGGATGTCAGCCGGTATCTTGAAAATTGGAAATTTTCTGTTCTTCGTCGCAGAGGCCGTCAAATAGCTCCCGGTTCTGATTCCCAAGGGCTCGCATTGCAACACGTCTTCGTCACTGTGAATCAGCAACGTTACACGTCCCTAAGAATCAGAAGCGGTTCTCCGTTTTTGACTTTCTCGACGACGAGGTTCTCTTCGGCCGCTTCCAATCGCGCCTTAAACTTGCGCCTCTCCTCCTTCGTTTCGCACCTCATAATAACCTTTTGGTCTTTGGCCTTTCTTACTCTCTCTACGTGCACCCAGCCTTCCTTTGCGACCACCCGTTTTCGCACTCTCGAGGATTTCGGCACCCGTATCCATCTCCTGTGTTGAGGAGACGACCACAGAGTGCAGCGTCGTTCGCTCCTGGACTTGTGCGCAAGTGTTGCTCTTACTCCCAGACGCTGCACTCGCAGAAGTTTTCTCCGCAACACATTCCCTGCTAGCCAGACTGTGCTGGAGCTTTTCCAGTTTCTCGGGAGTTATCTTTTATCTCCGAGATGTGCTCCTTCAAGGTGTTAAGAAGCTCAGTCTGGCCAGCAAGAACCTCGAAGAAGATGGGTTGGGGACCGAAGTCAGCAGTGGGCGCGGGTTCCGGTACGGCGATGGGTGCGGCAGGGGCCCGGTTTTGCTCTAACTCCTTGACCAGCTCATAAAACCTGTTTATGGCTTCGAGCACCGCAGTCTTGTTCTCAGCCTTGAGGTTGCGAGAGTTGCCCAAATTAAGCTTGGCCTTATTAAGGCAAGCTCTCGCCTCCTCGGTGCGACTGCGGCACTTAGCCTCAGAATTTTTGAGCGGTCTTGAGGCTTCTATAGTAGCTCGGCGCGTCCCCGGAGTGGCAGGGCCCCCCTGTGACGCAGGAGTCTCGTCTCCGAAGGAGATTCTCCTCCTCGCATCGGGCGAAGGCCCCGTTTTCCGCCGATCGCGGCGAGCCACTAGAACCTATGGCCCTCAGGGTGCTGGATGGGGTGCGAAACATATTAAAAATTTTAAGCAGGTACTATCAAAACACCCCTTTATAGAGGGGGACGGAACAGCAATATCTGCTCGAGAGAAGTTCAGAGAGGACACTGGTACTTATGTGACCCTGTAAAGGGGGGAACACAATAAGTAATATGACAAATAAATCAATTATAATATAAAACAACAAAATACACTACATTCAATATAATCTAAATTACCCACGCTATACATGAACATTCTTAACGGTAACCACTGAGAAAAAAGACTGAACTTGCTGAATAATAAATAGTATCAACTACGTTTTAGCAGTGTATAGCCAGGGCACAGATAATATAATACTTCGGCCAGGGTTAACAGCTCTTGATTTTTTTAAATTCCCGCCTTTTTTTCTTGGACAGCTGTCGTTGGCCAGACTCTTAAGTCTAAATGTAGATACTCTTCCCATGAAAAAGCGACTACTACAAAAATATAACTTTTATAAATCTGACTTTGAGCACATCAACCGTAAAATTCAGAATACCGCCTGGACGGAACTGCTTTCTTTAGGATCCGAAGAGGCACTTAGCACATTTTACAATAAGATCGATGAAATTATTAAGCAGCACACACCACTATCTGCATCCAGAACGGATGGCTTTCCAGTCTGGTTCACAAAATCTTTAATTAACACATTTAGAAAAAACAAAAATCGTGGGTCAAATGGAAAAAGTACGGCAATCTTGCAGACTACGAAACTTTTTCTCAGTACAGAGCCTTATTTAAGGAAAATAGTGATAAATGTTTTTCGAAATACATTCAGTCGATTGAGGATGGCATTCATAAAAATATTAAAGATTTTTGGGTCTATGTTGCAAATCGCAAAAACAAACCCGGTATACCGGTAAAAGTACAACAACGTTGTATCCAGCGATCCTCAATCGATTTGCAACATGTTTTCCGATTTATTTGCTTCCGTATATAAGCCTGCTTCACCTACCCTTTCTCGATGGGAGCCACCTTCTGAAACAATGTATAATGACATAATTATTTCTGACCTTCACTTTAAAGAGGAAACAATAATGACAGAACTGAAATCACTGGACCCAACTAAAGGCCCAGGTCCAGATGGTCTGTCTGCGTGTTTTCTCATAAATACTGCCACTGTTATATGTAGACCCTTAGCCATAATTTATAATGAATGCATTACTGAAGGTGTCATGCCAACGGTATGGAAACAAGCTAATATCACACCTGTACACAAGGCCGGATCTAAACGTAGTGTTGAACAATATCGACCAATTTCTATTTTGTCTACCTTGTCGAAGCTTTTCGAAAGACTAGTACATAACGAAGTGTACCCTGTTCTACATCACGCTATCATAGAACAACAGCATGGGTTTGTTAAAAAGCGATCAACGACAACGAATTTATTGGCTTTTTCCAGCGATCTATTTGATGAGATGGATAATCGTATACAGGTTGATGCGGTGTACATGGACTTTCAGAAAGCTTTCGACAAGGTGGATCATGAATTACTGCTGAGCCGAATAGCCTTTAATGGCATTCGGGGTAACTTGATGTGATGGTTCATTTCCTATCACTAGTCGCTGTCAACGGGTTGTAATCAATGGTTACCACTCTGATGCTATCCAGGTTACCTCCGGCGTCCCTCAAGGCTTTATTCTCGGTCCTCTTTTATTTATTATCTTTATAAATAATATTCGAAACTGCTTTCGCAAATCAAAATTTTTAGTACATAGTAACTTAAAACCAGAAAAAAGTCGATATTATACATACAAATGGCAATAATTACATAAAACGTTGATTCTCATAGATTTTTCTAGGCACTATCTGTAGTTTAGACGTCGAGGTAACAATTAAAATCTTATATGAAAAAAAACTCGATCTAAAGTGTAACCAGAGCATGGCTGAAGCCTTATAGTATAAGGTCCCTTTAAGAACGACCTTCACCGAGCTGGTTATTGGATGAAAAGTGTTTTATTTCAAATTAAATATGTCAAAAAATATATTGCAAACGGGTTGTCTAAAAAATTTCAGTCCAGAATATTTTTTTATTTTTATTTTTTTTTCAACATTTCACTGGTTTGGCTAATAGACGAATTCCATACCAATCGAAAGTATGAAACCTGTAAAATATGCAAACGTTAGGTTATCCTAACATTTGCACATTCTATAGGCTGCATAACTTTTGCATATTCTATAGCCTATAGAATATGCAAACGTTAGGTTAACCGGTCAACCTAACGTTTGTATATATTCTATAGGCTTCATACTTTCAATTGGTATGGAATTTGTCTATTAAGCAAACCAGAGAAAAGTTAAAAAAAAATATTTAAAAAATAAATTGATAATTAATAAAAAAATAAAAATAAATTAAAATTTTAATCAAACGCCAAAGTGACAACGCTGTTTAAAATTTTGATCCGTTAAAATAAACAGAAAAGTAGTCAATACTTTCCATAATAAGTAGTGTTATTATATCCCCGTGAAGCCGTGTTTACGGACTATCCTGTAGTTTTTACATCATATCAGGACTCTTGTGTGTTCGTGAGTAATAAGCAAATTACTTTCAAAATTTTATAACGTCGGTGTTATTGTTCGTTGCCTAGGGCAACCCGCGAATCGCTGGGATCGTACTACACGCACGGCGCTTGCTGCATGCATGCTCGCTTGCCGCTTGGCACTTCAACAACTCCAAGCTTTATGCCGCATTT
Source organism: Xestia xanthographa (assembly GCA_905147715.2). Taxonomy (NCBI): domain Eukaryota; kingdom Metazoa; phylum Arthropoda; class Insecta; order Lepidoptera; family Noctuidae; genus Xestia; species Xestia xanthographa. The sequence goes on from LR990667.1 coordinate 23,398,438, forward strand.
TAATAAATATCTTTAGCTACAAACAGCTAAAGACCGACAACACTGAAACACCTGCGTGCCAGTCTAATAATACTGGAAACCTCCGTCACTCACCGGGTCGGAAACAAACATCAAGCCCCATAAATATATCAAAATCTTTTGGCTCTCAAAATACTCCACCTGATACGATGAATGTGACCTTAAGGAAGAAAAGTAGTCAGTCCATGTCTAACTCAAATATTCAGGAACAATGTTTTAACGAAAATAATCTTAGAGATATAATTAAGGAAGAATTGGCCGCAGCTTTCAAGTCATCCTTTAAAGAGTTACTTACGGAGCAATTGAAAAATATACAAGGAGAAATATCTGAATTTAAAGTTTCGCTTGGGTTTTTCAACGAGCACTTCGAAGAATTCAAGAAACGCTTAGATGAAAAGGACACCATAATAAACCTACTGCGCAACGATAATGCAACCCTCCAGCAGAGTGTAAGTGAACTTACTACACGTTTATGTATCGTAGAACAAAACATGCGTGAAAACAATGTGGAAATTAATGGACTACCTGAGGATAAGTCTGAAAACCTGGTACAAACGCTGCAAAAGATCGCGAAGGTGACCTGCTGTGAAATTGGCGACTGTGACGTTATGCAAATCACAAGAGTAGCCAAACTAAATAAGGAGAGCAACCGTCCACGCACTGTGATTGCTAAGCTCCGCAGCCCTCGCCAGCGTGACAATCTTCTAGCTGCTGTAGGAAACTTCAACAAAAAACAACCCTCGGACAAATTGAGCACACATCACCTAGGCATAGCTGGTAACCGAGTTCCTATCTTTATTAGCGAGCATTTATGCCCTACTGGCAAACAACTTCATGCAGCAACACGGAAATTGGCTAAGGAGATGTCATTTAACTTTGTCTGGATACGTAATGGGCGGATATTTGTACGGAAAGATATTTATTCGAAGCCTATCTACATTCGCAATCAGGATAGCTTAAATTTAATGAAAACGACAGACGTAGCTATTTAAGAATTAAGTTTACTTCCGTCTTTATATTAGTGTTCTTCGCGTTATTTGTATTCGTAATGCTTAATATTTATTATCAAAATGTTCGTGGAATGAGAACTAAAACTGAAGATATCTATAAAAATATTTTGCTTACTAGCTATGATGTAATAGCATTTACTGAATCTTGGCTAAACCCTAATGTAACTAATGAAGAATTCATTGACCCGCGGTACATAGTTTATCGTAGAGATAGATTAAGTTCTAAAGTATCCAAAAAAGATGGAGGAGGGGTTATGGTTGCTGTTACTAATAAAATTAAATCTGTACGAATGAAAAGCTGGGAAAGTGATTTGGAAGATTTGTGGTTGTCTGTTGAGTTAACTGTTAATAATAATACTAAAAAAATTGCACTATGTGTTTTCTATATGCCCCCGCCTGTCAAATTGAACTCTCTTCAGTGCTTCCTAAATAATGTCATTAATGTGCTTAATAATGTTGATGATGTTGTGATTCTTGGGGATTTTAACTTGGGTTTTATCGAGTGGAACAGAAGTGATGATAACCTACATCTTTCACCATCTAACTATGAAAACCAACTGGGTTACTCATTTGTTGACTTTTTGTCGGTTAATGAACTTCACCAATTTAATACCATTCCTAATGCAGATAACAGATATTTAGATCTAGTATTAAGTAATATATCAGACGTAACAGTTACTAAGCCCAATGACCTGCTTAGTAAACTTGATTCCCATCATCCAAGCTTGCTTATCTCTTTTCCACTGTCAAACTTAGAACAATTAAAACCAAAATATCGCTCCGGTTACAACTTTTTTAAAGCTGACTATGAACAAATCAAAATGTATCTTGCAAATATAAATTGGTATGATACCTTCCATAACTGTGTTGATGTGAATGAAATGGTTGACGCATTTTACAGTGTGCTTCAGAGCGCTATTGATAATTTTGTACCCAAATACACTAAGAAAAAATCTAAATATCCGCCTTGGTATACTGCCTCACTTATTAGGGCTCTTTCTGAAAAAGAGAAATTTAGACAAAAATTCCGCAAATATAATAATCCCCGAGACAAACTAACCTTTGAATTACTTCGCAGTCGCTGCCATACATTAATAAATAACTGTTATAATACATATAAATGTAAAATTGAAAACGATATTCCCAAAAACCCTAAAGCTTTCTGGCGGTACATAAAGGATAAACGTCGTGGGGAATCTTGCATACCTGCTGACATGTTTATGAATGATAGGGTCGCCAGTAGTGGCCCTGAAATTGCCAACCTTTTCGCAGATCAATTTGTGTCTGTTTTTAGTCTAAACCCAGTTACGAATAACAATACTTCAAATGGATTTTCAGGTATTGGCTCTGTCATAAGTACTATTGAGTTTACGGAAATGCAGATTTTTAACAAGCTCAAACACATAGATGCTTCCAAAGGGGCTGGACCTGATTCCATACCACCTTTGTTAATAAAACGCTGTTGTCACGAGCTTACCCTACCGTTGCTGTTAATTTTTAATTCTTCTCTTGCCGAAGGATTGTTTCCTGAAGTATGGAAAAGTGCAAGAATCGTCCCGATTTTCAAGAAAGGAGATCCTGCCAATGTTAAAAATTACCGTCCAATTTCAATATTATCATGTTTTTCAAAGATCTTTGAGTCTCTTATTTGTCCAATTATTACTAACCACATTGACAAAATTATTTCACAGAGTCAGCATGGTTTTAAAGCGGGTCGCAGCGTAGAAACAAACCTTGTCGAGTTTGTTTCTGATGTAACCCTGGCTCTTGACAAAAGATTGGAAGTAGATGCTGTTTACACGGATTTTAGCAGTGCGTTTGATAAAGTTGACCATTCTCTGCTACTGTCAAAGTTAGAATACAATGGTATACATGGCTCTTTTTTAAACTGGTTTTCATCTTATTTATCCCGTAGATCGCAAATTCTTGTTGTTAATGGTTATGAATCTTACCCTTACTATGCTGTCTCAGGAGTTCCTCAGGGTTCTCACTTTGCACCAGTTCTATTTTCACTCTTCATTAATGATATAACTGATCAAATCCTTCACTGTAAATACCTGTTGTTTGCCGATGATCTTAAAATTTATAAAATTATCACTTCAGATAAAGATGCTTCCCTAATTCAGGAGGATTTGGATAGAATTGACCATTGGTGCAACCTGAATCACATGAAGCTTAACATACAAAAATGTAGTCACATACGATTTTCAAGGAAAAAGCACTGCAATTCAGTCTCATTTAAAATAAAAGGAGAATTATTAGAAACCGTTAATGAGGTCCGCGATCTTGGTGTCATCATGGACAGTAAACTTAACTTCAGAAGTCATATCGATAACATCGTTACTAAATCATCACGGTTGCTAGGATTTCTTAAGAGAAGTACTAAAGGGTTTAAGCTAATAAGAACTAAAATTGTCCTTTATAACGCCTTAGTTCGGAGCCACCTGGAATTTGCCAGCGTGGTATGGAACCCCCACTATGCTGTACACTCACAGAGAGTCGAAAGCATCCAGAGGGCCTTTACGAAACACCTAGCTTATACTTTCAGTATAATATCCCCCCGGTGTCCATATGAACAACGCCTTCAATCGTTTGAAATGAATAGTTTGCGCGACCGTCGACTAATGCAGGATCTCATGTTTTTGTACAAATTAGTAAATAATAAATTAGACTGCAGTAAGCTAGTTGAGCGTATCGGCCTAAAAGTACCTCACAATTTTCCCAGATATCCTATGACCTACCTATTCAATACTCAAGGATCTAATTCAAATATTGGTGTAAACTCGCCACTCAATAGACTCTGTAGAGAGATGAATTCTTTTATTAAATCCTCCCCTGATGTCGACATTTACCACAATTCCATAAAAATCTTTAAATCCCAATTACTAGATTCTCGAAAATCGCAACACAATGTTTTGTTATGTTAGTATTAATTATGATTCCTTTGGTTTTTTTTTTACTTTGTAACATTACTTCTTTCTTTATTTTTAACAATGTTATAATAATTTTATTTTTATTCATAGTTCTGATCTCATTTTTATCTATTCTAACATTACTAATCATATCTTATGTCTTTTTTTTTTTAATTTTAATTAGTTAGTAAAATTGCATCATACGTTTTTCTTTTATTTGTATTGCTTCGTAAGTTAGATAGTCTATTATTGTATGTTCTACTTTGTATTTCATTTCGTTGTTGTCACTTGTTTTTAGCCACTTATTTTAATTTTTAATTTTAATCTCTCCTAAGCTAACACTTATTTTTGTGAATGCTGGTTAACCTATAATTGGCAACTGTGTTAGTCCAAAACTGTATAACCAATGTATACCTAAATGTTATACACAGAAGCTGTTGGTGAACCTTTATAAATAAATAAATAAATTAATTAATCATATTCTGGACTGAAATTTTTTAGACAACCCACTTGCAATATATTTTTTGACATATTTAATTTGAAATAAAACACTTTTCATCCAATAACCAGCTCGGTGAAGGTCGTTCTTCAAGGGATCTTAGACTATTAGATTAGCGAAAATAATGATAAAATTCTATGTTTGAATCATAAAGTTCAAAATAAATTAAGTTTAGTATTCCGGACAGACAACTCTTCAGTTTTAAATACATCTTATCAGAGCTACTAAAACCCATGGCAAGAACTCCTAGAATTCGTACTAAAGTATCAGCAGAGCATGGTTGAAAATTAAGATTAGCAAAAAATATGAAAATTAGTGTCCGCATAAAAAAAAATTACGGTTAAAGATATTTATTTCTCAAAAGAATTACAAATTCACTTACAGAGAAAAACATAAATACATTTACAATGTAGACCCCGAATCGCGACTTACACGCCGCTGCATAATGGAAACAGCTGAATGCCGACGCTGCACTCCATGACGCGCGGGCGCCGGGCGATCGACCTCGCAATGCGGAAATCGTCTACTCAGCACCCGATAATTTCAAGATAGGCTACAGTTAATGTTATAATTTTACTCTAATATAGATTAAGTAGTCATCTTTGGTTTTATTTCAATCCCCCGATTGCAGCTAACGTAATTGGCGCAGTCGAAAGGATATTCGCGGGCCGGTTCGCGAGCTTAGGGATCTCTAATATCGAAATCCGCGTACGCGAATCGCCTGGGTGGCTATCGAGCCCCGGCATCGAATATTCGAATCTACGGTCCAGCTGCAGTTTCGGGAGGAGAATCCAAACTTCGATTCACGAGAGAGCCAGAGATGAGAAAATTTTAAGTACACTTGAATTGTTCCTGTGTTGCTTCCCTCTTAGTCCTAGAACCGCTCAACTTCCAAAATTTTCCATCCGAAAAATTCCAGTTCCCAGGAGCCCGCATCTCGTACGGCTCGCTGGGGTGCTATAGATAACGGTAGGGATTTGGATAGTGATAGTGAGAATAGCATAGGCAGTAGTTAACGTAAGAATGGCCCACGACCCCGATACGATTTTCAAGGCCCTTCGCATGGTCCCGGAGTTCGATGGGAACCCGAATGTTTTGACTAGATTTATTAAGATATGCGATCAGATAGTAGCCGAGTATGTTAGTAGTGCCCAGGGTAGTGAATTAGGCAACTTGTGCGTGTTAAACGGCATCTTGAATAAAATTCAGGGCACCGCTGCCTGTACTATCAATTCCAACGGGATACCCGAAAACTGGCTGGGTATGAGAACGGCTTTAATTAATAATTTTTCGGATCAACGAGACGAGACCGCCTTGTATAGAGACCTTTCCTTAGCTACGCAGGGAAATAGGACACCTCAGGAATTCTATGAGGAATGCCAAACCTTGTTTAGTACGATGATGACGTATGTAACGTTACACAACCAAATTTCTACTACAGTGGAAGCGAAACGTACACTGTACAAGAAAGTTACTATGCAGGGTTTTGTAAGAGGATTAAAGGAACCATTAGGATCCCGCATTCGGTGCATGCGTCCCGATACTATTGAGAAGGCCCTCAAATATGTACAGGAAGAACTTAACGTTATGTATTTACAGGAATGTAGGGAGTTTTCATCAAATACCAACCTAGTTCCTCCACTTAGTAGTAATTTCGCAGGGCCGATTCCCAACTGGCCCAATCCTGTAGGAATCAGACCCGACCAACTACCACCACCACCACCATTCGGGTTCAACCCTAACTTTGTTAATCCCCAGGTCCAAAACCGCATGCCTAATCAAACACAGCATATATTCCACACACCTTACAACGCTCAGAGTAACATGTTCCGTTTGCCACCTAGAAACGTCCCGGCACAAAATCAGAATCAAGGTCCTATACCCATGAGTGAGGTACAGAATTTTACACCCACCCCAAAGTTATCTGGCCATAATTGGCAGAATTCAGGTAATCTGCCACCAAACAATTACTTTAAAGCTCGGGAAATTAACATGAATGAGTGTGCGTCATACGAGCTCGTGGAGGAGCTCGTGGCTAAATAATAACAGCCGCTCGGGTCGATCGTTAGGTTAAGCCGTGCTTGCCTAGGTTGGTCTGTGGATGGGTGACCACCCATTACATACCGAGTTTCCTCCGTGCCTCGGAAAGCACGTTAAGCCGTTGGTCCCGGCTGTCATTTGTAGATCTTTGACAGTCGTTAGGTCAGAGGCCCAAAAAGTCTGACAACCAGTCTTACCAAGGGGTATCGTATTACCCGGTACTAACTGGGTTGTGGAGGTCAGATAGGCAGTCGCTCCATATAAAATACTGGTATTCAGCTGCATCCGGTAAAACTGGAAGCCGACCCCAACTAAGTTGGGAAAAGGCTAGGCAGATGATGATGAGTGTGCGTCATACGGCGACTCATATTTTTTTTTTTTTTTTTTTTTTTTTTTTTCGCCAGTTCTGTGGAAATAATAATAATAATATGTTTATTAGTACATAACAAAAACAACAGCACAGTACATAGCATATGGAAACAATGGGTTGTACTACCAATTTTAAAATTATTGTCAGGTTTCCGGGCTCCTAAACTAGGTACGCAGACCTGTATCTTAGGAGTCGGAGATTTTGCGGATTCAATTTATATAATACAACCGTGACTTTCTGTTTGTTTACAACATTTTTTTTTAACACAGCAAATGGATTGAATGATGGTGGTTGTGTATGTAGGGGTGTGTAAATGAGTGTGGAGTGTGTGTGGTGAGGTGTGTATAATGTGAAATCAGTGTTTAAATAATTTTCTTTCAAACTAAGATTGATAAAGTTATGATTCTATAGCCAAAATATTTTCAGTCTCATCATAAGTTAAGGATAATAGCCATTTTCGTAATTTATTTTTAATTTCATATAAGTTATATCTATACAGTGGAATAATTTTATTTATTTTATTATACATCCGTGAACTTTGAACCAACAATTGTCGACTAGTAAACGCAAAATGACAGGGGTTTGTTTTACATATAGGAAAACCGTGACGTCTTAGAAGCAGCTTTTTATCCAATGGCAGGTTGGAGTGTCTCCGCAGGACTGAACGAAGGACATATAGTTGCCTGACTGTAAGAACTTCGGCCTCCGAATACAACTGATCAGTGGGGTAGTCTCTAGGTTTAAAAAGCATCACCTTAAGAACAGCTCGTTGTGCCCTTTCTGCCGGGATCATTGTGGTTTTGTAAGTACCGCCCCACACTGGAATGCAGTACATAATGATGGACTGACAAAGGCTGAAGTACACAAGAGCCAGAGTTTCAGAATTGGCAGAGTGCCTGAGTTCTTTAAAAATATATATCAGTCTTCTGACTCTAGTGCAGAGTGCCTCTATATGCGCGTGCCAGTTAAGATTTTCGTCAATTATCACTCCCAAGTACTTAATATTGGGGACTGTGCTGAGAGCAAGACAGTTACAACTTACTGATTGATGAGGGGGGCAAGTGTGACCTTTAATTTTATGAGAGAAAGAGGATGGAGTTTTTGATTGTGAGCGATGGAACCTGATTAGTTTTGACTTATCCAAATTCAACGTCAGCAAGTTAGTTGACAGCCATTCCATTATTATCCGAAGCGAGTATTCTGCTCTATCTCTGACTTGCTCCCAGCTGTTGTCAGACACTAGAAGTGCAGTATCGTCCGCATAAGAGAAGATTTCGCAATTAGAGATGGAAAGCTTGCAAAGGTCATTGATATATATTTGGAAAAGTGTCGGTCCTAATATACTACCCTGTGGGATCCCATAGGTGAGCCTTTCATATGAACTAGTTATGATATTACCCGACGCAGCACTATTACGAGCCACCTGCTGGTTCAGTTACGATGACATTTGTCACGATTATAACCCGGTTGCTTCATTAGAGTGCAACTTTACTCCGACTTTAGGAAATGTAGGTGTTCAAGGCAATATTATATATTCAACTGAACCTCAGGCAGGTCCAAGTCAGGTAAATCAGGATTTCCAGGAGGCCCAGAAATCAAATGAAACAAAGATAGAATTAAATCTCCCGAATCAATCTCCAGAATCAAACCCGAAAGTAAAAACCGGTATCCTAATAAATCCACCTAATGCCATGTATTCCACCATGCCAGTCATACAGAACAAGTTTAAGAGCTCATCTAAGAACTTAGTACTAGCTAAGACAGAATTAGAGAACGTTAAAGATAATCTAACTCAAACTCAAACTCAAACTCTTTATTGCATTCATGTGTACATTAAGTTGTTACATATATGTAAGTAAGTTCCAACATGAAACCCGGTTAGGGCACGGCAACATAATAATTATGGTAGATTGGACAAAACAAACATCCAGTTAGTGGGTATACTGGATTGTAAGTTTGTTTACAAATACAATTATTATCGACAATATTACTAGTATTAGGTTTATGTAGTTATTTTAATTAATATTATAAGGTTATTCAATTATTTTATTTACGTGTTTTAATTATTATATTTTATTATTTTGTATCAGTTGTTATAATTTCATTAATTTGTATGAATTATTATATTTTATTAATTTATATTCTCTATTAAATTTATATTTTATTAAGTTGTTTTAATTATTTTATATTTTATTAATTTGTTTTGTTATGTTATGTGTAAGTGTATGTATGTGTGTGTTTTTGTGTAAGTACTATTTCAGTGATTCTATGTAATTAGCTATCTATCATATTCATATACTAAATATTTTATTCTAAGTATTCTGAGACCGAGTAAAAGCATTTTTGTGTTAGATAATCTTTTAATTTTCTATTAAATGCATTGAATTTGGGTTCTTTTTTAATTTGTTCTGGTAATTTGTTGAAGATTTTTACTGCCATGTAATATGGGCTATGGTAAAGCATTTTGATCCGAGATTGTGGAAGATATAATCTATCTTTATGCCGTGTGTTTACGTTATGCATGTCTTTTGTTTTGGGGAAAATGTTGCTATTTTTAAATACAAATATGCAAAGGTCATGTATATATATAGAAGGTAAAGTTAGGAGATTTAATTTAACAAAATATGGCTTACAGCTTTCGGTATTGTCAATATGGGCCAGTATTCTAACACATTTTTTTTGGATAATAAACACTTCGCTTGCGTTTACGCTGTTCCCCCATAACATCACGCCATATCTTAGCCACGAGTTAGCGTAGGCGTAGTATGCCGATAGTGCTGTTTCTGTATTTGTGCTGTGCTTAAGTTGAAACAAGGCGTACGTAAATTTAGATAATTTCGATTTTACTGTTTCTATGTGATTTTTCCAATTGAGATGTGTGTCTATGTTTATACCGAGTAAGTTAAATGTAGTTACCAATTCTATAGGGGTGTCATTAAAAATTACATTATTACTTAGGGGGGGGCTTTGTACGATCTAAATTGTATCATTTTGGTTTTTTTACAGTTAATTTCTAAATTGTGATCTTGTAACCAAAGTGTTACCGTCTGGAGAGTATTTTGTAAGATTGCATTTAGGTCAGAATTTTTGTCGCATTTCACAAGTATGGAGATATCATCGGCGAACAGTACTGGTAATGTAGTTTGTTTGTTTAGTATTTTTGGGAGGTCATTGATATATATTAGAAATAGTATGCAGCCCAGAACGCTGCCTTGAGGTATGGAGCATGTGAGATTTCTCACCTGGGACTGAACTGTTATTGTCTCTCTATCTTTAATATTGTGGTGTTCAATCTGGACTATTTGCTTTCTGTTGTTTAAATATGATTTGAACCAATTGTAAGCCGGGCCACGTATACCAGAACCGTAAAGTTTTCTTAGTAATATATTATATGATACTTTATCGTAGGCTTTTGACATATCGAGTAGCAGCCCTAATGCATACCTTTTGTCATTTATTTGTTGGAGAGCTGTTTGGACATATTTGTAAACTGCACATGTTGTGGATCTTGTCTTCCTAAAACCATTTTGACAGTCATCAAGGATATTGTATTTTTCTAAGAAATAGTTTAGTCTGTTACACATAGCCTTTTCAAAAATCTTTGAAAAGGTTGGCAACAACGCTATAGGTCTGTAATTACTAGGGGTGTGGATATCATCTTTTTTATGTATTGGTTTTACTAGGGAAATTTTTAGTAAGTCGGGAAATTCTCCAAGCTCAAAACTCTGGTTTACTAAGAATGTGAGTGGTGCTGGCAATTCTTCTGCACATTGTTTTACTAAAATAGGGGGTATGTCGTCTATTCCGCAGCTATGCTTATTTTTTATTTGTTTTATTATATTAAATATTTCTTTTTGGTTTACTGGGCGAAGATACATTGACGTAGTTGGTGAGTACATTACTGGACGTCCAGTTTTTAAGGTATTATTTATGTCTAATGTTGTTTCACCTACTGTAGCAAAAAAGTCGTTAAATATATTAGATACATTTTTAGGGCATGAAGTAGTTGTATTGTTTACTTTCAGTGATATATTTTCATACTGCCTTTTCTTAGTTTTGCCAGTTTTGTTATTTATAATATTCCACATAGTTTTAGTTTTATTATCTGACTTTTTCATTTGTCTGGTATATTCTATTTTCCTTGAAAGTGTTATGCTACGTTTTAATATTTTGCTAAATTTACTATGATATGTTTTTATGATATTCGATTTAGATTCGTTTAGTATAATTCTTAGTACTCTTTTGTGTTTGCATGATTTTTTTAGCCCTGTTGTCATCCATCCTTTAGCTTTTTTATGTTTTAATTTCACTCTTTGTGTTGGTATTATTTTATCTAAGAGCTGTGTTATAGTTGTGATGAATGTATAGTAGTTTTCATCTACGTCAGCAAGAGATAATTAAACACTACCATGACGGCAAAACTAATCACCGAGGAATTATCGAATGCTATTTAGCCCTCTCAGGTAAGTATTACTGGCCCAAAATGAAAGACCAAATAGCCAAACTCACCAACGAATGCACTACCTGCGGGCAAGCCAAATATGACCGGAGACCTATTAGACCCCATTTTAATATTGTACCCCCGGCAACAAAACCATTCGAGATGGTAGATAGACACATGGATTTATCCCGCCGCGAACGCGAAACAGAATACGTTCCTAAACGACAAGTATTCATTAAGAACCCCTCTGGAAGCCGTCAAAAAACAGTACCGCGGTATAGGTACCCAAGATACCATTCTATCCGATTTACCCATACGCATTTACACGCCTAAAAAACGTAGACTAGTATTAAAAACCAAGTTAAAAAGAGTAAGGAATTCAACCCCCACACTATTTCCAATACAGTTTAATAAATTTAACAATCCAGTTTAATAAACTACGCAAAGTTGGTCAACTTATACTTACTACAAATGGAAATTTAGAAGACTTAAGATTAGAATTAGAATAGAATAATAATATGTTAGCTATTAGATAAATATTAAACTTAGAACTCAGAGAATACTATGATACTATCATTCCCGGATCGTATTCCAACGAAAAGCAGATAGTTATAGCTTCCAGATCTCCTATAATCTCCAAAATTGTTCATGATCTGCACAAGTTATCCATAGCACCCAACAAAAGCCGTCAAGCCCTTATCCCTACCTACCCCTTTATAGCAACTAATGGGGACTCTTCCGTGTACATAGAAGCAGAATGCTCGAAGTACAGCAACTGGTATCTCTGTGAGAAAGAAATAACCCATCAAATACGAACCAAAACTGACTGCATCCAAGAACTCATCGTGAACCAAGCCCTCAAGACCTCCGTACCAAGGAACTAACCATAATCAACGACAATGATGTAATACAGAGCCAGCCCCTGAAACTAATGGACATACCCTACGACATGGAGGCACCGGGAGCTGCATTAACCCAAGTTCATCTCAGCTCAATCGACCTAGAAGGACTACACAGCATCCAGAACCAAGTTATGACGAGCCAGCCGATAGAACTCAACCAACTACAATCGGACATCATATACCACACGACCATACCCTTCTACGTTGCGCTACTAGGTGCAGGCGCACTGGTTATAGCCACACTGGGCTATCGCAGGAAATAGTTTTGCAAACGCACCGAAGCACCCAGCGCCGAGGGATGCACCCGCGAGGAACCCGAAAGGAGGGAAGAGAACCACACACCCAGAGGACAAGTTCCAGAAACATTTTCTCTCAAAGTTCTAAAATAGTTCCTGATCTGCGGGTGGAGATGTTACGCGCAGCCATAGATCGCGCAGCGCTACCTACGACCTAGACCCCGAATCGCGACTTACACGCCGCTGCATAATGGAAACAGCTGAATGCCGACGCTGCACTCCATGACGCGCGGGCGTCGGGCCAGTCGGGCGATCGACCTCGCAATGCGGAAATCGTCTACTCAGCACCCGATAATTTCAAGATGGAACCGTACCTAAGATCAGCTAATAACAAGAATCCAGGAAGATCTTCATTCCATATTCACACTTCGAATAGGAGCTAGGCTAGTTTAGGCTATAGTTAATGTAATAATTTTACTCTAATATAGATTAAGTAGTCATCTTTGGTTTCATTTCAATCCCCCGATTGCAGCTAACGTAATTTGCCAGTAAGCGTAGATAAAAAAAAAACAAATATGCATCTTAAAACTACGTTACAATAATACTTTTACTTATCATTCATCGTTTAGTTCATAACAAGTACAAAATTAACAATTCAGAAGAAGGTAGGTTACACACAAGAAACAACACAAAAGTTTTGGGATGAGGGTAGGGTGCAATTTAATAGTTGTTGCGTGTTTACTAAGCCTACGACACAGTGCAGAACATAAGCGATTCATTATAATGTTTTCGGCTAATATTTCGCCGGGTTAAAGGCAAAACCAACTATTTAGACAAAAATGTCAATTTAAAATTTTCCGTAAGAGCATTTGGAAAGTTTGCTATTAAAATGAAGTCCTTAGTCATCATCATCATCATTTCAGCCGAAAGACGTCCACTGCTGGACATAGGCCTCCCCCAAGTGTCGCCACATTGACCGGTCCCGTGCGACTCGCATCCAGCGGATTCCTGCAACCTTCACCAGGTCATCGGTCCACCTAGTGGGAGGCCTTCCAACGCAACGTCTTACGGTTCGCGGTCGCCACTCTAGAACTTTTCGGCCCCATCGGCCATCCGTTCTGCGAGCAATGTGCCCTGCCCACTGCCACTTAAGTTTGGCAATTCTTCGGGCTACGTCGGTAACCTTTGTTCTCTTGCGGATGTCTTCATTTCTGATTCGATTGCGCAAGGAAACTCCGAGCATAGCCCTCTCCATTGCCCTTTGGGTGACTTTAAGCTTTCTGATGAGGCCCATTGTGAGCGACCACGTTTCGGTCCCGTATGTAATCACTGGCAACACACACTGGTCATAGACTTTCGTCTTGAGACACTGCGGTAGGTTGGACGAGAAGATACCGCGCAATTTCCCGAACGCTGCCCAACCGAGTCGGATTCGACGATTGACCTCTTTCTCGAAGTTAGACCTACCTAACTGGACCGTTTGTCCCAGGTACACATAATCGTCTACAACTTCGAGAGTAGAGTCTCCGATCTTGATAGGAGTGGGTGTGACATGGGCATTCAACATGACCTTAGTCTTGTCCATGTTCATTTTTAGACCCACTCTTCCGGAAGCTCTACTGAGGTCATCGAGCATTGTACTGAGGTCCTCCATGGTCTCAGCCATTACCACTATATCATCGGCAAACCGAAGATGAGTGATGTACTCGCCATTGACGTTGATGCCTAGCCCTCTCCAGTCCAGAACCTTGAAGACATCCTCCAGTGCAGCGGTGAACAGTTTCGGAGATATGACGTCTCCCTGTCTCACACCTCGCTGCAGGAGGATAGGTTTCGAGGCTTGGTCCTGAAGTCGGACTGACATGGTGGCGTTTTTGTACAAACACTTCAACACCTCGATGTACCGATAATCGATTTGGCACCGTTGGAGAGACTGCAGTACAGCCCAGGTCTCGATCGAATCGAAGGCTTTCTCGTAGTCCACAAACGCTAAACAGAGAGGCAGGTTATACTCTTCTGTCTTCTGTATAACTTGCCGCAGCGTATGTATGTGGTCCACGGTGCTAAAGCCTTTTCGGAAACCGGCTTGTTCGAGTGGCTGGAAATCGTCAAACTTGCGCGCGAGACGATTCGTGATGACTCTAGAAAACAACTTGTAGACATGGCTTAGAAGTGAGATGGGCCTATAATTCTTCAGCCGGGCATTGTCACCCTTTTTGAAGAAGAGCACCACCACACCCCTGCACCATGCCTGTGGCGTTTTTCCCTCAAGTATGACGGAATTAAACAGCTTCTGAAGGGCCTTAAGTACCGGTTTTCCACCCGCCTTCAGGAGTTCGGCCGTAATTCCGTCATCACTCGGTGCCTTGTTGTTTTTGAGCTGCTTCAGAGCCATCCTAATCTCGTACAGGCTGACGTCCGGGATGTCTTCGGTATAGTGTCGGGTCAGTCTAGCTCTTGGGTCGTTGGCTAGATCTACGACGGGTTTACTGGTTGACGTGTACAACTGTCCATAGAAGCTCTCGATCTCCCTCAGAAGCTCCGGTTTGGCGGATAAGATCCTACCATCGTCGGTCTTCAGTTTCGTGAGCTGGCTCTGCCCAATAGCCAGATCCCTTGCAAATACCTTGGAGCCTTTATTCCGCTCAATCGCGTCTTTAATACGCTCGGTATTAAAGCGGCGGAGGTCGCTCTTCAAGGATTTAGAGATCCGTCTATTGTGCTGCCGGTATTTACACGCCTCGTCTGAAGACTGCAGGATCATCTCACGCCGCTCCTTCATGAGCTTGAGAGTGTGATCGGAGAGCCTCTTGTTCTGATCTGTACGACGCGCCTTGAAGAACTTAGACCCGGTCGTATGGACAGTTTCCACGAACCCATCGTTGTATTCGTCCACTGAGCTTCCTAGGCACTCGAAACGGTTCTGGAGTTCAAGCTGAAAGCTCTCGGGGTTTTGGATTTGGATCTGTGCTGGACGGAGCGTAGACTTCATCAGTCGATACCTTTCAAGCTTGATGTTGATGTTCAATGTGCCTCTTACCATGCGGTGATCGCTCCCGGTTTTCACCGAATTGATCACAGAGACATCATTGAACATTTGCTTCTTGGTTGACATGATGAAGTCGATCTCATTTCTAGTTGCACCATCGGGGCTCTGCCAGGTCCACTTCCTGTGCTCACGCTTTCTGAAGAAGGAGTTCATCATATAGAGGCCCTCCTTCTCCATAAAACTAGCCAGTTGGTGACCCCGGCGATTCCGATGTCCAACTCCAAATTGCCCCACCTGCAGCTCATCCCCGTCTCGTTTGCCCAGTTTCGCGTTGAAGTCCCCCATGACAACTGTGAAGTGAGTTTTGGAACCATGCATGGCTTTAGATATATCCTCATACATGGTCTCCACTTCGTCGTCGGGGTGTGCCGAGGTCGGGGCGTATATCTTGAGGATATTCTGAGTATAAGGTACGCCACCCTGGTCGACACACTCTCGATCTTCACCACGTTGTTCACAAGGGACTTGTGGACGATAAACCCAACACCACCCTGGGACTGCCGGTCACCCTCTTGGAAATAGAGCAGGTTGCCGGATTTCAGGATTATCGTGTCCTCCCCCTCTCTTCGGACTTCAGATAATCCCACAATACTCCATCGCAGCCTGCTCAATTCCTCTTCTAGTTCCGCTATCTTCTCGTCAGTCCGGAGTGTGCGCGTGTTATATGTTGCCAGGTCCAGTCGTTGGTATTGGCAGCCGGATCCCTTCCGGAGATTCTTCGCACCCCTTGCCACGCCGTAGCCTCGACCGCTGCCGTAGTCAAGGGTAGACGGGCTGCCGGGCACTAGGGGCCATTTCTTTGTTGCGCTATTCATGGGGGGGTTTTGCCATAATCGCCACGCTTGGCAAGCGGGTTGGCGATCGCAGTGAGTGCAGTTCTTACATAAGACACAGAGAGCGCTGCTGCCCATTCTCTGGTAAGTCCCTTAGTCGCCTCTTACGACACCCACGGGAAGATATGGGATGGTGTTATTCTTTACGTCCGACACCACACGGACGTCCTTAGTAGTCCTTAGTAGTAAAATTATATCAGTGGCAAATGTATGAGCGTGTTCTATAATTATCTTACTTTCAAACAGTTACATACTGAACACAAAAACTTACTCCATTCGTACAAAAAATATTAAATAAATAAATAAACCCCCCCCTTTAGTTGGTTTTGCCTCTAGAGTGCAAATATCTGAAAAAGTAATGGTCCTGTGTCTTATCAGACTTCGCATTTACGTGAGTTTAAGTATTGTTTTCATAATTTGCTATTACGGCGGATTCTAGAATCATTCATTTTGAAACAATTTAAAAAAATACGAAAAGTAGTTGGTTTTGCTTTTCTGTTTCATAACAGATGTCTTCAAATGTAGAATGCTAAATTGTACTAACATAATAAGTTACTGATTTGTATTGCTTAAATCATTCAAATTGTGTTACTACTATTACTAGCTAGTATCAGCCAGTACGAGAAAACCCTCGGAAAATAAAACCGACAGGTACAAGAAGCATTTTCTTTTTTAGGGTTCCGTACCCAAAGGGTAAAAACGTAACCCTATTACTAAGACTTCGCTGTCTGTCCGTCTGTCCGTCTGTCCGTCTGTCCGTCTGTCCGTCTGTCCGTCTGTCCGTCTGTCTGTCACCAGGCTGTATCTCATGAACCGTGACAGCTAGACAGTTCAAATTTTCACAGATGATGTATTTCTGTTGCCGCTATAACAACAAATACTGAAAACAGAATAAAATTAATATTTAAGGGGGGCTCCCATACAACAAACGTGATTTTTTTTGCCCTTTTTTTGATAATAATGGTACGGAACCCTTCGTGCGCGAGTCCGACTCGCACTTGGCCGGTTTTTTTTTTTTTTACTTTGTATTCGAACATAAAAGCTTCGTAATCGATACAAACAATAATTGGCCTTTAGAAATTAATTCTAAAATAATTAATCACTCTGCCATCCTAACTAAAATATCCGTGAGTACCCAGTGCAACGCACAATCGAGAAGCACTTTGGAGGGTGCATTTCGGGAGTACCGTTCCACACCGCCTGAACTTAGACCACGTCTACATCGTTTGCCTATGCACAACAAAAACAAAGCGCTGATGTGTGCTCTAGATTCGCAGCTGTCAAACTGCTATGACTGCTGCTACGACAGCTGTAGCAGCATGTCGTGTAGCTCACGATTAATTCCCCAACAGCGACAGAGCTACACGACCAAAATTAGCTGTTCCAGCTTGGCAGTGCAGAATTGAGCGGCGTATCAGTGAGGCTAGAGCACTCATCAGCAAGTTAATCTACTTCTAGGAGGGCAATACTCGTCCTAGAGTGATGAGCTTTGTGAGGCCGGCGTTCTCGGGATATTACTTGGCTCACATCACAGAGCGTATCGATTTCCTGAAGCAGAAGATCTGTGCATAGGCAAGCTAGAGGTATCAGAAAAAGTAGGGAAAGACTATTTGAGCTTTATGGCCTTAAGCCTTTTATAAACACTGAAACTTTTAACAAGTATGTTGCTAAGTATTCAAAAATTTTTAGAAATACGTGCAAGGCTGCTAAAGCCCTGCACATTAGCAACAAGATCAAAACAGCAGAAAACAAAATAAAGACAGTTTGGAAGGTCATAAATAATGAGACTAACAAGAATAAAATACGTAACACTAGCTACACATTAGATTCAGCATGTGGTCCTAAAAGCTCTAATCTGGAAGTAGCTCAAGAATTTGTAAATTTCTTTACCGATATACCATTAAAAACTACAGAGGCTCTTAATTCCTCACCTGAAGTCTCAATTGGTTTATTAAAGGCGAATGTATCTGGCTGCACGGTTGAATTTAAATTTAAACACATAAACCCTATGATAGTTATTAAAGCTTTCCGGCAAATAAAAATAAAACTGACCGAAGATCTATGGGGAATGTCTATCAAAGTTTGTACATCCATACTTGAGACTATAGCCCCATACTTAGCTTTAATTTTTATTTTGTTTGTAGACCAAGGAGTTTTCCCTGATCTAATGAAATACAGTAAAGTCATACCTCTTTTCAAATCCGGGGACAGTAAAGATACTAATAATTATAGACCTGTATCCGTGTTGCCGGTTTTTAGCAAGGTGTTTGAAAAAGTAATGCTGAATCAAATGCTCAATCATTTTAACACCAACAAAATTTTAACCGATCAACAGTATGGTTTCACCAAGGGACGTTGTACGGCTGACGCCGGTGTAACCTTATTAAAGCACATATTTACTGCGTGGGAAGAGTCTCAAGATGCCATAGGAATATTTTGTGACCTTTCCAAAGCATTTGATTGCGTAAATCACGACACATTACTTTTGAAACTTGAGCATTACGGATTAGGTCAACTTGCACTTAGTTTGGTAAAATCATATTTGAGTGATAGACAACAACATGTTCAAATAAATGGTGTTAACTCACAGGGTTTAAAAGTAGTAATGGGGGTTCCGCAAGGCTCAATATTGGGTCCTTTCCTCTTTCTCGTGTATATAAATGATCTACCCTATTTATTGAAAAACCAACCTCAAAATATGGTGTTGTTTGCTGATGACACTTCCCTAATTTTTAAGATAAATGGACGGGCCCAAAATCTAGATGACGTGAATAATGCCCTACTTCAGGTCCATAATTGGTTCACAGCAAACAATTTAGTATTAAATGAAAAAAAAACTAAATGCATAAGATTTGCTTTACCCAATGTTAGAAGTAGTGATTGTGAAATAATATTGAATAAAGAGAAACTTGAATTCGTAGATAAAACGGTTTTCCTGGGGATTACGCTTGATTCAAGGCTACAATGGGGTTCTCATTTAACATCCCTTGCGGCGCGTCTAAGTTCAGCGGCATATGCTATTAGAAAAATTCGTCAATTTACTGATGTAGATACCGCTAGACTGGTCTTTTTTAGTTACTTTCATAGTATAATGTCTTATGGCATTTTGCTATGGGGACGGGCTGCACATATTGAGTCTATATTTATTCTGCAAAAAAGAGCCATCAGAGCCATATATAATCTTCGTAGGCGCGATTCTCTAAGGGAACTGTTTAAGGATATTGGCATCATGACGGTGCATTGTCAGTACATCTACGAAAACATAATGTACGTCAGAAAAAATCTGCACCTTTTTGGTAAAAGAGGTGATAGACATAATTACAGTACTAGAAATAGGAACCAACTCGTTCAGCCAGGCTTCAGACTCGCTAAAGTAGACTCATCTTTCATGGGGTACTGTTTGAGATGCTATAATAAAATTCCACAAAGTATTCTTGAACTGAATGAGACGAAATTTAAAACATGTATCAAACGCACACTATGTAAGCAAGCTTATTACAAGTTGGGCGATTATATCGCTGATAAAAATGCGTGGCTCAATGCTGGTCCTGCTCCACATGGACAGGGGCGCATAAATTGATAGCATTAAATAGAATTGTTGGAGCTGCTGAAGATTGTACAACTATCTTTGCATTGTATAGAATCAATCTCTAGTATTATATAATCGCATAGCCCATATTGTGTGAGTACTATGTACTAGAAAGCTATCATTCACTGAAATCCTACGTTTTTATTTTTTTTCTTGACTTGAATGTGCCCTGGCGGTTGAGAGTATGTCATGCTCACTCTAATGTCTCGCTGATGGTGGCGCGTGTGTTGGATCATTTAGTTCCCTTCGAAATGGTTGAGCTGAATGGTGCTGATCCATGCGTCATGTTCGTGAACGGGCGCTGTCAGTTGCGACTGGTCATCTCTTAGTTGCCATGGCTTATTTGAATGTTTATTTTTTAATTGTATTTTATTGTTTTCACTATGGACACTTTTAACGTGCACATCTTGCTACATTGTTCTCACATAATATACCATCTTAACATGAATGATGTAACCAAGATTTTGTAACAACATTTTGATTTAAAAGAGTGTCCATGGAGTTTCTTGCCCGTTCTTCTCCATAGAGATCTACGCTAGGGAATGGGCAACTACAGTACTTTCACAGTTTTTATGTCTTGTGATTGTGACTGTAGCTACATTTAATTTTCATTTTTGTTTCGACAATTCAAAAGTGCCTGGAACTGGCCTACTTGAAATAAATGCTTTGATTTTGATTTTGGAAGCTGTATTCGTCACCACAAGCGGTGCGTAGAGCGATACACTCTAAAGCGATGAAAGGTGGGTATATAGGGCTTGGGAGCGACCGGACCAAGATGTAACTGACATGCGTCTGCCGGATGATGACTCCATGTGTTCATTCTGGCGCAGCATCTGGTCGGTGCCTGTCAGTCACACTGAGGGCGATTAGACCCGGGAGGTTGAACAAGCGTGTGATCCAATACCAGAAATGGGGGCAATCATCATCATCCTCCAACGTAGTTCGTGCAGTCCGTCCGTTGCCTAACTGGAAATCTCTAGGGCCGGACGGACTGCACAGCTTCTGGATCAAGTGGTTCCAAAGATCGCACACTCGCTTGACGTCTCAGTTTCAATCAACGTTACGAGTCAGGGTCGCTGCACCAGTTCTTGACGACAGGAATTACCCTCCTGCACCATAAATCGGGTGGTACTGCGGAGCCGAAAAATTATAGACAAATCACTAATCTACCCACGGTCTATACAGTTCCTACATCCATTTTGAGAGCTAAAATCAACCAACATATTGAGAGTAATTCTATCATGTCTGCCTCTCAGAATGGACGTAGGAACGGGTCCCGCGGTACTAAGGAGCTGCTCCTCATTGATATGGCCAACGGGTTCGCACTTCCGAAGGGGTCTACATGTTGGATAGATTGCAAGAAGGCCTGTGATTCTGTGCCTCGTACATGGCCCATGAGGGTGCTGGAGTTGTATAAAGTAGATGCAACTCTACGTACCTTCCTGATGTCATGTATGGGGCACTGGAGAACGCTAGTCCTTCGCTATTCAGGATGTCGACAGATCCAGGGGAAAGAACCGATAAGGATCGAGCGCGGTATATTCCAGGGTGAAAGTCTGAGGCTTCTTAAATGCTAAGACCCTGCACAACCGTGAGGTTTCAGGGAATACTTCCTAGAAGCCGACGACGTGGAGATGCACCGAGATGTGGTTTCAGTTTACAAAGGCCTCACCCCGCTCTCCCTGGCTAACGAAAACTGGCGGAACCCTAAAGCATTAGACACGAATGACCGCAAGAGGTGTGGTAGGGCAAATAGCTTCACGAGTGCTTTTACCGGGCCCTACATGGGCCTGATGTAGACTTCTTACCGTCCGGTATCCTGGCTTCGCTTCTTTGACATTTTCGGGAAACCGAAAGTTTTGCCTGTAGTAAGTACTTCAAGTTTACGCCAGTTTTGTTTAGCCATGGACAGCGGGGTGAGTCCCTTGGTCCACTGCGATCACATCTCGGGGCATATACCCACCTCGGCTTTTAAAAAATATTCCCGGAGACTGCACACCTCGCGGTTGTGGAGGGTCTTCGCGTTTAGTAAGCCTCGACCTTCGCACTTCCGCGGCATGTACAGTCTCATCACCGGTGATTGTGGGTGATGCATCTGGTTTGTAGTCAGCAGCGACAGCGGCAGCGCAGGGAACTGCATAATTTAATCGGTTTTGCTTCTAGGCAATTTGCTAAACAGAAATAAAAAAAACCGGCCAAGTGCCAGTCGGACTCGCGCACGAAGGGTTCCGTACCAATTATTATAAAAAAATCACGTTTGTTGTATGGGAGCCCCCCTTAAATATTAATTTTATTATGTTTTTAGTATTTGTTGTTATAGCGGCAACAGAAATACATCATCTGTGAAAATTTCAACTGTCTAGCTGTCACGGTTCATGAGATACAGCCTGGTGACAGACAGACGGACAGACGGACAGACGGACCGACGGACAGACGGACAGACAGCGAAGTCTTAGTAATAGGGTTCCATTTTTACCCTTTGGGTACGGAACCCTAAAAACCAAATGCCAAAATCGACTATATTTATTTAGTTTCAATGTTCAAGAACAAAAAGGAGCTAATCCAAGATATTATTTTTAGGGTTCCGTACCCACCAAACAACAATAAAATTAATATTTAAGGGGGGCTCCCATACAACAAACGTGAATTTTTGCCCTTTTTTTGATAATAATGGTACGGAACCCTTCGTGCGCGAGTCCGACTCGCACTTGGCCGGTTTTTTTACCATTAATGAATATGAGCTTTCTTTGACATTATTGTAGGACTAAAAACTACTTTAAAAGTTTGGTATTTTTTGCATCTATATTTCAAAATATTTAGACAAAATAATACGAATTATAGGTTTTTAATTCTCTAAAAATACACTATCTTTATTTATTCGTTTCTTTTTTCAGTCTATTATCTATTTAATCGGTTTTTACATTCAGTAACTCGGGAACGGTAAGTCTTGCGGTTTAGTTGGTTTTACCATTAGATGAGTTGTGTGAGACTGCACTAGCAGACTCACGATGTCCGCGATTATGCGGAGCCCTAATCAAAATAATATTGTTCAATCGACAAAGTGAAAACACCTATTAGATACACTTACCATCACGTTGGTACCGGTGATGTGACGTAGTCCCTGGTTCCGTCTTATCTGGGTGGGGTGTAAGTATAACTGTGGTTTGTGTGGTGTATGTGTAGTTATGTGAGATTACGACGGTTCCATGGACGCCACAGCGCGCACCGTCGACTCCAGGATCAAACCTTCAGATCCCACACGTGGCACCTTTCACGAATGTTCAACTGAATTTTATCCCGGTTTCTAACCCAATCGGGGATGTAAATTAGTCCAGCACTGAATTTAGGAATTTACGGCGTTCAAAGACACAAAAGGCCGTCTACATATCCAACAAATTACTCGCGGTCAAGACCCAAAATGGCGAGATTTCTCAATTTTCACTCAATTATCAACAAAATATCAAACACCGAACAGGATTGCATCGGATTAACAATAACTCAAAGTTTTCAAACAATAATTACAAGACAGCCGCGTGCATCAAAATTACAAGCACGGAGCGACCATTATTCAACCAAAATTTCACTGACAAGCAAACGTCATCGCACTGATTCGCACAGACAACGAAACGTAATCTGTCAAACGTCAAAAGGTGCGTTCAGAGTCTTGGTGGATGAAACATCTACCCCCCCCGGACGGGCCGTCCCGTCCGCTAATCAATTGGCAGTCTTGACAAGGTTGCGACCGCTCTCTTCATAACCGACCCATCCACTAAAACCTCAGCAAAACGAGGTACCCCGTCGGTGCCAGCCACCAAATTGAGAATGCGCCCCCGGCGCCAATACAGAGGCTTAAGGTTGGCATCCTTAATAAGGACGAGGTCTCCTATCTTGGGCGGATGAGTTTTATCAGTCCACTTGACGCGCTGCTGGAGGATGTGCAGATACTCTAAGCTCCAACGCTTCCAAAAGCTCTGAGTGAGCTGTTGCACCAACTGAAACCGCGATAGCCGATTTTGGCTCACATCAACAAAAGGGTACTCAGGCAGAGCGACAAGTGGCTGTCCAATCAAGAAATGGCCCGGGGTTAGAGCCTCCAAATCGTTCGGGTCCGAAGAGAGCGGGCACAATGGACGCGAATTTAGTACCGCTTCAATGCGACAAAATACCGTGGCTAATTCCTCAAAGGTGAGAACGGTGTCTCCCAACAATCTCCGCCAGAGTCCCTTTGCCGCTTTCACCGCGGCCTCAAAAATACCCCCCCAATGGGGGCAGGCTGGCGGGTCAAACAACCAAGTGACCCCTCGACGGGCCAATTTGTTACCAATGTCAACCTGGCTCTCATTAAGAAAGTCATACACTTCCTTCAAATAGTTACTTGTACCCTTGTAGTTGGTACCGCAATCAGACCTGATCAGAGAATACCTTCTCTGATCAGGTCTGATTGCGGTACCAACTGCGGTACTTTGGATAGATTTACGTCTCGCCGTGGGTTACCACCCACGGCGAGACGTAAATCTATCCAAAGTTGCCACAAAGGCCTCCGTCGAGAGGGAGGATACTAGCTCCAAGTGCACTGCCTTAGTTGACAGGCAGACAAATACGCACAAATAAGCCTTGACAATTTTACAATTGCGAAGGGTAGACGTCTTTATCGAAAAGGGACCAGCAAAGTCCGTTCCTACGCCTGCAAAGGGCCTCACCTCATTGACACGATCAGCAGGCAAGTCTCCCATCTGGGGCTGCATCGTTGGGGCCTTAGTCCGATAACACGGTATGCAACGGAAGACGATGCTACGAATGGTACGACGAGCCGACAAAATCCAAAACTCTCGCTGCAGAATGGCCAACAGCGCATTGCAACCGGCGTGCGAGTTCTTAATGTGACGATCAGTCACCAACAATTTAATCAAATGGCCCGCCTTGGGCAACAAAAGGGGGTGACGGACCCCATAAGGAAGGCTAGAGTGCCTCAACCGTCCTCCAACACGCAAAAGACCCGTTTCATCCAAAAAGGGGTTCAACTTACTAACGGCTCCCGACAACTTAACTCTACCGGACTTCAAGGTCTCGATCTCCTTCTCAAAGTGTACGGCCTGCACAGAGCGAACCCACAGGAGGAGTGACTCCTGTTGCTCTTGAGGAGAGAGAACCGGTGACAGGCGCTTGTCCCCTGGATTCCTAGCATTGTGACCAAAACGCCTGATCCACGAGGTAACGTTCAACAATTTGTCGAGGGAGCTGTATCGATTCAACAAAATATCCGGATCAAACGGAGGGTCCTTCGTCCCAACAGCGAGCACCTTAAGCCCGGGCAAAGGATCCGACATCAAAATTGGCGTTCGAGGCCAATCATCCTCGGGGCGAGTCAGCCAATCCGGTCCCCACCAAAGGGGGTGCACAATCAGGCTCAGGTGGAGGGGCAGCCTTCAACACTGGGCCCATCACCGCAAAGCCAAAGATGGTCGAGACAGCCACCAAACCGTTCGGCTGCAAGACTTTCATATTACCCAACAATATTCTCCCTAATACATCGGAACCCAATATCAAATGAGCTGTATTAGGGGAATCAAACCGGCGGTCAGCCAAATCCAGGCCTGACGTCAACCGGACAATATCAGGCAACAGCTGACGTTGGGGATGACAGCCTAAAATACTCGTCAGAACAATAGCCGAAGGAAAAACCTTAGGGTCCAAACAACTCACAGGAGTGAGCCCAAATAAGGTTTGTCCCTCAACAGTCGGGATAGGTGTTTCGCCTATTCCATTAATCGTGCCTGAAAAGGCACGGACATCCAGGCTCACCCGACCCGCTAACCAAGACGACAAAAGGCAACCCTGGGCTCCCGTGTCCAAAATGGCACGGACCACAACAGAGTCCCCCGTGGGTCCCCAGACCCTGACCGATGCCGTTGGCAACAAAACCGTGTCGATCTGGGGAGGTACGTTAGCGGGACAGGCGCCAATTTCCTAGTAATGCCTGGGCGGCGACCGATCGCCGCATCCAGGCTGGGGTCTATCCCGATGAGGATAGTAGTCAAACTCCTCATCCGCGCGATGTCCCGAGCCGCGCGCCATCGCTGGAGGGGCATATCCCACCTGACGCCTGAGCGGCGGGGGGCGCGTCTCCAAACGGGGACGTTCCGCCAACGGAGGGGAGGGAAGGCGGTGCTGGTCTGGCCAACGTCGCCTACCAGCAGCTGCATACTCGCCTTCACGAGGGGAGGTCAATCGGCGGTCGCGCGGCTCCCGATCAACTGGCGCCGGGGGTGGAGTACGGCGGTCAAAGTTGCAGGCCCCTCCTTGATTCTGATCCGGCGAGCGAGAAGCCCGGTGCTCATTTCCATCATACCCCCCCCTGCGCGAACCCCCATCAGAGGCTGGTCTGACAGAGCGGTTCGCGTTGGCGCACAAAACTTCAAGATGCGAGCCCCTACAAATTGAACAAGGGCGGGGGTTGGGGCAATCCCGATGAAAATGATTCCCCAAACAAGAAAAGCACAGGCGGCGTGCATTGGCAACTCGGCGGCGGGCACTCACGTGCAACTCTAAGAAGGCCGCGCAAGTGACTACGGCATGTCCCGTGGCCTTACAATAGCCGCAAGTAAGATTACTCTGGGTGCCACCAAAACGGGGGGCAGGGCGGCCATCACCAGGCCCGACAGTCCCAGTCCGTCCCTGGGCCCTCGGCCGAGAGGGCGGTTGGCTTAACCCCGTGGCACCACAAGCGTTGTCGAGGAAACGACACTCATCCTCCAAAAATTTGACGAGGTCTTCAAAGGGGGGAAGATGGGTGGCACTATCCCCACCATACTTCTGCTCAAAACGGGACCTCAAATCTGAATTTTAATTACTTTATTCATACATTTTTAATCTAATCTTTCACTCTGGATGCTCTTAGTGTGCACGTCTTTCTACATCGTTCTCACATTTATGTATAATCTCAAAATTAATGATGTAACCAAGATTTTGTAACAATATTTTGATTTTAAAAGAGTGTCCATGGAGTTTCTTGCCCATTCTTCTCCATAGAGATCTACGCTAGGGAATGGGCAACTACAGTACTTTCTCAAGTTATTATGCCTTGTGACTGGGACTGTAGCTTTGATTTTCTTTTTTGTATTTTTGACTTTCAAAAGTGCCGTAATGGTCTAATTGAAATAAATGCTTTGAGTTTGAGTTTTGAGTTTGAGTTTGAGTTTGAAGGAAGCCGCTGCAACACTAAGTGTACCAAGAAATAGGACCAATAGTCCACCGGCAACTCCAATCGTTTCAAGGCGTTGGTTGCTGCAAGCAACGGATTCAAAAGGTCAGCACGCAACGCTGACATTCTGGTGATGGCCGGCAACCCCAAGATCTGGTCAAAATGGACATCAGCCAGGCAACGTTTGTTCTGGTACCGTCGGGATAGAAGTTCCAGACCAGTGGGATAGGCCGAGTCGGTCACCGGCAAGTGCTGCACCAAGGCTCGAGCCTCACCTCCTAGGGCTGACAACAAATAAGCCAACTTCTGGGCCGGTCGGAGGTCAGAGCGAGAATCAACCAAACTGTCAAACAGGTTCCTGAAGCTCAACCAATGGTCCAAGTGACCGTCAAAATGTGGCAGCTCCAGGGTAGGCAGTCTACCCAAAAGTCCAGGGCCTGCAACAACAGAGGTCTCTGTTTTGACCTGGGCAGGGTCCCGACTCTTCAAAATTTCCCTGGCGCGCATACTTATTATGTCACCCAGGTTCAACATCTGGTCATAATCCGCAACAACCTTATCACGGGCTGCTTGACCCAATGTTTCCAGGTCCAAGTCCAAAGTCACTTCATTGAAGCGAGCAAACAAAGTGTCAACCGCACTCAATCTCGCATTCAACTGCTCATACCGAGCAAGCGTGGCCTCTTCCAGGTCTAGACGCTCAGCGGTTGCAGCCGCAGAGGCAAACCATCTTAGCTGTGAGGTCAATCCACCAATGGCTTGGTTTACAGCTTTCAATGAAGCCATTGGGACAAATATCAAATAAACAAATTAAATTCAATTAAATAAACAACAGGAATAATTTTCCCGGACCCAACTACAATTTAAACCAAATAATAAAACTTAGTTTGAATTATTACAAGTTTAAATCCGACCCTGTACAAGTAATACCTTGTTTATACAATAGTAAATTAAAGTACAAACCACAAGGGACACTACATATCATAATATATTATGTCAAAAAATCTATGTTTAATTTGAGTCAGGCCGACGGCAACAAATCAGACTTCTCAATACTTTTAACTCGACAATAAGTGGTGAATTTAACAATTCAACCACGCTCTGCTACCAGTTGTGTGAGACTGCACTAGCAGACTCACGATGTCCGCGATTACGCGGAGCCCTAATCAAAATAATATTGTTCAATCGACAAAGTGAAAACACCTATTAGATACACTTACCATCACGTTGGTACCGGTGATGTGACGTAGTCCCTGGTTCCGTCTTATCTGGGTGGGGTGTAAGTATAACTGTGGTTTGTGTGGTGTATGTGTAGTTATGTGAGATTACGACGGTTCCATGGACGCCACAGCGCGCACCGTCGACTCCAGGATCAAACCTTCAGATCCCACACGTGGCACCTTTCACGAATGTTCAACTGAATTTTATCCCGGTTTCTAACCCAATCGGGGATGTAAATTAGTCCAGCACTGAATTTAGGAATTTACGGCGTTCAAAGACACAAAAGGCCGTCTACATAACCAACAAATTACTCGCGGTCAAGACCCAAAATGGCGAGATTTCTCAATGTTCACTCAATTATCAACAAAATATCAAACACCGAACAGGATTGCATCGGATTAACAATAACTCAAAGTTTTCAAACAATAATTACAAGACAGCCGCGTGGATCAAAATTACAAGCACGGAGCGACCATTATTCAACCAAAATTGCACTGACAAGCAAACGTCATCGCACTGATTCGCACAGACAACGAAACGTAATCTGTCAAACGTCAAAAGGTGGGTTCAGAGTCTTGGTGGATGAAACATGAGTCAATTTCAACAACTCGATTGTTTACCTAATTTCCATGGACATTTTCATTTTCAGGTTTTTTAAAAAACTTTAATAATAAAGCGCAACATATCCACATTATATATACATTTTCTAAAAGGTGATATTATAATTAAATTAATTAGAGAGTTATTTGAGCCACCGAAATTGGCGAGCCACAGAAATTTTATTATTGCCACCGAAATTGTATTGGTGACACAGAAATTCTGCGTTTGCACCGAAATTGTGAATTATTATATATATATAAATTGTTTTTTAATAATATGTAAAGAAAGATAAGGTTTAATGAAAAAACTGATATAATACGAATATCGTCGTTAATATATATCGTCGTCATTATGTAATGAACACTTGCATGTAACCCATGTATCACAAACAAACGATTTGATTTGATCATTTTAATAAGCATTCAAGAAAAATACAGACACGGGACAGATGTCAAATACGCTGTGCAGAAGTCTCCGTAGTATTTTAATGTAGTAAAAATAGATATAAGCTGTATAATCAAGAAAACGCGTTACTAACAAGTGTTAAATAGACCAATAGTTAAGTGAAAGTGTTATCACAACGTAAATATGGATAAAAACATACAAAAATTAAAGTAACGATATAGTGTAACAGTATAGTGAACATCAATTCAAGTGTTTGTGAACAAATTTCGAGTGCAGATACGTAACATTAGGACAGTGCGAGTAAAAGATACAAATTAACATTACATAAGGTGATCAAAAGTGCCAGACAACAAACAAAAAGTTATTATTTATTAGTAAACTTAAAGTTTTATTGGTGAACAGTTAATAAAAAGTTGGGTACATTAACGAAAAACCATAACTGTGGCTAACAGACAGACCCTACATTAAAAAAAACTATATATTCCGTAAGCGGTCTCCTAATAAGCGCCATTCAATTACTGCACGGGTGGCGGATTTAGTAAAAGCTGTACACTTCTCTTCCAAGCGCTCGGTCGCTGGTTCAAACCTGACTAGCGACGAGGCGACTTTTTGTGGATTGTGCACGATTTCATAGAAAAGTAGTACATCAATATTGAGTAAAACAAACACAGCACAAAGCAACGAACGAAACGAGGTCTCCAAAAAAATTGAAATACATAACTTGCATTACGCGTGTTTCTCGAAGGTGTGGGCAGAGGAGCATTGGTATTATTACGAATTCACCCAAAATACTCGTTCGGTAGGTAAACATACGCCTCATAATGGACGACACGACAAACATAACACTTAGAAAACATCAAGTGTCTAAAAGCAAATCACTAGAGGACAACATGAACAATGTCCATTCTCTTGACTCGTCTCCGTCCTTTGACCTATTAGGTAAAAGCTTGGATTTATCAACGAACTTGTTCCCATCTAGTTATATTGAACAGATGAAATCTGAACTAACAACTTTAAAATCAAACCTACAAAGTACCCAGAATGAAATGGACAATTTGATTCTGGAAAATGTGGAGTTAAAGAAACAAGTTAGTCAGCTCTCCCAGGAAATTACAATTCTGAAACAAATATGTAGAAGTCCCACCTCGACATGGAAAAACAATATATCATCAAGTCGGAAAAATAGTGTGAAACGACGACTAACGGATGATTTCCACCCAAGTCCACTTACACTTTGTCCTAAAAATGGAATGGGTAAAGAGACAACTAAACAACTAGCACAGGCTGTTCAAGCCTCGGAGACTAATGACCAGTCAGCGGAAATTACACAGGCATGCAACATATCTGGATTCTCGACTGAACCTCAGCATAATATTACAGACAGCTTAGATGACAACCCA
The DNA here is from genome assembly GCA_905147715.2 of Xestia xanthographa. Taxonomy (NCBI): domain Eukaryota; kingdom Metazoa; phylum Arthropoda; class Insecta; order Lepidoptera; family Noctuidae; genus Xestia; species Xestia xanthographa. The sequence continues at coordinate 23,429,164 of LR990667.1, forward strand.
AGTAACATAGAGAAAGACGTCGGAACGAGGATCAATGTCTGTAACGGTACAAATAGTAGCTCAACTCTCCTGAACTCGAGCAACGACAACGTGCCACAAGTTACAATGAAACTGTCATCTAGATCAAAGAAAACACCTTTAAAAGAAATTGATTCTAGTAGGATATTCTTATTTGGTGGTAAACAGTGCCATAAAATGTCTAAAACACTAAAGAAATCAAGAGAAAGAACTCCATATAAACAGTACCGAGTGATTTCTTTCATCAAACCTTATGCATCAACGGAAGAAATACTGAATTGCGCCAAATTGTTCGATATTACTCCAGATGATCGAATAATTGTCTGTGTTGGACAACATGACTCAAATGTACTGAAAATAATGACGGAACTATGTGTATTTCTAAAGATTATTCAATGTCCAATATTTGTTTTAAAAGTTTTCAATAATGTACATTTAAATGAATTTAAAGTTAATGAAATGCTAAAGATGATAAGTAACCAGAACCAAAATTGCAATTTTATTAATTTTGACGACAATTTACAGTTGACTGTGAATGATATTTGTAAGCAGATTAATTCTACTCTGGATCAAGTAGACTACAAACTTAAATTTCTTAATTACAAAACTACTGCTTTATGTACTGGGAACAATAATGTGAGACTTAAATACACCGATTATTCTAATACAAACATACAGGTTAATCAAGTAAATCAATGTTTAAATTATAAAACACATATAAACGGGTATTTTCGCGAATTTTTACCTTTAATATTTGCCCGACGTTTCGACCGGATTGCACCAGCCGTGGTCGCGGGAAGACTGAAGTATTGGAGGTACCGCCACAGCAAAGCGAAGGTGTTTATTCAACTACCCTCACTTGATCTTCATAAATGTTAATTAGGGCCGGTTCACACTAGGACAGCACACTACACTAACAGTGTCCGCACACTGAGATGATTTCACTTGACGAGTACACTTAGTGATCACTGGATTCCAAGCGGGAGAGAGTCTGAAGCCGTCTTCGCGATTGAAATTAGGATACTTCTTGATCTCAATCGCTTCCCGAACCATTCTCTTATAGTAGTGCTTCTTTTATAGTAGTGTGGCGGTACCTCCAATACTTCAGTCTTCCCGCGACCACGGCTGGTGCAATCCGGTCGAAACGTCGGGCAAATATTAAAGGTAAAAATTCGCGAAAATACCCGTTTATATGTGTTTTATAATGTGTTTTGATCGTGAAAGTTTAAAAAAGACAATGTTTAAATTGTCCTAAAATAAAAATGGTTGATCATACTACACAAACAGAACATCATAATAAGTTGCAAGATAATAATGCAAGTACTAGTTCGAATACAGGCGAGTTTTTCCGTGACTAAATACTTAAGAGTACTCCATCAAAATGTAGCTGGTATCTTGAATAAACGTTATAATTTAGAAATACAATTATCTAACCTATCCGTACAGAATACTGAGCCTGACGTTATTTGTTTGACCGAAACATTTATTGATAAGGGTAATGAATGTCTAATTAAAATGTCTGATTATGATTTGGCCGCTTCTTATTGTAGACAAATTAAACAAAAACGTGGAGGAGTTGCAATTTTTATTAAACGCGGTATGAACTACAAAGAATTATCCTTTCTGAATGAACACAGTTCCGATAAACACTTTGAATGTTGCGGCTTGGACTTACCTTCTTATAACATTTTCATAATAGCTTTGTATAGAACCCCAAATTCGGATTTTTCTTTATTTATTATGAAACTCACTGCAGTACTTTTTTATATAAACAATAAATTTAAAAGGAAAAAAATCATTCTTCTAGGCGATATAAATGTAAACACATTACAACTAGATAAAAAAACTAAAGATCTCGATGCTCTGGTTGCAAATTTTAATTTAATTTTCCATATAACGGATCCAACGCGGCAGAACACCTGCATCGATCATATCATAAGTAATATCCCACTTGCTAAAGGTGAGCTTTTGCACTGGGATATATCTGACCACAATACAGCACAAATGTTAAGCGTTCCAGGCAAACATAAGGAAATTTTTCAACAGTATTTTATTTTTAAAAGGGACTACAGTTTGGAAAACATCCTTAAATTCAAGGAATGTTTGTCTAATCTTTCCTTCTCAGAAGTTTATAGTCAGCTGGATATTAATTCAGCTTATGAATCTTTTCAAGAATTGTTCCTATTATTTTACAAGTTATGTTTCCCTAAAGTTAGAATAAAAATGACAAACAAATGTAAGAAAACTAACTGGATAACGAAAGGTCTAAGAATTAGCAGTAAACGTAAACGCTCATTACGATTTATATATTACAAGAATAAGTCAGACCGTAACAAGATGATATATAAAAAAATACAGTAAATTACTAAGATGTTGTATCAGTAGTTCTATTAAAGCATCAAATGAAAAAATACTAAAGAATTCAAAAAATAAAAGTAAAGCCGCGTGGACACTTATAAAGCAAGAATCAGAATGTGCGAGTAAATTATCACTGATAACGAATTTAAATATAAATAATAAAACGGAAGACAACCCAAAAAAAATTGCGGACTCGTTTAATGACTACTGGATTGACTTAACAAATCAACCGAACGATAGTCTAAGGGACACATGTAAAGCTAACACGTGCGATAGTCTGTTCCTTCGGCCATACGGCTACATTGACATACAAAAAATTATACTTTCCCTAAACGTGTGGAGCAGTCGGGTATGATGAGATCTCGACTAAAATTATAAAGGCTTGCTCAAGCGAAATAACTCCTGTGTTGACATACTTAATTAATTTGTCGTTCTCAGAAGGCTGCTTCCCAGAGTTATTAAAGACTGTTATTGTTAAGCCTCTTCATAAAAAAGGCGATAGCTCGAAAGCAGATAATTATAGACCTGTTAGTCTTATACCAATCTTTTCTAAAGTTTTTGAAAAAGCTATGCAATACCGGCTCATGGAATTTATCGGAAAACATCAAATTCTGAAGCAAGAACAATACGGGTTTCAAAAAAGGAAATCGACCACTCTGGCATGCTTCAATCTTGTTAAAAATATTATTGATGAAGTAGACATGGGGAAACGTGTATCCGTAATCTTTTTCGATATGTCGAAAGCTTTTGATTTTGTGTCTCATAGATTATTGCTTTCAAAGTTGGAACGATATGGCATTCGAGGACCAGCCCTTAGCTGGCTTGAAACTTACCTAGTGGGCAGAAAGCAATGTGTTGAAATCTTAAGTATGGGTACAAATAAAGAACTACAGGGAATAAGATCCCTTTCAAAATTCAACAACTCAGGTGTGCCACAAGGAAGCGTTTTGGGTCCCCCTTTGTTCTTGTTATATATTAATGATCTCCCAGAACACACAACCAATCCATGCACATTATTTGCAGATGACATTTCTATTATATTGACATCACCAATTAAAGCTGACATAAATAATCACAAAATTGACATTATTAATACAATTGAATCAATAATTTATTGGTTAAACTATAATAATTTGCATGTAAATATTAATAAAACAAAAATCGTTCAATTCAGGACATATGGTCGCAAGCGGGATAAACTTGACATTCATTATAACGGACAACCTCTATTAGAGACAGAGGAAACCACTTTTCTGGGAGTAGCACTGGATGGCCAATTCTCCTGGAAACCGCACGTAGAAAAAGTTTGCAACAAATTAAACAAATTCGTTTACGTTCTCTACACACTGCGAAAGACCTCGTCGCTAAGTACTATGCTGACTGCGTATCACGGCTGTGTTGCATCGACTTTACAATATGGCCTCATTCTATGGGGTAACTCAACAGATGTGGATAAAGCCTTCAGGGTACAAAAAAAATGCATCCGAGCCATTTGTGGCATTCCACCATGGGAATCCTGTAAACCACTATTCCAAAAATTAAAGCTTCTTACATTACCCAGTATGTACTTACATTTTAGAATGCGCTAAATTTGTTCGACAGCACTTTGACTTGTTTAAAAAGGCTGAAGACCGTTTCCCTCGAAAAGTAAGAGATCCAGATAGAATAGTTCTGCCTAGAGCGCCAAGGACTTCTCTATACAAAAAGAACTCTTTTAATATGTGTGGACTAATATATAATAAAATACCAAAGGACTTGAAAGAGCTAACTAATAATTTATTTTTTAAAAAGTTTAAATTATGGCTATTGGAAAAACGATTTTATTCTGTTAATGAATTTATAAATAATGTTAATGACTAATCTATTCTTATTAAGATAACTTTAATGAATGTTGTGTTATAAAATTTTGCATGTCATCTATATCTGACTATGTATATGGAACTTCAACTGACTTTAAGACCATAATGTACTATACTTATTGCAAATAAAATGATTATGATTATGATTATGAATACGACGTGGTGTACTACTACTCATTTGATGATTTCCCAGCCGAAAAAAAAAATCTTATTACCCCCGGGGGGTAATAAGATTGGCCAGGAGCCGCCTGAAGGCAGTCCATTCCAGTTTGGGGGCCAAACGTCGGAAGTGCTCCACGAAGTTCCACCGGCTATCGAGGACGAGTCCTAGGTACTTCAAAGTCGACTGGACCACACGACGAAGGTAGGTCGGCACCCGGTGATACCGGAGTACCTCCCTAATGCAGCTCCAGGGCATGGGTGTTGAAGGCATTGGCGATGTTGAGAGACACCGCCAAGACAACCCTACCCCGGGAAACCGCATCCCCCATCGTGAGGGCTCTCACGTGCATGATGGCGTCCAATGTAGAGTGCCCCTTGCGGAAACCAAACTGGTGTTCCGCAAGATCCAGCCCTGTCCCCGCAAGGTGCTCGGCGAGGCGGTTTGCAATTACTCTTTCAAAGAGCTTACCCACCTCGTCTAGCAGCACCACGAGCCAGTATGCGGACGGAGAGTCCGCAGGGCGCCCCGGCTTCCGAATGAGGACCAGCTTTCTCGTCTTCCAAAGAAGCGGGAACTGGCCTCTCCAAACATGCGCTTAGGAGCCCCTCTAGTCGGGGCCCGAGAGCCTCCGAGGCCAGGACCCAGGCTTTGCCAGGCAAGCCGTCGGGTCCCGGGGCGGTATTTTTGGCACTGAGCATACGTACCGCCACTCTCAGGTCTACCCCAGTCACGGAGCGTTTTCGTCGTCGTCCTGTTGGGCCGCTTCCAGCATCGCAGGCGGTGGAGCCATAGGCGGGGGGGGGGATGTTCCCCTCGCGAAGGGCGAATGCTCACCACCTCCTCCAAGAGCTCAGGCTGGAGACTCTGCGTCAGTCGGGGGGCCCAGGTGTGGAGTTTATCCCGCACCATCTTGTAAGGGCGCCCCCACGGATCTCTGTCGAGAGTCGCCAGCATCTCCTCGCGGGCCAGTGATCTGGCCCGCGAGGTGCTGGGGACTCGACACCTGCGCACGTCGCAGATGTTGGGCGTGGCCTCCTGGAACCACCCTGCCTCATTGTCAACGTCGGCAGGCCTGCCCGGTGATGTCACCCAGGCCTGCATGATCGAGGCTTCCAGGAGGAGCTCCCGGAGGATGCAACCCTCAAAGTTCATTTAATCCAATTGAAAGACTTTTTCAAGAAATAGTAATACAATTTTATTTTAATGTTGGGGGCTAAGGACCTAGTTCTGTTATATCTTTGGAGGATATAATGGTGCCAATTAAAAGTCCCAAGAATCGCAAAAAATAAGTATATTGTAAAAAGAGATTGTTACATGGGCCTGGTTGGTAGGCAAGTGAACGATGACATTTTCAAATCAATTTTGACAGGTAAAATATGCGCCTTGTAGAATCTTAAAGCAATTGTAGCACGTATCGAAGATTGCTATTGCTTTTCTTGAAGGCGTTAAGGCTTGAACATATTCCCGGCCATTGAAAGATCTCTTTCAATCCTTAATCTCCTCTGCCGTGGGAAGTCTGCAGAGCCGTACGGCTCTACTAGTAGTAGCGGACTAGTACTAGTGACCGTCGCACGCAGCCCTTGTTGGTGTGGATGTCTGCTACTCTGGATATCCCATCAGATCCGGATATAAGGCGAAGAACGCGTCCCAGTTTCCATGCAAGAGGGGGCGCATTGTCATCTGCTAGGAGTACCATATCTCCAACATTCAGCTTTGATGTATCTGCTCGCCATTTTGTCCTCTGTTGCAATTCGCACAGATATTCTTTTTGCCACCTTTTCCAAAAATGCTGCTGTGTCTTCTCTAGACGCTGGTACCGTCGCAGCTGACTTTCTTTGACTTCCACAAGGTTGGGTGCTGGCAGAGCGGTCAACGGCCTCCCAATGATGAAATGCCCTGGGGAGAGGAGAAGGAGGTCGTTAGGACTGGATGAGAGTGGACACAAGGGACGACTATTGAGAATCGCTTCCACTTGTGTAAACAAAGTTGAAATTTCTTCAAAGGTGAAGTGGCTATCGCCAATAACACGCCTTAAAAATTACTTTGCCGATTTAACCCCGGCTTCCCATATGCCACCGAAATGAGGACTGTAAGCCGGAATAAATTTAAAAGTAATTGATTGCTGACTTGCAAAATCAGACAGAGGCTCGCGGTTATCTTTTATGAACGCTCCTATTTCTTTGGCAGCAGCTACAAAGTTGCCTCCGTTATCGCTGAATATTTCCGTTGGCTTACCTCGACGGGCTATAAACCGCCTGAGTGTCATTATAAATGCCTCCCTCGTTAAGTCGCTGACAGCTTCCAGACGGATGCACTTATAACGCAAACAAACAAAAAGACATAAATAACATTTAACTACACGACTACCACGGCCTTTACGATTGATAATAGAAAACGGGTCAGCAAAGTCCAAGCCAACTGATATAAAGGGATAGTCAGGTGTTATGCGCTGGGGCGGTAAATTACCCATTTTAGGTTGTAACGTAACGCCTCGTAATCGTCTACATCTTACGCAATTATTGACTGTGCGTCTCGCAAGACACCTACCATTGATTGGCCATACTGTTTCTCGCACAGACGCTAACAATAATTGTGGGCCAGCATGCATATTGCTTTCATGTTCTCTTTTGAAATATAGTTTAGTTAATCTATGTGACGCATGAAGTAAAATTGGATGTTTCTTTTCAAAAGAATGAACTGACTCATCCAATCGTCCACCGACTCGAATTAATTTATGTTCGTCTAAGAACGGCGACAACGATAATAACTTACTTTTGTTATTTAAAGATTTACCTTTCACTAATAGATCGTATTCAATAGGGAACATCTGGCCTTGAGAGATAACGCATAGCGAGTACAATGAGTCACGCAGCTCATTAGCCGACAATATACCTATGCGCTTATTATGTTTGTTTTTAAGGTTAAATATAAATCTACGAACATAAGCAAATGATCTTTGTAACTTAGTTAAAGCTGAATACTTATCAAAATCAATAACGGATTGATCAATTATTGAGCGTCCGAGTGAGAGACCGTATTGAGCTTAGGCCATTCAGATTCATTTTTTAATAAAAGACTAGGCCCTGTCCACCACAGTGTCATTGATATCAAACGTTTAGCATCTACTCCCCTTGATATCAAGTCAGCAGGGTTAGAATCGGTTGGAACATATCGCCACGCTTTAGTAGACGTTAGTTCCTTAATTTCATTAATACGATTAGCTACAAACACTTTTAGTTTACTGACATCGCTACGAATCCAACACAGTACTACAGTCGAATCGCACCAGTGAACTAGTTTATCCGGCTGGTATCGCAGAGAGGTAATTACAGATTTTGTAAGTTTAGCAGCAAGTAAGGCCGCGCACAGTTCTAGGCGGGGTATGGTGGTAGGCTTCAATGGCGCCACCTTTGACTTCGCGCACAATAATCTGACAGTGATGTCACCATTAAAACTAATCGTTTTCATGTAAATACACGCACCATACGTGTGCGAGGTAGCACATTTACTGCTGGTGTGGTGAGGAGTAAAACCACTGATGAACTTGTTGCTTCTTTATTGGGAAGAGTGTTTCCTTAGTACTATCTTGCCGACTACTGTGTCGACTGAACAAAATGGCCCTATTTTTATACATAATTTTGAAAGCGATTGACCAATCAAATTCGTTAACAGATTTCCAAAAAACGCGGGAAAAACTAAAATCCAATGAAAACAAGGCAAAAAAGCGGGAAAACATTGTGCAAGTTACCTTAAGTACTTCGAAACTTTACTGTAACGAGAACCGCGTGACAATATTCGCGTTTTTCACTAACTTTTTCTATGAAAACCTATATAAAACTATATGTTAACGAGATCTATATATCAAAAACTATCATACAAAAATATAAAATCAACAAAACATATAACATAATAAACTTATTTACTCCTAACACTAAGTCTACTATGTACACGAACAAAAATGCAAGAAAACTATTAAAATATAGACTTAAGCTATGTGCAAACGTCTATATACTATTCCTTATGTGCCTATTTACTATCCTATAGGTCCCTATGTACCCTATACACTTACATATACCACTATACACTGAAGCGTGGGAATATGGAACCCTAATAGGTTTGAACAAAATTCACCAACACTTTCATAAAAATTAATTTATTAAAAATAGGTCGCGGATTACTAAGGCCCGTCATAGGTTTTTTCCGACATATGGAGGTAGGCGCGTCAAGTACTGCCCTGGCTTGCGCGTAGCTGTATGGACGCTGGAGCCGAGGAGCAGGATGCAGGACCCGCAGGGTAGGTGGTAGCGGTGCCGGATGCCCGTAGAGGCGTCGCCGTCGTTGGATGCCGGATGCCGGTGGAACCGACTCGTCAGTTGCGAGTGTCGGCACCAGGTGACGCAGCAACGGCACACACGGGTTAACCCCGGAGGAAGAAAATCCCGAACTTTGGTCCCTGGAATTTATGTCCAGTGGTAAGCGTAGGGTTCTCTGCTTATCCTCTCCTGACGGTGACCACAGCAGCGTAAGCGCAAGCGTAGGGATGGGTACTATTGCGCTTAGGGCGTATGTGTGTAGAGGTCACCTTCAGAAGCGGAGTTTACAGAGAAAAAAAGAAAAGAGAAAAAAAAGGTGTGAAGCACTTTTAAATTAATATTTACACATACCTACATAAAACATTGATGTAGCAATTAAGGTTTGAGTACAATAGTTGAAATAGTAGCTAAAATGATGTCTATGAAAAAGATGATGAAATAATTTTGCACATCATTGACCTTGACATGACATTTAGAAACAAGCACTGCGTGAATTTGTCAACACTTAGCCACTTACCCGATATGGGGAATTACACACTGAAGTTATGGTTCCTTTATAGAACTTTTTAAAAAGTAAAATTATTAAAAAAAGTTTTGGAAATTATCAGTAGTCCAATCAAAGTATAATTCGCGAGGCTGCGCATATGTCGTCTAATATGTGTGTAGACTGACCGCGCGTAAATGACGACTGGCCTCTGCAGGCATGCGAGCGTGGTCGACGCTCGCGGCGCGCGGAGAATGATGGAGTGGGAAAAAAAACTGGTTTTAGGAACGCGAGCGAGTGAGACAAAAGTACAGGCGCGATCAGGTGATTTGGTCGGCTGGTAAACGATATTAAAATGACTTCTGTTTTATTTGTTTACGTTTTATCAATTATGAACTAACAACGTTACAATACCCCCGCGCGCAATCAAGGATTTTTGTCATCTCTTAAAATGAATAAAAATCCGCATCAAGAACTTGAGTTACTATAGGTTTACCTTTTATAAGTCATCTATCATACTTCTCGCTAACATAAACTAGCAGCAGTTATTGTATTTTAACGATACCAACATAACTGACGCACTATAACATAAAAATATAGGTATCTTGTTTTTCTCTAACTAGATACCTTACCAATAAGTGTTCCAATAGAAGGTGGAATATATGCGAGAGGGAATGCAAATCTTGATTCGTGAAATCAAAACTAGATGTGAAAAATTCAAAATAATATATATCGAAATATAGAGGAGAGAAAAAGAAATGCTATTTGATTTTATTTTTGATAATAAGGTACTAGGTATAGGGTAGTTTTTAATTCTAAGAGTTATTGTTATATTTAGAGTAAGCAATTTATGTAAGTTACTATTAGACTAGACTTGTGTACGTAAGCCTTATTGTGGCCTTCCTGAAAAGGGTAACACATTGCCCATAGTCTTCCTTAAATTTATCATCACATGGAATGCGGCTAAGCCGGAGATATAAATGATTAAGGAAATTTTGAGTACGCAGCAATGTATTGCAGTAATGACGTCGATTCTAAAATGACGTTAACCTTCTCAAGAACATCCAGCACACCATTCAGGTCGTGCGTTAGTTCAAGAGACTAGTGTGAATATCCTCTGTAGGAAATAATAGTCCACACTTAGTTACTAGTTTGCGCAACTCCTGCACTGTGGCAGCTGGTGATTCACCCTTAATAGCAACTTCATACTCAAGCTCAGACTTTTGAAGTGACATGAACTTCACGGGATAAGCCATTATAACAATAATTTAAATTGATAGCAAAGAGGAAAAAAAAAATAATATTTTTTTTTTTTAGAAGTGTGGGTAAGTGTTGAACAATTCCGTATAGTGAAATAAACAAATAAGTACTAAATACTCCGTCTGTTACAATTTTAAGTTAAATTTAAGTAACGTATTGTTGTTTTTTCCACTTATGTAAAGCTAGCAAAAAAAAAAAAACTAAGAAATCTGGTAACTAAAAATAAAAAATGCAAAGTAATGAAATTTGCAACTAATGTGTACGCAGAACTAAATAAAACTAGCTAAAGTGAGAAAAAAAAAACTTTGTTAAAAATAAAACTTTTTTTCTGACCGTACCTAAGAATTAAGCAACGTCAATAAGTAACGGTTAAAAGATATCGAGTTCAAAATTTAATGTAATGTAAAAAAAATTGCAACTTATATCGTGCGCTGACTGTACAACAAGACAGTTACAAGTTTTTGAGCATGACTGTACTTAATAAGTACTCCAAAACTTAATAAATTTCTGTAACGTACAATTTAGTTACGATGCAACAAAAAAAACAAGAAAAGCGTAAAACAAAAAAAAATTGTTTTGCAACTGGTGTGAGGGTACAAGTAAATTACAAAAAGATTGAAAATTGATCTAACGATCCTAATTTAGGCGTTTAACAGTAAAAAATTCACAAAGATTAAAATAATACAAAACTAAATTTAATCACCCTGTATACAAAACTAAAAAAAAATGTAGACACTTTACAGTAATTTAAGTGTCGACATAAGACAAAGATGATAATGTCTATAAGTTAGCCAGTACTTACACCCGGCACTCAAACCCTTCAACCAGCACACAGCAAAAACTGCTTACCGGAAGAAAAAACAGGAATGAGGGTAGTACTTCCCCGGGGCGAGCCGTTACTATAAGCTCTACTACTACAAAATGTTGAATACACGGTATTCAAGAAAAAATAAAAAACTAAGTAAAAATATGTTGAGCACCCGGTATATATTAAAAAAAAAAAAACACCCTGTATATCAGGCAAATTAAAAAACAAAACTAAACTTAACTCTTCACACCAGTTGCTGCACACGAAATAAAAAAAAGAACAAAGCGTTATTACAAAAAAACAACGAAACACAAAACACACAAAACACCGAAAAACACCACTACCTCCATAAAACAGAAAAAAAAACGTATGACCATGAAAAAACCACGATATGGGCGCCAATGAAGCGTGGGAATATGGAACCCTAATAGGTTTGAACAAAATTCACCAACACTTTCATAAAAATTAATTTATTAAAAATAGGTCGCGGATTACTAAGGCCCGTCATAGGTTTTTTCCGACATATGGAGGTAGGCGCGTCAAGTACTGCCCTGGCTTGCGCGTAGCTGTATGGACGCTGGAGCCGAGGAGCAGGATGCAGGACCCGCAGGGTAGGTGGTAGCGGTGCCGGATGCCCGTAGAGGCGTCGCCGTCGTTGGATGCCGGATGCCGGTGGAACCGACTCGTCAGTTGCGAGTGTCGGCACCAGGTGACGCAGCAACGGCACACACGGGTTAACCCCGGAGGAAGAAAATCCCGAACTTTGGTCCCTGGAATTTATGTCCAGTGGTAAGCGTAGGGTTCTCTGCTTATCCTCTCCTGACGGTGACCACAGCAGCGTAAGCGCAAGCGTAGGGATGGGTACTATTGCGCTTAGGGCGTATGTGTGTAGAGGTCACCTTCAGAAGCGGAGTTTACAGAGAAAAAAAGAAAAGAGAAAAAAAAGGTGTGAAGCACTTTTAAATTAATATTTACACATACCTACATAAAACATTGATGTAGCAATTAAGGTTTGAGTACAATAGTTGAAATAGTAGCTAAAATGATGTCTATGAAAAAGATGATGAAATAATTTTGCACATCATTGACCTTGACATGACATTTAGAAACAAGCACTGCGTGAATTTGTCAACACTTAGCCACTTACCCGATATGGGGAATTACACACTGAAGTTATGGTTCCTTTATAGAACTTTTTAAAAAGTAAAATTATTAAAAAAAGTTTTGGAAATTATCAGTAGTCCAATCAAAGTATAATTCGCGAGGCTGCGCATATGTCGTCTAATATGTGTGTAGACTGACCGCGCGTAAATGACGACTGGCCTCTGCAGGCATGCGAGCGTGGTCGACGCTCGCGGCGCGCGGAGAATGATGGAGTGGGAAAAAAAACTGGTTTTAGGAACGCGAGCGAGTGAGACAAAAGTACAGGCGCGATCAGGTGATTTGGTCGGCTGGTAAACGATATTAAAATGACTTCTGTTTTATTTGTTTACGTTTTATCAATTATGAACTAACAACGTTACAACACTGTCATTATTGTCCTGCACACAAACACTAAACTTATCGGTTTATTTATCACTGTAATAACACTTTATATACAGTCTGTGCACAGTCTATGTGTCACTATAACTTTGCACTATTAATTGCACTGTCCCGCACATCACTCCCGCCGTGCGACCGCGTCGCATCAGCTGCCGGTGCGGGCTCGACGTCTGTAGGCAGGGGCAGGATCACCAGCTTCCTCACTGGCCGGCGCAGGATGCCTCCTCTGGTCAGCACGTCCACCGTCCGCACGATGTTGTCGGGACCCGGATACGTAGCGACGACTCTTCCTCGGATCCACACGTTGCGAGGCAGGTTCGGGTCGACGATCTGTACGAGGTCATTGACTCGCACTGCTTGACCTCGTCCGTGGGGCTCCCGCCGGTGTTGGAGCTCAGGGAGGTACTCCTTTACCCAGCGTAGCCAGAAGACGTCGGCTAGCCTCTGTGCGGCTCGCCAGCTGGATCGTGAGATGGCGTCTTGCTCGGTGAAAGTGCCTAGCTGTGGCACTCGCCCTGGTCCCCCCAACAAGAAGTGGTTGGGAGTGAGGGCTTCTGGATCTTCTGGGCTGACTGAGACGTGAGTCAGCGGACGACTGTTGACGGTGTACTCTACTTCGGCAAGTAGAGTCGTGAGGACTTCTTCTGTTGGGTGACGTTCATGTAACGTCGCGGTGAGCGCCGTCTTCACTGAGCGAACCATTCGCTCCCAAGCTCCGCCCATGAATGGAGCTCCAGGCGGAATGTAGCGCCAGGAGATGGTCCTCTTCGCCGCTTCCTCTGCAGTCGCTGTGTCGATCGTTTGTCGTAGTTCCTTGTCGGCAGCCTTAAGGTTGGTGCCGTTGTCCGACCAGATCTCAGTCGGGCAGCCTCGTCGTGCGATCAGCCTTCTGACCGCCATCACCGCAGAGTCGGCGCTGAGCGAGCCGGCGACTTCGAGATGTATTGCTCGCGTCGTGAGACATGTGAAGATGGCCACATATCTTTTCTGTCGAGTTCGTCCGACGGTCACGGAGAGAGGTCCGAAGTAGTCGACTCCGGTGAAGGTGAAGGGTCGCTTGTGATGAGCTAAGCGACACGCTGGCAGGTCCTCGGTTCTCGGATGCGGTGGCACTTGTGTCTTCATTCTGCAGAACAGGCATCGTCGCAGTAGTGTGCGTGTGATAGGGCGTAGTCGTAGTACCCAATACTGTTGTCTGCACTCGTTGACTGTTGCTTCGACGCCGGAGTGATGAAGTTGCCGATGAATACTCAGCACCCAGAGCTTGACCGTAGGATGATCACCGTCGATTACCAGCGGGTTCGTAAATTCTTCCTTCATATCTGTGACTGCTTGAATACGACTTCTTAGTCGGATTGTGCCGTTTACGGACACGACGCTCAGCTGGTGAAGGCGGCTTTCTTTGTCGATGGGCTTCCCGTTGTTCAAGCTGTTCATTTCTTCTGGAAATGACTCTTCTTGAGAGGATCGCATCAGAAGTTCTTCAGCTTTTGTGAGCAGCTCTGCTGTGACCGGAAGCAGCTTCTTCTCTTCTTGTGACGACTTCTTTGCCGTCGTGGGTGCCTGCCTTTTTACTGTAGTCTTGTTCTTCTTCCAAGCTGGATCAGTTTCTTTATTCTTCTTCGTTCTTCTGTAGTTGACTCTCTGTTTTGTGACTCTGCAGAGTTGGATAAACTGCAGAACACGCGCTGTCGAGTATCGGAGTCGGTCCCAGCTGGAGAATTTCGATGGGTCAGGCAGACCCTCTGCGAGCTTCGGTCTTCTCTTGTCGCTCACGTGATGCGTCTTCTCTTCCTCGGAAGATTCTTCTGCTGTTGTTTTTGTGGTTTCTGTCGGCCATGAGTCTTCTGTGTTGTCTTCTGGATCTTCTGCGATGTGTGACACGAAGTCGGTCTTCTGGCTGAAGGTTCGTGTCTGGCTGCCGTGGAGTACCCAACCTAGTGGCGTGAGAGATGCCACTGGGTGGTTCTTGCCTCCTCTTCTGGTTTCTGATGTCAGCAGAAGATGCCAGTTGTCTTGACCGATGAGAACTTGTGGCTTCGTATTTGCAAATGTAAGGTGTCCTCGGATGTCGTATAAGTGTGGACACCCTTCCACTAGTTCTTGTGGAACCCGTTGAGACGAAACTTGCAGGTTCTTCACTGTGCGTGCTTGTATTTGCTCTTCATGATCGTTGAGCCCCTTCAGTTTGATGGTGACTCTTCTGGATGCTAATTCAGAAGTCTTCATGTCGTTGATGGTCTCTATTTTCAGTGGATCTGTGGGTCCTGTTGCTCCGATGCTTGTTGCCACGCTGTCGTCAACGAGCGTGACTGTTGACCCGTCGTC
The DNA here is from genome assembly GCA_905147715.2 of Xestia xanthographa. Lineage (NCBI taxonomy): Eukaryota > Metazoa > Arthropoda > Insecta > Lepidoptera > Noctuidae > Xestia > Xestia xanthographa. The sequence goes on from LR990667.1 coordinate 23,444,297, forward strand.
CATCAACGCGAAGGTGTTGACAGCCCCTTTCGGTCCCTTCACCTGGACCGGTAGGATCTTCAGATAGGACTGCTTCTTGACGGTCCAAGCCGAATTGATGACTTCTGTTTCTTCTTCATCTTCTGTCGCTTCTGTTTTCTCTGTCTTTTCGTAGTGCAGCATCTTGTTATGAGAGTACTTGCAGCTGTCGACACCACACGGTTTGGGTTTGCAGTGGTGTGTCTTGGTTCTGTAACGAAGACATCTGAAGCAGAGGTGTTTGGACTTGGCCATGTCCCATCTTGCGTTCGCATCCAACTTCTCAAATTCTTCACATTCTGTTGCGTTGCTGTGCCCCGTGTTGTCACATACGGCGCACTTCGATGTCTGTGGCTTCTCAGTAACGTTGTTAACCCGTTGCGTCTTCTTCTGTTGTGCGGCTGAAGTAGGTGCTGCCATCTGTTCAGGCAGCGCGTAAGGTCCGCATAACTCTGCTTCCCTTTTGAAGAACTTCTCTATCTTGATGAGGCAAGGATCTTCACGTGGCTGCATGGCTGAGAAGTCGTAGAATCTGTATCGAAGAGTCGGCGTCAGCTTGTCCACTAATGTCTTCGCGAGTTCCGGGTTGTACATGTAGTTGAAACAACCCAAAGTCTTCAGTGTCGCCACTACGTTGGATACTTTAGTGGCAAATATGCAGATGTCCCTCGGCGACTCAGTGAGGCGTGGCAGGCTTCGAAGTGTCTCCATCTCCAGCATGGCTATGGACTCTGGTCTTCCGAATCTTGACTCCAAAGTCTTCATCACTTCAGCTGGATGCGCGTTGGTTATAAGTAGACCTTCGACCGCTTCTCTGGCCTTTCCCTTCAAGTTTCTTCTAAGTCGATTCGTATTTTCAACTGAGGTGAACATTGCTTCTGTTTCGTAGTAAGCGGCGCGAAAGGGTAGCCACTCTTGATGAGACCCACTGAAGAATGGTAACTCGACGAACTTGGGTCGCTGGGTGGTGCCGATAGCCCGGGTGATGGCTTCGGCTAGGAGGGCTAGGTCGGTTTGACCTCCCGCCGGTGGCTGACGTGCTTCTTCATGCTTCGCTGGCCTTGGTTCTTCTATTTGGATGACCGTCGGTTCTTCTGGGTGGTTGTGAGGTTCGTCGGCGATTGCAAGCACCGGACGAGTCACTTGATGCTCCAACCAGTTGTCCACTCTTTCATTAACTTCTGACTTCGAGTAGAGAGTGATGTCATCTTCTTCATCTTCTGAGTCTTCTTTTTCCAAGGTAGCGATGCGTGCTGCGGCTAATTCCACTTGAAGGCGTAATAATTCTTCCCTAGCCTTCACAAGCTTGAGTTGCTTTGTTCTGCTGTGCGTCGATCCCCCCCTTCCCCCCTTGTTGCTAGGGGGGCGGGGGTCCTGTAGTCCGGTCGTCTTCGGCGGACCGGCGTTGCTCCTCAAAACTTGCTTCACTGTAGCGGTTTCTGTGTTGACAGTAGCAGGCGGTTTCATCAGCTGCTTGGCCTTCGTTCCCGCAGTAAGCGTCGTTGTAGCGGACGGGGCGACGGTGCTAGCGGGGTGCGAGGCAGGCGGCGCTGAGGCGGCGGTCGCAGCTGTCGAGGTGGTTGCTTCGGTGGCGGAGGTCACGGTGGATGGATCAGTCGCCGCGGAGCTGTCTGTTTGTTCTGATGTCCCCGTGGCAGTCGTCCCTGTTGCTGTAGATTCTTCCGTGCTGGCCTCCGCGCTGGTACCGTTCGGCGAGGTTCTGGTCTCGGTCGATGACGGCTTCTGTTCCCCCAACGGCTTGCGGCCCCTTCCCTCTGAGCGTGTAACTGGCATGCTGTCGGCTGATAGCTATCTTGAGTCTTGAAACACTCTTCCCTAATGAATCTTCCCTAATAACTGCAGCACGACGTCTTCGGATGGAGAAATCTTCCCTAATAACTGTGGGTCGAAGTCTTCCCTATTAACTGCAGCACGACGTCTTCAATGGAGGATTCTTCTATCTGTAGCACGAAGTCTTCAGGTCTGCTGTTCCCCACTATATCCGGCGAACGAAGGACCAAAATGTGCGAGGTAGCACATTTACTGCTGGTGTGGTGAGGAGTAAAACCACTGATGAACTTGTTGCTTCTTTATTGGGAAGAGTGTTTCCTTAGTACTATCTTGCCGACTACTGTGTCGACTGAACAAAATGGCCCTATTTTTATACATAATTTTGAAAGCGATTGACCAATCAAATTCGTTAACAGATTTCCAAAAAACGCGGGAAAAACTAAAATCCAATGAAAACAAGGCAAAAAAGCGGGAAAACATTGTGCAAGTTACCTTAAGTACTTCGAAACTTTACTGTAACGAGAACCGCGTGACAATATTCGCGTTTTTCACTAACTTTTTCTATGAAAACCTATATAAAACTATATGTTAACGAGATCTATATATCAAAAACTATCATACAAAAATATAAAATCAACAAAACATATAACATAATAAACTTATTTACTCCTAACACTAAGTCTACTATGTACACGAACAAAAATGCAAGAAAACTATTAAAATATAGACTTAAGCTATGTGCAAACGTCTATATACTATTCCTTATGTGCCTATTTACTATCCTATAGGTCCCTATGTACCCTATACACTTACATATACCACTATACACTGTCATTATTGTCCTGCACACAAACACTAAACTTATCGGTTTATTTATCACTGTAATAACACTTTATATACAGTCTGTGCACAGTCTATGTGTCACTATAACTTTTCACTATTAATTGCACTGTCCCGCACAATACGCATACTGTGATGCATCGCTAAATGAATGTAACTCGATGTATTTAAATGAGTCACCTAGAACTAACCTTGGCACATGTAAACAAGACAAGTATTTTATGTTTTCAGAAAACTTAATCCAATCGTCTCTTATCTCTTGAGGGACTGGCTGATCCCAGTCCAGTTTTTGTTGCCAAAGTCTTTGCAACATTATCTTCGGTTTCACTACAACTGGACTTAATATTACCCAATGGATCAAATACCTTGAAAGCGTTTGACATGATAAATCGTTTTGTTATTATTTGATTGTTATCATGTGAAAATCCCTTTATTGGAAAGTGTAAGGTATCAGTAGAAGGCGTCCAGCCCAACCCTTGTGTACTTGAAGACTCACTAAAAATTAACTTATCTTGCTCATTCATGATAACATTATCAAAGATGGAAGGGTGATTAGTTTTAAACTTTCTTAAATTGAAACAACTTGACTTTAATGCTTCAGATACAGTTTTATGTATATATATTAATTGTTCTGAATCATTCGAACCCGTTATTAAATCATCAACGTAGAAGTCCTTTTGAATAATGTCTTTAATGAGGTCATTATTCTGTTCCTGCCCTACCTGCCACAGACAGCGTGTGCTCAAGTAACTTGCGCTCGCTGTTCCGTAAGTCAAAGTATTGAGCATAAGCGTCTGGATGGGTTCAGATTCCTCTCCTCTCCACAATATAAGCTGTAAACGCCTATCATCTTCGTGCACCAATATTTGGCGATACATCTTTTCTATATCTCCGGTGAGTAAGTACTTGTATTGCCTAGACCGTATCAAGATAGAAAACAGAGTATCTTGTACGTTTGGACCCACCATATCATTCAGAGAGCAACCGGAAGTGGAGGGAGCGGAACCATCGAACACTACACGAACCTTAGTCGATTCGCTTTCCTGTTTCAGAACTGCGTGGTGACACAAGTAATAACTTGGGCTCAAGCAATCATTTAAATTAACATTTAAGACTGATAAATGTCCTAATTCTTCGTATTCCTTAATGAATTTGGTATATTCTAATTTTAAGTAATGGTTTCGTTTTAACCGTTTTTCCGTATTAATAAAGCGTCTCTTAGCTAATTTGTAAGTATCGCCTAAACAATCAGCAGTATCTGGTAACGCCATCTCGTAGCTTTTCTACTCATCAACTGATTCTCTCGTATGATGTAGATCATTGGAACAGGCGACGATATATGTCCATCCCTTTCCCTCCCCTTTTGCGCTCGCCTATCCAAAATGGATCGGAGCGACACTCCACGAAAAGACAGCTAACCGTTCGCAACACGACCGCGCTGCGTATACGCCAGCCTGCAGGTCAAACCGCTCTCCGCCGGAATCGTGATATAAACAGCGCCCCGGGGCCATCCGCGACCTGGTGCACCAGAAGACACTCACAACGAGTGTTTCCATCAATCGCCGGCATCTTCAACCTATCGGCCGCGCCATCGAAGCCGCCACGTGGTCCAGAACAAGGTAGGTGAGCGACGAGCTTTCCATCTCCTTTTAATCTATTGTCGCCTGTTCGTATCATTTTGATTCCCCAAGACGATAATCAGAATCCTCAATACAGTCCACTAATAAATAAACCCCATCCCCGGGGCCATCCGCGACCTGGTGCACCAGAAGACACTCACAACGAGTGTTTCCATCAATCGCCGGCATCTTCAACCTATCGGCCGCGCCATCGAAGCCGCCACGTGGTCCAGAACAAGGTAGGTGAGCGACGAGCTTTCCATCTCCTTTTAATCTATTGTTGCCTGTTCGTATCATTTTGATTCCCCAAGACGATAATCAGAATCCTCAATACAGTCCACTAATAAATAAACCCCATTTCTCTAAATAATATAAATTTTCAAAATCGTCTTATAAATTGGTTGGAATTTACCCACCATATTTTTGGTCCATTTCGAGCGGATTTACATCTGTGTTCTATTGAAATTGGAGTCACCGTAACTTATCCCGCAAGAGAAGGATTCATAATCCATATTCTCTCCATATAACGCGTAGGTATCTTCTACAAGTAGGTACCTACCCAGGAGGTTGTTTAATTAGTACATCTCTAGACCCCCTATTCCATTACATACCCATTACGTGGTTACTCCCGCAGGTAATATACTCAAAGTAGCTACCTACGTACATACATAATCGTAATAAAACTATCATAGTTGTCTAGAAACTTCCATATTTCAAACAACTTTTAGTATTACCCCCAACATTATAAAAAGTTTTCGCTTAAATAGGAATATCACCGCATAATCGCTTGCGTCTACCTTACATATATTAACATATCATATCTACTTAAAAATTATAGTAGGAACTTTAGATAATTAGTTTGTTAGGTTGTAGATACATACTTAAACTAGCCAAAACATGTCGAAAGAACGGGAACTTTCCATTCTGGAAGCAAAACCCAATGTTTTATTCGAGCGTATTCAAGGAATATACGAGCGTTCAAAGACAGCAAACGCTTCCGAAGCAAATAAAGAAGCGTTTCTGAGTTATTGCATAACTGTGGATAGTATTAGGACAGATTTCCAGCATTTGCTGGATACCTATAACGCGAAGTTGCTGGCTATAGATCCCGAGGCAAAGCCGAATTACCAGTCGTATACATCTTTCGAGGATTTATATTGTATCATCAAGCGTATACAATCACAGCTTGAAGGTAGATGCAATTCTCCCGCGCAGGCGTCGCCGGCGCGGTCTCCGCGACTACCTCCAATTGAGTTAATGTATTTCGACGGCGATATACGGAACTGGCCGCTATTTTACCCTAGCTTCAAGTCAACAGTGCACGACAATGACTCGTTGACGGATGCGGACAGGTTATACTATTTGATAGGCAAACTGTCACCGAAAGCGCAGTCAGTATTTGCGGGAATTTCACCCAGCGCTGGAAATTATCAGCTGATATTTCAGTCGCTTGTGGACAGATACCAAGACACCCGCGTACTCGCATCCACATACTTTGACCAAGCTTTGAGTCTTAGATTGACCGGTCCGGCGTCGGCCTCCAACTTTCAGCTGTTCATTGACAACTTCATAACCGCAGTTAGCGCACTTAAAAACTTAAAATTGGACGATCTTTCTGATTTTATGCTACTACAAATAGCTCTGAATAAGTTCGATACGGAAACGCTCCGCGCCTATGAAATGAGTGAGCGAAATAACAAATTACCAACATTAGATAGCTTCACGTCATTCATACAAGACCAATGTAGAATATATCACAGCACGCAGCCTAACGCACATAGTTCGACATGTGATACCATTAAACAAAGGCCGAACAAGGCGCGAAATAATAAACCCAATCACGCTCCGAATCCGCAATCTTATGTAGCTTGCTCAGAGTCGAATATCGGTAATAAATCGAGTAAATGTTTGTGTGAAAATATAGAACACGACCATTATTTCAAATGTCCCGCGTTCAATAACTTAAGCCCAACGGCCCGTTTCAAATGTGTAAAAGATAATAAAGCGTGCGTGAATTGCCTAAGTAAAAGCATAAAACTAGTAATTGTTCAAGCAGTGCTAAATGTCGTTCGTGTAAACAACGTCACCATACACTATTACATTTCGATGGAAAGGTGAATGATGAGTCACATAAACCGGTTCAGATTGCTACGTCAGCGCGATCGACTCAGAGCGCCGCTACTTCAACCACACCGCCCGCCTCGCAGTCCGAAGTGGCTTTGTGTGCGACGTCCATTGCGTGTGCACGCAATTGTCAAGCAAGCGCTTGCCATGTTCGGCGCGATGATAAGCCGCAACGTAATATGTCGTCGACGACTGTATTGTTAGCAACCGCGCAAGTTATCGTTTACGATTCTGCTAAAAGGCCGCACGTGGTAAGGTGTTTGTTGGATACAGCGTCACAGTCTAATTTCATGTCAGTTGATTGTTATAATCGCATCGGATTGCGAGATAATTATAAAGAAACGAGGTTAATAATTAGAGGTATCGGCGGTTCGGAAAAGCCTTGTAAGGGTTCCGTAGACTTTAAAATATATTCACGTTTTAATGAAAACATTAACTTTGAAGTTTCCTCCCTTGTAGTGGATCGCATTACAGATGCGTTACCGAACGCTCTCGTAGACGTGTCTCAACTTAATCATTTGACGAAGTTACCGTTAGCGGACTCTGATTTTGCGCGGCCGGGTAAGATCGACGTTCTGTTAGGTGCCGCCGTACTACCACACATATTCCTACAAAATGTCGTGCGCAGTAATCAAGCGAACATTCCTCCCGCCATTGAGACGGTATTGGGGTATGTGATTATGGGTACGGTACCTACGTCACACGTTTCTAACTACGCCTTGTCTTGTTGTGCCATTCTTCAAGAGAAAAATATTGACACTCTGCTCAAGCGATTCTGGGAGCTTGAGGAGGTCTCCGCATCGCCTTCACAAAGCCGTAAGGAACTCGAATGTGAGGAACACTTCTGCGCAACCACAGTTCGTGATGACAACGGCAGATATGTTGTGGCTCTGCCCTTTAGTGGCGATCCGTATTCGTTAGGCGACTCCTACGCCGCCGCACTGAGACGTTTTCATTGTTTAGAACGCAAACTTGACGCTTCGCTCAAATTACGAGGCGCTTACAATGACGTCATTCGCGATTACCTAGATAAAGGTTTTCTGAGTCTCGTTATCAATAGTGGGGATAAATCTCTTCCCGCGTATTACATCCCGCATCACGGCGTAGTTCGCGAAGATAAAGTTTCTACTAAACTTCGCGTGGTTCTAGATGCCAGTTGTAAAACTACGTCGGGTCAGTCTATTAACGACATTTTGCATGCCGGCCCTAATTTGCAGGGTGACTTATTTAATATCTTAATAAAGTTTCGTCTTTTCAAAATCGCGCTGTCAGCTGACTGCCGTCAGATGTTTCTTAATATCGGCGTTCGTGAATCTGACCGTAGGTTTCAAAGGATTTTCTATCGCTTTGACAGCGGTGAACCATTATCCGTATACCAGTTTAACCGAGTTTGCTTTGGACTCAAGTCCAGTCCATATCACGCGCTACGCGTTGTCCGCAAGTTGATAGCTGATGAAGGCGACAACTTTCCTGCTGCCGCAGCTGTGGCATCTTCCGCTTTATACATGGATGACATCGCCTGTAGTGTCACATCCACCCCGCAAGCCATTTCGCTTTGTAAAGAGCTTATTCAGCTCTTCAAGCGAGGCCAGTTTGATCTTGTCAAGTGGACGAGCAACTGTAGAGAGGTTCTCGCATACTTGCCTGATTCTCATAAGGCTTCTCCAGACATCGAGTTTGAGAGGTCTGTACCGCATAAGGTCCTCGGCTTACGCTGGGACAAATCCTGTGATAGTTTCCGGTTTGACGTCGCACCACCCGACGATAAGTGCACCAAGCGCACCATGCTGTCAACAGTGGCTCGACTGTGGGACATACTGGGTTTTGTGGCTCCCACAATTTTGTACGCCAAGCTCTTGATCAAAGAGCTCTGGCTATCAAAGTGTGAGTGGGATGACGCACCTCCCGACCATATCGTCGTCGCTTGGAAGCAATTTTGTATTGAGCTTTCCGCGCTCAACCAAATTGTTATACCACGTCATCTTGGGTTGGTCGACGGATGCATCGTAAATCTGATAGGATTCGCTGACGCCAGCGAAAGCGCTTACGGCGGAGTCGTATATTTGCAAGTCCGCATTGGATCTAACTACTCAGTGCAGTTAGTTTGTGCCAAGTCCAAGGTCTCGCCGGTTAAAACCATATCGGTTGCGAGATTGGAGCTGTGCGCGGCCCTGCTGTTGTCTCAGTTGCTCTGCAAGGTTCGGGACACGGTTTTGCCCCACTACCCCATTAATAAAATATACGCATTTTCCGACTCCAAGGTAGCGCTCGCCTGGATCCGTTCGTCACCGCACCGTTGGCAGACCTTTGTCGCCAATCGCGTTACTAAAATAATTGATCTAGTTCCCGCTACTTGCTTCCACCACGTCGCTGGTATTGAAAATCCAGCTGACTGCCTTTCTCGTGGGGTTACTCCATCTAAACTTCTGCAACATCCTTTGTTACCACAAAGGATGTTGCAGAAGAAGTTGGATGGCCCACAATACCTTGTGGGCCATCCTGGATTTCCCATGATCCGTCAGGGTGGCCCATACAATCCTGTGACTACAGTGCAGAAGTCGAGGATGCTCCTGAGCGGAAGTCGCTCTCTCATCACGTGGTCATTGATGTCGAGGAATCTCCGATCTATGCACTCGCGCTGCGCATGTCGTCGTGGACGAAGTTACTGCGCGCCATTGTCTATGTCTGTAGGTTTCTTAAGCAACTCCCTAATGGGACTTTTGTCTCAAGCTCTGATCTCGAATTCGCAGAGAATAAATTGTTGCGAGTAGTCCAGGCTGTTTATTTTAGTAACGATATTAAAAATTTAATAAATAATGTATCATGTTCTCCCGCGCTCCTTAAGCTCAAGCCGTTCCTCGATGAGCATGGCATCGTACGCGTTGGCGGTCGTCTTTCTAATTCGGACGAACCTTACAATTACAAACATCCTTGTGTGTTACCGCGTCACGACCATGTCGTTGACCTTCTTGTTGATTTTTATCACAAGAAGCATCTCCATGCCGGTCCGGAGTTGCTTATGTCCTTACTCAGGCATAAATATTGGATTTTTGCTGCAAGGCGAATAATTCGCCACAGAATACATAAATGTAACGTCTGTTTTAAATCCCGTCCTCGCCCGGGCTATCCTCTAATGGCTGATCTTCCTAGCCATCGCGTCAAGCAAGTGGATAAAGCGTTCACACATACCGGTTGTGATTATGCGGGTCCGCTTCAGTACATGCCAGTGCGTGGTCGAGGCGTAAAGAGTCGCAAAGCCTGGTTATGCATTTTCACGTGCTTAACGACGCGCGCTACGCATATTGAGGTCGCAACGGATCTAAGCACGGTGTCCTTTATAGCAGCCCTAAAACGATTTCTCTCGCGGCGCGGCCCGGTGCAGTGTCTGTACACGGACAACGGCACGTGTTTCGTAGGCGCGAATTCTTATTTGCGTGACCTATATAAGTTTCTCAACCGAGAATATCGTGATCGTCTTCAAGAAGAACTTTCAATAAATCGCATTGACTGGAAGTTCATTCCACCTGCTTCACCACATTTCGGTGGTTGTTGGGAAAGCATGGTCAAGGTGATCAAAACGCATCTCTTCAAAGTCATAGGTCAGCAGATCCTTTCCTACGAGGAGCTTTTGACGGTGCTCGCCCAAGTCGAAGCACTGGTTAATTCGCGCCCGCTCACGGCATTGAGTAGTGATCCCACAGAATCATCCGCGTTAACGCCTGCGCACTTCTTACACACCGCGCCATTGTCGTCGCTTCCCGCCCCTGAAGCAAACTCTTCTAGCTTGCTTCAGAGACATACTCTGTTGGATGTGCTCGTGCAGTCGTTCTGGCGGCGTTGGCGTTCGGAATACCTTCACCAGCTCCAGGCTAGATCCAAGTGGAATAGTCCTGCATCACCTATACAGGAGGGTACGTTGGTCATTGTCATGAACGATAACTCTCCGCCGCTTTCCTGGCCACTAGCTATCATAGAGAAATTACATACCTCTAAAGACGGTACGACCCGTGTCGTTACCGTGAAAACCGCGAAGGGCAGCTACGTACGCCCCGTCGTGCGTCTCTGTCCACTACCCACTCAGTGAGGTCTAGCTTGAAGCTGGATCTCTCGCCTTTAGCTTAGGTATTTAGTCAGTAGCTTTCGTTATAGGTGTTTTCTTTAGCTAATATATAATTAATTTAATCATAACGCAGTATTGGCTTAAGGATAGGTTTTGCGGTGGTATACCTAGCATAGCTTATCTAATTTGTTTCCCTTTTTTTCTAAAGGTAACCCTTTAACCCCGGGGGGAAATGGTAACGCCATCTCGTAGCTTTTCTACTCATCAACTGATTCTCTCGTATGACGTAGATCATTGGAACAGGCGACGATATATGTCCATCCCTTTCCCTCCCCTTTTGCGCTCGCCTATGCAAAATGGATCGGAGCGACACTCCACGAAAAGACAGCTAACCGTTCGCAACACGACCGCGCTGCGTATACGCCAGCCTGCAGGTCAAACCGCTCTCCGCCGGAATCGTGATACAAACAGCGCCCCGGGGCCATCCGCGACCTGGTGCACCAGAAGACACTCACAACGAGTGTTTCCATCAATCGCCGGCATCTTCAACCTATCGGCCGCGCCATCGAAGCCGCCACGTGGTCCAGAACAAGGTAGGTGAGCGACGAGCTTTCCATCTCCTTTTAATCTATTGTCGCCTGTTCGTATCATTTTGATTCCCCAAGACGATAATCAGAATCCTCAATACAGTCCACTAATAAATAAACCCCATTTCTCTAAATAATATAAATTTTCAAAATCGTCTTATAAATTGGTTGGAATTTACCCACCAGTATCTCTAAGCGGTAATTTTACACAAAATCTACCTGTACTGGTTCTTGTTGTGTGATTGAGAAAGTGTTTTTCACACTCACTTTCATTTTCACTCATAATTGGTTTTCCAGGAATTTCTTCCAGATCCCAGAATTTAGTTAACATTTTTTCAATAGTATCGTCCTTATCATTGTTTCTGGAAATTATACCATGATTACAGTGTACCCTTTTGTGTGGCATCACTGAATGAATGGGACCGGATACTATCCATCCTAATTGTGAACTTCTAAGCTTAGGATTATTAACTCCTAAGGAAAACTGCTTATTGCCTAAAATATCCCAAAATAGGTCCGCACCTATCAAGGTTAGGTTAGGTTAGGTTAGGTTGGGGTGCGTCAGAATTCCTCCACGTGTGCCTAGTGGTTGCTGGTCCCTCTCGATGCGTCTGGAGGGAAGAGCAGCTGCTTGGCCGGTGCACCCTGGGCGCGGCAGTATCCTTCCTCGGGGCATGAGAAGAAATTCTTATTCTTTGGGGAATGTTACTGTCGTGGCTAATATTCTGGGGAGGGGTGCCCTGTCCGATCCGGACAGTGCGCAATTCACGCTCCAAGTCATTGGAGTGTGAATATGGGGAGGGTCCACATCGTACGTCGTGCGATGACCCACGGAGCAGGTCTATCGGACGATGTGTGATTCGCGATTCACTACTCGAGTTCCTCGAAGTTCTCGGGGAGTGAATTAGGGGAGGGTTAAAACGTCGTGTACCGTGCGATGGCTCACGGAGCGGGCTCATCGGACGGTACGTGATTAGTGATCCACTCCTCGAAGTTCTCGGGGAGTGAATCAGGGGTGGGTTAAAACGTCGTATACCGTGTGATGGCTCACGGAGCGGGCTCATCGGACGGTATGTGATTGAAGATTCACTCCTCGAAGTTCTCGAGGAGTAAATCAGAGCTGGGTCAAAACGTCGTGCACCGTGCGATGGCTCACGGAGCGGGCTCATCGGACGGTGCGTGATCAGTGATTCACTTCTCGAGGTTCTCGGGGAGTGAATCAGGGGTGGGTTTAAACGTCGTGTACCGTGCGATGGCTCACGGAGCGGGCTCATCGGACGGTACGTGATAAGTGATTCACTCCTTGAAGTCCTCGGGGAGTGAATCAGGGTTAGGGATCCACCTTCATCTTGCCAAAACCGTTGCCCCGGGACCCGACGGAGTTCCTGGTGTCGCGGTTGCCCTCGCTCTGAAAGAGCTAGAGCCCCAGCTGAGAGGACTCTACTCAGCGTGTCTTGAGCAGGGCCAATTCCCTAGTGAGTGGAAAAAGGGTCGTCTAGTCCTGCTCAAGAAGGCGGGGCGCCCAGCGAATTCGCCATCTGCATACCAACCCATAGTGCTGCTGGACGAGGTGGGTAAGCTTTTCGAGCGGATTATTGCTGCCCGCCTCGCAAGCCACTTGTACAGAGAGGGGCCGGATCTGGACGATATCCAGTTCGGCTTTCGGCATGGGCGCTCCACTGTGGACGCCATTATGCGGGTAAGAGTCCTGGCGGAGGAAGCGGTGTCCCGGGGCGGGGTGATGTTGGCGGTGTCCCTGGACATCTCTAACGCTTTCAACACCCTGCCCTGGAGCTGCATTCGGGAGGCGTTGTGTTATCACAGGGTGCCCCCGTACCTCCGCCGCATCGTTGGGGCTTATTTAGCGGAAAGGTGTGTCACCTACAGGGGACGCGACGGCGGAGGCCGGCGCGACATGTCGTGCGGTGTTCCACAGGGTTCGGTCGTCGGCCCACCCCTGTGGAACATCGGCTACGACTGGGTGCTGAGAGGCGAGCTCCAACCGGGGGTGGCCCTGGTGTGTTACGCAGACGACACACTGGTCACGGCCCGGGCCGTGGTCTTTCACGGCCCCCGGCGGGCGCCGCCGCCGGGATCACATATTGTGGTCGGGGGTACTCCAATCGCTGTCGAGTCCACCATGAAGTATCTGGGATTGGTGCTCGACAGCCGTTGGAGCTTCGGCCCCCACTTCCAGCGGCTGGCGCCCAAGTTGATGGGCGCGGCGGGCGCGCTCGCAACGCTGCTTCCCAATCTGGGGGGCCCGAGCACCGCCTGTAGGAGATTGTACCTGGGGGTCTTGCGATCCATGGCCCTGTACGGGGCCCCGGTGTAGGCCTCTGACCTGACGGCCGGCAGCATCGCGATCCTGCGAAAGCCGCAGAGGGCGATGGCCGTCAGGTCTGTCAGGGGGTATCGCACAGTCTCCTACGAGGCGGCTTGTGCACTGGCCGGGTCGCCACCCTGGGACCTAGAGGCGCGAGGAGGTGCGGACGCGGGGCGGTGGACCGATACAGCGAGAGATCGATCTGCGTCGGTCTCAGCTCCGCGAGGTCATGGTGGCGGAGTGGCGGGAGAGGCTTTTGCGCCCTACCGCCGGCCTCGCTACCATCGAGGCGATCCGACCAGTGCTCGAGGAATGGCTCGAGAGAAGGCACGGCTCCCTGTCGTTTCGGGCGACGCAGGTGTTCTCGGGGCACGGTTGCTTCGGGAAATACCTGTGTCGCATAAACAGGGAGCCGGACGCCCGGTGTCATCACTGCGTCCATTGTCTAGAGGACACGGCGCGGCATACGCTGGCAGAGTGTGTCGCATGGGAGGAGCCGCGCTGTGCCCTCGTGACAGAAGTGGGAGCCGACCTGTCGCTGCCGGCCGTCGCTCGCGCGATGGTCGGGAGCGCAGAGTCGTGGGATGCGGTGATCTCCTTCTGTGAAACGGTCATCTCACAGAAGGAGGCTGCGGAGAGGTTGAGGGAGGTCGAGACCGCTCTCCCCACCCGCAGCAGACGTGTCGGGCGTCGGAGGAGGGCGGACAACGCCCTCTTCCGGCCCCCCTAAACGGGTCCAGAGGGACGGTGGACTTGGGGACGTCCGCCGCCCTGCCGAATAACTGGACCCGAGGCGGTGGAGCGTAGTGTTCCGCGCGCGCCCCTATTGGCGTTGCGGGGGGAGTACACCTCACTCCCCCCGCAAACATGAGGTGGCCCGCAGCGGCGGGCCAGCACTAGCCGGGGATCGTGGAAGGCGCAGTAGTTCCCATGATCTCCGGTGCAAGTGTGGGAAGGGAACACCGGGGTGGTTTTTAGTCGGTTAGAGTCCGACAGACCCCTCTGCCCGCCCCAGGGCGGAGGACATCCGTGTGGATTTTCCACCCCGGCAACAAAAAAAAAAAAAAAAAAGGTTAGGTTAGGTTAGGTTAGGTGTTTTTTTTTTTTTTTTTTTTATGATTGTGCTCGTGTCCTCTGACGTAGTCAGAGCCCTTATTTGGACTTATTTTGTTTACTTGCTATTTTTAATTTTGATCTATAATTTTGAAGAAATTAAGTTTTCAAAAAGATTCTAGTTTGTCTAATATTTATTTTATTGTTCTCAATTAATTTATAGGTTTCTATGCTTATACCGAAATATCTTTTCTTGTAGGGAAATATCTATATTTGGAAAAGCATAGTTTTTAAAGGTTTTTGTTTCTGTTAATAACTCTAATTGCAACTGATAAGCAGTATTCTATGAATATTTTTCTAAGTTTCGTCTCTGACATTAAATTTTTTATATTATTCAGGGTTATTGTTGTCCCTAGTCTCCGCTCGGCTTCGTATCTCTCTATTCCATACACTGGGCATTCTATCAATATGTGTGCGATCGACTCCACAGCATCCGGTTCACAGATGCACGATGGGTTCTCCTTAAACTTGAAACGGTGCAGGTATTCGGAGAACCCACCGTGCCCCGTTAAGATCTGTGTAACAATCCCGGCTGGTTTCAGTTTTAGCACAGTTCTGTGGGCGTCGATCGCATTTGGGAGGAACATTTTTGTGACACCCGCTGTTTCTCCCCGCTGGTATCTGCCGTTCCATTCGTCAAGCGACTCCATACGGATCTGCCGCTTGACGAATGAAACGGGACACAGGTCGTAGTCCGGCTTCCTCTTCGACCCCAAAGCAGCTTCCTTTGCGAGCTGATTGGCCCGCTCGTTTCCCTCCAATCCCGCGTGGGCCTTAATCCAGAACAATGAGACCTTCTTATTCTGGCGGTTACATCGTCGTAAGATGTCCCTTGTTTCCACGGCTAGGAGATGAGGGGAACTTACATTTGCGATCGACTGAAGGGCCGCTCTGGAGTCGCTGAAGATGCCGAACGTACATTCCTTGCGCTTGAGCACCTCTCCTGCCGCTCTTTGTAGGGCTAGGAGCTCAGCCTGGTAGACGGTGCAATAAGACGGCAAGGCAAGTTTGAGAGCCCGAGTTTCGGTGGCGCCATTCCACGAGGATAGCGCCGCTCCGACTCTGCCCTCAATCTTGCTGCCGTCTGTGAAGATCCTCACAGCAAAGTCGCTGTGGTTTCTGTAGTGTTCCTCGTCTACCAGGCATCTGAACTCCAGGTTAAGGTGGTCCGCGGGGTGTGTAGCCTCTACTGCTGGAGCCATCCGCTCGACCTCCCTGCCTCCCAGCGCGGGCCGGGGTACCCCCCTCCTGGCCTCGTACAACGCAGCCGCTTCCCGTATACGAAGGTCAAGTGGGAGGATCCCAGCCAGCACCAGTGCCGAGTTCAGGGAGACCGTGCGGTAGGCTCTGCATAGCTTCTGTGCGAAACCCCTCTGGACCACGTTAAGCTGTTTTACTACTCCCACTTTTTTGGCGGCAGGTGCCCATGCGCTTGCAGCGTAGAGAATAGTTGGTTCGACTACTGCCGTGTAGATGGCGCGGATGATCTCCGGGTTTAGGCCCCAGCTCACTTTTGCCGCCCGTGCCAGCTGTTTATAGATGTTAACAGCTTTCCTGCATACGTTGGCGACGTGGGTGTTGAAAGTGAGCTGGTGGTCGACGGTGAGCCCCAGCATTTTGATTTCTTTGGACATGCCAATGTCTACCCCGCCCATGTGCAGGAGTGGGACATCGTACTTGAGTTTCCTCGTAATGACCATTGCACAGGTTTTTTGTGGTGCAAATTTGAGCTTATTTCGAATGCCCCACTCCCGAACATACTCGAGGGCGGCATTGGCTTGTCTCTGAACTTCCAATGCTGTGTCACCGTCGAAGATCATAACCACGTCATCGGCGAAAGCCTGGCAGTAGTCTCCCCGCTCCTCCAAACCTTTCAGCAGCGGGTCGAGTAGCAAATTCCAGAGGATCGGACCGCCAACAGACCCTTGCATACACCCCTTATTTGTGTCCCTCTGACACTCGGCACCAGCGTACCTTACTCTGACACTCCTACCAGTCAAGTAACTGTCTAGCAGCCTCCTGAGATTCACTGGGATCTTTTCCTCAGCCAGTCTGGTCCTGATAGCCGGCCACCACGCGCTATCGAAGGCTCCCTCTATGTCCAGTGATACAACAGTGATCAGCTTCTTTTGACTTAGCTTCCCTTTGATATGTTGTATCATGGTGTAGAGGGAGTCTTCGGTGCTCCTCTGTGGCATGAAACCAAACTGGCGAGTACTAAGCCGCGGGATCAGATGCCACTTCAGCCTTGCTAAAAGCATCTTCTCTAGAATTTTGCCTAGGACTGGTAGGAAGCCGATCGGCCTGTATGACTTAGGGGTGGTGTAGGATTCCTTGCCGGGCTTACGGAAGACTACCACCGTTGCCACTTTCCAGGCCCCAGGGAAGTGTCCGTGCTCCAGGCACTTGTTGGCCAGTGCAAGGAACGTCCCTGGGTCCCGGGAAATGGCCTGGGCGCAGATATCGGCTGTGAGACCGTCCGCCCCGGGTGCCTTTTTCGGGTTGAAGCTTTCCACCGCGGTTTTCAGCTCCTGAAGTGTAAACGGTGGGTCATGCTGTTCATCATGCGCCCAATCGTTTACACGACAGGCCGCTTCACGTGTCCGACGGTGGTCAGCATTTTCTCCCTCCTCCAGGTCTTCGGGGTAGAAGGTCTCGGCCAGCAGTTGAGTCGATTCTTGCGCGCTCAGTGGCACTCCGTCCTTCACCAACGGCAAGTCCTCCTGTCTCCTGGCGGTCCGTCCTATGACCCTATAAATGCCCTCCCACATTCCTTCGCGGTTCTGTTTCCCGCAGAACGCCTTCCATCCCTCCGTCTGCGCTTTTATGGCAAGGGACTCATAGTTTAGTTTCGCTTGCAGATACTCGTCGACGACCTTTTGTCTCCGAATTGGTGCGGCACAGCGGATGCGGCGTCTTCGAGTGTTGACTTCCGACATCAATTCGGCGAGCTCCTTGGACCACCATGGTATGGTAAGTTGTTCACTATTTTTATATTTTTTCAATGTTTCGTCACAGGTCTTGGTAATGCTATCTGTATATTCTATTACACTATTTTCTAACTCTACTTTGTTACTGATTTTACTTATTTCTGATTTTTCTAATTTTGCTTGAGATTTTAATTGGTCCAGTTTCTCATGAAATTGGCTCCAATTTGCTTTTTTGGTATTAAAGTCGAGTCTTGTAGACCTGTTGACGTTTGTACCTTTTGATTTTTGTAAATTAATTTGGAAGACAATACCATTGTGGTCCGAGCTAGTGAGACCCACATCGACCCGCCAGCCCTCCACCAAGTCCAGCAGCACCGTTGAGCAAGCTGTTACATCAACGAAGCTGCTGTACAAGGTGTTTCCTCTGACGGTGTCGAATGTCGGAGTGTTGCCGACGTTGAGTATCTGCAAGTTCATCTCCTCCAGGGTTCCCGACATGTCCTCACCCTTGGTGTCAGTTACCAGGCTACCCCACCAGGTGCTCTTGGCGTTGGCGTCGCCGCCAATAATCATCCCAGTGGGGCTTATTTCCTCACGAATCTGCAAAAGTTGCTCCAGGTATGGCTGTATGGGCTGGTCTGGTTCAAAGTAGAAGGAGACTACTGCGATTTCCCAGGCGCTGGTACGGATCCTCACCACCACGATGTTGTTGGTGGTGAGTTTCGGACACTATATCACATCTAAATCGTGATCGAAGACGGCTATTGCCGCCTTCACAGTTCCACCTCCTTGTTCAGCGCACTGGTAGATTCTCGCTCCCCGGTAGTCTCGCATCCTTTTGACCCCACCCACGTACGGCTCCTGGAGCTGTGCGAACGCAACCCTCCGCTCACTAGCCACGATCATGAGTTCTTGGGTTGCCAGGTTCTTCCTTTGCAGATTCGCTTGGATTACCTGGTAATCCTTACGGGCTCTCGAGTGTGTTCGGGGATCCCTGGAAGAGTCGTTCCCTGTTTCCGCTGGCTGGCCCTTAGCAATACGCCACCGACAGCCGTGCCAATCCGTCCCACTTGAGACGAGTTGGGCACTGGCTGTCAAAGGCGTTGTGCTCTGTGTGGGTCAGCTTGGCGGATACGCAGTTTTTACATTTCGGCGCTTCTGCAGCCAACCGTGAGGGGCAGTCAACCCTCAGATGGGGGTCACCACAATGCGTGCAGAGGTCTGCGGACTCTGTGCACAATTTCCGGCCGTGACCGTATCGCAAGCAGCGGGTGCACTGAATCAGTGGCGATTGGTACAACACACACACCCGCTGCAGGTCGATGTGCACTCGGCCCGCGTGCATCAACCTCTGCCATACTGACGGGGACACCTGCATGATGATGTGAGACGTATGGGGGTTCCTTGTCCTACGACGGTACTTGACCCCCATCCTCGCATCATCTGCAGGGAGGTCCCCAATCAGGTGGGTGTTTTGTCGCTTCAGCGACTCAATGACCTCCTCATCTGAGTGACAGGAGAGAACGTCCATTATGATAATGAGGGGGTCTTTGTTCTTAACCTCCTCTACAACGAGGTTTCCTGCCTTCTTGATTCTCTCCGTCACCCGAGACAGCTCTTCCCTGGTCCTGAATCCGACCACCACCTTTTGGTCCCTCGCCTTTCGCAGCCTCTCCACCCTGGTGCCCTCGTTCCTGGCGTCTACTGCCGTCCTAAGCTTCTCAATCACCTCTTCACCCGTGTCTTTGTCATCAACTGATGACACGATCATCGAGTGAAGAGGTGCTTGGATTTGCTGCTTCGGGACAGCGGCCATTTCCGCGAACGTGGGTCCCTGGCCCGCGACAAAGCGAGGTGCCTGTTGAAGGTGCTCCGACAGAGCTCGTGTGTGCAGCTGACATTCCTCCAGCGCTTTTTTGTGCTGCTGTAGATTTTCAACTAGCTGCATCATGAGCTCTGTCGGTGCGCTGGGGGCCGGTGTCAGGTCCTTGGGGGCCCTCACGGGTTCGACAGCGACTCCCGATATTTTGGCCCTCTCTGTCTCTCCCTCCCTGACCAGTTGGTAAAGTCTATCGACTGCTTTGATTAACCCCTCCTTAATTTCCCTTTTTAAATTCTTGGAGCTGTCCAGGTGCAACTTGGCCTTGGAAAGACACGCCTTTGCCTCCGTAGTTCTGCTTAAGTATTTAGGTTAGGTTAGGTTAGGTTAGGTTACCTGGGATTGGTGCTCGACAGCCGGTGGGATTTCGGCCCCCACTTCCGGCGGCTGGCGCCCAAGTTGTTGGGCGCTGCTGGGGCGCTGTCAACGTTGCTTCCCAATCTGGGGGGCCCGAGCGCCGCCTGTAGGCGGCTCTACGTGGGGATCGTGCGATCCATGGCCCTGTATGGGGCCCCGATCTGGGCGACTGACCTGACGGCCGGAAGCATCGCAGTACTGCGAAAGCCGCAGAGAGCGATGGCCGTCAGAGTCGTCCGGGGGTATCGCACGATCTCCTACGAGGCGGCTTGTGTACTGGCTGGATCCCCGCCCTGGGACCTGGAGGCGAAAGTACTCGCGTCACTGTACCGGTGGCGCGAGGAAGCGCGGGCGCGAGGCGAGGGGCTGACGCAGCGCCACATGGAGCTGCGTCGGTCTCAGCTTCGCGAGGTCCTGGTGGCGGAATGGCGGGACAGGCTTTCGCGCCCTACCGCCGGCCTCGGTACCATCGAGGCGGTCCGGCCAGTACTCGAGCGCTGGCTCGGGAGGAGGCACGGCTCCCTGTCGTTTCGAGTGACGCAGGTGCTCTCGGGGCATGGTTGCTTCGGGAAGTACCTGTGTCGCATTAACAGGGAGCCGGACGCCCGGTGTCACCACTGCGTCGACTGCCGGGAGGACACGGCGTGGCATACGCTGGCAGAGTGTGCCGCTTGGGAGGAGCCGCGCCGTGCCCTCATCTCAGAAGTAGGCAATGACCTCTCGCTGCCGGCCGTGGTCGAGTCCATGGTCGACAGCGAGGAGTCCTGGGACGCGGTGGTTTCCTTCTGCGAAACGGTCGTCTCGCAGAAGGAGGCTGCGGAGAGGGAGAGGGAGGTAGAAACCGCTCTCCCCACCCGCAGCAGACGTGTCGGGCGTCGGCGGAGGGCGGATAACGCCCTCTTCCGGCCCCCCTAAACGGGTCCAGGGGCGACGGACTCGGGGACGTCCGTCGCCCCCTACACATCAGGACCCGAGGTGGCGGCGCGTTGTGTTCCACGCGCGCCCCTCTTAGACGTCGCGGGGGGAGTCTAACACCTCACTCCCCCCCCTGACCAGACGGGGCCCGCAGAGGCGGGCCGGCACCAGCCGGGGGTTGCGGAAGGATCGTACGTTCCCGCGACCCCCGGCGTAGGTGTGAGATGGAACACCGGGGTGGTTTTTAGTCGGTTAGAGTCCGACAGACCCCTCCGCCCACCCCAGGGCGGAGGACATCCGTGTGGATTTTCCACCTCGGCAACAAAAAAAAAAAAAAAAAAAAAAAAAAAGGTTAGGTTAGGTTAGGTTGGGGGACCCCCCCACAGAGCTTACGTCCACGTCGTGTCCCCTGGAAACAGCCCAGTTCTGACCACCGTAACGGAGTGGCAGACTGGGTTGGCCAAAGTGCTCTGTGCTCTCGTAGCTCATTTTATTCATTGCCTTTATAGTACGAGTCTGCGGAATGCCCAAACCCTCGCGGGACGCCTGCGGGCGTTTTTTAAAACCAAAAGGCCCTTCTCAGGGCCAACCAAACGGCCCTTCTCAGGGCCAACCAAAAGGCCCTTCTCAGGGCCAACCCAAAGGCCCTTCTCAGGGCCAACCAAAAGGCCCTTCTCAGGGCCAACCCAAAGGCCCTTCTCAGGGCCACCCCGACGCTCCAACATCAGAGTGTAGCCGCGCGCCGTCTGCGGCTAGCTACTTCGGCGGGGCAGAGTCGTCTGACAGCGACTCGGTTGTTGGAGGGTTGGATGCGAGTGGCTCTCGATCGCGGAAGCGGGTCTTCCGGAGCTGTGGGTCCGAGAGCTCCTCGGCTTTGGGGTCCAAACCGTTGTCGAAGGCTAAAAAGCCAACGACAACGGCCGCGGATACCCACGTCGTTGGGCTCGCGGACGCCCAGCGCCAGGTGGACCTGGCCCGGAAGGCGCAGCTCCAGCAAGAACTGGAGGAGCGGGTTGCCGCCAAGGAGAAGCGTGCGCACGTTGCCCGGGCCAAGTCTGGGTACGGTGCGTCACGCGTTCTGTACGCGGACCAGTCCCTGGAGGAGCTGCAGAGGATGGCAGAGGAGGACGAGGAAGGGATCATAGAGGTCGCCTCTAAGTCCTCCAACTTAAAGGGAACGTTTCAAAAGGCCCTAAAGTGCAGGGCCGCGAGCCTGCGTGGTGTCGTCGCTGAGTTGGTGAAGCGGACGACCACCGACGAGACGCGGCGACTGCAGGCGAGAATAGATTGTCTGCAGTCGGAGGTCAGCCAGCTTCACCAAAAGCTCGCTGAAGCCGCGGCCCGGCCACAACAGGCCAAGGCGAGCCCTGTGGCAGAGGGCCCTGCCTCGGCCCGGCCACAACTAGCCGAGACGAGCTCTGTAGTGGAGGGCCCCTCCTCCAACTTTGAGGATATCATCCGCAAGGTTGTAATGGAGGAGAGGGCCTTCACAAGAGCCTGCTTAGCGGGCATCGAGGACCGGCTCTTGCCCGAGAAACGCCTCCGACCGCCGCTTGCGGCGGATAAGAGGCAGTGCGAGCCGGGGCCGTCCTCCTCCTCCCAGGTGGAAGACGCCCTTCTGCCTACAAACCACCCCGTCCAACGAGTGGACGGAAGTGGTCCGTAAGGGGAAGGGCAAAGGGAAGAAGACGGTAACGGCCGTCCCTGTCGTCCTCGCCACCACCGCTCCCAGCCAGTCGCAGACGACCGGTACGGGAAATGGGAAAGGGAAAGGGAGGGGAAATAGACAGCTAGTCCCCCCAAAAACCGCGGCCGTCGTGGTGACCCTCACTGCGGAGGCTGCGGAGCGAGGGGAGACGTATGCGTCCATTTTGGTGCGGGCGCGTGCCAATGCCGATCCTACCCAACTGGGGATCGGCAGTGTAACTTGCCGGCGGACCCAAGCGGCGACCCAAGTACTTTCGCGGTCCCCGGCAGCGCTGCCCTCCCGACGCCCACATCGTCGTGGAGGGCGTCCGTATAGGGGTCCAGCCCCAGATGAAATATCTGGGGCTGGTGCTGGACGAGAGGTGGCGCTTCGGCCCGCACTTCAGCGGGCTGTCGACGCGCCTGTTGAAGGCCGCGGATGCCCTCTCGTGGCTCCTCCCAAACCTGGGGGGGCCCAAGGCGAAATGCCGGCGCCTCTATGCCGGCATCTTGCGGAGCATGGCCCTTTACGGGGCACCCATCTGGGCGGACTCCCTCCATAGGAGGGAGAATGCGACCGCCATCCGCAGGCCCCAACGGGCCATTGCACAGCGGGTGGCGAGGGCTTACCGCTCGGTGGGCTTTTCGGCGGCGTGCGCTCTGGCCGGCACCCCTCCTTGGGAGTTGGAGGCATGGGTGCTCGCCAGAGTGTACGAGTGGACGGCGCACCGGAAGGCGCTCGGGGAGCGCCCCGTCGCCGAAGAGCGGGAGGCCGTGCGGCAGGAGGCGAAGGACGCCATCGTCCTCCATTGGACGGAGGACCTCGCCAACGCCGCCTTTGGCCGCCGGACGTTGGACGCGCTCGGTCCGGTCCTGAAGGGCTGGCTCGAGCGGTCCCACGGTTTCCTCTCTTTCCGTCTGGTGCAGGTGTTGTCCGGGCACGGCTGCTTCGGATCGCACCTGCACCGGATCGGGAGGGAGGAGACCCCGGCGTGCCACGACTGCGGCGCGGCGGAGGACACGGCGCAGCACACCCTCGAGGGGTGCCCGGCGTGGGCCGCCTGCGCGGTCTGACCGCGGTGGTCGGACCGGACCTCTCGCTTCCCGGCGTGGTCGACGCCATGCTGGGGAGCGAGGAGGCCTGGTCAGCGGTAGCCTCCTTTTGCGAGGACGTACTCTCGCAGAAGGAGGAGGCGGAGCGCGCGCGGGAGGACGATCCTCTCGCTGCGCCGCTCCGCAGACGAAGAAGGGGGAGAAGGCGTCGAGCCCTCCCTCCTCATGGTGACGGGCGGGCTACAGGCACGGGGGTGCCTGCGCCCGCATTGCACCCGTCATCTTCGTCGGTCATTCCCGACCCCCCCACACCCGTGAGGGTGTGAGGGGTCTGCCTTGCAATCGTCGGCGGAGGACTGGAAGTAAAGGCTGTGCCGGTTTCCCAGTCCCCCGCCACTCGGACGAAGTGGGAATGCGCTGGGTCGTTTTAGTGGGTATACCGGGTCCGCCCGGGGAGTCCCACATACCCCTCCCGTCCCCCGATGGGAGGGTATGCGTAAAGCATTTTTTCCCAGCGACAAAAAAAAAAAAAAAAAAAGAAAAGGTTAGGTTAGGTTAGGTTTCTGCGGGATAAACCCTGCGGATTTGGAGGGTGAGGCTGGAGACGCCCAGTGCAGGTCACTGGACAGTGGGGGCTATCCAGCCGATCCTGGAGGAATGGGTACGGAGGCGACACGGGACGTTGTCCTTCCGTCTGGTGCAGGTGTTGTCAGGGCATGGCTGCTTTGGCAAATACCTGCACAAAGTGGCTAGACGGGAGACGACTCCCGTGTGTCACCAGTGCGGCTGCACCGAAGATACGGCGCTTCACACTCTCGAGCATTGTCCTGCTTGGGTTGTGCAGCGCCGTGCTCTCGTAGCAGCAATCGGGGCAGACCTCTCCTTGCCGGCCGTGGCCAAGGCCATGACAGCAGGGGGGCATGGGAGGCGGTGGCGTCCTTTTGCGAGGATGTCGTCTCGCAGAAGGAGGCGGCGGAGCGCGTCAGGGAGGAAGACTCCCTCGCTGACGCGATTCGTCGCAGGAGGACAGGGCGGCGGAGGAGGCGCCATGGCGACCTGATGCCGCCCTAGGAGGTGCCAGCGGGCGATAGATCGGGGAGTCTATCGTCATCGCTTTGCACGGCCCTCACGAGTGGAGGCGATGTCTCAGGTGAGCCCGGACATCGCCAAAGGAGTTTGGTGCCCGGAGACGGGCAGCGCTGGATGGGTCGCGAACGTCATGCGTAGCAGTTCTCGCGGCCCATCCACAAAGGCGACAGTAGGCTCACGGCGGTGTTTTTTAGTGGGTGCAAGCCCCACATAACCAAACCGTCTCCCCGGACGGTGCGGTATGCGTTAGGCATTTTTCACCGCAAAAAAAAAAAAAAAAAAGGTTTCTGCGGGATCTCCTGGCCAGCTACTTGGAGGACCGAGAGGTCCTCTTCGTAGACAAAACGGCCACCGTGAGGCGCTACGGGGCAGAGTCCGGTGTTCCACAGGGGTCGGTGCTTGGTCCCGCCTTGTGGAACATCGGGTTCAATTGGCTCTTGGCATCTGCTACGCGGATGACACTCTCCTCACTGCCCGGGGGAGGAACTTCGGGGATGCGGCCTGTCTGGCCTCGGCTGGCGGATCCTTGGTGGCAGAGAGGATCCGCCGCCTGGGATTGAAGGTGGCGCTGCACAAGACGGAGGCCGTGTACTTTCGCGGTCCACGGCAGCGCTGCCCTCCCGACGCCCACATTGTCGTGGAGGGCGTCCGTATAGGTGTCCAGCCCCAGATGAAAGTGAGCTGGTGGTCGACGGTGAGCCCCAGTATTTTGATTTCCTTAGACATGCCAATGTCTACCCCGCCCATGCTCAGGATTGGGACATCGTACTTTAGCTTCTTGGTAATTACCATTGCACAAGTTTTTTGCGGTGCAAACTTCAGCTTATTTTCAGCTTATTTGCCCCACACCCGAACATACTCGAGGGCGGCATTGGCATGCCTCTGGACTTCCAATGCTGTCTCACCGTCGAAGATCATCACCACATCATCGGCGAACGCTTGGCAGTGGACGCCTCGCTCATTCAGCCCCTTTAGGAGGGGGTCGAGGATCAGGTTCCATAGGATCGGACCGCCAATGGACCCCTGCATACACCCCTTATTCGTGTCCTTACGACACTCGGCACCAGCATATCGGACTCGGACACTCCTACCAGTCAAGTAGCTGTCTAGCAGCCTCCCAAGGTTCACCGGGCACTTTTCCTCAGCCAGTCTGGTTCTGATGGCCGGCCACCATGCGCTATCGAAGGCTCCCTCTATTATTATTTATTTATTTATTTATAGTTAATTAAAACGGTAAACACCAATTACAATAATTAACATAGAAACACCAATTACAATAATGAACAAAACAAGAGTAAAAACATCCAGTTGACACCATTCAATGGTTTGAATTAAATTACTAATACTAACACGGCACAGTGGACACCCTTGCATACTTTCTCTCACAGAACATCAGACATATTCGAATAATCTTACTCCATTCATCCGCAAACACATCACATTCAGGGTTGGCAATCAGAAGGGCGTTGAGCGTCTTAAGAGTCCGACATACAGGAGATTCAGCTCTGGCGACAGTTTTAGATGACGGTGGGGCGAACAGAATGTGCCGTCGGCACTGGCGGTGTCCGATGTATTTGTCGGGAACAAATAGCCGGCAGAAAAGGCTGTGGAGCTCAGGGCAGTCGATTAGTCCCCGTAGGGTCTTACAGGCTACCGTGAGCTGCTCAGAACCTCTTCTCACCTCCAAGGAGTTAAAGCCCAACACTCCTAACAGGTAGTTGGTAGGGTCTCTATGTCCAGTGATACAACAGTGATCAGCTTCTTTTCACTTAGCTTCCCTTTGATATGTTGTATCATGGTGTAGAGGGAGTCCTCGGTGCTCCTCTGTGGCATGAAACCAAACTGGCGAGTACTGAGCCGCGGGACTAGGTGCCATTTTAGCCTTGCTACTAGCAGCTTTTCCAGGATTTTACCTAGGACTGGTAGGAGGCCGACTGGCCTGTACGATTTAGGGGCGGTGTAAGACTCTTTGCCGGGTTTTCGGAGGACTACCACCGTGGCTACTTTCCAGGCCCCAGGGAAGTGTCCGTGCTCCAGGCACTTGTTGGCCAGTGCAAGTAACGTCCCTGGGTCCCGGAAAATAGCTTGGGCACAGATATCGGCTGTGAGACCATCTGCTCCGGGTGCCTTCTTCGGGTTGAAACTTTCCACCGCGGTTTTCAGCTCCTGAAGTGTAAACGGTGGGTCATGTTGTTCATCATGCGCCCAATCGTTTACAGGACAGGCCGCTTCACGTGTCCGACGGTGGTCAGCATTTTCACTCTCCTCTAGGTCTTCCGGGTAAAAGGTCTCGGCCAGCAGCTGAACCGATTCCTGTGCGCTCAGTGGTACTCCGTCCTTCGCCAACGGCAAGTCCTCCTGTCTCTTGGCGGTCCGTCCTATGACCCTGTAAATCCCCTCCCACATTCCTTCCCTGTCTTGTTTTTGACAGAAGCCCTTCCATCCTTCTGTCTGCGCTTTTAATGCAAGGGACTCATATTTTGCTTTTGCTTGCAGGTACTCATCGACGACTTTTTGTCTCCGGACCGGTGCAGCGCATCGAATGCGGCGTCTCCGGGTGTTCACCTCCGACATCAGCTCGGCGAGCTCCTTGGACCACCACGGTATAGTAACTTGCGTGTTGTTCCTAATTTTATTAAAAGTTTCTTCACAAGATTCTATAATTTAGGATATATATTTATTTACGTTTTGTTCTAAATCTGTTTTGTTTTCTATTTTACCAATTTCTGTAGAATTTAAATTTGATTCAGCTTTTAATTGGGCCAATTTCGAATGAAATTGGCTCCAATTTGCTTTCTTGGTGTTGTAGAGTCTTGTGGTCCTGTTGATATTTATTCCCTTTGACTTTTGAAGATTGATTTTAAAAGCTATACCGTTGCGGCCCGAGCTCGTGAGACCTACCTCGACCCGCCAGTCCTCCACCAAGTTGCCGTAGAGGTGGAGACGCTGTCGGACCATCGATATATTCGATTTGACGTCTCCACCCAGACTGCGGGCAGCGGTCGCCCAACGGCCCCGCAAATGGATGGTCCTCGCTGGTCGTACAAGCGTATCGACAGGGAGCTTCTCGAGGAGGCCGCGATTCTCCAGGCCTGGGTCCGGGAGTCAACGACGAACGAACCCGTCGACGTCGAAGCGGAGGCGCAGTGGTTCCGCGGGGCAATGACGCAAATTTGCGATGCGTCTATGCCCCGCGTCACCCAACCCACAAGACGCCAGCTGTATTGGTGGTCCGCAGTTATCGCGCAGTTGCGCGTGACGTGCGTGGAGGTGAGACGCCAGTACACCCGATACCGTAGGAGACGTCGTCGGGTTCCGGAAGAAGAGGCCGCGCTGTATGAGGTGTACCGCGCGGCCAAGGAGGCTCTGTGGCTGGCCGTCGGCGAGGCTAGGACTCGAGCCAGAGAGGAGATGTTGTCGACCCTTGACGTGAATCCGTGGGGGCGCCCTTATCGTGCGGTCCGAGGGAAACTTCGTGGCTGGGCGCCCCCACTCACTGAGAGTCTGCAGCCTCAGCTGCTGGAGGAAGTGGTCGCAACGCTCTTCCCTGCCAGAGAAGAGCATGTACCGCCACCGATGGCTTTGCCCACAGCCACAGAGCCAACGGATGAGGAGGACGTCAGCGTCCCCGAGGTGACAGAGGCAGAGATGAGGGCGGCAATAACGCGGCTTCGGGCCAAAACCGTTGCCCCGGGACCCGACGGAGTTCCTGGTGTCGCGCTTGCCCTCGCTCTGAAAGAGCTAGAGCCCCAGCTGAGAGGACTCTACTCAGCGTGTCTTGAGCAGGGCCAATTCCCTAGTGAGTGGAAAAAGGGTCGTCTGGTCCTGCTCAAGAAGGCGGGGCGCCCAGCGGGTTCGCCATCCGCATACCGACCCATAGTGCTGCTGGACGAGGTGGGTAAGCTTTTCGAGCGGATTATTGCTGCCCGCCTCGCCGGCCACTTGTACAGAGAGGGGCCGGATCTGGACGATAGCCAGTTCGGCTTTCGGCATGGGCGCTCCACTGTGGACGCCATTATGCGGGTAAGAGTCCTGGCGGAGGAAGCGGTGTCCCGGGGCGGGGTGATGTTGGCGGTGTCCCTGGACATCTCTAACGCTTTCAACACCCTGCCCTGGAGCTGCATTCGGGAGGCGCTGTGTTATCACAGGGTGCCCCCGTACCTCCGCCGCATCGTTGGGGCTTATTTAGCGGAAAGGTGTGTCACCTACAGGGGACGCGATGGCGGAGGCCGGCGCGACATGTCGTGCGGTGTTCCACAGGGTTCGGTCGTCGGCCCACCCCTGTGGAACATCGGCTACGACTGGGTGCTGAGAGGCGAGCTCCAACCGGGGGTGGCCCTGGTGTGTTACGCAGACGACACACTGGTCACGGCCCGGGGGAGCTCGTACAGGGAGGCAGCGTTGCTAGCCACGGCTGCGGTCTCACAGGTTGTGGGCCGCATACGGCGCCTGGGCCTGGAGGTGGCCCTCAACAAGTCAGAGGCCGTGGTCTTTCACGGCTCCCGGCGGGCGCCGCCACCGGGATCACATATTGTGGTCGGGGGTACTCCAATCGCTGTCGAGTCCACCATGAAGTATCTGGGATTGGTGCTCGACAGCCGCTGGAGCTTCGGCCCCCACTTCCAGCGGCTGGCGCCCAAGTTGATGGGCGCGGCGGGCGCGCTTGCAACTCTGCTTCCCAATCTGGGGGGCCCGAGCACCGCCTGTAGGAGATTGTACCTGGGGGTCTTGCGATCCATGGCCCTGTACGGGGCCCCGGTGTGGGCTTCTGACCTGACGGCCGGCAGCATCGCGATCCTGCGAAAGCCGCAGAGGGCGATGGCCGTCAGGTCTGTCAGGGGGTATCGCACAGTCTCCTACGAGGCGGCTTGTGCACTGGCCGGGTCGCCACCCTGGGACCTAGAGGCGAGAGTCCTCGCGTCACTGTACCAGTGGCGACCACGATCCCCGGCTAGTGCTAGGCGGGGATCGTGGAAGGCGCACTAGTTCCCATGATCTCCGGTGCAAGTGTGGGAAGGGAACACCGGGGTGGTTTTTAGTCGGTTAGAGTCCGACAGACCCCTCCGCCCGCCCCAGGGCGGAGGACATCCGTGTGGATTTTCCACCTCGGCAACAAAAAAAAAAAAAAAAAAGGTTAGGTTAGGTTAGGTTGGGGGACCCCCCCACAGTGCTTGCGTCCACGTCGCGTCCCCTGGAAACAACCCAGTCTGACCACCGTAACGGAGTGGCAGATTGGGTTGGCCAAAGTGCACTGTGATATCGTAGCGTATTTTATCTTTGCCTTGTGTGACCTACGATCCTGCGGAGGCTATGCCTAAACCCTCGCGGGACGCCTGCGGGCGCTTTTTAAAATCAAAAGGCCCTTCTCAGGGCCAACCCAAAGGCCCTTCTCAGGGCCAACCAAAAGGCCCTTCTCAGGGCCACCCTGATGCTTCGGCGTCGGAAACTAGCCGCGCGCCGTCTGCGGCTAGCTTCTTCGGAAGGGTGAGTGAGTCGTCTGACGACGAACTTGTTACTGTGTCGGACGCGGACGACTCCCGTACGCGGAAGCGGGTCCACCGGAGCGGTGAGTCCGAGGGCTCCTCGAGCTCGGGGTCGACGAGGCTGCCGAAGGCTAAAAAGCCGACGGCGGCCGCGGATACCCACGTCGTTGGGCTCGCGGACGCCCAACGCCAGTTGGATCTGGCTCGGCGGGCGCAGCTTCAGCAAGAGCTGGAGGAGCGGGTCGTTGCAAATGAGAAGCGGGCGCAAGTCGCGCGGGCCAGATCCGGGTACGGTGCGTCCCGCGTTCTATACGCGGACCACTCTCTGGCCGAGCTGGAGAGAATGGCGGAGGAGGACGAGGGGGAGATTGTGGAGGTCGCCTCTAAGTCCTCCAACCTAAAGGGGGTCGCCGATCTCGTTTACGCAGCGTATGCGTTCCAAGTTTTTCACGTTTTCACTTAACCTCTAAACTTGAGGTTTTTTGCGAATAACTTTTTGGGCACTGAACAATGGCACAATTTGATCGCGGCACTTTAAGCGGCACCAGTTTCCGCATCAAAAGACACCTCACTCTTCACTATCGGACAACAAAAACCAATTAATTGGAATTTTTAAGCGCGGAGCAGCTTTAAAAATGATCCGACCACCACGAGGGCTGGGGGGGTACTCGGTGGTTAGGTTTTTTTTTTTTTTTTTTTTTTTTTTTTTTATTCTTATTCCTCTGACTGAAGTCAAAGCTTGTGTTTACTTTTTTTTAATTTTGCAAAAGGGGGAAAAATCCGTCATGGACGCCTGGGAAGGGAGGACCCAGGCAGTGCCGGACTCTACCGGCTAAAAAAACCGCCAATTGCTATTCTATTTTTTTTTTTTTTTTTTTTTTTTTTTTTTTTTTTTTTTTTTTTTTTTTTTTTGGGGCTGTGCCGCTTGGGCTTATGCTCTTTTTCTGAATCTTATTGCTATACAATCTTTACCATTTACCCACCACCTTTACAACTACAAATTTTTACTTACATTTAATAATTATGTTTCTTATTCTAACTCATATTTTAGGTTACGTTTACAACTACTTGCTAATTTTTCTAAATACTACAATAAAATTGGTATATATAATGTCTACGATATTCCACAATATCATATTATTATACTATTATCTATGTCTTATTTCTATCTATTACTTTATATAACAATTTTAAACAGTAATCTAAAAACTCCTGCCTGTATCTTCCTATCATAATATCTTTAATGTTCTCTACCGTTAAGCTTGTGTCTATTTTGTGTTCCATATTATACCTATCCCTACAAAACACTGGGCATTCTAGTATTATATGGGGGACGGTCTCGCTGACGTTTGGATCACATATGCACGCTGGACTAGCTTTGCATTTAAAACGATGTAGATACTCCGAAATTCCTCCATGGCCAGTAAACAGTTGTGTGCTTTGACAGGTTGGCTCAAACTTTCTTACGACTTTATAGGCGGTGGACACGTTTGGAAGAAACATTTTGGTGATTTTTGCAACTTCGCCTGACTCATACCTTTCGCCCCATTCCCGAATCGACTCCATCCTGAGGGTCCGCTTCGCGAAGGAGACGGGGCACCGGTCATAGTCGGGCTTTCTTTTGGCTGAAGCGATGGCGGCTTCTTTGGCCAGTTGGTCGGCCCTCTCGTTGCCCTCCAATCCTACATGTGCCTTGACCCAGAACAAAGACACAGCTTTGCTCTGCTGAGAAAGATTGGTTATGTTCTCACGCGTTTCTGTGGCTAAGGGGTGGAGGGCGCCGAGGTTAGTGACTGTTTGTAGGGCCGCCATCGAGTCGCTGTAGATGCCAAATGTAGTTGAAGCATGTTTCTTAATTTGCCTCGTGGCCACACATATGGCGAGTAGTTCTGCTTGGTATACTGTGCAGTATGACGGCAAGCAAAGTTTGACGGTCTTTGTTTCCACATCGCCTTCCCACATAGAGAGCGCTGCGCCAACCTTCCCATCAATTTTGCTGCCGTCCGTAAAAATTCTGACTGCACAGTTACTGTTCTCGTCCACGTCGTCCTGGTTTCTAAGGCAGATCAATTCCAGCTGTGAGGTTCGCGCTGGGTGCGGAGCTTCCATTGCTGGAGTCGGTCGTTCGATCTCCCTGTCTCCCAGCCCTGGCACAGCCGCTCCCTTTTTGATCCTATAAAGCGAGGCCGCCTCGCGTACTCGAAGGTCGAGTGGGAGCACTCCCGTCAAGACCAGAGCTGAATTCAAGGAGACCGTACGATATGCTCTACACATCTTCTGCGCAAAACCTCTCTGCATCGTGCTCAGCTGTTTTTGCACACTTATCTTTTCTGCGGCGGGACCCCAGACACTCGCCGCATACAGCACTATGGGTTCAATGACAGCTACGTATATGGTGCGCACCACTTCTGGGTGAAGACCCCAACTTGCTTTGGCAGCTCTTGCGAGCTGTTTATATATGCCAATTGCCTTTCTGCATATATTGGCCACGTGGGTGTTGTACGTGAGTTTTTCATCTATTGTGACTCCCAGAAGTTTAACTTCCTTAGACATGCCAATGTCGATCCCGCCCATGTGCAAGAGTGGAGTGTCGAATTTGAGCTTGCGGGTTATAACCATAGCGCTGGTTTTATGTGGCGCGAATTTGAGCTTGTTTTCGACACCCCACTCCCGAACATGTTCGAGGGCGACATTGGCTTGCCCTTGCACCTCTAGTGCCGTCGTACCGTCGAAAACCATGACTATATCGTCGGCGAACGCTTGAACGTAGTATCCTCTGCGCTCTAGGCTCTTAAGTAGCGGATCGAGCATGATGTTCCACAATATGGGCCCGCCTATTGAGCCCTGGACGCAGCCCTTGTTGGTCGCCTTTGTGTACGTCTCGCCACCATACCTTACCGTTACTCTCCGGTGTTCAAGGTAACTACCTATCACCCTTCTGATGTTGATGGGACAGTTTTCCTCTGCCAGTCGGACCTTTATCGCCGGCCACCAGGCGCTGTCAAAGGCGCCCTCTATATCTAGAGACACCATCGTGATAATCTTTTTCTCTTGAAGTTTTCTGTCGACGTGGCGGATGAGCTTATAGAGGGCGTCTTCACAGCTCCGTTGTGGCATGAAGCCAAACTGATTCGAGCTTAGTCCGGGCAATAGGTGGTATTTTAATCTGGCAACTATCATCTTCTCATACACTTTCCCCAACACGGGCAGCAGTCCAACAGGGCGATATGCTTTTGGGGTCGTGTATGTGTCTTTCCCTGGTTTCTTGAGAACTATGACCGTAGCTTTTTTCCATAATGGTGGAAAGTGATGTAGTTCGAGGCACTTGTTTAGTATTCCCAGGAAAAGACTTGGCTCGTTTCCGATTACCTGACTGCATATGTCCGAAGTAAACCCGTCGGCACCAGGAGCTTTTTTCGGATTGAACGAATTTATAGCGGTGAGAAGTTCGGTTTGGGTGAACGGTGGGTCTTGTGTATCTCCCTCCTGTTCCTGGTTCACCTTCTGCGCGAGAGTCCGTATCTCCTGGTGTACTGGATTGTCATTCTCTTCCAGGTCCTCGGGGTAGAACGTTAGTGCCAACAGCTTCACTGATCCCCTAGCGTCCAATGTCTTACCGTTTTCTACCAATGGAAGGTCTTCCTCCCTCTTCGCAGTCCTCCCTATTACTCTGTAGATTCCA
Organism: Xestia xanthographa; assembly: GCA_905147715.2. Taxonomy (NCBI): domain Eukaryota; kingdom Metazoa; phylum Arthropoda; class Insecta; order Lepidoptera; family Noctuidae; genus Xestia; species Xestia xanthographa. The sequence goes on from LR990667.1 coordinate 23,477,849, forward strand.
TCCCATAGGGATTCTTTGTCTTGAACACTGCAGAACTCCTTCCAGCTGTCGATCTGGGCCTTCTTCGCTGCTAACTCATACTCCTCTTTGTGTTTCCGGTACTCCTCGTAGACTTTGGCTCTTCGTATCGGTGCGGCGTTCCTGATTCTACGTTTCCTGGTGGTGACTTCGTGCTTCATCCTCGCAAGCTCTTCCGTACACCAAGGTAAGGTAAGTGTCTCAGTATTTTTCTTTTTTGGGATGGCTTTATCACATGACTCAGTAGTGGCTTTATTGTATTTTTCAATGAATGCATCTAATTCGTCTATTGTTTTAATTTTATTGACTTCGGTATTTGTGAGCTCGTCCCTAAGAATCAGAAGCGGGTCTCTGTTTTTGACTTCCTGGTTAGGTTAGGTTAGGTTAGGTTAGGTTAGGTTTTTTTTTTTTTTTTTTTTTTTTTTTTGTGTTCCTACCTCCAACATAATCGGAGCCTATTTTATGCTTATTCATTCATACAAGTTCTCGCTGTTATTCCTCTCGTACTTTCATTCTGCATACTTTATCTTTCTATCATTCATTCTTCTTTCTGTCTCTAAGGGTGGGACGCCCTTCTACTTTCCCTATTCTGTACTTTGTTCCATTTTCCAGTTTCATTTCGGGTGTAACACGACAAGACAAATGTTTTTATTATTCTTTTACAGTGATTCTTATTCTAATTTTTACATTGTATGTTTGTTTCCAGCTTCCAACAATCGTTAATACTATTCTTATTTTTATTTACATGTTTTCTAGAACTACTTCTATTTTCTATTCCTTAATACTATTACAACACGCTACTACAACCATCTTATAAGCTATTCTTACTTTATTTCTACTTTATTCTATTTAACAATGTATTACTCTTAAATTTCTATGTTTTCTTAAAATATATATAACAATATATTTGAAACATAGTTTAAACATCTTAAACACTTTTGTTTCTTTCAATAACTTTACTGCAGATTTTGATACAATATTTTAAAAACTCTTGTCTCTCTTTTCCTAACATTATTTTTCCTGCTATGCTACCTCTTTCGAGCTTTGTGTCTATTTTATTTTCTAATTCGTACCTTTCCGTCGCGTACACCGGGCAGTCTAATAGTAGGTGTGGGACAGTTTCATTTACTCCAGGGTCACAGATGCACGATGGGTTCCCCTTACACTTGAAGCGATGCAAGTATTCAGAGAACCCACCGTGCCCCGTCATGATTTGTGTTAGCCTTGAGTTTATTTGTATCTTTTTGACCGTTCTGTACGCCGCCACTGCGTCCGGGAAAAACATTTTTGTAATAGAGGCCGTCCGACCCGCCGTATACCTTTGATTCCATTCATCAAGCGTCGCCATACGAATGTGACGCTTGACGAAGGAAACCGGGCACAGGTCGTAGTCGGGCTTCCTCTTGCTATTCATGGCGGCCTCCTTTGCCAGCTGATCCGCTCTTTCGTTGCCCTCAAACCCTGCATGAGCCTTTATCCAGAACAAGTTAACCACCTTGTTTTGGTGGGATACTGATGTTAAATTATCCCTTGCTTCCACTGCCAGGGGGTGAAGGCAGCTGTGGTTTTTCACTGTCTGGAGAGCCGCCATGGAGTCGCTGTACACTCCGAAACTGGATGCCGAGTGCTTCTGGATTTCCCTTGTTGCCCGGCATATCGCCAGGAGTTCCGCCTGATAGACCGTGCAGTAGTCCGACAGCGCTAACTTGATAGCACGCGCCTCGGCGTCGCCCCTCCATATAGAAAGTGCGGCCCCGACGCACCCGCCAATTTTGCTGCCATCTGTGAAGATTTTAACCTCCAAATCGGCGCTGGCGTCGACTTGCTCACGGTCCGCCAGGCTCACGAACTCCAGGTCGATACGCCTATCTGGATGTGGTGATTCCATAGCGGATGCCACCCGCTCCACCTCCCTACCCGCCAGCACTGCCTGGGATACGCCTCTCCTGGTCTCATAAAGTGAGGCCGCCTCGTGGACCCGGAGATCTAGAGGGAGCATCCCAGTCAGAACCAGTGCCGAGTTCAGGGAGACAGTGCGGTAGGCTTTGCACATTTTCTGCGCAATTCCACGTTGCACGGCAGCCAGCTGCTTTTGAATTCCCACTTTATTCGCCGCTTGGGCCCACACACTGGCGGCGTACAGGACGATCGGTTCTATGGTGGCTGTATATATAATTTTAATTACCGCTGGACTTAGTCCCCAACTCACCCTTGCCGCCCTACTCAACTGCTTGTACACACCTATGGCCCTGCGGCATACATTAGAGACATGGGTATTAAATGTCAGCTTGTCGTCGATGGTGACACCCAGAATCTTAATTTCTCTCGAAATAGTAATGTCAATCCCGCCCATGCTCAGGCGTGGGGCATCATATTTTAATTTCTTTGTGATGACCATCGCATTCGTTTTCTGTGGTGCAAATCTAAGTTTGTTTTTAACACCCCACGCCCGAACATGGTCGAGGGCGGCGTTGGCTTTCCGCTCTATTTCTATTGCTGTGTCACCATCGAAGACCAGAACAACATCGTCCGCGAAAGCCTGGGAGTAATCCCCCCTACTCTGCAGAGTCTTTAAAAGTGGGTCTAGGAGCAGGTTCCAGAAGAAGGGGCCTCCGATCGAACCCTGCACACAGCCTTTGCTCGTTCCCTTAGTATATTCCTCTCCACCATACCGGACTCTGACCCTTCTGTCCGTCAAGTAGCTGTCGATGACCCTCCTCAGGTTGACCGGACACTCTTCCTCAGCCAGTCGGACTCTGATAGCCGGCCACCAGGCGCTGTCGAAGGCTCCCTCTATGTCTAGCGATATAAGTATAACAATTTTCTTTTCGTCAATCTTGTTGCGGATGTGCTGCATAAGAGCATAGAGAGAGTCTTCGGTGCTCCTCTGTGGCATGAATCCGTACTGGCGAGTACTCATCCTAGGTAGAATGTGAAACCTGAGGCGGGCCATCAGCATCTTCTCGTATATTTTTCCTAGGACAGGCAACAAGCCGATTGGTCTGTATGCTTTCGGGGTGGTATAGTCAGTTTTACCCGGTTTCTTTAATACCACAACCGTAGCCTCCTTCCAAGGTTGTGGGAAGTACCCACATTCCAGGCATTTGTTCAGAAGTGCCAGGAACATCTCCGGTGCACTTTCAATGGCACGGCTACAGATGTCGGCTGTGAGGCCATCTATTCCCGGAGCCTTTTTGGGGTTGAACGAATCGCTGGCTGATTTCAATTCTGCCATGGTGAAGGGTGGATCATGGCTATCCCTGTTCTCCTCTTTGTTGACTCGGTCCGCTTCCAGTCGGATGTGGCTATGGTACTCATCATCAGTGCTGACCAAGTCATCCGGGTAAAAGGTTTCCGTGATAAATTTCACAGAGCCCTTTGCGTCTAGGGTTTCTCCATCCTTCACCATCGGCAGATCCTCCTCTCTACGCGTAGTCCTTCGTATTACTCTGTATATCCCCTCCCAGACCCCTTCCCTATCCTGCTTGCAGCAAAATTCTTTCCAACTCTCGGTTGCAGCTTTTTCTTCCTCTAATTCGTACTCTTCTTTCTGTTTCAGGTACTCTCCTACGACCTTCGACCTTCGGACAGGAGCGGCGCACTGAATTCTCCGCTTCTTGGTGGCGACTTGTTTCTTCAACTTTGTGAGGTTTTCCGACCACCACGGCAAGGTAAAAGTTTGTTTTGTTGTTTTGATTGGCATTGCCGAGTTGCATGCTTCTTTAATTGCTATAGTTAAATTATTTGTTATTATATCTAATTGTTCAGTATTTCTAACCTTATCTATTTCTGATTTTGTGACTTTGTACTCTATGGCTAATTGGTTGAATTTTTCACAAAAGTCGTTCCAATTGGCTTTTTTGGTATTGTAAATTCGTGTTGTTCTTTCAATTCTTATACCTATGGATTTCCGTAATTTAATGTTGAAAGTTATGCCGTTGTGGTCGGAACCCGTCAAACCCTCGTCCACTCTCCAGTCATCCACTAAACCAAGAATGTTCGTCGAGCAGGCTGTGATGTCGACGTAGCTGGTGTACCTCTGTCCTCCTCTGATGGTGTCGAAGGTCGGGATTTCCCCTGTGTTGAGTACGTGGAGCCCCAGCTCTCCGAGAGTTCCGCACACGTCTTCGCCTCTACCATCAATGACTGGGCTTCCCCACCACGTGCTCTTTGCGTTGACGTCCCCTCCAATGATCAGCGGCTTGGTGCCATTGACATTTTCAATTTTCCTGAGGTGTTCCAGGTATTCCTCTATAGGCTTGTCTGGCTCAAAGTAGAGTGAGACGAGTGTGATCTCCCAAGCACTGGTTTGGATTCCCACCACAGAGATGTTATTGGTGGTGAGTTTCGGGTACTGTATAACGTTTATGTCCTTATCAAATACGGCAATTGCCGCCTTTACAGTCCCTTCTCCTGCATCAGCGCTTTGGAAGATCCTCACTCCTCTCTGACTCTTAACAGTCTTGATATTGCCGATGTAAGGCTCCTGGATAAGCGCTGCCGCTATTCCGCGTTTTTCTGCCTCTAAGAACAGCTCATTTGTCGCAAGCTTCTTTCGCTGGAGGTTAGCCTGTGCGAATTTGTAAGCGTGGTGGTCCCCCTGGGTGCCCTTAGCAATATGCTACTGTCGCTCGCGCCAAGTCATCCCATTTCTGACGCTGCGGGCAACCGGCGCTGAATGCATTGTGTTCCGCCTGGGTGCTGTTTGCTTTCTTGCAGTTTCTGCATGCTGCTGGTATTCCCGTCATAAAATCCGAACATTCGGATCTTAGATGGGGGCCGCCGCAGTGGCTGCACATGTCCACTGACTCCGCACAGTATTTTTTGCTATGCCCGAAGCCCAGACAGCGCGTACATTGCATCAGTGGGGTCTGGTCTTCGGCCCTGATACGCTGGAGGTCAATATGTACGTATCCCTTTGCTGTCACCCTTTTCCAAATAGTTGGCGAGACCCTGAGCACAATGTTGCCGGTATGTGGATTCCTAGCCCTTTTCCTATATTTTATCTCCACCCTACCCGTCCCACCGCTGAGGCCGTGGTTAGGTTAGGTTAGGTTAGGTTAGGTTAGGTTAGGTTCAAAGCGGGGCAAAGCGCAGGCGCCGACCAAGCCTGCCGCTGCCGCTAGCACCGTCGTTCCTGCGGCGACTGCGGAGGGAAATGCCATGTCCGACTGATGGATAGGGTCGAACATCGCATACTTCAGGCGAACACAAATCACTGCAGGACTGCCCAGGATCTGCTGATGCAGACCATGGCTGAGTGGTTGGTGGACTTGGCGGTGGTCGCCGAACCCTACTCGGTCCCTGGCCGTTGGCTGGGCGACCGAGACGGCTTGGTGGCGTTGGTGTCGCGGTCTTCCACAGACTCCCCTCCCCTCTCGCTCTTAGAGAGGGGACCGGGATACGTGGCCGCCGCGTGGGGAGACATGGCCCTGGTGGGGGTCTACTTCTCCCCAAACCGCCCTCTCTCGGACTTTGAGGATTTCCTCGAGATCCTCACCGCAGTCGTAGGGAGGGTGGCGCCGCGCCAAGTCATAGTGTTGGGTGACTTGAACGCCAAGTCAGTGGCCTGGGGCAACCCGGCCGCCAGTTGCAATGTCCGGGGGCGCGCCGTTGAGTTTTGGGCGACCTCATGCGGTGTGTCCCTCCTCAACAGGGGGGCGGTCCACACGTGTGTGCGGCAACAGGGTGGGTCAGTGGTGGACGTCTCGTTTGCCACCCCCGCGCTAGCCGCGCGCGTCGCCAGCTGGCGGGTAGAGATGGTGGAGACCTTGTCGGACCACCGATATGTGCGGTTCGACATCTCCACCCAGGCGGGTGGGATGGCCCGCGCTGGGCAATCTCCCTTCCCACGGTGGGCACTCACCCGCCTGGATCGGGAGGCAGCCAAAGAGGCGGCCTTTCTCCAGGACTGGCTGTCGCCCCCTGTCGAGGTCCTGGACGTGGATTCCGCAGCGGTCCGGCTTAGGGGGTCCCTGACCGAGGTGTGCAATTCCAGCATGCCTCGGTCTCGCCGTCCGCCTCCCCGTCGTGCCGTCTATTGGTGGACACAGGAGCTTTCGGAGCTCCGGGCCGCCTGCGTGGCGGCCAGAAGGGCATACGCGCGTAGCCGACGGCGCAGTGCCCAGAACCGAGTCCGGGCAGAAGAGGACCGCCTATACGCCTCTTACCGAGAGGCCGTGACGGTTCTCAAGTCTGCAATGGGCGCTGCAGAAGACTCGGCGAGGGCAGAGATGCTGGAGGGTCTCGACAGGGATCCTTATGGGAGACCATACAAAGCGGCGCGGAGCCAGCTACGCCCCTATGGTCCCCCACTGACGGAGACACTCGAACCAGCGTTGCTGGATGGGGTGGTCCGGTCCCTGTTTCCGCGCAGGACCGACTTCACCCCACCAACGATGGATCCCCCGCAAGGGGCGGTTTCGCCGGAGGAGGAGGTCCCCCCGGTGACGGCGGCGGAGTTCTACGCGGGGGTTCTCAACCTCCGCGCGAAGAAGACGGCCCCCGGACCGGACGGTGTCCCCGCACGGGTGGTGGCGATCACCGCCTCCGAAATGGAGGACAGGTTTCGGGACCTTTTCAGCGCGTGCTTTACGACTGGGAGGTTCCCGAAACTGTGGAAAGAGGGACAGCTATGCCTCCTCCGAAAGGAGGGACGCCCGGTGGACTCCCCCTCGGCATACCGGCCCATCGTCCTGCTCGATGAGGTCGGTAAATTGTTCGAGGGTATTGTCGCCTCCCGGCTTGATAGCCATTTGCGGGAATTAGGGCCGGACCTGTCGGACGCCCAATTCGGTTTTCGTCGAGAGCGATCGACGATCGATGCGCTGGCCCTACTCAAGGGCAAGGTGAAGGAGGCGGTGGAGGCGGGGGACGGAGTGTTGGCGGTGTCATTCGACATTGCCAATGCATTCAACTCCGTGCCCCACTCGACGATATTGGAAGCGCTCCGGTATCACGGAGTGCCCCAGTACCTGCGGAACCTCCTGGCCAGCTACTTGGAAGACCGAGAAGTCCTCCTCGTGGACAAGACGGCCACGGTAAGGCGGTACGGCGCAGAGTCCGGTGTTCCACAGGGGTCGGTGCTGGGGCCCCCCCTGTGGAACATTGGGTTCGACTGGCTCCTGCGGGGAGCCCTCCTCCAGGGCACGAGTGTCATCTGCTACGCGGACGACACTCTCCTCACTGCCCGGGGGAGGAACTTTGGGGACGCGGCCTGTCTGGCCTCGGCTGGCGGATCCTTGGTTGCAGAGAGGATCCGCCGCCTGGGATTGAAGGTGGCGCTGCACAAGACCGAGGCCGTATTCTTTCGCGGGCCTCGGCAGCGCTGCCCTCCCGACGCCCACATTGTCGTAGAGGGCGTCAGAATAACGGTCCAGCCCCAGATGAAGTATCTGGGCCTGGTGCTGGACGACAGGTGACGCTTCGGTCCGCATTTCAGCGGGCTGTCGACGCGCCTGTTGAAAGCCGCGGACGCCCTCTCATGGCTCCTCCCAAACCTGGGGGGGCCCAAGGCGAAATGCCGGCGCCTGTATGCTGGCATCCTAAGGAGCATGGCCCTATACGGAGCCCCCATCTGGGCGGACTCCCTTCACAGGAGGGTGAATGCGACCGCCATCCGCAGGCCCCAAAGGGCCATTGCACTGCGGGTGGTGAGAGCCTACCGCTCGGTGGGCTTCTCGGCGGCATGCGCTCTGGCTGGCACCCCTCCTTGGGAGTTGGAGGCTTGGGTGCTCGCCAGAGTGTACGAGTGGAAGGCACACCGGAAGGCGCTCGGAGAGCGTCCCGTCGCTGAAGAGCGGGAGGCCGTGCGGCGAGAGGCGAAGGACGCCATCGTCCTCCACTGGACGGAGGACCTCGCCAACGCCGCCTTTGGCCGCCGGACGTTGGACGCGCTCGGTCCGGTCCTGCGGAGCTGGCTCGAGCGGTCCCACGGTTTCCTCTCGTTCCGTTTGGTGCAGGTGTTGTCCGGGCATGGCTGTTTCGGATCGCACCTGCACCGGATCGGGAGGGAGGAGACCCCGGCGTGCCATGACTGCGGAGGACACGGCGCAGCACACCCTCGAGGTGTGCCCGGCTTGGTCCGAGCTGCGCCGCGGTCTGACCGCGGTGGTCGGACCGGACCTCTCGCTTCCCGGCGTGGTCAACGCCATGCTGGGGAGTGAGGAGGCCTGGGCAGCGGTCGCCTCCTTTTGCGAGGACGTAATCTCGCAAAAGGAGGAGGCGGAACGCGCGCGGGAGGACGATCCTCTCGCTGCGCCGCTCCGCAGACGAAGAAGGGGGAGAAGGCGCCGTCCTCTCCCTCCTCAGTGTGGCGACGGGCGGGCGACAGGCACGGGGGTGCCTTAGCCCGCATTGCACCCGTCACCACCTTCGTCGGTCATTCCCGGGCCCGTCCCCCTCCCTACGGGGAGGGTGTGAGGGGTCCGCCATGAAGGGCAATCGTCGGCGGAGGACTGGACGTAAAGGCTGTGCCGGTTTCCCAGTCCCCCGCCACTAAGACGAAGCGGGAATGTCGCTGGGTCGTTTTAGTGGGTATACCGGGTTAGACCGGGGAGTCCCACATAAGCCCCCCATCCCCCGATGGGAGGGTATGCGTAATGCATTTTTTCCCAGCGTAAACAAAAAAAAAAAAAAAAAAAAAAAAAGGTTAGGTTAGGTTGAGGAGGTGGTGGCGGCGGTCGCAGCGGTAGGGGGCTGTGGCGCTGCGGCGGTCCAAGGCCGGGACATAAGGCCCGGCCGCGGTGGTATGGGCACCATCCGCCTCGAGTGCCCAATCGCCGCTGCCAAAGCCGTCCTTGCGAAAGGACGGCTTCAAGTCGGGTTCAGCTCGGGCGCAGTCCGGGCACTCGAGGACCAGCCTCTGAGGTGTTTCCGGTGCTTCGGCATCGGCCACACCAGGCCTCTGTGTCCGTCCAAGGTAGACAGGACGGACACATGCTACCGCTGCGGCAAAGAGGGCCACAAAGCCGCCTCTTGCAAGGTCACCACGCCGCACTGTGCGGTGTGTGCCGCCAGTGGCTGCCGATCAGGCCACGTAATGAAGGGGAGGAAGTGTATTCCTCCCCCTAACCGTGGCAAAGTGCAGGTGCCGACCGGGCCTGCGCCTACTGCTGCCGCTAACACCGCCGTTCCTGCGGCGGCTGCGGAGGAGGGTGCGATGTCCGACTGATGGACACGTAGTCGGACATCGCATCCCTCAGGCGAACACCAACCACTGCAGGACAGCCCAGGATCTGCTGATGCAGACCATGGCTGAGTGGTTGGTGGACTTGGCGGTGGTCGCCGAACCCTACTCGGTCCCTGGTCGTTGGCTGGGCGACCGGGACGGCTTGGTGGCGTTGGTGGCGTTGGTGGCGCGGTCTTCCACAGACTCCCCTCCCCTCTCGCTCTTAGAGAGGGGACCGGGATACGTGGCCGCCGCGCGGGGAGAGATAGCGATGGTGGGGGTGTATTTCTGCCCAAACCGCCCTCTCTCGGAGCGCGCGCGGGAGGATGATCCTCTCGCTGCGCCGCTCCACAGACGAAGAAGGGGGAGAAGGCGTCGAGCCCTCCCTCTTCATGGTGACGGGCGGGTGACAGGCGCGGGGGTGCCTTCGCCCGCATTGCACCCGTCACCTTCGTCGGTCATTCCCGACACCCCCACACCCGTGAGGGTGAGGGATCTGCCTTACAATCGTCGGCGGAGGACTGGAAGTAAAGGCTGTGCCGGTTTCCCAGTCCCCCGCCACTCGGACGAAGCGGGAATGCGCTGGGTCGTTTTAGTGGGTATACCGGGTCCGCCCGGGGAGTCCCACATACCCCTTCCGTCCCCCGATGGAAGGGTATGCGTAATGCATTTTTTCCCAGCGTCAAAAAAAAAAAAAAAAAGGTTAGGTTAGGTTAGGTTAGGTTGGGGTGCGTCAGAATTCCTCCACGTGTGCCTAGTGGCTGCTGGTCCCTCTCGATACGTCTGGAGGGAAGAGCGGCTGCTGGGTCGGTCCACCCTGGGCGCGGCAGTATCCTTCCTCGAGGCATGAGAAGAAATTCTCATTCTTCGGGGAATGTTACTGTCGTGGCTAATATTCTGGGGAGGTGTCACATCGTTCGTCGTGCGATTACTCACGGAGCGGGTTTATTGTGCGAGGTGCGATGTGTATCAGGGGTCGGGAATATTGTCATGTGCCGTGCGATGGCTCACGGAGCGGGCTCATCGGACGGTACGTGACTAGGATTCACTCCTCGAAGTTCTCGGGGAGTGAATCGGGGAGGGGTAAAAACGTCGTGTGCCGTGTGATGGCTTACGGAGCGGGCTCATCAGACGGTACGTGATAAGAGATTCACTCCTCGAAGTTCTCGGGGAGTGAATCGGGGAGGGGTAAAAACGTCGTGTGCCGTGTGATGGCTTACGGAGCGGGCTCATCAGACGGTACGTGATAAGAGATTCACTCCTCGAAGTTCTCGGGGAGTGAATCGGGGCGGGGTTAAAACGTCGTGTGCCGTGCGATGGCTCACGGAGCGGGCTCATCGGACGGTACGTGATAAGAGATTCACTCCTCGAAGTTCTCGGGGAGTGAATCAGGGTTGGGGATCCTCCTTCATCTTGGATCACGGCGTTCATCGCCCTCTGGTACGCGTCTGACCATCAGACGTGACTGTGAGCGTGATGAATCGTCGTGATAAGGGATCAAGGGGGAGGGGGGGAATATATATAATTTTATGTGTATGTATGTATATTATATTTGATATATTTATATGTAAATATGTTTATATACTTATGATGAGGTGGGGAGACAGGGACCACACCCTTAAAAGGAAAAACAAAAAATGAAAAAGACGATTTGTAAAAAACTACCCCAGGGCGGTACCAGCTGCTCAGCAGCTGGAGAATCCGCCACGATCCCTCCGGGATCGTCATGCCCCTCGTATTCTGGGGGGGGCAGCAATCGTTTTCCGCTTGCCAATGGCAACGAGAGCCGAGGAGGCTCAAGATCACGGTCTTTCGAAGACCTGATCTCGTTTAAACCACCCGACCGAAGGCCGGGTGAGCGCCGTGTGGCGGACGCAGACGCAGTGTTGGACTCCGGCGCTGCGTCACTAAGGATGGGAGCAGAGGCTCCAGCAGAGCCGCGCGTGGTTCTGGAGAGGGTATGCATGTCCGAGTCAGAGGACACACCGCAAGCGGTTGCCACTTCCTCCAAGTTTTGGGGGAAGCGTTCGCGCCATTCGGACGCGGGTTCGGCGGTTCTGTCCTCCAGTGAGGAGAACCTACCGGCCCCCAAGATGCCCACAGGCAAGAGAGGCAGAGGTCGCGGGACGAATAGTCCGGCAGCGTCACGCGAACCCCGGGGCCGCTTCCTAAAGCAGCGCCCCGATACGCCGACGGTCAGTGATTCGGATCGCGTCTCGCCCGCGGTCTCAGTCGACGTCCTTGGAGGGGTCACCGTCGCTCTTGTGGGCACAAAGGCGGAGGCCAACGCCACGAAACGTGCTCAGAATAGAGCGGTCGCGGCCGATGAGGTGGCCGAAATGGCCCGACAGGCCCGAGAGCGGCGGTCTGCCCAGGCGGTCAGTGGGGAGAGCCTGACAGCAGAGGCTCTCAGTCGCCAAGCGATGGACGGCGTGGACATTGTCCTGAAGGTTGCCACCAAATCCGGCAACCTGAAGGGCTCATTCACGCGCGCCCTCAAAGAGGCGGCAGAGGGGATCAGGGAGGCGGTTCAGGTTCTACATGACCACACGACCTCGGAGGAGACGGCGAGGTTGTGGACGGAGAACAGCCGTCTCCGAGCCGAGCTGGAGGACCTCAAGCGGCAGTTTACCGCTTTGCGAAATGTCGGGCAGCAGCAGGCGGCTCCCTCGTCGGCCCCTGCACATGCGGCGCCACCAACTCAAAGTTTGTCGGACTACGACGTAGAGAGGGTGGCGAGAATCTGCATGGTGCAGTGTGGGGGCATGGTGAGTGCCCGCCTGGAGGCAATCGAGTCTCGACTGCCCCCAGCTGAGATCCTCCGGCCCCCGCTTGCGGCGGATAGGCGGAGGATAGAAGAGGCTGCGAGGACAAAGTCCACGCAGATCACGCAAAAACCTCCAGAGGGGGGCAAAAAGCCCGCGGCGGGTTCGGGGACGCCCGAACAGGTTGCGTCCGCACCCCTCGTTCCGACGTCCCAGCCCCCGGCGACCGCTTCTCCCGCCCATGTGACGGTGGGTGGAGAGGGCCGCGGCAAAAAGAAGAGGAAGAGGAGGAAGAAGACGGCGGTTGCAACCGCACCTCCTACCTCCCAAGAGGCCGTGCTATCGGCGACCGCACCTCCCACCCAGGAGGCCTGGACGACGGTGGTGAAGAGGGGGCGCAAAAAGAACGCGCCGCAGCCGACACCGCCCCAGGTACCGGCTCGATCAGAGGGCACGAGGCCACCCAGGGTCACTACCCCACGCTCCGAGGCTGTAGTTATTACACTGCAGCCCGAAGCCGTAAGCAGGGGAGTGACCTACAAGTCGGTCCTGGCGGAAATGAAGCAGAAGCTTCAATTTAGCGAGTTTGGCACCCCGGCTGGTTTCGTCTTCAGGACGGCAGCCACGGGTGCCAAGATGCTTCAGGTGTCGGGTGCCGGAAGGCAGGAGAGGGCGGACAAGTTGGCTGCCAAACTCCGGGAAGTCCTTAAGCCAGAGGACGCCCGAGTGTCCAGGCCATTGGTCACGGCTGAATTGCGCGTGGAAGGCCTGGACGACTCGGTAACCCCGGAGGAAGTAGTGGCGGCCATGGCCCAAACCGGTGGGTGTCCGCCAGACAGCGTGGTGGCGGGCGAAATTCGCAGCGGCACGGACGGGCTGGGCACTGTTTGGGTGCGATGCCCGGTCGCGGCTGCGAACAAGGTTGCAGATGGCGGGCGACTCCTGGTAGGCTGGGTGTCTGCCAGGGTCAAGCTCCTGCCTAAGCGGGCTTTGAATTGCTTCCGGTGCCTAGAAAAGGGGCACGTCAAGGCACAATGCACTGCACAGGTCGACCGCAGTGAACTATGTTTCCGCTGCGGTCGACCTGGCCACAAGGCGGCCCAGTGCTCTGAAGCGCCAAACTGCAGGGAAACGCTCGGAGCACAGACTTGGCGGGAAGGCCTGCAAGGCACCCAAGTCTAAAAACAAGAGATCTAGAGCTGTCGGAGAAACTGCATCTCTCCCACAGCCCGACTCCCGACCCAGGGAAGGAGGAGCCGAGGAAATGGAATGTCATTAATGGCACAATACCGTTTCCTCCAGGCGAACATTAACCACGCCGCCAGAGCTCAGGATCTATTGCTCCAGAGCATGGCGGAGTGGTTAATCAACGTGGCTGTGGTCGCCGAGCCGTATTTTGTCCCCCCCGCGATAACTGGGTAGGGGACCTGGACGGCTCGGTGGCCATCATTGGCGGGACTCTTGACAGTCCGTCGCGAGGACACGGTTGGGTGGCTGCCCTCGTGGACGGCATAGTCACAATTGGGGCGTATTTCTCCCCCAACAAGAGTCTCGCTGACTTTGAGGAGTTCCTTGTCGAGCTAGGTGCCGTCGTGAGCCGGTTCCATCCTCGCCCGGTGCTGGTGCTCGGGGATCTCAATGCCAAGTCTGCGGCATGGGGATCCCCGATCACCGATCCCAGGGGTGAGGTGTTGGAGGAGTGGGCGGTCGAGACCGACCTGATCGTCCTGAATCGGGGCTCGGTGTACACGTGCGTGCGGCAGCGGGGCGGGTCCATAGTGGACGTGTCGTTCGCAAGCCCCGCTATTGCGAGCCGTGTGCGCGACTGGCGAGTTGCCGTAGAGGTGGAGACGCTGTCGGACCATCGATATATTCGATTTGACGTCTCCGCCCAGACTGCGGGCGCCGGTCGCCCAACGGCCCCGCAAATGGATGGTCCTCGCTGGTCATATAAGCGTATCGACAGGGAGCTTCTCGAGGAGGCCGCAATCCTGCAGGCCTGGGTCCGGGAGTCAACGACAAACGAATCCGTCGACGTCGAAGCGGAGGCGCAGTGGTTCCGCGGGGCAATGACGCAAATTTGCGATGCGTCTATGCCCCGCGTCACCCAACCCACAAGGCGCCAGCTGTATTGATGGTCCGCCGTCATCGCGCAGTTGCGCGTGAAGTGCGTGGAGGTGAGACGCCAGTACACCCGATACCGGAGGAGACGTCGTCGGGTTCCGGAGGAAGAGACCGCGCTGTATGAGGTGTACCGCGCGGCCAAGGAGGCTCTGTGGCTGGCCGTCGGCGAGGCTAGGACTCGAGCCAGGGAGGAGATGTTGTCGACCCTTGACGTGAATCCGTGGGGGCGCCCTTATCGTGCGGTCCGAGGGAAACTTCGTGGCTGGGCGCCCCCACTCACTGAGAGTCTGCAGCCTCAGCTGCTGGAGGAAGTGGTCGCAACGCTCTTCCCTGCTAGAGAAGAGCATGTACCGCCGCCGATGGCTTTGCCCACAGCCACAGAGCCAACGGATGAGGAGGACGTCAGCGTCCCCGAGGTGACAGAGGCAGAGATGAGGGCGGCAATAACGCGGCTTCGGGCCAAAACCGTTGCCCCGGGACCCGACGGAGTTCCTGGTGTCGCGCTTGCCCTCGCTCTGAAAGAGCTAGAGCCCCAGCTGAGAGGACTCTACTCAGCGTGTCTTGAGCAAGGCCAATTCCCTAGTGAGTGGAAAAAGGGTCGTCTGGTCCTGCTCAAGAAGGCGGGGCGCCCAGCGGATTCGCCATCCGCATACCGGCCCATAGTGCTGCTGGACGAGGTGGGTAAGCTTTTCGAGCGGATTATTGCTGCCCGCCTCGCCGGCCACTTGTACAGAGAGGGGCCGGATCTGGACGATAGCCAGTTCGGCTTTCGGCATGGGCGCTCCACTGTGGACGCCATAATGCGGGTAAGAGTCCTGGCGGAGGAAGCGGTGTCCCGGGGCGGGGTGATGTTGGCGGTGTCCCTGGACATCTCTAACGCTTTCAACACCCTGCCCTGGAGCTGCATTCGGGAGGCGTTGTGTTATCACAGGGTGCCCCCGTACCTCCGCCGCATCGTTGGGGCTTATTTAGCGGAAAGGTGTGTCACCTACAGGGGACGCGACGGGGGAGGCCGGCGCGACATGTCGTGCGGTGTTCCACAGGGTTCGGTCGTCGGCCCACCCCTGTGGAACATCGGCTACGACTGGGTGCTGAGAGGTGAGCTCCAACCGGGGGTGGCCCTGGTGTGTTACGCGGACGACACACTGGTCACGGCCCGGGGGAGCTCGTACAGGGAGGCAGCGTTGCTGGCCACGGCTGCGGTCTCACAGGTTGTGGGCCGCATACGGCGCCTGGGCCTGGAGGTGGCCCTCAACAAGTCGGAGGCCGTGGTCTTTCACGGCCCCCGGCGGGCGCCGCCGCCGGGATCACATATTGTGGTCGGGGGTACTCCAATCGCTGTCGAGTCCACCATGAAGTATCTGGGATTGGTGCTCGACAGCCGTTGGAGCTTCGGCCCCCACTTCCAGCGGCTGGCGCCCAAGTTGATGGGCGCGGCGGGCGCGCTCGCAACGCTGCTTCCCAATCTGGGGGGCCCGAGCACCGCCTGTAGGAGATTGTACCTGGGGGTCTTGCGATCCATGGCCCTGTACGGGGCCCCGGTGTGGGCCTCTGACCTGACGGCCGGCAGTATCGCGATCCTGCGAAAGCCGCAGAGGGCGATGGCCGTCAGGTCTGTCAGGGGGTATCGCACAGTCTCCTATGAGGCGGCTTGTGCACTGGCCGGGTCGCCACCCTGGGACCTAGAGGCGAGAGTCCTCGCGTCACTGTACCGGTGGCGCGAGGAGGTGCGGACGCGGGGCGGTGGACCGATACAGCGAGAGGTTGATCTGCGTCGGTCTCAGCTCCGCGAGGTCATGGTGGCGGAGTGGCGGGAGAGGCTTTTGCGCCCTACTGCCGGCCTCGCTACCATCGAGGCGATCCGACCAGTGCTCGAGGAATGGCTCGAGAGAAGGCACGGCTCCCTGTCGTTTCGGGCGACGCAGGTGTTCTCGGGCCACGGTTGCTTCGGGAAATACCTGTGTCGCATAAACAGGGAGCCGGACGCCCGGTGTCATCACTGCGTCCATTGTCTGGAGGACACGGCGCGGCATACGCTGGCAGAGTGTGTCGCATGGGAGGAGCCGCGCCGTGCCCTCGTGACAGAAGTGGGAGCCGACCTGTCGCTGCCGGCCGTCGCTCGCGCGATGGTTGGGAGCGCAGAGTCGTGGGATGCGGTGATCTCCTTCTGTGAAACGGTCATCTCACAGAAGGAGGCTGCGGAGAGGTTGAGGGAGGTCGAGACCGCTCTCCCCACCCGCAGCAGACGTGTCGGGCGTCGGAGGAGGGCAGACAACGCCCTCTTCCGGCCCCCCTAAACGGGTCCAGAGGGACGGTGGACTTGGGGACGTCCGCCGCCCCGCCGAATAACTGGACCCGAGGCGGTGGCGCGTAGTGTTCCGCGCGCGCCCCTATTGGCGTTGCGGGGGGAGTACACCTCACTCCCCCCGCAAACATGATGTGGCCCGCAGAGGCGGGCCAGCACTAGCCGGGGATCGTGGAAGGCGCACTAGTTCCCATGATCTCCGGTGCAAGTGTGGGAAAGGAACACCGGGGTGGTTTTTAGTCGGTTAGAGTCCGACAGACCCCTCCGCCCGCCCCAGGGCGGAGGACATCCGTGTGGATTTTCCAACCCGGCAACAAAAAAAAAAAAAAAAAAAAAGGTTAGGTTAGGTTAGGTTAGGTTGGGGGACCCCCCCACAGAGCTTACGTCCACGTCGTGTCCCCTGGAAACAGCCCAGTTCTGACCACCGTAACGGAGTGGCAGACTGGGTTGGCCAAAGTGCTCTGTGCCATCGTAGCGTATTTTATCTTTGTCTTGTTGTGTGACCTACGATCCTGCGGAGGCTATGCCTAACCCTACGCGGGACGCCTGCGGGCGATTTTTAAAACAAAAAGGCCTTTCTCAGGGCCAACCCAAAGGCCCTTCTCAGGGCCAACCAAAGGGCCCTTCTCAGGGCCACTCCGACGCTCCGGCGTCAGAGACCAGCCGCGCGCCGTCTGCGGCTAGTTTCTTTGGAGGGGTAAACGAGTCGTCTGACAACGACTCGCTTATCACTGTGTCGGATGCAGACGACTGTCGGTCGCGGAAGCGGGTCCACCGGGGCGTTGGGTCCGAGGGCTCCTCGGCCTCGGGGTCGACGAGGTTGCCGAAGGCTAAAAAGCCGACGGCGGCCGCGGACACCCATGTCGTTGGGCTCGCGGACGCCCAACGCCAGTTGGACCTGGCCCGGAGGACACAGCTTCAACAAGAGCTGGAGGAGCGGGTCGTTGCGAAGGAGAAGCGGGCGCAAATCGCACGGGCTAGGTCCGGGTACGGTGCGTCCCGCGTTCTTTACGCGGACCATTCTCTGGCGGAGCTAGAGAGAATGGCGGAGGAGGACGAGGAGGAGATTGTGGAGGTCGCCTCTAAGTCCTCCAACCTAAAGGGGACCTTGCAGAAGGCCCTCAAGAGTAGGGCCGCGAGCATGCGCGGTGTCCGTCAAGCAATGGCCGTCAGGGTCGTACGGGGATATCGCACGATCTCCTACGAGGCGGCTTGCGTACTGGCCGGATCCCCGCCGTGGGACCTGGAGGCGAAGACCCTCGCGACACTATACCAGTGGCGCGAGGAGGCCAAACATCGGGGCGAGAGGCTGGTGCAGCGACAAATAACAGTGTACCGGTCTCAGCTCCAACAGGTCATGGTGGCGGAATGGCGGGGGAGGCTAGAGCTCCCCACCGCCGGCCTCGACACAGTTGAGGCGATCCGACCAGTACTCGACGACTGGCTCGGGAGGAAGCACGGCTCCCTGACGTTTAGGGCGACGCAGGTGCTCTCGGGGCACGGCTGCTTCGGGAAGTACCTGTGTCGCTTGGGCAGGGAGCCGGACGCCCGGTGCCATCACTGCGTCCACTGTACGGAGGATACGGCGCGCCATACGCTGGCTGAGTGTGCCGCGTGGGATGAGCCGCGCCGTGCCCTCGTTACAGAGGTTGGAGGAGACCTGTCGCTGCCGGCCGTCGCTCGCTCGATGGTCGACAGCGCAGAGTCCTGGGACGCGGTGATGTCCTTCTGCGAAACCGTCATGTCGCAGAAGGAAGCTGCGGAAAGAGAAAGGGAGGTGACGAGCCCCCACCCATCCCGCAGCAGACGCGCCGGGCGTCAGCAGAGGGCTGACAATGCCCTCTTCCGGCCCCCCTAAATTGGTCCAGGGGCGACGGATTCGGGGACATCCGTTGCCCCCTATTACAATGGACCCGAGACGGCGGCGCGTTGTGTTCCACGCGCGCCTCTCATGACGTAGCGGGGGGAGTCTTACACCTCACTCCCCCCGGGACGAGGCCCGCAGGTCAAGCGGGCCAGCACTAGTCTGGGGCAGCGGAAGTCGCATCAGTTCCCGCTGCCCCCCGACGTAAGTGTGCGAGGGAACACCGGTGTGGTTTTAGTCAGTACGAGTCTGACAGACCCCTCCGCTCTCCCCAGGGCGGAGGACATCCATTGAGGATTTCCAAATCGAGAAAAAAAAAAAAATAAAAAAAAAAAAAAAGGTTAGGTTAGGTTAGGTTAGGTTAGGTTCAGCCGGGGGTTGCGGAAGGATCGTACGTTCCCGCGACCCCCGGCGTAGGTGTGAGATGGAACACCGGGGTGGTTTTTAGTCGGTTAGAGTCCGACAGACCCCTCCGCCCACCCCAGGGCGGAGGACATCCGTGTGGATTTTCCACCTCGGCAACAAAAAAAAAAAAAAAAAAAAGGTTAGGTTAGGTTAGGTTGGGGGGTGGGGGGACCCCCCCAGAGGCTGCGGAGCGAGGGGAGACGTACGCGTCCATTTTGGTGCGGGCGCGTGCCAATGCCGATCCCACCCAACTGGGGATCGGCAGTGTAACTTGCCGGCGGACCCAAGCCGGGGCTCGAATTTTCGAGTTCCCGGGGGCAGAAGGGAGTGCCCATGCAGACCTCTTTGCAGCCAAGCTGCAAGAGGTCATCGCGGACTCGGCCAAGGTGGCCCGGCCGGTCAAGTCGGCGGCCATTGAGGTGACGGAGCTAGATGACTCCGTCACCAAGGAGGAGGTGGTGGCGGCGGTCGCAGCGGTAGGGAGCTGTGGCGCCACGGCGATCCAAGGCCGGGACATAAGGCCTTCCACAGACTCCCCTCCCCTCTCGCTCTTAGAGAGGGGACCGGGATACGTGGCCGCCGCGTGGGGAGAGATAGCGATGATGGGGGTGTATTTCTCCCCAAACCGCCCTCTCTCGGAGCGCGCGCGGGAGAACGATCCTCTCGCTGCGCCGCTCCGCAGACGAAGAAGGGGGAGAAGGCGTCGAGCCCTCCCTCCTCATGGTGACGGGCGGGCGACAGGCACGGGGGTGCCTTCGCCCGCATTGCACCCGTCACCTTCGTCGGTCATTCCCGACCCCCCACACCCGTGAGGGTGTAAGGGGTCTGCCTTGCAATCGTCGGCGGAGGACTGGAAGTAAAGGCTGTGCCGGTTTCCCAGTCCCCCGCCACTCGGACGAAGCGGGAATGCGCTGGGTCGTTTTAGTGGGTATACCGGGTCAGCCCGGGGAGTCCCACATACCCCTCCCGTCCCCCGATGGGAGGGTATGCGCAATGCATTTTTTCCCAGCGTCAAAAAAAAAAAAAAAAAAAAGGTTAGGTTAGGTTGGGGGACCCCCCCACAGAGCTTACGTCCACGTCGTGTCCCCTGGAAACAGCCCAGTTCTGACCACCGTAACGGAGTGGCAGACTGGGTTGGCCAAAGTGCTCTGTGCTCTCGTAGCTCATTTTATTCATTGCCTTTATAGTACGAGTCTGCGGAATGCCCAAACCCTCGCGGGACGCCTGCGGGCGTTTTTTAAAACCAAAAGGCCCTTCTCAGGGCCAACCAAACGGCCCTTCTCAGGGCCAACCAAAAGGCCCTTCTCAGGGCCAACCCAAAGGCCCTTCTCAGGGCCAACCAAAAGGCCCTTCTCAGGGCCAACCAAAAGGCCCTTCTCAGGGCCACCCTGACGCTCCAACATCAGAGTGTAGCCGCGCGCCGTCTGCGGCTAGCTACTTCGGCGGGGCAGAGTCGTCTGACAGCGACTCGGTTGTTGGAGGGTTGGATGCGAGTGGCTCTCGATCGCGGAAGAGGGTCTTCCGAAGCTGTGGGTCCGAGAGCTCCTCGGCTTCGGGGTCCAAACCGTTGTCGAAGGCTCAAAAGCCGACGACAACGGCCGCGGATACCCACGTCGTTGGGCTCGCGGACGCCCAGCGCCAGGTGGACCTGGCCCGGAAGGCGCAGCTCCAGCAAGAGCTGGAGGAGCGGGTTGCCGCCAAGGAGAAGCGTGCGCACGTTGCCCGGGCCAAGTCTGGGTACGGTGCGTCACGCGTTCTGTACGCGGACCAGTCCCTGGAGGAGCTGCAAAGGATGGCAGAGGAGGACGAGGAGGGGATCATAGAGGTCGCCTCTAAGTCCTCCAACTTAAAGGGCACGTTTCAAAAGGCCCTAAAATGCAGGGCCGCGAGCCTGCGTGGTGTCGTCGCTGAGTTGGTGAAGCGGACGACCACCGACGAGACGCGGCAACTGCAGGCGAGAATAGATTGTCTGCAGTCGGAGGTCAGCCAGCTTCACCAAAAGCTCGCTGAAGCCGCGGCCCGGCCACAACAGGCCAAGGCGAGCCCTGTGGCAGAGGGCCCTGCCTCGGCCCGGGCACAACTAGCCGAGACGTGCTCTGTAGTGGAGGGCCCCTCCTCCAACCTTGAGGATATCATCCGCAAGGTTGTAATGGAGGAGAGGGCCTTCACAAGAGCCTGCTTAGCGGGCATCGAGGACCGGCTCTTGCCCGAGAAACGCCTCCGACCGCCGCTTGCGGCGGATAAGAGGCAGTGCGAGCCGGGGCCGTCCTCCTCCTCCCAGGTGGAAGACGCCCTTCTGCCTTCAACCACCCCGTCCAACGAGTGGACGGAAGTGGTCCGTAAGGGGAAGGGCAAAGGGAAGAAGACGGTAACGGCCGTCCCTGTCGTCCCCGCCACCACCGCTCCCAGCCAGTCGCAGACGACCGGTACGGGAAATGGGAAAGGGAAAGGGAGGGGAAATAGACACCTAGTCCCCCCAAAAACCGCGGCCGTCGTGGTGACGCTCACCGCGGAGGCTGCGGAGCGCGGGGAGACGTACGCGTCTATTTTGGTGCGGGCGCGGGCCAATGCCGATCCCACCCAACTGGGGATCGGCAGTGTGTCTTGCCGGCGGACCCAAGCCGGGGCTCGAATTTTCGAGTTCCCGGGGACCGAAGGGGGAGCCCGCGCGGACCTCTTTGCAGCCAAGCTGCAAGAGGTCATCGCGGACTCTGCCAAGGTGGCCCGGCCGGTCAAGTCGGCGGCCATTGAGGTGACGGAGCTGGATGACTCCGTCACCAAGGAGGAGGTGAGGTTTCTCTCGGACTTTGAGGATTTCCTTGAAGTCCTCACTGCTGTCGTAGGGAGGGCGGCGCCACGCCAGGTCGTGGTGTTGGGCGACCTAAACGCCAAGTCGGTGGACTGGGGCAACCCCGCCGCCGGTTGCAACGTCCGGGGACGCGCCGTCCAGTTTTGGGCGGCCTCGTGCGGTGTGTCCCTTCTCAACAGGGGGGCGGTCCACACGTGTGTGCGGCAACAGGGCGGGTCGGTGGTGGACGTGTCGTTTGCCACCCCCGCGCTGGCCGCCCGCGTCGTGAACTGGCGGGTGGAGCTGGTGGAGACCTTGTCGGACCACCGTTACGTGCGGTTCGACATCTCCACCCGGCAGGGGAGGGGGACGGCCCGCGCTGGGCAATCTCCCTTCCCGCGGTGGGCACTCACCCGCCTGGACCGGGAGGCAGCCAAGGAGGCCGCCTTTCTCCAGGACTGGCTGTCGCCTCCCCCTGTCGAGGAGGTCCCGGACGTTGACGCCGCAGCGGTCCGGCTCAGGGGGTCCTTGACCGAGGTGTGCAACTCCAGCATGCCTCGGTCTCGCCGTCCGCCTCCCCGTCGTGCCGTTTACTGGTGGACGGAGGAGCTGGCGGGACTCCGGGCCACCTGCGTGGCGGCCAGAAGGGCCTACACGCGGAGCCGACGGCGCAGTGCCCAAACCCGAGTCCGGGCAGAGGAGGACCTCCTGTACGCCTCTTACCGAGAGGCTGCGGAGGCCCTCAAGTCTGCAATGGGCGCTGCGCAAGACTCGGCGAGGGCCGAGATGCTGGAGGGTCTCGACAGGGATCCCTATGGGAGACGGCGTCCCCGCACGGGTGGTGGCGATCGCCGCCTCCCAAATGGAGGACAGGTTCCGGGACCTCTTCAGTGCGTGTTTTACGGCTGGGAGGTTCCCGAAACTGTGGAAGGAGGGGCAGCTATGCCTCCTCCAAAAGGAGCGTCGCCCGGTTGACTCCCCCTCGGCATACCGGCCCATCGTTCTGCTCGATGAGGTCGGTAAATTGTTCGAGGGGATTGTCGCCGCGAGGCTGGAAAGCCATTTGCGGGAGGTAGGGCCGGATCTGTCGGACGCCCAATACGGTTTCCGCCGTGGGCGTTCGACGATCGACGCGCTATCCCTACTGAAGGGCCAGGTGAAGGAGGCGGTGGAGGCGGGGGACGGAGTGCTGGCGGTGTTCGACATTGCCAACGCCTTCAACTCCGTCCCCCACTCGACGATACTGGAGGCGCTCCGGTATCACGGAGTGCCCCAATATCTGCGGGATCTCCTGGCCAGCTACTTGGAGGACCGAGAGGTCCTCTTCGTAGACAAAACGGCCACCGTGAGGCGCTACGGGGCAGAGTCCGGTGTTCCACAGGGGTCGGTGCTTGGCCCCCCCTTGTGGAACATCGGGTTCAATTGGCTCTTGCGGGGAGCCCTCCTCCCGGGCACGAGTGTCATCTGCTACGCGGATGACACTCTCCTCACTGCCCGGGGGAGGAACTTCGGGGATGCGGCCTGTCTGGCCTCGGCTGGCGGATCCTTGGTGGCAGAGAGGATCCGCCGCCTGGGATTGAAGGTGGCGCTGCACAAGACGGAGGCCGTGTACTTTCGCGGTCCACGGCAGCGCTGCCCTCCCGACGCCCACATCGTCGTGGAGGGCGTACGTATAGGGGTCCAGCCCCAGATGAAATATCTGGGTCTGGTGCTGGACGACAGGTGGCGCTTCGGCCCGCACTTCAGCGGGCTGTCGACGCGCCTGTTGAAGGCCACGGACGCCCTCTCGTGGCTCCTCCCAAACCTGGGGGGGCCCAAGGCGAAATGCCGGCGCCTCTATGCCGGTATCTTGCGGAGCATGGCCCTTTACGGGGCACCCATCTGGGCGGACTCCCTCCATAGGAGGGAGAATGCGACCGCCATCCGCAGGCCCCAGCGGGCCATTGCACAGCGGGTGGCGAGGGCTTACCGCTCGGTGGGCTTTTCGGCGGCGTGCGCTCTGGCCGGCACCCCTCCTTGGG
Source organism: Xestia xanthographa (assembly GCA_905147715.2). Classification (NCBI taxonomy): domain Eukaryota; kingdom Metazoa; phylum Arthropoda; class Insecta; order Lepidoptera; family Noctuidae; genus Xestia; species Xestia xanthographa. The sequence continues at coordinate 23,501,308 of LR990667.1, forward strand.
AGTTGGAGGCATGGGTGCTTGCCAGAGTCTACGAGTGGACGGCGCACCGGAAGGCGCTCGGGGAGCGCCCCGTCGCCGAAGAGCGGGAGGCCGTGCGGCAGGAGGCGAAGGACGCCATCGTCCTCCATTGGACGGAGGACCTCGCCAACGCCGCCTTTGGCCGCCGGACGTTGGACGCGCTCGGTCCGGTCCTGAAGGGCTGGCTCGAGCGGTCCCACGGTTTCCTCTCTTTCCGTCTGGTGCAGGTGTTGTCCGGGCACGGCTGCTTCGGATCGCACCTGCACCGGATCGGGAGGGAGGAGACCCCGGCGTGCCACGACTGCGGCGCGGCGGAGGACACGGCGCAGCACACCCTCGAGGTGTGCCCGGCGTGGGCCGAGCTGCGCCGCGGTCTGACCGCGGTGGTCGGACCGGACCTCTCGCTTCCCGGCGTGGTCGACGCCATGCTGGGGAGCGAAGAGGCCTGGTCAGCGGTAGCCTCCTTTTGCGAGGACGTACTCTCGCAGAAGGAGGAGGCGGAGCGCGCGCGGGAGGACGATCCTCTCGCTGCGCCGCTCCGCAGACGAAGAAGGGGGAGAAGGCGTCGAGCCCTCCCTCCTCATGGTGACGGGCGGGCTACAGGCACGGGGGTGCCTGCGCCCGCATTGCACCCGTCATCTTCGTCGGTCATTCCCGACCCCCCCACACCCGTGAGGGTGTGAGGGGGGTCTGCCTTGCAATCGTCGGTGGAGGACTGGAAGTAAAGGCTGTGCCGGTTTCCCAGTCCCCCGCCACTCGGACGAAGCGGGAATGCGCTGGGTAGTTTTAGTGGGTATACCGGGTCCGCCCGGGGAGTCCCACATACCCCTCCCGTCCCCCGATGGGAGGGTATGCGTAATGCATTTTTTCCCAGCGACAAAAAAAAAAAAAAAAAAAAAAAAAAAAAAAAAAAAAAAAAAAAAAGTTAGGTTAGGTTAGGTTAGGTTAGGTTAGGTTGGGGGACCCCCCCACAGAGCTGGCGTCCACGTCGTGTCCCCTGGAAACAGCCCAGTTCTGACCACCGTAACGGAGTGGCAGACTGGGTTGGCCAAAGTGCTCTGTGCAATCGTAGCGTATTTTATCTTTGCCTTGTGTGACCTACGATCCTGCGGAGGCTATGCCTAAACCCTCGCGGGACGCCTGCGGGCGCTTTTTAAAACCAAAAGGCCCTTCTCAGGGCCAACCCAAAGGCCCTTCTCAGGGCCAACCAAAAGGCCCTTCTCAGGGCCACCCTGATGCTTCGGCGTCGGAAACTAGCCGCGCGCCGTCTGCGGCTAGCTTCTTCGGAAGGGTGAGTGAGTCGTCTGACGACGAACTTGTTACTGTGTCGGACGCGGACGACTCCCGTACGCGGAAGCGGGTCCACCGGAGCGGTGAGTCCGAGGGCTCCTCGGGCTCGGGGTCGACGAGGCTGCCGAAGGCTAAAAAGCCGACGGCGGCCGCGGATACCCACGTCGTTGGGCTCGCGGACGCCCAACGCCAGTTGGATCTGGCTCGGCGGGCGCAGCTTCAGCAAGAGCTGGAGGAGCAGGTCGTTGCAAAGGAGAAGCGGGCGCAAGTCGCGCGGGCCAGATCCGGCTACGGGTCATCCCGCGTTCTATACGCGGACCACTCTCTGGCCGAGCTGGAGAGAATGGCGGAGGAGGACGAGGGGGAGATTGTGGAGGTCGCCTCTAAGTCCTCCAACCTAAAGGGGACCTTTCAGAAGGCCCTCAAGAGCCGGGCCGCGAGCATGCGCGGTGTCGTCGCGGAGTTGGTTCGGCGGAAGGCCACCGACGAGACGCGGCAACTGCAGGCGAAAATAGATCGGTTGCAGTCGGAGGTCAGCCAGCTTCATCAGAAGCTAGCTGATGCCACGGCCCGGCCACTACAAGCAGAGGCGAGCCTTGCGGTGGAGGGCCCCTCCTCCAACCTTGAGGATATCATCCGCAAGGTTGTAATGGAGGAGAGGGCTTTCACAAGAGCCTGCTTAGCAGGCATCGAGGACCGGCTCTTACCGGAGAAACGCCTCCGACCGCCGCTTTCGGCGGATAAGAGGCAGTGCGAGCCGGGGCCGTCCTCCTCCTCTCAGGTGGAAGACGTCCTTCTGCCTTCGACCACCCCGTCCAACGAGTGGACGGAAGTGGTCCGTAAGGGGAAAGGCAAAGGGAAGAAGACGGAAACAGCCGTCCCTGTCGTCCCCGCCACCACCGCTCCCAGCCAGTCGCAGACGACCGGTAAGGGAAATGGGAAGGGAAAAGGGAGAGGGAGGGGAAAGAGACAGCTAGTCCCCCCAAAAACCGCAGCCGTCGTGGTGACGCTCACCGCGGAGGCTGCGGAGCGTGGGGAGACGTACGCGTCTATTTTGGTACGGGCGCGTGCCAATGCCGATCCCACCCAACTGGGGATCGGCAGTGTGTCTTGCCGGCGGACCCAAGCCGGGGCTCGAATTTTCGAGTTTCCGGGGGCCGAAGGGGGTGCCCGCGCGGACCTCTTTGCAGCCAAGCTGCAAGAGGTCATCGCGGACTCTGCCAAGGTGGCCCGGCCGGTCAAGTCGGCGGCCATTGAGGTGACGGAGCTAGATGACTCCGTCACCAAGGAGGAGGTGGTAGCGGCGGTCGCAGCGGTAGGGGGCTGTGGCGCCGTGGCGGTCCAAGGCCGGGACATAAGGTCCGGCCGCGGTGGTATGGGCACCATCCGCCTCGAGTGCCCAATCGCCGCTGCCAAAGCCGTCCTTGCGAAAGGACGGCTTCAAGTCGGAGTATGGGGGAAATATTCTCAATCTAGGCAGAGACCCCTGTACCTAGAAGGGCAGATTTAAGTATTTATTACTCGCCATGGGGGTCTGCAGGTACCCTGGCGAGGAGTGCACTAGCGACTGATTTGTTCCATGGAACACCCGTCAGCCATACATCCCCTCGCGGTGCGTCGCCACTTGGGATTCGGGGTAACTTTTTATAGAGGTTTTCTACCTCGCGGTCCGGGCGGTTAAGCCAAGACCCTCGGTCCCCTATCGAAACCGCGAGACCTGATCCACAGCGCTTCGATAGCCAGATTACGAGATTGGCGGTGACAGAGGAGGACGGATCCTTCTCTGTCTGCTCGGAGGCAGGGTGAGTGCACACCAAGCCCGCCCTCATTCCTCAGCTGTGCCCTCTGCTTTACAGAGGGTCACGCAGAGGAACGCACCGTTGGTCCTGAAAGGACCCTACCTTTGTCAGATTCATTAGCCGCGGCGGTCACATTCCCCGGGGGATAAAAGAAAACTCTCATTTCCTCTCATTCCCCGGAGAAGGATACCGCCGCGTCCAGGGTGCACCGGCCCAGCAGCTGCTCTTCCCTCCAGACGTATCGAGAGGGACCAGCAGCCGCCAGACACACGTGGAGGACTTCTGACATCGCACCCCTTTACTCGCTCCCTTAGGTAGATTTTGGTACTAACAGAAATGTATGGGAAAACGATTTTTTTGAAAAAATATAAGTTTTATTCGGGCTAGGGGCACGGGCGAGGGGTCCAGAGACGCGTCTCCGCGCGGGCTAGCTATATAAAGAATAAAACTTATTAGGTGCCGACCAAAAATTTTGAGTTGTGGTCAAAAAACCCGTTTTTGAACCAAAAAATTTTGAATTTCACCCCAAAACCTGGAAACTGGGACGCGGAACGCGGACCAGGATTCAGGGATGAAGGGTGAGGACTATTGCAACTATAAACTAACGTTATTTTTGTAAAAGAATTTGGAAAAACAATTAATTTTGACGATTTACTTTGAAAATTCGAAAAATTCCGAGTGTTAGTAGGGATAAAGTCCCGACGCGCGTGCAAGTGCGTGCGATATGGTCAGAACGTAGGCGGAGGCCTAGTTTGGTCTAAAAATACTGAAAACAGCTTCAAAATCGCACGTCTGGAAGCGAAGATATCTGCGTTTGTGTTTTTTACTCGCTCCCTTAGGTAGATTTTGGTACTAACAGAAATGTATGGGAAAACGATTTATTTGAAAAAATATAAGTTTTATTCGGGCTAGGGGCACGGGCGAGGGGTCCAGAGACGCGTCTCCGCGCGGGCTAGCTATATAAAGAATAAAACTTATTAGGTGCCGACCAAAAATTTTGAGTTGTGGTCAAAAAACCCGTTTTTGAACCAAAAAATTTTGAATTTCACCCCAAAACCTGGAAACTGGGACGCGGAACGCGGACCAGGATTCAGGGATGAAGGGTGAGGACTATTGCAACTATAAACTAACGTTATTTTTGTAAAAGAATTTGGAAAAACAATTAATTTTGACGATTTACTTTGAAAATTCGAAAAATTCCCGAGTGTTAGTAGGGATAAAGTCCCGACGCGCGTGCAAGTGCGTGCGATATGGTCAGAACGTAGGCGGAGGCCTAGTTTGGTCTAAAAATACTGAAAACAGCTTCAAAATCGCGCGTCTGGAAGCGAAGATATCTACGTTTGTGTTTTTTACTCGCTCCCTTAGGTAGATTTTGGTACTAACAGAAATGTATGGGAAAACGATTTATTTGAAAAAATATAAGTTTTATTCGGGCTAGGGGCACGGGCGAGGGGTCCAGAGACGCGTCTCCGCGCGGGCTAGCTATATAAAGAATAAAACTTATTAGGTGCCGACCAAAAATTTTGAGTTGTGGTCAAAAAACCCGTTTTTGAACCGAAAAATTTTGAATTTCACCCCAAAACCTGGAAACTGGGACGCGGAACGCGGACCAGGATTAGGGATGAAGGGTGAGGACTATTGCAACTATAAACTAACGTTATTTTTGTAAAAGAATTTGGAAAAACAATTAATTTTGACGATTTACTTTGAAAATTCGAAAAATTCCCGAGTGTTAGTAGGGATAAAGTCCCGACGCGCGTGTAAGCGCGTGCGATATGGTCAGAACGTAGGCGGAGGCCTAGTTTGGTCTAAAAATACTGAAAACAGCTTCAAAATCGCACGTCTGGAAGCGAAGATATCTGCGTTGTGTTTTTTACTCGCTCCCTTAGGTAGATTTTGGTACTAACAGAATGTATGGGAAAACGATTTTTTGAAAAAATATAAGTTTTATTCGGGCTAGGGGCACGGGCGAGGGGTCCAGAGACGCGTCTCCGCGCGGGCTAGCTATATAAAGAATAAAAACTTATTAGGTGCCGACCAAAAATTTTGAGTTGTGGTCAAAAAACCCGTTTTTGAACCAAAAAATTTTGAATTTCACCCCAAAACTGGAAACTGGGACGCGGAACGCGGACCAGGATTCAGGGATGAAGGGTGAGGACTATTGCAACTATAAACTAACGTTATTTTTGTAAAGAATTTGGAAAAACAATTAATTTTGACGATTTACTTTGAAAATTCGAAAAATTCCCGAGTGTTAGTAGGGATAAAGTCCCGACGCGCGTGCAAGTGCGTGCGATATGGTCAGAACGTAGGCGGAGGCCTAGTTTGGTCTAAAAATACTGAAAACAGCTTCAAAATCGCACGTCTGGAAGCGAAGATATCTGCGTTTGTGTTTTTTACTCGCTCCCTTAGGTAGATTTTGGTACTAACAGAAATGTATGGGGAAAACGATTTTTTTGAAAAAATATAAGTTTTATTCGGGCTAGGGGCACGGGCGAGGGGTCCAGAGACGCGTCTCCGCGCGGGCTAGCTATATAAAGAATAAAACTTATTAGGTGCCGACCAAAAATTTTGAGTTGTGGTCAAAAAAACCCGTTTTTGAACCAAAAAATTTTGAATTTCACCCCAAAACCTGGAAACTGGGACGCGGAACGCGGACCAGGATTCAGGGATGAAGGGTGAGGACTATTGCAACTATAAACTAACGTTATTTTTGTAAAAGAATTTGGAAAAACAATTAATTTTGACGATTTACTTTGAAAATTCGAAAAATTCCCGAGTGTTAGTAGGGATAAAGTCCCGACGCGCGTGCAAGTGCGTGCGATATGGTCAGAACGTAGGCGGAGGCCTAGTTTGGTCTAAAAATACTGAAAACAGCTTCAAAATCGCACGTCTGGAAGCGAAGATATCTGCGTTTGTGTTTTTTAACTCGCTCCCTTAGGTAGATTTTGGTACTAACAGAAATGTATGGGAAAACGATTTATTTGAAAAATATAAGTTTTATTCGGGCTAGGGGCACGGGCGAGGGGTCCAGAGACGCGTCTCCGCGCGGGCTAGCTATATAAAGAATAAAACTTATTAGGTGCCGACCAAAAATTTTGAGTTGTGGTCAAAAAACCCGTTTTTGAACCAAAAAAATTTTGAATTTCACCCCAAAACCTGGAAACTGGGACGCGGAACGCGGACCAGGATTCAGGGATGAAGGGTGAGGACTATTGCAACTATAAACAAACGTTATTTTTGTAAAAGAATTTGGAAAAACAATTAATTTGACGATTTACTTTGAAAATTCGAAAAATTCCCGAGTGTTAGTAGGGATAAAGTCCCGACGCGCGTGCAAGTGCGTGCGATATGGTCAGAACGTAGGCGGAGGCCTAGTTTGGTCTAAAAATACTGAAAACAGCTTCAAAAATCGCACGTCTGGAAGCGAAGATATCTGCGTTTGTGTTTTTTACTCGCTCCCTTAGGTAGATTTTGGTACTAACAGAAATGTATGGGAAAACGATTTTTTTGAAAAAATATAAGTTTTATTCGGGCTAGGGGCACGGGCGAGGGGTCCAGAGACGCGTCTCCGCGCGGGCTAGCTATATAAAGAATAAAACTTATTAGGTGCCGCGCGTGGAACACGAACGCGCCGTCGACACGGCCTGTCGTCATGTTATGAGACGGACGGACGGCGAGCTAGCCCATAGCTCACCGTCCACAGGCCCGCGCCTACGGTGGCCGGGGGCTACGTGGTGGTGGCCCCCGACGCCCGGGCGCTCCGTGTCCGGTGAGGACCTGCGTCAGGCGGAAGGTGAGGACGCCGTGGCGTCTCTCAAGCCACTCCTCAAAGAGGGGACTTATCGCCACTATTGTGGCGTGCCCTGCACGGGGTTGCGACAGTCGCTCTCTCCATGTCGCCATGAGATCCCGCCGGAAGTCTGTCCGCTGAGCGACAATTTGTCGCTGCAGCGGAGTTTCCCCCCGGCGTAGCGCCTCCGCGCGCCATTCATGCAGGCGCGCGAGGACTATCGCCTCCAGATCCCATGGCGGCAATCCGGCAAGGAGGCTCGCCGCCTCGCGGGCAATCGTGCGGTAGCCCCGGGCCAGCCTTACGGCTACTACCTTTTGGGGCGCGTTCAGGTAGTGGGCGGCACGCCGCCTCAAAGAACGCGCCCACACCGGGGCCCCGTAAAGGGCCATGGACCGCACGACTCCCGCGTAGAGCCTCCGGCAGGAGGCGTTCGGCCCCCCCAGGTTGGGCAGGAGCCGCCTGAAGGCAGCCCCAGTCCGTTCCAGTTTGGGGGCCAAACGTCGGAAGTGCTCCACGAAGTTCCACCGGCTGTCGAGGACGAGTCCTAGGTACTTCAAAGTCGACTCGACACCGATGGATACCCCTCCTACCGTGAGTAAGGATCCCGGAGGTGGCGCATTCCGAGGCCCATGAAAGCACATGGCCTCGGACTTGTGCAATGCCACCTCGAGACCCAGTTGCCGGATCCTCTCAACGACTGTCGCAACCCCGCGTGTCATCACTTCGGCCGCCGCCTCGTGCGACCTCCCCTGGGCCAGCACCAGCGTGTCGTCAGCGTAGCAAACTACGCTGACACCACTAGGGAGGTCGGCGCGCAGCACCCAGTCGTAACCGATGTTCCACAAGGACGGCCCTAGGACCGATCCCTGCGGAACACCGCACGACATCTCTCGCCGGTTCCATTCTCCGCTGCGACCGGGGTAGATGACGGCTCTGTCCGTCAGATAGTCCCCGACCACTCGACGGAGGTAGGTCGGCACCCGGTGATACCGGAGTGCCTCCCTAATGCAGCTCCAGGGCATGGAGTTGAAGGCGTTGGCGATGTCGAGAGACACCGCCAAGACAACCCCCCCCCTAGACACCGCATCCCCCGTCGTGAGGGCTCTCACGCGCATGATGGCATCCACCGTAGAGCGCCCCTTGCGGAAACCATACTGGTGTTCCGCAAGGTCCGGCCCAGTCCCCGCAAGGTGCTCGGCGAGGCGGTTTGCAATGACTCTTTCAAAGAGCTTGCCCACCTCGTCGAGCAGCACCACGGGCCGGTATGCGGACGGAGAGTCCGCAGGGCGCCCCGACTTCCGGATGAGGACCAGCTTCCCCGTCTTCCAACGAAGCGGGAACTGGCCTCTCTCCAAGCATGCGCTTAGGAGCCCCTCCAGTCGGGGCCCGAGAGCCTCCAAGGCCAGGACCCAGGCTTTGCCAGGCAAGCCGTCGGGTCCCGGGGCGGTATTTTTGGCACTGAGCCTGCGTACCGCCACTCTCAGGTCTACCCCAGTCACCTCCGGAGTGTCGTCGTCGTCGTCCTGATGATCCGCCTCCAGCATCGCAGGCGGCGGAGCCATAGGCGGGGGTGGGTGTTCCCCTGGCGAAGGGAACAGAGCGCTCACCACGTCCTCCACGAGCTCAGGCCGGAGACTCTGCGTCAGTGGGGGCGCCCAGGGGCGGAGTTTGTCCCGCACCAACTTGTAAGGGCGCCCCCACGGATCTCTGTCGAGAGTCCCCAGCAATTCCTCGCGGGCCTGATCCCTGGCCCGCAGGACCGCTTCGCGGAGGGCGGTCTTCGCCGCTCTGTACCCCTCATAGAGCTCCGCCTCAATGGCTGCCGCATCCGGTGGGCGGATGCGGAGCCTGCGATGCCTGGCGTACAGGTGTCGTGCAGCCACGCACGCCTTGCGCAGAGATGTCAGCTCACGCGACCACCAGTACACCTGACGCCGGGCGCTTCTTGGCCGAACACGGGGCATTGCCACGTCACAGATGTCAGACATGGCCTCCTGGAACCACCCTGCCTCATTGTTAACGTCGGCAGGCCTGTCCGGTGATGTCACCCAGGCCTGCACGATCGAGGCTTCCAGGAGGAGCTCCCGGTCCAGCTGCTTCAGCGCCCAGCGCGGACCACTCGGGGCCTGTTGGACCGGCGCGCTTGAGTTCTGGGTGGAGACGTCGAACCGGATGTACCGGTGGTCGGAATAGGTCTCCACCCCCTCCATGACACGCCAGTCAACGACACGCGGCGACAGAGCGGGGCTAGCGAACGAAATGTCCACCACCGACTCGCCCCGCATCCGCACACACGTGGGGACAGAACCCCGATTTAGGACACCCAGGCCCTTCTCCAGGGCCCAGTCTTCCACCATCCTTCCCCGCACGTCTGTGCAACGAGAACCCCAAGCCAAGTTCTTGGCATTGAAGTCCCCGAGGACAACCACGGGGAGGGAATGGTTCCCAACGACGACACTCAACTCTGCGAGAGAGTTGTGGAACTCGGCGAGAGTTCGGCTCGGGGAGAAGTAGACTCCCACCACTACAATCTCCCCGAACCGGGCTGCTACGCACCCTCGACCCCTCCTGACACCTTCAAGGGTCGGGGTACCGGCGGCGGCCGACGACACTATGGTCACTGAGCCGCTTAGGTCCGCCACCCAGTCTTCCCTGGGCAGGACAAAATACGGCTCAGCGACCACAGCAATGTTAATCGACCACTGCGCCATGCTCTGGAGCAACAGATCCTGAGCGCAGGCGCAGTGGTTGATATTCGCTTGGAGGAAGCGTAATGGCGCCGTTATTGGCATTCCATTACCGCTTCCTCCACTCGAGCCCCCTGTGAGGGCCCCTCTACGGGCACAATTGTCGCGGCGGCGGTGGCGGCGACAGTGGCAGCGGCTGCGGTTGCGGCTGCGGCTGTGGCGACGGTGGTGGTGGTGGCGGTGGAGGGCCCTCCCCTGCCTCTGGCCTTGGTCTTGGTGGGTGCAGCGCAGGCCTTGCTCCCAGCCCGGTGAACAGCTGACTTGCCGGCCGCCGCACATGCGGCACAGTGCGGCGTGTCGCAGCAAGTCGCGGATGTGTGACCGGGCTTACTGCATCGGAAGCAGAGGCCACTGCGGTCGACCTCCGAGGCGCATTGCACTGACACATGGTGTCCCACATGGCATCGGTAGCACCTCAGAGGTCTGGGTTCCAGCAGCTTCACCTGCGCTGAAACCCAGCCCACCAATAGCCTACGGCCCTCCACAATAGTCTTGGCCGCCGTCACAGGGCAGCTCACCGTGACGGTTCGCATGCCCGTGGAGTCCGGGCGAAGGGTGCCTGCCCTGACCTGATCGGCAGGGCACCCTCCGGACCTGGCGACGGCGGCCACCACCTCCTCCTCGGTCACCGAGTCGTCCAGACCCAGGATGCGCAAGTCTGCGCATCTGACGGGCCTGGACACTCGGGCCTCGTCCGCGTTTAGGGACGCTCTGAGCTTTTCAGCCAGAGCGTCAGCGGACGAGCCACTAGTTTCCCCGGGGATCTCCAGCAACCGAGCTCCCGTCGCGGTGACTTTAAGCCGGAGGCCCCCGGTGATCCCGAGCTCCCCCAGGTCCACCGTCTCCTTTGCCTTCGCTAGGAGATCGCGGTAAGACACGCCCCTCTTTTCCGCGTCCGGCTGTAGTGTGATCACTACAGCCGCGGTCTTCGGGGCGCGGAGCCTAGCCGCGATCTTTCGCGCCCTGTGCTGGCGCTGCCGCTCCGCATTTCGGGCCTTTTTGGCCGCCTTCCTCCCCTTCTTCTTCTCCCCGACCACCTGCCATCCGGCTTCAGCCGCAGGTGTCGGGGGCTGGGGGGGCGGTGGTGGCGGCGGCAGCTGGCCTGCCGCCGGCACTGGCCTAATCGCCGCTGGCACTGGCGCCAGCACCGTCACCGCCTGTGCCGCTGCCTTGCCCTTCCTCCTCTTCTTGGGCGACTTCTTGGCCGGCGCCGGATTCGCCGAAGACGGCTTTTCGGAGGTGGCCGCCACAGCCCTGCCGGAGGGCTGACTCGCCGGCCCCGGTCCGGGTGCGGGTGCCACAGCCGCAGCAGCAGCCGCGTACGACACCGTGCTCGGGCCCGCGGCTGCCCTGTTTGCACCCAGGGGGGGGCGCAGGACCCTTCCCTCCAGGACGGAGAACCGCT